>OW052058.1:1663800-7160207 GCA_932526445.1 Phragmatobia fuliginosa | reverse complement strand
ACGTTCGTTTTGGCATTTGTTTAAAAAAAAACTGTGTGAGTCATAGGCGCCCATCCTCGATGACACTGAATATAAAACCAGTTTAATGCGAGAATTAAATTAGAAGTTATTTATATAACTAACGTTTGCATTCCAAGAACTTCATGCCATAATTATCTTGAGAGTTTTTGAAAATGATACATAGTCGTTCGTGGGAATTTACTTATAAACTAGCATTTCGCCCTGGTTTTGCTCTTGTACCAGAAACTATTTGCCCTATATTCTTTGTTGTAATGAATGTATCTTTAGGATTAGTTCCATAAAACTGTGATTTGTATAAATATTTTTTATACTCTATTTTCATACTTCAGGAAATCTTAAAAACCGAATTAACTAGATTAAATAGGAACACATATGTAATTTCTCACTTGTTATACCATCTATTAATACTATACATGAAATATTTGTAAGTCTGTTCGTTCTTTAGTCTTATCATATAAACAGATTATATAAACATATTGAAACTGACATCAAACATAGACAATAGATATAACACTGTTCCGTTACTGACTTACTGACAGACAGACAACGCATAGCCTAAATAGAAAGAAATAGCATGCGTGTTCCTTGAGGAGCGTAGGCGGGCACTAAGGGAGGATTTTGGAAAATTCTATCTCTAAGGTTGTGAAAAAGTCAAACCAAGTTATGCATCAGAAAAGCGTGCCTGGTGAAGCTGCTGGCAAAAGATACTGATTCATAAAATGTACGCTTGAGTATTTGAACTAATATCTTTCTCATTGTAGATAAAATCTTATTTTTGCTTCAAAAACAAATACCCAGTGTGAAGCTGTTTCCCTTACATACTATTTAATCAATTCATGATTCTTTAATCCATATTAATATTATAAATTCAAAATTAACTCTGTCTGTTATGCTTTTACGGAACCCAGCCTATGTCCTTCCTAAAAATTAAAGTATATTAATGTTAAATTTTATTGAAACCAGTGCAGCGGTATAGCTGTGAAAGCGTAACAGACAAACAGACGGACAGACAGAGTTACAAACTTAGTATGAATATATCTATAACATCAGAAATTAGCACTTACAAAACAGGTACACTAAATCCTAACAATGTCGATTACATTCAACACTTTCACCGTCCAAAGAATGTTAAAATACAGCGTTAAGATATGAGCCTAGCCCCAACTTTGATCCCACGACAGATGCGCATTGTTCAAGAGCGGAAGTCAGGAACTGCACATCAGCTAACATTATGCAATAAGTTACCTTGTCGTGAATGTGCCGGCAACGGTCAACGTCACACTCATCACATAATAACTATATTGTTTTGTCGCTTTCTTCATTCAAACGTGAGTTTAACTAGAATGTGAAAAAGTTATTAAGTTTATTATTTAACTGTGCGTTGCGCTGTTTAACATTCTAGCTTTTGGCCGCGGTTCCGCCCGCTTGTATATCGGTTATCACGGTAAAAAGTACCCTATGTCCTTTCCCAAGGTTCCATCTATTTCTATACCAAAATTTATCAAAATCGAATCAGTTTAGGCATAAAAACGTAACAGACAGACAGACAAAGTTACTTTCGCAAATATAATATGTAAAAGTAACATTAGATAAAAGTGGTCTGAATAAAATGAAAAAAAATATTAGTAAGGATTAATAATCCTGGTTTCCTTATGAGAGGCACCAGCTTTCAAAAAAAAAATCATCAAAATCGGTTCACCCAATCGAAAGCTCTGAGGTAATAGACATAAATAAATAAAATAGTCCTTGAGAACCTCCTCTTTTTTGAAGACGGCTAAAAAGACTTTTGAATTTGTTAACTATTATCACGACTTCCTCGTTAGATTTTTTCTCTGATAATAATAAATGGTAAAAATAGACACGAAATCCTGTAATATTAGGGTTAATTTGTATTTAAGAGTTCTTAAATCATAATTAAGAGACTCTTAAATACAAATTAACCCTATATTATTGACGAAACCAAAATACGCACCTATTATTATTGACGTAAAGCACATGAAGTGAGTGAGTAACTTGTAAATAGTCATCGTCTTATGATTGCTCTACTCTTTAAGCATTGAAGGTCTATTACCGTTACTCAGGGTATTGTCCTGAACTTTGCCTTATAACCGCAACATGTTTCTTAGTTCCAACACTTCCAACGCTCATACGTATTCGCACAATATTATCTGTGTTTTTGTATATTATGGAGCAGACAGACGTTTTAACACTTTAATCTTAAAAAACAAAGTTCTTAATTTATATTTACAAAAAATAAAATTGCAGTGTCTCTATTTAATATCAAATTAAAAATAAAAAAATAAAAAAATTGGCTGTCTATTTATTCTGGGTAGTCTCTAGAACGGCAAAAAGCTGATGACCTAAGCAGTAACTTAGAGTTATAGCGATTTACAACAATAATAATTGGGTCCATTTGTACAATAAACTATCACTAGGCCTTTAAATGAATACGCCATAAATACCTTACTTTAAGCACGTGCCAAAAGTATTCAATACCGACAGCTACAGGTTACACAACTGTTTCGTTACAAACCGAAATCCGACAGAAAGTTTTAAAACATCTCGTACTAATTGTAAACAACGAAACTTTGAACGGCTAGTATTGTTTCTAGAAAGTCATTGCATATGCTAACGAAGTATAAAATACAAAAGGATGTCGTGATCTGAAAGAAGTTTGAAACAATACAAAAGAGTTCGGTTGGCGGTGGGGGGACCACAAGAGTTAAATGACAGTCGTTCGTACACTATGTATACAGCTATAATAAGTATGTTATTTACAAAAAGAAAGTGTAAGTATACATAGATAGATAGATAGAAAACTCTTTATTTGTACAACGTGTAACAGATTTACAAAATAGAACATAAATGACTTATATTTAATGTACAAAGGGCGGCCTTATTGCCTAAGGCAATCTCTTCCAGGCAACCTTTATGTATGGATTTATATCAGTTATCTAGTACTTAAATTTTGGTTAGGATTAAATGACGTTGTGTCAGATGTCCGAAATATTTATTAACATTATTTATTATTCTATACAAATAAATATTTATATATTCTTCGACTTCCGCTACTCACGATTCTTTAAAAAAAAAAGATTTACGATTAGTTCAGCGTGTAATATACATTGAAACTTCGTTGTTACTCGAACTGATGTGATCCTGGTACCTTTAACCGATCGTATAAGCATGCAGGTTCATGAACGCCATTACCAAACGCCATTAACACACGATAAACCCTTTTATGACATTCAGATCGAAAGTGGATCGACAGAGCAGTTTGAACGAATCTTCTTTACAAAAATAGACCTTCTGAACAATGTAAGATTTGAAAATCTTAGTACAAAAATTATTATATTACTAGTTAAGTTCCGCGGATAACCGGGAGCAACGCCGCGGAGAGAAGCTAGTCTAAAAAAGTCACCTCAAGTTACTCCTTGTGTCATTAGCTCTCTGTCAGTGCAAGTCCCATCAAAATTGGTGCAGCCAAACAGATAGGAAGACACACAAAAAAATTAATAATTATTTTTTGATGTTATTACCGTATACGCATTTAGTAAAAAAATATTCATATGATGATATATACATACACTTCAATTTTATTTATTTGTACAGATATTAGGATCTTATACTTAAATATATAATTAGATTTAATACTTACATACTACACTACTTACATGATAGTATTTGAAAATATATTAGTCAATATCTCGCCAATGTAAGTACGTGCAAACTACAATAAAAAAATAACATCAATAAGTATTCGAATAATATTTGCCAATCGGTGAACGCGTAAGCCTTACAAAACCTTACATTCGACCATCATATATAACTTTATTTATACACAAGAAGTGGACACTCAATGATGTATATTGACAAATGTGTGGGTGTGTTCGTCGTATTAATAAAATACTTAATTTCTTTTTATATATATAATACATTATTACTCGTTTTGCTCATTTATTCCTCAATAATTGTAGTGCACCTTCTCAATCATCTCCGCACCACCCGTCGGTAGACTGGTAGAGAATGCCAGTAGCATTAAGTCCGCCATTGTACTTACAGTGCATAAAGTTGTAAATAAATAAATAAAATAAGAAAGAGATCAGCCCTTGGAGAAGGACATATATGCTTCTTTTACCACGATAACCGATATTAACCTCTGGCGGAGCCGCGTATCAAAATCTAATGCAGTTTTGACTTACCTCTAAATTAAGGTTAAGTTTAGCGTCTTAAAATATAAGAATTCATACGTTATTGTTGACAGAGTCTTTAAATATAAGAACCTCATAAGTTATAGTCGCCAGAGTTTTTATAATATGATTCTACCCGCGTCCTATATCCATGGGAGCTACGATCCCAAAACTGCGCCTGCACCTTCGAAACGAATATCAAACAGACCTCACAGAACGCTCTGCTTAATTATACCAGGGCTGCCATTCGTCCGGGTTTTCCCGGATTTGATTTACTTAGAGACCGACCGTCCGGGGAGCGTCCGGATTCATTTGTAACCCGGGTCAAACCTGGACTAGTAATGAAATTTTCTAGTCTTTGGTAGGTCGGTTAAATATTTATAGGATCTCTTAGAAATGTAAGATCTCCAAAAGAGGACAATTTATGTTTTAAGAAAAAAACTGAGTGAGACTTATTAGTTATTTGAGACAGTTAACTAAATAAAAAAAATGGCGGGTTTTGAGCACTAAAATCCGGGGAGTTTGAACTGAACAAAATTTAGGTTTCCAAATTTTAGAGATGGCAGCCCTAACTTATACGTATTATGTACCTACTTTGTTTTTGAACATCGTGTAATGTGTACAACGCTTGGAATTTGATACAACGGGCCTAACCACAAAACATTGACATGTTCTACTCCAAACAACAATCTATTTTCGTGTTTAAAAATTTATTTGAATTCTTTGATTACATTTCTAATGTTTATTTAGATATCTTGTAATAAATGTCACACAAGTACCAACGTTTTAAAAGTTTTATTTGATACTAAATATTCTTAAAAACCCAAAAACACTTTCTGGTCCCGGAATTTGAACCCGAGACCTCTTTATTAGCAGTCGCATACGCTATCCACTAGACCAAGTTATGTCTTACATGAACATAACAAAATCCGCTTTCAACAACAACAACATTTCAACAAGCCGAGGAACCAGGTGCACCCTAGAAAGGATACCTTTATACGTCAAGCGAAGAACAAAGAACATTTAAAGTAAGATAATGTATTAATCCAACACAATATACTTTGTAGTTCACAGAATGTCTTTCACATCAGACCTTAAGAAATTGCTATGCTCTCCAGGAATAAGCCTGGAAATTATCCTTACTAATTCCTTAACCTTGTTTCCTTATAAATGCGAGAATAGCTGTCTGTCTGTCGCACTTTCACGCCAAAACGTCTATTTGAAACCGATTTGAATGAAATTTAATGCATTGATAGTCTA
Source organism: Phragmatobia fuliginosa (assembly GCA_932526445.1). Taxonomy (NCBI): domain Eukaryota; kingdom Metazoa; phylum Arthropoda; class Insecta; order Lepidoptera; family Erebidae; genus Phragmatobia; species Phragmatobia fuliginosa. The sequence continues at coordinate 7,154,736 of OW052058.1, read as the reverse complement.
TTTTACCACGAATACCGACATACACACAGGCGGGCGGGGAAGGCTAGTTCTAAATAACCTGAATATAAACCATGTTGTGACGTTAGAAAAAAAAAAAACAAAAAAGGGTCACGCTTCTCTCCCGGTTGTGTAACCAACGACACATTGATATTTGAGCCCATTCATGATTTGAATAGACTTGCTCAACGACTCATGAGCTGATCGATCATTGATCACACACGCGCCGAAAGTATCTGGGTCACTGATCGTTCACGGGTTTAAAAAAACGAGTTTTGCACTAATTGGTGCCTTAACTATTTGACTGTGGCCTTAGAAGTGCAGAGTTGCGCAATCACGTGACGGTAACATTCGCGGATTTCAACTTGTTAAAACGCACCATATGGCCTTTCAAATTATTCAAGCGATACTTAAAATTATTGAAGGTAGGTACCAAAAGTGTGTGAGTCTCTTTATTGGACAATAGTTATTCTAACAAAACAGGTAAAAGTCTGAAAAAAAGTAGGTGAAGTTGGTCCTTAAATCATCTGCTATCAGACAATGAATGTCCCAACAAAATCGGTCCAGCCGTTCCAGAGAGTAGCCGGAACAAACAGAAAGATGTACAAAAATTACAAAAAGGATTTTTTAAGTACCGTATTTACTTTCATAGGCATTTGGTGAAAACTTGATAATTTGAAATTGCAAACAGACATTTCATTTATATTTAATGGTTTAGATAGCATGCGACTGCAATTTTGCTCTTAAAAACAACATAAGTTGTCGTACTAAAAACTAAGAAAACCATCCTAATAGAAAAATACATTGACATGAAATATACAAAAAGCTAGAAAAAAAAACAATCTAATAATTTCAAGAGAAGTAGTATGTCAACGTCTGGGAAGTTAGGATCAAACGTCTTGAGGCATAGACGACCACGGGGGGATGCCGTCGAGAGGTACGGTGGGACGGAGGAGGGGTCTCAGGAACAAAGCGCAGGGCGACGACCTAACCGAACTGCGCGACCGCGCTAACCTCACGCGAGTGCCGACCGACCACCGACGGCTTGTAATAACTGACATGTCCTACTAGTCTGTTATGTCTATGGTTTCTGAGGCACTCGCAGGTAAAAACTACACTCAATATTCTTGTATCTTTAAACCTTCAAGTTAATATCATGTGATTCAAGCACGTTTATATTTTTGTGCAATTTTTTAGATTGATCCTTATAGAATCGGACCAAATGCATGCAATCCGATCGGCGGATCAGGCCACGACGTTGCGATGCATAAAGTCGAATCTAGCTTAGAATAGTGCATCCATATTTTTAGTCTATGGAAATTAAAGACCAGATAAATTACTATATACAAATTTGCATACTCTAATATTGTCGACGTCAGCAAAGAAGGTCAATAGGTTATTCACATTAAACTTTATCTAGTTGGCATGCATTAGGCAATAAAATAGCTCATAAAAATATTACATTAGATATACAAGTAAAAGACAGATAATACAAGACAATAGATTATTCAAAACTAAAAAGTAATGTTTAGTTTTTTACTAACTTAGGATTTATATTTGTTTTGGAAAAGTTATTCTCAGTACCTAAGCTTCTAATACAAATACTATTTATTTTCAAGTCGCAAAATAAAAATAAGTACTCCGTGCAGCTGCTTACATAATAAGAGCAACGAAACGAGTTACTAGAATCAGTGAACATTAAGCTTGCACCTTGCATAATTACATATACAAAGCTCGAACTAGTTGTCAACGTCTGTTCATACGCACAGAGTATGTTACCTCATTTTACCACATTGTTTAAAGCTTAAAATAATAATAATGAGCCCAGAGGCAGGAATGCACCACGCCTTACTGTGCTTTTTGACCTTTAAATGACTCCGAGTATTTGCCTAGGTGCATCCTAAATTATCCCCCCGAAGACAAGACATTATCAATCCATTAAGCCTCACGAGTATAGCATAATATACCTTATGCTGTAGAAAATTAGAACAGTTTTCATAGGACATATATTATTTAAATGAGTTTTAAAGATTTTATATCTGTCAAATAGTTAGAAATATTTTGTCTATGCCCATCCTTATTCGTTATTGTCAAGACTTGGGTGGAATAAAAAAAACTAGAATCTCTCTGGGCTGTGGAAGGACTAAGTTCAACTTGGTGCTTTCGCTTACAGTAGAAAGCAGTTGAAACGGCTGCCTTGTACAGTCTGATTTTTCCTTCATCATCATCATCATCATCAACAGCCTTTATCAGTCCACTGCTGGACATAGGCCTCTCCTTAGAAAGGAGATTTTGGCCTACTATACCACGTTGGCCAGACGGGTTGGTAGGGGGTTGTTTCCAAGTTTTCCTTCTCTTTGCATTGATGTTGTGTTGCGTAGTTTATCCCTTAGTCGCCTTTTACGACACCCGCGGGATGAATAGGGGTGGTGACACTCTGTATTCTTAATCCGTCACGACAGGGTATGATTTTTCCTTGGCATGATGTAAAAATAAATAATATTAAAACGACTATCAATACTTCTGATTTCATAGCAAAATAATTGTTTATTATTATATTATTAAAACGAAAGGAAAATAATTATTTTTACAAAATGAAAGTTCTCGTAAAATCATTTATTAAATTATTCGTGTCGTTAATAAGCATGTAATAAATATGTATTTCAAAAAATTACTCCTCACTCAGTCGTATATGGCAATTAATTTTAACAAAAGAAAGTGGGTAGTTAGTTCTACAAAAAATTTATAAAGAGCATAAAATGTAGAATGCCATTCATTCATTTCCTTGGACAAAGTCATTGGGTATCATACTGGTGGTTGTTCGCTATGGAGAGTCCAGGAGATAGGCTTTTGGTGACTTGTGATCACGAGGGCTGCATGGAAAAGTAAGAGAAAAAACCTAATTATTTCTGCTCAATTGTAACAATTAATTAATATGCTTGACCCCTGCCTATCGAGCAAATAGGTCGTTCACCGGTGCTTAACTAATGAGAAAAACTGTTCTGCGAATTGATTTACCTATTGTTTTAAGAAATAAGAAGTAGGAAATAATTTCACAGCGGAATAAAGTAAATTAGTCGTGTTATTCGCGCTTTTATGATATAACCACTGTGGAGGAAGTACCTCCTTATTAAGTTTTTGCAAACTAATATAAATTTACAAAATGGAGAGATAAATCCTAAAGATATGTGTGATTTCTATAATTTATTACTTTTTAAGTTGCTATTTTTCTATAAATTTCATTGTGTTCAAACATACAGTTTTAATAATGATGTTTTTTTTGTGGTTAATGCATTTCTATATTCAAAATTAAATTAAAATACAAGGAAACAAAAAACTATTTACGATATTTACATACAAGAACGTCACAACATTCCTCTGCATCATCGCCTACTGGTAGCGTTCCCAAAAGACTGGCAGCATTGCTACGCTGAATAGCAATGCAAATTCTCTGTGCTAGAAAAAGAAAGATTACGAGAAACCTCAATCAGTTAATAAGCTCGCTGTTTAAACATAGGGAGAAGTATTTCTACCCTCGTAAAAATAAAAAAAAATGTCCAAATCGGTTTAAAGAACATGTTAGAGCTTACAAAAACAGAAAAATTAAAGTCATCCTTCTTTTTCTACTTTAATTTCGTCTGTTTTATTTCCGTACTGATACGACTTGCAAAACTTTCAAACCTCCAAAAAAGGAGTTCTCGTCCTCAAAGGACCACAACACGCTGATGATTACACAGTTACAGGATTTGACGAGAAGCAACACTCGCTTTCCAACCGGTAACCCGTCAGCTCGTTTAACTATCTCCAACCTCTAAAAATAAATTAAATTGTGGTATCTGTTTATAATTTTAAACAGTTTTATACTATATTCATATGAAAGTTACGTTACCTAAATCAACATAAAAGCAATTATAATCATTTTTGTTTGTCTGTCCGGCTGACCATCTATCTGTCTGTTCATTTATCTGTTTGTTTGTTCTGACTAATCTTTGGAATAGCTGAACCGGCAGGCAGATAGCTAATGTTATAAGGAGTCATTAAGGCTATTTTTAAGACTAATGTCACTCCGCGGTGTTACTTGTGATTGACAACAATAACTGTGGTACTCGGGTAGACTCTCATAAAAAACGTATTTTTCCTTCCAGAGGTGAGAAGTTATACGTAACAGCGGATAAACGAGGAGAAAAAGGTGGTTGCAAGCGACCCCTGTGCTGGACACTCTTGGGGCTTGTCGTAGCTGCCATCGTCGCTGTCATCGTGCTAGCAGCCAGTAAGTTATCCTTGCTTCCAAAGAATTATTTCCATTTATTTATTTATTACTTTATACATTGACGGACATAAAGCCTAAGACATTCTCGGTCAGTCGACCGATTAGGTTATGAAAAGATGAAGCACATAGCCTAGAGTTGTTTTAATAGATAATATCTGTTTTGATTCGAGGATAATTCATTTTAATTATAAGTGGCAAAATTATTAAGGTACTATTGACAATGGCTTCTACAATCACGGATTGCGTAAGGCCTACCCTACAATGTTAATTTGTCAAGAGAATTTTTTATTTATTGATTTAATGTAAGTATTTAAAGCATATATTATAAAAAATAGCTTCCTGCACCTCTCCTCGACAGAAACTATTTGTGTGTGAAATGTCATACTCCTCCGTCCACACAATTTTCGTAAAAAGTTTCTGTTTTTTATTATTTATTTAATCTGTCTATTGAATCAGTAAAAGCTAACCTTTATCTTAAAAACCTACCGATTTAATACTTCAATAATAACCAATGTTGTAAATACGAAACTAAAGGCCATTTCACCTACCTTATGGGGCAACCTAGAGATAGTTATGTAACCCTTAGTGATATTTTTTTCACCATTCTTTATGGGACAAATAAATGCTTGTATATCTTTTAAAATTTAAGGCCTACCCGCGTTAAGAAGACTGTTTAAATATAGATGGTAAAAACGGGCCTAAGTCATTAAATAAACTAATGTTATAAATGAGAAACTAAGTTTGTATGTTTGTTACATTCTTCTATTTAAGTAGACCGGACAGCCATAGGCATGTTCAGAAAAAAGAGAAGGTACCTTATAAGATATATAAATAAATAAAATTAAAGTGTCTGTTTATAATTTCAAAGTTTTTCGTTAAATGCATATGAAATTATATAGTTAAATATTTCGCACACCTAGTAATATATTGACACATCCACGTTTTTCACATTTTTCAAAAACTAGGATTTAAGATTTTTTAAATGTTTGAACTCAATTTATGGGTTCATTTAAGGTTTTTTTACAGATATTATAGGTTTGGTTACTAGTATAGACGTTAATAGTATTATTTAGGGATGAAAATTTCCACTTCAGGTGTTCAGGATTTAACTCATAACGATCATAGAATTGGAAGTCAAGCACTTGTGCCGTTGTCACTTTGAACAACTTCCAAAAAATGTCATTATGCACCCAGAAACTTGAAAAATCCTGTGTGAAAGTCAAGATATAAAACGACTGGTTGATGGAAAATAAACTGTTTAAATCACTATTTGACTGCGTATGCGACTATTGTGCTTGCGGACTCGGGTTCGATTCCCTATTCGGACCAAATGTGTTATCAACAAACATTTGTTTCGGAGTCTGTATTTTGGACCAGATGACTTTGCGTGTAAGATGTCCGAAATATTTATTATTATTAGCTGATGCCCGTGGCTCCGCTCGTATGAAAAACGAGTTTCCGCGTCCTAGGATTATGAAAAATAGATGTTGACCGATTGTCAGACCTAACCGACATGAACACAAAATTACATACATATCTGTCCAGTCGTTACGGAGGAGTATTGTAACTAACATTGGGATACCAGCATTTTATAATAGGTATAAGATTATAATCTGTCATGGAATTAAGGCCAACGTAAAAATAGTATAAAAATTGTAATTATGTATTGCGCTAATTTAAATTTCTACCTCACTATTAATTATTTTATTTAAAAAAAAAAAATTTGAAAACGTGAAGTCTTCATTGAGGTTTACTTTTTTCCTCAGTAGTCAAAATTTTCCAGTATTTAATACTTATAATAGTACTGAATTAGATCAAAAATTTTACATATATAACGTTGCTATCCGTTAGTTATTATCCCTATCCGTCCTAATTAAGAATTAGAGAAAAAATTATACATTGGTAAATAAAGTTAAATTTTCTTAAACATTACTATAATCGACTATCATTAACTTTTAGCGGGCATTCTCTTCTCAAACTCACCGACACCATTGGAACAATACAACACATCGATCAGCTCGGCAAGAGCATTAGGCGGCATTGGCGGTCACCTGCACCCTGGCCACGACCACGAAACCGACCACGAACATAATGAAGAAGATCACAGCGAGTACCCCGACCAAAGCAAGGAAGCAGTCGACCAACACGGACCAGACGCACAAAGCGATGAGGCACCTTCCAATGTGTCGGAGGAATCCAATCAAATGTATGGTAAGTAGCCGCGGAAGATTATTTTTAGTCCTATTACTATTTATAATAGCTTTTGATAATCTATTCAGAGTGGTGTGCAAAGGGAGAGGTCGATGTCCAGCAGTGCACTGCGATAGGCAGATGATGATGATGATGATGATGATGATGATGAATCTATACAAATAAATTAAATTTAAGTGTTTGTAATATGAATTGACAATTTTTTTTACTAAGTGCCTATGAAAGTATATTCAATATTGACATCGAAAAGCAATTAATTAAAAAGAAAGTATTTGTCTGTATTTCTGTCCATCTATCAGTCTGTTTGTTCCGGTTAATCTCTGGAACGGCTGGACCACGAGCTTAGGCGATTCACACACTGCACCGCGCTCCGTCACGTAGCGCGGAGTGGCAGATTTTAATATTGTATTCAAGTACCTCGATTAGTATAGAAAACACGCCAGGTCCAACACACACAAAAACGCGCTACGACGCGTGAGCGCGTGCCGCTAGCAGATTCGGGATTGGCTGCCCCGCGCCACGCGCGTTTTCGCGTCGTCAGTGTGTGAATCGCCTTAGGCTGCTTAATTAATATTAATTATCAATAATAAGCAATAATTTTCGCGATTTATAACAATAAGCGCATGTAACACAATGGTACTCAGCTGGATCTAAAGAGTGATTGTAATTCATCATGAATTGCATGCAAAAACTCTGACAACATTTCACTGGCTTTTGTAAAAACAAAAATATATAAGAAAAAGAAATCAAATACGTAAAAAATTTGCCACAGTTTCATAATTTATTGTCAAATTTTTAAACTAATATTTCAGTCTCAAGAACCTTGGAAGGAGAAGTAAAAGTGGATAACGAGGAATTCACTCCTGCTCTCCTAGACGTCGACAGCAACGAGTACAGAGAGTTTGTTAACACTTTCACTTCAGCATTGAAACGAGCCATCTTCGACAAAGGCGTTCTAGAAAACAACGACAATGAAATCACAGTCGAAGTTGTACAGCTTAGGTAAGAATACCTCAGTCTAAATGATTTTGAAAGTAGTAGTATATGATTAATTAAAAAAAAATTAAACCCAAATCATAAAGTATATCTTCAATATTAAATTTGTAAGACAAATTTTTATTATTTACTAATTAGTAATTAGTTTCAATGAAATGTTGTAAACTCACATCTTTTTCTTTGTTTACAGAGAAGGCTCAATAATCGTCACTTACAGAGTCCACTGGAACACCAAGGTTCGCCCTGAATCTAGTACAACCCCTCCGCCGGAGGATTTGTTGACCGCAGGTACACTCAAGACTAATCTCAACGAATATTTAAACAAAAACAACAGAATGATCAATATCTACCACATCGCTGATGACAAAATTGTTACTAGACCAGTACTTGACATATGTCAAAACAATAAAAATGGTTGCGAATACGGCTGTAAGTTCGATGAAACTTCCCTAGATTTCATTTGCACATGTCCTCCTGGCAAAATTATAGATATGACAAATCCTAAATTATGCATGTCATTCTTTGAAAATCCTGAAACTCGGATTGAAAGCCAAGAAAAAACTGAAGTAAATTCTACAGTGGCGCCTATTTCCAACGAAAGTATTGAGACGAAGGCTAAACCTACTGAAGATGCTAAAGTGCCAGTTGAAGCAGAACATTCAGCAGAACAACCAGTTCTTTGGCAAGAGCCACATCATGTAATGCCAGAAACAACGACTGATTCCGAGACTGAGGTAAGCTTTTCACATATAATTGGCAATCCAACAATACATCCTGATGAGCGTAAAACCAAAGAACATGAATTGGATTCATCAAAAAAAAATAATGAATCTGGCATAATAGCTTTACCAACGTCTGAAACTGGTACAGACCTTCATTCGAATATTGAACCTACCGCTGAGCCAGAGCCAACTGCAGAGCCAAATTTACGACCTACATTTGAACCCAAGCCGAATAGTGAGAATCCTGAAACAGAAATGAGCAATAAAAATGAACCACAGTTTGAGATAAAGTCTGGGCTTGAACCAGATACAAGCGCAGAACCGGAACCAGAGCCCAAATCGCAACCCGAAGTTGAGTCAAAATCAGAACCAGAGCCTAATTCGGAACCGGAAACGGATAAAAAATCGGAACCACCACTAGTAGCGGAACCTAAACCTGAACCGGAACCAACAACTGAACCAGAACTAAATGTAAAATTAGCAGATCCAAAATCTGAGCCAGAACCTGAATCAAAATCCGAGTCAGATCCAGAGTTAAAGTCTGAACCCGAACCGGAGCCAAAGTCTGAACCAGAACCGGAGCCAAAGTCTGAACCAGAACCCGAATCAAAGTCGGAAGCAGAACCGGAGTCAAAGTCTGAGACAGATACGGATTTTAAATACGAGCCAGAATTAGAGTCCAAATCGGAATCAGAAATGCAATCGAAGTCGGGACCAATGTCGGTAATAGAACCAGAAATAACTATAGAAACAGAATCACAACCAACAACGGAATCAAAATTAAGTTTAGAAATGGAAACAACAACGATGGATGGTTCCCATTACACAATTATCCCCACATTAATTTCGCCTGATGAACCTCAATTAACACTACAACCTCATGCCGAGACTGAATCGATATCTGACTCCCAAACAACACCTAAATCGACATCATTCCAAGAAACTATTCATAATATTATTAACAACATTCAAGACGGTGAACATGAAACTGATGTGAAACCTATAATACATACAGAACCACATTCAACCATATCGTCGGAATCTAAATCTGAGGAAGAATCTAATGAAGAAAAATCTGTTATGTTTAACAATGGAGCACAATTGGAATTCAAACCTGACGATACTATGGAGAAAACTACTACTGCAAGAGTTTCCATATCGGACTCAAATATAATAAGTGATTCATCTTACGAAATAAAACCAGACATAATTTCTATCTTAAGTAATAATAGACAATCATCCAACCAAAACAACAATAAAACTAATGAAATGTTCACTACTACAGAATCCAATGATTGGCTGGAAGCTCACGATCCAACTATTATAAATTCTTCATCAACAGAATCGAACGATAGTATTAGCAATGCTTATGCGAATATCTTAAGTAATAGTGTGAACAAAATTATGCAACAATCAGAACAAAGGTCATTCAAATCCTTTGATGATGAAGACTTGATGTTTGAAACCACTACTACTTTAATGTTAAACGACACAAGTAATGATGATTCAACAACTGAATACAACTCATCTCTAGATAAACTAACATCATCAATGCAGGACTCAATACAAAAAATCGAGGGCGACAATAAGACGAAAAGTATATCACACAATGAAGACATGTTTCAAAATGTCAACACAATCGGAATAGTTGAATTAACTACAGCAACTACAACGACGGAAATAAGTGAAACCACGAACAGTCTATTTGGTATCAAAAACCATGCCCCTACTGAATATAGTGATGACAAAGACAAGGTAAAAGAACCAATTCCAGAAGAAGAGAAAAAAGGCGGAAATGTTTCTATGATCACATCTATTTTACACGAAGCTAACTCATTAGAAACTAATAAACCGGAGCCAATTGAAACAACAACAACAGAAATGGAAACAGAATTTTCTCTTAATAAGCACTATCAAAGCTCTAATGAGGAAAAGTTAATAGACATTTTGGAACCTAAACCTACTGTTGTCACTAATGAAACCTCGACCGAGCATGAACCTGAAGAAGGCATAGACATTACTTTTGATTCCATCAATATGCTTTATAACCGCTCCTCCAAATCTATTGAAAACCTAGCAAAAAATAAAACAGCAACTACTAATACTCAACCAGCAGTAACTTTATTGAATGAGGGAACTACAACAACTGACTCTGATTGGTTGTCAGAACCTGTGACAGAAATGAACTATGATGATATAATGAATAAAATTGGTAGTCGAGGTACTACAGAATCTAGTGCAAGTAAAATAGACGATGTAATGCACAATGGCTTCGCTAAAGATGACTTCGAACCTGACTACCTACATAACTTGGGTTCAAATAATAAACAGGATGATGAACCATTATATAGCATGGTTCACGATTACGACAATGAAGACAGCCGTTTCAAGAGGGTTAATAAAGAAGCATCAAATGAAAAATCTTCAATTCTCATAACCACATCAGATTTAGTACCTACTCCAAGTGTGCAAATGGAAACAACAACAGTAAGTGAGTATATTTACAAAATGTCGGAAGAAAGGTCAAAATTGCCACAGATAAATCTGTTGCCTAATGAAACTAATAAAAATTACCCATCACCTTCATCCACGCCTGTTACTGCTGAACCAGCACCAGTTTGGGAAGAATCTGTAACGGAAAACACTCTCGGAGTGCAAGATATGTCCAAACAGGTTGAGTCAACCAGTCAAGTTAGGGACCTAATGGAGTCCAATCAGCACGTAGGGGTTGATGAAATTCAACTGTCTACATCTACAACTTTATCACCTACCACTATGACTCAAGTAAATGAAAATATTGAAAATCCCAATGTCACCGAAATTGTTAGTTCTGATATGTCTGACACTGAACTTCGGAATACAACTCAAGCAAGTAACTTTAACGTGACTATTTACGAGATATCTAGTCAGAACGACAACAAGTCATCTATAACAAAATCTCCTACTGCTCAATCAGCCGAGTATGATGATCACGAAACGGAAATGAATCCCTTTTTACCAGAAGCTGAAAATAATAAAATGTTGGTGAAAAAACTTCAAGAAGGTCATGACCTTGAACCGATTAACTTGAACGAAACTCAAAATGAAAATATAGAAGAACACATTCTCACATCTACGGAGGGACAAGGAACGAATAAAGATACTTCAAGTATACCTTTCACCACTGAAGTGAAAGAGCTTCAAAATATTATAGTAACCACAGAGCGGTCTTCTTTAAATGAACATGCAAATGAGACTTCTGCAAGTATGAATGATGACACAAATGTGGCAATGGATTCTAATATTGCGATGAGAACAGAAGACAACCAAAAGGTGCCTATTTCAACATTCTTATTAGACACTGACGATCTCGATACTACTAAGGAAATGTCCACAACAACTTTAAGTAGTAGTCAAACGGATAACCAGTCGGTTTCTACAACATCGACTCCTGCCGTACAAGTCAATGATGGCGAGTTCCTTAGAGTTGTACCTATTACCGAAGAAGAAAAAGAAATGCCTACTGGTGATGAAAATGAAAAAAATGAAAGTTTCAATGATATAACCGAAAGTGATTTGCCAAAAAGTGATAAAAGGACATTAGATTCTACCAAATTTGATTCAGTAAATGTTAATGAAGCTTAAGTTCACTGAAACTTAACCTACAATTAGGTTTAAACTACTATTTTATTTCTTGTGATCTGTGGTCTGAGGTCTTAGTTGATCAAAATGGTTTAAGACACTTTGTAATAATAACGTACTTTCCATGTAATTAAATATTACCATATATCTTACCTACAGTCAACTACATACATTTCAATTCATCCAATTATTAATTCTTGAATAATTAATTTAATATTCTTGAAGACTACAAAAGAATTTTATATATTATTTGTAATTCAAAAATACTGAAGGTATTTATTCGCAACCGTTCCGCTTTTACCTTTCAATATAGATTTTGCCTGGTATTCATTTTAATAATCTTTTGTTTTAGTATTTTTTTCAAGCGCAGTCGTGAAGTTTGCTTTCAATATCTTTTTTGTTTATTACTTAGTTTCAAAGATTTGTTTGCCTAGAAGTCAAGGAAAACAGAATAGGTAGTATTATATAAAACTTGTTTTGGTAACTGTTTTAAAACCGAAAGAAAATAATTTTATAAAACTAAGCACCTTGGTACGTTTTTATTACATTTATAAATAAAAAAAAAAATCCAATAGTGATCGTAATAGTGTCTTTACAACTCCAGTCTAGTGGTTTTGGTCCCAATAATATTCACGGTACCTCCATTTTTATTTTTCTGTATAGTTATCATAAACATTTTATTCTTAGACTAGTCAAACTAGGAGAGTCATTGTCTTGGAAGAAAGATTTAGATTTATTTATTGCTTTGTCTTAAAAAAATTAGTCGTATTGAACAAATAAAGTGAATTGTTTGTACTTTATGTATGCCGTCCATGTTTTATTGAACAAACAAGAAACATTTTAGATTTTGTATAATAAAAACCTCTTCTAGAGGATTACCTGAAACTCTTGTAATTATTGTTACCATAGCTAAATGTATATTATTATTATAATAAATGAAAATTATTCTTTGATCGGAAGCTGTAACGAGTTTGAAAATAAAACGTCAAGCGTAGGTTTACGCGGCAATTTTATTTTCTTGTGATTGTCTGCCATGCCGAAATTGTGATAACTCGCCGGTAACTACATTCCGTTTTACTTATTAACTTAGTGATATACGCAGAAGTGAGGTCTGATTGTAAAATAATAATTAATGTAGAATTTGTTAACTAAGATAAATATTTTGTATAAATGGTTGAATTGTAAAATAATTGAATTATGTTGTAAATAAATATAAAGTTAATAATAATTATATTTGAGTTTGTTTAATATACCTGGTTGACTACTGATAATGATGATATCTGTAAATATAATATAGTGATAGCGTACAATATGAATTTGACATGCAATATACTAGACTTCTTGTAATAATAAACTGCAGTTATTAAAAAAAGGTAGGGTTATATAAATCTACGCACATAATACTACCTATATTCTAAACTCAAGAAATTTTTGTCTCTATTTTCTATTATCTTCGTCAGTCTATCGCAGTCCACAGCTGGACATAGGCCTCTCCAGGTGCACGCACTTGGTTACCTCCTGGTTACTCCTACCAGTCAATTAATTTTCTACATTTCAATGAAAATTTTACAAATCTATCTCTATTTTTAATAAAACAACATCTCCCGTGTTATGAATAAATCCTATCACTTTACAAACATTCATACATGAAACGGACCGTGTAGGCTTAGCACCACATTTTCTGGATTCCTCAAAACGTTATCCCATGTGGGGTTCAAACCTCATCAGTAGGAAGTGGCATGATGACCACTGAATCCTTCCATTCGTGCATTTGGATCTTTACTGTTACAACAGTGCTTCCGAGGTGTGATTACGAAAGTGCAAATAAAAAACACATTTTTAACGTTAACATTTATATTTCTTTTATTAAATATTATTAACTCTTTGGATATGTTTATAACAATAGACATTAAATAAAAATATAGTTAATAATTTTTATATACCACAGGCACTTTGTTATGAACTTATGACACAGAATGAAAGTGATCAATTTAAAACCTAATTTGTGAAACTTAAAATAATCTTTACTACGAAAGAGTGTTTATATGAATAGAATGATCTAAGGACGTGACTAACGTGACTCTCCTGGCTCAAAAAAATTAGGGTAGGTAGGTATGCTTTTAAAAATTACTCTATATCTAAGTTGTTGTAATTAAACTATTAAAATTTGGGCTATAACGGATAATGGAGCTAATTCCGTTATTCAAAAACTGTCTTATCCAAACTAAAAATGAGTTTACTCGATTGAAACGACGTTCTAACTGTCAAAGGTTAAATAAAAGTAGTTAAATCACCCTACAAATAGACGTTTTAAGCATAAACATATAGAAACAGTAATTTGGAAATTGCTTCACTAAAATAAGTGAATTGAAAATCACTTTAGAGACATTATAGTTCAGTAATGTGACAACTGATTGGCACCTATATTTTCTGATTTAATTCGCAAATGACCAGCTTCTTAGGTGATAAACTTCCAAAAACAATAACCAAATCGATAACCTTCTCAATTTTTAAAGCTTGGTAAAATAGATAATTTCCTGGAAATTTTAAAATAAATCACTCTCATTCTAAATGATGAATAACAAATATTTTAAAATCATGATTTCATTTTTAACAATAACTGTATCAATATACCTTGCGATTTACATTATAATCTAAATCGCAAACCTTCTATTAGGATTCGGAGTTATATCTTCAATCTCTTCAGCCGTTACTTGGTCTTCAATAATCATTTTAGCACATAAGCACCCCTCGCCAATCGTCCCATTACCACTAACAATACAATTACCCAAAATGGCCTTACAGCTATTATAAGGCACTGTCTTAACCCCACTTTTGATTTTGTTATCACTTTTCAACCCATAATCTAAAGCTTCAATATCACTATCAATAAACTCTTTAATTTTCACGGTGCCATCAACTAATTCAAATTCAGGTATTTCATCATTTGTATCACTACGATTATTGTTACAACACTTACTTCTATAATTGGTATTGTTTGAGGTATCACTTAGTTTCAAAGTCGTCCCGATTGGTGTAAAATCATAATCATCATTAATAGTATCAGTGATTTGTGCACACACACAATTTTCGTTCTTCTCCTTCATAATACAACCGCCTACGGCTGATTTGCAGTCATTTAATTCATTTTTTCTATTCCTCAATGAATATTTTTCAGAGTTTTCATTGTTGTTGGTGTTTCTTATTGATAAATCTTCAGGTTCTATGTATTTAGTGTAATCTATTAACATGTTATGGTCGTCTTTTTCTGTTTTAGTGATCACTTCTTGTAAAGGTGATAAGTTCCCACCTAAAACATTTAAAAAATTGATGCATCAATATCACGAATCTAAATATTGAATAACGCAAAATACTTCATCATTAATTTCGGTGTGCTATTACAAGAATCTTTGGAAAGTTTATGTATGTTCTAGAATTCTTATCTAACGGTAGGTCTATACAGATAGATAGGAATTCTAATAGGAATTCCAACCGATAGGAATTATTATTTCTATCGGTTGGAATTGGATTCGTATTGGATTGAATGCAACAGTAAGGCCGCAATTGGAATCCATTCTAGTTCTGCATACAACGAATAAAAGTATAAGCTATAAGAAAAAAATATCATGGATTGCAAATTATAGTGTGTTTATGAATAAAATAGCTAAATTCACGAGAAGCCAAGCTCATAATGTTAATTATGTATAATTTATGTAGGCCGGCTGTGTAAACTTGCCGATTTCCGCAGCTTATGATTTAAGAGTTAATTGTGTCATTTTACTTAAACACGTGTATTCTATTTATACTTAATCACACATCAACAACCTTGAATAGTCCACTACTCGTCAACGTAGTTGGAAAATTAAATAACTCTGATTTTGTGGTTCTTAGATAAACGCGATTTAGTGTTTTGTGAGAGAATTTTTAAGTCGAGGTTAAATTCATCAACTCATGTTATTTACATTATTAGACATTTAACTTATCATTGACCACAGTTATTGATTTAAAAAAAAATATTTTCTTTCAAAAATTAGTGTTAGTCTGAAGATATTTATTATTCCACCTGTCCGACAAAAATGGCTATATTTTTGGAATGGAATACGATACGAAAATGCCTGTAAGGCTCAAATATGCGGCAGGTTTTATTTGTTTTGAAAATAGGGAAAAGTCAATTTCGCCAAAACCGGACTTATTTAATTTTCCAACTACGGGGACGCGCTCTCTTTACAAAGGAGATTTTGGCCTACTACACGACCCTGACCAAACGGATTGTTTCAGTTTGTCCTCCCTTTACATCAAGATTTTGGGTTTAAAGAACTTATTCTCATAAGAACATGCAGTTAGTTCACTTAAAATGAGATATATAATATTCACCTCTTGGCGTATAGGAAGTTACAATGTATACCTAAACATGTTTCTTAAGCCCGCATTTGAATAAAGGCCGCTGCATACGTGACGAGATTTAACACGGACGGAACGGGACTGGAAGTTTTGCAAACATCGTTACATACAAAATGTATAAGGAAATGCATACTTCACGGAGACACGGACGGGGCGGGAACGTGGCACGCACGGGCGGGACGAGCTAAATATCGTCGCCGACGATGTTTAGCACGTCAATGGCAATTAAAGCCAATTCTTGAAATGAAAAATACATCTTTCCTTGTTCCCAACACTAACACGTTAGATCCGAGTCACAGTCACGGTGCGTATGCATTTACATCACGTCCCCGTTTATAACGAGGCAACCACGTCCACATCCCGTCCGTGTAAAATCCGTCACATATGCAGCGGCCTTAAAATTAAACTATTACACGTCTTCAAGTCGTTCGGCAATCTATTAAACAGCTGTTCTCCCTCATATAGTATGTTCTAGTGATGTTGAACTGCGTAGTTTGTCTCCATTAGTCGGCTCCTAAGACACCCATGGAATGAATAAGGGTGGACTTTCCTTATCTTTAATCTGTCCCCACACAGATTGATTGATATTTATATATTTGACATTGAGCCCGCGGCTCTGCCCGCGTTTCTAGTAGCCTGAGTTCTTCCTGAAGAATCTCTATGCCAAATTTTATTGAAGTCGCTACAGCGAAAGCGTCACAGCCAGACAGAATTAATTTCGAATTTGTAATATTTGTATAATATTTATAATATTTGGCAGCAAAGCGACCGGAATGGCGCGAGATTGTGAAAAAGCGAATCCGCGAATTTGAGGAACAACGTTTAGCTGACCTCGACGCCAAGCGCGATGAGCTTAGAGCCCGTCCACTCGCTGCCATTGACTATAATTATGAGAGCGGTAAGCTCACTTGCCCACTTTGTGCAAGGGAGTTTGTTGCGAAAATCGGCTACACATAAGCCATCTCCCTGTGCATCAGCGCCAAGCCCTATAAGGTGTCGAAGTGGTCGCCATGGCCGAAATCGGTCGGATTATTATACATATTATGTATATTTATTTGTATGGAAGTATGGATTGATAATATACTTACTAAATTTTGGCGTGTGAGTGTCTTCCACATACTCGTTATTAAATTTGTTATAAGACTCGTTAAAGACGTATAATGAAGGGTCTTTACTTTGAATACCCAAATTCAATCTATGGAATTGTATGGAATCTGAAATAAAATAATTGTGATAATGAATTTTATCAATACTTACACACTACTACGAGTCTGTCGATCTGAACGTATCTTCGAAACTATCAAACTGATTTTTATACAGTTTTCGCCAATGGATAGTGAGGTATGTTTAAAAATATAATTTATTGGCTATAGTCCGCGACTCCGACCACGTGTTTGTCTGTTGTCGCGGTAAAGAGTAGCCTTTTTCCTTGCTCAATAATCAAATTATTTATAAACATCATTAAAATCCGTTGAAGCGTTAAAGCTTAACAGACAGACAGAGTTAGGTTCTATACATTTTTTAGGGTTCCGAAGTTCATAACTCGGAACCCTTATAGATTCGTCATGTCCGTCTGTCCGTCCGTCCGTCCGTCCGTCCGTCCGTCCGTCCGTCCGTCCGTCCTCGACTTACCGTCCAAACGGTAAGTGCTAGAAAGATGAAAGTTTGCATGAATACGTGTTGTAATTACGTCGACAAAGTGCTACAATAAAATTATGAAAAATAATTTTATTTGGGGTACCTCCCCTACACGTAAAGTGGGGATGTTTTTTTTTTCTCGAGGCTACCCCATCGTGTGGGGTATCATTAGATAGGTCTTTTAAAAACAATAAAGGGTTTCCTAGACGATTTTTTGATTTAGGAATCCGTTTGCGAGATATTTCACTTTAAAGGGCACTTTTTTGTAAAAACAGGGCGTCCCCCCCCCTCTAAAAGCTAAACGGCTAGCTCAAAAAATCTGAAAAAAATCGTGATGGTAGTCCATCTAATGAACTTTGAAGGAAAACTATAACCGATTAGATGACTTTCTTAGTTCAGGAGTTATAAAGGCTTATATGGTAAAATGCGCTCACTTGGAAAACGTCATACAAAATTAACGTATTAATACGTAAACATAACAATTATCTATTGGATACGATTTTAAATCCACATACCATTATAAGTGACTGAGGAACCCTTTCCTGTGCGTGGCCTGACACACACTTGGCCGATTTTTTATTTTTTAGTATGGCGACGACTAATATTTTTTTTAAACTTAATAGTCTGCTGATGCAGCATAAACTATTAAGTAATTTGTTCATAGGTCTATTGAAATATCACTCTAGTTTATTAAGATAACTTTCATGTATTTCTTTTTATTAAAGTTTTCTGAAAGTATTTAATCACAATGAAAAAATGGTACTGTATCTTAGCCTAAATATATAGATCCATTTATAACAAACATGGCTGTGTCTATAAATAACAACTTTTGCATTAACACATATGAAAATATATACGGTACAAACCTATCTATGTATGTAGGTACATAAAAAAAAAAAAGTATGTTGTTGAAATTTTTTTGTCTATGGAACAGTTGAACCGGTTTTGTTGGTTCGGTATGGTTATTTAATTTGTGTATTAAACAACCAACAACTTTTGTTTAACAAAACCGCGGTAGTTGCACGCGCGTCAAACTGTCAACCCCGCGCATTAATAGGTGTGAAAGTGGGAAGGGCTCTAATAAATCATCAACAACTCATAATACCCCACTGCTGGGATCGGATCTCGTTTTGGGTTTGGATGGTTAGGGCCATACGTCCCCACTGAATAATCACTTGTTATTCAATAATAATGTTTGCACTGTGTATAAACAATTAAAGTCATACCATTCACATCCGTATCCTTCAAATTGACAGGTAACGAGGTCTCAGGAGGAGAGTTGGAGTCCGATGATATACCACTGTCTATTTTAAAATCTGAAAAGAAAACCTACTTTTAAACATGGAACGTAACAGAATTGGACTGAAAATGACTTACATAATAATAACCCGAAACGGCTTTGATCGATTCTTATGAAATTTTGTGTGTAGTTCTGAGAATAAGGCATAAACTATTTTTTATACCCCTTGGTACTATACGAGGAAACGAACGAGGCCGGAGGCATGGGCATTAGCTAACAATAATAATAAATATTATAAATCTTTCGGACATCTTACACACAACGTCATCTAGTCCCAAACTAAGCATAACTAATTTGGTAATGTGTCACTATCAAATAAAAGCAGCGATATGTAATAAGCAATCCCTAATAGTAATGTCAAGATTGTAGGAATAAAGGCGTTACTAAAGACTGGATGGATATTCGAAACAGCGAATAAGTTACTCACCATGTTTAGCCTCATGTCTTTTCTTCGCATACTCAGTGGCGAATTTTCTGTCGCAATCCGGGAACGTACAACGTAATGAATAGTCAACGCTGTGAGTTTTCAGGTGCGTCTTCAAATGATGAGATTGAATAAAACCTGAAAAGATTTCTTATTTTATATCTAGTTTACCAAAGTGACTCTAACCCGCCTGATAGAAAGCATGGGTAAAATCACCACACTTGCTGCGAATGCATACAATAAAATACGGCGACCCACACTATGGCGGCTTAGTAAGCTGTTTTTACGGGCTCCGTTTAAAGAACCCGGGATCATTTTTGCCTCTTTGAAAAAGTAACTACCCTACTATATACTGTGTATTAATATGACAAGCAAACAAACAATCAAACTCTTGACCTCTGCAACATTAAAATAGAATTACAACATTACAACAATAATAGAACATTTGACTGCCTTGCTGGTCTAGTGGTTAGCGTACGCGGCTGCTGATCAAGAGGTCTCGGGTTCAATTTTATACATAGAAAACACCCAGACTCCCATACAAATATTTGCGTATCATAAACATTAAGCAGGCACCACACTTCGCTATTCGCTATTCGTTATGCGGGTTATTCGCGCGCATACGGCGAAGTGTGGAGAGTATATTCGCCAATATTCGCTTTATTCGTACGCATCGAATAGTGAATCGCATATACGTCGACTTGTCGGTTTTCTGACACACTTCAAAGGACACGAATAAGGCGAATACACGCATCGACTGCCCACACTTCGGACGGGTAGTGAAGTGCCCTGTGCATAACTAACAACCATAGACTCTAAAACAGTTTTTGAAATAGATAAATCAATTAAACGATTAAAATAACCTATCATATGATCAAAATAATTTGACTTCATTTAAGTATTGTTTCTGTCAATTTAATAAAATAAAAAGGCAATTAAAATAATATGTTTCGTTCGTTCATTGACCATTAAAAATGACAATGCCCTGTGCATAACTAACAACTATAGACTATAAAACAGTTTTTGAAATAAAATAAATCGATTAAACGATTAAATTAGTTTATTATATGATCAAAATAATTAGACTTCATTTAAGTATTGTTTCTGTGAATTTAATAAAATAAAAAGGAAATTAAAAGAATATGTTTCGTTCGTTCGTATGGTTTCGTTTAGTTCACCATAAAAATGACAATGACACATCTCTACAACACACTATTTTTGCCTTATTTGATATACCAGTACGAAGTGTGGTGGCGTGTTTGTTGTTTGCGCGCATAACAAATATTCGGGCGAATACGGCGTAGACAAATAACGAATAGCGAATAACGAAGTGTGGTGCCTGCTTTAGGTCCGACCCGGAAATCGAACCTGAGACCTCTTGATCAGCAGCCGCATATACTAACCACTAGACCAACAAGGCAGTCAAGAACACATAGAGCCACACGGTTCGGAATACCCATACACAACCGTTTACGCTGTTATGACACAGAATGTTTATGTGTGTGCGAAATTATGACAGACGATTATTTTCGTGTGTTGACGGATTAAGACTACAAAGTGTCACCACCCCTATTCATTCCATGGGTGTAGTAAGAGGCGACTAAAGGAACAAAATAAGCAGCTAACATCACTGCCAAGAGAAGGAAAACTTGAAACAAACCCTTTACCAACCCGTCTGGCCAGCGTGGTATAGTAGGCCAAAACCTCCTTTCAAAGGAGAGGCCTATGTCCAGCAGTGGACTGTTAAAGGCTGTTGATGATGATGATTGTTTGAGTATGTGAGTCCAAATGTGTATGTTTGAAGATTTCTCAATTCAAAAACTAACAGCCTGTTTTGTATTTGAAAAAGATGCTACTCTCCTTCAGACTGAGGGCCTGTTACTATGGGGTGTACATTGACCATTTTAGAAAATACTTGGTGTCAAAGAAATGTAGTGATTGCAAAAACTAATTAACCTTGAGATTAATAAACTTGATCAACACATTATCAGTTATTGAAACAGATAATTAACATTATCATACACGTTTTACTCATTATACACCAATCTGTATATACTCGTAGTTGTTTATATCAGAAGATTTAATGGGGGAAACTCTAATCCCTACTAATATTATAAATGCGAAAGTAACTCTGTCTGTCTGTCTGTTACGCTTTCACGCCTAAAACACTGAGCCGATTTTGATGAAATTTAGTATGAAGATAGAACTGAACTTGGGAAAGGACATAGGCTACCCTTCACCGCGACAACCGACATACACGCGGGCGGAGCCGCGGGCGAAAGCTAGTATTTATAACTCGTGCGACCTAAGATGGCACCTGACTCAAATGTCAGTCGTTTAAAGTACTGAGTGCAAGAAAAATATGCATTATTCTAGTTTTATTAAATTTCAACATTTATTTTGCTTCAAGTAGTTTCTCATAACATACTACTTTATCATAAGTGGTACTTTACTACCTGAGTTAAGAAAATACATATGCATGCCAAAAGGAAGAGGGCCGCATTCATTATTTACCCGAATGCATTCTTCGTGCAGTGATTTATATAATATTAGGTAATACCTAATATCATTTTAAATGAAGTTAGGAACTGAAATATGGTTATAAAATACAATTTTAAATCGTCATGATAAGCCTTTTAATCGTAGTCTCTAAATATCATATGTATATGGATTTTCTTTAGTTTAAAATATTGCGTCTCATAGTCGTCATGCTGGTTTTTTTTCCGTGTGACCTTTCTTAAAACAATTGGGTTATCCAGACGAATCTAATGATATATTAATCAAATAAATTCGTGGAGTGATTTATATGACATTAGGTAATACCTAATAAACTTAAATTATTATGGAAATATTCGTGCAACGGTAATAGTCATGCTAACGCTACTCGCAAGATGACAGAGGGGTATCACGCGGGGGAACGGTATCATGTTTCGTTTTGAGCCAGGTGCCATCTTAGCTCGCACGAGTTAGGGGAAACTGGGGATACTTGATCCTTACGGGAGACTAGGTACATTAGATTTACAAAACTTGTATAGACAAAATTCAGTTTTATAGTGGCAGAATCGGTTGTATATGGTACCCGTTAACTTTCTAAGGTCGGTACACCTGTCACATATAATACTTTCGTAAATGGGAGGCGGCAGAAGGATTGTTGTTACAGAAAGAAGATTTTCGTAAGTTTTATTTTTTAATTAACATTTATTTAGATATACTTTTGAAGTGTATCTGAATTTAATACTAACCATTATCTATTTAAGAAACATTTTTTTGCTTAAAAAAGTGGTAATCTAATAGACATTTGAAAATATTTATGTTTTTAACCTCTAACTGCTAAGGGTACACTTGGTACATTTTACTACGGGAGATTTGATCCTCCTGGATCAAGTGTTCCCTAACTATTTTTTTCAGTTAATTGCAGATTACAAATAAGCCCAGAATGTATAAAACAAAATGGTAATCCTGGTACTGTAAAAAAATAAGGGTTAGCAGTTCTTTGCGACACTCAAAAGGTACGTGAAGTGGAGGAAAGATGTTACAACTGATGAAATTGAATACACTTCAAATTATCGTCACTCACATGTTTTTTCAAATACGGAGAGGAGTGAATGTGTCAATTATTTAATGATGGCCAACAAATTGTATCATGAGTTAACACCTGGCAACTGACATTTCAATATGCTACTGAACATATGAAAGAAAACACCATCAAAATGGTCCAAAAATTATGAAGCAAACTTTAATTGGTTTTAAGAACCGTTACAAAAAGCTATCACTCAGAGTTCCCGTATCCACAAGCCAGCATATATATTTGAAAAACTGCAACAGTTACATAGAATCACATTCGGAGTAATGAAATCGCAATATTATAATACTGCATGTGTCAATTGAAATGAAGTGAATTGTGATTTTGAAAGCAATAAATAAAGGTCTAGTACATTATACGCCATTTTTCATTTAATTCTTTAGTAATTATATCATGTGACCCGAAATATGAGAGACTTGGTGCCCTAGGATCAAGTCTTCCATACGGTGGGATCAAGTCTCACATATATACGGGACACTTGGTACAATTCCCTACTTTTGCTTTTATACAAATAATTACTAAACTTGGACACTTAGATCATTGGCTCTTACAGCCATTATGGGCAAATAAATTTCAACAATTTCAGTACCAAAATCTTTTAAAACGGATACTCCTTAAAGAAATTAGGGATGAAAAACAAAAGGGGGGATCAAGTGTCCCCAGTTTCCCCTATATATATACCTAGTAGTTGGTGGATTGTTCCAATTCAGATGGATTATTTGTCGTTGTAATTTATATAATTATATACCTATAGTGACTTCAAAGAAACGGAACGGAAATCTACAAATAAATAGCATCAAGGTATATGTTTGTAATTTCAAATTAAGAGATTTGAACTAAATGCATGTGAAAATATATTCGGTACTTTGTTTACACATTTTTTTTATGTTTGTCTGTCTGTTCCGTTTATTCTTTGTAACAGCTGGACTGTTTAGGGACTATCACTGGTAAATAGCTGACGAAATAAAGAGTAACTTAGGTTTCTTCATTTAGACAAGCTTCGCTTTCACAACAATAGTAGAAATTCGAGCGGCTTCGTTAGTTAAAAGGATAAAACTTAGCCATAAACATTTTAAAACAGGAAAAAAACGATGTTGCTTGATATCTCAAAAACCTTTAAACCGATTTAAATAAAGAAAAGTTTCACATTAATTAATGTGAACCTTTTCCGTTTTCTTGAACAATTGTTTTATTATATTTGTAATGCGATATCTCCGTCAATTGACTTCCTTATTGGTCCAGAGGTCAGCGTATACGGCTGCTGATCAAGATTTCGGGTTTGATTCCCGGGTCGGACCAAATGTTTGTGTGATCGGCAAATATTTGTTTCGGAGTTAGGGTGTTTTTCTATGTATAATATGTATGTATGTATTTACAAAAAAAAATATGTTTATGTATTTATAGTAGTTGTCTAGTACCCATAATATAAGCTCTGCTTAGTTTGGGACTAGATGGCGTTGTGTGTAAGATGTCCGATAACATTTAATAGTGGACAAATTTTCAAAATTATTTTTTGTATCTTGATTTCAAACAGACAGACTGTATGAAACAAACTATTACTATTATAATGTTACCTATTTTATGAAGGACCACACTGTCCACACATAATAAATAAATATTTCAGACGAATTACACACAACATCATCTAGTCCCAAACTAAGCAGAGCTTGTACTATGGGTACTAAACAACTGATATAAATACATAAACATACTTTTTTCTGTAAATATATACATATTATACATAGAAAACACCCAGACGGCGAAACAAATATTTGTGGATCACACAAATATTTGGTCCGACGCCGGAATCGAACCTGAGACTCTTGATCAGCAGCCGCATACGCTGACCACTGGAACAACAAGGCAGTTATTAATTGACTGCACGATTGGCCTAGTGGTTTAAGCGGTCGCCACGCCGCTCTCTACTGCGCCAAGTGTCGTGGGTTCGAATCCCACGTGGGATAACACTTTGTGTGATTCACAAATTGTTGTTCTGAGTCTGGGTGTTCTTTGTGTTCGTTTCATGTATGTTTGTAAAGTCCCCCGCGACACAGGAATTCATATTCCTAATGCAGGAGTTGTCTTTTAAAAGAGAGAAAAGAGAGAGAGAGAGAATTTCTCAATTAAATTTATTAATATTTTATAACTTCTAGTACTCTTTATTAGCATTTTTTGAAGTTGGTTTAAATTTTAGAGATTTATGGGGGTTTTGATCAATGTCTACTTATCCGTTTTCACCAACCTTTAGGAGACACCTAAGTGGTTAGAGGTCTTTAGGAGCTACCTACATTAGAGGCACTTAGTAAGGAGAGGAGCTACCTACATTAGGGGTACTTAGTAAGGAGAGGAGCTACCTACGTTAAGGGCACTTAGTAAGGAGACGGTTTAAGTATACATAGTTGGTTAAAACGGGCATTCGTCACCATCATCAACAAGACATTGGGCTCGGGTCTCCTCTCATGAGAGGGTAAATGGTCAGTAACCACTCTCTATTTATCTTACCTTTATCACATATTTTACAAAAATACTGCTTTGTATTTGTATGTGTTAATTCGTGATGTTTTAAATGGTGTGCGAAATTGAACTTCTTGTTGCATCCTTCAAAGCTGCATTGGTACCGCCTTTCAGACTCTGCCTTGTGTGTTCTCATGTGTGTGCGTAATGCAGGCTCGCTGTTGAACACACTGTCGCATTTTGAACATGTGTATAGTCCTGAAATAAAAGTATATTTTAGTTGTTGAATAATCTGCCTTATCTAGTAGAAGTCTCGGTGGCGCAATGGTAGCGTATGCGACTGCTTTGCTTAAGGTCTCGGGTTCAATTACCACGTAGGACCAAATTCACAAATATTTGTTTCGGAGTTTTCTATGTGAAAAAAGTATGTTTATGTATGTATATCAGTTGTCTAGTAACCATAATTCAAGCTCTTCTTAGTTTGGGACTAGAATGCGTTGTGTGTAAAATTTCTGAAATATTTATATAATTGTTATTATTTTTTGTATATATAAAAATAATAACAATTAAAAAATAATAACGGCATTCCAATAAGAATTGTCAATCTTTCTTTCGTACATTATTATTTTAGATTCAGTTCCAGAGATTAGCCATACCAAACAGACAGATAGACATACAAAACTTGCTTCTTTGAGTACCTATATACTTTAATAATATATGCATTTAGTGAAAAACTTTTCATTTTATATTAAAAACAAAACCTTCAGGCAGTCATTGCTGTATACGTTTATGTGTACCTATACCCTATATAATTACCTTCATGAGCATATTTAAGATGTCTTTTAAGTAGAACATGGTCCTTAAAAGCTTTGTCACAGAGGTCACATTTAACTTTGCCTGTCCGCTCGTGTTGTTTTTCATGCCTCCGCAGAGCCGAACTAAAAAAAGAACACTGTCATATAAGAATTCTAGAACAACGTGACTAATGATTGTGGTTAGCACTGTTTATTTATGATTGTTAAAAAATTTATGAGTCAGTACAATTTTATTCAAATATAATCTATACTAGCTCAGCCCCACAGTTTTACTTGTAAATTTATTAAAAAGGTACAAAGGTACAGTTATGCTGCAGAGAGATGCTAGTCTAAAAACAAACCTATGATGGGGGCTAAAAAAAAAAATATCACAAGGGGGAAGGGGGGTGTAGTAAAATTTCACGTGTATTTATTTTTTTCTACAAATTTTCGCATTTCTTTCATTAATTTTATATTAGTCAAAAACAACCTGCAACCTTTCTATTCTACCTCAGAACGAAATTATTGTAGTCTTTTATTTTCAATAATAAAAATAGTTGATACTTAAACCTGTATTTTATTAATATTTATAAATTAAATAAGATTCTTTGTAGGTACTTAAAAATTAATGTGATATAGGGGGAGGGGGGTTAGTCTTAAACCTCACCATGTATCACATCACCAAGGGGGAGGGGGAGGGAGGGGGGATTAAAAATGCCAAGAAAAAGATCATGTGATTAGTGGAAACCAGGTATAGCATCAGCTATTATTTCTATACAAGTTCTCTGGAAATTAGTGGGAATAAACATACAGCTCAATATTTTAAAAATTGTTTTGTTCATATAAATACTCTATATACTTTAATATCTAATTGGTGAAAAACAATGGTCATTGAAAATTACAAACACAATTACTTCAATTTATTAATTTGTATGGAATACATACAAAATTATTGACCAACTGATTCATCAATGCCAATCTTAAACCACTGAGGCGACACATTCAAATCTAATAAGAGTTATTAATTTTCAGATTTAAAACTGTAAAATACAAATTGAGTGTGGGACTGAAAGCCCTATAATGCAGAAGCATCTCTGCCATTGAGTGGGTCACCATGCTGCAGTTTCTGCATTCACAATGAGGATGGTGACCGCTACTATTGGATTTTGCTTATGTTTTCCAAGAGTCTACTGCCTGCCTTGTTGGTCTAGTGGTTAGCGAATGGGGCTGCTGATGAAGAGGTCTCGGGTTTGACTCCCGGGTTAGACCAAATGTTTGTATGATCTGCAAATATTTGTTTCGGAGTTTGGGTGTTTTATATGTATAATATGTATGTATTTACAAAAAAAAGTATATTTATGTATTTAAATCAATTGTCTAGTACCCATTGCACAAGCTAGCTCTGCTTAGTTTAGGACTATAATGATGTTGTGTGTTAGATATCCAAAATATTTATTTACTTAAGCTTTCAATCCAGTCACATAAAATAATAATAAAGGTTTAAATAAAAACCAATATCCTTTATTTAT
Organism: Phragmatobia fuliginosa; assembly: GCA_932526445.1. Taxonomy (NCBI): domain Eukaryota; kingdom Metazoa; phylum Arthropoda; class Insecta; order Lepidoptera; family Erebidae; genus Phragmatobia; species Phragmatobia fuliginosa. The sequence goes on along the minus strand of OW052058.1, from coordinate 7,126,796 downwards.
TCTCATTTATTCACAATGAGGTCAATTTGTTCTATTGTTGACTTGAAGTAGATGAAGATACTATTACCATATCAATATCATCATAATACCACCCTTTAATGTATTATCTTTATTTAAAAAGATAAAGAGTTAAGTAGGTATTGAATGCACTCAAAGATAATGTTGCAAATTTTAAAGTTTTCGTATTTAAAAGTAAACCTTATAATGATTTCGAATTGCCTAAGATATTAGCACATTTGTATCTTAATACCAAATATAGGAAGGAATAATATTTTTAAAACTTACATGAAACTAAAAGTTTTGGCGCAAACTTTACATGCAAATTGCGGGATATGACTCTGCTCATGTCTTTTTCTCTCACTATCATATCTAAATTCCTTGCTGCACTGGCTGCATTTCAATAATATTTTCTCAGATGTCATTATAATATTTTTCTTCCAATAAACTTGTATAAAATATAAGTTCTAAAATTTTATTATAGTTGCACCACTTTGAATTGTTACTTTCTACTTCTTTAAATGAAATATATAGCTCCACTGTTTACCTCAGGCCTCCAATGAATATTTTTATATATTTTTCGAACCACACAATATTTACCTATATGTCACAAGTCAAGTTTTGACAAAAGCGTATTTACCTATTTACAATGTTTTTAAGGCTCATTAGGAGTGCGTTCCACTTAGCGTTCACTACGATCACGCTCACGACCGCAGTTTTTCCCGTTCCACTTGCTTGTGAGCGTTACTATAGTAAACTCAAGTGGAATGGATTACAGAGCGTTTTGGGCGTGGAGGTAAATATGTAATATAAAAATTTAAAAAAAAAACAAAAGATTTAAGAGGTTAGGTTATAATCTGTAAGCCTTGAAAATAATAATTAATTATTGTTTAAATCGACTTAAATTAAAAAACTTATAATTTAATTTTTATATTTAATATTAGTGGTGTATTTTATTAATTTATGTTCAAATGTAAATAAAATATCGTTTGCGACGGCACTTGGAAATTTGGTAAGAGGTCTCATTAATGCTCTAGAAAGTACTAGTTCAACCAGTTCAGATGAAGAATGGAATACGATTTTACGAAAATATGATTGTGAAAAAAGAAAAGTTCAACGTGAGTCGCCATTTTTGATGCTTTGACATTTGAAAAGGCCGCCAATATTCTCAATGATCACCACGACCCACCTTTTTAAATGGGTCGTCGCGAGCTTCGCGTGAGCGTAAGTCATGACGTCATGAGTGACGTTTTCGCCGCGACCACAACGACCGCAGTCGTTAAGTGGAACGACTAAAGGAGCATTTTGATCGTTGTCGGCGCTAAGTGGAACGCACTCTAGGTAAGGTACCTAGGTTAGGGACTATACCAAAGAGTATAGTTTTTTTGGGCCAACAAGTAGACTGATAACACGATGTATCGACTATATTTCTCAACATATCGATATTTTGGAATTATGGTTTTAGTTAGTTAGACATATTTTAGGCCTTAAAATGTAGTACGAGAGAAAATATTTTTTTAAATATTCAATCTCACTATGATCGGCATCATCTCAACCGAAAGACTTCCACTGCTGGACCAGTTTCCAATGTGGAGAACTTTCTACAACAACCAGACCTGAGATATCCATCAACGGCTTCCCACGAACTTCACAAGGTCGTCGGACTATTTTAAAGTAGGTTTTTTCACGATATGTCCTCCGGCCGTCACTCTTGAAATTTATTAGACATCTTGTCTGCTAGTGATGTTCCCATCCCACTGCCACTTGCGTTTCATAATTCATTTGATAATTTCAGTCGTTGGTGCTTTTCACTTTGGTGTTTGTAGTTATTCTTCGAGGCAAAGAGAACCCGTGCAATCAAACCAATAAGTAGTAGGCGTGATAAGTTAAGTCTTGTTGGCTGAACTGAACGTTCTATTTCACGGAACGTGTCGTGAAAACCACTGCAGATTTCCGTCAGTGTTGGATTACTCACGGATAGTCACAAACAGTTCTCTCATCTCACATCTCCTAACATTCAAATTATCGAAAAAACAACATCGTAATGAAAATTTTGAAATACTATCAAAACATCAATTTATTGAATCGAATCATTACATTGCATTAAATCGATATTAAACATTTTCGATGTATTTCATCCATCTCTATTAGACTTTGTTGTGACATGTGACCAAAGACTACGTTTACTGAAAGTTATGACGTTTGAAATTAGTGGAATTGTGTAATTTGAAAACATTGGATTTCAATATTTTCAATACAAGTAAAATACTACAGACACGTAACTTACATTATTATGAACTATAGTAAAAACTTACAGAAATGTGATAATTATTATATGTATTAATATATAAAAATTACAAAACTTGCAGCACCGCCGCTATTACTTTGATAACCTTTTAATGAGGAATAAAGTTTAATTTACAGTGAAAATAAAAAAGATATAACTTTTTATAAAGGACCACAGTAACATAAATATGCAGTCAATAACTTTAAACAGCTAATAGGACCGAAAGTAGATGTCACCTTTTTATGCAAATAACATTATGTCATACTTACACAGCAAGACCAAGACTGTTCAGTTTAATCTACGACAGAGATCGGACTATACGTGTTTACATCTCGTAGTCGTTTTATTTTAAAAAGTTATTCATAAAAAAAAAAAAAAACTTTAAAATGTTACCATGGATGCAAGTTACTTTGATATTATGTGCGTTTGGCTTGATGCGAGAGATAAGGCCGTCGGAGCCGTTCGTCTCCGAGTTCTTGCTTGGAGAGTGGAGAAACATCACTAATGAACAGTTGAATAGAGATGTGTATCCTATAGGAACATACTCTTACTTATCACTGTTAGTTTTAGTCTTCCTTATTACTGACTTCTTAAGGTTCAAACCTGTGATCATTTTATCTGGTGAGTGATTTTCTAGATATCTTTATCATTTAAAATAATAAAAATAAAGCAGACATTTATCATTACATCTAATAGATTTAGATTAAGGTACTCCTTGTTTAAATCATATTTATCATTAGTTGTTTATTTTTGTAGCTGTAATTATCCATTTTAACACTAATTCTTCCATGTATTCCATTGTTAATAAATAAAGCTTTTTTATTCAAATATCTTTAAATATTTCGGACAACTTACACACAACATCATCTAGTCCCAAAGTAAGTAGAGCTTGTATTATGTATACAAAACATCTGATGTAATATATAAACATACTTTTATGTATTTACAACATAGAAAAACACCCAGACTACGACGAGACAAATTGTGGATAACACCAATATTTGGTCTGACCCGGGAATCAAACCCGAGACTTTTTGATCAGCAGCTGCATAAGCTAACCTCTAGACCAACAAGGCAGTAAAATATTACACAACATACCTGAATGTAGAATATCCAAATCTAATCTTTTCATCTATGTAAAAAAATGCACAATATAACCTTATGACAATTCATTCAATGTACCTCAAAAAACTGTGATGAGAAGATCTTTTTTTATCAATGATAAACATTGATAAAAAAAGATAAATAACAAACCAAAATAAATGGTTTGAATAAAACCAGATGGACAACAAACAATTTGACCAAAACAACATGGAAAATTAACAATTTGACGAAAACAAGACCAATTACTAACAATTTGATGTATTTAACTTGTCTTTATCTGTTGGTGATACTTTTACGGCTAAACTACTGCACCAATTTTAATGAAATTAAACATGGAGATAGTTTTATTCTTTGGGAAGAACATAGGCTACTTCTTACACAAGTTCTAAATATTTCATAATAAACATTCTAGCACCAGTTGTCAAATTGTTAATCCACTTGACATTTGTAGAAGTTTAGAAGTGAAAAAAAAAACGACTTCAAAGAAAAACTATTCCGAGTACCCTAAACGCGACAGTTGTGCCTATGATATTTGAGGAGTTCCCTCCATTTCCTTGGGATCCCATTGCAAGATCCCGACACGGTGACAATTGGACTACCTATGCCAAATCCGAAGCAAATAGACTTTTTTAGAATCGGTTCATAAACAACGAAAATAAGAAAAAGATTCCCACAAATTGAGAACCTCCTTCTTTTATAAGTCGGTTAAAAACACCAAACTATTGTTACTATTTAGAATAACAGTTTGAGAATGTTTTTTTTTAACAAAAACATAATAATGTATTATCCTTACTTCCGTACTAGTATTATAAATGCGAAGTTGTTCTGTCTGTTACGTTTTCACTTCTAATCGGCTGAACCAATTTAGATATTTTTTGGTACAGAGATAGTCTAGAGCTTGAGAAAGAACATAGGCTACATTGTACTGCAATAACCGACATAATCGCGGCTGCGGGTGAAACCTAGTATGAAATAAAGCTATATATATGTTGTATGCAATCACAATAACTTTTTTTATGGCTAGATACATCTGCAGGTATTAATGAGGGGTCAAGTTTATCTAAAAATTTAACTTATGTAACTTCTTGAATCAGCTATTTGCCAGTGAAAGTCCCATAAAAATCAGTTCACTCATTTCGGAGATTAGCCACAACAAACAGATATGCAGATTTTTTTTTAAATTACAAACTTTCATATGCATTTATTAATCTTTATCATTACACTTTGTGATTCACAAATTATTGTTTTGAGTCTGGGTGTTCTTTGTGTCCGTTTTTAGCACAGTGACACAGGGCGGAACTAGTAAATAATAATATAAAAAGACTATTAATTATCTGTCTGGAGGGCTGATGACAGTAACTGCACATACAAAATTTAAAGTTCAGCCATATCATAAAAGACAAAACTGACTTCAAGTTAATTTATAAAAAAGGATTTCAGAAGATAACACCATCTGAATCTGTCAGTTACATGATTTATTGAAACTCAATCATTTAAATGTGTTTACAGAGTAATTTAATACTTTTAATTACCATTTCTTGACATTTTCTAAATAAATCACAACATATGACAGTTCCTTATAATTTATTACCTTAAGTACATGCCTATACATGCATATATTACAATGATAACACTACAAATATAAATATTATCTACCTAGCTTTTTATATTCCCAAGATTAATTGGGGTTGACTACTAATTCAACCAAAAGCATATCAGTTTTTCCATGGAGAGACTAGTATCGAACGCTGAACTATTTGTATGTTTGAGATGCAGTGGGTTCCCAGACGAACACAGAGAGCATGTTAAACCGTCGATTCCGTTTGTCATGAACATCTATGCTAATCGTTATTGGGAAGCCAATTTTTTTTGTTACGTTTGGACCGTCACCCCGCCGGGGTTTTCTATGCGGAGGGGCGGTGTGTCGGAATCGAACCGACTAAAACCACACGGTGTGTCCTCTGTGCGCCTGAATTTTAGGAGGTGTCCGGGGAACTAATTTCTCCTTTTGGAAATATATTGACAACTAGTTTAACCTTCGAATTCAGTTCACCCTTAGGGTTGCAGAGGTCCGATGCCAGTCGTTCCGTTAAAATAAAATTGGCGAAAACCGCTTGAACCAGTATATGTACCTACTCGACCGTTACTTAAACCGGTTTCGAGTCGAAGTACTTTAATAAGTGGAAACGTCTAAAAGTGTCTTTCAATTGTTAATAAAAGGAGATTAAAAAAGTATAGTGACGCGAGTCGGTCAATCTAATATAAAGAAAATGGGCCAACTGCGGCTTCAGGTAACGCATAGAATAGAGTTCCGTAATCCTTACTAATATTATAAACGCGAAAGTTTGTAAGTATGTATGTATGTTTGTTGCTCTTTCACGCAAAAACTATTGAACGTATTTGGATGAAACTTTACAGTAATATAGCTTTTATATCTGACTGCACGGTTGGCCTAGTGGCTTAAGCGGTCGCCACGCCGCTTCCTACTACGTAAGTGTCGTGGGTTCAAATCCCACGTAGGACAACACTTTGTGTGATTCACAATTTGTTGTTCTGAGTCTGGGTGTCCTTTGTGTCCGTTTCATGAATGTTTGTAAAGTCCCCCGTGACACAGGAATTTATATTCCTAATGCGGGAGTTGTCTTTTAAAAAAAAAAAAAGAAAAAAAAAATATCAAAATAACACGTAGCCAACTTTTTAATGCAATAATCGACATACACGCGGGTGGAGCCGTGGGAGAAAGCTAGTACTCCATAAAGGCACTTGTATTTAAAATCATGACCAATAGATAACTGTTATGTTTACTTATTATTTCATTCTGCGTCTGACTATACTACTTAGACCTAAATATTTCATACAGAAACTGCGTAAAAAGTAATAAAGATTAATCTATATTATCCTCTACACAGTTCGACCTTTATATAAATTAAAAACAAACGTAAATGCAACGAGTTTCCGGTGACATTGAATCTTCTTTATTTTTTTACTTAAGATTTGTGATAATATGTTGTAATGAATCACATCGTTGTTTCTTTTAAGTTACAACAAAACATAAATGATATTGGTCATGATTCATACGAAATACTAGCTACCCGCGTTATCCCGTGTTTTTGTTGTAAATCACGAAAAACGTCACGGAACGAAGGTAGTCTAGTCAGTCCAGTCCGTTCCACAAATTCGCAGGAAGAACTGACAGATAAGACAAAAAATAAATAAAAAGCTTTTAGGTTATATAAACTGATATTAAGTTTTCGAACGTCTTACATACAACGCCATTTAACCTCACAAACTAAGCAGAGCTTGTGGGTACTAGACAACTGATATAAATACATAAGCATACTTTTTTTGTAAATACATTAATATTATACATAGAAAACACCCAAACTCCGAAACTAATATTTGCAGTTCATACAAACATTTGTTCCGACCTTAGAATTGAACCCTCTTGATCAGCAGCCGCATACGTTAACCACTAGACCAAAAAGGCAATCAAAATTATCAAAATATATACTTTGATTTGCATTTAGTAAAAACTGTTATTTTGACATTACAAACAGACACCACAATTTTATTTATTTGTACAGATACATACATAAAAAAGCGGTCAAGTGCGAGTCGGACTCGCCCATGAAGGGTTCCGTACCAGCAAGTAACATCATATAAAAGTTCTTGTAGTTTGTTGTAACTTACATCGATGTTTTTATACTAGTGTATTGATTGGATGAAAGGTATATTGTAATTACAGGGTAAATGTATCGTTTTTTTTCTATTTCTATGTAAAAATCTTAATGCGGTTCACAGAATACATCGACTGACCAAATTTCAACAGTATAGCTCTTATAGTTTCGGAAATAATTGGCTGTGACATACGGACGGACAGACAGACTTGACGAATCTATAAGGGTTCCGTTTTTTGCCATTTGGCTACGGAACCCTAAAAACTGACTTGGCGATATCAAGATAAACTAAAAAAAAAGAAGACTTCTAAATTCTGAACTCGTCTCGTCGTTTCATCGCGTCCCATGTAATGATCCTAAACGTCGCCTTCTTGTTACATTTGCAAGGGAGGTAATCTGTGGCAAGACATGTCCAAAATAGACCTATCCTTACTAATTAATTTCTTAAGCTCGTCAGATTTCTTAGAGCTCTTATGCCAACTCAGCAATATGAGGAATAAATATATGAAACAATTATATGGACATGTTACACAAAACGTCATCTAGTTCCAAACTAAATAGAGCTGTACTGTGGGCAAATATCTGCAGATATATTGCGTGTTACGATTTATGACGTATTAAAAAAAAACTACTCACTAGATCTCGTTCAAACCAATTTTCGTTGGTAGTTTACATGGTAATGTACAACATATATTTTTTTTAGTTTTATTACTCTCTTAGTTTAGAAGTTAGAGGGGGGGGGACACACATTTTTCCACTTTGGAAGTATCTCTCGCGCAAACTATTCAGTTTAGAAAAAAATGATATCAGAAACCTCAACATCATTTTTGAAGACCTATACATAGATACCCTACACGTCTAGGTTTGATGAAAAAAGAAAATTGAGTTTCAGTTCCAAGTATGGGGACCCCCAAAATGTATCGTTTTTTTTCTATTTCTATGTAAAAATCTTAATGCGGTTCACAGAATACATCGACTGACCAAATTTCAACAGTATAGCTCTTATAGTTTCGGAAATAATTGGCTGTGACATACGGACGGACAGACAGACTTGACGAATCTATAAGGGTTCCGTTTTTTGCCATTTGGCTACGGAACCCTAAAAACTGACTTGGCGATATCAAGATAAACTAAAAAAAAAGAAGACTTCTAAATTCTGAACTCGTCTCGTCGTTTCATCGCGTCCCATGTAATGATCCTAAACGTCGCCTTCTTGTTACATTTGCAAGGGAGGTAATCTGTTGCAAGACATGTCCAAAATAGACCTATCCTTACTAATATTATAGAAGCGAAAGTTTGTGTGTATGTATGTTTGTTGCTCTTTCACGCTAAAAACTACCGAATGGATTTTGATGAAACTTCACAAAAATATAGCTTACATATCGGAATAACACATAGGCTACTATTTACCGTCATGACGGGCCTACACGTGGGCAAAAGCTAGTAAAAAATAAAATATGCGTACCCTTTTCACAGCCCTCGACAATCGCCTGAAAGCTTTTGATTTATGTAATCACTGGAACATACTTTGTGGAGACATATTCAATGGGAAAAACTATTTGTTTTCGTGGGATATTGACTCTCGAGGTTAGTCTTGTCTATTCCTGCAGCGATTGACGAATGTGGACGAAGCAAAAAATGAGTGTCAGGAGGACCGTAGTAAGTGGAGATCAATTCTTCCTGCCTACCCCTCTGGGAGATAAGCTTGACTCTATACTACTCTATACTTACATATTGTACGAGAAATATAATTCCACCCAGTCTTACTGTGCCTAGTCTGAAGTGTATCTTTAACAAATATGTGTAGAATTCATATCACCCTTTATTAAGAATAAATAGGTACTAGTTTTATCAACAGCATTTAATAGTCCACTGCTGGGCATAGACCTCTCGTTAGAAAGGAGGTTTTGACCTTCTTAATCTCGTTAGTTCACCTAATATATACCTAAAATGCTATTTCTTTTTTAGTTTTCTCCCTTAGTAGGCGCTTACGATACTCACAAGATGAGTAAGGGTAGTGACGTCTGTATTTTAAACCGTCAACACACGACTGATTATTAGTTTAATACCTGTCTGTTTTAGTAGAGTCAATTGCAAAAAGTTTTACGAACTGAAACGTAACCTTGAAATTGCGGTATGCTTTTAGTTTTTTTGTTGGGTAATATATACCTACTGTTAAAGTAAATTTGGGGGCATTGCCCGGTTCCTTGCTACTAACTATGAGCGAAATATGTCGAAAAACTTTGCCTTAATAATATGAATTTATCGCATTGATCAGTCAGGAGATTACGTGATTAGGATATTTAATTTCTTAAGCTCGTCAGATTTCTTAGAGCTCTTATGCCAACTCAGCAATATGAGGAATAAATATATGAAACAATTATATGGACATGTTACACAAAACGTCATCTAGTTCCAAACTAAATAGAGCTGTACTGTGGGCAAATATCTGCAGATCATACAAAACATGTCGTTCAACCCTGGAATTGAAATCGACTCCTCAAGCACAGTCTCGTAGACGCTACCACTGCGCCACCGACACAGTCCATTAGTATCAAAAGCAAAACAGTTCCGAAAAGTAATTTGTCTTGCAAACTTTTTTATACTACACCTGATCGGAACAGTAGTCAATATTCCCTGAAAATTAAAAGATAAAGTTAGTCTTTTCCTTGACCTAAATAAGCTCGAGGAAAAAATGTATGAAAATCCATTTCTAACGTGTTTTAACGGGAGAGAAAGTTGTATGAATTTTCATTTCTCATGTGTTATCTTATCTATGGCGCGGGCCTGCCCAAAGAGTTTTCATATAATTTAAATATGGAATCTCCGTGCCACTGACATCCTTTTGTGAAGAATAAAAAAAAACAAAAGAAGCGCGAAATATTTATAATTATTATGTCAAATTCTAAGCTAAATAATTGTGTCTTACGTTTTGATTTTATTTTATAAATACTTTAAATGTTCCTCACAGGTGTAGTATAAAGCACTGTGTAGCACTCGGGTGAAAGTCCCATTCCTACCTCGGGAGTATTGTGGCCCAAACTGCTCCCTCGCTAGTAATCGGTTCCTTTCCTCCCTCGGTGAACAATGTACTATTCTCTGTTTGGTTTGATTTGAGGTGAGGCACTTTGATCAAAACTCACTTGTGTGGTCGATGATAGATTTTTGTCTAGAAACATTACTTGACACAAATCTTATACCAAATCGTGTGGCCAGCGTGGTACAGTAGGCCTCCTTGCCACTAGAGAAGTCTAAAGATATTAGTTTATTGTTCTATATTACGATGACATAATACCATGAGTTTCTTTAGTTACTGAAAGTGAGCGAGATTCTACAAATAGATTTTTTAACAAGCTCTCAATTCAATGTACCTATACAGTGTTGTCATTATAGACTCTTTCGCATATAAGTTTCAATTCATCAATCAGCACATATCGACAACGCTCTCAATGCTGCTATTAATATTTATTATATGAAAATCTAGAAGCAACTCATGGAATTCAATACAATAAATTAGTGCTAAATCGCCGCCATACAGCATTGCCTGCGTTCGCAATGTGGATGGTGACCAATATTGGATTCTACTCATGCTTTACATCAGGCAGAGAGCCATTTTGTCAGTCTTAAATATATAAAAAAGAAATCTGTTCCGTGTGCCAATTAAGTTTTAATACTTATTGTTTATTTTACTGCTGACTTCGAAATAACAAAGAAGTCACATGAAGTAATTTCTAGGAATCTCGTTAATTAAGAATGTGCAAGTACAGAAAGAAATACTGTCCAATAGTGTTAATGAGTAATAAAATCAAGAAATTTCAATTATTGTTTAATCAGTAGATTCTAAATAAATTACAACTTACTTGTCTAAACTCAACAGAAGAGATGATTTCAGTAAATCCGTTTTTATTTAAAAAAGGTAATCATAAAATTTTTATTGACAGAATATGTATAATTCCTATCATCGTCATATTCTCGACTTTATACTCGTTCCATATATTTTGCAAACCATACTTCCATACTAATATTATAAATGCGAAAGTAACTCTGTCTGTCTGTCTGTTACGCTTTCACGCCTAAACCACGAAACCGATTTTGATGAAATTTGGTATGAAGATAGAACTGAACTTGGGAAAGGACATAGGCTACTTTTTAATGCAATAATCGAGATACAAAGGTTTTTACATTTTTACCTAGGTGATTATAAAATACATAAATCGTAAATGTCAAAATGTATCACTGTTTATCTCCTGTCAAAACTTCACAGGTTGCTAGGCATAACACACTTGCATGGCAACCATAATGATAGTTTGTAAATGACATATAACTCGTGCGACCTAAGATGGCACCTGACTCAAATGTCAGTCGTTTGAAGTACTGAGTGCAAGAAAAATATAATTTAATCTAGTTATTTTAAATTTCAACAATTATTTTGCTTTTAGTAGTTTCTCATAACATACTACTTTATCTTAAGTGTTACTTTACTACCTGAGTTAAGAAAATACATATGCGTACCAATAGAAAGTAGGCTCATTCATTATTTACCCGAATGCATTCTTCGTGCAGTGATTTAAATAATATTAGGTAATACCTAATATCATTTTAAATGAAATGTGGAACTGAAATATGGTTATAAAATACAATTTTAAATCGTCATGATAAGCCTTTTAATCGAAGACACTAAATATCATGTGTATATGGATATTCTTTATTTTAAACTATTGCGTCTCATAGTCGTCATGCTGGTTATTTTTTCGTGTGACCTTTCTTAAAACAATTGTGTTATCCAGACGAATCTAATGACATATTAATAAAATAATTTCGTGGAGTGATTTATATGATATTAGGTAATACCTAATAAACTAAAATTATTATGGAAAGATTCGTGCAACGGTAATAGTGATGCTAACGCTACTCGCAAGATGACAGAGGGGTATTACGCGGGGGAACGGTATCATGTTTCGTTTTGAGCCAGGTGCCATCTTAGCTCGCACGAGTTATAAAGACCAGTAGAGCAGGGTAGATAATTTTTGAAAACAAAATTATAGTACGATGAAACCCATTGAAAAAGGAGGAGAATATTATAAAAATGAAAGGAAAATTAATTTACGGGCGATCTGCGATCTGAGGGGGGTCGGGTAGGGGGGGGAGGTTTTCGGGTCCTCCTCGGACGGGGCGTGAAAAAGCATCTCACTAAGCCGCCATAGTGTGGGCCGCCATACATTATTGTCTACATTCGCAGCAAGTGTGGTAGCCCCGACTCTTGGATTCTGCTCATGCTTTCCATCAGGCAGGGTAGAGTCACTTTGAATGGCTAAATATATAAAACAAAGGGTAAATTGGGAATAAGGCTAGGAATGTGAAAGGGTAAAAAACGGTTTATCTCAATTTCCGGCAAAACTACAAGTCCTATGGAAAAAAGTTAAATGGCAAAGTTGTAGGTAATTAAAAGATCTACAACTTTTTAGGGTTCCGAAGTTTATGACTTCGAACCCTTATAGATTCGTCATGTCCGTCTGTCCGTCCGTCCGTCCTCGACTTACCATCCAAACTGTAAGTGCTAGAAAGATACAACTTTGCATGAATATGTATTGTAATTACGTCGACAAAGTGCTACAATAAAATTATGAAAAATATTTTTATTTAGGGTACCTCCCCGACACGTAAAATGTGGATGCTTTTTTTTCTCGCGGCTACCCCATCATGTGGGGTATCATTATATAGGTCTTTTAAGAACATTAAAGGGTTGTTAAGACGAATTTTTGATTTAGAAATCCGTTTGCGAGAAATTCCACTTTAAAGGCCACTTTTTTGTAAAACCGGGCATTCTCCCCCTCTAAAAGCTAAACGGCCGTCTCAAAAAATCTGGAAAAATTCTTGATAGTGGTCCATATAATGAACTTTAAATGAAAACTATAAAGAATTAGATGACTTTGTTAGTTCAAGAGTTACAGAGGCATAACTTCTACAATGTGCTTACTTGGAAAAACGTCATACAAAATTAACGCTTTAATACGTAAACATAACAATTATCCATTGGATACAATTTCTAATCCACGTTCCATTATGGGTGACTGAGGAACCCTTTCCTGTGCGTGGCCTGACACGCACTTGGCCAATTTTTTATTTACACTTTTTTTCATTTAACCTCAAATTATAAGTGAAAAATTAAAAAAAGTTTTTGGTTTTCTATTTTATCTTTTACAAATAAAATAATTTTCAAACGAAGTTTAGTGAAAACTTACCTTTTTATGTCCCGAATACACTGTAATTTTTTTGATTTGAAATATTTAATTTTTTCACCCTATTCGACTATTTTCGAAAAATTGGGGTGTTTTCTGTTTGATGAAATCTCTACTTTCCGATGGTGTAATCCCTACTAATATTATAAATGCGAAAGTAACTGTATGTCTGTCTGTTACGCTTTCACCTAAACCACTGAACCGATTTTGATGTAATTTTTTATTAAGATTGAACTGAACTTGGGAAAGGACATAGGATACTTTTTATCGCGATAATAAAGGTAGAAGGGTTTGAAATAGGGGACGAAAATGTGTATCGAAGTTCCTTATTATCAAACATAAAATCATGTAAGACGAATTCCACGCGGGCGAAGCCGCGGGCGGAAAGCTAGTATGAAATGAAACTGAAAATATAAGGGGCTTGATTAGAATTCCATTCATCTGTCCTCTGTTAGGAATAAAGATATTTATTTTTATTCCTTACATTTATAAAACAACTAGTTTATTTATCAATATTTCGACTTAAATCTGAGAAGAATGCCTTTATTATACCCAATAATTTGTTCTTTGTTCAAGAGTTCTACTACCAGTTCAACCAATTTTACCTGAATATCAGTTTTTCCACGGAGTGATCGGAATCAGACCTCCAAAACCCTGAATCGTGAAATTTAGGCAGATTATGAAGATGGTGGATGGTTTATTGGTCTTATTGTCGACTGTTATAATAAATCATATTAATTGTTAGCATAGTTTGAATTCGACAATCTAGCCAAGTCGGCCCCGGGCGGTACCTTTGTGGGACAGCCGTTATCGACGCCGGTAGGAAGCGTGCAACATTTCACAAATATAAATTAAACATTATTATTTCCATTTTAAGGTCACGATATATAAATTAGTACTAGAGACGATTCAGGACTTCTTTAAAGTCAGGGTCAAGTCTAATCCTGTAATTAGTTCATGAGTTTCCTGTTTTTGATTTTGCTTTCTATCTGTTTTGTCGTTATAATTATATTTTCGTATAAAGAAAATGACTTCATAATGCATACATGATGCACTACAAATTTGATTTATAGTAGGGACAATAAATTACGAAGTATTTCAATAATGTATCGATTGTAAATGTAACCATAAGATAACAGTCGTAAAGTACACACAGTACAACTCTTGAAAATTTAATTAAAACCTTTTTAATTACATTTACAAGTGTAATTATTGTTATGTAACCTCATTTAATTCTTCTAGGTAGGTACAAATTCGTAGTTCCTTCGGATTAAGGAAATAGTGACCTATCGATGAAAATAATTAATGAAGAAAATTAAAAAGAAAATTATTTTGTTTTAGGATTGTCTGGCATTGCAGTGTACGTGATTTTATTATGGACTTCGAGCATGGAATGGCTACAAGCTTCGCAGTTCTTCTATGGCTTATACATGGCTACAGAAGTGGCTTACCTTACTTACATATATGCGAAAGTAAGTAGCAAATACACAAGCACGTATGCACATACACAACCAGGCAATTGAGTCACGCATACGCACGCATTGAGGCATACACGTAAATAAACACTTGTAGTAGGCACACGACGGAATACATGCACATATGTATATATATGTGCGTAGTAAAAATTATGTTGAAAAACTTTGAAATATGCTAACGCAACAGTGACGTATAAAATTTACTGCTTTATTTGTGAACAAATCTCCTGCTAAATCACGGTTCGACGTAAGACCGGGAGAGGCGCTAAACACGCTGCCTCTCCCAATAATCTATCCTTCTGACAGGTCCTGGCACCGATTTTTTACGACCCCGTCTACTTTATCGAGTGGGAATCTCTTTTTACGAGCCGGTTTCCCTCACTCTATAATCAGAAGACAAGACACGTCAAACGAGTGTAAGTATATTAATATTTACATCATTAAAATCGTCTTCAAAATAAAAAGGAATGTAAATTTTCCAGCAATTTTCATAAAAAAAATTTTTTTCTTATTTGTGAGTCTACTAAACTGACATTACCTGTTGGAAAGCATAACTAGAATTTATAAGTGGTGGTTACCGCACTCAATGCAGCTATTTGATCCACACTATGACGGCCTATTGAGATGCTTTTCTATCATTAGGCCTCCGATCTCGCACTCACCTACGAAACATTTTAGGTTTGTCTTCTGATCAGCCCGGTCGTGCCGGCCCGTTCATAAAAGTATCAACGTCAAAATAATTATTTTGCAATTGTGTGAATAAGATAGCAGTATATAGTAAAATCTAAAACTATAGAACCCCAGATGTACAGTGAACTTCAAATTACATATTACATTTTAATTACATCTATAAATAAAAATACCAGGTATGAACTGCAAAACATTATATGCAACTGTAAAATTAAATAATAAAGAAAACACATTTTCTATCTTGTGTATGGGTTTGTTGTACATCTCATTAAACCATAACTTTACCGCACTAAAATACTCTCCCATAGATGAAAAGAATACAATTTCAATTTTGATATCTATTAGTTTATGATATAGAAAACAAATACACAATATATGAATGGGAGAGCAAGACCTGTAAGACTTGATTTTTGCTAAATATGGTTTAATAATATTAAATTGTTTAAAAATTAAAGCTCAAATGTTGCTGTAGATTTTATTTGCTTTTTATTAGAAGCTTGATTATTTTACAACTTACGTTCCTATTGCATATTAACTTGAAATTGTTACATCTAAGAACAGAGAGCCAACATTCCTTTTAAAACTAAACTTCGAAAAGTAAAACTAGTTTTTGAAAGCCTAAAAGTGGGTCACTGAAAACAAACAAATATAATTATTATCTACGATAACTTCTTACTGAGCCGAGCCGTACACAGAATAAAAAAATCGACCAAGTGCTAATTGCACTCGTGCAGGAAGGTTCCGTCCATTTTACGCGACTACTTGTTGCCACTATCTATATCTAGCAGAAAGAACATGATTTCGTTTAAAACTAAAACTAGACAATTTGTTGTTGCAACAGAAATATATCATCTGTGAAACATTTCAACCGTCTTACTATCACGGTTGACAAGAAACATCCCTGTGATATAGGGATGGACAACAGAGTCTTTACCTTTACCTTACCTTTTGAGTGAGTGTGAAGTGAGTCTTTACCTTTTGAGTACGGATCCCTAATAAACTACTTATCGGACAAATAAACGAGCGCTGATTATAAAAAAGCAATAAAATTACCGCAACACATTCCAGTGTGGCTAAGATGAACAAATAAAGATAGGGAAGATTTTGTAACCGCTTTTTGTTACCATGTGGGTTTGACTGTCCTTGTAGTGACAGATAAAGAATACGGAGTGACACTACAAGTATTCATCCGATGGGTTACATGACCCATCTGGCCAGCATGGTATAGTAGGCCAAAACCTCATTTTTAAGGTGAGGCCTTTACATAGCGCACTATTAATGTGATGTATGTGTGTTTAATAAGAAAACTTGAAACAAGCCCTATAGGTACCAAACCCCTATGGCCAGCGTGCTGTAGTAGGCCAAAACCTCCTTTCTAAGGAGAGGCCTATGCATAGCGCACTATTAATGTGATGTATGTGTGTTTAATAAGAAAACTTGAAACAAGCCCTATAGGTACCAAACCCCTATGGCCAGCGTGCTGTAGTAGGCCAAAACCTCCTTTCTAAGGAGAGGCCTATGCATAGCGCACTATTAATGTGATGTATGTGTGTTTAATAAGAAAACTTGAAACAAGCCCTATAGGTACCAAACCCCTATGGCCAGCGTGCTGTAGTAGGCCAAAACCTCCTTTCTAAGGAGAGGCCTATGCATAGCGCACTATTAATGTGATGTATGTGTGTTTAATAAGAAAACTTGAAACAAGCCCTATAGGTACCAAACCCCTATGGCCAGCGTGCTGTAGTAGGCCAAAACCTCATTTCTAAGGAGAGGCCTATGCATAGCGCACTATTAAAGTGATGTATGTGTGTTTAATAGGAAAACTTCAAAACAAGCCCTATACCAAACCCCTCTGGCCAGCATGCTATAGTAAAACCTCCTTTCTAAAGAGAGGCCTATGTCCAGCAGTGAACCATGATACCGTGAGTGTTACCGTGGATCAGAGGTCACGTTAAGCAGTCGGTCCTGGTTGTTATCATAAGATAACAGTCGTGAGGCTTAGTTGGAGACCTTTGGGCAGCTTAAAAACATCCAAAGGCAAGATTACGTAGCCACCACGTTGTTTTGTCAGTCCCCAGCCCGCTCTCGGCCAGCATGGGGACTCATAGCCTTAACCTACTCCTGGGACGAGACCCGAGCCTGGCCGCCTGACATTATAGATTGTTGTTGAAACTTTTACTTGTTACTAAACTTAAAGGTAAAAAATATAAAATGTCAGTGAAGGTTATTCTTATCGATGATTTGTGTGATAAATTATTATAAATGAATGAAAGTCCTGATGAATGATTCCAATTAAAAAATATAATCTATCGATAACCAATATTATTAATCAATCATGGCCTGACCGCCAACAAGATTTATGATACGTATTATAGCACAATACAAATACGTGGTTTCTATTGATAAAATCTAGTCGTGGTTTATAGAAAGAGATAATATAATTTAGAGATATTTATAGATAGAGAAAAAGAGAGAGAGAAAATTTTCTAGAAATCTCTTATCGTTTTACGTATGGTATCGTATATTATACATAAAACGTACACAAAAATCGCCCAGACTCAAAAAAATAATTTGTGGATCACACAAAATGTTGTCCCCTATTGGATTTGAACCTACAACACTTGGCACAGCAGAAAGCGACGTGGCGACCACTTAAACAACTAAGTCAACTATGCAGTCGTATCTATACTAAAATATTAATATAAGATACATTTGTATTTGATTAATAATAAAATCGTTGTGTCACAAGTTATAGATGATTTATAGAGTACCTAACTTAATTCAGATGACCCTGAGAACTAATGAAAGTGAGTTATATAATTCATTTTTATGTGGATTTTAATGTTTTGGATGAACATGCTAATGAATTGCTATAAAAAACTAAGTAATTAAATAAGACAAAATCCCAATGCGTAAAATGCATAAAATTTTCATATGCTGCTTATATGACAATTCTATGCATTTTCACGTATTAGGCTATTCACACACTGCACCGCGCTACGACGCGTAGCGCGGAGCGGCAGATTTTAATATTGTATGCAAGTACATCGATTAGTATAGAAAACACGCCAGGTCGAACACACCGAACACGCGCCTAGGCGCGTGAGCGCGTGCGTCTAGCAGATTCGGGATTGGCTGCAATGGCTGCCCCGCGCCCACGCGCGTGTTCGCGTCGCCAGTGTGCGAATCGCCTAAATCGTAGAATCAAACTCTAAATCCATCAGAACAGAGAAATGATACGATTCAGAAAATAATACAGAATTCTGCGGCGCCGCTCTTGTCCTAGACATGTGAAATAAATGTGGACCGATTCTCAGTCTTACCCGATATGCACACAAAATTTCATACAAATCGGTCCAGCCGTTTCGGAGGAGTATGGTAACTAACATTGTGACACGCGAATTTTATATATGTATAAGATATTTTAATGTCAAAAATAAAATTAAAGACTTCTTTCTTCATCATCCTTCAGGTGGAGCCGTCAAAGTACCCACGCGTGTCTTCATTCACACGAGTCGCGGCACTTGTGGGCCGCTTCCTCTCCGGGGTCAGTGCACAACTCCTGACACACTTCGGCCTCATGAACTTCCGGGATCTCAACTTTATCACATTAGCAGGTCTGTAGCAGTTACGCAAATACCTTTAATTTTTTTCTCTCAGAATCATCGACTAGGATTCTCCTAGTGCGAGTTGGTTCACATCTATTCGATAGTCACGGTGAGTGCGTTCGGCGTTGCGATTGGTCCGAGTTGGAATCTTCACCAATCACAGCATCGAATACGGTCACTGTGGCAAAATTGAATCGATTTGAAATAAACTCACACGTGGCACCCTGATGTCGGCAAATAGATTACAGGATAGAATTAAAGATTTAATGACAGCAACAATTATTGGATATTTAAGACGTCAAGAAAAATAGCCATTTTATTGTTTTATTTGAAGCTCGTTTTGAATTAGTGCATCTTAGATAAGAGTTTCTTGGCAATAAAATTGATAAATAATGTACTCAATGTGTAGTTCAACTTTCTTTTCTTTGAAAAACATTTTGCAGCACATGCACTACTCTATACCCACTTTGTTAAGAAATTAAGTTATTAATTTTAACAGTTCGATGAACAGTTAAAAAATTAGTATACCAAATCATTTTTCAATAAGGAAATATGTTGATGCAATGCTATAAATAATAAATAAATATTTCGGCACACAACAACATCTAGTCCCAAACTAAGCAGAGCTTGTACTATGGGTAACTACTAGGCAACTGATAGTAAATACATTTATAAATACTTTTTTTGTAAATACTTACATATAATACATAGAAATCACCCAAACTCCGTCAAAAACTATAACTTCTATCTATAATCACGGATTGCGCCAAGGCTACGCTACAGTATGTCGTGTGGTGTTCCACAGGGGTCTGTCCTCGGACCACTCCTGTATAACATGGGATACGACTGGGTCTTGCGAGGGCGTCTCCCCTCCGGGCTCGGCGTAATTTGCTACACCGACGACACTCCTGTGACAGCCCGGGGGGCAACCTTCGAAGAGGCGGCACGCCTGGCCACCACAGTAGTCTCCCTGGTGGTCGGGCGCATTGGGGCGCTGGGTTTACGGGTGGCCTTAGAAAAGACGAAAGCCCTACTTTTCAATGGGCCCCGTTGTGGTCCACCCACCGGTGCCTCAATCGAGGTCAGCTCGGTCCTCGTACCGGTCCGGGCCCACATGAAGTATTTGGGTCTGGTCCTCGACGGTAGGTGGCTCTTCGACGAGCACTTCAAACAGCTTGCTCCGAAGCTGATCGGCACTTCCTCCGTCCTTGGGCGTCTTTTGCCCAATTTGGGGAGAGCCAGGTCGCCACGAGGCAACTGTACACGGGGGTTGTCCGGTCTATGGCACTCTTCGGTGCACCGGTGTGGGCGGCGGCTCTGACCGAGCAGAATACCGCACCGGGGTTACCGCACCGTGTTGACGGAGGCGGCGTGCGCCCTGGCCGGAACACCCCCGTGGTACTTGGGAGGCGGAAGTGCTCGCCGACGTTTATCGGCGAGTGGCTAACTACCGGGCGGAGAGTGGATGAGTTGGACCTCCGCCCGAGGACGTGCGCGAGTGGCGCGAAGCCGCTCACCGAGCCACGATGGTTCGCTGGTCGGTCCGGCTGGAGACCCCACGTGCTGGCTTCGCCACCGTAGAGGCGCTTCGGCCGGTCATCGGCGAATGGGCAGTGCGGCAGCACGGGACCCTTAACTTCCGACTGACGCAGGTTCTTTCCGGGCATGGTTGCTTCTGAAAGTACCTGCACTCGGTCGCCAGGAGGGAATTGAGTCCCGCCTGCCATCACTGCGACTGCAGTGAGGATTCGGCTCATCACACGCTGGCGGTCTGCACCACATGGGAGACGCAGTGCCGGGTCCTCACTGCAGTCATCGGAGGGGATGTCTCACTGCCGGCCGTCGTTCGTTCCATGGCCGGCAGCGAGAGCTCATTTACCGCGGTCGCAAACTTCTGCGTGGACGTAATCACGTAAAAGGAGGCGGCGGAGAAGGCCCGTGAGGATGACATCCAATCGGACCCGATCCGCCGCCGGCGAACCGGGTGGCGGAGGCGCGAACATCTGTGCCTCATGCCGCCTTGAGTGTGGCCGCGGGTGGACGGGACGGGTTTTACCTCCACCCGCACTATGTGGCCAGCCGCGAGGGGGCGGCGTCGGTGTGTGCTAGACGCCGCATGAGAGAGGGTCGTCGTACCAAGACGGTGCCCGCATCAGGTGCGGGCAGGCGCTGAAGAAGTTCAGAAGGAGATCCCACCCTGGACTTCTCCTCCTCTTTCAAATGCGATCGATGAGTTACTATTACTATGTAAAACTTCTAATGAATTCTCTTTTCGTACTAAATTTAGCTGTAAGTTTTCCTATAACCTACTAAGTATAATGAGGCAAAGCTTGTGACATTGTTGGGGGGTAATATCTGACAGTGAAAATCCCTTCAAATTTGGTCCCAAACAAAAGACATAATTTATTTTTACACATAAATTGTTGTAGGTACATTGTATTCGCATACTTTCAAATGCATTTAATAAAAAATGTGTTATGGGTAATAAACAACTGATTTAAATACTTAAAAAAAAAAATTATACATACATACCTAGAATACATACATAGAAAAACACCCAGACTCCGAAACAAATATTTGTGGATTACACAAATATTTGGTCTGACTCGGGAATCAAACCCGAGACCTCTGGATCAGCAGCCGCATACGCTAACCACTAGACCAACAAGGCAGTCCAAATGAGATAATCCTAACTACCCGTCATACCACTCATGCCCATCTTCTGCGCCCTCTATTGACATATATATTATCATCAATAGATTATCATTTAAGGCTCCATACTCACCGATATCCTCCAACTCTTTCGCAGCTCAGGTCCTCGCCACGTTCTGGGCCTTCTGGCTTCCAACCGTACAATTCAGCATATATTTCCATCGCAACACAACTACTGTCACCACATCCGAACAGAAAGAGCTAGAACCCCCATCAAATAAAACCCAAGAAGTCAAGGTATAAATTGAGTTTTTTTTTCTTCCAATTTATTAGTTCAGTAGTGTTGCTAGCTTAAAAGGTAATTAGGTATTACTTGTTCAATGCAATCCAGTTCCTTATTTGATGTGTATGTAGTAGTCTTATTAATAAACCAGCTGTGTCCCTCGGTGTTACCGATGGTTATTGTTGTAGCGCGGAGCGAAGCTAGTGTAAAAAAAATAGCATAAGTTACTTCTTAGGTCATCAGCTTTCCGCCGGTGAAAGTTCCGTTAAAATCGGAGCATTTCCAGAGATTAGCCGGAACAAACAATCGCTTTTTACACGCTTTTTATTAGCTTCACCTGTATTTTTGTAACCGACTCCTTTGGGTGCGATTTTGACCCACTTTAAACGGCCAGATTTCGTTCGAACTTAGTAGATTTATCGAGGACCTATGACAATACACTAATTTGAAAAAAAAAAACAAAAAAATATTTTTTTTAGTCTTTCTAAAAAACAAACACGATTTTAAATTATAACGTAGAAAATAATTTAAATGTAACAAAGCGTGGGGCGACGTCTAAAAACGAGTTTGTTTCGTTTTTTAAAACTTTTTTTTTTAATTTGAGTACCGTATGTACGTTGAAATGCATTTAGTACAAAACTGTTCATTTGACATACATACAGACACACAAATTTTATTTATTTGTATAGATTAGATCCTTACGTCATTGTATGAATAGCAATTAGATTATTTGGCGGCCACATTTCGTCTGTGGCTTCTATTGTTTGAAGGTCGTTATTACACAATCTCGTACGATCTAATAATTTGTCGTATGGCTTCGATTCCATGCATATTTCGTTTTCTTTCAATCTTTACAAGTACAGATTTTGGTACAGCTCAATATGGCTTCTTCTATACTCATCTATCATTGGTTTATTCACTGCTTTCTCGTCATATTGAAAGATTGAGGCCCAACCATTTTTTCTATCGTTGTTTTCTAACCACTCGTAGGATATACAAATTACATATAATATATTTTAAGTAATCTTATACGATTATTGTAAAGCTAATTGTATTATAAAATCATTGTTTTAAAATATTAATCATTTAAACACAACTGACATCAAAACGTTTACAATATGCGAGTATGTTTTTACCGGAAATAGAAATAATTATGTATATATGTCTAAATTAAGAACAGATTATAATTTGTGCGGGCGCTAGCTAGCTCGTTGCCCCTAACTGGTAAAGGCTATTAAAATTTTGACTATATTCCGGTTAAACCCTGTCATTATCTTTTATCGAGCATTTAAAATGAAATGAATAACTATTACTAATTTATTGACACATGGTCTCATCATACTTTTGTTGGCCATGCTGAAGCTTTTGTTGAACCGTTGCTTTTAGTTAAATAACGTTTATGAATAATTGTTACTTTTGGTTCAAACTTGATTCATTTTATAAGAAATCCTATGTGTATGTGTCTTAAATACTAATCCCAAACGAAGCAAAGCTTGTATTATGGGTACTAAACACCTGATATAAATACATAAACATACTTTTTTTTGTAAATACATACATATTATACATTGAAAACATCTGATATGTACCTGAAACAAAATTTGTGGATCACACAAACATTTGGACCGACCCAAGAATTGAACCCGAGACCTATTGATCAACAGCCGCATACGCTAACCACTCGACCAACAAGGCAGTCAAATTATCATTTAAATGTCTACAACTTGCGACGTGAATACAACTGATAGCATTTAGGATTAAATGTTCTCAGTTCCGTGTTTAAAGTGTCGTGTTTTGCTTATCTTTATACAGTTATTAAACATACACGCTATAAAATACTGATTAAATAAGAATTATCCTGTTTTTAACATTCTTGTTTTATCTTTAATATGAGTACTCTTAGAGTTGTGAAAATTCCTAACCTGCACTCCTAGCCAAGTTGGCATTCTACAAACGTTAATACAATATGCGTTAGCGATTGTAGAGATTCGAGAAAACACTTGTATCTCGGCCAAGGTGGCTGAACTCTTATTCATTCTAACTTCTGTAATTATATAGGAAATATTATTTCGGATATCTAGTATTATTATTATTATTACTAGACAACTAATATAAATACATAAACATTCTTTTTTTTTTCTAAATACATACACATATTATACATATAAAACACCCAAACTCCGAAACAAATATTTGTGAATCACACAAACATTTGGTTCGACCCGGGAATCGAACCCGCTACCGCTGCGCCACCGACGCATCATTAAACTCTCAAGGCTTAACAAAAAACAACTAATGCTTAATCTAGTATTTAAATATTAACAAAGCATTAATGGTCTAGCCTAGCGTAGCGTCTGATAGCAATAACAATAACAAACTGATGTTTACACTGTTTGGTCGATGTATTTTTAGTATCTGCTATGGCTGATGGTAGTCACTTACCATCATGTGTACCTTTTCTTATTTAATTCTATACCTGCCAAACTGGCTCTACTCTGCCTGATGTTAAGTAGAATCCAATAGTAGTGGTTACCATCCTCTTTGTTAGTGCAGACAATGCAACATGGTGACCCACACGTTGGCGGCCTATTGAGTTGCTACTAAATCATTGGACCTCCGGTCTCACGCTCACCAACTAAACACAACATCACGAATACTGTTATTTGGGGTTTGGTCATCTGTGTGAGGGTAGTACGGTCCCGGTCGAGCCTTCCCACAGCTAACCGGCTACTACATTCTTGCATCTCATTAGGCCGCCATAGTGTGGGTCACCATGCTGCATTGTCTCGTTCACAATGAGGATGGTGACCATTACTCCTGAAATCTACTCATGCTTTCCATAAGGCAGAGTAGAGTCACGCCTCCAAAATAAAATCCTAAATAAAATGTACGTATAAAAGTAGGATGATTGTTGTGGAATATTTTTAAATGTAGTTCGAGCAGTTAGGAATGATAAACTTCCTGTTAAAAATAAGCAAATGAAATATTTCCATTTTGATTCCAGAAAACCTTTCGCAAGGAATTGGTGGAAGCGTCAATATTGATCTCAAAGCATGCTCGGGCTGCCTTCGTGCGTCCGAAAGTGATTGTGTGGTCGGCGCTGTACGCATGTGAGCTCGCGCTCTTCGTTCAGGCGCAGACCTACGTACAACTGTTATGGATTGAGATACAGAAGGAAGAGAAAGATGCTGTAAGTATCGTTTTGCAACTTCATTTAGTTTTTAATATTACTATAATAATTACCATTTTAATTTCTATTGTATCCTATAGAATAAAGTCACTAAAATTTTGTAGTGGCTTGGCTACAGTTAGAGAGAAAAGCCAATATGGAGTAGGTAAAGTAGGGTATAGAAAATTACTATTATGCAAATATTGCCTTAGGAAATCGGGTAATCTATATGACTACCGTAGTCAGATTGTACTTTAAACGGTTTTGGGCTACCCCCATCGGAAGGGAATTATTTTCAGCTTGATTCCCGAGTAAAGAAACATGAGCTCAGATCTAATAGAACCAGTTTTTCACAACTTCACAGTTAAATTGCTGTAGGGTTGCTTTTAGTATTTTATTAAGAACGCTTTTAAATATCTAGTTATTAGCATTCTTTGCTCTATTAGTTCTGTAGCTCTTCAAATATACAAATGTTACCATGAAAATAAATTTCCATAAATTATTTCCAAAACGTTTTGCATATAGGTCTCATACAACGGTGCAGTAGAAGCAGCTCAGACGCTTCTAGGGGCGGGCGGGGCGTACTTAGCCTCGATGTATTCCACAAGCGTCAACCCCGCGCCAATAGCTGCTGTACAAGGAATCGCCCTGTTCCTCGCCACTATCTTGAACAACGTGTTCGTCTCCTACGCGGGCTACATTGTCATGGGGAGCCTCTTTCATTACACCATTACGTTGGCTAGGTGAGATTATTGATTGATAGAAAATAGAAAAAAAAACCATATGCAACCCGTGGGTGCCCTAAGAGTCGACTGAGAGAGCAAATTTCGCAAGAGAATAGGTGATATAGGGAGTAACTTGGATACTTTTCTATTGGAATAGATTTGCCCCGCGAAGGTGCAACTAGTCTGCTATAAAACATTTGAAAGAGATTACAATATACTAATATCTGTGATAATTGACTAGTAATAATAGTTTACTAATTTCATCATGTAATTTCTCAAATAATAAAAAACAAAAGTTGCCGTTGCCAAGAAAGCCGACTCGACGGGAGTGATACTAGGGTCTTACTGGTGTTATGCAAATCTTTGGTTGCTTTTTACTGAGTGAAATGACAGGGGACCGATTGCTTTCTCCCCCTCCCCAACCTGAGTCTTACGACCGCAACATATTTATGGACAAACGGGCGTCCTTTGTATCATGTCCCTCCAACACAAAGGGACCAAAGGTTGATGTTGGACAGTTGTATATATGCTAATCGACGAGAGAGACAAAAATTCCTATATCGAGATGCAGGATTAGTAATTACTCGTTTACTCTTACTTCGTTACTACGTACTTCGGTGTGTCTCCGATAGATGTCGCTGTTGTATGTTTGTCGAAGTCGCCACGTATTTGTACCTCTTGTTTTTCATGAGTCCTTAACCGACGCTAGTTGACCGCTAGCTAGACGAGTGGGCCGGTCTACCCTCTCACAGAAAACCAACTTCAAATAATAATAATAAATATTTTGAACATCTTACACACAACATCATCTAGTCCCAAAGTAAGCAGAGCTTGTGTTATTAAACAACTGATATAAATACATAAACATACTTTTTTTTTGTAAATACATACATTGACAGTATTTTGGTGAGTGCGACACCGGAGACCTAATGATGTAGAAGCATTTCACTAGGACGCTTTAGTGTCATCATGCTGCATTGTCTGCATTCACAGTGAAGGGTGACCAGTATTCTTGGATCATCATTATCATCATCAACAGCCTTTAACAGTCCTCTGCTGGACATAGGCCTCTCCTTAGAAAGGAGGTTTTGGCCTACTATACCACGTTGGCCAGACGGGTTGGTTTCAAGTTTTCCTTCTCTTGGCAGTGGTGTTAGATCTTTATTTTGTTCCTTTAATCGCCTCTTACGACACCCATGGAATGAATAGGGGTGGTGACACTTTGCGTTCTTAATCCGTCACCACACGGACATCTTGGATGCTTGAATTTAAAAGGTAGTAGAGTCACGCTGATTAGATTATTATAGTAGATAGTAGAGCTCGACCGGGGCACCGGGAGTACTACCCTCACACACAAGACCAACCTAAAATGACAGCATTCGTGATGTCGTCTTTTATTGATGAGGTCGGAAGAATGATATAGAAACATCCCACTAAGCCGACACGGTGTGGGTCATCATGCTGCATTGTATGCACTAACAATGAGGGTGGTGCTACTCCTGGATTCTACTCATGCTTTCCATCAGGCAGAATCACTTTGGCAGGCGTAAATCTATAGATCTCTTTGTAAATGTAATACAAGCTCTGCTTTGTTTGGAACTAGATAGCGTTGTGTCGGATGTCCGAAAAATATTGACTTATATAAATAACGACAAGACAAGCTGGAGATATGATTCATAGTACAAATTTATACATACTATGATACTCACTTTTAAAGTCTTGTCAATATTGTTGACAGCGTCAGAATTCTGTTAACATCTTAGCAAAAAATATTTTAACCACAGTGTTTATTTCGCGCAGATGTACTTACATAACCGTGCTCTCCTCATGAGATAATCCATATCTCCATCTCGCATTTGATTGTGATGACAGTTCGAGGCCAGCGTATTGATAATTCCGTTCGACATATATAATGTAAATAAATATACTTAAGTTATGAACCACTCCGTGACATAAGACTGCCTCGTTGGTCTAGTGGTTAGCATATGCGTCTGCCGATCAAGAGGTCTCGGGATCGATGCCCGGGTCGGACCAAATGTTTGAATAATCTGCAAATATTTGTTTCGATGTTTTCTATGTAGGTATATTATGTATGTATTTACAAAAGAAGTACATATAAAATATGTATTTATTAATATCAGTTGTTTAGTTAGTACCCACAGTACAAGCTCTGCTTAGTTTTGAACTAGATGGCGTTGTGTCAGATGTCCGAAAAATATTTACTTATATAAATAACTACTGTATTTTTAAAATATCGAATTACCTCGAGGGTATATTACCTCTTGTCGCACATAAGACCAATTAAAAAAGCTCAATTGCATATCCGACGTTCAAATCCCCTCTCCAAGAGTAAGGCTGTGACTAATTTACTTTGTAAACATAAATAAAAAAAATGTTAAATATCTTGAGGCCCTGGTACCAGTCCAGTTGACCCGGGCTCACATGTCGAAGAGGATAGAAATAATAATAAATCTCTCACCTCTCTCTCACACACACAGTCTCATCCCAAATTGGGAATATGGTATGGCTCTCTATGGTAACCAAAGTGCAGAAAAACATAATTTCTAAATACACAAAGATAAATTATACCCAGACACTGCAATGGCTGACCTTATAACTCGTGCGAGCTAAGATGGCACCTGACTCAAATGTCAGTCGCTTAAAGTACTGAGTGCAAGAAAAATAGAAAGCTTTAAACTAGTTTCTATCTTGTAGTCCCTTCTCATTAACAAAATAATGACGCTTCGATCAAGCCGCACCAATCAGGTTCAAAAGAAACGATCAAGATTAGGAACTTGAGCGTGACGTCACTATTTTTTTAACGCGAATGGACTAGTAAGTTCCTATTTCTCAAAAAGTCTTGCTAATTAATTACAGCGCGAAAATAGCAGGCCAGTTAAGTGACGAGAGTTGTTTCGGCTTGATATTCGGCATTAACACCCTCATTGGCACTGGACTCCAGTCGATCCTCACCGTCCTGATGATTCAGACCATGATGTTGGATATCTACGCCCAGTACTACATAATAAGCGGTCTGTTCGCTATACTCGCGTCGGCCTGGCTGCTAGGATGGACAGTCAACACGTTCCGACAGAAAAAAGGTGTTAATCTTGTTAGTTAGTTTTAGTGGAAAGAAACTGGAAAATGCAATCATTTAGATATGTATGAGTATAGAAAATATATAATATTTATTGAAGTTCATCGTTTTTTTTTGTTTAACCCTAGAAGAGAAGGAAGACTAAGCAGCATGGCCAAAACCTCTTTTCTAAGGAGAGGCCTATATCCAACAATGGACTGTTAAAGGCTGTAGAGAGAATTATAAAACGCCATGTCAGTCTTCACCTTTTATGTATGTGATAGTCATGCAATAAAATTTAATTATAGGTGAGACACCCAATATGTTTAATTTAAATCATAAAAAAAAGTACACTTTGTTCCTGTTTTTGCAATATTTTTCCATTTTTATGCCATTTATATAGCATTCTTCAATAACTGGTCTCAATAACCCAACATTATAAGAATTTTGTAACTTGAACCATTTCCTGAGATCAGCGGATTCAACTCAATACATACGTGAACTGAATATTTTTAAACATCAGTCATTATTGTTGATAGCTGCACATGTCTAGCAGATATTACTAATTAAACACAGATGTTTAAACAACTGATATTGTATATTGAAGTGACTGAATAAAATATATAATTATTATGAATAAGGAAGTCTCCCAAGGTTGAAATAAATTGTTTAAATCATTTATATAAAATTCTCTTTCATATAACACTGAACTTTCTTATTATTCATATATGTAGTTGAGAAATTCAATGGTATTAGATATCGCGGTAAAAAAAAAATCGTGTTAATAAAAATTGCTTTTCACCAATTTACCACACTATGGGTAGTTTCACGCCCCGTTTAAAGAACCCGGGATCATAGTGGGAAGGAAACACATAAGCTGGTAGTGAGTTCCAGTTTTTGAGTGCTTAGCACAGGGAAGAAGAGTAGAAGTGATAGAAATACGCACTAGAACTAAACGGTTCGGCCGTTTAGTTCTAGTGCGTATTTCTACGACTTCCAAGTTCAGCACGCGTGGTCCTGTATAGGATGAGAGAAGGTGGAACCAGTTGGAAGAGCTCATCAGAACTCTTTCCATAGTAAACGCGATAGAGGTCTGCACTAGAGGGAATGTCGGCGACGACGAAGATGTTTCCCGCGGCTTTGACAGCGGTTATCCTTTTTTTTTTTTCCTTTTTTTATGTGTGAAAAATCATCATGGACCGTGACCCCACCGGGGGTTATGGCGTAGTGGTGTGTCGGACTTGAACCGACTAAAAAACACAGTGTGCCCTCTCCGCGCTTCTCCGTTTAAGAGGAGGAGAAGTCCAGGGTGGGATCTCCTTCTGAACTTCTCCAACGCCTGCCCGCTCCTGATGCGGGCACCGTCTCTGTTCGACGACCCTCTCTTAGGCGGCGTCCGGCACACACCGACGCCGCCCATACTCGGTTATCCTTCCTCAACAATCAAAGTCGTCTGTTCAAGTAAATTTACTTGCTAAATTTAATTCAAATTGCATCAACGGTTTAAACGTGAAAGTGTAGCAGACAGGGTTATATTATAAAATTTATAATATTAAGTATGAAAGTATGGATTATAAAATCATATATGAATTAAAATTGAGGTAAGCAATATAGATAAGATAGGGCTTATCTGTATATGTGCACCACAATTTTATTTCTGGTTTAATCCCTCCTGACCTTGGAAATATATTGATTTATAACATGGACAAACTAATATACATGTCATACAATATACCTCAACCATATAACTTTACTTTCAATAAAATGAAGATACCTACCCTATGTAGCCTGCATTTATTACATGTCTACATAACTGATTACAAACTGACTGTTATGATTGAATTGACACCTCACATTCTTAGATCACCAATAATATTACCCTTCCTTTCAACTTCCTCATAGTCAGGTAAAAATATAGACCTGAATAGACCTATAATTGATCTAATACAAACTAATATGTGATGGTAGTATATATCTGTTTGATCTCGAATTATCCAAAGCCGAAGATGTTCCCCGAATAAGAACAAAATTAACATGCTTATTTTGCATGAGTGGGACTTGAACCTACTGCTTAGCAGCAAAGATCACCAACAATAGGGACAGCACTGCAAGTCAAATAGATTTTTTTAATTATTTCTAATGTAACTATTCTACTACAGGTAATACACAGAAACATATTTAATCAGGTAACATTGATATATTCTAATATTTACATTAATTTAGTTACACTAGCATTGGAATGTTGATATGTGGACGAATGTAGTTAAATGTTAGGTATATGTAACATGGCAGATTACAGACCATTATCACTAACTACACCATTTATAATGTACAGCTCATTTTCATATTGTAGCAGATTATTCAAAGAAAGTCACAACCATAGAATGTTTTACACATATATATTTCCAATAGGTTCATCTGATATTAAAAATAATTTATTATGTACAATTTGTAAGAGCTATAGGTACCTAACTATTCGAATATGCGTTACGCGTACTGCATCGATGACGGCCTAGTTTTAAAATATACGTAAACACAAATCAATAAGAAAATGACCGCGAAAGTCGGCAAAACAATTGTGTTGATCTGTTGCCGCATTTTTGCGAATTCTTGTTTCCTTTCACGCTTTTGCTTGGCCGTTTCCTTTACCACTCCCTTAAGTTTTCTCATGATGTAGCTGGAAAACAAATCATAAAACATAGAAGTTTGCCACGTTAAATTTATAACATTTCATTTTAAATTAGAAAAATATTATAACTGTAACATGAAGCTTTAAATAAAACATAATTTAGAACTTGCATTATACCTTTAAATCAGATACCCGAACCTTAAGTTTTATGTTATAATATATTTTCTTTCAAACTTTTTAATAATTTCATCGAACCATCGGAAAAAAATACACGTCACAACAACAAATTACTAACGTGAATTACTTTAAAACGTCAGCCGCGTCAGCCTATTTAAGTATATACTAGGGATGTCATGATGTTGAAGAGAAATTAATCGATGATAAGCACTCACAATATTTGATTATATTGATTGTTGTGTGTATTTCATTAATATTTTGTTTTAAAGTATTATTATTTAATATATTTAATAAAAGTATTATTAAAGAATATTATTTTTTAAACACTACAAACGATATAAATAAATTTATTCTAAAATTGGCAGTGATTCCGGTTATATCTTATTTTAAAACATTTTATATTAAATTTGGAGTAAATTTGATTACCTTCGTGCGGCTTAAATACTTCATGAAAGAAGACCCAGCTGTGGGACGTTTTGGGTTGTTGATGATGATGACTACAAATTTTATATACTATTAACACCTATCACAGAATTCGACGTTCGACGTAGTAGATCTACACTGCTGAAATCAGCACGATCAGATCGATACTACCCTCTCACAAAAGACCATCCTAAAATGACAAAATTTGTGCAATGCAGAAGCATCTCTTTAAGCCGTCGTAGTGTAAGTCACCGTGCTGCATTAGTAATGAGTTCGATAAAGACTACTCATATATTGAATTCATGCTTTTCATCAGTCAAATTAAAGTTACTTTAGCACACACACTACACTACTTTATAAATTGGAGGTAGTAGAGCCACGCTGACTTCAGCACGATTGGGCCGGCTTGACCGGGCCAATACTACCCTCACACAGAAGACAATTCTAATAATGCCAGCAATCTTGCTGTCATATTTCTTTGCTGAGTGTGAGACCGGAGGTCCAATCATTCTGCATCATTCTCCAGGTATCCAGAGGTCATGGGCTCATGGCACATGATATGAGTCACCATGCTGCATTGCCTACCCTAACAATAATAGTCACTTTGGTAGGCTAAAATATATTTATAACAAAAACAGTCACATTTCTATGTCACCCAAAGGTTGAAAGGGAGAGAATATAATACCCTCCACATTACATATTTAGATGCACGGGAGAGAATACAGAAAAAAAAACTATTTTGTCTACAGACAAAAGCTGGTCAACATTAACTATTCACTGAGAAAGAAATTAGATGGAATTCTCTTTTACATATCCTACGAGAATAACAATCGATGTTCTCTTCATTTAAAAAAAAAACGGATTTTAATATCTGATGTCGATCATAGCATCACTATAACACACTAGCTGTCAACTGTCAACATGACATTAGTCGAAGTTTACCAAAGATAATTATTTCCATGGTACGATAATTTATTATTTCTAGATAGAACAGAATCGTTACTATATTAATTATTCCATATTTTATAGCAACACATTGCATCAATAAGAAATAAAAATATTGTTTCGTTTATTATCAATTGATGTATAAAAAACATATTAGCATGCAGCGATTGATGAATGTGGTCGACCGTAGTAAACGGATTTAAATCGTTTCTACCTATCCCTCTGGGAAATAACGTAACGGCGTAACGTGGTGTAACGTTTACGTAGGTACTATAGTCGTCACAAAATAAGAAGCCCGGTTTGACATTTGTCATCGTGGCGTAACTAATACGGTTAATTCGTGTTTTTGAGTGCATTTTTAATATCAAGTTAAACTTGATGCCTTTTTATGATACGCGTTGTGATAGTGTATGGGTAACATCGTAATTAAATAGGATTATGAATTTGATTTTTCAATTTCTTACATGCGGCATGTCAAATGACAAATGTCAAAATGGGCTTCTTATTTTGTGACGACTATAATAAAATACGCCATATGGATCACCTATGGTTTTAGACCTGAGTCATCATTATGTTATTGGATTAGTCTGTAAGGATATTGTGATAAGCAAAATCAAATATTTATTTATTTTCTTGCTTAGATATAAATAAATAAATATTTGATTTACGTAAAAACTTTGTTGGCCTTTTTCACACGAACTTTTTTTTACTCATATCACAGGGATGTAGAAATTAGTTGCAGAAAATCACACATAGACACTTATAATAATTATATGGATACGAAATAAACCCAACATACATTAATTTCATCTTATAATATTTTTAAACTTTACAAACATTACATGCTTACACACAATAATAAAACTAATAAGTATTTAAAACACTTTCAAACTATATACTTAGCTCCTACAATCACAGAAGTTGTAAGATTTTTTTAATATGCATTTATTTATGTGATGCATAGCAAGCAGTGTTGCAATATTTAAAAACAAATTTCTAATTACACTTTGTTTTTTTTAAACCTTCAATTCATCAACAATATTAATTTATTTCTTCATACATATATTATATTTAAAAACGTTAGGGTTTCCTACTTGATTAATAAATAACATTGAATTAATAACACAATTCTAATATAATATAAATTTTAATACGAATTCTATATTTTTAAAACAGGTGAAAATTATTTAAATAATTTTGCATAAAAGTTAATCAAACATTTTGTTCAAAATAAATTTTATTTCCTCGTTTCTTTTAAACTTCGTATATTTATAGGCAGTGTAGCTATATGCAAAGAATAACGAACAAGTAGGACAATTGAATAATTGAATATAGTCGACGATATTGTTATGTCTATGTTACACAGTTGTGTCAATAAGTTTTTTTCAATGTTTTTACTATCACACGTTATCATCAATGCTAACTCTCTTTACATATAGCGTCATTGTCTATAAAATTACATGGATACTTACAAAACATATTCTTAGTTTAAATCATCTAAAGGTTGATTCTAGTCCGTTCGGTCAAAAATCCATTCCGATAAACTCGCTTCTCATAACTAAAAAAGGTATTTTCTTAATAAAGTGTGAATGTATAAGACATTCAATGGTGTCTACAATCTACAAATAAATTAAATTTTTAATTATCAACATTTTACAAAATGCAAATGAAAGTATTTACGGTGCTTACAATAAGTGCAATAAGTTTTTTTTTATCGATCCTATTTGTACTGGCAATCTCTGACACGGCTATACCGATTTTGACCAGCCTTCACTAGCAGATAACTGACGATGTAGGGAGTAACCTTCGCAATTGTTATTATACCGCGCGAGTTAATCAGAACTGGATTTCGACTGTACTTCTATCATCATAATTTTCTTTTTGAACATATGACATAAATTACTGTTAAATGTGGGTAGCTTCAAATTTAGTGAAACCCCTTGATTCCTACTTATATAGTTAATAGACATGATTCAAACATGGTACTCGCCTCCGTCTCTTTTTTCATTCGATAAAGAAGATAAAATACCCTCGGACGATCTTTGAGAGAGCCAAATCAAACACATTAATAGACCTTCAAGTACTCCGATACTGACTCCTCCCAATACGTCCAAGATATAATGCCTTTCGGCGACAATCCTTGAAATACACACTGTGGTGACCCACGCAATGAGAGGAGGGTAGAAGAAAATACTGATAGGGTCCGCGTAGGTGAGTATGAATGCTATCATGGTGACTCTGCTAGCATGTCCTGAAGGGAAAGAGTACTTGTCCGGTCCGACCTCCAACAGCTTGTTCATCGGCACTGGTCTACGTCTTCGCACTGCCGCCTTTATAACCGCTATCACCACTATGTCTAAGATGAGAGCTGCAACATAAAAGTAACTCTGATAGTTATAAAAAAATAGACAATAAAACAAAAAGGGCTAAGTGCATGTCACGCATGGAATAGAGTTCCGTAGTTATACATAAATGAAATGGATTTAAAATCATTGCCAATAGATGATTGTAATGTTTACTTATTATTTCGTAATTTTTGTAAGAAGTTTTCGAAGTAAAGCTCATTTTACAAGTCAGACCTCTGTAACTGAACTAATAAAGTTATCCGAGCAAAATGCCCTTTAAAGTAGAAGAACTCGCAAACGGGTACCCCTAATCAATAAATTGTCTTATCAACCTCTCTATGTTTTTAAAAGATGTTTTTAAAAGACCTATTTAATGTTTTTAAAATACCTATTTAATGTTTTAAAAAAACCTATCATACTATCTGGTAGACGGGATAAAAAAAACACCCTACTACGTGTAGGAGAGCTACCCCAAAAAAGTTTTTCATGATTTTATTCTAGCACTTTGTCGACGTATTAAACACTTATCCATGCAAAGTTTCATCTTTCTAGCACTATCCGTTTGAACAGTATGCCGAGGACGGCGGACGGACGTTACGAAACTATAAGAGTTGCGAATCATAAACTACGGAATCCTAAAAATTATGTAATTGCTACAAGAAAGAAGATCGGATTGGATTTCGTCGTTCTAAAATTATAATTTAACAAACGGCATGAATGTCAGGCCACGCATAAAATAGGAAAATAGAAAAAACTGGATATTCCATCTAGTCTAATACTCCAATACTGAAGTTTGCTTAGTTATACGCGTTAATCTCAGAAATTACTGATTTGAAAAAGTCTTTCAGTGTTGGATAGCTTAGTTATCGTAGAAGAACACAGCCTACTATATGACCAAAGATATCTATTATTGGAAAATGTCGGAAAAACGGGTTATAATTATTCCTTTTCAGAGCTTCCATTGCATGCGCCGCGTAAACAGTAAGTTTCGCAATAATATCTATAAAAATGATCTATAAAAAGATCTATTATAATAAGTTCTAAAACAACAACAACCATAACGTCCCACTGGTAGGCTCTGGCCTCCTCTCAGGAGAGGGTTAAGGCCCTTCACGCTGGCCGAATTCGGGTTAGGGACTATCTTTTAAGGATAACTCAATGTAACATCTTTTATGATAAACAAATTTGTTTACGCTGTATCATTCAGACGCACACGAGGTCGCGCGGTTGGACTAGCAATAGATATGACTAAGCAGTAGACTATTAAAATTCAAAACATGAATGAAGGTCATGATGATTCATGAAATTGAATGTACCTAAAATACTGTATATCATATTTGTTCTTTACAAAATATTACCCATTGAAAGTATCAACATGTTCATAAATCATTCCATATCTAAGGATTCGTTGTAGCAGTGTTTTGTTTTTAGTATAGTGTTAACAATATAAATGTTATTAAATGTATAGAAAAAAAAATAAGTGTGTTTGTAATTTCAAATTACTTTTATCGTAAAATCAATTGTTTTTATTTTTGTCTGTCTGTCTGCTTATTCCAAATAATTGCTAGAATGGCTGGACTGATTTAGACTAGCCGAGTTCCGCAACGTTGTTTTAAAGTTAGTGCATATACGTGTTATATACTAACAAATAGTTCAAATTTTGAATTGCTTCGATGCCAGAAACTACGTGGAAAAATTAATATATATTCAAGAGAAATCAGTTAGAACTAGTAACCGACCTCAATAATCTTGGGAATAATAACGAGGACAATAAAATAGATTCAGACATCATAGACAATTAAAATTAACTACGAAAACTATGCACGTAAGTACTGTGATAAAGATGAAGAATTTTGTTTGAACTACTTATCTCAAGTTTAATATCACTTATGTGTTATCTGACCTATTTATTATGTAATGCTATAAACAGATCACATCCAATAAATCCATTGTACACCACTAATTATAAAAAAAAAACTTTCTTTTAAAAACTTTTCCCAAATTTAGGTACCAACAAAACAAAGGCTGTTGCCTAACTTAGGGGGCCCGCGGGAAGAAGTCCGCTGCCTCTACTGTGCGGTGCTCCGATCCATGGCCCTCTACGGAGCGCCGATATGGATAAAGCGCCTATCGGCATCCTCCCGCTGCTGAGCTAAGCTCAACCAAGCGCAGCGGGTAGCGGCCATTCGGATCGTGAGAGGATACCGCACCATCTCGTCGGAGGCGGCGACAGTCCTGGCACGTTTCCCACCTTACGATATTCTGGCGGATATGGATGCGATGGTCTATGACCAGGCTCGTGCTATCCGCCGGGGTGAAGGTGTGGATGGTCAGGACGAGCTCGAAATGCGGCGGAACGCCCACCGACAGGCACTGGCACAATGACGCGCGCGGCTGGAACTGCCGCAGAATGCACGCCAACGCGCTGTCAGTGCCGTTCAGGTCCGGTAGGCAGGGAGGGAGGTCGTGTTACCTACCGACTTACGCAGGTACTCACCGGGCACGGTTGCTTCGGTGAGTATCTGAATAGGATCGGACGCGAGGAGACGGCACAATGCCACCATTGCGCAGACGACAGGGACTCCGCCCAGCATACCCTGGAAGACTGCCCCTCGTGGGCATCTGAACGCGAAGTCCTAGTCGGCCAACCCCGCCAGCAATCATTGCTGCCATGCTGGCGGGTGAGGAGGGGTGGGGACGCAGTGGTCTTTTTCTGTGAAGCTGTAATGCTCCAGAAAGAGACCGCTGAACGGGATCGGGAGAGGGCCGATCCCGAGCGTAGAGAACGCCGGCGGCGACACGAACCGTCGACGGGGCTGCAAGCTGCCAGAGAGAGGGGACCTCGGGCAGCAAACTAAGTTGCTGCGGCGGATGGTAGGATGGTGGCCTGGTCACAAAATGTGATCAGGCTACCATTCTACCTCCCGGAAGGTATTCATCTTCCAGAAGGTATCCGACATCAGGAAGGCAGGAGGAAGCCTCTGTGGCTTCCTCTAGGATAGAGCCTGGATAGGCGCGGCGCCGATCCTGAAGAGGACCTGAAATAACATGGTCCGGGTCCTCACAGGGTCCTCACAGCAGGGCACCTGAGACCGGCCGTCGGGGTGTTTTTTAGTGGATTCACCACATACTCCTGTTTCCTCGGTCCCCGACGAGCCGGAGATACGAAGGGATTTTTACACCCCGTCAACAAAAAAGAAAAAAAAAAAGTACCAACATAGAAGACCAACATAAAAATGATAGAATTCGCATGTTGTCGCAGACGCATTTCGTTGGTGAGTGCGAGTGGAGCAAAATGATGTATCTCATTAGCCCTCCATAGTGTGGGTCATCATACTGCATTGTGTGGCTCACAACGAGGATGGTGATTACCACTCGTGGATTTGGCTCTAGACTTTTCGGATATTTTTACTAAGCTATACGCAAAATAAGATCTACGCAATACGAGGGGTGATCAATAAGTAATGATAATCGAGTATTTCTAGAACGCACAAAAACCCAAATAATTTTTTTTTTTGCTTGCTTATATATCCACTACTTCAGCTTCAAAAAAATGTATAAATAGGACACCATTACCGGGAGATACATTCATTTGAATACGAACTGTCAAAGAGAAAACATCAAAATGGAGAAAAATGAAATAAGAGCTGTCATCAAGTACCTCTGCCTGAAAAAAATGTCTACCAAAGACATACACAGCGACTTAGAGGAAACATTGGGGGAGTCTGCTCCTCCATATTCCACAGTCGCACGCTGGGCAAAGGAATTTAAGCTGGGCAGAACCTCCACTGAAGATGAACATCGCGAGGGACTGATTCCACGTCCCTTACTGGAGAAAACGTCAAAAAAGATATCGTGTTGGCCGATCGAAGGGTGACCGTAAGGCATGTAGCTGAGGTCACAGGGATCTCCTATGGCAGCGTTTAAAAAATCATTGCCAACAAATGCATATGAAAAAGGTCTCTGCGCGTTGGGTACCGAAAATGTTAACCGACGAGCAAAAAAAGAAACGAGTCGACATTTCGAGGGTGAATCTTCAAAAGTTCCAGGCCGATAAAGAATTTTTTTTGTCGCGTTTTGTGACCATGGACGAGACCTGGATCCACCACTTTGATCCCGAAACCAAACAACAATCAATGACTTGGAAACGAGCTTCCTCACCAACGCCGAAGAAATTCAAAGTGTCAAGTTCAGCGGGAAAGGTTATGGCGTCTGTTTTCTGGGATGCATAAGGAATTATTACGGTGGAATATTTGGAAAAAGCTGTAATGCTCTGTATAACAGGCTCTTACTACGCAGGCCAAATAAGAAGATTGCGAGAAGCTATTAAGTCAAAAAGACGCGGTAAACTGCGCGCTGGAGTGCTGTTTCATCAAGACAACGCCCCGGCTCACAAAGCCGCAGTTGCGATGGCTGCCATTGAAGAAACGGGGTTCGAACTGCTCGAACACCTTCCCTATTCGCCAGATCTAGCTCCCAGTGACTTCTACCTCTTTCCTCGGCTCAAAGAACACCTCCGGGGCAACAAATTTGCGGACAATAGTGAAGTGATGGCCGCAGTAGAGGCATTTTGAGAGGGTCAAGACAAAGAATTTTTTTCTAAGGGAATCATGGGCTTAGAAAAAAGATACACTAAATGTATTAACTTGCAAGGAGACTATGTTGAAAAATAAAATACTTTTTTTATACTAATAGTTCTGTTTCATATTGATTATCATTACTTATTGATCACCCCTCCGTACGTTATAATGATGTCAGACTTAGATGATGCATATCAGAAAATGACACATACCTATTAACATATTTACTTGCAGCTGATAAAGCTCCTTGTTGTTAAAGAGCCAAATGAATGAGAGCCATCCAGCCAACCACACGATGCCATGACATGATACCTGTATAAAAATTTGAATTTCAATTATCTGTGTTAGAGTTAAGGATAAGAGATAATTTTACTGTACTCTGTTTTTTTGCTTAATCAATGTATCGTAAGTCACAGAACACAAAAATCGGTAAAGTTCCTCACAGGAAAGGGTTCCTCAGTCACCCATAATGGTACGTGGATTTAAAATCGTATCCAACAGCTAATTGTTCTGTTTACGTATTACTGCGTTAATTTTGTATGAAGTTTTCACAGGAAGCGCATTTTACAAGTTAATCCTCTATAACTCCTGAACTAACAAAGTCATCTAATCCGTTATAGCTTTTCTTTAAAGTTCATTATATGGACCACACCATCACGAATTTTTCCAGATTTTTCGAGCCAGCCGTTTAGCTGTTAGAGGAGGGGGACGCCCTGTTTTTACAAAAAAGTGCCCTTTAAAGTGGAATTTCTCACAATCGCAATCTCGTCTTAGAAATCCTTTATTTTTTTTAAAAGACCTATCTATAGATACCCCACATTGATGTGATAGCAGCAAGAAAAAAAATCATCGCCACTTTACGTGTATTGGAGGTACCCGAAATAAAAATATTTTTCATAATTTTATTGTAGCACTTTTTCGACGAAATTACAACATAAAATATAGGCAGAACATACATATCGAATCTATAAGGGTTCCGAGTCATAAACTTCGGAAACCTAAAAAAGGATACCTCTGTGGTTTGCTTTGGCTTTTCTTCCCAGAGTGAGTCTTAGGAAATTCAGACGCCTTCTAGCTGTAAAATTCATCGTTTATACAAAAATCAATTGTATTTCTATTCTCATATTATAAAGCAGAAGAGTTTGTTTGTTTGAACGCGCTAATCTCAGGAACTACTGATCCAAAGGACTGGATAGTCCATTTATTGGAGAAGGCTATAGTATATATTTCAACTCGCTAAGATCAAAAAAAGGAGCAGGGTACCAATGAGAAATGTTTTAAAAAAGCAGGTAAAATAAAAAGCTGTTTTGGGAAGCTAGTCTTGTATATTGTGACATATGATGCTGCATAACCTGATAAGGAAAGGTAGAGGCTGTATTTAAACATTATCTTACCTCAAAGAGTTTGGATTGATTCCGAATAGACCTTAAGGCAGTAATTTTCAAGGCTATTTCCACAAACTTCTTTGTGATCTGCACATCGTAGCGCAAAATTGCCTGCAACATTGGGGGAACCTGTCGCTTCTTCTCTGTTTCTCCTATCTGAAATTTATTAGAGACTCCAATTATCATTGAATCTGGTGGCACATATGGATTACAAATATGCCTGGTTATGGCTATAGCTTTAGTTAGAAACAATCACCAAGGGTAAGCAACAACTATAAGGTAAGTAAGCACTCAGCCAGGGTTGGAATGTATGCCTTAACCGTCTCCTGAGAGGAAACCCAAGGTTCTCAGTGAGACTTTATGGGTTGTTGATGATGATGATGAAATAAATAAAGAAAATATTTCAGACATCACACACACAACGCCATCTAGTCCCAAACTAAGCAGATCTTGTATTATCAAGGGAAAGCACCTAAATCTTTCTGGCCTTTATTAATCTTCAGATAATTTGGGTCGGCTATTAGTACTAAAATATAATACATCAATTAATTACACTACCTACGATTACACAAAGAAAACAAAACTAATAGTCTAAGATCCGGCTGCAAAATCTCTACGTTCATAGCGTAGTTAATCGAATTCACATTTTTACATACATTTATGATTAGGAGAATACATTGATAACAGGGTGCCAGTCAATAAGTGGCCGCAAGTCATTTTAATTAAATTAATATTAATTAATTTGCGAAAAAAAAATTCGTTCACTTGTTTTTTAAATAAAATACCATT
The DNA here is from genome assembly GCA_932526445.1 of Phragmatobia fuliginosa. Classification (NCBI taxonomy): domain Eukaryota; kingdom Metazoa; phylum Arthropoda; class Insecta; order Lepidoptera; family Erebidae; genus Phragmatobia; species Phragmatobia fuliginosa. The sequence continues at coordinate 7,084,541 of OW052058.1, read as the reverse complement.
CACATCATAGCAATGTTTGTAAAGAATTCGAAAATCGATGGGTGCCGTTGCACACTCGGCCGCAACTACTTCGCAGCCAGGTGTACACAGGTAATAGTTTGGAGTATTTTAACGTTCATAACGTACACGCATGTTTTTTATATTAGATTAAAGCTAATTTTTTTTTTAATATGATGATATATGGCTGCCTGTGAACAAATGGCCGCAAATTAGGGTTGCCAGCTGTTAAACAATCGAGGTGTTCGAGGTAAAGTGAATAAGAGTAAGCGCGCAACGACACTTGATAAAAGAGGATAGCCTGTGTCAGCTGTGCGAGTATTTGAAGCCATTTCGCATGCTTCAATAGTTCTCAGTGAGTGACCCAAACAGTAGTAGGAACGACTGTACATTTACTCCAAAATTGTAATTAATATTCTGGAAAAAAATTAAAATAAGAAAACATTTATTTTATAATAAAAAAATGTTTATTGATCAAGTAAAAATGAAAAAAGTGTATTTATAAAGAATCGAATTTTGTTTGTCTTACTTTTTTTACAAAGAAGATACTACGCATATAATATTTGAAAAAATATTAGTTTTTATTACAGTTCGTTAATACAGTTATTATTTGACATTAAAAATTTGTTAAAAAAAAATCAACATTGTACTTAAAGTAAACAAATGATAGAGAGCATTAAAAAAATCATCAAATATTTAATACAATACATACACTGATAAGAAATGTAACTTGATTTAAGAGAAATAATCTTGAATCAAGAGAACCATTTTGAATAAACTGATATGTTGGCGTGAAGAGAATAAATTCTTGAACCAAGAAAAATTAACTTACATCCAAAATAATTTCTTGGCTCAAGACTTAGTTTCCTTCACTCCAAAATATCAGTATATTCAAAATCAGTCTCTTAAATCGAGTTTTATCTTTTATCAGTGTATTACATTTCTTTATGAACTAATCGAAATCCGATTCGTCGTTGCTTTTATCATCGCTGTAGTCACTATCGTCGTCGCAATCAGAATCTTCTTCATCGTCTGAAGATTTGTTAGCTGAGTTACATAACACATTTTCAACTTGTGTTGGAGTTGAGCTTCCCAGAAACCATGTTGGTTTCAAGAAACCATCCAAAAAAAGCCAACCATTATTTTCCGCACTAAAATTTATACAGTCGAACTCAGTAGCATTGAGCCACATCGAATTGACGAAAATGATCCGTAGCAATTTTTGTTTTAATGATTTCCAACACGGTAAAATGTGAGTTGAATCAAAGCCTCTGATTTTTTTTATGAATTTTTCATTGTTTGTTTTCGACGCATACATCTTGTTGAACATGATAAATCGTCCAGTGTTAACGCTTTGGCAATTCTTTATTCCATACATCCGGCAAGTAAATTCTTAAACACCTTCTATTTTGTCCTCATCAAATATGTCGTTTGGGTCAATTAGCGTTGCGAAGATTTGTTGAATTTTTGGAAGCTTCAAGAATAAATTGAAAGGTCGGACTTTTCCTTTGTTAAAAAAAGCGTAAAAACTTAGTCGTCACATTTTTACATACAGGAACGATAACCTTATATATTTTTGACTTCAATGAAAAAATTTACTTACGGTCAGAGTTTTACAAAAATCCTCAAATTCTTGTTTATCTTTTGCTTTTAAAACAGTTACTTTTTTCATACATTTTTATGGTATCCAACATCATCGGTAGATTCAACGGTTAAAATATCCCAATATTTATATTTTTTTTTGCGGCGAAACATTAACGCAGAAAAACACTTCATAAAAAATGTTTTATTGAAATCCAGCACATTTTTAGTTTTACTACACTAAAAACACTTTTTCATTTTTCTAAAATGTTGATATAACTTTTATCAACGTAATAACTCTTTCAAGTTGAGTAAATATAACTCGTGCGAGCTAAGATGGCACCTGGCTCAAAACGAAACATGACACCGTTCCCCCGCGTGATACCCCTCTGTCGTCCTGCGAGTAGCGTTAGCAACACTAATACCATTGCAAGAATCTTTCAATAATAATTTTAGTTTATTAGGTATTACCTAATGTCATATAAATCACTCCACGAATTTATTTTATAAATTTAGCATTAGATTGGTCTGGATAACCCAATTGTTTTAAGAAAGGTAACACGAAAAAAACCAGCATGACGACTATAAGACGCAATAGTTTAAAATAAAGAATATCCATATACATATGATTTTCAGAAACTACGATTAAAAGGCTTATAATGACGATTTTAAATTGTATTTTATAACCATATTTCAGTTCCCAATTTCATTTAAAATGATATTAGGTATTACCTAAAATTATTTAAATCACTGCACGAAGAATGCATTCGGGTAAATAATGAATGAGGCCTGCTTCCTAATGATACGCATATGTATTTTCTTAACTCAGGTAGTAAAGTACCACTTAAGATAAAGTAGTATGTTATGAGAAACTAATTGAAGCAAAATAAATGTTGAAATTTAAAAAACTAGAATAATTTATATTTTTCATGCACTCAGTACTTTAAACGACTGACATTTAAGTCAGGTGCCATCTTAGGTCGCACGAGTTATAAATAATATCAACAACCATATGTGGAACGAGCTCCAAAACGTTTTAGTACTGTATGTTTGCGTCGCTAACTGACAGCTATTGACGCATGCGCAATGGCTTCAAATACTCGCACAGCTGACACAGGCTATCCTCTTTTAACAAGTGTCGTTGCGTTAAATTAATTAATATTAATTTAATTAAAATTACTTGCGGCCACTTATTGACTGGCACCCTGTTATCAATGTATTCTCCTAATCATAAATGTATGTAAAAATGTGAATTCGATTAACTACGCTATGAACGTAAAGATTTTGCAGCCGGATCTCGTACTATAAGCTATTGTAATCATACTGCAACTTATTTGCATGTTTTGAACAATGGAAATGAATGGACTAAATGTTGAGTAATTTAAATTAACCCAGATAAGGTTACTGTCCCAAATTTAGGACATGGTAGAAACAAAGATTTTCCTCCACCATAAGTTTCTCTGAATGCAAGAGATATTTTATTCAGGATTTTCATACAATATTTATGACCTAATAAACCAAATCTATATAAATAAATATAATTGATGTGTCTGTATGCATCAAACAGATATTTACTAAATACATATGAAAGTATATACTGTAACAACTTATTTGGGGGATGCTCTGTGCATAGTGCCTTGTGAGTCGCGGCTCTGGTTGATATGGGGGTATTGCATGTATGCTACTTGACGCTAGAATTTCCATATCGTGATTCAGGAACAGTAGTTATTCTATTTACTTAATTTCTTTGTGGTTTTAGTGTTTCCTTGGTAGATGGCACTGTTGTATGTTTTGGTTTGTGCTATAAGTGGAAGTCGCCACACTTACATGCAATGCAATTAATTCAATTTTTGTCTGTCTGTCTCTTTGTTTCAGATAATCTCTGGTACGCTAGACCGATTTTGATGGGACTTTAACTTCAAAAATTTCACATTTCAAAATGTTTTATCAATAAATTCACACAATTGTTTCAGTCTTATCTGGATTAACTTAGTTGCTATGAAGTGACAAATATTAAAGTGCATGCAATAAATGAATGAATAATTTACAGTGAAAATAATCTTACCACATCCATGCTGTTAAATCACTAACTGGGAACAAGTGACACTTATGACTAACCTGTACAAATAAAGATAGTATTACAACAATTTGTCTGTTAATAAACTATGATATATTATTTTCACTAGAATTCTTTGATTTTGATTTCCATTTATTACATATCATAGATTAAGGTGTTATTTGGTTTGCTATCTATGCCTAAATGATAAAAAAATCACATCCAGATTTGGTTTAAATTAAAACATTTGTACCAAAAAATAATTGTAGTATGTCTGTGGTATGAACACCATTGCTTTATGGCAAAACTTCAATAAAAATACATTTTCTTCCACATAAATGATTGTTATATAAATCTTCATATTCCTTTTTCTTAATGTTAAACTTAGATATGCACCGAACCAAATGGCATGCAATTGGAGAGGATTGTGTACAGCTGTGGACTGCAATAGGCTGATTATGATGTGCACAGATTTAAGTATCATGAAGTCAAGATCTGCGAAATATCTAACTCTTCAATCGGGCTATAATATAGTAGTATTTCAAAATTCATAATAATCGAAACATAAACACATTACTACTATATACATGTAATATGGAATGCAACAATCTAAAACGAATACAAAACCATTCATGTTAAAGCTATTTCAATCATATTTGGACTAGGCCAATAACTTCTTAATAAATAGCTTTCAAAATTGTTTTCCTTTTAGAATTGTCATGATTATAATGATAACTACACAAACGACCTTAGCGCAGGTCAAGATTGTGATTTTTAAAGTGTGATTACTATGTAAGTACATATAGTAATCATATTGGATACTAAAATTAAAATAAAATATTTAATTCTAAATATAGCCTTAATTAGTTCAACTTTGAAGAGTTAGATCACAGTTTCCAACACATACAATCATGTACGAGAATCTTACCTAAAACCTGGCTGAACCTGTTAAATTTACACGCTTCACAGTTAGGTTCGTATTTAATGTGACAACACACAATACAAACAAACGAAACTCAAATTTAAAGTCGATGACGAATTTGGTCTATAAATTTACTTTTCGGAACTTTCAGTTCAGTACCTGTATGTACCTATAGAATATCGGACGTCGCAGACTTATTTTTAACTATTTGAAGTATTTGACAAACCCGCTGAAGCCATAAAATTTGACATTACACTTTTTTTTTAGCTTTAAAGGGGTTCTACACGGTTGACACCAATTTCCAACCACCCTGACCTTGATCGAAAAAGGATCGTGTAGAAACGGAACCAATGTCCTACCACCCTGATCTTGATTGGAAATGGATCGTGTAGAATTCGTTTGTACGATCAATAGTGGGCGGAGCCGCCGGCTAGGTTGGTTCGTTGGTTGTTCGGCGGCGCATCTCGCGACAGGCTGCGTCTGTGTGCGTGTGCGATCGTGTGGAACGCTGTCGACAAACGCGAGCGCCTCAGTGTGCGCTGGGCAGGAGTCGCGGGCGCACTTAGCACGTCCCGTCATCGTGTGTTGCAATGAATACGCAATGTTCGCGTGTTCAACAGATAATTATTATGTTTACTTCTTATTTTGTACGAAATTTACCAATTAAGCTCATTTAACAAGTCAGGCATCTATATGATCTATAACTCAAGAACTAACACTATAACTCAAGAACTAACACTGTAACTTTTATTACTACCTACTTTACGTTACTAGCTGCGCCCCGCGGTATTACCCGCGTATTTTCGGCTATGTGCTATTCTGATATATAAGGTTTTGGAAAGTAAGAAAGAGAATTATACTAACATCTTTATACTATGATCATTTATTATGGGTAGATTGTATACATTATGCGCTCATAGCCAAGTTGCCCTAGGTGATAAGAAACAATCAACGAGGGTAAGCAACGCCAGTGCGGTTAGCACCTGGATGGGTGACCGTTAGTGGCATATTACCATGATCCTCTTCGTGATTCGGAGGTCACGTTTAGCAGTCGGTTCCGGTTGTTACTATAGCATCACAGTCGTGAAGCTTAGTTGTAGATCTCAAATAAAAAAATCGTCTTACCAACCCCTCAATATTTTTCAAAGAACTATCTAATCTAACACTCTACAGGATGGGGTAGACGTGAGGAAAAAAAACATCCCCACTTTACGAGTAGGGGAGGTACCCCAAATAAAAATATTTTTCTACGTGACTTTGTCGGCGTGATAGTAACATCATATTCATGCAAAGTTTCATCTTTCTAGCGCTAACCGGTTAGGGCTTTCACACACTGGCCACGCGCTCACGCGCGTGGGCGCGTGGCAGCAGATCACGCGCGCGGCGACGGTGGAGCAGATCTGCCCGTTCGAGCAGATTTTACCGCGCCTACGCGCCTGTCGGCTTTGTCGCCAAATTGCTGGGCGTTATTCAATTTCGAATACAAATGTATCCGTGTCCAGATCCATCATGAACAAGTCCTTATAGCACGAAAACAGGCGCGATACTTCGTTCAATTTCGTATATACATGTGTTTACTGCTGCGGCCCGCCCCGACCAAGCGCGCGGTGGCAGAATCTGCTAGCGGCACGACGCGGGACGCGCTCACGCGCCTATGGGACTTCTCACACTGGCCACGCGCCTAGGCGCGTGAGCGCGTGCCGCGGCGTGCCGCTAGCAGATTCTGCCACCGCGCGCTTAGGCGTGGCGGGCCGCAGCAGTAAACACATTTATATACGAAATTGAACAATGCCTAGCGCCTGTTTTCGTGCTATAAGGACTTGTTCACGATGGATCTGGACACGGATACATTTATATTCGAAATTGAACAACGTCCAGCAATTTGGCGACAAAGCCGACAGGCGCGAAGGCGCGGTAAAATCTACTCGAACGGGCAGATCTGCTCCACCGTCGCCGCGCGCGCGATCTGCTGCCACGCGCCCACGCGCGTGAGCGCGTGGCCAGTGTGTGAAAGCCCTTAGTGCTAGAAAGTTAAATTTTATTAAAATAATCTTGTTTTTATTTAGACATTTTCAATATTCTACTCTATTGTCAATTCGATCTACAAAAAGTATTAATTATTACACCATGCAATTTTAATCTGGCATCATTAAAATATAATATTAGTTATGCAATAAAAGAAAAAAGAAAAATAAACAATATAAGAATGACATGATCATCTGCTGAATTGTGATTTGTGCCACATAATATTTTACATAAATTTTTCACTAAACTTAAAAGATAGAAAATCACTTAATCAAAACTCTAAAAGCCAACCTTCCCTCTAAAAGCCAAAACGGCTGGCTCAAAAAAACATAGAAAAATTCATGATAGTAGTCCATACTGAATTTTCAAGGAAAACTACATATAGCGGTTTTGATAACTTTTTTATTTCAGGGGTAAGGGCTTTCACCCACTGGCCACGCGCTCACGCGCGTGGGCGCGTGGCAACAGATCACGCGCGCGGCGACGGTGGAGCAGATCTGCCCGTTCGAGCAGATTCTACCGCGCCTACGCGCCTGTCGGCTTTGTCGCCAAATTGCTGGGCGTTGTTCAATTTCGAATATAAATGTATCCGTGTCCAGATCCATCGTGAACAAGTCCTTATAGCACGAAAACAGGCGCGATACTTCGTTCAATTTCGTATATAAATGTGTTTACTGCTGCGGCCCGCCACGCCTAAGCGCGCGGGGGCAGAATCTGCTAGCGGCACGCGCTCACGCGCCTAAGACACTTCACACACTGGCCACGCGCCCAGGCGCGTGAGCGCGTGCCGCGGGCAGATTCTGCCACCGCGCGCTTAGGCGTGGCGGGCCGCAGCAGTAAACACATTTATATACGAAATTGAACGAAGTATCGCGCCTGTTTTCGTGCTATAAGGACTTGTTCACGATGGATCTGGACACGGATACATTTATATTCGAAATTGAACAACGCCCAGCAATTTGGCGACAAAGCCGGCAGGCGCGTAGGCGCGGTAGAATCTGCTCGAACGGGCAGATCTGCTCCACCGTCGCCGCGCGCGTGATCTGCTGCCACGCGCCCACGCGCGTGAGCGCGTGGCCAGTGGGTGAAAGCCCTAATAGGCCTAACTGTGAAATAGGCTTATTTAGATAATTTCGTATGAAAATAGTGAATTAATAAGTAAACATGCAAAACTTTGAAAATGAAATCAAACAATTGTCAATTGAACACGATTTTATTTTAATTTGAAAACAAAATTAAAAAAAGTTCACAACGACAATTGATAGGTGGCGTTATACAAATTTTTGAATCAATGCAATTTATGGTTTCGTTACAACAGGTTATTTAAATTTATTCCTAGTTAAACTAAAAACCGTATGCGAGCGCCATCTAGCGAGAATACCTTGAAAGTACTTGTAAGTCGTGAATTCATTTATATATATCTAACGATCTATTCAAAGTATAGGTAGTCTATTCCTCATTCATATTTTTATTTCTTGCACAAATTTTAATTTATTTTTGATTATTTTCAATCTTCATTTATTTCCTAACCTAAGTTAATTTTTTTTCTTATTTATATCGTGCTTATAAAATGTATATATGTTTATAAGTAAATGTGTTTTTTAGAAAATGTCGGTTCTTGGGGGGCCCCCCATAAGACGGAGGCCCTGGGCACAGGCCCCGTGTGCCCTTATGGTACGGAGTAGAGTATAAGTAGTAAGATAAAAAGTAGGCTATGTGTTATTCTGATATATAAGCTATAATATTGTGAAGTTTCATCCAAATCCGTTCAGTAGTTTTTCGTGAAAGAGCAACAAACATACATACACACATACATACATACAAACTTTCGCGTTTAAAAAAGTCATCAGAATCAAGAATCCGTAAAATATTAAGGTTATTGTAAAATCGATCTTTTGATTCTTTGAGAGACAAGGAACCATCGTGAATACCGGAGTAGGACTGAAGCATAGATTATAATGTATATGGACTGAAGTCAACTCGGACCAACGAACATACGAGTGGGCGGAGCCGAGCGGTCAGTCGGTTGGTTAAATCGTGTAGAAGCCGTTCCAACGCTGTGTATGTGTGTGTGAGGTTGGTTGAGTTGGAGTCGTTGCCGATCGTGTATTCGGCGCTTTATCAATAATTTTCTCAATTGCTGATAGTGTGGCTGTATTTAAAAAAAATTGTTATGAAAATGAGGCCTAAACTATGGTAAATTAAAAAAATGATGATAAGTAAAAATGTATAAATCAAAACAATAAAAAATTACTGTTATGGGACATATGGCAAATAATCAAAATTATTTTCTAAAAGTAATGATTATAAAATCATTTTGATAGCATAAGAGACTCGCAGAGTCACTGGGCAGACGAAAGTAATCCTAAGTATTGAAACTTTCCTCATTAATAATGTTACTGAATGTATCCAACATATGAACTTACTAAAGATAGATATAATTTAGAGATATCATTAAAGATTAATATCATTTCTATGTATAATATGTGTATGTATTTACAAAAAAAAGTATGTTTATGTAGTTATATCAGTTGTCTAGTACCCATAACACAAGCTCTGCTTAGCTTGGGACTAGATGATGTTGTATTTCAGATGTCCAAAATATTTATTATTATTTTATTAAAGATTTAGCCTTACTAATATTTTAAACGCAAAAGTTTGTGAGTATGTATGATGCATGTTTGTTGCCTTACGTAAGCAAAAACTACTGAACGGATTTGGATGAAACTTTAAATAGCTTATAATATATCAGAATTACACATAGGCTACTTTTTACTGAAATAATGCGACATACACGCGGGCGGAGCCGTGGGCGAAAGCTAGTAAGTACATAAATTATTAAAGTAAAACTTTAGTAGTTCACTTTACGATACTACATTAGTTTATGGTCCAACCATAGATTGTCGATCGAGATAAGAGAGTGATTCGAGAATGAAAAATTTGATTTGGTCGTTGTGATATTAACGTTGCGTCAGTTGAAAAAAAATTATTTATTTACAAATAGGCAACTGATTTAAATTTAAATTTGGTTCCAAATATATATATGCCATGGATTTTTTTGGAATAACGTTGTATGGACCACAAAATTATATTAATGATTTAATGAGGGAAGAATATAAGGAGCCTATGTCAAAAGAAGAAGTTAAACCAATGATGGACAAAATAGAACAGTATACTACACTTCCAAAATATGTGGGTAATTACTATAGCACGGAATAGGTAGTTTAATTTTATGTACTTGCGATTTTGTGACATCAATAGTATGGATATGCCTGTGAAATCCCGGGGAACTTACTATTTTCAGAGATTGTAAAAATATTATATTGAACTTTCAAAATAGTATTTCATCTTTTAGCTTATTGTTGTAATAATAAGTTGTTAACATAAAATTTTACAATAAAAACGTAAAGAAACGAATAGCAACAATAACGCTAAGTGCAAAGTATGTGACCGCTTGCGCGTGCGGTGCACGCGGCACGCTTTCTTTATTGCTATCTCTGTTTGATGCGTACTGCCGTCCTGTTCTACCATAGGTGTTATGTGACGTTGTTACCATCAGCGCAGTTGCATTTTGTAACTTGGAGTGTTCGTGCGTCTATTTCTGTGCTTTGTGTTTACTACCACCTTATTTGACTTCGGCTTGTATTTTTGGATTTGTACCTGTTCTACCTTATTACCACGGCAATGACAACGGACAACGATCTGTCTTTAAATATCGTCAAACTTTGGATTTGGATAGTGTGGTAAGCCTGTCATAATATTTTATTTATACAAGCAGTATTAATTGCAAAAAAGCATGTTTTAATTGTGTGTTTAGCGCGTATGTATATATAGTTGGGATAGGAATCGTATTTTCACTATTTTTAGAATAATACATACAACTCGTTATTTTATTATTATTCCCAGTAATGCCGAGAAAATCATAGTATTATTTTATAATAAACATGACGATGATGATTATGTTGGCGATCTTCAATTCGAAGACGAATAATTACACCATCGGAATAACACTAGTGCTTTAATGTTAATATAAATATATGTTTATTTTTAAATTTGATTTATATTGTAAACGTGCAATAAATATCTGTAATATCTGAAAATGATTTTTTTCCTTCTACTCACTCCTATAAACCTACAAATAAACAATAAGTGTAATTTTCATGATTATGTAAAATGACATGTGTGCTTTGACATTGCATTGCATTATTTAAGGTCCGGGAAATAACGCTGATTTTAGGTTTATCCATGTTATGCTTACGATGACTTTATTTCTGCAAGTACATAAAATTAAACTACCTATTCCGAGCCCTAGTAATTACATACACTCTTGTCTTTATTTGTAATGGGGTCGATAAAGACAAATTATAACGCTCACATTTAACTTAAAGGCCGCTGCATACGTAACGGGATTTAACACGGACGGGACGTGGACGTGGTTGCCTCGTTATGAACGGGAACGTGATTTAAATGCATACGCACCGTGACTGTGACTCGGATCTAACGTGTTAGTATTGTGAACAAGGAAAGATGTATTTTTCATTTCAAGAATTGGCTTTAATTGCTATTGACGTGCTAAACATCGTCGGCGACGATATTTAGCTCACCCCGTGCGTGCCACGTTACCGCCCCGTCCGTGAAGTATGCATTTCCTTATACATTTTGTATGCAACGATGTTTGCAAAACTTCCCGTCCCGTTCCGTCCGTGTTAAATCCCGTCACGTATGCAGCGGCCTTAACTGTTCATTTAGTTACTTGAAGAAACACAGTGTAAGAATGTAATATACATTCTTACACTTTAAATAAGTACCTACACCCAGCTGTATTAAAAATGTTATTGGGTTCATCACGTAATATTTTGTCCTGGATGAGATCGAACTTATGACGTGTTCATTTGTAGGTGTGTGTATTATTTTATTTTTAATACTCGATCTTAAAATATGCAACAAATATACTTCTATATTTGTTCCTGTGGTCCATTTAACTATAAATGGACTCATTAAATTATAAATCGAGTTGGGATCAATCTACAGGGTGACTTACTTCATGTTTTCATCAATAAAAATGCCATAAATTTGAAACGGCTATTAAAAATTTAATTATCCCTAATTAGACAACAAGCACCGTGACTGATGAATGAGATACATAAGACACGAGGACACACTCATTAATAACTAATTTACTAATAAATTTTAATTGCAGATAAAAAGACCGGACGTAAATATTGTCAGAAGTATTGACCTATACATTGGAAGAGTAAATGGATTTGCTTACGGCTCGTTTCAAAGATTTCTAAAAATGAAACGGAAGGGAGTGATTAAACCACCTTTCCCGTGTGATATGTATAGATTTCCTCCTGCAACATCGGTAGAGGTACGTAATATGTTAACCACCCAATGGAAAAGTGTTAGAGTCTTTTAAATACGCATAGTAAGATTTGATACGTTGTTCCAAATAGAAATGCAAATCTTGATCTGATCTGCTACGATGTGCATCGAAAAAGTTTTATAACCTCAGTATCAGTATTTTAGTCTTTATTCAAAGACATTCAGACAAAACTATTACTGTACAAATTTTTCTTTTTTATTCATTAGATTATCTATCACTACGCACATATCTACTACTAGACAGGGGACTGCAAAAAAAAAAACATGTTTTTTTTAACACTGCCGAAGTGGTACATACACAAATCCATATAATTTTTAATTAAATAGTTAGGATAGATTTGCGAAAACGTAAACTAGGAAACTCTAGAAAGGTTAAGAAATCTAACAATATATATTGAACAATCTTCTAATTCTATATTACAGTATGGTTGGTGGCAACATGATCCAGAAATATTAGAATCGGATTGGCACGTAACTCGAGTAAGACGCCCGCAACCGGTCTCACCAAATTCATACATTTTAGAGAAAGTGCGAAGAAACAATAAATACGCTACCTTATTCTAATATTGCAAAACGAAAAATTTTATATACGCTAATTTTTGTAACAACTAAAGCAATTAATAAAAAAAAAATTGACAGATCTTTTCTATATTTTTCTCACTCACCTCTCTTTCAGCGACTTTAATCGTTTGAGTTTATTGATAATAATAAAATATTTAATATTGCTGCCCGTTGCCATATCCATATATACTGCACTTAAGGTATCTGCTCTGCTAAACTAAACTAACTTGTTAAGTTCAGGAGTTATCTCTATAAGTCCTGAACTAAACAAGTAAGTTAAAGCTGTTGTGGTTTGCCTTATAAGTTCATGGCATGAATTATAATCCTGATTTTATCAGATTTTTCGAGCCAGCCTTTTAGTTTTTAAAGTAAGATAAAAACGCGTTATAAAGTTGAATAGCTCTCAAGAATACCTAAATAAAAAAAACCTGTTTAGCAACCTCTAAGCTAAAGTTTGCTTTCTTAAAATTTATTATATCTTTTCTTTAACATTTTATGTTTATATTATTTTAATTTTTAATTATAGTCAGCCGTTACGTAGATATGTCCTAATGTTTTGTAGTCAAATCGTCAAAATATATAGAAATTATTTACGTCACTCGATTTGTAGCAGCAGTTGACTGAAAGACAGGTACTTAGCTCAGACCGATTGTAAAAGAATCTGTAATATTCTGATTTCTCTATTGACTCTTGGGCGGTTTTCAAAATTTTGCTCAGGACTATTTTGCCGTGTCCTACGAGTTTGACCATTGATTAAAAGGCAAAAATGTAGGAAGTGAGTATCAAATTATTTTACGTTAGGGTAAAACGTTTAACTTACTGTAAAAAAAAAGATAAACTTAAGACTTAAACGGAAAACATATTTTAATATTTATTAAAATACCAAATATTATCCTACTTTTTTATGTGTCCTTCATCATATCCTGGATTTTGATTACGTATTTTGGAGAATATATAAGCTATATTTGGATATCTTTAGTATTACTCGAATGAAATATAACTCATTTTATTTGTTTTTAAATAAAATATAATAAGGTTGTAGTATATTTTTCTAATATAAATACTGACATTGTCGGATTTAAAAAACTGGCCACAGCGGACAGTCCTGTACGTAACGGTATGATTTTATATAAAGAATAACAATAATATTGTCTTTGGCTCTAACTATTTTTAAGCAATGCCATATTGACGATGTTTTTATCATTCCTTCGTTCTTTTCTTTTGAATTAAAACTGAAGAAATTCAATCGTCAACACTTGCGGTCCGTGACGTGCGTGACGGGTCTGTTTTGTTTGTCCGGTACGAACATTGATTTTGAAAGGTAAGACCCACAAATTTTATATACTACTCGTGTTAAATTATAAGTAAATATGTTGTAGATAATGAATGTGTACTAGTAAACTACTATAATCAACTTTTTTTATACCAAAAAAACATATAATGACAAGTCCGCGTTATACGTAACGTCCAGGACGTGACGTGTGTATTAGGTGGACTAAAAACGTTACGTACTGGACTCGTAAAGATGCGTTCATACTGTCTTGTGCAATTTAATATAAATTAAAAATATAATCCACCCAGAGAGGTAAACTCATTACCTTTATAGGATCTAGTCACATCATGGTGAGCAGGTTTCCTTATTATGTTATAAATATCCTATTTAGAGTAGCGATAAAGAGGGTGAACCCTAACATTCCTCACATCCTCGGCACTTCCTTACAAATTAATTTATTCCTACTCAGGTAAATTATGCCGTTGACTGGTGCCGAGAGAGACAAAAACAAAGGCGATATGGACAAAAACAAAGAAAATGAAGAAAAATACAACAAATATAAAAAGAAAGAAGTCGAAAGACTGAAGAACATAAACTCAAGGTAAGTGAACTAAATAAGGAAGAAAAGGAAAAAAGACGGAGAATTTGAAGATAACAAAAAAGGAATAAAAGGGAAAATAAAAAAGTAAATAATACTAAGCCAGCTGTTCCAGTGACAGTGCCAGAGATGCAAGTAATACAAAATTGAAGAAAAAACAGAGATTGAATTACCGAAATTATAAAAGATACCAAAGGACATTAAAAACTTGTGAAAGGTTAAAGAAAGTTATTAGTAGTTTAAGTAAAAATAGATTTCGCCTAGAGACTAAACACAAGAAGATCATTGAGCTATTGGAAAATGAAAAAGTTACTCTAAAAGAAGACCAAACAATCACGCAGAATTACCTACTTATTGGTTCCCTATTTTATTTTTGTTACTACTTATTTGACATTTTTTTGTATCTGTTGGATTTGAATCCCCTAAGTTTTTTGTAAAATATATTTTTAAAATGCTCAAATCAAAACAGTCTGTGATATTGACTAATTTTATAGAAATAAGTACAGTAAGTGATGTGACTTAAATAATATGTCACATCACGACGTTTTTGAAATGTTGAATAATATTGTGAAATGACTAGAAATTGTGCTCGTTGTAAACATAGCTTTAGAGTTCCTAAACGTAACGACTGTTGTCCACATACGTAACTGTCCTGTTTTGGCTGTTATAGTTTTTATTTTTTTATGAAAAAACCTTTGGGAGTTATGTTTTTGTTAATATATATTAAATGTCTTTTTGTTATTTTTTGTATTTAAAAAAACTTACCTATAATGTTAGTCTTTCAGAATAGTTATTTATTCACAAAGTTTGATAGTCCAGAGTGCCATTTAGTTACGTACAAGACATATTTTATATTTTAAACAGCACTAAGAGGCAAGATATCACAAAGTGGTATTAAATTTTAGAAGATTTTTATGTTGTTGATTAATTATAAATAAAGCTGATTAACTTTGATATGATTGAGTTATTATTTACTTTGAATGAAAATGTAACGTACAAGACCCCTGTATTGGCAACCCTCACTATAATAATACATTAAATAGAAATTATACTCATATAACATTGTTTGATTAAGGTTTTTCTTAAACCTTAGTTCATTGTAAATGTCTACATTTCATCGTTTATTTAAAATTTTGTTATGAAAATAAATGGACATTCTGTACGTAACGGAGCAAAATTTTGAAAAACGCCCTCTTGCACATACTAGATTGAACAGGCATATTTTAGTTTTATATATCCTCACTAATGAGCCTTATTTATACACATAGCAAAATATATGAATAAAATAAGTATGTAATATGACAACATACAACTTATATAAATTCTTTTCTACAAATAAATCATTATTATCACAATTGAATAGAGACTACAATTAGTCGAATAAAGTGGACTTCTGAAGACTAAAGTCTGGTATCACTGGTTTCTGGCATCTGGCCGCACTTGAGCTGAAACGTCAAGCGTTTGTAACAAACTTTCTTTCTATTCGTTGACAACGAGACGAGAGGTTACTCTCTGACCATGTCGTAAGTAATCTTAATTTCCTTTTGTAATCATTAAACGTAAGATTTGTATTTAAAGTTTAAAGTAATTCTATATTATTATGTTGTTATTTTATATATTTATTTTCAAATGCTTTTAACCTTTTACAGGATATTTCTTCTCGTTCGGCAGACGTGTTGAATACTTTTAACTGAATTGTTTAATACTTTCAGGTCTAAAGTATCTCGAGATACACTCTACGAGTGCGTCAATGCGGTCCTCCAGGCTTCAAAGGACAAAAAACGCAATTTCTTGGAGACTGTCGAGATCCAAATCGGTTTGAAGAACTATGACCCACAGAAGGACAAGCGTTTCTCAGGCACTGTCAAGTACGTTTACCTGGAAAGAACATTTTTGTGATACTTTTGATTATCTCTGTGTACAAAAATGTCTCCGTACAGGGAGTTGGCTCACGCTGACGGGACTCGACCCAGAGTCTTTAAATAAAGGGTAGGCAAGCTTCGGCTTGCCGACTTAGTATAAGTGCTTGAAGTCATGGATTCAGGTATGACCGTAGTCAACAGGAATACAGTAGTGAACTAGACATTATTATATTAATTAAAATGATGAAACAATTGCATGGCTTATCTGTCGATATTGGAGAGAATTCTTTTGACTGATAAATCATTTACTTTTTGATATAATGTTAGTATTTCATGCTGTTTGTTTAACTAGTTTTTCTTTGCAGGCTAAAGTACATTCCCAGGCCTAAGATGCAAGTATGTATCTTAGGAGACCAACAGCATTGTGATGAGGCCAAAACCCAAAATGTACCATGCATGGATGCCGAGGCTTTGAAGAAGCTGAACAAGAACAAAAAGCTTGTTAAGAAGCTAGCTAAGAAGTGAGTATACTTTTTACTCTTTGATTTTATGAAGGGTTAGCTTTATAATCATTAACTGCCCAAAGATGTGAGTTCCACATGAGACAATCGTGTAACTTAATAGTTGTTCTTGTTTGATTGGACTGATGCTGTAAGAGTTGAGATTGTATTCCTTATATTTTCATTTATTGCTAAACAAATCTGTGATTTTTTAATTAAGCATGTGATAACTTAAAATAGGTTAAGTTCAACAACTTTGCAGTTGTTTAGTGAGTAAAATCTAATCTTAAGATGGGGTCTCCATTTTGATTGTCTAGGACTTAACCACGTGGTACAAAGATTTGAATATTTATAGAATACTAGCTTTCGCCCGCGGCTACGCCCGCGTGTATGTCGGTTATCGCGGTAAAAAGTAGCCTTTGTCCTTTCCCAAGTTCAGTTCTACTTACATACCAATTTTCATCAAAATCGGTTCAGGGGTTTATGCGTGAAAGCATAACAGACAGAGTTACTTTCTTAATTATAATATTAAGTAGGGATTATTTAGACTAGTTTCATTGGCACAAATATGTTAGAAGTTGTTAATAAACACTTAATTACTTAATGAATGTTTATCAGCAGGCTGGTGATCATAGTACAAATAATGGCTATAAAAGTGTTGGTTCATTAAAAACCCAGTATCTATTGGGACCAAACATTTATCAGTAGGTTCATTTTCATGCACAATTTATTCCACCGTAAGCGAAATCAATGGGGTATATGAGCTATAGGCTATCTTCTTTAAATACATTACAATGGTAACCTTATTTCTAAATATTGTCGGCAACTAACATAGATGTTAGTATTAAAACTAAGCTAATATAACCTCAAACAGTCACACATGGTGGTTTTATCGGGTCATCAAAACATAACTGCTAAAAACATGTTTCGTGGATTGTAGTTTATAGAGATAAGTCACATAACACCATCTTATAATTTGTAGTAAATTAGTGCTAATTTTCATGTAATATATTACAGATACGATGCTTTCTTGGCATCTGAATCACTGATCAAGCAAATTCCCCGTCTGCTTGGTCCTGGTCTTAACAAAGCTGGCAAGTTCCCTGGTCTCCTCTCCCACCAGGAGTCCATGACACAAAAGATTGATGAAGTTAAAGCAACTATCAAGTTCCAGATGAAGAAGGTAAGAATTCTGTACATATTTGTCAATGTCACTTTTGAGTGTGATCTGAGGGTTTAGTTAGTTTATCTATATTTACAATAGTCAAATAAGCACATTGCAGAAGTTGGTTATAAATGTTTTTTCTAAATATCTGAATGTTTATATGCTATTCCCAAATAACTGATACAATGCTTCATCTTTCTCTTTTAAACTACTTTTCCTATCATAAGAAATGTCAAAGAAAATTACAATCTTTGTAGTGTCTCTAGAACACCCTACATTTCATCACTCATTCAATGATTTCAGAACACATAAAAGGATAAACACACTTTGGATATTTATTTATAGAGATATGATATAGAAATGCAAAAACTTAACACAGTAAACATACTTTATGTTAAATTTGTTTGCTTACAGGTATTGTGCTTGTCTGTGGCGGTTGGCCATGTGGACATGACGCCCGATGAGCTGGCACAGAATGTCCACTTGTCAATCAACTTCCTCGTGTCCCTGCTCAAGAAACACTGGCAGAACGTGAGGTCGTTACATATGAAGTCCACAATGGGCCCACCCCAGAGATTGTACTAAGTCTAACTTCAATAAACTTTGACTAAACACTTTTCTTTTTTTAATTCCAACCTGACTACAAGCACACAGTATAATACAACAGTGAATTGTATAATCTTGTGAGTTCTTTTGCCTATACAAAGTAGGCTAACTCCAACTTCTTACGATAAGACAATCTCAAGACTGAGGAAGCCTACTGGTATCAAATTTGTAGGCAAATGTTATTTTTTTGTTTCTACTACAATCTGTCGCCTTCTCAGACACATTTAGAGATAATTTTAACAAAAAGGAACCGACTTCAATGAAAAACTATTCCGATTACCCAAATCGCGACAATTCTGCTTATGATATTTGAGGAGTTCCCTCGATTTCCTTGGGATCCCATCATCAGATCTCGATATGGTCACGATGGGACCACCTGTAAGCTACGCCCATTCCAATGCAAAAAGAATTTTTGAAATCGGTTCATAAACGACGAAATTATCGCAGAACATACATAAAAAAAAAAAAAAAAAAAAAAAGATTCCGACGAATTGAGAACCTCCTTTTTTTTTGAAGTCGGTTAAAAATGTTGAGTAATTGTATAAATGTGTTAATGCCGAAAAATTTTCTTGGCCCTGATGGCGCAGTGGAAGCGTCTGCGATTGCTGTGGTTGAGGACTCGATTTCGATTCTCGGGTCGGAATAAATATTTGTATAATGTACAAATAATTGTTTTGTGTGTATAATGTAGGTATGTTTCCAAAAAATCGGCCAAGTGCGTGTCAGGCCACGCACAGGATAGGGTTCCTCAGTAACCCATAATGGTACATGGATTAGAAATCGTTTCCAATGGTTAATTGTTGTTTACATGCTAATGCGTTAATTTTGTACGACCTTTTCCAAGTAAGCGCATTTTAAAAGTTAAGCCTCTATAACTCCTGAACTAAGAAGGTTGTGGCGGCGTTCAGTTTCTGAACTTAATTGTAAGGGGACCATAGTTGGTAAGCTGGCAACACCATAGCGTCACTACGCTACCGGAGACGCTCACGAAAAGACTGTCAAATTGATCTTACTGTAATATAACGAATAGCATTGTGTTGAAAGGATTAAACTCATATCTTCATAACTGCGTGGTTTTATTGGCGAAGCCGACGATATAATAAGTGTGCGGGTCTGCCGGCATCCATACTGCAAGAGACCCCCATAATTGGTGACCTACAACCGAACACGTTCCCGACGTTCTTTTTTTTTTGCTGTCGAGTTTGGCTACAAATTATCGCCGTAATATAAGAATAAGATCTGGAAGGAAGGAAGCATTTCATCGGTATCGTGAGTCATTTTCATTCATCTACAAATTCTGCATACAACCACAAGGTTATGTTCTACGAATTTGCTGACAAAAATTACACCTAACGCCATTTTGGACCAGCATCGATTGGATTGGAATGGTTGATCATCAGAACGCCGATTCTACTACTTCACTATACGTTTACCACACATTTTTCAACGTACACTATTGATTACATGTGTGGCTGACGTTGACCATCAAGATTGAATTGTGATGCATGTACAGTACTGGCTGACTATCTACCACATCTACATTGCTGTGGGTGTAAAACGCTAATGTGCTCGTCCACTAACTATTAACATTGGGACTTATCAGATTTATTTGCTCTGTTTTACAAACTATATTTCTATTTGTGTTTATTTTTTTTTTTTCAAAAAAATTCCTGTTATGTATGTTACTAAAACAATAATAGATATTTTCCTCGCTGACTAAAATTTAAGATTTATCTTGCTTAGATTGGTTTTGGGTTATTGTATTGCATTTATTGGTTAATTTTAATATTTTCTTTTTTTTTGTGTGTAAAACAATTTGGTGAAGGACCTTTGTGTTTAGCTGTGTTAACAATATTGCTACAATTTTTGTTGAGTTTGTGTGTGTAATTTTAAGTCATTTGATCGCGTTTCAAAAGCTGAACACTGCCGCACCTAGCCTCACCTACTCACATATTATTTTATTGCTGACATTCATTAACACTGCACGTTCTAATAACCTTACACTTTATACTCACAACCACTAACCATGACTGAGAATACTAGCTCTCCAGATACTGCTCAGCAGTTACTACAGCTTAAAGGCGAGATGGAAATGCTTGCTAGGCAACTACAAACTGTCAAGCTGGAAAATGATGTTCTTCGCAATCAAATACAGGGTAATGTAAATCCTAAACCTGAACCTGAATGTGATAAAGCACAGGTTTGTAAAGTAGCCCCACGAGTACCACCGTTCTGGTATCAAAAGCCAGCATTATGGTTCGCTCATATAGAGACACAGTTCCGTGTCGCAGGTATCACAACTGATCAAACCAAGTATGATCATGTTATAGGTCAACTTGATTTTAAAATTACTTCAGAAATTGAAGACATTGTTACCAACCCTCCTGAGACTGATAAATACCAACATTTGAAAAAAGAAATTATTCGTCGTTTGTCACAGTCAGAGGAGGAACGGGTTCGACAATTATTGACAGAGGAAGAACTTGGGGACAGGAAACCTTCTCAGTTCCTGCGCCATCTTCGTTCACTAGCCGGAACAACACTCAAGGATGAAAGTATCCTACGTCAACTTTTCATGCGCCGTCTACCACAACATCTGCAGGCTATCCTAGCTGCCAGCGCAGAGCCACTAGAAGACATAGCAGTGCATGCTGACAAAATTTTAGAAGTAGCACCCAGCATCGCAGCTTCTTCCCACCAGTTCATACATGCTGTTTCGTCACCTGGAGATGCTGCATCCACCACACCTGACCCGTTCGGCTTGTATGCTATTGCTGCACAAATGCATCAGCTAACTGCTAGCGTTGCAGCACTCACACGCGAGCGCAGTCGCAGCCGCAGTCAAAGTAGTTCAAGAAGTCGTGCTCAAACACCTTCAGGAAAGTTATGCTGGTATCACATGACTTTCAGAGACAAAGCTAACAAATGTATTAGTCCATGCGCATGGAGGTCGGAAAACCATCAAGGCAGTCAGTAGCGGCGGCAGCTGATTGCGCACCACCAAGCCGTCGTTTATTTATTACAGACAAATCATCAAAAATCAGATTCCTTATTGACACTGGTTCTGATCTTTGTTGCTATCCTAGGAGACTATTAGGTGGTAAAATTCCTCTTTCAGAATATCAACTCAGCGCAGCTAATGGCTCATGCATTAAAACATATGGTGGCGTATCTCTTAACCTTGATTTTGGGTTACGTCGCGAATTCCGCTGGCATTTCGTCGTCGCAGATGTCAGCACCCCTATAGTAGGTTCAGATTTCCTTGCGCACTACCACTTGCTACCGGACTGCCGCAACAAGCGTCTCCTGGATGGTATCACCGGCCTGCATGTTCCAACTACTCTCGCATCTGTTGAACAAGCCAGTGTGAAGACCATCACATTCGATACGGGATCTCGTTTTACTAACATCCTCGCCGAATTCCCTTCGATCACACGTCCTCCCGGTCTGCATCGAGAAATAAAACACTGCACCGTACACCATATACAGACAACTGATGGTCCTCCCGTTTCATGTCGTCCTCGTCGCCTCGCACCGCACAAACTTGCTATTGCTAAAAAGGAATTCGACGAAATGATAAAAAATGGCACAGCGAGACCTTCCAAAAGCCCTTGGGCCTCGCCCCTACAACTTGTGTCTAAAAAAGACCTCTCTTGGCGCCCGTGTGGAGATTATCGTGGTTTAAATGCTCGGACGATTCCGGATCGCTATCCGGTACGTCATATCGGGGATTTCAGTCATAATATCGCAGGTTCCACTATCTTCAGCACCTTGGATTTGGTTAAAGCATATCAACAGATTCCAGTGCGCGAAGAGGATATATGCAAAACCGCCATCACAACGCCATTTGGCTTGTTTGAATTCCCGTATATGACCTTCGGGTTGCGGAATGCTGGACAAACATTCCAGAGATTCATTGACGAAGTCGTTCGCGATTACGATTTTTGCTTCCCGTATGTCGATGACATCCTTATTTTCTCCCGCGACGAAACTGAACACTCTCGCCATCTACACATTCTTTTTCAAAAGCTGGCGGACTACGGCGTTGTCGTTAACCCAGCAAAATGCATTTTAGGAGCTAGCGAGGTTACCTTTTTAGGGTATCGCGTATCTAAGGATGGTGTCAGTCCTCCAGCGGAAAGAATTACTGCTCTTCAAGAATATCCTTTGCCTAAATCTGTCCAGGGTCTTCGTAGGTTCCTGGGCATGGTAAATTATTATAGACGTTTTTTACCACGTGCGGCCGAGATGCAAGCGCCGTTGGTTAATGTCTTGACCGATTCGAAGCTTAAAGGTGCCAAACCTGTACCTTGGACTCCAGAGTTAGAGCGGGCTTTCCATGCTTGTAAAGAAAATCTCGCACAAGCCACTTTACTAGCCCATCCGCGTCCCAATGCTCCTCTGGGTTTATTTACAGATGCGTCAAGCACACAGGTTGGAGCTTGCTTGCAACAACGCGTTGGCAGCGAATGGCAACCTCTTGCGTTTTTCAGCAAGAAGCTGAATCCTCGTCAATCTTCCTGGCCCGCTTACTACAGGGAATTATTAGCCGTATATGAGTCTGTGCAGCACTTTCGACATATCTTGGAAGCCCAGCATTGCACAATCTTCACCGATCATAAGCCTCTCCTTTACGCTTTTACGCAGCGTCGGGAGAAACTACCTCCCGTTCAACTTAATCAACTTTCTTTCATCTCCCAATACACGACCGATATTTTACACATTAAAGGTACAGATAACGTCGTGGCTGACACAATGTCGAGAGTTGAAGTCATTTCCTTAGAGGACGACTTTGCGTCTTTAGCTAAATCTCAAAAGGTTGATGAAGAACTACATAAGCTAATCAAGGACAACTCTTCTCTAAAACTAGAAAATGTTACCTTGCCAGGTACGGACGTCACGGTTATTTGCGACACATCTACTGGCAAGGCACGACCGTTCCTTACTACCGACTTTCGCAGGAAATACTTTGAGAAGCTCCACAATTTAAGTCATCCTGGCATTCGTGCTACAACCAGCCTTCTCACAAGCAGGTTCATATGGCCTTCAATAAGAAAAGACGTCCGTGAATGGACTAGATCTTGTCTTGCTTGTCAACGCAACAAGGTGACAAGACACACAATTTCCCCGCTGGGAGATTTCGCAGTTCCATCAGGTCGCTTCAGTCACATACATATAGATATCGTTGGTCCACTCCCAGTTTGCGAAGGTTTTCGCTATCTTCTGACGGCGGTGGATAGGTTTACTAGATGGCCTGAAGCCTGGCCTGTGCGCAGTATTACTGCAGAAGAAACCGCCGATACCTTACTCTTTGGGTGGATTTCAAGATTTGGCGTACCGTCTCGTATCACGACAGATCAGGGAAGGCAGTTTGAGTCCGACCTATTTCGTAAGCTCATGGTACTATTAGGTACTAAGAAGCTACGAACAACTAGCTACCATCCATGTGCTAACGGAATGGTTGAGCGTCTGCATAGACAACTCAAGGCTTCTCTGATGTGTCATGACGAAAGTTGGATTAAGGCTTTACCAATTGTCCTACTTGGCATGAGAGCAGCGCTGAAGGATGATTTAAAAGCTTCGTCGGCTGAAATCGTGTATGGAGAACCACTTCATCTACCTGGTGAGATGGTTGTTCTTTCATCACGCGTGTCGCAACCTGTCGACCCATCGGATTTCGTTTCCCAACTTAGGAGATCTATGTCGGAGTTAAGACCTGTTCCCGCTTCACGTCACTCTCAGAAAAATGTTTTTATGTTTAAAGATCTAGCGACCACTTCGCACGTTTTCTTAAGAGCTGATCACGTGAAGCCACCATTAGAGTCGCCTTATTCGGGACCACATTTGGTCGTAAGTCGAACCGACAAGACTATTACAATCAGTATTGGAAACAGGGAAGTGGTTGTCAGTGTAGACCGCGTTAAACCAGCATACACAGATACTCACACTTATCCTTCAACTCTTAACAACACTAATGACATACCATCTACTCCTACTAATACTACAGACATTGAACATTCTCATGTACACAAACCTGCCACTGCAAATTCTCATAATGCTGACACCAAACATACTCTTCCTCCTTCACAAAACTACACTACCCGCGCGGGTAGAAAAGTTACTTTCAAACAGCCATTTGATCTCTGATCTATTTCTCTCCGTGGGGGGGTGGTGTGGCGGCGTTCAGTTTCTGAACTTAATTGTAAGGGGACCATAGTTGGTAAGCTGGCAACACCATAGCGTCACTACGCTACCGGAGACGCTCACGAAAAGACTGTCAAATTGATCTTACTGTAATATAACGAATAGCATTGTGTTGAAAGGATTAAACTCATATCTTCATAACTGCGTGGTTTTATTGGCGAAGCCGACGATATAATAAGTGTGCGGGTCTGCCGGCATCCATACTGCAAGAGACCCCCATAAGGTCATCTAATCCGTTATAGTTTTCCTTTGAAGTTCATTATATGGATCACTATCACGAATTTTTCCAAATTTTTTGAGCCAGCCGTTTAGCTTTTAGAGGGGGGGACGCACTGTTTTCACGAAAAAGTGGCCTTTAACCTTTTGACCGCCAGGGTCACATATATGTGACAAGCTAAAACTGTCCCTGTACGCCAACGTCACAAATATGTGACAAAAAAAAGCGGTACACCGAAATAAAGCCTTGAAACATTACTTTTATGCCTTTAAATTTATATAACTACCTTTTGAAGAAGCTCTAACTCTTATCTATTTCCATAAAACTATTTAAATTGCTTTATAATATTATGAAATTTTACTCTAAAAAGAAAGAAACTCTTAAGGGGATCGTTTCTATAACTGCTCGAAAAAGCACTTACGGTTATGACAAGAGAAACAAATTCATTCATTATTTGACAGTAAAAAATATATTTCAGTTCCTTAATAAAGCAATCTATAGAGAAACCGAGTAAAATTACTAATACGATTATTTATTTTCGAGAAAAAAATCATCAACAGTGACTAAAATCACCGAAATCGACCTTTTCTGTTTGGAATCAATCTAGTATTATGTTGCTTTATTTGAAATAAATATTTTATTAGTTGCAAGAAAAAAGTACAAAAAAGAGATTAAGCATTTAAGGTTTCTATTAATTCTCACCAGAAAGTCATAATTTAATCTTAAACATCATTAATTTTTAGCGGCAAAAGTTCCATACATTTTAGTATGGAGAAATAATTTGCAATAAAACAGAGTTCACGCGATCCAAAAATTCAGTGTTCTCCGAATATTCAAGGCGAGCGCACGCTCGTTTTTAGCTCCACACGCACACAGAGATTTGATTGTTTACATACGACGACGTGACTGTGTGTAACTTTTGATAATATTTGGTAGGTCTGAGAATAGACACACCAATCTTTATATTTTAAATTATTATTAACCAACTTCAAAAAAGGAGTATTATTTATGTTTAACTAAATGATTTTTTTATTGTACATTCATTGATTACTCTGTCAATTGTGGACCGATTATTAAAATTCATTTTATATGACTGCCTCGGTGGCGCTGTGGTAGCATATGCGATTGAGGCCTCGGGTTCGATTCACGGGTCGGACCAAATGTTTATGAGATCCACAAAATTTTTTTTTTTAGGTGTTGGCTGTTTTCAGTGTTAGTTCATAGGGAAACCCTAAAATTTTATAAGCACGTTATAAATAGTTATTATATATTTTTTTATTTTGTAATGCTATTCCAGACGCAATATCTGAGCTGGTAGCCATCATTTCATAATGATGAGGGCAGTAGTAGCGCATGCGACTACTTTGCTTGAGTAAGGATTCAGGTTCGATTCCCGTGTAGGACCAAATATTTGTGTGATCCGCAAATATTTATTTCGGGGTCTGGGTGTATTCTATAGGTAAGCAACAAAAAAAGTATGTTTATGTATTTATATCAGTTGTCGAATCAATAATATAAGCTCTGCTTAGTTTGGGACTGGATGATGTCGTGTGTAAGATGTTCGAAATAGTTGTTTATTTATTATTGTAATATATCATACTGCCTTGTTGGTCTTGTGGTCAGCGTATGCAACTGCTAATCAAGAGGTCTAGGGTTCGATTCCCGGGTCGGACCAAATTTTTGTATGATCTGCAAATATTTGTTTCGGAGTTTGGGTGTTTTCTATGTATAATATGTATGTATTTATAACAAAAAAGTATGTTTATGTATTATAAACTGCGAAATAAATATTTGCGGATCACACGAATATTTGGTAGATGATATTCTGTGTCATTCGTCTGAAATATTTATTTATTGTTATTTATTATAAACTAGCTTTCTACCCGCGGCTTCGCCCGCGTGGAATTCGTTGATATCACACGACATGGTAAGGGTAGATTAAACAATCTTACCTGATTTTATGTTTGATAATAAGGAACTTCGACACAAACTTTCGTCCCCTATTTCAAACCCTTCTACCTTTATTTTCGCGATAAAAAGTACCCTATGTCCTTTCCCAAGTTCAGTTCTATCTTCATACCAAATTTCATCAAAATCGGTTCAGTGGTTTTGGCGTGAAAGCGTAATAGACAGACAGACAGAGTTACTTTCGTATATGTGTGTTACCTTTAGTCGTATCTTTCAAGATGTTCAGCTGATGATGGAAAGTAATACTACTCAATGGTTTGGTCTTGGATGATTAGTATTTCACTTTTATACGTATGTATAAACCGCTAGTCGTATTTATGTTTTACTAGCTTTTGCCCATGGCTCCGCCCGCGAGTGTGTCGATTTTCGTGGTAAAAAGTAGCCATGTCCTTTCTCGGGGTCCCATATATCTCTATACTGAAATTGATCAAAATCGGTTCAGCGTTTTAGGCGTGAAAAGGTAACAGACAAACAGACAGACAGAGTTACTTTCACATTTATTTTAGTAACATTATTGCGTAAATAAGCCGTTTGCATTAAATATATTAAAAAAAAAACACAGTCCTCTGCCTCTTCAACCTGTCTATTAAACTCAAAACATAACGTAACTTAAAAACTACTGCACCGATTTTCATGATGTTTGCAGCAATGGATAGATTGGTTTTAAAGGAGGGTATAATTTGTCAAATTTTAAATGTTTTTTAAATGCCTATAAGACCATGTATCGTTAATCACACATTATTGACATAATAAAATCTTACACTGAGAGTAACTAGTGTAAGATTACGGCCAATTAAGGGTGCGACCTGGATGAACGCTCTGACGTATTATAAAATATTTATTTAAATAATATTGTGTAATAAACAATTTTATTCTACATATTTCATGTAGAATAAAATTGTTTTAAATGTCTACAGTATTTATTATGATAAGGATTAATATTACATTGTTCCAAATTACTTTGAAATTATTATTCACAAATAAAATAATAAAGAAATATTAAAAAAGTATAATTAAAAAAGTATTACTGTAGGTTATTCCTAATTTATGTAACTCGTAAACTTTTGTCAATATTGGCTTTATTTATGTGTTCCTTTAAAATAATAAAATAACATTAATAAATCTTCTTTAAAAGGTAACCTTAATTATGATGAAAACCGTATTTAAATACCTTGCGTATTTAAAACGATCTGAGTTGACAGACAATGCACGCGAGCGAATTTATTTTATACTGTGTAAAATTATTTTATAATCTTTGACCATTCGATTGGTATACAGAAAGTATTATGACTTTCTGTACTGAATGAATCCTACGGGCTTTACGTTATGGCAAGATACATTGCGTGCGTTGTAAGACATTAAAATACGTTCTACAAAGGCGAACAGTTGATGGATATTTAACATAAGCCAAAAACCGAAAGTCGGTGATTGCTTGCTACGGTATGTATGCGACAGTGCGCGATGCGTCTGTGTGCATGTAAAATATGTATGTGGGTGTTCAATCACAAATTCTCACGCTTGGTGTCGCGGGCCTTAAAAAAGAATGTCCTCACACGCCAGAGTCACAAATATGTGACCACTAGTGATGTAGGGCACGTTAGGTGATATCGTAAGTTTATATTAAAATTTCGTTAGCCTGTTTTATTTTTGTTGTTAAGTTTTGTTATTATACTTATTCTGTTAAAATGAGTAAGAAAGTAATTAACAGCCGTGCTCGTGAAATGATAATTAAAGTAGATAATTATTATATAAAGAAGAAAGCGGACTCTTAGTTATTGATACAAAATACAAGCAGTGCCCTAAAATGCTTCGTACACTACTGAGGTTTATATGAAATAAATCAAAGTTTTAAAATGTGTTAATTTCAAAGCAACTTGTGACCGACATTTTAAAACTTTTACTAAATTCTACTTGTTACTTTTTATGCCAGGTTTTTAGAAGTTAGATTTTTAAACGCTATAAACGTATACATACTGTTTTACATTTTGTTAAAATTTTCTATTTTTGTATAGTTGATTATATACTTAACCTATTTGAATCGTGAAAATTTTTAAATATCTTCTTAAACGGAATTATAGAAATCTGATTAAAAATACGTGTTTTATTTATTATTAGTTAATATTGTACTCGATAAGCGAGATATTACGTTGCTACATCCCTATTTGAGAAGCGCAATATTCATAAAAATGGCGTACCCTCCACGCCATGGTCACAATATCAAGACAACAGATCAAGAATAGTGTTGTACCTATAGTTATTATATTTAATTATATTGTCTTCTCAATTCTGTTATTATGGTATTAAACAACTCTGTAAATAGTGTATAACTATTACTAGAGTAGGAAGAAGTGTAATGTTGAAACAAATTCAATGTTTTAAGGACATATATTTTGAAATTGTAGACGAAAATAAAAATACAATTCATGTTATCGATAAAGTTTTGGAATGCTTATTTTTTTCGTAGGTATTTGCGCTAAATTTGTGGTCTGGCGTTGAGGGCCAGTTCATGAGTTTTTGCTCTGGCGTTCAAAAGATTAAAGTGGAATTTCTCGCAAACGGATACCTAAATCAAAAAATCGTCTTAGAAACCCTTTATTGTTTTTAAAAGACCTATCTAATGATACCCCACATAATGGGGTAGTTGCGAAAAAAAAAACATCCCCACTTTACGTGTAGGGGAGGTACCCCAAATAAAAATATTTTTCATAATTTTGTTGTAGCACTTTGTCGATGTAATTACATTGTAATTACGTCGACAAAGTGCACTTGGCCGGTTTTTTGGAAACATACCTACATTATACACACAAAACAATTATTTGTACATTATACAAATATTTATTCCGACCCGAGAATCGAAATCGAGTCCTCAACCACAGCAATCGCAGACGCTTCCACTGCGCCATCGAGGCCAAGAAAATTTTTCGGCATTAACACATTTCATACAATTACTAAACATTTTCTCTAAATAAATGTGTCTGAGAAGG
The DNA here is from genome assembly GCA_932526445.1 of Phragmatobia fuliginosa. NCBI lineage: Eukaryota > Metazoa > Arthropoda > Insecta > Lepidoptera > Erebidae > Phragmatobia > Phragmatobia fuliginosa. The sequence continues at coordinate 7,054,637 of OW052058.1, read as the reverse complement.
CGACAGATTGTAGTAGAAACAAAAAAATAACATTTGCCTACAAATTTGATACCAGTAGGCTTCCTCAGTCTTGAGATTGTCTTATCGAAACTTTCATGAATATGCATGGGCATATTCATGAAAAGTTTCATCTTTCTAACACTTACCGTTTGGACGGTAAGTCGAGGACGGATGGACAGACGGACATTACGAATCTATAAGGGTCGAACCCTTATAGATTCGTCATGTCCGTCTGTCCATCCGTCCTCGACTTTATGTTTAATTTATGTTATAAAAATGATTACCATATAGATAGACGGTGGTGACGGATTAAGAATACAAAGTGTCACCACCTATTCATTCCATGGGTATCGTAAAAGGCAACTAAAGGAACAAAATAAGCAGCTAACATCACTGCCAAGAGAAGGAAAACTTGAAACAAACCCTTACCAACCCGTCTGGCCAGCGTGGTATAGTAGGCCAAAAGTCAAAACCTCCTTTCAACGGAGAGGCCTATTTCCAGCAGTGGACTGTTAAAGGTTGTTGATGATGAAACTATATAGATACAGGTTACTGTTACTGTACTTGGTTGGTACTAGTTAAGAAAATGGTTAAAGCCTCCAAAGTCACAAGTGATTACTCGAATCGATTACGTTATTTAACGCTCACTCCTAACTCCTAGTCACACGTGTGCTTGCTGTCAAATTGACGGGTCAATGCTGTCATGTCATGCGTATTGCATGCAGCAGCGCAGATGCCAGATGATGCAGCAGAGCAATGAGCATGGTCAAATCTAACCATGCTGCAGTGTGCAGAATTGGATGCTGCTGCTGCATGCCTGAGGAAGTGTGAATCACAGACACTTCAACGGTTAAAATGTCTGACACAATATTGTAAGTTATCATCATAGATTTTATTTATAGATTTTTATTAAGAGTATTTAAATATTTCAAATTCGTAAAAAGTTGAAATAATTTATTTATCCTATCTTCATTACTTCGTGTTAATAACTTCTTTTGGTCATAACCTCAAATGTACTCAAAGAGTATGTAACACTACGTATATGTATGAAATGTACTTTAATGGTTGACTTAAATTTTAAATTACCTAGTTTTTCTCGTGGCCAGAGGGCCAGCTCATGAGAAACGTCAAATAATAATAATTCTGAGAGATTAAAATGTTTGCAGAACTTGAGGTGTAAAATATCTGTAAATGTCACTCTTCACGGAAAGAGAAATAAAACTCAGCAAGCCTTTTACTAAAAAAAAAAAACCTGCCTATAGTTATGGAAAACATAGATAACTTGGCTCAATAACTATACCCTGATGTATTCGTAGTGAATAAATGATACACTCTATTATGATACACTACATAATGATACACTCTATTAAAAATGATGTTTATAAATTGCATGTATTATCTGTTGATATTGAAGAGAAACCAATTATCTGATAAAATATACATTTCTTACCTACAAATATGGTTGACATATAGTATGTATAAAATATAACTAAATTTTCAGGATGAAGCATAATCATCATGGGTATATTGACTTGCACAGCTCCTTAAGAACACCAGACAAGCACTAGAATCTCAAGAAATTGAAGATGTATTAAGTTTCTATTTTGATATTATATGTGTCAATGGTACAGGTACCGTATTTATACAGTTGTATATGGCAACACTTGTTGAAACTCGGCAAGCCTATTATCAAAAAAAATAACCTGCCTATAGTTATGGAAAACATCAATTGGAAAACATTTGGCTCAATAACTATACCCTGATGTATTTGTACTTATTAAACAATACACTATTATGAAACACTACATAATGATACCACTCTATTAAAAATGATGTTTATAAATTGCATGTATTATCTGTTGATATTGAAGAGAGTTTTTATCTGATTGAATTTAAAATTCTTACCTACAAATATGGTTGACATACAGTATGTATAAAATAGAACAAAATTTTCAGGATGAAGCAAAATCATCATGGGTATTTGACTTGCACAGCTCCTAAAGAACACCAGACAAGCACTAGAATCTCAAGAAGTTGAAGATGTAGTACGTTTCTATTTTGATATTGTATGTGTCAATCGTACAAGTACCGTATTTATACAGTTATATATGACAACATTTGTTGAAACTCAGCAAGCCTTTTACTAAAAAAAAAAAACCTGCCTATAGTTATGGAAAACATAGATAACTTGGCTCAATAACTATACCCTGATGTATTTGTAGTGAATAAATGATACACTCTATTATGATACACTACATAATGATACACTCTATTAAAAATGATGTTTATAAATTGCATGTATTATCTGTTGATATTGAAGAGAAACCAATTATCTGATAAAATATACATTTCTTACCTACAAATATGGTTGACATATAGTATGTATAAAATATAACTAAATTTTCAGGATGAAGCATAATCATCATGGGTATATTGACTTGCACAGCTCCTTAAGAACACCAGACAAGCACTAGAATCTCAAGAAATTGAAGATGTAGTAAGTTTCTATTTTGATATTATATGTGTCAATGGTACAGGTACCGTATTTATACAGTTGTATATGGCAGCACTTGCTGAAACTCGGCAAGCCTATTATCAAAAAAAATAACCTGCCTATAGTTATGGAAAACATCAATTGGAAAACATTTGGCTCAATAACTATACCCTGATGTATTTGTACTTATTAAACGATACACTATTATGAAACACTACATAATGATACCACTCTATTAAAAATGATGTTTATAAATTGCATGTATTATCTGTTGATATTGAAGAGAGTTTTTATCTGATTGAATTTAAAATTCTTACCTACAAATATGGTTGACATACAGTATGTATAAAATAGAACAAAATTTTCAGGATGAAGCAAAATTATCATGGGTATTTGACTTGCACAGCTCCTAAAGAACACCAGACAAGCACTAGAATCTCAAGAAGTTGAAAATGTAGTAAGTTTCTATTTTGATATTATGTGTCAATGGTACAAGTACCCATATTTATACAGTTGTATATGGCAACACTTGTTGAAACTCGGCAAACCTATTACTAAAAAAAATAACCTACCTTTAGTTATGGAAAACATAGATAACTTGGCTATATTTTTTGAGTCAATAACTATACCCTGATGTATTTGTAGTTATTCAACGATACACTCTATTATGCTACACTACATAATGAATTATACACTATATTAAATAATGATGTTTATAATTTGCATGTATTATCTGTTGATATTGAAGAGAGATTTAATCTGATTGAATTTAAATTTTTTACCCCTAAATGTGTTTCACAATGCAATGTTTATAGATATAATACATATTCAGGCTGAAGCAAAACCATCATGGGTATTGAACTTGCACAGAATCTTAAAGACACCAAAGAGCACTAGAATATCAAGAATTTGAAAACGAAAAAATCCAAATTAGGTTTTTTTGATGTATTAAGTGTTACTGCTCTAAATGTAATAATAACACTATGATATATAGTTTAAAAGGTAAATGAACAAACATACAAGTAAAGCTAATAAAAAAGTTTTAAATGTTTTTACTACCACTTGTAGTCACCAATAGTCACCTGATGTTTTTTCAATTGCGTTTATGAAACTTGATTTTATTGAAGAGAATATTATATCTGATATAATATTAATCTTTTTGCTTTTCGATGTACTTTAAATGCTGTGTGTTTAAATTTATCTAATTTTCAGGATACAAAATGTTTTTAAATCATTGTGGATATCTATGTATGCAGCAATCTAAAGAAAGCTAGAGATAAAAAGAAAAGTAAGTTCTTATTTATTTCATGTAGGTATTCCCTAAGTAATGTGACTGCTGATGATATTTACATTTTTATTTTAAACAAGATAGGAAAAAGTTGAATAGCAAAACGTCAAGCATTTTTGGACAAACTTCCTAGAACAAAATAACTTTTGTTTTTACCTTAAATGCAGGTTTTAATTTTTTACTAGTGTAATTTGAGCCATAATACATTTTTAATCAAACCAAGAAACTCCATAATGATGAAACCAATTAGATAGGCCTATATGTTCATAATGATGAGGAAACTCCAAACAAAATGTCAATACAAAACATCGACATCTCTTTCATTGTCTCGCTATATTCAATGTGTAGCTTTCGCCCGCGGCTCCGCTCGCGTGTATCTCGATTATTGCAGTAAAAAAGTAGCCTATTTGGTATTCTGATATATAAGCTAAATTACTGTGAAGTTTCATTCAAATCCGTTCAATAGTTTTTTTTTGAAAAAGCAACATACTTACAAACTTTTGCGTTAATAATTTAAGTAAGGATATTTATAAATTGCATGTATTATCTGTTGATATTGAAGAGAAACGAATTATCTAAATAAGTATTAACCCTCTTATCTACAACTGTAGTTCTCATGCAGTTTGTTTTAATGCTACTAAATTTTCAGGTTGAAACATTATTAAAATCATTATGGATTCTATAGTTGCAGAGTAGAAATCCAACAAGCACATCAAAAGTAATTGAAAAAGAAGTACTTCAGTCCTAATCAGGTTTGTCATGATGCTTTAAGTTTTTGAAAATGTTAATATAGTAATCGGATAATTTAGGCTTTGTTTTAATACTAGGTATCTTAAATTATTAACCTTAGGGTTAACTCAATAAGTGTCTGTTCAATATTAAAATTTAAAATGTATCTAATAATATAATAATATCTATAACTGTGTCGCTGTATTATGTTTCTGCTGCACTGCATGTAGATGTCGCCACACCTATATTTGTAGTAAATGATGTTTATAAAATGCATGTATTATCTGTTTATATTGGAGAGAAAGTAAATATCTGATAAAATATAAACTTCTTACTTTTAAATATCATTCAAATGCAGTGTTTACATGTAATTAAAATTTTCAGGGTGCAGTAAAATAACGATTTCAACTTGGCCAGTATCTTACACAACCTCTGCAAGCACTAAAATCGCGAGAAAATTAATTTTAGATTCAATCAGAGCAATTTTTAAGTTCTATAGTGAGTTTTTTTTTTAAAAAAAGTTTTAAAGACTAGGATGGCTGCAAAAAAACAATTTGAATATACCATACTTATTTTCACTTAAATCTCTATGGTCAATATTTATAGCATGTATTGTTTATTCAAAAGTTAAATAAAATGGTATAATAACTCTGTTTTTTTTTTACTCAACAGTAAAAATACTGAATACATAGTAGAGTAGTAAAAACACTAATGAAAGATAGTAATAAACATAGTTTTCTGGGGTTCAAAAAAAGTAGTTATTGAAAAATAAAAACATATATTACACATCAATCAAACAATGTCACTAAGACTTCTGGATTCGGGATTAATCATTTCATCATCACTTTCATCTGTGTTGTCGTCTTCGGGCAACTGTTCATCACAATCCTCACCTAACTCTTCATCTTCAATACTTTGCTGGGATGCAATTACTTCCCCATGTATATCCTTATTTTTAAGATTGCCCATCCAGAATGCTTCGGAACATTTATTAGCAGCTAAAGCAGCTTTTACTTTATATATTAAAGTCTCAAGTAGTTGCCTCATGTGTGGCACTTTGCTCATCAATACAGTATCTTTTTTCAACCTTGAGTGACAACACAAAGTCTGTAAGAACCTAGTAGATTGCTGGAGAATTTTCAAAATCTCTAACACTTCCTGCGTGTCATTCTTCAACTGAATCTCTAATATGGGAATTCCTTGCGATTGGAATAGTTTTAGTACTGGTAAGGATTTTTTGAAGAAAACTGACAAGTTATTTCTTGTCTCAAGGGTTTTTGCTATTTCAGACATATTTTTTAATATTGTTGCCACATCTTTCCATAATTCTAAGTGTTCTGAATTAGTCATTCCTTTGTCCAAACGAGCTTTAGTTGCATCATAGACAGCGGTGCCAAGGTTTCTGTATAATATGGAGAAATTGCTTTTGTTGATACTTTTGAGATTACTTAATGTACTGGTGCGTGTCTTCAACTCTTTTATTTCCTGGCTCAATTGTAATGTCAAATTTTTCAGTGCTATCACCTCATTGTTAATGAAATAAATGGAAGCCAGTCGATCTACGCATTGATTAAAGTATAAACCCTTTTCCAAATTACCATCAAGAGTTTTCCATTGTTTAGACAAAAAGCTTTGTGCTAAATTCCTTAAAATATTGAGTACAATTCTGTTTTCAGAATAATTTTGAATGCTTTTCAGGAATTCCATCAAAGATACTGCAGTAGAAAGCTGTAGACAATATTTATCATGCTTTTGTAAGAATTGAGCTACTGCTATCAGTAAATCTTTCAGTAATATGGTAGGGGTGCTTGGACTTGCTATAGTTCGTAATGAACTCTTCAATAGTGCATTGTGTTGTTGGTTTTTAAATCCAATCCACTTAAAATAGATTGTGTTTAAATTATAAATATATTCTAAACAAGTAAGATTTTCAATTGTTTCAGAAGTATTTAAAATTTCAATATCATTGTTTTCTTCCAAGGATTTTTCCAAGGATGAAGTAACACACTTTAAGTGCTCCATCAACTTGGGCAGGACTTCGCTAATTGATTTGGCACATTCTTCTGCTTTGGCTGCATCATAGATAAAAGTTTCTTGTTTGGTCAGAAATGTTTGGCGCTTAATTTTAGAAATTAGAATATTTTCTATATTACTATTTACACTCTTCAACAAAAACAGTAACATTTTAACAGTCAATTCAGATTCTGACTCCTTATCATCTGTCATATCCATCTTGATTAAATGAAGTAAATTCAAATTTAGCTGTCTTAGAGGTATGTTGTGAGATATTTCAAGACTACTTTTAACAGATGCATTATTTTGTGTTGCTTGAGACTTAATTGTTTCAGGTAGTGCTGTGTCATCCTGACCAGGTTTCTTAGATGTTTTTTGTTTACTGTTGAGAAGTTTGATAGGTTTATGTTCCACTTGCTCTCCTGTATACTTTCCTATGTTGAAAGTACAAACAGGAGGCTTATACATAATCTTGGTTTTAACTAGGATATCTAAAACCGTTTTTTCTAATTCTTCAATTTGTAGTACCCTCTTTAAGGTTTTCTTTTTTAAATCTTCATCAGATTGTAAAGCAAATGCATTTAGCAATTCTCTGAACCAATTAATACAATGAATTGTACAATCAAGTATATTAGTTACTTCAGCAGAATCCATGTCTTCAATCACATCAATATCGAATTTCGGCATCACAACTGGACATCCAAGCAGTGCATCTATACTTGAGAGATCATTTTCACTCTGCTTAGAGTGTAGAGTCTGAACTAATTGAAAAAGTGGGGAAAGGATAGCTATGTTTATTTCTGAATTAGATTGTAAAGTTAATCCAGCAATATTAATGGCTATAACTTCATCCATCTCACTATCAGCATTGAGACAACATTGCATTGATAGTTTTATTTCACCAATTCTATCACTTTCAATTGTGTCGACAATAAAGTTTTGTTGCAAATCATTTGTAACAGCATCAGTTAACCAAGATAAAAAGTTTTTATTAATTACAGCAGCTGCTGATATTACTTGTGATAGTTCATCATAGAAGAATGCAATCATATCAGGAAATTGTCTAGTGCTTCGACTTACTAATTCTATCATTTGTGCAGCTTCACGGAGATCACCTTCTGAGAGATGTGTTACTGAACTATAACTTACATCATCAGGTGGCTCTCTTGTTTGGTCATCATCTGAAGTAGCAACCATTAAATATTTGACTGCATGAGTAGCTCCAAGTATGCCTTGGATTTTGGTTGTAGGATTTGATGACCCTAATTCCTTTTTTATAATCATATGAATATCATCTCTGATGACAGAATTTTCGTAGCTATAGGCTAAGCCACATAATAAGTTCATGACAGCCCTGACTTCAGCGAGAGGCATGTCATCTGTTCTGTCCAAAAGTGTTAGCATTTGGACACTTTGTGGTTTTAACAGTGACATGTCCTTTGAAGCAACTTTGTTTAATATAAGTAATATGCTCATAGCACATTGTTTAGAATCTAAACAGAGCTGCAGTAACTCTGCAACAATAGTCGGGCAACATTCCTCTAGCTCTTCAAACATCAAAGTGTACATCTGAGATGCAAAAGCTACAACAACTGAATCTGCTTTAGTCTTCAGCAGAGAATTGGCCAAATCTAACAAATGTCTCAAATACTCTTTTAATATTGATTTATAATTCTTAAAAGTTTCATTTAACATTTCATTTTTAAATATATTTAATTTGATTTGCTTTCTCAATAAATTCTCTACAAGCCTTTGTTTTTCTTCTGATGTTGTATATAGAATTAGCATTAAAATAAAATCAATAGATTTATGGTCGGAACTATCTTTGCAAGAAGAAAGTACTTTTAACCAACAATTTCCAATAACCTTAGATGATACTATAGAGTTTCTTATTGCTGTAGAAGTGAGGACCTGACTTGTAGCTATTTCCTGATATTGTCCAATTGTGGACCAGCCTAAAGAATTTCTGAGTCCTTGGACTGTTTCTAAATATGAATTTTCACTCATCCGGCCTGGTAAAAGTAAGAACTTCACAAAATTAGGGAAATAATTGCATTTTGAAAGGCTCAATAAGAGAGATAGTGACTTATTTTGCAACTGTTCATATTTTTCATCGGACAAGCAGAGATATGAAAGACAATCTAGTATGGCAGGTATTAGATCATGATCCTCACTAAGAATTCTACTCATTTCAGCAGCAATATTGTCATGTTCCTGGTCACCAATGATGTCGGGCACAGCAGTTATGATTTCTAATTTAACCATTTTTTCCTCAGTTACATCCAAGAGATTAATAAGATTTGTAGACATTGTGTCTGTATCAACTATGCTGTCTAGAGATGAAAAACATTTTAGGATCATTTGTATCCATGGTCCACATTTTAATGACGCAGCTAAGTCAATCGCTTTTTCGAATATGCAGTCACTTAATTTGTTTTGAAGAATTGGCACACTGAGCAGTATTTTAAATACACTGTCCACAACTGGGTACTCTTCGCCGCTATCTTCTGACAATCTTACAATATTCGGAAATAGGTAGTGCTTAAAAACTAACAAATCTTTGCACTCCTTCATCAAGTCCGTAAATAGATCTCCTACGTTTCTTGGGTATTCTAAATGTTTCTCAAGATTTTTTTTTATACTACGAATAATATGAATTGTTTCTTGTGATGCTACACATTTTTCGGGAGGATGTTTTAAGCAAAGTCCGCTTTCACGCAACGTGGTTTGAAAATAGTTATTTGAATCCAACAACTTTGCCTTTTTATTCTGAGTACTTACAGCTGATTGGGAAGAGATTCTTTTTGAATTCATTGTTACACTGTAACTTATTTCACTAAATAACAACGTACACTTATATAAGTACTAGTTAGTAATATTATAATGTAATATAAATTTTATGCGTATTTAGATTAAGGTAGAAGGTGTTAGCAAACAAATTTTTAAATTAGTTGCTCTGCACCTCAAACATGTCATAACTTGATTGACCTGTTGAAGTGTTGACCTCAATGTTGCCATTGGTGGAATTGGAAAAGTATTTTGATACCGCATTTGAAGTCTTGCTGCAGCGACCGCGCGGTGTGTTCCTATCCTGAACTTTATAGGCTGAAAGCTATTGGTGTATTGTAACCCAGATGCAACAAAATTACTGCCTCTAAAATTATACTTACAATATAATCAAAACAACACATTTAAAGCTAAACGCGTTAGTTTGATTGTTCTGTTAGTTTAAGCTCACTTTTAATGCATTGTAATCGATCAATGTAATAATATGTAATCGATTAATCGAACAATGGATTTCTTGGCCCCAAAAAATTGATTTTTTATGTCGATTTTATACTGAATCGATTCAGTGTATCGATATTTTACCCTTGAAAATCGACACTCGATTTTTTTTGTTTCAATAAAAAAGTAAAACCATTAGCTGAATGTACTAGTAATACTACGGCGTTGCCGGTTAAAGGAAAGCGAATAACTTAAATTTTAGAAATTAAATCACAGCAAAAATTTCTACAAAATAATACTTAGGATTTCGACGCAATAGAAGGGACTGATTAAGAAAAAGGAATTTGAGATTTTCATAATTTGCTTGTCAAAAAGCAACTCTCTACATGTAATACAATTGCAAAGTCAAGGCTTAAACTAAGAATTTAAGCATTACTTATCACAGGCAGTTGTGCACCTTAAGTATCATCCTATACTTTACTGGCAAGCACAAAAAAAATCTATTTATCACCATGTAACAAATACATTTAGAAAGTAAATGTCTTGTTTTATACATGATCTGATATTTTGATATTAATTGTTTTTATCGAATTCCCCGAACTGAAAATCCCTGATTTTACTAATAAGAGATCCCAGAGATTGTTTCTTATGGAATCTTTCTTGTTTTTCATAAAATGGATTTAAATTTACATTCTGAATACAAATTTGAAAAAAAAAATCGAATTTTTAGACCTGTTTTTTTTTATTAATCGATTCAACGGTTACGATTCGAATCGATTTAAAATTCGATCTTTTTCGGAAAGCTTCGCCATCCTTACTTCTAAAGCATAAAATTTAGAAGTGAAGTGTATTGAAGAGACTAGTCAAAGCACACTAACTACAATAGTTAGAAATTAGAAAACTGGTAAGCCAGATTTGGTAGATAAATAATGTGTGACGTGCTCATGCACATCACACTTTGCATGATCATGCTCATAATGTATGTTCAATTGTGAGACTGTGTATGATCCCAAACCGACTAACAAGAACAGGTTAAAAAATGGCTAAAGGTCAAAATGGTAAAGATGGGGTAGACCCGAGAAAAAGAAATCATCCCCACTATACATGTAGTGGAGGTACCCTAATAAAAAAAAATTAAAGTTTTGATGTGAAACATCTATAGGCGCACGTATGTGAAACATCTATAGGCGCACGTAAAATAGATTTCTGGCCTGGCGACTGGCGACGCGTCGCCACGGCACGCTATACGATGGTATATATATACATACAGTCTATATGCAGTAGTGTGTACACTGTACACACTACTGCATATAGACTACTATTTTAATAATTAGTAATATTTTATTTTATCATTATGACATATTTAGTTCCTATTACAATATGTTCTTTTCTGCATATTACTTTTACAAAATAATGGCGATGTTTCACATCTGCCAGGCGTCCCGTGACGGCTCACATTTTTTTTGCACTTTGTCGACGTAATTACAACACATATTCATGCAGTTTTATCCTTTTTTTAGCACCAACCGTTTGGGCAGTAGGTCGAGGAAGTTCGGACGGACAAAAAAAGCTACAAATAACAAATGTGTTTTCAGCTAAGTTGTCAATAGTCGTTTAAGATGTTATCCATGATCATTAAAACATGAACTTAGTTTGCGTTAATTATTCACATGGTCTAAAAAAATGTATACATTTACCATTACGTCGTCAATAATCTGTAAATTTCTAACTATTTAGATATCTGTGGTTACTGTTCAAAACTATTTTTTTGACATGAATTGTCATTTATTTGATTCATTTCAATTGATGAGAGGTTAATTTATAAAAGTTCCTGTATAGTGTATTATAAACAACATATTTATTTGTCAAAACGATTAATAACATGAATTTAAATATTTCCAATCTTTCAAAATTTGTTTGGAAATCTCAAACTGTCGCTGGATATGGGGTTAGTATATTGCAGGCTTACAATTTACTTTTTAACTTTAGTGAGTTTAAATGATGTATAAATAACTTAAAAATGAATCCTTTGATTCCCGAGCTTCTTGGCAAAATATGTAAAGCTGTATTCTGTATTTGTTTACAGTATCAACAAGTTCGTAACAAATGGGCCAACTGGCTCATGATTCGTGATGTGAAAAGACGACGAATGAGCGCTGAAAATTTCCTTGAACGGACTCGTATTAATGCAATCAGAAAAAATGATATTTTACCTGTTGAAATTAGAGAATTGGCAGACAAAGACATTAATAAATTTGAACTAAATGCTACTCCCATGAGAATTAACAACAGATGTGTTATTACTTCAAGGTTTGTATTCAATTTGTTTAATATTTTAATTTCGTAAGTCTCTTGAAGGAAGTCAGGATATTTTCATTCATCTTCCTATTGCAGTCCACTGCTGGACATAGCCTCTCCAATTGCAAGTCACTTGATATACGACTCCTTTGATCAAATAGATAGAAATTGTCTTTTCCCATTTAAACAGGGGAACATTTAAGATTTTTTTGGGTGTGTATTGGCCCTTTAACACAAAGGGAGGTTCTTGATGTGCCTAGCAGGCGACAGCCCAGTAGTTGATGTTGTGAAGTTGTAAATATCATATTTGAGAATTTCTAAATCGCAGTTCAGGATTAGAAGTTACTCCTTATAGTTTGATACCCAATAGATGTTTCTTCCAGAGATGCCACTGTTGTGTTTTTGTTGTAAGTGGAAGTCACAGTCCTATGTTAATCTGAATATTTCTACACTATACCTAAGCACCACTTTAGTTATAACACATAATCAGTGTCTGCTGTCTAATGCTCGGTAAAGGTTTAGGCCCTTTGATTAACCCGCATATGGATGTAGGTACTAAAGTCACTAAGAAACTCATTAATAAATACTGTTCTTTTTTATTTCATATTGAGTGTTTTAACATGTGTTTACCTATTTTGTTTTGTTACCCTTAGACCTCGAGGCATAGTCAAAGAGTGGCGGATGAGTCGAATAGTGTGGCGCCATCTAGCAGACTACAACAAACTATCAGGAGTACAGAGGGCTATGTGGGGATAAATTATTGGTTTCTTTACCTTGTCTATTAGATAATTATGTAAAAAGTAGGATAATAAATTGTTGCTATGTAACTACATAGTTTTATTATTGATCCCTCACATCCCTACTATCACATAACAATTAAGTTTCTTTGTGTTATTTCAAATTCATTGCTTTTCACAATTTTTTTTATCATGGTGACTCAAACAGTTACTTCTCTGGTAGATCTAGTGATTTAGGGAGTAACCTAGGCTGCTTTTATTTTGGCCTAGCTTCACCTTTCAGTATAATTAACGCTTACACAATACAATTCAAAGATGGATCAGAAATCATAAAGTGATCCAATCCAGGTGGTAATGTCATGACCTCCCTGTCCATTATTTGTTTCCTGTCTAAAACTTATTCTCTATGTTTTACTTACACAGTGAATTCTCTTGGTATGATATATTTATTTCATCAAGCCCCACAGTGTTGTAAAACGAAAGTAATGCTGTGGAGTGAAGGTAGTCTTTTGCTAAGTTACTACCTATCATCAGCTTCCTGCCAGTAGTGAAAAGCCAGTTCCAGAGATCATTAGACATCAAAAAGCACTTTAAAATTTTTGTCCGTTCTGACTACAGACACAAAATTTTTTAATGCCTTTTTATACCTATGTTATATTTTATACTTAAGTTGTTTTGAACTGCAGCCTTTTTAATTGGTACTAGGAATGAAGTCTAAGCTAATTTTTAGCTGACAATATCTACTTGTTGTAAATGTACTACATATATAATAACGATGTATATGTATATTTAATGCAATAAAAATGAACTTTAGATTAATAATTTTTTTTTTTTTTTTATATTTAAGCCTGCCAAAGTGACTCTACTCTGCCTGATGGAAAGCATGAGAAGAATCCAGGAGTAGGAGTCACCATGCTTATTGTGAGGGTAGGCAATGTAGCATGGTGACCCCTACCATGGCAGCCTGGTTAGATTATTCTGCATCATTCTCCCGGCCTTCGAAGGGCGGGAGAATGATGCAGAATGATTGGGCCTCCGGTCTCACACTCACCAACGAAACACGACAGCAAGAATGCTGTCATTATTAGAATGGTCTTCTGTGTGAGGGTAGTACTGGCCGGGTCGAGCCGGCCCATTCGTGCTGAAATCAGAGTGGCTCTACTACCTGAAGTTAGTATAGTATAGTAGACTATATATGAGGCCATGAGAGCCAAAGTGGCCTAACTGCATTTTTTTCAAAATTGATATTTGTATTGGAATCTGCTCTAAACGGTAAAAGTAATAGCGCAATAGTGGCCTAAAATTAATTCTTCTTTTTTTCCATAAATGGCAGCATTTATCCATTTTTGCCTATCGGAAATTTAGAAAGATCGGTAGCGCCATAGTGGCCTATGTGAGTTAGGCCACTTTTGCATTATCTCAACACAAAAATTTTCGTACTTAGGTCAAATGTCAAAGTGAAAATTACCGCCAACTGCCGCTTTATTTTCGGATATTTTATGTACAACAGATCCTGAAATTGCATTCAATACGTTTATTTCGTGAATTTATGCTAAAACATATTAATTAATGAATAATACAATACCAGAAACCTCTAATTGTATTGAAAACACAATGCAAGGTAAGTAAAACATGACAATATTTTTCAGTATTGCGAGTTGTTCAACTCTAGAGAGATAATCATATTGTGTACGGAAAATATACTCATGCGTAAAATTGACGCATAAATATGTTTTAATTAGCTGCTGGTCGAGGTATATTAATTTACTAGCCGTGCCCCGCTGTTTTACCCGCGTTTTTCTCGTTTCCGTATAAATATCGAGATAAAATATTGCCTATAGCCTTCCTCGATAAATGGACTACCCAAAACTAAAAGAATCATTCAAATTGGACCAGTAGTTCCAGAGATTAGCGCGTTCAAACAAACAAACAAACTCTGCAGCTATATAATATTAGTATAGATTTGAATAAATCGAATACTGTTATATATTTACACATATATTAGAAAAAGTTTCACTGCAGATAATTTATTTATACTCATTTATTAGGGTTCCGTTGCCAAATGGCAAAAAACGGAACCCTTGTAGATTCCGTCCGTATGTCACATCCACTTTTTTCGGAAACCATAAGAGCTATACTTTTGAAACGTAAGTAGATGTAATCTGTGAACCGCATTAAGATTTTCACATGAAAATAGAAAAAAAACAACACATTTTCGGGGTCCCCATACTTGGAACTGAAACTCAAAAAAAATTTTTCATCGAACCCATACGTGTAGGGGGGTATCTATGGATAGGTATTCAAAAATGATGTTGAGGTTTCTAATATCATTTTTTTCTAAACTGAATAGTTTGCGCGAGAGATACTTCCAAAGTGGAAAAATGTTTCCCCCCCCCTTGTAACTTCTAAAATAAGAGAGTGATAAAACTAAAAAAAATATATGTTGTACATTACCATGCAAACTACCATCGAAAATTGGTTTGAACGAGATCTAGTTAGTAGTTTTTTTTTAATACGTCATAAATCGTAAACTGCAATTTACCTTTAATTCAATCAATACACTATTTTAATAACATCGATCCAAGTTACAACGAACTACAACAACTTTTATATGATGTTACTTGCTGCTACGGAACCCTTCATGGGAGAGTCCGACTCGCGCTTGGCCGCTTTTTTATTTAAAAAATAAGAAACCCTTTTAACTTTGCTACAAATCAACGAAATTTTAAAAACTTATTTTTATTTCAATAATCAGCCTTTTCTCTAATACAAAATCAACCTACCATATCCAATATTAGGAAAATATACGAAAATCTGTTACAAACACCTTTGGCACATCTCAACGTTTTGCTCACGACACATATTTTTTTTACATTTTTTTCAGGACGCATTTGCCTTTCGTCTTATTTTGGATAGCCAAAAAGTACAATAAGTACGTTTTTTACTAGTTGCTCATCAATATTGACTCCTAATGGATGACTAGGTACTTCATTTGGTAACATATTCGATATATTATCTCTCTATTATTATAAAAAAAAGGGTTTAGTGGAACTTCTTTAATTCAATCCTCCAATCTATCATGCCTTTTATACTAATGTTAAGGACAGTGCTACAATAAGGAATGATTTGGATGTGGGTCAGGAAGACGTAGATAGTGATTAATAGTATCAAAAGAAGAACAAATATATTAAGATTAAATTTTATGTTTATGAGTATTTAAGGGTAGTATTTCTGTAATAAATAATTTGGCCTAACTGCATTTTTTGTAAATAAATATAAGTAACCCTAAATGCCAGAGTGGCCTATCTGAAAATAAATATATAATTATAATGTCTAGGCTAATTTTAATCACTTCAATGTAAAGTTTATTTCATGTCTATAAAATCTGGACAGCATAGAACAACCAAAAACTTGATTCACTGAAGTTATAGGTATATGAAATCAGGCCTTCTGCTCTTTCCTGCATACTGTAAACCTAAATTTCTGTAGTTAGGCCACTCTGGCTCTCATGGCCTTATATATAGTATATATAGTAGAGTATAGTATAGTAGAGTATAGTAGACTATAACTAATCATCTGAAGTTAGTTTAAATATGAACCAACTTGACAATCTGATTAAGCTGCTTTATGTTGGTGTATTCTATGAGATAATGCATCCAGCCATAATATAATCCGATTTTTTTAAATATCTTAAAATCATATGTTAGGTAGGTTTCCATCTCAGAATCCAACCTGAAACTTCAGCACAGTATTCACATACATTGCCACTGCACCAGTGAGCAGTCAATAATTCATAATACTTTTCCATATTGATTAAGATGATTTCACTCAGATTCACTTACATTAACTCAACAACATTTATGCTCAATTCTACACCAGTCAACACAGACTCCTCATAAACTTACTATATATTCTTATTCTCTGTACATACAGACAACAAATAACATTCTCAGCATACAATTAGTCCTAGGTAGGTAGTATTTGTATTAGTACTAGGTAGGTAGTCTTAGTAAACCCACACACACAAGCACCTTTTACACTAACCACCAGAAAAAGAAGGCACTCATTGTTCTATAACCCGACAATGGCAAATCGAACAGAGTAAAATATTTGGCCGTCTATGTATGTTAGAATGTACTGCCGTAGCTCCTAAGCTATTGCCAATTTTAATAAGTCAACAGATACTACACAGCCAGGTAATGATTTTTTAGACTTTTTTGTTGAATTACACACTGTCATAACTTCACTGACTATAACAAGTTAGCTTCTGTCTTTTGTGATCCCAGGTTTCATATGTAGGATATTTAATTTAAACAAATGTATTTCTTATAAACTTTATTATAAAGTTTATTTAATCCTTACAACTAAATAAGCTTCATAAAGCTTACATTGGAATTCCACTGCTTTAAATAAAGCTTTTTAGTCAAACAGACCTGAAACAAAAAAAAAAAATGTGATTTAGTTAATGTTTCTTCTGAAACATAATATTTTAGATTTCAAAATTATCTTCTCAGGGTTTATTATCTTTCGATCATAATATTCAGAAGCTAATACATGCTAGACATCATTGTCAAATATAAAACTTTATATCATAGTCACATTTAGAAAATAATTAATTTGTGATGTAATTTCATAAGTTTAATATAAGCTGAACTTACCGAAGCCCATGTCATCGTCTGATTCTTCAGGTTCTTCCTCCTTCTTCTTCTCTTCCTTGGCCTCCGCAGCGGGGGCAGCGGCGGCGGCAGCAGGTGCAGCACCAGCAGCTGGTGCAGCTCCCACACCAGATCCGATGTTCGTTATTAAATCGCGGACATTGACTCCCTCCAAGGCCTTAGCGAAAAGACCGGGCCAGTATGGCTCTACGTCCACGCTAGCCGCCTTCAGGATGGTCGAGATCTTCTCACCCTAACAAGAGTAAACATAATCGTTAACTAATTATTCTATTGACGTTGGAAACAAGCCCTGCAATGTTAAAGGATGTTTATATTGAAAAGGCACGTTTCTAACGCAAATAATCATAAAACCGATTACAATGAGGGACCGAGAAATAATTTCAATGTGGCTTTTTCATGTTTACAAAGAGATGCCTTAGATAAAAGCAGATAAAACTTCAGACGCAAAGAAAAGTAACCTAAAATTGTACAAAGTAATTATGTGCAAATACTTACAGTTACTGCAACATCGTCATCAACAAGGATGAGAGCGGCGTATACACAAGATAATTCAGCTTTTGATGCCATTTTTAGTTATAATACGTGCAAGTTGCCGACAGGCCTTAGCTCACAGAGAACAAGCACGTTTGACTTCTTGAAGTGAAGAGAGAAATAAAAGCAGCGACCTGTCAAGGAAAATACAGATTAAACAACAACTCTCAAAGTTTTGATCACATGTTAGAATACGAGGGATTTTATCCTACAGAGGGTCAAGTTAATTTTAATGTTGTATTTTTTAAAATTAAAGACTATTAATTTTTAACATTGCTTTCTTTAAATGAGGATCGGATACTCATATCAATACAATCACACAATAGTAATTAAAAAGTACCTTACATTAAAAAGTGTATTACTTTTCAAAAGAGACTTAAAAAGACATTAATGCTGTTGTGCTAGCAATAAAAATTTCTTTGGCTTTGGACTTTATATCAAATTTCAATTAAATCGGTGGCGTGAAAGCGCGACAAACCGTAAAACAGACATAGTGAGAAAGCAATTATAATATTAGTAAGGATTATTGAGTCCCATCCATATCAAATACGTTTTTAGTGTATTATTTTCTGTCTTTAGTACAAAGTGCAAAGCAGATTGCTTAACAATATTTAATTTTTATAATCACATCTTTTGTCCATTGTACAATTAGAATGGAATGTGAAAACTTTATCTATATATTTGAAAATGCATCGATGTTTGGATTTTGGATCCCCTTGAAGAAACCTTGTTATTCTTTTGGACGTAGTTGGTTCTAAGTTATAAAATAGAAAATAGGTTAATAATAATCTTTAAGAAAATGAGTAAAGATCCAAATTTCAAAGTTTTTAACTAGATGTTCCGGACTCCGTCCGCCAGAGTACATGGCATTTCCTTATAAGTTTGCATCGATTTCGATGCACGCTTCTAAAGGGCCCGGTAAACGATCAAATTTGTTTGACAAACGCGTCAAACACAGCACACGATCAAATAATATTGGCAATAAAGTACGTAATTGCCGATAATATTGCGTGTGCACACACGGGCTGTATTGTACAATATTATTGTGGATTATAGTGTGCGGGGCCGTGTGTCACAATATTATTGTCACAATATTATTGTGTGTGTGCGGGCACCCTATGGGCCCATAAGGTGAACTTGCGTTCTGGGATCTACGTTCCATTTAACGGTGATTGTCAGTAATGTGGTATTTATATTTTCTACTATATTAATAATCATTGTTCGAATGAGAACTTGAGAATAAATGACAAAATATTATTCCTCTTAATCTCCGTCATCGCTTATCTCTGCTAATTAAAGTTTACTAAAACATAAAGTTAAATAATTATTCCGAGTATTGTTTTAGGTTTTTTAACGAAGTTTGTATTGCAATGAAATATAAGTATTTCGGGTATCTGTGATCTGACACTCAACGCCATCTAGTCGCTAACTAAGCAGAGTTTATACTATGGGTACTAGCTGTTTTAGACAACACTTACATCAGATCTGTACTTTTTTAAATGTATATAGAAGACACCCTCTAACTTCGAAATAAATATTTGCAGATCATACAATCATTTGGATCGACCCGGGAATCGAACCCGAGACTTCTTGATCAGCAGCCGCATATTGTATGCGGCTGCTGATCAAGAAGTCCGCTAGACCAACAATATATTTTATGTATAAAATAATAATAATATTATCTCTTTTTGTCTCATAAAAATTATATATGGGTTGAGGCCCTAGACCCCACAATAGTCAAAAGATTGTAGGCACCCAAACGTCATCTGTTTCCATCTTACTAAAAAATAAAAAAACACATACATACAAAATAAATACATCTTACTAAAGGTACCTATAAAGGACGGTGATTTTTTTAATTCATTTACAGAACAGTTTACCTAATTAAATAAATATTTTTGGAGTAAAGTTGGTAGTTATAATAACTCATACCTCCCCCCTCTACTAACTAAGTACCTACAGTCCACAGCCGGCGCGCAAATAATCCTAGAGTATTTTTCCCTACATACTATCATTACGAGCCTACTTATGTTCAAAATGCAAATAACTTCTTCGTAGCCTTTACTTTCCCCAAGATATCCGCAATATATTTGAGGGCATTGACTCCCCAATAACATTTGCCAAATGCCATATTTTCATGACAAACGAAACCGACGGCTAAAAGTGATTTCGGTGACTCAGGTATGATACACCGCCAAAGTTCTATACTCTGGACTGTTATCAAGAATTTCTTGTAAAAAAAACCAACAGCACTTTCGACCTGACCCGGGAATCGAACCCGATCTCTTGATCGGCAGTCGCTTGCGCTATGTGATAGACCAACAAGCAATACCATACCTTAACACTACTTAATTATACAAACACTCATAATGCATTTTTTATCATTGATTGATTATCAGATAGTCCATTAGTTATCAACAAATACACTTTGTCTAAATGCATTATTGGTAATCTATTTTCAACCAACTTAAAAAAGCATGAATAACAGATAGAATAGGGTACTCACCTTATTTAACTGGCTTCAACTGGCTTGATATTAGGGTTTGTAAGGTATGGTATGGTATATTAATACGAAAAAAAAAACGACAATATACATACATATATTATTTATTTATGATTTATTATATTATTTATTTACTTATGTGACAATGTTTTTTTTTTTAAAGATTTAAGTAGCGTGCACAGGTACAGGTACTTTATAATAGAATATTTATAATTAAAATTTACTTATGTATATATTATAATTTTAAGCCACATTCTAAACAAAAATAGATTTATAGATCCCATGAAAATAAATGATGCTTTACAAGCATATCTCGGACTCCTTCCTTCAATGGTTGATTCTGTGTATCTTTCTTTAATGGCAACTCCCAGTCAGGGTTAAGATTGAATCCAAATTGAGACAATATCCTCAATTCACATTTGATCTGTACCCACCCTGGAGAGTTTATAAATGACCATGGATGGTACCACTTCTGAACAACATCAACACATGAACATAATACTTCTAGCCACAGATGTAAAGCTTCTTCATTGAGTCCCATACATATCAATGTTCGCAGTTTTACATCCATTTGTGCATGGGCATTATCATGTGACAAATTAATGGCTTGGACACATCTATACAGCAGTTCCTCAGGAGTCAATACTTTTCCATCTTCATCTAAACGATATGTCTTACAAAGTACCAGACGGCTATATACTGAATTAAAATCTTTTTCTACCTCTCTTGAAGACGCTTCTTCAATAAAAAGCCAGGGATGGCAGGGTCCATCCATAAAACTAGGACGCTTTATACCATGTAGAAGAACCCTTTTAAAAGCAGGAGCTAACACCCCTCTGACTAAATGTGCAGCCTTCTCAGTCACAGAGTCATCTCCAGCTCTGCTATACTTGACACCTTTTTCATCTAGAAGCTTTACAAATCTAGCTGGAAACCAACCTCTCAGTCCATTTAATTCTCCAATCCAGCAATGTTCATCCCTGGAACTTATAACTTCTATTACATCATTTTTCCTAAAACCCAATTCATCTCCATCTCTTCTCTCAAAGTCCAATAATGCTTTAGCTCTACGTCTCTTGCTACGAGATACATTAACATATCTTTCTCTATCTGCAGCATGGCTTTGCATTGTGTAGTCTGCTGTTAACTGTACTTCAGATGCTAGTTGTGGTTCAAGAGCCAAAAAGTGACGTGCAACCTGTAGTATTGCTTCTCTGAGATCAACTAAAATTTCAGTTTGTTTGACATTTTTAGAAACAGCATCTTCATTGTTGCTATCTTCCCCAAAAAGAATAGTTTGTATAACTGATTTACTTTTCTTTATTTGACGCCTTTGAAGTTGCTGCTTAGGGAGATTAGGTACTGCACTAGGATTACCAACCAGTGCACCTTGGTCTGCCATTAGATATGCCAGGTGTCGTCTTCTATGAGTCTCAATCAGTGTTGGGCTTAAAGTGTCTCCACAGACTTCATCTATTGTTTTTATAAGAACATCAACATCATCGATTTCACCAGGAATGTCGGAGAGAGCATTAAAAATCTGAGCTGAATTTGAAATCTCAGTAAATCTATTCTCTTTTATTTTTAACATGGCCAAGGTAACCTTAAACAGCACTAAGGAGCCATCTAAGAAAAAGAGATCCCATATTCTCAGTAATATATTCATGTGCACTACATTAGCATATAAAGTTAGAAACCAATGCATTGTAATTAAAGAGAGCTCAATGTCATGTGCGTTAAGCACTTGATCTATTCCCGGTAGATAGCTGGAAATAAGACTTCTCAACACTTTTTGATCTGCCTGAATTCCTATCAATGTTGAAGAGTAATATGAAGCAGGCAAGAGATCTTCAACAGTTGTGCACATGATCCAAAATGCATCTTCTTCTTCCATTAGGAGCAACAATGATGCTGCTATCATACCAGTACCCTGGCAATAACCTATATCAGGATACAGCCATGCAAGAGCTCTCAATATTCTCCGCAGTCTTGGTACACCTGTGCTAGTCGGATGTGAAAAACATACATTGTTGGGTAGTATTTGGACCAAATCTTTCTCAATTTGTTTACTAGTTACTAGTCCATCATCACTAGAAGCTCTGACAATTTCGTGATATGTAATCTCAGTAGATGCCCTTTTTTTATTGGCACCACACAGATGCATCCACACCTGAGGGCGTAGAGAGTGAGGAACACCATCTTTCACCATTTTCTGTAATTTATCCGTTTTTTCCAGTTTACCTTCAGAAAAATTAATTTCTTTGCTATAAAACTCCCATTGAAGTCGGTGTTGATCATCTTCGACAGAAGCATCTGAGAATGTGTTATTAGGACTTTGTTCGGGTTCGTCTTCTTCGTCCACACAAAAACCAAATTCGTCAAACCTGTAGTCAGGAAGTCCACCACCATGACCTTCAGATTCTGGTTGTGCCAATTTAGCCATAATGTCCTGAGGGACCATACTCGGTGTAAGTGCCGAGAATGGTCCGCCTGGTGCGGGAAGCAGTTCATCAGCAATGTTTAGTCCTCGAATAGCATCAATCACATCTTCTGGGTCGTCATCTGCTAAAGCTGCACTAATTTTACGTTCATGATCCTCACGTCCCACGTAACCCATGTGATCCCGCGAACTAAAGAGAGATTTTGCTAAATCCATCTTATTAAACAATAAATATAACCGTGGTTTGTTGCTATTTACATAATTTTCCTTTGTATATCGATTTCCACTGCAGCTTATTCAATAGTTTTGTTGCTATAACATTGCGTCAAAATAAAGGTCAAACGTCAGTGAGTAGGTAGTGAGTAAATCTTATGTTACTTTCTAAACATTTACCAACTTGTGTAGAAAAAATCTTCACAGTGTACTTTAAGTTACATTCTTGTCACACAAATAGTACTTATATTATAAAAAAATGTTACATAATTTTTTGGAATTAATTTATCTTATTATTTACTGTTCAACTTCAGTTAAAAATATTTTTATTTATGTGTTCGGAATGTTTCTCTGCCATCGATTTTTCGCTTGTTGAACCACAGAGAAACAAATTTAAAGGTACAGAACTACAGCCTATTACACTAAATGCCCATATGTTTGAATTCTGAAGCGTATTTAATAAAGTCGAACAGTTTCCTGATACGGATGATATTCCTCAACTAAACGTCCATTACGTGACTGACTACTGCTATTGATCATCATGAGCAGCCTATAATGGTTCACACACACCTGGATATAGAGATTAACATTATTATTTAACAGTTTAGTTAAAATTAGTATGAAACCTATGCAACCTTTATCAGATCTACGATACCCAAAACAAAAGTAGGTATATTGACATCATGAAATTTAAGGAATTTCACTTTTGAATTTGCGTTGACGTCTTGAATTCACAAAGAAATCCAAGAATTTATAATCGTCGACATCCCCTAACCTCTCACAGTTGGGCTTGATTTCCTCTCAGGAGAGGGTTTATAATAGTTAATCAAACAAACTCCGTAAACTTACAAGTGTGCAAAGACAAAGGATGAAATTGATAATGCTATTTAAAATTTCACAAGAGTGGTGGTACAAGAGGTATGTTGCAGAAGTACAGAGGTATGTTGCAGGCTGGGGTAGGGTAGCCAGTCTGCGCTGGACCTCGGACCCGTCTTCACCGACCAACACAATGTCGTCTGCAAACAACTCTGTATTTCATATTTTATCTGTCCTATAGTGCCATAGATTAAATTGTGTTCTTTCAATTTGACAGTTGACATTTTATGCCATTTGATTTTGTAACTAATGCATGCAATATCTTGTAAATTACTGTTTATCGTTGCTTATTACTGAGATTTAGAAGGATTTCCAAATTTAGATAGATAAACGTACTAAATAAAAGACCAATTTAATTTCCATGAGTATCAGGTTTGTATATTTTCGTATTATTACGTGTAAACAACACAAAGATAATGTATGTTATTGTTATTTTATAAATGAGTAGTCAACGAATGCCTATAATATACAGCATCAATAACGTCTGATGAACGACGCTACATTTTTGAATCCTGCCAAAAAACTGACAATAACCTTGTCAAAAGCATTGCTTGTCAATTTCATAATCAACAGTTTTACCCTACCACGATCCTCTGTGACACATTATGGTAGCATTCATGAGGATTTAAGATCAAAGCTGATCCAAAGAAATGATAAAAACATGCAGATAGAGGAGTTAATTTGTATCAAAGTTTGAGGTCTGTTGGTGTAGAGAAGTGTATTCAAACCAACCTAGCATTTTACATACGGTGAACCTGGATAAGTGATCATTGTAAAACTTAACGTTCTATACATATGGACCACTTAACACTGCATAGTAATACCTATTCTTCTGTGCGTTCTTTTTACCAAGATAATGTTTATAACCTAATAAGTGGCGTGGATAGTTATGAGACTGGTGTGATAAATTAATAATATGGAGTGTCATTACCCCAATTGAACCTATGGGCAACTTAGGGAGAAACAATGCAGGACAATATGAGGAGATGGAAAACTTGGAATAAACCCTATACCTATCTGTCCAGTCATTGTGGTAAAGTAACGTAAAATCCTATTACTAATCTATGTCAAGCGGTAGACTGTTATAAGCTGTTGATGCGATGTGATGATAATTGAGTAAATAAAAGTGTAAAATACAGAAGTTTAATGACCGTTTTCACCAACACACCCTAAATTTAAAGAGCCATTTAGTAAGTTGGGTATTCCTTAATGATATTTTCTTTCTCACAAACCTTTAAGGGACATCTAAGTTTGTAGATTTCTCTTAAATTTTAGGGGCTACCTAAATTAGGGGGCATGAGGGGTAGGTAAGGAAATGGTTTATGTATAGTTGGTAAAAAGGGCATAACTCTTTAACAACTGTTGATCAATACAAGTTAATATTAGAATCTTAATAGGGAAAGTTGCATATTTAACTACCAAACTCAACTAGAATTATTAAAAAAAATACTTTTCCACTTTTTAATATTAAAATACACCTGAACCTCATAGTGGAAACTTTTGTGAATAAAAAAACCTTTAAGAAACTGGATAATGAATGCCACTTTATCTAGTAAAAATAAATAATGCTTTCCATCAGGCAGAATAGAGTCACTTTGGTAGGCTTAAATATTAAAAAAAAGTACTTTCAGACATCTTACAGACATTGCCATCCAGTCCCAAACTAAGCAGTGATTGTATTATGGGTACTGGTAGACAACTGATATAAATATATAAACATACTTTTTTTTGTAAATACCTACATACTATACATAGTAAACAAATCAAATATTTGTGGATTACACAAATATTTGGTCCGACCCAGGAATTGAACCCAAGACCTCAAGCACAGCATTTGTATATGCTGCCACTAAGCCACAGAGACAGTCAGTCAATCATATAGGTGTCTTGATCCTAGTTGAACAGGCTTCACTGTATATAGATTACAAAAAATTACAAAAAAACTACTAGTTAGTACTAATGTATTCAAGATGAGACTGTTTGACTAATTTGTCACTACACCATGTCCTTTAAATTTAAGGGGCCTCTTAAAGAGAGATAAGTAACCCTTAGTGATAATTTTGTTTCCACTAATCTTTAGGGTACACTTGAAATTTAAGGTCTAACTTCTTTAGGGGGCTCCTGGTAAGGAGACAGTTTAAATATAGTTGGTGGATCTATTCTATTGAACCCCTATATAAAGGGTTGCCATTACTACAGAATTATGCCTGAACAAAAAGGTTAAACTTGAAGAAATTCAAGTTCTGAAAAAAAAAACACATTGTCATTTTTTTCATTTGCATTGCATGTAGATCTCACATGGCCACACATCTGTTCCTCACAATTGTGCTACATACTATACACACATCTCCTATTCCGGATTCATTTGTTTCAATAAAACAAGGATAAAAACACTCTAAAACTGATGTGGTAACAAAAATACAAACACGGAGCCTTAACTCAATATGTAAACTACAGTAGATTTATGAATAAACTTCAGACTACCAAACCAAGACAAAAATATTATTTATCAAGATATTCCACAGCTGCACCAGAATCACCTGTATAGGACAGAGAATTGGGATTATTTATTCATTAAATGTGCAATGCTTAAGTTATACACATATTCATATTTTCTCTATTTTTTATGTAAATATACAGAAAAAATATTATAAATTTTAATATAGTCTCAAATCACATTGTTTAAATAGTTAATACATTGAAATATATTAACATTAGGATGGCTGTAAAAAAATGTTGTATTGACAACTGTAATTCGTGTTCAACGAGAAAGGAGGACAAAGGTGTAACATACCACAAATTTCCTAAAGATGTTACATTACGTGACACTTGGATGTCTGTATCACATAACACACACTATGACCCAGACCAACCCATGTATGTGTGCTCAAGGCATTTCTGTAGAACTGATTTTCAAATATTCAAGGACTCTAAATACATATTAAAATCAGGTACTAAGTAGACTGTCCCTAATGCTTGATAAGTAATTTTTTTTAAATATAAGGTTTTCCTTTTATCATTTTATTTTATTAATTTTAAGTACCTATCTGTTTGGTGTAATTGTAGTTTTTTGTGGCACTAAAAGCACTCTAGCAGCTAGATTTTTGTTATTTTTATCTCTATAATGCTATTTATTTATTGTCACTAGTGTTATACCATTGATGTAATATAAAAAAGATATTATTGTAAAGTCTTTGAAATGAAACATTTAAATAATATTGCATATCAATAATAGCAAGTACAATGTTTCACTTTAAATAATATTTATCTATAAATTTGTGTATTTTTTATTGTTTGTTAATTGTTTGGGGTAGAGGTTTATTACACTATAACTTTTTTAAACTGCTATAATGTTTCTTACTACAACTTGACCAGAAGAAGAAAATGGGTCAAAAATGATTTTTCCAATTTTTCAGGTTCAAAATTACTTTTGACCGGTTCAAAGTCCTGACTGTAACATATATTAATGTACTGGTCTACACTAGAATGTTATTTACAATTCCATTTACTATCATTCTATTATTATTTTCCATCACATATTATGTCTATCATGTTGCTGTTATTTTTTTACTGCCTTAAATGTCGCCTAATAGTATGTATGTGGTCTTCAAAATCGAAAAAAGTAGTGTAGGTACTTGCAGTAGATTTTTTTGCATGACATACTACAAAGCCATTTGAATAGCAAAAATCAAACTTTATTGAATTACAGATGCTGTACCATCAATATTTCCGTGGGTTATAGCAAACACTGAAGCAGAGATGGAGTCTGTGACATCAACATCAGAAACAAGGAATGATGATGAAACGTCATCAATTTGCAAAGAAGAGGTTGAGAGTGTTGAAGCAATTAAGAATTTTATTGAAGAACAGGAGAAAGAGTTACAGAGTGCGAGGAACACACCAAACACTGATCAAACAAATGACGATAGTATGGATAGTAAATTAAGTCAAAGTGAAACCATCTCTGTCGCCAGCAGTGTCATAGATATGATAATTAGTGAATCAGAGTTGGAGATATCAAAGAAGAAAGATGTGAAGAATAAGATTATGAGTCCAGAGGATAAAGGTATAATTGATTTATTAAGTGTAAAACAATGCATTGCTATACATGTTATTGTCGTAAATAAAAATTTTGAAAGTGAGTTCAATGCCTTCCATCTCAACATGACCTTAAGATTTAACTTTACTACAGAGAATGACTTAGTAAAATCAAGAAGTAGTAGCCCAAAGAGGCTACTATTTGAAAGCATCAGCAGAATTAATTCACCATTCATATTGTGAATGCAGACAATAGAGTTGGGTGACCCACACTACGGCAGCCTATTAAGACGCAAACCTCACCAACCAAATATGACAGCACAAATGTTGTCAGTTTAGGTTGGTCTTCTATGCCAACGTTTTATCGCTCATTCACATTCATTCATTCACTACCTTGAAATAGGGACATTATTCTAAGGACTTTGTTACTTATCTTTATAACATGCACATAATCTTTGGCAGTCCAAGAGTTCTTTTATATTATTTATATTTATATTAGTTAAATGTTGCAGGTAACAGCAGTATGGCTCTATCTGTTGGTTCCAAAGTAGAAGCTAAAGACTTTAGTGACGACTGGCACCATGCAGAAATTTTAGAGGTTGACTATGATGAAATGGAAGTACTGGTGCATTATGAAACCCAATCAAAAAAGTAGGCTTTTTTTTTAATTATTCATAACATATTAATACTTTAGTATTACGACATGTGGTCCGAATTTAACCATATTTCGTGAAGCAAAACTGGAAACAAGCCCTTTACCAATTTGTCTGCCCCGTGTGGTATAGTAGGCCAATACTACCTTTCTAAGCAGCTCAGAGGCCTATGTCTAGCAGCGAATTGTTGAGGTTTATATTGATGATCTTGACAAGCAAAAATTAATTAAAAAACTATAATCTGAGTATGTAAAAAATATTGATAAAATTTATATGGCCTAAGTCACTTGGACCAATAAATATATTGACACTTCATTCATAAACATCAGTTTATTAGTATAAGCACTATGGTGGAACATATGCCACTATTCATTCTTCATTTCAGCCTCATTGCAGTTGGTTTAAAAGTTGTATTAATTGTAGTAAAGCATAAATATAACATTAGTACTCACAGGAATAAACAAAATTCTTTTTAGGAGCTTATGATATATAATGTAGGGAAAGCTTGAAATCCTTGGAGTCTGTTGATAGAGTTGCCAAAATATGCCAAGAAATTTTTTGTGGTAGAATTAATAAATGACAAGAGAATTTATCTAACAATGAAACCTTGCAATAGCTCACCTAGCTAAAGCTACTTTTCCCTATAGAAAATATTATTTATGGTACATAATAATTCAGTAATGCTGTCTTTCCTACTCATGTTTATATTTTGAAGTATTTATCGATTTTTTGCAATTTGTGATATAATAAACTAAATTTAATTTTTAATTATTTATGATGGTAACAATGTTAGTCAAATCAATTTTCATTTAAAAGGACATCTACATGTTCTAAGTGTTTTTGATATTTTTAAAAAACTTCTCAAAAACAGTTTTGAATGCTTCATGCATGTGTGTAAATACAACAAACTAAAATACCCGTAATATAATGCCTTCGGGTATTTTAGTCTTACTTTTAAATCAATCAAGTTAAGCATGTTTTTAATTTAAATAAAAATAATCTATAATAACAAGGCTAGGTCACGTGACTACAAACAAAACTTTGCAAGAACACAATAATTATAGTCTACAGAGCATTTATTTAAAAGTATTTAATATAATAAAATATTAGACTATATAATGTTGTGACGTTCGCGCACGCGTTATATACTTTACCATAATTTACTGTAAGTTTTAAATTAGCATTGTACTTACATATCAATTTTAACATTTCTGTATTATGAATAAAATAAATCCCCATTTGTAAGTGTATTTTGCCAATTTCTGACAACATCTTATAAAGACCAAAGACCACTGTTAATTATGAACTTTTCTGCATCACCGCCGTCTACACTTAGAACCAGAGATGTGTAACTCAGGAGTGATTGATTTAAAAGATGTATAATCTGTCAAAATGCGGAATCACTCTTTAAATCTTTGGATTGGAAAACACATCTTTATCTCACTAACAGATCAGATACGTAGATGTAGTATGAGACAATAGATACAGGATATTGTGAATTGAAAAGAGATAACATGCGCACTCTACGAAATACAATGATGATACATAGTAAATTAGACTCTCTAGCGTTAGAATAAAGCTTAAAACCGATTGCGAGTATATGAAATTCGGTTATAAAAGTACTTTATAAAATCTTTATTTGATGTATCTATACAGATTTTTGACCACGATTTGGCTTAACTTTTATATCTATACAGATTTTAGAATGATGTCGTATTTTGTGATAAAACTAATAATTTGAATTATTATGAATTCCTCACTCCAGTGCTGCGGTTGGAAGGATATTTTCTGCAATAAACTTGATTGAAACTAAAACCTAAAATTTAAATTAAATAATTCATTAACGAAAATAAATTAATCTTTAAATAATAGTTAAAAAAACAAAACAATTCACGTGCAGTCAAGTATGAAAAGTCTTATGGCGCTTGTGAACAATTATATATAATAAAAAGCGTTTATCATTGAGGGAATGAAAGAATCAATATCTACATGGATCAATAGATATAATTTGCATCATATAACTCTTTTAAATCTTTAACTCTTTTGAATCTTTGGTTTCGAATGACATAATCGTTCCGGAACGAATATGTCATTCGAAACCAAAGATTCAAAAGAGTTAAAGATTTAAAAGAGTGATTTAAATCTAGCTACCCCACCCCAGCCTGCAAATTTATGATATTCGCAATAAAAAAATACTAATCGACAGATTTTAAATAGCTCAATTCAACTACGTAGCCCTTTCAAATTGCTCACCTTTAATTATTTAATTAAAAACAAATAAAGTCCTTGAAAAAAGTTTAATTTATCTGTATATTCAAACTCCTATATCTTGTGATGTATACAATATTTCAAATTGCTCAAAGTTCTAAAATACTGCTCAAGTTGCATTTGTAATTGCTCAAGTAGAGTTCTCACCAGCTCCACTTTCCTTAATTATTAAATAAATATAAATAATTTGAATAAATTTTTAACCAAACAATAACCTATCCTACCCCAGAATGCAATGAAAAAAATACTAATCGATAGATTTTCAATAGCTCAATTTAACTACGTACCCCTTTCAAATTGCTCACCTTTAATTATTTAATTAAAAATAAATAAAGTCCTTGAAAAAAAATTAATTTATCTGTATATTCAAACTCCTATATCTTGTGATGTATACTATATTTCAAATTGCTCTAAGTTCTAAAATGCTGCTCAAGTTGCATTTGTAATTGCTCAAGTAGAGTTCTCACCAGCTCCACTTTCCTTTATTATTAAATAAATATAAATAGTTTGAATAAACTTTTAACCAAACAATAACCTACCCTACCCCAGATGCAATGAAAAAAATACTAATCGATAGATTTTCAATAGCTCAATTTAACTACGTACCCCTTTCAAATTGCTCACCTTTAATTATATAATTAAAAATAAATAAAGTCCTTGAAAAAAAATTAATTTATCTGTATATTCAAACTCCTTTATCTTGTGATGTATACAATATTTCAAATTGCTCAAAGTTCTAAAATACTGCTCAAGTTGCATTTGTAATTGCTCAAGTAGAGTTCTCACCAGCTCCACTTTCCTTAATTATTAAATAAATATAAATAGTTTGAATAAATTTAACGTATAGATAAGTGAATGCTGCGCATGCGCGCAAAAAGTAACGCGAGTCGCAAGGCAAAAAAAATCAAGTGTTTCATAACCTCATCATAGTGAAATGAAACTGTAATACTCCAAGCACAACATCATCTATTATCAGGTATTTTTATTATTTATTGACCTATTCATTATGTTCAATTTATACAAAAATCAAATCATGACTAAAAGGTAACTTTATTTTGTAACTTTATGTCTGTTTACAAAGTATTTTCTATATATTCTTCTTTGCTCCAAAACAAAATAAGTAGTAGTATACATGCTCATTATGTTTGCTATCTCCAAGAAGAAGTAATCAAGATACCTGTTTACTTCTTCTTGGAGATTCTTATAATTATTTAACCAAACTATAACCTACCGTACCCCAGAATGCAATGAAAAAAATACTAATCGATAGATTTTTAATAGCTCAATTTAACTACGTAGCCCTTTCAAATTGCTCACCTTTAATTATTTAATTAAAAATCAATAAAGTCCTTGAAAAAAAATTAATTTATCTGTATATTCAAACTCCTATATCTTGTGATGTATACAATATTTCAAATTGCTCAAAGTTCTAAAATACTGCTCAAGTTGCATTTTTAATTGCTCAAGTAGAGTTCTCACCAGCTCCACTTTCCTTAATTATTAAATAAATATAAATAGTTTGAATAAATTTAACGTATAGATAAGTGAATGCTGCGCATGCGCGCAAAAAGTAACGCGAGTCGCAAGGCAAAAAAAATCAA
This sequence comes from Phragmatobia fuliginosa, assembly GCA_932526445.1. Taxonomy (NCBI): domain Eukaryota; kingdom Metazoa; phylum Arthropoda; class Insecta; order Lepidoptera; family Erebidae; genus Phragmatobia; species Phragmatobia fuliginosa. The sequence goes on along the minus strand of OW052058.1, from coordinate 7,022,054 downwards.
GTGTTTCATAACCTCATCATAGTGAAATGAAACTGTAATACTCCAAGCACAACATCATCTATTATCAGGTATTTTTATTATTTATTGACCTATTCATTATGTTCAATTTATACAAAAATCAAATCATGACTAAAAGGTAACTTTATTTTCTAACTTTATGTCTGTTTACGAAGTATTTTCTATATATTCTTCTTTGCTCCAAAACAAAATAAGTAGTAGTATACATGCTCATTATGTTTGCTATCTCCAAGAAGAAGTAATCAAGATACCTGTTTACTTCTTCTTGGAGATTCTTATAATTATTTAACCAAACTATAACCTACCGTACCCCAGAATGCAATGAAAAAAATACTAATCGATAGATTTTCAATAGCTCAATTTAACTACGTAGCCCTTTCAAATTGCTCACCTTTAATTATTTAATTAAAAATCAATAAAGTCCTTGAAAAAAAAAAAAATATCCGTATATTCAAACTCCTATATCTTGTGATGTATACAATATTTTAAATTGCTCAAAGTTCTAAAATACTGCTCAAGTTGCATTTGTAATTGCTCAAGTAGAGTTCTCACCAGCTCCACTTTCCTTAATTATTAAATAAATATAAATATAAACAATAAAAATTTATTCAAACTATTTATATTTATTTAATAATTAAGGAAAGTGGAGCTGGTGAGAACTCTACTTGAGCAATTACAAATGCAACTTGAGCAGCAGTTTAGAACTTAGAGCAATTTGAAATATAGTATACATCACAAGATATAGGAGTTTGAATATACAGATAAATTAATTTTTTTTCAAGGACTTTATTTATTTTTAATTATATAATTAAAGGTGAGCAATTTGAAAGGGGTACGTAGTTAAATTGAGCTATTGAAAATCTATCGATTAGTATTTTTTTCATTGCATCTGGGGTAGGGTAGGTTATTGTTTGGTTAAAAGTTTATTCAAACTATTTATATTTATTTAATAATTAAGGAAAGTGGAGCTGGTGAGAACTCTACTTGAGCAATTACAAATGCAACTTGAGCAGCATTTTAGAACTTAGAGCAATTTGAAATATAGTATACATCACAAGATATAGGAGTTTGAATATACAGATAAATTAATTTTTTTTCAAGGACTTTATTTATTTTTAATTAAATAATTAAAGGTGAGCAATTCGAAAGGGGTTCGTAGTTAAATTGAGCTATTGAAAATCTATCGATTAGTATTTTTTTCATTGCATTCTGGGGTAGGGTAGGTTAATGTTTGGTTAAAAAATTATTCAAACTATTTATATTTATTTAATAATTAAGGAAAGTGGAGCTGGTGAGAACTCTACTTGAGCAATTACAAATGCAACTTGAGCAGCATTTTAGAACTTAGAGCAATTTGAAATATAGTATACATCACAAGATATAGGAGTTTGAATATACAGATAAATTAATTTTTTTTCAAGGACTTTATTTATTTTTAATTAAATAATTAAAGGTGAGCAATTCGAAAGGGGTTCGTAGTTAAATTGAGCTATTGAAAATCTATCGATTAGTATTTTTTTCATTGCATTCTGGGGTAGGGTAGGTTATTGTTTGGTTAAAAATTTATTCAAACTATTTATATTTATTTAATAATTAAGGAAAGTGGAGCTGGTGAGAACTCTACTTGAGCAATTACAAATGCAACTTGAGCAGCATTTTAGAACTTAGAGCAATTTGAAATACAGGGTGAATTTTTGAGACGGGACAGTAAGGGTAGGTACCTTAACCGTTATAGTTACAGGAAAACGCTTTTAGGAGACTATCCATAATTTTTTTAGATATTCTGAACTGCATTTACAGATTTTGGAAAAAATGTACAGCCAGCAAGAAAATGGCCATTTTAAACAAAAACTTTTTTTGATGCCAATCGATCCTGTTTCTTATAAGGATCAAAAGTCTCTACTGGACCGACTGAGGTTTGAGTACTAGAAATGTCAGAAATCGCAAAAAAACTTTTTCCATACATTTGTACGGAAATAAATCATTTTAATATGTATTTTATCTTTTTTTTATTCTTTATGCGTATTTAGTAAATAATAGGAACACGAAATTTGCATTGGTGTGGTACACGAATAAATTTCTACTGCGACAAGGCAGTGCGGGTCACAGTGGGTAGGTACACATGGTTCAACCAAGCGGCCACCTCGTAGCCCCGATCTAATGCCTCTCGATATTTTTCTGTGAAGCTACCTAAAAACAATGTCTCCAAAAAAATACAACAGTATTCAGGAGCTGAAAGATGCATTAACTAGGATTTTAAATGATATCTATCCAAGAAAATTATCGGCTGCTACTAGCTCAGTACAAAAATGAGTGAACTTATGTATTCGTGAAAACAGCGGTCGTTTTGAGCAACTTATTTCGTAGATCATCTAAATGTAGTTAGTCTGTGTCTAAAATACATATTAAAATGATTTATTTCCGTACAAAAGGGAAAAGTTTTTTGCGTTTTCTGACATTTCTAGTACTCAAACCTCATTCCGTCCTGTAGAGACTTTTGATCCTTATAAGAAACAGGATCGATTGGCATCAAAAAAAGTTTTTGTTTAAAATGGCCATTTTCTTGCTGGCTGTACATTTTTTCCAAAATCTGTATATGCCATTCAGAATATTTAAAAAAATTATGGATAGTCTTCTAATTGCGTTTTCCTGTAACTATAACGGTTAAGGTACCTACCCTTACTGTCCCGTCTCAAAAATTCACCCTGTATAGTATACATCACAAGATATAGGAGTTTGATTAAACAGATAAATTAATTTTTTTTCAAGGACTTTATTTATTTTTAATTAAATAATTAAAGGTGAGCAATTTGAAAGGGGTACGTAGTTAAATTGAGCTATTGAAAATCTATCGATTAGTATTTTTTTCATTGCATTCTGGGGTAGGGTAGGTTATTGTTTGGTTAAAAATTTATTCAAACTATTTATATTTATTTAATAATTAAGGAAAGTGGAGCTGGTGAGAACTCTACTTGAGCAATTACAAATGCAACTTGAGCAGTATTTTAGAACTTTGAGCAATTTGAAATATTGTATACATCACAAGATATAGGAGTTTGAATATACAGATAAATTAATTTTTTTTCAAGGACTTTATTTGTTTTTAATTAAATAATTAAAGGTGAGCAATTTGAAAGGGCTACGTAGTTGAATTGAGCTATTTAAAATCTGTCGATTAGTATTTTTTTTATTGCGAATATCATAACTTTGCAGGCTGGGGTGGGGTAGCTTTTAAATCTTCTAAGGAAAAAGATTTATATATCACTGATCTCATTGGTGAGTTAGATTGCGCATCGCTACTTAGAACAAGCAAAACAGGTGATTGGTTCATCTGGTTCATCAGCTGTCAAAATTCTATGACTACTATTTGTGACAGATCACGTGACTTGTGAATAAGTTCAGATTTTCTAAAAATAATTAATTTTCTTTTCTCTATTTCTATTTTGTTTTAGGTTTATTTATTAACATTCATGTTAATAATGAATTAAACTAAACTACTAGAAATCAATTCATAAAGTTTGTTTAAAACACACTTAAAATCGTGGATACTGTAAAGAATTAGTATTAGAAGTCCCAGTTCATTAAAAAATATGGCAGCTTTTCCTTTGCAATTAAATTTTTTTTTAAATAATGCGGTCAGAAACGCGGTTTAATTGATAACCAAACTAGCTACCTATGTATGAATAGGATTCGAACTCGTAACCAGTTGATCGAAAGTCTGACACTTATTTTGTCACCATATTGATAAATCCACGTAAATTAGCAGTTTTTGCAAATTAGCAGGTATTTTTATGAGTTCAATTTTAGCAACATAATTATAGACACAAGAAACAACAATCTAAGAGCGCAAGCAAATACATAATTTAAAAATGGAATCTTCATACAATGTCATTTGCAGCTGTAAAAATGCCGCCATTTCGCTCCATTTTAAATAAGGTTTTATTTTGAATTGTCAATGCTTACTGGACATATATAAGCCAAATAAATAGTACGAAAAATATTTTGACATTATTGATTAGATGGTTTTGTAATCACTTAGTAAATACTATAATAGTTTTGAATTCTATTTGATCATTAATGTCTTTCTCATATAATACTCGGTATAAATCAAATCGTCGTACGCTCAGGTAATGTTTAATAGTTATTACTGTGCTAAATTACTAAATACTTATAATTCTTGATTGAAAACCTTTTCAGATATATATTTGTTTTGTCCCGGTCTCCATATATCAAAACAGGAATCTTACCTTAGGCCACAATCGTTTTAGTTATGTTATGGATAATTTAGAAATAAAAATCACTTGTTGAATTAATACTTTTTACTTTCTTTTCTAGACCCGACGAATGGATAAGCGTAAGCAGTCCACGTTTAAGGCCACTCAGCGCATTCGCGGTAAAGCCTGGGCCTAGTTCTGTAGACAGCACATCATCAGAAACAACACAAGGTGCTGTCAAGGAGGAGTCTGATTCCAAGTTGGAAGAGAAAGAGAAACCAACTTTTGTTGTTGGCGAACGTTGCCTTGCTAGATGGCGCGATAATAGACGATTTGTTGCCACTATAAATAATGTGTTAGATAATGGTAAGTGCTGCAAAACTTATATAAAAATAGTTTTAAAATAATTTAGAAAGTTATATTTAAAATGTTGAATATCTAGAAGTATTTGAAGTAATATAAGTGTCTAAATAGTATTCGTCAAGTTAAGTACCCCCTATATCTATTAAAACGCATATTGATGCCTATACATAAAGCTCGACTATACTTACATATCCTTATTATATAAACGCGAAAGTTTGTGAGTATGTATGTATTTGTGTATGTATGTTTGTTGCTTTTCACGCAAAAACTACTGAACGGATTTGGATGAAACTTTACAGTAATATAGCTTATATATCTGAATAGCACAAGCTACTTTTTACTGCAATAATCGACATACGCGGACGGAGCCGCGGGCTAAAGCTAGTATTACATATATACGACTACTTACACTCGCGGGCTTTGTATTTTGTCTTCAAAGCATCCAATTCAAATTATTATTGTTTTAATTTTATTTAGGATTATATTTAGTCTTGCGGTAACAGTTTAATGTTTTTGGTTAGATTATCTATTATTTTCTTTCGTGGTGTAAGTACACATACCCAGGACACATGATTACCTATTTACTTATAGAATTTTGTAATGAGCCACCCGTACTTTATACTACAAATAATCTACTTTATATAAATTTGAAGATCTGTCTGTTACGCTGCCACGACCAAACCGCTGAACCGATTGACTTCGTTTCCGATATGTATAGATAGATTGCACCTTGGGGACAGATAGACTACTTTTTGTCGCGAAAACCAAAATACATGCGGGCGGTGCCGCAGGCAGAAACGAAGAGCTAATGGTATTATAGCTAGCCTGGTATAATTTGTAACACTTATAAAACATTGCACATGTTTTCATAAATAAATAGTTAATCAACAGAATCAATTTTGTTTTTTTTTTCGTCAGGCAGTTACGAGATTATGTTCGATGATGGATGCCACTGGACATGTACAGTCTCGCGGTTGTATAAACTAAGGCCGGGGAAAGAGGGAGTTATAAGCAGCGCTCCCAATTCTCCCTCAAGTCCCTCATCACAATACGCGGCCGGCCCATCAAACTTGACCCCTCAGACCAACACGTATCCTGCTTACCACACACATTTATTTGACCCCACCCGAGACTATTTGGGGTCCAAAAGCGAACGACGCGAAATGAAACGGAAACTAAACATAAAGGAAATCTTCAATATAGGTCAGAAAAAGCCAAAAACGCCAAAGATTGACAAAGACAAACCGCAGAGAGCTCCGGTCGTGAGAAAACCTATAATTATTAGAAGGAAAACTTTAAAATTGAAAAAGAAAGAAGCTTCTGCAGAGGTAAAAACTGATAATGCTGGTGAGTTTATTGCTTAAATACTTTATTTCTGTACAAAAAGTGATAATTTATTTCTAAATTAAAAACTGCATCAAAATCGGTTCATTCGTTTAGGATTTACGATGCCACAGACAGACACAATACGACGACATAAGCTATATAAAAAACTGCATCAAAATTGGTTCATTCGTTTAAGATTTACGATGCCACAGACAGACACAACACGACGACTTATGCTATATAAAAAACTGCATCAAAATTGGTTCATTCGTTTAGGATTTACGATGCCACAGACAGACACAACACGACGACTTATGCTATATAAAAAACTGCATCAAAATTGGTTCATTCGTTTAGGATTTACGATGCCACAGACAGACACAACACGACGACTTATGCTAAATAAAAAACTGCATCAGAATTGGTTCATTCGTTTAAGATTTACGATGCCACAGACAGACACAAAACGTCGACTTATGCTAAATAAAAAACTGCATCAGAATTGGTTCATTCGTTTAAGATTTACGATGCCACAGACAGACACAACACGACGACTTATGCTAAATAAACAACTGCATCAGAATTGGTTCATTCGTTTAAGATTTACGATGCCACAGACAGACACAACACGACGACTTATGCTAAATAAAAAACTGCATCAGAATTGGTTCATTCGTTTAAGATTTACGATGCCACAGACAGACACAACACGACGACTTATGCTAAATAAAAAACTGCATCAGAATTGGTTCATTCGTTTAAGATTTACGATGCCACAGACAGACACAACACGACGACTTATGCTAAATAAAAAACTGCATCAGAATTGGTTCATTCGTTTAAGATTTACGATGTCACACAACACGATGACTTTGCGTTGGAAGTTAAAAAACGTAAGCTTGAATAGTTATGCATACATGCATGTATATCAAAACACATTCACGCTTAGGGCAATTGGTAAAATTAATTTGCAGTTTAATATATTTTTTTAACTATGTAATTATTATTTTTTGAATATTCATTGTAGTAGAAATGTAATCATAACTTTTAACATTGCTAGCGGTGGATGCAGTGGCTTCAATAATTGGTACTTTTAAACAAGAAACTGTACCTGAAGCCAAAGAAGTAGAACCTAGCTCTTCTAAAGAACCCATACACGAAAATTCTTTAAACGAATCTAATAATGAATTTATGAACGAACTACAATCAGAAGCAGAGCACATTTCAGAGCAATCCAAAGAAGATATCGATCAAAGTGATAAAATAGAACTAGAAGACCTTAAGCCTTATTTAGATCCAGAGGTAAGTTAGATTTTTTTATTGGTGATAGAACCATGCTAATTTCAACACGAACGGGCTGGCTTGGTACTAATCACTCACAGAAGACCAAAGACGTCGCAAATGACAGCATTTGTGACGTCGAGTTACTTTGGTGGGTCCGAGACTGGAGGCCCGATGATGCAGAAGCATCTTAATAGGTCGACATATTATGGGCCTCCATGCTGATTGTCGGCACTCGCAATGAGTGACAGTACTCTTAGATTTTACTCATGCAGAGTACTCGTAGAGTTACTGTGATATGATTTTTATTACCTTGCTATATTTGTTAGATCATTAGTCCTGTAGTAATGAGTGTTTATTCTTTAAAGTTATGACTTGTTAATGTGCAGTCCGAACTGAATTGGTATTTCAGTACAGTCATTTTTCGATTGATGTTTTCTTTTACCTTAGAAATGTATCATTCTATTTGCATTTTGCTATTATTTTTTAATATTCTTATAATATTAATTGCCTAAAAAGAATCTGTTTATTTAAAAGCCGCCTTCCGGTACGAAACAAGTAAGTGGTTGTTTTTTAATTATAGTTAATCTAGTAAATATATTTTTTTTTGAGATATATTTCAAATAAGAGTTTGTTTAAATAGGTGTTAGCGGAAGAAGTCAAGCTTGAGAAATTCGAGAAACCAGATGAAGTAAAACACGAGGAAGTAATAGACAGAATCAAAGAAGCCATCAACAAATTAGAAGATGGTTTGAAAATTGAAGAAACCAGCTCTCCGAAACCTGAATCTCAAATCAAGAATGTGGCTTCCCCACAGGCAGAGAAAACTTCTGAAACTACTTCTGATGTAGTAACTGACAAGAAGAAATTTTCCAAAATAAAGAAAGGTAAGAAGCTAAGGATATTGCGAGAGAAGAAGGTGAAAAAACAAGTGGAGAAAGTGAAGTCTGAATTAGAAGAAATGCGAAAACAAGTGGAGGAAATGAGAAAACAGATGTTGAACAGTCAAGTGATCACAAAAGAACCAGAGATGAGTAAAAAGACTCTGGCACCGGGTGAATGGAGCTGCAAGTGGGTGAATGGACAGCCTGTGGGTACTGTTAGCGAGATAGAGTGTGAGATGAAACAAGATGCTAGTGGGCAAAAACCTCTTCCTAGGAGAAGTGTGCAGGTATGTTTATGTTTAGATTACAAACGTTGTGTATCAAGCTTTGAAATAATTGGCTGCCTTGTTGATCTAGTGGTTAGTGTATGTGGCTGCTGATCAAGAGGTCTCGGGTTCGATTCCCGGGTCGGACCAAATGTTTATGTGATCCACAAATATTTGTTTCGGAGTCAGGGTGTTTTCTATGTATAATATGTATTTACAAAAAAAAAGTATGTTCATGTATTTATATCAGTCATCTAGTACCCATAATTCAAGCTCTGCTTAGTTTGGGCTAGATGACGTTGTGTGTAAGATGTCCGAAATATTTATTTATATTTGAAACGTCTTAAATTATGGTAGTACAAAAATAGGGTATTAAATAAATATTTTTCTTGAAGGTTGAAGACGAGCGGTTGCCAGAAGGGTGGACTAAGCATATGGTGCGCAGGAGTTTGGGACATTCGGCTGGAAAGTGGGATGTTGTACTCGTTAAGTATGTGTCACTTTGTTAACTTGTAGTATTGATCCCGTAAAATAAGAGCTGTTTCTGAGCTCATTGTATTGTGTATTGTGATGCAATATATAGATACAGTACGGTATCTGAATTTTATTAATTAAAATAAAATAAATAAAATGACTTCGTCTTTTCGAAGAGTTCTAGTGCATAGCAATAAGCATATCAATGAAATAATTTTGACTTCAACAATCAGCAGATACCTTAAGAAAAGAGTAATTGTAATTGAAAGTTCAATAACTATAACTATGTTGGAAAAGAGTGTCTATGGAGTTTCTTGTCTGTTCTTCTCCATAGGATCTACGAATTTGAACAGACAATTACCTTCACGACCGACTACTGACTGACTACTTGACGTTTCAAAAGTGCCGTAGTATTGAAATAAAAATGGTTTGATTTGATTTGAAGTGGTGTATTTGAAATAAAAATGGTTTGATTTGATTTGATTTAACATTTTATAGCCCCGAAAACCGACGTTTCCATACCAAGAACGAAATACGTGCTTATTTAGACAACAACCCGGACAAGAACCTTGAGCCTTACGTACAAGCGCTCACAGACTTTGGGGTGCATTTGAAACTGGCGCGTAGCCTGGGCTGGATAACGCACACCGCGGACGGAGTGGCCGACGGACCCGACAGGCAGCTGCCCGCCGGCACGCTCAGCACTACCTCGCCACTCATCAAACGAAGGAAATTGAGCCTTAAACACCAAGTTATAGGAGCGAAAAAGAAAGTGGCCAAAACCATGAAAATGAAGAAGTCGCGAAATTCTGTAAGTGATTTTTTAAGATTATTTCACGGACTTTCCTGGTAAGATAAAAGAAGGTTTTACTTTTTTATGGGATCTAGTTGTTACTCAGGGGTTATTAGAAACAATCAACAAGAGTAAGCAACGACGGCGGGGCCTGTAACTGGACCTGGACTGGGTGACCGTTAGTGGCATGTTACCAAGAGTCTCCGTGATTTGGAGATCACTTTACAACAGTCGGTCCACGTTGTTATCACAGGACAACACTCGTGAAGTTTGTTGGAGGCCTTCGGGCAGCTTAAAAACGTTCAACGTCATAATTATGTAGCCTCAAGTTTGTCTCGACAATCCCCAACACGCACGTCCTTAATCCGAGCCCGAGCCCAGCAGTGGGACATTATGGGTCGTTGATGATTAATAGGACGTTAATTCTAAAATAATTAATCCTTTTTACAGAAAACTACAACAGACAATGTAGTTCCGTCTACTGAGGCAAGTCGCAGTGATAATACCGCGCTACCTGCCGATAGTAACAAGGAGCCGACTACTCCTAAATTGGAAGATGGATATGGTATGTGAAAAATTATGCTTATGAAGACCCTAGGCCTCGTTGGTCTAGTGGTCAGCGTATACGGCTGCTGATCAAGAGGTCTCGGGTTCGATTCCCGGATCGGACCAGATATTTGTGTGATCCACAAATGTTTGTTTCGGAGTCTGGGTGTTTTCTATGTATGATATGTATGTATTTACAAAGAAAAAGTATGTTTATGTATTTATATCAGTTGTTTAGTACCCATAATACAAGCTCTGCTTAGTTTGGGACTAGATGACGTTGTGTGTCAGATGTCCGAAAAATATTTATCCATAATATTTGTCCGAAAAAATATATTTAATCAGTTATGGTGTTATATAACAATATCAGTGTTATATAATAATATAGTTATTATACTTTAATAACACAAGATAAAGTTTAAAAATATATAACCCTACTATGTAAAAACTTAAATAGTCTATGTCACCCGGGCCGTTATGACGAATCTATTTCGTTATCTATAACACGTCATTCGTTAAAATCCGTTCAGTAGTGTAGACCCTACATACAAACATACATAGGCTGCCAAATATATAAGATTGGGTCAATCAAGGTCACACAGCTCTGCTTTAGTTCTTTTTTTTAATCTTAGGTCTGATGTATTAATCATGTTTACCAACCTTAAAACCTATCAATAATCTGGAATTATGCGAAATGGTCTAAAGATTACGAATAAAAATAGTCATTAAATGTTTTATCATTGACAATCTGAGTAGGGAAAATAGGGTTGAAAATGGCTTTATTATACAATATGATGAAAAGTATAATATAACTGATGACTGGTTTATTTTCAGTGTACGTGGGATCTCTCAAAGTGCAAGTAATTGATAATTTACTACGATGTCCCGCCGAAGCATGTTTCAAAAACTTTCGCAACAATACACTTTTAAAAATGCACATAAAACATTACCACAGAGAACTCAGAAAACTAATGGGTGCCACTCCCAAAGTTCTAGATCTTGCGTACAAGAGATCTATGAAGCGTGAACCTGTACCATCGCGGTCAAAAGCCGGCCAAAAGATAATTAAAGTCAAAATACCAAGACCACCAAAGCCTAAAGTTGAGAAAGAGGAACCAAAGCTCGAAATCAAAGACGAGAAACAAGAAATATCGGTTGATATGCCTCCTGTGGTTCAGCCAAAACCGTATCAACTTCCGACACCAATACCTAGAAGTCTAGACTCACCTAAGTTACGGCAGGCGCTCATCAACAAACCAGTTAAAAGACCTCGAGTGTTGCTACCTGTTCGAAGACCGGAACCGGAACCGGATGTGGCCCCAGATCCGATACCCGACGACTTAGACTTCGACACGAAGGAATTAATAGAACCTATAATAGATATTCCTGAAATCGAGACGTTAGATTTCGAAACGGCTATATCTACCCACACGGTGACGAAACCGTTAATTGAAAAGAGGCATAAAGGGGAAAAGAAGAAGAAAAAGTTTGCGTTACTTCCAAGAGGGCCGTTGAGCGAGGAGGAAGATTGGTTTGCTATGAACTCTGATGATGTTGAGACGAGGTCTAGCTTCCCAAGATCGGGTACCCCTGATTCTAAGATCGATATTAAAGCAGCTAGCGAGTCTAACGAAGATAATAAAGAAGCACCTAATGATTACATGTACAATGAGAGTAAGTAGATTTGCTTATTTTGACCAAACTGAGGAATTAATAGCACATCTTTCTTTTCAAAGACTGTCTCACTAGAACGTGTAGTCGTAATCTTGTAACAAATAAACAGAAATTTCCTATTTAATTAAAATGTTACTAGCTTGTAATTAGTTACCTACCAGATTTCATTAAAGTGTTTTAGCCGTGAAAGCATTATAGACAGAGGGACAGAGCTATTTTTTAATTTAAAATATTCTTAACATGGATAGTATTGATTACATATTATTACATATTTTAAATGAAAATTTTGACTACACAGTTGGTTTAAGCGGTGGCCACGGCCGCTTTTTACTGGGCCAAGTGTTGTGGGTTCAAATCCCATATAGAGCAGCACTGTGTGATCCACAAATTGTTGTTCTGAGTCTGGGTGTTCTTTGTGTCAGTTTCTTTTATGTTAGATTAAATTATCAATAAGTTAGTTTCTTATCATATTGCAGGTGGTGAACGTATTAAGATAGTTCATATGAAGCGCGAAGAAATAATAAATTGTCATTGTGGGTTCCGCGAGGAGGACGGTCTCATGGTGCAGTGCGAGCTGTGCCTGTGTTGGCAACACGCGCTCTGCCACAATATACAGCGGGAGGCCGACGTGAGTGTTTATTTACATACTAGTTGAATCCTGAGAGAAGCTGTCTATCTGTCTATGTCACGTATATCGTCAGCTATCTGCTAGTGAAAGTCCCGTTAGAATTGGTCCAGCCGCTCCAGAGATTAGCTGTAACAAACAGACGGTCAGACAAACAAATTGAAATGTAAGCACCGTATATACTATCAAACGCATTTAATGAAAATCTCTGCATTTGATATTATATAGACCCTTCAATTTTCTATTTTTCTATTTATGTTTTTGATACGAGATAACAGTGATACAACATCTCGAACATGACAAACATCAAACTAGATTTGACCTTACAGTTATCGTCGTTAGATTCATTGTTCTGTGCTGCAATATATTATTATTAGAAGTTGCTAGATTTTAAAACTGCGAATCGATCGTCACCGTATTCTAACGTACCTATATAGTCGATTGGTTAGCGTATGCGGCTGTTGAGCAAGAAGTCTCGGGTTCGAAATTGCAAATATTTGTTTCGGAGTTTGTGTTTTGTTTGTATAATATGTACTTGTGTATTTACAAAAAGAAGATTTTTATGTATTTATATCAGTTGTGTAGTATCCATAGCACAGGCTCTGCTTAATTTAGGACTTGACGATATTGTGTGTAATTCCCCCAAAATATTTATTTATATCCGAAATATACCTATTATTAAATGTTCGTTTGTATTTATTGGATTTAAGTGATGATTATTATTTTGTCGCCGTGGGGTGAGGACCTGGTGATCTGTAATTCAGGCTATACCTAAAATATACACCAGATCCTTACAGACTGACTTTCGATTATTTTTGTTGTTCGATTAGTATTTGCTGAATTACATTTCTTAGTCCGTGTGGCGACGGATTAAGAATACAGAGTATCATCACCCCTATTCATACCGCGGGTGTTGTAAAAGGCGACTAAGGAATAAACTACGCAAGACAACATCAATGCAAAGAGAAGGAAAACTTGAAACCAACCCTATACCAATCTGTTTGACCAGCGTGGTATAGTAGGCCAAAACCTCCTTTCTAAGGAGAGGCCTATGTCCAGCAGTGGACTGTTAAAGGTTGAAGTGTTGATGATGATGAATATGGAATCTCCGTGCCACTGACATCCTTTTGTAAAGAATAAAAAAAAACAAAAGAAGCGCGAAATATTGTTCAAATTCTAAGCTAAATTGTGTCTGACAAGGTGTCTTACGTTTTGATTTTATTTTATAAATACTTTAAATGTTCCTCACAGGTGTAATATAAAGCACTGTGTAGCACTCGGGTGAAAGTCCCATTCCTACCTCGGGAGTATTGTGCACACAAACTGCTCCCTCGCTAGTAATCGGTCCCTTTCCTTCCTCGGTGAACAATGTACTATTACGTTATTGTTGTTGCAGGTGCCGGAGAAGTACACGTGCAGCATCTGCCTGAACCCTCGGCGCGGTCGTCGCGGTGCGAGGTTCGTTCACGACCAGGACCGCCTGTACGAGGGACTGCTGCCCGGCGCGCGAGCATCGGAAGCTCTGCGACGCTCCCACGAGCTCAGCGGGAACCTGCTGCGGATAGACGACGCTCTGCACGCGCTCAGAGTCAAGTGCTACGTCGCCACGTTAGTCGCCTTCTTTTCATATGTTAGCCTACCAAACTGCCTTGTTGGTCTAGTGGTTAGCGTATGTTGCTGCTGATCAAGAGGTCTCGGGTTCGATTCCCGGATCGTACCAAATGTTTGTATGATCTGCAAATATTTGTTTCGGAGTTTGGCTGTTTTCTATGTATAATATGTATGTATTAAAAAAAATGTTTATGTATTTATATCAGTTGTCTAGTACCCATAGCACAAACTCTGCTTAGTTTGAAACTAGATGATGTTGTGTGTCAGATGTCCGAAATATTTATTTATTGTTCCGGCCTACGGAGGTCGGGTGAATGATGTAGAATGATTGGGCCTCTATAGACTCACAATCGCCAACGAAATACGACAGCGTGAATGTTTTCATTTTTAGGTTAGTCTTTTGTGTGAAGGTTGTACCGCCCCGGTCGGCGATGGTCGATCAAGCACTGTAACCGGCCTTAGTAGACTACTAAGGCCGGTTACAGTGTTTAATAAAAAAAGGATAATATGGTGATAATAATGAGGATTATGTATTTATTTATTATAAATTCCAGTAAAAAAGACCACCCCAAGCTCTACCTTTGGGCGAAGGACTGGGAGCATGCTGAGATTCAATACACACAGGAGAGACTCAACTCTGACTACTCGGACCTCAATATTATGATCAATACCATCGGAAAGGAGAACCTGCCTATCAAGCCTGATGACGTCAAGGACATGCCGCTGGATATTAGGACATCGCCGTCAGAAGACAATGAACAGGACAGGTGAATTTACTATACATATTTTTTAATCACCGAAAATCATTGAGCGATGACAGCGATTGATGAATGTGAACGAAGCGAAAGAGGTGTGTTGAGATTGTGAGTGTGTCAGGACCGTAGTAAGTAGTAAATAAATCGTCTATGTGAAATAGACGTGACTTATGTACTCTGGAAACAATCACCGAGGCTAAGCAACGAGGTCAGACCTAGATGGGTGACCGTTTGTGGCATGATATTTTATGAGCGCTTTCGAGGTCACGTTAAGTAATCGCAGTCCCAGGTTGTTATCATAAGATAGAAGTCGTGAAGGTATCTAACTAGCCTTCGGGCGGCTTGTAAACATCATACGGCAAGATTACGTAGCTACAACGTCTCTTACCTGCACTAGGCTAGCGTGGAGACGTATGGCCTTAAGCCTCTCCTGAGAGCAGACTCGAGCCCAGCAGTAGGACGTATGTAGTATGGGTTGTTGACGACACCTCATGGGTAAAGGTCCTTGGTAGTGATCCTAGTAAACCCGAAAGGAATATTAACTATATGTATATTTTTTTAAGGTTTTCACAACGTGATGGGCCCCTCGGAACACAGTCGCTGTTGAGCGGTTTGCTGTCAAGTCCTAGCGGAGCTTCGCTCGACTTGCCTATTAGCACTTCTGAGTTGGAGCGCCTCGCCAAATCTGTACAAGGTAATGATACTGCTTCTGCATGTAGTACTTGCACTCTATACTAAAAAAATATAAAGAGAAAGTTTGTGATTTTGTACAATTGTATTAGAATCACACAAAATTTTAGCTTATGTTAAAAATATTTATAAAGATGTTTTATTGCCACATAAGGTGTTGCCAAAATATTTGAACATATTTTATTTTTTATATGAACTGTTTTGTTCGCGGTGTTGCCCGCGTGTATGTCGGTTATTACGGGTAAAAATAGCCTATGTCACTATAACTCGTGCGAGCTAACGTGGCACCTGGCTCAAAATGAAACATGATACCGTTCCCCCGCGTGATACCCCTCTGTTGTCTTGCGAGTAGCGTTAGCATCACTATTACCTACCGTTTCACGAATCTTTCCATAATAATTTTAGTTTATTAGGTACATATTACCTAATCTTTATATATATAATTCTTGTGTGAGTGTGTGTCACTGAACTTCTCTCAAACGACTGGCCCGATTTTGATGAAATTTTTTGTGTGTGTTCAAGGGGATCTGGGAATGGTTTAGATTCGCAATTGGACCCGGTAGGTGGCGCTGCGATCAAGTTCTGGAATTTTAAAGTTGGGCGGTACGAAGTTCGCTGGGTCAACTAGTGTTATATAAATCACTTTTTTTTTATATTAATTTATCATTAGATTCGTCTGGATAATCCTATTGTTTTAAGAAAGGTCACACGGAAAAAAACCAGCATGACGACTATGAGACGCAATAGTTTAAAATAAAGAATATCCATATACATGATATGATATTTAGAGACTTAAAATGATTTAAAATTGTATTATATATCCATATTTCAGTTCCTAATTTCATTTAAAATGATATTAGGTGTTACCTAATATTATTAAAATCACTGCACGAAGAATGTATTCGGGTAAATAATTAATGAGGCCTGCTTCCTATTGGTATGCATATGTATTTTTTTAACTCAGGTAGTAAAGTACTACTTAAGATAAAGTAGTATGTTATGAGAAAATACTTGAAGCAAAATAAATGTTAAAATTTAAAAAACTATTATAAATTTTATTTTTCTTGCACTCAGTACTTTAAACGAAAGACATTTGAGTCAGGTGCCATCTTAGGTCGAACGAGTTATAGGTTTCCATCAGTGAAAGAATTTTTAAAAACGATAGCAAATAAACTTACATATTGTATTTGGAATATTAGTTAGGATATCTTTAAGTAAGTAAGTAATAAATAGTAATAATAATGACTTCCCCCTTCCGTCCGTCCTCGACCTACCCCCCAACGGTTGGTGCTAGAAAGATGAAACTTAGCATTAATATGTGTTGTAATTACATGGACATCCAATAAAATTATGAAAAATATTGTTATTTGGGGTACCTCCCCTACATGTAAAGTGGGGATGTTTTTTTTATGAGTATTATTGGTGTGCTTTTGTATATATATATATATAGATGTATATATGTTTGTATCAGAAGAGGAGAGTAGTGTTGTGGGGCCGCAGCCCGAGGCGGCCATCGAGAACGGCGCGTGTCGCAAGCGGCTGCTCAAGCACCTGCAGCGCTGCCACGCGCTCGTCGACGCGCGGCTTGACTCCATCGAGGCGCAGGTCGCAGGTATACATCACACACACACTCCCATCACTACCACCCACATTTTGCTCCATTCTATTCACTCTTAAATGGTATTTACTTCTGAAAGTAAAACAGGTTTTTACATGTCGCAGTTAATAATCTATATATATATAAATTAATCCCTATTTCTCTTGGTCACGCCATCACGCGTGAACGGCTGGACCGATTTCGCTTATTCTTTTTTTTTTAAATACTTCCTTGAAGTACGAGGATGGTTGTTACGGAGAGAAAAATAAAAAAAAAACTGAAAAGTGTAAAAAATACTTTTCTATATTTCCATACAAAAGATTCGTAATAATACTTATAAAAATAAATTTGAACTTCAATACTATACCATAAAGTTCAAGTTTTATTGGAGGGGTTCCGAGAAGGCAAAACAATTGAGTGACGTTGAATCGGGCGGTACGAAGTTCGCAGGGTCAGCTAGTAATATATATTTTGGAGGTAGTAGAGCCACGCTGATTTCAGCACGAATGGGCCGGCTCGACTGGGACAGTACTACCCTCACACATAAGACCATCCTAATAATGACGGCATTCTTGCTGTCGTATTTCGTTGGTGAGTGTGAGACCGGAGGCCCAATCATTCTGCATCATTCTGGAGGCAGAGAAAATTATGCAGAAACATCTGACCAGGCTGCCATGGTATGGGCCATTGCCATTGCCTACCCTCACAATGAGGATGGTGACCCTTACTCCTGAATTCTACTCATGCTTTCCATCAGGCAGAGTAGAGTCACTTTGGTAGGTCTAAATATAAAAATACAGCCGAATAACATTCTTTGCGGTTTGTACCAGAAAGTCCATTTTTTTATCTGTTAATGTTTTATTCTTCTATTTCATTTCACTATTTACCTTGCTACCATATCCTCTCTCAAACTGTCTATGCACCGTTTTTTGGTCTTCATCTCATCTTGTACCCTTTAAATCTTATTAATACTTACAGATCAAAATATAAAATTCTAATTTAATAACCACTGTGTTTCTCTATCTCATTATTCTGAAAATATCCTCTTAATCTCATTTCATTCAACAGAACTAGAATCTCAAGACCCGTCGTTCGAAGACGACGAGACCGCCGACTACTTCCCGCGCACCAAACAAACCATACAGATGTTGATGCGAGATCTAGATACAATGGAGGAGCTCGGAGTTGTTACCTAAACGATTAAAAAAGAATGGAAAATAAACCCTAAGCTTACAGTGGTGCTGATTCTGTTCTTAACATCACTAAAGTAAATTCACAAAAATTTGTTGTTGGATTATATACTGTTATCCAATTGACATACAGTTCATTATTCGATATCTCAAATCTTAGCCTCCACTTTAAGCATGCATTTTAAGCTCAGAATGAAATAGCAATAGATCGGAGACAAATACTTATTTATTAAATTACACCTTATTGCCAGACCAATTGTCGTTTATTATATACAAAATATCTTATTACTGAACTGACGAAATCGCATAATCGCTATCATCATAAAAAATATAATAATTTTAACATTTTACGAGTTTAGTTTAGTCTGCATGTAGTTTAGTCAGCTGTGACGACGTCTAAGTTTAGTTCGGCAATTTAGTTTTACGTTATACGTTTTGAACGTTCAACACAAGAATAGCTAAGAGTTGAATAATCTAAAAATGGACTGTAAACTAATGAAATTAAAGCATATATTGCAACAACAAATTTTAGTTGATGTTAACAAGAGAATCAGCACCAGTATTATGTTTTAAGATAATGTAGGTATATTTATGTGTATATTTAGAATAGCGTAGATATGTTAAGTGTATATTGACAAAACTTTGTTTGAACTATGTACAGGTAGGTAGGTTAATTTGAAAATCTCTGTCCCAATTTGGGAAATCATTCATAAATATTGCCATGTATTCTGAAATGTGTTAGTACTTATAATTGCATAAATTTTGCCACATTTGTACCCAAAGTTTATTAAAAACAAAGTTTTATTTATATTGGATTTTTTTAAAGTGCTTCGTGGGTTTCAACTGGAATTTAAATTATAGCATATATCCCAGCATATCCACTACATCAGCAGTTCCCCAATTGTATTTGGAATCGATGCAATTGGCAATTATGGATTAAGGTATTATTAAATCAGGCTGTTTATTTTTGGACCAGGGTTATGAGTCGTCTTTTATAATTCTGACTGATCCGATATCGCATTGATAGCAAGAAAATACATAAAACTGTTTTAATATTTTATTATCTTAAAAATTACCAGTACAAAAATTAACCCTCGTAGAACTTGGGGAGTTGATCGCCAAGGATAACGGAGCGTTCCACTCCAGCTTCAGAAATGACACCTAAGCGCACAACACCTCCTGATGAACCGTCACGGAGCATAGCCAGGGTCAAGGTATTGGTGACAAACTTCATTGCTTCTTCCTTGGTCATTTTGGGCTTGAAATTAGCGTCGACATAACCATACACGTATGTGGACCCAGAACCTCCAATTGACACTGCTTGACGTTGTACCATTCCACCAATAGGTACGGAGTAGATTTGACCTGTAGAAATACAATTTATATCAGAATAATATATTAAGCTAGTCGAGTCCCATTGTTGTACCTTTACAATAACAATGGCGGTGCCGGTAACAAGCTTTAGTTACTCCTTATATCATCAGACAAAAATATAAAAATATATTTTTGGATGTACCACATATGTTTAGGTTATCACGAAATTTAAGGGAAGTAACATCTGATCAGGCCATTATGATATGGGGCACAACGCTGCATTGCCTATCCTCACAAACTCCTGGATTCTACTCATGCTTTCCATCAGGCAGAATAGTCACTTTGGAAGGCTTAAATATAAATAAATGTAAAGGAAAAATAAATGATTTTCTAAAAATGTATAGATTTTTTTTTGCTTTATATTAAAACCAACCTGGATGTAAGGCATACGTTGTGGGCCTCCACAAATTACTCCAATATTAATGTCATACAGAGAGCTCAGAATCAGATCCTAAGGTCCATAGCAAATGTACCATGGTTTGTTACCAATACTGAATTACACTAACAGCTGTCAGTCAAAACAGTGAAAGGGGAAATATGATATGCCTCTGAGAACTATTTGAACAGGTTAAAACACCATCCAAATGAATTGGCACGCCAGCTGACTATAAAAAGTTCCATTAACAGGCTCAAAGGTTTGATATCTTAGAACTACAAACCTGTCAGTAGCTTCAAGCTGCCATACATGAGTAGTAGTTTTCGCTGGGGAGCACCCTGTACACATTATATTTAACCATCACATCTGCTCATAGTCCTGGGACTGATTGCAGATATTATAATAACACAAAAAATAAAATAAAAAAATAGTAAATGTATTTTACCTCCAAGTTTCTTATCCCAGCCAGCGACTAAAATACCAGCCACCAACGAGTCCCGGTAGTTGTAACACAACTCACGGAATATGGCCGAGGCAGTCTGCACTAATGGTTGCTCACCAAGCTCCATCTTGTGGAAATCTGAATAATAAAAGAATTTGACATTTTATTAACTAGCTGCACTACTAGGTGTAATCCACAGCTATTGCTGTGAATCACGAGTAACACTAGTGCTAAACTAGTCTAAATAAAGTTTACTCCATGTCATCAACTATATACCAGTGGAAGTTCCGTCAAAATCAGTCAAGCCATTCTAGAGAACAGAGACAAAATTTTTGATATAAGTACCTATATGGTACTTTCACATTTATTTAAAAAAACTGTGCATATGATTTTACAAAAATTTTAATTTTATTTATTTGTATGGATTTATCATTAACTCTACTAGTGAAATTGTTCATTTCATCATTTGCTATAGTAAGATCCACACAGTATAAAACATTAAGTGCATATGTATTCATACACACACAAGTTGTACTCAGAGCACTGGATAGATTAGTTTTAGAACTGAGGTTTTGTGTGGACTAAGATTAATAGTACATCTAAGAGTTTTTCTTTCTTTTACAAAGACAACTCCCACATTAGGACTATAAATTCCTGTGTCGCGGGGAACTTTACAAACATACATTTATATGTCAGTTTCTGACATATAAAACTGATTCTGGAATCAGAACAACAAATTGTGAATCACACACAGTGTTATCCTATGTGGGATTTGAAACAATGACACTTGGCGCAGTAGGAAGGCGACTGCTTAAGCCACTAGGCCAACCGTGCAGTCAAGAGTGATTAAAATTGAGTTCTTTGATTTGAATCTAAATATCTAAATGAAAATTGTCTTTTGTGTGAAATAAAATTAAAGTTTCAGCCCACCTAGCCAAGTTGCAAACATTTATCATTCTGCAATCACCAATTCTCTTATTTGATATGATAATATTTTGTTTTGATCACGCATTACAGTGATATTAGCCATTCAAACAAGTGCATAGAGGCATCAGTGATTGCAGAACGAAAAGTATTGCAACTAGGTTCGAATTCTTATAAGAGTATCTAGAAGAATCACTGGCCAAGAGGTGCTGGATAGTAAATCACAGTTTAAGAAAAAAGTGAGTTACTTTTATATTAGGTTCAATAGTAATGTTTGATTTATTTAAATTCATTTTTGGATCAACTGGATCAAATTAGGGGTTGGTACAAATACCACATCAAAACAGTTATGACAATGAGACAATAATGAAATTCTAAGCAGAAAATGCTATAGATTTTACAACTAAATATAAAATTATAATAAACAGGTTGTATATTCAATTTATTGATTTATGGTCTATTTAAAATACTCACTCAAATGATAAGTGACAATATCAGCAATGGCTTGAGTATCAGCTGCCGAGCCAGAGCGACAACAATAAATATGATCAGTGATTCTGGTCAACTTGTCAGTCACTCTATTAGCGATATAAGCCCCAGTAGTAGTGCGGGAGTCAGCGCCAATAACTACACCACCGTCGTATTCACACGCCATAATGGAAGTACCGGTGCTGTGAGGTGCATTCATCCATTCCGGGATGCAAGGGTCTGAGTACGCATTTACAACAGATGTAGCCATATTTCTGTAAAAACAAATAAAATTTGTAGATTTGCTTCCAAAAGAAACTATTGTGTACAGTTTTCTCTGTCTTCTCATTTTGTTTGTTGTAGCGTCATGTCAAGTAGGTTATACCTTGTTTTTGTGTTGCGAAACAAATATGTATAAATATAAAGATCAAAAGTATATTATAGTGAATACTTACATTGATTATTAGTTTATACGCTACTATTTAGAAAATAAATTTTTGAAAGTCACGATTACAATTGCGGCGAGTAATTGTCACTGTCATGTCAAACATACGATTTGTGTTGCCAAGTAATGCCAAGTGCTTTTTAGCATGAAAATAGTTACAGAATGGCGTGGATTATTTCGATTTTTGAACAATGAGGCCAGTCAAAATAATTTAACTTGTAATTGATGTTTTAGAATTAACCATCTTATTTTTAGCAAATAACGACACAAATTGGACACAATTCATGTCATGATTCAATACTTTAGTTTTAGTTTTGATTTTTTGAATGGGGTACTGAAACTATCACTACATAGTATAAAAAAAAAGCGGCCAAGTGCGAGTCGGACTCGCCCATGAAGGGTTCCGTATCAGCAAGTAACATCATATAAAAGTTCTTGTATTTCGTCGTAACTTTCATCGATGTTTTTATACTAGTGTTGATTGGATGAAAGGTAAATTGCGTGTTACGATTTATGACGTATTAAAGAAAAACTACTCACTAGATCTCGTTCAAACCAATTTTCGTTGGTAGTTTACATGGTAATGTACAACATATATTTTTTTTAGTTTTATCACTCTCTTATTTTAGAAGTTAGAGGGGGGGGGGGGGACACACATTTTTCCACTTTGGAAGTGTCTATCGCGCAAACTATTCAGTTCAGAAAAAAATGATAGTAGAAACCTCAACATCATTTTTGAACACCTATCCATTGATACCCCACACGTATAGGTTTGATGAAAAAAAAATTTTTGAGTTTCAGTTCCAAGTATGGGGACCCCCAAAATTTATTGTTTTTTTTCTATTTTTATGTAAAAATCTTAATGCGGTTCACAGAATACATCGACTGACCAAATTTCAACAGTATAGCTCTTATAGTTTCGGAAATAATTGGCTGTGACATACGGACGGACAGACAGACAGACAGACAGACAGACAGACTTGACGAATCTATAAGGGTTCCGTTTTTTGCCATTTGGCTACGGAACCCTAACAAAGGCGTTTTCTCTGTCCCTTTGTATGCCTAAATCTTTAAAACTTCGCAACGGATTTTGATGCCATTTTCTTTAATAGATAGAGTGATTCAAGGGGAAGGTTTTTATGTATAATACATGCATAATATGGTTGATAATAATTTTAATGTCGTAAATAAACCCATTTTTTTACGCTTACATTGCAAACGCTGGCTGTACCCTACGAGATAGATCAAAATAATGTACTACAGTATTGTACATCTTAAAAAGGTCTACAAAAAAGTCCGCGATGGTATATGTTTATCTCTTAGGGATAACCCACAATAACAATTTATTTTTATTATTTTTTTACGAGAAATAATGGCTTCGGTTCAATTTCCGGTTCAGACCAAATGTTTGTGTGATTCTCAAACATTTGTTTCGGAGTTTGGGTGTTTCCTATGTATAATATGTACGTATTTACAAAAAAAGTATGTTTATGTATTTATAATAATTGTCTCGTTCCCATAATACATACAAGCCCTGCTTAGTTTGGGACTAGATAGCGTCTTGTTTATGATGTCTTCTATCTAGTCTAAAGAAACAGAAAAGTACTATACGTTGTGTTTGGGACTAATCAACTAACTAAAGCAACAAACATTGTTTAATACCCACAATACAAGCTCTGCTTAATGTGGGACTGTCCGAAAAAATTATAAATACATATTTATTTAAAAAATGATTACAATCCTTACTAATCCATACTTCCATACTAATATTATATTCTTATTGTTATTATATTCTTTTAAGTTAATTAAGATGGTAATAATTATCCTTTTGTTAGCTGTGATTACCTATAACTGAATGAGCGCAGGGCATGTATTTTGTTTTTTTATATTCATGTACGATGTGTGTAACATACATTTGTTGGTGATCCGAAATATAATATGATTATGGTGAAAGTAACTCTTTCCTTATGTCTGTGCCGCTTTCACGCTATAACTACTGAACCGATTTAAATGAAATTTGGTACACAGATAGTTTAGAGCCTGAAAAAGGACATTGGCTACTTTTAAACGCGATAACCGACATCCACGCGGGCGGAGTTGCGGACGAAAGCTAGTTCATATTGAGTAGAGTTTTTTGTGTAGCAAGCATTGTTTGTCTCTGTTCCTAGATACGATTATTAAGAGTTAAGGTAAACTTATTAATATTACATAGTCAAAACCAAAAAAAAAATAACTACACCATTTAATACAAATGTATTTCGCAAAAATGATTCACCTTTTCAAAAAATGCGCTATCATTCCCGCGTGGGTGTCCTCCACTCATTAGCACCCCTTGTCCTCTTAAAAACACACATTAAAAAAAATTCGCTACACACCATTTTGTACGTTATCCCAAAAACTATGTTTATTTAAAAGTTATAAAAGACTATCCGCTTTGAATCCGTGTGACGTTTATGATAAATGATCTTTTTATTCGTCGTTTTTATTGAATAAGAATATAGAATTTATATTATTCATGAAGTTTGCGATTCGCCACCGTTGTTCACTGTGATGGCACACGTCTTAAAAAATGTCATTCTTAATCCCAGAAATAGTTTCTACGCATGGTTTTGATACTTGTGTTTGTACACGTTGTTAAGAATGTTCTTTATGATGTCAATTTTGGTTATGATAAATTATATAATATTATTTCTTTTATAATGATAAATAATATTTTTTATAGTAGGTAATGGCCCTGCCAGACGACCCGGCGTAGTGGAACCATGGTGTACCTCTTTCCTTCAAAGTCAGTCAAGCATCTACACCGGCCTACTTCTACAAGGGTAATAAATAACCTTACCTGTCACATTGCAAGGACGTCTTTTAACGTCCGGAGCCACTTGCCTGCGGAACCTGGCCTTTTCTGTTCCTTGCTTGCCGAGGAAGGTGATGGTGTGCCACGCGCTATCCGTAACCAGGCTATGGTAATGAGTGAGAGAATTCTCACTTTAAAGGCAGTCGCAAGGCGTTTGCTAAATCCCGCTGGGTATTCTGTAATGGGGGGAAGGTGCTGTATCCACACTTAGGTCATCGTGATGACTCCTTGTGATTTCCAAGTATCAAGTATGTAAAATGAGTATGGGTCATAAAGCCGCTATAGGCTATAGCTCGATGGCGGTATTAAAATGGAATTTTATCAGTTACAGTTACAGGCTACTGCTATAAGTCAGTTTATAAAAGCAGAAGATAAAGTGTTTTCGTGAATTACAGTAAGCATATCCTAGAAATACAAAACAACATCGTTTTGTTTGCGTCAAAGATTTGTAAATAAATAAATAAATCTTTTGGACGTTTGACACACAACATCATCTAGTCCCAAGCTAAATGTAATTTTACTTTAGACAATTCCTGATTACGGGCACAAGTATCAAACATAGAAGTGGCAGTATCACGGCGTTGCTCGTCGGCAATAAGTAGGCGTATTATTGAGGCCGCGAGCGACCCCGCGCTCCGCACAATACCTACGGGTCGGTGGAAGTGGCTGTCAATCGCACTTGAATAATGACGCGTGCGGTGGCGACGTTTTGTTATTTATTTATTTATTTCATACTCTCTGACTCCCCCGCGACACTAACAATGGCCAGATGTTGATATTTTTTTCAATATTACAATGTATTTTAAGTTTCGATAGCCATTGTTGTATGATGCCTGTTTCCGTTAGACCCTCGGCTACCCGTCAGCTGAATTGTCAGTTGCTATCACAGTTCATTTGATTCATTATCTAGAACTACCCACAAAAGTACCAATACTTTGAAGATGACGAGGAATTTGTGATTCAGTAAGTTTTAGATGCTACTTTTTTGTTCAATAAATCTCTACACACGTATAATGTATCGGTGGCTGGTTTATTAAACGTATATATTTAAAAAATAATAACAAAGAACGAACATAACACATCTATTTAAAACCTTATCTATACATTCTTGACTTCATAGTTATCTAACCATCGACATCATCATGAGCGTATTTCAATCCACTTCTAGACATGCTTCAACTGTCTTCTTGATATAAAGGTTGGTTAGCGTATGCGGCTGCTGATCAAAAGGCCTCGGGTTCGATTCAAGGGTCGGACCTAAGGTTTGTATGATCTGCAAATATTTGTTTCGGAGTTTGGGTGTTATATATGCAATACATATGTATTTAGAAAAGAAAGGATAGGTATATGAATTTATATCAGTTGTCTAGTACCCATAGTACAAGCTTTGCTTAGTTTGGAACTAGATGATGTTGTAAAAAAAAGCAGAAAAAAAGGCAGGCAATCGGAGTAGACTGCAGGATTTGCACGACGTTGATCGATTATGGGCTTATCGCATCCAACTTCTTCCAACCGTCTTGCGCAAGTCATCACTCCAACTGGTCTGTGGACGTCATACCTTTTTCAAATACGATGAACTTCACACATCTCACATACGGCAGTCTGATAACAAACATAGCATGGATAAGCAGAACATGTACAGTAACCAGACGGCTATTCAACATACTTTTTTTATTTCATTTATTTTTTTAAACAACTCCCGCATTAAATGCTTAATATTAAATCCAGTGTGATAGGATACTTTACAAACATATATGAACGGATACAAAGAACACCCAGACTCAGAACAATTATTTGTGGATCACACAAAGTGCTGTCCATTATGGGATTTGAACCCACAACAATTGGCGCAGTAGAAACCATTAGACCAACCGTGGAGTCATTTACCACTAAAGGTGTCTAACAGATTTTTTTGCTTTCTTGGTCATTTCACGAAAAATCTTAGTACCTATGTACATATCTATCTAATGCCTCACCCACAAACGTTGGGTGTCAAAACCTTTTTTTTCTGTTAAAGAAATAGATGTAGGGAAAAGCAAATTATTTGTGTAGATTTTTAGCATATAATAAAGAATGGTACAACATTATGTCTACATGCGTTTCTTTCGTTATTAACATATATATTAAGTTTTCTGTGGAAAATTTACAGCAGAATTGGGACAAACATTTCAAAAGTATTATCACAGGTGTTTTAACGTTTTACTACAAAAAAATCTAATTACTTACGTCAAGAGGATTGGTGGTTTTTTAAACTTCTCGAAACGTGTTCGTTTTGTTTTTCTTATAATTAATATACGATCGAAGTTTATATTTTAAATCTATACTCTCTCTCTTATCTCTTTCAATACACAGCCTCATTACATGGTTATATGATATCGTACAGTATATAATTACGGGTACGTATTATGAATGTTCTGCATACCGTATGTAAACGTACCGACAAGATCCATTAAATTGCCAATTTGGCCTCCACTTTAATAGCGGTAATATTGCCAATTTGACTGCCTTGTTGGTCTAGTGGTTAGCGTATGCGGCTACTGATCAAGAGGTCTCGGGTTCGATTCCCAGGTCGGAAAATATTTGTGTGATCTACAAATATTTGTTTCGGGGTCTGGGTGTTTTCTATGTATAATAAGTATGTATTTACGAAAAAAAAATTATGTTTATGTATTTTTATCAGTTGTTTAGTACCCATAACACAAGCTCTGCTTAGTTTGGGACTAGATGACGTTGTGTGTAAGATGTCCGAAATATTTATATATTATTTATTGAAGTAAGTATCTACATACATAGTTTTCCTGATTTTATCAGTTCATTTCTTCCTCGTTCTTTACAGTCTTATAAGTACGAAAATGAGTCCATAAACTTACATATAACAACAAACTTATAAATATTATTTTAAATATAAGCTTTTTTTTATCCATCCTAAGGTTGCCTGGAAGAAATTGCTTTTGGCAATAAGGTTGCCCTTTGTACACTTGATACTTAATAATTTTGTTCATTCATGTAACTTTGTAATATGGTGTGCAAATAAAGAGTTATCTATCTATGTATCTATCCATATATAGGCATAGATATCTCTTTATTTAAGATAGCTTTTACGAGACGGCTGGCAGGAGCTGGATGCTAGTAGCCGAGGATCGAACTAAGTGGCGACGTGCAATTGGAAAGGCCTATGTCTGTAAATTGCGGTTTACGATTTATGAAGTATTAAAAAATAACTACTTACTAGATCTCGTTCTAATCAATTTTCGGTAATAGTTTACATGGTAATGCACAATATATTTTTTTGGTTTTATCACTCTTATTTTAGAAGTTACAGGGGGGGGGGGAGGACACATTTTTCCACTTTGGAAGTGTCTCTCGCGTAAACTACTCAGTTTAGAAAAAAATTATATTGGAGACCTCAACATCATTTTTGAAGACTTATCCATAGATTGTCACACGTTTGGGTTTGTCAAAAAAAATTTTTTAGTTTCAGTTCCAAGTATGGGGGCCCCCAAAATGTGTTATTTTTTCTATTTTTATATAAATTGGTTATATAATGCGGTTCATAAATTACATCTACTTACCAAGTTTCAAGAGTATAGTTCTTATGGTTTCGGAAAAAAGTGGCTGTGACATACGGACGGACAGACAGACAGACAGACATGACGAATCTATAAGGGTTCTGTTTTTTGCCATTTGGCTACGGAACCCTAATAGATGGTTGAACGTCTTTTGCGCTAAATTAGAAGCTTGATTTTTCCTGCTTCAAGTATTCCTTGTCAAATTAAACCTGATACCTAAACCCATACATGAGAAAACTTTCAGTATTAATAGAGAAGCATACAGACTTACACACAGACTAAAAATGACATCGATGGATGATATTGATGGACGGAACCCAAAAAATTGAAAGATACGTGATTTTAACTACGGTCTCTGCAACATTCATGTATTATATATCGTAGATTTCAGACTATTTGTACATGAGACGGCAATTTTATGATAAATGGCTATCGATAAATAGGCCTGGACAAAAAATATAGTTAATCTCCTTTGATTTTTCAGCAAATATCATAACATCGGAGCTTTCAGAGTAGCCTTGGCTTGCGTCCAACTTTCACCGAATTACTTAGTTTTACAAAACATTTTGGTGATCTCATAAGGAATGTAGATAGTCTAATATACTTCTAAATTATAAATAATTTGTCTAGTACTTAAATATACTAGTCACAATTTTAAAGTTTATTTCGATGAATATCAAGTTTTGTTGAAGATTTTTGCTTAATATTATTATTTTTTAATGAAAATTATGAGTAGAGTCCAAGTCCTCATTCAGAATGCAGCAATATGACCCGCACTATGATAGCCTAGTGAGATGCTTCTGTTCCATTGAGGTTATGGTCTTGCATTGACTAAAGAGATAAGACTGCACGAATACTGTCATTTTCGACTGATTTGACTAGTGAACAGATTTATTTTATTGGGAATAAGTGCTTATGTGAGGCCTGAGTACCTTTTTGTTTTTTTCCTGATAGCTGTCATACAGTCAATACCAATAGGTACATCTGTCAACGTTCAACATATCAAAACTATTGTTTTAATCAATCAGTCAAATTGATCACAGTATTAACGATAATTATGTAAACTGTAAAATTACCTTACCATTAACAAAATATTGTTATTATGTCTAAATGTCGATACCTGACTATTGTGTTTACTATTTATCATCATCTTCCGAGCTACTAGTTCAACCGGTTTTACCTGAATTTCAGTTTTTTCACGGAGCGACTGGCATCGGACCTCCGCAACCCTAAGGGAGAACTGAAATTCGAAGATTGAATTTATATTAAGTTATAAGATATGTTTAAGTTTGTCTGGTCCAGTCTGGCGCCAGGGGTGGTCTTGGTCTTTTTCACAACATTAATGAAGAGTGGCTTCGGTTAGCGTCATGCGTTATAATTTAACCAGCAGAAAATTAATCAACTTGAGTCTACCATGACTCGAAAAAAAAATTAGTTTTTTCATAAAAAATAAATAAAACAGAGCAAAATTGCCTGATCAGAGTTCATAAGCTTTGGCCAGCGGTCTTCCCATGGTCCTCTTTCAGTGGTCAGTCAGACAAACAGCTTGTGCCTGATATGTAAACATTTTACATGTCGTCAGCCCGATAATTCTCGTATAAAAATTATATTGCCTTCCTAATTGATTAAATAATATGTAGTTAAAAGGTTTTAGAATGTGTAATGTGAGAAATATTTAATACTCTCAAAATTTAAAGAATATTTACAACATTTACAAACAAGCGTCAAAGAATGCCCCCGCATCATCGCTTACTGGTAGCGTTCCCAAAAGACAGCATTGCCACGGCAATGATAATTCTCTGTGCTAGAAAAGGCCAGCTTTGGTCACAAGAAGCGTCGATAAAAGGTTTAGGTATGTACCAAGTTTAAAGTAAAAAAATCTAGGTTCATCTTCACTGCCGTCCCTTCAAATTACGTAACGCTATCCTAAATCAATCAAAACAACGTTTAAATCCGCGTTCTTTATTCGACTTTTTTTTTTCTTCCTTCCCCGTGCCAACAAAGGGACTTCCTATTATATAAATTTGATACGATATTTTATAGAGTATTGTAAGCACGCGCTAGAGCTCGCGTCGCTTTTTTGCTATATATTCCGGTAGGTGGCGCAGTCGACAGGCGGGCCGTGGAGGTAGGGGAATGTGGGGAGAAGCTCGGCCCCTAAAAAGTTATGTATTTTTTTTCCTCTTTTTTCCCATCGACGGAGACGTGATGAAACGGCGAGCGATATTGATCCGTCGCGCGTTAGATGTTATTAGCTTCACAAGCGCCATTTTAGCTATATGTATACCTACTTACTAAGTTATATTTTTTTATCTTTGGATAAAATTATTTTTAATTAAGTGTAAGTAGCTTTTAAAACGGTATTAAATAGTCAATTCGATGCTTTGTAAGCACTTTGTAAACTTGACATTCATTTAAGTTGGTATGGAAGTTTAAGTCACTTTAAATGCGTCTAATAAAAGATAACAAAAAATAAACAATAATTGAATATCTTTTTTATTTATTATACGTAATACAATACAAACCTAGTAAGAAGGCATTGAGCAATTCACATCTTATTCGAGAGGTCTCGGGTTCGATTCCCGGGTCGGACTAAATATTTGTGTGATCCACAGATACTTGTTTTGAAGTCTGGGTGTTTTCTATATAGTAATGTGTATGTATTTACAAAAAAAAGTATGTTTTTGTTTTTATATCAGTTGTTTAGTACCTATAATACAAGCTCTGCTTAGTTTGGGACTAGATGACGTTGTGTGGAAGATGTCCGAAATATTTATTTATTATTTAATCCACTAAATTATAATTGCGAAAGTTGGTGAGGATGTATGTATGAATAGGTATTTGTTTCTCTTTCACGCAATAAGTACTGAACGAATTGTGATAAAACTATAGAGTAATATTAGGTTAAACATTAAAATAACACATAGGCTAACTATAACCGCGATAACCGAAATATACGCGAGCGGAGCCGTGGGCCAGAGCTAAAAGTTAGGATCGAAGAAATCGGGGTCAAACTGTCATGGAGTATCACCATCTAACAATACATCAAAAACCCATAACGTCCGACTGATGGGCTGGGGTCTCCTCTAAGGAGAGGGTTAAGGCCATACGTCCCCACCCGGCCGAGTGCGGGTTGGGGACTGGCAAAACACGTTGTGGCTATGTAATCTTTTAAGCCGCCCGATGGCCTTCAACTAAGCTTCACGACTGCTATCTTATGACAACAACTGACATCCGTAATCACGGAAACGCTCATTAAATGTCATGCCACAAACGGTCACCCATCTAGGTCTGACCGCACCGTCGTGACTTACCATCAGTGATTGTTTCCAATCACCTAAGGCCACTCGGCTATGAGCGCTTCTGACTATACCTTACTAATATTATCAACTAGCTGAGTCCCGCGGTGTTTCCCACGGTTTTGTTGTAAATCTCGAATAACGCCGCGGAGCGAAGTTAGTCTTGAAAAAATTAGGCTCCTTATGTCATCAGCCACCTGGAAGAGAAAGTCCAGAAACAAACAGACAAGAAATACAGCCAGACAAAACTTTAAATAAATATAAGTATAGAATCGATTAATTAGAATCTTCATTACAAGATAAAACATTTATTGACAACACTTTCACTTTCGTTGATCTTCGTTTGGATATTCACGGTCGATTAACCTATAAAGTTGTAAAATAATTATTATGCGTTATTTTAATTAAAAAATCATTTTATCATCATCAGTAGCTTCTCTAGCCTAGGCCACAGATTACTGAATAGTTACTACGCCTAGGCCATTAATGGTCAGTTTTGATAGACAGTTTGGAAGGTACAGGGTTTTAAGTTCAAAATAGTTATTTACCGCTATAAATTCAAATATTGGATAGACTGTTTTCTTATGGAATTTTAGTTTAAATTATATAACTAGTATTACCAGCTTATTCACGTTACATTTTGCGTTTTGTGTGCGCGTATTTTTATTGTCGCGATTATTTGGTATTGAAATAAACCTACTTTGATTTATTAGAAAGACGTTATGAATCAAGTCCCTCAAGTTGTCTATCCATCTATCTTCTTTCTAACAGTCTTCTAACATAGTATCTACAAGTAATATTTAATTAAAATCGTTTTAGAGGTTTCGCATTGATATTAATATATAATTTTAATTAGTATGGGTAAAATTGGAATTTATTGTTACGTACATATAAATAAAATTGGAGTTTCTGTATGTAAGTATTATTAAATAAACAGGTTTTTTACTAAATGCATATCTAAGTAGGTATATAAGTACGGTACTAACATCAAAAAGTGATTTCTTTAATTTTGTCTGTCTGTCTGTTTGTTCCGTCTAATCTCTGGGACGGCTGGACCGATTTTAATGGGACTTTCTTTGGCAGGGAGCTAACTAGTAACTAAAGAGTAAACTAAAGAGTAACTTAGGCTAATTTCTAATAGACTAGCTTCTATCCGCGTCGTTACTCGCGACTTACAACAATAACTACGGGTAACACCGCGGGACTCAGTTAGTCTAATCATATAAATGTTCGAACGGCCAGTTTGTTTTAATTTTTTCGATGAAGCTTCTAAGTACGCAGGTGTGAGAATGGCGCGCGTCCATCCCTTTATTCTAACTATTATGTACAAGGGACAAGCTGCCACGCCGGCCCATCCGCACATTCAACACACCACATGCTATGTTACAGGATGATACTAAATACGAAAGTATAAAAATTATATTTCATTTCGAAGAGAACAAAACAATACTTATAGCTTTTTGTCACATTATTGTTATCGGATTAGTAGTGTATAGTGATGGACTGAAATTGGTGATTGATTAAGATTACGCGGTGAACCATCATAATTTATATCGTAGTTCTCGTAAGAGGCGACTATGGGAGCTAATTACGTAGGAAAAATTCACTTCAAAGAGTAGTGAAATTTATTTAAAAACCTTTAACAACTGGTCTGGATAGTATTGTGTTGAAAGCTTAGGTCAAAACTTTATTTCTAAGGAGGGGACTTTTTATTTGTATCCAACTGCGGACTAATAAAGTCTTATATCAATAACTATATTTAGTAATAATGTAAATGTAAACTATCTAATATTGTAATTGTAATAATTTATACTTTAATTTATTATTTAGTAATAATAACTTACCACATTTTAGACACGGGATTTGATCCTAAATAAACTAGGCAACAAAAAAAAATGATCATGTTTATCATACATTTATGTGTGCTGTGTGGAAAACACGATGGCTTGTCGTACATTGAAGTTACAGGTAAGTTTGAACTCTTCAAACTATGTCTTATATTCCCCAAACGGTCTATAAGCAGTCTTCACTTCCTATCTTCTCTTAAGTCTAATTCCTAAAGTTGCCGGTTAATTACTCTAGGCAACGCTACGCTATTATGTATGAAATAATAGATAGACAAAATGTGGGCATTTAATCTGTTTAACCGTTACCTCACTGAAATTTGTAATGGGGTAGTGTTTCATATAGAACTCACTAAATCCAAATGCTATACCAGTGCTATACTATACCTGCAAGATGAAGAATCTTAAACGAACCTTTATTCAAAATTATGAACATGGTATAAATACAGCTCTGATAGCCCGTTCAAGGAAGTATGCGTGAGTACCTACGTATTTTTAATAGGTACTATAATTTTAATTCACCAGTTATTTTTGTCAAACTAGTTTTTTTTATATCGTTTCATGGTTTTCATATTGATTATTTTCACATTTAATTTCACTTTTTAATGAACGCCGTGAAAGATAAGCTAGTGCCACATACTACTTTGCAGATAAAGCAATTTAATTCTCCTTATAAAGTAAATGTTGGTGCTCGTGAAGTAAATTTAGTACATTTTTATTGCTTTTTTATAGAGAAATAATAGAAATTTAAAACAGTATAATGAGTGTAAAACCTTGGGCTGTTTATGTAATGTAAATTTGTATAAAAATAAAACTAAATAATTAAAGTGTCTTCAACTTGTTCTATGAATGAATTCTGCTATTTGGACTTTAATATGTATACATATTTACTTATAGTGTTTTTCTGCAGCCTTAGGGCAACATTTAATTGTTTCTTCCGCTGTGAGACAATATCTGAACAGAGGATTGTCTGTCGCATCGATTGTTAACAATTGTCGGTTTAGGGCTGTGTCTCGTTACAGTTACAAGACAACAACTATTAATAAGTCTAATGTGCTAAGACCAATTTGAGAATATGCGAGTGGGTTATGGTGAAACTTGAGCCATTTTAGGCGGACAGTACCCGGGTTGTATTTGTCGCTTCGGTTTTTGTTTACTGTGAAAGCTATGTGCTTAAGAAAATTGAATATTAGTATATATTAATATTGGTCATTTAAATGCATAGGATATGATATCCTCATAATTGCAATGATGTGTTGTTTAGGGGTCCTATCATATGGGGTTGCTGTCAGTGGTTGGTATTCCACAAATTGAACCCAGAATTTAGAGTAAACCCAGTCGAGTTACACTGAGAGCCACCTACACCACAGCTGTTGGCCTTTGCCTGTTTTACTCATGTAAGTAGTGACCGCGAAGAATCACTGGAATTTATGCATTTTTGTTTACATAGTAATTTTGTGTTGTGTATTCACTCCAGTCCTGAACTGTCAACAAACATCGAAGCTCATTACAAACAAATCATGACGGTCTCGGGCAATTATGACTGTTAGGGAACAATCATTTCTTTAAATTTTGGGAAGGGGAGGGACTTTAAATACAGCGCAAGCTAAAAATACAACAGCGCCATCTACCTAAGAAATACTGAACCACGGAGTAACTACTTCACTTGAGTCACAATATAGAAGTTTTCACGCCGATTATCATAAATACAACATCCAGCATTAACCGTTGGGTCTTGGCCCACCAGGCACGATCACCTCGCCTGGTTGAAGGATTCTCCCTTTGTGTTGGAAGTACACGATACACCCGTTCGTCCACAAGTTATGTCTCTTGAGTGTCATGTCTGTATTTGATTTTAATTTCGTTCCTCGTCCTGCCTGATAT
The DNA here is from genome assembly GCA_932526445.1 of Phragmatobia fuliginosa. NCBI lineage: Eukaryota > Metazoa > Arthropoda > Insecta > Lepidoptera > Erebidae > Phragmatobia > Phragmatobia fuliginosa. Next base: position 6,986,268 of record OW052058.1, on the reverse strand, counting down.
TCCTTGCTTCATCTAATACTGTTTTTTGCCAATTTCGCGTTGGACGATTACGTCCTGCCGTCTGTCTGTCTTTGGCCAAATATGTACTCGTATACCTAACTCAAGACGGCAAGCGTCATGCATATACTTAAGACAATACCATAGAGTTTTTATAGACCTCACATTATTCGCGTGTTATTTTGTGCGACCAACGTCATAATTTACACCTGTGATAATATCCACATCTATTAATAGCTGTAATGTTTGCGTTAAGTTGTGTTAACAGCTACACATAATATTTACTGTGTTTTGAAGTCTTTTATTTAGGTTTTTACTTGTTTTCAATTTAAATGATTACAAATGTTGAAACAGCTGAATTTATTGGTACCATATTTCTATCGTACTTTTTATCCTTGAAGACATGTTTTCGCTTAACATGGCACTGTTGTCAGACTAAAAGTGACGTATGAGCTGTATTAAATATACAAAACAATATACAAATAACAATTTTCATTTTTTCGTTTATCATTTTTTCCGTTAAGATATTTTCTTTACACATTTCAAAGCAATTTCTTAGTTGTCTAAATTACCTGTTTTTACGTAATCAAAACTTATTTTACCTATAAATAAAATAATAAACTTCATTATTATTTATTAATTAATAAATATTATGAAAAACCAATCAAATAATATCACTTAATGTTAAAATTATTGTTTAGTTACATAAATTGTAACACTCTGTATAACGATCATCCTACCTTAACAAATAGATGTTTTTTTTCCTGGGCGCTGCTGTGTCAGGGACGATGGACCGCATTTACAATCCTGAGCACTCTTTGGGGTCACTTTTTGGAGATTATTGCGCATTGTGATTTGAAAGTCGAAAAAGGTGGACAAAGAGAAGAGGTACTATTGACTGACCGGATTTTTTGTACAACGGATAGAGTAACGGCGGATTACTGGCTTTGGTATCGTTTACATCTTGATTCTGAACTCGTGTCGAGTGCTTGGAAAATTTAAGCTCAGATATAGATCTATGGATGAAGATATTTTATTACTCGTACAATTGGTTTTGATAAAAAAACAGAATTATTTCATTATCCTTGATGTGAACTGCTCAATAATGTTATGTTGATACAGATGTTGCCCTGAAAAATAAGTCTTGTAATAGAAATAAAACTTTAATGTCTTGCCTTACGTAGTTGTATTTATAGAACATAATAGATTTATAATAATAATATAGAATTATTTTAATAAATAATAGAATAAACTAATAACTTAAGTTATAATAAAATTTATGTTTAAACACGTTTGTAATGTGTCGTGTCGTAGGATATTCTTATACTAACTTTCACCCGCGGCTCCTTCCGCGTGTGTCTCAATTACTGCAGTAAAAAGTAGCTCTAATATATAAAATTCTCGTGTCACAGTTTTCGTTGCCATACTCCTCCGAAACGGCTTGACCGATCTTTATGAAACTTTATATGCATATTCAGTAGGTCTGAGAATCGGCCAACATCTATTTTTCATACTCCTAGGGCGCGAGCGGAGCCGCGGGCATCAGCTAGTTCTGATATATAAGCACATTCCTTTTTTTTATTTTTCGTAAAAAATATTTTTTTTCATAAAAAGTATCTTAAGTTACTTCTAATATCACGTGAAAGCGTAACAAACTTACATTCACATTTATAATATTAGTAGGGATGGATAGCGGTTGCGAGTAATTTTGATTCCCTAGGAATGGGTCTCAGGTTCTATATATCTAATACACACTTTCGCCCGTGGCTCCGCCCGCCTTTATGTCTGTTATCGCGGTAAAAAGCCTTTAAATGTCCTTTCTCAGAGTCTAGACTGTCTGTGTACCAAATTTCACTTAAATGAGTTTAGTTTAGACGTAAAACGCGACAGACAGACTTACTTTCGCATTCATAATGTTACTAAGGATTTTGTATATTTACTTTAAAACAGTTTAATAAAGAAGTGAAAGCATCTTACAAGCAACATATTAAATACATTTGTTCAAGTATTTATTAGGGACTAGCCGACCCGACAGATTTCGTACTGCCTCAATCGATAAATAGAAAACCTAAACTTTTGTTTATAACAAACTAATTGAATCCATAATTAATAAAAAAATGCAATTCATTTTTAAATGTTAACCTTTAAACCTTCTCTGGACTTCCACAAATAATTCAAGAACAAAATTAGCTAAATCGGTACAGCCGTTCTCGAGTTTTAGCGAGACTAACGAACAGCAATTCATTTTTATATATATAGATAGTTTAACTTTCTTTTATTATTTCAGCAAATATTTATTTCGGAGTTTAGATACCTATATCGTGTATTTACAAAAAAAGAATGTATCTATTTGTATCAGTTGTCTCGTATCTATGGTTACTCTTCAAACACACACAACGCCATCTAGTCCTAAACTAGGCAGGTCTGGTACGATGGTACAAGCAGAGCTTGTTTAATGGTTCGAGCTTTGCTTAGTTTGGGACTAGATGGCTTTGTTTGTCAGATTTATGAAATATTATTAAACCATTCAGAGGGTCAAGTTTATGAAGATTTGCATATAGGCCAGCAAATAAATGTGTTTGGCTAGAATAGGTAAACTTTCGTGTTTTATTTGTAAATTAGATTTATTGAATATTTATACATATATAAAGATTAAGAATACAGAGTGTCACCACCCCTATTCATCCCGCGGGTGTTGTAAAAGGCGACTAAGGGATAAACTACGCAAGACAACATCGGTGCAAAGAAAAGGAAAACTTGTATCCAACCCGTCTGGCCAGCGTGGTATACTTAGTAGGCCAAAATCTCCTTTTCAAGGAGAGTGTTGAAGGTTGTTGATGATGAAGATGATGATGAAATAAGATTACATAAAATAAAGAGGGCTCCCTAAGTGGGCTATCCTAGATTTAACTGCATTTAAGCAGTAGGTACTTTCCTTACAGTTACTGACTTGGCAAGGATATTTATCTGTAGTGCACGTCCATCAGGGTTTGGGCAAATTATTGCTGTAAATTGCGAGTAACACCGAAAAGCGAAACTATATTAATTTAAAATAAAATAAGCCTAAGGCGATTCACACACTGGCGACGCGCCCACGCGCGTAGGCGCGGGCAGCCAATGCCGAATCTGCTAGCGGCACGAGCTCACGCGTCGTAGCGCGTTTTTGGTGTGTTGGACCTGGCGTATTTTCTATACTAATGGATGTACTTGCATACAATATTAAAATCTGCCACTTCGCGCTACGCGACGGAGCGCGGGGCAGTGTGTGAATCGCCGTAGTTACACCTTATGTGTTTAGTCTAGCTATCTGTCAATAAATGTCGCCTTAAAATCATAGAGTAGGGGGAACAAGCCGACAGACATACAGACGGACACAGACAAAAAAACTAAAAATGCTTTTTTGACGTAAGTACCTCATATACTTTCATATGCATTTAGTAAAAAAACTGTTCATGTCTATTACAAACGTATATTTCAATTTAATTTAGGTATTTGTGTGGCTAACTCATGTTCAGTAAGTAAAAAGTAGGTTAAGTAAGAAATATACTACCACTGGGGTGACCACAGATATTCAACCATAACATAACATAATAATAATATTCTACCACATTCACACAACGCCATCTAGCCCCAAAATGATGAAAAAAACAATTACAAAATTAATGGGCGTACTCAAAAATTCTCAGTTCCCCTCTGAAATACTAAAATATCAAAAGATTAAAGTGTTTAGAAGCGTATATAAGGGAGTCACACAATTAACACGCTCTTTACACAGCTAAAAAACACCCTAATTTTTTACTGGGTACAATTTAAGTCATTTAAATTTTCTAGGGGAACTTTTTATGGGGACAGATTAGAAGTAAGGTAGTCTACATAGGAGTAGACGCAGTGGGTGAGAATCGTTTAGCGAAGAAAGACCTTTTTTACAACTTTATGGTTGAAAACACTTAAAAATTCCAAAGCACTATGTAATGAGTACTTAAAATCCGAAATGTCTGTAAATATATCGGTTTTGTTTAGGTATATTTATGCCTGACAAACTCTATGACTCTACTCTGCTTGCTGGATCCATCCTCATTGTAAATGTAAACAATGCATTATGGTGAACACATTATGACAGCCTAGTGAGATATTTCTTCATCACTGGGCCTTCGGTTTCGAGCATCGGTGTGCTCGAAACCGAAACAACAGTCAACGGCGTCCCACGCGGTCAGACGCAGGCGTGCTTCATCGGCGTTGCTTCCCTAACTTGCCCTCTGTAATCAAGTTGCCAGCTTCCAGTTCCAGCAATCGCTGACGCCTCTATTCTTTTGTTTGATTGGCTAATGCTTTGTTTTGATCACGAGACTGAGTGAATATGCTGCAACTAGACGCATCAGCAAGCGACACCACAGGTAGCTACAAGTGGGTTTTACTTAATTGACCTTATATAGATTTAGTTGATTGACTACAGAGGGTGCGAGACTCAGATATCTAAAATTAGGTTGTTTTTTTAAAGGCATTTGAAAATATTGTATTCAGCGCACCTGTAAATTATTCACCCAGTTGTGTAATACAGGTATATCTATTGTCACTACCAGCTTTTGCTCGTATCTCCGCTCGTGTAGGCATGGCGGTAAAAAATACCCATGTCCTCAATAAAGATTCCAAGTATTGAAATCTCTGTAGCCATTTAGTTGCGGAAGGGTAACAGACGGGTATCAGACAGGCAAGACTGAGTTACTTTCGAATGAATATGACGTATGGACTACATCATCATCATCTGCCTGCCCTTATCCCTTCAATTCCTTTTAACTTTAATTTCCTTCAACTGTCATAACCAATATCTTCCTCGCCATGTTTTCCTCATCCCTCCGCATAACATGTCAATGCCAAGATAATTTTTAACCAGTGGCGCTACTTTCAGACGACATTTCTGATGTCATCGATGTCATGTATGTGTTATGTCATTCGAATGGACGACTTTGTCCATCCGTATGACATCACACAAACATCTTTCGCATTTCAGCAACGTTCAGGTTTCTTAATGGGCCAACTTTCGGCACCATACAGGACTACGTTGTACATTAATATTGCATATATAGTTCCGTTATAACGTGTCTTTAAATAAGGGGTAAGAGCATAACCCTTAAAAGGGAAAGGTAATTTTATTGTCATCGCATAAAAATTGATATAATTACATCTTAATGCTAGATATAGTATAGACACACAAGTCTATCGTCTCATAAAACAGACAATACGGGTAAAGAATTTGAAGTCGTACTAGTTATTTAATATCCTAACGGTACTTTTTCGAAAAATTCTGGATAACATTGGGTTATGTCTTAACTATTCTTAAAAAATTAACTTTTAGGACTCGGGATAGCAAGAAAAAAAAAAACAATAAAAGAACTATAAAACCATTTGATAAAAATGTATTGATAAAGGAACTAACTAACCCAACGAATAGAGATTTAAAGGATTTTTTACTTTTTTTAGAACTATTAAACCATTTTTTAACCACAGACAACTACCATATAAAAAGATAAAACTTCAAAGTCACTTCCTAAAAACTAACAAAAGAAAAAACTCGCCACAAACGCTACTAAACCCCTAATCAAATCATCAAGTTTCAATTACACGGGTGTTCATGTTTTACAACAAAAAACTAACAAAAAACGTGTGCAGGCAATTACTAAAGGGGAGCTTTTAAAAAGTTATAAATAAATAAGGTGTGCGTTTTTTGGCGTTCGCGTGCGAGTTTTTAACCGCGAGGTGAATGTCAAGTGAGCACGCTTCCGGTATTGTGTGTTACCCTCTTTAAGCCACCCTAACTTTGAGGAATTACAAAGGTCATAAATGTTGAATTTCGAAATTATCGGAAAGAAGTTTGAAAATTAAAGATAATGTGTCTACAGAAAAATGAATGATTTAAGGTTTAGGCTACACACAGATTCATATTTATTTACATTAGTGTTTCCTATTTCTGTATTAATCTACTTGTACAAATAAATAAAATTAGAGTGTCTCTTTGTAATAGTAAAATAACCGCTTTTTACTAAATGCATATGTATGTATACACGGTACATATACCAAAATATTTTTTTTTTACAATTTTTGTCTGTCTGCCTGTCTGTTTCAGGTAATCTCTGGAACGCCGAGACCAATTTCAACGGGACTTTCACTGGCAGATAGCTGATGATATAAGAAATAACTAAGGCTACGTTTTGGCCCACAGTTATATCAACAAACGCGGGTAACACCGCGGGGTTCAGCTAGATGACAATAAAATTAAATATACGATTTATTAAATGTGTTTTAAAGCAAATAAATAAGTCGTGCTTGAGTAGGACCTAGTTGATCATAGCAATAATCTTCGTTATCTGCCGGCCTATTCCAATTTGTACAGTATGTTTTATCCTTCCATTATATTCTATCACTCACATATTATCGCAATATTTCTACCTAATCATACTAGTTTGGACTTTCATGAATGAACTGAAAGTTTACAGGGACCTATACCGGCTCACCGTTTACACTGGTTTTCTTTGTTCCACCACATTTCTTTGGTCTTCCTTTGTACCCTTCAACTTCTATACCCAACGTTTTCCTTGAAACGTTTTCCTCATAACTACGCAAAAAAGAAAAAAAAAAGGTCGAAATTTGACAATAATTCATTTCTTTACACTTTTCTTTAACTAAACTTTTTATAGTCCTTCATATTATAAAGTTTCCGTTCGCATTAGTTTCACAAAAAGCACAAAGTACAGTATACAGTTCCTACACGGATTGATAAATAGATAAATTAAATTGAAACAGACACATTTGTAATTTTAAATAAATAACTTTTAACTACGTGTACTGTTATGGATTTCTAGATAGTAATAATATATTGGCACGTATATTATTACTATCGGTAAAAGTGTAAAAACTTTCTTGAAATAAAGACATGTCTAGAAGGTACCGATAAAACCTTTCATTGTTTACAATTTTTATTATAGAATAAAAATTTTATGTTATCATTATCATCAGCCCGTTGCTGTCCCCTACTGGACATAAGACTCTCCCAGGGTACACCACAAAGCCCAGTCTGAAGTTTTTTTTTATGTATACCTAGCAAAATTAGGTGCTCAGATTTCGAGGACACTAATAAGGGGCCGTCTATAATCACGTGTTTTTATTTTCGCATTTTTTAACCCCCTCTCCCCCTTGGTGATACATGGTGAGGTTTAAGACTACCCCCTTCCCCTCTTATATCACGTGTATTTTTAGTACCTACAAAAAATCTTATTTTTTTTAAATATTAATAAAATACAGGTATAAGTTTCAACTAATTTCATTACCTTTGGAAAATTAAAAAGAAAGAAGAAGTTGTAGGTTGACTGACATAAAAATAATAGAAGAAAGGCGTAAATTTGTAGGAAAAAAACCACGTGAAAATTACTACACCCCCCTCCCCCTTGTGATATTGCGTGATTTTTCGTGAACCCTTTCCCCTCTTCAAGTCTCACGTTAGAGGGAGAATAGCTATCTTTCAATTTCCAACATACTAACTTTGATGTCCTTACAATAGCAGTCACCATCTTCACATTTATCGGTTATAAAAGAGTGAAAATATTTTCGAATAACCTTTTAGCTTTTTGATTAAATCGTGTCGGTACAGCTCATTAACACACAGGGTGAAAATATTAAACTACCTGTGCTAGTGTGAGTTTCATCAACAGCCCATAACGTCCTAAAGCTGGGTCAGGTCAGTCAGGTCTTCTCTCAGGTGAGGGCTAAGGCCATACGTCCCCGTGTAGTGGGTTTATTTCATAACAACTCTACAGTACAATGATTCCTTTGCATTTCTCTCCTATCCTCTGCCTCTGCCTTGTTGCTCTAGTGGCCAGTGTATGCAACTGCTGATCAAGAGGTCTCGGGTTCGCTTCACGGGTGGGACCAAATGTTTGTGTGATCTGCAAATATTTGTTTCGGAGTTTGAGTGTTTTCCATGTATAATATGTATGTATTTACAAATAAAAGTATGTTTATGTATTTCTATCAGTTGTACCCATTATACAAGCTCTGCTTAGTTAAGGGACTAGATGGCGTTGTGTGTAAAATGACCGAAAACTGAAATTCTCTATTTACCTAAGGAAGGAAGAGGAAGGTGGTGGAGGAAGATGTACATAAAATATCTAATCACTTATATTTTTACAACTGATGCCCGCGACTAATTTTATCCTTTATTACCTAGGTGTATGAAGAATAGTTTGTGTCCTAAATTTTCGTAAATTTCGTAATTTTCATAAACCCTTTTCGTAAGAATCGATCAAGCCTGTACCTCGTGGAACATTGTGACACGAGAGCTTTATATATAATAACATATAAAGATGTGTCTAGTGTTAAAAATACCTATATAATACATATATTTGTGAATATGTATGTATGTTTGTTGCTCTTTCACGCAAAAACTACTGAATAGATTGTGATGAAACTACATATATCGGAATAACACATAACCTACTATTTACCGCCATGACGGACGTACACGCGGGCAGAGCCGCAGGCAAAAGCTAGTACAGAATAAAAGAGATTAAAATTATTAATCCTATTACCTTACCCTTTGTGTATTTGAATAAATGACGTCGCTTCAAAGACCACCTATTGAAGTTTACTTTGCCGTTTCTATAATATTCATTGCCTAAATAAACAATGAACTTGAAAAAATTAAAGTCACTGTCCATTAATCAACTAAAAAGAATTTAAAATTGCAAAAACTATCCGCTTTTGATGTCCAACCCTTTTTTTATCAAGACCCCTTCCCGTTACCTCAATATTATTTAGAACAATTTCTTTGTCTATTTTCTAAGCTTTTTATGACGTTCCACGGCATGGGTACGCTGCTCTTTTGTAGTCGAACTTGAAGTAATGTATTTGCATATTCAAACATCAAAATTTGCATTTTGTTCCCGTAGAGCTATTGACGGGTTAAAGAAATGGTGTTTACTAAATAATAAAGACTTAAAATAATAAAATGCAAATGTATAGAAAATGTACAATGTTTGTCTGTTTTACAGTACTTTTGGTCTGTGACTCCAGTCAATTTTTAAAGTCTTGTGAAATGTTTAAATAGTTTTTTTTCAAAGTATTTGCTTTGTTTATTTTGAGCAGTGGTCAGTTTGATGGATCTTGAAATGTAATTAATTTTGAGGTGAGGTAAGCACAGTCCATAAGTAATATTATAAATGTGAGATAATTTAAATCCTTCACACTTTTGTAAGCTTTTGGAACACCGTGGTTGTGATCTTAGATCCATTTGTAAATGTGAATATCAAATACTCAGAACTTGATATGAATTTCAACAAAATTTTAACCTCTACGCGTTCCTGAAAAAGGGGCCTTGACACACAGACGGACAACAAAGTGATCCGTTTTATAATATTTTATAACACCTGATAAAAAGCAAGACGCCAAATTCATCACAGCGTGAATGAACAAATAATTCCCTAATCGTAAATAATAAACCTAACGTCTCTTTGTATATAGTTGATTGAAACCTCTTTTTCGTTTATGAACTGATTTACATATTTCCCGCCCGGCGGCGGGGATAATCATTCATTCATTCATTCATGGCGTCCATTGGTCCATGGTCGATCAGAGCCGTCGCCCACACCGGTGCACCGTAAAGTGCCATAGATCGGACAACCCCGAGTTGACCTCGATTGAGGCGCCGGAGAGCGGCCCACGACGGGGCCCATGGAACAGAAGGACCTCCGTCTTTTGGACGTGGCGACGTGACGACCCATGTGGAACACCGCACGACAAGGCCCGACGGTTTACAACTCCTAAGAGCAAATCCTAAGAGAGATCTTCGTTCAGCGGTAGTGGACGGCGATAGTTTTATACTACTTCAATTAAAACTGTCTATTAGGTAATGAAATCCACAACAAAGTTTACTACATAGTATGAAAGATCAAAACTCATAAGAACAAGAAAAGATTTCAATTGTGTACCTGCTTTCTAAATGTACTAGGAATTAATTTTGAACACAAATTTTACGCTTTTTCACTAAAGCTTTATATATTTATTTAAATTTTTTGATTTTATAATTTAAGAGTTTCGTCTTGGGATAAAATACATACATGCCATAAATGGATTAAATTAAGAATATATTTCACCCAATTCCTTCTAACTGCACAAAGTATTTTTATAATGACAAAGGATTTTTTCGCGATGCAAAGAGCATAGATGGATAGTTTATGAAAGATACTTTTTTTGATGTGGCAATAACTGGAATAACATTTAAAAATGGAATGTGCATGTGGCTGTAAAGGGACAGTGTGAGGCAGGTACACGCGTTTTTGCATTTCCTTTCCGTGCTTTTTACAATAAAAACTTTCTTTTAAATAAATAAATAATAATCCCGACATCATTTGACAAGGATTCGTATGAAAATAAAAATTACGATAACTACTATATTTTTTATAGCATTAGCCCAATTTTGAAACTGAATTGTTAAGATCGCATTGAAATGCAAATACTTTTAGTGAAACAAAATTGTAAAGGACAAAATTATGTAATATATTGACCGCCTGAGGATAATCTAATTAGATCTTTAAGCAATTTAGATACAATTATCCTTTTAATAAAAGCAGTTTTGTAATTGAGTACGATTATATTATAAATAATCTGCTCCTTTGTCCTTTTTGCATTTGAAACTTTTTACCGCGATAACCGACAGAGCTCTATAAAGAGCCTACTATGAAGCCTATAAGGAACCTATTAAGAATAAAAAAGAAAGGATAGTATGAGACAAGTTTTCATAGTTGTAACCATAGTTGTAACAGGAAAATACTATGCAACAATCCTTATGTAACTGAGTTCGTAGAAACAAATAATTGTCTACTCACTTGATATGGTTGCAGATACCAGGATAGTTTTTAATTTGCGAAGAAGGAGGCATTGACGCCTTCTAAGATGTAATTCTGGACCTTTCAAAAAGTAACTAGTCGATATCGATATAATATAGTCGGGTAGATGGTACTTGTGTCCATTTTTAAGGCTTCATAGGCGTAATAGGTAGGTATATATTTTTTAGTATTACCTAACTACACATTATAAATTGGTATCTATATACACAATAGCTTGATTTGCTTACAATCATTTGATCACGAATACTCAGCGTTTTCTCTCCAAAACATTGGAGAGTTCCTCATAAAAGTTTCCCCTACATAGATCCTTTGTGTTTAATATAAAAAGAGGGCTACGATAGCGTCGGAGGAGGGAGCGCGCCATAAATTCGGCTAGTCTCATTTGAATTTCGAATCAGTGCATCTATTACTGGGGTTGAAGAGTGATAAGGACGAGGATATATACTCACTACTACATTACGTGAGTGCTTACATATAAACCTCCTTTTATTTTTTGTTGTACATTTCTTTCAGAATCTTCTCGTTATACATTTTATATTGACTTGTTGGTCTAGTGGTTAGCCCATGCGACTGCTGATCAAGAGGTCTCGGTTTCGATTCCTGGGTCGGTCCAAATTTGATTCAGAGTCTGGGTGTTTTATACGTATAATATGTTTGTATTTACAAAAAAAAAGTATGTTTATGTATTTATATCAGTTGTCTAGTAGCCGTAATACAAGCTCTTAGATTGGGATTAAGTGACGTTATGTGTAAGATGTCCGAAAAAAATATTTACGGAGGAAGTAATTAGGGCATCATGAGTATCAAAATAATAAAAGTGTAAATATATGTACCTTCTAATTTTTTACTGAGTAAGATCCTAGCTGAGGATGGAGGACTATTGAGAACGCTCCTCGCCCTATCTCGGGGACAGGATATTGAGTCAAGTGAGTCAGTGACATTATATATTTGAATATCCAGAATGGTATCATCAGATCCTGGTGTCCTTATCATGATCCCACATAGGAGGCGCTAACTTTCTAATAAAAAAAGAATCGTCAAAATCGGTTCGCCCAATCGAAACTTCTGAGATAACAAACGTATTATAATACAGTCAAATTGTGAACCTCCTCCTTTTTAGGGTTCCCTTATAGATTCGTCATGTTTGTCTGTCTGTCTGTCTGTCCGTCCGTATGTCACAGCCACTTTTTTCGGAAACTATAAGAGCTATACCGTTCAAACTTGGTCAGTAGATGTATTCTGTGAACCGCATTAATATTTTTACACAAAAATAAAAAAAACAATGAATTTTGGGGGTCCCCATACTTAGAACTGAAACTCAAAATTTTTTTTTCATCAAAACCATACATGTGGGGTATCTATAGATAGGTCTTTAAAAATGGTATTGAGGTATCTAATATCATTTTTTTCTAAACTGAATATTTCGCGCGAGAGACACTTCCAAAGTGGTAAAATGTATCCCCCCCCCTGTATCTTCTAAAATAAGAGAATGACAAAACTAAAAAAAATATATGGTGTACATTACCATGCAAACTTCCAACAAAATTGGTTTGAACGAGATCTAGTAAGTAGTTTTTTTTTAATAGGTCATAAATCATAAACCGCAATTTACGTTTTTATCAATCAGAACACTATTATTAAAACATCGATGAAAGTTAAAACGAACTACAAAAACTTTTATATGATGTTACTTGCTGCTACGGAACCCTTCATGGGCGAGTCCGACTCGCACTTGGCCGCTTTTATTTGAAGTCGGTTAGTAAAATATTAAGAACTAACAGATTTTGTAGCTGTTACAGCTACATACGTGTACATTGTGCTTGTTACTATGGACGGTATCCAAGCAGATCAAGGAAATATGAAAGGAAATTTATTTCCAATTATTACCTGAACTGTATTCAAGTCAATATTTGTTCACTGTCTCTAAATGAGTATTGGTGAAATTTATAAATAAATAATTTAAGCTTTATCTATAAATATTCTGGGTTTTTCGTATTTAGCTTATTAGGCTTCATCATGCTGGCAGTTTATTATAACTTGTCAAATAACACTTACCTATTTATTTTTAATTATAGCAGTGGCTACCATAGACCTTTAGGTTTCCTACTTCAGTGGTGGCTACTGATTATTACCAATATTACAACCGTAGTGCATTTATTTATCTCGTGTGTATAGTAAGAGGTGACTAAGGCAGCAAATAACGTAGGATGTCATTACTTGAGAAGAAAAGCTTGACTGAAACTCTAAATAAAGCCATCTAGCCAACGAGAGAGTTTAATAGTATGCTAAATCCTCTAAGAAGAAGACTATGTCCAGCAGACTTTTTACACGCTTTGTATTAGCTTCATCTGTAGGTGTTTGTTTGTAACCGACTCCTTTCTAGAAAAAAAATAATAAAATAAATCGTGGGGCGACGTTATTGAAATATTTTCAGAAAGCACCCCACGCTTCGTTACATTAAAATTATTTTCCATTTTTTAGTTTAAAAGCACGTTTGTTTAGTTTTTTTAAAACTATTATTTTATAAACTGACGATTATGGTGATGATAATAGAATCTACCTACACATAGGCCTTGAGTGATGATGCTTTCCAAAAACAAGCTGAAAAGAGCTCTGTTTTTTCTTTTAACTAAATAAACGAAGAAGAAGCTCAAATCTAACTATACCCCCTCATACTGAGGAACGCACTTGTTACACTGGAGTCACAGGAATCCAAGGAGATAACTATTTACCACCAGGTTGTCTGTCAAAGGGCGCAAGGGGTTAGAATTTGTGTGGATCAAATAGTGGAATAAGTACAAGTGAGTTTAATTCTAGAATCTGTTAGTTCATTTGGTCTCTAGGTATACCATGGAAAAGCCTCCTAAAATTTAAAATAGAAATTACTTTATTAACTCATCGTTTAACATTATCAATTTGATTAATTAGCTGAAACATTAACTTTTATCCTCATATTATAAATGTAAAAGTTTGTCAGTATGTAGGTATATCTGAAACTCTTTCACGGAAAATGGTGAACGGATTTAGATGAAATTTAATAGCGATTTAATTAATACATCAGAAAATAGGCTATTATTTATAGGTATAATTGGAAAGGTTAGGCGATACATTCTAATTTCCTACATTTCAAACGAGTTATACTGTTCGTGGTCATGGGTAGACTGTTTCGTACGGACGATATCGTAACCTTTTAAATCACGAACATCACGATACAATAAAAATGATGTTTATTTAAATCTGTCGTCGTCGGTTTTAATAACATTTTGTTACCTGTCATTTGGAATAAGTTGTGAATCGATAATATCAGTGCTGAGATCCTTGCACTGTTTTATAATACTTTTATTGTTAAAATTGTAATGCCTTAATCCCAACACACGCTCTTCGGGTGTCGATTGCTGACAAGATATTGGTTTTGAGAAATAAAAGTCTTTAAAAGATGCTTGTGGGTGTAGATGTATCTATTAGATTTAAAAGATAATTATGCTTGATTTAATACTAATATGCTTTGTATTTTATTTCGAATTATAAATTATATAGATATATTTATTATACGTAATGTTGTTTATAAGTTGTTTTGTGTTCAAACTGTGATCGATCGAATTGTATGAATATTTCTTGTTTTAGATATTTGAGGCTATTGCAGATGTAGTTTACGATTAATTGAGTATAATTTACGTTTGCTTCATCAGCATTTTCCACATTTTAATGTATTGTTCTATAATATTAAATAACTATTACACACAACATACAACACAAACTTTAGATATTTCTCAGACTTCATTAATGCTAGTAGAAGAACTATCGGCATGCAGTTATTAATAGACTTTTATTTCTTTATTTTATGGCAAAAAACTGAACGTGTAACACGTGTCGTGGATAAATAATACGACGTCACAGCCGCCAGATTAAGCAAGTGCACCCTCTTCCGAGAAACGGCAAAATCGATTTTTATTCTAATACATACAACCTACCTGGTTGTTTAGTGGATTAGGACAGTTTTTATGCGTGAATATCCACAAAAACGTAATATTTTTGCATGCTGTTACAAAGTATTTTTGGAAAGAAAGAAATATTATGCACCTGGTGACGTAGCTTGATAACTAAGGAGAAAAAATAAACAAAGATTTTTGGATAGATACAAAAATTTTAACGGTTAGGCTTGGCTTAAATCCTGTTTGAAAAAAAGTGGAACCGACTTCAAACAGACAAAGAGAAACAAAAATAAAAATAATAATTATAAATCCAATTGGAAAACTAAATTAATTCAACCCGTCAATCGTCACCGTCAAAAGGATTATAATTGTAGTACTAACCTAGTTCTATTGAAGTTTTATATTCATATCAGTATTATAAATCCGAGTAAGTGTGTCTGTTATGATTTCACGGCCAATCCGCTAAACCCATTTAGATGAATTTCGGTATAGTGACATAGGCTACTTTTTGTCGCGATAACTGACAAACATGCAGACGGAGCCGCGGGCAAAGCTTGTCGGTTATAAAATTTTATTATTTTTATGATAATCCATAAAAGTAAGCAACGCTGATCTCGACAGTCGAGACTAGGTATGTATGTAAATTATTAGGGAATAATAAATTAAATCGTTTAAAAAGATTTGAAAGCATAAAAGTGATTACGGTTTGTGTTAGATCTCTTTCGGTTTTCTTACCTTTTCAGTGTATTACTGTTTTGGTTTTTAATTTCTAAATTGTTACTTCATCATCATCATTACCAGCCTGTTATTTTTTCTATATTTAGCATCCGTGTGGTGACAGATTAACATGAATACGGCGTGTCATCATGGGTGTCGTAAAGTACGCAAGACAACTTCACTGGAAAGAGGAGGAAAACTTGAAACAAACCTTTTATTTATTTAAACTTCTTGCAAACACATTGCACAAGGCGGATTTGATGCTACATGCATTCTCTTCCAAATTAACCTTTGGGTGTTGCAAAATTGTGTAAGGCAGGTGTGTTATATATTAGAAGCAATATGATAGAATAAAAAAAAGGAAAAGGTAATGTAAATATTACAAAACAGAGAGTTCTAAGAATGTATACACAAATAAATACATTTATATAAATAGACATACATATATCTACATACACAACACATATGTACATGTAAATACATACTAGGAACACTAATACAATTTTTATTTATATTTTTATTTTAGACTTTATGCACAAATGTGACATAGGTGGACTTAATGCCGTAAGCATTTTCTACCAGTCGACCTTAGGGCGATGCAGAGACAAACGTGGTAGATGCACAGTAATAAAAGTTTTTTTTTTTAAATTATAGCATATGTATACGGTACACAATATATATAAACATATATATAGAACTTATCCATACACATTACATGGGTATTTCTTATGAAATCTCAAAATTTGAGATATTAATGAAATTTCCTTTTTTTTATAAACTTAGATATTTTTTTGCAGAGATCAGAAAAATTGCTTTAAGAGATCTGTCCAGAAGTATTGGTCTTCCATATTTTTGTATATAACCTATAAAAAATCTACTATATAAAAATAAGTCGGATTTTCCTTCCTGACGCTATAACTCCAGAACGCACGAACTGATTTCCACGGTTTTGCATTCGTTGGAAAGGTCTCGGGCTCCCTGAGGTTTATAGCAAAGAAAATTCATGAAAATTTCAACAGAAAAGCGGGAAAATCTTTTTTTTAGAAAATAGGGGATGACTTTTTTATGGGAATCTTTTAAGGGCAGGACGACGTCTGCCGGGACAGCTAGTGAGGTTATAAAAAATAAATAAATGAGGGAATGATTAACGGAGTTAGGGAATGATTTATTATTATATTATAGTAAAAAACAACATGTACAAATGAAAGAAATTATATATTTTTATTGTTATATATCAAACAATGAAATATCATATTCTAAAGAAAATCAACTCAAAACATTGTACTTATAGAACATAAACAATCTTTGGTACTTATAGAAAATGACCAACATAAATATATATAAACCCAAAAAAATAACAAATATACTGCTATAGACATAACACATGTTTTTATTTTTATACTTATTACTATTTATTTTTAAACTTTGTACAGAGCACTTCTCCAAAACTTAAATTAAAACAATTTATGTACTGATACTAGTGTATACAATATTTAAACATTTATATACCCACTTACCTACATATAAGATATATTTATAAACATACATACATAATAATACCCATACCTACTTAAGTACATTTTTCATTTGAGATAATTTGCAGTTAAAGTTCAGTACCTAATTGTTTCTGTGAAATGTTTCCGCAACAAGTGTTTCAAAGTTTGGCGACTTTTTGCCGTTCTAATCTCGAGAGGGAGCGCATTCCCTAACAGAACAGATTGATTGAGAATTTAAATTTGATTATAAATATCTCAATAGAATATACACATACATGATATAACACATAGGCAAAAAAAAACAAAACATATTTGTTTTATAATTCTGATGACTCCGATCTGATTTACCTACTAACCTGTCAGCTAACTGACGGGTTAGTAGGTAAATGGTTTGTTTCAAGTACTAATTCCAGCCATACTACGCCTAAGCGTATTATGGCTGGCCAACATAATATATCCTTTGTAAGGTATGGAGAGTCCTATTATCAGCAGTGTACTATTAAAAGTGACTGTTAACTATACTGTCATAGAAACGGTTATGGTCATGGTCTTGTGTGATTGGAAACAATCGTCGAAGGTAAGCAACGACGTCGCGTTCAGTACTTACATAGGTGACCGTTTGTTTGTGATTTGTAACCGGTTATGAGTGTTTCAGTGATTCGGAGGTCACGTTAAGCAGTCGGTCCCGGTTGTTATCATATGATAACAGTCGTGAAGCTTAGTTGGAGTCCTTCGGGCGGTTTAATAGCATCCACAACGCGTCTTACCAGTCCCCAACCCGCACTCAGCCAGCGTGGAGACCTAAGGCCTTATCTCTCTCTTGAGAGGAGTCCCGAGCCGACACTATGGGTTGGTTAATACAGGAATTTGATTTATAAGACTTTGGTATTGAATTAATATGTGTTTATATGTATATAATACAACTGATTTTTTTTTAAATCACCATGAAAAGTAGCAAAAGTAAACAATGTTTCTAAGAAAGAAAATAATCTTTCGACTAACGGTAAATCTTTTGAATGCATCTCGTAAAAGGTCTTTATAAGTCCAATTCACTTCAATAACCATATCAGTTAACATGAAGCGGTCGATGTTAAGAAAAAAATTGGACAGTACGAGTGGTCATCAAACAACAGCTGTCTTCTTTCGCAAAATGATAGATCCTTGTAACAAAAAAAGATAGGTTTTTGCTATAGAAATCGCGCGTTTTGAGGTTTAAGAGCGTAGGAGCGTGCCGCCCAGTACGCCCCTAGTTGCAGTTTTTACTTGGCAATTTTACTTTTTATCTTTACCGAGAAATGGGCTTGTACGGGGCCCGTATGTGGTCAGCGGTCACGTGGACGGCATATGGTTACGATTAATATCGATAATCATCAGGTTACCCACGAGCGAATAAATCGATTCTCATTTTCGTCAATCTACAGTCGAGTTGTTTTGTTTTTATTGTGATTCATTTTAACTAATATGTGATAATGTGTTTGTTTTAAAAGTATGGTGTATAAATCATATTGATTGAGAGTGATTTAAAATATATTATAATATATTTTTACATTAACTATTACAGTCCGTGTGGTGACGGATTAAGAATACAGAGTGTCACCACCCCTATTCATCCGGCGCGGGTGTCGTAAAAGGCGACTAAGGGATAAACTACGCAAGACTAACCCTATACGAACCCGTCTGGCCAGCGTGGTATAGTAGGCCAACACCTCCTTTTCAAGGAGAGGCCTATGTCCAGCAGTGGACTGTTAAAGGCTGTTGATGATGATGATGAACTATTACATTAGGTAAATAAGTACATCAAAATTATGTTTAGTCTTAACATGTATATGACTGTTTGTTTCTTAATAAAAAAACCTATCTTGTACGTCTGGAAGCGTAGAGAAGGGTTAACGATGGCCGATTATAAAAGTTATGGTTTTAAAAAGCAAATAAAACAAAAACTTATAAGTCGCCCATACTATTTTTTCCACTGCTGGACATAGGCCTCTCCTTGAAAAGGAGGTATTGGCCTACTATACTACGCTGGCTAGACGGGTTGGTATAGGGTTGGTTTCAAGTTTTCCTTCTCTTTGCATTGATGTTGTCTTTCGTAGTTTATCCCATAGTCGCCTTTTACGACACCCACGTGGGATGAATAGGGGTGGTGACACTCTGTATTCTTAATCCGTCACCACACGGACACGTCACAAAACAAACAGACAAAACTTAAAAATATATTTTCATATGCATTGTAAAGCTGTAAATTTGAAATTTTGAATTTTTAAATTAAAATAAAATTAAAGATAGCGATACATTTTTTTTTAATTACAAAAATAAAAATGTTTGATGTGCGTCATTCTCAGTGATTTCAATATTTTAAAAATCAAAAATTTGGTTTTTGAATTTTAAACTAAGTAGAATGAATTTCATTTAAAATTAATTATTCTATTGGACGTTAACTAGGCGTATAACAACACAGTGAGTTTAGAAAATCGTTAGTCGTGCTTTATAATCCGTTTTACAAAAAAAAATCGGCCAAGTGCGTGTCAGGCCACGCACAGGAAAGGGTTCCTCAGTCACCCATAATGGAACGTGGATTTAAAATCGTATCCAATAGATAATTGTTATGTTTACGTATTAATGCGTTAATTTTGTATGACGTTTTCCGAGGTAGCGCATTTTACAAGTCATCTAATCCGTTATAGTTTTCCTTTATAGTTCAATAAATGGACCACCAACACGAATTTTCCCAGATTTTTTGAGCTAGCCGTTTAGCTTATAGAGAGGGGGAAACCCTTTTTTACAAAAAACTGTCCTTTAAAGTGGAATTTCTCGCAAGCGGATGGATACCTAAATCAAAAGATCGTCTTAGAAACCCTTTATTGTTTTTAAAAGACATATCTAATGATAAGCCACACGATGGGGTAGCCGCGAAAAAAAATCATCCCCACTTTACGTGTAGGGGAGGTACCCCAAATAAAAATATTTTTCATAATTTTATTGTAGCACTTTGTCAATGTAATTACAAGACATATTCGTGCAGTTTCATCCATCTAGAACTTACCGTTTCGAAGATAAGTCGAGGTTTGACGGACGGACGGACGGACATGACGAATCTATAAGGGTTCGAAGTCATAAACTTCGGTACCCTAAAAAAGAATAAAGTTGAAGTAAACGTCATGTAATCGAGAGAATTTTCAGTAGAGCTCGTTTTGCTGAGTGAGAAAATAAACTAGGACGAACATTTTTGGTTATGAATGACCAACTTAATTGAGATATTTTTTTATTCAAACGTTTATAAAAATGTTGGTGCAGAAAAACACCAATTAACCAGCTTGTAATGTTATTGAATTTCTATATCGTCTATGTCTAAAAAAACAAAATGTACTTCTTTGAATTTAAAAAGCGAACTGCAATGGAAACAGGGCGAAGAAAGAAGCCTTCTTTTTTATGTCTAAGTCGATTAATCATTCTCATAATATTTTTTTAAGTTTTAATGCGAAAAGTAGTCGGGGTGTGTGTGAAAAATCACAAATTACTGTTCGATTGTATTAAATGGTACCCTTGATAATAGAAGCGCCGCCTTTGACACAGATATTTAGATGTGTTTTTAAATTAATAGTTTTATAGTATGGTAAATATATTTTAGGTTATTTTTACTTTTTAATAAAAAGCGGGCACCTTTTCGAGATTTAGGAATCATAAAGTAATGGATGTAGTTATTTATGGTTACAGATTTCAATAATAATTTCAAACGACATAGCTGGTGCAGCTTGTGAAGTGGCTGAAAAAGCTAAAGCATGCAAATACAGGGTCCTAGGCTCCGAATATGATTTTGTCCCATTCGGTGTCGATGTCCGTGGGGTCCTAGCGCTATAAGGCCTTTTAAGGAAATACCAAATAGGTTAGTCGACATCACGGGAGACCGAAGACCTGGCAGCTACCTCGGACAAGAATTAGTTTAGCGATTCAAAGGGGGAACGCTGCCAGTATCTTCGGAACCTTGCCTAAAAGGGCTACTTTTAATAATATATTGTAGTTATGTAGTATATTTTATTAGGTTTTTCGTTTTAGGTTCGTTGTTCTAGTATATAATGTAATATGATTTCAATTATAAAGTACTTAAATATAGAAACATAAATCGCCCATAATAGCACGTACATTTCAAATCGTGTCCAATAGATAATTGTCATGTTTACTTATTATTTCTTTATTTCTGTAAGAAGTTTTCCAAGTGAGTACATTTTACAACTGAGGCCCTATAATTCCTAAACAAATAAAGTTACCCATATCGCTATCGTTTTTCTTTTAAGTTCAATATAAGGTCTGTTATCATGACTTTTCTTAGATTTTTTGAGTCAGCGGTTTATTATATAGAAAGGGGAACGCCCTGTTTTACACAAAAATGTGCTTTAAAGTTGAATTTTATACTTGCAAACGTATACCTAAATCGAAAAATGTTCCTAGCAATCTCTCAATGGTATCTAATGAAATGATACCCAACACGATGGGGTAGACGCGAGAAAAAACCTTACGTGTAGGGGGAGGTATCACAAATAAAAATATTTTTCGTAATTTTATTCTAGCTTTATTCTAGTCGACACATTGTCGACGTAATAAAAACATATTCGTGCAAAGTTTCATCTTTCTAGCACTAACCGTTTGGACGGAAAGTCGAGGACAGACAAACGGACGGACATGACGAAACAATAAGGTACTAAGTCATGAACTAAAGAACCCTAAAAATGGCGTACGGATATCTACATTTGCATATCTTTAATATTTAATGTTTGTATTCGTTGAAGTGCGTAAAATTCAAATTAAATTTATTAAAATATGTGCTCCGAAGTTAAAATAAATATGCAAAAACTAACCAGGTCAGTTTATATTATTCTGGGACCTGGAAATAAGTCTATCCAATTGAAGTTCAAGTTTAATTGCTTAAAATGAAATAGGTTTTTGTTTATTTAAAAACAACACATACCAGCTTTTGTCTGCGGCTTCGCTGACATGTATATCGCGATCGACGCGAGAAAATGCAAATAAAGGTATTTGTTTTTACACCCTAAACCGTCTTATCGAATTAAGTAGCGTGCTATTGGAGGGGCCTATGTCCAGCAGTGGACTGCGACCGGTTGATGATGAAACGGTCTTATTTGGTTTTATAATTTCCTTATCTCCAAAATATATTTAAATTTTTATTTTTATTCTACTTTACATTATTTGGAAACCATACAGTTTATTTCTAATAAAATTACTATGAACTATTTATATATTTACATTTAAGTTAAAATGTTTATATATATATAGCTCTATATTTCCATAGGTATTTTATTAATATTACAATTTCAAAAGTAACTCAGTCTGTCTGTCTTTTACGATTCGACATATCAGTTCGTCCGTCGGTTCTCGGCTTACCATACAAACGGTTAGTGCTAGAAAGATGAAACTTTGCATATATGTGTTTCTATCACGCCGACAAAGTGCTGCAATAAAATCGTAAAAATATTATTTGGGGTACCTTCCCTACACGTAAAGTGGGGGTGATAGGTTAGATATATAGATAGACGTTAGATAGGTATTTTAAATACGTTGAGAGGTTACTAAGATGATTTATTATTTAGGTATGCGTTTGCCAGTTATTTAAATTTAAAGGACATTTTTTTTCCATGTGATGAGCTTCTAAACGGTGAATGTGTTCATGTGATGAAATCTAAAACGGCTTAGATAGCCTTGTTATTTCAGGATTTATAGAGACCTCGTGTGTGTGAAATAAGTTTACTTGGAAAACTTGGTACAAAAATAACGAAATAATAAGCTAACATAACAATAATTATCCATTGGACACGATTTTAATTTCACTTGCCATTGTTTATGACTACTGAACCCTAATCTACGCGTGGCCTGACACTCACTTGCCCGATTTTTTGTCCTTTCGGTTAAATACCGGTACCTCAAGGATCGTATCGGAAAAGGTGATTTCAGTAAAGTAAATATAAAGCTTTCTAACTAGTCGGCTAAGAACTAAAGTAAGTTGAAAAGAAAGATTTTTCTTATTATCTGCTACAACTTCCGGGTTGTTAGCAACACAAAAAGGTTTAAAAATTAACTAATCTAAGATTTAAATCCTCATTACGTGTCATTTACGAGACTTATCAAGGATTAATGATTGTTTTGGCTGAACAGGATCCTGTATGCTGGAGAAAAACTATGATCCAAAAGCTCTACCAAATTGCAGAATCATTGTTCGGCCAAATTTCAGGATCTTTGTCTGAAATAAGTCTTTAACATTGAAGCTAATTATTGAAAAAAAGCAAAAAAGCATTTTATGTGACTTATCAAGGATAAAGGATTATTCTGGCAGAACAAAGATCCTAAAAAAAAATTACTAAAAAGGTAAAATCAGTCTTTCAGCTTTTTTATGCTTATTGCATTTTTTTCAGCCAAAGTTCAGAATCATTGTTTAACCGAATTTTAGGTTCTTTGTTCTGAAGTAGGTTTTTATAAGTATTTAACTTCTAAGCAAGTAATTAATAAAACTCGGCTGCACCGACTCGTAAAGACTCGAAACCCCCCCCTCCCCCAATTTTCATTTCTCTAGTCCCACTTTGACAATCAGGGCGACACTACTACTAAAGATACCCCCCAAACCAAAATTCATCAAGCCGTTGAGGCTGCAAAGCGTGCGATAGAACTACACCTACACTCGAAAGAGCTACATATTTCTATTCTCTTTTTATAGTGAGTGACACTTTTTACGGCGGTGTGGTGTGTCGGACTTGAACGTGATTTTCATTCAGTAAATGAGGTTACTAAAGGAAAAGCCCTCGCTTTCTTTCTAAAAATGGGACAAGGTACTTGTAACTTTTGATTTGCAGGTGATGACGGTAGTCATTTACAATCAAACACCCATCTGCTCAATGCCCTCTATACCGTTAAAAAGCCCAGTTGGGTATAACCGCTTCTCTCAATACCTACTTCACTTATTGAATGGAGTTTGATACGTTACTTATAAGTTACCATGAGGTATTGTATACGAGGTTTTATTTAGATGTGCGCGTTTTACGCAGGTCGGTGTTGGTTTTTTTAACATTTGCCTGTACCACCTGCACTGGCACGAACCTGACAAAAAAAGACCACATTATTCTCTACACACACCGATGTACGGATTTCTTTAGAAACATTTTGGCATACTAGTGCCATAGAGTCGTATATTATTTAAAAAAAATTGTCGTCAAAATGAACCTAGCCACGAAGTTTGTGTTTATAGAATGAGAGGCATATAAGAGACGAGTCATCAAATATGACTCAAGAGAGATATGTTGTGAGTCACATGAGAGGTTAGGAGACGCTCAAAGGTCGCACGCACAACTTGTGATCATTAAGCGTCCCCTAACCTCTCAAAATTATGAAGATTGGGACTCCAGTAATAGTACCTCCCTTCTATGAGTGATAATTGCGCATCATTACATACAGTCAGAGAATAGTTTCCCATGGTCAGGAAAAATAAAATCGATTTTCTGGAATTCTCGAATAAAATCTTTTTTTTACAATCATTTTGTAATCACTCATTAACGCATATAATGATTAGTTTAACTGTTATGGATTATCTGTCTATCAATATACATTTTGTTTTCATAGTTCAGGTAACAAATTATAAAATTGTACTAAACATATGCATGTATTTACGACTAAATTTCGTTCACGGCTCTCCTGTATCTTTCTCAAGCTCAGACTATCTGTGTACCAAATTTTATTAGCGTAGAATAGCGTGAAAGCTCGACGGATACACAGAAAAATAAGTACACACAGGCAAATCAAAAAGTACATATTAAATTGATTGCACCATACTGGGTATTTAGTTTAAAAAGACATGAGCCACTCCATACCATTTCGCTCATGGGTACTTCTCGTTTCGAGTTAAGCCGAATTCTTTTTAAATTTGTTTTTTTTTACCCTTAAAACGATCGTTCAATGAAACTGCAACATCCGCTGGATTTGGGTCAGTCTGGCGACAATCATTGTGCATACCAACCCACCTCATAGCTATTCATACAATACTTCACAAGTGTGTCACTAAAAAGGTGCAGAATCTAGGAATTAGCGAATCACGTGTGGTGACGTCTATTTATTTTTTATTTTTTAAATTTTTTACCTTTTCAAAGGGAAGGAGGAATTTTGATTTTTTTTCTTTATATTTAAGACTACCAAAGTGACTCTACTCTGCCTGATGGAAAGCATGAGAAGAATCCAGGAGTAAGGGTCACCATGCTCATTGTGAGGGTAGACAATGTAGCATGGTGACCCATACCATGGCGGCCTGTTTGGATCATTCTGCATCATTCTCTAGGCCTTCGGAGGCCGGGATAATGATGCAGAATAATTAGGCCTCCGGTCTCACACTCACCAACGAAATACGACAGCAAGAATGCTGTCATTATTAGGATGGTCTTCTGTGTGAGGGTAGTACTGGCCGGGCCGAGCCGGCCCATTCGTGCTGAAATCAGCGTGACTCTACTACTAGTTATTTTTTTAATTCAGAAGACCCGGTTTTATAAATCCCTTAAATTTAAGGTGCCTCTTATAGAGAGTTAGGTAAACCTTATTTATATTTTCGTTTTCACAAACATTTATGGTACACCTAGCTTAGACGTGTAGTAAAATTAAGGGGCAACCAACGTTGGGAGGCTCTTAGTAGGACATAACAAAAATATACATACTCGATAAGCGTACTAGATCTTTGTTAAGTCGCAGGCAATAGTTATTACACAATATTATACGATTACATATACAATAACTACACATTATGTTGAGTAGCAAACTGTATTTCAGTACAAAAGGTGTTCGACATTGCGTCGTCATACAATTGAACAAATGCCTGAAGGTAATTAAGTGACGTTTATGCTAAAATAAAACATCTATAATTAGCACAGCAGGCGATAAAAGGCAACGTGTGTACCTTTAAATACCTTGCTTTTTAAGTTTCTATAATATGTAAATATATGGAGTATTGGAATTTTATCTTTCAAAATTGTACTGACGTGTTCTAAATGGTTGTATTGTAATGTAGTAATAGTTCAGCGATTGAAAGAATACAGTCATTTGCATAGAATTATCGAGTGACTCAGAATTGTTATATAATCTATACACATAAGTTAAATTCAAGTGTCCGTTTGTAATTTAAAATTAACAACTATTTCTAAATGTTTACTCGTATATACGGTAATTATATAAAAAATCTTCTTTTTGTCTATCTGTTTTCCCCGGCTACTCTCAGCTGAAAGACTGAACCGATTTTGACGATACTTTCACTATTATAAACAGATAGCTGACAATATAAGGAGTATCTTAGGCTACTTTGTTTTAGACTACTTTTGACAGCGTCGTTACTCGCGGGGTATACCCACCGACTAGTAATGTCACGGGGCAAAGTGACGCAGTGCTTAGATAGGTTAAATAAATTAATTGGAAGTAATTTAAGGATGAATGACATAATAGAAGTTATTTAAATTTTAAATATCCAAATACGTGTGTGCATACCTGAATTCGAAGTACTTTCAGACATCATCATCATCAACAACCCATAACGTTCCAGTACTGTACTAGGGTCTCCTCTCATGATCAGGAGAGGGATTGAGGGATTGAGACACACGACAAGTTGACTAAGACGGTTTCAAATGTTCCACATTCGTAGCTCGTGTTTTCGTTTTTTGGCCACGGCGCGGTTCGATTGTTAGTTCGTTATTACAGTTAAAAGTAGCCCATGTACTTCTTCAGCAATCAATGTATCTCCATGCTTAATTTGATTGAGATCGGTACAGCAATTTAGCTGTGAAAGTGTAACAGACAGACGGACCGAGTTACTTAAGAATTTGTAAAATTAGTGTGAATAAAAGAAGAGCCGTTTCTTTTCTGACATTTATGCAAAATTCCTACAAAAAGGTCTGATATGCATGTAGCCAAAAATAGCTCGATAGAAAAGTAGAATATTATCTTATGTTTGTATATTTAGCGTAGCTGCTTCCTAAAAATAACTATTTCTTTTTACTAACTAGCTGATCTCTGCGGTGTTGCCCGCGGTGGTTGTTGTTACCCGGGCAACGCCGCGGAGGGAAACTAGTCTGCAAAAGGTACCTTAACCTGCTCCTTATATTATCAGCTATTTGCCAGTGAAAATCCCGTTGGAATTGATCCAGACGTTACGGAGAATAGACTTCTGTTGTTGTTGTAAGTAACGTTTATCAATTAATATTTATAAAACTGTTCCGTTCCTGACTGACTAACAGATAACGCACAGCCGAAATTACTTAGCGCAGGAAGCTGAAATTAGGCATGTATGTGTGTGAAATCAGGTATTAGGATTTTGGAAAATTCAATCCCGAAGGCGCTGAAAAAGGCAATTAAAGTTATACATCAGAATAACACGTAAGCGAAGGAACGGAAAAAAGCTAGTACTTTCATAAGCATTTAGTGGAAATAAATTTTAAAATTATAAATAGACATTTCAATTTTATTTTATTTGTATAGACTTGTCTTGTCATTCTTATTCTATAAAACCGCCAGTATAGACCAGGGTTGATAATTATTGAACCAAAAAAAATAAAGTGGGATTAAAACCATTGGAAAAGGAGGAGAATATTATGAAAAATATAGGAAAAATAGTTTAGGGGCGATCTGAGATCGGGAAGGGGGTGAGTTTTTAAAGGTAAAAAATGGTTTATTTCGATTCAAATCAAATCAAATAAAAGAAAAATGTGTAATGGTAAAGTTATCTAAAGTATATATAATAAATAATAAAAAGATCTACAGCTTTTTCATTTACACTTTTATCGCTTTTACCTCAAAATTTATGTGAAAAATTTCAAAAAAAACAAGCTTTTCATGAAAAATTATTTTTTTATAATTTTGGTGAAAAATTACCTTTTTATGTCCTAAATACACGGTAATTTATATGATTTGAAATATTTATTTTCACTTTTTTAACCTTGACTTAACATCGAAAAAGCATCCTAATTTTCAATCGAAAATTCACCCGTCAAAATATATATCACATTTTTCAAAAAGTTGGTGTGCTTTTTGTCCGTTAAATCTCTACTTTTGAATGGTGGACTTTCGGATGGATGCTTAATTAGACATAATTAGAATATTTTGAGAAATTTATATAATCTTCTTTAAACTTTTAAACAATTATATGCGTAGATATGACTGCACGGTTGGCCTAGTGGCTTAAGCGGTCGCCACGCCGCTTCCTACTACGCCAAGTGTCGTGGGTTCAAATCCCACGTAGGACAACACTTTGTGTGATTCACAATTTGTTGTTCTGAGTCTGGGTGTCCTTTGTGTCCGTTTCATGTATGTTTGTAAAGTCCCCCGCGACGCAGGAATTTATATTCCTAATGCGGGAGTTGTCTTTAAAAAAAAAAAAAAAAAAAAAAAAAAAAAAAAAAAAAAAAAAAAAAAAGATGCCTATTTATTATAATAACTTATATATATAATAACTTTTATACCTGAGTGACCTATGAAAAAACGTGCCATTGTGGGTAACTACGGAACCCTATTCTATGCGTGGCTTGACACGCACTTGGCCAATTTTAATTTTATCGCGAATAAGTCCCTTTCAGAGCAAAACACATTTTAATTTTTTACTTTTAATTTATATTCCGTTGCATTATGTACTCAATTCTAATTATCTCAAATTATTAATACAATGCTATGATAATCATTTTTTTACAATAAAAGTTATTTCCGTGATAACTGTGAGCTTCATAGTAGGTACCAGTATTTTTTTAGTGGTAGCACCGGAACGGTTGTTGAAGACAGCCTTGGGAAAGGCCTATGTCCAGTAGTGAACATATTTTAAGGTTGACATGATGATTTTCGCTATCAAATATAAAAAAAAATAAAGTAACAAGCATTGATAAGAAAATTACCAAAAAAATGAAGGTATCTTTTTCTGTTTAAATGTAGAAAAAGATAGAGAAATAACAATACTGACATGGGACCGCTATTGCGTTCTTACAAAGAAATGAATCTGTTGGCATCTCTTCTGCATAGAGCAACCGAACGGGAGAAGGGACAGCGTCTTTCTCCGATATAAAAGAGTCTGGCATTTTTTGCGGGGGAAAATCTTTACACTTATACATTTTAGACTCACATACATAAACAATCGCCTGTCACTATGAACTCACACATAACAATTAAAACAAAAAATCACACACACATGAAAAAGTCTGTGTCATTACGGTGTATCTATTGCGTAGGTACATTTGGGGTTTTACTTTGACTGAGGGTTACGCTTGTACATGGCTAACATCTTTAGCATTTGAAGGGTCTATTGGGTATTGATTCTGACTGTTAAACCAGGCATTATTTTTTCAATACCTACCACCCACCAGTTTTTATCATGTATTATGTTATGAAAGTCTGAAAGTCGCGCAAAGAGCGATGGAGAGATCAATGCTCGGTATCTCGTTGCGAGATAGGGTCAGAAACGAGGACATTCGCCAACGCACGAAAGTCTTCGACATAGCTAGAAGAGTTGCGCAACTGAAATGGCAATGGGCCGGACATGTCTGCCGAAGAAACGACGATAGATGGAGCCATAAAAGTTTTATTCTGGCGACCCCGAACAAGAAGTCGAAGTGTTGGCAGACCAGCTGCCAGGTGGTCGGACGATATAAAAAAGACGGTAGGGCCGACCTGGACTAGACACGCCGCATCCAGAAGCGAATGGAGAACCATGCAAGAGGCATACATCCAGCAGTGGATGCAAATATGCTGAGGATGATGATGATGATGTTGTTATGAAAACTATTAATTGGACTGGGTCTAGAGTCACGCTAATTTCAACACCAACATCCTAACACAGATGACCAACCTAAACATGACAGAATTCTTGTTGTCATCTTTGGTTGGTGAGTGCGAAACCGGAGACCCAATATTGCAAAAGCAACTCAATAGGCCATAGTATGGGTCACCATGCTGCATTGTTTTGCATTCAAAATGAGGATGGTGACGACTAGTCCTGGATTTTACTCATGTTTCCGTCAGGTAGAGAAGATTGATTTTCTGATGTTTAAATTTTTACCTATGTATTTCAATACTTTATTATCTTATATAAAAAAATAAAAATAAGCTTTTAGGTTCATACCTAAAAATTTGGTTACCACGGTACAGTTTTTGCCTAATTTGGGATCAGCCTTGTGGGGATGTTATGTGTGTAACGATTTAATATACCTTGTTTATACATTATTTGGTATTATACTCAAAGGTTGTGTAACAAAGGTGTTAATAAACATAAGAGATTATTATAAACATACCAATGTACAAAACAGGATACTTCCTTAAAATACGAAGATAAACATATTTTGAAAATATAAACATTAAACATTTTAATTTAAAATACCAATTATTATGAAACATTATATACATTTTTGCCTTATTAGGCAAATAATGAAAAATTTAATTGTGTTATTATGTTACATATTTGACATGATTTTATCCCCCAACTTACATATTGTTCGTAAGAGAGTTCAGAAAGCTTGGTATTTTTAATAATTTGTTTTTATAACAGACAACACCCGCATTAGGAACACAACCTTGATCGACCTATACAAAGATAAATGATACGTATTCTAAGAACACCTATAGGTATCTGTTCATTACACTATTTATGATGAAAAACGATGAATAACATGATACATGTCTATCAAAAAGAAATCTCTTTAATTTATTATCGAACGTTCCTTGATGATACTGCCGTGCTACTAAAGAAGGCAGTAAGCAGGCAAAGAAGGTTTGGAAAACGCTTAAGATGTTTTCACCGTACAGTACGTATTAAAAAATATACGCAACTCACAGTAGACTGAAATTGAGTGATATTTAAGTCTACTGTGACTGGATCCAAAAAAAAAACATATTACTTAAACTTTTGACATATTCAAGTCCTATTTCTTGCAAATATTAAAAACAGTGTTGTTTATGGATAGAAGGTCAATCAACACACGAGTCAACTATTGGCTAGTGATTACCACTGCTCATAGGAACCTACAAATGTTTTTTATTAGCCTACCAACCAACGTGACTCCACTTTAAAGTGTGATGAGTTGTTTGTTGCCGTGTTAGGCATTTCTCCTCCTAGAGCCAGCGGCAAGACAGTATAGTCTTCCTACCGTAACCGAATTCACTTGGGAAAAAGTAATCAAAGAATTCCTCGTTTTTCTGTGAGTCAATGAATCGATCTATCTATTTATCCCGAAACGAGGCACTTGAATGACAAAATCGATTAATATGTAAGTCGCGTCAGTAGTTTAACCGTTACGGTTTAAACATACAAACATCTACCAAAACTATTATTCTTCGTTTGGCTTCACCGTAGTTGGGTAAAAGGAAGGATTTCTTCGTGCACCCAACATCACGTCTGCATCAACCAAGTTTCTATAACCATTTAATTTCGAACTGGTCACCAGCCAGGGTCGTTCAATGTTAGTCAAGATGACTTCTTTCATGCCATTGTTTCCAACGATTCTAAAAATAAATCTGGTAATTCTGGTTCATACAATTACAATTAGATATAGTTCGTATTTTGAGTGTGGTGTATTTATTTTTGACCAGTGATTGTGTTTAGTATTTATTTTTCAGCCCATATTCATAAAAGATATAAAAATAACTTTAGAAGTCGTTGATAGGTCCCTCTGTCCGTAGAGGAACAAATCCCTCATGTCATTAAACCTGGTCAGATAAGTACCTACTAGATCGGTATTAGTCAGTGGCGGATTAACCACGTAGCAAGACAAGAGTAGCAAATGCTACAGGCCCCGCGCATTTAGGGGCCCCACGCCTAACGATTTAGCAAAAAAGTATCTATTTAGATCAAACTTGAAAGGCGTGATGGTGTAGTGGGACACTCGATACAAATAAGTTTCTTAAGAGGTTTAATGATGCTGTACTAAACACGTGTAGATGTTCAAAACAGTCTGCCATAACAAAAAAACTAAAAAAATGAAAGATAAAATGTCTTATTCAACAGAAGTACCAAATTAAATGCCAGAATTCGTCCTGTCGTGTTTTGTAGTGCTATACCGGAGGCCCCAACGATGCAGAAGCATGTCACTAGGCCGCAATAGTATGCATCACCATGCATGTCATTGGTTGTGTCTCTCTTTAAATATTCTCCGTTAGCAAGACGAGAACAACCAGAAATAATTTGCCTGATAGATTCCCTAGGTCGGTGACATGCCGGACAGATGTCAACCGTCTTTAATGATATATATCCGATAGCTGTTATTCGTCATGATAACTTCGTCCATAATTGCACAAACAAAACCTTCGGTATCCCCGAAGAAATCACCATACCGCGTAGCCAGGAAGTCAATTCCTTAAAGTCTATTTAAGGCCCGTTCAAAGCCCTATAAAATCGTCCATGAAGCTCTTTGTCCTTCCATACCTCCTAACATGACTCCATCATCAGTACTAAGTACTATAGGTTTGCGCCAATTCTACTTAGCCAGAGCGAGTGGAGTGAATCCGTTATCCACTGCAATTACTTTGCGATACCCACGTCAGTATTAAGAAAATATTCTCTGAAATTGTATATCTCGCAAATATGTAGGGTCTTGATATTTAAAAATCCACGACCCCCAAACATTCGCGGGATGTACAATCTCAAAACTGACGAATGTGGATGGTGCATTCGGCATTTTTTTGCTTCTACCTATCAATGGGTAAAAGACACGTTAAAAAGTTATTTTAATAATGTATTTGATTCGTTGAAATTTCTTTGCGCATTTATTTGTCGCTGAGGATCAGCAACAACAGTGGTTAGCGATCTTTATGGAGAATAAAACGTGTTAAAAATGAACTGCGAAACAGGATGAGACAAAAGCGTCTAAATAACCTCACCTCGATGAATATTAAAAATAATTGAATTGCAGGGTGGCTTCGGTATTCTGGGTATAGATAATTGTAGGGATCTCAATCCGCGGAAGTACATTGAGAGTGTCACTAAAGTGGCCTCGCGAAAGCTCATTTTATTGTACTGAATAAGGTGAGACGGTTCTCCTCAGCCAAGCATGTGTGAGTCTGTACGTATGGTACTCTCATCATGGTGTTCTCATTTTTGCCATGGATCCGTGAAGTATTTGTTTGTTGCTCTCGAGCACTTGTAGCGGCAAGCAATCCGCATTATTGACGCCACCGAGTTCCTCGAAACTCTCCTCGAAACGCAAAGAAATATCGCCTCTATGGCAGTCCTCTCTTGCCTTTAGCATGTAGTGTACTGAAGAGCTCTTCGAACTGGCCCCACCTTCTCCCTTCCTCTATAGGCCTTAGAAGTGATCGTTTCAGAGTGGTTGAAATAACTCTCTCGCTCCGGCTCTTCTTTCCTGTGCCGAGCAGTCAAAAACTGGAACTCACAACCGGCGCTCGCGCACGTGTTTCTCTTCCACCACGATCCATGATCTTTTAAGTGGGGAGTGAAAAAACGTCTCACTATACCGCCATAGTGTGTGTCACCACGCAGCTTTTTATGCATTCGCAGTGAGTATAGTATCCCATACGAGTACTCTTGGATTCTACTCATGCTTTCAATCAGACGTAGTAGAGGCACTTTGGCAAGCGTC
Source organism: Phragmatobia fuliginosa (assembly GCA_932526445.1). Lineage (NCBI taxonomy): Eukaryota > Metazoa > Arthropoda > Insecta > Lepidoptera > Erebidae > Phragmatobia > Phragmatobia fuliginosa. The sequence goes on along the minus strand of OW052058.1, from coordinate 6,952,633 downwards.
ATTAAAAAACAGATTAACGTAGATACGTCGATATAAACAGTATTATTATTAATAAATTTGCCAACATTGAATCAAGGAACGGTTGCTTGTAACTGTCTGTAAGTACCTTTTCCTTAGAAACATAAAATCCTGAAACTAGCCAAGGGCCCCGCGCTTAAGTTTGCTACAGGCCCCGCGCTGGCTTAATTCGGCACTGGTATTAGTACATATCTATATCTATCTAGTAGGTACTTGTGGTGGTACAAATTCACCATCAATAGATAATTGTTATGTTTACTTATTATTTCTTTATTTTTTTACGAAGTTTCCCAAGTAAGTGAATTTTTTAAGTTAGGCCCCTATAACTCCTGAAATAATAAAAGTTATCTAAAGTACTAAGTTTTCGACTCGCTCACAATTTTTTCCCAGATTTTGAGCCAGTCGTAGCTTATAGGGGGCGAGTCATGAACTGAAAAAGGAGGTTGTAGGTTATATCGCTAGGCAGAGGGTTTGGTATACAGTTGGTTTTAAAATATCCTTCTCTCTGCAGCGATGTTGTACTCTGTTAATTGTTCCTTAAGTCTGCTTTTACAACACTCCCGGTATGAATAGGGGTGGTGACACTCCGTACTCTTAATCCGTTATAGCACGGACCGGCCTCTTGAGTAGCAGGTATCAATGGTCATATGCAGTGGTCACTTTTCTTTAGATGAATCAGTTGCTCGCTTTCCCGCTAGATCATAAAAAGATCAATAAACGCAAACTTTACATGAAAACAAAAAAATAACAGTAGCTATTCAGTAGAATATTCCACAACGCACAAATATGTATTTCTAAAAATACCATTCTAGTGCCATCAGTACAATTCGATGGTTGCAAACCGTATGTAATGTTCATGAATATTCATGTAAAGTTTTTACCCGTTACGGTGACATAAAATAGTATTGTGTTGTAAAAAAATACTCGGAGTAACAATACTTGTGAAAACAAAAGAATATGTTAAATTTAGCCGGACGATTTCTATTGTGACGAGTTGTTGTTCTATACTGGGTTATAAGTAAAAAGTGAGATTTTTCTTAAGATTCTTTACAGACTTTAGTAATACAATGATCACGGGCCTTTTGGTCTTTTGGTTGGAGATCCTGATGCTAAGCTGCATATCATTTAGGTCGTTTTTTATGTAAATAATTGCACGGTATATTTTTATATTTAAGACTATGTATTTGAGTGATGCTTATGGACACAATTCAGTAAATATCACTGTTTTTTTGGATCAGTCAATTGAGTTTATACGCCTATCAGTAGCTTGGTCTTTCGTTCAGTAGTGGACAACAATATATTGAAGAAGTTGTCTAAATACATTGATCTCTCAGAAGCATGTGACTTCGCCGCCTTATAGTCGTCACAAAATAAGAAGCCCGTTTTGACATTTGTCATCGTGTTTTTTAATCAACGATAAATTCATGTTTTTGAGTGTATTTTTTCAATATAAAATGTTTTTGAGTGTATTTTTGACATTGAAAAATCTAATACATAATCCTATTTAATTACTATGTTACCCATACACTATCACAACGCGTATCATAAATAAGCATCAAGTTTAACTTTATATTGAAAAAATACACTCAAAAACACGAATTAATCGTTGATTAAAAAACACGATGATAAATGTCAAAACGGGCTTCTAATTTTGTGACGACTATAGTGTGCAGCATTCACAATCACTACTACTTTAGGATTCTACTCATGATTATCACGATTAGAATCCACTAGCAGAGTTGAATAACTTAACTAGGGTTTAAATTTTATGAAATAGTTCTATGAACTAGTTTTTATAAATTTATAGATATTCATGCTTAGTATTATAAATCTGAAAGTTAACCTTTCTGTATGTTACTCTTTCACGGCTAAACCACTGCACCGATTTCAATGCAAATTAGCATAGGTTTACTTTGATTCTTGAGAAAGGATATATGGCGCTATTTATCGCGATAATCGACATACACGGGTGCAGAGCCACATACAAAGAAAGTTAAACGGCCATAGTCATAGGACTTAGCTCAAAATTGCGGCCTGAGTTACGTCAGGGTTCCAGGGACTTCCTTTCGAGAGTACACCTGGTACCTCGGCTTATAGTACCCGAGACGGAGTGCAGTTTTAGTTGGTTCGAGCCCGACATAGCCATTAACTGGTGGTATCGGTAGGATTTCCACACTGGAGAAAAAGAAGGGTAGTATAAGCCCATTTAAAATATAAACAATCAAAAATTTTTTTAACATAATTCTGAATTTTCAAAATTTATCATATTAAATTAAATTGTAATACTAGGAATTATAAAAAAGACAATTAAAGTATTTACATACAGGCATCCACTATTTCCTCCTCATCATCATTAACTTTTAGCGTTCCCAATAGACTGACAGTATTGCCACGTTGAACGCCAATGCTAATTCTCTGTGCCTTGTTCTACAAGGCTGGCTCTCTGGTCACGAGAACAGTCAATCAATTGCTGAGCTTGTTGTATAAACCTAGTACGAGCACTCGGACCCCATTTTTTTTTCGTGTGGAAAATCATCATGTGCCGTCACCCCACCGGGGGTTACGGCGGGATGGTGTGTCGGACTCGAACCGACTAAAAACCACACGGTGTGCCCTCTCTGCGCTTCTCTTTTACGAGGAGGAGGAGTCCAGGGTGTAATCTCCTTCTGGACTCCTCCAGCGCCTGCCCGCTCCTGATGCGTCTCCGTTCGACGACCCTCTCTTAGGCGGCGTGCGGCACACGCGGACGCCGCCCTCTCGCGGCTGGCCAACTAATGCGGGTGGAGGGAAAACCCGTTCCGTCCACCCGCAGCCACACTCAAGGCGGCATGAGGCGGAGATGTTCGCGCCTCTGCCACGGTTTGCCGGCGGCGGATCTGGTCCGAGTGGAGATCGTCCTCCCGGGCCTTCTCCGCCGCCTCCTTCTGCAAGTTGACATCTTCGCAATAGGTCGCGAGAGCACTCGAATCCCACCTCCAACGTCTCGACCCCAAACGATTTCAAAAATGTATTACCTACTAATTTATCAGAAATAAACGAAACAATTATAATGCTGGCAAAGGAAAAATACATACGTGTTAATTAATGCAGAGTTCTAAATTTGAAACCTACAGGAAAACTGTCAATCTTTAAGTTTGTGCTTTTAGTGGTCAGTTGTGGTTAATTAGGTCTAGTGCATGTACAAAATCCTTAAAATAATTACATCAGTTTTAATATGTACCATACCTGTTGTTGTATTTGATAACTTATTTTGTTAATTGATTATAGGGTTACAGTCGATTTTATACGTTATTGACCTTGAAATATAAGTTGGTTTACATTGCCTCTTAATTTTCTTAACACCTTTTTTAACCGATTTCGGTAAAGGAGTAGGTTATCAATTCGACTGTTTTTTTTGTGTTATCTCATAACTTCTTACTGGATTTGTAAAATTTTATTATTCTTTTTATATTGGGTATTCAAAAATTTGTAGATACTAGAATTTGTTATTTTTTTTTCTTTTTTGTCCGATATTTCTTTTCGAAATTCTTTGAAGAAACGCAATATATAAAATGATGAATGAAATGAAATTTATTTCACTATTTTAAACGATGCTTATTAATAATAGTGCTATTCAAACCTACAGAATAGAGAAAACTGATATGATCTTCTGTCAGCAATTCTCAAAGTGATTCAGTTTGAACTCAGGGATGCACAGAAATCAGAATTCTTTTGCAAAAAAAAATTGACGAGTTCTAAAAAATTAAATATATTCAACCAATCATTGATCACTAAGTCTACGAGAATAACACGATTGGAAGCTGATGCTAATGTTAAAAATTCAAAAGTAACGCTGTCTGTTACACTTTCACGGCTAAACGAAAGCTCTGATTTCAATGAACTTTGGCATGAAGCAATTTTTTTAATAAAAGCTTGTCATATATAAAACCAAAGTTACATTTAGGGTAGTTTAAAGTTACATACTTAAAACACTTAGGGTACTTTGATTAAGAAAAAATATTGTTCCATATTCCGAGCGCAGCAGTGGGACGTAATGGGCCGTTGATATGATGAGATGGTTATTCCATATAAAACATTTATGAACAATATTTTCCCAGAAACATTTAGAAAATTAAAATTGTCTTTTAAAGTACAGTACTTAAATGAGTGAATAAGCTAAACAGCATGATTGGCTTATAATGAAACATGAAACAATGTAATTTAATTATAAAACTTTAAAGGTACATAAGATTAATCATTATTAGGTGTAAATCAACATACCTACTATAGGTATATTTAAAAAAATGTAGGTATTGTGTCATTGTAGTTACGGAAACGAAAATAGTACTTTTACGAGTAATGACGACTGGAAAATAAACTTAATAAAAGTGTCTTAATAATTTTATATTTTGATCTGGTCAAATAAGTTAGCAACGTGACCGTATTGTAGAACCATTTATGTTTATTTATAAGTAGGTAAGTATGCATTAATCATCTGCAATGAGGAGGCATAAGGCTTTGACCGTAGTCAACAACAAATGATTATTAGATTCATTAATCGTAAAAAAAATCCTTTTCCATTCAAGGCTAGCGTGAGAACATATAGCCAACACATTCACCTGAGACCCGTGCCCAACAGTGCGACGTTATGGGTTGTTGATGCAGGCGTGGTCGCAGCCTGAAATTTTGGAGGCGGTCACTCACTACACTAATCATCATCAACAGTCCACTACTGGACATAGGCCTCTCCTTTGAAAGCTTATTTTGTTCCTTTAGTCGCCTCTTACGACACCCATGGAATGAATAGGGGTGGTGACACTTTGTATACTTAATCCGTCACAACACGGATCACTACATTAATATACACTAATAAAAAATAGTTAATTGGAATAAATTATACATTATTGCACAAGACACAATTTTATTTTATTCATTACTTATAAAACAAATGGAAGTCGTATTTTTGTATTTGCGAATCGGGTGATAATATTTGATACGTCTCGTACTATTTCCGGGTGAATGTTTAGAAGAGCTAAACCTGTTAATCGCTCTTCTAACATGTTAGCTCTCAACCACGTTTTTACACGCCTAAGCGTAGAAAAAGATCGCTCTGCTGTCGCACCACTTATAGGAAGAGTTGCCAGAATTTTGAGAAATGTCTTTATATTTGGGTATAAATCATCATCACAAACTTCGATGGTTTTTTTTTATTATATTTAGCCTACCAAAGTGACTCTACCCTGCCTGATGGAAAGCATGAGCAGAATCCAAGAGTGGGGGAAACCATACATCATTGCATGGTAGAAACTACAGACTTAGAAAGTTTCGTATCAGCATTTTCTGTGACCTCCCGTTTCTACTTTGTAATCCATAGCTGATACTCTGTAACGACAGTGGCAGCAGGAACATTTAAAAAATAGGATTAGAATTCAGATACTTTCTTGACAATAAGAAGGTCTTTTTCTGTACATTCAGATTTCGGCATAAAAATGCCTAATCCGAACAAGTTCATTCAATTTGAACTTAGATTTTGGGGGGGGGGGGGTCATGTCCCCTGTGACCCCCCCCTTCGGACCGCGCCTGTGTTGATGTTGTATGCAAAAAGACACCTTTCAGCAGCTCCTGCATTCCCGGCAGCCTTCATGTCTGCTGATGCGGTCTCGTTTTGCGACAACCGCTTGGCTACGTGGGTAACAAGTCTGGTCATGCCCAGGGACTTGACGTCGTAAGGAGTCATATGCGTGAGAATCCTCTCATTACCAAGGATGCCGAAGACCTTGTAAAGTAGAGGAGGAGAGCAGAAAAGCGGACCCCGGGCTCCAAAGTGTAACCTTTGGTAGCAACCGGGAAGAACGTTTAGATGATGATGGAAGCCTATATTTAATTAAATTTGAGAATTCCATTTTCCTCTAATAAAACGTTAAGATTTGAAGCTCATGGTCATCAAAAATTGTTTAAGGTTTTGCTTCCCTAAACACGCTACAAAAACCGCCACAGTTTTTAAGTGATAAAGTGCGACTACAGATATATTTATCGCGAAAAGTAACGCTGTTCGTGTAAAACAAAAACCTAGAGGTACCCATGTAAGAAATAGAATATTTATTTACTTATTTATCTTAGACTGCCTCGTTGGTCTAGTGGTTAGTGTATGCGACTGCTAATCAAGAGGTCTCGGGTTCAAATCCCGGGTCGGGCCAAAAAGTGTTTTTGGGATTTTCTTAGGAAATTCCTAATAGCTGCCCGGAGTTTGGAAGTTTGGCGTTGATTCACGCCCGTGCCTCGGAGAGCACGTAAAGCCGTCGGTCCCGGTTGTCATGGAACACCTATGGCAATCGTTATTGGGAAGTCAGTGCCCTCAAATATACGGACAACTAGTTCAATCTTCGAATTTCAGTTCTCCCTTAGGGTTGCGGAGGTCCGATGGTCGCTCCGTGGAAAAACTGATATTCAGGTAAAACCGGTTGAACTAGTAGCCGACCCCAAATAAACTTGGGAATAAGGCTAGGAGGATGATGATTTATCTTAAAAATAGATTACAGTCTAAACTTAATGACGGTTTCCGCACTAAGCTGTATTGTCGCGCCACCAAGACGAGATTTTCCATTAATCATTGGTGGTTTTCTGTCGTTTTTCAAAACTTCTCCAACACAATAACCAGAAAATACTAAATTTAGTTTTTTTCATGTGAAACGAAGTTCTATATATGAATGACTAGCTTTCGCCGGCCGGTCCGTCCGCGTGTATCTGGATTATTGCAGTAAAAATTTGCCTTTGTTATTCTGATATTTATGCTATATTACTGTAAGGTTTCAACCAAATCTGTTCAGTAATAATCGCGTGAAAGAACAACAAACATATATACAAACTTTCACGTTTATAATATTAGTATGATTGACATATTAGTTTTTTTCCCATCAATCAACAGAAATTAGCACCGTTAAGCGCTTATAGTCAAGTGGCTTTAGATGTTTTTTTTTTTTTTATTGTTGTAATGGAATAGGCGTTTGTCTTCCATCTCACCTGATGGAAAGTGTAGATGAAGACGAAGATGGTACGATGATTGGAAACAATCACCGAAAAAAAAAGGTTACTTGGCTGCAGGTTTTGACAAGAATAACTAAGATTTGACATATCGAAAAATGGACTGATAATCAATGAAGCTAAAGAATTAAATCCAGAAATAAATTTTTAGTTTAGTTTAGATTTGTAATTTTAACTACATAATTACTGCCTCAAGAGTTTTTATTTGTTAAAGTTAATTGGTCGAAAATATTCATCAGAATTCAATTTGCAATTGTAATATCACACCACGATTCAAATGACATCAGAACTTAAAACAATAAAATACTTCATCGAAAAACATTCAATGTTTTAAAAATGAATTCGAAGCAATTCATAAAATTTAGTAACTTCGAGCAAGTTTTTCATAAAGTTGTAAAAACTAGCTAACTTCAAATAAGTAGTTTTTTTTGTACGTACTATTTAAAAGGACGTTTTGGTATAACCTGAAATGCTTCGGTATGCCACGTCTCATAAAAAATCATGACATCCAGAAGCCCAGTCACTAAACTCAATATTTTCCAGTGTGAAGATATTGGCATAACCTGCTTCAAAGTACTAGAAACCCCTTTTTCCCCCACAGGCCCTGTAGTCAATTCAAAGGGATTAATTTAAACAAATTTTTAATATAGATAAAACTTTCATTTTTATTAGGTATTTATCTAGCACACGAAACTCATTCATCAATATAATTTACATTCAAAATGTACCTAATGCCGTTAGAATTTTGTTATAACATCTAGTTATAAAATAAAGTTAAATGTACACTAGATTTACGCTGATTGTGTCTTTCTCACGGCTAGGTAATTTTTTACAAAAACATCTTACAATTCATGTTATTCTTACAAGTGTTTTATATCTATATTTCTTTGAAGTGCGTCTTTTAACAACCAGTTTCCGAATATATAGAGATCCACTTGAAGATTTAAATAAAACAATTCAACTCATTCACATATCAGGTAAAACAATACAAAGTTTACGAAACTGTGGAAATATACACAAGTATATTTTCACAGTTTCGTACGAACGAACGAATTGCTTTCGTGAATGATAAATTACTTCCGACAATATTAAGCCACGTACACAATCGATAATAAATAAATTAAATAAATTGATCTATTTTACACTATTAATATATTCTAATTTTAATTACATGTCTCCTTACAATAAAACATTGTATATATTACATTTTATATAACACAAATAGGTAACTCCACCGTTTTATTTTTTATAATATACAAACGAAAAATTACAAAAGTTTAAATGGTTCCAGGACTTACCAGGTTACCTTTAACTTCCTTTCCAAGGCCAATGTCCACCATTGAACTATAATAGACCAGGATTTTTCTAAGTGTTCTCCTTGATTACAAAAAAGCTATGTTCACAAAAATATAAGTAAACAAAATTATTACTAAAACTAACTCGGTGAATGTCATTTTGTTACGAAATAATGATACAAGTAATTAAGTTTTGTTCTGTACAATGATCAAGGTTCATAAAATAAAACAATCCGTTCAATAGGTACTATAATTAAAATGTCTACAAAGTCATGCTGGTACTTCTTTAAAACTACTCGCTTCTTTCTTACAACTCAACTCAACTCCTTAAATAACAGAATTGTTCTTACGCTGTAGAACAACACTGCTATATAAGATTCAGAGTGCCAACTAAAGGCTTAACTTACTAGAAGAAACATTTTAATTGTGTCTATTGCAGATTATTTCATAAAAGCACATACTTAATACTAAACTACTTTCACAATACTATTGATTCAAATGAACGACTAAAACACGTAAGCGCTCACATGCGAACTACAAACTCCTTTGTACTTACTCGAGGGATACAGTCTTGTTTTTTAAATTGGTCACTCTTCGCTACACTGATTTTTGAGGCTACTATGTATTACACATACTAACATATACCTAACACTAATAATATGTATTAGTCTGTATTACAACCGTAATTATTATCTTTTTATACCACGCTAGGACACGCATCTAGACACTGAAAAACGAAGTACACTTTCAAAAATCTTATAGTTCTTAAAATGTAGTTTGATCTCTGTTAGTCACTTGTGTCTTTTTAGAACTGACGAGGTATTTTCAGGTGTAAATTTTTACATATATAATGTGTTGCACATTATTTGTGATAAAACTGGAACGCAAAGAATGACTATACTCGTAAGTGATATAAAGCGAAACCTATCATAGAGATCAAGCTAAATTTTAGGAACTGTAGATAGTATAGTAATGTGCTAAATCATACAATAAGTTTACTACAACACAATTGTGTTGTAGTAAAGTTGCACATAAAGGGGTCATTATATCCATGAAAACCCATGTGTATAGTATGCATCGTCAAATCTCCGAAAGTGATGTCACAGTACTGGCATGAATAACTTTGTGTAGCAGCAGCCGCATCGGATTCTTCCGATTCAGCGTCGGAGATCTCCATACCTCTATTTTTCTCATCTTCGTGTTGAAGCCGCAACGCAGCTAATTGCAGTTTAAATGCGCGCCCTTTTCTTCTATTTTTGAGTGCTGTAGTAGAAGTGAGTTGGTTGATCGGCCGCTCTGTGCTAGGAGGCGGAGAGCCTGCTTCACTAGTCTTGCCGTTTGTTAGATCTAAAGCATCATTTGCTGAAGGCAGCGTTTCTTTAGGAGTGCTCGGTGTATGAGGCATGCTCGCTGGGGATATTGTTGGAGGAGGAGTGGTGGGGTCTTCGGGTTTTTCACCGTAAGCGAGTCGCTGATGAAGAAGAGACTGAGTAGGTGACGTCTGTGATTTTTCTGATGGTAGTTCTTGTAGTCTAGGTGATATTCTTTGTTCATAATTATTATTTGGTGGGAATAAAAATGAGTGAGGTAGAAGCGGTGGCAAATAAGGCAGGTTAACAGGGAAATGATTCCCGAAAATCGGATGTGTTGGCGGCGGTGGTTGTGGTGCATTATTGTTGTTCATATGTGATTGATCGAACATTTTTGATAATAGTTTTTGCTTGGGACCACGCCGTGTTCCATAAACATCAATGATTGGCAAAGGATTAGGTGTTCCATCCGGGTTTAGTACCATTGCAGGATTGTGCTGATATTTAAACAATTCTTTGGTCTTAACAAAAATATACTACAAGTATTTTAGTGTCTTTACTCACGTAGCCTCCACAATCAGCAAGCTATGACTAGAACTTACGACTTCCCTACACACAAATTTAAGCTAAGCGTGTTGCGCTCTGCCCAGATGAATAAAGAAAGCGACACGATCAGTACTCCTCTCGCCGCATTTGTTGCACATAAAGGGGTCATTATATCCATGAAAACCCATGTGTATAGTATGCATCGTCAAATCTCCGAAAGTGATGTCACAGTACTGGCATGAATAACTTTGTGTAGCAGCAGCCGCATCGGATTCTTCCGATTCAGCGTCGGAGATCTCCATACCTCTATTTTTCTCATCTTCGTGTTGAAGCCGCAACGCAGCTGGTTGCAGTTTAAATGCGCGCCCTTTTCTTCTATTTTTGAGTGCTGTAGTAGGAGTGAGTTGGTTGATCGGCCGCTCTGTGCTAGGAGGCGGAGAGCCTGCTTCACTAGTCTTGCCGTTTGTTAGATCTAAAGCATCATTCGCTGAAGGCAGCGTTTCTTTAGGAGTGCTCGGTGTATGAGGCATGTTCGATGGGGATATTGTTGGAAGAGGAGTGGTGGGGTCTTCGGGTTTTTCACCGTAAGCGAGTCGCTGATGAAGTAGAGACTGAGTAGGTGACGTCTGTGATTTTTCTGATGGTAGTTCTTGTAGTCTAGGTGATATTCTCTGTTCATAATTATTATTTGGTGGGAATAAAAATGAGTGAGGTAGAAGCGGTGGCAAATAAGGCAGGTTAACAGGGAAATGATTCCCGAAAATCGGATGTGTTGGCGGCGGTGGTTGTGGTGCATTATTGTTGTTCATATTTGATTGATCGAATATTTTTGATAATGGTTTTTGCTTGGGACCACGCCGTGTTCCATAAACATCAATGATTGGCAAAGGATTAGGTGTTCCATCCGGGTTTAGTACCATTGCAGGATTGTGCTGATATTTGCGCAAGTGTGACTTTAAGGAGTGGCAATATTTTGTGGCATAGTTACAATCAGCACAACGGTATAGATACACATTAGAGTGTGATTTTAAATGTGAATTAAGCATAGATTTGTTGACGCACGAATATGAACATTGAGTGCATTGGAATGGCTTTGATCCCAAATGATTTCTCATGTGATATTCAAGATGGTGCTGGTATTCAGTGACGAAAGGACATTTTCTACATGAGAGCATCTTTTCTGGTTTTATGTGCTCCTTGCTATGTTCCCAGAAGCTTAGTTTTGTTACAGCTACAAATTCATACTGTTTGCATTTAAACGTTTTCACTTTTCCATGTGAATTTACAGCAGGCACGCGAAGACCAGGTTCGTCATCAAAATCTTCGTCACCTGACATCTCACGACCATCCTCACCATCGGTTTTTTGTCCAACACCATCAAATCCTGAATCGTGATAGCGCTCGAATGATCGACGGTCATGATCCGTATCGGGCGAAGGAGTTCGAGGAGACTTTGGAGGAGTAGCATTAACTCGCGCTAATGGAGTTGACACATGGGCAGGAGGTGCTAAGTTTCTCGGCGAGTAAGATGTCTCATATCCCGGGGAAGGTTCCCTGCCTTCATTATTATGAGCTTCGAAGCCCGGTGGTGTAAGCAGACTATATGGTATACCATTACGGTATGAGTCCAAGTGTACTCCAAGGTTAGCTTTGGCTTTAAGAGACATGCCATCGTAGAAAGAAACGGGTTCGCCGGCGCTACCGTCATCTTTCTACGAAGCGGTGGCAAATAAGGCAGGTTAACAGGGAAATGATTCCCGAAAATCGGATGTGTTGGCGGCGGTGGTTGTGGTGCATTATTGTTGTTCATATGTGATTGATCGAACATTTTTGATAATGGTTTTTGCTTGGGACCACGCCGTGTTCCATAAACATCAATGATTGGCAAAGGATTAGGTGTTCCATCCGGGTTTAGTACCATTGCAGGATTGTGCTGATATTTAAACAATTCTTTGGTCTTAACAAAAATATACTACAAGTATTTTAGTGTCTTTACTCACGTAGCCTCCACAAACAGCAAGCTATGACTAGAACTTACGACTTCCCTACACACAAATTTAGGCTAAGCGTGTTGCGCTCTGCCCAGATGAATAAAGAAAGCGACACGATCAGCACTCCTCTCGCCGCATTTGTTGCACATAAAGGGGTCATTATATCCATGAAAACCCATGTGTATAGTATGCATCGTCAAATCTCCGAAAGTGATGTCACAGTACTGGCATGAATAACTTTGTGTAGCAGCAGCCGCATCGGATTCTTCCGATTCAGCGTCAGAGATCTCCATACCTCTATTTTTCTCATCTTCGTGTTGATGCCGCAACGCAGCTGGTTGCAGTTTAAATGCGCGTCCTTTTCTTCTATTTTTGAGTGCTGTAGTAGGAGTGAGTTGGTTGATCGGCGGCTCTGTGCTAGGAGGCGGAGAGCCTGCTTCACTAGTTTTGCCGTTTGTTAGATCTAAAGCATCATTCGCTGAAGGCAGCGTTTCTTTAGGAGTGCTCGGTGTATGAGGCATGCTCGCTGGGGATATTGTTGGAGGAGGAGTGGTGGGGTCTTCGGGTATTTCACCGTAAGCGAGTCGCTGATGAAGTAGAGACTGAGTAGGTGACGTCTGTGATTTTTCTGATGGTAGTTCTTGTAGTCTAGGTGATATTCTCTGTTCATAATTATTATTTGGTGGGAATAAAAATGAGTGAGGTAGAAGCGGTGGCAAATAAGGCAGGTTAACAGGGAAATGATTCCCGAAAATCGGATGTGTTGGCGGCGGTGGTTGTGGTGCATTATTGTTGTTCATATGTGATTGATCGAACATTTTTGATAATGGTTTTTGCTTGGGACCACGCCGTGTTCCATAAACATCAATGATTGGCAAAGGATTAGGTGTTCCATCCGGGTTTAGTACCATTGCAGGATTGTGCTGATATTTGCGCAAGTGTAACTTTAAGGAGTGGCAATATTTTGTGGCATAGTTACAATCAGCACAACGGTATTGATACACATTAGAGTGTGATTTTAAATGTGAATTAAGCATAGATTTGTTGACGCACGAATATGAACATTGAGTGCATTGGAATGGCTTTGATCCCAAATGATTTCTCATGTGATATTCAAGATGGTGCTTGTATTCAGTGACGAAAGGACATTTTCTACATGAGAGCATCTTTTCTGGTTTTATGTGCTCCTTGCTATGTTCCCAGTAGCTTAGTTTTGTTACAGCAACAAATTCACACTGTTTGCATTTAAACGTTTTCACTTTTCCATGTGAATTTACAGCAGGCACGCGAAGACCAGGTTCGTCATCAAAATCTTCGTCACCTGACATCTCACGACCATCCTTACCATCGGTTTTTTGTCCAACACCATCAAATCCTGAATCGTGATAGCGCTCGAATGATCGACGGTCATGATCCGTATCGGGCGAAGGAGTTCGAGGAGACTTTGGAGGAGTAGCATTAACTCGCGCTAATGGAGTTGACACATGGGCAGGAGGTGCTATGTTTCTCGGCGAGTAAGATGTCTCATATCCCGGGGAAGGTTCCCTGCCTTCATTATTACGAGCTTCGAAGCCCGGTGGTGTAAGCAGACTATATGGTATACCATTACGGTATGAGTCCAAGTGTACTCCAAGGTTAGCTTTGGCTTTAAGAGACATGCCATCGTAGAAAGAAACGGGTTCGCCGGCGCTACCGTCATCTTTCTACGAAGCGGTGGCAAATAAGGCAGGTTAACAGGGAAATGATTCCCGAAAATCGGATGTGTTGGCGGCGGTGGTTGTGGTGCATTATTGTTGTTCATATGTGATTGATCGAACATTTTTGATAATGGTTTTTGCTTGGGACCACGCCGTGTTCCATAAACATCAATGATTGGCAAAGGATTAGGTGTTCCATCCGGGTTTAGTACCATTGCAGGATTGTGCTGATATTTAAACAATTCTTTGGTCTTAACAAAAATATACTACAAGTATTTTAGTGTCTTTACTCACGTAGCCTCCACAATCAGCAAGCTATGACTAGAACTTACGACTTCCCTACACACAAATTTAAGCTAAGCGTGTTGCGCTCTGCCCAGATGAATAAAGAAAGCGACACGATCAGTACTCCTCTCGCCGCATTTGTTGCACATAAAGGGGTCATTATATCCATGAAAACCCATGTGTATAGTATGCATCGTCAAATCTCCGAAAGTGATGTCACAGTACTGGCATGAATAACTTTGTGTAGCAGCAGCCGCATCGGATTCTTCCGATTCAGCGTCGGAGATCTCCATACCTCTATTTTTCTCATCTTCGTGTTGAAGCCGCAACGCAGCTGGTTGCAGTTTAAATGCGCGCCCTTTTCTTCTATTTTTGAGTGCTGTAGTAGGAGTGAGTTGGTTGATCGGCCGCTCTGTGCTAGGAGGCGGAGAGCCTGCTTCACTAGTCTTGCCGTTTGTTAGATCTAAAGCATCATTCGCTGAAGGCAGCGTTTCTTTAGGAGTGCTCGGTGTATGAGGCATGCTCGCTGGGGATATTGTTGGAGGAGGAGTGGTGGGGTCTTCGGGTTTTTCACCGTAAGCGAGTCGCTGATGAAGTAGAGACTGAGTAGGTGACGTCTGTGATTTTTCCGATGGTAGTTCTTGTAGTCTAGGTGATATTCTCTGTTCATAATTATTATTTGGTGGGAATAAAAATGAGTGAGGTAGAAGCGGTGGCAAATAAGGCAGGTTAACAGGGAAATGATTCCCGAAAATCGGATGTGTTGGCGGCGGTGGTTGTGGTGCATTATTGTTGTTCATATGTGATTGATCGAACATTTTTGATAATGGTTTTTGCTTGGGACCACGCCGTGTTCCATAAACATCAATGATTGGCAAAGGATTAGGTGTTCCATCCGGGTTTAGTACCATTGCAGGATTGTGCTGATATTTGCGCAAGTGTAACTTTAAGGAGTGGCAATATTTTGTGGCATAGTTACAATCAGCACAACGGTATTGATACACATTAGAGTGTGATTTTAAATGTGAATTAAGCATAGATTTGTTGACGCACGAATATGAACATTGAGTGCATTGGAATGGCTTTGATCCCAAATGATTTCTCATGTGATATTCAAGATGGTGCTTGTATTCAGTGACGAAAGGACATTTTCTACATGAGAGCATCTTTTCTGGTTTTATGTGCTCCTTGCTATGTTCCCAGAAGCTTAGTTTTGTTACAGCAACAAATTCACACTGTTTGCATTTAAACGTTTTCACTTTTCCATGTGAATTTACAGCAGGCACGCGAAGACCAGGTTCGTCATCAAAATCTTCGTCACCTGACATCTCACGACCATCCTCACCATCGGTTTTTTGTCCAACACCATCAAATCCTGAATCGTGATAGCGCTCGAATGATCGACGGTCATGATCCGTATCGGGCGAAGGAGTTCGAGGAGACTTTGGAGGAGTAGCATTAACTCGCGCTAATGGAGTTGACACATGGGCAGGAGGTGCTAAGTTTCTCGGCGAGTAAGATGTCTCATATCCCGGGGAAGGTTCCCTGCCTTCATTATTACGAGCTTCGAAGCCCGGTGGTGTAAGCAGACTATATGGTATACCATTACGGTATGAGTCCAAGTGTACTCCAAGGTTAGCTTTGGCTTTAAGAGACATGCCATCGTAGAAAGATGACGGTTCGCCGGCGCTACCCGGGCTGCGTGGTGAGTGTCCATTAGAGTCTTTACTCGAGGACGACGGAGAGGCACTATGGAAACCTTCAGAGAAGAAGCCACTAGTTTGATCTTTCATAAAGCTCCCGTCTTCCATTGGTTCCGATTTCTGTAAAGAAAAAGTGATTGTTGATCATTGGATAATTGCTTGTGCAGTGTGTCATCGATATCTCGCGACTCACTGGTACGCTGCAGGAGCCCTTAAGAGAAAGTAAGTATAAAAATTATACATACCACTGTCGGAGGTTGCAGTAATCCCCAAGATTGAGGATGCGCGGAGTGGTGCGTCGGCGCCATGCCTGTGGGTGGCGCGCAGCTTAGCATAACTGTTAAAAGAAAAAACAAATTACATACACAAGGAAAATACTACATTTACGAACAGTTAAAATAAATAAATAAATAATCCTTAAAATAAATAAGTATTTCGAACTTTTCGAGCTTTTATAATGAAAGCTCCGTGCTCTAAGGCAGATTAGCGCATGTGTGCTGACGCCACCCACCGGCCGTTATTCGTTACCTTGACAACACAGTCATTCTAGATTATACATTATAATCTATGTTCTAGATTATTCTTCCTTGCTTTTCTATAATCCTATTGTAAAAAACTAATTATAAAACATAAAATTGTTATCTACTTTACACAATACATAGCGTCCGCGTCCTCCAGTACCGTCTATTGAATCTTAGTTGACTGCCTCGTTGGTCTAGTGGTTAGCGTATGCGACTGCTGATCGAGAGGTCTCGGGTTCGATTCCCGGGTCGGACCAAATGTTTGTGTGATCCACAAATATTTGTTTCGGAGTTTGGGTGTTTTCTATGTATAATATGTATGTATTTACAAAAAAAAGTATGTTTATGTATTTATATCAGTTTTCTAGTTACCCATAATACAAGCTCTGCTTAGTTTGGGGACTAGATGGCGTTGTGTGTAATTGTCCAGAAATATTTATTTATTTATTTATTTATTTAGTGTTTTTTATTCTATAGCATATGCTATAGAATAAAAAACATTAAGATTAAGAACACTAAGACAATGACAACTATATGTTGTCATTGTCTTTCGGTTAATAGGATGATTATATTGTTTGGCAATAATATTGTAAGAATGTACATATGTTGGTAAAAAGAGACTAGGTATATATTGTTTTGTAAACTTGAATCAAAGAAAAAAATACTACATAATTAAAAATTGAATAAATAATTATAATTGCATAAGTTGATAAAAAATGCTATGCAATAGCTTTACCGTGGCAGTCCCCGAGTGCCACACCAATTTCTTTTGTAAATACGTAAAAATGTTACATATAGAAAACACCCAAACTCCTTAACAAATATCTGTAGATCATACAAACATTTGGTGCGACCCAGGATTTGAACCCGAGGCCTCACGCACAGCAGTCACATACACTACCGGTGCGCCACCGACGCAATGAATTTCATTCGATTCAACTTTAAATTAACTGTATATTTCATACTACAAATTATTGTTTCAATACACGTTTGCATTATAAATAAAGTACCTAAAGAAGAAATCTGCTCAGTAAACAATTTGTAAATGTAAAAAATGCGGAACATTTGGTCACGTACGGTTTCGTAACAAGCCTCATCATTTGCAAAATATAAAGAGATTTATTTTTATTGTTTTCATTTAATGTACGTACACATATTTACTAATGTTTTAAAAATGAGGAGTTTGTTTGTTTCGTTTGGCTCCGATTTGAATAACTCTTTCAATGTTCGAGTATAGTACTAAACACAAAATGTTGCAAAAACAGGGAAAAACTATTCTTACATGGTTAAAGTTACACCACATTGTATTTGTGAATGAAGAAATTGTTACATTATTAAACATTTTTTTTAAATAACAGTAAAAGACAATAGATACGTATTTGGACATTTGATAGACAACGCCATCCAACTTAACTAAGCGAAACTTGTACTATGAAAGCTGGATTAACTGATACCTATTTATTTGCTTTGTTAATACAGTACATACAAAGAAAAACGTCCATACTCCGAAACAAATATTTACAGATCATAAAAACATTTGGTCAGACCCGGGATTCGAACTAGAGACCTTCGGCACAGCAGTTGTATACGCAACCACTGCACCACGTTTAAGTTTATTCTGTAACAACTTCAAGCTTCGGCAATAGGAGACGCCACCAAATTGTGTCGGTCAGCTACTCACTCATTTTCTTAGCCTTTATTAATTCCAAGTTTATTTAGGATGGGCTACGACTTCAACCTGAATTTCAGATCAACTCGGCTGGGTCACCTATCCTCTATAGTAAGCAAAAGTTTCTTTAGAATCTTTCTTAAAACTGTCGGTCATTATCTAACCTATAAATCAATACTAAAATACTTTATTGCCTCCAGGTATGATCCATCTGCCTCCATATAAAAAAAACAGATGTAATAGCGTAAATCTGTGTTTAAATTACTTGACTACCTGCTTACGATGTAATTTTAAGGGTAAAGACGAGAGTTGACAATAGGGATGCGACGAGTCAATGACAGGAGCAGTAGTTTTATAATTTTTGATTGTTACAACTTTGTGGTTGTGAGTATCAGCAAAGCGGTTGTTTTTGTTAATCAATACTGTTATGTATTGTGATTGGTTTGTTACTATTTTTAGGTTATGTAGGTATTTTAAGGTCGTTTTGTGTTGATCACGTGAACGACAAAATTGTCTCCCATTTGTGAAATAGATATAGGTTTTTATACCGCACTGGCCAGAAGGCTTTAAGGATGTAACGTTTCACGGCTGAAACGCTGTACCGATTGCGATGAAATTTGGCATAGATATATATAATTTGATTCTTAGGGAAGGACAATGATATATTGTTCGCTTTTTTTTACAGCGACTATCGACATAAACACAGGTAAATCCTTGGGTAACTATAATAATATTAGGTGTTGCGTTTTGATTCAGCATATCCTGATAAACCATCTAACTTTATTAGCGAGGCGTTAGTGATTATCATGAGAAATAAATAATAGCCAAAAAACTATACATATTGTAATGTCCCATTTTTTGTACGTCTTGTTTATAATATTGTGGATGTTTTTTAACAAATAACATTAGGTAAGGTCAATTGAAGGATAATGATTATAATGTTGTCTTATGAACTTGGACAAAAACAGCAAATATGATGTTTTCATGTGCACATGTAACAATTATTATGTCAGGCATTTTGCAATTTAGCAGTATTATTAATATATGTAGGAAAACTGGTGTCATATTATACCTACTACTGTATTTATAATTAAATTCATTATCAAATTTATAATGAAGGAAAATTACGTTAAAAATACCTCGAGTACAAAATATTTTATTTTATTTATTTAATTATAGACCAACAGTACAACAACACCCCCTTGACAATATTTTATAAAAATACTGGAATGTATTGATTAAGTTGATAAGCTAACAACTAATAATATAATATTAAAAGCAAAATAACAATTGCAAAACAGTTGAACTTAATACAACTTAAGTCTAGATTACAGTGATAGTACCTAATCAAATTAATAAAAGAAAAATAGTAAAAAAAAACAAAGACCAAGAAAAACATACCGAAATTAAACAATTTTGAACTCCTAAAATATTTTTTTCGTTGACAGATCAAATTTTTTTTTGAATAGGTACCTACTCCTATAGGCACATTATCAACCTAATTATGGCAATTAATATAGGTTTACTTATTAATTAGTATAATTGTGTATATTCTATTTTTTGCTATTCATTGCGTTAAACAAAAAGGGTTCGATAATTCTCAAGTGCTGTATGTGTAGACAAATTTAAAACAAGCGCCACGCATTGAAACCCGTCGATATGCACGAAAGAGGTTGTTGAAATTAAAATCTAAATATAATCATCTCAGTCAGAAGCCGTCATCCAGCTGGACATAACCCTTCTCTAAGAATACCCCACACAGTAAATAAACTAACCAAACTAAGTATTAATTATCTAACATTACTTAATTAAGTAATTCCTATTTAAATAAATATTACTTTTCAAGTACTTTTGTATTTGTTTACATATTAAATGTAAATATAATTTATGGTATACTTTAGTGTTGTCACATAATTCTTATTAAATGAATCGATATTTTTAATTTCAGGATCATTATATTAATTTAACGCATTATCAGTTAAGTAAAGCAAACAAAATAAAAAAACATTTTTATTTAAAAAATGTCCAAGTGTTAACCCCACGAAAACAAACAAAACAGACGAGTAATTTCTATGTTCAAAATATATTTTATCATAATAATTTTAGAATACTATAATTTTAGTAATACTTGCCTCAAATAAAACTTCCGGAGTTCAAATAAACACAGCACAACAATGTTTAATGTTAGTAAAATTCAAATTCACTTTAATGTTTATATATCACGAATAACAAATTTCATTGATCACGAAAAACTCTAGGGCATCTTAAAATACAACCCTTCGATGAGACGACGGAGAAACGTGTGACCGCCGCCGCTCTTCACAACGAACTGAAAAAATCTGTCAATTTTTATGCTCCAAACATCGATAAATGTATTCTATATTTGAAGGCGACGTGTTTTCTAGTGGGACCGAGACGGCTGTACTTTCAAATAACTGCTTCTCTTTCGCGCCCCCACAGCCTATTTTATTCGAACCAATACGGCGCGAGCTACTGTGGGTGGGGATCCAGTTATTAAGTTATTGTTTATGCTATATTAATACTAAAAAAATAGACAACCCCGGCTATTTTGCCAGTTGTTGCTATAACAAAACATAGGTGTATTATATCTGTTGTTATTGCGATAAACCCGAGCGTGTAGGGTAATGAGATTGTTTTTGTATTGAATCACTTAATGCCTATGGTTATAATGTGATTTTTATGTTGACTTGTCCCATTAATTAGAAGTAAGACAGTTAAATATTGGGTGGTAGTAAAAATAAGTAGAATGTTGACTTAACTTTTATTGGTCATAAATATAAAATGTGTCTAATTACTAAACTAACACATAATGAATTAACTCCTTTTCCTAAGACTATATTAAGTATTTCTACGGTCGTTGGCCCGTACATAAGATTGCATCTCTATGTGTCTTTCCCCTTCGCGCGTTTTATACGTTAAAAAAAGACGATGAATAAAAAAGTATAACAAGGCCGTACCATAGAGGGGCGGTGAGCTTTTTACGTCACTCTCCAGCCAATGGCGAGGTACAGATTAAAAAAGGAATGACGTTTTCTTTTTTCAAACAACCAACAGCCAATAAAAAACTGTTTTCTATTTTTACGCGGGTAAAATATAAGAGGAGGGCGCATTGAGTAGATCAAAATGTCCATGAATTTTAAAATAAGTATATCTATTTACTTTTCACATACAGTTTTTGAAAAAAATACAGTTCGACAATGTTATAAAATTTAAATAAGGAAATAATGAAGTTAACAATTGGAAAACCTGTTCTTTAAACACAATTGCCTAATACAATATATGGCCTTTGTAGGTACCTACCCACATACATAAGTATTGTAGTTTAAAATGACTTCAAAAATATTATATGAGTAAAATATGTATATTTAAATATTTGTTGTAATATTTAAATAGATGATCTTCTGTAACTTTCCTATCTTATAAATACAATACCTACTTATTATTTATGTGTACTAAGTACATTACTGTCTAGTTGATAAAATACAATACTAATTGTATTTTACAACAAAGAGATATAGTATTAATACTATATCTCTTTGTTGTACACTAAATTATTACAAGTTTAACTTAACACCAAGGAAATACAAGTGGAGGGCTTATCGCTCGGAGGCAATGTCTTATAGGCAAGCATTATCATAATATATGTAATCAAATCATTCTGTAGCTAAGCAAACTACGCAGGGCAGCATCACTACCAAGAGAAGGAAAACTTGAAACAAACCCTATACCCGTCAGGCCTGCATTGAATACCCTACTGGGTATACAATGCTGGTCTGACGGTTGGCAAAAACCTCCTTTCTAAGGAGAGGCCTATGTTTAGCAGTTAACTGTTTAAGGCTGTTGACGATTATTACAGTCGCATTTCCTTTCTTTGCTGTTATTTTTAGAAGAATGGGTAACATCCACGAGCTCTTTACGTACATGAATGCGGGCTTATCAATACGAACTTCCACGCACTTATTAAGTGTCGGTCGTCATGTGTTTCTTATTTTGTTGTATTGCAACAACAAAAATAAATTAAAATTGTGGTAAGTGAAACAGACCGAACACGTCTCGCCAACGAGCTATAGAAAACCAAAACCTTCTTTCTAAGAAAAGGCATGTTAAGCAGTGGAAAAATAAAGGTTGTTTATGGTAAGTAAGGATTGGGCTCTTTGAAGCAAGCATCTATCGTCAGGTAAATTACGCTCGAATTTTAAAAAACGGAGCAAGCTCGGCGGCTACAGGGCGGTACTAAACTCATACAGAAGACGAAACTAAACTGACAATATTCGTACTGTCGTGTTTCGTAAGTGTGTGTGAGGCAGGAGGCCGAATGCTGTGGAAGTATCTCAACTGGCCGCCAAAGTGTGGGTCAACATGCTGCAATGTCTGCATCCAAAATTTGGATGGCGACTATGCTTTCCATCAGACGGAGAAGAGTCACTATGGTAGGCTTGAGTATTGAAAAAAAACACCGTGTCATAACTATATCGGTAAAACGAGACGATAAAAGAACAAAAAAAATACAATTTTGATTTATCCACAAAAATATTTATATAGGTACATCTATTAATTATAACATAACACAACATCACACATAAAAACCCTATTTTTTTTAAACTAAATCACTTTGTGGTTTTTACGCTATGAGTAATTAACTTTAATGATAATAGATCTTAATAGAATAAATCATTACTAACATAAGTCGGCAAACTAAAAAGACAAAGTTATCATTAAAAAATAAAAAGCGGCATCATTAAGCACTTACCTATCCCAACATTACGTTACTTGGTCGTTTTATATTTAGATACTTCAAACAACAATGTAAATATAAATTTACAACATACCTATATAAATAGGCCATTTAGTAGAATACGTAATTATGTTTGTGTAAAGTTTCACTTGCCAAATCAGGAATTAAACATTCATGGTACGATGAACTACCACCGCAGGTCCTCGGAAGGTGATTTCAACTGTGAGGGCACGGTAAGACCCGTTGTTGATTGGCTCGAAAGTAACCACGGGACTCTCTCATATCGGTTGACCCCAGGTGATCACAGGGAAAGGATGCTTGGGAGATCGGTGTCTAATCCGAAAAGAGTCAACGCTATGGCGGTACCGTGAATACGCGCTCCACATGGTGGCTGAATGTCCAGGGTGGGCGCAGAGGGGTTACGTCGTGACGGCCATCGGAGTGGATATTCTCTCGCTGGGCAACATGATTGCGGCCATGGTGCGCAGCGAGAGCGCGTAGAACTCTGCCGTTTCTTTCTTCGAGCAAGTTAAGTCTACCAGGTTCGGGAACGGGCTCGGTACCGCAGACGATTTAGGCGCCGGAGATTGCAGAACGATCTCCGTCCTCCATAAACGTTAGCCTGGGGTGACAAGTGAAGCCATCTGCCACCCTAGCAGAAGCAGGCCAGCGTAGATGCGTTACAGAGCGCACACACCCTTCTTGAAGCCAGAAAAGGGAAATCGTGGTTCCCCATTATGAAGGGGGTCATCTAAGTAGGAAGATGGCCCGAGGTATGTCGGGGTTCCAGGGATTTCCTTTCTAGGGTACACCTGGTTCGCCCACCAGTGGTACCTGAGACAGCGTACGGTTTTTTTGGTTGGTTCGAGTCCGACATAACCACAAGCTGGTGGTATCTAGTGGGATTTCCGCACAGACAAAATAGGGTTTAAACTCAGACAAAATGTAGTAAATGAAGTATAATACAGTAATAATATGTACGATGGCGACTTTTAGTTAAATGTTTAATTATCTATGCAATATTGTATTTGTTAAATACGTCCCGACATAATTACTAAGCAAATTAATTTCAAAGAAACAAAAATAAATACACAAAACACCAGTTCTGTGGACGATAGCAAAACACTCGTGTGATTTTTTTTTTTTTAATTTGTTGTTTTACAATGTATTTAACTACCTGCCATCAGTAATCGAAATCTACTGCGGGCGGAACTAGAGCAAGACAAGGTCCAAGGAAAATTTAACCAATCAGAAATATATCCATCGCTTCATTATTAGCCACAACAACGTTCTGTATAATACGTACCAATACATCCTAATATTATAATACGTACCAATACATACTAATATTATAATACGTACCAATACATACTAATATTATAATTTCGAAAGTAACTTGAGCAACTCATGTCTTTTAGATGTAAAATTAGACTTTTGTATTAGGATAATCGTGATTAGGAAGTCAATGCCTTCAAATATACTGTCAAGTAGTACAAACTTCGAATTTCAGTTCTTCCTCAGGGATATGGAGTTTCGATACCAGTCACTCCGTGGAAAAACTGATATTCAGGTAAAACCTGTTGAACTAGTAACCAACCCCAAATAATCTTATGAACATAAAGGCTAGGAAGAAATAATAACTGGCTAAATTTTTCTCTAAGCTAATCACACAAGATGACCAAAATCGATCAAAATGCTATACAATTGAAGAAGCCTATGTTCCGCAGTGTTGTCTAGATGCTGTCTAGATTCCAAAATGGAATCGAGGAATCGAGGCGAAAAATTTACCCAAAAATTTATTACTAATTATTTTTTTGCAAACTGTACTTAACCTCAAACAAAAAAAAACTATTTAATTATGTAAACAACTAGGTACTAATCAATATTAAATAATTTAAAAATGTATTCTCATAACTGACGTCCGTAACCTACCGATAAATAGTTTTGGAATAAATGAATTTCAGTTCAGAATAAACAGCGCGTAAATGTGCTTGAAGGTCGATTGAGTGAATATAATTATTATTTTTACAGGTCATGTCGTTGTCAAATTTGTCATTTGTATGCGGTTTAAGCGTTTTAAATTATTGAACACAAACTAAGTTGTGCGAAATATTTATTTATTTATTTATTGTGATTGTTGTGATAGGTGATGTTATAGTGTGATGAATATTAAAATTCACATTTTTTTTTCTTCTTTCTTTCTTTTCTAAAGGACAACTCCCTTAAATCCTGTGTCACGGGGAACTTTACAAACATACATCAAAAGGAACACAAAGAACACCCAGACTCAGAACAATAATTTGTGAATCACACAATGTCTTCCCATATGGGATTTGAACCTACGACTAGGTCACATCAATTGTAGCTTAAGTGTGTTAAGTTGTGTATATTTTTTAATTACATCGGTACTAGTTTTTGTACGCAGTTCCGCCCGCCTGTATATCGGTTACCAAAACATCTCCATGCATTTAGCATCCATTGGTTAAGCTGTGAAAGCAAAAAACAAACAAAGTAACTCGAAAATATTAGTCTACATTATATCCTAAATTACGAGTACCTACCTACATTATGTGCTTAACCATGATTCTAAAATATACATCTCTATAATCTTAAATTTACACGAAATCTTAATAAACTTTAAGAACCCCAGTTCTTCAACGGATCTTGCCAATTTATCGCGACCTTCAACGATCAATCGGTGAATGTATTGTGGTGATAATATCTATTGTGAGCTGGTCAAAGATCACTGGTATACATTAATATAGTGTAGTTACTTCATTCAAATTGTTAAGTACATTTGTTAAAGTTATGTGACAATCTTGCTAATATTGTTACATGTCTTCTTCCTAGCTTTATTCCCAATATTATTTGGGGTCGGCTACTAGTTCAACCGGTTTTACCTGAATATCAGTTTTTCCACGGAGCGACTGGCATCGGAGCTCCGCAACCCTGAGGGAGAACTGAAATTCATAGGTTGAACTAGTTGTCAGTAAATTTGAGGGCACTGACTTCAGAATAACGATTGCCTTAGATGTTCATGACAACCGGGACCGACGGCTGTACGTGGTTTCTTTGGTACTAACCAACTGGTAAACAGGAATTAATTAAAGGAATACTATAACCAACAAGAATTTAGGAAATATTTCACATTAATATTGTACACTATAAAGTAATTCTGCTGGTCAGTCTGTCTGTCTGTCTGGTAGGTTTTTATGACGAACTGTACTGATTTAAATGAAATTTTGCTTGGAGAAACTTCCATCATCTTAAGCCCGCTGCTGCACACAGGTAGGCCTCTCCCCTCTCCCGATGAGCACCACAGAACCCGGTCTGCTACTTGCTAGATCCAGTTGCTGCAAGCCCTCTGGAGATACCTACTTTCATTCTTGAGGTAGGACATAGGATTTATCGAGATAACCGACTCTTATTCGAACGGGACAAAACTTAGTATAATATTATTATCAAAGGTTTCTTTTATAGTTGTTTAAATGACGTAACAAGTTCCGATGAAAAGTATGAGTACAATTCAAGAGAAAAACCTTATTTATAATAAGAAATTACTCAAATAGCTCAACATTTGTCTAACCTATTAAGTCAAACGATTTAAATTATTAAAAAAAAATTGCAAAGAAGAAATGTTACTAAGCCCGCCATTGTAAATGTACAATATTTATTTTGTGAATAAAGAATAGAAATAATACAAATTATAAAACCATAGCGGTAACCCATAAAATATTTGAACCTCTTGTCTTGGAAACAAAATTTGGTTTAATGCTTTGAATGACCTCAATTCTTTTTTTATATATTAGACCAACCAAAGTGCCTCTACTTTGCCTGGTACAAACCATGAGGAGAATCCAAGATTAGGGTCACGAGCCTTATTGTGAGTACAAGTAATGCAGCATGGTAACCCACACCATGGCGGCTAATGGTGAACGAACACTTATCCGCGCCGAACGCGCCGAACGAATCGAAGTCAAGGAGACCTCGCACACTTATCCGCACCAGAAGAATCGACCGCGCCGAAAGCATCGACCGCGACGAAGAAATCATTTCAAGAAAAAGTACTCGTGCGTTGCTCTGTCATACGCAACTGATAGAATGCGAGCGCATCGATCGAGGCGACCACATAATCCGCGCCGAATTTTATGACGTCATCCGAATTCGTCTAGGATTTCTGGGGTTCTTCCAGATGCGGACGATTCGACGCGGGTAAGTGTGCGAGGTTTCATGAGATTTCATATAAAGAATTCTAAAATTCGTTTCGTTCGGCTCGTTCGACGCGTTCGACTCTGATAAGTGTGCGATTACCTTTAGTGAGATACTTCTGCATCAATATGTATGCGTACCTAAGTTAATAAATAAGATGGCCGCAAGCTGTAAACTGTTTCATAAAACGCTTTGTTTGAGAACCAACAATTGATAGTAATAAGTAGTCTTTCTATTTAGTTATTAGGCACATTATGTTTACTTTGCACGCGGTACCTTTGAAGATTTTTTTTTAACGATTTGTTGTACGATTGATACTGTGTTAAGAATTTATTTTCTCGAAAAACAATTTACATTTCATTTACATAAGATTTTGATTTGTACTTGATACTGTAGGTATGTATTACAGCAGTCAAACAACCAGCCAAAAATTTACTATTTAAACAGATAACAGTTACACCCATATATTAGCACTTTTATACTAACAAAAAATAATTTATGCGGGTACCCAACTTATTTACAACCAGAAAAAAAAAGAATATTATCCTAGCACAGGTGGCAAGGATGCGGACTCGTGGTCACCATACGAACTCAGTCTACTACTTATTATTACGCTAGATCATTTAATTGTTATTTTATTTTAGGCGAGGAGATATTTTCGATGACATGTTTCTTGACTGTTACTTATAGAAATACTAAAACATAATTTTAAAAATATTGAACCTTATTACATACTGTAATACAGGTGTAATACCTAGCATGGGAAACAGGTAATTTAAATAGTTGTATTGTATGTCAATAAAGATTATTATTAATATTATTATTTTGTGGTGTCTAGAGCTGTTTTTTGTTTGGACAGTTTGTCTGGTGAGACATTAGTTGTAGTACTGGTACTATTATGTATTCTGTGGTTGTAGTGTAAGTGAACTGGTTGTTTCACTGTATCAAAGACCGATTCAATACTAGATATAATACATCCAAGTTAAAATCTATATCAATCTAAACAGATAAATAAATTGAAGTGTCAAATTCAATTTTTGTAATGTCAAAATAATAGCTGTATTTTGGGTTAATCTTTGAAACGACTGGACCGATTTAAAGGGCACTTTCCATGACAGCTAATGATATAAGAAGTAACTTGGCTAC
Organism: Phragmatobia fuliginosa; assembly: GCA_932526445.1. Taxonomy (NCBI): domain Eukaryota; kingdom Metazoa; phylum Arthropoda; class Insecta; order Lepidoptera; family Erebidae; genus Phragmatobia; species Phragmatobia fuliginosa. Next base: position 6,924,467 of record OW052058.1, on the reverse strand, counting down.
TTTTATTTATGACTGTCACTGATATTAGCGATTGTTATTGTAAAGGTAGAGCAGGAACCGCGGGGCGCGTCTAGCGTATATACCAAGGAATGGGCATACTTACACACATACCTACATATTTATCATCATCATCATTATCAACAACCTTTAAAAATCCACTGCTGGACATAGGCCTCTCCTATGAAAGGAGGTTTTTGCCTACTATACCACGCTGGCCAGACGGGTTGGTAAAGGGTTTGTTTCAAGTTTTCCTTCTCTTGGCAGTGATGTTAGCTGCTTATTTTGTTCCTTTAGTCGCCTCTTACGACACCCGTGGAAAGAATAGGGGTGGTGACACTTTGTATTCTTAATCCGTCACCACACGGCGTGCGGCTACATATCTATGCTCGAGATATATTACTCTTCATCTGACGTAGTCGGACAATTAGCATTTAAACAAAATTTTTTTTCTACTACAGGCGTAATAGATTGATAAAAATACATAGGATATTTAAATAATTCAATATTGTTAAGTTTACTTTCCATATTAAGTAACAAATGTAATTTATAAGTAAAAATATGTACCTGTGTTCGAAACTTCATAATAGATTTTTGTATTTTCTATTGTTTCATGAATTCAAAGGTTAAACAACAAATTCTAAATATGTCACGGATTGTCAACGTTGTTTCTTTTTAAAAAAAATCTTTAGAAAAACTTTTATATGAAATTTTTATATTATTGTTATTCACTGGTCTTAAAAATCTTTAAACAGAAGCAGATCTTTAGAATTGAAAGAGAAAGTGTGGATATCTAAGTTCACTGTCACCCTATTTTATGATGGATTGAGAATTGAGAGACGGGACATCAAGGGTTTTGCTACTCAATAGTGACTTTTGATTTACAGATAAACAAAGGTGGTTCTAGTGTTGGTCTTCTTTAAAAAAGACTTTTAAAAATGCGATTACATTAATTTATTTATACCTATTACCGCGTTTTATGCCAGTGAAAGTTCCATCAAAATATCAGAATTCCGGAGATAAAACGAAACAAACCGACAAACCTACCTACTACTACCATAACGGTATATATCCACTGCTATTTTGAAATTACACACAGACAGTTGTTTTTATATTTGTATAGCACCAGGATGCACACAATAAGAAATTATTGTGGTATATATGTACATACATATAGCTATTTAAACAGTTTAATTTTTGATATGTAAAGAGGTGTTTGTGATAGGCACGGGATGACTGTGTTACAAACCACCAGGACTCCAAAAAATCCCAAAACCCCTTACTTACGGACACATATTTAATGGAGTTTATGGAGTTCAAGTACTATGGGATAGTAATATTTTAGCAAAATGAAAAATATGGTTATATCCGCAGGTATTTGTATGATACAGAGAGCGCATACTTCAATATTACGCTCTAGAAAAATGGTCTACGATAACCGCTTGGCATCGTACGATACTATGTACATACTTAAACAATATGTGCTATATTCAGGACGTTTAGTTATTAAACAAATTTAGTTGATAATATAATTAGTAAATACCAACACGTTTCAAGATATGTAATTGCGTTTTAAAATATTTAACTCACATCTTTGTGGTTCGTTCTTGATGAATCTTTAAATCATTAGTTTTTATACTAACACTAATTTATACCCGACTATTGCGAAGATAATATGAAGGATAAAAGTTTTAGCAGTCTATTTAGGTATGTATCTTTGTATGTTTCACTGTAGATCTTCAACAACTGAATTGTTTTTAATTAATAAGGTGACTATAGGTTCGTAATAACGACTCGGATAACATAGGCTATTTGAATATCAAAAGTTTTTACGTTTTAGTTGATTTTTTTTTGGTAAAACTCTATCACAGTCAGGTTTAAGTGAATTCTAGTCACTAGACATCTCAATAGCAAAGAATACTAGCCTTGGTGAAAGGTATTGTGCTTAGTTCACAGTTATAGACACTTCAATAAAAAGAAATAGGAGGTTTTAAGATACTTTGGTTCGTTTTTCCTATAATATATTTAGTATCTTCTTAATATAATTAAAGTAACAGCGGTTATACGCGTTTAAGTGGTATCGGGTAGGCTTTTGTTGCCTCTGCTTCGTCCAATCTCGCACCGAGCAAGTCCTATCAGGTCGAGCGATTGAGTTGCGAGCTGACCACTTCGTATACTTAATTATTGTTTATCTCGCCAAAGGAGTCAATCCAAAATCCTCGAGTAATTATATATTCAATATGTATAAAAAGCGTAAAAGGATACACGCATACGTAGTAAATATACTTGACGAATGCTTAAAACCTACTTACTACCATAAATATGACAAAAGTTAAAAAACGAAGGATGATACTACGCAAAATCTTCAAAGCAAATCCAAAATCAAGCACTCGAAAGTATAATTCGAAGATAGGTGTATAACTTGAAGCTATTCATATATGTTGTGTAGGAAGGACATTAGTGGGAGGGGAGTGGCGGCCGTCGGAGGGTGCGGCCCTCACCCGGGATAGATTTGAAGGTACAATCATTTTTTATGCGAGGGGAAATAATGCTGGCAGCGGGAGGGATACACAGGGAGAAATTCGAAAAGTCGAAAACATTTTCATATTTTAAATATAACAGTCAGACTACAGACGTAGAGGTCTGAATGTTTTCTGAAAACTATACTTTAGCGGATACATACTTTATTTTAGTTGTAATTACATGATTATCCTGCAAATTTTATAATTATTTCTGAATATCGCTCAACGTCACGTCTTATATTAACTGCCGGACACAGAGTTGAATTATAATAATCTATAAGATTATGTATTATAAACCAACGAGCTGTACTGAATGCATAAATGTGTAGATTTATATACTAGCTGTGCACGCGATATATCCTCTCTGAAATTAAACCTCTCTGATATTTTATTTTGTTTTATTTTATTTTACAATTGAAGTAAAACTTAAAGCTAGATTATTGCTGTATACAAACTTAGTAGGAAAAAAGAGGTTCAGTTAAAAGTTTGCACAGATAGAACAAGTAGATCAATATCAATTTAATCGTTAATGTCAAATTGTTAAACAAGTTAAATGTTGATAAAGTTAATTGTAAATGTCTCAAAATGGCGATCATTGTTTCTCTAAATCTGACCTTATATCAAACTTCTCTAAATTATGTTATTTGGACCTTTAATTCTATCCAGTTGTTTCAGAGATATGCGCTTGGCAACAGCATACCTAAGTATAATTATGAATATTTGAACTGTACGACGTTAAAAGTTCCATATTAATGTTATATTTAATTACATCGTTGTTTAATTATCATTTCATATTTGTTTTTAACAATTTCCAGGACAACGTTTGCTATTAGATAATAGTAATAAGCATAATGTACGTGATTTAAATCACGTCTAGAAACACTATTTAACACAAAAAATTAATAAGATTTCGTGTTTAAACTTTTAAATAGTTTGCAGTGTAATACTTTATGACTATCGTAGTTCAATTAAAATTAATACCTAGCAACTGCTAGGTATTAATTTTAATTGAAGTATGTATTGTACGTGCTTTCGTATTTCCAAAATCAAAACGAATCGTAAAGAGGAATGAATGAATGAATTACTGACTATTTCATCAGCTATCAATTTGTTCAAAGTTGAGCGTTATCAACGGCGAGTGTCATCAACTGCTATTAAGTTGTCTTAACCAGTCTAGAATTGTTTCTCTGGAAACTTTGTAATTCTTTTCAAACTTGCATTAAAATAATTTTTTTATTATTTTTATCAAAAACGTTTTAATTTATTTTTCGTTGGTTGAATTATAATAATAATTTACTGACTTATGTCAAAAGTTTGATAAGCTTATTAGATTCTTTAACTGCATATTTATCATGCAACAATTGTGTTTTATTACTAGGGTCTGTTGCTGAATTAAGTTCCAAACTTGTGCTTCATCCTATGGCACCTTAAAATAATTATAAGAAATTAAATCATTTTTTTCCACAACTCATTAAAAAAAATCCATGGTTGTCTAATACCTCCCAGTGTGTTCCAAACTTTTAGTAAAGCTCGGCCCTTCGTAATAAAGAGCGTGTCTCGAAACTGCCATAAACGCTGGACGCATTACTTTTTACACGCCGCGATAAGAACGCTTTCGGACTCCAACATACGAACCTTTAGTACGACTATGTGATACGATGCGATGTATGTAATTGCTATGTGTGTAGTTCCACAGAGTATTTAATGGCAAAACCTTTGTAGTACAAGTAAATAATAAAAAGTTCTTAGTAACAGCAATGGCAACATTTAGGTTATTAATACAATTTTGCATGATGGAATAATAACAAATTTGCTAAACTAAAACTAGGCACCGCCTAGTATGAATACAAATAAATATCAAAACATGTATATAGGCATGACATGTACATAATATTACTTGAAAGACTTTACTTTGAATAACTTTTTTTTCTTTTTATTCTTCCAAATTGAAATTTAAATGACATTTAAAATATAGAATACTTAGAAAGTTTAGTACTGATGTAAGTTAATTAAAGTAGTATGGTAATTCTAGAATAATATGGTTAAAAAGTTACATAAATAGGTAGTTAGCCTATTACTTATTACATTTTTAATATACCTAGTCGTAGTTTCTTGTACCCACGTCCTTTGAACCCATAATTCCGCACATGGACGACTTCTGACCGGAAAATGGGATTTTTCTGAACGATCAGGGGTGGTTATTGCCAAAATATTCCATTCGATGCCCCACTGTAACCCAATGAGTTTTGCTGGATTTTACTGCTTTTCATACAACTTTTCCTTCTATTTTATAAAACTGTATCTAATTTTATGTGTCAGGGTGTATTAGCGTAGGCATTTTAGTAGATATATGACCGTTTTTACCAACGTCGCCTCGGTTTAAGAGGCTACTTAGGGAAAGGTAACTGTAAGTGTAAGTGTACCTTTAGAGGATAGTTAAGTACGAAGATTTTTCCTATGTAGGGTTTCCTATGTTTTAAACCATAAATCGACAGAGAGTTTTCTTTCAAAGAATTTGTAATTTGTAGGTTATTTTTAAAATGAGTATTTTATTTATTTACATTACATATAAATCTAGTGTATCCCATAGGATTGGATTTTTTTTCCTATGGGTTATTCACCAAAAAAATCCTAACTTTATGTGTAGGGGATATTTTTAATTTTATATTTACCGCGATTTTTTCTTTTTAAGAACTTATGCAAATTTACGGAAAAAACAGACAAACTAAAAGTTGAAAAGTCTTAGGACTATGGGGGAATTATAATTTTAACAGAAAAAAACGACTTCAAAGAAAATCTATTCCGAGTAACCAAATCGCGACAGGGCCTATGATATTTAAGGAGTTCCCTCGATTGATCAAGGATTCTATCATCAGATCTATTTTCCTTAATATGGGGGCACATGAGAGTTAGGTTTTATTAAACCATGTGCCTAAACCACATTAGTAGTTTCCCTAATTATCATTTCTAAAATTGGTAGTTAAGATAAATCTAATGATTTAATGTAATAGGTAATAGTATATGTACATGTGTAATTTTAATGTCTTTCAAATCGTGGTTAATAGATAGAAAACTCTTTATTACTCTTAGTAAATCAATCAACAAATTTAGTCAACAAGGTTATTAAAACTATAGCAAAACAATATTCTAGGAACCGTTAATTGTATTTATTTAAACATGTTGCCTATGTCTGACGCCACCGTTATCGAAAACAAACATTATTATTTTTGTTATTTAATGTACAAATAAAAAAAATAGGTTACATTCCTCTTTAGAAGTTTGTTCACAAGGAGATAAGACTACAAAGGACTAAGTATTTAGTTTTGTCTTTTCTTAATTTGTTTAAAATATTTATCTAATTAGGAGTCGAGATCACAATGTCCTTATGGACACTTAGTTCACAAACGATCGGAATTAACAGCATTGATAAATTGCTATCCTATATACTAAGGTAAAATTAGACAAGTGTTTCGTCTTGAAATGGCTTTAATAGGTTCAATAAATGTGATTGTGGTAGAGGAGTTTAAAATACAACGTCCGAAGTGATATCCTGAACAAACGGGAAAAAATTGTTTAATGTTGCTATGTCAACTTAAAAATAACTACCACGTAGTATTCCCACTTTTTAAAATTTTAAAATTTAATCATAGCCAAGTGGCCATAGGTGATTGGCAACGATTACCGAGCGTAAACAACGACGGCGCGGACAGTACCTAGATGGGTGACCGTTTGTGGCATAATATACTATGAGCGTTTCCATCATTCGGAGATCACGTTAAGCAGTCGATCCCGCTTGTTATCATAAGGTTGTGAGCTTAGTTGGAGGCCTTCGGGCGGTTTAAAAACATCCAACGGCGAGATTACGTAGCCACGTGTCTAGCCAGTCCTCAACCCGCACTCGGCCTGCGTGGGGACGTATGGCCTTAACCCTCTCCTGAGAGGAGAAGGCTCGGACCCAAAAGTTTGACGTTATGGGTTGTTGATGATGATGAAATATCACTTCGTCTAAATTATTTTACTGACCCTATTATATGCTTTACGAGGTATGAATGAATTGTTATGCAAAAGACGTCGCTGCTTTCGGCTTGAATCGGAATAACATTGAAACTAAGTTAAGATAAACATCTATAATAAATAAGTTACTAAAACCATTTGTTCGTCAAATTTAATGTAAAACATCCAGCGTGTTGGTTACGCCAATATTCAAACATATTAAAAACTTAACGATAGTCACGTGTCGACTGTCGTTTTTCGCTCGCCACGCCTAATGCCGAAGCAAAAAACTAACTAGTAGCAAAAAGCAAGAGTGCTCATAAAAGCGTTTTCTGCTAAAATAACATAATTTATTGCAATTGGAAACCTTGCAATGAGCGCAATTGTTCCCGATTTATCTCGCCTCGCTTTCGGACCTTTTCATGTTGCTTGCCTACTATCTAGTAATTTATGCTGATGTTATGCTTTTTTGTACCAAACTATTTTCACTGTTACCTACGGTTTATACATCAAACATAGTGATGTGTCATGTATAAACCGTAGTTTACCAATGATTCAACTATTGAATCTAGGGCTCTCCTTGGCAAGGAGGTATAAGAGTGGTTATTAAAAGAACTTTTTGTTGTTAATAAAAAGAAAAGATTTGTAATTATAACTAAATACAAACGTTCAACTTTTAATGAATTGCTAAATTATTTATTTTACAATTAAAATACAATACGAATTCTCAATGGTGAATAGTATAATTTATTAATTTGTTTGTTGTCATAAAAATTAGAGAATACTTTGTTAAGAATTTTTGTGTGTGTGTGTTTTGTTAAGTATTGATATTAGGTACATTAATATAACACACGCTGGTCATTCTGAGTATTGAGTATAAAAAATGTTTTTTTAGAAGTATAAGTTGTCCGTCCGTGTGGAGACAAAGTGACCTGTGAAAGGGAACGTTTTACTGCATTTTTTCTACAAAATTTGCGAATGCCATCCGTGAACTCAGCTGCCGTCCACCATAAATCAAGTGCTTGCCCATTCAGTAGCCAGAATTGGCGCAGCATTGTGGCGTCATTTGCACCTTTTCGGTAGGCATACAGTATACATATAATAAATACTATTACAATTACATTTGCACAGTCTAATCACAGCAATTGTTTTGAATTATTAATACTAAAAAAAATATTAAATAACAACAAAAAATTATAATTTTATCTTTACATTTAAGTAGTTTACTTTTTCATTTCATTAGATTTTTTTGAAAAGTAGAAAAAATGCAAAATGCTAGTAACGTTTGTCATACAAAAAAAGGAAAGAATCACGTGTGTTGTCGGTTGAGCTTGCAAAAACAGGCACAGGCTACAGGCGGTAAGTCCTAGCCGGCACGAGGCGCAGCTGCCGTGCTTCCTCTTCCGAATGTAGAAAAAAAACGCACAAGTATTGGTTCTCGAAAGCTGTCACCGAAGAAATCAACTTTGTTCCAACCTTTTTGAAATATGATATTTTGATATTTTAGGTAAGCGCGTAAAAAGTTGCAAGATTAAAATGAAACGTCGCTAATAAAATTTAAGTTTGGTGTGTGCTAGCCAACTGTATCTATGTAATAAAACCAGTAGTTAAAACAACAATGGCTTCCTTTCTGCGTGGTATAAAAGTGAGAACATTTAAGTTTTTTATTTAGAGTAATTATTATTAAATATTTCAGCAAGGGTTTGTCAGAGTAGCAGCAGTGCTTTAGTTTCTGGAAGTGCTATTGTATTCACAAAGAGAAACCGATTGCCAAAACCTTTTTTTGTAAATTACCGAACGAAACGGAAAGTTGCAATTTGCAATTTTAAAATGCGGGTTTTGTTTGTTACACAATGGTAAAGTAGACAAGTCTGCTATTGTAGAAACAAAATTTTTCTGTTTATTTAACTGTGTGTTTTAAAGTAAAACCTACTAAAAGATAGTGAAATTTAAAATACTTTTGATACGATGTAAGCTTCTTTATCGTTACTAATATTATTAATTCGAAAGTAACTCTCTCTGTCATTCTGTCTGTTACGGTTTTTAATACTATTATTGTAATAATTTATACTGATTACTACAGCATGGAGCTACTTTGATTCTTGAAGAAGGCCTTAAGCGGCTCTTCACCGACATAGGTACGTTACTTTTTTACCGGCTAGTTTTATTGAAAAACTACCGGATCCAGATTGTAGACTTCGTTGAACTAATTTTAATAAATGTTTCGTTTTATTAAATCATGTTATTTTTTATCCCTAAATGTTGATATCGCATTTGTGATCTAATAATACTATTATCAAATATTAATTAAATTAAAACTAAAATTCGTTTATACTAACTAATATTTTATTCAAGTAGTAAGTACTACTCTGGAATGCGCTTCCGTTAGAACTCAGGATGTGTACCAAAATGTGTACCAAGTCGTGCAAAGTTTTTCATAAAATCAGTATTAAACTTTTATTTACCTCATACACACAATTTACACATTTAAAACATGTTGAAACAAGAACAACCCATAGCGTCCCACTGCTGGGTATGGGCCTCCTCTCAGGAGAGGGTTAAGGTCATACGAGGCACGCTCGAGAGCGAGTTGGGGATTGGCAGGACACGTGATTTTGTCGTTGGATGTTTTTAAGCCTCAAACCAAGCATCTAGACTCTTATAATAACAATAGGGACCGACGGCTTAACGTAACCTCTTAATCAGGGAAACGCTCATAACATTTCATGCCACAAGCGGTTACCCATCTAGGTCTGACCGCGCCGTCGTTACTTACCTTGGTGATTGTTTCCAATCATCTAAAGTCACTTAACTATGAGCGCTACAACATATTAAAAACTACAAAATTATTTATATTAAAACTAACCTGTTTTTTTGTATAAAAAATCGAGAGCGCAAAAGAACTCACTATGCTATTATATCGTCACATAGTGTTCGTGTAATGAATGAAAAAAGCCGATTCACGGTTCATACAGGGGTGGTATGTTAGATCAGGTTTGTAAAAAACACGTGACAGGTTTTTTACTAACAATAACGAACAAAATGGGGTATTTTTTACCACCGTGGTGCTAGGAGGGTTACTTTTTGTAAAGATACCGATCTCTCTCACGTTTTTTAAAAAGGTTTTTACGATTACAATGTTAATACCAATTGATTAGGGGATATATTTACGGTTTCAGTTTTTATTGGGGTGGTTGTAATTTTTTATACACTTGTTTCTGTGAGCGTAGTTTTTTAGGGTGGATAAGTTACTATAGTTATATTGAACTCGTAAAAATCAATTGAGATTATGTTATTGAGTGGTTTTATGGCGGTAACTATTTTAAAAGTTATTTTAGCGAGTAAGCGCCTTATGAACTTTTACTATGCAAATAAAGTTTATTATTATTTCAAAGTAGAACCACCCGGATTCCCGAATGAACCGTCCCGAACGGGTGTTACTACCTGTTCAAAATTAAATGTAGGTAAGTAATTAATATTTTTTGGACTGTACTTTCCATATATTTTAACAAAATAACACCGAGCACACATTTGTGGCTTTTTGTGACTGCACGGTTGGCCTAGTGGCTTATACGGTCGCCACGCACTTCCTACTGGGTTCAAATCCCACGTGGGAAAACACTTTATGTGATTCACAATTTGTTGTTCTGAGTCTGGGTGTTTTTTTAGTCCGTTTCGTGTATGTTTGTAAAGTCCCCCGCGACACAGGAATTTATATTCCTAATGCGGGAGCTATCTTTAAAAGATTTTTACCGGCAAAATGTAAGAAAAGATGACAGTCATCGCTGTCAACATAAATAAAAAAAAAACTAAAAGTTGCCAGTTGCAATATTGTTCAGTATGTTCTGAACACTACCCTCGCATAGGAGACCAACCTTAGATTGATAGCATCCTTGGTGTTGTATTTCGTTGGTGAGCGTGAGATCGAAGATCCAATAATACAGAAGCATCTCATTAGCCGCGATAGTGTGGGTCACCATGCTTCATTGCGTGCGCGTGTGTGTGTGAGTCCCTTTGGCAAACTCATATAAAATATATTTTGCGGGTAACGCAGTCTAAAAATTAGCTCCTTATATCATCAGCTATCTGCCTCTGAATTTCTCGTCAAAATTGGTCCAGCCAATCCAGAGATTAGCCGTCGTAACAAACACGAAAAAAGTCAAGATGATTTTAATTAATATATGATGATGTAGACACCTAAATACATATTACATAAGTATCCTTATTAATATTATAAACGCGAAAGTTTGTGAGTATGTATGTATAGGTATATGTTTGTTGCTCTTTCACGCAATAACTACTGAACGGATTTGGATGAAACTTTACAGTAAAATAGCTTTTATATCAGAATAACACATCGAGCGAAAGCTATTATTATTAAAATATATTCAAATAAATTAATAAAACTTATTCTGTGCTGGCTATGATACTATTTCTAGTAATGGTATTTCTGTTACCAATCTCTGCATGACAGAGTTGATGTCGTTTATGTCGATTTATGTCGTTGATTGTAGAGTAATATCATTATGTCTTGCACTTAATGTTACTCTTTACTGCGAAACCGACATCACGCGGGCGGAGTTGCGAGCAAATCTAGTTTCACAGCATACCTACACACTTCCTTGTTTTAATAAAAATGAACCGAAGTACTTAGTTATTTACTATAACTGAACTTGTACTTTATTGAGTGTTTTTGTCTATGGGTCACATCACAATACATAGTAAACAATTACATACGCTTACATGTACGCAGAAATATCACACTAATGGCTGTCCGTTGGCCCATGAACAATTTATTTTATTTAACCTTTGTCCATATACTTTTGTGAAATTCGGGTAATTTATAATTTATGTTATCTCAATAACCATTGTAATTGGAGTTATTATAACGGATCAGTCGCCCCAAGACGTCTTTGGCTATTGTCCGACACATATTGGGGTCAAAATGGTCGAGGGTCAAATAGTTTATTGAGTTTTTGCAGAAATATAACACGTTAAACATTGTTGTCAAATTGTGAAATGAAATCGTATATCTGATGTGTCTCTTTTGTGTTTCATTTTGGGTTAATGACTATTCGAAATGATGCATTTTGAAAACTAAATTATCAAAGAAATGTTAAATCTAGAAGACAACTCTTTGTACTTAAACTAAGCAAAATGAATATTTAAATAGACGGCATTTAATTAAATTTCTATCGTGACATTTGTACAACTAATTTGAAATAAATGGAATCAAAACGTCAAGTTTGACAAATAAATACAACCAAATCACTTGAAGTCGCTCAACTACTGTAGTTGAGAGCATGATGAACAATCATATTCACAGAGAAAGTAGAAATAAATCGATTAGTGGTTACAGAAATAGAAAAGGAATAAATCATGGCCATCGATAGAAAAAGAAAAAAATCCCAAGAAGACCGTAGTTAAGTGCGACCGTTAACCTAAGACGTGTGCGATCACGACCTACTGACCGTTATACAATTAATATCTATACACAATTGACACCATTGACCCGTATACATAAACTGAACATTCTCCCATATCCGAACTAATAAAAAAAACTCAATTTCTAACATAAATCAAAGGTTCGAACACAAGAAATTCGTTCGAAAATATTTCAAAAATCGAACGCAAACGTCCACCGGACAATGGCCGCCATATATGCCAAATAAAATACATTGATTTTATTTCGTAAAATGTAACAATGTACAATTGTTATCAACGAAAAAGGGTAGTTGGTAATCTTCTTAATGGCGTGTGTGAAAAGATTATAAATTAAGTTTCTGCAACAAATAAAAGTGACCCCTAGGTATTGTCCGGGTGTCAATATGTGTGACCGTGCTATTGTCCGTGACCCTAACGGGGCTTAGCGCCAATTTGCGACCGCTCCGGTTCATTCGTGATAGACTCAGTCCTACGAGGATTGTGAAAATTTTACAATTCTATTTCATTACAATTGTAACGAGAGCTTAGGATTTTTTTCTATTTCATTTCATATATATTTCTAAAATCGATGTCGTTATAAACGTAACATTACATAAAGGTGAACGTGAAACAGACAAAAATGAGTTTACAATAATAACTTCACAATTTTTTGAAAAGTATTTTACACTTGTCTACTTCTTGAGTAAACATTTTCAGATAGTCTTTTAAAATTCTGATTTATATAACATACGAAAATACTCTACATACGTGATTATAGATTAAAATTTACTTTTCCAAATAAATGAAGATAGAAACTTAGGAAACTCATTTGTTCAAGTTTTAAAAGAGTACATCAAAATTGTAGAAAGAGTGCCGTTATAAAAATACAATTTCAAAATTTTCAAACTAAAAATTAATATTTCGGACATCTTACACGACACCAGTTCTAGACAGGTCCTAGACAACTAATATAAATACATAAATATATTTTTTTTTGTAAATACATACATATTACACATAGAAAACACCCAAACTCCGAAACAAATATTTGCGGATCACACAAAAATTTGGTCCGACTCGGGAATCGAACTCGAGACCTCAAGATCAGCAGTCGAACACGCTCCCACTGCGCCATCGAGGCATCAACTAGGTCTTTTACTAAACTATAGGTTGGTCGATAAAGAAAATAATTTAAATCAATACTTAGATTTCTTCCACTACATAATGCAAATACATTTTTGCGTAGATAAACAGTTTACATTGTTCAGTACTCGTATGCACAAAACAGTTTTAATAAAAAGTTAGGATATCTGTCTAGAGGTCACATTTAATATTAATATGCAGTTTAAATTTTTATTCATTACAATAACAATGTCAATATGGAAAATTTTGCATACTTTTAAATGAATGGATTCAATTTATACATTTGTCAGCATATTCATATATTGTCAGCATATATATATATACATGAAATATGTGTTCAGAAAATACAGACCCGGCAATAAAATGCACTCAGAGAATTAAACACAAATGGTCAGTCATTGTGCTTGACCCCTCGCAGTAAAATAATGGCCGGGGGCAGATAAATTAAAAATGGCTCAAAAATACCCCTTGACGTCCACACGATTTATTATACAATATGTGTTTCAGTTTCCGACATTTGAGGCGGTGTAATGTGCGAAACTCAATCGCCGTTATATCGGATATCGGGCTTGAAGCTTTCTGTTTAATGTTTTTCACATGGAGTAATAATAATAATTTACACATCTGACAAACGATTGATATCAAATTAGACAAAGCCTTATACTAGATATAGTTAATAGCCTGCTGCCTGTATAAAGATATCTTGGTATGAGCTTATACCGCCGAAGCCCGCAGCGCCGCCCGTCTGTTTGGCGGTTTTCGCGGTAAAAAGTAGCCATATCTATCCTTCCTCAAGAATCAAAATAGAAATAGGTGCAGTGGTTTAGTTGTGTTGTGAAAGCGTAACAGCTAAAAAGTTACTTATATTAAGTACTTATATTTCTAAAGAAGGCACCACACTTCGCTATGCTCTATTCGTTATGCGGGTTATTCGCGCGCATACGGCGAGGTGTGGAGAGTATATTCGTTTCGATCACCATAAAAATGACAATGACACATCTCTACAACACACATATTTGCCTTATTTGATGCTTATTTGGCATACCAGTTCGAAGTGTGAATGGCATGTTTGTTGTTTGCGCGCATAACTAATATTTGGGCGAATACGGCGTAGACACAACGAATAGCGCATAACGAAGTGTAGTGCCTGCATAAAACATGCAGAACCGATAAAAAAGCGAAAGTTTGTGATGGTGTATGAATATTTGTTATTCTTTCATGTAAAAATTACTTCGAAATTAAATGAGCTTGTAGAGATAGGCTTTTATTTACCGTGATAAGAGAGGCGACTAACGCTGATAGAGTCGATTATAAAAGCTAGTTTTAGAAAAATTACTTAACAGTCGGAGTCTTTGACAACAATATCAACAGACTAGCCAAGTAATCTAATGATCATATTAAAAAGAAATTCAACAGAAAACAATTCAGCAGTTAGTGTTGTGGCGTTCCCAGACAATAGACACCTTTTCACTTGGACAAAATTCAAAGGATTCAAAAAGCGATTGTCAGTTCTAGGTCATTCTACTGCGGACTACGGAGTTAAATTTCGTTTTATTGACAACCTTTAGTCAAAATCAATAAAACTATAAAGTTAAATGCTACAGGTACTAGCATAAAGCACGTAGGTATGACAAGTAAGAAATATTTTACGGTCAAACGCAAGATCGATGTGATTTTTTCACATTTACGCGGTTTTTTTATTTCTTTATAAAAAATCAACTGCCAAATGATTTTGATCTTAATTCATTTGAAATAAGAACCATCATTCGTTTTTGCGGAAGTATTGTTACGTTGTCAATTCAGAGAACCAACCTTTTTACACGTAACTCATTGTTGTTTTTTAAAAGCACAAAGCATATTAGGAATGTCCATTTTGTTTCGTTTTATCGTCGGCAAAGACATCGGCTTACATCGGTAAATGCCACATTTGATCGATTACTCCATTTTGCACCTGCACTTTTCGACTTTTAACTGATAATGACGTTTTATGCTATTGTTGTTTACAGTACAGGTAGTGTATATAAATCAGCATAGGCCTACGGATCGCAGAGACTAGCGTCTTTTTTCAGATACAAAACAGTCTTTCATTTTTGGCGAGGAGGGAGACGAAGGGGGAATCTTCACACATACATATTTTAGACTAACATACACAAACAATTGCCTGTCACTATGAACTCACACATGACAATTAAAACGTATTCAAACACACACACATTCTGTGTCATAATAGTGTACTCGTAATGCATATGGCCATTTGGGCTTATGGCTTATGCTTCGATAGAGGGAAACGCCTGCGTATGACACGGTAGGGAACCGTGTGTCCGTGTTGTTCAATGGGTAGTGTACTTTAAGAAAAAAATACTTTTTAAGATTCATTTCTTCGGGTCGTTTCCTCTACTGGTGACTATTAAGAGTTCGTATGTTTGATGTATGTCCAGGACTATAATAAAAAAAGTATATTATCTTTTCTGTATTTTTGGTTGAATACCCAAATATGACATTTAGTATCCTAACTATTTAAATGCTGGAAAAACCAACTATTACAAAAACATATTTAACCAAATTTGTGATATTTTTGTTAAACCTTAAATTTAGCCAGACATCAAAATGGCCAATAAATGTGCACACATATTAATAAACTTAATTTAAATTGACAACACAAACTTGAATTGCTATTCAAAATTGCTAACACAAATTTGAATTGCCATTTAAAATTGCTATTGCTTGCATGGTTCCTACGCATGGTTAATAAATAATAATAATAGCATGTTAACTGATCAACTGATCTCTCCGGTCTGTAAAAAATTTTTTTGGGATATAAGTTGTAGGGCATTAGGGATGCCCTTGCATCTTTAGATTTTAAGAAATGAGAAAATAACCCCACACAGTTTAACTGTTTTGGAAAATTTCAAGGTCACCATAGCGCGGGTCACCAGACTACATCTGTATTCACATTGAAGATAGTGACCCTTAGTTTTGGATTCTACTCATCGCTTTCCATCAGGTAGAGCACCTAGTCGCTTTGTTTGGCTTAATATGTAAAAAAAACTATGGATAAAAATAAACTTAGCAATAGCAATGTATAATATTTAAGTACACTAACATTATTTTTTAATGAATCAACTGTATAAATGGAGCTGAAACCGAAGAAATTCTAGAATGTAAAATTAAATCAACCTCAACCTTGAAGTTTGAATATAAAAAATAAACATTATTTTATGTTCAATATAAAGGTACATATATTTGGGAATAATTTAACAAAATTTGAATAGTTACAAATAACAATAGGGGTCATCAAACACGCAGAGAACATTATTTGCGTCTAATATGTATTGTTCTACGAAGATATGGTCTTAACGATCCATCCAATTATCCATGTCCACAAAATTTATTTTTTATAATCAGTGATTAATAATCTTCTTCTTCTTCTTGCTAGCCTTATTCCCAATATTATTTGCGCTGGGCTATCAGTTTTTCCACGGAGCGACTGGCATCGGACTTTTTTTTTGAACGTGTGGAAATTCCCGCGGTACGGCGGGGGGTGTGTCGGATTCGAACCGACTAACCATACGGTGTGACCTCTCTGCGCCTATCTTTAGATAGGGGGCCAGGGTGTTATCTCCTTCTGGACCCCTTGACTACTTTTGTTTAGTGGTTAGAAATTCGAAGTGATCTAGGATCACTTGCGGTACTAGAAAAAGTGGTAGGAAATTCTTACTGTTAAATTAGGTCGTAGATTGGATTGTAATTGTAACCCGAAAAAATAAAATCTGTACTTAAGTATGGTTGTCAACAATCTGCTTACGATTGCACACTTTCGTCTAAGTTTAAGGCTGGATGGGTTGCCATAAACATACAATTTGAATAAATTGACCTATAAAGGAATACTTAACCCTTTTGGAAACATATTGTTCTCCAAAAAGGTATAGCGATAGTTTATTCACTATGCATCAGACGAACAAACATCATTAAAATATTTAAATCTGTTCTTTTACCCGTCTACAGAATATAAATATGAATATTTTTAATACTATTTAAATCGTTAATGACCCTCAAAGACTTATTGTAAGACTTAGATAGATATTTAATCGTTTATGTAAAACCAACAGCTGTTTAAAAACATACACTCGGGTGGAGCCTCGTCAAAAAGCTAGTTATCAATGAATTCTAAAAATATATGTTTTTTTTAATTTATTGTTATTTATCCTGGCAATAAATCCTTTTTCGATATACGCAACTCGCAAATACTAGACAGCAATGAGTAAATAGCAAAAAGATTCGATCTCAATCTGTTTTACGCAGAACCCTGATTCAGTTTGTACGCGTCATGAATAAAAGATAGCATTTTGACAGCAGCGGGGGTGCAACCCTTTCTCCCTGTTTATTAAATGTACACTGTTATGTGCTGCGCTCTCCCTTCGGGTTTTTTGTGACAGCTCACTCGCAAAGGGGTTGAAGTATTGATTTTATTTGAAAATGGATTGGTGGACCCATTTAGATTGTATAAATAGAAGATGGCTAAGGCACTTTTAATGTTTTTTTATGTTCTCTCTGCAGATCTGCAGAGTTTGAACAACAGTTTTATAATGGTTTTCATTTGACTGTAATATGTAGTTGTGGTCAAAATTTCACCAAAATTTGAATACAAATCCGTCATCCATACTTTCCTTCTTCCTAGCCTTATTGCCAATATTGTTTGGGGTAATCTACTAGTTCAACCGGTTTTACCTGAATATCGGTTTTTCCACGGAGCGACTGGCATCGGACCTCCGCAATCCTTAAGGAGAACTGAATTTCGAAGGTTGAACTAGTTTGTCAGTGAATTTGAGGGCACTGGATTCACAATAACGATTGCCATAGATATTCATGACAACCGGGACCGACGGCGGTACGTGCTTTCCGAGGCACGGGCGTGAATCACCGCCGATCTTTATAAGGATTTTCCTAAGAAAAACCCAACAACACTTTTTGGCCCGACCCGGGATTTAAACCCGAGACCTCTTGATTAGCAATCGCATACGCTATCCACTAGACCAACGAGGCAGATTCCGTCATCCACTACTAATATTACAAATTCGAAAGTAAAACTGAAAGTTAAACGTTGTACCAAATTCAATGTAAGAAAAGCTAGTGAAATATGTGTAAAGTTAAAATTATTTTCATTAAATCTAAATCTACAAAATCACATTGTTAGTATTCTAATGCAGGCACCACACTTCGTTATGCGCTATTCGTTATGTGTCTACGCCGTATTCGCCCAAATATTTGTTATGCGCGCAAACAACAAACATGCCATCCACACTTCGAACTGGTATGCCAATTAAGGCAAATATGTGTGTTGTAGAGATGTGTCATTGTCATTTTTATGGTCAACGAAACGCCGAAACTGCATAACAGTTTATAGTGACCGTTGAATACCTAAACTAAATATGCGTTAGTACTAGACATATTTAATGGTTAGATAAGTAATTATGTAGTCATTGTTTAAATATTTTTGCATATTACCTACTATTGTAAATTAAATCATTGTTTGTAATGATGTATAAATACAAATAAATACTATTGAATTGTGTTTGTAATTTAAATTTTTACTAAATGCATTAGAAACTGCCTCGTTGGTCTAGTGGTTAGCGTATGCGACTGCTAATCAAGAGGTCTCGGTTTCAAATCCCGGGTCGGGCCAAAAAGTGTTCTTGGGTTTTTCTTAGGAAATTCCTAATAGCAGCCCGGAGTTTGAAAGTTTGGCGGTGATTCACGCCCGTGCCTCGGAGAGAACGTAAAGCCGTCGGTCCCGGTTGTCATGAACACCTATGGCAATCGTTATTAGGAAGTCAGTGCCCTCAAATATACTGATAACTAGTTCAATCTTCGAATTTCAGTTCTCCCTTAGGGTTGCGGAGGTCCGATGTGAGTCGCTCCGTGGATATACTGAAATTCAGGTAAAGCCGGTTGAACTAGTAGCCGACCCCAAATAAACTTAGGAATAAAGGCTTGGAAGATGACTAAATGCATTGTAAAGTACTCGTAAGGTGTACTTACATCAATAATCATATTTTGATGTTTTTGTCGTCGGAACGCGAAATTTGTTTTCGCATAATCTGCGTATAAAAACCCTGTCTCTTTTAACCTACTTACAGGCCGAGTTACTACCAGGTAGGAGGAAAGGATCTGCCAGGAAAAGTCCCCTCAAAATCAGTCCAGACATTCGAGAGGTTAAGGGGGAACAAACAGACAGACAAAAACTTTGAAAATTGACTTTTTGATGTAAGTACACTTTAGTAGTGGTGAAAACTTCAATTTTAATAAAATGTATAGAGTATAGATAGCAAAAAGTGGCTTTGCATGTACTACAAACAATTAATTTTAAGCGAAGGATTGATCTGCAGTCATAAATGTATATAGATTGTTGAAAATATATCATATATAGGGGTTGTTTTTTCATCACATATGACACCGCTAAAGGGGTGAGCACAAAAGAGTTATCACATAGGATTGCACCCTTTTATTGACAGACAGTCAGAGCCCCAAGTATCGTGTGAACTTTTTGTGTATATAATTGTTATATACGAACTTATGAGGGTTATCTATTTGGCATGGAGAATGACTGAAGCCCTTTGCTGTCTCTCTCTCTAAAGTAAAAAAAAACTGTTATAGCTTTCATTCATTTAGTGGTGAGCGAATGCAACTGTCGATCATAAGTTTTAGACCTAAAAGCGTTGTTGCATGGAAAAATAGTCCGGAGTGTAGCAGAACATCTACTATTGGGAAGTCCTCAGTCGTCTCAAATACACTGATAACTAGTTCAAGCTTCAAATTAGTTCACCCTCAGGGTTAAAGAGATCTGATGCCAGTCACTCGCAAAATCAGGTTGAACTAGTAGCCGATCCCAAATAATCTTGAAAATCATAAAAGCTAGAAAGCTCATTAGAGGGTAAAGGAGTTGACGACTCAATTGATGGTGACTATTGCCACCCAATTTTCGTCCTTGTGATGATGGATAAAGAATACGAAGTATCATCAAACCTATTATCTCGTAAGAAAGTAAACTAAGCACAGCAAAGAGAATGAAAACTTGAAACAAACCCTATACTAAACAGCCTGGCCAGACTGGTAAATTGAAATCCTATCTAAACAGAGTAATACGTCTAGAGGCTATTGATAATGATGATGATGAGAGTACATTTTTCAGACGAAAATTTATAAAGCTTAAATGAAACCATTGCACTCAAATTTAGATTTCGACCTTCAATTGTGATACAGATCATAGTTGTAATAATATATATACAGATATTGAGTGATTTGTTCTCAATTTCAAGACAAAAGCTTATTTAATAATTATAGTTTCAATTACTTATTAAAAAATCACATTATCGCTGAGTGCTCATGAATGGTGTAGAGGTTTAGGCTTGAAGTGTAACAAATAACATGCATCATGCATTTAGTGAAAATATTACTTAAGTAGAATATAATAAAAAAAATATATTGAATATTTAACCCTATTAGCGTTCTATGCCTAAACTGTCGTCTAATATTTTTTCATTTCATCCATAAACTTGGTCGCAAAGAAAACATCGCCAAGCAAGATAACGTTGTCGAAAGAAAACCTTCATATCAGCAGTATACATCAAACGATTTATGAAGCCATGTCCTCGGCTTCCCTTTTCATATAAGGCGTATGAAACTTTCCTTTGCGCTCATAATTTTAGATTCCCTCCGAGAATATTTTTTCCTTCGGCGTGGGAATGAGAGAGAGGGCAACGCGTGAATGAGATAGAGATAAAATCCATACTTATAATATTTGCAGCCTCCACTCTCAAGACTCACACACACAAAACACGATTTAGCACTCCATGGAGAGTTTCGGACAGTGTACAGGTTGTAACAAAACGTTCTCTACTTAATCAGAGATCAAATGTATGATCTGAGCTTATAATCTATAGTAAGCAATAATGGTCGAGGTGGCTTGTCTGTCTGTTACAGTAAATATCGTAAGTTGATATGATTTTAGAAAGTAAAGCAAAATGGTAAGTTTGGGACCTGATACATATAATGAATAAATAATAATGAATATTTTCGGATATCTGACGCACAACCTCATCTAGTCCCAAATCAGAGCTTATGGGTACTAGACAACTGATTTAGCAACAAATAACGGCAACGGTAAATTAAGAGTCACTAAAGAGAGTGCACGTATTTCTGGGATAGAGAATTTATAGGGTTACATATAAATTCAAAGTCTATCCCAGAAATCAGACTGAAGGAGGATTTGGACTAGAGTAATCTCTCTCAATGAAAGAATTTTCTTAACATTGGTTATTATGGAGTAGCTATTTTTGGTAGTAAAAATTATATTATAATGGTCTGCCTGATTGGAAAGTATAAGGTCACCGTATTCATAACAAATACAGACAATGCAACATAGAGAGCCACACCATGGTGGCCTGTATATAGTGGACACGTACGTTGGTGGGTGGGCTGGTCTTCAGGTATTTACTTATTAGGACCGAAGGAAGAGTCGTGCCGTTAAGTTACTCCGTAACGGTGACCTCGCAGACCAGCACGTGTTGTTATGTAAAGAAGGGATCTTGCAAATTGTCTATGGTCATCTTCTTTGAGTAAATATTAAAGTTCTTAGCTATCTCTGCCACCTGATAACCAAGTCTGAGTTCGTAAACTGATATGATGTCATTAATAATTACGTCAAAATAGAATTTAAAACTGAAATATTTATTTTTAAACATTTTAAACATTTATACAAACGGCTGTAAAAAGATACAGATGTCAAATATACTTAAGTTAGCTAGTCATGGCACAAATATTAGTACAAAAATGGTTCAGACTATGATTTTACTGTATAACAGTTGAAAATTATTTGCATTGTGATTAATATTCGAATACCGGGCGATGTTTAGTTAGAATAAAATTTTCATAAATAACTTTAATCTTTAATTTTGGAAATACCCATATATTAAACATTTGAAGATATACAAATATTCATCAATAAACTTTAACAGTTCTTTGCTGGACATAAGCGTTTGCTGAGAATAAAGGTTTTGCCCTACTATACCTGCCACGCTAGCCAGGTGTGTTTTATAGTGTATTTATTTTATTTCAGGTTTTCCTACTCTATGTAGTGTCCCTTAAATACACTACACAAGAATTCACTCTAAATATTATCAAGTGCCCAAAAACAGTATTTATATTAAAGCAACACCCTGTATAGCCTCACGCCCACACGGCCATTCCCCGAGGTTGGCGTCGCGCTCTAAGAAAAAATGTACGATGCCATAAAAAATCACCGTCCGTCCGCTCCCACAATTTTTACCCGTTTTTTCCCCTCGGAGGGTCGAGTCGTCATGGCAACGGCTCGGCCCTCACCTACCGCCTCCCTCTAAAAGCTGCATCAATATTTTTATGGCAAGTAAAGGTTGTACATGTACTTGCTTTTGATTTAGAAAGTTTTTTTGGGGAACGTCAAGAATTACTTACAACTTAAGGGATACATTCTGAGTTGAAATCAATTTTGTTAATTTATAAGCGAACATACATAGTTAGCTTTTTTGGAAACTATTATTTCAATTAAAAACAAGCAGGCTTTAGTATTTTTACTTTAGCTAGCTTTATAGTCTAATGTTATCTGCCACCTGTTTTTCAGTTTTCTAAATTCTAAAAGTTCACAGTGCCATTATTCTTGCCTTACATCCAATTCTTCAGAGTCTCCAGATCGTCTGTCAGGACAATATGTCAATACACTTCCTAATTTATCTAGTTAACTTACGGAATAGAAGAATAAATAAAATGGTATCTATCGCAAACACAAAAATATATCATTTTCTTTCCACAAACTATGCGCGCAAACAAACATACTCACAGTAACTTAATATTTGGAAATCAATTATCCATAAGAAAGTATTTGTTGGTCCCGGAATAACGGGATTAAACGAATAATAAATAACGTTCTGTATTTGCGATCGCTATGATATATACTTAATGGAGGGTAGGTCCGTTAGCGATTTATGGTTCATCTTTTTTTTTATATGAGCCTACGAAAGTGACTATAGGGACTCTGCCTGATAAATCCTGTAGAATACTAGAGTAGTAATCACTATTCTCTTTCGGAGTGCAGACAATGCAACAATGCAGCGTGGTGACCAGCACTATCTTTACTCTAACCACAGATAAATAAATAGTTACTACGCTCTAAAACAAGTATGTTATGTTTAAAGGAATTATAAATATAAATGCTTATCCTGACGTTTGGTAACACAGCAAGTTTGTGTTGACCGTGGTCACAGACTGACAACTGGCTTGCGACCATGGCCTGATAACACCTCTCGTGAACACATTTATTCCCCAAAACATGATCATATGAACAATTTGGAAATCTCACACACAATCTCATAGTTCTAAGCAGAGCTTGTACTGTGACAGTTACATTGACATAAAGAATACTCAGGTATATACGGTAGCTATATACTTTTCTTTTTAACATATTATACATAGAAAACACCTAAACTCTTTAAAAGCACAGTCAGGCACATCAGTCGAATTCGCTACCGCTATGGCAGCGAGGCGTCAAATTATATATTACGGAACGCATCTGCTTATAAGTTAACTATAAAAATATTTTTTCGTTTCACGTACAAATGGTCCACTTAAAGGACTAAGTGCAGAAACCGACCTACATAACATAGAACATAATATTACGATACGATTTTATGTATAAGGTGGTACCATTGAACAACATTAGACAACACTTTTTTGTTGCAACGGAATGAGAAAACCATCGTGAAGGATTTCCAAAAATATGACCACTGAACAGATGTTTCATTAATGATTTCGAAATGGAGGAGGTTACCAGTTGAAATTAATATGTTTTGTTGTGTATGTAATCCGGAGTTTTGAAGAATTTTATTTCCATTGTTCTTTTTAGTGAAATTTGGTGAAAATTTTCCATATCTACTGATGGAAAGTTAAAGGTGAAAGACTACGACCTATGATAAGCACTTTAATTTTTTACAGTAAGTAATATTAAAAAACCTTTCCAAATTGTGCAAATGTTTCGATAGGAAAACAAGTACTTTTGAAAAACATAGTTTGTGTACCTGTTATGTTTTATCTTATTATCTTCAAAGTATGTAGTTTCATAAAGGCCGCCCCGTAACACACCGCCTCTCGATAAAAAACTTGTACATATTCTCTATGTGCGATCAGAGATAAAAAACGCCCCTAACTTTTTTACAAATAAAAGCCCTCTGATTGGCTGTGTTCCCCAATAAAAAAGTAAGGGACGCGTGCTATGCACGCACGCGTTCCTCCATTCAAATTCAAATAAGGAACGCACGCGCGCCGTATGTAACGTACGGTAGCGGCTGCAACTTATTATTAAAATTTCGCCAATTTTAAAACGATCTCCCTCGTCCCTTGCTCATGAAATAGTGTTAGAAACATGAGGGTGAGAAAGCTGTTAGACGGCAGTCCTATATAAAATGGTTGGGTGGCGTAAAAATAAGCGCGCACGGGGAAAAAATATAAAATGAACGATAGGGAAGTACGTACCTAGTTTAAAAATAGAGTCTTCTCCCTTCCGACTTAGGGGAGTGAACGCGGTTGATATATTGCTGGAGTTACGGGGGATTTTAATAACACACTGCGTGTGTTGGTTCACTGAGGCCGTAAGATTTGTCAATGCGGCATTTTGTGGGCGCTATTTTAGGTCGGTCGCGTGTCCTCGCCCCGAACCGATGTATCGAGTTTCTAGATATTGTTTACCTGATAAGCTCAAGTTACAAGCTTCCGCTGCCGTTCTCGAGTACATACCTATGTCTAAATGTGTTTTGTCAACTTCAATAATCAATTAAAAGTAAGTTATCTATTTCTATAGATAAATATATGGTCACACCAAGTTGCAATTTCCTTATTCGCCTAATAATACTTAATTAAAATTTGCTACATAAAACTTATCTTTGTAAAGCTCATCCAAATTCGTAGGCAGCGCCTTCATTCATTGATTGTTAAGAAAGAATCTGATAGTAATGCTGAGGAACATAATAACAAAAAACAAAAAGAGACAGAAACAAGGATCAATTTAATTATCATTACTCACACACTCTAAAGCCGAGTTGAGACCGACAATTTATTATTATGGACCCGTATCCAATTTAAAACAACGCACGGCCGAATGGAGCCATTAGGTGCGAGGGGACATTGTTTTGGTACCGTGAACACGGAGGGGAATCCTTGTGGAATAGAAAAAACAATTTAAAAATAAAATGTAATAATTATAAAAGGGAGGGAGCGCGCGTGTCGCTGCCGCCTTATTTATTTCCATCTTCAGCTGCTGTTTAAATTTCGAATGCCGAGCAATACCGACTTAAACTTTGGCATAAAGTGACATGTGTGGTTAGTAAAAAAAAAAAGTTTACTGAGATTGGATTTATACTCTGTGCAATAGAATGAAATACATACCACCACAACCATCGATTAATTTATTTATTTATAAAAGTCATAGGTATTTACTTAAATATTTGCTTTTATTAGAAGACACTATTTATTATCTTTCATAAAAGCCAGTGCTATACGTGCATAAAAGCTACAAGTGCGACTGTGCTGTCTTCATAAACAATGAGCTCTTTGATTATAAACATGTATATAATCAAAGCAATGAGCTATTTGTTAACATGCACCAAGCAAGTTTAAACGCCATTTCCGTCATAGCATGGTGCTAAAACTGTAAACGTTCCCATCGATATGATAAGAAGAAGATTGGTACGCCTGGAATGCAATAATGCCATAGACAAACAATAACACAAAATGTCACCGAATGAACTGTTATACCGACAATTTTACTCTCAAACTGTTATAAAGCTAGCCAAGTTGCAAACATTTTAGGTTTTCTATTTTATTCTATTCTCTTGTTTCTTTGGCTAATATTTTGTTTTGATCACGTGACTGAGTGACATTAGCCAATGAAACAAGAGAATTAATAAATAATATTAAAAATTAATAATTTTCGGACACAACGTCATCTACTCCCAAACTAAGCAGAGCTTGTTTTATGGGATCTAAACGACTGATATAAATACATAAACATACTTTTATTTTGTAAATACATACATATTATACAAAGAAAAACACCATTAGAAAAAGAATATAAAAAAGAAAAACTTTGCAACTTGGCTAGTGGGGCAGATTTTTAATATTGTCGAGAGCGAGAAAAATTTAAATACATTTAGATTTTTACTTTGATTGTTCGAAACAATCATTACTTATATTTGTCAACAAACAAGATTCGTTCAATTGCTAAGAGGTATGTTATGAATGGTCTATTTTACTAATAATAATTATTCGGACTCCGGACTCTTGTTTATTTGTTAGTATAATAATTATAATATGTATACACACATCAAGTAGGTAACATATGCGGGTATAATGCTTAATTAAAATTAACTACTGCTATGAAGATAAGCGCGTTTTAACAATAGCTACGTGATTTGTATTTTCGATAACAAATTGAGTTTGGGGTATATGCTATTATAGATTATAATGACAAGCGATCTTCTTTGTTTGGCAATTCTCTTTTGTATTGTATACTTATATTTTTAGGAGATGTCTTCCCTATTTAGATATACATAGCTAGCTAGGTATATGTTTATATGTGTTATGAAAGCAATTTAGTTTCAAATGTGTTATTCATTCAAATTTATAAATGGTTCTAGAAACTGCCAAAGGGTTAAAACCATTATTTTTTTAAGTAAGCTCTACTGAAACTTTTTAAAGAGGTTTTTAATCAACTTAAGGTTTACTAAAGTTAGCGTAGACTGTAAAACGCTTTGGTTTTTTTATTATTAACATGTATTAAAAATATGTCAAAAGTATACAATTGACATATTGAGTAAAACATAAAGAATGAAAATGGACATATTTACCTACCGCTTCATCATGTTCAACTACTTTATTTTTTTAATCTCTTGTTTTTGTATCATTAATCTTAATTTGTCAAAGCATTTACTAATTTCGTTGCCTGCTGAGGTGGCTTCAGATAGTCCTATCTTTACCTCAATCTTGCCACCTACGTTTTACCGGTAAATGTGTTACTATTGTTTATGGGACATTTATCACGATGGTCACTATGGTCAGGGACCACCCGAATTTCGAATGCGTAACGGTCTGTTTTTTTTTTAATTCTGTGTTTGACCACTTGCATTTACTTGTAATAACTTACCTAATTTATTTGAGGTGTTGTTTTGTTTTCGTTTATGTAACAAAAAATTGCTTTAAAGCAAATAATTAATATTTAAATACCTTCTTAACACTTAGAACACCTTTTTATAGGTACGAACTTAATGACTGTAATGAGTTGACATTCAATGAAAAAAACAACACAACTCCTAGGTTAGTTCTTCTTAACTTATTGAGTTTTTTCAGTGTTTAATATTAACTGCTGCAAAGGTTTCTGAAGTTTTCTAAAATAAAATTACAAATAAATATTATAGTTTAATATATATTAAAAATAAATATTGTTGTTAATGAATGACTCACTGCGTATTAGTTTTGAATAAATTTTTTTTTGTGAAGCTTCGTCTATATTGTAAAAAACATTAGACTGGCCTATGGCCTGTAACCAATTTGTATGTCGTTTAATGCGGCCAAACAGGACCGAGACTATTTAAATTATTAATATCTTGCATGCAATGTATGTACACCATGTTTATACAAATAAAGACTATCTATCTATCTATCAAAGTAAGTAGAACCACGCTGAATACAGTAGAACAGGTAAGCTCGATCGGGGCGGTACTAACTCAATCAGAAGACCATCTTCAATTAATGTGTTGTCGTGTTTTGTTGGTGGGTGCAAGACTGGAGAAGCTTCTCAATAGGCCGCCATAGTCGGGGTCACCATGCTGTGTTCTCTGCATTAATTAGTATGCTCTTAGATTCTCCTTACGCCTTACACCAGTCAGAGAAGAGTCACCTTCGGAGGTTCATTGAATATAAAAATTTCTTTCGCATTATTACAATGCTATTATTCTGTAATTCTACACGGCTCATTTGTATTTATAGGCACTACTATTTTAATACAATTGACACGAAAAAATAATTATATTTGCATACAATATAACAAGTAAATTTACTATGTGGTCAAAACATAGAATTCATTACTTAATGTAGTAATAGACTACTTTACGAATTACTTCTATTCATAAAGTAGTCGAATTCTATCCTACCGATCTATTTATGCATCGACACAAATAAATAAAATTAAGTTTTTGTTTGTAATTTATCAAATAATAACATTTTGCAAATCAAAGTATTAAATTATATAGGGAACGTACTTACATGTACTTCAATAAAACTATTTTTAATATTTTTTCTGCCTCTTTGTTTTGGGTAATGGGACCGATTTTGAAGGAACTTTCACTTGTGGATAACTGAGAATATTAGGAGAAACTTAGGCATTTGTAAAAGTACAACAACCAACACGGGGAACACCGGCGGGTGCAGCTTTTACTTAGATAATTATATATCTCTACAAACATTATTTTTATAAAAAAAAATCTCTAAAATAAAGTTATATGGATACTTTCGTATCTAACGAATGAATGAAGTTAGTATGTACCTACTGTTTATAGTCCATTAAGTTCAGATAGCGCCTCGATTTCACCATGTAATCCACACTTTCATGACGATCGCCAACAAAACAGAAATCGACTCAGCTGCCCCATTAAGCATAAAGGGGGACATTTGGGAGACATCTTTTTACAATAGCCTCCAAAATGACCAGAAAAAATACACTCTTTTTAACTAACAATGGCGCCTGATGCGAGGGTGGACATCAATGATCGGCTAAACAAAAAATGCATCCTAAAATAATTGTAAATTTTGTGGAAAGATTTATGTAGTTAGCAGTCATTGTGGTGGAACGTTACCGTCCACTGCACTCCAGTTCAGGGTGTCCGGTTGCAGATGTGAGATGATAAAAAATTGTCTATTGTGATTGTTAGGCCAATTTCTACAGTAAAGAAGAGAAACCGCCGTTAAAGTCTTGCTGTTTTTTGAGGCCACCGGCGCTTTTTTAAAATTAGAAACGCTCTTTTGAAACTATAGTGACTTTTTTTTAAATTAGATGGGCTCCTTTTTAGCAGTAATGGAACCAAAGAACGTCTTGAACAATGATGACCACAACAATTCGTGAATAATAAAACAATAATTATTCATTACAATATCGTCAATAGGCATCGGTTTTGGTTTAGTTTGGCAATTTCAATATAAAATCCTACCTTTTGACTGTGGCTTGTATTTCGGTAATCGCGACAAATAGTAGCTTACGTCCTTCTCCAAGGTTCAATCTATTCTACCGAAATTTATCTAATTCGGTTTGTGCGGCAAGCATAACAAACCGACAGAGTTTCTATCGAATTTATAATATTAATATGGATTGCACTACTCTCAATTACGAGATGGATGTTTCTTTTTAAATATGTCAACATCTCAGCATCACAGCTAACAGATCCAAAACATCGCAATAAAAACAAAATATTTAAAACATTCTTTCCTTCCAATTTCAAAATATTCTGCCTTCATCGCTACTGACATGGGTGTGCAGTACACTGACAGTCCACGTCTACACTTTCATACCTCTGAACTGACACTGCCCTAATCCATTTTATTACATTATGAACTTTATTTTTAATACTGAAAGTGTCTTTTTTCAATGCGCTAGTGCTGGGAAAACACTTGAAGTCAGTGACATTTCTAAATTTGAAACTATTGCTTTTGTTCAAAACTTCTATAGCTCTTACATACCTACTTGTTTGTTAGTATGTTAGTCTTGGTAGAAAAACCTTTAAACCGTAAAAGTAAAACTAAGAAACACTTTTTTTTAACGAGCTATCCCTTTTTAAGAAGAAAAGTGTGACATTCTGGAACAAGTTTCTAATTTATATTGCTGTGTTTACATAAATCGAAAAACAATTAGATTTGTGACGGTTGCAGATGACTTCTCTATCATAATGTCTTGACCGATTTTGATGATTTTTTTTTTTGTGTTCAAATGGATTCGGGAATGGTTTAGATTCGCAATTGGACCTGGTAGGTAGCGCTGCGATCAATTTCTGGGATTTAATATAAAAATTGGGCGGGACGAAGTTCGCCGGGTCAGCCAGTAATCTATATATTAATACGCGAAGCAAAAACTTTGCACCCCTTTTTACGAAAATTGAGTGGACGGAGGAGTATGAAATCTCGCACACTTATTTTTAGTTACTTATAGTTTCTGTTAAAAAGGATGTAGGACACTTAAAAAAATATGCACAAAAAATACATTAAATCAATAAATAAAACTTCACCCACATTACCACACAGGTATTTGACACAAACAGGCATAATATACTCTTTTGTAAATTAAAATTGTAGCGTAGCCTTGGCAAAATTCGTCTTTGAAAATAGAATTAATGTACTTATAATACTTATATGATATTTGATACTTATAATATATGATACTTATAATTCAAATTAATTATGGTCGAATTTCGACATTTGACGACCACTAGTTTAACTAAAAACGTAACTGGAACCATGTTCGAAATGAATTTTCAACTGAATTAATTTATTTCTGAAGGTTTCTAATTTATTTTACTAGAATTCAATAGCCGTTATTTTAAATTAATACTATGAATAGTTAAAAGAATTCTACACCCTGCTAGAAATTATGAAAATGTACAAACAATTTTGTGTCTAATTTAATTTTGTTTCTCAGTAGTCAACTAATTTGCAATAACAAGCGAGGCAGTACAACTGACATCCGCATACCACTCGGCTCGTGTTACGTTAGTTTTTATATTTGACAGTAAAAACTTTAGTAAAAAGTTTAATACATGCGGTAGAGGCACAAGTGCACCCGCCGTGCGCCTGCGATTCAAAGAGTAAGTATGTTTAGCAAATTTTAAATCAATGCCTAAGACAGTGTGCCCGCGTTAATGTTTTGAAATTTTTAACTAGCTGAGTCCCGTGTTACCCATGGCTTTGCAGTAAATCACTAGTAACGCCAAATAGACATACAAAAATGTTAGAAGTTGCTTTCTTATGTAAGTACCGTATTTAATTTCAAATGCATTTAGTAGAAAATCGTTAGGTATTTTGATAATACAAGAAAAAACTTACTTCTATTTTATTTATTTGAATATATGATATTGATTATTTATGATATGTCTAGATCAATGTATGTTATTAGTTTAGCCGACAAAATCAAACGGTGATCATCTTGGGTAGTAGAGCCAGTTTGATTTTAGTACGAATGGACTGACTCGACCTCACACAAAAGACCAACCTAATAGCGACAGTATTCGTGTTGTCGTATTTAGTTGGTGTGTTTGAGATCGGTGGGCTAATGATTATTGTTTTTAAATTTGGTGCCAATTGCATTTTTTTTTGTGTTACAAGGTCTAATGACAATTTGATATTTAAGCTTAATTAAAGTAAAATAAATAATTTTGTTTGTTTAAAGTTTTCCTACCTACCTATGATTCCTTAAAAATATTTGAAGATTATTTATAATAATTATATATAATATATTATTTTAATATTTTATTCAACGATGCTAATATATTTGTTAGAATATTATTTTTAGTAAAAGTTATATCATTAAAAAAAATATGTAATAACTGATAGTTTGAATTTATTTTTGTTTGTTTATATTGTATGACATATTTTGACTCATAAGTTCTTATGGAAATTCAAATTTAAGCTTCATTGCCCAAAGCTAAGTAAATTTGTCTGTCAATAAATGTACCAAATGATAAAGTAATGTGATTTTGAGGTTTACTTATGTTTGTTGTACTAAAAACATTAGAATGAATGCATGTATTTTGATTTTACTAACCTACGATTATCTTCAAATGGATTTTTCTCTGATATTCATGTTCGCAAAACATTTCCAGAATTTTTGTGAATACAAATGCGAAAGCGAATATGCCAAAAGTATGCAAAAGCGGACGAGAATGCGAATATTGGTTACATCGTTAGTACTCATTATTAGAATGGTGACCCCTACTATTGAATTCTATCCATGCTTTCCATCAGGCAAAGTAGAGTCACTTTGGCAGGTTTAAGTGTAAAAAAACGTTTACTTACCATTGCTCGAATAATGTAGGGCAGAGGTAAATTTACAATTTAAGGATCTACAATTTAAATTGAATTAGTTTATTAGTGTGTGAATGCAATAAAAACGTTTTCTATATTATATTGGCAAGCGGCACGTCTGTAGTGCAATAGTTTTATTGCTGAACTTGCATCTCGGTTGAAACGCAATAAATGTTCGAAATCCTTGAACTGCTTTCAGGGGCAACCATACTCATTGTGAGGGGCCGGGCAGGTAAATCATTACGGGTACACAGGCTGGTAGGTCATCGTGAGTCTTTTGACTTTGTGGACTTGGCTTTAATAGTTAGTTTTAAAAGTCAGAGCAACCACATAGGGCCTGGCATTGCTGGTGTAGGTTGCTGCATTGCAACACTCACATACATACTACCGGTTGAACATAAAATACACATCGACGATGGATTCAAATTAATATTTTTCTACTTAGGTTGTTTTGAGAGCAATACCAGGTTCCCCAACTTTGCCCCTCACTATTATCATCCCACTTCTGATAAAAGCATTTAGATTAATTTGGAGATTTGGACAAAAATGAAAAAAGTTCTGTGTCGCGGGGTACTTTACAAATATTATATGTAACGAAAACAATTTATTTAATAATTGTTTGCTTAAAAAACAATCAATCTTAGATCACATACTCTATCCTAACACATTTATGGTCGATTTCACTAACTTATCTCCAATTTAAACTAGATATAGGTTAATGAAAACGGTCTGAATTTAAACCAAAGAAGTACTTATTCTTTTGAGGTAATAACGTCTTATAATTCGATGGAGCGAGCTGCACGCACGAAAAAACATGTGTCATGCGGCGTTACCTCGCTCTGATGCGTTTCATTTAAGGCTTGAAGTGCAAGAGAGATCGCAGAACGAGCGACAAAGAGGCACAATCTTATGACGTTGTCACGTTCAACTATCGTCAGTAAACCGACTTTATTTAAGACAACTAAAACTTGTTTAAAAAAAGAGATAATATTGATCCTTCATATCGATTAAAATATTGAATCGATCATATTGAAGGCCATAAAAATATGTACATAGACTGTTCCAGTTTTACTAGGGATAGTTAATTGAAAACGGGCATTAAATTATTTTTATACTCTTTGCCTTCTTCGGAGTGATTCATTACTCGGGTCGTTCGTCTTCATTGCATGTGACGGAGATAGTTTAGCGTTTAAATGACTGTTCGAGGCGGGATCTAAAAAGCCATACTTTATCTCAGACAGTAGTTAATAAGTGATTGAGTTTATGCCAGTGATCATGCGGGCACGATGGCACAACACTAATGAAGATAAGAAAATGGGTTCGCGTAAAAGCGTAACAATAAACGAATTTGAATATTACGGATGTCCGGTTTATTAATGTTTCTTTATATAATAAAAATGTCCATTAATATTATAAATGCAGAAGTAACTTCGTCTATCTGTTGCGCTTTCTCGCCGAAACTACTGAACTCATTTAAATTTTATACACAGATATTCTAGAACCTGAAAAAGGACATGGGTAACTTTACAGGCGGTTACGTTACTTTACGTAAAGTGTCTGAAGATATAATCTACAGGTAACACACGCAAACATAAACAAACATAGATAAAACATAAATCCAAACAAGCAAAAAACTTTCGCCAAGAATGTTTTCTGTAATTTTTTCCAGTATTCAGCTGAGTAGCTCGCTCGCTCTACCAGGAAATGACGTTCAGGAATGAGGATACGTACTCGTTAATTTGCACCATAAATCATCGAAAATGTAGTTTTTGAACGCCTCTCTCGATTCGGACTTTTTTGTCGACTTGTCTTCGCCGAGTTTCGGGTTTCAGATGTTGAATTTTTTTACAGTTGGTTGTTTTGATAGGATATGTTCGAAGAAGTCATTTTTACTTCTTCGAACATATCCTATCAATAAAAAATATAGTCTATGTCCGTTATTTTAATATATTTCAATCAGGATACAAATTTTTCACAACTTTTTCTAACTTAAGTCTGATATGAGTTGAATGAACAGCAGTTACATATATAACAGAAGATAGTTTTGAAACCGTTATGGCATGATATGTTATAGGCGTTTCCGTGATTCGGAGGTCACGTTACGCAGTCGGTCCCGGTTGTTATCTTATGATACAGAAAGATTACGTAGCTACAATGTTTCTTGCCAGTCCCTAACACGCACTCGTAAGGACGTATGGCCAACAGTGGGACATATATCTATACATATAAATAAAATTGGTGTCTGTTTGTAATTCCACATTATCAGCTGTTCATTAAATGGAAATGTTGAATTATTACAATGCCTGCTTTCACGATCTATACTGAACCGTCTCATTATTAGGAGCTTCTTAATGTAGGCATTCTAATTTAAATATATATTAAATATTCGGTCCCACCCGGGAATCGAACCCGAAACCTCTTCATCAGCAGCCGCATACGCTAACCACTAGACCAACAAGGCAGTCGAGACAACAGATATATAAAAATTTTACATAGACGTTGGTAAAAAATACGACTAAGGGTTATCTAACTCTGTCTAAGTGACCCCTTAAATGTAGTTACAAAACAGCTAGGATTGCTATTTTTTAAACAATTTTTCAAGAATTGAAACACTTTTATAAAAAAAATTGATCAACATTTTTAAGCATTTCAAAGTCTCCTTAACTTTCAAACTACCTTATTTATTTATTTATTAATCATATTTTTATTTAATTAATAAATAAATAAATAAGGTGGTACAAAAAATATTAAGATAACACGACAAATCTCTAAAGTTTATGTTTTATTAAATAATATTATATACTTGACCAGTGTCTACCCCGGCGTAGAATTAAAATTGTATTCGTTTCTGATAACTCATTAGTTCAAACGACGATGTAGGTACGTAAGGTAGTATTCTTTCGCGTTGTACAAACACAGTCTTTATTACTACAACTAGCTGCGCCCCGCGGCATTACCCGCATTTTTTGTATTATAACGAGTAACACCGCGTGACGCAGTTAGTCTTATAATGCTTTATAATTACTTCTTATAATATAGGCTATCTGCCAGAGAAAGTCAATTCAAAATCGATTCAGTCCTTCCAAAGGTTGGCCGAAACTTATATAAATAAATATAAATAAATAAATATTTCCGACTTCTTACACAACGTCATCTAGTCCCAAACTAAGCAGAGCTTGTATTATGGGTACTAAACAACTGATATAAATACATAAACATATTAAACATACTTTATTTGTAAATACATACATATAATACATACAAAACACCCAAACTCCAAAACGAATATTTGTGGATCACACAAATATTTGGTACCACCCGGGAATCGAAGCCGAGACCCCTTGATCAGCAGCGGCATACGCTAACCATTAGACCAACAAGGCATCACCTTCCTAGCCTTTGTTCCCAAGTTTATTTGGGGTCGGCTACTAGTTCAACCGGTTTTAGCTGAATTTCAGTTTTTCCACGGAGCGACTGGCATCGGACCTCCGCAACCCTAAGGGAGAACTGAAATAAAAAAGAACAACAAGGCAGTCGAGATTAATATAAAAATCGTGTTTTTTATGTTAGTATCAATTTCTTTAAAAAGTACTTTCAAATGCATTTAGTAAAAAGTTGTTATTTTCAAATAACAAACTGACACGTCAATTTCATTATTTGTATATATTTGTTTGGCAAAGAAATGAAATAAAAAATATGTACGAAACTGAAAGTTATTCCAGATAACAATGTTTGTCAATTCTATTAACATTTATAAGAACTAATTCGTGCAAAACTTATGTTTTTCGTATTGCCTTTATGATATTGCGATTGTTTTGGGAATAAGCCAAGTGGTTCGGATATTGTGACTTATTTGACCCCTGGGAAGACCCGGGCCCGGAACTTTTCGATAGTTCCCATATTAAAAGTTGACGTGATATATACATCGGATGGAGTGAAAAAGTGTATTTTTTTGGAACGGAACTTCGTAGTCATTTATTTGTTTATCAGAATTTAAATTTTATGTTTTTTGATGTGGTGTCCGTGGTCCCTGTGGTGACGGATTAAGAATACAGAGTGTCACAACCCCTATTCATCCCACGTGGGTGTCGTAAAAGGCGATTAAGGGTTAAACTACGCAAGACAACATCAATGCAAAGAGAAGGAAAACTTGAAACCAACCCTATACCAACCCGTCTGGCCAACGTGGTATAGTAGGCCAATACCTCCTTTTCAAGGAGAGGCCTATGTCCAGCAGTGGACTGTTAAAGGCTGTTGTTGATGATGATGATGTGAAAAGCTCGAGTGAGTAACAACGACGCGGTGAGTACCTAGATGGGTAAACGTTAGTCGTTTAGTGGCATGATACAATCAGCGTCTCCATGAGTTCACGTTAAGTATTCGGTTCCGGTTTTTATCATAGAATAACAGTCGTGAAGCTTAGTTGGAGTC
Source organism: Phragmatobia fuliginosa (assembly GCA_932526445.1). Lineage (NCBI taxonomy): Eukaryota > Metazoa > Arthropoda > Insecta > Lepidoptera > Erebidae > Phragmatobia > Phragmatobia fuliginosa. The sequence goes on along the minus strand of OW052058.1, from coordinate 6,887,814 downwards.
CCTAAAAATATTCAACAGCAAGATAACGTGGATACAACCTAGTCTTGCCAGGCCTCAACCTGCACTCGGTCAGCGTCGCTGCGTCGCGTCGGGACGTTTGGCCTTAACTCTCTCCTGAGATGAGAACCGATCCTAATAGTGGGGCGTTATTAGTTGTTGATGTTGGATGGGGAGTGAATTTATATAAGACGTCATCAAAATGCTCACATGACATGTTAAAGCTAGCACTGTTATTGCTGATGGATAATAAAAAATAAATAAATAATAAATAAATGTTTCGGACATTTTACACACAACGTCATCTAGTCCCCAAACTAAGCAGAGCTTGTATTAAGGGTAACTAGACAACTGATATAAATACTTAAACATACATTTTTTTTTGTAAATACAAACTTAATATACATAGAAAACACCCAAACTCCGAAACAAATATTTGCGGATCACACAAACATTTGGTCCGACCCGGGAATCGAACCCGAGACCTCTCGATCAGCAGTCGCATACACTAATAATTAGACCAACGATATCAAAACCTGATTAATATTAACCCAATTGTGAGCATTGTGTGTAAGACATTGAATTTTTTTTATTTAAGCTTACAAAAGTGATTCTACTTGCCTGATGGAAAGCATGAGATCCAAGCGTAGTGGTCACCATCCTCATTGTGAATACAGACAATGCAGAACGGTAAGCCACACTATGGCGGCTTTAATGAGATGCTTCTGGATTACTGTGCCTTCGATCTCTCCCTCACCAACTAAATACGATAGCACAAATGATAGATAGATTGATCTTATAAGCGAGGTTAGTACCGCCCCGGTCAACCAGGCCCATCCGACGCCATCCGTGTTGAAATCAGTCTGGCTCTACTATCTTTATAAAGTTGTTAGTATGTTTTTTATTTTTTTTATTGTTGTAATGGAATAGGCGTTTGTCTGCCATCTCACCTGATGGAAAGTGTAGATGAAGACGAAGGTGGTACACGCCCATCCAAAAGAAACCTGTTCACTCTACTCTTGAAGGCTCCAGAGTTTAACTTATCAGGAAAAATAGACCCAGGCAAATCGTTCCAAACTTTGGTGACTCTCACCAAAAATGTTAGTATATTTGAGGGCACTGATTTCCTAATAACGATTGTCACAGATGTTCATGACAACCAGGACTGGCGGTTTAACGTCCTCTCCGAGTTCTCAATCTCTCTTTGCCTAGCCTGTTAATACTCATGAATGCAACAACAATTTAATAAGGCATATTTTTAATGTGATCATAACTATGCCAATAGTTTTACAAACGTTAGTTATAATAAGTTTTATTGTATCTATTAAAGAGGTCTGATTAAATGATCTATATTTTTATATTTAAAGATTTCTTTAAACAAATGTGTACAATATAACTTACCAAATTCTAGATCCTACATTGTGTTTGTAATTATTATTTTTTCATTTTTTTCGTTTCGTTATTCAATTATTACGCTAACGTCTCTATTTTTGTTTGATTAGCTAATTCACTCAGTCACGTGATCAAAACAAAATATAATCCAATCAAAGAAGAGAATTTTGTGTCAGCGTCAGCGATTGCAGAACGAAAAACGTTTTGCAACTTGGCTAAGGCTCTTTTCTTTCAGAAAGAGACTAGACACTAATTGATTTACGAGTTTTCTGTAAAATTATTCCTCCGTTTTGTTCCGTACGTTGGCTGCATAAATAATTGTCAAACGTTGGCCATCTGCCCTCAACCTTAGAATGCAGAGATCATTATTCACGATCGTTATATCGGTACAAATGTCAAAGTCAGTCTTAATTAGTGTCCTGGCCGTGAGGAAGTTCACGGTGATCCCGTGGGAGCCAGGGGAGTGCCACCTGCGACAGCACGTGGACACTTGAAAACTTTTTGCGACACTGTTTCACACTTTTGTAAAATTTCCTTTTGCTTGTTCACACCAGTTAGGCATGTGTTGTCTGTACGACTGTGGCTGCTTGTATTTTCAAATTGACAGCTTTTCAGTAAATGTGTATGAAAGTAAATAGATAAAATTATCTGTCTTTCAGTTTGTACCGGCTGATCTCTGACTGGACTGATTTTGACGGAAGTTTCCCTGAAAATTAGCTGATGATAATGATAAATTATATTTATTTCTTCTATAAGTAAATGTTTTATAGGTATTTTTACACGTCGTTTACAGCTGGAAGGCGCCGGCATTTCTTAAGACTCACTCTGAGATATAAAGAGTAACCAGGACTCCCTTCTATTTTTGACTAGCTTCGCCACACGATGTTACCCGCGATTGTTATTGTACAATTACAGTGACAGTGCAGATTTTTTTAAACGACTCGATAAGGAGGATAATATTTTCGAGCGTATGTATGCTTGTATATATTATATACGTTATAAAGCCTAAGTTACTTGCTATGTGATCAGTTTTCTGCAAGTAAAAGTCCCTTCAAAATCGGTCCAGCCGTTACAGAGATTAAACGAAACAAACAGACAGAAAGATAACGTTTTTACAAAGTGCTTATTTGATGCTAGTACCGTGTACTTTACGCACTAAATAAAAACGGTTCATTTGACATTACATATAGACATTTCATTTTCATTTATTTGTATAAATTACTAGCTGACCCCGCGAACTTCGTACCGCCAATTCAACGTCACTCAATGGCTGTGAATGACATTGACATTCGTTACGCGCGTTTTTTTAAATATGCAAAATTAAATGTATATTTTTCAATATTTCTGAGAGATTTTCTTAATATTTTTTTCCGTAAGAACCTTCTCCTAATAATAACAAATACAACAAAAAAAGAATTAGTGAAATCGGTCCAGCCATTCACGCGTGATGCCGTGACTAAGGAAAACGGGTTTCATTTTTATATATATAGAAAATTATAATTACTAACTAGCCGTCCGTGTGGTGACGGATTAAGAATACAGAGTGTCACCACCCCTATTCATTCCACGTGGGTGTCGTAAAAGGCGACTAAGGGATATACTACGCAAGACAACATCAATGCAAAGAGAAGGAAAACTTAAAACCAACCCGTCTGGCCAGCGTGGTATAGTAGGCCAATACCTCCCTTTCAAAGAGAGGCCTATGTCCAGCAGTGGACTGTTAAAGGCTGTTGATGATGACTAACTAGCGGCGTGACGCGGTGTCACTCAAATCAAATCAAATTAAATCATTTATTCTGCAATTAGGTTACATGAACACTTTTGCAAGTAATTTTTTTTTTTTGAGCATATGGGTTCGGCCTTTCCTAACTGGACTAGCCCTGAGAAGAAAGGACGAAACAAACTCAGGGATCACAGTCTCTTTATAAGTCCAGACAATATTCTTAAATGCAAAAGACATTATTTCAGTAAGAAAGCGATAATTACAATTTGAGTCACTACGATATTAATTAAATATAATTTAAATTAAATAAAAATGACAACACTAGCAATAATTTAAGATAAATTTGTTAAATATATAATATAAATTTAAACTATAAATTATCGTCACATCAAAATAAACAGCTTGTGCAGAATGGGCAGCTCAATCCCAGGCGGTTTTATCATCAATATATTCTGCTATACCCCTTGCGGATAACTTAGATTTAATGGTATTCTTAAATTTCCTTATTGGCACAAAGATTGTTTGTTTCTGGTATCTTTTACAGAATGAACATCACTGAGTTTAGGAAACTTTGCTAAATTTCTTTGAACATAAATTAAGTTTTCGTATATATATTGTGAAGATACAGTCAGAATATTTATCTCTTTAAATTTGGAGCGGAGATAAACTTGAGGGCCTAATTTATAAATGGCTCGTACGGCACGTTTTTGTAAAACAATTATGGCATTGATATCTGCACAGTTACCCCAGAGTAGGATACCGTAAGTCATTATGCTATGAAAGTAACTGAAGTAAACTATTCTAGCCGTATCAACATTTAAATGTTGAATCTTTTTTACAGCAAAAGCCGCTGTGCTTAGCCTACCGGATAGTTTTACTATTTGGGGACCCCATTGTAACTTAGCGTCAATAGTTATACCTAAAAAACTCGTGATTATTGTTATGAAGGTGGGTACACCAACTAGACTAGTCTAAAATAAAAGTAGAGTAAGTTACTCATTACATTATTATTATATCTGCTAGTGTAAGTTTTATCAAAATCAGACAATGTGGTAATTTACTATATGGTTTGCGTAAGAAAAGAAAAAAATTGTCTTTGCTATTTTCTTCGATTATTTTCTTTCAATTTTTTTTATTGTTTCCAGCCAGCCAGAGATGTGTAACTCAGGAGTGATTGATTTAAAAGATGTATAATCTGTCAAAATGCGGAATCACTCTTTAAATCTTTGGATACGAAAACATCTTTAACTCACTACGATAGGATTGATTTTTAGTTACATGGAATGACGAAAACTAACAGATCAGATACGTTACGATACGTAGATGTAGTATGAGACAATAGATACAGGATATTGTGAATTGAAAAGAGATAACATGTGCACTCTACGAAATACAATGATGATACATAGTAAATTAGACTCTCTAGCGTTAGAGTAAAGCTTAAAACCGATTGCGAGTATATATGAAATTCAGTTATAAAAAGTACTTATAAAATCTTTATTTAATGATATAGTGTATCTATACAGATTTTTGACCACGATTTGGCTTAACTGTTATATCTATACAGATTTTAGAATGATGTCGTATTTTGTGATAAAACTAATATTTTGAATTCATAAGAATTCCTCACTCCAGTGCTGCGGTTGGAAGGATATTTTCTGCAATAAGCTTGATTGAAACTAAAACCTAAAATTTAAATAAATTAATTCATTAACAAAAACAATTAATCTTTAAAGAATAGTTAAAAAAACAAAACAATTCGCGTGCAGCCAAGTTTGAAAAGTTTTATGGCGCTTGTAAACAATTATATATGTATATAATAAAAAGCGTTTATCATGTATTGAGGGAATGAAAGAATCAATACCTACATGGATCAATAGATATTTGCATCATATCACTCTTTTAAATCTTTATCTCTTTTGAATCTTTGGTTTCGAATAACGTATTCGTTCCAACTGAACGAATATGTCATTCGAAACCAAAGATTTAAAAGAGTTAAAGATTTAAAAGAGTGATTTAAATCTTCTAAGGAAAAATATTTATAAATCACTGATCTCATTGGTGAGTTAGATTGCGCATCGCTACAGCCAGCACTTGCCCGCCTAGCTAGCTTGCAAACGTTTTTCGCTTTCTATCTTATTTTCTATTCTTTTTCTCTATTCTCTTGTTTTATTGGCCAATGTCTCCCAGTCACGTGATCAAAACTAAATATTAACCAATTAAACAAGAGAATAGAGTAGAAAACGAAAATCGTTTGCAACTTTGGTAGGGGGACTGGTTTCTTCTTTATAATCGTTTTACTTTGCGTTGCCGTTAATCTTCTTAAAATTAATAATTAATGTTAAGTAAGTACGTATTACTTACTACGAAGTTAGTTAGAACAATTGAATGAATCTGAATAAGTTTTGTGCCAAACTTCTATTCAGTGTATAATATTCAGAGAGTTTTATTCAAAATCTAGAATAAAGAACATAGATTACTACAACAAAATCGAAATTAAACCGACCGATCCACGGGCAAAAGCTGAGCTAATTTAGTTTGAAAAAAATGCATTCGTCATCATAATAATATGTACCAAATGTCGAATCAGGAAGATTTCATCTTTTTGTGTACACCACCTTGCGGATGCGCCAACATTATTGATCATCAATCGCAATTTCGCAAAGTCCCAGTGGCCTAGAACCCGTTTATATTAAACCCGGCCATCTTTATTTTTTTGTCATGCCAATATGCCATTGTTGTCAGCCAACACTTGCGCATGTGATTATTTGACAAAATATTTCTCTACTCTTACCTGTAAAGATGCTCCATATTTTAGAATAGGGTAGATAAACCTGTTGTTGGTCGGTGGTCAAAATATTTATTATAATATATTATGGATTAATTTTAACATAAGGATATCATACTAAAATATATGTTATAATTATACATTAAACTCAAAAACATATTAGATTAAAGGACTAGGGAGATATGATTATGAAATTTGTTAGGATTGTATTTACAAATATGTCTTAAAGGTAACTCAACAGGATCTACTCAACAATTCTTCTAAAATAAACTGACTCTTTCTTAAACTGGTGAAGAATTTCACAAGATATTGAAGGTAGGTAAAATAATGACTAAATTATATTTTTAAATTCTGTATCCGTAAACTGGTGTTTCCACCCTACGTACCTCAAGGTGCATTTCACGGACGGGTTGAGTGTGCTTTCTAAAAGGCTATTATTGAGTGTTTATTTGCGAATGCATCTGGACTGCAACATATGTATGTTTTCGTAGAATATAATGGAATCATTCATATTTTGGAACATGAAAGGATAATTTTGCACAAAAGGGTAAATTTTTGCTTTGAGAGGGTGAAAATAATGCTTTGACTAAATTCGATAAGCTACTCGCAATCTAATGGTCGCTGTGGAATTTGTAACTTAACCATTTATACGAAAATTTTTAAACCAAACCAATTTGTTTGACTTTAAACTATATACTTACAGAAAATAGATAATAGAAGAATTACAGACCGAATGTGTGTGGAAATAACGGAAGAGGTAGAAGTGGTAGATTTTCATGGGGAATATTTATCTAACACATAAAATAAAAAATGGTTTTTACCGACCATTTATACTGATTTAGAAGACAATTAAATGAAAGAATTATTACCCTTCAACGTTGTGTTACGACAATTGAAAATTAATACAAATGTAAATAGTACAAGTAGTTAAATAATAAAAAGTTTCTTTGATATTTTTAGTCTTCAAGAAGTTTTATTTGTATTCCAATAGTGTCTAGCAGCCTTTTCAGTTTTAACTAGTTAATTAAAAAACTAGGATAGTCCTATTATATTCTAACCCTTCTTTTACTTGTAGGTATGTAAATACAAATAAATAAACTTTAAGTGTATATTTTGGAATTTAAAATTGTCAGTTTTTCACCTAATGTATGTAAAATAAAAAAAAAAAATTTTGTCCGTGTGGTGACGGATTAAGAATACAAAGTGTCACCACCCCTATTCTATCCATGGGTGTCGTAAGAGGCGACTAAAGGAACAAAATAAGCAGTTAACATCACTGCCAAGAGAAGGAAAACTTGAAACAAACCCTTTACCAACCTGTCTGGCCAGCGTGGTATAGTAGGCCAAAACCTCCTTTTAAAGGAGAGGCCTATGTCCAGCAGTGGACTGTTAAAGGCTGTTGATGATGATGTATGTAAAATTAAATACTTTACTTACACTTTTGTTTGCGGTCTGTTTGTTTCAGTTAAGCTCTGCAACGGCTATGCTATATCGAATTTGACGTGACTTTTACTGCCAGATAGATAATGATGTTTCGCTCCACGGCGTTACCCTTACAACGCGGTACTCAGCTGCTATATAAATCTAATCATCATCTAAAGGGCTTACATTGGACAGTCTAGCATATAGATATATTGATATTTGGATATAGATAAATTGATAGAACCGACTTTACATACATACGATGATCGTAGAACGGTTCGGACTTTTACAATACCTAACATATATAAGATGTATCTCGGCAAAGACAATTAGGTCGACTATTGTTCAAGAAATCCCGAGAACTCATGAAAAACATCAAGAGAAGAAAAGTAGCCTATCTGGGACATGTAATAAGACATGAGCGTTACCATCTTCCCCAGACTATAATGATGGGAAAGATTGAGGGGAAAAGACGCGTCGGAAGAAGGAAACTGTCTTGGCTTCGAAACGTCAGACAATGGACCGGGATCGCCAACGTAGAAGAACTGTTTCGTCTGGCGAGGGACAAGAAGAGATATGCGGAGCTGACGGCCAACCTTCAGTAGTGGAGAGGCACCGCAAGAAGAAGAAGAAGAAGATTTTTCATTCTAGACTAGACTATACATTCTTATTAATTCTAGACTGTTGATCCAAAGAAAAATCTTTTCAACTTTACGTACCAAACTACCAATCATTTGACCAGTGTTTGTATGTTAAGTCGACTTTTGTAGTTCATCTCCAAAATTTCGGTTTCTTTGCAAGTTATTTAGATTGATAATAATAAATAAATAATAAATATTTCTGACATATTTTACAAACAAAGTCATCTAGTCCCAAACTAAGCAGAACTTGTATTATGGGTACTAAAAAACTGATATAAATACATAAGCATACTGTTTTTGTGAAAACACATATTTATTATTCATATAAAACACCCAGACTCCGAAACAAATATTTGTGGATCACACAAATATTTGGACCGACCTGGGAATGGAACCCGAGACCTCTTGATCAGCAGCCGCATGCGCTAACCACTAGAACAACAAGGAAGTCTATGAGCTGAAGTCATGCTAAATTGTCTTTGCTGAAGACAAATATTGTAGTCTCATATTACGATTAAACTGTAAGTCTAGTTGCTCAATGATCCTTGTTGCTAAATCAAAGGTCGTAGGTTCGATTCGCATCCAGGACATGCAATTGTGTGATTAGTACGATACTTTTGTTCTATATCGGGTGTATAATCGTCTTCCTAGCCTTTATTCCCAAGTTTATTTGGGGTCGGCTACTAGTTCAACCAGTTTTACCGGAATTTCAGTTTTTCCACGGAGTGTCTGGCATCGGACCTCCGCAACCCTAAGGCAGAACTGAAATTCGAAGAATTGAACTAGTTGTCTGTATATTTGATGGTACTGACTTCCCAATAACGATTGGAATAAATGTTCATGACAACCGGGACCGACGGCTTTACGTGGTCTCCGAGGCACGGGTGTGAATCCTATTTCCTAAGAAAATCCCAAAAAACACTTTTTGGTCCGACCCGGGATTTGAACCCGAGACCTCTTGATTAGCAGTCGCATACGCTAACCACTAGACCAACGAGGTACAGTGCCGGATTTACCATATAAGCTGAAAAAGCTGAAGCTTGGGGCGGCAGAATTAGGGGGGCGGCAAAATGGCTCAAAAACTAAACTGGTACAGAACTTTTTTTTATTTTATCAAAAGACCATACTCGCATTAGGAGTATAAATCCTAGGTCGCGGGGAGCTTTACAAACATACATAAAACGAACACAGAGAACACCTAGACTTAGGACAACAATTTGTGAATTGCACGTAGGAACTGTTTTCCACGTAGGAACCCACGACACTTGGCGCAGTAAAATGCAGCGTGGCGACCACTTAAAACACTTTTTTTTGAGCAGCAAGGAGGTATGTTAATCAGTCCTCTGATAACATATTACACGTTCTGTTAGGTGTGGCTTTCGATGACGGCCGCCTTTTATCTGCAAGCTTATTTGATTTTTTGCTTGCGTCAGGACCTTAGTAACTGGAAATCAATTGTCTGTGCCTACCCCTCTGGGAATTCGCAATATTTTATGTCATGTTTTATGTTCAACGGACTGTTATCAAACTGCACTTCTTTTAAGCGGTTATCTTTCAACATAATACGTATATCTAAGTTAACAAGTACTTATTTAACAAAAGAGAATAACGGTAAATGGATTACAGGGCATTTTCTTTGTAAATACAGTAATAAATATATGTATTGTCGCAAGTTTGAGTGAAAGGAGAGAGTTATAAAGAGACCATAAACAACTATTTGCATGCTATAAAACTTCTGGCAACTGACAATAAACAAATAGAGGTGTTCCAGTTATTTTTTTTAAAACAATTACTTTTAAAAAGTGTTACTAACCGGGTTTATTGCGAACAAATAATTTCTTGGTATTTAAAAAAATTAAGGAAGCAAACGGGAAGAATTAATATAAAAAAAAGGAGAAATTATGTAAAAAATCCTAAATAAATATTTTAAATTCGAAAGTTACCGCGTCTGTCTTCGAAAGTAATTTCAATAAAATTTGTCATGGAGACATTTTGATTCTTGAGGAACGACTGAAGCATTATAGCGATAACTGACGTACACGAGCGGAGCCACGGGCAAATGCTATTCGTTTAAAAATCACGGAAGTATAAAAATACCGCCGCTTCCAGAGATTAGCCTGAACAAATATGCAGACGGTCAGACAGACATACATACTAATATTTAAATTGCTTTTTGGTCTATATAATGTAAATTTCTTTCTTAAGCATGCAGTGGAAAACTATTTATTTGAAATTATGTACAACAAAAACGTTATTTTTATTGATTGACAGATGATATTTAATAAAACAGTCGACTGCTGAACATAGGCCCCTCTCCTTAGAAAAGAGGTTTTATACTACACCTGATCGGAACAGTAGTCAATATTCCCTGAAAATGAAAAGAGAACGTCAGTCTTTTCCTTGACCTGAATAAGCGGGAGGAAAAAATGTATGAAAATCCATTTCTAACGTGTTTTAGCGGGAGAGAAAGTTGTATGAATTTTCATTTCTCATGTGTTATCTTATCTATGGCGCGCGCCTGCCCAAGGAGTTTTCATATAATTTAAATATGAAATCTCCGTGTCACTGACATCCTTTTGTGAAGAATAAAAAAAAACAAAAGAAGCGCGAAATATTGGTCAAATTCTAAGCTAAATTGTGTCTTACAAGGTGTCTTAAGTTTTGATTTTATTTTAAAAATACTTTAAATGTTCCTCACAGGTGTAGCATAAAGCACTGTGTAGCACTCGGGTGAAAGTCCCATTCCTAACTCGGGAGTATTGTGGCCCTAGGCTGCGCCTTCGGGCCACAAACTGCTCCCTCGCTAGTAATCGGTCCCTTTACTCCCTCGGTGAACTATGTACTATTGTCCTACTATACCACGCTGGCTAGATAGGTGGGTATAGGTATTCCTCCTCTTTGCAGTCGGCTCTTACGACAGGCACGAGATGAATAGAGGTTATTAAACTCCGTATTCTCAATTCATCATCACGCGATGCCTATTACCCATCTATTATACCTATCTGTATTAAAACTTACCGTTTATCTACACTTATGTGTAAAGCTGAAGCGTTTCTTTGTTGGGTTGAACACGCTTATCTCAAAAAGTACTGGTCCGATTTGAAAAATTCTCTCAGTTTTAGAAAGCTCCATTTGGTCGTAATGTGATGACATAGTCTATAGCATTAGGCTATATCATCACTACCAAAAGGAGCTGAGTATCAATTAATAATGTTGCAAAAATGTGGGATTATTTTTTCCTTTGAGAGCTTCCGTAGCGTGCGCTGCATGAAGTTTCTAAAAAAATACAATTTTTCTTTTAATCAATCAACAACCCGTAATGTACCACTACTGTGCTCAGGTCTCTTTTGAAGAGATGGTTAAAGCCATACGTCCCCACGCTGGCCGAGTGCGGGATGGGGACTGGTAAGACACGTTGTGGCTACGTAATCGTGCCGCAACGTAATCTTACATTCCCTTTTAAAAGTTATAAAAAAAAGGCTGCAACTGCATATCCTTTAAGGTCTTTAAGATTGGATCACTATAACCTATTTTTACCGTATAAATACGTAAAAATTCGTAGAAATTCGTAAAAATACGTAAAAACACGTAAACTGCGTAATAATAGGTAAAATTATGTAAGAATACGTAAAAACACCGTGCGCTTGCACGCCCATATTTCATCCCGCTACCGTGTGGGAAACTAGACGAGGTTGGATGTGTCAGTTAGTCTATGTATCTCCGTTCTATTTACCAGGATAGTAATAATTTATTTTACTATAATTATGTTCCAATGCTAATACAAATGTTTCTTGGAACAAATCCTTCCCTTACAACTGGCTTACCTTTTTAACTTCCATATTTGGAGTCAAATTTACAATCAGTCTTAAATCCAAAAATCTGTAATATACTGGTGCCATTTCGACTTATAACCAAAAGCTTTAATTGGCCTTTATTTTCAAGGATGAACCATCTTTGAGTTTTTTTTTAAAGTCTGAGGTACTTGCTCTATTTTCCCATAAACCTCTTTTGGCAGGTAACCTTTTTTTTAATAAAAAAATTCACAATCCAAATAATGGACCCCCGGTGAAAGTTTTGTACAAGATTCCGTAGATGAACAAACGCATAATACGACTTTTTTATATTATGCACATCAAAAGATATTAGCAAAAAAATTAGTTTGGACGGTTGGACCTTTCTCCGAAACGAATGCTTACCACAAAAGGGTTTTAGATTTCACAAACAGATGTATTTTTTTGCTCTTAATTCATATGTAATCTTTGTCTATGACATCTGTCGAAGTATACATTTATCCTTTACCTGTATCGTCGAAATTTAACATATTTACTTCTTTTCAAGTTTCATATAAATATTAACTGAGGCCCGCGGTGTTTCTCGCGGATATAGTGGTTGTATCGGAAATAAGTTAGTCTAAAATTTTGTTCCTAAGTTACTCCTTATTATATTAGCTTTTGGCTAGTGAAAGTCACGTCAAAATCAGATCAGCCGTTTTAATGATTACAAAAGACAGATAGACGGATGCAATTTTTAATTTTTTTGTCTGTCTGTCTGTCTGTTTGTTTGTTCCGGGTAATCGGGACTGAATTTGATGGGACTTTCACTGGCAGGCAGCTGATGACACAAGAAGTAATTTAGTCTATTTTTTTAGACTAGCCTCGCTCCGCGGCCTCACTCGTAATTACGACAATAACCGCGAGTAACACTACGGGATTCAGCTAGAAAATAATAAAACTATATTTATTATATTTTTATGAGACAGGTGACCTTTTGTGGCATGACATGTTATGAACCTTTCCGTGATTCGGAGGTCACGATATGAAGTCGGTCCCGGTTGTTATCACACGATAACAGTCGTGAACCTTAGTTGGAGGCCTTCGGTTGGTTTAAAACATCTAACGGTAAGATTATGTAGCCACAACGTGTCTTACCAGTCTCCAACCCTTATCCGGCCAGTGTGGGGATGTATGGCCTTAACCTTCTCCTGAGAGGAGATCTGTGCCCAACAGTGGGATGTTATGGGTTGTTATTATTGTGCATTTAAAAGATAGGTAATAACAAGATTTAGCCTAATTTTCGAGAGGTGGCAAAGACCTATAAGGGGGGAACAGAGCCCTTGCCCCCACATATCTACGCCCATGGCTGGAGGATTGCTGGTTTCAGTTCTGGTGTTGACATCTACTAGTTTGCACTAACAATTTGTAATTAATTACCTACTATAAACTAATAATTAGTTGTTAGTAGATTGGGGTTGAAATTTGTAATATTTTGATATTTCAATAGTAATAATAATAAATAAATATTTCGGACATCTTATACAAAAAGCCATCTGGTCCCAAACTAAGCAGAGCTTGTATTATGGCTATTAGACAACTGATATAAATACATAAATTTACTCTTTTTTTATAAATACATACATATTATACATAGAAAACACCCAAACTCAGAAACAAATATTTGAGGATCACACAAACATTTGGTCCGACCCGGGAATCGAACCCGAGACCTCTTGATCAGCAGCCGCATACGCCAACCACTGCGTCATCGAAGCAGCTTAGTGCCATAGTATAGTATATAATATCTTCTTATATATAAAATTCTAGTGTCACAATATTCGTTCCCATACTCCTCCGAAACGGCTTGACCGATTCTTATGAAATTTTTTATGCATATTCAGTAAGTCTATCTATTTTTCATACCCCTAGGGCTGGAGCCGCGGGCATCAGGATGCCATATTATATTAGAATACGATGTCTACTTTAATATTAACCTACTATTTTTTTATGAAGGTATTCCCACAGCTCGTATAAGCTCGTACAAAATCCTCACTAATGTTAATGCATGCGAAGTTACTCTGACTGACTGTCTGTCTGTCCGGCCTTAACACAAAACACCTGAACTGATTTAAATGTAATTTGGTACACAGATAGCTAGAGCCTGAAAAGGACATAGGCTACCTTCTATCTCGATAACCGACATACACGCGAGTGGAGCCGCGGGCGAATACTAGTAAATTAAAAAGCTGCCAAATGTGAGTCGGACTCGCCCATGAAGGGTTCCGTAGCAGCAAGTAACATCATTTATAAGTTCTTATAATAGTGTATAGATTGAATGAAAGGTAAATTGCGGTTTACGATTTATGACGTATTAAAAAAAACTACTTACTAAATCTCGTTCAAACCAATTTTCGTTGGTAATTTACATGGTAATGTACAACATATTTTTTTTTCAGTTTTATCACTCTCTTATTTTAGAAGTTACAGGGGGGGGGACACACATTTTTCCACTTTGGAAGTGTCTCTCGCGCAAACTATTCAGTTTAGAAAAAAATGGTATTAGAAACCTCAACATCATTTTTAAACACCTATCCATAGATACCCCACACGTATAGGTTTGATGAAAAAAAATTTTTGAGTTTCAGTTCCAAGTATGGGGACCCCCAAAATGTATTGTTTTTTTTCTATTTTTATGTAAAAATCCTAATGCGGTTTACAGAATACATCGACTGACCAAATTTCAACAGTATAGCTCTTATAGTTTCGGAAATAATTGGCTGTGACATACGGACGGACAGACAGACAGACAGACAGACAGACATGACGAATCTATAAGGGTTCCGTTTTTTGCCATTTGGCTACGGAACCCTAATAAAAAGGATACAAATAATAATAGTACTTTACACACGTACCTGTTACGATTCGTCAAATCGTTTACACACATTTTCACCTCGTCAACAGCTTTTCCAGTCCGACGCTGGACTTAACTGACTATACCTCTCATTCGTTTTGAGGTTTTGGCCTACTATACCACATTAGGCAAACGGGTTAGTATAGAGTTTTGATGGCTGCCAATGAGATGGATAGCGGTGGTGACAGAGATTTTTAATCCGTCACCAGAAGGTTATGTGGATAGATGATCCTTCCTAATATTTAATATTATAAATGCAAAAGGAACTCGGTCGGTCTGTCTGGCTTTCACGGCAAAATTACTAAAGCGATTCAAATGAAATTTGGTACGAAAATAGCATAAAGAATCAGAAAAGACTTATGCTACTTTTTACCGCGAAAATCGACATACACGCGAGCGGAACCGCGGACGAAAGCTAGTAATAAATAAAATTAAATGAAAACTCTTTAAAACTACATTTTAAAAGTATAACAGATCTTAAAAATTTTGCATTTGTAATATAAATCGAAAATAATAGCCATAAGTGTTCGTGGAATCAAAAACTATTTAGGGAGGGAATAATACACGAACGGGCCGCTGACAAGAAAATTGTGTGATATGACATTTAGATGTTTGATAGACAGACACCTTTAGTAGCCTTTGTGCACGCGTGCCCTTTGCCTCCATATAATATTTATACAATAATCTTTTTGTTTGGCAGTTCATAATAGTGTGACGAGAGACTTGAATTAAAACAAAATGAGACAGTTCGTATTAAAATGTCAATGTCAGTACCAGTTGAGGATAAATTAAGTAACCGTTACGTAGGAGCCTTGTAAAGTGAGGTAGCGGAGAAAAACGTGGGTCAAGATCCAAAAGATGTTGTACGCCTAACAGTTTTTTGAGACTGTTACAGCGGAAGACTATTTAAACATCTACAGAAAGAATATTTAAAAAATGATGGTCTTATGAAGAAATGGACCCATTTATTATATCGTGATAGAATCAGATTCTGTCTCACTGTTTTTTATTTACTCTTCTGACAGTGATCATAGTATGACCTTTGTATACACTTTGTATAAACTTTGAATAAAACTTCTTAATGTTATTTTATATTTCTAATTTAAAGTTGGTCGAACATCTCCATCAGGGCCGGATTTACCATAGAAGCTGAAAAAGCTGAAGCTTGGGGCGGCAAAATTAGGGGGGCAGCAGATTGGCCCAAAAATTAATGGTACAGAAAAAAATTAAACACAAAGCTTTGCTTTTCTTAGCTTAAAAATAAAAAAAATATATAAAAAGAATCTAGGTAGGTACTAGGTTATTTTATAAAAAAAGAAATTAGCTTTATTGTGAACAGTGTATCAAAAGTCTGTAGGGGCGGCAAAAATTTTCAAGCTTTGGGGCGGCAAATGTTTAAATCCAGCACTGATCTCCATTTTATGTTTTAGAAATTACAGGAAGATTTAATCTGACCTTAGTAGCATGAATATCAAATAGGTACCTTAAAAATACATTATATTAGAAACAATTTAGTAATATCTAGTAGTCGTTGTAATTAATAAAATGAAAGTAAATGAACGATAAATTATTTCCCCTGATTTACGCACATTTAACTCTGGCAATATTTTGTCGCGTGAATACAGCGCTGCGTCTGCGGGACTTCTTTTGTGAAATGGAGTCTAAAATGGAGAGTGGTAGCTCGATTGTCACGGCTCCAAGCGGTGATTTTGGTGGCAGAAAGTTTGTCTACAAAGCGCCCATAAGAACTGCGCTTCTATACAGCTGTATTCACTGATAGAGCCACGATGATTTCAGCATGAATAGGCCGATACTACCCTCACAGAGATGACCAACATTAAATTACATCATTCGTACTGTCTGATGGTGGTCTTTTTTTTCTAAAACAGACAACTTCCGCATTAGGAATATAAATACCGTGTCGCAGGAATTTTACAAACATACATGAAATGGACACAAAGAACACCCAGACTCGGAACAACAATTTTTCAATCACGCAAAGTGTTGTCCCACGTGGAATTTGAACCCACGACACTTGGTGAAGTAGACGGCGTGGGGACCGCATGAACCACTAGGCCGACCGTGCAGTCGATTGCTCCTTAGTCGCCTCTAACGACACTTATGGGTAGGATAGAAATGGTAACACTATGTAGATTAATAACAGTAAGTAAAATTCGTATTTCGTTGGTGAGTGTGAGACCTGAGGCCCAATCAAAATCAAAATCAAAGCATTTATTTCAAGTAGGCCAGTTACAGGCACTTTTGAATTGTCGAAACAAAAATGTAGCTACAGTCCCAGTCACAAGACATAAAAACTGTGAAAGTACTGTATGGTATGGTGCAGAAACATCTCACTATGCCATAACTATTTATCTGCCTTGTTGGTCTAGTGGTTAGCGTATGCGGCTGATGATCAAGAGGTCTCGGGCTCGATTCTCAGGTCGGACCAGATATTTGTGTGATCCACAAATATTTGTTTCGGAGTTTGGGTGTTTTCTATGTATAATATGTATGTATTTACAAAAAAAAAGTATGTTTATGTTTTTAAATCAGTTGTTTAGTACCCATAATACAAGTTCTGCTTAGCTTGGAACTAGATGACGATGTATGTAAGATGTCCAAAATATTTTTTTTATTTTATCTAACTAGACAAGTTGTATCTCACGTACTTACCTACCTTTAGTGTTAAGCTTCGTTTGATTAACTTATTACTGCTTTAGTATGAACTAGCGAACAACAAAATATTAATATCCATGTAATATCCTCTTTAATCACTCTATCTATTGTTGAAAATTGCATTTAAATCCGTTGAGTACTTTCAATGCTAATGGACAACGATAGCGGCTTCATTCAGCGGCATGTACAAGTAAATATGTTTTTCAAGTTTTTTAAACGTTTTCACCTTTAAAAACAACTTCAGGCTGCCATTGCATTGTTATAATAATAATAGCAACGCAAGTAAGTGCCATCTAGCGGTATTGCACTAGATGTATGGTGTAGTGGTTGAAGCGCCACGCCGTTTTTTACTGCGCTGAATGTTGTGGGTTCTAACCCCACTTGGGAACACTTTATGTGATTAACAAATTGTTCTTCTGAGTCTAGGTGTTCTTTGTGTTCATTTTATGTATGTTTGTGAAATCCCCCGCGACATAGGATTTATTCCTAATATTGGTTGTTAGTTGACTTGTCCAATAATGAAACTAAAACAGTTACCACTGAGAATCATTTTTATCATATTCACGGGGTAATTGCAGATGATTCTTTTTAATATTTTTTTGTTTAAAAGACAACTATTTATGTAACTATACTCCTAGGACCCGGGATCACAGTGCGGGGGGACGACACGTGAGCTGGTAGTGGGTTCCAGGATTTGTCTGAAACGAGGATCTTCTTCTTTAGATAAGAACAACCATCCGAATTATATCAGCAATTTCTGCCAATGTCAAGTATTTAAAGTCTCAAATTCTAAGGTCGTCTAGTCTTCAAGTCGTCGTCCAATTAATGATAAATAAAAAAAATACGATGAAGTAGCGATCGTTTTTCGAAAAACGCAACATTGAAAAAAAAAACCATGTCAGGTTAAAAAAAGGTTAGACTATAAAATTTTACAGACCTCTGTAAAATTGAATTTGGGGTTGTTAAATAAAAATGAAAAAATACTTATTTCCTTTTGATTTATTTCAATTTTTCTTCATCATACGTTTACATTCAAATTAAAATCTTATCTTAAATTATTTTACAAATAATGCTAGTAAATGCATTTAATAATCGCGAAAATTTTACAACCTTAATAGGTTTATTACTCTAAAATAGTAAGGGTAGACAGTAATATAGTTATAATAATTAATCTTAATAAATGTAGCAAAAAATTACTGGCTAAGACATGTGTATAAAAAGAACGATATAACATCTTTTACCGCATCGTAACCTAAATGTAATCGTCAAAAAAGCTCGCGCTAGTAGGCTTAATCGACAAGAACTAAAAGTTTGCTACAAACCATAACGTAGTCGATTTTATATCGATATCTTTTATTTATTCATAATTTAAAAATAGAATATTACCTCTATTAGTTACAATTCGTGTTGTTACAACTCCTTATATTGTCTATTATTCAAAAAACATAAAGTTGTTTAGATGCAGTGTGTGGTAAAAAGAAGTTTTATGAAGTCTTGTTTAATATTTTGTAGGTACATAAGTACTAGTGGGGAATTGTGTGCAATAGATTTGAGTTCGATATCACTACGGTTGCAGCAAACATCCCACATTTTTTCCCAAGGCCAGAAATATATCGATATCTTAAATTTAAATTTAATTGCTAATAAATGCTTTTGAATGATAACTATGATTACTTACTAAACTAGTTCTATTATAAAAAATGCATGATTCGAGCGACATCCGACAAAGATTCTAAAGAACAGAACTAATTATTTATTTATTATTATTTATGTGTCAACAGATATGTTTTAATATCTACTAATACGTATATAAGGGCTACCTTAGTTTGAGCATTCATTTAAAATCTAAAATTGTTAAAATAATTACCTATATTCATTTAATGTTAATGAGTATGAGAAATTAAAATTAATATGAGTATTATTAAGAAATGGAATTCTCTATTTCAAAAATATTGACAATTTTTATAGGGCAATTTGTAACGTTGCGTTCTAAATTTGAACAGCACATTTTTCAGACAAATATCTATTTATCATTCGACAGGTGACATAAAAAAAGATTTTAATTTCTATTATATGCAATCACATGTCACATAACAGCATACCCGGCATACCCATTGTTTTCAAAATAAGTGTACGAAATAATGTTATGCTATGTGAATATGACTGAACCTTACTAAATAACTATCGTCAGTCTTAGATATATAAGTCGAAGTCAAAACCACCTCCTCCGCTGAGGTAGTCGTACAAGTACACCTCCATTTCTTCCAACGCTTCGATGCTGGGGTCTCGGAGAGGCACGTCGCGGGCTGAGCGGGCTTGGCGGGAAAGACTGTCAAAAGAGTGAGTAGAAAGAGACTCGTGATCAATGGCATGAGTAGAATTTGATAGTAGTGGTCGCCATACATATTTCAAATGCAGCATGGCGACCCACGCTTGGGCTGTCTATCGAGTCATTGGATCTTTGGCCATTCACGAAACACGACAGCACGCATGCTGTCAATTTAGGTTGGTTTAATGTGATAGGGTAAAATCACCCACCACCACGCCGTGGGTTTTTTTCATATAGGCTACATGAGAGGCGTAAAACATTGTAAAAACCAATCATAGCCAGGTCGATTTGTAGATGGGAACCATTTCTTATCATATTGAGACCCATCTGTATCTCAGAGGGCACGTCAAGCCTGATTCACTTATGAACACCTGATTTAATAGTTATGCGTCCCACAATAGCTTAGTTTGGAGCTAGGTGACGTTGTGTCTTACATGTCCGAAATATTTATTTATTTAAACGACTCAGAAGAAGATAAGAGAACAGTTGTCGGTTATAATGATAAAAGTAAAATTGCAGTACTCACACAAAATCGTTATCAGAATCGAACATATACTCCTTGTTGAAATGTTCGTTGATGTCCTTCATGATGCATGCCTCCAGTTTCTTGTGCTGCAAGTTAAACAAAAAAGTTCGTTGTAAATTTATTTTCCTTATATGTTTCACTTTTCAATTATGATTTTGAGTCAACCAATATATTGGTTAATTTTTAAAGACTAATGGTTACGATCAAATAATAAATAGTTGTGGATTGACGAGAAATCATGAAATTATTTCTACTTCCATACTTTCATGTTCAATTGTAAAATTTGTCCTTTTAATATATTTCAGTTTTAAAGTTAGATATTGTGTACTTTTTTTTCGAAATTTGTTAGTGATCACGTCATTTACGGGTTTTACTACAGAAATATATAACACAGAGTAAAAAAACACTTATTAAATATATGTATGTAATAAAAATAAATATTACCTTATAGCATCTGAAGAAGAATATAGCTCTAATCTGTTCTTGAGGACGTGGTACGATGTCACGCTTATCTTCTGGTACACATTGCTGAAATAAAAAACAATCATTTTAGATTTACCACCTAACAACAACAACAACAACAACAACAACCCATAACGTCCCACTGCTGGGCATGGGTCTCCTCTCAGTTAAACCCGGGGAGGGTTAAGGCCAAACGTCCCCACGATGGCCGAGTGCGGGTTGGGAACTGGTAAGATATGTTGTGGCTACGTAATCTTACCGTTGGATATTGCTTCACGACTGCTATCTTATGATAACAACCGGGACCGACTGCTTAACGTGACCTCCGAATCACGGAAACGCGGTTAACATATCATGCTAAACGGTTGACCAACTGATAAAACTGAAGTCAATGGTTTGATTCCCGGGTTGGACCGAATGTTTGTGTAATCCGCAAATGTTTGTTTCGGAGTCTGGGTGTTTTCTATGCATATTATCATATTTGTATTTACAAAAAAACGTATGTTTATGTATTTATATCAGGTGTCTAGTACCCATAATACAAGCTCTGCTTAGTTTTGAGAAGTCCGAAATATTTATTATTATTGTTATCAACTAACCGAGAACTTTTGACAGAATTGGAGTCCGTCTTGTATGTCCGATTTGAGTTCGTTGGAAACAGGGAGGTTGTTGATCCTCTGGGTGATTTGTTCGTAGTTCGGCTCCATATTGCTGTCGATATATCCCAGCTCCTGCATCACGCATGTGACGTTGTGGTGCGGTTGAGCCCGCGGTGAGTTTAAACCTAGACGTGCTCGAAGGCCCATGTGTCTCTGAAAATGTTGAAAATTATTTATCAGCTCGAAGGCCCAAGTGTCTCTGAAAATGTTGAAAACTATTAATCAATTATTGACAATGTGGTAATGCAGCCAGTCTTTTGGGAACGATACCAGTAGACTATGATGCAGAGGAATTATTTGACGCTTGTATGTAAATATTGTAAATATTTTCATTGCTTTTTTTCTTCCCTTGTATTTTAAAGTTCCTTTTTGGTTTTTATTTCTTAAATATAAGTTGTTTTTTTTTTCAACCGTAGTTACATAATAAATATTTATGTAAAATACTCTAAAATGCTAATTAAAGATTTTAAAATACTCATATTAACTTTTTACTCAACTGCCACAGAAGTTCGGTATGTGTTTACTTATTTTCTAACATGTTTTAAGTTTCATTATTAATCAACTCATGTGTGACACGTAGCAGGGGTAACATAGGGGACAGTAGTTAAAAAAATCTTTTTAAAGTCGTAGTCGTAGTAACAAAGATTTTATAAGGAAGTTATGTTTATATGTATATCACCTAATATCATACAACATCTGACTTTAAGCCTCCCCTACCCTTGTCCGTTACAATTACTTTGCTGGGACAGCCTTTTGCTTTAACGTATTTATCCAACATCAGCCTATCGCAGTCCACTGCTAGAGATGGGCCTATCCAATTGCACGCCACTTAGTTCGATCATCGACTTTAATGTGTGACCTATTTTACTGAATGGTCCCTAACTTTAAGGGGTAATAGGTTGTTTCTCTTAACTTACCGACATCCTATTACTGGCTGCAAAGTAGGGCTGCTGGTAAAAGCCTTGTTGGTATTGCTGTGGCATCATATAGGGGTTGTAAGGGACGTTTGGTTGGTAGAAGGAAGGTGCAGCGTAGGGATTAGGATAGAAGGGATTCGCATTATAAGGTCTGAATTGTGAGGGAATCATATAGGGAGGAATCGCTGCCTGTTGCTGGAATTGGGCCTGCAACACGAAGTTAAAGATCAATACAAGATTAAGATAAACTAATCTTATAAAGCGACGACATATTCATAACTCCTATAAAAGTTTGTATCGGTACACTTATATTTCTCGCTTATAACGCAATATTTCGTTTGTGACTTTATCGCCTCTTTAGCTCAGTGGTAGAGCACTGGTCTCGTAAACCAGGGGTCGTGAGTTCAATCCTCACAGGAGGCACAGAAACAATAAAAAATTTGACTTTTGCAATTTTAGTAAAGTTTTAGTAATCTAATGTTACTTACCGCATGTGGTCTAAAAGATAACACACCACCAAGCGTTTGTTTTTGTGGAGATTGTCCTTGATCTTGAACCGGTGTGTCATCATCTTTATTGTGAATAGCGCCATCTAGCGGTTTTATGATGCTTTGCGTGTTCGGGTCCATGGCGAACCCGGGTGGCAGTTTGCCCAAAAATAATGGCGGTACTTGCGAGTTCACCGGCTCTTTCATAGGTGGCGCTATAGCACATTTAGTGTAAGCATCTTTCAATTCTTTGGTGATTTGCTTTAGAAGTTCCGTACCGAAGCAACTTTCGTAGATCTGTAAACGAGCAAAATAATTTTGTATGAATTTTTTTTCAAGTATTTTCTAACTTACATACGACATTGAATTGTTATCATTTGGCAGGAATTGAATCATAGACTTTTGTGGAATAAATTGTTAAAAATTATAGTATTTTGAAAGTAGGTACAATAGTTACGCTAACAAATTTTCTATAATTTACTTGTTTTTAAATAACCTACTTATGCCTGTTAATTTTAAATGTGTGATCTTTACATAAATATATTTAATAGTAGGTAGGTACAATAATAAATCATATTTATTCGTATTTGTAGAAAGATTAAGTAACTGTAAATAACACAAAAATATTTTTTTTTCCAGAATGCACATTTCGTCAGAGAATAAAAAGAGTAATTTGGTTTTTGTGAATAAGAATCGTTATTTTTGTCAACTAGTACAAGCAGTCGTGGCCGAGCGGTTAAGGCGTCTGACTAGAAATCAGATTCCCTCTGGGAGCGTAGGTTCGAATCCTACCGACTGCGAAATTCTTTTTGTAAATTTTTAGTCGTTTCGTTCAGGAGATTGTGTAAATTCTTTTTAACCGACTTCTAAAGAGGAGTTTCTCAATTCGTCGGAATCTTTTCTTTTTATGTATGTTCAGCGATAATTTCGTTGTTTATGAACCGATTTCAAAATTTTTTTCTGTATTCGATTCGGCATAGCGTACAGGAGGTCCCATCGTCACCATGTTGGGATCTGGTGATGGAATCTTTAGGAAATCGAGGGAAATTCACAAATATCATAGGCACAACTGTCGCGATTTGGGTATTCGGAATAGTTTTTCTTTGAAGTCGGTTTTTTTGTTAAAATTATTTCTTACTAGCTTTTGCCGGCGGCTCCGCCCGCGTGTATGTCGGTTATCGCGGTAAAAAGTAGCCTATGTCCTTTCCCAAGTACAGTTCTATCTTCATACTAAATTTGATCAAAATCGGTTCAGTGGTTTAGGCGTGAAAGCGTAACAGACAGACAGAGTTACTTTCGCATTAATAATATTAGTAGGGATTTCAAATTTTTATTACCTTTAACATAGCATAATCTTTCATGAATTTGTTGTCCGCGCTGTCTAGAGCTGTGCTAGTCGCTGCTATCAGGAACATTAGTAGTATTTGAGTCCGCATTTTGATCTGTTAACAAAATATAATGTTTTATAATATTACTCGGGGATAATACCTGTTTAAAATTCTTTGAGTGATTTTAATTGTATGTGTTTTACTCATGAAGTAAATCTATATGTATATTAATACAACAAAAGCAACAACTTTGCACCCCTTTTATAGGGTACACCATTGATGTACATCAATGGGGTAATTCCCACTGATACCACCAGTTGGTGGCTATGTTGGACTCGAACCGACTAAAACCACCTACGGCTTGTAGATGGTCTCCTACTGTATGGGAACCCCTGGGATGTTCCCTTTTGTTCTCCCCAAAACGGGGTCGCGCACGCTCCGTAGGGCTCACGCCGCCGACAACCGGGCCTGCTTCTGTTAGGGTGACAGATGGCCTCACCTATCACCCCCAGGCATGCGCTTATGGAGGCGAACGCCGGAGATCGTTTCCCGACCTGGTCCATTCCCGGGCCTAGCGGGCCGGAAGAGTTCTAAACCTCTCCAGCTCCGCCATCTATTTTGCAAGCATAATTTGCTCGCAGAAAGAGACGGCGAAATTCCATGCACATTCGCAATCTCCACTCCGATGGCTGTCACGAGATCACGTCTCGGCTCCCTCCACGCCGGCCATCCTACCAGCATGTGGAGCGTCCTGACCGGAGTCTGGCCATCGCATTGGTGGCACTCAGGCTTATAGGTTACACCTTGGCACTTCTCGTGCAGGAAGCTATTTTTTTGATAGCTTTTAAAAATTGACCTAATATAAAAAATATATAAAGTCAATTAATAAAACGTCACACACACTACCACTTAATTGAGATACACTCCTTTTCGGAACGCGCTCGTGGTGATACAAGTTATATTTGTTTTTATTAACTAACTAATTGCCAAATTGCTTAAACTAATAAATTTCGACTACTTGGCGACCACTAGTGCAAATAATATGATAATAACGGTAATATGGTAAATAACTTCCAAGTGTCTACTTAAAAACTTTAGCGCTTGCCTATTATAAAATCCTACTAGGTAATATTATAAACGCGAAAGTTTGTATGTATGTATGGTTGTTGCTCTTTCACGCAAAAACTAATTGGAATTTCATTATTATCAGAATAATAAATAGGCTTCTATTTACCTGCGGGCGAAGCCGCGGGCAAAAGCTAGTACAATAATAAAGCATTTAATAAACAAATTCTTTATGAAACATCCTGTACTTATATTGTAAGTTGCTTAGTAATTTGTAATGTCGTGCATTTGACACTTACTAGTTAAAAATCGGGTAGTAGTAATAGTATAGATAATCGCGATTCGGATTCACGTATGAAGGGTTCTGTACCATCTATACTAATATTCAAAAGCTGTAGAGTTTGTTTGTTTATTTGAACGCGCTGAACGTACTTTGACGGGACTTTCTGGCAGATACTAACTATCATCACGGTGTATTATAAAAACGGGTTATCATTATTTCTATTGAGAGCTTCCATTGCGTGCGCTATGTAAATGCTTTAAGATTTCTGTAAATAATGTATGAAAGAATTGTTCCTCTCTAAATGTGCTAAAATATAGCATATGTCTATCTTTTAAGGTGGACTCACTATAACCTTTTTTTTGGGAAATAATTTTGTTCCCGCGGTATAAAATCACTACGGGCAATAGAAGATGCAGACTACAGGGTCAGCTAGTGAAAGTATATATTGTCTGTCCGTCTGTATGTCTGTCTGTTTCTTCCGGTTAATCTCTAGAACGGCTGGACCAATTTTGACGAGACTCACTGACAGATAGCTAATGACATAAAGAGTAACTCAAGCTATTTTTTTAAACTAGCTTCGCTCCACTACGTTGCACCGCAAGACTCAGCTACGTTTTACGCTCGTTTCACTATGCGATACGATGTCACTCATATACGGGTATATATGGCACTGAAGCTCAAACTATGTCCTATGTCCTTTCTCAGGCTCTAGACTATCTGGGTACCAAATTTCATTTAATTCAGTAGTTTTAGCCTGAAAGGGCGACAGAGAGACAATAGAATAGAATAGAATAGAATAGAAACTCTTTATTTGTACACCTTAATACCGAGTTACATTACAGTACATTAAATGACATATAAATGTAGTGTACAAAGGGCGGCCTTATTGCCAAAGGCAATCTCTTCCAGGCAACCTTAGGATGGATCAAAGTGTATCGAAGAGACGGTGGTAGTCGTCTGTGCATTGAGTTTTAAAGTAAATAAAATACATATATAATAAATAGATATACATGCATACATACATACACAATACTTATACATACATAAATATACGTACACATATATATATACATACACATACATACATATACACATACATACAAAATATCTTTATATATATAATTCTTGTGTGAGTGTGTATGTCACTGAACTTCTCTCAAACGACTGGACCGATTTTGATGAAATTTTTTGTGTGTGTTCAAGGGGATCTGGGAATGGTTTAGATTTGCAATTGGACCCGGTAGGTGGCGCTGCGATCAAGTTCTGGAATTTTAAAGTTGGGCGGTACGAAGTTCGCTGGGTCAACTAGTATACCTATATAACTAATTAATTAAATTAAATTCTAGAAACAAAACCATAAATTTCCTAGCCTTGACCGTGATATTATGTTAGTTATGATGCATAGTGTTCGTGAACCATTTTCTTAAATTTTGTTAGTGTTTGAGCTTTCTTAATATTTAATTTCTTAATAATAAAATAGAGAAATAGAGTTCACATTAACATTTCGAATTAATTATATTAGTCAGGATAATATTATTCGTACAATCAGCAGTGGACTGCAGCAAGCTGATGATGATGATGATTAAAATGATGTACCTACTCTATTCGCCGAGTTCAGCCACGTCAGCCTGTCTCAACAAAGACCAGACAACTAACTACTAAACTACGTTAGAGGAATCAGTGCACATGTGTGCACGCCATCATAGGCGCACTGTCTGTTCCCTCAAAATACGGTAAGACGGCCATCCGACGCCGTCGTCAAGACTAGATCAGTCGCAGGGAGGACGCACGGCTTCACAAGCTCTCCTAGGCACGGAGTCTAAGACCCCAACTCCTAAGCTCCAGGTTGTTATTAATTATTTTTAAAAGCAGAAAAACTCAAATACAATTTTTGTCCCTACTCGGGAATAGAACGTCCCCCTCCTCCCCCCTCTAAATAATTAGTAGCATTATTTTTGGGCAACATTTTTTCACACCCCTTGTAAATAAGTTTACAAAACCATAACAAAAACAAGAATTGCAAGCCTGATCCCCAAACTACCAATTCTTAGTCTGCCTCCTGTGAGGATTGAACTCACGACCCCTGGTTTACGAGACCAGTGCTCTACCACTGAGCTAAAGAGGCCACTGAGGTACTGAACGAATTTATATATCTCGTAGCACAATCAATCTATTACTTACAGGACTAACTTTAAACAACAGGTCTGTGTTATTCTGGACTTTAAACTTCCAATATTAAGGTTGAAAATTATAAGAAGCGTTTGTGAAAAAGGGGTTAGTAATTGTAGGAGTCTTTACCTATAGTGCATGGGTGTGCGGTACACACAGGCACACACTATTAGGGTCGCCGCGACTCCGGCCGAGGTACTTTCAAATCTTTCAATGTGTATTATGACCCTAAGATAGATTGATATAAAACTTTTTAATCGTACGCTGTATTACAGATTTACAAGACAGTACACAACAAATACAAATGAGCATAAAATATTTGCGAAGTACGCCTTGACGTAATAAATTGACTAATTGAGCTAACATATAAATAATATGAATGTAAAAACTTATGGTCAATCGGCTTTTACTATTGATTCAAATTGTCAACAAGCAAAGAGCCTAAGTGTGGTGAGGGTAATGCGTGCAAACATGCACCAGACTCCGGCAAATCCCGCAGTCTAACCATATCTGGTCTAATAACGTGAAAACTCCATTAAAATGCTTTGGATCCGGGAAAGTCCAACTCAGGACGAAGATCCACCGAGCTGCAGTCACAACTGCTCACGTCACGATCACCAATCCGATCATAATAAATCAGTAACAATGTTTGTAGGTTTAAGAAAAGCGGGTTGGAATAAATTCCGTACACTAAGCACTTCTAAACCCCCCCACAGGGTCTGCATACTTGCTTGCCTACCCTGGTATAATTGATTGTCACAGGAAGGAATTGCCAAGTGGTTTTCTACGAGAGCGTATGTCTACAACTCTAAAACGGTGACTTCCAAGGTCAAAATGTGTTGTCGTGTAGAGGATGGACGAAGGTGAAACTGGTTGGAAGAGCTCACCAAAACATTCCCTATGATAAGGGCTATAGAGGACTGTCATAGAGCACCTGCAGAGGCTCAAGCGACTCAAGGTGGCTTCAGGATTATTAATAATGCGGATTGCTCGTTGCTACAACCGATCGAGAAGGTCCTACAAATATTGTGTTTATAAAATCCAAAGTTGAGACGTATTAAAAGAAAAACTGTCTCTCTTGGAATCCGCTCATGCTGTCGCATCAGGCAGAGTAGAGCCATTTTGACGGCTATTATATATAGACCGTGGAAAATATTTAGACCCAGGCAACCCAGCTCATCTTGTATAAAATCCTTAAGTAGCAGAGTTTAGATGCCAGGCCGAATGCCTGAAGTTTGGAAAGAATCAAACGGTGTATGACCCTATCGAAAGCCTTCTCCACGTCCAGGCCGATAGTCAAGGATTCCCCGTGTTTACCAATAGCTTCACCCTAAACACATCGGTCATCTACTAGGGAGCGGACTAATGCGATTTTTGATAATCCGTTCGAGCACTTAGCAGAGGATGGAAATGACTGCCATAGGTCGGTAATTGGCCAGACTGGAAAGTACTCATAGTTAGTAAGAAATAAGTTTTTTTGCAATTTACCCGACGCAAAAAGATGAGTGTTCGACCTGCTGCAACTAGAATGGTCTCCAGAAACCCTAACTCTTCGAAAACTCACAGCATATTTTTGGGTTCAATAGATTGGTTTTAATGAGTAGGTAGCTTGCAGGTTACAATACGGTCAGGTTGACCTGTTGCTGCAAGCAGGATGGTCTCCAGAAAACCCAACAGTCTGAGATTCCACTGCAAATATATTTGCGAAGGGGGTTTTTATTTATTTAATGTATCAGTAATAGTAATCACTTAATTAGGGTATAATTATGTTGCTTTATGTGATATGAAAAGTGCATGCTAACAAATAGCTGTTTTGTTATACAATAGTTGAGAGTCGTGGTTTTTGTCGTAGAGCAAAAATAACATCGCAGATTTAAGCTAGTCTAAAAACTTAACCTAAGTTACTTCTTATGTCATCAAATATATGCCAGTGAAAGTCCCGACATGCCTTTCCAGAGATTAGCCAAAACAAAAAAGGAACAAATTATGTTTTTGAAATAAGTAAAATTAAACAAGAAAAAAGTGTTTTTGGGTTTTTCTTAGGAAATTCCTAATAGCAGCCCGGAGTTTAGAAGTTTGGCGGTGAGTCACGCCGTGCCTCGTATAGCACGTAAAGCCGTCGGTCCCGGTTGTCATGAACATCTACGGGAATCGTTATTGGGAAGTCAGTGCCCTCAAATATACTGACAACTAGTTCAATCTTCGAATTTCAATTCTCCCTTAGGGTTGCGGAGGTCCGATGCCAGTCGCTCCGTGGAAAAACTAAAATTCAGGTAAAAAACCACATGAACTAGTAGCCGACCTCAAATAAACTTGGGAATAAAGGCTAGGAAGTTGTTTTTGAAATAAGTACTATTTTGATATGCGTTTGGTAAAATACTCTTCATTTCATATTACAAACAGAGAGACACTTTAAGATTATATATAATGCCTACATAAATATTTGCTTTTGACATAAATATCACACTAATTCAAAATGGTAATGAACCATATTTTAACTGATTAATTTTTACTTCATTGTCTATAGAGAATGAAGAAAATGAAAATGTGAATTTTCCAAATCAGATCATAGATGGCAGGGATGAGGGAACAGATTCAAAAAATCAATAACACAGGGTTGACGCTGAGGCCCGAGGGTCTTTAAGTTTCCAAACAATGAAATTAATAAAGAAGAGTCAGATTTGTTACCAGCGCGAATTGTGAAGACTCAAATACACTACAATTGTATGGTCAATTAGTCTGCATCGAACGCAGTCACAACAAAACATCTGAAGTTTAATAATTAAAGATTGCTATCTTTTTCTCTGCCGTGCAGTTTAATATCTTTCGTTCTATTCATCACTGATATTTGTCAATGCATGCTGTTTTAGACCGTATGGCAGAGATTTCTGCGCAAACTATTATGCACTTAACATTTCTATTGTTTTATATTATCATTGGTTATAGATTAATTAACTGGTGTAACAAATTAATTAACTGGTGTACGGGCCCGAATCAATCGTATAAGGTGGTAGTCAAATTCGTTTAATAAGTCAGTGGCCTCTTTAGCTCAGTGGTAGAGCACTGGTCTCGTAAACCAGGGGTCGTGAGTTCAATCCTCACAGGAGGCAGACTAAGAATTGCTGGTTTGGGGTTCAGGCTTTCAATTCTTGTTTTTGTTTTGGTTTTGTAAGCCTTTTTATAAGGAGTGAGAAAAATGTTATCCAACAATAATGCTACGCAAGGATCATACTTCCTCGTTGGTATATGTAGTAGAGGGGAACGTTTGATTTCCGGGAAGGGTCAAAAAGTGTTATTGACTATTTTTTGCTTATAAAAATGCTTAATAACAACCGGGAGTTTTAAGTAGGGGTCTCAATTCCCCGTGTTTCGGAGAGCACCTGAAGCCCTCGGTCTGGTCCTACGCGATTACGAGAGTGAGGGAACAGAGAGTGCACCTGTGCGTGCAAAACGTAGTTTTTCTAGATCTTCCTTTTCCCGTAGGTAGCAAAGTATTGTTTGTCCCTACCTGCAACACTATTAAGTAATAACTAATAGTGTTGCAGGCCAGGTTGTTACTAAACAGTAACCTTACAAAACCATGCATTAGTCAGTCGAATTTAACATAGATGTTCATCAACAGCCTCTAACAGTCCTCTCCTGGACATAGGCCTCTCCTTATAAAGGAGGTTTTGGCCTACTATACCACGCTGGCCAGACGGTTTGGTACAGGGCTGATTTCAAGTTTTCCTTCTCTTTGCATTGATGTTATCTTGGGTAGTTTGTCCCTTAGTCGCCTTTTACGACTTCCGCAGGATGAATAGGGGTGGTGACACTCTATATTCTTAATCCGTCACCACACGGAGTTTTTTATGATACTTGTTTTTCCCTTTTTTTCAAATATTAATAATATTATTATTATAGGTTTTTGTTTCAATAATTATTATTTAATTTCAGAACTTTTTTGCATATCAAGCTCTAGAACCAGTAGGGTGTCAGGCCACGCATTAAATATGGTTCTGTAGTCACTTATGATGATACGTAGTTTATTTATCATGTCCAAAAGATAATTGTTATGTTTTATTTATACTTACTTGTATTATTTTTGTAAAAGTTTTTTAAATAAGCGTAGGTATTTTAAAAGTTTGACCTCTATAAATCCTAAACTAACAAAGTCATATAATCTGTTAGGTACTTTATAGTTCATTATATGGACTACTACCATGAACATTTTTACATTTTTCTAGAAAATCGTTTAACTTTTAGGTGACGTTTTAAGTTGAACAACTCGCGGACGGATACCTAAGTCAAAATATTGCCTTAGCAAATCTAATGATACCCCTCACGATAGAGAGATGCAAGAAAAAAATCATCCCCTTGACGTGTACGTAAAAATCCATAGACATTCCATTAATTGCTACCGGCCCATAGCTTTGATACTTAATATTTCTAAAGTCTTTGAGAAAGTAATGCATCATAGGATATATATACGAAATAAACATATACTAGATATATCCAAAATGAAAATATACTATCAACAGAACAAGTAAGATTTAGAAAAAAAACAAACTATAAATTTAGCCATTTATATTTTTTTAAACTTGTTATGTCTATAAAAATATACCTGTCTGCGCACTGTACATGGACACTACAAAGGCATTTGATTGTGTGCATCATAGCATATTAATAAACAAATTAACAGTTTTCCGGTGTAAAGGTAAATGTTTTAAATTTTATAGAATCTTACGTAATCAAGCAAACAGTCCACAATAATAACTCATATATGTAACAAACGTAAGGAAGAAGAGAAGAAGAAATTCAAAGCAGATAATAGTTAAGTTAAAATGGGAATTCCTCAAGGAAGTGCATTAGGTCCTTTGCTGTTTAACATCTACATAAATGAAATTCCTAAAGCCACTGACTATCCCATGATTCTATTAAGAGTGGTAGATTATGCGACTGCTGTGCTTGGAAGTCTCGGGTTTGATTCCTGGGTCGGACCAAATGTTTGTGTATGATCTACTAATATTTGAACTTGAGTTTAAGTATTTTCAATGTAAAATATGCAAGTTTTTACAAAAATAAAGTTATTTTGTTTGTGTATTTATGTCAGTTGTCTAGTACCCATAACACAAGCCCTGTTTTATTTTGGGACTAGATGGCGTTGTGGGTAACATGTCCGAAAACATTTATTTATTACTTAATGTTGTACGAAAGCATCATAATATATGGTGACGGATCTTCAGTAGTATGTAGTACAATGTACTCTTCAAGTATGTGAAAGCCTGGTCCGTTAAAATTACAAGTTACTGCCTGAGCCTACATATTCAACTACTACATTAAAGCTAACGGGTCTGCTCACGACTCACACGTAACTAACGAAGTCTTTAGTTTCTCGGATTTATTTGCAACCCACACGATCTCTTCTCGTTAGAAGTTAAGTAAATACAGTTTGATAATCTATCACCTCCAAATGAATCACACAACAGAATCAATATAAGGATTTCTTTTGCACTTCGTATCGTGGTTTTAAACTACATAGGGGACAACACTTTGTCATGAACATCTATGGCAATCGTTATTGGGAAGTCAGTGCCCTCAAATATACTGACAACTAGTTCAATCTTCGAATTTCGATTCTCCCTTAGGGTTGCGGAGGTCCGATACCAGTCGCTCCGTGGAAAAACTGAAATTCAGGTAAAACCGGTTGAACTAGTAGCCGACCCCAAATAAACTTGGGAATAAGGCTAGGAAGATGAATGGACAACACTTTGTGACCGACAAATTTTTGTTCTGAGTCTGCTTCTTTGTGTTCGTTTGTAGAGTTTTCGTAAAGTTCAGACACAGGATTTATTCCTAATACGGGAGTTCTTGTGCTACTTTCTGTTGGTAATACTTCCGTTCCTATTCACAAAATTATTGCCACAGAGTAAAGAAAAGCTAGAGGCAGTTACAACGCTATAAAAAAAATAAAATAAAGGCAAGTACCGATATACTTTCATCTGCATTTTGTAAAAAACCATTCATGTGAAATTACGAACCAATCGCCAGTTTTATTAATTGGCATAGATGTATATATATAGATGTTCTTGATTGTAGATTATGTGGGTATCAAGGATACGGTTAATTTTACGACTAAACTACAACTATCTTTATCTCTCATCCAACTATACATCCTTTAACTCAATGCAGGCATTTCACACCAAGTAAAGACACACATCACCACGAAACACGAGCAAAAACAAGTAAAAAATAAGCTTCCAAGCTACGATATCTTACTAGTTCTTAGAGCAAGTAGAAAAGCTGATTACAAAAGTACGCACAGAGGCTAGGGCTGTCATCTCTAATATTTGGAATCCAGAACAAATAGTTTTTATTCCCCGGATTTTAGAGTTCAAGTTTAGGCCTCAACCGTGGTGGTACTACCCTCACACAGAAGACCAAACTAAAATGACAGCAGACTGTCGTCTAAATTTGGTGAGTGTTAGTCCGGAGACCCAATCCTTCTGCGTCATTCTCCCGGCCTCCGGAACAACAATCCGAAACATCTCACTTAGCCGCCATGTGGGTCACCATGCTGCATTCTATGTACTCACAATGAGGATGCTGGCCCCTACTACTGCATTCTGCTCATGCTTTCCTTCAGGCAGAATAGAGTCACTTTGGTAGGCTTTAATATAAAAAAAATATTAGAAAAGTTTTTTTTTAAGTTCTCTCGAATAAATCATACATCGTTTATTTCTTAAAAACATAAATTGTACTTTTTAGAGATCTTAGAGTTCTAATCTTTAACCGACCGATTAAAAACCAGAAACTTACATTTTTAGTGCGGGTTTAACCCGGATTACAAATTAAAACCCACCCAGACACTCCCCGAACGGTCTTTAAACTAAAAGAAATCCGGGAAAACTCGGACGAATGGCAGCCCTAATAGTGGCAGATGCAAGAGCTGGGAGCAAGGCCGGTGAGTCAATGACCCTGTAACTTGTATGTAATAAAAAGTATGATAGTTAATGTAATGCCCATTTTCTTCTTGACTTGCATGCTTTGTGAAGGCGATCTATTAAAATTGCTCAAAACAATAAGTAGGCTTGTAAAGGAGGTTGATTAATGGTTTGATGTAGTACCTACAAACTTATTATAAGTGTATGTAATTTAAGTACACGAATGAAGTTCCTATATGTAATAGGCCTTTTTGTATTGATGTGAAATGTTTTAATCAATAGAAATGAATAAGAATGGGTACTGTTACAGTCCCGCGGTGTTTGATATAGTCTAAGTTTCTCTTTATGTTATCACATATCTGACAGGGAAAGTCCCATCAAAAACGGTCCAGCTGTTCCAGAGACGGACACAAATAAAAATACATTGCTTTTTGTGATGTAAGTACCGAAACTTTAGTAAAAAAAAGCGGCCAAGTGCGAGTCGGACTCGCCCATGAAGGGTTCCGTATCAGCAAGTAACATCATATAAAAGTTCTTATAGTTCGTTGTAACTTTCATCGATGTTTTTATACTAGTACATATATTGATTGAATGAAAGGTAAATTGCGATTTACGATTTATGACGTATTAAAAAAAACTACTCACTAGATCTCGTTCAAACCAATTTTCGTTGGTAGTTTTCATAGTAATATACAACATATATTTTTTTTAGTTTTATCACTCTCTTATTTTAGAAGTTAGAGGGGGGGGGACACACATTTTTCCACTTTGGAAGTGTCTGTCGCGCAAACTATTCAGTTTAGAAAAAAATGATATTAGAAACCTCAACATCATTTTTGAACACCTATCAATAGATACCCCACACGTATTGGTTTGATGAAAAAAAAATTTTTGAGTTTCAGTTCCAAGTATGGGGACCCCCAAAACGTATTGTTTTTTTTCTATTTTTATATAAAAATCTTAATGCGGTTCACAGAATACATCGACTGACCAAATTTCAACAGTATAGGTCTTATAGTTTCGGAAATAATTGGCTGTGACATACGGACGGACAGACAGACAGACAGACAGACAGACTTGACGAATCTATAAGGGTTCCGTTTTTTGCCATTTGGCTACGGAACCCTAAAAACTGTTCATTTAAATTACAAGCAAATAACTTCAATTTTATTTACTTGTATAGACGCGGGTACTTAAGAACATGAATAAAGTTTATACAGGGCTTTTTTTGTATCGAAGCGAGATGTTTCAATCAATAGACATGAATAAGAATGATTGCTATTATTTTCGTTAGTTAGTCTCGCGGTTATTGTTGTAAATCGTGAGTAACTCCGCGGAGCAGAGCTAGACTAAAAATCAGCTCCATGTCAGTGATAATCCCGTCGCAATCGCTCCAACAGTTCCAGAGATTATAAGAATGTCTTTTTAACGGACTTCAAAAAAAGGAGGAGGTTATCAATTCGTCAGTTTTTTTTTTTTTTTTTTTTTTATGTATGTTCAGCGATAATTTCGTCGTGTATGAACTGATTTCAAAAATTCTTTTTGCATTGGAATGGGCGTAGCTTACAGGTGGTCCCATCGTCACCACATCGGTGATCTGATGATGGGATCCCAAGGAAATCGAGGGAACTCCTCAAATATCATAGTCACAATGTCACGATTTGGGTACTCGGAATAGTTTTTCATTGAAGTCGGTTCCTTTTTAGGGTTCCGTAGCCAAATGGCAAAAAACGGAACCCTTATAGATTCGTCAAGTCTGTCTGTCTGTCTGTCCGTCCGTATGTCACAGCCAATTATTTCTGAAACTATAAGAGCTATACTGTTGAAATTTGGTCAGTCGATGTATTCTGTGAACCGCATTAAGATTTTTATATAAAAATAGAAAAAAACAATACATTTTTACGTATGGCCTTAACCCTCTCTTGAGAGGAGACCTGAGCCCAGCAGTGGGACGTTATGGGTTGTTGATGAATACATTTTGGGGGTCCCCATACTTGAAACTGAAACTCAAAAATTTTTTTTTCATCAAACCTATACGTGTGGGGTATCTATGGATAGGTGTTCAAAAATGATGTTGAGGTTTCTAATATCATTTTTTTCTAACCTGAATAGTTTGCGCGAGAGACACTTCTAAAGTGGAAAAATGTGTGTCCCCCCCCCTCTAACTTCTAAAATAAGAGAGTGATAAAACTAAAAAAAATATATGTTGTATATTACTATGAAAACTACCAACGAAAATTGGTTTGAACGAGATCTAGTGAGTAGTTTTTTTTTAATACGTCATAAATCGTAAATCGCAATTTACCTTTCATTCAATCAATACACTAGTATGAAAACATGGATGAAAGTTACAACGAACTACAAAAACTTTTATATGATACTACGGAACCCTTCATGGGCGAGTCCGACTCGAACTTGGCCGCTTTTTGTTAAAATTATTGATATAAGTAATTCTAAAAAAACAAGCTTATAATTGAATGCGTATAAAGTATTTTTATTTTGA
The DNA here is from genome assembly GCA_932526445.1 of Phragmatobia fuliginosa. Classification (NCBI taxonomy): domain Eukaryota; kingdom Metazoa; phylum Arthropoda; class Insecta; order Lepidoptera; family Erebidae; genus Phragmatobia; species Phragmatobia fuliginosa. The sequence continues at coordinate 6,850,839 of OW052058.1, read as the reverse complement.
AGATTTGACCTAATTACGTTTTTTGTCGCAACCAGGAGGATTCCAAAAAAAACTAAGTTCATTTATATTTATTCAAATTTAATTATTAACTAATTTCACAAACCAACAACTATAACTAAATATGTACAGGTGATTCCGTCTCGAAGTGGGAAACAGGAATGAATATGAATATAAAAATAGTTCAATATATATGTTTGAAGTATAACGTCGTCGTCATGTTGCCCTTATAAATAACCCGCACTTAAGAACCTAAAATTCCATGTGAAACATTAAGGGCAACACGTCATCATATTTCACATCTTGAAGTGCCGTGCGGATTAGGGATACGTAACAACCTCATCCACATACATTCGCAAGTTTTCAAGTCATGTTTACTGTTTACAACCATCATCATCACCTTATCGTAGTCCACTGCTGGAAATAGGCCTCTCCATGGCACACCACTCTGATCGATCGACAAAGTGTGATAACAAAATCCTGAAATATAATAAGCGCCATGGAATTTTAAACGTTGCCGTGCCCATCTCTTTCGTATTAAGTCTTAAGGACACATACCTCTCTATAAAAAGGAGGTTTTAGCAAAAATACAACATATCATAACAATCATAACAATCAAATTATCTATTTAAAGAAATCGACAATGCCTTTAAATAACTACTACAAGTTACTGAAAAAAAAACAAGTAAAACTAATAAGATAACAGTTAAAGATGGAAGCAGTCGATCTTAAAATTGAAGCCACTTAAACCTACGTGAACTTATGTGTATCGGTAGGCCTCGCCGTATAATCATTTGCACCAATTGTATGTTGTAACTATAATTTTGAAATACCGCAAAACGTTGATACAAAATAGCAGCCTACAGTTCACTAGATTGTACTTTACGAATGTCATTAAATACGTGGCAAGTACCTTTAAATAATTGGCTAAGTGTGAGTCGGATTTGTGTGGGAAGGGTTCCGTGCCTATACATTTTAAGCGTCTACTTGTTGCTGTTATCAATATAGAGTAAAAACGAGCAAAAAATACGTTTGTTGTATGGGAGCCCCTTCAACTGTTCTTTTTTTTCGGTTTTTTAGAATTTGTTTAATTTAGAATGTGAAAAGTTCATGAAATACTGCTTGTGGATGTGTCCCGTCCCGTTTTACCCATAAGACTTGGAATACTAAAAAATTAAACGCATAAAATCACTTCAAAGCTCTCAAATAGCAAACTACACACCCTTGAGCATCGTCGTCGAGTTGCCAGCTTATCGGTTTTTTGTAGGATACACATTGGAGAGTTCTCGAAAGCTCTTTTCGAACTGATCGAGCTGTTTCCATTCCTTTATCGGACTACTAGGCGCAGGCAAAAGTTTCATCCATACGTTGTTGGCACACTCAAAAGTCGAACTAAACGGTTTGACAGCTCGTTTTTGGTGAGAGTCGCCAAAATTTGGAACGACCTGCCTGGGCTATTTTTCCTGATAAGTTGAACTCTGGAGCCTTTAAGAGTAGAGTGAACAGGTTTCTTTTGGATGGGCGTGTACCATCTTCGTCTTCATCTACACTTTCCATCAGGTGAGATGGAAGACGCCTATTCCATTACAACAATAAAAAAAAAAGTCAGAGATGTCATGAAGTTTGTGAAATACATTAAAAGTACTATTTTTCTTCCTAGCAGTTTTTCTTCCTTCCTTTTAATATTGGGAGGGTCGGCTACTAGTTCAATCGATTTTACCTGAACATCAGTTTTTCTACGGAGCGACTGGCATTAGGCTTCTGCAACCCTGAGGGAGAACTGAAGTTCGAAGGTTGAACTAGTTGTCAGTATATTTGAAGGCACTGACTTCCCAATAAGGGCGCCAAATTCCACCAAACTTCTGTACTCCGGGCTGCTATTAAAAATTTCTAACCACTAGACCAACGAGGCAGGCAGTGTATACAATACAGTAAAATAAAATAATTTAGGAAATCAAACAGCAGTTGCAGACTGTGATAAAAGACAGCAGTATATTCCCACGAATGTGTCTCATAATAAAAAATTCTAACGAGTCAACAGAAACATTGTAATCATATGTGCAACTTGAGTAAGCCCAAAGTGGGTTTTTAACTGTTAAAATTTAATAGTACAAGCATATTCATAGCTGTTACTTAAAGATACTATCTCCGCTTATAAGAATAATTTTTAGGGTTCCGTATCCAAAGAATAAAACTCAACCATATTACTAAGACTCCGCTGTCCATCCACGACGTGATAGTTAGACCGTTAAAATTTTCACAGATGATGTCTAACAGCAAAAAATAGAAAATAGATATTTGAAGGGGCTCTCATACAGTAAACGTAATTGTTTGCTCATTTTTGCTCGACATTAATAAAGGTAATAGGTAGACAAGACACTACATACTTTGAATTGTTTATGTTTGTTTGCTTGTATATATGTAGTGGATATATATGTATATGTGCCTATATGATACTCTTTCAATGTCTTGTATTTCTATGTATTTACGAAATGTAAGGCCCGGTTGTTATGCGTGAGTCACTTTAGGGCCTAGTTGAAAACCAGCGTCAGGCTTCGTCTGGCATTTGCTGAACTTGGTCCTAGTCTGACACGTTCACGAGGCAATCATCGGTCGGTTGTTAATTTCAAATGCATTATATGTAATGTTATTTATTATCGTGTATATGACAGAATAACTTTCTTTCTTTCTTCTTTCAGATGATGTTACAGAACCCGTTGTGGGCGAGTCCGACTCGCATTTGACCGATTTTTTATGTCTTGATTGGCTTAAGATAAGTAGCATGTGTAGCGATTAAGTACCCACGCCTTGGAAACAGGTCATTTTAAAATAACGACTATCATTGTTAGTTTACTGATTATAATCATATTCTAGCGGTTTGCTGCTGATCAAGACGTCTCAGGGTTCAATTTCCGGCTCAAATTTTTGTATGATTTGCAAATATTTGTTTCGGAGTTTGGGTGTTTTCTATGTATAATATATATTTATTTACAAAAAAAAGTATATTTATGTATTTAAATCAGTTGTCTAGTACACTTCGTACAAACTCTGCTTAGTTTGGGACTAGATGATGTTAAAATAAAATTTTAAAAAAACTGAATATATAGAGAACGAGCTATTTAGTGTTTCCTTTCGAAATATTGATGGTGCATGGAGAATGGACACTACAGTGTAAGTAATTTTGAAACTTGTTCTGCAGATTTATAATTCCTTGAGTAAATGGAAAAACAAAACGATTGCTTAGATTAATACTTTTAACTCATTAGAAATCTAAATATCCAACTGGTATAAATTAAAAAAAAAGTATCCAACGATAAGATTCATCATCATCATCAACAACAACCCATAATGTCCCACAGCTGGGCTCGGGTGTCTTCTCAGGAGAGGGTTAAGGCCATACGTCCCCACACTGGCCGAGTTCGGGTTGGGGACTGGCAATGTGAAATATGGCTACGTAATCTTTGTAGTCTTGTTGGTTTGCCGGAAAAAACAGATAAACAAAAAAAATATGCTATTTTGATGTGAGTACCGTATACACCTTAGGCCAAAACCTCCTTTCAAAGGCTCTCCTTCAACCTGTTACACCCTATGTCCAGCAGTGGACTGTTAAAGTAAAAAAACGATTATTTGATATAAATGACAGATTGTTCAGTTTTATTTACTTGTATAGATTTCCTAGTAAACCCTCGTCGTGAGAATGTAATTGCACTAATCCTAGGGCTATTAATTTATCTTCAGCTTTCCAGGACCGGGCTACGGTACATCAGGATTTTAATCAATATCACCACTTGACGTCCGTTTCCCGTGTCATTCACAGGCTTATCGACTATCAACGATAAATCTTTAAGCTATAAGGCAGCATTTACATAAGGGATAGTGTAATTACTTCAATATTTCAGCATAAGTGCAAACTTTTTCATTTCGTTTTTAAATAGACAACTCCCGCATTAGGAATAAATATCCTGTGTGACAGGGTACTTTACATGACGGACTTTACATACTTGAAACGGACGCAAAGAACATCCGGACTCAGAACAACAATTTCTGGATCGGGAACTGCTGGACTGATTTTGATAAGATTTTTACTGGTAGATAGCTGATATCATAAGGTATACTTAGGTAATTTTTTTGAACTAGTTTGGTACCTCGAATTATTTACCACTAACTTAAACTGGGACAGGGAATATAGAAAAAGAAAAGAAAGAAAACACAAAACGCAAAATGATTGGGTATAACGTTGGTTGTATTCAGTAGGTCTGAGAATACGTATTAATAAACTATTTTTTATACTCCTAGGACGTGAGTGAAGCTGAGAGTATCAGCAAGTAACTAAAGAAGAATGATTATTTATAAAAATCTTAAAAAGTTTTCATTGAAAAAAATGTTAAACATATCGTTGGGATAATCGCCGAAACAGGTTGAAGATATATTTTTCAATTAATAAATTAACTGCGACATTAACGAGTCTACAAACTAACCACGTTATTAATTCCATCTATATTTACTATAATTGTACAAGACCATAAAATCTTGATGCAAAACACTCCTCTATTAATTTACAGTACCTCGTATATCATTTTATGTTTACCTTTAGAACATGTTAATGCTTGAATACTTCAGACGTCTAGAAACTGGTTGTTAGATCGTTATAAAGTTCTTTTTTTATGTCAACTTGACTACATATTGCATCCTTGGATGAATTAAGTCTTCTAACTAGAATAAGTCGAAGTATTGACGTTGTCAATATACTAAAGAGTAAACGGCTTAATACTATTCAAATTCTTAGAAAACGTTATTTATACATATAAAAATGAATTGCTGTTCGTTAGTCTCGCTAAAACTCGAGAACAGCTGGACCGATTTGGCTAATTTTGGTCTTGAATTATTTGTGGAAGTCCAGAGAAGGTTTAAAAGTTGAATATATAAAAATAAATGAATGGATTCCTTTTGTTTGTTTTAAGTTTATTTTATACAAAATTTTAGGCCTTCTATATATCGATTGAGGCAGTACGAAGTCTGCCGGGTTAGCTAGTAATTAATAAATGTAAATATTTCTAACATCTTACTAGTTATGAGTAGGTAGTACCTAATTGCGATCATGATTACTACATAATTATTAAATAATAAAGCCCTCCACCGCGTCTGTCTGTCTGTTCGCGATAAACTCAATTAATGCATCAATTTAAATAAAATTTTGTACCCCGTTGGTCTAAACTAAAAGCTATTTTTATCGCGATAAGCGACATACAGACGGAGCCGCGGTCGAAAGTTAGTATATTATAATTCTTCTCCATAGATTGTAAAGCAAACCATTCAAGATTATACAAATTCAACGAGCGCGATAGAGCTTGCATACAAATAAATTGATTTGACTTTTCAAGTTGTAATAAAACAGTGAAAATCTTTAACAGAAGTTTTAAAAACACAATTCAAACATTTGGAATACACATCGTGTGATAGTTTACAAATATACATGAAACGGACACCCGGACAACAATTTGTGAATCACACAAAGTGTTGTCGCATGTAACATTTGAACCCACAACCCATAGCGCAGTACAAAGCGGCGTGGCGTCCACTTGAGCCAATAGACCAACCGTGCAATCAAAGTCACACATCATTTGTCGAGGTTGACAGCTTCAAGTTCCGCTGTGAACTTAACGGTAAAGTAAATCAAGAGTAACTTAACTGTTTCACCGTTGATGGGGAACTTTTTATACCATCATGGCTTCCATGGCGTTCGACATCCAAACAACATTGCTCGACAACATTGCTTGATTACTTTATAGTGCTTGTAAAAAAAAACTCTTGATGGTTGTTTAAACAGAACTATTTTGCTCCTTTTGCGTCGGCATTTGTTTAAAGGTGCCGGACGCACCGCACGCAACGGATTTTATTTTGCTTTGTATGATTTCGTGTCCCCTACACGTGTAGGGGACACGTAAAGTGGGGATAAAGACTACTTTTTATGTCCTTGTACAACGCCGCGGGGCGAACCACGCGTCGTTGTACAAGGACTACAAAAATCGCGGGTAATGCCTCAGGATTCAGGTAGTTCAAAATAATAGTTTTTAAAATAGTTTTTAAAAAGGCAACTCCTACATTAGGAATAAACAACCTGTATCGCGAAGGACTCTACAAACATACATGAAACGGACACAAAGAACATTCATACGCAGAACAAACAATTTCTGGATCACACAAAGTGTTGTTCCACGTGGAATTTGAACCCACGACACTTGGCAAAGTAGAAAGCGGCGTGGCGATCACTTACACCACTAGGCCCAACGTGCAATAATAAATAATACATTTAATATATATGTTTGAGAATCGAAATAACTGTTCATATTTATGTTTAATCGATTGATTCGATGCTAGTAATTAAAATTGCAAGTACAGTTAGCTAGAAGAAGGCTTCGCTTATAGGGGTCACAAGTGTACGGAAGATTGATGAACGAAGGTTGATTATTATGTACTGTTAGAAGCACCGCGGTTATAAGACTTATAAGTTATGGACAGATGTGTAGTCGTAACGTCATAGCGAAATTATAGAAAAATATTAGGAGTGAATGATCTAACATGTTACTCTCGTCAATCTATACATAATATACATAAAAATTTAAGTGTTTGTAATTTCAAATTAACATATTTTTTTTTACTAGATTGACTGCCTTGTTGGTCTAGTGGTTAGCGTATGCGGCTGCTGATCAAGAGGTCTCGGGTTCGATTCCCGGGTCGGACTAAATATTTGTGTGATCCACAAATATTTGTTTCGGACTTTGGGTGTTTTCTATGTATAATATGTTGTATAATATGTATTTACAAAAAAAAGTATGTTTATGTATTTATATCAATTGTTAATACCCATAATACAAGCTCTGATTAGTTTTGGACTAGATGATGTTGTTGTGTAAGATGTCCGAAATATTTAATTAAATATTTATTTATTTATTTAGATATATGAAAGTGTATACGGTTCAATCTTCGAATTTCAGTTCTCCCTTAGGGTTGCGGAGGTCCGATACCAGTCGCTCCGTGGAAAAACTGAAATTCAGGTAAAACCGGTTGAACTAGTAGCCGACCCCAAATAAACTTGGGAATAAGGCTCGGAAGATGATATGAAAGTGTATAGTATGTATGTATTTACAAAAAAATAAATATGTTTATGTATTTATATCAGTTGTTTAGTATGTACCCATAATACAAGCTCTGCTTAGTTTGGGACTTAGATGACGTTGTGTGTAATTGTGCGAAATATTTATTTATTTATTTATTTTACTAAAAAATAGATCACTTTTTTTAGACTAGCTTCGACCCGCAGTGTCTGTTGTTGTACCTTGACAATAAGCGTATCGGAATAGGTGTGTGGCGATATCATCACTCAACGTGCTTTACATCAGGCAAGCTCATATAAAAACAACTGAACGCAAACAGTGAAACGGTTAACTACTAATTATACAACGTGTAATTTAAAAAACAAACAATAATATAATTGGAAAATGTACTATCTACATGTACTTTACTTATGTCGTAGACCTTTACGGTGTTAGTAAAGGGTTTTTGTTACATCCACGTTGTCATGGGAAATGGGTTCTGTGGGAATGTTTGGTTGTGATAAAAGTACAATACATAATATTGTAATATTCTTAATTAATAAGTCGATGTATATAAAAAAGGATTTGCAATAAAGCAAAACATTTCTGTTTAGCTTTATTTTTAGTTTAGTTAGTTTTTAGTTTATTGTTATAGAAATTATTGAATCCTAAATAACAACAATTCATTATACGCCAGAATTATTTTCGTATAAGGTTTAGTAGTTGTAAAAGTTAGTAACATAAACTTTATTAAGCTACATTATACGAAGACAACAAAACTAATTATGACAGCATTCTTAATTAGGCAATATGTATACAAAAAATATCACCAAAATTGTCCTAGTATTAGATAATATTATGTAACGAGTTATGTTGCCGTAATCACGGGCCCTTCACAATGGATCCATTCTTAACTAGGCAATAACAATTAACCTTAGGTCATATGCGCTGATTATCAAAAAACATTAGAGTTAAGTTCTTTGTTTATTGTTAAACCTATATCATGTTAACCTCGGGTCACTTCCCGTTATGATTACTTAGAAATAAGTCCTTTGTATCACATTACTATATATTGTAAGACAATAAAAATAAAGTTAGTCTTGATCACAGCTCCGATTGGAGTAAACGTCTTCTTTTTCTTTTATAAAAAGCCTCTCGCCCTTGCCCACAAACTAACTGGCGCAGTCGGTACGTCGCGTAATTGATAGCAGTGTTCGAATAAAGGAGAACTCTCGTCTTCATCGCAAATATAATCTACAGTAGATGCAGTGCAACAAGGACAGCAGGCAGCAGAAGCAAGAAGATCAAACTCCACCAGCCTACATTTCGGCAATGCTCGTGTGGTAAGCATTATCTCTGTTTTCACCGAGACTTCCTTCTATCCTCTCCTAACCAGTTGTGTAACCATTTGGTATTTCAAACTGTTAGGATAAATTGTGTAAAAGATTTACACCAATTCTTGTTGATTTTTTCATTTAGTGTACCTAGATTCAATAACTAAACATGGTTAACGAAAACGGGACCACAGGTGAAAAATCTATAGTTGAACAAAAGCCGGTAACGACCGACTATTCAACATTTTTGCAGATGTTACCTAGCTATGACGGGAACAAACGCACACTCGCATTTTATATCGAAGGTGTAGAAATTGCATTGCAATTGATCCCAAACACTGACGACCCTTACGTTACGTGCCTTATTAGAAATAAACTCACGGGAAAAGCTGTAGAAGCTTTGTCACAAAACCCAGGTCTAAAGACTTGGACTGACATTAAAGAATTTTTTTTGAGAAAATTTCGAGAGTACAGAACAGAAATGCAACTCATCCAACAATTAATCCAAACCACTAGGGACGGAAACTCCTTAAAATATTTTGGAGATAAAATTAGAAGCCTTTTAACTGCATTAATTTTAAAAAATCCGGCAAAACATGCGGACTATGAGCAAATTGCTCTAGAAACATTCCTATATAAACTCAATCCAATCATAGCAATTACTATAAGACTTAGGTATGCAGTAAACCTAGAACAAGCTATCACTATAGCGAAACAAGAAGAAGCTAAGTTAAGAGCGAAACGCGCTCAACAGATTAGGTCAGTCCCTCCAAAAAATATCACAAATAATAAATTCCAGAAACAAGGAACTTTCCTTAAGAAAGACCCATCAGGACAATTTTTAACCAAGATGAAATAGCATTTGCTATCAATAGATACTCTCAACAAAAAAAAAGAGTTTGAAACCAAATATCTTACATTAAATATTTACAATAGCATCGAGACATCGCTTCAACAGTTATACGATAGATTAGAGACATTAGAAAATGCAATTACATTTTCTCACCTCATGAAAATGCATTCTAGTATAACTGATCCGATTTATTTAATAGAAGAATTAAACCGAATTCAAAATGATATCAGTGGGAACCTAACGTTTAACAAGAGCATAGATAGCATACACCTACACTAATGATATACTTACATTCATATTAGATATACCAATAGTTGCAGAGCATTCATACAACCTGTTACACCTTTACTCCATTCCCAATAATAATAATACTATCCTTGTGCCCAAAATTCCTTTCCTTGTCTTGGGAAATAATGAGTTTGCATACCCTCAAGAGCCCTGCATAGGAATAGCTGACAACGACGTCATCTGTCAACATCTGGAATGGCAGACACTGTTGCACTCAACGGACTGCATCGCACAACTGATTCAACACCAAGAACCACATAACTGCACTTATGCAACTGAAAATTTTGAAAATAACATCATACAGCGAATTAAGGACAACAGCTGGCTGGTCATCAGGAAGAATTTATCAAAACAGTCTGCAACAACGATGTGCAATACCAACGCAACAAATGAGTTTTCCTGATAACTACTAACAATAACTGCAAGGTGCATATACAAGACAAGATATTAATGACACATCAGCGTTATATTAACATAAAAGAAACTGTACCATTACCGATAGCCGCCAAACTATGAATGTATTACCAATAAAAATAAATCTGGAATCCCTCAAATTAGATAATCTGAAAAATGCACTCCAACATGCGGAAAAAATCAAAATACCGGATTAAAACTCAAGTCGGCGCAAATCTCAGTTCCGCAATCAGAAGCTGAAGAAATCCAGCTTCCGCAGCAGCCTTCGACGCGCCTCCTTCTTAAGGGGGGAGGAGTTATGTGGCCGTAATCATGAACCCTTCACAATGGATCCATTCTTAATTAGGCAATAACAATTAACCTCAGGTCATATGCACTGATTATCAAGAAACATTAGAGTTAAGTTCTTTGTTTATTGTTAAACCTATGTCATGTTAACCTCAAGTCACTTCCCGTTATGATTACTTAGAAATAAGTCCTCTGTATCACATTCATATATATTGTAAGAAACTGAAAATAAAGTTAGTCTTGATTACAGCTCCGATTGGAGTAAACGTCTTCTTTGTCTTTTTAAAAAGCGATCAAGTAAAAATTGGCTAAGTGCGTGTTAGGCCCAAATACAATAGGTTTCCGTAGTCACCCATAATGGTAGGTAGATTTAAAATCGTGTCCAATAGATAATTGTTATGTTTACTTATTATTTCTTTATTTTTGTACGAAGTTTTCCAAGCGAGTACTTTTGCAAATTAGGCCCCTATAATTCCGAAAAAATAATTTATCTAAACCGCTATAGTTTTCCTTCAAAGTTCAATATATGGACTACTATCATGAATTTTTGCGAATTTTATTTAACCAGCCGTTAGCTTTTAGTGGAGAAGGCGACGCCATATTTTTACAAAAAAATGCGCTTTAAAGTTGAATAACTCGCAAACGGATACCTAAATGGGAAAATGGTCTTAGCAACCTCGTTTTTGTTTTTGAAAGACCTATCTTAATGATACCTCACATGATGGGGTAAACGCGAGAAAAAAAATCATCCCCACTTTACTTGTAGGGGAGTTACCCCGAAAAAAATTTTAGAAGTGTCGACATGATAAAAACATATCCATGTAAAGTTTCATCTTTCTAGCACTAACCGTTTATGCGGTAAATCGAGGACGGACGGACGGACAGACTTACGAACGGACGGTCATGACGAATCTATAAGAGTTCCGAAGGAACCCTAAAAACGGGAATGCTAAAATTCTAAATCGGTTCATAAATGACGGAATCGTAAAGATAGACACATAAAACTTGACACAATCAAGTTGTGAAACTACTCCTTTTGTTAAATCCGTTAAGAATGAGATGTACACTTACAAACACAATAAATACTGTCTACCTACGCTTTGGGGCGGTTCAGAGGATAACGGCATGATTGTTAACGCCTCAAAACTCATAACCATATATTTATAACTCATAATTCTGTAATGAGTAATAAATATATAGTTTTACGTCCATAGAAGTAACAAACAACAGTAATAACATATCTACTGTGGAAAATTTATGTTGAAAGTTTTATTATGGCAAGCGTTGTAGAATATTTCACAGAACCATGTTTAATACTACTACATCATCATCTTCCTAGCCTATATTCTCGAACTAGTAGCCGATTTCAAATAATCTTGTTTGGAGTCGGCTACTAGTTCAACCGGTTTTAACTGAATATCAGTTTTTACCCTAAGGGCAAACTAAAATTCGAAGTTTTAACTAGTTATCAATGTCTTTGAAGGCACTGACTTCTCAATAACGGTTGCTATAGGTGTTCATGACAACCAGGACTGACGGTTAAACGTGCTCTCTGAGGTACGGGTGTGAATCACCGTCAGACTTCCATACTCCGGGCTGTTATTAAGAATTTCCTGTAAGAAAAACCCAATAACACTTTTGGCCCGACCCTGGATTTTAAACCGAGACTTCTTGATCACCAGTCGCATACGATAATCACTAGACCAACGAGTCAGGGACTACTACTACATGGTACTAAATATGAAGTATTTCTACTACTAGATAATCTTACCACCTTCTCATTTCAATTCATTTTAATTTAAGAGTTTCTTAAAATTATAATTATACTATAACTTTTTTAAAGAACTATAAAGTTTTCTATAGCTTATGTTTATGTTACATTAATAAGAATGTAATCTAGAAAAAAAACTATTAAGTATTAATAATAGGTATAATGATTTACTGGCTTTCGGCGCGTGTCGTGTCGTGATAAAAAGGCTTTTTCAGACTCTTGACTATCTGTGTACTGAAATTCATTTAGAATATGATAGTTCAGAGTTCAGTAGTTTTGCCGGACAGATAGACAGACAAAGTTGCTTTCGGATTCATAATAAAACAGTTAGGAGTAAGGATTTATTAATTTTCTATCAAACATAAATAAATTCTAAATTTGAAAGATCATCTTTTCTCAATTATCATCTCAATCCATTAATTTGATTCACAACATTCACTCATTCATTCACTAACGCGATTGTATTCGACGATCGCAAACTGTTTTTTAAGCATTGTGTGTAACGGTGGCTGTAGATTAGCATCGATATAATTATGTTTATAGTTGGTAAAAAAATGGATAATTGCAATAGCGGCTCCCGCTTGAACTTGGCTGTAAGGTGGCGGAAAGAAAACTTGTCTGAAGTTTTTTTGCAAGTAAGTATGTAAAAACAGGACTATAAGCCTGTTTGCAAAAAACAGGACTCCAGCCATGTTTGGTTAGAGGAGAGACTTGGCATGTCGGGAATAAAAAAGGTAAAGTTGATTAAAGTAACAGTTTTTTTATTCAAAATGATTAAACATCAAACTGTATTTATGTTCACGACTGTACTTGTACATTTCGGTAAATATGTATTTTGAAGTTTTCTTAAAATGTATATCGTTTTTCAAGACGTATAAACCAATTTCAAAAGACTAGTCTGGTAACGCAGGTTTCTTAAATTTCCTCTCACTGAAATATGAATGAGCGGTAAACTGAGACAAATTTTTAAGAACAATTATTTTGTATTTAGCTTTGATATAGTGTAAAAGTACATAAGTACTTTATTAATATTATAATTATTACGGCTAATGGCTCAACCGATTTGGATAGAAATTACAATGGAGATCTTTTGATTTTTGAGGAAGGGCATACGCTACTATTTAGCGCGTTAATCAAAATTCGTGTGCAGGCGAAACTGCTTGTAAAAGCTAGTAAATATAAATTTTGAATCCATCGCATTCATCGTAGGAAGCAAAGTGCTCTTTACACTTGACCTATTTCATAGCTTTATTACTTCTCGTTATAGTTTTAAAACTACGCAACAAAATAATTTTATTACGAAAAATACTAAAAATGTATTACGTGCACGTTCGAATGCACGAATGAAAATTATGCAAAAGAGCAAAGGACTAATAGGTAGGCTATAGGGTATATAAAGTAGAAATTTCACGGTAAACAAAACAATTTGAACACTAGGCAATTATTATTAAACTCATCTCAGTAAGTAGGCAGAGTCCGTCTGCTTGTGCAAATTAGAACATTATTTTGTTACTAACATTCATCATTATCTCGTAGTACAAACTAAAGTAATCATTTTTGTAACGTTACATAAAATTACGTTATTAAAATATGGTGTCTGTAATCTCATAGCAATTTAGATGCCAGCACAATTCAAATAAGGTTTTTTTTTCAGTTTAAAATCATTTACTTTTAACAGTTATGTTGTGTACGCTGTATTGCAATTTGCATTCTTAATTATACACCAAGAGGTTTATGAACAGTTAAAAAGTTGCAAAATAAGATTAATGAGATGCCAACAATACGAACTAAATAGTTTATTTTAAAAATAGAAAAACAAAAACTGCTTTTCTTTGTTGTCGATCTTTTTTGTTTTGTTCTTCAGGAACTTTTTTGTTCTTAGCTTTTTTAATAAAAAATAAACTGTCAAATTTAAACTCTATACTCATGTTTTCTTTTATGATATTAGGAGCAAACGACAAGACGGTTTCTCTGATAGTAAACGACTACGAGCGCCTAAGGAGGCCATGACTCTCTGAACTCTTAGTTAAACTTTCTTTCCCTCTAGAAGTAGGTGTTGTGAGGGATTGCAGTTCCCACAATCTCATGCACTCGCACAGTTTCAAGCTCAAACAGAAGCTCAAAGCTCAAGCAGAGGTTGGTCACCGAAAAAAATGCAACTCAATCACACAGTATTTATACATACATCATATATATTTAAGCCTGCAAAAATGACTACTCTGCCTTTTGAAAAGCATCAGTAGAATCCAAAAGTAATGATCAACATCCTCATGATGATATGGCGGCCTAGTTAGATGTTTCTGCATAATCATCATCATCATCATCACCAACGAAATTCGACAGCACGAATGCTATCATTTTAAGTTGGATTTCTGAAATGTGTTGCTAAGCTCAAAATCAGAAAAAAAACTCGACAAATGCAGCAACTTTTTACATTCTTTTATTACGATCCACAAATATTTGTTACGGAGTCTGGGTGTTTTCTATGTATAATATGTATATATGTTACAAAAAAAAGTATGTTTATGTATTTATATCAGTTGTTTAGTACCCATAATACAAGCTCTGCTTAGTTTGGGACTACATGACGTTGTGTGTAAGACGTCCGAAAATATTTATTTATTTATATATATTTATTAAGGTACATGGCAGTTTCTTATGATGAGAAAAACGTAAAAAAGCAAGGAAAATATAAAAGCAAAGCCACTTGTTCTTGACCGTGAAACATTTTGCCGTCAATCAAAACAAAACAAAGGCGCGTAAGGATTATTTCTAATATGTCTTCTAGTTGTTGTTGATTTAGATTTTTATTTCCTCATTTTTGTATTGGACTACGAAAGGCCCATAACTTGTAACAAAACGAAGTATTATATTTCATTTGTAGTCCCCAATGGCACAGGACATAATCATATGACGGCAGCTGTATTAAAAAAAAATGCAGTTGACTTTTGAGAGTCAATCCTTTCGCACATAAAACTGTGAGGGTCCCTCTCAACTCATTTAAACGAGTGGTTCGTTATTTTTAAATACTCCCTCTATTCCCCTCAATAAATTTCAGGTCAGCTACTTTGACGATAAAATCTAAATAAAGCGACGATAAAGGACGATCAGGACCATTGCCATTATGAACGTAACATTTATATGTCCTGTATTTTTTATGTTTGCCTTAAGATTCATGATAATATATTTAAGTGTGTAGTTGAGACGTTAGGGATTGGGAATTTATTTTTTATTTATTTAGTATAAGCGCTCCAAAGTCTCACCACATCACATTTACCTTAAGACGTGAAACTTGCCCCCCGGTCAACCTAGGCCCAGACACATTGCTGCAATCAACCTGCGTCACATACCTTGGATTTCATCTAGACCGGAGGATGACATGGAAAGACCATATAAAAACGAAGCGCAACGAAATCAATCTAAGATTTAAAAATCTACTCTGGCTCCTCGGTAGACAGTCTGCCTTAACCCTATCCAATAAGCTGAGGGTATACCCTCAGCGTATATCGCTAGCTATATATCGGTTTTATTATGGAACAATATATTGTTCCTTAATAAAACTGATTTGGACATATGGAATCCAACTGTGGTCAACAGCCAGCAAATCCAACATTATGTGCCTGCAGAGAGCCCAAAACAATATCCTAAGGGTGCTTTCCTCGGCGCCCTGGTATGCTCGCAACTCTGAGTATCTGGAAATCCCAACCATTTTGGATGAAGCAAAACAATATTCAGCCAACTACATGGATTGATTGTCAACTCATCCTAACCCATTAACCAGTATGCTTCTGCAGCCAAACCCTATTAGAAGACTCAAGAGAGCCGATGTGCTGCCTTAGTGGGGGAGATGGAGCAGTGGGTCTTTCTCCCTAAACATTATTCACATGCAACACACCTGATTATAGTCTAGGCGACTGATCGCAGGTATAAATTGGAAAAAAAAAATAGTACTAGCTGAGTCCCGTGATGTTTTTCAAGCGGTTATTTATTGAATAGTAACATCGAGGAGCGAAGTTAGTCTAAAAAAAATTAGTCTAAGTTACTCATTATCTCATCAGCCATTAAAGTCCCGCAAAAATCGGTACAGCCTTCCCAGAGATTAGCCGAAATAAACAGACAGACGGACATATATTTTAAAAATTGCTGTTTTGATGTAAATATCGTATACAATATATGCACATGCATGCATTAGTAAAACGGTTCATTTGATAGTACAAACACACTTCAATTTTATTTATTTAGATAGATGTTTTACACCTTAGGTCTAGGATTCCTGAGCTAAGCCCTTCCTCTACATACATATATTACGGAAGTCTGTGTCTTCTCCTATTGTCAGAAACACAGAAATATTAGTATTGAGTGAACTGAGATGAATGTTAGTGTGTGTATAAATGTGGTTAGTGTGTTGTGGTTTTTAGTTTGTGGTAGGTACATGAACGTATGTGTAAGTTGGCGTAAGTACCTACGTAAATATGTGTATAGACAGATATAAATATCGGGCAGTCTTATAAAAAAGTATGGTAGAGGACACGATACTTTCTTTTAATTTATAACCTGCCAGTTATTGTTTATTATAAGTAGGTGCAGTGAAAAAAGTTTCGCCATCGCAATTTTTTTTTTGATGTGTCTATGACATTTTAGTAAATGTTTTTTTTAATAATTTCACATGAGTAGTGTGTACCTAAAATTGGTAAAATATAAATTTGACGAAATTTATTTCTAAGTGAGGGTGAAATCAACTTTATGGCTTAAGCGCGGCGCACTCATATTGCAAATTTTTTACATTTGTTTTTTAAATCTTAGCTGAGTTACTCACCTGAGCGCTGATTGAGATTAATAAAATAAAATGTGTTTTTATTACTTTTCAAATTACCTACTAAATAGGTCCATATTATGTTTATGTATCAAATAATATTGTTTTTCCTTCATTCATAAGTCGGCTTTAACAAATTGCTTTTATTTAGCAGTAAAACGATTTGTAGGTATATTTCTAATTTGTCTGTTAAAAGTTCACTAAATTACATTTTTTGAAAATCATTTCTTATATTGTTCCCACATAAATTATTTTCTTGGCTTAGTTATTTTATTATCTGTTGAGGTCAATTACTTACAAGATTTGATAATTAGCTAATGCTTAATGTGACGAAACAAAAAAAAAGGTTTGATAAAATATCATAAAAAAATAACAAATATACGCTTACAAAAGTCGGTTACATATAAACGAACATACAGGATTAGCTTATAAAAGTATGTTAAAATGGGATTTAAATCGGACCTTATCAAAGGGTAAGGTCCGATTTAGTAAAGTAGTTTAAATTGGTAAATACCAACTTTATTTGATAGGCCATGTTTTATTTTTCCGCTATAAAAAAATCTTGACGGTGTAGCTGCTTAAAATGAAAACGATTAAATATCACAAAGGATCTGAAGGCACATCAACCTTTATGTATTTTCTATAAAACAGTATTTAATTTACCATTCATTGGATTCAAACTCCTCGTATTTGTGAACTTTACTGCAGAATGGCTAAAATGCCTCAATAGAACACCGACATAATTTTGTTATATTTATAAAACTAAAGGTCAAATATTTATTTGATTACTATTCTTTTAAAAGTTAAAATAATAGCTTTTTAATTAACGTAACTCGTATCTGCAGTATTGCTATTTATAAATGTGAGGAATGCATTCTTCTTTGCAGTTTTCTGAGTTAATGAAGAGAAAAATTTACATTTGAATTTTAAATGTTGCATTGTTTATAATCTTTAAATGTATTAATCTGTAGTCTGTAAATTAGTTTCGTAACAAAACTTACTGAATTTTATTTTTATGTTATAAGAATTATTTTATAAGAAAAAAATATATATTTTATTTTATAAGAAAGTCACAGCATTTTAGAGACAACAACTGTAAAAAATATTTTGTTTACTTAAAAAAATATATATTTAAATTTTATCTTATTGTTCTACGATTATTATGCTCAATAATAATACATATAAAATTATACAATAACTTCGATTAATAAACTTTTGTAAGTAAAGCTTTGCAACTCACCTTTCTGTGTGCAACACCAGGCACTAATAACACTGCGCTTGCGCGGGTGTAGGTCCGCGGCGCAACTATGCGTCGCACACGCGAGGAGCAATGACTCGGACGATCGCACTTGACCTTGTGGCGAACGAGTGTACGCGAAACATCAACCCGTACTCGTTTTATACTAGCTTTCTTGAACACACATACTGTTATGCCCTTCATCTGATAACAGAGCTTTGGTGAGGAAAGCTAATAAATTTTATTGAGCTGTTAAGCTTTGTAGACGGGCGAATCGGGATTTGACGCGATATTATTTGTAATATCCAATAACTGATATTCATAATCGTGCGTTTATAAGCGGTTTAATTTCCTTATTACCTAATTCCATCCCTTTAAACATATATAATCCAGGTTAAATTACCGAAGTAAAAATTATTTAGAATTATTTTTAGGTGTGGTTCCACAATTGTTTTTAAAGAAATGTCAATCAAGGGACTTTTTGTATTTCCATAACTCACCAGTGCCTTGTGGAGTTTTACAAGTTTTAAGTATCTGAAGTATACTCACTTCAACAACAGACCCAAAATTTTAAATAAGTAATCAATTCATTATTACACTTATTGTTTTTGTTCATGTCATCATCTTCATCTTCCTAGCCTTTATTACTCTCACAAGATTATTTTGGAGTCAGCTATTTCATGAAAAGTGTAAACTTTATGAAATAATCTTGTTACATCGTTTACACAGACCCTTTAGAAGTTTTAATAAACCTGTTTAATTGTGAGACATTTTCCAAAGTTTCATTTTTAATCGATATGAATAAATTACGAGATGCTTGGTTCAAACAGTTTATTTTTGTTGTCTTCAAACATTTATGCAAAGATTACGGTTTAGTCTGTTCTGTAGCTAAAGGTACTTTAGTTAAGTATATCTCATTGATTACGAAGTGTAAACAATAAATAAGCATTATAATGTTAACTAAAAGAAACACTCCGTGATAATAACTGAAACAACAACAACAATTTATTCAGCACACCGAACAACTCAACCGTGTGTAACAGCACAGCGTGGGCTTTCCAGATATCCTAGACACTCTATTCTCAGAGTGGTCAACTTAAACCTGAAAGAATGGACGCTCGGCCGGGTCTAGAATAACTGGTCACATTTTTATAGCATCGGGATGGGTTTACTGCAGTAGGGACAGGACGTGGAGAAGTATAAATAAGTCTAATTAGGTATAAAGACAGGAAATTATTTATACCTTTATTAAAGGTACATTTATTTTGTAGATATCTACTACATTAGGAAATGGAATTACAGATAATATCGATGGATAGTGGCTAAGAGTATTTTTTTATGCATGAGTCTACTAAAATGTCTTCACTATGCCTGATGGAAAGCATGAGAGCGAAAGAAGCGCTCTTAACCAAGTGGCCAAATGGTGAATGAAAACTTTTTTTTTTTTTTTTGTTTTTTTAAAAGACAACTCCCGCATTAGGAATGTAAATTCCTGTGTCGCGGGGGACTTTACAAACATACATGAAACGGACACAAGGACACCCAGACTCAGAACAACAAATTGTGAATCACACAAAGTGTTGTCCTACGTGGGATTTGAACCCACGACACTTGGCGTGGTAGGAAGCGGTGTGGCGACCGCTTAAGCCACTAGGCCAACCGTGCAGTCGATCAAGTCGATCAACAATCACCGAGGGTAAGCAATGACGTTGGTCAGTACCTAGATGGGTGACCGTTTATGACATGATATGTTAAGAACGGTTCCGTGATTCAAGTTGTTATCATAAGATAACAGTAAGCTACGGGTTGTTGATGAGTTCAGCCCCGGATCTAAGGGAGGGCAAACCGGAGCACTTGCCCCGGGCGGCAGTTTCATGGGGACATGAATTCGAAATATCGAACAAATGAAGCCTCTTTTCCTACAATCTCATAGGTTTGTATCAAGTGATGGAATCTTAATATAATATGTTAGAAAAACGAACTTTTATATTTCCATACGCCCCCAGTTAGTTTTTGAACATTATAATAAGTGATTTACTAACGCAAAACGTAGAAGTATCACAAAAATGCTACTTATTGGCAGTTTTTCTCAAACATTGAAGGAAGGGGCACCATTACCAATGTTTTGCCCTGGTTCGAAAATATCATAGATTCGGGGCTGGATGAGTAATCACTGTCTTTTCGGGTGGCCTTTTGCGAGTACCAGGTCGAGCCAATCCGTTCGTGCTGAAATCAGCAAGGCTCTACCTTGAAAAACATTTTTATTCACATTGAGATATAATTACCAGATAATCCAGTCTTATATTTATTTATTTATGACTTACAGTATTCCAACAGACTTATTCTTTAAAGTATTGTTGTAACATAATTCTTAAAATCTAATTAAACTTATGCGTAACAAATTTTATAAAGCTATATTTGTGAAATTACTCACGAGTATAATCCATTATTCTATACTAATATTATGAATACAACAATAACACTGTCTGTTGCGCTTTCATACCAAAACTACTGAACCGATTTAAATGGATACACAGATAGTCTAGAGACTGAGAAAGGACTTTTTTCTTTTTCCCGAACACGAAATACAGGCGGAACCGCGGGCGAAAGCTAGTAAAATATATCCATCTCGTCAGCTATGAGGTTGATTCGGCGAATCGCGCGCGTTATAGGTACCTGGCTTATACCAGTTGCTTACTTATTTGTGTTGAGATTGAGACTATAGCCTCGGATACACTTGGGGACAAATTGTTCCTCAACATGACGCGCAACACTATATGTACGTGATTCTGCGACGTTGCATCGAGGCCCGCAACATGTCCATCGACATTTTGAGGAACTTCAGAGAGTCGGGGACAAACTGAACGTGTGATCATGTACCGTTATCGATTAACTGAAAAAACCTGCCCCCTAGCCAAGTTGCAAATGGTTTTCGATTACCATCCTATTCTCTATTCGCTTGTTTCATTGGCTAATCGTGAATATAATAGAAAACGAAAACCTTTTAAATATAAATCTGCGGTATTGCTACCATGTACCTTTTTGTTAGTGAGCATACGATATTTCGACGCTGTTGCAAGCGCCATGATTGCCCATGATCACGGAGTAACTGAAGATCTTGCGGGTGGAATGTTATTGGCAGACATATGGGTCTGACCTGTTTCGCAGTGTTTTACTACGATCGCTCCCGGTACCACTGTTAGCAATCCCGCAGATTTATATTTAAATGTTACTGACCATGAAAGTATAAAACAAAAACGAAAAACGTTTGACTGGCTAGAGGGGCTGGTAGGCAGATATAAAAGATGTCATCATACTAACTTATCATTTCATCATCATTACATAGGCAGGTTCAACCGAAATGTAATGATGATGTTCGGTTGATTTCGACCACGTCAGCTATCCTCAATGCAGAGCAGCCAACTTCACAGGAAATATTATAGAGTAAGTACAAGTGTGCGCAAACATTGTCGTATACGCAATTGCCGATGGGTCTCGAAAATATTTGAATCTGTATCTTTACAGATAATAAAACGTAACCATAATTGATTGCAATACTATTAGGAAATCATACAATACTTATTCTTCTTTAAAATACTCGTAGTATGCTATATAAAACTATAACAAAAGTTAAAAACCGTAGGAAATAGAAAGATATTTTTCCCCGTTCTTAACCGACTTCTTAAAAGGAGATTCTCAATTTAGAACGCAATTCAATTCGATTCGGTGAGAAAAGGCTGTATTCATTTGGAAGAAATAGATATGATTAAAACTAAAAATTTGTTAATACATATAAAACTAGCTGATGCCCGCGGCTCCGCTCGCGTCCTAGGGGTGTGAAAAATAGATGTTGGCCGATTCTCAGACCTACCCGATATGCTCACAAAATTTCATATAAATCGGTCCAGCCGTCGGAGGAGTATGGGAACGAACATTGTGACACGAGAATTTTATATATAAGATAAAATTGAAGTGTAAGCGTTGTAATAACAAATGAACAGTTTTTTTACTAAATACATATGAAAGTACATATGGTACTTGTGTGAACAAAAAAAATTATAACATTATTGTCTGTTTGTGGACTCGGTTTGTTAAGGCTGGCATCGGCACCTATGTATTTCTACCATAATTTTGCACGATTTGGAATATTTTTGTAAGGTGGCAACACCAGTTAGTAGTAAATGTAGTTATAATGTAGCAATATTATAAGTGGATTCGCCCCTTTTTCTGTTCGAGACACCACGGTGGCCGTCTCATTTAAACTCCTCTACCACAATCACAGTAATCCTATCAAGCCACGCCACCACACAGTTGGTACATTACATTTAGCGTACGATGTGCTCAAAGGAGAAGGCTTTTTGAAGCTCTCACTATGGGTACGGGTAGAAACTGTACGTACAAATTACATTTGTAGTTAGAATGTATAGGAAAACGTGCTTTTCAACTACAATGTTAGATCTATTTTAAAGATAATTCGTTATATTCTCCATAAGATTACTTGCACTTATCAGTTAGGTACCGTTAACACCCTTCCATACCTTAAATTCAAAGTTGCTGATTAAATATTATAAACAGACGCGACAATTTTTTTATTTGGAAAGACAACGACGGGTCGATTTTGACAGGACTCGCTGGCAGTTAGCTGATATTGCTGATAACATGAGGAGAATCTTAAGCTTGTTTCTTTTAGACTGGCTTCACTCCGCGTCGTTACTTGGTATATTTTTATAGTTATACAAACAGTACTTTATAAAGTTCGCTACAATTATTGGTGATCATGATAAACTGCGAGATCCTGTTATCGACTTGTGAAAAAGTAATGGTGGAAATTAGCACTTTATTGCTGGCCAACGTCTGCAGCAATAACACTTATGAATAATGATCTAAAGCTATTCCCATTGGTAGAGCAATTTAGGGTCATCAACCTTATGAGTATTATTTAAAGTATAATGAATTTCAATTTCTATGAATATTTATTTTACGTCATGAAGGTTGTAGTTAGTACCTACATATTTAAATTTTACTTTTACACTCCATATTTCGTTTAATCTCACTGTTCAGTGACTTGCTTCTTAGTATTGACTATTAAAGTTGCAAGAAAGTAATTATAATCACTTATTAATTAATCAATCGTTTAAATAAGTAATGATTGGGTATGTATTTAGACAAATATCAAATTATAGATCTGTACTGTTCTTACAGATTTCTATATCTATCGGTTTATTGATAGCTCAGAATTTATGAAACTAGATTCTATAATTTTATTTTAGGTGATCAATAAAGAATACTTTGTATCGCCATCCTTATTTATTGATAAAGGTCCGCGGATTGCGGGGAGTATCCATAATTTCACAGAATACGTAATGGTAATAATGTCTTTCACCACACATCTTTATATATATAATTCTTCTGTGAGTGTGTATGTCACTGAACTTCTCTCAAACGACTGGACCGATTTTGATGAATTTTTTTGTGTGTGTTCAAGGGGATCTGGGAATGGTTTAGATTCGCAATTGGACCCGGTAGGTGGCGCTGCGATCAAGTTCTGGAATTTTAAAGTTGGGCGGTACGAAGTTCGCTGGGTCAACTAGTTATATATATAAAAATAACACACTATTGTATAGTGTGTTATTTTTTGCGGGGGAGATCTCACTCATATTACATACATACAAAAATCGGCCAAGTGCGTGTCAGGCCATGCAGAGGAAATGGTTCCTCAGTCACCCATAATGGTACGTGGATTTAAAATCGTATCCAATAGATAAATTTTATGTTTATGTATTAATGCGTTAATTTTATATGACGTTTTCCAAGAAAGCGCAATTTAAAAGTTAAGCCTCTATAATTCCTGAACTAAAAAAGTCATCTAATCCGTTATTGTTTTCTTTTAAAGTTATTTTTACATTATCACCATCACGATTTTTTCCAGATTTTTTGAGCCAGCCGTTTAGCTTCTAGGGGGGTGGAGGGAGCCCTGTTTTTTAAAAAAGTGCCCTTTAAACTGGAATTCCTGGCAAACGAATACTTAAATAAAAATATCGTCTTAAAAACCCTTAATTGTTTTTAAAAGACCTATCTGATTGTTTTCTTTTAAAGTTATTTTTACATTATCACCATCACGATTTTTTCCAGATTTTTTGAGCCAGCCGTTTAGCTTCTAGGGGGGGGGGGAGGGAGCCCTGTTTTTTAAAAAAGTGCCCTTTAAACTGGAATTCCTCGCAAACGAATACTTAAACAAAAATATCGTCTCAAAAACCCTTAATTGTTTTTAAAAGACCTATCTGATGATACCCCACACGAGGGGGTAGCCGCGAGAAAAAAAAATCATCACACTACGTGTAGGGGAGGTACCCCAAATAAAAATATTTCACATAATTTTATTGTAGGACTTTGACGACATAATTACAACACATTAAGTTCATGCAAAGTTTCATCTTTCTAACACTTACCGTTTGGACGGTAGGTCGAGGACGGACGGACGGACATGACGAATCTATAAAGGTTATAAACTTCGGAACCCTAAAACAATCGCCTGTCACTATATACTCTCACCTAATAATTAAATCAAAAAATTCAAAATATCACAACCATGAATGTTTATATGTACTAAGGTGAGTAATTTAACACAGTGGTGATGCAGTAAATAGCAGTTAACCCAAACTAATAGTGTAATTGTAAAAGTAGTCTTTCGCTCTGGTACGTTACACTACTTCAGTTACTGAACCGATATTCATGAATAATAGTAGAGATAAATGGGATCCTGGAAATAATATAGTTTTGTATAACCGTGTAACATAACCGTTCTAAGTAGTCTATAACTAGCTGACCCGGCGAACTTCGTACCGCCTTAGAATATTAATTCATAATAAAATATAGTGTTTAGTTAATAACTGATAGTGACAAACCGACAGCAGCGTTAACTACTGGGCCCCGGCCGGAACTGCCAAAATCGCTTTGTTCCTGCATTTTAAATCTGTAATATCTTCAAAAGTATTAATTTAAATTAATAAAAAAAAATGGTTATTGTGGGTTATCCCTAAGAGATAGACATATACCATCGCGGCGCTTTTGTTGTAGACCTTTTTAAGATGTACAATACTGTAGTACATTATTTTGATCTATCTCGTAGGGTACAGCCAGCGTTTGCAATGTAAGAGTAAAAAAACACACATTAGAAACCTCTAAAATTATTATCTACTATATTAGCATGTATTATACATAAAAACCTTCCTCTTGAATCACTCTATCATTTGTTTTTATACTATGTAGTGATGATATCATCCACATATATTGACTAGCCTGTTGGTCTAGTGGTTAGTGATCTTGACTGCTAAGCCGGAGTTTGAGGTTAAGGATTCGATTCCCACCCAGGCTAAATCTTTGTACGCTGCTTTTTCTGTGTCTGGGTGTAATTTATCTTTTAGCGTTTAAGTTTATATAAATATAGAAATATGTCAGCAATCTGGTTAGCATAGTACAGCCTTTGCCCAATATCCAGAGTTGCCACCCGTCCCGAATTTCCCGGGACAGTCCCGAATTCGATGATATCGTCCCGCGTCCCGACAGCCTATTGATTTTGTCCCGATTTTTCACAAATGTAACAATTGCTCAATTTGAATTCACCTTCTTCCCCTTTCGCGCAGTGTACATAAAAAGAAACAGCTATTGGGTGCCAAATGGAACGAATGAAAACCTTTTTACCAAAATCTTTATTTGTTGTATTCAGTGGAGTGTGTCTTTTCGTCAGGGAAGATGACTGAACTGCCCACGCATTCGCTCTTACGCATGACCTCACCCAACTGGTACTCCAGCACACCAGGATACCAGACACATCGAGTCAAGCGCCCTCCTTGCTAGACCTGTTGCTGGCGAGACACCCAGCGCAGTACTGTGTGTCGGTTCTCACCCCTCTAGGCTCCTCCGACCACTGTCTGGTGTCCACCGTAGTGAAGTACGCGCGGAGCTTCGGTCACTCGTCGTCCGGAAAGCCAGTGGACCTGACGGGATCCCAGCGGTGGTTCTAAAGAAC
Organism: Phragmatobia fuliginosa; assembly: GCA_932526445.1. NCBI lineage: Eukaryota > Metazoa > Arthropoda > Insecta > Lepidoptera > Erebidae > Phragmatobia > Phragmatobia fuliginosa. The sequence continues at coordinate 6,824,721 of OW052058.1, read as the reverse complement.
TTTGCACCAGAGTTGTCTCTAGTACTGACACGCTTGTATTGCCTGTCATATTCCTAAGGAATTGTCCCGGAGGCCTGAAGAGAGGTGAATGTTCAACCTATCCCCAAAAAAGCTGACCGCTCAGATCCCGCCAACTACCGTCCTATAGCTGTCACCTCCATACTCTGCAAGGTGCTTGAACGAATAATTAACAAGCAATTGGTTCATTACCTGGAAGATCACTCTCTGCTAAGTGATCGGCAATATGGCTTGAGACCGAACCGATCCACGGGTGATCTTCTCACGTACCTCACGCACCTGTGGGGTGAGGCTTTGGATAGGTATGGAGAGAACCTGTCCATCAGTCTAGACATGGCCAAGGCCTTTGATAGGGTTTGGCACCGCTCGCTTCTCTCTAAGCTTCCGGCATACGGCCTGCCCACTAAATTGTGCAGCTGGATTGCCACCTTCCTGCGCCAACGCCGCATTAGAGTCCTTTGTGACGGCGCGGCGTCTGATTTCCAGCAGGTAAACGCAGGCGTACCCTAGGGCTGTCTTGTTGCCCACGCTATTCCTTCTACATATCAATGACATTTTGTCGCTCTCGATCGGTTGCAGGGGCAAGCAGTTCGCATCATAGACAGTCCCGAAGCCACCGAGTTCCTGGAACCTTTGCAGTTGCGAAGAGATGTCGCCTCTATGGCAGTCCTCTATCGCCTTTACCATGGAGAGGGTTCTGAAGAGCTCCTCCACCTCATCCCATCCTCTTCCTTTACACAATAATGCGATCTGGCCAGGGAAGTCACCCCTTCAGAGTGGAAGACATAGGCTCCAGAACTAAGCGGCTCGGGTCTTCCTTCTTGTGTCGAGCAGTTAAAAACTGGAACTCATTGTCAGCTGATGTTTTTCATTCCTACTATGATCCCGGGTCCTTTAAACTAGGCGTGAAAAAGCATCTCCCTAAGCCGCCATAATGTGGTTCGCCATACTGCTTGCATTTGCAGTGAGTATGGCGACCCCCACTTGTGGATTTTACTTATGCTTTCCATCAGGCATAGTAAAGTCACCTTGGCAGGAGTTTTATAAAATAAAAATCCCCTTTAAAGTTGAATAACTCTCAAATGGATATCGAAATCAAAAAAAATCTAAAAAAATACTTTCTTAATGTTTAGAAATGACCGACCTAATGATAACCCTAACGATAAAAAAATCAACCCCACTTTACGTGTAGGGAGAAACCCCAAAAAAAAATTTTTTCATGACCTTATTACTTCAGCACATTGTCGCCATTGTTTTCCAAAAAACTGCTTTTTTATCATGATCTGAATTAGACTGAAATTTTACCGACTCTCCACATAATAAGTACTGTCCCGATTTTTTTTTTCCAAAAGGTGGCAACCCTGCCAATATCAGATCAGACGACCGTACGTGATACCTATAAATATGTACCTAATTAGAGGCCCGCAGGGCTTAACTCATAGCACTCATATGCGAATAGATTGCTTAGGTACTGTAGAAGTGTGACAACCACGCGCCCCGCTACCGAGGCACCGTGCCCTATGATTGAAAAAAACTCAAGCCCTTCGCGATGTGGGCACACTGCAACGGAATGCAGCCAATTTGGACATCTCACGCACGCTCCCCTTTACATTAATGTTTACCTTACTTACACCTCTATAAACAGCGTGTCAGCACGGCTATTAGCTGTCATTACCTAGAGCACAAGGCCTAGGTATATTTCGTATTTTCTACTCATTTAAGATGTAGCTTTCTGTTGTTGATTCGAAATAAATAAAATTTCTTCTAAATAAATAAAAAAATATTTATTCATCATCAACAGCCTTTAACAGTCCACTGCTGGACATAGGCCTCTCCTTAGAAAGGAGGTTTTGGCCTACTATACCACGCTGGCCAGACGGGTTTGTTTCAAGTTTTCCTTCTCTTTGCATTGTTGATGTAAATGGTTCTAAATAAATATTATCCTATTCCAAATACTTAGTTACATCTACCAGCTGGCATAGTTTATGTAGTAAAAAGCTGCACAAATAGACCAGTGCTTTTAGTGTTTGAAAACAAAATAAATTATAGTAGGATGAAACCCATTGTAAAAGGAGGAGAATAGTACAAAAATTAAAGGAAAAATAAATTAAGGGCGATCTGAGGTCGGGAAGGGGGAGAGGGGGGGGGGGTTTAAGGGAAAAAAATGGCTTATCTCAATTTCCTGCAAAACTACAAGTCTTATGGAAAAAAGTTAAATGGCAAAGTTGTAGATAGTAAAAAGATCTACATCTTTTGCATTTACACTTTTTTCACATAACCTCAAATTTTATGTGAAAAATTCAAAAAACCAAGTTTTTGGTTTTTTATTTTTATCTTTTACAAATAAAATTATTTTTAACGAAATTTTGTGAAAACTTAGCTTTTCATGTCTTGAATATACCGTGATTTATTTGATTTGAAATATCTATTCATTCACCTTAGTTTGACTGAATACCGAAAAAAAACCCTAATTTTCAATCGAAAATTCGTCCGTCAAAATATCAACGTTTTTCACAAAAATTGGTTGTTTTCTATTCGATGAAATCTCTTCTTTCAAAAGGTATAAAAATATATATTTATTACCATAGTAAATATTCTCAGAAAATGCAAAAAATGAAAAAAACTAGAATATGATTTTTTTTAATCGTTATTGAGATATTTATTAAAATTTACACTTTAATCACTCGAAAAACGTAAGATTGCATGTTACAATGATAAACAAAAATATTACAAATTGAAATATACTACTATAATTAACAAACAAATAAATAATAAAGTTAATATTAATAAATATCTACAATATTTTGAGAAAGTTGCAGAATCTTCTTTAAAGTATATGCGTATATGCCTATCCATACTAATATTATAAATGCGAAAGTAACTCTGTCTGTCTGTCTGTTACGCTTTCACGCCTAAACTACTGAACCGATTTTGATGAAATTTGGTATGAAGATAGAACTGAACTTGGGAAAGGACATAGGCTACTTTTTACTGCAATAATCGAGATACAAAGGTCAAAGCTAAGTGATTATAAAAATACATAAATCGTAGGTATCAAAATCTATCACTGTTTATCTCCTGTCAAAACTTCACAGGTTGCTAGGCATATCACAATTGCATGGCAACCATAATGATAGTTTGACAATGACATATAGACCAGTAGTCCAGGGAGATAATTTTTGAAAACAAATAAAATTATAGTAAGATGAAACCTATTGGAAAAGGAGGAGAATATTATAAAAATGAAAGGAAAAATAATTTACGGGGGATCTGAGGTCGGGAAGGGGTAGCGCTTTTATTATGGAGAGGGTCATCTACTAGCCGTAGGTAGACGGCCCGAGGTAATTCGGGGTTCCAGGGATTTCCTTCCTAGGGTACACCTGGTTCCCCGGCCATTGGTACCTAAGACGGTGTGCGGTTTTGGTCGGTTCAAGTCCGACATAACCACCAACTGGTGGTATCCGAGGGGATTTCCGCACAGAAAAAAAAAAAAAAAAAAAAAAAAAAAAAAAGGGGGGAGGTTTTCGGGTCCTTTAAGCGGGGCGTGAAAAAGCATCTCACTAAGCCGCCATAGTGTGGGCCGCCATACATTATTGTCTGCATTCGCAGCAAGTGTAGTAGCCCCGACCCTTGGATTCTGCTAATGCTTTCCATCAGGCAGGGTAGAGTCACTTTGGATGGCTAAATATATAAAACAAAGGGTAAAGAACGGTTTATCTCGATTTCCGGCAAAACAACAAGTCCTATTGAAAAAAGTTAAATGGCAAAGTTGTAGGTAATCAAAAGATCTACAATTTTTAGGGTTCCGAAGTTTATGACTTCGAACCCTTATCGTCCGTCCGTCCGTCCTCCTTACCGTCCAATCGGTAAGTGCTAGAAAGATGAAACTTTGCATGAATATATATTGTAATTACGTCGACAAAGCGTTACAATAAAATTATGAAAAATATTTTTATTTAGGGTCCCTCCCCTACACGTAAAGTGGGGATGTTTTTTTTCTCGCAGCTACCCCATCATCTGGGGTATCATTATATAGGTCTTTTAAAAGCATTAAAAGGTTGTTAAGACGATCTTTAAACCCATTTTTTGATTTAGGTATCCGTTTGCGAGAAATTCCACTTTAAAGGCCACTTTTTTTGTAAAAACAGGGCGTCCCCCCCCCTCTAAAAGCTAAACGGCCGGCTCAAAAATCTGGAAAAATTCGTGATAGTGGTCCATATAATAACTTTAAATGAAAACTATAACGAATTAGATGACTTTGTTAGTTCAGGAGTTATAGAGGCTTAACTTCTACAATGTGCTTACTTGGAAAAGTCATACAAAATTAACGCATTAATACGTAAACATAATAATTATCCATTGGATACAATTTCTAATCCACGTACCATTATGGGTGACTGAGGAACCCTTTCCCGTGCGTGGCCTGACACGCACTTGGCCGATTTTTTATGTACACTTTTTTTCACATAACCTCAAATTAAATGTGAAAAATTCAAAAAACTAAGTTTTTGGTTTTTTATTTTTATCTTTTACAAATAAAATTATTTTTAAGCGAAATTTAGTGAAAACTTACCTTTTATGTCTCGAATACATTGTAATTTATTTGATTTGAAATATTTATTTTTTCACACGATTTTGACTTAATACCGAAAATTCACCCGTCAAAATATCTACTTTTTTCAAAAAATTAGGGTGTTTTCTGTTTGATGAAATCTACTTTCCGATGGTGTAATCCCTACTTATGTTATAAATGCGAAAGTAACTCTGTCTGTCTGTCTGTCTGTTACGCTTTCACGCCTAAACCACTGAACCGATTGAAAATAAAGGTAGAAAGAAGGGTTTGAAATAGGGGACGAAAGTTTGTGTCTAAGTTCCTTATTATCAAACATAAAATCATGTAAGATTGTTTAATCTACCCTTACCGTGTCGCGCGATATATACGATATCCACGCGGGCGAAGCCGCGGGTGGAGAGCTAGTTTATTAATATTTTAAGATAATTTAATACCTGAGTGACCTACGAAAAATTTTAGGACATCAAAAAGTATTTCATAGAAAATAACTCAGCCTGCAAGTGTAGTTTTATAAACGATGTCGTACACTGCTCTGTTTTACAGCTGCTACGAAATAGCAAGTATGTAGTAAAGCCCAGACCTGCCTAGCCCACTTCTCTATGAAAAAACTTTTAATAGCCAAAAAATTTTCATAGGTCACTCTGGTATTAAATTATCTTAAAATAGTAATAAATAGATATACTTTAAATATACTTAGATAGCATATCGCACACCCAGTAATATATTGGCACATCTACGTTTTTCACATTTTACAATAGCTAGGATTTAAGATTTTATAAATGTTTGAAATCAATTTATGGGTTCATTTAAGGTTTTTTTACAGATATTATGGGTTTGGTTACTAGTATAGATGTTAATAGTATTATTTAGGGATGAAAAGGAGAAACCCGATTCTGGGCCTAAGCGTTACACGAATGGGATATGTACCAAAAAATTCGTCTATTTTGCTTGATTAACCTATCGAAATCTTAGCTTCATTTGCAATGGCCAAGTGTAGAAAATAAGAAGAATTCTATTGTTTTAAACAATCTTTGTAAACCTCTGCAACACTTATTTCAATATACGTAACTAGCTCCACAAACGTAGCATTCCTAAAATAGGATCAATTTAGTGGAAATCGATACTGTTATAAATAAATAATACTTCTTTGTTTTTGTATAAATGATTGTTTTAATAGGTATTTTAATCAATGTAAATAGAGTCTGGCCAGCGAATTGTGACACAACTACTTACAATGGCGGCAATTCAAAATATCTATAGTCGTATTTTTAATTAGACGAAGCTACCTGACAGTAGCTAATGTCACTTAGTAAAATAATGCTGCCATATTTAAAGTAATAGTGATGCGTTCAGTTCTCATTCAATCAGATGAATGAACAATGAGTGTGAATAGTTAATCATTTCAAACTTTAAAAGAATATTATATTTATTTAAAATGAAATTGTATAAAAGTGCTCTAATATAAGACACTAGTAGTATGTAACTACAATCAGTTTTATTTAATCATTGGTTTTCTCTCAACGCTGCGCGCGTCGCACATTATGTTTTTTGACCCAAAAAATAACCATCCTCTTAATATATTTTTATTAAATAGATAAATTAATTTAAAAAAAAATAACGAGAATTCCTGATGTTCAAATGTGCTTTGATCAAAAGATACGTTTTTTTTTTTGTAAATATTAAAAAAAAAAAAAACTTAGATCCCATATGAGTTTCTGTAAATCTACTAATGTCCTTATTTGCGGCTTTAACATACACAAATAACACAAAAATATAAACCATAACATGAAAAATACGGGAGAAAAATACAAACAATGTTATTTCAGGATTTATTTTTTACAGCTATATCTTGTGTTGGATTCAAAACCTTGATAAATAACTAGCCTGCAATAGTACCAGTAATACAAAAAAAAAACAAACCCTAATCATCCAGGAACTTAAAGTTACAAGCTTCTCGAGTTTTGTACTTTTATTTTTTGGTTTTAGGATTGTTATTTATTAGAGATATTACTCGTCTGTGGGCAAAGGCAAAGCAAACAGGAAGAGTATTGGCAGTATACATGTCAATAAATTTCGATTTCATTAGTCACTCTAGTGTTTAAACTACTGAACATCAATAGATTTGCTCTATTGTTTTGGTTGTTTGTTTGTTGTACTTTCTTGCACTTGTGTTAAAAATAAACGAAGCGAATTGAGTGACAGACAGAAAATTTTGCCTATTTATACAAATTTTTAAAAAGAAACAATTGTGAAAGTCGGATGTAAAAATTAAATCCTGACAATCTTCAAAGAGATCATTTACATCATCTGGTTCATTTAAATCTGATGTTGGTATTTGATATAGTTGGATCAGTTCTAAAGCTGGTAGTGGCTTACGGTTTAATTTTTGAAGCCTCTTCTTCACTCTTACATCAGAAATGTAGGGGTCAGACGACACAAGTGCCCTGTTAAATAGATCTGTCATGTGTTTTTCGCGGCCTGAAATTCAGGCATGTTGTTCCCGGTCATATCTCTAAAATTTATTTCTAGATTCACAAGCCTGTCCGGATAGCATGCCTATTGGAAGCGCCGAATTTCTTATGATCTCTTTACCTCAAACCAATATTTTATGTAGAGTTACTGTCATCGGACACCAAGGATATTCTGTTACGTATCTGTTGGCTGAGGCGCTATGCACAGCTTCATAATTTCAATAAATTCTAATTTTATTAATTTTTATTAATTTTATTCATTCGGGAGTTTTTTCAATCATTCACTTTGTCACAACACTATTTTTATTTCATCAAAAACTGACAACACAGTAAACGTCAGTGGATATCGTCTAATTAAAAATCAAATAATTAAAAAAAAAAGAAAGGGTAGTTTTGCATTTTTATATTAATGTGACTATGCCATAGAAAAACACAAATGTATCAAATCGTGTTTTTCATGTTATAGAAAACTATAGCGGTTTTGATAACTTTTTTTATTTTAGAAGTTATAAAGGCCTAACTTGTGAAATAAGCTGACTTAGAAAACTTCGTACAAAAATAAAGCAATAATAAGCAAATACAACAATGTATAATATGTATGTATTTACAAAAAAAGTATGTTTATGTATTTATATCAGTTGTCTAGTTTGGGGACTAGATGGCGCTGTGTGTAAAATGTCCGAAATATTTATTATTTATTATTATTATTAATTATCTATTGGGCACGATTTAATTATGGGTGAGTACATAACCCTATTGCATGCGTGGCTTGACACACACTTGGCCAATTTTTCATTAAAATAACTCAAAAAATAAACGTAACCTAAAATGTAAACATTGTCTGATTTTACCGATTTGGCCATTGCTGGGATACCTGAAAATTAGGCTCGTGAATTCGTCATAGATATTGTAATTTATGACCAAATTCTAGCACTGTAACGCCAGGCCCAAGTTTGTATGGATTTCGGGTTTCTCCTTTCCACTTCAGGTGTTCAGGATTTAACTCATAACGATCATAGAAGTGGAAGTCAAGCACTTGTGCCGTTGTCACTTTGAACAACTTCCAAAAAATGTCATTAAGCACCCAGAAATTTGAAAAATCCTGTGTGAAAGTCAAGATATAAAACCACTGGTTGATGGAAAATAAACTTTTTAATCACAATAAAAAATATGATATAAAAAAATTAAATAAAAACGTTATTTACTCAATTTTTATTTAGTTTTTTTATTTCTAATCATCAAACTACATCATATTTTAATAATTTTTAATGAAAATTTTACTTAACCGATCCTATGTTACTTAAAATGTAAGTAACGAAGGATCGATTAAGTAAAATCTAGATTTACATTAAACAAAAAAAAAACAGCCCTTACTGTATTAAAACAGTAGGGTTCTATAATAGTTTACATAATGATAATAAAATTAAAGACTTAAAGAACCTTTCATAATAGACGGGCACTATGTTAGACTGTAGTAAGGTCTCGTTTTTAGGATTCCAAAGTTTATGACTTCGAACCCTTATAGATTCGTCATGTCCGTCTGTCCGTCCGTCCGTCCGTCCTCAACTTACCGTCCAAACGGTAAGTGCTAGAAAGATGAAACTTTGTATGAATGTGTATTGTAGTTACGTCGACAAAGTGCTACAATAAAATTATGAAAAATATTTTTATTTGGGGTACCTCCCATACACATAAAGTGGGGATGTTTTTTTTTTTTGGGGGCTACCTCATCATGTGGGGTCTCATTATATAGGTCTTTTAAAAACAATAAAGGGTTACTAAGACGATTTTTTGATTTAGGTATTCGTTTGCGAGAAATTCCATTTTAAAGGCCACTTTTTTGTAAAAACAGCCCCCCCCCCCCCTCTTAAAGCTAAACGGCTGGCTTAAAAAATCTGGAAATATTCCTGATAGTGGTCCATATAATGAACTTTGAAGGAAAACTATAACGGATTCGATGACTTTATTAGTTCAGGAGTTATAGAGGCTTAACTTTTACAATGCGCTTACTTGGAAAACGTCATACAAAATCAACGCAGTAATACGTAAACATAACAATTATCCATTGGATACGATTTCTAATCTAAGTACCATTATGAGTGACTGAGGAACCCTTTCCTGTGCGTGGCCTGACACGCACTTGGCCGATTTTTTGTACTTAGCCCTGCACAACTGACAAATGAGCCGTTCTTTTACGCGGGTGCAGGGGGAAACAGCTATAATGGTATAATGACACTTACGACCTCTCTCGAAGAATACGGAAGCTAGCGTTGTGCCTTTTTACCACTTTGTGGACTATGCGCTTTTAAAACTGTATGCCATAAAAACTCAATTTCGTATTTTTTGCAGATGTGCCAATATATTACTAGGTGTGCGATATACTTTAAAGAAGATTCTGCAACTTTCTCAAAAATTGTAGATGTTTTATTTAATATTAACTTTATTATTTATTTGTTTGTTAATTTTAGTAGTATATTTCAATTTGCAATATTTTTTTTATCATCATAACATGCAATCTTACGTTTTTCGAGTGATTAAAGTGTAAATTTTAATAAACATCTCAATAACGATTAAAAAAAATCAAGTTCGAGTTTTTTCATTTTTTGAATTTTCTGAGAAGATTTACTATGGTAATAAATATATATTTTTATAAGATCGGAAAGTAGAGATTTCATCGAATAGAAAACACATAATTTTTGTGAAAAACAATTTTCGATTGAAAATTAGGGTTTTCTTTCGGTATTCAGTCAAAATAAGGTGAATGAATAGATATTTCAAATCAAATAAATTACGGTATATTCAGGACATGAAAAGCTAAGTTTTCACAAAATTTCGTTAAAAAATAATTTTATTTGTAAAAGATAAAAATAAAAAACCAAAAACTGGGTTTTTTGAATTTTTCACATAAAATTTGAGGTTATGTGAAAAAAGTGTAAATGCAAAAGATGTAGATCTTTTTACTATCTACAACTTTGCCATTTAACTTTTTTCCATAGGACTTGTAGTTTTGCAGGAAATTGAGATAAGCCATTTTTTTCCCTTAAAACCCCCCCCCTCTCCCCCTTCCCGACCTCAGATCGCCCGTAATTTATTTTTCCGTTAATTTTTGTACTATTCTCCTCCTTTTACAATGGGTTTCATTCTACTATAATTTATGTTCACTTTTTGTTATTTTAAGAGGCTTTTACCCTGGTCTAAAAGCCTACGGGTCAGTTAGTGTAAACGGCCGAAAAGTGTTAATGCAATTCTTAGAAAAGTACTTTATTAAACTACGTATTTGTACGTAGCGAACAGCTAAAACCGCTATCCGTTATCACCTACTTATTTCAATTAACAGAAGGCAAAATAAATTAAACACATGTTTCATATGTACATTTGTTTATTTATAAAATAAGATTGTTATTTATTAGTATTAGGCGTATTGATAACGAAGGAGCTAGTGTAACCCAGATGATCTAGATAGATGTCGCAAATAAATCTGAAAAGTCGAAACAGGCATTGGCACAAAAAATTTACCCATTTTTTCCGTTGACTTCCTCTTTTCCCATCTCTTTATAGGGAAATAAAGTAGGGATCGCTATACAACCTTCCAAATAAAAAACACCAGTAAGTAATAATATTTTAACCTGAACGTATCAAAATCCTCCACGCAGTTGAAATTTGCCGATGCCGATTTACTAAGGGGCCGTCCATTAATCACGTGATCTTTTTTTGGGCATTTCTTAACCCCCCCCCCCCTCCCTCTTAGTGAAACATGGTGAAGTTTAAGACTACTCCCCCTCCCCCTCCTATATCACGTGTATTTTTTAGTACCTACAATTACAATAACTACAATAACTAATTAACTAATTTTATAATAGAAAATTAAAGACTACAATAATTACGTTCAGAGGTAGAGTAAAAAGATTACAGGTTGACTGACATAAAAATAATGAAAGAAATAAGAAAATTTGCAGAAAAAATAAATACACGTGATATATTACTACACCCCCCCTCCCACTTGTGATATTTTGTGATTTTTTTTGTGAACCCCTCCCCCCCCCCCCCTTCGAGTCTCACATGATTAATGGACAGCCCCTAAGCAAACGATCGGCTTTGTCATCCATAACCCTTTGCATGTTGTTTATGACATCTAGAATGGGTTCTTCTAACTCTTCAGGTACGTCCCTCAGATGGTCTGTGAAGACAGTGTTTTTTAGGAGTTATGTCAAATACGTCATCAAACTCACTTTCCAAATCACTGCATTCAAAATCACGCCTGTTTAGCGTTATTGCTGTCATGCCCGATGTTGATAGAATGGCATTAGAAGGAACCCCAATAACTCCTACGGTTGTTGCGCCTTTCACCCACCTCTGGACGTGCCACAGCGCTGCTCGCAGAAGTTCTTCTGCCTCCTCATCGGACACCTCCATCCGCTCGACGCGTTCCAATACATTAAGAACTGCAAGAAAATATGAAATATAAAAAATACTAAGAACATAATGCCAGAACCAGCATATATGGAGTTTGGCTGGACCAAATGTCATCATATCACAAGATATCTGATAATCTTGGGTGAGTAATGTGCAGACTGTGGACTAATATTTACTTGTTCACAAACTTTTTTTTTTTTTAATAAAAAATACCCAGACTCCAAATCAAATATGTGTGAATCACACAAATATTTAGTCCGACCCGGGAATCGAACCCGAGACCTCTTGATCAGCAGCTGCATACGCTAACCACTAGACCAACAAGGCAGTCTCCAAGGCAGACCAAACTGTAGCTCCGTAGCTAGTTTAGCATTTTCATTTGCTAAAAACATATAATAGAAACTAACTAGAATTATATAATTATATTTTCAATGTATAATATGTATGTATTTACAAAAAGAAAAGTATGTTTATGTATTTATATCAGTTGTTTAGTACCCATAATACAAGCTCTGCTTATTTTGGGACTAGATGATGTTGTGTGTAAGATGTCCGAGATATTTATTATTATAATAGGAACTGTAAGTTTCAAAATACTACCTTATTCCCATGAGTTTACCAGTTGTGACTGTTATGTCTTTACAACAACCAGCAGTAAACTTTAAAACTTTAGGCGGAACAGACAGACAAAACATAAAAAATTGATTAATATGATGTAAGTGCAGTATATACTATCATTATACATTGCTACCGGCATATCGTTGTATACCTTATACATGTCCATTACATAACAATGCCTTAATTTAAAATTACAAATAGAAACTTCAATGTTATTTATATAGATCTAATAATTAACATACATCACAATGTACGAGATCGAACTAAGTGGCGTGCAATTGGAGAGGCCTATGTCCAGCAGTGGACTGCTATAGGCTGATGATGATGATGATGACAATGTACACTATATTCGACGTCATTGCTGGTATCGCAGTTAGTGTATGTAGTTGCCAATCCAATCCAAATCCATAGATTGGCAGCCGCATATGATTCTCATGTCGGACCAAATGTTTTTATGATTGGCAAATATTTGTTTCGAAATTGTGTTTTCCATGTATACATTTACAAATACATTGTATATACAGTATCAGAATCAGTTGCCTAGTATCCATTATAGAAGCTCTGCTTAGTGTGGGACTAGATGGCGAAGTGTCAGACATCCGAAATATTAATTTTTATTTACCTGGTTGGTGACACTTGTCCATTTCTGGGTCTCTAGCAACTTGGCTGTTGATGAGATCCAGTACTAGAGCGCGTAGAGCAATGGAGGGCTGGTCACGGCTCCTTTTCGGGGTCGGGAACCGTGAATTGCATGTGTCAACGCTTGGTGAGCCAAGTCCACCAATCTAAAATATACATTTAATAGGTATATTTAAAAATATATTATTATAAAATGCGCCATGATAATTAATTAACAATTGAAAATGAAAACTGGAGATGTCAGTATTACTATAAATTCAATTTTAATTTCTTGTTTACTTAAAAAAAAAATACAAAATTTTTTTTAGACACAAAACTGTACTTCATAAATGGCGTTCGCTCCATTTTGAGGAGTTGGCGGGAACTACTGTTTGAAACATTATTACAACTAAATAATGTAGTAATGTGAAGAAATAATATTATCAACGTATTTGTATACAGATAGTCCAAAAACTTATGAGCATATCAAAATACTCGTCAGCTTGTTAATGTTACAAATATGAAAAGATATCGGTCACACTCACGTTTAAATAAACACCAAAAATTCTTCACATTTTACTCTATATTTCTATTATTTCTCAAGGGAATCGTGTATAACACAAACTTATTTTTTTCCTAGTAAATTTGTATAAGGATCATATAAAAGTAGGTAAACACCGTTTCCTTCTGTTAAACATTTTTTTATTCAGCTCAGCTCACTCGACACATTAAATTAATTATTATTGCGTAGTGTTACATACTCTTTGCACTAAATTAAACAGCTTATTGAATTGAAAATGGCAGATTCGGCTTCGGGGGCCGGCGGCGGCGGATTATTTCAATTTGACGGCTGAGTGACATTAGTTTTTCTTGGAAACGGTCGATGTGGCTAAATCATTATTTGGTTATTGGAAGGATACTTTCAAGAAATAATAAAACTTTGATGAATAGAATCCATATTTCAGAATTTTAATACAGTATTAGATTTTACAGATACATGTTTTTGCTTCTAGAAAAATCAACGGAATAAAATATTTTACTACACAATTTTCTAATTTAAAATACATATCGTTCTTAAAGAATAATTCAAACTTTATAAAAAAACCTGCCAGTAACAAAATACAAAGAGGTTGCTTAACGTGAGATTACTTATTCAACACACCCCCTTAATCTCAGTTAAGCAACAAAAAAAAGATTTCAAACATTCTTACACATTCTTACTTCCACAACTACAAACACCTATATCCTGACAACAACAATTTAGAAATTATAACAACAAACTCTTACAAGCTCCAATAACCACATCAACAAACTCAAACACCAACAACTCCAATAAATACTTCGACAACTCCAACAAAACTACAACACCAACTCCAACAAAACTACAACACCAACTCCAACAAAACTACAACACCAACTCCAACAACACTACAACACCAACTCCTACAACACTACAACACCAACTCCTACAACACTACAACACCAATTCCAATAACTCCTACAACAATAACTCCAATAACTCCTACAACAATAACTCCAATAACTCCTACAACAATAACTCCAATAACTCCTACAACAATAACTCCAATAACTCCTACAACAATAACTCCAATAACTCCTACAACAATAACTCCAATAACTCCTACAACAATAACTCCAATAACTCCTACAACAATAACTCCAATAACTCCTACAACAATAACTCCAATAACTCCTACAACAATAACTCCAATAACTCCTACAACAATAACTCCAATAACTCCTACAACAATAACTCCAACACCAACTTCGACATCAGCTCCAACACCTACTTCAACATCAGCTCCAACACCTACTTCAACAACAGCTCCAACACCTACTTCAACAACAGCTCCACTAAACAGCTCCACTAAACAGCTCCACTAAACAGCTCCACTAAACAGCTCCACTAAACAGCTCCACTAAACAGCTCCACTAAACAGCTCCACTAAACAGCTCCACTAAACAGCTCCACTAAACAGCTCCACTAAACAGCTCCAACATCAGCTCTAACACGAACAGCTCCAACATCAGCTCTAACACGAACAGCTCTAACACAAACAGCTAATCAAATCAATCATTCATAACATTAACATTCATCATATCATCTCAAACCCTTTCAACAAAAACCAAAACTTTTTATAATAACCAACCACAATTAAAATTATTAAACACCAAACAGTACTATACTCTTTCAACAGATTTACCTTTTTTAATATAACAAACCTTAAAATACAAAAATACACTATAAAGGAAAAAAAATTAAATGTCAAAAATTCTGTCAAAAAAAAATTCTGTGAAAAATGTATCTAAAATATTCCGTTTTTTTTTTAAATTAATTGAATAACAAAATTAAATTATTTTTCCCTTTACACCAATTTCACACACACGCTTCCACTGCGCGACTCTGCTATTATCTCTCACCCCCTTAAACTAGCATACTTACACAAATATTTAGAATAAAAATACCTAAAAAGACCTAATGACATACATATATATTATGACGAGAGAATAACACCAACTAACTTAATCTTCATCACCTCCATCAACACCATCGTGACCTCCATCATCACTTATCTTCATCTCCATCGTGACCTCCAACAACATCCATCTACATCTCATCTTCTTTATCTACTCCACCATTACCTTCGTGACATCCATCATCACCACTTCTACAACTTCATGATCACCTCCATCATGATCATTAAAAACATCAGCTTTACCAAAGCATCAACAAACTCCGTCTCCTCCTCATTTATCTCATGAGCTTCACCAAAAACAACAACCTCCGTCTCCTTCTCATTTCTCATCAGCTTCACGAAGAACATCAACCTCCGTCTCCTCCTCTTGGTCTCATTTTTCAATTGTTTTTATTTTTTTTAAAATAATTCGTCCTTTCTTTTCTATATCTTTAATAAAAATTCTCATTACTCACATTAGTTTCTTCACTTTGTTCATTTTCCAATTTCGTAATTTCATTTTACAATTTTCTGCTGGGGGCTTTTCACTTTTCTACATCTTCAATAAAAAATCTTTTTCCTGGTATCGTGCTGATATCTTTCTGGGCCCATAACCTCTTGGAAACGGTCGATGTGGCTAAATCATTATTTGGTTATTGGAAGGATACTTTCAAGAAATAATAAAACTTTGATGAATAGAATCCATATTTCAGAATTTTAATACAGTATTAGATTTTACAGATACATGTTTTTGCTTCTAGAAAAATCAACGGAATCATCTATTTCAATACACAATTTTCTAATTTAAAATACATATCGTTCTTAAAGAATAATTCAAACTTTATAAAAAAACCTGCCAGTAACAAAATACAAAGAGGTTGCTTAACGTGAGATTACTTATTCAACAGTTTTATTGTGCACGTTTCGTTATTCCGAACTATAAACACTATGAAAATATGTGGACCATAAACTAGGCTAACGTATTGTTATTTGGTTTGCGTGGGGAGTGTTCTGTAGAGCTCTTCCATCTGATCCCACCTTCTCACTGCCTCTACAGTACAACACGTGCTGCCTTTGGAAGTGTTACATACTCTTTGCCTTTGGAAGTCACTACTTTAGATTGAAAGAAATACGCACGCGCACCAGAACTAAGCGGTTCGGATATTCCTTCTTGTGCCGAGCAGTGAAAAACCAACCAACTCATGTGTTTCCTTTCTATTACTATCCCGGGTCTTATAAGTGGGGTGTGAAAAAGTATCTCTTTAGGGCGGCATAGTGCCTGCATTCGCAGTGAGGTGGTGACCACCCCTTTTGGATTATACTCATACTTTCCATCAGGCATGATAGAGTCTGTGACTGAATACGAAAAATTAACATTTTGGAAAAACAGTTGTCATTAGTTCGATTTGGCACCCAATAGCTGTTTCTTTTTATGTATACTGCGAGGAAGAGGAAGAAGGTGAACTCAAATTGTGCGATTGTTACATTTATAAAAAATCGGAACAAAACCAATAGGCTGTCGGGACGCCGGACGATATCATCGAAATCGGGACTGTCCCGGGAAATTCGGGAAATATATAAATCGGGAAAATACTTTGCATATAAATGCTTCTTAACATGACACAAGTAGAACGTACTAGTCATATAAATAGTCATAATTTTTTAAATATTTTACGATATTTTATTATTGTATAGATGTATTAAATTAGAAAAAATAAAATCCAAAATATCTGTTTTTCAAACAAGATTTCCACTGATATTAATCGATACCTAAATCGAAATCATATAACAAGCCCAATGTCACTGTCGGGAGCGATAGTGACATTAAGTGTCGATCAGGGTTCCCAACTTAGGGGTTTTCCCCCTAAATTTATGGGGAAAAAAGTAGGATGGGGGTTTTTAGGGGTGTCACATTTGTAGAGGATTTTTATAACGTCAAATATTTTTTTTTTTCAAAAAATAAGCAGAATAATGGTGTATAGTATAGGCCCTGAGATAATCCAATCTAGCGAATGATATTCATTTTTATACATACCGCCTTATCGAAATCTAGTACGATTGATTGTTACCAAGAGAGCAGATTTAAATAAAATGCGACGGCGTGTTGTTTCACACAATTATAAACATATTCTTGAGAATTCGTGGTTAAGGTTAAACTGCGCTTATATTTACTACAAATACGTTCATTGTTATTAGTAATTTGTTCAAATCGTACGTTTATTAGAAATCATTCGTTAAAATGCTTTAAGTTAAAGAAAAAAAAGTATTGTCAAAAATAAAGAAAGACCTGAGAAACCATCCGCAGAAATGTTGAAATTATTTTGTCATTATGTAAGATTATAAAAAGTCTGAATCTGAAGATAATGATTTGTTAAATGTGGTAAAAAGGAGTTTTTATATACCAATATACCATAGATTGAATTTGACAATGTATTCATATTTTAAAATTGTTAATTGTCATTTAGCTAATAAAAGCCTTTATTCTTGGTCTTTAATATTTTACAATATGAATACATTGTCAAATTCAATCTATGGTATATTGGTATGGTATTCTCATTTGAGACGATGTAGAGTCAGAACTTTGAAGGCTGGAAGAATGTGGTAAAAAGGAGTTTTTATATACCAATATACCATAGATTGAATTTGACAATGTATTCATATTTTGATGATGCCAACTCCAGACGCCATCTTTGTATCTTTTCGTTCTTTATTTTGCTTGTCACTTTATTGTCGAACATAAACGAGACAGATCTCTGATCAGTGATAAGCCGAAATGGTTTACCAATGAGATAATGGCGCCACTTCTTTAAGGATTCCACAATAGCGTAAGCTTCCTTTTCTATTGCTGAGTGATTAAGTTCGCAATTATTCAACATCCTTGCAAAAAATGCCACCGGCCGACCAGCCTGTGATAATGTAGCAGCAATTGAATGTTGAGAAGCATCTGTTTCCACTGTAAATAGTGCATTATGATCAATAGAATGAATGGTAGCCTTTGCAATGTCAGTTTTAAGTTCTTCAAAAGCTTTAATTATGTCGGCTTTCAGGGGAAACACTTGAGTATGAGCAAGGGCATAGATCTTCTCTGAAAATCTTGGAATCCATTTGCTGTAATGTGCAAACATTCCAATTACTCTCCTCAAGGAAGGTACATCAGTTGGTGGCGGTAGACTCAAGAGAGGACGTAAACGTCTACCATCCGGTCGTATAATACGATCTTTTATGTTATATCCCAATATGTTTATAGAATGCTGAGAAAATTTACTTTTTTCTTTATTCATTGTCAGACCGTATTTCTTAACGGCGGCCATAAATTTCCTCAAATTTTCATCATGTTCGCTCTGGTTCTTACCACATACAGTTATATCATCAAGGTAAGCATAGGTCCCTTTAAGATCTTCTTTACGAATTACCCAATCGATGGTTCTTTGAAAACTTGCGACCCCATTTGTAACTCCAAATGGAATTCTTCGAAATTGATACAAATTTCCCAAAGCTTCGAAAGCGGTAAAATGGCGTTCTTTAGGTAGGATTGGGACTTGATGATATGCACTTTGTAAATCGATAGCACTGAATATATTGTATTTAGAAATTTGTGATACCATTTCTTCCATATTCGGTAATGGATAAGCATCAAGTTGTGTATATCTGTTTATTGTTCTTGAATAATCTATAACGAGTCGTTTCTTATGATTAGCAGTTTTCGAAATCAGAACTTGTGCTCGCCAAGGAGATCTGCTCTCTTCAATTACTCCATCATTCAAAAGTTTTCTTATCTCTTCCTCGATAAACTTCTTGTCCTCTTCACTGTATCGCCTCGACTTTATAGCAATTGGTTTGCAGTCAGGAGTTAACCGGAACAGCGGTACTGCTGGAACGGAAGCGGCAGCCACACTGCAAACTTTGAATGGCTCTTTCAATCCACCAAATGTAAGCTCGAGGGAGGAATGTTCATTCAAAACATCATGGCCAATGATAAGATCAGCGCATAAATTATTAACAATAAGTAGATTGAGATTTTTGTATGTATGACCTCCAATTTCAGCTTCAACAGAGGTTTGACCATCTACTTCTGACGTCAATGAAGTCGATGCCATTAATATTGTTTGCTTGCAAGGTTTCTTCTTTAAATTGCAAAGTTCAAAAAAATGTTTGTCGATAAAGCTAACAGAACTTCCAGTATCAATACTTTAATATTACTGTCCAGACATGAGTGCTTCAACAGTAATAAAGCAATTAAATGAAATATTTATGTTATTCGGCTTACCATCTTACTTGCACACAGATCGTGGAACATCTTTTATGTCGGCGGAAGTCAAAAACTTTTTGAATTCTTTTGGAATAGCCTCAAGTAGAACTACCCCTTATAATCCCAGAGGTAACGGTCAGGTAGAACGCCTAAATGGAACATTGTGGAGAGCGATACAATTAGCTCTTCGGTCTGCTAATAAACCAATAGAACATTGGGAAGAAGTCCTTCCACAAGCTTTAAATTCAATAAGATCATTATTATGTACGGCAACACATTGTACGCCACACGAACGAATGTTTACTCACGTAAGGAGATCGGCAAACGGAGTATCCATTCCTACTTGGTTAACCGAGTCAGAGCGAGTACTTATGCGGAAATTTAACAGGACTAATAAATATCAACCTATTGTGGAAGAGGTGGAATTAATTCACGTTAATCCAGAGTACTCATATGTTCGGCTGGCTGATGGACGTGAATCAACGGTGTCGAATCGCCATTTAGCGCCTTTAGGACAAGACGGAGAAGGTCAAATAGTCCAAGAGATACCTGAGATACTAAATGAAACAAGATTATCAATGAGCGATGATGATTTCTTCGATACAAATGAGTCTTTTGACTCTACAAACAGCCAACAAAGAGTTGAGACTGAAAATGATGTACAACTACCTACCCCGGAAGAACAGCCTCGGAGAACAGCAAGGGAGCATCGTCTACCTCGACATCTTGATGATTATATTCTCATTTGAGACGATGTAGAGTCAGAACTTTGAAGGCTGGAAGAATGTGGTAAAAAGGAGTTTTTATATACCAATATACCATAGATTGAATTTGACAATGTATTCATATTTTAAAATTGTTAATTGTCATTTAGCTAATAAAAGCCTTTATTCTTGGTCTTTAATATTTTACATTACTTAAAGTTTTCGATAATACATGAATAAAGAATTTTAAAAATAATGCTGCTGGCTGATATATAATTTATTTATTGTTTGAAATTTATTATTTGTTAAATGTTTTTTAAAATATTATTTATTTAAAAATATTTGATTATTTATTTTATAAATAATATTTTTTTAGGGGGAATCCCTAGTAATTGTTGGGATTTTAGGGGTTTTTGATTGGGGTTATAGGGAGTAAATTTTTGAGAGTTGGGAACACTGCTGTTACAAGTGTCGCAGATTCGCTCGCATGGTCGCATGCATTCAATGCATTGTTTTAGTAGTGGTAACACTGGTAACTTGACTTGTTGAGGTTATACGAACGTAAATAAACAAAATTTACGCTAACCAATAATAAGAATATAGTATTCTAACTTATTTGAAGATGTCTAGTAAACCTAATTCAAAGCGTACCATATATGTAGGTGGATTAGCAGAAGAAGTGGATGAAAAAGTGTTGAATGCGGCTTTCGTTCCGTTCGGCGATTTAGTTGATGTTCAAATTCCATTAGATTATGAAACTGAAAAGCATAGAGGTTTTGCTTTTATTGAATTCGAGAACGCCGAAGATGCTGCCGCAGCTATTGATAATATGGTGAGTGCGTTTAGTAAGTTTTTAGTTATCTTAAAACCGATATTATTATCGCCAAACGCTTAAAAGCATCAGAAATATACTACATTTTAACTTAAATTACAAGCGTAGACTATACACACTTTTACAAAATCTATAAACTGCTCCGTTACTGATTGGCTAAACAACAACACACAACACGCACGGCCGAAACTAAACAGGAAGTTGAAATTTGACATGTGTGTTCCATATGGAGCGAAGGCGAGCACTACTAGAGTATTTTCGAAAATTCCATCCCTGAGGGGATGAAAACGGCAATCAAAGTTAAACAGAATAACACTTAAAACTAGTAAGATGTTAAGTAACTGAAAAGACAACATTCAGCAATTAATTAAAATGTCTATAACGTTCAAACACAAAAAAAGGAATTGCCAAAAGTTCCTTGGTTAGTTAAGATTTGCCTGTTTACTATGCTATACTTTTAAATAATATTTACTTTTTAAATCTCAACTGTGTCCCGGTATTTTTGTCCCGTTTTTAAATAATCTAACTTTGGTAATAATTAAATCTGATGTTTTAAACATTTTAATGAAATAGTAAGTTAATTTAATACTTGTGTTGTTACAAAAGGCCAATCATTCTTATTAATAACAAATAGTTTATAATAAAAAGAGTATTATTTCAAATATAAAAATAACAATAAATTTTGCTTTATTATTAGTTTGGTATTAGGCCTTCTCTAACATTTTCCATCTCTCCTTGTCCTTGCCTCTATTCAGCTCCTTCGTACATTTCTTTTACCCATCAGACATTTCCACTTTGTGTCCATCCCAGAGCCACAAGAAATGAGTAGATACGTTGTATATAACATTGTATAGAACAAGAATGTGCAAACCTTTAATTCTATAAAAAAATAATAATTTCAGAATGATTCAGAACTCTTTGGTCGAACTATCAGAGTGAATATAGCAGCCCCTCAGCGTATTAAGGAAGGGTCAACTCGACCTGTCTGGTCGGAAGACTCATGGCTACAGAAACATGCAGGCGAGACGTTGACAGTTGCCAAAGACAATGACAAAGAAGATGAAAGCACAAAAGAGGATACAGAGACTGCTAAAGTGAGTATCTGTTGAAGTTTAAATAAAATTGATGTCTTCTTACTGTTGACATGGTTGTTGGTCTAGTGGTTATAGATCCTGACTGCTAAGCCAGAGGTTGTAAGTTCGGTTCCCACCTGCGATACATTTTTACCCATTGAATGCTTTTGTTTTTGGGTGAAATATACCTTTTTTTTTTTTTTTTTTTTCCGTGCGGAAATCCCCCCGGATACCACCAGTTGATGGTTATGTCGGACTCGAACCGACCAAAACCGCACGCCGCCTCGGGCACTATAAGCCGAGGAGCCAGGAGGGTGAAATATACATAAGATATAATTAATATTAATGAAATTTAATAAGTGTGTGAGAATTATTTAGTTCTTATTCATCAATAAACTGTAACATCCCTCCGCTGACTCTGCTAATCCATTTGAAATTTCTGGCTTACCTGTCAGTTATTATTTAACTCAAATTTTCATGTTTAGCTCTAATCATGTAGGTAATTCGACTTTGACTTTGACTGCATGGTTGGCCTAGTGGCTTAAGCGGTCGCCACGCTGCTTCCTACTGTCGTGGGTTCAAATCCCACGTAGGACAACACTTTGTGTGATTCACAATTTGTTGTTCTGAGTCTGGGTGTTCTTTGTGTCCGTTTCATGTATGTTTGTAAAGTCCCCCGCGACACAGGAATTTATATTCCTAATGCGGGAGTTGTCTTTTTAGAAGAGAAGAGAAGAGAAAGAGAATTCACCCAAAGTTTGCTGGTAAATATTGGTCACGCAATCTGTCATTTTGTCTTAACCCTACATACATACATTATTTTGCAAAATAAATATTTAAACTTGTTAAATTTTTTATTGCATCTACCATGTTTAGCTCTGCATCACTCTAAAGTCAACTGGCAGAAATTGCCTCCAGCATTAAGTCCACCTTTGCAACATTTGTGCATAAAGTTTAAACAAATATATAAGTGCATAGACGTAAAGATAAAACTATAAATTATTTATTTTAATTACAGATACCTGTAAAACCTGCCGAGAAACGCAACCCACAGGTATACTTTGACATCAGTGCTGGCAAACAATCCCTTGGTAGAGTCATTATGATGTTACGAGCAGACATAGTTCCCAAGACGGCTGAGAACTTCAGAGCACTGTGCACACATGAAAAAGGCTTTGGTTACCAGGGCAGCTGTTTTCACAGGATAATACCTGATTTTGTATCCTTTTCAAATTTAAATAACTTTAGAAACTGAATAATATTAGTCTAAAACTATTAAACTGAATAATACATACATATGAGTCATATAAAAGCAAATGTAGCAATCTCCATTCATTGTAATTTTGGGCAAATTAAATAAAACACATTTTTGTACCAATACCTATAAGTTTTTGAATAAGTTATATTATAAAATTTATATAATTTTAACAAAAAGGAACCGACTTCAATGAAAAACTATTCCGAGTATCCAAATCGCGACATTGTGCCTATGATATTTGAGGAGTTCCCTCGATTTCCTTGGGATCCTATCATCAGATCCCGATATGGTGACGATGGGACCACCTGTAAGCTACACCCATTCCAATGCAAAAAGAATTTTTGAAATCGGTTCATAAATGACGAAATTATCGCTGAACATACATAAAAAAAAAAAAAAAAAAAAAGATTCCGACGAATTGAGAACCTCCTCCTTTTTTTTGAAGTCGGTTAAAAACACTAATAAACATTTGTGGTATTTTTTATAAAACACTTTTAGAATTTCACGTAGACAGTGGCGCTGTAAATAGGTCGGTTTGAAAAAAAAGTGGATATTGCTATGTTTGCTTCTATATGACACATATGTCAATTTTTTTTTTTTCAAATTTTTGTCTGCCGGTTTGTTCCGACAACAATAAACGCGGGTAAAATAAGCTGTTTCCACGCCGATTCCTGCCGCCAAATGATTTCCGACAAATTTTTTGTGTGATCTACAAATTGTTGTTCTAAGTCTGGTTGTTCTTTGTGTCCTGTGTGTGTATGTTTGTACAGTCCCTCACGACACAGGATATAACCCTAATGCAGGACTTAAAAACAAATCCAAAATTGACGGAGTAATCGGTGTACAAACATAAAAAAAAGTCGATTAAAAAGAGTATTGAGACAACTACTTCAAATATAAATATTATATAATTTTTTATTAAAATACTATTCCTTAACTGAGTCCCATTAGTAGATGTGCCAAGGAGGTGACTTCACGAATAACAACGGCACGGGCGGCAAGTCGATATACGGCAATAAATTCGACGATGAGAACTTTACGCTGCGACACACTGGCCCCGGTATACTCAGTATGGCCAACTCTGGCCCTAATAGTAATGGCTCACAATTCTTTTTATGCACCGCCAAGTAAGTACTCAGCCTACATGTAGTATATCCTTGTATATTGTCGGCTCACAGAAGCACGCGCCCACTCGCTATCGTCGCTAACAGTCGACTGTACTGGGTCATCCCCGCACGGACTCTCGAGATAACATAATGCTTCCTTCTCATTCATTCACAGTGAACAAGTGAATGAATAACTTAGTGACACATACACTACAGTAATAATATTAGCTTATGAAGTTTTCAGAAGATTGGTAACTTCCGAATACACTCTGATGTCATCACGAATGAGCCGGCTTCACCGTTGCAGTACTACCCTCACACAGAAGACCTAAAATAAAAGCATCGTGTTGTCGTATTTAGTTGGCGAGTGTGAGACCGAAGGCTCAATGATCTCAATAGGCCGCCATAGTGTGGGTCACTATGTTGCATTGACTGCACTCACTACGAAGATTACCCTTACCCTGAATTTTACTCATTCTTTCCATCTCATTCTCTTTAGGCAGAGTAGAGTCATTTCGGTAGTGGTATGTTTGAAAATTATAAACACACTATAGCGCCATCTATCAAAGATGCAGCGAACTACCGAGTAACTGCTGAACTTGTATTGCGATGTGAATAATTCTCACGATATAGCTTTTATTTGAAATTGATTGGTTTGAGATTGATTTGAAAACAGCAATTTGATACTAGTTCCTCATAATAGAGAAACACTCTTCCCTCTCTAGGTAATTAGTATTTACATTTTCGAGGTGACAATTTATTTGTGTATTTCAGTCACAGACAAGTCAGTCTCGACTAATATGGTGATAGACTGGTTACAACATATCACGCCTCAAACGGTCACCCATCTAGGTACTGACCGCGCTGACATTGCTTAACCTCGGTGATTCTTTTCAATCACCTATGACCACGTGACTATGAGCGCTTCCATCAAGCTTCCGTGTGGTTTAGCTTTGTATGAAGTTAAATGGGAGTCATGTTTACTAATTTTCTACAACTCTCAAGTATTTTTGTTTTTTACAGTTGTATGATATTATTGTATTTCAGAACAGAATGGCTGGACAACAAACACGTGGTGTTCGGCCACGTAATATCGGGACTGGACGTTCTGAAGAAGATGGAGAAGTTCGGCAGCAAAGGCGGCGCTGTCTCCACCAAGGTCACCATCAGCAATTGTGGAGAATTACAATGATTTTAGTCATTTTGTGTTTTATTACTTACCCTTACTAGAAAAGTGAAAGTTCTTTTAAAGATGTCATGATCTGAAGCATAGATTGTGTTCAAACGACTGTACGGTCGGCCTAGTGGTTTGAGCAGACGCGCCAAGTGTAGTAGAAAACGTCTTGTGTTCAAATCACACATTCGGCAATACTTCGTAGAATTGTTGTTATGAGTGTGGGTGTTCTTAAAAAAAAAATTGGGTACAATTTAAGTTTATATCAAGTTTTACTCTTAAACTAGCTGAATCTTGCGGTTATTGTTGTGTATCGTGAGTAACGCCGTGGAGCAAAGCTATTCTCAAAATAATGCCTTAGTTACTCCTTGATTCATCAGCTTTCTGTCGATGAAGGTCCCGTCAAAATCGGTCCAGCCGTTCCAGAGATTAATCGGAACAAACAGACACGAAAATTCAAAGTTGCTTTTCCGATGTTAGTAGCGTATATACTTTGAGATGTAACTGATTTTTTGTTGGAACCGAGTCCGTACAGAGACGGATTAAGAATACATGTCTTTAACCTTTTGACCGCCATGGTCACATATATGTGACAAGCGAAAACTGTCCCTGTACGCCAACGTCACAAATATGTGACCAAAAAAGCGGTACACGGAAATACGAAATAAAGCCTTTAAACATTACTTTTATGCCTTTAAATTTATATAAGTATCTTATGAAGAAGCTCTAACTCTTATCTATTTCCATAAAACTATTTAAATTGCTTTATGATATTAAGAAATTTTACTCTAAAAAGAAAGAAATAAACTCTTAAAAAAGAATGTCCTCACACGCCAGAGTCACAAATATGTGACCACTAGTGATGTAGGGCACGTTAGGTGATATCGTAAGTTTATATTAAAATTTCGTTAGCCCGTTTTATTTTTGTTGGTAAGTTTTGTTATTATACTTATTCTGTTAAAATGAGTAAGAAAGTAATTAACAGCCGTGAAATCTCGTGAAATGGTAATTAAAGTAGACAATTATTTTGTAAAGAAGAAAGAGGACTCTTAGTTATTGATACAAAATATAAGCAGTGCCCTAAAAAATGCTTCGTACACTACTGTTTAAATGAAATAAATAAAAGTTTTTAAATGTCCATTTATATGTCCATACCAGTTGCTTTTTTTTCAAAATTCTACTTGTTACTTTTTATGCCAGGTTTATAGAAGCTAATACTAGCTTCTAAGTTTAGGGTAGGGTGTTTCATAGTGAAATAAGTCAGAAATGATGGGTACTCTACGCCCTTAACGGATCTAGCACGACTTTTCCTGTAACCCTGTAAAGAATTACAAAATGTAAAACACTATGTAAACGTATTTAAAGGCTATAAACGTACATACTGTTTTACATTTTGTTAAATTTTTCTATTTTTATATAGTTGATTATACAGGGTTACAGGAAAAGTAATTCTTTACAGGATTACAGGAAAAGTCGTGCTAGATCCGTATTTTTTTATAACCCTTTTCGAGATATTCGACTTTTATTATTTTTATTGAAAATTGCCGATTTTTAGGCTACAACATTTATTTTTGTTTATTCTGTATATCTTATTATATTATTATCGTTCTTGCATTTTTACATGTGTAATTAGACGCTTTAGGACGTCGATCATTAAAATAGTGCATAAGTTAATTGAATAGACCGTAGTAGACAAGTGAAAGTAAAGAAATAAAAAAAAAATAGAAAATTATTTTTCTCTAACGGATATCTAAAAAAATACTACGGTTCAGCAGATGTTTTTTAAAATATCTACGTTTCATCAGTTATCTAACGAGGTATAATATGTATACTTAACCTATTAGAATCGTGTATTTTTTTTAAATATCTCCTTCAACGGAATTATAGAAATCTAATTTAAAATACGTGTTTTAATTATTATTAGTTAATATTATACTCGATAAGCGAGATAGTACGTTGCTACATCCTTATTTGAGAAGCGCAATATTCATAAAAATGACGTACCGTCCACGCCAGGGTCACAATATCAAGACAACTGATCAAGAATAGTGTTGTACCTATAGTTATTATATTTAATTATATTGTCGTCTCAATTCTGTTATTACGGTATTAAACAACTCTGTAAATAGTGTATAACTATTACTAGAGTAGGATGAAGTGTAATGTTGAAATAAATTCAGTGTTTTAAGGACATATATTTTGAAATTGTAGACGAAAATAAAAATACAATGCATGTTATCGATAAAGTTTTGGAATGCTTATTTTTTTCGTAGGTATTTGCGCTAAATTTGTGGTCTGGCGTAGTTGATGAGTTTTTGCTCTGGCGTTCAAAAGGTTAAAGCCGCCTTTCGCTAATTTCGACTTTGTAGAGCATTGTCCCTTTCGCACACTACATGTGTTACGTTTACGTTACGTAAAAAAACTTTTTTAGATTTTCGTGGCTTTTACATATAGTTTTGTTGTTTTTTATAGTGGAGTTTTTTATTGATAAAATTATTTAAAAACAATACCTACTACTTCCCGACGTTTTAAACGGGTTTTGGCCCTCATGGTTAAGGGTAAACTGGTGTGACAATTTCTGGACTGCTACGTAATTCAAGCCTTCAAGAAAAGAAAAAAGTTGTCAGCTTTTAATTTTTTTCATACAACTTCCAAACTAGAATATTCAGCGCAACAGAGAACTTACAAATATTTAAGAAACAAAACGATACCCTGACTCAGAACAAAATTTTGTGGATAATTCGCGCATAATTAATCGAACCTACCACACGATCTCGTAAGAAGGCAACATGACTGCTAAAACAACTTTGTCATTCATGAAATTTGGTTCTTTCAGTAAGCATATATGGCCATTTTTAGTAATTATAACCCACTCAAATGTTTACTTTGAAACCTCAGCATATAGACACCAACTCATACTAAGCCATAACGATAATTGACACGATAATTCACCAAGATATAAGGTCTGTACCAGCTAATGTATCTACATTAAATCTAGGCCGTTGTTTATTAACTCGACCTACCATAACCATTACCGTCTTTACCATAAAGACACACGGGGCCAGTGGTCAGGGCCTACCATCGTCAGGGGCCGAACGAACCGACAATTTGCTTTCTCACACGGTCTCGAAAAATATTGCTATGCACTTTATAGATAGATAGATAGATAGATAACTCTTTATTTGCACACTGTGTTATAAATTCATAAAACAAAACAGAAGTTACATTTAATGTACAAAGGGCGGCCTTATTGCTAAAAGCAATCTCTTCCAGGCAACCTTGGGATGGAATAAAATGTTTTGAAAAGAAAGTAGTTGACGGTGCAATGAGTTTTGAAAAGTTATAATTCGCTCATGAATATAACTTAGGAATGCATATATATCTCCATACGTGTACAAATAGATACATACGTATACATACAAACATACATACATACCAACGATATACATACATATACATTATACTAAACATATATCATACATAATATATAATATAAATACATACATATATAATAACAAAACATTCACATAATGTCCAAATTTGTGACTGATCCAGTTATGCAGTATAAAATTCCTGAATCATTTTTTTAAAGCTGTTTATTGTTTGTGCCTTCCTAATGTTCGTCGGTAGTGCATTCCACAAGCGTACAGCTTCAACTGTAAAAGACTGGCCATAAAATTTTGTGGAATGCTGAGGCATCTTCAGTCTCAAATCTTCAGATGACCTTAGACATTTGTCATGTGTGTCATTAAGGAACTTGAAGCGTTCTTTGAGGTACAAGGGGGCTTTAGGATTAAATAAGATATTGTAAAGCAAAGTGAGGATATGAGTATTCCGGCGAGAGCGAATCGGAAGCCACTTGAGCATTTGACGAAATTCGGAGACATGATCGTATTTTCGTAGGCCAAATACAAATCGTATACAGAAATTTTGTAGTCGCTCAAGCT
The DNA here is from genome assembly GCA_932526445.1 of Phragmatobia fuliginosa. Lineage (NCBI taxonomy): Eukaryota > Metazoa > Arthropoda > Insecta > Lepidoptera > Erebidae > Phragmatobia > Phragmatobia fuliginosa. The sequence continues at coordinate 6,795,190 of OW052058.1, read as the reverse complement.
TATCAAGTTGTGCTTCAGTGAGATTAAGATAGCTGACATCGGCATAGTCGAGAATTGGAAGAAGATATTACACTAATAGGCACAAAAAGTTACAGTTCAATACGATAACAATAATTACTAAGTTTGTAGTATTGTAGATGATTAATATTTTTATTAGACATTCAATTACTTGGGGCCCCCAAAACTCTTGTGTGCCCAGGGCCCCCGCATAGTTATAGACGGCCCTGACTATAACATAATCCTGTAATCATAGATCTTAATAACTTGTATAGGCTGTAGATACGAAATGAATTCTCTATAGAGATTGCAGGACAATTGTTGATCTTCAATTACGATCTAATTTCAGAACTATTATGATGTTCAATGAATATCGCTTAGGGATTCCAATCAGGGCTTAATTGTCTGAGGAAGTAATGTAGATTGATAACTCTGGTTAGTGGATAATGGTTTAGTAAATTGGTTGGTTTTAGTACGTACATAGTCATAATTGTATTTCAGTTGTAGGTTATAATTGATTTAGAAAGTAGGCGTCTATTCTCCAGCCCCGTACCAATTAGACATTCTACAAAGTGTAACACTAGTCTCTACCTATTTGTAGAATTCGAGGAAGGGTGAGCTGAGAGGAGGGTCTCAAAGGATGTTTACTCAGATGAAGGTGATTACGAGGTAGTAGTTTGCTTGTTGATTGCAAGTGTAGTAGGTACGGTCAGAACTCTTGGAATGGTAAAGTATTCATCAGAATTCCTGTTCTTGCTAGTCTGACTGCCTCGTTGGTTTATTATTGCGTGTTTACCCAGGGAGCCAATTAGACGACACGTTGATTGTAATATTTAATAATGACTCTCTTATGACTCTGTATGACTCTGTCTAATCTAACTTAAACTAAAGCTTATATACAATATGTAATATGGACAGTTTTAGGTGGGGCGAACTAGGAAGCACTGTTTACTTAAATTGCTAAATTGACATTATATTATTTGTTCTTCCTTATTTAATAATTTACAATATTACTATTGTTTGACGGCACGTAGGTTAACTTGAGTAAAACAATTATTGAAGCACGTAGCCGTGTAAAGATCTAAACTACTAATATACTGTGGCTTCGCCATAGATATTCCCCCTCTGAAGAGAAAATATCCTTATACCTTGTAATCTCTTCCATAGTAGGAGTCAACCCTTGGCTCGTTGTATGATAACCGAGGAAATCAATCTCCGACTTGGCGAATTCGTATTTGTTTGCATTTATTCTTATGCCGTTTTTATGTAGGCGCTTTTAGATGGCGCGCGGTAGATGGCGCTCTTGTATGTTTTTCGCTTGCGCGGTATGTGGAAGTCAGCTGTCTGTGCTCTGTTGCGGAGCTTGCCAGTGCCAGGAGTGAGCAGTTCCAGTGAGTCGGAACTGAGTGCCGCTAGTCCCAGTGAGTCGGGGCTGTATGCCGCTAGCCCCAGTGAGTCGGGGCTGAAGTCCGCTGATTCCAGTGAGTCGGGCGTGCGATGCGTGGTGCTGCGGTGAAGTCCCCAGTGAGTCGGGGCGGTTGCTGCGTAGTGGCTGGGTACTGCGTTGACGGGAAAGAGATGCTCTTCTTACGTGGACCGTGTGTGCAGTGTGCTGTGCCTAGACGCTGATGAGGCCGTAGGGATAACCAGGCTGGAGCCGTCGCGTCCTGCGTGTGGTGTCCCTGTGGAGGCCGAGGTTGCTGGCTGGCTTGTAATATCTTCATATTTCTCTAATAATCCCTTTATTGGTTCCTGTAGAGAAGCGTTTAAAGATCGCACGGATGCAATTTTTGTTCTCACTATTTTGGCAGGCGTTTCCAGACCTGTTTTTTTTTCGATCAGTTTTTTTCCGTGTATATCCACTAATAATTGGTAATGATCCAAAAAATCAGCTCCCAGGATTGGCATCTTGACATCGGCAATGGTAAATGTCCATTTAAAGCTTCGGCGCAGTCCTAGGTTAAGCGTTAAAGCGCGTTCCCCGTATGTATTTATAGGGGTCCCGTTCGCGGCGAATAATTGGTATTCGCATGCTTGGCTCTCTTTTATTTGTGTTATTTATGACCGAAATGTTAGCACCCGTGTCGCCTAAAAATCTATAACCACTGTTTGAGTCAGTTATAGTTAGACGGTTTGCTGGGTGGATAGCACAGAGGCCCGTCGTATTCTGTGCTAAATTTAGTTTTCCGATAGCCTGTTATTTTTAATTATATTCCATGAACAAGGCTTATTGCATTTATATGCATCCTGCTTGAAACGATTATGGAAATAACATAATCCATTATGTGAGTTTCTGTGGCGCGACCTTGACCGTGAATGTGGCGTATGTCGTGTTTGGTATTTGCTGCGTTGCATAGGTTGATTCTCGCGTATGCTGCGTAATGCATTTATTTCTATTCGCATGGCTTCAAGTTGTGACGATATGTTTGTAACTAGGTTAATGTCAACCGCTGCCTCTTGCGTATTTTTCCTGTTGTAGGTCAAGTTTTCGTATATTTTATCGGCTAACTCGCTCAAGTTCTCTAACGATATATTGTTTGTAACTGATAATATCGCTGTTAGCGAAGCGGGGAGTTGCCTTAGCCACAGCAGGCGAATAGTGTCGTCGTTTATTTTTCCACATCCAGCTTCCTTCATTTTTCGCAAGAGCTGGGAAGGCTTCTGGTCTCCAAGATCCATTTCTGATAGTAGTCTGTGGAAACGTCGGTGTTCGCTCTCTTCGTAGCAGTTTATTAGACGTTCCTTGATGGTGGAGTACTTATTTTCGCTGGGCGGGTTACTTAAAATGTCACTAACTTGATGGACGACCTCTTTTGGTAGTTTGGATATTACCATGTTATATTTGTAATCTTCGCCCTGTTTTTGTGGTGCTATTATTGCTTCAAACTGGGCGAACCATAAACGTGGGGAGTCTGTCCAAAATTGAGGTAGTTTGTCTGTGACCGTGATAGCAGCAACTGATTCGCACCCAATGTCGCCTCTCGAAGGAGTTGTTGTTGGAGCCATTTTTGGGATGTGATAATTTCGTAATGCTATTGTTCTCTAGATTCACTACTGAACACCATATAGGGTTCCGGTCGTCCCGGTATTATATCAGCACTAGAAACCAATAGATCACGTCGGGGTCACCAATTATTGCGTGTTTACCCAGGGAGGTAATTAGACCACACGTTGATTGTAATATTTAATAATGACTCTCTTATGACTCTGTATGACTCTGTATGACTCTGTATGACTCTGTCTAATCTAACTTAAACTAAAGCTTATATACAATATGTAATATGGACAGTTTTAGGTGGGGCGAACTAGGAAGCACTGTTTACTTAAATTGCTAAATTGACATTATATTATTTGTTCTTCCTTATTTAATAATTTACAATATTACTATTGTTTGACGGCACGTAGGTTAACTTGAGTAAAACAATTATTGAAGCACGTAGCCGTGTAAAGATCTAAACTACTAATATACTGTGGCTTCGCCATATTTATCATCACTTCACTTCACGCGACTGCCGATCGAGAGCTTTCAGATTTGATTTCCGGGTCGTCCAAAAAGTGTTGTTTGTTTTGAAAGCACATAAGACGTCGGTCCCGGTTATCATGAACATCTATGGCAATCGATGATGGGAAGTGAGTTCTCTCAAATTTACTGACAAGTTCAACTTTCGAATTCTTTTCGAACTAAGTGTTGCGGAGGTACGATGGCCGATGTACCGTAAAATCGATTGAACTAGTAACACACCAAAATAATCTTGGGAATAAAGAAGGCTAGGAAGATAAAGATGATAAACTGGAGCAAAGCTAGTTTAAAAAAAATAGCCTGTACCTAAGTACGATATACATTTTCATATGCATATAAATAGTAAATAACTGTTCATTAGATATTACAGACACCTCAATTTTATTTATTTGTAGCTACATAGTATTGAGCCTCAGAATGACAGTAAAAATGGTATAAAGAAAGAAAATCATGCAAAGGAAACCAATACAATCAGTTTATTCAACAAAAGGTACATTGTCACTCAAGTCGCTCGGAGTTGTATTTTTTTCTTTGCAAGCAAAATACTTGTCTGACAATCAAGTGACGGTTATTTACATTTCTTCGAATGTTTGGTAAGCATTGAACATACGTTTTCCTGAGCACCTACTGCGATGTGCCCCTTTATACCATAGACCGGTTCAGAGAGTTGCCGTATTCTATCTATAAATCTGGTTTAACAAAAATATGCCGAAAACTTGGGGAGCGGAGCCTGCTTTTCAAAAACCTGATAATTTGAAAACGGGTAAATTTAGTGGAGGTATATTTTATACATCAAGCAGAGTAGTACATGCAATGCCATATTTTACCATGAAGAACAGAATTAATTATTATTGGATACTGTTACTCTTGCTAGGAATGCTTTTCTGATAAAATCTGAAGATCTCTTCTTAGTCTTAAATGATTGATAATAAGATCTAGTTGAGTATGTAGTTTATGATATAGCATAGGATGCAGTTGCAGTGTATTTTTACAATAAATGAAAGCTTTTACAGTAATTACCCTCAATTCAAAAAAGATAAGAAATAAGATTTCAAAACCTTAAGTCCCATTTATCTTAATTAGAGTGTTTTAAAGACGGCCTAGTTACAATTAGCGTTATGTAATAAACTAACCTTACAATAGAGAGCGACGGTTCTAGTGACTATTTCAACGATATGACGGACGCTGGCCTCTTCTATGAAAAGTTAATGAAAACGAAAAAAAAGCTTGTCGTTTTCATGCTTTTTCTCCTCAACACTTATAATATCTCATACTTTAGGTCCCTCATCCTATGTTCTTCTTGTACCTTAAATTTCTTTGATTTAGTCATTCTGCCTGATGCACAGCATGACTAAAATCAAAGAGTATCCTTGATCAACTTTAAAAACAAGTAGGTATATTTCTAACCAATTAGAGCAAGTTTCAGCAGATGGGTCGGTTACAAAAGCTAATCAAATATTTATAAATACTCCAAATGCTAATAGCAAAATAACGTCAAACCCATAATAATAGTAATGATTGTTGCAGGACTGCAAAAGAAAAAAAAATGTAAATATATTAAATTATTATACTTTTTTTTACAATAAAAGAAGTTCATCATGTTTTAGATGTCCCTAAAAATGTGAGAAACCAGAAGGATCGAAAATTCCTCGCTGTGGAAGCCCTGCGTCTGGCCGAAGATAAAGGTGGTCTATACACCTCTATAAGAATGACCCTCTTCTGCAGTAGAGTGGTAGGGTTGCTACCCTTATCTGGATTGACCTGTCAGACCAGCGACAGACTTAGGTGAGTAAAAAAATTATGATTATAATCTCCAATTGCGCGTGTTAGATTAAAGAAAAGAAGAGATGAAACATGCATAGTGATAAAGGTTTTATCTATTAAAATATTAGAATATTTAGAACGAAAGGAATTTGAGTATATCCAATGAAACCAAATCAAATCATATTAATCCTTTTTATATTTCAATGTCAAGTAGTCAGTCAGTTAGTCGTGATTCTATTCGTCTGTTCCAAGGTGTAGATCCTATGGAGAAGAACAGACAAGAAACTCCATGGACACTCTTTTCCAACATGTTTACATACATATTTCACATTATACATATATCCATAAATCAAACATTATAAATTATTACACAACTAGATAACATTTTAGTAAAAAGAAATACACAAAAGTGAATGGCATATACTTAGCTTTTAAATCAATATAATATCCTCAATTAATAGTAGAGAGCTCCGTACTGATCCACGTCTCGACGAGAAGTTTCCCTGTCCAGTTGGAACCCTCGCTTTTATAGGCGACGACAAACAAGTACGACACATGTATTTTAATCAAGTACCTTCATCAAAGTACATTATTTACAGAATGTGTTTAAAGTAAAGTATTAATACAAACATATCAATATTTATATAAAATATATAGTCAAAAGTAATAATAATAACATTAACATTACTAAACAGTGTTTAAAGGCAACGACAACTGAGTAAAACATACGAGTATGTATTTTATCAACTACCGTCATCAAACAATATGTTCAGAATATATTTAAAGTAAACTATTGACAAACATGTATCAATATTTATACAAAGTATTTAGTTATATTAATAAGTACATTTACATGAATCTATCACGGCCATACTGACTTGTACTTCGTTCTCGAAGTACAAAATACCACTAACATACTTAATGTAAGAATAACAATAATAATGTTAAAAACTAATACATTTTCTCATTGCTATAGTTTCTTTTCACATTAAGAAGACTATAACAACGGTCAGTTGCTTTGACAACAATATCATCTAGCCTCACACCTGCTGCACATGAGACAGGCTAGAATCAAAGCAAAAGAATTCAGCAGTTCAACTCAATCAGTTCACCTCAATTACATCGTGTCACCACATTTATATATATCGTGTTACCTCAATTACATCGTGTCGCCTCAATTACATCGTGTCGCCTCAATTACATCGTGTCGCCTCAATTACATCGTGTCGCCTCAATTACATCGTGTCACCACATTTACATCGTGTCACCACATTTACATCGTGTCACCACATTTACATCGTGTCACCACATTTACATCGTGTCAGTAAATATTTCCTTAGGACATCAATATACATACAATTTGGAGTACAAATCAAAATTACATGTTACATATTAATATTATTTAACAATAAGAAAATACATAAATTAGTCATTGTGAGGCACTGCGTCTTCGTCAGCCCATTCACCTGGCCATAGTCTCAATTTATCTTTAGCTACAGTTTAGCCAATCTCAAAAACCTTATTGTCTCGTCTTACAATGTCAAATCGAGTTTTGAATTTATTTGCCTCACGACATAAACGCTGATAAGCAAGTTCACGGTCTGCCCTTAGGTCTATATTACTGTCAGGTATGGGAATATCATTCAGATGTGCTTTATTACATAATATACAGGGGATATTTGCATTACAACCAACGAGAAAAAGAATCAACGTAAAACCCGTAGATTTTTAGACAGTGGTGTTAATTGATTGTTGAACTTTCTAAGACCCGCTTGGCCAATCTGACGACTTGCTACATATAGTAACATCTTGACTAATTTTACTAAAAAAATATTCATCAGTTCTAATTCTTCGAATTTAACAGTAATTACGATTTTTGCATATATTTGTAAGCTACCGATGCTTTGATTATACTATAATTTGAACCTGTATCATCACCAGGACTAGGTGTCAAAACTAATTTCGTTTGACTAAAAAAACAAACCGACTTGATTTTCAGAATTAGGCGAATCATCTTTAGGTCGTAATGTGCAGAATAGATCTATATGCCCGGGCTTTTTTTTTAGTAAGTACAAAATTTTGTGAGCAGCAGGTTGTCGCTATTATGATTACGATAATTTGTTGATTTACTGTTTTTCGAATTTCTTGTACGATTACGGTTAGATTTCAGTCATTCCTCAAAGATCACAACACAAAAATGACGGTATTGTACGAATTGTGTGTCAAGAAATACAGAGTTGATTTTATATATTATTTAGAAAGATAGTGGGTACTTTGGTTAAAATATTGTCAATGTTGTTTGGTAAAATATTTTTGTAAAATGTATTTTATTTTACAATTAGTAAGAAGATAATCCCACAGTAACAACTTTTTTTTTTAGGATCTATTTTGAAACCTTTAGGGAATGCGAGTTAGAAGTGTTCTTAGTGCAACAATCTATTGGCCTTCTTTTTTTTTGTTTTGGCATATGAAGTAAATAAGTTTATCAACCGTGAAGTACTCTTAACATTTGTACTTTAGCATGAAACTAGCAAATATCTTTAGTTATATTACATTTAACTAAATGTCTTGTGATTTTTGTAAATAAAGATTTAAGATAAAAATGTAAGAACAGTAGATGGGTAGTTTGCAATAATATTGATGCGAAAGTGTTGAATGTTGTGCATAGAAGGTTATAATTATTATAGGGATGTTTTTATTCGTGTTCAATTAACAAAACAAGTTAGCTATTGCAATAAATAAACAGAACTTTTCCGCATAATCTATCACGGCCAGACTGACCTGTACTTCGCTCTCGAAGTACTTGAACGTCTCTGGCATTGACATATTAATTCTATCACTTGCTGCACATCAATTTCAAACTAACCTCAGGGCAGTGACACAGCAATTCATACAATAGCCTCTGGCCTTGACATACCAGTCCTATCACCTGCTGCGAATGAATTTCAGACTGATATCAGGGCAGTGACCGACCAGCAGTAATCAAGCTTATACAGGGCAGTGACCAACCAGTAGTGATATAAAAACCGTTTTATTCTAAGCTTATATCCTCTCAAACATCCATTGTTAATTGAACACAATTTATTGTGAATAATTTATATATAACTGCAAAATATCTAAACGATTCCCTTTCACAAGACAGCAATCATTAAGGGAATTAAATAATCGCACAAAATATCAACAATAACACAACAACGTAATAATAATCTATCATGGCTAATCACTAATAAACTATATCACCTATATGAAAATCATTATCTACGAATACTATCAGTATTTTTCTGCAGTTTTCCTAAGACGTAGCCTAGCTATGTCAGCTGCAGAATCAAACCCGTGGCTATCATATAGTGATTTATTTGCATACCCCTAATCGAGGCAAAAATCTCTTATTCATGGTTGATTTTATGGAATTACAATCCGTAAGAACAGTGAAATATAAACCAAGTAAATAAAATTATTTAAGAGCATTAAGACGTTAACGTTTCTAATTCATACACGGGTATTTAGATTCAGTTGTTGAGGTACGTTATCTGTTTAGGTTGGGCGTTTTGTAGTTTAAATAGGTTGTAAAAAAAAAATTGAATTCCAATGTACTACTAAAGCGACTGTTAAACGATGCTATCCTAATATTAATATCGGATATACCTCCATAAACAAGCTGGACAAGCTGTCCCTCAAAAATGCTACCTGCATATTTACAATAGAGTATGACCAGAGCCCTTATGGGCTTTAACTACTTTGCTTACGGTAGTGATGGAAGCTCCATCCATGGTCCTTGGCTATGGCGTCAGTCAGTCCGTGTTATCCCAGCCTTCCGCCCCGTTGTTCTTGTCCGGATGAAACGGCGGCAACACCACATCATCTTTACTTCGGTTACCAGCTACAGCATCACGTATGGCTCCAGAAGGCCCTCCAACATAGCAGGATACATCTGAAATTTTTTGTGACAAAGTACATAAACAATAACAAAGCACATAGGTTCCGATCGCACTTCTGATGTTAGATTAAAGAAAAGAAGAGATGAAACATGCATAGTGATAAAGGTTTTATCTATTAAAATATTAGAATATTTAGAACGAAAGGAATTTGAGTATATCCAATGAAACCAAATCAAATCATATTAATCCTTTTTATATTTCAATGTCAAGTAGTCAGTCAGTTAGTCGTGATTCTATTCGTCTGTTCCAAGGTGTAGATCCTATGGAGAAGAACAGACAAGAAACTCCATGGACACTCTTTTCCAACATGTTTACATACATATTTCACATTATACATATATCCATAAATCAAACATTATAAATTATTACACAACTAGATAACATTTTAGTAAAAAGAAATACACAAAAGTGAATGGCATATACTTAGCTTTTAAATCAATATAATATCCTCAATTAATAGTAGAGAGCTCCGTACTGATCCACGTCTCGACGAGAAGTTTCCCTGTCCAGTTGGAACCCTCGCTTTTATAGGCGACGACAAACAAGTACGACACATGTATTTTAATCAAGTACCTTCATCAAAGTACATTATTTACAGAATGTGTTTAAAGTAAAGTATTAATACAAACATATCAATATTTATATAAAATATATAGTCAAAAGTAATAATAATAACATTAACATTACTAAACAGTGTTTAAAGGCAACGACAACTGAGTAAAACATACGAGTATGTATTTTATCAACTACCGTCATCAAACAATATGTTCAGAATATATTTAAAGTAAACTATTGACAAACATGTATCAATATTTATACAAAGTATTTAGTTATATTAATAAGTACATTTACATGAATCTATCACGCGCCACTTGGTTTGATCATTCTCGCACCTACCAGCCATATTGTGGAAATCATCAATGTATCTGGCCTGTTGATATCATATGTTAGGTGTACCAGGCGGCAGTTTCCAATGAAAAATAATATTTGCTCTCGAGTTAAGAAAGCTAATAAAACAAAACTTAACCTAAGGTAGTGCTTGAACAGATAGTGATACATCTTATTATATTTAAAGCTGGACCTTCAGAGCCTTATCCTGCTCTAATTGCATAAGAAAATAATTATTGAAGTAAATAACTAAAAAACAACTCCATAGCTCTCTCAAGTCACTTTATACCATATACACATTTTTGATCTAGTTATAATTTGTCACGTGACCATTTGGTACTTTTTTAAAACATAAACCGCGAAATACCAATTAATGTGCGGGGGTATTTACAACTTACATGAAACGGACAAAAAAAAATACTTATATTATATATTGTCATAACAGGGGATCGAACTGTGACTGACTCTATCATTATACCATCGTCATACATAATAATCGTTGAAATTAGTGATGCAGATAACTTTGAAGTTAATAAAGCATAGGTACACAAATCAACTAAACAAAACAAACAGACAAATAGTATAGATTTAAATATTAATATTTTATATATAAATATTTCGGACAACTTACACACAACATTATCTAGTCCCAAACTAAGCAGAGCTTGTATTATGGGTACTAAACAACTGATATAAATACATAAACATACTTTTTTTTTTGTAAATACATACATATTATACATAGAAAAACACCCAGACTCCGAAACAAATATTTGTGAATCACTCAAATATTTGGTCTGACCCGGGAATCGAACCCGAGACCTCTTGATCAGCAGCCGCATACGCTAACCACTAGACCAACAAGGCAGTCAGATTGGATTTAAGTTATGTAGAAAATATTCTCCCCATGACGACATAATCGATAACTAGTAACCAATACAGTAATCCAATGTTATTATAACATTTATAAGTCTATAAAAATTGCATTAATGTTTCGCGAGTTAGCACGTCAGTAGACAGACTGACAGATAAATATTTGCAACAAGAGAAATGTCAGGCAACTCACAACTGAAATGACATTTTGATGTGACGTCAGCGCACCACAAATGGAAATAATTAGTGCGTTCCACTTGGCGTTCACAACGATCACGCTCACGACCGCAGTTTTTCCCGTTCCACTTGCTTGTGAGCGTTACTATAGTAAACTCAAGTGGAATGGACTAGAGAGCGTTTTGGGCGTGGAGGTAAATAATATAAAAATTTAAAAAAAAAAACAAAAGATTTAAGAGGTTAGGTTATAATGTAGATGTAAGCCTTGAGAATAATAATTAATTATTGTTTAAATCGACTTAAATTAAAAAACTTATAATTTAATTTTTATATTTAATATTAGTGGTGTATTTTATTAATTTATGTTCAAATGTAAATAAAATATCGTTTGCGGCGGCAATTGGATATTTGGTAAGAGGTCTCATTAAAGCTCTAGAAAGTACTAGTTCAACCAGTTCAGATGAAGAATGGAATACGATTTTACGAAAATATGATTGTGAAAAATAAAACCTTCAACGTAAGTTTAACGGTCGCCATTTTTGATGCTTTGACATTTGAAAAGGCCGCCAATATTCTCAATGATCACCACGACCCACCGTTTTAAATGGGTCGTCGCGAGCTTCGCGTGAGCGTAAGTCATGACGTCATGAGTGACGTTTTGGCCGCGACCACAACGACCGCGGTCGTTAAGTGGAACGACTAAAGGAGCATTTTGATCGTTGTGGGCGCCAAGTGGAACGCACTCAATGTCACGTCCGTTTGTTTTGATTGACGTTTCCCGTAGTGCTTTACTTGCTCCGCGGTTTAGAAGCAAACAAAAATTTTCGCGGAACGTGGAAGCAATGTACAGCTCTATAAATATGTTTTTCCTGCAAAAAAATAGTAAGTTTGTCTTTTATGTTATAGGGTTGTGATGACGTAGATTAATCTGTTATTAAGGTAAAACATTTTTACGCATGCTTGACTTGGGGAGTAACCTGGTAAATGCGTGATGCGAGCGTTACGAAAAATGTGATCGGGCGAGGCGAACGAACGTTGAGTAGGAGATATATAGGTTAGTGAAGATAGAATAAGAGAGACATACGTTACGCATATTTTCTTTCTCTGTCCCTCTAATAGCCAGTTAATTTCGTACTGATTTACAAAATAGTAAAATAAATAACTATATTAACAATATTGGTTGGTGTGTTCAGTTTCTAATATTATACCTATACAAGTTAATGATCACGCAAATGGATTAGTGTATATTTCCTTCGACCCTCTTCTCATGCTAAATTTGAGTTGACTTTGAATCTGTCATGATGCCGCTGAACTTCGATTATTTACGTAGAGAGACTTCCATTTGACTTCCTAAACATAAGTCCTGTAGAAAGAAAATTCACCTGACTTGTTAGAGCTCCAACTTCCCATTAGGATTGCCACTAATTTTCATATAGAAACCGGGAATTGTTAACTGTGTGGGTGTAGATAAAGCTATGTAATGCCATGAATTATTACTGTTACTGCCCTTGCTATCAAATTATTAAAAAAAAACTAATTGTTTACAGGTTTAATCTGCGTTCACCATATTCTATATACTTTGGAATATCTTTATTCGGACAGTTCTTTATGGCGTTTACTTCAAGTTACTATCTATTTCAGAATGGTTTCTCTCTACCTAACATCAGTAAGTGCAAGTTTTTTTTTTTGGTATTTAGTAGCATGCAAAAGTGTTTAAAATTCTCGTTTCACAATATTCGTTGCCATATTTTTTCGAAACGGCTTGATCGATTCTTATGAAATTTTGTGTTTATTTACGTAAGCCGTTTTTTATAAATATGAAAATCGATTTATTGTTTCACGTCACTACACAAACAAATAAAATATACTATTCACATTTTTTTGGTTAAATTATATGTGGATTTGTGCAGTTTATTGTTGGAAAACACAAGTAACGCCGCGAAGCGAATCTAGTCTAAAAAAAGGATCTAAATTACTCCTTAGGTCATCAAATTGCTGCCCGTGCAAGGCGAGTCAGAATCGGTCCAGCCGCTCTAGAGATTACCCGGAACAAACAGACAGACATTTTTTTATTTTTTTCCTAAAAAAGACAACTCCCGCATTAGGAATATAAATTCCTGTGTCGCGTGGGACTTTACAAACATACATGAAACGGACACAAAGAACACCCAGACTCAGAACAACAAATTGTGAATCACACAAACTGTTATCCCACGTGGGATTTGAACCCACGACACTTGGCGCAGTAGGAAGCAGCGTGGCGACCGCTTATGCCACTAGGCCATGCATTTAGTAAAATACTGTTCATTTCATATTACTAGACACTCCAATTTTAACGTAGAGGCTGTATTCATGTCGGTGGTCTGTTGGATTAGGAAGTTCCCCAACTATTCAATATTTGAGTCAGTAGATATTCCCTTGTGATCCGCAAGTTACATAATTACTTTATTATTGAATAACATAAATCATTTTCTTAGATGTTATAAATTACATGTGTATTACAATGCAATAGTCTATTTCACTCTATGATTATGTAAAGCTTGGATCTATGTATGTATTTTAAAATAACTTTGCAAACGTAGAAATGTTTCATTTGAAATACTCAAAACTTGTCATAAGAAATAAATTCAAAGCCAAATTTTTAACGAAGATAAATATGTTTAAATAAAAAGCATATTGATTTGTTCTGGTATGTTAGTTAATACTTAGATTACTGGTGACTCGGACCGGCTTTGCTCGGTTGTCTTAAAAAATCTCTGATTTGTTCTACTATTGCATTTATGTAAACCTTCCTCTTGAATCACTCTATCTATTGCTGGAAACTGCATTAAAACCATTGAGTATTGTATATTGTGTTGAAATATACTTCATTATACTTAAATATAGTGCAGTCATTGAAGCGAAAAATACGGTCTTACCTCCGAATTTAAAAAAAAAAAATCGGAGCAATAATGCTTCAATGACTGCACTAATACCACATCACTATACTATGTTTAGATATAGTAAAATGACTGTAGTTTAACGGTCTATAAACTATCAAGAATATGAAAATAATTATGTTTAGAAAACTTTTGAATTTATATACCTTAACATAAATAAGGTCAAATGACTTTTTTCGTTGTTGATTAATTTTCTTATTTTTTTGTTAATTTCCTATTGTACACCTTACCTATAGCATAGTTTTATTGTTGTATTAATTATAATATGAATGACAAGAAAAACAGAATGCACCTTATGACCAAAATCGCGTTTTCCGTTTTCATTATTTTCAGCAAACACAATATTTAACACTTCGAGTCTACTATCATCATTGGCTCTGGTGCACATGGGCCGATTTTGGCCTCTGTTCATGAAGAGAATAGAGGAAATGGAGAAAAAACTACCTCCATTTAGGAGGAGTTTACACAATACGACCGCTAACATCACAACATTCATACTTATTGTGGCTGCGGGTACGATGTTTTCTAATTTTTCTTTAGGCACAAGTTTTGCAAAACTTCTTTTACATAGCTTTTATTATGTTATGAATAGGGTTGAATTTTTAATTTATCTTGCGATATAGAAAACTTACAGCTACATCCTTAAAATAAATATCAATAATCTACATGAAGGCCAATTAAAAGTTTTCACAGATTTGATGTTTGTAGGTTTTTAATTACACACATACCGATGTTTATTACGATTCAATTGGTCCATTTTGATCTGCATTTGTTGAGCATCTGAGCAATGAAGTTATGGGGGAAAGTGTCATGTCCCTCCAACACAAAGTAAGGATTCTCTGACCATGCGAGATGATCTTGCCTGGCAGGTCACGGCTCAAAAGTTAGTCTTGCACTATTGTATATCTGCTTATCGGTGCGAGAACTTTAATATCGCGATGCAGTATCAGTAGTAGTATCAGTAGTAATATTTCTACACATTTAATTATATCATACCTATCTTTTCTTTTAGATATTCTTTGATTAATGCTGTTTTTATCTGTAATTTTTGAAACACTGAATTTATTTCTGTATTATATAAAACAAATAAACAAACACTGTCCGAGAGTTAATTTATTAATTTACGTATATAATGAAACTGCTGTAGCTAGTATTTTTAACTTTCAGTCGAACATACACTGTCAGTCCTTTATGGGTGTACAGTTGCATACACGTGTGATTCAACAAACGCTGCTGAAACTTACTTTAAGTACAGCTTACCCTGGATCTTCGAGTACACAACGTATTCTACATGGAAGGGTGTAGTAGCAGAGGTAACCTTATTTGTTGATCCTATTATAATTTATTTATTTATTACTAGCTGCGCCCCGCGGTGTTACCCGCGTATTTTCGGGATAAAAAGTAGCCTACATATGTGCTTATCCAGAACTCATTTTTAAATTAGCCATTTACAAACTATCATTATGTTCGCTATGCAAGTTTGTTATACCTAGTAACCTGTGAAGTTTTGACAGGAGATAAACCGTGATACCTTTTGACATCTAAGATTTAAGTATTTTTATAATCACCTAGCTTTCGCCCGTGTATATCGATTATTGCAGTAAGAAGTAGCCTATGTGTTAATCTGATTTATCAGCTTTATTACTGTAAAGTTTCATCCAAATCTGTGCAGTAGTTTTTACGTGAAAGAGCAACAAACATACATACTCACAAACTAGCGCGTTTATAATATTAGTAGGAAGTAGGATTAGTAGGATTACTTTGTGCACCTCTGTACATCGGCGGACTTAATACCCTTGGCATTCTCTGCGAGCCAACCTTAGGGTGGCGCACAAATCTTGTGAGGTAGGCGCACATAGTTTGCATTACTATTTCATAGTATAATAATAATATACACATAGGTACTAGCGGTACACCCTGCGGTGTTACCAGCGGTCGTTTTTGTAAAAGTACAACAACTTTGGGGCGTAGATAGTCTAAAATTCACATCACCTAAGTTACTCCTTAGATCATCAGACACATCGATTAAATCAGTTGCCTTTTTTTATCATCATTTTCATCAACAGCCTTTAACAGTCCACTGCTGGACATAGGCCTCTCCTTAAAAGGAGGTATTGGCCTACTATACCACGGTGGCCAGACGGGTTGGTATAGGGTTGGTTTCAAGTTTTCCTTCTCTTTGCATTGATGTTGTCTTGCGTAGTTTATCCCTGAGTCGCCTTTTACGACACCCGCGGGATGAATAGGGGTGGTGACACTCTGTATTCATAATCCGTCACCACACGGACAACAACGTTTTTTATGACGGAGTGGAAAATCCAATCAGACCTCCGGTTCATAGGAGCCTAGAGTATGTGTTGTTTCCACTAAGAACATACCCGGCTAATGACCTATGACGAACTGCTCCATGCCTGCCAGGCCATGTCCCAGAGGTAAATATTTTCCCCAATAAGATTCAAGGTTTCCAAGATTCCATGTTATCGTATCAAATGATATTTTCTTGAATATTTGCATTGTAGGTAATAAGATTGTGACCTATTCGTGCCATTGTCTTTTCAGACAGAGAGTAAGTAATTGTGTGATTAACATAGTTTGACTGGCGCAGTGCGCATATGCAACAGCTGTGCTTGAGGTTTCGGATTCGAGTCCCGGGTCGGACAAAATTTTTGTGTGATCTGCAAATATTTGTTTCCGAGTTTGAGTGTTTGTTTTAAATATGTATGTATTTACAAAAAAAAGAATGATTGTATATTTATAACAGTTGTCTAGTCTAGTACCCATAATACAAGCTCTGCTTAGTTTGGGACTAGATAGGATATTTATGTATAGCCATTTCATCTGTGTCTGATAGTATTTCTTGCTCCACAGCTACGCCTGCGTGTATTTTGAGGTAAAGAGTAGCTTATAAATAAATAATAAATATTTCGGACATTTTACACACAACGCCATCTAGTCCCCAAACTAAGCAGAGTTTGTATTATGGGTAACAAAACAAGTGATATAAATACATAAACAAACATATTTTTTTTGTAAATACATACTTAATATACATAGAAAACACCCAAACTCCGAAATAAATGTTTGCGGTTCACATAAACATTTTGTCCGACCTGGGAATCGAACCCGAGACCTCTTGATCAGCAGTCGCATACGCTAACCACTAGACCAACGAGGCAGTCTTATATTTTTTTTATATTTTTGGACATCTGACACACAACATCATCTAGTCCCAAGCTAAGCAGAGCTTGTGTTATGGGTACTAGACAACTGATATAAATACATAAACATACTTTTTTTTTTGTAAATACATACATATTATGTTCTTCTTAAGAATTGAAGTACACATCTCGATCCCAAAAAATTGCTATAACTATTCCACAAAGCTTTAGCAACCATCCAGCATGTGATATCGCATCTCCACATTTAGTCTTTAGGTTGATATTTCTAAAAGTAATTTTATAATCAAATAATGAACTAACTTATATAATTTCAGATTTTCAACATACAATCTACATTTATTTGGAGCTACAATGATTTAGTTATGATGTTAATAGGTATATATTTGGCAGAACATTTCATTATACACAATGAACTTCTGAAAAACGCTGTACATAAGGTTAGTAGTACTTTTTCTTCGTCTAACAATCTAAACTGTTCATTATGAACAGAAATTAAGATACAAACTTATTTTTAACCCATTTGTTTTCTTTATAATTTAACAAAGCCTGTCAGTAAATTTGAAGGACCAACCTAAATAAGCGTATCATGGTATGGTCTTCTTTTATCATTGACCTAAAATGTCTCATTGCTGGTCGAGTGCAGGTTGGAATTGGCAAGACAATAATAAGTACTTCACGACTGTTATCCTATAATAACAACGGCGACCGACTGCTTAACGTGACTTCTCATGGTATCATGGCATTAACGGTCACCCATCCAATTACTGACTGCGCCACCGTTGATTAACCTCGGTGATTGTTTCTAATTACCTATTTTTAAGGTGTGGTAACACCCATGCCCTGCGCAATGAGCGCCTATGTAATGGTTTTTTTTTGCATTCATTACTTATACGGCATTAATTACATCAACATGGAACGTAATTTGGAAAACAGGTCAGAACTGCAGTCATTTAAACTTTGGCAGATCCAATTTACTAAATGTATGCATACATAGAAACATACATACAATTCATAAATGCCGTTTACAGCTTTCATTCCGTCTCTACTTTAAGTATAGATCTTAAAAACTAAAAACTTTGTATGTAACTATTTTAAATACACAAGATGTTTGTATAAAATGTTTTTCTACTATTTGGTATCTTTTTAAAAGTAAAGAACTTGGCTCCATTATGGCAGAAAGCCAAAGTAAGTCCACTGCCACATTTTGTCACTGTTAAGAATGTAATTACTGCGCTCAATGGTTGCAAATGTTCTAGATTAGATCTGTTTAACCCTGGGGTACCATTCTCAGAAACTAGGTCAAGTAGAGGGTTTAATCAGATAATTATTTAATTCTGTATTTTAATTCATAAGGAGAATCATCTTATTCTTATCTTCAGTAGTACTTTATATCCATGGATGTGTAAATCATATTGGTTAAGTTGGAAAAAGCAAGCTATTAATGTAGTAAGAAAAGTAAAATGTAATATCGCTTCGCTTGTCTATCATAATTCATTTATATCACTAACTAGGTCTAAGGTTTAGTGAGAATTCATTTAACTTCTACTCGCTCTCAACGGCGAGCAGAATGCGGTGCGGCGACGATCATTTCGATCTAAAATAAACTCACGCAAGGCCTTGAGACACTTGAAATAGCATTTTGACGAGTGCATCCTCCTGTCCACTTTAATGAGGCTCTATATTTCTATATATATAAAAGAATTTTGGATTTTTGTGCTGTCAGTAACTGCCGATGTATCGGTGCGTGCTGAAGCTTTGATTTCTAAGATATAACGCACCTCTGATGCAGATGATATGACAGAGTCAGAGCATTAATGCAAACTTGATCATTGGATTCAGAGAAGAAAATGCTGACTTAAATTTATTGCAGATTCGAATACCAGAGTAAATAAGTCCTTTAGTTATTTGTAGAAGAAATATAATATTAAAATAATTGCAATTAAGCTCTTACGTGTATCTATTTAGAAATAGAAATTGAACAACAGTCATAGGATTTAGAAGATCATGTGTGACTTGTGTCAAGTTATTAATGTTGTTGCATTTTCATAAGTTTCAGATAGTTATCGATAATAATATTATAAAGAGCTTAAGTTTGTCAGGCTATATGGAGTAACCTATGGATGTAATTAATATAAATCTGTATAAACCAATATAAAGTTACAATATTTGTGGGCATGGGCGTACCCAGGGGGGGGGCAGGTAGGGGCAGCTGCCCCCCCCTGGAAATCTCGCTTAACATGTATGAACTCGCCTAATTACTAATCAAAATATAAAAGGGCTTTATGCCATAACAGGTATTTTAGAGAAATTAACTTTATAATAAACCGCGCAGATAGTACTGGCAAAATGCACGGTGCAATTGCCAAAAAACCGCGCGCGACGATGGCGGACGAAGAATACCGAACTTAGCCGAGCGTTAGCACGCTCGGCTGTATTTGGTAATCTTCGGTAGGGAGATGCGAGTTAAGTTTGCATTTTATTTGACACTAGCTGGGTTGACTAAATTGCGGTTGACGATTTATGACGTATTAAAAAAAATCTTACTAGATCTCGTAAAAAACTACTTACTAGATCTTGTTTAAACCAATTTTCAGTTCAAGTTTGCATGATAATGTACATCATATATTTTTTTTAGTTTTATCAACCTCTTATTTTAGAAGTTACAGGGGGGGGGGCACACATTTTTCAAGACCTAGCCATACAAGGGTTTGATGAAAACAAAAATTCGAGTTTCAGTTATAAGTTGGAACCCCCAAAATGTGTTGTTTTTTTTTTATATTTTTGTGTGAAAATATAAATGCGATTCACACAATACATTTACAATAAGTTTCAAAAGTATAGTTCTTATAGTTTCAGAAAAAAGTGGATGTGACATACGGACAAAAACATATATACGAGACGTACGGACGGAAAGCTACTTTTTTTGTCCCAGAATTACCTTCTGTGAAAGCTTTTCCAAACCTTCCACCATTTTCAAATATTTTCGACGCAAAACTGATTCCCTGAAATTTTTTAATCATATCTTTACAGGTTCGGATCTTAGGAATATTATTTAAGTCGTTCACTACTAGGTTTAGCTAGTGGCAGGCGCAGTGAAAAGTAGCCCGCCGTAGCCGTAGCCCTGTCCCACGCATTCGTTATCATCGATGTTTAAGGCATTGATGAATCCATTCATTTCAGCCTTAACATCTTCAACCAATTTTTCTCTAATTAGAACTCCACATATATTTAAAATCTTATTTTGTATTTTTGGGGACGTATATTATGCATTTTATGGCCTTTTTCGGTTTTCGAAAAATTTCATCACCAGAATCAATTTTCAGTTTCAACAAATCTCGAAAATCGCCTTCATCGTTTTCTTCCTCACAATGGCAAATCGTGAGTACTGCAAATTATTGTGTTAACTATAGGTTGTAACGTATTTCTGTTCTCTTCAATAAGATTTGCTTGGCCTGTTTGCAACGCAACCTGTACATTTGTTTTTACGTTGCCAAAACAATTGGCAGCTGCACTTGATTCTCTCTATTGTGTATATCTTTATATTTTGTGAACGGTCTGACAATTAGAGATCCCTGTACACCACCTACAAGTTTCGGCGGAAATAAGACGCATTATTTGATTATTATACTGAAATAATGCGTCTTCAATATCAAATAATAAAAATTACAGCTCCACAATTTAGAAAATGTATGGACGAAGTATCCCAATTTTATGAATTAGAAGGGATCACATCTAAAGAACTTCGAAGATTCGGAGATAGCAGAATTAATTCAACAAGCAGAATGTTTTTATCCGAAAGCGAAACAGCCCTAAAAAATTTACTTGCAATGCCTTATTCCACGACTACAATTGAAAGATCATTCAGTACATTCAGACGTGTAAAAAATTGGCTGAGATCAAAAATATTAAAGACTGATTAAATGGACTTTGTTGTTTCAGTGTACATAAAAAACTTATAAACAGTATGGGCGATTCTTTCACGGAAGACGTTTTTTTATTACGCGTGTAATGCTTCTAGCACCATACCCTTCATGGGGTGAGCGAAGGGCGTGTGTGAGACTCCCGGGCATTCGGTTTAAACCCAACTTAAATCCCACTAAACCCCGCGGCGGCCAACCTCGGCAGTCGGGAGGAACACCAGGATCGCATCAGCGGCTTCTGGTGCCCCGCTGCCTTACCCCTCAACTGGGGTACATCTCGGGGTGACTGGATTCACTACCGAGGCAGAATGCTGCTGCGTCTCTCACCGCTCTGCACACTAAGAGGCGGAACATCAATGCGCCTTAGACGGCACCCCAGACCGCACCGGGATGTCACCTCTCTCGGGACATTTGTAGCGGTCACATCTCCCCGGAATGTGACCGCAACGACCCTTAGACGACGACTGGGGTGCTAGGCGACATTGCCGCGTCCCTTTCGCCGCCTCCTTCGAGCGGAATCGGTCCTTTCCCAATCCCGAACTGCGGACTCCTTCTGGAGCATAATGTTCTCATAAAAGGGAACCGCGGATTCCAATCCCTCGCTACTCGCCAGCATTGCCGCAATTAATTCTGGCGGTGACAGGTTTTGTCCGATCTGTCCGACCAGGACTCGACGTTCGGCCGCCCAAACAGGGCAATCCACTAGCGTGTGCTGTAGGCTCCCGTCCTATTCGATTCAGATACTCACCGAAGCAACCATGCCCGAGGAGTATCTGAGTCAATCGATAGGTGACACAGTCGGTCCTCTCTACCGACGCTTCGAAGTTCGGCAGAACGGCTCCAATAGCCCGTTGGCTAGCACAGCCCTGAATTTCAAGCCCTACCTGCCAAGTCTCCAGAGCTCGCTTATGCGCTTTCCACCGTAGCATTCCAGGCTCATGGTCTGGCGCGGCCTCCCCAGCACTCCGACCGACTGAACAAATTTCGTCGTAGACAGTAGCATCCATGTCGGCCAGAATGTCGAAGGGTGGAGATCGCACCAGGACCGTCGCTGCCTCGTACGAAATCGTTCGGTAGCCCCGTACGATCCGTATGGCCATCAGCCGATGCAACCTTCTGAGTTGAGCCTGGCAGCGGGAGGAGCCCGCCAGGTCGTCAGACCAAACGGGCGCCCCCTTCCCGTGGTCCACCAAGATTGGGCAGCAGGCGATGTAGTGCTCCTGCTATCACTCGTACTCGGGGTCTAATCCCCCGAACACTACATATACCTAATGTTGCATGTAGGTGTGTTTGTGTAGTGTGTATGACAAAACAGCCGCGGACGATCCGACCTAAAAAAATTGACTTGCCCCCCCCTAGAACAGAAGCTGGGTACGCCCATGTTTGTGGGTTTCCCATGCTGCAAATTGACCCGAAAAAAAAGCAGCGGGAATTGTTTGAAAATATTCCACGCCCAAGGAAGTTTGCAATTTTGCATCAGTCAGCTAGTCTGTCATAAGGTCGTATACTACAAACATATACGACAGATAAAGGATGCTTATATTTATATATGCTTACCTCAAATATTAGTCTCTATCCGAGACTTTTGCCATCGAAATTTTCACTTCATCTACTTTCACTATCACTTCATCAGCAAGTATTGAAAATGGCCTTAATTTTTTTTGTAGGATAACTTCGTTTGTGCCGAATTCCGCACTCAATATCTTAAAATTGTACACATAGTGAAACTCGTCAATGATCAATTTGGAATATATTTAGTAACTTCGATCTCCGGCAGTTTATACTGGATTTGCACTCAGCTGTTTTATGTTTTAAAGTAAGTTAGATTTACTCATTTCAAAATTAATACTAGTCATGATTCTTGTAGAGGAATGTGTCTTATCTCCATACGGTTAATTTCGGGATACTGTAATTTCTATATCGCGATATAGGATTAGTAGCCCGAAGTTTCGCGTATGTTAGATAGATGGTGTTTTAGTATGTTTTGTTGCACTAAATGTTTAATGTAGAAGTCGCTATTATTTTTTTGCTAACTTTATATTGATCTCATTAGTTTTTCACGATACATGCTATATTCCAAATACATTCAAATATATTTTCTCAAAATGTCTGTAGTGTTTCGGTTCTTATACATTTGATTATTGTAGCTGTATTGAACCCATGATTTAAAGCTGTACCTAAATGTTTGGTAGACAGTTTTGATGAGATTTTTTCAATATGTCATTTTTCAGTATACTGCATTCCTTTCAATTTTTGAAGAGTGAAGATATGAAATAACTTAATATTTGTCAATATTGAAAAGGAGTTTATTATGGAGAATTAAATGCTGTCTCACTGCCTGCATCTTATTATTTCTTTTTTTTTCAGTAAGGGTCAAACGGGTCATTTTATTATTGATTGCAAATTGAAGGACTATGTGGATTCTAAGTGAGTATAAACTACTCTCTTTAGCGTTACTATTTGAAATGATTTCATTTCGGAACTTTGAATTCAAATTTGTGTTGATAATATGAACGGTTCACTGAAAATGCGCGTACCTAGGAACTATAATGCTACTTTGCTGTACATTTTAGATATTTAGGTTCTTTTGTTCATCATGGTTAGAAAACATACCATTAGAATACAAAAAATAAATGATACAATGTGCCACCATCATCGCTGTCTGTGGTCTTGTACAGGGAACCTTTAGATGGAGGATGGATATATTCTACAGTATAATACACATATTGTGGTGCCCATTTTCTATATGAATACATTACATACTACTATTGTTTTCAATATTTAATTCTGTCGTGACTATTATGGGGGCCTGGTTAAATGTTTCTGCATTATTCTGCCGGTCTCTGGCAGCCGGGAGTGTGCGGGAATGATGCAGAATGATTGGACCTCCGGTCTCACACTCACCGACGAAATACGATTGTTCATATCCATCTATTTTGGCGCAGTGGTAGCGACTGTTGTAGCGAATGCTTGAGGTCTCGAGTTTAATTTCCGGGTCGGACCAAATGTTTATGAGATCCGCGAATATTTATTTCGGAGTTTGGTTGTTTTTTATGTATAGTATGTATGTATTTACAAAAAAGTATGTAAATATATTTATATCAGTTGCCTAGTACCCATAATGCAAGCTCTGCTTAGTTTGGGACTATTTTGGGAAGTATTTATTTTATTTATTTATATTACTTTTGGAACGGTTTACATAGCATATTAGAAAGGCTGACCAGATGAAGTGTAACGCTTGGTGTGTTCAGGGACGCCGTTCACCGATCTCACACATCTACGTACATGTAGTGGGATTTTTTTTCAGATCCTCACATAGCCTCCATCACTCTGTATACTTCGTGTATTCTTTTTCTTATCTTGGGATTCGAGCGCTATTGGTACTTCTTCTAGCGGCTAGGGTACACTCTAACGCCTCAGTACCGGTGACCATTCTAAATAAACTACCCAGCTCTAAGTATAATGTAGAGGTAAGTAAATTTATGAAGGATTTATTATAAGCCTGCCAAATGGTGACCCACATTATGGCGCCCTTTTTTTTAAAGTTTTTTTTTAAAAGGCGGTAATGCTTTTCACACCATACCCTCCGTGGGGTAGGCGAAGGGCGTGGTCTACGACCTCTGGTCTACCCACTAAACCCCGCGGCACCAGGAACGCATCAGCGGCCTCTGGAGTCCCCCCTGCCGTACCTCACGAATGTGGTCCATCCCGGGGTGAATAGTCACCCCTGGGCAGAACGCTGTCTTTCCTCTCACTGCTTTACACAGTAGGAGGCTCAACACCGGTCCGCCTTAGACGACACCCCGGCCGCACCAGGGTGTGGTGGTGGCCGTTTGCAGCGGTCACATCTCCCCTAGATGTGGCCGCAACGACCCTTGGCGACGATAAGGGAACTAGCGACCTCTGCCACGCCCCTTTCGCCACCTCCTCCGATCCCGCTCTGCGAGTCCGTAGAGCGGGACCAGTAGAGCTCCAGAAGGAGTCCCTTCTGAACGTAATGCTCCACTCTTACAGAAGAAGACCGCGGCCTCCCATCCTGCATTACTGACCAGCATTGCCGCGATCAATGCTGGCGGTGACAGGGTTCGTCCGATCTGCCCGACCAGGTCTCGACGTTCAGACTCCCACGCAGGGCAGTCCTCCAGCGTATGCTGGGTGGAGTCCTGGTCGGACCCGCAGTGGTGGGATTGTGCCGTAACCTCACGTCCGATTCTACTCAGATACTCACTGAAAACATTATGGCGTCCTAGTGAATTGCTTCTGCATCATTGCGCCTCTGGTATCGCACTCAACACGTCAGCACGAATGTTGTCATTTTAGGTTGGTCTTCTGAGAGAGAGAAGTATCACCTCAGTTGAGTCGGCCCGTCCGAGCTGAAATCAGCGTCGCTTTACTACCTTAAAAGATTAAAGTCGTATTATTTTGATTTAAAGCTATAGCTTATATTATTTGTTGAATATAAATTATAACTACTGTTGTATTTTAGGTTCAAAGATACCTTTCACAAATCAAGAATATGAAAATTGCTATGAGCGGTTTGGATTTTTTCCACGTAACACGGACCATGATTTTGACGGTAAACTATTGTTGTATTTCGGTAATAAGTATGTTCAGCACATATTACATTATACGCCTTAATCCCATGAGTTAGATGTCAATGATATGATTGATCATTATGGATTGGTCCAACGAGGTCTGCATAGCCCCTCTACTGTTGGCAACCTTGTGCATTAAACCGAATAGGGGTTTCCTGTAGTTTTTAAAATTTTGGTATGAGTGAAACCAAAGATAATGGGGAGCAGGCTCGGACTGGAAGTTGTTTTGAAAATTTTATGATTATGATGATGATGATAATTATGATGATGATGATTATGTATCTGCCTCACTGGCGCAGTGGTGGTGTATGCGACTGATGTGCTTGAGGTCTCGGCTTCGGGTCGAACCGAATGTTTGTATGATCTGATCATATTTATTTCATAGTTTGAGTATGTTATTTACGAAGTAAAAACGTTTACAAATTAGAGATATTATTTCATTTAATATTTGTCTACTAGCTATAGTACGAGCTCTGCTTAGATTAGGACTAGATGATGTTGCATGTTAGATTCCCGAAATATTATTTAGAATTAATGTGTTTTTTTTTTCAGTTGGTTGCAAAGATCGTCACCTACGAATTAGTGTTGTTACAATTTAATAAATAGACATTGATTCCATATTTTATTTTTCATTTGTAGTGATTCCCAAAAGAATTATATCAATTATAATATTAAATTTTTATTTTCTAGGCATAGCTGAATCCTGCGATATTACCTATCCGCTGTCGTTGTTATACCTTTAGAACAACAAACGCGGGTAACGCCGCGGGGCACAGTTAGTCTAAAAAAGGAACCTGAGTTACTCTTAATATAATAAGGTTTTACCAGTAAAGTTCCATCACAAGCGGTCTAGCTGTCCCAGATATTACCCCTAATGAACAGATAGACAAACAATTTAAGTACTTTGTATACTTTCATATGTATTTAGGGAATAGCTGTAATTTGAAATTAATACACAAACAGACATTTTAATGTGTACGTTCACAAATAATAAAGTGACAAGAAAAAAAAACAAAATACTTAAAAAGCAAGAACAAAAATAAAAATGAAAGCAAATTAAAGTAGGTAAATTGATACTATAAATGATGCTATAAACCCCAAATAATATCATTTTTTCTGTGTTGACAAAAATAATAGGCTTACCGATTGTAAGTCCCAGCTATTCTATTCATATTTTATCACCAAAAGTAAGCGGATAAGACATAATCCAGCACTATATTCTAAGAACTCTAAATAAAAATATCATCCGTCAAACTCCGCTACAAATATTTAAACAGTCGGATTTCTCAACTTATTATCTCAAGGCTGGAAATGAATACGCACCTCATATAATTTTAATATAAAGTTAGGCGCTGTCTTAATTACAGTTTCGCTTCTCTGTCGCCTCAGAGGTACAAACGAACCGTAATAGAAAATTTGTGTTATCTTATGCAATTTGTTCTTTGTTTACGACGAAATGCTATATGTGAGGTACCGTATTTCGGCTTATAGGAGTGGCAGGAGAAGATGAAGGTACCTTCTAAGGAAACGTAATGGAAATCCCCTTTTATAAGCATTCTTAATACTTTAAGCTATCCTGGAATGCTGTTGCTACAGAGATGATATGACGCATAATTTGCTGTAAATAACATTTCAGAATAAAGGAATAATCTTTTCCTCCTCTTCCTAGCCTTTATTCCCAAGATTATTATGTCGGCTACTAGTTCAATCGATCTTATATGAATATCAGTTTTTCCTCGGAGCGACTGGCATTCGACCTCCACAACCCTGAGGAAGAACTGAAATTCGAAGGTTGCACTAGTTGTCGGTCATAGATATTTATGTCAACCGGGACCGATGGCTTAACGTGCTCTCCGAGGTACAGGTGTTGTTGGGTTTTTCCTGTAAGAAAAACCCAACAACACCTTTGGTCTGACCCAGGATTTATACCCGAGACCAGCAGTCGCTTACGCTTACGCTTACTAGGCCAACGAGGCAGGCAGAATAAAGGAATAATATGAAAGGTAATTAAAAGTATGTGTTTAGAGGGGGTATAAAGATAAATTGCCGATCTTAGATTTGATTTTTACACTCGAAAATAAGCCACAAATGATGAAACAAAACATGCCCGTTACCTCGGGTCGTAAGGTGCGATAGAAAGCGTTCTGCACGGAATAAGAATGTAGTAAGCGCCGAATTAATTTTATTGTAATTACTCGTAAATTGTACATTTTTTTTTTAAAACACTAATAGAGTCCCTTGGCTATGCACTCGGCTGCTCCCACGTGCATAGCGGTTATCGCAGTAAAGAGTACCCTTTACTGCGATATGACCAACTCATTCTATATTCCTATATTCTTCAGAAAGATTAGATGTATTTCCATTCCCAATTTCATTAAAATTGACACAGCGGTTTAGCGGTGAAAGCGGGCAGACCTTAGTTTGAAAATTATAAAATTAGTATGAAAATCCACTGGGCTTACACCCTTCTGTGAGGTAACTAAAAATAAACCCACGATAATACAACTATCGCTCGCAACCAAATAAGTTAGGATTGTTAACAGTGGTACGCGTTGGCAGCCAGGCCTAGCGGGAACTTGTTTTTAAAAGAAGGTATGGCACCCAAGATGTCACTCGCTCTTTATTTTTTAACTGATAATACATTTATATTTATATCCATGCTTTCCATCAGGCAGAGTAGAGTCACTTTTATGGGCTTAAATTTAAAAGAAAAATATATCATCAACATCATCAACAGCCTTTAACAGTCCACTGCTGAATATAGGCCTCTCCTTAGAAAGGAGGTTTTGGCCTACTATACCACGCTGGCCAAACGGGTTGGTATAGGGTTGGTTTCAAGTTTTCCTTCTCTTTGCATCGAAAAATATATAAAAAACAAGAAACTGGTAATCTAATTTATAAATTTAAAATATACCAAGAATTTATGAATTTTAAAACTTAGAGTGAGTTTAGTAGCCCTGTGAGTGAAGCAGCAGTACTAGACAAGAAACATGATAAGTTCCAGAGAACCATTGTGTAACAAACTTTACCCCTAAGTTAGCTCGCTGTCGAAGCACTGAGCCAACGCAAATCCGTTGTTATTATTCAATTACTAAAAGCAGAGAAAGGAAGACGGCGAGTTGTGGGTATGGTGCAAGATAAAATATGACAATAACAACTAATAACTCTATGATTGCAATTTTTAATTAAAAATGCCTAATGTATTTCGTTTTAGAGTATAATCTGCCAAAATGGCTCTACTGTGTCTATTAGAAAGCGTGAGCAGAATCTAAGATCAAAAGTATTTTTCTCTTTACAACGTTTCCTTTAAATATTTACGTGTTTCACTCCTACTCTGATAGCGAGTCTTTTAAAAGAGGTGTAAAAAAGCGTCTGACTGCGCCGCCATAGTTTTTTTTGACTACATTTTATATTTAGGACATGTAAACACACAACATCATCTAGTCCCAAACTAAGCAGAGCTTGTGCTATGGGTACTGACATATGTAAATACATAAAAAAATTTTTTTGTAAATACATACATATATTATTATATATCTATAGAAAACACCCAAACTCCGAAACAAATATTTGCAGATCATACAAACATTTGGTCCGACCCGGGAATCGAACCCGAGACCTCTTGATCAGCAACCGCATATGCTAACCACTAGATCAACAAGGCAGTTATCGCAGTGAGTATGGTACCACTATAGTATTAAGAGTGGGGTCCACCCCACTCTTAATTTTACCATAATCATCAAAATACATTTTATTTATACTTTATAATAAATTGAAAACGAAATTTAGATAACAAGTTGACAAAAACTTGTTATCTAAATTTCGTTTAAAAATAAAGTAAATAAAGTAAAGTCGCCGAGGATCGAACTGAGTGGCGTGCAATTGGAGAGGCCTATGTCCAGCAGTGGACTGCGATAGGCTGATGATGATGATGATGATGACAAAAACTTGTTTTGTGTTCCGCAATTACGTAAATTAAGTATGAGTCTTTGTTTCTGAAGGGTCTTTAAAAGTTCTATCTTTTGTTCTAGACGTACATTCTTTGAAGTTGTATGATCGCTTGTTACTTGTGTCACAATACGAGTTACAACAGTATTTTGCAAAAGTAGAATTACGAACTGCCGTTACAAGTTAATATTACATTTTGTATGAAGTAGGCACGGCGTTAGTGATGAATTATAATGAACAGATTATTACCGGTGAAACTATGAAATGAAACAATACTTTGTAGTTTAGGTAGACGCCTATAAGCATTTTAATATTCATACCTGAATGAAAAAAAATGGTGAAAATTTCCAAGAAATATTCTGTTAAATAGGTCATAGGTCAAGTTGATGCAAGACCCGAAAAGAAGCTGGCTGTAAATCATCTTAAATAAAATTAGATACTATTATACATCTCCTCTGTTTTACATCAGGTAGTTATCCGCACAAATGGATAATAAAATCGAATTACCGACAGGCACCTTTCAAATTTTCCTTCGTAAGAAATTGATAATAATCTGTAAATTTGTAAGATAAAAAATATTTCATAACTTTTCTTCCGCAGATGTGGCAAAGTTTGATCGTTGTTAGAATATAAGACAACGATTCTCGCATATTAATAAGAATATATTGTTCTTTTTTCCAGGCTCAGCAACCATTTTGATGAGTCTGTTGGTATGGCGGTTACTGATTTTGACTACTAAACCAGAGATCATGGGTTTGGTTCTTTTCCAAAATATTTACTTCTTTATAATATTTTAGGATTGGATAGAATTACACCTCCATAAAAATATGCAAGAAATAATAATAATTATTTTTATTTGGTCCACAAGCTCAAAGTTGCTCAGCGTGCTATGGAAAAGGCTATGCTCGGCGTTTCTCTGAGGGATCGTATCAGGAATGAGATAATCCGTCAGAGAACTAAAGTCTTCGACATAGGCTAACGGATTAGCAAGCTGAAGTGGCAGTGGGCTGGCCATATTAGCCGCAGAACTGATGACCGTTGGGGTAGAAAAGTTCTGGAGTGGAGACCACGACTCGGCAAACGTAGTGATGGACGCCCACAGGCCAGTTGGAGTGACGCTTTGCTCAAGATGGCTGACAGGAGCTGGATGCGAGAAGCCCAAAATCGATCAAAGTGGTGTGCAGTGGGAGAGGCCTATGTCCAGCAGTGGACCGCGATGGGCTGATGATGATGAAGACTCCTTAATATTTACCAAACGATAGTGTATTTAATAACGTTATATTTATCTTTCTGTACTCCTCGCAAACTTTTAATTACCTCCCTAAGGATTTGTCACTCAGTGCTAGCTTCTTCAGAGATAAAGTGTATTGCCGAGAAGCTTTTAATGAAATCTTATAAGATTTACTACTAAGCAATATTTCTTCGTGTTAAGTACTTCACTCGCGTTAAGATAGATCATGTCAGTGAATCTTTCTTTAATTATACGGATGAATGTGTCTGAAACTTTTTGAATGCTCATAAAAATTACGGAAAGTTCCATAAAAAAGTAATACACATTTTTCTGAAGACGCTCAGTAAATTTAAAACTTTGTACCTGCCTTAAGTTTAAAGAAATTAACGAGCCACTTCGAGGTCAATGAGTTTGCTTTTGTAATATAATTCGTCTCTTTTTTGCACACTAAACACGTGCCAATTTTCAAAGTGAGGAAGTTGTTTCCTGTTTTTATCTACTTTTTTATTAATTTTCAAAAATATTTATTTTTAAAATATTTAAAATTCTATAATATGTAATATGCATGTTCATATTTTTAACTATGACACCTCATTTATTAAAATCGGTTCAGTAGTTAAGGCGTTATGGTATATTATTTATTTATATAAACCAGTGGTCGCCAAGTGATAATTATTTGACTATAATTAATTTGAATTATAAATGGCAACATTAATAAGGTTCTATTGTCAAAGACGATACTTCTGTAATCACTGAGTAGAGTTATAAGCGTGTGTGTGCAAATACATAGTTTTTTATTGATTTAATGTATTTGTGGCATATTTTAAAAAAAAGATTAGCATTCTGCACTCCTTCTTTACATAAACTATAAGTGTGCGATATTTCATACTCTTTCGTCCAGGTAATTTACGTAAAAATGGGTACTAAGTTTGCGTCACGTAATAATATATGTATAGATTGTAGTTGTAAAAACATATGCATTGCCACACCTACCCTTTCTTTCGGCTTCGCCATAGCCGTCTAAAAAGTAATCACTGATGTTTGCACAGATATACAATTGTAATTACATGACTTTAAAGATAGTACGGAGCAACAGTCCCATTTCCTACAGTAAGAGATTACAATACATCTTGACAGAATCGTTCAAGCCTGTATATGTAACTGTTTCCCAACGTTTATTACATACAACTGTCGTTATCTAAATAGTCGTACACATATGTACCAGATAGGTGGAGATAATGTAACTACTATGGCAACACTCGCGTGTAATTGTCACATAAAACCCACAGACTGTTAATTTATTTCTTATGAATGCTCTTGAGATTTACGCACAACACACACTTCACTATGTACACAAGTAAATTTAAGTCTACGTTATCTGACGGTATTTTGAATTTTACAGGATAAATAATTATTTATTTAAGGAAACTTGTAACTAATAATTTTAACAAGTAAAAACGTAGTACCGCGAGGTATCACTGAGAAATTCACTGAGAAAGTATAACTGCAAAATCGACATCCACAATCCACATTTTACATTGCAATTTTTAATTCCAGCTAGTGGTTTGGTACAACGTAATTTTTTTAATGGATTTTTATA
Source organism: Phragmatobia fuliginosa (assembly GCA_932526445.1). NCBI lineage: Eukaryota > Metazoa > Arthropoda > Insecta > Lepidoptera > Erebidae > Phragmatobia > Phragmatobia fuliginosa. Next base: position 6,762,621 of record OW052058.1, on the reverse strand, counting down.
AAAGGAGGAGATTCTTTATTCAAGTGAATTTAGTAATGTTATTATTTACCTATGTTTCAGGATCTGATGATATGATCTTGGAGATATCGAGGGATCTCCTCAAATATCATATGCATACCTGTCGCGATTTGGGTACTCGGAATAGTTTTCTTTAAAGTCGTTTTTTTTGTTCAAACTATTTATTTTTTAATAACAGTGTATCTCATGTGGTTATTGCATGTCTTTGTATGTATTGCAGGCTTAGTTTTGTTATCATCACAGTAAGAATGTTATACCATCGACCCTGCGCCTTACGTTTCTCCGTTTGGGTCATAATGAGAGTTACAGAACAGAGAGTGCACTTGTGTATGGATGATAAAATCCTATAGGAATTGAGGGAACTCCTCAAATATCATGAGCATACCTGTCGCGATTTGGGTACTTGGAATCGTTTTTCTTTGAAGTCGGTTTTTTGTTTTATGAAAATTATCAATTTCTTCCATTTTCTACATGACAACAGTTGTTAGTTTTGGAAGCCACCGTTTTAGAGCGGTAGATAGACAGACAGACGGACGCACGGACGGTAGGTAGACGTACATATGTCTGTCTGCTTGACTTCTGTTCTACGTGTCGTTCGTGAACTAAACGGTTCGATTCTCCCTTGCTGTGCAAGTTAAGGCCGCTGCATACGTGACGGGATTTTACACGGACGGGACGTGGACGTGGTTGCCTCGTTATAAACGGGGAAAAATATATATGTACGTTATAAATGCATACGCACCGTGACTGTGACTCGGATCTAACGTGTTAGTGTTGTGAACAAGGAAAGATGTATTTTTCATTTCAAGAATTGGCTTTAATTGCTATTGACGTGCTAAACATCGTCGGCGACGATATTTAGCTCGTCCCGTGCACGCCATGTTCCCGCCCCGTCCGTGTCTCCGTAAAGTATGCATTTCCTTATACATTTTGTATGTAACGATGTTTGCAAAACTTCCCGTCCCGTTCCGTCATAGCATGACGCAAGCTATGATTGACATAGCAACACTTTTATAGCCTTCAATAATTTTCCAACGCGGACCACCTGTTTCAGAGATAAAAGCGTTTATCTAAATAAACAAATTCTTCACCTAATAATTTTAGTGAAGGTTCTATTGCAAAATCAATGAAGTTGCAAGACCGAACGATATCAATATGTAAGTCCAAATGCAGTTATAAAAAGGTAATAAATATAAAATTGGATTTTAAAACGAATCAGATTTATATTTTAGCATGATTTCACCGAACACCTTATTTGTATATTTTACGGGTGTTTTAGGTAAGACAATCGTTTGAACTTTTTTAGGCTTCTTTATTTCGTCAATCTTTCTCATGAACCGTGATAGTTATAAAATTTAATGCTGATAACGGCAACGAGTAGACGCTTAAAATGTATAAATAATGGTACGGGACCCTTCTTGCGGAGTCTGAGTCGCACTTGGCTGATTTTTTAAGTAAATTGCGACCAAAAGGCTACGAAGATATTTTGAAAATAATTAACTGTGCTTTTTTGTAAAGCACACGTGGTCATGTGGTCTAAGAATCGATGAAAATCGACTTCTATTCTTCTATTAACCAGATGAGACAAATCTCTTTGGTGTTACCTGCGGTTATTATTGTAAATTGCGAGTAACGACGATGTTAGTTACTTACTTAGTTACTCCTTAGTTACTTAAAAAAATGCTTAGTTTAACTGGGTATGTAAAAGAAAATAAAAATTCCTTAAAGCTTTAATTATTATCATCAGTAATACCCGTGATAGCAGCGCCAAGGAATGCGCTTAAGTCTCTCCCCCTCATGGCTTCTCGCCCTCCTGAATCAAATACCTGTGACTCTGTATGTGACGACCTGCCTAAAGATGACACGGAACCGATCTGCATGATGTACAGTCGATTTAAAAAGGGATTTCATTATTTCGTGAACCTTTGTCATGCCAGGAAGGCTATTTGCAAGGATAATATGCGTAAGTAAAAGTGGTGTAATATTTGAGGACTAGCGAGTATTTGATGTTGTATATTCATATAAAGAAAGTACTTTTATTTACTAAATACCTAATTATTTTGATGTCTCATTTACGACTGTCTAATACTTCCGGGAACGGGCCAGGTACCGCATGCGACTCAGGCGCCGGAGATCGCAAGATCTCAGTCCTCCATAAGCGCAGGCCTGGGGGTGACAGGTGAGGTCATCTGTCACCCTAGCAGAAGCAGGCCGGGGTGGCAACGAGAGCGCTACAAAACGCGCACGCTTCGTATTTGGTGGAAAGGGAGCATCAGTGTTCTCGCATGTTAGGGGGCCGTCTGCAAGCCACAGATGGTCCGAGGTGCGTCGGGGTTCCAGGGACTTCCTTTCGAGGGTATACCTGGTTCCTCGACTCATAGTACCCGAGACGGCGTAAGGTTTTAGTCGGTCACCAACTGGTGGCATCCGTGGGGATTACCGCACGGAAAAAAAAGGGTAACCAAAGTGTTGCCTATATGTCTAAAGAAATATACCCGTATATTATAAAATCGAAATAAATTCAGTTGTTACTATAAGAAAACAGTCGTGAAGCTTAGTTGGAGGCCTTCGGGCGGCTTAAAAACATCCAACGGAAAGATTACGTACCCACAACGTGTCTTACCAGTCCCCAACGCGCACTCTGCCAGCGTGGGGACGTATGGCTTTAACCCTCTCATGAGAGGAGTTTCGAGCCCAGCAGTGGGACGTTATAGGCTGTTGATGTTATCATGATTGTGATGATGATGAGCTATGTGTTTGTTTACAGTTTTGGATATAGTCCATTCAGACAGATGCAAAAACAGCAATCAGTTTTTCTTGCCGATTGTCTGAAGAAAATCAACATTTAACAAATTAAAAGTAACAGTTGAAGAGCCAGGATTCATATAATAAAGTTTTATAACATTTACGTATTTTTCTTTAAAGCCTCTGTCCGTTTTACATTGTTTTTAATTGGCTCATTAATAGAATTTAGACCGTGACGGGTACCAGTACTGAATTTTCTTTTCCTTAATGTTATTTTCGATAGGGAATAATCTTTGAACGTTATAAAACTTCGGATATCAAATTATATTTATTATTTTTATTAAATCATTGTTTCTTTTCCTTTAGACAAGAACAGAACAAGTTTGTAATAAAAATGTAGTGCAAGAACAATAAGATTGTACACAACGTGTCTTGCCAATCCCTAACCCGCACTCGGCCAGCGTGGGAAGGTATAGCCAGGGAGGTGTCAGGGTGTCACTCCGCAGTTTAGGTGTAGTCGGCCGGCTGCCTGCCGGGTCAGACACGCTGGTCGAACAGACATCGTCAGAACAGTTAAGAGTTACACGATAGAAAGAGACGCAATTGTAGGTAAATATAATCGTAGTGATTCGGCGCTGTGCGATCTGAATTGAACTTAATCTTTTGACACCGAGGGTATCTATAACTTTAATTTACTTTTCGGAGTGAGTCTTCTGTACTGGTACTATTATGTATTCTGTGGTATGGCCTTAACCCTCTCCTGAGAAGAGACCCGTGCCCAACAGTGTGACATTCGGATTGTTCATTTGATATGATAAATACACCAAATTATACTCCACTTCTTAACTTAAACCTCTCCTCAGAAAGCAGGTTTAGGGTTACAAAACAGTGCAGTGTGTGTTTCTTTTTGTTATAGCGGTGATGGTGTCCTTCCTGGTTTATTACCTTGCTCCTTAAAATACCCATGGAATGAATAAAGCTGGTGATATCCATGATCCATGATTAATCAGTAATCAAATGGTCATATTTTTAAATAGAAATTCAATCAGATAGAAAACTCTTTGTTGTAGTTTTTAAGAGTATAAAAAGAAAGTAGTACAAAAGGCGGCCTTATTGCGAAATGCGATCTATTCCAGGTAACCGCTGAATGGAGTAGGACATACAATCTAAAAGATAAATTATATAAATACAATTAACTGCACAGTTGACCTAGTGGTTTAAGTGGTCCCCACGCCACTGTGACGTGGGTTCAAATCTCACGTGGGACAAAAATTTATGTGATTCACAAAATGTTATTTTGAGTCTGGGTGTTCTTTGTTTCATGTATGTTTGAAAAGTCCCCCGCGTCTAGAGTTTAAAAAAAAATCAAAACATCAGTAAACACTCTTCACTGCAGCTGAAGTAATTCCTTTTAAAAAAAATGTACTGTTAAATTACCTCTATTTACTTATGTTCGTCGGACGGAACTGATGATGATCAAATCAAGGTTATTCAAAATACTTTTTAATTCAGAAACATCAGATGTTGTATTCGAAATTAACAGTCTTTTAACAATGTAAAAATTAAATAGGTTTGCTTTTACTCATAGGAATTTAATTCTCAATTCTTTTGAACATTAAACTTTAACTTTCTTTCGAACACTGCCTACTTTGCAACGTCATTCAGGCAAGGTTGCTTTGCAGCGAATTTCTTTACTGCATTGTAATATCCAACCCGAGACACGTGCCAATTTAATGATACCGTTACAAGGAAACACCTATGGAATAAGGGAAAATAATTGAGGGAAAAACCAGATCGTAAATGAAATGAATTTATTAAACAGGCAAATGATTCAAGTAAAAAAAATATAATAACTATAACCCGATCAAAGTTTTAATAAAACTTTATGTTACCTATGCCACTTGAACCTCTATTATGAATATATTTATAACTTATTCATCTATTCTATTTCTCCATTATCTTGTCTTGATCACGTGACTGAGTGACATTAGCCAATGCCACGTGATCAAAACAATGGAATAGAGAATGGAATAGAGAATGGAATAGAGAATGGAATAGAGAATGGAATAGAGAATGAAATAGAGAATGGAATAGAGAATGGAATAGAGAATGGAATAGAGAATGGAATAGAGAATGGAATAGAGAATATAATAGAGAATAGCATTGAGAATGGAATAAAGAATAGAATAGACAATAGAATAGAGAATAGAATAGAAAATATAATGGGGAATAGAATAAAGTATTGAATAGAAAATGCAAAACGTTTGTAACTTGGCTAAGGAGACAGTACTTGAAGTGCTACAGTGGAACATACAAATATACATAGACTGCTAACACTGTTAAAGAAAAGTGGAGAAATCAATAGCATTAAAATAATTAGGTATGTACTTGCAATTTACAAATCTTTAATTCAAAGTTTTATGATTTTTGTACTGATGTTACTCTCCAAATTAAGACAAATCTAATGACGTCGTTTAAGGCCAAGTTTGTCAGACCATTTAGAGTTTAGACTACAGAACGTACCAAAGGAATATACGAATACATATACTCGACAAACAACTGACTTGAGATAGCCAGAAATAAAAAAATAATCACCCTTGGTCTTTCGTTCTTTATTTCTCTTACACTATTTACCTGCGTCATAAAATTATACAAAAAAAAAACAACCAATACCTACCAGCAGACCGTAAAAATTCACTTTACGACTAAACGATAAAAATATGCAATTGAAATATGCTCTGTCCCGTCTATAAATTTAAAACTACATAACTTCAAATATTAATACTTTTACTACGACCCGTGTATACACTTTAATGGATTTTAACTAAATCAAATATACATTACTTTACCATTGTATTAAACTATGCAGTTCATTACAATATTAATTAATAAAATATTTTGCACAATATTTTTCGCAAGTTCAATTTTTTCCCAAGACACTTTCTATTCCGATGATGTTGTGATCGGAAACTTAGAAAAAAGAGAAGTATTACCGCTGGCTCAGATAAATAATCCGTATGGTCAAAGACGAAGGCGATTTTACACCACATATCCTGAAACGGATCTGAAGTATAGAAGATCTAAAGATATTCGAGACCCTCCTCCTCCAGATAGAACGTTTGAAGTAAGCTTATGATTTATAATTTACAAGCTGCTGATAAAAGGATAACCGCGGGTAACGCTGCGGGGCTCCGCTAGTCTAAAAAAATATCTAAGTTATTCTTTGCATCATTATCTATCTGTAATCAGTAAAAGTCCCACCAAAATTGGTCCACACATTAGCTAGAACAAACAGACAGACAGACAGCAAGGCTTTTGTTTAACAATTGATTTTTTTGATGCAAGTATCACAGTTCTTTGATATTAAATTTACATAATTGATTTGAAAAAATAAACATGCACTTTAATTTTGTTTATTTGAATAATAATAATAATATTTTGGACATCTGACACACAACATCATCTAGTCCCAAGCTAAGCAGAGCTTGTGCTATGGGTACTCTTGATCAGCAGCCGCATACGCTTACCACTAGACCAACGAGGTAGTCATGAATGTATATGAATTTACATGTATGTCAGTTGTTTAATATTTCGAAGAAGAAAGTAGAAGTTTGTTAAACGCCCGCATTTTTTGGAATGTAATTTGAATCCCACTCACGTAACAAGGACAAGCTTATCATTATGAAAATATAGGGTGTCTTATCAGCGAATGGATAAAGAAGTCCACTTTTAAAATAGCTGTAGATGGCGATGAGCTGATGATTAATTTATTATTGAAACTGACTATTTTTGTAAATAAATTTGACAATAATTAATGCAACTTATGTAACATGAAAAGTTGTTAAGAAGGGAAAGTAATGAATTATGTTGATTTATACTTGGTTCAGTAGATTCACTCACTCACTCACTCACATACATCACACACACACTCACACACATCACACACACTCATATAATACTAACCTATTTTTTAAGATGCATATTATATTATGTTGCACAGATTATTGTAATGTTCCATAACTAAAGACTTGTATCTAATAATATGGGGGGCGCTGTCTTCTGAAAAACAGGTATTTAACCTAGTTCGGAGGGCAGAGTTTCTATTGAAATAAAAACAGATCTTGTAACATTATAACTATTGTACCTATCTGTGTTAAATATTTTTGATTAAATAAATTATTATTATATTATTATTATATATATTCAGATAGAGAACCTACAACCTCAAAAACTTTACCTCTTTATCTAGCTTATATTATACTAGCTTTTGCCCGTGGCTCCGCCCGCCTGTAGGTTCTCGCGGTAAATAGAAGCCTATGTGTTATTTTGATATATAAGCTATATTATTGTAAAGTTTCATCAAAATCCATTCAGTATGTTTTGCGTGAAAAAGTAACAATCATACATACATACTCAAAAACTTTCGCGATTTTAATATTAGTAGGATTGAGCACGTACAGCGGCGCCTAGTCTCCTTCCGGTCGTGTCGGATGGCCGTTCCATCAGATTGGAAGAGTGAGAGAACAGAGAGTGCAAATACACTTGTGCACTATAATATTTCGCCTCTGACTACTCTCCGCCAACATCGGCTAAGAGAACATTATCACAGATGAGAAAGATTCGCGTTACTGTGTATTTCCACCGCTCATAAAAATTCATCTTTGTGTTGATACTGTTACTTTTTAGCCTTAATCTTTGATACAGAGGTGATATCGTGTCTTTTAATCTTTCGTTTTTAATTTTCTATCCCTTTTTAGCTAACAGAATCACAAATAAGAGAAGCGAGAACAGAGAACAAAGATTATTTGGAGAAATTGCAAAATGAATTGCGTTGGTTATCTATGAATACGGATGAAGGACTAGGTATTTATATTAATATTAAAAGCTTGTTTAGTGAAAGACTTAATCTAGGAAACTAATATATATGTCAGGGTGTCAAAGGAGGCCTCACAGCGGTAAAGTTGTGGCTATCCATAGTGGGCAGTGCAACGGCAGGAATTTCAAACTAAGTGTATACTTGTGTTGTTCAATGACGTATTATTAGAACATCTTACATATGTAAAATGTAAAATCATAAACGATAAACAAGATTTAAACGAGTTAAGAGTCAATAGGTTAGCACATGTGCAACTCGTGAGGTAGCCGTCAGTAGAATGACTAATTAACTATCTTAATATGAAATAAAATAAACTCATTTTTCTCTTTTCAGGTCATCATGCAAACGCAATGTACATCGATAATTTATTAGTTTAATATATTAAAACTAAATCTTCTGATATAAGAATATTTTAATAATAACCTGTACAAAGTTATTAAATTATCATTACTAGCTTTTGTTAGCGGCTCCGCCCTCGTGCATGCCGGCTTTCGCGGTAAAGAGTATGTCCTCAAGAATCAAAGTACTGCAGCGTCTTAGCTGAAAAAACGGACAGACAGACAGAGTTACTTTCGAAATTATAATATTAGTGTGGAGAAATGGATATCGTGTTCCTCCAACACAAAGGGAGGATCCTCCGACTAGGCGAGGTGATCATGCCTGGCGGGCCACTGCCCAGCAGTTGCTGATGGGATGTTGTATATACGCTAATGGGCGCGAGAATGTCTCTTTCGCGATTCAGGATTAGTAGTTACTCCGTATAGAATCTATGCAATAGATCGTTACGTGTTTTCTTCGTAGTTGAATTTTTCTTCGGTAGATGGCGCTGTTGTATGTTATTCGCTTGCGCTGTATATGGAAGTCGCCACATTAATATGGATATACATGGAAGAAGAAGTCGACTTATTATTCTTCAGAAACTTGTTTCAAAAGTTATCTGTAAATAAATTATGCTCAAGGTTTGTCTAAGTACAAGTACAGTGTGGAAAATGCTTTTTCTAAGAAAATTCCTACGGGTCTTCACCTCACCAGAATGAAAAATATGGTAATGTGATGTTCTCCAACCAATTAAAATCACAGAAGTAGTAACTAACTAAACTAAAACAAACAAATTTAAACTGCGTTAAAAAGATAGACCTAAAATATATTTATTTTGACACAATCTTAATTAGTTAAATAGCTGAGTTATGACCATAAAATTCTTATGTTCAACTTTTATAACTTCTAAGATTGACAAAAATTAGGTTAAACGTGTTGCACTCAAATAACACGTTCTGTTAGACTATCCTATTTAGCACTTATAAAAAAAAACACAAGTACTGAATTTAGACAACTGTTTATTTTGAGTTTTTACTCACACACTAATACTAATTCACTAATACGTGACTTTGATTATAGTGACCCTTAGGAAGGGCAGGATAGACCTCGAGTAGATTCTTAGACTTACTGATAGTCAGCTGGCAGGTAAGAACCAGGTAGGTGGGCAGTAGTTGCAATTTAGCATTTTTAAAAGACAAACAGAGGGCTGATGTGGTAAATCGGTATGTAACAGTTCGTCTAAACATATGCCGACTAACCTAAACTCTTAATGAAAAATTATTACAATGTAATAATGAATAACATTACCACAGCTTTGTTACTAATTTCGCAATATATAGTCCCCAAGTCAGTGCTCATAGTAGACATGGTGTTGGGTGCATGATTTGTTTTATATATCTTCTCATACCTGTTCTGATTACCTCACCTAATGGTCTTCTACCGCCAAAGCGGAGTATTCAGCGTAAACCCCGGAGTATTGAGCACCCAACAATGAAACGGTGAAACGGTTCGTTCTCAGAGAACATACAGAAACCGAATGAAAATAAAAGGTTAATAAATCTCAAATGTTATTATTGTAAAAATGAAAATTTATTGTTATTACATTTGTTTCTTAAAGAAACAGTCAACAACACTCCGTTACGCAGCTTGTTATTTTACCTCTTGTCTTGTTATAAACAAATCTTGAAATTAAGTAATTAAAAAGTTTGCAGAAATAAATTTTGCCCTATTTTAATGCTCCAAAGTTGTTTTATATTAGGTTTTTTCACTTCAACCACGTTTTTTTTTTATAAAGAACGGATCTCGAAAAAATATGTTTTTTTTTTGCTTTTGTCCTTTGTATTCGGACATATTTTAATTGCTCAACTTGGCGGGGGTTAGTTCTGTGCCCCCAGACTAATCGGATCACAACTTTAAATTATGCTCTATTCCCGAAGTATTCTAATACTTTGCTAATTCCTTTTGACAATTCGATAGTCGATTCAATAAATGTGTCATCGAGTCAAAATTTTAATTAAAAGTTTATCTCTATCATGACGAACGGGTATTTTTACTGTAGTTGTAATTTTACCCTCGGCTAGGAACAATTTATAAGATATTTTGCGCGAGGCTTGAAAGTACTAGATACTTTTAGATTCTCAAATTAAAGCAGAGAGACTGATGCAAATTTTAATAAAGCCAGAAGTTTGAGTGAAATATTGAAATTTGACATCCTGCAGACACGTTCCGCTGAGAGTTTACATTTGAATGTTCATTTAAACACAGTTTCATTAAACTGGGAGAGCTTCCATTGCAATAATGTGTAAATTTAATTGTATATTCATTTATCTTTGTAGAAAGATAAGACATCTGAAAAGTGAAAACTGTTATCTTAAATTCTCTTTGCAGGTTTAACTATCTTTAAAGTTTAAATGAAATCAGACAAGTACTTTATAAACAGCTTATTCTACATTTCTCATTATATCTTAGTATCCTAAAGTTCCTTTTTAATTAAGTTGAGGGATTTTAGAAGAAAACAATTTGCACTAATATGTTTATGCTTTTTAAACTTCTAACAATAAACTGCTACTAAAAAACTATTATGAACGTTTTCTTAAGTTTCTTTCCAACACTCGTTGTTTCATTATCAACTAAGTCTTGCAACATCAGCTGTACAATTCTTAACGTTTTTAACATTTTCAATTACTTTCATTGAGATATAAAATAAAGAAATAAATATATAGATAAGAAATATCGGATACTCATTAACAGAAAGGTACATGGTAGCAATCGCGCAGATTTTGATTCTAATGTTACTGACCATGAAAGTTTAAAACAAATTAAAAAATAATTCCACTACATTGTAAAAATATGTACGCACAAATTTCTCTTTAAGTTTTAATTTGATCCTATATGTCGGAATGAGGTTATTCGAATAATATAGTTGTTATGAGCACTTGACAGAATCGTATAGTCGCATAATACGATTCTATGAGAATAATTATTTATCCAGATACTATTTCTGCCCTGATTTATCCAGATACCTGGTAGGTATTTCTGCCCTGATGTAACCCGTTTTTGAGCTACCATCTTAACTATTTCCCAAAGATTTTGTAACCCAAAAAAAGAACATGTCAGCAGGCAGATTACTTTGCTCAAACAAGCATGCACTGGACTTAATTATTTAATAATAAGCTCTCCTTAGTTTGATGCTAGATGGCGCAGTTAAGTGTTAGATGTATCAGATAAAAAATATCAATTAAAAATCAAATAAAAAAGGATTGCTTTTTGTTAAATCAGTGTAATTAACTTGACTCAAGCAAAAGGACAAATTAAATGAAACCTTTGAAAACCATATTAGTTGAGACGATGAAAAGTCTACTTTGCTTTAAACTACTTCAAGGTTGTGAAGAAAGAATCATTTAGCGGAAACGAATGTGGAATTACATTTTACGGCAAACTTTCGCCGAAACCATTAATTTAAAAAAAAAGTTATAAGAACACAAGCTGTAGAAAGTTGTCTATATTTTAATTTTGTACTGTGTGTTTTTATTGTAGAATTGTTCGGAAAGTAAGTATCGCCAGAATCTGCTTTAAGCAGCCCTTTTTCAATATTGCAAAGATACGAGGCAGCAAAGCTTAAATTTGCAAATAGCACATAAATATCGATCAGAGTGGTGTGCAATGGGAGAGGCCTATGTCCAGTTGTGGACTGCGATAGGCTGATGATGATGATGACATAAAAATCCATGAAATAAACTTACAACAAAGGAATAAAATACGTAGCAAATTTATTTAAATAACTACACGTATAACATTATGAACTCTATATCGATTTTAATTACGATGTAATTCTACTCAAAGTCAAAAGTCGAAACACCTTTAACGATGATACCATAATGATCGATGAAACCTTAGATCAACCATATCGAATTCAAGTTAAATATAAATATACTTCATATCTTCCAACTAAACACTTGTAGTATGCTGTCAAAACTATTTGCGATTAATTACTTGATAAATTAGAAACAAAACTTTAAGGCTTGTGTTTAATCAAAGCATTTCTATCAAAGGTTTCGAATCGATTACGCGATATTATATTCGATATTATGCGAAATACAATTATATCATTTAATTTTAATTTAATCATTTGTCTGCCTTGTTGGTCTAGTGGTTAGCGTATGCGGCTGCTGATCAAGAGGTCTCGGGTTCGATCCTGGGTCGGACTAAATATTTGTGTGGTCCACAAATATTTGTTTAGGAGTCTGGGTGTTTTCTACGTATATTATGTATGTATTTACAAAAAAAAGGTTTGTTTATGTATTTGTCAAGCTCTGGTTAGTTTGGAACTAGATAATGTTGTGTTCTGTGTAAGATTTCCAAAATATTTATTATTATTAGTATTATAAATGCGAAAGCAACTCTGTCTAGCTTTCAAATATCTAGTTTTTTATCATGCACATCATTAAAATCATGAGGGTCTCCGGCCCATAAAGCAGTCGCACCGTATGTTATTTAAGGCCATAGTCGTGAGGCTTAGAGCGTGAAGCGTGGAGGCCTTCGGGCGGTTTAAAAACATCCAACTGTAAGATTACGGTACACAACGTTGTTTTGCCAGTCCCCAACTCAAACTCGGCCAGCGTGGGGACGTATGGCATTAATCATGGGAGGAGACCTGCGCCCCGCAGTGGGATATTAGGGGTGTTCATGATGATTGATGGTTTTCCATTTTGAATTTAATTTGAATAAAAGACAGCTGGCAGGAGCTGAATGCGAGTAGCCGATGATCAACCTAAGTGGCGTGCAATTGGAGAGGCCTATGTCCAGCAGTGGACCGCGATAGGCTGATGATAATGAAAATTGTATATACAAAGTAGAAACAAGTATTAAGGTACATAAATATTTATTCTAACATTAGAATAAACTGATTACTGTTTATTTAATATAATTCTTTGACATAACATAAAACGCTTACAATGTCTTTTTTTTAATGGCAATTGACAAACAATCCACAGTCGTATATTTCAGTAACATATTCTAAATTAAATTTAGTACACAACACAGCGAAATTACGAAATTCATGTCTCGTTCATCTGAACTCGTAAGGAATACATTCATTTTTAGAAAAGTGAATTTCAGATATGAAGCGGGCTTCTTAAATGTTTTGTTACTTGGCACCTGTGGATTTACAGAAAAAGTAATTTTATTTTTATTTAAAATTATCTGAATTTGTTGAACTCAAGAACAACTGTAATAATGTTATATTACTCAGGCTAGGAATATGTCAAATAAATGGTGTACCTAATGATAATAGCTACAAACATCTTGCAAACTAAGCAAAGCTTAGTCTTAGTCTAACAAAGTAACTACCACTGAATGACTTGCCTAAGTATTTTAAAACTCTTTTTTACAGTGTTTTGTTTCATTCTCACACACCTCCATATATCAAAGAACGTTTTCAGTTCTTAAAAAATACACATTGAAAGGATCTGAGACCATCGGAGAATTTAAAACTAAAAATGCCAGCACATTTCACTCACTTTGCAGGTAAATCTTTTAGTGTGCAAGCAGTGCGGATTTGGAATAACTTGCTGTTGCTGTTGGTATTATTTCAAGAATAGAATTCCTCACCTCAGCTTCCTAATTACTAAAAATATTTAAAGGTGTCTGGGGGGATGATTGGGCCTTCGGATTGGTCTGGCCGCATACGAAGGGTCTTAAAATAGTACCTACCTTGGATAATATGTATAAAATTTAGTTTTGCTACTATAACGTAGTTTACCTAATTTTTTTGAAACTTTCAAGACGTCTGGCAGAAGTAATGGCCCACGGAAGGTGTTTGGCAGTAATGAATTTTAATTCTAAATAATATTCTTGATAAAATATTTAAATACTAGCTTTGCACCTTTAACGTAGGTAAGTAAGGTTTTTATCCATCTGTACTTCGCGCTACCTCAGAAACGGCCCCGCTTTCAAGCTAATGGATACACATACATCTTAACAAGACATTGCACTAAGAATCCTGAAAATTTCAGGTTTGCACTAATGACGTAGGTCTGGCGGCTCTGGGCTCTTGCTCTATAACCAACAGCTCGCGTCCGCCGATAGCGTTCTAGACGGTTGGGGCCTGTCGCGAATGATACGCTCGCGATCAAGGCCGTTGACATCAACCAACCATCGATCGGGTCAACCGATTTCTACACTATCCATTTTAATATCACCCCAACCAAGGACAGGATGGTTGGCGGTAGGCTCCGACCGTGTAGAAGGCCTTTTATATGGCCGCTTACGGCTGGAAGAACATCATCATCATCGTGGTTACAATCACAGCATATAAATATGGCGAAAATCATATATCGTGTTCGATATTTTTATGTAAATGAAAGATATGGTCGAGAGATTAAGAACTAAAAACGTATAGTATCAACTTTGCTAATATTTAATGAGTTTCAAATTCTGGTCACGAACAAAAAACTTTCCACGTAAGGTACAAAGAAATCTTTTATATTTAAATCATGTCTTCAATATTACGTTACTTAATTAAGACTTGTTTCTAAGTAATGTGAAATTAAATTAAATGAACTAATTTAAAAGAAAATCATTGCATTATCTTTATAATACTAGCTTTTGTCTATGACTCCACCTTCGTGTGTGTCGGTTATTGCAATAAATGTAGCCTTTTTCATTTCATTATTCACAATTTCATTTTAATCCGTTCTCTAAGTTTAGCTTAAAAGAGTAACAAGCATACATACAAACACTTTAGCATTTATAATATCTAATGCACGATAAAATTTTAATACGGGTAGAATATAATCTGGAATGGTTAAAATTATTTCATATTTCAAGTTTCTAACATTGAAATTGTCGATTTTACGTACTTTCTTTATTCTACCCCCTTATGGTGATCGCACACTTATCCGCGCTGAACGCGCCGAATGAACCGAAGTCAAGGAGGCCTCGCACACTTATCCGCAGCGGAAGAATCGACCGCGCCGAAAGCAGCGAAGAAATCATTTCAAGAAATAGTACTCGTGCGTTGCTCTGTCATACGCAACTGATAGAATGCGGGCGCATCGACCGAGGCGACCGCATCGACCGAGGCGACCGCATCATCCGTGCCGAATTTTATGACGTCATCTGAAATTCGTCTAGGATTTCTGGGGTTCTTCCAGATGCGGACGATTCGACGCGGGTAAGTGTGCGAGGTTTCATGAGATTTCATATAAAGAACTCTAAAATTCGTTTCGTTCGGCTCGTTCGGCGCGTTCAGCTCTGATGAGTGTGCCTTTAATACACAAAACACAAAATGCCTATATACCCGCTTAATATAGTATTTTCTATGTTTAACCTTTTTTAACGTCTTTTAAATACCCATTTAAAGTTTCGAGGTGTAGATTTTCTCAACAAAAATGAAACGGAAACCTTCCTACTCGTAATATACAAAATGAATTTTTAGAATGAATATTATTTTACCAAAACCAATATTTGACATATCACTAGTCTTTCATAATGTTACTTCTTGTTATTAGAACGTCAAGAATACAATGTATCATGTATCAAAGTCGAACATGTAGTTGACGCTCAAAATAACATAAGAGAAGTTGTTGAACTATTTTAAGGTATCATGAAGCATAGTGTATTAGATATTAGTTGTGAAAAGATACTTATCATGTAATAAAAATAATTTTAATAAATAGAAAGAAATATATTGGATTTGTAATTAAATTCGCACTCGTACTTGGTTTAGTTATATTTTGACACATTCGACACGGATTGGTCCTGTAATGGTTCAAATAAAACTTTGTCTCTGTTGCAGCTAAAAAGATGATAGTTAATGACACCCAGAATAATAAACCATGCAGTCTTCAAGCTTGCTTGCGTCAAGCAATGAGGTTTGTCCGCTGGAGCGGCTATTTTCCCGTCCAAGGTCTTGACCAGTATACAGCTGATGGAACGAGGTAAATACACTTATATTCTGTGCATAAATTAACAACCCATTATGTCTCAGAGAATAGTTTATTTATTCAGTTGTATGTTCCAGACAGTCGTTAATCTGATATATTCTTAAACCTGTATTGTACCAATGATGTTATAGTATAATATCATTCCATTGTAAGTATATTAATATTGAATACTGACACTTCCTAATAAAGGTATTCACATATTTTGCCAAATTGAAATCAAAAACATCCCTACTAATATTATAAATACGAAAATAACTCTGTCTGTCTGTTACGCTTTCACGTCTAAACCACTGAACCGATTTTGATGAAATTAGGTATAAAGATAGAACTGAACTTGGGAAAGGAAATAGGCTTACTTTTTACCGCGATAACCGACATACACGCGCTCCGAGCCGTGGGCGAAGGCTAGTATTTAAATAAATATATTTTGTTTTCAAAAATTTCATTTTTAGATTTAAAATAAAGAGTTTCTACGGCATCTACAATGTCTTGACATTAATGGGGCAAGCGGTAATGGTTTACTTTAGCATCTATTTCTTTGTAAACAGTGAAGTTACATTGACATCAGCTGGTAAGTACACTATAGGAAAATTATGAAAATCAAAAATAGTAATTATACCTATCATTATTATTTTTTAATTAAGCCTACTAAAGGGGCTTTACTTTGCCTGATGAAAAGCATGAGAGAGCATCTTCATTATGGGCACAGACAGCAGTTAGTGCAGCATAGTGACCCAAACTAATTCGGTTTATTGAGTTGCCTATGGTCTATGGTCTCATACTCATCAACGAATTCTGACAACACGAATGTGTCAGCATTCACGTCACACGAATGCTGACATTTATAGGTTGGTCTTCTGTGTAAGCAACATGTGATGTGATGATGATCATGTTAAAATTTATAAGTATTTATCAAAGCATTAAGTTAATGGTAACAAGACGCAAGACTCTTGGCCCCTAGAACCTTGGTCCTTGTGTTGGGGGACTTAAAGTCCATATTACGCATAGACGCCAGGGGCGAAGCCGTCGAGGAATGGGCCTATGTTTGCTGAACAAGGGCTCCACCGACACGTGTGTGTTACAGCAGGGGGAGGGGGTCGATAGTGGACCTTTTGTTCGCTACCCCTGCTGTCGCCGCACGAGTAAGGAACTGGAATGTCCTGGAAGAGATCGAGACGCTCTCGGATCACCTGTATATCCGATTCGATCGCTCCCGGTCCCAGGACGCCAGTAGGGGTCGAGTTATCTCGTACCAAACAGAATGTACATATTTTGAATTAATCTACTTTTTAACTTTTCACAGGTAACATCGTATTTTATTTAACGAACTTGACAACAGCAATGTTTTTATTTAGATTAGCTAAGCGTTGGCCTGTATTGATGAAAGTAGCTGAAGAAACTGAACAGACACTAACCATATTGAAGATGGATAACCGCACTATTAGGAAATCAAACATGTTTACATACACCATGTCAATAATGGCTTTGGGTATGCAGCCATTTATTTTTCCAAAATTATTAGAGACTAAATTCATTGGACTTAAAATACTAAATAATTCATTGATAGTCACTACAAATTTGTGGAGACTTCCACTTAGAGCGAGCAAGCGAAAAATATAAACAGCGCCATCTATAGAAGGCGCACTGAACCACGAAGAAAACATAAACTTTACGGAGTAACTTCTAATCCTGAATCGCGGTAGAGAAATTCTTGAGTCGATAAGCATATATACAACATCCTAACATCAACCGTTGGGCATTGACACCTGGTGTTCCTCTACAAATTTAGTTTTAAATGACGCAGTAATTTTTTTATTTTTCTTTCCTTGTAGCAACACATTTTCTCTGGATCAACTTTTACATAAAGTTAACTATGGAATGTTTGTCTTTAACTAATTTAACGAACTTTAACGATGAATTCATTGCCGCGTACGCGAATATTAATATGTATTTCGTTTTTAATTATGTATCATATAGCAGTTTCAAGACAGTTCTTGTTTTTGTAAGTATATAGTATTTAAGTATAGTTACGTTATATACAGTTAAGTTAAGCATAGTTTTAATTCGGAAGAGGATCTAAGAAGTAGTACAGCCACAGCCACATGTGTGGGCTCGACTGGAGCAGTACTACCCTCACACAGAAGACCAACTTAATAACGATAGCATTCTTGCTGCCGTACGTACGTTCGGCTTTGGATGCCGGTAGAAGATGCAGAAACATCTGACCAGGCTGCCATGGTATGGGTCACCATGCTGCAGTGCCTATACTCACAGTGAGGATGGTGACCCCTATTCTTGGATTCTAGTGATGCTTTCCGTCAGGCAGTGTAGAGTTACTTTGGGAGGCTTAAACTAAAAAAATATTTCACATTGAGCATTACTGCCTTGTTCTAGTGGTTAGTGTATGCGGCTGCTGATCAAGAGGTCTCGGGTTCGATTCCCGAGTCGGACCAAATGTTTGTGTGATCCACAAATATTTGTTACGGAGTCTGGGTGTTTTCGATGTATATGTATGTATTCACAAAAAAAAAGTATGTTTATGTATTTATATCTGTTGTCTAGTACCCCTTCTCCGTTTAGGAGTAGGAGAAGTCCAGGGTGGGATCTCCTTCTGAACTTCTCCAGCGCCTGCCCGCTCCTGATGCGGGCACCGTCTCTGTACGACGACCCTCTCTTAGGCGGCGTCCGGCACACACCGACGCCGCCCCCTCGCGGCTGGCCACATAATGCGGGTGAAGGGAAAACCCGTCCCGTCCACCCGCGGCCACCTCAAGGCGGCATGAGGCGCAGATGTTCGCGCCTCCGCCGCCCGAGTCGCCGGCGGCGAATCTGGTCCGATTGGATGTCGTCCTCCCGGGCCTTCTCCGCCGCCTCCTTCTGCGTGATTACGTCCTCGCAGAAGGTTGCGATCGCGGTAAATGAGCTCTCGCTGCCGACCATGGAACGAACGACGGCCGGCAGCGAGAGATCCCCTCCGATGACTGCAGTGAGGACCCGGCGCTGCGTCTCCCATGCGGGGCAGACCGCCAGCGTGTGATGAGCCGAATCCTCACTGCAGTCGCAGTGGTGGCAGGCGGGACTCAATTCCCTCCTGGCGACCGAGTGCAGGTACTTTCCGAAGCAACCATGCCCGGAAAGAACCTGCGTCAGTCGGAAGGTAAGGGTCCCGTGTTGCCGCACTGCCCATTCGCCGATGACCGGCTGAAGCGCCTCTACGGTGGCGAAGCCAGCACGTGGAGTCTCCAGCCGGACCGACCAGCGATCCATCGTGGCTCGGTGAGCGGCTTCGCGCCACTCGCGCACGTCCTCGGGCGGAGGTCCAACTCCACCACTCTCCGCCCGGTAGTTAGCCACTCGCCGATAAACGTCGGCGAGCACTTCCGCCTCCAAATCCCACGGGGGTGTTCCGGCCAGGGCGCACGCCGCCTCCGTCGATACGGTGCGGTAGCCCCGTATGGCTCTGACCGCCAGAGTTCTCTGCGGCCGCCTGAGGCGCGCCCTATTCTGCTCGGTCAGAGCCGCCGCCCACACCGGTGCACCATAGAGTGCCATAGACCGGACAACCCCCGTGTACAGCTGCCTCGTGGCGACACTGGCTCCTCCCAGATTGGGCAAAAGACGCCCAAGGAAGGAGGCAGTGCCGATCAGCTTCGGAGCAAGCTGTTGGAAGTGCTCGTCGAAGAGCCACCTACCGTCTAGGACCAGACCCAGATACTTTAAGTGGGCCCGGACCGGTACGAGGACCGAGTTGACCTCGATGGAGGCGCCGGCGGGTGGACCACGACGGGGCCCATGGAAAAGTAGGGCTTCCGTCTTTTCTAGGGCCACCCGCAAACCCAGCGCCTCAATGCGCCCGACCACCAGGGAGACTCCTGTGGTGGCCAGGCGTGCCGCCTCTTCGAAGGTCGCCCCCTAATACAAGCTTCGTTTTGTTTGGGACGAGATGACGTGTGTAAGATGTCCGGAATATTGATTTAATTATTATTTATTTATCAATCGTGTGTTGTTGTTGTTAGTCCGATTCCAAATATCGCCAGGGTTTCAACACTTATATAAAGGTGCTTCAACTAATTATGTGCTCAAAAATTGTTGCCGAAGGAGGATAACTCTGAAACTTAATTTTTTTTCCAGATATTAAACTTGCAGACTACATTTATGTGGGGCTACGTCGGTACTTTGACCATTTGCTTTAGCATTTATATAACCTCGTATTTTTACAAATTGAACCAGATTATTGGTTCTCAGAAGAAAAATGTTAGTACACCAACTTCCATACCTGCCCCACTAGCCAAGTTGTAAATTTGTTTTTATATAATATATTGCATTTACTAGTATTTGTCTTTTAGTAACGTCAAGTGCAGTAGTGAGTTTATATTTCAAATACTATATTTATTTACTTTATGTAAATCTGATCCCTTTTTTTTAGAGTACTATATCCTGGGCCCAACTACGTGAGCATTACTCAAAACTGTGTCTGCTATTAAAAGAAATTGATGCTGAGATCAGTAGTATTGTTCTTTTATCGTTCTTCAAAGATATGTTTTTCATCTGTCTTCAGCTATTCCAGTTCCAGCAGTAAATATTAACATTTTATAATTTACCTAATGCATTCTGCGGCGTTAGCCACGATTAATATTGTAAGGGTACAATAATAACCGCGAGTAACACCGCAAGGCGTAGATAGTTATACAAGCTATCCTCTTGAGTCACTCTACCTATTCTTGAATCCGTTGTTATTGAGACGAAAGTACGATGTTACTATAATATAATATTAATGTAACGATTCGAAAGTGCCTGAAAAAGCCTACTTGAAATAACAGGTATTTATTTGGTTTTGATTTTGAATATCAATGTTTTAACCTTTATTAAAACTTTGTTTACTAGATCATCGACGTTTTTTATTCAGAACAAAAAGGGTTTAAACAGAAAGAAATGTAATGCTGAAATCAATATAAGGTGAGTTTATATTATATATTATAAACAATTACAATCTACTATGTCCAGCAGTGTAATGCAATAAGCTGACGATGATGACGATTGACAGGAGAGAAAAAGATTCGACAGTAAATGGGCGTTATTATCAACTGAAAGAACTTTTAACTCTGGTATTACTGCACGTTGTTAGGATTATGTAAAGAAATATGTAATCAAAGAAGTATCTAACTTTTCTTTTAAGTAAATAAGGTTAATAAAGGACGTCTAAATTCGCTTCGATTGTAGATGAATTGAATTGTCACCTATCCAGACCGTGGGTGTTGTAAGAACCGAAGAATTGTAAACTGATATGTAGATAGGTAGTGTTAATTGAACAGATTGAGAGAACCAACCCGTCTGACTAATATGGTATAGTGTATAGTATGGAGTTATAAAAGGCTGTTAATGATTCGTTGACAAAATATAGTGACTTTTCTAAATGTTTAAGAACCTAACATTAAGTTTCTTTCGCTTATAGAGTGCTGTTATCTCCAATTTATAAAGTAGCATACTACACCTCTTTCTCGTATAACATGATAAAATTTATATCGCTGTCCTTATTTGCCGCCAACGTGCACAACACTGCGCAAAAGCCGATAATTCCAGTGTATAGCGTACAGTCTTCAGAATATTATAAAGAGGTATGTGCTCTTTGTTTTTGTATTATGCATTTCTGAAAAATGTGTATAGAGTTTAAGGAGTATAATTATGTAAAAAAAAAACAAAAAGGCTTCGTAAGAGATCAATTCGGGGGTAAACTATTTAAGATAAAATCACTGCAAAGAAAAGGAAAACTTAAAACAAACACTACCAACCAGGCCAGCGTGGTATTGGTATTTATTAGATAGTAATAATAATTGTATTGGTTGTTTCTTTCACATAGTACAATTTTAAATTAGGCATTACAAAATGCCTAATGGAAAGTTGAAAAGTTTGATGCTACTCTTCTTTTAACTTGAACAGTGAACTATTGTGTAAATATATGCCAATCTTTCAGGTGTTAAGATTTCAATTTATACTTCGTTATACAACAGTAGCATTGAGTGGAAAGTTTTTTCACGTAACTCGAAATACGGTTTTGCAGGTAGGTACACACTTTTTATATAAATACTTATTAATCTAAGCATGGAGTATTAAAATACTCGAAAATACACAAGATACGATTCCTTGTAAAGAATACTTTATCAGCCATTTGTTATTTTTTTATATTCAAGCCTACCAAAGTGACTTTACTCTGCCTGATGGAAAGCATGGATAAAGGTTAGATTATTCTCCATCATTCTCCCGGCCTTCGGAGGACGGGAGAATAGTGCACAATGATTGGGCCTCCGGTCTCACACTCACCAACGAAATACGACAGCAAGAATGCTGTCATTATTAGGATGGTCTTCTGTGTGAGTGTAGTACTGCCCCTGTCGAGCCCCCCCCCCATTCGTGCTGAAATCAGCGTGGCTCTACTACTACTCTTCATCATCAAGAACACATTGCTGAGCTTAGGTCTTCTCTCAGGGGAGGGTTCTTCATTTCTCACCAGTACAAACACAACATGATAAGTTAAGGTTTGGCAAGGTACAAGGTACAAATATAATTTTCTATAATAAGTTGTTATTTGTATTGCAGATAATGAGCACAATAATTACTTATGAACTGGTGCTCCTGCAGTTCACCAAGCCAAATGCCGAGGAAGATATTATAGCCAATAATGTAACTACAATTATTACTACATGAATAATTTAATATTTAACGCTATTAAATTCTATAAAAACTCAGCTTAGTTTGTTTGAAAATACCTGAATGAGAGTGAAAATAAATCTGGATTCCGAATAAAAGCCGAGTCCCGCGGTGTTATACGCGGTAATTGTTGTAAATCTCGAGTAACGCTGCGGAGCAAAGTTAGTCTCAAAATATTTACTCTAAGTTACTCAAGTTATCAGCTTTCTACCAGTGAAAGTTCAGTCCAGAGATTACGCGAAACAAACAGAACAAACAAACATCATCAATCATCAACAGTCCACTGATGGACATAGGCCTCTCCTTAGAAAGGAGGTTTTGACTTACTATACCACGCTGGCCAGACGGGTTGGTATAGGATTGGTTTCTCATGCAGAGATGGTCGTTCCGGCTGGAGACCCCACGCGCTGGCTTCGCCGCCGTGGAGGCTCTTCAGCCGGTCCTCGAGGAGTGGGCAGGGCGGCAGCACGGGACCCTTTCCTTCCGGCTGACGCAAGTACTTTCCGGGCACGGTTGCTTCGGAAAGTACCTGCACTCGGTCGCTAGGAGGGAACCGAGTCCCGCCTGCCACCACTGCGACTGCAGTGAGGACACGGCCCAGCACACGCTGGCGGTCTGCCCCGCTTGGGCGGCGCAGCGCCGGGTCCTCACTGCAGTCATCGGAGGGGATCTCTCGCTGCCAGCCGTCATAAGATCGATGGCCGGCAGTGACAGTTGTTTTACCGCGGTCGCAACCTTCTGCGAGGACGTAATCTTGCAGAAGGAGGTGGCGGAGAAGGCCCGGGAGGATGCCTTCCAATCGGACCCGATCCGCCGCCGGCGCCCCGGGCGGCGGAGGCGCGCATACCTGCGTCTCATGCCGCCCTGAGAGTGGCCGCGGATGGGCGGGACGGGTTTCCCGTCCGTCCGCAGTAGAGGCCAACCGCGAGGGGGCGACGTCCGCGTGTGACCGGACGTTGCCTAATTAGAGAGTAATATTGAGATGGTGCCCGCAACAGTGCGGGCAGGCGCCGGTTGGAGTCCAGAAGGAAATCCCCTCCCTGGACTCCTTCCAATACAAAGGCGCAGAGAGGGTCACACCGTGTGGTTTTAGTCGGTTCGAGTCCGACACACCACCCCGCCGTAACCCCCGACGGGGTGACGGTCCGCGGGGATTTCCACACGTAAAAAAAAAATAAAAAAAAAAAAAAAAAAAAAAAAAAAAAAAGGATTGGTTTCTCAAGTTTTCCTTTTCTTTGCATCGATGTTGTCTTGCGTAGTTTATCCCTTAGTCGCCTTTTACGACACCCGACATTCCCGTGTCTCTCCGTCGGTACTTGAGTCATGAACATCTATAACAAATGTTATTGGGAAGACAGCACCCTCAAATATACAATTGGTGCGCCTTCAGGGTTGCAGAGGTGTGATACCAGTTGCTCCGTGGAAACAACTGGTAAACTCAGGCATAAACCGGTTGAATGAGTAGTCAACTCCGAATCATTTTGGCAATAATAACGCTAAAAATAAAAATAGGTGAGCCTGAATTTTTATCGATGTCCAGTTTCTACATCCTAACTCACACATACCTATATCAACAATTATACATAAACTGATAAATGCACAACCCATCTGGCTAAAACCCAATATAATTCTTTTATTACACTCGGGTCTTCCTTCCTGTGCCGAGATGTTAAAAACTGTAACTTCCTACCTGCTCATGTATTTCCTTCTTACTATGATCCCGGGTCCTTCATGGGGTTGAAAAGAAGCATCTGACTAGGCTGTCATAGTGTGGATAACCGTGTTGCATTGTCCGCATTGTCAGTCAGTGTCGGTGACTACCACCACCTGGATTCTGCTCATGCTTTCCATCATTAAGAGCAGAGTCGCAGAAAAATTATACATGTATGAGATATATTTAATACACATCATCTATTCACAAAGCCTTTGTAAAACAGTACAGCCGCTAAAACGTACTTAAATATGATATATTTCTAAATGCGTAAAAACTACAGTTAAATTACACATCGAAATAGAAAAAATAATCGTAAATTATCATCGTCACATTTCTACAGTTCAATACTGGATATAAGATTTTCGTTTTGTCTCCATGGTGTTTTCCTTGGGTGTGAACTGAAGCAACGACCGCTGGCTTAGCAGTCAGTATCACTAACCACTAGACTAAGAGACTCGTTAAACAATTAGTTTGACGAGACTGAACATAAATAATTAATGGATTTATGAATGATTAATGTTTTAATAGGTATTGTAAGTCCGACAGAGCTTAATGGTAATTAATAGTATATTTAAACTAAAACTACGTATTTTTCTCGCAGCATATTTTAAGGTGACTAATATTTAACAAGGTTAACAGAAAATAACGAATAAACATAGTATTGTAATAGTTGTTCGGACATAGTTTTGTTAACAAAAATCAAATTTACCACCCATAGCAGACAGTCAATAAATTATTCATATAATGATGGATGCGACAACATTTCCCTCATAATTTATTAGAAAGTCACAAAACAAGATGGCGGTTCAGTACTAAGTGACATTTGCTTGCGAGGTGACATCAAACACACTATGTCAATAAATATGGATGATAAAATACTCAATAAAAAACAAGAAGGTAAATAAAATATGTGAGATTTTTGATTTAGTACATTTATGCAAAACTCTATTTTGAAAACTTACGTAAATATTAAGTAAAGTACTACTTCATAGTCCTCTGTATGCAAATAAAGCATAACGCTTACGGATGCTATAACACTTTTTCATGATTCATAATTAAAGACAACTGAAAAAATATTGTTTTTGCTGTGAGATGCCATGTTTGAGGGGTTTCACGATAATCCGGTGTTAGAATGTTTTCCTTTTTTTTAATCAAGAGCATATATCTAAATCCAATTCTGTGCAGCTAAGGACAATCTAAGGCGATATACATTTGCATTCATTTATAACATAAATCCAAATAGATATTAGATGTAAGTTTTCATTATAAATAATGGTGTTAAATATAAATATCTGCTATAAATAAATTTCGTTGCAGATTCTGCAACTGCTTTAGACATCATCAATTCAAGATTGCGACAAGAAATATCGGAGTAAGTTTAATAATCAACAAACCAATTAAAACTATAATTCTCCTTTTTAATATATTTTCTTTCGTTTCCAGTTGCTCTTATTTAACAAAAGATTTTAATAGTTGGGTAAAAGATAAGAAACTAGTTGGTATAAATTTTGAGGGCAAGTTAGATCAAAACGAGGAGTATACAGTTAATGGTAACAATGACAAAGAAAATACCCAGTTAATTACTTTTCAAAGAGCAATGAAAGTGTTGCTTGCATATGGACAGTGCGTGGGTTTGAATCCAGTCACAGGAATATTGAGTCATGACATTACAAAAATAAGGTATAAAATCATTACCTTCCCAGTCTTTACTGATTCCAATATTATTTGTGGTCGGCTACTAATTCAAACGATTTTGATTATGTTTGAGGACATGTTCCAATTAAGAATTGCCATAGACGTTCATGATAATCGGGCTTGAAACATCTCAAAACTTTCTCACTCCAGACTTTTATTAAGAATTTATTGTTAGAAAAACCTAAAAATATTTCTAAGTTATAAAATCTCTTGATAAAATATTGACGGATATTTAATTAACATGCATAAAGCCAGGCGTATTACTCAGATAGGTAGAAACAATTGAGTTCCTCTACACTCATAAACCATCAATATGTATGCTTATCGATTCCTTCTTATAAGGACCTTCGTTAGAATTTAATTAATTTCATCTATAAATGTTCACTGTTGATGATTTCTTCCGACACTACCACCTAAATAATATTAACTACTTAAAAAAGGATAAATCCTTTTTTAAGTTTTCTGTTCTCCATCTTCTTTACGGACATGCATGGACTTTTCAGTTCTTGCCACAATATCTTTTTTGAGTTCGCAGTATTTTCTTATTACTTCATTCCTGACATTCACAGCTCACATACTTCTTAGGCAATGCATCCATACTGCATTATTTCTACCTTTGTGTCTCATCTTCAATACCCAAGATTTGTTACCACGCATAAGAGGTGGAGTCAGCACTCTATTGCACACAGCTTTACGAGCCTTTTTAGAAACGTTTTCGTTTATTGTATCGTTTTAGCCGATTTTCAATGTAATCATGGTATCATTTTGGTCAAGTGTCTAAGACAGCTTTCCCACAAATATTACTCATGTGTTTGTTAATAAATACGATAGATTACGTTTGTCAACAGCTTCCAATCCCTATTTTGTAGGGCAATATGTTAAGACAATGCTAATGGTCACCAACTTTTGTAAGATTACTTTTATAATGTGTTGGATTATAATAATTTTGTTAATATTTTATCACAGATTTGAATTGTACTCATGGCGATTATTTTATACAGTAATAATAGCGATTTTTCAAACGCTAGCAGCTGTCATCTGCTTGTATAAGATTTTCGTTACAACAGTTACAGTTCGATCTCTTGGTAAGTATACCGAATTTATAAATAACATAGTTTTAAAATGTTAGTTTTGACTCTCTCTTATTAGTTTTGACTCTCCTTAGAAAGGAATGTATGCATCAATAATTAATACACATTAGTAAAACTTGAGACAAACCCTTTACCAACCCGTCTGGCCAGCGTGGTATAGTAGGCCAAAACCTCCTTTCTAAGGAGAGGCCTATGTCCAGCAGTGGACTGTTTAGGCTGATGATGATGATGATGAGTAAACCATAAATGTGCAATAATTAAATGGGTTATAAACCCAAATATGCAAATTTTCATACCGTATTTAGACACGAATACATATTGATTACATATTTTTTTTATGTTGTGAGATGGTGATGATTTTGTAACAAGAGCAGGGTGGATCAAAAGTTCGTTTACATTTCAAATGATGATTTATAAGAAATTAGTTATGTTGACGCAGAAGACACGTTGTATATCACTAAACAACGCAATGGTACTGAATTCCCATTGGCCGCTTTTGCGCTTCGTAGCCTCTCCGCCCCACCCCGCCGTCGCTGCTCGTCACAGCTACCGATTCAAATTTAAATTAACTTTTAGTTCATTCTGTATAACGTTAACAGTTGCTACACATATATACCTTTACATTTCTGACTAGAGTAATTGTTGTGATACTATTCGTAACAATAAATTATGAAATACTAACAACATTTCTTAATTATGATTTTAGTATACTGTTGTCTTTCCTTCGCAAGTTGGTGTACTACGATCATTTTTGTTAGAATTGCAAGCAAATGGGAGATGCTGGTAAAAGAAATATTTAATTGCAGTCTGGACAAATATATTAACAAAGGGATCACTTTTCGTTGCAACTTATATTGCATAGTATTCTTGATTTTGGCTATATGTAAGTTTTTTTTTAAATTATTCATATTGAACTGTAATGTCTCCTGAAATAAATAAATAAACATATAGGTACGTGATCTCGTTAACTAGGGCATTTTAGTCAGGTTTCTTTACCCCTAGCCCTCTTGGCTTATTAAACTTAAGCCTTTCTTCCTATAATCTGTGGAATTCAATCAACAAACGTCATAAAAATACTTGTATAGCTATTTTGCGATTTAGCTGGCCCTAAATGACCTTTAAAGAATAAAGACTAGAAAGATATTGCACTGGCAGCTACATAGTGTAATAAAATGTGATTTAAATTAATAATTCAGTGGGTTACTGGAACAAAAAGAGAGCAAAGCAAATATACTATTAGAATAATATTTACATTACTTAGTGATTTCTATTTCAAGAATATCGATTAATATAATCCGTCTAGTTTGAAAATCACATCTAACACAAGAAACATTATATTTCCATTTTTAGGGTTCCAAAGTTTATGACTCGGAACCCTTATAGATTCGTCATGTCCGTCCGTCCGTCCTCGACTTATCGTCCAAACGGTAAGTGCTAGAAAGATGAAACTTTGCATGAATATGTGTTGTAATTACATCGACAAAGTGCTACAATAAAATTATGGAAAATATTTTTATTTGGGGTAAAGTACACGTAAAGTGGGGATTTTTTTTTACCCCATCGTGTGGGATATCATTAGATAGGTCTTTTAAAAAAAATAAAGGGTTTCTAAGACAATTTTTTGATTTAGGTATCCGTTTGCGAGAAATTCCACCTTAAAGGGCACTTTTTTGTAAAAACAGGGCGTCCCCCCTCTAAAAGCTAAACGGCTAGCTCAGAAAATCATGGAAAATGCGTAATGGTGGTCCATATAATGAACTTTTAAGGAAAACTATAACGGATTAGATGACTTTGTCAGTTCAGGAGTTATAGAGGCTCAACTTGTAAAATTAGCTTACTTGGAAAACGTCATACAAAATTAACGAACTAATACGTAAACATAACAGTTATCTATTGGATACAATTTTAAATCAAAGCACCATTATGGATGACTGAGGAACCCTTTCCTGTGCGTTGCCTGATACGCACTTGGCCGATTTTTAAACTGTATGCTGTCTTTAGTGTCCGCATTCTTTGGTGGTACTCTTTGTTATCTTTATTGTTTGTAAAGGAAGCTTTTTTATAAGGGCAAACAAGGATTAAGCCACCTAAAATTCAAGAATTGGGTTGCCGCCTATTAAATTTGTGATATGGAATAAATATCTGAGCGATATATGTGATTAAACCAGTGACCTCGGCCTCAGTAAGGACTGAAAAACAACCGGAATTATTTTGTGTTATTTTAAGGTTTTAACTGTGTTTAATATAAAATAGGATTAAGACTCCTTAAGGTTTATTTTCAAATTGTTCGAAAAATAACAAGTAACCGTATTCTATTAGTCAATCTGGCTTTCGTGGCACAAGCACTGTTTACGAATAGTTTGTATTTAGATGGTGTTGTATGTGTGAAAACTATTTGACTTTGACTGCCTCGTTGGTCTAGTGGTTAGCGTATGCGACTGCTGATCAAGAGGTCTCGGGTTCGATTCCCGGGTCAGACCAAATGTTTGTGTGATCCACGAATATTTGTTTCGGAGTTTGGGTGTTTTCTATGTATAATATGTATGTATTTACGAAAAAAAAAGTATGTTTATGTATTTATATCAGTTGTCTAGTTACCCATAATACAAGCTCTGCTTAGTTTGGGGACTAGATGGCGTTGTGTGTAAAAATGTCCGAAATATTTATTTATTTATTTATTTATTTAGTTTGATAGTAATCACTATGATAGAAAATCACGCTAAAATATTTAACACTTCTCTATTCTCTATTTCAGTCGAAATATTTTTGTTCTTGACATGGAAGGTATCGGAAGTACTTGAATGCAGTACATTGAATTACGAAACTATTGAAAAATTCGTTAATAGCTTGTTTCCTGCATTCGCTGATATTGGTATTGCTCATAATATACCAACCATCATATTACTACAGGTAGTTTTTAATATTCTATATAAAAATTAAACAGAACTTAATGGTTTGTTGGTCTAGCGTTCAGCTATTCTGACTGTTAAGGTCGTAGTCATTTCTTTCTCATCTTCCACTTTCATTTCTCACCTTTATTTTTTCTTGTGTGATGAGAACGGTCATTATCTTGTTCTACTTCAAAATTATTGGACTCTGTATCTCTATAACTTCAAAAGGTTTGAGTTTTCATTTAACAACATCAAATTCATAATTGTCTATGATTTTGATATGATTATTAAAATTATCGACAGTCGTGAATTTGATGTCTGAAGTGGGTTCTACTAATTTATGTATTTATTTATTTCCAGTGGAATTACATAGTTACTTCAGCGAACTGGAACTTTTCAGATATATTTATCATTTGCATAAGTCTATACTTGACGTCGATACTGAACGAGATTAATAAAAAAATCCTGTGGGCTGCTGATGAGGTGTGCGTTTACAAATGAACACGTTGTGGTGTTAAGTTACTATTGTTAAATTTAAATAGAATGTGATTATTTGTGGTTACGAAGTATTTTGAGTTATAAGTACTAAGGACTTTTATGAATCCTTCAGTCACACAGTATTTATTTTTATACTTGAAATTAAGCTCATCTAGACTTCTATTCTACTATTTGATGGACTTTTTTTAACTGAATTGCCTTGACGAATGGTAATTTATATAAAAGTTACGCAGTCAGAAAAACATTTTAAATTTCATGAAATCGTGGATTAAAAGTATATGTATTTTAACAAGTTTTATCAAGTGTCGACAATCAAGAGTATAATTTTTAAGTGTCTGGCATTACTTTGTACTATATAAAGCATGAACAGAATTCAAGAGTAGAATAAATATTAATAGAAATTAAAACTAGGTACCGAAAACCGTGTCCGTGTGGTGACGGATTAAGAATACAGAGTGTCACTACCCCTATTCATCCCGCGGGTGTCGTAAAAGGCGACTAAGGGATAAACTACGCAAGACAACATCAATGCAAAGAGAAGGAAAACTTGAAACAAACCCTATACCAACCCGTCTGTCCAGCGTGGTATAGTAGGCCAAAACCTCCTTCTAAGGAGAGGCCTATGTACAGCAGTGGACTGTTAAAGGCTGATGATGATGATGATGACCGAAAACAAAGTGTTTCCTATCCATCGTCTATGTGTTTTTAGATTTTCCTTTTAATTTCTAACATATTAATATAATATATCTCGAGATGTTCTGTGAGGACTAATAAAAAGTCACATATAGATTTTCTTTTGCCTAATTGTTTTCAGGTCTTTAATTAGCTTCAATAATGTATTTTATTGTTTATTTTCCTCTCAGACACAAACATATTTTCATTTGATTGTAGCATAATATAATTGTTTCCCAGTGCTATGTACCTCCTTCTATTTGGGGCGCTCTTCGAGAGGACTACAACCGAGCAACTCGCCTTATCAGACGATTTGACGACGTGTTCGGAGGTCTCGTACTTTTGTCATTCGCGACCAATCTTTTCTGGATTTGTTTGCAGATATTCAACATGTTGGAGTAAGTGTTAACTCTGTCTTGAAAAAATATATTTAAAGTCCTCTTACGAAAGTGTTAGTTGTTTAATATCTTATATGAGATAAAAATGTTAGCTGTTTGGTATAAAAACCATCATATTTATTAATTAATACATATTATATTAATACATATTAATTTCTGTGCTACTTAAAAGGGATTTCAAGTATATGAATTGTATTCTCTTACAGAAATGGTATAAGTGCAACACCTAAAAGCTTTGAAGAATGTCCCAAAAATTATACTTCGTGAGTAAATAATTGCATGCTAACATAAAAAGATAGTAAGCAAATATAAATTCATTTCGTTAACATGGTTAGGCTGTGTAACAAAAAGTTTCAATATTTATCTATCTTAATAAGGTGTGAATTAATCAAATTAGTCCGGATTATTCATAAATAAAACTAGTAATTTTAAAGTTTTATTTTTAAATTTTTAAAAACCCCTGACTGATTGGACCGATTTTCATCAAACAAAGCTAAGAACGCTCTCGACTTATTCACCTTTCATCAAACAAAAAAAAAACAACATGAAAATGGGTTCATCCATTCAAGAGCTATGATACCAGCGACAGACACACACGCAGACACACACACATACACGTCAAACTTAAACGTCAGGGGTTAAATACGTTTAAACCAGTCTTATTTTATTAAATCCAATAAATTTAATCCCAATAAAGTTCGTAAGAGACAAGTGCGTATTACTTATTTCCGATGTTAATCAAGGCACGGAATGAACTGTTAGTTAGAGAAATAGTTCAATCGACCAGTATGACAATTTTATTACGTTTACAAATTGTGTTGGTGACTTATTATTTGCGTTAAGAAAATAGTGACGCATGTATTAGGTTCCAAGTAAATTTGATTACGTAAAATCTTAAAACCTGATAGGTCAAAAGGAGGCTTGATCGATGAATGGAATGAACTCTAGTGTCAAGCTTTATATACATTTATTTTTCACCAAGATTGATAGTATTTTTAGTATATGGATGCTAAAACATATTATATTTTACAGGCTCTTTCGTGGTTATGAGATGCCTATTTTCACAACATCCTCCCTGACAATCTTGATAGCGAGATTTACGACTATGTGCCTCTCAGCAGCTAGCGTGAATGTCGCCTCTTTGGTGCCAGCCTCAGGCCTATATAGAGTCCCGTCATGTTCTTATTCCATGGAGGTTTGTGTACTTATTTATACATCTAAGTTTTCATTATTTTTACGCCTATGGTTGGGCCTATGTCATTTGGATCCCCGTCACTAAAGTAATGATTATTAGTATATTTATGCATTAAAATACGACTATTTCATCCGAACTTAATCAAATGTTTATTTTCGACAGGTACAAAGGTTTTTGGATCAAGTACACGATGACGTAGTAGCCCTCACTGGAATGAAATACTTTTATATAACTAGAGAATTAGTTCTATCAGTAAGTATCCATCTATCTCCTTATTAATTACTGTATTAGGTTTACTTTTGCCTGAAAATTACCAAAGCATTTTTATTTAATTTTAGCGCAAAGGAGTTAATAAATTTAACAATACATATTTAAACTTTGATATGAAATGATTTTGAAATAATTCCTATTTTTATCTCTTTCTTACAGATGGCAGGTACTATTTTAACCTATGAGCTGGTTCTTCTACAGTTAGGTGGTGATGAACTCTAAAATTCTTAACAACATCATTATGCGGATGAAGATCCGGAGAAAGAAGATTCTGAATTAATGAAGCTGAATGGAAATAAAATTATTATACAAAACAATTGTCTATTGGAAACCTAATTAATATAAGTTTTAAAAACATTATTTTTCTTGTGAATAGATAACATTTCATTTTAATTTTTTTACTCTAGCCGGACTGGCTATAATTTGGTAAATATAAAATATAATATGGACATATGTGGTGCCGATGTCAGGTACTCGACTCTAAGAGCACTATGATCAAGACTGTCTTCTCAACATACTTTTTATAATTTTAATGTTTTCACACAGATATGACTCTTAAGGTTTTTCAGGTTCAACTTTTAGCAACAATTGAGACTAAATAAAAGAAATGAAATGGAAAACGGATCGTTTGTTGTAATGTGATACATTTTCGAAGTCACTTTGACCCAAATCTTGAATGTTATACTCATAAAATGTAAACAGCTTATTTTTGTTTATAATTTAAATTTGCTGAAAGTGATGTTCTTGACTACAGGAAGGTTTATTTTAATGTGACCACATTACTGTTTTTAACTGACTTCAAAAAAGAAGGAGGAGATTCTCAATTCAACAGTATTCTTTTGTTTTATGTTTGTTATCTCTGTACTGTACATTCTTATTTATTTCTTACCTTCTCTTGCCTACCATATCGTGCCTGGTCATATTAAGGAAATCAGGATCTGATAACAGGATTCTGGAGAAATCTTGGGAACTCCTTAAATATCATAGGCCACGTAGTCGTAGGCCACACCTGTCACGATTTGGGTACTCGGGATAGATTTTCTTAGAAGTCGGTTTTTTGTTAAAATTATGATTTGTTTGATATTAAAACACCAGAAACTTTTTACGTTAGATCATTCAACTTTGAACTTTGAATTTGAAAGTAGAACACCTTGATACCAATCATGGCAAAGTAGATAGAACGTTAATGACGTATATAATTATAAATTTACTGACCGCACCGTCCGTCGTGCCGTCACACTAGGTGAGGCAAGATGGGCCTCCAGGCAATACACCTAGTTAACTTGTAATTAATGGCTTGCAGCTACTTGCAAAATTGGCTAAGTTAATAACTCTTCCATTAGCTTAACTCTTCAATTAATTTAAGATGATATTTGCCAGCTTCAAAAGTACTCTGCAAATTAGTAAAGTCGATTGAACATTGGTTATGAAGTTTTTTGTTGACCATGAAAGCAATAGTCCCGAAACCACCGAGTTCCTTGAACCTCAGTAGTTACGGAGAGACATCGCCTCTATGGCGGTCCTCTATCGCTTTTACCATGGAGAGTGTATCGAAAGCTCTTCCATCTGATCCCTCCTTCTCCCTTCCTTTACACATGCTGGACTTAGAAGTCACCGCTTTAGTGGAAGAAATATGCACCAGAACAAAACGGTTCGACTCTTCTTTCCTATGCCGAGCAGTCAAAGACTGGAACTCACTACCAGCTCACGTGTTTCTTTCCTACTATGATTCCGGGTACTTTAAACGGGGCGTGGGCCGCCATATATTATTATTGTCTTCATTGGTGGTGGCCCCCACTCTTGGATTCTGCTCATGCTTTCCATCAGGCAGGGTAGAGTCACTTTGGGTGGCTAAATATATTTTTTTTTTATTAAATTAAATCAATTATTTGACTGCCCTCTTGGTCTGGTTCAATTTAGGGCGGACCAATTGTTTGTATGTTCTGCAATTATTTATTTTGGAGTTTGGTGACTTCTATGTATAATATTTATGTATTTATAAACAAAATGTATACATATGTATCAGTTGTCTAGACCCTAATGGTGGTTTATGGTGAATTTATAAATATTTTTGAATGAATCAGCAATCAAACTTTTGATAATAATGTTGCAATTCACAACGTTTTTAAGAATGGATAACTGACTAGGCTTACATCCATTAACCGTAATCGCAGACTTATCTGGAGATAGCGGCAAATCTTGTCAAGTATAGGTTTCACATCGCAGGCAAATCCCGCTCACACACTATTTCTTCCTGTTTGATCTCTGATAATCTTCCAATTTCATTCCCTCGTTCACTTTAAACCCGCTCTTGGGATATACATTGATGTTATAGAGTTATGGAAGAGGTTGTTCATGCTTAGCTTAATAAACTATTGTTTAGTCAGTTACTAAATATGTGGCAGTAGAAAGATCGAAAGAAATCAAGTGATTCTATAAAACTGATATGTACAATAAAGTAAAATCATAGATTTAACTCTAATGAATAGTCATTCTACTTCGAAGTACAAATATGGAATAATTCTTCGTACAAATTATTAGTATTCAGTGATCCTCATTGAGTAGTGCTATGTAATTCTGATATATATTAATATGAAATAGCACAATTAACAAATTGTAATAATAAAATAGCCGATTTAGTTCTAAAATATATGAGGTTTC
Source organism: Phragmatobia fuliginosa (assembly GCA_932526445.1). Taxonomy (NCBI): domain Eukaryota; kingdom Metazoa; phylum Arthropoda; class Insecta; order Lepidoptera; family Erebidae; genus Phragmatobia; species Phragmatobia fuliginosa. The sequence continues at coordinate 6,726,928 of OW052058.1, read as the reverse complement.
ATAAAAATAAATGAAAAACTTTCGGAAAACATCTGATTTATATTTTTATATACGCGTTTATATTTCAAACCTTTTTTGCTTTACTTCAGTGTATTATACATACTTTAAAAAAATGTATATAATATTTATGTATGTATAATATATATGTTTAAAAAATTATATACACATCCATAACTTTTTAGATTTCCGATGTAATATGAAAATCAAATAAAGAAGAGCAATGTAGTTATAGTATCTCAGTCTTTGCAGAAATTACTATACCTACATGTTGCAACTGAGCAAAGCCACATCCAATTTTCGATTCCATCTAATCATGATACCAGATAACCGTTCTAAGGATTCCTGATAGAATGACTAAGGTAGTATATTCTTGTGAGGCTTGCATTCATTAAAGATACTTTACTAGTTTCTTTTCGCCTTTTGTTGATGAATTTTTCAAAAGAATTATTGTGAAGCCACAATTATACCAGCTAATAGTTATATAAATTATGGTTCGTGTGTTTTATTTGATAGTTTAATATTCAATTCTAATTTCCCGTGCCTCGGAGAGTAACATCTATGGCGATCATTATTGGAAAGTCAGTGCTCTCAAATATTCTGACTAGTTCAGCCTTTAAGTTCAGTTCGCTCTCAGGGTTGCGAAGGTCTGATGACAGTCGTGCAGGTAGAATCGGTTGCACTTAGTAACCTACTTCAAATAATATTAGAAATATTAAAGTGTAGGAAGAAATATAATGTCGCAATCAAATTTAGGAAGATTTTACTACAAAACTTACCAAAAAAATATCACCATGACTGTCCTATTTTTAAAATTATGTTGATAAGAAATCCAATACCAAAACTTATTTAATCCCAGTTTCCGTAGCTACTAAAGAAGTAAACAGAAGCAAGCCACAGTGTCGTAACATTATATTATCAACAATGATCGAAGTATTACCACAATATCTAGTATACGTGCCGAAAATGAATTTTCGTATGTAGTTGTCGATCAATGTGAAGTCTTATTTACATTTTCATTTTGAATTAACACTTAGAATGTACCTATTTAATAAATAAATACCTAGTCATATATAACAGGTTTAATTACAATACTATACTATATTTATGAAACGTAAATAATTTTGGTTAGGAAACTACATACTTTTATATCATTTTTCTGCCTATTTATAATCTAAGAATGATTGTGGGCTATTTATGAGTCTTATTGAATGTTATTGAAATTTTAAGACTATAAACACCTTTTTTTTAATCGTGTGTTCGTGCGAAAATCCCCACGGATACGAAACGACTAGTTGGTGGCTATGTCGCACTCGAAGTGACTAAAACCGCACGCCGTCTCGAGTACTATGAGCCGAGGAAATATTCCTTTATTGTCCCCAAAAATAAGGCGCGAATCAGGGAATGGCTCCTTACGGATCAGACACAGTTGATCACCGAAACATCCTTTACCAGTAATCACCTGCGTCAATCGATATGAGACGGTAACGTGACAGCGCTATCAGGCGGTGTGGCTAATTACTTATCGGACCACCCTCGTAGTTTACAAGTTTTCTTTCTCTTTGCATGGATGTTGTCTTGCGTAGTTTATCCCTTAGTCGCCTTTTACGACACCCGCGGGATGAATAGGGGTGGTGACACTCTGTATTCTTAATCCGTCACCACACGGACGGTAAGATCCAAGTAATACCAATTCAATTAATTTATTCAGCACCTACTTAAGGAAACTTCTATCTTAAGTTATAATATAATTAGCTGACCGTTGTAAGGTTCTAATCTAACAGTGACTATATTAACTTAAAAAATCTATTGTATGTTAAATATAATGACTTGTCAATCGCATGACAACACAATGTATCTCTCAAATAATATATATAAATAGGAACCTGATTATATGCATTTGCATATTTGCATGTGCATGTTTAAGACATTCAAACTGTTAGCCAGAAAATGACGAATTATTCCTCAACTACTTGTCCAAATTGAATTAAATTTGAAATATGATGTGTTTATATACAACTTGCTTGGCTACTAAAAATTTTAATTTCATATATCTTCAACGAAGTGAAAGAGTGTTTAAAATTGTCTCAATTGCTTCAAGAAAATGGTGGTACGACCGTGTCGCTTTTTGTTCAATATGGCGGGAGCACTAATGTGCCCCCAGATAGAACACTTAATATTGCGATACAAAATTAATAACTCGAACGCCAAACCCCTACATCAATCAATCAATGAAATTGAAATTGCAGTTTCAAAAATGAAAATCGTATTGCTTTTCAGACTTGAACAACATGAAATGCATCGTATGTACAATAGATATATTTCATTAAAGCTGAAAACATTATTTATTGGAAAAAAACCGAATAAAAAACCTTCTTCAGCAAAGAAAAGATTTATGAGGTTGTCTTTAAGAATTAACTCGTGAATAATAAGGATAAAATATATCCAACATAGACTGAAAGAGCCCTGGGAAATCAGTTAACAAGCATTATCAAAGAGTTCGTTAATTAAAATTGATCAAAACAAAGTTATTAATGAGACAATGTTGATATATATTTTCTTGTAAGTAGTCATTAACAATATTTTATATATTTAATCTGTAATTAATTAGGTATCATCTAATTCTTCACTACTTAGCTGCAGAAGAACCAGCTCATAAGTTAAAATTGTGCCTGCCATCTGTAAGAAAAAATATTAAATTTTATATTGAATTCGTACTAATGATACAACTTCGCAATTAATTCTGTCTGATTGTATGTTACGCATTAACGAGTAACCGCTGTGCCGATTTTAATGTAATTTGGTATGTTACTTTGATTCTTGATTGAGGACATATACTATTTTTTATAGTGATAATCAATATATATGCAGTTATTTGCTGCGACGACTAATAATGATTGTACTTACACTTACCGATAGAACTAAATCTCTAGTTATATGAAAGTATTTCATCCCGGTAAGGGCTACAACGTCATCATGTACTTGGTCTAAAAACCTTCGAACCTATTGAAAATAAACAAATAATTATTATCTAATGTATAAAAGTCATATCATGCGTAGATGTAGTATGTGATAATTTATCTTTAAGCTCTATACTTTGTTCCTCAATGTTTAGACTTATTTGATTATTCGGACTTAATTTACAAATAGAATGTTACTTAAAAATCGATATTCATGTACATATTACGATTTATATACATTTCATTATAGTACAGATAATCACTACATATCGCCAGCTGACGCGGCGAAGGATTTTATTTTATGACTAGCTGATGCCCGCGGCTCCGCTCGCGTCTTAGGGTTATTAAAAATAGATAGTAGCCGATTCTCAGACTTACTGAATATGCATAAAAAAATTCATAAGAATCAGTCAAGCTGTTTCGGAGGAGTATGGTCACGAACATTGTGTCACGAGAATTTTATATTTAAGATAATCTTAAAAAGTAAAATAATCTTAGTAAATGTAGTCCTCCGCCGCATCTGTCTAAATGAAATTTTGTACTACTAGGCACAGGCAAAAGTTTCATCCATACGTTGTTGACATACCCAAAAGTTGAACTAAACGGTTTGACAGCTCGTTTTTGGTGAGAGTTGCCAAATTTTGGAACGACCTGGCATGGGTCTATTTTTCCTGATAAGTTGAACTCTGAGCCTTTAAGAGTAGAGTGAACAGGTTTTATTTTCGATGGGCGTGTACTATCTTCGTCTTCATCTACACTTTCTATCAGGTGAGATGGAAGACAAACGCCTATTCCATTACAACAATATAACAAAAAAAAGACGGTCTAAAGCTTCAGAGACATAGGCTACTGTTGACAGCGATAACCGGGCGTTGCCGCGGGCGAAAGCTAGTGAGGGATAAAAATATTGAACAAACCTCCATTGAATAAGCACATGATGGCACTCTATAAAGACCAGAGGCGGGCACCGAAGAGGCGACGTTTACGCTAGCTGCTACGAGGCACATAGTCGTAAACCTCACTATCAAGAATATCAGGGAAAACACAACATATACAGAACGCTCGTAACCGCGAAAGGGTCTGTAACATATGAAAGACATTGGCATATTTAATACATGTTATTCAAAGGATGGTTTTGAACAACGCGAGAAGCACGTACACGGCCTGATACTAAGTCTTATATAGGGGAAAGTGGTTACCCTTCGTACACTTTTTACATTTTAATTTTTATTTTTTTTATTATGTGAATATTTATTATCGTGTTTACATCTAAGCTTAGTAAATATATCGTAGTTTGTTACAAAAAAGCCTAAAGAATTTATTTCAAAAGCTTAAAGAGTTATAGCAGTTTTTCTAGGATATGAAATTTGTACGAACTCACCCCACGTGTGGGGTACTTTCGTACTGTGGGTGGGGTACTTTCATACACCATGGGGTAGATTCATACAGGATAATTAAAAAGTCAATTAAAGTCGTATTCATTTATTAATTCACAAAATACATATATATTTATCTTAAACCAAATTTAATAATATTGAACTTCACTCATAATAAACTTGAAATCAGTCTTAGAGAGATCTTTGTAAGGATAACAACTTGAAGTACGCACATAATTAAACATTTGGTTATGGAATATTAAAATTACGTAAATTTATTGCAAAAGTAAAAAGTCTTGATAATCTCGTTGTACCATGTGGCCGTGGTTGAGGATCTGGGAGGATCATAATTACATCACTGATATACAATGTATGAATATCTTCCAGACTAGTAAATTTGGATTGAAAAATACGTGAGGGTCCAGTTTTGTTAATTTCATTTCTAAATTTTTTCACTCGGCATTCTAAGGTTGATGTTTTGATGTTGTATTTCAATGCGGCTTGTCTATAGGACAAAGGTCTTTCACTACTTCCCCAACTGCTGAATTTATGGACGCTTCATCTGGGTTCGCGTTCTCTTTTTTACGTAATTTCGCACCATGACTCTACAACCAAATATTTTAATGTATTAGATATAATATTCCTAATAAATAAAAGCAAAGCGATATATGTATATTTAAAATTTTCTTATATTTTAGTATTTAGAAAGTAATATATTTAACTAACCGTATCCGTAAATGGCGCTGCTATCAAAGTTGTGCAAAAATACATCTGCCTTGGCCAAATCATCCAATCACAACTTCGATCTGGAAGCCGACAGAAGGATACGTCTGGGCTGGGCGGCATACGGGAAGCTACATCATATTTTTGAGTCACCAATACCTCAATCACTGACCAAAGTCTACAACCAGTGCGTCCTACCCGTAATGACATACGGAGCCAAGACGTGGACACTCACTATCGGACTGGTCCATAAATTAAAAGTAGCTCAGCGTGCGATGGAGCGTGCGAAGCTGGCTATCTCTCTGTCTGTTAAAATACGTAACGTGATTATTCGACGGAGAACTAGAGTTACCGACATCGCATGGAAAATCAGCACGCTGAAGTGGAAGTGGGCCGGACATGTCTCCAGACGGACTGATAGATGCTGGAGCCGAAAGGTGCTAGAGTGGAGACCGCGATTAGGCAAACGTAGTGTAGGACGCCCTGCGGCACGATAGACCGACGATTTGAGGAAGGTGGCTGGCGGCGGATGGATGCGGACTGCCCAAGACCGGGATGGTTGGCGTTCCTTGGGGGAGACCTTCCTCCAGCAGTGGACGGCGATAGGTTGACACTATATTTAACTAAAGAAAATACGAATTCCACATTCTCGCTGTATTTTACTTAAATATATTCTAAGGGGGAGCATTCGTACGCGTACGAATGTGCCACACACAGTACTGTCCGAACCTACCCCAAGTCGTGCACAACAAAAAAAAACAACTTTATAATAGTTAGAATTTAGCTGGAGAAATATTCGTGATTAAAACCCAGAATAAATGATGTTAACATGAATACATCATCACTATTTTGTCGAAAGCTTAAATATTCTAGTTACAATACGATTCTAAACATACCCAAAAAAAATACTTCAGACGCGCAAAAACACGTTAAGGCTTGACTGCGCTCACTGAATGGCGCGACTGGCGTGACATTTGCCATACAACTTGGCGGTTGGTATGTCTACGCACACAAGAAAACTCGTGTTCGTATGACTTTTCGTTTTTTTGTTATGTTTACTGTACGAATGTGCCTCGCGTACGAAGGGTGACCACTTTCCCCTACCCTTTAAAATTCAATATCTGAAGTCTTATTTTTGCCGATACGAGTATAACAAAATAATTATAGTTGACTGCCTCGTTGGTCTAGTGGTTAGCGTATGCGACTGCTAATCAAGAGGCCTCGGGTTCAAATCCCGGTTCGGGCCAAAAAGTGTTTTTGTTTTTTTTTTAGGAAATTCCTATTAACAGCCCGGAGTTTGGAAGTTTGGCGGTGATTCACGAATGTGCCTTGGAGAGCACGTAAAGCCGTCGGTCCCGGTTGTCATGAACATCTATGGCAAACGTTATAAGGAAGTAAGTGCCCTCAAATATACTGACAACTAGTTCAACCTTCGAATTTCAGTTCCCCCTTAGGGTTTCGGAGGTCCGATGCCAGTCGCTTCGTGGAAAAACTAAAATTCAGGTAAAACCAGTTTAACTAGTAGCCGGCCCCAAATAAATTTGAGAATAAAGGCTCGGAAGATGAATTATAGTTAGCTGTCATGTAGAATCATATAGCAACACAGACCAGACGACTGGGGGAGAGGAACTAAATTTCACATACACAAAGATATTCTATGTTATAACGGTGTAATAAATAATTATAATAATCAAAAACGAGTATTTGATGGCTAATTTATACATTAATTTAAGTTAAAGTATTAATAATTAAAGTGTTCAAATCATCGCGTATTTACTTCAGAGAAGTTCCGCATTGTATAAACAAAACTAATCATTTTATTTTTTAAATGTCTAATAACGACTCATAATATTGTTAGTTACCAACCAAGAAGATAATTGTATGTACATGTCAAGTCACAACCAACCAACACCCATTCTGAAACTAAATTTCAATGTATATTAAAAAACATACTTTACCTACAGATAACAGTTTACTTACGTAGTACGCTGAAATGGACATTCTTCTAAGTTTTTCTGTTGTATTCTTACACCGTTACTATAAAAGAAATCAAAACTATACATATATATACATAGGGAACAGTTTGAAAGAGAAAGTTTAACTATTACCAATAATCAAATTTTCTATAAACGTATGAAGAAGATAAAAATTCTATGCCTATAAGGCTTATTAATTATCCAAATAATTTAAGTTCCAAATTGAGAATTAGCACATAACACAACACATACATAATAATAGTAGCAAAAGGCAAATATCTATAACATTCTTAATAAACTTTATAACGATAAGTTACTCGCGTCTTTCAGGCATACCCAAAGTTATAAGCAGATTAATAATATCTAGATACTAATATGACTTTGATATTTTTTAGTATTATTTATAATCGGAAATTAGGAATATTCTTGTAATGTTAGTCGTTTGAGGAATTTCTTAAAACACCAATTGTAAATATAGAGAGCTGCACGTACGCCAATACATTTAATATCTGCACACATATCCAGGAAAGGTTGGTAGCAAAGGACAAAAGTACGAGACCACTGAACACGTCGTCAAATCGTCTGATAAGACGAGTTGCTCGGTTGTAGTCCTCTCGAAGAGTTCCCCAAATAGACGGCGATAGATAATTCTAAAACACGAAAGATAAATACTTTGAAGTAATGAAGATTATTTCAACTGGACAGTGTAAACTAGTACTAATTAAGATAAAACAATATATTTTAGAGATACTTTTATAATTCTCAATTTATTGTTAAGTATATAATTATTTTGTAGTAAGAAACTACGTTTAAAGATTTAAATTTATTGAAAAGTTGATCAAGCTGCCCAGCCAACAATATAAGGCAGAAATTTGCCAACGGGTTTAGGTTGCCATTTAAAATTAATAAATATTGCGGTCATCAGACACACAACTTCACCTTGTTCCAAACTAAGCAGAGCTTGTATTATGGGTACTAAAAAACTGATATAAATAAACATACTTAACACTCAAGCACAGGTCGCATATGCAACCACTGCGCTGCCGAAGCATTCATTGAAACATTTCAGTTCTAAAATACTCTGTGTAATTTTTAAAGATACAATATTAAAACATACCTTATCTGCAACCCAAAGAATTTTTTTATTGATTTCTTTTAACATCGACGTCAAGTATAAACTTATGCAAATGATGTATATATCCGCAAAAGTCCAATTTGCTGTTGTAAATATGTTATTCACCTAGAAATAATTAAATATTTACTTAATTAAAAATGTCTCAGTATTAAATCAAACAAATCTCAAATAAAACAGCAACAACAACAGCTTATCATATTATGTTGTTCTCTGAATTACAAAACTTCGACCTATGTATAAAATGTATAACTTTTGTCTTTGATTGTCTAAACGTTTTTATTGTGTGTTTTTATTTATGTCAAAAATAGTTACTAAAATTATTTTATTTTATTATCTACTAGTCCTGTGGAAATTATCGCAAATCGCGAGTAACACCGCAGAGATAAACCAGTTTAAAGAAATTACTCATAAGGTCATCAGCGTCAAAATCGGTACAGTCATTCCAGTGATTATAGGGGACAATCAGACAGACATTTAAGTAGCCAAAAAAAAATTGCTTTTTTAATTTTTTTTCTTTATTAAAGAGAACTCCCGCATTAGGAATATAAAGACTGTGTCATGGGACACTTATAGACAAACATGAAATGGACACAAAGAATATCCAGATTCTGTTAGTATCGTACGAGTAGACCGATGTTGTTACCGTGTATACTTTCAAACGCATTTAGTAAAAAAACTGTTCAATTGATGTTAGATACAGACATTTTATTTATTTATTTATTTATTTATTTTAAACTTATTGCACATGTTGTACAAAGGCGGACTTAATGCCATGAGGCATTCTCTGCCAGTCGACCTTCAGGTGTTGCAGAAATGTGATGCGGTAGGTGCAGAGAGAAAAAAATACCATTACTAGGCATAGGTTTATAAATAAGATTAGCCTACTTAAATATATTTTTAAATACACATACATTTATACATATATACATATACGAGATATTCCTAAATACACATACATATACACTACTACTCTATATACATAAAACTACATATACATACGTACATACGATATAATAAAAATATACACAGGTGCTATCGTTGTAGATGTACTGCCAATTCGCTTTGAAGTAATTCGCGCACTTTCATTTTAAAACTAATGCGATTTGTGGACATTCTGATTTCGGTAGGGAGCGCATTCCATAGTAGGACCGACTGCACAAAAAAGGAGGAGTTGATAAAGTTGGAGGTGTGAGAGGGGCACAGAAGAAGTAAGTTGTTTGATGACCGGAGACTTCGGTCGTGATTGGAGCATAAGAAACGGAAATGAGGTTCAAGGTATTCAGGTAATGATGGGGAGTTGAGGAGAGAAAAGAGTGTAGTCAGGGCACGTAAACTGCGGCGCTGACGAATAGGGAGCCATTGCAGCTGGGAACGTAAAGTAGACACATGATCATACTTGCGAAGATTGAAAACGAATCGAATGCAGTTATTGAGAAGGCGGTCTAGTTTATTGAGGAGGTCTGCATTCAGGTCAAAATAACACACATCACCATAATCGATCAAAGGAATTATCAAGGACTGCACGAGCGTGGCCTTGGTTTTAACGGGAAGAAAGTTCTTAAGTCGATATAGAGCACGGAGACATGATGTAACCTTTTGACTGACGTGGGTAACTTGTGCCCGCCAATCAAGTGTCGAGTCAATATGTAGTCCCAGGTTCTTCACAACTGCGCTCAGGGGTATATTGACGCTGTTATAGACGACTGGTGGAATGGCAGCCATTTCCAACCTACCCACCATTTGCTTACTCCCCACGACAATCACTTGGCATTTGGTTGGATTTACTGACAACCCAAACCTTTTTGACCAGCTCTTAATTATGTCTAAATCTTTGTTGATTTTGTTGACTGCGTTGGCGATGTCTTCTACCCTTGACTGCGCGTACAATTGTAAATCGTCGGCATACAGGTGATACGAACACTGAAGGTGTTGGGTTACGAGATTAATAAATATTGAGAATAATAAGGGAGATAATATACCGCCTTGAGGGACGCCACTGCGAAGATCACTCCAACTCGATGACCGGTCGTCAATGTGAACACACTGTTGACGTCCCTGAAGATAGGAGGAGAACCATTCCAGAGCTTCTGAGGAGACCATGAGATAGGAGAGGATAGCTAATAGGACGTCGTGACAGACGGTATTAAAAGCATTCGAGAAGTCAATCAAAGCCAGGACTGTGACTTTGGTATCCTCCATACCCTGCCTCATATCGCCAGTCACTTTGAGGAGTGCGGTGGTTGTGCTGTGACCGGGTCTGAACCCAGATTGTAAGGGACTGAGGAGATTCTGCTGATAAACATACTGCGAGAGCTGCCTGTGAACACAAAGCTCGAGTACTTTTGAAAGAAAAGGAAGTATAGAGATAGGGCGAAAGTGTTCAGGAAGGGAAGGGTTGGGTATTTTGGGTAATGGGATGATGAAAGCCTTACGCCAGAGTGAGGGAAAGGTTCCGGAATCGAGTGAAAAGTTAATGATATGGCATATAGCTGGAAGAATGTGATCAAGGATAGCAACAATCATGCGGCGGCTAATGCCGTCGCATCCCACAGCATTGGAACGAATGGTAAGGATAATCTTTTTGATGTCCTCAGGAGACACCGGAGAAAAGTTGAAGGATACCATATTAGCATGGGTTAGGCTAGCTAAGTAACTCAAGGTTTGAGTCTTTATTTGAAGATCCATCTGTGGTGTAGTTGTGAAATGACGGTTTATGTCATCTAAGCCAACCGTCGTCTTTACCTCAGGGTGTTGTTTATTGCCAATGCCTAGTGTTCTAAGAAATTTCCACATGCTAGAAGTTGGACAGGATTCTATACTTTGAATTATATGGCGGCGCTTGGCGTTACGTATCACCTGATTACACCGATTCCTAGCACTCTTGAAAAGATTCCATTTCTCCTCAGAGCGATCTTTCTTGAATTTATTAAAACAACGGTCTCTCCGTCGCATAGCGGTTCGAATTTCTTCCGTCATCCAAGGAGCAGGGTCGCGCTTTACTTTAATTTTTATCACAGGTGCGTGTATATTAAATAAATTATTAACTGTCTCATTGAAAATGCTGACCTTATGGTTGATGTCAGTAGTTGCTCTCAAGCTAGACCAATCCAGTGCAGAAGCATCCGCACACAGTTTATTTACATCCATTCGTCTAAAGCCACGCACGTGCAGAAATTTGGGAGGGGGTTTAGGAGGTTTTAGGATGTAGGTAAGGTAGATCAGGTCATGATGGGAAAATCCAGGAGCAGGGTGTTGACCATGTGAATGAATAAAACTTGGAGTAGAGGTGAGCATTAGGTCAAGCCAAGTATCCTGGTGCTCGGTGTTGTGATGAGTTGCTTGTAGGGGGAGAACATGGAGGCTAGAGGATTGGATAATGTGGACGAGATTACGGGTACGGGGGGAGTTAGAGGCCAAAAGGTCGGTGTTGAAATCGCCCATTATGATGTGATGTGCGTATTCAGACCCTAAAGATTCCAGAACTGTTTCCAGACTGGAGAAGTAGTTGACAGCGGGGGGACAATATACTACCCCTAGTAAAACCTTGGATCCCTTAACACCAACTTCGAGAAAAAGGTATTCAGCAGTAGTAGAAGAATCGGAAGAGGAAGTGGCAAGGATTTTGAAGGATAAGCAACCACGGAGATAGATGGCTACTCCTCCACCCCTCCTCGACTCCGGTCGATCATTGCGAATGAGAACGAAGCCAGTGAGGGGGTATGAAGTGGAAGGTAGATGCGGTTTAAGCCACGTTTCCGAAATCAGAATGGCGTGCACATTATTATCCCTGAAAGTTTCGGTCAGTTCGCTAAAGTGGCTGGGTACACTCTGAGCATTTATGTGACATATATTCAGTAGAGATTGTGATTGGTTATTAAATGAGTACCGTAATCGATCACCCAAAGTGTCTGGTAGAGAACTAAAGCTCTCGTCATCGGAAGAATCGTTGGCAGAGAAGTATACTTCGTTATCTATATTAACATTATCATGAATCATAGCACAGCCGTGTACACATTCTAATAATCAAAAAATAAACAGTAAACAAAAATAATGAGCAAAAGAAAAAAATATAATATATAAATATTTAAACAATATAATTAATTATATAAATTATTACCTTGATTGCAGCGCATCACTGCATCACCCGCCAGCTTACAGATAAATTGACACATAATAAACGGCTATGTACAAGCAACATGCATTTGAACAGACAAATCATGTGTATCATATATTTAACTCATTTAAAGTAGGGAGAAATAAACCAGAAAAAAAAATGAAACATAAAGTTGAATTCACAACATGTCAAATTGTGATCTTTCTAAAGTTGCTAAGCAAGGAACGGAACGCAAGGGGCGGTGGAATGGTAATTTGACAGATGTCACATCACAAACAATTTGACGTGACCGAAATAAAATAAATAAAAGTTAGACGTAACGTAAACAAAACAAAATGTCACCTACCCCGATTACAACATATAAATACAATGATAAATATAATGATATATGTATTGTGCACGTCAAGCGCCCAAAATCAACCCCAAACACTAGCGTCTCCGTGTACTCTTATTGTTGATACCCGAACTAGTGCTGCCAGGGTCACTTATAGTGGTGGATGCTTTCTTTGGAAACTTGACGAGTAAAGGCTTTAGCTCGTCAGTGGATGTTATTCTGTACCTGCTGTTGTCGCTTGCTTTTATAACTATAATACCGTCCTGTGTCCAGCAAGATGACATACCGAAATGTTGTCGGGCCTCGGAGAAAACTGACTGGCGTATTCTTGTGAGAAATTCTCTAACCGAGAAGCCGGAACCCTTGAGAGCCGTTTTGGACTTCCAGACTGCAAATCTAGCCTCAGCGGTTGTAAACCTCACCAGTATTGGCCGACGGTGTTCCTTGGACGGTGATCCAATGCGATAGCAGTGTCTTATGTTGAGCATTGAGATGTCCTGAAGACCCATCTTCGCATTTATAATATCCAGCAGGGTTGCTCCACAGTCCTCCTTGATTGCCTCAGGCACTCCTAGGAACAGAAGCGATTTGTAACGATGCCGTGTCTCCATAGCGTCAACCGTTTTAACACACTCGCTTATCTGTTTCCGGAGAAGGCCCAACATAGAAAACATTAGCTCACGAAAGACTCTAAACTCCTCTGACACTCTTGCCAGTGTCTCCTTGCTGTTTCCAGTGGAATGTAGTTGTGACTCCAACTGTGCCATCCTCTTCGAGAAGCTCTCCTCTAAATTGTTCTGAGCTTCCTGTATATCGGACAATTGAGGCATAGCGAAAGTTAAGTGGTAGTGATACTTGTTATTCTTGATTGAAAATTTGTAGTGCTGGCAGGTGACTAAAATGCCTGATTAGATCATGTGAATGTTAACAATAACAGTAAGTACACTGAATCTAGGCTTAACTGAACACTTTTTTGTCAAAATATAATATAAATATTAATGAAATTAATTAAATAAGTTTAGAGCTTTTTACTTTGTGTGTTATCTTTTTTAGCACCTACCCTCAAAAAAAAAAAAGCACATTCATTTATTTGTATCATTATTCTGAGCTTAATCTGGATACAGGTTGTAAATAAAACACGCATACCTGTAGAAGAAAGGCAGTTAGTACGTTATAAGGAACACGATCAAAGATGGCGGGGTCCATGTTCCTAATGATTATCTCAATAGTATTTATATCAACTGTCTCTGCGCATTCAATTACTTCTGCTATCTCCCGCATGAAGTATGTAAGGTATTCCCCTGAAAGAGAACATTAGGTTAGAAGATTATTGGTCAAAAATACATGGTAACATACAACATAGGTGCAATACATGTCAAAGAATTTTAAACTACTTGAAGCGTACGAGTTTGTGGAGTCTCATTTGTTTCAAGTTTATTACTTGGGAAAATATTCTATTATATGTATTCTTTCAATTGATTCAGTTTTAAATGGGTTCTGGGTGTTTTCTATGTATAAGATGTATGCATTTACGAAAAGCGATTAATATCAGTTGTCTAGTACCCATAATACAAGCTCAGTTAGTTTGGGTAGTATATTTCTGTTTTTGTATTACTTTTTTTTAAACATTTAAATTACAATCATGTTCTAAAATTTTCACAAACCATGTACTTTAGTGAAAATTCTTAAGATACTAAAGAGAGTACATGGTAAGAACCTTTTCATTTAGCTAAGAGACTGCAATTACTTAAAACTGTTGTACACTAAAGCATTCGTACTCTATGATCGTACATTTTTACAACCGTCGTCGTTTGCTTAAATCAACTAAATTTGAAACACACATAAATAGTAAAGTACCTTTAGTTCAATGTGCTTTCAATATTTGTATGTGTGTTTCAAATAATATATTTCTTCTTTCTTTAGATTGTATTCGTGTTGACTTAAACCAAAAATACATCGGTTTTGTGAGTGAACACTGGTGCACACTTATAGAGTACAATCGAATGCTTATACAACCGTTGAATCTTTGGCATTAATACACAATTGCTTATTATAATTCCATGAGGGTTTTTAGTTTTAGGTTCATTGTTCTATTATATAATATGTTTAAAAAATATGTTCATGTTTTTAAAAATATCTGTAAGTAGCTTAGTTGACATTAAATAACTATCCCATGAGTTTTCATCACTTTGTCTTCAGGATTGCGGAAGTCCGATCTCACTCCGTTCAAAAATTAATTTTGAAGGTGAAACCGATTGAGTTGGCATCCGACACAAAATATTTGGAAATAGCAAAGGACAAAGATGATGAATATCATGTGCTTTTAATGTTCGTAACAGTAGCTAATTTCGCCTGTTATTAGAGGAGGTAAAAGTAAAAGACAAATTACAAGAAAAAATCGGCCAAGTGCGTGTCAGGCCACGCACAGGAAAGGGTTCCTCAGTCACCCATAATGGTACGTGGATTAGAAATCGTATCCAATGGATAATTGTTTTGTTTACGTATTAATGCGTTGATTTTGTATAACTTTTCCAAGTAAGCGCATTGTAAAAGTTAAGCCTCTATAACTCCTGAACTAACAAAGTCATTTAATTCGTTATAGTTTTCATTTAAAGTTCATTATATGGACCACTATCACAAATTTTTCGGCGGGCGGGACGGCCTGTTTTTACAAAAAAGTGGCCTTTAAAGTGGAATTTCTCGCAAACGGATACCTAAATCAAAAAATCGTCTAAACAACCCCTTAATGTTTTTAAAAGACCTATATAATGATACCCTACATGATGGGGTAGCCGTGAGAAAAAAAAACATCCCCACTTTACGTGTAGGGGAGGTACCCTAAATAAAAATATATTTCATAATTTTATTGTAGCACTTTGTCGACGTAATTACAATACATATTCATGCAAAGTTTAATCTTTCTAGCACTTACTGTTTGGACGATAAGTCGAGGACGGACGGACGGACGGAAGGACAGACGGACATGACATATCTATAAGGGTTCGAAGTCATAAACTTCGGAACCCTAAAAAGTTGTAGATCTTTTAATTACCTACAACTTTGCCATTTAACTTTTTTCCTTGTAGTTTTGCCGGAAATCGAGATAAACCGTTTTTTACCCTTTGTTGTATTTAGCCATTTATTTAGCCATCCAATCTGACTCTACCCTGCCTGATGGAAAGCATGAGCAGAATCCAAGAGTCGGGGCTACCACACTTGCTGCGAATGCGGACAATAATGTATGGCGGCCCACACTATGACGGCTTAGTGAGATGCTTTTTCACGCCCCGGTTAAAGGACCCGAAAACCTCCCCCCCCCCTTTCCCTTCCCGACCTCAGATCGCCCGTCAATTATTTTTCCTTTCATTTTTATAATATTCTCCTCCTTTTCCAATAGGTTTCATCCTACTATGATTTTATTTGTTTTCAAAAATCATGTACCCTGGTCTACTGGTCTATATGTCATTTACAAACTATCATTATGGTTGCCATGCAAGTGTGTTATTCCTAGCAACCTGTGAAGTTTTGACAGGAGGTAAACAGTGATACATTTTGACATCTTCGATTTATGTATTATTATAATCACCTAGCTTTGGTCTTTGTATCTCGATTATTGCAGTAAAAAGTAGCCTATGTCCTTTCCCAAGTTCAGTTCTATCATCATACCGAATTCCATCAAAATCGGTACAGTGGTTTAGGCGTGAAAGCGTAACAGACAGACAGACAGAGGTACTTTCGCATTTATAATATTAAGTAGGGATTAAAAAAAAAACTACTCACTAGATATCGTTCAAACCAATTTTCGTTGGTAGTTTGCATGTTAATGTACAACATATATTTTTTTTAGTTTTATCACTCTCTTATTTTAGAAGTTAGAGGGGGGGGGACACACATTTTTCCACTTTGGAAGTGTCTCTCGCGCAAACTATTCAGTTTAGAAAAAAATGATATTAGAAACCTCAACATCATTTTTGAACACCTATCCATAGATACCCCACACGTATAGGTTTGATGAAAAAAAAATTTTTGAGTTTCAGTTCCAAGTATGGAGACCCCCAAAATGTATTGTTTTTTTTGTTTTTTTTATGTAAAAATCTTAATGCGGTTCACAGAATACATCGACTGACCAAATTTCAACAGTATAGCTCTTATAGTTTCGGAAATAATTGGCTGTGACATACGGACGGACAGACAGACAGACAGACTTGACGAATCTATAAGGGTTCCGTTTTTTGCCATTTGGCTTCGGAACCCTAAAAAAGGAAAGCATCTGATGTAAGGGATTATGCAATTTCCGCTTCAGGGAATACGACTGAGAATGCAATAGTTCGAATCAGTCTAGATCATATCTATGTGCGTCCGTTCTTTTATTAGAGAGAGTACCAAAAAACAACCATATAAACATAAATAAGTAATAACATACAAACTTACCAATAGCTAAAATCACAAATACTGTGGAAGATATGTTGCACCAAAAACTTATGCCTTTATTAGTGTATTTGTCCAGGTTACAATGAAATATTTCATTTACTAACATTTCCCATTTACTTGCAATTTGAATAAAAATGATCGTAGTGCATACACTTGCCAAAGAGAGACACCAATATACTATAAAAGATAATGGAGAGATATTGTTAATATGTATTTAATACCTCCGTTTTCAGCTCACGAATAAGAAAGTCTAAATCAGATTTTTCGAAATAATGCAATCATTATACACAACTTTTTATACAGCTAACTAGTTATATATACCCGATATACTAGGTTTAAATATAATTGTGTAGCATACGTATGTGTGTGTATTCGCAAACAGCTTTGTAGTTTACTAGTTTACCCAACTTTGCCTACGTCTCCTTTCAATTATGTTTAGTTCCCACTGGTTTAAGCTTGATCTTAACAACCTTATCTTATTCATGCCAACAAAACTCACATTTAAAGAAAAAGGAAATCGGTTTGACAGTTTCCAAGTTCATCGTTAGCAACAATTATATGAAGATATGGTGCTTACCTAATATAAGTACATTTGAACTTGAAATAGTTTTTGTCGTAAATCTATTTGTACTACTTTCATATCATAGCTTTATAATTGTCTAATAGAAAATCAGTTAATTTATTTAGTAATCAAGAATATTATTCTACAGTTTCGAGATAGCAGAAGTTAGATTAAAATATATTGCGTTGTTATAGAGAGGCAGTATACTCACCGACAAATTTAAGTGAAAAACCTGACCCGGTATGCTGATGATTATACACAGAAAGGAGTGCTATAAGTCCTTGAAATATCGCCAATATTGCTGTATATAACAATTTCCAGGAGAATAATTTAAATCTGTAATAAAATTTTGTGTTTAATAATGGTCCAATAAATAAAATAGATAACATTGGTAATGCCGTCCACATGCAAGCCAAAAACATATTTATTAAAGCATATTTTTGGCAGTCTATATATGTTTGTATGTTAAAACACTGAACGAATTGTGGTAAATGTAGTGACAATAGATTGACAGTTTAGTTTTCAAATTTTTCCTGTTTTCTTCTATTAACCTAATGCTATTACATACTTCAATAGCTCATAGCCTTACGTAGCTTGTCCGTGATTCGCAGGTCACGTTAAGCAGTCGGTCATTAGATAACAGTCGTGAAGCTTAGTTGGAAGCCTCCGAACGGCTTAAAAAATCCAATGGTAAATTATGTAGACGCAGCGTGTCTTGCCCGGCCAGCGTGGGGACGTATGGCCTTAACCCTCTCCTGAGAGGACACCCAAACCCAGCAGTGGGACGTTAAAGGTTGTTATTGATTGATGTTTTCACAATAAAATCTATGAAAATTATCTAAGTAATACTAACGCCTTAACTGGAACGTTTAGGTCAATTTGTTTTATTTAAGAGGCCGGCGTACGACACTCGAAACTGCAAGTTGAAATTTGTTCGTAAAATATTGCTGTCTCTGTTTGACAAAATACAACGTAGATACGAGTGCACCGCTGTATGTGTGTATGTGAATAGACATTCATTCGTAGTAATTCGGACTCTCTCGTAGAAGGTTCGGCTATCATTATTTGACTGACACGAATCACACACACATTGAAATATTTTTTGATGCGATAGCACTAATTATTGCTTGAAATTTGTGAAAATTTGGATGTGTTTCGTAATATGGAAAATCATGAATAAAAACTCAATATTTTTTCGATTTATTTTGTGTAAGTAGTAGCATAATAATATGAGATATGTTATTGATAATACAATATTAGAAATATTTTTGTTTATAAGACAGAAAAAAACAAAATGAAAACTTGACATTTACAATGTAAAATATGTAAAATTTAATTTGATTATATTTTATTCTAGATTAGTTTATTTTTAAAAATAAAGACGTTATGACCTAAATAAATAGAGTCTAAGTCCGAATATCAACATATCATCGTGGAAATATGTTCATACTGCAAATGATCTTGGTATACCGTTTGTATGGACAATTCAGCCTCCGGGGGCCCCTTAAGTAAGTTTTGAATTTATTTTTGATATTTTACAAATTTCTTACTAAAGAAATGAAACAATTTACCTTATTTTTGTAATATCTTTACTCAATATTGCTGTGACTGGATTCAAACCAACACACTGTCCACATATAAGTATAACTTTCATTGCTCTTTGGAAAAGAATGAACTGAGTATTTTCTTTGTCTTTGTTACCATTGATGTTGTATTCTTCATTTTGATCAGAATTACTTTCAAAATTCAGGACATCTTTTTTTTCTTCTACCGAATTTCTGAAATCATTTTTTAAATAAGAGTCGCTAATAGAGGAAACTAGTCACTACTAGTCAGGGAAGCAATTAATGTGTATTGCTTAACTTACTCAGGTATTTCTTGACGCATTTTCCAAAAGATATTTTCATTGTCTGAAAATGAGATGTTAGGTATGTACTAATGTAGTCAGATTTAAAAAAGAAATAGATATATATATATATATATATTATATGAAAATCTAGTGAAACACTGGGGTGCCTCTTCCAGCCAACCAACTTAGTAGTATCTAGTGTTCAGAGATTATCGTGTTTCACAGTATGCAAAATACCTACAAGATCTTTATCTTTAAATGTAAAAATCAATGCCAATTTTCGTTGGAATTAAACTCCTTCTAAACGGTATGTTCAAGTAGGTTCGAGAATGGTTTAGATTCTTAATTGGACCCGGTAGGTGGCAACCTACCATTGATTATTATATTTATAGATGACCCAGCGAACTTTGAAATCCCAGAACTTGATCGCAGTGCTACCTACCAGGACCAGTTCTGGGCTTTCAAAGTTGGGCGGTACGAAGTTCGCTGGGTCAGCTAGTAAATTACAAATATCACTGGCTACCAGCTCGCCTAGTCAAGATTTGTTTGTTTGTATCTTGGCTTGGTGTGCTGGTAGTCAGTGATGTGCCTTGTAACGCAACTATCAAGTGTGATGCCTAGATCTCTTTCTATTGTCGCTTACGCCTCTATTCTCTTCTATTATTTTGTTTTGACCACGTGACTTAACTTTGAGATGACATCTTTATACATTTGATTTATTTTCTTTTATCGTTTAAGTTTGTAGAATATCAACTTGGCTAAGCTTGCAAATTGTGTTATATTTTGATCTGAAGTATTGAAATATTAATTCTCAGAACTCTGAAATATTCTGAATTGTACTGTTGGTATATTGAATATTATATATTTTATCTACCTATATGTTTTTGACTGTTCATTGCATTTTCCATATTCACTGTCACTGACAATAAGTTTGATGTCACCTCGTAAGTAAAGGTCACTCATTACTGAGCCGCCATCTTGTTTTTGTGACACTACTATAAACTACTTTATAACAAATATTTTCGTATATAGATTGTTTTATAAATTCAACAACCAACTGTCAATTTCCAACTGTCTAGTATGTAAGTTAAATTTTGACATTACTCTATATTTTCATTTACTATGTATTTGACGTTTGATTGAGAAAGAAACAATACCACTGAACGGAAAATGTAACATAAGAAAACAAACAAGGTTTGTACTAATAAAAAACATTGTGATACCTACTATGACAGTGATAATAAATTAAAGTAAATAACAAATGTCCGTGTGGTGATTAATAGTATGAAGTATCACCACCCCTTTCACCCCATGGGTATCGTAAGAGGCGACTAAGAAAACAAATCATAAGAAGCATAAGAAAATAACAGGACCTTGAATGCCTTGGTCACACAGTGGCAGGGTATGTCACTGCTGTGCTTAAGGGTCGGATTCGATTCCCAGGTCAGAATGTTTGTATGATTTGCAAATATTTGTTAGTTTTTGTTTTCTATGTATGGGTAAACGTATGTATTTACAGAAGAATGATAAATGTATTAATATCAGTTATCTAATACCCCTATGGGTAACACCAGTACATGTGATACATTCTGATACTTGTATTAATCTTTTCAATTAATTGCTATTAAGCAGACAAGTTTTTGGTTTCTATAATAATAATTTTATTACAGATTATTTGGTTTTTTATACCGACAGTTCTTTCAATGTCAATTTGTTGAGTTGAAATCCCGTCGCCGTCGGGACGATCCAATAAATATTTGTACGCTTTTCGTCAATTTATGTTAAAGCAGTAATATAAACGCAAAAAGTATATTTGAAGTGGTCTATTTGATATCTTTTATTTGATACCCATATTGCAAAGGCAAGAAAAAAATCAAATCCATACTTTTTTATCCATTTGCAGGTGCCAGTTTGAAAAGACTGATGCTGAGGATGATGAATGAGCTTTTAAAATTTTATAAGACTGAATGGAAAGTATTATCATTAAATTACAAGTAATTTTCTCTAAACTTCTACGTCCTGTGCTTACTAACGTAAGACAACTATTATTACTTTGCCTTAATTTTATTAACATACTAGCTTTCGCCCGCGGCTCCGCCCGCGTGTATGTCGGTTGTCGCGGTGAAGGGTAGCCTATGTCCTTTCCCAAGTTCAGTTCTATCTTCATACCAAATTTCATCAAAATCGGTTCAGTTCGTTTAGGCGTGAAAGCGTAACAGACAGACAGACAGACAGAGTTACTTTCGCATTTATAATATTAGTAGGGATGAAGTAACTAGAATTTTATTCATCATCATCAACTCATGATTTCTCACTGCTGGCCTTTGGTCTCCCAAGAGAGGGTTAACGCCATACGTCCTCACGCTTGCCGAGTGCTGGTTGGAGACTGCCAAGACACGTTGGATGTTTTTAAGCCGCCTGAAGCCCTCGAACCGAGCTTCTCGTCTGTTATCTTGATAACATCCGGCACCGACTGCTTATCGTGACCTCCGAATCACGAAAACACTCATAACATATTATTATGCACAAACAGTCACCCATCTAGGTACTGACAGCGCTTACCGTTGCTTACCCTCGCTGATTGTTTTCAATCACCTAAGGCTACTTGTCTATAAGCACTTTTAGATTTGCCAGTCTTCAATCCACTCCAATTTGTCCGTGTGGTGACGAATTAAGAATACAAAGTGTCACCACCCCTATTTATTCCAGGGTATAAAATAACATCACTGCCAAGAGAAGGAAAACTTGAAACAAACCCTTTACCAACCCGTCTGGCCAGCGTCGTATAGTAGGCCAAAACCTCCTTTCTAAGGAGAGGCCTATGTCCAGCAGTGGACTGTTAAAGGCCGTTGATGATGATGATGACTTCTAGATTAAAAATAAGGACTAAATTTAGAGTCTGCACAAATAGCATAGTGGATTAAGGGGTCAGTTCACCGTTTTCTACTGCGTTGTGTGTTGCCGGTTCTAATCACACATGAGTACAACTTGTAAAATCTACAAATTGTTGTTCTGTGTCTGAGTGCTTTAAGTATTTGTTTGATGTATGATTGTAAAGTTCTCTGTGTGTGTCACAATACTTTTAGTACGGGAGTTGTATTTTTAAAAAAATAAAAAATATTGATAGGGAAAACAACCAAATTTTTACGCAAAACATTTTTATTTCAAAGTTTTGTTTCGAAAATCACAAAAATAGTTTTGATAGACATTTATCCAACAAGAATATACAATAATGTAAGCTTATGATCACTCTAAAGTTAATCGTATAATGAAAATTAAACCCAAGGTTCAACTGTAGTAGTTTTGTTAGTGACTGGATCATCATCGAAGTACGTCTTGCTGAACTGCAGCAGCACCAGCTCGTAAGTTATAATTGTGCTTATTGCCTGAAATATTTTTTTTTTATTTATTTATAATTTACTAGCTTTCGCCCGTGTATCTCTATCATTGCAGTAAAAAGTAGTTTATGTGTTATTCTGATTTATAAGCTATATTACTGTAAAGTTTTATCCAAATCCGTTCAGTTGCTTTTGCGTGAAAGAGCAACAAACATACCTACATATGTACTTACTCACAAACTTTCGTGTTTAAATTATAAGTAAGAATTACAGACCGAAGATCCATTCTTTATAGTTATTAACGCAATATTAATAACATTTATTATATTTTATTATTTATTTTTATTTATTTTATTTATTATATTATTAATAGATTTAAAAAATAGACATTAGCCGATTCTGAGACTTACGGAATATGCATAAAAAATTCATAAGAATCGGGCCAACCGTTTCGGAGGAGTATGGCAACGAAAACTGTGACACGAGAATTTTATATATTAGATTATGGTATTTGTTTTACATTTTTCAGTTCATTTTCTAAGCAGTCCTGATTTTAATTATTAAGAGTTTTTACGCACTTGTAATATTGTGTTGCGAGTGACGTAGAACAACTTTCCACTTAAAGCCACAGTCGTGAAACGCAGGGTTACTTGAAATCTTTGAACCTGTAATAAGAATTAGTACATAGTTAATTCAATACCCATATAACATAAATTAAAATTTGCCACTATTGTTATAAAAATTAAACTTTACATATCCCAATATCTACTATTATTTTGTGCTAGTATTTCACACCTAAACTTTGACTACTAAACGACTTTACCGATGAAATTTTCTGAGAACTAAATATATTTCAATGGGTTCCTGAATGCTTTGAACATACATTGAACCCGGTAGATCGAGTTGTTGTCTGTATGTCACCACTGTGCTTTTGAGTTCTATGGCTGTAGGAAAATCAAATCAAATCAAACCATTTTCTTTGTAATAGACCAATACAAAGGCACTTTTGAAACGTCAAGTAGTCAGTCAGTAGTCAGTCGTGAAGCTAATTGTCTGTTCCAATTCGTAGATCCTATGGAGAAGAACAGACAAGAAACTACATGGACACTCTTTTCCAACATAGTTTTTACAATTTTTGGTAACATTATTTTAGGCATTTTATTAA
Organism: Phragmatobia fuliginosa; assembly: GCA_932526445.1. Lineage (NCBI taxonomy): Eukaryota > Metazoa > Arthropoda > Insecta > Lepidoptera > Erebidae > Phragmatobia > Phragmatobia fuliginosa. The sequence goes on along the minus strand of OW052058.1, from coordinate 6,702,968 downwards.
ATGTGAGGACAATGCAACGATGCTGATATTTAAATCGCCAGTTTCTTACTGTTCATGATCATCAACAGCCTCTAGCTGTCCACTGCTGGACATAGGCCTCTCCTTAATGTTAATGTATTTCTTTAATATTTTTCTCTCGCTAGTTGCCGTACGAAGTGGACGTGTTGTTTTGTTTTTTGCGCGGTTGTCATAAATTCTCAAGTTAATTCGTGATTGGTGGAAGTTACAAATTTTGATTCCTTGTTCATCTTGTGGTGTATTAAGCGACAGTTCCCTCCCAGTGGGTGTGTCTAGAGTGAGACAGCTGTTTTCTCAAATAACATATCATAAAAAGAGTAAATTTTTGTTTTGCCTACTGGGGATCGATCTGGTGGACACTGGATTTAGCCGGCTGGTGTCTTGCGGGTTGAGCTAAGTCAGCGCGTAGCACACACGGCGAAATTAAAGATCTCTTGTTGCGACCGACGTCATCAGTGCGCCTACGAAACGCAACCTGATTATCGCAACGGTGAGGTGTCCGCTACGTCTTGGAGGGCTACAATAGCTAAATACTAACCACTCGCCGCAATATATCTAAATAAGTTCATAAGATATAATAGACACAACTAGTGATTCAAGTATATTACTTTTGTTTATATTTTGAATATTAAAGAATTGTTTAGAAGTTGCAAAATGCCGAAAGTGAAGCGTACCCCACCGCCGTCGCCCTCAACTGGACAATTAGGTAAAACTCAGTCCGTGTCTGATTCAGACATACCAAGCGGGATCGTAGACACGAATTTGAATATAACTACACGCCACAAGCGTCCGCGTGTAAGTGGGTCTCCATCGGTAGTTACAAGCCCGTCAAACGTGTCGCTCACTAACTTTAAAACTGAGTTACTTGCGATGTTGGAAGACTGGAAAGCCGAACAAAAACATACATTGTCCCAACTGGTGGCGGAGGTGGCACAACTAAAGGTGCAGTGCTCTAATATACAGGCCACTAACAATGAAATTGAAAAGTCAATTACATACCTGAATAAGGAATGTGAAGATATTTTCTTGAAGGTCTCTCAATTGGAACAGTATCGGGCAAACGACCAGGAGATTATTAATAACTTAGAAAATCAAATCCAGGATCTACAGCTGAAAAGCCGATCGTCTTCAATAGAAATAAGAGGCGCACCTGCCAAGACGGATGAAAAAACGGAAGACCTTCTACAGATAATTGAGAAACTAGGTAAAACCATTCAGTTAACTTCCTCTGACTTAACCTCTCACATCCGTGACACATATCGTCTCCCGAGTAGGCCAGGTAATACACGTTCTATATTTGTGGAATTTACTACTGTTCAACTCAAAAATAAGTTCTTGGGGGCAGTGCGCGTGTACAATAGAGGGCGTAAGGTGGAAGATAAGTTGAACACCGAGATCATCGGCCTGTCAGGAGACCGCAAGCCCATCTACGTGGAGGAACATTTGTCTCGTACTTCAAAGAGACTGTTTCATACTACCCGTAATTTTGCCAAAAAGAACAATTTCCAGTTCTGTTGGATATCAAATGGCAGAATACTTTTGCGTAAAAATAGAAACACTAAAGACATTTATACCATTAAGACAGAACAGTGTTTGGAAGATATCTTGTGTAAACAATGACTCACACTTGTATTGTACTGTGTGTCGACTGTTTACATGTCATGTTTTTATTTACTTATTAAGCCGTATAAAATGTCAGTTTTTCTGTTTAGTTTATTAGTTTTCATTTTGTTAAAAGATAATAATAGTACATGTATAGTAAACTTAGACATATTTCTAAATTTAAGAAACTGCAACCAACTACAAAACAGTAGTTTATATGTGTGTAACCGTTATGGCGGTGTAAACATTTACCTCATATATACACTCAATGCCGGGACAGTGGTCGAGGTTGATATATCTATATTTTTAATGCAATTTTTTAGCCTATTATTATTTTGTTTTTATTTTGTTTATTTCTTCTTCTATATTTACAGTGAAGTGTTGTATAATTATTTATATATATTTAACATTTTTAAATGGCGGTTACAAGTTCAGTATTAAATGAAATCGACAATTTTTGTGTGGCTACTTCTCACATTAGCTCACCTGACCGGTGCTCGCATATCATAGCTGATCCTTCAAGTAAATTTAAGATAATACATATGAATATAAGAAGTCTTAACAAAAACTTAGACCAATTTTTGGCTATGATTGCTATGATTAAAATTGATTTTGATATACTGATATTTACTGAGTGTTGGTTAAAATGTACTGGCAACCTTCCTGTTATTAAAAATTATTTAGTCTATGCATCAGCGAATAATGTCACTCAGAACGATGGCATTGTCATGTATGTAAGGAACACTCTTAAATTTAAAATGTCAGAACCCTCCTTTACGGTTGCAAACTGTTTGTTATGTCTGGTTGATAACACTGCAATTATCGGACTTTATCGATCGCCATCAAATCAAGACCTTACTGACTTTTACTGCAGCTTACAAACCCTTGTGGGTGAGCTCGCTCAGGTAACAACCATAGCCGTTGTAGGAGATATAAATATCGATATGAAAACTCAAGACAACATTGACCGCAATTATCATGACTACTCATTACTGACTGCCTCTCTGGGGTTGTTGCCGGCACACGTGCTCCCGACAAGACTTGGTAACTGTCTAGATCACATTTTACTTAAAACACGAACCGAAGCCACTGTTGTTGTATTAGAAAGTTTTATTACGGACCACTTGCCAATAATTCTATGTTTACCACAAAAAACACACTCAAATAACAATATTAAAAAAAACTTTACTAGATTGGATTACGCATCGATACAAAAAGACATTGATGATTTTGACTTTACCACAATATTAAACGAGACCGATCCAGACCTGGCCACTGATAATTTAATATCAATTATACAAAATATAATCTACAAACACACCTCGCATAAGAATATTACTAAACGTAATTATATTATCAAGCCGTGGATAACGGAAGGTGTATTAAGATGTATACGTAACAGAGATGATATGCACCTGAAATTGAAACAGGATCCTAAAAACGCCATTCTCTTAATTACTTACAAGCGTTACCGCAACTATTGTAATAAACTATTAAAAAAATTAAAATACGAGTATGAAAAAGAACTCTTCAGTAGGGCGGCAGGTAACCCTAAAGCCATATGGGAAGCTATAAATCAGGTTTCGGCTAGAAAACGTCAGCCACAACCTGCAACCGAATTATTGAATTTAACAACAGATCCTACAGATTCGGTCGATAGTGTGAACCATTTCTTTGCAAATATTGGCAGTAGCCTGGCCTCCGCTATCCCACACTGTCCAGATGTGACCAGAAGGAGCAGTTCCCCATTACAGTGTAACTCTCTTGGAATATTGCCTGTTACCATGGAACAAATTGATAACATTATTGCTACTCTCCGGAGCAACTGTGCAACTGGACATGACAACATCCCGGCGCGGGTGCTTAAGCTATCACGTAAGGCGCTAGTTCCTGCAATAACGCATATATGTAACCTATGTATTGCCACTGGTGTTTTCCCGCGAAGTTTTAAAAAGGCGGTAGTGTGTCCTATTTATAAGGGTGGGGATAGAGACCAAGTCAATAATTACAGACCTATCTCAGTACTAAGTGCTTTGTCAAAAATTCTGGAGAGAATACTTAATAACTGCCTGTCCGACTATCTCACTAAGTTTGGCATTATATCAGGAAAACAATTCGGGTTTAAATCTGGAGTCTCCACTGAGGATGCAGTATCCAGTTTTAGCGAGGCAGCTGTTGCAAGGCTTGATAGTGGTCACAGATGTTACGGTATCTTTCTAGACTTATCGAAAGCGTTTGACACGGTCTCTATTCCCATTCTCATATCCAAATTAGAAGATGTCGGTATACGCGGTTTAACTCTTGAAATTTTTAAAACCTATTTATCTGATCGTGTTCAGGTGGTAAAGATAGGGGAAGTACTGAGTGGTGAGGAAAAAATTAGTCACGGAGTACCACAGGGTAGTATTCTCGGTCCTACACTCTTCATAATATACTTAAATGAGTTATGTAATATGAAGCTACCAAATTGTGAAATTTTTACATACGCAGATGATACTGCGTTAATAGCATACGGTAAGAGCTGGAAAGAAGCGAAATGTTATGCTGAAGGTGCCATAAAAGCTGTTGCATTATGGTTAACATCACACCTATTAACATTAAACTTTGAAAAGACGAAATTCATCCGTTTCTATCTACCCAACTCACCAACACCACCTCCAGATACAAAATTACTTACGGCTCACCATTGCAACACCCTAGACTTAAACTGCTCTTGTCCGATAATATCTAACGTTGCCAGTATTAGATACCTTGGTGTGCAGGTAGATGAGCGTCTAAACTGGCGTTCGCAAGTCGAGACATTAACTGGTCGTGTGAGAAGGTTGCTGTACGTTTTTAAGGATCTGCGCAGGTCTACAAATGAGTGGATAATGCATAAGGCGTATGTAGGATTATGCCAATCTATTTTAATTTACTGCATCCCTGTTTGGGGTGGGACATACAAAACAACACTTTTGCAATTGGAAAGAGCACAAAGGGCTCTCCTCAAAATTATGTACTACAAGGCACGTGACTACCCAACCTTCAAACTTTATAAGGAATGCCAGGTCCTGACGGTTAGGCAATTGTTTATTCTGCGCTCTGTACTGCGACTACACTCACAAATGCCATTACAGTCAGAGCTCCTATTAAAAAGACCTGGGGCACTTGTTTGTCTTCCTGTCCAGACCAAGACTGCCTTCGCACTTCGACAGACTAAAGCATTAAGTGTGAGGGTCTACAACAAGATTAATAGGCTACTGTCTGTATATAGATTAAATCTATATGATTTAAAAAGAAAACTGTTGAGTTGGTTGCTTAATTTAGATTATAGGGAAACTGAGGAACTGATAACTGTAGTTAAATAGGCTGGATATGACTGTTATTCTATATTTACTTTTATGTACAATTTTTTAAGTTTTATCTGTTGTTTTTATATGAGAAACATGTACACTCTAATAGACACTGTCTTTATAGACACAAAATGTCAATTACTTAGAGAAAATCTCTGATTCCCATAATACGAGCTAGACTCAGTTTGGGAATCAATGCCTACTCAAGCAAACAATGTACGTGTGTAATTCTTAAGTGTGTGCATTCATGTTTATAACAAGTATTGTAATTGCTTCTTACAGTTTACTGCTCAATAAAGATTATTATTATTATTATTATTATTATTATTATTTATTTACTATAACAAAAAAAAACAATCAGAAAAAAAAATTCAGGTCAGGAGACAAACAGCTGTCTTAGTAATAGGGTCGCACTTTTACTCTCTGAATCCTAAAAAGAAAAGTATATCCTATCCTTACATTAAACTAATACCTCCTGATCATATTCCGCAGGCTGTACGCTGTACACTGGGATCACTGCTTTTTGGGCAGTGTTGTGCACGTTGGCAGTGAACATTGATAGCAATACAAATCTCAGTATCAAGAACGAGAAAGCGCTGTAGTGGAACAGAAAATAGTCCGGGGTTGTCATCAAGCTAGAAGGTAAAAAAATCTTATATTAGGTTTGCGCTATACAAAAAAAACATGTATACATGCAAAGTTCCATATTTCTATCATTAGCCGCTTGGAAGAACATAACGAAACTATAAGGGTTTTGAGTCATGATCTTCGGAACCCTAAAAATAAGTGGGTAAAAGAAAAATTGTTGAAGTTTCGGTTAAATTGCGGCGATTACGTCGAATAAGGGTCTTCAAATTCTTGACGTTAATGTAGGTTTCAGTCGCGACAAAGTTGAAATTAATAATAAGCGATCTAGCGCTGTTTATTATATTAGTTTATTAGGCGACATAACTACTTAGTCACTCCTTATATTCTGCCACTGAAAATCCCGTCAAAGTCGGTCCAGCCGTTCTAGAGATTAGCCAGAACAGACAGACGGAAAAAATGGTTTTATATTATAGACAACGTATATATTTTCATTTGAATTTAGTAAAAAGCTTTTAATTTAATATTACAATTTTACATTAGATTTATAAATGTGTGTTTGTGTGTGCCAAAGGTATTTTATTCCAGTCAACCTTTGGGTGGTTTTCTCCTTCATTCATTCTATTTTTTAAACTTTCTAACCGTGAGCTTAATATGAAAATCGGTTTGTAAGAAGTAGACTCCAAAAATATGAGAGTTTATCAACTGAGTGTATATCGTTGCTCATATTTTCTGTTTCGTATTTTTGACAACGTTTCAATAAAAAATAACTGCCTCGGTGGAGCAATAGTAACGTGACTGATACTATACTGAGGTCTCGGGTTCGATTCTTTGATTTCCATTCAAGACGTATATTGTGTACCACAAAGCGTAAGATCACAGTTCTCACCTTACTTGATTTTAGTAAGGCCTTCAATACTGTGGATTTTCACATTCTGCTTGGCATACTACGGTCTCTTAACATATCTCCAAAGACAATTGATTGGTTTCATAGTTATCTGTCTGGTCGCCGGCAACGAATTTGCATTGATGACTCCATGTCCTCTTGGTGCAGCATTTCTGCTGGTGTACCACAGGGTGGCGTTCTATCTCTTTTACTCTTCGCTGTTTTTATAAACTCAATCTCTAATTAACTAAGTTCCTTCTACCACCTTTATGCAGATGATTTACAAATATATACACAAGCTCCCATTAACTTGTTATCGGATGCATTCAACACAATTAATACTGACCTTCAACGCATCGGCGAATGGAGCTATAACTATGGGCTTAAGATGAATCCTACAAAGATACAGGTATGTGTTATTGGCAGCAACAGACTTATCCCAAAAGTTAACTGGACTCAGCTGCCCCAAATTCAGTTCGGTGGCACAACTCTTGAGATCAGCACTAGTGTGAAAAATTTAGGGATCTACATAGACAACACTTTATCATGGGGTTCACAGATGCAAGAGGTCAGTCGTAGGATATTTGCTTCAGCCGGATGTCTTCGAAGACTACGCAACTTCCTTCCAACTGCAACTAGGGCTGCGCTTGCACAAGCACTTCTCCTCCCAATTCTCGACTATGCCGATGTCAGAATCTCTTTGTGAGAAGCACGCTTTGTGAGAAAATAAAATTAAATACAGCGATTAAAATAAAATAAAAAGTGAGCTTTTGAACTTGTGGCGTTAATGAAGCAAAGGAGATTATATATGTATGTAAGTGAATGCAGTCATTCCATTCATACAATCAAACCTGCTGCTAATGTCTTGTAAAGCGCAATCTATCATTTAAGAACTGCAACGTATTTATGTTAATTGAACATTGAACACTGTTTTCGTGTTGATGTAATTTATTAAATCCTCATAATAAAGAATGATACACTTACTTGTAAATTTTTTCTCTTTCACAATTCTTGTAATTTAAGACAGTACCGCTGTGAAGAGAATTAAATTCAAATATAAACTCAAATCAAGGCTTAATGGAAAATTATTATTAACTAAAACTGACTGTTAAAACAACAAGTTTTTGAAATCTTTAAAACTAATAATCAAAGGATTTTTTGTAGACTACTACTGGCTTTTACCCTGGGCTCTGCCCGTGTGTATGTCGATTATCACGGTAAAATGTCTATTCCTATGTCCTTCCTCAATATCAAACTATTCTCATAACAAATTTTATTCAACTTAGTGCAGCAATTTAACTTTGAAAGCGTAACAGACAGATAGAACTACTTTGGGATTCATAATTTTAGTATGGATTGTGATTTTCATTTAGACTAATTTATTTTTGAGTTGACGATGAGATTGGTTAGTTGGTTAAGAGAAGTGGGAACCAACGTCTGCCAAATGTGCTATTACTACATTAAGCTTACGTAAATATCAATTTTAAGACGATAGGACGTATACAACTAGAAAATAAAAAAGATGCTTATATTTACTGCATTAATGTAAAGAGCTGGACACAGATGAAATACATATTACTTAAGAATGATACGAGAATAAAGCAGCTTAGTTGAGAATCTATTTCCTTCACGAGTAGCGCTAATTTTGAGTAGTGTTCTCGTAGTTGGCCCCACGTTATTAAACTCTAAAATAAAAGAGTAATCAAATAATCATATCAGTTATAGTAAACTTAACCTAAAATTTACACGGAATTGACAAAGCTGAGAGGAAATAGTGAGAGGTCTTTGTCTAGCAGTGGGCTGATGTGTTAGCGTTAAAGGCTATTGCTAGGATATGTGATTTGACGATGATGAAGATTTGTATACACGTTTATAATTTTAATGTTTTAAAGTAATGGACTAAAACACTTCTACGGTTCTTGAAATAAGATAATTGTCGTTTTCATTTTAAAATTTACGGAACTTTTCAGGTGAACAAAAATATTTTATTATTTGAACCAATAATACGCATTTACATTACTTTATTTATTTTACAGTGCATGTCTTTCATAATATATCTTTGTCGAATATAATTGAATATACTGTGGTTTCTTGTGGTGACGGATTAAAAAGACACCACCCCTATTCATCCCACGGGTGTCGTAAAAGACGACTAAGGGATAAACTACGCAAGATAACATCAATGCAAAGAGAAGGAAAACTTGAAACCAACTCAATACCAACCCGTCTGGCCAGCGTGGTATAGTACGCCAAAACCTCCTTGCTAAGGAGAGGCCTATGTCCAGCAGTGGACTGTTGAAGGCTGTTGATGATGATGATGATGATACTGTGGTTGGGTGTGTTATAGTTTTTACAGTAAGTTGCAGGTGCCAAGGCAAATATTTATAGTGTTTTTAAAACAAACACTGTAAATAATTGCTATACTTACATTGTTCTTCTTGGAACAAATGACCTTGTTCAGGTTTTCAAAATAGGAACTGATATAAAAGCTACAGCAAATTGTCAAAACATCAACATAGCTGCACAAAATAGTAGTTTGAAAACTAAATATCTGAAAAATAAATAACTTTTCTTCTGTTATAATGAATAACACGTATATTATATAATATTTAATACATTAAATGATTCTTTTTTTATGACGAGATTTGTTGTGATTGAATTAGAGATTATTCACGCAAGGAAAATGGGTCGATGGTAATTGAATATGTTGTCATACTTCTACTTCTAGCTTCCGAAATGCTCCATGCGATTAGGACGGCGATAAATGTTTTTGAAGTTCTTTCAGAACGACAGGGCGTTCTCAGAGAGCTCCACTTACTGAATTGATGAGTTGCGTAATGGATATACCAACATCGGTCGATCGCCAGCGCTTAGTTCGTCGTTCAGCAGGATGCACCGTACGAGGGACTTTATTTTGGGTTGCTATAGATTGAGGTTCGTCCCTCTTCGTCCCATTAAATTAGACTCGCAACAGAAAGTTGACACTATACCATATATATGACTTTCTGTTTAGAAAAATATATTAGTAGTAGAAAATAAATATTTCAATGGAGTTATAAAACTTTCAACTTTGCCTTTCATGCGTTGCTATTTCTAGATCACTCCACTATTACTGCCGCATAGAGATTTCTGATTTCGGTTCATGCTGATTTCCTTATGTTCAATAAAAATATTAAACTCCTTAGTGTTCTAAATATATTAATATTATTTTCGCTCACCAAAGCAAAGGTTGCCTTCACTTCGTTATAAGAAATATAGTTAAATATGTAAAACATTCTGATCTTCATGTACGATTCGTAAACTTCTTGGTGAACATTAGTTGAACTGGATCTAGACATACATGCGATGGTCAACTTTACGCTAAAATTGGTTGTGAGACCGCTTACCACTGCAAAAAAGGGAATCAAAATTAATTGTGCTGATTAGATACTAGACGAGGATCTTTATTTTTAATCATCGAAATTCGAATCATCATCAAAAACCAATAATGAAACATTGCTCGGGCTCGAGTCTCCTCTCGGGTTAGGCTTAAAGCCTGGTCGTCAGCCTGACCGACTGCGGGTCACTGACTGGCAAGATAATGTTGAAGCTACGTAATCCTGTCATTGAACGTTTTTAAGCCACCTGAAGGCCTCCAACTAAGCTAAACGTGATCGTTCCGAGTCGCGGAAACGCTCATAACACATCATGCCACAAACGGTCATCTATCTAGGTACTGACCGGGCTGTCGTTGCTTACGCTCGCTGATTGTTTTCAATCACCTAAGGCGACTTAATTATGATCGTTTGAGAACAATTACATATTATACTAGTTGACCCAGCGAACTTCGTACCGCCCAACTTTAAAATTCCAGAACTTGATCGCAGCGCCACCTACCGGGTCCAATTGCAAATCTAAACCATGCCCAGATCCCCTTGAACACACACAAAAAATTTCATCAAAATCGGTTCAGTCGTTTGAAAGAAGTTCAGTGACATACACACTCACACAAGAATTATATATATAAAGATAGAACAAAATAGAACTGCATACCTATAGTTAGTATTATCATCGTAATTGCAATTATATTTGATTTCTTAATGGTGCGGTTATCCAGCTTCAAAATAGTTAAGCTCTGTTCGGTTTCTTCGGCTAGTTTCATCAATTTAGGCCAGGACTTAGCTAATGTTAGTAAAGATATTGCCGCAGTGAAGTTTATTGCATAATATAAGATATTAGCTGAAAAGAGGTTTGGTCAACACAAAATGATTACAATATATTTCCTGAGTCATGCGGTTGTTACACATCCGTGAGAAACGCCGCGTTGTAAAGAAGGTCTAAAAAGTATTTGAAGTTACTCCTTATATTATCAGCTATCTACAAGTAAAAATCTCATCAAACTCGGTCCAGAAATTCCAGCATTTAGCCGGAACAAATTAAGGGCAAAGTGTTTTGAATTCAAATCCTACATGGACGTAGAAAACGTCATAGTGACAGCTTAAAGACCACGCCATTACAATTGACTAGTTTTATTTATTTATTTATTTTATAACACACTTACGTCTACCATTACAGATATGTAGAATCTAATGCGGTATACGTAGACAATATGTTTTAATTAACTTAACTGTTCTCAAGTTCACAGTAAGTTACCCTGGTGAATTCGCTCAGTGAACAAATAAATATGTCAACGACATTAGCAACCGCATTGCGGGCACGCAAGGCACGCGTGAGCGGCTCCCTCTGCAGCAGGCCGGTGCACGCCCGGCGCACAACCAGTAGCTGCGGTCTCCGTCGTCGCCCAATGTAATCATTAGGAACACAAAAGTTTATCTGGGATAGAATCGGTGGATTATGTATTTTGCCACGTAACACCTTGAGTAAGTAAATCACTAAAGAGTAAAGAGTGGTGGAAAGTTTTGATAAAATTTATGTCATCCGGGCCATTTTTTTTTGTAACGCCTGCCAAGTTGACTTTACTATGCCTGATGGAAAGCATGAGTAAAATTCACAAGTGGGGTTCGCCATACTCACTGCAAAAGCAAGCAGTATGGCGAACCACATTATGTCGCCCTAGTGAGATGTATTTTCACGCCCCGCTTATTGGACCCGGGATCATAGTATGAAGGAAAAACATGAGCTGGCAGTGAGTTCCAGTTTTAACTGCTCGGCACAAGAAGGAAGACCCGAACCGCTAGAGTAGTTGAGGCACTACGGTACACATACAGATATACTTTCTTGACTGCACGGTTGGCCTAGTGATTTAAGCGATCACCACATCGCTTTCTACTGCGCGAAGTGTTGTGGGTTGAAATCTCACACGCATGGTACAGCACTTTGTTTAATCCACTAATTTGTTTTCTGAGTTTGGGTGTTTTTGTATCCGTTTCATGTATGTTTGTAAAGTCCCCCGCGACACAGAATGTACATTCCTAAAGCGGGAGTCTTTTTAAAGAAAATAAAAATTATGTTATACTTACTGATTGACACCAATGAAGCTTCACCGTTAAGAAGGTAATGAATAGTAAAGTAAAGCAATATAACTTGGCCTAGTAGAGTCAAAATATGGTAAACACCGTAGAGACATTTCAATTTAAATCTGGAAATATAAAACAGCTGTTATATAAGATTTTTAGGTACAAATTTTATGTTATGTTTACACATTAGCACAAATAAACATGTCACACTAAAGAGCTTTTCATCATCATCATCATCATCATCAGCTCACTACTGGACATAGGCCTCTCTAATTGCAAGTCTCTTGGTTCGATCCCCGGCTACTCGCGTTTACCTCCTGCCAACCGTCTTACGTAAATCATGATTTTACCTAGCCTGAAGGCAGCGAGACGTGGTTTGCACTCAAGAACACGGACACCCTAATGGTATTGGCTCTGCGGCTAATATAGCCAGTTTACTACCATTTCAACTTGCTAAAATTTGTTCTAAAAATCTGTTTTTTATGATCAATTACAGTAGACATTTTCAAGAAAAATCTCAAACTATTTTGTAGTTCGTCATGTCATGCCTTAAAAAATATTGAGCATGCCTTAAAAATTTAACTATGTTGTAGATTCAAGCCAGTAATACGCTTTTTTTATAAAAATAAGGTGTAGTTACCTTGTTCCATCAGCAGTAAGCTGGTTAAGACCTTGTACAGGAAAAAACCCGGTCCAACGAGCAAGCCTCATCGATATACGCAGGCAAGCATGAAGGGAGCATGACTTCCTCTCCTGGGTGTCATCGACTTTCATCTTTTAGCTGTAGTGGAGGCAACAACATTATACATATAACTCCTACCCTCCTAACTAAGGCCCGTATTACACTGTAAAACATTTTATAAAATATAGATTTCATCAGACTTGTGGCTAGAGTTTACACTACGTAAAATAGACATGTACTTATTAGTATGAAAACGTCATTAAAACTGTTGGTCTAGCACTTGTAATCAACATTATCGTTTTTAACATCTGCAATTATTTTAGAAATATATTGCCTTTGCTTCTATTTTTATAATCTTCGTGCTTTGTGTTGTACAGAGTTTCGTGGCATTCGTACTCGGAAATCAATAATTTTGTTGTTTCAACAGTCCAACTGAACTTATTTGTTGCCATTTCGGAATCTATAATAATCTCAAATTTAGAACTTCTACAAATTCTTTTATAGAATGTAATGCCAACCTATTAAATTTGATAAAATAAATTTTATAAAAGAAATACTTTATAAAATATGGCCTATTACACTTTAAAAGATCTTTGTCAAATAACTTTTATAAAATATGTTTTGTAAAATGTTTTACAGTGTAATACGGGCCTAACTCCTAACTCCCAAACGTTTATCGTTTTGTAAACTATAGTATATTCCATTCTATTTCTCTATTCTCTTGTTTGATTATTCATTTTGTTTTGTTCACGTGACTGAGCGATTTTAGCCAATGAAACAAGAGAATGGAGAAATAGAATGGAATGAAAAGACAGCGGTTAAAACTAATAAATAACAACAGCTGTTTAGTGAAGCATTAGCATTAATAAATACCTCAAAATTAAACATATTTGTAAGCATTTTAAATATAAAAAAATACTTCTTACCCGAATGTACGTTATCACAACTGAAATCTATAACACTATGATTTATTTCTCTAAACATAGACCCCAAATTAGAGTTTATTATTCACATACACATATAATACGGATTGAATTATTATAACTTACGTTGTCTAAATATTTTACTTCAGTGGACATATCGCATTGTTATTTGACGTTAAATTGACAAGGTATAACAATATGACGATCACTGATGTTACAAATATTTGTTGTTTAATACATAATGATACATGTAATAGGTAGGTTGTTTTCACTACTATCTTGTGGTTCATTGATTGTTGAAGATTGACAGAAATATTGAACAAAAACAATCTAAACATTTGTTTTTCTTAGAATATTTATAAATATTATTATTTATGGCAAGAGTACACTGTTTTTCTTATGTGTGTTTTTACGTTAAAACCTCCTGGTTTTACGAATAATTGGATAACTTGATGATAAGTATTCAGTGCCATGGAAAAATTCTATTTATTTGCTATTTAAACAAGAAAAATATAGATACCTTCAAAGCAAATACGGAACATAGGTACGCAGGAGTGGCATAAGAGCAAATTTATATTTGCTTTATAGGCTTGAGTTTCTATATAAAAGCATCGTTGGAACTAGAACATACGAATGCGTCGATTATCATGATGTTTCGGGGGACGGAGAGAGAGTTTATTAGACCTCACAATGCCGAGTGACGTGTTTGAAGAAAACGGAAACTATAAAGTAAACCCGGATTCTCTATTCCAGAAAAAGATCTTGGTAGAAAAATGTAGTAGAATGAACTTTCTAATGTAACAAGTATAAGTACAATCGCGTCGTTGGTAAAACAGTTTAGTTTGAGTGGCATTTTGGTCTATTATTTAAGTACCTAACGATTAAATTTATTTTAACACTTACTAGATTCTTCCCGCGGTGTTACCCGCGTTTGTTGTTGTAACCGCGGGCAACGCCGCGGGGCGAAGCTAGAAGTAGCCTAAGTTACTCCTTATATCATCAGCTATCTGCCGTCGAAATCGGTACAGCTGTTCCAGAGATTACTCGGAACAGACAGACAGACAAAAATTGTAAAAATAATAATTTGGCCATGTACCGTGTATACAAACATAATAATATGTATTAAGTTTAAAGCGGTTTATTTTAATATTACAAACTGACACTCCAATTTTATTTATTTATATAGATATAAGTAATAAAATGTCCTAAATATGCAGAAAGTATTTTATTTGATTTCAGCTTGAGCTTCGAACAGCGTAGGGGCTGTATTTACCTCAATCTCCCTTTTATGCTTGATAATAACGAGACGTAGGAAATAAAACTAGTCAAACTTGACGCAATGTCGAATTTAATGCGTGACAAAATATTAAAAGTTAAAATAAAGATAATAATTAAAACATAAAATAACTTAATACTCTTTATTATAAAATCGTAGGTTCTTGCTTATATCCAGTTATTCATTTTATAAAATTGTAACAACATCACCTCGTAAGTAACAATCGTTGCGTATACCTGAAAAACAAAACCACATGAGAAAACTGAATTAAGTTTCATAATTATATAGTTTATAACCGTCCTAACTGATATAATATTACATTGTTCACCGAGGGAGGAAAGGGACCGATTACTAGCGAGGGAGCACAATACTCCCGAAGTAGGAATGGGACTTTCACCCGAGTGCTACACAGTGCTTTATACTACACCTGTGAGGAACATTTAAAGTATTTATAAAATAAAATCAAAACGTAAGACACCATGTAAGACACAATTTAGCTTAGAATTTGACCAATATTTCGCGCTTCTTTTGTTTTTTTTTTATTCTTCACAAAAGGATGTCAGTTGCACGGAGATTCAATATTTAAATGATATGAAAACTCCTTGGGCAGGCGCGCGCCATAGATAAGATAACACATGAGAAATGATAATTCATACAACTTTCTCTCCCGCTAAAACACGTTAGAAATGGATTTTCATACATTTTTTCCTCCCGTTTATTCAGCTCAAGGAAAATACTAACGTTCTCTTTTCATTTTCTTTAATATATTGGGAATATTGACTACTGTTCCGATCAGGTGTAGTATAAATTTATTTGTTTGACACTGCCGTCGAAAGCTAGTTTACCTAAAGCGTGTTAGAAACTATACCGAGGCCTTTTACATACAAAGCTACCTCGTAAATTTCACAGACTGTTACCAAAAGGTATATCGTGTGGTGTAGACAGCGCTCTTCCAAGAGAGTGAACTACTAGAATAGTTAATTAGCAAACGAAAATTGTGGAATTCATTATTGTTAACAAAATAGAAGCTACTGGACTGTGTTCTTTATTTAGCGAATGTAGTAAAATATTTAGATATATTTATCTATAACAAAAATAGTTTTAAAAAACTAAACGAACACGCTTTTAAACTAAAAAGTAGAAAATAATTTTAATGTAACAAAGTTATTTTATTATAAACAAAAACGTTATTAAAATGTTTTCAGAAAGCACCCCACGCTTTGTTAGTTTTTTAAAACTATTTTTTTATAGACTAAAAAAGAGTAATATAAACATTTTTTTTTAGTTTTTTTTTTCAAATTAGTGTATTGTCATCGGTCCTCGATAAATCTACAAAGTTTGAAAGAAATCTGGCCGTTTAAAGTGGGTCAAAATCGCACCCAAAGATTCGGTTGCAAACAAACAAACATACAGGTGAAGCTAATATAAAGAGTGTAAAAAGGTAAAATTTGTATGTTTGGGCCACGGTGTAGGTCACCATACTGCACTGTTTGCACTTAAAATGAGGATAGTAGCCTTACTCCCGGATTCTACTCATGCTTTCCATTAGGCAGAGTAGAGTCACTTTGATAGGTTTAAATTTATATTAACAAAAAAGTTGTAATCTTAGAAAGGTTCACTAATCAATAGAAATTTACATTATTTATAAGTATCATAGGGTATATCTTTATCATCATCATCAGCCTGTCGCAGGTTACTGCCAAAAACGCCAAAATCGATCAGAGTGGCGTTCAATAAGAGAGGCCTATAGGGTACACATTAACGCGAAAAATTATTATGACGATAATCGAAAGTTAGCACTTCATGCATTTGATATTAATGTTAAAATGTGATGATCTGAATAATGAAAATATACAGAGCTCCATAGAATCTCAAATTAGAGTCATTATAGCAGTACAGTAATATTTTTACACGCTTTTTATTAGCTTCACCTGTGTGTTTGTTTATTTGTAACCGACTCCTTTGGGTGCGATTTTGACCCACTTTAAACGACCAGATTTCGTTCAAATTTTGGAGATTTATCGAGGACCGATGATAATACACTAATTTGAAAAAAAAATACTAAAAACAAAATCATAAACAAATTAGTCTTTAAAAAACTTTTCTTGTCAAATAAAAAAATCGTTTTAAAAAAATGAAGATGTTTCAATAACGTCGCCCCACGCTTTTTACATTAAAATTATTTCGTGGTCAGTTTTTATAAGATAGTGTTATATAAGAATAAAAAACATAGCAAAATAATAGTGAAAGAGTTCCATTGGCTTAGAAGATTACTTAAGTACTAACCGTTAAAATCATGCCATGTGTTACGTGGAAGAAATCCAAACCACTTATAGTAATTTTGATAGCTTTCACTTGAGCTATGTATTTCTGAACCTGTAAAGTGGAAATTTTTGAAAAAAATCTCCCATATTTTAATGAAGTCACATAGTAAAGTTTGTTTTGAGCAATGAAAATGTTGTCAACATTTCATCTATTTTTTAATTTCATCATTGACATAATCAGATGAGTATAATAAAGTTTCATAATGATAGCATATTAACCCTGTAAGCTTCAGCAGTGATTGAATATACCAAATGACCTTGTTATCATTTTTCGTTTTTTATTCATTTATACTTTCTGCATTACAATTTTGCGTGAGGAGGATTAAATGCCACAAGGCATTCTCTACCAGTCAAACTCTAGTTGGTAATTAACAGCATTCGTGCAGTTGTATTTTATTGGTGAGTGTCAGATCGGAGACCTAATCATTCTTAGAACACCTCACTAGGCTGCAATGGTATTGAGAGTTACGAGTACTATGAGGTGAGCGCTTCTTTTGGATTCTACTCATGTTTTCAATCAGGCAAAGAATAGTCACTTTGCCAGACTTAAACATGAAAAATGAATAACAACGCTACAAGTATCAACTGATTTTGAATTGACAAAAAGTTGAACTTTCCCAAGAATAAAATAAATTATTATTTTTAAAATACTAGCACATGCAATTTGTTACCGTTAAAAGAGTCAAATATAATTAAATTAGAAAGATAGAAACTTACCTCAGTATTAAACCTAGATATAGGTAAGTCGTATAAAATGTATACCGGTTCGTAACTATTGGTGTGTACCCTCGCAGAAAGTACTAGAACCAGGGTTGTCCGCGACAGTAAGTAGAACAATGAATAAATATAGAACGTATAACGATTCACAAACAGCAGGAATCTGTGGAGATAATTGGGTATTACTAGTATATTCGATTCGATTGAGACAATGATTTTCTAAAATGAATTTTTAATATATTAAAATTTAAGTAATTTTAAGGTAGAGATATAAATTTTCAGAATTGTGCTTACAAATGAGCTATAGACACTCACGTGAAATCTTTTTGATTTTTATTACAAGTATATTGAGGATCCAAATAACTATGACGGCCACTGAAAATTAAAAAAAAAAAACCATTACAAATTTTGAAGCTTCTATAAGTATCGATTCTACTTTGCCCACATGTACATATTATTATTTGTATATAACCGCACCATACTCTCCGTGGGGAGACAAAGTATTTGCGTGAGACCTACTGAGAACTCGGTCTAATCGCTAAACTCACCGATCTGCCTCGACAGTCGAGAGGAGCTCCAGGAACACATCGACGGCTTCTAGAGTCCTACCTGCCTTACCTAACAACTAATTCACGTCCGAAATCCGAATCCGTTTACAAAGAAACTTAAGCACCTACTTAAAGCATTATTAAAAATATTAGAAATAATATTACAAAACTTACCTTATAAGATAAAATAATTGTAGGCAAGCCGACAACAAGTTTATGGTAACGGATGCAAACAGACAGATTCCAAACCAAACGCTTAACAATTTTACTATATGCACAATTTTTAAATATTCTAAACGGAAAGTTTCACACAAAAAGTAATCCTGAAAGAAAATGTTAGGTTTTCTTAATACATACGATATGACAATTGTAATTGGCTATATGATCTCTTAGAGACACGGAGGGGTCTGAATAATAATAGCCACCAATCATTTTTTGAGGTGTAATTAGGGTGTAATATATATTTTTTGTTGTTTAGCATGCTAAAAGATACTTTTTTTTTCACTTGAGATAGCTATAAACATAATTAGAATAGGCTAAATACACTCGCATCCACTTGTATATAACTAGCTTTGACCCGCGGCTCCGCCCGCGTCTATGTTGAGTTTTGCGTTTAATAGTAGCATATATCCTTTAGCCTATCTGGGTACAAAAATTCATTTAACTCGGTTAGGTGGTTCTTGAGTTTATCGCGAAAAGACAGACAGACAGACAGACTTTATTTTATGATATGTACTGATTGTTGTCTCTCGCTCGTACCTACAGCAGACTTTTAATATATTAATATGTTAAGGTAAAGAAAACATTGAAACTGTCCGGTTGTTGAGGGACATGTTTTTATAGGACCCCAAGTATTTACCAAAAATTCAACTTTTATTATTTTTAGGTGTCTGACGGGGAAGAGCAACCTCACTAAGTGTCTGACAAGGGATGAAGTGATTTCAGATGTAATTACAAAGTATATATAAAGAATCAGAGCTCTTTTTTTAACAAATTTGAGGTGTTTTTTTATACAGTTACACACACCCTTAGCTATCATCAACGAAAGTAACAAAAACTCAAACGTCATATGTTTTTTATATTCTTTAGGGCCATGTACAAATAAATTTTATCTTTTACAAGATTACGTATTACCATCGACGTGTATTACTCTTGGTCTAAAACAGAATTTAACAATTCCTTAAAATTGTAATACCCCACAATTCACTAACGCTACCTGTCGTGAAAAACGGTTACATGTTACATATTAATCGACTAAGCCCACTAGGGTATTCAAATAAAGTGCAGATCACTCTTTAAAAAAAAATGTTGCAAATTACGAAATCTTACCTGTTGTAAAGCTTTTCTCAAGCGATTATTGTGGCCAAGAAAATATTCTGTTAAATATAAGCTTACTAAAACCATAATCAGATCAATATAATTAAAGTTAAACGAACCTTGTAACTCAAAAATCTAAAAAGCACAAATTTCAGATTATTAGTATTATACATACATAAATACTGCCGTAATATGAAATGATACTATTTTACGATATATATTTCTGTGGTACAATTTTTTTCTTGAATTCAATCATGTATTACTTTTGAATCAATCCCAATTTCAATCTAATACAAATCCAATTTCAATTCACATTGGCATTCCAATTGATATCATTCATTAGTGTATCATAAATTTATAATGAAACAAAATCAAAAATATCATTCAACCTAAAATTGACAACACAAATGCTGTCAGCATTTGTGTTGACGTGCTTCGTTGTGTGTGAGAGAGGCCAGTGAGACCAATAATGCAGAAGCATCTCAATAGGCGCGTTGTCTGCATTAACAATGATAATGGTAATAATTGTGGTCACCACTCTTCTTCCTAGCCTTATTCCCAATTTTATTTGGGGTCGGCTACTAGTTCAACCGGTTATACCTGAATATCAGTTTTCCACGGAGCGACTGGCATCGGACCTCCGCAACCGTTTCAAAATTCTCCACAAAATTCGAAGGTTGAACTAGCACCACTACTCTTGAATATTACTAATGCTTTCCATCAGGCCGAGTAGAGTCACATTGGTAGGCTCACAAAAAATATATAAATATATTAGTCTCAACACCGCAAAGACACGATTCGGTCTTTACATCACTATCAACTAATTAAAACTGCAGTATCGAAAGTAGGTAGTAGAGTCCTGCCACACGATTCGAGATTTCACTACGAATGGGCCGGGGCGACCGGGGCAGTTTTACCCTTACTCAGAAGACCAATGGCAACAGTTATACTGTCGTATTTTGTTGGTGAGTGTGAGACTGGAGTACCAGATGTTTTTGTATCATTTCCCAGTCTCCGGAGGCCTGATGAATGATGCATGAATATCGCACTAGGTTGCCATGGCGTGAGTCACATTGCTGTATTACTATTTACTCCTGGTTTCTCCTCATGCTTACCATCAGGCAGAGTAAAGTCAATTTGGTGGGCTATTTTGAAAAAAAAAACCGAAAGAATGATTAGCAGTATCAAAATAAACATTTAAAAATACCTCAGCGATTATCCATTTCCAAGGACTACCACGTGTGTATTCATAAATTGAGGGTTTATGTAACTTCAAGTATGTATCCATCACGTTGTCTGTGTTACACACATAAGCAATGATAAGTCCGTGCACTACTGACAAAACATGTTGCACTGGAACCAAATTTTTTTTTGACAGTTGGTCACGGTATTCTCCCAAGGTGACAGACACGCTGATTTAAGCACAAATGGGTCTGCTCGATCAAGATTAGAGAATTCGTGCTTTCGTATTTCGTTGGTGAATGCGAATCCGAAAGACCAATTATACAGAAGCATTTCAACACTGCATTGTCTGCATTCATAATGAGTATGGTTCCTGCTACTCTTAGATTCCACTATTCCATAAGGCAAAGCAGCCACTTTGATGAAAATAAACATATGCCTGCCCTTAAAAAGGAAGCCTGCCTTCCTTCTGCCCAGTTTATTGATATAGAATTTATATCATGTTTGCCTTTCTTTTAAGAGTATTGCTGTCCTGCGTGGTTGCTATCTTATTCTGATAAATATGAATGGTGACACTCGGTATACTTAATTCGTCCCAAATATTTAATTAATCATCTGAAATAATTACTTGGAAACTTACCCGTACAATTTGCTATCATAAACGCCGTAGTCATGGTTATAGTAGTTTTGAAGTTTCTTCTGAAATGGGGAAGCTGGTTTTCCATTTTTTCTATGGTTTTTATCAGCATTGGCCACTTATAAGTGCTCTTTGCAATGATCAGCGCTGCAGTTAAAGTGGAACCGTAGAAGAAAAAATGGGCTGAAAATAATGAAATTGACAAAACCAACGGCTAGTAGTAGGAAATAGTTCGCAATAGAAGCAATTAGTTGCAGACTAAGTAGTCATTGTAAGTAATAATACTTTTAAAAATAAAATGACAAATCAACAATTGAATTTTGATTTCAGTTGAGTTTCATTTGAACACTTTATAAAGTTCAGGCAAACACACACACAGGTTCAACTTAAAATTGAAACTCACAGAAATAAGAAAGCTGCACGCCTTTCTGAAATATTTGACATAAAGCTGCGAGACACATAAGGAATTGCCCGAGCATGCTGAATACGTAATAAATAGTATACGGTGACCGCAGACTGTATCTGAAAAACATAAAATATCTGCAGTAGGGACTGAATTCCACTTTAGATATGTGACATATTTGATTTCTTCTTATTGAAATCTGTGGGAGTGATTTTATTAAAAGTTAAGGAAGCGCGTATTAGACAACATGAGAAGTCCTCGCTATCGCACATCAACTTTTAATTCTAAACGTTTTAACATTTACAAGTCCGAAATGGTAAAGGAGATTCATATCTCAGTAGCATAAAAATACAAGATTTCGCATTCATAAATCTGTTCTTGAATTAAAGAGCACAGGATAAGATACTAACCGTTTCAGTACTAACACATTCAGTAATCTTACCTTAATTTGTCACTTGACTGATTGGTCAAACCTTCTATAGGGAGAAATCCCATGAATCGACTACATAGCAGAGCTCCTCTTGTGATATTGTAAAAATTGGTTGGTTGTTTTTTGACACGAAATGGTTTACCGCGTGCATTAGATTTCGAAAACCACTTTGTATGCATATTGTTCTTACAATTCTTCTAGTGAGACTTTAGCCGTCAAACAAACAAAACTGCCACTGATAGAATTCCTGTATTTTTAATACTAACCTTCCTGTACAATACAGGAAATATAGTAAAAGTTTGTTATTATTATTCAATCAAAATAGAGTGATATTTTACAACGAAAGTGGAACAAAATAAATAGATGGATGTTTGATTTGAAGCAACGGACCTCATGACACTTTAGTGTTTTGGCTGTCATGTTACACTAATTAATGTAAGCAATAGAGTATTCCGATTGACAGCCTACTCAACAGAGGCGATCATTTAATAATTTATTCGGTTTTAGGCTTAAGCGCTGTCCTATCATAATACAAGTATTACAAATATATGTAAAAGTAACTATAACGTATAAATAAAGCCTTGATGTGATTGAAAAATAATTTGAAATTTGCTTAATACAATCATTTCATTGGTATGTTGTATGAGTCAATTCATCAACAGCCTTGAACAGTCCACTGCTGAACATAGGCCTCTCCTTATAAAGGAGGTTTTGGCCTACTATACCACGGTGGCCAGACGGGTTGGTATAGGGTTGGTTTCAAGTTTTCCTTCTCTTTGCATTGATGTTGTCTTGCGTAGTTTATTCAATTAGGTCTTCTGGCGGTTCAAAAACATCCAACTGCAAGATTACATAGCCACTGCGTGTCTTGCCAGTCTCCAACCCTCACTATGCCAACGTGGGGACGTATGGCCTTAACTCTCTCCTGAGAGAAGACCTTTTGTTATTGGTGAACGTTTAAAAAATGCTAATTTTGCTTGACATAATGAACAATTCGTTGTTTAAGATTTGCATTCATTCTGCTTTTTTTAAAGTAATAAATTAGTTTAGGAAAACCCTGATTTGAATATTAGCCATGACATTTCTGGAAATGAAGTTACCTGTTGATTTGCAGTAAACATTATTATAATGCTATATTATTATACGCTAGCCCTTGATAAATGTTAAAAATCTTATTGCGTTATGTTTTTATGGATGTGAAATGCAGTTACGAGCTTACTGGTTTAAAAGGTATTAAAAAGACAGGAATTACATATTGAATATAAGTATAAATGCTTTCAATTCCCTCCCTCGGAATTAAGGTAAATCTTTCATCGTGGAAAATAAATCAATCATGATATAACAGATTTGGTTTAAAATAAATGTTAACAGGCGTATGATGCCCAAATTCAATAGTTCCACCCCAGCTAGTCAATCATAATTTTTTTATTGTAATACCATTGACTGGAATTTTGAAAAATTATGAATGAAATTATGTTTTAATGACAAAGGATTAATGTATAGTTTTTATGTAAAGACACTATCAGTTTACAAGACATCGACAAATTCTTCAAATTAAAATCATCATCATCAACAAATGTGCCATAACTTTCAAACCAATAATAAACCTAGGATAAGTGTTAACATTAAAGGCAATGACGTGGCCCGTGAAAATGCGCAACGTTTTGTAAAATAAATTCACATTTTTAAGTGCTAAAGTTTGTCATATCCTATCATTATGTTTGTGAATGATGTACCTTGCAGGCATTTTTGTAAAAAAATATATTTACTAGCTTTTGCTTACGGCTCCGCCTGCGTCGGTTATTATCCAAATTATTCATTCTTCATGTAAGTAAATGAAATTACATTGGGATCGTTATAATGGTTTACCTATAAAAGGCTAACAGTCAGAGCTAATTTTGAATTTGTTATTTTCATTTTTCTATAAAATAGTTATATTATATTATTATTTAATTATATTAGAGTTTGGAAGTTTAGCGGTGATTCACGCCCGTGCCTCGGAGATCACGTAAAGCCGTCGGTCCCGGTTTTCATGAACAATGACAATCGTTATTGGGAAGTCAGTGCCCTCAAATTTACTGACAACTAGTTCAACCCTCGAATTTCAGTTCTCCCTTAGGGTTACGGAGGTTCGATGCCAATCGCTCCGTAAAAAACTGATATTTAGGTAAAAATGGTTGAACTAGTAGCCGACCCCAAATAATATTAGGAATAAAACTATTAAGAATATATTATTTTCAAATAAGTAAATTCAAATTTAAGTTACATGATTACATTAATATTTTTAGCCCATTGTACATTTGTATACAAAACCAATTAACAATTTTAGTTAACAGATAATATTTAAAGAAATATCTATGTGGCCACATATATGTTTGTATGTATTTACATATGATAAGCTAAAATTTATCAAAGTGGTATACAATGGGAGAGGCCTATGTCCAGCAGTGGACGGCGATGGGCTGTTTATGATGATGATGTATTTAAAAGAAAATAGTTTATATGTAGGTATTTATATCAATTGCCTAGTACCTATAGTACAAGCTTTGCTTAATTTAGGACTAGACGATGTTGTGCGTCAGATGTCCGAATTATTTATTTATTTTACCTACGTCACCATCGTATATGAAAAGAAATAAAACAATGATTTGTGCTCAATATAATTTATTTATAAATACAACAAACATTAACACATAAAACTTCTGACTATGTGAATAATATTTCAGCAAACATAGAAAAATATTTTTGTATGTGCCTACGGTCACAGAATCCGAGCACTCAATATAAATTATTCTAAATATTCTAAATGTTGAATCTATGAATATTTTACATCACTTCAAAGTTGAAATAACACCAACTCATAGGTGATTAGGGTTCCAATGATCTGAAAATAATTGTCAAATTATATTGTATAACTTCACACGCTTAAATTTATTATGTAAATATTTGTCAAACACATGTTTTGGTTCCTTAGCTTCAAAACCTTTTTGAAGAGTGCTGTATATCTTATTAGATTCGGGGAGCGATGTCAGTAGAATTTAAATTAATAGCGGTTAAATTATTTATTAGAGGTTATAGTGGTAAAAAGTCCTTTCTCAAAAAACTAAGTATCTCCTAAGGTAAGTTTTACCTTTACCCAGCCTCAAAAGCGTAACAGACGGACAGAAAAACTTCTTTAGAATTTATAATGTATGAGAATTTCTGGTACTTAAAGAGTATTTTTACTGCCTTGTTGGTCTAGTGGTTAGCGTAAGCGGCTGCTGATCAAGAGGTTTTGGGTTCGATTCCCGGGTCGGACTAAATAATTGTGTGATACACATATATTTGTTTCGGAGTCTGGGTGTAAAATATGTATGTATTTACAAAAAAAAACCTCCTTTCTAAGGAGAGGCCTATGTCCAGCAGTAGACTGTTGAATGCTGTTGATGATTGATACAAAAAAAAGTATGTTTATATATTTATATCAGTTGTCTAGTATCCATAATACAAGCCCTGCTTAGTTTGGGACTAGATGATGTTGTGTTTAAGATGTCCGAAATATTTATTATTTAAATATTATTATTATTTATTATATTTTTGGCCGATTTAGTTTACATTCTTCAACTTTAAAGAATTTAACTTTATACAACAAACTCGTGTTTTATCATCTTCATCTGATTTTTTTTGCATTTATTCCTACGGCTTACTAAATAAATGTACTTTAAGCTACTTATCAAAATAAAAATACTTATCGATACTTACTGCCAGTGTTAAATTACGAGTGACAGCAAAAAAGTTATAACCAGTCAAAGATATCTTTGAATAATATACTTGGGTCATTAACCTTTGCATCTGAAATAAAAAATATGTCATGAAAACTGGTTATAAACTGTACTTGTGGTTCAAAGTTATTTTAGAAAACTAGTGTCAAGCAATTTAGATACTGTAAGTTTCAAAAACTAACAAACTGAATTCCTATCAGCCCTTTCTCTCCTATCATCAGCTTAATTTCAATGTTCCCAGAATTACTGGCTTAAATTTAAAACTATTTTAATGTTATCGAAAAAATCTACAAGTTATACTGCATTAAACTACGATCATCACAAGTCGAGTGTTAATGAAAATGTTGCGAAAACGAGGACATTTGTTGCTCATGACAGAAGTTAAGTCATCTGCTGTTCTCTCTCATGAACAAAACTAATATAATAATATATGTTGAAACATTATTAGAAATAAATAAACTTACGTCAATGTTAAATGCTGAAGAGGGAAAAGTATGCAGAGCGTTCAAAGGTTCTCGACTTGCCGAATGGAGTTTCGAAGCAAAATATGATATCAGTCCCGTTCTTATAATCACAAAGATACAGGGGAAAATGTAATAGGTGATTGTACCCGGGCTGTAACTGTAATAAGAGAATGATAACTTAAATATTATGATGAATGTGATGTGATGATGATGAAAAATGAAATGTTCGGGTAATAGGAGAACTGTTATTGTAAAAAAATCGGAATTCATGATTGTCATTATCATTCGTTGTATAGGTTTATACTTTTAGGGTTGTACAATGTGTAATGTTAGTTAATAGCGGCTTTGGCTATCGATATCGATTACAATATGACTTAAAATTCACTACATTAACTAAAATAATTTGTAACAAATAGATTTTTAAGAATAAATTTTATGAGTATTTTCTCGACCGGTCGGAAAATACTCAAACTACGGAAGTTACCTTAAAAGTTATTCAAATAAAAATAATAGACCAGTTGTAAATATTTCTTCTTCATTTAAAAAAAATTTAAACTTATTAATTTTATAAATTAAATGTATAAAATAAATTAAAGGATGCGGAATATAGTTCATTTTGATTTTCATCAATAACTCTTTATTGTTATCGTTATAACACTCTTTGAATACCCGAAAGTGACCTTTATATTCTAATTTTCTTCATTGTATATCTGCTAGGTTCACATGTATTAATATGTACTGAACTTATTCGGTCCGGTTGATTCGTATCAATCGGGCCGTGTCGGACAAAAGGACGCATGAGTGATCATAAATATAGGTCCGTTTAATTCTTGTAGACATACAGAACTCACAAGAGCAAGGTACAACTTTGATTTGCCTTATGATGTAGAAGCAAGTCCAACCATAGTTATATAAAACAGATATAAAGGGTATACATACATATATATATCAACAACAGTATCCACTATTTTTTTTAAGTGAAGATTTAAGGCAAGAACCAAAATTTTGATTTAGTCAATCATGTATACATACCTTATTAATGTACAATGAATACTTTTCGCTAGTAAATCAGTGTTTTGTACCCTTCTGAAAGCCAAAAAAATAACGATTAAGAATTTAACGAGTTATTGTTTTTTCGTCATCAAATTTCAATGAAAAATGTTATGATCTGATTGCGGTATACAATTTCATCGCACTTATATTTGCTAGTATTGAGTATCTTACACTTCGAAAGTTAATTGATAACTTTAAAAATAAAATAAAATAACTACAGAGAAATAATAAATTATTATTTAACAGGTAGAGAAAAAAATCATATCTCAAATAAGAAACTAAACTATTCATATGATAGAGTTTAGGCTCACTTGATAATATGAAATATTTGTTTAAATATAAAGAGAAGATTGCAGAAGTATGATACCAAAACCATTGGACTTATACTTTCATCTACAAGTGCCACAATGCGAGATATTTGTGTGTAATGAACTTGAAGAGTGGACCAGCTTGCTACTCCGCGTGACAGATCCTGGAAGAAAATGAAAAAGTAAAAAATAAACGTCATAACATCCTACGTAGAATAGAAGTAGTGATAAATAAATAACAATATCAAAATGCGTCATAACAAAGGGAAATGCATGTGTGTGTTTTAGAAACACTTCATTTTGAACTAAGCTCCATGCCTAAACACAAGCAACTTTGGGTAAAAAAAAAACAGTAAATCGGATTAACTGTATACAGTTTCTGGTAACCTTTATTTTTTATTAAATTAAATGCAAAAAATTCACAATAATAGCTTAACCGATATGTAAGTGCATCGCATCGCTTCTCTTTCTACCATTGGTAATGCTTATAATCTCATGTATTTGCCAATATTTTTTTTGACCTCCTAATTTTCTTATAACCTTACTCGTTTTTCTCGTATTTATTTTTTTCCATTGCTTTCTGACCTAGTTAAAATAACGGTCTATCCCGTTCGATATATTTAATCAACCAAAATGTACACATAACTTAAAAATTAAAAATAAACATGCCATTTACAATAAACCCACCCTGCTTCGCTCCCGAAGCAAAGTGCGCATGATACTAGCAGTGTGGTTTCGCTGAATTGTATTAAAAATCTCTTGTATCGGGAGTCACAATATCTATGCGATATTCAGCGATCCATTTTGCAATTAGACTTTTGGGCTCTGAACCCTAACTGCTCAGAGTCTCCGCAATGAGTACAAAACAATAACACCTATTTCTTTAATTACCATAAACATGAGTAATAGGAAAAAGTGAGAGTTAATTACAACTCTGCCTACCCTGTCGGCAATACAAGCGTGATTATTTAGATATCTAACAGCTATGAAAGTACTTACGCTCCGTTGTTTCTGTAAAATGATTTCATTGAAATGTTGAAACTTGCACCAGAGGTAGAGGCTTACTACCATGATTAGTGTATCAATACAACTCCACAACAAGTGCATTTGTATCCGAAGGAACTGCAAATATTAACATTAAGTACATATAAATAAACTAATAGCCGACCCCAAATAATATTGGGAATAGGGCCAGGAAGACATATAAATAAAAAAAAAACTAGTACTCTATTTATGTATTATTAATATGTTTATTTACTGTATCAAGAGTGTAACAGGATGGTGTTCCTACTTTCGAATAGTCAGAACGAGACAAAACTGAACTAAACAGCACAGAACGGAATAGAACAGAATAGGATAGAATAAACTTAAACCAGCATATTTTATATAAAGTAACACAATATTGTCAATTGAATGACCATGTACAAATGGTGGCGATTTTTTGGCGTAAATTTTTACAACAAATTTAATTTTAGTTCGAATATTTTAATATTGTAGTAATGCAGTGATCAACTTTAGTAGTAATGGAACTGGAGTTTAAAAAAAATGACAAAATTCGTGTTTGCTAAACTGATTAATTCTTAATTTCAGTTTATTCTTAAAACGAAATGTTTGAAGTGTGATAAAAAGGATTTGTAGGATACATAAAATAACTTTACAAAACACATTTTTGTAAACAATTTATTCAATAAGGTTATTCTATAATTATAAAAAAGTCTTACCAGAAGTAACATTACGGAAAGCGAGTGATATGGTAGAAATTCCATTATCCAACTGAACAGAGTGTTGTAAAACGTTTCAAAGTTCATATTAGATGACGACACACACTGTGCTAAAAGCATCCAGAAGAAGGTGCCGAAAACACAAAAGTCCACTGTAAAACATGAAGCAGAGTTAAATGACCTGATGGTGATTCTGTTGTTCACATCCCTAAACTAAAATTAACAAAATTTTGTTGTTGAATTATGTACTTGAATTTCATTTGTTTACAGCTTATTTTTCGAACTCAAATCTTCAACTTTCATCAGCACCTTTGAGTATACTACTTGTCATTAAACTGACTTTAATACACACAACACTGTCTAGTTCCAAATTAATCAGAGCTTGTACTAAGAGTTCTCGACAAGTATAAACACAAACTCCGAAACAAATGTTTTCAGATGTACTCATATAATATAAACTAAAACGTACATTTAGTCAGATTCCTTAATCTAACCCGAAACTTCAAGCCTTGATTTGAGTTATTCGAACCTCAGTATATTATTTAAAAATTCCATTACCAAACTATGGTCAAAATCTTTTGCTGAAAATTCATAGTGAGGCAAAGCATTTGATACGATTGGGTTCTAGGGTAAACTTCTTGTGCTCTGATTGTCATTTACAATTACATGGCTGCTTCCTTCTCACTTTCCATGTTATAAAAAAATAATTTTATGAAAAGTCACTTACCAACTGCTGAAATAATAATGATCACAACCAAATATGGAACAAAATTCATAAATCCCTGATGGTTCTTAGATGGCAATAATTTTTCTAAGGATTCAATTTGGTTAATTAAAATCTCCCACTTTAAGCTAAATCGCATCATGTACATTAAATCAGTGTAATGAAATATAGTAACTAATATATTACCTGGGAAAAAAAAGATTAATTTATATTTACAGACCACACCTTATTTTTACGAAAGGAATTACTAATTTGTGACATCAATCGATACTTAATTATCATTAATATCATAATGCGAAGGAACCTCTGTCTGTCTGTCGAGCTTTTTCTATTTCAACGATTGAAATCAAATTTGATACACAGATAATCCAGAGCCTAAGAAAGAACATAGACTACTTTTAAACGCGATAATGAACATACACGAAGTTGGAGCTGTGGCCGAAAGTTAGTATGAAATATGTGCAAAATTCAGGAAATCAGTATACTACTTCCTAAAAAATTAAAATTGAACTACTATTTCATTGATGTCATTTAACATTTTCAAAGATAATGACAGAAAATTAAAATTAAATGACAAGTCCTCCACAGACTACCGGACACGGCGTGAATATATTAAAACCAAAAATAAACTTTTGTATTTTAATAACTTATTGAATTAACATTGGCAAGTATATATTGATATTGGATGGATGGACAAATATATATTGATATAAGTCTTGTATACATAGTTATTGGATTTTATATAATTAATAAATATACCATATTTATTCACATTTTCATGACTACCTTTATCTAAAAGGATATTACTAAAAATTTGTGGCAGGGCAAGCAAGAGGCAAATGCATTTAATATAAGGAGTATGAGAAGAGAAGGCAATGCTACGATTAGGGCCATTATTCTGATCATAGACTCAGGAATTATCCTGAGCATGCCAGAGTCTCATAATTTTATAATAACTCGAACACTCATCTACGGTGTAGCAAGGCAAAAAAGGCCCTCTTATCCATTCAATCTCTAACTCACCGAATTTTTCGATGCTTTCAATGCGACTGGTCATTAGAAATATCTCATAAGTTATGAATGTACACCTGAGAGATTGTAGTACAATGATTATGAAATAAATGCTTGTATACCATGACTTCAAAGTACCCCTGGAACCAAAATACGTTTAGAATATTAGATCTCTTCGGTAAACCACAGAATTAGCTCTGAAACCTTTATTTTTTTTAAGAGTTAAAAACTTTTTTGAAGAAAGATAAAAAACGGAAAATTGACAACTAGCAAGTTATAAACTGAATATTTGAAATAATATTTTTATAAATTCTATAAATAATAAATAGATTAATATTATATACTGAACAGCAAGAGACTGAAGCGGGGGCCCTATATCAGAGCTAACTTTCAGTGCAAAGCCCAGGTTACATCACTAATCGCCAAGCCAACAGTATAAAAATAATTTATTGTATTACAATCTTTTGCACGTATTATAATCACATAAAAGATAAATAGACGGTCATATTCTATTAATACAAACATACTAAATTACCTGGTAGATTTACTGCTCCTGTTTCTTAAACCACTTATAGGTAAAACCCCCAAGCATCGGAATACAAAAAGAATGGGTCTAACAAAATCATAAAAATAATATTTATTTTCAATTTCAGGATTTTTGGATTTTACTAGTTGAACACCTTGTAATGACATCGTGATCAGTTTAGAAAAAGGTTATCGTTAATTTTGATTGTCACGGAAAACAGGGCTTTTAATCACAGTAGTAATTCAATACATATAATGTATTGGCCTAACCTAAAAAAGATATTGTGGTTAAATAAACTATAAGTTGCTTATATTATCATATAATAATATAGTCTGAAGTAGATTACGAAGTCACAAATTTGTCTTAGAACCCCGTAAATGTCCGCCCACTACTTTTATAAATTGAATTTGAAAATTCCACCCCGTTTTATGATGGACTGACGTAAAATGTATGTTTACATATGTCGACAGTCATTTAGTATGTACTGTATAAATAAAAGTTACTCTGTGTACAATTTGAATCAATATATCCAGTAGTTTGACGTGAACTGATAAATATGTCAATGTGTGTTGAATGAATGAGATTGAGGACAAATAAATCACAACTTCAAATGTCTTAGTCTTTTCTTTATTTAAAGTGATTTGTGTAATATAAACAAATTTCTTCCCCATAATTTTTCATTTTAAATTGTAACATTGTACATTTTATATTTAACTACCTATTGCCCGCGGCTGCGCTCGCGTCTATCTCAGTTATCAAGGTATAAAGTTGCCTTTTTCAGACTTTAGATTAACTGGGTACAACATTTTATTTTAATCGGTTTGTGGGTTTATCGTGAGCAGACAGATAGACAGTATTGGCGGAGGATTTTGAATCGCAATGACAATTGTAGTCACGAAGTACTAACAATGTAAAAAATTAAAACTATTTTTTTCAAGGGTAAAAATTTTATGTAGGTTTTATTACCCACGTGGTTTCTGGTCGTTCCAGAGTAATCCATAAGGCTTGAGCTTGTCAATACAATAAATAAAAATAAATAAATATTTTGGACATCTTACACACAACGCCATCTAGTCCCAAACTAAGCAGAGCTTGTATTATGGTTACTAGACAACTGATATAAATACATAAACATACTTTTTTTTTCTGTAAATATATACATATTATATATAGAAAAACACCCAAACTCCGAAACAAATATTTGTGAATCACACAAACATTTGGTCCGACCCGGGAATCGAACCCGAGACCTCTTGACCCGCAGCCGCATACGCTGACCACTAGACCAACAAGGCAGTCATCCAAATCCAAATACAAACAGTGTAACATTTATAACAAAAATAATAACATACCCAAACGGACTTTCATTAAAATTATGATAATCTAAAGTAATATTTTCATCACACTATCACTCCTAGTTATTTGGATAGGACTCACTACTTTGAATTTTACACTTAGCCGTTCTGTGTCGCTTAGATCTATAAATCAGAAACTTGATTTGAATTTGCATATCAATTGGATTGCCATACTTTATGTAAATCAGATGGACCTTGAGGATTGCTTTACTCCAAGTCTCAATTTAGATGAGGAAAGGTAATGTGATTTTGATTCTGCGTAACCCAAGACGACCTACACAGCTGACTTACAAATGTACTCCTGTCCGTCTTGAAACTAATAATGTTAAAAGATCCACCTTTGGCTAACTCGGGTTCTTCGAATGTGGGTAGGAACATAATTTTATTTATTTGTACAAATTTCCTATTTCAACTATCGAGTTATGATGACACGACAAAGTAAATAAAGCTAAGTAAAGAAAATAATTTCAGTTTAGAATTTTGTTACTAAGTTTGTCACTTATAAATTAATACCTATTACCAAAATATGATTAGTATGTAGGTACTATGATGATGATGGTTCGCTTAACCTTGAGGTGGTGGAGGACTTCATCTACCTTGGTTCCAGCATCAGCAATACCTGATCATGCATAAAGGAGATAAGGAGACGCATTGGCAATGCCTAAAGTGCAATGTCTGACCTGCATGGAATATGGAAAGACCGTACCATCTCCAAAAGAACAATAATAAAAATTCTTAAAAATCCTCGTCTTCCCAATATTCCTTCACGGTGTCGAGGCGCGAGGCGTGGACGATGAAAGCGGCCGACCGTAGGCGCATTGATGCTTTCGAGATGTGGTGCTGGAGGAGGATACTGTCAATACCTTGTACAGATCGCCGAACCAACGCCTCTATCCTCAAGGAGCTTCGAGAGCGCCTGTCATCTCTATGTCTCCGCCTATGCCGAGGGCCATTGCGAGGAGGGCCGATGATAAATTCGATAGATTGATAGTAACTGGCAAAATCGAGGGAAAAGACCCAGAGGCCGCAGCCCATAGCGTTGGGCAGACCAAGTTTTTTATTTTTTACTTTGGACATCTGACACAACATCATCTAGTCCCAAGCTAAGCAGAGCTTGTATTATGAGTACAGCTGATATAAATCCATAAAAATACTTTTTTTTCAAAATACATGCATAATATACATAGAAAACAACAAACACAAATAATATTTAGTCCGACCTGGGAATGGAACCCGAGACCTCTTGATCAGTAGCCGCATACGCTAACCACTAGACCAACAAGGCAGTCCTTGTTTGCTCCTCTCTCATCAGGACTTTCCATGCTGCCCTGCATACTGCTCAAAACCGAGACTAAGTAGGGGTCACGACCCTCAGAATTGAAGATAACGACGCAAGAGGATGTAGATACTAATCTGCAGCAAGTACTTCTTTTGTTATGGTTTGATGATATCAATATGTGTCTTTTTTGTTTGAGTCAATCAAAGTCACTCTTTCATGATTAGAATGTAGTAAATGGAAATAACAAATATTAAACTTAGAAAACCTTGTATCTAATGCAGACTAATAAAATAAAGTAGATAGAAAACGCTCATTTTGTATTCACCGTTAAGTTTTTTAGCCATAATTTTTCATCTCATCCGGTGGCCATCATGCTATTTGTAAATGATGATATCTGAGAGATCTTTCATAGGTAACAACTGATAGCGGTTTCGTTTTTAATATAAAATGTAAATATTAGTGACAGTTTTAATATATATTTTGTTTTTACCAACAATAGCGTAAAAATCAAATTGTGAAACAAATTCTATTTTGTAGGCCTTCGTTATTTCGTTGGTATGCAGTATGAAGGCTTTGTGTGAATAAATTTAAACTCGCTGACTAAACTTGTAACGTGGAATAATGTAAAATCAAATGTATTTAAAGTTCTCATTTTTAATTTAATGATTTTTTACATAAATGAAAGTTCTGTTACTGTGCTAAGTGAGAAAAGATTTTTCGGATTGAAAAATGAAATATGGACCTTCTAAATCGAAAAGATTTGATACAGAGATTTGGTAAATAATAAACTTTATTTGGTGAATGTAGCATAAAAAAATGCAACTTTCCAAGCACAATACAAATAAAAAAACCAAAAAAAAATCATTTTCTAAGGCTTGTGATGTCAAATTTCGTGTTTAGTAATGTCAAATGAAGTTACATTGATGACGTGTATTACTATATAATAATATTGCTACATTTGCGGATTTTGTACATTTCAAACAATAAAGAATACATTTACTAACATAAGTTAAAGTCAATAGTTGAAGTCTCCAAGACAGAAAACTGCACAATTAATTAGATTTGTACGCTGTATCTAGCAAAATGATTTTCTAAGAGTTCACTACGATAGGTTTGATCCAAAACTGTACCGATTTTCAGTGCCCACCTTTATAATAAAGAATTCCTTTTTATGTTAGAGTAAAATATATACCTAATTACTTTAAACCGAAACTGTATTGAAGATAGACCTTCCGTATAGGATCTAGGGTATACTCATCATCATCATCATCAGCCTATCTCAGTCCACTGCTGGACATAGGCCTCTCCCATTGCACACCACTTTGATCGATTTTGTGCTTCTCGCATCCAGCTCCTGCCAGCCATCTTGCGCAAATCATCACTCCACCTGGCCTGTGGGCGTCCTACCCTACGTTTCCTCCCATGCAGATGCAACATAGGGTATACTAGGTTCATAATATATTCATCCTTGTCTGAGAGCTTTCGAACGTTTAAGCCTTTGATCATTCAGTCCTATTTGACTAACATTTACAGGTACAATATTATAGGAAGGTAGGCTGTTCATTAATGAATATCAAACTTTAAGCTAATTTTTTTTTAATTTTAATACAAATGAAAACATCTTTGAGCTTGAACTTTGGTTATGGACAAATTGTAAAACCAGATAATGTTCGGTAGTGTACATGTTGTAACAATACCAAACAGTATTAGGACAAAATTTCTAAGTAGCGATTTCATTAAAAAATTAAAGTATTCGAAGGATAACATTAGGACATTACTTACAAACATAATAGTGAACCAAATGTTGGACTGTTAATTAAACTTTTATAGAAGTACGATATTTGCATGAGTTAATGTATTTTTAAATAAGATAAGCTTACAGATAGCTAAAAAAAATTATTTTTTATGTTCCTAACCTTATTCCCAATTTTATTTGGGGTCGGCTACTAGTTCAACCGGTTATACCTGAATATCAGTTTTTCCACGGAGCGACTGGCATCGGACCTCCGCAACCCTAAGTAAGGACTGACATTCGAAGGTTGAACTAGTTGTCAGTAAATTTGAGGGCATTGACTTCCCAATAACGATTGCCATACATATTCATGACAACCGGGACCGACGGCTTTACGTGCTCTCCGAGCGTGCCTCGTCAACCACCGCCAAACTTCCAAACTCCGGGCTGCTTTTAGGAATTTCCAAAGAAAAACCCAAAAACACTTTGGCCCGACCCGGGATTTGAACCCGAGACCTCTCTATTAAGTCGCATACGCTATCTACTATACCAACGAGGCAGTGAAAAAATAAATAAAAATAATATACTTTAACATTTTTAATAATCCCTCATATTTTTTAAGAACTAATTGAGACTAGCAATAACCCAAAGAAATACTACCCAAACTCATGATTCGGACATTGACATCCATAGATGTTCGTTCATTGTACTTAAATCGAAAATATTGATAATGTTAATCAGGTGACAACTGGTGACTACTTAATAAATTTATGTAAAACTTAACAGTAATATGACTCAAACGTCAAAATACCACTTAATATATATTTTTTTTATCTGTGATTTCAATATGACACGGGGAAACAGAGAGTACTTTTAACTTTATTATTATTTTTAGGCTTCTGTAGTTCATTACTCGTAACCCTCATAGTTTCGTCTTGTCCGTCAACCCATTCAGCCTCTCATGTCGACCTAGCATCCATAGTTGGTACTAAAAAGATGAAACTTTGCATGGATATGTGCATTTGTCAGGTCGACATAGTGCTAAAATAAAATCACAAAACATTTTTATTTTAAAACATTTTAGTGATAAACTAAAAACTAAGCGGCTGCCTCGAAAAATATTCAAGATATTAGTTCATGTGATGAATTTAGATAACTTGTAAAATGCACTTACTTGGAAAACTTCGCAAAAATATAATGCAATACTTAAATATTTTTAAGTTTTTAAATTCATTACATACTCGTAGTATTTCTCCTTTATTAATATTTTTATAGTAAACTGTGTGAACTACCACTGTACTAGTCAAGCCGTTTGATACTCGAATAGTCGTGACCAAATGTGTTAACAACCATTTTGTACCAGCCGCCATCTTGGATTTACAATGTATGTAATTGTATTGTCACCAGAGCTAGAGTTGTGTTCAAATTTTAATCACTAGATTTGACCCAAAATACGAACAGAGTAAGCTTAATAAAATCGTTCAAAAACTAAATTTACCAAACCACATATTAAAGGAATTTAATTTATAAAATTTTCAAATGATATATATGATAATATTTCACTGCAATATTAATTCGCACCTAAGTGACTATTAAAATTCTCACACTTAATTTAAACGTACCTGGGGTTGAGAAACTCTAGGCCAAGTAACTAAATGTTTTATAAGTGGAATGTTGAATTTGTTATACTATTTAGTATATACTTTTTATATGAGACGGCCTAAGTGACTCTACTCTATCTGATGGAAAGCATGAGCAGAATTCAACAGTGATGGTTACCATCCTCATTATGGATACATACAATGCAGCATGGTGACCCATACAATGGCGGTCTGGTGAGTTGTTTTTCATCTCCTCCGGTCTCGAACTCACCAACGAAATTCAAAAACAGAAATGCTGTCATTTTTAGGTTCGTCTTTCGTTTAAAGACCATCTACTCGATGGGAACCGACCACCGACCAACCAACCGCTCGAGCCGGCCACAGCGTTAAAACGCCTTCTACACGATCCAACCGACCGACAGCCAACCGGCTCCGCCCACTATTGGTGGGACAATCGAATTCTGCACGATTCATTTTAATATCCCACCCGACCAAGGTCAGGATGGTCGGTGGTCGGTTCCCATCGTGTAGAAGACCTTTTAGCCGGCCCCTTCTTGCTATTATCAGCGCGGTTACTAGCTTGAATATACGTATTAAATATTATATACATAACATAACCTGTAGGTTTGTAAAATTAATTGATTTATTTAGAAACTGAATACGTTTGGGAGAAAGAGAGCTTGAAATTACTCTGCCTGCGGCTATGTGGCAGTCTACGACGAGACGCGACATAACGCGTGCTTGCTTTGTGAGCGATCAGACGCGACACTATGGTTGATTCAAATGGCTATTCCTTGTAAAAAGATACGTTTTTTTCTGTTTGTTGGAAAACCATTCAGTACTTCCCCATGATTCGATAAGTAATACACAAAATCACGTAAAACTTTTTGTCGCGTTTAGCATCCCATCGCATTGCATTGTGTCGCATCGCGATGCGTTTTGTCGTATTTATCGCTCACGTGATTCGACCCGTTTAATATAAAATGTTAAAACGTCTTTAATAAAAATAATCGCCGATTGTTTGATTAATTTTTCAATAAACAAATGAAATGGCACGTACTTAACTAAATAAATCTATTTGATTGAGTAAAATTAACTATCAATTACAATTTTGATTCGACGCGATTTGCTCCATCCATAAATTTTCTTTTATAACAACCAAGTGATGGGAACATCTACTTTTGTTTCACGTAATTTTATCAATTATTTCCTGAAAGAGCAGTAAATTTAACAATAAAACTTCTCACAAAATATTCTCTAATACCATTATTGGCAAGTCTTGAGTTTTTATTCAATTTTATACTAATATATTTATTTATGTGATGATGTATACACAACAAAACATCAGAAGACGTAGTGGAAAACATCAACATTATAGGTTCTCAAATTTTCATCGTGTAAAGAGATAAAAAACCTTTAAAATGTTAGGAAGACCCGGGAAAATATAGGTTGTTTACGAATAAAAAAAATAGTTTTGGTCTATAGCCTGTGGAATGAAAATGATAATTGAAAAAAGTACTAAGGACACAATTACAATTTCCAGACAGATTCTCATTTCTACAATTAATGAAATCTCTAATTCAATATTTTCAGATATTTTATAAGCAGTGATCAGTCTTATTTTTACTAATATATAACATTACAATCACTAAAAATCTACTTATATATTGGACAGCGTTTAAACCTAAAACCTTATAATATTGAAATCGCAGTTCAAGCATTTAGTTGCTTCAAAATTATAGTTTGTCTACATAATACCGTATTCACATTAATTATTTCCTCACCACGACATTCAAAACACAATAGCGTCACAACGTTCGTTGCTTCAAAACAAACCTATGTCTTTTTCTTTTGTTCCACCATAATTATAACATACTATTGAAACACGGTTAGTAAACATGTCCAAAATATAAACAAAACTTTTCAGTAACAGCTTTGTATTAAAGTGGTTAAAGTGTCCGAAATTTTCAAAAAAAGAATGCAATTTAAGTTATTTTCCAAGTCCGTTTCTCACGGAAGACTAGTTGGTAATAAGCAGTCAGGTAGTTTTTATTTGACTACAAGAGGAGCTCTGTTATGCTGTAGAGTTATGGGATTTCTACCCATAACAGGTTTAACTAATCAGTATAGTGACAAATTAAGGTAAGTAGCTTTAACGCATGCGTATCTACAACACACGTGCATAATACATGTGACTGGATAATTTCTTGTCCTGGCGTCTGCAACCTAAGAATAGACCATCTCAGCTTCTACTGCTGACGTCTCAGTGTCTTTTCCAAGACTTATATCCTTAACTTGTTCGAAAATAGAAAAAGTTTCCTGTATAAAGTTAGACGTATAGAGTTTCCTTACCGCAATAAACATAAAATTTTTGTCCTGTCTGAAATTCATTATATTCCTGAGAAATTTGATTAATTATATACTTAATTAAATGTAAATAAATAATTATTAATTATTTTACAGGTACACTCTTTGGTCACCGTATACTATTTATTACGCATTCAGCATGCTTGGACAAATACTCTTGTGTTTCGCCGCTGTGTATCAAATATTCCTCAAGGGGTTACAGATCGGTTCTATTTGTAAGTTTAATTATGGTATTTTGTTTTCTTTATTCCTCTTACAAAGATATACTTCGTTTCTCGGCTTCTACGGTTTTAATTCGCAATTTGTGTGAAAAAAAATCGGAAAAGGCATGTCATATCTGTCTATGTATTGTTTATGAATGCGCAACTCGATTAAAGATGAAATAATTTGTAGTGGTCTGTTGCTGGTGCGACTTCAATTCCTAAAGTGCTTTTAGTTAGATTTCCCGCTTAAGGCTTGCAGCTGTTTCCTTTGCACCGACGTTACACTCAGCATATTATTAAATATACCTACAAAAATTAATGGCCCGGAGATAAAAAAAAAAGATGTTTATAATAAATTAGATGAGAACTTGTATTTAATAATTGTAATAAATTGTAGTCGCAATGTGCGTAGTCATTGACATAATAAGAATGTGAAGAGATTTGCGTTTCCAGTTCATTTTATCTTCTACGGTTCGAATTTGACAGCAGCCTTGATAGTAACGAAAAACTCTCGCAGTTGGCCATCACTAATAAAAACCATTGAGAAAATAGAAACTCAACTACCACACTTCAGGAAGAACTTTAGAACCACTATAACTTTGATTACGGTGTTTGTGCTGGTAAACTGTGCAGGTAAGGATTTCAAATAATCTTAATTTTTTCATCTATTGACCAGTTCATAATGCCTTGTTGGTCTAGACCAACAAGGCAGTTGTGCAGCCGCATACGTATGCAGCTGCTGATCGAGAGGTCTCGGGTTTGATTCCCGGGTTGGACCAAATATTTGTGTGATCCACAAATATTTGTTTCGGAGTCTGGGTGTTTTCTATGCATAAAATCACATTCTTATGTTATAGATAATAAAATTAAGAATTAGTAAAAGTAATCTTTATGTTGTTTATTTAATTTCAGTGGATCATTGTTTCTTTGTAAGTCACGGGCTTATTATCGCGTATACCTGCGATCCAGACAACGTAATTGATATTTATTTAAAGTTGTACAAGACTTCGATTTATGAGTTCACACGTGGTAGTCTGTGGAGATTTGTAGTCACTGAGGTAAGGTATTGAGGGGTTTCTAACATTGCTTATTTTTTCTAATAGCTATCTTCAGATAGCGTTAATTGCTACTGGGCAATGTTAAATAAGTGTGTTAGTATACTATTACTTAGTATAGATATTTTAATATAATTAATATTAATAATGTGTATATGAGTACATAATAATATGTGTCTAATTATTTAATTTTCATGTTGAAGGTATTAAATCAAATGATATATACCTATTTTTTTTGACACTAGAATAGAATAGGATATTTTTTTCCATTATTGTCTTTATATACTAAGTTTTTGTTTTAGGTTTTCACCTTACAGGGTTCATTCAACTATAGCTACAATGACCTTATAATGATTATAATAAGCTTGTATTTAACAGAATACTTTATTGTACACAATAAGCGCTTAAAAAAAGCTATACAGCAGGTAAAGTTGAAACATTTTCAATTAATGTTTCATTATTATTGATGTAATATGAATATTATGCATTTAAGTTTAGAATAGAAACAACTTTAAAAATTCCAAATTTGCATGACTCAAGGAACATATAACTAGGTAGAAGGTAATTTCCAAAAGGTTAAGTGACTCTGAAAGAACAAAGATAATCAAATAGTATGGTATAGAAGTCTGGTGGATGCAAAATTCTCAAAATCTTTCAGAGCTACTGTGAAAGGTTTTGCAATTTACAATAGGAGAGGCCTATGGCCAACAGTGGACTGCGATAGGATAATGATGATGATAGGGATTTTCGTCTCATGTAGATCCTGGGATGAAATGCTGTGGGGTCATTAGCCAGTGATAGGAATGACGATATCCACAATCCTAGGTATCTCGGACACACGTGGTTTATTATGGTTTACCTTGGTTTTGAAAATTATGTGTATATATTAATGCCCAAGGAGATGGATAGCATTATGTATATTTATTTCCTCGGTGTTGCTGCTAAAAGACGGCCATAGTTTGCTTACAATAGATCACTATTGATTAAAGACTTGGAACTGGCTGACTAAAACGTGTGAAAAATTTGAAAATATGCATTAGGAAAAGTTTAAATACTTTTTTTACTTTTCAGGATACTTTTGTATGTGAAAATTTCCGTGTAGAATATTTAAGAATTGTTCATTTAGTGAAATTGATGAACGTGCGATTTGGAATCTGCCTGTTTGCATCCGTAACCACCAATTTGATCTCGATTTGCATACAATTATTTTATATTATAAGGTAATTAATAAATCTTATATCAAACATCTGAAACCAATTAATTAAAACAGCAATATATATATGAGGAACAATAATGTTTCAAAAAAGTTTAATAGCATAAAATAATCTCAATAAATTGCAAAGTCATTCATTAAATATTGGTCAAAGTGGAGAATCACAAATACCTTGTTATTCGATTTAACAAAGAGAGGAACCAAAAACGGTGAGCTACTACCGCGACATTGTTGAAGCGTCATGATTTTTGATAAATGCCTGCCGTGGACAATCTCTTCCGATTCGTACAAGGACATTTTCTGTGCAAAATTTCTTTCTCGAATTTTCTATCCTCTGTGTGTAGCAAAACCATTCGACAACTGTCCATGAATAAGTGAAACACCCAAGGAGAGTCATACACCTGTCTGAAATTTATTTCTCAAAATTAGATTATAAATACTAGCAATATAATATTAAGTTTCATAAAGAGATCATATAACTTTACGACTCAAGCTGTTGAAATGATATTCAATGTACAGACAATTGTTAGATATTTGTCTTGCTAATAAAAACGTTCATAATTTTCCAGTGATAGTAACAGTTTTTTGGAACAGCATTACACTTGTAAAAAGGATCAAAAAGAATCGTCGTAAGTATAGGACATTAATGTCACATAACGTCTATCACTTCCTAATTATGATTGTCGACTATAAGAACCTACTATTTTATGGTCAAGGGATTTAAAATGGTCCGGTGATATCTATACAGTGGTATTTTTAAAATTAAAGCCTACTAACGTATCTTTACTTTGCCTAATGGAAAGCATGAGAAGAATCCAGGAGTAGGGGTCACCATCCTCATTGTGAGGGTAGGCAATGCAGAATGGTGGCCTGGTCAGATGTTTCTACATAATTCTCCCAGCCTGCGGAGGCCGGGAGAATGATAAAGAATGATTGTGCCTCCGGTCTCACACTCACCAACGAAATACGGCAACAAGAATACTGTCATTATTAGGATGGTCTTCTGTGTGAGGGT
This sequence comes from Phragmatobia fuliginosa, assembly GCA_932526445.1. Taxonomy (NCBI): domain Eukaryota; kingdom Metazoa; phylum Arthropoda; class Insecta; order Lepidoptera; family Erebidae; genus Phragmatobia; species Phragmatobia fuliginosa. Next base: position 6,659,262 of record OW052058.1, on the reverse strand, counting down.
AGTACCTACAGCTCCGATCGAGCCAGCTCATTTGTGCTGTAATCACCTATGCTTTTAAGTTATACTATTCGTCCTACCTTTCGTAGTACGAGTAGTGTGACTTAAGCAAGGTGTCTCTTTTACTGTCAGTTTTACTATTAAAGAAAGAGTACAGAAGAGACGTACAGGTCCACCGTCTTATTAAATCACTTTAATTTGCTACTGTCGAAATTCTACCATAAATTTATTTCGATGAAAAAGTAATACAGATCAGGCAGATCTAAATTACGACGCTAAGTCTAGAAAAGAAACATAAATGACAAAATAATGAGAATAAAAATGACATATGGAATTTTTCTTGAATCGAAGAAAACTATGAATTGATGTTTTTAACTGTACGTGGGACTTATTCTCTACCTGTGACCACAAGCGGTATAACCCGTTCGAAATGTTTGAAAGTAGAAGGTATCGTAACCTTTTTAATTTCATCGTCGAAAATGTCTCGTTTACAGTAAAAACATGCGAATTTGTAAAAGACTAAAAACAAAAAATGTATGTTATGTAGACACTTAAGAAAACCAACTCAGTGGGGCGTTTTCCATTCCACTCTTCAAGTGGTTATTAGAGATTGTGGATTGATTCGGGGCCTGCCCTTCATCTCTGATAGCATTACCTATTGTACTTGTACCAGAAAGTTAACACGTAATTTTTTTTCTTTTATTATTTTTGATTCTATTTACCATTTTGTATGTAATCAAATAGCTATAGAAAGAATAGTAACATTAAATGTTTTCTTCACAGATTCCTGTTAATTGTAAATCACTACACATATTTTGTTTATTCATTTTTTTACTTAATATCGCGAACGACGCTAGTTCTAGTACTATCTGCGAGGGTATACACAAATGGTTCTGTACCAGTGTATATTTTATACGACTTACCAATCTCTAAATTTAGTGCTGAGGTAAGTATGACCCATTGTTTTCAATTATAATAATCAAAATAAATAAATATTTTGGACATCTTACACACAACGTCATCTAGTCCCAAACTAAGAAGAGCTTGTATTGTTCACGCGTATAACCAACAGCGTAAACACAACGTTTCTTGTAACCAATCAGACCAACAGGGTATGACGTGATACAGCGTCGTTCCTATTGGTTAAATTATTGTTCCCTACCTCCCTACTTTCCTCGAGCTGGTACAGTATTATGGGTACTAAGCAACTGATATAAATACATAAACATATTTTTTTTTGTAAATACATACATTTTAAACAAATATTTGCGGATCGCACAAATATTTAGTCTGACCCAGGAATCGAACCCGAGACCTCTTGATCAGCAGCTATTTACGCTAACCACTAGACCAACAAGGCAGTCAAATACATACTAGCTGCGTCCCGCGATGTTACCCGTGGTCAATGATGTAAATCATGAGTAACGATGCGCAGTAAAGGTAGTCTACAAAAACCCTAAGTAACTCCTTATGTCATCAGATTCCTGTCAGTGAAAATCCCATCAAAATCGGTTCACCCGTTCCAAAGATTACCCGGAACCAAGAGACAGACAGACAGACAAACATTTTTTTTTAAATTGCTATTTTGATGTAAGCACCGTATTGACTTTCATTTGCATTTAGTAAAAGACGGTTCATTTAATATTAGATACGAGTACACTCAAACGTTTACATTTTTTTTATTTAGATGTTTAGATAACTTTAAGGGCTGAAACTGCGTTAAGCGGGCGCGGTGGCGGTTCCATACAAAAGTGCCCTGTCGCGGAGACCTGCGCGGGCGCCCGTCACGGGGAGCCGCGCCCCGCACTCACGCGACGGGGCCCGCCTCCGTGCGATGGGACTCGTCGCGGGGTACGCGCGGTGCCCGCCAGCGGTAACACGCACGGGCTTCTTCAGTAGTAATAAAATAATCCGGTCTCCTGCGACGGGTCCCATGACGGGGACCGTCGCGGTTCCACGGAGTCCACGCGCGTAGACGCGCGACGGTTGCCCGCCGCGGGCGCCCGCTTGACGCAGTTTCGGCCCTAAATTGAATTGCTTATAATATTGCCAGTAGGTACTATGCTATTTGCCTAACGATATAAGGCAATAAACTTTAAAGACGAGAACTTATTTTACAACAGACTCAATAAGTATTTTGTAGTTTATTTATAAATTTTACTTATTTTAATTCAATGCTATGTTATTTTCAAATTTAAAGCTGTAAGTTTAAAGTTACAAAATAAAAAAAATTAAGCCTGCGAAAGTGACTCTACCTGATGGAAAGCATGCCTAACAGAGAAGGGGTCATTATCCTCTTGAGAGTGCATCCGATGGAGCACGGTGATCAACATTATGGCGGCCTAGTGAAATGCTTCAGTGTGAATGGGCCACCGATTGCGCACCCACCAACAAAATACGACACCATTAATGCTGTCATTTTAGGTTTGACTTACCTGTGTGCCAGGGTAGTTCTACCCTGGTCGAGATAGCCCTTGAAACAGCGCGGCTCTACTACCTTTTTCCTTATCTGGATTATAAATATATAATACATACGTAATCCAATCACCAAACAATTTTGATGAATAAGAAATCTTTAACACATTATCGACATTAAGATGAGTCGATTTATGATGCGCGCATTCAACTGTTTATTGTATAGTAGGACGGACGTATATGGGACGCTGGACGATTAAAATAATTGTCCACCTGATATAACGATACTCATAATTAATTGATTGGAGGATACATCGAAATGACAGAAAGAAAGGTTCTCTCCAGCTAATTAAATTTTGTCCGTGTGGTGACGGATTAAGAATACAAAGTGTCACCACCCCTATTCATTCCATGGGTGTAGTAAGAGGCGACTAAAGGTACAAAATAAGCAGCTATCATCACTGCCAAGACAAGGAAAACTTGAAACGTCTGGCCAGCGTGGTATAGTAAGCCACAACCTCCTTTCAAAGGAGAGGCTGTTGATGATGATGAATTTTTAATTCTTGATGTAAAGCTTAAAGTTTAGTTAAGAATAATATCACATTTTTAAAATATTTCAGGTTCAAAGATACATTACTCAGGTTAAAGATATTAGAATTGCTATAACTGGTTTGGACTTCTTTCACGTGACACGTGGAATGATTTTAACGGTTAGTGTGTCAATTATTTACTAAATCGATATGTTTTCTATTCAAGCTGTCGTATTGTTGTTATTTCATCAGCTAAGCTTCACGAGATTTTATGATAATCGGGACCGACTGCTTAACGTGACATCCAAATCAGGAAAACGCTTATATAATATCGTGCCACAAATGGTTTTTTAGGGTTCCGTTGCAAATGTCAAAAAACGGAACCCTTATAGATTCGTCATGTCTGTCTGTCTGTCTGTCCGTCCGTATGTCACAGCCACTTTTTTCCAAAACTATAAGAGCTATACTGTTGAAACTTGGTCAGTAGATGTATTCTGTGAACCACATTAATATTTTTACACAAAAATAGAAAAAAAGCAATAAATTTTGGGGGTCTCCATACTGAGAACTGAAACTCAAAAAAACTTTATTCATCAAAACCATACGTGATGATATTGAAGTTTCTAACATCATTTTATTCTAAACTGAATAGTTTGCGTGAGAGACACTTCCGAAGTGGTAAAATGTGTCCCCCCCCCCCCTTAACTTCTAAAGTATGAGAATCATAAAACTAAAAAAAATATCATGTACATTACCATGAAAACTTCCAACGAAAATTGGTTTGAACGAGATCTAGTCATTTCTTTTTTTTATAATACGTCATAAATCATAAACCACAATTTACATTTCTTTTAATTAAAACACTATTAATAAAACAGCGATGAAAGTAACAACGAACTACAAAAACTTTTATATAATGTTATTTGCTGCTACGGAAGCCTTCATGGGCGAGTCCAACTCGCACTTGGTCGCTTTTTTTTGTAATATTGTAATTGTATGTAATTTGTGTAATATTAATTTTATACTCTTAGAAACAAACTCGAAGACGAGGTGAATATAAAAAGCTATGTCAAGTCTTTTCGTCGCTGATCCCACAGCGCCTAAAATCGAAAACTTTTAATCAGTGCGTTCTACCTATCATGAAATATGGAGCCGAGATCTAGTTCTTACGGTACTGTTGGTCCACTCAGCGTGCTATGTAAAGGAATGTGGTCGGCATTTCTAACAAAAAAAAATATAAAAAAACACATTTTTTTATGTTTTGTTTTCAGGTATGCACAACAATCATAACTTATGAAGTGATGTTGTTAGAGTTTTATAAATTAAATAATTGGATATGATCAAGACACACATACGTATGATTGGAATTGAGTAAAAAAGAAGAGAATAAAATAAACTTCGTTTTATACTACCTAGTTAATCCTTACTATTCTTTACTAATATTAGAAACGCGAAAGTAATTTTGCTGTCGGTCTGTATGTCTGGCTTTCGCGGCAAAATAAAAATAAAATTTCATACACATATATTCTAGAGCCTGAGAAAGAACATTTATGCCGCGTGTCGCGGCCGAAAACTAATACAAAATAAATTAGAGACTATATCAAATTAATTATTATTCCTTATGACGATTGTCTTTTAGCTATTATTTATGTAAAAAAACATATACAATTTATCTTCATGTTTAATTTATAAATCACAATTAAATGTTGACCTTATATCAACGTCTACTTGATTTATTTTCCTTAATCCCTTTCCCTAAATTTATTTATAAAAATTGGCCTGATCTATACAATCTTCTGAAGGTACCTTAAGCCGTAGGAAACAAACAAATTCAACAATTAGAGGACATGTAATTTAAGACATTACTTCAACAACGCAACGTTCCATTACTGAGGTCAGGTCACCTCTCAGGAGAGGGTTAAGTCCGAGTGCGAGAGCGAGGCTATTATTTAATATTAGTAGAACTAATGTAAGTAATACGTGTGGGTTAAAAAAAAACGTTATTTATTAAAGGTAATATGACAGAAAACGTTATATATTACAGACAATATTGATATTAATGTCACCATAGACAACGATCGTGTTTTTAAATTTATTAGAATTTAGGGTGTTGCTGTCTCAACTATGTAGGAGGCAGCAATTATACCAAAATTTTAATAAATTTGAAATCGCAGTCCAAACATTTAGTTCATTTATAATATAAAGGATACTATTTAGGTACATACAAATACATAAAATTGTCTTGTTTGTTATATCAAATTAACAGGTTTTTACTAAATGCATAATAATATGAAAGTAAGTTACACTAGAAAAACAATTTTTAATTTATTGTCTGTATGTCTGTTTGTAAGTTTGTTGCGGGTATTCTCTGGTACGGCTGGACCGACGGGATTTACACAAAACTTTTGACGTAAGGACTCATCAACAGCCTTTGACAGTCCACTGCTGGACATAGGCCTCTCCTTAGAAAGGAGGTTTTGGCCTACTATACCACGCTGGCCAAACGGGTTGGTAAAGGTTTTGTTTCAAGTTTTTCTTCTCGTGGCAGTGATGTAAGCTGCTTATTTTGTTCCTTTAATCGCCTCTTACGACATCCATGGAATGAATGGGGGTGGTGACACTTTGTATTCTTAATCCGTCACCACACGGACAACGACAGTTGGACAAACAAACACGAAAGTGTGGTGACACGTTTTTGTTTGGCTCTCTTTGAGCACGTTAGCGTCGCGACGTTGCTTGCTTTAATTCAATCCTCTATCCATTTATATTGTTCTGTCATAATATATCTATCATTCGATTATTATCTACCATTGGGTTTCGGGTGACTAATAACAACAAATTATTACTACGTTTATGTACGAAAAAAAAACGAAAATATTCAGTAACTCTGTAATAGTTTGTTTGATTGTTAAACTGCTAGATAGAAAGAAAAATATGCATTTTAACTTATTTTCCAGGTCTATTCGACGTGGAAGATTGATTCGTAGTAAGCAGTCAGGTAGTTTTTATTTAACTACAAGAGGAGCTCTGTTATGTTGTAGATTTATGGGAATTCTACCCATAACAGGTTTAACCAATCAATCTAGTGAAAAATTAAGGTGAGAATCTTTTAGGTAATCATTATTAGCAGCCCGTTTATTTGAAGCCTTGGAGAAGCCTATATCTCTAATGTATGTTTATCTCTCTAACTCGGGCTCGGGTCTTCAGGAGAGGATATAGTTCCTACGCTGGTCGAGTGCGGGTTGGGGACTGTCAAGACAAGTTGTGACTATGTAATCTTGCCCTTTATGTTTTTGCCAACAACCGGGACCGACTGCTTAACGTGACCACGGAAACGCTCATAACATATCATGCGACAAGCGGTAACCTATCAAGGTCTGACTGCACTGTCGTCGCTTACCCTCGGTGATTGTTTCCAAGAACCTAAAATCACTTGATCATGACCGATTTTTATAATATTAACACATGCTTCCTATTTATGTGCTTGCCTGCTTCCCTGATTCCCGGACAGACCTACGTTTACGCGATTTAGTAACCTCGATGTCTCAGCGCATATTATGCGGTCGTTCAGTCGACTGGGCGCCTGCGTCTTAGCAATAAAGAAGGATCTACAGTAATACATACTCAATCATATTTAGTTTAGTTTTTATAACTTGTTCTGTTCCAGTATTTCAGTACAACACTTCACTCCACTACTAGATATAGGGCTTAATAGGTGTAGGTGAGACTCTATATAATAGATATTTAATATTTTTCAGATACACTCTCTGGTCGCCATATAGTATTTATTACGCATTCAGCATGGTTGGACAAATACTGATGTGTCTCTCTGCTGTTTATCAAATATTTCTAACAGGGCTACAGTTGGGTACCGTTTGTAAGTTTAACTTTAGAATCTATCTTTAGTACTACATTTTTCTAACTATGACTAATTTTATAGTTGGCTTCGGATACAATTGATAAAACGAGTTCAAGTCATAAATTAATTTAATAATAGAGTTGTTTTCGTTTTAACCTTAATTTTACGAGGTAATAACCCAGTATTCAAAATGGATTTTATGTATCTGTAGCGCCATCTTTGGTAAACCGTAACTATTTCTCCGCTGTCTGCCAACTGCATTTTTGATTTGTTTTCACTAACGAAGCGAGAGGTGGCGTTCATGTCATTTGTTAAATAAGGTTTGACCAAAAAGATCTTCAGGTCTATGGTAGATATTTAATCTGTGTTCTGGTTTGTCTTTGGAAATCGTATGATGTTGTTTTATTTTGTAAGAGGGTGGGATTTTTATTCCAGAAAAGTCCTTGAAATACAATATAAAAGCCAGTATTAGTTCCTCGAAGAGACCATTCTCTGTCTCTCTGTGAACATACTGTGATTCTGCCCGTCGTAATAAAAAGTTGTGAAGAAATCTCTGCTGATCTGTCCCGCTATTGAAGTGGTGAGAAATTGAATTCTTTTTACTGTATTTCTTCGGTTTATTTGTTTGTGAGAATATTTGCTTAGGATGTTAATCTCTTTTCTAGGGTCCAAGGTTTTGTCCAAGGTTTTGTCCAAGGACTTGTCCAGATATCCGTCTAAGGATTCGTACATCGGTTTACTTGCTGGGCCTACAGTGTGGCAGTCTCGAGAGCCGCCTGTTCCGCGGTAGCACATCTCCTGCCAAAGAGGTTTTTCTTGGGCTCTGTGTGGGAGAACTAGCTCGCAGAGGCCTACGGCCTGAGGGAAGACCATCCGCACGTACCACGCTCTCCCTAGACTTGCCATAGGATCACGTATGGTTTTTTTTGTAATCTAATAATCATATCTCTGGTTAATATCCTATTTTTGTTCACCGGTACCTACGCTTACTCCGCGGACGTACAATGAGGGACCCCAGGGACCACAGCGGGGTGGCCGTCCTTAATCGACTGACGCCTGCACGTCCCGGTCGAGCCCCCTTAAATCCAGGGAGGCTTAAGTGATAAATTTTTTATCGTCAACCCTCTAAATTAGATATAAGAATGTAGGCTATAAGAATCTAAATTAGCTATAAGAATAGATTTAAGATACTTCTTACTGTATTGTTTTAACTGAATTATAGATATGTGTGTGAACCTGAAATGTCTTTTTCCTTGTAGAGTAACCTGACCGCCCATCTGCACACTTGCACACCCACATCTTTTCTTCTCTTAGTTTTGCTTCGAATTTAAATTCTACTTTTGAACGGCGCCCTGAGCATCTCTTGTTCTACTGACTGTGACGTCGGTGAGTAATTCCCCCTGGTAGGGCTAGGGCCTACTAAAAACCCCCCTTTACCGGGGCTAGGGGTTGTATGTTTCTATGTTTTGTCTGTTTTGTCATATTCAGTTTCACACACTTATATATTTTTTGTGTTCCTTCTAGTGTGTTGAAGAAAAGTCACATAAGTGAGGGTAATTTTTTTTCACCACATTGTAGGTGTACCTACTTGTAGTAATAATTGTGCTAGCAGTGCACACCAAGTTATCACTTGTGTTATTATTTTAAAACTTAATTAGAACAAGGACATAGTTTCCTTATATCTAGACTTATATCTTTTCTATGGATATTGTTAATATCTGATGAAAACTTTTTTTTCATCACTTTGTTAGAGTACCTACTTACAAAATAAGTGAGTATTCTGTGAGCTTGTTATCTATATAGCAAGCACTCAATTCAAATACAATATTACCTAGTTTCAATAAGGATATTGTATTCCTTAAATTTTGTTGAACAATTTAAATTCTCAATATATTGAAATTTTTAACTATAAAACTTTGTAGCTAACAGTTAAACCTTTTATTACAATAGTACTTGATTATATTGGGTGTATTGTGTGCCTAATATCTTGTAAAATAATTTAAATTTATTTCAGAACTTAAATTCGAATAAAACTTACCCTTCTTTTGTTTATAAATAAGAATTTTTTAGAAAACTAAGAAACTTTGTTGTTAACTGCATAAAGAAGCAGGAATAAGTACCTGCAATTATTTTTAAACTTTAACATTATCATTTAGAATCTCTTTGTGGAATTTAGAAACTTTATCGTTATCTGCATTATATAGCAGGAATAAGTACCTGCAATTATTTCTTAACTGTAACATTATCATTTAGAATCTTTTTGTAGAACTTAGAAATCCTTTTTGTATAACTGCCTTACAATTAAACTAAATTGTTTAATATAGACTTTTAGTCTTATATAGTTGTTTTTGCAGCTTCTAAACTTAGATATGGAAATAAGTTTGAACTCTGAATATCATTTTAACTTCCAACATATTGGTTAATTTGTTTGAACTGTAGTACCTGTTAAATATTATCTCTTAGCTCTAAGATTAACTTAGTGCGTTAATTCTGTTTGTCTTAGAACTTGAACTTTTAAATTTTGGAACTATAACTTTAAATTTTGAACTTTGAAATTTGAATTTAAATGTTTGTGTATAACATCATGGCACTTAGTTTTTTTTGTGGGTTGTTAATGATAGGTCTACTATTGACTTATAAATTTTGAACTTTAACTATGAACTTTGAATTAAGATTTTTTGAATAACATCATGGCCGAGTAGGTTAGGGTATTAATTAACTTGGAAAGAATAAACTTATTAACGATTTGTCTGCTATGGGGTTTTTCAGAGTTTCCTGTTGGCGCAGTGACATTCTTGGTTGAGCTGTGCACTGCTTTGTGTTTTCTTCAGCGTGGCAGCACTAGTGCCAGCGCCTGTCCCTGCTTCTGCTGCTACGGAGTTGTCCTTATGTGAGCTTAATGGTTTTGTGAACTATAAGTAGTTCCTATTCAGGTGATCCTTTAAATTTATTTGTTTTGAAATCTTAATTCTTAGCTTATTGGAATCAAGTCACCATAGGTTGACAATGTATGCTTAGGTGTCTTCTGAAGATATGTCTGTTGCTAAGTCGTGGTTTCGATTACCCCGAACTGTTAGGTGTCCGTGACCAGTATAGAGTATCGCTGTCTGTGTCTGTGTCTGCGGTCATCGGTCACCTATTCTAAGATATTTCGGTTAGGGAATCAATACCTGCCCATGGTGTCGGTTCTCACTACACTTCACCTGAGCTAATAGGGGGTCCATTAGACTCGACCCATCGAGACCGCTACTTTTTAATTTTTTTTTCCTCTCTGTACTAAATTGATTTAGTTTACTCCGTACTTACTGTACTAACTTAGTTTTGTTTCTGCTGTCTACTAGTTAATTTTTTTTTGTTTTCATAATTTTGTTACTTCCTCTCACACTTCTGGTAGTAGTGAGTATCAGTTAATGTGTCTTCTGTCGTGGTTTGGTATTTTGTGGTTGGTGACTGTGTGTGTCTTTGGCGAATTAAAACAAGCCTACACGCTGTTGTGTCAGGTCCCTTATCACCTGACACAGCTGTTGATGATGATGTTATGGAGCTTTGTGGGTTGATGTGGCAGGACCATGCTAGTCCTGCACACAACTGTGTCTGCAAGTTGCTGTCTTTCTTTTATGTGGGGTAATGCCCGTACTAGGCTTACACACATCCTTCTCTGCATGTTGCACTTCTCTTCTCTTTGTACAGGGGTATGACTGGCCTAAGGCTCTAAGTCTACCTGTCTGATATATTCTAGTTACAGCGGGTCGTGACTGTAACAAGTTCGCCAAAGACATGACACACTCATCACCCGAGATATCTCACCTGCTGGGAGATTGCATTGATATGATACCTTGCTACTTACTCCTGTAAACATATTTAGATCAGCCCTTTCTTGAACTTAAACTTTAAAATATTTTGGCTAAGCTCTGGTTTTGATTTATTTTTATTAGCTTTGGAAATTAATTACTGGCACTTAAATTTTTTTGAAACTTTTTAGTAGAATTCACTTTGATTTCTTGGGACTTTGGATTAGTATCTCTGCCGTTTTGGCGTTGGTGGACCCAGCTTCTCTGTTTTGTAATTTTAGATTTTTTGTTCTTATGTTATATAGGCAATCTTTTAATTTCCTTCGCACCCTGCTCAGGAAATTTCACGGGGGAGGGGGTACTGTAACATCTTTTTTTTAACCTTAATTTTACGAGGTAATAACCCAGTATTCAAAATGGATTTTATGTATCTGTAGCGCCATCTTTGGTAAACCGTAACTATTTCTCCGCTGTCTGCCAACTGCATTTTTGATTTGTTTTCACTAACGAAGCGAGAGGTGGCGTTCATGTCATTTGTTAAATAAGGTTTGACCAAAAAGATCTTCAGGTCTATGGTAGATATTTAATCTGTGTTCTGGTTTGTCTTTGGAAATCGTATGATGTTGTTTTATTTTGTAAGAGGGTGGGATTTTTATTCCAGAAAAGTCCTTGAAATACAATATAAAAGCCAGTATTAGTTTCTTCTTATGGAGAGGCCTATGTCCAGCAGTGGACTGTTAAAGGCTGTTGATGATGATGATGATGATGATATTAGTTCCTCGAAGAGACCATTCTCTGTCTCTCTGTGAACATACTGTGATTCTGCCCGTCGTAATAAAAAGTTGTGAAGAAATCTCTGCTGATCTGTCCCGCTATTGAAGTGGTGAGAAATTGAATTCTTTTTACTGTATTTCTTCGGTTTATTTGTTTGTGAGAATATTTGCTTAGGATGTTAATCTCTTTTCTAGGGTCCAAGGTTTTGTCCAAGGTTTTGTCCAAGGACTTGTCCAGATATCCGTCTAAGGATTCGTACATCGGTTTACTTGCTGGGCCTACAGTGTGGCAGTCTCGAGAGCCGCCTGTTCCGCGGTAGCACATCTCCTGCCAAAGAGGTTTTTCTTGGGCTCTGTGTGGGAGAACTAGCTCGCAGAGGCCTACGGCCTGAGGGAAGACCATCCGCACGTACCACGCTCTCCCTAGACTTGCCATAGGATCACGTATGGTTTTTTTTGTAATCTAATAATCATATCTCTGGTTAATATCCTATTTTTGTTCACCGGTACCTACGCTTACTCCGCGGACGTACAATGAGGGACCCCAGGGACCACAGCGGGGTGGCCGTCCTTAATCGACTGACGCTTGCACGTCCCGGTCGAGCCCCCTTAAATCCAGGGAGGCTTAAGTGATAAATTTTTTATCGTCAACCCTCTAAATTAGATATAAGAATGTAGGCTATAAGAATCTAAATTAGCTATAAGAATAGATTTAAGATACTTGTTACTGTATTGTTTTAACTGAATTATAGATATGTGTGTGAACCTGAAATGTCTTTTTCCTTGTAGAGTAACCTGACCGCCCATCTGCACACTTGCACACCCACATCTTTTCTTCTCTTAGTTTTGCTTCGAATTTAAATTCTACTTTTGAACGGCGCCCTGAGCATCTCTTGTTCTACTGACTGTGACGTCGGTGAGTAATTCCCCCTGGTAGGGCTAGGGCCTACTAAAAACCCCCCTTTACCGGGGCTAGGGGTTACAATACTAATATATATATGACAGTAAATTGACCGTATAAAAACCACGCCATGGATTGTCATAAGCGAATTGATAATATCTCACCAGACACAGAAGTTAAGCGTATTTACAATATCTTAAGAACACGTTCTAAAATAAAACAGTAGCTTACTTGGATACTGAAGGAAATATGTTACGGCGAGTATGACACGAGCCCAGTATTGGGACATTATGGGGTGTTGATGAAAATGAAAATTCTGATTATTTCCTTGGATTCTACTCATGTTTTTTATCAGTCAGAGTAAAGTCATTTTAGTAGGCCCAAGGGCCTTCGTACACAAGGCTACGCAAATCGTCGATGATAATGTTGTATACGACATTAGTATCAAGTCGCGAGTATCGAGTAGCGCACGGTCCGTACACACGACATTGAGTCGCAAGACGCGAGTTGCCTATTCATCACTATTATATAGGCGTAACGGATAAACAGATCACCCTTTCGCCAAAATGTCTGACACAAGTGATGATGAAACTATAATTTTGTACTATCTTTATCGAGAACAATATAATTGTCGTAACAAAAGATACTGGGCTCACCCATATATAGAGAGAAATTTATAGTGCGGACTGTTTGTAGCTGCAAAATAATAACAATATAATTATATAAACAAGGATATTTCTTCACCTCGGAAACAAATTTAATAAAAAAAAATTGCTCCGCCATCTTGGAAATCGCCGATACTTATGTAGCGGCGATCTTTTCCGGCAGGTAGCGTGCAACTGGCACGACGCGAGTCGCGGGACGAATGTCGGCGACGCGACTTGTGTGCGAACCTCAACGGATTTGTATGGCGGTAGTCGCTTGGAGACTAAAGTCGTTAAGTATTGGAGATTTGCGTAGCCGGCCCTTCGTACACAAGGGCCTAAATGTAAGAAAAAGAACATTAGCTGACTGAAGTAAAAATTGTACTAGATACTCGTAGTTGACAATGTTTTGTATTGAAATGAAATTGAAGTCCTAATTTTTTTATGACAGTCCATCTATCATTTTGTCTGCGATCAAATAGCTTTTAAAATAATAATATCGTCATTTTTTTTTTATTCACAGATTTCTATTAATTGTGAATTGCTACACATACTTTACTTATTCATTGTTTTACTTCATATTGCGGACGAACCTGGTTCTAATATTTTCTGCAAGGGTGTACACTAATAGTTCTGTACCCGTGTATATTTTGTACAACTTGCCAAGCTCTAAATTTACCCCTGAGGTAAGCACCTATGTTTTCTATTTTATTATGTAATGCTGTTAAAAACTTGAAGTTTTGGAATTCCAAGCAAAGCAATTTGGAAGACAATTCAGGCTATGAGATTATACAGCAACGATCTTTGGAGACAGACACTAATCTTAGCAATAATTTTAGTCTTTAGTTTAGTAGCGTATCTCAAATAAATCAAAGAATTGTGCAAGTCTATTAAGCTTCGTCATTTGTGTGTAAGCAATCATAAGTTCCAGCGCTAGAAGTTACAAGTTAGTCCCACCTCAAGAACTTCACACATGTCTGTGCTTGCATAGGTTTAGGACAAATAGCAATATCCATATTGTATTATAGCAAACTTACAGTCTTGCGGTTGACTGTAATCGAAGTCTGTATAGAATTTTGGTTCAATTAAACCATGTGCTTCATCGTATTTCGTCGAAATTATTTCATACTGTAACCTTGTAGACATTTTCATAATTCGTTTTGATCAGGCGATTTTTAACCGACAATCGATTTTTAATATATGCAATTCAACTTCATAGATAGTAAGTACCAGGGCGACTAAAATTATTATCAGATTAAGATAACCGAAATGTCTTGGTTGCTTTGGAGATATGTCATATCAGAAGTAAGGTTGGCTATGCTGAGAATAAGCCTAGTTTTAATTTATATAACTGCATATGTTTAAATTTATTTTTCTATATTTCAAGTTCAGAGGTACATAAATCGAGTGAAGGCTATCAAAATTGCAATAAGTGGTTTGGGTTTCTTTCACGTGACACCGGGCATGATTGTGACAGTTACTGTATAATTATCTATTCTTTGTCATTCTGAATGTTGTATTGTATTCTTATTTTCCAGTGTCAGCATAATTGAATATGATACATTTAAGAAAAAAAATCGTCTATTAATTTACTATAGTTATTAGTTCATTCTTCTGGTAAAACACTTTAAACATCACCCGAGTAAAGGCCGCTGCATACGTAACGAGGTATTACCTCAGACGGGACGGGGACGTGGTTGCCTGGAGGTAATGTAAATGCATACGCACCATGACTGTAACTCGGATCTACCGTGCTAGTGTTGTGAACAAGGAAAGATGGATTTTTCATTTAAGAATTGGCTTTAATTGCTATTGAGGTGCTAAACATCGATATTTAGCTCGTCCCGTGCGTGCCACGTTCCCGTCCCGTCCGTGTCTCCGTGAAGTATGCATTTCCTTATACATTTTGTATGAAACGATGTTTGCAAAACTTCCCGTCCCGTCCCATCCGTGTAAAATCCCTTCACGTATGCAGCGGCCTTTAGTTACCTTTTAGTAGTGGTCTTAGCTTTGTTAGTGAAATGTTTGGGTATAATACTAGACACAGTTCACGTGAAATAGCTTTAGGTGGCAGTTTGAAGCAAACAATATTATCACGCTATTAAGTAATCTATGTAATTAAAAAAAAAGTAAATCCAAGCCAAATTTTTGGCCATCAGTGCAACAGTTTTGTCGTGAAAGCTTAATAGACAAAGATTATTTTGAGTTTATAATTCATCATCATCATTGTCAACTGCATTTGACAGCCTACTGCTGGACATAGGCGTCTCCTTTGAATGAAGATTCTGGCCCACTGGTTCTTGATGTCCGAAATATTTATTTATAATTCACTACACTTATAATTTGTTTGGACTTATACTAGTTAGCGTGGTTTTAAATTAGAAAAATGTGATGACTGGGTCAAAACCGTGTAAAGTGGTGCCATTGACACGAAAGAAGAAGAATTACAAAATCTATTTCCTAATTATTTTTTTAGGTATTTACAACAAACGTAACCTATGGAGTGATGTTATTAGAATTTTACAAACTAAATAATTGGATATGATCAAGCAACTTAATGGCGGCCGTTTATACATTATAATTATATTAATTGAGTAGAAAAAGAAAACTGGTTCCAGACAGAAATTCAGTCAGTTTGTATTTCAAATTTAGTAATTACATATAAAAGTTAACCTTATATCTACGTTTATTAGTTTTATTATTGCTTTCCTTAAAATTTAATGATAAAAATTATATTGATATAAAACTGTTTTTCATGTGTTTCTTAGATAACCCTCCCGAATTTTTTTTATTACTCTGCTTGATAGAAAACATGAATAGAATCTGAGTGTCTGAGTGTGGTGGTGACCATACTAATTGCGAAAGCATACAATCCAGTATGGTGATTAACACTATGGCAGCTTATTGAGATCTTTCTACATCTTTCGTACCTTCTGTTTTTTTTTTAAAAGACGACTCCCGCATTAGGAATATACATTTAGTGCCGTGCGGGACTTTACAACATACACGAAACGGATAAAAATAACATCCAGACTCAGAACATCAATTTCTGGATCACACAAAGTGTACATACACGAAACGGATAAAAATAACATCCAGACTCAGAACATCAATTTCTGGATCACACAAAGTGTACATACACGAAACGGACACAAATAACATCCAGACTCAGAACATCAATTTTTGGATCACACAAAGTGTACATACACGAAACGGACACAAATAACATCCAGACTCAAACCATTAATTTCTGGATCACACAAAGTGTACACACACGAAACGGACACAAATAACATCCAGACTCAGAACATCAATTTCTGAATCACACAAAGTGTACATACACGAAACGGATAAAAATAACATCCAGACTCAGAACATCAATTTCTGGATGTCACAAAGTGTACATACCCGAAACGGACACAAATAACACATAGACTCAGAACATCAATTTTTGGATCACACAAAGTGTACATACACGAAACGGACACAAATAACATCCAGACTCAAACCATCAATTTCTGGATCACACAATGTGTACACACACGAAACGGACATAAATAACATCCAGACTCAGAACATCAATTTCTGGATCACACAAAGTGTACATACACGAAACGGACACAAATAACATCCAGACTCAGAACATCAATTGCTGGATCACACAAAGTGTACATACACGAAACGGACACAAATAACATCCAGACTCAGATCATCAATTTCTGGATCACACAAAGTGTACATACACGAAACGGACACAAATAACATCAAGACTCAGAACATCAATTTCTGGATCACTCAAAAGTGTACATACACGAAACGGACACAAATAACATCCAGACTCAGAACATCAATTTCTGGATCACACAAAGTGTACATACACGAAACGGACACAAATAACATCCAGACTCAGAACATCAATTTTTGGATCACACAAAGTGTACATACACGAAACGGACACAAATAACATCCAGACTCAAACCATTAATTTCTGGATCACACAAAGTGTACACACACGAAACGGACACAAATAACATCCAGACTCAGAACATCAATTTCTGAATCACACAAAGTGTACATACACGAAACGGATAAAAATAACATCCAGACTCAGAACATCAATTTCTGGATGTCACAAAGTGTACATACCCGAAACGGACACAAATAACACATAGACTCAGAACATCAATTTTTGGATCACACAAAGTGTACATACACGAAACGGACACAAATAACATCCAGACTCAAACCATCAATTTCTGGATCACACAATGTGTACACACACGAAACGGACATAAATAACATCCAGACTCAGAACATCAATTTCTGGATCACACAAAGTGTACATACACGAAACGGACACAAATAACATCCAGACTCAGAACATCAATTGCTGGATCACACAAAGTGTACATACACGAAACGGACACAAATAACATCCAGACTCAGATCATCAATTTCTGGATCACACAAAGTGTACATACACGAAACGGACACAAATAACATCAAGACTCAGAACATCAATTTCTGGATCACTCAAAAGTGTACATACACGAAACGGACACAAATAACATCCAGACTCAGAACATCAATTTCTGGATCACACAAAGTGTACATACACGAAACGGACACAAATAACATCCAGACTCAGAACATCAATTTCTGGATCACTCAAAGTGTACATACACGAAACGGACACAAATAACATCCAGACTCAGAACATCAATTTCTGGATCACACAAAGTGTACATACACGAAACGGACACAAATAACATCCAGACTCAGAACATCAATTTCTGGATCACTCAAAGTGTACATACACGAAACGGACACAAATAACATCCAGACTCAGAACATCAATTTCTGGATCACACAAAGTGTACATACACGAAACGGACACAAATAACATCCAGACTCAAAACATCAATTTCTGGATCACACTAAGTGTTGTCTCATGTTTGTGTCCGTTTCATGGACCTTCATATGTCCGTTTCATGTACCTCCATATGTTCATAAAGTCATCCTTACACAGTTTTCAATATTAATCCAGCGGGAGTGATTTTACCAGTCACATTTGCTTCAAAAGCTAGAAAATCAAGCCAAATTACAGCTTATGTTATCAAACATCAAAAATCTTTTATTTCAAATAGGTCAATGTTATTGTTATGGAGAAGAACTACCGAGAAACTCCTTAAATGATTATGACAAACCTTATTGTTGCTAAATTTATTTTATTCTAATCTACTATAAAGTGTATATGAAAGTTTAAAGTAAAAATTGTAATAAATGGAAGAGTCTTTTTCTGTTATACAAGAGTCTCTAATAAATGCAGTTACGAACTGAACTTTTCGCCCTTAGGTATCAACGTATTTCCCTTGATTTCAAGGGGAAGCATCGTTTGCTGCCCAATCTCGGAGGACCACGGGAAGAAGTTCGTTTCCTTAACATGGGTGTCATGCCATCCATGGTCTGAAGCCCTAGTCGAAGATCAAGTCTTAGTCGTACGTATCGTAGTGGGTACACTGGTTGTACCGGGTTCCCACATATACCCTTCGTTTACACCACACGGAGGCTGAAGAAGGGCGCGAAAAGCATTAAGTTTACAAAACAGTGCATTAGTCAGTCGAACTTAAAATAGATATTGTGATACTCCTTTTTCTCTTTTCGTTTCATCACTGAAAGCAGTCGGGTTTGTTGTTATTATAAATTATTATAAAAACAACAAGAAAATAATAATTATTTTATTATTTTCTTGTCGTAGTAATATTGAATAAACTATTTAGTAAGTGACGACAACTCATGTTTTAATATTACTAACATACATAAATATTTGGATTACTTATCACTGGTCTTTATAACTGTATCACCTTGTCATTTTCACGTCAAATAATACCGTTCTACGCCCACACAAGTACAAGATTTAGACAACGTAAGTTGTAATAACCAAACACATTTATCATGTGAATAATAAATCAGAATTTGTTTATTTATTCTAAGGAGCATGAATCATAGTGTTAAAGATTTCAGTTGCGATAAGGTAAGTTCAGGTTATGAATATAATTTTATTTTGTTCCCTAAGTGGTCCTTTTTCATTACATACATTTCTATTTTTTAATGCTTAGTAGATCAGCTGTTATTATTTGGGCTACAAGTTAAACGTAGTATTAATGTGTGTGTTGCAGTTGAAAGATGAGAGTTAATGATACCCGGGAAAGCAAGTCTTGTAGCCTCCATGCTTGTCTGCGCCACTCGATGAGGTTTGCTCGTTGGAATGGATTTTTTCCTGTTGAAGGTCTCAACCAGCTCACTGCCGATGGAACTAAGTATTAATAACATATTTTTATATTTATTTATGTGATTCGATGTACGTTTTTGTGCAATAGTAGCTTGTAGTTCAGTAGAACCCACGTAGGCTAACAAACTGCTCTGTTTAAAAACAATTTGGAGGTATAAAATGTCCTACAATAGTTTTTATACAGACTTTGTCATGCCCTGTCAGCTTGTCCTCGGCTTGTGGAGATTCGAAGGTGAGTATAGCCAAAGTATAGCTGAAGTCTTGTAAATTTAAAGCGTGCCTCAATTTTATATAAGAAAAAGCGCGTAGAAAGAAAGATTTTCATACAAGCAGAACAGTAATTCCTGATTTTTCATCTTCAATAGTTATTCATATATCAATAATCTATGGACGTGGAGTTATCTTCTTTATTTAGCAGATATGGACCATATCATTTGTCTTATTCATGCAGTATTAAGTTCTTCTAGAGATTGCTTTGTCATAACAGTTCTTTGAAGTCTTCCGCTTAACTTCGTTTTTAAACACCGCGTGATCATCTGTTAACGTGACCGTTCTAACTTTGTGCTGTGTTTCTAAATTTTGTGAGAAATGTGAGCCACTTCGAAACTTCTCCTTATGTGGTCATTACGATGATAAATCCCTTCCATCAGTGTATCATTTGCATCTTCGTTGTATGACTGTATGTTTCTGAGCGTGGGCCATAAATTATCGGTAAGCTATATCAGCTTTGCTTTATGAGTGTGAGTATTACGGTTACTTTTTACATTTTTTCTCACGATTCTGCACTATTGAATACCATAGAATATGATGTTTGTTTTCCAATGGAAAGTATTTTCCATTACAATTGGGATACAATTAACAACTTTTAAATTTCCAGATTCAAATGGAAATGTTTTTACGGTATCTACAACATCTTTTCTATTATCGGGCAATCGATAATGCTTTATTTTACAATCCACAATTTTCTTACTAGTGAAGTCTCAATGATGACAATTAGTAAGTATTTTGTTAAAATATTTAATTGTCAATTCGGGTAAGTAAGACTGACTGTCACTTTGAAATTTAAATACGAGAATGAAGAATATGAGGTTTTGAATCAATAACTTCTCTTTTAGAACTTTTTAAAATAGTTTTTCTTCATTATCTTTTAAACTGCAAGCAAATAATTTTTATTACAAAACACCAAAACATATTATATAACATCACTAGGTATTCATCTCATATTAATCCTTACAGCCCACCTCTTGTACTATTCAATAAATTTCACTGCAGCAATATCCTTAGTAAGATTAGCTAAGTACTGGCCTAAATTAATGAAACTAGCTGAAGAAACCGAACAGAGCCTGACTCTATTGAAGTTGGATAGTTACGTCACTAAGAAATCGAATATAATTGCCGTTTTGGTGATTATAATAGCTTTAGGTAAGCAGTTAATAATATATAATTGTTTGAACGAATTTCGATTTATCATCCACATAGAGTCGCGCTGATTTCAGCACGAATGGGCCGGCTCGACCGGGGCAGTACTACCCTCACACAGAAGACTAACCTAATAATGACTGCGATTGTGCTATCGCATTTAATTGGTGAGTGTGAGACAGGAGGCCCAATCATTCTGCATCTGCAATGATTTTAATTGAGATGACTTCTCTAATTTGTTAATGATTACTTTCTTTATTTTAATATGTTATTAATAATTTCATTTTGGCTACCCAATGAAGTCCACGATAGCTTTTATTTAAGATTCTCATACAGCAATATCAGCACTTATTAATTCTGTTTTACATTGTTGTAGTGACACATTGTTTCTCGGTCAACTTCACCATAAAGTTTATTATTGAATGTGATTCTGACATTAACTTAGACAGCGAAATCTTTGCATCATACGCGAAACTGAGGTTGTATCACATTTTTAACTATATAACATACAGTGATATAATGGCAACCATAGGATTGGTGAGCTTTACAGTTTTAATTTATTTTGCATTCATGAGTAGGTTTTCATTATTTTTAATTAAGGTGTTTCTTATTACGCCATACTCTCAATTTCAATCCTAGAGTTACAACCCGGTCACATTATCTTGAGACCTCGCTGGAATATGAACCTCCCGCCCCGTTCTCCTTTCACCTCCCCGCGCTCGCCACTGCGCGTCAGTACGGTTAGCACTTTCGTAGCAGATACGCGTCGACTTGTTTTCGTGGTAAATTTTTAAATATTTCATTGTTACGTTTGGACTTTTATTGTTATTTTATTATTGCTGTTACGTTAAAATATTGTTTTTGTTGCAACGTTGGACATTGTTGTTACACTTAACCAAGATATTTTCATTTATTTTTCATCATTTAATCATATCATTATAATAATACTACCTACATTAAATTAATTAACACAATCTTTGTTTTGTTGGAAATCTTATGGTTTATAATAATATCCTTCTAGAAGATACTTGTTTTGCGCACCTTAACAGAGCGCCGACACGATGTAATGTCATCGACGCCAGGTCTCGAGACAATGTGACCGGGTAGTATATGGCAGTTACAATCAATAAATTGCAAATCTAAACTTTTTGAACAATTTTAGTATTATCATCAACAACCCATAATATCCTACTGCTGAGCTCGGGTTTCCTCTTAGAAGGACATTAATTCCAACGCTGGCCGAGTGTATTTTGGGGACTAGTAAGAAAACTTTGTGACTACGTAAATCTTGTCTTTGGATGTTTTAAGCCCCCCAAAGGTCTCCAACTAAGCAGTTAAAACCTGGAACTCTCTACCAGCGCACGTGTTTCCCTCCCTCTATGAACCCGGGTCCATTGTCCGCAGTGGCAGTGAGGACGATGATCGTCACTCCTGAATTCTATAATAATAAAAAGATAATTCAAAATTAATATAATAATATTATTATATTCAGATAATTTAAAAAAGTCTATTTAGTATACTACCTGAGTGTTACTGGAGAGTTTGCAATTTTTTAGCATACCGATAACGTTCATCATCATGAAAGTGTATCCAACTAGTATTTTCCTAATTCATTAATTCAAAAAAATATTTTCCAGATATTTCATTTCCAAACAGTAATCTTGTGTTGCTACGTTGATGTTTTAACAATTTGCTGTAGCATTTATATAACTTCGTATTTTTGCAACCTGAACAAGATCATTTCTTCCAGAAAGAATAATGTAAGTATAACATATATTATTTAAGTGACTTCTTTAAATAAATTTGTTTGTCTTATTATCTGAAATTGGTATAAAATAGTCAAGTCGTTACTCAGTAGTTTCTATGTTGCATTGAGAAGTGTAGATTTGTAGTACATTTAATTAATAAGTAATGTGACTAAATTACTTTACATCCTAAATCTGTAAAATGAAAAATTAATAAGTGTTTGTATTATCGATTACCTTAGTAAATAAATCACTACGCTACATTGATTTATAACGGGTTTACACTATAGCCTTGAAATGATATTTACGCCATGTCAGAGCAAAATACGATTTGCCGATGAAAAGGTTGCCTGGAAGAGATATTTTTGTAATAATAAAAATCTTACATTCAACTTTAATATAGATAGTCTATAATTATTTATTTGAGTATTAATTGGCTAATGATAATGATGATGAAATGGTACAGTTCTTTGTCTGGAGAGATGGAATTCAATTTCAATTCATTTAAATTCCTAAGACTCTAACATGCTTGCCTGGGTCCTTGGACTCTAAATATTCTATTTGTTACATTGATATAAATCTACATGTTATTTGGTTTTAGAGTACAATATCATGGGGTCAACTAAGAGAACACTACTCAAAATTAGCGCTACTGGTGAAGGAAATAGATGGCCATTTGAGCATTTTTACTCTTTTGTCATTCTTCAGTGACATGTATTTCATCTGTCTTCACCTATTCACTATGTTGCAGTAAATATAATACATGTTTATTACTTTTAAGATAACATTTTCAACTTTGAAAATCAGTTCGATCAATTTTTTACAACTGATAAAGGCACTTTTTCACCAGGCCGCCATGGTATGGGTCACCATCCTGCATTGCCAGAGGATGGTGACCCGTACTCCTGGATTTTCAGGCTTTCCATCAGGCACAGTAGAGTCACTTTGGTAGGGTTAAATTTAAAAAAAAACTTCTGGTAGAATTGCTTTATGTGTTTCATTTGATCCATTTCCTTGATTTTGGGTTACACATTAATCAATTTTTTTATTGCAGCAGATCTATTGTAAATTTTACTTTTAAGGACTGTGGCGCTGAAGAAAGCAGAAGGTGAGAAAATTATTATTATTATTTTCAATATTTTAATAATGCAATCTGTTCCATGTGAACATTTAGCATAGGGTTATGAACTTATGCATTTTGTTATGCAGGGTAGTCAGTCCAGCGATATGCGCCCTTTACTTTGTTTAATAATCCCTATAAATTTTTAGGGGTCTTTGTTTTTAGCCTTTCCAATGTGGAAGTGTTACTCATCAAGTGCATAGTCATAGTACATATTTGGATGGTTTTCTAGTCTAATTCTGTAGGATTTCATTGAGTAACTTAAACTTAAAATTGTATTTTAGAAACATTTGCATATTAACTCACAGAAAAAAAATAAAATGCATGTTCTTGTACTATATTTTTTGTAATTTAGATAGTTTTTTGTCAAATCTAAAATAAAATCATCCAGGAAATAGGATTGAATAAAATTCAAGTAACATTCTTAGTCACATCTTATGTCTCCGGTAAATTCTATGGCTTTACTTCCAGTATCTGAAGAAGAAATAAATGCAACTATAACTAATCTTAAAGTTAACTGCGCGGTAGGTTGGGATGGTATCCCATCTTCTATCATAAAAGCTGGGAGGCATGTACTTACACCTTGTCTTATTCATGTATTCAATCTATGTCTCTGTGCTGGTATCTTTCCTCGCGTTTTTAAAAAGGCTGTTGTTCACCCAGTATACAAGAGCGGAGATCCTAATAGTATCTCTAATTATAGACCCATTTCAGTTCTTACAACGATATCAAAAATTTTTGAAAAGATACTTAATAAACGGCTCACTCAATTTCTTCATGAAAACAGTATCCTTGCTACTAACCAATTCGGTTTTAAAACTGGAGTTTCTACTGAAGATGCGGTATTAGAGTTAACTAGCTCTATCATTAATAGTTTGAGAAAAAGCATAAAACTATCGGCGTCTTTTTGGATCTTTCCAAAGCGTTCGACACTGTGTCTATTCCCATCTTGCTCACCAAGCTAGAGCATTGTGGCGTAAGAGGTATTGCCCTGGATATTTTCCGTAGTTACTTGAACTCCCGTACTCAATATGTTCTAATAGATTCTATTGCCAGTAACGAAAAGTGTGTGGATTACGGTGTTCCTCAGGGCAGCGTTCTGGGTCCCACTTTATTTTTAATTTACATTAACGATCTTTGCAAAATGACACTTTCAAAATGCAAAATTTTAACATATGCAGATGATACTACATTACTGGTAAATGGTCGAAATTGGGATGAAGCCAAACTAAATACAGAGTTAGCACTAAAACAAGTAATGAACTGGCTTGATCTTAACCTTCTTACTCTAAACTTATCCAAAACTAAATATATACCATTTACCATCAATCAAACTTCACAGCCTCCTTCCTCTTTCACTCTTTGTGCCCATATATGTCCTTCATCCTCCATATACACGTTTACACCTTGCAACTGCGCTTTAGTGGAACGTACGTCCTGTATTAAGTACCTTGGAGTTACCATAGACAATACACTAACTTGGAAACAACATTTACAATCTTCTACCTCCAAGAGTCGCAAGCTCATATACATATTTAAACGTTTGAGAAATACTGTAGATTTTTCTTCACTTAAAACTGTTTACTATGCCCTTTGTCAATCTGTTCTCTCTTACTGCATCACGGCCTGGGGAGGTGCTGGCAAAACATATATGCTGAGATTAGAAAGAGCTCAGAGGGCTATTCTGAAGACAATGATAGGAAAGCCTTATAGGTTTCCTACAACTGAGCTATTCTCAAAATGCCAGGTCCTTAATGTTCGGCAGCTTTTTATTCTGAATGTAACCCTTCGTAAACATACTGAATTACACTATGATCCCACATTAGTCTCTTCTAAACGTAGATCTGATATAGTATGCAAAGTTCTGCCTCGCCGAACAGAAACAGCGAGTAGGCATTATTATTTTATCAGCTCAAAACTCTATAACAAGTTAAATAAAACTTTGAATATATATCCACTCACTTATAACAAATGCAAAACTACATGCGTCGATTGGCTTCTAAGTTTGACATATATAGACTCCGAACTACTCATAACGTAACTCGTCGTAACACTTACACTCACACTAGCTTTTTCACTCAAACGTCTTCAAGTACACATTACACATCACAATTACAAATCACAATTACACATCACAATTACACATCACAATTACACATCACAATTACACAACACAATTACACTTACACTACACTACCCTATTTACACTTTTTATTTCATTTTATTTTTTGTTTTCGTAAGTATTTGGCTTTGTATAACATAAATGTTAATTCATGTCTTTTTTTCCGTTTCTTTTCGTTATTTTTATTTTTATCTATAATTTCTAATTGTTGTTTTGGACTTATTATCTGGGAGAGGGCGTTGATATCTGCTACACAGTTTTATTATTTCTGCAGATATCATCGTTTTCAATTGTACTGTGTAAACTAGTTATATTTTTATCCAAATAAATATTATTATTATTATTATTTAACCTCCTATGTACATCATTTGACATCGGCAAATGTTGCAAATTGCAATTTCTTTTAAATCGTTCTTAAAAAAATGAATTTAGGTTTTTTACGCTACGTTTATAAAAAATATATCATTAAAGTTAGTATTGTGAAACTGTTATTTGTTTTTGTTTGCATATAGTATTGTGGGAAGTCCGGAATATATCCTCTCCTACTACAGCAATGCATCATTCTTGATTCTGCGATTTACATCGCTATCCTTGTTTGCTGCCAACGTGCACAACATAGCTCAAAAGCCAATACTTTCCGTGTACAGCGTACAGCCTGAAGAATATGATCAGGAGGTATTAGTTTAATTACAAGCTCTATAGAAATCATTTATATAAAATTTCGTATTTATCTTTTGTTAGGTTTACGGTAATTTTTTTAATAAATATGTATGTTATTTCAGGTTCAAAGGTTCCAATCAATACTTCGCTATACCACAGTAGCGTTCAGTGGAAAGTTATTCTACGTCACTAGAAATACAATATTACAAGTACGTTTTACAGCCGTTATCATGATATACATGGTGTTTAAGTTAGTGATCGAATTTTAGAAGAACTTAAATAGCTGCAAACTTTTCATATATATTTAAATATATTATTTATATTTCTAGGGATTTCTAGGGTCTAACTGAACATTCCATCAATTCATTCTGAGCTTTACTTCTCAGTTTTAATGTTTAGAACAGCATTTGCATATTTAATTATTATCAGACTTCGCAATATCAATCTAAAATAATAATATGTTTACATGGTTCTGTATTTTGTATTTTTCAGGCAATAAGCACGATTATTACCTACGAACTGGTGCTACTGCAGTTCAGCAAGACGTATTACGAAGATGATTCATTCACTAACACAACTGCGGTTGACAATTTGGTTTAAAAATATTTTTTTGAATGCCTCTTGGTCTAGTGGTTAGCTTAAGCTGCTACTGATCAAGAGGTCTCGGGTTCAATCATAATGTGTATTTATAAAAATGTATTGACACTCAATCAATATTGACATGATTTACTTATCAAATAAATCTTCCTGTTTGATTTCCGGTAATATGTAAAATTGAAATAAAACTATTTTGCGTGAAAATGTATTTATTTTAAACATAAAAAAATCCTTTTCTGAGATAATGAATATTAACTTAGTTTTTAGCACACTGTTACAATAAATATTTTTTAGAATTAAATTTTTTGTCAAGAGTGATCGCTGCTTGCTCTGATATTACTGGGTAGCATCCGTTACCGTTGAACGGATCATCATTAACAACTTATAACATCTTACTGCTGGGACCGTGTTTCTTCTCAGTAGAGGTTTAAGGCCATACGTCCCCACGCTGGCCGAGCGCAGGTTGGGTACGTGCAAGACTCGTTGTGGCTACGTAATCTTGCCTCGGCATGTTTTTGAGCCTACAACTAAGGTCCACGACAGCCATGAAAACAACTGGGACCGACTGCTTAATGTGACCTTCGAAGCATGGAAATGTAGTAAACTGATACGTACAGTTATATACCTAAGTCTATGTATTAAGATATGCTCATAACTTATAACGTCCATACGTTCATAACCTTTCCAAGGTGAAAAAAACATCGGGTATAGATTTCAATTTGTCAATCTGGTAAATCTATTCATCCATTCAATAAATAATCAATTTCATTAATGTTGACGTACAAAAGTGTTTGACATTGATACTTATCTGTGATTTATTAATATTTGGAATGTCAACAAGTGTCGACACTGTTATGTTTAGGAGAGTTATAAATTTGTAAAAGCTCAAATCCACTGGGAACGTTAGTATGCCTCATATTTTTAATTGAGGGTAGACGTGAGTTGTCGGGCGAGGAGAATATGACAATACTTCTCGTACAATCACTTTATTGTAGCTCTCGATCACGAAATACTGTTAGGACATTGTAAAGCAGCCCATGATTAATAATTTTTTAATAAGATGATTCACGATAATTTTGCTCGTTAAAGAAACTCACGAATGTAAAAATCAATGTTACCTGTGAACCCTGCGATCCTTATCCATGACATATAATTTGAAAGTAATCGACTAAAATTAATCATTCAATCGCGTAATTATTATTTTAACGTGTCAATAATTTCCATCCCCATGGTCACCGGTTGCACGCGCTAATGCTCGGCGTTGCGTCAGTGTGTTAACTTCAGACACTTAACAGTGTTGCCAGCTAAAATCATCGATACGCCGACAAATTTAAATATTTTCCACCACTTAACAAACAAAACACCTGCTATAATAAATTGTGTGCGCCCTATGGCGATACCCGTTGTTATTGCTATACGTTGCTCATCCAACATGATAACTATTTTTTTGAGATAAAAGTAGCCTAGCCCAAAAGTAGTAGAGCACATCTCTAGACTTTAAGCAAAATTTTATACAAATTCGTTGTGTCTTGTTACGTGAAAGAGTGACAAATATCCATAAATAATCCTCACAAATTTCGTATTTATTATATTCATAGGATAAATTTATAAAACAGAAAAAACTACTGCTTTGTACGTTCAAATAAAGGATAAAAATAATGTTATTTTAAGTATCATACTGTATTAATACCAGCTCGTATTTAACTATCGCAGCCACCACCTAAAACAAATAAACTAATACGATGACATGACCTTAAACATAAAATAGGTAAATTATTATACAAAGTATGTAGAAGAGGATATTGTCTAACAATACAGGCACAAGATTTTATGTAAACCGGAGAATTTTTCATTTGATAGCCTGCCAAGGTAACTATACTCTGCTTGATGGAAAGAGCGATTAGAATTCAGAAGCCACCACACTCGCTTGCCAATGCAGTCAGTGTGGCGATGCCGACCCACGCTATAGCAGCCTAGTGAGATGATTTTTCTTAAGGGAACCGGGATAATAATGGGAAGGAATCGTGTGAGCTTATATAAAAACTGTAATTTACACAAAACTTGTTTCATCATCATCATCATCATCAGCCTATCGCAGTCCACTGCTGGACATAGGCCTCTCCCATTGCACACCACTGTGATCGATTTTGGGCTTCTCGCTAAAACTTGTTTAAAGATTTAAAAGTAAAAAATACTGTTTTTTTAACCTTTTCTTGAGCAAAAATAACAAACGATATAAACACATAAAAATTAAGAACTCTTCCGTAATCTTCTTCATCTTCCTAGCCTTTATTCCCAAGTTTATTTGGGGTCGGCTATGACATAATATTTACTTATAATAATACTGTTACAACATTCCCGAGCCAATATGTAAATATAGTATACTTTTTCTGTTAAAATAGAAATTGAGATCATTTTTTCTGCTTAAGGTCCTTTGTAATACTTACTTCTAATAATAATCCACGTCTGAGTGAAAAGAAACCCATTCCCGACAAAGCGACAAAATCGTGTGTCAGCTGATATTGTAAACGTTTGATCTAAAAATAAATAGTTGTAATGTAATATTTGCGCTCTGGTCGTAAAGAGAAAAGCAGAAAAATGGTTATGGACTTATCTTATAGTTATTCAAAAAACAAAAAAAAAGTAGTCTAAAAATATATTACGATATTATTTCCAATATAATTGACAATGTGATATCTATGAGAATGTGAATTTGAAATGCACTTGAATCTAAAAGTAGCTAAAGACTACGTAGTATTTAAAATGCATAAATATACTAAATTACCCTTTCAACTCTCTGAGAAAGGTCTAACTTGTTACGAAGGGATTTAGCAAAACATTAAATACGAGTTAGTACGACTGAACATTATTGATTTTAATTTCTATCGTCTGAATGTAGAAATTTACAACAATACATATTATATTATGGACAAATATAATAATATATGAAACTGTTTTTAGAAGTAGTTTTTGGAAGTCATAAGTGTATAATTTTGCTGTCAATCTAAATAACCAGTAAAAGCTTTAAATGTCAGAAAGTTCTTGTCACTCGAGATTGACTACTTTTAAGTAAATGTGGACTAAAATACCCTAAAATAAACACAATTATAATTCTCGATTCTGTAACTAATATAGATATTGCTTATTTTAATGTAGAAAGTTATATATGTACCTCAACATTGTAAGCAGAACTCGGGCAAGAGCTCAAAAACGTCAAAGCTCTTTTTGAATGAAGATGTACTTCAGCAGCCGCTAATACAACACTGCATGCTTTGATAATTAACCAGCTCAGTGACAGGAGATGATAGGCATGACTTATGGAACTACCATTGCCTCTGCTACAAAAAGAAATAAACACATTTATATACAAATAGCACAAAAGACTTACAATAGCTTTAAAACAGTAGTTAATAACGTTACGCGTTTCTTACTTTGACAGGTATTTTGCATAAATTCGGATTATTTTGGATAAATGCCTCTGTGTGTTGTCAGAAAAGCTTTAACACATGACGTTGACTGAGCAACCACAAAATGCGATGCTGTATTTTTAAAAGTAAAGACTACAATTATTTTTTTAGTTTTTTTATGAAATATATTTATATATTTTCAAGCACGGTATATAGGTATCTCTGTTCTAATTGCTTCTACAATGACAACATCTTCTGGTTCATTCCGATCTCCTCATCTGAGATTTGCAATACTTCAGTCTGAAGCTGTATCGCGTAAAAATAGTTGCATTAAGCAAAATAGAGATGGCAAAAGATATTAGCAGAACGAAAGGGTAAAGCTAGTATATTATTGTTATGTCTTACTGACTCCCGAGAAGAAGTTGGATACAAATAAAATAAAAGTTGTTGATATTCGACAACAACACCAAGGGTCCCAGTTTTGAGTCGACCATGCGTACCAATCTTGCTTGTCGTACAAAAGCTTCTCGAAGTCGACGCCACGTTTCTATCTTAGGTTTAACATTTGTTCCTAACTGTAAACAGAAATAATCATCATGTAAATAAATAATGAATTTCGAACAAATGACACACATTATCATCTAGTCCCAAACTAAGCAGAGCTTGTACTATGGGTACTAGGCTACTGATATAAATACATTTAATACATAGCAAACACCCAAACTCTGAAACAAATGTTTGCAGATCTTATAAACGTTTCGGGAATCGAACCCGAGACTTCTTGATCAGCAGTCGCAAACGCTAACCACTAGTCCAACAAGACAGTCAATTAATATTAAATCGTTTGATCTATCATATTAAAATCAAAATCATTAATAATATTAATCGAACCTTTTTTGTACATCGGTATAATAGTTCAGATTTGATGACTTCAGAAACATACAAATTCAAATTTTGATAGCGGGAAGTGAGCCCCATACTGATGAGAATTATTATCAAATCCTGGAAGTTCCATAATGCAGTAGCCAGTTTACCTACTAAAAATATAGGTATTCCAATCCATAAGTTGTAGTCTTCTAAAACAATTTTATTTAACGTCATAAAAAATAAAAACAATAACAAAGCATACTACAGCAAAAATAAAAGAAACGAAAGAAATCTAATTTCTTACGTTAAACGATAATATTTTATTAATTACATTAAGTAATATAAATTTACTAGTTGACCCAGCGAACTTCGTACCGCCCAACTTTAAAATTCCAGAACTTGATCGCAGCGCCACCTACCAGGTCCAATTGCGAATCTAAACCATTCCCAGATCCCCTTGAAGACACACAAAAAATTTCATCAAAATCGGTCCAGTCGTTTGAGAGAAGTTCAGTGACATACACACTCACACAAGAATTATATATATAAAGATATGATAATGACTTACTAGGTCTTATGACAAATGAATGCGAGCTCAAAATGTACTTTTTAAAATATTCTCCAGGAGGAATGTTGAAATCTGTTGCTGCCATCATGCTTAATATGTGCTCGACTAAAAAAATATGAATTCTGTTTAGTAAGCTATCAAGAAGTTTAGAATTCACATAATAATATGAAGCATTAGAAAATATATTAAATGTTTTGACTATGCATTGAAGAAAACCTCATCTCAAAGCTTATAGACATATACTGCTGAGACATATTTGACTGCACGGTTGGCCTAGTGGCTTAAGCGGTCGCCACGCCGCTTTCTACTACGCCAAGTGTCGTGGGTTCAAATCCCACGTAGGACAACACTTTGTGTTATTCACAATTTGTTGTTCGAGTCTGGGTGTTCTTTGTGTCCGTTTCATGTATGTTTGTAAAGTCCCCCGCGACACAGGAATTTATATTCCTAATGCGGGAGTTGTCTTTTTAAAAAAACAAAAAAAAAAACATATATAATCGTTCAACTTTTTTATTTTAATACTTTTTAACATCACTACGTAACGCCAAATTTTCAGTTAGAGGATGTTCCAACATCCACACACTAAATGGTACCTCAATTGAATTGATTATTATCTGTAATAGTACTAATAAACATATTACGAATACTTGTAAGTTTAGTGTAATAATAACTTGTAACTGCCTCGTTGGTCTAGTGGTTAGCGTAAACGACTGCTAATCATTAGGTCTCGGGTTAAAATCCCGGGTCGGGCAAAAAAGTGTTTTTAGGATTTTCTTAGGTTCCTAATAGCTGCCCGGAGTTTGGAGGTTCGGCGGTGATTCACGCCCGTGCCTCAGAGAGCACGTAAAGCCGTCGGTCCCGGTTGTCATGAACACCTATGGCAATCGTTATTGGGAAGTCAGTGCCCTCAAATATACTGACAACTAGTTTAATCTTTCGAATTTCAGTTCTCCCTTAGGGTTGCGGAGGTCCGATGCCAGTCGCTCCGTGGAAAAACTGAAATTCAGGTAAAACTGATTAAACTAGTACCCAAATGAACTTGGGAATAATGGCTAGGAGGATGAAGTGTAATAATATCAAAAATCACTTACTAATTGCACATGTAGCTACTAAACTTGAAACAAAAATAAGTCTTCTTTTGACTTTGATATCTGATGGTAAATTTAAACCCAAGCAATTTTCTGTATGCAACCAACATGACGAAAGGTTCTGCCAACCATGAACAAACTTTGATGATAATAGTAATGATAATAATGCATTCGCATAAAATATGGAACCTGATAGACGAGTTGATACCATGCTACCTGAAAAAAATTATGAATGAACATTAAAAAAGTAAGAATTAAAATACGATTTAGTTATAAGTTGAACAAAAAATCGAGTTCACGTTGGTAAATAAATAATTATACGCTATGAAGCTTAACAAATCGTTTTAAAAGTATATAATTATATAGTATGAAAGGCTTTGAATTCAGTTCGCTGTCAAGGTTGCGGAGGTCCAATACCAGTAGCTACATGGAAAACAGATTTTCTGATAAAACCAGTTGAACTTGTAGCCGAACACAAATAATATTGGGAATGAGAAAGGCTAGGAAGATCATATTTATGTATAGAAAAGATAGTTTTGTTTTTCTTTCGATCTTGTTTAATCCATCCAATCCATTGGCCCGCCCCGGACGCACAGCACGCAACGGATTGAACGGATTTGCCTTGCTAAGAAATGCCGGCGTTCGGTGCGGGCGGCGCGGACCAATGGACGCGCACTTTTACAGTATTCTACAATATTAAACTAAATTTAAGTAAATAAAATAGAAATATACATTACCACTGAATTTAAGTATAGTCTGTCCACTTAAAGCTCGTACAAGTTTCCACATAGCACACACCTCCACAGTAAAGAGCATCAGAAACAAAATAAAACTCCAAGAGAAAGCTATGGTGAAACCATAA
Organism: Phragmatobia fuliginosa; assembly: GCA_932526445.1. Lineage (NCBI taxonomy): Eukaryota > Metazoa > Arthropoda > Insecta > Lepidoptera > Erebidae > Phragmatobia > Phragmatobia fuliginosa. The sequence goes on along the minus strand of OW052058.1, from coordinate 6,625,605 downwards.
CTGGTTATGCCAAAGATTCGAGCTATTTTGAAGATGCTATTCATTGTTGGTAAAAAATCCTGCAAGAAAACAAAGGCACAAAGAACTCTTCTCCTTACAACACTTTTCCTTTTCGTATGAAACTACTCATATTCGTACAAAAAATCCTTCTCAGTAACTTATTGAGGAAGTAAAACTTTTATTTTATTAATTAACAAATTACGCAATACAACAGGCAAGTAATTGATATATATTAAACCACCAAACATTGCTTATTAAATTGAACTAAGAACATCACTATTCATGCAATTTCCAGAAAGCTCACCTCAGTTTCCTGTGGAGTAATATGCAGCCATTTTTCTCGACGCCTTCTCCTTGAAGTCATTAAGGTGGGAGATGGTGTACTGTAGTTATGAAAAACGGAATACAATAGCTGAGATCCGCTGCTGGATTTTTCTTGTGTAATTTTACCGCAAAACAGTTCACCTTTTAATAAAATATGAATTTAAACAGCATATCCTTTCTTGACACTTTCTTAGGTTAATTGTTATATTAATTGTCATAATAAACTAAGTTATTAATAGATAATTATAAAAAAAGCAGAAAAACCAAAGTTTTTAAACTTAAATAATTTAAAAAAAGAAGGTGATAGTAGAACCTTCCGAAACTTCAGCACAAATCGGCCAGCTCGCCCGGGGCGGTACTACCCTCACACAAAAGTCCAACTTCATTTTTTTATTTCATTGGGAGTGTGAGACTGGAGGCCCAATCATTCTGCATCATTCTCCCGGTCTCCGGAGGCCGGGAGAATGATGCAGTCGCTCTGTGGACCATCAGCTGGTCCACAGAGCGACTATTCACGTAAACAGCTTACTTGCCAATCAAGAGGTCTATCTATTACCGGGCAATGCAAAAAAATATTTCGAAGTTTTGGTGTCTTGTAAAATATGTATTTAAAAAAAAAAAAATTATGTTTATATCAGTTGTCTGGTATCCATAGTACAAGCTCTGCTTAGTTTGAGACTAGATGGTATTGTGTGTCAGATGTACGTGATATTTTTTAATTTTAAAAATCGGTTGACTATTAGTCAACCTCAGTTAATAGTGGAAAAAATAAAGGTTTAGAAGACGATGATGTTCTTAAACGCTTTAAGACGAAAAATGTATAGGATAATAAAAAAAATGAAAACTCTAACAAGCTTTCAATACTCACATAGTGGTCAGTACTGTATAAATATGTTACATTTAAATCACAGAGAACATTTTTTACACATAGAAATAAATTAAATCAAGTTCAAAACATCAAGTTGAGTACTAGAACTACGTTACTTAGAATCTATTATTGTTTTTTTATGAAGGTGAACTTTTATGTCTTGTAATTGCTTACTTTCTAAGTATCATAAAATGTTGCACGCGAGCATCAAATGACTGAAAATTGAAGTTTTACAACTACAAATAGCATGTTAAGAACAACGTTCAATTCAATTGATAATTTATACGAACCTATGATATGATATACAGGTAGAGTGGATCTAAATTATTTTTCCAAGTAATTTAAGTATAAAATTATATATTGTTCCAAAACAATTACGGATGATATTGTTTATGGTAATCGTCGTAGTCGGTTTATTTCCATTAGTTTCAGAATATTTAATTTCGAAATGTATTTAAATATTTTATTGACAACAAAACGTAGATTATAGCTGATACTTATTTCCAAATTTCATTTTATTAAGCTTTTTACCTTTTTTGGATTTTTGTGACATGCAAATTTAATTATTCATAATCAAAACTCAACAAACGCTATTTAAGCGCAACAGATAGTTAGGAAGATGATTTCAAATTAAGACATTAGTATGGATTGAACTCAGAAGTGGTATAATGTTTTCAAATCACAACAATAAACATTAGTTTTTTTGACGGAAAACAATAAATAATTATTTAAAAAAAAAAGTCACACAACGGATTAATGAAAATATGTCATTATTTTATTACAGCATATTTTATAATTAAATTTAACGCACTCTAACATTGTTTTGTTCTCAATCAAATGTCAAAAACAAAATAAACGAGCGAACAGTCTATTGTTATACTCAGCCCGACATATTTTTGTTTACAAAGATCAAATCGTTCACGCTTCATTCAGCAGACAGTTTGATAAAATATTCATAATATGATAAATACGACAACATATCTAAAACAATGTATTATTAAGTTAAACAAACAAGATGGCGGTTTAGTACTAAATGACATTTGCTTGCGAAGTGACCTAAACACACTGTCCAATGTCAGTGAATATGGATAATGAATTAAACAGTCATAGATATTTAGGTACATACGACATACAATTTTATTCCTTTAAACTAGTTTCCATTAAAAATGATAAATTTAGAGCTATTTTTCGCTCGATCGGAGCGTCATCACCAGAGATCGGAATTGGGTGTGTGAAAATACCTAAAGTTTGCAGCGGGACATAATATGGAGCTGTTACAACCACTTATGTTAAACCGGGTTTGAATTTTACCGGTTTAGTTTTGTTTTTTTTTACATGTTCCTTACCTTTGAAACACCGAACTATAAACATTTACAAGCTGCTAATACAGTTCTAAATAAATTTTCTGCTAATACAGTTCTAAATAAATTTTTGTTTTGTACTTTTCCGGTTAAAATTCGGTCTTTTAGTCCCAATTGTTCTTTGTCTGTCAAACACAGAATTTTATATATCTGCGAAATGCTGATGCGGTTTTAATTTCTTTTTTTTGATCTGTATCTTAAGTTAAAAAGTTTTGCTACAGGTTGATGCAAGGAAAACGAACATTTTCGCGTCTTTACATAGTTTTGAAGTCGGCTTTTTTTTTAAATTATTAAACCTGCACTGCATAAAAAAATAAATTAAAAACATTTATTTCAATTGTTAGAACAGTGGTTGTAACAGCTCCATATTATTATTGCAAACTTACTGCAAACTTTAGGTATTTTCACACACCCAATTCCGATCTCTGGTCATCACCGTCTCAGAGAAAACCCCTTGTCATTTCTACTCTAGTTAGTTATCCTCGATATATGATACTAGTTGACCCTTTGAACTTCGTGCAGTCCAAATGTTACAAAATATCAAGATCAATGCTACCTATGCTGTGTCCAATTGTGTTTTCAAACCTAGAAGTCTTAAAATTAAAATAAAAAAATCTTATTTACAGACGGAACAAATGCTTTAGAAGTTAATAATTTTAAACTGCAACAAGAAATACTAGAGTAAGTACACAATCATTGAACTCTATAATTTTACATAAAAATACCCTTTTTTTGTTCTTTTTGATAACATTATTTCATTTTCAGAGGCGCCTATTTAAAAAATGATTACAGAAGTTGGGTAGAAAACAGGAAAAGAGTTGAATTTAATGTTGAAAGAATTTCAGATCACAATGAAGAGAATAAAAGCAATAGTGACAATGACAAAGAATATACTATGTTTAGTACTTTTCAAAGATCAATGAAATTACTGCTAATTTATGGGCAGGTTGTGGGTTTGAATCCAGTCACAGCAATATGGAATCGCGATATTACAAAAATAAGGTAAACACTGATTTATACTACTAATGCATCAAATTGTAAACAAAAAAAACTTTAAAAATTAAAAAAATGCAGAAAATTCAGAAAAAATATTATAATTTGAAAGAAGCAATCGATGAATCACACATTATTTTTTATTCGGTTCTTATGCGTTTCTGACGAGAGATTTGACATAATTTAGCAAAAAATTAAACCTCCAAAAGAACTGAAAAGCAGAAAAATAAAACTATTAGTCTACGAATAAATAATAAGTTAGGAAGTCTAACTGCGCTCTAAAAATGACCCAACAAAAGTCGGGCCCAAGTAGGCGGTGCTTAAAAGTTGAGCCCACGGCGCCATTAGTCGGATATTGTTTTTGCAAGCGAGCAGACGTCATATTTCGATTTATTATTGTGTTGTCAATAACCATGCCAGCGTGTGTTGTGAAGTGGTGCAGGAACCATACAAGGATAAAATGCCCAGGGATCACTTTTCACTGGTAAGTAGTAGCAAAATTATAATTATATTTAATGATTTGCAAATATTTTATCAAACCTAGAAAATCAACACTATGCAACATGAAGTCAGTAAATTTTTGATTGTATTTTTTCTTCTTGGTGAAAACAACAAAAAAGTATATCAACAAAATATTTTTTAATATTAAATAGATATATTTATTTTGAAAATTTTATAACGTTAATGTATTTTGCAAAATTTGTTTTCTTTTAGTTTCCCTGCCGATGCGATTCGGCAAAAAAAGTGGATATCTGCAGTAAAGTTGGAAAGACAGGAATATGACTGGATGCCTGCGAAAACCAGCAGAGTATGTTCCATTCATTTTGATGAAAATGATTTTTACAAATCATCAAAGGGCTATACAATGTTACACAAAACTGCAGTACCAGTTTGTACAGTAAGTACTTACTGTTTTATTTTTTAAATAATTATATTTATTATTTAATCTAAAATGAAACTGTTTTTTTACGCAGATAATTCGTCTTGAAGAAACATCTTTAAAAAATAAAGAAAATGAAAACAACACTAATCAAAGATTACAATCGGTATGTAATGCCGGTCCGGCTTTTTAGGCTTGTGAGAATTACTATAGGATTAAAAATTATAAGTTCATTGTTTAGTCGAATTAAAGCATGTTTAATTTTTTTAGGTTAATGAAAATTCAGTTTCTGTAAATTTTAAAGTGTGTGTTTTACCTGAGCAGTTAACTGAAACAAATACTGCAGAACCACAACCGCATAGGGAACAAAAACGTAAATTGGTGGGGTTTAACTGTTATTTTTTACACGTAATCTTTGGTTTCGATATTTTTATTTCAGCTGTATATACGTATCTATTTGAAATAAAGATCATCTTTCCCAGATTTAAAATTGATCACCTATGTTATTTTCAGGAGAATAAAATCATCACTGAATGTAACGATGTTGTTGTAGAGGAACCCAGAAAAAAAAAAATTGAAAATAATCTTGTCTCAAAAGTCAATACTTTTGAAGAAAGAGGATCATGCGTTACGCCGATAAATATACCATCCTCAGATATTGAATCTGTTCTAAATACACCTAGAACGCACATGTTAAAACAAAAACTACGAAATAAAACTATTTTAGCAGTGAAACGACTATCACAGATCAGAAATCTAAAACGTAGAAATAAAAGATTAGTTGTGAAAAATATTTCGCTTAAAAATATTTTATCGCAATTGAAACAAAATGGATTTAGCAATACTGCAGAAAATACTGCATTGAATGAATTTTCTGATGATATCGTTTTAGCCCTACAAAGGAAAAAGTCAAAAGATGGACGAAGTATCATAAAGTTTACACCAGCGATTAAAAAGTTCGCTTTAACGCTAAACTATTATTCACCAGCAGGATATAAATATGTGAGACGACAGTTGCTTTCATCTCTTCCTCATCCGTCAACCTTATCTAAATGGTACCAATCCATAGATGGAAAGCCAGGCTTTACCGAAGAAGCATTCGCAGCTTTAAAGTTAAAATACTCTAACAGTGACAAAAGGCTTGCCTGTCTGATTGTTGACGAAATGGGTATAAGACAACAAAAGATATTCAATGGACAAACTGTAGATGGGCTTGTTACATTCGGGCCATCGGACGAAATTGCTACACAGGTATATGTGTTAATGCTAGTAGCTCTAAATGATGCATTTAAATTGCCACTTGGCTATTTCTTTGTAAATGGTCTTGCCGCCGAACAAAGGGCTAATATTCTAAAAATGTGTCTTGAGAAATGTCATGGCGTGGGAGCTGAGGTAGTAAGTTTGACCTTTGATGGTTGTGCATCTAACCTCGCTACGGCTAAGATGATGGGTTTGCAATTTTGAAGACACAAATAACTTAAAAACTTTTTTTGACCATCCATCTACCGGAGACCCAGTAGTTCTGATATTGGACCCATGTCATATGGTGAAACTTATGCGTAATACATTGGAGGCGAAAAAGACATTGGTAGTTGAAAACAACAATAAAATAGAGTGGGCACATTTGCAAAAACTCAAAAATGTCCAAGATAATATTGGATTGCATTTTGGGAATAAGTTATCAAATCGGCATATAGAGTTCCGAAATAATATCATGAACGTGAAACTAGCGACTCAAACTTTAAGTCAAAGTGTAGCTGATGCGATTAAGTTTTGTTCGCAGCAATTAAAGATACCTGATTTTCAAGACACACATGGGGCATTTCACGTCAAGCGGACAACCAAAAAAAAGTGAGGTCATGAATTTTGTTTATATTCTGGTTAGTTATACTTCTAGTAGACATGGATGTGTACACACAATATTTTTTTCGTATGATGCTATATTGCTGAGTTACGAGCTTTTATAAATTCACTAAAAATGAATTCATGGTTTTTTAGATGCTTATTATCTGCATCAATTATTTATTTTTTTAAACTAAAAAGTATATTTACTTATAGTAGGAGAGTTGAAGTTTATATTTTTTTTGTCGAATTCTAAATTTGAATTTTTTTAGGTATAGTAAACCGGAAGTGAAAAATTCAAATCGTTTTTTGAGTAACTTCGACCCTTTTTATTTTTATTTTTTTTAAATTAATTTACAGCTACAAATATACTAATTCTTCACAAAAAAATATAGAACGTGATCGCCAATAGTTTAAGACTTAGAGCTCATAGAGTACATACACGTAGCTAAGAGTACATTCTAAGCAATTGGGTTTTTGCGCTAAAATGCCAAAATACTACGTTATTAATATTTTATTCCTTCATTCTAACATGCAAAAATGTAAAATTAACGACTTCTTTCATTCTTCACAAGAACATTATAACGTGATCGCTAATAGTTTGACTTAGAGCGGTTTTATTAATTGAGATTTGAAACAGTTTTATTGAAAATACATTTATTTTTTTATTTTTTCAATTTTACTATTTACACTAGCACTAATTCTCTATACACATAAGCTCCCGTTGGTTGGAAGAAAATAATGCAGTTTTTTAGTTCCTGGAACGGTAATAGTAGAAGCGAAATGGACTCGCAGAAAATCTCGCTGTTGTTGAATACTTTCCTTGGAGCAGTAGTAAATAGAAGTCTCATCAATGATGACTTGACACATTCCAATAATCTTATGGGTTTAGTGATAGCGTTATTGCATTATATTTGTTACCTAGTGAAACTTTTTTAGCTACGAGATAGCGTTACTGGTGTGTTTCACCATAGTATCATAAGTATTGAAATTATTATTTTGTATGACCTAGTCATTAATTTAAAAAATATATTTATATTGTTCATTATATTAATTTTTTTAAAACATTGGTATTCTTTATATTTTTTCATGTTAGGATAAAGGAATAAAATATTAATAATGTAGTATTTTGGCATTTTAGCGCAAAAACCCAATTGCTTAGAGTGTACTCATAGCTATGTGTATGTACTCTATGTGCTCTAAGTCTTAAACTATTGGCGATCACGTTTTAATTTTTTCTGTGAAGAAATAGTATATTTTTAGCTGTAAATTAAGTTAAAAAAAATAAAAATAAAAAGGGTCGAAGTTACTCAAAAAACGATTTGAATTTTTCACTTCCGGTTTACTATACCTAAAAAAATTCAAATTTAGAATTCGACAAAAAAAATATAAACTTCAACTCTTCTACTATAAGTAACCATACTTTTTAGTTTAAAAAAAAAAATAATTGATGCAGATAATAAGCATCTAAAAAACCATGAATTCATTTTTAGTGAATTTATAAAAGCTCGTAACTCAGCAATATAGCATCATACGAAAAAAATATTGTGTGTACACATCCACGTCTACTAGAAGTATAACTAACCAGAATATAAACAAAATTCATGACCTCACTTTTTTTTGGTTGTCCGCTTGACGTGAAATGCCCCACATGCAACTGTTATCTTTTTAGAAACGTTTAATAACCTTTTTGATATATTAAATGCAAGATCACTTTCTGGACACGGATTTAAACACCCTTTTTCGGTTGAACAAAAAGCAAAACTATACGATATTTTAGATCTAAGTGAAAAATATATAAATAATTTTCAAATTAATGTGCAGTCCAAAAAAACAACTCATACAGTAAATGGACTAAGAGTAAAGGAATATACCAACTCCTTGAAACCAGTAATCAAGACTCAGTTTAAAACTGGATTTCTAGGTCTTCCTATTTGTATTTCAAGTTTTAAATTACTTTTTGCTCGCTTAGTGGAGGCACAAAAATTGAAATTTATTTTACCTTATAAATTTAGCCAAGACCATATTGAATTATTTTTTGGAGTGATCCGCAACCACGGTCGTTGCAACAATAACCCAAACGCCTGTCAATTTATGGGAATATATAAAAAGACTTTAATGAACTTGAACCTCAGCTCTAAATTCACAGGCAACAGCATACCATTGGAGAATATTCCAATACTAAATTGCTCTTCGGTAATCAATAAGACCACTCCTGGCTTTAGAAATAGTACAGACAGCGCTAGTTACTCTACTGCAGCAGGTGAGAGTAAAACAGAAGAAGAAAATTGCATGGTGCTATCAAACATGCTAGACGCTAGCGTTCAATTGCCAGAAACAGTGGAGCAAATTGTAGGCTATATAGCCAGCTTTGTAACTCGAAAACTACAAGCGAAAATCAACTGTCCAGAATGCTTATCATTGCTACCAGCTAATGAAAAATTGTATTTTCACAAGCTGATTAGTTTGAAAGATTTCGGTGGACTCTCCTATCCATCTGTGGTCTTGTATAAAATGTGCACATGCACAGAAACACTATTAAGACAGATAATAAAAATACATGATAACGGAAAATCACTTACTCGAGCAAGTATCCTGTCAGTAATATCTACACAGTGTTTTTCTAAAATAATTGACAATGACGGTATTTTGCGCTTACTAAAAAATAGTCACCAGACAAATAATGACCACTTCATTTTTTTTATAAAATGTGTAATAGTAGAATTTCTCAGAATCCGTCTTCACTACATTGCAAAAAAAGATTCTTTTTTAATTTCTTCTAGACAAAAACTTAATAAATTAATTATATTTCGAGGGACATAGAGTTTATTACTAAAAAAAACAAATATATAAACATTATACAATTAATTTGTTTTATTATTAACTTTGTCCGGTCTACTTATTACATAACATCGTCCACTCGGCTATGACTTTGCTGTCATAGAAGACATTGCAGCAAGCGTATGAACCAATCCCTGCTTTCGTTTTGAATTCAAACCAATCACAAACAATGTCTATTTCTAGCCTCGGTTGTGATTGGTTTTGGTTTCATACGTCGTTATGGTTTCAAGTAGGGCCACTTTTTGCGTGAAATTTGTTCAGAGTTAGACTTCCTGACTTATTATTTATTCGTAGCTATTAGTACATAATCTTAATATCCAACTTCTTAAGCTAATGTAAGCATACCTAAATAATTTTGCATATTAACAATCAATGAACAAAGATAACTAAACTAATTTAACCTTAAAGTAGTAAGTATGTCGCAATCAACTGGCAACATAGAATGCAAACGCCATCTAACGGCGTTCGATGGAGTCAACGATTTCAACAGGACACTCCAAGAGTAGCTGTCGGGTAGAGCGGTTGATATTGAACCATCGCGCGTTATATACGTACCTAGTAGAGCAAGAGCCACGAGCCGCCAGACCTACGTCTTTAGTGCAAAGCTGAAATTTTCAGGATTATTAGTACAATGTCTTGTTAAGATGTATGTGTACCCATTAGCTTGAAAGCGGGGCCGTTTCTGAGGTAGCGCGAAGTACAAATGGATAAAAACCTTACTTACCTACGTTAAAGGTGCAAAGCTAGGATTTACATATTTTTTCAAGAATATTGTTTAAAATTAAAATTCATTACTGCCAGACACTTTCCGTGGGCCATTACTTCTGCCAGACGTCTTGAAAGTTGTGAAAAAATTATGTAAACCTTAGATAATATGTATAAAATTTAGGTTTGCTACTATAACGTAGTTTACTTAATTTTTTCGCAACTTTCAAGACGTCTGGCAGAAGTAATGGCCCACAGAAAGTGTCTGGCAGTAATGAATTTTAATTTTAAACAATATTCTTGAAAAAATATGTAAATACTAGCTTTGCACCTTTAACGTAGGTAAGTAAGGTTTTTATCCATCTGTACTTCGCGCTACCTCAGAAACGGCCCCGCTTTCAAGGTAATGGGTATACATACATCTTAACAAGACATTGTACTAATAATCCTGAAAATTTCAGCTTTGCACTAATGACGTAGGTCTGGCGGCTCTGGGCTCTTGGTCCATAGCTATGGTTGTGTCACTTATAACTAACTTTGTATATTTATTAAACATTGTAATTTAATCGAGTTGACTACTTTGTTTTGTTGCTCCAACATTTCCCAATAACGCACACTATTCAAAGAATAGGAATTATGGTCCCTACTGACCTTGAACTTGAACTCTTCCGATAAGTAAATTAAATTAATAAGCGTGTAAATTAAAGGGCGTGAAATCACGCTTTATGTAATTATTGAATTTTCGTGTTTAGCGCAAATTTATTATTATTAGGGATGCTTACATTGGTTTAAGAAGTTAGGTTAAGTAATAAAAGTTTATTATTTTATGCTTTTCAGTTCTTTCGGTGGTACAATTTTATGCTAAAAAGTTTTACTTTATGATTTTTCGTAATAATAAATATCTCAATAACGATTAAAAAAAATCAATTTCGAGTTTTTTCATTTTTTCCATTTTCTGAGAAGATTAATTAAGGTAATAAATATATATTATTACACCATCAGAAAGTAGAGATTTCATCGAATAGAAAACACCCTTTTTTTAAAAAGAAATAGAAATTTTGACGGATGAATTTTCGATTGAAAATTAGGGTTTTTTTTCGGTATTCCGTCAAAATGAGGTGAAAAGATAGATATTTCAAATCAAATAAATTACGGTGTATTCAGGATATGATAAGCTAAGTTTTCACAAAATTTTGTTATAAAATAATTTTATTTGTAAAAGATAAAATAAAAAACCAAAAACTTGGTATTTTGAATTTTTCACATAAAATTTGAGGTTATGTGAAAAAAGTGTAAATGCAAAAGATGTAGATCTTTTTATTACCTACAACTTTGCCATTTAACTTTTTTCCATAGGACTTGTAGTTTTGCAGGTAATTGAGGTAAGCCATTTTTTTCCCTTAAAACCCTCCCCTCTGACCCTTCCCGACCTCAGATCGCCCGTAATTTATTTTTCCCTTAATTTTTGTACTTTTCTCCTCCTTTTACAATGGGTTTCATCCTACTATAATTTATTTTGTTTTCAAACATTAAAAGCACTGGTCTATAAGCTTTATTCCAGTTTTCATAATTCAATCATCTACTAGGTTCTTTTCCGAAAGATTAGCAATATTATTTGTGTAAAATGTTGGGTAAATAAACAAAATGTTTTGAAATGTTTTATTACAGATTTAGATATTACTCATGGAAATTCCTATATACGGTATTAATAGCGACAGTTCAAACATTTGTAGCAGTCGTCTCTGTATATAAGATTTTAGCTTCAGGTGTGTCTATTAAATCTCTCGGTAAGTGTCTTACATGGTCTTTAAATGATAAGGAGGTATAAAAAATACTTTTAAATCAATTGTACTGGAATAGAATACAAAAAAAGAAGGAAGAACAACGACAACCTATGAAGGAGGCTATTTATTCTTCCTTCTGTTTGAGTAGGTACAAATTAAATATTATCTCTGAATGTATTTCGTACTGAGCTGGTTCTTAATACTTAAGTATCAATAATACCACTGTTTTCTAATAGCTGCTGAAGAGCTCATTTTTTAGATAAACGATATCGCGATTTAGATCACGGTACAACGCCATCTATCCAGCTGGACCTTAACTAAAAACGATGAACAGTGTTAATATAATTTTCAAACACATCATCATCATCATCTTCATCAGTCTATCGCAGTCCACTGCTGGACATAGGCCTCTCCAATTGCACGCCACTTAGTTCGATCCTCGGCGAAACACAATTTTATAGTTTTCTTCCATGTAATTCTCGTAATTCTCATGGCAGTAGATAGATTGTAAGAATACCCGATTCTATGGAATCGTTTAATTAATTATCATTTTTATAATATTTGCAGTATATTGGTGTCTATCCTTGGCAAGTTTATGCACTACCATTATTTTTGTTCGAATCGCAAGCAAATGGCAAATGTTAGTAAATGAAATATTCAATTGTAATCTGGATAAATACATCAATAAAGGCATAAGTTTTCAGTGCAACGTATATTCCATAGTTTTTTTGATATTAGCTATTGGTAAGTTTGGATATTCTTAGTAATGATTGTTTATATGTTTAACCTCTACTGTTACTAGTATCATTGTGCAAAAAAAAATGTTCATTTTATTTATTGTAGGAATATTTTGTACAATATTTAAAATTAGTATTACTAAACAATGGTTGTAATGTATATTCTTTGATAGTCTACCATTATTGCTGTCTTTATTATTTGCTAAAAATTAAGCTGTCTTTTTGAATAATAAATTATTTTGCTTCATGTCGTATGTCTTTACTCGTATTTCAGTGGAATATGTAGTGTATTCAATGTGGGAGATTTCAGAAGTACTTGAATGCTCAGAAACAGTAGACTACAATACTTTTGAGATAATTGTTTGGAATATGGATCCAGCGGTTTTTGAACTCGGTATTCCTTATAACATACCAACCGCTATTGTGCTACAGGTACATAAATTATTTTAAATATTCTTAATCGTAGATTGAAATAAATCAGAGTAAAATACAATTATTACTTTAATAGTACGGTCATATGTTGGCCACCTCCAGATACCCTTTTTTTTACGTGCGTAATTCGCCGCGGTTACCACCAACCATTAACTAGTGGTTATGCCAGACTCGAACCGATCAATAACGGCACGCCGTCTCGGGTACTGGAAGCCGAAGAACCAGGTGAAAAAGGAACCCTTAAACTGACATACCTCGGGCCATTTAAGGTTTGTAAATGCCCCCCCCCCCCCTTCTGTGTGGGAACCCTACTATCCCCTTCTGTTTAAAAGAAAGGGCGGGTATGTTGACAGTGTAAACGTTATTAGAAAATTATTCAGAGGAATGGGGATAACGTGACCTCAGTATATATTTATGTGGTCAAAACAAAATGATAGTACTAACAATTGTAGAAAGAGATTCCACGCGAAACATCTGTTTTTTTAGATTCTGTTTAAAAGTCAATATTCTGCTTCTTCTTCCTCCGAGCACTTCATTCAAACTAGGTGGTTCGTTTTTAGTACTACTACCTATACGGCTTTTTATTTCACGAATCAACTGCCTAACTTAACTAGGTACAAGGCGATAACAAAGTTCTGTAGAAAGACTTTTGTCAGAATTTTTAGAACTCCAACTAGCCTTAAGGATTGCATCAAATATTCGTATTAAATTCGGGATGGGCGGTCAATAGAAGAACAGTTAACAGGGTACCCAAATACTGATTTCCTAAATTGAATTTCTGAAGTTTATTGCCATGTACTAAATATAGGTAGATACATGTTTAATTGACTATGAGCGTAGTATAATAAACGTTGCTTAAGCTTGGTTTCTAAAATCTCCATTTCAGGTTTAGTTCACAATGGGATTCATCATGATTCAGGAATACCTTTAAAAGTTATTTATTATGAATTTTTTGTTGAGTGGTGTTTAGTGACCATTTAATTATTTTTTAAATATATCTATTTTTCTATGTATAGGTGAATAACGTATTTACTTCAGCAAATTGGACTTTTTCGGATGTCTACATCATTTGCATAAGTTTATACTTGACGTCGATTCTTACAGAGATTAATAAGAAAATCCTGTGGGTTGCTGATAAGGTATGTTTTTTTCATAATGACACATAATCTATGTTTTTTTTTATATTATAGGGGGCAAACGAGTAGACGGATCACTTGATGGTAGGTGATTACCGCCGCCCATGGACACCCGAAACACCAGAGGAGTCACAGGTGCGTTGCCGGCCTTTAAGAAGGGAGTACGCTCTTTTTTTGAAGGTTTGAAGGTCGTTTCGGTCCGGAAACACCAAAGGCGACAGTTTATTCCACAATTTAGATGTACGAGGCAGGAAATTTCAGCAAAAACGCAGTGTGGTAGACTGCCAACCATCTAAGTGATGGGGATGGAAATCCTGTCGCGTGGGACGATGACGGAAAGAAGCGGTAGGGATTAATTCGAACAATTCCTCGAGGAACTCTCCGTGGGATAAGCTATAGAAGATGCAGAGTGTTTTTTTAACCATTTAGAATTTATGTAATATCTCCAATATTGTGATTTGATCAAATTTTGGTTAAGAAAGGTTAAAGATTCCAAATTCAGAACTAATACAATTAGAAATTACGAGTTTTTAGAAGTAGTAATTCATATACAGTCGTATTTTAGAATTACCTATCTCCTTCTGTTTGGGGCACTCTTCGAGAAGACTACAACCGAGCAACTCGTCTTATCAGACGCTTTGACGACGTGTTCAGTGGACTCGTACTTTTATCTTTCGCTACCAATCTTTTCTGGATATGTGTGCAGATATTCAATGTATTAGAGTAAGTATAAAATTATTGTCCTATTATTTCTATCTTAATTTTAGCACAAAAAAGTTTTTATTTTTATTTATTTATTTATATTATGGAGGACTTACAGCTAACATAATAACATTTGCAATCTAGTAGATAACAGTGAGCCAATTACAAGTCCTCACCTGTAGAAAATATACTCATGTTTTATACTGTAAACAGGACTTATTCGCGATAAAATTAAAAAGGTCACCATACCTTCTACTTTCCGACGTTTCGAACGGGTCATACCGCTCGACTGTCGGTGGAGTTCCGACTTCCGATAAATGTGGTGTGTAGGGGACACCACACTTATAACGTCCACACACCATGCTTCATCTTTGTTATGGTGACTACACCAGCTGATGACTGGATTCCACGATGTTGATAGTTGGTATCCGTCTTCCCGGTTGAAATTTTTTCGCTTTACGTAGGTACTATATATATTTTACGAAAATAGTTAAGATCTGTGGAGAGAACCTGCGGTTCGTGAATTGCAGACTGTATACAGTACATATCCGTTTACGGTAAGAACATGAGTATGTGTAAAAGTCGCGGAAGTCTAAAAACAGCAAAAGTAATATGTTACCAAAATATCTTTAATCTCTTCATTGTCTTTTTTCTTTACAGCGACGGTATAAAGCCAATATATAAAAGTTCAGAAATTTGTCCACATCGACGCAACACGTAAGTAAAAATGTATAAAAATATGAATGAGACCTGAAATTTGACTGGCATTTACTTAGTTTTTGGGGTAACTAAAGATACAAAAAAGTATAGTAGTAAGTAGTAACAATGGGATCAAAGAAATATTTAGGTAACAACTAAAACAAACGCTGATTTTAGCACGAATTTGCCAGCTTGAGTAGGGCAGTACTACCCTAACACAGAAGACCATCCTAATAATGACAGCATTCTTGCTGTCGTATTTCGTCGGTGAGTGTGAGACCGGAGGCCCAATCATTATTCATCATCAGAATTATGCAGAACTATCTAACCAGGCTGCCATGGTATGGTCACTATGCTATTGACTGCTTTGTTGGTAAAATGGTTAGCATATGCGGCTGCTGATCAAGAGGTCTTGGGTTCGATTCCCGGGTCAGACCAAATATTTGTGTGATCCACAAATATTTGTTTCGGAGTCTGGGTGTTTTTCTATGTACAATATGTATGTATATAAAAAAAGGATGTTTATGTATTTATGTATATCAGTTGTTTAGTATCCATAATACAAGCTTTGCTTAGTTTGGGACTAGATGACGTTTGTAAGATATCTAAAATATTTCTTATTATGTAAAAGAAAAAAAAAATACTCCTGAATTCTACTCATGCTTTCCATCAGGCAGAGTAGAGTCACTTTGGTAGGTTTCTATAAAAAAAAAGAAGGATCGTTCGTGCGCGAGTCTGGTCTTTTTATTATTTTTATATTGGTCTAGCATAGATAGAAAATATTGTGTCAATACGGTGGGAATTAAAACGGGCCTGATTATGTGTATTCTATAAATCCCCGGACATTTTCCTTTAGAAATTTATCAACAGTAGCAATAAGTATTATGCTAATGTACTTACAGATTTATTTAAATTACGTTGCAGACCCTTTCTCGGTTACGAGCGTTCTATATACGTTACGTTTTCCCTGGCATTCTTGATAGTGAGGTTTACGACTGTGTGCCTCGTAGCAGCTAGCGTAAACGTCGCCTCTTCGGTGCCCGCCTCTGGTCTTTATAGAGTGCCATCATGTGCCTATTCAATGGAGGTATGTTCACTACTTTAAAACTCTGATTTCCTGAACTTTATATACCAGTTATACAGGTGTATACTCATAGTCAAGATTATTTTGTTTACATATTTGCTGTTTGGGAAGGTCTTTGAGCGTACCCATAAATACTTCATCATCAACATCTTTTAACAGTCCACAGCTGGACATAGGCCTTTCCTTAAAAGGTTTCGTTTCTAGTTTTCCTTCTCTTAGCAGTGATGTTGTTCATTAATACTTTAAACATTTAAAAGTATTCAAATAAGTGACATGAATTGGGTTGTATTTAAAGTAAGAAAGAATTGACATTAGATAACAGTTTATTAATAAAAAATATGTGTGTGTGATTAGAATTTCATGTATTTTTAGAATAAATTTTTAATGGAATAGATTTTTTAATAGGTTCAAAGGTTTTTGGACCAAGTACACGATGATGTAGTAGCCCTCACTGGTATGAAATACTTCCATATAACTAGAGAACTGGTTCTATCGGTAAGTATTAAACTATATCATTACTACGATGTAATGTTAGTAGAAGTACTTGACGTGACTTCATATTTTTTTACTTTTCTTACAGATGGCAGGTACAATATTAACCTACGAGCTGGTGCTTCTCCAGTTAAGTAGTGAAGAACTACATGATGCTTAATTATTTACTCGTCCAACACAGTTGAGTGGTTGATATTGATTGAGGTGACGTGGATGAAGATACCATGCAACAAAATATATTTCCGCGTCATCCAAAACAGGAAGCTGAACAACTTTGAAAGAGTCGATCTAGAATCTTAGATTCATCTAATCTAAGATTCTAGATTGACTCTTGATTACTTATATCTTCGTAACGATTCTACAGAACTGAAAGATAAATCTGTTTTTAGATTCAATCTATAGGCCCGCTTCCTCTAGATATTTCCACGAGTGTCTAGAAACTTATCTGTAACATCGCTTTTTAAAGTCACAGAAAGTTTATAAAAATCTGAAAATATTTAGAAATAAAGTTCAGTGGTCATTCGGAATTGAATGTTAATGTAAAAGTCGAAAGTCTTATAATAACTCTTATAATAATAATTTAATAAAATGATACCTAGCACCGTAAAATTAACTGTTTAATAAAATTATAACGAGCAATTTTGAATAAAATGTTAATTAACAATCACAGCATTCTTAACTAACTTCTCAAAACTTTTCATATTTTATTTCTTTCCTTCAGAATTAATTCTTCGAATACGCTTTTATAGTCTATTTTTTACTTCATGAGATTTAATTTTATTTTTACACACAATATGTACTACTGTAAACTTCATCTTAGTGATAGTAATAGTCTATAATTGTCAGTTCAGTTTGGCAGCACAGCGAAAGGAAAGGCGCCAGATTGTGAAGAAGAAGCGCGAAGAGTTTAAAGCCCGTCCACTCGCCGCCATTCACTATAATTATAAGAGCGGTAAGCTAACTTGCCCACTTTGTGCAAAGGAGTTTGCTGTGAAAATCAGCTATATAAGAAATCTCCGGGCGCATCAGCGCCAAGCCCTATAAGCAGTCAAAGTGGTCGCCATGGCCGAAATCGGTCGGATTATTACTCACATACATAAAATAGACTGTGCTAATCTACTCAAAATAATATCTCGGCAACTAGTCTTAATGCGGATCCATCAGAAAGTCTTTGCAGACGGGTTTACAAGAAATGTTTTTCACCTACAGCAATAGAATGGGATGTGATGGAAAGAGGATCCAATTGGTACTTAAATATATAAAATCATTGGTTATAAGAATAGAATAACCTCTGACACTCATCAAAAGAGATAAAAGTTCCGAAGTTGTTGTCACGTCACTATCTCACGTTTCTGTTTTAGGCTTTTATTTTGATTTGTGTTCAACTAAATCCGGCTTTGTAGAAAAGCTTATGGATTTTCAGATATGGATTTGTCAATCAAGCTTATGAAACTTTATTTCTCTCACCACTTGGTTTCCTAAATTGATTCTGAAATTTTTCTATCCTTTGAAGTACGTGCTGTGGTAAGGTATTTACCATTTATGCTTTAAAGTTACTAGATTTTATTAATTCAACTTCTTTTCTTTTTAATATATGCGACTACTGTGATCAGAAAATCAAAAAAAGTGGTTAACGATATAAAGCACGTATCACTAAATTTTATTTCAGTAGCATATTTGTCGAAGCTAAGAATTGTGACTATTCAGGTGGTTCAGTTTGTTTTTTTAATGTATACTTATACATAATAACATTAAGTTGATTTCATTAATATAATTTGGCATGATATACACAATAAAGATCGTTTTTCGTATTTAGTGGAAGTGAATCGAATATTTCATGGATTTTCTATCTTTTACTATTTAATTATCACTCTTATATCTTAGTATATTACTGTGGACCTTAAATTCTATTTTATATTTAGCAAAGGGTTTAGTGTTATAAGGTAAAATTTTACCAACCATTATCTCATAGCCGGGTTCAATCCAAAACTTCTTAGATTTCAATGGAGCATCCATCACTTTTTTATCCATATTGTCACATGACACAAAATGCTGCGTTTCATAATGGCGAGTGAGATAATACCCCGTAACCACAATGCTACTTAACCGTATCTTTTCTTGTAAAGTACAATGGAAATTTCTAGTTTCTTTCATATAGATTTAACAATCATCATCATCATTAAAAGCCTTTAACAGTTCACTACTGGACAAAGGCCTCTGTAAACAGAGGCCTTTGTAAACTTGGGATAAATTGGAGGTTTTTGTCTACTATACCACGCCGGCCATAAAGATTGGTAAAGAATTTATTTTGAGTTCACCTTCTCATTGCAGAGACGTTATCTTGTATAGTTTGTCCATGGATACCCATTGGATGAATAGGGATGGTGATACTATCTTCTTCTTATCGTGTCGATGGCAACACTTTACACTATTTTGGCCTAGTGCTCGGCGACGCGGATTGCGTTTGGTCTTGCTTGGTGCAGGTCTTCAAGCGTACACGAATCTGGGCTCGTGGGGCATGTCAACAAATGGTCCATTGTCTGTGTATAAATCCCCACTTTGTCAGATTGTCCCCAGATCTGCCAACCTGGGTACGCAGCCTATTAAGCGCCTTCCAGGTTGGCCAGGGAAGTTTATCTCCCGGAGGTAGTTTTTCGACTAAGGGGACAAAATTGCAGAGAGGGAACCTTTTACGCCATATGTTTTCTCTGGCCTTGGGAGGGTTGTTGGTATTCGCAGGAATTATATTTAGGAAACTGTGTCGGCTTTTCAGCCTTTTCGTGGTTTGGTTTTGTCCATACATTTGTCTAGGATCAGGTGATACTATGTATTCTAAATTATTTACTTTAGGTTTTACTTCACTGACTAAACGAAGGGTTAGTACATGTTTTGTTCTAAGCTTTTCTTCTCTTCGCAGTCGTTGTCTTGCGTAACAACGTAAAAACATTAACACATACTTCATCATTATAATCATCAACAACCTTTAATAGTCGGCTTCTGTACATAGGCTTCTCCTCTCTAATGATATGATGATCAATAGGAATGGTGATACTCCATTTTATTAACTGACTTCAAGATAAGTTAAGGCCATTCAACTTCGGATCGACTGTTTACGATGATTTATTGAGAAGATCATCATTGTTTAACGAAATGGTCATTTTCATTTTGGTGACATTCTAATATGTCATCGGAGAAATACAACGGAACTCTTCAATATGATCGCTGCAATTACAAAATGATACTAGTTGAGTCCATGTGGTGTTACGCGCGGTTATTCATATTCCTGTACATTAACCCCGAGTAACGCCACGGGGCAAAGGTAGTCTAAAAAGTAAAATAGTTACTCTTTACATCAGTAAAGCCGTTTCAGAGATTAGCCATACCGTATGTATCACTTGCATATAGTAAAATAAGGTTAAATTGAAATTACAAAAGGTAGAATTTCTAAAATATATTTTTATTTTCTTAATCCGTCATATTGTTGTTCATCAATGCTTAGCATGTACGTCAGAAGTCTAATGTAATAAAAGCCTTACTTATATTGAAGCCTTTTATTAAGCTACATTTTGGTACAAAAATTTTCTTGCGGCACGTATTCTGGATATGTTTGTAATATAATGTAATGACTGGAGTTAGCCTCTGTTTATTTCTTTAGTAGCTGAACGAACTGGGATTACATAGAATTTGTACTTGCTTTCTTAATAACATAACCTTAAAATAAGTAAGGTAAGGTTTTATAAAATTAGGTAACGTTATTTTTACTTTATAACACATTTAACTTACTATGCCTCTTTTGTGTTCTATTGAGGCCGTATTGAACATATAACCGATGACACATACCAGACTTGAATATCTATATACCGACACTTTCATTGCTGTTTCGATAACGATCTCAAAATCTGTTACCGATGCTTTCGTTGCTATTCTGATTGCCTTGTTGGTCTAGTGTGTAACGTGGCTACACCGCCTCGTTCCCCGCTACCAGGCGAGTGTCTCCCCGCTACTCCGCGCGCGGCTATATGAGCAGAGTGCACCAGAAGACCAGCCTCTTTCTTCAGAATCAGAATCAATGAACTCCTTGTAAACCCTCGTGCCCTTGTTTACATTCTTTCTTTTTCCTTAATATCGTGCACAATCAGTGACTAAAGCCGAGTTGCGTGACAAGTGGTTAGCACATGCGGCTGCTGATCAAGAGGTCTCGGGTTCGGATCAAATTTTTGTATGATCTTCAAATATTTGTTTGGGTGTTTTCTATGTATATTATGTATGTATTTACAAAAAGTATGTTTATGTATTTATATCAGTTGTTTAGTACCCATAGCACAAGCTCTGCTTAGTTTGGGTCTAGGGACTATATGATGTTGTGTGTTAGATGTCCAAATTATTTGTCAATTCTGCTAACGATAAAAAAGAAGTTGAACTGAATACTAATTTGACTACATTCGTAGCATTTATTGTACTTATTTGTTTAACAAAATCCTAATTGTTTTGAGGGCAAACCGGCTCACACAAACACGTTATCTTCAGGATTTCATTATAGCGTATAATGTCGTGTGACAAAACGTTTTGTTTCAAACTCAATTATTACAAAAACAAACAGAATGAGGAGAATCCGCTCATTCGCTCTTAAACAAGAATTACGCAGAGACGGAACAACTACTGTATATGTTAATTTTATAATCAGTAGATACGTATGTATGTGGGCTGTACCTATGGGCTACTTTCATATTATATACACACACGCGCACGCACGCTTGCACGAACGCACACAGATACACACATCCATGTACGTATGGGCAAAATATTAGATTTTCCTACTAATTTTTCTATGTTGTTATCTCCTCTTATGTTAATGCCCTCTTTAAGTTATCTCCTCTTATAATGTTGTAGCCTTGTGTGAGAGCCCTGGTATACATTACACAATATGTTAAATCTTATATCATGGGTACCAGAGTTCAAGTACCACTTGAACTCACAGATATTTTTTTGAAAAAACTTGTGGAACTCGGTTCATTTTAACTCACTTTTTCGCGGCTATTGGATTTCAGTGTAAAAATTAATATGCAAACGAATACACATAGGAAATAAATACTAATCCTACAAAGTGAAAAAAAAATGTATTAACTTAATGGAGCATCACAGTTTTTAAAATAATGACTAGATGCTAGCATGTTATAAAATATTATGTTACGACACATTTCCCGCTTCGACACCTTGCGTTAAAAGGTATATTTTTCATACGTTTTGCATTTTTAGGGTTCCGTAGTTAAACTCGTAGCCCTAATAGTTTTGTCTTATCCGTCCATCCGTCCGTCCGTCCTCGACTTACCGTCCAAACGGTTAGTGATAGTTAGATGAAACTTGGCAAGGATATGTGTTTTTGTCACGTTGACAAAGTCCTACAATAAAATAATAAAATCACGGAAAACATTTTTATTTGGGTTAGCTCCCCTACACATAAAGTGGGTAAGACTTTTTTCTCTCGTCCACCCCATCGTGTGGGGTATCATTAGATAGGTCTTTTAAAAACATTGACAGAATGCTAAGATATTTTTTGATTTAGGTGTATGTTTGCGAGTTATTCAACTTTAAAGGGCATTTTTTAAAAACAGGGCGTCCCCCCGCCCCCCCTAAATGGGAAACGGCTGCCTTCTGAATCCTAAAAACAAATTATGATTGTAGTACATAAAATGCTGAACTTTGGAAGAAAACTATAACGGCTTAAATAACTTTATTAGTTCAGGAGTTATAAAGGAGAGATATCCTAAGGTTGCCTGGAAGAAATTGCTTTTTAGCGATAAAGCCGCCAATTGTACATGGTCAGTATAATGATGTATTCTTGTATGTTAACTGTATTAACTGGTGTACAATAAAATTTATTCTACTCTACTCTTTAGAGGTCTAACTTATAAAAAATGCTTTTTTTTTTTTTTTTTTTTTTTTTAATATTTAAGCCTGCCAAAGTGACTCTACTCTGCCTGATGGAAAGCATGAGTAGAATCCAGGAGTGGGGGTCACCATGCTTATTGGAGGGTAGGCAATGTAGCATGGTGACCCCTACCATGGCAGCCTGGTTAGATTATTCTGCATCCCACCCTTCGAAGGCCGGGAGAATGATGCAGAATGATTGGGCCTCCGGTCTCACACTCACCAACGAAATACGACAGCAAGAATGCTGTCATTATTAGGATGGTCTTCTGTGTGAGGGTAGTACTGGCCGGGTCGAGCCGGCCCATTCGTGCTGAAATCAGCGTGGCTCTACTACCTCATATTATTTGGGAAACTTCGTACAAACATAACAATTAACTATTGGACATATTTTAAATCCACGTGCAATTATGGATGACTACGGAACCCTATTTTGTGCATGGCCTGACACGCACTTGGCCGACTATTTAATATACGTCACGGCAATTATCAAGATGACGTGATAGATATTATCTATATATAACCTTTTTTTACAGTTGAATGGCCTGAAGTTCTGACCGGATTACACTAAATAACTAGTCTGCCTACTTTTAACGTATCGCATTTACTTATTCAGATTATTATAATTTAAGCTGGTAATATCTGGAAATTATATTTATGTATGTCCATTTTTGTTTTATAAGTGTAATATTCACAGTGGGGTGTAACATTCTTATTTTTCAATAGTAGATGTGAGAATAATTGCTATGAGCAAACGCTCAAAATAAAAATGTTTCCATATTCTACAAAATGTAGGTTCAAATTACGATTTGGTGCCGGCCTTTAAATTATGCTGCCGCATTATGAAGGTAATCATGATTATCTGATGGTATCTCTCTAATAGTTTGGAAAATAAAGTCGCACAATTTGCATCGAGTATTGTTGAAGAAGAAAACATAAGAATACTAGCTTTCGCCCGCGGCTCCGCCCGCGTGGATCTCGATTATTGTAGTTTGTTTGATTGTTTGATTAAAAGACAACTCCCGCATTAGGAATATAAATTCCTGTTGCGCGGGGGACTTTACAAACATACATGAAACGGACACAAAGAACACCCAGACTCAGAACAACGAATTGTGAATCACACAAAGTGTTGTCCTACGTGGGATTTGAACCCACGACACTTGGCGCAGTAGGAAGCAGCGTGGCGACCGCTTCAGCCACTAAGCCAACCGTGCAGTCAGTCAGTAGTACTAAGAAGCTTATGTGTTAAGCTATATTACTGTTTAGTTTCATCCAAAGCCGTTCAGAGTAGTATTGCTTGAAATATCAAAAAACATATGTACATACTCACAAACTTTCGCGTTCTCGCTATTTGATCTGAGTCCAGAGTTTTATTTTTTTAAAGCCGCTGAAGCTCAAAAAGTTATTATGAGTTCAAAAGAAAATCCAAAGAAACGTACTTTAAATGTGTAAATTTACGGTATTTCTATTTTTTTATCTTTCTGGAGAGATGGAGTATATTGAAATATAGCTGACACAGTCCAAGTGAATCAATCAGAGTAAAATGGAACTGCGTTTTAAGTAATCATTTAATATAAAGTCTCCGCGGAATGTGTCTAAAGGATATTAAATTTCAATCTTTTGCTTAAACTAAGGCCTTTGTTTGTACCAGTCTATCTGCTTTAATTTGGGCACCTAAAAATAGCTAGTGCTTTTAAGTCTCGCATAAAGTACCTCGTAAATCGTTCCGGATAATGGATAAAATTACCATTACAGTAAAAATACCCATTTCTGATAATAGAAAGACACTTTTACTTAAACTATTTAGACCCAAAGAGTGTAGTTATATTTTATCATTGCTTTAAAAATGCGTATATTTAGGTCACGATTACACATACTTAGTTTTCTTTACAAAAAAAACAACGTAAACATCATATATATTTGCACAGATATATGAATTTGACCTATCCTAATAACAAGATCAAGATGCTAAATGATAAATGATATTTATTCTGGATGCGAGAAGCCCAAAATCGATCATAGTGGTGTGCAATGGGAGAGGCCTATGTCCAGCAGTGGACTGAGATAGGCTGATGATGATGATGATATTTATTTCTATAAGTAAATCTTTTCAGACATTTTTACAAGTCAGACTTATAGCTAGAAGGCGCCGGCATTTCCTACGACTCACTCTGGGAAGAAACGCCGAAACAAACCAAAGAGGTGTCTTTTTTTTGTCCGTGTACAATATTAAAGAAAGCTACGTAAGTGCAGTATAGGGTCTGGGTTGGCCTTTTGAAGAAAGAACCATAGTTTTGAGTCGACCTGTCCATACAGACGGCATACGGGCCCCAGCCATCGTGTAGCCTAACGGATGTAGTCAGGATCCGCAACCCGGAACACGATACTGCCGCCATCGGGACACTTGAGTAGGCCGTGGAAACACTCAAAACCACCAGAAAATTACTAAAATATAAACTAACATTACAAGCCTACACTAAACTCACATTTACAAACTTACACAAAAATACTATACAATTCAATTTCAACGAAAAACTAAACAAATTAGAACAAATGAAATACAAATTAAAACTAAATTAAATGTTCATCACTTTCAAATGTGGGAGCGAGCAGCATCAATCCCAAGCAAATTTGTCATTTATATAATCAGTAACTGTGTAGTAAGCTTTATCACACAGTTTTGTTTAACCAAGGACTTAAATTTGTTAATACATAATTCATGAAATTTGCTTGGAATCTTATTGTAGAATCTCACACCCTGACAACGAAAAGACTTGCTTACTTTTTGTAGTCTTGTCGTTGGCAACACGAGTTTATCTTTATTTCTAGTGTTTATATTATGAATGTCGCTTAACTTTGTGAATAAATGTATTTTTTTTTAACATACACTAGATTTTCATATACATATTGAGATGCGACTGTCATAATACCAATTTCTTTAAACTTATCCCTCACTGACTGCCTATAACTGAGATTATAAATTGCGCGAATAGCTCTCTTTTGCAACACAAAGATACTTTGAATGTCAGCAGCATTTCCCCACAACAAAACAACGAATGATGCTAATTACCAAGTTTAGGTCCCGGTTGTTTTAATAAGATAACAGTCGTAAAGATCAGTTGGAGGCCTACGGGTAGCTAAAAAACATACAACGGCAAGATAACGTGGTCAATTACGTTGTCTTGCCAACCCGCATTCGGCCAGCGTAGGGACGTGTGGACCTAACCCTTTCCTGAGAGGAGATTACAAGCTACAATAGGACAAAATGAGAGTTAGATTAGAGACTATTCAATTGAAATTGTTTGATTTTAATTCATACCCAGTTGTAAAAGTTATAATGTTAGTACAATTCTCCGTAATTGAAATTCTTATCTTTGACCTACAGCTCTTCAGTTCAAACAATAAAAAAAAAATCGTTGTTGTTGAAACTTTCAAATAAATTTTCAGAAGTATGAGTTTAAAGGAAAACAAAATTTAGCAAAAACAAAATGTGCTGTAGTTGAAACTTCGCTTTCAGCAGGTTTTACTTAAAACTGTAAACAAAAACAATCTGTTCTCATTTTATCAGACATCATCTGAGAGTTGGGTCAAGGTAGCTTTGACAACATGTCACAGTTAAACAAATATTATGTACCTACGTCCTTTTAATGGTAAAATTAACTACAAACTACACATATGTGTATGTAGTTAATTTCACTTGTATTTATAACAATGATTGAATTTAGTAGTTTTGAGACATTGAACAGTATAATTAAAAAAGTCGACAAGTGCGAGTCGGACTCACCTATGAAGGGTTCCGTAGCAGCAAATTACATCATATAAAATTTCTTGTAGTTCGTTAACTTTGAACGATGATTTAATAATAGTGTATTGATTGAATTAAAGGAAAATTGCGGTTTACGATTTATGACGCCTTAAAAATACAACTTACTAGATCTCGTTCAAACCAATTTTCGGTGGAAGTTTGCATGGTAATGTACATCATTTTTTTTTAATTTTATCGCGCAAACTATTCAGTTAAGTAAAAAAAAATATTAGAAATCTCAATATGATTTTTGAAGACCTTACCCTACACGTGTGTTTGATGAAAAAAAAATTTCGAGTTTTAGTTCTAAGTATTTGGACCCCAAAATTTATTGTTTTTTTATATTTTTATGTGATAATATTAATGTGGTTCACAGAATACATCTACTTACCAAGTTTTAACAGCATAGTTCTTATAGTTTTTTCGTGTCGTTTCGTTGTTTCTGTTTGGCTACAGAACCCTTAAAATGAATGAAAATTAAGCTACGATATCAGTTCCATTGGGAATAAGAGATATGGTTAGTTTGAGCAGTTTCTTGATAATAATTATTATGGTTTAATAAGAAATTATTATCATGTATCGTTTCCTGCTTTTTAGGGTTCCGTAGTTTATGACTCGGAACCCTTATAGATTCACCATGTCCTAGTGCTAGAAGGATGAAACTTTGCATGAATATGTGTTGTAATTACGACGACAAAGTGCTACAATAAAATAAAAATATTTTTATTTGGGATATCTCACCCACACGTAAAGTGGGAATTATTTTTTTTACGCGTCTAAACCATTGTGTGGGGTATCACTAGATAGGTATTTTAAAACCATTATGAGGTAGCTAAAACTATTTTTCGATATAGGTATCCGTTTACAAGTTATACATCTTTAAAGTGCATTTTTTTGCAAAAACAGTCCCCCCCCCTCCTCAAAAAGCCAAATGGCTGGCTCAAAAAATCAGTACAAAATTATAGTAGTAGTCTAGAAAAAACTATAGAGGTTTTGATAACTTTATAATTAACTAACTTGTAAAATGCACTCACTTAGAAAACTACGTACAAAAATAAAGAAAAAATAATCCAACCTTACAACTAACTATCTACTGGACAAGATTTAAATATACCTACCATTATAGGTGAATACGGAACCCTATTCTTTGCGTGGCCTGACACGCACTTGGTCAATTTTATTATATTACTTTTGAATGTGATACTGTATATCGTGAATGTGTAAACTTTGAAGATGTTTTGGCAGATATTTTTAAGGTATGACCTTTTAGTGATTGGAGGAACAACTTTATATTTAATTTCATATGAAACTTAAAAGAAAACATTTACAAAAAAGTTTGCGAATTATCATCATAAATATATTCCAAAAGTTATTTTTAAGGTAAAACCAATTAAACTCGTAAAGTTTTCTACTTACGAGATCTCGTATATCTTGTAATTTTCCCTTCAAAAAATCCAATTATTGTACTTTATAAGTGTATGAGCAGAATTCTAAAAATAATATGACAATGACTATGGACCTTTTTAAAAGATAATGTTTGTCCAGTATTTTGTGATTTCTGACTGAGAAATATTAATTTACACTAGACTTATCAAGTATCAGTATTTGTACTTATGTATTGTACTTATAAGGCCTTAAATCTTAAGCTATGAAGGATCAATTTTATTATATAATTCATCTATTAGTTACAAATATCTCTTCTAGAATAGAAATCTCTTCTAAACACATTTAATACTGATCTACTATAGTTTACAAACTTTACTTTAGTACTTTCGTCTATAAAATTTTCCAGCAAGGGGCTAAAAGTATCAGTAATTTAACGTGATCAAGTATATCTATATGTATTCAGAGGTGTGAATTTAAGTCGCTTTGATAATTTATACTAAAGCAAATCATCATTGACAAATGTCGGAGAAATGTTGTCACCCAACAAGAGTAGGGTTCTCAAAACCCTAACAGGAGCGGTTTTAGTTTGACAACGTTCAAATATTACCTCGGAATGGGATATTACGGCCGACTATCACACTACTCGTTTATTTTCTTGACAACTTACAAGTGCAATCATTTAACTTATTCTACTCATGTTTTCAAACAGGCAGAGTATAGATACTTTGGCAGTTAATACTTAAAAAGATACTTGGTTACTGATGGAAATTAAAACCACAAGGATTTTTACACAGATTTCAACAACCTATGACAAGTTTCGAAGCGTTTCTATATCTAAATATGCTTACACACGTTTTGCATAAACCACTATTTTGAATAAATAATAACACAGGTTTATTAATAATTCGTTTCCTTCCAGTCAATTTCATATCGTTTTATTTAGTGACAATAACTAAACGCAAAATATTAGTTTTATTTTATAAAGATCAAGTTATAAACACATTTTACTTTAACTGTTACCCACAAGTTGGTTCTGAATTCATCCTAAAATTTGCTGCATTGTAGTATTCAGTTATACAAATATTTAATATTAAATATCGAAAATGGGCTCCTCACGTTTTTTGTGAAAGATGTCAAAAAACGCTAAGCTCCTGGGTTGCATTTGCAAAAAGATTTTTGAATTTTAGAATGCCAATGACAAAAGGGAACTATCCTACCACGAAAATGACTTACTTCTGTCTCACTAACACATTTGGTTGTAATCAGAAGAACAAAGATAAAATTATAAATGCAGATGTGTCTTTGATTACTAAACCTATCTACGGCTCAGACAAACAACAAGTTCCAGAACCTTCCAATTGTTCCTACACAACATTGATGATTAACTCGGAATCTGAAGAAAATAAAATCCAAAGTGAAACAAGTTCAGATGAATCGGTGATGTTCATAAAGAACCACATATGATAACTCAGTCCGAACTGAATGATTTAGTAAGAGATTTAAACTCATCTAAATCCCAAGCTGAATTACTGCAACAATGGAGGTTACTTGCTCCTAACACAAGAGTTACTATGTATCGTAAACAAAATGAATGTTTCACAATATATTTCAAGAACGAACGAATTTTGTGACTGTTATGATATAGTTGGACTTTTCAAAGAAATGCAGCAACCTTAAAAGCTAGAAGAATGGAGGTTATTCGTTGATTCATTGAATATTAGTCTAAAAGCAGTCCTTCTATATAACGGCAACAAGAAGCCCTCTATTCCGATAGGTCACGCAGTAAATACCAAAGAAACATATGAAACGATGTCAACACTAATTGAACTTATTAAATACAAAGATCACAATTGGATTGCCTGTGGTGATTTCAAAATTGTGGGTTTACTTTTTGTGATTGTAGGCTTCGTGAGCCAAACAAGATCATTATAAAAAGATAGACTCGAAGTTAGTAAAGAATATAGCCCTGGTAAACTTAATATAAAAGAATAAATATCTGATATCCGACAATAAATTGTTCTACCACCGCTTCATATAAAATTAGGATTGGTAAAAACTTTGTCAAGGCTTTAGATAAAACAAGCGTAGCATTTAAGCATTTGTACTTAATTTTTTCTAATCTTTCTGGGGCGAAACTGAAAGAAGGTATTTTTGTTGGACTGCAAATTAAAAAAATTGAAGTATTTAAAAACATTATTTCGGATATTCATTATCTGATCTGCTTGGAATTCATTACTTGTTTAGAGTTTCTAGGCAACAAAAAAAATGAAAATGACAGACAGTCAATTGCTGATTTATTGCATAATTTTCAACGAATGGGTGTCTGAATGTCTGAAAATTTATTTCCTTTATTCGACCCTTGGTTTTATCCCTGAAAACCTCGGAGAAGTCAGCGACGAACATGGAGAGCGTTTTTATGAGTATTTGAATTTTTTTGAACAATATTTATCAAGGGTACTGGGACCAAGCCAAGACCAAGGTGATTATTGCTGGTCTATTATAATAGACACAAACTCAAATACAAGAAAAAAAGATAAAGCGTTTTTTTTTAAATATCTTTGCAGGCATTTTTTTG
Source organism: Phragmatobia fuliginosa (assembly GCA_932526445.1). NCBI lineage: Eukaryota > Metazoa > Arthropoda > Insecta > Lepidoptera > Erebidae > Phragmatobia > Phragmatobia fuliginosa. The sequence goes on along the minus strand of OW052058.1, from coordinate 6,595,028 downwards.
TAAATCAACAATTATTTAAATATATATTTTTTAAAGTGGGTGTATCTCAAATGTTAAGAAAAAAACACTTCATTTGAAGGACAAAACCATGTAAACTAGCGATCCTTCATCATTTCCGAAATTGCCCAATGTGTGTTTAATGCTACTGCAGATTTAAAATATAAACAAATATGAGTTAGTCTAATTTATGATTCGTTTTGTCTCACTCGTCCCAAAAATCGTCGTCGTCATATTAGATGTGGATACGACACGTGTCAATTAAACTTTGTTCATACATTTTTTCTGTTTTTTGTTCATACCATTCATACCATTCATTCCATTCATTCTTTGTTCATACCTTATTTGGTGACAACAAAGGTTTTTATTCTGTTCTGAACCTCGCGCTATTATTTTTATTCAGTTATATCTTGATAACTCACTCTAAATTTGCAGTCGCCATCAATTTTTTTCTCTTATATTATTGGCAATATTTAGTTTCAACTGCTATATTTCGTCTAACCAACCTCTCATGTAACGTCTCTCAATGCTAAAACATAATTTAGCATTGAGAGACGTTATTTTCATACATTTGCAAGTTTTCTATAATCGTTTGCGTTTGCCAAACTAGGATAGGCTTGAGCCTTTAGCAAGAAAGATCAAGAATGTTTTAAACAAACTTAAAAGTAGGCATAGGATTAGCGCATGCATGCTGCCGCCACCGGCCGTTATCCGTTGCCTTGACAACACAGTCATTCTAGATTCTTCTTCTTCTTTTCTTTTATTTTGTTTTTTGTTTTTTTTTGTTTTTCTATTCCATAGATATGCTCATTATGTTCTCTGTTTAGTTGTCATTGTCTTTCGGTTAATATGATGATTAAATTGTTTGGCATTAATAGTGTTAGAATGTATGTTGTTAAGAAGACTGTGTATATGTTTTGTAAACTTGAATAAATAATTATAATTGCATAAGTTGATAAAAATTGCTATGCAATAGCCTTACCGCGGCAGTCCCCGAGTGCCAAACGACTTTTTTTGTACGCGAATGAGATTGAACCAGCCTAAAGCCTTATTCTAAAGGGAGGGACTCAAAGAGCGGCAATATACTGGTGATTCTGGAACTCCATGTCATCACATGTATATCCGCCATTCAGACATGGGTCTATGGGCCTAGGTAGTTGCTAATCATTATGTATTCATCTACTCGTTTGGTTCCTTAGACTACATAAAAAACTTTGATTATAATTATTCCCGCTAGATATAATATTATTAGAGAAAACCTGCCTTCTCGAGAAAGCAGCGGTGTCAACAAGGCTTTAAAGTTTAATTTACAATTTAAGACTTTACTACCAACAAATCATCCTTTGTCACGTATTTTGGATTTGTAAGTAATGTAGTGTAATCTCGGAGGGTTAGTTTTTAGGGCACGGTAAACTTGTACAAGAGATTATTTTGATTAACTAGAGATTTTCTTGGGTACTGCTGTTACACTTTGCTGATATAAAACTTTTGTCGATTTCTGTAGCGATAAATTTTGAGCTTAGCTATCCTAAATAAAGTTGGTTTTCTACCTAAAAAAGTCATTTTTTTTAAAGAATATCAAAGTCACAGTAAGATTTTTTGCGATATCTCATGTGTGTCTCTATTATTATACGTTTTAACATTTTATAGTTGTTTGATACAAGTTATTTAAACAAATTTTATTCTATTTATATTCAAATAAATTCCATAGAATGAAAAAAAAACCGACAATACAAATGCTTTAATTATACCTATACGTACGTGTTTTAAAATGTATAATAATATTTTCTTTTATTTCAATTTCATCATAGTTTGATAGAGTAGAAAGTACAGAAGCAACATTACTGAATAGTCCACGTTTGCCTCTATTTAAATAAGCAACTGATTCTAGAGTACTTTTATCTCCAAAAGAAGCAGAAGCGACTCTTTTTTAAAAAGTTTAATTAGTTAAAATACGAAGAATGTTCAAAAACTTTTTTAGTTAGCATCAAGAATGTAGTATTCGTGGCATAAAAAACTAAGAAACTTTGCGTCCAATCTGTTTATATTTTCACTAAAAGTTTATTTATTAGCACTGGAGTCACCCTGCTGTTCAGCATCAAGCTTTTTTATTAGGTAATCATTTTCTTATTCACCTAATTGAGGAGTATATGAACTATCATTAACTTATTTATTATGCATTAAAAATGGTATTCTAGACCTTAAACATTGAAGTAATTATTTTTAATTCATTTTTAATATTTTCTTTACTCCAAACTACATAAAAAGATTGGCTTAAAAAATTTGTCTTGAAAATGAATTCAGTTTTCTTCAAAAGTTATAGTTCGTTTTCATAAAATTTTCATCAGCATAGAAGTTAAAAAATAATGATCAATATAATATTGATATCAAACAAGAATTCTATTTATTTTATTTTTATATATAAGAGCTGCTAAAATGTGCTCTATGTGATAAAAGCATGAGCAGAATTAAAGAGTGGTGAAATTAAAGAGACCATGTATGTTGTAACCCCTAGCCCTGTAAAGGGGGGTTAGTAGGCCCTAGCCCTATGCATTGGGAATCACTTCACCGACGAGCTCTCCCGCAGAGACATGAGAATTCCCAGGGCGCCGTTCACAGGAAGAATCTAATCAAAAGAAAACTGAAGAAATACTAAGATGTGTCTGTGCATATGTCGATGGGTGACTGGGGGATTCCTCAAGGAAAACAAAACTCCTTCCGGGGGACTAATGCTTGCCTTTTATATCGTATCTCAAGGTCATTCTGGAATAAAAATCTTACCCACCTTTTAAAACTACACAACATCGCCTGATTTTCAACGACAATAAAATAGACTTTTGACATAGATAAACATAGCGGAATTTTCAACACAGACTATAAATCCCGTCAAAGATATATTGAGGTGTGTGAACGCCATCTGACAACTCGCGGGTGAAAGTTTTCCTAAAACAAGTGGTAATCGATGTGCCAAAGCTCAGCGGTAACTTTGGCACATCGACCTGATAGAGATGGCGCTTACCGCAAATACGTCACCGCATTGTGTTATTATTTCGAAATATTCAAACTAACCAAAAAAAGTTGTTACAATGTATTGATAATAATATATATATTGTTAAAAATATTCCTTATTGTATGTTTTTTCGTTAGATCTCAGTCAATTTTCAATTAACTAAGTAATTATATTGTCGATCATTTCCAGTGAAATGGTTTCAAGTTTTTAATCAAGAGGAAACTTATAAACAAAGTAAAGAATTCCTGAATGTTGTTCTTTAGACCCTTTCTTTATAACTATTAATACAACAATCGTCCGTTTAAAAATCTTAATTAATTGACTACCCTTTTTAATTAATTTTTTGTTAACAAGATCTATTTAGTTTACGTTCGGATTTATTTTGAGAATATAAGGACCTCTACGTCATCAGTTTGTAAAGTGTAAAATTCGTGACACATTGGAAGATGTTGCTGTAGGTTTACGTTTAGTTTCCTACTGTTAAAGCATTGAATGAGGAATTTTACTTATTTTTTCTATATGTTAAAAGGCAAAAGCTAGTTATAATATCGGATACTCACTAACAAAAGGGTAAATGGTAGCAATCCCGCAGATTTCTATTTTAATGTCACTGACCATGAAAGTTTAAAACAATATATAGTTATATATAATTATGTATTATCACTGTTGCTTGTAAATTCCTGTATCTCTCTCAACTTAAAGGTCAGACCCTTATCAATCGCCATTCCTTTCAATTTTCAGCGACCTTTTTTTACCTCTCGTTAGACGACTCCTGTTTTTTTCTTTACTTGCAGTATATTGTATACGTTAACATAGCAAAACCAAGGAAAATAAAATATAGTGCTATATTTCAGTTCCATGTTTTTTATTTTTTAATAAAGGTATACATAGGTAGATAAAAAAAGGTATGATTCAGTTCAGGAAGTTACTGAACATTTTTATTTCCTGTACCTAAATGCATTTATGAGACAAAACCGCAGCGGATTCAATAGGTTCCGTAATTAAATTAACAAACATTTTAAGAGACAGTATCAATTTAAGATGCCTGTGTATATTTCTTGAGGCACAAATGGAATACAATTTAATATAGATGAAATAATTAAAATAAGGGATAATCTGAAAAATAAGGGATTGAAGGGATAAACTACGCAAGACAACATCCAAGCAAAGAGAAGGAAAACTTGAAACCAACCCTATACCAACCCGTCTGGCCAGCGTGGTATAGTAGGCCAATACCTCCTTTCTAAGGAGAGGCCTATGTCTAGCAGTGGACTGTTACAGGTTGTTGTTGATGATGATGAATTAAAATATAATTAACGTGAGCTTTATTTGCTTAATTTTTGTTTGTAAGTAAATTGGGTTTGCCAGTGATGTACCTATCAATAAATAGAAAAGAACAACAGATACACCAGGATTGCTATTCCGATCGATGGTACGAAATAAGTTTCTAAGCATGTTGTTTGTAATATTTTGTAAACTTAGTTCTATCGATTGCCGATAGATGGCTATGATATCTGTTTCTGAATCACACTATTAAGATATACTAATATGTATTTTTATGAAAAAAATATTAATAAAATTATGTCTGTGATCCGAGTGTGATGTTTTATTTCGTGATACTTTTGGGAAGTGTACAATAAATTATCAGTAAAAATAATTAATCATCATCTAGTTCTGCACCGCTTAACTGCAGAAGCACCAGTTCGTAAGTTAATATAGTACCTGCCATCTGTAAGAAAGTGATAAAAATATAAAAATTATTATGACGAAAAGTAGGACTTTTATTGGTGACACTGCAGTGAGAGAAAAGTACCAATTAATAATAAATATTATTTAGTTTACTGGTGGATAAATCTATATCCCTCCATATAACATAGGAGGTGTTATATTCCTTTCATATAGAATTGCTGATTTACCTTAATCTATAATTTATAAAAGAGTAGACGTAAAATATTAACTTTTATATTATTTTATTTTAACGTATTTGGTCAACGCTGTCAATTGGGAAATCGCAAGTAGGAGATAAATAATTAAGTAGAATAATATTACTAATAAAGATATTACTAATAAGAAAAGGGAAAAGCAGTTTAAGCCAAATCTTCATAACCTTTTTTTTCTGAGATAAGACCTCCATGAAAACAGTAAACTTTCACAACGAAGGCCAGAAACTATTAAGGTACCTGGCGAGGCGTGGTATGCACTAGCAGAATATTTCCATTATATTATTAAAAACAATAAGACGAGGTAGGGTTTGTGTATGTACTTTTTGCACCAGTCCACCTTTAACTAATCTGAGTTTACAAAAAATAATTTGTACCACCAATCTGTAATTAGGACTATAAGCATCACAATCAAAACATATCAAAAGCTAATCACTAAGAATTCTTGCTAAGCTGCAAAACCAAAGCATTTGATCGAAAATTGAGATAAATTTTAATGTTACATTTGGAAACCACAATGTAACAATTTAATACTTACTGATAGCACTAGTTCTTTAGTTATGTGGAAGTATTTCATCCCCGTGAGAGCTACTACGTCATCATGTACTTGTTCCAAAAACCTCTGAACCTGTCAAAATAGACACTGAATTAGATTACTGTTACATAAAAGTGTAATGCTACGTTTACATGCTTGCCGAGGCTTGGCAAACGTCCATTGTCTCCAAGTCTTTATACACGCTTGCACAAAGAGACATGCTATGCATGCAAAAATTGGTGCACATGACGTTGAAATTGTGATGGTTATTCCGTTTGGCTGGTCATATTTTTAAACAATATATTAAAAAAAAACAAAGTCAGATGATGATAATACGCCATACGAAGAACATGCGAGTGACCTAAAACTTAACTTGAACGACGAGTGTGAATACATACTTATATGAATATGTGAATACGTCGCAAGCGCTTGCCGTAAACTTTTTTTTATCTGTGTTCAAAAACTGACACCAGTCCTGATTGGCGACAAAAGCTGACGTAAGCCAAGCCAAGAAACCTGTTTAGTCTCTTGTGTTTGTGAACACTTGTCGAGGCTTATCAAGCATGTAAACGGAGCATGAAAGTCTCATCATAGTCTAGAGGCATATGAAGTTCTTTCTGGATTATCATTTCATTATTTCGAAACCCGTAAATAACAATAATAATTGGCTGGTTTGGTTTGATTATTACAACCTAAGATCGAAGTCTACGAAGTCCGATTTAGGCCAATTTTCGGGAATTTTCTATTACAGAGAGACAAATAGGAAAGTAATAATTCTAAGAAAAAGTAATAGAAATGAACTAAATTAATGGAATGGTGAACTGACCTCCATTGAATAAGAGCATGATGGGACTCTGTATAGTCCAGAGGCCGGCACCGAAGAGGCAGTGTTGATGTTAGCTGCTGAGAGACACATTGTCGTAAACCTCGCTATCAAAAATGTCAGGGATGATATTGTAACAACGGAATGCTCGTAACCATGAAAGGGCCTAGAAAATATGAAATGTAGGTTCTGAATTAGCTGTAAAATAAGTATGACTGGATCCCATTTGACTGCCTTATTGGTCTAGTCGTTAGCGTATGCGGCTGCTGATCAAGCGGTCTCGGGTTTGATTCCCGGTTCGTACCAAATATTTGTGTAAACCACAAATATTTGTTTCAGAGTCTGGGTGTTTGCTATATATAGTATGTATGTATTTACAAAAATAATGTATTTATATCAGTTGTTTAGTACCGATAATACAAGCTCTGCTTAGTTTGGGTCTAGATGATGTTGTGTGTAAGATGTCCTAAATATTTATTTATTTATTCCAGCTGTTGTGGTATTAATTACAAAATAATAATTGTAGATAAACTTAGGTATCTATGAATACTGCCTAGGTGGCGCAGTGGGAGCGTATGCGACTGCTTGAGGTATAGGGTTCGACTCCCGGTTCTAACCGAATGTTTGTGTGATTCGCACGCATACATTTACTTTTGAGATTTGGTGCTTTCTATGCATAATATGTAGGTATTTACAAATAAAGTATTTTTGTATCTATTAACACAAACTTTTACTTACGGACTACGATAATTGGGGCACATTTCAACACTTTTAGGTTTAGGTTTTATACCATTTCTGAAAAAAACATACAATAAATTGTTTATCATAAAATATATTAACTGCTATTAGACGAATAAAACAAAGTCCCTGATATATTCCTGTTCCTTTCTGTACCCTTCCTTCTCTCTAATTGTTAATATAATAACTTACATTGTGTTATTTATTATATATATATTTAGTAAAAAACGCAACAGCTTTTTCTTTATTATGAACATGACATTTTAACAAGGTATATTGAATCACAAGCATCTTGATCGTCTGGTAGTTTATTGACCATATGATGTGTCAATAAATCTAAAGTGGCCTTAATTTTAAAATAACAATAGACAGCACGTAGCACTTACTCTAAAATATTGAAAATCTGTAAACAAATCCAGAAAAGATTGATAGCAAAAGATAAAAGTACGAGTCCACTAAACACATCATCAAACTGTCTGATAAGGCGAGTTGCTCGGTTGTAGTCCTCTCGAAGAGTGCCCCAAATAGAAGGAGACAGATAATTCTGAAATACAATTTTATAATACATTTTAAAGGAAAACTCATAGTCGAGTGGCCATAGGTGATTGGAAACCACAACAGCGCGGTCTTACCTACATGGGTGACCGTTTGAGGCATGATAGGTCACGTTAAGCAGTCGGTCCCAGTTTTCATCTTAAGATAATAATCGTAAAACATAATTTGAGGCCTTCAGATGGTTTAAAAATATCAAACGGAAAGATTAGGTACGAACATTATGTGTTGTTGATTTGATTTCAAAAGGAATAAAGTTAAATTAAACTATAAGAGAAGAGTTATATAGTTGTAAATGGACACCAATAACTAAAGTTAGTTGAGGACTTTAAGAATATTTTGATGAGAAATGCATTTGTCGGTGAATTTTAGCCATTAATTCAAAAACTAAACATTGATATTCATTGAAAATGTTTGGTTTTTAAAGTCTAGTTGCAATTAATTAACATTAATAATAAGTGACTGACTGGTGAATGAATTAGGGTTCTTTAAATAAATCCTGACCTTGCTTAAATCAAACTTAATCAAACACTTTTAAAAATTCAATGTCTCCTGAACCGTAATTATACATAAACACACACCTCATCAGCAGCCCACAATATTCTCTTGTTAATCTCGTTGAGTATCGACGACAAGTATAAACTTATACAAATGATGAATATATCCGAAAAATTCCAATTCGCTGTAGTAATAATGTAATTCAACTGTAAATAAATCAGCACACATATAAATAGAACAAAAATTTAATCCCTACTAACATTATAAATGCGAAAGTAACTCTGTCTTTCTGTCCGTTACGCTTTCACGCCTAAACCATTGAACCGATTTTGATGAAATTTGGTATGAAGATAGAACCGAACTTGGGAAAGGACATAGGATACTTATTATCGCGAAAATAAAGGTAGCAGGGTTTGAAATAGGGGACGAAAGTTTGTGTTGAAGTTCCTTATTTTCAAACATAAAATCATGTAAGATTGTTTAATCTACCCTTACCGTGTCGCGCGATATAAACGAATTCCACGCGGGCGAAGCCGCGGGCGGAAAGCTAGTTGTATTATAAAGAGTATAGAGATAATTGTATGAGTCCAACTGGGGAGTTGAATCGTTCCCAATTTTATAGAAAATCAGATTTTTCTCGCGACTCCTTGCGTGCGACGTTCGGTTATGGCAATAAAGGGTACCTATATCGGTCCTCTGGAATCAAAATATATTCGTCCCAAGTTGTATTGAAATTGGTACAGATGTTTAGCCGTGAAAGTGAAACAGACAGACAGGAATTTGTAATTTTAGTAGGGATCAAAGAAAAAAATACCTTACCTGTAACAATACGGCGGTAAGTATGTTATAAGGAATACCGATTTCAAAGAACGCTGGGTACATGCTATATACGATTTTTTCAAAAGTTTTATAAGTCAAAATATTGCATTCAAGTACTTCCGATATCTTCCATGTACAAAAAAATATGAATTCCACTGAAATAAAAAAAGTGTTGCTATATTTACTTAAAAATATTTCTGTTAAAAGTTTAATAACACTACTATAAACTACAGATTAATATATAAGATAGAAATAGAGTAAGCTATGAAAATATATTAGGCGTTAATTTATTTCACTATATTCCACATTGACGCCTTCGACGCAGACACATAGATATTACGCCGTGAAGTATTCAAGTTTTGCACACAAGTTAGACCCCACACTCAATTCTTAAGAAGCTTTTCTTAAATTTAGAAATGCCTTGGTGGCGCAATAGTGGCTTGTACGACTGCTGTCTTGAGGTCTCAGGTACGATTACCAGTTTGGTCGAATGTTTGAATGATCTGCAAACATTGGTTTCGGAGTTTGGGTGTTTTCCATGTATGTATATTTATATTTACAAAAAAAATGTATTTATGTATTTATTATCTAGTACCCATACTACAAGCTATGCTTAGTTTGGGATAAGGATTTACTCCCAAACCAAGCATAAACGTGTGTCAGATGTCCGAAATATCCAAAATATTTAACGGCCTGCTAGTGAAAATAATGTTAACTCAAACATTCATACATATATTAGTTGATGCACAAAAAAAGAAAGTGTTTCTAACAGTACAATTGGCTATTTAAACATTGAAACAATCACTATCATATGCCTGATTTTCTCTGAATTTCTTTCATACGTTATGGAATTCTGTTAATCTTTTTCAGATGGGCTAGGTTCATTATTTCATTCAAGAGGTCATCAAATTCATAAAATGTATCACTATAATAAATGATGACTTACAAAAAGCCAAAATCAAAAATATTAGGCAGGATACGTTACACCGAAAACTTATGGCTTTGTTAATATATTTATCCAGGTTACAATCGAATATCTCTTTCACCAGCATCTCCCATTTCGTCGCAATTCGAATGAAAATGATCGTAGTAAACCAACTTGCGAAGGAGAGACAACAGTACACTATGAACATAATAGAGAAATGTTTTTAGTACTCCGCAATAGTTTCTATTGATTTGAATTCTAAAATTGAAATATCTAGCTTTAATATCATATCTTCTAAGATATGCATGAAAAGTTATCAATATTCTAAAAGTACATGTTGATCCTGTTTACGTTTTAAATCGGTACTGCCAACATCAGCAATTTCATAAAATTAAAAACTGTAAAGGAAGCCAAACCAAGTTGCCTTAGATAGCCTTAGATGATTGGAAACAATTACCGAGGGTATGCACCGATGGGGCGGTCAGTATCTAGATGGGTGGTCGTTTGTGGCATGATACCATTAGCGTTTTTGTGATTCGGAGGTCACATTAAAAAGTTGTTATCATAGGATAACAGTCGTGAAGCTTAGTTGGAGGCTTCGGGCGGCTTCAAAAATCCAATCACAACATTACGTAGCCACAGCATTGTCTTGTTAGTCCCCAACCCGTACTCGGCCAACATGGAAACATATGGCTTTAATTTTTTTCTCTGCTGCCTACTGTTGTTAATTCTGCCATCATGATTTCTTCCTCTTCATTTTTAAAATACATTTTGAATTCCTGCTTGTTTAAAACATTAGGTAAACAAAACTACCACTGTACTCACCGAGAGATCTAATTGATAAAACTGAAGTAAAAAGCTGATATATGCAGACGGTTGCTGAGAGTGTTTGGAAAAATGCTATTATTACTGTGTATAAAAATCTCCAAGAGTATATTTTGAATCTGGAATTATAAATAAATGTTCAATTTTCCAACTTACAAGTGAGGTTGAAAAATTTATAGAAAATATAATCCCTAGCAGTAAGTATACATATTTTTCAAGAATGTGAGGTGTAGAAAAGGGTAACTAATTCTTTAAATTTTATTTGTTATTAGTTGCTACTATTAAGAGTAAATTTTGAGATAAGTGAGTCACTTTGGCAGGCGTTAAAAACCTTGTCAGGCTAAAAGAGTAATATACGATGAAGGAAAAAACTTCATGTTATCATTATCAGCATAGTTTTGCAGTCGCAACATAAGTAATATGTCTAAAGGCCGCTGCATACGTAACGAGATTTATATGTATTATATGTATTACCTCGGACGGGACGTGGACGTGGTTGCCTCGTTATAAACGGGGACGTGATGTATATGCATACGCACCGTGACTGTGACTCGGACCTAACGTGCTAGTGTTGTGAACAAGGAAAGATGGATTTTTCATTTCAAGAAAAGGCTTTAATTGCTATTGACGTGCTAAATTTCGTCGGCGACGATATTTAGCTCGTCCCGTGCGTGCCACGTTCCCATCCCGTCCGTGTCTCGGTGAAGTATGCATTTCCTTATACATTTTGTATGAAACGATGTTTGCAAAACTTCCCGTCCCGATCCGTCCGTGTAAAATCCCGTCACGTATGCGGCCTTTACTCTTCAAACCCCAAAACTCAGATGAACTTAACCTTTGAAACAGTGGTGAGATGTGTGATGAATTGAATTCTTTCGAGGTTACACGGTATAGTATTTTTTAAATTTCTTTATTTATGTAAGTAGATCAATTATGTATTAGAGATATGGTACATTTTCAGTGACAGACGTATAGACAGATGCACGATTGATCAGATAAGATTCAGTTGCAATTTAATAAAAGTTTACCTATTTGTGAATACTATAATTAATTATGACAAAATAAAATACTATACCTTATTTTTGTGATATCACGATTTAATATTGCTGTCACTGGATTTAAACCTACACACTGTCCATATATAAGTATAACTTTCATCGCTCTTTGAAATGTAATGAACTGCGTATTTTCTTTTTCTCTATCATTGTCACTATTGATTGTATAGTCTTCATTTTCGTCTAAACCACCTTCAAAAATTATATCCATTCTTTTCTTATCTTCCACCCAACTTTTAAAATCATTTTTTAAATAGGAGCCTCTAAAAAATAATAAGAAAAAGTAGTCAAAAAAGCAAAAAATATGAATTATTGTACATACACTGAATGGTTCACTTACTCAAGTATTTCTGGTTGCAACCTTAAATCGATAACTTCGGAAGTATCCGTACCACCTGCAAAAGATTTATTTTCTTTCTTATAGTTTACCAATGGTTTAGTGTGGTTAGGTTGAATAAAATCCCGGCCACGGTCACTTTCTTAGGTGAGCTCAGCGTGTTTGGCAGTTAGGTTATAAGTCGCCAACCGTACTGATGGCCGCGTTTCGGATCAAGGCTGTAATAGAACCCATCGCGTCCCTTTTAATAATTGAGTGCTGAGTGATATTCGCGAATCTCAAACGAACCGTGTCGTATTCTCTTTTTATGTTACACATGTACTATACAATCACATTCACCCACACTGTACAAATTCGTTGACTCAAACCGAGACTCCTGTCACAGGTAGGTAAATTACCCGAGCACCGACAATGGCTTATATTTAAAACTTGCAATAAACTATGACAGTTAATTTGTCTGTAAATCGGCATGTTGGTTTAGTCGTTAGTAATCATAACTACACGTAGCGTCGTGGTTACGATTTCTTCCTCGAATAAATTTGATTGTGAAAAGCATAGTAATTCGTTTCGTTTTTGAGTGTAAGTAAGCATGTTTTTTTTTTAGTCTAGTCACCTTAGAATTCGCTTTGCCTGACTTTTGATCTGACGTCCATGTACTATTATTACTTACATCTATATTTAGTTTTTCCTACTTCAACACTACCAGAATTAAGAATTTGAAGAAATCAATTAATACATATTTGATTTCTTCAAATTCTTAATGCATCCTGTGTGGCTGGTGTGTTTTAGATTGTTTAATTTTAGAAAGCCAATTAATGGTACTCATATTTACGTATGTCAAATGACATACGCCACTTTGTTTTTTAAATTTTCATTCAAAGTATATTTACTTTAGATCTTTGCTCTTAGACAGTTTAGATCTAATTATAAGCTTGAAAGTTTTATGTAAACCCATGTTTTAAAACAAAACCATATAAAAGTTACCTTGGTGTTTCTGACTGTGTATTTCATGTTCCATAGTTTCTGACAGTATGTTGCGTGTCACCTCGCAACCAAATGTCACTTAGTTCTGATCCACCATCTTGTTTTTGTGACATTCCAATATGTGATTTTAGAAATGTTGTCGTAGCCACCATTTTATGAATATTTAATGAAGTGTCTACATTAGGGACGATAGATTTGATTTTTGTAAACAAAAATATGTCCGAATAACTGTGACTATTCTGTCTCTTAAATATTTTTTTCTAGATAGTTGCTCGAAAAAGTTACAATGCCAAGGTTTGTAAAACATAAAAGGTTATGTTATAAGGATAACTCACGTCGGAAAAAAGGTAAATTTTATTTAACTTCCATAAATCCATTTCAATAAAAATCATCATCTTCATAGCTTTTATTATTCTCAAGATTATATTTACGATCGGCTACTAGTTCTACAGGTTTAACTGAATATTAATTATTGCACACACTACTGGCATCAGACATCAAAAACCCTGACGCCGATCTGAAGTCTATAGCTGAAACTGAAACTATATATTTTTAAAATTTTAAACTGTAATGTTTCATTGCGTGAAGTGATGGAAATAAATTAATGTCTTCGTCATATCGAGTTAGTAGATTCAAGCTGCTTTAGCAAGAGCGGGCCATCTCGACCGAGCCAGTTCTACACTCACACATAAGACCAACCTAAAATGAAAGCAGTTGGGGGTGAAATGATGAAGAATTAGGCGTTAGGCCGCGCTAGTAAGGGTAACCATCATATATGCACTGTCTGCATTCACAAAGAGGATGGTGACTAGTCATCCATCCATTGGTTTCAAGTCATCAATCAGTAGGAGTAGAGTCATTTTGGTAGCCTTTAATATAAAAAAAAACGTATCATTAACAAACAAAACCATTATTTTTTTCGGAGTATTAGATTTTGATTTTGTCCGTGATTCAGAGTAAAAGTGTTGAGTGAGATGGGTCAATGTCTGTTAGGGCTGGTTGGGGGTAACGGAAAAACACCTTTGCCATTCTAGCGACATCGTCATATTTGTAAGTATAGGAATCCCAGGCTGATTTAGTAGTCAAGATTATGACAAACCCCTTCGCAAAAAATATATGCATGAGGATCTTCTTCCAAAAATAAAACAAAAGTGGTGCCACGCCTATTTCTACTGCGCTGACTATTGTGGGTTCAAACTTCACATGAAAGACATTTTGTCACTCCACCAATTGTTATTCTGAATCTGGATATTCCCGCATTAAAGTCCTGCAAATCACCAGGATTTATTCCTAATCAATCATTGTCATTAAATCATTAAAATTTGACTGCCTTGTTGGTCTAGTGGTTAGCGTATGCGGCTGCTGAACAAGAGGTCTCGGGTTCGATTCCCGGGTTGGACCAAATATTTGTTAGATCCACAAATATTTGTTTCGGAGTCTGAGTGTTTTCTATGTTTAATATGTATGTATTTACAAAAAAAAAGTATGTTTATGTATTTATATCAGTTGTACCCATAACACAAGCTCTGCTTAGTTTGGGACTAGATGACGTTTTGTGTAATATGTCCGAAAAATGTATTTTTTTTTTAAATACGATTTATTCAAAGAATCTAATATTTTAAATGTATTGAAATACAATAACATCTTTTATTCCATAATGTTTTAAAAATTGGAAAAAACATTCAATTTTGTTACTGAATTATTTGGAGTTTCATGTAATTTAGAATAAACACAACCCTGTACTTGTATCATACTTATATACGTGTACGTTATTGAAAACCTTTGAACATTTTAATAACATGTTATTTGCAGTAGTAAAAGATCAATTTTCTGTATAAATTGGAGTCATTAGATGCTTGCACGCTACGTTTTGTGATGGTTATAAAGTATTAGAGAAATCACAGGGAATACAAAATCCAGAAACATTAAAAGTAACTATAGAAATGTTTGCTAAGCTTGGTGATAGACTTCCCTGATTACCTTATTTATTGGTAAATTAATTAAAAAAATGCAGATTTCAAAATTCTTCTGATTTCTCATTTAGGTACACACTATTACGTAAGTATCAAAGTTTGAAAGTTCATCACAATTTACTTTAAATTGTGTTTTTTTCTATAATAATAATAATTCTTTATTGTAACAAAATAATAATATGCGTACAAATCAAGTGCAAGCCCCGATTCCCAAACTAGCTTGAGCCGTATATCAGGAATCAGTTCCTTCCCAAATAAACAAGAATACAATGGGTTGTTACAATTAGCGTGGGGAACATATTTAAATCACTGTGTGTGTGTGTGTATGCGTGCGTGCGTGAGTGCGTGTGTGTGTATATGCATGCGTGCGTAAGTGCGTGTGTGTGCGTGTGTGTGTGGGTGTGTGTGGTTTGGTTACTTCAACTTGGTTGGTAAACTTAAAGGCTCATCGTTATCCTCATGAGGTTATCACAGTGCACTTCTATTGCAAGATACTCTAATCATCAATCAATCAATCAATCTAAAATTCTTGTCTCTACTGTGATGTTATTCCTCCACGAAGCGTTGTGTTAATGATGCTCACGAAGATTTCACAGATCACATCTGTTCTACGCTGATTTATTTATTATTAAGAAACTCAACAGCTTTTTTTAAATAAGTTGATAATCTGCGATTTGCCCGTGCGTGCCAAGAGCCTTTTAAAAGTTATTAAAACTGTAACCCGATTCCATAAATAAAGGATATAAAAAATGGCAAGGACGATATAAGAAATAATTAAGGAGGACATTTAAATATGCGTTTTATTACGTGTACTCAACCGTTTTTCGTGCTTCCGTTAAATACCGCGTTAATAATGATAAAATTAAGGAAGTTGACACAATATAGGATCTTATGGTGATATTTGCAAAAAAAAAAACTTTTATACCATTGCAAAAAGAGGATAATATTTGTTGGCAAATAGCATCAGCATTGGAATATTGTAGCGTAGTCTGGCGGCCGGTTTAAAACTGGTCACGGCCACGTCAATATAAAATATATAGGTATATTCATCATATAATATTCAAACCTGTATTTAAATTTCAGGGTAAGTGTCAGGATAGAACTCTTTATGGGCGTCAATCTCCTCAGATCCAGCACAAACAATTTGCTAATAGTACTCCAACTCTATGTATTTTCGTTGCTATGTAAATGCAACATCGTTGTACCAAAATAAAGCTAGCTCCCTATAAGTTACTTCGATAATGACCACTGACCCTTTCGCTAAAGTAACTGAAACTGCAATAACCGACAAATTGAGATTGTTAAGCAGAGTTCGCTCAATAACTTTTCCTTGTACCAACGAGTGTTTTCTTTTTCTGTGTAACAAATAAATGCTATATTTGTTGAAGTTGTTCTGTCAGATGCATAATATATAATACATCATGAGCATCATCATCAGCCTATCGCAGTCCACTGCTGGACATAGGCGTCTCCAAATGTACGCCACTTAGTTCGATCCTCGGCTACTCGCATCCAGCTCCTGCCAGCCGTCTTGCGCAAATCATCACTCCACTTAATATATAATACATTCAAAATAAATGTGAACATGATAAATGAAATAACACTTCAGATTCCAATAAGCTGTAAAATGTTTATAATTATTTTCTGGTGCACATATAGTCTCGAATGAGAAAGCACATAGGCTAAATTTTTTAATTTCTAAATTACCAATATAAACGAGGGTGGAGCTGCGAGTGAAAGTGAGTAGCTATTGTCATGGTCATGATCATGCTAGTGA
The DNA here is from genome assembly GCA_932526445.1 of Phragmatobia fuliginosa. Classification (NCBI taxonomy): domain Eukaryota; kingdom Metazoa; phylum Arthropoda; class Insecta; order Lepidoptera; family Erebidae; genus Phragmatobia; species Phragmatobia fuliginosa. Next base: position 6,578,240 of record OW052058.1, on the reverse strand, counting down.
TCCGGGCGCCGCCAGTCGGGGCTGGTCATCTCACAACTGCTATATTATATATTAATGGTTAATTATTTTTGGACACTACCAGTGTAAATATCACCATCGTTACATTGTCCTCACATGTAACTGTTAATAAAATGCCTAAAACAATGTAACCATAAGTTTCTGGTCTGTTCTTCTCCATAGGATCTACGAAATGGAACAGACAATAAGCTTGACGACTGACTACTGACTGACTACTTGACGTTTCAAAAGTGCCGTTGTATTGGTGTATCTGAAATAAAAATGGTTTGATTTGATTTGATTTGAAAATGACGACAAGAAGCAAAGTTAAAACTGACGACAAAAAAAAAATACTTTCTAATAATGTTTTCACTTTCGCACTATTATTAGAATTAACAACAAAAGTTTATTAAAATATTTTTGAAGATTGACTCAATTGTGTGGAATAAATCATAAGCTGTCGTCAGGTGATTAATTAAAATTCATAACGTTTGAAAAAATATGAAGCTAAATCAAAGATTAACATCTATACAAAACATTTTTTTATCGTCAGTCTAAATTGATTCACAGACAAACTAGGTGAACAAGTTGTAGAATAAAAATCAATAAAATTGATACCCACGTATTCCTTTGGTATTTACGTCTCTTGAAACATGTAATGTAAGTTGTTATGAAAGGTTTTACTTTTAAACAATTTTACCTATATTCTAGTTATTTTTTATATAATTCATTCTGTCAAAATCACCCTACTCTGCCTGATAGAAAGCATGAGTAGAATCCAAAAGTAGTGTTCATCATCCTCAATGCTGCTGTGTGCTGTATTCAGCACACAATGCAGCATGGTGACCCATACTATGGTGGTCCAGTGACATGCTTCTGCACCTTTATAGAAGTAATTGTGATCACTCTAATGATAAAATTCGCCTAAAATTTCATATCAATTTAGTATTTCTATTCGCAGTAATTAAGTACCTACTTTAATTCATTGCAGAATTTAAGGTTTTTAACAAGCGCTCGCCTTCCCCAATTCACAGCAGATTTTGATTACAGTGGAAAAGATTTTATGAAAAAAATTAATAGGTTGTTTTTAACATATCTACTTACGTATAAAAATACTTAACCGTCAGTTTCCACTGTCAGAGTCATTTAGAATAATATAAAATATAAAAAAAAACAAACAAGGTTAGAAAACTGTCGTATAATAACAAAATAGTAATCATATTTTTTCAGACTAAAAATAATGGCTACCTATTTCATTTTTATCGCTAGACCCTTTCATTTCCTACAAATCACTCGGACTTATCAAACTCTAATTTAAGAATATGAAGGAAATAGAGTACGTAAAGGATACTTTTTAGGGTTCCGTAGTTCATGACTTTGAACCCTTATGGTTTCGTCATGTCCGTCTGTCCTCGACTGACCGCCCAAACGGTTGGTCCTAGAAATATTTTTGCATGGATATGTGTTGTTATCACATCGATGCTAGAATTAATTTTACGAAAAATTTTTTTTTTGGGCTACCTCCCCTACACGTGAGAATGATTCTTTTCTCGCATCTACCTAATCGTGTGGGGTATCATTATTAAGATATTTTAAAACATCGCACTAATGTCAATTTTTGCTTTAGATATTCGTTTGCGAATCATTCGATTTTATAGCGCATTTTTTTGTTAAAACAGGGCTTCCTCCCTTCAAATAAAACTCTGAAAAATATCATGATCGTAGTCTATGAGATTAACGTTAACTGAAAACTGTAACGGCTGAGATAATAGATAATTTGTTAATTTAGGAGTTATATAGGCCAACTTGTAAAATGCCCTTGGAAAACTTCGTTCGAAAATAATGAAACAATAAGTAAATATTACAATTATCTATTGGACACGATTTTAAATCCACATGCCATTATGGCTGACTACGGTACCCTCTGCTATTCATGGCCTGATACGCACTTTTTCTTATAATATCGTATTTAGGAAAAACCGTTTAGCATTACATCATTGAAAACAAACATACGAGTATTCAGTATGAATTATTCTAAGCCTTATGTTTATACTTGTACATTATGTATAATTATTTATCGAGTCCTAGAAAAAGTTAAAGAGCTTGGTTCGAGATAGTGAGGCAAGGAGAAAGAGATTATTTTTTAATATATTATGAATCTATCTGTTTGTTGTAAAGCATGACCAAATTTTTTCAAATGCAGACATTGCAACAATGCAGTACCGTGACCCAGACTATGGCAGCCTATTGAGATATCACTGCATCATTGTGCCTTAAGTCTTACATAGGTGTGTTTATTTAGTACAGGATGATAAGTATAATTTCTCACTCCCATAAAACTAAGAACTGTGTGAAAAGGACTTTGTGAACAACACCAACATATCCCACTTCTGATTTTTTTACAATTTTATTGACATAGATACAACCAGCGGTAGTATGGTTTTCAGTTACTGTTATTTTATTTTTGCAGAGAAATAATGAAAGTGTACAACATCGGTGCAGGGAAGGAGCCGTGTAGACTTCATGCATGTCTTCGACATAGTATGAGGCTTTGCCGTTGGAGCGGGTATTTCCCTGTCCAAGGTCTTGGCCAGCGATCTACTGATGCAATTAAGTTTGTACACTGTTTCTTGCTTGCTTGCTTTATTTTTGAACATAGAGTTACATGTTAGTAGCTACAACGAATTGTCACTCCATCATGCTGCATTGAAAAAAAGAAACGGATACAAATATTTCAAAAAAGTGGCTTGCAGCGCATAGATGCGAACTGCCAAGACCGAAGAAGGCGCTCCTTAAAGAGCGTTCCACAGTCAACGGCAATAGGGTGACTCGTAATTGCCACAACATGTCATTATTAATAGCCTTTAACAGTACAGTGTTCGATATAATATTGCGGGTCTTTTTAGAACATGTTGAAATGAAAACTAAATAACAACTCATTGATTGAGAAGTGGAAACTGCTATCGTAAGAGATAACAGTTTCCACATTCCACAGATAAGTACTACTTATTAACAGAAATCTTAATAATTAATTATTAATTCTAAATTTAAGCATTTCAAGGCAAGTAAGTGAACAGAATAAGGTTGATACAGACATACTTATTAACGAGGTTCTACATAGGAGATGGCCATTTGTTTTAGACCCGTTGTTGATAACCCCCAACAGGTTGAGCAAATGTAGCCTAGACCCTAGTTTTAAATTTCATTTTAATATTTTTGGAATTGGATCTTGTTTATGCCAGAGACAATTTCTCGTATTTTTATTGCAGCATTGAAATCATTTATTTTTCAGATTTAATGTAAAGTGTCTTTACAGTGTCTATCATGTCGTTACACTTATTGGACAGGTGTTTATGACTTCTTTGAGTCTGGTCCACTTTTTTGATGATGACATTTCCATGAATTCTATAAGTACGTATGAAAATGTTTAAATACCCAAAAAAGTGTAAGATAAGTTACTATGTTTATTACTTACGATATTTCAGTTTTGCCACAACGCGTGTGTAACAAACATCGTCAGTGCAATGACAGAATTATCTTGTGGGCTTTAGAAATATACATATAAAAACAAGCAGATAGCAAACAAAATCCACGTACATATATTATATAACACAGAGTCAATTTGTCCAAATAAAGACGATACGAACTATTAACGATCAAAATACGAAAAAAAACAAGTAAACAAAGAAAAATTAAAGCTCAATAATAAAATAATGACAACTGTGTAAGCTTTGAGCTTCTTTTGTTAGCTACAACATTCTTTGATCTAGGTCGTTTTTTTGCCACATTTTATTTCTACCCGCAATATAAAGCTTCTATGAAGTCCCTTTTAAAAGTTTGCTAAGAATTTATTTCCAATATTTGTAGATCAGTTAGATGACTGAACTGTTACAACCGACGTTAAGTAGAAGTCTTCAGTTATATACGTACTTATACCTATTACTTTCTTTTATAAAAGACATGGCTTTCAAATGAGGATTATGGTTTAAAAAGTTGATTTTTTAACACCATGTCTATGATTTTAGATCGTGAAATGTATGCAATGTAAATTTTATGTAGTTATATAACTTTTAATCTGTAAATAGTAATTATGTTATCTGTTTAAGATTCTTCTTACTTCTTTTCCTTGTTTTTATAATTCTCAACATTATTTGAGGTCGGCTACCAGTTAAAATCTTAAAAGTTCTGAAATGTGTCGTATTAATTCCCTTGTAAAATTCTTCAGGTGACGTCGTTTTCTATGTAACTAGTTTAATAGCAGCGATACTTTTTATACGTTTGGCGCACCATTGGCCAAGATTGATGAAAGCAGCCGAAGAAACTGAACGAAGTTTATCTATGTTGAAATTGGACAACCGGACCGCTTTGAAGTCTACTACGATTGCTTATGTGATAATGGCATTAGCTTTAGGTACGGTTTTAATTTATAAATATTAAATATCATAATATAATTATTGAACTGCCTCGTTGGTCTAGTGGTAAGCGTATGCGACTGCTAATCAAGAGGTCTCGGGTTCAAATCCCGGGTCAGGCCAAAAAGTGTTTTTGGGATTTTCTTAGGAAATTCCTAATAGCTGCCCGGAGTTTGGAAGTTTGGCGGTGATTCACGCCCGTGCCTCGGAGAGCACGTAAAGCCGTCGGTCCCGGTTGTCATGAACATCTATGGCAATCGTTATTGGGAAGTCAGTGCCCTCAAATATACTGACAACTAGTTCAATCTTCGAATTTCAGTTCTCCCTTAGGGTTGCGGAGGTCCGATGCCAGTCGCTCCGTGGAAAAACTGAAATTCAGGTAAAACCGGTTGAACTAGTAGCCGACCCCAAATAAAATTGGGAATAAGGCTAGGAAGAAGAAGAATATAATTATTGACTTCATGCTTATTGCTGTAATTTTAATTGAGATCTGCGCCGTAAATAACACCGTAAAGGACTAGTTTTCTATCCTTTATATTATTTAGAAATGTACTCAAAGCTATATAAATAAAACAGACGCATTGCTATGTGTTCTCAATTCTTTATATTTTTTTGCTATGAATATATAAAAGTATCAATCCAATTGTTCAATAGTGGAGACTTAACACAAACAGTTTTATTTGCAGTGGAACACTTACTTTGCACAAACTTCAACGTTAAATTCATTAAGGAATGTCTACACGAACCAACAATAAACAATGAAGTGCTTGCTAACTACGTGTTAAAAAGGATGCCTTTCATTTTCAATTACATTTCTTCCTCTGTTTTTAACGCGGTTTTCACTGAGGTAATTTAATATTAGATTAGTATTTTATGCAACAAAAGCATTGTGAATTTTTCGTATGAACCAGATCAATGAAAGTTTGTGAAAAATAGTCTGAGTGTTCCTTGTGTCCACTTCATATATGTTTTGAAAGTCCCTTGCAACACAGTACATGTTCTTAAAGAGGGAGACGATTTTAAAAAACATAAAAAAAGATACTTGATGGAGACTAAAAAGGTGGGACATTTGGTGAAAAATCTGACTAGATAAGCATCTATGATTCTAAAGATTTGTTTATCTCATATTACTGCCTTTTTAAAAACTCATGAATGTTTTGTTTGTAGTTTTTATGTATCCAAGCAACATTTATATGGAGTTTCACCGATGTTATGACAATTTGTTTTAGTATTTATATCACTTCATATTTTCGCACTCTGAATAATGTTATTTATTCTAAAAAGAAAAATGTAAGTACTGTTCATTATTAATAATAAAATTAATATTGTATGTCTTGCACATTTCAATCCAGTCTAATACAAAAAGTAAGTCTGTCTGCATGTCTGTCACTAATGCCATCGATTTCAATGAAAAACGTGGAGATAATTTGATTTTTGAAGAAAAGCATTGAATACTCTTTGGTGTAATTTTATGTGAATCCAGATATCAAATGAAATTTATCCCGAATTAAATGGTCTCGTCGGAGTACGTGATGAGGAAAACACTGTAAGGTGTTAATAATAACACATGCGCCCTTGTTTAATAAAAAAATAAATACTGGAGACACCCTTGTTCATTGCAGTATTTACAATCGAATTAATAAAAGTAAATCAGTGTATAGTTTTTTATGTTTATTTATTTTTATTAAATATAATATAGTAGGCCAAAACCTCATTTCAAAGGAGAGGCCTATGTCCAGAAGTGGACTGTTAAAGGCTGTTGATGATGAAATATATTTAACTATAATAAACCTTGTTGTGACTGATAAGGCTAATTTTTTCAGAAATATATATCGTGGCGTAAACTCCGTGATCACTATTCGAAACTATCTGCGCTTGTGAAGGAAATAGATGACCAACTCAGTAGTTTCATTCTTTTATCGTTCTTCACGGACCTTTTTTTCATCTGTCTACAGTTATTTAATTCATTACAGTAATTATTTCAATTTCTTTGAACTCTTTTCTAACATTTATTCTGTTTATATATACATGTTTTAGCATTTATTTGAATGTTTAAATAATAAATTACTCCCAGATTCATAAAACAATTGTAAATGATATGACTGTATTGTTAATTCTATCAATATATAGGAATATAGCTATTCCATTACCGATTGACTGACAGACAACACACAGCCGAAACTACTGGGCTCAGGAAGCTGAAATTCAGCATGTGTATTCTTTGAGGAGCGTAAGCAAGCACAGAGAGGATTTTAGAAAAGTTTACTTCTGAAGGGGTAAAAAAAGGCAATGGAAGTTTATACATCAGAATAATGTCCGTGTGGTGACGGATTAAGAATACAAAGTGTCACCACCCCTATTCATTCCATGGGTGTCGTAAAAGGCGACTAAAGGAACAAAATAAGCAGCTAACATTCTGCCAAGAGAAGGAAAACTTGAAACAAACCCTTTACCAACCCGTCTGGCCAGCGTGGTAAAGTAGGCCAAAACTTCCTTTCAAAGGAGAGGCCTATGTCCAGCAGTGGACTGTTAAAGGCTGTTGATGATGATGAAGCAAGCACAGAGAGGATTTTAGAAAAGTATACTTCTGAAGGGGTAAAAAAAGGCAGTGGAAGTTTATACATCAGAATAATAGGAAGGCGAAGCCGCGGGCAAAAGCTAGTTCTTTATATTTTGCTATTAGAGATTAAATGTTCGGGTGCACGGGATTACCACCCGCTAAGTCGAGCAAAAAGCGGCACGGCCGTACCTTACTCTTCATGAGCTTCCATTTTACAGCTTTTCCAGCCACTATAACTTCGATGTGGCTAAATCTAGAAGCTTTTCATGACTTAACAGAACCGCTGTAATATATGACTGTTTTCTTGTAAACGCTTTTGTGCATATTGAAGATAACACATATAATACAGAAAAATATATAATACATATAATACATATAATACAGAAAATGATATTATGATAAATATTAAATAATATTTTTTAATGTTATAGCCGGAACCAAGACAGTTTCAAGAATTGTGGTAAGGAAGAAACAGAGAGGTATGTATGTGTATAAATAGTACGGTAGACGGATTCAGTTCTTTTTTAATATTAACTTAGATTTAGTTTTATATGTTGCAACTTCCGATCACGTCCTCCAACATAAAGGGAGGATCCTCCGATTAGGCGACGACGTTGACGTTGGGCAGTTGTGTATATGCTACTCAGAGCTAGAATTTCTATATCACCATTAAAGGATTAGTAGTTACTTCGTTGCTCCGTTAAGTTAAGTAAGTTTTCCGCTTGCGCTGTATGTAGAAGTAGCCACAATATGTATTATAAATACATACATGTAGGGACAGATGAAAAATACAGCATGTTACTACTCTAATTTATCCCATCGGCGTCGTAAGAAGTGACTAAGGTAATCAAATACACAGGTAATGCAGCGAGAATGAAATCCTATATCAATTCATTTGGACAATGTGGATAAGAAGTCGAAAAACAGTTTTTAAGCAGAGGCTATGTCCAGAAATGGATAGTCAGAGTTCATCAACAACCCATAACGTCCCACTGCTGGGCTCAGGTCCCCTCTCAAGAGAGGGTTAAGGCCATACGTCCCCACGCTGGCCGAGTGCGGGTTGGGGGCAGGCAAGACACGTTGTGGCTACGTAATCTTGCTGTTGGATGTTTTTAAGCCGCCCGAAGGCCTTCAACTAAGCTTCACGACTGCTATCTTATGATAACAACCGGGACCGACTGCTTAACGTGACCTCCGAATCACGGAAACGCTCATAACATATAATGCCACAAACGGTCACCCATCTAGGTCCGACCGCGACGTAGTTGTTTACCCTAGTCAGAGTTAATCTAATGTAATAATGTGAGTTGTATATATTATATTCTAATAGTAATTTATTCAGTTATAAATTGTACAGTTTTATTATGTTCTAGAGTTCTATCGTCTCCGGATTATCTGCTGTACTATCTCTATTCCTTCTTATTCTTGGTGTTACGTGCTCTATTCTTGTCTTTATTTGCCGCCAACGTACATGCAGCTGCCCAAGAACCTACATTCTCTATATATGATTTACCAACTGCAGAGTATGATCTGGAGGTAAGCAAATCCAGCAGCTTAAAAGTAGAATAGAATAGAATAGAATGGAATGGAATGGAATGGAATGGAATGGAATGGAATGGAATGGAATGGAATGGAATGGAATGGAATGGAATGGAATGGAATGGAATGGAATGGAATGGAATGGAATGGAACGGAACGGAACGGAACGGAACGGAACGGATCGGAACGGAACGGAACGGAACGGAACGGAACGGAACGGAACGGAACGGAACGGAACGGAACGGAACGGAACGGAACGGAACGGAACGGAACGGAACGGAATGGAATGGAATCTTTGTGATTTTTCATTGTTAGGATTTATAATATTACATATTTTTAGGTCGAAAGATTTCAATCACAGCTTCGTTTCACACAAATAGGGTTGACTGGAATATTTTTTTGTGTTACTCGAAATACCATATTGCATGTAAGTAGTTTTTTTTTCATGTTTTAATCTTTATATATCTACATTTATCAAGGTAGCAGAGCCACGTTGATTTAAGCACGAACTGCTCGACCAGTGTGGTATTACCTTCGCATAAAAGACAAACCTAAAAATGACAGCATTCGTTCTGTCGGAATTTGTCGGCGAGTTCAAGGCCAGAGGCCCAATGATGCCCAAGCATCACACTAGGCCTCAACAGCGAGGGCCACCATGCTGCCATGGTTGGTGTACTCACAATGTAGTTGGTGATCACCACTCTTGAATTCAGAATCAAGCAGAGTCGAGTTACTTACTTTGGAAGACTCATTTATAAAAAACAAAAACAAAACAATCAACTTATTCAGGTCATGGCCGTTAAACTTTTGTAGCAGGATCCTTGTGGCTGATTAGTTGGTCATTCATATTGACATGAAAATTTGAAGAATAAATATTTCTATGAGGAGATGCAGAATTAGTAGCAATAACGTAATCCATTGTATGGTAAATGTGTATTTCTCGTAAGTATTTGTTACTATAGAATCATTTTCACAATGATGTCTGTTAAGAACATACTGAATAATATTTGTAACTAACTTTTTAAAGTTAACGTTACAAAAAAATTACATTACATTTCATTTTAAACAGTGTTTTGAATATAATTTATATACAATTTAATATCATAATCATTTTATTATTATTTCAATTTTTCAGGCGATTGGTACAATACTAACTTATGAACTTGTACTTCTACAGTTCAATACATCGCCAGATATAGTTACTTTGGGGACAATGAATGATAATAATGCCACTATTATTGTTAATTAATAATAGTTGATAAGAAGAATCAATAATCGGTTTATCATCTTAAATATTCCTTTCCTTCTTCTGTACCATTCTTCTAAAAGAACAATGATTTTTGATAAATATCACGTGTTTATATTAATTTAATAAATGTTTGGCTATACAAATAAGTGAATTTAATTATTTTAATTACCTTTTTCATCTAAGACAGTAATAGTTAATTCAAGGGTTTTTGTGTCTAAAGGCACGTTTTTGGACAACCCTTCTATGAATGTTATAAAATCTAGTATCATATATGTTCATTAAAATTTTAAATAAGCAGTATCTATTTTTCATATTGTATTATATACAATATAGTGCGTATATAACCTATTTTCCCCCAACCTGCTTATGCTAGGGTGACAGATGGCTTCATCTGTCACCCCCAGGCCTGGCGGCTGAGTTGCCAGCGGTATCTGACACGTTCCCGGTCCTGGCGAACCGGGAGAGTTCAGAACCTCTCCCGGTCTCGCTCCGCCATTTCTTTCGCAAGCATAACTTGCTGACAGAAAGAGACGGTGAAGTTCCACGCGCTCTCGCCCTGTATGGATGGCCTCAATGAAATCCCCTGAAAATTTATAGACCCGAGAGACAAAATATTTTCTTATACATATTCCAGTTCACGCAAGCCGTAAAGCTACAAAAATACCTTGAGACAATATGAACTTGCTTTATTATCTTCAAGTCTAATATTAAACTTCGAAGCATAACACTGAAAGCATTTTAAGTACATTTTTACGTGATCCTTGTAAATTATACATTGTATTTTATTGAACTTGATTTGTTGCTGTTGCGATGCAATTTCTGGAGCACAACTTGTTTCAAGCAACTTTATTTTATGAGCAGTACTTACTAGTACGCTATTACACTAACATTTACCTGAATATATTTAAGTATAATATAAAGTAAAGGAACGTAAAGTAACCAATGTCACAATTTCAATCTGTATCAACCGCATAGATTGACTGGAAACCAGAGTTTTGCAGAGAACCGATGTTAACGGAACCGAAGCCTAACGGAGGAACCACGAAAAAGGTTAGCGGAGAGGCAAAACTAGAGGAGGCATGTCAAGACTTGCCATGGCTTTCTGCAGTATTAAAGACTTCCAATGTAACCTTATTACTGTACGACACAATTTAGACAGTGAAGCTGAAGTAACTCTGAGACGGTGTGTAAGCCAATATCGTGTCCTATGGGCTGTCTTTTAAGATTATTTTTAGTTGAATACGAGAGGCATGTAACAAAATGACATTTTACAAAAAAAAAAACAGAATTTTCGTTAAATTAATTATTTAAAATCATGTCTTCTTCCTAGCCTTTATTCTCAAGATTATTCAGGGTTAGCTACTAGTTCAACCGATTTTGCCTGAATATCAGTTTTTTCGATCGGTCCTTCGCAACCCTAAGGGAGAACTGAAATTCGAAGGTGGAACTAGTTGTCAGTATACTATTAAAAAGATCCTGTATATATATTTATAAACCTGAACCAACGTGGATAAAATATTTTCAAAATGTCTTAGCTTCTGTAGCTCTCGGATCCTTCTATTTCAGGCAGTGATTAAAATACCGTATGGTTTTAGTCTATCCAATCCAAAAAAACAATGACTTAGACTTAAATGTGGAGGTCCGATGTCAGACGTTCCTGTCATGCAAGTCCTGGGAACTGCTCTGGGTTTCTCCCTCTGCCACACGATGGACCCGGCACCCGCAGGGAAAATTATGGAATGCTAAGAAGTTCGTCTCTTAAAGTAGATCAACCACCACCACCTCTGGACTGATTTGGAAAAAAGATTTAGTGGACCACCCACCTGGGTGAGATTCAGTAATATACCAGTTTGAAGGATAATAAACTTGGATATGACTGTATTCAGCAAAAGGGAGATGATTAAATTAAAGTTTCATTGAAAATCCATATTTTTATTATTTACTAAATATCTTCGAATGCAATCCTTTTTCATATTATTATTGTCGAGAACATTTACAGAAAGTTTTCATTCCTTGCTAAGATTGTCATATTATTAAGGCAGATTATAATCAAAGCTCTGTGTGTTCCAGAGCGGTATGAGTAAGGTTCGAGTTATTTGTTAAGTTGAAACAATACTAATTCGTATGTCAAGACAGTTCCGAAGAGCTGAAATTTAAAATAAATTCAAGTAGAAAATGAAGGAAGATTTGTATCTGATTTGTATTTTACTGTTGATATAGTTACTTATTCATATTATCACATTATTATTACTACATTTATTTTATTTATATCATACATTTATTATATTTATTATCACATTATTCATATTGAAAAAAGAAAGAGATGTATTGAACATTAAGTATCACTACATTAATAGATGACAGACAGACAAGTAGGACTTTATTTTATAATTAAAGTCCACCTTCTGTCTGTTTGCTATAATTTCAAAAACCACTATACCTATTTAAACGATATTTTGTACCCAGTTAGGCCTAAGAAAGGACATAGGCTACTTTTTACCACGATAACTGACTTAAACACGGGCGCAGCCGCGGACGTATGCTAGTTTTATATATAAGCATTGGTTTATATATAAAACTAGCTTTCGCACGCGGCTCCGCCCGTGTTTAAGTCTTTCACCAATAAGAGCTAGGGATAATGTAATTTTTTATTTAAAAAAGTTTGACATAACAAAATTAATACACATATGACAGATTTAATTTTTAAATTTTGTTAAATATATGGTAAAAAGTTATGAAATAATTACCGTTAAATTCATAGTTCGTGTTATGTAGAAGAAATCCATGCCACTTAAAGTAATGTTAATATTTTTAATTTGTGATAGGTATCTCCGAGCCTGGAAAAAGTTGCAAATACATACAAAATCGCGTAAATAGCTAGAAGTGGAAGGATGCAAATTGTATGAAATCATATTGTTTGGCATGCCTATGAAGCGGCCTATACTTGACAATAGGAGACAAAAAGCCGAGAGAGAAATTAATAATCTAATATCTGAAATAAATCTATACACATAAAAAAAATTGAAATGTTAATATGTAATATCAAATTAACAATTTTTTACTAATTCAAATGAAAATATATACGTTCCCTACCACATAAAACTAATTTTTCAAAAATTTCGTCTGTCTGGACGACTCTGTTTGTTCTGGGTATATATTATGAAAATCGAAACAAAAATTTGTATAATTTATTCATATTGAAATCAGAGTGCGTGCCGTGCCATGCATAGAATAGGGTTCCGTAATCACTCATACTGGTAGGTAGATGTAAAATCGTGTTCAATAGATAATTGTAATGTTTCATCTTTCTAGCACCAAGCGTTTGGACGGTAGGTTGAGAACGGACGGACGGGCAGAACTCTAAAAATGACACTACTCTACAGTGCTTGATATTCATTACTTATCAAAAGATATATTTACCTCATTAGTGTACTTAGAATTTGGTAAGTCGTAAAGTATATGTATTGGAACTAAGGCGTTGGTATTTATCCTGGCTGCCAGTATCACTAACACCAATTCTCGTACCACTACATAAGAGAATGAAAAACCAAAGTATATGGAGTTGCTAACTGGCATAGTGTGTCTGTAAATAGAAAAACTTATTTTTATTTTTACACGCTTTATATTAGCTTCTCATGTATGTTTGTTTGTTTGTAACCGACTCCTTTGGGTGCGATTTTGACCCACTTTAAACGGCCAGATTTCGTTCAAACTTTGTAGGTATATCGAGGACCGATGACAGTACACAAATTTGAAAAAAAAAAACAAAAAAAAGTTTGTACAAATTAGTCATTAATGATAGTCCAGAAAAAAAAAAATATTTTAAAAAAACTCAACAAACACGCTTGTAAACTAATAAATAGAAAATAATTTTTATGTAAATATTTCAATAACGTCGCTACACGCTTTGTTACATTAAAATTATTTTCTACTTTTTAGTTTGAAAGCGAGTTTGTTTAGTTTTTTTTAACTTATTTTTTTAGCTATGGATATAAATACATACAGATATACATTTGAGAAATATCTGTCAGACACAACTACTTAAAAATATTTAAAGAAAATAAATATGAATTATGAAGCGTCTGCAAATTGTTGTTTTTGACTAGTAAATTCTAAACAATTTATTGATATGAATTCACAATTGTTGACCCATTGTTTTAATTATTTGCTTCACATTGCAATGCTTGAGAAAAGCACTAAGTTCTAAGTACTTATGCGATGAATGTAAGATCACATTGTACATTTAGTAAGCAATAAATAATTGGATTATAAGGAACAAAAACATTTCATTCAAAGTATTGACCATCACTACCACTTTCTCCCATCTTTTTGGCAGTATTTAAATTCTGCGTCGGTAAAACGACATGTCTTTTGAGGCTACCCAAGAATCGATCCATTGCTTAGCTTCTTTATAAGAATTAAAGCGCTGGTCAGCTAGGACATGTGCCATCGAACGGAATAGATGATCAGAACGGAATGAGAAGGAGTTATGTCAGGTGAATACGGCGGGTGGGGTAGAACTTTCCATTGAAGCGTAATAATTTCATAACAAAAAAATAAAAAATATTTTTTAAAAGACATTATTATTTTGTGATATAATTTGAAGTAAAGCTGTGTTGATCATGAATAAATGTTTAATATTTATCATCAGCCCATTGCAGTCCGCTGCTGGATATTATATTATGTATATTGCATGCATATTAAATATGTATCGAGCTAAAATAAAGACACATAATAACTGTGCTTATATCAATAAAACAACTTATACTTACTTAGAGTTTTGAGAATCATTGGCTCCGCAAAGTACATACCGTTTATGTTGACCACTGAAATAATAATTAAATTAATTTCTCTTCACGTAATATGATCTATAATATGCTACAGAAAAATGAGTCTCAATGAAAACAATGCATTTGCAGTCTAGTGTATGTGGGGAGCTGGTGTCTATTATTGTTGCTATGTGTTACAAAACACCGACCTCATTTCTCAGTTATAAGAATAACATTCAACATGACATTAGGGTGCTATAGTAACTTATGAGTCCAAATCTAGTTCAAAATCAAAAATGTTTCATTGTCACAGCAAGATTACACAGAGAAACTGTCTCTTGGCTTCCAAAATAAGCAAAACTTGTAATATGGAAACCAAGTTGATTGATTCTTTTGATTTGATGATTGATGTTTGATATTTTTACATTGTTTACATCTAGTTGTGAAGATACCATGTGTGATTTTTTTAATTTAATAGCTCTTCGGCTTGATAGTATTAAATACCTATTGTATTCATTATTATTAAATATTAAAATATTATTATTAATTTTATTTATTTATTTAAACAAGCAAGCAAGCAAGGTGAAGTGGCAGTGGGCTGGCCATATTAGCCGCAGAACTGATGACCGTTGGGGTAGAAGAGTTGTAGAGTGGAAACCGCGTCTCAACAAACGTAGTGTAGGACGCCCACAGGCTAGGTGGAGTGACAATTTGCGCAGGATGGCTGGCAGGAGCTGGATGCGAGAAGCCCAAAATCGATCAAAGTGGTGTGCAATGGGATAGGCCTATGTTCAGCAGTGGACTGAGATAGGCTGAAGATGATGATTTAAACAAAACATCTCACAATTATACGGTACTATCAATGGCCGGTAACACTATACATACATATCACTATTTTAAAAAAAGACCATTCCCGTATTCTAAATATATATCCAGTATCACGGGGGTCTTTACAAATAAAGAACACCCAGACGCAGAAAATAATTGGAAACAAATAGAAAATTTAATAGAAAGTAGTGTCGCGACCTCTTAAAGCCCGAGACTGACCGTGAAATCCAATAAAAAACAAGAATTTGTATCAAATCTTACTGTATAGTGAAATATAAAAATATGCAAATCCAATACATGTTGCCTACAACTGATGTTACTAGGATGATTCCCAAGTGATCGTTGACAAGATTCACTAAATGTACTATCTTCAAATATTGTGTGCGAAACTTATCAAAAACGAAATGTTCCTGAAATGAAATAAATATTTTACTTGTAAATAGTCGAGAGCCTAATAAGGATATCTTCTTCTTCCTAGCCTTATTCCCAATATTATTTGGGGTCGGCTACTAGTTCAACCGGTTTTAACTGAATATCAGTTTTTCCACGGAGCGACTAGCATCGGACCTCCGCAACCCCAAGGGAGAAATCCGAAGGTTTTTTTTTTTCTTTTTTAAGTTGTAAAGACAACTTGACTTAGTTGTCAGTAAATTTGAGGGCACTGACTTCCCAATAACGATTGCCATGGATGTTCATGACAACCGGGACCGACGTTTTTACGTGCTCTCCTACGCACGAGCGTAAATCACTGCCAAACTTTCAAACTCCGGGCTTCTATTAGGAATTTTGTAAGAAAAACCCAAAAACACTTTTTGGCCCGACCCGGGATTTGAATATGAGACTTCTCGATTAGCCGTCGCTATCGCTATCCACTAAACCAAGGAGGCAGTTTAAGGATATCTTTATAACATACACATAATATGTAGTTATTTCTATAGAGTATAAGCAGCGGTAAAAAAACAACACAACATTTACACTAGGTCTCACCTGCTGAATAGCTCTTCTCAGGTGCTCATTGTGTATAACAAAGTATTCTGCTAGATACAAAGATATGATAATCACTAGCATGTCGTTACAGTTCCATATGAATGAAGCCTGCAGCAGATAAATCTAAAACCACAAATATTAGGTAATATTTTTTTTTAATATATATATTTTTCACATACTCAACATTTGGGTTGTTGAGTCGACGTCGCACTGCTGGGCTCGGTTCTCCTATCAAGTGATGGTTAAAGCCTTTCGCCCCAATACTTATCGAGTACAGGTTGCAAACAAGCTAGACACGTAGTGGCTACGTAATTTTGCCGTTGGATGTTCTTATAGTCCAGTCATTTAAGCTTAAATTAGGTAAGAATCCCTAAAAGTTGTCTCAAAACCTACATATGGTAGGGTGTACGCAACTATTAAATTTCAAGGTCAAAAGTCATAAGAATCGGTTTTTTGCGCTTTTTTTGTAAATATCTCATTTCCTATGGTTTTTTGCTATTTGTAATCATAATCAATATTGTAGAATACAAAATTCTCTACAAATTTGGTTTAAAAAAAAATTTATACGATGAACCGTTTTCGAGATAGAGGGCGGAGAGCGCGCGGTCACAGCATCACTTCAGGTCAACAAGTAAATATTCAAATTTATGGTCAAATATTCCACCAACAAGTGCAGTTGCTCATCAACATTTCAAACGTGTATATTATCAAGTTCAAACTTGGTTAGGGCATGTTTTGGAACCCCAAGTATGGGGTTGGGCAATGCGAAACGATTTTCTGGAGCCTATCATTACAATTTTACCACCTGCTCCAGAAGATTTGCTAAATACAATTTTCTGCAACTGCAAGAGTGGTTGCAGGAAAGCGGGCTTGCAATGCTCTTTAGCTTGTGGCCAATGTAATGGGCAAGCTTGTCTCAATGCTCTACCATATCAGAGCGACAATAACGAAGATGGAACCTTTGACCCCGAAATCATGGAAGAACTTGAGACAGATGTCGTTAAAGATGATAATGAAGAGGAAGAAGATGAATAAAATTATAAATTGTAGTTTTTGTACCCAATATTCGATTTGTTTACTTATAATAAAAATAAATGTATTGAATGATATTTTTAATAAAAATATTAATTCATAATTTATTTGTTTTTTTTTCATCATATAATAAGTACATAAGTGGGTAGTTGTGACAGCAACATAAAAAATTTAAGTGTCTACATTTTTAATTTAATTTAAATATTTAATCAACTAATATTTAAGTTTTTCTTATAAAAACTTGAATGTCAATATAAAACACCTACCAGTAAGTGTTATCTCCCTTCAAGTGTCCTTGTTATAAAAGATATTCTTGTCTTACACCACCAACATTTAAAGTGAACAACATGAAGGACACTTTTGCAGCAGTAATGGCCAGTATTGAGGAACGCATGGCTGCCTTCGAAGTGGAGTTGCAAAGGACTGCTAAGAACCCTAGCAGCGCACCAACCTTGGCTACACTTACAGCAGATTTTGAAGCCTTCAAAGCCTTTGTCACGAGCATTATTTCTGGCTTTCGCAGTCAGATTGAGCTTCTGGCACAACAGGTCGATAGCATGGAGATGCGTACTCGTCGAAAGATGCTGTTATTGCATGGAGTGGCCGAGGACAAGGATGAAGACCCAACACAATCAGTAGTGAATGTAGTGACAGAACATCTTAAGATAGAGGGTTTTTCAGAAACAGACATACGCCGATGCCACAGGATGGGCAGTCATGCAGGTGCAAAAAAACCGAGACCTATAGTTGTCAAATTTCAATGTATGGCTGTCCGTGATAAAGTTTGGTTTACTAAAACCAAACTCAAGGGGTCTAATATCACTCTTTCTGAATTTATTACTAAACCCAGACATGAGGTCTTCATGGCTGCCCGTGAGCGGTTTGGCGTCTCAAAGTGTTGGACACGAGAAGGATTTATCTATATTATGGACCCTAATGGAACACGACATCGAATAGTCTCTATGAGTGAACTTAATCGGCTTGACTCCACGCAAAAGGCAGCTCCAATTCCAGTCGAAAAAGCTACGACGAAGCCCAGGCGAGCCGTAAGAAAATAAATACTACTTTCTGTTTGTGTTTATGGGTGCATCATTTCCAGGTATTTTTACCTAGTTTAATGATGTAGTCAGTCTCCAGCTTTTCTCCGTACACGAATTCACAGTATTCTGTTTGTAATCCAAGTCATTCTTAAATCTTTTAATTGCAGAATACCTCAATTTTAGTTAGAAAATTTATATTTAATGTTTACCAATTTACCATAGTGATTTGACAAGAGGCGATACTTTGACGTTGGGGTTGACATTAGTGTGCGATTCCGATGCGTTCACGCATTGCGCAATCGAATTTCTTGTCAGCACTCAGCACTGATATTCTCGTTTCTTTTCAATATCAATGTGATTTGTCCATGGATTAACATTGAGGTTTCTGTAAGTATACACTGTGAAAGTCTGATGTTAAATGTTTTGTTCCTGTGGTTTGTTCGTCTATATTTGATAGTTTTCCTGTTGTTTCTATTGATTTTACTTGTTGTAACTATATATATTGATGTTTGAACTATTTTAAAGTGTTTTTTCTATGTTTGTACTTTTAAAATCTTTTTATATTATTTTTTCTGTTGAACACAACTGGCGGGTGGAAAATTGCGTAGAAAAGGTCAAAACTAAAACACAATTAATTATTTTATAGAATAGAATTTTAGTATACATACCTGTTTCCGTATTATATTAATCTTATATATATTATATTTATTTATATATTTATTTATTAGTGTTTACATTTATAATGTTAAGTCTTGGAAATAACAGTGATGATGATAGTTTTCTTTCGGCTAGTAGTCACAATGACAGCTTCCTAAGCATACCTGCGCTCTCCGACACAATACAGGCTCATTTTTCAGATGCAATCGGGAACTTTAATGTTGTCCACATAAATGCACAGAGTATTCCGGCCCATTTTCCAGAGATGCTGAGTAACTTTAACTGTAAGAATATAGATGCAATTCTTATCTCAGAATCATGGCTAAAACCATGTCTGCCTTCAATCACCTATTACCTTCCTGAATTCCATTTGATAAGAAATGATCGGGCGAATGGCGTTGGGGGGGGTGTTGCCATATATCTACGCAACCACATTCCTTTCCAAGTTATAGATATGTCACCACAACCGCCACCACCAAACGCAGGTGAACATTTGTTCTTAGAAGTGGAGCTCTGTCACACTAAAATACTACTTGGTGTGTACTATTGTCCTTCCTCTCGAGTAAATTTCATGGCATCATTTGAAAAACTATTAGATTGTATAACACCCTCCTATAGTCACTCAATTATCATGGGTGACTTTAATACATGTTTGTTAAAAAGTGATTACCGATCTTCCTCTTTCTCCAGTATAGTTGAGTCCTATAACATGTCTATTCTTCCTCTGAATGCCACTCATCACTTTCCTAATTCCACTCCGTCTCTCTTAGATCTTATAATTGTCTCCTCCCTAAGTTCAGTCGCTAAGCATGGACAGTGCTCAGCGGATGAATTTTCCTACCATGATCTGATATTCCTTTCTTATAAACTACGCCCTCCGAAACCTAAGACCAAAATCCTGATGCAACGCAATTTTAGGGAGATGAACCTTGAAACACTCCGTCAGGATGCCACGGAAATTGATTGGAGTTTGATGTCACTTATGGACTCAGTCGACGACAAAATCAATTTCTTTAATTCCAAACTCACTAGCCTCTATGACAGGCATGCGCCGATACGGGCTGTAAGGGTTAAACATTTACCAGCACCATGGCTAACAGACGAAATAAAAACTTTAATATCCAAAAAATCTGTAGCCAAAAGCAAGTTCAAATTTCGGCCATCACCCAGTAACCATGAAAAATACATTAGAATACGAAATCTCTGCAGTAAGGTTTGTAGGAAAGCACAACGCCAACATATTCATACTTCGGTCGAGAACGGAGACCCAGCTAAAATTTGGAAATTTTTGAAAACATTAGGAGTTGGTAAGACACATTTAGATTCAGATTCCAAAAAAATTGACATCGAGTTGCTAAATCAACATTTCTCCTCTTCGTCTAATATTAATCAGACTAGTAAAGCAAATACCTTACAATATCTTTCAAATCTTCCAACTCCTCAATATCCACCGTTCTGTTTTAATCAATTAACTGATTGTGATGTTCGGAAGTGTATTATGTCCATAACATCCAACGCTGTTGGAAGCGACTGCATAAGTCGTAACATGATCCAACCAGTTCTTGATGAATTATTACCTGCCATATGCCACATCCTAAATTTCTCCCTTTTTTCCAGTACTTTCCCGGACACTTGGAAAGAAGCAATAATTATCCCTCTGCCCAAAAAGAACAACCCTACATCTTTCTCCGAATACCGTCCCATTTCCATATTACCCTTTCTCTCAAAAGTTCTAGAACGTCTTGTACACACCCAACTAAATTCGTTCCTTAATAAAAACCAACTCCTAAACCCTCTCCAATCAGGTTTTCGGGCAGGTCATAGTACAGTAAGTGCATTGATCAAAGTTACTGACGACATCAGGTTGGGTATGGAGAATGGAAATCTCACAGTTTTGTCCTTACTAGACTTTAGCAATGCTTTCAATAGTGTAGATTTCCACGTCTTGCTGGGCATACTGCGCTCTGTTAACATATCTCCAACAGTAATTGATTGGTTTCAAAGTTACCTGTTTGGAAGGAGGCAACGTGTGCGCCTGGAGGAATCTTTATCTTCTTGGTGTAAAACGTCTGCTGGAGTCCCACAGGGTGGCGTTTTATCTCCTTTACTTTTCACTTTGTTCATAAATTCTATCTCTAAGTCATTAGTCTCATCCTATCACCTTTATGCAGATGACTTTCAAATTTACACACAAGCACCGCTACATAACTTATTTCAAGCGTTTTCAACGATTAATTTAGATTTGGAGCGCGTGTGTGAATGGAGTAATCAATATGGACTGGTCGTGAATCCCTCTAAGACCCAACTTATTGTAGTAGGCAGTTCCAGGTTAGTATCAAGAATAGACTGGACACAACTACCGAAAATAACTTTTAACGGTACTCCATTACCAATAAGTACCTGTGTCAAAAATCTAGGAATTTATATTGACAATACTTTAACCTGGGGCCCCCAATTGCGAGAGGTCAGTCGAAAATTGTTTGCATCGGCAGGATCCTTGCGAAGACTACGCAATTTTCTCCCAATGACCACTAAGATTGCGCTTGCACAATCCCTCCTACTTCCTATACTCGTCTATGCTGACGTCAGTTATCTCGATATCACCGAGGAGCAACTTGATAAACTTGAGCGCCTTCAAAATTTTTGTATTAGATTCATATTTGGGTTACGCAAATATGACCATGTTTCTGAATATCGCAACCAGCTTAAGTGGCTCCCAATTCGTCTTCGACGGAATGCTCATATTCTTTCCATACTTTATGGTATTCTATTTCATCCGTGTACTCCCCCTTATTTAAAGGAACGCTTTGTTTTCCTCAGTGACACACATTCAAGATCCCTGAGGTCATCGGAGTCTCTAGAACTTGCTGTACCGACACACTGTACAGCATTCTATGATAAGTCGTATACGGTACAGGCTGTCCGACTATGGAATGCTTTACCAATAACTATAAGGCGTGCCAAATCTTTGGCTATTTTTAAAAGAATGGTCAGAGAATATTACCTATCATCATAATTAACTATGTTCTTAAAACATATTTTATCCTTATTTTTATTTTACTTTTTATTTTTTTTAGTAATTCATACATTCATTAAAAATTATATTGTCTTAAATATACGTAATATATATGTAATATGTGTATGTAATATATCTATGAATATTGTATGTATATGTGTATGCATTAATTTATTTATCATAATATGAACTATTATATTTTTTATTTTGTTTTATTTTGTTCTACTTGTATGCCATTAGTTAATTCTCTCTTACTTTTATTAATATTTTCTCTCCTCGTACCAAAACTACCCATGAAACTCGTTTATTTCTCACGGCAATTTTTCTCCATCCTAAGGTTGCCTGTAAGAAATTGCTTTTTAGCGATAAGGCCGCCATTTGTACATGGTCAATCTGTTCATTATTGTATTAGTTTATATATAGTGTATTAACTAGTGTACAATAAAGTTTATTCTATTCTATTCTAAGTTATTAATATTAATAAGGTTAAAATTCAAATTTAATTCCTATATTTTCATTAACAATTCTGCAATTACATGGGCAGGTAAGTGTTGTTAAATAAATTAATACTGAATAAAAAGTGGAAAGGTTAGGAAAAAATGATAAAATATAATATAATAATTAATAAAAATTGACAAATATTTATATTCATTTTTTTTTTATAATCAGTTTTCAACCGGAGTCACCGGTTGACCTGAAGTGATGCTGTGACCGCGCGCTCTCCGTCCTACATCTCGAAAACGGTTCATCGTATAAAAATTTTTTTAAACAAAATTTGTAGAGAATTTTGTATTCTACAATATTGTAAATAATTACAAATAGCAAAAACCCATAGGAAATGAGATATTTACAAAAAAAGCGCAAAAAATCGATTTTTGTGACTTTTGACCTTGAAATTTAATAGTTGCGTACACCCTACCATATGTAGGTTTTGAGACAACTTTAAGGGGGGCAATATACAAGTATTTACAAAATTACAGCTGGGTATCTCGAATTCCGAGGTGAACTTACTATAATGACTGGACTATTAACCCTAGATAGCTAACGTTGCTGAACTACCCTGTTATGCTAACTATTCGACTTTTTGACGATGATTTTTAAATGTTGATTTTATACATATTTTTTCCATATTTTATTAATTTTTATAATATTACTTGAAAATACGCAACATAAATTAAAGACAATTTTAAAGAAAATTTAATGCTTTTATTTTTTTTTAGTAAAAAAATAGGTATTTTGTATTGTACATGCTTTTTTGAGATCAGTTTAAACCTGACACTTTAAAATACTAAATTGGATGTTTCTATTGAGTAATACATATTTTTTTTGTAATATTCTGAAAAATTTAGATGTACGTAACCTAAGACATATGTCACGTATATATTTTTGACAAAACTTGGGCAAAAGACAACTGTGTGTACGCCGCAAATGAATACCTTACAATTATGATATTGGTTCTTTTTCGTTCGCCTTTTCTTATAGCAACACAAACCATGGCTCTTCCTTTTCTTATTAGAAGTAACTTCGTGAGTAGTAGAACTTCCAGAACTCGATTGCTTGGTCCTTGGACCTCATCTTCATCAATTTTTTCTTGGGTCGAGCTCAAAACGTTTCTTATTTTGTTTTTTATACTTCGAGGCATTGTAGGTACCTAGAGGCGACATTTTAGCCATAGATCAATAAGTTGTTTATGTAAAAAACTCCTTCTTGACATTAGTATACCACCAGCAACCAAGACGTTATGGCAGTAATTTTTATTTGACGGTTTTTGCCGCGTATTGGATCAAGTTAACTGTTACTGATGAAGAGTTTTATCGTACCATGATCCGGGGAAGACCATCCCACTTCATTAACCAAAGGTTTTATTTGTTCCTCCGTGTTCAAAGTTTCGTCGTGAAAATCTCTTTATCATCATCATCATCAGCCTATCGCAGTCCACTGCTGGACATAGGCCTCTCCAATTGCACGCCACTTAGTTCGATCCTCGGCTACTCGCATCCAGGTCCTGCCAGCCGTCTTGCGCAAATCATCACTCCACCTGGCCTGTGGACGTCCTATACTACGTTTGCCAGACGCGGTCTCCACTCAAGAACACGTTTACCCCAACGGTTGCCGTTCCTGTGGCTAATATGACCAGCCCATTGCCACTTCAGCTTGCTAACCCTGTTAGCTATGTCGATAACTTTAGTTCTCTACCGGATTACCTCGTTTCTAACACGATACCTTAGAGAAACTACGAGCATAGCTCTCTCCAAAGCACGCGGTAAACCGTCTTCTGATAGTGAGAAACTATTAGAACTATCATCTATGTTAGGACTGTCATCATCGTTTAGGGCCCGAATTATCTCTTTATTTGTAAGGATAGAACTCCTAGTCATTCTCTACAATAACCGTATCCGCAGAAACAAAATTATTGAGAAATAGCTTAAGAATGCAATAAAAATTTATTAACACGTAGACAGAAAAAGTCACACACAAGCTAACCATTCGTCAAAATGACGAGTACACAGTGCGTATCTCAAAAACTAAACTATTTACCAACAGCACAATACCACCACGTGATGCAGTCAGGTGGACACTGAGTTGGCACGAAACTGCAACAGTTTAGGTAGAACAACGGAAGTGGTAGAAAACAATACTCATCGCATGTTCGTCATTTTGACGAACGTTAGCTATCTAGGGTTAAACCGCCCTGAGGCCTCCAACTAAGCTTCACGACCGATATCTTATGATAACAACCGGGACCGAATGCTTAACGCTGCCGAAATTCACGGAAACGCATATACCACACATGCCAGAAACGGTCACCGGTCTAGGTACTTACCGCGCCCTTTTTACTTACCCTCGTTGATTATTTTTATCATTTAAGGCCACTTTATGATAAAAACGCTCACTAAAGGCACTTTCTTAAATATTTTAATACTTTTGATTTATAATATAATAAAATGTAAAATAAAAACTAAATCAATAGATTAGCTAGACTAGAGACAGACACAGTGTAAATTTAATTTAGAAGGAAACATTTAAGCAAACAGCAATAGAATATATAAATAATTTGTGCAATTACCTCGCTTATTACACCTTTCCATGTACTAAATTCTATGTAGTCGAAAATCCAGGGCATGTTGATCTTAAAAAAGTTTTCAGTGATATTCTTTGAATAACACAAATACGTAGCATTAAGCACATTATTCAATAATAATACATGTTCCCCTATAACAAATATGTCATAAATCATTTAGTCAATCTATCAATCAAGAACCTATAATGTCCCACCGAAGAAAAAGAAACTGAAGTGCTTTGAAACGCAAGGGACCCTAATAAAGATTGGTTAAACAAATAGGTAAAAGAGTACATTTTTTAAAACTAGGTATCTCACACAGATTATGATTTATCGAGATTTCCATAAATTATGTAAAATATCTGAATATAAACCTTACCCACACCTGCTATCGTTATAAATATCGAAGCTAAAGTTACAATAACGTCAGTCCTTTTTCTTAAATCTGGTAGTTCATTCTCCAATACTTTTATATTCTCCAATAGCATTGGCCATCTATGACCAATATTCGTCAGGGCCAGTGTTGATATTAAACAGAAAGCGTAAAAGATTACATTACCTGAAAAAATAAATGAAAAAGGTATTTAGTTTTGTAAATCTTATACGGATAAGTTAACACATCGAATTTTAGAGCTAGAAGATGCAAGCATTACCTAAGACGCAGTCTGGGAAAAAATACTGAAACCAAACAATGTTCTTACGGTTTTTATTCAGCCTGTCCACACAGTCAACATACAAGCCGCAGCCATTGTCTCACTAAATCGGTGTTAGTCAAGAGAGTAACGACCCACAGCGTGGCACTACTGTTACCAAGTTATTTGGGTATGCCGTATAAACACACAAAACCACCAGAAAAATACCAAACATGGATTAATCTCACAAGCCTAGACGATATTTACATACACAGTAAATTCAACTTTAAAAATAAATTATTAATTCAACACACGTACGAATTTAGCGTTCCAAAGCTTAACTGTTTATATTATATACTGGGTACAGAGAGTCATGACAATTTTGAAATGAAATATTTGTTTATTTAAAGTTTAGTCAGGCAATTCTTATGGGGAGGAGAGAAGGCAATAACCTCTAAAGACTGGTGGGACGATTAAGTTAGAGGGGAAGAGACCTTTGGGTCTCTTCCCCTCTAATCTCAGGGCAAAGGGTAATCAGCCTTTGGGCTGATTACCCTTTGCCCTGGGCAGATCAAGTGTGCTCTAATCTCGGCACTGCGATCCATGCTACCCTACACTATATATAAATAGGTGACGAGTTAACACTCGCAGAATAACTCCAAATAGAGGACACAAGAAAGAGTCTTAATTATCTAATTTCTACTTTATTTAGACCTATCATCAATATTTTTTTGAGAAACCTTACACGAAACTTACTTAATAAGCAATATCTACAATATATATTCTGACAAGAAATGGGATAACTTACCGATAATATTTGGCGAAGCACTGTTCTGAATGAAATAGTTCACAGATGTTAGGCACATGACCAATAGTCCGAACAAGCTGAATGCATAGTAGATCGTGTAAGGTGATCGAAGAGTATACCTGTATAAAACAGTTTTTTATTTTTATTTAATAGACGGACTCATAAGATTACCTTGGAGAGGTCAGGCACAAGACCGAAGGCTTTACGTGAAGGCGTGCTTTACTAAGAAGAGTGCCCAAAATAACATAACAGATACGCTAGACTCACCTTAATTCGGCGATTCGTAAATTTACACTGAAGCTATTTACAGTATATTGACAAAGTTTACTGCACTAGGTTGTGTTGGATATTACTCAGTTCTTTATTTTCATATGAGACATCCAATCTCATGTTTTTTGCTGGAAACGGGACTTATTCGCGAAAAAATTCAAAAGGTTACGATACCTTCTGCTGTGCGACGTTTCGAATAGGTTATGCCACTTGTGGTCACGGGTAGAGAATAAGTCCCGTTTACAGCAAAAAAACATGAACATGTGTAAAAGGCTAAAAACAGTAAATCAATCGTTTCTTAATACGAGTTTGATTACGTGACTCTTACCTCAATCGGTTATTATTCTGACTTGTAAGTCCCGATAATGGTAAAAAGCCCATGAGTCGACTGCAGAACAGTGTTCGTCTGATTGAGTTGTAAAAACTGCTTCGTCTCATCTTGCTGAGATTAAACTTTTTAAGGTTCATAGATACTCGTGCAAATAATAAGAAGAAATACTTCTTAAGATCATTTAAAATAAGCTTAAACAGTTAATGTTACTTATTCATTAGTTTCGAATGTATTAAATAACTTAAATATTAAAATATTAATTTTCTCAGCACATTTATGATAGATATTATGAAAGATACGATATCACCTCCAAAGAAAATAAACTGTCAGTTTATGATTTGACTGTGAGTACACAAGCAAAAGTTCTTTCCTTATAAAAACATGACAACGAAATGACGCTTGGACTGAAATACTTGAATGACATTCTGTTATTTACGTTACGTAACCATTTGCTCTTGGTTTGACTTCTGTTAAAGAGGTCACTTTGTCGCTATCTACTTCACTCACTCACACCACTCTATTGAGTCTTATTAGACTGACATCCATACTTAAATCTTACGTGGAAAAAAATATTATTTTTAGTCTAGGTGTTCTTGATGTCCATTCCATGTAAGTTTGTAATTTCCCTCAACATGGACGTACCCAGCTTCTGGCCTAAGGGGGGGCAAGTCAATTTTTTAGGTCGGATCGTCCGCCGCTGTTTTGTCATACACACACTACACAAACATACCTACATAAAACATTGGCGACCTGGCAGGCTCTTCCCGCTGCCAGGCTCAACTCAGGAGTTTGCAGCGGCTGATAGCCATACGGATCGTACGGGGCTACCGTACGATATCGTACGAGGCAGCAACGGTCCTGGCGCGATCTCCACCCTTCGACATTTTAACCGAAATTTGGTAACCAGATACTCTAGAAAATGGGAAAAGAAAGATTCTTTTTAACCATGATAACTAACACACGCGTGGGCGGAGCCGCGGGCAAAAGCTAGTATTACTGTAGAATAATATAGTCTGTGTGTAATATAATAATAACTTTTTACGTAATGGAAATTGAAGAAATTTCATTGGTCAACACTTTTATTTATCATTGGACACCTCATAGTTGATCTATTAAATAATACTAGTGTAAATTCTACTGTAGTATAGTGTGTAAACTACGCAAGAAAACATCGATGCAAATAGAAGGAAAACTTGAAACCAACCCTATACCAACCCGTCTGGCCAGCGTCTGGTATAGTCCCGTATAGTAGGCCAAAACCTCCGTTCTAAGGAGAAGCCTGTGTCTAGCAGTGGACTGTTGAAGGCTGTTGATGATGATGAAATTCGACTAACTTCTTTCAAGCTTTCTGTATTCCTCTTCTGCACGAACCTACCGAACCTAACGAAAAAAATTGAAAATAACAGTGGAGAGATAACACCGTCTTGTAGAATAGCAGAGCCAAGATCACACCATATGGAGATGAATTCGTCGTTACAGATGATGAGAAAAATTCTAATTCATTAGGTGAAATAATATATTAGTAAATAATAGACGCCACGTCGGAAGACGAAGAAAATCGTGGCTCAGAAATATCAGAGAATGGACTGGGATCGCCAGCGTAGAAGCACTGTTTCGTTCGTTATTATTATTATTATATTAGTAAATAATAGACTGCTTCGTTGGTCTAGTTTTTAGCGTATGCGACAAGACGTCTGAGGTTAAAATCCCGGGTCGGGCCAAAAAAGTGTTGGTGGGTTTTTCTTACAGGAAATTCTTAATAACAGCCCGGAGTCTGGAAGTTTGGCGGTGATTCACGCCCGTGCCTCGGAGAGTACGTTAAGCCGTCGGTCCCGGTTGCATGAACATCTATGGCCATCGTTATTGGGAAGTCAGTGCCCTCAAATATACAGGCAACTAGTTCAATCTTTGAATTTCAGTTCACCCTTAGTGTTGCGGAGGCCCGATGCCAGTCGCTTCGTGGAAAAACTAAAATTCCGGTAGAACCGATTGAACTAGTAGCCGACCCCAAATAAACGTGTAAATAAAGGCTAGGAGGAAGATGATGAGACAGTAGAATATCATGACTGACGGCGTTAGAAACGTTTGAGAATAATTGAATTGTACTGGATTGCCAAGACAACACGAAAATTTTGAATTACTTCATCATTTTTAATGGTATGATTATTAGATCTTGCATACGATTGTATTTGTAAATAAGGATAAATGTAAATAAAACTGTACTTCAATAGTAAATTTTTATTATTTCTTCAGATATCTTTGTATATAATCCTTATCCATTTTGTTCATCTGCCAAAAGTTCGCCATTTCTTGTTACTATTATTATATATATGTTTAAAACAGAAAAAAACCAAAACTGTTTGTATTTCTAAACAGTAAGAATAGTTGTTCATGTTAATGGTAAAGTTGAAAGGGCACTAGTTCGTATATCACGACAGTTCCGAATAACTGAAATTGAAAATAAATTTAATTAGTAGATAATTTAAATTCTTATAACTAACGTGAACTTAGGTTTCTTAACTCATTTATAACTTTTACTATTCGTTAGTTGATGGAAATTACACTGATAAGTAAATTTATTTTAAAATTGAAAGACTAAGCAACATAGCGTTATGTTGTCAACAAAAACAAAATACACTAAGCGGTGAGATAATTAAAAAAAATAGCTCGTTTGTTTGAAAATTAGGCCAGGTATTGTATGTATGGTATGGGTAGCGTGGATTTTAAACTTCTCACTCTACTATGTTGGCCTGGTTTTCTCGGTAGCCTAACTTATGGTTTTTTTTAATTAGTATATATGGCACGTGAAAATATTAAATTATTACACTTTTGATTTTTACTTAGTTATTATTATTATTAGCCCAAAATCGATCAAAGTGGTGTGCAATGGGAGAAGCCTATGTCCAGCAGTGGACTGATATATATATATGATTGTATTACACCTATTGGTATATTACTATATTAATAATGTCACTATAGACTTGAAGTTATGAAATCAACAGGTTTTTTTAAATGCTAACAAACAAAAGTCCCTGTAATGTACATATGAAAATTCGCAATCTAGAAGTTTTCTGTTAAAAAATTATGAAATAATTACCGTTAAATTCATGGTTCGTGTTATGTAGAAGAAATCCATGCCACTTAAAGCGATGTTAATATTCTTAATTTGTGATAAATATCTTCGAACCTAAAAATCCAAAAAAATTAATAGACCACTGCTTTTAATGTTTGAAAACAAAATAAATTATAGTAGGATGAAACCCATTGTAAAAGGAGGAGAATATTGCAAAAATTAAAGGAAAAATAAATTACGGGCGATCTGAGGTCGGGAACGGGGAGAGGGGGGGGGGGGGGTTTAAGGGAAAAAAATGGCTTATCTCGATTTCCGTCAAAACTACAAGTCCTATGGAAAAAAGTTAAATGGCAAAGTTGTAGGTAATAAAAAGATCTATATCTTTTACACTAACACTTTTTTCACATAACCTCAAATTTTATGTGAAAAATTCAAAAAACCAAGTTTTTGGTTTTTTATTTTTATCTTTTACAAATAAAATTATTTTTTAACGAAATTTTGTGAAAACTTAGCTTTTCATGTCCTGAATACACCGTAATTTATTTGATTTGAAATATCTATTTTTTCACCTCATTTTGACTGAATACCGAAAAAAAACCCTAATTTTCAATCGAAAATTCGTCCGTCAAAATATCAACGTTTTTGACAAAAATTGGGTGTTTTCTATTCCATGAAATGTCTACTTTCCGATGGTGTAAAAATATATATACATTACTATAGTAAATCTTCTCAGAAAATGCAAAAAATGAAAAAACTCGAATTCGATTTTTTTTAATCTTTATTGAGATATTTATTAAAATTTACACTTTAATCACTCGAAAAACGTAAGATTGCATGTTACAATGATAAACAAAAATATTGCAAATCGAAATATACTACTATAATTAACAAAATAATAAATAATAAAGTTAATATTTAATAAAACATCTACAATATTTTGAGAAAGTTGCAGAATCTTCTCCTCCTTTTACAATGGGTTTCATCCTTCTATAATTTATGTTCACTTTTTGTTATTTTAAGAGGTAAAAGCACTGGTCTATAAAGTCCTAAATTAAAAATTAAAGAGCAATGACCCACATGAATGAAAAAGTTTTACTACTTTAAGCGATTATACAAGCAATGATGGGATGTACAGAAGATGTGGCTAGGCAAATTTATTAGGTAGTGTGTGGTTTTAAATAGTGTCCCAAAGTTATACCTACCTCACTAGTGTACTTAGAGCTGGGTAGGTCGTTAAGTATATGTATTGGTACTAAAGCATTAGTATTTATCCTTGCTGCTAGTATGAGTACCATTACTTCTCGTACTATCACATAAGAGAATGAAAACCCAAAGTATAAAGTAGAGTTGTTGACAGCATCTGAGTATCTATTAGGAGAATAGAACTGTTTTAAGTTTTCTCATAGATGGTTTAGTATTAATATCGCCAGACTACACTCAGACACACACTCGCGTGCTTACACACGCACATACAGCATCACAGCAGCACGAATCAGCTATACTTAAGGCAGAAATAAAAATATGATATACTGTGACTATGTACTAAATACTAAAAAAAATAATTAAAGAATTGCGTCAATCATCAAGAAATTCTAGAAACAATCAATAACTAAATGATGTGATTGTACTTATATGAAAAAAGAAAAAGAAAACTTACTTAGAGTTTTGAGAATCATTAACTCCGCTTGTAATAATAAACTGTTTGTGGTGACCACTGCAAGAACACTTTATGCTCAGAAGTGTTAACTTTATAGCAACAATACAAGAAAGTAGCACAAAAACACGCTTAGAAATTTCAAAAATATAAAACTTGAGAGAAGCAACCTAATTTTTTATTCGATTCAGAAAGTTTTGTGAAAAGAGATTTTTACCAACAGATTTTTACCTGTGATCACAGTTAGTTTCATATGTTACCTGTTTGTACCAGAAAGTATCAGTCTCCAAACTGTGCTCAGCCAGCATGGGGACATTTGGTCCCCACGGTATGGGACACCCGAATCTCTGAGTAAAGTCTTACTCGAAGACTCGGGTCTCTTCGATCTCGGAGAAGTTAACCTTAACCGGAGGAGACCCCAGTCTAACAGTGGCACATTATATGTTGGGATCGATTTTTTGACCCGAAAGTGCAACCAATACAAATTTTTGATTATTTTAATACTATTTATTTAATTTCATTTATAGTGTAAGACAGTGAATATTTGCATACCAATCTTCACTGGTGGTATGTAAATGGGCCATGTACAATTTTTAAGACCATACTCTGTAAACCTACATTCTGGTAAATAAATGATTATGATTATGAGTGCGCAACTAAACTTACTGTATAGCGAAATATAAAAATATGCAAATCCAATACATGTTGCCCGCCACGGATATTACTAGGATGATCCCCAAGTGATCATTGACCAGATTCACTAAATTTATTATCTTCAAATACTGTATGCGAAATTGACTAAAACTGTAGTGTTCCTGAAATATAATAGAATTTTAACTGTGACTGTTTGAGACTCAACTTATTGACTGTTATTATAATTAAACATACTTTGTGCACATAATAGGTTGACGATTATGATACTTTATTAAGTTACGATTAAATTTTTTACTAAGAAAGCTTCTTTTAATCGTAACTAAAACAAAACTATTACCTGAATATTAATAGATATAAGTATAAAGAGTATATTGTTATTGATAAATTTAAAATTAATTCAAATTAAAATAAATAATATGTCAAAAATATGTCGTAAATGAAAAAAAGATTAACAGTATTTAAACACCGCTACTTTTCATTGCTAAGAAATTTCACAGAACTTACCTGTTGAATAGCTTTTCTTAGGTGTTCATTGTGTGTGACAAAGTGTTCTGCTAGATATACGGCTATTATGATCAGTAACAAATCATTACAGTTCCATACAAACGAAGCCTGTATGAGGTAAATCTAAAAGCATATACATAACTATGACTACAATTAATTAACTTGACTATGTCAAAAGTTATGTAATTTTCAATGATTCATTATAAATCTGTGAAAGTCTTTCATTAAGTAGGTTAAAAAGAT
This sequence comes from Phragmatobia fuliginosa, assembly GCA_932526445.1. Classification (NCBI taxonomy): domain Eukaryota; kingdom Metazoa; phylum Arthropoda; class Insecta; order Lepidoptera; family Erebidae; genus Phragmatobia; species Phragmatobia fuliginosa. Next base: position 6,544,924 of record OW052058.1, on the reverse strand, counting down.
CCTGTTTGTAAATCATGCATAAGTGCATAAGTAGCTTAAATATTTACTATAAAATAGCAACTAAATATAGACAGTGACGTATTACAAACCTAAAAATTAAAATTAATTGAAACACATTGAATCCGTCGGCTGGGTCTCGAGGTTGGCTCTACACAAATCCGAGGCCTATTTTTATATATTTAAGCCTGCCAAAGTGACTCTGCCTGATGGAAAGCATGTATAGAATCCAAGAGTAGGGGCCACCATCCTCATTGTGAGGTTAGGCAATGCAGCGTGGTGACCCATACCATGGCGGCCTGGTCAGATAATTCGGCATCATTTTCCCGGTATCCTGAGGCCGGGTGAATGATGCAGCCCATTCGTGCTGAAATCAACGTGGCTCTACAACTTACCTATTAATTTTTGGCCTTATAGGAAGTAGCAAGCCACCTGATCCATCCGTCACGCTAGCAGAAACAGACCGTGGTACGACAGATGGTAGCGTGCATGACTAGAGTTCCCACTCAAGATGGGGTCATTTGCAAGTAAGACATGACCGGAGGTACGTCGGGGTCCCAGGAATTTCCTTTCTAGGGTACACCTGATTCCCCGACGCCTATTACATCGAGACCGCGTGCGGTTTAAAGTCGATTCACGATATAGGCACTAGTTGGTGGTATCCGAAGGGACTATCGCACAGGAAAAAAGGTACAAGTGAGAATGGCAGACCGATTTGGTCCTGTCCGATTCCAACAGCTCGTGGGGGCTTCCACACTTTAAAAAATAGGAGTAGTTTCTGGTACATTACAGTAAACAAAAATAAAGTTGAAAAAGGATCTATATAAATAATAGATATGTATAACTAACGGACATTATTTTATTACTTACATACATATTTCACAATAATATCTTTGTACCTACCTTTTTTCTTCATCAATTGAAGATCAACAGTAACAGAATGTCTTATATCATAAGTCCACTTTTGTTCAGCATGTGCAATAACTTCTAAATTACTTATAGACCAGTGCCGATAATGTTTGAAAACAAAATAAATTATAGTAGGATGTAACCCATTGTAAAAGGAGGAGAATATTACAAAAATTAAAGGAAAAATAAATTACGGGCGATCTGAGGCCGGGAAGGGGGAGAGGGGGGTTTTTAGGGCAAAAATGGCTTATCTCGATTTCCGGCAAAACTACAAGTGCTATGGAAAAAAGTCAACATCTATAATATTCTGAGAAAGTTGCAAAATCTTCTTTTAATTATATGCGTATATGCCTATTTATTACTATTTTAAGATAATTTAATACCTGAGTGACCTACGAAAAATTTTAGGCCATCAAAAGGCATTTCATAGAAAATAACTCAGCCTGCACGTGTAGTATTAAAAAAGATGTCGTACACTACTCTGTTTTACAAGTTTTAGTAAGGCCCAGACCCGCCTAGCCCACTTCTCTATGAAAAACCTTTTAATGGCCAAAAATTTTTTGTAGATCACTCAGGTATTAAATTATCTTAAAATAGTAATAAATATACACATATGATTTAAAGAAAATTCTATAACTTTCTCATAATATTGTAGATGTATTACTAAATATTAACTTTATTATTTATTTGTTTGTTATTTATAGTAGTATATTTCGATTTGCAATATTTTTGTTTACCATTGTAACATGTAATCTTACGTTTTTCGAGTGATTAAAATGTAAATTTTAATAAATAGCTCATTAACGGTTAAAAAAATTCGAATTCGAGTTTTTCATTTTTTGCCTTTTCTGAGAAGATTTACTAAGTTTATATATATATATATTTAAACCATCGGAAAGTAGAGATTTCATCGAATAAAAAACTCACTTCATTTTTTTGAAAAAAGTTGATATTTTGACGGGTGAATTTTCCATTGAAAATTAGGGTTTTTTTCGGTATTCAGTCAAAATGAGGTAAAAAATAGATATTTCAAATCAAATAAATTACTGTGTATTCAGGACATATAAAGGTAAGTTTTCACTTAATTTCTAGAAAAAATAATTTTATTTGTAAAAGATAAAAATAAAAAACCAAAAACTTGGTTTTTTGAATTTTCCACTAAAATTTTAGGTTATGTTAAAAAAGTGCGAATGCAAAAGTTGTAGATCTAGTTATTAGATTAAGTTATAACCTACAACTTTGCCATTTCACTTTTTTCCATAGGACTTGAAGTTTCGCCGGAAATCGAGATAAACCATTTTTTTCCCTAAACCCCCCCCCATCATTCCCGCCCTCAGATCGCCCGTAATTTATTTTTCCTTTAATTTTTGTAATATTCTCCTCCTTCTTCAATGGGTTTCATCGTACTATAATTTATGTTCACTTTTTATTATTTTAAGAGGCTTCTACCCTGGTCTATTAATAAATTGTAAGAAAAAAATAATAGAACACAGATAAATTATAAAATTACCTCAACAACTACACCTTTCCATATACTGAATTCTATGTAATCGAAAATCCAGGGCATACTCATTTTAAAGAAGTTTTCAGTTATGTTTTTTGAGTAGCAATAGTATGTAGTACTTAGCAGAGTATTTATCAATAATATATGCTCTCCTATAACACAAATCACAATTAATTTAGTAGATATTTTTAAAACAACCTATCGCTGTCTATTGACAATTTCGGTCTAAGACAGTCCGCATCTTTAAGCTATTAGCCTCTTTCTTCAAATCGTTTCACCATCGTGCTTCAAGGCGCGCGTACACTTTAACTAATGATATGACGATGATATGACGATGATATGACGATGATATGACGATGATATGACGATGATATGACGATGATATATTATGACGATGATATGACGATGATATGACGATGATATGACGATGATATGACGATTATATGACGATTATATGACGATGATATGACGATGATATGACGATGATATGACGATGATATGACGATGACGATCTTCAATCTAGCATATTTCGGGCTCAAAGGTCGTTGGAGTGGACATGCATTTTAATAGATTTATATTGAACATGCATTATTTGATAAAAACCTTACCCACACCTGCTATCATTATAAATACTGAAGCTGAAGTTACAATAACATCAGTTCTTTTTCTTAAATCTGGTAGTTGGATCTCCAATACTTTTATACTCTCCAAAAGTAATAGCCATCTCCGTCCAATATTTGTCAGAGCCAGTGTTGATGTTAAACAAAAAGTGTAAAAAATTGCACTACCTGAAAACATACATATTTATTATATCATCCCACGTACGCATTTAGCTTTTAAAAACTCAACTATATACTATCGCGTACCTATTACTTGAGTCATGACAATTTTAAACTGTAAAAACAAAGGTTAATTCAACTTAACCAGAGACCAAATAATCTAACTCATCCACTTTATTACGACGTCTCTTTTCTAGTGGAACTAATGCTGCCTACACACCCATCACTGTCACTCTTGTATAACAAATCTAAGGAATACTCCAAGTTATGACAATCGAAAAGTCCCAGGAAAATTTAAGCTATCTTAAAAACAGCTTATAGCACAGTATTATATTATGTTAATTGTACCAAAGACTTTTGCCCAGACTATATTCCAAGAGCAGTTTATTCACTATTACAAACAGACAGATAGTTCCCTATTATATACAGAAACACTATTTAGCAAAAAAACAAGAAATATTCGATGTTTTTCAGCTTGACCTGACAAAAAATTAGATAACTCACCGAAAACACTAGGCGAAGCGCTGTTCTGAATGAAATACTGCAAAGATGTGAGACACATTACCGATAGTCCGAACAAGCTGAATGCATAGTAGATTGTGTAAGGTGACCGAAGTGTATACCTGTATGAAACTGTTATTAAGCATAGGGGAAAAACCGCTGGCACAAGTGCAAGGGTGTTTTGTAGCTAATTTTGTCAGTCTATAAGTGACTTGTTTATGCTTAATTTTGAGGTAAATGGCACTATGCTATAGATGTCTAAAATATTTATTTATTTAAATAAATTTGATGAGAACCAAAAGTTTAGTGTGGTATCATAAAAATATTTTCATATATAATGTAATAAGAATACAGATGTGACTAAAGCATGAACCATCTGATGATAAATGAATAAAAATATAAGCATTCATTAATTTTACGAAAAATTGATATAAAATGATCAAAAACATGATGAATAATTGTAAAACTAGCTAGGTTAAATGAAGACATGCCAAGTGCAAGATATATTATAATGCACAAGTGTATCAGAAAATAAAGGTCTGCTTCCTTACTATCACAATCCGATTGAATGGTTAACGGACACAACCGACAGCATTACAAGTACTTACTCTTCTAGGCAGGGCCATCAAAAACCTTACACATTAAATAAGAAATTCTCGCGCCGATTAACATACATATATACAACATCCCAACATCAACTGTTGGGCAGTGGCCCACCAGGCACGATCACCTCGTCTGGTTGGAGGATAATCCCTTTGTGTTGGAGGAACACGACACCCTTTCCTCCACAAACCTATAGAAGTCCACTGCTTCACATCGGCTTCTCCCATTGCACACCACATATTTTGATTACTAACTTCTTAACTTTCACATGAGGAATTCAATCATTTCTGAATACAAATTCATGTACTTGATTGACCCTTACCTCATTTGGTTATTTTTCTGATTTATTAGTCCAGATAATGGTAAATAGCCCATGAGTCGAATGCAGAATAAGGTTCGTCGGATTGAGTTGTAAAAACTGCTTCGTTTCATCTTGTTCAAAGTTAACTGTTCAAGCGCCATAGATTCTTGTGACATATAATAAAAATTACTATTTTAAAGTCATATAAAATAAGCTAAAATAGTTAAAGTTACTTACTTATTAAAGAGTTCTGAATATATTAAATTACTTACACTTTAGTTTAATCATTTTATGGTAGTCCATGTCTACACGTATGAACTCATAACAAATTCACCTCTAAAGAAAACAACGTGTCAGGCAATACTTTGATTGTGAGTACATAAACAAGAGTTATTTTGGTTAAAAAATGAAAACAAATTAAGTATTGGAATGACAAGTTGCTATTTTTCTGATATGATGGTATTTTCCAGTTTTGATTTTTGTTGATTCAGAGTCTAGACGTTCTATATCACAACAAATACTGTCCTCGTTTTAGTTGAGAATTACTAAATAATATATAGACATATAAAATATATAAATAAATAAAAATCTTATTCTTTTTTCGAAATTAGTATTAACTTAAAGTAAAACTAAACTTCACTGACATTAAAATTCACGTAACATATTTCAGAAATATACTATAGTTAACTTATAGCGAATTGTATCGAATAACCACCACCGTATACTCTTTGAAAGCCATCTTTATTATTCAGGCACTAGTTTACTACTCTATGATTACTTAGTATAGTATACATGTGGTGTATATTGGTGTATAGTATACATACATAATGATTGTCCGTGTGGTGACGGATTAAGAATACTGAGTATCACCACCCCTATTCATCCCGCGGGTGTCGTAAAAGGCAACTAAGGGATAAACTACGCAAGACAATATCAATGCAAAGAGAAGAAAAACTTGAAACCAACCCAATACTAACACGTTTGGCCAGCGTGGTATAGTAGGCCAATACCTCCTTTCTAAGGAGAGGCCTATGTCCAGCAGTGGACTGTTAAAGGCTGTTGATGATGATGATAGTATACATACGGCTACATTATTTATTCTAAAACAAATCGCTACAATGCCTATAATCACGTCTTGATCTCAACGAGATAATGAGTGTCCGAATACTACGTGCTCGATAATAGACTCATATATCTGAAATATGCTGACCAAGCTTATCTCTGTGTAAATTCTATCAATTACTTCAAACAATATATAAAAATTCGACCATCAAGTAGTATTTATCTCACATTACTCAATAGTAGCAAATGTAGAAATGGTGCCACAATTTCTCCCCCAGACATCCCAACATTGAATTTCCAAACTACACAATCCAATAACGACTACACATTCTAGGAAATTACGACTGTACGTTGGGCCAATATTTTTTAAATTGGAGAAATTCTTACTTTTTCCTTTCAATCGGTACTCGTCTCGCCTACGACCACAATCGATCGGTACACTTCGACTTAAACTTTAGTTCACAAAATTTGTAGTAGTTACCTTATGTATTCATAAGGTAACTACTACAAATTTTATTAATATTTTAATACGTTGTAGTCCCGTCTTACAAATGACTGTCATCAATTTCTATATTTACTAAATGCATTGAACTCAAACTCCTATAGTTAAAATGCCAAATGCCTGTCATCTCTTCTCTTGCGATTTGATGTGGGCTTTGTTTATTCCACTCATTATCATCTACCTAGCCTTTATTCCCAAGTTTATTTGGGGTTTTACCTGAATTTCAGTTTTTCCACAGAGCGAATGACATCGGACCTCTGCAACCCTAAGGGAGAAGTGAAATTTGAAGATTTAACTAGTTGTCAGTATATTTGAGGGCACTGACATCCCAATAACGATTGCCATAGATGTTTATGACAACCGGGACCGACGGCCTAACGTGCTCTCCGAGCCACGGGCGTGAATCACCGCCATACTTTTGACCCGACCCGGAATTTGAAACCGAGACCTCTTGATTAGCACTCGCATACGCTAACTACTAGCAGGGGGGTGTCACTCCGCAGTTTAGGTATAGTCGGCCGGCTGCCTGCCGGGTCAGACACGCCGGTCAAACAGACATCGTCAGAACAGTTCAGAGTTACACGATAGAAAGAGACGCAATTGTAGGTAAATATAATCGTGCCAGCACCTGTCGCAAGTGGGCCCTGACTTATCAGACAGCCAATTTGGCTTCCGACAAGGTCGTTCAACGCTGGATGCGATCGATCGTGTCCGTTCCTTGTCGGAAGAGGTTGTCTGTCAGGGGGGAGTGGCGTTGGCCGTCAGTCTCGACATAGTCAACGCCTTTAACTCCCTCCCGTGGTGGGTGATTAGAGAGGCACTGGTGTATCACCAGTTACCTGTCTACCTGCGAGACATCATCGGGGCCTATCTTCGTGACAGGTCCATATCCTATATGGGTCGGGACGGCGAAGAACATCGAAGGGAGGTCACATGCGGGGTACCCCAGGGATCGGTCTTAGGACCTCTCCTATGGAACCTCGCATATGATGCGGTCTTGAGGACCAGCTTGCCTCTTGGAGTGTGTGTCGTCTGCTACGCGGACGACACTCTAGTACTGGCAAGGGGGCATGGCTTCCAGGCAGTGTTAGAGCTCGCCGAGCTGGGGGTGGCCTGTGTCGTCCAAAAGATCAATGACCTGGGTCTAAGGGTTGCACCTCATAAGACGGAAGCTCTGTGGTTTCACAGGAAACGCGGAGGTGCCGTTCCTACACGCTCTCTTATCAGAGTGGGAGGAGCGGAGGTCGAGGTCGGTCGCCACATTAAGTACCTCGGCCTCACCCTAGACAGCCGCTGGAGCTTCGAGGAGCATTTCGAGCGGATGATCCCCCGAGTCCGGGGGGTGGCGGGCTCCCTACAAAGGTTGTTGCCTAATTTAGGAGGTCCGCGGGAGGAAGTTCGCCGCCTTTACGGTGCGGTGATACGGTCCATGGCCCTCTATGGAGCGCCGATTTGGGTCAGGCGCCTATCGGCCTCCTCCCGCTGCCGAGCTAAGCTCAATCAAGCGCAGCGGGTAGCGGCCATACGGATCGTACGAGGATACCGCACCATCTCGTCTGAGGCGGCGACTGTACTGGCACGTTTCCCGCCTTTTGATATCCTGGCGGATATGGACGCAAAGGTCTATGACCAAATCCGTGCCATTCGCCGGGATGAGAGCGGGGAAGACCAGGACGTGCTCGGAATGCGGCGGAATGCTCACCGACAGGCACTGGCCCAGTGGCGTGCGCGGCTGGAACAGCCGCATATCGCGCGTCAACGCGCTGTTGGTGCCATTCTGCCTAACCTCGAAGCTTGGGTAGGTAGGGAGGGAGGTCATGTCACGTACCGACTTACTCAGATACTCACCGGGCATGGCTGCTTCGGTGAGTATCTGAATAGGATAGGACGCGAGGAGACGGCACAATGCCACCACTGCGCAGCCGACTGGGACTCTGCCCAGCACACGCTGGAGGACTGCCCCGCTTGGGTGTCTGAACGCGAAGTCCTAGTTGGCCAAATCGGACGAGACCTGTCCCCGCCAGCAATCATTGCTGCAATGCTGGCGGACGAGGAGGGATGGGGCGCAGTGGTCTCTTTCTGTGAAGCTGTAATGCTTCAGAAAGAGACCGCTGAACGGGATCGGGAGAGGGCCGATCCTGAGCGTAGAGGACGTCGGCGACAACACCAGCCCTCGAGGGCACCGCAAGCTACCAGAGAGTGGGGATCTTTGGTAGCAGATTAACTGTTGCGGTTAATAGAGAGGAGGAAAAACACGCCAATGGAGCCGTTAGTTAGGGGGAAGCCTCTCTGGCTTTCCTCGGGATAGAGCCTTGATAGGCGCGGCATCAATCCTGGGGGGACCTGAAATAATATGGTCCGGGTCCTCCCTAGAGCAGGGTGCATGAGTCCGGCGATCGGGGTGGGTTTTAGTGGAAACACCACATACCCCTGGCTTCTGTATCCCCTAGGAGCCGGGGATCCGAAGGGATTTCCCACCTCGTAAAAAAAAAAAAAAAAAAAAAAAAAAAAAAAAAAAAAAAAAAAAAAAAAAGGTAAATATAATCGTAGTGATTCGGCGCTGTGCGATCTAAATTGAACTTAATCTTTTGACACCGAGGGTATCTATAACTTTAATTTACTTTTCGGAGTGAGTCTTCTGTACTGGTACTAATATGTATTCTGTGCTACTAGACCAACGAGGCAGTACCATATTCCACTCAGTTTAAGTTATTTATAGAATTCGAAGGAAATAAATTTTTAAACTCTGTTTGTCTTGTTTTGTTCCTGCTAATCTCCACCTGCAACAACTGTATCCAATTTTGTTGGAATTTTCACTGGTAAAAAGCTAGCATTATTAGGTCCAACTTTATCTTCTTTTACAGTTGAAAAATCATTTTAATTCTTGACGAAAAAAAACTTAAAATTGTTTAAAAATTGTAATTCAAGAAGTGTGCAACTCATGTCATTAATACATGTACAATATCTTTTAAATAATTAACTCTGCACACTAAATTAAAAATTTTGGTTAACTCTACAGATCAACAATATTTTGTTACACTGGTTTTATAAAGCAATCATATTTTAAAAAAAATATTTTGGTCTGGCTCGCTCATTTAGTCGACCCTAAACAAAGGCTGGTGTCACCCTATATTCTTAATCCGCCACCACACTTCATGATTTAAGTGGCTGCTTTCATATTAAACTAATAATATAGCCGATCATTTTCAAATATTGCGAAAAGCAGAGGAAAGAAACTAGTTAAATATACAAGATTGAATTGTAAATAATTTAATTATTTGAAATGAAAATGGATCAATGTCGGAACACAGAAGATGTATATAATATATACCCTAATGCGTCTTTTACAAAACTTCAATTGTCTTTCCAGCTTGATCATATCCACTTATTTAATTTGTAAAATTGTAATAACATAATTTCGTAGGTTACGATAGTTGCGAATACCTGAAAAGCAAAACAAATTATACTGAAATTATATGTGAGCCAAGAAAAAATGGCTTAAAATATTTTATTTTAATAAAATTAGTTTTCTTTTACTCTTCCGCTACTCTACCTACAAGTATCTACACACAGCATTACAAGTTATCGGAAAATATATTTTGGAAAAACTACTATATCCAGAGATGGATTAGTTTTTTTTAGTTTTTTTTATAGTAAAGGGGGCAAACGAGCAAACGGATCACTTGATGGTAGGTGATTGCCGACGCTGATGGACACCCTAAACACCAGAGGAGTCACAGGTGCGTTGCCAGCCTTTAAGAAGGGAGTACGCTCTTTTTTGAAGGTTTGAAGGTCTTATCGGTCCGGAAACACCGCAGGACAATTTTATTCATTCCACAATTTAGATGTGCGAGGCAGGAAATTTAGGGAAAAACGCACTGTTTTTTATACGATATTCCAAGAGAGTGAACTATTAGAGTAGGTAATTACTAAAGTAATTTTGTTTGATAAAGTAAAAACTATGAGCTTTTATTATTGTTTTTTTTATTTAGGCCTACTAAAGTGACTTTACTCTGCCTGAAAGCATGAGCAAAATCCAGGAGAGGCGGTTCGCGCCGCGACAGAGATTGGCGACTGAGACAGAATACCGAGACAGGAGACCCCGACCGAAGACCGCGACCGTCACTTGACTTTAGGCAATGTTTAAGCGACATTTCGCAAGCGAGACAAAGACAGGAGCTAGTCTCTTTAACAGTCATCACCCTCATTGTGAGATCAGTCATGCCGCATGGTGTCCCACACTATGGTGGCTTAGTGAAATGCTACTGCATCATCATTATCATCATCATCATCTGCTTGTTCTTCATTATAAAAATATGCAGATATAATTATACGTCAAAACATATTTTCGTAAAAAATACGTAGCAAAATAATTTTAAAAACACAGTACAGAGATGAAGACGATGAAGTCTTGAAGAGCTGGAATGTGCAGCAACATTCCTTTTGCTTAACATAAATCCCAAGTAATGTATACCTTTTCCTTGGACGGGCTCGCCCACCTTAAGACTCCTAGGACTACGACACATAGCTAAAGGAGCTCGAAACCAGGCGGCTGGCGGCCTTTGTGATGTCATCAACTCGTATCTCTCAAACAACGGAATAAATGAGTAGAGTGAACTCTTTTGCTTTGCCTATTCGTGCGTGATGGTGACACGCTCGCTGTCTTAAAGGCAAAGCACCCTGAACCTTCGCGGCCTCTTAGTTTCCCATCAGATCCGGATCTATCATTTCCCGCGGTATCGGTAACTGTGGAGGACGTTGTAAAGGCACTTAGTGCTTTTTATGTGGGTTCAGCGGGGGGCCTGGACGGCATCAGGCCAACACACCTTAAGGAGTTTACTTCAGTGTCAGCTGGGGACAACGGTCGTCGCCTTTTGGAATGCATAACTAGGCTCGTAAATTTCCTGCTCAGCGGTCAGCTGAATCCATTGGTGAGTCCGTACCGTTACGGTGCCTCTCTCTTTGCGTTGGTTAAGAGGGACGGCGGCATAAGGCCAATCGCGGTCGGTAGCATTTTTCGTCGCTTAGCTGCTAAACTAGCATGTTGCGCTGTTAGAGAGAACATGTCGGGTTATTTGTAGCCACATCAATTGGGGTTCGGGACAAAGTCGGGCTGCGAGGCAGCCATCCACGCACGAGCGTTTGCGATGGATCCGGCGAACGAGGGGAGCTTCTTGCTAAAGCTTGATATTCGAAACGCATTCAATACCTTGGAGAGGGACGTAATTTTGAGAGAGGTTAAGGAAAATGTTCCTTCTCTCTTTCCATTTCTTCACCAAGTTTATAGGCTGCAATCAAATTAATTTTTTGACCACAAATAAATTAGTTCTCAGGTTGGAGCTCAGCAGAGGACCCCTTGGGACCGCTTCTTTTTAGTTTGGCTATTCAAAAAGTGATAACTGAGCTTAAATCTCCCTTCAACGTATGGTATCTTGACGATGGCACTATCGGAGGTACGCCAGAGGATGTACTACAGGATTTAGAATACCTCATTCCTCGTTTCAAGGACCTGGGTCTGGAAGTAAACACTTCGAAGTGTGAATATTTTCCCTGCAGCGTAGGTATTAATATTCACTCCTCTCGTTTGAGCGCAGTTTTACCGGGCCTAAGAGAATTATCCTCTCTCGATTTTACCCTGTTGGGATCTCCCGTCGTTTTTAACGCTGTTCCCGGGGCAATAGCCTCCAGAATGAATCTTCTCCTCGCTACCCACGAACGTCTGAAGGGCCTGTCCGCTCATGTTGCGATTGTCCTGTTGCGTGCGTGCTTTGCCCTACCGAAAATTAATTACCTTCTGCGAACCACTCCTACCTGGCTTTGCCCCGAGGAAGTTCTGTTATTTGACAAAGCCCTGAAATCGATTGTGGAATCCGCCCTTAACGTATCCATGGATGGACAACCAGTGGTTTCAAGCGAGTCTTCCGATCAGATGTGTAGGTCTGGGAGTGCGTAGTATAAGGGACGTGGGCCTCCCGGCTTTTCTGGCATCTGCGAACGATGTTGCGAGCCTTGTCACCGTCTTATTAGGATCCCATGGTGGCGGGGCAAACATACCGTTTTTATCGGATGCTGTATCGGCGTGGTTGGCTCTCAGTCCGAGTGTGGATTTGCCCGGAGCGGCGCATGAGCAGCGAGAGTGGGACGATGTGGGGGTGAAGCGGACCCAAGGTGCCTTATTGAAGAACTCTTCGGGAGCAGGTATGGCTAGACTGAGACCTAACTTGGGGACGTTGCTAGATGACGATTCTTTGCGCGTGGCCGTTGCCCTTCGCCTGGGCTGCAACGTTTGCGAACGTCACGTGTGCACCTGCTGCTCTGTGGTAGAGGCCGACGGCCACGATGCTTTGAGCTGTCGTCGATGCTCGGGAAGGTTTCCGCGTCACCATGCCCTTAACGACGTGGTTTGCAAGGCCCTCATTTCGGCTAACATCCCCTGTCTCCTTGAGCCTCCGGGTCTGTGCAGATCCGATTGTAAAAGGCCGGATGGGATGACTCTGGTGCCCTGGAAGAATGGCAAGTGCTTGATCTGGGATGCTATTTGCGTCAGCACTGTTGAGACTGTGCGGTCACTGTGGCGGTGGAGACAATGGGGAGCTGGGCTGCCGAAACTTCAGGCTTCGTGGGGGAACTGGGTCGTAGGCTTTCGGAAATAAACGGGGACTCTCGTTCCTGCTCGTTTCTGATGCAAAGGTTGGCCATTGCTATACATCGCGGATTGCCGCGATGTATAGCAATGGCCAACCTTTGCAATGGCCGCGATGTATAGCAATGGCTTCTAGCATAATGGGCACCTTTCCACCGGAGGCGGTTGGGGACGAGTTAATTTAAGTATTTTGTTTATTTTTTGTATTTATGTAATCATTATTTAAATAAATGTATGAACCTAACCTTAATAAAAAGTAAAAGTAATAAAGTAATGTATTGTTGCGTAAAAGTGATGCGCAATATCTGTTTTATATGTATATTTCACCTATAAGCTGAATGATAGTACCTAATATCTCAGTTAATGCTGTGGCGTCCTATAATTTGTAGAAGTGCAATAGCAAAAAATCTTTGTATGTTGAAGTGATTTTATTGTATGCATCTTTTGTTGCAGGTCCACAATACAAAATAAATAAGTTATCAGATTTCTTCCATGCTTGTTTTATTACATAATTACGCACATGTAAGTCGGAGTGGATTCCACAGTCTTGCGGAAAACCGATGATACGCAAATATTTTATTCCCATTTACCGTAGTGAGTAAGATAAAGTAACTTTAACTCACAAGGGAGAAAGTCAAGTTGGAGGAAGGCCTTGGCACTCAATTAATTTTGAATGCCAGTGTAACACTAATTTATACATCATCATCAACAGCTTACAGCAGTCCACTGCTGGACATAGGCCTCTCCTTAGAAACGAGGTTTTGGCCTACTATACCAGGCTGGCCAGACGGGTTGGTATAGGGTTGGTTTCAAGTTTTCCTTCTCTTTGCATTGATGTTGTCTTGCGTAGTTTATCCCTTAGTCACCTTTTACGACACCCGCGGGATGAATAGGGGTGGTGACACTCTGTATTCTTAATTCGTCACCATACCGACAACTATACCAATTAATACAGCCTTGTATTATAAATATGACAAATTAATTAAGAGATAATGATGATAAAACAACAGTTCCGGTACAATTGCACCGACATACTAACTGTTAGAATCATGCCACGTGTCACGTAAAAGAAATCCAATCCGCTCATGGCAATTCTGATAGCCTTAATTTGAGCCACGTATCTTTGAACCTGAAACGTAGAAAAAAGTTAAAATCAAATTTATATTCTGTATATTAAAATATTTTTATAATTTTGCATGGCAGTTGTTTTTCAATATTTTGAATTATTTCCTTTTAATGAGCGTATTACATATTAATATTTTAATATAAATGGTGTTTTGATATTGATTGCTTTGTACTATCGTAAAAAGGTAAATTTCAAATTAGAGAACAAATCATAATTAAAGCAATGAAATACATAATCTATTTAAATGGACATTACAGGTACACAGTGAAAGCCTGCGCAAAACTAACTGTCAGATTAAGAAAGATAACTTCAAAAATTTAATCAGAGTATGACTGCAGATGATAAATGAGAGTTCAGTTCAAAGTCACTTCAAAAACTGCTGAACAACCATTAAAAAGAGTTTAGAGATAATATTCGTATTATGATTAGTGATTGCAAATCCCGCACGATTTTTCAATACCAGTATTTCGGGATCGTATCGCATCGTTCCCGGGGTCCAGTTGTCGATACCGGGATTATAAGAAAATTTAAAAATTAACAAAACTAACTTTTAATAAATAAAAAAAGGAAAAACAACAAACAAATATGAATTGTAATAAAATAAACAAAACAGATAACAAAAACTAACAAATGATATAATTTTGGCACTAGTGTATTATTTTTTCTAAAAATTTAGTATTTGTTGTTAATTCTAGTATTTGTCCTAAAAATAACTTACATTACTATTTTTAGAACGATGAGTATGAGAGTAAACTATGTCGAGTTTAGAAAACTTTCGGATAAGACTTGATTAACTTAAGACTTATATTTTTTGATACTGAAATTTCGGTATTGTTTGGTTTATAATCCGGAAGAAAAATAGATCTGTATCCCGGTTTTCGGGATCCCGGTATTTAATCTCTAATTATGATTATATTAAAATCATGGAGTAGAAAGAAAAAATAGAAATTTATATAGATATGGACAAAAAAATAAAAGCAGATTAGCGATTAGTTTGAAAATAAATTATTTCAAATCACTGACAACACTTCAAATTTGTTCTACCGTTTAGCGCCAATCAGTGTAAGTTCAAAAACATTACTAATAATTAAATTAGAAACATAACTACTTACCTCAAAATTAAACTTAGAAGTAGGCATATCGTATAAAATATAAACTGGTGCGGCACCATAAGCGTACACCCTTGCAGAAAGTACTAGGACCATTGTCGTTCGCAAAATTACATAAGACAATGAATAGACAAAGAATGTGTAATGATTCACAGTTAATAGGTACCTAAAAATAGGAAGATATACGAAAAAAATTATATTAGGTTACACAGTCACTTAAAAACTTAGCCAAGTCAAAATATCTAATGCAAAATATATCTGTTTGAATCTATGGTTTCATATTCACTCCATCTAATTCTGAATGTAAACACTTTCTACCTGGTATAAGTTACTATCCCGGGCCAGACGGCCCCGCGCCGGACGGGGTACCTGCCCGAGTGAGGGCCCGAACCCTCGACTACATGTCGGACCGCCTCAGGGAAGTGTTGGACGCTAGCCTGGCGTCCGGACGCTTCCCTGAGCGCTGGAAGTGCGGAAGAGGGTCCTGATCCAGAAGCGGGGACGGCCTGCCTGGGAGGCGGGTAAGTTGTTTGAGAGGGTTCTCTCTGCCTGCATCGTCCAGCACCTCTGTGAGGTGGGCCCCGACCTGTCGGACGCCCAATTCGGTTTTCGAGAAGGACGTTCGACGGTCGACGCGATCCTGCTCCTGAGGGCTGTGACCGAAGAGGCGGTGAGCTGCGGCGGAGTGGTGTTGGCGGTGTCCTTGGACACGGAGTGCCAGGGTACCTGAGGCGGCTGGTGGCAGATTATTTAGAGGAGCGTACCGTCATGTACGAGGACCGAGATGGTGGCGGCATGAGGCGTAGGCGCGCACACCTGCGCCTCATGCCGCCCTGAGTGTGGCCGTGGATGGGCGGAACGGGTTTCCCGTCAATTCGCAGTAGTGGCCAACCGCGAGGGGGCGGCGTCCGCGTGTGACCGGACGTCGCCCCATTAGAGAGTAAAAATTTGAGATGGTGCCCGCAATAATACGGGCAGGCGCTGGGAGGAGTCCAGAAGGAAATCCCTTCCCTGGACTGCCTCCAAAATACAGGCGCAGAGAGGTCACATCGTGAGGTTTTAGTCGGTTCGGGTCCGACGAACCACCCCGCCGTAAACCCCCGACGGGGTGACGGTCCGTGGGGATAATAAAAATATTGTGGAACATTGAGGTCTTCTGTCACAAGTATTTTGTACTTAAAAGGAGACCTCCCGTTTTGTAGAGAAATGTCTATGGAATGAATAAAGACCCTTCCGTTGGTTAGTTGAATGCGGGGCGAGTGACCGATACCTTTACCACGGTAACCGATAAAATGGCACCCGGCAACAGGCGATCACGCAGGTAATAGCTAGTTATGAATAATTGAACAAAAATTTAATAATAAAAAATTATAATGACTTCTATACTAACTTACCTATAATCTTTCTGGTCCTTGGTACAAGTATAATGGGGATCTAAAAAACCTTTATTGGCACTGTAAATATAAATAAAAATAAGAAAATAAATGTATAGATTATCAAAACAAAATACAGCAAAGTTTAAGTTCACCTAATTTTTACCCAATGGCAATTGTAGGGTTATGTTTTTCGAGCGTATCTTGTGTACCTATGTAATATTGAGATATTGAGGTCGGGACCTGTCGGGACCCATATTGTATAGAATGATTTTAGGCTATATTGTTCAATGAATCCAGCTTATTGCATTCAAGAATATGTTTCATATTAAAATTTATATTTTTTTATTTCATATTAATTTCAATATCGTGTGAAATAAATACTCTTGGATTCTAATAATGCTTTCCATCAGGCAGAATAGAGTCATATTAGCAGGATTAAATATATATAAATTTATTTACACATTTCTGGATTGATCTTAGTTTTGAAATTTATTAGTTTTTTTTTATAAATATGTAATTATGCTCATGAGCATCTAATGAATCATTAGGGGTCCTTTATAAAGATTGTGATTGTCATATTTTTCGTCAGTCAGCAAACTTAATCTTACGTTCTCACAGACATCTCAGGTTTTTATATGAGGTTAGCACAAGTTACATAAGAATATCTTAAAATACTAAAGCTCTTAGCGTTAATATAAAGTCACTTACCTTATGACATAAAATAATTGGGTGCAAATAGAGGACAAGTTACTGGTTAAAGATGTAAACAGGCAGATTCCAAACCAAATATTTATTAATTTTACTAATTGCACGATTTTTAAATATTCTAAACGGAAAAATTCACACAAAAAGACGTCCTAGAAACAAAAATAAATAATGTATGACGATGATGTAATGATGTAAAACAATTGAATTGTTGCTATATACCGATCAAGTGAGGTTATTAAACATCTACATATTAATTTTAAATCAAAGTTGTTTCTATGCCCAATTTAAAAAATATATTTAAACCTACCATAATTACTAAATACTAAAGCATGAGTAGAATCAACAAGTAGAAGTCACCAACCTCATTGTGAGGGTAAGCAATGCAGCATGGTGACCCATACCATGGCGGCCTAGTCAGATGTTTCTGCAACATGACCTCTGGAGGCACAGAGAATGCTGAAGAATTATTGGACCTCCGGTCTCACGCTCACAAACGAAATACGACAGCCAGAATGCTGTCAATATTAGCATTGTCTTCTGTGTGGGAATAGTACTGCCCCGCTCCACTCCACTACCAATGATGCCCTATCCTACCCTACCATACTGCACTATCACATTGTCTGCATTCGAAATGAGTATGGTGACCCCTACTCCTAGATTCGACTGCTGCTTTCCATCAAGTAGAGTCACTTTGTCAGGTCCATATAAAAAAATACAATGTGCTAGTTAACAACATATTTAATTTATCTGAAGATGTTTATTCAAATTGCATGTAACCTCATGAAGCAAAATTCTTACCTCTTGTACAGCTCTTTTCAGTCGTCTATTGTGTATTATGAAATATTCAGTCAGGTACAAGCTAATCAGAACCAGGATAATTTCATTGTAGTTAAAGTTAAATGAACCCTGTAAGATAAAAATCTAAAAAGAAATCAGATATATTATTATTAAATAAATTTATAGAATCTTAGGTTGCCTGGAAGAGATTGCCTTTGGCAATAAGGCCGCCCTTTGTACACTACATTTATATATGTCATTTAATGTACTGTAATTTAACTCTGTATTAAGGTGTACAAATAAAGAGTTTCTATTCTATTCTATTCTTGAATCCAACCGGAACGTTAGTAGGCCTCATATTTCTAATTGAGGGTAGACGTGAGTTTGCGGGTGAGGAGAATATTCTCGTACATTCACTTTATTGTAACACTCGCGAAATACAGTTAGGACATTGAATAATAGTCCATGGTTAATAATTTTAAATAAGACACTCCACCGAGCACGTGGTGCTCACACGAGATGATCGCGATAACTCTGCTCGTCAACGACGACGTTCCATTTTTAGAGGAACTCACGAACTAATGAATGAACAATAATCATCTAGGGATGGGATAAAATCATTGTCACCTGTGATCCTTGTCTATGACTTATGACATGAAAGTAATCGACTAAAATCAATCAGTCAATCGCGTTATTTATTATTATTTTAAAGTGTCAATGATTCGTATCCCTGCGGTTACCGGTCGCATGCGCCATTGCCCGGTGTTGCGTCAGTGTCTTACCTTCAGACACTTAACAGTGTTACCAGCTAAAATAATCGATACACCGACAAAATTAACGTTTGAGTTCCACACCCGTCTCATTCCCAACTCACATTTTATCTTCATGAAATTACAAAAAAAACTATGTGTATGTATGTGTAAAAGTTGCAAAAGTCTAAAACAGTACCTCACTGATGATCCATTTCCACAGAGTTCCCTGTGTATAGTCAAAAATCATGGGCCTATACAACTTCAAATAAGTATCAATTAAGTTGTCTGAATTGCATGCGTAAGCAATAATATATCCGTGGCTAGCTAGCAAAATATAATCCCCTAAAATAAAAATAATATGGAAATTTACATATTTTTTTAATCTATAGAAAGTTATTTCTAAATTCTTTGTAGTTCCGTATTCATTTAAATTGAAAGATGAAATATTTGTTTAAAAATCTTTACCTGCACTCATTGCTACCATAAACGCCATAGTCAATGCTATAGAGTTTCTGAATTTATTTCTAAAATAAGGTAGTTCATTTTCAATTTTTTCAATTTCTTTTATTACAGTCGGCCAGCTGTGACTTGTTTTGGCGAGGATCAAAGCTGCTGCCAAATTAGAACCGTGGAAGGCAAAACTTGCTGGAATCATATTTTACATAGTTATAGCAGTTACTATTCTCATCATCATCATCAACAGCCTTTAACAGTCCACTGCTGGACATAGGCCTCTCCTTAGAAAGGAGGGTTTGGCCTATTATTTAAGACACTTTAATAAGTATGGAAATAGTTTACCCCTTTTATTGCAGCATATATATATTATATCTACAGTAATATCCTTTAGTAGAAGGTAGACTACCATTTTTGCAGCTATAAGTCTTATTACTTTACACTTTATGTGAAACAGTTAAACAGCTAAAAATAATACTAATGAGTAACAGTCTAAACAGTCAGTATTCAGGTCTAAACTACTTGAAAGCTTCCAAAAGAGGGCTTCTTAGCATTCGTCTGAATGAAAAAGTAACTGTTGATTTATCCCTCGAGTCCGTCCCACAACACCAATAATCATCTTATTTATTTATTTATTATAGATTAAATTTTATGTCGGTTAAACATTTTTACCCAACATAACACTGCCTCGTTGATCTAATGGTTCGCTAATCATGTCACATACGCTTATGTGACTGTTGCTCAAGAAGTATCGGGTTCAAATCCCGGGTTGGGCCAAAAGTATTGTGTATTTCTGACAGGAAATTCTTAATAACAGCCCGGAGTGTAGTTTGGCGGTGATACACGCCCGTGCCTCAGGTAGCACATTAAGCCGTCGGTCCCGATTGTCACAAACATCTATGGCAATCGTTATTGGGAAGTTAATACCCTCAAATATACTGACAACTAGTTTAGCCACAGATTTTCAGTTCTCCTTCCGAGTTGCGGAGGTTCGATGCCAGTCGCTCTGTGTAAAAACTGATATTCAGCTAAAACCGGTTGAATTGGTAGCCGACCCCAATTAATCTTGGGAATACAGGTAACATATTTGAATTTAACCGTTGGGGTAAACGTGTTCTTGAGTGGAGACCGCGTCTCGGCAAACGTAGTGTAGGACGTCCACAGGCCAGGTGGAGTGATGATTTGCGTAAGACGGCTGGCAGGAGCTGGATGCGAGTCGCCGAGGATCGAACTGAGTGGCGTGCAATTGGAGAGGCCTATGTCCAGCAGTGGACTGCGATAGGCTGATGATGATGATGATGATGATGATGATGATGATTTGAATTGGCGTTATGAGAGGCACGTGCCACAAACATTTTATTTAAATGGCCCTGCGACATACTTATAGGGGCTGGAAGCCGTGAAATGAGTAAAACGATATAATCCAAAATAAAACTTACTAAAATATCCAAGCTGTATTCCTTTCTGATATATTTGAAATATTGTGGCAAGACACATCAAGACTTGTCCAAACATGCTGAATGCATAATATATAGTATAAGGTGACCGAAGAGTGTACCTGAAAACATATTTAATGTCTTAAGTGATTACACAATTACCCGTTTCATTATAAATGTTGGGTTAAAGCGATCCTACTTGATGGGCCCCGACGTTGGCAATCCTTAGTAATTTGACTCACACGTGGTTACCTTAACGTGTTAAGATGTGCGCGTTACATACAGACGACTGAGTTTCATGCAAATAGCGACAGACGGCACCCACCCAAAATAATGAGCGATTGGCAAGAATCTCTTCGGTCATTCCGACCACGAACTCCACGTTCTGCTTTTGGTACTGTTAAGGTGCTTAAATCGTTCAGGAAACAAGCATGGCTATTCGGGAAGTACCTGCACTCGATCAATGATCAGAAATGGAGATCCTACCATGGTTGCCAGTGCGACTGCAGTGAGTATTTAACTCGTGATAGTGACCCCGTTTGTGTAGCGTAGTGGCAAATGCTCACTTTGATCATTGGGGATGATCAGTCGATATTGGCTGTCATACACTCCATAGGCTTAAACTACATAGGCTTGAACTTTGAATAGTCTTGTTGGTCTATGCGACTATGACTATTCAAAACAGGTTCGAATCCCGGGTTGCCCAAAAAATGTTATTGAATTTTTCTGATTATAGAAACGCTTAATTAAAGCCAGGAGTTTAGAAGCTTAGGGAAAACTTAGGGAGGGAGAGCTTAGGGAACTTTCTTGATTCCGAGAGCTTGTGAAGCCGCCGTTTGGTCATTTAACCACATACTCAGTAACAAAATACGACAACATGAATGCTGTCAGTTTGGGTTGGGCTTCTGTGAGTGAGTATAGTACCGCCCCAGACGAGATGGCCCTTTCGAGCTGAAATTAGCGTCGCTTTACTGCCTTGAGACACTGACCGCTCTCAGTTCACGTCGGATAGCCATCCCATGGGATTATGAGTGTAAGAAAACAGAGACTGCACAATTGTATTCGCAGTTAGGGATATAGAACACACTCACCTCAGTTTCTCACTAGATCGGTTCCTTAATCCCGTCAAAGGTACAAAACCA
Organism: Phragmatobia fuliginosa; assembly: GCA_932526445.1. Lineage (NCBI taxonomy): Eukaryota > Metazoa > Arthropoda > Insecta > Lepidoptera > Erebidae > Phragmatobia > Phragmatobia fuliginosa. The sequence goes on along the minus strand of OW052058.1, from coordinate 6,523,244 downwards.
ATTACCCGAAAACAGATTAGAGTGCCTCTTGTAATATTATAAAGACTACCTGGCTTTTTTCTTCTAGTATGATTTTCTCCACCAGTAATAGTCCTGGAAAAACAGTTAATAGGCATGTTTTTTCGATCATCGAGAAGATTATCAATTATCACGAAATGAAGACTGTTACTGAATAAATTCAAGTACTTGTCATTTATAGATTTTTACTGAACAACAGAAAGTAGGTTACGACATCAGTTTGCTAGTAGTTCATAGACGATATTTTCTTTACATTTATATTCAATAAAATAAACATACTAAGGTTGGCATGACAGCTTTTTATTTAGTTTGAAGCAGTGGACAACATGACAGTCTTGTAGTTTAGTTGTTATATCGAATTAATTCATGAAAATATAAAAAAAACCTTAAATGAAATATTTTGAAACATGAAACTGTTAAAAAAACTTCTGGACAATGATTTCATCATTATTATGCTTCCGAGTGTCAACGCTGTTTTCTATTTTTACAAATGATATTATTGAAAATGAACTAAAATTAAATAAAAGAAATTAGCAATTTTAAACTTACCTTAGTAACTTGTAAAAAATAAAAGCGGCCAAGTGCGAGTCGGACTCGCCCATGAAGGGTTCCGTATCAGCAAGTAACATCATATAAAAGTTCTTGTAGTTCGTTGTAACTTTCATCGATGTTTTTATACTACTGTATTGATTGGATGAAAGGTAAATTGCGTGTTACGATTTATGACGTATTAAAAAAAACTACTCACTAGATCTCGTTCAAACCAATTTTCGTTGGTAGTTTGCATGGTAATGTACAACATATATTTTTTTTAGTTTTATCACTCTCTTATTTTAGAAGTTAGAGGGGACACACATTTTTCCACTTTGGAAGTGTCTCTCGCGCAAACTATTCAGTTTAGAAAAAAATGATTTTAGAAACCTCATCATTATTTTTGAACACCTATCCATAGATACACGTATAGGTTTGATGAAAAAAAAATTTTTGAGTTTCAGTTCCAAGTATGGGGACTCCGAAAATGTATTGTTTTTTTTTTCTATTTTTATGTAAAAATCTTAATGCGGTTCACAGAATACATCGACTGACCAAATTTCAACAGTATAGCTTTTATAGTTTCGGAAATAATTGGCTGTGACATACGGACGGACAGACAGACAGACAGACTTGACGAATCTATAAGGGTTCCGTTTTTTGCCATTTGTCTACGAACCCCTAAAAATCAGTCAATACTGAAAACTTCTAATACTTTCTCAGGAACAACTTTAATGTATTAAATTTCCATTTTCGTCACACTCTTTATGAAATAAACTGTTTTAAAAGTCTCGCTGTACACTTAAATCCAATTCAATAAAGTATTAATTTACCTTTTAAGTCAGCTGTCAAAGTTCCAGTGCCGACGTCCTTTGACAACAAAGAACGTCTGCACGATATTTATTATCAAAACATTGCTAACAGGAATACAAATTCGTGTTAGCATTATTTTGATAATAAATATAGTTGTGTTTTTCTCTCATCATCATCATCATGATCAGCCCATCTCATTCCACTGCTGGACATAGGCCTCTCCATTGCACTACACTTTGGTCGATTTTGGGCTTTTGCGTCCTGCTACTGCCAGCCATCTTGCGCAAATCGTCACTCCACCTGGCCTGGGCGTCTCTCGATTGTTGATATTTTTATGATAAAGGGATTAGACGAAATGGTTCACCTTATGAATGCCGAAGGAGTTAAAAATTCACATTGGTTTCTAATTATTATAAAGTCGATTTTTTTTATTTACGAGTATGCCAAACTGACTACCTGATGGATAGCATGTCAATGGGTCGCTATGGTAGCATGGCATCATGGTGATGGGTCACCATAGTTGCCAATACGAGGAAAATATACTGTTTTGCCACTGTAAGCAAAACTTGTGGCCGATGTATTACAAAGATATACTAATTCAAAGTTATGAAAATATTTGCCACATTGTGCATACGTTTCAAGGCCACCTACATAGCTCTCTTATAACGTTTCTATGTTCAATCTCAGAGCTGGATTCTACAATCGGACAGTTAATCACCTGGACAGATCACAAGTGCAAAAACATACTAAAAAAATAATGCACGGCGGCAGCTAATGGGAACAATTCATACGACTTTTTTCTTTTTATGTTTCTTGTATAATACGTAATATGAATTATAGTTAACGAAGTATTATAATGATGCGAAGCATCATAATATTATTATTCTTAAAAGAAATAAATGATAGAAATAAGTGTAAAGTCAATCTTTGCAACAGTTGGTAGTAATAAATCGTGGCAAATGAAAGTTTGCGACAAGAGCTAATTTCATCAAATTAAATTGCTATTAAATTTAAATAAAGTTTTATTGCCACTTTGATAAAAAATGAGATTTTTAAGTATGTGATGAGTTACAAAATTAGTCAATATTAAATTTTCATTTATTTAACGAATCTTCTTCTTCTTTACAAATTCTTCTTTTTTTATTTACTTATTGTATATTATACTAACGATATGGCCTTAGTTAAATATTATCTACAACCCATAATGTCCCACAATGGAGGGTTAAATATGAATTAAACTATTTCAAAAAATGATCTAAACCATTACATGACTTGACCATGCATTTATAATAAATGAAAAATAATTTAGGACCTATTTGCCCTACATTACTAACGATATAAAAGCGATACGAAATTGGAGCGATATTATAACGATACATTATGAATCGGTTGAAAATTTGTTGTAGATGAATAATGATGACAAGATAGATAAGAATTTCGAAAATGTACTATCTCTAGCTACAGCTATTAGTGTGCAGTATGATAATCCCTACTAATATTATAAATGCGAAAGTAACTCTGTCTGTCTGTCTGTCTGTTACGCTTTCACGCCTAAACCACTGAACCGAATTTGATGAAACTTGGTATGAAGATAGAACTGAACATGGGAAAGGACATAGGCTACTTTTTGCTGCAATAATCGAGATACAAAAGCCAAAGCTAGGTGATTATAAAAATACATAAATCGTAGATGTCAAAATGTATCACTGTTTATCTCCTGTATAAACTTCACAGGTTGCTAGGCATAACACACTCGCATGGCAACCATATTGATAGTTCGTAAATGACATATAGACCAGTAGAACTGAACTTGGGAAAGGACATAGGATACTTTTTATCGCCAAAATAAAGGTAGAAGGGTTTGAAATAGGGGACGAAAGTTTAAAATCATGTAAGATTGTTTAATCTACCCTTACCGCGTCGCGCGATATAAACGAATTCCACGCGGGCGAAGCCGCGGGCGGAAAGCTAGTAATTAATATTTAAACTCTAAGAATTGAGGCTTTCAGAGGAGTCAGACAGTAGCGTGCTCAAGTTATTTTCCCCATGTGTTACAAGCACTTACCTCTATTCCTATAATATTCGTTTGATGGCATTAAGCTTCCCTTTTTTTTTCCATAATGAACAACCCATGACGTCTCACCGCTGGGTTAGGATCTCCCCACAGAAGAGGGTTAAGGCCACATGTCCCCACCCTGGTTAATGACGGATTTGGGACTGGCAATACACCTTGCGGTTACGTAATCTTGCTGTTGGATGTTTTTAAGCCGCTCGAAGGCTTAACTTAGCTTCACGACTATAATCTTATGATAACAACCGGGACCGACTGCTTGCCCTTCGAATCACGGAAACACTCCTAACATTTCATGCCACAAACGGTCACCCATAGGTACTGACCAAACCATCGTTGATTACCCTCGGTAATTGTTTCCATTCACCCAAGGCCACTTGGCTATAAGCACTTCCTTTACTGTAAGTGAGACTTAAATTTATCATCGGTAAAACGAAGGTCGTTTCAAATGCCTCTCTTTACTCTTCTATTATAAATTTTATGTATATTTGCTGACAGACTTGAAAATATTGGATAATTATGGAGTTGAAAACTGGAAAGTGTAATGCTACAAATGTTTATATAAGATAATAAGATAAGCAATCCTAACCAGGTTGATGAGTGACCATCTGTAAAATACAGAAGAGCAATCCATTCTAGGAGAGTATGTTAAGCTATTGGCAATAAAATAAATATAAATAAAGACTAAGAAACTGAACTGAGAATTCAAACTGAATTGTAAATATATTTTCTGTGAATCGTTTCTCTTGATAGTACCACTTAGTGTGATTTCAATTACGTCTGATCCGTTTAGTAGAAAGTTAAATAAGCTATGAAATTTTAAAGCAAACTACCATGAATAACTTAAAACGTGTTTTAAGAACATTGACCTCATAATTATGGAAATTTGCCACTGCAAAATGAGATTCAGCAGTTCAAACTCTTCTGGGCGTCGGCATTCCTCTTAAAGACCGTATCAGGAACGAGGTTATCCAAGAGTGAACCAAAGACATCGACATAGCCCTCATGATTATCAAGATGAAGTGGCAGTAGGCTGGCCATATATGCCGTTGCATCGATAACCGTTTGGTTCTTGAGGCCAAAGGCCAGGTGGAGTGCTGATTTGCGTGAGACGTAGAGTCACACATGCTGCGAATGCAGACAATAAAGTATGGAGGCCAACACCATGGCCGCTTAGTGAGATGATTTTTCACGCCCCGTTTAAAAGAATCGGGATCATTGTACTAAGGAAACACGTGAGCTGGTAGTGTAGTAGTAGTAGTTCTAGGCTAAATGCAAAGAAAAACTAAGCACCATAAACGCATGGGAAGGAAGATCCGCACCATTTATGGTGCTTAGTTTTTCTTTGCATTTAGCATAACATTACACTTAATCTAAGGTTATTATTTATTCTTCCATAATAGAACGGAAGGTAACAGTCGGTGCTACAAACTACGTGACATTTTCGGTAATGGGTGATACTATTTTAATAACCTGATCGTCTAATTAGTTTTGAATGTGGAATATATTTTCGTTAACCACTTACAAGCTGCGTCTTGAATATTAGGGTTTATTATGATAATTTAAAATTAAATGTCATGACATTTGGGTGACAAATCAAAACGTCATTTAGAAAGGTCAGAAGGATTTAACAGAAACTTAATTTTTTATGACCTTTCTCAAGCTTTTCTCAAGTTACCCTTCTTAAGTTAAGTTAAGTAACTTTTCCCTTCTTAGTTCGAAGAGGATAGAGGGCAAAAGTGTCCTTACGAGTACTGGACTTTCAGATCTAGCATATAAACGAGTCTCAAAGCTCAGTCATCGAAGCCATGTGTGCATAATATTTACTTAAGGGTCAGGACTAGAATACGGGTCTTAAGGACCCAGACATCGAAGCCATACATGTTTACATAAGACTTTGATATATGGGTGAGGTTCAGAATGAGGGTGAAGATGATCCATTTATGAGTCATCATATATTCAAAGACAATACCAGTTGTAAATATATTGTAACAGAATTGAATAAATCAGTTCTAGGTATTTAATTACATTTCCTTAGACACATAAGTAAACGAACACAAGTAATCTTACCAGCTAGTGTTATGGGTATAAACTTATTACGAGTTCTCGTTCACGTAAATTAATTTTAATATTTAAGACGCTATTTTATTTCTAGATACTATATTATATTTCTGAAGGACTCATCAAACTACGCAAATAACATCAATGCAAAGAGAAGGAAAACTTAAAACCAACCCTATACCAACCCATCTGGCCAGCGTGATATAGTAGGTCAATACCTCCTTTTCAAGGAGAGGCCTATGTCCAGCAGTGGACTATTAAAGGCTGTTGATGATGATGATGATGATGAAGCACTCATAGCTAAGTGGCCTCAGGTGATTGAAAACGATCACCGTAGGATAAAAACGGCGCGGTCAGACCTAGATTAGTGACCGTTTGTGGTAGAATATATTATAAGTGTTTCCGTGATTCGAAGGTCACGAGCAGTCGGTTCCGGTTGTTATTATAAGATAACCGTCGTGAAGCATAGTTGGAGCCCTTCGGGCGGCTTAAAAAGATGAAACGGCAAGATTACGTACCCACAACTTGTTTTACTGGTCCCTAACCCGCACTTAGGCAGCGTGGGGAGGTATGGCCTTAACTCACTCCTGTGGCGAGACCTATGCCTAGCAGTGGGGCGTTATGGATTTTTGTTGTTATATATTTCTAGATAGAGGCTACTTACCGACTAAAAGTTTGCGTTAGTGAGCCGATTGGGTTAAGATACTAATGTTATAGAGCTGTTATTGTCAGTTTTAGCAATCTACTAGTCTTAGATTTAAGCAGAATCGTATTCACCACTTCACCTTTTACTAAAATTCAATCTTGAACTTTGAAAAACCTGTAATTCTGGGTACAACAAAGAGATGACTTATACTCGTAAATCTGTTTCTGATTGTGTCCTCTGTTTCCAGAATCATAAATAATACAATATTTTTTATTTTCTAAGAGTTTCTAAATGTCAATAAAATGTTCAAATAAAATTGGTTTGAAGCTTTTTTATTTAATATTAATGGACTCCGGACTGTCTTGCTTAGAAAATTAGGACGCTTTATAAAGTTGACATTTACATCCGGGATTAAAATGAGCCAGAATACAAAATATTTTAAATATTTCGGTCTTTGAATGTTAGAGGATATAGAAACGAGTAGGTAGGTCACATGGAATTCAAGAGCCACAGTATAAAAAAGTCTTGCTGCCTTTCAAGTCAACTTGCCCCAAGCGTTAGAGACTCTTCAGAAACATTCACCGTTCCTTTGTTTCCTTATCGTCTTATGCCACCAGCCGCAATGTACCTGCTATTATGAATTATAATTTGCTTCAAATTTCGTAAACAATATCTTTAAAAAAAAGACAATTCCCGTATCGTGTCGCGGGGGACTTTACAAACATACAAGAAACGGACACAAAGAACACCCAGACTCAGAATAACAATTTGTGGATCACACAAAGTGTTATACCGTGTAAGATATGAATCCACAACACTTAGCGCAGTAGAAAGCGTTGTGCCGAACACCTATACCTCTGGTCCAATCTTGCAGTCAAATGATTGGTTTACATGTGTGTATTCTCTAATGAAAATATAATATATTTGAAAAGGTTTTTGTTTTATATTTTTAAGCCTACCAAAGTGACTCTACTCTGCTTGATGGAAAGCATATGTAGAATCTAGGAGTAGGGGTCTCCATGCTCATTGTGAGGGTAGGCAATGAAGCATGGTGACCCATACCATGGCGGTTTGGTTAGATAATTCTGCATCATTCTCACAGACTTCGCAGGACGGGAGAATAATGCAGAATGATTGGGCCTACGGTCTTACACTCACCAACGAAATACGACAGCAAGAATGCTGTCATTATTAGGATGATCTTCGGTGTGAAGATAGTACTGCCTCGGTCGAGCCGGCCCATTCGTGCTAAAATCAGGGTGCGGAAATCTCTATATATTTAAAAGGAATTCTTGCTTTGCAGACTGAGGATAAGAAGCGGTAACAGTTTACATTTTTTTATATCTAAACTAGTTGACCCAGCGAACTTCGTACCGCCCAACTTTAAAATTCCAGAACTTGATCGCAGCGCCATCTACCGGGTCCAATTGCGAATCTAAACCATTCCCAGATCCCCTTGAACACACACAAAAAATTTCATCAAAATCGGTCCAGTCGTTTGAAAGAAGTTCAGTGACATACACACTCACAGAAGAATTATATATATAAAGATGTGGTGAAGTTTTATCATTTAGTAATTAGCTGGATTCGAGTCTTTCTTTTAAAAGGAGTTTTAAGTCTACTACACTGCGCACATAGATGCAGTAGCCCTGTATAGTTTGCTCCTTTAGTCAGCTCTCACGATACTCATGCCCGTTTTTATCAACATTCCTTAAACTTAAAGGGCCTCTTAAAGATTGTTAGGTAACCCTTGCTGATATTTTCGTTTTCCCAACCTTTAGGAGACACCTCAGTATTTAGATTACGCCTATTTCGAAGGCCGGGAGAATGATGCAGAATAATCAAACCAGGCTGCCATGGTAAGGGTCACCATGCTACATTGTCTACCCTCACAATAAGCATGGTGACCCCTACTCCTGGATTCTACTCATGCTTTCCATCAGGCAGAGTAGAGTCACTTTGGCAGGCTTAAATATATATATATATATTTATATCATCATCCTCCTAGCCTTATTCCCAAGTTTATTTGGGGTCGGCTACTAGTTCAACCGGTTTTACCTGAATTTCAGTTTTTCCACGGAGCGACTGGCATCGGACCTCCGCAACCCTAAGGGAGAACTGAAATTCGAAGATTGAACTATATATATATATATTTATATTTTATGGCTAGTCTTGCCGTTTCACCAACTATACCTAAACCGTCACCTTACTAGGAGCCTCTAAATTTAAATATATATATATATATATATATATATATATAAATATATATATATTTATATATATATTTATATATAAATATATATATATTTATATATTATATATATATTTATATATAAATATATAAATATATATATATATATATATATTTATATATATATATATATATATATATTTAAATTTAGAGGCTAAGAACCTAATAAATTGGTGAGTATGAGACCGGAGGTCCAATGATGCAGTTGTGTATCACTAAGCTGCCATAGTTGGGGGTCACCGTGGTTTGCATTTACAATGTGGATGGTGACCCCTACTTCAGGATTCATCTATCCATCAGTAATAGTAGTCATTTTGGCAGGCCTAAACAAATAAATTAATAAAACAGAAGATTAATAGAGATGGGGCACTTTGAATTCGAATTCGTATCACGACAAGGAATGGTATGGTTTTATTGAAAAAAAGTTTTTTTTATATTGTTTTTATTTAGATTAAAAATTTGCTAAGAAATAAGTTATTGTTTTACCTAATGTTGTTATGTTTTTAACCATTACTTCCCCCATCAGATCTATTTTGAGAACACAAATTGAAATACAAATAACATGAAAAGTTCTGCTAATGGCTTCGTATTACATAAGTAAATAAACTGCTCTGTACCGTACAATGCTTGTTTATATTTGGATTTTTCCTAATAAAACGATTGTATTTTCTTTAGACGAAGGAGTTCTTGTACAAAATATTTTTGTACTATTTACCTGTAGTTAATTTTCTTTTCAATTCTTTTGTGATTCTTTTGTACTAATTATTGTTATATAAATTATTGTTAATAGATGGTCTAGTGGTTAGCGTATGCGACTGCTGATCAAGAGGTCTCGGGTTCGAATCCCGGGTCTGACCAAATGTTTGTGTGATCCGCAAATGTTTTTTTCGGCAATAATACAAGCTCTGCTCTGGAGTAGATGGAGTTGTGTGAAAAATGTCCGAAAAAAAAATTTAGTTCATACAATGGTGTTGTCAATTATCTTTATATATATAATTCTTCTGTGAGTGTGTATGTGACTGAACTTCTCTCAAACGACTGGACCGATTTTGATGAAATTTTTTGTGTGTGTTCAAGGGGATCTGGGAATGGCTTAGATTCGCAATTGGACCCGGTAGGTGGCGCTGCGATCAAGTTCTGGAATTTTAAAGTTGGGCGGTACGAAGTTTGCGGGGTCAACTAGTCTATATATATAAAAATGAAACCCGTTTTCCTTGGTCACGGCATCACGCGTGAATGGCTGGACCGATTTCACTAATTCTTTTTTTATTGTATTTGTAATTATTAGGAGAAGGTTCTTACGGAAAAAAATATTAAGAAAATCTCACAGAAATATTGAAAAATATACATTTAATTTTGCATATTTAAAAAAACGCGCGTAACGAATGTCAATGTCATTGAGTGACGTTGAATTGGCGGTACGAAGTTCGCGGGGTCAGCTAGTGTACAATAAAATATTTTATTATTTATAGCCCACATAAGTGACTACCCAGTTTGATGGAAATCTTGTGTAGAGATCGAGTGTAGGGGTCACCATCAGTACAGACAATGAAACATGGTGACCCACACTATGGCGACTAAGTCTCAGACCTCAGTGCTTCTACTGTCATTCTTGGGTTGGCGTTCTATGAGAGGTTAGCATTTCCTTTGTGGAGGAACGGGAATAGTATTCCTCCAACACAAAGGGAGGATCCTCCACCTAGGCGAGGTGATCATGCTTGGTGGGCACTGCCAAACGGTAAATGTTGGGATGTTGTATATATGCCAATCGGTGCGAGAATTTCTCTTTCGCGATTCAGGATTAGTAGTTACTCCGTATACATCATTCTGTGTTTCATCGTAGTTCAATGTTTTTTCGCTAGATGGCGCTGTTATATGATTAAGTCGCCACACCTTGACGGAACAAGATACACACATACATACTACATGGGATCATACATTAAGAATTAAAATTAAGACGTACAACTTTGCAATCAGTTTATTGTTTTTTAAAATTAAATTCAATACAAGCGAAGCTCTCTTCTTTAATAATCATTAGTTTAAGTATCAGCGACGGTGGCCATCACAGTAGATGTCATATTAGCTATTATACGAGTTGTATTATGAGCAATCAGTGTTGTCGACGTAGTGTCGAATTGGAACATCACTAGTTCATACGTCACTATGGTGCCGGCTACCTGTAAACAAATTACATAGAGAACAGTAATACATAAGAGAACAGAGTGAAATTTATTTTATTTTCTAATAATTCTGGATTATTGGTCTTCGAAGCTGTACCTTTATTTTTCATTAAAATTATCATCAAAAACTATTTAGAACTTAATTATACTACTTGTCCAATTATCATGAATATATATTTAATATGTCAAGTCAATACATGATTATAAAACTGGCCAAGTACGTTTCAGCCCACGTATAAAATAGGGTTCTAGAATCACCTGTAATTTCACACGTAGATTCCAAATTGTGTCCAACAGATAATTGTTATGTTTACTTATAATTTTGTTATCTTGTGCGAAGTTTTCCAAATAAGCGTATTTTACAAGCCTATATAACTCTTGAACTAACAACTTTATCTAAGCCGAAATAAATAATTTGAATTTTTTAGAGGAGGGGGGATGATTTGTTTTATCAAGAGAAAGCCCTTAAAAATTGAATAACTAGCAAACAAATACCTCAATCAAAAAACCATCTAAGAAACCGCTCAATCTTACTTAAAAACCTGTCTTAAGATACCAAACGCGAGAAAAACATCCCCACTTTACGTCTCATGGAAGTCATCATCATCAACAGCCTTTAAACAGTCCACTACTGGACATAGGCCTCTCCTTTGAAAGGAGGTTTTGGCCAACTATACCGCGCTGGCCAGACGAGTTGGTATAGGGTTCGTTTCAAGTTTTCCTTCTCTTGGCAGTGATGTTAGCTGCTTATTTTGTTCCTTTAGTCGCCTCTCACGACTCCCATGGAATGAATAGGGGTGGTGAAACTTTGTATTCTTAATCCGTCACGTGGTATGGAGGTATAAGAGATTAAAATATTTTTCGTTATTTTATTTAAGCAATTTGTTGACGTGGTAAAAACACATATCCATTCAAAGTTTCATCTTTCTAGTACTAACCGTTTGGACGGTAACTCGAGGACGGACGGACGGACATAACAAAACTATAAGGTTTTAGAGTCACGAACTACGGAACCCTAAAATGAATGTCCTGTCCAGCACACTGAAGACAGATCATTTTTCATACATGTATAAAAAGCTGTCTAAGTTACTTTACTCTGCCCGGTGGAAAGCATGAGTAGGACCAACCCATCTGGCCAGCGTAATATAGTAGGCCAAAACCTCCTTTCTAAGGAGAGGCCTATGTCCAGCAGTGGACTGTTGAAGGCTGTTGACGATGATGATGATAGCGGCCATTAGCGGCACGGATAGATGAAAGATAATCTACGAATTTTAAAATATATTGTCAAGTAAAAAATACTTCTAGAAAAATTACAAACAATTACAAAAGAAACTCACAGTTAAAAGTAATCCCCGCGTTACAAGGAAAAATTGAAGGCCACTTAGCGCCACTTTATCTCCATTAACTTGATCTAAAAACCTTTGTACCTTCAAAAGGTAAATAATTAGTGCCATTCTTAAATATATATATTACATTCGTTTATAATATTATTTTTTAACTGCATTTTTTTTTTGTAAATTAAATAAATATTGTTCCCTTTTAGTCCATAACATAGGAACTTTCTTATGTTTTAGTTTTTTTTTAAAAAATAACTTGTTATAAACAGACATAAAACCAACACACAAAATATGAGTACTAGGATCGAAACGACAACACACAGCGTAGTAAAAAAGTTAGATGAAGACTTAAATCAGTACGCCCGCTGGGCAGATATCCATCTACGTAATAAATAATATTATTGGAAGAATTAATAATTCAAAAGAAATTATTTCAGTATTCACCTCAACACAATATACAGGAGACGGCACATCGTAAAGAACTGGAGCAGGTACAGCAGAGGCAGTATTCACTTGTGATGCTATTAATGAGACCGCTACAGATCTTGAAAGTAAATACACGAGGGAGAAAAGAAAGTAGATTGCTGCTTCATGACCACCAAGGGGGCCCGTCCTGCATACAAACAGAATTAGTACAAGAGTGTTTTACCCGCACAGTTGATACAACTTGCACATCACGAAGGCGTCCCTAAACTCACATAAGTCTACCTGTCAGAAAGTAGAAGGTATCCTAATCTTTTTCAATTTTATCGTGAATAAGTCCTGTTTACAGCAAAAAACATGAGTGTGTGTAAAAGCGACAAATGAACTTAGAGATTATTCAAATTTTGTCTGTTTAGTCGAACTTTACTGTAATTGCAATTGTATTAATAGAAGTTAATATTTTCTTTATTATTAATGTATGTAGTGTTTGGGGTTTAAGAAGACTTCAGAAAAAACCTAAACTTAGGTGGAAATTTTAAAAATGGGATACTAACATAATATATATATTCAACGCTAGAGGTGATTTTCAAGACTGTAAATATTGCGGAAATTTTTTATGTGTACTCACTTTTTTGTTATACCGTTGCAATTATTTGCACTACCTTTCAATCCATTACTGAAAATAAATTATAAATTAATTTTAATTGCATTAGTTTAATTAGTTTTTTCATTTAATATTTTTAATATCAAAGTTACTTGTAAGTTTCATAATCATAATAATCATAATCATAATCATTTATTTGCCAGAATGTAGGTTTACAGAGTATAGTCTTAACAATTGTACATGTCCCATTTACATCCCATCAGTAAAGATTGGTATGCAAATATTTAGTGTATTACACTTTAAATAAAATTAATAGTAATAAATTAATCAAATGTCGTATCCAAATTTCAAAAATAATTTAAAAAAATAATTGATATGTAAAAAATGAACTTAAAAAAAATACAAAGTAAAAAATGACAATTTATACTAAAATTAATATAATTATAATGGGTATTGTCAATATCAGTAGAATAAAATTTAGATTTAATAGCAATACTCCATAAATTACTTTCTATCCTCGCGATATGACATAAATTCATTCACATCATAAAAACATTTCTCTTATAACCATTGAGTAATTTTTTTATTAAATATAATTAGAGGTAGCTCTTTAAAGGTATTTGGCAATTTATTGTAAATCTTTATAGCGTTTAAATATGAGTTCCTCATAAACATTTGGAACCTACATTGAGGTAAGTGTAACTTATGCTTATCTCTAAATGTTACATTTCTTTTGGAAACATCCTTATGCACCGGACGCACCGCACGCACGGCACGCAGCACTATGTGAATACATACAAAGCAAAATAAAATCCGTTACGTGCGGTGCGTGCGGTACGTCCGGCGCGGCCCAATGGACGCGCACTTCAAAATGAAAGATATTTAAAAAAGAATAACTTGAATTACACATTCCGTTTTTTTTGTATTAATATTATATACCTATGATAATATATTATAAATATAGCCGGTTCCAAAAATAACGGGTCAGTCACATAAACCAATAACGGGTCAGTCACATAAACCCGAATATCTCCCGAACTACGTATGCCATCCTAATGAAACGAAGACTGTTCAATTGAGAATTTAATTATACAGATAAAAAATAAAATAAAACTTAGTTACACCCACAATATTAATCTTAAATTAAAAAAAAACTAAAGTAGTCACATTTTTCTTAGGATTACATTTTTTTTATGATTGTTTTTTTGCTGTTTTTCATCACTTTCTTCATTTAATACTTTGTATTGCCTCCACGTGATGAAGCCTCCAGTGATGAAAAACAGCAAAAAAACAATCATAAAAAAAATGTAATCTTAAGAAAAATATGACTACTTTAGTTTTTTTTTAATTTAAGATTAATATTGTGGGTGTAACTAAGTTTTATTTTATTTTTTATCTGTATAATTAAATTCTCAATTGAACAGTCTTCGTTTCATTAGGATGGCATACGTAGTTCGGGAGATATTCGGGTTTATGTGACTGACCCGTTATTTTTGGAACCGAGTGTATAAAAGTATTTAAATAAAAACGCTAGATTGAGAAAAACAACGTATCAAGCTCAAAACATTATACAACTGATTGTATAAAAAATCTAAAATGAGAAACATGACTTACTCCAAAGTATTGAAAAGCTGAAGACAAACGAAGAACAAGTTGTTGACGAAAGAAATAAATACTACACCGCTGATGACGTCATCGACTTTCCGTACTATTTGTGTTGCCCGACAGTAGTCTTCTCGTGTTGCTTTCCAAAAGGTTTCCGGCAAGTACTTAAAACAAATACATACTAGATAGCGATTATAGGTATATTTTAGACGACCTTTCACAATTGTTTTCTTAATTTTTAACACATTTTTTTTAATTTGAGACTAACATAATTGAAACTATAAGTAAATAATACTAAAGCTGTCTATGAAATATGTGGGATTATTTTCGTGGGGACGTATGGCTCCCTCTCCGGAGTAGAGACGTGAGCACAGCATAACAGTGTACAACTGCTGGGCTGTTGATGGTTACGAATATGGATTTTTGATGAAAACCAAAAAAAAATTTACAACATTACAATGGACCTGAAAGTTCATAACATATTTATTAAATCTATGAAAATTATTTTCTTATTTATTTCTTCTTTCTTATTCTAACTTCTGCCCATATTCAAATCATCGAATTTTAGAACAAAACTTAAGAGAACATAGCCAAGTATCCAAGGAGCCTTATGTGATTTGGACAACAAAATCCAACGGCAAGATTTAGGTAGCAACAACGTGTCTTTCTAGTCCCCAATCAGCACTCGGCCAGCGTGGCGTCCTATGGCCTTAACGCTCTTCTAAAAGGCGAGTCGAGCCCAGCAGTGGGACATTACGGGTTATTGCTGATAAGAGAACAAATTATTTTAAGCCTTAATTCACCTATCTGTAATCCTGAATATCCTTTGAAGCCAGATCCTGTTAGGACTCCATTTTTTCATTATTTATACACTTGCAGGATATTTTAGCATCCTACATTGAAATAGTCTAGGCCACCTCCGCCAGGCCCCGGCAAAAGGGGTAGACGTTGTAAGAGATGATATGCTTGCCAAGGGTCTCACAACACGGGATACCGAAGACCGTGCGAAGTGGAGGAATATAGTCGGAAAGCGGACCCCGGGCGTCCCAGACGCAACCGGGAATAACGCTCGGATGATGATGATGATTGAAATAGTCTAGGAAGTCTCACTTACCTTACCTTGAGCGGCTAACAGTTTTTTGTTGATTTGCTCTAATCGTGATGTCAAGTAATAACTCATGCAAATCACAAAAAGATCAGAAAAGTTCCATATTAATGTAGATTGACAGTGAACGAACTGAAAAAAAATTTATTGAGACTTTTATTTTAGAATCATTTAGTTCTTTAAACTTGTCGATCTTATATTACTAATACTATAAACTATATAATAATATAACTAAAACTGACACAATCCGACCCGAGAATCGAACCCGAGACCTCATAACAGCAGTCGCCACCGAAACAATAAATAAGTAAATTTTTTTTCGTACATCTTACACACAACATCGTCTAGTCCCAAACTAAGTAGGGCTTGTATTATGGGTACTAAACAACTGATATAAATACATAAACATACTTTTTTTTGTAAATACATGCATATTATACATAGAAAACACCCAGACTCCGAAAGAAATATTTGTGCATCACACAAATATTTGATCCGACCGGGAATCGAACCCGAGATCTCTTGATCAGCAGCCGCAAAAGCTAACCACTAGACCAGCAAGGCAGACAGTTACTACATAGGAGCATATATGTTATAATTTATTATTAATTACCTGAGAAAACACTCCTAAATATGGAGAATACGGTATGTAATTGAAAACCCATGGATATATATGCTTCATGAACATTTCGTAACTTATATCGTCATAGGAATAGCAAGCTGCTGCACCAGCTACCGCAGACAATAGTGATAGGATATGTTCCACTGTAATAAATTAAGCATTTGAAAAATAAACCATGTAAAATCTTTTAATATTAAAAAAAAAACAGTATCAATTTTTTTCAGAGTGATGAAAAACGGGCTGTCTTTCATCATTCTGAACAAAAAGTTAAATTTTCATTACATTTGATTTAAGATAACTTCTCTTCGTCAACTTACAGAAACCCTACACAGAAACATTAAAAATTACTCAGTTATACCGCTCGTGGTCAGGGGTAGACTGTCTACCCGTGACCACCAGCGGTATAACCGTCGAAACGTCGGAAAGTAGAAGGTACAGTAACCTTTTTAATTTTATCGCGAATAAGTAAGTTTACACTAAAAATTTGTGTATGTCTAAAAGTCGCGAAATTCTAAAAAAAATTATTCCAATTTACATCCAGAATTCTATAATATCCAAAAATAACCATCATCATCATCATGATTATCATTACCTTATAGCCGTCAACTGCTGGACATAGACTTTTCCATTTCCCATCTAATTATATAGATATAATTGACATTCGAAAATATTGAAGTAAAAATTCAATTTTATCTGGTCGTACTTATCGAAACTTTTTGAACGCTTTTCTGTCGAGGGAGGTGTTAATGCATTCAATGAATAATTTAAAAAGTTTTGTGTTAAGTGTGAATAATTCAAATGGGTTGCAAGACTTTTAAAAGTTTTGCTAAATTTCTTTAAATCTAAAGTTTAGTTAAAGCTCTTATAGATTATTTCGTATTATGATATATTGAAAATATATTTGTACTTATGACAAGTAGTACAGCCCCCCTAGATAAGTTGCAAACGTTTTTCATTCTATAATCGCAAACACCTCTATTCTCTTGTTTGTGGCTAATATTTTAGACATGAAAAGGAACGGGTGTCGTGTTCCTCCAACACAAAGGGAGGATCCTCCGACCAGGCTAGGTGATCGTGCCTGGCGGGCCACTGCCCAACTGTTGATGTTTGGATGTTGTATATATATTAATCGGCGCGAGAATTTCACTTTCGCGATTCAGGATTAGTAGTTACTCAGTATAGATCATTCCATGTTTTCTTCGTGGTTTAGTGTTTCTTCGGTAGATGGCGCTGTTGTATGTTTTTCGCTTGCGCTGTATGAAGAAGTCGCCACAGACAAATCAAACAAGAAAATAGGATAAAGAACAAAAACGTTTGCAACTTTCCTAGGGCGGCTGTACTACTTATTTTTGTTGTAATAAATAACGTCATACTTATACATAGTTATATAAGTAGCTAAGTGATTTTTTAGCTACTATATTTTTTATAATGATATAAATTGGCCTGCGATTAATGAAAATAAATTCTCTACTCAAGTTCGCTTAAAAACCGTGGTATTTTCTTTAAAGGTTTTAATAAAAGTATTATAAGATAATCTATCATATTTTTTTACTTTAGAAAGGGTTTCAGTAAAAGACAATTAAAAATATTTTATTACTGAGTAATGATGTACAAACATCTAACCAGGTCACCATGGTATGGGCAATTAGGCTATATTGCGCCTATCCTCACAATGAGGATGGTGAACACTACTTCTGGATTCTACTCATGCTTTCCATCAGGCAGAGTAGAGTGACTTTGGTAGGCTTAAATTTAAAATATTTACATATACTATATAATTAAGCAGCCATTAAACTTCTACTTACGGGTAGCCAATAACAAAATAACAGCGCAAGTGACATTACATTTTCTATATAGGGTGACGTCATAATTAGGGCTTATTTCCTCCGACGTGGTTATTTCTTGCACCAGCAAAGGCCAGCGCTGAGCCATTTTGAGAAACAAAATCATTGTGACGCACGTTGTTGCATTAAATATTACAGGAGCTGAAAGTTCCAGAAAAGGATATAAAAAATGATTTTCTTGAATGAGTTTTATTAGCAGTTCCAGGACTGGATTACCATTATTTATGTTTTCATCACATTATTATTAATCATACTTATCAATATCATTCTTAGTAATGAAGTCAATGAAATTGGTGTCAAACTTACGAAACTGTTTCAGTAAAGAAAATTAGTAAAAATATCATTAAAGGTACTTTGTATGAATGATATGGATAATACTTACCATGAATAAAAATAGAGTTACATAATACGTTAGGTCTTTCACATTCGGTTAAAACTACTAAATTATAGATTGAACAGATACCTGCTATTCGACATTCGGTCTATCCGGCTTAAAGATATCTGACCGGATAGCCGAAGGGGAATTACACGGCCGAATATTGCATATGAAATCTAAGTACTTTATTTAAAGCACACAACAACTGTAATCGCTTTTACTATCATTTGCGACTTTTTTATTGCTTATTATATTTGTAACTAGTTGAGTACCGCGGTGGTACCCGTTAGAGTTACAATCGCCGTAGAATCAGGGGGGTGTCACTCCGCAGTTTAGGTATAGTCGGCCGGCTGCCTGCCGGATCAGACACGCCGGTCGAACAGACATCGTCAGAACAGTTAAGAGTTACACGATAGAAAGAGACGCAATTGTAGGTAAATATAATCGTAGTGATTCGACGCTGTGCGATCTGAATTGAACTTAATCTTTTGACACCGAGGGTATCTTTAACTTTAATTTACTTTTCGAAGTGAGTCTTCTGTACTGGTACTATTATGTATTCTGTGGTAGAATGAAGCTAGTTTAAAAGAAATAGCCAAAGTTACTCCTTGACATGTCATAGAGAAATGACGTGTCTGGTCTGAATTCCTCCTCCATAAATATCTTTCGGTATTCATTAATGTTTTTCAAACGCGTAAACTAATAATTTCAAGTTATTGGTTGTGTTTATGATCGAAAATGAAATAAATAGACGTATTTATAGGTAAGTTTCGAACTGTGACTTAGTTACTTTAATTAATTAATTTTATATTACATTAGAATAACATACATAACCGAAAATCGGATGTGTATCTACAATACAGAGGAGAAACTGAATACTTCTTGTTTTTATCAACTTTAACTGACACTTTCAATAACAAAGATGATTCGTATTAAACTGTTCTTTAGGAAACAAGATACTAATTACGATGAGAACCCGAGAGCACTCTCAAAACAAATACAAAATAAATTTACAAATCAGATATCGAGGAACGGAAAATTTTCTTTTGAATTGAAGTTACAGCGATTGGTATCTATTATTTTTCTGAATAAGATAATATTTCAAGCAGCGCTTGTGTGTAGCTTGAGTGCTTTGTTTTTCATGAGTTGTTTTGTTGTAGCGAATTTCATATGACTTCATTCATTTTTACAGTACTGACAATTCTTAACTAGTGTATTTTTGTTTTTACATCGATTTTTTAATAATTTTTTTTATGAAATTACTTACCAGTTCTATTCAATGTGACAGGGGAGTGTACCACTTTGTATGAGCTCAATACCAACATAAAAGTTTGTCCACAAAGTGAAAGAAATAAATAAACGCATTTCCATGAAGTTTTTACAAATCTGTAACAAATTTTCAGGTTTTAGTATTATTGTTATAGCCTAAAAACACTTCTTACTTTAAGTTAAACTATTCGTAACGATTCCCACAGATATTTGTTTGGCAACCTGACTTGAAAAAAGATTGACGATAGACAAAAATATATAAAAGCATCAGATTATATAAATTCATGGATCGCACAATGGTGTTCAGTATAATAAAGCCTTCAGGGTAACAGCGGAGCAGCCCCGTATCTGTAGCTTACCGGGTTCGTTAGTTACCGGTGTATTGTTTTCGTTCAGCCTTTGAAAGAGCGCACAGCATACAACCATGTGTTCGTTTATCCGCTTTTATGATACTAACAGCATAAACTAATGAAAGCAACATTAAGCTACAAGGCCGAAGATTTAGAATTATGATTGGAAATAGACTAAGACCTTCATTTGACTCCTTTAAATACTTCCCGCATTTTATGAGTATAGTTTATTACGTATACACAGTACTTTATAATTTATTTATTTTTTTATCTATGTATTTAGAAATCATTCCAATCACTCATGTCGTTCTTGACAGAGTGGTCGTGGTCAAGTACAATTTTCCGCCATCTTTCCCTGTTGGGAGACTTTTGGCTGCAGTCAGACAGGAAGTACTATCACTACAGGTCCCTACCACCTTTTCCTGCACTACCAGTCGGTCTATGGACTCGCTATTCTATCTAGTCTAGAGATAAAAAAAATACTGCAGGATGCCCGACTGCACTGCGATTGAAAAACGCTCACTACTAATAACTACAATTCACTACGGTTCACTACTAATAACTTATTGCTAAATGGAAAGAAAACCAAATGCATTAGATTTTCTTTGCCAAATGTTAAAAGCAGTAATTGTGACATTTTAGTTAACAAAGAGAAGCTAGAATTGGTAGACGAAACTGTTTTCTTGGGAATCACGCTACACGCAAAATTACAATGGGGTCCGCATGTAAAATCACTTGCTGGGCGTCTTAGCTCAGCGGCATATGCTGTTAGAAAAGTTCGGCAACTAACGGATGTGGAAACCGCACGATTAGTTTATTTTAGTTACTTTCATAGCATCATGTCATACGGCATCTTGCTTTGGGGACGTGCGGCAGAAATAGAGTCAATTTTTATTCTGCAAAAAAGAGCCATTAGAGCTATATATAGTCTCCGCAGTCGCGATTCTGTTAGGGGCCTTTTTAAGGAGATCAATATCATGACAGTTCCTTGTCAGTACATCTATGAAAACATAATGTATGTTCGAAAAAAATTACATCTCTTCAATCAAAGATGTGATAGACACGGGTATA
Source organism: Phragmatobia fuliginosa (assembly GCA_932526445.1). Taxonomy (NCBI): domain Eukaryota; kingdom Metazoa; phylum Arthropoda; class Insecta; order Lepidoptera; family Erebidae; genus Phragmatobia; species Phragmatobia fuliginosa. The sequence continues at coordinate 6,502,067 of OW052058.1, read as the reverse complement.
ATACTAGGAATAAAGATAAATTAATTCAACCACGTTTTAGACTCTCAAAAGTGCATACATCTTTTATGGGGTACTGTGTTAAATTTTATAATAAAATACCTCAAAACATACTAGATTTAACAGAGAAACGTTTTAAAAATGTTGTAAAACGCACACTATGTAAGCAAGCATATTACAAATTAGAGGATTACATTGCCGACAAGAATGCTTGGCTTAATGCTGGTCCTGCTCCACAGCCACATGATTAATTCTCAAATTATTTAGAAGTTAGTTTGTATTTTTGACATATGTTAATTTTATCATAATAATTGACATTAATATATTTCAATTTTTTTTTTTTTTTGACATTGGATATCCATATTTCCGACATGGATTATTGATATTTTAATTGTATCTTGTTTGACATTAAATTATTATTATTATTTTTTGTAATATCATTATTGCTTAATAAATTACTTTTTATTGACATGATCGAAATATTTATCGCATTCTTAGAGAGTAGCATAATTATAAATGGTTTTTATTATTGTATAACTGCGAACATTTTGAATTGTACATGTGAGCACTTTGTAGTCACTGGTAGCATAAGTTTGTTGACTGGCGGTTGTGAGTATGTCATGCTCGCTCAAAAGTCCTGCTGGCGGTGGCGTGTGTAGCGGGTCGTTCGGCTCCCTACGATATGGTTGAACTGGACGATGGCTGGTGCATGGGTCATGCTCGTGATACGGGCGCCGCCAGTCGGGGCTGGTCATCTCACAACTTCTATTTATTGTTTAATTGTTTTTGGACACTACATGTGTAAATATCAGCATCGTTACATTGTCCTCACATTTAATAAAATGCCTTAAACAATGTAACCAAAAATTGTAAAAACAATGTTGGAAAAGAGTGTCCATGGAGTTTCTTGTATGTTCTTCTCCATAGGATCTACGAATTGGAACAGACGATTAGCTTGACGACTGACTACTGACTGACTACTTGACGTTTCAAAAGTGCCGTTGTATGGTTTATTTGAAATAAAATGGTTTTGATTTTGATTTTGATTTTATGTCCACGATATACTGAGTGTTTTCCTACAGCACCACATTACTAGAGCATCCATCTTCTTTCTTTTCAATTCGTTCACTTTCAAACGAAATCGATGGCAGACAATCTGATTCGTTCATTGCATACAATGAACGAATCATAACATAGTTCATAAACTATGTTAACCTCAATGGTATACATTGGAAAGATGTATGATGTACACTAGACTGTAATCTAGTTTAATATAATAGTTTGAGAAAGCAACATTTTATAAACATAAATACTCTTTTTATAGGTAGTAGAGACACGCTGTTTTCAGCACGAATGGGCTGGCTCGATCGGGACAGTACTAACCTCACACGGAAGATCATCCTAATAATGACAGCATTCTTGCTGTCGTAGTTCATTGGTGAGTGTGAGACTGAAGTACCAATCACTCTAGAATTATCTGACTAGGCCCCCATGGTATACTGCATTGCCTAACCTCACAAAGAGGATAGTGGTCTTCTCCTGGATTGTTCTCATGCTTTCTATCAGGCAAAGTTGAGTCACTTGAGTGGCTTTTAAATAAAAAAAAAGCTATCACTACTGCTTGAGTTACTAAAACTTCAACAAAATTGGATATTACTAAATCTTTCACAAGTTACAACTCATCATAATAGTTTTGATTGCCCGAACAGTCTAGTTAAAACTGTTTGGGCAATCAAAACTAAAGCTTAAGCTTTATTAAGCTGCTGTGTTGCTGCAGTCGTTTATTTCGTTTCGATTGAAGAGTTTAACTGTTATTTGTTTCATTGTTATCGTTTAGAGCTTTGATACATTCGTTTACATTGTTTCTGGTATTGTTGTAATTCCAAATTACTAAAATATCATATTTCCCATTGTAATTACGGATGAATAATACACACTGTCATCATCTTTATTTATCGCAATCGGGTATCGCAAGAGCTGACAAGTAGAGAAAATTTCACAAGAAAGCAGCACCCCAAAAATACGGAAAACTTGAGAAAATACTATACACCAATCCTTTTCTTCAGTAGTAAAATAGGCCAAAACTTCTTTTTTAAGGAGAGCCCTTTGAGATGTGTTTGATTGATATTATAAAAACAAATAATTTCCTCACCTGATATTACGTGCATCGTTACTGAAGACACCAACTACAGGTAGCAATGAGAAAACTTGACCTATGATGACTGTCAGTCTCAATGCTTTCAGAAATGTTTTAGGTGTTCTCTTCTCTTTTGCAACGTGTACTTTATTATCTATAACAAAAGTTTTAATTTTACTATCAATACTCATGTAATTCATATATGTTTAGGAAACTCAGCGTCAGACTTGTTTGGAAGATGGATTTCAACTTTTGTTGCACCTTAGTCATTTATTATAAAAGGTTCATTCAAAGGCCAACTAAATTATTACTTATTTCTCTAAACATTGTTATAAGTGTCACTCATGTCATATTTTAGTAACTGTTAAGTAACTGTTGAACCAAGGTCAGACAAAAATTTTCATCACATACGTAGAGAGAAATTGTTAATTTTCTACACTTCTTGTATGAATAAAATTTAATTATTTATTTTTGTCTCTCAGCGCCTTTGGTTAAACATGCGTTCGAAGAAATATTGTGAACGTTCCATGAATTTTAAAACTACTTTATATTATTTAGAATGTCTCTTAAATTACTTATTAATTTATGAATATTGATTTTTAAATTTGAAACTTAGACCCATTGTACGAGTCCTTTACTGATTCGCTTAGATAGGCCTATGCTAAAATTATAGTATAAATGTGATGTTTCTTTGCGTTACTTTGCCAAAGAATTGCTTAATGGTTGAATTTAACATTGTATTTTTAAAGACTCGTTCAGTCATAATAGCACAATCATTATAGCAGAATAATGAATATTAAAACTTCACGTTTTCACTAGCTGAAAATAATTGGACTCTTGCTAACGAACCTATTTTGATTTAAAAATTTCGTTTTATCACTCGAGCCGTGTTAAAAGTCAAGTACTTAATGTTTTATATTCATAAATACGATTTAATCTTTTAAAAAAATAAATTAATCTTTTATTTTCTTCACCTAATTTAGAAGATATTTATGCCGATTATGCAGCCATATTTTACAAAATTTGTTAAGTAAAACTGTAATTAATTTTATAGGATAACGTAACTACATTATCGCATTTGATTATTCTGTAAGGATATTGTAAGAAAGATATATAAAAAAAAAATATATTTTCATTTCAATAAATTCCATTTCCCATACCTCTATTGCTTTCTTATATTTAACTTTTCTGGATTATATAAGAAGCGCTCACAGCCAAGTGGCCATAGGTGATTAGAAATGACCATCGAGGGTAAGCAACGAGGGCGCGGTCAGTACCTAGATGGGTGACCGTTTGTGGCGTGTTATGTTATGAGCGTTTCCGTGACTTCAATGTCACGTAAAGCAGTCGGTCCCGGTTGTTATCATAAGATAACAGTCGTGAAGCTTAGTTGTAGGTCTTTGGGGGGTTTAAAAACATCGAACGTCCCCAACCCGCACTCGGCCAGTATGGGGACATATGGCCTTAACCCTCTCCTCTGAGGAGACCTCAGCTCAGTAGTAGGACGTTATGGGTTGTTGATGATGATGATGATGGATTATATTAATGGATTGAAATAATTCAGTTCGAGGTCTAATTCAAAACTGACCATTTGTTTCGGACTTTTTTTTCTGCATCTTCACACACTTTAAGCATACGTGATGTAGAATGAAATATTTTATGTTTTAAATAAAAAGAAAGACTTAGCTATCGCACTAAAAGATCTAATTAAATAGAATATGTATCACTAGGGATATAGATTGTATTTTCATACGATTGTCAAGTCATTCTATTTGTTTAGAACATAAAATATTTTTAAAATTACTTATTCTTGGGTTAACTAATTACCTGCTTAATAACATCAGAATACAAATTAAATTAGAAATTCCCTTATGTAAAGACTGAATAAATTAACAGACTTGTTATTACATTAGTCTCACAATGATAATACTTTATCATGAGGCCCCAAATTGCGAGAGACTAGTCGAAAATTGTTTACATCGGCAGGATGTTTATGAAGACTACGCAATTTCTACCAACTGACCCAACTAAAACTGCACTTGCGCAATCCCCCCTTCTTCCTATACTCGACTATCGATATCACGAAGCAGCAACTTGATAGCCTTTAAAACTTGACCGCTACCCTTGGATTCTATTCATGCTTTCCATCAGGCAGAGTAGAGTCACGTTGACAGGCTTAATAATAAAAAAAAGAAAAGTATCAATATATGCAAATATTGTCATTACTTTTGTGTTTAATATTCAAACCATCTATCTGCTCACCATATTTTCGAGAGCATATTGCGTACGTTCGCCTTTTGCATATATTAAAACGTCTGACGAACGCAGTGGCATTTAACCCTTACTGTTTTTAATTACAAAATTATTTCTACTAGAATAATTTACTTTTAGACGTCACTTATTCTCGTTTTAACTAAACGAAAACATTTTTAAAAAATGCAAAATTTTGCTAGCCCCTTTTGTTTTAATAATGTTAAGTTTATTATTTTTTAATTATAATCTAATTTATGTATTTTTTCATTTCGTGATCGTTAAATCATTGATTTATTACAATTGTTTAAACCTATCATCCCCAAGGTTCCCCGTAACAACCGATCTTATGCTTCACGCTGTCAACGGTTTTCCGTGAGCTCCGCCAGGTTGGCCTGTGTCCAGCATTGGACGTCTTTTAGCTAAAACGGTGATGATGATACCTATTTATGTTCTTAACATATGACCACTAAAATACACTTTTATAAACTGACTTACATGAAGGTACCCTACATACCACTGCATGTTGAATATGCACATGCATATGCATACATACGTTAAGGAGGCGTGTAGGTTAGCTATTTTGACAAAATTTAAGTGAACCATATCTTTAATTCATGACACACCAACTGTACCATGTCAGACAGTTGTTTTTAGACATTATGGTACCAAATACCAGATCCATTAAACCAAAATAAAAATATGGTCCCATAGAAAGCATCTAACCTTTTTTTTTTTTTTTTTAACGTGTGGAAATCCCCGCGGACCGTCACCCCGTCGGGGGTTACGGCGGGGTGGTGTGTCGGACTCGAACCGACTAAAACCACACGGTGTGACCCTCTCTGCGCCTTTGTATTGGAAGGAGTCCACGGAGGGGATTTCCTTCTGGACTCCAACCGGCGCCTGCCCGCACTGTTGCGGGCACCATCTCAAAATTTACTCTCTAATTAGGCAACGTCCGGTCACACGCGGACGTCGCCCCCTCGCGGTTGGCCTCTACTGCGGACGGACGGGAAACCCGTCCCGCCCATCCCTGGCCACTCTCAGGGCGTCATGAGACGCAGGTATGCGCGCCTCCGCCGCCCGGGGCGCCGGCGGCGGGTCGGGTCCGATTGGATGGCATCCTCCCGGGCCTTCTCCGCCACCTCCTTCTGCAAGATTACATCCTCGCAGAAGGTTGCCACGACGGTAAAACAACTGTCGCTGCCGGCCATCGATCTTATGACGGCCGGCAGCGAGAGATCCCCTCCGATGACTGCAGTGAGGACCCGGCGCTGCGCCGCCCAAGCGGGGCAGACCGCCAGCGTGTGCTGGGCCGTGTCCTCACTGCAGTCGCAGTGGTAGCAGGCGGGACTCGGTTCCCTCCTAGCGACCGAGTGCAGGTACTTTCCGAAGCAACCGTGCCCGGAAAGTACCTGCGTCAGCCGGAAGGAAAGGGTCCCGTGCTGCCGCCCTGCCCACTCCTCGATGACCGGCTGAAGAGCCTCCACGGCGGTGAAGCCAGCGCGTGGGGTCTCCAGCCGGAGCGACCATCTCAGCATGGTGGCTCGGCGAGCGGCTTCGCGCCACTCGCGCACGTCCTCGTTCGGAGGGCGAAATCCGCTCTCCGCCCGGAAGTCAGCCACTCGCCGATAAACTTCGGCGAGCACTTCCGCCTCCAAATCCCACGGGGGTGTTCCGGCCAAGGCACACGCCGCCTCTGTGGACACCGTGCGGTATCCACGTATGGCTCTGACCGCCAGTATCCGCTGGGGGCGCCAGAGGCGCGCCCTGTTCTGGGCGGACAGAGCCGCCGCCCACACCGGTGCACCGTAAAGTGCCATTGACCGGACAACCCCCGTGTACAGCTGCCTAGTGGGGACACTGGCCCCGCCCAAATTGGGCAGAAGTCGCCCTAGGGCGGAGGCAGTGCCCACCAGCTTAGGACCAAGCTGTCGGAAGTGCTCGTCGAAGAGCCACCTACCGTCGAGGACCAGACCCAGGTACCTCATCTGGGCCCGGACCGGTCCGAGGACCGAGTTGACCTCGATCGAGGCGCCGGCGGGCGGACCACGACGGGGCCCATGAAATAATAGGGCCTCCGTCTTGTCCAGGGCCACCCGCAGACCCAGCGCCTCGATGCGCCCGACCACCCGGGAGACTCCTGTGGTGGCCAGGCGCGCAGCCTCCTCAAAGTTTGCCCCCCGGGCCGTGACCAGGGTGTCATCTGCGTAACAGATTACACCCAGTCCGGGAGAAAGCATCTAACCTAACCTAACAAACGAACTCGTTTTAAGACCTTATAAAAGATTAGTCTTTTCGCTAATATTTGAAGATTGCAAAGTTTTGTAAACAGTGTAACAATGTCGCACGTTCTAAAAGACCAAGTTCTAAAAGGCAGAAACTAAAGCGCGGTAATTTAAAACAAAAGAATTTTAAAAATAGTTAAAGTGTTCGAAGTATATTGTGTAGATAAAACACTACTATTCAATTTTAATTTTTGCTTAATCATCTTTGTCCTCCTTGAGAGAAAGCTTGGTGGTGACTAGTGAGGTCATCTGTACCCTAGCAGAAGCAGGCCGGGGTGGCTATGTGACGTGCTACGGGGAGTACCTCTTCTGGGACACAAGAGGAACATCAAAGTTCAAACTTACAAGGGGGTTGACTGCCTTAGGTAGATAGCCCGAGGCATTCCTTTTTCAGTCAGGGTTCTTGGGATTTCCTTTTTAGAGTGTACACCTAGTTTCCCCGCTACCAGTAACTGGGACGGCTTGCGGTTATTGGGCAGATTTAGTACGACGTAACCAAATGGTTGTGATTCCACACAGTAAAAGAATGTGTTAAAAGTAATAATGAAACAGTCAAATTGAAAATAAAAAGCAAATGAAAGTAATCTTGTGTAAAAATTCAAAAAGTTAATAAATTACAACGGAGGCTTTGTGATCAATAAAAATAGAATAAAAATATTAACTGTTTTTCTAAATGTAAACGTACTTACTGCTAGGTGATATCCAAAATGATAAATTCTTCTTTAAGCCCTTTTGTCCCATTTTCGTTTACCTTTAACTTAGTTGAAATGGAACTATTGTCCGAGGCTACGGAGGTGTCATTAGGCGGCGAGTCTCTAATGGATGTGTTTACTGCTTTCGTGACAAACTACATATTAGAGATTCGTTGTTGATAAAAAATAGAGTGGATACACTTTGTATTTACATTGTTAAATACTGGTGATATGAAAATATATTTAATTATATCCAAGCTCGGGTCTACATCTCTAAAGGAGTTAAACAGAGAGAGAACATGACTTTGTTTTGCGGTTTATAACTTTATTGGTTCAATAAAATAAGTAAATTGAACATTTTTGAGAATGAATGTATCACATCATATCAATAGCTTTTATAGTCTACTGCTAAACATAGACATTACTTAAGGAAAAGAGTCTCTGAAACTCCGTCTTCGACTTAGGCCTAAATACTTCTAGTATTTAGGTCTACTTTCGGAGATATTTAAGGTACTATTATAGGTTCATTTAGAAGGATGAAAAATCAAACGTAGCAAATATTCTGATGTTTATAAGGATAAACATCAGAATATTTAAATTTTATGGTTACTTTTGCCCGCGACTCCACCCGCGATAATATCGGTTATTGCGGTAAAGAGCAGCTAAATTTCATTGAAATCGTTGCAGCGGTACAACCGTGAAAGCGTAACAAGTAGACATACAAATAGACGGATGGACAGAGTTATTTTTTCAATTTATAATTTTAAGTATCTAGCGATTATTCATTCTGACATGCGAGATTATTTAAATCTAAATACTACTTTCAAAAATACACTGAAAGACATTCCTCCTCATTTTACCACCATTGATACAATTATGATAATAAAATTTACCAATTTGTAGCTACTCCTGAATAAAATACCACAAATAATGGAATAAATTGTAAATTTACTCAATAGGTAAGTATTATTTTCTAGTTAAAGGTCACGGCACGCTAAAGTGATATACGAGTATGTTTAAATGAATTTCCAAATCTAAATAAATCACTGTCCACTTATTGATAAATTAGTACCTTCACTTCTGAAATTGTTCAATTTGTAACCATTATATTATTATTAAAAATGCGTTACAACACATTGATACGACATCAAGCAACGAGCATCCTACGTAGGACAAAACTTTGTGTGATTCGCAAATTGTTGTCCTGAGTCTGGATGTTCTTTGTGTCCGTTTCATGTATTTGTAAAGTTCTTCGCGACATGTGGGAGCAAAAAACAACATTTTTTTATTATACTTTAGTCGATTATTGTAAAATACTTATTTAAATTGATTGAGCATTAATTTTAGATATGTATTCTTTCGAAACTCCCACGGGCTATAACCAGGTATGTCGGAATCGGACTGATTTAGCCGCACGGTGTGTCACTCTGCGCCTGCAATAGAAGGGGTCCAGGACCAGCTGTTATTACGACATCTGGACCCCTCCCAGCTCCTGCCCGCACTAACACGGGCGTCATCTCTGGTAAATCTTTCTATTTAGGTGACGTACGGCACACGCGGACGTTGACTGCACTCCAAACTTGATACAAACCTTGTACCTCTTGTACCTCTCCCGTTTGTCCAGTGCGGCGTGACAGTAGATCAAAACCTTAATTTCTAAGGAGAGAAGTCTGGCCCATGTCAATATAAATTTACCGTGCATGTTTTGACAAAAAAAGTGTCACCATAATCGCAGTTCACCCCATGGGTATTGTAAGAGATAACTTAAAAAATAAATTTTATAGAAAATAATCACTGCTAATAATCCATACGACAGCATGGTACAGTATACCAAATACTTCTTTCTAAGACTTTGTTCCGAGACACCACTCCATTAAAGGCTGTCGATGATGATAATGAACCGATTTTCACCGTTTGCAAAAGAAATTCAAGATATCTGACCAAAATACATAACCTACACATCCATATTTACACCTCCCCTGTTGTACGTATACCTCTCCTATTAATTTCTACGTTAGCCTCCGGCGATCAGACACGCCACAAAAAACACAACACTAAAAGTTTAAGTGTCGAACCAATACCACAAACCATAAAATATTACGACTACTATAAAAATTTAACAATCAAAATATCACCTTTCTCGCCACTAAAATTACATGTATATATATTTATACATCATAATAAAATGTATATAATCCTAGATTTTTATGAGATAGAGTAGACCATTGCAGACCAGACGGATTTGATGTTTCATAAACTTTATTATACGTTCCTGTTTTGTACAAAGTGTTTAATAATTGAAATAATAATAAATCTGTTCAAATTAGTTCTATGTCATGCAGTTTGTTCTATTCTGTGTGATATTCTTATTTTCTCTATTTTGTGCACATATGACGTACGGTGAAAATTTCTACTATTATGATAACGTTATCATTGGAAATCTAAAGAAGAGAGAAGTGATACCGCTGTCTCGAATAAATAATCCTTATGGGTATAGCAGGAGATTATTTAGAAGGGACGATGAAAGTGATTTGAAATATAGGAGATCCAAAGATATACGGACTCCTTCTAATACATATTTATATGAGGTATGTGAAACGTTAATCAATACCATTTATTTTTATGTAAGAGCGAAAACGAGCAGACGGATCACTTGATGGTAGGTGATTGCCGCCGCCCATGGACACCCGAAACACCAGAGGAGTCACAGTTTGCGTTGCCGGCCTTTAAGAAGGGAGTACGCTCTTTCTTTGAAGGTTTGAAGGTAGTATCGGTCCGAATACACCGCAGGCGACAGTTCATTTAGCAATTTAGATGTAACAAAATTTAAATGACAATTTTGATGTATGTATGTATTTAAATCATATCTACATTTATCTTATCTAATTCAAATTAGTTTAAATAAACTAGCTAGCTTTTCACTAAGTTCATATGAATGTGTGGTGTCCGTGTGGTGACGGATTAAGAATACAGAGTGTCACCACCCCTATCCATCCCGCGGGTGTCGTAAAAGGCGACTAAGGGATAAACTACGCAAGACAACATCGATGCAAAGAGAAGGAAAATTTGAAACCAGTATAGTAGGCCAAAACCTCCTCCTAAGGAGAGGCCTATGTCCAGCAGTGGACTGTTAAAGGCTGTTGTTGATGATGATGATGATGTATTTAAATCATATCTACATTTATCTTATCTAATTCAAATTAATTTAAATAATCTAGCTAGCTTTTCACTAAGTTAATATGAATGTACACACGCTACTTTCATAAAAAAACAGTTTTTACAATATTTACAGACATATAGTCTTTTTGTTCTGGTAAACCTTCAAAACAGAGGCACCGATTTTGATGGTACTTTCACTATCAGATAGCTGGGATTTTAAGGAATAACATCCAGACGCCTTTAAAAAAAAATAGGTTATTCTACAGCTTCCGATGCAAAAGCAACAAAACTACGGGTATTTCCGGGGAAACCGTTGGTGAAAAATAAAATCGAAAGCCATTAGTTTAATAGTAACTAATAACGCCACGACAAATGTTATTAGCTTTCTAATTAATATTTGTAACAGAGCAGAAACCGTGAAATTACCACTTACGTTATTGGTTTACGGAATCATGTATATTTCTTCAATAGAAATTAGCTGGTATTCTGTATATTGATTACTGCCTTTTTGCTATGCTATGCTAATGCTGATTAAATCGGTCCCGGGTCTGATTCCCGAGTCGGACCAAATCTTTGTATGATCTGCAAATATTTGTTTCAGAGTTTGGGTATTTACAAAAAAAAAGTATGTTTATGTATTTATATTAGTTGTCTAGTTTTTTTTTTTTTTTTTTTTTTTTTTTTTTTTTTACGTGCAGAAATCCCCGCGGACCGTCACCCCGTCGGGGGTTACGGCGGGGTGGTGTGTCGGACTCGAACCGACTAAAACCACACGGTGTGACCCTCTCTGCGCCTTTGTATTGGAAGGAGTCACCATCTCAAAAATTTACTCTCTGATTAGGCAACGTCCGGTCACCGGGAAACCCGTCCCGCCCATCCGCGGCCACTCTCAGGGCGGCATGAGACGCAGGTATGCGCGCCTCCGCCGCCCAGGGCGCCGGCGGCGGATCGGGTCCGAGTGGATATCGTCCTCCCGGGCCTTCTCCGCCACCTCCTTCTGCAAGATTACGTCCTCGCAGAAGGTTGCGACCGCGGTAAAATAACTGTCGCTGCCGGCCATCGATCTTATGACGGCCGGCAGCGAGAGATCCCCTCCGATGACTGCAGTGAGGGCACGGTGCTGCGCCGCCCAAGCGGGGCAGACCGCCAGCGTGTGCTGGGCCGTGTCCTCACTGCAGTCGCAGTGGTGGCAGGCGGGACTCGGTTCCCTCCTAGCGACCGAGTGCAGGTACTTTCCGAAGCAACCGTGCCCGGAAAGTACCTGTGTCAGCCGGAAGGAAAGGGTCCCGTGCTGCCGCCCTCGCGCACGTCCTCGGGCGGAGGGCGGAATCCGCTCTCCGTCCGGAAGTCAGCCACTCGCCGATAAACTTCGGCGAGCACTTCCGCCTCCAAATCCCACGGGGGTGTTCCGACCAAGGCACACGCCGCCTCTGTGGACACCGTGCGGTATCCACGTATGGCTCTGACCGCCAGTATCCGCTGGGGGCGCCAGAGGCGCGCCCTGTTCTGGGCGGACAGAGCCGCCGCCCACACCGGTGCACCGTAAAGTGCCATTGACCGGACAACCCCCGTGTACAGCTGCCTAGTGGGGACACTGGCCCCGCCCAAGTTGGGCAGAAGTCGCCCTAGGGCGGAGGCAGTGCCCACCAATTTAGGTCCAAGCTGTCGGAAGTGCTCGTCGAAGAGCCACCTACCGTCGAGGACCAGACCCAGGTACCTCGTCTGGGCCCGGACCGGTACGAGGACCGAGTTGACCTCGATCGAGGCGCCGGCGGGCGGACCGCGACGGGGCCCATGAAATAATAGGGCCTCCGTCTTGTCCAGGGCCACCCGCAGACCCAGCGCCTCGATGCGCCCGACCACCCGGGAGACTCCCGTGGTGGCCAGGCGCGCCGCCTCCTCAAAGTTTGCCCCCCGGGCCGTGACCAGGGTGTCGTCTGCGTAACAGATTACACATAGCCCGGGGGGGAGACGCCCTCGTAGGGCCCAGTCGTATCCCATGTTCCACAGGAGTGGTCCTAGGACAGACCCCTGTGGAACACCGCACGACATGGCCCTGCGTCTCAAGGCGCCATCTCGGTCCTCGTACTCGACGGTACGCTCCTCTAAATAGTCTGCCACCAGCCGCCGCAGGTACCCTGGCACTCCGTGGTATTGGAGTGCGGCCCTGATGCAGCCGAATGGCAGACTATTGAAGGCGTTGGCGATGTCCAAGGACACCGCCAACACCACTCCGCCGCCTCTCACCGCCTCTTCGGTCACGGCCCTCAGGCGCAGGATCGCGTCGACCGTCGAACGCCCTTCTCGGAAGCCGAATTGGGCGTCCGACAGGTCCACCTCACTGAGGTGCCGGACGATGCGGACAGAGAGAACCCTCTCAAACAACTTGCCCGCCTCGTCCAGCAACACGATGGGCCTGTAGGCCGCGACCGAATCGGCAGGCCGTCCATGCTTCTGGATCAGTACCAGCTTCCCGCACTTCCAACGCTCAGGGAAGTGTCCGGACGCCAGGCTAGCGTCCAACACTCCCCTGAGGTGGTCCGACATGTAGTCGAGGGCACGGGCCATCACTCGGGCTGAAACCCCGTCCGGCCCGGGGGCGGTGTTCTTGGACCGAATCCGTAGAACAGCCGCCCCTACCTCCGATTCCCTGACAGGCGGCACATCACCCACGCTGTCCCGACGACGGACGACGACCACGACGGGCCATCGACGGGGGTGTGTGTTCCGCCTGCTGTGGGAATAGGCCCTCGACCACTTCCTGCAGGAAGCTGGGCTGGAGAGTCTCCGTAAGGGGGGGGCCTGTGTGCGGAGCTTTTGTCGCACCGCACGGTAAGGCCGACCCCAGGGGTCACGCTCGAGACTCTCCAGCATCTCCACTCTGGACGCGTCTTTGGCGCGGCAGATGGCCAGCCTCAGAGTTTCCCGAGCTGCTCGGTACTCCTCGTGAAGCCGGTCCACCTCCTCACCGCCTCCGCGGTGACGTCGCCGACTCCGGGTGTGGGACCTTCGGGCACGTACGCAGGCCGCACGGAGGTCCGCCAACTCCTGGGACCACCAGTAGACCTCCTTCCGAGGAGGCCGACGGCCACGAACGCGGTTCATGGCCGCATCGCAGATGAGCGTTAACGCATCGGCGAAGCGACCAGCCCCCGCGTCGACCTCCTCGGTCGGGGCCTGCGGAGACAGCCAAGAGCAAACAATGGCCGCCTCCTCTAGTAGGTCCCTGTCCAGCTTGGCGACAGCCCACCGCGGAAAACGGGAGGGACGCCGCGCCGCGTGACCCCTACTGGCGTCCTGGGACCGGGAGAGCTCGAATCGGATATAAAGGTGATCCGAGAGCGTCTCGACCTCATCCAGGACACTCCATTTCCTTACTCGTGCGGCGACTGCAGGGGTAGCGAACGAAAGGTCCACTATCGACCCCCCCTGCTGTCGCACGCACGTGTTGGTGGCGCCTCTGTTCAGCAAACAGAGGCCCACCGACGCCGCCCACTCCTCGACGGCTTCGCCCCTGGCGTCCGTCGCCGGGGAACCCCACGCAATGGACTTTGCATTGAAGTCCCCCAGCACGAGGACGTGCCCAGACCCCAATCGCCGTATCGAGGTCTCCAGGTTGTTGAGGAAGACCTCGAAGTCGCCCAGACTCCGGTTGGGGGAGAAATATACACCATAAATGGTGTTTCCCCCCCATTCGACGGCAACATATCCAGTACCCTTGTCTCTTAGCGACAAGGGCGGGGAATCCGCCATGGGACAGCTCACCCACACCGAGCCGAGGCCTCCCGGGCCCGGCCAGTTGTCTAGTACCCATAGCACAAGCTCTGCCTAGTTTGGGACTAGATGATGTAATGTGTCATTCATCCGTTAATATTTATTTATTTACATGGTAGGCCTTAGGTTCTATGACCCAAACTCAGGGTGATAGTAATAACTATAGTTTTTTTTCTAATGAACAAACTAAATGTGTATAACTCCTCCATCAGCTCCTTGCAGACACATAAGATTATTTTTATAACTCAACTAGCTGACCCTGCGAACTTCGCACCGCCTAACAGTCGATTCAACGTCACTTAATTGTTTTGTATTCTCGGAAGCCCTTCAATAAAACTTATCAGATTTTTTTTTCCTAAAAACCATCCTTGTACTTCCAGGTACATTTAAAAATTTTTTTTGCGAAATCGGTCCAGCCGTTAACGCGTGATGGCGTGACCAAGGGAAATAGGGATTCATTTTTATACCATGTCTTGTTTTTGTAAGGAGACATAAAATAAGTTAGTGTATGTGTAGCGATGGACCTAGAATTTGGAATGTCAAAGGCAACATAATGAATAAGTGGGGTATTTTAAGAACCAACTAAGAAACTAACTATACAGGACAAAAGACCATCAAAAAGATGAAAAACAAGAAACAAAACTTGTGTGTATTTGCTGAAAAGAAAGTTGAAAGCTCTCAGCTTGTAATCTAGACATTGTTGTATAAAGTGGTTCTTCATAAATAACTTCCAAAATGAATCTACCAGCCTGATGAAAAGCGTAAGAAGAATTCAAGAATAGGGCTCAACATATTCACTACATATAAGTTAATGATTGATTTATTTTAATTTTGTTTTAGCTAAAGGATCCAAATATGAGACAACTAGCGGAAAATAGAGTAGGATTAAGCGGTGAAAACAATGAATTACGATGGTTGAGCATAGGAACGGATGAAAGCTTAGGTATTGTTTTTTAATATTAACAAAACTACTCCCGGATTAGAAATTTAATTTGTTTCGTGGGAAAGTTTAATAATATACATGAGAAGGACACAAAGAATGCTCAAGTTGAGAATAACCGTTTGTGAATCACACAAAGTTTAGTCTCGTGAGTTCGATTTGGAGATGATACAACCCATGTCAAGATCGAACTCACGACAACGGGCAGAGTAGAAAATGCCGAGATGACCTTAAACTATTACGCTATCCTTACATCTACATAATTACTATCTTAGACATGTTTTCCTCTTTTTTAAACCTCTAATTTTCTTTTTACAGATCATCATCCAAGTCTGATGTATATCGGATCACAGTGAATTATTATAACTATTCACACAACTATAGCCGAACAATGTCTGCTTGATAAGTCTTTAGTTTGGACATATCGTGCGATAGAAGAAGATGCGTAAATGAACTTGTAGACTTGTGCGTAAAAGGGGAAGAAGGCTTGATATCAATTCTTTTAAAAGTGTATTTTAGTTTATTATTATAACTATGGTAGGGGAAAATATATCATCTGAAATAAATCAATACATAATTATTTGCTACTTAACTGTCACATGAAGAAATACTAATTGTTATTATCATGTCAGAAAGGAATAAGAGTATTTTTAATGTCAGATTAGTCGTCCTTCAAACCGAATAACCCTAAAAACCATAACAGTAGTCCTGGTATCAGAAACAGGAATGAACTAAATAATTCGATTTAAATGTTCTCTTTGTCTTATTCTAACTTCTTTATCTATACCTTGTTTTTTTTATTTAAGCCTACCAAAGTGACTCAACTCTGCCTGATTGAAAACATGAGAAGAATCCAGGAGTAGGTAACACCATCCTTATTGTGAGGGTAGGCAATGCAACATGGTAACACATCCCTTGATGGCCTGATCAGATGTTTCTGCATCATTTTCCAGGATGATGCAGAATGAATGGGCCTCCAATATGAAACTCACCACCTAAATACGACAGCAAGAATACTGTCATCATTATGGTGGTCTTTTGTGTGAGGGTAGTACTGCCCCGGTCGAGCCGGGCTATACGTGTTGATATCAATTTATCTCTACTACCTTCCTTCCTCCTACCTTCTAACCTACTATAGGTTAGAAGGTAGTAGGAATGAGATAATAAAAAAATGATAATAAAAATGGCTTTGCAGACTTTCTCATGGTTTCTTCTCATAATATACTGATTAACCAAAATATTTTATTCTCCTAATGATATTAGTCGAATACAAATTGGCCTGATTTTATTACTTTTCATGTCAATCTAAATTTAATAAAACTAAAGGAGTGGCACTGACATCCAAAAGCTCTCAAACAAGTCTGAATATATTATCATCCCACCTTATACCCTAATTCTTATACATAGTTCTGTCTATCTGTAAGATAAGTCGGGTCTGATCTTTCACATTTTACATCGAAAAAGGTGTATTACTCTGATGCGGTATTATATTTTTTTAAGGTTTTCTTTTTGAAGAGCCCAGTCCGATTTGTTTTTAAATATGTGTATGTATTTGAGATGGTTTTCACTGGTCAAACATAAAAAACAAAATTTCATAGAAAGGAATAAAAGTATCATAACGTTATAAAGGAATAAAAGCGTTGGGTTATTTAACAATTAATCATTACACTAAAATTAGTAATACTGCATGTACGTGGTTACAATTACTAGTCATGACAGAAATGATAATGTACAATTGGTGTGTACAAACAAGATATTATTTATAACGGCATTGATAAACATCTATTCGTGTTCACTTTTAATATCGGGCTTAATTTTAACAGTATATGAATATTGCTTTAATTGTGTATATATGAGCAGTGAGTGGAGTGTAATATAATAAAAAATGTAGTTTCATTTGACAACAAAGTCTGAACAATCGAGATATGTATAATTATCATAATTTGAATAAGTGATGACATGATAATGTAAATAAGTACTATTTCGTTTAGCTTACTTGCTTGAGAACAATTCGAGACAAAAGTCTACGAGCATTGAGTCTTGTCAATTATGACTTTTGGGACGTAGTCACTCACAATGGTTCTGATAAGAAGGCTCCAACTCACACAAAGAGTAATAGAGAGGGCAATGCTCAGAGATTATTTGAGTGAACAAACTAGAAAAGAATAGATCCACAGACGTACTATGGGCACTAACTTTCCTCGGAGAGTTGTCAAACTAAGTGACAAACGACTTCATAACAAACAACAGTAGGTCATGGGTAAGCCCCATAACTAGACTCATTGGTGGTCCGATGAACGGGTAAAGGTCGAGGAAAATCTTTGCATGACATCGCTGAACTGGTTATTGTAGCAAAATTTGGAGGATTTGTATGTCCAGTAAGGGAAAAATAAATAGTAGTCACCGAGCAAAGCCACCAAGGTCACCCAGGGGCTATGATATTCAAGCGCCTACTTGTTGTCGTTAGTAATATTGAGTAGAAAATTGGAACTAAAAACCACAGACGTTATACAGGGCCCCCCTTATATTTTTTTTTTCTGGATTTGTTTTTGTTTTATAGTGGCAACAGAAATACGTAATTTGTAAAAAAAAACAACTTGTACGGAGGGACGGACAGACAGACTGACAGTAGTCTTAGTAACAGGGTTTAATTTTTAAACTTTGCGAATCCTAAAAAACAGACAAAATCAAGTTTATTTTACAACATCCACGCTCTATTCGCATACTCGGCGAATTTAAACATAATCTAACAAAGCCTTCATAGTGCTTACTATGTAAATCATGTAGGTCTACAAAATCAATGTAGATGCGCCAGCCTTTTTACTCTGTTGGTAGTGACAAAGTACTGAAAAAATATAAGTATATCAAACTAATATATATTATTGTTAGAGTCCAGAAGTGAAAAATAATAAAAATAATTATAATTCTAAACAATTTACTTTAATTCTAAACAATTTATTTCATTAATTACAAAATAATCTTAGAAATGCAATTAGACACAAACAACCGTTAATTAAGTAACGAATCTAAACAAATTACAGTTAGATATACAGCAAGGGCGGTCACATAGGGCTGTACTAGCTGTTAGACAGCTTTCCTCGCACCCACCGCAATTCAGACAGTACTAACTTGTCAAAGACAGCTTTCCACATCTGTTAACAGAGTAGTACTAATTGTCCAAAGACAATGATCCACACTCCGCGACGCATTCGTTAGAAATGCGTCCCGATACAACAGAGCACTCCTTTTTATACCCAAGCGCAGTGAAGCGATGGCGCCAAAAAAATGACAACTACCGCCGTTGTGGCTTACACGGCCTCTCCTGACACCCTGACGTCCTCGGCAGGTCCGGGTGACCACACTTCTTCGTTGTTCTCATTCCCGGTTACTGGAACATTTACAAAAAAAGTTTATTGGACGCCTCTGTAAGTACATTATCGTCCAATTGGTCAGTTACTGAAAACAGTTATCAAATTTAGCGTAAACAGAGTTAACGAATAGTTTTCAAGATAACAGTTAACATGAATAGGAAAGGTTCGAACCTCCAAGGAAAATAGTGAAAGATTTATAATCCGTGCCAGATTAGAAACAAACAGTCACTGTTAGATATATTTAAAATAAAACTAAGTTTAGTACTAAAACAAGAGTAGACTTCAGCATGAAGGTCTACCGTTACCATAAGAACAATAATATCATAAGAACAGTTACCATAAGAACAGTTACCATGAGAACAGTTACCATGAGAACAGTTACCATGAGAACAGTTACCATGAGAACAGTTACCATGAGAACAGTTACCATGAGAACAGTTACCATGAGAACAGTTACCATGAGAACAGTTACCATGAGAACAGTTACCATGAGAACAGTTACCATGAGAACAGTTACCATGAGAACAGTTACCATGAGAACAGTTACCATGAGAACAGTTACCATGAGAACAGTTACCATGAGAACAGTTACCATGAGAACAGTTACCATGAGAACAGTTACCATGAGAACAGTTACCATAAGAACAGATAACATAAGAACAATTATCATAAGAACAGTTATCATAAGTGTCTGGGTCTTAAACATTTAAACTTAAACTTAACAAGACCACGAGTTTGGGGCTGGTTACCCTGTCCATGGGTCTTAAACCTCTCTCATCAAGACCACGAGTTTGGGGCTGGTTACCCTGTCCATGGGTCTTAAACCTCTCTCAACAAGACCACGAGTTTGGGGCTGGTTACCCTGTCCATGGGTCTTAAACCTCTCTCATCAAGACCACGAGTTTGGGGCTGGTTACCCTGTCCATGGGTCTTAAACCTCTCTCATCAAGACCACGAGTTTGGGGCTGGTTACCCTGTCCATGGGTCTTACCTCTCTCAACAAGACCACGAGTTTGGGGCTGGTTACCCTGTCCATGGGTCTTAAACCTCTCATCAAGACCACGAGTTTGGGGCTGGTTACCCTGTCCATGGGTCTTACCTCTCTCAACAAGACCACGAGTTTGGGGCTGGTTACCCTGTCCATGGGTCTTACCTCTCTCAACAAGACCACGAGTTTGGGGCTGGTTACCCTGTCCATGGGTCTTAAAATTATCTCAGGAAGACCACGAGTTTGGGGCTGGTTACCCTGTCCATGGGTCCATTCCAATATACACACCTCATGCTCTCCACCATCCGCCATACATTGCACCACACCTCACGCACACGGGGATCAGGCCGAAGATTGCGTCTCGTACACACGGTGAACAGGCGGAAGGTTGCATCTCGGGCACACGGAGAACAGACCGCAGGTCCGCTTATCACTGAGCGGCATGCAGGACGCAAGTCCGCACCTCGCGATACAGCGAGCAGGCCGCAAGTCTGCGCCTCACCAGGCAGCAGCAGACACCAGGTCACAGCCCGGGCTCGGCTCGCGTAGACTGCACCTTGCACAGTGACGAGGCTCTCAATGCATCGTTATCATCTAAGGAAAGCATGAAAAATTGCATTAGTTTTGAATACGGTATTACTTTAACGTCACCAATATGCTTCATTATCGTCATGAATAATCAGAGCTTTTAGAAGGCGATACTAGCAAGCAAAGCTTTTAGGATATTTAAAAATAACAGTGCCCTCAGTATGTACGCAGTAATATCGTCAAGAATGTTACTAACTTTCGCATATCTCTCAGGACGCAAGACCCGGAGGATGTCAGAAAATGTTACAGAAGTCTCACGGTACTCGGTTAAGGATGTTCCCAATAATCGCAAAGCTCTTAGGATATGATACCGGGTCACCAGTTTTGGTTATGTCTGCAGCTTGACGATTGTCGTCAAGCAAACCCGAAACATGTCCAAGTATGCCCACGCAGTGAATTCGAGTTCAGACTAATTGCCCTCAAAGTCATTTTATGAACCAGGGCTTGTCCGACAGGTGTCGTTCAATCACTTACTGTAATAGGCCACCGTCTGCTTATAGTCGATCGTCTCGAGTCTGTAGTTAAACCTTACCATTTTAACCTTTTTACCTTTCTGCTACGGCGGCCAGTCCCAATGGTGAGCAACCAAAAACACAGTAGACACTACAGCACGCAAGTACTTGTCTAACACAGGTGTACGCCTTTGGTTCGATGAGACGGCCACCCAACATGACCCGAAAGAGATCAGGCGTAGGACCGTCGACTCTTTGTACTCATTCGAGTCACGGAGCGTTGACCACAACTTTTAAACTTCGGGCCGTAACAAGCATATCTATAATTAGAAGTACACAGTATTATTAGTTATTGTTTGTTCAACCCAGAAATCGAACCTATATTGAACAGTAGTCTCATACACTAACTGTCGACCCAACAAAGCAGTCGAAACCATCACTAGTACTGACGTTTCAATAAGTACCTCTGTCAGGAAGAAAGATCACAATAACCTGAGCTGGCTCGTAACGTGCTTATGAACATGTTATTAATCTTGATCCTATATGAATGTCAGACCTTTACGATCAAGTTTGCTACAATGATTTTGTGTATGATCTTAAAATTTAACACCTGAAATAGCCAGTCAGGCATGAGGATTATCTTTCCGGAACACTAATTGGTACTCTCACAATGGCTAGTGCTTAAACCTCATTTTAGCTCGGTCTAACCTGACCATTAATCATTATTGTTACACAAACAACATAACATAGTTCATTTAATATCTGACACTAGTGAGGGTATTTAAAACCTTTCATAATGTTTCTATAACATCAAGAATAGCATGCTTAAGTAGACGTACTATTAAGATCGATAGACATGCAGTCTTTACCGGTACCAATACTTTGCATTTCGATAAACATTAAAACATAACTAACAAACGATATGTTTTGCTTTATCATAAGAGATCTTTCTTTAACATTTACAATTTGTTGTTGATGTTGTGTAAAACCTATTAGATTACATTTAAAATATGAAGTTTTAGTTTCGAGTCCACTATAGAAGGTTCATAGAAGTTTCTTTACTTTTTTTTTTTTTCTTTGAACCATTAATAACAAGTGAAGTCACTTTCGTACTACCTACTCTGAACTATTAAATAAATTTAACATCATATCTTTAGAATTTAAACATTTACCACTGTTATAACGCTTCATAGATTTTACAATAACAGTTGACTAATGCAATCACCAGTAAATAATGTGACATAGTACATCTACCGGCGGATGATAAGAGTTCCTCAAGCTGTTTTAAATAGGCTCCGTCAGGACTAGCTCTGCTGTCCACGCACCCTTTTGCCGTATTGTGAATAGTTACATCACACGTTTATATACTCCCGATTTATTTGCTCTCACCAACCACCAATATAAAAGAATAGCCCATTCATCGAATTATCAAAATAAAAATTAGAAATGTAATTGATCATCAACTATTTCTTGTTGTCATATTTTTTTTTTTTTGATCATCCCTACTATTATTACTATTAAGTGCGAAAGTAACTGTCTGTCTGTCTGTTACGTTTTTACGCCTAAACCGCTAAACCGGTTTTGATGAATTTTGGAACTCAAATAGTTTAGAACCTGAGAAAGGACATTATACACGCGGGCGGAGCCCGTTGTTTAATTAATCTAAAGCTAGTTGTTTAATAATGGTCATTTCAATTTTTAAATTTACGGAGAAACATCTAGTAACTTGGTGTACACACTGTAAATTGTTATAATCTGACAAGTATCTATTTTTCGTTTCCATAAATAAAAGTTAAACAGATTAATCACAACGTGTGTGGGTATTATGTCCCGTCACACTTGCTGTGTCAGTGTAACATTTTAAGTAAATGGATAAAAGTTACTTGACCTTTAAGTAATAAGTTCGGGTTGCATTAGGCAGCCACTACAACTGCTATTATTCATCATTCCTTCGTTAAAAATAGTTCGTAACCATAGCAAAGAACGCCTACTTGATTATGCACAGGTGGGGTAGTTACAAACATTCGTTTGAGCGCTATTCACTATTTACGTTATACCAAATATTCGCAATAAATGCGAAAGTAACCGTCTGTTACGCTTTCACGCCAAAACCACTGAACCGATTTTGATGACATTTGGTATAAAGATAGAAACATACACGCGGGCAATAGCTAGTACCAAATATTCGCAATAACAAAAGGTATGAGATGAGGTCATTGTTAAAACTAAACCAACTACTTAAGCCCTTTTGTTAAGCCACAGCTTTGCATCAGCCCTAAGGCATTTTCGTATACGCGCCAAACAGTCCATTTTTTCATCATTTTAAATTGCGCACACAATTCACTTTTGTACACTACATATCAAAATTATGTGAAAATAAATCACAACTCAACATGTAATATGATTTGATCTTACCAGTACAGCGTCAAGCACAACTCACAAGTTTTTCTTAACTGAACCTTCTAACCTTCTCTCATTACCGTGTCGGCACTGGTGGACCACATTGTACACCTTGTACATTGGCACGGATGCAGTTTCCATCGCTTAGCACAATGTTTACTAACTGGAAAGAAAGCGTTATACACACGAACACACATGTGGTACAAATACCCTCATTATTTTATTAAAATAATCGTTTTAAAACCGTTTGTAATTGACACTAAAAACCAAATATAGAAGTCGTCACTTCCTTTACGATTTTTATATTTGCTATGTTTTGACTTTGTTTTGATTTTTGACTGATTTAGTTTTGATTTTTGACTTTGATTTAGAGCGGATAAGAATATCACAAAAGTCGGATTCCCTTATTAAAAATCACAACGAACACTGAATTTCGATAGCGGTCAAATGAGCACTAATAGTGTGCAATGCCTTTTTTTTTAACGAACGATCGCGTTTATCGTTCCCGGGACCTCTGCGGCGAATCACTGCGTATATTCACTTTGGTGCTATATCGACAGACAGACAGCGCGATCTATTGTGCATTTATCAATGCTCTCTATCGTAAGACACACCTAGATAATGAAGTATAGGCAAATTAAATGAAAATGTCTAACTAAATGTCGGTAGTTGATCGTTTCCCAAATATTGAAAATTAATAATTTGTGAACGTAGATCGATCCAACTTCTGATGTTAGAGTCCAGAAGTGAAAAATAATAAAAATAATTATAATTCTAAACAATTTACTTTAATTCTAAACAATTTATTTCATTAATTACAAAATAATCTTAGAAATGCAATTAGACACAAACAACCGTTAATTAAGTAACGAATCTAAACAAATTACAGTTAGATATACAGCAAGGGCGGTCACATAGGGCTGTACTAGCTGTTAGACAGCTTTCCTCGCACCCACCGCAATTCAGACAGTACTAACTTGTCAAAGACAGCTTTCCACATCTGTTAACAGAGTAGTACTAATTGTCCAAAGACAATGATCCACACTCCGCGACGCATTCGTTAGAAATGCGTCCCGATACAACAGAGCACTCCTTTTTATACCCAAGCGCAGTGAAGCGATGGCGCCAAAAAAATGACAACTACCGCCGTTGTGGCTTACATTATAATAATCCATATTTTTTTACATATTCGCTATAACCCACTATAACGCACTATATCGCTATAACCCACCGCTGAGCATACCTTTTGCATCGACGAACTACAAAAGGAATAGCTTTATTACCCGTGCAAGTAGAAGCATTAATGGTGTGTGTAAACAATTCAATATTGATATTTTGAATGATAGTGTGTCGAGAGTGAGAAGGTGTTTAAGCCTTAAATTCTTTGGTGGCAATGATGAGCTGTCCGCGGCACTGCTGTTTGTGATCAACTTAAATGTCTAGTTGGTGTATCAGTGTCTGTGGAGTGCTCTATTGTTGTATATCTTTGTATTGTCTTGTACACTTTATTTGTATTCTGTTTCTATATGTAAGGATTTGTCATTGGCTGTCTGTTATTTGTCTGCTCGTATTCTGAATGTAAAAGCTGTAAATTCTCCATAGTATATAAATAAATATTATGTCTGATCTGTCTGATGAAACGCATGAGCATAATCCAAAAGTGGTGGTCAACATAATCATTGCGAATGCTTATAATGCTGCATGGTGATTACACTATGGTGGCGTATTGAGATGTTTCTGCAAGATTGCGCCTCCGGTCTCGTATTCACCAACGAAACACGACAGAACGAATGCGGTCATTACAAGTTCAAATAATTTACAACTGTACAATGAACGTATAAATAATGTTGAACCCTCCTTTTAAGCATAAAATGGTACCGCTCTCTTATATTATCATCTTTAGCCTATCGCAGTCCACACTGGACATAAACATAATCTGACATTGCATACCACTCTGGTCGTTTTTGGGCTTTTCGCATCCAGCTCCTACCAGCCATCTTGCAGAGGTCGTCACTCCACCTCGCCTGGGGCGACCTAATACGTTACCAAGCGCGGATCCAGGGGGGTGGTCATGGGGGTCATGACCCCCCCCTGGGCGCGGTCCGGGATTTAGGTGTAAAACTAATTAAAATTGTTAAACATAATTTTAGATTTTTTATCACAATATAATTTAAAAATTGACATTGTGAAACAACTAGCAACCTTATACATTGTTACTTTGTAGATACTACTCCAGTTTCTGTCATTGTAAATGAATATCGGCTGTGGATGGTGAAGTGGCAGCGGTGTTAGTCCATACCACAGTCGATTTCTAATCTAAATTTAAATTGCGATATTGAGCTGTATCTTTTTTGTTTTTTTACACGCGGAAAGCTTTTTGCACCAAACTCTTCGTGGGGTAAAATAAAGGCGTGTGTAGGACTCCCGGGGGAACCGGTCTACTAACTAAACCCAACGGCGGCCTACCTCGGCAGCTCGGAGGAACTTTAGGAACGCATCAGCAGCTTTTGGAGTCCTCCTGCCGGACATTTCGACTGAGGTACATCCCGGAGTGACTAGTCTCACCCCCGGGACAGGATGCTGTCGCGCCATACACCGCTCTACGCAGTAAGAGCAGCAACACCGATCTACCTTAGACGACACCCTCCGGCCTCACCAGGGGTGTCACTTGTCCCGGGTCATTTGCAGCGGTCACATCTCCCCAATATGTGGCTGCAGCGACCATTAAGAGATGATTGGGGGACTAGCGACCTCTACCGCGTCCCTTTCACCGCCTCCTTCGAGCAGGATCGGCCCTTTCCCGATCCCTCTCAGCGGAGTGTAGCGTATTTGTACATAGAATTATGATATATTTTACTATTACTGTACTATTATTTATTATTGTATTAATATTATATATCTATGAGTGTCCCAAATATTATTTGTATTATATAGAATTTCATATTATGTATTTAAATAGTTTTGTTACAAACGGACACTCCGATTCTTTTAATATTATATATTACGTGCGCGGTGGAATGTGCCGGCGCAGGTGCTAGCGAGGGCTCGATCGACGGCCGCTCAGCCAGTCGCATTTTATTATCGACGCATAACGCACGTCCCTCTCGCTCGCGCTCTGTGCCTCCGTATTCGCTTCACGTAACTATATACTCTGTGTTCGTACCTTGCTTTTTTCTGTGCTTTCTATCTGTAACTTTCTTAAACTTAAAACTTTCTATCTTGTGTGATTGTGTGTGCTTCTCCTTCTATTAAACTGTAACTGTGTAAGTGACTTTGACCTTTAATTTTTCGCTATCGCTAAACCTTCTATACGCGCTGGCTATACACGCTTACCACATCTACACTGGTGACCCCTACGAACACGATGACCACCCAGGAAGAGAAGACAGACTCGGTTGCAACGGCGTCGGCCGCAGTTGACCCGAGTTTTGTATACCGCGTTGGAGTGCGGGTACCCCCGTTTTATGCGGAAAGGCCGGGGCTCTGGTTTGCACAGCTAGAAAGCCAGTTTGCATTGGCAAACATAACCACCGATGCAACCAAATTCCACCACGCTATTAGCGGACTCGACCCCCAGTACGCCTGCGAGGTGGAAGACATCATAACCGCCCCAGCCACGTCCAACAGATACGAAAAGCTGAAGGCAGAGTTGGTGAAGAGACTGTCTGCGTCTCGAGAGAAAAAAGTGCAACAGCTCCTGACCCATGAAGAACTTGGGGACAGAAAGCCGACCCAGTTTCTGCGACACCTCCAGCACCTGGCAGGGCCAGGTATACCGGAAGAGTTCCTGAGAACGATCTGGACTAGCCGATTGCCCAGCAGTACGCAGTCTATAATTGCATCGCAGAGCAAGGCACCTCTAGAGGAAGTTGCTGAGCTGGCTGACCGCATTCACGATGTGGTGCCGGCCGGCCCATACGTAGCTGCGACAGCCCGACCCAGTACTGCAGGGAACAGTGACCAGATGAGTGGTCAGATCGCCGAGCTCACTCGACAGGTTCAAGCCCTTGCGACACGCATGGACAGGATGTCGCGCCCGAGACAACGCGCTTCCAGCCGCGACCGACGTGGACGCTCACCATCCAGAAGAACGGCGTCTAACTACAGAAAGTTTCCAAACTGTTGGTACCACTACAGGTTTGGTGAGAAGGCAGTGAAATGCGTCCCTCCGTGCGACCAGGGAAACGGGAGCGGCAGTCATTGATGGCGACCGGTGACTGCCACAACTCAGGTCGCTTATTTGTGACAGACCAGGTAACCAAAGTGCAATACCTAATAGACACCGGTAGTGATGTATGTGTTTACCCGCGATCTTTGTTAAAAGAGCGCCGTAATAAAACAACTTACGAACTCAGTGCGGCTAACGGCAGTGTTATTAATACATACGGTTATTTAAATTTAAAACTAAATTTAGGCTTGCGCCGCGCCTTCACCTGGCAATTTATTGTAGCCGACGTAACAAGGGCGATTATAGGAGTAGATTTTTTATCTTTCTATAATTTAATTGTAGACATAAGAAATCAGCGCCTCATCGACACGGACACTTCGCTTACGACCCGTGCTTTGCCTGCCCGTCCTTCGGATATTATTTCGTCGGTTAAGGTAAGTATTATTGGTGACAGTACATATCATGACATACTCAGGGAATATCCCGACATTACCCGACCGTCAGGTATACATCGCACACATACACATACTACCTTACACTACATACGCACTACCCCGGGCCCGCCTGTGGCTTGTACACCAAGGCGTTTGGCACCTGACAAATTAAAAATCGCTAAGGAGGAGTTTGAATCTATGCTCGCTAGTGGTATAGCCAGACCATCCGACTCTCCCTGGGCTTCACCCTTGCATCTTGCGCCTAAGAAAGATAGTGGGTGGCGTCCTTGCGGCGACTACAGAATGCTCAACGCCCGGACCATACCTGATAGGTACCCTATCAGACACATCCATGACTTCTCTCACAACCTCTCAGGATGTAACATCTTCTCAACGTTAGACTTAGTAAAAGCGTACAACCAGATTAGGGTAAATGAAGAAGACATTCCAAAGACAGCAATCACCACACCATTTGGCTTGTACGAGTTCCCGTGCATGACGTTCGGGCTTCGCAACGCAGGACAAACCTTTCAACGTTTTGTTGATGAAATGTTGCGAGGCCTCGACTTCTGCTACGGGTACCTAGACGACTTCCTAGTCTACTCAAAAGACCAGAAGACCCATGAAGGCCACCTTCGACAGCTGTTTGCTCGGTTGCAGGATTATGGTATGGTGATCAATCCGAGCAAATGCGTATTTGGAGCGGCTCAGGTTAAGTTCCTAGGCTACTCCATCACAGCTAGCGGCACCAAACCCTTGCCTGAGAAGGTCGAGGCCATCAGCGATTTCCCAGCGCCGAAGACAGTACGTGAGCTTCGGAGATTCCTTGGGATGATTAATTTTTACAGGCGGTTCATCCCAGACGCTGCTCAACTTCAAACACCACTCAACGCGCTTCTTCAGGGATCTGTCAAGGGTTCTCATCCCGTAAAATTTACCCCTGAAGAAGACCAGGCGTTTGCGTCATGCAAAGAAGGCCTCTGCAGGGCAGCTATGCTGGCACACCCTGACACCGACGCTAAACTAGCTTTGGTGACAGACGCATCCGCCACCGCCCTGGGAGCTGCTTTACAACAATGGAAAAATGGTGAGTGGCAGCCCTTAGCTTTGTTTTCCCGCAAACTCAGCACGGCCCAACAGAAGTACTCGCCTTACGATCGCGAGCTTCTGGCGATATACGAGGCGATAAAGTATTTCAGGCATATGGTCGAGGCTAGAGACTTTGTGATCTATACGGATCATAAACCGATCTGTCACGCCTTTCGTACGCGCAAAGACGAATGCTCCCCAAGGCAGTTCAGGCACTTAGATTTTATTGCCCAGTTCAGTACAGACATCCGACACATCTCGGGCAAAAACAATATCGTTGCGGACACACTATCGCGTGTTGACGAGATTGCCCGCCCAGTTGACTTAAACGACTTAGCTAAGTCCCAAGATTCTGATACTGAACTGAGACAACTACTTGAAGGTGTCACATCTTTACGCCTGAAAAAAATTGTCTTGCCTGGTTCTCAGTTAGCATTATACTGCGACGAAAGCAACCACAAACCCAGACCATATGTGCCAAAGGAATACCGGCGCCAAGTTTTTGACAGCCTTCATTCCTTAAGCCACCCAGGTGCGAACGCTAGCATTAAACTAGTAACGGAACGCTACGTGTGGCCTGACATAAAAAAGGATTGCAGGGAATGGGCCAGAAACTGCCTAGCCTGTCAAAAAGCTAAGGTAACCCGCCACGTTTCTACTCCCATAGGCAACTTTCAGCTACCGCGAAACCGATTCACGCACATCCACATCGACATGATTGGCCCGCTGCCCGTGTCACAAGGATATCGATACTGCCTCACCGCCATCGATCGCTTCACGCGATGGCCTGAGGCGATACCCATTCAAGACCTTACAGCGGAAACAGTGGCCAAAGCTCTTCTTTGTGGGTGGATCGCTCGATTCGGCTGTCCGATTAAAATTGTCACGGACCGTGGCAGACAGTTTGAGTCTGCGCTATTCAAGCAACTGTCGGGCCTAGCCTGTTTTGATCACCGCAAAACAACCGCTTACCACCCTGCCTGTAACGGCATGATTGAGCGGTTCCATAGGCAACTAAAAGCAGCCATCACATGCCATGGTAACCAAAACTGGACTGAATCCCTACCCTTAGTCCTGCTAGGTATCAGAAACGCCTTCAAAGAAGATGTTCAGGCAACACCAGCTGAACTGGTATACGGCGAAACATTGCGTCTACCAGGCGAATTCATGCATTCAACTGACAGCAACACAACTGATGTCACTGATTACCTGGACAGACTGCGAACATTCGCCAAAAAGCTACAACCAGCTGCGGCCTCACGTCATGGCATAAATCGGCCAACCTTTGTCTTCAAAGACCTCGCCACCACCTCACACGTCTTTCTTAAAGACAACGCGTCAACAGGTGCATTTAAACCGGCGTACACTGGACCTCACAAAGTCCTAGAGAGGGGGGAGAAGGTCTTCAAACTCCTCCTTGGTAACAAAACAGTTGCAGTATCGGTAGACCGATTAAAACCGGCCTACATACTTGCAGACTCACCCACCACACCAAACACATACGCTGACACTTCACAACATAACACACCTGTCACTAATCCTACGACCAAAACCGACGAATCTCATGTCCGAACGACGCGGTCAGGCCGTAGGGTACACTTCCCCGACTATTTTCGCCCTTGACGGTCTCCAGGGGGGGCTGGTGTAGCGTATTTGTACATAGAATTATGATATATTTTACTATTACTGTACTATTATTTATTATTGTATTAATATTATATATCTATGAGTGTCCCAAATATTATTTGTATTATATAGAATTTCATATTATGTATTTAAATAGTTTTGTTACAAACGGACACTCCGATTCTTTTAATATTATATATTACGTGCGCGGTGGAATGTGCCGGCGCAGGTGCTAGCGAGGGCTCGATCGACGGCCGCTCAGCCAGTCGCATTTTATTATCGACGCATAACGCACGTCCCTCTCGCTCGCGCTCTGTGCCTCCATATTCGCTTCACGTAACTATATACTCTGTGTTCGTACCTTGCTTTTTTCTGTGCTTTCTATCTGTAACTTTCTTAAACTTAAAACTTTCTATCTTGTGTGATTGTGTGTGCTTCTCCTTCTATTAAACTGTAACTGTGTAAGTGACTTTGACCTTTAATTTTTCGCTATCGCTAAACCTTCTATACGCGCTGGCTATACACGCTTACCACATCTACAGGAGCATAACGTTCTCACTCTTCCCACACTTCCCATTCCTCGTCACTAGCCAGCATTGCGGCGATCAATGCTGACGGTGATATGTTTCGTCCGATCTGTCTCCTACTCGACGCTCTGCAGAACGGCAGAACAACTCCAACAGCACGTTAGCAAGCACAGCTCTGAGTTACGAGCCGTGCCTGCCAAGCCCGCAGAGCTTGCCTATACGCGTTCCGCAGTAGCATTCCGGGCTCGGGGTCCAACACTGACTCTTTGCCTTTCCGACCGACAGAACGAATTTGATCGTAGAATATCGTGTCCATGTCGGCCAGAATGTCGAAGGGTGGAGATCGTGCCAGGACCGTCGCCGCCTCGTAAAAAATCGTGCGGTAGCCTCGTACGACCCGTATGGTATTATGGCTCTAATACAGCAAAAATATCCTATATTAGGCCTTAACATCCTGTCAGATGATTCAAACAGCATCTCTGTGGCAATGTTTAGCATGACTGTAGAGTACAATACGATAGAGACAGTGGCGTGTATTATGGCCACATTACCTGTTACTGCTGATCATGAGGTCAAGTCCTGGGATTTCTAAACACGGGCCAAAAGTGTTATTGGGTTTTCTCACAGCAATTTCTTAATAACAGTCCGAGTATGGAAGTTTGGCGATGATCCACGCCCATAGGTCGGAGTGCACGTTAAGCCATCGGTCCCGGTTGTCATAAACATCTATGGTTATCTAATTGGGAAGTCAGTGCCCTCAAATGTACTGTAACCTTCGAGTTTCTGTTCTCCCTCGGGGTTGCAGAGGTCCGATGCCAGTCGCTCCGTGGAAAAACTGGATTCAGGCAAACTGGTTGAACTAGTAGACCCCAAATGATGACTGGCTACTTGTTAGTATTAGTTAGTAGCGACAGCGGAAATATCTTTCTCTACGTTACGCTAAGAGCTTTAGTGGTTGCAGAACGTCTAACGTCTAACAAAACCGAACCGAATTTGTATATATTTGTTACCTGTTTATAAAAACTCTATATTTTTTGCAATCCTTGTAATTTTAACAATGTTTAATCTAAAGTTCATAGCCAGAGACAAAGCGGTAATCGTTCGGAGATTTGTTTGTTAGGTTTTCGTGAAAATATAATACTTTTGCGTACTATATTATATTTTTTCAATAATATATAGTATGCCGACCTGAAATATAGTACAATACTATCTATTTAGTAAGGTTGGCAACTCTTGTTTTTTTTTTACGTGTTGGACTCGTACCGACTAAAACCACACGGTGTGACCTCTTTGCGCCTCAATTTTAGGAGGAGTTCATTGAGGGATCACGTCCTCGCAGAAGGTTGCGACCGCGTTTAAACAACTGTCACTATCAGCCATCGAGCTTATGACGGCCGGTAGCGAGAGATCCTCTCTGATGACTACAGTGAGGGCCCGACGCTGCACTGCCTATGCGGGGCAAACCGCCAACGTGTGCAGGCCCAATGTCTCACTGCAGTCGCAGTGGTGGCATGCGGGACTCGATTCCCTCCTAGCAAACGAGTGCAGGTACTTTTCGAAGCTACTGTGCCCGAAAAGCACCTGCGTCAGTCGGAAGGAAAGGGTCTCATGCTGCCGCCCTGCCCACTCGGCGATGACCGGCTGGAATGCCTCCACGGCAGCGAAGCCAGCGCATGGAGTCTCCAGCCGGAACGACTATCTGACCATGGTGGCTCGAGGAGCGGCTTCACGCCACTCGCGTATGTCCTCGGGCGGTGGGCGAAAACTGCTCTCCGCCCGGAAGTCAGGTCTCAGTCAGAGGCGCGCTCTATTCTTGGCGGTTAGAGCCGCCACCGACACCGGTGCACCTTACTATGCCATTGACCAGACAACCCCCGTGTACAGCTGCCTCGTGGGAACACTGGCCCCGCCCAAATGGGCAATAGTAACCCTAGGGCGAAGTGCTTGGCGAAGAGCCACATACCGTCTAGGACCAGCCCAGAAACCTCATATGGGCCCGGACCGGTACGAGGACCGAGTTGACCTCGATGGAGGCGCTGACGGGTGAACCACGACTGAGCCCATGAAACAAAAGAAGCCCCGTCTTATCCATAGCCACCCGTAAACCCACGCGCCTCAATGCACCCGACCACCAGAGACCCCTGGCCGACCCCTGGCCAGAGGCCAGAGGGCCGCCTCGTGGAACTTAGCCCGGAGGGAGACGTCCTCGTAGGGCCCAGTTGTATCCCATGTTCCAAGAGGACAATCCCCTGCAGAACGACATGGCCCTGTATCTCAAGGCACCATCTCGGTCCTCGAACATGACGGTACGCTTCTCTAAAGTCTGCCACAAGCCGCCTCAGGTACTCTGGCACTTCGTGATAGCGGAACGCTTCTCTGATGCAGGTGATTGGCAGACTATAAAAGGTGTTGGCGATACCACTCCGCTGCAGGTCACTGCCTCTTCGGTCACGGCCCTAAGGCGCACCACGGCATTGACCGTCGAACGCCCCTCTCGGAAACCGAATTGGGCTTCCAACAGCCCGGGAACGTGCCGAACGATGCGGGCAGAGAGAACCGTCTCAAACAACTTACCCGCCTCGTCCAGCAACACGATGGGCCTATCGGCCGCAAGTTGGGCAACCCTAACTTGATCACAGCTATGTGACCCCCCCCTGGCGCCAAAGCTGGATCCGCCCTTGTACGTTACTCTGGTTTGTTATTTATTTTTAGTAAAAACGCGTCTGCATGTAAAAAAATATGTAATATACCATACCAAAAACTTCGATAAATACAAAAAAAAAGAAAATGTTGAAAATTTAAAAGGCTAAGGATAAGTCGATTTGATGCCTCAAGTTGTATGTGTCGTATAGGTGTGTGTGTGTATGTGCGTGTGGGTGTGTGTGTTTGTATGTCTGAGGATTTTATATTGTGTTTGCAATGTTTATGCGTTATTGATTTTTTTTTGGTCGTGGTGAAATTAGCTCGCCTCTACTTCTTTACCTTGCTTAGTTAAGAAAATTAAAAAAATAATAAGCTTTATTCTACTGTACTATTTTGCTCAAAAATGCATTATTCAGTTTTCATTATCGAAGTTACTTATTCAGTGGATTTTTAAACCAATTCAAGTTAATAAGTGTTTTTAAAAGTAGTCTGTTTTGTAGTATTTTTCATTTTACCTCATTTCTTATCAACATCATTTAACACTAAGACTATAAGATAGCAACGAGTAGCACATTTTCATAATCCTGTGAGCAAAGATAAAAAATGTTTTTAAATGAGCAGGAAAATTTGTTCCACAGGATATCCGAACGTCTGGTAATAAACTTGATAAGGTAAAACAAACTTAAAAGTAGGCATTTTTTATATGTCAACTTACGACTAATTTCATGATATCACAGTTCTACTTGTTGTTGTACTGGTTAATGCGCACTTGTCTGTGAAGAATACTGTAAGGTTTTGAATAAACTCTGTTAAGATTTGAGGTTACAGAATCAAATATCAACGTACATTCAAAATCACGTTTATTTTTTATACGTACCTAAATATCATGTAAACAAAGAACTGTGTAGGTATGTCTTAATAGAATTTCGTTATTCTAGTAACCCAATATAACTTATACCTGATTGTATTCGAGACACCATCTTATAACATAAGTAGGTTCAGATTTTCATTTTCTTAATTAAAATCGATAAGCATTAAATGCATATATGTTAATTCTTTCACACAATGTTGTTGACATAAAGAAAAGCTTATTTGCAACAGAAAAATATACACACATGCACACACACAGATACAAACACAGAAACACACACATACACACACACACGTTCGCGCAAATACACAATATTGATGTCTTTTAAATTTAGTATACGAATAAGTATTACTAATTTTAACCAGCCATGTGCAGAAGTCTAGCGCTTAAGTGAACACTCAATAAAATTTCCAGCATCAACTGATGACCATCGCTTTGCCAGTTGCTATTGACTACTCCGGATCGAGACCTATGTTCAGCAGCGGACTCTTAAAGGCTGTTGATGAAAATGATGATTGTAATACTTAGCCTATAATATCTTAACTTAACTGAAATTATAATAACTTAAACATAGAAAATTGCACCGTATCGTAATGATATCAAACTACCTATGGCCACAATAGTTCGTTGTTTCATTTGTCGAATGTGCGTTAATTAATTATAGAGGCTTAATTGTTTAAATTTATTTCATTGTCTTTATTTTAAATTATTTGGTATAGGAATCTTTATTTTTAAAATGTCATAATTCTTCTAAATTATATTTCTAAAAAAAAAACCCTACAGACACGGAATTTTGAGTTAAAAAAAAATCTGAGACCTCTAAAAATTCATATTATGTTTATTTTTGTCAAAAAAATTTGCTAATAAATATATATTATATAACTGCTTACAACAATAACAATCCTTAAACACCTCCTCAACGAGTATCCAAACGTGACCGAACTGCGAAAACCAGCAGAGCCCCAAAGGGCTTACTATAATACATCATGTGCAGAAAATATTAAAAATATCAATATTACCAACCATGTTAGCACGTGACAGCAATTTACAATGGTGCCTCAGAGACCTGCAGAGGAGGAGGATCTAATAAGCTGTTGGTATTGCTGTCTGTAAAAATATTGGTTGCACTTTTGAACAATCTATCATTGACTTTACTTCTAACAAATTTAACAAAACATATAATATTATTTTTATTATAAAGTGTTTGTGTCAATGTCAGTGGCCTTATGTGAATGGAAACAATTACCGAGGGTAAACAACGACGGCGCGGTCAGACCATGATGGGTGACCTTTTGTGGCATAATATGTTGTGAGCGTTTCCGTGGTTCGGGGGTCACGTTAAGCAGTCGGTCCCGATTGTTATCGTAAGATAGCAGTTGCGAAGCTTAGTTAAAGGCCTTCTGGCGGCTTAAAAACATACAACGGCAAGATTACGAAGCCACAACGTGTCTTGTCAGTCCCCAACCCACACTCAGCCGACGTGGTAGTGTATAACCTTAATCTTCTACTGAGAGGAGACCCTTTTTTTACGTGTGGAAATCCCCTCGGACCGTGGGGACTTGCGGCGGGGTGGTGAGTCGGACTCGAACCGACTAAAACCACACGGTGTGACCTCTTTGCGCCTGTCTTTTGGGAGGAGTCCAGGTAAGGGTTTTCCTTCTGGATCCCTCTCAGTGCCTGCCCGCACTGTTGCGGGCACCGTCTACTTCTAACTCTCTAATTGGGCGACGCCCGGTCACTGAGAGGAGACCCGTGCCAAGCAGTGGGACATTTTGGGTTATTGATGATGATGATGTGTATTTCTAATAATATACCGTTGATATTACCGATTCTATAATAATTACATTTGTACAGTAATATTAATAAATACAGCAATATAGTTTACCCAATTTAGAACGTAGTTAAGTACCTACATAAATAACGACTAACCATAAAAAACTGTTATGTGTATAATTAACAATAATAAATAATATTACACACACATACATAATAAAGATAAATAAAGATATTTTCTCAGCTCTCTCTCTCTCTTCTAAAATTTCTTTTTCTAAATTCAATAAAAGAGGATATTTTTTGTAAAAAAATTAACACCATCATCATCAGCCTATCGCAGTCCACTGCTGGACATAGGCCTCTCCCATTGCACACCACTCTGATCGATTTTGGGCTTCTCGCATCCAGCTCCTGCCAGCCATCTTACGCAGGTCGTCACTCCACCTCGCCAATGGGCGTCCTA
Source organism: Phragmatobia fuliginosa (assembly GCA_932526445.1). NCBI lineage: Eukaryota > Metazoa > Arthropoda > Insecta > Lepidoptera > Erebidae > Phragmatobia > Phragmatobia fuliginosa. The sequence goes on along the minus strand of OW052058.1, from coordinate 6,465,437 downwards.
GACTACGTTTACCGAGAGGCGGTCTCCACTCTTCTCGCCCCACGATCATCAGTTCTGCGGCTAATATGACCAGCCAACTGCCACTTCAGCTTGCTAATCCGGTGGCGGTATGTCGATTACCTTAGTTCTCTGACCATTAGAGGTTGCCAATAATTAAATTAAAAAGTCGATTGAAATATCATAGCATTTTCTGAACCCAGATATCTTCTCGTGCCTATTTTTTAGCATTCTTCTAGTCATCTAACATTTTAGTTAATCATTAGTTTTTTTTTAAATTTAAGTCCATCTTAGTGATACTCTACCTGATAGAAATCACGTGTATAAGGAGTAGGGGTCATTGTGAGAGCAGAAAACCGAAAAAATAAAGAGTAATAACCAAAAAATCTCTTTAAATTTACTTAGTGTCTGAATTAAATTTGCTCTCAGGGTTGCGGAGGTCCGTTGCCAGTCGTTCCGTGGAAAACTGATATTCAGGTAAAACCAGCTAAACTAGTAGCCAACCCCAATAATCTTAGGAATGAAGACTAAGAAGATGATGATGAGATCTCTTAAATGAATGTGATTAGGGTATGCCGAAATAAAACAAAGGATCAAAACATAGTTGTATTATGATAGATGGAATCAATATTGTCAGCGCTCTTGTTGTTGAATTGGATGAGCATAAGCTCGTAGGTGATTATGGCGCCGGTCATCTGTAAATATAAGTTTATTAAATCTTGAGCAGACAAAATACAGAGGGGACAAATAAAATACAATAATTCTTCCTTAATCGAGACTTAATCATAGTGTGTTTATCAATATAGGAGAACACGACTTTCTCTTCAGTATTTTTTTTTTTTTTTTTTTTTTTTTTTTTATTTAAGCCTGCCAAAGTGACTCTACTCTGCCTGATGGAAAGCATGAGTAGAATCCAGGAGTAGGAGTCACCATGCTTATTGTGAGGGTAGGCAATGTAGCATGGTGACCCCTACCATGGCAGCCTGGTTAGATTATTCTGCATCATTCTCCCGGCCTTCGAAGGGCGGGAGAATGATGCAGAATGATTGGGCCTCCGGTCTCACACTCACCAACGAAACACGATAGCAAGAATGCTGTCATTATTAGGATGGTCTTCTGTGTGAGGGTAGTACTGGGGAGCCGGCCCATTCGTGCTGAAATCAGCGTGGCTCTACTACCTGGTAAGGCGTTTAGTTTCTAATCAATTTTATAGATCTTTATGTTGTTTATTAACCAATATGTATGAATTATTTCTAACCTGTAGTAATCTAGTTCTATTAAGGTAGAAAAACCCCATTCCGCTAAGAGCAACGTAGTCTTTGCCAAGTTGATCTTGAAGCCTCTTTGCCTGAAAATAATTATCACATCGGCTTTAAAAATATCTGACTATGCACAATAATAATAGCATTTGTTATTACTGTCGCTTTAGTGCTAAGAATAATAAATGTGATTATTTAACCTTAATAACTAACTTCTTAAACTAGTGTTAGAATATCTAAATAATTTTAAGTTAGCGCCAAACAAGAAAATGCTTAGTTAATAATATTTTGTTAAAAAGTTTTATTTCATACTTTTTTGTAATTATAAGCAACTATTTGCTACATGTATATATAATACATTTAGCAAAAAGATAATTACCTTACTTTAGATATTAACTGTTGGAAAATTCTACTTTGTAGTCCATTTAATCAAAACGATACCGAATGATCAGTGAGTGATCAATCATCCCTTATTTTCTTACCCTTAAAGTGAGATTTTGTTTAATTTTAATGTAACTAACTTTTCTAATAAAAAAGAATTATCGAAATTGGGCCACTCTGTTAAAATTTATGCGTGGTCACAAAATAAAAAAAATATACACGTCAAATTGAGAACCTCTTCGGTTTTTTGCCGCCTGTTAAAATTACTGGTTTGTTATGTAGAAGTAATCTCATGATAAAATTAATTTCGTATAAAAACATTAATGTATACTAATAATTTAATCTAAGGTTGCCTGGTAGATATTGTTTCAGCAATAAATCACCTCTTTTGCACTACATACCTGACGTTTTATGTTACCTCTTTTTAACCGACTTCAAAAAAAAGGAGGAGGTTCTCAATCCGTCGGAATCTTTTTTTTTATGTTTGTTCAGCGACAATTTCTTATTCTTATAATTTAATGGGATCCCAAGAAAATCGAGGGGACTCCTCAAATATCAAAGGCACAATTAATTGTCGCGATTTGGGTACTCGGATTAGTTTTTCATTGAAGTCGGTTCCTTTTTGTTAAAATTATAACTCTGTAATATAGTGTGCAAATAAAGAGTTTTCTAACTATCTGTATAATTAAAACAAAAATAAATTATAACATCAAAAGAAAAAATACCGCAAATGTAACTTCTGAGAATGAAACCGGTATTAATAGCTGTCTTCCGTTTATACCTAATTACGTATTCAGTCTCAATTAGGTAATTACAGAGCTAAGTATGTAGACCTAAGCAGTTTTGTGCGACCATTTTACCTCAATATTGTACCCTCGAGTCTCGTAAGTATAAATATGCTTCAGAGCCATTTGCGAGTGAACATTTATGGCTGAAGCCGAAAGTATTACACTAGATACTTTCATACACAGCCAAGCTAAAGTTATTATGTAATACACTTTCTGAATGAGACTGCTTGACGGCCCTTGTCTGAAAGCAAAAAATATTGTGTTGTTCTTATTTATACGTAAAAATAATCTAAGAAATTTTGAACAAAAACATTAAAGCCGCAGAAACGTCACATTAACGTTGAATACGATCAAAAATTGACTGTCTTGTTGGTCTAGTGGTTAGTGTATGTGGCTGATGATCACAAGGTCTCGGGTTCGATCCCCAGGTCGGACCAAATGTTTGTGTGATCCACAAATATTTGTTTAGGAGTCTGGGTGTTTTCTATGTATAATATGTATGTATACAAAAAAATGTATGTTTATGTATTTATATCAGTTGTCTAGTACCCATAGTACAAGCTCTGCCTAGATTGGGGCTAGATGAGGTTGTGTAAGATGTCAGAAATATTTATTTATTTAAATAATAACATAGTTCATATGACTGAGTGCGATTTCAGAAAATGCACATTTATGAAAAAACTAAATTATTTTAAACTAGCTAATTAATATATAAACTAGCATTAAATACTACAGAAAAAGTTTATAGAACTTACGTTATGGCCAGGAATAGCTGTAGACATATAAAATAAAAGTTACAAAAGCAGGAAAGGAATATCATGCCGCCGAGAGCTTCATTCATTCTTCGTACTAGTAAAGATTGCTTGACATAAGCCTCACGTAGTTTCCTCCAAGTGTAGGTCCTTACAGAAGCGATTGTCTAAAAACATTAAAACACATCTGACCCTGTATCCAAGTTGCAAATGTTTTTCGTTTTCTGTTCTATTCTCTTGTTTCATAGGCTAATACTTTGTTTTGATCACGTGTTTGAGTGACATTAGCTAATGAAGCAAGAGAATAGAATAGAAAACGAATTACGTTTGCAACTTGGCTAGCTGTACTAGAAACAGAAACATAATGGGACAATTCGTGCATTTCTAGATTACTATTTGTAGCTGCCCGGAGTTTGGAAGTTTGGCGGTGATTCACGCCCGTGCCTCGGAGAGCACGTAAAGCCGTCGGTCCCGGTTGTCATGAACATCTATGGCAATCGTTATTGCGAAGTCAGTGCCCTCAAATATACTGACAACTAGTTCAATCTTCGAATTTCAGTTCTCCCTTAGGGTTGCGGAGGTCCGATGCCAGTCGTTCCGTGGAAAAACTAAAATTCAGGTAAAACCGGTTGAACTAGTAGCCGACCCAAAATAAACTTGGGAATAAAGGCTAGGAGGATGATGAGAATAGAAAAGGAAAAACGATTGCAACTTGCCTAGAGGGACTGTACTAGTAACAAAATAACGGGACAATACGTAGACGTCTGATGAAAAACGAGATTCTGATTTAAAAAATCACGATACTGGTTGTACTGTTTTTCCATAATTAAATATCCTTATGACAGAAAAGTATGTATGTGTGTATTGTCTGTAGTACCAATTGTAAAAATGAAGTCTTTAGTACCAATAGTTCTTTTAGTCACATACTCACACAGATTATTTTACTTTATGTTTTTCTATATTTTATTTATTTTTTTGTTTGTTCTGTATTAAGTATGTTTGTTAGTTGTTTAGTGTTGTTAAAATGCACATTGTTTTTCTCGTTCCCTTTGTAAGTGTGCCTAATAAACGTGTTCTTTCTTTCTTTTCAATATAGCTCTTTATAAACGTCATTATACAAAACGTATGCTCAGAAATCTTCATCACAACTGATTTCATTGATTCAAACGAGCCAATCTGTGTTTAAATTGATTTTATATGTTTTTTGATTACAATAAAGTGTTATGTAAAGGTCAGTTTGTCGAATGATACTTCATATCCACTATTATAAGTTGCTTCAGTGTTAGTAGATTTTTCTACATTTATATTTAGGTTACTAGCTTTTGGTCGGTAACCAGATAATGTTCGATATCTCGGTAAAAAAATGGCTATTCCATTCATTAAAGAATATTTCGTAAAGCAGATAACTAAGTATTTCGATTTATTCTATTCTGATAGTTCTAAGAATTACAATCAGTACCCAGACCAAAGCTTGAACAATACTTATAATCTAGTTTTATCCTCTAGATTTAGGTTCATTTGAATGTTGCTAGTGGTAATCATTAAAAAATGATAATTATAAAATAAAAATATATAATGAAATTACTGTAAGTAATTGCATTCTTGAATCATTAATTAAGTTCAGTACTACATACTACTACTACTATACACTACTATTTTGTCAGTAATTTAATTTAATCTTGGGAAGATTTTATGAGATCACGGATTTTTCAGAAAGGTATTTATTTAGTTCCTAGTTAATTAGTGAAATAACTTTAAAATTTTAAATTACATTGCTATATACCTTTATGTTTTTTTCGTGGACACATATGTTTGCTAAATATTTATTCAGTCGATGATATCTGGACGTCAGGCCAGTGCTAATGAGAACTATTATCAAGTCCTGAAAACTCCACAGTAGAGTTGCTATGGTACAAACGAATGCTAGTGTTAAAGCGAACCATTCGTAATATTCATCTGAAATTATTATAACAATCAATATTAGGCAAACAAATACACCTTAAAAACAATAAAAGCAGTAGTTAGCATGTTTAATTCCATGTACTTTTTTTTCAAGTCATGTTGTTAATTTGAAGAATCACATCTATTAATTCCTAATAGCAGCCCGGAGTTTGAAAGTTTGGCGGTGATGCACGCCCGTGCCTCGGAGAGCACGTAAAGCCGTCGGTCCCGGTTGTCATGAAAATCTTTGGCAATCGTTTTTTTTTTACAAAGACAGCTCCCGCAATAGGAATACACATTCCTGTATCGCGGGGGACTTTACAAACATACATGACACTGACACAAAGAACACCCAGACACAGAACAACAAATTGTGAATCACACAAAGTGTAATTCCAAGTGGGATTTGATCCACGACACTTGGCGCAGTAGGAAGCAGCGAGGCGACCGCTTAAGCCACTAGGCCAACCGTGCAGTTATTGGAATGTCAGTGCCCTCAAATATACTGACAACTAGTTCAATCTTCGAATTTCAGTTCTCCCTTAGGGTTGAGGAGGTCCGATGCCAGTCGCTGTTGAACTAGCAGCCGACCCCAAATAAACTTGGGAGTAAAGGCTAGGAAGATGAAATCTTTTACAAATAAAATGTATGATTTATGAAAGTATTCGAAAGGGTACTTACATCAAAAAGTATTTTTTTTGTGTCTGTCTGTTTGCTCCGGCTCATCCTTGCTCACGAAAAATTCTAGGTACCACAGCTTCAGACCACTGAGTAGTCCCAGCCCAGTAAATATTTTTTCTCTTAACAGAGACAATGAAGTATAAAGAAGAAGGAGGCCGGGAGAATGATGCAGTAACATATGACCAAGCTGCCGTGGTATGGGTAACCATCCTGCACTGCCTACCCTCACAATGAGGATATTGGCCCCTACTTCTGGATTCTACTGATACTTTCCATCTGGCAGAGTAGACTCACTTTGGGCTTGTGGGCTTAAATATAAAAAACAGCCCAAATGTATGATAATAGTTCTTTAAATCAGACTACTCCAGTGGTGAAAACTTACGTTTTGAAATCATGTAACCATGTGATAATAATATATATCGTTTTAGTATTAACTCCGGTGGACAATCAAACCCAACATAAGATAATATGTTCATGAAGTGTTCAACTGCAATTCGAAATATTATGAATAGGATACACAAAGAGAAAGTAAGCATTTTGATTTTCACATTGAATTAAAAAAATAAGTTCAACAGCGCATAACGTGCCACTCTGATCTCCTCTCAATAGATTGTTAATATTTATATCTACATGTAATGTTATGTATTTATTAAGTTAAACTTTCAATTCTAATTATGCAACTAATACATTATACATTAAAAAGCGATCCGATGTTATTCCTTGTTTATTATTTACTAGCTCCGCCCGCACTTATATTGGTTATCGTAGTGATAAGTATCCTATGTCCTTTTACAATCTTTAAACAATGTATGTTTCAAATTTTATTTAAATCAGTCGAGTAGTTTTGGCGTGAAAGTCCTTCAAACAGACAAAATTTCTTTTCATATTTGTAATATTAGTGAAGATAATTTTAATTTTAACAAACTTTCTTAATTATAAATACGAGTACTTTAATCAAGGGAGCAAACTTTATTTTCAAATGCATAATTTTATTTTAGTTTAATCTTAACACATGAATCCACATAAAATTCTGACGCAAAAACTGTCTGAAACATGAAATACTAAAGACAGCGGATTAAGGTTCATTTATCCGCAATGAGTAGAATTAAATGTCTGTGCATTATCCTAGCTAAGACAGATCTTAGAAGCCCGTGAGAGGTATTTGACCTTCACACTCAACATTTTAGACACCTATTTTTCAACTAACGGCCAAGGTTGGTAGATTTCAGAGAGATTTTCCTCGAGGTTACATTTTCTGTTCCTATTTACTGACATTAGTTGCAATACTCTTTCAAAAAACTGTACACCTGGAAAAATCATGTCTAACTGCAAATGGGATGCGCATTAAAAATAGAGTTAAAGATGAAAAGAAATGAAATAAAAGCGAGACAAAAGCTTTTTGTTTCTAAATAACTGATTCATGTTAAGTTTAATGATAGATTATAAAAGCAATAGACTTTTCGAAATATTAATCTAAAACAAACGAATGGACACAAGTTATAATATTATAAACTTACTAAGCGTAAAAATAAGCGTAAGTCCAGTTACGACATAAATTCGTAATTTTACTGTCCTATCAGCTGGTACATTTATTAACATACTGGATTCCGTTTTAGCCCAAGCTGATGCTAAATTGTGCCAGGATAGTGATAGTCTTGACGATAATAATAAAGATAATATTGATATGAAGTAGAATAAAGTTCCAGCGAAACGAACAGCTAAACTTCCTTTAACAGAACCGAGACATTAAATCGCATTAATCTATGAAAAACACGTACCTAGGAAAATAAACTTTATTGGATTAAAGCCAGAATAAATAATCCCTTTATCAGATTGTTTCGAAATCACTTGTAGTTTTTATTAGTATGAGGCAGCGATTTTTTTTTTGCCACCTTTTTTCAGTCACAAGGATGTATTCATTATATCATTTATCAAAATTATTAAATATCATCATCATCAGCCTATCTCAGTCCACTGCTGGATATAGGCCTCTCCCATTGCACTCCACTTTGATCGATTTTGGGCTTCTCGGATCCGTTCGTTAAATATCATTTGCACTAAATTATAGAAGTAAACAAAAAACTTACTGTGTCCAACTGTATCTTTGGCCCATCCAGCCAAAGCTTTTATTACTTTCCAAATTGACTTAGCTTCTATGTATAGAAGTGAGCAAAGCAAAGTAAAACTCCAAACGTAATATATTTTTTTTTTGGTTCCCAACACGCCAATAAGATAAGAACAATGAAAAACTTTCTGCATTGCAAGAAGGAAATCCTGTTTTAAAAATTGATGTAGTTCAATTATTTTACTAATATATTTTTTAAAGTAAATGTAGAATAATACCAAATAAATAAATAAGAAAGCAGATTTCCGATAAGTTAAAAACAACATGGATCAAAATTAAAGATTTAAAAGTAGATGAAGATAATTACATTTACACAATGACATATAGAAACATTTTTATGGAAGACATTTTTCTAAACTTGATTTTTTTATAAATAAACAATAATTATTACGTCTACAGCATTTTAGAACATTAAAATAATTCTCAAGTAATGATAGACTTGCAAATTAAATTACTCTTAGTCATTGCGCTTGGAGATGCAAATTGGAATTTTGATAAGGTTGCCACATAAATATTTAATTGTCCAAGTACTTACATCGTTATAAGGTTGCTCTGGTAGAAGTAATTTATTCTTCTGCAACATTGGCTCAAAGTTTGGTTTTAACATTGTAATCTTTTTGATGTTCGCGTTACTGAAATTTTATATACTTAAGTAATTTTAATATAACTGGTATATTATTTGACAAAAAATTTATTCTTCAAAATATTTATTCATTTATAATTATTAACAAATAATTGCTGACTAAGGGTGTAGTATTGTTTCCTTGTGTTTTTATCCATAGTCATTTTACATTGGTATTAATAGGCTTCAAATAGTTACCATCATAATAATAATAAAAAACAGTTTTTACTATTTAAATAACTATGTTTTTGGAACTTCTTTTTACATTTCATAGTTTCCCGGGTCTGATTGTCCACAAATTTTTCATACTGAAAATCCGGAAGAGATTTCCGTAAGCTTTTTTGTATGTAAGAAATGAAGAATTAAAATAAAAAAGAAAATCAATAGTTAGTAGTTCGGTCGGTTCCCTTTTGAATCAAAATATTCTTTATAAGGCTTAGAAGCAACATCCTCGTGCGGTTTGGAAGATATTTAATAATGAAGCACCTAATGCAGATATAATAAAAACTAAAGCAAAACTATTATAAAACTGCAAAACTAAATTTCGAGAGTATTTTAGTGTGGAACTTAGGCAAAACATCTGTTTTATGAACTTCTACGGTGAAAGATTATGATTTTATACCACTTCACTTCACTTACCGTTGTTTAAGAGAACCCTCGTACATAGTTTGATTGGCTTCATGCAAGTCACTTTCGTACAAACCACTGCTTTTTGACCAACAATTGGGGAGATCAGAGATTGTCGTTATCAATGTGGTGAGAATAAAATTAGATTTTTTGTTATTCCTGCTACTAGTAGGTTATGCTGAGTCTACGTTTATACTCGCTTTTTGCTCTTTTTAGCAAATGGTGAGTTGTCGTCCTATAATTTATTTTCCTTTAGAAAGCGAACTATGTTGAGTTAAGTCCCAACTAACGTCACTTTGTGAATATCGAGGAAAAACCTGCAGACTATTTGTGCCGAAGTATGGACCTCCATTTCAGTCGTTTTAGTTTGCTTACTAACTATAAAACTAAAAGCAGTATTAATAATTTAAGTATCTCTCTTTTTTAATTATTCAAGCTTTGAAATGGAAAAAGAAATATCTTCACTACATAGTATAAAACAAAATCGCTTTCTCTGTCCCTTTGTATGCTTAAATCTTTAAAACTACGCAACGGATTTTTATGAAATTTTCTTTAATAGGTAGAGTGATTCAAGAGGAAGGTTTTATTTATAATACATGCATAATATAGTAGATAATAATTTTAGAGGTTTCTAATGTGATGTTTTTTACGCTTATATTGCAAACGCTTGCTGTACCCTACGAGATAGATCAAAATAATGTACTACAGTATTGTACATCTTAAAAAGGTCAACAAAAAAGTCCGCGATGGTATAATTATGTCTATCTCTTAGGAATAACCCACAATAACCATTTTTTATTTTTTATTTTTACGAGAAATAATGGTTTATTTACGAAGCGTTTATAGGCAACACAGTATTAATCCCTATCCAATTAAGTACCTTATATACATTGTGTATTTAATATAGATTAATATGGCCCTTCACAGTATGTAATTTAAATTAATACTTTTGAAGATATTACAGATTCAAAATGCAGGAACAAAGCAATTCTGGCGGTACCGGCCGCGGCGTGTTAGTTGGCGCTGCTGTCGATTTGTCACTATCAGTTAATATCTAAACACAATACTTTATTATTAATTAATATTCTACGGCGGTACGAAGTTCGCCGGGTCAGCTAGTATGTAATTATTATCTAAACGTACCTGTGTGTTTTGAAACTTCAACATAAATAAACCATATGGTGTGGTCTTAAGATTTCATGAATAAATTATTATTATTATTATTAAGATAGGACTAGGATGGTCCTATTTTTGACATTAATAAAACACTAACGTCTACGTCTAAATATTTATTGAATAAATACTATATTTCTCAATGAACAGGTCATTCATTATTTGCGGTAGGTACTTTAACACGCGATCTGATCGTTTTATTTAATTTTATCAAACATGAGAGATTATAGACAAATAATATTAATTTGATGACCTATTGAATATTTGATTAAATACAAAATACATTTTAAATATTCACAATAACATGTACCTCAATTTGTAGAAAAAAAACTATTTATCGTAACGTATCTCAAAGAGGACGTTTACTACTTTAGTTGACATTAATTACCATTTTTAATCAGTCTGTAAAAAAATCCCCGTTTTACAATCATCAATCATCATCAACAGCCTTTAACAGTCCACTGCTGGACATAGGCCTCTACTTAGAAAGGAGGTTTTAGCCTACTATACCACGCTGGCCAGACGGGTTGGTATAGTAGTTTATTCAACAAATTCAAAAACGTGAAAAATAGAGATAAAGGTCCTAAAAATATGAGCGATGGCTCATTCTATTCGGAATCACCTCTAGAAAAATGTTTTTGAAGGATTTTGGTGCAGGTTAAAAATTGCAATTTTTATTAACAAAATAAGATGAAAAAAAATGATATTTCGTTTTTTGTTAATAACTCGAAAAATATTAACATTGAAGCAATTTTGAAAAAATCCGTCACCGGACACAATATTTTTCTTCAATTCTCGATTTATATATTTTTTAATGCTATTGGTTGTAGCATGTTGTTATAAAGCCAATTACCTTTTCCAATAAATGAGTTATCCAACAGGGAATGAAAAATAAAAAATCACATTGCAGGGAAAAATGAAACTGATATTTTACGAGAAATACAGTTTATGTCTCGTTTTTTTTTTTACTTTCTCATAGTTTATCTTTCCCGGGATTGCAATTATTCTATATTCCCACATATCGAATATTTGCAAAAGCAAAAAATATTTAAATCGGTCAAGCCAGTCTTATGAGTTTTTGTAAGAATAATGAACAGAAGTTAATGTTTATATAGACCTACCCGATATGCTCACATTACTTATTGTTTTGTTATCCAATGTACCTTTAGCGGTATCGGAAAAACTAATTATATTTTGTACGTTTGACTTACTATATTTTAAGATAATATATAATTGATTATTATTTTCTTAGTTGACGTGCCCCACTCAATGGTTTTTCAGTTTAAATTTTATTTAGAACTATTTAACCCTTCGGGTGCCTGGTACCTAAAAATCACTTCGCGTGCCTGGTGGGTCTGTGAGACCCGTAAACAAAATGCTTGGTTTTTACCTACTTAACGAGTCAGAAAGCTAAATACAGGGTTTTTATTAATTTTCACTGACATTTATGTTGTATGATTGGAAAAATTAAAACTAAAGTTGTTTTACAAAATGTTTATTACATAATTTAAAATTATCATATTTTATGTAACAAAAATTCACAATTATCCAATTATCTAACCAGGCCGCCATGGTAGTATGTGTTTCCATGTTACTTTGCCTACCCTCACAATGAGCATGGTGGCCCTTACTCCTGGATTCTACTCATGCTTTCCATCAGTCAGAGTAGAGTCACTTTGGTAGGCTAAATTATAAAAAGAAAAAAAATCGACGCGTGAGACAAATTACTCAATGGCTGAGACATCTCATCATCACTTTCACTATTATTGGGTTCAGCATGGACTTCTGCTACTTGCTCAGCACTATCTTACCCATGTGGTACATCCAAGTAGATTGATTCATCTCCACTATCATCAAAAACCACATCTTCGTATTCATATTCTTCTTAATCTCTCTCCAAAGCTTGACAGATTTCAAAATTCGTTACTAACCATTTTTAACTGATAAAATATTAATTTCGTATACAATTTACCACACAAAACATAATAAACAAGAAAAAACAAAAGTAAGTACTTTCGGAATAAAAGTTACGCCGCGTGCCTGGTCGGGTCCCTGAGACCCGAGCGCTAATAAAACACCTCTTAACTGAATGCGTGTGCATCGCGAATTACGGGAGAGGAGACAAAATGGCTGCTAGTTCATATCGCGAAGCTACTGAGAAGCGCAGCGCGTTAGGTTAAAAAAATAAAAAAATATCGTCGAAGTTTTGAAGTGATGGGTCTGTCAGACCCACCAGGCACCCGAAGGGTTAAACAGTATATTAATATACTTTTTATGCAATCAATCTCATACCATCTTGATGGCTTATTAGTCTTTATAATCTAAGCCTATCAATCTAAGACTTGCATTTAATTTTCACAGCCTACCTAATTACCCGTAATTTGCTTTCCTTTCTGGCAAAGCGCCACTATTAACCTAATTTTCGAAATCTCTTCGTGAGAGTACTTTATATGGCTCAAAGCTTGCGCATTTAGGGGATTTCGAATCGGTTCGAATTTGTTACTAAGCTTTAACAAATCCAGAACTGTATCTAAATCCATTTTGTTTTCAGTAGATATAGTTTTTTTATTTCTTCATGCAGAGCTCCATCTATTTAAATATATGAAAATATATAAGTACGAATTTAATTTACTGTTCTTACATAATAATCTAATAAACCTTTCGCCTTATTTTATGTTGTATACTTAAAATTTGTAAGTAAAATACCATGTCCTGGCTTGGCAAGTGTCTTTAAAATCGTGTTCAATAGATATTTATTATGTTTACTTCTTATTATTTGGTTATTGTTACTTTTGTTTGGTTATATTTACTGGCATCGGACCTCTGGTACCCTGAGGGCGAACTGAAATTCGAAGGTTGAACTAGTTGAAGCGCCTATACTACAAGCTTCGCAAAAAAAGTAAGGCTTTTAAAAAGTTTTATCTATTACTGATGGAACCTGAGGAGCACTCCTAATCCAGCCGTAAACGTTTGAAGTCTTTAATGAAGTGTTAAAGTGAAGTTCCTATTGCATAATATGGTATGGAATAAACTTTTTATTCAAGTCTACACTATGTTGCATACTTGTTTAAGCTTTGTAACTTTGTGGTTTAAGTACAGTATTAAGCCCGGTTTCGACCGCGAGCGGAACGGACCCATTAATTACTCCTTTTACCTCGCAATACAAAACTGCATACATGTGTTTTTACCAACAAAGAGTCGAGTGTAAATGACAACGAGGGCGAAAAAAGTAAAAATGAGCTGCAGACTCAGACCGGAGTCATTAATGAGTCCTTTCAACTTGCAATAGAATTTTAAAAAATAGTGTTTCCATCGAAGAAGAGTTGAGCGGAGCATACCAAACGAGTAAAATTTGTCCGCTGCGTCGCGGTCTCGCCGTCTAGTTTGAAACGGACTCGCTCATATAATAATATATACTTTTTCTTTCGGTATTATGTATACCGAAAGAAAAAGTATATATTATTATATGAGCGAGTCCGTTTCCTGTCATCACTTGATTCCGTATCACTCGATAGCATCGCAAATTCACTCATGAAAACACTACCGCACGTAACCAGTTCAAAACTCCAACTGAACTCGCTCTCTGTGGAAATTGACTATTCATTTCTCATTTTCCGTTCAGCTCGCTTCGCCGAGTCCGCTCGGTCATTATCCGCTCGCAGAGGAAATCAACAGGCAAAACTCTTAGTTGGTGGGAATGCAAACCTATTTTGTTTAAAAGGAGTCCGTTCCGCTTACTATTTCCCGCTCATTAAGCTTTCGCGGTGGAAACTGGGCTTTAGGATGAATCAGTCTGTAAATTATGCTGTGTCTAGCCTGAAGCAGTCTCAGTAATTATATATGTACTTACAGCCATGGTATATTATGAAGGATCTGTAAACTCAACATTATTAAGCATAGCTTGTATTATTGGTACCAGACAACAGATATAAATACATACACATACTTTTTTTGGTAAATATATACATATTATACATAGAAAACACCTAAACTCCGAAACAAGTATTTGCGCGATTCACACAAAACTTTGGTCAGACCCAGGAATCGAACCTGAGATCAGCAGCCGCTTACGCTAACCACTAGACTAACAATTAGAAAATAATATCTTAGAAATGTATTTGTATATAAATGTATATGTGGTATTCGAGAGTTTTTGACTACGTATATTCCAACACTGCAGCTTTTTAAATTATCCTTACTAATAAAAACATAACAGTGACCCTACGGGTGAATTATTATTGAAGTTGTATAATAAACTAGACCTCACAATAAAATCCACCCTGTGCCTTGCCTCCAACTTTCCTCTCTTTATGGAGTTACCCTTATGATGAAACATAATAAAACTCGTCGCGTACAAACTTGTTACCGTTAAAGTTACAAATGAGGACTGTGAGGACCCACTAAAACGACGTGTAGGTTCACTTGTTACAAATTTGTAAATAGTGAGTATTCAATTACAAAATGAAACATTTTTATTGAATGAAACTATTTTTTTTGATGAAATGGTTGAAATAACCTAGACTATATATTTTTAATGATTTAACATATTGGAAGGAAAATCGATACTAATAATGTAAAGTCGTGTACTCTGTCTCTCTATAACGCATCGCGGCCAAACTGTAGCACCGATTTCGATGAGATTTCTCATGGAGAGACTTTTACCCTTATGAAAGGATATAGACGACTTTTAACGACGATAACCGAACATCTGGGTATCATATCGTATTCGAGGATACAATGCAGTTGCAAATCTTGAGCTGTAGTTGTCCATAGATGTTGGTAGTTACGTAAAAACAGGCAATCAAAAGAAAAAAAATATTTACTTCAACATTTTTCCGCCGAGTGACCTTAGGCGATTTGAAACAACCACCGAGGGTAAGCAACGACGTTTTCATGATTCAGAGGTAACGTTAAGCAGTTGGTCCCGCCTGGTTTCATAAAAAAACAGTCGTGAAGCTTCGTTGGAGGCTTCCGGATGGCTTAAAACATCCAACAGCAAGATTACGTAGCCGTAGCGTAGTCCAAGCAGTGGGACGTTATGAGTTGTTGATGATATAATTCTAGCTTTCATTAAAAAATATTGTTTGGGGTCAGCTACTACTTTAACAAATTTTACCTGAATATCGGATAATCCACAACTGGTATCGTACTTTCGAACTGAATTCGTAGGTTCAACTAGTTGTCAGTATTTTTGAGGACACTGCCTTCCCAATAACGATTGTCATAGATACGTATAACAACCAGGACCGATGACTTAACGTTCTCTTTGAGGCACGTGAAACCCCACTAACTTCCATTATTAGACCGTTAAATAGAGATTTCAAATTACTTTGCTTCACTAGTTCTATATGTTGATAGAATATTTGTTAGTTTTATATTCTTCTTCTTTAAATCATCGAAACTTATAGATTAGCTTGAAAAAACTAATGTTTTTTCAAGCACATTTATATGTGTGTAGATCGGGTATCGTGTCCCTCCATTATTCCAACCAGGCGAGGTGATCATGCCTGGCGGGCCACGGCCCAACAGATGATGTTTGGATGTTGTATATATTAATAGGCGCGAGAATTTCTTTATCGTGCTTCAGGATTAGTAGTCACTCTGTGTATTCCTCAGGGTTCAGTATTCCTTCGGTAGATGGCGCTGTTGTATGTTTTTCGCTTGCGCTTAATGTAGAAGTCACTACAATGTAATTAATCATCTTCCATAACTCATATTTGAAAATTCATCGTATCACAAGGAAGGAGCACTGAAATGACAAAACTTTTTTTTTCCAAAATACCGTTTACTTCTACACAACATTCATGTATTCATACACAAAATATTGAATTGAACATTTTTGACCAAATTATTTAATATCTATACATTTTATTATACCCTAACAACACTTCATATTACCTTAACACTCGTACTATAAAATTTTGACTTACTCGTAAATTCACAGAATTCAGAGAATTTTATTAAGATTTACTTATTCCAAATGTAATTATCATAAAAAATAAAGTTGATTTTGATACAAAATATGAATTGTAAATCATTTCATCAAGTACGCAGCGCAGGTGACAAATAATAAAACATTCAAGAAATCTGATTTATATTTGAAGTTCATTTTCCTGGAAACGAATGGAGTTCAAATGGACAGGATATGAATTTTGTAATTTCGCTGCTCCGTATACCTTCTTACTAAATTTAATTTAGAATAAATTACTGAAATATACGACAGTGAGAGTTTTTTGTATAACGTTAAATTGTATTTCATCATCATCAACAGCCTTTAACAGTCCACTGCTGGACATAGGCCTCTCCTTAGAAAGGAGGTAAATTGTATTTAATGTATATAATACCAATAAATTATATTTCAAAATGATTTGGTTTATTCAACTGTAAAAAATATATTTGTGATCTTGGAAACGGCTCTAACAATTTCGCAGATATTTAGTATTTGGGGATTTTCTTGGCTGAAAATCGATGTAGATCATTTTTAGGTTTGTGAAAACGCGAGTTTTTTAGTTTTGTGCGTTTTTCTTTAATACTATTATTAGCATTGCTTGCGACATCTATACTACTTTTTCAGTAACACTTAGTTGGTTGGAGGTCAGTACTCCATCACAAATCTGGTAAACCTATTTTTATAAATTTCATAAGCTGATAACTGTAACATAACTTTAAATCTAAGCAATAATATATAGATATGTGACGGATTAAATCTAATGCAATACATGATAACATAAACTAGTAACTAAATTGCACTGAGTGAACGTTACATTATACAATCAATTATATATATATATATCTAACGGATTAAATCTAATGCAACACATAGATATGTAACGGATTAAATCTAATGCAATACAAGGTAACATAAATTGGAAACTATATTACACTGAGTGAACGTTAAATACAATCAATAACATATTGTAATGAATTAAATCCAATGTAATTCAAGATTACATTTAATTGGAAACTAAATTGCACTAAGTGAAATAATATATAGGAAATAACGAGTTTTTATTATAGCCTTTTTCATGCTTCATTTAAAAATGAATAAAAATTATAACAATCCAAAAAACTTGAAAACGTTTGAATTTTCAGATCTTGTATGAATCCAAGCTTCATTAAATCAGAGTAAAATAAAATATTTAATTACATAAATATTAATTAAAATCTTTAGGTTGCTAAGAGAATGTGCGTCACGAAGACGCTTTTCCATAATAGATTGTTAAATTTTGTTTGTATAAAACTATCTTTGAAATTGCAACATCTAAAATTTTCAACCTAAGTAAGTTTTGAGCATATTTTAGGTAACATTTGATCAATTTTCCTTACTTCTACTGTAAATTAAACATAAGCTGAATATTGTTTACCTTATTAAAGTGTTTTTAAAATTCTGCTACAATGAACAAAGTCCATCCATATACGGTCAATTAGACAAAAGGTTTGAGTTGTCTTTTTATGTGTCAATAACAACTGCAAAATTGTGTGAAATATTTGATAGTTTGGGCACTAAACAATACTACGATCTTGCTTTGATCAGAAGCAAACACAACTGCTACTCTCTTCTTCAGAAGTAATTATAACAAGGATTAAAGAAAGAGAGAGTGAGATAAAAACAATAATACAGAAAATTAATACGAAGAAGTACAAAAATGTTTCCACTTAGAGAGAACTTAAAGATACTTATTGATACTAAAAGTCGATACGCCACTTCTTAAAATACAATAATTTGTTAATACCTAATATTAAACTCTCCTATAGGTGGGTCCATTAATACTGTTTCAGCAGTATCTGGTATCACTGGTGAGGACGACGGCATTCCCGAGGGTCTCAGTGATATGGCTAGGGGCAGTGCTGATCTTGCGCAGAGTTGGGATGCTCCTCTCGTTGAAGTAACTGAACGATAACGAGTGCAGCGGCCGCGTCTGTCAAAAAGTTAAAGAGCTTAGGCATAAGGCATATTTCCTGCAGGCATAGTAATATCTGAACTTATTAGTGTTGTAGAAGTAGGAAAAGCTAAAGGACTTGATAACTATTCCCACCCAAGAAAAATAAAGGGTCTGTGGCCATTTTAATGTCAAAGTTTATCATTTAGATCACTGCCACGCTCATTAATTATGTTATTAATCTTTGAGAAAACATTCAATAATAAATATTTAACAAAATTAGTCTTTGACCTATATAGGAGGAGAAACTCAAACAAATTACAATGCCAGTAAACTTTTCCATACATTTAATGAATGTAAAACTGCTATTTTGTATAATTACTGAAAATGACTTCTATTGAGTAACTTTTAATAAAAATAAATAATTCGGACATCTTACACACAACGCCATCTAGTCCCAAACTAAGCAGAGCTTGTATTATGGGTACAAACAACTGATATAAATACGTAAACATACTTTTTTGTTGTAAATACATACATATTGTACATAGAAAAACATATAGTTTTGGTGAAATAGCTTAAATCAACAATTTAAAAAATAATCCTAAAAATAAATGAGCAATGTGACTTCATCAACAATCTTTAATAGCTTTAATAAATAGCTTCATAAAATAAAACACTGTAAATAAAAAGAAAAAATAATCAAAAAAATAAAGGAAAACATTTAGAGCCTCAATTTACCCAGGAATTAAGTTAACAGATGCAGACCTCAGTAATTAGTATTAAAATTAAATGAGGATCTTTATATTTTCTCTAAGTATTACACTATCTTATCTTACACGATTTTAATACAGTAGATTATATTTATCATCATCATCATCATCATCATCAGCCTATCGCAGTCCACTGCTGGACATAGGCCTCTCCCATTGCACACCACTGTGATCGATTTTGGGCTTCTCGCATCCAGCTCCTGCCAGCCATCTTACGCAGGTCGTCACTCCACCTCGCCTGTGGGCGTCCTACACTACATACATTATATTTATAATTTAGCTAATTGAAACGGTTACGCGTAGACGCAAAATTATATCGTCCCTTGAATTGGTACATGACAAAAATTTTAATTCTTTCTTCTCATAATGTTCGTCTAAAAGGCCGGATCTTTGAAACGGAAAGAATAATATATTTTAGTTTTAAATGAATTGTTTGATTATCTCGTGACTCTGAAATATGAAAATGTGACATAAATTATTCATAAATATTCTTAAATTAAATATAATATTTGCAGCAATAATATGCTGTTTTTTATATTTAATCCTATTACGAAGAAAGAAAATGCCAAAATAGCATTAATTCTTTTTTGGCATTTTCTTTCTTCCTTTCTTACAAATTATATTTATCAATAAAGATAAACATAAAAATAATATCTTGCTATTACTGGCGATTCTTTTATAATCGATAACGCATCATGATATTTTAAAAATGTTATATTAATAAATTCTCTCTTTGATCTATTTGAGCAACAGTACAAGAATGAATAGCGGTAATAAATTTCTATGAATACTTTATAAAATTCTTAATACAATTATCATAATAACTCAATGAAATAAATTTTACGATACAAGAATATTTTAAGTAATCGCTGGAAACTATTAGTGCTAAAAGGTTTTAGCTATTAGAGCGGAGTTATTGAATTTATTTTTATGTAGTTGTAAATATGGCAGCTAAATCTTTGGTTTTCATTTTTCATTGGCAAATTGGAAATTTAGTATGGACTATATAGAGTTCTTTCGTATACTACATATCCCACGCTACTTCATTTACGTCTTTCAAAGAAAAATTGAATTCATTTGCCATACTTTTTTAAGTTTTAAACTATTCCCGAATTCTCAGAAATGTTTCAATATCAAAATAAACTAAATTGCTCTTGCTATTTCGGCGTCTTAGTAAAATTAACGAACAGTAATTCATTTTATATATAATAGTATAATTTTGTAAGTCTTCGTCGTGTCGGCGTTGTGGCGGTAAAGCAAACGTCTGTAACATCAGGGTCACGGATTATGCTCTCGCTCAGTTCAAACATTGACATACATGAACACGTCTATTTGCATCTATATATATTTATACATATACCTACTACTGAAAGCCTTAGTTAAATCCAAGAGCATGAACAGTTGCAAGTCGCTATTATTGTTTGTACGAAAAGGATTTAGATCATTTCTTTTATAAGAAAAGCTTTTTAAAGTGCTCATTTACAATTTTAATTGTGATGAATCTTGACGATGACGGTAGTTTTAATGGCCTCAAAGTTAATATTAATGATGACTCCTATGTCGATTTCGGTTATGGTGACTTATTAAGTTTGTGGTTCTAAGTTTCGGGCGTGTGCTCTCGTGTTGCTTACGTATTCTATCTTGGCACTGAATGAGCACGCACAGTGGGGACAAGTAAGCACACCTTCCAGGTAATTGTACTTTATTTTAGAGGTTGGTTTATTTAACACACTGTTTCGTTTGATCTAAATATGATACTATTTATCAAAATTTCATAAAATAGACTGATATATCTAATTCTAAATTTATATACTTTTAAAATTAATTTCTCAAACTTCTTCTTCATAGCCTTATTCCCAATATTATTTGGAGTCATCTAAGCTAAACCGGAGCGACTGGCATCGGACCTCCGCAACCGTAAGGGAGAACTGAAATTCGTAGGGCAAACTAGTTGTCAATAAATTTGAGGGCACTAACTTCCCAATAACACTTTTTTGGCCCGACCCGAGATTTGAACCCAAGACCTTCCTGACCTTTCCTGTTAGAAATAAATAATTAAATTACTAACTCTCCTTAAACGGGACGTTGTGCCTACTACCACACGCTGCCTAGATAGGATTTAGGGCAAGTTTTCCTTTTTGGCATCTTAAGACATTTAACAAACATTATATCATTTTTTATTATTGCCCGGTACAAAATATATCAAATTACCTGGTACAGTGACACCTCAGTAGTCTAAGAAATGCTGCTCTGAATGTTCTGTTGAATACTGTGTAGATAATAGGGTTGATTGTGGAAGACACATATCCCAGCCAAAGGCAAATATCGACGACGTGCTCTGTGAAATAACAAATTCAATTTACATCAGTTATATCAATGCAGCATTACATAAAATGCAATA
This sequence comes from Phragmatobia fuliginosa, assembly GCA_932526445.1. Classification (NCBI taxonomy): domain Eukaryota; kingdom Metazoa; phylum Arthropoda; class Insecta; order Lepidoptera; family Erebidae; genus Phragmatobia; species Phragmatobia fuliginosa. Next base: position 6,444,037 of record OW052058.1, on the reverse strand, counting down.
AAAGGTTATTGTAGATATAATAATTAAATACTGTATTAAGGATATTGTTGTTACAGTGATAAAATGGCAAACAATCGTACACATTAGTCTACAAGAAAATCTGCGATTATAACAACTCTGTACGCCGAGTGTTTTAAATTGTATATATAATACATAAAATGTTTACTGTATTAAAAAACAATTCCTTAATATAATCGATGCCATAAAATTTCTCCGTGTTTTTACGAACTTGATAAAACATGTCGGAAATTCTTTAAACATCAATTTTTTATAGGCCCTTATATCTCAAATATTATAATTGAACGAGATTTGAATCTTCAGGAAACCCATCAACGAAACGTCCGCATTTGAGCTTACTGTATAAAATCACGTGTTACCGTTTCTTGGCATCAGCGTAAGTTCAATTTGAAATACAATTTTGTTACCTAACATTTTTATCTACTTTGACTAAATAGCAATATTCATTTGCCGAATTGGCTATTAGTATGGTCGACCATATTATTTGGACAGGGTGAAACTAAGGATTATTAAAAAGGGCAAGAAATTGTACCTATTTGATGTCTAAAATATAATGTTTTTCTAAAGCTTTTAGAGCCCCAAGCTTGTCCGTTACTCACTAATTTGAGTTATAGGTACATAATCCTAACTAGCTCGAGTCATTACATAGGGAGTCCAGAAAGGGAAAGTGTAGGGATAAAACATTTATTTTCAAAAAACCATATTATTTAATGCTCTTCCTTCTGTAAGTATATAGTAGTAGTATATGTTTACTAATAGAAGTGTAATTACCTGGTACTATACAAGCAGGACACGCTGCAAATAGTATATTTAGCAGAAAAAATGGCGCCCAGCATAGTACAAAAGTGAAAAAAACAAGTCCCAAGACCTTGGTCGCTTTTTGTTCATTTGCCACTGCATTTGCTGATAGAGACCTGTCTTTTTTGCGATTGGCTAAGAACCTGTAACAAAGAATTCAAATAAATTTCATAGCCATTTAAATGATATCTGTTATACCGAAATTGTCATTACTTTGGAAAATATTTATCAATTATTTAATTAGGTAGAAAGACGTATCCATGGTAGATAGATTGATAATACTTTATTTATACATCAAGGCCTACAAAATAACACAGCCATAAAGCTATTACTCAAAACAATTTCTTGCATGCAAATTTTACATGAGCAGTTTTCATTGTAAGTTGATGCTAGATATTTCGGTACAAATAATAAATAAGGTTTTACCTTCGACACATAGTATTACTGATACAATTAGTACTCAAATAAAATATAAACAACATAATGACCAAGTTCTTGAAAATTTGGATGAAAAGGATTATCATAGCAGAGCAAGTTTTTAAAATTAGGATTAAATCAATGACAACGGACAGTATTAACTAAAAAAAAGTTTCGAAAATTAGGATGAACAGCAGAAATCATACAAGGAATTGCATAAGAAATTAAAGTTGGAAAGGTTATTCCACATTTATCTTCAAGTGTTTTCTAACCTAAATATAATATTTTAGTACTTAATAATTTAGTACTTAAGTAACGTAATAATATACAAATATATAGACAAAGAGGTAGGGTATGTTATTATTCTTGTCAACAAATATTACAATTTCATTTCATGGTCGAGTAAAAACAGTTCTACTCAAATCTTTGGAAGATAATATAATTTATTGGCCCTTATTTTCATTGTTAAATATTTTAAAAGTGTTCAGGGTGATAATATGTCTGGAAATGAAATTCTATTTACGGTTTCCTTTTGTTCCCGTTTATTGTGTCCAAAGTGCTTTGATCAGGCAATTTCTTACTTGTTATAAAATATTATTATTTAAATATTAAAGTGTGTGAAACTTATATTGTGTATGTTGAAACCTAAAATATTTTTTGTATCCCCAAACAGATTGTTATCAATTCTAAGTCTGCTATTTATGACTTCATATAACTTTATTTTTTAAAGCTACGCTGATTTTAACACGAAGGGCCGGCTTGACCAAGACAATACTATCCTCACACTCAAGACCATCTTAATAATGACAGCATTCTTGCTGTCGTATTTCGTTGGTGAGCGTAAGACCGGAGGCCCAATCATTCTGCATCATCTGATGCAGAATTAATTTAACTAGGCCCCCAAGGTCACCATGCTACCCTCACAATGAGCACGATGACGGAGAAATAATTCAGGATTAGACCTGAATTATTTCTACTTATGCTTTTCATCAGGATGATTAGAGTCACTTTGGTACGCTCAAATTTTTTTTCCTTCTGTGTTAAATACATTTTTTGGGTTTAAAATGACTGCATCAATACCGCGCTGTTTTTGTAATGCTGACTTTTATAGGTTCAAAACCCAAATGAGACAACACCGTGTAAAGTAGTGAAAACCGCAATTTATTGTTCAAATTCTCGGTATTTTTGCGTCCATTTTGCGCATGTTTATAAAGTCGCCCGCAACACAGGATTAATTTAAAACAAGAAACAAAATTAGAAGTTAATGTATACTGTCCATTAGGCTTAGAGCATTAAATTTGGTAAAATTCGAGTGTTTGTTATGGGACAATGTGCAGACAGTGGACGGCATTTGACTCAGACTATCATGATGATGAATTTAAAATCTGAAATTAAGTTTTATTTTTGTATAGTAAATAATAAATATTTCGGACATCTTACACACAACGTTATCTAATCCCAAATTAAGCAGAGCTTGTATTATAGGTACTAAACAACTGAAATAAATACATAAACATACTTTTAGAAAAACACCCAGACTCCGAAACAAATATTTGTGGATCACACAAATGGTCCGACCCGGGAATCAAACCCGAGACCTCTTGATCAGCAGTCACGTATGGTAACCAAAAAATAGTAACTACTGTCATGATAAATAATAGTAATTATTTATCGCGATGCAGCTTACAATAAACATACTGTATGTACTTCTAAAACACTTTTATCAGAAAATAATATTTGAGAATATCTTTCTCATTCATTGAATCATTTAGATCGAATAAATAACAAATTAATGATTAATTGAAAATTGAAGAACAAGACAGTATTATTTCAAAAATGGATGAATTATGGAAAGACATGCAGTTTTTTGTTCTGAGGTAATTTGTATTACATACTAGCTTTCCGCCCGCGACTTCGCTCGCGTGGGATTCGTTTATATCGCGCTACACGGTAAGGGACTACACAACAGATTAAACAATCTTCCTCGACTAAAACTTTCGTCCCCTATTTCAAAAACTTCTACCTTCATTTTCGCGGTAAAAAGTACCCTATGTCCTTACCCAAGTTCAGTTCTATCTTCATACCGAATTTCATCAAAATCGGTTCAGTGGTTTAGGCGTGAAAGCGTAACAGACAGACAGACAGATAGACAGAGTTACTTTCGCATTTATAATATTAGTAGGGATTAACGTTTGATTCAAACATTTGATGGGCTGTCAGGTGTGCAGAAGTTCTTCAAAATTAACTTCACTTACTTAGAAAATATTTATTCATCAACTATAACTTCAGGAATCATGATAAATCAATTTGACTTTACACTTTGAAATAAAGCTTAAACTTTGCCCTAAAATTTAAATTTGAACTCCTAAATATTAACTGTCCTAAAGTTGTTAACACCGTTCGGAAATAATTAAGAATTCAATTAATATTTAAATAGGGACAATGGAACTAAAGACCATTCATTTTCATTTTGATGTGTATTCAAAGTTTAAAGCTGAGTTTCTACTATGACTTCCGTTTTCAATGTATGAATTTATTTTGTATGGAGCGTATGCTTCGACGCAAAGGGGTAAGATCGATGAAAGTAATTAATTGGTCTAATAAAACACTCACTTTCCTTGCTTTTTAACTAGTGTCGTTCACATCAAGTCAACAGCCTTTATTTGTCTACTGCAGGACAGAGAATTCTGGAGATGTTCCTAGAATTTTGGAGATTCCCTAGAAAACTGTTTGGTATGAGATTTGCTGTAGGATGAACAGGGATGGCGATGTTCTGTATTTTTATTTCGCTTCAACACACTGTTCTGTCTGTTCTTACCGCAGCCAAATCTCCACTTCCTAAATTTTGAGGGACGGCTGAAAGTGCGGTAACTAACTCGCTATTTCTTTATGACCCTACCAAATGGAATCTACTATGCCCAATGGGATACCTAATAGAATTCAATAGAAGTGGTAAAAAATGCGCTTTGAAGTTAGATAGCTCGCAAACGGATATCTAAATAAAAAAAAAGCGGCCAAGTGCGAGTCGGACTAGCCCATGAAGGGTTCCGTATCAGCAAGTAAAATGATATTAAAGTTCTTGTAGTTCGTTGTAACTTTCATCGATGTTTTTAAACTAGAAAGGTAAATTGCGTGTTACGATTTATGACGTATTAAAAAAAAACTACTCACTAGATCTTGTTCAAACTAATTTTCGTTGGTAGTTTGCATGGTAATGTATAACATATATTTTTTTTAGTTTTATCACTTTCTTATTTTAGAAGTTAAAAGGGGGGGGGACACATTTTTCAACTTTGGAAGTGTCTCTCGCGCAAACTATTCAGTTTAGAAAAAAATGGTATTAGAAACCTCAACATCATTTGTGAACACCTATCCATAGATACCCCACACGTATAGGTATGATGAAAAAAAATTTTTTGAGTTTCAGTTCCGAGTATGGGGACCCCCAAAATGTATTGTTTTTTTTCTATTTGTATATAAAAATCTTAATGCGGTTCACAGAATACATCGACTGCCCAATTTTAAACAGTATAGCTCTTATAGTTTCGGAAATAATTGGCTGTGACATACGGACGGACAGACAGACAGACAGACTTGACGAATCTATAAGGGTTCCGTTTTTTTGCCATTTGGCTACGGAACCCTAAAAATCGCCTTAACCACCTCAGAGTGTTTTCAAAAGTCCTATCTAATGAGAAGTAGAAGACGAGAAGGCTGACGCTCATTAAAAAAAGCATTTCCACGTTAAGTGTAGGAGAGGCACCCCAAAAGATTTTATTTCATGATTTCATTGTAGCACTAAGTGCTAATCTCTAAAATCATGACGGGATAAAAACACATATCTTTACAAAGTTTCAACTACCTAGCCGTTTGAATAGCAAGTTGAGGATAGACGGACGGATGGACATTACGAAACTATAAGGGTTCCGAGACGACGGAACCCTAAAAATTTTATTAACAAAGAAGGAAAGAAATATTCATATCAATCAATCTATTTGGTGATACAATAATGTGATGGAGGCTTATTGAAATGCTCCTGTATTATTCGGCCTCCGGATGGGTTACACCCAGTTACACGTATCCATTACCGGTGATAATTACTTATCACCATGAGAAACATCTATCCGTTTGCTCTCCAAAACCACGAAATCTCTAAATTTATATTTAAAAAATAACAAGATGATATATAACACGTAGACAAACAGATGAAACGTGGTATGATAGATTATCCAGAATTCATTTTAGGTCATTTTGCTACTCTTTTTTGTCATGACCCCTAACCGGGTAATGGATTGGGCCTTCCCCATGCATCAGTCCAACTGAATGATTAATTTTTCACCGTTGTTTGTGTCCCTTACAACAATGGTCAGGGAAAGCTTTATGTTGTATTATTAAATATATCAGTTCAATATGTGATAATATAATTTGGAAAACATAAAGAAAGTATGTTTATGGATTTATATCAGTTGTTTAGTGCCATAGTACAAGCTCTGCTTAGTTAGGGACAAGATAACGTTGTGTGTCAGATGGCCGAAATATTTATTTGTTTATTAACATCACAGAATACATAATAGTATGTAAAAATCATGAAAAAAAGAGGATTGTGGTGTAACTATTTAATTAAATTAACATTACTCATTACGCATAATGTATTTAAATTGCGAAGACTTTAAATATTAATAGGTAAAATAATTAAAAATATTATACCGCTTTTAAAATTCTCAAACTATCTATCTATCATAATATCCAGTCTATAATTAAAATAGTCCCATTTATTGTGGCGGCTTAGTCCCAAAATATGTAAAGGTTACTTCTCACGTTTAGATATTTTTAAGTCAATTTGTCTGAAGTTCCATTTTATCTGGCACACAACTATTACAATTTTCTATAGCCTCTTCTCTTTAACCTTTTTCGACAACATAATATAAAAAGGTATATCGATACGGCTTCTGTATAATTTTGATTTAACGCTACCCTTTTTCCTATAATTGATTTCGATTTTCTATTACTAGTATAATATATATTGTTCGTAATTTTATATTATGTCTGTTTAACTGGCTATATAATATAAAAGGAATACTACACGGCTTCTGTCTAATTTTGATTTAACATTATCTTTGAATAGTTCAGTTTGGATATTGAGTTCATAGTTTGCACAATAATTGTCATGCGAAACGTTAAACACTAACTTTAAGCAATTTTTTATAAAGACAACTGCCCCACTAAGCTTATGTGGGGGGGGGGGGACTTTACAAACATAGATGAAATAAACACATACAACACCTAGACTCAGAACAACAATTTTTGGATCATTAAAGGTGTTGTCCTATGTTGAATTTGAATCTACACTTGGTGCAAAGCGACGATCGTTTAAACTAATGCGCCTTACGTGCAGTCAAATGCAGTGTATGTAATATTGAAAAAATAATGTTGAAGAAAGGGACTGGCATTGGATGGATGCGGAGTGCCCAAAACCGGGATAGATGGCGCTTCTTAAAGGAGACCTTCATTCAAAAGTTTACAAGGATTGGAAGGATTGAAAGGGAAAAGAAGACACCGATTTTTTGCAGTTAAATCTTACCTCAAAGCATTTGGAGCAGCTAGGTTCAATTTCAGTATTCTGTTCCTGGATCTTCTGGTCTCGTCTAGTACGCAAAATGGTGTTTGAGTAGACGCATCTTGTCTTCGTCTTGAGACATGGCATCCTGTGCCTCTGCAGCCGTTTATGTACCTTCGCAGACGGTAATAGATGTCATACATCTTACCTTTAAAAATTAGCCGTCATAAAATTACACTTACCTCAAACTCAAAGCATTTGGAGTAGCCAAGTTGAATTTTAAGGGTCTTAATCTAGCTCTTCTAGTCTCAGCTGCTACACTGGGAGGTGTTTGGGTAGCAACATCGCGCCCTCGCCTGGTTCCAGAACCAGGACCTCCACAACCGTTTACGTAGCTTAGTTGAGGATGCGAGACGCTCATACCAACTTTGTGACTCTGAGATCTAGGTAAGAAATTACTTAATTAATATATAAAATTTGTAGAAAATACGCAATACAACATCAATGCAAAGAGAAGGAAAACTTGAAACCAACCCTATACCAACCCGTCTGGCCAGCGTGGTATAGTAGGCCAATACCTCTTTTCTAAGGAGAGGCCTATGTCCAGCAGTGGACTGTTAAAGGCTGTTGATGATGATGATGATATAAAAATTAAGCTCATTGCAGTCTACTGCTAGTCATAAGCCTCTCCTGCTGCACGCCATTTTAATTGATTTCGGACTTTTTACATGAAGCTCATTGAAAATCACTAAATTGACATTTCGCCTTTACAAAATCATAATGCAATACTTCATTTATTATATTTGTGTTATGACCTTTAAGTCATACAGTGTATCTCCTCATAAAACTGGAGAGAATTAACAACCTATTACCTAATAATGATTGGGTCACGTGACTCAACGAATTTCCTAAATATTTTTTTATCGAAAAATAGGGCAAAGCAGCAGAATGAGTATTTTTCTATTACTTTGTGAAATAGAAAACTCAATCATAACTTTTCTTAGGGTTTAAATTGAAATGAGGTATCTTATTACCTGTGATAAGCAATGACGATAAATTAAGTAAATAATTTATTTGAATCACTACTTCCAATTGTTTCTTTTTCCTTAATATTAAATTAATATAAGAAAAATTTATGTTGTTATTTGGAAGATAATATCCAAATACACTTATAACGAAACACAAATTGCAGTAATGCTTAAACATCGCGCAGTAGCTGCAAGAAAAGAATTACCACGCGTCTAACCAAACCCTTAACAGCATGACATAGTAAAATAAAATATGTTTATTACCATGCAAATTAAGCAATATCTAATTTTGACACGCAGAAACCCTTAAGCAACTTTACCTTCCTTGCAGTATATTATATAAACACTTAGTTACCTGGTTATTCTCCAAGTAAGTTGCCTTGTCACAGTTCTATCGGGTGACAGGTCTGGAGAACTTCTCACTCCTACGCGTCGCATACCTTGGTTTGGTTGATCAAAACCTCCGCATTGTCTGTGAACAAAATTTACGAAGTAAATAATTTATATTCCTTACAAAATCGGTTGGCCTAGTGGTTTTAGAGGCCGACACGCCACTTTTTACTGCGCCTAGTGTCGTGGGTTTAAATCACAGGTGGGACAACACTTTGTGTGATTCAAAAATTGTTGTTCTGAGTGTAGATGTTCTTTGTATCCGTTTCATGTATATTTGTAAAGTCCCCCGCAACAAGGGCTTACATTCGTAACGCGGGAGTTGTCTTTTAAAAAAAAAAAAAAAGGATTTAAGATAATTATAATTGTGTGAGGAAAAACGATAGACCGAGTTTCGTAATATTAATACTAAGAGTTGAATGTTTCATGTGAAATTTTGCAAAAGCATTAAGTTTAAATTAAATGTTCACACCAACTATTTAGTCTGGTTAACCTAAAGTAAAGAGCTCATTTAAGCGTTTGCATTAATGATAAAGGTGTGTGATTAATTTTATAGTTGTAAATATAGTAGTAAAGAAAATAATAACCGAAAACATGATTTCTAATTGTACTGAAAATTAAGACATATCCTACTAATATTCTAAAAGCGAAAGTTTGTGAGTATGTATGTTATGTATGTTCCTCTTTCACGCAAAAACTACTGAACGAATTTGGATGAAACTTTACAGTAATATAGCTTATATATCAGAATAACACATAGGCTCCTTTTTACTGCAGTAATTGAGATACACGTACGAAAACTAGATGATTATAAAAATACATAAATCGTAGATGTCAAAATGTATCACTGTTTATCTCCTGTCAAAACTTCACAGGTTGCTATGCGTAACACACTTGCATGGCAACCATAATGATATAAGCGGGTAGCACCGCGGGGCGCAGCTAGTACATAATATTTCTGTTAAATGTTATGCAATCATTTCCAGTTTTTTTTCTATTGAAATGAGATTTGTGACGACTACCGCACACAACGCAATAAAACTTATTACCAGCATTATCCATCGATGACATACCTAACTATGAAATAACTATCTCGCAACTAATCTAATAATCGTGAATAAGGTCTCACGTATGATTTACAATCGTGTAAAATAATTTATAATATTTTTTAGATACATTTGAGAGGTAGAAGTTATAGAAGGTTATAAGAAGGTTATATTATACTTCGTAGTTCATCGATATTTCCGGTCCAGAAGCTGCTGGAAATTATGGAGTAGGTGCTTGTGGCATTCAAATTCAGCTATTATAAAAATTCAGATTAGCATGGTGGGTAGCGTTTTCTTTAAAAAAATGGTTCTGAAAATATTTAAAAATATCAAGCCAGGCGATTTACCAATGATTTTAACCCTGCAAGTTGCCTACAAAACTATTTTGTAAATAAACACAAAAATAAGTTTGAAGCAACTTGCAGTTTTACAGGCTATTAGTCTACCACAAGCGATATGACTCATTCGAAACGTCAGAATTTAGAAGGTATTGTAACCTTTTAAATAATTTTATTGCGAATAAGTATATAACAAAAATTTAAAAAGTCACGAAAGTCTAAAAACAGTTGTAGGCTAATAAATAATACTAAACATAATATATACCTAAATAAAAGTTCATTTTAGTGAGATTTTTTAACAGTCAGGTGACCATAAATTATCGCTATCATTCAAAGAGGTTTGCATTTCTGTAGAAGAGGTTTATGAAGTTGCTGACTGATTGACTTGTAACCCCTAGCCCCGGTAAAGGGGGGTTAGTAGAAGGCCCTAGCCCTACCAGGGGGCGTCACTCACCGGTGCGCAGTCAGTAGAGCTATGTGAAATATCCCAGGGCGCCTGTTCACAAGTAGTATCTATAAGCTGAGAGAATAACAGACAGAGTTCATATGTGTGCATATGTCGATTTGGGTAGCCAGGTATTCCCCAAGAAAACATGGGTTCAGTCTCACACACATTTATTCATTACACACATGAAGCACAAATAGATCCACCTCTTACACACTAGAGATAATACACAAAGTTACAAAGGTGGGTTGTTCAACATTATAGTACTAAGATTCTTATATCTAAAAATAAATCTAATCCTAAATAAGAGGGTTGCTATACAAATAGTCTATAACTTAGGCTTCCCTGGATCTCTGGGGGCTCGACCGGGAAGAGCAGACGTCAGTGAAGTTAATACGGGAGCCCCGATGTGGTCCCTGAGGTCCGTCATCTTATGTCCTTGGGGATTTGTCGTACAAGAGGAGGCTCTCCTTTACACTGGGCACCTCCGCTCGCTTGATTGCCCACGCACAGCTAATGGGATTCTCCTATTGCACCCGAAGGTACAGCCGAAGGTAGACCAACGTTGGTTGAGGTAGATCTCAAACCAAAACTTGGAATCAATCCTTGGAATCAATCCTTGGAACCCTAGGAAAAAATATGAGACACAATCCTAAGTACATAATCACACAAACAGACTGGTACAAGGAAATATAGTTAAATAAAGAAAGCAGGTTTCTCACCACTTTGCAGAGCGGGTTAAACACCAGGAATTCTTCACGAACCAATATTACAACGAGCAGAGTTTCGCCTAGGACCGCAGTAGAACTAAGAGTGCTTTTTCGGGGAATTAGGGCCCGCTTTATATATTATATCTCAAGGTCCCGTTGGAATAAAACTTTTACCCTCCACTCGTTAACCAAAAGCTATCACCTGATTCTCATAGACAAAACAGACTTATGACCAAAGATAAAATAGAACACAATTTACCACAGAGTATTAATCTCATCCGTGCTACATTTAAGAGAAAATAACGCCATCTGACGACTCGCGGGTGAAAGCTTATCTAAAACCAAGGAAGAAGGAGTGTAAGAGCTACCGCTAACCTGATAAAGATGGCGCTCACCTAAACACGTCATCTTATTGCGTTACCAATACGAATTATTTATACTAACAAAAAAAAAGTTGTTACAGTACCCCCTCCCCCGTGAAATTTCCTGAGCAGGGTGCGAAGGAAATCAAAAGATTGCCTATATAACAAAAGAACAAAAAAATCTAAAATTACTAAACAGTGAAGCTAAGTTAGTTACACCCAGTAAAACAGAGATTCTCCTCCTAAGTCCCAACGAATCTAAATTTAATTACTACCAAGAGCTACAAAAAAATTAAGTGACAACAAGTAATTGCCAAAGCTAAAACTAAGACAATTCACAGCAAGAGTTTTAACAAAATAACATCTAAGTTTTAAAAACTGTTCAAAAAAAGAAGGCCTGACCTAAACATATAGACAGAAGTTAGTGGTGAGGCATCAAATTGATGCAATCTACCAGCAGGCAAGACATCTCGGGCGATGAGTGCGTATTGTCTTTGGCGAACTTGTTACAGTCACGACCCGCTGTAACTAGACTATATCAGACGGGTAGACTAGAGCCTTAGGCCAGTCATACCCCTATACAAAGTGAAGAGAAGTGCAACATGCAGAGAAGGATGTGTGTAAGCCAAGTAGGGCATTACTCCACATAAAAGAATAACTGCAACTTGCAGATAAAAGTTGTGTGCAGGACTAGCATGGTCCTGCCACATCAACAGACAAAGCTCCATAACATCATCATCAACAGCTGTGTCAGGTGACAAGGGACCTGACACAACAGCGTGTAGGCTTGTTTTAATTCGCCAAAGACACACACAGTCACCAACCACAAAATATCCAACCATTACTGCAGACACACCAATTGATACCCACCACCAGCAGAAGTGTGAGAGGAAATAACATAAGAACTAGTCACCAGACAATAGGCGTCCATACTCAAGTTGACTAAGTATAAGTTCCCTAGTGTACAGCATAAGGACACAGACAGTTCAGTAAACTCAAAGTAAACCTAACCAGTTAAGTACAGAGAAATAAAGTTTTTCTTTAATAAGTAGTGGTCTCGTTGAGACGAGTCCAATGGACCCCCTACCAGCTCAGGCGAGGTGTAGTGAGGACCGTCACCATGGGCTGGTATTGGTTCCCTAACCGATACATCTTTAGAGAGAATAGGTGACCGCTGACCGCAGACATAGACACAGACAGAGATGCTCCATACTGGTCACGGACACCTACCAGTTCGGGGTAATCGAAACCACGAACTAGCAACAGACATATCGCAGAAGACACCTAAGCATACATTGACAACCTAAAGTGACTAGATTCTAACAAAAAAAACTAAGGTAAAATTTCACAAAAAAAGTAAATTCAAAAGGATCACCTGAATACCGAACTATATTCAGTTCATTCAAACCATAAAGTCAGAAACAGCTTCATATCAGCAGAAGCAGGGACAGAGAGGCGCTGGCACCAATGCTGCCACGCCGGAGAAGACAATGCAGTTTGCAGCTTATCCCCAAGACTTGCCACCGTGTCATCAGCGCCAACTGAAAACCCCATGGCAGATAATTCATTAATGAGTTCATCCTTTTTCAGGTAATTGATACACCTAACCAACTGGGCCATGATGTACAAAAATTAAAGTTCCAAGTAAAAGTTCAAAGTTATAAGATTAAAAAGTTATAGCTCTAATATAGTTATAAATTTAAAAGTTATAGCTCAAAGACAAACTAAGTTAATGCACCAGGTCAATCCCAGCGCCAAAAGAGGAAGTTACACCGCACTAATTCACTAATTACAGTATATGGTTATAGTTCAAGTCAGTATTAATATGTAGTACATAAAGTAACTCACTATTAGCAATATAAAGTAGGGTTAAAGTGAGTATCTACAGTATATAACTGTTAACACTATAAAGTATACTTTTCAAAGTATATGGTAATTCACTATTACAATCTAATGTCAACTATGATAGGGAACTGCACTAAGTTTTTTTTTAATATACTAGAGAGAAAAAATATTAATTACAAAAGAACAGCTTAGACTGTTGCATCTAAATACACAGTTTTGTTAAGTTAACTGAGTTAACCAATCAACAACAACAATAAATTAAGTTGTAAGTTAAAATGATTTAAAACGAACAAAGTTCATAAGATAAAAGTAAGATTATTTAAAAGTAAAATTATTTAAAACCAAAAAAGTTCGAATCTGTGAGGTAACTACAAATTCTTTTTTTTTCAAATACAACAAAGTCAGATGTAGTGAGATTACCACATATAAGTTGTGAGTAAAAGTATTTAAAACAAAAAGATTTAAATTGTAGGGTAACAACAATTACACAAATTCAAATTTTAGATAAATAAAAAAACTAAGTATGTTACCTCCCAGCTGTTCAACTGAAAGCAGTTACAATACAAAACACTAATTGGTGATTTAACGCGTTTGAAGAACACAATTAATCACAGTTATTGGTTAATACAAGTTACTAACCTTATAATATTGCTTCTTTAAAACAATAACACAACACAAGTTTCAAGTTGTAAAAAGTTTTCTTTACCCTAACACAAGAAGGTTATTTCCAAATTGAATTTAAATTACCTTAATAGATTTATATTATTATTTATCAATACAAAAGGAGAACAAATCCTTTTGTTTAAATAAACATATTAAGTTTATAGTCAAGTATTGACTTGATACAAAGTTCTAAAATATAAATTCCTTACTTATTTTGTAAGTAGGTAGTATAATATATTGTTGAAAAAAAGACACCCTCACAAAGTGACTTTTCTTCAACAGACAAAAGGGGTAAAAATATAAATGTGTGAGACCGAACAAGACAAAAAAGGACAAAACACAGAAATATAAAACATAGAATTCCAAAATATGATGATCCAAACTTACCAAATGTTTGTGCAGAAGAAATTTTAACATAAATTTTGAATTTTTAGGTTTGCATGCCGCTATAAGGTGGTATGAAGCGCTGAAAAAATGCAAACAGATTAAATTATATGCGCTGCACTCGCAAAACCAATTAACGTCCTGGGACGTATCGGACGGATGTTTCCTTGAAAAACAACCAAACCACCCAGACACAGCACACACACAAAGAAGGGTTCGGTTTCTAAGCCCCACGTTGGGCGCCAATTTGTAACCCCTAGCCCCGGTAAAGGGGGGTTAGTAGAAGGCCCTAGCCCTACCAGGGGGCGTCACTCACCGGTGCGCAGTCAGTAGAGCTATGTGAAATATCCCAGGGCGCCTGTTCACAAGTAGTATCTATAAGCTGAGAGAATAACAGACAGAGTTCATATGTGTGCATATGTCGATTTGGGTAGCCAGGTATTCCCCAAGAAAACATGGGTTCAGTCTCACACACATTTATTCATTACACACATGAAGCACAAATAGATCCACCTCTTACACACTAGAGATAATACACAAAGTTACAAAGGTGGGTTGTTCAACATTATAGTACTAAGATTCTTATATCTAAAAATAAATCTAATCCTAAATAAGAGGGTTGCTATACAAATAGTCTATAACTTAGGCTTCCCTGGATCTCTGGGGGCTCGACCGGGAAGAGCAGACGTCAGTGAAGTTAATACGGGAGCCCCGATGTGGTCCCTGAGGTCCGTCATCTTATGTCCTTGGGGATTTGTCGTACAAGAGGAGGCTCTCCTTTACACTGGGCACCTCCGCTCGCTTGATTGCCCACGCACAGCTAATGGGATTCTCCTATTGCACCCGAAGGTACAGCCGAAGGTAGACCAACGTTGGTTGAGGTAGATCTCAAACCAAAACTTGGAATCAATCCTTGGAATCAATCCTTGGAACCCTAGGAAAAAATATGAGACACAATCCTAAGTACATAATCACACAAACAGACTGGTACAAGGAAATATAGTTAAATAAAGAAAGCAGGTTTCTCACCACTTTGCAGAGCGGGTTAAACACCAGGAATTCTTCACGAACCAATATTACAACGAGCAGAGTTTCGCCTAGGACCGCAGTAGAACTAAGAGTGCTTTTTCGGGGAATTAGGGCCCGCTTTATATATTATATCTCAAGGTCCCGTTGGAATAAAACTTTTACCCTCCACTCGTTAACCAAAAGCTATCACCTGATTCTCATAGACAAAACAGACTTATGACCAAAGATAAAATAGAACACAATTTACCACAGAGTATTAATCTCATCCGTGCTACATTTAAGAGAAAATAACGCCATCTGACGACTCGCGGGTGAAAGCTTATCTAAAACCAAGGAAGAAGGAGTGTAAGAGCTACCGCTAACCTGATAAAGATGGCGCTCACCTAAACACGTCATCTTATTGCGTTACCAATACGAATTATTTATACTAACAAAAAAAAAGTTGTTACAGACTGATGCTTAAAACACTTACTCCAAAATTCCCACCAGTACTCCTATTAATATATATAAAAAAAATAGTTTTAAACAATTTTTCGTTTTTCTTTTATCGCCTACCAAGTTGATTATACTGTGTCTGATGGAAAGCATTAGAGAGTGTAAAAGTGGGTACTATACCGGTCTAGCTAGTGAAATACTTTTCCACGCCCGCTTTATAGGATCCCTAAAATATATGGTACAAAATATATTTTACGGATCCTAAATACACGGTACAAAATATTTGGTTATATACAAAATGTTATATATATACAGTTTGTGGATGTGTTAGATAAAGTTTTCTACAATACTAGCTTTCCCCGCGGCTCCGCCCGCGTGTATGCCGGTTATCGCAGTAAAAAGTAAACTTTGTTCTTTTTGAGGCTTAAGACTGTCTGGGTACAAAATTTCATTTAAATCGATGCAGTGTTTTTTTGAGTTTATCACGGACAGACAGACAGACGCGGCGGAGGACTTCATTTTATAATAATTCTAGTTGACCCAGCGAACCTTGTACCGCCCAACTTTAAAATTCCAGAACTTGATCGCAGCGCCACCTACCGGGTCCAATTGCGAATCTAAACCATTCCCAGATCCCCTTGAACACACACAAAAAAATTCATCAAAATCGGTCCAGTCGTTTGAGAGAAGTTCAGTGACATACACACTCACAGAAGAATTTTATATATAAAGATTAACCACACTGCTTTTGGCATATATCTCTAAAACGAATTGCCTTTACTTTAGAAATTCAATTGTATCTGTAATATTTATCAATTTATGAATATGTTTATCGATATTGATTGATGTTCCCCTATAAATCAAATCCCCAAACAGGCAAGTTGAGCCAATGTTGGCTAGAACAAACAATTACATTAAGCTTTTAGTATCGATTATGTCGTATCTCTATGTTATGTAGCAATATTTATGATCAACACTATGACGGTTTATTGCTACGATTTATTATGATATTGTTTACAATAATGTCGTAGACGTTGGATAGTTTGCTTGGTGCGGTTTTATTGTTTCAACGTTTGAAGATTAGGCGACAATAGACACATTAGAGTTTGTGTTTATACAGCATGTATAACAAGCTTTAAACGCGAACTGAATTAAGTTATAGTGTTCGCCTTCTGGCTCGTTTATTACGTTTTAGTTTACTAACCAAATAACTTTACTCTTGTTAAAATGTGTCTAGATTATTTGGCAATAGTTTCATCTAGTTATGGCTCAGGGACTAGTGCTTGTATCAGGAACACTTGACATATTAGATGTAGGTGTGTGTCTTTGGAAAATAATGAATATAAAAAAATAGACAAGGTTTGTGTTGGAAGAATGGTGACGGATTAAGAATAAAGAGTTTAACCACCAATATTCATAACCTGGTGGTCGTAACAGCCGAATAAGGGAGCAAAACTACAGCAATTCAAAGAGAAGGAAAATTTTAAGCAACCATGCAGCAACAGGTCTGGCCAGCGTGGTATAGTAGACCAAAATCTCCTTTCTAAAGAGAGTCTTAAACAGAACAGCGTTGCTGATGTGGTCAAGTATTCCTTATGACTGACGTCGGAGTGGCTAAACGCATATTTTAAGACAAGTTGCAAGAATCCAACTTTTAAATTATGATATTGAAATATAAACAATGGGAACAGCTCTTGTGGTACAAAAAATGTGCTTGAAATATTATGAGAATGTGCTTATAATGAACCCAGTAAATGAAACCACTCTATGGGAATCAGACACTATGGAAACATCTCGTCAATAATAAGAGGATGACCCAAACAGGATGAAACTGAAACTTGACAAAAATACTTAAATGAACTACCATCATTGTAATCGATTTTCTTACCTACATGAAAAGAAAACACAGCAAATATTTTAAACTAAAGTAGTCATGATAATCCTAATAGTTTAGAAGGAAACAATATTTAATCTTACATCTCTCGGCTTGTCCTGTCCCTTATTCCTCAATCCCCTATGAAAACAACAACAAACATTTTCAATTAAGTCTCAGGCACTCAGCACACGGTCGACCATATAAAAAAAACAGCCAAACCTTTTCGCTGTGATACACACTGTGTCGACCGTAAAAAAAATAATTTTGTAAAAGGATTTAAATTAAATAATATTTTTTTACATCTGGTACACAGCACCATCTATAGTCTCAAAGTAAGCAAAACTTTTACTACCAGTACTACTATCTAAACCCACTGTTTTATAATGATTTTTATAATTTTTTTTTCAAATTCGTTCGTCTAATATATTAAAAAATAAATATTATGCAGATTGTACAAAATATGGTACGACCCGAGAATCTTACCCGAGACCTCAAACACAGCAGTCGGATACGTTACTGATAATTACGATGGTGAAGAAAATTTAAATTATCAGATTTCAGTGCTCCTTCAGAAATTCAGGTGATATTCTCTGTGTAAAAAATGAAATTCAGGTAAAGCCGGTTGAACTAATAAGCCGACTCCAAATAATATTGGAAGGCTAGAAAGAAAAGAAAGAAGGTGAAGAAAGATTTATATAAAATTTATTAAATGTATTGGCTAATTCACTATAGTCGATAATAATAATCATTACTGAAACAGAGATGCAATACGTCCCCACACTGGCCGAGTGCAGATTGAGCACTCAGACGACAGTCTGTTGCTACGTAATCCTGGCGTTGGATGTTTTTAATTCAGCCGAAAGCCGCTTCACAAATCACGCCTGTTATCTTTTGATAACAACCAGGACCGACAGTTTAGCAGTCAGATGCAGCAGTAATCATGGAAACGCTCATAACGAATCATGTCACAAACGGTCACCCATCTCGGTGCTGACCGCGAACTGGATGCTTACCCTCGATGATTGTATTCATTCACCTAAGGCCACTTCGCTATGGGTACTTCGTTATCAGACACTTAATCCCAGGTATACCATTTTACATCACACATGCACATAAAATTTTATCTTCTTGTATTCGCCACAGTTTAATCGGGTTAGTCAATATTTAGTTTGCTTGAAAGCCCATTACCATAAAAGCTTTTATATTCTACATTAATGTACTATATTTTGGAAAACAAAACTGTTCTTCACTAGAAAAAAGTTGTAAAGTATTTTAGGTATTAAAGGAATAAATAAGCTTGGCCAAAACATCTTCAATTGTTCGTCTTTTTAGGGTTCCGAAGTTTATGACTTTGAACCCTTAAAGATTAGTCATGTCCGTCTGTCTGTCCGTCCATCCGTCCGTCCCTTCTCGATTTACCGTCCAAACGGTAAGTGCTAGAAAGATTACGTCGACAAAGTGCTACAATAAAATTATAAAAAACCTCCCCTACACGTAAAGTGGGGATGCTTTTTTTTTCTCGCGGCTACCTCATCATGTGGGATATTATTAGATAGATTAGTCGCAGTGCATTGACGGATTTTGAGTACAGTATACTGCATGCGCAACTGCTGTGCATTTATTGCAACTGTTCGTTATGGATAGCTCTGACGAAGTATTTTTTTTTTGCCTGCAGTTAAAAGAAGTTAATGAACAGTATAAACAAGAAGTTCGTCAAAAAAGAAAACGTAAAATATGGATACATTCAATTTGTTCGGAGAGAAAGATATTCGGCGAATACCATCATCTTTTTCCCGATCTTTTAGCAGACAAAGACAAGTTTTGGGGATATTTTCGTTTGACTCCTGATCGATATTTTCAATTCCTTGAAATAGTAAAAGAGCCACCAATCTGCTTGCCATAGCACACTGTTGACGGGGCGCACCGGGCCGGGGCGGTGTGCGATAATTCTTACAATTTGTATTAGTGATTTGAGCGGATTTTTGCGCTCCGCCCCGACACGCTGCGGCCCGACATAATGTGCTCGAACCTTTAAAGGTCACTTTTTTGTAAAAACATGGCGTCCCCCGCCCTCTAAAAGCTAAACGGCTGGCTCAAAAAATCTAGAAAAATTCGTGATAGTGGTCCATATAATGAACTTCAAATGAAAAACTATAACGGATTAGATGACTTTGTTAATTCAGGAGTTATAGAGGCTTAACTTCTACATGTGCTTACTTGGAAAACGTCATACAAAATTATCGCATTAATACGTAAACATAACAATTATCCATTGGATGCGATTCCTAATCCACGTACCATTATGGGTGACTGAGGAACCCTTACCGTTGCGTGGCCTGACACGCACTTGGCCGATTTTTAATATTATAAGATACTTTAACAATTACAACTTCAGACATTTATTTATAAGACAAATGTCTTGAATGACTTATGCGCTCTAATTCAAACCTTTGATACTTTTACTTATCTTTTAATAATTAACAATAAAACTACTTTCAGTAGTTAATTAGCATTCTTCGTCGCAAAATGACGTTAAATGCTATTTATAAGAAATCATATCGAAAAATAATAAAATCTTATATTCTACTAGCTTTTGCCTGAGGCTCCACAGGTGTGTACGTATCTTATCACGGTAACTCATTAAATTGATACATAAGTCTATGACAACGATTTTAATTATAAAACTTAAATATTAAATGTGCCCCAAAACACATCCAAATCGGCTAAGCCACTCGTGAGGTTGGCGAGAACGAACAGACAAAAATACTAAAAATTTTAGGTTTCAGTTTTGTTACTCAATAAATGTATTACACATAGAATATAATCTGTAAGTACCAATAAATGGGTATTTCTTTTTTTTTTAAATAGATATTGTGTATTTAAAAGGAAAAACTATCAGTTATGAATATTTAACAAAGTCATTTTCATTTAAATGAAATAGTAATGTGTGACTTGTCCGATTGGTGATACATATACAGATATGTCTATTTCACACATTAAAATAACTAAAAATGACTAGTTATATAATCTTCCTTAACTTTTGCATTCAGTTCTTCCACATTTGACTTCATATTTTTATTTACAAAGGATTTTACCAACTACCACTAGTTGTCGGGATAAACCCATAAATATGGAGTTGTGCTCTCGTAATAATGACTCAGGAATTAATGTCAAGCTGTCGGCTCCGGCTATATTCATTAACGTCTAGTGGTCACGCATTATCCGGCTGCTAAGCATAGTAATTAAGGCATACGACATCGCATTATAAAGTATCATGGATAGACTTAACCAGGATAAGTTCCCATTCCTTGTAAATAATGACAAAGACTTTTACAACTATTTAGTTTTATATATTTTATTTTTGATTAATATTTAGGTTTTTAAATTATTTTTATTCTCATTCATTGTAAATCATTAGTATTAGAATGGTATGAACTTTTTTCTCAATGAGGGTAATGCTCCGATATTCTCTGCGAGATCACATCTGGAATGAGGAGAGGCGCAGACCATCAGGAATAAGGGTACCAAACTAAAATGACAGCATTCGTTCTGTTGTCTTCCGTCTGTGTGCTTGAGACCGGAGGTATGCATAACTGTCCCGACCTCATGAGGCCGGGATAGTGATGCAGAAACATCTCACTAAACCGCCATGGTGTGAGTCACCTGGCTGCATTGTATTATATGTAATGAGGATGGTAACTCATACTCCTAGATTCCACTCATACTTTCCATCAAGCAGAGTAGAGGCACTTTGGGAGGCTAAAATAACAGTACTCGCATCAGGAATACGCAGCATAAAGGTGCGCGTCCATTGGCCCGCGTCGGACGCACTGCACGCATGGTTAGTAACGGATTTTGTTTTGCTTTGTATGATTTCACATAGTGCTGCGTCCACTATCCGCGCCGCCCCGCCCCGTACGCCAGCATTTATGAGCAAGGCAAATCCGTTCAATCCGTAGCGTGCCGTGCGTGTGGTACCCTTAGTAAGCCCCACAAGGTGGTCTGACGACCTAGTGAAAGTCACGGGATGTCGATGAATGCGGGAAGCACAGAACGGGCTCTTATGAACATTCTCGAGGGAGGCCTGTGTCCAGTCTAGAATGATTTTTGGCTGGGATGATGTTAGTGATAAATATTACTACTTGTTTCTTGATTTCAAAGTACACATATCCCTACTTACTAATAAGTAGAGGCGTATACGTTTAATCCACTATAATATGTATATGTAGGCAATCCCATTGTTATCAATCGGACAATGAATTAAATGGCAAAATTGGACTATAGAAATAACATGTTCTAAGATGGAATAGTAATGGTTGCATAAGCATAAAGCTTATGTGAATGAATTGAGAACTATGAGCGATAGTCATCGTAGGTCAAGGTCGTATACGCGTAGTTATTTTCGAACTTACTTTTGCCGGGAAGTCTGACTCCTGTAACTCTTTGATAGTAGTGTCAAACACTAACGATTGTGACGGGACTTTCCAGACTGAGTGTAAGTCCCAAGTAAGGAGTAATTTAGACTAGTTTCGTTCCGCGGCGTTACTCGCGATTTAAAACAATAACCACGGGTAGCACCGCGGGACTGAGCTAGTTATAAATAAATACTTTAATTAATAACAAAGTAAAGTGTAACAAATATATTTACTTATTTTGAAAATTTTAATGGATAAAATCAATTATATCAAGTTATTTAATTTTCTTGTTTATCTAGACAAGTAAAAATCGCAAATAAACTTTTATATCATATAAATTAGGTAATAACTTCATGAGTTGATTGTAAAAATTTTAAAGTAGAAATATTTTTTTTCCGTTTTAGCAAAAGGTTTTTACTTTTATTTGGCCTTTTTTAATTTTTTATTATTAAATATGTCGCCATATTGGATTTAGAACGACATCACAAAGTTAACCACGAATAATTGTCATCCAAATTAAACTTGTATACAAAATTTCAACTGAATTTGTCGAAGATATCTGCTGCAAAATTGAGTTGCAAAATTTCACTCGAACAAACATACATAAATTGCAAGTTAAATAAAAGCTTATAAAAAGTTGCATATTTCCTTCCGCAAGAATACAGGTATCTTCACACCATATTTCATTGAATTCGGTGTAAAAGTCTAGCCATAAAAGCGTGACAGATAGACAGACAGAACTACTATCGAATTTATAATATTAAAATGGAAATAACAGTTATAAGCAGAGAAACTTAAAAGATAATTTGATGCGAAAATACTCTAATAGGGACAGAAATGGCAATATAAATGTAGTTTGTTTCAGTACTTTAGTTGCCAATACTGTTTATTACGTATTTTTTGTGAAAACATACGGGGAATTTAGGAACGACGGGCACGAAATATTATTATTTTATATTAATTATAGCCGCCCGCCCCGGCTTCACATGGGAACTTATAGTTGTTTAACAAAAAATTCAAATTTATAAATTATAACACTCTTGGCAGACTTTTCATTCTTAGAACAGTAGATTAAGTCTCTTTTTGACAAAACAATCTTCAAAATCATTTATTTGGAAGTTATGCTAGATGTATGTTTAATACACATAAATCACTTCAAACTTATAACAACCCTCATATTTTATGTTGGGGCTTATTGAAAAAAATGGTATATTAGGGCCACCGCACACTAGCTACTTTTAGCATCGGCGATCGGCGATTTGGCGACTGCATCGATGCTGCATCGCGTTTTAGCGACTTCCTGCGTTCGATCGCGGTATCGGAAACGCGCGTTTTAGCGACTGCTCAGATGCCAAATCGATGCTACTGGCATCCGAATGTGTGCGGAGAGTAGCGTTCAGCTGCTGTGTCGCGCTTCTAAAAAGCGACTCAATCTCCACGTTTGGCGTTTTTAAGTGTGCGGTGTAGAGCGTTCGGACGCCGTATTTAGCTTCTAAAAAGCGACTAGTTGCCGATCGCCGATGCTAAAAGTAGCTAGTGTGCTGTGGCCCTAAAACGCGATGCAGCATCGATGCAGGCGCAAATTCGCCGTTTGCCGATGCTAAAAGTAACTAGTGTGCTGTGGCCCTAACAAAAACTTTGAAGTAATATATTCACTCATAATTAATTGAAATACTCATAAAATTTAAATCAATGGCTAGTTTAATAAATACAACTTCTACATATAAGTCTGACTTCAAATGCCCAAAGTAACAGATGGGATGAGTTGAAAGAAAATAATAATCTCACGATATTATGTTATTATCATTGAAATGTAGTGAAATCTGTAAAAAGTAATAATATTGGTGCAATGGTAAACATATATTACGTAAATAATGGATTATGACTATGCTCAAAGTCTATTGTTAAACTGACAGTTAACATATGAAACTTGACACTAAATAAATAAATAAATTAAAAAATACAAACTGGAGTGTACGCTCAAATTTGAATTCCATATATTTCTCCGCTAATACTGATTGGCAATGCTCCAAACAGCCTAAGAAGATTGTAGATCGTAACCATCGATCATAATGAACAAGTATGAATAAAGCAGTTTGTTTTCGAGCTTTTTGAAAAAAGAAGATAAACAATGTTATGGGATGGAAAAAAATCCTTTTGATTCGGCTTATTGATTTTGCATTGTTGATGTGGACGAGAAACCATTGAGGGCAAGGTTATGGTCAAGGGGCATTGTCGAAAATTATTTTCAGATAATGACACATTTTACTTTCGTATTCATTTTAATTTTAATAAGAAGACGTAATTGTTACGTCTTAGACTTCGTTTTCTGAATTCAAATGTAAAAATAATGATGTTTTTCTTACTGACAGTAATAACTATTTGTGTTTTCTATGGTTTCTACGGCTAATTTTAGAAATAATTTAAAAATTGAAAAATATATGTAAATAAATAAATTTGTAAAATTAGTTGTGTGGGATCAGGATTGTTGGGGTACTGCAGTTTTCCCTAAGGCTGACAGTAATGAATTAAATAGTTGTTGATTAAAAATATCTCGATTGAATTAAAATTCTAGATAACAAATAGATTTATTGTTGTTGATAATTCTAAAACTCTTTTGTTATTCATTCATTCTCAATATTGATATAGATAAAAAGGCATTTTGAGCATTCGATGTAAATATACATATGTTTATATAAACGTACATACAGTTGCTCTTTATTATAATGCTTTGTAACTAAATTCTATAACTAGCTGAATATTCAGAATTCACTCATAAAATTATTAAATATGAGCAGTAAATTACTCTTCCGCTATTGGATCAAAGGGTTCTTTTTTCCTACTCTGGATGAAACATTTATTACAGCTTCTGGTTTTGAATGTTTGGTATGGACACGAAATTGAGTGAAGTGAGATATTACATTATTCAAACTACACTCATTGTCTTCTATTAACAGTATTTTGTTTCCTCGCATGTACTTGAAAACATAGTATGTAACTCACCTCGTTGAAATATTGTCCGATCCCATTCCGTGAGATAGAGAAACTGCAATAAGCAGTGTTTATTGTCATTTTAGGACTGACTAGGTACATTTTAGGTGTTAATTTTTATAATTACAATGTATTGAACTTCATTTGTGATAAATTAGCATGTAAGAAGTGAAAAAGTATATCTTTTGTCCAAAATTACTTCTTCGGTTTTAAAGCATCTGCCACAGAGATTCAGCTATATTTTAATGATTGTAGAATCGTCATCTACACGTGATGTTATCACTACCATGTATAAATATTAGGGGATTGCTTGAATCGTAAACGTAATCTACTTTTTAAACCGGGTCCAATAATGAAAACACTTCAGAAAAGTGACACAACGCCATTAAGTTAGTAAAATATCACATTCCTGATATTTTTCACATGCCAAAGTATTTGAAAATTTATTAAATACTTTATTTTTCCCAAAAGAAATATGATAGATTTAAAAGTTAATACAGACATAGCACTGGAGATGTTTCCTGGCGAATTGTCATGGGGATATGGACATCATCATCTTCATCGGCCTATCGCAGTCCTCTGCTGGAGATAGGCCTCTCTAATTACATGCCACTTAGTTCAATCCTCGGCGATATTGACAAAAATCTTTATATTATATTATCACAGATATCAACATCTATCCAAACTAGATAATCGATCTAGAGATAAACTGCATCCATAATATTATAATATTAGTCATTAGTCACTCGTTGGTCTAGTGGTTAGCGTATGCGACTGCTAATCAACAGGTCTCGGGTTCAAATCCCGGGTCGGGCCAAAAAGTGTTTTTGGGGTTTTCTTAGGAAATACCTATTAGCTGCCCGGAGTTTGGAAGTTTGGCGGTGATTCACGCCCGTGCCTCGGAGAGCACGTAAAGCCGTCGGTCCCGGTTGTCATGAACATCTATGGCAATCGTTATTGGGAAGTCAGTGCCCTCAAATATACTGACAACTAGTTCAATCTTCGAATTTCAGTTCTCCCTTAGGGTTGCGGAGGTCCGATGCCAGTCGCTCCGTGGAAAAACTGAAATTCAGGTAAAACCGGTTGAACTAGTAGCCGACCCCAAATAAACTTGGGAATAATGGCTAGGAGAATGAGTCACTAGTCACTACAATTTTCTTTATTTTATTAAATAGAAAATGATCTGCTATAAAACTGTTAGTAATTATTTCGTAGTATTAAAATGTACGGTAAAATAATAACGAAAATAAAAGCAGATTTTTATTAATGCTTAAAAACGAAGCGAAATTCGAGGAATTAGAAAAGTATGAAGCCAATAATGAATATTTAGATTACAGAAGATTCTTTCGAAGACCTCATTGTTTTTGTTTTTACATCAAAGGTTTGTGTTAATCGAGTTTTCCATTGAATCCCAATATTCGTTTTGATGAAAATCACTCGATTGAAATCTGAACGAATATTGAAACGGAGAATAAATGAGAAGATTATTTTGACGGTTAATTAACTGAAATAATTAAATGAAACTAAAATAATTAAATGAAACTGAAATAATTAAACAAGACATTGGGAACGCCATTGAAATACGTTTTCCAATTACCAAACTTTAAAATATTTCCTTAAACTTTCAGGTTACGTTTGGGCGTTATTGCTATACCCTCTACACTTTATGACGTGGCTGTCGGTAATTGGTTGGGGTTTTTGGAACTCTACTTACTATTTCACCTTAGAGTTATACCCGGTTTCGATAAACCCTACCGTGCAATAGAACCGCATATGTCGGCACAGCTTCTGAGCCTATCTAGAGCCGGTTGATTCGATTTGAACGTGTTTTTGACGTCCTATGTAACAACTGTTCTAAATACGTGGACAGTTAATAAACTATCTACTTAAACTAATGAAATTACGAAAAGTTACTAATATAATTCGAATGATTTAGCAACAACGGAGTCAGCGTACTGTAATATCATAATGTAAAACTACATATTATAAAACAATGTCCTCTGTCGAATCTGTCTGTGTTTCGCGATAAATTTAAAAACTACTGAACCGTTATTCAGACTGTTTCCAGGTATAGATAGATTGATTCTTAAGGAAGGTCTTAGTATATAATTTGGCATTAGTTATTATTTCAATGCTGGACATAGCTCGTTCCCTAGAAAGGAGGTTTTAGCCTACAAAACCACGCCAGTAAGACGTTTTTTCTTTTTATACAAATCTTTGAAAATAAAAAGATAAAATTTACTTTTTAATGTAAAGCATCAAATAATAACGGCATTAGTTCCCTACACTGTTATATAGTGAACATTTAACAGGGGTGCGCAACCTTAAGTGGAGAAAGATTTATGTCGGGGCCTTCAATGTGAGAAAAATGAGAAGCGCTACACCAGTGACCCCGGAAAGATTAACCTTTATTTGATTTGGTACTTATTACAGTCGGTTTTCCTTATCCCGGTAAATTGACCGTGGATTCTGGAATCATGTTGTAAATTTGTTACAGACACGATGAGCACTGCACTGATGATTAATTAATATAGCTAGTGATGGATAATTTACGTTTTTTTTTCTTTTCTTTTAAAAGACAACTCCCGCATTAGGAATATGAATTCCTGTGTCGCGGGGGACTTTACAAACATACATGAAACGCACACAAAGAACACCCAGACTCAGAACAACAATTTGTGAATCACACAAAGTGTTATCCCACGTGGGATTCGAACCCACGACACTTGGCGCAGTAGAGAGCGGCGTGGCGGCCGCTTAAACCACTAGGCCAACAGTGCAGTTTTAATAGCAATAGGTATAAATAAACTACTGTCGTAAGATTTATTTGTCATTAAATATATCTATTGCCATTTAAGCAATACGTTACTTTAGTACACCTATGTTCTCATTCTGAATCTAAAATGTATTGAACAATAAATATTTGTACAGTATGTATGTTTATGTATGGCCTTAACCCTCCCCTTAAAGGAGACCAAGCCCAGCAATTGGACATTATGGGTTGTTGATAATGATGTTCATGTATATTTTTTTTTACTACTTGGTTTTATTTAATTGACTAATATAATCATTAAAGACTTAGGTACTTCAGTCTATTGTCGTGCACTGCTGATGGAACTCTCGGCACTCTTTAGGGCAGTCCTTCGTTTAAAAGTGAATGGTAACGTATTAAATAATAAGTAATAAATAAAAAAAGTCAAGGAAAATATAGTATTTGCAATATTTAAATTCATTATATCTTCAACGAAATCATTTAATTTAAATTAGTTGGTACCGGATATTAAAATTGCTTATTTCAGACACATCATTTGTTACTTTTTAATTGCATCGAAAATGTCATTGTATAACCAAACTACCATGGTATTAAAGTGTGTTCTCTATAGTGAACCCTTGATTAAATTCAACAGTAAAATCAGGTATAATTAAATCGCTTTGTGTGTCGTAACCACAGTGTGTTTCGACCTTAATAGGGCAGCTAGTTGTGCACCTATCACGGCCCACTGCGCACGTCTGCGAGCGACATGGACAAAATGAATGTGGTTTTTGTACAAAAGTTGTGATCCGAATTAAGGGCAGTGAATCAGTAATGAGCACCATGTAAAACAGGAATTACTTAATTACTTAAAAATACAAAATATACGATACATTTTTGGTATTTATAAGCAGTTAACAAGGATCCGTATTTTACGTTTGATTCAAAATGGCCATTATTAAAAAAAAAAACTAAATTACATTGTTATTCTCAACCATCTACTTCAATAATGAATTACCTAAATAATGGTCCCATGTTCGGGGTCACAACTTTAGGTACGTCGGGTTTACAAATAAAAATATTGTTTCCTTTGAAGGACTGGAGCTTTTCATGAAGGTTTTTTTTCACGCCGCATCCAGAAGCACTTGACTGCACGGTTGGCCTAGTGACTTAAGCGGTCGCCACACCGCTTCCTACTGCGCCAAGTGTCGTGGGTTCAAATCCCACGTAGGATAACACTTTATGTGATTCACAATTTGTTGTTCTGAGTCTGAGTGTTCTTTGTGCCCGTTTCATGTATGTTTGTAAAGTCCACTGCGACTCAGGAATTTATATTCCTAATGCGGTAGTTGTCTTTTTTTTTAAAAAAAAGAAAGGAAGCGCATGGAGGATGATGATGATGATGAAGGACTTTTTTTTTCAAAACATGAAATGTAATTCTCGTAAAACTACGAGTTACGTAAAAATCGTATTTCAAATATTAAGTAGGTAGTCTTCAGCAGTAGCTGTTCATAAATATTCGTCTCTCAGACCTTCAAAGCTTTGTCACAATTGAAGGACACGTCACTGTCGGTTAAGTGAACTTGAACGGTTTTTGAAATGGAAGCTTTCTATCTCGTCTACTCAACAAATTGAAAGTTTTTTACGTTGTCAGTTCTGGGATATGATTATTATGAACCTTGGCATAATTAACTAATATATCTTGATTAAAGGAATGAACTTACTTATGAAATGATTGTAATTTAAGCTTTGATATCAGTATATACTAAGCGCTCATAGTGGCTTTAGGTGATTGGAAACAATCACCGAGGGTAAGCAACGGCGGCAACGTAAGTACCTAGATGGGTGACCGTTTGTGGCGTGAAATGTTATGAACGTTTCCGTGATTCGGAGGTCACGTTAAGAAATCGGTCCCGGTTGTCATCAGAAGATAACAGTTGTGAAGCTTGGTTGGAGGCCTCCGGCGGCTTAAAAACATTTAACGGCAAGATTACCTAGCCATAACGTGTCTTGCCGGCCCCCAACCCGCACTCAGCCATCGTGGGGACGTATGGCCTTAAATCTTTCGTGAGAGGACACTCGAGCCCAGCAGTGGGACCTTATGGTTCGTTGATGATTGATGATACATTTTGTAAATTACGGTACTGAAGATTCAGGTAATGCTAACCAAAATAATAATAATGATTAAACAGTAATTGTAAAGGTAAGGGATCCTAAATGAATAACCAATTTAAAATGCATTGTTATGTATCTATCAATCTCCTGGCTCCGAATGCAAATACATACATACATCAATTCAATCAAACTTAGATTAAATCTATATCAATATTACTCTATTCCGTATGGTGACGGATTAAGAATACAAAGTGTCACCACCCCTATTCATTACATGGGTGTCGTAAGAGGCGACTAAAGGAACAAAATAAGCAGCTAACATCACTGCCAAGAGAAGGAAAACTTTACCAATAAACAAACCCTTTACCAACCCGTCTGGCCAGCGTGGTATAGTAGGCCAAAACCTCCTTTCAAAGCAGAGGCCTTTGATTATATACATGTCTAGATGGAGTGTTGCGCTGCATTCGCAATAAAAACAACAGGCCAGATTTGCAGGGCTTGTGTGCATGTTACACACACATGCAAGCGTAGCCTACGGGCGCGCACATGACGTGGGAGCGTTCTGAGTGATACCAGCCCTTGAATGTTTTCCATAAAAGGAGGGAAAATAATTGTGTATTGATTTTGAGATTTATAAGTAATTTGTATTAAATTTAAAGTCAGTCAATATATATTGTGTTGAGTTTTTGCTTGAAGAAGGGTATTGCTATTAAAGCCTATTTATTCTTAATACTTAACAACAATTTGGTAAAAATATACCCTGTGCCTTAGAAAGTAGTCTGAGGTTCCGGTACTTTGAAAGGCGGACGAAGGAAAGCCAACTCACAGAGGCCTTTAATTATGTTATATACAACATAGTTATATTTAATTTAATTACTATATTTTTAACTAGATGTTCCCCGCAATTTCTCGTAAATCTTGTTTTTATATCGTTCTCGTTAAGAACTCAGAGAAGGTGTAGCTTCCGATTAGTGAAAGAATTTTCAGAATCGGTTCAGAAATTCCGGAGATTAGCGCGTTTAAACAAACAAACAATCTCTTCAACTTAACGTCGTACATACTACTTCCATTATCAGCATCCATGGAGCGGCAAAATCGTCACGCATATTAGATTTTAAATAAAATAAACAATATCTACCACCACATAAATATATTATATATACATAATACTGTAACACACTTTTTTTGCTTTGTTAGAATAACACAAAATTAATTAATCCCACAGAAACGATCTTGCTATTAGCGCCATCTTTGGGCAACATTGATTACTCCATCGCCTATTATCTCCCGCAAAGAGTCCTGTTTTCTCCAACTAGGCACTGGGTGGCGCTCATGTCGGGTTCAAATCGATTTTAATCATAGACTATGTATTAAATAGTTTTTTTTATTCTAGTTGTCTCTGAAAATGGCGTGATGTTTATCTTGTTTTGTAAGGGGGTAGGTTTGTTATATCCTATAGACCTTGAAATAGGATATATAAAGCCGGTCTCACTCATAGAAATTTCATTTCTCTTATTGTGTTATATCTTGAACTAAGTTTTGCTGTTGTTAGTTACTTGTGAAGATTGATTTTTATATAGTGCCCGCAACTTGTGGTGAGTTAATATATTATATCTGTAAACTGTATCTCGGCCTTATCGTGTGTTCTGGACGTGTATCTTAGAATATAATCTTTTTCACAGGGTCGCTTCGCTTGGTATAGTTTTTTTACTACCCTCGCCAGGAGTACCTGGATATTGCAAGAAAAGCCCCTCTTCTCATTTGAAACTCCACTGCCAGATACAGGCGAGTGCCAGTGGTGGTGGCCATAAAGCGCCGAACATACCTTAAGCAGTTACTGTGTCACAAAGAGGGCTACTGAATTGTCATTTGATAACAATACCATTTTTGATACTTTTTTTTTTCTGGTGAGCATCTCCGAAAGACGGCCTTTGTGAATCCAACACATCCGGGAGAGAAGTCTGCACCCAGGGATCTACCCCTGGTTCCAGTCCAAACACGACGGTGACTAGGAGAATTAGAACTTATATTTTGTTTGTTAACCCACTTAATTTATTACTTGTAGAACTAAGATTAGTACAACTCTGTATAAGGGCCTATGTGTAAAATATATATCTGTGAAACTGAGAAAGAGTTTTCTTGATTTCCTGGGGCATCGGCAGGGCACACACACATATCAATCCTCTGCAGACAAAGGCGCCCTGATTCTTGTGCGAACTACCGCGGGCTGTCCGGTGAGTGACCCTTCTAACAAAAGCGGTTACAAATTGGCGACCAACGTTAGGCTAGCTACCCGAACCTTTGTGTGTGTGCTTTGTGGGTGTTCATCTTGGATTTCAAGAGAACCTTTCCGTCCGAGACTTCCCGGGACGCTAATTGGTTATGCGATAGCAGTACGCATGTAATAATCTCTTTTTTGCATATTTCAGCCCAGTATACCACCATCTCTGCGGCATGCAAAAGTACCTACTAAATTCTAAATTGATATTTAAATTGTAATACTGCTGTTATTTGGTAAGTTTTGGCCTTTTCCTATTCGGAATTCTTGTGTTTATATGTTTCTATGATTCTGTGTTTTGTCCCCTACTTTTTTATTTTGATTCGGTTTCACATTTATGTATTTTTAGCGTTATTTTTAGCCTTTGTTGTAAAAAGTCACTTATTGAGGGTAACTTTTTTTCAACACTTTGTTAGACTACCTACTTACAAAGTGGGAGAGTAAGCTGTGAGCTTGAACTGCATATCAAGTTCTCATCTTATTATCACAATACCTAACTTTTATTAAGGTTATTGTTTTCTTTAAATATTTTGTTAAACAATTTAAATTATACTTGGTTATTTTAAAAACTAGTAACCTTTGTTTTGTGAAGTTAACAGTGAAACTGTTACAAATAATAGTGCGTGACTATATTGAGTGTATTGTGTGCCTTAAATCTGATAAAATTCATTTCAGAACATAACCTCCTTATAGGTTATAATATATATAGAAAATCTCTAGAAACTTACTCTGTAACAGGTACATTCGATCATTTCTAATCTTTTAATTTTTTAACTTTGTGAATTTGAAACCAATTTAGCATTAGTTTGTTTAAAATCTTGTAGTATAACTGTCTTACAGTTATAAGTGAATGTATGTTGAGTTATAACAACTTTGAGTGTTATGTATTGTGTTGTAAATAAGTTTAAACTTTTATTTCAATATTTTTACTTCCAACATATTGGTTATTTGTTTAAACTATAATATCTGTGTATGATTTAGTGTATATAGTTGAAACCAACCTAGCTATTCTTTTGTAGGCTTTGGTTGTGTTTATAACACTATTTAACCTTAGACTCTAAATCTTAACTTTGTATCATAACTTTGTATCATAACTTTGAATCTTAACTTTGAATCTTAACTTTGAATCTTAACTTTGAATCGTAACCTTGAATCGTAACTTTGAATCGTAACTTTGAATCTTAACTTTGAACTTTGATTTTTTTTTCTGAATAACATAATGGCCCATTTAATCAAGTGCATTAATTACCTTAGAAAGGATGAACTTATTAACGAATTGTCTGCCGTGGGGATTTCAGCGAATCCGGATGACACAGTAACTAGCTTGAGGAGTGAGCTGCGCACTGCTTTGCGGCTTCTCCGGCGCGGCAGCATTAAAGCCAGCGCCTCTGTCTCTGCCTCTGCTGCTTCGGAGCTGTCACACTGCGAGCCCAAGGTTCAAGAACTTGAAGGAGCTCTTTCCTCAGGTGATTTCCTTTCAAATAAGTCTAGTCGCCACAAGGTAACATTGAGGGCTAACTATCTTCTGGCTAGGTTAGCAAGGAGTGGTTTCGACTGCCCCGAATTGATTGGTATACGGGCCCGGCTAGTTAAAATTCTGTCTGTGTCTGAGGCGGAGTCTGAATCTGACTCCGATGGTTCGGAGAAGGAGGCAGCTCTTGCCCCTGGTGACGGGGAGCACCACACCCCAGCAGAGCTGGAGGGGGTTTGTTCGATGTCACCCGAGGCTACGTTTGCCCACTCAGCCCCAACCTTGGTGGTCAGGGATAAACCAGTTAACCTGAACTCTTTCAATTTAAAATTTGATGGCTCCTCATGTGTACGGGTTTTCATTGAGAGACTGGAGGAGCTTAGGTGCGCTCGGGAGGTCACAAAAGAAAAAATTCTCATGGCTTTCTCCGACCTGTTGGAGGGTCCGGCTTTGTCTTGGTTCCGCACCAACAAGGGCGAGTTCACTTCTTATGAACACATGTTGGAAGAGTTGAGGGAGAACTTCGATCTTCCTGACTATGATTATCGCCTCCGCAGGGAAATAAGACAGCGTACACAGGCCCGATCTGAGACTTTGGGAAACTTCATCTCTACGATGCAGGCCATGTTCTCTAGACTCTCGTGCAAGATGCCTAGTGAGGAACAGCTGGACATTCTTATGCACAACATTAGACCAGATTACATGAAAGAATTAGCTCTTCATGACGTTAGGTCCATCCTCGATCTGAAGCGATTGGGGAGGCGCCTTGAACTTGCTCGTATTAGGGCTGAGGCATTTGTCGAACCAGCTTTGGACAAAATGAAGATAACCTCAGACTTACATATCACAAAGAATAAATCCTCTCATAAATCTTTTCGACAGGTGTCTGCGGTGTCCGGTCCCTCCACCTCAAGCGAACCCAAGTGCTTTCGCTGCGGAGATTGCAGCCATCTTGCTGCACGCTGCACGCAGTCGAGAGAGGTGGTGTGCTTCCGGTGTGGTCGAAGAGGTGTCAGAATCCCGGATTGTCCCCGATGTAACGTCTCGCCAAAAAACGAGTAAGTCGGGGCCTTGCAAGGAGCCTACCAGTCGGTCTGTCCGTTCCTTCTCTGTCTGGTAATTACTCTGGTAAGATCCTGTTTAATAAACGGGATAATGATATTAGACCGTATTTAGTGGTAAAGGTCCTAAACTTAAATGTTCTGGGCTTACTAGATTCAGGTGCGGCCTGCTCTGTGTTAGGCAAGGGTTCGCACCGCATCTTTTTGGAACTAGGGTTTGAGCTAGAAGGCATCAGCCCCACCTTTAGTTTATCTACAGCCGACGGCTCTAGTCTGTCGTGTATGGGCTGTATCTCACTTCCTGTTGAATATAATTCTGTTGTCAGAGTTATTAAATTCTATGTTGTCCCAGATATTACTACCGCCATGATATTTGGCGTTGACTTCTGGCAACAATTTCATTTGGGAAATAGATTGACCACTCGGGATGTCAATCTATCCCACTTTAGTGATTGTAGTCCTGTGGAATCACTGGCGCTTAACCATGGTCTGGAGGATTACGACAACTTGTCGGCTGATCAAAAGCGGATTATAAACAACATTATTGACAAATTCGAAACGATCAATACTGATAAAGTAGGTCTAGGCCGTACATCTCTTGTGCACCATGTCATTGATACGGGTGACAGCAAACCAATCAAGCAACGGTACTATCCGCTCTCTCCCTGTAAACAGAAAGCCCTGGAAGAAGAACTGGACCGGATGTTGGAGATGGGAGTAGTATCCCCTTCTCAGTCTGCGTGGAACTCGCCAGTGGTGATGGTGGAGAAAGCGAATGGTGACCTAAGACTCTGTCTTGATTCTAGGAAGCTGAATTCCGTGTCAAAAAGTGATGCATATCCCTTACCCTACATAAATCAAATCCTAGACCATCTCAATAATGCCAAATATCTATCATCTATAGATCTAAGTGCTGCTTATTGGCAGATCCCTTTTGACTCACCACAATCTGCTGAGAAGACTGCTTTTACTGTCCCTAGACGGGGTTTGTTTCAGTTCAATGTTATGTGTTTCGGGCTCGTCGGAGCTTCTGCTTCAATGCAGCGCCTCATGGACCGTCTATTTGGCCCAGAGTTTGACAACAGAGTCTTCGCCTTTCAAGACGACATCATCGTTGTGTCCAACACCTTTGAGGAGCATGTGGATCTCCTACATAGAGTTCATCAGCGCCTCGGAGAGGCCGGCCTCACGATCAACATGAAAAAATCCCGTTTCTGCCGAAGCGAATTAAAATACCTCGGGTACTTTGTTGATAGACACGGCCTTCGGACTGACCCGGGTAAAGTTGATGTTATTCTCAACTATCCCTCTCCTTCCAATCCTAAGGAGGTGAAGCGTTTCCTGGGCATGGCTGGGTGGTACCGACGTTTCATCAACAACTTCTCTAAGATTAGCAGACCTTTATGCAAATTAACTTCTAAAAATGTTTCTTTCATGTGGACACCCGAAGCGGAAGAGTCTTTCAACCTCTTGAAGTCCGCTTTGGTCTCTGCTCCTATTTTGAAAATGCCTAATTATTCTTTACCGTTCAGGATTCTTAGTGACGCATCCTCCTACTCGGTGGCGGCGGTCCTCACACAGACACATGAGGGTGTCGAACACCCGGTCGCGTATTGCAGTCGTTCTCTTAACAAGAGCGAGGTCAACTACAGCACCACTGAACGTGAGCTGCTAGCTGTGATCTTTGCATTAGAACAGTTCAGACAATACGTGGAAGGTCAGAAATGCACCGTAGTCACGGACCACGCTTCATTATTGTGGTTTCACAAGTTAAAGAATCCGACTGGTCGTCTCGCCCGCTGGAGCATGAGGTTGAGTCAGTTTGACTTCGACATAGAGCATAGGAAGGGTAAGGATCATGTTGTTCCCGATGCTCTGTCTCGAATACAGATTGGTGCATTGCATACCAGTGACACCAAAGACTCTTGGTATCTCCATACTTTTAACAGTGTGTTAAAAAACCCACGAAAATTACCGAACTTCGACATTCGTAATGGTGCACTATATAGGTTGTCAAGAAATAAATTTTCCTTGACATCTGATTTCAGTTGGAAACTAGTGGTACCTCAAGAGGATAGAGCATCCCTGCTCACCAAGTACCATGACCATGTCATGAGTGCCCATGGAGGCGTTTGGAAGACCCACAAACGACTGGCTCTCAACTACTACTGGCCTAAGATGTATCAAAGCGTTAAGGAATACGTGGGCAAGTGTGAAATTTGTAAGCAGTATAAACCTGTGAACACTGCCCGCCCTGGTCTCATGGGAAATCCAAAACGGGTGTCGAAACCTTTCGAAGCCATCTCTTGTGACCTTTTGGGCCCATTCCCTACCTCTAGCAAGGGAAACATACATTTAATCGTGGTCTCAGACTACTTCAGTAAATATGTCATGTTGTATCCTATACGGACTGCTACAGGCATAGCTGTTGCGAGATTCATCGAGAAGAATGTTTTCCTAGTACATGGTGTCTGCAAAACAATCTATATGGACAATGGCCCTCAGTTTGTTAGCAAACCCTTCAAGGACTTGTTGGTCAAATATAACGTGCCTAATGTCTACTATAACCCCAGGTATCACCCGCAGACTAACCAGGCAGAGCGAGCCATTCGTAACGTGGTGCAGGGGATTTCCTGCTACGTAAAGACTCATCACAGGAAGTGGGATGAGAACCTTGCAGAACTGCAGTGTGCCTTGAACACGGCAGTCAGCGAAGCTACTCGCTTTAGTCCATATTTTCTGGTCCATGGAAGGGAATTTATAGGAGATGGCGATCTTTATAGACAGGAGGAGATCTCTGCTCATCCCGACTCTGTTTCTGTTGACAGTCCTGTGTCGTTTGGCGAGAGGTTGAAGGAACTTCATCGTATTTACGACCAGGTGAGCAAACACTTAGGTGTCGCTCACCGGCGTAACGAAAAGTACTACAACCTCAGGAAAAGACCAATGGAATTGAAGGTGGGACAGTTGGTCTATAAGAGAACTCACTTCTTGTCCAATAAGGATAAGAATTTTACATCTAAGTTAGCCCCTAAATTTTTGAAATGCATAGTATCGGCAAAACGCTCGCCCTTGGTCTATGAATTATCAGATCTGGATGGTAAGAGTCTGGGAGCTTATCATATCAAGGACATTGTGAAGTACAGTGAAGAGGAGCCACTCTCTGTTCCTGCTCCACGTTGTATCAGTTCTGTATTTAAATCTTATATCTGACCATGAAGTGTGACATTGCACATCGTGAGTTTCCTTTTTAGCTCATACCTTTCTACACGTTATCCACATACGTGTATAGCTTGCAGCGACTTGGTATGTTAGTTAACTTATCTTATTTGTTTAGCAAATTTTAGATTTGTCCCGTATGGTTAGTATGTTGTTCTCAGTCAATGCGATCAACTCTCTCTTAGAAGTTAACTTTGTTGTTTTAGTATTTTAATTTCCTTCGCCCCCTGCTCAGGAAATTTCACGGGGGAGGGGGTACTGTAACACACTTTTTTTGCTTTGTTAGAATAACACAAAATTAATTAATCCCACAGAAACGATCTTGCTATTAGCGCCATCTTTGGGCAACATTGATTACTCCATCGCCTATTATCTCCCGCAAAGAGTCCTGTTTTCTCCAACTAGGCACTGGGTGGCGCTCATGTCGGGTTCAAATCGATTTTAATCATAGACTATGTATTAAATAGTTTTTTTTATTCTAGTTGTCTCTGAAAATGGCGTGATGTTTATCTTGTTTTGTAAGGGGGTAGGTTCGTTATATCCTATAGACCTTGAAATAGGATATATAAAGCCGGTCTCACTCATAGAAATTTCATTTCTCTTATTGTGTTATATCTTGAACTAAGTTTTGCTGTTGTTAGTTACTTGTGAAGATTGATTTTTATATAGTGCCCGCAACTTGTGGTGAGTTAATATATTATATCTGTAAACTGTATCTCGGCCTTATCGTGTGTTCTGGACGTGTATCTTAGAATATAATCTTTTTCACAGGGTCGCTTCGCTTGGTATAGTTTTTTTACTACCCTCGCCAGGAGTACCTGGATATTGCAAGAAAAGCCCCTCTTCTCATTTGAAACTCCACTGCCAGATACAGGCGAGTGCCAGTGGTGGTGGCCATAAAGCGCCGAACATACCTTAAGCAGTTACTGTGTCACAAAGAGGGCTACTGAATTGTCATTTGATAACAATACCATTTTTGATACTTTTTTTTTTCTGGTGAGCATCTCCGAAAGACGGCCTTTGTGAATCCAACACATCCGGGAGAGAAGTCTGCACCCAGGGATCTACCCCTGGTTCCAGTCCAAACACGACGGTGACTAGGAGAATTAGAACTTATATTTTGTTTGTTAACCCACTTAATTTATTACTTGTAGAACTAAGATTAGTACAACTCTGTATAAGGGCCTATGTGTAAAATATATATCTGTGAAACTGAGAAAGAGTTTTCTTGATTTCCTGGGGCATCGGCAGGGCACACACACATATCAATCCTCTGCAGACAAAGGCGCCCTGATTCTTGTGCGAACTACCGCGGGCTGTCCGGTGAGTGACCCTTCTAACAAAAGCGGTTACAATACATGATATGTATTATCCAGCACTATAGTTAAATTGAAATGGCTTGAATTCTCGAAATATACTTTTTCGATCATGATTGAACATTTTGTAAATTGGCTAACACTCACATGGGAAATTTAAATTCCATTACCAGGCTACCCTGTAAAAATGCCGTCAAAATGGTGGTCGAACTTTGATAAAACTTCACTGAGTTAATTTAATTATTTCTTTACAATATAGTTATTTAAAGTTTACTTACCGATGATAACTATTTTTTTTTTGTGATCTTGTGATTTTTGATTTCAATCGTCCAAAGTAATTCCTGCACACTTTTATCATGCAAAACGTCATTTTTATACGCCACTCAATACTTGTTTACCGTACAATGACAGTAACGCCACTGATCGGCCGCGACGAGCTTAGTTTCTTACAGTTAAATACTATTTTTTTGGACATTTAGACGCCCGAACTCTCTATCTAGACATGTTTATAATCAAAGGCAGAGAGGCCTATGTCCAGCAGTGGACTGTTAAAGGCTGTTGATGATGATGATGATAGATTAAATCGAGCAACATCATTAAGTATCTCCTTTTCTATAATCCTGAACAACATGATAGTAGTAACAAATTTATATTTTGTATTTGTAATATTATGAAGGATGTTATAAAGTACCTACTTACATATTTTATTCTTCAGCGAACGCAAAAA
Organism: Phragmatobia fuliginosa; assembly: GCA_932526445.1. Lineage (NCBI taxonomy): Eukaryota > Metazoa > Arthropoda > Insecta > Lepidoptera > Erebidae > Phragmatobia > Phragmatobia fuliginosa. The sequence continues at coordinate 6,404,351 of OW052058.1, read as the reverse complement.
AGAAACCAATTAGGAATATAATTTTAAGTAGCAGTATAATAGGAGGTCTTTGTCAAGATTAGGACCAAGTTTTTTTATTATAATATTCATTGTTTAGCATTTCTATTTTATATTCACAAATAATTTGTATTAAATTCACGCTATGAGGTCCATGCTTATAATTTTAAACTTAATAAATTTTGGAATACATACAATGGCAAATTTATTTTGTTCATAATCCGGACCTTAAATATTTTACAAGAAATACATCATCATCATCAACAGCCTTTAACAGTTCACTACTGAACATAGGCCTCTCCTTGAAAACTAGGTATTGGCCTAGTATACCACGTTGGCCAGACGGGTTGGTATAGTGTTGGTTTCAAGTTTTTTCTTCTATTTGCATTAATGTTGTCTTGCGTAGTTTGAAAAGAAAAAGCGATAAGAAGTACGAAAATACAAAATTATAACTGTCACATATATATCGTCGTTCATATTGCAATTTGTTCATTACGAAGATCAAGTTTCAGTATGTTGTTAATTTATTCTCCTGAAAACAATTCTTTATGACATAAAACACATTGTAACATGAAAAACGATATGAGAAATATTTTTATCTTACAAATATCAATCTAAATTAAATACACGGTGACTCAGAAATGACTTAGATCAACTTTTCTTTTACTAACCTTTCTTTACGAAATTTCTCGAAAAGTTGGTCGGGAAAGCCACAAATTGAAAGTAGCAAAACTCTTAATCTTTTGAGAACTCGAAACGATTCCGAAAATATTCAACGAATTCATTTCAAATATCTTAAGTTCAAAGGTGTATTATGTATAAACGAGATGTTAAAGAAAGGTCAGAAGTTTTGGTTATAATAACTGTTACTTATTGAAACTTGACAAAATAAAGAAGGATTAAATTAAAAGGAAAAAACACGAATTAATCGTTGATTAAAAACATGATGACAAATGTCAAAACGGGATTCTTATTTTGTGACGACTTTAATAGATATTATTAGTATCGATTTCAGAAATCTACAACATAGAAATTTTATAACCAAAATGGAAGAAATCAGAATGAATATAATTAAAAAGTTACGTTACATATTTATACGTGCGTTTTCGGTATTCAAATTATTTGATATAATTATAGAATTTTATGTAATTTGAAAAATATACAATAAAATTATATTCAGTTTTGCAAAACATTAAAACAAGTTTATATTCTTAAGCTTCCTTATATCAAACAATTCACAAGATTATGACATTTCCAATGTTTACAGTTTTATTTTATCATCATTTAAATATTTACCAAGTGTCGCGATGTTGGTAAAAGTTTCTTTGTCACTTTTGCATTATTCATGCTCCTTGAATTTAAAGGCCCAAGATATATTTAGTGTTCTTCTTAGAGTCTTTGACATCGTTAAGTGTTGGGAAGATTTTTTATAAAAATAAAACTGATACTTGAAATATTCCTATGTTTCGAAGAACTCCAATACATACATGAAATGGATACAAAGAATATGTGGACTTGATGCGAATATTTTTTTTAAATCACTCAATTAATAATCTCTAACTCTCTAATAAGAGGCCTACCTCTAATTACAGCACTATGAACTATAGTGCTGTACACAGGCCTCTAATTACTAAGGAAATTTTGGAAATTTAAATCCTCAGTTCACTAGGTTCAGATCCACCAAATTATTTTTTTGTTAACACCTGGCTGTAATCTATACGTAGTTCATTTATATTTTATCAACAACCCATAACTTCCCACTACTGCGCTTGGGTCTCTTCTAAGGTTATGGCCATACGTCCCCACCCCGGCCAAGTTCGGGTTGGGACTGGCAAGTATACCGCCCGAAGGTCTGAAACTAAACTTCACGACTGTTATCTTATGATAACAACCAGGACCGACTGCTTAACGTCAGCTCCGAATCACGGAAACGCACATAACATACCTATCACGCCATAAACGGCCATCCATCTAGGTACTGACCGCGCCGTCCTCGCTTAAGGCCATTGGGCAATGAGTGCGTGAATTTATTTTTATTATAATCAAAATAAAAGCAACTGAAGTCTCAGTATTTTTACAGGTCTCTTTTATTTTTATTATTGTTAATTTTTCATTTCTTTTGAAGACAGTTCTTGTTTGAAATTGTCTTTGTATAGCAAAGTATACTAAAATGACAATAGATTGTTTTTTATTCTCACAATCTTTGATTAAACAACCTTATGTATTCATTGTCTTCTGTTTCTTTTCTAATATTTTATGAGTATTTCTTAATCGTCACGTCTATGTTGGTATTAATCTTAGCATCTTGCTATTACTTTGATCTTCAAATTGATAATAATAGCTTCAGACATCTACATACGGCAGTTTATGTAATCCCAAACTATACAGAGCCTTATTAAGGTAGCCAATGCGTTGATATCACAGAGAAACACAGCTCCGCGGACCGTAGGATAGTAGCCACAATCTTTTTACATAATACAAAACAGTTACAAAGCATTCTGTTATTTTTGCGGGGAAAATCATACATACACATTTTAGACTGACATACAAAAACAATCGACTATAAAATATAACCGCACACATAACAATAAGAACAAAAATTCAAAATATCGTACACACATAAACACATTTTGTGTCATAACAGTATATAATCTGATAGAGGGAAACCCCTGCGTATCGAGCACTCTCCAAAGTGCATCCTATAAAAAACCGATAAGCTGGCAACTCGACGACAATGCTCAAGGGTGTGTAGTCTGCTATTTGAGAGCTTTTCGTTATTAATTAACCTACGGGCTCTTCGGTCAACCGAGTCCAAAGCTTCTAGATGATATTTGGCTGCACCGTCCAAGAGGTGACTGCAGTACTCCATGCAGGATCGAACTTGGGCAGTGTAAAGATTAAGCAGCTATTCAGAGCTGTCAACCTACCTGTCAAGCGGACTGACAGGTAGGTTGACACTACCTGTCAGTCCGCCTGTCTGTTTGTTCCAGGTAATCTCTGGAACGACTGCACCAATTTTAACGGTACTGTCTCTGGCAGATGACTGATGACATAAGGACGATGACATGGTACGGAGTAGCTTTTAGTATAAAAGCTACTCCGTACCATGTTGCTCAATCGCTAATATGCATTGATTTAAATTTACTCTTTCATATTATACATAAATTTGTCCAATGAAACTCACAACTCCTAGTTTAATCGTTAAGGTTTTTACTACTAAATAAAGAGTTTTGTCAAACTTAATTATAAAATAATAATGAAGCTTACCTTCTTTGAGTTCCACCAGGTACAGGAGTGGCAGCTAAAATTGCTTGTCTTTTCAGCAGCTGCACCGTTAGCGCAAAGGAAACCACCATCGTCAGCATAGGAATGTAAAATGCAACTAAGGAGCCGAAGATCCAGAACAATCGGTTGTTGATAACGCAGAGCTCTGGAGTCGGCATTATGTTTGTGCGATTGATTAAACCTGTGGAAGATAAGGTTGAATTAACTTTGTTCATGTATAAGTATTTGAGAGTAGTTTTCGTATACAAATCGAGATAAAAGGGGTTTAGTAAGATATCAGTATAAACAAGGCTTGAGACGCCATTGTATCCTTTCTGAAGTAGAAATTGTGTATGTATGAATAATACTACATCCTACTAATATTATAAACGCGAAAGTCTGTGAGTATGTATGTATGTATGTGTATATGTATGTTTGTTGCTCTTTTACGCAAAATCAACTAAACGGATTTAGATGAAACTACAGTAATTATATATTAGGCGTTCAAAAATGATGTTGAGGTTTCTAACTTCATTTTTTTCTAAACTGAATAGTTTGCGCGAGAGACATTTCCGGAAAAATGTGTATCCCCCCCCTCTAACTTCTAAAATAAGAGAGTGATAAAACTAAAAAAAAAATATGTTGTACATTACCATGCAAACTACCAACGAAAATTGGTTTGAACGAGATCTAGTGAGTAGTTTTTTTTAATACATCATAAATCGTAACACGCAATTTACCTTTCATCCAACCAATACACTAGTATAAAAACATCGATGAAAGTTACAACGAACTAAAAGAACTTTTATATGATGTTACTTGCTGATACGGAACCCTTCATGGGCGAGTCCGACTCGCGCTTGGCCGATTTTTATTCTTCATTTCTGACCGTGTACCATTTTTTTGAATTCAGCCTTCTTATCCACATTTTATATTGAGTGCGGTTTGGTGCGGTGTCTTGATTAAAATATTTTTTCTGACATCTAGTCTCAAACTAAGTAGAGCTTGTATTATTGGTAAGTACTGTGCAACTGATATAAATACATAAAACATACTTTTTTGTAAATACATATTATATACATTTATATAGGAAACACCCAAACTCCGAAACAAATATTTATACAAACAATTGACCCGACCCGGGATTCGAACCCGAGAACTCAAGCACGATAGACACATACGCTACCACTCTGCCACCGAGGCTGTTAATTTGAGAAGTAACCAAACAAATCATCCATTTAGGGGTGAAATTCTATAAGAAAAGCAATAAAAGTAAGGTCGACCTAACTTTTGGCAGTTAAACATCAGTAATAACTAATGCTACGTACTCGTACTACGGAAATTATATGAATCGATCGTTAGGCGGGAAATTGACTGTGATTACCAGAAGGAGGTAGAGAGAGACAGCTTCCGCTACTGAATTATGGCTTACAATTTACATTCCGACACGTTCAGTTTAGTTTAATACAATATTTCTGGGGTGAAAAACAGGACTAAAGGATACGCCATCACTACATATTATGAAATAAAGTCCTCGTCTGTCTGTCTGTCCGCGATAAATTCAAAAAGTATTGCACTGATTTTAAGGAAATAAGTATATCCAGATATGTATGTGTATGTATTTAATAACTTTATGCATTTTAGGTACAATGGCGGACTTAATGCCACAAGCATTCTCTATCAGTCTACCCACGGGTGGTGCGGAAATAATTGAGAAAGTGTACCACAATTTGGGAGTTGGGAGTTGTAAAGCAGACAAGAAGGAACTAGAAATTAAGAAATAAATGAGAAATACGATATATCTAGTCATTGATACGAAATAAATAAACACAGACATACGAATACAATATATACTTACTCATAATATATTTATATAAACAAACATACAAATATGTGGTTTGAGTGCAGAAAATTTAAAGATTAAAAATCTTATTAAAAAAGTCCATCGACCGTGAAACTCATCAATTGGCCAACTCAAGTTTTACCTTACTTAGCATTCGCAATTTTCATTAATTCAATTTTAGATAAACTTCTTTCGCCCGCCATCTTTATGTAGACGATTTTGAAGAGTTTCTGGACCACTTGACAGAAGGTATTTTACATATCAAAATGATTGGTTTCAGAGATTGTTTAAAGATAATGGTTGTTACTTCACATTGGTTTATTTTATGATAAAAAAGTGAAATAGGTATATACCTACTTTGATTTTGTAGCTAAAGGTGCTCTGTTATTTGAAATTTCTCTAAACCAGACGAAATAATACTTAAAACGAGTTTTGATAAATAAAATAGTTATTATAAAAATAAAAAAATCAATTGCTTAATTAACTAAAACTATTTATAAAATTGGTATTTCTAAAGAAGTTTGAATTAGTATAAAAAGGAAGACAATTTTATGTATAATAGATATTCGATCAATTATATTAGTCGCGTTTTCTGTTTCCATAATAATTATTTATTTATTTCAGACTTTTTAGTTTCTTGAACCAACGAGTTGGTTAAAAATTAGACAGATAAAGACTAGAACCAAACTATACTCATACAAAAATAACGTCCATTTTAATAGGTTAATTGCGCGTAAATTTTAATAGGTAGGTACAGGTCATAGAGATAAAAAAGGATGATATGGAAAATTCACAAAAATAAATTTAATTTGAACATTACTCGAGAATAATATAGGTTAGGCGACTTGCAATGATGACAAATTGGTATATAGATTTCGTTACAAAAAATATCAAATGGATCTAATAGAACAGCCAAATGGACCCTGAACAAATTTAATAAAAAAAAATTGACATTAGGATAAGGATGACTATTCATGTTACTTTGATGACTGCCTTGTTGGTCTAGTCGACTGCCTTGTTGGTCTAGTGGTTAGCGTATGCGACTGCTGACCAAGAGGTCTCGGGTTCGATTCCCGGGTCAGACCAAATATTTGTGTGTTCCACAAATATTTGTTTCGGAATCTGGGTGTTTTTCTGTGTATAATATGTATGTATTTACAAAAAAAAAAAAAAAGTATGTTTATGTATTTATATCAGTTGTTTAGTACCCATAACACAAGCTCTGCTTATTTTGGGACTAGATGACCTTGTGTGTAAGATGTCCGAAATATTTATTTATATTATTTATTTATTTATACTTTATATAAAAAAATACTAAACAGCTTATTACTTTTTTTCAAAAATATGGCGTGTAAAGAAACATAATATAGGAAAAATGTGATTAAAAGTATGAATAGTGATAATTTCTGAAAGAAATAGCGGTAACATTGTATTGTAACACTTACCTAATACAGTAATAGAACTAGAGACGAACATGCTTAGCAGCCAGACTAGTGCTATCTTAATGACGACTACTCGCTTGGTAGAATGGTGACGACTCTTCAAAGGATTCCTGATACCCAGATACCTGTGAACAATGTGAAACTGTCATTTAATCTAAAATAATTTTAACAAAAAGGAACCGACTTCAATGAAAAACTATTCCGAGTACCCAAATCGCGACAATTGTGCCTATGATATTTGAGGAGTTCCCTCGATTTCCTTGGGATCCCATCATCAGATCCCGATATGGTGACGATAGGACCACCTGTGGGCTACGCCCATTCCAATGCAAAAAGAATCTTTGAAATCGGTTCATAAACGACGAAATTATCGCTGAACATACATAAAAAAAAAAGATTCCGATTGAGAACCTCCTCCTTTTTTTTGAAGTCGGTTAATTAATTACGCTAATGAAGACGGTATCTTTAATATAAAATTAGTTACGCTAATGAAGACGATGGATATTTCAATATCATCATCAATAACATCATCATCAACAGTATTTTGTTTTGCCACTGCTGCTGTACACAGGCCTGTATGGAGAGAGGAGCCATCTACTTCTCACGGGCCAGATGGATTGATATGCATAGGGTTTGTGTTAGTTTTTTCTTCTTTTGCCATGTTGTTATCTTGCGTCTTGCGTCGTTTACTTAATTTGTCAGCTCATATATTTCATACAGGAAGACTAAATTGTACATTTTTTTAATCCCTTTAAATAGTCGTGTTAAAATCCTGGGTCATAAAAAATGCTTGTATGATCAACAGATCTAGCTTTCATATTACAAGGTCTACCTTGGTCTACCTATTAAAGGTTCAGCCTTTAATTTAACTGACTCGAATGGTCACAAAACTATCAGAAAAGTTTCTTAAAACGAAGTCTCATCTTTCTAACGCCATTCAGTGGAACCCAATCGGAATTATTAATTTAATGCAAGATATATATAACTAAAGCCACCTATTGAAAATATAATGAAGTTCCTCTTATTACATCGAATATAATACATATCAAAGGCAGAAACGATGGATTATAGAACTCCTATTGCCCCAAATTTAATCACATTGAATAAGTTTAAAGTTCTAAACCACCAGGTATTTCAGCAACTAGAGGCTTTTATTCCTATTGAAAGTAACGTACAATGTTTAATAGCATTTGATCAACAAAACTTATAATGATTCTGTAAAACTGACTTTTAATAGGAATAATTTTTAATGCTCTTAAATTAAAAAATGTATTTCAAGTTTTGTTTGCATAAATTGTTTGAAATTCTGTTCTAATAATTGAATTATTTCTCGGATATTGATGATTTTTTTACCATTTGTTTCTATAAATTATCTCCTTGGTCTCCCCAGAGACCATAAAAAACATTTGAGTAGGACTAGCTTTAACAACCGCGGTAAAGAATAACCTATATTCTTCTTCAAGAATCAAAGTAGCTCCATGAACAATTTCATTGAAAATCAAGGCAGTAGTTTAGCTGTGAAAGCAAAACAGACATACAAAAAAATATACAGACAGAGTTACTTTTGTAATATTAGAATGGATTTTATAAAAATTATTAAATTAGTGAAATGGGGCTTACTCCTCATTGCAAAGTTTTGTGATCTGCACAAATTATCTTGCGTTTTATAATTCATACTCTCGATTTGGTGGAACTTGTTAAAATACATACAATACATTCTTGAAATTAATCTTACTCGTAATTTTATTCCACTAATTCACGGCTACACTAGTCAGGTTGAAAGTTTTAAGTTTTTTAAACAGTGGAATAAAATTACAAGCGAGCTTAATTTCAAGAATGAATCTTGCGTTGAATTATTTGTCGTTTCTTCCATCTTTAGCGGTAGTTGACTTCGTGAATTCATTTTCAAGATTAATCATGCAGTAGAAAAAAAGTTAGACCTCAATCACACGAAATAAAAGACGGCTCAAGGAGACTAAAGTACTTATTAATGGCAGTTTAAATTTGTTATATCCTGAAGAAACCGATAATGTCATGTCACTGTCAATGTCAATTGAAGACCGAAAATTGCCAAAAGGTTTTCCCAATAATTACTTTCCTTTTTATCTACTTTAATTATCTTTAGATTAATGATTAGCCAACAAGACGTTTTTGACGATTTTATTTAGGAAAGCACTTTCATGAAAATATTTTTTCAGTAACTAAAAATTTTAATATAAAACTCTAGATAATTACCTGTTGAAAATAAATGAATTTATATTTCCTTTAGTCAGGGAATAACGTTGGAACGGCTGGAGAATTTATTTATTGAATAATTAAATCCAAGTGTGGGGTCACCCTCTTAAGCGTAAGTGCGCACAATACAGTATGGTGACCCACATTATGGTGGCCTAGTGAGATGCTTCTGCAGGTTGCTATGGTCCAATGTGGCTTCCGGCTCGCACTCACTCTTCGCGACGTCACAACATGCCAATTTTCTGTGGGGGTATTACCGCCCTGGTCAAGCCGTTCGTGTTCGTGCTGTACTACCTTTGATATTACTTTAAACAGTTCTGCAATAGTTAAACTCCTACGAGTATTAGCGAGCGCGTGTGTGTGTTATTATATACGCGCGCACGCACACATACGCACACACATACACACTTTCTCTCCACGCATAAACAAGTCTTTCTGCCTTTTCTTACTATGTATTTTTTATTATTTGTAAAATACACAAAGTTGAAGTTTTGCATTTCTTAAAATAAGCGCTCATAGCCAAGTAGCCTTAGGTCACTGGAAACAATTACCAAGGGTAAGCAACGACGTCGTGTTCAGTTATTGGATGGGTGACCGTTTGTGGCATGATATGTATTGAGCGTTTCCGTAATTTTGAGGTCACGTCAGTTGGTCTCCGTTTTTTTTTTCATTAGATAATAGTCGAGAAGCTTAGTTGGAGGCCTTCGGGCTGCTTAAAAACATCCAACGGCGAAATTAAAATTCGGGCGGGTGGGGCGGGCGTTTACAAACAGTCAAAAATAAATTGCAATTAAACCAATTTTTTGATTGGCGATATGCACCGATTTTGCAATTAGAAATGGTCGGTAAGGCTGGCTATGTGAGCCATTCTCGGTATATTAGCCATTCAAAATAGACGTGCAGGTTCCCAGCTTACCGTTATAGTGATTAGCCACTCAGATCAGAAGCAACGTTCGTACGTGCCATACGTCACTTAAATGGAGAATTTAATTGTGCTCACGCTATTGTGGGCTGGCGCTAGGAGGGATCCAGATGTCGTTATATCAGCTGTCCATGGATCCGGATAGCGGGACCCTCTATTTGAGGTACAAAGTGGTACACCTTGTGGTTAAGTGAGTACGATTCTGACAGACCATCGCGCCACAAAACCGCAATGGAACGACGGTCCGGTGGCGGCAGGATGGTCTGTCAGAAACGGACTAGTAGCCTTTTCTAATTTCTACCACATTTTCACCCCTCTCAAAACGAAAATTCCTGTTTTATTAATTCCTGTTTAATTTATTCCTGTTTACAAAAAACATGACCATGGTCATGTCATGGTCATGAGAACATGGTCATGTTTTTTGTTGTTATAAATTTTATTATGTCAAAGTTAACAATGGGGATTTTAGCCTTCCATAGCAACATGCAAAAACGAGTTGGTATAAGGCTTTAATCAAGTTAACTCTTTTTTACAGTATTTTGTTTGCTTGATAATCAATTTTGAATATCAGGTGCATAGAAGTAGTCACTTGCTAAGTGCTTAAATCGGTTTTGGAGGCATTATTAGTACGCCCCATTCCAGTATATATATATATGATACGACAATTCTGCAAGTGAAAACTGACTGCACAAGTTGGTTGTCCGAATTAAAAACTGACAAAAACATTTAAAGGAATGATAATGTTCTTGAACACTTAATATGATACAATTAACAGAAAATTGAAATTCACGGTGATTCTCTGTACAGCGACAGGTGTCGATCAAATAAAAATTGTGGAAATTAGCGATTTTCTCCGTAGCAATATTCTCAAACTGTAGAGGATACGATAAATAGTTATTACCATTTATCATATATCATAAATATGTATCGTATATCATAAAAATATTTGTGATTTGTTTTGTTACTAAAACTTTTTACGTTGTCAATTTTTTTAATTTCTGTAACTTTGCAATTTTCAATGAACGCGGGTCTGAACAATAGTTCAGACCTGTGTTCATTAGTAAGTAACAACAAAAAAGTAACGAAACAAAACATAAATCCATTTTTTACAAAAAAATCATTAGTATTTGTAAACCCCGTAAGATAATCTGTTTACAATCAGCTTACACGCATAACATACATCCATTATGAAATATTTTGAATTAATTTGGAACGCGAACAAATTGGAATATCATACCCTAGTGATTAACGGGCGCTGCTCCCGAACGTAGGAACCGATTTTGTTTTTTTTTTTTGTTTGAAAGTTTAATTAGTCAAAAGTTTTCTTAGCTATGTTTGATGGCATTCAGTTCATTATGCTTGTGTTGGAGCATATAATGTAAATATTGGAAAATAATTATCATACCTATAAGTACTTTTCTGACTACTAGGATATCTACAAGAAATCATTGAGCTGAGTCGTTTCTTCTCTCGAGTCTATTCTTGCTAAATATTTATAAGTTTAGGAAAAGAGGGACGTAAATTTCGTACGTTTCAAACTTTCAGCCCCTCTCATGTTTTTTATCAGAAAATCTACCTAACTCTATCTAACTACAAGATTTTGAAAATATAATTAACGTTTCGGAATAAGATATACCAGTGATATACTACCTTCGTATTGAACTGTTTAAACGAACAGAAGTTGAATGGAAAGAATTATCTTCCATAGTATACGTAAAAAAGCGCAGGTGTAGTACGGGTTATAAATCGCTTGGAGTGACAGGTACCGAGTCCAGACGCTAATTTATTAGGTTTGTAGTGCTGAAATGCACAGCAGTCATTAATGAGCTGTTTCCTGGATAATTTAGGAGCTATGGAATTCCTTACTAAAGCAATATCTATAGAATTCTTAATTTATTTATTTTTCTAATATTTATTTAAGACTTTCCAAACTTTTTCGAGTCCACTATCGACGTGGAGTTCAAAGGGTAAAGTTATTAATTCCATTTATTTGTTAGTTTATTAGGTCTTGCACTCCTAATTGATCAATTTTAGGCTTCTCGTATTCGTAAAATTTTCGTGTCACTATGTTATTTTGCATACTCCTACGAAAGGGATTGCTCTGTTCTTAAAACAATTGTATGTTTTTTCAGTAGGTCCGAAAATAGATCATAAACTATTTTTTGTACCCCTAGATCATAAAGGATCAAACGAACGCAAGCGGAGGCTGGCTGGCATCAGCTAGTATTATTATAAGAAAAGAATTCTAACTGTTGAAAAGGGTACTGCGATAATTATAAGCTGACTTGATCACGTCCACAATTAAAATAAAATGTGCCAAACGATTTTTTCATTGCTTTTCATAGAATGAGTGAGGAACCTCACAGGTGCAAATCATTTTCATTCATCTATAAGGGTTCCGTTTTTTGCCATTTGGCAACGGAACCCTAAAAAGAGGCAATAGTACTATTTGAACGAAAAGTGTTACTCAAATATTTCTGGTCCATTAAATTTATTCCCAACAGCAACCACTAAAATTGCTACTGGCGGTTGTTGGAACTAAGTTTTAATTTTTTTCTCAACCACTAGAAAAAGAAGAGGCAATAGTATTACTTGAACGAAAAGTGTTAGTCATATATTTCTGGTCCATTAAATTTATTCCCAACAGCAACCACTAAAACTTCTACACTAGCGGTTGTTGAAACTAAATTTAATTTTTATTTCAACCACTAGAGACGTTTGCTCCCAAATACAAAATTGAGTCCTAACGACATCCAGTTGTGGTAGATTTAGTAATGGTGGTTGGAAATAAATCGTCTAACATAGAATTTTTTTATGCCTGCCGAAGTTACTACATTTTGTCTGATAGAAAGCATGAGTGAATCATAAATTCAAGTGTTACAGTATGATAATGATGACGACCTATTCCTGGTTCTCCGGTTTCGCATTCCCCAATAAAACACAACAACACGAATGCTTTCATTTTAGGTTGGTTCTGTGAGAGGGTAGTAACGTCCCGGTCAATCCGACTTGTCGACTAAAATCAGCATGGCTCTACTACTTTAAGGTTCTTGTAACTTCCATGGTGTAAAACATACAAAGTACATAAAAAGATAATCCACAAAACGCAGAAATTTAGTTTTAGTCTAGTAGCTTCTTTTCTTAACATTTGCTATCCCTAAATCTGGTTCATGGTATGTATATACACCTGCAACTAGCAATGAATACAAAATTTTCAGCTACCTTTTACTTACGACAAATAGATATTAAAATCACAATATCTTTTAAGAAATACCTACATAAACTTTATTACTACCTCAAATATTTATGAAAATAATAATAAATGCGAAAAGCATTTTCAGTGAAAGATCTCATAAAAGCCTTGTGACGATTTTCGAATATATGTTTTTTCAGGAACCATTAAATCAAATGATTGTAATAGGGCGTGAACCTTCTACCCTTCAGACGATTATAAGATTTGAATGAATCAGAACAGCTATTATGTTTAATATTTTAGGCTTTTACTTTCATATATTTAAGTATGCTATACCCATTTAGGTATTTTCTCTGTAATTTTATAACTATAAACTTTTTAATATTATAAAATCAAAAGTAACTCTATCTATCTGTCTATCGCACTTTCACGGCTAAACCACTGCAACGATTTCAATGAAATTTTTAATTCAGATACTTTGATTCTTAACAAAAAAAAAATTATCTTTTAAAAGTTCAAAATAAAGTTCGTGACCGTGTTTATAACTTTTTTACATTTGACAAATTTGTTTACGCTCACGCAACATAATAAATGAAGATGTTTATTGATCAAGAATAAATTAATTTAAAATTCTTGATCACTGAACATAATCATTAAATTATTTTCTTCTCATTCGGTATCAATCTCTTAAGCATAATAAGTGAGGGTATCATAAATGGGTCCTATTTGATAAGAAAACCCTTTGTGCACTGAGGTGTAAAAATATTTGTACCAACTCAGTCAATAATATCAGTATGACTATATTTTATCATATCCAGAACTCATATCGAATTTATAGTCCATTAAATAGCCTTTCTATGGGTGTAAACTATATTTTCAAATATAAATAAAACTATTTTTACATTATGAATGTAAATCGAATTTTTTTTATACAATAATGGTAGCTCAAGCAAGTATTGAAATTTTCAATATATTTTATTACTAAAATCACACTGCTATGGCCCTTAATAACTCTGCATTTGCTTTTGTCAAATATGTTCTTCAAAATTATTTGTAAACATGTAATTTTAAGCAATGTTTTCTTAGAACCTAACATCTGTACTAAGAAAATACTTAAAGATTATAAATATCTTCTTGGGAGTTATTACTGTGACAATTTGGTATAGTTGGTCTACAAATCGATTTGACGAAAATACTTTTATGATTGGCAAGAAACGCAAGCAAAGCATGCCTTTCGACACAAGCCATTAACTATCGACCTAATCTAATAACAATCGATAGTCGTAAAACTATAGAGCAAAATATTTGCAGCTAAACTCGAAATTATATATATGTTTTAGTGATCTTTTTGTAAAACAACTGTTTCATTATAATAACAACGCAACTCTCAGTCTCAGGGGTGACTGGACGAAGGACTATACGATAAACCCTTCTCTATTTCTATTCACGGTGTCTAAACAATCTAATCAAAACTTAAAAAATATCTATTTATCAAATTGCAAATAATATTTCTACCTATCCAATTTCTAAAAGCTTTACACTTGAGTAAATACTAAAGAAATTGACTTCGGAATCCAACAACGTTTGTTCTGAGTCACGTATAAGGTAAGATTTACGGTTCTTATCTGAATAAAGCCTTAAAATAAAGAGCTACAATCATTCTTTGAATAGTTTCATAAGCTCATTTTATTTAAAATAAAGTTAAAATATTGACCTACATCTTTATTCTCAAAGGGAAGGTAGACAAAGGCGAATTAAATACCCAAGTTCCGTAAGAGACAAAACAATTAGCACATTATGCTTATAAATTTATATATAGCCGGTTCCAAAAATAACGGGTCAGTCACATAAACCAATAACGGGTCAGTCACATAAACCCGAATATCTCCCGAACTACGTATGCCATCCTAATGAAACGAAGACTGTTCAATTGAGAATTTAATTATACAGATAAAAAATAAGATAAAACTTAGTTACACCCACAATATTAATCTTAAATTAAAAAAAAACTAAAGTAGTCATATTTTTCTTAAGATTACATTTTTTTTATGATTGTTTTTTTGCTGTTTTTCATCACTTTCTTCATTTAATACTTTGTATTGCCTCCACGTGATGAAGCCTCCAGTGATGAAAAACAGCAAAAAAACAATCATAAAAAAAATGTAATCTTAAGAAAAATATGACTACTTTAGTTTTTTTTAATTTAAGATTAATATTGTTTGTGTAACTAAGTTTTATTTTATTTTTTATCTGTATAATTAAATTCTCAATTGAACAGTCTTCGTTTCATTAGGATGGCATACGTAGTTCGGGAGATATTCGGGTTTATGTGACTGACCCGTTATTTTTGGAACCGAGTGTATATACTAGTTGACCCAGCGAACTTCGTACCGCCCAACTTTAAAATTCCAGAACTTGATCGCAGCGACACCTACCGGGTCCAATTGCGAATCTAAACCATTCCCAGATCCCCTTGAACACACACAAAAAATTTCATCAAAATCGGGCCAGTCGTTTGAGAGAACTTCAGTGACATACACACTCACACAAGAATTATATATATAAAGATATCCTAAATCATGTTCTCCTAGTCGATTTCGGCCACAACGGTGGCCAGTCTCAAAGGAGTGTATGTGCAAACACAGGTGTACTGTCTGTTCCCTCACTAAAACAATTCGATCGGAGGGCTACCTGACACGACCGTAGAGAGATCAGCCAAGCCAGCCCTAGCCACGTATCAAACGTTTTCGTTTTCTCATCTGTTCTATTTCTCTGTTCTCTTGTTTCATTGGCTCACTCAGTCACGTGATGAAAGCAAAATATTAACCAATGAAACAAAAGAATAATCTCTACTAATATAATAAATGCGAAAGTAACTCTGTCTGTCTGTCTGTTACGCTTTCACGCCTAAACCACTAAACCGATTTTGATGAAATTTGGCATGAAGATAGAACTGAAGTTGTGAAAGGACATAGGCTTTTTACCGCGATAACCGACATACACGCGGGCGGAGCCGCGGGCAAAAGCTAGTAGAAAATAAAGAATAGAATAGAAAAAGATTGCAACTTGGCTACGGGAGCAGGTACAGGACCGACGGGCTCAAGGAGAACGTATGTAATAAATATATACACATTGTAGGCAGTGTTACTCAGATGTTTTAAACGATCACATTTGATATCATATGTTGATTGCTCGGATTCCATTCCTGGACCAAATGTTTTTGTGATCTGCAAAAATTTGGGTGTTTTCTATGTAATATATGTATGTATTTACAAAAAGAAAGTACGTTTATGTATTTATATCAGTTGTCCAGTATCCATAATACAAGCTCTGCTTAGTTTGGAACTAGATGAAGTTGTGTGTAAAATATCCATAATATTAATTATTATTTACTACATTTCTAAATTTGTCTTTGGTGTAAACTGAACCTACGATCATTGACCTAACAATATTCATCACCAAATACAAGACTAAAAGTTTTAAATCTTATAACGCTGAAGTTATTCTACAACTAAATTAGTTTTGGGCGCGGCCATCCCCGTGTACACTGCCTATCGCGTCAAAATGAAATCTGTCTATTCTGCATGGTACAATCTATATACTTAATAAAATTCATCTAATTAGGATCAGCGTTTCCGCCGTGAAAGGTAACAAACAGGCAGAGTTACTTTAGAATTTATAAAATTTGTAAGTAAAATATAAATATGGTTTATAAAAAACTCATATTCTAATCATAAGTTATAGAGGAAGGAATTCCCGCAAGATTATATCTATCCATTAGTTCTAAAACTCTTTGAGGATACATCAAATAGTTGAGAACACTTTAATACTGGCAGTTTATAAGCTATACTTGAGTAAATAGTTTGAAGATGATCTATTGTTGTACATGTTCGAGGCTTTCAATTTACAATGGGTACTTATAGTTACCATACTCGTATATTCATAATAGTTAACTGGGTAGTTGGTACAACGACTTTATCCAAATGTCAAAATAAATATTTTGGACATCTAATACACAACGTCATGTAGTTTCAAACTAAGCAGAACTTGCGCTGTGGATAATAGACAACTGATATAAATACATCATATTTACGTTTTTTTTTGTCATTATACATATTAAACATAGAATACACCCTAACTTTGAAATAAAAATTTACAGATCGTAAAAACATTTGGTCCTACCTGGCAATATCTTGGAGCCCCTTATACGAACCGCTATATAAATATATAAAAAAATATTTTGTTTAGATGTGGACGGCGATAGGCTGACACAAGAAAACTTTTAAAAACTGTAGCTCTTCAACTTTAACCCGTGTCATTAGTACGAATCTATTGCATCCTTATTCCTGCGTCATATATTGTTTAAAGTAATTGATGGAATTTGTAGGTCAGCATATTATAGATATGAGTATATTATCAAGGACGTAGAATTGGGACAGTCAGACAGTCTCAAAATAGCGGAGTTTTGATGAAAAATTAATAAACAACAATAAATGTGTATAAGGTTAAGGTTGCCTGGAAGAAATTGCTATTAGCATGGATCGCACGACGCCCATGTAGAGGTAGCGAACTTCCTCCCTTTGTGCCCCGAGATTGGGCAGTAGACGATGTAATGCCACCAAGAAGGCCACCATTTGTACACTACTTTAATTCATTTTGCTCTCTATTGTAAATCTGTAATACGGTGTACAAACAAAGAGTTTTCTATTTATCTATCCATCTATAATGTGTACAAGTCAGTATATATGCCATAGAAACAATATTAATAGGCAAACCTGTTGTCTTTGGGAGAAAGGGGCACTAAGGGTGTATTTATAATCGAATGTTATGTTTACATAATTTCATTTAATAACAAATACCTATCTGATTGTCTGTCAGCAAGAGTCACTGTTTCCTTTGAATAAATTCGTAAGGTGTATTATGGACATCCTTTGATAAAACTATGATATGATAAAGCCTTTGATCAGAGTGATTACGGTTAAAACATGAACGGTTCGTTCAATATTAAAAATATAAAAAAGGGTTCTCAAAACTATGTTAAAATTTCTATAATTTCGGACATTTCGGACATTTTATACACTACGTAATCCAGTCCCAAACTAAGCAGAACTTGTAATAAAGGTACTAGACAACTGATATAAATACATAAATATACTTTTTTTATGTAAATACATACATATTATACATAGAAAACACCCAGACTCCGAAAGAAATATTTGTGGATCACACAAATTATATTTGGTCCGACCCGGGAATCGAATCCGAGACCTGTTGATCAGTAGTCGCATACGGTAACCACTAGACCAACAGGGCAGTCGACAGATAATATTTTTTTGTTTCTGTATAAAGTTACGTTTGTAGAATAGATTATTTCCTATCATGTTCATTATTATCTTCGAACAAATTAGCCTCGCTGACGCAGGCTATGTTCAGTACAGAACATATATTTTAAATGGCAATGATTTGCCACTTTATTTTGTGTGGATTTAATTTGTTACTTGGTAACACTTCCTTTTTTTTACCATGGCGGAGCGACTATGAACTCTGCCGCTTTTTATATTGTTGGAGTAATGCGACTGTTGCGTTTTGAGGTCTCGGTTTCAAATTTCGGGTCGGACCAAATGTTTGTATGATCTCAAGATATTTGATTCTGAGTTTGGGTGTTTTCTATGTATAGTATCTAGATATTTGAAAAAAAAAGTATATAAGTATTCTATCAATCAATGGAGCTTTCATAGTACAAACTCTGCTTAGTTTGAAGCTAGATGGCATTGTGTGTTACATGTCCACAAAATGTAAAAAAAAAACAAGTTATATGTATCTTATATCTGTTAATTGGAATTAGTGAATACATACCTCCCGATGCTGATGAAACACATGTGCATGATGCTCGCAGAACAAGCCAATACGTCACAGGTGACATACACATTGCACCACACAACTCCCAGCGGCCAGTAACCTGATAAACACAATTTTCTTTATACACAATCATATATAATAACAATTTATCCCTTTTCACAGATGAACAGGAAAGTAAGCTTTAGATGTAAGGCAAAAAAGTGCCAAAAATGACAATAAATGACAATACCTCCAAGAATATGTGTACAAAGTTTCATGATGATCAGTTGAGTAATTTTCGCGTGAAAGCGTAACAAACAAACTTACATTCAAATTTATAATATTAGTAGGGATGTTAGTAAACCGAAAAGTTACGAAACAGCTCAACGATTAAATCCATTCACTTGCGGACAATATGGTGGAAAAGAAACCCTAGCAATCATTTACCGCTATGGAAGTTTTTTATTCTGACATACACTTCTGTAATATTAATAGCCCAATATAGTAAATCGGATACCGCCGAAGAGATAAAAGCACAATCATTCACACATTTCCATTCGACTATACCAGCGGAATTGCTTCCTGCTGACAAATACTCAGAATCTAAGGAAACGAAGATAGGTAATAACATTTTATGTTCCTCGATATGCAATGCCAAGAAAGCAATGGGAGAGATATTAGCGAAAATATGTCAAAGGCAATAGAAAAATGTAAAAGAGAGGACGTGCGGTGAAATGAATATAATGTATTATCATACAAATTGATTGATTGATTTATAAGTACTTTAATTTTGTAAGCTACTGTTTTGCATGTGGTGTAATTGATTGGGGGAAGACTATAGATTAACAAAAAATGTGAATGATATATTTGTAAAATTAGAGTCGACGTTGAAGAGTCTTGATTCGGCTAATGGATCAAAGCGGTCGATCGACCGCGCTGATATGACGGAATGTAGGCTACTGTTGTTTTGTTCTCTTTACGTTATAACCTAAGCACTGTCCCTAATTTGGGATGTACTCAAAGATGGTACTTCTAAACCTTGATTTGTTGTTGTCAGCAGTAGCATTCTTATTATTAAGCTAACCTTGCTGTCCATTACTCCTGTATAGCAAAAGAAGTACAATTTTATTATGTCTATGATATGTTTTTTTTATATGATTATAAGACTTAGTAACCATATTGTAACTCTGTTTACTGAAGTGTGAAGGATCACACTTCACTAGAGTAGATTTATATATCCTTTATTAATATAACATATGTAATGAAATCATTGAGGCGTGAAATATGAAGGTCGATATGGATAATATGGAAAACGTTGTATGTTGGCAAAAATATCGGAAAAATTGTGCAACCTTTTCTTTTTCATCAAATTTCTTTTCATTTTGATTAAAAGCTTGATGTTGTTTGGATTTCAAATTTATGATACAGCAAATTAATTTACACAAAATAATATTTCGAAATTTTCCTCAAGAAAAATTTACAAAGTTATAGTATTATACGGTAACGGTATTATACGGTATTATAAAGTAACAGAAGTAAGGATTATTAAGACTGGTAGTGAATATGGTATAGAAAGAAAATATTTTGGATTTCAAAAATTTGAATTGCAATAGTTACAAAAAAAAATATATCATGTTTCAGTCAGCCATTTTTGTAATTTTTCTTTTAGACTTCATGGTACTGGGTACAAAATCTAAGGTATCCTACGATACTTTGATATGAGAGTTATAGATCGGCTCTTTTAGAGAGAATCTTATTTAAAATCGATGTTTAGGATTAGGATCATCTTTGAATCATAGTTTACCTTTTTTACTGAACAGTTATTTTTGTAAACACTAAGAGGACAAAAAACAAGTTAGAATGTGATACAGTTAACAACTCAAAGACAAAATATTTTTATGTTGGTAAAATTCTAAATAACGTTTTTTTTTGCTGAAGTATAAACTCTAATCGCAAAACCAATTTTGGTATTTTTATTTTTATGAAATTTAAGAATTTTATTATTGAATATAGTGCTAGTAATTCTAATCTAGAAATTTAAAAATAACTTGCATTTATTTCAACATTTTGTTTCGTTGAGGACAGTGGTATAATCTGGGATCACGGTAGTCTCCCCGCCAAGTTAAGCTTGAGCTATTTACTCTAGCTAAATTGACAAGACTATTATGTATTTCAAAGTAACCACAAAAACATGGTTTTCAAAATTAGATCAAAATGAGAACAAAATATTAATGTACTAACGAAATAGATTTATTTATATATTTATCGTGAATTATTTGATACTTTTGTTCATACTTGTACATATTTATTATATATATTTGAATGTTTTTTATAATGTTTTAATGGAATCCTTGAGGGAGTAAAGGAGTCTATTGGATAAAATAATTAATCTCACTCTTAATGACACATTGAATCCATATAAATTTATGTTCGTTAAGGCCTATTTTAATTTCGATTATTCCGAAGCTATTTTGGGTATCTTCGATAAATTGAAAACCACACGCAAGTTGTGTACTATAATTACGGTAATTACATCCATCGCGAGTCATTAAATTACATCATTTTATCTAGAGTTCAAATTAAAGTTCAAGTACAAACGAAATTCTCACACGCACAATAACGCCCCTTATATTTGGCGATGATATAAATGCTAATATTGTTTGTTTCTTCTGTTATGCAAACAAAGCTCAAAGTAAAACTTTGTATATATTTTAAAATATTTCTAAAAGCTTCAGGAGGCTGTTGACATGCAGACACGAATAGAATGTAGTTTATTATTGTTTTATTTTTAGAAGCTAATTTATACCTTCTGGAGAAGATAATAAAGTCACTATGAATTGATGATGAACTACGTGATGAATACACACTACAACTTACTACAATAATATTTAATTACACAACATTACATAAAAACAATGAATTTTCGACTGAAAAAACATAATGTACCAAAGTACATACTGAAAAGACCATAAATTGGAATGCAATTTTGTAAATAAAATATCTTAAAACAATGAAAGGTTCTTACCTAGGAACCCAGGAATAGCTCCCATCGGCATTACAAATAGACTGACCAAGAGATCAGCAATCGCCAAAGACAGAAGAAAATAATTGGTCACGTTTTGTAGTCTCTTATCTAAACACACAGCTAAACACACAAGAATATTTCCAACACCACCCGCAATTATGAATACTATCACAAAGAGAAAACTCCAATCATATTTAACTTTATCCTCTATAGTCATATCTGTCATATTTCTAAAGTCGTAATTACATTGAAAAGTTTCTATTACGTTTAATGCTGAACTTTCGTTTGATACTTCAATGTACTCGTAGAACGTCCGATTATGTCTTTCACTGAAGCATAATATAGTATTCAAATCACAAAAATCAAAGCTGGGTACTTTGAGCCAAAGACTCTTGAATGCACTCTCAAAGATTATGGTTACTAGGCTCAACTTGAGAATAGGGCTGCATAAAGTGTTGTTGCTATTTTCATTCGAACACGAAAAGCAAGTGTAAGATGTTTCATTTTGGATATCAATGTTTAATTCACAGGTGTAATTGAGGTTTAAGCCATCAGTGCTGCAATCGAGTCCCGTGAATGTAGCACCGCAGCCTGGCCCCCGGATAAGTCGGCATGAGAATTCTTGATACGCTGTGTCCAATAACGTGAAGTTAGTCATATCCATGAGCACGTTACGTCACATACTGCATCATCTTCCGCCACCCATTCATTTAAACTTGATCTGAAACAACCAAAATTTTAATGTTATAATTACAACAATTTAATGGATTTATTATCAAAATTTAGTGGACAGTTGGGATACGAAGGTCGATCAAATTGATTGCTTAATCAATCAATATTCTATTCTTAAGTTAGTGAATGCAATTTCTTAGAGCAAAAATATACATTAAGGTTATGAAAATGTTCATAAATGAAGAACTTTCCAATATATTTTTAGACTAATGCGGTTTCCTTTTATAAGCTAGATGGAGCTTAATTAATTTGAATCTATTATAGTTTAATAAAAAACGCTATTAAAATAATGTATTCTGTTTCATATGTTTTTTCTTTAAGTTCGGCATCTTAAAAAAATCTACACGCAACTCTTTCCATTCTGCCAAATGAACTACTGAATAAATATTTAAACACTCATTGCGAGTATCTGCACAGAATAAGAAAACACTTCGATTCTTTGAAAACATTATCTTCTCGACCTATTTCAAAAATGGATAAAATTCAACCAGTCTTGAAATAATTCTCACCAAATACTTCACCTCTCTTTAAGCCTTTATCAACATAACACTGCTCTTCAAAAGTATGAAGATTTCATACATCTATAACACGTTCGGGAGTCGCTTCAAAGGCTCAAGGCTGCACTTAACACCGCATATTAACGTAGAGTGTGTATTAAGCGCTATGAAGTACGGGCGAGATGTTGAAGCATATGGGATTTTATACTGCTCTTGCGCTTTTGCAAGACAAGACTTAATTTTTGACCGATACGATAGTTTTGTTTTATTATATTTTGTCATCCTTAGAGAAAAACCTCTCTAGAAAGTAAGTCAAATGACTTTTAATTTGTGACAAAATACCGTATTATAGAATAGTTATGCTTCGAAAGTTTAAAATTGTGTAAAGATTGTTTTTATTGTATTTTTATGAAATTAGGTTGAAATCACCGGGCAACAATTAAGTTATTATTGTTTAGTTTTGAGATTACATGATCAAATTAAATTTACTGTTTGGAATTCTAATCAAAAAATACTGATATCCCAGTCAAGATTATAATATGAGAATTAGTCATGTTTGTATAACATTTCTACCTGTTGGAATAGTGCAGTGTGTTGCAATGATATTTGCTTTAATTATTAAAAAAAATATTAGAGCACAAATGAATTAATTAGACATGACCGTTTAAACAAAATAAAAGACGGGTAACCTTTTGGTTTATTTGATTTAATATTTAATACCTTATGACAATGTTGTAAATGATATAGATATTATGTATTGTGTGATTTGAGTCTTTTTATCTCAAATGTGCGGGTATTTAATAATATAAAAATAGGAGAGAGTTGACTCCTGGATAATGCCTAGGTTATTAAGTCCGCTAATGTATATAAGTGTATAAAGTTGTTAATAAACAAAAAGGTTAACATAATATGTGAAGTGCTTTTAAAGTTACTTTTACCTTGAAAATATTTAAATTACAATCTAGTTTTAAGAACTAATATTTAATTATTTATCTAATAACAATGATCAAAGCTTGATTATAAATATAATTTTATTTTTTTGAAAATATGGATATTTTTACCCTTTGCTATACACTTGGACATTAGTAGATTTTATTTTTGATGTTAAAATGTTTGTGTAACTGCGATTTACCTACTACATGTGGATCACATACAATTTTTTGACTTTTGTTTACAAGTCCATGAGATATATCTCCTTTAATTTATTTACTGTTATTGAGAGTTGATATTTTTTATACAGTTTTAATCCATGTAGTCAAACATTGATTGAGACACAAATCGTAAAACAAAATAAACAAAGTTAAAAAAAAAACGAGTTTTGTTAATAATTAAAAAGTAAGTAACTTTATCAACAATAGTTTAACACGCTCACTGCATAACAGGCCGATATCGGCCTACCGCGGTACTTCAGCTGGTGCGGACGAAGAAACCTTTGTCCCTCTCGCTAGTGCGAAACGATTAACTCAGGTGTTTATAAAAATTCGACAGAGACAAATATATATTTCATCTTGCAGTCAAAATTGTAGGTATTCCCAATCAAAACATAACGGCAGGCTTTTATCGACCTACCATCGCACTGACGGTGAAAAACATCCACTGAGTGCGGCAGTGGGCCTATTTCGGCCCGACAATTAGTGTTGTGCTATCTAACTGATCTGACGTAGCGTTTGATATAATCAACGATGGCAAGCAGTAAAAGAAAAATAAAAAATTTGGAAAACAGAGTAATTCACCGTGCAGTTATTGACAGTGATAGCGACAGCAGTGAAGAAATATTTTCCTCTAAGAAAAATAAAAGAAATTGTGCAGGGTGCTATGACAGACTGCGTAAAACCTTTAATAGTACCCAAGCAAAATTAAAAGTTAAGAAAATAAAAAAATATTGCAGGAATTGCAACCAAAACCTTTGCGTAACATGTTTCCACGACAGACATAAGTTTCCACGACAGACATAAATAAAAACATTTTCTTTTACGATAATTCTGTTCTATTTTCGATATCCCCTTATTTTTCTTTGTCCCATCTCTACTAAAAATACTTTCTAGTGCGGCTCAGGTCGATATCGGCCTGCCGCTTTTCCTGCTTTATTTCTCATTTCCTGTTTGGCAGATCCCTGGGCGAATCAAACCTAAGGAAGTTGGGATCAAGGTCATTCTAACAATATAAAAAAAATGTATACATTATGTTTCCACATAGTTATAGCAATTTTTAATCTATCCTAGTGCTGGTGGGTCTAAAAAGACCTGCCACGCACGGGCGGAAATATCATTGGGGGCGCATTTTGGCCCACCGCCGCACCAGATGAAGAATTATGATTTTACTTGCCGCAGTAAACGTGTTAATTTATAAAAATAGGCTCAGTCGTACTTGAGCTGTAAAATGGTGTGATTATTTCGTAAGTACACTGTATTTAAATTATTATTGTAAACACACAATGTATTTAAACCAAAGTAATAATTACGTAAATTTTCTTTGCAAAATATAAGTAATTTCAAAGTTCTTGAGAATATACAAAATGTAGGTCAAACTTATTATTAGTGTCAATCTGAAATTAAGTCTTGTCATGTTCTTGTTTAATCCACGTTCCTGAACAAATCTCTGCTTTCATTAGGCTTGCGTGGGAATGTGGATTTAATCGAGTTTATTTCATGTCTTGGATTATTCCAAGTATCTGCCGAATTAGGCGTTCCTTACCATCGTGGGTGTAAAATGAATTTACAGGTTTAATGTCTCAGAGTTGTTGAGTCTCTGAATTACAATGTTATAGGGATCGCTAAAAGGTCAAAATATGACGCAAGATATTAAATTTATTTATATATACGGATATACGGATCTAAGAGAGATCTGCTCCCACCGAAAAAAATGATTTTTTATTTTTCACATAAAATGTAAATCCGAATTCAGTTTACTTGTAAACAAAACAGAATCATAAAAAACAAAGTGGGCATAAGGTTAAAAACACTTTACACACGGGTTACAAAAGGTAACAAAATTAAATTTGCTTTTGGTACTAAATATCTTCAATAAATTCCTTCTAGTTTGATATTATTACAATTAAGATTCTTGTAACTTGAAACAAGTTCATTATCTGTAACATTTGTACACTTGACTAGACATGCACAATTGATTTAATCTACTCACTAAACGTAAACGACAAGCCAGTTGATCTGGAAAGAATGGTTTATTGCTCAAAGAAAATAGTGAGCAGATATATAAGTTAAGAGATTTTACTTCAACAAAGGCCTGCTGCATTGTCCAAGGTGCAACAGTTTAACATCGAGTCTCTTTATAAAATAGCTAATTTTCTTTTGTATCATTGACTAATGTTTGGTTTTGAAAACGTGACTTACCGATAATAATAATTGATAATGTCAATCTCGTACTTCTTTTAGTTATATAGTATCACTTACGCTTGTAGAATTTCAACTTTGTATTTCAATTCAAAACCAGGATATATTTATCCTGGTCCAAAAACAAATTCCTCCGCCGCGTCAGTCTCTCTGTTTGTTCGCGATAAACTCAAAAATCACTGCACCAATTTAAATGAAATGTTATACCCAGATTGTACAAAGTTTGAGAAAGGACATAGGCTACATTTTACCGCGATAACCGACATAAAACTATTGTGTTATATGATATGTGTACATGTATGTGCTTAGAAAAATACAAGCTTCTTTATCAATACTTTAGTTACCATAGCATAGTTTGGTAATTCTGACTGTCTGACCGAACTGTGGTACGGTCGGACTAGACTGCGGCACATAAGATGTGATAAGTTATTAATAATGACAGGCGAGCATTTTAAAACTGTAACAATGTCCACATGATGACATATTAGGAATACAAAGTGTCACAACCCTCATTCATCTCATTGAAGTCGTAAGAAGCGAATAAGGGAAAAATACACAGAAGGAACTTCACTGCATAGAAAAAATTTAAACAAAACCAACTCGCCTGATCAGTGTTGTTGCAAAAACCTTTCTCAAGTAGCATAATCCTAGCAGTAGATTGTCTAAGACTATTGAAGATAATATCATATCACATACATTAACGGTTGCTTTATATTCATTGTCCAAAATCTATAATCTTTAATCTTTAACCCTTCGGGTGCCTGGTGGGTCTGACAGACCCATCACTTCAAAACATCGTCGATATTTTTTTATTTTTCCAACCTAACGTGCTGCGCTTCTCAGTAGCTTCGCGATACGAACTAGCGGCCACTTTGTCTCCTCTCCCGTAGTCCACAACGCGGAAACATTCATATAAGACGTGTTTTATATGCGCTCGGGTCTCAGGGACCCGACCAGGCACGCCGCGTAACTTTTATTCCGTAATTACTTACTTTTGTTTTTGCTTGTTTATTATGTTTTGTGTGGTAATTTTTTTATGAAAATAATATTTTTCCATGCTGAACCCAATAATAGTGAAAGTGATGTTGAGATGTCTCAGCCATTGAGCAATTTTTCTCACGCGCTGATTTTTTTTTAGCCTGCCAAAGTGACTCTACACTGCTTGATGGAAAGCATGAGTAGAATCCAGGAGTAGGGGCCACCATGTTCATTGTGAGGGTAGGCAAAGTAGCATGGTGAACCATACTTTGGCAGCCTGGTTAGATAATTCCGCATCATTTACCCAGCCTTCGATGGCCGGGAGAATGATGCAGAATAATTGGGCCTCCGGTCTCACACTCGAAATATGAAAGCAAGAATGCTGTCATTATTAGGATGGTCTTCTATGTGAGGGTTGTACTACCCCGGTCGAGCCGGCCCATTCGTGCTAAAATCAGCGTGGCTCTTCTATCTTTCTTCCTTCCTTATAAAGGCAAAGATAATACAATTTTTTTACAAACAAATATGCTTATTCAGAGACTACACTCAACGAACTAAAAGCAGTTATTGCATAAAAAGGGCTTGTTATTTATGTCCCAACAAAAAGGATCGTAAGTACACTTGTCTCTTGCAAAAGCCACATTTATGCACACGATTTTTGCTACGAAAATTGTCTCACAAATACTGAGTAGCTGTAAGCAAAACCCTTTATTTTTATTGAAAATAATATAATAGTCAGTAAGTTCATTCATCTCTGCCTTAAATTACCGTGCAGTCTGATTTTAGATCTCAAATAAAAAGTTAACTATTGTTGAGTTAAACATAGGTGTTAATTTTAGTTAGGTAAAATGTGAGAATTTTAAATAAGATAATAAACATTTTCTAAAACAACTTTAGTTTAAATTTTTCCAATCACATAATATAAATGTAAGTGAGAATTAATAAAAACCCTGTATTTAGCTTTCTGACTCGTTAAGTAGGTCAAAACTAAGCATTTCGTTTACGGGTCTCACAGACCCACCAGGCACGCGAAGTGATTTTCAGGCACCAGGCACCCGAAGGGTTAAAATGATAGCAAATCGTCTGGACTGCTTGTATATAAATCACTGTTCTGCAGTCGCCAATGGAATGGCGTGATAATATTAATTATGATTACATTTCATTTTATTAATTATCAGTTTAATTTAATTGAAATTTTATTTTATTTTCTAATCAATACAATTTGAATTATTTTAGTAATTATTATTTGATTTTAAAAATTTGTAATTGGAATTGTTCTTAAATGTTTTTATTATGTAATAATTAATTTTATTTATGATTATTTTAATAATTTTACTAACCATAATATTAAGATAATTGTAATTAACAAAAAAATGGACACAAAGTGGTCTGAATAAATGATTTATGATTATTATTAAATACGAGTGTCATTTATACGATTTTGTATTGGTCATATTAATCCTGAAACCGACATGACTACAACGCCTGAGATGGGATGAGATGAGACATCTTCTTGTACCCAAAGCGCAGAGAAGGAGGTGACATATTCTATTATATTTCAACCTACGCATTAACCACTTATGCCGTGTCATCGTTTCGACCCTACCCTATATCTGTAGCGACCTTTAGAATAGTCTCCCAGGATGGCGCAAAAACATCATGACTTCCTTAATTTGATTAGAATTTATTTAACATTTAGTTTATATTATATACTAGTTGACCCAGCGAACTTCGTACCGCCCAACTTTAAAATTCCAGAACTTGATCGCAGCGCCACGTACCGGGTCCAATTGCAAATCTAAACCATTCCCAGATCCCCTTGAACACACACAAAAAATTTCATCAAAATCGGTCCAGTCGTTTGAGAGAAGTTCAGTGACATACACACTCACACAAGAATTATATATATAAAGATAGTACAATTGCTTTAGTCATTTTAAATTGTATTATATAAATTTAAAAAAAAAACACTTATTCTATTTATAAATGAAGTATTCTGATTGAACACTCATGGTTATATGGAGCCCTATGACACTAAAGATACTGTTAAAGTAATAATGTACAGTATCTACGATTTGAATCTAGCTTTCCAAAACAAAACTGAATATTCAGCTTCGACGAGAATTCCACTTTACATGATAACAGTCTTTGAGAGTCGAAAGAAAATTTAGAATAGTTTACCTAGAGAGCCTAAAATTTAAGAACATTGTTCTTCTTACGATAAGTAATTTTTCATATGTGTATTTCAATTCGGTAATTTATTCCACAAAGGACTTTAATTCCTTGGAAGTTTATCTGGCTAAAGAACAATAAATTTAATAGTATTTGTGACACTGACTGTGCTATATGAATAATGTGTTTTCCTGAGTAAGCGAAAATAGTTTCTTTATGTTACGTGCTTTTAATCAGGTCAGTAATATTTGCCTCGTCTCGTTACAATAAAATGAAATGTATTTACAAATACTTTTTACTGTTTTTCTGTTCAGTGAGAGTGTTCAGAACAGAGTTCAGGTATTTAACGGAAAATGATTCAGAAAACTTAAAGTTTAAACTAACCTAAAGTTTAAAGATGTAAACTATCATTTTTAGCACCTCAGTAAAACACATGTAAGTCGGGGCGTCAGAAGAGGCCTCACAGTGGTCTTAGTTGTGGTTATCCATCGTGGGCGGTGCAACGGCAGGAATTTCAAAATAAGTGTATACTTGTGTTGTTCAATGTCGTATTATTTAACCCTTAATTACTCGCACAAAGAATATTACATTACTGCTCGCATGGGGTCACAGATGACCCCAAATAGTATGAGTAGTTTTTAATATATTTTGAAATATATAAGTAAATAAAACTATTTTATTATTAAAGTACTTTAATTATTCTATAATATATATAAATAATAACATGATATACTAACTAGTTATACAAAAACAAGTTTTACTAAATGACTATCAATAATCAACAATTTGTACTAAGGTATACTGTGGTCATAGTACATACTAGTATTTTTAGGTACTCTCTGAATCACCATTGTTACACAGTTGACAGTATATGTCAGAACGATCATTGCACACAAATCTTGTATATTTCTAGCATTTTGTTGGAACAAGTTTTGCCGTGGTTGGTGGGACGCGATTTCCCAAACTCATGCACTTCCATCAGACGTTTTACTAACTCCTTAGGAGTTGCTCTGACTTCTCTGGCTCAGAACCTGACCTTCCAACTTCTTTTTTTATCAGAACCTCCTTCATACTCTACCAGCTATTGCGCAAATTGCTGTTCTCTCCTATCCATGACTAACTCTGACGAAAAGACTAAGCTCTTAGTAAAACGGATTTTTTTTTGATAATTTCATTGTATGAAGCTGTTAAAAACATATTTAAAACAAACAATTATTCATTGAACATACAATATTACAAAATACAAACTTAGACGCGCATTATGAAGCTACCGAGGGCGCGGAGGGAGTCAGGCCGCGACAAGTGCTTCATTTTTTAATCCAAAAATGATTTGACCCCATGCGAGTAATTAAGGGTTAAACATCTTACATATTAAGGCAAAATCATAAACGATTGACAAGATTGACACGAGTTAAGAGTCAATAGGTTAGCACATGTGCAACGTGCGGTAGCCGTCAATATAAAGACCGACCGCTATTACTAGTGGCGCGACACAAAACTACCCTATACGGAAACAATCCCCTCATATTTAAATACTTTCAATATGATTCAATATCGATTACAGAATCGATTAAAACTAAGACAAAACTAATACACTGAGTTATGATTCCAATAAATCATTATTAACAGTAATGTAATTTATGGTAGTACATAATCACTCGCCGTCATATATATTGAAATTGAAAGACGGTTAGATTGTTTCGGATCTCACCGTAAGCAACAAAAAAAATGTATATAACAGATAATACAAAAACAGCCATCAACATGTTCATAGAGCCTAAAAATGAATTCAAGCGCCATATTCTGTATAATAATTTTTCAGAAAGAAAACATGGTTAGATTAACATTGCTAGTATACATTTAAAAGTTGTTTTTCTATTGTCGTAAATTTTGCGTCTCCACTATTTGATTATTTATATTTTTTAATGTATAATTATTTTTATTTAAATTTCATCTCATTCACAAAACATTTCAAAATAATATAGGTACTTCAATTGGGATACTTAAATACTTACTTAATTTCCCTTTGGCATATTAACACGTTTTTAATCCACTACAATTACCCAAGTCATTGAAGAAAATGTATATTTAATTTGCCTGATCGAAAGCTAATATAATTAAAAAATGTAATTACTCGTCAAGTTTCTTGAAATAATTACATATTATTATGTAACCATTTTCAGGTTATTGTAAACTGTTAAATGAAAGTAAATATTAACATAGCTTTAATAAATTTGGCCTGAAACAGAAAATTGTTAGGGGGAGGACGAGCGTATAGTTATGTAATTTCAATTGGATTGGTATATTATTTTACTAAATAATTTAATATTTTAAAATATTTATTGAATTATATTT
This sequence comes from Phragmatobia fuliginosa, assembly GCA_932526445.1. Classification (NCBI taxonomy): domain Eukaryota; kingdom Metazoa; phylum Arthropoda; class Insecta; order Lepidoptera; family Erebidae; genus Phragmatobia; species Phragmatobia fuliginosa. Next base: position 6,372,508 of record OW052058.1, on the reverse strand, counting down.
ATTGTACATAGTATTTTACATTGGTATTGTAATATTGTGATACCATAACAGACTTTGGTTTTCAGATCAGTAATTTTTATTTAGTATCTTTTGAGTGATTATTGCAGTAAAAAGTAACCTATGTGCTATTCTGATATATAAGTAACATTACTGTAAAGTTTCATCCAAATCCGTTCAGTAGTTTCTGCGTGAAAGAGCAACAAACATACATACTTACAAACTTTCACGTTTATGATATTAGTAGGATTTATTTATTAATAATTGAAACATGTAAAACAAAAGCAGATCATAACATATAAATCGGGATTTAGAATAATATGACATAGGAACCGTTAAAGAAACAGATTATAGACTCCCCATGTTTATGACATCATATTTCCCTGATGCAGTGCACTTAAATTTTAAGAGCCGACCGCCATTTTGCAATAAACAGTAAAGGAATTCGTGATGAGCTATGCGAAGGTTGAGAGTAATTTTAATTTCAGGGCTCACATAATGAGTTAAAACTGAATATTAATACAAATATAAATATTCATAATAAAATGCACTTTCTTTGAAGTTTGTCCTTTATATAGAAAACTTTAATTATAACTTATTACTTGAAGGAATAACAATAAGTCTCAACTTATTAATGTAAAATGAGTGAAATGATTTTAATTTCACATCAAAAGTAGCTATAAAATCAGTTTTTAAAGTTTTGCTGTAAGGAATTGCTTTTTGAAAATAAGGCCGCCAATTTTCATGGTCATTAATTTGATACACTCCTTCTTGTAAATTGTACTGACTTGTGTGCAATAAAGATTCTTTTCTATTCTATTCTATAGAGTCAACGTTATAGGCTATCTGAATGATTGACTGCCTCAGTGGCGCAGTGGCAGCGTATGCGACTGCTGTGCTTGAGGTCTCAAGTTCGATTCTTGGATCCGTCAAAATGTTTTTGTGATCCACAAACATTTGGTTCCGAGTCTGGGTGTTTTCTTTGTAGGTATTTATATCAGTTGTCAGTACTTTGGTACTACATTACGTTGTGTGTAAGATGTCCGAAATATTTATTCGTTTATTTATTCAAATTATTTATTTAATCAGTCAATTTATCTGATGTTGTTTTATAGTTTAGCATAATATTCGATTTAGGACTCTTCGGGAAGAGAAATGAAAGGAAGCGCTTATATACAAGTTGCCCCAGGTAATTAGAAATAATTATCGAGTACCTGGGTGGGTGACCGTTGTTGGAATTATATGTTTTGAGCGTTTCCCTGATTCGGCAGTCAGTGAATAACACGTGTTTTGCTTTGTTGGAATTCCAGTCTCATGACTAAAAATTTTTGGATATTTCTTATGAAGTAGTTCTGGTAGTTTGTTATTTCTCAAGTAGCCTTATAACACAGTATCATTAATTACAGCAATAAAGGCATATTTACGAGCTCACCTTAACGCCAAACATTTTCTGAGAAAAATAGTGTTCCTACCTCCTTAAACCTAAGCACTAGATATATTAATAGATGACATCAATTTTCACCTAGAAGTCCTAAGTCAAGAGGCCTAATTTGATAAGATGTGAAAGTATTAAGCAGATATTTTTAGGATTTGATACATGTTTAATCGAATCGAGCAGATAGTATAACTAATGGTAAAAAACTACATACGGATAACAGCAACTCAAATACTAAAATATTTTTTTACAGTAAATAGTTCAAACTCAAATATTAATAAGACTCGACTAGAGCAGTACTACTCTCGTTCACAGAAAACCAACTTTAAATGACTGCATTGGTTGTGTCGTACTGACTAAATAATGCAGGGGCAGAGAAGGTTTCTATAGTGTGGGTAGCCATGCTGCATTGTTCCATTATCCATATTCATAATGTGTATACTGACTTCGCACTGCCTCAATCGATAAATAGAAGGCCTAAACTTTTGTAGAAAATAAACTTAAAACAAACAAAAGGAATTAATAAAAAGAAAAATGTTTATACATTCACTTTTTAAACCTTCTCTGCACTTCCATAAATAATTCAAGACCAGAATTAGCCAAATCGGTCAAGGCGTTCTAAAGATTTAGCAAGACTAACGAACAGCAATTAGTTTTTATATATAAGAAGAAGATTTCAAAAGAAATAAATATATTGAGAGCCTTTTAATTTTTATGTTTGTATGCGTTGATAGTTATAACATCACATTACAGTCAATAGGAGACGCTGACAGGTTGCATTGGGTGGCTAGTAACTAAATAAATAACCATAATTGAATGTAAAATCAGAATCTTAATTTACGCGAATGTGATATGTGTAAGTGATGTACAAAATACACGTACTTTTAATATGTTTCTTTTTACTCTATGTGTTCATCAAATATAGATTAAAATATGTTTTACTATACATTTATATGAGAACAAAAAGGCATATTGTAAGTCTCGTCTAGAAAAAGTACAATAACGAAGAATACAAATACATTTTTTCCGTAAGCGCTTCATAGAGCTAAGGTCAAAATCTAGTGATACATTATATGATACAGCTTAAGCTCTTTCATAATGTACATATGATAAATTACATAAACGGTAATGGGACTATGACCTTACGGTATCAAAATGTTTAAGCATACAATAGCTAATTTAATTCCCATCAATCACAGTATCCCTTTAAAGCTGAGCTCTCTGTTTATTTGTTCCGCACAACATTGAGGAATCATTTCTATGCTATTTAATATTTAAGGTTTATATCCTGAAGAACATACCGCCATAATTTGTTATTGTTCAAAGAAATTGTATACAGTGCAATGTTAATTTGATTCTACGAGTTCGAATACTTTTCATCTACCAGTAACTTTAGAAGAATAGAAGGGAAAAGTTAAAATAAAACCTAATATGTTTTTTTAATCATCAATTTAGAGCTGTTCGACTGATACAGTTTCTTTTTTATATATTTTCGTTAAATCACAGAAAAAATGTTGAAATTGCAAGGGAAATATTAAAACTTGATGTAAGAAAAACACATATCGGTGCAGAATTGATGATTGATGAACGAAAATAACAGAACTTTATGATTTCCGAGTCATATTGTCATGAACAATTCTTTTTTTCTAAACCAAAATGATGTTTTTCAACGCTAAAACGGACTCAAACAAATAATTTGTAACTTCACTAAAGGAACTAAACTTTATACTACCGACAATTTATTTGAGGACTTCCACATAAAGTTCTGAGAGATTTCCCTAATCCACTCTTCGCTGACGTGTCTTACCTATAAATTACCTTTCTGCCAAATAGGTATCTAAAAGATTTTCTTAACCGGGTTATGTCTTACAATTTCCATAAATTACAAGAGCATCTTTAGCGATTTTAGAGCAACTTTTATAGTAATTTACTGAACAGCAAATATAGAACTAAGCAGTGAATACATGGAGGATTTCACGAAATTATTGAGTTAGAAATATTACAAGCACTGTAAACATGTAAAATAATTGATAATTTTGAAATAGACTATTTTGTTTTAGTATTATTAAATAATAATGATGAAAATTATTATTTGGATCTACACTGACTTTAACCGAGACGGGCAATTTGACAAAAGTAAAGTTGCTTAACATTAACCGTTCTTTCATTGGAAAAGCAATATTTTACAAAAAATAATTAGCAACTGACGTTTGGTTACGGTAATGTAGACAAATTTCATCTTTACGGGTGAAAATTTGAGAGATCCTTAATGCATTTATTATAATTTATGATGACACCTTAAAGATCGGCGTCAGTTTTTGGATGTGAATATTTATTTCCCAGTATTCTCAAACTTTTTTAGGGTTTCACATGGATAATGATCCATGAGATTTCATGTGTGATTTTTTATTCACGTACTTGTTTTAAGGTCTCAGCTGTTTATTGACTTCTAAATTACGTCGCGTATTTAATATTAATGAAGTGAGACAGTATATTATTACACTGTCTCACTTCATTGATACTATTGAATTGTGTAGTAATTTTTAATTATGAGAAGAGTATGTTCTGCTCTATGAACTCTTTACATAATATGATGCATTAGTTAGTTAACTTCATTTCTATTTTCTGTTTCGATGCAATAGGTAATCCTCAGAACCAAATAGTAAATTTTCTCATAAATCGGTGTATTCAAATTCTGTACTTGCATATCTATTTCCGCTCATTTTTCCCAAAATTAGTTTATTTATTTTCTATAACTTTATATTCAATACTTCAGATTAAAATGCACTACTACGGCCGTCAAATTATGGCAAAAGTTCAAAAGTGATATGCGAAGAAAAAGCTTTAATGATGACAAGTAAATATTTGTTGTTCATCCATCACATTAGCCAGACTTAGATAATAATAGCAAATATGTAAACAGAGCTGATATTCATTACATATGTGTACATATAGTTCCAGTCCTGTTACAAATTGTAAACGTGTCTCATCTATATGAAACATTTCTTGACCTGTGTATTCAAAGGAAACAGTAATTTGTTGATGGTACTCGAGATGCAAAAATTCTTACAGTCCCTTTGACAAGAAACTCACTTAGAGAAAAAAGAAATCATAGCAATTCTCTTCCAGATAATCTCACCAGTCACAAGTGCTGTCTTTAAAAAGTCGATGGTATCATTCTGTTTCATCCAAAAGTCATTAATTCTAGTACTAGCAAGTCGTGGAAGAGGGTCTTGGGTTAAGCTGTTGACAAAGGCATTTTAATTTACTACACAAGACAAAGGGTTTTGCTATAAAGCACTGCTTTGTGCACTCAGTTTATGAGTGGTAATTTAAAGTTTTTCTATTATAGATGAAACATTAGTTTATGTAGATACTGGACACAGAAAAAATACTTTTACAGAATTGCTTGTCAATTTTCTTGAATGTAATAATATTCTACGGTAAGGAACCATAAACTATGGGGTTCAGTATGATTAGAGTTACACGAATGCGGAAAGTGTTCCAAGTATCTTGTTTAATTGCTTTTATAAGATTTGAATATACCTATGAATATTCCAAGACTCAAGAAAATTTTCAGGTGTGTACTCCTTGAAATTTCATAGCAAAAAATTAAAGTATACCTGAAATCGAAATTTATTAATATGACTCTTTTAAACTATACGTACCTAACCATAGTGTACTGATACAATTAGTTTTAAAATTTAATTTGTATACATTTTAACTAAATTATTGACTTTTACTGTACAGAATCTGAACTATATTAGTTAATTTTAATTTATTGACTTAAAAAATTGTTTTATACATTTTAGCTTATACTTTTTAACAGTTGACAGAGGCATTACACCTCTACATTATAGACCGGCTCAAATCAGAGCACCGATTTATATTTTAAAAATTTAATTTGTTTTAATTTGATTATTTCTTCTGTTTTTAACAACCTGACACAACCCCCCTATACAGGGTCAAATAGAAAACACATACACACTCTTTCCCCGTTACTCTCTCACTCTCGCGTCAACATGTTCGCAACCCCCCCAACGTCCCGCGTGGCCCCCGGCACCTCAACCTCGCCCTCAATTGTTCAGGACGCCGCAAAGACGTTCATACGAAGACCCGGAACCAAGCGAAGGTCACTCGACATGATGGAACAGTTTAAGAGGCAGCAGAACAACTATGCTAGCCAGTCGAGTGACCTTCTACTCCAGGAGGTGATGTTGACCTTTGAGGAAATCCCCTCAAAGGTCCAACAATACCCGCAAATGCGGAAGGACATTAAAGCCTTCCTGGAGACCGAATCAGACAAGGGTCTTCGTATCCTCTTTGAGTTGAGCAGGCGCATAAAGAGCCTGGAGGAGAAGGTGTCCGAGGCAGCCAAAGCGACGGTGGTCGCAATCCCAGTACAGGAGACTGTTCCCCCCGCTCCAGAAGAAGATAAAATCCTGGCCAAACTTGAGGTAATCGAGGACTCTGTCTTCACATGGATCAACGAGGCTTATTATAAGCTCAAGTACAGGATCGGTGACGCAGAGACGAAAATGGAGGAGCAAAGCGTCGAAATAATAAACAAGATCCATGAGAAGATAGAGACCGCCCAAGTTGACATAGACGTGGCAACGGAGGGGATCGTGGTGCGAGCGCAGTCCCAGCTAAAAGACCTAGTCGGAACTGTCGCTCGGGACTTAGTCGTAGAGACGAAGTCCCACATCGGTGAGGCAATCGGAGAGGCGATAAAACTACAGAAGCCCGAAAGCCTCCCGGCCCCGGTCCCCCCCATGACATATGCCAGAGCCACAGCAGCCGGACCCGGGCGCCGACCGGCGCTTCACTCGGTGGCGGTCACCTCCACGGACAGTCTTGAGACTGCCGAGGGGGTGCTCGCCAAGGTGAAAAAGGCGGTCGACGCCAGGGGCACCGGCCTTAAAATATGCAAGGCCAGGAAAGCGAAAAACCGGACCGTTATACTGGGTTGCGACACCGAAGGGGAACGCGACAGAGTGAGGGAGAGAATTGAAAAAAGTGGTAGTGGGCTTGTGGTAGCCCCCATGAAAAACAAGGATCCGCTCGTCGTCCTCAAAGACGTTTTTGTCGATGGGGACGACGAAGACATCATTAGGGCTCTATACACCCAAAACGCGGACATTTTCGTGGGGCTACCACAAGAAGAAAAAGACATCATGATAAAATATAAAAAGAAAACAAGAAGTCCCGAGACGGCCCACATCATACTCCAGGTGAGGCCAAAGGTGTGGCAGAGGATGACCGGAGCTGGAACCCTCTACATTGACCTGCAAAGGGTCAGGGTCGAGGACCAGTCCCCGGTTGTCCAATGCACAAAGTGCCTGGCATTCGGCCACGGTCGTAAGTTCTGCACCGAGAGTGTGGACAGATGCAGCCACTGCGGGGGACCGCATCTACGTGAGAAGTGTCCCGAACACTCCGCGGGAACCGGACCACGTTGCTGCAACTGTGCACACTCTGGGTTGAAGAACGTCGGCCATAACGCCTTCAGCGCCGAATGCCCAACCCGCCAAAAGTGGGATTACCTGGCCAGGTCTAACACGTCATATTTATGACTACCCACCCACATTACACATACACAGCACAAAAACACACACACTTACACACATACATAGACACTGATGTATGAAATATATAATGATTATATAAATGAATACATCAAACATGCATACAACATTCAACACGTACAAAAACAAATATAGTTCATACTGAAGTGTCAACAATTGTATATATTCTTTAATATAAACACATTGTTGACAAGATAGGGAGATATATGAACTAAACACAAACATAAACACTAACTTAGGACACACACACAACAACACACGGGTCGTAGATATGACAATGTTGGACACAGTATCATGGTGGGCCGTCTCGGTGACAAGACAAACTGACAGACAAAATCTGGAAATAAAAAAAAGACATTACATAGTTAATACAAATAAATATACCCACTACATCCCAAATACATATAGTAAATAAAAGACAGAATCAGCTAGCCAACTGCCCATTTATTCATTATTATATTTATACATGCACACTAAAACTCTTAATAAAAATTGTAACTATATATAATTATTATTGCAAATATCTTATTAATGTAAATAACTGTTAAATGCTAACTAATTAATGAAAGTTTTGAAATAGATTATACAAAATTTAGAATTCAAATAGACAAATAGATTAAATTAAATAAAAGAAATTATACAAAAACATATCGCACTGTAAAATAAAATAAAAGTGTAAGTAATAAAACAAGTAAATATATATAATTTGTAAATAAATAACAATAATATAACAATACTGGGTATATACCCAAATAACTAGTTATAAGAAAGTTAATATGTGGACTAGCTGTATAAGATCCTGTCTTATGGACGGGGAAAAGTGGCGAGGTCGAAAGTACAGACCTCATTAAAAAAAAAAAAAAAAAAAAAAAAAAAACCATAGTGTACTATTTGCACTTTCATAAACTTCACGAAAAAGACAACAATGGAACTTCAGTAACAGGACAGCGTTCGTTGCTTTTAATTTTACTAGACATAGATATATATATGTAAATGTTAACTGCGAATCCATATAAGTAAATAAATATAAATAATCCAGCTCGGCGAACAATGATACTCATCTAGCCCATCTCTTCAGCTTAATGTCGACTCTCGAAGGACATCGTCCAAGCAAATTGAATGAATGAATCGACTAGTGGTATGTTAACCTCGATGTAAATAGTGTATTATCATAATTAAAATTATATTGTTTCTTAGTTTCGTTATTATTAATTAAAAAACATTGTATCTATTAACATTTTTTTTTAAATTTATTCTTAAAAAGTTAAAATGGAAGTACGCAAAAATGCCCTGCTGAACGATTGACCGACGCCTGGAGACAAATTCAGACTACTCCTAAGACATAGACAGTTTGCTCTCGTTGGGGGACATCTTTTTTTATTGGCGGGTTAAAAATCCATAGGAATCACCGGCTTCCCTGGAGAAATAGGTGCCAGGAGTATGTGGTGTTTCCACTAAAAAACACCCTGGTGACATTACGTACTTATTGGGTTTCGGAGATCTGATGGCAATGGTTCCACTCAAAATATCGAAGATTAATCGTATCATAATCAACTCTAGCGTTTACATCTAGGAACCACACTACGTAAAATTATAAAATAGGGTAAGCAAATAACAGAAAATGAATATTTTTATCGATATCGATAAGGAAACTTCCGGCAGTTGTACTGCACTAACGCACTCAACAGGGAAGCTGTCGTCAAGAACACTTAAGTGGGCGAGTGCAATGCTGCTTGACAAGACGATATACAACTATGTTGTCCTTAGCTATTATTTAGTAAATTTAGTACCAAATAAAACTTAGATACTAAAAATAAGACTAATATGCTAGCTAGTAAGTTAGATTTATTAAGTTTGTAATCAACGAAAGGATTATTAAAAATAACAGACACCTTACATACAACGCCGTATAGTCCCAAACTAAGCAGAACTTATATTATGGGTATTAGTAAACTGATATGAATACATAAACATACTTTCCAGACTCCGAAACAAACATTGTGTGGATAACACAAACATTTGGTCCGACCCGAAAATCAAACCCGAGACCTCTTGATCACCACAGACATACGCTAACCACTAGAACAACAAGGCAGTCAAAGTCAATGGTAAGCAATACAGCATGGTTACCCATACAATGGCGGCCTGGTCAGAAGTTTGTACACCATTCTCCTGGCCTCTGGAAGTCGAAAGAATGATGCAGATCGATTGGGCCTCCAGTCTTTCATTCACCAACGAAATACGACTGCAAGAATGCTGTCATTATTAGGATTCTCAGGTCTTCTATGTGAGGGTAGTAGGTACTCCAAATCGAGCCTGCCCATTCGTGCTGAAATCAGCGTGGCTCTGCAACCTCCTTATAACATTTTTATATTGTTTTTAATGTCTAACTACGCGACCTATTATTACATAGATGTTCAGAGAAATTGTAAACAGCAATCTAGTACAAAATAAGCAGCTAACATCACTGCCAAGAGAAGGAAAACTTGAAACAAACCCTTTACCAACCCGTCTGGCCAACGTGGTGTAGGCTAAAACCTCCTTTAAAGGAGAGGCTATGTCCAGCAGTGGACTGTTAAAGGCTGTTGATGATGAATCTATTACAAAATAGTTTTTGTTTATTATTACTATGAAGTAAATAAAACATAAATAAAACATAGTAGCTTTTATTTGCGACTCCGTCCGTGTATACGTTAGTTATCTCGGCGATTTTTAGGGTTCCGTAGCCAAATGGCAAAAAACGGAACCCTTATAGATTCGTCAAGTCTGTCTGTCTGTCTGTCTGTCCGTCCGTATGTCACAGCCAATTATTTCCGAAACTATAAGAGCTATACTGTTGAAATTTGGTCAGTCGATGTATTCTGTGAACCGCATTAAGATTTTTACACAAAAATAGAAAAAAAACAATACATTTTCGGGGTCCCCATACTTGGAACTGAAACTCAAAATTTTTTTTTCATCAAACCTATACCTATGGATAGGTGTTCAAAAATGATGTTGAGGTTTCTAATATAATTTTTTTCTAAACTGAATAGTTTGCGCGAGAGACATTTCCAAAGTGGAAAAATGTGTGTCCCCCCCCCCCTCTAACTTCTAAAATAAGAGAGTGATAAAACTAAAAAAAATATGTGTTGTACATTATCATGCAAACTACCAACGAAAATTGGTGTGAACGAGATCTAGTAAGTAGTTTTTTTTAATACGTCATAAATCGTAACACGCAATTTAACTTTCATCCAATCAATACACTAGTATAAAAACATCGATGAAAGTTACAACGAACTACAAGAACTTATATTATGATGTTACTTGCTGATACGGAACCCTTCATGGGCGAGTCCGACTCGCACTTGGCCGCTTTTTTTTTACTTTTCAACCGATTGAAATGAAACAAACACTAAATATTAAATGGAAGTCACAACAATACATAAAGCCATATTTAAATCGGTTCAGCCACATAAGCGATGAGCTTATTAAACATAGAAAATTCTAAAAACTGTTGTTTGAGTTCTGTGACCATAAAAAAATTCTCTGTACCTACCGATATCGATATTTTACAATATTATTCTTTGCATACATATTTCGCCTCAATGAAGTGGGCATGTACATATATTACAGGTTAGTAAATTTACAGAGACCATCTGCTTAGGGATAATGCTTTCTCTTATCGACTCTTTAAATTTTTACATTTTTATTTTGTAATAAATATTGAACAGGTCTGTTTGTACCGTGTGAGGTTTTGGGGCACAGGTGCAAGTATGTGGAGCTATTTCAAGTACGAACGTGGTCTCTAAAATGTGTCTCAAAACCAATAATATAGAATGATTGATCACGTATTATAAACATACTGAGTTTGCACTCTGTTTGCCCTTTAAAGCTAAAAGATCATTTTTTTCAGTACATAAAAAGACTTGCCACCTGATGAAAAGTGCGACTAATTACTCTTTTATTATTAATGGTAATACTTTTTTTATTAAAAAGACTACTTCCATTTTAGTAATATAAATTCTGTGATTAAAAGTAAATAAATATATTATTACAGTGGTATTAAGTGAGCCCTCTTGGCCTTGTTTGCCACCAAGGAACTGAAATTTGATAGAATGATAGGATTTGGCTAGGTTATAATTGCGGTGTAGTCGACTTTCATATACTTGAGTATGATTTTTTTTTAATAAAAATGAAAATAAAGTTGGAACTCACTACCAGCGTATGAGTAACCCTCCTACTATGTTGTATGTATTTTGAGTCCTATAAACGGTGCCTGGAAAAGCATCTAATAAGGCCCATTGCATGGTTCACTATGTTGCATTGACTGCATACGCAATAAATATGGTGGCCACAATTTTTATTGCGAATTCAATAATAATTGGAATCGAATTTACTCTTCCATTCCACTTATTCCATCTTTCAGAATAGAATCTCCTTAGTAGGTTGATAAAAAATGAAATACAATCCTGTTGAACCTCCATAAATTTGTGAGATTGTTAGACAATTTAGCAATTCTACACCTTTTGAGTTCGACAATTAATTTACCATATTTAATGTTCAGGATTGCTGTAATATTTTTTCTATTAAGTTTAACCGTTAACCCCTATAGGAAAGTCACTGTTTAAAGAGAGCATAATTTATTGAAACAATGTCTTTACTGATTTTAGGAGTATAATTTTACTCCTAACATCAGTAGAGACATTTACATATTGACAGTTTATACCTTGTTTTTTTGTACCTTTAGAACCCTATAAAACTTATCAAACGAACCATAAACAATTAAAGTAAAGACGTATGGCCTTAATCCTCTCATGAGACAAGACCAATACCCAGCTGAGGGACGTTATGGGTTCTTGTTGTAAACAAAAAATATTAGCTCAAAGAGTTACGCTTCAAAATGTACGGTAAAGTAGAAAAAAATATTCACATGTTCGAATTAAAGTGTCTAGTAGAAAACAGTTAAGCAGAAAACGAAAAAGACTCCACTGAAAAAGTCTTCTAGAAGAAATAAGTTCTTATTTTTCCTTTGTTTAATTTCTTACAAATTTGCTACGGAAATTTCTCACACGAAATGTATCAATAGCCTATAAATTATTATTTATATTCCACTTCACTTCAGATACACTTTGTTGTGTTCCAATGTTGTTTGTGTCGTTTTGGATAAGGTCAGGCTAGATATATATTTAGATTAGACTTCTTATTTATCGTATCATCGAAAGGTAAATGTGTCTTAAGTCAAACCTTATATCGAGTAGTTAAAGCGGTCGTCATGCCGCTTACTACTGCGTCAGGTGTCGTGGGCTCAAATTCCATGTGGGACAACACTTTGAGAGATTCACAAATCGTTGACGATTTAAAAAGTAGGTGCTGAAATAATGACAAATTTAAATTTGATGCCTTGTCGTTCCTATTATCACTATTATTATTAATAATATGTATGTATTTAAAATAAAAGTATGTTAATGTATTTATATCAGTTATGTTTAGTTTGGGACTAGATGACGTTGTGTGTAAGATGTCCGAAATTTTATTTATTTATTTATTACAGAGGATTATTCTCTTAATTATACATTTAATTATACTTAATTATACAATTAGGACCTCTGGTAATATTTCATATGGTTCAAACTTAAATCGCATCTTCAGCAGCATAAACAGCAGATGTAAATTCTAGAAAGAGATTCCTTCCTTTACGTCTTCATAACCTACGGTCACTCCAGCCTATTGCCACTAGCAGCAAATTTTACATAAATCTGTAAGACTTCACTTTTAAAGTCTCATCAAACGTTTTTTAACTTGTATTTTTCTGCAATAGGGTTGTTAAAAGCTGTATATTAACCGAAGATGTATCACGACGAAAATTGTTACGCTACAGTATTAAAGTTTTTAAAGTAACTTAGATGGGTGACCGTTTGAAGCATTATATGTTATGAACGTTTCCGTGATTCGGAGTTCAAGTTAGGCTGTCGGTTGTTATTATAAGATAACTTTAGTGAAGCTTAGTTGGAGGCCTTCGGGTGGCATAAAAATATTTAACGGCAAGATTACGCCGCTTCAACGTGTCTTATCAGTCCCCTCGGCTAGCGCGAAGACATATGGTCTTATCTCTCTTCTGAGAGGAGACCTGAGTGGGAGAGGTTATGATTTCTTTATGACGATTGTATTTACTTAATGGGTTGTTGATGCAAAGTGTGTCAAGGCATAACTAATTTGATATTAAAGAATATGTGAAACTTCTGCTATCATCATCCTCCTAGCCTTTATTCCCAAGTTTATTTGAGGTCGGCTACTAGTTCAACCGGTTTTACCTGAATTTCAGTTTTTCCACTGAGCGACTGGCATGTGAAACTTCTGCTATATTATTTATGAACCAATACATTTTCAATGCAAATAAAAATAACACTTTCTAAACAACTTCTCCTCATAATTTGATGAAACATAATTTAGTGAGGAACGTTATGAGGCGGTGTCTAAAGTGTTAAAATTTAATAGCTTCAGTAAGATTACGAACACTTTGTCTGTCTGTGATAATAAACTCAGTCATCCAATGTGACACGGTTGGGCCTTGATAAATAAAGGACTGCCGAGACACTTTTCTAGGCCATCTAACAATAATTCTTTACGATTTAGTGAGGTTTTTATTATACCTAAAACTTTTAAATTCTAAATACGAAATATAGGTTTTCATGTAAGTGCAGTGTAATTTTAGGGAGTATTAGTAGACCTGGAGAGGTCAACAATACTCCCACCGCAGGTGACTCAGGCGCCGGAGATCGCAACATTAAAGTTTGAGAATCTTTTAGAGAACTTACTTAAGTTTCAATGATAAATTATATATTATTTTACAAGTCGATAAATCTTTTATAGATATTTTTAAACGTCGGGCTTTACAGCTAGAAGTGCCGGTATTTTCTAAGACCCACTCTGGAAAGTAATACGCAAACCACAGAGGTGTCTCTTTTTTAAAGTCTGTGAACAAAGATTAAATAGTAAACCATAGTATAGGGTTTGAATTGGCCTTTCGAAGTAAGAAATATAATTTTCAGTCCACCTGTCCATACAGCCATCATCTTACCTGACTGGTATTAGTCAAGATTAACTACTTAGTTGGTTAAATAGCCTATTTTATAATATCAAAGTACATTATTTTTATTTTTTAATCATTGTCGAAATATGTACTTCATGTCTATGTAGAAGTTTATTTTTATAGGTCAATATTACAGTTCCCATAAGTTCCCATACATACAAATAAATGGTAGTCCATACATTGATTGTTTTCAGACCTTCATGCCTTTATTGTTTTAACATATTTATATACCAACTAGCTTTCCGCCCGCGGCTTCGCCCGCGTGAAATTTGTTTATAAGGCGCGACACGGTACAGGTAGATTAGACAATCTTACATGATTTTATGTTTAATAAATAAGGAACGTCGACACTAACTTTCGTCTCCTATTTCAAACCGTTCTACCTTTATTTTCGCGATAAAGAGTATCCTATGTCCTTTCCCAAGTTCATTTTTATCTTCATACCAAATTTCATCAAAATCGGCTTAGTGGTTTAGGCGTGAAAGCGTAACAGACAGACAGACAGACAGAGTTACTTTCGCCTTTATAATATTAGTAGGGATTATTACATAAAAAATCTTCAAAATACTTCAAAATACTTTGTTTAATTCTCACAAAAAACAGCAAGTTTCACATATCGACAGCCTTTAACAGTCCAATGCTGGATAGGCCTTTCCTTAGAAAGGATGGCCTACTATGCCACGCTGGCCAGACGGGTTGGTATAGGGTTGGTTTCAAGTTCCTAAGAGAGGGTCGTCGTACAGAGACGGTGCCCGCATCAGGAGCGGGCAGGCGCTGGAGAAGTTCAGAAGGAGATCCCACCCTGGACTTCTCCCCCTCCTAAACGGAGAAGCGCGGAGAGGGCACACTGTGTGTTTTTTAGTCGGTTCAAGTCCGACACACCACCCCGCCGTAACCCCCGGTGGGGTGACGGTCCATGATGATTTTTCACACATTAAAAAAAAAAACAAATCGATTTGAAAAATTCTTCTGTTCATACGAACGTTCATCGAAGGGTTCATACGAACGTAATAAAAAGCAGTGGACTGTAATGCTGATCGTCTTCTCGTTGAGGTATGACTTATCGCCGGTACAAATAAAGGGAAGTCAGCCCGTCCACGGAGAATCCCAAAAACGAGTGTCGGCCGTTGTATGTGATTTCCCACCCGTCCGAGTAGACCCTCCGCTCGGCGCTCTTCGTCCAGCTAGTTCCGCCGCACCCCGCGGCGCTGATGCTCGCTACAGTCATCTGTAGATGTCGCAACATCCAAATCTTCGGTGGCGCAGTGGTAGCGTAAGCGACTGCTGTGCTTGAGGTCTCGGGTTCGATGGCCGGGTCGGACTAAATGTTTGTGTGATCCGCAAATATTTGTTTCGGAGTTTGTGTGTTATATTTATATGAATGTACATACATATTTACAAAAAAAAAGAATGTTATTTTATTTTTATCAGTTATCTGGTACCTAACCTATAAGAAAAGCTCTGCTTTTGGGCTAGATGGCGTTATTTGTAAGATGTCAGAAATATTTATTTATTACATTCATGTTCATGTGAAAAGTCATGCATACTCTTTTAAAAGACTATTATTGCATGAGTAGATTATACGACATGTTTTTATTCCTATACCACTTACCTAGTACTCATATTTGTCTTATTTATTCTTCTATTACAATAATATCATAAAACTTATAAAGTTATAGTTCTATTGTATACGACTGTTAGGAATTCTCGTCAGTGAAATGAAGCTTTACCTCTATAATAACGGTACGGGTTCTCAGTCTAGCGCGTTTAATACAGTACTTGATGTCGGCATTAAGCGTTACTAGAATACGTTTGCTCAGCAATTAATGTTTAGTTACTTACCTAGAAATACCCAGAGTTAAGTGATTACGATCCTTAAGCAATTTTGATTGTAACTATTATAAATAACTTGGAAAGTGTATATTTATTTTTATCATAAAATTGTCATACCTAAAAATTATGGACCCTATAAAATATTCAACGACATTTATTATTTAATTAAAATTTTAGTATTTGTGTAATATGCTCCTCTGCCTACCAAATAAAATTTGTATCGAAATGAACACCTTAAGAACTAATTTACATGCCTGCAGAAAGCATAAACTTAAGTAGATTTTTTTGCATCATAGTAATAATTATATAATTCGTCTTTATATTCGAATTCCAACACTCGATTACCTCTAACTATTGTAGGTTATTGGTCCTTTTAAAAACATAACCTAATATTTGTTGGATTAAATTCTATGTGCAAGCGGAAGCAGCACATTTTATAAAACAAGAGATATTATTATCGTACGTACGTACGTACCGATAAATATAATGCATTTAAAGTTACTAAAAGATAAATACATTAGATTTAAATATCATAAAAAAATATTTAAAGTCATGTTTCATATTAAACTGTATTGTGCAAATATCTATACCGTATTGTATTTTTATTGTATTATTAGGAGAATAAGAAAAATAGCTTACATTTTAGAAATACAAATAAAACAAAAAGATAAAACAGAAGAAATGAAAAAACTAATGAAAATACTTATTATATTTACATACATCTGCCCAGTGAAATGGCAATTCTAATTATCTGAGCTAGAAAAAGACAGGACTTCTGGCCATGAGAAGCGTCAATCAGTTGCTTAGCTAGTTGTTTATACACAGCATGAGCGCTTGAGCCCCAAGAACCTAACGTCTAATGGTTCTAAAATATAATTATCTACTAATTGCTGGTATAACCTTACTTAATAATCCAGAAAAATAAATTCTCGAAAAAGAAAAATGTGTCCAAAAGTGATAAATACTCATGTTTCAAAGTTTTTACAGCCAACAAAGAACTGGTAATTTGTCTTCCAAATAGGTCTCGATTCCGGACTTGAAAAGTTACGGCCCTAAAACTGTCATGGGAATAGCTAGGCCTACTATAAAGGTACATTTTACGCTTAACAGTTAAGGAAGATGTATGAGGAGCTTTTAAAGAAAGGTGTTATTTTACGTAGGATTGCACTCAGTAACGTAAACAGCCAGTTCAATGGGAAAAAAGTAAATCCAATTTGATTTCCGACATTAAACTACCTACACAAAACCTTACACGAAAACTTAGTACGGGAGTCAGACTCACATATATTTGGCTTAACTACATAGTATAAAACAAAGTCGCTTTCTCTGTCCCTTTGTATGCTTAAATCCTTAAAACTACGCAACGGATTTTGATGCAATTTTCTTTAATAGATAGAGTGATTCAAGAGAAAGGTTTTTATGTATAATAATAATAACTTCCTCGACCGGTTTCGGCCACGGCGACCTCTTCATTTTTTATTTTTTCTTTTTACGAGAAATAATGGCTTATTTACGAAGCGATTTTAAGCAATACAGTATTAATCCTTATCCAATTAAGTACCTTAATACATTGTGTATTTAATATAGACTAATATGGCCCTTTACAGTATGTTAATACTTTTGAAGATATTGCAGATTTAAAATGCAGGAACAAAGCGATTATGGCGGTACCGGCCGGGGCCCGTTAGTTGACTCTGCTGTCGATTTGTCACTATCAGTTAATAACTAAACACAATACTATAATATGAATTAATTCTAAGGCGGTACGAAGTTCACCGGGTCAGCTAGTATTTTATAGTTTAGCAAAATAGGTGACCAACTAAAAAATAAGCAAGAGATATAATGACGTGACTATGAATGGTAAAATTAAATATTTAGGAGACATTAATAAATATATACTCGTACATATATTCAATAAATAAAATTGGAATTATATAATTAAATAAAAAAATAGATAACTAAAACTGCCACTGGAATATTTGTATTAAAATTAGCCTACTGAAGCAGCAGGTTCTTGTATGTCATGCTATTTGGTTTTTTCTTTTTCTTTTATTTACGCGGGTAATGCTTTTCTCACCATACTCTTCGTGGGATGAACGAAGGGCGTATGTTGGGCCCACGGAGGAACCGGTCTACCCACTAAGCCCCGCAGCGGCCTGCCTCGGCTGTTGGAGTCACCAGGAACGCATCAGCAGCTTCTGGAGTCCCCCCTGCCGTACTCCACGACTGAGATACATCCCGGAGTGACTAGTTTCAGCCCCAGGGCAGGAAGATGTCTCTTACCAATCTAAGCAGCAAGAGGCGCAATACCAACCTACCTTAGACGACACCCCAGGGGGTACCGGGGGTGTCACCTGTCTCGGATCGTTTGCAGTGGTTACATCTCCCCAAGATGTGACAGCAGCGACCATTAAGTGACCATTGCCGCGTCCACTACGCAGCCTCCTTCAAGCGGGATCGGCCCTTTCCCGATCCTGCTCAGCGGACTAAATCTAGAGCATAACGTCCTCACAGAAGGAGACCGCGGCTTCCAATTCCTCATCACTTGCCAGCATTAACGCGATCAAAGGAGAGGTTTCGTCCGATCTGTCGGATAGGTCTCAACGCTCTGATTCTCACGCAGGGCAGTCTTCCAGCGTGTGCTGGGCGGAGTCCCGGTCGGACCCACAGTGGTAGCATTGTGCCGTAGCTTCATTTCCGATCCTATTCAAATACTCACCGAAACAACCGTGTCCAGTAAGGATCTGAATCATTCGGTAGGTGACACAGTCACCTCTATGTCCAAGCTTCGTAGTTCTGCAGAACAGCGGTGCGTTGCGAATGCTTTTCTTTTTAAAATATGTTTGTAATAATATTGTTGTAATAATTTTAACTTGTTTTTATTCTATATTTATCTTTTATTTTTCCTTTTTATATCTAGTACTAGCTTTCGACCGCGGCTCCGCCCGCGTATATGTCGGTTATCGCGGTAAAAAGTAGCATATGTCCTTCCTCAGACTCTAGACTATCTGCGTACCAAATTTCATCAAAATCAGTTCAGCAGTTTAGGCGTGAAAACGTAACAGACAGACAGACAGACATAGTTACTTTCGCATTTATAATATTAGTAGGGATTAACTGAGGCGTGAGGTTTGGTTTGGTCTAAAAGCATTTGCTGTAACAAATTCTTACATTGAAGATCTTTCTTAAATTGGTTGAGTTAAAGGGAAGCTAATTGTTCAAGTCAAATTTAATGTTGTGGAGCGGCACAGGACTTACTAGGAAGAATTAATTGTCTTTCAATGATTTATGTAAATGGTCCCTAATAGAAACCAACATTAACTTCTCTCATTTAAACTTCCTTGGATGTTTATTTATATCTTCAGTTTACGAGCTCTGGGAATTTTGGGTAAAATACACCCTGATATAATATGCACAATAAAAGTTTATTTTTTAGATCTCGTTCTCGCTAACTTTATATATTCGTAGTACTCCAGTTAAAGTTTTACATTTAACCTTCTTTTTATGATTCAAATGAAAATAATAAAATTAGAAATTAAATTAATACAAAAACATTTCGGACATCTTACACCCAACGTCATCTAGTCCCAAGCTAGTCAGAGCCTACACCAAACTACTAATAAAAATACATATATACTTTTTTTGCAAATACATCATAATATACATAGAAAAACAGCCAGACTCTGAAACAAATATTTGTGGAGCACACAAATATTTAGTCTGATCCGGGAATCGAACCCGAGACCTCTTGATCAGCATCCGCATACGCTAACCATTAGACCAACAAGGCAGTCAGATCTGACCGTTAAATTTTCACAAATTATTTCTTTATTAACTTAAACCTGAAACTAAATATATATAATTTGTAGAATCTTAAATTCGACCAACTTACGGCGGCGTGTTCATGGTAATAAATACCGCTGCAGCCCGCTGGCTTTCTCGTTTACCAACGTAGGATCAGTAATGAAGAGCTCGTTACGTTCTATCTCAATTTATTTACGATGAAATAAATTTTGTAATAATAACTATGAAACAGCGGAAATAAACGGTTAAACTGATACTGAGGAAGATATAGTAGAATACTCACAAATTAATTTACTGTGAATCTTGAATAATAAAGTAGTTTATAAACTATTTCTCTAAACTATTTATTTATTTACACTGTATACCTTAAGAAAGAAAGGGTGGGTAGAGCTTTAGCTAACTATAATGTTTGTCCTAATTATGTAATAGAGACAAGTCTTTTGTCGTTAACTTTTAAGGAATTAAATAATAACAATAGAAATATTTAAAAGATAAATTATATAAAAAATTCACTCACTCACACACAAAATTCACTTGGAAACTCGCAGACAAATTTTTATATCGAAAGTTGGTTTAGCAACTTCACAATATTTTTAAAAGACATATCTAATGATACCCCACACGATGGAGTACCATGTTGGATGGTTTGGATGGATGTAGGGGAGGTACCCCAAATAAAATTATTTTTATTGTTAAAGCTCAAGATTTGGAATTTCTTTAGGGAAACTCTGATCGAATGAGTTGTGGACATATATCGTCTATTTATTCCAAATAGCAAATACAGAAAAGACCAAGCAATCCAAAAACAAAATTATCAAACTTGACCACTTCAAGAGAAATTTTGAGGAACTAACTGCAATACTCCATCGGTGTAAAAAAACAGGTGACTGGTTCTCACAGCACATACCTACTGGGTAAAAATCTTTTTTTTATTCTGTTTTTTTTTAAAACTATGTCATAGATAACAGCAAAACAAATTTTAGATAAAAAGGTAACAATAGCTGTTTAAGGATTTCCTCAATTGAGGAATTTCTAACTATATTTCTTATAGTATTTCTGTTAGCGACGCTCGACCGTTCGTTCGTTGTAAATTCCGACCACAATACTTCTAGCAAACAGATAAACTCGTTGAACGGTACTGGACGCGATAGTTTAGTCTGGAATGTCTTGGCCAGAGAGATATATTTTTTTTTAATAAATAAAATGAAGTAAAGAAGAAATGATATAGTATGATAATAATGAAGGGAAAACTTCAACGATGGAAAGAAAAGAAATTCGTATGTGAGTTTTCAAATCGTCTAATACCTCTTTAGACGTCTTTTTCTTAGTGTTTTTTTTTTATATTTAAGCCTACAAAAGTGAATATACTCTGCCTGATGGAATGCATCAAATCGATCAAAGTGGTGTGCAATGGGAGAGGCCTATGTCCAACAGTGGACTGATATAGGCTGATGATGATGATGATGATGATGGAAAGCATGAGTAGAATCCAGAAATAAGGGCCACTATCCTCATTATGATGCCGAAACCTCTCACTATACTATGGCGGCTTATTGAAATGTTTCTGCATCAATCTCCCCAGGTCTCTGGAGGTCGGGAGCATGATGCAGAATGATTAGGCTACCGGTTTCACACTCACCAACGAAAGGCGACACCACGAATGGTGTTATTTTAGGTTTGTAATATAAGTAATATCACCCAAATTTAAATGAAATAATGTTGACCTAGATACTCTGTAGGGATCCCAATTTCGTAATCACTTTTAATCAAAAAACATAATCAGCGTAAAATGTTTTCAGGGATTTAATGTTTTATATACGGATAAACATGTACGGAAAATGTATATACGGATTCAATTAATATTAATGCATCACATATTATCATTTCATCATTAAGGGCCACCGCAGACTAGCTACTTTTAGCATCGGCGATCGGCAACTAGTCGCTTTTTAGAAGCTAAATACGGCGACCGAACGCTCTACACCGCACACTTAAAAACGCCAAACGCGGCGATCGAGTCGCTTTTTAGAAGCGCGACACAGCAGCTGAACGCTACTCTCCGCACTATTTCGGATGCCGGTAGCAGCGACTTGGCATCTGAGCAGTCGCTAAAACGCGCGTTTCCGATACCGCGATCGAACGCAGGAAGTCGCTAAAACGCGATGCAGCATCGATGCAGTCGCCAAATCGCCGATCGCCGCTGCTAAAAGTAGCTAGTCTGCGGTGGCCCTAACAGCATCACCTGAAAGTTGTCCTCTGCTAGACATAAGCCTCACCTACGTTGGTCACATCAACTGGTCTTGTGTACCTGCATGTATACGAGAATATAATTATAATGTTACGACAAAAAAGACATAATTAATAACGTTGGTTACATAAGACATTAAATCATAAAAACATCAAACAGATGAAATGTGAAAGAATCATTTACGAGCTCAAACCCCATTTCCCAATCAAGTGCAGCAATAGAGAAGTTTATGAAGACAAGTCTACACTATAAAACTTTAGAGTCGGTAAAATATTCCAAGCTTATATTTCGAGTGAGTATAAAATTTTATCTGCATCGGGAACTAAATATAATTTCAACTTTCTAAAATGTGTATTTTACCAAGAACTTTTGACGAGATAAGTAGTAAATCTATTTGTAACATAAAATAAGAATAAATTAAATTTTCGTAACTAAGCTTAAGAGTAATTGTTAAATACGAATAGTTAGCATAGATATTGAAGAGAAATATTCAACTAAATACAACAAATATACACACAAACAAAACTTCTACGAAAAACTAGCATTAAATGCTTTTTTCAATATGGAGGAGTCCTAGACTTCTATGATTAAAACATTTTTGAATATTTCTTACGTAAATACTTAGCTAATATTGAGACTCGCAATGTAACTATTTATCATAGAAACTTGACATATTTTAAATCAACAAAAGAGTGTAGGTACTGCAACCTAAATACCTTGATATCAAACTCTTTTTATCATGAATGAAATAAAAAAAAATGTTACGAAATGAACAATAATATAAAGAATTGGCTCAGTTGCCAAAATGCTGTTTAGCTTTATGTGATTTAATACGCAAGGTCAGGTACGTTTAGATATCAAAGATATCCATTTTAAACCAAACTATCTCAATAAACTTAAAACGTTTTATTCTTATAAGCTAGTTCGCTATACGTTTCAATCATCTGATCGTATTGGAACAGAATTAAGTCATAAATATAATATAAATATTATCATCATCATCATCAGCCTATCGCAGTCCACTGCTGGACATAGGCCTCTCCCATTGCACACCACTCTGATCGATTTTGGGCTTCTCGCATCCAGTTCCTGCCAGCCATCTTACGCAGGTCGTCACTCCACCTTGCCTGTGGGCATCCTACGTTAAGTTTACCGAGACGCGGTATCCACTCCAGAACTCTTCTGTCCCAACGGTCATCAGTTCTGCGGCTAATATGGCCAGCCCACTGCCACTTAAGCTTGCTACATACTAAATTGTAAATACTATACATTCTGAATTGAGCTCTATTACATTATGAAATAAAACTGGCTATAAAACTGGAATACCGTAATAAAGGCACTCAAAGATCAGCCAGTATGTTATATTAACACCACACTGCCCCCCTAGCCAAGTTGCAAACGTCTATTGTTTTGTATTCTATATTCCATTATATTTCTCTATTCTCTTGTTTGATTGGCTAATATTTTGTTTTGATCACGTGACTGAGAGACATTAACCTATGAAACAAGTGAATAGAGAAATAGATTGGAATATAGAATTGAAAACGATAAACGTGTTGCAACTTGGCTAGAGGGCTGGTTGGACAGATTGATATGAGATCTTTGTAAAGTTTTGTATATGGTGTAGTCTATAAGTAATTCAGGTGGTAGTGTTACTGGTGCTGAAACTACTTTAAATAATATTAAGCACCTATTATCCATTTAAAGATTGCCTGATAGAAGTTGCCGTGGGTGATAAGATCGCTAATTATTACATGCAACTATTTTGTTACTCAACTTTTATTGTTTCCTAACTTTATATATACGATAATGTAAATAAATTAAGTACTTTTTTGAGAAATTTTGATACTTTTTGATCTTACTTTAACACAACTTATGTATTAGGTAATTTCTTTTGCAGGTTCTTCAAAAACAGATATAAAAGTGTAATACGAATAGAAATCGTATAAAAGAATAATGTTTTTTTGATGTTCTACGTAGATATTCACTGAACCAGAAAAGCAATTACGTTTTATGGGCTTTCTTTATGCATCACTCCTATAATTCCGTAAAAACTCGAGAGAAATGTACTTAAACTAGAAATGGTAATATAATGCCAATCAGGTTAATCTGCAAATTTTCATCAAGGTTCTCTCAGGTTTCAGAAGAGTCTTACTTTAATATTACAGTATACATTGAGCATCATGTTTTTCAAAATTATTATAAATATGAAAACAATCTTGTTTGCGTGATACGCTTTCCCTGCTATACCGATTTTAGAGAAAATCGGGATGATGATAATTCGTTTCTCGAAGGAAAACTTCTAACTCTTAGTTTCTTTTTTCTAACTATTCAATTTTTCTTATAAGAAATTATTAAAAACAGCCCGTAGTATAGAAGTGTGTCGGTATTTCACACCCGGTCTCGGGAGGCACGATAAGCTTTCAGTCCCGGCTGTCATGATCAAATAATGCATAAAGACTAGGAAAAACACATATTTAATTTTATGGAAAGCAATAGCCATTTCATCTTCGAAATTCAATTACGTAAGTGTACCCTTTTGATCTACAAAACAACAAACACAATTCACACAATATGTGTGTAAACTCAATTTCTAGTTCAACCTTCGAATTTCATTTCTCCCTCAGGGTGCGTAGGTCCAGTCGCTCCGTGGAAAAACTGATATTCAGGTAAAACTGGTACAACTAGTAGCCGACCCCAAATAATCCTGTGAGTAAAGGCTAGGAATACGAAGTGTGTGAATCTATTTTCACATTCACACACATTGACGTTTGTAGTGTTATCAAAAAATTATGACAGGTGTAATAAAAACTTAGTCAACAATATTTGGACATAATTTTTTTCGAGACTTTCACAGCTTTGAAAATCTATTAGATATTACAATGATCTAATGGCAAGATTCCTTGATATGTAAATTACTATATGTATATTCTAAATAATTGCAGGTTTGAAATAAAATAGTAATTTAATAATACCTCAGAACAAAGATATAATACAGTAGCTTATAAAGCTTCAATATAGATATTAAATATATATCATTATATAATATAATATAATAGGTATTTGGTAATGTAATATAAGACCGTTATTATACTCTACGTACGTGTTCCATTTAACACATTTTCCAAGAATGAATCTGTACTAAGTATATTATATATATTACATATTAACATCAACGTGATATGTATTGTTAGGTACTTAATATTCAGGAACGTAATAATTAAATACGATCATTGATGTAATACATCAATGAATACGATAAAAAATAATTAAAAAGTCTTCATAAAAGAAATATAATAAATAAAATCAGGGAGTGTAAGTTTGGGCACACGTCGATAGGGGTCCGTAGATTGCAATAAAAAAATTTTTATGTGTAAAATTAATATTGAGTTTAATTTTCTTACGAAAATAATAAGATGAGTATTTTACAATCATTTATAAAACTAAACCACCTAAACTTAAGATCATCATTATGATATAAACTACTAACTGGTTTGCTTCCAGAGTCAACATAGAGTCGGAGGATTTAATCAGACAATGATTTATAAAAAGAAAACAAAGTTATTAAAAAAAGATTTAAAAAATCTGCAAGGATATGCCTATAATTACCACACTGAAAAGGCGAGATGGCTGACAGGAGTTGGATTCGAGAAGCGCAAAATCGATGAGAGTGGTGTGCAATGGGAAAGGCGTATGTCCAGCAGTGGACTGCAATAGGATTATGATGATGATGTTAATGATACACGTTTAAAAATATTACTATAGCAAAAATCTACATAAAGCCATTGTTAAAAAAAATAAAAGTTCGTTGAGCGAGTGTAAAAAAGATCCACAAAAACTTTACTATAAGTGGGTCACACGGGTAGTATACAGTATTAATGACTTCTACTGTTATTCTTAATTATCTGTGTTGTTCTTAATTATTCTATTTATACTTATTCTTCTCATGCTACCATTTTACAAATGGTTGTTTAACCAATTTTTATCTTTTACTAAAGAAAGCTGCGTGGCGACGACTTAAATCACTGGGCCAAGCGTGCTTTCAAATTGGAGTTTTTAATCTGATTTGTTTAGATAGTGTTAGTTAAGTTTCATTTATAATTTCCTTTTCTCAATGTAACTAGCATTAAAACTAAGCATGTTAGTGAAAAATTATTTCAAAGAATACAAATTCATTTTTAAATAAATTCATTCCTGCTGCAGAAAAAGACAATTGGAACGGAATAAAACTATTTCTTTTATTGTAGAATATAATGACCAAGGAATTGGATTTCCCGTTGGCTTAGAAATAGAACAACGACTTGACTGAAGAATAAATTTAAATCTAAATTTATCTTGAAGTTAAAAAACCAAAAGTCTTACTAAAAAAATAACTATGCTTATGCTTTATTTTACTGTGGGTTGAGCAGACATATTTATATATAATTGAAAATTTATATCATAGTAAATAAAATAAATAAATAAATATTTCGGACATCTTACACACAACATCATCTAGTCCCAGACTAAGCAGTGCTTGTATTATGAGTACTAAACAATTGATACAAATACATAAACATACTTTTTTTTGTAAATATCTACATATTTGGGTGTTTTCTATGTTTAATGTGTATTTATTAACAAAAAAAGTATTTATTTACTTATATACATTTATAGTAGTTGTATTTTTCACCGTTCCTGGTTTTAATAAATGAGGTATCAATATATTTATAATATTGACCCGGCTATATAAATTGTATCAAAACTTTTTACGTAGACAGATTGTATTTTTAACTTTCCCATATTTCCCTTTTGTTAAGTTTTCGTTCGATCAAATAGATATATTGCGCATTTTGTGTTAAGAAAATCCGTCTGGAAACCTTAGTGAGATACCAAAACGTATAATACTAAATATAACTCTTTAATCCAATGACAACGTCTTATCTGAACTCGCCAACCTCCTGTAAAGTTATCGCCCTTGAAGAACTCACTCTGGTGCATACAAATACCGCCACCGGTCTGAAACTAGTTATTTCTTAATAGAGCACGACGGATCACGTTGCAGAAACGTGATAAGCTAAGAGAGGTCAGGGAACAGCTTAAGTAAAGTAAATTAGAATTAGTTTGTTCATTATCTTTAATAAAAGATTTTTAAATTAAGCCGTATTTTTGAGCTTTTTATTTGCTCTGCCTTTTTTCTCGATTCTTTGGTTTGGCTGATACCTGGTCTTTTTTTTAAAAAAAAAACACCGGTGATCTGATTAAATAAAAACGAGGGAAATAGAAAACGCATAGGAATTAAGAAATGGGCCGGCTTGAACCTCACACAGAAGACCATCCTAATAATGACGGCAGTCAGTAGTATTTCGTTGGTGAGTGTGAGAACGGAAACACGATCATCCAGCATCATTCTTTCGGCCTCCGGAAGTATCAAGAATGATGCAGAAACATCTGATCAGGCCGCCATGATAAGGGTCACCATGCTGCATTGCCTACCCTCACAACGAGGATGGTGACCCCCTATTCCTGGATTCTATTCATGCTTTCCATCAGGTAGAGTAGAGTCACTTTATTAGGCTTCAGTATAACAAAAAAATCTTTTTGGTTTTAAGAATATCTTCTTACTGACTGACAGGCAACTGAGAATTCCACTTCCAAGGGGGTGAAAAAGGCATTCAAAGTTATACATTAAAATAACACGAAGGCGAAGTCGCGGCCAAAAGCTAATATAATATAACTATAGGTACATAATATCTGGATAGTAATATTTTATACGTTTTTATTTTATGCGTAATACTACTGATTTATTACAACCTGTCGTCGACCGAGTGAAGCAGATGTTTATGCTCACTCACCTGTATTCTTCTGGGAACGCTAGTGAATGGTGGTGGATTACGTATTGAAAACGCACATTTGAGTGATCATGTTATTAAACCTTCTCGATCACCTCATTGAGGAAACAAAGATTAACAGGTGACCTTTAGTCAACAACGTCGCATATTAAAAAAAAAAAACCTATCTGGGATTCAAATTCATGGTCCCTGTCTTATTAGACAGAGTTACTAATCACTAAAAACGGCAATAATATTATCAAAGTACAATATTAATTTTAGAACAAATGGAGAATTTTTATGTAGCCCGTCTACTTCTGGCGAGGAGTTGACTTAGAATCCATATGATTCATTATGAAGAGTATAGAAGTGAGGTGGATAGCAAATCCTACTAATATTATAAACGCGTAACTTTGTGAGTATGTATGTGTGTATGTATGTTTTTTGCTCTTTCACGCAAAAACTACTGAACGGATTTGGGTGAAACTTTACAGTAATATAATTTATATATCAGGATAACACATAGGCTACTTTTGAATAATTGAGATACACGGGCGAAATCTAAGAAATTAGAAAAATACATAAATCGTAGATGTCAAAATGTATCACTGTTTATCTTCTGTCAAAACTTCGCAGGTTGTTATGCATAGAACACTTGCATAGCAACCATAATGATATACGCGGGTAACACCGTGGGACGCAGCTAGTACATAGATATTTTCTACACGTTTTCTCACAAATATGAGAAAGGCATAAATTTAATTCACTCAAAATTTTTGGCACTTCGCTTTTTACTTTCGTATTTCACTTACGTAGTTTGTCATATAAGTCTAAAAGCATACAGTTGTCTTGATGGTAAGTGGATTATGAAATAAGTTTAGAATAAAAATTGTTCAGTTTTATTCCAACAATATCTCATTCTTCATAAAGACATTAAGCCTATAGTCAAAATTTTAATGACTTTTTGCGTCTAAACATTAATACATTTATTCAAATCCTCCATTTTTGTAACACAGACGGATTAGTAGGTCTTTCTTTTGTTAAAAGCACAGTTTATTAGTCGCAGAAACTTCGAGATAGCTTAAGTGATATTCCTTTACTTCTATAAAACTTGTAACCTAAATCTTCGGGGTCATTTTATAGAATACTAGCTTTCAGCAAGCGGCTTCGCCCGCGTGTAATTCGTTTATATCGCGCGACACGGCAAGGGTAGATTAAACAATCTTACATGATTTTATGTTTGATAATAAGGAACATCGACACAAACTTTCGTCCCCTATTTCAGACCGTTCTTTCTACCTTTATTTTTGCGATAAAAAGTATCCTATGTCCTTTCCCAAGTTTAGTTCTATCTTCATACCAAATTTCATCAAAATCGGGTCAGTGGTTTAGGCGTGAAAGCGTAACAGACAGACAGACAGACAGAGTTATTTTCGCATTTATAAAATTAGTAGGGATGTAATTCATTCAAGTCAAGAGTCAAGAAACTTCATGTTCTACTTCATATACTAGCTAGTTTGGGAATCAGGGCTTGCACTTGATTTGTATGTATTTATTAAGACAATAAAGTTATTATTATTATTACTAGCTGAGTCCCGCAGTTATTTTTGTAAATCGCGAGTAACACCGCAGTGTTAAGCTAGTCTAGAAAATGTACCCCATTGTGTCATCAGCTTTCTGTCAGTGAAAATCCCATGAAAATCAGCCTGGCTGTCCCAGAAATTGCCCGGAACAAACAGCTCGGGGTCTCAGGATTATAAGAAGAAGTCTAATACAAAGAAAAAGCAGCCAAGTGCGAGTCGGACTCGCCCATGAAGGGTTCCGTACCAGCAAGTAACATCATATAAAAGTTCTTGTAGTTCGTTGTAACTTTCATCGATGTTTTTATACTAGTGTATTGATTGCACGAAAGGTATATTGCGTGTTACGATTTATGACGTATTAAAAAAAAAAATTTTCATAGAACTAATACGTGTTATCTATGGATAGGTGTTCAAAAATGATATTGAAATTTCTAATTTCATTTTTTTCTGAACTGAATAGTTTGCGCGGGAGACACTTCCAAAGTGGAAAAAGGTGTGTCCCCCCCTCTAACTTCTAAAATAAGAGAGTGATAAAACTAAAAAAAATATATGTTGTACATTACCATATAAACTACCAACGAAAATTAAATTTTTAATACGTCATAAATCGTAACACGCAATATACCTTTCGTGCAATCAATACACTAGTATAAAAACATCGATGAAAGTTACAACGAACTACAAGAACTTTTATATGATGTTACTTGCTGGTACGGAACCCTTCATGGGCGAGTCCGACTCGCACTTGGCCGCTTTTTTTATGTTGCTACTGTATATACTTTCATATGCATTTAGTAAAAAACTATTAATTTGATATTGTGTGTGGTGGGTTGTGGTGAACATTATATGATAAATTGAATTATGAATCAAATTTAATTCTAACTTAAGTCTTTTTATATTCTTAATTATTACATTTATATTAATAACTTTTAATTTTGTAAATTTTTGTACGTAAAAGTACATTTTATTTCAAAAAACTAGATTTTAATTAGCAAATTATAATAACAAATTGCAATAAAGTTATTATTATTATTACTAGCTGAGTCCCGCAGTTATTTTTGTAAATCGCGAGTAACACCGCAGTGTTAAGCTAGTCTAGAAAATGTACCCCATTGTGTCATCAGCTTTCTGTCAGTGAAAATCCCATGAAAATCAGCCTGGCTGTCCCAGAAATTGCCCGGAACAAACAGCTCGGGGTCTCAGGATTATAAGAAGAAGTCTAATACAAAGAAAAAGCAGCCAAGTGCGAGTCGGACTCGCCCATGAAGGGTTCCGTACCAGCAAGTAACATCATATAAAAGTTCTTGTAGTTCGTTGTAACTTTCATCGATGTTTTTATACTAGTGTATTGATTGCACGAAAGGTATATTGCGTGTTACGATTTATGACGTATTAAAAAAAAATTTTTTCATAGAACTAATACGTGTACGGTATCTATGGATAGGTGTTCAAAAATGATATTGAAATTTCTAATTTCATTTTTTTCTGAACTGAATAGTTTGCGCGGGAGACACTTCCAAAGTGGAAAAAGGTGTGTCCCCCCCTCTAACTTCTAAAATAAGAGAGTGATAAAACTAAAAAAAATATATGTTGTACATTACCATATAAACTACCAACGAAAATTAAATTTTTAATACGTCATAAATCGTAACACGCAATATACCTTTCGTGCAATCAATACACTAGTATAAAAACATCGATGAAAGTTACAACGAACTACAAGAACTTTTATATGATGTTACTTGCTGGTACGGAACCCTTCATGGGCGAGTCCGACTCGCACTTGGCCGCTTTTTTTATGTTGCTACTGTATATACTTTCATATGCATTTAGTAAAAAACTATTAATTTGATATTGTGTGTGGTGGGTTGTGGTGAACATTATATGATAAATTGAATTATGAATCAAATTTAATTCTAACTTAAGTCTTTTTATATTCTTAATTATTACATTTATATTAATAACTTTTAATTTTGTAAATTTTTGTACGTAAAAGTACATTTTATTTCAAAAAACTAGATTTTAATTAGCAAATTATAATAACAAATTGCAATTTTGTTTTTATGGCTACTTACGCACATTAACTTTTATAGAACTTACACAAATTATATTTTCAAAAGTAAGTTAAATTAGATTTTACAGCCTGTATACCTGAAAATACGAATTAAAAAGAACACAAAATGGCTGCCCTTATAAGGTATATTAATTTACATAAAATGCAAACTAACAAACTGCCAAATCAAATATTTAATAATCTATTATCTAATTTCAATGAATACAAGTACTAATTGTTGTGTCAAAAACATGTGAGATCAATTTATGAGATATGTGTAAAAGATTGTTTATCTTTTACACATATCTCACATATCTCTTAAATTGATCAAATGCATTCGATTCCTTCGTGCATTTATTGTTCAATATAAACAAGCAAGATTTCTGAAATTTTTTGGCTACCTGAACTTGTGTGTGCCTGAACGGTACGTGAGGATGCCCCGACAGCCGCCATTATTAGCTGTACCAGTAGCCAGGACTAGTTTACTTCAGAAAACACCCCTTATGCGAACTTTTCATCTAAACGAAGTTCACAATAACCTGGATGTCTTTTTGTATCAATTGAGTGTTAAGTGTCTTTTAAATATAATATGTTACAAGACCTTAAATTGCAAAATTTTGTTTTTTTTTTATTAAATAAAATGTATGTTTTTTATATGTACACTTGTAAAATAAGTAGTATAAGGCAATAGATGTATAAGTTAGGGTCTCTATCATATTAGGTCTACCTGTAACGATAGTGAAGGTGATGTAACAGAAAATAAATAAATGTTCCTACTCGTATTGGACAAATACCATTGGCATTTTAGAACTGAAACACAAAAGGCATTACATAATACCATTTTGATGCCAAAAGCAAGTCAAAAGCAATAAACGTCCTTCGTCAGATTATCTCTGCATATTTCGCCATGGCGCCAAGCCAAGGTAAGAACCTGGTACACTAAATCGTCAATGGTTTCTTGTTATTTATGGGATACTCGTTTCCTATCGCTCCTTTGACTATAAAAATGCTGTTATTGAATAATTGAACTTGGAATTTGTTATCATACATTTTACAACTCCAACATACTGACTGCCTTGTTGGTTTAGTGGTTAGCGTATGCGGCTGCTGATCAAGAGGTCTCGGGTTCGATTCCCGGGTCAAACCAAATATTGGTGTGTTCCACAAATATTTGTTTCGGAGTCTGGGTGTTTTTTTATGTTTAATATGTATGTATTTACAAAAAAAAAGTATGTTTATGTATTTATATCAGTTGTTTAGTACCCATAACACAAGCTCTGTTTACTTTGGGACTAGATGCTGTTGTGTGTAAGATGTCCAAAATATCATACTAAATTTAATTCAGGTTAAAAATTACGTAAGTAGGTTCGACCTTGAAGGATCTTCTATTGTCATAGTTTTTTTTTTAAATCAATGATAATGTGATATGAAGAGCTCATAACCGAGGGCCTTAGATGATTGGTAACAATCACCGAGGGTAAGCAACAACAGCGCGGTCAGACTTAGATGGGTGACCGTTTATGGCACATATGTTATGAGCGTTTCGGTGATTCGGAAGTCACGTTAAGTGGTCGGTCTAAGTTGTTATCATAAGAACAGTCCTGAAGCCTAGTAAGAGGCCTTCGGGCGGTTTAAAAACATTTAACGGTGAGATTACGTTGCAAAAACGGGTCTTCCCAGTCCCCGCACTTGGCCAGCGTAGAGACGTATGACCTTAACCCTCTCCTCAGAGGTGACCAGAGTAGATTTAAAGGAGAAATGTTGAATTTAACCTAGCACACAGAATAATTCAAAGTCAATGTAATTGAGCGTTATATATTAAAGTCTTTTTAGAATAGCACGAGACGTATTTTTGAGCACAATTGAAAAGGTGGCTGGAAGGTTAATGACAAGCAGTACTATAGTTGACCGTAATAAAATGGATGTTTGACAGGTCGTTTGTTACCTTTTCTGTCCCCTGTTAAGGCGATACTCGAGAAGGTTTAATGCCTATGTTCGCTAAAATTTACCAAGGGCTTAAATTATTCATATCGGTCCATGAAGGCTATAAAGGAATTTAGGTAGGTATAAAAATCTGTAATGTTCAATCGACAGGTTAAACTATGACACATTATTAAAAGTATTTTTAGGGTTCCGTAGCCGAATGGCAAAAACGGGACCCTTGTAGATTCGTCATGTCTGTCTGTCTGTCTGTTGTCCTTCCGTATGTCACAGCCTCTTTTTTCGGAAACCATAAGAGCTATACTTTTGAAACTTTGTAAGTAGATGTAATCTGTAAACCGCATTAAGACTTTCATATAAAAATAGAAAAAAAACAATACGTTTTGGGGGTCCCCATACTTGGAACTGAAACTCATATTTTTTTCATCGAACCCATACGTTCTATCGTATCTATGAATAGGTATTCAAAAATGATGTTGAGGTTTCTAATATCATTTTTTTCTAAACTGAATAGTTTGCGCGAAAGATACTTCCAAAGTGGAAAAATGTGTCCCTGTAACTTCTAAAATAAGAGAGTGATAAAACTAAAAAAAATATATGTTGTATATTACCATGCAAACTACCAACGAAAATTGGTTTGAACGAGATCTAGTAAGTAGTTTTTTTTTAATACGTCATAAATCGTTCACTGCAATTTACCTTTCATTCAATCAATACACTATTATAAAAACATCGATCCAAGTTACAACGAACTACAAGAACTTTTATATGATGTTACTACCTGATACGGAACACTTCATGGCCGAGTTCGACTCGCACTTGGCCGGTTGTTTTCATTATAATAAAGAAAGTTACAAAATTTTCCATATAATTTATAAATTAACTGACTGCCTTATTGTTCTAGCGGTTAGCGTATGCAACTGCCAATGCAAAGGTCCTGAGTATTTTTCCCGGTTGGTGCCTAAAGTGTAATTGGATTTTACTAATAAGAAATTCTTGATAGCTTGAAGGAAGTTTGGCGGTGTTTTACCCAACTGCCTGGAAGAGCACGTTAAGTCGTCGATCCCGGTCGTCATAATCATCTGTTATAATCATATTGGGAAGTCAGTGCCCTCAAAAACACTGATAACTAGTTAAACCTTTGAATTCAGCTCGTTCTCAGGGTTACGTAGGTCCGACTTCAGTTACTGCGAGGATAAAACTAATATTCAGGTAAAACCGATAGTCGACTCCAAGTAGTCTTGGAAATAACAAAGATGAATTTGAAAACTAAAAAATAAGTTTACCAAATAATTCTATGCCTACACGTTAGTTTATATAGTAAACTAGTTGACCCAGCGAACTTCGTACCGCCCAACTTTAAAATTCCAGAACTTGATCGCAGCGCCACCTACCGGGTCCAATTGCGAATCTAAACCATTCCCAGATCCCCTTGAACACACACAAAAAATTTCATCAAAATCGGTCCAGTCGTTTGAGAGAAGTTCAGTGACATACACACTCACAGAAGAATTATATATATAAAGATAGTTGACCCAGCGAACTTCGTACCGCCCAACTTTAAAATTCCAGAACTTGATCGCAGCGCCACCTACCGGGTCCAATTGCGAATCTAAACCATTGCCAGATCCCCTTGAACACACACA
This sequence comes from Phragmatobia fuliginosa, assembly GCA_932526445.1. NCBI lineage: Eukaryota > Metazoa > Arthropoda > Insecta > Lepidoptera > Erebidae > Phragmatobia > Phragmatobia fuliginosa. Next base: position 6,337,495 of record OW052058.1, on the reverse strand, counting down.
AAAAATTTCATCAAAATCGGTCCAGTCGTTTGAGAGAAGTTCAGTGACATACACACTCACAGAAGAATTATATATATAAAGATAGTTGACCCAGCGAACTTCGTACCGCCCAACTTTAAAATTCCAGAACTTAATCGCAGCGCCACCTACCGGGTCCAATTGCGAATCAAAACCATTCCCAGATCCCCTTGAACACACACAAAAAATTTCATCAAAATCGGTCCAGTCGTTTTAGAGAAGTTCAGTGACATACACACTCACAGAAGAATTATATATATAAAGATAGTTGACCCAGCGAACTTCGTACCGCCCAACTTTAAAATTCCAGAACTTGATCGCAGCACCACCTACCGGGTCCAATTGCGAATCTAAACCATTCCCAGATCCCCTTGAACACACACAAAAAATTTCATAAAAATCGGTCCAGTCGTTTGAGAGAAGTTCAGTGACATACACACTCACAGAAGAATTATATATATAAAGATAGTTGACCCAGCGAACTTCGTACCGCCCAACTTTAAAATTCCAGAACTTGATCGCAGCGCCACCTACCGGGTCCAATTGCGAATCTAAACCATTCCCAGATCCCCTTGAACACACACAAATTTTTTTATAAAAATCGGTCCAGTCGTTTGAGAGAAGTTCAGTGACATACACACTCACAGAAGAATTATATACAGGGTGTAACCAGACGACTTCCTAAAACGAAAGATGCAGATTCAGCACCCCAAAACTTATTAAAAAAAACAATCAGTTGTCCTTAAAAAAAATCGTAGCCGGAAAAAACAATGTTTCAAGATTTTGATTAATTTCAGTAGCCAGCGATGTATTGCGCGCACAGAGTAGCAAGTTAAATGCCTTTCATAACTATTAATTTAACTACCTACTACGCATCGCTGCGTCGGTAAAGTTGCCTACTTACCTACCTAGTGACTATTTGATTTTATTTATTTGATTTGATTTGTTCTTCCACTCGAAGATCAATTTTTATGCCTCGTCCACGTCTTTGGGGTGTAATCCTCTCATTATTTAAAGCTCTCTGTAGCCTTACAGATAGCTTCCTTAAAGGAGACATCACGGCTGCCTAGCCGTGATGTCTCCGTGATGCATTTCAGCGGACTTCACAATATCACATAATCACATGTCCGTATTCCCTCGCACTAAACATTATACATAATCACTTGTTGTGTTATAACAAATGTTATAATAAAAGTAATAAGAATAACTTAACACTAAAACTAGGTAAAAGGAGTTTAGGTACGAAATAAATATTTAATTATCTCACTATGCCTTCTAAAAAACTACGACACAAATTTACTCTCGCGAAAGGCCTACTTGAGGCCAAATAAAATGAACCACGCAAGCGTCCAGCCATTACGAACATTGAAGACCGACTACTCGTCGTAGCCAGTAACCAATACGAAAATACGATACATATTACATAGGTAACAATATTATTAGAGAAATTAAAATTCTTGGAAAAATGCCGCCGCGCCGAAAGGCGAGTGTCCCTTTGATGTCTGCCGACAATGCGGTGCACAAACGCGCGAATACTATGACTTTAGGTAATTATTAAAAATTAAAGAAGTTTCACTTGGAGTGCGGCGCGGCCCACACGTCTAGGCGACTACAGACGCACGGTGCCATGGGTTCGATTCCCGGCGCAGGATAATGATGATGTTGAATGATTTTTGATTTTATTATACGAACGCTGAAAAAGAATTCAATAACGTAGGAAAATAAAATTTTGTACCTAACTATACAAGTTTATCTACATAGACAATTATTTACGCAGGTGCACGCTTAATAAAGTTTACATTAAAATGTAAAATTTGCATTTTGCTTAGAACTTAGGTTTCTGAGAAGTTCTGTTTGTAAAAGTAGGCACGCGCGGCGGTCAATGAACCGCGCGCGAACGAACTGTGTCATGTGTGATCATCTGTTTTTATTTTGAAATACATTGCAGTTTTATTGATTTTATTGGTTTTTTGGCTTTATAAATGAGATAATTAGGTAGTTAGGATTCTATTATGTTGTACTACGTGTATGTAACGAGAAAAATACAAAAAAGAACTTAGATAAATTAACGTATTTTTTGCGTTTTTTTTTCGCTAAACCTATTCAGTATCATGGTCTGAATACAACCATCAAGTTTTCGTATTTAGTCTTTTTACACCCTGTATATAAAGATTTAAACTCAAACTTTATTGATTGCGAGTATGGGTATTGGGTTACAATTCTAACTAACATTATAAACACGAAAGTTGTGAGAATGTATGTATGTATGTTTATTGCTCTTTCATGCAATAACTAAGGAACGGATTTGGATGAAACTTTACAGTAAAATAGCTTATATATCAGAATAATACATAGGCTACTTTTTATTGCAAAAATCGAGATACACGCAGGCGGAGCCTCGGGCGAAAGCAAGTGTTGTTATACTATGAGTTTAGAACGCCATATTGAGCTTTCAGCATTCAATACATGATATATAAGTAAAAAATACATTAATTTATTACAAATATTAATTTTTTTATGTAATTTTTTCATTATTATTATTTCATTTGAAATGTGAGATAGCAAATGAAACTATGTGATAATAATAAAAAACCATACCTTTCTCTTACTACTAATCCTAAAAAGGGTAAACCAACACATCAACATGTTTTTTTCTGACGAGATGAATTTGTGGAGCATAAAATTAACTCCATTATTTTCACGTCAAAAGAGAATGTACTCGTGGCGTATGTGACATGTATAAATTAAGGGAAAAAAAACAATCTTTAAAAACAACCTGCTTTTACGTGTACAAACGTACGGTGAAAAATTCCTTGGTTCTTATGTATGTTTATCCTTTTTTCTCTTTAGGGATGTGTTTTAAATTGCATTATAAATGTTACTTTCATAAAGGTGCTCCTAAACGGGCAATTTATTTATCAATTTCTTGTTGCAATATTATAGCCGCCAAGTTGCTGATTATATATATCAACACAGTGCAACAACTGCTGCAATATTGCTGTATAGCCCGGCGATATTGTCAATTTATGTCATTATAGTTCCAAGTATTTAATGTCTAGACGGCTATATTGCAAATGATTTATCCTGTTTGCTTAAAGTTGCAAATTTACTGAGCTATATTGATCTAGAAAAATAGTCAACAAGATGCCATTTTTATAGCCCGTTTACAGGCGACTTAATAACATGAATCGTAAATAAATTAATTATATTTTTTTCCATTTTCTTACTTATTTCTTAGATTATCCTTAGACAGTTATGAACATTGTGTTTTAATTGTTATTGTGTAATTGTGTACTTTATCTTTAATTATACATTATTAGAATGGGTACTTAAAATCAAGAGAATCAAGCATAAAAATAATATATACTACATACAAATAGATACTTAACTAAAAAAAATATGATGCCATCTAGGTCTGACCGTACCGTCATTGCTTACCATCGGTAATTATTGTATCCATTTAAAATAGTTCTATTATTTTTCATTAAAATTGGTAGCCGTTTGTATAATTTTCATATAATATCTTAATCTATAAAAAGCTGGACACAAAATTTACCATCATCAAAGAAATAGATCACGACATAAACGTCAGTCAACAGCTTTTGTATGTTTTCATAAATATCTAATCCATAAACACTATGAAGTAAGATATTTATAGTGTAGACGTCACAAGCGTAGTGTATGAGGCAGTGCGGACAAAAATAAAAATAATGAACACGGATCACCCGTGTTCATTATTTTTACGTGCCGAAACACGTTAATCACTGAGAACTCTGGTCAGTCAACTCATATCTGACATCGGTACTATAAGATATTATGTAATAGTCTAATCACAAATCAAGCAAACCCCGTACAATTTATTTAAGAAACGTAAGAATTAGAAATAAAAATACATAATATATAATGTAAATAATTATAACTAATTACCAAGAAATATGTGTTCTAAAAAATGTACAAATGCATAAATTTACATGCATGTAATAATGTAACAGTGTAAATATACTATAATTAAGCCATGATAAATTGTTAATACCGGGAATTATACCCGTAGAATTATATAGATTAAGGATAGTAATAAGCCGTGAATGACAAGCTCCTGTCGATCCATAGATGGGGAAAAGTTGCGAGATCAAATATAGACCTCAATAAAATAAAAAAATAATATCAAAACCCGTACAATAGTTAAGATACTGTGTGTATATAACATTTGAAACACAACCTATAGACCTAATCCAATAGTGTTAAGCACATCAGACGCATACGTCACCACTGAGTCAATGAGATGAAATTACATCATTCAATCAATTAGATTACACGAACACTTCCTTTCCTAACTAAACCAGCCCTGAGAAGAAAGGATGAAACAAACTCCAGGAGTCACTGCTGCAAGATCCCATTTGCTTTAAAACGCAATTTTCTAAAGTACCAATGTATACCAATTATAAAACAGAAATTATGACTGTCATGCTACAGGTGTGGCATACCATGTCTGCTAAATCGGTCACTATCTGAGTGGAACGAACAAAGAGAAATAGATAAATCGTTGTATCTGTTTACTCGCTAGATTGAACTAATACAAGCATTTCCTGAGTCTTATCTATCTGCACTTGTGCATTAACGCCGTCTCTGCAAACATAAGTATTAATAGTAGGCAAATATTATTTCCGTTTTCATAAAAGTATTTGGATTGATGGATACAAATCGCTATGCTTTGTGAAAAACTTTTGTTTGAAGTTGAAAAATATACTGTCGTATTTCTATAACGGCTAGTGATCATTCAGTTCTAACTATAATTAGGACTATCATCAGATCATCACTATCATTGTCTGAGTGTAATTTATGTATAATTATATTTATCAACATCCTGATTACAGGGAATCCCCCTTGATTACCAATCACATAGAACGATACCTCAGACGTTAAAAAATTGACCAATGAAGATCAACATAAAATAGCTATCAATTTTAATCTACTAAAACTTGTAGAAAAACCTTGAGAGCTTTCAAAACTTCCAATGTTTTACAAGATATTTTTATAAAAAATATCAAGACTTTATATATCACTAAACCGAGTGATATACGTTTATTGACGAGGTTTCTAAAGATAACTTCAACAAAATTGATACTTAGTTTAACTCGACCAAGGAGTACGTACTTAACCGATTTTCCCCTAGGGCAGTGTTATTTTACCAAGTAAACAGATGGCTAGCCAGGCGATGGTGAAATATACCTACATATCTTATAAAAATGTTTTTGGCCAATCAATAGTAAAGAAGATTGTGGGTGCGAGTTGGTAAGAAATACACATCGTGTTGAGAGTTAGTCAGACAAAAGTTGTCTAAAGAAGTATTTAAATAAATGTGTTTAGATTTGTTGAATAAACCAGTATCAGTCGAGAGTTAAGGTATTTTGAGCTACAGTTGAAGAGAAAGGTAATAAATGAGAGGGTTTCGACGTTCTGCTAAGATGTTATTTAGTTTTTTTTTTTTGAAACAGCATGCATTAGTAATATGAATTATGTGTCGCGGGGGACTTAAGAAACGGACACAACGATCACCCAGACTCAGAACAAAATTGTTTTTCTGAGTCTCGGTGATCTTTGTGTCCGTTCGAAAGACACAAAGTGTTGTCCCACATGGCATTCGAACCCACTTGACGCAGTAGAAAACTGCGTGGCGACCTACTAAACTACTTCCTTTGGTTTTTTAACGTGTGGAATCCCCTACAGACCGTCACTCCACCAGGGTTTGCGGCGGGGCGTTGTGTCAGAATTAGACCTACTACAATCACACGGTGTGTCACTCTGCGCCTAAACACGGAGAGGTCCAGGAACAGCTGTTATTACAACATCTAAACCTCTCCCACCGCCTGCCCGCACTGAGGCGGGCCCCATCTCGGCTAAACTCTTTATTTAGGTGACTTACATCACTTGTAGACGTTACCTCCTCGCCACTGGATTCTGAAGCGGATGGAGAGGAAAACCCGTACCGTCGATCTGCGGCCACACTCAGGGCGGATCGTTTAAGCCACTTGACAAACCGTGCAATCGAAATAATATAATCTAATCAGTTGGAGTATCATTTCTTTGAGACCTTACGTTACGAGAGCTGCATAAACAGATAGAAATAATTGTTTCCCTTTTAAAGTTCTAGAACATGTTCCGCAAAAGCATTTGTGTATCTTTTAAGGTTGGCTCACAATAATCACTATTTCACACACGCCACGAATAAATAGGAGAGGTTTACGAGGTTCCGTGGATCAGCTGGTCAATAATATACTGTATTAATATACTTTATCAAAGTTCAAATTATCAGATAACAATATTATTAAAATTTCACCTTGTTCGTGCATTCACAATAAGCTACTTGAGTAAAAGCTGATTGTATTTGAAGCGGTTGATGCGTAGGTGTAAAGATTCTCGAGTGAAGTTCTAACTTGTTGAATGCAAAACGTTTAATATTTCGATAAAAATACTTTTTCAGCCTCTAAGCCTCATTTCAATGATAAAAGGCATCTTATTAAATAAAATCGAGTATAAAAATTAAATCAAGTATTGCAATATGGTAAAGAGAAAATAACATGAAAAAGAGTTTTATGGTATCAGTTTAAAACCTTTTACTATTTAATATTGCCGAATATATTAGTATTCTATTATTTTATCTAAAAAAAGCGGCCAAGTGCGAGTCGGACTCGCCCATGAAGGGTTCCGTATCAGCAAGTAACACCATATAAAAGTTTTTGTAGTTCGTAGTAATTTTCATCGATGTTTTTATACTAGTGTATTAATTGGATGAAAGGTAAATTGCGTGTTACGATTTATGACGTATTACTAGATTTCGTTCAAACCAATTTTCGTTGGTAGTTTGTATGGTAATGTACAACATATTTTTTTTTAGTTTTATCACTCTCTTATTTTAGAAGTTAGAGGGGGGGGGGGACACACATTTTTCCACTTTGGAAGTGTCTCTCGCGCAAACTATTCAGTTTAGAAAAAAATGATATAAGAAACCTCAACATCATTTTTTGAGTTTGAGTTCCAAGTATGGGGACCCCCAAAATGTATTGTTTTTTTTCTATTTTTATGTAAAAATCTTAATGCGGTTCACAGAATACATCGACTGACCAAATTTCAACAGTATAGCTCTTATAGTTTCGGAAATAATTGGCTGTGACATACGGACGGACAGACAGACAGACAGACAGACTTGACGAATCTATAAGGGTTCCGTTTTTTGCCAATCGGCTACGGAACCCTAAAAAGGACAATAAAAATGATTAGTTGGCTACTGAGGCTCGGTTACAATCTTAAGAAAAGAAATATCTTAGACATGCTTCTTTTACTTGTGATATTCAAAAAGGAATTGTATGAAAATAATTTTAGTTACTTGTTATACAGGGTGTAAAAAGACTAAAATCGAAAACTTAATGGTTGCATTCAGACCATGATACTGAATAGGTTTAGCGAAAAAAAAACGCAAAATATATGTTAATTTATCTAAGTTCTTTTTTGTATTTTTCTGGTTACATACACATAGTACAACATAATAGGACCCTAACAACCTAATTATCTCATTTAGAAAACCAAAAAATAAATAAAAACAATAAAACTGCAATGTATTTTTAAATAAAATCAGTTGACCGGGGGTCATTACACAGTACCGCATGCGGTTCGATGACCGCGGCTAGGGCGCGCGGGCGCGTCCCGCCCGCAGTAGGTACCTAACACTAACTAAAACTTTAAACGAAATCACTCTCTAATCTGACTTTCTGATGGGTTATCAACCAACGCTTAAATAATAATGGTATCCTGTGCACTTGTTATTTTTTTTCGTATAATGAAATCATTCATCGTCTTCAATGAAATTCAAGTTTATTTTGCGCCGGGAATCGAACCCATAGCACCGTGCGTCTGAAGTCTTAAGCCTAGACGTGAGCCTACGCCTACGGTTTTCTGATTAGCAATGCTGATTCGGCAATCTATTCACATTCGCTGTTTTTACATACCGTGGGAGAGCCACGCTTCGGCATGAATGAGTCAGTTCGACCAGAGTGATACCACGGCCTCACAGAAAACTGGTGTGAAACAGCGCTGGCGCTGTTTGTGCCGCCTATAGTATTGCGGTTATCCATTGGCGACGGTAATCGCTTACCATCAGGTCATACTTCAGCTCGTTTAAACCCTATTCCATAAAAAAAAAATACAAAATTTCCAATACAAAACGCGAAATTTGTCCAGGAAACCTACGGATGCATCTAGCCGTAAAACTTTGAATTACTTTGAAATTTTTATTAATTTACCTAAACACAGAAGACGAAGCACTGTAGCGGCAAGTTTGGTGTGCCTTTGTCGGCGAATATCAAAGAAGTGTGATCTTTGAGTTTATGCGACAAAGGGTTTCCGATGTCATGTCGTAGGTATTTACCTATCGATACGTCAGATCGGCGGCGTGTTTCAAAGAAATTTAATTCCCTAATTTTATAAATAGGTACGAACTAGACCAGTCGGTCTTCAATGTTCGCACAGTCTGGACAGTTGCGTGGTGAATTATAATTTTTTTTAAGGGATTTTTATGGGAATTTTTAAGGGACTTTCACGAAAGTTTTGTGTTGTAATTTTCCTTTTTTAAGTAGGTATAGTAAGTTAATTGTTTATTTTTTCGTTTTTTAATCTCTTAAGTTATCAGTTATCACCGAATTTGTGTTATTTTTAGAATTGGTACTTATATTTTAACAGTGATAGTGATTATTTATAATGTTTAGTGCGAGGGAATACGGCCAAATGATTATGTGCTATGGTGTAGCCCGCGTAAATGCATCACGGGCTTTGCGTATTTACCGTGATAGGTTAGTCATCACGGCTGCCTATCAGAGAGGTTTGAATAATGAGAGGATTACATCCCAAAGGCATGGAGAAGGCCTAGAAGTAGATCTTCGAGTGGACGAACAGGTCTTGAGAGAAATCCTCGGGTTGGAACACGAACTGCGGCAAAGTTAATTAGAGGTCATGGAACCCCAATATCGCATCAAACAGTGCATAAGATTTTAAGAAAAAATAATAAAATATGCTCAGTTTGTGCCATTTCTGGGTCGACCGAGGCTCTCGCAGAATCAGGTAAGTAGCGTGAAGTCACTAGGTAGGTATTTTCGTTAATAGGGAACTTTACCGACGCCGCGACGCGTAGGTAGTTAAATTAAATAGTTATGAAAGGCATTGACCTAGCTACTCAGTGCGCGCATACATTGCTGGCTTCGGAAATTAATAAAAATCTTGATACATTGTTTTTTCCGGCTACAATTTTTTTTAAAGACAACTGTTTGTTTTTTTTAATTAGTTTTGGGGTGCTGAAGCTGCATCTTTCGTTTTCGGAAGTCGTCTGGTTACACCCTGTATACTTCTGGGTAAATTAATTGGCAATATTTGATTAGTTAATGGCAATACCTGTAATAATTAATGTCGTTTTAATGATTGGAAGTTGTCTTCCTTTATTTATTAATCCATTCTTATGGAGAGCTGGAAAATTTGATGAAGTAATCATAACAAAATCTCGATCAGTGATCTTTGTTTCCATTATCAATTTTAATAAGATGTTAATTATTTTAACACTTAATTTCAATAGGTTTTCTAATTTTTGAAAAAAAATGACAACTGTTTTAATTTGAATGGAATTCGAAAAATTGATTCTTTTTTTTATATTTAAGACTACCAAAGTGACTCCACTCTGCTTAATGCAAAGCATGAATACAATCCGTTGTGTGTGCGTGGGCGTGAAAAAGTCTTTGTCAAATTTTTAAAGACACTAGCTGCGCCCCGCGCCGTTACCCGCGTATATCATTATGGTTGCTATGTAAGTTTGTTATGCATGCCAACCTGTGAAGCTTTGAGAGGAGATAAACAGTGATACATTTTGATTTATTTATTAATTTATTTTTATATTCGTTTAAGTTTCGCCCGTGTATCTCGATTATTGCAGTAAAAAGTAGCCTATGTGTTATTCTGATATATAAGCCATATTACTGAAAGTTTCATCCAAATCCGTTCAGTAGTTTTTGCGTGAAAGAGAAACAAACATAAATACATACATACTCACAAACTTTCGCGTTTATAATATTAGTAGGATTATAATAAGGGACAATACACTTATAAAGAATAAGAAAGAAAAGCGAACAAAGGTGACTGTTCTAGTTTATTTTTAAATTGTTTGACGTAATCTGCGTAAGACGCGATAGATCATTTCTTGAAAATAAATCTTCAACATTAATATTACAGTTTGGAAAAGTTACAACATAACGCGCTTTTATAGCGGCTGAACTAAAAACAAAAGAAAAAAACCTCACTCTTCTACAATTTTTTTTTTATCGAGCGGATGTCCCCATGGATACCATCAGTTGGTGGCTATGCCCGACTCGAACCGACTTAAATCTCTCGCCGTCTCACACGTCACATACACTTCTAGCCTAAAATGAGATTGGCGATAAAACTATTGTGTCACTAAGGTCTAGGAAATCCATTTCTATTAAAACTTTTTTTTTTATATTTTTAAGCCCATCAAAGTGACTCTAATCTACCTGATGAAAAGCATAAGTAGAATCGAGGAGTAAGATTGCACCATCCTCTTTATTCACACCATGGTGTCCTAGCAAGATGTTTATTTCATTCATATGAGAATGGTGGGCATAAAATATATAAATGATGCAGAATGATTGGGCCTCCGGTCTCGCACATACTAACGAAACACGACGAAACATTTTTGAGTTAGTCTTCTGTCTGAGGATAGCACTGCCACAGAATACATAATAGTACCAGTACAGAAGCCTCACTCCGAAAAGTCAATTAAAGAAATAGGGACCCTTGGTGTCATTACATTAAGTTCAATTCATATTGCACAGCGCCGAAGCACCTACGATTACATTTACCTACAATTACGTCTCTTTCTATCATGTAACTCTTATCTGTTCTGACGTAATCAGGCATTTCTTCTTTTAAAAAATTTTAATATAGGTATATTAGCTACTTTTTCTCTAGCACTTTAGTGAAAAAATAACTGTAGGTACTTTTGTCAACAAATGAATAATATCACATCGAATTATCTGTTCCTTTCGTATGTAACGTATGAAACGGACAGATTAGTTCCTACCTAACACCTAAAATCTTCTATTCAGACATCCGTAAACAGAACTATAGCTTTTAAATGAATATGTGGGTATCGAAAAGTATAAAAAAATTCATTAATGCGCGAGAGCGACGCGGCGACGCGTATCGTGCGTAAGCGACAACCCACCGGCAGGCAGGCGGCCGACTATACCTAAAGTGCGGAGTGACACCCCCCTGGTACTGCCACGATCGACTCGGACCCTTCGTGCTGAAATGAGATTGGTTCTACTCACTAAAAGCATGGCTTTCATACGGTTAACATATACAGAGACACTTATAACATTCAACTAATATTAATATTGCGGTTATTAACCCCATAGTATTATATATTTTTCGTAAATCTTAGAAAGTAAATGTTTATGATAAATTAAAAGGATTGAGCAAGGGCGTTCTTTTTATCTCAAGAACACTCGTGCAGTCTTATAATCAGCTGACAGGGTTCACCCTGACAGTGAAACGATTATCATTTTAAAGGTCAAGTGTATTCAAGGAGGTTTAACTTGAACTAATTTTTTAATGAGCTTTTTCGTGAAATCTTTTTCGTTTCTGCTCATAATTTCTTCGTCATCATCAATCAGCCTATGGCAGTCCACTGCCTGCCGTAGGGCTATCCTATAATTATATTTTCTCTTTTGCTCATATTTCAAAGAATGGTTGGCTTTCTTGGTAATATATCAATGATTTTTTAGAGGATAGTGCGATCACCGGCCTCTGCAATTTTGTACTTTGTAACCCTAAACAAAATCCAAAAATGTCAGAAAGATAAAATCAGAATGAAAGATGAATCTGTATGTAATATTTAACTTGAATATTTTGATAACCATTACGTCTAGACTAGATGTTATATATTCCAGCATGAAAAATAGTCGGACATTTACTTGCGAAATATCACTTCAAACAAAGTTTGTTCAAACATCTAACGTTAGTACTTTAGATTTTATTATTTCCTTTCGGATTCGGACTTTTGGCAAAGTTACAAATAATTCCTTCTACTTATATTGTAAGAGTACAGTTTGTATGGATGGTGTTATGCAGAAACAGAAGTTTTCCAATGCATAAACATACCAAAAGTTGAGAAAAAAATTAAACTTAGAATTATAATTATAATCTTTCTGTTTTAAACCATTGTTGTTTAAAAATTATGAATATTTTGAGAAGTTCATCACCATTACTAATTTTATAATTGAAAACATAAAATCATTTCTTCACGATATTTAAATGGTCGTGTTAAATTAAAACAACATTATTACAAAAAATGAGTTTTATTTGTTTGTTTGATTGAACTGATGTCAATGAAAAATGCCTTCCTTTTGAGGATGGCCGATGAAGTTACGCACCTGAACTATTTTATTGGACCTACTATTATTATCATCATTATGTGTCATAACTCATCACACGTCAACATCACTTCTTAAAAAGAAGATGAACTATTTAAGGTACAGTTAAATTTAAGTAATATTGTATTGATAATTGATTCCAAAAAATTAATAGACCGGTAAAGAATGATAGCTTGTAGTCGTTTTAAATTTTCTATTATACCTATTACAAGGCCTAAACTGCAAAGAGTTTTACAATGCAGTTTTACAGCGCAAGTGATAGAACAATATTTATTATTTATTAATATTTTGAAAGTACTAATTTAAGGAGGTTTTAGGTCATACCCGCAATCGATTACGAAACACCGTGACTACATTTTAAAAATGTAACGTTGTACTGACTATTAATCAAATAGGGAAGAAGGCAATAAAATTTAGACAAAGTTAACAGATAAAACTGGAATTTAAAAGCCCTGAATGCAACCATAAACTATTTTATTTAAAAATACAAATAAAACTGAAAACAAGAAAGTAAAAATTACAATAAATGTACTAGACTGTAAATAACAGCTTCTAGAAATAAATACAAAGTCACCAATACAGACTTCATAGAATAAAAGTGTTTCTAGAAATTCTGTTTACCTTGGCAGCAACAATAACAACAATACGTATGTACATACATATAGTAATTGGTTTTTTGTTGTTTAAACTGTTCTTGTTTCTACATTAATTATATTATAATTCGTATCGAAATTGGAATTCAGAATATTTATTACTATGAGACAAAGCCTTGGGCTATGCCCAGACCAGCAGTGTACCTGTAATACACATTGCTGAACGGGATCAGAAGATCTCCGTGTTTTGAAATACGATTTATTCGGTAGCCGGAATAATGCCTTATCAGACTGTTCTTCGATCCAGGAGTATCTGCAATATTTAACATGGTATGGGTCCTTATAGGGTAGGGTCTGAGACCTGGTGGCGAGGTGCTTTTTTTTTAGAAACATTACACTTTCCACTTCTGAAGAATGTAAATTTTACCTGATTTTACTACTTCGACGGCATGATTTTTTCCAGTACTCGCAGTGGCTCAGAACTGTGTGTCTAATTTTCATACTTATTAATGTAGATTCTATTTTCTCGACAACACAAGTCCAGTTCTTGTTTTTCGAGTGTATAGGTAGGTATATGTGTGTAGGAGTATATGCCCATTTCTTTGGCACATCCTTTAGTTTAAACGGATGGACGTATTTTGACATATACGGTGTCGTTGAATTCGTTAGAATTGTGGTAGTGACATAGGCTATATACATTTTCAAAATGAGGCCTAAAAATTAATAATTTTAACAAAAAGGAACCGTCTTAAATGAAAATCTATTCCGAGTACCCAAATCGCGACATTGTGCCTATGATATTTGAGGATTTCCCTCGATTTCCTCGGGATCCTATCATCAGATCCCGATATAGTGACGATGGGACCACCTGTAAGCTACGCCCATTCCAATGCAAAAAGAATCTTTGAAATCGGTTCATAAACGACGAAATTATCCCTGAACATACATTAAAAAAAAAAAAAGTTTCCGACGAATTGAGAACCTCCTCCTTTTTTTGAAGTCGGTTAAAAAAGAGGGTGGTAGGTTTGATTTTTTTCCTACATTAATAATATTAACAATATGAATATCAAATGACATGTCCAATAGAAGCCATTTGAAATATTCATAATAATATATCATATTATAAATATATTACTGTTTTATCATAAATTGACAACAAGAAAACTTACTAAACATTTTAGTGTGTGTGTAGGCGGGAACGCCTGGAACAAACAATACTTTGTCACCTTCTGGAAAAGTAAAAGCCACCAAATCTGTGTATGTTAACGCATGCGGCACCATAAAGTGTTTAGTACCTAAGTTTATATAGCAATGTTTTAGTCAGTTGAATTTATTTAGATATTGTGATACTTGTTTTACTCTTTACAGATCAAAGCTTTCGTGCTTTTCGCTGTCGTGTTTTTTGTTTCTATAATTTTCCTTATTATTTTTTGTCAAAAAGTTGCATCTATTTCTAATTTGAAGCAAAAAATAGTTTCTTTGCTATAGAAACATGGACCAAGAAAGAAAAATCCAGGCTCACGAAACGTGCCCTTAACATTCATTCAACGTACATAACGTTGAATGAATGTTGCGTTTCATCAAGGTACAAAAATTACGATTAAACATTTCAAAGACTGGCAGCCGCGACAAAGCATTCCGCGGTCTTTGTTGCCAAGTATCTTTCACCGAGTTAGAGTCTTGTTATTATAATAATATGATACCTTCATCCCAGTGTTTCAAGGATGGTGTGCGTACAAAAACTGGTACAAAATTAAACGAAATTTTTTGTTCCAGTAATACAATTGTTGTCGATACTTATTTAAAAAAAAAGATGTTTTGTTACATTATTAATGTTTGTTTATTTGTTTGAAACTTGTTGCACTTGTTATATAAAGACGGACTTAATGCCATGAAGTTATGCCAGTCAACCTTCACGTAATGTAGAAATAAAATGGGATGATGCAACTATATTAAGTTTTCCTTGGTGTATAACGCTCAGACCAGGTAGGTAGACCAGGTAGACTCATTTAGGTAGTAGAGCCACGCTGATTTCAGCACGAATGGGCCGGCTCGACCCGGCCAGTACTACCCTCACACAGAAGACCATCCTAATAATGACAGCATTCTTGCTGTCGTATTTCGTTGGTGAGTGTGAGACCGGAGGCCCAATCATTCTGCATCATTCTCCCGCCCTTCGAAGGCCGGGAGAATGATGCAGAATAATCTAGCCAGGCTGCCATGGTAGGGGTCACCATGCTGCATTGCCTACCCTCACAATAAGCATGGTGACCCCTACTCCTGGATTCTACTAATGCTTTCCATCAGGCAGAGTAGAGTCACTTTGGCAGGCTTAAATATTAAAAAAAATAAAAAAAAAAAAAACGATTTTGTATGAATCGCTCAAGTCTCTCACTCAGTTAAGCGGCCTTAGGTGATTGGAAATAATTACCGAGGGTAAAAAGCGACGGCGTGGTCAGCACCGAGACTGGTGACCGTGTGTGACCGTATGTGGATTAGAAGGTCATGTTAAGCAGTCCGTCCCAGACACATCCAGCGGCAAGATTACGTAGCCACAGTTTATCATGCCAGTTCCCAACCCACACTCGGCCAGCGTGGGGACGTATGGCCTTAGCCCTTTCCTGAGATGAGACCAGAGCCCAAGAGTAATAAACAAACATAAATTTATTTCAACATAAATTAATAAATACAAAATACATGTAAACGTTCATATACATAAATTTATTATTATATTAAATGCACAGTCTGCACAGTCGTGTACTAGGGTTGCGACTGTTTTGTCGAATCACTCTGAAGAAGTTCACGTACGTTTAGGCCTGAATGTGAGATGGTTTGTGGAAATTCTGAGAGATCGAGATGGACTGTATGTAGAAGAGAGATTGAAGGAAGTTGGAGGCATGAGGGGGACGTAGAAGAAATAAATTATTTCTTTGAATTTACTGACAATCCCATACTTCTCTGACCAGTTTTTTATGAAGTCTGAGTCTTTGTTGAACTATGTCGATTAAGTGTGAAATATCTTCGACTTTTGACTGGGTGTGTATTCCTACAAGTATATATCGTACATACAGTCATGAGCGTACAGATGATATAAATACTTTAGGTATTGAGTTGCGAGATTTATTAATATTGAGAAAAATAAGGGAGATAATATACTACCTTGAAGGAGACCAGTTGCGGTTGCAGTCAGCTGGTGACGTCTCAGAAGATAAGAGGAGAAACATTCTAGAGCCTCTGAGGAGATTATAAGATAGACAAAGATATAAAGTTGGATGTTATAAAACAAAGTACTAAATGCATTCGAGAAATAAATCAAGGAAAGCACTGTATCTTTATCCTACCCTCGTATCGTACCATCGTACCGTACTATCGTACCATCCTAAATGTATAAATCACTTTGAGGAGAGCGGAATTTGCGCTGTGACCGGGTCTGAACTCTGATTATAAAATACACAATAAATTTACATAATCCCCATAATAAAATAAAATATTATGTATATTTAAATTATGTACACTGAAACAATAAGCAATTAAACTACAATGATCTTTTGTTGGATTAAGGGGTAACATCACCGCTTTCTACTGCGATAAGTAGAAACCCCACATGGGTGTTGTTCACTGTGGGGTTTGTACGCACAACATTTATGCGTGATCCACAAATGATTGTTTGGACACTTAGAATTTTTGCGTTCCTTGTATCTATACACACACATAGACACAGAAATATTCTAATTGCGGCAGCTGTCTTCAAATAAATAAAAACAAAACCACATAATTAGTTTAAAGTTAATACATGAAATCATTAATATTTTACAAGCCACACATGGCCAATACTGAACCTTCAACTTGGAAGCACGTTACAAGGAATTTCCATAGATAATATTTGGTTATCGGTTGTATAGCAAAAAAAGTACAAATTTAAAACAACAACGTCACGCTTATGTTTAATAAAGTAAAACAGATATCCTTTACGTGCAACCCTGAATACCAGATGATATGACGACAAAGAATACTTTATTACATGCTTAGAAGGATTATGTTACACTCTGTGTGAATAAGCCTACGAAAGTGTCGGATGTATTAACGAAAAGGATATTATCTTCCTGTTGGCTTTCCACAAATGTGACATAGCTCGAACACTTATATAATAAATAAATAAATAAATATTTCGGACATTTTACACACAACGCCATCTATAGTCCCCAAACTAAGCAGAGCTTGTATTATGGGTAACTAGATAACTGATATAAATACATAAACATACTTTTTTTTGTAAATACATACATATTATACATAGAAAACACCCAAACTCCGTAACAAATATTCGTGGATCACACAAACACTTGGTCCGACCCGGGAATCGAACCCGAAACCTCTTGATCAGCAGTCGCATACGCTAACCACTAGACCAACGAGGCAGTCAACTAGTAACTTATATCGTGCCATTACATTATGTTTTAAAAATATTTAAAGCATAACGTATTTTCTAAAGCTTTCCAGTAATCCTAGGCAATGGTACACTCAAAGGAACAAAAATGTGATGAGCGGTTTTTATTAATGAAATAATATTCAAAAATTATTAATTGCATTTAACATTAATGAAACAAAAAATACCTATTACATACCCAGGCGGCTTATCGACTTAAATTTTTTTTAAAAAACTTTGAATTTGTTCAAAACATAGATATGGATGCTTTTAATATTCATATGAAAAATATTTATTACTTCGAAGTACAGCCACGATGATTTCAGCACGAATGGATCGCCTCGACAGGGGCTGTACTACCTTCACACAGAAGACCTAACTAATAAAAACAGCATTCATGCTGTCGTATTTCGTTGGTGAATGTGAGACCGAAGGTCCAAACATTCTGCATCATTTTCTAGGCCTCCGAAGGCCGTGAGTATGATGCAGAAACATCTCACTATATAGGTCGTCATGATGTGAGTTACCATGGTGCATTATCTAAACAAAACAATGAAGATTGTACTCATACTTTCCATCAGGCAGATTAGAGTCGCTTTGGTAGTCTCATTTTAGAGTATTTTCTCCAAAATATTAGTGTAATATAACACAAGAAAGTAAAGAATAATTTCTAAGATTTCGATATCTTTGGCATTTATATAACTTCATCAAGTCAAAATCATATAAGATACCAATAAACAACCAGAAAGATAAAGACAAAAGTTAACAAATAACACAACCGTCAAGCAATACAAAGCCACTAGCCAACCTAAATAATGACAGAACTATCTGGCAACAAGTTGAAATTAGATAATATGAATGTCGCTGAAGGGGTTTTGTTAATCAACAAACAAATGGACGCTACGCAGACAAGCTTAAACTTCGATAACCTTCATACATTCAAGTTTATCCGCGCGGCCACAGAACCGTTTCAGGCATATCCCAGCGTAATTGCATACCCGACCACATATAGAGAGATCGATGGGTGTTGTTGATAACAAAACAAGCGCTTTTGGGAAATAATTGAAATGACTGCCTTGTTGGTCTAGTGGTTAGCGTCTGTGGCTGCTGATCAAGAGGTCTCGGGTTCGATTCCCGGGTCAGAACAAATATTTGTGGGATACACAAATATTTGTTTCGGAGTATGGGTGTTTTTCTATATATAATATGTATGTATTTACAAAAAAAAGTATGTTTATGTATTTATATCAGTTGTTTAGTACCCATAATACAAGCTCTGTTTAGTTTGGGACTAGATGGCGTTGTGTGTAAGATGGCCGAAATATTAATTTAATTAGACTTACTGGTATTTTTTTGTTGTTGTAATAGGTTATTAAATCAACCAGGCTAGATACAACTAATCTGAAATGAAATGTAAGTAAAATATTTAGAACGCGTGCTTTAATTTTATTTCTTGGTTTCCCCCACTCTTGGATTCTGCTCATGCTTTCCAACAGACAGGGTAGAGTCACTTTGGTAGCCTTAAAATAAAAAAATAAAATAAAAAATAATGTCCTCTGCTGCGTCTGCCTGTCTTTTCGCCATAAATGCAAAAACCACTAAATCGCTTTCAATGAAATTTTGTATCTAGATAGTCTTAAGCCTGAGAAAGGACGTATGCTATTTTCTACCGTGATAACCAACAGAGACGAGGATGGAGCCTGTTATTATATAATAATAATATTATTATAAAGCTTTAATAATAATATAATAGCTTTTATAAAAAAAAGATATAAATAATATTATAAAGATGAAGACTGTTTCACCAAAGAAAAAACAATGAAATAGTGATATCCGTAAATAAATTTGATTTAAAAAGCGTCAATATTAGCAAATTTAAGTGTTTATCGAATCTGTAATGGAATATTTATTTGCAGGGAGATCACAATAAGATTTACAATTTATTTCACGACCCTCTTTGAAGTTTTACAAACAGTTTTCCTGTTCACAAAATGAAATTACGGGTTCCCTTTTCGACGTAGTGTATTGTAAACAGTAATTTCTGAAATTTAAGTGCCAATATCAATCACAAATATTTATCGAAGTGTACTACTTGATTTAAGAGTTTGATAAAATTTTATTAATTAAGGTACATGCTAAATATAAGATTTTAAAGACATAACTGTTACTGACAGATATCAAATACCAAAGAAAGATCCTGAATTTTTTTAAAAATATTTACTAAGAAGGGGAGGACCTCCTTGCGTCGCTATCCTTAATTATGAGTGTCGTGACCCCTATTTACAAGGATGCTGCGAGTGGCGGTTCGCCATTTGTCTCTGTTTTGAGCAGTTTGCAAGGCAGCACGGATCGTACTGCTGAGAGCGGTGCAAATTTGGTATGCCCATCGCAATTGGCTGCGGCCTCTGGGTCTTTTCCCCTCGATTTTCCCAGTAACCATCGAGTTAAAAGGTTTCGATGTTATTATCGGCACTCTTCGCAATTTGACCGAAATATCCGAGGACCCTACTCCTTGACGATAGAGGCGTTGGTGCGGTGGGCAGTCCAGGGTATCCGCAGTAGCCTTCTCCAGTACCATATCTCGAAGGAATCAATGCGCCTGCGGTCGGCTGCTTTCATCTTCCACGCCTCTACGCCTTATAGGAATATTGGGAATACGAGGGTTTGTACCAATTCAATTTTTGTGCTTTTAGTGATGTTACGGTCTTTCGCTAATCACATACACATTGCATTTTTGGCCATGCATCTCCTTATTTCTTAGTATATTATATAAGTAGTTAACCTAAGAGGCTATTTTATCAACCATTAAGTCAAGTGATGTGGCATTGGTGACGTATCACACGTAGGTTGGATAATGTAGTAGATAATGCAAGGAAAGTTCAATTAACATTACAAAAAAAAATAGGAAAATTACGTCACTTTAGAAGGTATTTCATAACACTCAAGAGATCTACCGAAGTGTTTACATATAAGTGAAACATTAATTGTGATTTATAGGTAAATGTGTTATGGATCATAAAAACAAAAATTGAATTATAGCCGGAATAAACAACCCATACAACGATAGAAAACATCCATAACTACCAAACAGAAAACTGGATATATTGTATCGACATCAACTGCCTTGTTGGTGTTGAGGTTAGCGTATGCGACTGCTGATCAAAAGGTCTCAGTATCGATTCCCGGGTCGAACCAAATGTTTGTATGATCTGAAAATATTTGTTTCAGAGTTTGGGTGTTTTCCATGTATAATGGTTGATGTTGTATATAACCTAATCGTAATAATAGGCGCGAGAATTTCTTTATGGCGATTCACGATTAGTAGTTACTCCGTATAGTTAATTCCGTGTTTCTTTCTTAGTTTAGTGTTTCTTCGGTAGATGGCACTGTTGTGTTTTTTCGCTTGCGCTGTATGTGGAAGCCGCTACAATGTGAATGTATTTATTAAAAGAAAAGCATATCAGTTGTCTAGTACCAATAGAAAAAGCTCTGCTTAGTTTCGGACTAGATGATGTTGTGTCAGACGTCCGATTTTTTTTTTATACTCGTACATAGACCTCTCCCATTGTATCTTAAATTGCGTAGTTCAAAATTATTATGATCGTTTGAATTCGGTGAAATTATTTGTCATAAATAAATAATTAATACTGTTTTCACTACTCAGTAACAATTCTGAATGTAAATTATAAACAGTGAATACATTACCCGATCAGTAGAGCAAGCGACCATTAAATTTAATTATCCGTCCGTAGGCCTACCTATAAAACCACGAACAGCAAATATTGCCTTTGAACCTACTAGTTGAACTATACGATACAGCCACGGTTAATAAAGAAAATGTGAAAAGTATTTTCGTAGTAAATTTTTATTAAATATGTTTTATGTGTAAGGGAATGTTCATTTAGAAAAGTAAAAATGATATTCTAGTGGTTAGCGTATGCGACTGCTAATCAAGAGGTCTCGGGTTCTTATCCCGGGTCGGGCCAAAAAGTGTTTTTGGGTTTTTCTAAGGAAATTCCTGATAACGGCTCCCGGAGTTTGGAAGTTTGGCGGTGATTCACGCCCGTGCCTCGGAGAGCACGTAAAGCTGTCGGGCCAGGTTGTCATGAACATCTATGTCAATCGTTATTGGAAAGTCAGTGCCCTCAAACATACTGACTCCTAGTTCAATCTTCGAATTTAAGTTCTTCCTTACGGTTGCGGAGGTCCCATGCCAGTCGCTCGGTGGAAAAACTGAAATTCAAGTAAAACCGGTTGAACTAGTAGCCGACCCCAAATAAACTTGGAAATAAAGGCTAGGAAGATATATATATATGAAACTGTTCCGTTACTGTCTGACTGATAGATAACACACAGTCTAAACTACTGGATGCAGGAAGCTGAAATTTACCATATCTGGCCCTTGAAGAGCATGCGAGCACTAAGAAATAATTTTGGAAAATACCAATAATAGAGTGAAATATCCAAATCAAAGTTATACATCAGAATAACACGAAAACGAAGCCGCGAAATAAAGTTAGAATTAAATAATTTTGAAAACTAGCAGTCTTGGATATGGTTATCATTCTAATAAGTATAAGTTTGTATTATATATAAATTAGATACAGAACAAATATAGATGATTGTTTTTGGGGTGAATATGATAAATTTACCTATATACATGTTTATAAAATAAACCTGCCCAAATGACTCTACTCTGGATGACGAAAAGCATAAGTATAAACTAAAAGTTGCCAACATACATATTAGAAAAGGCAGATGACGCAGAAGTTAACCCGCACTATGGAAGCCTACAGTGATGCTTCTACAATAATGTCATTCTAAAAAAAGAATTGAATTAAGGAACTCTTTCAAAGCATTTTCATAAGAAATTAATACGCTTGTAAATCAAGGCTACAAGAAGGATTACTTACAAGTTTGAACTTTATCCAAAGCATTACTATCTTCATAATCTATGATGCCGTTTGCTGTATCGCATGCAAGTGAATTTGCACAATAATTGCATAGAATACACAGGCAGTATATATTATATGTAAAATCAAAGAATAATTAATAAAATTCATTTAATTCACTCAATCAGTGACTTGTTTGATGAGTTGAATTCTGTTCAATTTTTTTTACTACGTTTTCGAATCGGATTGATTAAATTGAATCTGCAATCAATACGATTGACATTTTTATAGCTCATTTTATAGTCCAGTCAATAAAAGCTTAACTTTGCCATTTTGGTTGAACACCTGCAACCAACGCCAAAATTTCCGTAAGTCTTCGTAGATTAATATACTAAAATTGCAGGGTGCTGCAATACCGGCAAATGGTGCAAATACATTGCAAAAGGGTGCAAAAACAACATTTTCGTCTATATCTCGCGATTGGCTGGAAAAATAAAAAAAGATCCTACTACCAAATTGTAGAAAATTTAATCCCCTACAAAAACTTACAAACGTATTTTCGCGTATCTCTCATGGTTTTTGCACAAAATGCATTTAAAGGTGCAAAATGAAAAAAATGTTACTATTAATCTTTTTTTTTCATATTGAAGTGATACTACATGTTTCATTTGGATTCAAATGATATGTTTCGGGCATTTTTTTTTATTTATTTACACCTTTTTTCAATTACCTAATAATTTTGGCAAAAAAAATATATTTATATTTTATTATATGACTAGCTGACCCGGCAAACTTCGTACCACCTCAGAATAATCATTAAAATATTATGCTAAGTTATTAACTGATACTGATAAATTGAGAGCAGTGCCACTTAACGGGCCCCGGCCGGTACCGCCGGTACCTTTGTTCCTGCATTTTAAATCTGTAATATCTTCAAAAATATTAATTTAAATTACATACTGTAAAGGGTCATTTTAATCTATATTAGATGCACAAAGTATTTAAGGTACTTAATTGGATAAGGATTAATACTGTATTGCTTATAATAGTTTCGTAAATTATTTCTAGTAGAAAGAAAGAAAGTATTGTAGAACTTCTTAAAGTGCACAATACTGCAGTACATTATTTTGATCTATCTCGTAGGGTAGAGCCAGCGTTTGCAATGTCAGCGTAAAAAATGGGTTTATTTACGACATCACATTAAAAACCTCTAAAATTATCAATGTTTCTCTATGTTTTTATGCATGTATTATACATATAAACCTTTCTCTTGAATCATTCTATCTAGTTATGAAAACAGCGTCAAAGTCCGTTGCGTAGTTTTAAAGATCGAAGCATTTATACGGACAGACAGAGAGTGAAAGCGACTTTAGCTTATACTATGTAGTGATAATTTAATTTTAGTTTATTTTTATTGCATTGGATTCAGAGCAAAATTGCATTTGAAACGTATATTTGCAGTATATATTACCTCTCCATTTACCTGAGCTATTATAAATTTAATTTCAGGGGGACGTTTATAATAATATATCACTGGCGGAGAAAGAGCGTGGTATATTTTATATTATTCTTTCTACTACTATTCTACTCTTTTGCTCCCACTGATTCAAATGTTCTATAGTAAGAGTCTTCAATATAAGAGTGAATAGGTAGAATAAGACAAATATGAGAACCTTGCGCTCGACGTAAATAGTCCCATTCAAGATCTATAGGATAGGATCGAAAAATAGGACCCATGTGCTCGAATAAGACCATACGTTTCCTAACAAGAGCGAAAGAGATAGAGATTCAGACAAAAATGAGAACCTTGCGCTCGACGAAAATAGTACCATTGAGAACACACACACATGCGTTTGTTTTTCTATCTCGCTGAGCGCAATGAGTAAGACTGCAGCAGAAAATGCTCAACTAACTGTATGTCACTTACTGTCACTATAGTCCAAACTGTCGTTAAGGGATATTTCGTTTTTGTGCGTCTGTCCAAAAGTTATTTTTTACAAAACAAACTTAATTCACTGTTTTCAATTTAAAGGAAACAATGAATCCTTCATTTTTATGTTCTATTTGTGTGAAGAAAACGTAAGATGCAACAATTGTTGTGAAAAGTATGCAATCCTCTCAGGATTGCATACTGATGGTAGTGATTGGTATGGTAAAAGTGAGGACCTCAGTGAAATGGCTAAGAAAACAATTATCACTGTATGTGCAGAAATTTTACAGGACTAAATAAACTCGTTACGAAACAAAAAGTTATTTACTACCGGACAAATTCCCTGATAACGTTGTATCAGAAATACCTGCACTATTAACTTGCTTCATCCATAAAATATTATTAAATGATGAAAATATCGTGTGAGATGAATGACCTAATATCCCAAAAAAGATACTATTGCCTATAGTATTATTTCAGCACTTCGTCCTAAATCCTTCATTCGTTTCTTCAACTAGCTGTTGAGACATACATTTATCGAAAAACAGAATCGATGTTAGTTATCAATCTACTAAGCAAACTTTGTGTTTGCACATCATACCATAATATTTAGCTTCATGAAGCTTCATCAATAATTTAACCTCAGAAGCCTATAATTACTGATGCTTTAGTTCAATATGTCTTTGATAATACTGACCGTAATACAAGGTGGGCCAAAAGAAATCACCCTATTGAAAGATGCTCTTATATTTGCAAATGGCGGCCAATATCAAATCTGTTTTGACATTTGTAAACTAGACAGATGTAGAATACAAATGAACAAGCCATGGAGCGATACACTCCCCACGGAACGCGGGATAATCGTGTCTATTCTTTTGCGTAACAATTCGTCTGTGGTCTTGGCGCAGCGCGAATTCCATCGCCGATTCCCCGGTCGTCCGGCACTAACTGCGCAAACACTGCGCCGTTTGGCCAGGGACCACAAGAGACGCTGCCAAGAGTGGCCGGCCCCAGAGCGCCTATTCTGCCAAGAATATCGCAGCTGTTGCTGAGGATGTCGAGCTGTCGCCAGAAACATCGACCAGACGCCGTGTCTCGCAATTAGCCATCAGCCGGTCGTCCCTAAGGTGAATTTTGGTCAAAGACCTGCGCATGTCCGTGCGTCAGCTGCTGCCTGTCGACCAACAAACGCATGTAGCCTACGCCCATGCGATTCTCAATCTCGAGGACGAAGTAGACGATTTTTCGACCAAAATAATAATGAGCGATGAGGCTCATTTCCACCTCAGCGGGTACGTGAACAAGCAAAACTATCGCTTCTGGGGCACCGAAAATCCACGAGTGTATCACGAGGAGCCATTATAATCGCGAAAAGTGACTGCATCAAACGATAACAGGGAACGGTGGCCATGTTAACCGAGTTTTTTCTGCCACAATTGAATGAATTAGGACCGGAGGACATGTGGTTTCAACAAGACGGAGCAACGGCACACACTGCGCGAGACACAACCGATATTCTGAAGGCGGCGTTCCCGTGTCGCCTCATCTCTCGTTTTGGCGATTTGCACTGGCCCGCAAGATCGCCCGATTTAACCGTTCCAGACTTTTTTGTGGGCTTTTTTGAAGTCCCGTATTTATGCGAACAAGGGTCTCGGACCCTGGAAGCCCTCAAGGACAACATTCGACACGTGTGCGAGAATCTGTCGCCCGAAGTAATGAGAAATGCCATAAAACGAGCCCGTATAGCAATCGATTGTGGCTGCGCCCATTTGGCCGATATCATTTTCTCGACTTCACTAATAAAATTCTAAAGGTTCAAATAAACATAATCAAAAAACAAAATCGAAGTTTTTCATTTAGAAAAAAATTGAGAGCCATACAACATCGGATGACTTCTTTTGGCCCACCTTGTATAAGAACTTCAGGTAGTCAGGAGACTTTTCATTGTTTAGGAGGCATAGCAGTGTACACACCAGCAAGTAGTGTTTGATATAAACTCCAATCAAATGTAAAAAAATCTGCAGCGCAATTAGCATCTACAACAGATATCACCGATGAGATGTATGATGAGAGATTGCCTTCTGGATTAAAAACATCACCTATGCAGATCCTAGTAAACTATGTTTAGGCATTTCACCTCTTGTATCACCATCGTATATAACATTTCTATCAGGCATATTACATGCCTCCCGTTCATTAGATGACCATCCTCTCAAATTTGAAAATTTGCGCTGAATCCGATGGAATAAAAAAAATATAAAATAAAAATATCATTTAATAAAATTGAAATGAATTTTTTGTCAAGATTATTAGGTATATGAAAAAAGGTATAAATAAGTAAACAAAAATATTAATTAAATCCCAAGGAAACATGTAGGATCGCTTCAAAATGAAAAAAAAAGATTAATAATAATATTTTTACAATTTTGCACCTTTATATGCATTTTGTGCAAAAACTATGAGAGCTACGCGAAAATACGTTTCCAAGTTTTTGTAAGGGATTTAATTTCCTACAATTTTGTAGTAGGATCTTTTTTTATTTTTCCAGCCAATCGCGAGATATAGACGAAAAAGTTATTTTTGCACCCTTTTACAATGTATTTGCACCCTTTGCCGGTATTGCAGCACCCTGCAATTTTAGTATATTAATTTACGAAGACTTACGGAAATTTTGGCGTTGGTTGCAAGTGTTCAACCAAAATGGCAAAGTTAAGCTTTTATTGACTGGACTATTAACTGATTCCTGGAATGAATATTTATTGCCACATAAAATCAACTTAGATACATTAAGTTAATCAGAACATCCAAAAGTGTTTGGCAAAATGTGTACTCTTAATAAGAAACGTAGAAAATACAACTACGAAATTTGTGTTCATTTATTTATTTAGATCTTTAAACTAAATAATTAAATGAAAATTTTATGATAACAATTAAAATATATATTTAAGCGTAAAATATATTTATAAATTTTATAGAACTCGAAAAAGTCAGCGCAAATTTCAAACCTGTAAAGAAGGTAAATATATAATTCAGTCAAGTACTTGTTCCGATAAGGTTCCGTAGTTATCATTAATGACACATGGATTTAAAACCATTTCCAATGAATATTAATTCTGATTTTTGCGACATTTACCAAATAAACGCATTTTACAAATCTAATATACAAAATTCTCGTGTCACAGTTTTCGTTGCCATACTCCTCCGAAACGGCTTGACCGATCTTTATGAAACTTTATATGCATATTCAGTAGGTCTGAGAATCGGCCAACATCTATTTTTGATACCTCTAAAACGCGAGCGGAGCCGCGGGCATCAGCTAGTTAGGTCTAAAAATCTGAACTTACAAGTTTTCTTAGCTAATTTAGTTGAAAGTTCTCCATACAGACTATAATCATTAATTTTTATAAGATTTTTCAAGCCACCCGTTTAGTTTACATGTAGGGGAGTTATAAAGTGCAAATGGTTTTTTCTCGCTACTTCCATGGGGAAGTCGCGAAGTTACCATGGGGTTTGAGTACCATACGATAAGGGTGGGGAATACCCTTTTTACAAAAAAATGCGCTTCAAAGTAAAATAAATAAATATTTCGGACACAAATCAAAAAGTCGTCTTAGGAAACGGAATGGACACTGGATAGACACGAGAAAAACACATCCATTCTTCTTCCATCACCAAAAAAATATCTCATTTTTCTCATGATTTATTTTAGCACTTTGTCTATGTAATAATAAATACACAAATAAAAAATATCCATGTAAAGTTTCACCTTTTTAGCATTAACCATTTAGAAGGTAACTCGAGGACGAACAGACATAACGAAACTATATGGGGTCCGAGACGAGAAGTACATAACCCTAAAAAGACCATTAAAATAGATATGAATCAGAGTTACTTTTACCACGTGAATTTCGTTGAATGAAAATATTGAAACAGCATCTATCATACTACATTTTAATTATTTTTAAACCACGTCCAGAGCCATGTAACACAATCAATCAATCAATTTTGCACGTGTGTCAGTGACAACAAAACAGAGGCGTATTTACTATGCTGCACTTGTTTTGTTCCGTACAAATTTAATTGTAAAATATATCAAGAAAAATATTCTATTACCAAAGTATACTTATTAAGAAAAGTTTAAACTTTTGATAAAATTCGGTATGTTATCCGGCCAGCATTATGAATCTGTTGACAACTAATTCATGGAATATACAAACATTCATAAACTAAAAAAAAATATTATCGTTCTTTTGGCGTAGAGAGAGAAGAAATAAGACTGGAACCACACAAGATTTCTGCACGAACGGGCGGACTCCTCTGAAGCGGTCATTGCCTCGCATAGAAGAAATAAGACTAGAACCACACAAGATTTCTGCACGAACGGGCGGACTCCTCTGAAGCGGTCAATGCCTCGCATAGAAGAAATAAGACTAGAACCACACAAGATTTCTGCACGAACGGGCGGACTCCTCTGAAGCGGTCAATGCCTCGCATAGAAGACTACACTAAAATGACAGGATTCATGTTGTCTTCTGTCGTTGGTGGCGACGTCGGTGGTGTCGTAGGTGGTTAGCGTTTTATTGACGGAATAAAAACATATATATCCATGCAAAGCTCCATCTCTCTAACGGCGATAAGTCGAGGACGGACGGACATGACGAAACTATAAGGATTCCGAGTCGTGAAATACGGAACCCTAGAAAGACACGTGGCTACTATAAATTCTGTATCGCGCAGCGTTCTATGTGAGTTGGTACACAATTTCCGCTCTGGGCTTTACTTTGAAAAAAGACGGTCTCATTTAAGATGTTTCATGGTTTATTATTATTTAACTCGTGACTAAAAGTTTAAGATTTTAAGTCTCAAAACATATTAACAAAAGCTATTATGTAATTTTACAAATAATACACGTAGTTTTTACAAATCTTTCATAGCTGCTTTTAATGTATAAAATCGTTAAAGAAAATGTGTGTTTACACAATGTACCAGTACAACATGCTACATAATAACCAGTTGTTATTTTTATTTTGTAACAGTAATAGTTGTAATGAACGTAAAAATCATGATAAATTATGATTTTAAACATGTTCGTTTATTTTACGTTCGCATGAGTTGTTATCAAATTGTTACATGTGATTGAAATGTGTAAAAACAGTAGCGCACTGAGCGATAATAATGTTGTAATAAAATAAATACAGCTTCAAACAAATAAAAGACACGCTTTTAAACAAACAAACATACATGCAAAGGTAATAATAGTATGTTAATTAACTGGTGTTTTTCTCAAGTCCATTACTGTAATAATGAGAACTCTTTCTTATTAAAATAATACAAAACCTAGTGGCCTTAGGTGATTGGTAAGCAATGACGACGCGGTCAGTACCTAGATGGGTGACCGATTGTGGCAAGATGTGTTATGAGCCTTTCTCGTGTATAGGAGGTCAAGTTAAGCAGTCGATGCCGGTTGTTATCACAAGATAACAGTCGTGAAGTTTAGTTGGAGGCCTTCGAGCGGCTTTTTAATATTCAACAGCAATATTTGGTAGCCACAGCGTGTCTTGCATTGGCAAGATACAGTCTCCAACCCGTATTCGGCCAGTGTGGGGAGGTATGGCTTTAACTCTCTCCTGAGAGGAGACCCAATCCCACAATGGAAGGTTATGAGTTGGTAAAGATGATTGTAATACAGCTTGTTTTTTAACCCCCGACGTAAAAACGACGGGATGTTATAAGTTTAACGTGTTTGTGTGTGTGTTTGTCTGTAGCATCGTAGCTCCCGAACGGGAGAACTTATTTTGATTTTCACTTTTTCGTTTTAAAGAATTAGTCGCGAGTGTTCTTGGCTATTTTTGATGAAAATCGGTCCAATCAGTCAAGGGTTTTTTAAATTTTCTTTCATGTACTCGTGAATTCTAACAAACTACAAATTTTGTTGGGAGTTTTTCAGTATTTTCAGAAATGTGCCGTTTAAGAGCTTTATCAATATCAATTAAACCGAATGCTTAAATACATTGTCCAGAAATTCTGAAGAAAGGCTCTGTAACTGAAGTACCATTGGTCAGTAACTTTTCAAGTTTCCACTCATAATTTCTATTATATTGTATCATCATTATCATCCTATCACAGTCCACTGCTGGATATTAAGGCCTTTCCCATTACACACCACTCTCGATCGATTTTTGACTTCTCGCATTTATATTTAATTTCCAACTTTAATTCATCCACTATCCTAAATATGCACTCATTATACTACATACAAAAATATAATACACAAACACACACGCACACACACATAACATTCACTTTGTTGCGAGGGTTCTATTATTATGGAAATGTATTTGGTATACATAGTTTTCTTATTTTATTAAACTTTTAAATTGTTTTTTACGTACTGGCAAAGATAAAACCACATGAGTAATTATTTGCTCGTGTGATAACACTATGTATAGTTCCAAATGTGTATATATGTAAGCTTTGTCTAAAGGTCGCTGGTACTTATAGCTCAGGTATTCCTATTTTAAGTAACAGCAGAACATTTCTGTGGTGTAATAATATATATATATATATATATATATATATATATATATATATATACTTGCTTAATTATTCAGCTTGATCCGGAGATGTTTTCAAGTATACAATTGTGAAATTAATAATAAAATAAATAAATATTGTATGTGTTCTATAAGATTTAATTGACAAGTTCCATGATTAATTGAATACCAATTTTAGTTTCGATTGATGTATATCCAGATGAGATAAAGATGGATTATATGTGAATAGGTATATATCACTGCGTACATTAGCCTATCTAATAGTTTGGGCATTTAATACTTTTCTTGAAAACACCCACCTCATTCTCCCTCCACATCATTCAATCTTTAGACTGGCCGAGAATATGTTTATCATTAAAGCGGCTGTTACATATTTTTGTGCGTAAAGTTGAAATATAAATTGCACAATTATTTTTCTATTACATTAAAGAAAAATGTTAATGTGTTTTACTCTGATTACGTTGTCAACGGAACTCTAAACGCATGAAAACTTTTGTAACAGCAAAGTCATCAATCAATCCTGGTATTGGCAAATGACAGCTAGTAAATAAAAAAGATCTAGACATGACGTTTTTTTTTTTTTTTTTTTAATATCTTTATTTTATTTCTTAAACATATTACAATCTAGTGGTTGGGGTCTCCTGTTAAGCAATGAAAAGCCTGTGTTAGGAGACTCCGCTCCTCTTAATGTTACCACAGTAGTGAAAAAGAAATTGAAAAAACACAAAAAACAAAACAAAAAGTGAAATTAACTATATAAACCAAATCAAAGAAAGACCATTTAGCTATTGTTGTGCCCCGCACTGCTCACACGTTACATTCCACCCACTCGCACCCATGTAGGCATATTTATACACATACACACATACATACTTCCATATATATAGACACATACACAGCAATAAATACAGCACACAATATACTTACATACATAAATAAATTTGATCAAATTATTTATTATGCTTCATGATACAGTAGTGACTCTGCTTCCTCGTAATTTAAAGACGCCAACCATTTAACTAAAGTTTTTTTACAATCGTGGTAGTGTTTAATATAAATATTAAGCTGCTTAAGTACTTTATTGTATAAAAACGCCGAACGTCTTTGAAAATTTATACCAGCAAACTTTGATTTTGTTATAGGGACTTTAACCACATTATGTCTTCTTCTGCTCTTTGTGTTATTTGGATCGTATGTCACGGATCTATGTGTTTTCAAAACCAAATGTAATATATATAGTTTCCTAACAGAGAGCAGGTTGGTAAGCTGGTACAGTGCTTCTGTAGGAAAAGTTCTTTTTTTGAAATACATGGTCTTAATAAGAGACCGCTGAGCGCGCTCGACCTCCAAAAACCTCATCTTGGCCGCACCACCCCAAACTGGAATACAGTAGGTGATAACCGACTGCGCTAAGGCAGTGTAGATGTTGTTGAGGATATTTGTGGTTGTGTTTTGGCTTCTATTGTATGTGGGTACGACATGTCTGAGAGTTTTAAAAACCCAGTTTAGTTTGCGTATTCTGTTTGTAACATGTTCGAGGTGAGAATACCATGTGAGATTCTGGTCAACGATAACACCCAAGTACTTAGTACTCTGCACTCTAGCGATGACTGGACACTGACAGTTATTAGTCGAGTTGGGAATATTGTTACAGGTGTGTATTCTTATTGTAGGGTCAGAACAGGGTTGTGCATGTTTAGTTTTACTGAAGCATATATAATTTGTTTTGCCTGTGTTCAAAGTTAGAAGGTTAGCATTCAACCAGTTAGCTATTTGCGCCATGCCTTGCTGGGCACTAATTGTTACTTCGTCCCAGGTGTCACCAGAAAATACGACAGTGGTGTCATCGGCGTACGAAAAAATTTTGGCTTTGCATAAATTCATGTTACACAGGTCATTTATATATATTAAAAATAAGGTAGGCCCTAAGACACTTCCTTGCGGAACGCCGTATGGTACATCCCTGGCCCCACTGAGGAAATTTTCCAGTTTAACTTTTTGTCTTCTGTCAGACAAATAGTCTTTTAACAAAAGGAATGGAATTCCCCTAATACCAATCCTTTCCAGCTTGTGTAAAAGTACTTTAAAAGACACAGTATCAAATGCCTTTTTTAGATCTATGAAAACTGCTAGGCTCTTTTTACCACTATCTAATTGATTTACAACCAACCCTGTTAGAGCGATAATCGCATCCTCTGTCGATTTACCCTGTCTAAAACCGAATTGGGAGGGTGATAATAGTCCAAATTTATTTAAGTAATTAACCAGCCTTGTGTTTAAAAGTTTTCCAGAATTTTTGATATCGCTGGTAGTACAGAAATTGGCCTGTAATTACTAACGTCATCCTTATCTCCACCCTTATGTATTGGGGTTACAATTGATTCTTTCAAGGGTGCTGGAAAAACACCTTGATCGAAACATAGGTTAGCTAAATGACTTATGATGGGCACAATTTCTTTTCTTGCATACTTAAGAAACTTTATCGGAACATTGTCCCAGCCGGGGGCGCTGTCAGATTTGAGTTGAGATAATACAGAGTTAACTTCATCAGGGTCCGTGTGTATAAGTACGAATGAGCTGTGATGAGTTGTATGCGTGTCGTGACCTATGTTTGCGTTTAATGCTGTAGTATGCTGAATTTTTTTGGCTAGCTGCTTTCCAATGCCCACAAAGTAATCATTAACAAAATCAGCGGATTCAATGTGTGAAGTTTTAATATTAAGCAATTCAAAGTTCGAGTTATTTGTCTTATCTGCATATGTAATATTCTTTATATTTTTCCAAAGTAATTTATTATTGTTTAGTGATTTTTCTAGTAATTGTTTTTCATATATTCTTTTTAATTTTTTAATTAAATTATTACAGTAGTTTCTATATCTGATGTAGGTTATTTTAATCATTTCATTGTGAGGTTCCCTGCGTGTTTCTTTTTGTAACTTATTTCTATTTTTAATGCAGCGTAATATTCCTGGTGTGATCCACGGCTTAACAATACGTTTATTGTTTGGTATTGGGATAGTAACAGTATTTGTTTTTAAGCTATCAATTAGTTTCTGCAATAAGGAGTTTATGACCAAGTCAGGGTTATTACAAAGTAGTAACTCTGAAAGATGTGTGTTCTGTAAATATTTTAGGGCATTCTCAAAATCTGTTTTTGTTCTTGTTTTCTTTACATTTTGGCTGTATCTTAATTTAGAAATTGTGAGGAAAGTTGTGCAATGATCTGTGATAGTTGTGTCGAGAATTGCGATAAAAGCTGCATGTTTCTTCTTATTGATTTTTAACATAAAATGGTCCAGACAATTGTTATCCCTAGTAGGCAGCGAATGACCAGGGAGAATACCGTGAGAAGATAAAGTGTCTAAATAGTTTAATTTATTCTTTTGCTCGTAATAATTTTCTATTTGCTTGTGTATAATATTTATGTTAATATCCCCTGCAATTACTATTGTTTGCACCTTATTTAATGTGTCTAAGTGCGTATGCAAAGAGCTTATGAACTGACTAGCGTCGGGGTTTGAAGGTGAACGATACATACAAAGAATAACACTATTTAATATATCTAATTGTAAACATGATGCGTGTGTTAGTTGTAGCTCCCTTACTTTATGTTTTAATGTGTTTTTTATGTACACCACTACTCCGTCGTTTTGATTCAACTGTTTGGTTGTTGAATAACACAGATAGTTTGTAAGTTGAGGCAGTTGTTTAGTTGAATCTAGCCTACATTCAGTCAAAATCAAAATATCCAGCTTAACAGCGAGGCCAGCCAGCGTCAATAGAAAATCATCAAAGTTACTGTAAATACTCCTTATGTTTTGTGCTATTATTTTAAGGTCATTTTCCTTCATGTGTATATGTTTTGTTAACTCCGAACAGTCACACTGTACTGCACGTGCCAACTCCAAACTGTCTATTTCATTTTGTGTGTGTAATCTACTATCCATACGACTCGATAAGGACTTTCAGGCATGCGCTCAGTAATCTCTCTAAAAACCTATGATATGTATATATCTGCAACCGTGATTCATGGCAGTGATTCGACAATAAATGTATAAAAGCACACCGGCGTGCGTGTTGTAGGAAATAAACGAAACATAATAATATACTCTGTGTGTCTATGTGGAATAAAGTGTCATAGGTTTTCTTATTAATAAATAAATAAGTAAATAAATAGGTTAGTTTGTTTGCGTGGAAATACATCAAAGGCGGTCGATATGTTACAAAATTTGGTTGAATGCTGTGCGAGAGCATTTTAGGGTACAATAGCTTGATCTTATAGTATCCGTAATGAAAATTTACTATGTTGACAATAATAATATTAAAACGTAGTAGGCAGCATTGAAAATTCTGTGTAGTCGTACAATCTGATATTAGGAGTCATTTATTTTCTTGCTGCAGTTGGTGCACTTGTGCTTCACTCTGTATATTTATTATTTTGGAGGTGTCGTCCTTTCTTACGAACACTCGTCCGAAGGCAGTCCAGCAGTACTTGAACTTCTGGGACTTGACGAGATCACGTGCGAGGAAATAGAAGCGGGCACCCTTAGCAGTTAGTTGTTCCGATACATAGACCGGCGTATCCTCGTTGCTAGTATAGCCCAGATGTTTCGCCTGAAGTTTACATTTATTACGGGTGTTAAATTCCTTTACTTTTTTCAGGAATCTTGTTCTCAATATAGCGGTCGTAAATTCCACAATTATTGTAGGATTGTTTATCATGTTCTGTTTACCCTTCAGCCTAAAAATGTCGCCAATGTCACGCTGATTAATGTCCATTCGAATGGTTCTAGAAAGGGCTAGTATGATCTCAACAAGATCTCCGGCAGTTTCGTTGGTTTTTCGAGGGACATTTTTCAGTTCCACGCACGTCTTACGGGATACTCTGTGTAGGTCCTCGACTTTATCCTCTAGAACGGAAATGTACTCTCGATCTTTTTTCACTTTAGATTCGAGTTTATCGATTTTCTGGCGAAATTCTTCGGTTTGAGCAGTTAGTAGACTGATTGAGGAGTCAATATTTGAGTTTGTTTGTTTAATCTCCGTGAGGGTATTTTTAATTTCCTGAAGTTCTTTTTTTTGTTCAGTAATGTAAGACGTAATTAGTTCCCTCATTTCCTCCTTAAAGAGAGCAAATTGCGTAGGTGAAGGTGACAATTCATCTCTCATTCTTTTATTACGATGAATAACATACGATGGCGTACTTTGAATTTCTGTTTGAAATAAGTTATTGTTTACATGTAGTTCAGTGTCAGTTTTAGCGCTCTCAGTTGTGTTTTGAGCTTCATTTGAGTCAGACATGATGTTTTCGCGGGGTGAATGTTTCACTGACATGTTATAGAATATGCGTGTAGGCCTAAATGAACGCTTTGCCGACGGAAACTAGTTTTGTGGGCTTGTATCTTTGAATAATAAATGGGCGGAGATGTCTATAAACTTTCTTACTTGCTGTCAGGTGCAACTGCAGTTGTCTTCGTCGCTGCTGTATTCGTCTCGCTTACGCACGCAGCAGCTGCCTTGACAGTGGTCAAAGGTTAGGGGGCGGTGGGTGGAGCTAGATGAGTTGTTGATTGACAACCGGCGCAGGAGCATAAGTTATCCCTGTCACGCAGATGGTCCTCTTTTTCACACACCTATTCACTTCTCTTTACACTTTATGCACTCCTGGTACTTGTTGGATTTTAACGTACGAATAATTATAAATTATTTAATATTATAATGTGATGATTTATAAAATAATGACAAAATGCACGTCTGTTCACTACGAAGATCCAAAGGAAGAGGAAATCTCTTGTAATATCTATTATAATACTGTTAAACGAGATCGTTTTTTGTTTTTTCGGAAGACGGTCCCCATTTCATCTCAGCCAAATTTTTTTATCATTAAATTCATTATGACGAAGACTTGAAGACTAGAAGACTTTATAATTGAAATAATTTAACTACTCGGCATTGGCAGAAATAGCTGATATTCGGCTGGTTGCCATTTCACTAAAAGAAGAAGAATACTGTTAAAGTACATTTGGGATTCCGTATGTAACGTTGTCATGCTTATTCTGTTGGATTAATTTTGAAAAAGAAGGAAAAGAGATGGATATGAGATACTTTTCGTATGGAAATTTCGAAAATTATTAATTAATTTACCAAATAGGGGCTGACATATAAAACTATTAATTTATCAGTAAGTATAATAAATATTTTTGAAACGTACTGTGGGTAATTCTAATTGTAAGGGAGTGTGATTCTTAAGTAGCAACTTTACGTAGGTGGTGGAAATTACTTACCATCAAATAAGCCCTCTACTTTCTAAGTCAATAAAAGTTCGTAGATGTAAAAAATATTTATCATACGTATTCTTTCATGTAAAAATGTGTAAACTAGAATTTCTGTACTTTTGACGAGTCTAAGAAAAAGTTTTAATATTTACTACATATTAATAATACATACCAGCTGGGTCCCGCAACGTTACCTACGGTGCTTATTGTACTTATACAACAACTGCGGGTAATGTTGCGGGGCGTAGCTAGTCTCATAAATAGCCCAGCTGCTCCAAGAAAGTTAGTCCTTAAATTATCAGCTATCTGGCAGTGGAATTCTCATCAATACGGTCAAGAGGTTCTAGAGATAATAATAATAATATCGCTTTATTGTACATTACTGATGTACAATCATCATCATCATCATCAACAGCCTTCAACAGTCCACTGCTGGACATAGGCCTCTCCTTAGAAAGGTGGTTTTGGCCTACTATACCACGCTGGCCAGACGGGTTGGTATTGGGTTGGTTTCAAGTTTTCCTTCTCTGTGCATCGATGTTGTCTTGCGTAGTTTATCCCTTAGTCGCCTTTTACGACACCCGCGGGATGAATATAGGTGGTGACACACTGTATTCTTAATCCGTCACCACACGGCACTGCACTGGCACTGCACTGATGTACAATAAAGCGATATTATTACCCGCAGTTGTTGTATAAGTACAACAAGCACCGTAGGTCATCATCAATAATTACATGCAAAACGGTATAAAAAACTAGGAAAGACGGTGACGGTCCGAATAGATTTCAAAACGTATAAAAAAGGAAAGAGATTAGCCGGGACAAACAGATAGACAGACTTATTCATTTTATCATATGTATCAAATGAAAAGCTGAGAAATTTAGAACTATATACAGAGATTTTAATTAAATTTATTTTTGTAGATTCTAGAACATTGTCTAAATAATAAATTATCTTTTAATTATCATTATCTTTACTGTTTCAAATAAACAGAAATTGGATTTGTTGTTTTAAATTCAAGCTTCTCAAAGTCACTCTACTCTGAACTCTATACTGAACCTGTCTTCGTGGTTTGCATACTTTTCTTTCTTTTCAACCCGGTAGGTAGTACCCTCATGCTAAACAACGGATAAGTGAATATCTTGTAAGGGTTTTCATAAGTCTACAAATCCAGAAGTCAAAGTTGCGTTTAGTAAAGACTACAAACATTGTGTTCGAAACGATTAAAAATTTTTAAATTGACAAATTAACGTTTAATCAATACCATTACATGAAATTGAAGTGTTTTTCACTATTAATGAAAATTAATCCGGAAGAAGCTTATTTAAATAACAGAAATACCGAAAAAACATTTTAAATTTCTGTTTGTATTTCTTTCTGTTTGGTCCGGTTAATCTCTAGAACGGCCGAACCGGGAATTCACGGGTAAGTCCCGTGAATTCCCGATAGCTAATAATACGAAGAGTAACTGAAGCTATTTCTTTAGATGGTTCAACGAGAGACTTCGACTAGATATATTAGTATATGTGATTGGTAAAAAAATATTTAAAATAGACTCTGATATAGGCCTTGTAAAAATAAGTCTTCTCAAGATTTTTTTTTAACCAGACCTAGTCCTGGACATAATTTTGCGAGCTTTGTCGATGACATTATATTTTGAGACGTAAGTAATGTGAATGATTATTGAGTTAATGTGAGTTGGTTTGGAGTTCACATGACTACCGAATACTATATATATCATAAATAATGAAATCATTTGCACGTATGTGTACTACTAAAACGTCATCAATTAATTAACGATCCTATGTTTTTTTTAATTATGATTAAAATAATTTTATGATAAATTTAATAAATATTAACTATTTCAATAATATTTATAAAAAAATAAAAGAATTTTGACCATTTAGTCTTATATTCCACGATTTTGTTATAAATTTTTAAGTCATAAATAAAATCGTAAATATCCTTTAATACTAAAAAAACTAAAATGTTAAAACATGGAATTTAAATGTTTAAAATATTACCAACCTTTTGTAAACAGGTATATCTTGACAGCATAATTTATTTCTTCACAACACATAAATTTGATCACTTAATAAAATAATAGAATCACTTATGATAGTATGTACTTAAAACTTTTTTAAATATTTTTCAAACTGGCACACAAACACTTAAGAACTTTTTAAAAATCTAGCGGATTGAGAACCAACTATAGAGTCAATTAAAAAATGATCTTGATTTTTTAAATTCTTGAAACAAAAGATGATCGCGCGCGAAATATCGAACATAGAGTGTGTGACGTCACAAAAGCGTCCTCAGCATTCGCTCTCTCGCGGGAAACTGGCGGGAAACCTGTGTGCGCGAGAAAATTCCTGATACGAGTATTCTGTGCGAAGCTGAAGATTTATTACATTAGATAGATTTCAAATGTTGTCAGACCTATGCGCACGGGAGTTCGTGAGCAAGTTCTCGAGCTTAAAGCACTTCAATGAGATGTTTGGTATAATTAGATTCTGATATCTAATGTAAATAGATAATTATTTTGATATACACTACAGCTGCAATTTTACTAAGAGGTGTTAAGGAGTATTGTGATTACGTCAGCATAACGTTAGATAGCGTCGTTGTACAAAAGTTTTGGATGCAAGACAATGAACTTCATCTTCATTTATCGCGTTAATCAATGTCATCAAACGTTTATTCTCAACTAATGGGTATGCCTATGGTCAAAATACACCATACATAAATGAAACATACATTCAATACTTCTATAGCGCAGTGGTAGTTAATGCGACTGTTGTACTTGAGGTCTCGGGTTTGATTCCTGGGTAGGACCAAATATTTGTGTGATCCGCAAATATTTGTTTCGGGGTTTGAGTATTTTCTATGTTTAATTTGTATGTCTTTACAAAAAAAGTTAGGTTTATGTATTTATATCAGTTGTCTAGTACCTATAATACAAGCTCTGCTTAGTTTTCTGTGTAAGATATCCGAAATATTTATTATTATATTTATTATTTATGTATAGTATAAATTCCTTTGTGCAACTTTTGAGCTTTGAAATTGGAAGACTTTTAACTAAACGATGTTGCTTTATGAGGCTGTAATTCCTTTCTAAATATATTAACAGAATCATGATTGATGGTCGGTCAGCACTGGGCTTGCAACATTTCGAGCGTATAATATTAATTTTAAGCCGTGAGCCTGTGCTTACGTTAGGAACACCGGAACCGGAAAGATTATGTTTAATCATCCACAAGACTTACATTGTAACGCGATTGAACTTGACACAAATCCTGTTTAGTGTTCTATTTTAGCTTCATTTGCTTGTAAATTTCGTATTTATGTTTTTTTTTATTTACTTACTGTGGAGTTTTACTCGTAATCATGGGCATAAAGGAAACAAAAAAGTCTTTATAAATAAATTAGATAATTCATATTTTTAACATTTATTTGAATTCCACAATGTTAACAATAGATGGTTAACATAAGCTTAAAAATATTATAGGATCAATTTGTAGACCATGTAGGGCACAGCAAATTTCATATCACATATAAATTATTAAAAGTAAATTGGAAGCAAGGTTATATCGAAATTAGTTTCTTAGAAACTAAACGCCAGAAAGGTAAAGAACAAAAAGAAAAACAAACATAAATCAATAAATTACTATAACACTTCAGGTCCTTAATAAAAAAAACTTTTCAAATGTGACATTTAATGTGAACACTAATATACTACTTAATAATCTTTACTAATTATTGGAGCGGTAAGCTCACTTGCCCACTTTGGGCAAGTGGGCTATATAAGCCATCTCCGGGCGCATCAGCGCCAATAAGGGGTCGAAGTGGTCGCCATGGCCGAAATCGGTCGGATTGATTGATTGAATCTTTACTCTACATAGTATGAAATGAAGTTACCTCTACTGTCTATGCGCTTAGATCTTTTAAAGTGATTCAAAAATAAGCTTTGTATTAAAAATACATGCATATTTTAGGAGAGTAAATTTAAGAATTCCAAGAATTATTTCTATACCTTTTAAAACGAATATTTGCGGATTACACAAACATTTGATCCGACTCGAGCATCGGACCCGAGACCTCAAGCACAGCAGACGCATACAATAAAAAGGACTATTCAAAAAAGACTCTTTTACTAAGATATTATGACGGTTTTCTCAAATACAACATCATCAAGAACACACACTACCCACAGCAATCGCTCTCGATCTGCCTGCAGTCAGACACGTTGCCATGTTATCATGCGAGCATAATTATTATGGCATGCAAAATAAAGGAGGTTATAAAATATATCTAATGCGTTTTAGATGCTATTATAATTCATAAACACTCAATAGTAAAAAAAGTAACTTAATTTTTATTGTTAGATTGAAGTTAAGTTTTCATAGACAAAAAAGAAATTTTGAAATTAAGGAACCTTTTGTCATTTTCGAGGAAGAAGTATTTTTGTTAAATATGTAGCATTCAACCAAAATAAACATTTAATAATAATTATATAATAACGTGACTATAATCTTATTATAAAAGACTAAGGAAATTTATGGTCACAAAGTCTGTCAATCTGCCGGCAGAAATGTGTATTTGTTTGCAAAAAGTCAAGGTTACAATACTTTCTACAATAATTTAGTATGTGTTGATAAATTACACATATATTTTGAAACATCACCTAACACAAATGAGTGTTTACAATGTTCAAATTGTGAATTTTATTAGTTTCCATAGTTTATCTAGATTGAAAATCTGTGCAGTTTACGGCGTTAATGTCCTCGGGCTATATACCTACATTAATTAATTTGTAAAAGAGAGAAAACAAAAGTAATTTAAATTTGCTGATGTGTTCACTTCTTAAACTATTATGTATCAGTTACATTGTGATTGCTATGAACTTTAGTGACCAAACCATAGATAATAAATCTTCGTATTGTCATCGGAATTCTTTGAATTATTCATGGCTTTTTTACATGTACGAATTAATTTACGAATTATTCCGTGTAGACGAAAATTATGCTGCTGTAAAAAAGAAATTATTTTAAACTCACCTGTCAACTTGCAACTAATACTTTCTTGATCCTACCGTTTGTATATTAAAGTTGTCATTTTTAATTGTCTCTCAACTCTTTTGGAAAATAAGGTCTTTGTAACCTCACAAAGAAACATTTTTTTTTTATATAACGTGTTATATGTTTCTAGACTCATATTTTTTGCTGTAAACGGACTTATCGGCGCTAAAAGTCTACCCGTGACTGCGAGCGGTGTAATCCGTTCGAAACGTCGGAAATTAGAAGGTATCGTAACCTTTTTAGTGTTATCGTATTAATTATAAATTTTTTTTAACTGTTAATTTTTGATTTTCTTCTAAATTATTTGTTTAAATTGTTTTACATGAAAACCTAACTGTATTGAATGGTTTTACTACTTTAATTCACTTTGGAAGTTTGGCGGTGATCCACGCCCATGAGTGGCATGGGCGTGGATCACCGCCAAACAAAGAGCACGTAAAGCCGTCGGTCCCGGTTGTCATGAACATCTATGGCAATCGTTATTGGGAAGTCAAAGCCCTCAAATTTACTGACAACTAGTTCAACCTTCGAATTTCAGTTCTCCCTTAGGGTTCCGGAGGTCCGATGCCAGTCGCTCCATGGAAAAACTGATATTCAGGTAAAACCGGTTGAACTAGTAGCCGACCCCAAATAATATTGGGAATAAGGCTAGGAAGAAGAATTCACTTTGATCTAGATGTTGTACTAACTATGATAACCGTTAGGTCTATCTTCTATCTAAATAAAAATTCTCCTGTTACAATGTTAGTTGCCATACTCCTCCAAAATGGCTTGATCGATTCTTGTAAAATTTTGTATTTCAGTAGGTCTGAAAATAGGACGTAAATTTATTTTTAATACCTCAGGAAAATAAATGATGTAACGGACGCGACTAAGTTATATTTAGCAGGTAAATGACTACTTTTCCCTCGATAAAATAATTCAACAAATAAAATGTTTTATTGTTTTACTAACAATTATGTATATGAATGTTTTGATGAATAAATGAAAAATTGAATTTAAACAGACCGTATTTTAACTCACTTAAAATTATGTTTGAGAAACAAATATCATTATTTTTTACAATTTTATTTAATATGCCTCAGATTGATATTAGTAAATAGGCACATATTTATTTTACTACTACATTATTAACGTACACAGTTGTACAATAAAGGTCTTGAAAATTAATTAAAGATACATTTTATTGCAAATAATGTATGCACAATATAATTTCAATGTTATAAATTGGCTCGTATAAAATCTGAAATTCAGGTAAAACCGGTTGAACTAGTAATCCGACCCCAAATAATATTAGTTATAAAGGCTAGGTAGAAGAAGAAGTTATAAAATAACAGGTCCTGTTATGTTTTATATAAATAGAAATCTAAGAATACATCAAAGTATTTGCCACACATGCGAAGGTATTTCGCTTCGTTTACAATTTTAAATATGTTAGTTCTTCAAACGATGATGTCGTAACAACAAGTAGAATAGTTGTTCGCCAAAATAACTTCAATAAAAACAAAATCCGTCAATTTGTCAAGAGAGATGAAGTAAAATAATAATTCATCTCGCAGCGAACAGTTCTGTATGAGTAAATAATCGGGTAGTTGAACTTCTTTTAACTCAAGAATGATGATTTATAGACTGTTGAAAAGAAAGTAGCATACCTGTTATATATTTTGAATTTTTACGACTTTGAATTCGTGCATACTGGTAGCGTTTATTCGTAAAAGTACTAACAAAGGACCAAAAAAATTAAGATAAAAAAAAT
Source organism: Phragmatobia fuliginosa (assembly GCA_932526445.1). Lineage (NCBI taxonomy): Eukaryota > Metazoa > Arthropoda > Insecta > Lepidoptera > Erebidae > Phragmatobia > Phragmatobia fuliginosa. Next base: position 6,293,484 of record OW052058.1, on the reverse strand, counting down.
ACTCAACGGCAGTTGTGTTCAGTGGCCTCTTTCTTAGTCTAAACTAAACGAAATGTTAGTCAAGCAGATCACTGTAATTAGAATAATATATATACACGGTTAGTTTTTTATTACCATAAAACCACCACAGTAGGTATTCTGTGGCATCACACGCCGTTCAACTCAATGGTATTGACACTGAAACAATTAATATCTTTGCACTGAAGTGATATTTTATAATTACGTAATTACGTTGTAAACTATATCATGCGTTATGTACAAAGTTTTGGTAGTTTTCTGGATAATATTAACATGTAATTTTTTTTTGTTTTGATTACATAAATGTGTTCAGTATCGAAAGCTGAATACCACATATTTTTTTAGACATTAAAATTTAGTCGTGTATAGTCTCTATTATAATATTAATGTAAAGAAATGCCTTGTTATACAACGTACATAACTACCTGATTACGAAATTAATTTTTAAGACGAGATCTTTTTCAGTTTAACTAAAAATTTTAAAAATATTGTTAGCCTTATGTTGCACGGGCTATAATTATAAATCTATTGACACATTAACTGAAATGTTTTTTGAATTCGTGGGAAGTGGTATTTCAGCAGATGACTCGTCTGCACCACTATGCCATAGAAAGTGACAAACGTAGTAATACGCAGGAACACTGGAAATAGTGTGAATCATTAATCACAATTTTTCATCATAAACAGACATTACGAGTTTTCAAGTCATAACATCATTCATGGCTCCGAACATAAAAGTTCGAAACTACATTTTATATGTGTGATTATTTATAAGCAATGAACATCAAAATTTGATTATTAAGCAGTACCCTATATGAGCCGGACAAAGTGACTACTCTTTCAGATGGTAAGCATAAGTGGAATCCAAGAGTAAAGGTCACCATACTCGTTATAAATACAAAGAATGCAGCATGAGGACCTACAGTATGGCAACTTATTCAGATTCTTCTGCTTCATTAGGCCATTGGATTATTTTTTACATCTGCTCACTAAAAGTGGTCAGACTTGAAAAAAAACGTAAACGTTTACGAATGAAATCACAAATTCAAGTTCCAATCCAAGTTTATTAATTCTACTTTTCTTAAAATTAATTGTTTGTCGTTGACATAATTGGGTTCTGTGGTTACTTATAATTATTACAGCGGGAGCCTCCTATTGTTATGAATATAATACAATTTTCAAATACAGTGATTGTCATTTTGTATCTTGTTGTTACAATTGGTACAATTTAAATTAATTACATTTTATTACTTTGCTACAATATACAAATTAGTTTTATTATACTAATAATGAATTTGTATTATGGTCTGTTTTAGATAAATGCCTAAGTAAAGTAACATTATTCACGTGTTTTACGAATTCACCCCGAATACCACCTGCTGGTGCTTATGTCAGACTCGAACCAACTATAACACGGTGCGCTATTTCAAGAAGCTAAGAAACCAGGTGTATCCTCTAAAGGAGATCTCTGAACCCCCAAAGTGCCTCGGGCCACCTATGATTTCTAGATGGCCTCCTCCACTGTGGTAAGACAACTCCAATAGGAAAGGCCGTAGGGTTGTAGCTCATGCGCGTCCACCCTGACCTGCTTCTGCTAGAGTTACAGATGCCCTCATCTGTCACCCCAGGCTTGCTCTTATGGAGGGCAGAGATCGTTTAACGGTCTCTGGCACCCGAGTTGCCTGCGGTATCAGGGCCTGGCGGACCAGGAGAGTTCTGAACCGCTTTCGGTCTCGTTCCGTACTAAATTCCGTAATAGAAGAACTTGCATACTTCTGTATGAAGAAATGACAAAGTTCCACGTGCTCTCGCTCCGTATCATGTAACGGAGCGAAAGAGCCCCCACGCCGATGGCTGCCATGAGATCACGGAGTCTCAGCTCTTCCCACAAAGGACATTCTACCAGCGTGTTAAGCACCGTGTCCGCGGTCCGGTCATTGTAATGGTGGCACTTAGGCGTTGGCTCCTTGCGAATCTGACCTCCATAGCAGATGATTTCCAATTATCCGCTTGACTGTGTTAACCGTTATGAGAAGGTGCCGTGATGCCAATCCTCCATAATGGGTCTAACAGCCGTAATAACGGCGGACCCAGCGCTCCTGGCGGACCTGGCAGAGTTGGGATATCTGATCTTCGATTTCTCGAGTCTCAGGTCTCCTACCCATCTGCCACGTCTCCTAGCGCAACTGATATAGAGCCGCAACTCTCAAACGTACCTGAATCTGTTACGCTTTCACATCTAAATCACTGCACTGATTTCAATGAAATTTGGTATTTAGATACTTTGAATCCTGAAAAATGACATATAATGCTACTCTTAACCCACAAGAAAGTGGGTGAAGTCACGGGCAGAAACTAGTAAGTAATATTATTTTATCCAATCTTAATAAAAGTTTAAATTAAAACCAAAGCATACTAGAAGATAAAGTAAAACCAATTAAAACAAGATAACTAAATTTTGTCATTAAGATAATGCGCAAAGCACGCTGCAATATTTGTGTATGCATAAAGGAACGTTGTCTAGTGAAAACAAAGTAATATATGTAAAGAAATGAAGGTGTTTAAAATTCATGCTATAAAGTGCCGATAACGAGTTCATTAAGTGATAGTTAGATAGGCTTTCTCTTTTCGAATTCTTACTAGGTACTTAGTCGAAAACTTAAGAATATTTTATTCAAAACTAGCTGAGTCCCTCGGCGTGGAGTGAAGTTGGTAACAAAATTTAGCCTTAGTTACTCCTTATATCATCAGCCATCTGTCAAAGAAAGTCCCGTTGAAATCGGTCCAGCTGTTCCAGATATTACCCGGAACAAACAGACGGACAGACATACAGACAAAAAATTAAAATATTCCATCTTGGATGTCAGTCCCGTAAATACATTGATTTGCATTTATTAAAAAACTGGTTATTTGTTATTACAAACAGACACTCCAATTTTATTTATTTGTGTGTATAGATTTAAAAGAGAATCTTCATAGACCTTAAAAGGCACTTCAAAGTAATAAATAAATAAACAAACGTTTATAATAATTATTATCTTCAAAAGGCGAGATTCTCAAATGGTAAGATTTTCTCCTGAAACACAGGTGGCTGCTATTAACGTAGCAATTTGCTAAATGTGACCCCCTACCCCGTAGTTTGAAGCAATCTCGGAAGGGGTTTCGTCCGCTTTAGAAAACTCGAACAATTGTCGGTTTTGTTCTTTTACGAGCGCGTGTCTGAGTAAAGGTATGCGATATATTATTTTCGGTTGTATAGAACCTTTGTTATTTTTATCTTTTAAGAGTAACAAACGTTTGAAATTGTACCTTTTTAAGTGATAAATGAATATTTGTACAATAACAATTTGGTTTGATTTTAGATATTTGTTTTCTTTTTCTTTACACAATAGGGTCATCAACTGTTGTTACATTATTTACATTATTTACACACCACCAATGGGTTAGTGCTTGAAAGGACGGAACACTGGCCGTCTTCCGTTCAATAGTCAGCATAGATTTTGTTCTCTAAATTATACTACATTATTTTTCTGAAAAATATTTTTAGTACTTAAAACTTGTTATTGTATATTGATTGAAGTTTAATAAGCCTACATTTATATTTTAATTATAATGACAATGCTAAAACTATATTATTAATATAAATTATTCAATGATATAATATATATATATATATATATAAATATATTGCATTAATATACCATCATATACACATATATAACGAACGAACGGAGGCCTTCGTCAAATAACGTGATCGATTTCATCATAACCATCTTATAAAGTAATAGATAATTCATATTCATTCATTCGTCATTTATTAATATCATTGAAAAAATTCCAAATCTATGTTCTATGTTATGTAGGTTGGTTTCTGAACTTAGTCCTTTAGGTGGACCATTGTACTTGAAAAATTCTACATCTATTCTTTTAAGTAAAATATTTAAATAAAATAAATATAATCATAATGTTAGTTGATTTATTTTACAAATAACACCATAGTCCCTAAATATGGAAGCCTAAAATTAAGATGCAATGAGTTCGTCCCGTATCTTCGTGAAACATTGTAGGCATAAGTCCCATTGGGACTAAAGTTTAGTTATATATTAAGTTTCAAACATAATCAGGTCAGGTCAAGACCAACACAGACAAATCCCTTAACAATGCTAGAGTTAAGATGTTCTGATATAATTTTAGGCCATGTTTATTGTCTTGCATTAGTAGGTACTTAACATTTGGAATTATATGCCAGCTGTTTGGACAGAGAGACACCATACATCTTAAGCTGAGTCACTTTGAACTTTTGGGCCAGTCCGATGGTGAGTGTCCACGTCTCAGCTCCGTATGTCATTACAGGTAGGACACACTAGTTGAATACTTTGGTCTTTAATGATTCGGATATCGGTAACTTACAGATATGAAGTAGCTTTCCATATGCCGTCCAGCTCATACGAATCCTCCAGATCGAAATTGTGCCGTCTGAATTGAATTGTTTGACCAAGATAGATGTATACTATGACTCGGACTTGGGAATACACGCCTATTATGCATGGTTTTCGTCTTCGATATTCATTCCCGATCCCACTGGCCTTGAAAAATCATCCAGGCTGTTGAGCATTTGTTCCAGAACATGCAGAGACTCCGCCAGAATAACTTTGTGGTCTGCAAAACACAAGTGTGGGAGGTAAATGTCATTAATGTTGATTCCTTGTCCGTTCAATACATTGGTAAACAGTTTCGGAGATATAAAGCCTTCCTGCCTGTTTCCCCTTGTATTTGGACGGTCATCTTTGCGGCTTCGTAAAGGCATCTCATCTCTTAGACTTTATTGTTCACGGACTTTAAAACAAAAGAGACACCTCTATAGTGTAAGGAAATGCCGGTGCCTTCTAGCTATAACGTCTGACTTGTAAGAATATCTGTAAAAAAAATACTTGCAAAATTATTATCATTTTTGTATAAATCATTTACAACAATATGATGTGGTAGTGAATATTGATAAAAAAATCTGTGGCAAACAAATATAAGAAATAAAACATCTAATTTAAATTAAAGGTGGCAAAATTCGCGAGTAACAGTTAGACATAAAACAAAGCCACAAACCCGCTTTACTTGTCATAACCCAAGTTGAAGAGCTCGAACTTGTGATTGCCTCCATTACCGAGTGTTTTGGCCATCAACGTGTCTTATTGCAAATTATAACTTGGGGCCTCACCTATATACAATGTTACATATTAATTAAATTAGACTTACGTGATGTGTTTCAACATTGCTTATAACCCTGTCAGGAGTATGTCATATGTTTGTTGAATAGTTCAAAAATGGCACTGTTTAAAAGCTAGAAAAGACAAAAATTTTAGGTGATGTAACTTTCAAATTAATGTGAGGATTTGTTATTGGCTGTCTATTTTCTTGTCTGCTCGTATTCTGAATGTTAAAGCTGTAAATTCTCCATAGTATATAAATAAATAAATATTTTTTTGTTAAAACTATTACAATATAGCAAACAAGCAGACAGGTACCGTCGTCCACGGATGCACGGATGCGGATGCAGACACAATTATGAGCAGTGTTCTTTTACTTCTTAACTTCTTATTTCTTTGTACAACTTTCATATTAATATAACTCCAATCTCTCTGCCTATTCCCTAAAGCATTCAGTATTGATGGCAATAATTTTCTCCCTATAATGATAAAATGTCCGCGTCTAATCTTTGTCTCCCTCGGGGTGTAGGTGTGAGTGTATATGTACCACTATTAATATTTTTATAATAAAGAATTAAGTCATAAATTTTATGGTATCCACAGCCATAAATGTTATCGAACTAAGATTTAATATCCGTGATAAAACTATTTTTGTCATTTTGTACAACAAATGAAGTTTTAGTGTTATTTATTGGAAATTGAGTCGTAAAATGGTTTTATTCTCGATATAATAATGGGTAGAATCAAAAATTATTGTAGTTATTGAAATTTTTGACTATTTATTATAAGGAAAATTGATTTTAAATATCGATCTACCGTCATTGTGGTGAAGAATAGCCTAATGTCCCTTCCCGTCCGAATGTTATCGAATTCAGTGTAGCAGTTTGGCACTTAATGCGTAATAGACAAATAGACAGATGACTTCGAATATTTACTAACTTACGTACTTATTATTATTACTACTTTCGAATTCCCAACATAAAGTTAGTCCCAACATTAATGTATTAGGAACCAAGATATTTTTATGTGGTTTTAGTGATATGCTACTGCTCCACCTGCGTCTACGCGCTACGCAGATGTGGCCAACGTTTTAATGCGTTAAAAACAAATGGCATTACTAATGCCGTTAAACGTTAAGCGATAACTCGAGTGCATTCTATCGGATGCGCTCGCATAGCAATGACGAGTGCCCTTTGTTTTAGGCGGGAACTACATTTAGGTACTAGAACAACAATGGAGTGGTTGAACGAAAAGACGTTAGTTTTTAGAGCTATTGCAATAAGAGCCGTGTCTTTGGAATAGAAAGCTGCAATCCCATAAAAATCGCCGACGATGTATATGAATCATCCACTATCTTCTTTTTTTCGTTTTTTATCCCTTTTTAAATTACATAAAATAATTTATAAGGCTCATTATCGCAACTAGTGTAGCTGTTTTGGCCCCCTTGGGAGTGTTGTGTGTTAACGCGTTAATTGACGAGGAATTACGTCTTAATGGCATTGTAACCTTAATGTAGCCAACGCGCATTTTAACGCGTTATCTAACGCGTAGTTCGCCATTAGATTAGCATTAAGGCTAACGCAGGTGGAGCAGTAGCATTAGAATAAATAATTATTTAAAGAAAAAAATGTAGTGACCCACGCTATGGCAGCTTAGTGAGATGCCTCTGCAACATTAGACCTTCGTCTCACACTCACCAACGAAATACAACAAATATAAATAAATAAATAAATTCATAAACGAAATACCTAAAAATGCGCAAGTTTTTATGTTAATAGTAACAAATTTGGTAACATACTATGTTAAATTAAACAGAATGATTCGAAACCTTTAGATATTCTTCATGTCCGTCCGTCTGTCCGTCCTTCCGTCCTCGACTTACCGCCCAAACGGTAGTTGCTAGAAATATGAAACTTTGTATGAATATGTGGTTTAATTACGTCTACAAAGTGCTACAATACTGTTACAAAAAACATTTTTATTTGGTGTACCTATCCTACAAGTGAAATTTGGATGTTTTTTTTTCTCGCGTCTATCCCATCGCGTGGGGTGCGATTAGATATATTTTAAAAAGTTGTGAGGTTGCTAAAACTATTTTTCGATTTTTATTTGAGAGTTATTTAAATTTGGAGAGCATTTTTTTGCAAAAAATAGGTTCCCCCACCGTTCTAATAGCCAAACGGCGGGCGCAAAAAAACAATTCTTTTTTTTATTGTAGTAGTCCACATATTGAACTAAAGGAAAACTGTAGCGGTTTAGATAACTTTTTAGTTCAGGATTTATAGGATCTTAAATATTAAATTGCACTCACTTGGAAAAAAATGTACAAAAATAACAATAAGAGTAAGAAGTATAAGAATAAGTAACCACGATTATATATTGAACACGATTTTAAATCCACCTACAATAATTATGGGTGACTACGAAACCCTATTTTATGCGTGGTCCAACATTGTTAAATAAATTAAAGTTAATGTTTATTTATCTAAAGACAGAGGAAGTTATCATCACAGGCATTTAATTTTTTCTATCACTTATAAAGTTATTGTTTTCAACTTTAAAAAAACCCTACTTCATACAACAATAACTACATATATGCGCATAGTCATTGGGGTGTCACGCTCCATATTGATTATGCTTTCTGGTTTTTGCAAACTGAAGCTCCTATTTGGACGCTGAGCGTTGATGATTGTTACACAGTTTTAAATTTAATTTGCAATTGTTCCAATGTACGGTGACTACCCTTGAACCAGTAAAATTTGTGCTAATATCTACCGAAATTAAATTACATGTACTTACGATTAAAAACTTCTTTATTATGCCTTTATCGTAAACTATTAAGAAAGTTTACTTTTGTAAATTTCTGCCCTAATATCGAACAACTTGACGTCAATGTTTAAAATTATACTAGTTAATATATTCAAACAAAAAAAAATTCAGTCGGTATGGTTTTTACTTTCAATATTCTTTCAAAAATTGGAACAATAATTATATCTCTCTTCAAAAAAATAGGAACTTTATCTAAGTGAATATAATAATATAATGTCTTAGTTTTTGTTGGCGGGCTGCAATTTACACGTGAATTTTATTTTTATTTTTCTTCTTATATATTAGATACTCTCTGTACACAAGAATTTCATTAATTTATGATACAATAACTAAATAAGTATATAGGCTCAGTGTAACTAACAATGGCTTAAATGAATGGGTAATGTGGAAATAACAATTGACTGTAATTATTTTAAGTCGTTCTTGGGACTTCCGTGGACTGAACAGGGATTCAGTAATATGGCTCTGAGTCTTACGTAATCTATTTAGCAATGGGTAATTTCCCTATGGAGATCAGTCCAATCCGTCCGTCCAGCCCCGGACAGAAATGATAAAGCGCTGTCTCGAAGCCAAAAATAACTAAATATACATTTTTGTGTGTTTTAGTGTACTTTTTTTGTTTTCTATTTCTTTTGTTAAATTAATACAATTTTAATTATTAAATTAACATCCTGAAATAAAAATATTACATCAAAAGGATATATTGTATTGCGGGTAAATGATAAAGATAGTCACAAAAATTATTAAACGATATTCATAGGAGAAATTTTTCAATGTATTTACTCATATTAATTCCTACCATATACTGTATCTAACATGCGAAAGTCTAAAAAAAACTATGTCTGTTTGTCTGTTACGTTTTCATGCCTAAACCGCAGAACCAATTTTGATGAATTTTAGTATAGAGATAGAAGGAACTTTCAATATACGAAATAATAGATGCGGAATGTCTAAGACCACGATGTTAAACGTCTTTAGCTGTGGACAGATTTGAAAAAACAAAACAAAATAATTCATATAGTCTCTGTGTTATCCCTTAAGTACTGATAATGTCCTCAGAAGAGTGGCAACATTGAGACTTGAGACGTTTAATGCCATTGCTAATTTTCTCTTCTAAAACAATAATAGTTTAAAAAACTAAACAAACACGCTTTTAAACAAAAAGTAGAAAATAATTTTAATGTAACAAAGCGTGGTGTGCTTTCTGAAAATATTTCAATAACGTCGCCCCACGCTATGTGTGTTTGTTTTTTTAAAACAATTAATTTTTTCCTAGACTATATAAGAAGATATTTGGTTTAATTTTTTTTACTTATTTTTCAAATTAGTGTATTGTCATCGGTCCTCGATAAATCTACAAAGTTTGAACGAAATCTGGCCGTTTAAAGTGGGTCATAATCGCATCCAAAGGAGTCGGTTACAAACAAACAAACATACAAGTGAAGCTAATATAAAGCGTGTAAAAAGGCCTGTCCTCTGATCACAGAAAAAGCAAATTAGTTCAATTTATATTGTAAACTCCATGTAAGTGAGCTTGATAGAGGACACTTTCAAGTTCACTATTATCATTAAATGATAACGTGTAAAATGAAAGTCAATGTCATAGTAAAAGTTAAAAAAAATTGCAACACCATGGCCATGGGTCTTAAGCGTGGGTTGAACACGTAAAACCTTTTAATGCCCCTTTGTAGGATCCCCAAAAGCACAAACAAAATAATGATCGAATGAGTACTCCTGATCGTTGTATAGTGTACCATGGGATCTTTACACAATACAAAACCAGGCCATTAATTCTGTTCTAGTTGTATTTTATACTATCGAAACTTTAGACTCAACTAATCTTCACTAATATAATAAAGGTAAAAGTTATGCCTAAGAGTTTGTTTGTTTAGTATGTCGTACGTGTTCTCAGGAACTTCAGGTCCGATTTGAAAAAATATCCGAGTATTAGATAGGTAATTTAACCTGGAAGGCTATAGATTATATTAAATCATACTACGGCAAATTTGAGTGGACTAGTTATGAAAAACAGAGGGAAATGATTCCTTTTGAGAGCTTTCACAGCATGCGCCATGTACTAATTAGTTCACATTGTATACCATCAATAGAAAACGCAGATGCGGATCCGTGTGTCAATAATTTAAATAATAATTATCAAATTTATATTATCCTGATTTAGTATAGGTTAGCCACGGTCGGAGTAATAAAATATCCTTACAGAAAAATAGTGTTGAGTATTTATACCAGCTAACATCACTGCCAAGAGAAGGAAAACTTGAAACAAACCCTTTACCAACCCGTCTGGCCAGCGTGGTATAGTAGGCCAAAACCTCCTTTCAAAGGAGAGGCCTATGTCCAGCAGTGGACTGTTAAAGGCTGTTTATGATGATTATGATGATTTATACCAGTGTTCTTCACATAGTGAGGTTACTAGAGCATAAACTCTGACCCTTATTTTCCGTTCCGTAATCGCCGGTTGGTGCCTATCTCGGACTCGAACTGATTAAAGCCCATGGAACCCCGACGTACTTTTTTTTTTTTTTTAACGTGTGGAAATCCCCACGGACCGTCACCCCACCGGGGCTCTCGGCGGGGCGCTGTGTCGGACTCAAGCCGACTAAAACCACACGGTGTGACCTCTCTGTGCCTGTATTTGGAAGGGATCCAGGTAACTGTTTTCCTTCTGGAACCCTCCCAGGGCCTGCCCGCACTATTGCGGGCGCCGTCTCTGTGTCCTCTCCAAATTGGGCGACGTCCGGTCACACACGGACGCCGCCCCCTCGCGGCTGGAGAACCCCGACGTACCTCGGTCAACCTACGGCTTCTAAATGGCCCCCTTCTATGTGGGAGTCCCGATATTTTCTTTTGTTTCCCCAAAAGGGGGGCGCGCACGCTCCTTACAGCCACTAGGGCCTGTTTCTGCTTGGGTGACAGATGACCTCACCTGTCATCCCCAGGACATGCGCTAATGAAGGACGGAGATCGTTTCCCGATATCCGACTCTCGAGCCGCACAAACTCCGCTATGTCCTTATTGCTGGAGAAAGAGAAAGAACGGCAAACTAACTTCTTGAAATTCTATAACAGTTGGTGTCTTGCAGCGGTGACAGGTTATATTTTGTCATCTTTACAATGAAATCCCCCTTACGGCTACATTTGAAACTACAGTTTGAAACCATAGTTTTCTTCTTTTATAAATCTGCCATCTATACCTACGAGAGTGGACTAAAACAACTTTGCTTTCAGCGCTGTAAGTTCACAAGTAGTAAACTAGATGGCCACTAACTAAAAAAATCTCAAACTGAAAAATATTTTCACCTGAATTTCCAGGACATGAATGTACAAATCTTGTTATTGTGCTTACGTCGATGATAAAAACGAATTTGTTTTTTAATTGTAATAAATTGCTATTCTTTCATGGTGGTGTATATAGTAAAGACAAAAAAACTAACTTTAGTAACAATATTAATAGATGGCGCTATTCATGAAAACAATATTACCCAGTTACAGCATAATTTCTTGAAAATCAAATTTAATGCTGTAGTTTCATTAATTATTTACCTGCAAACTATTAAAGCTAGCCTTTATTATTATTATTTGAGGTTGGATACTAATTCAACCAGTTACACAAATATCAGTTTTGCCACGGAGCGATTGACACTCGACTTCCGCAGCTCTGATGGCGAACTGGATTCGGAGATTAAACAAGAAGTCGATTTTATAACATATTTTATTAATAATTTATTATATTTGAGAGCAACGATTGTCGCAGATAATTATGATAACTGGGACTGGTGGCTTTACGTGTTTTACGAGGCATGGGTGTGAAACAACGCAAAACTGTACCACAGTCTGTTAGTAAGAATTTCAACCCGAGAATCCGAAACCTCTTAATTGACATTCGAACACTAACCACTAATCCAATAAGGCAGAGAATTTTCTGCCTTGTTGATCAAGTTCTATTTCTGTAAATAAACTGAACAAATTTTCATCTATTTCTTTATTATCATAATTTATATTAGTTTCTTACATCATAAACAGTCACTAGTTTTATTTGCATCATACCCAAAAAGGTCTAGCAAAAACTGAGCATACTCTTCTCTTTTAGCCGAGTATACAATTCTGACGTTAGCTTCTTCTTTTGACACAAATTCATTCGTTGTTATTCCTTTTTCATCGCCTGTAAATGCAAAAATATTAATTATCATGTAATTATTAGGTATTCAATAGCTACGTAGCCTAATGAAGCTGCACAGGATTTCAAAGAGAGAACAAATCAATATTCGATTACTTCATTCAAATCGTCAAAACTGGAACATTGTGTGCCATTTTCATTTTCTATCGAAGAAAAATGGAACTCATATTATTAGATGTACACTCACTATTTATGATTAACTTTATCTAGACTAATGTTAAAGAAGTATTCCTTACCACAGAGTATAATGTCGTTTTTTGAATACTTGTAATCGTTTACCAAGTCTGGTCTAAGAAAAAAAGTGACAACTGTTGGGTCCAGACTTTGCCACGCGACATCACTCTCAAGTGCTACTCTCTCAAATTTATTTACATTTGCTACTATATCACTTTGAATGGCACCAAACGTGTTATATCTCCATTCCTAGAATTAAAAAGTGTTACATTATCAATTACATCATTTTTATTTTCTTCTACTTTTTTTTAAGGACATGGCGTTGCAACGGGTTTTCAGTTGAAACTTTTTTCACTGAAAACTCGTTGCAAAAGCCTACTGGCGACAAATGATTAGTCAAGAATTGTTTTTTCTATCCATTGACCAACGGAAAAACGAGAATTCTTTAGAAGATTTATAATTTTCCTTATCATTAATTTAAATAATTTCAAAAAACATTGTTGGAGGCCTTCGAGTTGCTTAAAAACATATAGGGGCAGGATTATGTAGCCACAATGTGTCCTGCCAGCCTAGCGTGGGTATGTATGTCCTCCAGAGAGGAGACCCAAGCCCAGCTGTGGGACATTAAGGGTTTTTGATCATAAATAAAACTATATGTAAAAATATAGCAGTTTACCACACGAACAACAAAAATATAGGTCTTATAGATATAAATATTATTAACAAAAAAATATTTCTATTTTTATTACTTTTTATATCTTTAGTATGCAGACCAAAATGAACAGAGAAACGAAAAAGAAATGAGCTACAAAATATGCAATTTTCATTTATGGGGATCTCCACCAGGCGACCATGATACGAATTTTCTCTATTCAATAATTTTGAGTAGCTTTCATACTACATAATATATTTTTTACTATGCTAGAGATAGTAAATTTTATACTGACAGGTTTCAATTTTTGATTGTAAAAAAATACGCTGAAGGAAAAAAATAGATATAACAAATCGTTCTAAACACTTCGTTAAAGTTCCAAGACAATATTCTCCTGTAAGATCAGATAGTATAAATTGAGGAAAAAGTCTTGGATGATCTAACTCAACCCTATGGCAATAAACCCTGATAGACTAAGCATGGAATTCTACTTCTGGATGTCTCGACAGAAGAACAGAAGATTATGACTTACACTTAAATAATTTCAAGTATTCACGTACCTTTGTAAAAGTCAAATATTCATCTATTAGTGAAAACGGTACCATGGTCACTTTGTCAGGGTTGGCATTCTGAACCACAATACGATATGCTTCTGCATCCACTCGTGCATTGAACTCTGGTCGTTGATTTTTCTCAGCTAATGAAAAAGTAACAAATTAATAAATTGTGTTTTTATCTATCGATGGGTCCTATGTAAATGGGCAATTTGGCCATTTTCCCTTTTTTATGGTAAACGCATCTTAGCGATATAATTAATCATGTGAGCTATTAAAAAAAATCATTTCTACATAGAAACACGACTTTTGTTTGAAGTATAACGGCATATATAACATGAATGTAAACGTAAAAGGTTCAAAGAGTAATTTGAAACTTATACGCGGGAGATCTCCAGTGAGTTTGTTTATAGTTTGTCTAATTCTATTTTGATTTCAATAAATTAATAAAACTGTTGTGTGTTACTTCTATTATTTATATTATCTATGTAAACTCAGTTAGTAGGTAAGCAGATTGTAAAATGTAAAAGGGCCAATGTACAGTAAAAAAACTGATATAGTTATGTATATATAAAATACTGTAGTTTAAATAAGTAGGACAATTGTCTATCAAACAAGCAAAGTTTCGTAAACATCGGTTTCATCAATCTAAAATTATAGCAAATTTAAACTTTGGGAGCCCCTCCGGTAAAGTTATCATTTTGCATTTTAGCTCATATACATATGACCCATCGCTATATTCATATGTACTATTTATTTATGAACTCAAGAGTCAAAGTAATCATGAAACAGTTGTTACAAACCTTTGATCGTTGTGTAACTTAACAACAGGGTTGCACTGCCTACAAAAAACAGACTGTAAAAATCTAATAACATTTTACGGGATCATCGTTACTTACACTGAACAGTCCCAGCACCAATATACAAGTGTTTAAGACGTCCCAGAAAACCAGGATCCAGCGACATTACTAATGCCATGTTTGTCAAAGTTCCAATGGTAATTACGGTCAAATTGCCTGTAAAAAGCGTAGAAATTTTATAAATTTGAAATATTAACCTTCATAATAATCGAAATTTCAAGAAGTTTGGAATTCATTTGGAATTTCTTGAAGTTGATCATGTGCTTCTTACCTTCATAAAGCTTAGAATATTCAATAAGAGCTAAAACAGCACTTTTATTAGCTGCCGGAACCAAGTCTGTATAAACATCATTATTGTCTCCTAAACCATCCTCCCCATAATAGTGCATATCAACTGGTATGTTAAATAAGGTGTTCTTAGATCCTCTATAGATGGGTATCTGAAATTGTAATCATGGTTATGGTTTTTTTCTATAATAAGTATCATATCTATAAGTATATATATTTAGGTCTTTTCTCGATGGCATTACTTTCTATAAATTAGCATGTTAAGCTTTAATTCCCTGTTGTTATAAATATCTATGGCGATCGTTATTAGAAACTCAGGGCCCTCAAATACACTGATAACTTTTTTTAATACGCTTAGAAACCCCCACCGTCCGTCACGTCACTGGAGTTTGCGGTGGAGTAGTGTGTCGGATTCGGACCAAATTAAAACCACACGGTGTGTCACTCTGCGAGTGAAATACGAGGGGTCCAGGGACAGCTATTATTTTGATATCTATACATCTACTAGCGCGTGCCCGCATTGACGAGGACGCCACCTGGCTAAAACTCTCTATTTAGGTGCTGTACAAAATATTGTGATATCTATTTCAACCTTCGAATAAATAAGTAATAAAGACTAGAAGAAGAAGATGATGACTTTTTACGAACTGGATTTATCAATTTCACAGTTTGATAAATCATCATCATCCTACTGCAATGCATTGTAATGTCCTATGCCCACCAATGTCCGAATGCACGCCACTTACAATTTCATAAATATATTCGTTCTTTGCGTAGTTTATCCCTTAGTCGTCTTTTACGACACCCGCGGGATGAATAGGGAACTACGCAAGATAACATCAATACAAAGAGAAGGAAAACTTGAAACCAACCCTATACCAACCCGTCTGGCCAGTGTGGTATAGTAGGCCAAAACCCCCTTTCTAAGGAGAGGCCTATGTCCAGCAGTGGACTTTTGACGGCTGTTGATGATGATGATGATTCGTTCTTTGGATCAGATCAGACAGACACAGATCTATCTTTGGAAAAGTTAGTTACATTATACTCGTACATTTGAATTTAATGGAATCCTAACCATGTTTCAGCATGATCCTGAAAAGCAATTTATCAGCATCAAGCCCTAGAAGGCCAGATTAAATTACTCTGTAGATATTTACTAAGAAGAATCTGTTATTTTTCATTGCGATACAATGGTAGTAATAATAATTGTGAGAAATTATATCGACTTACATCTGTCCTGTTGATAATCTTCAGAACTTTCTGGTTATTATGATATACGTGGTCTTCATTTGTATTTCCATTGACTGTTGTCAATGCAACTAATTGTGGTCTGAAAATTCGATTGTTTTGTTTAGTTTTATTTTTGTTTGCAGCCTGTTCAAATCTTTTGAAGTACCTAATTTGCAATTTGAAACACAATTGCAACAATTAACAAAATAACTAAAACTACTCTCAAGGGCAATTCGTTCGTGTTATTTTCTAGAAACTATAATTATTCTCTGTATAAATTAACTGCACATATAGATTTTAAGGTTTCTTTTAGGTACTTTGTATCCAATAACTTTGCATGTATGTTTAATACTAGCAGGTTACCCATTTGAATCGGATATTGTTCACTATTACATTGATTTAAAGTTTGTTTTTTTTATTATAAAAATATTTAATATAATAAAAATTTCGAACGAATGACACACAACATCATCTAGTCCCAAACTAAGTAGAGCTTGTGCTATGGGTACTAGACAACTGATATTAATACATATGTACTTTTTTGTAAATTCTATTCATAGAAAACACACAAACTCCGAAACAAATATGCAGATCATACAAATATTTGGAATCGAACCCAAGGCCTCATGATCAGCAGCCGCATACGACCACTAGACCCCTACAAGGCAGTTAGTTTAATAAAATACTCCTCCTTATAAAAAAGTCCAGGTCCAGTAAAAGTCCCGTCAAATTCGGTTGTGACTCGATCGATTCGTAGTAACACTTACCCGTCAAAATATTTCTCGTACAATAAAGTAAGGAATATTGCCATAGCATCGTCTGCGCCTGCATCATTGTCTATTATAATTTTATCTTTGTTCTCTTTCAACAAATTTTGACTGTAAAGTAAGTATTTTTTATAAAATTATTTTTTAATCACAGCTAAACACTTTGTTATATTATTTCACAAACTTACGAAGTAGCGCTGAATGTAAAAAATATACAAGGCAAAAGAAACTTGATCATTTTTTATAAGCGTCTGGTTATCCTCGACTCTAATGACTAACTGTTTTATATTGTAAAGTTCTGACCAATTGGATAAATGACTTATGTTTAAAACTAGTTTACTGACGTGCAGAACTAATATATATATTATACTAGCTGCGCCCCGCGGTGTTACCCGTGTATTTTCGGGATAAAGAGTAGACGTGCAGAACTCATTTTTAAATTAGCCATTTACAAACTATCATTATGGTAACTATGCAAGTTTTTATGCCTAGCAACCTGTGAAGTTTGGACAGGAGATAAACCGTGATACATTTTGACATCTACGATTTATGTATTTTTATAATCACCTAGCTTTCGCCCGTGTATCTCGATAATGGCAATAAAAAGTAGCCTATGTGTTATTCTGATATATATATATATATATATATATATTTTATATAAGCAAATTCAAATTCAAATTCAAAATTCTTTATTCACTTAGGATGCAATACATCTCTTGTGACAGGTCAAGATTCTACATGTACATTTATGCCATGTTCGCAAACAATAGGTAGAGCCGGAGAAAAGAACATGGCAATAAAAACTCGCGGCCACTCCTTTCAAATCGCCAATGTTTACATAGTTTTAATGTTTATAAACCTGATATGGGGGTAAGGTGCTGCCACTAATATACTATACACCATGTTAGAGGACTGATACAAATTATAGTGATTAAAAATTAGAACATAAGCTAATTTAAAAAAAAAAAACAACAGCCTCAGCGGGTACAACATAGTAGGAGCATCTACTTACAACAAAGGTAAAAACTATATGTGCTCAAATATTGGCCAAATTACTGGTAACGAAAGATTAAATATAAAATATTAATTATAAGATCAAAAGAAAGAGAAGAATGGCCTTTATTCGTCACGTAGAATCTTTACTTACAAAAGTAAAATCATGCTCATAAACAATGTGATAGCAACATTCACATGAGTAGAATAAAATGATAAGGAGCAAGTAGTCAAATCCATTTTTCTTTATCATTAAAAAATTCGTCAACTGTATAATAACCTTTACGTATGAGATAAGTTTTGACTACATTTTTAAACTTTTCCACTGATAGACTCATAACACTAGCTGGTAACCTATTAAAAAATCGCACGGAAAGACCCATAAATGAATTATGCGTTTTATGTAGAACGTCACTATTCCTGTGATATAAATGCATATTTTGTTTTATAAACATAATGTTTGCAAATATATATTGTGATGCAACTGTCATAATGCCTATCTCTTTAAACTTTTCTCTAAGTGAAACTCGTGCACCTAGTTTGTAAATCGCACGCACTGCACGTTTTTGGAGAATGAAAATTGTTTGAATACCAGCTGCCTTGCCCCATAGCAGAATGCCATACGACATGACGCTGTGGAAATAACCGAAATATACTAGCCTTGCTGTTTCCACATCCGTAAGCTGTCTGACTTTGCTGACAGCATACGCTGCAGAACTGAGTTTCCCTGCGAGACACAATATTTGGGCGCCCCACTGTAACTTACTATCTAAAGTAATTCCCAAAAAAACCGTTGAATCAACAAAATTAATAACTTCATTGTTTAAAACTAGATTTGTACTGATATTCCTTACATTTGGCAAACTAAACTTAATACATTTGGTTTTTTTAGAATTCAAAAGCAAGTTATTTGATGTAAACCAGTCAAGGACTAATGCGAGGGACCTATTTACTTCGTCAGAGTAATCGTTTTTGCGATTGGTTTTGAATATAAAAGAAGTGTCATCAGCAAATAGAACAATATCGCATAACTTACTAGTAAAAAATGGCAAATCGTTTATATACACCAAAAATAAAAAAGGACCCAGAATTGAGCCTTGTGGCACGCCCATACTCACTGGTGATCCGGAGGACCTTATTCCATTAATATCAACATACTGTATTCGCTCACTAAGATAAGAAGCAACAAGATTAAGCGCTGTACCTGTTATGCCATAATTCCTAAGTTTCAGCAGAAGTGTACTATGCATCACACAATCAAATGCTTTTGAGAGATCGCAGAAAACACCAATGGCGTCCTGCGAGTTTTTCCAGGCACTATATATATGTTTAAGTAGTTTAGAGCCTGCGTCTACTGTTGAGCGACCCTTTGTGAATCCATATTGTTCACTATGCAGTAGATTATTAGAATTAAAATGTATTTCTAATTGCATTAGTATGGCTTTTTCAAAGATTTTACTAATAGCTGGTAAAATAGAAATAGGTCTAAAATTACTAGGGTCGCTTTTTGAACCGGCTTTAAACAAAGGAATTACTTTACTGTGTTTCATCAGATCAGGAAACACACCGGTATCAACACATCGATTAAATATTGTTGCTAAATGTGGTGCTATCTTAATAATAATGCCATTAATTAATTTAACAGAAATACCCCATAAATCTGCTGTCTTTTTGCAATTAATTGACTTAAATATTTTTATAATGTCAGTGGGGTTTATAGCTTTATTACTGTAAAGTTTCTTCCGAACCCGTTCAGTAGTTTCTACGTGATCAAATCAAATCAAATCATTTATTCTGCAATTAGGTTACATGAACACTTTTGCAAGTTAAACTTTTTTTTTTGAGCAGATGAGTTCGGCCTTTCCTAACTGGACTAGCCCTGAGAAGAAAGGACGAAACAAACTCAGGGATCACAGTCTCTTTTTAAGTACAGACAATATCAACAACAACCCATAACGTCCCACTGCTGGGCTCAGGTCTCCTCTCAAGAGAGGGTTAAGGCCATACATCCCCACGCTGGCCGAGTGCGGGTTGGGGACAGGGCAAGACACGTTGTGGCTACGTAATCTTGCTGTTGGATGTTTTTAAGCCGCCCGAAGGCCTCCAACTAAGCTTCACGACTGCTATCTTATGATAACAACCGGGACCGACTGCTTAACGTGACCTCCGAATCACGGAAACGCTCATTACATATAATGCCAGAAACGGTCACCCATCTAGGTCCGACCGCGCCGTAGTTGCTTACCCTTGGTGATTGTTTCCAGTCACCTAAGGCCACTCGGCTATGAGCGCTTCAGACAATATCCTTATATGCAAAAGACATTATTTCAATAAAAAAAGCGTTAATTACAATTTGAGTCACAACTATAATAATTAAAAAATCGGCCAAGTGCGTGTCAGGCCACGCACAGGAAAGGGTTCCTCAGTCACCTATAATGGTATGTGGATTTAAAATCGTATCCAATAGATAATTGTTATGTTTACGTATTAATACGTTAATTTTGTATGACGTTTTCCAAGTGAGCGCATTTTACCATATAAGCCTTTATAACTCCTGAACTAAGAAAGTCATCTAATCGGTTATAGTTTTCCTTCAAAGTTCATTAGATGGACCACCATCACGATTTTTTTCAGATTTTTTGAGCCAGCCGTTTAGCTTTTAGAGGGGGGGGGACGCCCTGTTTTTACAAAAAAGTGCCCTTTAAAGTGAAATATCTCGCAAACTGATACCTAAATCAAAAAATCGTCTAGGAAACCCTTTATTGTTTTTAAAAGACCTATCTAATGATACCCCACACGATGGGGTAGCCTCGAGAAAAAAAAATCATCCCCACTTTACGTGTAGGGGAGGTACCCCAAATAAAATTATATTTCATAATTTTATTGTAGCACTTTGTCGACGTAATTACAACACGTATTCGTGCAAACTTTCATCTTTCTAGCACTTACCGTTTGGACGGTAAGTCGAGGACGGACGGACGGACGGACGGACGGACGGACGGACGGACGGACAGACGGACATGACGAATCTATAAGGGTTCCGAGTTATGAACTTCGGAACCCTAAAAAGTGAAATACCAACAAACATACATACACACATACATACTTACAAACTTTCGCGTTTATAATATTAGTAGGATTGTAATTTATCCTTAGATTTAATTTTTTTCAATAATTAATTATATTCAAAGATGTTGGCAAAATATTTTTTAATATGCTATTAAAATTCAAGTTATTTGAACGAGTATTTGATATCAGGTATGCTAATTGTAAAAAAATACAATCCGGTATTATATAGTTGCCATCAACACGCGATAACAATGAATCCGGGTCAGATTGTGAATAAGCCTTGCGTGTGAATTTGTACGTTTGGTGTACAGCTGCTAAAGTAAAATATAGTCTATATAGTAATCGAACTAACTAAAACCACACAGAGTTTCATTACTTGTTAGTCTATTTCTATCGCTACTCGAATGTACCCTAAGAAGTAAGTCCACAAAAACGTATGTTAAACTGGATTGTCTAACGCAGTCATACTATCGAGTGCGGGATGCGTTATCTGATTACAATTTTAACTTAATATTTTTGATGTGAAACATCTATAGCCGCACGTAAAACAGATTTCTGTGTGTGCCACGGCACGCTATACGATGGTATATATATACAGTCTATATGCAGAAGTGTGTACTGTACTATTTTAATAATTAGTAATATTTTATTTTATCATTATGACATATTTAGTTCCTATTACAATATGTTCTTTTCTGCATATTACTTTTACAAAATAATGGCGATGTTTCACATCTGCCAGGCGTCCCGTGACGGCTCACATTTTTTTTATTTTATTTTTAGATATTAAGCAATCCAAAGTGACTCTACCCTGCCTGATGGAAAGCATGAGCAGAATCCAAGAGTGGGGGCTACCACACTTGCTGCGATTGCAGACAATAATGTATGGCGGCCCACACTATGGCGGATTAGTGAGATGCTTTTTCACGACCCGCTTAAAGGACCCGGGATCATAGTGGGAAGCAAACACGTGAGCTGTTAGTGAGTTCCAGTCTGACTGCTCGGCATGGGAAGGAAGGGCCGAACCGTTTTGTTCTGGTGCGTATTTCTTCCACTCTAAAGCGGTGACTTCTGAGTCCAGCACATGTTGTCCTGTATAGGAAGGGAGAAGGAGGGATCAGTTGGAAGAGCTCTTCAGAGCACTCTCCATGGTAAAGGAGATAGAGGACCGCCATAGAGGCGATGTCTCTCGGTAACTGCAGGGGCTCAAGAAAGTCGGTGGTTTTGGGACTATTTATAATGCGGACTGCTCGCCGCTGTAACCGGTCGAGAGCGTCAAGCAAGTACTGCGCAGATCCATCGCAGAGGTGAACAGAACAATACTCCACGCAGGAACGAACTTGGGTCTTGTTGAAGTTAAAGTTGTTTTTAAAAAAAAAAAAATGTATGATATTTAAAAGTATATTATTATTTATTCTACTAGGATTGCTATATTATTCCCAAATGTCAGATCTTCTTGTGTGACCCGATTGCTCTCGTACCTAGTATCCTTTTATTCAACAAAGTCAGTAGGACTGAAATGTTAATTAAGTCAACTTACTATAATTCAGGTTCGTTTCCCTTTCATTGAGTAGTTACGGCAGGAGACGAAAGATAAGGTTATCCGACACATTTACACAAAACGGATTTTGCAGAAATTTAATCTGATGCTTTTTAAAGAAATATGGACAGGATCATAACATTCTTGTTTTTAAAAGAATTATTCGTGTATCGCAGGGGACTTTAGAAACATTCTTCGGTCTTCGGACTTTAGAAAAATTCCGGGTCGGGCCAAACACATTCTTTGGCCCGACCCGGGACTTGAACCCGAAACCTCTTGATCGCATACGTTATCCACTAGACCAACGAAGTAGTTTACACATATTATGTTTTATATTTTTAAATTATTTATTTAAAGTATTTCGTAGTTGTTCACTGATATGGCATAGAGGATATGGCCAGGAAAGGAATATGCAGTTAACTGACGGACTGACCAACTTCAAATAAATTTAGAAGAGCATAGGGAGATGATGAGTTGTTAACTGATAGAGAATACCTAAGGAATTAAAATAATTCACTGAAAGGACCGACTAACTGGTCGAAATTGGCAGATATCTAGGTAAAGTCAAAACGTTTCCTTTTATTTTAAATAACTTTATTTCAAACAAAATATAAAAACATTACATCAACAGTTTGTTGAGTATTAGCCTCTCTTTGAAAGGTTGTTCAAAACATAAATAATATTTTGTACAGGCCTTACTTAATTGCTCTAAGTATGTTTGTTTACAGTTCCAAATAATTAGCTTGCATCATGTTTGAATACGTCTAATAAATATTGTTTGTATTCTTCTGTCTTGATCGAGTATACTACACGTACGTTGGCCTCTTCCTTATTTACAAAATCATTCGTTACTTTTCCTCTGCCATCACCTGAAAATTGAAAATATTGGAAATCTGACACTTTATGTGTGTAAATTTTTCAACAAGAACTTTGTTTTCTAAAGCAAAATAAAACAAAGAATTTATAAGAACACGATTCAGATTTTTATTGTATATATATTATGTATAATTGGACGTAGTTACACGAAAAGGATCCAATCCACACAAAGTCATTTTCGAGATATTGACATTTGAAGTTTAAAACATATTTGTTCATAGGTGTTCATTATAAAATAGATTGTGAGTATGATGTTATCTTAGAATATTATTATTATTTTTATTGTATATTTACTATCATACAGAATATTGTGTGATCGTTTTACTGATTTAGTTTTTAATTCTGGGTAAGAACCACGACGGTTGGATCGATATAAGTGAAACCAAATATACATGTGCCTATAGATGTGGGTTGGTTCCGATGTTAATAATCAATAAAAAACAGCTGTTTTTACGTGTTTTTTTTTTACTGACCGATAATATCGATATGTAGCATCAGTTTGGTGCACTTAACTAATTTTTTACAGTATTGTGGTTTGGATCCTTTTCGTGTAACTACGTCCAATTATGAATAGAAAATTATATCTGACAAATGTAAACCACGAGCACGAGCATACACGACAATGTAGTCTTGAGGCGTAGTTGGGCCATTTTCAAAGATTAGGCTGGAAATGCGGTAACGGTCAATGGACGACGAGAAAGAATCGACATCTGTCAGCATGCTCGTGGTGGACATTTGTTAGATACCATTTTTCATTCCAATCGCCAAACTTTTCTCTTCGTTATAAAAAAAAATTGAAGCATCTTCATATAAATTCTTTGTTTTCGAAAACAAAGGTCTTGTTGAAAAACCATATACTTATCTCTCATAGACTGGATTGATGTTTGTGTGAAGCACTTTCTTTTGCATGATGTGGTCTCTTATAAGTGTGGAAGCACATGACTTTTGATTTTGTTAGTTCTTATTTGTTTTTTTTTTGATTAGATTGTTTAATAAGTTAATAAATAAATTTCATAAAATATATTTGGTTTTCAAAGACCAATATGAATTTGAAACTAGCGCACACGATAACATGTTCCAGACGGGTCATGCAAGGCAAAAAGTATCATAAAGTCTTTGTGAAGCTAAAGATCTTATAGAGTTGAAAAAAAAAACTATTACGTTGAAGATCACTTAACCTTAAACTTTTCTTTAAATATCCTAATCCATTTAATGCATTGGCTTAATAAACTTAATTCATTTTTTTTACAATAATAACGTACCGCAAATACTTATATCATTCTTGGAGTACTTGTACTCTTGTACCAGGTCTGGTCTCAGAAATGAAGTGATCACTGCAGGATCCAAAGCCTGCCACCTCTCCTCACTTTCTAGTGCAACTCTTTCAAATTTGTTTTGGTGCCTCATAATCTCAGTTTCTATACCTCCGAGGACGTCATTACGCCAGTCCTGGAAGATAAATTAATTTAATATTTAGACATTGGAAACTCATATATACACATTTTATACCAGCTTTGTGGCTTTCTATCGATAACTAATTTTGAAAATTGATTAAGTAGATCCAAAGAATACCCCTTTGCAACGTCGCAAACAAAAAAAATTTAGCTCTCTATAACATTAATACAGATAAATATAAATGTGTTCAAAGGGTTGACTAATTGAAAAGAGGTTTACGAGTAGGTGGAGTTTAGGTGTTAGGTGACAAAACCTTGATTCGGGGTCGGGGACTAATGGCCAAAATTTAATGTGAAATCTCAATTACTGTAAAGCTAAATAAAAATACTAATCACAAATAAAGAAACGTAAAATAGTTTCTTGATAATGTTACAGGATCTAATAAATTACTAATCTATAGACTCAGTTCATTGCTCTATGCAATAAAATCTATTTTTAAACAGGCAGTAGAAGTAAACTAAATAATATGTATTTTATAATGTATATTTTCAATTTTTGGTATTTAATTACTATGCTACAAAAAATATGTTGTTTATACGAAAGATATCACGAAAAACGATATTGTTTCATTGTTATTAGAATTCAATGCCACATTCAAAACCAGTTTTCTAAAAAACGTACGACTAACCTTTGTGAAATTCAAATGATCCTTTACTTGTGAGAATGGCAGAAGAGTAACTTTGTCTGCAGTAGCGTTTTGGGCTATTACGTGATAAGCTTCTACATCCATGTGAGCATTGAACTCTGCTTTAGGATGTTCTTCACCTGAAATTGTAAATTTGATTATTATTTTTTGTGTAATTTACAAACCCATAAAATAATCCAAGGCAGTGGAATCACGCTCATTTCAGTATCAATGGCCCGGCTGGACCTGGGCAATAGTACTCTCACACAGAGACATAGCATTCGTGCTCACCCTCACCAACGAGTGAGAGTGTGTGAGAGTAAAAAACCGGAGAATCAATGATGCAGAAGCATCTTATTAAGCCACCATTGATTGATTCACCATGCCGTCACTCAGCCTGATGGAAAGCATGAGTAGAATCCAGGAGTAGGGCCTAATGGCTTGGACTTGAATTATCTTCCTGATGATTTTGTATAAGTAATAACGATGAAAATACTTTCTTCTTTAAAATATAAATCAATAATATTAATTATTTCATAAAATAAAATACTAAGTACTTACTTTGTATGTTTCCGGCTCCAATATACAAATGTTTTAGTCTTCCTAGGAACCCAGGATCCAATCTTATAGCTAGCGCTACATTTGTTAACGTTCCAATTGTAATTACTGTAAGCTCTCCTGTAATTGAAATACCAAAATAAATACAAAGCCTATTTAAATAAGATGGTAAACTATCATTGGACATATCAAGGAAAACAGTACGAACAGTTTTCTTGAACAGTACGAGTATTATACCTACAATTTAAACTGTCTAGATAAATATTTATAGCAAACTTGGACGAGCCCGACTTCGACAGTCGTTCTAGTTCAGGTGCCCTGCTCTAAGTAGGATCCAGACCATGTCATTTCAGCCCCCCCTCAGTATTGACGATTTGTGCACTCAGGAGTTTATCCTGTAAGCCATAGAAGCTTTTTCCTAGCTATCGGCTTAATCATTACTATATAATAGACGTTGCAGCCTGATCGCATTTTAGTGACCATGGCACAAGATTAACGCTGATCGCAGCATTTAATCTGAGACAGACTACCAGAGGCTCCAACTCTCTGGTAGCTTTCAGCCTGTCAACACCTAGTATCGCCACCTGTATCCTCTACGCTCAGAATCGGACCTCTCCCGATAAACGTAAATGAGCCCTACGTACTAATGTAAAGATAGCAGATGCATGAGAGCGTACCTTCATACTTCTTGGAGTGCTCAATGAGTGCCAATACAGCATTGTCATCTTTAGCTGGTACCAAGTCCGGAAATGTGATACCGGTGTCTCCAAGACCATCTTTGCCGTAGTAATCACTCACTATTGGAGTTCTCACCAGAGATTTCCTCGATCCTCGATAGATTGGTACCTGTAGATAAATAGTAATGAATTCAATTAAATGTACTAGATGACCTACGTAACTTGATCTTCGTCTTAATCCACATCCATCCATTCGATCCATATCCATTTTTGAGGAAAAAATACATAACGCCAATTTTTTTGCAAATCGATTGTATCACTCTTATTGGTGACAAAAAATTTAAGTATTTATCGCAACCGACGATGTAAATCTATAGATTAACAAACATGGAGTATCTGATTTAAATAATTGTTTCTTTTGTATTTATCAGAATAACCACCGCTGACGTCTTCGCAGATATGTAATTCTACCTAATTTGCATACTGGTTGAATTGCCTTATATGACCGGCACTACATACGAGTATGTAACTATATTTATTTAAAATATGCGGAAACTGATTGACGCTTTTCATCTGGTATGTATGGACTATGTGACTACTAATGGCTAAGAAAAATATGGACGTGAATGGTCTCAAAGGTCACGTTTTACACATTCGTTATATAAATGAATGATTTGCCTTATCTCGATTTAATTAAAAGAATGAGTAAACGATAAAATGCGATTATGGTTATTTGATTAATCACATGAAAATTCGACTTCATATGCTTGATAAATGCATATCTGTCCTGAGACCCTAACAAACGATACCAGTGAACAGTTATGGTGTGATTGTTTTATTGTCAAACGTTCTTACATTTTAATCGTTATTGGGATGTCAGTGCCCTCAAGTATACTGACAACTACTTCAACTTTCAAATTTCAATTCTCCCTCAGAGTTGCAGAGGTCCGATGCCAGTAGTTCCGTGGAAAAACTGATTTTCATGTAAAACCGGTTGAATTAGTAACCGATCCCTAATATTCTTGTAAATAAATACTCGAGTATATTTGGCTAAAAATTTAATAATATGCTACTACTTTCATTAGTCATATAATTGTAACTTATTCATACTTGTCGGGTGCATAACCCGAAGTTATCTCCACTTTAATCAACTGCTATTTCTTATATAAATCTATATCATCATTATTATAATGTTTTTTTTTTATTTCATTACATATCGCTTTATTTTAAGTATCTCTATAATAAAACTAGTACTTCATCGTTTACCAAGAGTTTTCATGGTTTTAATTACAAAATCATGAAAAATCTTTTTTCATTTACATCTAGATTAATCTCATTGCATTTACTTATTTTACAAAATGAGTACTTATTAATAACTATTTTTTCTTTTTTTGTCAAGTACTTAGTGAAATTTGAGAGTTAAAAAGCCTGTAAAATACATTTGAAAGCTATCTAATCATCAGATTTCATTAGAACTGATGAAATGACAGAATATACAAAAAAACAATTTTAAAATAACTTCGAAATGTTTTTTAAAGAGTTCCAATACTTCAGTTTAAGATGAATATGTTGTAAACGACTGGTAAGTTCATACAGAAGCAAAAATAATTCCACGATGTTACCGGCAGTGTTATTTGATAGTGCGGTAGGTCACAAGGCAACAAAGATTAATCACACAAATATTGAATAATTGAATAATTGTGATGTAACAAAAACAGCAACACGCTTATCTATATCTTGGGGTTAAAGTTCGAGTTTTAAATAGTAATTACGAAATTTATGAACGTTAATAGATTGATAAGTGTATAAGCGTTGGTGGGAAGTATTTGATTAAATTAGACAATTTATTTTAAGTACGAGCCTTTGAGATGATCGAAGACTCATAAAAAGTAATTTTAGATTGAATATATGTGGAAGTATCGAAAGAGGTCGTCCGCGGCGAATGTTTATAGAACAAATTAGTGATATCTGAAAAAGGACCATGTGAAGAATACACGACAAAGAACAGACGAGCATGCATGCAGCGATTGATGATTGTAAACGAATCAAAAGAAGTTCAGGATAGTTGTAAGTGGATATTTATTGTCTCTGCCTTCAAATCTGGGAAATAAGCGTGAGTCTGTATACAAGACAAGACACTTAATTGAAAAGAAGCAAATCCAGTCAGCTAAATCTGATGTGCAAAACTAAAAAAATATGTTTTTGATAATTTCTGTTGTATTAACATTCCTAAACAAGATAAAGAAATAAATTGAGGAAATACTTGTACACAACTCTAAGTAGTACCTAATAAATGCTGCTACTTCATAAATGTAAAATTGTTGAAAAGTGGCGAGTATATGTAAATGCAATAACTACTAAACTTTGGATTTCAATGTCAACTTACGACAATCTTTAAAATGCATTCATTGTGATTACTTGATTATTTCATCATACCAAAAATATGATTGTACAGGAAATCATCACTTTAATACCTATTAATGCAATCGTTTCATCGATCAAGAAGTTAATCCAAAGATAAATCAAGAAAAGTAGAATTAATTTGTACGTGAGTCACAGCGTATTCATATTAATAATAATAATTAATTATTTTACAACAAATCATTTATAACTTACGTCTTGTCTATTTGCCACTTTAAGTATCCTCTAGTTATTGTAATCCACGTTGTACGTAGATAAGTCACAGCGTATTCATATTAATAATAATAATTATTATTCATTAATTTTTTTACAACAAATCATTTATAACTTACGTCTTGTCTATTTGCCACTTTAAGTATCCTCTGATTATTGTAATCCACGTTGTACGTAGATAAGTCACAGCGTATTCATATTAATAATAATAATTATTATTCATTAATTATTTTACAACAAATTATTCATAACTTACGTCTTGTCTATTTGCCACTCTGAGTATCCTTTGGTTATTGTAATACACGTTGTCTTCTTTCGTATTTCCATTTCCAGTAGTCAGAGCTACTAGCTTCGGTCTGAAAGTGATAATGTTTATTGATATTAAGAATATTTAATCCAGAATAAAAGTATAAAATTTCTCTGTTTTCTTGTTTGATTCGCTAATATTTGGTTTTGATCACGTGACTGAGTAACATTAGCCAATCAAACAAGAGAATAGAGGGGTCGGCGATTGCAGATCTAAATACGTTAGCTACATGGCTAGGGAATCTGTCAATTAATGGGCTTAGAACTTTTTCTCTAGATACTACATCACAAACAATTTTTGACTATTATGACTATTATATACAGAGTACTCTAAGCTTTCAATATTGATAGGAAATATGTTCTAATAGTGAGCTTCAAAATATTAGCAATAGAGAGTACACTTAATAGCTACATCGTTAACATTTCATAAATGTCACAACTAAAATTATAAAT
This sequence comes from Phragmatobia fuliginosa, assembly GCA_932526445.1. NCBI lineage: Eukaryota > Metazoa > Arthropoda > Insecta > Lepidoptera > Erebidae > Phragmatobia > Phragmatobia fuliginosa. Next base: position 6,263,531 of record OW052058.1, on the reverse strand, counting down.
AAATAAATATTTTGGACATCTTACACGCTACTACGCCATCTAGTCCCTAACTAAGCTGCATAACTTGTATTTGAAATGAAATTAAATTAAATTAAATCATTTATTCTGCAAATAGGTTACATGAACACTTTTGCAAGTTAACATTTTTTTTTGAGCATATGAGTTCGGCCTTTCCTAACTGGATTAGCCCTGAGAAGGCTGAAATTTTAGGTTACTAGACAACTGACAGAATATATTTTTTTTTGTAAATACATACATATTATATATAGAAAAACACCCAAGCTCCGAAACAAAATATTTGCGGATAACACAAACATTTGGTCCGACCCGGGAATCAAACCCGAGACCTCTTGATCAGCAGTCGCATACGCTGACCATTAGACCAACAAGGCAGTTGGTAATTATGCTGTGTAAATTAGAAAATTTAGTTTAAATAGGTTATGTACATTTCAAAGACGCACACAAGTGTTCGGCGAGATGAACAGTCGATACCCTTTAGCATTTTAATCATTTAACCCGGTTTTCATAACCAAAACTTATTCTAGAAATCTAGCATATTCTTATGGACCTGTACTAAATGTTTTCTACTAGACTTAATGAAGATCAAACAAAGAAGAAAATAATTTGAAGACAGGTAGCCGTTTATAGTCAAAATAATTCCAGTTAAATATAGGTTTGGACGTCCGTGTGGTGAAGGATTAAGAATACAAGTGTCACCACCCCTATTCATGCCATGGGTGTCGTAAGAGGCGATTAAAGGAACAAAATAAGCAGCTAACATCACTGCCTAGAGAAAGACAACTTGAAACAAACCCTTTACCAACCCGTCTGGCCAGCGTGGTATAGTAGGCCTAAATCTCCTTTCAAAGGAGAGGCCTATGTCCAGTAGTGGACTGTTAAAGGCTATTGATGATAGGTTTGGAAGCATCAAAGACATTGCAAATTCAAGAGGTTGAACACTTATAAGAGGCAAAAAATATCATTAAATATTTACTTAAAATATTGTCATCATCATTCAAACACCGATACTAACCCATCAAAATGTTTTTCGTGTAGTAGAGCAAGGAATATGGCCATAGCATCGTCACCACCTGCATCATTGTCAATTATAAATTTTGATCCTGTTGCTTTTTGACTGTAATAAAAAAAAATACACTTCTATTTACATTTTGTAGAACTTATTTTTTGAGCTTCGAAATTTAACTATTTATTTTATTTTCTAAATTTTATCTGACCATGGTATTCCCAAGTTGCGCTAGATGATTCAAAACACCGCTTTGCCGCGGTCTCAACCTTCTGCGTAGACATAATTTCGCAGAAGGAGGCGACGGAAAAGGGAGGGGTACAGAAGGAGATTTGTTCCTGGCCCCTTCTAAAATTTAGGCGCAAAGAGGGCACATCGCAACCCCGACGGGGTGACGGCCGGAGGGGGTTTCCAAAAACGGTGATTTAAAACAATCACGTAGGCTGAGCAGTAACAGCGCGGTCAGTACCTAGATGGGTGACCGTTAATGGTAGTCGTGAAGCTTATTTGGAAGCCTTTAGGTTGCTTAAAAATATCCAATAGTAAGATTACGTAGCCACAAATTTGTTTTGCCAGTATCCAACCTGTTTTGGATAATGTGGGGACGCATTTACGGAAACAAATTATATTATTGCCGAACATATCTGAGTAGACAAGTCAACAAAGGCGGCTTGCTAATTGTGCAGACGGTAATATGGTACAAAATAACAATAATTGTCAAAATTTTAAAATTAAAATACTTTCAAAACAAAATATTTTTATAACAGGTAAATACATCATAGCATAAATATTGAAATACAATAACAAAAAACAATACCAACAGGCTAACAAAACAATGGCAAACTAATGTTCGTGACCGAACTGACATTGTGATAATATTTTGCTAAAATCATATCAAACTATCAACAACTGCAAAATGTACAAAAACTTACCAATCAACAGATAAAAAAACAAACAAAGGCACGACTATTGTCATAAACATCTTGAAAGCAAGTGATCTGCAGCCCGGCGGACGATAAAATAATCTATTTTGCGATGCTTCGAAACCTCTTATCATCTGCGATATTTATCTGTTGTATGTAAAGTTTCATTTAAGTCTATAAATTTTACTTGAAATTAATAAGCATAATATTATTTTAAAACCAGTAATGCTTAATTACGTCCTAAAAAATAAAATAAAAAAAACCAAAGAAAAAAAATTAAACCTATTTCGAAACTGGATAGGTCTAAGCGAATGGTGACGCTATCTAGTGATCGGTGTCGGAACTAATATTTGATCAAGAGACATAAGTGAATTTACGCAACTTTTAGGGACCTTATTCAACATTTGAATAGAAAACAGCCCAAAGTGAATTCATCATCATCAGCCTATTTTATATACCTATATTCCTATTTTTTTTTTAATAATGGTGGGTGATATTTAATAGAAAATGGCTAAATGTACACAGTCTATTTTTCCCATCTAAAGTTAAAGAAACCATAAGAGCTATTCTTTTGAAACTTGGTAAGTAGATGTAATCTGTGAACCGCATTAAGATTTTCACATAAAAATAGAAAAAAAAACAATACATTTTGGGGGGCCCATACTTGGAACTGCAAAAAATTTTTTTTATCAAACCCATACGTGTGGGGTGGGGTATCTATGGATAGGTGTTCAAAAATGATGTTGAGGTTTCTAATATTATTTTATTCTAAACTGAATAGTTGGCGCGAGAGACACTTCCAAAGTGGAAAAATGTGTCCCCGCCTGTAACTTCTAAAATAAGAGAGTGATAAAACTAAAAAAAATATATGTTGTTCATTACCGCGCAAACTACCAACGAAAATTGGTTTGAACGAGATCTAGTAAGTAGTTTTTTTTAATACGTCATAAATCTTAAAACGCAATTTACCTTTAATTCAATCAATACAGTCGTATAAAAACATCGATCTACAAGTTACAACGAAGTACAAGAACTTTTATATGATATTACTTGCTAATACGGAACCCTTTATGGGCGAGTCCGACTCGCACTTGGCCGCTTTTTTTACAAGGTCGATAAGTTTGCCATTTGTGTTTGGTCATTCAATTGATAGGTATAAATGTCTTTAAAGTAAACTGTATTCACCACTGTGCAATATACATATTGATATTTAAATTCACTTTGTGTGCGTAAAATCACGCATCTTGCTTGACACGGCATTGCGTATGAACGCGTGAGCTCATTGATTTCTACAGCAGAAACAGGCCAAAGATCGTATCAAAGTAATCCACGCATCTTGTTATTAGACAAGGCTAAGATCCATGCCATCAACTTAACTTGTAAATAAGCCAAGTCGAGTACAACCCAGTTCTACCTTTAAATGTTGTAAGATCAACGACCCACGTAAATTAGTTAATTAATTCAGTCCCTACTTAAGGAAACTTTTATAATAAGTTTATATGTAGGTAATTAAGTAATCTTACAATATCATACAATGACCATGTTAACATTAAAAATCTTTTCTATATTATGCTAAATAAATAGAATGACTTGGCAATTGCATGAATACATAATTACATCCATCCATCCATCCATACATACAAGATATTAAATTAGATTCTTTACAGTGCAATTGCCAACTCAATCTATTTTGCTCGAATTGGAGGGGGCACTGCCGTGCCTTCAGATTACGTTGGCGTCACTTGTTATTCAATTAGCTACTTATTCTACTTAAATAGGAATAAGACTATGAAGAATAGGACTATAAGCACAGAATACATAATATAACCAGTACAGAAGACTCACTCCGAAAAGTAAATTAAAGTTATAGATACCCTCGGTGTCAAAAGATTAAGTTCAATTCAGATCGCACAGCGCCGAATCACTACGATTAAATTTATCTACAATTGCGTCTCTTTCTATCGTGTAACTCTTAACTGTTCTGACGATGTCTGTTCGACCGGCGTGTCTGACCCGGCAGGCAGCCGGCCGACTATACCTAAACTACGGAGTGACACCCCCCTGCTATTAGGACATGGAAAGTGAAGACAAAGAACACGACATGCATTCATAAAACATCAAAATTATATGTATTAAGTTATACAGTCGATATCACTTTAGGTGATAACTTATTAACATCCTTCAAGAAGGATTGATTGTTCTCAATTTGAGTGTATTTTTTTTTGTATGTTTGTTTAGGACACTGAAGATATCGAGGGAACTCCTTAAATATCATAGACACAGGTCGCGATTTGGGTACTCGGAATAGTTTTTATTTGAAGTCAGTTTTTTTTTTGTTGAAATTATTTGCTGTTGTTTGTTTTTTTCCTAAGTTGGAATACTAATTGTAGCAACTTTTCGATTTCATTTTAATAATCCACATGAAAAAGAAACTTATTTTGTTATTCATGAAATAAAATTATCTACCGAAAACTCGTACCTCTTTACATCACAATTATTTTTATGCGGATAAAAAATTTTGATCCAAATCGGCACATAGTTCTTAGCCGTCCCATTTTACAGTGCCTAGGATAGTGTAGAGATACCAATATGAACTAGAGATATCTATGTTGAGGTAATTTTGACTAGGCAGGCTCTAAAGAAGACCTAAATTTGAAATCAACTTTGAGCAGAAAAACCTTGCGTGTAGTTTACTTTGCTTTCACAAATTCACTACTAAGAGATAAATTATGTAAGTGAGTGTAAAAAGAGGTACGAGTATGCTAAAATATAGATCGCAAAAGTCACGTCACGTCCTTGGTGGTGATCAGCATAAAATTAGGATACAAATTATCTACTATCGCAAAAGAGTAACAACTAATATAAATAATTCTCTAGCATATTACTAGAGAATAAGCAAGAATTTGGTCTTAACAATTTGTGAAATACCTGGCTCAGAAATAATGAGGGTGAAATTGTCGATAGTCTTTAAAAATAAAGGGATGTGTGTATTTAAATTATAAATTAAATGTAGATTAACATGTCAAAATAAATGGTCACTAATTGTTGGTTAATCTGTGATTAATTTGTGAATAAGTACATATTAATTTAAGGAACTTGTTATCTGTCTAAACAAGTAGGTATTACTCTCACCGACAAACTATTGAACATCAGTTTGGAAGGTTAAATTATATATAAGTATAGCCACTATACAAACGAAATTCAATAAAATGATATCTTTGAAATTATTTTTTTCTTTACCCATTATTTCAGCAGCCCCTTGTCGTCACTGTTTTCTTTCATTTTTATGATTTATGAGACAAGCAATATAGCCAATTGCATATTGCGCTGAGTATATCAAATCTGCTCTATTCTCAGCAATATGAATCATGCTGCCCTGTTCCCTGCTCCAGACAGGAACTGAAGCTGTTCGCAGAATACTTCTAAGTAGAGTAATACCGACACAAGAGTCAATTATAATCAAACGTGCGAACCTGTAATGAAAAGGAAAACTTGTCACAAACCTTGTACCAATCTCTTTGGCGTAAGTGACCAAAATCACCTTTCCAAAGAAAGATTCTGTAAACAATAGACTATTAAGAGCTGATAATGATGAGGGAACCTTGCACCTTGGGATTTGTTACAAGGACCCATATCAGAGTTTTAGAACCTAGGCTTTTAATTCTAGTTCAAGATACATCATCATTAACAACCCATAACCATCCATCGCTGGGCTCTAGTGTCCTTTCAGGAGGGGCTAAGGCCATATGTCCAAACACTGGCCGAGTGCTAGTATTGTGGCAAACTAAATCATGTCGTTGGATGTTTTTTACCGCCCGAAGCCCTCCAACTAAGCTTCGCTACTTTTCTTGTCTTCTTTACTTTTGTTGTCTTAAGATACTACCAACTCCTAAAGGTGAATCTTCCATGATTCACCTTTGAGAGTTGATTCACCTTATAACATATCATTGTTTCCAATCACCCAGGGCCTCTCGACTATAAGCGCTTCAGATACATAACTAAACTAGAATTTATTTCCTAGATCGATAACAAAAATTACATTAACTGGATATAATAGATCTATGTATTATCTGTAGGTGCTGATATCACTGAAGTATTTGCATACGTTCGCAGTGACTGTAATTTTGCTTCAATAATTTGAATTAAAAATTTTGTGTTACACAAAGAGAAATGAATATACATTTTTATGATAATATCTAACTAACTGGTGTATAGTCACACGATATCATTGAAAATACTAAATAACTAAATAACAATTTAGTTTTTATTACTTACGGATTCTGCGCCATTTATTTAGTTTTCTTAATCTTAACTAAACATGACAAACGTCTGTACTTATTCACTTTCTTCCTTGAACTTAGACGACGGTCGACGACACATTTAAAGTAGTACAATGAATTTGATTACTCATGCCAAACAGAAATGCGCGTGCGCTGATGACGTATGTATGTAGATAGTTGATAATATAGTATACAAAGTTGAAAATAAAGAAGTGTAGCTGCGCTATATCTTGCATTAAATTTTGTTATTTTACTATTTATAGATTATAATAAGTTCTCTATTTTAAGAAATTTCAATAAAACACGGTAAGAATTGACAAGAGTATATATTGATGAATATTTCAACTAAATCCGATTTTCACTTAAATTCTTTATCTGTCGTACGCTTCGATGCACTGAAGTTATTTTAGATCATTAATATTGAAATGAAATGAAAATGTTTTATTCAACACAAACAGTACAGAGAAAAAAACAATATTAATATTAACCAACTGTGTTTTAACACAGAAGGATCAGCATCGAATGTGTGGGCCAGAAGGGGTTACTTTCTCAGAAAAATCTACAGGGATTTTTAGATGGCACTAAATGGATATGACAACTTGTATGTGTGCATTACACCAATTACAAAAACATCAAAGTAACAAACAGAAAACATACACATATACATGAAAGGTGAGCTAATAGCAAGACAGTAAATAAGGAAATTACTTGAATCCTATGAAAGTGAAACTATAGTTAATTAATAATAAGTAGTTGCACGCAACGGAAATTAACGGAATATTAATATGTCTATATTTATATATTCATAGCTAGTCTATGGACCATCTGTATTTATATAGATATAGATAGTCCATGGAAACAGTGAAAATATAAAAAATAAAGGCCTTGGTTCAATTTGACTGTTTTGCATTCACATTGCTTGAGAAGTGTGAAGTCATTATTACATTATGGCTGTATTCAATTTGTAGGTGTCAATTTTAGTTATTTTATAACTAATAATTTGTGTTTAATATACATAATAAACTTAATTAATCTCTCACATTTACGTTAAATAAAATAAAATATATCCGTTACGTAGCGCCTAACAAAAAAATACTATAAAACCACAAACGTAAAATTGCAAATAAAACACAAACTTTTCAAAAATACTTTATTCGAATTTAGACTGAACCTTAAATGGTCCTCTTATATATAATATTATAAAGCCAGTTCCAATTGAACCAAGAAATACTGGTCCAATTTGAAAAAATCTTTCAATAAGAGATAGACCCTTTATCGAAGAAGGATATAGGCCTCCATAATGTGGGTGGGTCACTTTGATTGTATAGGAATCAATATTAACACATATACTTTAACTTAGGGTTGCGGAGGTCCGATGCCAGTCGCTCCGTGGAAAACCTGATATTTAGGTAAAACCGGTTAGACAGAAGATATGTTTTTAAGTCACAAATAATATAAAAATGGCTATCTAAGACTTTAAATTATTTTGATCGATGAAATAAAACAAGATATTTCATACGATTTAAATTCGTCCACCAACCTTTATCTAATTCAATTTAATACAGTAGATTGAATCTTCTGTACATACCATAAAAGGTACAAATTCAAATTGTCTTTTTTTACATAACCAATTTCACTTCTAAGATAATGATTTATTTACATAACAATAAACGTTTCATGTTCTTCTTACTCATGCTTTTTCAGCAGAATAGACGTCGATCAAGAATTTCTTGTACATTTTTACATTTGCGGTATAAACTATTCGTACATTGGGATTTTTTGTCGTGAAATTATTGGTGTTGATACCTCGTTTGTCTCCTGAAAAAGTTCAATTAAATAATTTTAAGAGCTTGTTTATTTAATATATTTATTTTTCTGCTTGCTACTGCTGCTGGTCTGGTGTTAATCAGTATTATATCTACTGGTAATAGTAAATAATCTTGACTACTAAGTCAGAAGTCTTGAATTAGGTTAGAATTTGTGATTCTATAATAAATATTGAACACGATAATTTCTTCTGTCTAAATATAATTTTATCTGTCTATTCGTATTTATGTATAATGTATCAAGAAGAAAATAGCTGGCAGTGGATGGATGTAGATTGTACTACGTACGTAAATAAGTTACGTCTAAATCCAATAGATGGCGTAGTATTATTTTCTGAATCGTGGTATGAGTGACTGCGTGTTTCATATCCGACCACGTATCTAAATATTTGTGATATTACGATCCATTTGTGATACCTCCCTATTAAATTTTATCTAGTCTATGGTCACAGATCGATCGAACACATGAAAGTTGGTGTGTTGATCAATTTGAAATTTCCAGAGAAACATAGTCATAATTGTGGCTAAGCTCCGTAAATAAAGACTTAAGAACTATTTATTAAACTCTACGTCATTTAAGAGATCGACTGTTTTTTTTTAGTTTAAATATAAAAGAGCGAAAACAAAATATTTACCACACAAGATAATTGAATTGCTACTATTTCTGTATTCTTTAACTATACTCTTATCTAAGACTATAGCCGCTACAGCTGCGTCCAGTAGTGTCCAGGTTTTACCAGGGGCGGCCAGAGATTTTCGTTCATAGCCATTGAGAGCTCTCATAGTAGGCGTATCTATTGCACCTAATACATTTCTTCTCCATTCCTGTTATTAATAATTTATAAATCACTTTAATTAACAAATAAATGATAATATAAAAATTGGTTTCTTAAAGTTTCACAGTTTAGTTATTTTAAAGTAATGTTAAAAAAAGCGGCCAAGTGCGAGTCGGACTCGCCCATGAAGGGTTCCGTATCAGCAAGTAACATCATATAAAAGTTTTTGTAGTTCGTTGTAACTTACATCGATGTTTTTATAATAGTGTATTGATTGAATGAAAGGTAAATTGCGGTTTACGATTTATGACGTATTAAAAAAAAACTTCTTACTAGATTTCGTTCAAACCAATTTTTGTTGGTAGTTTACATGGTAATGTACAACATATATTTTTTTTAGTTTTATCACTCTCTTATTTTAGAAGTTATAGGGGGGGACACACACATTTTTCCACTTTGGAAGTGTCTCTTGCGCAAACTATTCAGTTTAGAAAAAAATGATATTAGAAAACTCAATATCATTTTTGAAGACCTATTCATAGATACCCCACACGTATGGGTTTGATGAAAAAAAATTTTTTGAGTTTCAGTTCCAAGTATGGGGACCCCCAAAACGTATTGTTTTTTTTCTATTTTTATGTGAAAATCTTAATGCGGTTCACAGATTACATCTACTTACCAAGTTTCAAAAGTATAGCTCTTATGGTTTCGGAGGAAAATGGCTGTGACATACGGACGGACAGACAGACAGACATGACGAATCTATAAGGGTTCCGTTTTTTGCCATTTGGCTACGGAACCCTAAAAACAGAATTATTTAATGAAGTTTTATTGTTTTATGTTGTGAACGAAATTCTTAGTCGAACGTTATAAGAAGAAAAGAAAAGTAGTTGTAAGGCTGGATCCACACTATAATGTCGATCATCGTTCGTTCGCGGTCCGATGATCTCGGTCTGGTAAAATCTAATCGTGTTCATATAAGACAATCTTTCTTCACATTTTTTCAAGACTGATCGGGACTGGAATGGGTTCAGACCGGAACTTGACTGTTACAGATAGTATGAATGCACACATTGTTTTTTATCTGATAATATTTTACCAGACCGATATCGGACTGCGAACGAACCGTGATCGATATTATAGTGGGGATCCTGCCTAAAAGTTAGACGTTATTCAAATCGATTGATAAAATTAAGCAGTGTACAGATCAGATTCATCATCATCATCATCAACAGCCTTTAACAGTCCACTGCTGGACATAGGCCTCTCCTTAGAAGGAGTTTTTGGCCTACTATACCGCGCTGGCCAGACGGGTTGGTATAGGGTTGGTGTCAAGTTTTCCTTCTCGTTGCATTGATGTTGTCTTGCGTAGTTTATCCCTTAGTCGCCTTTTACGACACCCGCGGGATGAATAGGGGTGGTGACCCTCTGTATTCTTAATCCGTCACCACAGATCAGATTATAAAGCACAAACGTTTGACTAACAAATAAGTACTTACTTTAGTTATATTTAGAGACCCATAAACTTGAGAGTATGGTATGACAGTCACTTTGTCTACTCTCGCATATTTTGCTACGATATGGTAAGCCTCAGGATCCATTTCTGCGTTGAACTCTGGTCGAGGAAATGATTCACCTAAAGATTGTTACAAGAAAATAATAAATGAATAAGTTCACGTACAAATCAACAGCTTGGTTGACATTTTGTATTCCTCATAAAATATATTATTTTATTAATACTCATTTTTTTTTAAATCAACACACTATACATAAATATACACCACTGGACACGGAGAGACAGACGACACCGGGCGCAGGCCCTATCGTAATACCAGCGCTGCAGCCACTTTGACTACAGTTATATGCTGAGATAGGCGCCTTTTCTGGTATAGCACAGGGCATCATTATAATTATTGCATTATATTGCTTTTGTTCCATATCTATTTCAAACCGTGTATTGCTTTGCCCAGTATATGTCAGAATAAACGTGTTTTCTTCCTTTCTTTTAAAAAAAAGACAAAAAAAGACAACTCCCACCTTAGGAATATAAATTCCTGTGTCGCGGGGGACTTTACAAACATACATAAAACGGACACAAAGAACACCCAGACTCAGAACAACAAATTGTGAATCACACAAAGTGTTATCCTACGTGGGATTTGAACCCACGACACTTGGCGCAGTAGGAAGCGGTGTGGCGACCGCTTAAGCCACTAGGCCAACCGTGCAGTCAAGTCTTTCTTTCTTTTATTATCCCATTAATGAAGGTAGGTTTCTCCTTAGAAATGAGGTTTTTTCCTACTACACCTATCACACTCACCAGACGGTTTACTACAATTTAAGGACCCGCGCGACCGCGAGCTTTACTTCCTTATGACGTTTATTGTTTAAGTGTGGCTGTGTTGGAGTACTGACCACCAACCAACCAAGTGTTACTGAAATAATAATATAGCTGTCTCAAGCAATGCTAAGAGTTATAAAGAAAAAGTCACGTTTTCCTAGACGTAAGACTAATATAGATCGATTATTTACCCCCGAAAACCAAAATATACAAGAATCAACCGTTTAAAGGTTTCCTTCCCAGCCTTTAATATAAATATTATTTGAGGTCGGCTACTAGTTCAATCGGTTTCACCTGAAAATCTGGCATCATCTTCCGAGCCTTTATTCCCAAGTTTATTTGGGGTCGGCTACTAGTTCAACCGGTTTTACCTGAATTTCGGTTTTTCCACGGAGCGACTGGCATCGGACCTCCGCAACCCTAAGGGAGAACTGAATTTCGAAGATTGAACTAGTTATCAGTATATTTGAGGGCACTGACTTCCCAATAACGATTGCCATAGATGTTCATGACCTGAAAATTTGGCATCGGACCTCCGTAACTCTACGGAAGAACTGAAATTCGAAATTGTCAGTAAATTTGAGGGCAATGACTTCCCAATAACGATTGCTATAGATGCTCATGACAACTGGGAACGACGGCTTAACGTGCTCTCCGAGCGTGATTAACCACCAAACTTCCATACTCCGGGCTGCTATTAAGAATTTTGTTGTTAGTAAACCCTAAAACACTTTGGTCCGACATGAGATTTGAACCCGTGACCTCTTGATTAGCAGTCGCTTACGTTAACCACTAGACCAGTGCTCGTTAGACTAGATAATAGATAGATAGTTGGCTCCCTTAGTTACTTTTTACAACAAATAAGATTATAGATGAAGACTCTTTGTAGGTATTCTAAAAAATCACCGAACGGACAAATATCTAAATAGTACAAAAATAATGTAAGTTTAAACTTACTGTAAACATGTCCAGCACCAATATACATATGTGATAATCTGCTTATAAAATCAGGATCTATCGTTACAGCCAAAGCAACGTTGGTGAGAGGACCTATTGCTATTAATATAAGGTCACCTATAATTTAAGGAAAAGAGTTTAGAAATTTACTTTCATTAGATTTACTAGAACAAAAAGACGAAGTGGATTTATCTAACTTTACATCTGTAGCTATGATTAGCAAGCTAGATTCCAAAATAGTTATAAACCATTATAAACCTTACTTAAAATAGTTACGTAACTATTATGTTCTGTATTCAAACATAAATCTATACAAATAATTTTAACAAAAAGAAACCGACTTCAAAGAAAAACTATTCCGAGTACCCAAATCGCGACAATTGTGCCTATGATATTTGAGGAGTTACCTCGATTTTCTTGGGATCCCATCATCAGATCCCGATATGGTGACGATGGGATCACCTGTAAGCTACGCTCATTCCAATGCAAAAATATTTTTTGAAATCGGTTCATAAGCGACGAAATTATCGCTGAACATACATAAAAAAAAAAAAAAAAGATTCCGACGAATTGTGAACCTCCTCCTTTTTTTTGAAGTCGTTTAAATTAAATTGGATTGTCTGTATGTCATATCAAATAAACAGTTTTTATTAAATGCATGTGAATGTATCTGGTACTGACATCCAAAATCTTATTTTTTTTTGTCTATTTGTTTGTTCCGACTAATATCTGGAAAAGCTAGATCAATTTTGACGGGACATTTACTACCAGATGGCTGATGACGTAACGAGTAAAAGTGACGTTACTCGATATTTACAACAATAACCGCAAGTAACACTGCGGTACTCAGCTAGTTGGTATATAAAAACATCAACAGTGAAGTAATTTAATATTGTATAATCATAATACTCGCAATATAAATAATATGTAGTATAATTTGAACTGATTTTGTATGCGGCTCCGTTCGCATGTATGTCGAATATCATAAGCACAGCAAGCTTTTATCGCGTGCTTTGAGCGCGGCGACCGAATCAAGAAATTCTGTACCGAAAAAACCTAACACCCCGTGTTAAAAAAGGATAGAAAATCTGATTGTAACTGCAGTGCGACAAGGACAAATAACGGACTCCTGGCATACATCACAGGTTAATCAAATAGAAAGAATATCGTAGGCACAATACATAGCGACCGCGTCCTCCAGTACCGTATAACTGAATCTTACTATTTTTTTATTCCATAGATATGCTCATATTACTATTATGTTCCCTATTTAGTTGTCATTGTCTTTCGGTTAATAGGATGATAATATTGTTTGGCAATAATAGTATTAGAATGTATGTTGGTAAAAAGACAGTGTATATTGTTTTGTAAACTAGAATTAATATCAAAGAAAAAAAAATACTGCATAAATATAAAATAAATAAATAATTATATTTCCATAAGTTGATAAAAAATGCTATGCAATAGCTTTACCGCGGCAGTCCCCGAGTGCCATACGTATTTTTTTATATTTAAAAATGGTACAATCTAGATTCAGTATATACTCGTAATAAGTAATATCGAAAATTTAACAAATTACACTCTTCAATATTTCAAAAAAAAATACCTTTATATTTCTTTGATAATTCAATAAGCCCAACTGCAGCATGCACGTTTTCTATTACTATGGGCTCCGTAGGCACGTATCCATCATCACCTAATCCATCACGTCCAAAAAAATAATCTGATTCAATGCCCTTAATCAGAGTATGCTTTGCTCCAGAGTATATGGGAATCTATAAAAAAAAAATCCTGAAGGATTAATCTTCCTTATTTTTTTTCCTTTTTAAAAAGACGACTCTCGCGTTAGGTATATAAATCCTGTGACTCGGAGGAATTTACAAACATTCATGAAACTGACACAAAGAACAATCACACTCAGAACAACAATTTTTATATCACACAAAGTGCTATCCTACGTGGGATTTGAACCTATTATTACCGAATACATAATAGTACTCCCATTATCACAGAATAAATAATAGCCGTTATTGCTGTTTGTAATTAAATTTTCTGACCTAATGTGCTGTAACGAAATCTTAGCCTTACAAACTGTAAACAAAATGAGAAAATTTGATAGCATAGATATTTGGTAATTTAAAAAAAAATAACAATATCTGAACCGTTTCTGGTTATTTAATGTTATGAATTCATGACTGGTCAGTAAAATATAAAACAATAAATTCTTTGTTTAAGTTTTTTGAACGATCATATGAAGTTTAGAATTCAGTTAGTTTGGTTTGACATACTCGTATTTAATGGCCAACTTCGGATCGTTTAATCATACTAAATGATCTGAAGACGCAATGATTTTCCTCTCCGTATTCGGTATAATAGATTAGTTGAAGCAAGTACCTCATGAGAAAAAAAAGTTCTATTACTCTATATTGTAAAACTGTTACTTTATTTTAAATAAGTTGTATCACATTCGAGATCCTTTTGTTCATCTGAAACTATGGAACTAACAGTACAAACTCACTGCAGAAGGTTCTATGACAAGTCGTTGACTGTACAGACATATATACTGATTGGAATTCTGTTATAAATGTATAAGTATGTGGTTTAGTGTGTGTGTGGCAAGGGGGATAGAATGTGTGTGTATGTGTGTGTATGTATTTTGTTTTGTTTACTTTTCACACCTAAAACTGCCCGAGAATTCGTTCTTTTTTAGTCAATTTTTTGCATCCCAAGATTGCCTGGAAGAAATTGCTTATTAGCGATAAGGCCGCCATTTGTACATGGTACTTTCGTTGGAATCCTAAATGTAAATTGAATGAAATGGGGTACAATAAAGATTATTCTATTCTATCTATTGAAAAATATCTTGTCACAATTTATTACAAGTTACCTTTATGAATTCTTATCAAAATTTGTCATTTACTTTAAAGTTTCTATAAGTGAAATAACTCTTAGCCGATTCCAGAATATATTATTTCTTAATAAGACTAAAAATGTCTTATGAAAGCTATTTTTTATTCCCTTTTTTGATATTTAACCCTACCAAAGTCACTCTACTCTGCCTGATGGAAAACAGGAGTAGAATATAGGAGTAGGGATCACCATCCTCATTGTGAGCGTATGCGACTGCTGTGCCTGAGATCTTAGGTTCGATTCCCGGGTCTGACCAAATATTTGTGTGAACCGTGTTGTATTTATATCATTTAATTTTGTCTCGTACCCATAATCTAAGCTCTGCTTAGTATGGGACTAGATGGCGTTTTGTGTATGTCCGAAATATTAATTTATTTATTATTCAATTATTAATATAACCATATTGTATTAATCATACTTATCTACTTACATCGGACCTGTTGCATAGTTTAAGTATTCTATCACTATTAATAATTGCTTGACTCTGATTTATATTTCCGTATACCGTTGTTAGTGCAACTACCTTCGGTCTGAAATAAAATTGAAATGTTGTTAGAATAGTTAAACAATAGAAGAAAAAGAAGGAAGAGGGAAAATGTGAATCCAACACAAGTGGACTATGAAGCTATTGATGTTGATTTAAATTAAAATATTTCTATCATAACCATAACTTTTTGTAAAAGTAATACTAAAAATTTAATTTATTTTACTAGATCATAAAGAAGACAAACAATCTTTATTATTTTCGTCATTGTTACCGGGTTCATTTCAAGTCTTCGCAAATAGGTTTAATACGTTAGGGTGGAAATCAGAGCGTCGAGTCCTGGTCGGAAATATCTCGGTCAGCATTGATCGCTGCAATTCTGGCGATTGACGAGAGATGGGAAGGCGCAGTCTCCTTCTGTGTGGATGTTGTGCTCCAGAAGGAGTCCGCTGAG
Organism: Phragmatobia fuliginosa; assembly: GCA_932526445.1. NCBI lineage: Eukaryota > Metazoa > Arthropoda > Insecta > Lepidoptera > Erebidae > Phragmatobia > Phragmatobia fuliginosa. Next base: position 6,247,556 of record OW052058.1, on the reverse strand, counting down.
CGGGATCGGGGAAGGGATCCTACTCGAAGGAGTCGGCGAAGGGGACGTCGTTTACCTTACGAAGAGTATGGTGCGAAAAGCATTGATCGTGTAAAAAAAATCGGTATAATACGTCAAAAAAAATTTTTTTTTATTATCTATGTCTATGATTTATGTCTGGGTAACGACAACTCTTTTTTTGAATGTTAATAACTTTCGATTGGCATAGGTATGTAAATTACTATTAAACTAAAAATAGTAATTCTTGTCCTACATTCTAGTTTATGGCGTAGGAGATAAACATGCAGATTAGTAAATAAATATTCATATTATTGTAGTATAGAGTAGTATTCTTCATTAAAGTCTTATTTCATTATCATGTCACCTATATAAGTTTAGAGGCAGAAAATTAACAGGTACAAAAGAAATAAACGTTACAATTTTTATCTTAACATAATTGACGTAATTATATGCTGCTCAGGTCAATGAACGTAAACATTAATTTAAATCTATATACGTTAGGTAAATAAGATATAAATTCAAAAGGATATTTCTGAGTATAATAAGTTTATTATTATACTCTGTCCATTCCTTTATTATCTTTTTGACAGCTCAACAAATTTCTAAATTAGTGACGCCCTCACACGTCACATATTCGATTTGAAATCAAAATCAATCGATATAATATTCTATAAGTGCACCATTATGATATATAATTGGCCCGGAACAAAGAAAACTTCCTAACACAGTTACATGAAGGTCGGTTTAGTAAGTATTATGTGATTTTTCAAATGTATTTTCTCATAACTCTGGATTTAAACGTTATTAACCATGCGTTTCAAAGTTAAATTTTACTTACACGTGCATAGTTACATTTTAAATCAGTGGTCCAAAAATTTATAAATTAATGCACAGAATTATTGTTCTTTATTCTAAGTTTGAACTTAAATTCCAAAATTTCGACTTAATTCCTTGCAAATAATCAATCTTGAAGTCATACTATTTTAATTTCCTTTTTATTTTATTTACTTACATGAAGTCAAATTATTTTGATCATAATAATATGATAGATTAATTTAATCGATTTATCGTATTTCAAGAACTGTTTTCTATGTTGTTTTTAGCTATGCACACTGCCCACTTCCCTACCCGTCTATAAAGTATGACATTACTGTAGTATATTATTACGAAAATAAATTCCGGTAATTTATAGACGTGATCTGTCAAAAAGACAATAAATGAATGGACAGAGTATAGGGGTATTTTCTATATAAAATACCTATGTATTTATTTACAAAAAAAAAATATGTTTATGTATTTATATCAGTTGTCTAGTACCCATGATACCAGCTCTGATTAGTTTAGGACTAGACGGCGTTGTGTGGAAGATGTCCGAAATATATATTTCTTTACTTTCCTAACATGTAGATAAATCTTAATTATTATCTTAATTATTATCTCCATATATCATAATTATTATCTTAATTTTTATGTTAATATCTTAAGAATGATATCATATATTTACCCATTAAAATATTCTTCATACAATAAACTCATAGTTATTGCCAAAGCATCGTCGGCTCCACCATCATGGTCTATTACTAACTTTAATCCTCTTTGACAAATGGGTGTTCTTTCTGCATAGCAACTGAAAGTAAATACAATATGTATTGAAAATACTAAATAGATTCGGAGATTGTAGAGATTGCGAACAGAAGGCGAATTTTAATTCTTATTTATTTAGAAAGACACGCAACGCTAAAGTACTAAACGCGTTTTCAGGTTGATTTTGTCATAGTGACTTAACACTTAACGTTATTTTATTACGATATATTTAATAATTGTGTTGATATTGTTCCACTATACCAATGAAACTTAACATTCGGTTGTGATTATTGAGGAAGAATTATATTAATTCTTTTTGCCTGGTAAACTATTATACATGCGACGGAGTTAAGATGCTTTTTTTTATTTTTCAATGTCTTTGTTAAATTTATTTGTTGGTTTAATAATTGTTTTAATTTTTATAAATAAAAACAAAATAAAATTACCATATGCAGAAATAAACAAAATAGAAAATGGGATTTCGCAACTAAGTGACTAAAACGAAAATTAAAGTCACCTTGTGTAGGTTAAACCTCGTGCTAAGGTGGGCTGGTAGTTAGATGCAGATAAATGCAGATAATGTAGATCATCATCAACAGCCTTCAACAGTCCACTCGGACATAGGCCTCTCCTTAGAAAGGAGGTTTTGGCCTACTATACCATGCTGGCCAGACGGGTTGGTATAGGGTTGGTTTCAAGTTTTCCTTCTCTTTGCATTGATGTTGTCTTGCGTAGTTTATCCCTTAGTCGCCTTTTACGACACCCGCGGGATGAATAGGTGTGGTGACACTCTGTATTCTTAATCCGTCACCACACAGACTGTAGATCATAATACAATAAAACAGGGTATGGCACTCCGAGACACGGTGATGACGTAGGTGAAACAAGACACGTCATCTCTGTCGAAGGCTCTCATCAACAGCCTTTAACAGTCCACTGCTGGACATAGGCCTCTCCTTTGAAAGGAAGTTTTGGCCTACTCAAGGCCTACTCAAGGCTCTCAAACTTTATAATTTTGGGGAAAATGTATCACTTCGGGGATTTATTTTTAGTTATCGGTACTTATTTAAAAGTGATAAATTTTCCACAAACTGTATCCCAACTTCGTTAGTAAATGTATATAAAGTAGAAGTAAGTAAGTAAGTAAGTAAGATACAACAAGCTAAATATAGTAAATAAAATGTGTATACTAACGTGTTACGACCGGATAAAAAGAATAAGGTCCACCCGGATAGGAGAACAATCAAAAACATTATGGCCCCGATGTAGATTAAAATCTTTTTCTTTAGCATCAACTGGTAACTGAATATTGAAGCTTTACCTGATCAAATTTAAAAATGAAATTAATTCTTTTGGAACTCACTTTATATGCATGTAATGTAATGAATGGAATTTCAAACGAGCTTGTTCTTAAGATTTGAAATTCGTTAATGCGTGCTCAGATTTCCTGGTGTACTTTGTATGACCCCAACTTCTTTGGGAATTTTGTTTTCTATGTTACTTGATTGCTCCATCTAAGTTTTGTGTTACAAAAATTTAAACGATTCCACCCCAAAAATATATTACTTAACCAATAAAATGTCGATTCTTTGTCATAGGCCTTTTTAGGGATTTCCGTCCTCCACAAGCGCAGGCCTTGGGGTGGCAGATGTGGACATCTGTCACCCTAGCAGAAGCAGGCCGGGGTAGAGGTGCGAGCGCTAATAAGCGCGTGCCTTAGAATTTTTGAGTGGTGCCCCACACAGAAGGGGCCATCTACAAGTGGTAAGTGGCCCGAGGTGCGTCAGGGTTCCAGGGACTTGCTTTCGAGGGTATACCTGGTTCTCCGACTCATAGTACCCGAGACGGCGTGCGGTTCTAGTCGGTTCAAGTCCGACATAGCAACCAACGTATGACATCCGCGGGGATATCCGCACAATAAGAAAAGGCCTTTTTAGGGTTCCATAGTTCATGATTCGGAACCCTTATGTTCCTCCGTCCGTCCTCGACCTACCGCCCAAACGGTGATGAAAAGATGAAACTTTGCATGAATATGTGCTGTAATTTCGTCGACAAAGTGCTACAATAAAATATGAAAAGTATTTTTATTTGTGGTACCTACCTACCCTACACGTAAATTGGGGATGTTTTTTTTACGTCTATCCCATCGTGTGGGGCATTATTAGATAGGTCTTTTAAAAACATTGTGCGGTTGCTAAAACTATTTTCGATTTAGGTATCCGTTTGCAAGTAATTCAACTTTAAAGCGCAATTTTTTTGAAAAATAGAGCGCCCCCCCTTAAAGCCAAACGACTGGCTCAAAAATCAGAAAAAAATCATTATAGTAGACCTTACATTGAACTTTTAAGGAATATTATAGCGGTTTTGATACCTTTATTATTTTGGGGGTTATAGGACCTAACTTGTAAAATGCACTCACTTGGAAAACTTCGTACAAAAATAAAGAAATAATAAGTAAACCTTACAATTATCATAATGGATAAATACGGAACCCTTTACTATGCGTGATCTGACACGCCCTTGGCCAATTTTTAAAACCGAAATTTCTAAGTACAAAACTTTTAATTTTTTTCAGGTAGAAGGTATTATCGATACGAAACCCTTTTTTTGAAACTAAAACCTTTTTTTATACACAAAGATAAATCATTATCAACGATATATATTCCTGAGCCAGATCTTGAATTGTATTTATGCAGTATATTTATTTGGACCTTATTCTCATAAGATGTTGAATGTATAGGAGCAAACAGACGGGTCACCTAAATAGTATGAGAACGCTATCACACATGGATCTCTGCAGCTCAAGAAATGGGTAGTAGCTACTCTTCAAGTACTTCTAGCATTGCAAGCTGAAACAAGGGCTCCTCCAAAAGACGGATGTAGACCCCAAACCAGGATGATAGGCATCTACTGCCAGCTATTTTCCGCAAGTCGTCAGTGTAGTGTGCCACAGGTCGTTTCAACATTTCGTTTGCGATTACGATTAGCGCAGGTCCCACTTACTACACACGCTTGAAGTGAATTATTTGCATGTGGGATACAGAAAAGTTATTGTCGTGACCATAACACTGAGTTATGTCATATTATTCTAATCTAAAACAGTTAATTTCTTACAACAGTACTTAAATAAAATAATTAATAACTTGTATAAAAGTAATGAAGTAAAACGTGGTCAGAAAAATACAATTGCTAAGATTTGTTTGATTACTGACGATTTTAAACGTGTTTTTCTTATAAATTAATAATTATATTTAATTAGTTATAAAGCTCTTAATAACATATATTTAAATGTGTCCTATTCGTATTTGTTTCTTTCACGAAAACAAATGAACATCATCATCAACAGCCTTTAACAGTCCACTGCTGGACATAGGCCTCTCCTTGAAAAGGAGTTACTGGCCTACCATACCACGCTGGCCAGACGGGTTGGTATTGGGTTGGTTTCAAGTTTTCCTTCTCTTTGCATTGATGTTGTCTTGGGTAGTTTATCCCTTAATCATCTTTTACGACACACGCGCGGAATGAATAGGGGTGGTGACACTCTGTATTCTTATATCCGTCACCACACGGACGGAAAAACAAATAAAATATAATAATTGTAGCTACTTAAAATTAATTTTATGTACATACGTCAAACAGATTTTCTTTCCAGAATTAAGTACTCACTTCTTTGTTGTATTTCACCAACTGTAATTTAATTACACCACTCAAAATGAAACATATCAGTTTCGTTTCTCGTTTTTATCTAAACCGCATGATTTGACTGTCAACACTTGAGAAAGATTGCTATCAGATGGCGCGATAACAATGGCATAATAAATTATTATCGTTTATTTACTGAAATTGATAATTCTATTGTATGTTTTGACTTTTATAGTTTTTATGATTTGATAAATAATAATAAGATTACGGATCTCGCACTATACTCGTATCGACATATACTTCGACAGTTATTTATTCTGCACATAATTTTAAACAGCATGCTGAACTTTCCCATAGTAATTTCATACCTTTGGACAAGAGAAGAAAGGACATAGTGAGTACCAGGTCTCAAACTAGTCATAGATTTTATTTATTTTTAGGACCACTATTGTACAATAGAATTAATAAGGTAATAAACATTTACAGCTTAAACAATAAAAATTGCAAGATCACACTTACAGAATATTTAGGTAAATTAAACTCAGACACGGAAAACATTTTAGAAACATTTTAGTAGTCTTTATCAGCCATTACCATTTGCTTTGTGATAGACACATTTGAAGTACTTAATTTTTACTTTTAATTAATAACTTTTATATTTTATTTAATTATAATTTATATAATTTAGTAACAGCGAATTAACAGCTAAATTCTGAGTCAAGCGATCGCCTGAAACACAGGTTTACCCTACCTCATCATCATCATCATCAACAGCCTTTAACAGTCCACTGCTGGACATAGGCCTCTTCTATAAAAGGAGGTTTTGGCCTACTATACCACGCTGGCCAGACGGGTTGGTAAAGGGTTTGTTTCAAGTTTTCCTTCTTTTGGCAGTGATGTTAGCTGCTTATTTTATTCCTTTAGTCGCCTCTTACGACACCCATGGAATAGGGGTGGTGACACTTTGTATTCTTAATCCGTCACTACACGAGCTCAGGCAAGCAGCTATTTTAGTTTTGAGCTTCATTAAAAAAATTATCAATTCAAGCATATATAATTTAGTAAACTTCGTTATTTTTACGCTACATTGGCATTTAATACCTTAAGAACTACTTTTATATCGAATGTCCTATACTGTAACATATGTATGATTGTTTTCAATGAAATAAAATTATTAATATTATTATTATATACTATCTTAGGCTCACTTAGTAGACAGATCCTATTAAATGAACAGTATTTTACTAAATGCATATGAAGTATATATACGGTACTCAGGAGGCCGGGAGAATGTTGACACACACTAACCTTCAATGAGCATACTACAAACATATGCAAAAAAGCTGCGGGCATTTACCAACAGCTATCGCGCGCGGCCATGGTCACGTGGGGACTTAACACAGAGGTGATTTACACCATTTACACGGCAGTGATCAAGCCGATTATTACATACGCGGCATGCACCTGGGCTCCAGACGCTGGGAAGCTGGGGATACGGAAGAGGCTAGGCACCGTCCAACGAGGATTTACGCAGAAGCTCTGCAAATCTTACCGCAGCGTCTCTCTCAATGCAGTGCTAAAACGGTCCGGGATACTTCCTCTCGACTTACGTATACAAGAAGCATCCGCCATGTATGCAGCGAGAAGAGGGTCGTCCAGGTTTGTGCCAGGAGATCGAGAAGTCGATGGTACGGTGAGGTTTGCAGAGATATCGCATATAGCTAAGCGGGTGGCCTTGGAATTTATATGCCTGGAGGATCAACAACAGCTTGTGAACAGCTGCAACGAGCAGACAGCAGCAAGAATGAGTGGAAGGTCGGAGCCGCATTATCCCTGTGGGATAATCAGGGCAAAGTCCAGAACCTCAAACTAAACCTTGCCGAGTATTGCACAGTCTTCCAGGCTGAATTACAGGCTATTTGTAAAGCAACGGATGTCATCCTCATGCGCAGGGATACTAGCTACGAACATGATTCACGGTCGGCAATGCAGGCGGTCATGGACGGTGCCTCGCTTCACCCGTTGGTTAGGACTTCTGACCAGAACAAAACTGAGGCTTTTTTCTGGATAAAAGCACATGCAGGACAGTCAGGCATTAAGCGCGAACGAATTGGCGAAGAAGGCAGCATTGTCGTTACGGAGGAAGCCGGACTATGACTTGTGTCCGGTATCATTCATCAAGCGTCAAATCCGTTTGGATTCGCTTGATGAGTGGAACCGGAGATATGATTCTGGCGAGACAGCCGCCGTGACGAAAATGTTCTTTCCGAACGCAATAGAGGCATTCCGGATAGTGAGAAAGGTGAGGCCGGCCGGTGTGATCACGCAGGTCCTTACGGGGCACGGCAGGTTCACCAAATACCTGAACCGTTTCGGGTGTAAGGAGAGCCCATCTTGCACCTGCGACCCTAGCGTAGACCAAACAGTTCCCCACATTTTGTTAGAATGTCCCATATACTTACTGGAACGATATAACCTTGTAATATAAAAAGAAACCACATAAACAAAAGAAAGTATTTGGAAAATTATGAAGGGAAAAGACAGGGACATATTCTTACAATACTATAAAAACATAGCAGGACAAACATTAAAGGAATTGGTATCAGGGATAGGCAGCTTAAGTTGTTCCATAGTTACCTTACCAATAGAACACAATGCGTAAAAATAGGCGAACACACAAGTAACTGTCTTCACATAGATCACGGCGTCCCCCAGGGCAGTATACTTGGCCCTACGCTCTTTCTTATATACGTGAACGAGATGTGTAAAATTAAATTGGAGCATGGAAAACTATTTGCGTTTGCCGATGATACAGTTATCCTTTTTAGGGGCAAAACATGGGAACAAGCATTTAACGCAGCACAAATTGGCTTGAATAAAGTAACCCACTGGCTAACACTGAACTCATTGTCACTTAATGTAAACAAGACAAAATACCTAACATTTAACATTAGGAAACCGACAGTCACTCTGGATGGGGGTAGACATTGCATCACGGCACACAATCATACAACAAATAACGACCTTACCACTACATGTGACTGCCGGAAAATAGAGAATTCTGGTACCATACGGTATTTAGGTGTTGTCCTGGACGACAGACTAAGTTTTGTACCCCACATAGATCTTTTGTCAGGACGAATCCGTAAGCTGATATTTGTATTTAAGCATTTAAGACATGTTGCAGATCCCGATGTGCTTAAAAAAGTTTATTTTGCTCTCTGTCAGTCCTTGCTGAACGAGCCCAGAGAGCAGTGTTGAAGGTATCCACTTTTCAACCATACCTATACCCCACCAAGGATCTTTATGAATATTGTGAAGTTCTTACGGTTCGTCAATTGTTTGTCTTGCAAATTGTATTGAGACAGCACACATACCTCTCAAAATCCCGTCAAATTACACCGAACTCTCAACAGGTTGCTAAGCGTCGTTTCAAAATACCCATTAATAATAAACACCGAACATCCTTTAGCCAACGATTTTTCTACTTTCTAGGACCATTCGTCTATAATAGGATAAATACGGCTTTGCGAATTGTTGACAGAAGCGGACATGAGTGCAAGGTTGTGGTAAAGGATTGGCTCCTACGTCAGTCTTATGGTGATACTGAGAAGTTAATACATCCAATAAGTTAACGCATCTATAACAAACATACACAAACACGCACACATACAAACACACACACACACACGAACAAACACACACACACACACACACACACACACACACACACACACACACACACACACACACACACACACACACACACACACACATACAAACATGCATGCATACGAACACAAGCTTACAAATTGCTCAAATTTTAATTAATACTTAGCTTTATGATGTTTTGTTGGTTTGTGCCTTTATTAAGTTAGTTAAGTAAATAATGTAGCAAAGTTAAAATGTGTCATTGAAAGATTGCTGGTACTTATAGCTCAGGTCTCCCTATATTAAGTGCCAGCGGTACAAATAATTTTGAATTACTTGTATACATTGAAAATTGTACTCCAAAAGTTGTAAACATTGTGTAGCAAATAATAAATAAATAAATAAATAAATAAATAGCAGAGAAAGTAATAAAAAGTAATAAAGACAGATAAACAAATGAGTAAGAGTAGAAGAGAATGTAAAAGAAAGACAGAAATAGAATAAATGTATAAATGTAAGCACAATACTAAATTGTATAAATAAATAGCAACTAAGTAAGTAAAAGAAAAAGATATATAAATGTAATAGAAAGGCAAACTATAGAATATGGCTAATAAAAACATAATTAGATAAAGAACAAGTACAATAAAGTGAAACGACGACCGTTATTACCCTACAACAGGAAAAGAAGTTTAATAAATATAAATAGTAGTTAGAATAAAATAGGTTCTGTGTGGGAGTCCCACCCACGAAAAGAAAGAAAGTGGATGAATGGAAGAAAGATCTTGTATACAGCATAAAAGTGCGAGAAGCATCAAAGATAGAAAGGAGTGACACAGAACGAACTGTAATTCGAAGATTGAACTAGTTGTCAGTATATTTGAGAGCACTAACTCCCCTAAAACGATTAGCATAGATGTTCATGATAACCGGGATAAACGGCTTTAAAAATATGTAAAAATTGTGTTAATTATTAACCTTGACTGCAATTAAACTTTGACAAATATTTTTATATTATCCATAATAACATTATAAATGCAAATTTAACTCTCTCTATCTGTCTGGCTGCCACGCCATAACTACTTAAGCGATTTTAATAAAATTTTGTAAGTAGATAGTCTAGAGCTAGAGAAAGGTTATATGTTACTTTTACAGCTAAAACCATACACTCGGGCGGAACCACGGGGTTGGTATTTTATATAACAAAAAAAAAAAGACTTCAAAAAAATTCCGAGTACCCGAATCGCGACTATTTGAGGAGTTCCCTCGATTTCTCCAAGAACCTATCATCAAATCCTTGGTATTGGACCGCTTGGGTGGCACCAGATTTTAAATCAAAAAAGAATTATCAAAATCAGTTACCCCAATCGATAGTTCTGAGGAAACAAGGTTCTCTTCATTTTTCGAAGTCGATTAAAAACGAAGAAAATGTTGAGAGTTATGATTAATGCATTAAGTGTGATGGCGTACAATTTTTAAAGATTTATTTAATATACTGCTATACGCAGAAGCTGTGCCAACAATGTGATAGCAGCTTATAATTTTTCTCAAATTCCATAAATATTTCATTTCCTTAATTGGTCAAATGATATCACATAAAGTATGAATAGGAGTAGGAACTCTCCGTATTCATACTTAACTTCTTTATTTAGCTTACCTTTTTTCAGAGGTGCCGATCTCTGTATAGCTATTCTTAAGTTTCCAATCTTTCAATTACTTTACACTACAAAATTAACTACACTACTATACTACCGACTGTGACTTGATCACACTGCGCAATGACATGTCTTCATTCTTTTATTTCCTTTTTCAAACTAACAACATGTGTTCAATGTCAACGTTTTCTAACGTTTATTATCCGATTAAGAGATAACATTGGAATTAAAATAATTATTTATTTAGTTATTATGCCTTATTTACTTTAAGATTCTAAATTTTAATGGTATGTCTCCTTTAAGGCTTTATTTCAAGATGATATTTTGGGCGAAGCATGGAACTTCCGCAAACTGAAGGTTTAACTAATCCCTACTAATATTATAAATTTATACGAATGTAGTTCGTGTGGTGATGGATTAAGAATACAGAGTGTCACCACCCCTATTCATCCCGCGAGTGTCGTAAAAGGCGACTAAGGGATAAACTACGCAAGACAACATCAATGCAAAGAGAAGGAAAACTTGAAACGAACCCTATACCAACCCGACTGACCAGCGTGGGCCAAAACCTCCTTTCTAAGGAGAGGCCTATGTCCAGCAGTGGACTGTTAGGGGCTGTTGATGATTGATGGTACGAATATAGCAATGTCTGTCTATCTGTCCAATTTTCACAGCGAAACTGCAATTTAAAAAAAAAATAGTACACTGATAATCTGGAACCTGAGAAAGGACATAGGCTTCTTTTTACCGCGATAAACAACTTTCATTAGACTAGTTGTCAATGTATTGGAGGGTATTGACTTCCCAATAACGATTGCCATAGATGTGTATGACAACCAGGACCGATGGTTTAATGTACTCTCTAAACCACGGGTGTGAAACACCGTCACACTTTCATACATACATTTCTAATAGAAAAACCTCAACATTTTGGCAAAACCATAAATCATGCCTAACCGCTAGACCAATGAGGTAGTTTTAGTATTCGATACATGATTGTCTTATTATAAACTAGGCAAGACCTGTTAGTTATATTACTGATCATCATCATAAGTTTATCGCAGTCCACTGCTGGACATAAGCCTTCGTCATTTAGTTCGATCCTCGGCTACTCGCATCCAGTTCTTGCTAATCTTGCCCAAATTAATGATTCCTGCTATTGACTGGCAGGAGTCACCATCTGACCTTTATAGCAAATGTTACAAGCCTCATAAATATTGTTAACTGTCATCTCCTTGTACTATGTTTGGGAAATTGTTTTTTCATTTTATCTGCTGTATGTTGTGTCTGTCAAATAAAGTTATTTAATTATTTTATTATTATTATATGAACGTCCTACGTTTGCCGAGAGGCGGTCTACACTCAGGAACCAGTTCACTCCAACGGTTGCTGGTTATGCGGCTAATATGCGTAGTTTAGTCTAACATAATGTCACTGACCTAGTCACTAATCCTGTGGGGTATGTCGATAACCTTAGTTCTCTTATCTTAGAGAAACACTGAGCATAATTCTCTCCATAATACGCTGTGCGACATTGAATTTATCCACCAACAGTACCGTGACTGTACGTTTTGAGTCCGTATAAGAATAGCCATATAAACACAATTATAGAAAAACATGCATTCAGAATGTAATCACACAATGTTCATCTTGGGTTATCAGAACTAGACTAATTTAACTATAGTACTTACACATTTTAATTAGTTTACCAATTATTTAGAACTTTTTAAGAACAAGTTATATAATACTATTCAGAAATAGTAGTATATAACTTGTTCTTGGTTCTTTTTTTTTGAAGTTAAAAACTATAGACATAAAACAATCAATCAAATTCCCCAAAACTCTATTAGTAATATCGTTTTATTTTAGTTCAATGAAAAAAAAAGATTTAATAATATACTTAATTGCTAATAAACATAAATACTTTGTATTTTTCGATGAAATTTTTAGATTATAATAAAACTTTAGTTTAAATTATTTAATCTGTCCATACAATGTGATCAAATAAACACTTATCAAAATTAAAATTTACGTTACTTAAAATATACAACTGCCTTGTTGGTCTACTGGTTGGTCTACCACTACAATGCGTATAATATTAGCTGCTCTACCTTACTGGATTGCAACGGACATCCTTTGCACCAGGAGTAAACCAGAGCGTTACTGAACATCTTTGGTATATTATAGCAAGCTGCTCGAATTTATATGTTTACAAAAATATTTACGTTTGCATTTTAATCGGGCTCTAGTTAATTGTTATTTTTATTAGGACTCGAGTCCTTTGCCAAGAATATTTCGCAGACATTTTGTAGATTTATGCTGTAATTCGCTTTCACACGCGGTTTAGCCCGCGTTTACCTCGATTATTGCCGTAAAGTTAGCATATGTGTTATTCTGATTTATAACCTATATTATTGTAAAGTTTCATCCAATTCCGTTCAGTAGTTTTTGCGTGAAATAGCAACAAACAACCGTACATACTCACAAACTTTCGCTTTTTAGGGTTCCGAAGTTTATGACTTCGAACCCTTATAGATTCGTCAAGTCCGTCTGTCCGTCCGTCCCTCCTCGACTTACCGTCCAAACGGTAAGTGCTAGAAAAATGAAACTGTGCACGAATGTGTATTGTAATTACGTCGACAAAGTGCTACAATAAAATTATGAAAAATATTTTCATTTGGGGTACCTCCCCTACACGTAAAGTGGGGATGTTTTTTTTCTGGGGGCTACCCCATCACGTGGGGTATCATTAGATAGGTCTTTTAAAAACAATAAAGGGTTTCTGATTTAGGTATCCGTTTGCAAGACATTCCACTTTAAAGGCCACTTTTTTGTAAAAACAAGGCGTCCCCCCCTCTAAAAGCTAAACGGCTGACTCGAAAAATCTGGAAAAATTCCTGATAGTGGTCCATATAATGAACTTTGAAGGAAAACTATAACGGATTCGATGACTTTGTTAGTTCAGGAGTTATAGAGGCTTAACTTTTACAATGCGCTTACTTGGAAAACGTCATACAAAATCAACGCATTAATACTTTAACTTAACAATAATTATCTATTGGATACGATTTCTAATCCATGTACCATTATGTGTGACTGAGGAACCCTTTGGCGATTCACACACCGGCGACGCGAACACGCGTAGGCGCGGGCAGCCAATCCCGAAGCTGCTAGCCGCCCGCGCTCACGCGTCGTAGCGCGTGTTCAGTGTGTTGGACCTGGCGTGTTTTCTATACTAATCGATGTACTTGCATACAATATTCAAATCTGCCACTCCGCGCTACGCGACGGAGCGCGGTGCAGTGTGTGAATCGCCTTTCCTGTGCGTGGCCTGACACGCACTTGGCCGATTTTTTAATAATATTGAAAAATCGGCCATCTGCGTGTCAGGCCACGCACAGGAAAGGGTTAATTAGTTAGGGTAATATTATATGTAAAGGATGCTCATACTAAAAATGATTTAAACGCCACCTTTTAGTTAACTTGTGTACAACTTGGAAACTGACTGATCTCATAACATCAAACTGACTTTATTTTTAAAGTTGGTAGTGATTTCAGTCTGGGTGAATAGAGGGCGTTGTAATAAATATTTTTATTAAAATTGTTCTTCTATCCTCACAATGTTATAAATTAATACTTTTACGAATCTAAACTTTATCATAAAGCAACAAAGAACAGGAAAGGTTCTCCCTTTTCTAGAATATTGCTTCCACCTAATAAATTTACTTTAAAGCGACTTTAATTAAATAACGTTTCTACTTCTGGGATAACATATTATCATATTTTACAGCTGCTATCTAGACTTAAACCAAGCAGAAGAGATGTATAAACATACTTACGTAATGTTATTTGGTACACACATTCACCAAGATTGCTGACAAGTATTCGCACTAAACCGTAGGGATTCAAACCCCAGATGTGGCCGCAGAATGCATTTCCATTGCGTCTGAGGGGTTGTCAATATAAATAGCACTCTATATTCCGCAAAATTTAGTTTGTGTCAGACTTAGATTTCTTCTCTACATATTCACGAACTTTCTCCAAAATATTTATATCCTTATTATTATTATAAAGTTGAATGTAACTCTGTCTGTCTGTCTGTTAATCTTTGCTAAGCCGCTGCACTGATTTTAATTAAATTTGTTACTGAGACTTTTGAAGATACCTGTTACCTCGATAACCAACATCTATATATATATTATATTCATATTTCCCTTGGTCACGTCATCACGTGTGTTCCTATAAACATGAATTACACATATATTATATTCATTTCCTATAATATTATATTTATCTTTGTTGTTACAATAAAGTTAAACTTTTAAGAGTTCATTTTATAGGGTTCCGAAGTTTATGACTCGGAATCCAAGATTCGTCATGTCCGTCCGTCCGCCCTCGATTTACCGTCCAAACGGTAAGATGAAACTTTGCATGAATATGTGTTGTAATTACGTCGACAAACTTATGAAAAATATTTTTATTTGGGGTACCACGAGATGGATAAAAAAACACCCCCACTTTACGTGTAGGGGAACACGTAAAGTGGGGATAATATTTTATTCTCGTGGCTACCCCATCGTGTGGGGTATCACTAAATAGGTCTTTTAAAAAGCCAGCCAGCCACAGCCACTTTTTTCCTAAACCATGAGAGCTATACTTTTGAAACTTGGTAAGTAAATGTAATCTGTGAACCGTATTAGATTTTCACATAAAATTCAATAAAAACAATACATTTTGGGGGTCCCCATACTTGAAACTGAAATGATGTTGAGGTTTCTAATATCATTTTTTTCTAAACTGAATAGTTAGAAGAGAATAGAAGAATAGAGACACTTCCAAAGTTGAAAAATGTGTGTCCCTCCCCCTGTAACTTCTAAAATAAGAGAGGGATAAAACTAATGTTGTACATTACCATGCAAACTACCAACGAAAATGAGTTTGAACGAGATCTAGTAAGTAGTTTTTTTTAATACGTCATAAATTATAAACCGCAATTTACCTTTTATTCAATCAATATTCTATTATTAAAACATCGATCAAAATAACAACGAACAACAAGAACTTTTATATGATGTTACTTGCTGATCCGGAACCCTTCATGGGCGAGTCCGACTCGCACTTGGCCGCTTTTTATAAAATCACGGCGTCCCTCCTCCCCTCTAAAAGCTAAACGGCCAGCTCAAAAAATCTGTGAAGGTGGTCCATATAATGAACTTTAAAGGAAAACTATAACGGATTAGACGACTTTGTTAGTTCAGGAATTATAGACAAATAACTTATAAAATGCGCTTCCTTAGAAAAAGTCGTACAAAATTAACGCATTAATAAGTAAACTTAACAATTATCTACCATGTACCGGGTGACTGAGGAATCCTTTTCTGTGCGTGGCCTGACACGCACTTTACAATTTTTTAGCATACTTTTATGTCAGGTCTATACTCAAAGAGGAGCACTAATGTCTAAAATAGTGATATCTATATCTAGTTCGTACACAGATATCCTAAAAAACTTACCATAGGCTTTAGTTTGTTAAATCACAAGTGTTAAAAAAAAAACCTTTGTGTTGTTTCCTTAATAAGTTTACACAGTTTTTTTATTAGATATATATTAAATTTCATTGAAATCAGTGTAGCGGCTTAGGCGGAAAAGCGTAACAAACAGAGGGGGTTAGTGAGTAGAATTTTAATACAGTGAAAATATGTAAATTATAAGGTAAAAATGCCAAACATAATCATCGTTTGCCTACTTGAAATCCCTTTCAGTATTTAACCTTTACCGAGCCACTGATTAAATCAATTATTAAAAGAAGAGTCCTCGTTTCGCTAGAAACATTATAATTATGTTATCATAAGGATTCATCCTCCAAAATTTCCATCAAAATAACACTATAGCCAAGTTAATAGATGTTGCAGCATGTTCCTGAAAAAAACTGTTTTATGTCGCTTTAGAACTTGCCGCGCATACATAATTTAGAAGTTACTAACAGATTTTTAAATCGCGCCATATGTCGGGAAACCAAGTCAAATCGACTGCCTCGTTGGTCTAGTGGTTAGCGTATGCGACTGCTGATCAAGAGGTTTCGGGTTCGAGTCCCGGGTCGGACCAAACGTTTGTGTGATCCGCAAATATTTGTTTCGGAGTTTTGGTGTTTTCTATGTATGTATTTACAAAAAAAAATGTATGTTTATGTATTTATATCAGTTGTCTAGTAACTCATAATATAAGTTCTGCTTAGTTTGGGGACTAGATGGCGTTGTGTGTAAAAATGACAGAAATATTTATTTATTTAGTATTATTATTATGTCGAATACTCAATGGAGTCTCTTATCAAATTATTATTAGTTCTACTAGCCTGCTCACAGGGTAGAGTTATCATCCATACTACTCTTAATAATACAAATTCGAAAGTAACTCTGTGTGTCTCTTTATTCCGACTAATCTCTGGAAAGACTGCACCGATTTTGACGAAAATTTCTATGGTAGAAGTCTATAATTATAAAAAGAGTAACTTAGCCACTTTTCTAGACTACCTCCACCCCGCTGCGTTACCTACAGTTTTTATTGTAAAGGTCAAATAACAACCACAGGCCACAGATTTGTTAACCCTTCAAATCCATTGAGATGTTTCATTGATGTTCAAAGTTGTTTAAAAGTGGAGTGTATCGCCTCTTATAAAGCCAGAAAGTATCCGTATGGTGACGGATTAATATCCGTGTGGTGACGGATTAAGAATATAAAGTGTCACCACCCCTATTCATTCCATGGGTGTCGTAAGAGGCGACTAAAGGAACAAAATAAGCAGCTAACATAGTGATGTTTGGCAGTGGCCAAGAGAAGGAAAACTTGAAACAAACCCTTTACCAACCCGTCTGGCTAGCGTGGTATAGTAGGCCAAAACCTCCTGTCAAAGGAGAGGCCTATGTCTAGCAGTGGACTGTTAAAGGCTGTTGATGAAAGCCAGAATCAGTTCTTTCGGTGTAAAAGGCTGGTTGTATCTTTTCCATTAATCAAATTATATACGACTCATTAAATTGTTTTTTCCGTGTGACTTCCTGTAGTCCATAAATAAGACTAATGGTATAAATGTGGTTTACTCATGTCGATTCCATGTAACGAACGAAATGATTAATTAATTCACGTATGTTTTCTTCAAATATATCATTAGTCTTATCACTGGCACACAAAATAAGTATGCTTCGATTTTTATGTGCTATTTTGTGTTTAAGGGGTTCTGCTTTTCATTATCATCATTATCAGCTTATCGAAGTCCACTACTGGACATAGGCCTCTTCCACTGCACACCACTCGAATCGATTTATTTTATGCTTTTGATTCCCCGTAATGCAGCTCTATTAGAGGTTGTTACTTGAACAAATCTAACAAGTTTATATTCAAATCACAATATTTTTTACTTTATTTTTACTGGTATTGTTATTGCAACTCACTGCCATAATTATTCAAAACTGACACTTGAAATCGTACAAAAATCCTCAAATATTTGTAAAAGCAATTTTTCTTTTCATTGTAATTCATGTTTTATACGGAATTTTTTGAAATGTTGAATTATTGCAATAAGCTCGTAGATATAATAAATATACATTCAGTTTATAATGAACTCATCAATGAGCTGGTGTGGATAAAAACATGCTGTGGAGAATTAGACGTAGAACTTAGGCCATATTAAGGTATAACCGATCTGGATAAAATATGGCGCATAGATTTCATAGAACTCATGAGCAATGGATTTTCACCGAATAAAACTGTAGTCATTGTATTATGTTGGTCTAGTGGTTAGCGTATGCGGCTGCAGATCAAGAGGTTTCCGACCGATTCCCGGGTCCGACCAAATGTTTATGTGATCCGCAATTAATATTTGTTTTGGAGTCCGGGTGTTTTCTATGTATAATATGCATGTATTTACAAAAAAAAGGATTTTTATATATTCATATCAGTTGTCTAGTACCCATAATACATGCTCTGCATATTTTGGGACTAGATGGCGTTGTGTGTATAATTATAGTTATGTTATGTCCGAAATATTTATTTTCATTATATATTATTGTGTTATTGTTGTGTAGTGATCCAATTTCCAAATTTGTTGTGTATAAATAAAACGTGTGAATGTGAATATTTAAACTACTTATAACGGAAAAAACCAGAAGAAACAACTTAATTCTATGTGTTAATTCAATGTTGCCAGACGGGGCTATAAATTACCGGCCAGCCATCTTTGGTTCGTTTCGTTTAAAGGCGTAAACATATATTTATATAAGTTTATACCGGTGTTTATTGATTGTTACTTAAAAGGTTTTTATTCTGGATCTGATTATTTTATAAACACTAAGTATTTATAGTACAACAAGGTGCGCAGTAGCCCATTAGAACTATTTATTTTTGAAAATGGAAAATGTAGTCCATAATGTGTTCCTTCACATGTTTTAAATCATGGATTATAATCAACTGAAAGGTAATCATGGACAGATTTCTAAAAGTGTTTTTAAACAGGATTAATTTTATATTTTTCTTGCAAAGCTGCAAGGTTTCTTTTGTTGGTATATCACAATCTATTTTTCATACTTCAAGTGTACGTACAAGTATCTATAATAGATAAAAAATAGGTACATAAAATATATAATATATATACGATCTGTTACATAGGTCACAGATCGTATATATATTATACATATAAGTAAGTATATATGTAAGTTATAGTTTATCATCATTCATCCCCCGGGTTCGTAAAACAACATCAATGCAAAGAGAAGGAAAACTTGAAACCAACCCTATACCAACCCGTCTGGCCAGCGTGGTATAGTAGGCCACAACCTCCTTTCTAAGGAGAGGCCTATGTCCAGCAGTGGACTGTTGAAGGCTGTTGATGATGATGATGATGAACATAGGTCACGTTAACTTATAAAATTCAAAGAAAAAAATTAAGCAACTACTTATTTCTTTAAACATATTGTGTGCTATTTGCCGATACGTACCTATAATGCATGTACCTTGATAATAGAAGTAGTAGCAACCCAACACGATCGTTGTAAACAGTATAATTGTACTAACTTTGTGTTTATCAATAAACAGTGTTATATACTAATTTAAACGGATACCTTTTTATATGCTCTAACAACATGTACTTATAGTTATGGAGGTTTTATATACTCACTATCTTAATTACAGCGGTTATCTATAGAAATAAATAAAAGTGGAGTGTCTGTTTGTAATAACAAATAACCAGTTTTTTACTTAATGCATATTAAAGTATTTACGGTATTGACATCCAAAATATAATTTTTAATTTTTTTGTCTGTCTGTCTGTTTGTTCCCGGTAATCTATTTTTTTTTTAAACTAGTTCCACTCCACGGCGTTCCTCGAGATTAACAACAATAACCGCATGTAACACGGCGGGACTCATCATCATCATCATCAACAGCCTTTAACAGTCCACTGCTGGACATAGGCCTCTCCTTAGAAAGGAGGTTTTGGCCTACTATACCACGCTGGCCAGACGGGTTGGTATAGGGTTGGTTTCAAGTTTTCCTTCTCTTTGCATTGATGTTGGCTTGCGTAGTTTGGCCCTTAGTCGCATTCTACGACACCCGCGGGATGAACAGGGGTGGTGACACTCTGTATTCTTAATCCGTCACCACAAGGACACGGACGGTGGGACTCAGCTAGTCATAACTATCATCAACAACCCATAACGTCCCACTGCTGGGCTCGGGTCTCCTCTCAAGAGAGGGTTAAGGCCTTACGTCCCCACGCTGGCCGAGTGCGGGTTGGGGACCGGCAAGACACGTTGTGGCTACGTAATCTTACCGTTGGATGTTTTTAAGCCGCCCGAAGGCCTCCAACTAAGCTTCACGACTGTTACCTTATGACAACAACCGGGACCGACTGCTTAACGTGACCTCCGAATCACGGAAACGCTCATAACATATCATGCCACATACGGTCACCCATCTAGGTCTGACCGCGCCGTAGGTGCTTACCCTCGGTGATTGTTTCCAATCACCTAAGGCCACTCGGCTATGAGCGCTTTGAGTCATAACTATAAATATAAAATAAAACCCAGTTCCCAGTTAAAAAAGATAGTAGGTTGGTAGAAGTTTTTAAGGAGGGACAGTGCTGTCGTGTCGAGTTAGGGTCGAGACCTCGGCATGAGTTCTACCTAAGGAGGTCTCTTACTTATCCAGATTCCAGTTTCCCTTAACTATACCATTATTACGATCTCTGTGTACCTACATTGCTGCAAAATAATAAATGGCAATAAAAATTGATGTACATCATATATATTAAAACATACTCGTACAGAACATAGATCATCATCATCGTCATCAACAGCCTTTAACAGTCCACTGCTGGACATAGGCCTCTCCTTTGAAAGGAGGTTTCGACCTACTATACCACGCTGGCCAGACGGGTTGGTAAAGTGTTTGTTTCAAGTTTTCCTTCTCTTGGCAGTGATGTTAGCTGCTTATTTTGTTTCTTTATTCGCCTCTTACGACACCCATGGAATGAATGGGGGTGGTGACACTTTGTATTCTTAATCCGTCACCTTACAAACATAGATCAGATAATTATTGGAATATTTATTGAAATCCTAATTTAAAATTACTCCATCCCTAATACTGTCCTTAGAATTAAATGTTTATACTGGTCCTGTAGTTTTCACTTTCGAACATATGAAGCCTTTTGTAGGATTGACTGATTCTAAATGCATGGAGATAAAAAATGAGTAAGGCCCCTGTGAAAAACATTATTGAAACTTCCGACCCCAGGGTCGGGTGCTTTTGGTAGGTCTGGTCATTTCCGGCCTGCTATTACCTAAATAAAGATGAAATTTTGCGTAAATGTTTACAGTTAAGCAAGTTGATATGTTACATTGTTTTTGTACGACAGTCATATATAATATATTAATGAAGAAAAATACTATTATTTCTGCTTTAAACAATGTATATATCTATATAATATATATATATGTATACGAGATACATACCGTGAAAAAGTAATTATAAAAAAAAAAATGATGAAGCTAAAACGTGTAGAGGTGCTTGCTATACGTAAAACATGTTGTTTGTAGAACAACTACTGTCATTTAATTTCTTTGATAAAATACACCTGACATTAATAGTTTGTTACTTAATTATCAACAGATGTCTGAATGCTGTCTTGATATCATTCGTTTCAATAACTACATATCTACATAAAATTTACACATCGATGATCTACATGTTTATATTCAGCAATGTTCTGTCCGTGTGGTGACGAATTAAGAATACAGAGTGTCACCACCCCTATTCATCCCGCGGGTGTCGTAAAAGGCGACTAAGGGATAAACTACGCAAGACAACATCAATGCATAGAGAAGGAAAACTTGAAACGAACACTATACCAACCCGTCTGGCCAGCGTGGTAAAGTAGGCCAAAACCTCCTTTCAAAGGAGAGGCCTATGTCCAGCAGTGGACTGTTAAAGGCTGTTGATGATGTTCTAACAGTTAAAACTAAGCTATCAGTATCTCAAAGTGTTATCTATCAGGCAGCCGAGTAAAAATATATGTACAAGATATATACATATATACTCGATACATATAGTCTTATTTATTCTGGTAGAAGCAAGTAGAAACCTACAAAAAGGGATTCTTTAGAGTTTCTTATCTATTCTTCTAAATGAAATGTAATTAAATATCTAGTTCTGATTATCAAAAAGCTAGTTAAGCAACAAGATTTTTTATTTATTTTTCTAGAAACCCAACCTAAATTGATAGTATTTATGCTGTCGTATTTTATATGTGAGTAGAAAACTTGAAGCCAAATGATACAAAAGCATGGTAATATGCCGCCTATGGTTCACAAAATTGCATTTTCTGCATTCGCAATGTAGTACATGCAGTACAGTGCACGCAGTACAGTGACAACTATTCTTAGTTTCTATTCATGCTTTCAATCAGGTAGAGAAGAATCACTTTGGCATGCTCGTATTTTAGAATATATATATAAATATAGCTAAGTTAAATTTGAAACAGGATCGGATTAAACAGATCTAAACACAGTAGAAATAATTGTTTTGTTTGTACAAGAAACTAAATTTGAACAGCGAGGGTCTTAGAGATTGTAAGTAATAGTTTGTATTTATTTTACTTCTTAGGTAACCGACGTTTTTCAATCAAGATGAACATATACATATACATAAATATAAAATGTAATTGTCTTGTTAGTTAGTCGTTAGCGTATGAAGCTGCCGTTCAAGAGGCAGAAGATAAGTTTGGCGTTGTTGTAAGCCCTGCCTCGGATAGCACGTTCGGCCATGGGTCCCGGTTGTCATGAACATCTAGGGCAATCGTTATTGGAAAGTCAGCACCATCGAATAACCTTCAAAAGCTGTCCCTCCTCGGAATAATTTACAATGAAATAAAACTAGGTGAACTAGTAGCCGACCCCAAATAATCTTGTGGACAATAAGTGCTAGAAGAATGATGATGGTGTATATTGAATAGGTAATCTTATCAGCACAAACAAGAAGATCATATTGATAGATTGACAAATTAATATCTTCATCACTCATTCAAGTTATAATTAGACAGAATACGTTCAAAGCATATTTCAAAGATACTAAAGGGTGCCTTTAGACAGGGTTTAATGGCTTAGGCGGCTTGAGGTTGCCAGTCATCAAATTAATTAATCGACGCCAGCACAATACAAACTGTTATGTAGTTAGATAATACTATACGTATTACCAATCATAGAGGATGTAATAAGCCCTACTGACATAGATAGTAACCAATTGCTTCTATTCAAAAATGAATTAATAACGTAATTATTAAAATATAAAAAAAATCGTTAGTTTATTTTTCTTGATTTTCTTACTTAAAGAGATCATTCAACCTCCTTTTTCTAATTCTAATTAAGTATCAATATTACCGTAACCATTAGGGGTTTTTCATGAATGACTTAACCAATATTATTATTGATAATACTTACAATAAAATACTTTATCAGATGTGGGTCATCCGATAAATGTTTTTTTTTTCAAAGCAAAGAGAAAGAAAACTCGAAACAAGCTCTATTCAAAAGTGCAACTGGCCATGGTGGAAACAAAGTCTACATCAAAATTCTTCCAAAAGGCCAAAACTTCTATTCTAATGTCCAGCTGGTCATTGTTATTATTGAGATGATTTATGAGATGACCCATTTGCTCGTTTCTTCAGCAGTTATCTCACCTTTTGCTATTAACACACGAATAACAATAGCTACAACAACCGCACACATTTCTGAAAAGGATTTTACGGTCTGAATAAACATTTTTTACATATACTCTCTACATCATTTCAATTCCATCCTACTACAACATGTGGCGCGCGTATTTCAATGCCATCTGGTCACGAACATAATCAAATCTGTGGGTTTCGTTTTATTACTAACCTTTACGATAAAACCACTCCGTGATCGAATGAAGAAAATCTTTTTTTTTTCAGAAAGGCAAATGTGATGTGCATGGAAATCAGACGCGATTTATACTTACATTCCTTATTTCAAGCGAAATTTATAGACATTGCGAATTGAAATTATTTTAAGTTACTAAGGTTGGACGAGACAGATCGTTTGATGGAAAATGACAACTGCACGTAGATTACATCTTAAAAATTGGAAGGCGCAAGTGCCTTATCGATTCTCGAGATTTACGTTTTTAGTTAGTAAGTAATGATTCATTGAACATATCAACGAGTCAAAAGATTCTTGAAAGGTGCAGTTCTGAAATGTAAATAACTTACATTTCAGAACTGCACCTTTCAAGAATCTTTTATGAATGTTATGAATTTTTAATACCATTTGCATTCTATGTCGTTCCGCACTTGTGGACTACGATTTTGCGTTGAATATAAATACTTAATTAACATTTCTAAAATAACTTTTAGTAAAAATATCTAATTTTATGTAAAACTAACTGCCATTCTCAGAATAATTATAATTTTTCCTCTACTTCCTCTCTCTCATTCATGCTCATGCTGCATCTCTTTTCATTCATGCTCGCCTCCTGTTGGTCTAATTGTGATGTTAAAAACCCTATCTTAAACACGTCAGTAAATCACTTTGTTACATAATTTCAAATTTCATTCTGAGTAAGAACGATAGACGATAATTATATATAATAGATGCATTGTAACACATTAGTTAGAATAAATCTTTTTTTCAGCTCCAAAAAGAAAACACAAAGAATGAATGAAGTTAAATGAACTGAAGATATCAATTTCACAAAAAAAAAAATTGTTTTAGCCCAGAGGCATCTTGAGCAGACGACGCATTTCAGTCGCAAAGATATTTGCTCTATTCAATATATCACTCAAACAATGGCCTCAAGAATCTACCTATACATACTATACCTATCTTTGAATGAGCAATCAAGTGAACACAATACTGAGGTATATTATTAGTTATTCGTAGTGAATAGGAGAATGTATCTACTGCTATGACAGATCATGTTAAATCATATGAGACAATAACTATGGCGATGTTTAGAGTTTTGTAAGTTTAAGTGTGAAACAGAGCTTTGCTTACTATATTATTTTCTTAAGGTACCTTTTTGATTACTCAATAATCACATTAGTAGCCAAAGATTTTTACCCGTCAAGGATATTTTCGTGAGTTTTGAATTAAGGTAACTACCTCCTGTCTTTACTAAATTTGTTCCTATTATACATTGAGAAGAGACCTGACCTTAGCAGTGGGACGTTATGGGTTTATCATCATCAACCCCATGACATCCTACTGCTATGCTCAGGTGAAGGTTAAGGCCATATATCCCCACGCAGGCCGAGTTGGGGGCTGGCAAGTCACATTGCGGCTATATAAATCTTACCGTTGGATGTCTTTAAGCCATCTGAAGATCTCTAACTAAGCTTCACGACTGTTGTCTTATGATGACAACCGGAACCGACTGCTTAACGCTACCTCCGAATAATGGAAACGCCCATAATATATTATGCTACAAACAGTCACATATCTAGGTACTGAACATCGGTGTTTACCCTGTGATTGTATTTAATCACCCCGGTTATAGGTTGTTGACAAGGTGGCAAACTTTATAACAAAAATAAAATATATTTAGGGGAAAACCTACCTTTTATTGGCATACTTACGTTATAACCAGAAAAATAAGAACCCTAAACTATAGAAGTGTCCCGACAATAGTATATAAACTACGTTTAACCTATTTCCGATGGACATGTTTCAAGTATTGTTAATAGCTTGGACTGCTCGTGTGTCAATACATGGTCAAAATATTAAAATTAGAAACAACTGTTCCTTTTTATATTTCCAAGATCTTCAAACATATTTTGTTTCGGTATAAATTTTAGTAAAACAACTATCCTACTTTTTTCTTCTCTTTTAACATCTGGCTAAGATTTTGCATAATGGACCAATAATACCTCTATATATATACCTTAATACATATTCTAGATAAATAAATCTTAAATACAGAACAAATTATCAATAGTATTTGCCTCTCTGATAGCCATCAAGATCACTAACCACAAGAGCTCATCAGACCAACAAAAAATTTGGGACTTCTATTCCGAATTTCATAAACTAATTTGATTTCTTTTTCTCCTACGGTAAATAACAACAGAACTGAGTTGTCTCTGTAATATAATAATTATATACTGATCTAAACAAGCTACCGACGACCACTTCAACGGGGATCTCAGCTAAGGCTATTGTGAAACGAGAAACCTCTTGAGTTCGAAGATAATCGCATTATGGCTTTATGAAACTGCTTCTGTCCTTTATCTGTATTTTATATTTCTAGAAAATAGATTTCATGAATATCCACTTTTCGGTTTACGTAAATTATTACTTTTCGGTTATGTTAAACAAATATAATTCTCATTTCTAAGCAGAGTCTAATTTCAATAGTTGACTATAAGATGATGGCGATGATTTAAATGAATACCTATTTTTCAATTTTCGATCAATTTTCGATTTATTTATGAACCTGAAGAGGAACGCATATATATCGTGTTCCACGGACACAAACGGAGGACCAGGCGAGGTGTTCTTGCCTGGCGGGCCACTGCCCAACGGTTGATGTTGGGATGTTGTATATATGCTAATCGGCGATAATTTATCTACCGCGATTCAGGATTAGTAGTTCCTACGTATAGTTCAATCTGTGTTTTCTTCGTGATTCAATATTCCTTCGGTAGATGCCGCTGATGTAAGTTTTATTGTTTGCGTTGTATTTGGAAGTCGCCACAAATCTTTACGGAACTTCAGTCAATAGCGGTAAAATAAATTACTGATCGCAATAACATTATTTCGAATTATTGTAAGTTCAAATATGACACATTTTGTCCCATACAATACTATTGTGTTACAATTTTTAGTATTGAATCAAATATTCAACAACCCATAACGTTCTTCTGCTGGGTTCGGAACTTCTCTCTCTTCTTCGGAAAGGGTTAAGTTCATACATCCCCACGCTGGCCGAGTGCGTGTTAGGACTGGCAAGACACGTTATGGATACGTAATCTTACCCTATATGTTTTTAAGCCACTCCAAGTAAGCTTCACGACTGTTATCTTATGATAACAACTGGGACCGACTACTTATTGTGACCTCCGAATCACGGAAAAGCTTTTAATATATCATACCACCAATTATATATCATACCACCACCAATGTAGTGATTGTTTCCAATCACGACATGAGGCAACTTCGCTATGAGCACTTCAATATCATAATACGAATAAACTCAATCCTGCTAATAATTTTTGTTTTGTTAAGGACGCCTTGTTTCATATTCATCAAATGTAAATAACTTACATTTCAGAACTGCACCTTTCAAGAATCTTTGCAATAACTGCAATGATTGTTATCATTGTATTGCACGAGGAAAAAATTCAGAAAGCCATACCTACTGCAGGTCCGCTGCCTAAATATAAGAAACAACCTAATAACTGCTAATGCTAAATAATGATAACTCTTCATACATTATAATAGTACCATTTTATTCATTGGAGATTATATAAAGTCATGAATACTCTATGTAAACAGGGTAACAAAAATAACTAACAGGGTAACTAATAAAGTGATATATTTTGTCCCAAATCACAAAAACAGCTAAAAGATTAATTAATCATAAACCCTAAAGTTTTGTAACTCCCAGTTAAAACTTTGTGTACTTAGGGGTCACTCTGTTTTTAGTTGTGAGAAAAATATTTACAATCCTTTGTTTTATTGTAAGCAAACAGTAAAATTATTAACTAATAATAAACAACACTAAGCGGAGGAGAGGAGTCTAAGGGATACCTATACCCAGCAGTTATCTGTTAAAGACTTGATGAATATGAAATAAGGCGTCCTTAACAAAATAAAAATTATTAGCAGGATTCGTATTGAGTTTATTCGTATTATTATACTGAAGTGCTCCTAGCGAAGTTGCCTCATGTCGTGATTGGAAACAATCACTACATTGGTGGTGGTATGATATATAATTGGTGGTATGATATATTAAAAGCTTTTCCGTGATTCGGAGGTCACAATAAGTAGTCGGTCCCGGTTTTTATCATAAGATAACAGTCGTGAAGCTTACTTGGAGTGGCTTAAAAACATATAGGGTAAGATTACGTATCCATAACATGTCTTGCCAGTCCTAACACGCACTCGGCCAGCGTGGAGATGTATGACCTTAACTCTTTCCTGAAAGAAGTTCGGTTCGGTATGTCCCAGCACTGGGACGTTATGGGTTGTTGATTATTTGATTCAATAGTAAAAATTATAACACAATAGTATTGTATAGGACAAAATGGATCATATTTGAACTAAGAATTATTCAAAATAATGTTGATGAGATTAGTAATTTATTTTACCGCTATTGACTGTAGTTCCGTAAAGGTTTGTAGCGGCTTCCACATTTAACGCAAGTAAAAAACATACATCAGTGGCAACTACCGAAGGAATATTGAATCACGAAGAAAACACAGATAGAACTATACGTGGGAACTACTAATTCTGAATCGCGATAGATAAATTTTCGCGCCGATTAGCATATATACAACATCCCAACATCAACCGTTGGGCAGTGGCCCGCCAGGCATGAACACCTCGCCTGGTCCTCCTTTTGTGTCCGAGGAACACGATATATAAGCGTTTCTTTTCAGGTTCATAAATAAATCGAAAATTGATCGAAAATTGAAAAATAGATATTCATTTAAATCATCGCCATCATCTTATAGTCAACTATTGAAATTAGACTCTGCTTAGAAATGAGAATTATATTTGTTTAACATAACCGAAAAGTAATAATTTACGTAAACCGAAAAGTGGATATTCATGAAATCTATTTTCTAGAAATATAAAATACAGATAAAGGACAGAAGCAGTTTCATAAAGCCATAATGCGATTATCTTCGAACTCAAGAGGTTTCTCGTTTCACAATAGCCTTAGCTGAGATCCCCGTTGAAGTGGTCGTCGGTAGCTTGTTTAGATCAGTATATAATTATTATTACAGAGACAACTCAGTTCTGTTGTTATTTACTGTAGGAGAAAAATAAATCAAATTAGTATAAGAAATTCGGAATACAAGTCGCGAATTGTTTGTTGGTCTGATGAGCTCTTGTGGTTAGTGACCTTGATGGCTATCAGAGAGGCAAATACTGTTCGAATTACGGTAATTTGTTCTGTATTTCAGATTTATTTATCTAGAATATGTAGTATATATATATATATATATATATATATAGATAAACCAGCCCATTATTGGTCCTTTAAGCAAAATCTTAGCCAGATGTTATAAGAGAAAGTAGGATAGTTGTTTTACTTAAATTTATACCGAAACAAAATATGTTTGAAGATCTTGGAAATATAAAAAATAACAGTTGTTTCTAATTTTAATATTTTGACCATGTACGAACAGTCCAAGCTATTAACAATACTTGAAAGATATCCATCGGAAATAGGTTAAACGTAGTTTATATACTATTGTCGAGACACTTCTATAGTTTAGGGTTCTTATTTTTCTGGTTATAACGTAACAATGCCATTGAAAGGTAGGTTTTCCCGTAAATATATTTATTTGTATTATAAAGTTTGCCACCTTGTCAAACTTTACTATTCTTGATGAAAAGCATGAGTAGAATCCAAGAGTGGGGACCCACCACACTCACTACAAATGAAGGTAGTATGAAAACTCATACTATAGCGGTCTAGTGAGGTGCTTTTATATAATACAATGATCGAGTTCATCTCAAAAAGATTTATCCTGG
Source organism: Phragmatobia fuliginosa (assembly GCA_932526445.1). Classification (NCBI taxonomy): domain Eukaryota; kingdom Metazoa; phylum Arthropoda; class Insecta; order Lepidoptera; family Erebidae; genus Phragmatobia; species Phragmatobia fuliginosa. The sequence goes on along the minus strand of OW052058.1, from coordinate 6,217,756 downwards.
ATAGCAATCAAACAAATAAATTAAGAGCTAGTTGTTAGGACTCCACGGGTTTTTAAGTGTAGTTTTGAAGTACTTTTTGGACAGTACGGGAAGTGTGTTGAAATAGCAATATATTATCAACAACCCATAACAGTGGGTGAGGTGATTAAATACAATCACAGGGTAAACACCGATGTTTAGTACCTAGATATGTGACTGTTTGTGGCATAATATGTTATGAGCGTTTCTATGATTCGGAGGTCACGTTAAGCAGTCCGTTCCGGTTGTCATCATAAGACAACAGTCGTGAAGCTTGGTTAGAGGTCTTCGAGCGGTTTAAAGAGATCCAACGGTAAGATTTATATAGCCACAATGTGACTTGCCAGCCCCCAACTCGGCCTGCGTGGGGATATATGGCCTTAACCTTCACCTGAGAGGACAGCCGAGCATAGCAGTAGGATGTCATGGGGTTGATGATGATAAACCCATAACGTCCCACTGCTGAGCTCAGGTCTCCTCTCAATGAATATATAATAGGAACAAATTTAGTAAAGACAGGAGGTAGTTATCTTAATTCAAAACTCACGAAAATATCCTTGACGGGTAAAAATCTTTGGCTACTAACGTGATTATTGAGTAATCAAAAAGGTACCTTATGAGATGATAATAGTAATCAAAGCTCTGTTTCACACTAAAAGTAACAAAACTCGAAATATTGCTATAGCTATTGTCTCATATGATTTAACATGATCTGTCATAGCAGTTAGCAGTAGATACATTCTCCTATTCACTACGAATAACTAATAATATACCTCAGTATTGTGTTCACTTGATTGCTCATTCAAAGATAGGTACAGTATGTATAGGTAGATTCTTGAGGCCATTGTTTGAGTGATATATTGAATAGAGCAAATATCTTTGCGACTGAAATGCGTCGTCTCCTCAAGATGCCTCTGGGCTAAAACATTATTTTTTTTGTGAAATTGATATCTTCAGTTCATTTAACTTCATTCATACTTTGTCTTTGCTTTTTGGAGCAGAAACTGCAAAAAAATATTCTAACTAATGTGTTACAATGCATCTATTATATATAATTATCGTCTATCGTTCTTACTCAGAATGAACTTTGAAATTATGTAACAAAGTGATTTACTGAGGTGTTTAAGATAGGGTTTTTAACATCACTCTTGAGATGCAGAGGAAGTAGAGGAAAAATTATAATTATTCTTAGAATGGCAGTAAGTTTTACATAAAATTAGATATTTTTATTAAAAGTTATGTTAGTAATGTTAATTACTTAAGTATTTATATTCAACGCAAAATCGTAGTCTACAAGTGCGGAATGATATTGAATGAAAATAGAATTAAAAATTCATAACTTTATACGTATAACTAAAGGGAAGTTTTCTTGTAAAATTTTCAATCTATGAATCATAAATTATGCAGCCGATCAATTTTAGTGCTATAACGTATTTTTTATATTTTTATTACAATAGACAAATATTTGTACAATTTTCTCTTTCAATAAAAAGTGGAAAAATAGAAAAACTTTTTCATACTTCGAAACTAATATTTTAAATCGTAATTAATATTGTAACTCGTCTCTGTGAATTGTGATGTGGGAAAAATAGATACGATCAAAAACATAACTTGTAAAAAACCAAGTCGAACAATAGTTATATTCAGGTTGGTTAATTTACTTAGTCATTATTTAAGGAAACTTCTGTGATCTGTCTGAAGTAATTCCGTAATACGCTAACCTATCAACCTTATGCCGACTTCCACATGCATTGACAGCGAAATCTATAACAGTGCCATTTACCGACAAACCACTAAACCGCGAATTAATCCTGGATCGCGATATAGAAATTCTCGTTTCGACTAGCATATAAACAACAGACCATCATCATCTGTTGGGCCATGCCATGACTTGCTAGACACAACCACCTAGCCCGGTCGGAGGATCCCCCCTATGTGTTGGAGGGACATAACACCCGTTCCTTCAAATACTCTTATAGTGACCATATCTATATAAGAAAATCGGCCAAGTGCGTGTCAGGCCACGCACAGGAAAGGATTCCTCAGTCACCCATAATGGCACGTGGATTTAAAATCGTATCCAATAGATAATTGTGTTTACCTAATAATACGTTAATTTTGTATGACGTTTTCCAAGTGAGCACATTTTACCAGTTAAGCCTCTATAACTCCTGAACTAACAAAGTCATCTAATCCGTTATAATTTCTTCAGATTTTTCGAGCCAGCCGTTTATCTTTTAAAGGGGGGACGCCCTGCTTTTACAAAAAAGTACCCTTTAAAGTGAAATATCTGGCAAACGGATACCTAAATCAAAAATTCATCTTGGAAACCCTTTATTAATTTTAAAAGACCTATCTAATGATACCCCACACGATGGGGTAGGTGCGAGAAAAAAAAACATCCCCACTTTACGTGTAGGGGAGGTACCCCAAATAAAATTATATTTCATAATTTTATTGTAGCACTTTGTCGACGTAATTACAACACGTATTCATGCAAAGTTTCATCTTTCATCTTTCATCCTACCGTATGGACGGTAAGTCGAGGACGGACGGACGGACGAATGACGAATCTAAAAGATTCCGAGTTATGAACTTCGGAACCCTAAAAATGAATTACTATTGGTTAGTCTCGCTAAGACTCGAGAACGACTGGACCGATTTGGCTAATTTTGGTCTTGAATTATTTGAGGAAGTCCAGAGAAGGTTTAAAAGGTGAAAATTTAAAAAATGAATTTCTTTTTTTTTTATAAATTATGGATTCCTTCTGTTTGTTTTGAGTTTATTTTATACAAAAGTTTAAGTCAGCTAGTTAACATTTAAAATCTAATAAGTTTTAAATAAATAGAATGACATCCTATAAACTTTCGACTGATTCACATGAAAACTCAATTTCTCTTCCAATATAATATACTAAATTAGATTGTTTAGTGCAATTGCCTGGTCAATATATATACAGATTGAATCTTGGCTACTTTTTCCGCGATAACCGATATACACGCATTTATTATGTACTAGTTTTCACCCGCGGCTCCGCCCGCGTGTATCTCGATCATTGCAGTAAAAAGTAGCCTATGTATTATTCTGATGTATAAGCTATATTACTGTAAAGTTTCATCCAAATCCGTTCAGTAGTTTTTACGTGAAAGAGCAACAAACATACATACATACATAATCACAAACTTTCGCATTTAAAACATTAGTAAGGATTAGTAAGTATAGTGTACTATAAAATAGGTTCTGCGTTAATGCAACTTTTCTTTGACAAAAAGAATAAACCGAAAAGAAAATTAATTAATCAAAAACATTAAACCTCTGCATTTGTCAGTTAAATTTTATATCCTAAAGGGGTGAATTCGCTTTATTTACGAAGGCTTTGTTAAGAATGTTTTAACTTTTCCTAACATTTTATTCAATTTTGTTGTGTTTGAGGTTGAAAAAGTGAAAAATAGTTGTTTTGTAAGAAAGTATTCGGAGTATCAAAAATATCTTTATTTATTTAAACAATATATAAATATGTATTTATATTTCAATCTCAAACTTATAATATACTTTGTTTATTAAGTTTCAAGTGATTGCATACTTTTTATTCAATGGGAAAAAAACTAAGTTAACAGTATCAGTAAATTGACAACTTAACTGCATTGTATTAAAGAAAGAGAAGCCGAAGGACTGAGAGCTTTCGAAGGAAACAAACCCTGAGGAGCAGTCACTTTAAAATTATTAGAATTGATCTAGGTGAGACGTTTATTTGGCCGGTGCTTCCCTGGAGACTGGAAGGTTTCGCTGAAGTTTATCGGCATCTGACTGAGTTACTGTTGCTTCGGGAAGTACCTGCACTCGGTCGCTAGGAGGGCATTGAGTCCCGCCTGTTAGAACTGCTACTGCAGTGAAGACTCGGCTATGCACAGCCTGGCGTTCTGTACCTCTTTCCAGTCTGTGGCCGCGGATACACGGGACTAGTTTTCCTTCTTAGGGTTCCGTAGCAAAATGGCAAAAAACGGAACCCTTATAGATTCGTCATGTCTGTCTGTCTGTCTGTCCGTCCGTATGTCACAGCCACTCTATTCCTAAACTGTAAGAGCTATACTGTTGAAACTTGGTCAGTAGATGTATTCTGTGAACTACATTAATATTTTTACACAAAAATAGAAGAAAAACAATAAATTTTGGGGGTCCCCATGCTTAGAACTGAAACTCAATTTTTTTTTTGCTATCAAAATCATACGTGTGGGGGTATCTATAGATAGATCTTCAAAAATGATATTGAGGTTTCTAATATCATTTTTTTCTAAACTGAAAAGTTTGCGAGAGAGACACTTCCAAAGTGGTAAAGTGTGTCCCCCCCTGTAACTTCTAAAATAAGAGAATGATAAAACTAAAACAAAAAATTGATGTTCATTACCATGCAAAATTCCAACGAAAATCGGTTTGAACGACATCTAGTAAGTAGTTTCTTTTTAATACGTCATAAATCATAAACCACAATTTCCATTTCTTTCAATCAAAACACTATTATTAAAACATCAATGAAAGTTACAACGAACTACAAAATCTTTTATATGATGTTACTTGCTGCTACGGAACCCTTCATGGGCGAGTCCGACTCGCACTTGGCCACTTTTTTATCCGCTACAGACGACGCGTTAATAGTGTTTGTTTGTTGTATTTGGATGTTTTTTTATACAAAACTACTAACAAATGGTTAATAACTAGTTAAATATAAAAAAGCGGCCAAGTGCGAGTCGGACTCGCCCATGAAGGGTTCCGTATCAGCAAGTAACACCATATAAACCATTACCATTACCATTACCATTTATGACGTATTAAAAAAAAACTACTTACTAGATTTCGTTCAAACCAATTTTCGTTGGTAGTTTGCATGGTAATGTACAACATATATTTTTTTTAGTTTTATCACTCTCTTATTTTAGAAGTTAGAGGGGGGGGGGACACACATTTTTCCACTTTGGAAGTGTCTCTCGCGCAAACTATTCAGTTTAGAAAAAAATGATATTAGAAACCTCAATATCATTTTTGAACACTTATCCATAGATACCCCACATGTATATGTTTGATGAAAAAAAAATTTTTGAGTTTCAGTTCCAAGTATGGGGACCCCCAAAATGTATTGTTTTTTTTCTTTTTTTATGTAAAAATCTTAATGCGGTTCACAGAATACATCGACTGATCAAATTTCAACAGTATAGCTCTTATAGTTTCGGAAATAATTGGCTGTGACATACGGACGGACAGACAGACAGACAGACAGACAGACAGACAGACAGACAGACAGACAGACTTGACGAATCTATAAGGGTTCCGTTTTTTGCCATTCGGCTACGGAACCCTAAAAATGGACAAGAGAAGATTATACCAGGGGGGTGTAACTCCGCAGTTTAGGTATAGTCGGCCGGCTGCCTGCCGGGTCAGACACGCCGGTCGAACAGACATCGTCAGAACAGTTAAGAGTTACACGATAGAAAGAGACGCAATTGTAGGTAAATATAATCGTAGTGATTCGGCGCTGTGCGATCTGAATTGAACTTAATCTTTTGACACCGAGGGTATCTATAACTTTAATTTACTTTTCGGATTGAGGCTTCTGTACTGGTACTATTATGTATTCTGTGATTATACACCGTTTTAAAATCGATTTGAAACCTACTCTTGTTAATTGTAAATTTTTGACTGGGCTGATGTCAGTTATCTTGAATCGTACGAAGTCTATGGCATGCTTGAACAGAAATCTCCAGTACCCCGCATGCGGGCTCTAACGACCAATGAAAATGCTCCTTTATATCAATAAATTTACAAACCACCGTTACTATACCACTCCTAAATGCTATCCTAATAAAAGTCAAATCTAAACCTATTTTTCTTCAGTACGTGACGTTAACAGAAGCCTGTAGTCGCCTCCTTCAGAGCCTCGTTCCCAGAGTGATTAAGTGGTTCAATAATAAATGTTTTTAATTAAGAGTTCATTGCCAATTATTATTGGATCCCTCCCTAAATCGAATTCTAATTTAGTTGAGTTCTAGTGATTTATTTTTTTAATTAAATGTTCCTGCTTTTTTGGTGTTTGAAAGTTGATACGTAAATCATATCGATCTTCTTTTTTTTAAATGTACATCTAATTTGAAGAAATTTAATTAAATTTTGCTGGTTCAAACGCGACGAATAAATACGATGAAGGTTATGAAATGCTATACTTATTTTGTTTTCTGTTGTGTTTAAAATAAAATTGCAAATCAGAAGAAAATTAGTAACTTACGTCATCGACATAGGCTATTTTTGTCACGATAACTGACATAAACAAGGGCGGAACCTCGCACAGAAGCTAGTATGAAATGAAATTCTTTTCAACTTTAAAACTAAATTGGTACTTATGGAAGTCTGCTTACAATAAATCTAGTTCCCTTCTATTTTATTGAGGAAATTCGGCCTCAAATTACCCTAATTTCCTTTTTACCCCAATTTATTTTAACCCTTAAAAGGCAATCACCACTTTGGAATGAAGGTTACAACTTCTTTTTCACATTTCCTGAATGTACTTTAGTAAGATCAAATTTGAAAACACTATTGGTGCTCTTACAGCTCTTGCGATTTGCTTACGATTCAAACATATAAGAAATCCGAATAATAATCTAAGCGATACTAAAAATAATGATTGGAGCTATTGGTCAATTTGGTGATCTATTATATTGGTGAATGGTATATTGGTTACCAATCATGACTCCTTAGTTAGAAGTTTTAGTGTCGATTATCATCCAGAAAAAATCTATTGATTGAGTTTATGCTCCGAAAAAACGCAGATACAGGAAATTATTATGCGATCGTTATTATTAGGAATTAATTTGTAAAATGATCTTATGCTTAGATAAAGTACAGATAAAGATCAATATTAAATGACCGTTCATTTCAGAAAATAAATCTGAGGAAAATCTTAACTTAGTACAGATACAGATAAGGAATAAATGATCGTTTATTTCAGGAATAAAATCTGGGGAATAACCTTGTGCTTAAATATGGTACAGACACAGATAAACAATAAATTATCATTTATTTCAGGAATAAAATCTTGGGAAGACCCTTGTGCTTAGATATGGTACAGATTCAGATAAACAACAAATGATCCTTCATTTCAGAAAAAAGTCTGTAGGAGGAGGTTATACGTAAACAAAATACAGATATATACCTACAAAGAATAAGTAAGCGTACATTTGAGTTAATTTTTTTAGTTATTTCAGTAACATCTTTATTTAAAATCTACAGCTACAGAACAAATAGAGATACATGATGGTTCATTGGTTCGGTATTTGAGTGTTATTTACCTATTATATATTCTTCTCCTTCTAGTACCTCTTAAATTCTGAAGGTTGGCCAACAGTTTCCTGTACTCCTCTCTGTCTTTGGCCAGGTGGAACAGATGCTCGACGGAGGTGATACCGGTCCACTCCCGGATATTTCGCATCCACGATTTCTTTCACCGCCCAGCGCGTCTCTTGCCTATCATAATTAATTGAAGCAGCATATATCTTTTGTGCCTGAGCACATAAACGAGATATTCAATTTTGCGCTTTTTGATGGTTTGTATCAATTTTCTGGACATATGGACACGCGGGAGCACAATGTCGTTCTTGATCTTATGTATCTAACTGATGCGAAGCATTCGATGGTAGCACCACATTCCGAAAGCTAGAGGTGTCTCGTCGTGTCGTCTTTTAAGGTCCATGCCTCGAAGCCGTAGATGACAATGTGCCAGATATAGCACAGAAGCATTCAGAAGAAGAGTGTTTCCACGGCCTACTCAAGTGTCCTGCTGGCGGCAGTGTCGTGTTCTGGGTTGTGGATCCTGACTACATCGGTTAGGCTACACGATGGCTGGGGCCCGTATGCCGTCTGTATGGACAGGTCGACTCAAAACTATGGTTCTTTCTTCAAAAGGCCAACCCAAACCCTATACTGATCTCACATAGTTCTCTTTAATATTGTACACGGACTTAAAAAAAAAAGACCTCTGTAGTTTGTTTCGGCGTTTCTTCCCAGAGTGAGTCGTAGGAAATGACGGCGCCTTCTAGCTGTAAGTCCGACTTGTAAAAATGTCTGAAAAGATTTACTTACAGAAATAAATATCATTTATCATCATTCTAACTCGGAGTATTTTAATATATATAGATAGCATTTAAATTTAAAAGTAAAATTCAGAAAGGCCAATGTTTGAAAGGGGTACGAACTAAATTTCCTTCTCTTATCTTTTAACCAGTTAAGTACTCAGAGAAACTCAGACAAACGCATTAACGCCATTACAATTGCTTATACCACTATCTCCCCTTTAATATTTTATGTCCAACATCATCAATATTGCAAGTAAGAACCATTAATCTTCTGCTACCAAATAATAATCAATTCCTGTTCTGGTAAAAATATTATAATTTGTTTCTACTGGGTTTTATTAATAAAAGTATACACTTTATCCACATAGCGAGTGATAATATTGATTGTACTATTCAGAACCATTAATTTGAACCTTTCATTGTCATAGTCCAGTGGCCTTGGGTAAGCTACGACGGCGTGGTCAGACCTAGATGGGTGACCGTTCATGGCACGATATATTATGAGCGTTTCCGTGATTCGGAGGTCACGTTAAGCAGTCGGTCCCGGTTGTGAGCAGTCGTGAAGCTTAGTTGGAGGTCTTCGGGCTGCTTAAAAACATTGTGTCTTGTCGTCGCCAGCGTGGGGATTTATGACCTTAACCTCGAGACTCGAGCCCAGCAGTGGGACATTCTGGGTTATAGATGAACCAAATTTCATATTCTTCTGAATCAGATGTTGTAGGTTCTGTTCCTGCCCCGGGACACACTCATTAATTTTGTGAGTATGTGGTAACATTTCAGATTGTACCGCTTTATTTACTTTGTTTTATATTAGCTAGTCTGATATTATATCATATTGTATGGGTATGATAGAAGGTATCGTAATCTTTCTATAAATTTTATCGGAAATAAGTCCCAATATACAACCAGAACTAATGTAATAGTCACGAAAGTCTAAGACATTTAGTTCGATTGTTTCTTTGTTTAGGAACAGACGGTCATTTGTCAGAATTTCAAGATTTACTTAAATCTTTGAACCTAAGAAATGTTTTACAGATAATTTTAACACCTCATTAATAGAAAATATTCAAAAGTAGTTTCTGTAATTATTACTTCACCATCATCATCAATCACCATCAGCCTTTAACAGTCCACTGCTGGACATAGGCCTCTCCTTTGAAAGGAGGTTTTGGCCTACTATACCAAGCTGGCCAGACGGGTTGGTAAAGGGTTTGTTTCAAGTTTTCCTTCTCTTGGCAGTGATGTTAGCTGCTTATTTTGTTCCTTTAGTCGCCTCTTTCGACACCCATGGAATGAATAGGGGTGGTGACACTTTGTATTCTTAATCCGTCACCACACGGACAATTATTATTACTTGCAGATTGCGATCGTTCAGAATAGGTGTTAATTTTGTTTCTGTTAAAAACGAGTATTCAAATTCAGTTCTGACTAAATTTATAGTACAAAGTATTTGTACAAAGATATTTATTACACTTTAAGCTTTCTATAGTAATAAATCTACAATTTTACCCGTGCGCTGAACTACAATGAAATTAATAAACTATTATTAAATAAATGAGAGTAGTTTTAGCTGTGGAAGCGTGTCCAGCCTACAGGGTATAATTTGCTCGTTATAACTTGAATTTAATGCTTCGTTAGGCGCTTGTATTGTTAAATACCAATTTAACAAAATTATTTGAAATTAAATGAATAGTTTTTTTAATTTACTGTGTCTAGGTAAACGCATAAAGCATTAGTTTGGATGATATTCAAGCCAAGTACATGTCAGGCCACATATAGAATACTTAATGCGTTTGGATATAAAATCATGTCCAACAGATAATTGTGATGATTTGATTTTTGTAATCGTACTTTAACTTTAGTTTAGGTACTTATTATTTTATTATTTTTGTACGAACTTTTCCACATTAGCGTATATTATAAGATGGACCCCTACTGACTCCTGAACAAACAAATTTATCTAAGGTGTTATACCATAATGATATGATGAATTTTAAAGGCAAGCTTTAAAATTCATCATGTCATTATATGATTGCTTACGCTTCAACATATCTGATGAGAAGGAAATAGACCGGCTCCCTGTCAGCACCGGCTTACGTAGTAGCTACAGACCTCCCATCTCATCCCATCAACTACCATCCATCATCCCATGAACCACCATCATGATTTGTTTTAAGCCATTTGCCACAATTTCAGCCACACTTCGTTTGTTGTTGTTGTTTTTGTAAATATTCATAAATTGTACATTATTCATTATTTTCACAGAGCAATTCTTCTTTAAGTGTTCTGCTTTTATTGTGTTAAATGTTTCTATTTAACAGAATAAATAGACATCACAAAAGCCATTCCTGAGTTGTAAATAGTGTAACTAATCTGATTTCACGGTGTACGGCAGTAGTTTGGAACGGCTTAGTTATCCACACTTGATATTTAAAGTTCTGTTGACGGATAAACTCCAGGCTAAGCTCATAAGAAAAGATGTGTTCACAAATAGAAAAATAACCATTCCCTTGTAGAATAGCTTTAGGGTTTCGTTTTCGTGATTGAACCAAACCTCTGTGTTTGAATTAATTAAACCCAGACTGCTTTGTAAACACATAGAAATTTAACTTTCTCACTCTCGAATTAAAAATATATTTTATAAACATACGTGACACGGCCACGTATTTCTCAGCTAATCTGAAACGTTAATCTGAATAGGTATTTCTTTGTAACGCGTAATAAGTCACATTTTTTGTTTCATTCATTCATTTTGCATATTCATTTAATCATTTTATAACAATATAGGAACAAGAAAGTTCTTAACCCTAGAAAGATAATCATATTTTGTAGTACGGAAAAGATACTCATGCGTAAAATTGACGCATATGTTTTAATTAGCTGCTGGGCGAAGTATATTGATTTATTTGAATAAAACGAATACTATTATATATTTACAAATATATTAGAATTAGTAACACTGCAGATAATTTAGTTTATACTCATTTGTTTATTGAAAAAAAAACAAACCCTTTAAACTTTGCTATAAATCGACGAAATTTTTTAACACTTACTGTTACATATCAAAACTATTTTTTTACTACAATAATCAGTATTTTCTTTAATACAAAATCAACAACCTAACATATCTACTATGAGCTAAATATACAAAAATCAGTTACAAATACCTTTGTCACATCTCAACGTTTTGCTCACGACATATAAGTTTTTTACATTTTTCGCAGGATGCATTTGCCTTTCACGTTATTTTGGATTAGCAAAAAGTACAATAAGTACGTTCTTTTACTACTGGCTCATCAATATTGACTTCTGATGTGCTAGGTACTTCATTTGGTAACATATTCGATATATTATCTCTCAAATATCTCTTCAAGATAGGTGCTTCTAAACGTCTACGCATAAACGAAGAAGACAGACCCAAGATAAGATTTTTCATATTTATTTTTGCGACTTAGAGGCTTTTTTCTTTGTTGTTAACGTTATGACAGTATATTTTATATGCGTTTATACGAGCAATGTTTGTCATTCCATACAAGAAAGCCATAGGCCGTCTATTTGTTTTCCTACTACAGGCCATCAGAGAACACATTTGATCTAGTATGTCTACCCCGGCTTTTGTTTGTCTATACGAGCTTCTTCTGTGTCGCTCTGCACTTCATTTTCACTTTCGTGGTCCGCTACTTTACTGTCGGTAGCCTCACAGGGAAGCTCGTCGTCACTTTACCTAAGAACTACCTCCTCCTACAATGGGGAGAAGAAACTTGGAAAAAGATCTATGGTCTTTATCCAAGTTTCTACTCCCCATTGTATTATATTGTTGCCTATGGACCTAGAAAAACAAAATGTAAATATAAGTTATGATATAAAGTACTTACACACACGAAAAAAAACTATCGTATATGTAAGTAAAAATCATAAAAGTCACGTAAAAGATAATCATGCGTCAATTTGACTCACGTAGTCGTTATATTTCAAAATCGGTGACACTTACCTTATTGACAAATACGCCACACGGCAGCTCCCAGCATAGAATGAGATGTCCCAAAATCACAGTTATGGATTCGCGCTATTTAGAAAAAGAGAGCAAAATTTCGAAAACGTATGCGTCAATTTGACGCAGACTATCTTTCTAGGGTTAAGTAAAACACCCGACATTAAACGTTTTGATGAGAGTGATGTGCCTGTTAAATTTAGTAACTCTGAGTCATGTAGGCGTGTAGGAAGTTTAAGTGGTTTTGAACCACTCAAACTTAATAAGATTCAGTATTAAGACGAAGTTTATTATCTAATATGATGTTAATTACTGGTGTTTACAAGTATTTGCCTTCTATGTTTAACGTTAATAATCACTCATTTATTAAAATTTTACAGTAAATATTATTTTGTCTATAATTCTAATATAGAATGTGAGGTTTTTGGGATACCTAAACTTAATTGTTTTTATTGATGACCGTTGCATGCCTTGGCAAACGTAGTATAGGATGAACACAGGCCATGTGGAATGACTACTTGCGCAGGATGGCTGGCAGGGACTTAATGCGAGAAGTACAAAATCGATCGAAGTGATGTTCATTGGGAGAGGCCATGTCCAGCAGTTTACTGCGATAAGTTGATGATGATACATAATTTACAAAAGATTTATTCTAAATGATAGTTTAGTCTTTTAAAAGATAAGTGTATAAAATAACTTTAAGAGTACTATAATAAAAGACACAAATAACATGATCCTTACAAATATACTCTTGTATAAATACAATAGTCTACACATACTGAATGTATGTAGTAGATATATGAAGTGTGGCGAGTGGCTGGATGTGGCTTCACTAACCCCAGTCAAATTGCAGAACTTAAATATTCAAGTGTTTTGAAGCCGGCCATGCACTGTCATCTATACTCGATTTGCTAGTCATGTTTAATAAACTGGGGAAGGCCGTATCAGAAATACCGGGTATCTAACCGTTTCTTTATGTAAATAAATATTTAAGAAATAAACGCCTTAACATCAAAACTTCGCCTAAAACACGGTTGTTCATTTATTTTACCAGAATCTATAACACCTAGGTGTGGTTCTGACAAGCTTTGTAGAGCTTTTGTTGAAAATTTCTTAGGCTCATTGTAACTTAATGGGTCGTCTCATTCAAAGCAAAATAAAAGAGAAGTTGTTTTAAAGAAACTGAAAAAATGTTTAATGTAAAAGCGTGTTTTAGATTTTATTCAAGGTCCATATTGTTTTTCTGAGTAACTTTTTACCAACAGGAAAAATTATGTGGGTAAAATAGTTCAATTTTTGTTAAGAAATATTTAAGATAAGAGGAATAACAGTACAAAAGACGTTCTGTAATAAATCTTTTTTTGTATTTTTCTACTTAACAGCTTAAATGAAAAGAAGGTTCTTTTGAAATCATTCTCTTTTCTCGATTAATAATCATTAGAGGATTTTTTTAAGAAATTTAAAGGATATTGTGATTCATTAAGTTTGACCGAATATAATGTAAGCACAATTATTTTAGGACAGTAATATTTTTTTAATCGGATGAGAAGATATATTATTCATAGTTCTTTTTCTCACAATAAATCTATTGACTGCGTCACAAATGAAGATGAAGCCACCAACTATTCAATTGAATTTTTAAACTCCTTGGATGTGTGGCTTTCCACCGCACAATTGACGCCTAAAGGTTGGCTCCGTAGTATGCTTCGAAACATAAACCAATCAAAACTGTGCAACGGTACGCGTTTGGTGGTAAGAAAATTGATGAACAATGTAATTTACGCGACGATACTGAAAGGAAAATTCAAAGGTGAGGAAGTTATCATTCCGAGGATCCCGATGATCCCAAGCGATTTGCCGTTTGAATTTAAAAGACTTCAATTTTCGATCCGTTTTGCAATTGAAATGACCATCAACAAATCACAAAGCCAATTCTTAAAAGTTTGTGTTTTGAATCTAGAACATCCATGTTTTTCCCATGGTCAATTATATGTGGCATGTTTACGGGTCGGAAGACCGGAAAACAAAAAATGTCGTGTATCACAAGCCGCACTCAAGCGGTTATGTGAAGAGCAACCTATGTACTGAAATGCAGAAAGAAAAATAAATTATTAATGTACTTAATTTTTTTTTCTAAGAAAAAAATTAACTTACTAAATTCGAAAATCGGCTTATTTATTGCCTTTAAAGCAGAACAGAGTTCGCCGGATCAGCTAGTATATAATTCCTACATATAGAAAACACCCAAACTACAAAACAAATAGTTGCAAATCATACAAACAATTAGTCCAACACGGAAATAGAACCCGAGAATTCTTGATCAGCAGCCGCTGGTTTGAAAAAATGAAAAAGAAAATGTCCACATTTCTTTTAGTTTCATTTTTAATATTCATAAAAGAGGAATTAGAATATATTTTTTTAGTGGTGAGTGAGGTACTCTCCCTAGTAGTTGTTTTAGACTGCAGTTCTCCATGGCTGACGACACATTTACCATAACAATGTCCTCCTTTGCTTCCCCCGTACCGTAAAAACTATTGTTTAAAATCATGTTCATCTGAAAGTGAATGAACACAAAAAAGAACAAAACATTCTAGTATATTTCTTTACACCTCTATTTCTATGACGCCTGTACAACGCCCTCACATTCTTCCAAGTAATAAACGTTTTCAATTACATCCCTTCTCGATTTATTTCCTAAGAGCGTGTTGCGACTTCCTTTTTCCTACCTCACGTCCGTTGTCTTGTCGATGTATCTACTTATTAGTTTGTTATGTATATGTCGCTGCCAACTAGTTTAGTTAGCCGTTCAATCAATAGTCTAGCCTCTACTAAGGAGTCAATTCATATATGTACATAAAAAAAAAACTTTTGAAAAACTAAACAAACACGCTTTTAAACTAAAAAGTAGAAAATAATTTTAATCTAACAAAGCGTGGGGCGACGTTATTGAAATATATAATATATATAATATAAATATACGAATTAGTGTATTGTCATCCGTCCTCGATAAATCTACAAAGTTTGAACGAAATTTGGAAAAGTGGGTCAAAATCGCTCCCAAAGGAGTTGGTTACAAACATACAGGTGACGCTAATATAAAGCGTGTAAAAAGAATAACCTAACCTAAAAGCCAAATTTTAGTATGTGTAGTGATCGTAATTGATGAGGCTAGGTTGTTGATTGAATGACTAATAAAGCTAGTTGGCTGCGATATATTTATCACTTTAGTTCTAATGGATATTCACCTGATGTTGTATATTAGGTGTTACTTTTTTATACAAGGTTTTTTTTAAACTGTTTTATTTAAGAATTCGGCTAATAAGTTCATTAATCACTATTTTTATATCAGCAGTGCATAAATCATTATCACTGGCATTTTTAATACGAGTAGTTAGAAATGAAAATACATAAAGTTAAAAAAAATGTAATGAAAAGAAACTTGAATTCATTTTATTTTTAGAAAATATCATATGAAGTTGAATATGCCGTAAAAACAGCTGTATTATTATTAATCTAAAGCAATATATAAATCATCAAGGTATAGTCGAACATTATTTAAGTTGTGCTGGTTATTGAATGTACATATTTGATATATTTCGACAAGACAATTTTGTTTTATAGGCACCTTCTGCATTAGGAATATATTCCTGTGTCGCATAAAACATACAAGAAATTTACACTAATAACACCCAGACTCAGAATAACAATTAGAAGATTACACAAAATGTTATCCTGTGTATTTATTTGAACCCAAAACACTTGGCACGACAGTGGACCAAAGGCTATCATCATCATCATCATCAACAGCCTTTAACAGACCACTGCTGTACATAGGCCTCTCCTTGAAAATATTTGCTTAAAATGATTAAACAAATATAGGAATTGTTATAATTTTAATAAACAAAAACATAGAAACAGTATAATTAAGCGATAATTCATCGAGTTCATTTCTTAAAGACCAAAAAACTACGTGTTTTTTCGATCGAAAATGTAGTTATCCAGTATCAGAAAGTGGTCAAAGAATTATCATTGCTTTGAAAATAATTTAACAAAGGAAGTAATGAATTGTAGTAGTTCTATAAAAAACAGGTTAACGGTATTCACAAAATAAGCGAGGGAAAGAACCCGTTAAATGAAAATAAAGGCGTATAAAAGAAAACTGAATCTTTACGAAATTCATAAAGCTTGTTTCGTTATTGTTTACTTATTTTTTACTGCCTTATCTCTTTGATTCATTATGATTTATATTATAAGTGAATTGCAGTTAAGTATTTTGAAAATATGGGGATCAAAACTGGTCCTGAAAATCTTGTTCGAAATTGGTTTTAAATTACTTCAAATCTATAGAAGTGTATACATCATCATCATTCATCATCATCAACATCAGTCTATAACAGTCCACTGTTGGACATAGGCCTCTCCAATTGCACGCCACTTAGTTCGATCATCGGCTACTCGCATCCAGTTCCTACCAGCCGTCTAGCGCAAATCCACCTGGATTAACAAGCTGAAGTGGCAATGGGCTGGCCATATTAGCCGCAGGACCGACAATCGTTGGGGTAAACGTGTTCTTGAGTGGAGACCGCGTCTGGCAAACGTAGTATAGGACGTCCACAGGCCAGGTGGAGTGAAGTGTTTACAAATCAACTTAACATTTTTATACAGGAACTTTTTAGGAGTCCTGCGGTGCTACTCGAGGTTGTTGTTGTACAACGGGCAACGCCGTGGGGTGAGGTTAGTCCTAAGTAGCTTAAGTAAATCCCTATATCATCAGCTATCTCCCAGTGGTAGCTCCGTTAAAATTGGTATTGCCGTTATAGAGGTTACCCGTCTTCTAGATCACGAAGAAATTAGCTTTTCACCAAAATAAATGTAAAAAAACATGGTAATAATAATTTATTATCTATAAATATTTCTACAATAACCACTTAGAATGGAACATTTAAACTTTAATGCATTTTAAATAGCTTTTAAGTAGATAGGTACTAATGATAAGATTCAACTAATAAAAGTTTAACTTAACATAAAAATATTGAGGAAATGTACGAAGAACGATCGAGAAGACGTGCATATGTGTGTGTGTGTGTGTGTTTTTAAAAGTATTTTTATTGAATGGTTCAAAAGATGAGTCTAATTTTATTTTATAAGAAAAAAAACGCTGATAGTGATGTTTGTCTCACAATTTACGGTATATTCAAATTTATTTGAAGTGTAATTGTTAGGTTGTTATTGTGTTCCCCTTTTACAAATATTCATATATGTATGAGCACGAAACGCCGTGAATAAACAGCTTAAACGCGGCCTTCAATTACCACGAAGATGTTTCGTCGTGTGCTAATGGGTCGGTACAATCTCTTTATTAGCTCAATCTCAATATTTTTAGCGTTTTCTATTTCTCAATCTTAACATATTATAGTTTTAAGTAACTCTTTAATACTATTGACTTTTTACACTTAGTTCTTGTCCAATAGATAATTGTTATGTTTATTTATTATTTTGCTATTTTTGTACGAAGTTTTCAAAGTAAGTTTCAACACTTAACTCCTGAACCTACAAAGCTATCTAATCCGTTATAGTGTTCCTTTAAAGTTTATCACAAAGACTCCCATCATGATTTTTTTCAGATTTTCGAGCCCGCCGTTGAATTTTATGAGTATGCTCCAAAAAGAGTAAGCCCTGTTTCATGCCTAGTGTTGTAAGAAGAACTCCATTTGCTCATAACTAAAGGGTGCCAGAAAGATAGTAAGTAATGTTTTACAGTCTTTTAACTTCATTTTATGAACATTTTCCATATTTAAAAACACGGTAGTGTCTCGTGTCACGACTAATCCATTATGCATAGCATTGTTACCATTTAGCTAGTAATAAAATAAACATCAAAAAAATAAAAACAAATTGTGGTGCAAACACGATTTTTAAATTATTTTTGTTTGGTTTGACTATCTCTGAGGTCTTGTCTTCCCGGGTCTGTTCGGGTATTTGCACTATTTGTAAATATTTGTTATTGAGTTTGGAAACCCTATATGTATTACACATATGTTTAAACAAAAAACTATATGTATCTATATAGTATTAGCATTTATGTGACTCACAAAATTCAGCTTGTTCTATTCGTAGTAATTCGTAAGTGCTAGAAAAAGTGGATTCTAAAAGGGACGTGAAACAGTGTCATTATTTAACTTTTTCAATGTTCTTGCAAACGTCCCTTTGAGCCGTGAGGGGAGCGGTAATGAGCATATTTAGGTACTTAATGGTCCTCATATGTCAAACTTAATTAAAAACTAAGCACGGTAAGTTTTTTGTGTTGGCAAACTCTGCGGACTTTTGTCATTTCACTTCTGGAACTTAGTATATCACGTGGACTGTAAAGTTTACTTAATATTCTTGACGAGATTTTATTTATTACAAGTTACCATACTTGATACATTTATACTCTTCGCGTGTGCGTATGTCAGTGTACTTAAGTGCGTAAGGTAAAAATTATTATCATGATTAGATAATTGCAATAAATTGTATGTCAGAGTAGCTCAATAGGTTTTTTCTCTGTGATGTAGATTGTACGAACTTATTGTTGCACAAACGGTAAAGGATGTCCGTGTAGTGTCGGATTAGGAATATGAATGTCACCACGGCAATTAATCCTGTGAGGCTCATGAAAGGAACTAACTACGCAAAAAAAAAATTGAAACAAACGCTGAACCATGAAAGAGTTGCCCTCTTTCCTCTCTCTCTCTCAATCTCCTTTTAAGAAGATTCCTATGTAACGGGCTACTGATGTTGAAGAATAAAGTATTCTATGGCTATATTCCAACTCGTCATTGTAATTCATGACTTAAAAACATTTACATCATAATTTCATGAATATGCAAATTGCAAAACACAAAGCAAAAAGTTACAAAAATTACTTATTATAATAAATATTTTAAAGGGAACCCTCGTAAATAGTATAAAATATTTAAACAACGCAACCAACCTTATAGATGAATGTTGAATATTAATCAAACTTCGCTTTTAGGGCCGTGGAAAATTAAGAAGACCAAACATTGTTTTCAGAGTTAAAATATTCTGTCACATAACAGCTACGGTGGTTCGAACTGGAATAACATATAAAAGAGTATGTAAGCATTTTTACTTTTTAAGGAGCCTATAGACTGGGGAGTTTAACATACTATATTGAATTGTACAATTTATTATTTATTTTATTATTGTACTTAGAAAACAGTACTGTCGTTTTTACACCTTTGGCTTTGGATACCTGCAACTTAATCACTTGAGTCACTAACTCTGCCTGTTGGAAACCATGAGTAGATTAAATGCCGATAACAATAAAGGACCACGAAGAAAGAGGCCATGCTCTACATAGCCGTACATTCAGCTACAAGGTCTACTTGCCTCATACTTCAATAGAATACCTAGACCTGAGTCAAAATAATTTTAGTTTAAAGAACAATGGGTAATTTTGTATGGAACCTGTACCCACCTTTGTAGCATTTTAGACTAGGTGTCATTTCGAAGAGGCATAATTGACTAACTCAAAAATAAATGAACGAATGAATGAATGAATGGGAGATCGAAGTTATGATAGCTTCTATATTACATTTTTAACTGCCAAGTGTTATAACAATCGCACCTTTTTCTGTTCTGTAGACCAAATAAATAACCAGTCGTTTTTTCTGTCTATAGAGAGACCAACTTAGCTTCCTACCGTTCGTTTTTGATACGGAAAAAATATTTAAAAAAAAACATCAATCTTAAAAAGCACAGTTTTATTACAAAAGACTGCAAAAACATCATTTTTAAATCGTGTTGTTACTCTCAATGATCATATCATCCCAGGCCCTTGCCGGACCTACGAAGATAACTAGGTGCCTGCCAACACCTAAGTACCATATTATGCTAACAGTGTGGGCACAGGCACCTAGAGTTCTCATACCCGTCATGCAGGAGCAATAATAGGCTTCGATGGCTTCTCTGCCCTGGACATTCACTTTGATCAAAATATATGTGTAATATATTTTATTCGATACGTGCCTCGATAATATGCGGCCTCTAACTAACGAGCAGTTTTCGGTCACTAGCCCATGCTGCGACATATTAGGGCTACGGCTAGAAGATACCTTAATATTATATATACCATCTCCACCTCGCAAATGCTCGGCAACATATGATCTAGCGAGCTTGTGGTATGTTCCCAAACTGAATAGAATGACGTTTTCTTCTATCAATTGCTACTACTCACTCACGGATGGTAGCTATATGGCTGCATACTGAATACCAGTTACGACATACCGACGCTGGCGCATAATAGTTCGAAGTACCTAACGTATAAAATCGTAAAAACGTCAAACGTGCGTGGGTCGATTTTACTAAGGATTTTCGACATTTTCAACGTCGAATATCTTTTTTCCCCCGCAAGCTACAAAGTTGCCCCCATACAACAAATATATATATTTTAAAAGACCTTTTTAATGGTACCAATTTCAATTTGCTACATGGGTGGGTACGTTTTGTTCCATGTTCTTTATTATAGATTACTTTTAGTCTTTCAACAACTGGCTATAATGCGTAAATAAAAACCGTTCAAATATTTCAAAGAATTTGTGAATTATTGTTACAAATTTAAGTTTTATTTCAGGTATATTAAATTTTATTGTTGCATAATTTCAAACTGTATTTAGATATTTCACAGAACAATCATCATCATCCTAAGATTCTTACCGGCTGTTTCAAAAGCTTGCACTTTGGAGTAGGGTCCGCTTTCCGGGTCTTCCTCCTCCACTTTGCCCAGTCTTCGGCAACCCTGGTAGCAAGACCATTAACACGCACGTTACCCATTACGACGTCAAGCCAACACTTTTTGTGTTTCTCAAGTATTATATACCTGTCCCATAAGCCTAATCGTCATTTTAGGGTCACAAATGACACCAGTCACCTCACTCCATTTGGCCCATGTAGACGAAGTTATCGCAGATGCGGGCGGGCCAGGTATCTGTACAGTTAAACGCCAAGTACTCAGTCTTCGCCACAATAAGCTTCAGACCGCCATCCTCAAGTCAATCAATCAATCAATCTACAACTGTCCGCATCCACCAGCGCCATATCGTCAGCATACACACGTCACATTCACAGAACGATATTATCAATATATTCAGTTCGTCTGTCTGTGTGTTCTAGTAATTGACGGTAAATTTGTATTATCAATCTAGAAATTTTTTATTTAACATTTTTTTAAGATAAATAGCTATTCAGCTACGTATAATAGTAGACGATGACTAAAAGAAAAATAATAAAGAAAGTAAGTAAAACTGACGAGTAACAGAGGTAAATGAAATAACAAAACAATACTCGTTGACCCCAAACAAATCTTTAGACTGTGATTCCGTAGGACATCTTCCTATGTCCGAAAGAAAGATGGCCTACTTTTTAGGCAAAAGAGTTGAGGCAAGATCAGACAGGCATATGAATTGAAAAGCAACCATTCGAAACATTTTACATAAACATATTTAACAGAAAAAGACCCACATGACAATTATCTGTAAATAATATTTTATTGAATAACGCGGTTACTTGTACACATCTTAAACTATGGTGTCCGAAAATTTAAAGCAGACCAAATATTAATCTTGTCGTTTATGCAACACCATTATTTTTCTTAGACTAATTTCTTAATATAAATTTAATTCCACAAAGCACGCTATAAAATAAAGCATTAGTTACCAGTGTAAAAGACCTCTAATATATTTATATTTCAGCAAGATTAATCTGTTCGAGACGCATCTGCGAGGCAACAATTGTTCACCGAGTTATCAAGGCTAAACCAACAGCATGGAAGTGACAGTCAAATAATTTTGTCAATAATTAGTTTTTTAATATTCCATTTTATTATCTCACTGACTTTTGTTAGCAGCTCCGCCTGTGTGCGTGTCGATTTTAGCATATTTACGTTGTCAAGGCTCATCTATTTCTATACCGAGATTCGTTTAAATTGGTTCAGCCATTTCGTGGTGAAAGCATAACAACCAGATGAAATTGGTATGAATTAAAATATACATATTGTTGTAAGCTTCTCATAATTCGGTTAACACCATGAAATGTTATTTTAGGCCTTGAATTAAACGTGATTTTAACGAGGGTCTAAAAGTATCCTGTTTCGGGAAATAAGAAGCTACTGGTTGACTAATTGAATTGTGTATTGTCTAATCCAATGACTAACGAAGTTAGACAGATCATTAAACTAGCTGATTCAGGTTTATGTATAATAAATGTAGTTTTAAGTCATTACATATGTTTTGTATTATTTGATGTCCATATGGGACGACGAAGACGCTCAGCAACAAAGTCCTTTTATTAATAAAAAAAAACTTTTATGCACCTACCTTTTGAACTAAACTTCACTCACAGAGACACTTACACGAATGACATAAAATTTTACTTAAGTTAGACAAAACACATGCATTAACATGTGTTATACATTATCATATTATGTGAATGACAATGTTATCTACCTATACAAAGATGCTATTGCTCAAAACATAAAAAATATGTTATTGTTTTTAAATCAAACATGTTTTTATTTGTAACCTTTAATAAAACCAGTAACTTTGTTAGGTGACAACCTTCAAACAAAATTTAATGTCACTGCTCATTTTAAGTAAATGGATAAAAATATATAGCCATATGTAATACAGATTACTCGTAGATTAGCTTAGATTAGATTAGATTTAGAGGTAGTAGAGCCACGCTGATTTCAGCATGGCTCTACTACTCGGGAGAATGATGCAGAATTTTCTGACCAGGCCGCCATGGTATGGGTCACCATACCTGCTGCATTGCCTACACTTGCAGTGAGGATGGTGGCCCCCTACTCCTGGATTCTACTCATGCTTTCCATCAGGCAGAGTAGAGTCATTTTGGTAGGCTTACATATAAAAGATTGTAACCAAATATAGTTAAAGGTATGTTAAATCAAAGTACATATTTATTTGAATAAAATTGTTAAAGTGATTTGTGTACCATTTAAAACTTCAAAATGTTTTGCGATAGAACTATTCCAAATTAAGACTATTTTTGCTACTACAATATGCCATAAACAGAGTACATGTAGGTAAGGTAAACCAATTTATCTTTCTTAATATTTTTTTTGTAAATATATATTTAACATTATTTTATATTGTTTAAGCAATAAATCTATACCACTTTAGGCTAAGTACACACGGAGCGTTTTTCTCCCGTGCCCGCTGCGGTTGCGGGCCCGCAGCTTAAATAGAATGCAGATTTATATTAAAAAAAACAAAGCACAACTCACGACGCGTTTTACGCCCGCGGCGTGCGCGGTTGTTTGCGGCTCCCGCTGCACCGGCGGGCAACCTGTAGAACCGCGCGGGTCGCGTTCGCCTGCGCCCTCGGCGGGTTGCGCCCGCGCGCTCTTCGTTCGCTTGGCGGGCGACCGCATCGTGACATGTTTGTATACCTCGGCCGACGTATCTTGGCGAGGCTTTTAATTCTTCTGTGAAGTAAATATAATGCAACAGCTCGTTTCTGGTGTGTGTCCATGGCGGTCTGAACCTCAACTGAACATTATCGCATCTTGCAACCGCCTGTCTTGCGATCATTGCCCGCAAACGTGGCGGGCGAAGATCGCAACCGCGACGGCCGTGTAACCGCGCAAATAACCGGTTTCGTGAGTATAGAAAAAAAACCGCAGTTCTACCACCGCAGCGGGCACAGGAGAAAAACGCTTCGTGTGTACTTAGCCTTACGAGTGGCGCACACGCGGGGTGAGCCGTAGCGTGACCCCGTGGCCCTCGCTGATGGAAAATCTTTATTCCTTTGTAGGAGGCCACGCCACCCACCCGTGAGCCTTTTGCTATATCTCTAAAACTAGACGGTAGAAATTGCTAATTTTAAGTTTCTGTACAAAATTACGCATTTTATAAATGTAGGGATGAAAATTTTAAGTTGACAAAAAATAGTAACTTCATGATTTTACCTTGGCCCCAATGGAATAGTAGACTAGGCTCACCGGTGGGCCGTAAAGCGTCCAACCGTTAAATAAATAGCCTAATTGATAATGAGAATAATAAGAGTTTTTAGAATTTCGCGTCTTTTACTGAGTAAAGCGAGCGGTATAACCGGTTCGAAACGTCGGAAAGTAGAAGGTAGCGTAACCTTTTTAATTTTATCGCAAATAAGTCCCGTTTACAGTAAAAACATGAGTAAGAATAATAAGAGCTAGGAAAATAAGACCATATAATAGGTTAGCTGTGTAAATAAATTATGATTGTCGAATATATTCAGTCAACTGAATTAAACATTAGCAATCAATGTACCCTATTTCTTTTGTGGACACTGCTTTCATGCGCTGTTATCCTAGTTTTGATGAAGAGTGAGGAGGCATTGTGGAGCACTTAAGTCCCGTCCTGGAAGTCGTACTAGACAAACAAATATTCAATACATACAATAAATAATGAGGATGGTGGCCCTTACTGCTGGATTTTACTCATGCTTTCCATCAGGCAGAGAAGAGTCACTTTGGTAGGCTTAGATATGAAAAAAAGTTACATTTAAGACTTAGATTGTTCTAATATTTTCTGGGTACTGATATTAGCTTAGCACGCTTAATTAATTAATTTCATTAATACAGAGTAATCTTAGTAAGGTCCTTGTATTTTAAAAAGATGTTAATCTGGCTTTATGATCAATATAGATAACATAACACTAAACCGATGATAGGTTTCTTGAGTGAATAACTACAGAAGTGTTAATCTCAGCTTACCATTAATGTGTTGTTTCTAAAGCTTTACTAATAAATCAACCTCGAGTTTCTCGAATAAAAAAATCCCTAGAAAATTTAGGTACATCTAAAGACCATTTTTTTTTAAAACCTAATAGGTAGATGCCTATACAGCGGCTCGACAGGTCAACATTTAAGGGTGTCTTTCTCAATTCCTAAAGTCGACCCTGTTGAGTTGCTGTCGGGATAGGAAATACTGTAGTAAGCGTTTATAAACTCAATGTCAGTTTTGCTTATTTACTACTACATAATAATACAAAACTTTAACAGACAATAAATAAACGATTTTTTTTTAACACAGAATCGCATTTTAACTACAAATCTATCTCTCTGTGCGAACACCTATGCTCAAATAAAAAAGATACATCAAAGTAATAGAAATAGATAAGATACATCTCATGCCTAGTATCCCTAGCTGACTGTTGGGAACCTATAAACAATCAAACGTACTGTTCGGTCTTTGAAAGGTCCCTTGAGGTTTTATTACCCGAAATTTTATGAACCCCTTTAAGTTATAAGATGAAAGCGCAAATGAATACAATTTTTTTATGAGCTTATGAAACTGGATACATATGTTTTGGTTTTAGAATAAAAATAATATATCCTATTATTTTTTTTAGTTTTAGAAATAGAACCATTGGACTTTCAAAATGTGAATTTAATTTATAAAATATTTAGTAATAACATTTGTTGTGACTTAAACATACAGCGCTAGTGAAAGATATACAACAGTGCCATTTACCGAAGAAACACTGAACCACAGAGTAACAAAACCTGAATCGCGATATAGAGATTCTCGCGCCGATTAGCATGTACATAACTGCCAAACATCAACCGTAGGGCCGTGGCCCGCCGGGTATGATCACATCGCCTGGTCTGAGTATCCTCCTTTTGTGCCGAAGGGACAGGATACACCCGTTCCTCCACATATTATTAACTCAGCTAACTAAAGTAAACTACAGTAAATAACTTAATAATGTACTTTTTTCTACCGAGCCCCGACAAATGTGAGGAGTGTTATAAGTATGACGTAAGGATATGTGTTTATCTATCTTTGAGATGTTACAACCATAGCTCCCAAATGGATCATTTTGATCTTTAGCTAACTTAATCAATTTGTAAAAACAGTTTCAATGGGGAAAGTCTGTCAAGAGTAGTAATATTTATAAGTTTTAAATATTTTGTTAAATACCCATATCCATCCGTTCGAAGCCGGGGCGGGTCATTACTCAAATATACTCATATAATAATAAGGTTTATTTTATCTCAAAAAATGTACAGTTTTTTTACACAAAAGAAACAAAAACAATGATACACCTTATTGAGAGATGAAGTATGTAGTAGATTTAAAACCTATATTACAAATCCCTTAAAAACATAACTTGACCGACAACCAAATAAATCTAGCTTTTTATTATTTAAACATAATGAATTAACATTCATTTTTCAGTATGAAATAAAAAATACATCAAAGTTTACTTCTCAGAACAAATCCGTAGGAAGTTCTTGAATGACTTATCGTGATCCGGTCCTTAAATTTCCTCGATATACAAAACAACCTTTCTTTATTATGCATGGGTCTCCGAATGAAGTGAATAGGACAAGTTTTTATATTCCTTAGATCAATGTTTTTGATGTGTTGAATTCAATTATCCTTTCTCATTAGTTTTTTTAGATTCCATAACACAAATTTGAATGTGAACTTAGCAATCTGGTCAGCATGGTATGTATCATAGAAAAAAAACCTCCTTGCCAAGGAGTGGCCTATGTTCAGCTGTGGATTATCAGAGACTATTGATGAGGATACCAGTCACCCACCCAAAGTTTGAGTTAGGTTACGGTAATAGTATAATCATGCAAAATTAAATATCACTGAAGTTAGATTATATCAAATTTCAAACCAATCGAAGTTGTGTATTAGTGATCACTATAATTAATGAAAATAAGTGATACTTATTACACCCTTATTTGTGCATTGGTAATAAAAATTGGCCAAGTGCGTGTCAGGCCACGCATAGAATAGGGTTCCGGAGACACCCATAATGGTAGGTAGATTTCAAGTCATGTCCAATAGACAATTGTCATTTAACTTATTATTTCTTTATTTTTTACGAAGTTTTCTTAGTGCATTTTACAAGTTAGGCCCCTTTAACTCATAAAATAAATTTTTTATCATAACCGCTATAGTTTTCCTTAAAAGTTCAAGACCAATATATGGGGTACTATAATGATTTTTTTCAAATTTCTTGAGCATTATATGAGCGTAATTACAACATGTATTCATGCAAAGTTTCATTTTTGTAGCACCAACCGTATAGGCGGTAGGTCGAGGACGGACGGACGGACGAACGGACGGACATGGCAAATCTATAAGGGTTCCCAGCCATGAACTACGGAACCCTAAAAAGACCAATCCAAATGTTCATAATACTGTAATTTATTTTTTTCTCAGTACAGGAACGTCTATGGTAATTTCGTATCCATAAATTTTCTTGAATTATTGTGACCTAGAGATATTCTATCGATTCCAACCTAAATCTATTTCAAACTCTTGCTGTGCTTGAGTTGGTTGAGAACACTCACAGTTCTCTCACAATTTTAACGAAACAAAATCTTTCAAGTGCAAACGGCATTCTTTGATTTGAATATACGGAAAATGTAAAGTAGAATTCAAATCCCCTTTGAGGATATTTTATATCCCTTCGAATTGAGTTCTGCTTTCTGTAAGATATTTCCTATCAGATGATGGTTTATTGTAGTTATTTGAATGGATCGTATAGACTATAGGTATTTGAAATCTTCTTCCTAGTCTTATTCCCAATACTATTCGTGGTCGGCTACTTTTTTACCTGAATACGGTTTTACCTGAATATCAGTTTTTTCACGGAGCCTGGCATCGGACCTCCACAACTCTAAGGGAGAGCTTAAATTTGAAGGTTGAATTAGTTGTCAGTAAATTTGAGGGCACTGACTTCCCAATAACGATTGCCATAGACGTTCATGACAACCGGGACCGACGGCTTTACCTGCTCTCCGAGGCACCGCCAAACTTCTAAACTCTGAGCTGCTTAGGAATTTCCTAAGAGATACCCAAAAACACTTTTTGGCCTGACCCGGAATCACTATAGGTATTTGAAATACCTACGCTTATTAAGAAGGGTGTACTTGTATTTATAATTTTTGTGTCTTAGTTTACAGAAAACACCTGGGTGCACCAGGGGAAATAGTAACTTCCTATAGTTAACCAGCATATGACATAATTAATTCTGCTTGTTTGTAAGTTTGTTACTACAAACTTGCTAATTCCACGACATATTACTATATGTCGTGGAATTAGCACTCATACACACTCACGTCTTTGAAACACGAAGGAAACGATGCACTTATATTAAACGTCCACATTTCGGCGCAATAACTTTTAATGGTTTATTTGACCTATCACACATACTGATTGAACCATCTCCATTCCTTTATCGGACTACTAGGCGCAGGCAAAAGTTTCATCCATACGTTGTTGGCATACCCAAAAGACGAACTAAACGGTTTGACAGCTCGTTTTTGGTGAGAGTCGCCAAAATTTGGAACGACCTGCCTGGGTCTATTTTTCCTGATGAGTTGAACTCTGGAGCCTTTAAGAGTAGAGTGAACAGGTTTCTTTTGGATGGGCGTGTACCATCTTCGTCTTCATCTACACTTTCCATCAGGTGAGATGGAAGACAAACGCCTATTCCATTACAACAATAAAAAAAAAAAAAAAAAAACACCGTCTAATTTAGCCAAAACAATTAATGTAATTACTATTCACAATTGTGTGGCAACTCAAAAACCTAGTTACAGATAATAATAAAAACAAAAATGTTAACAGAACTGTCAACTCGTTATTTTTAACAGTTGCTTTACATACCGTAAACCTAGGCGCTGACGATTTTGGCGCTGACTTCCAAAGGCAACCCACTACTATGTAACACAAGGAACGCCCCAATTCAACCGATCTGATATGTACACTGTCGAATCGTTCGTTTCATGTATATCTTCAGTGAAAAATAATTCTCAGTTTCTCGACGATTCTAATTATAGGAACGAACCGACATGACGTAAGATAAAATTCAACATTACGCCATACAATATAGAACTGATTACACGGAGTTTTTACGCTGCAAATTTATTTCATTTTGCATTTCAAGGACTTTTATAAGCACAAGTAACGGAAAAACACGGTATTTGAATGGTGTTTCATATTAAAAAGTTTTCAAAGTAGTATTAAAATGTTTAATTTGTATTATTTTGGAGAGGAGACCTGAGCACTGTAGTGGGACGTTATGGGTTGTTGATGATTTAAATTCGAATAAGAAAATGCATTTTTACATTAATAATCAATATTATTGTGGATTATTTCACTATTCTAGGAATAAAAAAAAATGTTTGAAATTACTGCAAAGAATTTAGTAATTAGTCGCCTTTTACGACACCCGCGGGATGAACAGGGGTGGTGACACTCTGTATTCTTAATCCGTCACCACACGGACAAACACTACGTTAGTCAAACCAAAAAACTACATAGTTTACGTTTGGAACCTTTTCGTGAGAATAAGATAAGAAGTCTCTCTTCTATTCTTAATTAAATAAGCGTGACAGACAATTCAACATTGTCTCAAATGATTTCTCTTGGGATTAAAATATTAAAAGGAAAATGTATTTAATTAAGGTAGGCTCAACATTTCAATGTTTGTAACATTGTGAATGATAAATAATAGTCTCCAAATGTACTGAGACAGTTTAATTTTAAATAAGTGAGACACTCAACTAATTTTAGGCACTATTATGTATTCTGTGATATAAGGTTAAATTAACATGAAATATAACTTGTTGTGTAGTAAATACTTACTCGTAACATGTTTCGCTGTAAATGTTAATTTTATTTATGTAAATGTCGAAGTATCTAGTTATATTGAGTGCCTTGTTTGGCTAGTGGTTAGCGTGTGCGGCTGCTAATCAAAAGGTCTCGGGTTCGATTCCCGGGTCGATCCAAATTTTTGTGTGATTCACAAATATTTGTTTCAGGGTCTGGGTGTTTTATATATTTATTTATTTATTTATTTATTTTATACTTATTGCACATGTTGTACAAAGGCGGACTTAATGCCATAAGGCATTCTCTGCCAGTCAACCTTCAGGTGTTGCAAAAATGTGATGCGGTAGGTGCAGAGAGAAAAAAAATACCATTAATAGGAATAGGTATGTAAATAAGATTACCCTACTTAAATATATTTTTTTAAATACATACATATATACATATACGAGATATACCTAAATACACATACATATACACTACTACTCTATACATATAAAAATACATATACATACGTACATACAATATAATAAATATATACACGGGTACTATCGTTGTAGCTGTACTGCCAATTCGCTTTGAAGCAATTCGCGCACTTTCCTTTTAAAACTAATTTGTGGACATTCTGATTTCGGTAGGGAGCGTGTTCCATAGTAGGACCGACTGCACAAAAAAGGAGGAGTTGATAAAGTTGGAGGTGTGAGAGGGGCACAGAAGAAGTAAGTTGTTGGATGACCGGAGGCTTCGGTCGTGATTGGAGCATAAGAAACGGAAACGATGTTTAAGGTATTCAGGTAAAGATGGGGAGTTGAGGAGAGAAAAGAGTGTAGTCAGAGCCCGCAAATTGCGGCGCTGACGAATAGGGAGCCATTGCAGCTGGGAACGTAAAGTAGACACATGATCATACTTGCGAAGATTGAAAACGAATCGAATGCAGTTATTGAGAAGGCGTTCTAGTTTATTGAGGAGGTCTGCATTCAGGTCGAAATAACACACATCACCATAATCGATCAATGGAATTATCAAGGATTGCACGAGCGTGGCCTTGGTTTTAATGGGAAGAAAGTTCTTAAGGCGATATAGAGCTCGGAGACATGATGTAACCTTTTGACTGACGTGGGTAACTTGTGCCCGCCAATCAAGTGTTGAGTCTATATGTAGTCCCAGGTTCTTCACAACTGCGCTCAGGGGTATATTGACGCTGTTATACATGACTGGTGGAATGACAGCCATTTCCAACCTACTCACCATTTGCTTACTCCCCACGACAATCACTTGGCATTTGGTTGGGTTTACTGACAACCCAAAGCTTGTTGACCAGCTCTTAATTACGTCTAAATCTTTGTTGATTTTGTTAACTGCGTTGGCGATGTCTTCTACCCTTGACTGCGTGTACAATTGTAAATCGTCGGCGTACAGGTGATACGAACACTAAAGGTATTGGGTTACGAGATTAATAAATATTGAGAATAATAAGGGAGATAATATACCGCCTTGAGGGACGCCACTGCGAAGATCACTCCAACCAGATGACCGGTCGTCAATGTGAATACACTGTTGACGTCCCTGAAGATAGGAGGAGAACCATTCCAGAGCTTCTGAGGAGACCATGAGATAGGAGAGGATAGCTAATAGGACGTCGTGACAAACGGTATTAAAAGCATTCGAGAAGTCAATCAAAGCCAGGACTGTGACTTTGGTGTCCTCCATACCCTGCCTCATATCGCCAGTCACCTTGAGGAGTGCGGTGGTTGTGCTGTGACCGGGTCTGAACCCAGATTGTAAAGGACTGAGGAGATTCTGCTGATAAACATACTGTGAGAGCTGCCTGTGAACACAAACCTCCAGTACTTTTGAAAGAAAGGGAAGTATAGAGATAGGGCGAAAGTGTTCAGGAAGTGAAGGGTTGGGTATTTTGGGTAATGGGATGATGAAGGCCTTACGCCAGAGTGAAGGAAAGGTTCCTGAGTCGAGTGAAAAGTTAATGATGTGGCATATAGCTGGAAGAATGTGATCGAGGATAGCAACAATCATGCGGCGGCTGATGCCGTCGCATCCCACAGCATTGGAACGAATGGATAGGATAATCTTTTTGATGTCCTCAGAAGACACCGGAGAAAAGTTGAAGGATACAGTATGAGCATGGGTTAGACTAGCTAAGTAACTCAATGTTTGAGTCTTAGTTTGATGATCCATCTGTGGTGTAGTTGTGAAATGACGGTTTATGTCATCTAAGCCAACCGTCGTCTTTACCTCAGGGCGTTGTTTTTTGCCTATGCCTAGTGTTCTAAGAAATTTCCACATGCTAGAAGTTGGACAGGATTCTATACTTTGAATTATATGGCGGCGCTTGGCGTTTCGTATCACCTGGTTACACCGATTCCTAGCACTCTTGAAAAAATTCCATTTCTCCTCAGTGCGGTCTTTCTTGTATTTGTTAAAACAGCGGTCTCTCCGTCGCATAGCGGTTCGAATTTCTTCCGTCATCCAAGGAGCAGGGTCGCGCTTTACTTTATTTTTTTTCACAGGTGCGTGTATATCATATAAATTAGTAACGGTCTCATTGAAAATGTTGACTTTATGGTTGATGTCAGTAGTAGCTCTCAAGTTAGACCAATCCAGTGCAGAAGCATCCGCGCACAGTTTATTTATGTCCATTCGTCCAAAGCCACACACGTGCAGAAATTTCGGTGGGGGTTTAGGAGGTTTTAGGATGTAGGTAAGGTAGATCAGGTCATGATGGGAAAATCCAGGAGCAGGGTGTTGACCATGGGAATGAATAAAACTTGGAGCAGAGGTGAGCATTAGGTCAAGCCAAGTATCCTGGTGCTCGGTGTTGTGATGAGTTGCTTGTAGGGGGAGAACATGGAGGCTAGAGGATTGGGTAATGTGGAGGAGATTACGAGTACGGGAGGAGTTAGAGGCCAAAAGGTCGGTGTTGAAATCACCCATTATGATGTGATGTGCGTATTCAGACCCTAAAGATTCCAGAACTGTTTCCAGACTGGAGAAGTAGTTGACAGCAGGGGGACAATATACTACCCCTAGTAAAACCTTGGATCCCTTAACACCAACTTCTAGGAAAAGGTATTCAGCAGTAGAAGAAGAATCAGAAGAGGAAGTGGCAAGGATTTTAAAGGATAAGCAACCACGGAGATAGATGGCTACTCCTCCACCCCTCCTCGACTCCGGTCGATCATTGCGAATGAGAACGAAGCCGGTGAGGGGATATGAAGTGGAAGGTAGATGCGGCTTAAGCCACGTTTCCGAAATCAGAATGGCGTGCACATTATTATCCCTGAAAGTTTCAGTCAGTTCGCTAAAGTGGCTGGGGACACTCTGAGCATTAATGTGATATATGTATTACGTATGTAATATGACGGATTAAGAATACAAAGTGTCACCACCCCTATTCATTCCATGGGAGATGGCGACTAAAGGAACAAAATAAGCAGCTTTCATCACTGCCACTTACCAACCCGTCTGTCCAGCCTGATATAGTAGGCCAAAACCTCCTTTCAAAGGAGAGGCCTATGTCAAGCAGTGGACTGTTAAAGGCTGTTGATGATGATTGATGATAGAAACACTTTGTTGTTACGAAACCTCCAAATATACGGCACATATAAACTGATCAACTTGTGTGAAATATTGCCGAGGGTTATTTTGACATATAGCTACAAAGTTCGTTCACAATTTCATTACACACATAAAATAAAATAAAAGTAAAAAGGAATCCGAAGTAAAAATGTTAACTTTAAACATAAACAATATAGTAAAAACTAGCGGTTTTAAAACAAACAACACAAATTATTCTTGTTTGCTCTAAGCTACTTTGTTTCTGATTTAGATCATAAAATACCGTAACGATGTTACAGTTGAAGAGGAAGTTAAAACAAACCGAGTGCGAGCGAAAGTCAATTCGAATTTTGCTTCCATTTCCTGTTCTATAAAAATATCCTAACACTTTGATATTGCATTGCATTGCTATTCCTTGGCTATTGAAGTGAACTCTAAAATGTAAATCTCATTGAAAGTATTTTAACGTTTTATAGAATGTTTGTATCTATCGATCCTGTTTGTTTTGAAGACAAATGATTATACCAGTTCAAATTTCATTATAATAACTTAAAGGTGGTAAACACAAATGTTACATACATGGGTTAATAATTTGGTAAATCACTTTGGATAATCTACGCTTCGTTGGTCTAGTTTTTAGCGATTGCGACTGCTGATCAAGAGGTCTCGGGTTCAAATTCCGGGTCGGGCCAAAAGTATTGTTGGGTTTTTCTTACAGGAAATTCTTAATAACAACCGGGAGCAACAACAAGCCGTCGGTCCTGGTTATCATGCACGTTAATGGCAATCGTTATTGAAAAAGTCAGTTTTTAGGGTTCCGTTGCCAAATGGCAAAAAACGGAACCCTTATAGATTCGTCATGTCTGTCTGTCTGTCTGTCCGTCCGTATGTCACAGCCACTTTTTTTCGAAACTATAAGGGCTATACTGTTGAAACTTGGTCAGTAGATGTATTCTGTGAACCGCATTAATATTTTTATACAAAAATAGAAAAAAAGCAAGAAATTTCGGGGGTCCCCATACTTAGAACTGAAACTCAAAAAATTTTTTTTCATCAAAACCACACGTGTGGGGTATCTATGGATAGGTCTTCAAAAATGATATTGAGGTTTCTAATATAATAAAAAAAATATATGTTGTACATCACCATGCAAACTACCAACGAAAATTGGTTTGAACGATATCTATTAAGTAGTTTTTTTTTTAATACGTCATAAATCATAAACCGCAATTTACATTAATTCTTTATTAAAACATTGATGAAAGTTACAACGAACTACAAAAACTTTTATATGATGCTACGGAACCCTTCATGGGCGAGTCCGACTCGCACTTGGCCGCTTTTTTTTCAAATATACTGACAACTAGTTGAACCTTCGAATTTCAGTACCTTCTCCCTCAGGGGTGCGGAGGTCCGATGCCAGTCGCTCCGTGGAAAAACTGATATTCAGGTAAAACCGGTTGAACTTATTTGGGATAATCTTATTGGGAATCCTTCTATTAAATAAGGGACCAACTGGAATTATTAGTTTAAAAGTTAGAAAAAGTTTTAAAAAAATACGAGTATTTTTAAAGATTTATATATAATGATATAGTATATATATAATGATTATACATAAAGATTAGTGTTATTAAAAACGTTATTGTTCGTCGTAATTGCACTCAAGTTTCGTTTAAACTGCTTGTTAAGTTTACAAAGTCCTCTGGCACTATTAATTTAAGCTCTTAAGTGCTTCTAGGTAATGTCATACTGTACACCGTATAAAACCTATTATAGATGCAATTCAATTTATTAATTCTTAAGTAGAGTAGAAAGTTATAAATAAATATTTCAGACATTTCAGAGACAACGCCATCTATTCCAAACTAAGCAGTGCTTGTAATATGGGTACTAGATCACTGATATAAATACATAAACATACTTTTTTTGTAATTACATACTATACATAGCTAAACGTCGTGTGATTAAAATATTACATTTGCATAGGAAAGTAGGGAATAATCTTACTCATTCTTTCTGTTGAGAAAGGCTAACATTGATGAAACAACGATAAGTTGGTCTAGTGGTTAGCGTATGCGGCTGCTGATCAAAAGGTCTCGGGTTCGATTCCGGGGTCAGACCAAATATT
The DNA here is from genome assembly GCA_932526445.1 of Phragmatobia fuliginosa. NCBI lineage: Eukaryota > Metazoa > Arthropoda > Insecta > Lepidoptera > Erebidae > Phragmatobia > Phragmatobia fuliginosa. Next base: position 6,182,284 of record OW052058.1, on the reverse strand, counting down.
TGTGTGATCCACAAATATTTGTTTCGGAGTCTGGGTGTTTTTCTATGTATAATATGTATGTATTTACAAAAGAAAAGTATGTTTATGTATTTATATCAGTTGTTTAGTACCCATAACACAAGCTCTGTTTACTTTGGGACTAGAAGATGTTGTGTGTGAGATGTCTTAAATATTTATTTATTTATTTATAAGTCTAAGTTCTTGTGAAGTGTTGGATCTTCGGTAACCTTCGGTTGGAGCAGAGGCCACCGTCCATTGTGAATGTATAGAATGCAGAATGGTGACTCATGACCATGGTGGTTTAGTAAGATGTTTCTGGAAATGACGCGGAAAGTTTGGGCTGCCGCGCCGCTCTCACACTCACGAGCGAAAGACGACAGGACGAATGCTGTCAGGCTGGTCTTCTGTGTGAGGGTAGTACTGCCCCGGTCAAGCCGGCCCATTTGTGCTGAACTCAGCGTGGCTCTACTACCTGAAAATATAATCTAATTGTTGGATACAACCAAAGAAGACTTTGGTAAGAAAGAAATATCATTTCATTCATTTTCATTTTTTTAAAGACAACTCCCGAATTAGGAATATAAATTCCTGTGTCACGGGGACTTTACAAACATACATGAAACGGATACAAAAAACACCCAGACTCAGAACAACAAATTGTGAATCACACAAAGTGTTGTCCTACGTGGGATTTGAACCCACGACACTTGGCGTATTAGGAAGCGGCGTGGCGACCACTTAAGCCACTAGGCCAACCGTGCAGTCAAGTATCAGTAAACAGAACACAAACATAGGCCGTGAATATTACTCATCAGGTCAGATTTGAAATAGTTTAAAATAAAGCCTCTAGAGAGATTTCAGGGGAAAAGAAATCTAAATGAAAACCCTAAATGCAATGAAAGGATAACGTCAATAAAAATTATAAGGCATTTTATGTTATAGACAATAAAATTAAACGACTTAGAAAACGAAGAATAATTATACTTTTTTTGTGTTATTATGAATTAAAAGATAATATTCCGATAATGCAATTTTATCTTTTAATTCACAATTAATTATAGTACAGAACTTTCCCGCACTTTACGTAATACTAATTAATTAAACGAATAACATGTCATAATACCTAATCATAAATGAATGTGTTTTGTTTTTCTTTAATTAAATCAGTGCTACATAATACGTTATTCTATTTATACTTAATAATATACATCCAAGAGTATTTCATTAATAACTGGGGTTGCGTGTTTCATGATGTTTCATGTAAATTATGTATCTGGAATTTTAAATATAAAATCAAACTTAGTATAGTGTAGGACCCACGACTTGGGAATAATGGCTGGCAGTGGATGGATGCGTACTGTCCTTGGCAAACAAGCATTTGATATTTGTTGAGAAAGGTTTTGTTTGGAAAAGATGGTTCATGATGGTAATAAGCGTAAAGCTTCCTTTTTGTCACATTTTTTGCCCTAAAGTATGTTTGATATTCTTTATATTTAAACCTATCAAAGTGATTTTACTCTACCTGATCGAAAGCATGACTAGAAACCAAAAGCCCCACTCTTGCTCACATCTCATCTTCATCCTCATTGAATAAACAATGATGCATGGTGACATACACGATGACTGCTTAGTGAGATAAATAATAATAAATATAAATAATAAATATAATAATAAATATTTCGGACAACTTACACACAACATCATCTAGTCCCAAACTAAGCAGAGCTTGTGTTATGGGTACTAAACAACTGATATAAATACATAAACATACATTTTTTTTGTAAATATATACATATTATACATAGAAAACACCCAGACTCCGAAACAAGTATTTGTGGATCACACAAATATTTAGTCCGACCCGGGAATCGAACCCGAGACCTCTTGATCAGCAGCCGCATACGCTAACCACTAGACCAACAAGGCAAGATGCTCCTGTTTCATTTGGCCTCCGATCTCAAACTCACCAACAAAATAAGAAGACACGAAAGATCACCAGGGCCCTCCCGCTAAGTATATATAATGCAAGGTGAATAATACAACATGGAATATACAACAAGTAAATTATCGAACAAAAAAACCATTAACAAAATTTCTACTGTTCCATTTTCATCGTTAAATTATTCCATTAAATTGAACAACTGAAGTTCATAAGTCGAGGAATACATAATAGAATTTGTTTAGTTTTTAGTTTTTATTTCTAGCAAAGTTTCAAAATGAAACAATAGTATCATTATAATTATGTAGTCACATCATTATGACTGGTCGACATACTTATACTTTTATACTAATACTCCTTATTTTAAACCAAACTCACAAACGACGACCAGAGTAAGTAGTAAAGAGGATTTTAAGTGTCTAAGCTTGTTTTCCAACTTCTGTCAGTCCCTTGCCGAACTTAGACTGAACCTAAGCACTTAAATACTAACGTATTAAAAGCAATTTTGTTTTTTTAGGTACTTAAACTTTGATCTCTAACAGAGCACAAAGAAATGTCGCTTTATTTTAGTAATAATGCGTGGCTAAATGGGTTATAATTATTATGGTAGTAGTATGGTATGGGCTAAATAAGTATTCAAATAAAATTTGGTGTTTAAAATAACTTTTTCAAACAAATAGCTATCTAAACTTGATCTGCTAAAGCTCAAGAAAGACTTAATCGAAATAACTAATTTTGTTTTTTAAACATTATTGAGAGTCTAGGAAAAGATGTAACAAGGAAAATAGATATAATACAATTGCTATATTTTTAAGCATTAGATGTTCTTCTCGACAGTGCGGTTCGAAATCTTCCGGAATCTTCAAATAAATATTAAAGGTAACCATACCATGTAAAATAAAATTACAACAGGTTACATAAGCTAAAATTGTACTAAGAATATGTTTAATGTTAAACATTTTCTCTCTCGTAAGCTCGCAATATTGTAATACGGCTGTTATCGGTTTTGTGGTTGAAATATGGTTTGGATGTGATACGTAAAACAGGAATTAATACATGCAAACTGTGCTTATACGGCGCGGCGACTAGGTTCTGAAATTTCATTCGTTTTAAGGCCTAATATGACAATCTTAAGTTTGAAGTTATTAGCATATTAGCATCATCAGCTTATCGTAGTCCACTGCTTGACATAGGTCTCTCCCATTGCACATCACTCGTAACCAAATTTGACCATGGATTCAGCTCTTGCTAGTAATCCTGCGCAAGTCGTCACTCCACCTGGCCTGTGGGCGTTCTACACTTAGATAACTCTTCTATACCAACGGTCATCAGTTCGCAGGTAATATGACAAGCCCATTGCCATTCAATTTTTTTTATTAATTATCAAACTTTGTGTCATAAACACTATTAATTCTATATAATTAACTGAACTTGTAACTGTGAAATTTATATACTTCAGAGTCCAGATATTTTTTTTTATTCGTTTTTAAAATGGTTCTTTAAAATATTCATATTTAATAATGTAACGAGGCTGTATGTGAAAGGGTAAACAATAACCTCTTAAATTTGATCGGAAAATTAAAAACTGTGCAATCCTTCAAGATCGAATAGAAACAGAAACATATAAATGTGTATTTAAATATATAAATTTATCATATAACTGATTTTCACACTCATACCTACCTATTAAATGGAGACAGACTGAATTTAAGTGGTCGCCACGCCGCTTTTTGCAGCGTCAAGTGTTGTGGGTTCAAATCGAATACGGGACAACACTTGTGTTATTCACTAATTATTGTTCTGAGTCTGGGTGTTCTTTGTGTATATTTCATGTATGTTTGTAAAGTTCATCACGATACATGATGTATATTCCTAACGCTGTAGTAGTCTATTAATAAATAAAAAGTGTCCGGTGGTCTTAAACATTTATTTAAAAAAAATCTTCTTAGTACCTTTAAGATGTGAGTATCTAAGGTGCACCTAGTAGAATTTTGAAAACTTTTATACTAAATTATTTTATTTTATTATATTACAATACATAAATATTATATATAATATTATTATAAGAAAACTGCAAAAATCAAAAATCCTATAAATCAACGTACTAATCATCCAGACAAATGAACATGGTTTGTTTTCCAACTGCCAAGCAAATATAAGAATACCTGAAGTGAATTCAATGGAGTCACTTAATTTTTCCAAACTTCTAATTTCAACCGTAACCTTTTAAAATACAGTTCAAATTTGCTGGTACATTCAAGTTTCTATTAACAATCCCATGCCTTGGGATATAAAGGAAGAACAATTTTGGCACGTGCCTCCCTAGACACACCCTGAAATTAGACTCGTAACGTAGTTATTAGGCAATCACCTACTAATGAAGCCCTAGAGAGCATAATCGCCATTCACTGATTCAATTTACTTGTGCTTTTGCACGCAGCTTCGCCTATGCGTTATTTTGATCTATAGTTTTGAAAACATTTTTCACCCCCTTAAGAGTGTAAGAACACACATGGCAATACTGTTCCTGCGCCAAGCAGTTTCGTCTGTGAGCTGTCTGTCAGTCAGCCAGTAACGGAACAGTATTATAATACTATTTAATGTTTATGTTGTCGCGATTCCGACTAAAATTGGTTGTACATAGGTTCATTTCTTCACCGTTTATTCAGAAAATATAAGTTACTTCACGATGCTCAATAATTTCTTAAAAAAATACGTAATTATCAAATTACTTTTAATTCTTTGGAGCTTTTTTGTTAACTAGGTCATTGGACTTTTTAGGACCCAAGTACCCGTAACGATAGCCAAAGATATCAAGTTTGAATTGGAATTGGGGCCAACAGCTTAACGTGTTCTTCGAGGCACGGAGGGTTCTCATTTTGCTTAGGATGGTAACCCATTACAAACTGACGGAGTTGCTTCATATTGCAATATGTTAACTCGAATAGTTTTTATTTTAAGTAGGCCTTTTCAGGCACTATCGAAATGTCACATTAATGACTCATGTTGGTTGTTTTAAACTTTCATGGTCAGTAACATTTAAATATAAATCTGCGGGATTGCTACCATGTACCTTATTGTTTGTGAGTATCCGATATTTCGGCGCTGTTGCAAGTAAAAGACTTCGAAAGAGGGTAGACCGATATGTCTGCCAATAACATCCCACCCGCAAGATCTTCAGTTACTCCGTGATCATGGCGCTTGCAACAGCGCCGAAATATCGGATACTCACAAACAATAAGGTACATGGTAGCAATCCCGCAGATTTATATTTAAATCATGTTGGTTGGTTCCAAAATATTGGTACTTTGTGTAAACCAACCTGCCTGGTGCTCTTTCAGATGTGTCACTCTAGCCTAATAGTTTTTTTCTTTCCGAAGCATTCTCTTAAATAATTCTCTCTTAAATAAAACATTTATAATACATGTAAAATATTTTTTTACATTTTGAATTCATAATTTCATTAAAATTACCTGTCACGTAATAATTTCAAATGTGACGCCTGTATTAAGAATGTCAATTATCCTAAAATTGTGAGCATTTTTTGTTAAATATGGACAAGCGATGCCCATATAATCCTCATATATTTAGGATACCATGTACATTTCAACTTTTATCGGTTTAAGCCTCCCAATCGTACGATCAATAATATTCAAGAGCCATTCAACATTTCCTTCAGCATTAATATGTACAAAACGAGTCCCAAATATTTTATTTATTAGGTAATAACTTAAGTTAGTGACTAGGATAAAGTTACTGAGTGTGTGGTTTGGTACAGTAAGTATCGTTGGCGAGATCTTTGTTCTATCCGGAAAGTCAAATTGTCCTGGGAACTATGTGGTTTTGCGAAGTGAAACCTAGTCCCTTCTACCTAACCAGAAACAGTCGGTATTCACAAGGAGTTTCTTAACATTAGTGGGCTTTGAAACTTTTCATATATAGCCTAACAGCGCCACAATGCTTGAATTTAAATAAGTTGTTTTAGTTCTAAGTGCGTTAAGTTCCACTTCAAGTGAAATAAAATTACGAGAGTTTTAATTTTATAGCTTTGTGGAGTCCTACTGAGGTGTATAACAATTTATAAGAAATAATTGCTTAAATTTTATATTATATCACCATAATTAGTTTGTTTAATATATTTTAAATAAAGTCAATTATTCTGAAGTAGATTTGTGACACTTATTTAGATCCTGAATTTTTCCACTTAAAATTTCTATAACAGTTAGTACCGCTAAATATAATATCCTACATATTATATTTAGCGGTACTAACTGTTAGACACAGCTTTCCACTGTGCCAACTTACCGCAATTCAGACAGTACTTACTTGTCAAGGACAGTTTTCCACGTCTGTTACCAGAGTAGTACTGATTGTCGCAAGACAATGGTCCTTATTCCACGACGTATTCGTTGGAAATGCGTGCCGATAAAACGGAGCGGTCCTTTTTATACTCAAGCGTAGTGGTGCGATGGTGACAAAGAAATGTCAGCTACCGCCATTACGACTTATGAACGTCAACTACCGCTGTTATGTCTTATATGTATTCAAAAACCAAAAAAGAATAAGCTTTGCGACACTGCTCCAATATATAGCCTCGATTAAATGACGTCACGGTTCTTGTCATTCCTAACAATATATTGAAAAAAAAAATATCATGTAAGACATAATTTTACAAGTACTGAACTTCTAGTTCTAATGTCTGTGTGTCATTAAAAGCACCTTTTCTTTCACCGATGTCGTTAGGCTACAGCATCTCTGTCTTATTTATCAGTAGAGTATTTTATGTTTTTTTTACCGTTCTGCCTTTCACACACAACACGCGTGTCGGAACCATGGAAAGCGTTGACTCGCGATAATTTAATGAACCCCTATAAAAGAGAAATGTTTTTGAAAAGATTAATAGGTGAATAGAATTTTGAGTTATTGTTAATATAAAGTTTGTGAGGTACAGTGTCTATTCTGGAACAAAACAAAGTGTAATTTACTTTTTGAAGCTATATTTTAATGGATTCGTGGATGGGACAATTAGAAGGGCTTGGAACAAATGAAATCACAAGTAATTAAAGGTAGTAGAGCAATGCTGACTTTAGAATGAATGGGCCGACTAGACCCGGGTAGTACTACCCTCACGCAGAAGACAAAATGACAGCATTCGTGATGATGTATTTCGTTGGTGAGTGTGAGACCGGAGGGCCAATAATGCAATTGCATCTCATTAGATCGAACAAAGTGGCGTGCAATTAGAGAGGCCTATGTCCAGCAGTGGACTGCGATGGGCCGATGATGATGATGATGATGATGATGATGATGATGAGACCGCCATAGTCACCATGCTGCATTGTCTCATTCACAATGAAAATAACGGCCCCTCAAAGGATTATACTCATGCCTTCCACCAGGCAGTTGATTCACTTTGTTAAGCCAATATGAACATAAAAAATTGGTTTATTCTATTCTCTCAATTAATATTGTTATTGTAAATTGAATAATTGAATATCGGTATACGAGTACATATATATATTATTTGGTTCTGTAAGAACAGCTATATCCCCAACACAGATTTTGTGTCAGGAAAATTAACGGTATTATTGAACCATAATACGCAATTTGTTTGTATTATAAATATTGACATTCTTCTTCTTCCTAGGAGCGTAGAGCGACTGGCATCGGACCTCCGCAACCCTAAAGGAGAACTGAAATTCAAAGGTTGAACTACCATAGATGTTCCTGACAAACGGGACCGACGGCTTAACGTGATCTACGAGGCACGGGCATGAATCACCGCCAATCTTCCGTTCTCCGTTATTAAGAATTTCCTGCAAGAAAAACCCAACAACAATTTTGGCCCAACCAGGACTTTGAACTCATATTGTAATTATGAAAAATATATAATGATACCAAAATTATATATTGGTAAAATATGTAAATAAATATTAAGTAAGTGAAACTGCTTCAATTTAAGAATCAATTAAATTTTTACTGTTGTGTGTTTCTTGTCAACTGTCGATCATCAAATTACTTTTTAATAACACGTTTCATAAGCGCAACAAATATTACAAGAAGCTTCGTAATAATTTCAATAGACATACGCAATATATAATATATGTTCAGGCTTTTAAGCAAATGCACGTTTCGCCAGTCCGATTTGTCAATAGACACCCGATTCGCATGGAAATTGAAATGTTCCCGACACGATCGAGAACTTTTCAATATCAGAACGAGTATGTATATTAGCTTTTATAAATCGAGGCTTGAATTTCAAAACTGCTTTCTTATCCTTTTGTAGTTTATTACCTTCTAAAATATATTACCATATTGATCTAATAACATAATAATAATATAAAAGTACCAAAACTGCCTCGTTGGTCTAGTGGATAGCGTATGAGGTCACGGGTTCATCAAGAGGTCTCGGGTTCCAATCCCGGGTCGGGCCAAAATGTGTTTTTGGGTTTTTCTTAGGAGATTCCTAATAGCAGCCCGGAGTTTGGAAGTTTGGCGGTGATTCACGCCCGTGCCTCGGAGAGCACGTAAAGGCGTCGGTCCCGGTTGTCATGAACGTCTATGGCAATCGTTATTGGGAAAGTCAGTGCCCTCAAATTTACTGACAACTAGTTCAACTTTCGAATTTCAGTTCTTCCTTAGGCTTGCGGGGGTCCGATGCCAATCGCTCCGTGGAAAAACTGATATTCAGGTAAAACCAGTTGAACTAGCAGCCGACCCCAAATAATATTGGGACTAAGGCTAGGAAAAAGATAAAAGTACCAAAAAAGTTTTGCGAAACATTCAACGTGTATTCAAAAAGTACAAGTTGATTGTTTCTCTTTTGAATCTTTCGATGTATGATGTAATCTTACTTAATATCGAAAGTAATTCTGTCTGTCTAAACCGGTTTAAATTAAATTTTGTAGATAGATAGTCTAGGAGGCTGAGAAAGGAAAAAGGTTACTTTTACCGCCATAACCGACATGCACACATGCGAAAGATAGTTTTGATAAAAATACATAATTTTTTCCGACTACGGCAAAGCCAAAGGAGGGTCATGATTTGGACAGGCTATGCATGTATCTAAGGTTAATTTGTCTAAAAGTTCCTTATCTACTTATACAAATAATACATTTTATGTACTATCTGTAAGTAAATATTAGATCTTTTCCATAAATGACACGTGTGACAGAACTCCACCACTTCGATTACAGTCGTTCCAAAAAGAATTTGTCAAGTTGTATTTTTTCTCGTATTTTAATTCAAAGATATTCCTGCTGATTAAATTATTATATTTACGCCATTTGTTTACTTTTGGAGGTTTAACTTGAGAAGGGCGAACAAAACTTTTGCCCCAAAGGTTTCCCAAGATGTTTGTAATTATTATTTTGTGAGATTTTAACTTGTAAAGTATTTTCTTTATATTCCATTCAATATGACTATGTTAATTCATAAAGATCTTATGTTTAAAACTAAACAGTCCTATCGAACTCAAACGTTATTCTTAAAGCAATAATTGAACTAAACTTTATGCTAATAAACCAACAGTAGCATAAAATTCATACGAGAGCTATCAAATCTAAATAGTTTCGGTCCAAACACCCGCAGGGTCCATACGATACGGTTCATTAGACAGGTACCCAGGCTGCAAAGTTTCCAACTTCTTGGTCAGGCCTTAAACAAAGCACCAACTTTGAGGTTCCGTAAATTTAGTTTTAATGTTATTTATGATATCGTACAAGTGTAATGGAAAAAAGTTTCCAGTTTGCATATATATATGTATGTGTATATATAGCGTAGACAAAAACATCCTTTCTAATAATATACAAACTTAGGTTTATACGTTTCATAATACGGAGCCCAAAATCAATCAGAATGGCTTGCAATGGGAGAGGCCTATGTCCAGCAGTGGACTGCGATAGGCTGATATGATAGGATGATAATACTATAAGTATTATTTAAAAAACTTTTAAATTAAGCTATGTAACTAAACTAATTCTCTCTCGTTTTACGGCTAAACCAGTGCACTGAATTGAATGAAGTTTTATGTGGAGATACTATGATTCTTGAGGAAAGACAGTCTATTTCTTATTGCGGAAACCGATACACGAGCGTTGCCACTAACAAAAATTTATTAAGTTATAGGTTATTTCCCTAGTAAATGAATTCTTCAAATAAAAAAATATGCACAGTTGAGTATCTGTAATCTGTCGAGTATATAAATGATTCGAAAGCACCTGTTTCTCTTCTACGAATGAAAAATGGAAATCGGAAAACCAAATGTTGTTTCTCACGAAATAAATATATGTAATTGACCATCGATTGGATCCATAATGGGCTATTACTGTCTTAGCACGGACGAGGGTCTTGAAAAGCTTTGGTTGCACTGCCAGCGGACAGAAAACTACGTCTTTATGATACTTTTTTAGAACAATAATACAGCTTCTAGTTTAATTTTATTAAGTTAGTTTTAGTAAGAGGCTTTGTGAGAAAATTGGTGTTCTGTGTTTGGATGTTCTTTGTGTCTTGTATGTTTGTAAAGCCCTAAAGTACAGTACTCAGTCGATGTTTATTCCTAATGCGGGAGTTGTCTTTATGTAGTAACAAAAATAATAATTATATATATAATATACAAGTTTGACATACTCGCGATATAATTTATAAAAACACATTCTAATACTATCGTTTCATTCAAAATAAATATTTTCTTAAACGCTTCTAATATGACCAAATCCTAAGCTTCGACATTTGCAGAAAGTCAAGAGTGGCAAGTTAGTCAATTGTAATGTTCTTTGAAGACCCTCTTCGTCACTCGATGTCCTGCCTCTCGTTCACTCACATCAGCTTAGTAAAGATTACACAAATGGATTTTAGTGAAGATTACTCAGAGTTTTGAGTAGTAATATATTGGTGACTACATTCAGTCGTTCATCAATAAATATAAGAGCACTCAATCTTGTGAATATTCATCTACATAACTTAAAATAATTATGGTTGAGAAACTATGATAATTATATTTTGTATGTGTATGATGTGTAATATGTGATAAATAGTTGTAATCCGCATGCATGCATGCACACCCATGTTCGTTGTTGAAGCTTTTTGCATGTGCATGTGTGTTTGTGTGTGTGTGTATGGTATGTGTGTGTATAACTATAAATAAAGTCTATTTAGATATGGGAGAATAGAAAGCAATCAAGTTACTAATACTCTACTTGTAAATTACAAATAATAGCTCGGTATTGCCTTTAAAAATAAAACAGTTCGACCTCCATTTATTTCTAACTTAAGACCATAACCTAGAAAGTTTAAAATAGCTATTCATTTTCATTATAAATAGATCAATGACACATGCTTACCTACATAAAAATATTACAGTTGGTAACCCTGAACTTCACCGAAGGCTATAAAAAATCAATAATTTACTATCAAAAATCATTTTTGCACAATGAAACATTTCATTGTGCAAATAAAGTTCCATTATTTAAACGTCTAACAACTATACTCTATTTAAGATGCAAAAATGTTTTTTGATAGTAAATTATTGATATTTTATAGCCTTCGATGAAGTTCAGGGTTACCAACTGTAATATTTATATGTAGGTAAGTATGTTTCATTGATCTAAATGATTCCCGGTAAATGCTTTTTTATTGACACATCGGTGTGTATTTAATTGGACAGTTTTATTATAGTGTTACTGTAGTTACTACAGAACTCTAAAGATGTGTAAATAGATCTTACTACAATTAGTCAAGGATATTTCGGAAGTAAGTCTTTGATGTATGAGCTAGATTCCAGAATCTTTGGCAAGTACTTTGTATTTTCAATTACTTTCTACTTAATGTTTTCTTCTGATTAGTTTCATTTCAGATTCTTAAACAATTTAATTTATTCTGAGACTTGCCGATTAATGCCGATGGTCATATCTTAGTGTGTCCGAGGGGCACGGCTGTTTATCCTAGTGTATAAGGGTTTCAGGGATAGACGTGTGGGCGGGATTGTCTCAAGGAAAAAAAAACTGCAATACATTTAACAGGAATAAGGATAATAATAACAGATTATGGTAACTAATGAAGGACCTCAAAATCACAAATTAGTTCCTTTATGTATGTACTCTTACGTCACCTTTAATTTGTTATTTTGTCTAATTGTTACTAATTAGTTTTTGCAAAATTTTATGAAAGTTTAAAATAAAATCTGTTTGACGTTTAGCTGCTACCATGTAACATAGCAATATTAATCTGTTCTATACACCATTTTGTACAGAAATTGTTGACAAAAAAGGCAATCAACAATTTCATTATCTTCTATTCATGTCATATTTTTAAAGGACAAAGGCTAAATCGAAAATTTAATAAAGGAATAGTTAAGCTATAAAAGCTGCTGTACCCATTGTTCGATGCCATGCCACTATTGTTGGCAACTTTAAAGGAGTTATCTAGCGTTTATGTTTGTCGGACGATATAATAAAAGTGTTCGTTGAATTTCTCATTTGCAACACATTGTAACGTTACAAGTATGTATTTGAATACATCATTCGGAATTGCTTCCATGACAGTATATAATTAACATTAACCGTAATTATATACTATTATATAAGCAATTCTGAAAAATGTGTTCATTAATATATTTTGGCATTACTAATGGCTTAAAAGCAACCAGATTAAGAATACAGAATGTCACCACCCTATTCATCCCGCGGGTGTCGTAAAAGGCGACTAAGGGATAAACTATGCAAGACAACATCAATGCAAAGAGAAGGAAAACTTGAAACCAACCTTATACCAACCCGTCTGGCCAGCGTGGTATAATATGCCAAAACAGTCAACCGTGCATTAAGTATAAAGTTTATTTATTGATGGAATATTACTAATAGTAAATAATTTGTATTATTTATTAGTAATTACATTATATTTAATAATATTTCTCATGGAACGAGACGGCGCCTGGAAGCAAAAAAGCAGCATTGGAATCTAAAATACCACTATTTTGTTTCTGACTGTAGTCTATGATTGATTGACGAAATTGAATGAGATTCAGTTTATATTTTATTGGAGATTAGATAAAAGATTGTTATCAACATGTTCAGTCTTCTTTGTCTTAATTGATTTGTGTCAAGAGTTTAAGTTCAATAATAAAATTGTTTCAAAGATTAATTCTTGAGGAGAAATTGACTTACGCGCTTACTCATACTTTGTTGGAAAACTTTGTAAGTCTCAGAAGTTCATAATGTTTTATACATACCGAGTTATTAAGTTGTCTTTTAAATTACAGAGTTATATTTTTTCTGTAATATATAAATAAAAATAATAAAATAGCTTTACTTGTTCCACACATTATTGTTTCTAGAATTGTTTCTACTAAGTTAATGTTAATATGTAATTCTCAACCAAAGAAAAACAAACGCTACCAAATAATAAAAATAAATATATAATATAAATATGTTAGATACGAGTATGATATAAATATAAATATTTCGGACATTTTACACACAACGCCATCTAGTCCCAAACTAAGCAGATCTTGTATTATGGGTACTAGACAACTGATATAAACATACTTTTTTTTAGTAAATATATACATATTATACATAGAAAAACACCCAAACACCGAAACAAATATTTGCGGATCACACAAACATTTGGTCCGACAAGAGAATCGAATCCGAGACCTCTTGATCAGCAGCCGCATACGCAACAAGGCAGTCTATATCTATAGAAATTTGAAAAATTGTGAATTAAAGTATTTTCAAGGTTTATTTTATTTGCCATATTTATAAGGAAATCAAAACCTTAAACTACTTTGAATATGTTTTTTGTATAAACTTGAATAAACACACAACACATGATAAGAAAACGACAAAATTGATTTATGTGAGATTTAGTACAACATGTTGAAGCTCCTAACATAATTTATTACCGTGCAAGACGCTCTGCCATAAGCATGCAACACACTATCAAATACAGCTTTACGTGATAGTCCTGTAATAATATTGTGCTACGGTACGGCACGTTTGACCTGCATACGTAATCCAATTTTGTTGCCTAACAGTCTATTAAACGATAACTACTTTGTGCAGCCTATTGATTAGTTTGTATCGATTTTATAGCTGACACTCAAGCAAGACACATAAGGCAGATCCATATTGGATAAATTATGTCTCACGATTGTGATATACGAGTATAACACTCATTATCAGATTTTTCATAAAACTTTTATTTCCTGAGAACCAACTTGCGGAATTAGATTAGTTGTCTGCAAATGGATACAAAACTTTTTACTTCTAATATCAGTCTCGTTGTGTTCTTAGTTAATTGTGAATTGTCTGCAGCAGCAGAAAATTTGCAGTTGTGGGTAAACTAAACATTAGCTTAATGCCGCTTCTCCGCCAGCGTTTATATCACTGTTTACAGTAAAGTAATTTATGTCCTTCTTCGAAAATCAAAACCATATCTTCTTCTTCTTCTGCCCAGCCTGTATTCCCAAGATTTTATTGGTTTGGCTACTAGTTCAACCAGCTTAATCTGAATATCAGTTTTTCCACGGAGCAACTGGCATCAGACCTGCGTTGCGGCCTGAGAGAGTACTGAAATTCGAAGTAAAAACCATATCTTCATGCCAAATTTAATAGCGGTAGAGTGGTTCAGCTGTGAAAGTGTAGGATATACTTAGACAGTAACTATGATAATGATGGACTTATTCTGAAATATTCTGAAATATACAAAACTAAAGACTTTAAATAAATCGTAAATGTTAAATGTTACAGTACAGTATAATGATCCACAGTCTCAAGTGACAGTTTTACAATTTCGCTACTTCACCTAACTGAATGTACCAATATTTATTAATATCGATGCTGGGGTTAATTTCGATAAAGTTCAATAGAACCACTAAAATATGGTTAGTAAAAATAAGTTAAAATAATTTTATAGAATTAAGAACTGTCTCGGGGAAGAATAGGTCTCGGGTTCAAATCCCGGGTCGTGCCAAAAAGTGATTATTCAAATTCAAAATTCTTTATTCACTTAGGATGCAATACATCTCTTGTGACAGGTCAAGATTCTACATGTACATTTATGCCATGTTCGCAAACAATAGGTAGAGCCGGAGAAAAGAACATGGCAATAAAAACTCGCGGCCACTCCTTTCAAATCGCCAATGTTTACATAGTTTTAATGTTTATAAACCTGATATGGGGGTAAGGTGCTGCCACTAATATACTATACACCATGTTAGAGGACTGATGCAAATTATAGTGATTAAAAATTAGAACATAAGCTAATTTAAAAAAAAAAAACAACAGCCTCAGTGGGTACAACATACTAGGAGCATCTACTTGCAACAAAGGTAAAAACTATATGTGCTCAAATATTGGCCAAATTACTGGTAACGAAAGATTAAATATAAAATATTAATTATAAGATCAAAAGAAAGAGAAGAATGGCCTTTATTCGTCACGTAGAATCTTTACTTACAAAAGTAAAATCATGCTCTTAAACAATGTGATAACAACATTCACATGAGTAGAATAAAATGATAAGGAGCAAGTAGTCAAATCCATTTTTCTTTATCATTTAAAAATTCGTCAACTGTATAATAACCTTTACGTATAAGATAAGTTTTGACTACATTTTTAAACTTTTCCACTGATAGACTCATAACACTAGCTGGTAACCTATTAAAAAATCGCACGGAAAGACCCATAAATGAATTATGCGTTTTATGTAGCCTATGATATTGACCTACTAATTTATGCTTATGTCTCGTGTTCACCGAGTGAACGTCACTATTCCTGTGATATAAATGCATATTTTGTTTTATAAACATAATGTTTGCAAATATATATTGTGATGCAACTGTCATAATGCCTATCTCTTTAAACTTTTCTCTAAGGGAAACTCGTGCACCTAGTTTGTAAATCGCACGCACTGCACGTTTTTGGAGAATGAAAATTGTTTGAATATCAGCTGCCTTGCCCCATAGCAGAATGCCATACGACATGACGCTGTGGAAATAACCGAAATATACTAGCCTTGCTGTTTCCACATCCGTAAGCTGTCTGACTTTGCTGACAGCATACGCTGCAGAACTGAGTTTCCCTGCGAGACACGATATTTGGGCGCCCCACTGTAACTTACTATCTAAAGTAATTCCCAAAAAAACCGTTGAATCAACAAAATTAATAACTTCATTGTTTAAAACTAGATTTGTACTGATATTCCTTACATTTGGCAAACTAAACTTAATACATTTGGTTTTTTTAGAATTCAAAAGCAAGTTATTTGATGTAAACCAGTCAAGGACTAATGCGAGGGACCTATTTACTTCGTCAGAGTAATCGTTTTTGCGATTGGTTTTGAATATAAGAGAAGTGTCATCAGCAAATAGAACAATATCGCATAACTTACTAGTAAAAAATGGCAAATCATTTATATACACCAAAAATAAAAAAGGACCCAGAATTGAGCCTTGTGGCACGACCATACTCACTGGTGTTTTTCTTATGGGTTTATTATGGGTGGTATTATGGGTTTTTCTTAGGAAATTCCTAATAGCAGCCCGGAGTTTGGAATTTTGACGGGTGTATCACGCCCGTGCCTCGGAGAGCACGTAAAGCCGTCGGTCCGACGGTTACGACCTACGGTTCAGTTCTCCCTTAGGGTTGCGGAGGTGCAATGCCTGGAAACGAGGTCCATGGAAAAACTGATATTCAGGTAAAACCGGCTAAACTAGGAGTCGACCCCAAATAATATTGGGAATAAGGCTAGGAAGAAGAAGAATAATTTTAAAGAATCTCGTGAATTAGCAAATCTTTACTATTTTACGGGACGCATACATGATAGCATTTGCTAAAAATAATAAAATCAGAAAAATAAGTACTAATATGTTCCAAAATAATTACTTTCGTTATAATTATATCACGAATATACATAATATAGTAGATAGATAATTATAAAAAGGGCATACGTATTTTTAATACATCACCTGTCACAACACAACCTTGACCTATAGCTAACTTGTAATTGCTTCGGCGTAGGACAGTCTGGACATAAAATCGTCACAGCACTAAAATAGACATCAATGTATACAATTTATATAAGGTAGTTCAGACATGATTCAGAGTGGTGTGCATTGGGAGAGGCCTATGTCCAGCAGTGGACTACGATAGGCTGATGATGATGATGATAAGACATGAGTTGATACAGCAGTTCAATGAATATATCGAATTTATTATACTGAATTATGTTGTAGAAAGGATAATACCACGATGTTAATAGGTGGTTCTTTTTTACTTTGAGATCTTTTTATCAGCGTATAGGAATATTGATTAGATACAAACTACCCAAAACAACATCACAACAAGGAAAAGGAAATCTTGCAACAAAGTATAAATTAACCCGTCTGTAAAGCATAGTATAGTAGGCCTTTCTAAGGACCGGGTCGTATGGAACAGTGGATTATTAAGAGCTGCTGATGACTCACTCGGCGAAAAGTAACGAAAAAATTTTTAGACGCATTTTTAGGGTTCCGTAGCCAAATGGCAAAAAACGGAACCCTTATAGATTCGTCAAGTCTGTCTGTCTGTCTGTCTGTCTGTCTGTCTGTCTGTCTGTCCGTCCGTATGTCACAGCCAATTATTTCCGAAACTATAAGAGCTATACTGTTGAAATTTGATCAGTCGATGTATTCTGTGAACCGCATTAAGATTTTTACATAAAAAAAGAAAAAAAACAATACATTTTGGGGGTCTCCATACTTGGAACTGAAACTCAAAATTTTTTTTTTCATCAAACCTATACGTGTGGGGTATCTATGGATAGGTGTTCAAAAATGATGTTGAGGTTTCTAATATCATTTTTTTCTAAACTGAATAGTTTGCGCAAGAGACAGTTCCAAAGTGGAAAAATGTGTGTCCCCCCCCCCTCTAACTTCTAAAATAAGAGAGTGATAAAACTAAAAAAAATATATGTTGTACATTAACATGCAAACTACCAACGAAAATTGGTTTGAACGAGATCTAGTGAGTAGTTTTTTCAAATCCCTACTTAATATTATAAATGCGAAAGTACCTCTGTCTGTCTGTCTGTTACGCTTTCACGCCTAAACCACTGTATCGATTTTGATGAAATTCGGTATGATGATAGAACTGAACTTGGGAAAGGACATAGGCTACTTTTTACTGCAATAATCGAGATACAAAGACCAAAGCTAGGTGATTATAAAAATACATAAATCGAAGATGTCAAAATGTATCACTGTTTACCTCCTGTCAAAACTTCACAGGTTGCTAGGAATAACACACTTGCATGGCAACCATAATGATAGTTTGTAAATGACATATAGACCAGTAATACTCACTCAATCAAGATTTTTTACTGACTCAGACCATTATTTACTGCGCCGCTTACACGGCGGCTACATGCAATGGATCTAGAATCAAAGATAATATCACAAATCTTACTCAAAACCAAATAAGAATACCACCCTGGCAGAAAAGATTACAACACAAAATACAAAACTTAAGGAATGATATTGGAAGGATGACAGAATATATACGAGGCAATAGCAGTGAAAGAGTTAGAAGATTAGTTAAATCAATTAAAGACAAACACCAAGTTCATTCACAATATAAAGAACCTAATTTAAGTAATGAACATTTTCTAGACACTCTCAAACAAAAACTTAATGCAGCTACAAGTAGGTTAAAAAGATATACTAACTGTTCACTCAGAAAAAAACAAAACAGTCAATTCACGAACAATGAAAAACAATTTTACAGACAGTTAGCTTCAAACACAACACAATACACAGATAAAAACACACAAAATCCAGGAACGGTACCGGTTAATGAACTACATGACTTCTGGTCCAACATTTGGTCAAAACCTGTACTTCATAATTCACAATCAGAATGGCTTCAGACAAATACCACTTTTACAGATCATATTACCGATATGAATTTCGAACAGATTTCTGTAGAAATAGTCACAAATGTATTGAAAAAACTGCATAACTGGAAAGCACCCGGCACCGACCACATTCACAACTTTTGGTATAAGAAATTCACAGCTTTACATCCTCTACTACATAAACATATAAACACATTCATTCAAACACCAGACTTAATGCCAAACTACATCACTGAAGGTCTCACATACATGATACCAAAAGACTCAGATTTTCAGAACCCAGCCAAATATCGCCCTATTACATGCTTACAAACACTTTATAAAATAATGACAGCATGCATTGCAGAAATAATCCATCAACACACTAACGAAAATAGTATACTTGCAGAAGAACAGAAAGGATGCCGTAAAAATAGTCAAGGTTGCAAAGAACAGTTAATAATAGACTCAGTGGCAATGAAATTAGCAATTTCGAAAAAGAAAAATATAAGCACCATGTACATAGACTACAAAAAAGCCTTTGACTCCGTGCCACATAGCTGGCTGCTTCATGTCTTGCAACTTTATAAAATTCATCCAAAAATAATAAACTTCTTACAAAACTCAATGCAACACTGGACTACGACATTAAATATCAAAGGGCAGCTTAACACAGAAACACCTAAAATCCCCATAAGGCGAGGCATCTTTCAAGGTGATGCGCTTAGCCCACTATGGTTTTGCCTAGCTCTTAATCCCCTTTCTCACATGTTAAATAAATCTCAACTAGGTTACACTATTACTACACCACAAAAACAAACGAACCTTACACATCTCATGTACATGGACGACATAAAGTTATACGGGAACAACACAGAGTCACTACCACCATCTAGCAGACATTACACAATCTTTTTCAAACGACATCCACATGGAATTTGGAATTGATAAGTGTAAAACATTTTCAGTAGTTAATGGTAAAATTACTACCAGCGCCTACACACTACAGACAGGAGAAACAATTGAGCCCTTAGAATCTCATTATTCATACAAATATTTAGGATTCCAACAAGACAGACAAATCAAACAGAAAGAAACAAAACACACCCTTAAACAGAAATTCAAACATAGAATTAACATTATACTCCGTTCCCAACTGAATTCGCGTAACACATTCAAAGCAATTAATAATTATGCCGTCCCTGTTCTCGTCTACTCCTTCGGTATAATAAGATGGTCCAGGACAGAACTCACAAACCTGCAGCGCACTATAAATACAACATTAACAGCTTTCAGAAAACACCATCCTAGATCCTGTGTACAACGAATAACCCTCCCGCGGGAAGAAGGTGGACGGGGCATAATAGATGTGTCCAATTTGCACAACAGACAAATTACATCACTCAGACTGTACTTTCAGCAACGATCACAACACTCTACACTACACGAAGTTGTAATGCTTGCCGACAGACGCCTTACCCCTCTTAATTTAGCAGACTGAAATCAACAATGCAATGAACGCATTATAGAATTAAAATGAAAAATTACTCAATGGCAACAGAAATCCCTTCATGGCAGACATCGCCATGATCTGCAGCAACCTAACGTCGACAGAGTTGCGTCGAACGAATGGCTGCAGCGTGGAGAACTATTTCCTGAGACAGAAGCATTTATGATAGCCATCCAAGATCAAGTCATCGACACCCGAAACTATCAAAAATATATAATACGTGCACAAAATCTTTCCTCAGACGCTTGCAGACGTTGCCATGCATGCCCCGAAACCATCCAACACATAACATCAGCTTGCAAATCTCTAGTTCAAAGTGACTACAAACACAGACATGACCAAGTAGCCGCCATAGTACATCAACATATTGCCCACAAACACCACTTTATAGACAAAAAGACACCCTATTACAAATACAAGCCGGAGACAGTGTTAGAAAATAACAACCACAAAGTATACTGGGACAGAACGATAATAACAGATAAGACTATTCACTTCAATCGACCTGACATCACTCTTCACGACAAAGTAAATAAAACTGTATATCTAATAGATGTAGCAGTACCAAACACTCATAACATCCAATCCACAATAGCTGAAAAACTCACAAAATACCAAGATCTGGCAATAGAACTGAAACGGCAGTGGCGAGCAGTAAACATTCATATAGTTCCAATAGTAATATCTTCAACCGGCGTAATACCTAAAAGCCTTCAACATAGCTTAGACATCTTAGAAATGCCCCAACATTCACTACACCTACTCCAGAAAGCAGTCTTGTTAAACACCTGCAGACTAACTCGAAAATTTCTCACCACATCTTCAGTTTCATCCACATACACCATCACTTAAGCCCTGATTACATTTGGCTATGGCCCGTGGAATCAGCAATTTTACCCCGTACAGGGAGATGTAAAAATTAAATAGAAATAAATAATAATAATAATAATAATAAAATTTTATTTGTAGAAACACAGCACACAAACCAAGTTTACATTTTGGTAATAGTTACACAAGACATAATATAGACCTAAAAAGAAAGATTACAAGCATATTCTTTAACCGGTAACATTTGTAAGAAACGTCAAACGTCAATAAGTAATGACGTGGAATGTATGACGTGTCATTACATTAATATTTATACAAACTAAGTAACACTTACAATACAATTAATAAACTAAGCCTATAAGACGTCCCACTAAACTGTCTAATATCAGTTGGGGTTGTACGCTGTGTCTGGAACAAAATGGTTGGACACTCAGCGTTATTTGCAATGGGAATGAACCATTACAATACTGATTTTCAGTGCCCACCGTAACAGTCGACCCGAAGCCGATAGCTGCAGTTGCATCTTATAACTATAATACCTATACTTAAAAGATGCTTAAATATTATACTTTAATTGCAAGAAATTGCAGTAATATACTTGGGTTTTGGTAAGTATTAATATTTGTAATTTACTCAGTAATTTGCAAATACCTACCTATAATAAAGCCAAGGTGCAGTTACGCTAATGGGAATATCATTATCCTGTATTGTTATTTTAGGCACATAACCTTGAGAAATTCAAACAGCTGGACAAAAAGAAAATAAACATAAAAAGAAAAAAGAAAAAAAATGAGACAAACAAAATTACATCAGAAATCACTATCTAAATCAGAAATATAAACTAAAATTTTAATTTTAACATCATACCAGGACACTAAGCTGGGAAGCAAGTTCATGTTTACATATCCTTTACACTCATGCTGGAAATATATTGTTGATGGATCATAATCTATAGGTAAGTAGACGTGGTCATAGCTTGTTGTTTTTGATGTTCTAGGTAGTACTTTCTTAATTTATTTCTAAAAGAGAATATGGATTTTAGGTCCCTTAGTGGCGGTGGTATTGTGTTCCAGCATTTTGTCGCTGCATATTTAAAGCAACCACGAAATGCTGCAGTTCTGTGTCCCGGTATGCTGAGTGCCCTAGCTGAAGGTCTGATGGAGTATGAGAAATGGTTATGTCTCCAGTCTATTTTCTCACTTAAGTAAGCAGGACTACCCTTATTAATTACACCAAACAGTAAGCTGGCTAAATGCAGCTTTCTTCTGGCCTCCATCTTTAAAATGCTATGGTCATTTAAGTATGGTGTTACATGATGACGTCTGGGGATTTTAAAACAATAACGAGCACAAGCATTTTGAACCCTTTGTATTAAAGTTTTTGTTCTAGCCAGTAAACAAGGACCATATACCACATCACAATAATTAAATTTGGCTAATACTAAAGTGTCCATTAGTTGTTTTCTAAGAGGTATACTAAGGTAGCCACGGATGTTATATAGAATTTTAAGTCTGTAGAAACAATTTTGAACCATTTTATTAATGTGAGCTTCAAACCTTAGCTCTGGGTCCATCAGCAGTCCCAGATTATTAGCTTCAGTTACCCTAGTGATTTGTTGTCCATTCAAAATAATGATAGGTACATAATTAGATAGGACAGTAGACCAGAGTACATAATTTTTGAAAACAAATAAAATTATAGTAGGATGAAACCTATTGGAAAAGGAGGAGAATATTATAAAAATGAAAGGAAACATAATTTACGGGCGATCTGAGGTCGGGAAGGGGTAGGGAGGGAGGTTTTCGGGTCCTTTAACCGGGGCGTGAAAAAGCATCTCACTAAGCCGCCATAGTGTGGGCCGCCATACATTATTGTCCGCATTCGCAGCAAGTGTGGTAGCCCCGACCCTTGGATTCTGCTCATGCTTTCCATCAGGCAGGGTAGAGTCAGATTGGATGGCTAAATATATACAACAAAGGGTAAAAAACGGTTTATCTCGATTTCCAGCAAAACTACAAGGAAAATAGTTAGATGGCAAAGTTGTAGGTAATTAAAAGATCTACAACTTTTTAGGGTTCCGAAGTTTATGACTTCGAACCCTTATAGATATGTCATGTCCGTCTGTCCATCCGTCCGTCCGTCCGTCCTCGACTTGTCGTCCAAACAGTAAGTGCTAGAAAGATGAAACTTTGCATGAATATGTATTGTAATTACGTCGACAAAGTGCTACAATAAAATTATGAAATATATTTTCTATTTAGGGTACCTCCCCTACACGTAAAGTGGGGATGTTTTTTTTTCTCACGGCTACCCCATCATGTAGGGTATCATTATATAGGTCTTTTAAAAACATTACAGGTTTGTTAAAACGATTTTTTGATTTAGGTATCCGTTTGCGAGAAATTCCACTTTAAAGGCAAACTTTTTGTAAAAACAGGCCGTCCCGCCCGCCGAAAAATTTGTGATAGTGGTCCATATAATGAACTTTAAATGAAAACTATAACGAATTAGATGACTTTGTTAGTTCAGGAGTTATAGAGGCTTAACTTTTACAATGCGCTTACTTGGAAAAGTCATACAAAATCAACGCATTAATACGTAAACATAACAATTATCACACACTTGGCCGATTTTTTATAATATCATTGATCAAAACACTATTATTAAAACATCGATCAAAGTTACAACTAACTACAAGAAATTTTATATGATGTTACCTGCTGATACGGAACCCTTCATGGGCGAGTCCGACTCGCACTTGGCCGCTTTTTCTGTGAGACGCGCCTTTTCGTCGAAGCAAGGCGCTCCCATGTTAATTATTTATACAAATGTTAACTAATTATAGACTGAAAGATGATATTGGAAACTAACTGCCTCGTTTAAAATTAAACAGAACTTATAAATATTGTTGTTTATATCTGTTTTTAGGCAACTTCGCATAGTACAACGCAATATTGCTATAATTGTCCCTTGCTTTTCATAATTAAAATTATGTTATAAAAATTGCTACAAAATAAATATAAATCCAAATATGCACGAATAATATCTAGTATATTTTAAGTCCTTTCTTTAGACTAAAATTGAATTCTATGTCATTTCTTTTACGACAATGACAAATCTATGGGGATCTTATTCGCGAATGAAATATGATTCTATTTAGGGCTGTCAAAGTTTTTATTTTAGAGTTCTGACTTCTAGTGAAATAGAAATTATAATTTCATTTTGGTTTGATACATTGAATTAGTTATTTTCTGATATCAGTATATATTTATATATATATATATATATATATATAATATATTATTAATATATATATAATTGACATTATTATGAATATTAAGCTTCTTTTTTAGATGATTGTGATGTCTGTCTATGAGAGCATCGATACAGTCACTGAAGTATAATATAATATTGCTGATCTCTTGTTCGGCGCATTATCGCTACGATACTAATTTATTATATGTTTTTTCAGTTTTATTTTACGTAGTCTACTCATTTCAAGACAACACATAACACTATAAAAATATTATGTTCTGCATATAAAAAATATTATCTGTTAACCCTAGTGGAATGGTCTTGTTATTGGTATATTTCCTTAGACCTTCACAAGACGGAGTCCAATTGTTTGGTAAATCTGTGCCGTCCGTGAATTTGATTGGTGAACAAAAACTAAAATTCCGCAATTCCTATTCTTAAGTAAATTGTACGTTTTCCTGTATGTTATCTTTTCACAAAAGGTTCGACTTTATTATATTGTTTGATGTATTGGAAAAGTCTTAAATAAGGTGACAAAGTGTATATTTAGGACACAAAACTTAAATATCTAGAGAGAGACGCTCATAGCCAAGTTTCCCTCATCAATCATCATCATTCATCATCAAGATCATCATCATGATTCACAAATTGAGGTTCTGAGTCTGGGTGTTCTTTGTGTCCGTTTCATATATGTTTGTGAATTCCCCCGCGATACATGATTTATATAACTAATGCGGGAGTTGTCTTTTTTTAGAAAATAAAATAAAATAAATATTTATCTATACTATTTCAATTTACTTTTGTTTAAATACTAAGTTACGGCATAGAAAATGTCACTTGTATTGCAATAAGTTCAAATATTTGTGTGAATATGTAATTCAAAAATAAAGACAAGGATCTATTTTTTTACTTATATAGTAAGTAATAGTAGCAACCCTAGGGTTGTCACTCTAAAACATAATATGCATTAAATCTGTATTTAACGGTCATTTGACAATCATTCGACGCGAGGATATCCATTATTGGGTTTATAACATACTTTATTATTTTTTTACTATTCTTATTTTTATGCCACAATATCTTTTTTAATTTGCAATTCAAATTGACCTCAGTATTGAAAAAGTGTGTTATTTTTGAATAGGTTTTAGTCTGAGCACTAGCTGAATTGTAGTATGGAGTATTGAGAAGTTTGGTATATCATCACTCTACCCTTTTCCCAACTTTATTTGGGGTCGTTGCAATGAATTTTCTTTTTCCACTCTTCTTTATTACTCGTCAGTTCACTGTTTATTCCTTTCCTGGCTATATCCTCTTTCACACAGTTCATCCATTTTTTCTTTGGTCACCCTCGACTCTTATATCCTTCAACTTTCTTCATTACATTTTGCTTCTCTCTACGCATCACATGTCCATACCAGGATAATCTCTTACTTCTCAACTTTTCATCCAATGGTGCTACTTTCAGGCTTCGTCTAATATACTCATTTCTTCACCTTATTCATTCCAGTCACATCACACATGCATCTCAACATTCGCATTTCATCCTCATGCAGGCGTCTCTCATCCGTTTTTTTTTGTTGGCCAATACTCAGATCCATCCAGGACGGCAGGTCTGATGATTGTTTTATATATTTGTCCTTTTAGCGTTAAAGGAAAATTGGGGTCGCAAATAGTTCCCGTTACCTACCGCCACTTCATCCATCCTGCATTTATTCGATGCTGTATAGACCTATCTATTTCGCTATTATTTTGTTACAGGGAACTAAGATACCTGAAATCGGCGCAGACCGGAATAGATGTTCCATTTAGTGACATGGTAGCAGGACCAGAGAGACTACTGAAATCGTAAAACATGTATTCTGTGTTAGTTCGGCTGATTTTCAAGTAAATATTCTCCAGTCTTTGCTGCCATATCTCTAGTCTGAGCTGGACCATGGACCCGTCTTCACCGTTCAATACAATGTCATCTATAAATAACATGCACCCTGGTGCCTATTCCTGTATGTCCAATGTCAAAACTTCCATTATCAAAAGAGGTATAGGCTAAGAGCCGCTCCCGGTGCAAAACAACAGAGACACTGAATTGGTCGGTGTCTCCTGCCACCATTCTTCGATAGTTGCTACATTTCTCTACATCTCCTTTGTTTTTAAAGATGGGTACAAGCGAACTTACACACCATTCATCCGTGACTACTTCTTCACCCATCAACTTGTTGAAGTCAACCACTGATATCTTCCATATTTTAACTGGTATGCCATCTGCACCTTATATCCTCATCAGAGATGCAGTAACCCTTGTCCATTTATTCGTGACTCGCGTAGCCGGGTGCTGCTGCCGCGCATCGCTTAAGGGGTACGATCTAGCCCTATCGCACTTATTTCTACTCTTCCTCATTGCAAAACAGTATTGGCAAACATCTGTTATAGCCGATCGCCTGCCTGACGCTACCGGCTACCTACACATTCCTAAGCCTCCTTGAGAATGTGTTCGTTTCATATGTAGAGATAAGGGAAAAGGAAACTAAAGGGAAGGTGGAAAGGGTGGGGACATTAAATTATAGGATACCACATGTCCTAGATGGGGAAAGGGGATAGAGACTGCGGTAGCTCGAAGAGAGCGGGATCGCATATCCTTAGGTATGTCCTGCGATTTGGAAGTATCACAGGACAGGGACGCCTTCTGACCTTTGTATAAATATGAAGTTTGGTATAAATATGAAGTTGTTTTATCTTTAACTAACAGATCTCCCTGGTTCCGTAAGACGACATATAGTATCGAATTTTCAGGTTAATATATACTCCATGTCACTCGCAAGTAACGTAGCCTTCTATTGGTAAAATAATTTTATGTACAACGTCACAAAGTTTATCTTTTTATATATTAGTATAGATATACAAATAACATACCCTGATTGCATGTTGATCATTACAGTAAATAGTAGTACTCAATCAATACTGTAATTTAAGTAATAAGTTGTGACGGTATATAAATATCTATTTTATTTAAAAATTATGTCATTTTTTAAATGAATTTGAATTGCTGTTTCTTGCTAGACTTAGTTTTTACACATTTTGGTCACAAAAAATAAATAAATAGAAACCATCTCTGTAGCGTACACAAGCTAACTATTATACTATACTTGCTGATGCCTACGGCTCCGCTCGCGTCCTAGGGGTGTGAAAAATAAATTTTGGCATATTCTTAGATCTACCCTATATGCGCACAAAATTTCATACGGTCCACCCGTTTCGGAGGAGTATGGTAACTAACATTGTGACACGAGACTTTTATATATAGAGAAGATATCCTCACGGTGCTATCCGCTGTTGCTCTTAGGCGATTCGCATAATAATCGATGTACTTGCATACAATATTAAAATCTGCCACTCCGCGCTACGCGACGGAGAGCGGTGCAGTGTGTGAATCGCCTTATAATTTCACAATAACAACAAGCTGATTAAGACTTCTTTAGCCCTAGCTACTTGTTTTATCATCAGCTATCTATCCAGCAGTTTTACAGATTCCCCGACATAGACGATCAAACAGACAAACTGAAATTTATTGAGAATTTAATATTTTTTAATCACAAACAGACACTAAGGGATAAACTACGCAAGACAATATCAATGAAAAGAGAAGGAAAACTTGAAACAAACCCTATACCAACCCGTCTGGCCAGCGTGGTATAGTAGGCCAAAACCCCCTTTTCTAAGGAGAGGCCTATGTCCAGCAGTGAACTGTTAAAGGCTGTTGATGAAACAGACACTTCAACTTTATATATTCGTATAGATTGGAACCTTGACACTTATATTTAATTACTTTTATCCAAAATAAGCGATGAATGTTTTCACCTGAAATCATAACATCAGCTTACATACAAATTACACTATCGTGGCAAATCCTTTTGTCTGCAAAGCTTAGTCCGACCCGACTCCTCCTTAATTAACTTGGGTCCCAACGAAGATTTCAATTATAATGGGACCAAACGCTTAAAACATTATCATTTACACTTCAAATGTAATGTTTTCTCATGTTATATTGAGTTTTTGCTTTTTAATTTATTAACTGTTCACTTTTATGGTATTAGATAGAATAGTTATACATGCTCGCAGTGTAGAGTGCTTTCGTGTTTCTCAAAAATTTAGCTACGTGAGATTTAGAGATATTTCACCGTATTACAAGTTTTTTTTTGTTTAATTTAGTATTAAATTTATAATTTAGTTATATAGTAAAGAAATTAAACAAAATCTCGAAACAAAATACTATCCTTACGAATTTCTGTTCGAAAAATTAAAAAAAATCATAGACCATTTTGATTCTGTACTTCGATAGGCCTGGGCTCGCCAGAATTAAACTATGGCGAGCTTGGACCAGTCGAGGAATCCTGATTGAATTGCTGTTTTTAGGTTTTTTTTATAGCTCTTTTAACTAGTTGTTTTCTTTTTATCAATTTTTATTGTATTCTTTTAGTTTAATTTAGATGGTACTAATAATTATCCTTTGTTAGCTGTGATTACCTATAACTGAATGAGCACAGGGCATGTATTTTGTTTTCTTTATATTCATAATTGATGCGTGTATCATTTGTTGGTGATCCGAAATAAATAAATAAATAAATAAATTAATTTATGTACAGCAGTTAATACTTTTAATATTTCTGTCTTGAACCCCCTTTTCCTTAAATACGGAAAGGGGAATTATTCAAAGGATACTTTAATCATAATAATGCGTCAACACAATTTAATCATAAAGATTTTTTTTTTTAATTTTAGATTTTTTTTCACGCTTGCCAAACTTTATTTCAAAATGTCTAAGTTTATAACTAAATTTATATGCTTAGGTGAAATGTGTTCTTTCTTTTATTATGTGAATGATAAGATATTTTAAATTTTAATTATTGTTTTTTTTTCGTAGCTTAAAAATCTAGTTTTAAGTTATGCTTATTTTATATTTAACCGCCAAATATAAAATGATTTGGATCCATGGTGTAAAACACATCTAGCATTATACAAAAGAAATGTAGATATTGAAAATTTTACACTTAGTACAAACCTCTGTCGTCACATATACTGTTACTAAATCAACAGTTCAATAAATGTCTCAATAAATAATTATAAATTTATGATGTACAGAATTACGAATTGAAGTATTGCAAAAGCAGATTTAGTTTATTTTACAATAAGAATGTCAAGAAAAGGAACCAAAAAAAATTGGCTATTATGTAAATGTATCGCTAAGGACAACGTCACATAAAAGCATTCTAGGACAGGCATAATAACAGTCACTCCTAAATTACCTCTAATTTCAATTCATGACGTTTCCTTTGTAAATGTGCGAACAACAACAACGAAACTGGGAGATTTTTAGAGAAAGGCAAAACGAGCAATAAATACACTTGGAAAACGACAAGCCATTTATGGAACCAAGGCACAACCTCAGTTCCCTTTACGTTTCAGGTAATTTTCTCACCTGAAGTTACAAAAAAGAGCTATATTTTACTTCGTTTAAAACGTTGAGATAAACAGTAATACGTGCAATAATTACAAAGTTACAAATGACTGGCATTTTTGTGCTGTTTCTGTTGTGTTTTTAGTGAGAATTTTGTTTTGCATCTGGGTTTACTGTTTGTGCATTAAATTATTTCTAATAAAGATCTTAAATGTACTAGAATTAAATTTTGGACGAAGCATTACTAATTTTACTGTCTCCTAATCTTGATAAATTATACTTTAAGCTAATAATCTAAGCTGTATCCTTAATCCTGTGATTTAGTACTCCTAGAGATTTTGTTTTTCTATATAATCTATGTTAAAGAATGTGATTTCGAGGCATTTTTATTTTAATTTTGCTTTAGTTATTTTTCAGAAATGCGTTGTGTGAAAAATATCACACATCACAAAATGATACATTGTATGATTCTACATCAGTAGAAAGGATTGGACTTAGTTGCGAAATTTTAGAATGACATAACACATTTCTGACTTAAGCGACCGCTCATTTTGATTACGATTTAAAAAAAGCGGCCAAGTGCGAGTCGAACTCGCCCATGAAGGGTTCCATATCAGCAAGTAACATCATATAAAAGTTCTTGTAGTTCGTTGTAACTTTCATCGATGTTTTTGTACTAGTGTATTGATTGGATGAAAGGTAAATTGCGTGTTACGATTTATGACATATTAAAAAAAAACTACTCACTAGATCTCGTTCAAACTAATTTTCGTTGGTAGTTTGCATGGTAATGTACAACATATATTTTTTTTAGTTTTATCACTCTCTTATTTTAGAAGTTAGAGGGGGGGGGGGGAACATTTTTCCACTTTGGAAGTGTCTCTCGCGCAAACTATTCAGTTTAGAAAAAAATTATATAAGAAACCTCAACATAATTTTTGAACACCTGTACATAGATACCCCACACGTATAGGTTTGAAGAAAAAAAAATTTTGAGTTTCAGTTCCAAGTATGGGGACCCCCAAAATGTATTGTTTTTTTTTCTATTTTTATGTTAAAATCTTAATGCGGTTCACAGAATACATCAACTAACCAAATTTCAACAGTATAGCTCTATTAGTTTCGGAAATAATTGGCTGTGACATACGGACGGACAGACAGACAGACTTGACGAATCTATAAGGGTTCCGTTTTTTGCCATTTGGCTACGGAACCCTAATAAATGTGTTTTTTTAATTTCAGTGCATCAGAAAAGCATTTGATATTAATTCGACCCTTTGTGAGCCAAAGAAAAAGGGTTTTGACGGAGAAATCGACTGGCAGACTCATATTATAACTAAATGACTTATTTTTTTTAGGAAAAAGGTTCTAAACCAAAATTGATTTTCACACTAGGTACATCAACGAAATTATATTAGATTCCAAAATTGGTTTCAAAGATTAATTTACATTGTTTGCAAGTTACAAATACAAGGTATTATTTAAGCTAATATAATTTAATTAAAGATATTAAAATTGAGTGTTTGAGTTCTAGGTTCTTAATTAATTCACAAATCCAACGTTTACTATGTTATAAAAACATTATAACACTGCGAGTTCAACAATCATCGAAGAAATATTCCCAGTACGTTCTTATTAATATTTTCCTAATATATATTCACATAACGTCACTCTCTTTATCTCTTTTGTGACATAGTAAAATACCAACTGTATATGATAATAGAATGATATTGCAAGTTGCCCTTACCACGACTGTAATCAACCCAAAATAATTCGGTTCCTCCATACCCTCGCTTTATGGTCTTTCTCGTTTTT
Source organism: Phragmatobia fuliginosa (assembly GCA_932526445.1). Classification (NCBI taxonomy): domain Eukaryota; kingdom Metazoa; phylum Arthropoda; class Insecta; order Lepidoptera; family Erebidae; genus Phragmatobia; species Phragmatobia fuliginosa. Next base: position 6,150,616 of record OW052058.1, on the reverse strand, counting down.
CTAGGCGGTCGTGATCATTATTTATTAATCTCGGAAAGAGGTAGCCAACATAATTTGGGTAGAAACTTGTTTTTGCGACACCCAGTTATCTGGAGAGGACCGCAGCAAAACACACTTACTGTGTTCTGTCATTCTGTCGTATTATGTAACTTGAATATGCTTCACTCTGTTTTGGTTTGGGGTTGGTTTTGTCAATGAAAAGAAAACACTTTTTGGATCGAGAGCGTTAATAATGTATGTATGTTTATGATATATGGCATTGTATCCTGTTGTCTTTTAAACCATGAATAATATCAAGTAATCAACAAGAACGTAGCTGTCATTTACTTGTCTGAAGGTCTCTCTCATATTAAATTTAGTCTCTCCTGTGCAACTTTTTTAGATCAGCAGTTCGTTTGTTTAGTTTACCAAATAACTGAATCCTTAAAGAGACTTATTTTTCGTTGTTTTAGCCGGTTCTTACTTACAAACATCTGACACACAACGCCATACAGTTCTAAACTAAGCAGAGCTTGTGGTACTGGAGACTAACATAAATACTTTTATTTGTAAATAATTTACAGATAAAAATCGCCCTAACTCCAAAACCAATATTTGCAGATCATACAAACACTAGGTCCGATCCGAGAACCGAGCTCGAGATCTCAACCACAGCAGTCGTTTAAGCTACCATTGAGGCATTCGAAATTCGATTCCAATGTTATAACATGGTGAATATAAATATATACGATGATACGTTGAGTGAAAATGAATGAAGCATTTCAAACTCACTTTTAATTAACAATATACAGGCTGAATTTTTGAGACGGGACAGTAAGGGTAGGTTGCGATTTCTGACATTTCTAGTACTCAAACCTCAGTCGGTCCAGTAGAGACTTTTGATCCTTATATGAAACAGGATCGATTGGCATCAAAAAAGTTTTTGTTTAAAATGACCCTTTTCTTGCTGGCTGTACATTTTTTCCAAAATCTGTAACTGCAGTTCAGAATATCTTAAAAAAATATGGATAGTCTCCTAACAGCGTTTTCCTGTAACTATAACGGTTAAGGTACCTGCCCTTTCTGTCCCGGCTCAAAAATTCACCCTGTATATAAAGATTGATGATTGCCAAGTTAATTATACACTTATTGTTTAGGATAATTAAATGCTACAGCCGAAATTAATTGTTCTCATCTTTAAAGTGACATTTAACCTTTCCATTCTAAACTTAGATTACAAGTTGAGAATTTGTTCTGACTCTGAACGTCTTTAGCAAAACAAACAAGATTTTAAATAAATAAAGTCTAAGAGTATTATTTATTTGAATGAAACTATGAAATATTTTTCTTTACTATAAATTCTGTCTGTGTCTGTAACCTCGAGCTACGGCCAGAATCAAAACTCAATATATGTATTGTCTATTAATCCCAAAAAATAAAGAATAAGTTAGTGAGAGCCTCAATTTATTAATAACCTTATATTACCCTTATGTTGGTACTAGCTCTCGCCCGCGTATATCTCCATTATTGCAGTGAAAAGTAGCCTGTGTTATTCTGATAAATAAGCTATGTTACTGTAAGGTTTCATCCAAATCCTTCCAGTAGTTTTTGCGTGAATGAGCGACAAACACACACATACATACATACGTACTCACAAACTTTCGCGTTTATAATATTAGTGAGGATAGACTGGAATTGTTATTGCTATTTGTTATTTATGGGGTCAATCTGTAATGCGTTCTAACTTTTGGTTATTTCGACGGGTGCAAAGTAAATAAAGTTATCTACAAAATCATGATTTTTAGTTTATTGTACAATCGTTATAATAAAACAATTTTTTACAATATGACATATTTTTTTTTGGAAATATCACATTATTTCAAGAAATTTTCGTACGTAAAAAAAGTCAACTACGTATGTTCTTTCAAACACTACGAAGTAAATAGGACCAAGTAACGTTGGCCGCATTTACACGGGGCCGCGGGACTTTCCCCGTGCATACACAAAAGGACATCAGTCAGTTGACATGCGCTACGTCGGCTTGATTAGATTTTTGATATTATTTATGTTAAATGAGGTTTTGTGTCTGATATCTGTGATATTTCGAGGGTTTGTTGTAGTCTTCATTTAAATTAGTAAAATCAATAAAGAACGACGGCAACTGTTGAAGCAATTAAGTAGAACAGGAAAATAAGTTACTATCATGAAAACAGAAGATCTAATAAAACTCACAAAATTAAGTGATAATCGTGAAACTGCTGGTGTGAATTAATTTTGTTTAGTAAATATTCAAAGTTGTAAATGTGAAATTCTTAGATTTGTTGCTTGTAGAATAATAAATCTATAAGAGAGGTCATATTTTAAAATACGACGCATAAACGACCATCTGCCACCTGAATCATTTTACTTCGCTATCATCGTAGATGTTACAATTTACTTCGGTTAATTTTGTGGAAAATGAAGTACCTACCTATTTGTAAGGTGTTTTTTAAGATTGTTAGGGTTAAATAGTCCTTACAAAGAACCCTTCTAGTTTCACCATATCAGTTTGTCTATCCGCAGCTTAGCTTAGAGACGTTTGTTCCAACAAATGTCTGGAACGGCGAGTACGATTTTGATGGGACTTTGACTGATAGGTAGCTGATGATACAAGGAGTAATTTAGGCTACTTTTTTAGACTAGCTTCGTCCCGCGGCGTTACCCGCGGTACGACAATAACCACGGGTAACACCGCGGAGTTAAGCTAGTATAAAATATAAAAAGAAAACATAACTACATGCAAAGTGGAGAGGATTTTGTTTCTCGTCTAGGCTATATTATATCGTTGGAGAGGTATTTCAAAAATGTACAGAGTAGTTATAGGACATTCTTTTATTCAGTGCTCCGTTTACGAAATATTCAACTTTAAAGTGCAAATGTTTGTAGAGTCAAAAACAATCACGGCTAAGTTACTTGAGAGGCCGACTTGTGCTTAACCACTGAAAGAGAATGACCACTGAAAATGATTCAAAACGCAACTTCAGTGTAACTTATACACTGCCCGTTGGCTTGAGACAAATCTAGCCCTAGAAGTGTAAAAGTTTGCAAAACAATCATTTGTCCATCCATTGTCCACAACAACAAATTTGTCCATTAGTCACCAATTTATATAGAGCGCTTTGGATAAATATGATTAAAATACTGGGAACCGTTCAAAGGAGTTAAGATAACAAAAATAAGATAAACACAGCGGCTGTAATCGAAGGTATCTGTAATCACGTAAAACCTTTTCAGCCTGTGGAGTCTCGTTATATAAGAAAAGACTCAAATAAACTTTACTTATCCGGTGGCTTGAACTTCTCAATTATGTTCAAAGCATGAAAATTTCAAGCATGGACAAAGGAAAATGATGTTTCAAAAGGGTTTAATCAACACATGCAAAATAAAGATGTTGCAAGGTCTCTAAAGAAACAGGATAAAAATCAAGCAACTGCACATCCTGACAGTGTAACTTCAGCTACTTTCGACTTTAAATTTTTTTTATCTACGCCTCAGGGAGAAACAAATTTACTTTATTCCCCCTGTTAGCAATAGTTTCAGGCCACATGTAACATATTCCTTTTTTAAGACCAATGGGTCTTAAAGCTCTTTACATGTTATACACTTTTTATGTTTGAAATGTTATACACTGTCAAATTAAAGAAAGTTTATAATAAAATGAACTTGCTTCTCCCTGAGGCGTAGATAAAATAAATTGAAAGTCGAAAGTAGCTGAAGTTACACTGTCAGGATGTGCAGTTGCTTGGATTTTATCCTGTTTCTTTAGAGACCTTGCAACATATTTAATTTTTCATGTGTTGATTAAACCCTTTTGAAACATTATTTTCCTCTGTCCATGCTTGATATAATTTGAACATAATTGAGAAGTTCAAGCCACCGGATAAGTAAAGTTTATTTGAGTCTTTTCTTATATAACGAGACTCCACAGACTGGAAAATTTTTACATGATTACAGACACCTTCGATTACAGCCGCTGTGTTTATCTTATTTTTGTTATCTTATCTCCTTTGAACGGTTCCAAGTATTTTTATCATATTTATCCAAAGCGCTCTATATAAATTGGTTACTAATGGACAAATTTGTTGTTGTGGACAATGATGGACAAATGATTGTTTTGCAAACTTTTACACTTCTAGGGCTAGATTTGTCTCAAGCCAACGGGCAGTGTATAAGTTACACTGAAGTTGCGTTTTGAATCATTTTCAGTGGTCATTCTCTTTCAGTGGTTAAGCACAAGTCGGCCTCGCAAGTAACTTAGCTGTGATAGCTTTTGACTCTACAAACATTTGCACTTGAAATGCAATTGCAACTGATGATGATGGATTCTAAATACAACGATTTGATAAAACTTTGTGAGCAAAATTTAATACTTCCTAGGTATCACGAATTTTCTTGTATGAATCACGAAACTTTAGAGAACGAGATTAATTTATTGTTACTTTTTTTATTATGTATCGATAATAATATATAATTAAATAGCTACGTAAGTTTAAATGTTGATTCAGGTTTTGGTTAATCATCACATAAAAAGAGTTATATACTTTGTTTCTGTGATTATTGTTTGACAGGCTAAAGTTAGTAAAATATGTGTATTTTTTTTATCTAAATGTTATTACGTAATTTCTATTATTTTCAAACGTAATTGGTAAAAAAATATCCTAATAAAAAAAATATAACCAAGTTATAATATTTCATTTGACCGCATTGTGTGTCATTTATTACTTTAGAAATACGACGCATAAAAAGCTATCTACATTATTATGTTCTGTATTAGATCTATTATTAATTAAAGGTTGTTGGGTAGTATTTATCATTAAAATTAAATGTTTCAATAAAATCTTAATACAGTAAATTAAATCAAATTCAATTTATACACGAAATTTAAAGTCCCTCGTATATACGACCAACTGGCAGTTGACACAATTATTATTATTTATAATACAATGTAGATGCGAACAACTGCAAAATTTCGTGAAATAACAAGAAATTCCTGAAATAAATATCATAGATAAATGTGTAAGAGTGTAAAGATGTATTAATAAAATTTACAGAAAAATCGATTCATTATTTAAAAAAAAAACACACTTTTTAGATCTTTTCGCTCTCCTGTAAAGTAGCTATTTTGCAGATAACTCTTTTTACTTTGCACCCGTCGATTTGATTGTTTGCTTTTTTCTTCTTTTTATCATAATTTATTGCGATTGGCTTTGAATTTAATTTTCTCTTTGATTGAGACCAATGTGATTTTAATGAGCTATGAATTGCTATGGCGTATGTAATATTCGCATGCCTAGAGGTAGAATGTGGCTGTTCCAATATTGTATTGTGACATCTTAATGTAAGACCCATATTCGCAAATAAATTATTATTGATTGACTTTTTTCCAAACCAATAAGTTCTACAAACCCGTAATAATAAATAATAGTTTTAAAAAACTAAAAAACACGCTTTTTAAAGAAATCCAAACTAAAAAATAAAAAATAAATTGAAATAAAATTAAATTAAAAATAGTGTTCAAAATTTCAATAAATATAAATTAATACGTGTAAATAAAGAAAAATGTATTTTATTTAAAAAAAAGCGTGGGGTGCATGGTGTCAATAGTTATAAGTATTATAATGAAGGATATGGGTAGTGATTATCATTTTGATATTATCTTAAAAAGCACCCCACGCTTTTTTTTAAATAAAATACATTTTTCTTTATTTACACGTATTAATTTATATTTATTGAAATTTTGAACACTATTTTTAATTTAATTTTATTTCAATTTATTTTTTATTTTTTAGTTTGGATTTCTTTAAAAAGCGTGTTTTTTAGTTTTTTAAAACTATTATTTATTTTCTATTTTTTAGTTTGGTTTATTTATAATAGCTTGTCTTTTTAATTTTAAACTATTGTTTGTTTTAATCTACTATTAATACCGTGATAACTATAAGTACCTGTAATTATTTTCAGTCGTCAATGTACACAGTGAGACATAACGGTATGTTCATTGCCAAACAAGTGATATTGACAAGTCTTACTACGTGTTACTTCGTAATCGAATCATTTCATCTAATGCTGCTCTGTTACATGGAGTTTGACCTGTTAGCTTTGAGCAATCAAGTTCTTCAATTCTAATTCCGTCCAAAGATCTTCCACGACTAAGTGCTACATAAGCTTGTCCAGCTGCAAACAGTCGAGAACCTAGATAAATGACTGCATGATGAACTGTACAGCCTTGCATCTTGTGGACGGTCGATGACCAACTCAGAATCAATGGCAACATTCGTCTCTCGGCAGTTTCATAGCTGTATTTTGCTGGAAATCGTACCGATATTGGTTTAATTACGTGAACACCATCTTGACCGAAATCGATAGGTACTGACGGAATGTCTTCTGCATATAATTGACCTCTGCGAAAATTTGGCCATATAATTTCTGTAATAAAACCCATGTTACCATTTACTAATTCTTTTGACACGTCAATGTTCGACTTCAACATTGCTGCTCTGGCTTGGTCTGATTCTGAGGCTCGGATCTCAGCCATAGAATCACGCACTTGCTGCAAACGAACAGCTCTGACTTGGTCTAATTCAGAGGCTCGGATCTCAGCAATGGAATGTCGCATTTGCTGCAAATGGACTTCTCTGGCGTGGTCTGATTCTGAGGCTTAGATCTGGGCCATAGAATCACGCACTTGCTGCAAACGAGCTGCTCTGGCTTCCTCTGACTGTTTAGCTGTATAATTTTTCATATGAAGCGTTGTTTTCTTCTGTAACGCTGTAGTAACTGTTGAGTAGTATCTGAAGAACTAGTATTCTCAGTCATGGATAGTGGTTGTGAGTATAAATGTGCAAAACCGCGTGCAAAAGTAAGTGTAAAGATAGGAGAATGTGCAAGCGTTAATAAATGCTAGAAATAAAATAATTTATCAGCCTGTTCGACTAAAATTTGGTAAACTAACAACTAAGTAGCTAACAGAAGTTTCGATATCTTTAGCATTACTTTTAGCAGCTTCTAGGACACATTTTAAAGCAGAATCTACCTTCAAATCAGAGACATTAAACTGAAATGGTTCACACTTCTGTTTCTTTACTGTGGGAAACATTTCATGGAAGTACTTTCTTTTAGAATATACTTCCTTGGAAATTTGACGGGCAGTTGGCATACCCCATTGTTGTTCTTGGCTGATCTTCGTAAAACTGTTTTCATTATTTACATTGATATATAATATATTATTTATGAAGTATATAAGTGCTGCAATGTGCTTTCATTTTCCTCTCTTATTATAAACACAGTCGCACAAAGCACTCTCAACATGATAAATTGTGTTTAGCTGTAATTAAATTGATTTGTTAGACATCGTCTGTCTCCGGTTGAGAAATGATTTCGTGGGTGATTGCACGAAACCCCGTTTTAGTCACCAGTAGATTCATTTCCCACGTAAAATAAAAATTTTAATGTTATTGGCAATAATTTTACTAACTACCACCGTCCAAAATTGTCTAATATAGTAAAATAACAGAAGATTTCATTAATTTTCTTCACAATATTTACTTGTTGCTTGACAACGGTGACAATATTGTTCAATCATAATCGCCACCTGTCACGTGGCGCTGTCGTCGCGCATGGATAGATGAAATTAATTTATAATAACAAAAATCTTATTATGCAAATTGATATAATTTTATCAAATTAGTGTAATGTCATCGGTCCTCGATAAATGTACAAAGTTTGAACGAAATCTGGCCGTTGAAAGTGGGTCAAAATCACGCCCAAAGGAGTCGGTTACAAACATACAAACAAACATACAAACAAACATACAGGTGAAGCTAATATAAAGCGTGTAAAAAGAGGATCGTCTATAATATTTAAATATTTAGCATCCTCTCGCTTTTATGACTCTTCAGTTCCTCACTGATCACGTTACAGCAGGGGGTTTCTGCCATGTTCTGCCTTCCTAATCTATATTATTTCTTGAGCTGCTGGGATCGGACGGACCACCTATCTCAAAAAAAATAGTTTTAAAAAACTAAACTGGGGTGCTTTCTGAAAATATTTCAATAACGTCGCCCCACGTTTTTTACATTAAAATTATTTACAACTTTTTAGTTTAAAAGCGTGTTTGTTTAGTTTTTTAAAACAATTTTTTTTAATAAGACTAAAAGGGACTAATTTGTTAAAACTTTTTTTTTTCAATTTATTGTAGTGTCATCGGTCCTCGATAAATCTACAAAGTTTGAACGAAATCTGGTCGTTTAAAGTGGGTCAAAATGGTACTCAAAGGAGTCGGTTACAAACAAACATACAGGTGAAGCTAATATAAAGCGTGTAATACAAACATAACGTTCAATGACTTTTATATTAAATAGTCTCTTCGTATCTCTAATCTTATATGTTTGTTATTTGTCTATAGTCAAACGTTTGTACTCCCACGCATCAAGTTGAAAATAGTAATCGCAGACTGTTTGCACTCATAAGTAAGCTACTCTTAAATCCAAAATTAAATTGCTTTTTTTCGTCTGAACCAACAATCGCATTTCTGAGAATGAATTTATTTATCAACTGCGTACTTGTATTACTCCTATTTATTTTACTAAAATAGGAGGACACAGGATTTATAAAACTGACCCGAGGCATAACGATGTACATTCAGAGAAATCAAGTGGTTTTATTTATTCTATGTTTAAAACTTATTTATATGAATTTTATGAACATCAAAACCGTTTTCATCCATACATTCCTTTCCTTTGCGAGAAACCAAAATGAAAATGAAAAAGTGGTTACTTCAACTTAACTACTATCAATCATAAATGTTATTTCTTAGAAATTAATATTCCCTGTATCTGAAAAATTAAACTTATACCAAATACCTATCTTACACACGCACACACAAACACATGCAAAAATACACAAATACACACACACACACACACACACACATACACTAAACATATATAAACTTAACCCGTTACTTGTTTTAAATTGTCTTATTCACAATCTGTTTCAATCAAAATGGGAAAAAGCACTGACTTGTGTAGCACAGGTTTTCGCCTAGCTCAGAATTTCATAAGAATCATGTTCAAAAATGTGAATCAACTATCACTATTATTATTTTTATCTGAAACGACTCGAACTCAGTAGATATCTGAACATCTGGAAGGTAGGAAGATAAAATGTTACTCTTAGTATTCCAAACAGCTAGAATTTCGAATGTGGAAAATCAAAAACGGGTAACAGTGAATTCAATAAGATGCAGTCGTCCACACACCACGTTTACTTGATTGTACCCTCGCTATGGAGTAAAAGTAAACAGAACCTTCAATTATATTTGTCCGAATGCTAAATTCCTATGCAAATCACGACGTACTGCAGTGCTGTATGGACTCACGGATGAATAAATTTGATGCATGCGAAGTTCAAAAGTAATACCTAATTTTATTTTATTCATGAGTCTGTGAAAGTGAGAATACATTACATACAATACACAAAAGTAGTCAGTGCAGATAATGGAGCATGGTGACCCAGTCCATAGCAGCCTATTAAGATGCTTTTGTATTATTTAGCCTCCGGTTTCGCACTCATTAATAAAACATGACAATCCAAAACTTTATCAGGTTTTTGTTTTTTTTTTGACAACTCCCGTATTAGGCATATAAATTCTATATTGCAAAGAACTTTACAAACATATATGCAACAATTTGGGAATCACACAAAGTGTGCCACGTGGAATTTGAAGCGCAGTAGAAAGCGATTGCTTAAACCACTAGACCAACCGTGCAGTGGAATTAACTCGTGTACTTTTAAAACAAATCCCTGTAACAGAAATAACCATTGGGAAATCAACGTATACGTAAACATAACGATTATCCATTGGATACGATTTCTAATCCACGTACCATTATGGGTGACCGAGGAACCCTTTCCTGTGCGTGTCATTTATTTTTTAAGCTAAATAGGAAACCAAATAGAACAAACTCATCCAAAAACGCTACCTAACGCACCGTGCAACTTTACACACTACATCTTAAGAAATAACATAGTTTTAAATATGAATATAAATCGTTCTGAAAAAACTTATTCTACATCGTTATAAAGAGCACAGTACCTAGTAATAGCATCTTCACTATGATATTCCTTAGACTTTACACAGATGAAAGCTGCATTCTGATGAAATGTATAACGCGACCCATCATAAACAACCAGCGAACAATGGACTGCAAAGGCGCTTGCATTCTGACAAAGTATCTCGGATATACAGCCTTGAGGATTTTATAAGAATACTTTGTTACGAGAATGAATATAAAGAGCTTTTATTAATCAAAGACGCAGTGTCATCTTAAGTACGTCATATTTTTCATGTAAAATGCATTTCTATTTTCATTATAAATTCATTTTGGATAAAATATGTTCTTTTATTGATTATGATTTAGTTAATGATTTCTTTTTTTATTTACTAACTGAGTCTCGCGATGTTACCCGGGGTTATTATTGTAAATCGCGAGTAACGCAGTGGAGCGAAGTTAGTTTATTAAAATCATCATCATCATCATCAGTCATCAGCTTTCTGCTAGTGAAAGTATCATCAAAATCGATTGAGTTGTTCCAGAGATTAGCCGGAACAAACAAATAGATGGAACAGACAAACAGATAGGCAGAGCATTTAAAAAAGTTACTCCTTATACTACTAGATTTAAATGTATTTGCTCATAACACAACACATCTTCAATCATCTTCCTAGCCTTTATTCCCAAGTTTATTTGGGGTCGGTTGCTAGTTCAACCGGTTTTACCTGAATTTCAGTTTCTCATCGGAGCGACTGGCTTCTGATCTCCGCAACCCTTAGGGAGAACTGAAATTCGAAGATTGAACCAGTTGTCAGTATATTTGAGGGCACTGACTTCCCACTAACAACTGCCATAGATTTTCATGACAACCGGGATCGACGGCTTTACGAGCTCTCCATGGCACGGGCGTGAATCACCACCAAACTTCCAAACTCCGGGCTGCTATTAGGAATTTCCTAAGAAAAACCCAAAAACACTTTTTGGCCCGACCCGGGATTTGATATTTACAAAAGCAAGTTTTGTATATTGAATTGTATTTTCTCACTTCTTGTGTTTCTCATTTCCATAATTTGTGATTTATTATACTAATTACGTGAACTCTTACAAGAAATTAAAAGTTGAAATTTCAAACTACATACCAACGAGAAGTTCAGCACAATAATATTCGGAAAATGTTCTCAGCTGAACATGACAGTCGGATCCTTTTCAATTTAACTTTCTTCATAGTCTATTATTTTAATGTAAGTCTTAACTCTGGGAAACGATTAATTTAACGTTATTTGTGTTGTACAAGGTGTAAATAACGGCAGTGATAAGTGTTTCTATTATTTATTCAATGTTTTAATAATTTTCGTGTCGATAACAAAGTATTTTTTACACTTAATCCCAGCAAGTGACTCTTCTCTGGCTGATGGAAAGCATGAGTAGAACCAAAGCATGAATAGTACCCAAGAGAGAGTGACTCTCACACACAGCGCAAGCGAAAAATATACAACTGCGCAATATACCGAAGAAACACTGAACCACAAAGAAACAAGAAACGACCTATACGTAACTATTAATTCTGAATCGCTATAGAGAAGTTCTCGCGCTAATTAGCATATACACAACCGCCAAACAACAACCGTTGGGCCGTGACCCGCCAGGCACGATCATTTCGTCTGGTCGGAGGATCCCTCTGTGATGGAGGAACGCGACAGTTGTTTCTCCATAATCACCATTCTCATTTTGAATGCAGACAATGCAGCATGGTGAGATCCACGGGCTAGTGAGATCCATCTGCACCATTAGACTATATTCTAGATTGTATTCTATGTGAGTATTAGGAATGATATATATAATTGTTCAATAAAGTACCTGTAGTGTATGTAACATTCAGTCATTCATTCACTCGCTCACTGAACTATCTGTGAATGAATGAGAAGAAAACATTGTCATCTCCAGTTTACGTGCGGTTGTGACACAGTTTAGTCGACTGTTAACGACGATAGCGAGTGGGCGCGTGCGTCTGTGAACCAACAACATAGAAGGATATAATACTACACAGTACCTGTGTATAGATTTAATTAACTTATTAAGATATCAGCAAAATAAATAATAATTACTATTGTTGCGGACAGTTTCGCCGTGGAAGTTGTACTAGTCAAATGAATATTAAATACATATCGTGAAAATTAAGTTTTACCGTGAAGCGATCGTATCGATTAAGAAGTACCCACTAGTGATTTGAAAATGCTGGGGTAATATAAGGTAAGACAACGTTATTAATTAACTTAGATTATGTTACTATGTAACAACATCGAAATACACGTGATACAGAAAATAGAAAACAAATGTTTGAAAATGAATTGTGGAGTTTCCCTTCACGTGCCGAAATCAGCGTGCCTCTACCACCTTTTATAATTCTAAGTGTTTTCCTATTTTTTTTTGTTTATCTAAACAAAAAACCTTTCGATCTAATGTTTTACGATAGTCGCCAGATTTCTTTTCCTCCAATGAAACAATGGGTTTTCCGTACAATAGATTTTTTGATGTTTATTACGCACCTCTAATGATCGAGTTTCCGTTTTCTAGAGTCCATCATTGATTTTGTATAATTATTTAACTGACAATTGACTTACTCTTAGTATTGAGAATTATTTTAATCAATTTAAACACAAATTTCTAAAACGCAGAGGTAAGCGCCATTATTTTTTAATTAGGCGTGTACTATATAATTTTGATACTTTATTGAATCTAAATTAGTGGGCTACAATAGCATCACGCAAAATATTTTTATTTGGATTACCTCCCTCCCATACACGTAAAGATGGGATAATTTTTTTCGTGTCTACCCCATCATGAGGGGCATCATTAGATTGGTCTTTTCAAAACAGGATCTCTTATGTTTATTTTATTTATTTATTTTATTTTATTTTAAAAATATTTTAGTAATCTTACTTAAATATTTTAGTAATCTTACTAAAATATTTTTTCGATTTAGGTATCGATTTGCGAGTTATTCAACTTTATTTTGTAAAAAGAGTGTCAGCTAAACGGCTGGCTCAAAAAATCTGAAATAAAATCAATTATAATAGTAAAATTATTGAACTTTGAAGGAAAACTATAGCGGCTTAAATAACTTTTTTTAAATTCAGGAGTTATAGGGGTCAATCTTGTAATATGCACTCACTTGTAAGTAATTTTATAGAAGAATTATACCTACCCTCCTCCCTCATAGTTTGAGCGTACTTAGGTTTAAAAGACAAGAATTAAAAAAAAAAACTTAGAAATATTCTCATGAGGTAATTTTTTATGAGACACCAGAATGCCTAATAAAACCAAAGGCAAGATCTACAAAACCAGACCAGCTATGACATACGGTACAGAGTGCTGGGCTATAAAGAAAGCCTACGAACATAAAATGCACGTAAGTGAAATTGAAATACTACGTTGGGCAGCATGCGTATCTCGACTAGACAAAGTGCGAAATGAGCACATCAGAGGCAGTTTAATAGCAGAAAAACTCACCGAAAGTCGCCTACGATGGTTCGGTCATGTCATGAGACGCCTTGAAAGCCATGTAGTGAAACGGGCTCTAGCGCTGCCACGTACTGAAGGGTAGAGGACGCCCACTAGCTACCTGGTGGTCCACGATTGCCAAGGATATAGGTTCAGCGTTGCTTGCCAAACATTTCATGTTTTGACAAGCCAGGACAGAATGACCTGGCGCCGCAGAACGAGGAGAGCCGACCCCAAATAATGGAAAATGGCTAGGACACAAATAAGATACTCATGAGCTACTTTGTATGTGCAAGAGTATTTTGCCGTATGTATAACAAAATCAACAACCCATAATGTCCCACTCCTGGGCTCGAGTCTCCTCTCAAGAAAGGGTTAAGGCCATACGTCCCCATGCTGGCCAAGTGCAGACTGGAGACTGGGAAGAAACGTTGTTAGCGTAGGATGTTTTTAAGCAGCCCGGAAGCCTCCAAGTAAGCTTCGCGAATGTTATCTTATGATAACAACCCCGACCGACTGCTCCGAACTCTGAATCACGGACACGCTCATAACATATAATGCCACAAACGGTCACCCATCTAGGTCTCACCTCGTCGTCGTTGCTTACCCTCGGTGATTGTTTTCCGATGACCTAAGGTCACTCTACTATGAGCGCCATATATGATTACCAAATATCTGTTGTAACCTCTACGCATCTACCTTATAAGATTTTTACACCACCTTAAAGTTGACAGGAAGGGAACTCTATGTATTAACTTGGCCGATATATAAAATGATTGAATTAACTTTATAAATAAATAATATGTCCCTTGGAAATTTTAAGTGTACATACCATGACGGCATATCGTTGAATATTCAAAATATCTTTTAGTGCACTTACTAAAGTCATAATTTATGGATAAGTCACTCTGTGGGTTCCCTCTATAAATATTGAACATAATATTGCAAAGGGTATTATAATGATACATTTGATATGAATAATTTTATGTTAAAAATTTAATGACTAGATAAATAAATAATAAATAAATATTTCGGACATCTAACTCACAACGTCACCTAGTCTCAAACTAAGCAGAGTTATGTGTCTTTCTCGTTTCGTATTGGTGTGAACGTCCGTGATTGTGCCTGCTAATTGTAAGGATTAATCTACCATACAACATTTACATCCCAGCCAGGATTGCTATTCTTTGGGTCCAGATGTAATAAGAGCTGTTCCAAGATCCCTCCCAGCTCAGTCAAAGGGTGGCACACCGTGTGGTTTGAGTCGGTCCAATTCCGACACACCATCCCGCTGAAAACCCTGGTGGGGTGACTGCCCTTAAAGTATACATATATACCAATTGATTCACATAAACCTGAGGATTAAAACTAAACGTACTATTTCATAGATTTGAGTTGTATTGAGTGCCTCGTTGGTCTAGTGGTTAGCGTATGCGACTGCTAATAGAGAGGTCTCAGGTTTAATCGGGTGGGGAGATAACGTGTTGTTAGGTTTTCTTAAAAGAAATTCTTAATAGCTGCCCGAAGTTTCGAAGTTTGGCGGTGATTCACGCCCGTGCCTCGGAGAACACGTAAAGCCATCGGTCCCGGTTGTCATGAACATCTATGGCAATCGTTATTGGGAAGTCAGTGCCCTCAAATATACTGGCAACTAGCTCAATCTTTGAATTTCAGGCTTAGGGTTGCGGAGGTCCGATGCCAGTCACTCTGGGTTAAAACTGAAATTTAGGTAAACTAGTTGAACTATTAAGGCTAGGAAGAAGAAGTACTATGAGATAGATAAAGTTTTTAATGCACAATGAGGGTTGAATCTAGTATACTTGGCATTTCACATAACAACAATCCTATTGAAAAGCTTAAACAAAAGCTATTGTAATTGTGTTACTGTCTTTGCTTCCTACAGACTTTCCGGAACTTGACGGTCGTAATTGTCCCTTTTTATTCTACTTTCTGAAGCGCATTCAATCGATGTCATGGACGATTCAAAAAACATTAATCTCTTTTATCTATTTAACGGACTTGTTGGTTCAGTGATTAGTTGATCTGACTGATGATTGGAGGTCCTGGGTTCGGTTTCAGTCCAGAAAACAAAATCTATGGCATGAGCATGATAATCTAATCTGCGTCTGGATGTAATTTATATAGAATACTAGCTGATGCCCGCGGCTTCGCTCGCGTTTTAGAGGTGTGAAAAATAGATGTTGGCCGATTCTCAGACCTACTGAATATGAATATAAAGTTTCATAAAAATCGATCAAGCCGTTTCGGAGGAGTATGGCAACGAAAACTGTGACACGAGAATTTTATATATTAGATAGTAACTGTATTTTTGGAAACATATAAGCACGTTTAGATCTGTAGTAATGTTACCTTAGTTTAGGACATGCCTAGCTTAGGGTCAGACGGTCATCTGAGAAAATACGAACCTATTATATTTATCTTCGTTCCAGTGCTTTATTATAGAGTGGAATCAATGTTTATTTCGTAGCTGATATTCAAACTCAACTAACAAAGATCTTTAAGCAATCTAGAGATACAACATAACTCATACTGAATTATTTTGAACATCTGGGACATCTTACACTTTTTGTAAATACATACATATTATTATAACATTGAAAATACAAAAGCCCCAAACAAATATTTGTGGATCACATAAAAATTTGGTCCGACCCGGGAATCGAACCAAAGACATCAAGCACAGCAGTCGCATACGACACCACTGCTTCACCGAGGTAGTCAATTGAATCCATACGATATGTAACAGAGATGTGTAAGCACGCTAAAGAAATAACAAAACTCATATTTTTGTAGTCTATCCATTCTTCTTCTCCCTTCCCTGGACCCGTTATGCGTGATCTCCTCACTTTTCTGCGACATTTCTTTCTGTTTTGAATTGTCAATTTGATATCATTGGCGGGCGGTCTCTGCCTCATTTATCGTCCGGCATACTTGGTGCAATCTGCATCACATGATCTTCTATAATTGCAGCCCACTGCTGCACCTAGTCCTCTCTTATTCACGTAATTCTGCATCTTTCATCGCATACAGCCATAGAGCGATTAATTCCTTATTTATTATTCAATAAATTGCTGTTCGTTAGTCTCGCTAAAACTCGAGAGCGGCTGGACCGATTTGGCTAATTTTGGCCTTGAATTATTTGTGGTAGTTCAGAGAAGGTTTAAAAGGTATAAAAAGGAATATATAAAAAAAACTTTATTTTTATTAATTTTATAGATTCCTTTTCTTAGTTTTAGGTTTATTTTATACAAAAGTTTAGGTCTTCTATTTTATCGATTAAAGCAGTACGACGTATCATCGGTCAGCTAGTTATTTAATAAAAAATACAGACAATGAGAAAAAAATATCATTACTTTTTACACCCACTATTGACGTCTAAAAACGAGACGTGTCTGGTCTCTTAATCTAATTTTCTTTTCAATATGGACCTACTAAAGTGATTCTACTCTGCCTGATAGAAAGCATAAATTGGATTCAAGAGGACTGATCATCATTCTCATTGCAAATGCAGATAATGCAATATGGTGACCCTATTATGGCCTATTGAGATGCATCATTGGAGCTCCAGTTCCGTAATCAACAACAAAACACATCTTGATGTCATGGTGTGCCTACTCGTGTTATTAATTTGTAAAATATATTAATGGTACTTTAGTATCGACTTTATATTTCCCTAATTTTATTATTTGTGATTTTAGAATAATGATAGATGTTGACGAGTTTGTCGTTTGTGAAGGTTTTAAATTTATCTCATTAATACGGAAAGTTGGCAAGCTGAGTTACTTTCGACACTTGTTTAGAACGGTACAAGAATGATTAATTATTGTGGTGTGAGTGCCTTTCCGGGATTGAGTGGGTTAGGGTAAAAGCGTGACGCAAACGGCCTATAGCGATTTACAATGTGGTATTGCCTACTTTTTTAAAATACTTAGTAAGCCGCTTTTAATTTTATGTGTTATCGAGAGTCTGCAATAAGTCTTCAGACAAGCGTTTCGACACAATCTGCACCTACTAAAAATGTGTCCTTGGTGTGCGTGTTTACACACAAATATACGGGGCGATTAATGTGTGGCGTTTCAAATGTGGCGCCGCAATTATTTTAATACAAATGTATCTTTGGTGTGCAGCCTCCCTTAGTTCTCAAATTATATGAGAAACATTGTGCAGTGGTAGTTGAAAACTAATATTAAATAAAATTAAATCCTTCCTCCATTGCTAAAATTAATTGCACTACTTCCACCCCACAGATTTCAGCAAATCTTCTTCTACCTGGCCCTGACAGTCAGGAACATTAACTGCAGCTTACTTAAGTAACTATGTTTTACCTCGTTTTTCTGTGCGTATATACATATAAAACGTCATTTATAAGAAGAAATATATGTCCGCCAATCTTCTATTGACTGTAATTGCATTGATGTTAAACTGTGCATATTTCGTTTCGATCGTTCCGAATGACATCACAACACAGCGAAGGAAATGGGCCTAAAGTTATGGTTAGTATGTCTATTACCGCCACCGTTTTTTCAGCAAATGTACAAAAGAATATTATTTTGCGTCAGTACGTGTTTCCTCACAATTTGAGTTTCATGTTCTTACAAAACGATATCTTAAATAAATATTTTCCTTGTTTGTTTTATCTAAACGTGGATATAATATTACAGTAGATATTTCAAACATTTTTATTAGGTATGTTGTTACATTTAGAATTAGTAATATTCTTTTCCAAACAAATATTAATTTAATGTATTCGATTATCTACTTATACTGTAAATTAAATTATCAACTAAGTAATTCTATATTTAAAGTATGTTTTAGATTTAGATATTAGAATTTATTAGCTGATGCCCGCGGCTCCGCTCGCGTCCTAGAGGTATGAAAAATACATGTTGGCATTCTCAGACCCGTTACTCAATATGCGGATCAAAATTTCATACTAATCGGTCAAGCCGTTTCGGAGAAGTATGTTAACTAGTATTCTGACACGAGTATTTTATACATAAGATTTAAATAATAGTTACGGTACAATTTCATCATCATCATCATCATCAACAGCCTTTAACAGTCCAATGCTGGACATAGGCCTCTCCTTTTATAGGAGGTTTAGGTACAATTTACGCATTGTAAATACACCTGACAAATACACTCATAGCCAAGTTACCTCAGGTGCTAGGAAACAATCACCGAGGGTAAGCAACGACGGCGCGGCCTGTACCTAGATGGGTGACCGTTTGTGGCAGGATATGTTACGAGCATTTCCCTGATTTGGAGGTCACGTTAAGCAGTCGGTTCCGAGTATTATAATAAGATAAGAGGCCTTCAGGCGCCTTAAAAACATTCAACGATAAAATTACGTAGCCACAACGTGTCTTGCCAGTCCCCAACCCGCACTTGGCCAGCGTAGGGACGTATGGCCTTAACCCTCCACTGACCCAGCAGCGGGATGTTATGGGCTGTTGCTGATTTGATAAAACTCCTTTGAGTTTACTACTACTAATAAACCAACGTATAGTTTACGTAGTAACTATTTGTTAATCTGTGGTATAGTGTACACAGTTATACGTTAAAAATAAGAATAGGTTTCTCCTTCCAGTATACCTAAACAATCAAAGCCATACGGAATTTTGCAACCCTAAACCTGTTAATTGTAAGAAAACAGATAATATTTATTTTGCAAACTCGAGTACGTAAACTTTAGAAAGCCAGAAAAGTATTGAGAAAGGTTTAGACCCTAAAATAGGTAACAATCTCATATCACAATCTCTATAGGTACCTAACTATAAATAGATTCCCTGTTAAACTTTACTATGGCATATTATGGTTGCATTGTCAATATTATTCACTTCATAGGGTTATTATTGTTGTAATTTATTTAATTTGGCTATAGAGACTTGTTAGCATTCAGTCACTTGTCATTCCATCATCATTCAATAAAGGTGCATTTTCGGCTTCATTTTTTTCTGTAGGTATATAAAAACGCAATGTCATAATGTCTGATTTGTTGTTAAAAAGGGTGATTAAAAACTCTGTATAATATATGTAAAAAAATTATTTTATGTTTTAAAACAGAAACCGAACTATTGTATGTCATTATGATCAATATGATTTTTATTTTTATACATTTGTACTTTAACTTTTATTTTTTTTATTGCATACAGCACCCGGTCTTAAGTGTACTGTAACCCTGTCGGTTTTCCACCCGTTCGTATAATTTTATAGCCTCTCTATCCTCCTCCAGTACAAATGACATCAGTGCACATCAAACGACAAATATCTGAGGCTTGCCTTTTCAGAAAGTCATTCTTACTACAAAGTGAAGTTTCTCTTGAGCTCACTTTTATATTTACAACATTGTTAGACATCACTCCATTATATTTTTTTCTTTTTTTTCAATAAGACAACTCCCGCAAAGACAATGTACACCCTGTATCACGTGGGACTTTACAAACATTTATGAAATGTACACAAAGAACACAGACTAAGGATAACAATTTCTGGATCAAACAAAGTATTGTACCGCGTGGGATTTGAACCCACGACACTTGGCGAAGTATAAATCGGCGTATCAACCGCTTAAACCGTTAGACCAACTGTGGAGTTGATGCCTACGAAAGTGACTTTACTATACCTGATTGAAAACACGAGTAGAATCCAAGAGAAGAGAAGAAGAACAAGAAGAAGAAAAAAATCAATTTCTACGATTCAATCATTTTATTATGCATTACAATAAATTCATTACATAATATTGACACCTTTATTCCAACATTGTCATATAGTTTATCATTTTATATACAAATAATATGTATTTTCCTTAAAATAGGTATATTATTTACATTAATTTATATTTGTGTGAAACGACTAGAATATTTTATTTTATTTACAATATTAAACTTAAAAATAAACATTGTGTACTGGCGTGTTTTTGTTATATAATCTTATAAATATAGCTACTTGATTGTGTAAAACTAATAGGTTACAACCAGAGTTTTCTTAATCTATGCATATATATATGTATATAAATAAATAATATTGAAATGTCTGTTTAGAATTTTCAATAAATTGCTTTTTACTACATACATTTAAGAGTATATACGGTACTTATAGAAAAAAAATACGTGTGGCATTCGGGGATTGCCGTGGTAAAGCTATTGCATAGTATTTTTAATCAGCTTCATCATCATCATTATGATGAAGCTGATTAAAAATACTATGCAATTATAATTATTTTTTATTTTTTTATTTATGCAGTATTTTTTTTTCTTTGCTAATATATTATTTAAAGCTTACAAAACAATATACACTGTCTTTTAACCAACATACATGTTATCACTATTATTTCCAAACAATATAACCATCCTATTAACCGAAAGACAATGACGACAACTAAACAGGGAACATAATGGTAATATGAGAATATCTCATAACTCCTTGTCGCACTGCAGTTATAATCATATTCTCTATCCTTTTTTAACACGGGGTGTTAGATTTTTTCCTTACGTAATTTCGTGATTCTATCGCGACGAATTTGAATTTATTGTCAGCATGGCCGTATGTACCTTTATTTTGAAAAACTTCTGGAACGGCAGGGCCGATTGTGACAGGACATTATCTAGCCGATAACTGATGTTAGAAGACTAATTTAGGTTACTTTTTTAAAAATACATTTGCCCCGCGACATAAGCCTCGGTAGCCAGCGTCATAAATCTTGTGTACTTATACTAGAATCTTTATAAATTAGCGACAACTATATTTCTGCAGCTCTAACAAGAACTCAACAAGTAGTATTTGATATTTATATTTCATTATTTTTATACTTGTGTGCGCATTAAAATTGTGTAAAAAACTTATAACGATGACTAGAATTTATTTTAAACTTAAACTTGCAACTTGAAGGCCCAACGATGCAGTAAAATCTTACTAGGCCGCCATATAGCCCACCATGGGTCGTGGGAATCCACGACCCATGGTGGGCTATATGGCGGCTATATCTGAAGGAGAGCATGAGTAGAATTACTCATGCTCTCCTTCAGACAGAGTAGAAGTCACTTTGGGGATATCAATTTAAAAAATAATTAGGGTTTATTTAAAGCTAAATTGAACATTTTGAGATTCTTTGAGTAGCGTTTTGAATATTAACAAAATATTAACTTGAAAAGAAAAAGCTAAAAATTAATTACCAAAATAGGTACCGATTAGTGTTTCTTATATAAAACAAAACCATCACCCTCTCCTAAGAGAAGACCCCAGCCCAGCAGTGGGACATTAAGGGTTGCTGATGGTGTTTGTGGTTTGTTGGTGATGATTTAAAACTAAAACTAGGATTTAACTGAGATCTATGTTTAAACCATTACTGTTTCATACTAAATGTGTGTCCACAGCTTATTTAAAAAAAATGAAGATTAGAGTGACTGGGTTTGTCAAATATACCTATTCCATTCCTTATAATTTTTACTCTAAATAATACTGATAAACAAATACATATTAATAGAAGTAGAAACTGAAACATGCATATTCAAGCGTGGTCTTTCAGGTCTAAAAAGTAATTTAGGAACTAAGGTTTTTTTGGTGTGAATAAAAACATTATGATAAACTAAGCTGAATTTTATAAAAAGCGAAAAAAAAGTATATATTTTGTATGTTTAAATGCACTTTCGAGCTCAGTCACAAATTATTTAGCAATAATAAAGATAGATTTATTGATTATACAAAAAATATAACTATCTATTATACCTAGTATTTAAAATTGTTGCTAGTCGTAATTATAATTAATGATTATAAAATAATTAAAAGTAAGCATAAGTTTCCATACAAACTGACCTCATACCTATTTATTGCATTAAAACACCTGTAAGATTTGTCCGTTTATGTCAACAGTTGCATAATTGTACATGGATCCATTAAAAGAGTTCCGTAAGGATCCATTAGGCCTATGTGCGATAGGCTGATGATCATGATGATGAAGGATCCATTATTCTCAAGAGTCAGAATTATTGTTTAATATCATATAGAAGTTATAACCGCCAGGTATAAGAACAAATTATCCTTATCTAACTTTTTGCTATGCTATATTCTTATCATTATTTTCTAAGAATAATATTATTTACATTCAACCTTTATTTCTCATTTTTTCCCATCTAGACCACTATTACTTAGTTTTAAAATGTCTCATTAATAAGATATGAAATAAAACCCATTAATAATTACTAAAATCTAGAAGCGTAATACTTAAAGCTTCTTAGTGAGTTCATACAAATTGAGATCGGATATTCCTGTTGACTGAGAGCGCTCCGAAACCAGGATCTGAAGACGGACGAACACGCTCCCAGGGCGCAGGCTACCTTCCCTTTCTATAATACTGACACAAAAGCACTCTCTTGAATGCTTGTCTGAAAATTTTATTAAATATGGTGTAAAAAATAGGATTCACCATAGAACTAGAATACCCTAACCATAGAGCACAATCGAAGATCCATGGTGGTATGTTTTCTTCACAATTAGGACATAAGGTCGGCACCATATTTAAAACAAAAAATGGTGCCCAGAGAATTACAAAAGTGAAAAAAACCACACCTAAAACTTTTGTAGCTTTTTGCTCTAACCGCAGAATTCTACCATGGCGGGAGGAATTTCTGGAAATAACACTAGAATTTCTTGAGTGATGTGTTCTTGGTGTCTGGCGCTGAGAAGCAACAGTTATTTGGGGAGATCTAGTTGTAGATCTCTGAGAACGAATACTTCGAACTGGAGTGGATAAAGTTGTTCTTGCTCCACCAAAACTTGAACCTCTCCGACGTGCTTCATCCCAAGTCACCATGGAAGTGGCTCCTCGACTCGATCTTCTGAAGAATGGAGTGGATGGCTCGTCTTTCACATTACCGTTCCGAGTAAATCCGTTACACGAGCTTATATCTCCTCCAGGAACTATTATGACTTCTGTTGTACGTCTCGGAGGAGTAGACTCAGTCCCGAAATAAGGACAAGTGCAAGGTGGCGGCAGCAAGAGGCCATCTTCAGAGCTCCGTGACTTAGCTGTCAAATTCGTTGGAGCAAGTAAACCTTCATTGTTCTCATCATCAGAAGCACTCCTTGGTCGGTGGGGTGGTGTGCTATGCTCTCCTACGGATGATGGTCGGCGTCGCTCCTGATGCATCGATGATGGTGAACTTGAAGTAATGCTCAACGATCCCGGAGTAAGTATACCACGGTCTGGTATATTTGTCCTGTAAACAACAAATATGTTAAATCGAAATATTGACCGTAATAGAAATTCGCGATGTATTGAGCAGCTAACAACCACAACGGATTAATTTTGAAGCGAACAAATAATGCCAATTAGTATATACCCTCTGTTTGGTGGCTTTGATGCCGCAGAAGCTTCCAAGCCGCGAGAAAGTCGCAACATCTCGGCCCCAAACTGATGCAGTGCTGTCATTGCTGACGGAGCGGGCTCGCTGTGCAACACAACACATAATGTATGAGGACTACACATTGACGTACACATGGGCACATTGATGTACATTTAACACAAAGAACTGGTCAGTACGTTAATACATGGAAAGCAAGCGTTGAGCAATAATGATGGACATATTATTTCAGTTAGTTTAACATTTTTAATTATAGTAAACGTGCATGATGACGTTGCAAAATAAAATTTTATTTAAATATTACAGACCTATTAAATAACAATGAATTTATTAAACTGTTCATGTTTGTTTACTCTGATTGAAAAATATTTTGAATTATAGATTTACTTATCAATTTCATTTAAGGCAAATTTCATTGGCTGCTACCTCAGAATTAGTATAGCTATTCAAAGGGGGAACGCTGCCAGTATCTTCGGAACGTTGCCTAAAGGGACTCCTCATAATAATATATTCTAGTTTTATTATATTTTTTAAGGTTTTTAGTTTTAAGGTTCATTGTTCATGTATATTTATTAAAATAAATTTGTTTGGGAATTTCATTTCAAGCAGCATAACACTAATTTAATATTTCTTCATAAAACTGCTCATTCTCATAGTCTAAAGTCTGTCCAGTTGCCACTTTATTGGAATACATATGAAATGATGTAATTTAGAATCCATTAGTACTATGTACTGTGCTATAAAATAGCGATTGTTAGCAGTATTAGATAGAAATATAAACAAATAAAAAATTAAGAATTATCCCTTTGGCGGGAAAAGCCAATAACTGGCAGGCGAAAGGATCATAATAATATAGTATACTCTATACTATACTACTGCAATAGGTTATCAATACATTATGTTATTAATTAAAAATAAACTATAGGTTTTCGCGTGTTAGTCTTCCTTTCACGACAATACATATAGACCAGTGCTTTTAGCTCTTAAAATAACAAAAGTGAACATAAATTATAGTAGGATGAAACCCATTGTAAAAGGAGGAGAATATTGCAAAAATTAAAGGAAAAATAAATTAGTCGGGAAGGGGGAGAGGGGGGGTTTTTAAGGGAAAAAAATGGCTTATCTCGATTTCCGGCAAAACTACAAGTCCTATGGAAAAAAGTCAAATGGCAAAGTTATAGGTAATAAAAAGATCTACAACTTTTGCATACACACTTTTTTCACATAACCTCAAATTTATGTGAAAAATTCAAAAAACCAAGTTTTTGGTTTTTTGAAGCCATAATATAAGGCTTTTTATACTTTTAAAATAATGTAACAAGCAGAAATGATTTGAAGTCATAAGAAATATCTATTGCTCTATCTATAACAAATTTACCTTTTAATTTAAATTGAATGGTCCGTTACCCACCAAAATATCATACGTATGACGAGTGGTAGGTTATAATAAAACGTCAATGTAATTCCGTTTACTGTCAACTGGATATCACTTGAATTTCGGTAAAATATACATAGGTACTTTAAATGTTTATGGTAATAAAGTAGAATTGGCAATTCAAATGATAAGATTTTTGGATTGACGAAATTGAACGGCAATGAAATGGAGAACGGAGGTGACGAATGGCAGCTTTTAAGACTATTTGTGAAAAGTAAAGCTCTGTCAGTTTATGCAAAACGAGGTTTATATATTGTATTAGGTATTCAGTTTTAAGCCCCTGATAAGTGATACATTTTTAACCGACTTCAAAAAAAAGGAGGAGGTTCTCAATTCGTCGGAATCTTTTTTTTTTATGTATGTACAGTGATAATTTCATCGTTTATGAACCGATTTCAAAAATTCTTTTTGCATGCGAATGGGCGTAGCTTACAGGTGGTCCCATTGTCACCATATCGGGATCTGATAATGGGATCCCAAGGAAATCGAGGGAACTCCTCAAATATCATAGGTACAATTGTCGCGGTTATGGTACTCGGAATAGTTTTTCATTGAAGTCGGTTCCTTTTTGTTAAAATTATGAATATTATACGATGCATAGAACAGACCCATGGGATATGAATGTTGAAATACAGCCAGTTATGTTATCACAAAAAAGAGCTGAATAAATTTTATAAACCATTTTCATAGTTTTTATATTTTGTCAATACTCGTAATTATTATACATGCATGCATATACCTACAGATATTTTAATTTTACCGAGAGAATAGACAGAAACTCAATAAACTAAATCTATATTTTAACGACTATATACAGATTCCACTCCAGTAAAAGGGGATATCTGGTTATTTAGAAAACTCCAGATGAGGTAGTTGGAAATGTATTAAGAGAAGGTGCTTATTCAGAGGAAAAAGTAACCGGAGAAAAATATATTGCTCATGCTTAGATACGAAAGGTGTTAGAAAAAGGTATTTATGATGTATTTATCTCAAACTAAAGCCTGAGATGACAATATTTTTTCAGTAATTAGGTAAGCATCTAGATGTACCATAAAAAATGCAAATACATGCAACAATAGTTTTTGTTTATACCGGACTGGTTCGCGATATAATTCAAAAGGTTACGAGGTCAGTATACCCATGACCATGAGCAGTAGAACTAGTTTAAAACGTCGGGATTTTACTTAGAAATCTCGAATGGGTTCACCAATGCTATCGTAACCTTTTTTATAGGTAATATTATTGCGAATCAGTCCAGTGGGACTTACACAACACATGCTATTTGTAAAAGTCTCGAAAGTCTATGAACAGTACATGCAACAAATCTATAATAACATTATGCCATTAGCATTCATTCACACTACAGTTTTAGGCATGTGTATTTTGTCTAGTAGCGCCCCTATTATCACTATAAATATAAGTTATGAGTATATTGTTGGTAATTTAGGTTTAAGTCAGATCATGACATGAAAATCTATACAAAAATAATGCGATGCCATCAAAAATGTAAAAATTAATGAGGTGCAAAACTTATAGAGGTTAGTTAAAGTTTTTAACCAATAAACAAGCGTGTGTCATTGGTTAAGTTTTAGTTGGGTCTGAACTAAACCGCCATGCGTTCGATATTGTATAATTAACTGTAAATCAATAAGATCAAAGTATATAATCCAATACCAATTTTAGTGATGCCTACAAGAGAATCACTACCATTTTCCGATTCAAAATAAACAAAACCGTCTAGTACACTGCCTGCCTTTATCTGTAGCCTGCTTCACTTCACGAGTGAAGCAGGCTACACATAAAACAGCGAATAGTGTATACTGGAAAAGATCGAAAAGGCCCAAACACCATTTAAATTAATGACACTTGTCGTCAGTAATATATCAGTAAGTGATTAGTGATTAATGTAACCTACGACACATTTAAAACGCGATATTGATTTTTTCGTGTCAATAAGGCGTTATTCTTGGAGTTGTAGGTTATTATCTCGGTGAAAATGTTATTAAAGTGGCATTTTGCAAAAACGAAAGCAAGGTCCAAGAAAATTACTGATTAATAATTATAATGAATTTTCTTTTAATACAACTCTATTTATCGATGTTCGAGAGGTTTCGAACTCACAGGTTGTAACTGTCTGTCATGAATATAGTAAGAAATTGAATTTTCAGGTAGACCGGTGTTTTTTCGCCGAGTGATAATGGCGAACCTGAGCCTCATTGAGATGGATAGTGGTCATTTATTCGATGGACTTCTGTATGAAGAAATTATCGTCGATTTCTCATCAGCAGGGACCAGGAGTGCCACTATAAGAAACTCAACTTTTGAGTAGTTTTTGCTAGGATTTGCTAGGATACATTTCTTTTTCTGGCAAATAAAACCCTCTGATGGCAAATATACCTTTGTCAATGCTATAGAAATCAATGTACTAGTTTCAGAGTCATTAAGTATAACATTAATCATTTAGTTATAGCGTATCGCTAATGATGCTATCAGGAGCGAACTTGTTTTCATATTAAAGTATGTTTTATGTAAAGTACATAAGACTTGCCTTCATTTATGTCATAGCCATCTGTTGTGTTGACGTTAGTTGATTTAATGGGTAACCTTGTCCCACATTATAAATTAAACTTAAAATATTTGACATATGACTAACTATTGCCCGAGAATTCAGCTTCGTGTAGGACGGTAATCGCGGTAAAATATAGGCCATGTACTTCTTTAGTAATCAAAAGTATTTCCATACCAAATTTCAAAATACATATCTTACACATCGTCTGGTCCCAAACTTATCAGAGCTTTGTATTATGGGTTCTAGACAACTGATATGAATACATAAACATACTTTTTTTGTGTAAATACACACATAAAACCCAAACAAATTATTTGTGAATTACACAAATATTTGGTTAAACTCTGGAATCGATCCCGAGACCTCCTGATCAGCAGTCGCATACGCCAACCACCAGACCAACGATGCAATCATAAACCGATTATGTAATTTAGCAGTAAATTTTTATTTCGTACTTCTGCTTTTAGAATATTAGTAGATAAGTAGGGTGCTCTCTAATTCTTAAAACACAAGTTAGGTATGTAGTCAACTATAAAATATTTCGTTATTTCGATTGAAAAGTACTTATCCTGCTAACGGATTACGATTCAATTGACATCTAAATAGAATAAAAATTATGGATGCTTCAAACTACAATTTAACATTCAAATTAATATCGTTCTCAATTAAAATAGTTTAATAAATTTCAGAAGAAAATAAAGAGTTCAGATAACTTGTTTTTTTTATACTTGAACTTGATGAAATAAGTTTGTTAATGCTAATTGACAAGTTTTTTACAGAGCTGTTCATGTAAAGGAATTTGAAACTCTTTAATTGACGTTTTAAATAACAAATATTTCTGATTGCTTCCTTTCTAAGTAATTTATTCAGGGTCATTTTGGATTTGGGATGTTCTGCACCTAGCATAGATGATATTTTAAGTTGTAACGTGGCTACACTGCCTCGTTCCCCGCTTATAGGCGAGCGTCTCCCCACTACTCCGCGCGCGGCTATATAAGCAGCGCGCGCCAGAAAACCAGCCCTTTTTTCTTCTCGGAAGACGCCCGGCTGCGGGCGGTCCTGCCACTCAAGATAAGTGTCTCCTCTTTCTGGGAGGCAACGCCGACGGAACTCTCAAGGACCTACGCCCTAACGTCCTCGCGAACTAGCTAACTATCTAATTGTAAACTGTTGTAGAATCAATAAACTCCTTGTAAACCCTCGTGCCCAAGTTAACATTCTTTCTTTCTCCCTAATATCGTGCACAATCGGCGGCTAAAGCCGAGTTACGTCACAAAATACATCATAAGAAAATGTAAGAATAAAACCAATCCATTAAGAACTAACAGAAAACAGTTAATCATATTCATTAACCATCTAAGTAATATTATGACATCTCCAAGCAACAAGATTCTCGAAGACCGTCCTAAAAAGTGCATATTCCTTACGCTTATTAAAGTCAACACTACTATTAAACGGTATTTTTTTAGATAACGTTAAATCGTCGGTACTTCTGAAATTCATGCGGTATTAGTCGTATCTAAACTGAGAATTATCTAACTAAAATAACATGTTAAAATTATTGACCCAAAAGCGTGCGTATTTGAACCATCTGTTCACTGATACTATCAAAAATTAATAAGAGGGATAAATTACTGATTTCGTGCCGTAGCATTCTAATACAGTTGTTATATTGTAATTAACCATTTTTGCCTAAATAAATTCAACCTATCTTATTAAATGCTTTGATTAATCGTATGGGTCTGTCATTAATTAGAAATTGCCCCTTGTTATAATTTGAACTCATTCAAGTCAATTCTCAAAGGTCATTTCCTCCTGTATATAATTTCTTTTGTTCTTATAGCTTCCTAAAATCAGAAAGAATGAAAACCTTTTGGTCTATATAGGTATAAAATTTGCTATAACAAGCTTTTTTATTAAAATTTTTGTTCATTGCCATTACTTAAATCTGAAATATAATGTAGAAAAATATAGCTCTCATTCAATTCTTTTAGTTTAACACTGTTGTGTGTATCAATAAAAACACAACATATACGGGTACCATTTTTAAAAAAATTGCTTTGTTAGACTCTTTACACCATAAACAACTCTATAATGATAAACATAAACAATCGCTATTATCTAAACGCATTAAACCTATAAGATTTTGTATTTCTTAAAATTACATAAAAATGAAGATCAAATCACAAGTTGGTAGACTAAACAATTTTTTTACTAATAAACGATACATTAATGTTGTCGCACCCTTTTTAGGGATGATTCATGTTACCGGGCCGAAGCCAGGTCGTGGCCCGGCCGGGACACTGTGAAATATCTATAGTATGCTTTTATACGAAATAATTTATGTAGCACTGAACGTAGTCCGGTCCAGGCCGCGGCTCGTGTGCGCCGGGGCGTGGCGTCGAAATATAGGTGGGAGTCCCCGACCCGGCCGCGACAGGTTTAAAAGCTAATTCATGTTAGAGCGGTGTTATACTTATCAACCACATATTTCTTTCGAATTTTAAATTTTAGGCAATATTTATGGCTATTTTATTTTTAAATTCAAAAAGAAATCTTAGCAGCCTTTTATTATTCAATATTACTGAAATACTCTTTAAGCCAACTTTTTTTTAAACAAATTTTAGTGGTGTAAATAGTGCATTCACTTACAGTGAATGTACTGCGTCTTAAAAAGGTTCGCGTCTTACGTAAAAAAAGTTTACTTCTTAAATGTGTAGAAAGAACTTTTTTTTTACGAACACGACACGTTTTCTTAGCACAAATTAATCCGTGAATTACCTGCTATCAAATGTTAAATCTGTTGTGAAAATGACCTTATTAAAGTTTACGAAGAGGATTTTTCCTAAATTTTGACTGCCTCGTTGGTCTAGTGGTTAGCGTATGCGGCTGCTGATCAAGAGGTTTCGAGTTCGATTCCCGGGTCGGACCAAATATTATTTGTGTGATTCACAAATATTTGTTTCGGAGTCTGTGTGTTTTCTATGTATAATATGTATGTATTTACAAAAAAAAAGTATGTTTATGTATTTATATCAGTTGTCTAGTACCCATAACACAAGCTCTGCTTAGCTTGGGACTAGATGTCGTTGTGCGTTAGACGTCCAAAATATTTAATTAAATATTTATTATTTATACAGAACTAGTGTGTCCTACTTTAAGAATTAAAGTATTTTCAGGTGAAATTTCATTAAAATCAATATATCGAAATAACTGTAAAAGCTTATTAGAGTATATATTTTAAGGATGATAAAAGTATTGACAGGGCCATAAATTTATGTCTCATTAATCAAATAGAAAGCATGTTTGCTCCATGAATTTTCATGTAAATTCTATATGTTGCTTAGAAACATGAAAGTATTCTTATCAGAGAAGAGTTAGGGGACGAGCCCATTCAATTTTCTAAATGAATTCTGAGCACTTTACTCACCTAATACTTGATATCGGAAATTTGATATGAAAAACCATTCATGAGGTTGAATATTTTAGGTTTTCGGGTACCTTCTAAACCTATTTTGGTAAGTAGTTAATTTTAGAAATGTGTTTATTTAGTTTTTTTTTGAACATCTTACATATAACGTTTTCTAGTCCCAAACTAAGGAGAACTTGTATTTGGGTACTAGTATAAATACACACATAAACATACATATATAAATACATAAACATACCTTTTTTGCAAATACAAACATATTATACAAAGAAAACGCTCAGACTCCGATACAAATATTTGCGGATCACACAAACATTTCGTCCTACCCGGGAATCAAACCCGAGACCTCAAGCACAGCAGTCGCAGGCAGTTCTTAACTCGTTTTCATGCTGTCTAATAAATATTAGAAGTGGATGCTTGGATGCTATTACGTTTCGAAAAAAGATTGTTCGTTTGACGTTATGAATGTCAGTAAGGTTCTAAATCCATGCTAATACTACTGATGCCCGCGGCTCCTCTTACGTCCTAGGGGTATGAAAAATAGATGTCGGTCGATTCTCAAACCTACCCGATATGTTCATAAAATTTCATACAAATCGGTCAAGCCGTATCGGAGGAGTATGGTAACTAACATTGTGTCTCGAAAATTTTGTATAAAAGATATAAGTTTGAAAGTAAGTGTCTATGATCCAATATCAATTAAATTTTTTATGGTAAAACTTTGATTGTTCGGAAAGAGTAAGAAACGGTAGACGCTACTCTTTATAGGACTGAATATAAAAAACTTATTGAGTAACATTGTGTTAATCTGAACAGTCTGTTGATCTATAGACATATATAATATATATATTTAACAATTAAACAACCTACAAACCTACTACATGTATCTGCAAGTAACACACAAAGACACACATACACGAACATATCTAAACTAAAATTACGAATATAAACGCAAAAGTTTGTGAGTATGTATGTATGTTTGTTGCTCTTTCACGCAAAAACTATTGAACTGATTTGAATGAAACTTTACAGTAATATAGCTTTTAAAACAAAATAACACATAGGCTACTTATCATAGCGATTACCGACATACACGCGGGCGGAGCCGCGGGAAAAAGCTGGCTTTATATAATATCAATATTAAATGTAGATACTTAATAGTGTTTACAGCTCCTGACCAGATATTCCACCCCTAAGGGAGTGAAAAAGGCAATTAATCAAACATTAGAATATCACTTATGTGAAGTCGCGGACAAACGGTACTAAATCAAAAAAAAAATCAAATATTCAACACAAGTTTATGTTTATAACTAGCTTTCGCCCGGGGCTCTGCCCGCGTGTATCTTGATTATTGCAGTAAAAAGTAACCTATGTGTTATTCTGTTATGTAAGCTATATTACTGTAAAGTCCTCCACATCCATTCAGAATTTTTTGCGTGAAAGAGCAACAAAGAAACATACATACCTACTCACAAACTTTCGAGTTTATGTTATTTATAGGATTACTAATTGGATTGACGACACTGATTCTCGGAATTATAGTCCGTGTCTCCACACACCTATTACAACATTAAATCAGGCTAAATTATATTGTAATGAAATTACCCTACTTTCAAAAAATAGCTTACTTGTACTTTGTAGAAGACTAATCGTTTTCGTAGAGGTTATTCATAAATGGTCCATTTCATTCATAAACACGCGGTGTTACAAAATTTGACTGCCTTGTTGGTCTAGTGGTTATCGAATGCGGCTGCTGATCAAGAGGTCTTGGGTCCAATTCCCGGGTCGGACCAAATATTTGTATGATCAACAAATATTTGTTTTGGAGTCTGGATGTTATCTATGTATAATATTCTCAATTCTTTATTGCATTTCACAATGTAGGTTTACAATTGTTTACATATATTATTAAATAAATAGTAACAATTACGCCATCTAGTTCCAAACTAAACAGAGCTTGTATTATACTAGACAACTGATATAATACTTAAACACACAGTTTTTTAGTAAATACACACATATTATACATAGAAAACACCCAGACTCCGAAACAAATGTTTGCGCATCAGACAAACAGACAAAAGACAGCTCCAACAATAACCGCCATGATGTTAGCCGTGAGGCTTCATCACTCTTCAGGGAACTTAATTAGCGACCAAACAGTCAGAAACCGCTTGCATGAAGTGAACCTTCATTCCCGAAGACCGCTACGGGTACCACCTATAGCAATGCACAATCGTAGGATTCGATATCAATGGGCTCTTGAACACAGAAATTGGGCAGAAGAACAATGGCGTTTCGTGTGCTTTTCTGATGAGTCTCGTTTTGGTATGAGACCGGATACAAGACGTATACGACACTGGAGAACCCCTGGACGCCAACAGCGATTAAAATCCTGCCAGGAAGTCCATCCTTATAGTAGTGGAACCATCATGGTATGGGCGGGTATTTGGATCGGCGGAAGAACTGAGTTGATTTGGATCAGAGGCAACCTCAACGCTCAAATTTATGCTGAGACGATTGTATCAGACGTCATCGTTCCTCTACAAGTGCAAATCGGTCCCTTATTTCAGTTAATGCATGATAATGCACGACCGCACACCGCAAGAGTTGTAAGACAGACTCTCGCCGCAGCTAACATCAATGTCCTGCCCTGGCCTGCTCAGTCGCCAGACTTGAACCCGATTGAGCATGCATGGGATATGCTACAGAGAAGAGCTCTGCCGAATATGGAGGGTATCCAGTCGCAAGAAGACCTTTTTTTGTTGTTGCAACGAACATGGGCGGCCATTCCACAGCGTGATTTGGATGAACTCATTTTGAGTATGCCAAACCGATGTTCTTGTGTTGTTAGTGTTCACGGTAGAAACACGGATTATTAATTGTTTAAGTTACCTAATAAAATTTTAAAGAAAACTGTTATTTCAGTCTTTTTTTCGAACTTTAATGTTAGTGATTCAAATGTCAAAAATCCCTTTATTAGGAAAATGGCAAATTTCTTTACTAATGCAAAGGTGACTTGGTTTATCGTTACTGTGACAAACGAAAACACTTTATTTGATGAATCCTTAAAGAAATTTTTAATTAATATCAATCAGGAGAAAAGTTATTGCAAAAATATATGTTGATCCCTAGACTCTTTTGATGTGTGTATATTGAAAAAATGCTTACTAAAACAATGTTCCATTTACTCCTAATATCCTAACTTAATATTAACGATTTTTCACTGCTATTACTTATCAGAATAATGAGTATTAACCTTTTTTAACTCAAATAAAAGTCTGCTTAAATGATAGCGTTCTATACCACGCACATTAAAGGGTTCTAAAAGTTTGAAAGGGCGTTCAAGATTAAAACTTAATAAATACCTCAGTAATTAATTTTAGAAGGAGTAACTTTGCAAAGTAATTAACGCAAAATATTTCAAAATTCAGAAACCACATGGTGGCGGCTTGGATTTAATCAATAAAGTTTCTAAAGATTTGTTTAATACAGATTTAAGATCATACTTTTTAAAAGGACAAGGGTGATTAAAAATAAAAAGAGGAGTATTTCGTCAAAGACGTGTCTCAACATTTATCATTTACTAGCTGACTCATGCTCACGTAGCCCCTTCTGCGTTTTTTATTGCCCGCAGCGTAATGTTGTACCGTGGCAACAAATTTTGTATCCCATAAAATAGGATTATAGTGAGCCAACCTTATCACTAGGCGCACACTAGACGACACGCGACAGCGACAGCTCGGCGACTTGACGTGACGACAGGCTGCGGCCGACAAACTTCAAATAATTTGCTCTAAGCTCCGCACACAAGGCGTCAGAGTCGCGCGATGAAACGACAACGCCGCGTCTTCTCGCGGCGACTAGACACGGCGACAAGTCGCCCAGTTTACGATGACCGAAAAGATAGACTTAATAATATGCTGTCACGAACTCCTTTTTAAAAGCACAAGGATGATTAAAAATAACATGATGAGTATTTCGTCAAAGACGTGTCTCAACATTTATCATTTACTAGCTGACTCATGCTCACGCAGCCCCTTCTGCGTTCTTTATTGCCCGCAGCGTGTGGTTGTACCGCGGCAACAAATTTTGTATCCCATAAAATAGAATTATAGTGAGCCAACCTTAAAAGATAGACAAATGCTGTCACGGACTCGTTTTTGAACTTTTAAGGTTCGCGTCCATTGGCCAGCAACGTGGCTCGCACGGCACGGAACGGATTGAACGGATTTGCCTTGCTCAGAAATGCGAGCGTTCGGTGCTTAAAGGGGAACAATACTTTCATACATGGTTTTTGCGAAACTTTAAGCGTTCACGCAGCGCACGCAGCGAAAGCTCTCAATAGAAATAAAAACCTTTTTTAAATATTATTAATTGGTGCTCCGCTCCTATTAGTCTGAGCGTAATGATAAATAGCCTATAGCCTTCCTCGATTAATGGACTGTAAGATTTTTTGGAAAAATCGGACCGGTAGTTCCTGAGGCGCGTTTAACCAAACAAACAAACAAAATTTTCCGTTCTGTAATATTAGTATGCTCGTAGATCAACCCCTATTTTTCTGTAACAGTAAGCGAAGGCATATCTAAACCTTGACATTTGTATTTACTTACGTGGTGGCTGATGTTAACATTTTATAGGCGCACTTTTTATGACTTTAAATTACTTTGTATAGCAGAAACGATATAAATACTATTAATAGAGTTTTATAACGAAAACTCATGGACGCTTAAATATTTTTATTAAATTACAAATGGTTTCTTTTTGTTCTTTGCTTTACGAATATCAGATTTGATTTGACTGTCAGTTCCTATGACATAGTCTTGGTGTTGTGAGATTAACCCTTATCTTACTTCCGTTTAGATAAGTGGACTCTTGCTGACAATATAACATTAACCTACAATATTATATACTGAAATCGTACACAAACAAACTCACAACATTAAAAGAAAACATAAAAAACACACAAAAAAGAAAAAAAATCATCCCCTTATGCATTAGTATAAGGAGTTTAGAATTGCAATGATTGAATTAGTATTATTATTCAAACTGCACAGGCCAATATTAAGCTTTGTCAATTTAAATCATACATGCGACACACTTTGTCATCACCCACGACATAGGATGTACTTTCCTAAGTAGGATAAAAAGGAAAAGATAAGATATATTATATCGACTAATATATAAATTAACGGTTGTTTTGTACACGAGGCTAATGAAAAAATGATATAGAAGCATATTTCAAAATATCGAGAGAAATGGACATCTGAATACGCTGTCATTGAATTGCTTCAAACAAAATCCTAATATCTTTTCTCAGAATTGTTTTTTTCATTTTTGTGAGGATTCGATCTTGCTTGTAATGTTTGAGTTGCGTGATACTACACTTTACATACGATTAAACACGACATTTTTTGTAGAAAAAAAAGCAGAAAGGTTTCATAGAAACGCCATTATGCAGTGCAACGTTCTTAGTAATTTTACACGAAGTTTAATGTGGTAAAATTATGCAGTTCATAGCATATTAAACAGTTTTTAAATGTGGTGAACATTATGTATATAAAAATATTAAGAAAGAAGTGGAATTTTGTAGCCGCATTTGTTAATAATGACACAATAAGTTGAACCAAATATATGATAGGCTATCGTTTCCGTATTATCATTTTTACAGTACCGGAACCACGCCGATTTCAGAATGAATGGGCCGGCTCGGTCGGGGCAGTACTACCCTCACACAGGAGAACATCCTAATAATGACAGCATTCTTGTTGTCGAATTTCGCTGGTGAGTGTGAGACCGGAGGCCCAATCATTCTGCATCTTTCTCCCGGTCTCCAGAGACCGTGGCGACTCCTACTCCTACATAGGAGAATGATTCAGAAACATCTGACCGGGCCGCCATGGTATGGGTCACCATGCTGCATTGCTTACCCTCAAAATGAGGATGGTGATTCGTACTCCTGGATCCTACTTATGATTTCTACCAGGCAGTACTACCTAAGTACTGCCTAAGTATTTTTTTTATATGTAGGCCTACCTAGGCCTACATATAAAAAAAATATCCTGTACCCTAAATTGTCTGGCTGAAATGTTTCCGACCTAACGATGATAGAAGATATTTTTTCTTCTTTTTTCCAAACTGTCTTCTTAAAATTAAAATGTAAATTTGCACAACTACACGATCAGAAACTTTTCAGTATGTTAAACATAGTATATTGTTTCAGATTTTCTTATAATTCACATTGTTTTAAATGTTTGGTTGAAGACTTGTGTGTCGCGATGTAATGTATTTGACATTAATTGACCTACCTATGGAACAAGGAACCAATCCATACACGTACCAAATGGAAATAAATACTAATAAATATTTATCTTTGTCTCCTTATATACAGGGTCTTCATTTAGATTTTGTTATGTGTATCAATTGGTTCCTTATTGCATAAGTTGGTCTAAATATTATTGTGTACGTATTTACTAAAAACCTACCAATCCAATATCGACAAGATTGGCAACCTTGGCTTTCTATCACTGGCAATTAGCACAGCAAATTATTATTTATTATTTATACACGTAAAACATAGCTTCAAACATATATCATCTGTGGATAAAGATCTTCTAAGTACGGATTTCACTTACGTTATATATGAACATCGAATTCCTATAAATCCATCCCTTCTGATGGCCAACGATCAATTTTGGGAAACATTACTGAAATGGCGTAATATCTGTCAATCAATCGGATGACGGATCACCAATATTTCTCATTATGGGGATACTTGATTTTTTATATAAATTGCCCGATTTTTTTGTAAACCTGAGTTGTCCCGTTTTTCGTTTCTTATTCTGTAAATGGTTGAGAGTGAAATAGGGACTATAAATGATTATAAATAATTCGTTATCAATTTGATGACATATAATGTTTGATTTTAGTAACTACAATTAACAAAATTTAAACTAAAGTTATAGTTTATTTTTATTTAAAAAAAATGTTTTAAGTTTTGGTTAATTAAACGGTATTGCATTTTGAAAGTCTACCCTTATTAGGCACTCTCTAGAAGACTCCATTATACGTATGCACGATAAAATTAAGATAAAATTATATTTATTACAATTGTTACTAAAGTAAATAAGTAAAATGGCTAACTTATTAGCCGATTTTTTTATTTAACTATTTTATGATTTCCGGTTTGTTAACTATAGTTAAAAACTCTCATTAGTAAAAGCTTCTTTATATTGATAGCTCTTAAATTTTAATAAAAATGTAAACACTGTTCTCTAAAGGTTGTTAAAAATGAACATATCAATAAAGGGTTACCTAACCCTATCTAAGTGGCTCCTTAAATTTAGAGGGCGTTGGTAAAAACGGCCACAAACTTTTAGTCTTCTCTTCTCTCTCAGTCAAAACACTAGATTTCACCCGCAGCTTCGTCCGCGTGATTATCGCTTATCATGATAAAAAGTAAGTCAGGCTCCAGACTATCCATATATAAGATTTCATTTTAATCAGTTTTAGCAGTCTTTGTATGAAAAGCGCGACAGACAGGCAGATTTTCGTTTGCATTTATAATATTAGGAAGGATTAGTGTTTCCGTGTGGTGACGGATTAAGAATACAGAGTGTCACCACCCCTATTCATCCCGCGGGTGTCGTAAAAGGCGACTAAGGGATAAACTACGCAAGACAACATCAATGCAAAGAGAAGGAAAACTTGAAACCAACCCTATACTAACCCGTCTGGCCAGCGTGGTATGGTAGGCCAAACCCTCCTTTGTCCAGCAGTGGACTGTTAAAGGCTGTTGATGATGATGATGAGTGTTTCAGTCTCATGTGCTATACATATAGATAAGCTCAGAACTACTGTTCATTTATCATTTCATAATACTAGCTACTGGACATCTAAGATGAATCCATACAAGACTAATTAAAAAAAACAGAAATGGCTCTAACAGTTTAGTTGAAATTTAATATCGGGGATTTTTAGGGGTGAAAAATCGATCTAGATTAGTCTAGCGTTTGGCAAAACGCAAGTTTTTCTGTCGCATTTATCAATGCCAGTAATGCTTGCGACATCTTATTCTTTCAGTAACACTTATTTTCACTTCATTCCAGCACAGCAGCAACACGACAACTACTTGAGAGAATTAAACAACAAAATATTAACCGAGCAAAGCTCGATCGCCCAGGTACTAATTACTGTAGAGTGCCCGACTTATAAAACCAGTTTTCATTACTCACAACAAAGATGGAAATGAAGTTAATTAACTAATGTATTTAAACAAAGTAGTAAAATAAAGTTTTCTAAGGAGACCAATATTTCATTCAAATAATTGTTCAAGTAATCTTTTAGAGAGAAATGGGAATCTTAGTTGGAAAGGTAGTAATTTATATAGAAGTAACAATGAAAGAATTTAATTTTAAATTACAAATAAAAGTAATGATGGAAGGATAGGTAATACCTTAGATTATAGTAATCATATGATGAAGAATAAAGATAGCGTGTTGCATTACAAAGCCACTTTAAAATACAAGTATATTATTATGTTAGTGTGCGTGACACATACAGATATATTAATCTTTTTTTTTTTGCTATGATACAGCTGCTTATGGCAATACTTAGGAAGAAAATTTGTGTTCAATTGATCATGACCCACGGCTGCAACGTACAAAAAGGATGAAGTTTGAACTGTGGATCTTAATTATAACAATAAATAAATTATATATATATGTAACGATGTACATACAGTATGTTATATGTGGGTACTGCGACAAAATGCAGGAGTAAAATAGTTTTTTGTGAAAGAAATGCACATGTTACTAACCTTAAGGTGCAATTTAAAACAATATGAATATTCCTGCCATTTCGCAATATATTTAACTTTTATTAGTTACATTTGTGGAATTTAAGTAGTGAAAGTATTGGTATCTAAATTCTCTTCAAAAACTATACGTATCTAATACCCCTCGAATACCCCGACGATGAAGACGAAAGATTAGTATTTCTCGTAAGAAAACCGAATTAAGTCCGTCTAAGTAGATCTTGAAAGGAAATCTCAAGTACCCTGAAGAATTAAGACCTATGTTCAAGAAAAATATTTAAAAGTAACTTTTTAAATATTTTCCTCAAACAGTTTTAATATTAACCAACAATTAATAAACGGTACAAAAGGTTGCAAACCTTTGAGACATTAAAAGCTTAAAGCAACAGTAACTATGTTAAGAACATCAAAATAATGACTATTTACTAACGAAACTATACCTTGAGTCTTGTATCCACAGATCCCGAGTATCTATGGGCGGCAGTTCAGTCTCTGTGGATATTGCAGAATGCTGGGGAGTTCCACTGCGGGGCCCGAGGAACCTCCGCCAAGTGCAGCGGCGACCTAAGAACGATAGATTAGTTTTAATATAAGACGTGGATCTATAAAGTGCTCTTAACCTTCTAGGAAAAGGTTTATTGTATTTCGCCAGTTATACTTTAGATATAATATTCTTATTACAAGGTAAATTGTGTAAAAATGTATTCTGTTTACGGAACGGTAACTTATACTACTAAAATATCCAAGTTTTAGGCATTACAAAGTTCTAAAAATAATAAATAAAAACTAAGCAGAGCTTGTACTATGAAAGTTACATTAGATTGAATGATGGAGGGATTGAGGGATTCTCCCTATGTACTTTCAGGTAATCAAAATTTCACAGATTTATTAATATACGTATGTATCACAACGTTGTACACAGTTTAGTTATTTAGTTGACATAGTTATACTGAAAATAACTGCCTCGTTGGTCTAGTGGTTAGCCTATGCGACTGCTAATCAAGAGGTCTCGGGTTCAAATCCCGGGTCGGGCCAAAAAGTGTTTTTGGGATTTTCTTAGGAAATTCCTAATAGCAGCCCGGAGTTTGGAAGTTTGGCGGTGATTTATGCCTATGTCTCGGAGAGCACGTAAAGCCGTCGGTCCCGGTTGTCATGAACATCTATGGCAATCGTTATTGGGAAGTCAGTGCCCTCAAATATAGTGACAACTAGTTCAGTCTTCGAATTTCAGTTCTCCCTTAGGATTGCGGAAGTCCGATGCCAGTCGCTCCGTGGAAAAACTGAAATTCAGGTAAAACCGGTTGAACTAGTAGCCGACCCCAAACAAACTTGGGAATAAAGGCTAGGAAGAGGTATACTGAAAATAAAAATAGACAAATTTATCAATTAAATTTGTTTTTTTAACTTTAATAAGACAGCTCCCACATTAGGAATATGTATTCCGCGTCGCTGGGGACTTTACATTTTTTTTTTACCACAAGTCCAACCGTCTTTTATAGCTAGAATGTATTACATTTTGTAATATGTTCTAGTTTCGTATTAAACACGATTACCTACTACAAATTTTTATTCCTGCTGAAATAATTAAGTTCTAAAATTTGCATTTACATGATATTCGCCTCATTAACATAAGTATACAAGGTTTCTCTTAAACTGTTTTACATTTTTACTGTAGCATACTGGAAAAACTGGAATATGTGGTTACAGCTTTAAAATGCCTTTATTGATTTAATAACTGACCGAGACAACATAAGTCAATTACTAACTGTCGTATAAAAACCTTTTTGTTTGTGAATATTATGTTGTTTGGGTATGCATATCTTTTGAATATAGTTTTAATAACTGTGTACTTTAATGTGTACTCTTATTATAAACCTGAATAGTTTGCTCGTTTGTATGAACGCGCTAATGTCATAAAGTAGTGGTCCGTTTCGAAAAATTCGCTCAGTGTTAAATAGGCGCCTCATTATCGAGGAAGGCAAATAAAAAAAAAACACAAAAGAGGGGAAAATTATTTATTTTGAGAGTTTTCATTGATTAAGCTGCATAAACTGTAAAAGTCCACAATGTAGATATATTAAAAAAAACCCTTTCTAAAAAAAGTCCGTGATAGTATTTCTTACGACTAGCTCAGTATATTTCTTTATTGTAATGTATTTATCTAAATTTAGGTGCAAGGGCTTCAGTACCGTGGACAATATACATCATCATCAACAACCTCTAACAGTCCACTGTTGGACATAGGCCTCTCCTTAGAAAGGAGGGTTTGGCCTACTATACCACGCTGGCCAGACGGGTTGGTATAGGGTTGGTTTCAAGTTTTCCTTCTATTTGCATCGATGTTGTCTTGCGTAGTTTATCGTAAATAAACCGTGGGATGAATAGGAGTGGTGACACTCTGTATTCTTATTTCGTCACCACACGTACTTAGTGTATATACATACACTAAGGCAAATTATTTAAAAGACAAAGTAATATGACTAACCTCTCTGCCTAGCGTATGTGGGCTACGAGTAAGCCTTTGACACTATCGAGACCAAAGCTGTC
This sequence comes from Phragmatobia fuliginosa, assembly GCA_932526445.1. Lineage (NCBI taxonomy): Eukaryota > Metazoa > Arthropoda > Insecta > Lepidoptera > Erebidae > Phragmatobia > Phragmatobia fuliginosa. The sequence goes on along the minus strand of OW052058.1, from coordinate 6,107,867 downwards.
CGGAAAGCCATGCTAAAACACCTTATCGACAGCCGATATATTCAAGTACTAAGATGTCTGAACGAAGCCGCAAGGATGACCGTCCAAATACAAGAACAGAGCACAAGACTTTTCACTGCATCGTAGGCTTAGACAAGGAGACATCATTTCTCCGAAATTTGTTACCGATGCAGTGAAAGATGTCTTCATGAAGCTCGATCAGAACAGACGGGGTATCAATATTAAATCGCTGCATGATCTTGACGATATGCTCAGCAAATTAACATTGACACGACCAAAATCATAGATAATATGACTGATGGCTCGTTCGATGCTCGGTGTTTCTCTAGTCGATAGATTTCGTAGCGAGGAGATTCGACAGAGAACTGGAGTAACCGATATCGCACAGAGAATCAGCACACTGAAGGAGAAGTGAGCCGGTCATGTCTCCAAGTGGATTGATGGTCGCTGGAGTCGACAAGTGTTAGAGAGGAGACCGTGATTATGCAAACGTAGTGTATGACACTCTGCGGCACGATGGACAGACGAATTGAAGAAAATGGCTGGCAGTGGATGGATGTGGACTGCCCAAGACTGGGCTGGTTGGGCATCGAATATGTCTACTGTTGATAAAATATAAAATATGTAACTAAAAGCCATAGATCATAAAGAATTAACCCACGAGGTGCTAAATTACTAATGCTTCTCATGGCCATATGGAAGTCAAGGGTAAGGTTGTTCTTACCCTTGACTACCAGCCTTAATGCTATTTCTTTGCTGGTTTGAGGGTCGCATCGATCGAAATGCCTACGTTTAAGTGCACTAAAGTTTAAAACAATAACTTCATTCGCAGAAAAATATTTTAAGTAACCTTAATTTTGTTAAATTTATTAACTTTATTCGTGACTGTCTAACTGTTTTTGTGGTATCCCTAAAAAGAGTGGGACGGTGCATTACACTTTCTATCATAGCTTTATTGAAGTATATCTATAATTATTTTGTTGTTTTTTTTTAGCAAGTCACTGGAAACCACACCCCTGAGCTCCCCTCACTCTAGCTACCTCTTGTATGACCCGCCACCCGTCTGACTCCCTTGAGGACCCCCTCTGTGACTTTTAAGCTTCTGTACATTGTCAACGGCAGTTACTTACCATCAAATGACCCACCTGCTTTTAAACTCCCTTGTCCAAAAATAAAACCCTCATTAGAAATTTATTCAATCTAATGTATATTCTCGGTATATCTTATTCGACCGCAACATTTTTTTACTTCACGAGAAATGTCCAAAAAAGAGGCGCATTAGCAAAATAAATAGCTGTCACCCTTAAGCCCGATTTCCACCGCGAGCGGAACGGACCCATTAATGACTCCTTTTACCTCGCAATACAAAACTGCATACATGTGTTTCCACCAACAAAGAGTTGATTCATTTCTCATTTTCCGTTCGTCTCGCTCCGCCGAGTCCGCTCTGTCATTATCCGCTCGCAGTGGCAAAACTCTTTGTTGGTGGAAATGCAAACCTATTTTGTTTAAAAGGAGTCCGTTCCGCTTACCATTTCTCGCTCATTACCCTTTCGCGGTGGAAACCGGGCTTTATAATCCTTAGAGAGATAGGCAAAAGTGCTTTATCGTTCGCCCACGCGGTAAATTCTATCATCATTTAGGTACGCAGTACCAATTCCAATTGTAATGGTTGATATTTCGATAAAATATCGAAGCTATTTAGCTGTGTCCCAGATGTATTAAAAAAATGGTCAAAGGCAAAAGGTCTCGATAGAAGCTGTATTCTTAAAATAATGACCTTAATACAAGTTCTGTTACGTGTTACGTGACTAGGTCAGAAAGAGTTTTATGTTTTAGTGTGTAGAATAGAATATAATAAACTTTATTGTTAATATAGTTTACATACAGGAATACATCATTATACTGACCATGTACAATTGGCGGCATTATCGCTTAAGAGCAATTTCTTCCAGGCAACCTTAGGTTTGAAAAAGAGTGAGGAATAAAAAACTAAAATGTATTTACGTATACCTAGCCTTTCTCGTACTTTATTTGAGATGACGACTGGCCGACGTCTAGTCCTGATCGTAACCCGGTGGAGTATGGCACACTCTGACGTCATGATAATTTGGAATACCTTAGGCAATCTATAAAATTGACAGTGAAGAATTTTCCCATGGAAAGAGTGTGCCCTTCTATTGCTAACTGGCCTCAATGTTTAAATAACTGTATAGCCTTTGTTTTAATATTTACGGCAAGACTAGGTGTACATGTATGTGTATCGCTGGGTTCAGAGATGTAGTTAGATTAATCATAATTGAAAAAATGACACAAGGAAACTTATTTTTTTTTGTAAATCCATATATATTATACATATTAAGCACCCAGACTCCGAAACAAATATTTGTGGATCACACAAATACTTGGTCGGGCCCAGGAATCGAACCCGAGACCTCTTGATCAGTAGCTGCATATGCTAACCACTAGACCAACTAGACAACACCATTTGTGCATGTCTCTCCAATTTAATTTTATATTTGTCACATTCTTTTTTTGCAAATACCTATCAAAATAAATGTTTTTCTAAAGTAACTTTAGTCTATTACTACTTCTACTAAACTTTAGTCTTCCAAACGTTTATGCGTGTGTGTGTGTATGTAGGCCACAGTTTTTATGTATCTGCATGTTTTTGTGTGCTGCCCATGTACTCGGACATATGTAGATGTTGATTTATTACCGCTTCGAACACACGCCGTTGCGGTATTTAATTTAAACAAATAATTTACTAATTACTTTTTTGATACACACGTATGTATGTACATATGTATATGCTTACCACCTCTTTACCTGGAAACTTGATATATTAACAAAATGTGGGTGGCATTAATCCGTACCCTCGTGGGAAATCAAACAGGCGAATCATGGTTTTCATTAGAAATAATTTTGTTAATGATGAGTTTGTTTTTTTCTCTAAAATAAAATAATAAACGGAAAGAGGTATTTATGGGTCGCTGGCGTCATATTTAAAATACTTAATAATTCATATAGAAAAAGTAAAAAAGTCTATATAAAAGAAGAACGACGCAGTACAAATATTTAATTACTAGCTTTCGCCCGCAGCTCCGCCCGCGTGTATCTTGATTATTGCAGTAAAAAGTAGCCTATGTATTATTCTGATATAAAAGCTATATTACTGTAAATTTTTATCCAAATCCGTTTACTATTTTTTGCGTGAAACAAGCTACAAACATATACATACATACTCACAAACTTTCGCGTTTATAATATTAGTAGGATAAAAATTAGAAAATAAAACCACATAGTAACATAGTACAAAACATTGAAAATGGATGAATTATAAATGTATCGTAGAAAGGCACATAAGTATCACTTAGTGACCCTCTCAAACTAGCTCAACATCCATAAAATCTAAAATACATACATTTAACCGACTTCAAAGGAGGCGGACTTCTCAATTCGATTATTTTTAGGGGTTTTTAAGGGACGCCTCACTCATACTTGACCGATTTTCAAAAGTATTTTTCTGATTGAAAGAGGAACTATACTCCCTAGGGCCTAGATGGTCTTTACCATGAAGTTAGAAAAACCATTAAATTTTACAGTCTCGACATCTTCACAGTAAATAAATAAATATTTTTTATTAGGACATTTTAGGACATTTTTCACACAACGCCACCTTGTTCCCAAACTAAACAGAGCTTGTATTATGGGTAACTAGACAGCTGATAATAATACATAAACATACTTTTTTTTTTGTAAATACATAGAAAACAAAACTCCGGAACAAATATTTGCGGATAACACAAACATTTGGTCCGACCCGGGAATCGAACCCGAGACTTCTTCATCAGCAGTCACATACGCTAACCACTAGACTAACGAGGCAGTTGTAGTGTTTGTGTATAGTATATAGGACATAGTATTTTTCCCCATCATCAGTCTATCGCTGTCAAGTGAACAGAGGCCTCTCCAAATGTCAGTCACTGCCTCGGTGGTGCAGTGGTTAATGTACTCGACTGCTATATCATCTTCCGAGCCTTTATTCCCAAGTTTATTTGGGGTCGGCTACTAGTTCAACCGGTTTTACCTGAATTTCAGTTTTTCCACGGAGCGACTGGCATCGGACCTCCGCAACCCTAAGGGAGAACTGAAATTCGAAGATTGAACTAGTTGTCAGTTTATTTGAGGGCACTGATTTCCTAGTAACGATTGCCATAGATTTTCATGACCACCGGGACCGACGACTTGACGTGCTCTCCGAGGCACGGGCGTGAATAACCGCCAAACTTCCAAACCGCCTAACTATTAGGAATTTCCTAAGAAAAACCCATAAACACTTTTTGGCCCGACCCGGGATTTGAACTCGATTGCTATATATGCTATGTATAATATGTATGTATTTACAAAAAAGCATACAAGTATTCATCAGTCAATGTAGCTTTTATTATACAATCTCTGTATATTTTGAAACTAGTTGGAGGCCTTCGGGCGTCTTAAAAACATCCAACGGCAAGATTACGTAGCCACAATATTTCTCGCCAGTCCCCAGCTAGCGTGGGAATGTATGGCCTTAATCCTCAACTGAGATTAGACAAGAGCCCAGCAGTGGGACGTTATGGGTTGTTGATTACAAATTAATGAATTTCAATAACGTTGTAGTTTATTTACAGGCAGTACTATTACACCATATTCAATAATAGTTAAATAATGTCAATAAAGTAGCCTATATAGTAGCCAATTTACCGATATAATATACAATTTCCTATATTTGGGAGAATCCAAATAATATTAGGATGCTATACTGATATTAAGCCCAAAAGGAAAGTTTCGTAAGTCAATATTAATCTCATAAAAGCTTTTTTATATTTAGAAAGAAACATATCAATATGTCGGCTCAACTAAAAGGGTATTCGTTTATTACATTTTGTCTGTTTGTTTGCCATTTTATAATATTGATTTATTTTTAACTTCGTTTTGTTATATAATGTGAGAGCGGCGGACTTCGAGCGGGACTTGGAAGTCAATTCTTTATACTGTGATACTAATTATTTAGTAGGACAGTATAAAGAATTGACTACAAATAAAAATCAGATAATACAGGTTTCCGTACTAGATTTTTGTATTCAAATATGAAAATTTGATGCGACTAAACCTTTATTAAATATAGTTATTTATTTCATTTACTATTGTTATGAATTTGAGTTCATATATTTTTTATTAATGAGTGTTTTACATTAATTATTTATAATAGAAAAGAACTTGTTTAAAAATAATGTCACAATACATTCATAGTTTATGAAATTATAAAACAACAATGGGTTTTTTCCAACCTTAATTCAAAAGTTGTTATCAGATAGTAAAAAGTATCCATTTAATATTATAAATTGAAAATTAAAACTGTCTGTCTGCTTGTCTATATGTCAGTTATGCTTTCACTGCTAAATCACATTGGATGAATTAAAAATCACAGATAGTAAGGAATAGCTATTTCAAAATCAAATTTTGAGTTAACCACTTAGATTCTTCAGGAAGGACATAGGCTACTTTATACCACAACATCCATGCAGACGGAGACGTGGAAAAAAGCTTGTTTTACATAAACAAACGATTTAATGTAGCATTGTCATATGGTATAAATATTACTAAAATACGGATGCCAATAACTTACGATAACATTGACACACGTTGGGTTTGAATTTATTACGGTAAGTGGATAAACTTACAGATATGGAGTATATTTTTAAGAATGTAGTCTGTATTTTAGTGAAGCAAACAGTATCATTAGAATATGTCTATTTATAGTCTTGTAGTAAGAACATCGAAAGTGGGAGTCAAGTTTGGCGAAATTTATTTCTAATAAGGAAATGCGTATCATTTCTTTATAAAGTTAGTTAAAATATGTATATATTTTCCTATGATAACACAGTACATAAGTATTATTAATCAGATCTGGATTCGGACTTTTTTTTCTGGCAGTTGAATGTTGGACTTATCTAGTCAAATGCATTCTTTGTTCAGGTTTGGAGGTAATTTCAAAGGTGTTAAAAGAAAAATTCCGAGTAGTGACGAATTCAGAATGTAGAGATACACTACCGCATCGTAAGAGGTGACTAAAGGAGCAAATTATACAGGACAACATTACTGCAAATATAAGCTGCTTTCTAAGGAAAGTTCGGTTCTAAAAGTGAACTGAGATGAGAAAAAAAGGGCTTTAATGTTCTTTTTTCCAGGCTTTTGCCTGATCTAGGTTGGGGTCATCTTTAAGTCTACTACAATACGGCTGATCTTTGACTTATATTCAAATATTGGTAATAATATTCAAAAAAGAAAAAAAAAGGATGAAATAGTATTATAAAATAAATTTAATAAAATGTCTCAACTGCATCTATTTAAAAAGTTATGCTATCTGATGTAACATAATACAAAACTCACAAAGCAAAGCCACTCTTTTTAATCTATTTTAATCGTGTAAAGTCCATTGAATCAATTCAATTATTGTCTTTTCACATTGGGAAAGTGACATTTGAAAATAAAAGCAATTTCCGAGGGATGTGTAATTCAATTCTGTTCTTTTTTCATTTGGTTTGATGTTCAAACAGTTAGGTAAATAAGATTAATTAACTGTCAAGCAATTACGTAAGTTTAAATTGAAATAACATGGATATTATTTAGAGTTTTACCATTTTTGTGTGTTTATGATTTATAGACTGTAGTTATTTTTCTTGTAGTACAGATTATCACTATTATAATTCTTTTCGTCCGCGATTTCACCCGCATCTTTGTAGATTGTCACGGTAAAAAATAAGGCTATGCCTATCTCACGCTCTGAGTTATACTGTGTACCAAACTTTATATATATACAATTCTACCAAAGTGACTTTACTGTATGATGGAAAGCATGAGTAGAATCCAGTGCGTAAAATCCAGTTTGATGGTGGTTCGTCCCGGTTGAACCGTTTAATTTTAAGTTGATTTATGACTTATTCAAATAAGAATTATGTTGCTAATTAGACTTTTTTTATCAGTAATAATATAGTTTTTTTGTTCACGAGTAGTTTTTTTTAATATGTTGCAATATTATTTTTTAATTAATTAAATTTTCCGCCTCTCATTTTATTAATGTAAAAAAAACATATAAATGAAATAATGTTTTGTTCTTCTGTTCGTTCTGAAAGTTATAGCCTCATTTTAACGCAAGTTTAATTTTTCTAAATCGCAAACTATTTCTTACTTGCTCTTCTCCTAAAAAAACGTGAACAATTTAAAAATTATAACATAAAAGCGTTATTAGTTGAACTTGCTGTATGCAACCAAGAACTGAACCAGGTCCTTATCTCTGTACCTTTGAACATTATATTGTATAGAAATGGTTATTAATTGAACGCAATTATTAATTTTTTATCGAGGTAGAACCATACTGATTTGAGTACCAGCGGATCTCGTCGTCCGGAACGATACTACTCTCAAACAGAAGGCCAACTTAAAATGACAGGATTTATGCTGTTGTGTTTTCTTGGTGAGAGCGAGATCATGAAGAAGCATCTCAATAGTGTGGGTCACCATACTGCCTTGTTGCTCAGCCTGCATTCACGTGGAATATGGTGATCACCGTGTCCGTGTGGTGACGGATTATGTCCGTCTGGTGACAGATTAAGAATACAAAGCGTCACCATGGGCGTAAGAGGCGACTAAAGGAACAAAATAAGCAACTAATATCACTGCCAAGAGAAGGAAAACTTGAAACAAACCCTTTACCAACCCGTCTGTATAGTAGGCCAAACCCTCCTTTCAAAGGAGAGGCCTATGTCCAGCACTGGACTGTTAAAGGCTGTTGATGATGGTGATCACTGGCTGGGGTTCGTATGTGTGCTGTGTATGGACAGGCTGGCACAAATTATGGACCTTTCTTCAAACGGCGAACCCAGACCGTACTATACTTATTTATATTTAATCATTGTTCACGGACACCTTTGTGGTTTGTTTCGGAATTCTTCCCAGAGTGAAACGAAGAAATGACACAGCCTTCTAGCTGTAAAATGCGACGTGTATAATAAATATAATTTATCATTTACCACTACTCGTAGATTCTGCTCGTGTAGAGTCACTTTGACTAGCACATATATAAAAAGTAGATTAAAAGAAAAATAATACGAGATATCATGTTGTTTCGGAAGTTCAAGTACTTGCCAATCAAATTTGAACGATCACCAATAAACGAATTGAATTTGCGATGTCAATTACATATTAATGACTCATCTGAATGCCGGTGACGGGACGTGGACACGTAAATTTAAACTCGACTTAAAATTAAAATGTAAATAATAATTGAGTTTTAAATTTAAAACTTAATTTACCCAATTACGGCGAAGCCGGAGGCAGGTTAATAGACAGAATATAATATCTGTACCTCAGAGTTATACAATAGTAACTCCACATTTTGTCGAAATTACGTTTAATATACCATTAAAATCCCAAGAACCAGTTCTATATAAGCATTGAGTCCTACGTCACCTATGAAAAGACACAATGCACAAATATTTACAGAAGAGATCTCAAATGATGGTAGATTAATAGATAGATTTATCGTAATTATGTTTCATTCATGAATTCTTCTCTTTATATATTATAAAAAATACACCTATGTTAATTACTTTGCCTTTGTTATAACTTTCTCAAAATTACATTCAAAATTTCACCACGCGCATTTTTGCCTCTACTGAAACATTTTTTTTTAGACACTTAATGTTGTTATACCTTTAAGATAGAGATATATTAACTAGTGATCGCTAAGAGTTCCAAATTCACCCATAATTAATTGGAATTTTAAGTTGCAACATTATTATCGTTCTATTGTCAAAGACTATGACTTCTATAACCACTGATTTCACCAAGGCTACGCTACAATGCTAATTTGACATAATTTTAACAAAAAGGAACCGACTTCAATGAAAAACCCGATCTATTCCGAGTACCCAAATCGCGACAGTTGTGCCTATGATATTTGAGGAGTTCCCTGGATTCCCTTGGTATCCCATCATCAGATCCCAATATGGTGACAATGGGACCACCTGTAAGCTACGCCCATTAAAATGCAAAAAGAATTTTTGAAATCGGTTCATAAACGACGAAATTATCGCCGAACATACATTAAAAAAAATAAAAAAGATTCCGACGAATTGAGAAAATCCTCCTTTTTTTTTGAAGTCGGTTAAAAAGAGTATCTTTGCGTGCGTTTCAAATACATGGTAGTGTATACCTAATGTTTTATTGATTTAATGTTTTTTATGCATAATAAAAAGTATAGTATTATGTACTCCTTCTGTAGATAAACTATAAGTAGGCAAAATTAATAAGTGGCAATAAGTTTTGATAGATTTGTAAGAATGAAATTGGCTATTTTTTTTTTCAAAAATTTGCGAAACCAAATTAAAGTTTTCAAACTTTTTCTTTTGTTTTTTAATGGAGGAGAGGCTTGGAGAAAAGACAGGCTTTGGCATAAATGTTGATTTGACCGGAATAATTTATATCAATACGAAGTAGTTACCACTGTCTTTCAGAAAACTGATATAAACAATTTTGTTTAGTTGCTTTTTGCCGAAATGGTGACGATACCAATGATAATTATAACTACTACTAAATTAAGGGTAGACGATCGTGACTGAGTCTGACTCAAAAGGCAGCAACGCATTTGCAAACGGCAAAGTGGTCACAAAACATCTCGTAATTTAATCATTCTTTGCTCCCGCCTTAAAAAAACAATTGCATAAAATTAAAACATTGTTAAAATTAAACTCACTTGTACTTCTGCTCCACTCTTTAATATATTTAAAACTTTTACCTAACCAGTTTCGCCTTATCGCATTATCAAAGCTAACTGATTTCTTTAATTAATACACATCTAAAACCTAATAGCTATCTGAATACAGAAATAATGGTGTGTTGGTGCAAAACATTCTCAACGAAAATGGGGAAATTACAGTATTTCAAATTATTCCATCACTACTTATTCACTAGAGATCCGAACCTAATAAAAATTGAATCGCATAAACCATGTCAGAAATATAAGTGAGTAATTTTAACAATGTATTTTAACAAGTAATAATCGAGAGTACAAATTGCTTAAAATTAACATTACGTAAATAATAATTATTATGAGAAGATTAAAAAAATATACACCTACAAGTAGTAAAATTGTAGAAAATAAATGTCTGTAAAGTGGAGATATAAAAAAAGTAATAAAAGTGGTCTCTATTACATCAACAGAAATAAAATAACAATTTTATTTAATTTCCCAGTCACGACGAAAATAATTATAAATTTTATTATAATCACACTTTTATTAGGTTCACCTTGTTTGTAACCGACTTTTGTAAACGTGTTGTTTATATTCAAAACTATATTAATTAACAATTAACAAGTTATTTTAAGCGATTAACCATAAATTTATTCCAAATAGTAAAAAGGGTAATTAAGCGTTTTTTTAATTTAGAAACCCGTGAACACTATTAGTTGTAATTCAAACTCTAAATCCTATTAAATCAAGCCTACTCAGTCTGAGTGGTTTTTAATCTCTTAGACCTTTTACGATGAACTGAACAAATCTACAGATAAATTAGGGCGCTATTGTCAAGTAAGATATGAAAATTTACGGTATTTTTTAATTTATAGGATTATAGCGATTGCAGGGTTGTAAATCCCTACTAATATTATAAATGCGAAAGTAACTCTGTCTGTCTGTCTGTTACGCTTTCACGCCTACACCACTGAACCGATTTTGATGAAATTTGGTATGAAGATAGAATACAAAGGTTTAATACAAAGATATATACAAAAATACAAAGGTTAGAATCGAGATACAAAGGTTTTTACCTTTTTACCTAGGTGATTATAAAAATACATAAATCGTAGATGTCAAAATGTATCACTGTTTATCTCCTGTCAAAACTTCACAGGTTGCTAGGCATAACACACTTGCATTTCAACCAGAATGATAGTTTGTAAATGACATAAAGACCAGTAGACCAGGGTAGATAATTTTTGAAAACAAAATTATAGTACGATGAAACCCATTGGAAAGGGAGGAGAAAATAATTTACGGGCGATCTGCGATCTGAGGGGACTCGGGTAGGGGGGGAGAGGTTTTCGGGTCCTCCTCGGATGGGGCGTGAAAAAGCATCTCACTAAGCCGCCATACATTATTGTCTGCATTCGCAGCAAGTGTGGTAGCCCCGACTCTTGGATTCTGCTCATGCTTTCCATCAGGCAGGGTAGAGTCACTTTGGATATCTAAATATATAAAACAAAGGGTAAAAAACGGTTTATCTCAATTTCCAGAAAAACTACAAGTCCTATGGAAAAAAGTTAAATGGCAAAGTTGTAGGTAATTAAAAGATCTACAACTTTTTAGGGTTACGAAGTTTATGACTTCGAACCCTTATAGATTCGTAATGTCCGTCTGTCCGTCCGTCCGTGCGTCCTCGACTTACCATCCAAACAGTAAGTGCTAGAAAGATGCAACTTTGCATGAATATGTATTGTAATTACGTCGACAAAGTGCTACAATAAAATTATGAAAAATATTTTTATTTAGGGTACCTCCCCGACACGTAAAATGTGGATGTTTTTTTTTTCTCGCGGCTACCCCATCAAACATTAAAGGATTGTTAAGACAATTTTTTGATTTAGGAATCCGTTTGCGAGAAATTTCACTTTAAAGGCCACTTTTTTGTAAAACCGGGCATCCTCCCCCTCTAAAAGCTAAACGGCCAGCGCAAAAAATCTGAAAAAATTCGTGACAGTGCTCCATATAATGAACTTTAAATGAAAACTATAACGAATTAGATGACTTTGTTAGTTCAGGAGTTACAGAGGCTTAACTTCTACAATGTGCTTACTTGAAAAACGTCATACAAAATTAACGCATTAATACGTAAACATAACAATTATCCATTGGATACAATTTCTAATCCATATGCATATAGATACCATTATGCGTGACTGAGGAACCCTTTCCTGTGCGTGGCCTGACACGCACTTGGCCGATTTTTATTTACCCTTTTCTTCACTTAACCCTAAATTATATGTGAAAAATTAAAAAAAGTTTTTGGTTTTCTATTTTTATCTTTACAAATAAAATCATTTTTAAACGAAGTTTAGTGAAAACTTATACCCTTTTATGTCCCGAATACACTGTAATTTGTTTGATTTGAAATATTTAATTTTTTCACCCTATTTTGACTTAATAGCGAAAATTCACCTGTCAAAATATCTACTTTTTAAAAAAAATTGGGGTGTTTTCTGTTTGATGAAATCTCTACTTTCCGACGGTGTAATCCCCACTAATATTATAAATGCAAAAGTAACTCTGTCTGTCTGTCTGTCTGTTACGCTTTCACCTAAACCACTGAACCGATTTTGATGTAATTTGGTATGAAGATAGAACTGAACTTGGGAAAGGACATAGGATACTTTTTATATCGAAAATAAAGGTAAAACGGTTTGAAATAGGGGACGAAAGTTTGTGTCAAAGTTCCTTATTATCAAACATAAATTCATGTAAGATTGTTTAATCTACCCATACCGTGTCGCGCGATATAAAGAATTACACGCGGGCGAAGCCGCGGGCGGAAAGCTAGTTTAGATATAAGTACAGCTTAACAAACGTAGTTTGTAATTTAGTGAAAATAATTAAAATTAGCAATATATTGAATATTGAAAAGTAACTTAATTATATAAGAATAAAAAATTAGGAAACAATCCTTACTAATATTACAAACGTGAAAGTTTATAAGTATGTATGTTTGTTGCTCTTTCACGCAAATACTGCTGAACGGATTTGGATAAAACTTTACAGAAATATATAGGCTACTTTTTACTGCAATAATCGAGATACACGCGGGCAGAGCCGCGGGCAAAAGCTAGTAATTATATATATATATATAATTACTAGCTATAATTAATAGTATAATTACTACGTTTTTAGTTTCACTATTGAAATGAAATACGTTTTATCAAATCACCTTATTAGACATATTACTCAAACAAAAAACGCTTGACCCGTGCCTCAGAGAGTATATTAAGTTCATAGGTCCTGGTTGTCATGAACATCTATGATACACGTTATTGGGAAAAAAATATCCTCATTAATACTGACGAAAAATTCAACATTTGAAATCTAAAAATACTCATGGTTAAGTAAAATCGTTGGAACTAGTATCCAACTTCAAGTAATCTTGGAAAACAATATAGGCTAGGAAATGATGATGATGAAGTAACAGAAGATTGATGTTTTATTTTGTGCGGCTGCTGATCATGAGGTTTTAGTTTCGATTCCCGGGTTGCCCCAAATGTTTGTATGATCTGCAAATATTAGTTTCAAAGTTAGGGTTTTTTTTTATGTATGATGTAATGTAATGTAAGATTTTACAAAAAAAAACATAGTACAAGCTATTTAGTTTGGGACTAGATGATGTTGTGAGCCAAAATACTAGTCGAAGAAAAAATAAACAAGGTAAAAATAAAAAGTACCTATTGGTTGTGCCCCAAACCAGCCAGGCGCCCACCCAGCACCAAGGCCCTTCCTTTGTCTTGCCAGGAGTTGTATTGTCAGCGCATACGTTAGCAGCATCACTCCAAGAGGGATGTAGAAAGAAATGATGGATCCCACAGCTTTATAAAGAGGATCCGGTACTTGACAGGAGCCGTCGATGAGAGCCGAATTAGGATCCTGAAAAGAAAAAGTATTTTACTCCAAAGAATTCCCAGAATGACTGCATTGTTGGTCTAGTGGTCAGCGTATGCGGCTGCTGATCAACAGGTCTCGAGTTCAATTCTCGGGTCGTACCAAATGTTTTTGTGAACCGCAAATATTTGTTTCGGAGTTTGGGTGTTTTTCTATGTATTGTGTATGTATTTACAAAAAAAAGAATGTTTACGTATTTATATCAGTTGTCTAGTACCCATAATACAAGCTCTGCTTAGTTTAGGGCTAGATGGCGTTGTGTGTAAAATGTCCGAAATATTTATTATTTATTTATTAATTATATTATTTTGTTAATTTAGAGGAATAAGAGCTTTTACTCCCAAAAATGTAAGGAAATTGGCTCTACTTAGCTATGTAATGAGTACGATTTGTATCACTCTGGTCAAATTATTGCTTATTTTGAAGGTAGCCTGTGGCTAATCTGTTGTTTTTTATTTTAAATATACTAGCTTTACTCTGCGGCTCCACCTGCTTTTATGTCGGTTATCGTTATAAATAGTAATTTATATCCTTCCCAAATAAGCAAAGTATGTAATGTCAAATTCCATTGAAAACACTGCAGTAGTTTTGGAAGCTTAAAAGATAATAGAGCTTCGAATTATCATCATCATCATCAAGAGCCTTTATCAGTCCACGGCTGGACATAGGTCTCTCCTTAGAAGGAGGTTTTGGCCTACTATACCAAGCTGGCCACACGGGTTGGAATAGGGTTGGTTTCAAGTTTTCCTTCTCTTTGCATCGATGTTGTCTTGCGTAGTTTAGCCCTTAGTCGCCTTTTACGACACCCGCGGGATGAATACGTGTGGTGACACTCTATATTCTTAATCCGTCACCACACGGTCAATTAATTCTCAAATCACAAACTAAACTTATTTATTAAAGTTTATTAAAATATACATAATCAAGACGCCTCAAGGCTGGTTTCCTTAGCATTTGAAGTGAAAATTGTCTCTTAGAGGGTTAAAAACTAAATAATATTACAATTACAATTTATTTCTAAAAATATCCCGAGTGTCAAACATACACCGATCCTATCCGAATATGATTGATGATGTGACACATTCAAATAGGAAATCAATCCATTTGATTGAAACTATTGTTACAAAGGTGACCGCAAACCCTCACTGTTGAGTGCGTGTACAAAATTAATTGAGCGAATTAATTAGTTAATTAATTCGGCATAAGCACCTTAATTTCATCGAAATTTAACACCTCTAATAAATAATATAAATATCATATATACTATTGGTAATATATCGTCATCATCAGCCTATCGCAGTCCACTCCTGGACATAGGCCTCTCCGATTGCACGTCGCCACTTAGTTCGATCCTCGGCTACTCGCATCCAGCTCCTGCCAGCCGTCTTTCGCAAATCATCACCAAAAAAAAAATATACCTATATATATTTACTTTTTTACTACCAAATTGACTCTGTCTGATGGAAAGCAAGAATAGAATCCAAGAATAGGGGTCACCATCCTCACTGTGAATCCCGAGAATGGTGACTCATACTACTCGTATGGTGACCTATGAAGATTCATCTGCATCATTGCACCTCCGGTCTCGTACTCATCATCGAAATTCGAGAACACAAATACAAGCGAGTTGGTATTACAAACTAAGGTAGCAAAGCCTGGTTGAGCACCCCATTTGTATTGAAATCAGCGTGGCTCTATTACCTTGAAAAATACTATAATACTATTTCAACAAATTTAAAAATAAATAGTTTACAAGTTAAGCTGTTTTAAATAAATTAAATATTAGTTATTCGTCCCTCTCTATCAACAGTATTTTTTCATCTTTCTATTTACATTTTTTCTTCATAAATGTTTGAATCATCATCATCTATCAAAGTGACTCTGATCTGCCTGATGGAAGGCATGAGTTTAAAATACTGAATCGATTCTATTAAATTCTTCACTATAAACAACATGTCGATATTAGAAAGTAAACGTGTAGTAACGATCAAATTGGATAAAAGTATTGATATTATTTGAATCTGCAGCATTTGTCCTTGATGGCCATGAAGTTACAAATATAAATTATACGCGAATTCGAGGTTATCAAAGATGATAAAATCCAATACTCCTGTATATATGTAGCTATAAGTATAAATACGTTCAAAATTAAGCCCGCACTTCTCTCGCGTTACTGCGAATTTTGTCAATCGATTTTAATCCTTCCAGAATGGTACCGTTAATCTGGCCGATTTTAGTCATTTCTGTATCCCTGAAAATATTCATGCGAAGTTTCATAACGACCACTTTGCTTTAAAAGGGTTTATTTCTACCTTGTAAGTACAGAGGTTAGTGAACCCGACTACTATGTTTCGTAGGTTTCGATTAACCAGAACAATTGTTCGAAATATGAACACTATCATTTGTGTTATGTCTGGGTACAATTTATCTATGAAACGTACTTATGTATTTAGAAATATTATTTATTATATTATAGTACAGTCACAGCATAGTTTGAGACCAGATGGCCACACGATCACTCCAGTAGGGCTGGCAGGTCATTCAAATATTAATACCAATTACCAGTATAAACTGTGTGAGATATGGTCTCACAGAAAAATCATTAATCGTTCTTTAAACAAGTACGGTTATTTTAGTAAATCTTATCCTGTGGCCAAATCTAATTTGAGAGAAAAGGGAGATGGGGTACAAAAGCCTTGATTTTTGAGTCGGAAATCTTCATGGGCGGTGGTAGGACACTTATTTATAATCTGGGTCTCTGTTCATTAACTCCATTTAAAACATTTTAATGAATTAAAAATAACTCTGCTTAACTTTCCGCTATATAATAGCTAGTCTTCTTTCTAGCCTTACTCCCAATATCATTTCGGGGTTGGCTACTAGTTCAACCGGTTTTACCTGAATATCAGTTTTTTTAGGGTTCCGAAGTCTATGACTTCGAACCCTTATAGATTCGTCATGTCCGTCTGTCCGTCCGTCCGTCCGTCCTCGACTTACCGTCCAAACGGTAAGTGCTAGAAAGATGAAACTTTGCATAAATATGTATTGTAATTACGTCGACAGTGCTACAATAAAATTATGAAAAATATTTTCATTTGGGGTACCTCCCCTACACGTAATGTGGGGTTGTTTTTTTTTTTGCGGCTACCCCATCATGTGGGGTATCATTAGATAGGTCTTTTAAAAACAATAAAGGGTTTTTAGACAATTTTTTGATTTAGGTATCCGTTTGCGAGAAATTCTACTTTAAAGGCCACTTTTTTGTAAAACAGGGCGTCGTCCCCCCCCTCTAAAAGCTAAACGGCTGAAAAAATCTGGAAAAATTCGTGATAGTGGTCCATATAATGAACTTTAAAGGAAAAGTGTAACGGATTAGATGACTTTGTTAGTTCATGAGTTATAGAGGCTTAACTTTTACAATGCGCTTACTTGGAAAACGTCATACAAAATTAACGCATTTATACGTAAACATAACAATTATGGGTGACTGAGGAACCCTTTCCTGTGCGTGACCTGACATGCACTTGGCCGATTTTTTTATTATACAATAGCTAGTATGCCTTATAAACAAATTGCTGGAATTCACTGTCTAATACTGCGAAGTAGTGTATTTTAAAAAGGTAATCTTTTGCAGCAATTTTGGTGTTATTTATTTACCGATTATTACCTTGCAGTGGTGGGATAAGTATCGTTTATAGCCAGTTTAGATATTCGCAGTGCTGAACGCAATATCATAACGTTTTATTGTTATTAAAACCTGAGCTTCACTTTTCGAAGAATTGGATGGCACGCCCTAATGTTAGTATAAAACAAATTGATATAATATAGTCAATTTGTTTGTTGACTTCTATCAAAATGCAAAGGAAACATTAGTAATTACATTTATAATACTATAACTTTATGTAGTGTGATAATTCATGCCAGAGTCAGGAATGTAGTGATAAGGGCACTTTGAGGACTAAAATAAGATATAGTGACAAGGATTGAAAAGGACATGCTTTGATAGTTTGGCCACTTACAGAGAATATCATACAATCTGTCGTTTCATAAGACTGTACAAAAATATTGTGCCAATGTATGTGGAAATGTCAAAAAAGGTCAACCACAGCGAACATTTAATAACCAAATCGGTGACGTTCTAAAGAGACATCGTATGAAAGCAGCAGGAACTGACAGGCGTCTACCGATTGAGGAATGTGAACTAGGCAAAAGAAGGGTGACAGTACCGTAGAAACTGGAGATCGATTGTCTGTGCCCCTCTGGGAAATTGGCATGACATTATGTGCATCATAGTCCTGCGATAGGTTTATGATCATGATAGACATTCATCTCATTTCATGAAAGTAAAGGCCGTTGCATACGTGACGGGTTTTTACACGGACGGGACGGGAAGTTTTGCAAACATCGTTTCATACAAAATGTATAAGGAAATGCATACTTCACGGAGACACGGACTGGACGGGAACGTGGCACGCACGGGACGAGCTAAACATCGTCGCCGAAACGAAAAATTCATCTTTCCTTGTTCACAACACTAGCACGTTAGATCCGAGTCACAGTCACGGTGCGTATGCATTTACATCACGTCCCCGTTTATAACGAGGCAACCACATCCCCGTCCCGTCCACGTCCCGCCCGAAGTAATATCTCGTTACGTATGCAGCGGCCTTAAATCACGTATATTAATACATAGAGATTTAGTAAAAGGAACTCCAGTAGGCAGTGTTAGATAGATAAATTTAATTAATTTGCTCAAGAAGCACATCGTTCGTAGCATAATTTCATTGTTTGATGTTTCTAGGAAACATAATGTATTTAATACTTCATAGCTGGACTTCTAAGAGTATTAAGTATTACGTCTACAAAAAGACAAAAGAACAATGAATTTAATTAAGACAGAAATGACTAAATTTTAATTTGCTTTAAGAATTGTGATACTTAACTATTTAGAACATTATAAAACTGCGGGCAAATAATAATATCGGCATATTCAGCTGTAATTTTAAAAACATCAGAAATTGGAATGATTTTTTTTTAATATTCTTTTTTTTTTAAACATATACATCATGCATTCCTAATATGCTTGTATATGTTTAACCGATGAAAAAAAAATACATATTAAAAAAAATATGAAAATTATAAAAAATATACATACATTTAGCAATTAGTAGGTTATAACTACAAAAAAATTATAATGTAAAGCTTTTTAACAAAAAATTGAACGGCTGATAGAACTGAAATACAGAAAATAATAAACTATCATAACTTAACCTTAGTAACCAACTTCTTAGACTAAGACTCATCTTAAACTAGTGTAATTATACCAAATTTTTTTTTTTTATGCGTTTCTGGATGTACTATTCATGGTTTAATAATATTTTATGAACTACAAAACATTTCTTCCAAAAATCATCGACATTCCTACCTTTTTTCCTAATTTTATTTAGTAATGTACAACGTTGCATACTTAGGAGTTTTAAAAGGTTTATTTCAAGATCAGTTGGCTGCCTCAGCCAAATTCTCGTTGGGAATATATTTTCAGTCAGGCAAAAAAGAACGTAAATTGAGATAAGGAAAATTTATACCGTGAGGGAATTTAAGTAAAAAAACATCGCAATGTAACAGCTAAAATGGATTTATTATAGACATTTAAACGTGAGATTTAGAGTATTTATAAACTACTTCAAGTTGTATGGTTATATGTATGATTGTAACCATTACTAATGAGATATTACGACAGATTTAAAAAATAAAAACGTAAATATCTCTGCGTCTCAAAGTACTAAACAATTTAATAATTCGTTTACAAAACAGCGTAACCTGGAGGCCGTTTACTGTTAACGATTAAAAGCCTCGCAAGCATGACATAATTGTATTGAGTTTATCCAATTAAAGTAATGACTCTGGAAATACAGTAAATGACGTGTCATTGTGTTTTTACAAACTTTTATTTAATTTCACCTGTCACTTCGTCTGTAATAGAATTTTGCCAATTAATTTAAACCAGGTTCCCGACTTTCAAATGAGATGAAAATATAAATGCATATGTATATAGTATCATCAACGACTCATAACTTTCTGGGATTGGGTCCCCTATCAGGATAGAGTTAAAGACATATCCCGTCGAGTTTGGGCTCATTTGATTTGTCTTAACTTTTAGTTCATTTTGTAGTAACTTTTTTGGCTTGTTTTGAAAAAGTATATTATTATTTTCAATATATTTTTATATTGAAACAAAACTTATTTGTATTACAAGCTTGTCGCAGAAGTTACTTTGCTAATATTATCTTAATGCATTATTTGCCTTGAAGAGATTTTCTAGTGTGATAACGTAGTTAATTGATTAAATATGTAGCAAATACCTAAATTCATACTCGTACGCTCAGACCCCGAAACCAATATATTTGTAGAACACACAAACGTTGGTCCGATCCAGGAATCCAACACGAGACTTCAAGCACAGCAGTCACCACCACTGCACCACCGCGGCAGACAAAACGAAATACCCTAAATATTACTATTTTCAATCAAGTTAAGACAGAACGGATACTTGAATCCAATTAGAGTTTCAAAGTTAAATCATTGATTTATTAGAAAATAGATTTATGATATTTAATTAATTTTGAGATGGCAAACAATTGGTCTAGTTATGTCTACAAATCTGGGTTTGATTTCTTCGAGTTGAGAAACACAAATATTAGTAAAAGTATTTATTACTTTATTACTATATCTCAATAAGTATCTAAATATAAATTGATAGCAATAGTTTTTGAAGCCATGAAATCAATCTGTCTAGACTTTAAAGAACTTTTAATTATGATCGGGGTAAATTTAAATTGAAACCCTTTTCTAGAATTTTATTTTATAAATATATTTACTACCAAAGTGACTCTAGTATGATTGATGAAAAGTATGAGTAGGATCCAAGAGTAGGAGCCACCATCCTCATTGTGAGAGCATATAATGCAACATGTTTCAACAAATATCTTATATAATACTAGCTTTCGCCCGCGGCTCCGCCCGCGTGTATGTCAGTTATCGCGGTAAAAAGTAGCCTTTGTCCTTTCCCAAGTTCAGTTCTATCTTCATAT
Source organism: Phragmatobia fuliginosa (assembly GCA_932526445.1). NCBI lineage: Eukaryota > Metazoa > Arthropoda > Insecta > Lepidoptera > Erebidae > Phragmatobia > Phragmatobia fuliginosa. Next base: position 6,087,032 of record OW052058.1, on the reverse strand, counting down.
AAAATTTCATCAAAATCAGTTCAGTAGTTTAGGCGTGAAAACGTAACAGACAGCTGTCTGTCTGTTTCGTTTTCACGCCTCTCTGTCCGTCTGTCTGTACAGACAGACAGAGTTACTTTCACATTTATAATATCAGTAGGGATTATGAAGGTGAAGAGTTGGTTTGTTTAGTAGAACGCGCTAATATCAGGAACTAAAGGTCCGATTTGAAAAAATATTTCATTATTAGATGTCCCATTTATTGAGGAAGGTTAAAGGCTATATCATCACGCTGAGATTAAAAGGAGCGCAGCACTAATGAACAATGTTTCAAAATAGGGGTATTTTTTTCTCTTGGCAGCTTTCGCTGCGCGCGCTGTTTAAACGGTTTAAGTTTCGCATAAAATATGTATTACAGAATTGTTCCCCTTTAAAAGTTCTAAAAAAAGTCTACGACAAATCAAATCAAACATTTTTTATTTCAAATACACCAATACAGTGGCACTTTTGAAACGTGAAGTAGTCAGTAGTGAAGCTAATTGTCTGTTCCGATTCGTAGATCCTATGGAGAAGAACAGACAAGAAACTCCATGGACACTCTTTTCCAACATAGATTTTTCAATTTTCGGTTACATTGTTTTAGGCATTTTATTAACATTTAGATGTGAGGACAATATAACGATGACAGCATATGTCTATATTTTAAGCTGGATTCACTATAACCTTTTTTATGGTAAATAAATTGGCTTCTGCTCTATAAAATCATGCTACGGGCAATAGAAGACGCGGTCTGTGTTGTGTGGGTCAGGTAGTAAATGACAAATGTTAAGACACGTCTTTGACAAAATACTGAGGCCCGAGTAACGCCGCGGAACGAAACTGGTGTCAAAAAGTAAGTATAAGTTACTCCTTAGCTCATCAGCTTCCGGTCAGTGAAAGTCCCGTTAAAATCGTACCATCCGTTCCAGCGATTTCCCAGAACAAACAGACATACAGACGGATAGACAGACAGATAAAATTTCCTTTTTGATATGCATTTAGTAAAAAAATTGTTCATTTGATATTAAATACAGACACTCTAATTTTATTTATTTGTATTTGTATAGACATGTGTATAGATATTAATTTCCAAACTATTCGCACATTTTCTCACTCCAGCAAGATTGAGTAAACTGCAGAAGTCTCAGAGAGCATCCAACTATCTTGGATCCAAGTGCGATTTAGATAAGTATCATTGGAGTAATTAAAACTATATTACTTGGACTACTCTCTCAAGTAAAGTAGATGTGTATTTTATTAATAATACTACTCTGTATTGTAAATTCAGTAGTTTATAGTGACATTTTTGACACTTGACAGCGACATTGACAGTCAAGTAGCTTATAGTTCGATATTTATTATATTAGGAGACCGTTTTTTGTTTTTTCAGTAGATAGTCCCCATTTTATTTCATCCACATTTTTTTAGTCACTGAATTCATTACGACGAGGACTTGAAGACTAGAAGACTTTAGAATTGAAGACATTCATTACTTGACCGTGTGGTGACGGATTATGAATGCAGAGTGTCACCACTCCTATTCATTCGGCGGGTGTCGTAAAAGGCGACTAAGGGATAAACTACGCAAGATAACACCGATGCAAAGAGAAGGAAAACTTGAAACCAGTCCTATACCAACCCGTCTGGCCAGCATGGTATAGTAAGCCAAAACCTCCTTTCTAAGTAGAGGCCTATGTCCAGTAGTGGACTGTTAAAGGCTGTTCATGATGACTCAAGTTTGCTTCACTCAAATACAGACTACATTCTTAAAAATATACTTCCTCTCTGAAAGTTTATCCACTTATCGTAATAAATTCGAACCCAACGTGTGTCAATGTTATCGTAAGTTTTTTTATTGGCATCCGCCAATGTGAAGTAATCATTACTTGACATTGGCAGAAATAATAGATGCCATCTCATCAAAAGAAGATTTTTTTTCAATAACGTACTTCATCGATAAAAGACAGATTACAGATTGACTTAAAATCAATTGTCTTTGCGATTAATTTTCATATCTATTGAAATTTTTTGAAAAACAATATTACAATTCCTTATTTTTGAGAAATTGGTAAAATATTTTGCCGTCGAATAATACTTACCTTGTAATACTTCAAAGTCAAAGGAAGAGTCATAGCTGAAGATAATATCCAAACAAAAGCAATCTTGATGGTAACTCTTTTTCTCGTTTTGTTTCTTCCAAACCTCATGGGATATCGTAATGAAAGGTATCTGCAAAATGGAAAAATACGTCAAAATGTACTAATCAATATTTTTATAAGATTCACAATAAAAACTAAAACTTCGGTCGTTACAATTTATAAGATACTCCAAAACTCTAAATTGTATACAAACCTTTTAGGTTATGTTCAAAATTAGTGAACCTTATTGTCGCACTCTTTTAAAACTAATACGATTCGTGTCAGTTTTCAAAGTGTTCCGTCTATAATTTATAATATGTCGGTATTTACAATATTTAAAATACACTTATGATAAAATAAGAGCATTAAACAAATAATCATTATTAATTTTAGTTTTATTTAGGCGTATGTTCAGGCTTTTGGAGCTAAACGGGGACACTCATTCTGTCTCGTTCCTAGGTTGGCTATGGCCCCACAGCAATGCTGCTATGCTGCTGAGCACCTTTCCATGGCAAAAGATCAAGCTCGAGTTAATTTAAATATTTTTTACTAAAATTATTATTATTATAAGCTACTTTATTATTATTTAAGAAAAAACACTTTGTTCTTTCCACGTGTATGTCCATTATCATAGAAAAAGTAGCTATGTTCTTTCTTAGGCTCTAGACTATCTGTATATCATATTTCATTGAAATCTTTTCAGTAGTTTTGGCGTGAAAGCGTGACAAATAGATAGTGCTACTTTCGCATTTGTAATATATAAGTCTTTTGTATTAATTCACTTTTTTGTTATGTTTTTTTTTCGTGCATGAAAAATATTTTATTACATACCTGTCTACACTAATGGTGCAAAGGTGCATGATGGATGCGGTACAAAGCAACACGTCGAGGCTAATCCAAGTTAAGCAGTAATTTGCTGGCAATGGAAAATAACCTGTAACAAGAAATGTTTTGTAAATTACTTTAATCATTACAATACTGGCGGAGGTAACATGAGACGCTGTATTATATCAGTTGGATTTACCCGCTAAGTATCTATCCATATCAAATATCTTTAACAGACTGACTGACTTTAAAAGAGACTGTGATCCCTGAGTTTGTTTCGTCCTTACTTCTCAGGGCTAGTCCAGTTAGGAAAGGCCGAACTCATCTGCTCCAAAAAAAAAAGTTTTACTTGCAAAAGTGTTCATGTTACATAATTGCAGAATAAATGATTTGATTTGATTTGATATTTAAAATCAATTAATAATATTTCGCCGAGAAAGGTTAAAGGAGTTATTCTGTCATTTTTTATGAAGTGCCTGAGCCTCAAAATTTGTCATCATCATATTAAACAATAACAGGTTTAAATTAACAGATTTTTTATAAAACTTAAGATTGATTACTACTTGCCAATACTCAATGACAAGAACTCCTTTTTTTATAAAAGAGTTACTGCTGTGAGGAATAGGTATCGTGTCCCTTCAACACAATGGAAGGATCCTCCTACTAGGCGAAGTGTTCCTGCCTTGCGGGTCACTGCCCAACGGTTTATGCTGGGCAATTGTGTGTATGTTAATCAGCGCGATATTTTCTATATCGCGATTCAGGATTAGTTACTTAGTGGTTCAGTGTTTCTCCGGTAGATAGTGCTGTTGTATGTGAAAGTCGCCACACTGCCATTTAAATTAATTTGCCTAAATTGCTTTAAAACAAAAAAAGGCGTTTAATGCATTGTTCAAAGAAACTTAAATATAAAACTACCACTTTGTTAGACAGTTAAGTAAATGCATTTAAGCGAATACTTCGCTTTATTCCGAGCACTTCATAGCTATGTCTTCTTTTGTGTTCAATAGTAATTGCATCAGTCTCATACGCTCAATAGGTTTGTCCACAGTGCGCTTCAATGATAATGAAACGCTTTTAGACATATATGTTGAATTTAATTGATTTTAGTCATTTATTTTTAGTAAATTAATTTGTATTTCATTTTGTTAATACAAAGTTCAAATCAATATGTGATTTGATATTAATGCTTTCTAGGGTTTGGTAGTTCATGGTTCGGAAGCCTTACAGATTCATCATGTCCGCCCGTCCGTCCGTCCAAACGGTTAGTGCTAGAAAAATGAAACTTTCATGGATATGTGTTTTTGTCACGTCTACAAAGTGCTACAATTAAATCAAGAAAACAACGTTTTTTTGGGTGTAGGGAGGACACGTAAAATGTTTTTTTTTCTCAAATGTACCCCATTGTGTGAGGTATTATTAGATAGTTTAGGTTGCTAACACAATTTTCTGATTTAGGCATCTATTTTTTTTTTTATTGTTGTAATGGAATAGGCGTTTGTCTTCCATCTCACCTGATGGAAAGTGTAGATGAAGACGAAGATGGTACACGCCCATCCAAAAGAAACCTGTTCACTCTACTCTTAAAGGCTCCAGAGTTCAACTCATCAGGAAAAAATTTATTTTTTATTTACGAGTTATTTAACTTTTAAGGGGATTTTTTTCTAAGAAACCTAAGAAAAACTGTAACGGCTTATATAACTTAATTAGATCATGAGTTATAGATTATATTTCTTTATTTGTGGTATTGTTCTTATTGTGCGGTACTTAAAATTTTAACGACTGAGAAACAGAATACCTGTAACGTGATATCTTGCTTTTATAGTTTGATTGGAAATTTGATGTATTTATCGAGTATTTTAAACGAAAGGTAGGTAGGTGTAGGTCCGTCATGGTGGTAAATAGTAGCCTATGTGTTATTTTGATATGTACCTAAACTATATTATTAAGAAGTTTCATCAAAATCCATTAAGTGGTTTAGTAGGGTCATTTTTCTGCCCATTATAATCAGCTTAGAAAAAAATTAAAAAGTCAGGAATAACACAGTCCTTGTTGTAATCAAGAAAGTGTCATTTATACGGGGCGTGGAAAAGCATCTCACTAAGCCGCCATAATATGGGCCGCCATACTTTATTGTACGCATTCTCAGCAAGTGTGGTGGTCCCCACTCTTGGATTCTGCTCAGGCTTTCCATCAGGCAGGGTAGAGTCACTTTGGTATCCTAAATAAGTATATATATATATATAAATACATATTACGGTACAGAAATTCTATATAACTATATTCTATCGATTTATGTCGTAAGTAGGCAATAATGGTCTAACTTAGTAGTATGTTCTGTTGGTCTTTGAGTGGGATATAAATTTCTTACTTGTAGTATTGTAGATCAATAAATTTGTAGTTTGAAAATTTCCAAGTCGACAAATTCTTTCATAGATTGGATGTGCGAACAGCGATCACAAAAAGGTTCTTGATAAGGGTACGGTAGTGGAGAGCAAATTGTTCAAGTCATGTGAATGTTTTGTTGTTTTGATGGAATGGCAAGAAGTATTTCAATTGAATTAAACTTCGTATATTCACAACGTACCTCGTAGTATTGTATTACTTTTGTTAAAGGTAAAATTGTCTTTAAACTATCCGTATTTTGGAGTACCAGCTAAAGTTCATAGGATAATAAAAAAAGGAAAGAAAACGTGAAGAAAAATGCATGAGCTGACTTTGCTTCAAATAAGTGTATTTACTTTCGTTACTAAGTCTATCAACATATTCATATGCATTAAGAAAAGCTGTTTTCTTTGTACAACATTTTGCATACATGAATATACTCTTTGAGATACAAATACTTACTATAAAAGTAATAAATGAAAAATATAATATTCATGTTTGTTTGAAATTATTCAGGAAATCAGCCCGCTTGTATATTAAATATTACCGTAAATGATAGTGTTATGTCTTTTGATACGAATCAAAGGATTTTCTTTGTAAAAATCATCAGCAGATGTTCAACGCTCTAGCCGTGACAGCGTTACAGACAGATAGAAAGGGTTATTAATTACCTTAGCTTTAATGTCAAAAGCTACCTTAATAGAAAAGAAATTGTGTTATAGTCATAGATGCACAGTCTTATAGAATTTTTAATTTTCGCAGCGAATGTTTTTCGCTTCATACCCTCTGTGGGGGAGACGAGGCAAAGGGCTCCCGGCAAACCGGGCTACCCACTAAGCCCCGCGACCGCCAGTTTCGGCAGGCAGGAGGAAATCCAGGAACGCATTAGCGTGTTCTGGACTCCCCCTTGTCGTTTCTCATGAATGCACCTATGACCTATCGATTGCATTATCATGCACTCATTATCGACGGTTCCGAAGTCACTGAGTCCCATGAGCTTCTGTAGTTGGGTAGAAATATCGCCTCCATGACAGTCCTCAATGGCTTATATCATGAAGTGCTCTGAAGAGCTCTTCGAACTGGTCCCCTTTCCCTCTACCTATACAGGACAACAGTAGCCTCGGCAGCCACCACTTTAATGTAGTTTACATACATCAAACTAAGTAATTTAGCTTTTTCTTTTTGTGCCAAACAGTTAAACCCTGGAACTCTCTACCAGCGCATGTGTATCACTCCCTCTATGATCCCGGGTTCTTCAAGCAGGAACCTGAGAAAACCTCTCACTAGACTCACAAACAGCTATCACATAGTGGAGTTCGCCATACTGTATTAGTAGGGTCATTTGTCAGGTAATAAATTTAAAAAGGAATGTAACAAGCTCGAGAAAAATCGCTTCCAACTATAAGCCACTTAGTTCTTGCCTTAGTCATTATATGTTAATAGTCATGTGTAAAAATCTATAATTTAGTGTCCCTACTATTAAAGAAATTAACCGAAGCTAATTCTCGTGTTATTCTAACTTGTATCATGTTCCTGTTTACTGTATATAGGTTAGCGCAAGTAACCCTGTGACCCAATTTAGTTATTGAATCAACATTTTTGGAAGAACACACAAAAACACTCATCCATTTTTATGCTCAAATTTTTATCCTTGGTAATAAAGCCACTATGAAGTTTTTTTTTTCAATGTTCATGAGATCTGGACTTATGGTAATAATCTATACATATAAAAATGAATTGCTGTTCGTTAGTCTCGCTAAAACTCGAGAACGGCTGGACCGATTTGGCTAATTTCGGTCTTGATATTTTGTGGAAGTCCAGAGACGATTTAAAAGGTGAATGTATAAAAATGAATAACATTTGTTTTAATAATTATGGATTCCTTTTATTTGTTTTGAGTTTATTTTATATAAAAGTTTAGGTCTTCTATTTATCAATTGAGGCAGTACGAAGTCTGCCGGGTCAACTAGTCTGTGATAAAAATGAATTCCTATTTCCTTTGGCAATGGAATGATCCGCTGCTAAACCAATTTTCTTAATTCTTTAATTATTGGATAACCTATTTATGAAGTAAGGTTTTGATAAAACATCACACTAAGACTAATATAGGATACGAGCATCAATGAAGAATGTTCTAAAACTGAGAAAATTTATCACTTTCAAGCTCTTGCGTGTCTGATAGATAGTTTGCAATAAATTACAAAATATAGTTCACTAAACAAGTTTGAGAAACATTATGAAGTTAATTTTTCATTGAATAATACAGATATAAAAACAAACATCTTACAATCGCAATTTCTAAATACGAATATATTCAAAAAAAATCTATTAATTTTATTCAACATTGTTCTCCATTTTGTTCACATATTACATTTCAATTGCCACTTAAATCTGATTGAGATTAATTAAATCACCTAAATGTATAACGGGATAAAGAAGGTTCCTTTCACCTTTTAATATTATAAACTCTTTTGCAAAAAAAAAAACGGGCACTTAAGCAAATAACTATTTAATAGTTACTATGTATTTGTTTGACAAGTTTAGGTATTGTTATCCTCAGAATTTTATAAATTAATTAAGAAGAAATAGTTTTTATCAGTTTTATCATAACATTTTAATTAAATAATTGAGAAATAATGTTTAAGCTCAAAACACTATTATTGTACCTGACCCCCTCTTGCTGGAATCACGGCTTGCAATCATCTGGGCATGCTAGCGAGTATATCTTTTATGGTTGCTTGGGGAATACGTTCCCACTCCGCGGTAATCACATTCTTTAACTCTCTGATGGTCTGCGGAGCCGGCTGCACTGATCTCACTCGTCGCTTCAGAACGTCCCAGACATGTTCTATGGGATTGAGGCCCGGACTTCTAGCTGGCCAGTCCATGCTAGAAGTCGGAATTCGTCGCGCGCCGTCGACGTTGACGCGCCCACCCGGTGGGCGCGAGCGCTGTCGTCCATAAAAATTGAGTTTTCGCCAAGAGCGGTTAAAGCGGGTTGTGCGTAAGGAATAAGAATTTCCGTTATGTATCGGTGTCCAGTTAGTGTACCGTTTTCGATGAAGACTAACTTCGTACGATCCAAAGAATTTATTGCTGCCCAAAACATAACAGAGCCCCCTCCATAAGGTGTGATTTCTTCAAAACATGCCTCTGCAAAGCGTTCTCCTCGTCTACGTAGCACTCGCCGATGTCGGTCTTCACCATGCAGAGAGATCCTGGCTTCATCGGAGAACCCTATCCCAGTCTTCATGAGTCCATGACACACAATTTCGAGCGAAGCTAAGCCTGGCAACTCGATGTCCACAGAGTAATTTAGGGCCGCGTGCCCGGCGATGACTGTGTATATTAGCAGCGAGAAGCCTCCTCCTGACCTTTCATAGACTAATTTGCACATTTCTTACTTCTTCGAGTCTGTTCTTGAGGTCAACATAAGAAGATTTGCGATTTCTCAACGCTTGACTAACTAGAAAACGATCATCCCGTGGTTTGGTACATGTCTTTCTGCCAGAACTAGGCCTTCTCTTGACGGAACCGGTCTCTTGATAGCGCTGCCGGGTCCTTTGAACTGTAGACCGACTCACATTTAGCCTCTGAGCAACGAAGCATTGGCTGCAACCTTCTTCAAGCAGCGCAATAATTTTGCTCACTTTATCTACCATTTTCGAGATTGCTAAACAGCAATTACAATACTTTTAAATGTCAAGAACATCAGATAATTTTATAAAAATTGACAAAAAGTTAAATAGAGTGGATATTAACTATAGGTAATTCGCGCCTCAAAATGTAGTTAAAAGTTGTTTTCTTTGAAAACCAGGCTCAGTCAAAAATTTGAATTTGGAAGGTACTTTTATAAACATTATGACACTTTTATAACTGGCCAGTAACATGTTCAAATGATTAAAACCTTTTTGGTACTTTATTTTTTTCAGCCAGGAAGAAATTACAGTACCTAAGCCTTCAAGATTGATTATTTGCGAGGAATTCAGTCGAAATTTTGGAATTTAAGTGCAAACAGAGAATAAAGAACAATAACCCTGTGCAATAATTAATTTATTTTTTGGACCACTGACTTAAAATTTAACTATGCTCGCGTTAGTAAAATTTAACTATGAAACACGTGGATAAAAACGCTTAAATCCAGAGTTATGAGAAAAAACATTTGAAAAATCACATAATACTTACTAAACCGACCTTCAAGTGACTGTGTTAGGAAGTTTTCTTTGTTTTGGGCCAATTATATATCACAATAGTGCAAGTTTTATTTATTTAGAATACTGACTCAAAAAATATTATGTCAATTGATTTTGATTTCAAATCGAATCGGTGACGTGTGAGAGCGTCACTAATTTCAAAATCTGTTGAACTGTCAAAAAAAGATAATAAAGGAATGGACAGAGTATAGCCGATCCAGCCAACTTCGTCTGCGTTTCCTGCATGTTCGGCTTCTATTGGTCTAAGTTTGATTTTAGTTTCCCTTAGGCATTCCAACAAAACGGAGTTAATCATAAAAATAACTTGACACTAGAAAATTTTATTACAGATAATACAGAACTTATTTTATTAGATAGGTACGTTGCGAACATTTAGAAATATTTCGTTAATATTCGTGACTCTGCGGTATTCTATTTGAGTGTCACAGTTGTACTCAAGGTTTAGTTGTTAGCTTAAGCGACTACTAATCAAGAGGTCTCGGGTTCAAATCCCGGGTCGGGGCAAAAAGTGTTGTTGGGTTTTTCTTATACAAAATTCTTAATAACAGCCTGGAGTCTGGAATTTTGGTTTGTGATTCACGCCCGTGCATCGGAGAACAGGTTAAACCGTTGGTACCGGTTGTTATGGACATCTCTAGCAGTCGTTATAGGGAAGTCAGTGCCTCAAATATACTGACAACTAGTTCAATCTTCGAATTTCAGTTCTCCCTTATGGTTGCGGAGGTCCGATGCTTTTTAGAAATAAAGGTTAGGAAGATGATGACCTGTACTCAAGGGTTTTGGTCCCATTCTTAGCAAATATATTTTCATACACGCGAAAATAGAAAATAAGAGTATGCTGATAAACAATATCTATGCATAACAATAAACGTAGTTTATCTAAGTTTGCAAAAGTTCAATGACATCTTACTCCGTAATCTCATAACTTGGTAATACTTCAATAAGCTTGACTTAAGCTACCTCAAAGATGTCGCGGTGGGCGGTAACTTACATGCTTGAAACCACTAAATGAAAACCATAACAAACACAATATTACCGCATTCATATTTTGTATATATATATAAAATGGTCATATATAGCCAAAAGAATTTAATTGTCTTTTTAATCCCATTTAGTAGGTCAGCGCTCATAGCCAAGCTTTAGGTGATTGGAAACGAGGGTAAGGATCGACGCCACGGTCAGACCTAGATGGGTGACCGTCTGTGACATGATATGTTATGAGTATTTCTGTGATTCGGAGGCGTCGGTTCCGGTTGTTATTATAAGATAACAGTCGTGAAGCTTATTTGGAGGCCTTCGGGCGGTTTAAATATATCCAACGGCAAGATTACGTAGCCACAACGTGTCTTGCCATTCCCCAACCCGCACTCGGCCAGCGTGGGAATCTATGTGTGGACCTTAAAGGAGACCCGAGTCAGCATTGAGAAGTTATGGGTTTTTCTTGTTTAGTAGGTCAACCTTGGTAATTTTGATCATTTCCTAAACCGTCAAATAAAAATCGATTACCGAATCGCCTTATTTACTTATACTAATTAAGCAGCCCAATCATGAGTCGCCATCAAGTCGGGGGGAGTGATGGAGACAGAGAGTTGAGCTCGTCTCCGTCAGTTTCACAATCACCTCCCACTTCTAGGTGCCCTAGTAGACTGTTGCGTAATTTACCGAGGGTCGACTATAAACCTTTTTTATAGTTCGTATTGATTTTGTTGTATATAATTTCTTTTTTTTAATGTTATTTTTTTTTGTATTGTATATGGTATAAAATAAGGGGGAGGAATGTTATATATGTACCCACATTTATACATAAGTGGCTGCGTCCACTATACATTTAGATATTAAACCAGTGTGCTAATAGCAGTCGCTTGTTTCACTTGCCTCCTATTACGTACACAACATTAACCAACCATAAACTTATTAAAGATAATTTCTAGCAATGTAAATCTTTAAACTATTAATATTAATATTACATGTTTAAATATTCTATAATGAATAGTTATTTGAAACTTTTCTGTTGTCAATAATAATAGTAAATCACTGATTTTTCTTCCTATTTTATGGATCTCTTAAATGTCTAAAATGCTTTGATTAATTAAAGCTTACCGGCGAACAAGTATCAATTGAATTTGGTTATCTTATAAAATCCAGGCTGAAATGTACTATTGCTTTTAAGGAGGCTAAATAGAGTAGAAATTGATGATTTTTAATGTTTTTTATGGTAGGTGTAAGTAAGAATAGGTACTTTCGCTATAAAGCTAAACTCAGGAGTCTGCAGATGGCAGTGGCTAAAGGCACTAAAACTAAGAACCGCTTAGTTCTGGTGCATATTTTTTCGCTTTAAATCGGTGACTACCAAGGCCAGTATGTGTTATCCCACGTGGAATTTTAACCCACGACCCTTGGCGCAGTAGGAAGCGGCGTGGCGACCGCTTATACCCATAACGCCAAGCGTGCAGTCATCATCATAATTAATTCTGTATTACTTAAACATAGATTATAAAGTTTATTCACCAGTGTTTCTGTACTCAAACGTAATAAATATAAAAGCCTCCAAAACATACTGCAATGCATTTGTTAAATTACCTACCAATTTCCTTAAAACGTTCACCAAAAGAGATTCAAGCCACTTATATCTCGCTTATTCTATGATAACAATGCTTTAAGTATAGCATTTTGACACAAGATGTGACGCTAAGAAATAAAATATGAGACAGGTTATTTTACTAACTTTAGAGTATGGCATTATATTTATAGTGCACTCGCATTTTCCCGAGGGTACGTTTGTTATCATTAAACAAATAAAAATTAGCATATGTCTTTCCTGGAGCATCAAAGTATTTTCGTGGCAAATTTTATTGAATTCAATCCAGCGATTTAGCGAAACGTCACTTTCAAATTGATTACTTTAGTACGAATTTTGTTCGACTTATTTACATTTTTCATTCAGAATTGAATCTACTCTTTAGTTACCGTTACTTTTTTTGCATTCAAAAAGTAATCACTTTAATCCGTGCAATGACCCTGGATTATTAATTTGATACCTTTATCATTTCATAGTTAAATGTCAATGTAATAATATAGCTTTAAAAATGAAATATTATTTTAAATCAAGACACCAATCTATCCATTTCTATCCGACATTGAAATAGTCGATTCATATTTTTTATCACATAACATAATTACTCATGAAAATCTAAACAAACAAACTAAATAATCGATAGAACGGTAAACAATTAATGTCAAAAGTTAGTACTAGAACAAATAAGTAAGTAATTGGAATTATAAATTAGACACAATGTATCATAATAAAATTAAGCCCAAAGTGGAGTTCTGCCCCTCCATAATACCCAAAACTAATGTAATCCATTAATTTTGGGGATAGGTAAGGTACGTGTTATGTTTCAATTATGCCCAGAACAACCTGGTTCTGTAATTGTTCTTAGTTGGGTACACGTGTATTATGTAAGTAAAATGTCTGAATATACATTATTTATGTGTTAGTGTGATTGAGTTTTGTTCTTACTAGAATATTTAACTTTCAATGGGTTGTAAATGACTAAATTCTTATGATTTCTTTTGATTTGAATGAAGTTTCAGTTGCCTGTAAGAGATTACCTTCGAGCGATAATTCAGTCACTTGTACTTACTTCCTTACTTGTAAGTTAAACTTTTAATTAATCTTGTATACAATAAAGATATATATTCTGATTATTGTTCAAATCAAAATAGCAATTATAAGTTTCTATAATTGAAAACTAAATTTTCAGCTAAACTGTTGACCCAAAAAAAAGGACATTATCACATAACACCTATCGTTAGCACCTATCGTTAGCAGTGTTAGATAAAATTTCGGCTTATTTATACTAATTTTATAAATTCTTAAGCTGGATTTGGTTACGATAATCAAACCACGGGCGGGGCCACGGATGACTTATAATTGATTGCCTCTTTTCCTTTAATATAATGTGTTTATGCGTATGTGTGAATATGTATTTTGTAGGCATTTCAAATATCTAAGTTAAGATATAATTGTATGCTTTTATACTTTTCTACATAGTACGTGTCCTACTAGCCATTATTCCCAAGTTTATTTGGGGTCGGCTACTAGTTCAACCGGTTTTACCTGAATTTCAGATTTTCCACGGAGCGACTGGCATCGGACCTCCGCAACCCTAAGGGAAAACTGAAATTCGAAGATTGAACTAGTTGTCAGTATATTTGAGGGCACTGACTTCCCAATAACGATTGCCATAGATGTTCATGACAACCAGGACCGACGGCTTTACGTGCTCTCCGAGGCACGGGCGTGAATCGCCGCCAAACTTCCAAACTCCGGGCAGCTATTAGGAATTTCCTAAGAAAATCCCAAAAACACTTTTTGGCCCGACCCGGGATTTGAACCCGAGACCTCTTGATTAGCAGTCGCATACGCTAACCACTAGACCAACGAGGCAGTACGTGTATTAAAATATAAGGTCTATCTTCATTAATGTGCATGTTCAACCAATTATTTTATATCAGATCGACACCTTGCTCCATTAGCGGAATTGTTCACGTTTTGAGAGCAAACATCCATCAACGTCTTTTCACTAGATTTTAAATTTAAATTATCCGTTGCATGGAATAAAATTGTGCGATGTACATATAACAATTATTATGGACATGATTTTAATAGTTGTTTACATGTTTTGTTATGATACACACTCGTTGGTTAAATCATAATGATACTTATAATTTGTCAGTTCTAAAATTTTATTTAGGATCGAAAAAATGTATACCCTGAGAAAACTAATGAATTTACTCTCATCATCTTAGAGATGTCAAGATCGTGTTCTATATTTTTTAGGGTTCCATAGCCAAATGGCAAAAAACGGAAACCTTATAGATTCGTCGTGTCTGTCTGTCTGTCCGTCTATGTATATGCGTATGCCATAGCCACTTTTTTCCGAAACTATAAGAACTATACTGTTGAAACTTACTTACTTAATTACTTTGTGAACCGCATTAAGATTTTCATACAAAAATACAAAAAAGACAATAAGTTTTGGGGTTACGGTATTCGCATACATGGAACTGAAACTCAAAAAAAATTTTTTCCTCAAACCCATACGTGTGGGGTATGTATGGATGGGTCTTCGAAAATAGTATTGAGGTTTCTAGTAGTTTGCGCGAGAGCTACTTCCAAAGTTGTAAAATGTGTGTGTGTGTGTGTGTCCCCTGTAACTTCTAAAATAGGGATTGATAAAACTAAAAACAGTATATGATGTACATTACTATATAAACTTCCAACGGAAATGGGATTTAACGAGATCTAGTTAGTGGTTTCTTTTAATACGTCATAAATCGTAAACTGCAATTTACCTTTCATTCAATCAATACACTATTACTAAATCATCGATCAAAGTTACAACGAACTACAAGAAATTTTATATGATGATACTTGCTTAAACAGAACCTTTCAGTCTGACTCGCACATGGCCGCTTTTTTTTATAAACAGAAAAACAGATAGACACACAGAGTTTATTTTAATGTATTATTATTGTGTAGATTGTTAGTAATTAAAATATGTTTTCCACGTGTAAACTAGGTGTAGTGGTGTGTACAGAGGTACTGATGCCTTACCGTACAAACATCACCCTTGAAAGCTCTTGAACAACGTTCCGACCCCACAAATTGATCTACACGGAGGCAATTTAGTAGCAAGCCTCTAAGAAATTCCACTTCACCACGAAATAATTGCATCGCTTCTCTAATCAGTTAATAACAACGTTGTTTCTCCACAAATTAATTCTGCGGAACTCTTATCGACATTGTGCATAATAAAATTAAGTTAGAGCTTTCAGCCATAGTATTTATTAAGGTTTTCTTTCTTAGAAAAATAAGCATAATTCAGATAACCTCATTTTTTGGAATAATCTAGAATTGTTTAAGACGAAATATAAATATGATTAATAAATCCGTTGTATCATTAACTTTAATTTGTTTCGTTTTAAATCTTACGCAAGTAATGAAATAAAACTAAAAGTTTATGTTCGGCTGTTTGTGGTATAGACTTTTATAGTTTGCATGTTACTTTATATTTTAATGTTTTAACGTTTTATTGATTTTGTCTTGTTAAAGAAATCTCTGTTCGGAAATCCAATATTTTCATGATTTTTCATGACCTATTTTAATATTGTATAATTTCTTTTGAACATTTCAAACAATGACGTTGTTTGTGAAATGTTTGGTTTAATCATCTCTTTAAAAGCAATGTAATTTAAGGAACTGATTAAGATAATTTATCAGTTTAAACTCACACTTAATAAAATGATTTAGATGCATTTTGTTACGTTTTCCGTAACAATGTTCCGTGTTAACGTATTTTAGCCAAAAACATTAAATTAATTAATTACTAGCTTTTCTCGGGGGGCGGGGAGCAGAACATTCAAAGTATCTCTATGCTAAATTCGTAACAGACAGACAAACATACACGGTTACTTTCGAATTAATATTAGTGGTATGGATCGTTATCGTTAGTGAAACTATACTTTTTTTCACTTTGATGGCAATTGTACCATTTATAACACAATACATATTCTTTAGATGTTAATTACAATCAACGTGTATAGTCAAAATGGACGGATTCTACTCATGTTTTCCATAAGGCAGAGCAGAGTCACTTTGGTCAGATTCAAGATCTTCTTCCTAGCCTTATTCCCAAAATCATTTGGGGTCGGCTACTAGTTCAACCGGTTTTACCTGAATATCAGTTTTTCCATGGAGCAACTGGCATCGGACCTCCGTAACCCTAAGGGAGAACTGAAATTCAAAGATTGAACTAGTTGTCAGTAAATTTGAGGGCACTGACTTCCCAATAACGATTGCCATATATGTTCATGACAACCGAGACCGACGGCTTTACGGGCTCTCCGAGGCACGGGGCTCAGATTCGAGATAAAGAAAAAAAATCTTACCTCGTACTAAAGTCAGGATCCCCAGTGGCATCACCAGTATAGCCACTAATAAATCTGTTATCGCTAAAGACATCAAGAAGTAGTTTGTAACATTCTGTAATCTTCTTTCCAAATATATTGCTAGGCAAACCAGTACATTCCCTGCTGCTGTAAAGACAACCAGCATCAACGCAGCTAACGCCCACCAGTTGTTTACTGCATTTTCTTCATTCAGAGTTGTTGTATTACTACTTGTTGTATTACCATTGTCTATACCGAAGTAGCTATCTAAAGTATAATTAACTACTTTTTCAATCGGTGAGGTTATATCAGGTACATTGTTTGATACAGATGTATAGCTCTGTTCATGCATTGTGTTCGCTTGTTTCCTTTGTTATCAATCTCATCTTCGGTCGTATTACATTCATCTTATTTCGAAAATGTGAGTCGTATCTGGTTACATTGTCGCGTACAGTTTTTTTTCAATTTTCTTTATCATCTGTAACAAAATACGAACAGGATTTTAGGAACATTATTGTTGTGAATTTACTTTTGGAAACTTTGTTACACTCTTTAATAATTTTCATTTATTTAAACTACCACATTTAGAAAAGTATCTTTATTTATTAAATATTTTATAAAAATTACAGTTACACAAAATTGTAGTTGTCAATGCCTTAATATATGCCTTATGTAGACAATGCAATGACTATCCAAAAATGGTTCGTATTTAAGAAAATATATCCCTCTCGGTTGATAAAAATCTAGGTCAAATATAACGAAAAAGAACGTTATAATAGTAGAATCCTTAAGCTTATCCGAAATGTTATAGAATCGATACTTACAAAGCTACGAAATCCCTAAAATATTATTGTTTTCTTCACCCTTGAAAGGTAATCTCACTAAAGTTATTCAGCTAGTAGAATCCTTTGATCTCTTTAGTCTCCTGATAATACTTTTTAATATTTATTCAAGAAAAATTAAGACAACAATAACGAAAAAGAAAAGATAAAGAAGAAAATAAAATATCATAAAACGAAGTTGAAATAATTCTACTGCATAAATCAAATATAACCAATCTGCAGAAAATGTGTGATTATCTTTTCAGTGTCTACGAGTATAATATAACTGAAGTTTATATACTTCTAGATTAGATATAAATTACTGTTAGCTTTACAACATTATCTAGCAAATAATTGAATAAGTGAAAGTTAGTTTTAGTTCTACACAAAACTGTGGATGTCATTTTTTTACACTGAAAAGGCCACGCAATTTCATTGACAGATAGTTGAACATGGGTTAAGCATGGCGGACAACTCCTCCGATATAAAAATGTTCTGAAGCGTCACATGAAAAGATGCAATATAGAACTCTCTCGCTGGGAGAGTTTGGCAGCACAGCGACCGGAATGGCGCAAGATTGTGAAAAAGTGATCCGCGGATTTGAGGAACAGCGTTTAGCTGACGTCCACTCGCTGTCATTCACTATAATTGTGAGAGCGGTAAGCTCACTTGCCCACTTTGTGCAATGGAGTTTGCTGCAAAAATCAGCTATATAAGCCATCTCCGGGCGCATCAGCGCCAAGCCCTATAAGGGGTTGAAATGGCCGAAATCCGTCGGATTATTGTTATTATTTTCAGATTTATAAGCATTGAATAAAGTGCCACTAATACCACAGTACAATTAAATATAACCTGAAATACCTAGAACTTAAATATCTACCAGTATTTTTTTTTTTTTTTTTTTTTTTTTTTTTTTTTTTTTTTTTTTTTTTTTTTTTTTTTTTTTTTTTTTTTTTTTTTTTTTCGGGTAGTTGTGAGTGACACACAAGTTTAATTTAGCTCCCATTATATCTTATTAAACAAATAGTATTGTTTGTTATTACACTTATATTTATGCATTAGAAGTAGTAACAAGTCACTACCTGCCAGTGTATAAAAGTTGTTTTACATTTTCCTTTCCTCCGGCGTTCACAAATATCATTGAAGATGAAATCACTGCTAAGCACAGTAGAAAACCTCAGCAACATGTTCCACAGCAGAATGAGCAAGTTTGAAGCTGATCTCCACAACAACACAAGCCCCCTCACTAATATTGCTGGTCTTGCCGGAGAGTTCTCTTCATTCCGGGACTTTGTAGTGGATGTACTAAAGAGTCTACAGCAACAAGTTGAGTCACTGGTATGCAGCATGGACAATATAGAGATGCAAGGGCGAAGAAAAATTCTTTTAATCCATGGAGTTGAGGAAGAAAAAAAAGAAGACCTTATGTTGAAGGTCCAAAATATAATACAGACTCAGCTTGAAGTAGTGGATTTTAACAAGAGTGACATTAAGCGATGTCATCGCCTTGGTAGACCTACAGCTCCACACAGGCACCGACCCATTCTTATCAAACTACAACATTTATCTATCCGAGACAAGGTATGGTTTTCAAAAATCAAACTTAAGGGTTCAGGTATTACTTTGTCTGAATTTCTTACAAAACCACGTCACGATCTGTTCCTGGCTGCGAGAGAGATGTTTGGTGTTGCTAAGTGTTGGACCAGGGATGGAACTATATTCGTACTTGGGGCGAATGGGGAGCGTCATAAGGTAAGCGCACGAGCTGACTTAATGAAGCTCGCTCCAGTTATATCTGAGGACACGACCAACGTGGAGCCAACCACCCGTAAAAATGTGACCACAAAGATCAAAAGAACGGCCACAAGGAAGTGAAATTCTTGAATAAAAGTTCTTTCTCGTAATTTTTCATGTCAGTAGCGAAAATTTGACTCCACAGTGTTCTTATCGTTGCCTACTAGTGTTAAACATGCCAATTTTCAATAAATCATTGTCGAAACCTATATGTAATCATCTAAATAGTATCGGTATTAATTTTTATCATTTACATGCACGGTACATATACATAACTTTTTATCTCACAGACTAATAACAGAAACAGACAATGTCATAATAAACTGTCATGTCATGTGTCAAATCTTAATCGATTTGTAAACGTACCGACTGATATTCTCGTCACGGTACTCGCATAAGTCTTGAAAATTTTACTGATGTTTCCATTGTTAAATTACTGACTTATTTATTTTTAAATATGCATGTGATGTTAAATTTTGTTTTTTTTTTTATTTATTTTTTATACCTTTTTGGTTAATTTTTATTTGTCTGTTTTATGTATCTCTTTTTTGTTTACACTATTTGTGGCTTAAATTGTGAACTCCAAGCAACTGGCAGGTGGACTATACTGCGGTTACTGTTGAAATTTTGAATATTTTATTGTAAATATATTATATATTTAATTTTATACATTCTAGGTATTTTATATATATATATACATATATATAAATATATTATTATTATTATTATTTATTTTTACTGTTCAGATTTTTATAAATAGTTTATGAACTCTGATAGTGATGAGTTTTACTCACTCGGTAGTGATGACAATGACAGTTTTGCTAGTATTTCTTCGCTGGCTGATACACTTCAGCGACAATTTTCCGATGTCCCGCGAAATTTCAATGTTATACATATAAATGCGCAAAGTATTCCGGCTCATTTCCCCGATATGCTGACAAACTTTGATTGTAAGGATATACACGCTATCCTTGTTTCGGAATCGTGGCTTAAGCCTTGTCTTCCTTCGTCCACTTATTCTCTGCCTGGTTACACACTCATAAGAAATGATCGAACAGTGGGTGCTGGTGGTGGGGTTGCTATTTATCTCCGACAATACATACCGCATAAAGTGGTTAGTATATCTCCTCAGCCACTCCCACTAAACGCTGGTGAACACTTGTTCGTAGAAGTTGAGTTGCACCACTCAAAACTATTATTAGGGGTTTACTACTGTCCATCCTTACGTGTCAACTTTTTTTCCTCCTTCGAGAATATCTTACAATCTTTTTTACCACTGTATACTCAAGCTATTATTATGGGTGACTTTAACACTTGCCTACTGAAAAATGACTCTCGTTCCACAGCACTACTCTCCATTGTAGAATCTAACAACCTTTCCCTTCTTCCTCTTAACGCCACCCATAATTTTCCTAATTGCAAACCCTCTCTTCTTGATCTAATTCTTATTTCGTCAGGCGATCGCGTTGCCAAACATGGACAGTGCGCTGCAGACGAATT
Organism: Phragmatobia fuliginosa; assembly: GCA_932526445.1. Taxonomy (NCBI): domain Eukaryota; kingdom Metazoa; phylum Arthropoda; class Insecta; order Lepidoptera; family Erebidae; genus Phragmatobia; species Phragmatobia fuliginosa. The sequence goes on along the minus strand of OW052058.1, from coordinate 6,066,383 downwards.
TTCTTATCATGATCTCCTTTTTCTCTCATACAAAACCCGCCCTCCTAAGGCAAAGTCGAGACTTCTGTTACAGCGCAATTTTGCTGATATAGATCTTGAGCTTCTTAGACAGGATGCAGAGAAGATCGATTGGGTCCCTCTCCTGTCGGCATCATCCGTTGATGAAATGACAGAGATATTTAACAACAACTTAATAGCTCTGTATGACGTACACGCACCGGTTCGCCCTGTTAAGATGAGACATTTACCTTCTCCCTGGCTTACAGATGAAATAAAAAAAATTATTAAGCGCAAAGCAGCAGCAAAATCTAAATTTAAAGCAAGACCTACAGACTACAACAAAGAAAAATACTTAAATTTGCGAAATCACTGCAATAAGGTGTGTAGGAATGCACAACGCCAATATATTCATAGCTCCGTTCAAAACAGTGATCCAGCTAAAGTCTGGAAATTTCTCAGGTCATTAGGGATTGGAAAACAGCGTCAAGAGTTATCCTGTAACCATCTTGATATTAATTTACTAAATCAACATTTCTCTGCTTCGTCTGAATTTAATAAGACAACCAAAATTAACACTCTACACTATCTTTCGACACTTCCAATTCCCGACTACCCTCCACTAGTTCTTAGTCAAGTGTCTGCTTGTGATGTTGAGAAGAGTATTCGGTCCATAACATCTAATGCTACTGGCTCTGATTCCATCAGTCGTAACATGGTCCTCCTTATCCTTGATCAAATTTTACCCATAATCACCCGTATCTTAAATGAATCCATCATTGGCGGCGTATTTCCATCCAAATGGAAAGAAGCGCAGATTATTCCCTTACCTAAGAATCGTAACCCCATATCCTATTCCGAATATCGTCCTATATCGATCTTACCTTTCCTTTCCAAAGTCCTTGAACGCCTTATCCATAACCAGCTCAACTCATTCCTTTGCAAAAATAACCTCCATAACCCATTCCAATCTGGTTTCCGCCCCGGCCATAGCACAACCACAGCTGTCGTTAATATAACGGACGATATTGGGGCAGGTATGGAGAATGGAAAACTCACTGTGCTATGTCTATTAGATTTTAGCAACGCTTTCAATACAGTTGACTACGACGTTCTCCTTGCCATACTAAACTCTCTCAACATATCTCCATCAGCTGTTGACTGGTTTCGTAGTTACCTGTTTGGCCGCCGGCAGCGTACCCGCCTTGATGACAACTACTCCACTTGGCTGAATACATCGGCTGGTGTGCCACAGGGTGGCGTTTTATCCCCTCTGCTATTTTCTATTTTTATTAATACTATCACTAACAATCTTCTTTCTTCCTACCACCTGTACGCAGACGATTTGCAAATTTACTTTCAAACCAAGCTAAATGAGCTGCCACTGGGTATCGATGCCATAAATAGAGATCTTAGCAATATATTTAGATGGACAACAATGTATGGACTCAAAGTTAACCCCAGTAAGACACAAGTTACAATCATTGGCAGCTCCAGACTTATGGCAAAGATTGACTGGCCTGTACTACCACAAGTATCTTTCGAAGGAGTCATAATCCCTATCAGTGACACAGTTAAAAACCTAGGGATATTCATCGACAAAACCCTCTCTTGGAACGCTCAATTACAAAATGTTAGTCGAAAACTATTCGCCTCTGCAGCCTGTTTAAAAAGACTACGCAATTTCCTTCCAACTCCCACTAAAATTGAGCTTGCACAATCGATTCTGCTACCGATTCTCGACTATGCCGATGTCAGCTATCTCGACCTAAACGAGGACCAACTTGATAAACTTGAGAGACTTCAGAATTTTTGCATCAGATTCATTTTTGGTTTACGCAAATATGATCATATATCCGAATTTCGCACTAAACTCAAGTGGCTCCCAATTCGATTTCGCCGGAATACTCATATCCTCTCTCTACTTTATAATGTCTTATTTAACCCAACAACTCCTACCTATTTGAAGAAAAGATTTACCTTTGTTCATGACACACACACACGATGCTTAAGGTCATCGGAAAATCGAACTTTAGAAATTCCAACACACTCGACAACCTTCACTGATAAATCCTTTACAGTGCAAGCTGCACGCCTGTGGAATGCCTTACCGGAGGCTGTAAGGCAGGCACAATCGGTGAATACTTTTAAGAGACTCGTCAAGGATCACTACCTATCTCTGTAACAACTATGAGCTGTCGGAATATGTATGGTTATGTATGTATTCATATGTATAATATGTATGTATGTAGGCGCATGAGTGTATGTATATATATGAGTATTAGGAAACTCTAAATGTGCACCGCTAACTACAATTACCTTTAAGTATAGTCCATTTTATGGTTGCCTGGAAGAAATCGCAGTCTGCGATAAGGCCGCCCATTGTACCACTGTTTTTATTTGATTGAATCCTACTATGTATTTCTTGTATTATGGTGTGCAATAAAGAGTATCTATCTATCTATCTATATTTAACTCAGAATTGCCGATATGTAGAATTTACTCTTGAAAATGTAATTATTTATATACGAACACTGTTGGCCTTGAACTAAACGGCATGATAGGTAACAATTTGCTAGCTAACAAATGACTATCATTGACTCGAGCTTCTGGGGTCTAAAATTAGAATCTAGTTAAATAATGGTATATGATACTAGTAGTTTATTCGTTTAGAAGTGTACCAACTGCAAATTTACATTTGTAATGCAAATTTATTGTAATCGTATATTTATGATGATAATTATGCAATGCAATTGCAGTAGTTTTCGTAAATTATATTTTTACATTTCCATTTATAGTAATAAGTTCATAGGATTGACCATAAAAATATATCGCAAAAACGATCTAACAGCTGATTGTGTCTCTTTGTTATATTGCTTATATTCAAAATTTTAAGTTTCTTAATTATAATATGCAATTAAGAATACTTATCTATCTTTATAAACAGTCTTTGTGACGAGCTCCAAAATTAAACCGCCTTGGTGAGCAAAGTGCAGCTACAATAAACTCATTTTAAGTCTAATGGCTAACAGACTTTGTAAACTATAATTGAAACTGTCTTATTCAAATCAAACAATATCTTTAGGTGTTCACCGCCTACATATTATCACGACCAATATATGCCCTTCTAACAGGCGCCATCAATTGAGAGAAATGGGCTATTATGACGATTTACTAATAGACTCTCAATGCTTATGGTGAAGGGTCGACCCTTATTCGTTCCCTATTTGCAGACATTATTGGTTTCCTCACCATCGTTATTAGATATTTATCGGACTTAACTTCTAACGGCTTATTGCTCTTCGACTTATTGAAATAAAGTTTATTTAGGAAATAGTGTATTCGGAATTTGTTTTCTTTTTATTAAAGATGTTATCCTGTATTTAATATACTTTTATTTTCTTTTATGATGACTGGCTCATTGTTCTAGTAGTAGGTAATCTTGACTATTAAACTAGAAGTCGTTTGTTAGAGTGTGATTTGTCAAAATTAAGTATTGGGAAACAAAAATTAATAGGCTTACCACCGACAACGTGAGCGGAGCTGAAGTGCAGTTAGTCAAATATAATACTTTATTTCGTTGATCTATATTTACAAGGAAGATAAAGTGAGATGTATGAATATAATGTAATGTAAGAAAATAGAATTATCGACTGTAGTTGACGAATAAAAACCTTTTTTTTTTGTATGTGCAGAAATCCCCTCGGAGTCGGCATGAAATTTAAAGGTCTCAGATACTAGTGTTGCTTGCAGATGACCCCCTCCTGGATGCCTATCAATGAATTATATATATATATGAAAAAAACCGCACCGGTGCGGTGGTGTATTCAGAATGAAAAAAAATTCAATCTTTCAATAAAAGAGAGTATTACCACCTCTATATTTTAAAAAAAACCCAGTCGGTTTCAAGTGTTCGTGCTGAATGGTAGTCACTTAACCGGTCGATGACCAGTCTGCTTGTTTGCCCCTATGTCACATGATCAATATTCTGATTAAAAACAAAATGGATTAGTTCTTTTATCTAATTTATGTACCCAAATCAAACAACCTAATCTACACAAACTAATTTATGTACCCAAATCAAACAACCTAATCTACACAAACTAAATTAGAATGTCTGTTTGTAATCACAACTTTTTCTCTTTGTATTTGATTGTTTACCGAATACTAACGTCAGTTTGTTGTTCAGGTTGTTTATTTAATTGTTTCTGCTTATTTTAAGAATGGTTATACTTACTTCCCGACAAGCTTTGCCTACAGATGGATTTAGTTAAAAGATATCACTTAGTCACTTAGTTAACTTGCATATTAACTAACTTAATTTCTGTTCTTTTGGCATTATTGAAATGTTGATATATTGTGTGAGTTGTGGTGAGAAGTCGACACTGCTAGTCCTTTTTATTGTCATGTTGTAAATTGACTTGACTCTTCATTTGCTTACCTGTTCAATTAAGGGTACGTGAAGTAGGGTGCCATCTGATAACCAATGTTAAGTGTCATCGTAACTGATGACACACAGAAACATACTAACGTTTGTTATTATTTTTATTTTTTGTATGTACTAGCTATATGTGGTTTATCTAAATAAATGTTTTTTTTATTAATTTAACCTTAAAATACTAATTATTTTATTTACATGAATATTTTAATGTGCTTGGCAAATTCTTTGTTCACTGACTTGACTACCACTTCAGGATAATTAGCTAATCACACAAAGTATAGCATTTCTAGAAGTTAGTGATGTTTTTTTTTAAAATTATAAAAATTAGTGATTTCTTTTATTATATTAATATATAAACGATTCTACCGGCGTTGATAGAATTAAGTCTATTATAAATTTTGATAATTCCATTTTCAACCAAATTAATTCTAAGAAGGTGTGTGACATGAAACTTGAGCTTATGTATACACATTAAACTACGCATTCCTACTACAGATTTAAGGGTTTAAACCTCTGATATTGTTGTGTTTTGAACGTCTACATACAAAGCGTTTCATCCTTCAGTAAGTGGTTTTTTATCCCTCGATAATTTTCTCTCAGCTGGTATCATGACGAACGTGCTATCATTTTAGTCTTCGAACTTTATATATGTAATCAAAGTAGTAGTTTTCAACACTATCTATACTATTTAAAAAAAATCCAGGTAATGACATGTCTCATATTTTTACTATTATTGTTTTTTCTGTTTTGTGTTGAATTAAATATGAATAGTATTAAAAAAAATATCGAGACATCTACTGGCCTGATTTTTGTTCAAGAAGAAATACAATAGAAAATAATTTGAGTGTATTATATAATCAATTATGTATTACAGGAATTAGCTCACTCAAGGTGCCTTTGAGTTGCCTAATTCGACAAGATTGCACGGGCCGTGTTAATAAGCAGAGTGACGGTAATTCCCGTTACACTTCCATATTGGTGTTATAAATTAGCGGAATCAACATCAATCTTGGCTAATTTCAGGAGTACTCGAACTAGCACGATATGGAAAAGTCTGTAAATATTTGATAGTCCGTTCTTGTAGGAAGTGTTTATACTATATCATGAAACAATCAATAAGAGAAGAACATCGATTTAAAGTACATCGATAACAGAAAGAAAATAAAGTTGAGCGGGTCTGTAAGTAGGTACCGTAAGTTTAGTAAGTACTGTAAGTTTAAGAGCTCTAAATAGACAAAGAAGGCGAACTATTTATAAACAGAAATATAGAAATTCAGTTTTCAAACCTTTAATATCCCTGTTCATAGCTCTTATATTGGATTCAGTGAAACCATCCAATCATTAAACCCAACAAAGCTTTTAATTGAAGTGAAGCACAAATTCTCGACTGTTATTCTTGGAACTTGAATCTCTGGCAGTTAAAGTATTAATATTATTTTATGAGATCAAGTTTAATTTGGATAGTAAACTATTAATTCAATGCATGGTATTATAAGACAGAGTGCTTTTTTATCATTTGAGATATGATTTGAGATACTATAAGATATGAGGAGTCACAGAATATCTTCTGGTAGATTTCTTCCTAAAATAAATGAGTCCTGAGAATCACGGTATTTCAAATTGAGCATCATAACCAAGCATAGCTGTCGCGACCATATTTACTTAATTAATTACACAGTCTAATAAAGAGAATCTATAAAAATAATACACTTAATAGTATTGTATAGTACATAATAATAAAAATTAAAGTCTCTTTCGGCCAAACCGAAGCTATTCTAGTGATTTTGCCCTTTATAGTTTACTACTTACGTCACTTTTTGTGACATTCATGGAACGGATAGAGGTGGTGACACTGTTTATTTTTAATACGTCATCACAAAGAAAGTAATAACATTCTATACCATTCTGATCTTATCTTCCATTAGTTTTTTCTATCTTTAATTCCATAAATGTCTAGACGGTGGCATAAGGTAAGCCGATTGTTGTTATCCCGACACTGGCCAATTCCATTAGTGGGGCCAAGTCATACTTGAATAATTCTGAGTGCTTAATAATTCGTGTTGCGTTCAGGAATACATAGCAATTCTCTATATATATATACTAATACAGTAAAATTTAAGAATCTCATAGGCATTGTCTGCCGGTCTATCTTAGGATGGATTGGTAATGAGAAGTTAGATGAAGTTACGCATTTAATAAAAAAACACCTAACAGCATTCATTCGATAGAATTAAAGAAAAAAAACTTTATAGCAAAATTTAAAATGCTGTAAAATTTGATTAGCTAAAAATAATTAACTATTATTACTTAACAGTAACAACTGATTTCTTAAAGTAAATTGAGCATACCTAAATAAATTTTGAGTCGACGCCATACTATACAATCAAAAATTTTTTTTTGTGTTAAAACATGTACAAAACGGAAAAGATTATAAAATGTGAACAAACTTCTTAATAATTAGTGTTATCTTGTATATTTATTCAAATAGTTGTTATTTTTACAAATACAACTAAAGAAATCCATCAAAGGACCCTTGTTTAGTATAAATCAAATGTGTATCACAACATCTTTCTCTTGTTTAGTGGTCCGTATTTTTTAATAAAATATATATTGTCAATTTCGTTCGTTCAATTCGACACACGACAAAGCTTTTAGGCTTATACTGTCAAATAATAAAAAGTGAGCTCATGTTAAATTGAAATTATATGGAAAATTTGGGACGACTGTTTTGCTAGTAGTGTAAAGTATTGGAGTAGTGTATAAATTCTTTCAGTACACTTTTATTACCTTTTATTGTAGTTTGAAACTTAAAAGTCAAGAATTTTATTAAATTTTTCACTTTTATTTTGAAGTATTTCTAGTTCGAATTTTTCAGTAAAGTTTAATAAATAGGAGCTGATCTAATGATAAAATAAGAAGTCAGTTTCTCACATCACTTTATTCAAAGGTCATTTATAAGGTTTTCAAACTCTTCAGAAAAATACTAGATGAAAATTCAATACAACTAACATTCTAAGCACGATCCTATTGTAAATTTTCTAAGGTATGTCGGTAACATCTGCGGTGGCCATAACCTTCGAGAAAATTGATGTACAGTAATATATTCATTTTTAGTTTCGTTTCCACTTCACCCTAAGAACGAAATTCGAAAACCGAGCAACTAGAATCAGTTATATGTATAATGACATTAATGACAAAGCGTTAATCGAAAAAGCCTACTTAAAATAAAAGCTTAAAATCAAATAAAATTTGATTTATATTGTAGGGATATACGTACTAGTTGTGATAATCGTCATTGCATTCGACTTTTGATTGAAAACTGATGTACAATGATTGTCATTTATTGGATATGAATTCTGCTACTATCATAAAAATACATGGATGCCTAACCTTTTAGAGTTTAATACATAAAATAGAACTAAAATATGATACACATTTCAATCCCAAATATCTCAATATACCCGACTTTAGGAAAGACATCCTGTCTATCCTGATGGCGAGATTTGATGAAGATAATTTTTATATTTCTATGGTGAAAATATAAAAATTTATAAATATATAAAGTATATAAGTATATATTGTTAACAATAATATTTAAATTATCTTTAGGTCTCTGCTCGCACCCTTTTTGATACAGCTTTTGAACTTGGGGGTTCGATATAGGAGAGGGTTATCTGCAAGCCGTAGATGGCTCGAGGTACGTCGGGGTTTCAGAGATTTCCTTACGAGAGTACACCTGGTTCATCGGCTTATAGTTTTAGTCAGTTCGAGTCTGACATGACCATCAACTGGTGGTATCCGGGGGGATTTCCACACGAAGAAAAAAATGGTGTCTGACACTTAGATTACACGAGGTGTTTCTATTAAAAACCAACCTGGCAGGTGATCCCAGACGCTTTCTTAAAGGTCTCTTAATCATCGTACTACTTGCTTGCATGCCTTCAATGCATATGTCTACCCAAGTTTTCGATAAAGTATTGGATTGTGCACCAGAATAAAACTTTGTAAATAAAGTCGTACCGTTCATCCTTTTTAAAGTGATTGGTAGAAGCGATGTGCAATTACAGTGCGACGTCAAACTGACAGTAGACTTGAAACTTAATTAGAAGTGGATGGTACGTCAGAACTACGTTACGTTGAATATTGGAAAGAGCAAACAGAAAATTAATTAATTGGTTTTTATTTAATTTGCTCTTACAATTTCACTATTGCCAGAGTTGCAACGGTATTCAAATTAAAGCTTTGTGGAGGATTCTGTTACAGAAATTGAATATCACAATTGTTATTTTCTAGAATTATAACTCAGTTTTATGGATTACCTCTTATAACTATCGCTCTTAATCACATTATCGAATACTGTTACCTCATAAAAAATAATGTCAACCAATTGTTTCGCAAGATTTTTCAAATTGAGTAAAGATATCAGAGGAAGAATTCAGGGGATAAATTTTTTTGGAAAGATACCTAAACCTTAGCAATATATTCGTGTTTCTGGAGTAGATTAGCGGTATTGGCGGTGGTAGTTGCTTACTAATAGTATTAACATATTTGTATCCTAAATCATATACCTTCCTAGGAGAAATAAATATGTTTAACTGTAGCAAATCTACATAATCCATATGCTTTTTGTCAATAATTAGGTCACATCTATATTTAGTGACCCGATTGTCTCAGATCGCAATACGAAATTCAATTTGTCATTAATACTGGCAAAAAGCTGCTCTCAAGTGACAGTATCACCTACAGTCAATGTTAAGCTAGTAAATTAAATGGTTATTACCATAAAAGGACATAAGTTTTTTTTTTTTTTTAAAGACAACTCCCGCATTAGGAATATGAATTCCTGTGTCACGGGGGACTTTACAAACATACATGAAACGGACACAAAGAACACCCAGACTCAGAACAACAATTTGTGAATCACACAAAGTGTTATCCCGCGTGGGATTCGAACCCACGACACTTGGCGCAGTAGAGAGCGGCGTGGCGACCGCTTAAACCACTAGGCCAACCGTGCAGTCAAATTGAATAAGTTCTTTAGAATTTTATGTATCGGTGGATTTACAGGTTTTTTTCTTTGGTGCAATTACCATCTGGTTATACTTCAATAGTATTATTAGACTTATGATAGGTAAAGCATAGGATCTTGAAAAAGAAACCAGATTTTAATTAACATGCTACTAATGGAGTACGCGACTGAGCCAGATAATTTTTTCATTGGCTTTAGTGAAGCCCTGTCGTTTGCCGTACCTTCAATGTACGTCAAATTATATAGGAACGAATATTAACAATATGTAGTAAGAAAACGTATGAGTTTGTGACACGTTGTATTTGATACGAAGTTCACCGGATTGTGTAATAATTTATTTGTTCAATTTGATCATGGTGTTATACCTCCTCAAAACACTCCATTGAGAAATAAATAAATTTTAAGGGACTTAAATCATTCTAGATGCATTTTGTTAACTTGGTATAAAATAAGACTTGGCTTTTGAAGTTATCAAACAAATTTTTGAATAGTTACAATACGTTATGACACAGGACGCGTGTGAAATTACTTTCCTACATAGTAATGGAAAAAAAAGAGAGTGAAATAATATCTTTTTTTTTCTTCGTGGGTAGGTGATGAAAAGTCTACACGAACTTTTAAAAGCTCTTTGTATTTATTTTTTGCTATTTTTAAATAATTTAACAAAACAAAGTGAATTATTGTTTATTTTATTAGTATTTATAAACTACTTTATGGTAAATCAGTTTTAAAATCAATATTCAAGCCACCTGCCAGCGCACTCACAATCACAGTGAATATTGCAACAAACTGTTATTTCTGCATTATCACATACAATGCCCCAACTTGCTGATGTCCAGATGGCTCAGAGCAGTCTTGAGCAGAACTTTTCCAAGAGGATGGCCCAGCTGGAGGCACAACTGAATTCTGGAGCGGGCTCGAAGGAAACTGTTGCCCGCGTTTCTGAAGAGTTCAGAGCTTTCCGGGAGCTTATGTTTAATATGTTGGGGCTGCTGCGGAGGCAGATCGATGCGTGTGCAAAGATGGTTGATACTATGGAGACCCGTCATCGACAAAAAGCCCTCATCTTCCTTGGTGTGCCTGAAGCTGTGAAGGAGGATTGTAAAGAGACTCTGCTAAGCATCCTTAATGAAAAGATGGCTCTAAATGAATTAACAGCACCTGACATCAAGATTTGTTACCGGTTGGGTGCTCCGTCTGGGGAACATCGTCGCCCAGTCCTGGTTAGATTTTCTACAGCGGAGATCCGAGCGGCTGTCTGGAGAGTGAAGACCAAATTGAAGGGGACCGGCTTCTCGGTAAGGGAGTTCCTCACCAAATCTCGAGAAACGGCCTTCAGCGCGGCTCGACTACACTTTGGCATGTCAGCCTGTTGGACACAGAATGGCACTATTTTCATCAAAGCGCCCGATAATAGCCGCCATAAACTAGTCTCACTTGACGAGTTAGATCCACTGATAGCTAAATATCCTAAAGTAACAACCCCGCCAAAAGTGAGTTCGAAGAATGCTACAAAAGGTCCACGAAAGCAGTAATTGTGACATGTTTTGTTCAACATGTCCACATTCTGGTTTATACTTTAGCTGGTATGTTATACTTTATACTCATAAACATTGTCCGTTGTTTACATGCAAGTACCTTCTAATTTTTAATTCACAAACATTTAAACTGTGGTTAGTGATAATAGTGATATTGTTTACCAAGTTGTTGACAAATGACAATAACAACTGTGACAATGACATGTCAAGAGAACGTTTCGTTCAAAAATCATTCCGCTAAACTGGAACAATAATGAGAATGTCGTCTGTTTTATTTTACTTGTTTTTTTTTATAAATATTTCTCACTTGAACTCATTTTAGAAATGTTTAGATCACAGTTTTTAATTGTATAATGTTGCAAATTGTCGCGCATGTATTGTTTGAGTGTATATATTGTATTTTTTATTTTTTTTGTGTGTGACCGCTGGCGGGTGGTGTAAAAATATTAACTACTCACTCCGCCTCATTTTTATTTTTTTGCAGTCTACATTTATATACTAACTTTAAATATTAAGTATTTCGTTTATTTATATATATTTTCTTTCTATATATACAGGTTTAATTAGTAATATAATATAGTTACACTAATGAGTGATGATGAAATCGATGTGTATTTTTCCGCTGCCGACTCTTCGCTTGATGACAGTTTTAACTCTTTCACGGAGACTCTGGGTGACAAATTGCGACAAATATATCCCATAACATCCTGTCGTTCTTTTAATGTTTGTCACATAAACGCGCAGAGTGTCCCTAGTCATTTTAGCGAAATAACCGATAGTTTCTCTAACAATGACGTTCACGCCATCCTGATTTCGGAGACTTGGCTCAAACCTCAGCTACCCTCTACCTTATATCCTCTCACTGACTTTGTCCTTATTCGCAACGACCGATTAGATAAAAGAGGCGGTGGCGTTGCTATCTACCTTCGCAGTTACTTACCTTATAAAATTATCGCTTCTTCCTCCTCCAATCCTTCTGCAACAAGTGCGGAATATCTTTTCCTTGAGGTTTGTGTCAAGGGAGTCAACATCATTTTGGGTGTAGTATACTGCCCTCCTGCTGTTAATTACTTCTCCAGTCTGGAAACAGTTCTGGAATCTTTAGGGTCGGAATGTTTACATCACATCATCATGGGAGATTTCAACACTGACCTTTTAGCCCCGAACTCCTACCGAACACGCAAACTGCTTCAAATGATCCAAGCAACCAGTCTCCACGTCCTGCCTCTTCAAGCCACCCACCATAATACTGAACACCATGACACCTGGCTTGATCTAATGCTCACCTCATCCCCAAACCTTGTGTCTTCCCACGGTCAACTTCCTGCTCCCGGCTTTTCCCACCACGATCTGATATTCCTTTCCTATACCATGAAGCCTCCCAAAGCAACTCCTAAGGTTCGTCAGATTCGCAGTTTTCGATGCATGAATGTTGACAAATTGCATGCTGATGCTGCTTTGTTGAATTGGGAGAACGTGGCCGCTGCCACCGATGTGGACAGTAAAGTCAGTATTTTTAATGAAACCATCATGAACCTATATAACACTCACGCTCCAATTAAAATACTAAAAATCAAACGTGCCCCGGCGCCGTGGATGACGGAAGAAGTCCGGGCAGCTATGAGACGAAGGGATCAGGCCTTTATTCGTTTTAGGAAGGATCGGTGTGAAAGCAGATGGACCCTTTATAAGACAGCAAGGAATCGGTGTAACCAGGTGATACGGAACGCTAAACGCCGACACATTCTTCAAAACATTGAATCTTGTCCTTCCTCCAGCATATGGAAATTTCTGGCTACATTAGGTATTGGTAAACAAAAACATTTTGAATTCCAAAATAGTATTAGTTTGAATGATATCAACTGTCATTTCTCGTCTCCAACTACTCTCGATCTTCAAACTAAGTATGAAACACTAAATTATATATCCGCACTAAGCAGTCCCAGTATTGACTCATTTGCATTTTCTCCCGTGCCTCCTGAGGACATCAAAAAGATCATCCTATCCATACGCTCTAATGCTGTGGGCTATGATGGAATCAGCCGACGCATGATCGTAACCATCCTGGACCACATCCTCTTAATAATTACCCACATAATCAACTTCTCCCTCGACTCCGGAACCTTTCCCTCCCATTGGCGTAAGGCTTACGTCATTCCTCTCCCAAAAAAAAGTAATCCCTCACTTCCTGAACACTTTCGCCCTATTTCTATTCTCCCCTTCCTGTCTAAAGTGCTAGAGGCCTGTGCATACAAGCAGCTCTCACAATTCATTTATAAACATAACCTTCTTAGTCCACTACAATCTGGCTTCAGGCCCGGCCACAGCACAGTTACCGCCCTCCTCAAAGTGACTGGTGATATTAGGAAAGGCATGGAGGACACTAAAGTCACAGTACTGGTCTTGGTGGACTTTTCTAATGCCTTCGGCACCGTCACTCACGAAATCCTGCTAGCTATCCTCTCACACCTAATGTTCCACTCAGAGGCACTGGAATGGTTCTCGTCCTATCTTCAGGGACGACAGCAGTGTGTTCGTGTTGAAGACTTGTCTTCGAGTTGGTGCGACCTCTACTCTGGCGTCCCTCAAGGCGGCATATTATCTCCTCTCCTCTTCGCAATATTTATTAACCTCATCACACAACATCTTCAGTGTTCGTATCACCTGTATGCTGATGATCTGCAGTTGTATTCACAGGCAAGGGTGGAAGACATAGAGCAAGCCGTTGACAAAGTTAACAAGGACCTGGAATCCATAAATTCCTGGTCGCTTAAATTTGGGCTATCTGTAAATCCCGCTAAATGCCAGGCTATCATTGTAGGAAGCAAACGCATGATTTGTAGGTTGAATACTGCCTCAATTTCACCGATCTTATTCAACGGCTCGGTGATACCTTTTAGCCCTGTAGTCAAGGATCTGGGTCTACACATCGACACAACTCTCGATTGGCGAGCTCAGGTAACTCACGTGAGTCAAAAAGTAACTGGGAATCTGCGAACACTTTATCGCCTCAAGAATTTCCTGCCTCCTAAAACCAAAATAATGCTCATGCAGTCCTTAATCATCCCGTTAATCGACTATGGTGATGTGTGTTATTTCGACCTGAATGCAGACCTCCTCAACAAACTAGACCGCCTTCTTAATAACTGCATTCGGTTCATTTTTAATCTTCGCAAGTATGACCACGTGTCTGCTTTACGTTCCCAACTGAAATGGTTACCCATTCGCCTGCGCCGCAACCAGCGTGCTCTGACCTGTTTATTTTCGATTCTCACCTCCCTATCCTCACCCACTTACCTTGCTCCCTACTTCCGTTTGTTGTCCTCTAATCACGACAGAAATCTTCGATCAGAAAACAATCTGCTTCTCTCATGTGTCTCCCACAGTTCTGACTTCGTGAACTCTTCGTTCTTTGTCCAAGCAGTTCTACTCTGGAATGCGCTCCCTCTTGAAATCAGGATGTCCACTAACCGTTTCGTATTTAAAAAGAAGGTACATGAACTTCTTCTCAACGATATGGTAGTGTCGTCGTAACGAGAATACACCAACAAGTTTCCTTATATTCATAGTGTAAATATGTATCTATAATATGTAAATATATTTAATATGTTTGTATATATGTATATGTGTGTATATATGTGTTCATAATATGTATCATATTTGTTTATAAATTAACATACTTTATCTTTTATTTAATAAGGATATTTTATACTTATGTTGAATTGTGTAACCTATGCGCGCCTACCTCACAATATTTCTCCACCACCCAAAGGTCGACTGGTAGAGAATGCCCTGGGCATTAAGTCCGCCGATGTACAAATGTGCATAAAGTTATAAAATAAAATAAAAATAAAAAAAATAAATAATGAATGGTAGGTTATATATCAATATGAAGCTGCAATACTTGGAATTATTTTTATAGGCATTGCTAGACTAAACGAAGCATTTGCTGATCTTAAAAGATTAACGGGTATGGTACAGTCAAGTTCTAATATATGGAACTAGCTTTCCGCCCGCGGCTTCGCCCGCGTGGAATTCGTTTATATCGCGCGACACGGTAAGGGTAGTTTAAACAATCTTACATGATTTTATGTTTGATAATATAACATGAACTTCGACACAAACTTTCGTGAATCAATTCACCCTTCTACCTTTATTTTCGCGATAAAAAGTAGCCTATGTCCTTTCGCAAGTTCAGTTCCATCTTCATACCAAATTTCATCAATCAGTTCAGTGGTTTAGGCGTGAAAGCGTAACAGACAGACAGACGGACAGAGTTACTTTCGCATTTATAATATTAGTAGGGATTACACCATCGGACAGTAGAGATTACATCACACAGAAAACACCCCAATTTTTTGAAAAAAGTTGATGGGTGAATTTTCGATATTAAGTCAAAATAGGGTGAAAAAATAAATATTTCATATCAAATAAATTACAGTGTATTCGGGACATAAAAAGGTAAGTTTTCACTAAACTTCGTAAAAGAAACGTGTAAAAGATAAAAAAAAACCAAAAACTTGTGTTTTTGAATTTTTCACATATAATTTGAGGTTATGTAAATAAAAAATCGGCCTAGTGCATGTAAGGCCACGCACAGGAAAGGGTTTCTCAGTTACCCATAATTATCCAATGGATAATTGTTATGTTTACGTATTAATGCGTTAATTTTGTATGACGTTTTCCAAGTAAGCACATTGTAGAAGTTAACCCTTTACAACTCCTGAACTAACAAAGTCATCTAATTCGTTATAGTTTTTATTTAAAGTTCATGATATGGACCACTATCACGAATTTTTCCAGATTTTTTGAGCCGGCTGTTAAGCTTTTAGAGGGGGGGGGGACGTCCTGTTTTTACAAAAAAGTGTCCTTTAAAGTGGAATTTCTCGCAAACGGATAACTAAATCAAAAAATCGTCTGAACATCCCTTTAATGTTTTTAAAAGACCTATACAATGATACCCCACATGATGGGGTAAGAGAAAAAAAAAACATCATCACTACGTGTAGGGGACGTACTCTAAATAAAAATATTTTTCATAATTTTATTGTAGCACTTTCTCGACGTAATTACAATACATATTCATGCAAAGTTTCATCTTTTTAGCACTTACCGTTTGGACGGTAAGTCGAGGACAGCCGGACGGACGGACAGACGGATATGACGAATCTATAAGGGTTCGAAGTCATTAGCTTCGGAACCCTAAAAAGTTGTAGATCTTTTATTTACCTACAACTTTGCCATTTAACTTTTTTCCATAGGACGTGTAGTTTTGCCGGAAATCGAGTTACCCGTTTTTTACCCTTTGTTTTATATATTTAGCCATCCAAAGTGACTCTACCCTACCTTGATGGAAAGCATTGAGCAGAATCCAAGAGTCGGGGCTACCACACTTGCTGCGAATGCATACAATAATGCTGCACGGTTGGCCTAGTGGCTTAAGCGGTCGCCACGCCGCTTCCTACTATGCCAAGTGTCGTGGGTTCAAATCCCATGTAGGACAACACTTTGTGTGATTCACAATTTGTTGTTCTGAGTCTGGGTGTTCTTTGTGTCCGTTTCATGTATGTTTGTAAAGTCCCCCGCGACACAGGAATTTATATTCCTAATGCGGGAGTTGTATAAAAAAAAAAAAAAGGAATTAATGTATGGCGGCCCACACTATGGCGGCTTAGTGAGATGTGTTTCCACGCCCCGCTTAAAGGACCCGAAACCCCCCCCCCCCTACCCCTTCCCGACCTCAGATCGCCCGTAAATTATTTTTCCTTTCATTTTTATAATATTCTCCTCCTTTTCCAATAGGTTTCATCCTACTATAATTTTACTTGTTTTCAAAAATTGTCTACTTGTCTACTGTCTACTGGTCTATATGTCATTTACAAAACAAACTATCATTATGGTTGCCATGCAAGTGTGTTATGCCTAGCAACCTGTGAAGTTTTGACAGGAGATAAACAGTGATACATTTTGACATCTACGATTTATGTATTTTTATAATCACCTAGCTTTGGCCTTTGTATCTCGATTATTGCAGTAAAAAGTAGCCTATGTCCTTTCCCAAGTTCAGTTCTATCTTCATACCAAATTTCATCAAAATCGGTTCAGTGGTTTAGGCGTGAAAGCGTAACAGGCAGACAGACAGACAGAGTTACTTTCGCATTTATAATATTAGTAGGGATGTACGAGACGGGTATACATCCGTGATGCGAGCTACGTTATCAACGGACATGAACCGGACACAAATAATACCCAAAATCAGAACAACGTTTTGTGGACCACACAAAGTGTTGTCTTGTCTGTGATTTGAACCACAACACTTGGCACAGTAGAAAGCGGTGTGGCAACCACTTTAATCACTAGGAAAACCATGCCAATCACAATTAAGTTGATACGTTGTACAAATATATTATGTTATATATTAGTTACACTTCTAAAATATGTATATTATTGATATCTTTTACAATTTATGTAAGTGGCAATGGGCTGGCCATATTAGCCGCAGGACCGACAACCGTTGGGGTAAACGTGTTCTTGAGTGGGGACCGCATCTCGGCAAACGTTGTTTAGGACGTCCACAAGCCAGGTGGAGTAATGATTGGCGCAAGACGGCTGGCAAGAGCTGGATGCGAGTAGTCGAGGATCGAACTAAGTGGCGTGCAATTGGAGAGGCCTATGTCCAGCAGTGGACTGCGATAAGCTGATGATGATGATACGTTAATACGTTGCAAATATATTATGTTATATATTAGTTACACTTCTAAAATATGTATATTAATTATATCTTTTACAATTTAAGGGGGAATTGTTCCTTAAAGACTAGGCTATTTCCGTAGGCCGTAGATACAATACTATTCATAATATAGCTTTATTTGCTTGATAATAAATAAAGTTTAACTACACTGTATTTTATCGTCTGTCTCATAAATTCAGCAACTAAGAAACAGTGTTTATCTACACAATAGTGTTTTAGTTTCCGATGGAAGAAAGTACTTTTTGTTGTTTGTGTTTTGAATCTATTTGCGGCTTTGTTGTTACACGAATTTTTTATGTTTTGCAGATATTTGACTACCTCAATGGCGCAGTGGGAGCGTATGCAACTGCTGTGCTTGAGGTCTCGGGTTCAATTCCCGGGTCGGAGTAAATGTTTGTGTGATCCACAAATATTTGTTTCTGAGTTTGGGTGTTTTTTTATGTATAAAATGGGTGTATTTACAAAAAAGGAAAATTATAAATTTTCATCAGTTGTCTAGGACCCATAATATAAGCTCTGCTTAGTCAGGGACTAGATGGCGGTGTGTAACATGTCCGAAAAATAAATATTTCTGTGTTGTACCTTGAAATTGTCAAGAAAATGAATATTAATGAATAGATTTTAACAAGTTAATATGGGTTATACTTATAAGAAAACCAGCAAGATATCTCAAAAAACGAGTATTACTACGGTCGAAGTACAAATAGATCGATATATACACTAACAAAACAATGAGTAAAATTACCTTTCATTTATATTAGTACAGTTTTAGCTCTTTATCTAACTAATTAGATTCTAGAAACAAAATCAAGTCAAAGTCTAAAATCATCTTAGAACAGTATTCCTGTTATTTCTGCCTAGAATTGTTTGCTACCATAAAAAAAGAATATTACATGCTATATTAATTAATTAAACTTTTGTTTTGTTTTATTTATTAACAGTACAATAGCTGTTGACTGTAAGAAGCACATTATTCTTACGAATTAACAGTATTAAAATAGATATGAAACAGTAAACCAAACTTCGAAACTTAATTTACTCCGGGTAGCTTTAAAACTTCAATGGTTTTTCACATTTTCATCAACGGGCTTATATATAAATGGCCGGTGCCCTGGCTATAAAATTAAATAAAGCAATATCTACAGAATTACTTTTCTATCGTAAAATTATTATTAAAATTCTTGGTTGTAAGAGTAAATTATTAAATTTTCTGTTCCAAATTGTGAGGTTCTCCTGTTTGACTTTTTAAAATTTAAACTTGACTGAATATTTAATATTTTTTCATAATATGTTATCTTAAGCATGATTTGTGTTTGGTGTTGGCGTCTGAACGATTGGTATTTAATAACTAGTTATTAAAATTAGTATCTGTATTTGTATCTTACTCATAGCCCATTTGCCCTTTTTTATTGCTGACGGGTTAGTAAATCCTTTCGAATCTTTGGTTCCTCGGGGACTCAGGAGCCAAGAATATAATGGTGTGTGATACACTATTTCTGGAGCATTACCGCTTCACAATAAGAGACCACTGCGCCTCAGCTCTCCTCACCCGACAGTAGGGCAGCAATGATTGCTGGCGGGAGCAGGTCTCGTCCGATTTGGTCGCCTAGGACGCCCTAGGACTAGGACATGGAACAGTCATCCAGCGAGAGTTGGGCGGAGTCTCACTCGGCTACGCAGTGGTGGCATTGTACTGTCTCCCCGCGTCCTCGCCGAAGCACCTAGTAGAGTATGTCAGTATCTGAGTTAACCGGTAGATGATGCGACCTCCCTCCCTACTACCTAAGCTTCGTGGTTATGCAGAACGGCACCAACACCGCATAGCGTGCATTGCGCGGCTGCTTAGTGTCTGTTGGTTTCGCATTTCGAGCTCACCCGATCTTCACCACTATGACCCCTGTGGATAGCATAAGTCTGGTTATAGACCTTCGCATCCATATCCACCATAATGTCAAAAGGCAGAAGAAGGCGGAAAGCCCATTTGCTTTTAAGGTAATTAGAAACAATCACTGAGGGTAAATCACGAGGCAGATTCTGCTCATACTTTCCATAAGGCAAAGTAAAGTCAGTCTTATACTAATAGTTTTAGGGTTAAGTATTCAGTATATTTTTTTAAATTATCTTTATGAATATTTATATAGAGTAGTAATAAAAATGTACTAATTTTTTTTTTAACCGAGCTGTAGCCGTACTAAAGTAAACACGATGCTTTTAATAAAGTTATTAGAAGTAATAAGGCTATTATAGCTCACCGGAAAAAGCCCATAAATCCCTTAATTGCTGTTGTATTACTGAGAAATAGAGACCAGCTATTATTTATGAAAATAGCCCTCTATGAGTAGTTTTGTTTTTTTGTTTTTATGTATTCGTTGATAAAAGAATACACGTCAATCATATATTTTCCTACTTTCCTCGACTTATAATATCATTATACTAAGACCCAGAATTCATTCGAACTTAATATGAGTAAAATGTCATGATGATAGGCAGACTAAATTATAGCATAAATATAAAATATATGTGTCGTAAGTTGTATAACAGAAAGCGGAAATGTCACTATACCAAAAGGTATAGTTCTCATCAAATAAAAAAACATGTTGAACGGTCTATGCTTCTTTACTAAAGCTTTAGGTAGAGAAACTATCTTCCGAGCCTTTATTCCCAAGTTTATTTGGGGTCGGCTACTAGTTCATCCGGTTTTACCTGAATTTCCACGGAGCGACTGGCATCGGACCCTCGCAACCCTAAGGGAGAACTGAAATTCTAAGATTGAAATAGTTGTCAGTATATTTGAGGGCACTGACTTCCCAAAAACGATTGCCATAGATGTTCATGACAACCGGGACCCACGGCTTTACCTGCTCTTCGAGGCACGGGCGTTAATCACCGCTAAACTTATAAACTCCGGGCTGCTATTAGCAATTTCCTAAGTTTAGGTAGAGAAAACATTTTTTAAAATTTCAACTATTTCTTTTCATTAATCAACAAGGTGTAAATTTTCAAAATGGTTTTGGACACTGGTGATATTTCAAGATATGACATTTTGCTTTCTGCCATTGTTTTGGTCTAAAGTTATTAAATCAATTACTCAAGTGTATATTAACGATCGAGGACAAGTGATTGCTAGCTCTGTTGTTGTAAGCGTTTGAAGCTACTATGACTTAGACTTGTTCTAGACAATCTAAATAATCTTCATTTAATATTTTATGAATGTCATATTACTAACACATACTCTTTGTCAATATTAAATTCTAGGTTCTACTGACATCAAGGTCTCAACTATTGATTTAGAATACTGTTAAATAGAATAGTGTAATAATTTTACTGGTTGATTCTATACAGCATTAAAAATAATATATAAGTCAAAATATAATTAAGAAAAATGATTGTCTACCAAACACTAACTGTCCGTGTGGTGACGGATTAAGAATACAAATTGTCACCACCCCTATTCATTCCATGGGTGTCGTAAGAGGCGACTTAAGGAACAAAATAAGCAGCTAACATCACTGCCAGGAGAAGGAAAACTTGAAACAAACCCTTTACCAACCCGTCTGGCCAGCGTGGTGGCAAAAACCTTTCAAAGGAGAAGCCTATGTCCAGCAGTGGACTGTTAAAGCCTGTTGTGATGATGATGATGATAAACCACTAACTAGGCCGCCAAGGTGAGGCCAACCATGCTGCATTGTGAGCACTCACAAGGAGAATGGTGATGGCTCTTGGATTCTACTCATGCTTTCCCTCAGACAGAGTAGATTCACTTTGGCAGACTTGTATAAAGAAAACAACATTGTATAACTCATCTATAATATGATTGTCTTTAGAAATATTTACATGAAAGTATTTATTAATTCTAGTTACCATGTTTTTTAACGCGTGGAAACCCCCACGGACCGTCACTCCACCGGGTTTCACTTTTTATGAATCAGACCAACTAAATATGAGGGGTCGAGGAAGAGCTGTTATTACGACATATGCACCCTTCCCAGCGCCTGCCCGCACTGACGCGGGCACCATCTCAACTAAAATTCTCTATATAGGTGACCTGTGACACACGCGGACGTTGCCTTCTCGCGGCAAGCCAATCAAGCGGATGTAGGGGAAACCCAACCCGATGCGCGCCTCCGCCGCCCGGTTCGCTAAGAGCAGATTGAGTCCGAGTGTATGTCGTCCTCCCGGGCCTTCTCCGCCGCCTCCTTCTGCGAAATAACATATTCGCAGGAGGTTGCAACCACCGTAAAACAACTGTCGTTACCGGTCATGGATATGACGATCGGTAGAACTCCTCAGGTGTCTGCAGTGAGGACCTGACGCTTCGTCACCCAGGCGGGGCAAACCACCAGCGAATTTTAGGCCGAGTCCTCACTGCAGTCGCAGTGGTGATAGGTGGGACTCAGTTCCCTCCTAGCGACCGAGTGCAGGTACTTTCTGAAGCAACCGTGTCCAGAAAGGACCTTCGTACCACTTCTGGTAACCATAGTGTAGTTGGAAACTCTGTGTAGTTGGAAATCGGAGGGCCATGCGTAATAATTGTAGGGTTATTGCGAGTATTATTATTTTACCCTTCTAAGAAATTATTTCATAACCTAAACGGTGTAATGAAAGTTACCAAATGAATATTCATTCTAAAAATACCACAGAGGGTAGCAAATGAGGGTTCCTTTTTGTTGTTTCCATGTTTAAATTTACAAAACTCAACACAACTACCAAACACAATCGAGTTCGTGAAACGCCTCTTAATTTGAAAGTAGATTTATTTGTTCTGTTTTACGCTATTTATAGTTGTGTAGTGTTCTGTTCATTAGAGCTCACAAATAAAAAGAAACCTTAGCCAAAGGATTTTACTTTTAGGAGTTTTTGCATTTGTTTGAAATTGAATTGCTTAAGAACTGATTCTGTTGAATTCCGTCAATGAATTCTTTCTCTCGAAATAGTTACGAATCTAATAAAGGATATTTGTCATTACATTTAATGTTTTTGTAAAACTTACCCCTTTTACGCAGCGCAACTAATGGAAGCTTTATAAATATATAATAATTTTAACAAAAAGGAACCGACTTCAATGAAAAACTATTCCGAATACCCAAATCGCGACAATTGTGCCTATGATATTTCAGGAGTTCCCTCGATTTCCTTGTGATCCCATCATGAGATCTCGATATGGTGACGATGGGACCACCTGTAAGCTACGCCCATTCCAATGCAAAAATAATTTTTGAAATCGGTTTATAAACGACGCAATTATCGCTGAACATATATAAAAAAAAAAACGAATTGAGAAACTCCTCCTTTTTTGGGGTCGGTTAAAAATGAAACAAATTCCCCTGTTTTTGAAACATTTTTATTGAAACTCCACTCCATTTAGTAGTAGCTTAATGATATAAGCCTTTAGACTTCTTCGAGTTCGGCTATCTAATACGGTTGAACGCGCTTTCTGTGATTAGCGCGTTCAACCGAACTCTCCAGATGTATAAAGTCAAGTATACGTATGTATAACATTGGTATATATATATATATATATATATATATATATATATATATATATATATATCAAGCAGTAGTCATTCCAAGGTAACATAAACATAAAAAGCATACCTGTTTTAAAGCTTAAACCCAACACCTTATGTGTTCCTTTCAGTATAATTTGTGTTAGTTATTGTTTTATTTACCTCACTTAATTACCTACTTTAGGGACTGGGAATGTTACTTAGTATTTAATTACCCTACTTACTGTGGTAATTTAAAATGCCGTTTATGAAACATTATATTTTATAGTTTAACGTGTATATAATATACTAGTAATTTTTGTTTCTTATTTTCTATTCGAAAGTCATTGCAGCGAACTATGCAGTATAACATTCCGAATCGTATTCGATCCCTATTTTAATCAACGTAATCTTAGCATACATTTATAAACCTCATTTATAAACATCGTTTTCTTAAAAATTCAAATAGTAAATTCAGGTGTTAGCATAAATGGGTGGCATAAATGGGGGGGGGGGGGGTAACTGCCACGTCAGTTTGTATTGACATTAGCAAATGTCACATGCACAAGCCTCATAATTATTGTCATCTGTGTTTTATACTGCGTTTGGAAAACTGTTTTTTTATCAATCTGCTGTATATTGTGTCTGTCAAAAAAAAGTTCTTTATTATTATTATTATTATTAAATGTCAGTATTATACTCTCTAAAATGCAGTTATATAGACTTTTTCTAATAGTCGCTTTATAACGCTCTTTCTAAAGTCACGTACCAAAAGAGCGACTGCAATTTCAGTCCAAAGTTACAAGCAGCAAGAGCACGGTGGATTATTTTATTGAGCTACGTGAATTTGGTATTCAGCCTGTGTAGATATTGCAAATCGTATTCGATACCGTCTAGGACGTGACTTTAGAATGCAAAGATGATAAGCTTGATCTAACATGTACCTACTTACATTGTGTGACAAGTAGCGAACATGACATGTATGCCTTATGCGACAACCGTCAATGACTGCTTCGTTGGTTTAGGGCCACCGCAGACTAGCTACTTTTAGCATCGGCGATCGGCGATTTGGCGACTGCATCGATGCCAAGTCGCTGCTACCGGCATCCAAAATAGTGCGGAGAGTAGCGTTCAGCTGCTGTGTCGCGCTTCTAAAAAGCGACTCGATCGCCGTGTTTGGCGTTTTTAAGTGTGCGGTGTGGAGCGTTCGGTCGCTACTTTTAGCATCGGCGATCGGCAACTAGTCGCTTTTTAGATGCTAAATACGGCGACCGAACGCTCTACACCGCACACTTAAAAACGCCAAACGCGGAGATTGAGTCGCTTTTTAGAAGCGCGACACAGCAGCTGAACGCTACTCTCCGCACTAGGGCTCGGAATAGGTAGTTTAATTTTATGTACTTGCAGAAATAAAGTCAACGTAAGCAGAACATGGATAAACCATAACATAAAATTTGCAATACTGATTATTCCAAAATGTTCTTTAATAAAGGTTAGATCACGTCGAAGGTTAGGATTTTGCAATACTTCTTTCACTTTCTTTATAGATTGTACTTCTTCATCATGAAATAAAGAAAGAATATGTGATATTTCATTAAAATATTTTTGATGTGAAACATCTATAGCCGCACGTAAAACAGATTTCTGGCCTGGCGACGCGTCGCCACGGCACGCTATACGATGGTATATATATACAGTCTATATGCAGTAGTGTGTACTGTACTATTTTAATAATTAGTATTATTTTATTTTATCATTATGACATATTTAGTTCCTATTACAATATGTTCTTTTCTGCATATTACTTTTACAAAATAATGACGATGTTTCACATCTGCCAGGCGTCCCGTGAGGGCTCACATTTTTTTTATAGTAAAAAGCAGCTTCTAGCCATGTACCCCACCGATTTATAACTGGCTCTGGAGGCAAGGGCATATAGTTTTTACAATCTCTGAAAATAGTAAGTTCCCCGGGATTTCACAGGCATATCCATACTATTGATGTCACAAAATCGCAAGTACATAAAATTAAACTACCTATTCCGACCTATACTCCGCACACATTCGGATGCCGGTAGCATCGATTTGGCATCTGAGCAGTCGCTAAAACGCGCGTTTCCGATACCGCGATCGAACGCAGGAAGTCGCTAAAACGCGATGCAGCATCGATGCAGTCGCCAAATCGCCGATCGCCGATGCTAAAAGTAGCTAGTCCGCGGTGGCCCTTAGTGGTTGGCGTATGAGACTGCCGATCAAGAAATCTCGGGTTCAAAATTCCGAGTTGGGCCAGAAGTTTTGTTGGGTTTTTCTTACAAGAATTTCTCAAAAACAGCCGGGAGTATGGAAGTTTAGAGGTGTCTCATTCCTGTGCCTCAGTCAGTAAATTAGGCCGTCGGGCCCGGTTGTCATGAACATCTGTGTAAAATTTCAGTTCAGTTTCACCCTCAGGGTTGCGGGGGTCCGATGCCAATCGCTCCGTGTGAAAACTGATATTCATGTGAACCCGATTGAACTAGTAACCGAAACCGAATAATTTTGGGAATAAAGGCTAGGAAGATGATGAACCGTCAGTATACTAAAATGTAAGGATGGTAGAACTTATCACTTGGTCAAAAACTTATTTCACTACTTAGATTATGTATGTAAGTAGATTTTTCCTATATTAATTATGCTCCACCATCTTACTGTAGGATGTGTCTCTTTAGGAGTCTAATTATTTACGTTGAATTTCACGAGACAGGTTTTTTATTTTTGTTTTTTTAAGGAAGCCCTTACTTATGCATTACGAATATACATTCTGTGTCGCGGTGAACTTTACAAACATATATGAAATGAACAAAAAGAACACCCAGACTCAGAACTTCTTTTCAGTCTTCAGTTTATTGATGTCATATGATTGAAGACTGCTAAAGCTGTTATAGCATTCAATACAACAAACTTTTTAAAACTGGTTAGCTATTTATTGTTTTGAAATTTATTTATGTTGGGTAAATAATTTCCATTCTTTTCAACGAATAAATTATACTATTGTACGGTTATAACAAGGTACGAAACGCTGGAACTTTGTAAATTGTATACACTGAGTTAACAAAAACAAAATATGTGACTTTAAATAAAACGGAACTGTAACAATACTTTGTGTGTGAAATGTAACAGTAGCGAAATATAAATATTTTATTTATGTCCAGGTTATCTGACACTCTTTTCATCTTACTAATATTATAAACGCGAAAGTTTGTGATTATGTAATTGTGTATGTATGTTCGTTCCTCTTTCACGCAAAAACTACTGAATGGATTTGGATGAAACTTTACAGTAATATAGCTTATACATCAGAATAACACATAAGCTGCTTTTTACTGCAATAATCGAGATACACGGGCGAAAACTAGGTGATTATAAAAATACTTATATCATAGATGTCAAAATATATCACTGTTTATCTCCTGTCAAAACTTCATAGGTTGCTAGGCATAAAACACTTAATCAACCATATTGATATTTTGAAAATGCCTAAAATACGCGGGTAACACCACGGGGCGCAACTAGTTTTATATATATTCCTTCCAATGTTAATAAATTGAAGAGCTACTACAAAAGTATACATACTTTAACAATTTACACATGCCGGCTAGAGTGACGATTTCTGTAGACTGGCTGGCAGGAGCTGGTTTCGAGAAGCCCAGAATTGATCAGAGTGGTGTGCAATGGGAGAGGCCTATGTCCAGCAGTAGACTGCGATAGGCTGATGATGATTATGAAGAATTATGAACTAAAAAAAAATAAGCCTTAGGTACATTTTTAACCTTATTAATTTCCTTTTTAACCATGTATCCCCGTAGTATTCCAAAATTATCATAACTAACTTTATAAACTTAATATAAAACCCATGAAAGACCGATGAATCGTAAATATATCAAGAATACCCTAATAACTGTACTCATATCAATCACAAAGTTTTAATGACTGTACGGTTGACCTAGTGGTTTAAGCGGTTACCACTCCGCTTCATAATGCGCCAAGTGTCGTGGGTTCAAATCCCACGTGGGATAAAACACTTTGTATGATTCACAATTTGTTGTTCTGAGTCTAGGCGTTCATTGTGTCCTTTTCATGTATGTATGTAACGTCCCCCGCGAACCGCAACACAGGAATTTATCATCCTGATGCGGGAGATGTCTTTAAAAGAAAAACATACATGCACTCAGGTCAGAGATCTCTATCCCATCCATGTTGGCTGAGACAAAAGGACGTTATTTTCTATGATCCTGTCATACAGCTTCTATCTCTTCCAGATCCAACAAACCTTCATATATGTTTGCCAGTTGTGGTTTATTTCCTCCTATAATCCTCTCTTCGAAACACTGCTGATCAAACCTACACCATACGCCCGCCATATGCCTTTGGGCCAGTATACAATAGCTCGCATATTGACATGAAAGAACATAATATTTTATTATTCGTTTCAACATGTCTAAACCATTAATAAACCAAAAAAAAACGTAAATACTATCAGAAATGACAATGAGCCGCCCTTTGTCATAAATTTTAATGATCAATTTGGCATTGGATTTATGTACAGTTTCATAGTCCATGGTATATTTGTAGGTGAAAGTTAATGTTGTAATTAGTTTTTTTTTATTATTTAACGCCTGCCGCGGTGACTTGACGCTGACTGATAAAAAGCATGTTCAGAATTCAACTCAAGGACCCGGACCCGGGATTATACTTATATTAGGAAATAATTATATACAAATAAATAAAATTGAGGTGTCTGTATTTAATATCAAATTAACAGTTTTTTACATGCCTATAAAGAACATACGGTTACGTACGTACATTAAAAATACTATTTTAATATTTTTTGTCCGTCTCTTTGTTTGTTCCGTTGACGTGACTTCCACTGGTAGACAGCTGATGACATAAGGAGTAACTCAGGCTATTTTTTTAGACTACGTACTTACTTGCGAAATTTATCAATAAAATAGGCGGGTAAAACTACAACATTCTACACTACCGTGTATTATATACCGGGCATACCTGCCGAGTAGAATAGAATGGTAGACAATGCCTCAGGCATTAAGTCATCACAAAACTTATCTTGGTTCAGAATAAAATTTGTTTCAAAATTAGATACATGTTGAGGTTTACCTAAAACAATATTTTATCACCGATTAAAGGATTACTTGAAAAGTAAAACACAACGACATAATAAATTGGAAAGGATTCGAGATAAGCCTTTATCATCACAGTTACGATCATGCATATTCAAGATTACTTAGTGGTCCTTTGAGACCGAACAGAATTACCACATGAGTGAACTAGGTTTCAAATTTTGGTACTAGGTGTCGGCATAAAAGTTTCTTACATAAATCACTGAAAACTCCTCTAATGTTCTACTTCACAAGTTTGAGATATAATGTGCCACTATAAAAGTTATCCTTATTAAAGTTTGAAATCTTGTTTTAATAATAGAAGGCTATTTTCGAGACTCTGTGTATCAATTAATGCCAAAACCATCTGGATCATGACGTACTCTGCTACGATGTTTTCGTTTCATTATATTGATTGATTATTATATTAACTGTCTATAATGTATACTTAAAAACTCTCATTTCTTATTGCTCATGATAAACTTCGAAAGTGACTAAACGATTATCAAAATGTTTTTTTGAAAGTGTGCTTTGCTGAAGTATCTAAAATAGGAAAGTTAACATCAAGCTTAGCCCAATAGAAGCCGAGCATGACTGAAAAGAAACTTAGCTACGTGTGTGTTATCGACTGAATATGCAAGTTATATGCGCAAAAGTTAGTCTCATATAAACGCAATATCTTAACTAACGATTTTCATTGCAAAAGCAGAGTAAATTAGCTCTTTGAAACTACTTTCATCGTGGAAAAAAAACGGTAAACTTTATTTTTGTACTTTTTATTTTTCATCTCGCAACATAAAGACTTAATTTAAATCTCCAACAAGTCAGTATTCACGATAACTATAAATTAGTATATAACCAATTTAAGTAATAACTAGGTAGGTAGGTAATAAGTAGGTTACCTTCTAAAATAAAATAAAGATGAAATGTTAGGCATGGGAGTTGAAGGTTACAAGGAAGGGTCATAGACAGAGAAAGAACAAAGAAAAGGTGAATGAATTGTAAAAAAACATATGGCTAGAAAGGGAGTTAGCAGTGCGATGACGAGTGATAGAGTAGAATGGAAGGATAAAACATATTTCGCCGACCCCAAAAATTCTTGAGATTTAGGCAGATGATGTATAGTAAATCCTTTTGTTGTAACTTGAGTTTCATTTTCGATTTAGATTTTTATCATATTGTATTAGTATACTTTCTGTTTATATCCAGTTAACAGATTTAGAAAACGTTATGAAAATAAAACTGTCACTGAGACATTAATAATAATATGTTTCGTACATTTGGCAGACAACGCAACGTAATCCTAAAGTATTTGTACTTACAAGGCAAACATACATATACTTTTAAATTTTTTTTAAGTACATGCTTAAATTATATCCTAGAAAAAGTATCATTCGATTCAAAGGTTGTCTATTGTTTTTTGATGTGAAACATCTATAGCCGCACGTAAAACAGATTTCTGGCCTGACGACGCGTGCGGCCTGGCGACGCGTCGCCACGGCACGCTATACGAATGTATATATATATACAGTCACCATATCATCATACAGACGCGGCGCCACACCGTACACACTACTGCATGTAGACTACTATTTTAATAATTAGTAATATTTTATTTTATCATTATGACATATTTAGTTCCTATTACAATATGTTCTTTTCTGCATATTACTTTTACAAAAATGAAGATGTTTCACATCTGCCAGGCGTCCCGTGACGGCTCCCATTTTTTTTTAATTATCTTTTTTCTAACCTTTTTTCTAACTCGTAATCGTCTACTAAATTTCCAAACTGCGGTATCTGAAAATTAAAATCCATGAATCCTATTCTCATCGTTTATTTAATTAGAAATTACAATTTGAATACGAAAGGACAGATTTAGAAATGATACTCAAGCAAATATTTTGAATCAATCGCTCTGATTTATGGGATTATAATGAACAATTAAATGTTATCCGAAATAGAATAGGCTTGCTGAATGAAATAGATATTAAGTAGGGTCGAAATTTGAGGTATTCAAATATTGAAATCAAAGAAAGAAAGCTATTGTGTCCAAATATTCTAGTTATCCAACTTGAGTAGAACGGTTTAATGTTTTATACAAGACTGCCTTAACGCAAAAGGACAAGGGTTGGGTTGTAATGATCCGTTCAATAATTCAATTTAATTATTCGTGACCAGATACTTGATTTCAGACGACCTTTTTAGTGATGAAAAATACATGTGTGGATTATGTATTTAATTCGTGACGTAGTCTGTTATGTATTTTGTGTTAGTTATTTTTATAATTAATCCTGCTTGTCAATAGAAGTATTAAACCAGTGTTTTAACCAGATAAAACAACACAAACACTTATATTCTTCGGCTGATTTCAAATTCAATTTTAATTATATTGACAATGATTACTCTACTTGTTTTTCTGGCAGGCCGAGGTATCACTCCGGTCGAGATGTCTCATTTATGTGCATAGTCTTGGTTCTTCAAAGACTAAAACAGTTTTTTTTATTGTTTTATACATTAATGAAACCTAAGTGAAACATAAGTCTTATTAATTATTATATTTTACGGAGTTATCACTTTCAAATCACGCTTTTCACGTGTTTGTCAATCAACATTTCCACTTTTTACCTTTTCTATAACAATATGGGGAAACTTATCGACTTACGTATCAATTTTAATTCCGCGTTGATACTGATGAAAATTATTATTTTTTGTTTCAGATCGCAGCGTATCCATCGTTTTCATAAAGATGTTGTAAAGGGACATTTGCACTGATTTACATATCGTAAAAGTATTTGATCTCGACAAGTGTTGCATTCGTCAATCTTTAAACGAAAGGTATTTCTCCTTCGATAATAGTCACCAGACTCTGATCTGATTAAGTAGTTTTATTAAGTAATATTCTCATTTTAATTAAGCAGCATACTGTGGTGTTACTCGGGACCAGCCTATGATCAGCAATGGACTGCAATGGTCTTATGATGATGATTTACTAAATATAAGTGAATTCCAAACTTGTTTCTATCATCATCGACAGCCTTTAACAGTTCACTGGTCAGTCTTCATAGGCCTCTCCTTAGAAAAAGAAAAGAGGTTTTGGCCTACTATATTTATTTCTTTTATTTATTTTAATCTTATTGTACATGTTGTACAAAGGCGGACTTAATGCCATGAGGCATTCTCTGCCAGTCGACCTTCAGGTGTTGTATTCAGGTATTTCTAAATATACTGACAACTAGTTCAACCCTCGAATTCATGTTGGACTCAGACCAGTCGCCCGTCGAAAAACTGATATTCAGGTGAAACCGGTTGAACTTGTAGCCGACTCCAAAATAATCTTGGGAATGAAGGCTAGAAAGATGATGATGACAAAGCAGCAAGTCAATCGTATTAAGTTTTAAGAATTGGTTTGTTAATTGTTTTTTTTTAAAAACAGTCTAAAATTTTTGCAAGGATAATTTTCTCCTGTCCTGCTAATGTAGAATGACAATTGACCAAATGGCTGTTGTATGTGTCAAGCTGCCTAATGGCAAGTATTCTACTGATATTTTCCATCAGGCAGACAAGATTTACTTTGGTACTCTTAAATATATAAACTTGAAGACAACCCTTTTTTTTTTTATCGTGTGGAAATCCCCGCGGACCGTCACCCCGTCGGGGGTTACGGCGGGGTGGTGTGTCGGACTCGAACCGAATAAAACCACACGGTGTGACCCTCTCTGCGCCTTTGTATTGGAAGGAGTCCAGGGAGGGGATTTCCTTCTGGACTCCTTGAAGACAACCCTAACCCGTCTGGCCAGCGTGGTATAGTAGGCCAAAACCTCCTTTCTAAAAAGAGGCCTATGTCCAGCAGTGAACTGTTGAAGGCTGCTGTTGATGATAAAATATATAAAAAAAACCTACTGCTGTATAAGATAAAATATATACTGTAGTAGAATCATATTACTCCAATATTTTATATCTTATACGTTCTATTTACTTTGACGCAAGTCTTACAAATCACCATTACCCAAATTCAAAGCTGAAACAAAAGTTGCGTAAATGTAATTCTTAAGATGTTTGCGAAAGTTTGAGCTCACTTGAAGTAAAAGTTTTAAGTTGTAGGTATTCTTTAAACGATATTAAACTACGTCAAACTTGAGGAAGACCTATAAAAACTCTTTAAAAGTTTTTCAAGAAATGGATTGTTCAGTGTACTATGCAGTTTGAAATTCCAAAAAATAAAATATATTTTGAAATAAACAGTATAAACAATTTCATAGTTAATTATTTAGGTGTTTGTAAATATCCTTGAAAATTTGAGGCAAAGTTTGAGAAACATTACAATTTTTCTGCTTTGTTTGATATTTTGTATGTAGTTGAGCAAACTTTGCGAAAGTTTCCAACCTAACCTTTTTAAAAATGTAACCATGTTGACATCGACAAATTAAAGAAGATAAATATACATTTATTGAGCATAGGCATATGTGTGAGATCAGCTACGGCCAAAACTAGAAACGATATAATTTTTAACAAAAAATACATACTATTTTTAAAGAATGTGCTATGTTGCAGAACAATATTGATTTTTTTGGTAGTTCAGGTAATGTTATCTTTTTATAATGTGGTCCATGGAGTTTCTTATCTGTTCTTCTCCATAGGATCTACGAATTGGAACAGACAATTAGCTTCACGACTGACTACTTGACGTTTCAAAAGTGTTGTAATGGTTTATTTGAAATAAAAATGGTTTGATATGATTGATTTGATTTGATATAATTAAGTTAGAGAATAAGAATAGAATAGAAAAGAGAAGAATAGAACAAACTTTATTGTATACCAGTAAACACTGTTTACATACAGAAACATAATATATCAATATAATGACCATGTGCAATTGGCGATAAGACAATGTTGTATATCTGCCTTGTTAGTCTAGTGGTTAGCGTATGCGGCTGCTGATCAAGAAAATACTGTTGTAAATACACACATACTATACATAGAAAACACCCAGACTCCGAAACAAATATTTGTGAATCACACGATTACTATTTGGTCCGATCGAACAAAACCTCTTGATCAGCAGCCGCATACGCAAACCACTAGAATAAAAAGCGGCCAAGTGCGAGTCGGACTCGCCCATGAAGGGTTCCGTATCAGCAAGTAACATCATATAAAAGTCTTTGTAGTTCGTTGTAACTTTCATCGATGTTTTAATAATAGTGTTTTGATTGGATGAAAGGTAAATTGCGTGTTACGATTTATGACGTATTAAAAAAAAACTACTAACTAGATCTCGTTCAAACCAATTTTCGTTGGTAGTTTACATGGTAATGTACAACATATATTTTTTTTAGATTTATCACTCTCTTCTTTTAGAAGTTAGAGGGGGGGGGGGGGGGGACACATTTTTCCACTTTGGAAGTGTCTCTCGCTCAAACTATTCAGTTTAGAAAAAAATGATATTAGAAACCTCAACATCATTTTTGAACACCTATCCATAGATACCCCACATGTATGGGTTTGATGAAAAAAACATTTTTTGAGTTTCAGTTCCAAGTATGGGGACCCCCTAAATGTATTGTTTTTTTTCTATTTTTATGTAAAAATCTTAATGCGGTTCACAGAATACATCAACTGACCAAATTTCAACAGTATAGCTTTTATAGTTTCGGAAATAATTGGCTGTGACATACGGACGGACAGACAGACAGACAGACAGACAGACAGACCTGACGAATCTATAAGGGTTCCGTTTGTTGCCATTTGGCTACGGAACCCTAAAAAGGCAGTCATATGTTAAAATATTAAGAAAAAACTAAAACATTTCCCCAAACAAGCATTTATAATTAGCATTAGTACTAAAGCAACACCTAAGTAAGTTCATCTTCCTAGCCTTTATTCCCAAGTTTATTTGGAGTAGGCTACTAGTTTCAACCGGTTTTACCTGAATTTCAGTTTTTTCCACGGTGCGACTATCATCGGACTTGCGCACCCCTAAGGGAGAACTGAAATTCGAAGATTAAACTAGTTGTAGTATATTTGAAGCCACTAATTTCCCAATAACCATTGCCATAGATGTTCATGACAACCGGGACCAACGGTTTTACGTGTTCTCCGAGGCACGGGCGTGAATCACCTTAGAAAACCCTAAAAACACTTTTTGGCCTGACCCGGGATTTGAACCCAAGACCTCTTGATTAGCAGTCGCATTCGCTAACCACTAGACCAACGAGGCAGTTAAGTAAGTATACTAACGAAACTTAACTAGACACTTAAACGAGATTAAACACCTAGCCATCAGACGTGGTTGTCGGCAACTCAAACTTTGTAATACCCGTACCGATACTATCTTGTAGCCTCAAACGTTGGATTAAAGTTATGTATTGAGGTCACAGCTAGATTCAAAACGGAATTTACTTCGATTACCACCGTTGTTGCAATTAGAGTAGAGGTTTTTCAAGTAACATAAAAGTATCTGAGAAAAATTATATTTATTACAAACTGATGAAAATGATTTTTAGGAATAAGATATTTTGATTCTTGAGGAAATATAAGCTACTTTTTGCCGCCAAAGCCGACATATATGTGAGCTCAGCTACGGCCAAAACTAGTAACGATATAATTTTTAACAAAAAATACATACTGTTTTTAAAGAATGTGCTATGTTGCAGAACAATATTGATTTTTTTGGTAGTTTAGGTAATGTTATCTTTTTATAATGTGGGCCATGGAGTTTCTTATCTGTTCTTCTCCATAGGATCTACGAATTGGAACAGACAATTAGCTTCACGACTGACTACTTGACGTTTGAAAAGTGACGTTGTATTGGTTTATTTGAAATAAAAATGGATTTGATTGATTTGATTTGATATAATTATGTAAGAGAATAAAAATAGAATAGAAAAGAGAAGAATAGAACAAACTTTATTGTACACCAGTAAACACTGTTTACATACAGAAACATAATATATCAATATAATGACCATGTGCAATTGGCGATAAGACAATGTTCTGTCTTGTTAGTCCAGTGGTTAGCTTTGGGACTAGATGTTGTGTGTGAGATGTCCGAAATATTTCTTTATTATTATTATTATTTATTTATAAAAGCAACCGTTTAATAAAAGAAAAGCCTGTAAATCGAAAGCTAAAAACTTAAATGATTTATGATACTTAAATTTGACCTTATAATGCAATGGAAATCAAAGTTTGCTTCTTACTATATATTTAAACAGTTATAATATATTTTCAAAAGTCACGATGTAAATTTTAATTTGGTAGTAGAGCGTATATACCTTCATTGCGGTAAGTTATAAAAGTAAAATTTACGTTCTGACGCCTTTTCTTTTACAACTAATAAAAGCTTATATTTAGCTGTGTTATTCGTTTAGGCAGTGCCTGCAGGTAATTCTATTCAAAACCCTGCCTTTTATTAACATCAATAATTCACGTTAATAATATTTCTGAGTAAATCAAGTTTATTAAAATGCAAATTACTTTAAAATTAATGCCGAAAATCATAAATTTGTATATATTGTGATACATGAAACAATGCCATTTTTAAGTGGGATTATCAATTTAGTTTCTTAATTGTAAACTACTCAGACTATACGGTTTGCAAATTCTAGATGTAAGACTACAAAATTATTGATATCTTTACTAAAGTTTGTGAGTATGTATGTATGTATGTATGTTTGATGCTCTTTTACGCAAAAACTACAGAACGGATTTGGATGAAACTTTATAGTAATATAGTTTATATGTCAGAATAACACATAGGCTACTTTTTACTGCAATAATCAAGATTCACGGGGGTGAAACCGCGGGCAAAAGCTAATATATATACGTATATTACAATACATATTATTTGAAACATGCAACAGTACAATTTTTTAGTGTGAATGTCAATTTAGTTGCTTAATTGTAAACTATCCAGAATGGTATAATGTTTGCGAATTCAACAAAATTATTGATACGTATAATAAATAATTCTGAATCATGTGATAACGAAAAATGTGGGAACTAATAAGCAGACGATTTGATTATACGCTTCTTAAATATTGCTATAATATTGATTCTACTAAATATTGTTTAAGGGGATCGTTTCCATAACTGCTCGAAAAAGCACTTACAGTTATGACAAGAGAAACAAATTAATTCATTATTTGACAGTAAAAAAAATATTTCAGCTCCTTAATAAAGCAATCTATAGAGAAACCGAGTAAAATTACTAATACGATTATTTATTTTCGAGAAAAAAATCATCAACAGTGACTAAAATCACCGAAATCGACCTTTTCTGTTTCGAATCAATCTAGTATTATGTTGCTTTATTTGAAATAAATATTTTATTAGTTGCAAGAAAAAAGTACAAAAAAGAGATTAACCATTTAAGGTTTCTATTAATTCTCACCAGAAAGTCATAATTTAAACTTAAACATCATTAATTTTTAGCGGCAAAAGTTCCATACATTTTAGTATGGAGAAATAATTTGCAATAAAACAGAGTTCACGCGATCCAAAAATTCAGTGTTCTCCGAATATTCAAGGCGAGCGCACGCTCGTTTTTAGCTCCACACGCACTGTCACGCACACAGAGATTTGATTGTTTACATACGACGACGTGACTGTGTGTAACTTTTGATAATATTTGGTAGGTCTGAGAATAGACACACCAATCTTTATATTTTAAATTATTATTAACCAACTTCAAAAAAGGAGTATAATTTATGTTTAACTAAATGATTTTTTTTATTGTACATTCATTGATTACTCTGTCAATTGTGGACCGATTTTTAAAATTCATTTTATATGACTGCCTCGGTGGCGCTGTGGAAGCATATGCGATTGAGGCCTCGGGTTCGATTCACGGGTCGGACCAAATGTTTATGAGATCCACAAAATTTATTTTTTTAGGTGTTGGCTGTTTTCAGTGTTAGTTTATAGGGAAACCCTAAAATTTTATAAGCACGTTATAAATAGTTATTATATATTTTTTTTATTTTGTAATGCTATTCCAGACGCAATATCTGGTAGCCATCATTTCATAATGATGAGGGCAGTAGTAGCGCATGCGACTACTTTGCTTGAGTAAGGATTCAGGTTCGATTCCCGTGTAGGACCAAATATTTGTGTGATCCGCAAATATTTATTTCGGGGTCTGGGTGTATTCTATAGGTAAGCAACAAAAAAAGTATGTTTATGTATTTATATCAGTTGTCGAATCAATAATATAAGCTCTGCTTAGTTTGGGACTGGATGATGTCGTGTGTAAGATGTTCGAAATAGTTGTTTATTTATTATTGTAATATATCATACTGCCTTGTTGGTCTTGTGGTCAGCGTATGCAACTGCTAACCAAGAGGTCTAGGGTTCGATTCCCGGGTCGGACCAAATGTTTGTATGATCTGCAAATATTTGTTTCGGAGTTTGGGTGTTTTCTATGTATAATATGTATGTATTTATAACAAAAAAGTATGTTTATGTATTATAAACTGCGAAATAAATATTTGCGGATCACACGAATATTTGGTAGATGATATTCTGTGTCATTCGTCTGAAATATTTATTTATTGTTATTTATTATAAACTAGCTTTCTGCCCGCGGCTTCGCCCGCGTGGAATTCGTTTATATCACACGACATGGTAAGGGCTCATTAAACAATCTTACCGGATTTTATGTTTGATAATAAGGAACTTCGACACAAACTTTCGTCCCCTATTTCATACCCTTCTACCTTTATTTTCACGATAAAAAGCAGCCTATGTCCTTTCCCAAGTTCAGTTCTATCTTCATACCAAATTTCATCAAAATCGGTTCAGTGGTTTAGGCGTGAAAGCGTAACAGACAGACAGACAGACAGAGTTACTTTCGTATATGTGTGTTACCTTTAGTCGTATCTTTCAAGATGTTCAGCTGATGATGGAAAGTAATACTACTCAATGGTTTGGTCTTGGATGATTAGTATTTCACTTTTATACGTATGTATAAACCGCTAGTCGTATTTATGTTTTACTAGCTTTTGCCCATGGCTCCGCCCGCGAGTGTGTCGATTTTCGTGGTAAAAAGTAGCCATGTCCTTTCTCGAGGTCCCATATATCTCTATACTGAAATTGATCAAAATCGGTTCAGCGTTTTAGGCGTGAAAAGGTAACAGACAAACAGACAGACAGAGTTACTTTCACATTTATTTTAGTAACATTATTGCGTAAATGAGCCGTTTGCATTAAATATATTTAAAAAAAACACAGTCCTCAGTTCACAGTCTGCCTCTTCAACCTGTCTATTAAACTCAAAACATAACGTAACTTAAAAACTACTGCACCGATTTTCATGATGTTTGCAGCAATGGATAGATTGGTTTTAAAGGAGGGTATAATTTGACAAATTTTAAATGTTTTTTAAATACCTATAAGACCACATATCGTTAAACACACATTATTGACATAATAAAATCTTACACTGAGAGTCACTAGTGTAAGATTACGGCCAATTACGGGTGCGACCTGGATGAACGCTCTGACGTATTATAAAATATTTATTTAAATAATATTGTGTAATAAACAATTTTATTCTACATATTTCATGTAGAATAAAATTGTTTTAAATGTCTACAGTATTTATTAAGATAAGGATTAATATTACATTGTTCCAAATTACTTTGAAATTAATATTCACAAATAAAATAATAAAGAAATATTAAAAAAGTATAATTATAAAAGTATTACTGTAGGTTATTCCTAATTTAAGTAACTCGTAAACTTTTGTCAATATTGGCTTTATTTATGTGTTCCTTTAAAATAATTTGACTGCACGGTTGGCCTAGTGGTTTAAGCGGTCGCCACGCCGCTCTCTACTGCGCCAAGTGTCGTGGGTTCGAATCCCACGCGGGATAACACTTTGTGTGATTCACAAATTGTTGTTCTGAGTCTGGGTGTACTTTGTGTCCGTTTCATGTATGTTTGTAAAGTCCCCCGCGACACAGGAATTCATATTCCTAATGCGGGAGTTGTCTTTTTAAAAAAAAGTTGTCTTTTTAAAAAAAAAAAAAAAAAAATTACATTAATAAATCTTCTTTAAAAGGTAACCTTAATTATGATGAAAACCGTATTTAAATACCTTGCGTATTTAAAAGGATCTGAGTTGACAGACAATGCACGCGAGCGAATTTATTTTTTACTGTGTAAAATTATTTTATAATCTTTGACCATTCGATTGGTATACAGAAAGTATTATGATTTCTGTACTGAATGAATCCTACGGGCTTTACGTTATGGCAAGATACATTGCGTGCGTTGTAACATATTAAAATACGTTCTACAAAGGCGAACAGTTGATGGATATTTAACATAAGCAAAAAACCGAAAGTCGGTGATTGCTTGCTACGGTATGTATGCGACAGTGCGCGATGCGTCTGTGTGCATGTAAAATATATATGTGGGTGTTCAATCACAAATTCTCACGCTTGGTGTCGCGGGCCTTAAGACTCCTCGGGTTGTCGAAGAGATGACACGATTCATGCGCATGCATGCATGCATGTCAATTGTACCAGGTAGTATTAGGTTTTTAAGAGTGTAAAATGCTGGAGTGCTTTCGTATCGTAATGCGTGTAAGCTCTTTATTGCATCTAGTATTTGAAATAATTTAAGACTCATTGAATGATGTAAGCTTACTAATATAATAAATGCGAAAGTTTTAATAAAATAATTTGAATTTAGTTTGAATAATATAGATTCAGATGAAGTTAATCACACAGATGGTTTTTAAAGTCAATACGTATACAAAATTTGATACCGATACAAGCAAAACAAAATTACAACAGTTCAGTGCTAATTTATAAAAAAAATACTAATTTTCTCTACTACAATATTTACCTCTCTATTGCCTGTCAATTTCGATGTTAAGCTGAGGGCTAGCTTTAAACAGCATAAGCACATATTACAATTTATTGTTGACAGTGTTACAACTCCATTTACTTTCCTATTAATGGTCAAACTTTAAGATTTATTTATTTTTATTTCGTACATCTAACACACAACATTATTTAGTCCCAAGCTAAGCAAAGCTTGTATTATGGGTACTAAATAACTGATATAAATACATAAACATACTTTTATTTTTGTAAATGCATACATATTACACATAGAAAACACCTAGACTCCGAAACAAATAGTTGTGGATCACATTAATATTTTGTCCAACCCGGGAATCGAACCCGAGACATCTTGATCAGC
Source organism: Phragmatobia fuliginosa (assembly GCA_932526445.1). NCBI lineage: Eukaryota > Metazoa > Arthropoda > Insecta > Lepidoptera > Erebidae > Phragmatobia > Phragmatobia fuliginosa. The sequence goes on along the minus strand of OW052058.1, from coordinate 6,025,776 downwards.
AGCTGCATATGCTGACCACTGGACCAACAAGGCAGTCAATTGTATATTTTATCAATATATTGTGGGGTTCAGTGGAATGAATTTCTAAACCAGTTCTAAGGACGTCATCTAAATAAACTGGGGGTGAATATAAAATTTTACTGGACACAAGATCGAGTTCTAAATTAGGGAGCTTTCGATTTCCAATACGGTACGGAGTTTAGTGGTCGTGAACGACCGTAAAGGATCTTGCATATTCAAAGGAGAAACGTGCTACGCTGTCGCTGCGACAACATTTCTTGACGGGTCAGCTATTCAGCATAAGTATTTGAGAATATTTTGGACTAAAAAAGGTAAATTGCTCAACTTTTTGGGTACAAATTTTAATTAATTTTAGTCGAAATGGAATCGGCGCCATATTTTTTAATAAACCTAAAGTACAAATGTCAATATAAATCATTAATTATTCTGATTTAAACAAATACTGCTGGACATAGGCCTCCCCATTGCACACAACTCTGTGATAGGCTGATGATGATGATGATAAAACTACTGTAACTACCGTTTTAATAATTGAATTCTATGTTACTCGTGTACCTTTTATTGCATGTGTCACTCGTCTTTTAAGTTAGATGATGCTAATTTACATGTGTCATTCGTATCCTTTGTCATCATTATCATATCCCTTGTCCGTGTGGTGACGGATTAAGAATACAGAGTGTCATCACCCTTATTCATCCCGCGGGTGTCGTCAAAGGCGACTAATGGATAAACTACGCAAAACAACATCGATGCAAAGAGAAGGAAAACTTGAAACCAACCCTATACCAACCCGTCTGGCCAGCGTGGTATAGTAGGCCAAAACCTCCTTTCTAAGGAGAGGCCTATGTCCAGCAGTGGACTGTTAGAGGCTGTTGATGATGATTGATGATTCGTATCCCGCTTCACTTTAAGTAGTCCACTTTGTCCCCAGTAGTCCAGTATGGCCTTAACCCTCTCCTTAACGGAGATCTGAGCCCGGCAGTGGGACAATATAGGTTGTTGATCAATGCAGCTGTTACCTGCTTTGTAAGTTTAATAATTAATTGTGCTGCACCATTTGATCTTAAATCTTATCCAGTTTGTTATGAAATAACTAGCTGTTGCCCGCGGCTCCGCTCACGTCCTAGGGGTATGAAAAATAGATGTTGGCTGATTCTTAGACCTACTGAATATGCATAAAAAATTTCATAAGAATCGGTCAAGCCGTTTCGGAGGAGTATGGGAACGAACATTGTGACACGAGAATTTTATATATAAGAAAGATAATTATAACGTTTTTGTAACATTTATTGTTGTCCTTAGGTTTTCTATTGGTCAACTTATATAAAACTATAAGAATTTGTATTATCTCTTTCAACCAAACAAACAAAATCACCACCTTAATAATATATCTGTATTAGGATCAATATTTCAGTTACTGTCATTTTACTAGTATCAAATGCAAGGGGTGGAATATGAGTATTATAATATATGTATGTAGGGTTCGAGCACAAATATCCACGTCTCTTTAGTCCCCTGGGTACGAGTTCAGTCCACTTCGATCACTAAATTATTTACGTGGGTCTGTAGCATGTATGACTACATAAAGTTTTTGAAATATTTAGATGGTCTCGACAAATTCGAAATTTAAAAATAAACTGATATTATGATGATAATGCTGATTCTGTTGTGACGGTACTAACAATTATTTTTCAAAAATTGTCTTTTTTTAATTTATTTTTTTATGATATATTGATTTAGGTCAATATTTTATGTCTAAAACGTCATTGATTGAACGAAACTTATTTATGGTCATTTGTAGTTTTCTTAAGACTGTTTTTTTAATCATTATCCAGTTTGTTTTGGTTCTCTTTTTTGTTTCCATATTTTGCGTGCCTAGCTTTCAAATTAAAAATACTTACCAAAAATAGTTGCTATTTAAGTTTTATATTTTTATAACTGATTTAATATTTAAAAATAAAAAATATCTGTTCACAACTTTGGCTACTGTCCCGTACTAAATTACAAAGACTGTGATGTTGGGGTCGGTTGAAATGATACGTCCAACTTGTATGACATACATTTAATGAATATCTTATAATACTAGGTACAAAAAAGGTGTTAATAAGTAAATGCTATGTCAGCATTGTCAACTTATAATAAGCACCGTACATACTATATGCTCTTAGGGAGCATACACACTTCACCTCCGGGGGTGACAGAAAAAAAAATATACAAAATATTTTTTTTTTTTTTATACAATGATATAAAACACAACACAATCATAAAGTTGAAACAAGAATAAAATTTTAAGACACAAATATTTTATTTGACTTATTACTAATAATTTATAATGTCATCAATCATTATCATTACAGTGAAAGTTAGTTTTCAAAGTATTTTTCAATTTATAAATGGCCTAGTTCTATTTTTATGAACTACATCTACTTTATTATTTTTAATAATCTTAACATTACAACCTAAATCTTCTAAAACTAAATAAGGTCCTTCATACAGAGGATCTAGCTTACGACCTGTCTCATTTCTCAATAGGATTGAATCATTTTTATTATAAGTTACAGAATTTACAGTTTTATCGTACCCAATTTTTCTTTTATACTTTTTACAAATCAAATTTTTCTTCGCTTCCGAGTGGGCTAGCTGCAGTCTATATTTTAATTGTAACGGGTAATCGTCTATATTGTACAGTGGTTCTACGACATCACAAATTCTACTAGGTATTTGACAGAGTTTACCAAAAACTAGTTCATATGGGGTGTAATTCGTTTCAGAATGAACGGTATTGTTAAAACTAAAACACCAGAATGGCAACCAATAGCTCCATGTATCTGTGTGATTTTCACATTGTATTCTTAAAAACGAACCTAAATGTTTATGAGCATTCTCTAGTGCACCAATAGCTTGATGATGATAGGCTGTTGAAGCTAATTTTTCTATATTAAGAATTTTACAAACCTGTTTCATTGTATCGGAGAGAAACTCTGTGCCACGATCAGTTGCTATCCTTTGTGGAATACCGAATCGTAATATAAATTCTCGAACAAATGCATCAGCAACAGTTACGCTTTCCTTATTTTTAAGTGGTACTGCTTGGACGAATTTTGATAGTTCACATTGCAAGGTCAGTATATAACAATTATCATCTAAATCTCTATCTAAAGGACCTACTAAATCTAGAAATATTTTTTCGAATGCCGAGGAAGCCGTTGTGGTTATCTCCATTGGCTCTTTAATGTATCGCCAGTATTTTGTCTTTTGACAATAAGTGCACTTTTTCACATATCCTTGAACGTCTTTTTCGATACCTGGCCAGTAGTATCTTTTCTTTATCGTATTAATCATTCTACGCACACCAGCATGACCACTGGATGGTAGTAAATGAAAATCATTAAGAATAATATGCTTCTCATTATCATTGGAGATTCTCTTTATTCCCCGTAAAATACATATTCGTGGTCCGGACCAGTTTGCATTTGATTTTATTTCGTCACATATATTTTTAATAAAATCTATATTATCTTCATTCTTTACTATGCAAACTTCATGAATAAACAATTTATTACAAAATAAACTTAATTTCTGCACAAATTCGGCTCGCGAGAAATGTGCCCTAAAATCAAGATTAATATACAAAATCTTTTTACTTAAATTAAAAGCAAAACATTCATCTTCTTCAGTCAACATTCTATTATCCCTTTCTTTTTTCAATTCGCTACCTCTAATAGGAACCATTTCAACCGAATCACACGGTTTGCTTAATATATCTACGACTCGTGGTTGATCAGGCCGTTTGTCAGTAGATGTACTAAGATCCGCAATCCCCGTTTTACTCTTGCTGTCCTTCAATTTATTCATCTGTCTTTTTTGACCTCTTGTCATGACAGCCATAACTTGCTCATTCATACTCTTTAATTCATCCGATGTTATACAAACTCGCGATAAAGCATCAGCTATAACATTATCCTTTCCTTTTACATACACAACATTAAAATTATACTCTTCTAAAGCTAATCGAAATTTTAATAATCTGCTTGAGGGGTCTTTCATTCCGAAGAGATAAATTAACGGTTTGTGATCAGTCATTATTGTAAATTTCCTACTGTAAAGATATGGTCTAAAGTATTTAACTGACCAAACTATAGCCAATAATTCTTTTTGAATAGTTGGATAGTTCTTTTCAGCTTTATTTAAGGGTCTACTAGCATACGCTACGGGTCTGTAATCATTGTTACTTAAAACAGAACCTATTGCTGTACCTGAAGCATCTGTCTGTAAAATGAACTCATTATTTTCAGAAAAATCTGGATACTGCAAAATTGGTGAAGATGACAAAGCGTGTTTGAGGAAATCGAACGCTTGTTGACATTCATTAGACCAAACAAAATGTTCATTTTTTCTACATAATTTATTTAACGGCAACGTTATGTCTGCAAATGATTTTATAAACTTACGATAATAATTACAAAATGCAACAAATCTCCTAACATCATCTGAATTTTTGGGTGTTGGATAATTTCTTAAACAATTAGTTTTTTCTGGATCCGGCACTACTCCCTTTTCTGATACAATATGACCTAGATATAAAATTTCTTTCTTTAGGAAATCACATTTTTGAGGGTTCAATTTTAAGTTAACTTTTCTTAATCTTTCCATTACACTAATTAAATTTTGATTATGACTGATCAAATTACGTCCAAATACTATTAAATCATCTTGATATACTAGGCATTTGTCATAATTTAGACCAGACATTGCAACTGACATCATACGGCTAAATGCACCTGGGCTAATCTTAAGTCCCATCGGTAGGCGTTTCATTTGGTATTGACCATCACTTGTAGTAAAAGCTGTTAATTTACGACTGTTACGGTCCAAGGTCACTTGATAAAAACCTTGGTAAAGGTCAAGGTGAGTGAAATATACAGCACCAGAAAGAGAATCTAATATTTCATTTATGTTTGGTAAAGGGAATCTATCATCACAAACCAACTCATTTAATTTACGATAGTCTACAACTAATCGCCATTTCTTACTGTTTCTGTCTTGGGTTTTCTTTGGAACTAATAAAATCGGACTTGACCATTCACTAGTCGATTCTTCTATGATATCATCTTCTATCATTTTACTAATCTGATTGGCTATTTCTGGTTTTAATGCTTGTGGTAATCTATAAGGCTTAACATATTGTGGTTTTGAGTTTGGCTTCAAAGTAATAGATTGTTCATAAATATTAGTCGTTGACAATTTATCTCCAGAAATATGAAAAACATCTGAATATTTCGTGCAAATCGCTTTAATTGAATCCTTTTCTTCGTTATTTAAATGATTTAATTTTAGTTCTCCTAACAAGTTATTAACTCTATCAACATCTATTTCATTTTTACTAAATTGACAAACAACGTACTCATTCAAAGGTTGTAACTCTCCCAAACTAAATGGTAATGTAATTTCTTTTTCAGTGACATTTAGTATCTTAACGGGTATTCTATTATTCTTAACTCTAGTTATAACATTTGCTAAAAATACATCCTTCACCAGCTCTCTCCCGCATACAACAACGTCATCTTTCACGTCTTTGTTTAAATAAATGTAATGAATCGATTCTGAACGCGGTGGAATAACAAGTATATTATTCTCTCTTTCACTCTCATCAACAAAATTTAAATTGTACTTATTGTTGTCTTTATTAAGTGTAAGCACGTTCGTAAGTAAGTTAATATTAGCGCTAAATTTGTTCAAAAAATCAAATCCAATAATGCCGTCAGCATTAAGTGGCAATGATTCAAAAACAATAAATTTGTGGTAAAATATTTCATTACCGCTTCTTAGGTTTAAAATTACGGTACCTAGAGAGCGTTTCTGTCCACCTATTCCATTTATCAAGGTTTCGTCACGGCGCACTACAATGTTTTTGGGTAAGGCGTCTTTTTTTATAATTGATAACGACGCACCAGTATCAATAAGCCAAAAATATTTTAAATTATTTACATAAAACATAACATATTTTGCATTGCCATTGCAAGACAATATTGCATGTTTAGCCTCGAAAAAATGTGCCTAATGACTGTTTCTCTGTCTGTCTGTTCTCAGTTAGATTATCTGAAGTTTCATTAGATGTCTCCCCTGAGAATACATTACGTGCTGCTCCACGATTATTAAAATATCTTGTCCCCCTGTTGAAAAATCCTCTATGATTTCTAACATTATTTGATGTATTATGATAACTTTTATTTGAATATCTAAAATTACCACGTGGTACCTGTCCTTGATGATAATTGTTACGATATTGACCTCTGTTAATAAAGGAATTACCTCTTTGGAACTGGTGACCTCTAGATGGGGCTTTGTGAAAACTTCTTTGATTTTTAAAAACATGCATTACATTACCGGATTGTCCTTGAAATGATGATATTTCTTCATCTTTCGCTGCTTGGATGGCATCCTTAAGATTGTTGTAGTTCCGGGCGGCAATGATCATGCTTAGTCTAGAGCTCCGCAATCCGTCTTGATCGTTTATCATATCTGTATACATCTCGACGGAATCTATTAGTCGTCTAGTGGTTTCCTCAGTACCGTCCATAGCTGGAATTAGACTACAAGCTACCTTTATATCGAACTCCATTTTGGTAAACTTTGTCTCAGGAAAAATGCACAAATTAATTATTTCGTTATAAACCGCCTTAATATTCTTAAAAACTTCAGTAGCTGAAGTTAGTAACTTAATATCCTTGCTATCCTTTTCTACAAGTAAAATTATTTTATTACACTTTTCAAAAATAGTTTTAGCTTCACTCACTTTAGTCTCAGTTATATTTCCTAAATACCTAGCCTGTCCTTTCTTAACTAAATATTTACGTATAGTTAATAAACTATTAAAATGTTCTGATAAACTTTCAAGCATAGTAAAAATAATATAATATTATAATAATGCCATATCAGATATTTCACAACTCTACGTGATAATACAAGAATCAAGTTAATGTATTTGCTAAACGACGACACGAAGTATTTAACAGCTTGCAATTTTCGCTGCAAGGTGTCGAGTTCGCTGTGCCTTTGTGTATGATTCTAGCCCATTTAAATTTATGCGTTATAAAACTATTTATAACGACAACCACTAGCTTATTTTTAACTAGATTAACCACTATTTAGATACGAAACTTAAACATATTCCTTAAATCTGCACACCTATGTGCATACTGTAAATAAAAAAAAAGACATAAAAAAAATAGAATAAACTAAAACCTTACAAAAGAGTAATTATTATTTTCTTATTTAATAATAATTCAGCTACCCTGATGCCTCTGTAGCTCGACCTCGGACGGATGCTCGGATGCGTTCAATTGCACGAAGTCCTATCTCTTCTTGTATCCATCTGCGATGACATTTTTTATAAAACTTCAAGCCGACGAAAAATAAGAATAAAATTGTTACCCCCAGAATTATAATGGTCACGAGGCTCAAATGCTCCAAACGACCTCCAATGTCCTTCAATGTCGCAGTGTTGTCTCCACCGGCCGCATTTATGATAACAAGAACGTCTTCCTTCTCGACAGACGAGCGACACATATTCAAATATATTTTATACGAACTTTAGTGCAGTGAATATACTGAATAACTCTATCAACCCCTTAGCAGAGCCCTTTGGCAGGGTCGCCATGTGATGTTGGGGTCGGTTGAAATGATACGTCCAACTTGTATGACATACATTTAATGAATATCTTATAATACTAGGTACAAAAAAGGTGTTAATAAGTAAATGCTATGTCAGCATTGTCAACTTATAATAAGCACCGTACATACTATATGCTCTTAGGGAGCATACACACTTCATTTTGAAGGTAAGTATAAGAGTATTCCTATATGTTTTTTTTAATACAGACACATAATTTTATAAAGTGTGCTAAGGACTCACATTTCTTTTAAATAAGTATAATGATTATGTATTTCATAACATGTATCCCAAAAGAAAAGTCGAACAGTAGCGTTTGCAACTTCTAACAAAGTCTTCTGTTTATGTTAATGACGTTATTGAAAAGCAGATTCAAAAAAGTAAGTTATGAGAGAAACATCAATATTGGGATGTCATAAAACTTACAATACCATGTCATTAAGGCCACAATATTTAAATGAAAAACAGACATAGGTCAAACACGGCTGTTGATTCAGTTTTTTTGTATTATTTTTGTTTTACATTTTAAGAAACAGAGAAAGAGGAAGACCGAGACACAGTTATATCGACCAGATTAAGAAAAAAAATGATGAGTGTATAAGGAGGTCAGGAAACTTGATAAGAAGAGCTGTAAAGAGCTGCATCGAAAAGAGCGTAGCGTATGCGTGTGATGATGATGAAATTTTCCTGATAATATAGAATAGATTTCAAAGGTACAACAAAATTAATTCAATTTTGCATGAAAGCCTGAATGAATAGTGTTCTTGGGACCAAGAATAAGTAACCCTGTGTATAGGTTAAACATTGTAAGAAAGCAAACTGAATTACCAAATATTTTTACAAAACAGTTAAAAACTAGCATGCAGCAACAATATAATGCTGGAATCTGCTCATCTCCAACAAAATGCACGAAAATGTAACTTTAAATGTGGCATTCACATTTTAAACGTACTACATTTCTCAAACATTTCTACAACTTACTTTTAAAAATATGCACAAATACTTTTCCACAAAATGTATGAAATATGTAAATATATAATTTTTATACATTTTGAAGGTGGACGTTTTATAATGTATCTAAGCTTTGATAGCATAGAGACATGTGGTGAGAAGAGACATGAGAAGATGTCAAGACTTGCGTGAACATTACATTTCCCAAATCCTCAATTGAAATAGTTTCTCCGATATAAGTTGTCGAATGTTGAGGCTAGGAACACAAATCAAATAAATAGAATTTTGTTTATTTTCAATAAAGGTTTGACATGCTATCTTTTTTTCTCCTTATTAACCAGTATGTTATGTGCTTGTAGTGTGTAAATTTATCATCAGAACATAAAGACAATATTACTGTCATAAGCTTTTGAAGCTTTCCAATCGCTGCAGTCGATTTTAATTACCCATTTTCCAACTATTATTAAAGTTTTATTATTCCCTGAAACTCAAGGCTCATTGAAATGCAACGTCTAAAATATAAAGCGCTTAACTTGAAGAAAATTCTTCTTTTTAATTAGATGGAAATTACGAGAACAGGAACTGCAACTATTGCAAAATACTCCGCTATTCCTTTGTAGTCACCTGAGTTCGATGAAACAAAGACTTGTAAATGAGTTAGTCTTGCTATTGTATAGTTAATTGGTACGCCTACATTTACGTCTTTTTAACATATTATTATAAGACTAGTCCAAATTACAATGCAATCCCAATGTGTGTAAGAAAGGGTGTTGATAGAGGAGGCAGTAATAACCAACCGTAAATTAAAATGCAAAAATGCAAAACAAAATGCGTTTTATTTTGTGAACTATATTATAATTTGCAGAAAAGCAAATTTGGTGTAACATAATATGAAGTTCGCATAGTTTAAAATATTTTATAAGATTCTTGCTTATTATATATTATTATATATAAACATTACAACTGTTTCAGGCGTTTTAATCATCACCCAATTTAAAAATTAAAACATTGTAAATTACAATTATCGTTATGTTTGTATAATGATACAAAGGTTGAATTCAACAAATCAAGGACCGAGTAAACATATTTAGAACTTTTTTTAATAATAATACACAGATAACTTCCAACTTACGTTAACAATTTACATTCATATTACTATGGTTATCTTTTACAATTTGCATACAAAGGAATGCAATATTATTAAGTTCTTGAAGGTAGGCAAATTAATACATTAGGACGTCAACGTAAAAGGTAAGTGCGTAAAAGAAAAGTGGCCGTAATTGAAATGACTCTGAACAAAGCGGCGCAATGAAGGCGAGTAATTGTCACAGCCGCCCTGTTGAAAGTAGGGTCATTAAACCAGCAATAAATGCTGTGTTGAGAGCTATAAACGTTGTTAAGGACAATCTTGTCATATATTATCAGAAAACACTGACAGTATTTACTGAATTTTACTCGGTGTTTCCCACGTTTGTGTCATTTCAAACCTCAAATCTTAAATATATTTTTATGAGCAGTTTTAGTCATGTTAGTATAGATATATGATATCAGTTTTATTTATACACCATCAATAAATATAACTATTTTTATTGGACATCAATTTGCAACGTTAATTTATGTTTCGGAATATATCGTACCCTATGTTTTATTCCATTAATCCGTGGGGTAATTATGAGCAAATAAAAATGATTACTGATTTAAATGGATCAACCAACCTCATTTTCGCATTAAATATAATACTAGCTTTTGCCTGCAGTCCCACCCGCATTGAAATCAGTAAAAATCAGAAAGAATTCCTTCCCAATATGATCCCGGGTCCCATAAGAGGGGTGTGAAAAAGCATCTCACAAAGCCGCCATAGTCTGGGTCAGCATCGCCATACTTCCTGCATCGCGGGAAGCGTGGTGGCCCCCACTCTTGGATTCCATTCATGCTTACCATCAGGCAGAGTGGAGTCACATTGGTAGGCATCAAATAAAAATAAAATAAAAAAAAAGAGGTTTAGCCAGAAAAATGTAAGAAGCGAACAGATAGATATTTTTTCTAATTAATTAGCTAGAATAGTAGTAAAATTAAATCTATGACTATAATTTTAATATACTCTAATCATTTAAACCAATAAATGAAAACTTCTAGACATAAATAGATCGAACACTTCAAATTGATGATGTTAAAAAAATATGCAAAAACTCCAACAAAACTATGTATTTGTATAGACGTACGTTATTATCAAATGATCAGAGTAAAGCCTATTCAAGCTGTGACATTATTGGATAAACTTTGTAGCACTCCTTGACATTTCTTGCTACCCCTTTGGTAAAACTCGAACAATGTAATATTTTTAGATTGATGTCGCTGATAGATGCTTAGGTAACATTTATGAAAGCAAATGTTGAACTATACTAAAGCGTTCGAATTGATTGAAAAGTTTTATTATGTATAAGAGATATTACTTTCAAGGTTATGTTTTATTTTTGTAATGAAATAGAAAAATCAATGAAATCCTATAACTAGTTCATAGTACCAAAATCATGCATATTCCCTATTAATTGACTTTTCTTTTTTAATTAAACTCATTGTATTTCGATATAATATGAATCCCAATTGTATTTTTTCGATTTATGCGTATTAGCATGCGACTGCCTGTCAACAACTATTTGGTTTAATTCTAGGGTCGGACTGTTGTTGGGTTATTATTAATAGTAGTCTGGGTGTATGGAAATTGGTGTTGTTTCAAGCCAGTATCTCAGCGAGTACAGTAAGGTGGCGGTGCTGGTTGTGATGAACATCCTTGGCAATCTTTATTGGGCAGTCTATACCCCGGTTAAACTAGTAGCAGACCCTAGCCTAAAATTGGGAATAAGAAAGGTTAGGAACATGATGATGAGGAAGATGATGAAGGAAAGTCAAACAGACTTTCTTCTGGTTAGCTTTTTTAGGAAAGTTTTCTACCTAAAGACAGATATAGTTAGGAATGTAACTGTTTTAACGTGAAATTAAAAAAGAAATATTAGGATATAGAAAACTTTTGTACTGAATGAATGAATGAATATGTAACCCGACGCTTTAGTATTGATAACTTTTTACAAGATTATTGAAGCAGTGATCCCTTTTGAATACAGGACAGCCTGTAATGAGTTTCTTTTCTAAGATCCATCTGTAAAATACTCTGTAAGGTAGCACAGATTAGGTTTATGACTCATCTAGTTCGCTGGAATAGAAGTTAGAATAAATGGAAGCAATCACTCTAAATGAGTTCACTTAGAACTTAAAAGGCATATTTACGATAGTGGACCCTTGAATTTGTGCTATTGTCTAGTCTTGGGTTTAGAATCCTAACTTATAATATTATAAATGCGAAAGAAATTCTGTCTGTCTGTCCGTCTTTCAGGATAAAACTACTGAATCGACTCAAATAAAATTTGGTACACAAATAGTCTCAAGCCTGAAAAAGGACATTGGCTACTTTTTAATGCAATAACCGAAATACACCCGGGCGGAGCCGCGAGCGAAAGCTAGTATTCTGTAGTTTAAAAAAGCAAATCATGTGTAGATTTCTAAAAAATCAGTTCTGTTGAACTAGCTGATTTCATACATTAACCAGGCTAATTAATGATTCCTTTTTTATTTTTTTCTTTTTGATGCCTACCAATGTGACTCCACTCTGCCTGATGGTAAGCATGAATGGAATCCAAGAGTGGGGGCCACCACACTTCCCGCGATGCAGGAGGTATGGCGATGCTGACCCAGACTATGGTGGCTTTGTGAGATGCTTTTTCACACCCCTCTTAAAGGACCCGGGATCATAATGGGAAGGAAACACGTGGGAATTTTACTGTATAACTAGTGCTGCTCTTTTTACTTTGCAGCCATTAATGCTCTTTCATTCGAGTGTTACAAGTACTCCTGAATGATCCTCATTAAATATTAGTAAAAAGAAATATGTATTGTCTTTCTGAGTAAATTAAATAAACATTGCATTTTCGGTAGATCAATAGGATTATGGTGTTATAGACCTGTATATAGATTATAAATAAACCAAAAAATTTTATGCATAAAATAATACCTTGTTTTAAAAAAGCTTCTAGCAATAAAGCTCTACAAATTGAATAATAAGTTATGCTTATAAATGTAATATAAAAGCGGTGACGCCGAGATATTGAATTACGAACGGAGAAGCGTGTATTTTATCCCGATCGAAGGTGTAAATAAACTTAAGTGCATGTTTATTCAGTTTTGACCTTTATAACATAACTATTAAGTATTATTTTTCGTTTTCTCTTCAATAGTTGCATAGTTTTCGTTGTGCGAGGTTTTCAAAATTTTCTAGCCATGATAAAATAATTTTAAAATCGATTTATTACATCCCGAGAGTACCTACTAAAAAATCACAAACTTTAAATTACTTCTTTATAAGTTATCGGGCTATATCTGCTTTTCTGAACATATTTTATTTTCGGAAAATAAGTATTACAATTTTATTGCACATAATTATTAAACTCGTATTAAGGTTTTAACTTTAGAATTTTTCATATTATGGTTTTCATCGATGTAATATATGACTGAATTATAATATTAAGGTCAAAAATAATATATATTATATGGTAATAATATTCATATATGGTAGCGCGATTCACCTTACGGGATCGCCACGCTACCCGCGTATGTCGCATATTCCTAATGCGGGAGTTGTAACAAAAAATATAGAGGATATTAAAAAAATCTTCAATTAAGTGACTTCAGATAGCGACCTAAATTAAAAACGAGTCTTATAAAAATTTAACAATTTTATTTGATACCAGAGTTTGCAGTTACCTGACATACTTAAAATACTATACCAGAGCATATAAATCAAAGATATGTAACAAAAAGTGAGTTTGTAAAATACTACAAAAAACCGTAATGGACAACGTAGCACATCTCGACGTTTGTACTAGCTGTTGTGTTGTCTATTGGGTAATATTTATATGCTTTCTTTTGGTAATTTTTTGTTCATTTTTGCAAGTTATCTGGTAATATAATAGACATAATATGATAGATAGGTTTAATAAAGAGAATCCGTATGTGTATTTGTGTGGCAAATGTATTGAAAAGTAAATGAAAAAAGTTGGCTTTGAATTGAAAATAAGCTTTTAGAACAAATACGGAACAGAGTTTAAAATTAATATCATTTTTTTTCTTTCGGGAGTTGCATTAGGAATATCAATTCCTGTGTCGCGGGGGACTTTATAAACATACATGAAACGGAAAAAGAACAATTTGTGAATTACACAAAGTGTTATCACACGTGGGATCCGAACCGCTTAAACCATTAGGTCAACCGTGCAGTTAAATAAGTAATAACACGCAATTATTACTTAAAAAATATTCCTACATGCGAATTCTGCTATAAAATTACTTGTTTTAACTTAAATGGGTTATTTCAAGTTCTTACACTGATTTCACTTTTTCTTTACGTATTCAAGTATCTACCCCGGCTATTTTCACTTTACAGAATCTGCGGCGATCAAACTTTTATCTCAATCCCCGAATGTTTTATGAGTTTTGCTTTAGCTATAAAATTCTTGGACCTCCATTAAATTTTTATTCAATATCCTATCGTGGTTATGATTTTTGTTCCAACTTTTAAATATTTCAACATGGGACGGAGTTTTCGAAGCTGCCCAGCGAGGTCTCAATGTTGCTAGCGAATGGTTGCAAAAAAAATATTCTTACACTGAACGTCGAAAAGACCAAGTACGTGTATTTCGGCATTAGGCAGGTATCTGGGCTTAGCAACAGCCACAAAATTATATCACATGAGTGTTTACCTAATGTTCCCTGTAAATGCTTACCATTGGAACGCGTACATTCTATCAGATACTTAGGTGTCACTATTGATAGTGCCCTCAACTTCAGGGAACATATTAAGCTACTATGTGCTAGAGTACGCAAACTCATTTATGTTTTCAAAACCTTACGGCATATTGCTGAGCCCGGGCTTCTGAAATTGGTATACTATGCTCTGTGTCAGTCGCTACTTACTTATTGTATATCATCTTGGGGAGGCACATGTAAAACCATTATGAAGCCCATTGAGGTCGCACAGCGAGCTATTCTAAAGGTAAGTAATTTCAAACCTATTTATTTTCCCACCACGACTCTTTACCACATGTGCGAAGTTTTGACAGTTAGGCAATTGTTCATACGGAGCATCATCCTCATACAACATACTTCTCTATTCTACGATCCTAAGTTAACTGAGAAACGTCGGAAAAATACAGTATGTCAAAAACGGATCAGTTGGAAAACAAAATTTAGCGGCCGGTTTATTGGATTTATTGGGCCATATTTATATAACAAAATAAATATAAAAATAAACATTTACCCTCTCACGAAATAACAGTGTAAGGTGAAAGTGAGTCAGTACTTACAAAAACATGAATACGAAGAAACAGAAAGGCTATTAGTTGTAGCACAGTAATGAAAGTGTTAGTCATAAATAACAACAATTTATACACAGTCACACAGATCACATACGAGTACATCATATCACACACACCTACACATTCACACTATTAAACTTACAAGATCTCTCACCCTCTTAATGCACCACGACATTAGCCTCATAACACTTACATCATTTCATCACTTACATTACTCAAAAAAAGAGGACTTTTCACATTTTCACACTCACAGAAAAGATTAAATATTTACAAAATTAAAATTACTTGTATTTCATTTTAGGTAGGTATTGGATTACGAAAATTGCATGAGTTATAACTGTTATAACTATCTAAAATGAAAACGCTGACAATCGTAATACAGGCTTTGCCTAGTTTGATTGCAGATGATAATGTTAATTGCTATGTAAAATATTGCTAAGTATTGTTGTAATTGTAACCTAGTACTAAGTTCTTGATTGAAAATAAAATTATTATTATTATTATTTCAAGTTATAAACTATGGTTTTTATCGAAAGTTAGGTTAGCATATCTTAATTTTTTTAAATGTAATTAGTGCAGGTTTGTCTGTTTGTCTGTTTGCAGGATAATCCCAGTCAAAATCGACAACCCATGACGTCCCACTGCTCTTATTTAGAACATAAAAACAACAGTGTATTAAATTAAATCATGTTAAAAAATAGGTGTAAAAATACCACATAGTATAGTAATACACTTTGTAGTAAAGTACACGGCTAACATTTTACTCTTTAACTTTAATCTACATATTTTATTACTTTTAATTACTTTCTTAGAAGTTTAAAGTTGAAAACTAGTAAGTTTCTTATATATTTCATAATACATTTATGCACATAATTTCAGGTATAGTTATATCTTGTACGTACGCTAGCCTTACATTATACGAGAAATGTATAATTCTTTGATGCTGAATTTTATAATTGCCACATTTGCAAAGGTAATAGAGCACTTTATTTTAAGTAATTGAATATTTTCTGACGCAAACAAAAAATTCTTCAACGCTCCTCATAATCACATTAATTGTTTTTTTTTTCAAACCATCTTACCCTCAGCATTTAAAGAAGGGAACATTTAATACTTATTTAAGAATGTCAGCAGTTTAATATCTTCACATCGCTTAGAAAAGTATTTTTAAGATATTAGGTTCGCTTGTTGTTTTGTACCTAGTGATTCTTACTGCTAACCAAGAGATTATAGTTCGATTCCCAGCCTGGCCAATTTGTGGAAAGATCATGATCATTTGTACTGTAGCTAACAATTATTTATCAATCAAATTCATTAAACATTAGTGTCACCTGTTGCCGTTCACTGCTGGACTATGCGTGGTTTATGCCTGGTTTTGCATCAGGTCCTGGCCAGCCTTCTTATGGAAGTCATCCCACCGTCTAGCCAGAGGGTGTCTCACACTACATTTGTCAAGACGTGGTCACCACTCCCGAAGACGCTTACTCCAGCGGTTATTAGTTTTGTAACATATGTACATTTTCAGCACATTGTATTGACTTTGACTGCCTCCGTAGCGCAGTGATAGTGTTTGCGATTGCTCTGCTTAAGGCCTCGGGTGCGATTCGCTGGTCTGCTTCGTTTGGATAGATAACAATGTGCGTAATATATCCAAGATATTTAAAATATTTAATAACTTTCAGAGCTATGTTGGTAACCTTAATTCTGTGACAGATGACTTCGTTCCTAATTTTGTCGTTCAGAGACTCCGAGTATAGCTCTTTCCATGACTTGCAAAATAGTGTCCAGGTGTTATTATTTATTGAGGTTATTACAAGTAACAAACAACGTGTATATATTATGAAATATATAAGTATGAGTCTGGTTACTACAGTACGGGCTCAGACAGTGTTGTGTAAAGTTATATATTATATAAATGAGGTGGCAAGCTTTGTGTCGTGAGCCATGTTAAGACCGTGACAAATAGCGAACTTGGCGGGACGGCAAAATGTCTAGATTTACTATACAGTCTGTGCTTAGTGCTAGTACAATCTCTGACCATCTGTCTCTTTAGTTTAAGAGCTAGATCAAATCTAGCAAACATTTTATTTTGCGTGTTATTTTTATGCAGCAGAATTATGATGATTTACTGGTCGTGTTTTCTTCAGTAGTTTTTAATTTTGTGCTCATGGTTGGCGCGATGCAGAACAAAATTTTATAAATAAAATAAATATTTCGGACATCTTACACACAACTTCATCTAGTCCCAGACTAAGCAGGGTTTGTATTATGGGTAAACAACTGATATAAATACATAAACATACTTTTTCTTTTGTAAATACATACATATTATACATAGAAAACATCCAGACTCCGAAACAAATATTTGTGGATCACACAAATATTTGGTCCGACCCGGGAATCGAACCTGAGACTTCTTAATCAGCAGCCGCATACGCTAACCACTAGACCAACAATGCAGTTACTCATTTTGTCCTTAACATAGAGTAAAAAGGTTGAAATAAGTGTGTTGCCCAATCTAACAACCTTTCATCAATGACACAAGTCATCATACACAAACATTCGTATGTGAAATTTTTCGTTTTGCAATGTTTAATACGAGTCTAAATGTCTAATTTAAAACAAGACATCCAAAACGTCGAAAATAAACCTTCAATCTTCAATATTCATAACTGTGCGTTATTTATAATCTAAAATTGCTTCTATTAACGTTACTCGTTTAAATTGTTGGAAAAGCACTCAAAATACGTAATTATACAAAATGTATAACATTATTGTTCCCCTCAGGCATGCCTAAACAATATTACAAAAAAAGCACAGAAGCTTTTATGTTTAACACTTTTAACTTCAATTAATTAATACGCGCACCTTACCGGGCGAGGTTGATAATACCTGCACTTAAAATAATGTCCACTGCAATCCTTTTAAAATATCATATTAAACATTTCTGACTATGTGGAGGGAAACCGCTAATTTTGCTTCAAACGAAGTAATTAATTCAGGTTGAGTTTTAAAATATATTAACTTAAAACTGATCTTTAAATGTTATGCTCGATTTTGAGTCGTACGGTTTAAATCATTTAATTAATGTAAGGGATGTAAGTCATTGTTCTAAGAAATGACTCCTATTGAATTGAAAACTTAGAAATATTTTATTCTGTAGATTCCATAACATATCGTCATATCGAAAACCAAATTCCAATAAAAGCAACTGAATAATTTCTGAGTTCATTAAGAAGGTACTGCACGAAATTGTGGGATTTGACGTATTTTCAAATGAGTAGTACTGTGCGCTGCATTAATTAAATACATCAAAAGTATTTGTATAGTTTAGGTCGATCCTTGCACAAGATCTCCGCCGAAGTTGGAATTTGAAACAGATACATATAAAATTAAAAAACGATACATATATGTTGTGTGTCAGATGAAATCTTAAAAACATTTTTCTTCGAAAAGATAGTAGATTTTACGTCTAGAACAATAATTTTCATATGACAATATTTGTATTTACATCGTGCAGGTTTTAGCCGGTGTATAATTTAATTTAAAAGTATAAATCTAAAAATATTGAGACTTTTCAATTTTTAACACAAACGCCTGATGCACATTGCACATTGCGCAGAAAAAAATATTGCTCTAATTAAATTACTAGGTCTGAAACTTCAAAGCAGAATGGGTCTAATTACTAATATTAATGAGATCAATTTTGTTTTGAAGTTTTTTTTAGACTTATGTCAGTATTGTATTGTGTATCATGTCTATATGTCATTGGTTATACTTACTGGCAAATAAGAAAATTGGAAAAAAATCAAATTTCGAGTCGAATCTGTACAGAGTAATGCGAACGCAGAGCAACAAATGTACGAAACACAATACAAACGTACAAACGCAAATAGGTAAATATCTCAAACAGGTATGTTTAATGTTACTGTTATAATTTTAATGTAAATGCAATGTTCCGTTCACAATTATTCGTCAGTTGCTAATCAATCAATACAAGTAATCAAGTAATCAAGACGGTAGAGAACTTCAAAACGTAAATATTTACCTTTGATTATAAACATATATTTAATCAAAGGTACCTACTCTTATCAAACTCACTTTATTATTATAGGCCTATGTTTTTCAGGTTACATGTAATCTTATGGTCAAGAAAGAACTTATAGTAGAAAAGGAAAACACAAATGAAAGCAAAGCCACAATTCGGGTACTTGTTTAAACCAAGAACTTACTCACCACAACTCTCCATTTGGTTGCAACTTCAGTAATTTAAAAATCAATGGAGAATATAGAAATTGTTTTCAGTCCTCCTGTTTCATAGTATGCAATATGTGTAATGCAAAATTAAGATTGGAAAATTGTTGAAAACCTAGAAACAGCAAGGAACTTGCACTCAATCAAAATATCGTGAGTAATTAAGTGTATAGATATGGGATTCAGTGCCCTGGAGCAAGTCAAAACTTCTCTTGATATACCCTGCATGTCAGAACATTTTTATGCCAAATTTCATGCTAAAGTATGTGAACTCTGGGAACTGGCCAAAGTAAAAAGCATAGAGGAAGCAACAAAATAAAAATATTAACTGGCTGAAAAAAATAATGACCTTAATGCAGATAGCGTACCGATGATAACAGTTGTATCTGATGCGTATTGGAGTAAGAGGTCATACAGGAAAAACTATACGACCTTTTCAGGAGCTGCAAATATCATTGGCTACAGAACTAAAAAAGTTCTCTACATGACTGTTAAAAATAAAAACTCTATGGTTTGCGGGCGAGCTCAGAAGCGCAAACTTTACTTCAAGTTTGTATTTCTGAGCATGTATGATATAAAAATTACACTCGATCATCTAGCGGTATGTAGTCAACTGCCATAGTAGAAGGCTTCAAAAGCAACTCAAGGTTTTATTTATTCTAAACACATAGCTAATGGTGATTCCAGCACCTACAAAAATGTTCTGGATACCAAACCATATGCCGCACTTATTGTCGAAAAGATAGAGTGCTCTAACCACCTCCTCAGAAAATTTTGTACAAGATTAGATGAATTATCAAGAAATACATGTTACCAATTAAAATGCCAAAAAATACAGCTCCAAAACGTGCTACGCGTACGGCGATCGGTGAAAGGTGCCATAAATCACATTGATTCTCAAAATGAAAAATCTTTCGCTGAAAAAGTTATAGATTTAAAACAAGACCTTTTCAATGCACTTATTCACGTTTTCCGCGATCACAGCTCGTGCAAGTCTTATATTTGCAAGTACATCCTCATAAATAAAGGCCATCAAACTGATAAAAACGTATTTGGTGAAATAAAATCAGATGCGGTCTTTGCCACCATAATAAAAGTACTTTGTCGATTGATTAAAAATGCCAAAAATTTTATGGCGAATAAACTATTCACTTAGACAATCATACTCAGGACGGTGTGCTGCATCTGTTGTTTCATTTAATCCCGCAATACAGACATTAGTGATAAAGACTACGGTGAAACTTGCCCAAGGCCTGATTTTAGTAAAGCCGATTTCAACTTTGCTAAATCTACGCATATGGCAAAAATACTGTTACAGCTATCCAATGAGGATCGTCACGCACTTGAACGGCGCACTGTATTAAGCTGATTCGATTGAATGGCTTCAGGAGCGGAAGCTTCTTGAAGCTAATTTTGAAAAAAAAGAACATGTAAAAGGGGCTTTATAAGATGTGGACCGGTCGTCTTTGTCTTCTTCTGAATTTCGTCAAGCACAGTGTCTTGTATATTGATATTTGCTATTCTCCCAGTGCTCGTACCACCTATGCATTCTACCTTCCGAATAACATCTGTACACTCTTATGAATACGCGGTAATCTGGATGACGCGCTGTAGGGTATCTTTCCCTATAAAGGAATGCATCAGCACTTGCGCTACTTCTACATTCACCATAAATAAAGTGCATGTTTGCGTATTCTTGTGCCATATATTGAATACGCGGCATACTGATACACGAAACCAGTCCAGATACAAGCCAAGTCGTCGTAAAATCACCAAACTAAAGTCCAAATCAGTGAGCAAAACGAAGAGTCCAATGATTTGACTCTTACTTAAAACGATGACTTCTGGCTGTTTAGCCAGAAATCGTCGTTTTAACACTGATTGACAATCACAGAGAACTGCAAAAGGAATGGGAACATGCGATACCGAACAAGTCAAGCGACGCACCAAATACTTGCCATTGCTATGTGCCATGGCGCGAGAGAGATAAGGTACAATAGTACAAAGGTACAATAATAATATACTCGTCTCTCGCTCGCTTACACTGTACTTTAGTACTGAATTTATTCACCTATCTCTGTCTCATAATTAACAAAAAATTACTTCGGCCACACTCAGGTAGTAAATAGCGAAATAACATTATCACACGTCCTTTACTACACTAAAAAGGAAGCTTTAATTTTCTCTCTTTGGATAAAATTATGTATTATACCATTTTTTTAATATAGTTGCTGCTTAGTTTTTCGTACATATTTTTTTCACAAAAATCTCAAATTCTGTCATAATTTATTTTGATCAAATTTCATGTTAATTTTTTTCCAAAAAAGTATAATAGGCACTCATACTATTTACTACATTTCTAATAAGATTTTTTGTGAGGAATAAGATAACTTCAAAATTTGGGCAACTATTGGATTTCTTTTGGGTTTTTTTTTTTGTACGCTGGATAGCTATACTACTACGTGCTTTAGGATTACCCATTCTTTCTGGGACACCCTGTATAGATGATATACTTATATTGACAGGAGCTGGATGTGAGAAGCCCAAAATCGATCAGAGTGGTTTGCAATGGGAGAGGCCTATGTCCAGCAGTGGACTTCGATAGGCTGATTATGAAAATGAATAGATTCTAGAAATTATTACTTTTGAACAAAACTTCCATAAAAACGACTGAATATTTAGAAGATATGTATTACTCTGTGTGGAGCCTACTCTGTACAATTATTTTACATATCTTAGATAAAATGTTTCACGTAGGAAGCGGCGACGGTGCTGCCTAGCGGCGCTGCCGCGCAACTCTGCTCGTAAATACCTAAACTCGGCGTTTTTTGTTCGCGCAGCACACTCTTAAGAGACAAACAGCATGAAGTAAATTCTTTATGCTCCACCCGGTACTGAAATAATGTTATTTATACTCAACGCGAATATACAAATTCTGAATTAAGCTGGCATGTATTAGATCGTATCAAATCATAAATTAGGTACATACGTATATCGAACACCCCAATGTGATATATAGGTACATGAGTTATTGTATGACACCGTTGGCTTTTAAATGCCTAAACAGATTATGAAAAGAATTTTTTTTTCTTTTCTTAATCTGTTTAGGCATTTACATAAATGTAAAATAAAATGGTATGCTAGTCATTTCGAACTCATAAACAATAAGTAGTTTTAACTAATTAAATCTAAATTCTTGTCAAACCAAAAATATATTCATCTACAAAAATAAATTATGTTTTAATGGAACTACTAAATGAATTATAACCGGTACATAACTTGCAATCTAAAAATATTAGCTATTTTATAACAGAGAAAACACCCAAAATTTTCAACGGACTTAAGCAGGTTCATCCACCAACATGAGAGATAGTATCGAAAACTGATTTATAAAAGAAAACATGGAAAATTGAATGTTAAATAGAAACGAAAAGCTTTCATATTTCTGTAAAAAAAATTTTAGCCACTTTTAGCAAACTAATTTTGTGTAGAGTTATTAGTGGTATATCATTGGACTGATTTGTTTTAAACGTAATTACATAGCGCCACTCTATGAGGACTGCTGACGCCTCAATTGCGCTATATCCTGTGGATATTGTAAACTGCAAAATAGCTGATGCACATGCGGCGTTTATCGATTCCTACAATCGTGACGTAGTATATAACACCAAATAGATTTGTAAGAATAATTATTACATATTCCTACTTTAAATTAGAATTCATTAGGGTTAACTTTGTAATTTTATTTTATTATTAAAATTGGTTTTTGTAAAATCATTTCAGCTTTTTACGATCACTCTGCTGCCGCAAATGTAATTACGTATTGAAGCGGTTTACTTTTTTATTTACTAACAGTTTATAAGAATAACAAATAAGTACGTACCTGATAAAACTTGGCAACCCACCGGGCCACCTTCGCCAATGTTATAATCTTTGAATCTGAAACAAAATAATGTAACTTACATCTATAACATCTGTACAAAATTAAAAAATAAACGTGTCTGCATGTAAAAGTATATAGGTATTTTTTTAAATTTTATCTTTTTGTTAAATCTCTGAAACGGCTCAACTGATTTGATGGGACTTTCAATGACAGAAAGCTAATAATATAAGGAGTAAGCTAGGCTATTTTTTTAAAACTAGCTTCGCTACGTCATGTTACTTGGGATTTACAAAACAACCACGGGACTCAGGTTGTTAAAAATAAGTTAAGAAACGTAGTAAAGCACTAAGTACGTTTGCATGAGTATGTGAGTGTCTTAAGTGTGTGTGTGTATTGGTTTGAAAATTTATATGCATGAGAGCTTTCACCTGTTAATTCATTCGTGTGTTGTTAGTGCAGTTTCAAAAGGAATTATGAACATTATACCTACATTCAGTTCAAGTTCATAATCGAAATAAGTCAGAACAGTTAACTTTGAAACTCGCAGGTTAAACTCAGGTAAATTTGTCGAATGAACATACAAAGAGGTACTCCATTTCCTCTCTTTATAGAGGGACTCCATTTCATTTTCTATATTTCTTTTTATTTTCACAAATGCGAAAGTTACTCTGTCTGTCTGTCTGTTACGTTTTCACGCCTAAACCGCTGAACCGATTTTGATGAATTTTGGTATAGCGATAGATTTAACCTTGGAAAAGGACATAGGCTACTTTTTACCGCGATAACCGACATACACGTGGGCGTAGCCGCGGACAAAAACTAGTGTCTTTATAAAAACACAATCAGGCGCTGAGTTGTATAGCAACTGATAGCTCAAGTTATAAATATACAATATTCTACTATTTTAGTCAAACCAAATAGAGCGCGATGTTTATGTTGTCTGTTGTATACTTACGTTTTTTTTTTTTAAAATAAATGAGGTGGCATGTTTCAAAATTTGTAAGTGTAATTTCAAAATTTTCAGACCAAAAAATTGAGTTTAGAACTAATTGATTACAATTTTCATTCAAAAACTTAAACTAATCCTTTACACACCACATGCCTATAAATAATTTAGCGTTATATATAACCTAAAATATTTTATCTTCAATACGTTAAGTAATTTAAGGGTAGAGACTTACTTAAATTACTGATGAAATGAAGCTATCGATCAATCAAGCTAAATTACTAGCCCCGAGTGACCATTTATACAGAGTCGCTTACAAGCTGTTGGAAAGTATAAAATATACGTCCTCTGTGGCACCAATTTATACGCTCGTTAAAGTACTTTAATGACCATACTTACTTATAATGATATTCTAACTTGAATGAGTATTCATATTAAAATAATATCAGTGATTTTATTGCTTAGAGTATTTTAAATTACTCTAAAGTTCTTAAAGAAATTAGAATAGAATAGAATAGAATAGAATATACTTTATTGTACACCAATTACAATGTCGCAGTTGAGAATTACATGTTGATATGTATGTACAATGGGTGGCCTTATTGCTAAATGCAATCTCTACCAGGCAAACTTTGGATGGACAAATTGACAGGAGGTAAAAATAAATAAAGGGTAGTTTCGGTGTTGCGAAGTTATGGTGGTTAATAAAATACACACAGATACATATATACTCCATATACATATATACCATTTATATATTTATTTATTTAAACTTCCTGCAAACATATTGCACAAGGCGGATTTAATGCCACAGGCATTCTCTTCCAACCAAACCTTTGGGTGTTGCAAAATTATGTAAGGCAGGTGTGTTATTTAAGAGAAGCAATATGATAGACAAAAAAGGTAAAGTAAATATTACAAGAGTTCTAAGAATATATACACAAATAAATACATTTATTTACATAAACATACATATATATACAACACAAATACATATAAATACACACTAGGTACACTACATCCATACATACATACATACAATAAAAATTTGATTAAAAATATCTCAATAGAATGCACACATACATGTTATTATTCAGTGTTATTATTCTGATGACTCCGTCAACAAGTCCCTGAAGAACTTACGTACTCTAAACTTAAAAGTGGATCGACTGGTGGCCATCCTGATCTCTAGTGGGATATAGTATCACATAAATATATACAAATAATATAAATATAAGTTTGCAAATCTATTAATAACTATGAAATCATGTACAACTATTCTGAGTGTTATGAATTCAAGTAGTGATCTTTGACCATGTTCTTAAATACTGTCGGTGTTTGGGCACGTCTAATGGAAATCGGCAAGGCATTCCATAATCTAACAGCCTGTACCGTAAACGATTTATCGTAGAATGTGGTAGTGTGGCTAGGTACCATAAGCTCTAAAGTTACCGACGACCTTAAGGATCTTAGATGTGTGAACAAAAAACACTGAGGAACTGAAACTGAACTGAGGAACACAAAACAAAAATTACTGTAAACAATGGAGTCATAATCATGTATTAAATTTATTGAATAATCCATACTAAAATTCCAAATCGAAAGAAACTCGGTTGGTCTATCTGTTACGGGTTCACGGTGAAATAGCTGCAAAGGTTTCAGTGAATTGGCATGGAGATATTTTGATACTTAAGGAAGGTCATAGGGTATTCTTTACCTCGGTAATCGGCATACATGTTGGTCAGAAAAGCTGACAAAAGCTTGTTATGCAATAAAACCGCCTCTATACTTTATCCATTCGTTTATTGTCTTTTTGACAGGTCACGCCTATAAATTACCAGTATTTTTTTTCGTAATAATGTACTACAGTATCTTGCCGATGTCAGCTATCTTGACCTAAACGAGGACCAACTTGATAAACTTGAGAGACTTCAGAATTTCTGCATCAGATTCATTTTTGGTTTACGCAAATATGATCATATATCCGAATTTCGCACTAAACTCAAGTGAATTCAATTTCGCCGGAATACTCATATCCTCTCCCTACTATACAATATCTTAGTTAACCCTACAACTCCTACCTATTTGAAGAAAAGATTTACATTTGTTCATGACACACACACACGATGCTTAAGGTCATCGGAAAATCTAACTTTGGAAATTCCAACACACTCGACAACTTTCACTGATAAATCCTTTACAGTGCAAGCTGCACGCCTTTGGAATGCCTTACCGGAGGCTGTAAGGCAGGCACAATCGGTGAATACTTTAAGAGACTCGTCAAGGATCATTACCTATCTCTGTAACAACTATGAGCTGTCTGAATATGTATGTTTATGTATGTATTCATATGTATAATATGTATGTATGTAGGCGCATGAATGTATGTATATATATGAGTATTAGGAAACTCTAAATGTGCACCGCTAACTACAATTACTTTTAAGCGATTTCTTCCAGGCAACCTTAAAATGGACTATCCATTTTAAGGTTGCCTGGAAGAAATCGCAGTCTGCGATAAGGCCGCCCATTGTACCACTGTTTTTATTTGATTGAATCTTACGATGTATCTTTTGTATTATGGTGTGCAATAAAGAGTATCTATCTATCTATCTACAGTAATGTCGTATATTATAGACGGGTAGGGAAGTGGGCAGTGTGCATAGCTAAAAACAACATATTAAACAGTTCTTGAAATTTGATGAATCGATTAAACGATTAAAATAATCTATCATGTTGTTATGATCAAAATAATTTGACTTCATGTAAGTATTGTTTCTGTAAATTTATTAAAATAAAAAGGAAATTAAAATAGTATGACTTCAAGATTGATTATTTGCAAGGAAATAAGTCGGAATTTTGGAATTTAAGTTCGAACTTAGAATAAAGAACAATAATTCTGTGCATTAATTAACTTATTTTTGGACCACTGACTTAAAATGTAGTTACATTTGTTACATGCACGTGTTAGTAAAATTTAACTTTGAAACGCGTGGTTAATAACGTTTAAATTCAGAGTTATGAGAAAATACATTTGAAAAATTACATATTACTTACTAAACCGACCTTCAAGTGACTGTGTTAGGAAGTTTTCTTTGTTTTGCGACGACCCCGTTTTGACATTTGTTATTTTACATGCCGCATGTAAGAAATTGAAAAATCAAATTCATAATCCTATTTAATTACTATGTAACCCATACACTATCACAACGCATATCTTAAATAAGCATCAAGTTTAACTTGATATTGAAAAATTGCACTCAAAAACACGAATTCATCGTATTAGTTACGCCACGATGACAAATGTCAAACCGGGCTTCTTATTTTGTGACGACTATAGGAACCGATATTTTGAATAAGTGGTTACCGGTTGATAGATCGGGACAGCCTGAGACCGGAATAGTTGTCAGTTCTTGGTGGAGACCTTCGTTTAACAGTTTAGGGCTTTAGGTCAGGTTGATTGAATATCAAAAACAACGTTTTAAATTGTTAGTTGACCTTATTTCAAGAGCCTCTCACTTGAAAGTAAGTTTATTATGTCGGTCTAAATCTTAGTTTAATATTTATAGGAAACCTACACACGAATCCTATAAAAAAATATTCTGTTTTTCAGCAAGGAAATACTTGTACATCTAACATTCCAAAAATAGAATTTATATCACTTCTTGTCAGTTAAATATGGTTCTTTACGCATATCTAAAATAGATTTCAGAAATGTAATCTAATTTGCCTTATACGTACCATTTCGTGGGAATCTAAATTGGCGAACTGAGCACGCCTACACAGATATAAATTAAAAAGGAAAAAAATCTTCAAGAAGGAACAAGCTTTTATTGAAATTAATTAAAAATAATAAATAAAGTTTCCCTTGAAAACTTTTACCATCAACTTATAATATCATTACACAATTTATATAATAATAAAGCTTGTCGCGAGATCTCACTACCCATATTTACTTAGTTTGAAATTTTTGAAAATTAAAATTAATGGTTTCCAGTTATCTTCTCTACACAAGTTAAATCTCGCGACAAGCTTTTCTATTACATTTATATTATCAGTAAACTGTAATATTAAATAGTATAATTTCCCATATTACTCGTTTCTTCTAGCTCAAATCAATTTTTTTATCCGAATCTAATTTTCTTTTAAGATTCGATGATGAAACAATCTAATAAAATAATATTAGTATAGAGGCACTTATATTTCGATTGCCGCCCATCCCTACCGCAGCTGATAATGGCGTACCCTTTCTGTACGGGAGCAGTATTTTTTTTGCACTGAGCTTCAACAGAAAAAGACACGTGCGAAAAATGACTGAGGGTCTTGAAACCTAACGTTATACTTATTATTTTTGTAAATGTAGTTCAGTATGTCTTAATGGACTTTTTTTAATATGGAAAAACGATCATGAAAAAAATCACGAGAGTTGTTACTTTCGGTCTGATTGTCCAAATTTCTATAACGGGATATAAATATATTTATTTCAATTTTGGACCAAACTGCGCGAATATTACTTTACTTTACGGAAAATTATAATATAATCTTTAACTTCATTATATTATAATGGTTTGAATCTAGTATTCAGTAGCATTACGTATTTGCGCATTCTCTCATTTTTATACCAATCGCAACTTTCTGTCATCGTCGTGGTAGCATTTTCTCTTTTTAGGGTTCCGAAGTTTATGACTCGGAACCCTTATAGATTCGTCATGTCCGTCTGTCCGTCCATCCTCGATTTACCGTCCGAACGGTAAGTGCTAGAAAGATGAAACTTTGCATGAATATGTGTTGTAATTACGTCGACAAAGTGCTACAATAAAATTATGAAAAAAAAATTTATTTGGGGTACCTCCCCTACACGTAAAGTGGAGATGTTTTTTTTTTTCTCCCAACTATCCCATCGTGTAAGGTATCATTAGATAGGTCTTTTAAAAATAAAAAAGGGTTTCTAAGACGATTTTTCGTTTTAGGTATTCGTTTGCGCGATATTCCACTTTAAAGGGCACTTTTTTGGAAAAACAGGGCGTCCCCCCC
Organism: Phragmatobia fuliginosa; assembly: GCA_932526445.1. NCBI lineage: Eukaryota > Metazoa > Arthropoda > Insecta > Lepidoptera > Erebidae > Phragmatobia > Phragmatobia fuliginosa. The sequence continues at coordinate 5,996,590 of OW052058.1, read as the reverse complement.
CTCTAAAAGCTAAACGTCTGGCTCAAAAAATCTGGAAAAATTCGTGATCGTGGTCCATATAATGAACTTTGAAGGAAAATTATAACGGATTAGATGACTTTGTTAATTCAGGAGTTATAGAGGCTTAACTTGTAAAAAGCGCTCACTTGGAAAACGTCATACAAAATTAACGCATTAATACATAAACATAACAATTATCTATTGGATACGATTTTAAATCCAAATACCATTATGGGTGACTGAGGAACCCATTCCTGTGCGTGGCCTGACACGACTTGGCCGATTTTTTAAATACAAGTAGTGGTCCAAAAATGTACGTGAAATTAATACAAAGAACACAAAGACTTGGAACGAAAATACGTAGATTTTAAAAGATTTTGTCACATGTGGGAATGGAACTCAGAAACTAAGCTCAGTAGCAAGCGGCGAGGTGATTGCTTAAACCTCTACACTATCCGTGCAGTCATCAGCACTTCGAAAGTATAAAACTTTATCTTCTTCGGGCCTTTTCTCATCCATAATAAGGGTTGTCAGTATTAATCGTTTTTCCCATAGACCTCTGATCTTGGTTGTCTTTGTGATTGATTGATTTCTGCCATCAATTCCAGTTAGGGTCCCCATGACCTTTGGGTCCCGACTCCCGACTCCAATTACAGCGTTTTTTGCACCTGATCTTTTTCGAATAAATAAAATTGAAATTACAATCCTTTGCGACCACCAAATTTGACGTTCGATTTTTAGAAATTTTGTATTTTATTTTATTTATTAGATACTGAAACAGACCTCAAACCCAAGACATACAAATATTACATACTAGCTTTCGCCCGCGGCTCCGCCCGCGTGTATGTCGGTAATCGCGGTAAAAAGTAGCCTATATCCTTTCCCAAGTTCAGTTCTATCTTCATACCAAATTTCATCAAAATCGGTTCAGTGGTTTAGGCGTAAAAGCGTAACAGACAGACAGAGTTACTTTCGCATTTATAATATTAGTAGGGATTACAGTTTACAATATTTAGGTCTGAAGTCCAATTACAACTGTACCTATACAGCTTTTAATTCTATTTTACTTCGTTGAAAAATTACCAGACAATCTTCAGATAAGCCCTCCTTAATGATCGCGGTCCTAAATTCTCCAAACGTATTGAAAAAAATATCTCGTGAGCTCATATCGTGTATTAAAGAAGTTAGTTTTTTAATATCAGAATAACACCACAATTCAAATAGAGGTGTATGAACTGAAGACAAAAACAGTACTGTAATAAAGTTTTATAACAGCATAAAAGGGGACAGGACGTACTAGACGAGCTAAGTGCATTGTACAATGTCTCATGGAATATAAAACTATTACCCTTCGTTCATTTTATTATGCTAGCTTTCACCCTGAGTAAAACTAACGGATATAATTTTCCATATTCATCATTTAAAAATAGTTTGTTTTTTTTGTTGATATAGTAATAGTTGATAAGTAAATTACAGTTTTTTGTCCACAAGTGACATATTCAAACTTCGATAAACAGAATGAATGAATAAGACAATAGTAAAAAAAAAGAAAAAAATCCGCCAAGTGCGAGTCGAGATCTCGCAGGAAGGATTGCCTTTATTAAGGTCGACCAAAAAACGGCATAAAACCATGTCGGTTGTATGGGAGCCCCATTACATATATTATTTACTACATTCTGTTTTTAGTATTTTTTATTATAGCAGCTACAGAAATACATCATCTGTGTAAATTGTCTAGCTTTCACGGTTCATGAGATACATCCTGGTGATAAACGGATAGCAGGGTCTCAGTTACAGGGTCCCGTTTTCGGGTACGGAAAACTGATAATGAACGATTGAATCTTTTCATGACTTAGTCTTTAGTATATCATTGGTTCGAGCTTTTAGGATTTAAAACTGTTTCTTATTTTGTTAATTGAAAAGTAAATCACACACAGTTCCACTTTCATCCCCGGTCTTTGAAACGAGGCGTAAAAAAAGAGATCAATAGGTCTTAGTGTGGGTGACGATACTGCATTGTGAGATAAATCAATGACAATTTAATACTAAAGCAAGCTCGTAATTCTACTATATACTTGTTGATAAGAAGAATAATTAACATCAGAAATTTTTTGCTATCGTCTTGATCTGAAATTATATTTAGACTGCTTTGTATTTAAATATTCCATACAACGTTTATGAAAAATAGCCTCATATCTCTACGAGGGCGTATAATAAGCTTTTGTATAATCAGGCAGGACATTAAAATGTTACCGTATCTCTTAAATGGTTCAGTCACGTTTATTATAAACGTTCCATTTCGGTACACGAAAACCAGTATGACGCAACCTACCTTTTTTAGGGAACATGAAACAGCTACTGATAAGGTAACGGAAGTTTGGCCTGTCGGAATGAATCAAGTGTTACTGAGAAAGATTTTTATGTAGCTTTTGTATATGTGTGTATATACGAGTATACTACAGTGCGGTGTGTGTGGTGACGGATTAAGAATACAAAGTGTCACCACGCCTATTCATTCCATGGGTGTCGTAAGAGGCGACTAAAGAACCAAAATAAGCAGCTAACATCACTGCCAAGATAAGGAAAACTTGAAACAAACCCTTTACCAACCCGTCTGGCCAGCGTGGTATAGTAGGCCAAAACCCTCTTTCAAAGGAGAGGCCTATATCCAGCAGTGGACTGTTAAAGGCTGTTGATGATGTGAAAGACAGATAAATCTTTGCAGACTATCTTTCTATTTAAGTTTCTGAATTAAAAGAAATGGCATTTTTAGGTAAACTCATAAAAAGCAGCATTGAAGTTATTATGGATCTCATTTTCGTGGATAAAGAGTTTTATATTTATAGCCGTATGAATAATAGAAAGCCCGACGTTTACGACAACCGCCTGATTATAAGAGTAACAAAAGTCTGGCCATACCACCCCCAACGGGCCCCAGCAGAACGGGTATACCCAAGAAGTACTGTCTGGAACTCGTAATTACTCGTAAGGGATGACATGCTTGACAACGGTCTCACTACCGAGGATGCCAAAGTGTAGTAGTAAAAGTAGTAAAACGGGCCCCGGACTCCACTATGGAAGCAATCCGAAAACCCGTTGATATGAAAATGATGAAATTATGTTTCGGACGGGATCTAAGGAGGCTCGACGTTTCTCCTTTTACTATTGTATTGACCTGGCCCGGAGGTGATTCCGGCCACCCTGAGATGGATGCATCTCGGTCAGGGTAACGGCAGCGGGGACTCCAGAAGCCGCCAATGCATTTCTGGAGCTCCTCCCGCAAGGGAAGCCACCGCTGTGTTTAGTGGGTAGACCAGGTTCTCCCAAAGTCCCACACACGCCCTTCGTCTCATCACGGAGGGTATGGTGAGAAAAGCATTTCCCGAGAAAAGTAATAAAAGATAAAATGGACGCGAGTGAATCGCAAGCGTTAGCTAATGTCAATATATATTATGTCTTATTTCATTTCACTACATTCAAAGTAAAATAAGACTTTTCCACGATAAACTTGAATGTATTATTTGGTTCAACGTATACATAAATTCGTTAGTTTACGTGTAGCTTCTAACAATAAATAGGTTAACCTTCATTTACTGACTGGACCATCAATTAACTCTATGGAGTTATGTATCTTATCGTTTATTGCAGACAGTCATGCAACCATTTCGCAACTGTAGATATTAGTGACATAGATCGAATCACGACGTAGGTAAGGAAGTAATATTAATCTTCTAAATATATTATTTTAGTCACTGGCTCCACTCGCTTTATGACGATACTGCAGTAATCATTCTTATACCTAGTCTACGACAAACTTAAATACTGTGGCTCTTATTGATAATTTTTAGTATTAATATTGGTATAGATAATATTAAGTTTCTTTATAGACATTTTAAAAGTTCAATCTGTAACGATCGAGATCAAATTTTTGTCATGATTTTCAACACACTTTATAGATGGTGTTTATTTATTTTACGTAACAATAATTCGCCAAAAGAACTGTAGCGTGGTTAGATAGATGGTACAGTGGACACTCTTTAGTTGTGCACTGTATTGCAGATTTAAAATAGAAAACATAAAATGAACTTATACTTAATGCACTAAAACAGGCCTTATGGCCGAGAGCAATCTCTTCCAGATAACCTCAAGATGGATTTAAATATTTCAAGAGACAGTAGTAGTTTATCGTCAACTATAATAAGTTTTGAAGGATTATAATTTACTAATAAATACGGTGAACATTATTTCATAAAGTTGAACTTTATATTTGAAACACTCTTTAATATCTGTAAAAATAGATTTTTGGTATCAAATTGCCTTGTTAGTGTCGTATAATAGACCAAAACTCTTTTGACAGAGCCATAGTCTAAACTGTACTATTCTTTTAAATACAGTTGAAAATGAATTTCAATGTAAAATCGTATAAAAAAATACACGGCTAAAATCATGTCGACCAAAGATTATTAGCTCGCATTAACTTTATCATAGTCACAGCTGAAACTTTTGTCCACCTGGACATTTTAAGCGATCACAATGAACGCAAACGGGAACCTACCTGACATTGATAAATTGCGTAGGCTCCAAGCGGTCAGAAGGTATCTCTAAATCGATCGAATCCCACAGTCATTGTTTACCAGCTTATTAATTATCTTCTTACACAATACCGTTATATGATAGGACTAACCGAGACCCGTAGTAATACACGCGGTTTTTTTGTAAAGATATGACGTCACGCCAACAAATAGAAACGCCGCGGAGTGAAGCAAAAGTAGTATAAGTTGTTCTTTATGTCATCAGCTGCCTGTACAGGTCCCATCAAAAGAAGTCTGAGCAGTCCAAGAGATTAGTCAGAACAGACAGATAAACCGACAGTCCGATGGACGGACACAAAATTTTATAAAAAATCGTATATTATCTCATATGCATTTAGTGAAAACTGCCTCGTTAGTCTGGTGGTTAGCGTATGCGACTGCTAATCGAGAGGTCTCGGGTTCAAATCCCGGGTCGGGCCAAAAAGTGTTTTTGAGATTTTCCTAGGAAATTCCTAATAGCTGCCCGGAGTTTGGAAGTTTGGCGGTGATTCACGCCCGTGCCTCGGAGAGCACGTAAAGCCGTCGGTCCCGGTTGTCATGAACATCTATGGCAATCGTTATTGGGAAGTCAGTGCCCTCAAATATAATGACAACTCGTTCAACCATCGTATTTCAGTTATAATCAGTTCAATGGTTGCGGAGGTCCGATGTCAGTAGCTCCGTGGAAAAACTGATAGTCAGGTAAAACCGGTTTAACTACTAGTTTACCCCAAATAATATTGCGATTAGTGGCTAGGAAAAGAAACGATTTTTATAATGAGCATGTTCCTAGAGGAATGTAAAGGAGTTAAAGTTTTTGCAGCAATTGTTGCATAATTTGAACTGTTTTTGTGAACTGTTTTTGTGAACCAGGCTTAACGTGCTCTCCGAGGCACGGGCCTGAATCACCACTAAACTTCCATACTCCGGGCTGCTATTAACCATTTCCTGTGAGAAAAATCCAACAACACTTTTGACAAGACCCGATATTTGAACCCGAGACCTCTTGATTATCAGAAGCATACGCCAACATTTATACCAACGAGGCAGTCTTTACAAAAAAAACGAAAGAAGAATCACTGACACCATTACACTGAGATTCAAGTTTATACAGTTCAAGCAATTTCCCTTTCGACAACTTTCAACCATTATGACCAAGAACCCTAACTGTTCGATATGAAACTTAAATTAAATGTTATCTTAAGCGTTGACCTTCATAGGGATGGGGATTAAATTCGATTTAGTCGACAAAATTTATGATACCACAAGCAATATTCGAAAGTGTATTTTATCCATTATATTATTTGCATAAGCACTAAAAGACACTGATGTTAGTCATTTTTAATACTGAAGTTATTCTAAGGTAGATTTTAGAGCTACAGAAGTCTGTAAAAGTATATATTGCTAATCCACATGCTTTTAGATAGATCTTGCAGAACTCCTTCAAATTTTATTCAAGAATCTCAGTATCATATACACATGCACGCACACACATACACACAAACAAACACACACGCGCAAACACATACACACAAACACTCACACACACGCGCACACACATGCACGCTCACATTCTTTTCTCTCAATGTAATATACATATTTGCTTAATATACCTACATATAAACTTAGTAGTTTGTAATTGTATTATCTCCAGTAAATTTCTCTTATTTCATTTCATGTAATTTGTATTCTTTGTTTATTATAAGTATTATTGATGTAACTCTGACGGCCCCAGTCCGGAGGATGCGTAAATGGCTGCGGCACAGTTTTTTGACTAATGCAGCATTTTCGCGCATTGTTTCTGTCTTTTGTTTCTTTTACTTTAAAAGAAAAAAATAAATATATAAACATTTGTTTGATTCAAAATATCTCCATTGCAAATTTCGTTGAAATCAATGCAGCAGAAACAAACAAAAAGTTAATTTCGGTTTTATAATATTATAGTACGAACGAACGAATAAGAAAGTAGTATGTAATTTTAATACTTGTTTGTTTAACAACTTTTCTTCGGACTGTCGCGTAAAAGATGGCAATGCCGTATGACTCCTAGCGTGTTTACGTAACTTTATATCGGAAATTACAATCAATCAATAGGAAGTGCGGCGGCAACTAATGGCGTTAGATATTTTTGTACTTATATATTTGTACTTTGCTACTTTTTTATCCGTAACAATAATATTTATATACGAGTGAAAAGGGTCAGAAAAATATCTAACCCCATTCGAAGTATAGCGCTGTTACCATTTAGGTAAGACTTGGTATGGCTTTTAATTTCAGTTATTATACTTACAGACAGAAAAAAAAATTTATACTACACCTGATCGGAACAGTAGTCAATATTCCCTGAAAACGAAAAGAGAAAGTTAGTCTTTTCCTTGACCTAAATAAGCGGGAGGAAAAAATGTATAATAATCCATTTCTAACGTATTTTAGCGGGAGAGAAAGTTGTATGAATTTTCATTTCTCATGTGTTATCTTATCTATGGCGCGCGCCTGCCCAAAGAGTATTCATATAATTTAAATATGGAATCTCCGTGCCACTGACATCCTTTTGTGAAGAATAAAAAAAAACAAAAGAAGCGCGAAATGGCGTGTCTTACATGGTGTCTTATGTTTTGATTTTGTTTTATTAAAACTTTAAATGTTCCTCACAGGTGTAGTTTAGAGCACTGTGTAGCTCTCGGTGAAAGTCCCATTCCTACCTCGGGAGTATTGTGGCCCTAGGCTGCGCCTTCGGGCCACAAACTGCTCCCTCGCTAGTAATCGGTTCCTTTCCTCCCTCGGTGAACAATGTACTATTGGACGTCTGATACAACATCATCTAGTCCCAAACTAAGCAAATTTACACACGTCCACACACGAGCAACGTCCATTTCAATGCTAAAAGAATTTTTGAAATCGATTCATAAACGACGAAATTATCGCTGAATATACATAAAAAAAAAAGATTAAAAACAAATTGAGATCCTCCTCCTTTTTTGAATTTAAAAATGTGTATGTGTGAAGATTTCTTCCGCAAAACTGACTGACTGGTATCGCGAAAAGATGGTATAACTACTCCCTTCGCCCTCCCTCCGCCGGTCTGTGTTGTTCTAGATGTTAACCAATGCAACAAGAATAATAATTTATACACTAAAAGTCGTGTGAAATGTTTATAAGTAGGAATGTATCCGCCCGCGTCTATATTGGTTATCGACATAAAAAGTTATCTATGTCCTTTCTCAGGCTTTAGACTATCTGGTTACAAAATTTCATTTCAATCGGTGTAGTGGTTTTTCAGGTTTTTCATTACGAACAGACAGACGTTGCGGAGCACTTTATATTATAATATGTATTGACTTAGAACATCAATAAAATAAATGTTCGCAAAAAGAGTTTTACATCTAATAACGTAAATCCAAGATTTGTATAAATTGAGGTTTTACTTTATACAAATCTTGGATTTCATTATAAAAAAAGGCCTCAGCTATTTTTAATCAAAACCATCCTGAGGATTTCATTCAAAACATCTACATTATCAAAAATATTCAACATAAAAGCGGTGAGTTATTCAAAGAAAATTCTGGGTCGCGTTTTCCCCATCACGTGGCTTCTTTGTGTTAAGTTGACATCAGCTTCATCTTCTTTCAGACATGCTTTTATTATAACATTGCGATTACCGTCTTGAGCTGAACTAGGACGAGCCAAAACATCACATCACTGTAATTTTTCATTTACTTTTAAATAGAGAGAATACAAAACTAAATAAAAAAACTTAAAACAAAAATTAATCTATAACCTTCTATAGGGTAAAATCTATATATAATATAATAAATCTCTACCGAATTTCATCTAAATTTGTTGACAGATTTAAATATGATAACTTGACCGACAGAAAAAACAGAGTAACTTTCGAATTTATAATATTAGGTATGGATAAATGCCTACTTAAACCATTGCAAAGTACCTAATACCAACGCAATATGTACAAGGAAGAGTTTCTTACAAAGTTCAAAGAGCAAGCCAAGTTTAATCATCTCGTAATTATGGTTTATACTGCACTTAAGAACAATAATTTCTAGCTACAGATAATTGTTTTATGTTATGATTAGAAACCCAAGATAAACAGGATGATATTATTTCCATATTTTTTCGAAGTGAAGTTGAAAGGAAGGTTAGTAGTTTTGATAGTCTATGCATATTTGTGTGTTCCTCGGTAGTGAGTGTAGTTTAGTGAATTTAATTAATGAGGAGTCAGGAATAGTAGATTAGTAGCCAAGGGCTGTAAGGCATCAATTGCAGCCCGAAACATTTAAATAGTCCGAGGGTGCAATTGGTGCTTACCCCAAGCTAACTATTCTGCTTTATATATCTATTGTGAGGTAAGTAGAAAAAAAAACCGGCATTATAGGAATAAAACCCGCCTCTTTTCATTAAAAATAATCGAGTAAAGAACTTTTTTTTTTTTCAAGAACGATTTTGAGATTCGCCGTTCGATATTTAAAATTATGATGACTATTATACTCCCACGAAGACAAGGCTGAATAAGCAAAGTGACCTCTTGGGTCATTGGGCTGAATGCATGATGTCTATTGTCAGTATGATGGTTAGATGTACGCGAACTTTTTGAAAGAAAGAAGTGATTTTTTTTTAATTACTTACCGCCCTAGGGATTTTCTAGCTACATTATTGCCCTAGAGCGCTAATTAGTCACCTACAAGTCCCATTTGGCGGTAATAAGAACCTACTTACCAAACATGACAGATGTAAATTAGTTTTAATACCGGGTGACGTAAGATAAAGAAATTTCATAAATAGTTTTGTACGTAGTCCGAATATGGTTGTTTAACGTTTTGTTGTTCGTCAAATCTTTTTTGTAAAGTAACTGGGAGATTAGCTAAAACTGATGTGTTTAGACCGTGTTATAAATAGTTGAAGAAACTAGTTGAAGGTAGCATAATACAACTCAGTAATCAATAAGAATTACAATTGTTTTATCCTATTCTACCTTTCAATTACAAATCGACCCGAAACCCTTGACTACCTACCTTACGGTAGGTAGTCAAGGGTTTCGGGTCGATTCTTTCTCTACAATCGCTAACGTACCTATTCTCTTTTACTATCTGCTAATATTTTGTTTTGACCACGTGGTGAACTAGCATTGGGACGTCATTTGTTAGATATCTATTAATGTTTATGTTTGCAGAATGCTACTTTGTTAGGGGAAGGGGGGAGAGGCTCATTTGCTTTCCCTACTATTACGAAGATGTCTATCTTTGATGCGTAGTCCTCCAAAAGTGATTTGACAGTTGGCACATCTCAAAGACAATTCAAGTGCTCCCAGTAGAATAAATAAATACAAGTAATCATTTGGTGATATTCAAGAAACTTGGCATAACTTGGCTAAGCCATGAAGATTATTTCACGCTAATAAACCTTCACGACATCAAGAACAGATTTCATTGTTCAACCGTTTTCTACTTATCTGAGTAGAAGCTTCATCAAGAAATACGGGAAATGGAATTTTTCTGCTATATTTTCATATTATAAAGCCACCCTGACTTCTGCACAAATGAGCTGGCTTAACCGGTGCGGCACCAACCTTACGCAAAAGATCAATATGAAATAAAATCATTCGTTCTGTCGAATTTCGCTGGTGAATGTGTGATGAAGAAGCATCTCACTAAGCCACGTTAGTGTGGGTCATCATGCTGCACATTGTCTGTATTAGCAATGAGAATGGTGACCATGAATCTTAGATTATACTCATGCTTTTCATTAGGTAGATAAGTCACTTTGGTAGGCTTAAATAAAAAAAACAAGGGAAGAAATCGCATTAGACTTCAAAAAGAAAGTGGCGGACTTCTACCTGACATTGTAGAGGTTACTGGTCGATCGTTGCTGGTGTGTGATACGCAATATGCATGTTTGAGACATTTGCGTGTGATATGTTTGTATATGTGTATGTATGTGTATGTGTGTATGTATATATATATATATATATGCGACGTGTATGTGTATATGAATGTTTTTGTAAGTATTTTATATTATTAGAATTGCTGCTGTAGATAGTGTTTTTTATTTTTTATTAATTACATTAATTAAATCAACCCCAAATCGAATCCTTTAATATCCGTCCAAAGGTTATCTGGAAGAAATCGCCGATAAGACCGCCTATTGTAATACCACATTGCTTAATTCTATTAATATTATTATATCTGTGTACAAAATTTGATACCTTATTGGTGTACAATAAAGTTGTAAATAAATAAATTAGAGAAAGAAATACGGCTACGAATCACAGCTCACGACTGGAAACATTCTGTACAAAATCTGACAAAAACGAAGACGCCAATTGTATCAACTTTACTCCTTTATGTCCCTTACGTATAACAACTATATTTCGAATAAATAATCTACGACTATAAGTAATAATTGTCTATTTTCCAATCAAAGTTTGTTGCGCTTTATACAAGAGAATCTCTTCTAAGAGTTTTTCGGGTAATTAGGCCGCTTGCGGTTAGGAGAATTCACATAAATTTATTTAACCACCATTAAATTGTAATGGTTGTATGATTTATTAAAATAACCGTAAATATTAAAGCAGAGGAAAACTTCTCTAACTCATTAGACCGGTTTGCATAATATAAGGACGGACGCCTAAAAATTAATTAGAAATTTGGCCAATACCCTAACCGTGCTATTATAAAATGTAGGTGTAATATTAGCTACTGCTATGGGTTACGAACAAATTCAACTTGTACAGCTTTTACTGCGTGAAAATTCTTGTTGAATTTTATTTAATAACATTTATATGGATACAGGGTTATATTACTTTGAAGACTAATAAACAAAGAGGTAATTTTATGTTTGCATGGGAGCTATGATTAGCACTCTAGTGATATAGGTAGGTTGCTCACGGCGATGCGCGAAGCGTTAACCTTGATGTGAATACATGGATCGAATTGAAACCACTCTGTACTCTGAATTAACAGTGACAATTCATTTAAATTGATTTTATTTTTTAATACTATCGGTAACGAAAATAAACCGTGATATAAAAAACAGATATGGCAGAACAACGATGACAGAAATTTATTATTTTGAATTTAGAACATAGGTAATCTTTTTATTCTGTAGTGTCTTGTTTCATGCTGCTTCCACCTAACTATAAGTTATCACTGAGCCTTATTTCAGGCAGGGATTATTTACCTTTTATAACAAGCGTGTAACGCCGCAGGTCGAAGCTAGTAGCCTAAGTATCTTTAAGATCGGCTTTCACTAGCGTATAGCTAGTTAAAGTACCATAATTGTTCAACTCATTTCAGAGATTATCCGGAAAAAACAGACAGGCAGACAACAAAATATGTTTTAAATAAAAACGTATACACTTTCGTACGTTTTTAATTATAATTTTTTTATTTCCAACTAGAAACAAACACTTCAAGTCAGATAATAATTAAATATGAAGTACTTTCTTTACCTTTTTATACAGAGATTATTGTTGAAAGCATTTTTTAAAGTATATAAAATACAGGAAGTGCAAACTTAAATTATGGGACACTAAAGTAAATTAATTAGAACATGTCTTTTAAGCTAGTGAAATGTTGTTCAACATTATTTATTTGAAAGAGACATGCAATATGCTTATCAATTTCAAGCCACGCACACAATAGAGTTCCGTGGTCATGCAATAGTTATTTAAAGTCATACATACATACATGTTATATATAGAAAACTTCGAAACAAATATTTGCAAATCATACAAACATTTGGTCCGATCCGAGAATTGAACCTGAGACCTTTTGATCGGCAGCCGCATACGACAAGGCGCTATGGCCTAATGTTGGTCTATACCAACAATTGCAGTTAGGCAGGCAATTTTTAACTTTATTTTTTATTCAGTTAGTTTTGTCCGAAGTTTTCCAAGTAATCGCATTTTAGAAGTTAGGCCTTCATATTTCCTGAAGTAACAAAGTCCTAACACGTACTACCATCCTGATTTTTTCCTCCTTTTTTGAGCCAATCGTTTAACCTGAGAGGGGGGATGCCCTGCCCTGCTTATACAGAAAAATACCATTTAAAGTGGAATAACCCGCACACGGATTCCTAAATCAAAATATCTTCTTAGCAACCTCCCAATATTTTTAAAATGCATATCTATTAATATCGCACACGATGGGGTAGACGTGAGAAAAAAAAAACATCCCAATTTACGTTTAAGTACATGCATTTGAAAGTATATACGGTATGTCAAAATATCAATAAAAATAAAAATATTTTAAGGAGTACCTCAAATATTTACATACATACATAACATACATACATAACTTTGGCAAACATGAAGAACTCTGCTTCTTACATTTTATCACAAAACACACGCATTGAAGACAGTGGTGTTTTTAAGATTTACAGCTAGTATAAATTTACAAACAAGCAATTCCTGATGAAGATTTTCATCTTGTCCGACTCACAACTGTGTTCCAAATTCTCGTTTGCTATTAAATCATTCTTGAGATTAGGCTTTTAATCAAACGTTAACAAAGCTAGTCCCAACAGATTAAAAAATACTCTGTAAAATTTGATTATGAATCAACAAGCAAATCTATATCTGAAGCAAAGGTAAATTAACAAAGCAAGACAGAAATATAATCCAAATTACGTGCTAGAAAGAGATAAACATTATACATTTTTGAATCCATCAACTAAAAAGGATTAGCTTCATTTATCACGAACTGAAGGCACTGACAGCACAAAGGGCTCCGGCAGCTACTCTAATGAACATTCCTAAAGGGAAGAAATTGCATTTACTACTGCTTTTAGTTAGAACTACGTTTCCATGACAATGCAGTTTGTACGGCATCTCAATTGTAATCTTCTAACGTAATTTTGATGTAGAGAAATAAATTGCATAGTTGCGTTATCAAATACTGTAGATGTATAGTTAGGTTTATTTTTAAACTAAAGAATAGTAAAGGCAATTTATAGTTTTTATTGTTATATATTTATTTGGATTCTTTTATTTATGAGATCTTAACGTGACCCTTTAAAACTATAGTCAGTAAATTTATAATCGATTTGTGTCTTGAAAACATACATTTAAATTTATGTCTCATGACACAAATCGGCACTTTTCGTGAAAGACCAGCATTCTATTCTAACCTGGTCTTGTTCTAACAGCAGAGAATTGGCATTCAACATGGCAAAGCTGCCAGTCTTTTGGGACCAGTAGGCAAGACCGCTACTAGTGGGTGATGATGTGGAGGATTTATTCGACCCTCGTATGTAAATATTTTTATTAGTTTTGTGTTTCCTTGTATTTCAGTTTAAATGTCAAAATTGATTTAGAATGTCATGTTAATTCATGTTAATCTAACCGCCGTTATAGTTAGTTATTCGATCATTTTGCAATCATCATTCCCTATTCTACTTTATGCTAAGTCCATGTAAAATATTATGGGCATGTATTTTGCCAGCATTCTCAAAAAAATGAAGACCGATTTCTATTAACATTTCGATTGAATCTCCAAAAATCTCCAATTCTAATAATGTCAAGGATAATATTTCTTTGGATGACCTTCTGAATTCATTGAATGGACTAAAACCAAACGTACGAACCTTTCCCCAAAGGATTACCGTCTCTGTCCGCTGACGGGAAACATATTAATGTACGGCTCGTATCCTACAGATCAACGTGGGGTGGAGTGTCAGTGAAGGCGATTTTTCGAAACAAATCAGTTTTTTTTAAAAGAAAATTTATTCCTTTTTATTTTATTTATTTACTTTATGCACAAATACGTGCATCGGCGGACTTCATGCCTAATGTCGGCCTCTTCCTCGGCCTCGTTCTACCAGTCGACCGAGGAAGAGAAATCTGTAGATGAACGGGTGTCGTGTTCCTCCATCACATAGGGATGATCCTCTGACCAGGCCAGGTGATCGAGCCTGGCGGTCCACAGCCCAACGACCGATATTGAGACGTTGTATATATGCTAATCGGCGCAAGAATTTCTGGCCATATCTTCTTTCACGCAGTCCATCCATTTTTTCTTTGGTCACCCTCTTCTCCTATATCCGTCAAATTTTATACTTAAAACGTTCTTCACTACATTTTGCTCCTCTCTACGCATCACATGTCCATACCAGGATAATCTCTTGCTTTTCATCTAATGGTGCTACTTTCTGGCTTCCTCTTATAAACTCATTCTTCACCTTCTTTATTCTGGCCACACCACACATGCATCTCAACATTTGCATATCAACCACATGCAGGCGAATACGTAACGTAACCAATATCTTTAAAAACATCAATCTAGTCATATTAAACAGTCAGTTATTATACAGTCTTGTATTAATAAACAAAAGCTACAACTTACGCTTGTTTAAAACTGCTAATAATTATTTTTGGTCAATCCGTATTCGCTAGTCTTTAATAAATTTTACGAAAATCGTTATATTATTTTTATGCTTTAGATCGAATACTGCGGCCTCAAAATATATCTAGACAATCATTTGACGGTAGATTAAGCAGGGACCACTTGGCTAAGAATATTGCACACTAAGCCTACAGATTAGGTCGACGCAATGTGAAGCTAGTATATTACGAAAATCTGACGCAGTTCGTTTATCACTTTCAAGGGTGAACAGTTTTGAACTACGTTGGATCCAATAAGGTTTCATATTGGCTTGTTCCATTAACTGACTAGCAGACAGGCGAGCACAATGTCTTAAAAAAGAAACCTTGAAAGAAGGAAAATTATGGACTTCAAATAACATTCACCTTCTTTGTATTATAAATTTTGATACAAAAAAGTTATACATAATTAAATATGTAACAATTTCAAAACTTTAAATAATCGTAATGATGTTAATACATTTAAAGTGTACTCAAAAAAGGATAGCCTATTTAAGGATAATAGTATTCTTTGCACAAATTACAAAGTGCCGAATTGCTTTCACTGTATAAACTATATAAAGTTTTATAAAATGTAATACGCAGCAGATACTTTCATAATGCATCCTTTCGTTTTTTTTTTACACAAAGCCTTCTTGTCTTAAACTAAGTAAACCTTGCAATATGGGCACTGGACTTTAGTTCTAGGAATATATACATTTTATCATATATAGAAAACACCCGAACTCCGAAATAGATGTTTGCAGATCATACAAACATTTTGTCCGATCCGGGAATTGAACGCGAGAATTCATGCATATCAGTCGCCAGTCAGATACACTACCACTGAGAGATCGAGATAGTCATTTATTAGCATGAACAGGTAGAAGAAAGTTGGCCCCGCTAATAAAAAGTACAAACAACAATTATAATTCATTTATGATTCAACAAAACCTAAAATACAATGTCATGGTTTTAAAAAAACCTCAAAACTCCTTTGTTATGTAAATAAACTCCACACCTACATAGGTACAGACTTTTCACCACAAAATAAAACCTTTACTAGTAAATAACTTGTGTTATGTAATCAAAAACACAACAAAAACATCGTATTAAAGATGATTAGAATAAAGTATCTATTACAATGTAGATATTGTCGTAAATTATAATAAGTTATATTTCATAAACGATTAAAAGTTTTTATAAGATTCGTAGTTCGATAAAATATTATTGATTGGGTATAGGCGTTATTGCCTGTATCTATCATAAATTTATCTGAGAAAAGAGCGATTATGGAAATACACGAATTTTATATATTCTTCAGCAGTCTTTAGCCAGAGAGCAAAATGTGGGCCAATTGAGGAATATTTTAACATAAAATTACGACCAGTAACTCTCTCTAAGCATAGTCAAAAATAATATATATAAGTGGAAGCCTTTTGATGTAACCATTTTCTATACCAACAAGATCAATGTTCAGGATCATTTTTAGAGGTTTTTTTTTTTATTTTTCGCTTCCCTTTTGGTATTAAAATTTTGTTAGTTTTGTACTTTTACGGCTTAGCAACTTTGTAAGGAAAATATTTAGAGGTTTCCTTTCTTTTAATTCGGGATAAAAGTAAAGTATGTCTAAGAAGTATTCTTGAAAGGCTTCATACTTTTTGGCATACCTTGCGTAAATTTACGTTATGTAAAGAATGCTAAAGCGTTATGCCATGCCAGACTTTTATAATATTATACTAGTAAATAATAAATAAAACAATTCATTTATACTTTATCCAAAATTGATTTTCCTGATCTTTAATACATATTATAATTGTTAATCCAGAATCATTCCCTAAACAATATTTGTTTCAATATATTGCCAAATTCTTATAGATTCAATCTAACTTCTAAACAAGCTGAAACTCTCAGGAGTAGAGAGATAAAAGTAATGATTTTTTTTATTTTGTTAATATTGTATACTATTTTAAATCGGATTTTTCGATTAAATACCGCTACTGCTAAGTTTGTAATACTTATAGGTTTACGCTACTATCTCACTTTATACCTAAATAAGTTTATAAATATCTATTTACTTATCTATCCTTAATTTATAATCTCATGAAAGACTAAACTAAAATGACAGCATTTGTCATCTCAATAGGTTGCCATATTATGTCACTAGGCGCACACTAGGCGAAACGCAACAGCGACAGCTTGACGACTTGACGCGACGACAGGCTGCGGCCGACAAACTTCATATAATTTGCTCTAAGGTGATTCACATACTGCCCCGCGCTCCGTCGCGTAGCGCGGAGTGGCAGATTTTAATATTGTATGCAAGTACATCGATTAGTATAGAAAACACGCCAGGTTCAACACACCAAAAACGCGCTACGACGCGTGAGTGCGTGCCGCTAGCAGATTCGGGATTGGCTGTCCCGCGCCTACGCGCGTGTTCGCGTCGCCAATGTGTGAATCGCCTAAGCTCCGCACACTAGGCGTGAGACAAGTCGCCGTAAGTCATCATATTCCATTGTCGCATATAGTGAACACTTCTCTTGGATTCTGTTTCAGAATAGAGTCACTATAACAGCATATTTGTGAATTAGTCTATTTTTAGTCCAGTAAAAGGAAAAAAGGTAACTTATCCTTGAATTTTCATGAAGATTTATACCCAGCCATTTATATATATTTTTTATTTTTTTTATAACTTTATGCACATTTGTACATCGGCGGACTAAATGCCCAGGGCATTCTCCGCCAGTCAACCTTTGGGTGGTGGAGAAATATTGTGAGGAAGGCGCGCATAGGTTACATAGTTCAACATATAAAATATACTTATTAAATAAAAGATAAAGTATGTTAGTTTATAAACAAATATGATACATATTTACTGTATGTTTATTTCGTAATATTCCACTGTCTGTCCTTGCGTTGCCTATGACTCTTTTCCGTCCTCCTTGAGACGATTTCCTCAATTCTTACATTCGTAACCTACTTCCTGAATGATATCGTAATAAAGTTCGCCATCTGTCTTTGTCTTCAGCTGTGTAGACCTGTATGAACTGTGTTGTGGAATAGGACTGATCAGATTAAAGTATCGTTCTTATCCCGTCAATCTTCCTTTAAAACATCATTCTTTCAAGTTTTAAATTACTTTATTCTTTCATCTGACTGACTACCTCGCAGTGATGGCGTATGCCACTGCTGTACTTGAGGTCTCGGGTTTGGTTCCCGGATCAGATCAAATATTTGTGTATTCCACAAGTATTTGTTTCGGAGTTTGGGGTTTTTCAATGTATATAAACATAAAAAAAAAATATTATGTTTATGTATTTATATCAGTTGTCTAGTACCCATAATACAAGCTTTGCTTAGTTTGGAACTAGATGGCGTTGATTGTAAGATGTCCATAATATTTAAAAATATTTTTTATCTATTGTGGTTCAAGAATCTGGCAGTGGTTGGGAATTTATTAGCTTGATATTAATTTTTACTGAAATTGTTAAAAAAAATTCAAGTTTTCACTTTATTATTTAGAATTTTAAGATTTTGGAAATTATTTTTGCCTTACATTTTTATAAGGCACTGCAATAGCAATTGCAGTTAACTGATAACCTAGAATAAGTTTAGGTCACTGTTGTTACATCGTTTTTATTGGCAAAGTTTTAGAAATGGGACATCAACGTTATTTTAATGGCAAGAGTATGGATTATGAATCGATTAAAGTTTATATAAACATTATCGTACCATGTAGTACATAACAGGAAATTTACAAACTCCTTTACAAAGAAAAACATGCTCAAGTTATTTTATGAAACGAAGTACGTACTGTGCATATTATGTGGACATGGTCGGCTTAAGGCTTTGAACGAGGAGAACGTGTACTTAAGCACTATACGAGTACAACGTGTCTAAGTTTCTCATACTATCTTGAAGAGTAAAGTGCTTCGTGGTTTGAAAGTTTGATTTCCAAGTAAATAGTGTTAACCACAATGTACGGTGCACTCACGTAAATAATAAATTTTAATAGGAATTTAAAACGTCAATTCCCAGTATAAACATTTATACAAAGGACAACGTATTTGAGTTATTAAGTCCGACGCGTAAATTGAAAATATGGGTATTCTAAAAGTACATTGTAATCTTGAATTGAATTATTTCGCTTTCAAAAACGTCAACTCTCTTCACCTGAGATCCTTAGACAAGGATAATTTAATCTTGTCCGTAATTATTGATTAAAAACGTAGGTTTGTAATCAAGTTTTAATCACCACTGAATTATTTCATGATACACAAACCGTGTTTACAAGAAAAACTGAAATAAGTTACAGTTGATTTATCGATAAATTTTCTCCAGGTTCGAAATTAGACAGTCATTGGAATATAGTATTGAATTTTGAAATATTTTATCATCATCATTACAATATTAACAAAGAAATTTAAAATTCATTATGTTTACTGCTAGAAATTAACAAAAAAAATGGCGACTATTGAAATTATACGGACGTGTGTACATTGTTGTACCTATGTTGATATTGATATTTTTGGAAGACACAAATAATAACTTAAATGTAATACAGTATAATAAATATTACATGTTTTCTATTCTTAAGCTATTGTTAGTAAATATTTCAAACTAAAAATTGCTACGTAATAAAATCCCTCAAAAAGTTTTAATACGGTAAGATCCAGTATGATAGATTACGTAACATAACTTTATGATGCGATAAAGTAAGTTTGTGATGGAATAGTTTTTTTTCTATTTCTACTTAGCTACAGGCCTTGAAGTATAATCGTAGAAAAAGGTTTAACAGTTTTTGGTTTATAATGGAATAGTTATATAAACAACTAGTTGAGTCCCGGTTATTATTATAACTAGCGAGTAACACCGCGGAACGAAGCTAGTAGAAAAAAAATTGCCTTAGTTATGTCATCAGCTTTCAGTGAAAGTCCCATGGAAATCAATAAAGTCGTTGAGCCACGCTGATTTCAGCACCAATGGGCCGACTCAACCGGGGCAGTAATACCCTAACACAGAAGACTATCCTAATAATGACAGCATTCTTGCTGTCGTATTTTGTTAGTGAGTGTGAGACCGCAGGTCCAACTGTTCCGTATCATATCATTCTCCCGGCTACCAGAAGCCGGGAGAATGATGCAAAAGTATCTGAACAGTCTGCCATGGTATGGGTCACCATGATGCATTGCCTACCCTCACAATTAGGATAGTGACCCCTACTCCTGGATTCTACTCATACTTTCTATCAGGCAGAGTAGAATCACTTTGTAGGCTTAAATATATAAAAAAAATGCATTCTTGGTGTAGGAACCGTATATACTTTAATATGTTTAAAGTAAAAAGCTGTTCATTTGATATTACAAACATACACTTCAATTTTATTTATTTCTATACATACATTCAGTACTATATACTACATGTAACATCAATGATCCCAGTTTGAAAACTAAATTAGATTTTCCAGAAATTATACAACGTAAATAGCCCTATCGTGAACTTTTGAATCGGAATTCCAACAACGGAAAATGAAGTAAACCCTACAACAAATACCTTTCAATAGAAAATAAGGATTTAAATTGATTTCGTTAAATTTTGCAAAGCTCTCTGGAAATTCTAACAGCTGAGAGGCTTATGGATTATAAATTAGTTAGTGCGTACTGTATTAGTAATGTTTTAGTTCACTAGCTTAGCGGTGCTAGCACCCATCGAATGGTAAGCTCTCCGCTAACACCCTTACTCTTAGAGGAGGGGAGGACTTCGATAGACTTGTGTATTTTGTGTTACAGGTGACCATAATTCCTTGTTAAATGAGTTGTTTACAACCAATAGTAACACAAAAGTTTCCAGCCTGTACCTTTTACGTAGTAAATTGCCAAATAGTTGATCTGTTTTCTTACGACAGCAAAAATAAAAAGTCTTCGCCGTTGAAAACATAAAAATATTTCAGAGTTAGATAGCCCATATATCGAGGAAAGCTATAGGCTATATATATCATCGCGCTAAAAGCAATAGGAGCGGAGAACCAACGAAGAATGTTTCAAAATCAGGTTTTTTTTTTCCTCTTGGGAGCTTCCGTAAACGGTTCCGCCCTATTGCAGAAATCATGTATGACAGAATTGTTCCCCTTTAAAAGTTCTTAAAAAATCCGCGACAGCATATCGCCCTCCCCACCAAACAATATCGTAATTTCAATGGCAATTTCTAAATTTTACAGGAAAAATTAAATACTGTTTTTCAGTATAATCTCAGCAAGGGAGCATCGTAAGGTAACCATGTGTCAAAACAAAGCTAATTTGATTACATTATATTTTCTTTTGGTTTTTTTTTTTGTAATATATGATACCCTAAACAGCACTACGATCTTACAATTATCGATCATGTATTGTAATAAATCATTACCATATTGCGTAAGTAATATAAAACCCCAATATAATTGTTTTACACCTTACATGAAACACAATTATATATTTCTTTCACGAATAA
Source organism: Phragmatobia fuliginosa (assembly GCA_932526445.1). Classification (NCBI taxonomy): domain Eukaryota; kingdom Metazoa; phylum Arthropoda; class Insecta; order Lepidoptera; family Erebidae; genus Phragmatobia; species Phragmatobia fuliginosa. The sequence continues at coordinate 5,975,158 of OW052058.1, read as the reverse complement.
AATGGTAATAATCACTTATTGAAAAAATTAGCTTCTTTTGGTATTATTCGTGTCAAAGGGTATGGTTGATTTTGAAGAACAAGGTTTTGTGGGTCAGGTAGTCCATAACATAACTAATACGTGTAGTAGAAACTTTGTACCTCTTTTTACGATAGTAATGCGAATACAGTAGCATTCTTCAACACGTGTTTAACAATGTGGGTTGCCATACTACTACCATTCGCAGTGAGTGTTGGTGGTCAGAATAAAGACTTTATCAGGTTCCAAATAAAAAAAAAGTATTCATCATATTTTATAAAGTTACGAACATTCAAATGATTCATGTTAACTTGCATATTGATCACAAAAATATAGCCGTACAACCCGAAAATCTTACTGTAACAAAATTTTATTGTAATAATGTATTTGTTATTACTGAACCTCATAGCTATATACTTTATAACTCATAATATAGAAGAATAAGTTTTACGAGTAGTTGTAAATATTACATCTTCTCATATCCCATTATTTTTCCCCAAGGTCAAGCAACAGTCAATTTGTCTTTATGTTCACCGGTACTAAACCCAAGAATTGCTATTATATCATATGTATTATTTCCTAATGTCATTTTTACACGATAAAATGCCATATATTGCGGTATAAGCTTTTATTTTTGTCATCGTTCTTGGGAATAAATGTCTGTCTCAGTAAAGTTCAGGGTAAACTTGAACAAACGTTATAAGAACGTCTAAAAGCGATCAAGTATTTCAATAGTGTTATAGGAAAGTAAAAGGACGTGTTCTATCAACGATCTGTGTCGTAATCTTGTTTGTAATAAACGTTATGAAAGAAGTTGTTTCTTGAGAGAAATAGCAATAGTATAAAAATACCTAAAATGATTAAGAAGAACCATATAATATAAAAAATTGGCAAAGTGCGTGTCAGGCCACGCACGTTCCATAGTAAGCCATAATGGTAGGTAGATTTGAAATCGTGTCAAATAGACAATTGTTATGTTAATTTATTTTTATTTCTTTATTTTTGTACGAAGTTTTGCAAGTGAGTGCATTGTACAAGTTAGGCCCCTATAGCTCCTAAAATAATAAAGTTATCAAAACCGCTATAGTCTTCCTTGAAAGTTCAATATATAAGCTACTGTCATGTTTTTTTTCAGTTTTTTTTCAGGTAGCCGTTTAGCTATTGGAGGGGGGAGATGCCCAGTTTTTAGAAAACAATGCGCTTTCTAGTTGAATAACTCATAAACGGACACCTAAAACGAAAAATGTTTTTTATAAACCTCACAATGTTTTTAAAAGAAATAATATCTAATGGTATCCCACACGATGGGATAGACGCGAGAAAAAAAATCATCCCCACTTTACATGTAGGGTAGGAACCCCATAAAAAATTTTGTATGCTAATTTTATTATAGCACTTTGTCCACGCAATTACAACACATATTCCTAAAAAGTTTCATCTTTCTATTAGCAACCGTTTGACGTACGTATCGGACGGACAAGGTGAATCTATAAGGGTTCCGAGTCATGAACTACGGAACCCTAATGAGCTACGTAAAATTTGAATTAAAGTTATAAGTAAAGTCATTCTTACACATGCAATGCAAAATGTTATTACCGTCATCATCCAGTCTTTCATAATTCAGCGCTAGTCATAGGCCTCTCCTTAGAGAGAAGGTTTTGATTATATTACGTCAAACGCGTGAGTTTGAAGTGGGTTTGTTTTAAGTTTTACAGTAGTGTTCTCCCACATCTCTAATTCACCTCTTACGACACCACCTCTTACGACACTCATAAGATGAATAGCGGTGATGACACTCACTTATTTAAGATTTTATTATACCACTTTACCGCTGTGACCATTTATGTATGTTCATGCGAATTTATAAACTTCTTTCAATAATAATCTCTAAATAAAAAAACTCTTTTGAGCCCTTAAATTGAATTCAAAATCGAAAAGGAAATTAATTCTACTTCCTCCACAATTATTTTAAAGTGAATAATAGAATATCAAAAGAATATAAAAAAAATAGAATTTCAAATTGATATCGATCAGGAATACTGCTGTTACTTTACTAGTTACTTACAAAACCATTGCAATCGTTTCAAATGTTCATGTAAACTGTACCATTAATCAAAGAATCTGTTTTTTGTAGAATGAGAATAAGTAAAGTCCTTAAATTATAGGTGCACTCGATTATGAACAAATCGGCACGTAAAAATTAAAATATAGGTGATACCAATTAAAATCACTTGTGCAACGTTAGTTCATCGTATTGTAGCCATTTGCATAGAGGATAAGCTATATTAAGAACTATAATTATTCTTTTAATATTTTTTGCACTCATCGGAATGAGTGAATGATACTCAACTTCCTCGAAATAAAATTCTAGCACGGCAGCTAAAGCTAGTTACACATTAGGGTCACAGGTGGGATAGGTATCAGCAGTTACTTATTAATATCTGAACCATCAGTTACTTTGAATCCAACTTAATAATATTATGCCAATTAGATTTTCATCAATTTTATCATCATCGGCGTTTATTGCTGGATATAGGCCACCCCTATTACGCGCCTCTTTGATCGATTTTGGTTTCCTCGCATCCAGATGCTCGCAGCCATCTTGTGATTGTATGAGCATGAATATTTACTCTTTATCAGGAAACGAACCCTTGATTTCTGACATTATTTCAATTATGATTGCTTTTCTCCACATGTTGAAGTCATCACGCCATCAGCAGAAATAATATTATAGGCATTAACTATTGTATTGTATTTACGTGATTTATCGGAATAAAGAAAATGTAACAAAGAAAACTTCAGGTGTCGAAGTTAAGATATATTAGAACAAGGGCTAGAGAGAAAACAAGCAGAGATATAAATCAAACCTTGGCTTCTGACGGATTATAGAAAAGAATGGGAGAAAAAAGCTTTACGATAGAGGCATTTCTGTTAAACTTCACAGAATTATATCATTCATTCATTATGAATAAGCAGTTAGTAGAGAATTCATGGTAATGTTCAAACAACGACCTTCTTCAAATCATATAAGTGTTAGTCGTCTAATAGCTCTAAAAGGAAAGTGACATGCAAATAGAAACAGCCACATTGGCGGTGTCTGGAAATAGATTTGACATACTATGATTATTTTTGTATATTCAGGCCTATGAAGCTAAAATACAAAATTTCACAATGTGAAAATTTATTAGCTCGTCAGGTGCAATTTCATCAATATGTTTCTGAACAATAAGTAAGTTAATGTAATACTTTAAACGTGAGTTTTAAAGTAGATTTAGCCTAATATAAAAAAAAATATCTAATATCCATGACGAAACTATAAAGGATCTGAGCTGAACTAATTACCTCAATAAATTTAGGAATATATAACAGGAATGTCATGGGAGACAAGCCTCATGCACAGACGTAGAACATTACCAAATTTTTAGTAAACTAAGAAAAAAGTATAATTTTTTTTTCGAAACATATTTATTTTTTTACCAAATTTACATTTAAATTAAAGCGCAAGGTACTTATTGGAAGCAGTTAATCTTTCACACAGCGCCTAAACCTCTCTTAATAATGAGCCCAATCTCCAGATATCCTTTACCATCTAGGCTGATGTATATAGTATAAATTATAATAATATGTTTTACATACATATTTTACATCATAGTAAAATCTAATCCTCAAGCAGGCACCACACTTCGTTATTCGCTATTCGTTATTTGTCTACGCCGTATTCGCCCGAATATTTGTTATGCGCGCAAACAACAAACACGCCACCACACTTCGTACTGGTATATCAAATAAGGCAAACAAAAGGCAAATAGTGTGTTGTAGAGATGTGTCATTGTCATTTTTATGGTGAACTAAACGAAACCATACGAACGAACGAAACATATTCTTTTAATTTCCTTTTTATTTTATTAAATTCACAGAAACAATACTTAAATGAAGTCTAATTATTTTGATCATATAATAAACTAATTTAATCGTTTAATCGATTTATTTTATTTCAAAAACTGTTTTATAGTCTATGGTTGTTAGTTATGCACAGGGCATTGTCATTTTTAATGGTCAATGAACGAACGAAACATATTATTTTAATTGCCTTTTTATTTTATTAAATTGACAGAAACAATACTTAAATGAAGTCAAATTATTTTGATCATATGATAGGTTATTTTAATCGTTTAATTGATTTATCTATTTCAAAAACTGTTTTAGAGTCTATGGTTGTTAGTTATGCACAGGGCACTTCACTACCCGTCCGAAGTGTGGGCAGTCGATGCGTGTATTCGCCTTATTCGTGTCCTTTGAAGTGTGTCAAAAAACCGACAAGTCGACGTATATGCGATTCACTATTCGATGCGTACGAATAAAGCGAATATTGGCGAATATACTCTCCACACTTCGCCGTATGCGCGCGAATAACCCGCATAACGAATAGCGAATAGCGAAGTGTGGTGCCTGCTTAAGAAACAAAGTAAAATATTGTTCTTGAATTTGTGATAGTCAGTTTCAATTTTATCGTTTTTGGTTTTTACTACATATGTTAAACCTACATTGTCAAACACGTGTTGAAGAATACTACAGTGCTCGCATTATTATCCTAGCAAAACGCTTTTTTACGCCTCATTTAAAGGTTCCGTGATCATAATGGGAGAAAAACATGTTCATTTATTAAATTTCAATAATCATGATTTTTATTATAATTCTTTTTATTAGGTACTTAAATATTTACGAGAGAAAAACCGCTCGCATAAAATATTAATATATATGTACTTAAATTGGGAACATTTTTTATCTTAACAGTGTTCAATGGCTTGTGTTTTAATTTAAAAATGATAGATGCCGCTGATTTTTATGTATGCGAGTATAATTCTAAGTCAAATTATCGAAATGTACTTATAGTGCGCTTTGATATCCCGAACATGAATAACATCAATCTTGTTTTGCCAATGTATGAACCTAAGTTTAATTGATAATGTTTGAAAATAAATGTCTGTATAGCGTGCTGTGTAAAGGGCTATGCTCGGCGTTTCTCTGAGGGATCGTATCAGAAATGAAGTTATCCGTCAGAGAACTAAAGTCATCGACATAGCCCACCGGATTAGCAAGCTGATGTGGCAGTGGGCTGGCCATATTAGGCCAGGTAGGAGAGTTCTGGAGTAGAGACCGCGTCTCAGCAAACGTAGTGTAGAACGCCCACAGGCCAGGTGGAGTGACGATTTCCGCAAGATGGCTGTCAGAAGCTGGATGCGAGAAGCATAAAATCGATCAAAGTGGCGTGCAATGGGAGAGGCCTTTGTCCAGCAGTGGACTGAGATAGGCTGATGATGATGATGATGAATTAAAAATATCAGATATACCTTTTTATTTTATTTCTCTAGTCAACAAACTTTTATTTCATTGTATGCGTGAATGGAATGCCTTGGCTGTAAATATGTCTATAGCGTTAAAAATATTTTTTATTGTTTAAATTTTTATAACCTTCCCTAAATTACTATACGTCATGTATTACAATATTGACTATGGCTATTAGTATGGATAACACAAGATCCTTAATCCAAGTCCTTAACGGAGAATAGAAATGTATTCATTGCTTAATTGCACAGAAAGTTCATGCCAAATGAATACACCTTTGTATTGATATTCTTTTGAAGTTCGCATCGACTTATTATTATAATTGATTTCTTTGTATACATTATACCTATTGTATTTATTGTAAGCCATTACAAAAGAATTGGATAATTGTATGAGTATTAAATAATTATTCATTATTAGGTAAATAGGAATATAAGTGAAATTATAGATTCTCATGATAGACCTTTCTTTACGGATGATGTGAAAAAATTTTCGAGATCTTTAATGTTTTAGGTTCGGCTGAGTCAAAAGTATTTTTAATTAACAAAAACTACTTTGACGAAAACACTCAGACTTCTCTTGCTCTGAGGAAGACGCCATATAATTTTAAATACTTCTTCACATTATCTCGATAGATGGTTTTGTACCAATTTTAAGTAAATTTAAGAAATTAGAAGCTTTATCTCCAAGCATTGATAACTACAAGTCTTACGAGTTCATATAAGTTCTGAATAGCGATATTAATGTTTATTTAAGTCGTTCCACCTCAATATCTGGCTGGGTCATAGGTGGAGTGCGACGGAGGAACCTCACACTCCGTCCCTCTTCACTCCTAAGGGACAATGCTTGAGTATGCACACGACACATTTGCAATTCATTGCTTGCATAGCTCACACTATAATCATTACTATGCATGCACTAGCTTTTGTCAGTGGCTATGCTCGCCTAAAACATACTCACCTATCATATAACAGTTTCATCTGAATGGTATTTTCTTTTAGATTGATAGGGTTAATAGAAAACATAGTATACAATATAATGCAAATAAATAAAATCGACTGTTTTATAATTTCAAATTAACAGCTTTCGACTATAAAAATATGAAAGTACGTATGACACTAACAATCAAAAGTCTTTTTTTTCTAGTCGTCGGTCTGGTTGTTAATTCAATAACTGCCTAAAGATTATATTCCTCTCAATTTTATGAAGTGCACCTTTGAATTTAAGACATTTTTAAGTTTAAACATGTTCTCTATGTCCTGTTCATTGCTACAAGTTTTTTATGGTATAGTCCAGATTGAAATATTAATCATTATCATGAAACTTAAAATTATTGTAATTTTATTTTAAGAATCGTCAGGGCCAAAATTGTCTATAAACAAGCCACTGAAATCAAAACGATTTTCAAATCAAAAATGAGTCTTATTGACCACTTAGAGGGGATGGGTAATAAAAGACTCACAAAAGTAATTTATAGATCGAATGAGTGTGGTGGAGGTTGTTCACGGTGAACATTTACGGACTCAATTTCATATAAATCAGAAGTGTGAAAATCATCGGCCACCGACGAGCTAGAATACACTGATTAATGAATGAAGCAAAAAAGACGTGTCAGGATCGTAGTAAGTGGAAAATAATTGTGTCTGACTGCCCCTTTGGGTAATGCGTATGACAACTTATATAAATATGTATTACGGTGGAAAAAAAATTCTGATCAGTGATGGTACATGACATGGTTGCTAACAATAGGCCCAATAAGAAGGCTCAAAGTCACATTAAGAGTAATGGAGAGGCCAATACGCAGGGTTTCTCATCAGAATCTCATCTTTCGGATCAGAAATGAGATGACCAACTGATTAGTACATTAAATGTAACTAACTTACTTATATGGGTTTCTTTGTGAGTGCGTAACCAATTATTTTACATTAAGTCAAATGGATGTAATACTAAGTTCGTCTAGTTTTCCTTATAGCATAACTCAATTATTTAATTTTCTTAGGACAAGTCAAGCATTAAACTTAATGAGTCAAATACACGTAATCCAATTTCTGTTCCTTTGTTTTGTGATACACTGGCTGGTCAGTACAACTTTGTCTGTCTCTAAATAGGAAGAAATCCATCCTGAGACATACACCACCACTTAATTTATTTACTTTTATACATCTAAAGCTATTGATATCTAAAGCTAAAGCTACCGTTAAGAAATGAAATCGCAAGGAATTTGTTACCAAATATTTGATTCTACAAATTTCACTTATACATTTCTGCTGGTTTTCAATATAACTATTATTTGCTTATAAGAAGATCAATCCTAAAAGTACGTATCATAAAGAGATCAAATAATCGTAAAAGGGTACACATACATCTGAAATCAAATTGCCATTCAGAGAAGTTGTATCAATCCTTACGTATATAAATAGTAATTGATTTAGTTCATAACACAGATTTATCGGTAGCAATAGTTCTATTTAGAAAACCTCAATTTGTGAAGAGAATGTTATCAGTAAAGAGTAGAAAACGAAAAATGTAGTGCTGTATTAGTTAGGTCATGTGACGACTTGTCCATAATGACTAACAGAAACTAGATGTGAGAAGCTCAAAATCGATCAGTGTTGTGCAATAAGAGAGGCCTGTGTCCAGCAGTGTACGGCGATATACTGATGATGATGATGATGATGATGATATTAGTTACCATTAACGGCCTTTAATAGTACTAATACTATTGTATCATGCAGACCAGACAGATTAGTATAGGGTTTGTGTAATGGTTTCCTTCTCCTTACAGTTTTGTTGCCCTTAATTTGATTCTTAAATCTCTTAAGGAAGCATATTAAAGCCAGCAGCGCTGCAAGTAAGAGATCTTTGAGTGACCCATGAGTGAAGTAAAAAGTCCGAGAGGAACTCCTCCATGTTTTAAAAGGCGTGGTAACACTGTATTTTTTATCCGTTACTAGACATACGAATCAAGTTTACACACATACCTACATATTTAATTGACTTTTAATGCTTTTACTCGAGTCAGGTACCGATGTAAATTTCATTAATTTTATTAGTGTTTGATATTATCTTCTTCGTCTATTTAGTAAATGTCTTTTTATAAATTATCATATAAATGATATTTTAATGTACTTTTTAATTCCCTATTCATCCCGCGGGTGTCGTAAAAGGCGGCTAAGGGATAAACTACGCAAGACAACATCATTGCAAAGAGAAGGAAAACTTAAAACCTAAACCAATCCGTCTGGCCAGCGTGGTATAGTAGGCCAAAACCTCCCTTCTAAGGGGAGGCCTATGTCCAGCAGTGGACTGTTAAAGGCTGTTGATGATGATGATGATGATGTACTGTTTAAAAGGTTATGTTATTCTTGTTAGGAATATGATTTGCATTGATGATAGTTTTACAGAAATTTATGTCTTACTCCTCAGATAATGTTGATGTTTATATGTTCGAGAGTATACATTAAAATAAGTAAATATTTCGGGCACCTTACACTCAACGTCATCTAGTCCCAGACTAAGCAGATCTAGTATTATGGGTATTAGACAACTGAGAGAAATAGATAAACATACATATTTTTTTGTAAATACATAGAAAACATCCTGACTCCGAAACAAATATTTGCGGACCACACAAACATTTGGTACGACCCGGGAATCGTACACGAGACCTCAAGTTTAATTTGGATACGTTACCACTGCGTCACCGATGCAGTCATGTATATAAAAATTATTGAATGATTTTTTGATTGATGATTTTCTTCCCTAGATTAACATAACTAAAGAAGAAATTGGGTTTCGATGCCTATTAAGAGATCAAACAAAATGCAGAGAATAGAGAGAAAAATCGGAAATGTGCGTGTCAGTCCACGCACAGGAAAAGGTTCCTCAGTCAGGTCAAATTTAAAATCGTATCCAATAGATAAATGTTATGTTTACGTATTAATGCGTTATTAATGTTAGATGACGTTTTCCAAGTGAGCGCATTTCACAAGTTAAGCCTCGATAACTCCTGAACTAACAAAGTCATCTAATCCCTTATCGTTTTCCTTCAAAGTTCATTATATGGACCACTTTCACGAATTTTTCCAAATTTTTTGAGCCAGCCGTTTAGCTTTTAGAGGGGGAGGGACGTCCTGTTTTTACAAAAAAGCGCCCTTTAAAGTGGTACGCGAACGGATACCTAAATCAAAAAATCGTCTTAGAAATCCTTTATTGTTTTTAAAAGACCTATCAATGATACCCGATGGGGTAGCCACCAGAAAAAAAAACATTGCCACTTTACGTGTAGGGCAAGTACCCCAAATAAAAATATTTTTCAAAATTGTGGGAGTAATTACAATACATATTCATGCAAGGTTTCATCCTTCTAGCACTTGCGGACGGTAAGTCGAGGATGGATGGTCGGACAGACGGACATGACGTATCTATAAGGGTTCCGAGTCATAAACTTTGGAACCCTAAAAAGTGAGAATGAGATTCTAATTTCAATATTAGATTTAAACACTGCTTAAAATAAGACTTACTATAAACAAATGAAAGTGATCACTTTAAGTATCTGAACAAAAATACTCGTTGCTTTTGTGAAACAATCTTGAAATCCTTGTTATTATAATGAAACTCTAAGTTAATTGTAATTAACACTAGCTGATCGCCTTGGGGCTGTTTGTATCTTTTCACGGCACGAAGTTACAAACAATGTACTTAAGGAGCTGTTTAAATTATGTCTACATCAAATAGTCTTGTATTGCAGGCTCTGTTTAAAGTATTGTCCTCAGATAAATAGTGGACTTAATGCGGTTAGTGCAACTAAAGACAGTTTGCGACTTTGCGCATTTGCTACCTGCTACCTTGTTAGCAAGTAAATAAAGCCAATGGGCTTTTAATCCTGATTGAGTATAATCGAGCGGTTAAAAAGAGATAATTAGGACTGTTTTATTTGGTAAGAGACATTTTCAAGGGATACTGCTCCGACCATCGTATGATGCTCACGTGAATTTTATCTTTTAATGAACCTTCATTTATGTCTATGGCTAGATTTATTTTGTGTATTTTTTCAAAATTCAATGCCCAGTCGATTACATTTTGATCCATCATAAGGTTGCCTGGAAGAGTTTGGCTTTGTACACTCCATATGCGAGCATTAATTGTTATTGTTTAACTCAACGATAAAATAAAATGTAAACAAGTCAATATCAATTTGAATTATTAGTAACTTTTATGGAAGAGGAGGGACCTAATCAAGATATTTATAATAGTGAATGCGAGTTGTTGAAGTAAACTTGTGACATATTTTGTGTTATTGTTTTCTTTTGGCTAGACATGGAGACCTTAGTAAGCCGATAAGAAATGCAAGAGGTAGGATCGTGGCCATTCAGCATTGGCAGGAGCTTACATCACTGCTTAACAGTGATGGCAGTGGTGATACAAAAACCACAGAAAAGTGGAAAAAGGTTTTCATGGTGATAAGTGATCCTTCCCATAATATGTATAACGGAACTCTTTTTATCGCATTATCAATATATCTTTTAACAAGGTGGATGAACCTATAATCGGGCTAATCTAATAAGATCTTAATATCGTATATATCAATACATCATCAACACAAAAATTATCTAAAAAACTTTGTTAGTTTTCACTCTCACTACCAAAAGCTAAGTGACAAAGCTAACTTGCTCGAAAGTGAAGGAGTTAACAATACAAGTGTCAAAATTGACTAACGTTGCAACTCACACTCACAAAAGCGTCATTCGAGCTCGTTTAAATACTCACTTCGATAAAGTTACTCGACAGTCACGATCGTAATATAAACAAACAATCTCGCACTCACAAAATATGTCTTACAAACGTTCCGCTAGGCGGCGCTGATCCAATTCAGTACAAATTGGAGTTTACTTTAACGCGGTCGAGTAGTTAAAAAAACTCGCACTAAGCACACTGTAAATTAATATACTTTATTGTAACTCTGTAGTATGGAGTGCAAAGTAGTCAACTGCCTTGTTGGTCCAGTGGTCACGGTATGAGGTCTCGGGTTCGGGATCCACAAATATTTGTTTCGTAGTCTGGGTGTTTTCTATGTATAATATGTAGGTATTTACAAAAAAGTTTTATATTTTTATATCAGTTTTTTAGTACTCATAATACAAGCTCTGCTTGGTTTCGGACTAGATGATGTTGTATCTAAGATGTCCGAATTTTTTTTTTATTATGTTCTATTTTATTTCACATATTAATATTGATGTTACAAAGGCAATACGAGTAAATTGAATTATCACATGCTTTATGTTATTCAAATCAAATCAACAACCCATAAAGTCCCACTGCTGTGCTCAGATCTCCTCTTAGAAGAGGGCTAAGGCCACATGTCACGCTGGCCGAGTGCGGGTTGGGAACTGGCAAGATACATTGTGGCTAAGTAATCTTGCCGGTAGATGTTTTTAAGCCGCCCGAAGGACTCCAACTAAGCTCCACGACTGCTATCTTATGATAACAACCAGGACCGACTGCTTTACGTGACCCCCAAATCACGGAAACGCTCATAACATACCATGCCACAAACGATCACCCATCTAGGTCTGACCGAGCCGTCGTCGCTTACCCTCGGTAATTTTTGCTTTCTTCGCTTGCATATAATTATTTACAATAATAATACGGCTATTGAAGGGAAATAAAATATCTTGTAACTATCAACTGTTACGAGTGTTATGGCTTCAGCAAACTATTATGGACTATTGCTTTTTGTAGTAATGTATATATGTATATAAGTATACTAAAAGTTTGTATAATAACAATGTCTGAGCCTACTAGAATGCAAAAACAACTTAAGCTTTTTGTCTCAGTTCGGTACTTAATCCGTCCTTCCTTTGGACAAAGTATTTTTTCAAGATACTTAGCATAGCAACCGTAAGAAACTTGAAGTTATGGAGATACGAGATTTATTACAATTCATTCAATTTGAAAGTCTTTGTTGTCGTATATAATATTTACGTTAAATGAAATTCTATAAATATCACACTACGTTTCCCGCTCTCCGTCTATCTCAATCTTTAGAATTTTTAACAAAGAAAGAATTTATTTTAAAATTAAAATGGATATGAATCTAATTCTTTGTTGTAAAGCCTACATAAAAAATGTGTGCCAGTCGTAATTCCATCCCTAACACAGTCTGTTGAACTCATCAAAAGAAGTTTTATGAGACGGACCTCAAAAGAGCTTAGCAGCTGCTTTGGCAGCATAACATATTTGTATTTCTGGCAATTATATTAAAGAAAAAATAGGCAATAGGAATAATAGTTCATGTAAATTCAAATTAACGAATTATTAAGTCAAGTTACCAAGAGTGTTCAAATTTTAAACGACCATATGTAATGCATACTTGTATATGATGTTCCAAACTAATAAATAAATAACTTTAAGAGAATTGATCCCAGATAGGTTGATCATAGTCTAATCAATCAACCTGTGAATACTGTTAAAGTACTCTGATCGAATTAAATTCGGACGTTTCAAAGGCACTATTTAACATTACCTATGGTGAGCGTGTTAATTGTCATAAAAATTGTTTATTTTATAAAAGTCGTATTATGAAAACATTATTTGCTGCATCTTTATTACCTAAACATTTACCACGCGAAACTTTTGCATAGAGGAAGAACTAAAATGAGGATAATAATAGAACATTAGCAAATCGCGTGTAAAGAGTTGCAGATCACATTAATGTTACACATTTTTTGTTAAAGGAACACAAAAATTACTAAGGTATCTAATAATAAGGTTCCATTTAGACATAGACGTAGACGCGTAGTAGCGACTTTCATAGTTTTAGATAACACTGAAATAATATGAAATGTCATTAGCAAAACAACAACAACAAAAATAAGCTTCTGCCCAATCTACACGTGACTTCCTACTCATTATTATAAAAAATCTATATATATAAAAATGAAACCCGTTTTCCTTGGTCACGGCATCACGCGTGAATGGCTGGACCGATTTCACTAATTCTTTTTTTGTTGTATTTGTTATTATTAGGAGAAGGTTCTTACGGAAAAAAATATTAAGAAAATCTCTCAGAAATATTGAAAAATAAACATTTAATTTTGCAAATTTAAAAAAAACGCGCGTAACGAATGTCAATGTCGGTACGGTAAATGACGTTCAATTGGCGGTACGAAGTTCGCGGGGTCAGCTAGTTGACAATAAATATAAATGATGTTTTTTTTAAGCACAAACTACATAACGGGTTGAAGTTTAAATAAATAGTTAATACATCAGAATTACTCACTGACTACTCTTTACTGAGATATCAAATATAAACGCGGATAAAGCATAAGCGGGTAAGGGTTAGGCAAGCAAAATCTAGTAATGCATTATAATATCTTGCAATATAATTAAATAGTACAATCTACATAGTTAAAAGTGCCTAAAACTTTTTCCTTTTTTTCATTTGGTACATATAAAGCATTCCTTCATACATTCATTAAAACAAAGGATTTAGTTTGTATTTCAATTTAAAATTTGTTCAGAAAGCGCACTGAGTCGAACTTATCTAGATCGATATTACCGCAGTTAAACATTACATTCCCGCAGGAAATTACAACCACGTTGAACGAAGTTCAGTCACCTGGAAATTCTATAATAAATTTAGTTTCACCCACTAATTGACTTGTATTTAAAATTGCAAGTTGATTTTATAACTTTTATGCAATTCGTACTATAGCGAATGCCTGTGTTTATGAACCATAGTTTTTGTATTAGAATTGAAACTATTAAATGTCGCCAGGAGTTTAATTAAAGCCTGGAGTTAAAAGAAAATGGTGTTTTCACTGAAAAACATTCTGAACGCCGCCTTTAACTAAGAATACTCCAGAGAGGGCCTGTATTATGTGATTTCAATGTCCACTGCGATTTAACACCATGCCTAACCAGGATAAATGGCGGGGTAAACAGTAAGCTTTCCTCGGGTTTTAACCGATTCACTTTACCTTGTAATCCGTTTATGTTTTGATTCATACATTCATAATTGAAAAAAATTACACTAGATTTTACTTTTCCTACTTTTGTAATATTTAGTCAAAGTGACTCTACGCTGCCAGATGAATATCATGAGTATAACCTCAGAGTAATGGTCAACATATTCATTTTTAGGTGTAAATATATTATTAAGTAAAAAAATTGTCATTGTTGATGCAGAAAATGCAGCACGGTGACTTTTATTTACGAGGCGTGGGTGGTACCCCGGCCAACCAATCTACAGACTAAACCCCGCGGCAGCCTACCTCGGCTGTCAGAAGAAACATCAGAAACGCATCAGCCGCTTCTGGAGACCTGTCAAACCCTACTTTCACCGCCGGGCAGCAAGCTGTCGCGCCTTATACCACTGCACACAGTAAAAGGCCGACCCGCCTTAGACGACATCCAGGTGTCACCGGTAGTATGGTGGCTTTATGAGATCGTTGGATCTTCGATCTCGCACTCACCAATGAAAGACGATACTAACCGAAATCAGCGTGGCTCTGCTACTTTGAAATTGTACATAAACACATTTTCAGGCGTTTTATGTTCTGTGCGTAAGAGTTGTGGTGTCAATGAAAACCTGGTACCCAGAATTTTCTCAGAATTTATATTTGTAACATTTGTCAGAGTGGATCGTAAATGAGGAAGAAATGGAAGAAATTTTTTGACTGCACGGTTGGCCTAGTGGCTAAAGCGGTCGCCACGCCGCTTCCTACTGCGCCAAGTGTCGTGGGTTCAAATCCCACGTAGGACAACACTTTGTGTGATTCACAATTTGTTGTTCTGAGTCTGGGTGTTCTTTGTGTCCGTTTCATGTATGTTTGTAAAGTCCCCCGCGACACAGGAAATTATATTCCTAATGCGGGAGTTGTCTTTTTCAAAGAAAAGAAAAGAAGAAGACATAAAACTATTTATCTGTTAGTTATATCAACGTAATGTATGTGTGAGGGTAATATGTGCATAAGTGTTTGTGTATGTAGTGGTAAATATCTTACCTTATATCGCTACTTATTAGGTGATCTATATATTCGTTTATATACTACATACACTATATACACATGGAAACACCCAGACAAATACAAATTTACGTATTCAAGCTAACAAATATTTGCATTTAGCGGGTACTCAACAAGTGACGGAACCATTGGAGTCAATGTTAGTTTTCCACGGCTTTTCCATTGTTAATAAAAACAAATGAATACTTCGTATTAGGTTTCCTCTTACTACAGGTAGGGTATCTTTTTTTTGTATATTTGAACATATATCTATACATTCCTTTGGGTATCGCCTTCTGGTCATTATGTAGGACTCAAACGGATCAAAAATTGGAGAGCCAAGTGCACCCTTGAAAGGTAAATGATATAGATTGGATTGCCTCGGTGGCAAAGTGGTAGCGTATGCGGCTACTGTGATTGAGGTCTAGATTTCGATTCCCAGGTTGGACCAAGTGTTTTTGTGATCCGCAAATATTTGTTTCGTAGTCTGGGTGTTATGATATGTTTGTATTTATGACAAGGTATGTTTATGTAAGTTCTGCCTAGTTTGGGTTGATGGCGTTGTGTCTAAGATGTTCAAAAAAATTTTTTTTTACTTGTGATTTAATCACTAACTTTTCAACAATCATTTTAACAAGTCTGACTCTACAACTAGAAAGTGCCGGCATTTCGACTCTGGGAAGAAATGCCAAAACAAACTAAAGAGGTGTGATTTTTTAAGTCCGTTAATGATTAAGTAATAAACTATGCGAGTACAATATAGGGTCTAGGTTGGCCTTGTGAAGAAATGACCTTAGGTTTGAGACATCCTGTCCAAATATACGAGTAAATACACGGGCAAAAGCTAGTCCATTTCAAATATAAACGAAACAAGAATGTCATGTTACAAAGTCAATATGAGACGCGAATATGGCAGTATCTCATTAAATGATACGAAGTAGACACTGGGACGACTGACAGAGAGTACGCAAAGTTTTAATCAAAAGAGTTGAATCGTGAATCGAAATTAAAGTTATATTTTAATATGTATGTATATACAGTACTAACTGAGTCCTTGGATGTATTTTGTACAACAGCGAGTAACGCGGAGGAGCGAAGCTAGTCCAAAATAAATTACCTCAGATACTCCTTAAATCAACAGTTATCCGTCGGTGATAGTCTTCTTTCTTCTCAAAATAAGTTCAGCCACCTAGCCAGAAAAAAAAACCGATGACAAATATTGAAATTGTTTTTTGATGTAAGTACCCCATAAACTCGTACTTTCATGTCCATCACGTAAAAAACTGTTCATTTGGTATTACTATAAATAAATGAAATCGAACCGTCTGTATTACACTTCAATGGTATAGATAAGTCAATAATTGATAAAAGTTATGAATGTCTTAACACATTATATTTTATTGGTACTCTTTATTTTTTGCGATGAAATTTCCAATATAAACAAAATTGGAGGCTAAAACACGTTAAAGGACTTCAAAGAAGGAGTGTTTTTTTATGGTTGGACAATGCGTTTATTTTACCTCTGACAAAACAAGCGTTAAAAGGCTAAGATAACTGCTTAACAACTGTCACGAACATATTTTTCCCGGTGTGGTGGGAACTGCACGGCACGTCTTTGACGGATTGTATGATTCAATATTACAAGAATTCAAAGAAGAAGAATGAAGTATTTTAATGCACTCTGGTACATAAAAAACCCATTCTTGTAATTAAAAGCAGGTTGTGTTTAAAAAAATATTTGAATTTACTATTAAAATTCAAATTGAAGTTCAAATTAGTTTTAGTCTCTGCTAATGTGACGTGGCTAACTTCACCATTCAACAGCGCCGTCTACCGAAGAAAAACTGAACCACTGAATCGTGATCTAGGAATTCTCGCGCAGATTAGCATATACATAACTGCCCAACATAAATCGTTGGGCCGTGGCTCACCAGGCATGATCACCTCGCCTTTTCGGAAGATCCTCACTTTGTGTTGGAGAGACACTTATCAGGTATTTCAAAACTAATAAGAGCTAATTGCCATTGCAACTAAGTAGTTAACCCATGAGTAACTGTACAAGTATACACATTTACAAATCATGTCTACGATTTGCCCAGCAATGGAAGGATGCACCATATTGATATTGTAAATACAGACTTTTGTAATGCCACCGACAACGTCAGCAACGAAATCGGTCACGACTTTGTATTATATAGTACACTAAAATATTATTACTGTTATATGTTAGAAGATATAGTGCTCTAAGAGCTGTTTTCAGTGAGATAGGTAACCCTTAATGATATAAATATCATTAAGGGTCCACTAAACGCTGGTGAAAACGAAAATTTTTGTTTTCACCAGCGTTTAGTGGACACCTTTTTTTTCCATGCGGAAGTCTCCCCAGATACCACCAATTGATGGATATGTTGGCTCTAACCGACTGAAACCGCACGCCGTTTTGGGTACTATAAGCCGAGGAACCAGGTGTACCCTCGTGAGGAAGTCCCTGGAACCCCGACGTACCTCGGGCCATCTACGGCTTCTAGATGGCCGTCTCCTATGATGGAACCCCCAAGTTCTCTTACTACTCTGCTGTACCTCTGTAGTACTCGTAGTGTAGTACTGTAGTACTGCTGTAGTACTCGCGGCGCCACTCTGGTCTGGAGGAGGTTGGAGGACCGAGATCGATAGATCTCGATCTTTGATCTCTCACTTATTTTACCTGGGAACTTGAAACTTTACCACGGTTTGGTGGTACGATATAATGTTAGGAGCTCATGCTAATGATGTGTATATATAGAAAGTAACGTGTTAAAATAATATATTTTTCTTTTATAAATTTATTCGATTGTAATCACTTGGTAGAACTTATTAATGTACATTTTTAAAATTAAACTTGTATTATTTGTACTTTTATTACACATTTTAAAAACCTGACATATTTTTTCTTTTTTAAATACAAAAAAATATGTATAATTATATACAATTTTTCTGTTCGTGTGTTTGTAATTGAACTCCTTTTAAACGGTTGGACCGTTTTATCTTTTCTGGGACTTCAAAATTGTACGATACGAAGTTCGTCAGCTCAGTTAATAGCAGACTAAAAGTGTGAGTTCAATTTAAAGAATGTACTTTACATTTTAGACTGTATTTTTATATTATTTAACTTATATTTAGTTACTGTTTCTAATTTTTCCATTGCTATGTGTGTGGGAGGAAACTTAATTTTATTATTATTAAAAATGCTTAGAGATTATTGTGACGAACAGTTGTATTATTAATATATTTAAAATCGATTGGTCTAACCTTCTCCAAAGCAAATAGTTACCGCTATTGATCAAAGAAATTCTAATTAGAACACACATTTAACCCTATAACTACTGTGCCTAAAACAAACCATGTACCTAGAACATCAGACTAGTGACGTCTAGTTTGATTAAATAAATTCTTAAAGTATTTATTTATTTTGCATGACCAAGAAATGAAAACAGACATTAAAGGTATATCGGTAAAAAATACTAAATACGTCATGTCTTCTGGTCATCTCATTATATGCAATCACAGCTAACAATAGGTAAATTTGTACCATTTGAAATTAAGAGAACATAATATAACTATCAAGTAAAAGAACTAAAAAAAAAACTCTTATTCAAAGTCGTTATTATACCGCGTATCATTAATATCTAAACTCTAATGTGCTATGGATTATCCAAATCTAGACACAAAATGATATACCATTTTTTAAACAAAACCAAACAAACATTTAATCCTTAAACTGCCAGTGGTTCCTAAAATACGACTTCCATCTAGTTTAGTGTAGTACAGTTAAATGTCATTCATACTTATGATTAATTTCCATTCATCAATCATCATCATTAACAGCCATTAACAGTCCACTGCTGGACATAGGCCT
This sequence comes from Phragmatobia fuliginosa, assembly GCA_932526445.1. NCBI lineage: Eukaryota > Metazoa > Arthropoda > Insecta > Lepidoptera > Erebidae > Phragmatobia > Phragmatobia fuliginosa. The sequence continues at coordinate 5,955,892 of OW052058.1, read as the reverse complement.
CTCCTTGAAAAAGCCTACTATACGACGGAAGACGGGTTGGCATAGGGTTGGTTTCAAGTTTTCCTTCTTTTTGCATTGATGTTGTCTTGCGTAGGTTATCCTTTAGTCGCCTCTTACGACACCCGCGGGATTAATAGGGGTGGTGACACTCGGTATTCTTAATCACCACACGGACTAATTTCAATTTAATTAGTTGTAATTTAATTAGTTGTAGCAAACATTATGTGAAAGAACAGTAAACGTATGAATCAATCTTGCATTTCAAAGAAGAATTAAATGGTTTCTATTTTCCATGAAGCTATTTTTAGTGTTCGACGTCATACTGCAATAATAAGCCCTGAATTACATTATAATTTCATGAACTTGAACGTATAGTCCTTGGCATTAAACTCTTTTTTTATTTTATTTTTTCAAAATAAAGTTAAGTAAGTACATATTTCAAATTTACATTTCATCCTTTTGATACATTGCCTAACAGTTGTGTAATATGCTTCTATAAAATTTTTACGGTTAACTTTATAAAATCATATGAAAAAACATTAATGAAAACATTAGTTATTAAAATATTAATATTATTTATGTTATTTTGTGAATGCTTTTGTGGCTTGTTAAACAAGTATAACACAAAAAAATGTGTATAAGTATATTATATGTATATTTATAATATATTGTATAAGTGTAATCATAAGCTGACACTTAAAGCAGTGAGTATATTATTATCTTTAAACAGAGCTTTTTTTTGGTAAATAGAAGACATAATTGTATTTACCAAAAGCATTTTAGTCTGTAATCCTTCTTCAAAAGTAAAAAAATAAATAAAACTATTTCATTAAAACCTACCTATTAACGCATGATTCATTCTTATTTCATGTTGGTAACTTTGAAGATGACAAATGTTCACGTCATTGTTAATTCCTTATTATAAATACATATATGGAAAAAAACTTATATATTTACTAACTGTAGTATTTAAAACATAAATAGCATGAGCATCCAATTTGTTAAGCCTAAAGCTCAGCGACTAAGGCTTTGCGTTGGTGAAGATGTCAGTCAGCTAATGCAGGTAACTTTATATGTGTAGTAACAAAACCTCCTATTTTTAATATAAAAATCTGAAAAAGTCATTTTCAATTCTATTTAAACATAATTCATTAAACCCAACATGTTAGACAAAATATTTTTCTATATTACTGTCTCATAAAATCAGTTTTCAAAATTAAATACGAACCAATTTTTTTATTAAAAAAAAGTTGTAGAAAGAGTAATATCTATCTAGTAACCACTTAATCAAATATAATAAACTCAAAATCCTTTAATAAATTAAATTTAGTGATAAAAGAAATACCTTCGAATTTCCAAGTTCATTCCACAACACAGAACACTAAATAAAAATTTAAAATTGATGGATCACTTACGTCACTTTCACAAACACTATTTGCATTTACAAGTTAAGTTCGCGGTGAATTCGGGACACGTGCGGCCGCTGCGACGGTCGTGGCCGAATGAGAACCGCACCTGTTGTATCCACGGCCTTACATTAACGACCAGAATATCACCTATAAACCAGTTTGGAGGTACTGAATTTCAGTTTTAATGGAAAGTGAAGACTTTTATGAACGATATTCAGGTGTCGGATTAATAATCAAGATCTGGAAAATTTATTTTACTCGATCATAAATGTGTTTTATGAATGGTACTTTTGGATAATATATCGTTATGTAGCACATAAATAAATAGTAATTTCATAAACTAGAAAGAACTTTTAATTTATTAACAAAGATAAAACTACTAGTCAATTGCTATAAGTAAATTAAATTGATTCTTTGTTAAGTTGAGTTAAACATAGTTTTGAATTAACATTGTCTACGAGTAACTGTGAAATTTACTTATACAGTAATTGTCCTTTTGATTGAACTGCTTCGTTGGTCTAGTGGTTAGCGTATGCGACTGCTAACCAAGAGGTCTCGGGTTCTAATCCCAGGTCGGGCCAAAAACTGTTTTTGGGATTTTTTTAGGAAATTCCTAATAGCTGCCCGGAGTTTGGAAGTTTGGCGGTGATTCACTTCCTTGCCTCGGAGAACACGTAAAGCCGTCGGTCCCGGTTGTCATGAACATCTATGGAAATCGTTATTGGGAAGTCAGTGCCCTCAAATATACGCCTTAGGGTTGCGGAGGTCCGATGCCACTCGCTCCGTGGAAAAACTGAAATTCAGGTAAAACCGGTTGAACTAGTAGCCGACCCCAAATAAACTTGGGAATAAGGCTTGGAAGATGATGTCTTATTGATTGATTGTTAGAATGAGAGAACAGAAAATGCACTTACGTTCACGCACACACTCATACACTATAATTTCTAATCAGTATTTGGCCGCTTTCCGTTAAACTGTGTGAGAAATCGGCCAGGAGTGTATCATCAACAGTTCATTATTATTTAAACTTTTTCATAACCTTTTCTATTTTCATGAATCTATGGAGGAACGAGTGTGTCGTGTTCCTCCATGATAAAGGGATCACCCTACAACCAGGCAAGGTGTTCGTGTCTGGTAGGCCACGGCCCTACGGTTGACGATTGGCGATTGTGTATATGAATATCTATTTCGCCATTCAGGATTACTTGTTCTGTGGTTCAGTGTTTCTTCGTTAGATGGCGCTATTGTAGTGTAGTTTACGTGCGTGATATGTAATTAAATTTTAATACATATTATTATATAGTTATGACTGACATACATAGTTAAGATATATTTACTTTTGTTTACCTACCTCTACTATAGTTTCACATCTGTTCTTATTCTAAATATTTAACACCTACTCATTGAATGATCTTTGAATAAGAACTGTAATTCAAACAAACAACAAGTTGTTCAAGATCTAAAATAGAAAACAAAAATGAGTTATCTCAGTCTATATTTCAGATTACAGAGATGCGAGATAAATCATTGAATAAGCGCTCCTTATACGATGACAGACGAGTAACTGAAACCTGAGTTATGTCCCCCACGTGGATCTTTTGCTAGAAATGGATAGAAAACTCGAGCTATCATAAGTCTTGATATATATCGGAGTTATGATTTTGTATTAGATATACTGCAAACAGATATACTATAAATAGATGATAGATTATGAAATAAAAATATAGAGAAATACATAATGGACTAGAAAATATAAGAGATTTTAACTTGACCTTTTTTGTGAACTATGACAAACTCAAAAGGTTAATCATTTTTTGGCAGTCCATGTTTCTTTACATGTTTTAGCTACAATTAAACAAATTGATATATATATCATGAGATATAAATTTAACTACAATATCGATTTAAAAACGTACTAGATAAAATATATATGTATCTCAAAATTGGGTTTGAATTTGAAAATGGTTCGGTTACAAATTTTACACTTTTTTTTGATAATGTTTACAAACATACCTACTACTTAAATCGACTTTCAACGTAATGTTGATCCTTGAGCATTAAATAATAATGTAGTCGAAAGATTTATCAGTGCCATCTATAGTGTCGCTCTGAACACGAGGGTATACATAATTCATAAACATTTGAAACCCAACACTCGATGGGTCAGCTTTTGCCCATGGCTGCGCCTAGTTACCTAGTCGGGTAACCATAAATCGGGCTTTAATTATAAATTACAGAACCTAAATATTATAAGCATAAATTAATGACTAAATACGCTTACAATATTTAGTTTCCATCCTAGTTTTATCTACCAACTATTCTGATTAATCAATTTCTTGAATGAGAATTTTGAGACAGTATTTTTTTACTTTCCGAAATCTTATTACATTCAAGATTTATCTCTAATCTGGAGGCACAACAGAGCGTCGAGATTACAGATCTCCACAGACATAACATCCTTTTCTCGAAACCATTTAAGACATTCTCTTCACACGACCTTCTGTATTTTCCTTGTGAATAAAGATTGAAACTTGAACATTGGGCGCGTTTTAAGGCATAAAGTAAACAACTACATGTACAAATTACTTTCAAACTGACAATATTTCGACAATTACTATGAGTCTGAGTTCCAAAATCAAAGTTTAGACTGCCTTGTTGGTTAGTGGTGTATGCGGCTGCTGATCAAGAGGTCTCGATTCCCGGGTCTGGGTTTTTTTTTCTATGTATAATATGTATATATTTACAAGAAAACAAGTATATTTAAGTATTTATATCAGTTGTTTAGTACCCATAATACAAGCTCTGCTTAGTGCAATCTTTTTGTTACAACCGAGTCGCTATAGATCACTTTCTGTGTTATTAAATAAATAAATAAATATATGTGTAAGATGTCCGATATATTTATTTATTTATTTAATAACACATAAAGTGATTTATAGCGACTCAGTCGTAACAAAAAGATTGCTTACAAATTATATATTTCTATTGGATTTTACTAGACACGCTGCATCCAAGAGCGAACGAAAAACTATGCAAGAGGCATTTATCCCACAGTGGATGCAAACATGCTAAAGAAGAAGATTTGATTTGTGACAAAATTCCTCACATACATTGCGATTATTTGTCTTTTAATGTTAAGTGCTTATGATGGTGCTTATAAGAATTTATTACAAAACAACTTTTAATTAACCCATACATGTGCAATATATTTTGGCACCAAAGCAAATTCAGAATTAAATTCTTGTTATTTTCATTTTATATAAACCATTTCGCCAAAAACACTAAAAAAACATTAATTGAAATGGAAGTATACGCTATACATTCTCAATGTGTAGGTTTGTATGTAAACAGAGAAAATTCCCTAGATAGCTATTTCGGGATGTTTGGTATTTTTAGATTACTTCAAGAGCTAGTAGCAGAGCTTTTATTCTGAATTTAAGATGCAACGTATTTTTAGTTTAGTTCACCTTGGTAAGCAAACGTTATTCATTATCTATTAGCTTCACAATCTATTGTCTAAATTTCCTTTGTATAGTATTTTTACTGTATAAAGTGATGAAGTTTAGATTAATGTTGCTTGTCGCACTACAAAAATTAAAAGGAAAACGAGTACCTATCTGATAATTTAAAGAATCCTGTCTCAACAAGTTGCTTACTGGCAATCATAATATCAAGAATTTTTTATAAACAAATTATGCTACCAGCTCATTCGCTACATGGTACTGGTGGAAAAATCTGAGAATAGAATGTGCAATTACGGGAAAATAAAATGTAAGACGTAGCGTTTCGGAATGTTACATAATTTGCCCTATTGGTACATTTCTGGGCATACGAATACATATTTAGGTAGGTACTTAAGAAGAAATTTTCACCTCACATCTGGGATGAAAATTAAGGAAGACGATTTCTGGTATATATTACTTTAAATATATACCATGCTTTGATAATGGCTGGAAAAGTATTATCCTAAAGAATCACAGAAAAAGACATTTAATAATTACATACATATATATCTGAGTGTAACTTAGAGACACGTTCGTTTGAACTTTGATGTATGGAGAAAAGATATTTCGTGTGTGAAAAGTGTATACGCACACACTGCTCAGAAACCATTTCATTGTAATGTATGTGAGGAACATACACAATAGCCCAAGTATGAAAGTTATGCGACGATTCACACCCGTGCCTAGGAGAGTACGTTATGTCGTCGGTCCCGGTTATCATGAATATAGCAATCATTATAACTTTCTTCTTATAATCTTGGGAATAAAAGCTAGGAAGAAGAAGTGTCTATTAGAGGTTACTATAGACCATACATCTACACTACTTGAGTAGGTTTCGTAATCAATCGTGGCTTTGAAATCGTGTTCAATAAATATTTGTTATGTTTACTAATTATTTCGTTATTATTGTACGAAGTTTTCCAAGTAAGCATATTCTACAAATTATGTCTCTATAGCTCCTGAACTAATTAAGTTATCTGAAGCTTTATAATTTTCTTTTAAAGTTTTTCACTATCATCACTATTGTTTTCTGATTGCTCAAGCCAACTGTTTAACTTTCACAGAGGGAAGGCGCCCTGTTTCTATGAAAATGTCCTTTATGATTCAATAACTCGGAAAGCCAAATCAAAAATGGTCTTAGCAACGGCTCAATATCTTTAAAAGACCTATCTAATAATAACACACATAATAGGATCAAACGCAGGAAAAATAACAATGTTTTTCGTTATTTCATTAGCGCTTTTTAGACGTTAGACGAAAACACATATCCATGCAAAGCCAATAAAATAAACGGAATGAAAAGGATCGAAATGCAATCCCTATCCGATAGCAATTTCTAGTTTACTACGTAAAATGCGTAGACTATTTTTATACCAACCTAAGTTCTAGTGGTTGGAGTATGCGGCTGCTGATCTAAAGGTCTCGAGTTCGATTCCCGGGTCGGACCAGATGGTTGTGTGATCCACAAATGATTGTCTCGGAGTCTGGGTATTTTCTATGTAAAATATGTATGTATTTACAAAAAAAAAGTAGGTTTATATATTTGTATTAGTTCTTTAGTACACATAATACAAGATCTGCTTGGTTTGGGACTGGATGACGCTGTGTGTAAGATGTCCAAAATAATTATATACAGTTATCTACATGTACAGTCATGCTACAGTATTGTAAATGTTGGTAGAATAGAATAAATTAAAAAGCAATGAGCTTTTAATAAAACAATTTTTTTATCATGTAGTATAATAGTGTGTGATAAAAAAGCTCTTTTTAATTTATTTTTAAGAGTTAGTATAAAAAAATCGGCCAAGTGCGTGTCAGGCCAGGCACAGGAAAGGGTTCCTCTGTCACCCATAATGGTATGTGGATTTAAAATCGTATTCAATTGATAATAAATTGTTATGTTCACGTATTAATGCGTCATATGGACCACCATCACGAGTTTTCTCAGATTTTTTTAGCCAGCCTTTTAGCTTTTCGAGAGGGGGGTGGGGAACGTTCTGTTTTTACAAAAAAGTGTCCTTTAAAGTGGAATAAATCAAAAAATCGTCTTATAAACTCTTTTTGTTTATAAAAAGCCTATCTAATGATACCCCACAGGATGGGATGGTTGCAAGAAAAAAAACAGATCCCCACTTTACGTGTAGGGGAGGTACACCAAATAAAAATATTTTTCATAATTTTATTGTAGCACTTTGTAGACATAATTACAACAAATATTCATGCAAAGTTTCATCTTTCTAGCATTTAACGTTTGGACGGTAAGTCGAGGACGGACGGACTGACATGACGAATCTATAAGGGTTCCGAGTCATGAATTTCGGAACCCTAAAAAATATAATTTATACCTTTTTGATAGTTATTTACTTACGTTTATTTGTCCCAAAAGCTACGGTTTCGTATAAAATTCTGTTCGGAGCTCCTAAAAATATAAATATATTTTAAATATAAATATTATAAAAGTATAAATTTTGCCACAAAAAACAACTCATTATTTATCTTAGCATATTATATATTTTATTCTCAATCAAACCGAAGAACTCAAACTCAGCAGTCGCATAAGCAACCAAAGTAATTTGACTTCATATTACAGTTACCTATTGTTTATTTTCTAGTAGTATTCCCTAAGTACTGCAAACAATTTTCGAAAACATTAAATAATATTACAGAAAGTAACTTTTATATGCGAGATACGTAAAACTTGAAGAGTACCTCGCATGTTACACGAAGACCAGATTGTTTCAAGTATTCAAATAAGAAAACTTTGAAAACATTTAAATTTATTCCATTATTCAATTGTGAGACCTTACGTAGACGAACATCTTTGAAATTCTTGTCAACCTTATGTTGTTTTTGTACTTGTATCAAGTAACTCAAAGTGTTAAAGGTGGCATTGACTACACGTAAATGTTTTGGCTTTTAATATGTACTTGAAGTGTTCTAGTGGGATATCAAGAATGTCATAGTTTCATGCGAATTTTATGTGAGTGAATTTTTAAAATGTATAATTGTTAAGTATTTTTCTCGTGTTCAAATCCCGGGTCGGGCCAAAAAGTTTTTGGTATTTTCTTAGGAAATTCCTAATAGCTGCCCGAAGTTTTGAAGTTTGGCGGTGATTCACGGCTGTGCCTCGGAGAGCACGTAAAGCCGTCCGTCCCGGTTGTCATGAACATCTATGGAAATCGTTATTGGGAAGTCAGTCCCTTTAAATATACTGACAACTGGCTCAATCTTCGAATTTCAGTTGTCCCTTAGGGTTGCGGAGGTCCGATGCCAGTCGCTCCGTGGAAAAACTGAAATTCAGGTAAAACCGGTTGAACTAGTAGCCGACCACAAATAAAACTTGGGAAGAATAGTTAGGAGGATGATGAGTATATTTTTAATAGTCATCTCTGCTAATTCGGTTATTCCGCAAAATAAAATGATCGATTGCAAGTAGGGGCTATGATATTTGTTATATATATATATATTAGAACCATCATCTCGTTGAAAATATATGATAATTTATTTCAGATATTATGTAATTCGTAAGTCACACATTTTTTCTAGTAATACAACTTTACTTTGTACTTTACATGTTTATAAACGTGAATTTGACCCTAATTTAATTCTTATATCTATATAATAATAAAATAAAATTGAGGAAAAATAGCAACCGATGAAACTTTAAATTTGAATCACTTCAATTGAGATAAAAATAATATTCTTAGTGATACAAAAGAATAAAATTTAAGCGAGATCTGTAGGAATTTGTATCCACAAGCTTCTGACGTTGACACTATTTTCAATTGTCAACTCTTTAAACCTCCGGACATGAGCTCAAAATATCTGGCGCTGTGGGCTATTTCTCTTGAACACTGACACTGCTATTTCCTGACGTCATATTTCTATTTGAAGGTAGTATTAGAAGCGTAAAGCTGATTGGTAGGTTTCAACGATAGGTAGATAAAATTGCACTTAGCTAATGTTTGTTTAGTCTAACAACTGTATATTGTTAATTGATATACCTAATTACAAGATTATAATAAGGTTTAATAAGGCTAAATTTAGTTGATCCTTGTAGAGCATTTTAATCCAAGATTATTGATGAATAAAGAATGACGGTAAGTGCCTACCGCTTTTCGGCCTCATTGGAAACTAATGATTGGAAATCAGTTTCCAACTAAAAATTTTGAGAGAATTGCTTGGAATTCTTAAATCTGCCTACAATCAGTAGGCCATTGCATAGAAATATAAAGCTATCCTCAACCGGTTTGTAAAATATTGTCCTATTTCATGAAGTTTTATTTTTGAATTCGTAAATCATCAAATTCTAGAAATCATATTTAAGCCCGCCAAAGTGAATATACTCTGCCTAATGAAAAGTTTAAGTGAAATCTAAGAAGCATATTTAGATGTTTCTCCATCTTTGAGCATTGTATTGCTATTAGCATGTTGACACATCTAGTACTACAAATAGTATCGTAAATTTGAAAGTAATTCTCTCTGTTAATTTCAATGACATTCAGTATCGAGATACATTGACTCTTAAGGAAGGACGTTGGTTACTCTTACTAAGACGTGGGCAAAGTCGCGTACAAAAACCAAGAAACAATAATTTCAATATTTAATATTAAATCTTTATAGCCTTATTCACAATCTTATTTGGGGTCGGCTACTAGTTCAATCGGTTTTACCTGAATATCAGTTTTTCCACGGAGCGACTGGCATCGGACCTCCGCAAACCTAAGGGAAAACTGAAATTCGAAGGTTGAACTAGTTATCAGTAAATTTAAGGTCACTGACTTCCCTATAACGATTGCCATAGATGTTCATGACAACCGGGACCGATGGCTTACGTGCTCTCTCAGTTTTAAATGTTATTTAAATAAATGTCAATAAATACACTTAAAGTCAAACACATCAAACACACTATACAAGTTGTCTGTTAAATAAAAGAAAACATTAAATCGTCTTTCACCCAAATACTACGGATTTTAATAAACATCAAGCTTCACAGTGATATTAAATTGATCACTTTTCATGAAAATATGATTTTATAAAATGTTTTAGATATTTACTCTCAAGTCTTTAATCTTGATTGAAAAATAGTTACAGGCTGAGACAACAAAGGGTAACAATAAATCCTTCGAAGTGGGTTTTTATCTAACTATTAATTGAACTCATCTGTCAATTATTTATGTTATTTATGAAATCCTTTTCTTTTGAACTATATTTTTCTCTAAAGAAAACTCTTTATAACTATATTGTGAATGCTCCCCGCTCAGCCCGCACGAACACTTATGTAGACTCCACCGAAGCGATGACGTTTCACCGCTTGCGACTCGTTGTCAAATCAGGTCCCGTATAATTGAATATTCCGACATATACATATATATTTAAGCCTACCAAAGTGACTCTACTCTGCCTGTTGAAAAACATGAGTGGAAACCAGGAGTAGGGGTCATCGTCCTCATTGTGAGGGTTGGCAATGCAGCTGTGTCACCATGACACATACCATGGCGGCCTGATCAAATGTTTTTGCGTCATTCTCCCGGCCTCTGGAGCCGGAAGAAGAAACTTTGATTGATAATTTGTCAAATAGATAATTAATGTCACACAATAAAACACACACAAAGAGGATTCGTATGAGGGTTTTTTTGGAGTCTGCGTTATTTTTTTGTGTCATAACTAAGGAGTTGTATCTTATATCATTCATCAATCATCATCAACAGCCTTTAACAGTCCACTGCTGGACATAGATCTCTCCTTGAAAAGGAGGTATTGGCCTGCATTGATGTTGTCTGGCGTAGTTTATATCATTCATTCGTTACGTTATCTTCTAGTCCCTTATGATTCTGTAGATATGTTTCTTGAACAGTTATATATATATACGTATGAATCATGATTCTAATTATTAGAAAAGTTAATCTGTTCCCTCTTCATTAAAAAGATTTCAAAAATGTATTTAGTTCTTAATAAGCTACGAATATTAAGAAAGCACTTATATAGGCTCTGATTAACTTAATAATTCGAGTTATAACATGATTAGAACGACATTAGTACTAATTGTTCAGAGCCAAATTAACAAATAATTTTTGCTAAGTACAATTTTCATCTGCATATTATGAGAGTTTGAAAACTTTTGATTTATTACAAAATTGAATTTCAATTTTTTTACCCCAGAAAAGATCAAAATTATGATAAATTTTATTAAACTATTCCGCGATAAAATTATGATAAAACTTACCTGCTGTTATGGTTATGTGATCACAGTTTATATGGTTGGTAAAATGCGTCTACTCAAAAAAATATGATGCAACTGCCTTATGGAAAATCAGTAAACGATTTATTTTTAATTTTAACTAAGTAGGAGAGGTTATCCAATGCTCAAGCATGACGCCCTTCTAGCTTAGAGAACACTGCACTTTTATCTCTTGCCTTGCAAGTCTTGCCATATCGAAAACTAGTTTAAAAAACAGATGTTTTGTAAATTGTTAACCTGGTTTTAAAAATACAATTATTTTCGTTAATTGGAAATTAAGTTTCAAAAACAGATTTTAGTTTTCTTTATCAGAAACCGAAAAATCTGGCTCTGGATCTTATTCAGTATTTTTTAAGTATATTTGTAAAACGAAAACTGATTTCTTAAATACAAATGAAAACATAATAATAACGATACCATACTAACAATACTTGAAGACAATCTTGTACAATACCATCACTCATGTCTTTATTACCACCTGGTGCCGTGCAGGCTGGTTGTCATGCACATAAATAAATTATTATTAATGCTCATGATTGATGATGTACTAAACCAATAAACTTTTTCTTATAAAGTGAAGCATCCATTTTCGATCTCTTATTCTATGCAAGTAAATGATCATGTTAATTTAAAGTCAGCATATTTATACTTATCTAACTGCTACTAAATAACACTACCTGCACCTAAAATCTTATCAAAAAATATTAAATCTTAAAATGTAATAACACTTTTTAATACACATTCATAAAATAACTTGAAATGTACAATATCAAAATCTTATCAAAAAATAATAAATCCTAAAATGTAAGAACACTTTTTAATACATATTCACAAAATAACTTCAGATGCAACAATATCAAAATCTTATCATTTAAATAATAAATCTTAAAATGTAAGAACACTTTTTAATACATATTCACAAAAAACTTCATATGTACAATATCAAAATCTTATCAATAAATAATAAATCTTAAAATGTAAAAACACTTTTTAATCCACATTCATAAAATAACTTCAGATGTACAATATCAAATTCAATTTCGATAAAATATTGTAACTTAGTGTAACAAATCATAATAAAGTTCGAAATCAAGCTGAAAGCTGCCAAGAATTTTTTTTTTTCTTTTTACTCCAGGGAAACTGCCTTAAAAATAGTGGTTCCTCCAATGCGCAGGTGTATGTTCCGTCTCGATAAGTTATTTCAGGAGCCATTGAACCTCTGGGAACTCTTTAAGAAGGTCCAAAACCCATTAGAATATTGGAACCTTTTAAAGCTTCTCTCAGATGTCGATCATAGACTTGAAGTTTGATTTACAAACTTTCGATAAAAAAGTATGAAAGCGTAAGTTTTGGCGACCATTTATTGATACGTCTGCTTTTAAAAGTTTATTTGAAAATAGTTTAATAAAATTAAGTAGAAATACTTTTCTTTAACTTTGATTTGACTTTAATCAAATAATTGTACAGTTTTGTAAAAAATGATGTAGACAACTTTTAGACACTAGTTTGGCTGCTCCAATTCAAACGAAATAGTTCGCTATGCCTTACAGATTGTGTTATAATGAATTGTTTTGCTCGACATTGATAACGGCAACTCGTAGACGCTAGAAATGTATCAAAATGGTACTGGTGTTCCGTATCATTTCTGCTTGAATCTGATTTGCACTTGGCTGATTTTTGCTGAAGACAGAAACGCATAACTTCGTTTTAGCAAAGTCAGGCCTTTTCCACTTTTCCTTATGCGATAGCTACATTTTATAGGCACTGAGAATATCATACCATTGCAGTGGACAGTGTTCACAATGCTAGTTGCCATAGTCCTCCGAAACGTCTTAATTGGTTCCTATGAATTTTTGTGGGTGGAAATTCAGTAGGACTGAGAATAGGACGTTAACTATTTTAATACCCCTTGGTAATAAAAGGCCACGATTCTTGGTGACCCACACCACGGCTACCATAATCCGGTCTCACACTCACGAACGATAAACGACAGCACAAATGCTGTCATTTTAGATTGGTCACCTGGGCGTAGAAGCAATACCGCTGCGGTCGAGCCAATCCATTCGTGCTTAAATCAGCTTGGCTCTGCTATCATAACTGGAACTCGGTATTGCAAAAAAAATATATTTTTCCGAAATTAGTAGTTTATTCGAAATTCAATCAATACTGCCCTTCATAATAATAGTAATAAATGTTTCGAAAATCTTCCAGACATCGCCATCTATTTTTAAACAAAGCAGAGCTTGTACTATGGGTACTAGACAAGAGATGATAGTTTTTTTTGTAAATACATAGTAAACATCCGAACTCCGAAACAAATATTTGCGGATCACACAAACGTTTTGTCCGACCCGGAAATCGAACCACTAACCAACAAGGCAGTTAAAGTTTTCCCCGTATAACATAAAATAAATTGACTTATGTTATATTGTCGGAATATTTGTCTCAAAGAATGACGATTCTAAAGTGCTCTTCTAAGTATTCTTTTAATAAACTACATAGAAGAGAAAAATTCAAAATGTTACCTCCTAAAGGAATTTTGTAAGATTGTCGACACATGCAAACAAAGCGGATTCTTCACAGTGCTCTGAGTAACTTTAAACACGTGTTATGTAGCCCGCCCACGAAGAATCGATAGTAATATGCTAACAATTACTAGACACTTGCTCTGTCATTCGTTCAAAACATCACCTAAAATGCGTTTGAAAAAAAGTATTTCTATAGAAAACTAGTTAATATTCCATCAAAGACACGTCCATATCAATGGCACGCAATGCATCAAAATATGTTAAAAAATTTCCTAACTTGCTTTACATTTTATTTATCTCAAAATAGAAGAATGAAATCCATAGTCTAAAATCCATTTACTGGCTAAAGTTCAAGAGATCGAACTACGAAGGTTAGACGTAACTTTAATTTGATTGAGAAATAAAAAGGTCTACATCAATTTGTATGCGAATTATAACCTCTACGTGCTACGACTACAATCTGACTCTACGGTAGGCCTACGCCGTAGCAATTTTAATAAGTAACACGATTATCAAAAAGTTTTGATTAATCTTTTACGTCATTTACGAATCTCGAGATGAGTTTTAACTTTGTTGGTGTTAAATTTTAACTTTGTAATCAAATTTTGTGTTTCTCAGTTTTAAGAAGCACTATACATAATTTTAAACGCTACGACGCGCTACGTGGAAGCAATTTCTTACTCGAGCAGAATGAGTTTGAGGAATTAACGAGAACCTTTTTGTTTTTTTCACAACACATCTAGTCCCAAACTAAGCAGAGCTATTAGGAGTATTAGACAACTGCATATAAATATAAACTCATAAATATACTTTTTTATCTAAATACAAACATATTATACATAGCAGACACCCAAACTCCGAAACAAATATTCGCTGATCATACAAACATTTGGTCCGACCCGGGAATCGACCCCTGGACCTCTTGGTCAATAGCTACATATACCAACCAGTAGACGAACAAGGCAATCAAACTACCTATCTAGCTAATCTGTTTCTTTAAGCAAAACAAAAACAGTATCATTTAAGCTTAAAAATATTTTTATTTACGTAATAACCGTTCTTATAAAACCGCTAATTTAAAGAACATCAAAGTTAAATATTTTATCATTAACGCTAAAAGGTCTGAGACCCTTGTAAATCGCTACATAATTGGTGTTCAAAAAAGGAATTCGGACAAAGTCGCTAAGAGGATCAAAAAGTTAAACTGTAAATTAAGTATATTTACACAAAAAATATTGCAGTAATGCTATTAAAACTTGTTCTTGTTTAAGTATAAACAACTTAAATAAAAGTTAAGGAAGTTAGCGGTTGTGTCAACATAACTACTTAACCTTGACAAAAAATTCAAATTGTTGATTTAACTGCCACGTTGGTTTCTTGGTTAGCGTATGTGACTATCTATCAGAAACTTTCGGGTCTAAAAATGTTATTGGGTTTCTCTTACATTACATTTTTACTATCAGCTCGAAGCATGGAACTTAGACGGAATATTATGCCCATGCCTCAGAGAGCACGTTAAACCAACAGTCTTGGTTGGCATGTATATCTATGGTTATCGTTACTGCGAAATCCTCACGGACCGTCAACCGCCGGCGTTTTCGATTCGGCGGGGCGGTGTGTCGGACTCGAACCGACTAAAAACCACCTCTTTGCACTTCTCTTTTAAGAGGAGGAGGAGTCCAGGGTGAGATCTCCTTCTGGACAAATATATTGACAACTAGTTCAACCTTGAAATTCAGTCGCGATTAAACCAGGTATTCAGGTAAAAACAGTAGACACAAATTATAATGACGAATATAAAGGTTATTACCACAGACTCGTGACGAGTCTGTGGTAATAATGCTGTAATATGTGCTATCCCCTGAACTCCAGCGTTTTAAAGTAAACGATTATTATATTTATATAAATAGATATATTTTACTGGAAATGTTTTTATTTAATATCTTATTTTATTGACTTGAATTCTTGTTATTATAACTATTTACATTGCCAGTTTTAAAGTTCAATTGGTAAAGGATTCCTACGAAAAGTAATAAATGCTGTTTTGAATAAGGTTCTGTAAAAAAAGAAAAGTTTACCTATTTTTTCTAAATGAAACTTCTGTACGCATTTTTAGTGCTTCTTTTAGAGAACAAACTTTTAAGAAGTCTTTTGAAAGTTTCCACGAACTAAATTAACTTAAAGAATCAGCAGTTTCAATTACTGACTTTAGGTTGTTTTACTGTTTACAAGTTTTTATGTTGCTGTGTTAAAAGAAAATTGTTTTCTTTTTTAATTTTAAATAAATAAATATAAACGAATTTCTAAAATTTATCGTTATTTTCAGTGATTAATTACTGTATAGACAATTTGTAAAATAATTTTTGGTACAGAAATATTTGAAATAAAACAAAAACAAAAAAAAAGTTACAATCTCACATGACTCTTCAGTTCTCCGATTTAAGAAAATTTGTATTTTGTGTTAAAATAATAAAGTAATTCTAACGGCAAACATTACGAAATATTACATAAAAGAAAGGAAAAATCGTTATTTCCTCCATCAATTATGGCTCATAATTGATATGGACCATTGTTTTTTCTCGCTTTATTTTGCAAGCTCTTGCCTAATACGACAATATTGTTTCTTAAAGGAGGAAAGAAATCTTGTTACAGTTCCTTTAATCAATTTCTAATATCTTTATAGGGATTCCGTTTAACTCTAACTTATTTCCTGTATAACTGTTTTCTCTACGGCTATAAACTCTTGAAGGAAAGAATCAAATTACGTGAAGGTACATTCGTACTACGATTAAGTTACAAAATGCATAATTTTTGTAACACGCTTAATTAATATAATTCTTTTGGTCGTCTATATTCAGAATACAGAGAGTAACTTACACCCTAAATTATTTTGAGAATGTCCTTAGAGCCGTATAGGGAGAGGAACGTCGATAAAATCTCAACCATCATCTGCCTGCCCGTACCCTAACTTTTTACTCCATCAGGAGAAAGTCCCAAATATAACCGCTAATTATTTTACTAAAGCCGGTTCCAAAAATAACGGGTCAGTCACATAAACCCGAATATCTCCCGAACTACGTATGTCATCCTAATGAAACGAAGACTGTTCAATTGAGAATTTAATTATACAGATAAAAAATAAAATAAAACTTAGTTACACCCACAATATTAATCTTAAATTAAAAAAAAACTAAAGTAGTCATATTTTTCTTAAGATTACATTTTTTTTATGATTGTTTTTTTGCTGTTTTTCATCACTTTCTTCATTTAATACTTTGTATTGCCTCCACGAGCTCTTCTGACAGCTTCCAGGCGATTAGGCATGCTGTACACCAAATTTCGGAGCCGGTGCTGAGGAATACCTTCCCATTCCTCCACCAGTGCTTGTATGAGCTCGGGAAGCGTGATTGGTGGGGGGTTTCGACCTTTCACGCATCTCTGAAGCTCGTCCCAGGCGTGCTCGATGGGGTTTAAGTCCGGGCTTCGCGCTGGCCACTGCATGAGTTCGATACCGACCTCTTCAAGGTAGTCATGTACAATTCTGGCGGTATGGGGACGCGCATTATCATGCATTAATATGCCATGCCGGTCCATCCTGGCCATGAAAGGACCTACATGTTCATTGAGGATCTCTTCCACGTACCTCTCTGCATTTAGAGTTCCATTTTGAATGAGCACCAGCTCGGTGCGGGCCTCAGCAGAAATCCCAGCCCAAACTTGTACGGAGCCTCCACCGTACGCCACTTTTTCCTCCACACACGCTTGATGGAAGCGCTCCCCTGGTCTTCTGTACACCAACTGCCTACCATCATGCTTATAAAGCATGAATTTAGACTCGTCCGTGAACATTACCCTAGACCAATCGTCTAGTGTCCAGTTTAGGTGTTCGCGCACGTATCTCTGTCTTGCAATTCGATGTCCCCGTTCCAGTTTGGGGCCATTTGCGGGCCTCAATGGTTTCAAATTTGCTTCAACAAGACGTCTTCTTACTGTTTGAGCGCTTAAATTGCCACCTCCAAAGCGAATAAAGTGAGTTTTTAGACCAACAGCAGTTTGAAAACGATTTCGGAGCATTGTAGCCACCAGTTGTCTGTCTTCCCTGGCCGTTGTGCATCTTGGTCTGCCATTTCCTGGTCTTCTAAGGTGTGATCCGGTCTCTTGGTACCGCTGGACTACCCGCTGAACAGTAGACAAAGATACACCAATGTTTCTGGCTGTTTCACGCTGGCTCCGCCCAAGTTCCAAAAAAGTTAGGATTCTGGTACATTCCTCTAGCGTGACTGCCATGCTTCACCTCACAGAATAATAATTATGCACGTGGAAGACGTTCACGATAATTTTTTTTGTGACAGAATAGAAATGGAAAGCATCCATAATGACATGAAACAAAAATTTTGTTTTTAAAAATAGTCATTTTTTTAAATTTTGTTTTTCTAATGAAGTTTTTTTCATCAACCAGTTTAAATAATATGCTATTAGAAGCGCAACTAAAAAGTCTTTATTCTGTTTTTTATTTCATTGATCTAGCTTTTACAGTTCTGGAGGTATTTCAATTTTTGTGACTGACCCGTTATTTTTGGAACCGAGTGTAGATAAAATATTTGACAGAATGACAGGATTTTGTCAAATATTTTATCTAGTAAAATAATTTCTCTGCTCCCGAAACGTCAATCACTCTCAAAATTTAAACCTTTATGATACTTGTTAAGAATTATTCTTTTTTTTTTTTTTTTTTATTTGTTGCCTACCAATGTGACTCCACTCTGCCTGATGGTAAGCATGAATGGAATCCAAGAGTGGGGGCCACCACATCTCCCGCGATGCAGGAAGTATGGCGATTCATGTTAATTTCTACTAAATTAGGTTTTAATCATGCTTGATTTTGCTATTCTGGAATAAACATCTGATCTATATCTATATAATCTATATAATGTGTAATCTATATATATATATATATGTAGATTGAAAACTGTTATAATTTTAACCATTTTATTCAGCAGCTCGGTGATACCTTTCAGTCGTATAGTCAAGGATCTGGGTCTACAAAGTGACTCAATTCTCAATTGTCGAGCTCAGGTTACTCACGCGATGGGCGTACCCATCGCGTTATTGCGGCGGTAAGACCCGTTATGGTGGATTGGCTCGAGAGGCATCACGGTAGCCCCTCATACCGGTTGACACATATGATCACTGGAAAGGGATGCTTTGGAGATCATCTGTGTCTGATCCGCAAAGAACCAATGCCTGAGTGCTACTACAGCGGTGGCCGGACCGTGGACACGGCACTTCACACGCTTGTAGAATGTCCGGCATGGGAGGAGCCGAGACGTGACTTCGTGTCGGCCATCGGGGGAGTCTGTCGCTCCATAACATGATTGTGGCCATGATACGAAGCGAGAAATCATACTTGCGAAAGAGATGGTGGAATGAGAGGAACTCTTCCAGTCCACCAGGCCCGAAAACGGACCTATTCCGCAGGCAACTCGGGCGCCGGAAATCATTAAACGATTAAACGAGCCATCTGTCACCCAAGCAGAAGCTGGCCGTTTGGAGTCGCGAGAGTATTCTCACACAGAAGGAAGCCATCTACAAGCGGTAGGTAGCCCGAGGTACATCAAGGTTCCAGAGACTTCCTTTCGAGTGTAAGCCTGGTTCCTCGACTAATAGTACCCGAGAAGGCGTGCGGTTTTAGTTGGTTCTAGTCCGACATAGCCACCAACGTGTGGCATCCGTGGAGATTTCCACACGTAAAAAAAACTGTTACCTTAAATGAAACCTGCGAAAACTTTATCACCAAAACAATGTATGTATGTTATTTCGACCTGAATATAAATAGCTGTATTCGATTTATTTTAAATCTTTTCAAAACGTGTCTTTTTTACGTTCCTAAAGAAATGGCTTACTCATTGCTCTTTATTTTCATTGCTCATTCTCCATCTTCACCCACTTACCTTACACCCTACTTTCGTTTTTTGTTCTCTAATCACGATAGAAGTCTTCGGTTAGACAACAATCTAGTTCTCTGCTGTCACTACCTGTCCTGACTAGCCGGTGCCGGACTATTCTTCGGCCGAGCAAATCTACTCTGGAATGTGCTCCGGGTTGAAATCAAAAAGTTTATTAATCGTTTCGTATTTTAAAAGAAGGTACATAAACTTCTCTTCAACGATATGGTAGAGTCATTTAAACGATAATACACCCACTATTTTTCTTATATTCATTGTAATCATTGTAAAAATGTTCATGGAATTTTCCGGGTATTCATTTCCGGGTATTCCGAGCCCGGCAGTGAGACTTATGCATTGTTTATGATACAAAAGTGAATAAAGATATAATAAAATAGAATTGAAGTATTTGTAATTTTAATTTTAATTAGTCGTAGAAGTAGAAGTACTAGTAGTAGTTATATCAATATATCAAGTTTTAAATAATTTGTTTGTCTGAACTAATTTTTACAGCACTTTCACTGGTAGAAATTTAATGTTATTAGAAGTAACATCTTATAGTGAGCATCAGTAGTAGTAAGTTATTGGAAAAAAAAAGGAAAAAAAAATCTATGATATAATTAACAACATCCAATTTATAAGTAACAAAACCCACGGGTAATATAGCTAAACAAATCTTTAGCGTATGTTATTTCATATGCCTTCAGTTATCTGTTAGTGAAATAATCCCGTCAAAATCGATCCAGCTGTTACGTTATATACTTTCACGTGAACTTAGTAAAAACCTCTTCATTTAATATTACAAACAGACATTACAATTTTATTTAGTTGTATGTAAAAATTAAACTCCAAAAAAATATATCTAAATTTCTGTTTTCTTTACCTAATGTTTAAGATGTTTTATAGTATTCTCGAATTAATCAATCACTCAAAAAATTCTTTTGAGTCTTAAGCTTTTGATGAGAAGAGAGCCTTTTACATTTAAATTCTACTCTACATTCATAAAAATATTTACTCTAATTCATTAATTTTACTTTGAAGCCGTATTTTTTTTTTTTTGTAAAAAGCTCTTCATTAGTGCATAATAAGTCTATTATTACCTTCATAACATATAAATTGTATAATTATTCATTTACATATATGCATTTTTAACATAATAATCTGAACTTATTTATACTATTCAATTGAAACACGTAAAGTTTGTGACTTTTCAAGATGTAATCGTATGGTATAATGAACCTATTTTTAAAATTCTATTTGCCAATAGAAACCTTTTTTATGTGTGATTGTTATAAACTATATTTATTATAACTATTAATTATATTATTTGTTATAAAATTTGTTAACCTGAAAATAATAACTTAAATACATATATATCTAAAAACCTTACTTACCTACGTTAAAGGTGCAAAGCTAGTATTTACATATTTTTTCAAGAATATTATTTAAAATTAAAATTCATTACTGCCAGACACTTTCCGTGGGCCATTACTTCTGCCAGACGTCTTGAAAGTTGTGAAAAAATTAGGTAAACTACGTTATAGTAGCAAACCTACATATTATCTAAGGTACTATTTTAAGACCCTTTGTATGCAGCCAGACCCATCCGAAGGGCCAATCATCCCCCCAGACACCTTTAAATATTTGTAGTAATTAGGAAGCTGAGGTATATCAAATTTGGTATTATTTCAAGAATAGAATTTTAAAATATTAAATGGTTTTAACACGCTTTTTATTAGCTTCACCTGTATGTTTGTTTGTTTGTAACCAACTCCTTTGGGTGCGATTTTGACCTGAACATATATAATCTGTTGATAATTTTATTATAATCTAAGTGTTAAGCCAGCAGCTTGAATTTCAAATTGCATATAAAAATGTATTGAAACAATAAAATAGAGCCATCTAATCCCAATGTAAGCAGAGTTTGTATTAGGGTTACTAGACAACTATTACAAATACTTAAACATACTTTTTATATATACATCTTATACATAAAAAAACACCCAGACTCCGAAATAAATATTTGCTGATCACATAAACATTTAGTCCGATCCGGGAATTGAACCGGAGAACTCTAACCACTAAACGAACAATACAGTCGTTCATTGTTCATTTTTACATGACTATAAAGTTCAAAGTCTTTGATAATTCTAGTTGTTTATCTATTGTTAGCAACATCGCATGGTGCAATACTTATAACCTATAAATTTACCAAACAACCTGTGTGCTACGTTTATGCGTGTCGGTTTCCGAGGGAAGATACTCTGAGTGAGATGTGGGGGTCATTTATTAGTTGAAGCGACTGTCATGTACACCTGAATTTAGATGTAAGTATTCTGTAAATAAATAAACATGAAATGCGGGTGTTGGTAGAAATATTAAATAAATAAAAATTTGGTCATTTGGCTAATTAAATTTATTTTTGTCTATTTTTTTAATCGAAATAAGTAGCGTGCAAATGATGATGAGGCTGGCTCGGCCCAGGCAGTACTATTCACACAGAGACGAAACTAAAAATAAAAATGAGTGCATTCGTCGTTATTCGTTGGTAAATGTGAGACCAGAAGCTGGGAGAAGGATGCAGAAACAGCTCACTAGGCCACCATGGTGTGAAACACCACGATGCTTTGCCGGCACTTGCAATGAGGATGGTGATTCCTACTCTTAGATTCTACTCATGCTCTCTATCAGTCCTCATGCTGTCCGTGTGGTGATGGAGTAAGAATACAAAGTGTCACCACCCCTAATCATTTCATGAGTGTCGTAAGAGGCGAATAAAGGAACAAAATAAGCAGCTATCATCACTGCCAAGAGAAGGAAAACTTGAAACAAACCCTTTACCAACCCGTCTGGCCAGCGTGGTATAGTAGGCCAAAACCTCCTTTCAAAGGACATACCAGCAGTGGCCTGTTGAACGCTGTTTCTGATTTCCTTCCGTTACAGTAGAGTCACTATGGTAGGCTTAAATATGAAAAAAAGTATTCAACCTTTATTTAGACAGAACAGCCAAATATATATTTTTCAGTAATGTAATTCCCAGTCAGTACAGTGTCAAATAGGTTACCAAATACCCATCAATCTTCTGTTACGAGCTCTCCTCGTAGATGGAACAGAAATAAATTCACAGCCAGTCTTCGAAATTTTCATGTACGTGTCTAGACATGATATATTTATATATACTCATATAAAATGTAGCAATTTAACAAGTTTCTTTGAATTTGTAGTGGTTACAAAGCAATATGATAACGTAACTATAATAATATTTTAAGTAACATTTACCGACAAAAAAATCTAAAGGTAATTTTTTATAGATTTACGCATTGGCAAAGCTTTCATACAGGTTTTTTTTTCCGTAATTTAATGCCTATTTCTTGAAGAAAAGGGCTACAACTATGACGTCAAGCAAGTCAATGAATAAAAGTCAGTGGTTTTCTTGACGAATGAAAACAGAGTCACTGACAGTACAAGTATTGAAATACCAAATACCCATGACGGTGTATTGTATGACTTGTGTATTGTAAGTGTATGACTTGAAAGAAAAGATTCCAGAAGGCATAATGTACTGGTTATAAATTTAAATATGAATGCAAAGCTCTATACAAATACGGATAACGACTAAATTAATTTGTATTAATATGTATCTCAGTTAAAGACTGAGAGACATATCATAAAATTATGTATTTGATAATTAATAATTATATTTTAATGAATGTATAATTTTTAATGAATTATACATTCATTTAAAATTATATTGTCTTTAAATGTGTATGTATCTATGAATATTGTATGTATTTGTGTATGCATTTAATTATTTATATTAGTATGAACTACACATAATCAATTTTTCTTTTGTTATTAACTTTTATCTCATTAGCTAATTTTCTTTTATTTTTAGGGTTCCGAAGTTTATGACACGGAACCCTTATCGATTCGTCATGTCCGTCTGTCCATCCGTCCTCGACCTACCGTCTAAACAGTAAGTGCTAGAAAGATGAAACTTTGCATGAATATGTGTTGTAACTAAGTCGACAAAGTGCTACAATAATATTATAAAAAATATTTTATTTGGGGTTACTCCCCTACACGTAAAGTGGGGATGATATTTTTTTCTCGCGGCTACCCCATCGTGTAGGATATCATTAGATAGGTCTTTTAAAAACAATAAAAGTTTTCTAAGACGAGTTTTTGATTTAGATATCCGTTTGAGAGATTTTCCATTTTAAAGGGCACTTTTTTGTAAAAACATTTGAAAAATTCGTGATGGTGGTCCATATAATGAACTTTGATAGAAAACAGATTAGATGAATTTGTTAGTTCAGAAGTTATAGAGGCTTAACTTTTAAAAGGCGCTTATTTGGAGAACATCATACAAAATGAAAGCATTTATATGTAAACATAACAATTATCTATTGGATACGATTTTAAATCCATTATGGGTGACTCAGGAACCCTTTCTGTGCGTGGCCTGATACGCACTTGGCCGATTTTTTATTACTATTTTTTCTCCTCGTACCAAGAATACCCATGAAACTCGTTTATTTTTTACAGCAATTCTCCACCATAAGGTTGCCTGGAAGAAATTGCTGCTTAGTGACTAGGCCGCCATCATCATCAACATCTGTTTATTATCGTGTTATTTTATGTTTACTGTATTAACTAGTGTACAATAAAGATTATTCTATTATATTCCATATAAGTACGTATTAATAATATATGTCGCAACATAAAACAAATTGTCTGCATACTTCCATAAATCCACTTAAATCAAATTGAAAAGATTGCAGGATCAGATAGGTGTGCTCGGTTGAAATATATGGGTTCTGCAACTACGAAATTATACGCTTCATTTGGATACGATATCGTTTTTACTATTATATAACTGGCGTTGGATATTTTTAAGCCGCTCGAAGGTCTCCAACTAAAGATCACGTCTTTAGGTGACTGATAGCAACCGGCACCGACTGTTTAACGTGACCCTGAAAAACGTAACCGTGAATTCATTAGTAATAATAGGTCTTTACCTATGAAATTTCCGTTTTGTATGCAATAAGTGAAAGTACTTATTTTTTCAAACTTTTTTATTTATATTATTCGAAGTAATCACCCATGCAATCGACGCATCTTTGCCAACGCATTGACAGTTTATTGGTGCCCTTCTTGTAAAAATCTGTTGGACGGGAGGCAACAAACTCTTCAAAGGCATTTTGTGCTGCCTCTCGGGAATTGAATTTTTTGCCCACTAAAAAGTTGAACCTAATATATGTCGCAACATAAAACAAATTGTCTGCATAGCTCCATAAATCCAGTTAAATCAAATTGAAAAGATTTCAGGATCAGATAGGTGTGCTCGGTTGAAATTTATTGGTTCTGCAACTACGAAATTATACGCTTCATTTGGATACGATATCGTTTTTACTATTTTATTACTGGCGTTGGAATTTTTTAAGCCACTCCAAGTTCTGCAACTAAAGTTCATGACTTTATTTGGCTAATAGCAACCGTTACCGACTGTTTGATGGGACCCTGAATAACGTAACCGCGAATTCATGGTCACTTACGGTCACCCATCGATGTACTGACCGTACCGTCCTTGATTGTTTCTAACTACTAAAGGCAACTCGGCTGTGAGTGCCGCACTTCTTAATTACAATGAGTGAAGTTATGCACAACAACTACTTTTTTGGAAAATTCATATATTAATATATTTGCGTATGTGAATTTGAAGTACTCTCACCCAAAATTGAAACATTGATTCAGGTGTGATACAAAGTAATATTTTCTTTAAGTTATATCTTTTGCAAAAGATGAATGGAAGGTTCTATTAGATTACTTTAGTATTCCATCTAACGTATAAGTATTATTTTATCTTCTTTGTCTTTCATTTGATCTCTGAAATCCTTTGAACCGCAATTGATCATAAGTTATGTAAAATGCTTTCTGTTTCCATTCTGAGTAGTGTAGGATGTTGGGAAATTTAAAATAATTCATCTAGTATTGTAATTAATTCGATAGTAACTCTGTATGATTCTCTGATGGCCTGTCTATCTGTCTGTTAAACTTTCACTGCTAATCTTAGTATTTACTCATGTAAATACTAAATTTAGCTGTTCATTTCATTTTAATCATTAAGTATTCATATCATCATCAACAGCCTTTAACAGTCCACTGCTGGACGTAAGCCTCTCGTTTGAAAGAGGTTTTGGCCTACTTTACCACGCTGGCCAGACGGGTTGGTAAAGGGTTTGTTTCAAGTTTTCCTTCTTTTGGCAGTGATGTTAGCTGCTTATTTTATTCCTTTAGTCGCCTCTTACGACACCCATGGAATGAATAGGGGTGGTGACACTTTGTGTTCTTAAGCCGTCACCACACGGACAAAGTATTCATATACTTAATGAATAAAATGAAATGAACTTTAAGTCTTAGATGTATTTCAAATAAATTGGACCTTGGAAATGATCGTAGGCAGCTCTTACATATAAAAAATAGGACTGAGAGCTAAAGTTTAGCACGTGTTTATCTTGTACACCAATGGTCAAACGAATGAAGCTATTGTTCATCGCGTTATCCATTGCTCTAAGTTTACATTAATACTAATCGATTACAAAGAAATCGATATCATAACATGACCGATGATAAAAAATCGCTATAAAATAAAATATTAAACAGAAATTGTTACATCAGTCATATTTCTTTACAAGAATTACTCGTTTATAGATATTAGATATACAGCTTTGAAAGGTTTATCTATACCAGCATCGCTTAGTACCATTAACCTACCAAACGGACGCTTTGAAACCATAATTTTCACATACCACACACTGTAATGGATGTCCCCTCAGATACTTAAGCTGTTGAGTGCCTGCCCTTTCAATTACACAAACGGATGGCTTAGAAAGCGACTTCCTAATTATTCATAGTGAACACTTGTGAACACTTTCCTTTTTCGTTGTATGTTTACTTAACACGTGTATAATTTAGAAATATTGTTACATCATACTCGATCGTATTTTACAGATTTTATTTTATGAAAAATATGTCTTATTCTAACTTTGATTGAACGAACCAAAGGTCAGAGTATTTTTTTGTTTCAATAAAGTTAATAAGAATAGCTGAAAGAAAAATCTTGAAAGTAATCTATCAAAATAAATTAGTTTTCTGCAATAGAATTATGTTATTTGGAAGCGAAATATGTCTTGATAATCAAATTTAATAAAAAAAAACTTATTTTTATTTTACTAAAAAGTTTATACTGGTTTTGAGGCGGTGTTTAAGTCTATAGTTACTATAATTGAACTAGTCTTTATTCAAACAAACGTAAAAGATATTCATTGTAAGAATTACATCTAAAATTTATGGTACTGATCTAATGAGACTTGAAAACAAATAATGATCAATTAAACAGATTTTTGTTAAAATGAAAATTCATTAACAATAATAAATCGACTTCAGATTTCCTTCTGTAATTGCAATTTTACTATTTTTAAACTGCCTCGTCGGTCTAGTGGTTAGCGTATGCGACTGCTGATCGGGTCTGAAGAGGTCTCGGGTTCGATTCACGGGTCGGACCAAATGTTTGTATGATCCGCAAATATTTGTTTCGGAGTTTGGGTGTTTCTATGTATAATATGTATGTATTTACAAAAAAAAGGATGTTTATGTATTTATATCAGTTGTTTAGTTACGCATAATACAAGCACTGCTTAAGTTGGGGACTAGATGGCGTCGTGTGTAAAATGACCGAAATATTAAAAAAAAAAAGAAAAAACATATTGACTTTGTACAATTTTACACAACAATATATATGAAATAGACAATACTGTAACTACGTATAGACTACACACTATACTACAAACTACACTTCATACTAGTTGGTAAAGATAAAACTGTCAGTTATGACTTACCCTAACCTGCCACCATCTGTTCAGTTTTATGCCGCAGAGGCAGGTGTCAGTTATGGTTATTAAAACAGCTTCGATATGCAAAGGGTTAAATTAGAGACTACTACTATTAGGGATGGTAATTACGTATGCTAATGGTAAACTAAATGAGTTGGCTTATACATAAACTGCTTGTAACATTATTGATGTAAGATACTTTATTTTGACCAACATACTTTTTTTTTATAAGTATAAATTTTACCTATCTGTTTTTTTAATAATAAATCCATATGGTACACACTAAAATACTGACTATTACCGCTTCCTACAATGACTTTTAAGTATAGTCCATCTTAAGGTTGCCTGGAAGAGATCGAAGTCTGCGATAAGGTCGCCCATTGTACGACTGTTTCTATTGGTTTGGATCCTACAATGTATCTTTTGTATTATGGTGTGCAATAAAAAGTACCTATCTATCTATCTATCTATTCATCCCGTAGGTGTCATAGAACTAAACTAAGATTATATGTGTAGGACTAAATAGCACTCAAAGAGAAGAACTTAAAATAGACTCTATAGCAAATATGTCTGGCCAGCGAGGCATTAGGCATAAATCTTTCTAAAATTCAGCACTGGACTGGAAAACATGGGTAGAATCCAAGAGAAGTGTCACCATCCCTCTTGTGAGTGCAGAAGAAGCAGCATTGTGACAGAAACACGACAGACGAATGGTCTCATTTTAGGTTGGTCTTCTATATGAGGGTAGGAGTTTATGATAGAAAGCATGAATAGAATTCAGGAGTATTGGTCACCGTCCTTATTGTGAACGTAGAAATGGATGACCTACACTAAAAAGGCCTAGTGAGACGACACTGCATCATTAAACCTCCAACGAAATTTCATATTTCGTTGGTGAGTATGTAGTACTGCCAAGATCAAGTCGGTAAATTCGAGCTGAAATCAGCGTGGCTCTACTGCCTTCAAATCTACATCCACTACTTTAATATAACTATTTTTTTAAATTGTGTGTACCTCAAATCAAATCCAATCAATCAATTTATTTCAAATAAACCAATACAACGGCACTATTGAAACGTCAAGTAGTCAGTCGTGAAGCTAATTGTCTGTTCCAATTCGTAGATCCTATGGAGAAGAGCAGACAAGAAACTCTTAATAAAACTACATAGGTATGTTTGCTATTGATTCGCTTTTGTTCTTATCGATTTACATAGGTTTAAAAGTGTAACTTAGTGGAATTATACTTGAGAACGTGAGTATACTATTCAACTTTGCCTACAAGCTAAACTACATTATGTAAATTCGAACGTGACGTACCCAATGCCTGTCAAGGTGACTCTACTCTGCCTGTTGGAAAATATCAGAAGAACCTAAAATTAGCGGGTAACACAA
Source organism: Phragmatobia fuliginosa (assembly GCA_932526445.1). Lineage (NCBI taxonomy): Eukaryota > Metazoa > Arthropoda > Insecta > Lepidoptera > Erebidae > Phragmatobia > Phragmatobia fuliginosa. The sequence continues at coordinate 5,926,979 of OW052058.1, read as the reverse complement.
ATACTACGAATACAGGTAGTATAGCGACCACGGTATGGTGGCCTAGTGAGATGCTTTCCACGTCCCGCTTAAGTAAAACTACTGAAAATACAAATTTTAAAATTAATAATAATAATCAATATACTAATTATTAATTCAATTAGTCATAACTCTAAAAAATATAAAAAGAAGTACTCAAAGTGTTGGTCATAGTTTCCTTTAAATTTTGATGGCGAGGTATAAAAAGGGTTTTCTTGTATATCCAGCTTTAGGCCATGCTAGTCAGTAATAATTATGTAGATGTTTCTGTAGTGTTGTCGCTATCAACAATCGTGGTAAAACAGTAACTATAAATGCCAATGAAATTGCGATCAATGACAAACTTCAAATAATATTCTCAACGGCTTAAAAGTTATGTTAACACAACATTTTTATTATTTGTGTTACTTTTAAGTGCAAATATTTGTGAATATTAAAACCGCCTTCACATAAAACCGAAATACGTTGTTGGAGACCGGGACCGAGGACATGAATAAACGAAATACTGACATGGCTTATTATTATTATTATTTTAAAACGTCACATTTGAATGTCTGACTATTATTTTTTGTTTTATTTGACATATCCATTAACTTTAATGCGATTGAATATTGATAGACTGCTCTATAAGGTTTATCTTGGGTTCTGAGGCTACGGCTACGTATGATTTTCAACTAGAATAATTAATGATTGTGTGATATTAGTAATGTGAATAAATTATTATATTAATGTATGCAAGTAAAGGCTCAGCGAATACTTGTATATTTTATATTTGCTGATTAATTAATATCAACTGGTTTACCCCATGTCAAATTACAGTAAAGTAATGGCTGTATGATGACAATATAGGCACTTCGATACAGTATAGGCACGAAAGCATTTAGAAACGAAAGCGGAAATACACAAAATAAAATTAGAACACCACCAAGAAAAAGCGGCCAAGTGCGAATCGGACTCGCCCATGAAGGGTTCCGTATCAACAAGTAACATTATATAAAAGTTCTTGTAGTTCGTTGATTGAATGGAAGGTAAATTGCTGTTTACGCTTTATGACGTATTAAAAAAAAACTACTTACTAGGTCTCGTTCAAACCAATTTTCGTTGGTAGTTTACATGGTAATGTACAACATATATTTTTTTTAGTTTTATCACTCTCTTATTTTAGAAGTTAGAGGGAGACACATTTGTCCACTTTAAAAGTGTCTCTTGCGCAAACTATTCAGTTTAGAAAAAAATCATATTAGAAACCTCAACATCATTTTTGAACACCAATCCATAGATGTATGATGTAGTGGATGATGTAGATGTAGATACCCCACACGTATGAGTTTGATGAAAAAAAATTTTTGAGTTTCAGTTCCAAGTATGGGGACCCCCAAAATGTATTGTTTTTTGTCCATGTTTTTCAACAATTTCAACAGTATAGCTCTTGTAGTTTCGGAAAAAACGACTCGGCTGTGACATACGGACGGACAGACAGACAGACAGACAGACAGACAGACAGACTTGACGAATCTATAAGGGTTCCGCTTTTGCCATTTGGCACCGGAACCCTCAAAAGTAGCAGCCTATACGCCTTACAAAAATCTACAATTGATTGTAACTTTTGACGAAAGAAACGAAAACCATTATACCTGTAAACACCGAACCCGAAAAATCAATCACAACTACAGCCTTCCGTGTACCGTGCACATTCGAGCCGACTACTGAAAAAGATTAAAGCACTATCTAACGGGGTCAACGCTCGTATTGTGCGGGCGCACAATGCCTTGATAAATCATGGTAGAGGTAATTTCCTACCATTACGGTATTTCTAACGATCTGTATTGTTCCGTACTGTATACAAGCGAAAATGGGCAGCTGACTGGGTTGTTTTGCCAAGATTTTGTATTTTATACAGTGGAAAAAATGCACGGTTGTTATTACCTATTGAAGTTTAGATTGTTGATAATGGTTATGCGGTGGAACTTACTGCCCTTATAATGGCGTCTGAGGTTTGTAATGCTATTGTGTTTTTTTTTATCTTGAGACAAAAATATCATGTTCTTCCTAGTCTTTCTAGTTAACCGGCTATGAAAAATGGCATCAGTAGACCTTAAGCTGGCCCCAAATTGATTTGAGAAAAGCTAAGGTAAAAAGATATTTGTAATTTTTTTACAACAAAACGGGAGCATTCACCTTCTGAACTGCATTTACTTTAAACAAATTATTGTGGAATTGTAAGACATTGTTACTAGCATTAATAAGGCTTCTCTAAGTAAACCTTGACTCACTATATTTTACACTAGCTCTCGCCCGCGGCTCTGCCCGCGTCCATGTCAGTTTGACTGCCTTGTTGGTGTAGTGGTTAGCGTATGCGGCTGCTGATCTAGAGGTCTCGGGCTCGATTCCTGGGTTGGTCGAAATGTTTGTGTGATCCGCAAATATTTGTTTCGGAGTCTGGGTGTTTTTCTATATGTAATATAATACAAAAAATATTTAGTAGAATAAACAAGGAATTCAAAGCACTTGAAGTTTAATCGCCACGCGATCTATAACACTCGTTACATTCAGAATGATTCAAGCAGCCGTATTACTGCTGCAATTGCTAATTAAAAGTCTTACTTAGTTACTTACCTACGATGAAAATTTATGATGCAAAGATGCAACACTTCAGCAAGCTGCTATAGTGTGAATCACAAGGTAGTAGAACCACGTCACAGAAACGGGCCAGCTCGAGGGGGGCGGAACCGCCCTTTTACAGAAAATCAATTTAAAATTAGAGCGTTCGTTTTGTCGTCTTTCGTTGGTGTTTTTTTATATTAGCTGTCAAAATGCTTTTTCACGCCCCTTTAAACCAGGGATCATAGAGGGAGGAAAACATGTGTGCTGTTAGAGAGTTCCAGATTTCTATTGCTCAGCACAGAAATTAAGAGCCAAACCGTTTAGTTCGAGAGCGTATGTCAACTAAGCTGAAATGGTGGCTTCCGAGACTAGTACTAGTTGTCCTGTAGAGAATTGGGAACGGGGGATCAGTTGGAACAACTCTTCAGAATATTCCCCATGATGTAATCGATAGAAGACTGCCATGGAAGCCTCTGCAGGCTTCCATGGCAGTCTTCTATGGCAGTCTTCCATGGCAGTTACCGAGTCCTTTGAGCCTCTGCAGGCTCAAAGGACTCGGTGACTGCGGGACTGCATTTACGGGTGTGCATTTTTCACTATAAGTATGGTGACATCTACACTTAGATTATATTCATGACTTTACTCAGACAGAAGTGTTTTATATCACTTTGACAGGCTCATGAATAAAAAATAAATTTTTTAAGACGATACTACTTTCGTAGGTCTATTGTCAAAAGAACAAACTTATTAACTTCTAATACTTAAGTGCACAAGCTGTTACAGACAACAGTTCGTTCTCGTATAAATCTTGTTGTGTACTTCGGAAACTACCAAACTAAACTTGGTGAAATCTATTTTGTACCCTTGACAAAGTGTGAGTAAAACTTCTTGACGCCCAGTTTAGTTGTCTTATCTAATTCGTCTAAAAATAAAAATAAAAAGAACTCTCACAAACTCTTTATTTTTTTTACTGATTTCAAACTTTCGTGACTTTTACACATGGTTTTGTTGTAATACAGGACTTATTCGCAATAAATTATTTAATAATTGCAGTTTATCTATCTATCTATCTATCTATATCAGCCTTTAATATGTTCGTCTTCGAACGTAGGCCTCCTCTCCATCCCTCCACTGGTATCTGTCCTGGGCCACTTGCATCCAATTGGTACCGGCTTGTTGCCGGATGTCATCCGTCCATCTCTTGGGTGGTCTTCCCCGTCCGCGGGTGTTAGCGCGAGGTCTCCATTCCAGGGTTCTCCTCGCCCATCTTCTGGGATCCATCCTGGCGATGTGGCCAGCCCATCTCCATTTACGGGCCTCTATTTCCTGTACCACGTCCCTGACTTGTGTCTTTTCCCTAATCCACTCATTTCTTTTCCGGTCTAATAAAGATATTCCGAGCATTGATCTTTCCATTGCTCGCTGTGCAACAAGGAGTTTCTGAGCAGACTTCTCTGTCAAGGTCGTGGTCTCCATCCCGTACGAGAAGACCGGCAGAACACACTGGTTAAACACCTTGGTCTTGAGGTGCTGGGCGATTTTTTTAGACCGTAGGATATGGCTGTTTGCTCCAAAGGATGCCCATGCCTGCGCAATACGTCTGTCAATCTCCGCCACCTGGTTTTCCAACGTCAGAGTGATTTTGTGGCCCAGATAAATGTAGTGGTCGACGAGTTCTACAGGAAGTTCGTGATTTTTCGCCTCTTGGATGTTTGTCATGATTTTTGTTTTTGATCTGTTCAGTTTCAATCCTATCTTGGCTGATTCAGTTTGTAGTTCCTCAAGCATAGTGATCATATGCTCCACATCATCGGCAACCAGAGCAATATCGTCCGCAAATCGAAGATTATTCAGTCTTTCGCCGTCGATTAATATCCCCCTGTCAGACCAATCGAGTTCCCTGAAAATGTTTTCGAGGGCGGCGTTGAACAGCTTAGGCGAAATCGTATCGCCCTGGCGTACCCCTCGCTCCAGTTTAAAGGTGTCTGTCAGCTTATGGAGACTTATTGAAGATGTTCCAGATAGTTGCAGGTGTTTAATAATTTGGATGTACCTCTCGTCCACTCTGTTGTCCACTAAGGCCCTCTCAACCGCCCACGCTTCCACTGAATCAAATGCTTTTTCGTAGTCGACAAATGCGACTATGATTGGTTTCCGGTACTCATGGCATTTCTCGATGATGGTCTTTAGAGTGTGCAAGTGATCACTCGTTCCGTATCCTGAACGGAACCCGGCCTGCTCTCTTGGTTGGTACTCATCTAGTTTCCTATTTATTCTATTTAGGATGACTCTAGTGAACAATTTATAGCAATGCGACAAAAGGCTTATCGGGCGGTAGTTGTCTAATTTCCGGATGTCTCCTTTTTTATGAAGAAGCACTATTATCGCATTGTGCCAGTCATCCGGTACCCTACCGTTTAATATGCAATCTGTAAACAGTAATGCTAGCGCTCTCCAAAGTGCCTCAGGTCCAAGCTTCAGCATTTCTGGCATGATATTGTCTTGGCCAGGGGATTTTCTGTTTTTGAGTTGACTAAGCGCCAAGCGAATCTCCTCCACGGTAACATCCGGAATCTCCTCTGAACCAACGTTAGCAACAGGAGGCCTATTCCTCTCTTTATGCAGTTTATACGACTGCTTTAATCATTCTGAATATTACTATAGATCGCGTGGTGATTAACCTCCTTGTTTATTTTACTGAATAATATAATAGAAATATCTCATTGTCTACACTTTTATGACAGGTTAAAACTAAATGAAAACCAATAGGTACAAAAAATAAAATAAACAATTTGATATGCGACATCAATCCAAGTATCTAATCCAAGGTCTTTACGGATTGTAACATGTTAATACAATAAAAGATGTGGAACACTAATCATCAAAATGACACTACACCAATACAGTAAATGAAAAAGATACTCGTACGACGTTTCGAACGGGTTATACCTTTATTCTTTTTTTTCTACTACTGAGGAATATTCTGATAATAAATAAATAAATAAATATTTTGGACATCATCTTACACACAACATCATTTAGTCCCAAAGTAAGCAGAGCTTGTGTTATGGGTACTAAACAACTGATATAATTACATAAACATACTTTTTTTTTGTAAATATATACATATTATACATAGAAAAACACCCAGACTCCGAAACGAATATTTGTGGATCACACAAATATTTGGTCTGACCCGGGAATCGAACCCGAGACCTCTTGATCAGCAGCCGCTTACGCTAACCACTAGACCAACAAGGCAGTCAATAATGCTATTCTAGGTACAAACTCAACAACATAACAACAGATTAATAAAACACACAGCTAAAAAATCATAACTAAACTAGATATACATAAACTAATTTACATTGGCATTTGTGATGTAATATCATGTTTGATCTCATTATAGAGAACGTGTTCATTGTAGCGGCATGAATACGGCAATGGCTTGAGAGGTAACGGCTGCCAACGATAACAACACACAGAAGTTCAAATACTGCCATACATTAATCAACCAATTCCGTGATAACATTAATTAAGCATCTACAGTTTAGAATATTATTAGATAATATTAGATAAAGTAAGCAGATCAAAATGAATAGTTATTTATCTTTTTATTACTAGTGCATGTTGAGTTACTGTCACATCCCTTTTCTTTTAAACTCACTTGACGTCCAATAATGTATAAGCATCCCAATATACCGTGTGTACTTTAAAATAGTGTGAACTCCCTACTCTTAGGCGATTCTCACAATGGCGACGCGCCCACGCACGTAGGCGCGGGCAGCCAATCCCGAATCTGCTAGCGGCACGCGCTCACGCGTCGTAGCGCGTTTTTGGTGTTTTGGACCTGGCGTGTTTTCTATACTAATCGATGTACTTGCATACAATATTAAAATCTGCCACTACGCGCAACGCGACGGAGCGCAGGGCAATGTGTGAATCGCGTTAGGGCTGAAACTGCGTTAAGCGAGCGCCCGCGACGGGAAACCGTCGCGTGGCTACGCGCTTGGACTCTGTGGGAACGTTGCTGAGACGGATTATATTTACGCAGTGTCACTAGCTGAATTTTAATAGTGTGTATGTATAGTTGTGTCGATAGAAAACTTAATATATTATTACGTAGCAAAACGACGACTAACGTGCGTGGGTGTGGGGCGCGGCACCCCGTGGCGGACGCCCGCGCAGGTCCCCGCGACGTAGCACTTTTGTATGAAACCGAGCGGGCGCCCGCTTAACGCAGTTTCAGCCCTTAGATTCTACTTATTTTTTAATATATATTTAAGTCTACCTGATGGAAAGCATGAGTAAAGTCCAAGAGCTAGGTTCAATCGTGAGTACAAACAATTTAGTATGGTGACCTACATTATGGCGGATGGTGAGATGCTTCTGCATAATTGGGTTTCTCACACTATAAATAATAATAATAATAATAATAATAATAATAAGAACTTTATTTGAATACGAACTGTCGTATTTATTTGTACAAAATACTTACTTGTTCTTTTATTACACTAGAGAGATAAAAGAGTCGCTACATTACCTGTACTGTCCAGTACCTGTCGTACTGACGAATGATGTAATTTTAGGCTGATCTTTAGTGCGAAGTTAGTACCGCATGGGTTGAGTCGGCCCATTCGTGCTATGAAGGGAATTTGTTCCCAGTCAGTGGACAGTTCAAAGTTGCCCAGGCACACTCGGCCCATTCGTGCTGAAATAAGCATGGCTCTAGTACTTACTACTAATGTTTGCTAACAGGTATTAATCGATTCTTTTATAGTCTCTCTAGTGGAATAAAAGAACAAGTAAGTATTTTTACCATTTTTATTAGTTCATTCATTAGTTCATTCTTATAGATTCGTCATGTACGTCCGTCCGTCCTCGATTTACCGCCCAAACGGTTGGTGCTAGAAAGATGAAACTTTGCATGAATATGTGTTGTATATACGTCGATAAAGTGTTACAAAAAATTACGAACCTAAATAAAAATATTTTTCCCCTACACGTAAAGTGGGGATGATTTTTTTTCTCGCGACTACCCTCACATGTGGGGTATCATTAGATAGGCTTTTTAAAAACTTTAAGAGGTTTCTAATACCGTTTTTCGAGTTAGGTAGCCGTTTACGAGTTATTAAACTTTGAAGTATTTTATCCTAAAAACGGCGTCTCTCGGCGCTCTCTAAAAGTTAAACAACTGTCTCAAAAAATCTGAATTCTGAAATCTGAAAAAAAAAACATGATAAGTAGTTCATATATTGAACGTTAAAGAAAAATGATAGGTTTAGATATTGTTTTATTTCTAGAGTTATAGGGGTACCTAACTTGTAAAATGCACTCACTTGGAAATTTTATAGAAAAATAAAGAAGTAAGAAATAAACATGACAGTTTTGTTTTTTTTTTGTTTCTTTGTTTTTTTTTTAAATTAAATTTAAGTTTTTTTTTTTTTTTTTTTATTTAAGTTATCTATTAGACACGATTTTATATCCACCTACTATTAAGGGTGACTACAGAACTCTTTCCAATGCGTGGCCTGACATGCAATTGGCTAATATTTTTTAAATTAAAGCTATTGTTATTGAGTCAATAAAGATAAAATATATTATGTTTACTAAATTTTTCTGCGCTCATGTGTGTTATTCTGATGTTTCAACTATATCAATTTAAAACGCCATTTATCTTTAAAAAAATTGCAGTTATCCTATCTTACTATAATATTTTAAATGTAAAACTTTGTAAGGATAGATGTTTTTTATTCATTCACGCAACGAACAGATTTGGGTAATACTTAACAATGATATAGATTTATAATAATTTGGAGAGTGCTCGAAAGCTCTTTTCGAACTGATCGAGCCATCTCCATTCCTTTATCGGACTACCAGGCGCAGGCAAAAGTTTCATCCATACGTTGTTGGCATACCCAAAAGACGAACTAAACGGTTTGACAGCTCGTTTTTGGTGAGAGTCGCCAGAGTTTGGAACGACCTGCCTGGGTCTATTTTTCCTGATGAGTTGAACTCTGGAGCCTTTAAGAGTATAGTGAACAGGTTTCTTTTGGATGGGCGTGTACCATCTTCGTCTTCATCCACACGCCTACGCCATGGAAGACAAACGCCTATTCCATTACAACAATAAAAAAAAAGAAACAAAAAGATTATAAATCTAAATAACAAATAGGCTACATACGCGTAGATGAGCGGATCAACGTAGGCTACTATTTACTGCGATAACCGATATAAGTACGAACGGAGCCACGATCGAAAGCTAGTTTATAGTATTCTACAATCAAATAGTTAGTTTTGCTTAAAGCTGTAACTTTATTGTAAGCGTATTATTAATTTATTTGTATACCTTACTATTATTGTTTACTAATAGCTTTGTGGTCAAAGTTTTGTTTGCTTAGATAACAAAAACGGTTCTCTGTTAATAGGGCTTGATAATATATTCCATACTATCTATGTACGCAAAAAACGTTGTTTTGTCTTAAGTGTACATTGCACAGTTAATTAACCTCTATTGACCCCTCAAGAGCTCAAGTGCTTAATGTTGTTAAAAACAAAAACAACCCACCCAAGGCCTTCACAAAAAAAAAAAACTATTTTTGATACATTTATTTCTGTTTAATAAACAAACTAAGAATCAACTCAAACTGTTATATAGATATACTGAAACCATTCATAATTTTGATTTTATTTATATTATAGCTTGTTATATAATTAGTACCATCTCCATTTGATTAGGGTTATATTTTGTGAAGTCGATCCTTGTCGGCCTTCTCATTTACTTCACTTTATTAATACTTACACGTTCGTTATGGTTACGTGCCCAAACCTCAATATCTCGATACCAATATTCTCTATGACACACTGTTTCAAGTCACATTGTTCTCGAATATCTATATTTCGCTTGCTGACAACCAATTTCCTTATTTATTAATACGTGAAGAGAATATTTTGTATTTTGAACAAATGAGTATGAAATTAAGAATAGTTAATGACTTACAAAGGCGAAAGTCGAAATATGGAAGATAAGGAGATATTAAACATCCACATTTTGGTTTCATTCAAAATCAAATCACATCTGAACATGAATGTAAACTTCTCCTTCGAATGTAATCCGCTAATTTCTATAAGCTTTTTCTTCGAAAAGAGATTTTGGCCACGTTTTACACCTTTTTTGTAGTGATTTTGTACTGTATAGTTTGTTCTCGTAGTCATCTTTATCACACTCACGGGATGAAGAGGGGTGTTGATACTTTATATTCTTATTCCGTCATCAACTCATTTAAATCTGTCAATGTTTTCACAATCACTTTTATATGTTATAACTTTTTAACATAGATCATGTACATCAAGCCTGTATTCCCTATAAATTCCTTAGAAACATACTGAAAGTGCTAGCCTGGTACTGGTAAATTGTCACATATATTCCAGTAACAAGAGACAGTTAAAATATGTTCTTCAAATGTTTTTATTATGATATGTATACTGTTTCTATACAGAACATTCAAAATAAATCAAATACCGAGACGATTTCTATTCAATCCGTTATCACAATGTATGTTCAGGTAATCTGCGAATTAATCTGCAATTTAATGTACATATGTGTGTTATGTTTAACACAATATTGCCGATCCAGTAAGTTCATAATACGAGTATTGTGTGCGAACATTCATAAAATTTATTGACATTAGCAAGGAAGTTGTAAACGTGAGCCGTAAAGTTATCGACCATCATTATTTTATTGCAGTACGTACAAAATACGCAGTATTATATAAGTTTACGCAAGTGCGGATTTCCGTAAAGGCACGTTTTAGAACCGTCAGAATGTGGTTTTGACATGCATGTCATGGGACATATTATCTAGCATTTGCACGAATAGGCAAAAAACAACCTTTTTAATATGCCTGTTAAAGTGACTATTCCATATCTTAATAAAATTCAGGAATGGTGGTCACCATATGAATTTTGAATGTAGTATGGTGATCAACACTGATTGAAGCCTAGTGGGAGGGAAAAAATAGTTCTGGTAGTTAGTTTCAAGTTTTGCCTGTTTACCACAATAAGGACTGGCAATTGTCTAAAACTATAAAACGTTGACTTTCAAGGAATATTTTTGAGAATTAACTGTGTCTGATCTGACCCATTTTTTTTTTGTGGTATTTATTTGAAAAGACGTGGTCTACATTACAGAATACGCTTCTTCTTTTCTCTTGTGTCGCTAGATGGGGATAAAATTCCTCGTACATCTGCCCGCCGACTCTCTTTAACCTTGTCGTTCTAGCACACGAATGCCCTGCCACGGGATCTGGTTCCTTCCACCCTTCTTTATACTCTATGAAGTTGCTGTTTCCTCTAGAAACATGACCATAGTACATACTGCAGCATGCCTGCGTGACTGTACTGTGGTTGATGGACGCTGTGTCACCACGATATTACGATCATTTTCCTACACCTTCACATTTCCAGGGCATCTATCTTCTTTCTTTCGTATTTGTGCACTGTCGACATCTCAGCAACATATCGAAAAATGGAAAATATATGAGTTTGTGTGAATCGGAGTTTGGTGGCATTGGTAAGGTTGTGAAACCCGCAAAAATATCTCAACTCCTCCATTACTTTCTCAAGCGGTTATTGGTTCTGTGATATATATTATGTGAGCATTACATTGCCACTTAAACTTACTATCTTTCACTGCTTACTACTACTGCTTTGGCTTTTAAATAATTCCAACATATTTAAAAATTAATGCAGTTTTTTTTTGAGTCTCAAGTACTCTCAAGTAAACTCACTCGGGGAAATCTAAATAAAGATTTTTTAATGAAATCCTGAGTCAAGCTGACCCTTATAATGTCGAATAGCTCTCTCACGGTAAAGTTTTATGAATATTGAAATGTAGACTGCTATACATAGATAAACTTAATATTAGCAGGTATAAGTCAAATTCAGGAGACGCTGCGCCATATGGTTATCTTTTCAGTCCTGAGTTATTTCAAATAAAACGGATAATCGAATAACATAGGATTACACAACATGGTAGAATAAACACTTTTTATTTAACAAATATTTTTTTATAAGTTAAATTATTTAAATTACACCAGACTGGCTTTTGTACTAAATAAACTAAAGATACTATCAAAATAAACAATAATGTTGAAACTGCTGCTAAAAATTGTATGAAAAGCAATAAGTCTGAATGCTAAGAACCATCTTTACCAAGAATGGAAAATACAGGAAGGAAACCAATGCACAAAATGGATCGTTCAATCAAATTGACCTAAAAACAGAGTTTCTTATCAACCAGCGCTATATCGTATTCGAGATCCGTCGTAAGATTTGCTATTTGCAGTATATAATCAACTTAATACATCGTTCGTATAAAAGGCAAGTAATTTATGATGGTGTAATTTACTTTTATCGAAATCTGTAATGCACTAATTTTAAAACAGTACTGGTCAGCAGTGGCGGCTGTACCTTAAGTGCGCTCGTGCGCTGAACCACCAATTCAAAAGATTTAAAAATCACAAAATACTTCATCTTTATTTTTAAATTACCATTTTATTAGTTATTTTTAAACATACAAAACGTATAAAAATTAAATCTCCAATTATGGTGAAACAGTTTGAGCGCTTTACCAAATTAATAAGACCTTATTTCCTGTATAGACAAATTCTCGTGCGCTTCGGCGAGTGCACGAGGACTGCTAATACAACTTGTAGGAGATACGAGTAAATACGCCTGACGCGTGAAACAAAAGATAGTTCATAGAAATGTACCGAGTAATGAGTGAGTTTTCGAGCGCCGCACGGGTGCCAACCGAGGATTGCCGAGAGCACCCGATGTTTGACGAATTGGCCGGCCGGCATGGGCGTACGTTATTGTTTAAATAAATTACCTACCGTAATTGTTTTTAGTTTTTGTTTAGATTTTTTTCGAGAACTTTTATTCTATACTGTGTATGGTGTTAGTGAAAATGAGCATAAACATTGATTATATTATAGAAAATAACAGAACTTTTCAAAATAAAGTGAACTTAAAATTGGCCGGACCGCCACGGCCCTTTTTAAATTTAAAACAAGAGTGCAAATCGAAAAATAAAGCATTTACGCGAAGTTTTAAAAGTTAGATGTATAATAGAAAGAAATGGTTGTGTGGATGTGAGCGTCTTAATGCATTCTTTTGTTTTCCTTGCATTATTTTTGGCGGAGAATCGAATTGGACAGAAACAGGTATCAAGGATTTGACGCATTTGAGTGAAACAATAAAAAAACATGATTCTTCACAAGTACAAAATGTAATGAGTTTGTCTGTGTTAGGCACGGTCGACATTCGTAATCAGCTAGATTCTGTGTGTAGAAGCAATTTTTGTTTTGTTGCATTTTCTAATTTTAATATTTTAGTAAAGTGCACCACCAGTTCGATAACCCACCAGCCGCCACTGCTGGTCAGGTTTGAAAATTATTTTTAAATTACTGAATAATTAAATAACTAGTGTTTTAGGCTGTATTTCTTAACAAACCTTTTAAATAAATTGAACTCTATCAGTCATTTATTTTTTTATGATACAAAATCTAATTAGTTTGAAACTAGATGTCATTGAATGTTGTGTTGAAAATATTATGAATATAAGTAAAGGTTTGTATTATATGTGGGAAAATCACTTCTTAATGCTGTACCCAAGCTAATCAGTAGTGACTCATGGGCAAATGGAACAATATTTTTGTATAAATAAGTGACTACATAATAATATTATCAATCACATATTTTTAAGTAGAGTGCAAAACCAGCGATATGCTAAATAATATAATAAAAAAATATAGGAACGCCTGTTGTAAAACTAAGTTCAACAAATCTTCATTTTACGTATCACTGGTGGAAAAATAATTAACGGGCGATCTGTGATCGAGAAGTGGAAGGGAGGGAGTTTTTATGATAAACCGATTTTTACTCTTAGAAACACTTAGATCTTTTCTCTACATTTTCAAATAAGTTAAGTCTATGTTCACTCTAAAGAGCACATGTATGTTTATCCATACTTTGATACTTCTCTTCTTCCTAGCCTATACGGGCGTGAAAATTTCCTGTTAGAAAAACCCAACAACACTTTTTGGCCGATCCGGGATTTAAACCCGATGGATCTTTGTCTGTATGTTATTTTTTTTTTTTTTTTATTTAAGACTTTATGCACAAATGTGACATAGGTGGACTTAATGCCGTAAGCATTTTCTACCAGTCGACCTTAGGGCGATGCAGAGACAAACGTGGTAGATGCACAGTAGTGAAAGTTTTTATTTTTTTTAAATTAAAGCATAAGTACACAATATATATAAACATATATATACGCATATATAGAACTTATCCATACACATGTTACTATGTTACTCTTTATTAACTAAACCATTGCATTGACTTTGAAAAAAATTTGCATTGAGATACTTTGATTCTTGAGAAACGCCTTAAGCTATAGTTTACCTCTATAACCGACGTATATGCGGACGGAACTAAGGGTAATTATATTATCTATGAATGAATGTTAGTTATTCTGACTACCAAGTCATAGATCATGTGTTCGATTCCCATCCAGGACCAATAATTTTAGACAAAGCACGACCATTCTCTTTTGTGTCTGAACGTAAAAAATAATGTTTGTTTTGTAAAATATGGAAATATGATAACCATTTTCTATTCTGTTTCTCTATTCTCTTGTTACATTTCCTAATATTTAGTTTTGATCACTTAACTAAGTGACATTAGCCGATGAAGCAAGAGAATAGAGAAATATAATAGAGAATAGAATAAAAAAGGAAAATCGTTTGCAATTTAGATGGGGGCAGTTGTCACGGTGCACGCTCTATTTAAATATGACTGCCTTGTTGGTTTAGTGGTTAGCGTGTGCGGTTGCTGATCAAGAGGTCTCGGGTTCGATTCCCGAGTCAGACCAAATATTTGTGTGATCCACAAATATTTGTTTCGGAGTCTGGGTGTGTTTCTATGTATGATATGTATGTATTTAAAAAAAAAGGATATTTATGTATTTATATCAGTTGTTTAGTACCCATAATACAAGCTCTGCTCAGTTTGGGACTAGATGACGTTGTGTGTAAGATGTCTGAAATATTAAATGCGTGCATAAACTCGACACCTAATACGACATAACTTCGGTTCTGAGATATTTTATTTGCACACAAACATTGCACAAGCATTAACTTCCCAATGCTATCAGTTAGACACTGTGTTTGAATCACGTCAAGTAAAACAACCTGAACTGTCTAATCTTAACTTTAAGTGGAACACCGAAACTTCTATCTAATACTAGACTTAACATTTAGAAACTACTCACTGCAGACAGACTCTCTAGAGAGCTTTTAGCCTTTTATTCTGTTAGGAGGTGTTGTAGTATGTAGTGAACTCTAAAAGCTAATCTAAACTCGGATGACGTATTGTTATTGTAGTAAAAATGTATTTATATATGGATATACATTGTTTAATTCTATTTCAACGCTTTACGGTTAGTGCATTGAAGCACATCTATATTATGAAACTGAACAGTTTGTTTGGTTGAATCCGCTAATGTCAAGAACTACCACTCCGATTGGAAAAAATATTTCAGTGTTAAATAGTCTATTTATCGAGGAAAGCTATTGACTATATACCATTACGCTAAGGCTAATAAGAGCGGAGTACCAATGAAGTATGTTTCAAAATCGGGGGTTTTTCTTCCACTGCGTGCGCTACGTAAACTGTTAGAGTTTCGCAAAAATGATAAAGATGCAGGAAATGTCGCTACTAATAGTTTTATAGCTTCAGGAACGATTAAAGTCGGTGTTCCACATATGGAACTAGGTGCCTTGTGGGGTTAATTTTGTTTGACCATAACCTATTTTATGGGAAACAAATTTGATTCCGCGATATACCATCACGCTACGGGCAATAGAAAACGCAGACGGAGCTGTGTGGTTTAGTTAGTACAATAATATTATTATAATAGTAATATTGATACAATATTATGCTACATTAGAATAGAAAATAATAATACAACCATTTTGAGATTGCTTGTTTACTTTTTCTATGAGGCCTTTGCTTTTTGTCAATTTTTGTGAACGGGAAGGTGAGTATTGATAAACTTTCTGAAATAAAACCATAAGACCTGAATAAATATTTCATTGCGTTCATTTAGAAGTTTGAACTTTCACATAGAAAGTTCAAGGGATAGTCGAAAAAAGTATTGAATGTTTGTTTCAACTCGATACCCCGCTTTAGAGGAAAATCGTATTATAGATAAATAAATATACATAAAATGATCCTAAAAAACATTGCTCGTTCTTTTTACACATTTGGCCTGAAAAAGTAACTCTGCTCTGCCTTATGGAAAGCATAAGTAGAATCCAGGAATAGGGGTCAGCATCCTCATTGTGAGTGCAAACAATGCAGTATGGTGACCCTCACTATGGCGGCCTAGTGCACCCAATGGTGCAGTAGCATCTCACTAGGCCGCCATATTTTTATATTTTTTGGTAAGTGTGTGACTGAAGGCTCAATAGCCTTCAGTCACACACTTACCAAAAATTACGACAGCACGAAGGCCGTTTATTTTTAAGACAGGGTTCTAAACAGGGAAAAAGTGAGTTTACATTTCTATGTGGTTTCTACATTCCACGCTTAAAGAGGATATCGTCTTTTCTTTGATAAAACAATACGTAATGAGAAACATTGAAACAAATATTTTATCGTCTCATAATTTATCGATAATACGTTAAGCACTTGTCTGAATACTAAGATCGGTGATTACTCTTCTCTAATGGAGGGTATAATTTCTTGGTCTGATTTATTTTCGTTATTTGATAGTTATAAGGGATTTTATATTAAACATTAAAGTATTTGCGAGAGTAAGTAACAGAGGTGTCCAAGTTGTCCTAGGTGTGTTGAAACAACTAGCGAGGTTAAGCAACGACGGTGCGGTCAGTACATGGATGGGTGACCGTTAGTTGCTTAATAACATCAACCGCTCAAGTCAAAATCTGTACATATGCGTGTTACTCTTGATTAGGTTACAGACACATTTAGACTTGATCAAACATAAAATAAATGAGTAAACAGAAAAAAAAATTACGAGTATACCTATATCTGTTGCAATAAAGACAGCTCTGTTTAGTTTGGGACTAGATGTCGTTGAACGGTAGAGAATTGTTATAATATTTCACTTCTTTTACTACTATAAGCATATTTTTCTGCGGCAAAACACTATATTTTATTTCAGAACTTTACTACGCTATAGTGCTCCCACACGAGGAGCACGCTAATTTACTTGGCAAGCGAAGCATCCAAGTGTGGTCGTTATTATAATAGAGGTTATTATTTATTTAGGCCCCGAAAACTAAACAAGAGCACAGGAGTAGTTTATTAAAACTTTATTCTACTTTTTCTAAGTCTAGATGCGTTTTGAAAAGCAAAACTTAATACACAAATGAGCATTCGATTCTCAACTGCAAGATTAATGCTAATAGATGAAGTTCGTAAATTAGAGTATTATTGGAATTAAAAAGTCATGTACTAATAATGTACATGTTATGTTTATTTATTAGCTATTGGTGATATACTATCAGCAGCGACACCTATTGGGTCTAATGTGATATGTATGTACAATGTACAATATTAATGTTGATATGCATGTACAATGGGCGGCCTTATTGCTAAATGCAATCTATTCCAGGCAATCTTTGAATGGACAAATTGACAGGAGATAAGAATAAACATAGGGTAGTTTCGGTGTTGCGTAGTTAAGGTGGTAATAAAATACACACAGATACATATAAACTCACTATACATACATACCATTTATAAATATCACATAAATATATACGAATAATATAAATATACTAGTTGACCCAGCGAACTTCGTACCGCCCAACTTTAAAATTCCAGAACTTGATCGCAGCACCACCTACCGGGTCCAATTGCGAATCTAAACCATTCCCAGATCCCCTTGAACACACACAAAAAATTTCATCAAAATCGGTCCAGTCGTTTGAGAGAAGTTCAGTGACATACACACTCACACAAGAATTATATATATAAAGAAGTATACAAATCTATTAATAACTATAAAATCGAGTACAACTATTCTGAGTGTTATGAACTCAAGTAGTGATCTTTGAACATGTTCTTAAACACTGACGGTGTTTGGGCACGTCTAATGGATATCAGCAAGGCATTCCATAATATAACAGCCAGTACCGTAAACGATTTAATGTAGAATGTGGTAGTGTGGCTAAGTACCATAAGCTCAAAAGTTACCGACAATCTTAAGGATCTTAGAGGACATCATCCTCCATTCATCGGAGGACATCAAACTATTTAGGAGGAGTTTGGTACTTACAGTTAGTAACGTTAAAGTAATAAAACTAAATGTTTCGGACATCTGACACACCACATCATCTAGTTCCAAGCTAAATCGAGCTGATGGGTACTAGACAACTGATATGAATAAATATTTTTTTTTTTTGTAAATACATATACACAGAAAACACCTAATACCTTATACAGCAGGTTTGGTTTTAAAGAATAATAAAGTAGCAGCCGATCGCAGATAGTCTTTTCCCAACAAGTTATTTTGAATGGTTTGTTAGTTTAAAGTAATTTCGATAGAAAATAAATTGCGAAATGTCATCCTATGTATTAACCAAACTAAGATAATAAATTCAAAAGAAATCCTGTCTCTCTATCTGTCTGTTTGTTTTAAGCTTTCAAAGCTAAACCGCTGCTCCGATAAAAATAGAATTTGTCATGGAGATAGTTTAATTCTTGAGAAAAGACATAAGCTGCTGTTTACATTCATAACCGACATGGACAATGGAGCCGCTGGTAGAAGTTAGTTCTAAACAAAATAAAGTTTAATTATATAAAGGCAGAATTAATTAATGAAAACCCCGTGTCAAATACTACTTTATCACTTCATTAAACTACCTACAAAGATTAATGATTTGATTTATGTAATACTTTAGTCTGTCCACTCTTTATTAATATTGTCACAAGATTTTTGATACGAAATATCTTATGATAAACTGCTTTATTTGCCAGATAAGACATTACATAATTAATCAAGATAAAAAATGTTTGATTTCGGTAAAAGTTTGGTTATAGTTGTAAAAGGCACCAAAACTGTCGATGGAAAATAAATATAAATCTGGATAAAAATATCACTACTTGATTATAACAATGGCCTTCGATAAATATTTTTTTATATAATGGCACCGTAAAAAAGGAATAAAAAACCCTAGAGCTACAAAATTTTACCGTCTAAGGTACTAGTGTCTGTCTAATAATAGTTTTTAAATCTGATATTCTGTAAGCGTATACGATGTTTTTGTATTTTATTTAAATAAGAGAGCTTAGACGTCTCGACGAACTCGTTTTTTAACCTAGAGGGACCAAAGTATTTGGTTGGTGTAGATTTCTTATTTCAAAGTGGGTCCCTGGTGATTTTTCAGTTGAAATTCATTTAATTATTAAATGGAGATATTTGAGATGCTTCTTTCTACTTGCACGGGCACATAGATATGAAGTTTTTGCCATTCTCGTTAATTCAACTATAATTTCTATCTATTCATAATAATTGCAAGTTCATTATTTCTATTAATATTTTCTTTTATTGAATCTTTTAGATCTTAGATTTAAAGTACTATACTTAGGTATCAATCTGCCTCGTTGGTCTAGTGGTTAGCGTATGCGACTGCTAATCAAGAGGTCTCGGGTTCAAATCCCGGGTCGGGCCAAAAAGTGTTTTTGGGATTTTCTTAGGAAATTCCTAATAGCTGCCCGGAGTTTGGAAGTTTGGCGGTGATTCACGCCCGTGCCTCGGAGAGCACGTAAAGCCGTCGGTCCCGGTTGTCATGAACACCTATGGCAATCGTTATTGGGAAGTCAGTGCCTTCAAATATACTGACAACTAGTTCAATCTTCGAATTTCATTTCTCCCTTAGGGTTGCGGAGGTCCGATGCCAGTCGCACCGTGGAAAAACTAATATTCAAGTAAAACCGGTTGAACTAGTAGCCGACCACAAATAAACTTGGGAATAAGGCTAGGAGGATTACTTAGGTATTAATCATCCGAACTTAGCTTAGACTTCTACTTTCCTAGACTGGGTGAGCTACTAGTTCATCCAGTTTTACCTATGATATCCTAATAATATTTTTCCTTGATATTATACACTTGTCGCCGTATCAATATCTTCGTGTGCCAGAATAGATGTTAATATATAACAGTTACCAGTAATCTTCAAGGTACTTTGATATTTTACGTCTTTTGCTTTTATTCCGGAATCATTTATTAACAGGCGAGTGATCCATTGGTAGTAACAATTTAGAAGCGAAATATACGTTGGGCCCACATAAAATCACCCATTTCATTCAAAGTATGCTCGTGAAATTTGTTCAATCACAATCTCGCTGGCAACTTGCTAAAATGATCGTTTGTCACGCCATGCCCGTGAGGGACAGCTATAGAGATAGATTTACAGATTAAGTGGTAAGACAGAGAAGGAGATACACATAATGGTTTTATCTTTGACGGCTGACGTTCGAATGGCTTAGAAGCTCGTCTATATTAGGTGTATATTAGGAAAAAAACGTGAATTTATTTGCAATAAAAGTGTTCCTAAAACTTATCGCAGATGTAAAAGTTAAAATGGTGTAAAGATGCCAATTGACCATTAAATTTGATTTCTTAATGGTTGCTGACTTTGATAGATTTCTTTACAACACCATAACAAGGCAGCTAGCTGTACATTTAAATAAATCCTGTATTACATATTTAAATCGGAGATTATGTAGAAAGTATAAATAATCTAATATATAAAATTCTCGTGTCACAGTTTTCGTTGCCATACTCCTCCGAAACGGCTTGACCGAGCTTTATGAAAGTTTATATGCATATTCAGTAGGTCTGAGAATCAACCAACTTCTATTTTTCATACCCCTAGGACGCAAGCGGAGCCGCGGGCAACAGCTAGTCTTATATATAAAATTCTCGTGTCATAATGTTCGTTCCGCTACTCCTCGGAAACGGCTTGCCCGATTCTTATGAAATTTTTTATGCATATTCAGTAGGTCTGAGAATAGGCCAACTTCTATTTTTCATACCCCTGGGACGCGAGCGGAGCCCCGGGCAACAGCTAGTAATATCTAAAAACTATTTTGAAAATTTAATACACAGGAACTAGGTATAACTTGTGTTTTTTTTAAACTTACTTCGTTTCGCAGCATTACTCGGAACTTACAATAATAAAAAGCGGTAACATCGCGAGACTTAGTGTGATGTATGAATACGAGTGCTATAAGTATTGTCAGTTATACAGTGATACCAATCCATTAGTGATGGTATGACAAGAGCTGTGCTTATTTGCGATTGTGTCTCATTTTCATTAGTATTCTCCAGATCCATTACTGTTCTCTTTACATTCTAGCTACACTTCATTTACATTATTTTCTGTTCAGTTTTTATTCCTTTTATTCTTAGTGAAGCTTTCAAGAATTGAATCACAAATTTCGAATGGGCTGGCTTGAACGGGCTGTACTACACAGATGACCGGCCTAAACTGACAGCATTCGTGAGGTCTTCTTTCGTTGGTAAGTGAGAAACCAGAGGCTCAATAATTCCGCATGATTCTCCTCTTTTTGGGAGACCGGGTGAATAATAAATAATAATATATATTTCGGACATCTTACACACAACGTCATATAGTCCCAAACTAAGCAGAGCTTGTATCATGCGTACTAACAACCTGATATAAATACATAAACATACATTTTGTTTTAAATACATTCATATTATACATAGTAGACACCCAGACTCCAAAATATTTGGTGATCACATAAATATTTGGTCCGACCCAGGAATCGAACCCGAGACCTCTTGATCAGCAGCTGCATACGCTAACCACTAGACCAACGAGGCAGTAAAAATGATGCATCATTCTGCATTGCATTCACTCACTCACAGTGAGCATGGTGCCCTCTACTAAAATACCCCAAGTTTTTACGCGTTGGTATCGCTACTTTATCCGGTTTCACATTCCTGAAGTAGCAGAAATTTGACTTTGGAATTAATTATTAAAAAAACTACAGTTTTGTCACGTAAGAAAACAATCCTTCGCTAGCAGTAATTTTTAAACTGTTCAATGTTATGTACCCTTACAATGAATATGCTTATACAATAACTAATAAATAAGGGTTGAAAGCGTAACACAGAAACTAACTTACATTAACATTTACATTACAGCTTCAACACTCAGCATCCATTGATTCATTTGTCTTCGTTAAGTTTATGTTATATGGCTTTACAAAACTGTAGTAAACAACCGGAGTAAACAACTTACTTTGCATGTGTGCGTATTACTCCCTTGGAAGACTAAACATTAAACATTCTTAACTCTCGCTGCGATAAAAAGGTGGTACAAGTAAAATTATTATAGTAATTATTAAAATGTATTTAATCACACTTTTTTTATAGTAATATTATGAATAAGAAGTAATTCCGTCTGCTTGTCTGTTACGCTTTCACAGTTAAACGTCTGAACCGATTTAAGTAATATTAAGAACGGAAATACTTTAATTCTTAAAAAAAGGATTTACACGTGGGTGGAGCCACGGCCCTAGTGTACCATACTTATTTAAAAACAGAATTTAATATGAATCAACACGTGGAAAATATCAAGATCAAGTAACAGGTATCGCTTAGTATAAAAGGAACCAGCCTGCAACTACAGACAGTACACCCCGGTGATTGTTATGAAATATATTAAATCGAAACCATCTAATTAGAATTACGATGTAATCATCACATTAAAAAAGTAAATAATGTCTGTATCTATGTACTTTTAAAATATATTTTCATATTCTGTAGGCCATGATACATGACATCACAATTTTAATTTCAATTCTTGAAACTGTTTCTTAGCATGTGTTTAGAAGTCAGTAACATGCTCTTTACAGAGCAATAAAATGTTCCACCAAAAAAGAAAATAAATATAAATATTATAACATAGAAATATCATTATCACTATAACATCGTCAATATTTGTTCGTGCTATCGTAACTGTCGATTTAAACCAAACAATAACCGCTCCCGCTTTATCTTATCATCCCGCTTATCTCTTTCGTCTCGCACCAAACACAGTACGTCACTTATCTCCGAATACAATATATTTCAGACTATCAACGCAGACGTAAGATGTAACTAGTGTAATATAGATCATAAGTGCCTTTAGCATCGGAAATATATTGAAATAAGTGAACTATGAAGACTCCTTGTGTGTTGCCTGGATGTTCCTTTATCGTAAGTTGTTAATTTAATCTATGGTGTTATTAATTATTACGTTGTTTTCAAATACTCGCTTCATTTTATTTTGAATTTTAGTGATAAAAACAGAAATTGGTTACATTTTTTTTTAACTTTTCGGAATAAAACCTTTGATGATGATCGGTGCATAGACTATGCTACAGCTAACGGTGATAAAGAAGGTGGTCTACTCCACCTTTAGATTAAGGATCTCCATTCTCTTTTTTTTTATTTGGGCCTTCATTCGACAGTAGACGGCAGCGGGCTGAAAAAAAATTGTGTTTTTAATATATTGGCCATAGACGAAAAATATAAATGAATTAAAACATTTATGTACCTCTTTACTAAAATACTGTATAAAAAAACAAGAGAAACAGTTGTACCTTAAGGTAGTTAGGTATCAAAAAATTTTTAAGATTATCAAAGATAGTTGTCATCTTGGAGGATTTAAGCTAAAAGTGATGTATTTCACTAAATATAATCTAAGCACTCGAAACTGAACCAGGTCGAATGGAGATAATTTAAAATCTCGCGAAACCAAGAATGCTTGCTCGAAGAAATAAATATTGTAGACCATTCATAAAAAACTCAACGTCCCAACATAAAATAATAATAAGTAAATAAATATTTTCTAACATTTTACACAAAACGTCATCTAGTCCCAAACTAAGCAGAGCTTGTATTATGGGTACTAAACAACTGATATAAATACATAAACATACTTTTTTTGTAAATACATACATATTATACATAGAAAACACCCAGACTCCGAAACAAATATTTGTGAATCACACAAATAATATTTGGTCCGACCCGGGAATCGAACCCGAGACATCTTGTTGAGCAGCCGCATACGCTAACCACTAAACCAACGAGGCAGTCAAAGCAGTTATGTTTAGCAGTCTGATCTAAAATAGCAGTCCTCTAAAAATGAGCTAACCGACCATTAAAGAATGTTTCAATTTGAACCCGTAGTTTGTGAGTTTAATGAGTTCAACCAAATCGATAAAGAAGCTCTTTTAGTTTTGTAATATTAATATAAAAATCGTTCATACTTCGCGATTCATTAAAATTCCGTTCACTGAATAATTTCAAAGGTAAAAGTTTCAAGGCCCTTCGATTTAGGTTATCTGCGAGTAAAGTATAATTTTAGATTATTTGTTAAACCGTCGGATTAGCAACTAATCTTGATTTTAGAAACAACCATTCAATGCCAATCAGTTGTTTACGAAATAAGTTTATAAATATTAAGATTTTTAATATTAAAGCATTAGGTTTTGTGTTACTTGGAGTTTTGTTATTACGTTGTAAGAAACACTGATCAGAGGTTTTTATAGGATTATTTCTTACGTCTGGCAGTAACGCGTTCAGTGTTGTGGTTTACTCTCACTAACTCTTTCTCCATGGCGAGTACGTTTGAAGTTGCGATTGGTTGAAATTTCACGAGATCAGCAAGAAACGCCGTCATCGTGACGATTGAGGTCACACTAAGCCGCCAGAAACTTTTGTTCTGACTTTAAACAAAAACACCTAAACCACCCTTTGTTTATTTTGCTTCTCCTGACGATTTTTCCACCCTGGAAGAGATTTCTCGTAGCAATAAGGCCGCCTTTCTTATAATATTAAACCGTAACAATTTAAAGAGTGAACAGTGAAGTATATTCTATTCTATTAAAGGGCCATCTTTCATGTAGCCATTACCTATACGTACGCGATTTTGTATTAATATACATTTTCTTTTTTGCTTACGCTTTGAGGAAAACAATTGAGATCGGCGATCGGAAAGGTCAGTTCGATTCTTATGTCGGATTGCAGTTGTTTTTAGGGTTCCGTAGCCAAATGGCAAAAAACGGAACCCTTATAGATTCGTCAAGTCTGTCTGTCTGTCTGTCCGTCCGTATGTCACAGCCAATTATTTCCGAAACTATAAGAGCTACACTGTTGAAATTTGGTCAGTCGATGTATTCTGTGAACCGCATTATGATTTTTACATAAAAATAGAAATAAAACAATACATTTTGGGGGTCCCCATACTTGGAACTGAAACTTAAAAATTTTTTTTTCATCAAACCTATACTAACCTATATCTATGGATAGGTGTTCAAAAATGATGTTGAGGTTTCTAATATCATTTTTTTCTAAACTGAATAGTTTGCGGTAGAGACACATCCAAAGTGGAAAAATGTGTGTCCCCCCCCTCTAACTTCTAAAATAAAAGAGTGATAAAACAAAAAAATATATATATGTTATACATTACCATGGAAACTACCAACGAAAATTGGTTTGAACAAGATCTAGTAAGTAGTTTTTTTTAACACGTCATAAATCGTAACACGCAATTTACCTTTCATCCAGTCAATACACTAGTATAAAAACATCGATGAAAGTTACAACGAACTACAAGAACTTTTATATCATGTTACTTGCTGATACGGAACCCTTCATGGGCGAGTCCGACTCGCACTTGGCTGCTTTTTTTTTACAAGAAATTCTTAATAGCCCGGCGTAGAACGTTGGCGGTGTTTCACGCCGTTTCAGCCGTCAATCCTGGTTGCAATGAATGGTGGCAATCTTTGTAGGAAAGTATGTACCCTGACATATACTGAAAACTAGTTCAAACTGTGATTTCATTTCACCGTCCAGGTTACGGAGGCCCGATGTCAGTCGGTTCGTGGAAAAATAAATAAAACAGGTTGAACTGGTAGCCGACCCCAAATAATATTGGAATCACTACTTCCAGTAGTCCTTTAAGACGTTTGTGAGTAGTGACGTATAATTTCATTGTGTTATTAAACTTGAGCTAAGATTAGCAAGTATCGCGAAGAGGATTAATAGGCTTATCTTACAATGGTATGGGAAAGAGTTATTGCCCATAGATAACGCATTACCTCAACGGCCTTGTTGTTTAATTTATCTTTATTGCATCATAACATAGGCAAGTCTAAAAAAAGCGGCCAAGTGCGAGTCGGACTCGCCCATGAAGGGTTCCGTAGCAGCAAGTAACGTCACATAAAAGTTCTTGTAGTTCGTTGTAACTTAATTTGATCGATCTTTTAATAACAGTGTATTGATTGAAAGAAACTGAAATTGTGGTTTACAATTTATGACGTATTAAAAAAACTACTAACTAGATCTCGTTCAAACCAATTTTTGGTGGAAGTTTGCATGTTAATGTACATCATATATTTTTTTTAGTTTTATCATTCTCTTATTTTAGAAGTTACTTAAGTTTTAGTTCTAAGTATGGGACCCCCCAAAATTTATTGTTTTTTTTTCTATTTTTGTGTGAAAATATTAATGCGGTTCATAGAATACATCTACTGACTAAATTTCAATATAGTATATATATTATAGTGTATAGTGTATATATAGTGTATAATATAGTGTATATATATTTCATTATAGTTTCGGAAAAAAGTGGCTGTGACATACGGACGGACAGACAGACAGACTTGACGAATCTATAAGGGTCCGTTTTTTGACATTTGGCTACGGAACCCTGAAAAGCGATTATAAATTATCTAAGTAACCTGCTCTCCTAGCCTAGTTGCAAACGTTTTTCGTTTTCTGTTCTATTTTCTTGTTTTTTTTAACTAAAATTTTGTTTCGATCACGTGATTGAATGTTTTTGTTTTTTATTTGATGCCTACCAATGTGACTCCACATTCCCTGATGGTAAGCTTGAATAGAATCCAAGAGTGGGGGCCACCAGACTGCCTGCAATGCAGGAAGTATGGCGGTGCCGACCCAAACTATGGCGACTTTGTGAGATGCTTTTTCACACCCCTCTTAAAGGACCCGGGATCATAAAGTTTTTAACAGCTCGGCACAAGAAAGAAGAGCTAAACCGTTTAGTTCTAGTGCGTATTTCTACCACTCTAAAGCGGTGACTTCCAAGGCCAGTACGTGTTGTCCTATACAGAAAGGGAGAAGGTTGGATCAGTTGGAAGAGCTTAACAGAACACTCCCCGTGGTAAAAGCGATAGAGGACTAGCCAGTGAAACAAGAGAATAGAGAAGAAGAATAGAATAGAAAACGAAAAAATTTTGCAACTGTCCCAGGGGGGCTAGCATGACTTAAATTAAAATACTTCTGTAAAATAAATTCATACTACTCTACTACTCTAAAAAATTTTGGATGGAACAAGATAATTTGGATTATATATATATGTATATATTGTATACATATAATTATAGTAATTACTATTGTCTTACACACATTGGCAGGCTTAAATATAAAAAAAAAAAAAAAAAAAAACATGTTTTGAAAACATCCTGTACACCGTCTATATAAACTAGAGAACTAGACTGACAAGTTAGTTTACAATAATAACCATTAATTATTAAAAACATAATTGTATATGAAAGTAACTTATCATGCCTTTGTAATAATATTATTAATCGCTAGAAATATTTTACCCACGGACGACATCTAAACCCAAACTTGACTGAACCTGTACTATGGTGAGCATTGATAAATGTCCTTATAGATTTCTGATATTATATGTATCTCATACTAGTTTTTGTCCGCGGTTCCGCCCGCGTGTATCTCAATTATTGCAGTAAAAAGCCTACGTGTTATTCTGATAAGCTATGTTACTGTATGATTCATCCAAATTCGTTCATTAGTTTTAGCGTAAAAGAGCAACAAACATACCTACATACATACATAATATATACTCACAAACTTTCGCGTTTATAATATTAGTAAAATAAATACGAAGACAAATTACATACATATTTAAATCAATTGTTTAGTATCCATGATACAAGCTCTGCTTAGTTTGAGACTAGATGATGTTGTTGTAAGATGTCCAAAATATTTATTTGTTTATATATCGGAAAAATGTTTGTCTTGGTTATTTATCTTGGGTTGGAATCAAACTTACGATTTCTGTCTAGCAGTACACTGCAGGACAGTGAACATAATTTCAACACATCAACAAGCTATGACGTCACACTGCAGGGCACGGATCTCCTTTCAGGAGTCATTCCAATGCCATACATCCCCACACTGGCCGAGTTCGTGTTGGGGACTGGTAAGACAACTTTGTGTGTATAAAATCTTACCGTTGAATATTTTAAGCCGCCTGAAAGCCTCTAACTAAGCTTTACGACTGCTATCCTATGATACAACCGGGACCGACTGCTTAAGTTGAACTACCAATCACGGAACATTGTTTACTGTTTGTCATGTACTATATCAATTATACATACACTTTTTGAGTGATATACCGTGAATCAGTTGCTTTAAGAAAATGCAAATATTGAGAATAGGTACCTAACAGTGGTAAGTTAGGTTATAAAGAAAAAACAAGTTAATTGGACAAAAAGGAGCTTTAATATTTTATAAAATCTCACTACATTGTTTCAGTCAATGAAAGATGTATCTAACCAAACCCGAACTATAGACAAGAGGAGAAAAAACACCGCAAGGAAAAGTTGTTTTATATATATATTTTCTATCCATAATACAGTTTCGTAAAACCTACTTCAAAATTATTTCAATATTTTTTTCAAAAGTTTCTCGAGCCTCGAATTCCGAAACTAGTATGTAATAAACATTCTGACTTACAATGTCAAAATATATTACTAACGAAAGAACAAAGAAATCGTTTACTTCACGGTGAATTTATCAATGTATCGAATTTAACGACTCTCTTGGGGAAAGTGAGAGTAAAAGCATATCAATCGTGAAATCCATAACTCTTCATTGGAATAGAAGATGAAAGTTTGACTAGCTTGTCTTCGTACGTCGATTGCGTCAATGCTAATTTTGTATATAAAAGTTAGCCTCTCGTTATGTGACTCTCGAAGAAAAATTACGAACCTTCTTTAATTTTATCCCGTGTGTGTCGTAAGAGGTGAGGCTGACCTCTTACGACCGCTGAGGTCAGGATGACTAAGGGACAAAATACGTGAGACAATATAATAGCAAAGAGAAGGAAAATTTGAAACAAACCCTTCAAATAGACATGTACCTATATACATAACCTGTCTGGCCAACGTGGTATAGTAATAATAAATATTTAATAGACCATATGCCAAAGTACACTTTAAGGAGAGGAATATAACCAGCATTGGGCTG
The DNA here is from genome assembly GCA_932526445.1 of Phragmatobia fuliginosa. Lineage (NCBI taxonomy): Eukaryota > Metazoa > Arthropoda > Insecta > Lepidoptera > Erebidae > Phragmatobia > Phragmatobia fuliginosa. The sequence continues at coordinate 5,897,938 of OW052058.1, read as the reverse complement.
TAAGAGGCTCTTGATGACGATGATGATATTCTGTTCCAGAATCTGTATCTAATTTTCATCTAATTCTTTCGAATGTTTGTGTGATCCGCAAATAATTGTTTCCGAGTTTGGGTGTTTTCAGTATGTGGTATGGATATATTTACAAAAAAAACAGTATGTTTAAGTATTTATATCAGTTGTCTAGTATCCATAATACAAGCTCTGCTTAGTTTGATGACTAGATGGCGTTGTGTGCAAAAATGTCCGAAATATTTATTTAATATTTATATTATTCTTAGCTGATACCTGCGACTCCGCTCGCTTCCTAGGGGTATGAAAAATAGATGTTGACCGATTCGCAAACCTAACCGATATGCACACAAAATTTCATGAGAATCGGTAAAGCCGTTTTGGAGGACTTTAATTAAAAATACCGTGACACGAGAATTTTAAAATTTTCCACGAGAATTTTCCACTTATAATCCAAAATCAAAACAGTAATAACCGAGTAAAAACGTCTACTATATCTAATAACATGAATTAATTTGAACCGGTAAATGCATGGTATAAAGGTACTTTATACATTCCGCTATAGTTAAATTAAACTAATCGACGTAGTTGTTGGGAATGGGTGGTAATAATTACAAACGAGGCCGGTGCTAAGATATCTCAAAGATGTTCACAAACACCTCAAATGCTTAAAGCACACATTGGCAATTATTTAGTTGTGAGGATGAAGTATTTTATGTTTTCGTGGTAGGCACATCTTCGCTGTTCATTCTCATATGTTCAATTTTTTTTTGGAAGTATAGTGACTTGCACGGCATTGAATCTTTGAGCCAAAGTAAGGAAACCCTATCTATGTATGTTCATTCTTTTTTTTTCTTAAGACGAACTCCCACATTAGGAATATATTCCTGTGTCGCCGGGGACTTTACAAACGTATACAAGAAACGGACACAGAGAACACCCAGAATCAGGAAAACAATTTGTGGTTCCCATAAAGTGTTTTCCCACGTACGATTTGAACCCACTTAGCGCAGTAGAGAGTGGCTTGATGACCGCTTAAACCAGTACCTAGGCCAACAGTGCTGTCAGTATCTCTAATAGCTACCTACCCTATTGAAACAATTATCAATTCTATGCTGAACTTAAATAAAAATATTGAAACATGATTCTAACAAATAATTTTGGAAGGTTTTATATAAAAAATTGTTTTATCGTACGTACATATAAAAACCTTTCCTTATTCCACTGTAAACCTTAGGAGCAAAACAATCACCAAAAACAAAGTTGTAACTGATAGAAAGCAGCGTTATAGATATCTAAAACAATATTAAACATTTTAGATGACTCGTTTGGAAATCTTTACGAATAAATAAAATTCAAGTGTTTTTATGTTTTATTAAATTAATAGTTTTTTAGGGTTCCGAAGTTCATCACTCGGAACCCTTATAGATTCGTCATGTCCGTCTGTCCGTCCGTCCGTCCGTCCGTCCGTCCGTCCGTCCGTCCTCGACTTACCGTCCAAACGGTAAGTGCTAGAAAGATGAAACTTTGCATGAATATGTGTTGTAACTACGCCGAAAAAGTGCTATAATAAAATTATGAAAAATATTTTTATTTAGGGTACCTCCCCTACACGTAAAGTGGGGATGTTTTTTTTTCTCGCAATTACCCCATCGTGTGGGGTATCATTAGATAGGTCTTTTAAAAACAATAAAGGGTTTCTAAGAAATTTTTTTGATTTAGGTATCCGTTCGCGGGATATTCCACTTTAAAGGGCACTTTATTGTAAAAACAGGGCGTCCCCCCCCCCCCCTCTAAAAGCTAAACGGCTGGCTCAAAAAATCTGGGAAAATTCGTGAAGGTGGTCCATATACTGAACTTTGAAGGAAAACTATAAGGGATAAGATGACTTTGTTCTTTCAGGAGTTATAGAGGCTTAACTTGTCAAATGCGCTGACTTGGAAAACGTCTTACAAAATTAACGCATTAAGGCCTCAATCACACGAGAGTTTTTTTAACGGACGTTAAAAAAGCGTTCAAGTATGAAGTTGCATAATAATATATGGTCTATTTTCAACGCCCAAAGTTGAAAATGCAACGCTGCTCGATAAAATAGCGTCGTGTTTCAAATACGCTGTCGTGTGAATATATACACTCATTTGCAAAAAAACCGGCGGGTTCAATTTTCTTCCTCGCTGAAAAAAAAAATACCAAAAAGGTTTTAATCATTTAAACATGTTACTGGCCAGTTATAAAAGTGCCGTAATGTTTATAAGAGTACCTTCCAAATTCAAATTTTTGACTGAGCCTGGTTTTCAAAGAAAACAACTTATATAGATAAGTTAATATCGACTTTAGCTAACTTTTTTTTCAATTCTTATTAAATTATTATCTTATAATAATATTGAATTATCTTAATATATATCTATCAGTAAGGCGATTAACACACGGCACCGCGCACCGCCGCGGTAGGCGGTGAAGCGGATCTCATGTGATATTGGGATCTACTGAATCCGTTGATACTTAACACACGTACACCGACCGACCGCGCGGTCGAGCGGTGTTCTCACCGACTCTCGCCGACCTTACCGCGGCGGTGCGCGGTGCCGTGTGTTATTCCCCTAACAATACTTTTAAATGTCCTTGACATTTAAAAGTATTATTACTGCTGTTCAGCAATCTCGAAAATGGTAGATAAATTGATAAAAGTGAGCAAAATTATTGCGCTGCTTCAAGAAGGTTGCAGCCAATGCTTCGTGGCTCAGAGGCTAAATGTGAGTCGGTCGACAGTTCAAAGGACCTGGCAGGGATATCAAGAGACCGGTTCCGTCAAGAGAAGGCCTGGTTCTGGCAGAAAGACATGTACCGAACCACGGGATGATCGTTTTCTAGTTAGTCAAGCGTTGAGAAACCGCAAATCTTCTTATTTATTTATTTATTTATTTAGACTTACTGCACTTAATGTACAAAGGCGGACTTAATGCCATAAGGCATTCTCTGCCAGTCAACCTTGGGGCGATGTAGAAAAATGATGCGGTAGTAGATCCTCTTATGTGGACCTCAAGAACAGACTCGAAGAAGTAAGAAATGTGCAAATTAATCTATGGATGGTCAAGAGGAGGCTTCTCGCTGCTAATATACACAGTCATCGCCCGGCACGCGGCCCTGAATTACTCATGAAGAATGTGTGTCATGGACTCATGAAGACTGGAATAGGGTATTGTTCTCCGATGAAGCCCGAATATCCCCAGATGGTGAAGTCCGAAGTCGGCGAGTGCTACGTAGACGAGGAGAACGCTTAGCAGAGGCATGTTTAAAAGAAATCACACTTTATGGAGGGGGCTCTGTTATGTTTTGGGCAGGAATAAATTCTATGGATCGTACGGAGTTAGTCTTCATCGAAAACGGTACACTGACTGGATACCGATACATAACGGAAGTTCTAATTCCTTATGCACAACCCGCTTTAACCGCTCTTGACGAAAACTCAATTTTTATGGACGACAACGCTCGCGCCCACCGGTCCGGCGATGTGGAAGCGTATATGCTAGAAGTCGGAATTCGTCGTTTGGACTGGCCAGCTAGAAGTCCGGACCTCAATCCCATAGAGCATGTCTGGGATGTTCTGATGCGACGAGTGAGTTCAGTGCAGCCGGCTCCGCAGACCATCAGAGAGCTAAAGAATGTCATTACCGCGGAGTGGGAACGTATTCCCCAAGGAACCATAAAAGTTAAACTTGCTAGCATGCCCAGACGAATGCAAGCCGTGATTTCAGCAAGAGGGGGTCACACTCAATACTAAACTTTTATCTGCTTTTAATGTATTCAATAAAAAGAAAGAAATTAACGCGTTTCATTTTTATTCAGCGAGCAGGTACAATAATAGTGTTTTGAGTTTAAACATTATTTCTCAATAATTTAATTTAAATTTTATGATAAAACTGATGGAAACTATTCCTTCCTAATTAATTTATAACATTCTGAGGATAAAAATACCTAAAATTGTCAAACAAACAAATGGTAACTAAAAAATAGTTCTTTGCTTAAGTGCCCGTTTTTTTTGCTAAAGAGTTTACTTGCAATGCATTAATATGAACGCTTTTTTAACGTCCGTTAAAAAAACTATCGTGCGAATGAGGCCTAATACGTAAACGTAACAATTATCTATTGGATACGATTTTAAATTACTGAGGAACCCTTTCCTGTGCGTGGCCTGACACGCACTTGGCCGATTTTTATTAAATGCAAATGAAAGAATATACTTCACACCAAGAATTCAAAATTTGTTTTTTGTCTGTCCGTCTGTTTGTTCTGGGTAACTTTGGACGGACTGGGACTGGGACTAAACTAGTAAATAATTAGTTTTAAAGTTACTCAATCTAGATAAAAAAGTAAAATAAGCTAAAGAAATATGAAATCTACGTCTAAGATAAAATCATCTGGTGCAGAAGTTATCACACGTAGTTTATCTGGAGATAACACTCATACGGGCTCAAATTGCTTTCAATTGTTATTGCCTGTGTGCCTCTCAGAAGTACTAGAGATTTGTATTACACATCTGAGCTTGGCTATAGTGAACGATATACCTAGAATTGCTCAGATACCTAGTCAGTATCTGTATTTAATACTTCTATACTGCCTTGTTGGTCTAGTGGTTGGCGTATGCGGCTGCTGATCAAGAGGTCTCGGGTTCGATTCCTGGGTCGGACCAAATGTTTGAATGATCTGCAAATATTTGTGAGTTTGGGTATTTTCTAGGTATAATATATATGTTTTTACAAAAAAAATTAGTATGTTTATGTAATTATATCAGTTATATAGTACCCATAATACAAGCTCTGCTTATTTTGGGACTGGATGATGTTGTGTGTCATGCAGGCACCACACTTCGTTATGTTCGTACACCTACATTCTGGCAAATAAATGATTATTATTATTATTTGTTGTTGAATTTAATATATCTCAGCTTTTGCTGGTAGTGTTTTAGTGACATTTACGGACTAATTCAAGTAAATGCCACGGTTTTTAGTTGTTAAGTCAGTACTTCTGTTGCATTGTGTGTGTTTTCATCTATTTGCAGAAACTTTCTGACGATTCTGCATGTGTTCAATATGGCTGCTTTTTGAAGGAGTATATAGGTATTGGGTTTCAGATCAAGTAGTTTTAAGCTATGGTGTATGTGTTTCGGGATAACTCCAGTGGTTGACAAAACTATTGGGACAATGTATACTTTTTCTTGTTTCCAAATTCTATGAACTTCATCCTTAAGGTCTGTGTATTTATGTATTTTTTCGGCTATTGTCTTTTGTAAGTTATGAGTGTTTGGGACAGCTATATCAATTAGGTAAGTAGTTTTATTTAATTTGTCTTGAACAGTTATATCAGGGCGGTTGTAATGTATTGTCTTGTCGGTCAGTATTGCACGGTCATAGTAAATTTGGTGGGTATTGTTTTCTAAAACTGCTTCAGGAGTGTATTGGTAGTACGGCGTACGTGTATCTGTGATAAGCTTATGTTTGAGAGATATTCGTTGGTGTATGATATTTGCAATTTGGTTGAGTCTATGAGTGTAGTCAGTTTGTGCAAGATTAGGGCATGCTCCAGTAATATGTTGTATAGTTTCCGACTGGTTATGACATTTTCTACATCTATCGTCTGTTACTGTGAGGTCTTTGATAATAAACTTTCTGTGGTTTTTGGTGTTTATAATTTGGTCTTGTATTGCTATGATGAAGCCCTCAGTTTCCGGAAATAGGGATCCAAGAGCGAGCCATTTATTCGATGCTGATTTTATTATTGTTATTATTATTATGCGCTATTCGTTATGTGTCTTCACCGTATTCGCCCAAATATTAGTTATGCGCGCAAACAACAAACATGTCATCCACACTTCGAACTGTAATGTCAAATAAGCATCAAATAAGGCAAATATGTGTATTGTAGAGATGTGTCATTGTCATTTTTATGGTGAACGAAACGAATATACTCTATAATATTTAATCAGTATAAAAAGTATTTAATCAGAATTTTTTTGCAAAAATTACGTTAGGATTGGTATAAAATTAAATCACATTTCCAAATAAAGATTACATATATTTTATTAAATCACCTAATTTATTAAGTAGCTAACTTAACCCAATAGAAAATAAGGTGTAAACAAAGTGACGCGCATTGTTTTAGGCTTATCAGTCCAGCAGTGGACTCAGATAGCATGATGATGAATTACAACTTAAAAGATACACAAAAAGCAACAACATTTTGAAATTCTAATATTATGTAACCTTTTTTGATAAAAAAAAACTATAAGTTATACAAAAACTTATACCGAGGTCAGGCTGATTTATTTAAAGAGAATGCACATCATATGATAAAGAATTCTTTAACTTACTTATACTGGCTATAGTCTTCATTTACCTTTCACATAATATATCTATACAGTTATGCAAATAAATAAAATTAAAATGTCTGTTGGTCCGTGTGGTGACGGATTAAGAACACAGAGTGTCACCACTCCTATTCATCCCGCGGGTGTCGTAAAAGGCGACTAAGGGATAAACTACGCAAGACAACATCAATGCAAAGAGAAGGAAAACTTGAAACCAACCCTATACCATCCCGTCTGGCCAGTATGATATAGTAGACCAAAACCTCCTTTCTAAGGAGAGGCCTATATCCAGCAGTGGACTGTTAAAGGCTGTTGATGATGATGAAAGTGTATGTTTGTAATTTCAATATTTCACTAATGAAAATACTGTAGTTATACAATATTTTTTGTCTTCCTATCTGCTTGTTCGTGTATTTGTCTATCCATCTGTATATTCCGGGTAACCTCTTGTAAAGCTGCATCAATATCGATGGGACTTTCACTGTCACAACAACAACCGCTGGTAAAACCGCATGGCTCAACTGGTCTAAAACCAAGAATTAAAAACCTTCCTATTTTGAACTCGGTTGAAGTACCAAAATGCGTGATATATTCATCTTCAAAATGAACACAAAAATTTCAAACACCACATCATCCGGCCGGAACATAATTCCCTTTTCTTAGAAAGGTTTTGGACTACTATACCACGCTGATCAGACAAATCGATATAGGATTTTAAGTTTTTATTTCTCTTTGCAATGATTTTCCCTAGCGTATTTTTCTCCCTTAGTCGCCTCTTACGACACCAATGGGATAAATCTATCAACAACCCATAACGTGCCACTGCTGGGCTCAGGTCTCCTCTCAAGAGAGGGTTAAGGCCATACGTCCCCACGCTGGCCGAGTGCGGGTTGGGGACAGGCAAGACACGTTGTGGCTACGTAATCTTGCTGTTGGATGTTTTTAAGCCGCCCGAAGGCCTCCAACTAAGCTTCACGACTGCTATCTTATGATAACAACCGGGACCGACTGCTTAACGTGACCTCCGAATCACGGAAACGCTCATTACATATAATGACACAAACGGTCACCCATCTAGGTCCGACCGCGCCGTCGTTGCTAACCCTTGGTGATTGTTTCCAATGACCTAAGGCCACTCGGCTATGAGCGCTATGAGCGAATGGGATGAATAGGGGGGTGACATTTCGTATTTTTAATTCGTATCCATTATCATTTCAAATGTTCTAAGATATGAATAAATTTTGTTTTCCTTCACGTATGAGCCTCCGAAGTGACTCCACTCCTTCTGATGGAAAGCATGAGTGGAATCCAAAAACGCATTGTTTTGAAAGAATCAAATAAAAACAATAAACTTAAATATTGATGCTGTTATGTGATAGAAGGAACGAATGATTTAGTTGAACACGTGATTATAATAGTATGATGATAGTGGCTTAGCAGTTTCCGGCTTCAACCCTTATCTCATCCTGCTGTGCTCATCCTCTCGTCATAAAATAAATGTGGTAAACTACACCCACAGTAGTTATTTATTGCCATGTTTACGTTTACAAAATGTTAGTGTTAAATTATAGCTCATGTTATTGTGCATCATTTATACAGTTTTACTTGTAAAATATACTGTTTGCTTTATTTTTTATTTAAGCCTACCAAGGTGACTCTACTCTGCCTGATGGAAAGCATAAGTAGAATCCAGGAGTAGGGGCCACCGTCTTTTTTAGGAGTTTCTACAATGCAGCATGGTAACACAAAATGGCAGCTTTTTGCATTATTCTGCATCATTCTCCCGGCCTCCAGAGTCCGGGAGAATGATGCAGAATGATTGGATCTCCGATTTCACACTCACCAACAAAAGACGATTGGTCTACTAGTAATGCGTTTCTGATAATTAAATAATACAACAAATTATATCTACATTTGGATAAACAAACAAACGCACCTTTCTCATTTCATCATAAACAAATAAACACAGTTTACGGAAACTTTAAATTATCAGAACTAAAATTTTATGAATTTATGGCCCGTTAACTAATTATTTGTCGTTGATAAAGTGTTGTGAATGATTATACTACGAGCCCTATCAGGTTAGATAAGATTATTCTGTGAATAAACATTGCGTTCTTAAACTATCAATTCTTCTTGGAAATATCGTATGTATAATTCTAAATATACACTTGTGAGCTGTTATCCAGGTCACTTTCAAGAGGTGAACATTAATTGTGTAGAGAATGTCGTACAAATCTAAACCTAATCGAGGATGCTTCAGGCGAGCTCGAACGGAACTTGAGACAACGCAATCTCCCGATAGCGCTCTCTCGGCTCAAAATTGCTGTCCTTTCGAAATGGTAGAGTAATTCTCGACATCGTGAAATAAACTTAATGTATTAAATGCCTAAACCTCATTTTAAGTATATAATACTAAGAAATAGTTAGGTTTTATTTTCTTTTATCAGCATTATTACTAATTCTTATTCCCAATATTATTTGGGGTCGGCTACTAGTTCAACCGGTTTGAGTGCCTCGTTGGTCTAGTGGTTAGCGTATGCGTCTGCTGATCAAGAGGTCTCGGCTTCGATTCCCGCATTGGACCAAATGTTTGTTCGATCCGCAAATATTTGTTTCGGAGTTTGAGAGTTTTCTATGTTTAACATGTATGTCTTTACAAAAAAAAAGTATGTTTATGTATGTGTTGTGACTTGTGGCGTTGTATGTAAAATTATGTAAAATTATGAATATCAGTTTTCCGCAACCCTAAGGGAGAACTGAAATTTGAAGGTTGAACTTAATAACTAAATAACTTTTCATTATTATTATTATTATTACTACTTCCAGCTACATCTAAGCAGTACCATCGATATGAGAAAAGTGATGCTAATACACATAAGTATCTATTTTATAAATACGTACATATACACATACATAGAAAATACCCAAACTCCGAAACAATTATTTATAGATCACACAAAAGTGTGGCCCAACCCGAGATTTCAATCAGCAACTAAAGCGCAAACAAGCATTTATTGGCTACTAGCTTTCGCCCGCGGCTCCACCCGCGTGTATGTCAGTTTTCGCGGTAAAAAAGTAGTCTATGTCCTTTCCCAAGTTCAGTTCTATCTTCATACCAAATTTCATCAAAAACGGTTCAGTGGATTAGGCGTGAAAGCGTAACAGACAGACAGACAAAGTTACTTTCTCATTTATAATATTACTAGCTGACCCGGCGAACTTCGTACCGCCTTAGAATAATAACATGTATAATTACATAAAAACCTTTCTTTTAAATCACTCTATCAATTAAAGAAAACCCCATCAAAATCCGTTGAGTAGTTTAAAAGATTTCAGCATACAAAAGGTCAGAGAAAGCGACTTTGTTTTATACTCTGTAGTGACGGTTATTGTGGGTTCTAAGAGATATAGTTATATACCATCGCGGACTTCATTGTAGACCTTTTTAAGATGAACAAAACTGTAGTAAATTATTTTGATCTATCTCGTAGGGTACAGCCAGCGTTTGCAATGTAAGCTTAGAAATCATCACATTAGAAACCTCTAAAATTATTATCTACTATCTTTCGCATGTATTATACATAAAAACCTTCCTTTTGAATCACTCTATCTATTAAAGAAAACCCCATCAAAATCCGTTGAGTAGTTTGAAAGATTTAAGCATACAAAGGGACAGAGAAAGCGACTATGTTTTATACTATGTAGTGACTATGTAGTGACGGTTATTGTGGGTTCTAAGAGATATAGACATATACCATCGCGGACTTTATTGTAGACCTTTTCAAGATGAACAAAACTGTAGTACATTATTTTGATCTATCTCGTAGGGTACAGCCAGCGTTTGCAATGTAAGCGTAGAAATCATCACATTAGAAACCCCTAAAATTATTATCTACTATATTACGCATGTATTATACATAAAAACCTTCCTTTTGTATCACTCTATTTATTAAAGAAAACCCCATCAAAATCCGTTGAGTAGTTTGAAAGATTTAAGCATACAAAGGGACAGAGAAAGCGACTTTGTTTTATACTATGCGGTGATGTATTATACGTAAAAACCTTCCTTTTGAATCACTCTATCTATTAAAGAAAACCCCATCAAAATCCGTTGAGTAGTTTAAAAGATTTAAGTATACAAAGGGACAGAGAAAGCGACTTTGTTTTATACTATGTAGTGATAAGTAGGGATTAGGCCGTACTTAAGCACTTTATAAATTTTGAGTTTACCAAATTTTCAGGTTTCTTTCTGTGATTCGAAGCATAGGAAAACAAACAAAGGAAAACTTGAAACAAACCCTATACCGACCAGTCTGGCCAGCGTGGTGTAGTAGGCCTAAACCTCCTTTCTAAGAAGAGGCCAATGTCCAGCAGTGGACTGTCAAAGGCTGTTGATGATGATGATGATGATGATGATTTGAATTATTGCTCCCTATGTACCTTCGTATATATATTTTAAAATTGACTACAGCTTTATTGATAATCTAATTAGGGTTAATTAGATTCGCCATTAATATTTCGTTAATCTCATTTACTGAACTATTTGACTAATTTGTAAATGTTTAGAAAATGAGTAATCAATAAATACATTTAGATTTTTTTTGCTTTTTGAAAACGTTTCTGCAAACAAAATACTACCGTATTATTTCTTGTAACCTATTATAACGGTCAGATATTTTAAGTTGAACTAGTTGTCAGTCAGTGCCCTCAAATTTACTGACAACTAGTTCAACCTTCGAAGTTTAGTTCTCCCTTAGGATTGCGGAGGTCCGAAGCCAGTTGCTCCGTGGAAAAACTGATATTCAGGTATAACTGGTTGAACTGGGTAGCCGACTCAAAATAATATTGGGAATAAGGCTAGGAATAAGAGATACGTCAAGTGCGAAAACAGTTTATCCCTTTAAAGTCTTCTAACACAAGTTAAAGTGTTAGTACAAGACATTATACAACACCTTAGTGTATCTACCTCAAAAGTTTTGCAGTTTAGTAATATAATCTTGTTGTCATCAGTTAATTTGACTGACCGTTCGTATTCAAGGGGTCAATGAACTATGAGTTATTTCGTGCGAACCAACCTCTAAAACATAGTACAACATTTTATAGAGCAATTTAAGACAAAGAATTGTTTTTTTTTTCTTTTCAATAGCTTCTTTAGAAATGGTAATAAACTTGATATCATACAAAGGAAGATAATGTTTAAGTGATTAAATTTCGTTTCGTTTGAAAATGTGTCATTACATGTATAAAACATTTTTTCAGAAGGAAAGTGAATTAAACCTATCAGAAATATCTTCACTACTCTATAGATATTTCTTAATTTAATTCTGTTGTCCTATCAAAAGATTATTATATATATAAATTATCGTATTTGTCGCACAATTATTTGTCTTAAGTTAGAGTCGAACCCACGAGTCAAGTTAATAGCTTTAGTTAAACACATTATGAAAACTATTGTATGTATTATAAGCAGGATAGAATAGGCGCTGGGCGTGAATCCAAGATCTGCTGTTTCGTAACCATACTAATAGTATAAATTCAAAACAATACTTAAATTAAAAAGATACTTAGATTTTTTAAAAAGTACATAAGCTACACCTCGCTGTGATAATCGACATAAACGTGAGCGAAACCCCGGGCAAAACCTAACTAGGCTATATCTTTTTATTCAGTCTAACATTTTATGACTATTAAACTACTCATCCTCACATGAACAGACGTCGGTCGGCATTCTCACAATCATTAAGGTTAACGACCAAAATATGACGTTCAATTAACTTCACAACTCTCTGGGTTAAGCCGTTTAAATAACTGACTATTTTTAGTCGTGCGATTATTAGTCGCACAAAACTAGGTTATGTAAGATTGCTTGATAGACCTTTCTAATGTATACTATGTTGGAGTTCAAGTTGATCATTTGGAGCATATTATAGTTTGTTTCAAATTTATTTTGATAAAGATTTCACAAAATATTGTTGACCAAGTAATAAATCAATTTTAAGCATATTTTTTTATTTAGGGAAATAAACAGCTACAAAATAGAGAACAATAACAAAAAATTTATAAACATATTATCCAAAACAATTTCAACATATCATTTTACATTTGGCGCCAAAACAGTGAAAAAAGTAAAAATGTTATTCCCAAATTATAAAAACAAAAGCAAACAAAAATAAACATCTATGCTACTTCTAGTTTAGGAACATATGTTTATATGTATAATAGCATGTATAAAATCATATATTTATTATGTAGCAAGTATCATTAGTTAGAAATATATGACACACACAATTACTTGAGTGGGAATAAAATAACATAAAGTCTACAAATTGTGAAAGTTTTAACATATCTCTATCTATTACTTCGGAATGAAAAACGGAGTGTACTTATGTATTTTCCAATGTGCTCATCTATATTACTTAAGTTCTTTGTACATATGACTTGTCATGTATGTATTATATACTTCTGAATAATATTTGTTTTTTTTAGTTATTTATTTATAGGCAAAGAGAAGAGCATCATACATTAATCAAGCAAATTAATGATGAGTAACTTATCTTAAGTAAAACTTTCTTACCCAATCAAATTACTAACTTCATTTGGATATTAGTTTTTAAATTTTAAGAAGCCTACAGATAAATATATTATTACACCCATGACTAAAAACTCATTAAAATCATATAAAACGATGCAATTATCGTTAGATTTTAAAGAACTAACCGACGAACAAAGACCAGGAAGCATGATTTATAAATCAGTTCGCTTGTAGCGTACCTAATTTTGCAAGAACAAAAATCTACTTACAATTTGAACTGTGCCCCAACTTATAACAAAGGTTTTACGTGTGCTATCATTTTGCGTGACTTTTGCTTTTTTTATACAACGCATATCATGGTTTTGGTTTGTTCCGGCCGTGGGCAAATAGGTTGGCGGAATTTGTTTTGCAATGCGCCAGTGTGATTTGTTATTATGCAAAATAAAGACTGATTGCAAATGTTGTGTGTTGGTGTTTAAAAATGTTCCGATTTTTGGGTATCAATACGAATAGAAAATCGGAGAAAAATCAGGTAATTTTTTTGACTTTTAATACTTTTATTTATGAGAATGGTGCTTTTGTTAAGTATTTATTAAGAAGTTTCTTTAGATGATTTGAACTTTGTATTTATTTTATTTTTACAATTGAAGAAAACAAAATAATCTAAAATTTTTGAGTTTTAAGTTCTATTCATTAAGTAACTCTGATAGACGTTCAATTGTTAGTAAATAAACAAAGAAAATTGGTATTTTTTTATAAAATCTTAAAAAAAACTGATTATAATTTTATTAAAATTTTGCTAGTAGTTGTAAGGTTATTTTGAATTTAGTATTTTAGAATAATATGTAAACAAGTTAGTCAAGTCAGTGATGGGATTACCAACAAACAGCGTTTTATACATACTTCTATTTTTAAATTATTTTATTTATCATACGTTTTACGTATATTTTTGTTTGCGTTTCGAGAAGAAATAAATAAATACGAGTATACTTACCAGATTACTTTATTTTTCTTGTTTTATAAAAAATGATAAATTTAAATATTTTTCATATTTGTCCATCATAAATAACACAATGCCATCTACTTCCAAACTAAGCAGAACTTGTATTATGGGTACTAGACAACTGATATAAATACATAAACATATTTTTTTTGTATATCCATATATGTATAGTATACACAGAATCACCAAAACTCCTAAACAAATACTTGCGAATTACACATCCTACGCTTATGATAATCATATTTTCTTCATTTATAAGGAATTAGAAATGATATTTTTGTTTTTCTCATTCAAACCTTTTTCATACATTTCATGTAAACGTGTGGATATCTATTGTAATATTTTATTATGTTCGATTTTGCATTTCTATATTCGGTATGTATGAATATTAATATGTACACTACATTTTATGATAGAATATAGTGTATCGCTAACATATGTATAAGACATACAAATAACCTGTTTCAACAAATAAATGATTGATTAATTGCAGATTTATAAAATTTCAAAATACAAATCAATGCAGGTCAAAAGTATCCAATAGATAACAAAAACTTTTGCTCTGTTGCTCTATTCCAGAAAAACACAATTAATATTGTGTTTTTCTGGAATAAAATTAGCCGACGGATTACATAAAAATATCAATTCGTGTAGTTTTTCTAGCTAGTTTTAGGTTAGTGGTCTAGTTGGTGATGTGAATAAACGTCCATATTTTCTCACAAATTTTCCATTATGTAATATGAATAAGATACAACCCACTAGCTTTTGCATACGGCTCCTTCTGCATATATATCGGTTAACGTGACAAAAACTGGCTCATCTCCTTTCTCATGAATCAAGGTACCTGCATGCCAAAATTAATGGAAATATGTGCAACGGTTTAGACGTCAAAGCATATTAGACAAACGGACAAAGTTACTTTTGAATTTATAATATTAGTATAAATTTAACCCTGATGAGCTTATCCATAGATCATCATAGTTATTAAATCTCTCTTTTTTAAGACTCGCAACTTTTACACATTCTCATGTTTTTTTTTACTGTAAACGGGACTTATTCGCGGTAAAATTTAAAAGGTTACGATACCTTCTACTTTCCGACGTTTCGAACGAGTTTTACCGCTTGTTGTTATGTAATTTTATCGCGAATAAGTCGCGTTTACAGAAAAAAAATTGAGTATACATCATAAGTGTTTTGGTTTTCTTCATTTTGATTATTATTTTCTTTATCGTTGACGTATGAAAGTGCATGGTAACACATTGTACTCAATAAAAATATTTAGGTTTAAATTTGAAAACAAAGTCCATCATAAAAAATCCTAAAAAAATTGTAGGCCTAATCGGTATCAACATTTAATACACTAATTATCTAATTTGTCACAACCGCGATAACAAAACATTGAATTTTACTTACAATTGCCGTGATAAATATTGTGAACATTGTTCTTCGTTTTACAATGAAAAGAAAATTCATCTAAACCCTGCAATACATATTTTCTTTCTCATTCCTTCTTAATCGAAACAATACTTTTTAGAATTATTCAATTTAAATCGATAAACGTCATTCCCATTCGTAGTAACACTTTCATATTAAAAAAATATCTATGTTTTTATCTCGATTTCAAACGTCACTCGATATTAACTCGCCGCTACATTCGTCGGACTGTTATCGCGATAACAGTTTTATACGAAGGATAAGTAGTGCTCATAGTCAGGATATCTCAGGCCTCTGTGCAAGGGAAACGTACTCTCAGTTGACATTATTTTTTATTGGCTGTCATTTCCGTGGGAGAGATGGTAAATATTATTTTTTATATCGCTTTGTTTGAAGTGTTCGTGTATTAGAAATGGAGGTAGTGTTTCGTTGTATTTATGTAATGTGTCGCATTGAATGAGGTGAGTTTATAGTGCGAATGAAATTAAATCTTTGAATGAATTTCTAACTTAGTACACCCGTAACCAGTGTCATGCTATAAAGTTTGACTAAGCCGTTACTAATCTTTAGTTTAATCAACTTTTTGTTACAAATGGTTCGAGATTCTGATGACTGTCTCAGTTATTTTTTAACGTATTTATTGTATCATTATTTCACCATCAAGTTCGTTTCTTATAATCACATACCTAATTATTGTAGTAGTTTAATCAGCAATATTGTAGATTCAAGAAGAAGCAAGTACAACATTTACCCTTTCACTTTATTCAGTGTAATGTGTATAAGGAATTGTCAAGGACATTAATTTCTCACGTTTTTCAGTGACATGTTCCTTATACTAAGTTCAGTGGTTAATCTTCTCTGAATCAGTTAAAACAAGTAAAATATATAACATCAACACTAAACATATTGAAAACGGCGGTTACTTTATAGATGGTATCTATTTTTGATGTATCATTTCACTATCATTACAATACCAAACTAAATAGGTTCTTTCCCACGTGATAAACTGTAATAAATGGATGGATTTTAGAAAGAGAAATAGAATAGAAATAAGTAAAGCTAAAACAAAAATAAATCATACAATGAATCCCATAAGTAATAATAGCAAATGGACGAGCTGGATAATACCGGCTTCATAAAATACCGGTAATAAGTAGTTGTATTCTTACATTTCACCGTCTGAGTGATTTTACATCTAATTCTGATTAATTCACAAGAATCACAGATTTCTCTGGGCGTTGAAATTTACTTTCTCACACTTCAAAATTTGTTTGACTCTTTTCTCACTTAATGGTAGTTAGTTTAAGGTTTCTTGGAGAATTTTCAGTATTTATTTTCCTAATCTACTTTATTCCTAAGAATATTTACGGTCGGCTTCAAGGTCAACCTCAAGATCAGTTTTTCTACGGAACGACTGGCATCGGTCCTCTGCAACCCTAATAGCGAACTGAATTCGAAGACTAACTAGTTCTCAGTATACTTGAGGGCACTGACTTCTCAATAACGATTGCTATAGATGTTTATGACAACCAGGACCGACGAGTGAACGAGGCAAGTTCATAAAACACTGCCAAAGTTTCTGTGTTATTAGGACAAAAATTAGAGTAAATACCGCGCGTCATGTACTGTCGAAAGTAATAAATCTTCAGGCTTAACTGAAGACTTCCCATTGAACAATATTTGACCTTATTTGACCTTCAACTAGAAACCGCTCCCCTAAGACATTGTTCAAGTTCAAAACAATTTATGACAATACAAGGTGTATTGTCATAAATTCTTTTGAACTATCATATCTAATGCAGGAAACTACTAATCCGTTGGTCTAATATTGAATTCATAACAACCTATGTGATATGTTATCATTTGTAGTAGGTATTTCTATACGGATACAAATTTGCACAAATAATACACCTTCATTATCTGAGAGGTAGGTCAATTATGACCAATCACTGACCCGCCCCAGTTTTGCTCGGGTTTGATAAACACACCTACGCACCTGGGGGCAAAATAAAACTTTTCTTGAAAAATTGTTAAAACTAATGATCGAAATAGAATCAAAATTTGTTAAATGATTTTGTGAAGTTGACATATTTCGAAATACGAATTTTTAATAGTATATAAAATCTTAAACTGTAAAATATATATAATTTACTGGGAGAGAATGCCTTATGGCATTAAGTCCACCTTTGTACAATATGTGCAGTAAGATTAAATAATAAAATAATTAAGTGAGTAAATGACAATAAGTTAGTAATTTTCCATAATTCTTTCAGTCAAGTTTTTTCCCCATACGCAAATGATGTCCGTTTATTAATATGTTCAGGTTTTATGCTTCTTATAGAAACAAATTAAAACACATCGTTAACAATAGAATACAGTTGGGAAGTATCGAGACAGACACGCCAGAACTTAAAAAAAAAACAAAAAAATTAATTGTCATGTTCGTTCAAAAATTATATTGTCACTGTACCACTGTTATATAATTAATTACATATAAGACGTTAATTTTTTTTTAACTCAAATTAAGTTTACACAAAAGTACGCTTAACAGTTATAACACACGAAAAATTTAACTACTTAATTATATCAGTGGTCCTCGTGCTAGAAAAAATCTCTGCGCTTTCTTTCTGTGCCGAAGTTAAAACCTGACACTCTTTATCAGCGCACGTATTTCCCTGCCACTAAGATCCTGGGTTCTTTAAGCAAGCCATGAAAAACCATTCACTAAGCCGTTTGAGTGTGCACACCATACTAGAATGATGACATTCGCAATAAGGACTGTGACCAGCATTTTTGGATTCTGTTCGTGTTTTAAATCAGTGAGAGTAGACTCATATTGACAGCTTCTAGTATGAAGTAAAATATTGTAACTAAATATCATACTCAATATTATTAATATTAGAAAAGAAAGGGAACAAATACATTCTGATTTTATTATTAATTTGTATCATATATAAATTTATAAATAGAAATGCATAAGTTTTTTCAAAGAATAGGTAATAGAGTGTTCGATTAGCAGTTATATGGTTGCAAATTCAAACCCAACCTGGCTAGCCAAATGAACCCAAAATAAAATGTATTGTTTTTTTTTTCTATTTTTATGTAAAAATCTTAATGCGGTTCACACATTACATTTACTTACCAAGTTTCAAAAGTATAGCTCTTATGGTTTCCGAAAAAAGTGGCTGTGACATACGGACGGACAGACAGACAGACATGACGAATCTATAAGTTTTCCGTTTTTTGCCATTTGACTACGGAAATAATACAAAATAAGATAGTTGATATTAATCGTACAATTATTTGTCATGCAAGTCAACACGCGTGTAACCTGAGCATACATTTTTTTTTTATATATTTAAGCCTATCAAAGTTACTTTACTCGACCTGATAGAAAGCATGTATACGGTTACCATCCTCGTAATTAGTAGAATTAATAAAGGACCTGACTATTTATACTGCAATAACCGACAGATACACGGGTGGAGAAGCGGGCGAAAGCTAGTTATACCACAGAATACATAATAGTACCAGCACAGAAGACTCACTCCGAAAAGTAAATTAAAGTTATAGATACCCTCGGTGTCAAAAGATTAAGTTCAATTCAGATCGCACAGCGCCGAATCACTACGATTATATTTACCTACAACTGCGTCTCTTTCTATCGTATAACTCTGAACTGTTCTGACGATGTCTGTTCGACCGGCGTGTCTGACCCGGCAGGCAGCCGGCCGACTATACCTAAACTGCGGAGTGACACCCCCCTGGTTATACCTAATATAAATGTAATATTGTGAAACACTGTTTTCATACTTATGATTATTTGTGAGTTGACGTTAAATGAGTTTATTACATACAGTCGAGTGAGAGCAATTCTTTGAGGGAAGTGACACTATTTATTACAAATCAAGTTTTAGCTATTTTTACACGCTTTATATTTGCTTCACCTGTATGTTTATAACCGACTCCTTTGGGCACGATTTCGACCCAATTTAAAAGGCCAGATTTCGTTTAAACTTTGTAGATTTATCGAGGACCGATGACAATACACTAATTTGAAAAAAAAAAGTTTAAGCAAATTAGTCTTTTTTAGTCTAGAAAAAAAATAAAAAAAAAAAATAAACAAATACGCTTTTAAACTAAAAAGTAGAAAATAATTTTAATGTAATAAAGCGTGGGGTGCTTTTTGAAAATATTTCAATAACGTCGCCCCACGCTTTGTTACTATAGCCGGTTCCAAAAATAACGGGTCAGTCACATAAACCAATAACGGGTCAGTCACATAAACCCGAATATCTCCCGAACTACGTATGCCATCCTAATGAAACGAAGACTGTTCAATTGAGAATTTAATTATACAGATAAAAAATAAAATAAAACTTAGTTACACCCACAATATTAATCTTAAATTAAAAAAAAACTAAAGTAGTCATATTTTTCTTAAGATTACATTTTTTTTATGATTGTTTTTTTGCTGTTTTCTCGAAGTCCTTACTCGAAGCCTATTTTTTTCTTCTGTAAAGACGTCTTTATATTTCATTGTTTTAAAAAATACATACATTCACCATCTGGCCAACGTAATATAGTAGACCAAAACCTCCTTTTAAAGGAAAGATACAGTAATAGGTACTAACTACCTAACGTGACCCCGAGCGGTCTAATCCGTTCTAAACATCGGAATACAGAAAGTATCGTAACATTTGTAATTAACTTTATCGCGAATAAATCTCGCTTTTTGCTTCGTGGTTCGACGATACAACTAAAATCTGTGAATTTCACGAAATCTAATGCATACATTCGGATCCTAATACTTTTAATAGGCGCAGGCAAAGTTGTGTTAGTTAGCTAATAATATAAATAATATAATTTTAAATATATGAGATAATCTGTAGACGTGATAATCTATTTATAAGCGTATATTTATATTCTAGGTATTATAAATGATGGACGCCGTGTGACGTAAATACTTTTAAAATATGTTGTGTATATCTGTTAGGTATCAAAGATAAGATATCAATAAAAACCTATAAATCAGTAATGTCATACAACTTTAAAATTGTCTGCATAATCGTCACATGTGTAACAAAAAGTTTACGAACTTTTGTAGTTTTAGAGCGTTGTGTATCAGAATCATCCCTAACACAAAAGGGCCATGCTTCAGCCCGATTCGAGTGGTTCTAGCTTACAGAAAACAGATGTAAGCAGTTATTTTGTTCACTGAGAGTGTAAGATTACTAGAACTTAAAATTCTCCATCGAACTATTGATGAAAATAGCACGTACACAGTAGGTTGTCCTGATAGGTATAATTGCAGTTACACCTTACAGGTAAGCTTAACGTGAGAAGAGGACATAAATTAGCGGTAGACCTGTAAAAACTCTCAGTTGAAGCTCTCAGGGTTGACTGCCACAGACACTCAGTTTTGCCTGTACAGTTCACTGAACTATCGTATAATTTCGGTTACCTGAACAGATGTTTAAAACGTTCAAAGGACTGCAGTATGCACACTCCAGTATACCTGTAAACTTAAACTGTTCAGGCAAGCCCTACCGATAGTGGCTAAATAAAAGGCAGGCTTAATAGACAGCAATGAACTGGGTTGTATTATGGGTTGTATTATGTCCAAAACTTTGGACATATACATAATTATAATCAGTTGACTTGAAATACATCTCATTTTGTAGAAAATAATTAGATAAATATTGATCTAATTCATTCCTCATAACATTATTTTCAGAGCTTTTGTAGGCATACATTGAATTATAATCACATTAATATGCTAGTCAAGAACGGTACTTCTACCGGTACGACTCTGAGTCGATGATTGGTTTTCAAACATAGAATAACAATGCTTTCACTAAGGAAGCACGTACACAGTTCGATTGTGTAGTAACGGTGTCTATCGATTCTCACCAAGAAATCTTCTTTACTAATTAAAGATTGCAAATTGACAGAAGTTTAGTATCATTGATTTAATATTGATATCGTCAAGACCATAAACTAAAATTATCATGATCATCATTTTAGCTGAAACACATCCCTACTGGAATACTTAAAGGCTTAAAAACCGAAATAATTAAACCAAATCGAATCAAAAAACAACAGGAAAATCAAAAACAGACAGACACTTCGTCTGTTAACTAAATGTACATGAAAGTAAATACGATACTTACATTAGAAAATAACTAAAAAAAAATTGAATGTCTGTCTGCCTGTCTGTTTGTTCCGGCTAATCCCTGATTCCGAAACAGGAGCGATGAAACAAAGAAAAAATCGGGTTAGTGAAAGTCGTAGAGCCAAACTACTCTGAAAACCAGTAACCATGGACTCATCTAATAATTAACAAAATTTACACCGGATAGTTAACACTTGTTAACACATTTTCCGATTGTTGTTGCAAATATGTAATTATATTTATTCTAATATCTTGATGAACATGATTAAGTAGGCTCAAGTCAAGTGTTTGAATATCTTAGTACCTCGACCATAATTAACAACTATTAACGGAATAATATTGTTCTTTCGGAATTCTATAGTTCGTCAGATAGAATAAATTAAAACAATTAAAATAATACAAAGTTGTAAACGGCTAGACGTCTAAAATAGAAACATAATGCTATATTTCAGTACATAAACCAATGCGATATTATAATATCTCACCTAAAATAACTCTAAAACTTTTTAAGTTACATATCCTAAATAAGTGTTTAAAATTCGTAGAATAAAATACAAAAATAACATTTGATATTCACATGTAATGCTCGTGTTATTATAATACTAGCTTTCCGCCCGCGGCTTCGCCCGCGTGAAATTCGTTTATATCCCTCGACACGGTAAGGGTAGATTAAACAATCTTACATGATTTTATGTTTGATATTAAGGAACTTCGACACAAACTTTCGTCCCCTATTTCAAACCCTTCTACCTTTATTTTCGCAATAAAGAGTATCCTATGTCCTTTCTATGGAAGTTCAATTCTATCTTCATACCAAATTTCATCAAAATCGGTTCAGTGGTTTAGGCGTGAAAGCGTAACAGACAGACAGACAGAGTTACTTTCGCATTTATAATATTAGTAGGGATTACACCTTCGGAAAGTAGAGATTTCATCAAACAGAAAACACCCCAATTTTTTGATAGATATTTTGACGGGTGAATTTTCGATATGAAGTCAAAATAGGGTGAAAAAATTATTTTAACAAAAAGGAACCGACTTCAATGAAAAACTGTTCCAAGTACCCAAATCGCGACATTGTGCCTATGATATTTGAGGAGTTCTCTCGATTTCGTTGGGATCCCATCATCAGATCCCGATATGGTGACGGTGGGACCACCTGTACGCTACGCCCATTCCAATGCAAAAAGAATTTCTGAAATCGGTTCATAAACGACGAAATTATCGCTGAACATACATAAAAAAAAAAAAAAAAAAAAAAGTATTCCGACGAATTGATAACCTCCTCCTTTTTTTTGAAGTCGGTTAATAAACATTTCAGATCAAATAAATTACAGTGTATTCGGGGCATAAAAAGGTAAGTTTTCACTAAACTACAATGAAAAACCAAAGAACTTGGTTTTTTGAATTTTTCACATAAAATTTGAGGTTATGTGAAAAAAAGTGTAAATAAAAAATCGGCCAAGTGCGTGCCACGCACAGGAAAGGGTTCCTCAGGTACCCATAATGGTACGTGGATTAGAACATGTATCCAATGGATAATTGTAAAGTTTACGTATTAATGCGTTAATTATGTATGACGTTTTCCAAGTAAGCACATTGTAGAAGTTAAGCCTCTATCACTCCTGAACTAACAAAGTCATCTAATTCATTATAGTTTTCATTTTAAGTTTATTACATGGACAACTATCACAAATTTTTCCAGACTTTTTGAGTAGGCCGTTTAGCTTTAATAGGGGGAGGACGCCCTGTTTTTACAAAAAAGTGGCCTTTAAAGTGGAATTTCTCGCAAACGGATACCTAAATAAAAAAATCGTCTTATGAACCCTTTAATGTTTTTAAAAGACCTATATAATTATACCCTACATGGTTGGGTAGCCGCGAGAAAAAAAAAACAACACTTTACGTGTAGGGGAGGTACCCTAAATAAAAATATTTTTCATAATTTTACCGTTTGGACTTTATGTATAGGACGGACGGACGGACGGACAGACGGACATGACGAATCTATTAGGGTTCGAAGTCATAAACTTCGGAACCCTAAAAAAAAACCTATTTAGCCATCCAAAGTGACTCTACCCTGCCTGATGGAAAGCATGAGCTGAATCCAAGAGTCGGGGCTACCATACTTGCTACGAATGCAGATAATAATGTATGGCGGCCCACACTATGGCGGCTTAGTGAGATGTTTTTTCACGCCTCGCTTAAAGGACCCGAAAACCTACCCCCCTACCCCTTCGCGACCTCAGATCGCCCGTAAATTATTTTTCCTTTCATTTTTATAATACTCTTCTCCTTTTCCAATAGGTTTCATCCTCCTATAATTTTATTTCTTTTCAAAAATTATCTACTCTGGTCTACTGGTCTATATGTCATTTACAAACTATCATTATTATGGTTGCCATGCAAGTGTATTATGCCTAGCAACCTGTGAAGTTTTGACAGGAGATAAACAGTGATACATTTTGACATCTACGATTTATGTATTTTTATAATCACATAGCTTTGACCTTTGTATCTCGATTATTGCAGTAAAAAGTAGCCTATGTCCTTTCCCAAGTTCAGTTCTATATTTATACCAAATTTCATCAAAATTGGTTTAGTGGTTCAGGCGTGAAAGCGTAACAGACAGACAGACAGACAGAGTTACTTTCGCATTTATAATATTAGTAGGGAGTAGGGATGTGTACATCCGCCATATTTTTTTTATACAAAATTGTTAACTGTACATATTTATAGAAGAGAATAATGGACTGGTGTGTGAATTTTAAAGTACAATATATGAAACACTATTTTTTGTTGATGAGTACTAAAATATATTTAATAAATTTCTGTCCGTATTAAGATGAAAATTTATATATTTGAGTTTTTTGCCATTTTTTACATCCTAACTTATTTATAATTTTAACTTGTACTTAAGTATTAGATACATAAGCAAATATCATCCTCAACAGACTTCAACAGTCCACTGCTGGACATAGGCCTCTTCTTGGAAAGGATTTTTTGGCCTACTATACCACACTGGCCAGACGGGTTGGTAAAGGGTTTGTTTCAAGTTTTCCTTTTCTTGGCAGTGATGTTTTCTTTTCTTTCCTTTACTCCCCATTCACAACCTCTTACCTAGACCCCTATTTGCGTTTCTTGTCCTCCAATCACAACAGAAATCTTCGCTCAACTAATAATTCGCTTCACATATGTCCCTCCCACAGCTCAGCCTTTGTGAACGCTTCATTCTTTGTGCAAGCGGCGCTGCTCTGGAATGCCTTGCCACTCGAAATCAGGATGTCCACTAATCGTCGCACGTTTAAAAAGAACGTGCATGATTATCTTATCGAGATGGCAATAAATTGTATGCCTCCTTAAAGTCCCTATTCACAGTGCACAATATGTGTATGTATTTATGTATGTTTATGTGCATATATATTTTTGTATCTATATCTATATTTATATATGTATATGTGAATTTATGCTATATTAATGTATTTTTATATCAATTGCATATTGCTCTGTACAGCTCTAACCTCGATGCACCTACCATACTATATCTCTACACCCCCCAAAGGTAGAGAATGCCTTGGGCATTAAGTCCGCCGGTGTAAAAAAGTGCATGAAGTTGTAAATAAATAAATATTAGCTGCTTATTTTGTTCCTTTAGTCGCCTCTTACGACACCCATGAAATGAATAGGGGTGGTAACACTTTGTATTCTTAATCCGTCACCACACGGACAAATATAACTTTATTAATCTAGACCCTTATCTGATTTACTCTGATTGCATCTAAATTTAATCACAGTGCATCGTCAATTTTGAACATGTCTTTCCAATTTATTTGATACAGCTAAACGTGCTGTCCTTTGTTTGATCAGCTTTTAGTTGTAGGTTCGTGAGCACGTGATTCTGCTTCTAGTTCGCGCTTTATATCATTGTAGCAACTTCCACATACAGTAAAGCAAATTGACACACATTACCATTCATTAGCATAATAATTGTATACTTTAAACAACTTTGGAACATTGATCGTTAGGCTCAACCTAATATATTTGTATTATTTAATATTAATATTATTACCCAAATTAAGTACCCATAAGACAAGCTGGTGGTGATAAAATAAATAAACATTTTAGACATCTAATGATGTTGTGTGTTAGATGTCCGAAATATTTATTTACTTATGATCGCCTAAACGAAGGATCTATCGTTTTTTTGCCAACTAAAAACTACCGCGGGGTTCCCCTGCTTGCCAATAGCCGGGGAAGCGAGAATTACAATTGCTTTCATCCGCCGTCCTCTATTGACAATAACCCGTCTTACTCAAAACCCTAGTTGTAAGATCCTCCTTTTAAGACTAATGCACCGATTTTAATAAAATTTTGTACCCGGATAGTCTAAATCACGAGAAAGGACAAATATTACTTTATACTGTGTTAACCGACAACGACACGGGCTATATATATATAACGGATATAACTGTTTTATTAACTCAGTAAACAAGTAATTCTAATAATACATTTTAACACTATTTATCTTCAACAATGGTTAATCAGTGGCAATACGGGCGTATTACATTATACATATATTTATTATAATGTCGATATCATTCTGTGTACCCACATTAACGATCAATTTACCTACACCTGAATTAATATCAGACATTAGGGCCACAGCACACTTGCTACTTTTAGCATCAGCGATCGGCGATTTTTGCAACTGCATCGATGCTGCATCGCGTTTTAGCGACTTCCTGCGTTTGAACGCGGTATCGGAAACGCGCGTTTTAGCGACTGCTTAGATGCCTGGATCGCTTCGGCTGTTGTGTTGTCTATAAATTTCCGACGCCAAATCGATGCTACCGGCATCTGAATATGTGCGTTCAGCTGCTGTGTCGCGCTTCTAAAAGGCGACTCAATCTCCGCATTCGGCGTTTTAGAGTGTGCGGTGTGGAGCGTTCGGTGGCCGTATTTAGCTTCTATAAAGCGACTAGTTGCCGATCGTCGATGCTGAAAGTAGCTTGCGTGCTGTGGCCCTTAGAGAGAGAGTATACGTGTGAAGGAATATATTAACTTTTTTGTATAAAATCTTTTTTGCACTTATGTAAAGTAGCTTAAGCGTTATACTTACTCAACGTTATATAATTAGTATAATCAATATATAGCTAAAAATAAAAGTGTCTGTTTGTAATATCAGCGTACGCGGCTGCTGATCAAGAGGTCTCGGGTTCGATTCCCGAGTCGGACCAAATATTTGTGTGATGCACAAATACTTGTTTCGGAGTCTGGGTGTATTCTATGATGTATGTATTTACAAAAAAAAAGTATGTTTAGGTGAATATATTAGTTGTTTAGTACCCATAATACAAACTCTGCTTAGTTTTATCTAGTGATGTTGTGTGTAAGATGTTCGAAATATTTATTTTATTTTTATATAACAAATGAAAACTTTTTACTAAATATGTATGATTATACAGTACATATTGAAATCAAAAAGCTAATTTTAATTTTTTGTCTCTGGCTGTCGATAATGATGATGATTAGTTCTTTAAACGGAGTG
The DNA here is from genome assembly GCA_932526445.1 of Phragmatobia fuliginosa. Taxonomy (NCBI): domain Eukaryota; kingdom Metazoa; phylum Arthropoda; class Insecta; order Lepidoptera; family Erebidae; genus Phragmatobia; species Phragmatobia fuliginosa. The sequence continues at coordinate 5,870,870 of OW052058.1, read as the reverse complement.
GACTTTATATTTGTAGAGTGTGTATCTTTTAATATAACTTCTCACATTATTATTAGTTTTAAGAAGTTATATTTAATATTACCAAAAATAGGCACAAAATGTCTTTATCTACTTAGATATTAAAAGATAAACGTTGTACCCAAGCAGTAAATTGTGATAAGCACATACTATTAATCTTGCTAATAGCCAATACAGTAAATAGCTTTATAGAATCAGTTATCGAAAAAAAATTGATTATTTTTTCGGTAAAATATGACTAAGATTTTTCCGCATACTAAAACAAAAACTGAAACCTCTAACTATCAAATAATACTTCTTTGTAACTTTCTCAATATCGCGAGTCGTTCCTGTTCATAAATTACTAGCTTATTTTTAAATTAGCCATTTACAAACTATCTTTAAGGTTGCTATGCAAGTTTGCTTTGCATAGCAACCACTGTGAAGTTTGGCAGAAGATAAACAGTAATACACTTTGAAATCTATGATTTACGTATTTTTGGAATCACCTAGCTTTCGCCCGTGTATCCCAATTTTTGCAGTAAAAAGTAGCCTATGTGTTATTCTGATATATAAGCTATATTACTGTAAAGTTTCATCCAAATCCGTTCAGTAGTTCTTGCGTGAAAGAGCAACAAACATACATACACACATACATACATACTCACAAACTTTCGCGTTGATAATATTAGTAGTATTAGTTGAGTCACGTGGTGTAAATCGCGGAAATTGTTGTAATCGCTAGTAACACCCTAAGCTAGTCTAAAAAAATCCCACTGCTGCGCTCGGGTCTCCTGTCAGGAGAGGGTTAAGGCCATATGTCCCAGAGCTGGCCGAGAGCAGACTCAGACACTTCAATGTTATTTATTAGTTAAGATATTATATTACAAAAATTACACGGCTATCCATGCATATATTATGCTTCTTTCTGCTGCCGTGAATGCGAATGCAAAATACGATATATTTTTTTATAAATTAAATTATAATTTTAGCCTCTAACGACTAGCTAACATGACACATGGAATGCCATCTGTGATTAATATCAATGCATCTATTATATGACCCCCTTTTAATTATTTGAAGCTGGCACCAAAAAAATATTGATAATCCAGAAACATATATTTGATGTCACATAAAAATCGTCTATTGATGGTCCAATATATCTTAAACTTTTTGGTCACTGCGGCTGTAGGTGTTAGTGAAAATAGTGTTTTCTCTCACTATTTAATTAATTTTTTATTTATTTTAAGGCTGTTCTACTTAATTTATTGTAATATTGAATTTTAGTATACAGTCACTTAAAATTTTCTTATCATCGTTCATCGTGTGGTGACGGATTAAGAATACAAACTGTCACCACCCCTATACATTCCATGGGTGTTGTGAGAGGCGACTAAAGGACAAAATAAGCAACAAACATCAATGCCAAGACAAGGAAAACTTGAAACAAACCCTTTACCAACCCGTCTGGCCAGTGTGGTATAGTAGGCCAAAACCTCCTTTCTAAGGAGAGGCCTATGTCCAGCAGTGGACTGTTAGAGGCTGTTGATGATTGATGACGTTTTGAAGCTCTGCATATTTCTCTATATAAAATTCTCGTGTCACAATATTCGTCCCCATACTTCTCCAAAACAGCTTGACCGATTCTTATGACATTTTTTATGCATATTCAATAAGTCTGAGAATCGGCTACTATCTATTTTCCAAACCTCTAGGACGCGAGCGGAGCCGCGGGCATCAGCTAGTTTCTCCATAAATTTTAATACGATTACATGAAACTTTTAAGAATATATATATCTAACCTAATATAATATGTGATTTATTTATTACAGTACAAAAAATGTAAGACAGTTTATTTATGAAATTTAATTATCCGTAATACATAGATACATATTTTGTCGGTTTTAGGATACAATAAAGTCCTAGAGTATCCCCAAAATTAGAATAAGTTTACAAGAGAATATTCCCAAAATATGTTCTTGAAAGACAAAAAAATGTCAGAAGTCTAGTTTACTAAAGTTAAAAATTAAAATTATGATGACAAAATACTATCTACCGATAAAAAACATGTTACCAATGAAATGCACATTATTCCGAATACAGATTAAGTTATTAAGTGTGACGGGTCTGTGATTCAACTTGTAGGAAATTACTGACGGGTCATTGATAAGGGAACCTTGAAAGTGTTAGTACATTATGAGTAAGCATTACACCCATTATGGCACTTAATAAACAAGTTCTAAGTTAACTTTTTGTAAGATGCACATAAATAGTACTGACACAATTAACTTAATAGAAATTTAAAAGTTTTTAATACACAATATATAGACGTAATTTTTTACTAAAAGAAAACGTCTATATATTACTAGCAAAAGTATAGCATGGTTACTGAAATTCAAACTGTGAAGGAAGGGACACTGAAAAGGTGGTAACGCCAATTACTTTTGCGCCTTTGTCTGTTTATCTATCTGTAGATAACACGTGTAGAGCACACGTGACCCAAGACCCGGACCATAGTAAGTGAGCTAGCTTTGTGAATACTCACGGTTTGTCTGCTCGTTTTCCATCGTGTAGTACGTGATTAGCTCCAGGTTAAGTAACAAAACATGCTTTATTTATGTGTTGTTAATCTATTCTTCTCCTCTTTTCAGAGTAAACTTTTTGCTTCGAAGTCAAATGCGTTCGAGCTCGAAACGTTGGAGATTCACAACAACTTAAGGGCAGAGCATGGAGTACCACCTCTAGTATTAAGCAAAGAAATAAGCAAACACAGTCAAAAATGGGCTGAAGAATTAGCCAGAAAGGATGAAATGGCTTATAGCCTGAACCAAACATATGGAGAAAATATATATTGCGGTTGGTCAGCAGATCCAAATATTAAAATAACACCAAATGTGTGTGTAGAAAAATGGTATAACGAAATAAATGACTTTTCATTTGGTAAAGAACCAGAAGTACTCACATGTGGCCATTTTACACAAATTGTATGGAAAAATACAAAAGAATTAGGTGTTGGAAGCGCAAAAAGCAAGTCTGGTAAACTTTATGTAGTTGCAAATTATTACCCACCAGGAAACTACAGCGGACAATTTTCCAAAAATGTTTTACCTCCTGGTGCTAATCAATTTAAAGATAGTGTTAGTTATCGATCATCTAACAACAACTTGTCATCTCAATCTTCAAGTCTAAGAAGTAGTAAAAATTTTGGTGAAATAGCATCAGATTTGGTAAACAAATTAAAATCTACTAGTATAACTAACGAGAAATTTGAAGAAGATTTTTTGGATGCGCATAATGAATTTCGGAAGATACACGGAGTACCTGCAATGGAATTAAATAAAAAACTTTGCAAGTACGCTGAAGAATGGGCAAAAGCATTAGCAAAAAAAGATCAGACTGAGCATAGAGATCAAAATGAATATGGGGAAAATATTTTTTCGGCATGGTCTTCTGATCCCAATTTCGTAGTTACAGGAAGACAACCTGTAGAAAAGTGGTATAGTGAGATAAATATCCATAAATTTGGTAAAGAACCAACTGATTTAGGCTCAGGGCACTTTTCACAAGTTATTTGGGAGGACAGTAAAGAGGTCGGTGTAGGTGTAGCCAAATCGAAGGAGGGCAAGGTTTACGTTGTAGCTAATTATTATCCGCCAGGCAATGTGATTGGAAGTTTTGCTACTAAAGTTAAGCCGCCTATGAACCTTTAACATAATTGATTTTTCAGCCAAAGAAACATTCCTTAGATATAAAGTTTTAATTTATTTTTTACTGATTACATAAGTATGATTAAATATTGTAACATTCCCAAGTTAATTTGATTATTTTTAAGTTTTTACTCATTAATGGTAATCAAGAAGGAACAATGGTCAATATGCAAGTAACAGATTTCAAACTATCTATAATTGTAAATTTTATTTAGACTTATTATGAATCTATTGAAAGAGTGCTAATGAAGTCTTGTATAAAGTTTGTACTAAAGCATTTTACGCTCATCACATTAAACGAAAGCAATGGTTTTGATTCACTCAACTGTCCATAATCGTCACTGTTATTTTGATTTAAAACTTTGTCTTGTATGTTTCATTTATGTTGACTGTTATAGCTTATACATTTCATATTTCAAATACCTTTTACTGTACTTTTATTATATAAATTTATGAATCAAGGCACATGAAAAGATCCTTTAATTGATTTTTCTTGTTTACAATGTGATTGCCTTCCAAACCATGTTTATCTACCAATTTATGTTCGTCAACTTGATTCAGATATATTCCACATATATTTTCCTCAAGTGATGTATTGTGATAAACTTATTACTCTGGTATAACTACATTTACATGCAAATGTAGTATATACATACACTAAAATCGATTAAAGATAGTAAAGATACTAAAAGTGCCTTTATTTCTGAATCTGGGTATGTAATTAAATCCACTTACATTTATATTTGTTGACTTAGGTAATTTTTTATTAAAATGAATATTTTGTAGCTTTAATTTTAATTCTCACATACCTTCTTATATTATAAAAAAATGCATTTATATGAACCGATGAAATTATTTTTTTTACTTTCTAACTTTAACCCTAGAAAGATAGTCTGCGTCAAATTGACGCATACGTTTTCGAAATTTTGCTCTCTTTTTCTAAATAGCGCGAATTCATAACTGTGCTTTTGGGACATCTCATTCTATGCTGGGAGCTGACGTGTGGTATATTTGTCAATAAGGTAAGTGTCACCGATTTTGAAATATAACGACCACGTGAGTCAAATTGACGCATGACTATCTTTTACGTGACTTTTATGATTTTTACTTACATATATGATAGTTTTTTTTTTCGTGTGTATAAGTACTTTATATCATTACTTATATTTTCATTTTGTTTTTCTAGATCCATAGGCAACAATATAATACAATGGGGAGTAGAAACTTGGATAAAGACCATAGATATGGTCTTTTTCCAAGTTTCTTCTCCCCATTGTAGGACGAGGTAGCTCTTATGTAAAGTGACGACGAGCTTCCCTGTGAGGCTACCGACAGTAAAGTAGCGGACCACGAAAGTGAAAATGTAGTGCAGAGTGACACATAAGAAGCTCGTATAGATAAACAAAAGCCGGGGTAGACATACTAGATCAAACGTGTTCTCTGATGGCCTGTAGTAGTAAAACAAATAGACGGCCTATGGCTTTCTTGTATGGAATGACAAACATTGCTCGTATAAACGCATATAAAATATACTGTCACAACGTTAACAACTAAGAAAAAAGCCTCTAAGTCGCAAAAAAAAATGAAAAATCTTAGCTTGGGTCTGTCTTCTTCGTTTATGCGTAGACGTTTAGAAGCACCTATCTTGAAGAGATATTTGAGAGATAATATATCGAGTATGTTACCAAATGAAGTACCTAGCACATCAAAAGTCAATATTGATGAGCCAGTAGTAAAAAAACGTACTTATTGTACTTTTTGCTAATCCAAAATTTGGTGAAAGGCAAATGCGTCCTGCGAAAAATGTAAAAAAGTTATGTCGTGAGCAAAACGTTGAGATGTGACAAAGGTGTTTGTAAATGATTTTCGTATATTTTCCTCATAGTAGATATGTTAGGTTGTTGATTTTGTATTAAAAAAAAAATACTGATTATTGTAGTAAAATTAGTTTTGATATGAAACAGTAAGTGCTAAAAAATTTCGTCGAATTATGGCAAAGTTTTTTCAATAAACAAATGAGTATAAACTAAATTATCTTTAGTGTTACTAATTCTAATATATGTGTAAATATATAATAGTATTCGATTTATTCGAATAAATCAATATACCTCGCCCAGCAGCTAATTAAAACATATGCGTCAATTTTACGCATGAGTATCTTTTCCGTACTACAAAATATGATTATCTTTCTAGGGTTAATGAAAAACTTTGATTCTAAAGCAAAAACATTGACTACATTTTATCATAAAAAGCAATATACATGAAAACGGAGCCACGGGTAAAAGCTAAAAATTTATATATAATTTGGTCAATGATATTAAAATATCATTGAAAGGAATACGGTTAATGCAATGACGACTGGTATATCTGAATATCTTAATGTCTTGAAGACTTCATTAAACAGTTATCTGTTCAGCATATTTATCTGAACGTCACGTTTTTTTTATTATAAAGTAAAATTTAAGATTTAAGTAGTTTTTGACCATTACTAAGATTGTTCAGAAAAAAAAATGTTATTGCAAAACCAATTTTTAAAAGGAAAATAAATTTGTTGTTGAGTCAGTGTTAAATTGTTCAGTATTTTATACCGTGAAAAGGTTAAAACATGAAAGGTACTTCATATTGGCCTTCAACTGTTCGCTTCGAAAACCTACCCACCAACTAGATGTAGATAAAGCATGACTCGTTGCAAGGGTATCTACAAGCACATTCTCGAACTGAAATTTATTACAACTCCTTTAGTTGCAATCTGAACTTTATGTGAATGTGTGTAAATTTCAAATTGATTTGTTTTTTATCTTTCTTTACCAACTTGCTAAGGTAGTCGAAGTCTCGTTTTAATTTCGTGTCATTATTTTTGTGAAGCTCGTTTCAGTTGAGGAGCAGGCATTTAGTGGGTTCGTAACGTTACAATGGGACTCTTATTGTTATATCAGATTTATTTTGTATTTGACCTCGTTTCAGTAGAAAAGTATAATGGAAAACTTCCAAAATATATCACTTTTATATGCTTCTCTTTGTTTTTGAGATTTAGATGTAAAATGATAACATTACCTATTATGTAACAACCTTTATTTAATCGCGTTCTTAATTAAAAAAACTTGTTTTGTTTTATCCTTTGTATATTGAAGTTCTGATTGTAAATTTATCCTGAGACAAATACATATATTATGTGGTTAAATAAATATGCTTAATAAACAGAAAGAAGAAATCTTTCAACCACTGTAGGTGACTTAACCGCGAGAGCTGCAAATCAACGGATGAATAGAAGTGAATTTTTTCCACGCTATTCCTGATTTTTTTTTTTAATAAAAATTTACCATTGCTTGTACAAAAATGAAGTCTAGAAGTCATTCCATGAAATATCATTATCATATCTAAGACTTTCTGCTATTATAGCTATAGATCTTAAGCTTGCTGTTATGCCTTGTGTGTTACCTTCCATCTCTCTGAACGGAACCACAGCAGTAAAGGCAGTTAAGCGAGAAGTAAATGCACTGATGTCATACTGGTTTAAGCAGTCACCTCGTCGACTCCTATTGTGTCGAAGAGTGTGTTTGGATTCTCATTTGGGTATTCTTTTTTTCCCGTTTCATGTGTGAAAGTAAAGTCGAGTACAACATAATACTATTCTTAGCGGGGAATCTGTCTTTAAGTTAAAAAACAAAAGAAAAGGACCTCAAAAGAAATGCAATAAAGCAACCTGGTATATTCCTACTGTAGAAAATGGTGCTCTCACCGATATCCAGTACAAATAAAAAGTTATTGCGGTTTCAGATAATACCGTCAATGCACAAAAATAATTTCAACCGAAGTACAAATTTGTGCTGAGAAGCAATTATTAAAAAGTGGGAACGCTGGCTCTCATTTCACGGTATGCATTCAATAACGTGCATCCAGTTGAGTTGATGAGAAAAGTTTTATAACTGTAGACTGGACATCATGTTACAGTTGTGTTGTGTTTGTTAGTGTTCAATATGAATGTAAAATTTATATTTTTGTGTTTCGTGGGTTACTTGGTAGGTATTCCTTGAATATTTATTTATGCAGTTTAGTGTAAAATTAATTATATCCTGAAAAGCTTTGCGGTACATTGAGGCTTAGTAATAAGGAGCAATCTAATGGAAAAGTATACTACAGTAAAAAAAGTGATCCTGCCGAGTTTTTTTGAGTTTTTATAGCGTACACAATACGATGTTACTCCTAAAATGGGCTAATTTCGTTGTATTTATTTTCAAATTCAAATTCAAATTCAAAATTCTTTATTCACTTAGGATGCAATACATCTCTTGTGACAGGTCAAGATTCTACATGTACATTTATGCCATGTTCGCAAACAATAGGTAGAGCCGGAGAAAAGAACATGGCAATAAAAACTCGCGGCCACTCCTTTTCAAATCGCCAATGTTTACATAGTTTTAATGTTTTAATATAATAAACCTGATATGGGGGTAAGGTGCTGCCACTAATATACTATACACCATGTTAGAGGACTGATGCAAATTATAGTGATTAAAAATTAGAACTTAAGCTAATTTAAAAAAAAAAAACAACAGCCTCAGTGGGTACAACATAGTAGGAGCATCTACTTACAACAACGGTAAAAACTATATGTGCTCAAATATTGGCCAAATTACTGGTAACAAAAGATTAAATATAAAATATTAATTATAAGATCAAAAGAAAGAGAAGAATGGCCTTTATTAGTCACGTAGAATCTTTACTTACAAAAGTAAAATCATGTTCTTAAACAATGTGATAACAACATTCACATGAGTAGAATAAAATGATAAGGAGCAAGTAGTCAAAACCATTTTTCTTTATCATTTAAAAATTCGTCAACTGTATATTTATGTATATTTCTTGCCAAGTTAGAGATTTGAATCCGCAGGCGCAACCAATGAAGTACAAAGTTCTAATCATGAAAATTAATATTCATATTACCATCACCTGCCTGCCTTTATCCTAATTATATTTAGTGTTTGCAAATTATGTCATTTTACTTTAAACTGCCTTTCAAGATATATCGTACTTTACACAATCCATACACATTTTATTTGGTTGTCCATTTCAACTCCCATACCTGACATTTTCCTCCCCATGTTTTCTCTGCATAACATGTCTATAACAAGATAACTTATTACATCTTAACTTTTCATTCAACTACTTTCAGACTTCCTCATATGCTTTGTTTTACAAGAAACTACGTATGTTTAAATATACCTATTTATGATCACGAGGCATCTTTAATATTCAAAGATATAATCTACTGTAAAGCATTTACTTTACAGTAGATTTACCTGCAACTATTTTGCACGTCATCGCATTATTCGCTACCTTTTATTCTGATGAGAAGGTCGTAAAAACTAAACCGTTAAATTTTTAATAAAGAGATTAACTTCAATCGAACTCACAATTACAAGAATATCAGTCAACTAAAAACCTCTTGAGTCATTTTCTTCATCTTTGCAATCTTTATATCCCACTTCTATTAAATTTCATATAAATAAATAAATTTTAATATTTCTTACATCATTACATTAGGTCCGGGAATGGTTAGAACACAGCACACACGCCAACCATTACAACGGAAGCAGTCATATGAAAAAATGGATTTTAGATTTATTGCTTAGAAAGCTTAGACTTTTATATTCCACCACTAGATATAGTGTGCATGTGGTAACGGATTTAGAATACGGAGTGTTACTACCTTTATTCATTCTGTGGATGTCGTTAGAGCCGACTAAAGGTGCGCGTCCATTGGCCCGTGCCGGACGCACCGCACGCACCGCGTGCAACGGATTTTATTTTGCTTTGTATGGTTTCACATAGTGTTGCGTCCACTGACCGCGCTGCCCGCACCGAACGCCGGCATTTCTGAGCAAGGCAAATCCGTTCAATCCGTTGCGTGCCGTGCGTGCCGTGCGTCTGGCGCGGGCCAATGGACGCGCACCTTAAGGGTCAAGCTACATATGATAACATCACAAAAGAAGGAAAACTTGAAACAAATCCCATGGTTACCCGTCGACGAACATGATATCCTGGGATATAATGTTCTTTTTAAATACAGGTCTATGATCTGCAGAAATATCTCACTCGGTCGCTATGGTGTGTCACCATGCCGCATTATATGCACCCACAACGAGGATGATGACCCCTACTCCTGGATTCTAATCATGCTTTCCGTCCAGCAGAATAGAGTCACCTAGGCAGGCTTATAAAATTGGCAATGCTAATCGTATGAATACAAATCAAACAAATCGACGACTTTTTGATGTTTATTATTAGCATGATGTACAATTTTAAACGTCATGAATCGGTAATGAATACGTTTTTATTCAACCAAACCTTTGAATTTTCGGTTAAATATTTTGTTAAATACTGTTGAAAACTATGCAAAATTTTTGACTAAAAAGTAATGAGATATTATGTAGGGCTACTTTAGCATCTCATTACATTTTAAAATGCTGATACAAGCTTTCACCTGCGTCTCCACTCACGTGTATCTCGATTATTGCAGTAAAAAGTGGCCTATTCGTTATAGTGGTATTCTGATATATAAGATAAATTACTGTAAAGTTTCATCCAAATCCGTTGAGTAGTTTTTGCGTGAAAGAACAACAAATATACATAAATACTTACTCACAAACTTTCGCGTTTATAATATTAGTTAAGATATTCAAATATCTAAATGGGTGCATAGCCGAATAGCTGCTTATAAGGTTTACATGTAGTTATGACGGGAGGTATGGTATATTGGTAAGGTATGTTACGACATACCTTAATAATATGTTAATAGTCAAATTTCTGCGTGAAAAAAAAATATATTCATTGACTGCCTTGTTGGTCTAGTGGTTAGCGTGTGCGGCTGCTGATCAAGAGGTCTCGGGTTCGATTCCCGGGTCTGACTAAATATTTTTCTGATCCACAAATATTTGTTTCGGAGTCTGGGTGCTTTCTATGTTTAGTATGTATGTATTTATGAAACAAAAAGTATGTTTATGTATTTATATCAGTTGTCTAGTACCCATAATGCAAGCCCTGCTTGGTTTGGGACTATATGATATTATGTGTAAGAAGTCCGAAATATTTATTTATTTTTATTTATTTCAATCAGATTTGATTTTTATTTATGTTTTTCTTTTTCAGAATTTAGTACAAGTCACATCACATGAAGACAGCATAAAAAAGCTTCTTAGACTTCTTATCGAAGCCGTAAGCATTAAATAATTATTTCATTTTATAGTTCTCATTTTAAACATATCTTAATTAACAAGTACATTTACTTGTATGCTTGTAAATGACGCTAACATGTATACTTGGATTTGTAGAATATAATAAGTAGGTATCTTTCATCTTACAAATATTTATTACTAGCTGAATCACGCAAACTCGTCTGTATCCCATAGTGCCCGTAACGTAATGTTATACAGCTTGAACTAATTAGTTTACCTTTAAAAGGTTTATAGTGAACTAACCTAAAGATAAACATTATATCACTACACGGACAAAAGTTGGTAACATCATATATTATATGATGTTACCAACTTTTGTCCGTGTAGTGACGGATTAAGAATACAGAGGGACCACCCCTATTCATCAGACGCGAGTGTCGTTAAGGTGACTAAGGGATAAACTACGCAAGACAATATCTATCCAAAGAGAAGAAAAACTTGACCGGGGGTTACGGCGGGGTGGTGTCTCGGACTTGAACCGACTAAAAACCACACAGTGTGCCCTCTCCGCGCTTCTTCGTTTAGGAGGATGAGAAGTCCAGGGTCACATCTACTTCTGGACTCCCCCAGCGCCTGCCCGCTCCTGTCGCGGGCACCGTCGCGGTTCGACGATTCTCTCTTAGGCGGCGTCCAGCACACACTGACACCACCCTCTCGCGGCTGGCCACATAATGCGGGTGGAGGGAAAACCCGTCCCGTCCACCCGCGGCCACATTCAAGGCGGCATGAGGCGCAGATGTTCGCGCCTCCGCCACCCGGTTCGCCGGCGGCGAATCAGGTCCGATAACTTGAAACCAACCCTATACCAACCCGTCTTGCATGCGTGGTATAGTAGACCAATACCTCCTTTTCAAGGAGAGGCCTATGTCAAGCAGTGGATTGTTCAAGGCTGTTGATGATGATGTTGATGACCAACTTTTAGAAAGTTTTAAGAGGAACAATTCTTTCATACATTATTTTTGAGAAACTTTAACAGTTTATACAGCGCAATAGGAGCTCTCAGAAGTAATAATTTTCTCCCGATTCGCAACACTTTTCGTTGATTAATATATAGCACACGCCTTCATCGATAAATGAACTATCAAAAACACTGAAAGGATTTTTAAATTCGGACAGTTCCTAAGATTAGAGCGTTCAACCAAACAAATAAACAAAATTTTCCGCTTTATCTCACTGGAGCTCCATTGTGTGTGGGTCACTATTCTACATTCTCTGCACTCACAATGAGGATGGTGGCCCCCAACTTCTGGATTCTACTCATGCTTGCCATCAGAGTACTCACTTTAGTAGCCTAAAACATTTATTAAAAAAAACATACAAATAAAAAAATGAGTCCCTAATTTTACATGGTGTTCATGAAACCAAAACTTTATTACATTATAAAACTAATTATCTAAACTCATTAACAATAAAAACAATAAGCGAATAACTGATAACTATATTTTTGATATCACTTTGAAATAATCGTTATTATGAAACAAGCACTACAGAAGTAAAATCTCCCTGCCACAATATCTTTCATCTGATTACTCTGTCGACTGTCAATCTCAATATACGAAGCTTTAACAGGAAATCTACAATTTACCAATTTATGCTGTATTACAATCTCCTGAAGTGTGAGAATATGATTGGACGTTGTTTTATATCAATTCTGATGTAAGTGTGTCCTCTCTCGTTTATTAAACTGTTTTGTATGAGACGGTTTTATTAAATTTATTTTTGATCTTATATAATTCGTATACGATGAAATAATTATATTTCGATGAAGAAAAGAATAAACAGAATTTCTTAAAGATAATTTTCCCTATTGACGAAATTGTCATCAATATAGAACACTGGTACTAATTAAATTTTCGTACAACTTCGGGAGAGCTATTCTTATTAAGGCAAATTCATAAATACTACTTACTGTACCATTTAAGAGCGGTATATGCGGATCAGAAAGCCAAGGCCTTATTGCAGAGGTTTCGCGTCGAATAGCTATCTACAATTTCTAACGCTTCATCATCATTAACAACCCATAACGTCTGCGAGGCTAAGTTCTCCTCTTAGAAGAGGGTTAAGACCATTCGTCCCCACGCTTGCCGAGTGCGCATTGGGACTGGCAAGACACACTGTATCTTGATGTTGGATGCTTTTAAGCTGCCCGAAGGCCTCCAACATAGCTTCACGATGGTTATCTTATAATAACAACTAGGGAGTGCTTAAAGTGACCTCGAAGTCTCGAAAATGCTAATAACACATCATACCACAAACGGTCACCCATCTAAATACTGACTGGGCTGTTGTTGCTTACCCCTAAAGCCACTTGGCTATGAGCGCTTCTCTCTATTCTCTTCCATTAGTGGCAAAAAGAAGTTATCTAATCCGCTATGGTTTTCCTTTAAAGTTCCAAATATAGACAACTATAATAACTTTTTTTCAGATCGCCTAAAAATCACATTTCGCATTCCTAAGGCTTCATAGAAAACAAGCATATGTTTCCTTTCACGCAATCAGTGAGGTTAACAAATTCAAATACAACTCCGTTCCCTCATTATTGACACGTATATACGTCGTGAATGTACGTAAAAATATAAAATGAAATGAAAATATTATATTCGTGTAGTATTTTAGTTTACAAGCCTTTTAATTTAAATATTGGTTACATGGCCGGTACAGCCAACACCTGTACGAGGTTATTTAATTAAATATTTAATAGCTAGTAATGTTTGTAACAAAGTAATGTAACAAAGCGTTTTCACAATAATTTTGATCGAAGATAAAGTAAATAAAATTATTTAACTGAATACTATAATAACTTAATCTACAATATTATTCACACAAATATGGAGTCAGGAGTAAGGAAAGTTTGCAATATAATAATAATAAATATTTTGGACATCTGACACACAACATCATCTGGTCCCAAGCTAAGCAGAGCTTGTGTTATGGGTACTAGACAACTGATATAAATACATAAACATACTTTTTTTTGTAAATACATACATATTATATGTACATAGAAAACACCCAGACTATGTTACATATATAGATATATATATTACTTTTTAAGCCACTATATTTTAAACTTGTAACATTATTTTTTCAATGAAAGGTATATGTGCGTATGTCGATGTGTTTCTTAAAATGTCCGACTCCAACTACTAGTCTATAATAAAAACGCAAATGAAAGTAATGAATAAATTTCTTTTTAAGTTTTTAATCATATTTAAGATTAGTGCATTATTGTTTTATATTGTGTGAAAAAAGGTTGTAATAATACCTGTGGTGACCTTGACTATTAATTCGGTGATCTTAGATTCGATTTCTATCCACAGGAATAAGCAGAAGAGCAGAGAGCAGAAAAACAGTTATAAATTTAGAAATCTCTCGAATCCTTTTTCTGAAATCAGAATTTATATTTTGGAAATCCAGTTTTTCAACGATTCTAAAGCAAGTGCAGATCACGATTTATAAATTAAAAAAAAAAAATTTAGACATCTAACACACCACATCATCTAGTCCCAAGCTAAGCAAAGCTTGTGCTATGGGTACCAGTACTAAATAAACATCCTATTTTTTATGTAAATACATACATATTATATATAGAAAACACCCAAACTCTGAAACAAATATTTGCAGATCATACAAACATTTGGTTTGACTTGGAAATTGAATCCGAGACCGTCAGCAGTTGCATACACTAAAAACTTGACTAACAAGGCAGTCAAAAATGACATTTGTTATGTTACAAAATGTAATGGGCTATAACCACTTTATTAGACATTTATATGTAATTAAGCAGTCGGTCCCGATTTATCATAATAATAATAATAATAATAGTTTATTTATTCATGAAAGATTACAAAACATTAAATTACAAGAAAAGTATGCAAAATTAGTATACATCAAAAACTTGGTGTTGAGATAATCAGTAGTCAGAGGTATTTAGTTGCAATCTGTATAAATTTTATGTCTCTCTGCCTCTTAAACTAGGAAAACCCGTATCTTAGGAGACAGTGTTAATCATGGATGTCTTTCATAGAAGATAGCTACTACATACAGTACATACTAGATACATACTACATACTAGATACAGTGCAAAATCAGAAAGGTGCTTGTTATCACATTATTTTTACTTTAGTTTAACAAGTTATGATGTGTGTGTTCGTGAGTGCGTGTGTATGTGTGTGTGTTCGTGCATGCTTGTGAGTGTGTGTGAGAGAGAGTTTTTGCGCGCTTGAGTGGTATCTGAGTCGCATGTGTTCTAATTAGCTGACGTATGTAAGTATTGACTCGGTGTACGCGTAATCCTTCTTTAATAGCCATTCGATTATTCTTGATTTAACTATGTGAGAATTTGAATTTATAATTTTGAGCTGCTTGTCGATTTTTTTATAGATGTAGGTGCCCAGCGTAAAAAACTGATGTCTTGCGAAAGTGGTTTTATGTTGGGATCTTGGGAGAAGATTAGTTCGCTTATTCGGATTAGGCAGTGCTAGACCTGCATGTGTTCTTAAAGTGGAGCGTAGTATAAAGAGTTGACGTACCGTGAGGACTTTGCATTCAAGGTACAATTGTGCAGTTGGAAATCTGTAAGGCTTTTTTAACATTACCTTGAGTATAGCTCTTTGCGCTCTCTCTACTCTCAACAAGGTGGTCTTAGTTGCGCCACCCCACACCGTTATGCAATATCCCAAAATGGATTGACATAGTGCATAATAAACCATTTTAAGTGTATCAGGTTTGGCGGATTTTCTGAGGGACTTGAAGATGTGTATAAGGCGTGTAGTTCTTGTAGTAACGGCATCTATTTGCTTGTCCCACCTTAGGCCGGTGTCAATTTGCACCCCAAGGTATTTCACATTATTAGCCCTATCAAGTGCAGGGCAGTTACAAGACCCTGTGGAATCTGAGCATGTATGGGCGATGATCGGGAAATCATGTGATGGTGTGGTGTTTTGCCGTATTGCAAATGGTATGTAGGTAGTTTTGTTGAGGTTGAGTGTAAGGAGGTTTGAATTAAGCCATTTCATAATCCCAGAGAGTGCTTTTTCTGTTCTTGTCTTGACTATATCCCAATTTGCTCCAGATACAATAATTGCTGTGTCATCAGCATACGCATAAATGTGTGAATTTGGGAAGCTCATCCTACAAAGGTCGTTTATGTAGATTTGGAAAAGAGTAGGCGCGAGAATGCTACCCTGTGGAACGCCATAGGTTAATTTTGCCTCTTCACTACTAAAGGTATCAATTCTAACCATTTGTTTTCTATTTGTCAGATAACTTTCAAAGATCTTTAGTGGTAATCCGCGGATTCCAATTCGATCTAATTTGTTTACAAGTTTTGGAACAGAAACTGTGTCGAAAGCTTTAGATAAGTCTAAGAAAATGCCCAGACATTTCATCTTACTATCCAGCCCTCTAGCCACCTCCTGCGTGAGATCAAGAACAGCATCCTCTGTTGATACTCCTGGCCTGAAGCCGTACTGATTCTCAGCAATAATTCGATGTTTATCGAGGAAGCTTCTTAGGTATCTGTTGAGGATCCTTTCGATGATTTTGGAGAGAGCTGGTAGCACCGAAATCGGCCTATAATTACTAACACAGTCTTTGCTCCCTCCCTTGTGAATAGGATATATAATTGCCTTCTTGAAGGCATCCGGGAAAACTCCTGTTTGAAAGCAACGGTTACACAGATAAGTTATTGGCGGAACTAGTACGTGACGAGTCTTTTTCAGAAGGTGACATGATATTCCATCCCATCCCACGGCGCTATCGCTTCTTAATTGCTGTAAATGCGAATCCACTTCCTTTTCATCGACTTCCAGAACAACCAGAGAACCAATAGGTGAATTAGAGGTTATGACTTCAGTAGGATCAGAAGACAGCTGTTCATGAAGTGCGGCGTTATGCGTCTTCGTGATCTCTGCCGCCAAATCCTTACCTACTTTACTAAAGAAGACATTTACTTCGTTTATTGAAGATTTGGGATCCTCTCGTATGTGCAAAAGCTCTAAGGGACAGGTTTTCTTTCTATGTGTGTTAGTGATATCTTTTATCGATTTCCACAAGGCTTTAGGATTATTTCTGGCTTTTTCCAACTCCCCTCCCTCGTAATCAATTTTTAATTTACGGAGTAGGTCATTACAGAAATTCCGATACCGCTTGTATGTAGTTTTTAAAGTCAAATCATAAGATAACAGTCGTGAAGATTGGAGGCCTTCCGATGGTTTAAAAACATTCTACGACAAGATTACGTTTCCACAGCGTGTGTTGCCAGTTCCCAACCCTTACTCGGCCAGTGTGGGGACTTATGGCCTTAACTCCCTCCTAAAAGAAGATCCAAGCCCAGCAATTTGACGTTATGGGTTGTTGGTGATCCCGCCGCAAACCCCAGTATGGCCTGTGGGAGTATCCATATATAAAAATAGCTATTCTGCTTCACATATTACACAGAAGAATTTACATATTGGAATTATTTCTCTCATGTGTTGGAATTTAAATCTACCCTTGGCCGCCCACGAAATTCGTCCTACGTAACTTGTACCTATCTCACTAAGATTAATGACTCTTTTTACGTAAGCAGTTTCGTAAGACATTTTTTACTTTATACCAAACCAATGGAACCTCGGCTTTATTTTAAAAGATTTATAAAATCAAGACCCTTTTAGACATGTTAACTTGGGATTAATTGTGGTATATGTAAGAAGTCTTTATTGGCAGTATATAATTATTATGTAAATATAAAGTTACAGATTTTAGGGCTAAGCGTCTGAACAAAACTGCAATAGTAATGACAAAAAGTAAGCAATATGAACTTAAATTGTAACATTCAAAAAAAATTAAACTTTTATTAATTTGACTCCAGCGGAAGACTTCTAGGGAAGGGAAAACAGCTAGGTAATTTCTTAATACAGGTTTTAAGCTCTTTATACACAAGATAATTCTATAGTTTATTGCGAAAGTTGCGATATGGGCGATTATGCGATAATTTATTTCAGCAAAAATTTATCTCAATTTTCTACCTGACTTAAGAAAATGTGACGGATACTAAATTCTAAAATTTGTGTAATAAGTTTATTGTCGTCTAACTAAACAGCTATTCATGAATGTGGTTTTTGGAAATCCAACTGAGTAATAGAGATATCAATTGTGCTAAATTGAATTTCAAACGTAAACCTATAACTGAGGTAACTAATTATAAGTTTCACTATTAATTTTGATCCGAATTTATCCGATGAGAAGGTACGAATGTTTACTGTTCTGAAACTCACTCTAATTGTGTTTAGTGTTATAATCGTAGTTTATTATACGATTGCTATTCGTTTTGTATTATTATTTATGTATAATTTTAACGACGGGGTGTTTTACAACAAGGTAAAAACAAAAACAATGTTGGAAAAGTGTGTCCATGGAGTTTCTTGTATGTTCTTCTCCATAGGATCTACGAATTGGAACAGGCAATTAGCTTCACGACTGACTACTGACTACTTGACGTTTCAAAAGTGCCGATATATAACGGCACTTTATTTGAAATAAAATGGTTTGATTTGATTGATTGATATGATTTAAGTTTCGCGTACATCTCAGTGTGTATGTTATAAGCTTCAGAACTAATGCATCGATTTTGATTGTATTTTTTTGTCAAAAAGATGGATTGGTCGGGAATATTCTTAGCTATGTATTATAAAAAAGGGATTAGTCGTTTGAAAGATGTAGTGATTTTAAATGGAATTAAAAAGAAGCATGTTCACAAATATCGATCAAGTCACTTTACGCGCCTGATAGTAAGAACGAACCACCGAACATTTAAAACTATACCCGAAGGAAATGTTTTAGGATTTGGACATTCATACTTTCTTTTTATCTGGGCTTTCTTAAATATTTGATTTACATTGTTTTTTTTGAACTTTATGTATCAAATTCAATAGGTATCTACCCATAACAAAATCCTTATGTTAACTCTAATAAAAATAAATAGTCTTATTTTATTTGTTTACGCATCAGATTTGTGTGTCTATAACTCAATAATAGATATCCAGAAGATTTCAACTTTATAATTATATTTCTAAAGTGTATATTAACCAACTTTTCGAGGCTAATAACTCCACTACTCTGACTATACCATCAAAACATACATAGAAAAGTGACTATATCTACGTAATATATCTATGAGTTTTCATAATGTTTTCCCCACGTATTTTCCTCATATTTTCCTTCATGACTATTATTGCTTATAAGGCAGTTATAAGTGATAAAGTGAGTAACTTTGGACGTGACGAAACTTTTACTGGCGATGTGAATTTCCCCTTTCATGTTACAAGGGATGACAAATTGAGAAAGTGTATAAACCTCGACAGATTAAAGGCATAGAATTTACATGTTTCTGCGAGGCTGTTCCTTATAACATATCCCTTGTGATAAACCATAGTGTCCTTGAGTCAACACGATAAACCAACTTAGTTAGCGATGTTAGTAGAAAAATCCTATGGATTACAGTTTCGAAGATTGCTGTTTTCACTTGGCCGTTTTTTTATTTTTTTATTTTTATTTAAATTCTTGTGCTATGGTTGCATTGTTGTTTCTTTAATATTTCTGATTCATATGTAGATATGGGTACCTACATTATATACAACTATTTTTTTTAAATTAATTTATTTGACAACAAAAACATTGGAGAAACTCCACCGATAGACTATACTGAATAAGGTATGAAAAGGAGTTTTACATATTTGATTTCTAGTTTTTTAAACTTTGTCTAGTTTCAAAAGTTACAATAAATAAAACCTTGAGAAAACAAATCATCTTCGTTTGTTTGTAATTTGAAAAGAAAAGAACATCTTCTTCCCGAAATCCTGTTAATATAATAATCCAACTATTTAAAAAATGTTTTATATTCTCATTTAATCTCGCGTGTGGCGTGTGTCAACGCAATTTTCTTTCACATAATACAATATAATCTATGTCTTAAGGTTATCATGTTCATAAAAACTATAACGCGATACTTGTAACATTGAAATCAATCTGTTAATAATCATTTAATCTTTAGAAAATTCCACATCGTCCATTATTAACTAAACATACTTTGTTATTGTGACTGGGCATAAGCTTTCAAGTTGCGACCTACAGACAAACATTTTGATCTATTACAACCCCTGCTAAGAGCTTTTTTTTCCTCTAAAAATCGACTCTTATTGCAAACTAGTATACTTGTACTCCACTATTTTGATGGTAGAATCTACAAATATCAGAACTATTTCAAATTACATGCGGATATTTGAAAGCCGATTATTGTCACATCTGGCTTAAATAAACATATTTCATGTTCTGTTGTTGTTTAAACTGTAAATTAAGTACACATATATTACCTACACAATTCAAATTGGATTGTTAGTTCAGTTACTATAACAGTTTTAGTTTGAAATTGATGATAGATGTTTAGATATTTATGCTTAATACAATAATAATAATTAATAATATTTTTTTCTATCGCCCGCGTGTCTGTATAGTCCAAATCGAATAAAGAAGGTAATAAGAAGCTCATTGATAATGCCTCTTCTTCTTGAATTTCTTATGTTGATGACGCCTTTTACCGTGGATTGAACATATGTACCTAACTGAAACATGGATAACCGACTCTCGAAGATACTGCAATTATGATGGATTAAAATAGATTGATATCGGAAAAAGACTTACGTCATTCCTCAAAAAATGAAAGTATTATCATCATCAGCAAACTTGGCTCACTTCTGTGACAAACGGTACAAGTATAACACTGCGTCTTGCACTTAAGTGTATAAAAGAAACTTTACGCGTACCTGTCTCAACTAGTTGTTGAGGAATGGGGTAAATCGAAAGTGTCAAATTTCGAGTGAACTTTTACAATACGATGATCTGGCGACTCAATTACCTGTTTGGTTGTAGTAAATTTAAATCTGGCTAGAACTCTAACTTATTTTGTTGAACGATAATCATCTTCCTAGACTTTATTCCCAAGATTGTTTGGGACTGAAATTCGAAGGTTGAACTAGTTACCAGTATATTTGAGGGCACTGACTTCCCAACAACAATTGTCATAGATTTTTATAACTAACGGGCCGACGCGGCGACGGCTTAACGTGCTCTCCTAGGTACTTTTATAAAGAATTTCCTTTAAGAGAAACCAAGCAACACTTTTGGCCCGATCCGGGATATTGCGTACATCAATAGACCTACGAGGCAGTCGTATTTTGTTTACCGATCGTAGCTTAGTAACACGCTTTTATGAGCTTCAACAGTATGTATGTTTATTTGAATGTAACCGACTTTTGTAAGCGTGTTTCTTAAATCATCATCATCAGCCCATCGCAATGCACATACTACTGGACATAGACGTCTCCCATTGCACACCACTTTCATCGATTTTAGACTTCTCGCATCCAGCTTCCGCCAGCCTTCCACCAGTCGTCACACCACTTAACCTTAACACACTACGTTTGCTGAGTCGCAGCCACCATCCCAGAAATCTTCTTACCTGTTGGGTTCATCATGGGTCATCAGTTCTGCGGCTAATATGACCAGCCCACTGCCACTTCATGTTGCTAATCTATATTAAATTATATTATTTTGTATCATGTATATCTTTAGATGATATCTGTTAACACACTAGCTTTCAATTACATTTTAAATGTAACTCAAACTAGAACTCTTACAGTTTGAATTATTATACTTGTTGAGTTTTCGGTGATGTACAGTTATTATTATGCACACATATTATAAATACATTCATACACATATTACACACACTAATAACAATTTTAGATATAAAAAAGTACTTTATATTCCGTACAGTCCTTTGCGAGTAAAATACGTGATGGGAGAACTTTGTTTTGATTTGTACGGTTAACACACGCATGGAGGAGTGAGGATTTGCCAAAGTTCAGGCGTATACAGAGAAAAAATGGACAATAAAACCGCAAAAAGTTACATTTATACCTTTTTTTAACCTATCAAGATAACTCTGCTCTGCCTGACAGAAAGCATGTGTAGAATCCAAAAGAGGTGGTCACTACACTCACTGCGAAAGCCGTCCCAGTACCAGGCTTCCTTACGGACCGCTTAAAGGACCCGATATCATAGTAGGAAAGAAACGCGTAAGCTGGTAGTGAGTTTCAGTTTTTACCTACTCGGCACAGGAAGGAACAGCCGAATTGCTTAGTTCTAGTGCGTATTTCTTCCACTTTAAGGCAGTGAGTTACAGCCAACGCGTGTTGTTCTTCCCATTTCATCACAATCAACTTAAGTGTGTACGAATATTCATATTTAATTGAATACTGTTGATGATGACCGATATTGCAACAAAAGTTTCTATTAATTCGCCGTTCATCTAAAATATGTATTAGTAAAATCGTAAATTAGTACTAATATGTATATAATAAAATTTCCAATATTATTTGTGATAATATGTCCAACCGGCAGGCAGACCAATAACGCTGCTTGATGTTTAATGCACTGTGAGTTTGTGCACTTGACTGCCCTAATACATATCGTAAGCAATGAGACAGCCTTCTATATATAGTGACATATTTTGTATTACTTCTATATTACAAATCGCACATAGCCACTAGCTGCAATACTGACTGTTTATTTGAATAAATCCTATCAAAAGGTATAGTACCTACCTACTTTCCTATAGATATTGAAGAAGGTTTTATTTTCAAACAAAAAGTGGGTGTATTACTATTTTGGATTCTTAGCATATATTTTTTTAGAAAGAGTTTATAAATGACTAAGTTTTGTGTTTAGATAAACGAGTTATTAACCTTCTACTGTTTTGAAGTAAAATAGTTACGATTTAAAAAAAGCACTGCTTCATAACATTAAACCGAATTAAAACGTAGACTATTTTTGAATAGTAAAATAATCATAAGCCATAAAAGATTATGAGGAATAATAAGTTTAATAAGAAACAGTTCATTTGTTATTACATACAGACACTCTAATTTTATTATTAACATATATTACTGCTTAGCTCGAAAAACAATTATTAGACGATACGATAGGTTTTGATGTACACATACTCTGGGTGTCTATAAAATATCTATGGCCACTAACGCCTAAACTAGGCCGAGCCTGTATCTTAGACGTTAGTTTTTCCCAGTATTTAAATACATCATAAGAAATGTCACCACACGGAACCGTCCGTGTGGTGACGGATTAAGAATACAGAGTGTCATCACCCCTATTCATTTCGCAGGTGTCGTAAAAGGCGACTAAGGGATAAACTACGCAAGCGAAAACAATGCAAAGAGAAGGAAAACTTGAAACCAACCCTATACCTGTCTGGCCAGCGTGGTACAGTAGGCCAAACAAAGTCTCCTTTCTAAGGAGAGGCCTATGTCCAGCAGTGGACTTTTGAAGGCTGTTAATGATGATGATGATGATAAGACATGTACTCATCCAGATCTATATCAAAACCAGTACATCAATACTAATACAAGAACATCGAAAAGCGACAGACACACAGTATGCATATATACTTACACGCATTATCCAATTTCAAGATTTATTGGTCGAACTTAGGTACTGTAATTTCTCGACACAGTTATATCGCACCCTACAATAGTAACAGAAGTTGTACATGTGGAAGGAAGGCAGTGAAGTTTTAATAAATATTTCTCTGTCTGGCTCATATTTCTTTCAAACATCAATATAGAAAGATAAAATAAACGCCCTCATTTAACAATAAGAAATAAGGCCATAAAATTACTTTTTATTATAAGTTGTATTTCAACTGTAAAGAAGATAAAACAAAATTAGCCTTGCTTATAATTTTTCTGAAACAATTGACATAGATTGAATTTTAAATAAAATAAATTAGCGTTTGAATTCAGTTAATGTTTAAATTAAAGGGCCGGGAGAATTATTTATTTTTATCTATTGAAAACTAAGGTAAACAGTAGCTATCATATACAGTGGAACTTAGTACTAAACATAGCCAAAGGCAGATGTTTTATTAACCACGAGAAAATATATTTTGTTAACTTCACTAATGACATGATAATTGGCGAAAGGCTTTCTGTCTTGTAATTGGAGAAACCAACAAGCAGACAAGTCAATCAAACAGCTCAATTGATGGTAAATATTAACAGCTACTTGTGCCCACTCTTACAGAATTAGAGAGAGAATATGCCAATATTAAAATTCTAATCAATTAAAAATTAATGGGAGAAATCAAGCAGTAAGAGTGAATATTAATAGGAATTTCTCTTATATTATTTTCAGAGAAGAGATATCAGGCCATCTAATAATCTTCCTGATACCGATCGTTTCCTGCCAGGTCACACACTTATTAGGCCAAAAAATGCAATGCTCAAGTCTGCCGTAAAATTTCCTCATGATGACAAGAAATTGGTTTACGGAAATTCGGATAATCTCAGCATTATGTAAGTTCCACTTGAAGATCTTTTTCAGGCATTTGAAAGTTTAATAAACCCTTTTACCCTTTACTTTTACGTTAGAAGATTAATGTTCTGTGTTACATGTATAGCGAACATATTTCTTCTATCTTGGTCCATCGTGGGGGTTCACGTTTATGCGAATATTAGGTGGATATCGAATAACAATGATCGTGTATTCTTTTGGAGCCATGTTTATTAATTAATTACTGTACTCTTATTCTAACCTTACGTGCTAAGGTATGTACATGGAATCGCTTTGTTATGATCTTATAGCTACATTATATATTCTAAATCTATCGTTACATTGCACAATAAACACGTCTTATTATCAACAAGGAAATGACAGTCGGAATCCTACGTGCTCGATAATCGGCACATATCTGAATTGTGCTGGACAAGCATATCTCTATATAATTTCCGTCTTTGACTTTAACCAATATATATGACGCAGGAATATAACTTCCCACCAAAAAAATTTACGGTAGTAAATTCAGACAAACTTCATATTATATCAACAATTGACGATTATAAACATAACCTATTTCGCTTACATAATATAAATCGAATACATGTACCAAAAAAATGTTAACGAATTCTAACGTGAACCGCTAGTAATAAAATCGTTGCTTCTGCAATAGCAGGAAGATTAAAACATCATTACTACCATTAGCTATCTATACTTCTGTGTTTGATTTAATTGGAGTCGTGTTAATGGCTTTTTCCATTTATAAGGAAATAGTTAAACGATTGGTCAAAACTTCTATTGATTATAAAGCGAAGTCTTTTTAGTTCGTCTAAGACTGAGTATTATTAGCATTGGCATTAAAATAGCAAAGCTGTAAAATTCCTCAGAACGTTAGTAGTAGAAAATGATTTGAAGCAATGTTATGATGATAGTATTGAAGGGCTAAGTATATTTATGAAAAGACGCTTTATTTAGTATAATTTACAAAGCTTGAGCACGATGTATGTGCGGAATAATTTGAAAGCTTATTAAGAGACATACTAGTATTTTTAGTCAATTTTCTTGAAATTTTTCGGAAAAGATTTAAGAGTATCAGACAATCACTATTTACTTGTAACTCTGAGGGGGTTTAGGAAATGTTATTTTTATACGGGAATAGTCAGGGTTCATCTTATGCTCTTTTGATGAAGTATATTCCTGCGTCATATATTATTTAAAGTAATTGATGGAATTTATACAGAGATATGCTTGACCTTAGAAAGGAGGTCACCTCCTTTCTAAGGTCAAGCCTATGTCCAGCAGTGGACTGTTAAAGGCTGTTGATGATATGCTTGACTAGCACATTTTAGATATGTGCCTATTATCGAGCACGTAGGAATTCGGACAAACATTGCCTCGTTGAGATCAAGACGTGTTTATATGCATTTTAACGCTAGGTTTTAGAATATATAATTTAGCTATAAGAGCAAAACATATATATACCGTATTCATACTTTAGTAAGTAATGTTAGAATAATTAACTAGTAATTAAATAATAAACATGGCTGCAATTGTAGTATACGTATACTGTCGTTTTAATTCGATACCAACTAAAAGTTCGCTATAAACTACAAGAAATGGAATGATCTAGATGCAGCTTAGAATATCAAACTCTTGCCGTACACAGAGATGTTATAAGTTTGACCTGCATTTGTTCTTTAGTTGATTCTAGCTTGTAGTACTGTAAATAAATCACATGATTACATTTGTATTCCTATTTATTAATCATTTGATGTTTTAATAGGTACGATAAGGCACCCCTTAAAGTTTTGTATACTGGTTTTAGAAAAGGAAATAATATATTGGTAAGTATCTAATCATAATGTATGTTGTATCTAATCATAATGTTTGTTATTAACTTAACGAATATATTATATATGTTCTTTTGTTTAATAATATATTAACTTAAATATCCTACTGTTTCTTATTTAATACTTGACATGCTGACTTTAAATACTTAACAAGCTTCCAAGCTAACAAGCAAGACAGAGTACTGTCTGATAGAAAGCAGAAAGAAAAATCCAAAAGTGATAGCCACCACACTCTCTGCAAATGCAAGCAATATGGCGGCATACACTATGGCTTTCTACTGAGAAGCTTTTTCACGAGAAAAATCGTCTCACTATTTTTATTACGCTTTTTTTTGTTGTTGACGCGGTGTAAAACTGAGTTTTCTGAAAAGCGGAGACTGGAAGGAATGACGAATTCTTGGTGCTAAAGTTTCTGAGATATGGTGAAAAGATGTTGCTCAGTCGTCCTAAATAAGCATTTATTGAAACATTACGTTAATAAGTTCAAAGCCTTGGGGTTAAGTCGTGAGTTGCCAATTATATTTTACTCATTATAATATTGCAACATTCCAGGCAACAATTTTAAAATCTGCTAAAACACAAGGATTAGACATAAATATGGAGTAAGTACACCAGTTTTTTATAATAATATAACATATGATATAATATTTGTGTATTTTTTTATAATATGCCTCTGCTTTCTGCAACCTAAGGAAGATTTACGAAAGACTTTTTTTTAAACTACTTTCTGTAGTAGTAGTAGTAGTGATTTTAATACTATTTCGTCTCTATACCGAAATAAACTCTTTTGCAAAAAAAAACGGGCACTTAAGAAAAGAACTATTTTATAGTAACTATTTGTTTGTTTGACAATTTTAGGTATTGTTATCTTCAGAATTTTATAAATTAATTAGGAAGGAATAGTTTTCATCAGTTTTATCATAACATTTTGATTAAATTATTGACAAATAATGTTTAAGCTCAAAACACTATTAATGTACCTGCTCGCTAAATAAAAATGAAACGCGTTAATTTCTTTGTTTTATTGAATACATTAAAAGCAGATAAAAGTTTAGTATTGAGTGTGACCCCCTCTTGCTGAAACCACGGCTTGCATTCGTCTGGGCATGCTAGCGAGTATATCTTTTATGGTTTCTTGGGGAATACGTTCCCACTCCGCGGTGATAACATTCTTTAGCTCTCTGATGGTCTTAGGAGCCGGCTGCACTGATCTCACTCATCGCTTCAGAACGTCCCAGACCTGCTCTATGGGATTAAGGTCCGAACTTCTAGCTGGCCAGTCCAAACGACGAATTCCGACTTCTAGGATATACGCTTCCACATCGCCAGACCGGTGGGCGCGAGCGTTGTCGTCCATAAAAATTGAGTTTTCGCCAAGACCAGTTAAAGCGGATTGTGCATAAGGAATTAGAACTTCCGTTATGTATCGGTGTCCAGTCAGTGTACCGTTTTCGATGAAGACTAACTCCATCCATAGAATTTTTTCCTGCCCAAAACATAACAGAGCCCCCTCCATAAGGTG
The DNA here is from genome assembly GCA_932526445.1 of Phragmatobia fuliginosa. NCBI lineage: Eukaryota > Metazoa > Arthropoda > Insecta > Lepidoptera > Erebidae > Phragmatobia > Phragmatobia fuliginosa. The sequence goes on along the minus strand of OW052058.1, from coordinate 5,843,170 downwards.
TGATTTCTTCAAAACATGCCTCTGCAAAGCGATCTCCTCGTCTACGTAGCACTCGCCGACGTCTGTCTTCACCATTCAGAGATATTCTGGCTTCATCGGAGAACAATACCCTATCCCAGTCTTCATGAGTCCATGACACACAATTTCGAGCGAAGCTAAGCTTGGCAACTCGATGTCCACGGAGTTATTTAGGGCCGCGTGCCGTGCGATGACTGTGTATATTAGCAGCGAGAAGCCTCCTCCTGACCGCCCATAGACTAATTTGCACATTTCTTACTTCTTCGAGTCTGTTCTTGAGGTCCACATAAGAAGATTTGCGATTTCTCAACACTTGACTAACTAGAAAACGATCATCCCATGGTTCGGTACATGTCTTTCTGACAGAACCAGGCCTTCTCTTGACGGAACCGGTCTCTTAATAGCACTGCCAGGTCCTTTGAACTGTCGACCGAGTCACATTTAGCCTCTGAGCCTAGAAGCATTGGCTGCAACTTTCTTCAAGCAGCTTTTGCTCGCGTTTATCACTTTATCTACCACTTTCGAGAATGCTAAACAGCAAGCTAACAATACTTTTAAATGTCAAGGACATCAGATAATTTAATAAAAATTGACAAAAAGTTAGTTAGAGTCGATATTAACTATAGGGAAAAATGTAGTAAAAAGTTGTTTTCTTTGAAAACCAGGCTCAGTCAAAAATTTGAATTTGGAAGGTACTCTCATAAACATTATGGTACTTTTATAACTGGCCAGTAACATGTTAAAATGATTAAAACCTTTTTGGTATATTATTTTTTTCATCCAGGAAGAAAATCGAAACCGCCCGTTTTTTTTGCAAATGAGTGTATATGATTTTGCACAAAGCTACATATTCTTAGTCGCAGCATTTCTTAAAAAAACTACAATCAATTTATTTAAAATTTCAGTAATCCTTCTCTGGTAAGTACTATATCGCAAAATAGTAAGCCATAAGTAAATGTAGTATTATACTAGTATCACAAAATGTTCTAGTTTCTCAAATCAACTAATTTCTGGTTTTGAAATTAATAACTAATATAGGTATTTACGTAAAATCCAGAAATGGTCCTGGGATTTACATATTCATTACCACTCAACAGCGACACACGACATCATCATGATTAGATGAATTCTTATTTTCGGCAAATATTAGAAAGTACATATAGCAGAAAACAACAAAAAAACTCCTAATTAAATCATCATCCTCCTAGCCTTATTCCCAAGTTTATTTGGGGTCGGCTACTAGTTCAACCGGTTTTACCTGAATTTCAGTTTTTCCACGGAGCGACTGGCATCGGACCTCCGCAACCCTAAGGGAGAACTGAAATTCGAAGATTGAACTAGTTGTCAGTATATTTGAGGGCACTGACTTCCCAATAACGATTGCCATAGGTGTTCATGACAACCGGGACCGACGGCTTTACGTGCTCTCCGAGGCACGGGCGTGAATCACCGCCAAACTTCCAAACTCCGGGGCAGCTATTAGGAATTTCCTAAGAAAATCCCAAAAACACTTTTTGGCCCGACCCGGGATTTGAACCCAAGACCTCTTGATTAGCAGTTGCATACGCTAACCACTAGACCAACGAGACAGTTAAATCAATTAAATCAATGTCCTTGAATTAGCTCATGGATTTTTTTTTACATTTATTTTTGAGCATAATTCAAAAATAACTAAATAATCGCTTAATTTAACAACAACAACATTTTGAGACCGGACGATGTCCAGACTTTTGGAAAAACGAGTCAAGTTGGCATTATTTAATCAGTCGTGGAAGCTGTAACTATTAGGTTGAAAGGAAACTAATTGGAAAGAAAATACTTAAAGATATAAAACCGCAAGGCAGGCCTGTGGATCGTAGGAGACGAGTAAGGGAGCAAATTATTTAGAATAACTTAACTGTTAAGTGAAGGACGACTTGTAATGAGCAATCCATCTAACAAGCGTGGTATAGTAGAAAAAAACCTTCTTTCTAAGTAGAAGCCCATGTTCAGTGAACTGTAATATGTTATTGATGTGATGAGTTTTTTGATGACAGTTTTTTTTTTTTATTAAATACTTTTAAAATTATCTATGGCTAAATCAAACGTAACTGTTTATGCATTCAGATCATAGTTCAAAAAAAGAAGTCAAAATCTGGCTCCAAAGGAAATGAATTGTAAGTATTTTAAAAGTAACCAAATTAATACGAGTAAGTAGTAGAAACACTTATTTTTAATGTTTTTCTTAACACTGAAAGTTGTAATAACCCATCCTTCATTGGTCAAGATGCAAAAGTACCCTTGATGCTAGCAACGTTGGAGTAAAACGCATATCAGCAGTTTTAATTAAACCTAATAAAAGAAAATTTTGTCTTTTGAAATAAATTAAGTTAATTACTAGTAAATATAGTAAAACAAAAAGTGCAAACAAAAGTCTATTTTAAGTTGTGTCTAACAATGTTATTTGCAAATTACAGAACAGATAAGATATTGACGGTTAAGGACGTTGTAAAAAGTATTAAAAGTCCTGTAAGTAAAAAATATGTATGTATTTTAAGTGATAAATATAAGGACGATTACACAGATGGTGTAATGCTTAAAGCGGTTGTCACTTTCTACTGCTCTGAGTGTTGTGGGCTTAAAACCCCTATTTGTATGATCCACAAAATGATGTATTTTTAAAACGAAAAATTAAAGAAATGCATAAAGGTGGATGAATTATGTGAAGAAGGATATGGTTAGGAAAAGAGTGAACTTTGAAATAAGGAGTTATAGACTAGAATGGATGAATATAAAAATGCACCAACCCCAAATAAAAGTTCAATAAGAACAAGCAGATAATTAAAGTTCAAAGACATATTTAAAAGTCAATGTTCCACAGTTTATCTAGCTGTGCTCGGTTAAGTCAAGGTTTATTCACCTTAGGTATGCATTAAATACATTTTAACTTTTTGTTTTTATGTATTTACCATTACTTTACAACTAATACATAAAAATCTCGTATCATGGTGTTTGTTACCAAACTCGTCTATAACGAATGTACAGATTTACGTGAAATTTTGTGTACATATTGGGTAGGTCTGAGAACTGGCCAACATCTATTATATTTTTCATACCCCTAGAACGTGAGCACCAGGCACTACCTTCTACTTATATACCATGCTATTTGTTTGATCCTATTGTTGCCTGTAACAGATTGACACTTCCTTAGTTTTAAGTCGAATCTAGTGTACAATAAAAACATATATTATTATTCAGTAATCGTTACAATCGTTACAATCTAAAATCATCAATCATTTAATTCATACATCTATTTCTAGGCAAAACTTGCGAAGGAACGTTCGAATACCATGATATCGTGAGTATAAATATACAATATCGCAATTTTTTAACGTTGCTATCAAATTTATATTTATAAAGTTGTTTTATTTTAAAGCAAAAAGCAAAAACAAAATATTTTCGTTACACCTGGGCAAGTAAGTATTGAATATATCTTTATTTAATAATATTACCTGTATAATCTTTATTAGGCATTCATCATCTGGCATCAGTAAAACAAACATACAAAAAATAACAATATTATTTTAATTTTTTAAATGGCACATGGGGTGCGTTAATTGAGCATGCTTGAGCTCTGCCTGACTTTTAATTACTACCGCCACTCATCGACACTTTACAACTCAAGACTCACAAAATCCCTCCTACGTTTGGCCTACGTTTAAGGGACTTCACACACTGGCGACGCGAACACGCGCGTGGGCGCGGGGCAGCCATTGCAGCCAATCCCGAATCTGCTAGCCGCACGCGCTCACGCGCCTAGGCGCGTGTTCGGTGTGTTGGACCTGGCGTGTTTTCTATACTAATCGATGTACTTGCATACAATATTAAAATCTGCCGCTCCGCGCTACGCGTCGTAGCGCGGTGCAGTGTGTGAATAGCCTAAGAGTAAGGAGAGAATTTCTTAGTGCCGGTTTTTTGCAAAGACTTTAAAATGTTTGTATTATAAACATTATAATATATTATCTGGACCCACAGTTATCTTTATTTCATTGCTTTAATTTTGTTTTCACTTAACCCAATTTTTATTTAAATAGCTGATGTTACTAGAAATTTTTCTGATAACATCAACTATCTGGCAGTAAAAGTTCCGTTAAAATTGGTCCAGACAAACAAAACTTTTAAAAGTAATTTTTGATATAAGTACTTTCATACGCATTTAGTGAAAATTGATCATTTCAAATTACAACCAACACCAAAAATATTTGTGTAGATGACATTTAGGAATTATTAAGTAATTTTTATCTTCATGAAATTGTTAGACCATCATAAGATCTCTATACATACCCTTTTTATCCCACTGTCCTTTAAACGGGGCATGAAAATGCATATCCCTAGTCCGCCATAGATTGAGGAATTTGCAGTGAGTATGTTTGCCCTCACTCTTGGATTTGACTCTACTCATGTTTTCAATCAGACAGAAAAAACCAACCTTGACAGGCTGTAAATTAATAAAAAACTTTAAAAATGTATAATATGCTTATCTATATAAATAATTAAAATTGGAGTGTCTGTTTGTAATAACAAATAACCAGTTTTTTACTAAATGCATATCAAAGTATTTACGGTAGTGACATCCAAAATAGATTTTTAACTTTTTTGTCTGTCTGACTGTTTGTTTCGGGTAATTTCTGAAACGGCTGGACCAATTTTAACGGAACTTTCCCTGGCAGATGGCTGATGACATAAGGAGTAACTTAGGATATTTTTTTAGACTAGCTTCACTCCACGGCGTTACTCAACACAACAATATCCACGGGTAACACAGCGGGACACAGCTTGTAAAATATATGTTTACCGCTGTTAATGAGCATGTATATAGTTTTGACGATATCATATCCTTTTGCAGGTTCATCTAAGTTTAAAAACTAAGAAAGATAAAAAAGAAAAGTTGTAAGTGTGAAAAGTTCTTGAATTTTTTTATACATTTTTTAATTAAGCCTACCAAAGTGACTCTACTCTTCCTGATGGAAAGCATGAGTAGAATCCAGGAGTAGGGGCCACCATGATCATTATGAGGGTAAGCGATGTAGGATGGTAACCCATATCATGGCGGCTTATTTATATAATTCTGCATCATTCTCCCGGCCTCGGAGGACGGGAGAATGGTCAAGCCGGCCCATTACAATACTATATATTGTACTTTTATTCTACTATGAATGAATTTTCAACAATTTTAACCTGACCAGTTTTGCTTTGTGGCTTTATAAAAGGTTACTCAGTAACGTTAGTGTGTACCAATTTAATAGTGTAATAAATGTACAAGTGAGTTCAATTTCAAAAATGTATTCTAAAAAATTCCACTAAGTGCCGACAATCGAGAGTATACATACATTATTTAAAATGTTTATTTAAATAACTCTTAAATCATTTCTAAACAATTCTAAAACAGAATAATCTTTACAGAGATGAAAGAACGAAAAGAATTCAAGACATTCTTAACGGCAAAGAAACAGTAAGTAAATAATTAAATAAAACTTTGTAGTGTCAGCTTTATACGGGTTCAAGTAAAACGGAAATTGCTTTTCTAATTTTAGACTTTACAGTCGGTATATAATTTGCTCTCTCTATTATCCTTGGGAAGTATTAAAACTTTACTACAACTAGTTTGAGAGACGATTAAGTTTTGAGGAAACAGGTATCTTTCTTCTCGCTCTCTCTTGAGTTACAATAGTACGTATAAATAGTAAAAAGTTGGTTCCATATGGGACTGTTATCGCAATTTTGATGTTTTACTGGCTACGGTATTAAGGTTAAGGTGGGATAATTTTGGGTGTTTTTTTTTATTAAGTTCAGGTAATTCAATATTATACTATCCTAAGTATACTACCTCGTTAAATTAGCCGTAAGCGAATACGATTGTTGATTAAATTATGGTTTCGGGTTCGATTCCCGGGTTGGGGCCAAAGTGTTGTGAGATTTTCTTGCAAGAAATTCTTAATAACAGCCCGGAGTATGAAAGTTTGACGTTATTTATTAACATTCTGGGTAGTCGTCGGTTTGGGTTGTCATGAACATCTATGGCAATCGTTATATAAATAAATACAAATAATAAATATTATTATGTACAAATGACACACAACATCATTCAGTCCCAAACTCAGCAGAGCCTGTACTATGGGTATTAGACAACAGATGTAAATAGATGATTCTTTGTAAATATATATAATAAATATATGTACATATAAATATATGTCCGTGTGGTGACGGATTAAGAAAACAGAGTGTCACCACCCCTATTCATCCAGCGGGTGTCGTAAAAGGCGACTAAGGGATTTATCCCTTAGTCGCCTTTTACGACGCAAGACAACATCAATGCAATGAGAAGGAAAACTTGAAACCAACCCTATACCAACCCGTCTGACCAGCGTGGTATAGTAGGCCAAAACCTCCTTTCTAAGGAGAGGCCTATGTCCAGCAGTGGACTGTTGAAGGCTGTTGATGATGATATTATACATAAAAACACCCAAACTCCGAAACAGATATTTGCATATCATACAAACATTTTATCCGAACCGGGAATCGAACTCGAGACCTCTTGATCAGCAGACGCATACCCTAACCATTAGACCAACAAGGCAGTCGACCAGGCAACAGACAGACAGAGTATGGAAGTCAGTGCCCTCAATTTTCAAGGAGCAATACTATTTGAAATCAATAAGTGACCTTTTGGTTGTATAATTGATTTTAGGACTACAATTCCCAATAAGTTTTAATATTTAAATATTAAGTAAATTAAAAAATACCAACACATTATGAATAAAAGTATTTAATGTCTATTGATGTGATTTATTCTGTTATTATGTAAATCCATAACATGAATATATAACGATAAATGAAAGTAACTGCTTATTTTCAAAGGTTGGAAAAAGAAAATTTCCTACAAAAGATAATTCGTAAGTATTCTACGAGTACCTACAATTTATATTTTCTAAGTATTAGAAAACACTCTTGAATATTTATAAAAATAATACCAATCGAGTTGAGAACCATATAAATTTGGATCAATATAAATTTAATGAATACTTTGCTCGTGGTTTCGCCTACGTGTTATTCTGATGTATAACTTTGATTGCCTTTTTCATCAGGGATTATATTTTCAAAATAATCTTCTATTAGAGCTCGACTACGCTCCTCACGGAACACAAATTTCAGCTTCCTCCGCTCAGTAGTTACGGGTGTGCGTTGTCTTTCAGTCAGTCAGTATAGGAAAACTGTATAATGAAAGTCTTTTCCTATGAATCCCCTGTGGTATGCTGGTAGTCGCATGTTTGTAGACCAAACAGTTCGTAATGAATTTCAAAGAGGTGCAACACGAGTTAGATCTTAGCATGGGTATCAGTGATCTGGTAGAAGCTGGATGCAAGTAGCCGAGGATCGAACTAAGTGGCGTGCAATTGTACAGGTCTAAGTCCAGCAGTAGACTGCGACTGATGATGATGATGATGAAGGGTGTCAGTGTTCTAAACGATCACTGTTTCAAATATCTTTTGTTACTACTTTCATGTATAGTTTGCATTTTTTCCGAAATAAATATTTATTTTTATATAGTTATTAATAACGATAGCATATAAGAAAATTTTCAATCTAGCTAACCAAAGTAAGCGTGAACAAGTGTTTTAGAAAAATATCTATTCAATAATAATGTTTTTTTTTTCACTTGGTAGATCTGAAATTTAAAACAAATAAAAATTTTGGGTTTTTTTAAAGAATATTTACTTGACTTAGCACGTAAAACACAATAAAAGAAGCTTTTTAATCTAAACTAAGTTCTAAATCCAAGAAAAACATCAAAAGAAGGTTTTTTTTATATGTAGAAGTTAGTTTTACTAAATTGGTTTTATGTATGTATGCCAATCACTCTGACTGATTTTGGGCGTTCTCGCATCTAACTCCTGCCAGCCAGCCTGCTCAAGTCGTCACTCCACCTGGCCAATGGGCGTCTTACATTACGTTTGCCGTGATGCAGTCTCTACTCCAGAATTCTTCTACACTAATGGTCATCAGTTATGATTATCCGAGTGGTGTGCAATGGGAACGGAGCGCTAGGCAAGATCACCTCGCGTGGTCGGAGTATTCTTCCTTTTTGTTGGAGGAACACGATACCACCACAAGTGCATTTATATTAATGTGGTCGTGTATATATGTGTAAATGGATGTAGATCGGACGATAGGCACGAAAAAGTTGTAAGCCAGTGAGCGATGAGTTGAATTTATTCTCAACCACGAACCTGAGCCTATTTTATACAAAAGTAATATTGACTATTTGTCTCTTTCACTGAAGATGTCAAACATAGTCACGTAGAAGAAATGCAAGTTGAATTGAAAAAGTCATGATGTCTTGGCGATAATAATGCCTGAATTCAAGAACGTTTTATTTAGTTACCTTATACATGCCGTTCAGTTCCTACTCGAAATAACTATTATTAAAGTGTATATCTAGTTCAAATTCTTGGCAGGCTTTTCTCCATCCAGTATCCTGAAACAGGAAATATTAAACCCCTTTTGGCAAGAGCTGAGATATATACCGATCATTGAAATTGAAGCTACTATATACCTAAACAAATTAATGACATTGAAGTGTTTGTTTATTTCAATATTAACAGTTTTTAAACCCGGGATTTTAAAAAAAGCAATTCTAAAAGCAATTTTAATTTTTTTGTATGTTCGTTTCTTTTGTTTGTCTATCTGTTTGTTTCAGCTAATCTCTAGAATGACTATACTGATTTTGAAGGGACTTTCAATGACTACACACCCCCAGATACAGCTATTCTTAAATACGTCTATAACTTTCTAGTAAGTCTAAGAAGAAACAACAGTATGAAATAAAAGTTACCTTTACTTAAACAATTTTCATTAATCTTTTCAGCAAAGAAAGAGCTCGAGATGTAAAAAAATTCCTGAATAGTCTTGTCACAGTAAGTTTTATTAGCTTAAACTAAACTAATCATCAGAAACATTTGACCTCCTAAGTGTATACCTCATTCGGACAGATAAGATCTAGTGCTGAGCATATAACTAGACTGAACTTAAGTCCAGTTATAGTAGAACGCCAATGATGCAAAAGCACTCAATAGGCAATGAGTATGAGAAAACTATTCTTGGATTTTGATTATGTTTCCATCATAGAGTGAAGTCAATATGACAAGTATATCTATATTGTGTGCCAAGCCTGTAAGCTTGCTCAATACAGGATAGTGGTTCTCGTTGGTTCCATAAAGGGTACACATAATACACCTTCTCTAAGTCCCCGAGATGGCACACTCTGTAACTTTATGCGGTTTGAAGCCCACCTCGACTCTTCCTTTTTTTTGTGCGGAAATATTTTAAGATACCACCAGCTGGGGGTTATATCGGACATGAACTGAACAAAAACATAGACCGTCTCGGGTACTAGAAACCCGGGAACCAAGTGCTCTCTAGGCAGAAATTACCTGAAACCCCGGCATACTTGACCTACAACTTCTAAAATTTCCCCCCGCCTCCCTCGTATAAGAATCCCGATATTCTTTCTTTCCCGAAAAGGGTACGCGCGCTTTTTAGCCCTGGCCTACTTCTGCTAGAGTTACAGATGGGCTCATCTGTAACCCTGTCACCTCAACACTACTTATTAAAATGATACACCGTTAGAGTTTACAGTCTACAAAAAACAAGGACAATTGGACGCATACGTTAAAAGCATCATTTGGTAATGTTGTTAAATGCAAATAGGTTAGTATCACATTACAGAAAGGATAACGTTATTGGGGACGTTTACGGAGGAAGCATTATCTTTTATATAAGGAATGAATTGGAATAAATAGAGAGTTGAGACGTTCCTTACCTTGCTATTTATATTATAGGTGTTGTGGTAAAAAGAAATCTATTATTTTTCCAATAGATCGCTTTAGTTACTTGTATCTCGCGTTGTATAAGTCTTAAGTTAGAAAAGTGAGATTTAGTACTAAAAAAAATTCTGACAGTTTTTTGATTAGTTGACTCAGTTCTAGTCTTCAATTTCATGCAAAAGTAACTAATTTCTTAGATAAATGTTTAGTACCACGTTACCCACGTATTATTATTATTAAAAGTGATATTCTTAACTATTATTTTTTTGTTTACAGTCGAAAGAGAAGTTATCTTTGTAAGTATGTTTATTAAAAATATTGCAGAAGGCGGACGAAGATTATTTAGCTCAAAGTCTCTTTTTAATTGCGTGTAGCCATTCTTATGAAACAAATATTATTTTAAGAATAGCAATCACATTATTAATTTCCTTTACTTTTCTTAGTAATTGGAAAGGTCAGCACAATCAATTATGAAATATCAGAAACTTGGTTGATTAACAAAAACAAATTCTTTTTTATCTGACTACAGTAAAGTCAATAGGAAGAATAATATTTTATGTAGTCCTTTTATTTATTTATTCAACTGTAGTGCCTAAATGGCTGCACCGATTTTAGTGAACAATCATCATCATCATCAACAGCCTTTAACAGTCCACTGCTGAACATAGGCCTCTCCTTTGAAAGCAGGTTTTGGCCTACTATACCACACTGGCCAGACGGGTTGGTAAATGGTTCGTTTCAAGTTTTCCTTCTCTTGGCAGTGATGTTAGCTGCTTATTTTATTCCTTTAGTCGCCTCTTACGACACCCATGGAATGATTAAGGGTGGTGACACTTTGTATTCTTAATCCGTCACCACACGGACAATTAGTGAACAATGTGTCAATAGTTTCGTGAGAACTTCTCTGGTGACATAGCCTGAATACATTTTATTAAAATGTTTTACTGAGCTGGGTTATAGTTTTTTAAACATTTTCTTTTTTTCTCTATATCTATCAGAAAATATACGTGTAATTTAAAATGGAATAAACATAATTAATCATGTAATACAATTTCATACTTTCAGAGACAATAAAACAAAACATATAGAAGATTTTCTGAATAACAAAATAAAGGTTGGTTTACATTATGTTAGTAACCAGACGTATTTGAGACAACCAGTTTTAGTGATTCAAATAAACAAAGAGAAATAAAATTTAACATACATTTATTTCATTGTTTTTATTTCACTGCCTTGTTGGTCTAGTGGTTAGCGTCTGATCAAAAGGTATCTTGTTCGATTCCCGGATCAGACCAAATGTTTGTATGATCCGCGAATATTTGTTTCGTAGCCTGAGTGTTTTCTATATGTAATATGTATGTATTTACAAAAAAAAAACGAGTATTTTAATGTATTTATATCAGTTGTCTAGTAACCATAATACAAGCTCTGCTTAGTTTGGGATTTGATAGCGTTGTGTGTTAGATGTCCGAAATATTTCTTTATTTATATATTATTTAATTTTAGGTAGACCAAAGAAAAGGTGGATGGATTGTGTGAAAGAAGATATGAATAGGAAGGGAATTAACAGTGAAAGGACGAGTGATAGAGTAGAATGGAAGGATAAAACATACTGCGCCGACCCCAAATAAAATTGGCATAAGAACAGGCAAGCGTGGTATAGTAGGCCAAAACCTCCTTTCTAAGGAGAGGCCTATGTCCAGCAGTGGACTGTTGAAGGCTGTTGATGATGATGATGATGATGATGATGAAGAACAGGCAGATGATGATGATTTAATTTGTTAAGTCATGCACAAAATCGAAGAGTAGTTAGTGGTCGCCGATTTACACAATGTCGAAGGGTGGCTCAACAATACCACTGCATTCTCGCACTCGCCATCGGAGAAACCTCATTGGAAAAACCCATTTTGGATGCTTAATAATTTTTTGTAATTATGATTATTGATTCTTTTTTAAGATTTATGCAAATTATGTTTTTTTTTCACAGTTTTATGGTGGCTTAAAGTATTTGTAAGTATGAAGACAGCAGAAGCCTGATAGCAATTTTAAACTATATTAAATTGATTATAACTTTTTAAATGAATAAAAGATGGCAAACATTTATAGTCATGGTTATTTTGTGTTGAAAATATACACCACCTATAGTTTAGATTATAAAATAATAGCAAATTGATAGTAAAAAGGTTTTCACAAAATCAGGTGTAGTCTTTTTTTGATATATTTAAATTCACTTAAGTTTATGAAAATACAGTACTTTAAAAATCTTTTACTTTCTTGAAATTAAAATCACTTGTACTTTATTCCACAAATTAATAAACTTTTACCTGACCGGTTTTACTCTACAGCATTATCAAATCCCTACTAATATTATATATGCGAAAGTAACTCTGTCTGTCTGTTACGCTTTCACGCCTAAACCACTAAACCGATTTCGAAGAAATTTGGTATGAAGATAGAACTGAACTTGGGAAAGGACATAGGATACTTTTTATTGCGAAAATGAAGGAAGAAGGGTTTAAAACAGGGGACAAAAGTTTGTGTCGAAATTCCTTATTATCAAACATAAAATCATGTAAGATTGTTTAATCTACCCTTACCGTGTCGCGCGATATAATAATAATAATAATAATAATAATAATTTTTATTCACACAAAATAATGTATACACAGTTAACATTGAGTACATTTAATCAGGATCACAGTCCTTGATTTAACTTCATGCGAATGGCAGTACAAAACAGAAATTTCTGTTGCTATCTGTTGATATAAACGAATTAAACGCGGGCGGAGCCGCGGGCGAAAAGCTAGTGTAAAATATATAGAACACTTTTCAAAATGATAATAAATTTCAACATATTGATGTTTTTAAACTTAATGTATTTTAGTTGGTTTAGTGGTTAGCGTATGCGACTGCCAATCAAGAGGTCCCGGGTTCAAATCCCGGGTCGGGCCAAAAAAGTGTTGTTGGGGATTTTCTTTCAGGAAATTCTTAATAACATCCCGGAGTTTGGAAGTTTGGCGGTTATTCACGCCCGTGCCTCGGAGAGCACGTAAAGCCATTGGTCCCGGTGGTCATGAATGTCTATGTCAATCGTTATTGGGAAGTCAGTGCCCTCAAATATACTGACAACTAGTTCAATAATCGAATTTCAGTTCTCCCTTAGGGTTGCGGAGGTCCGATGCAATTCGCTCCGTGGAAAAACTGATATTCAGGTAAAACCGGTTGAACTAGTAGCCGACCCCAAATAAACTTGGGAATAAAGGCTAGGAAGATGATGAATATATTATAGTCGATTAGGTCTCAAATATATAAACCGTAGGCTATGCTGCAAAACCGCATAAATAGCCGATATACAAAATATTACTTTATTATTTTATACATCACGCAACTATCCATCACAGAAAAATTATATTACTAGTATAATTTTATTTTCAGAAACGATAATTATGCCAACTTTCAACCAACAGCACAAAACTTAGTGAGTATCCTTTTTCAAACTCTAAAACATCGCAAAAGGCTACCTAATGATATTTTACTTACGCACACTGCACTGCACTGTTATATGCATTATATTAAAGGTGATTAAATACAAACAATCATCGAGGATGAGCAACGACAACGAACGGGTGACCGTTAGTGGCATAGTTATAAGCCTTTGGGCGGCTTAAAAACTTCCAACGGAAAGATTTCGTCCTTAACCCACTCCTTTTCTACCACCAGTTGCCGTTTCGTTTACTATGAGCCGAGGAACTAGGTATACCCTCGAAAGGAAGTCCATGGAACCCCAACATACCTTGTGTGTGGGAACCAAGACATTCCCTTTAATGTTTACAACACTAGGCGTGCACTCTAGGTAGCGCTCACGCCGCCACCCGGGCATGCTTCTGCTAGGGAGTCAGATAGCTTATGGAGCGCGCTGATGAAGGACGGAGATCGTTTCCCGATCTCCGGCGCCCGAGTCTACACTATCCCACTCCTGACAGGAGTACGGGACCCATCAGTAGGACACTATAGGTTCTTGATTATGAATAACTCAATCAAATTAGTAGGATTTTACTGATTGGTACTATTTAATGGTAAACTAAATTTACCTACAAATTTCAGTTAAAAAGCATAGATAAACGTTAAGTTCAAATTATCAAGCTCTTCAATAACAAATAGAAATTGAACGTTTTAAACAGTTATTCTTTTTGTAGATTGATGAGAATGAAAACAATGCAAACGAAGTAATGGACCAGTATGTATTTTTATATAATATTTATTTTTTATATTTTCAATCTAAAACCCAAAAATATTTTAAGTTTATTAGCATTTCTTTGACATAAACCTTTAAAATGTTATACTTAATTGAATATCTCAGCAGGAGCTTTATTTCCAAAATATATTCAAAAAACATATTATATAGGCTTGGTATAACTTTCACAATTGCATGAGTGGCGTTGTGGCATGTGGTCAACAAAAACAACTGATGAGCGTCACGTGTGAAACATTATGGAGGTGAAAACCCCTGTCATTAAAATTGACTGAAATGAAAGTTTCTCTCATGTGAAATGTCTCTAAGTGAAACAATAAAATAGTCAGTCAACGAACAGTCGAATGACGAATTAATCTTCAGAGGATGTTTCTATCTATAATTTAGGTTATAAATATGCAGATGTCTAAAAAAACAAAAAACATTTTGCCTCTATCAACCCTACGTACAATAATCACCTACTATTGGTGAATTATCTTTTCGTATTGCTAGAGTATAACATTTGTACATGTAACAACTAATGAAAAAAAAATCTTTTTAAGGTATTCATCAGAAGAAAGCATAGAAAATGATGGTGTAAGTAAATACATTGAATGGAAGTGGGTGCGAGAAACCCAAAATCGATCAGAGTAGGAGGATTTATGTCCTGCAGTGTACTACATTATGCTGTTGATGATAATTTAATTGACACGAACACACTCACAGTTCTGGCACTGAATGCCCACAACTCAAAAGACAAGCACGTTGCTGGTTTTAAGTATCTCATTTCTTATTCAAAAACTGGAGAGAGTTCATACATATGGATACAGTTCTCTCTAATCTCATTGTATAGGTGCATTTGATAGTTTGTTGTAGTGTAGGTTTGCAACGATGTAGGTAGTGTTCAAATAAAACAAAGATGTTCTGTAGTTAACGTAATACTCAATATTATACTACTAAGCGACGTGTTTTTAGTCTAGCAATCGAAATTGTGAGATTTCTTATGTTGGATCTTATTCTACATATTTTTGCTAAGTGTGGAGTCATCAAATCAGATAACTGATCTTTCGAGGAAAAGCCTAGGAAGAATTACTTCATCTTCCTAGCCTTTATGCCCAAGATTTTTTGAGGTCGACTACTACAAATATGAATCACTTTGATCTTCTTATGTCTAATCAAAACCGTAAACCAGATCCAGAAAAATAAATAAAATAGTTCTTATTTTTAGCTTTTCAATACAAGAAGAGCAAAGAAGAAAAAGAAAAAGAAGTCGAAACACAGAGAACGTGATAGTAAATATGAATCATCAGATACAGACCCATCTGATTTATCAGCCTCTTCTGATTATGAGAGAAATCCTGGGAATCCATTTACTATACATAGAAACAAATATAAACAAAACTGGCTATGGAATCATTTCGTAAGTATAACAAATTATTTCTAATGCGGCAGTAGTGGTCTTTTGAAAAAAAAATCAAAACCGAATCAACTGCATACGCTTGGTGTTTGAGGCGATTCCCCAAAACACTTGTAACTGGTTTTATAGTTTTTTTCACCGTTGTTTATAACACTTTATGCGATCCAAAAATTGTAGTTCTTAATTCTGAATGTTCTTATTTCCAAATGAAGTTTGTCAAGTAAGGCAATTTGTATTATAAAATATGTTGTTAGGAAATACTAATACTATTTTCTACTA
Organism: Phragmatobia fuliginosa; assembly: GCA_932526445.1. Taxonomy (NCBI): domain Eukaryota; kingdom Metazoa; phylum Arthropoda; class Insecta; order Lepidoptera; family Erebidae; genus Phragmatobia; species Phragmatobia fuliginosa. The sequence goes on along the minus strand of OW052058.1, from coordinate 5,827,362 downwards.
TCACATACAAAATAATATACTTTTAACCCCTTTAAACCCCTGACAAAATTACTGTAAAAATCACTAACTACTTTAATAAAACAGAATCGGTAATTCATAAGCTTCATTTCTATACTACATAGCGTTTTCAAATTAAGAGAAAACGAAAATTAGATCAATGAAGTACACAAGCTTTGAAATAGTAATTTGTTATTACTGTATTATTGACACTTCAGCTTAAGCAAATAATAATTGGATAATAATAGTATTTGACTGATATTCTCTAGCTGCTCTACTCTAGCTAAGTACTCAGATTACAATAGTATTTACTTGAACATTTCAGATGGACGGCGATCATATGAATTTGAATCCATTTGGCCCACCGTTTGCAAATATGGGACCATCTGGTGCTGATTTATTCTTTGGTAGAAAATGGTGGTATTACAATCAGGTACGTATATTTTATCAGTTTTAAGATTTTTGTGAAGCATATTCAGAGTAATATTTCAAACTCAGTCTAATAATGGGGTTGTGATACTCCAGCATACTTACCGAATAGTTTTATTTTACAAGTTATGATAATGGAATTCAAGCGTTCGAATAGTATCATACAAAATAGACTCGATCAACTTGAAAGAGTGATGAATTACCTACGCAAAGCAGCATTTTAGTGCAATTAGCCTTACGTACCTGTAAAACTAAAAGTTTAAGAGAAGAAACAAACCACTAAAAGAAGCTAGATAAAACTGCACCATCTTTTTTTGAATTTTTATTTCTCCTGAGATTTAGCCTGCTTCAGTGGCGCAAGTGGTAGGCAACTGTTCTGCTTGAGGTCTCCCATTCAAACCCTGGTTCAAAGCAAATGTTTCTATAATCTAGATATATGTTGGAGTTTGGATGTTTCAAAAAAAAGGAAACAAGTATTCTATTCGTCAATCCAGTTTTCTTAGTACAAGCTCTGCTTAGTTTGAAGTTAGTTGGCGTGGTGTGTTACATATCCAAAATATTTATTTGTCAGAAACTGAACAGAAAGTTTAGTCTTTTAACCTAGATTTACTTATATACATAATAGCCTTAGAGAATATTAATAAAGCAGTTAATACCACACACACAACTGCAAAGAAGGAGGCAGAGATTGTAGTGTACTAACACCCACATTTTGGCAACCACAATTAGGTCGATCTTATAATAAGGAAAAGGCTTTCATCGATAATCGAGCACTTTATGAACTAACGATGGAATATTAATACACTATGGCAAATAATCAAGAAGGGTAAGCAAGAAAACGGAAAGAAACTAGGAATTTCGTCTTGCATTTGATTTTAAAAAGTATTTTATCTTTTTCAGGATGATTACAAACCTATGGGATAGTCAAAATATGTAAATAATAAAATTTCTAACAATTACATTTGATGTTTTTTTTAAAACCCACTATATAAGAACGGAGAAGCTTCCTAGTCTGAAGTTACAAGTTACTGGCAAGTTACTCTAAGCAAATTGTATCGCAACCAATCTAAGCTATTAGTACTGCAAATTCAGTAGCTTCTTAGTTTTTATGAATAATTTATTGGTGCGATATTGACACAACTAAATAAAATGTGTGAAGTATCTATTTGCAACGTGCAACAAAATTACGTCTTTCTAAAAAAAGTTATGAGGCACTCGGGGACTGCCGCGGTAAAGCTATTGCATAGCATTTTTTATCAACTTACCTATGCGATTATAATTATATATATATATTTTTTTTATTTATGCAGTATTTTTTTACCTTTGAAATTAATACATGTTTATAAAACAATATAATATATACTGTCTTTTTACCAACATACATTCTAACAATATTATTGCCAAACAATATAACCACCCTATTAACCGAAAGACAATAACAACTAAACAGAGAACATAATAGTAATATAAGCATTTCTTTGGAATAAAAAAACACTAAAAACATAGACGGTACTGGAGGACGCGGACATTATGTATTATGTAGATTTTTACAATAGGATTATAGATAGAGCACTCGCGCGACTCACGGGGCGGCACGCTCACACTCCGCCCGCGCACCCGCCACGGAGCACATCCTTGTCGCAATACAGTTACAATCATATTCTCTATCCTTTATCCATGATTCGGTCCCCACGCTCAAAGCCCGCGACAAAAACTATACAATAGCTTAAAAGTATAACAAAGTCACTATTCTCACTCAGAAATGTTTTTTTTTTAAACATATTTGCTCACATCATAGGCGAGACCCTCACATTTTATTATACTCGCAGGTATAAGTAATGAAGTTCCGATATGAAATAACTTTCGTGAAGTCGCTGAAAAATGTTCAATACTTTTAGGGAGGCTATAAGGGCTGAAATTTATGAGCAGTGAGTAATTGATACGTGACCTCAAATATATTGCATTCGGGGAAATATGATCAACTGGCGTTCGCAGCGAGATTATTAGATTACTCTATAGAAATTTCTGGACCTTTTTTTTCTTTAAGTAAGTTTGCAAACATTGGTGAAGCATGATTATTGATTACGAGTTCACGTAAAAGGGCACACAATTTATAAATTCACGTAAGCCGAATTAACTGTTATTAGTGCTGACTTTTTGCTATTACCTTCAAATATTTTTAAAAAGTTGATGTTATAAAATGGAAGCTGTTATGACTTTCATTTTCTACTTTCTGATTTTTAAGGGCTATTAAAAAGTTTGGATTGTATTGATCATTTTAACTAAGACTGTTTTCATGAGAATTTTATCTGTTCTTTGAGTTAAAGGCGAATGAATTCTAAAGTTTAAAGTATGACATTTTGCAAATAAATAGAAGTTAATAATCAACCTAGAATGCTTTGACATCAAACTTTGTCTTTTTATTGCTCAGATGAATAAAACTGGTACTATTGGTAAAACTAAAAGGTGGATAACGTACTTAGAACATGAAAGTGAAGTCACTTTTTTAAATAAGTGCGTCACTTGTCACTTTAAAAAAAATGTACCTGGAAGATAAATTTAGGAGGCATATTTGAGTAGAAAAAATATCGGAAAGGTAAAGATAATTTATTACTAAAAAATAATATATTGGTCGCATTCAAATCAGTCTTATAGCAGCTACCCATTCTACTCTTATTAAAATATTCGTCAGCAACCGAAAACCAATAATAACTTATGGTAAAAATAAAATTTATTTATTTTATTTATTCCTTACTAGCTGACCCCGCGAACTTCGTACTGCGTAACAGTTGATTCAATATCACTAAGTAATTGTTTTGTATTCTCGGAACCCCTCCAATAAAACTTATCAGATATTTTTTTTTTCCTAAAACCATCCCCGTACTTCAAGGAAGACTATAAAAAAAGTATTAGCAAAATCGGTCCAGCCGTTCACGCGTGATGGCGTGACCAAGGGAAGTAGGGATTCATTTTTATATTAAATAGATTAGGCACAGACGTCACGTAGGGAAGTTAGAGTTGTATAGCGTGGAAAATAGTAAAGCGAGAATGTTAACATCACGACGCCGCCGAATAGGATGCCAATTTAGTTTTTTCCGAAAATCCGAAACATGATCATTCTAAAAAAAGTTAAGTACTTGAGAATGTAAATAGAACCAAAAGAGTAAAAAATATACGTTAATTGTATATATTATATTTAAACATATGCATGTATACTTAATTTGTTGCCTACTATTCTAATAATCCATTATTATAATTCATATATATAAATGGTTTTTATTTAATTAATGTTTAACCACTGAACATCTCAAGAGAAATTATATTTTTAATTATAAGTCTAAATCTAATTAAACAACATCTAACAAAAAATTTAAACACTATAAAATAAGGTGATTAAAAAAGAATAGAAAAATTAAATAATACTCATGTTTTACTCTCTACTTTATTAAAGGCTATAAGTTTGCCAAAAAATTACTTACCACATTTTTAGGCCATCAGAAATAGGAACTCCTAACAACACTACGTGAAGGTGATATTGACATTATCTGTGTCGAAAAATTCAAAATTGTGTTTTGTTATCTTATTTTAAACATAATTTTCTGTGTACTTAAGTGTGAAAAGTATTTTTTAATTCCTTCCGACGATTTCTTCACCATTGTGTTATTTTTAAACCCGTTATATGATTTATTTTGTGAGGTTAATTTTTCTATTCTTTTTTAATCACCTTATTTTATAGTGTTTAAATTTTTTGTTAGATGTTGTTTAATTAGATTTAGACTTATAATTAAAAATATATTTACTCTTGAGATGTTCAGTGGTTAAACATTAATTAAATAAAAACCATTTATATATATGAATTATAATAATGGATTATTAGAATAGTAGGCAACAAATTAAGTATACATGCTTATGTTTAAATATAATATATACAATTAACGTATATTTTTTACTCTTTTGGTTCTATTTATATAAAAATGCCGTCCTGCATCGTTATGCAGGACGGCATTTTTTTAGCAGTCACTGAACGACCACTCGTATGATACTGAGGTAAAGAAGCGTAGTTTTGATACATGTGTGTACGTGAGAGCGTATGTTTACTTGACCGAGCTGAGTTTTGTGACTTCACTGGTATCAAAGGCAGTGCGTTATGTACTTTTCTATCCATCTGAGTTTTATAGACTAAGACACTAATATGTGTATAAATAACTCAGGTAAGAGTATAATAAAATAGAGGCCAGCAGCCTACAAAACCTTCCTAGGGAAAAGTAAACTTTGTTAATCCAAAGAATCCATCGTTTATATTTTCAAGCACTATAGTGGCCGACCATATATTAATCTTCGGAATAAAGACTAGGAAGATGATATCATGTAAACCATACCATACTAGGATAAAATATGTACCTACTATAAAAGCAGTAAACTAAAATTAATAAAAAAATATTTACCCCTCTCAAAAAATGTAAAATCATTAATAGTTTTTTTAACTGGTTGTGTCAATAAAATTAGTCTTAACGACTAACAAAATATGCAGGTTATGAAGAATACATTTCCTACAGATACTTCTTGATTTACAAGTGAACAAAAACGTACTCAGGTAATTTACATATCTGTGATAAATGCTTTAAGTTTTCCGAGATGGTAATTCGCTATTCTAAGGCGTTGGCTCTCGTTCTAAGAACATAAGAATGTGTGAATCATTAAGTTATCATATATACATATTCAATTAAGCGGCTTCAATTCAGTTTATTATAATAAATGCCTTTTAATTTTAATAAAATTATTTTTTTATCTATCTAATTTGTGTCTTGTCTAGTTACTTGTTTCTTTCATTAGAAATAATAATTCAGAAATACGTCATCATCATCAGACTATCGCAGTCCATTGCTGGATAAAAGCTTTTACAAAGCACACACTATTCTGTTCGATTTCAGGCTTCTCGCATTGAGCTGTCGAAAAAATGTATCAAGTTTTTTTTTAAAACATGCATTTAGAATAGTTAAACTAAGTTTGAAAACTAACGTATTCTTTGTGTATATTTGTAGTTCGTTAAACTGTGAGAAATTATAGTTTTAGAAGAATATAGACTCGATATGTGTTAGATCATTTCTTGAGTCTCAGATAATAATAGCTATTCAAATGAAAAACGAATGAAAATAAAACAAAATGAAGACTGATATTATAAAACTACATGACTTTCTGTTTTGGGCTCATTTTTACCCGACTGCATTAGAAGAGAGTTATGTTTTGTTATGTATGTCCATTTATTTGGCACACCCTGCAGTCTGAACGGCAGAGCGGATTTTGAGATGTGAGGGGTTGGTGAGTTTGTTAGAATTCTGGTAGTGACGTAGGCTATACAAAATTTGCACAATGGAACCCGCAAATAAAAAAGGCGTGAGATTCTTTATCTTACCTTAGCAATATGGGTATCAAGTGAAAGATCTTAATAAGACCATTTCATAAATATGTAATAATTATTACAGTTATACTTGTATTTCCTTTTGACAGAGATTGCATAGTAATGCATTGTTTTGCAAGCTTACTTAACACTTTATGATGTTGCAGGTGGGGATAAAAAATACTTTGTTACCTACGAGAAGGTAAGATCTCCCAAAATCGTTTGACACCGCATGCGCCACCATAAAGTGTTTCCTTGTAGTAAGCTTGCAAAACAATTAATCATTCGAATTTTATACATATAGATATTGCGATACTTGTTTTTCTCTTTTCAGTTCATTGATTTTAAGCAGTCGGGTTTTTGATTTTATAATAACTATTTTCAATATTTAGAATTTAGTAGAAAACTAATGAATTAATGAAAATGAATAATTATTTTCAATTTATTGGAAATAATTATTATTACAGAGCTCGACAACACTGTAACGAAGCACCACGAGCTCCCGGAAACAATTCACCAAGTGAACGTTATCTGAACATAGTCTCATTAATACTATTGTGCCTAACCGTAACATTTCGGTTCTGCCTGTGCTACAGCACTTGGGTACGGAACATTAAAAATCATGATTATTTCATTCAAGCTTTATCCTAAAGGTAAATTATTTTTAACGACTATGGTGTTTCACGGCAATCAATTTACAAAAATACTCTTTTGATGTTTCAATACACAAGAGCATGCACAATGGATTACGTGACCGTTATTTTGATATCACTTGTAAGATTATAAAATAATCAGACATACTGCTTCAGAAATTAAATTTTATTATATTCTTATAGAAAGAAGAATATCACGAGGATTAAAAGAAAAATGCTTAATTTTTTTCTTAAAACACAAAAGCTTCTAAACATACTCAAGAAAATGAAAGTGAACATTTTTACTTTTTTCATAATTCCTGACCTTGTTAACGCGAGTACTAAGTGAACATTAAAACGATCTGGGGATCTAAATACTCTAAGTTGTATTTCTAACTTACATATGTATATAATATTTTCATTTGTAGAACATTTTCAACTGCAGAGGAGCCAGTTTAAGGGAACAACTGGAACATATAGCGGTAAAATATATTTTTATTATCTCTGCATGTGTGTATGTTTATTATGTACTAATTGTTTTTTGCTTTCATGAGTGAGAAACTATGTATTTTTTATCCCTTTTTATAACACAGTTTAGAAAACTTAGTAACTATTACTGTGCATTAAGTGACAACCGACAAAGAACATTTCTTTGTTTTCTTTTTTAACGTTTTGTATTCAGAGTTTCGTAGTTTATTTAGACTCATTTATTTATTTTGAGTATAATTCAAATTGTAGACAAGTATAGACAGGGATTTGGTGCTCGATTATTTTTCTGTAAAAGTGTTATATGGCATTAAGGTAAATAATTCTTTATTCACAGAAAGTGCAGACGCAAAACGTGGGTTATCCGGCTGAATATAATTTTGTAAGTTTAGCAAATAATTAAACATTACATATGAATTTAAAATCAATTTAAATTATCGTTTATTATGTGGCTAAAATGTATTATTGACGTAGAATAATAAGATCGCTATAGTCAATCCTCATGCATACGAATGAGTAGTCAATCAATAACATAGAGAAGAAAATGTTAATAGAGTTAAAATTATGCAAACGTAAGAGTAGGAAATTTGGCACACTTAAACTTTATATCGAGGAGTGCAGAAAGCTAAAATAAAGAATTATGATCGAATTTCAACCACTTGGCAGATAATACTATTTATTATACTTATTCCCTTTTTAACTGGTTTTGACACTGCCTATGTTAATATTAATATAACCTTTATCTTCCTAGCCTTTATTCCCAATATTATTTGGTGTCGTCTACTTTTATTATTTTAGTTTTATTATTAACATAATCATTATCATTAAATCAATAAATAAAATGTCGCACTCACTTCCATGTATTTGAAATACACACGCATAAATAAGCTTCTTTCAAAATATCATTAAAGCGTTACCTTGGCAAAATCCGTGATCATAGAAGTTATATAGTCTTTGACTTATTAGAACTTTAATAATAGTGCCACTTAAAATTAAATGTTAATACTCTTACTTGAACTCCGTCAAAGGCTTATTAATTAAATGAAACATTGATTACTTTAACCCTAACTTTCAGAGAAGATACAATGCATTTAATCAAGGACAAAACTCACTCATACTTGGTGCGCCGGGCTTACCAAGTCATTTACCAGAAGCTGAGCCAATCTTACCCGGTCATACATTGATCAGACCTGCACTCGGTATGCTCAAGTCTGCAGTGAAGTTCCCTCATAGGGACTGGGAAGGAGGCGCGGGAGTATATGGGCATGTAAACAACTTGGGCATAACGTAAGCTAATTTAACAGATTTCTCTCTTTTGAACCTTAAATATGACACTTTTCAATTAATGAACTGATAAATTAATAATTATATTCAATCAGTGTATTCAATTTTGATTATCATTAATATCAACAATCTTTATTAGTTCACTGCTGGAAATACTTACTTGTTTCGTTAGCTCAGTGATCCAAGGTGTGTCTTGGCCTTCTTTCTGCTGGACATAAGCCTCCCTTATATAACATATTGGTATTTAGAGCGCTAATCTGAGAAATGAAAAATATTTGGAACCATAGTATTCAAACACTGTAAAACTTTAAAAAATGTCTCGACTACAAAAAAAAATAACAGCAGGGACTGTAAACATTTTATACTTCACTTTATTTCAGATACGGTGGCACAAATGAAAGAGTGCTGTATACAGGATTTCGTAGAAGTGGCAATGGTGTTGAGGTTAGTACTATCAGATTTACAAGGTATAAAAATGGCTAAACCAAAATGCATCAGTCAGATGATTAAATTTAATGACATTTCCATACTCAAACACGAATGATAATTTTACGTACTAGCCAAATTTTAATCATTTTCGTACCTTGAAGTTACATAATTTATAAAAAAAAATAAGTTTCGGATATTTGACACACATATTCAAGTGATCCCAAACTGAGCAAAGTTTGTACAATAAGTAGGGATCAGTTTTAAATACATAAATACTTTTGTAAATACATGCTTAATAGACATAGAAAACACCTAAACTCTGAAACAAGTGTTTTCAAAATCATACAAACATTTGGACCGATCTGGGAATCTGGGAAACCTGAGATTTCAATCATAGTATTTGCGCTACCGAGACAGTTAAAAATAAGTTTATAGCTATTTCTCAACCACTTATACAAGACATACGTATTCTTTTATCATTATTGTCAACAGATACCTACAAACGTGCCGAAAACTCTGTAAGTAATCTAAATTCAGTTATGTACACAGTTAAAACATTTTTGTTGGGTTACACGATGATTAGTGCCTAGTGCCGCCCTTGAACCCTTGCTAATCAAGTCGTTTGATAAAACTATCGACTAAATATGCAACATAGGTCTACACGCTCTAAGAAAATCTGTATTTAAGGCTTAAAAATTGTTTAACAATGTTTTAATGATGAGCTCACCAAATCATTTTTCAGTTCTAATAATGATATTATTATTTTCGAAATAAAAAACTAGCTTTCTCATACTTACATACATACATATTTTGTATAAGTTAAAACTCAAAGTATTGCTGAAAACCAATTTATTTTTGTGAGGGCGTCGCATCATTTTAATATAGCTCTTTTACGAATGCATAATTATTTTGTATAATGTAATAAATGTATTATATTTGTACTTTCCAACATTGATTAGAATTTTAACTACCCAAGTTATATTTGGATAATTTATTTAGCGTAGTAAACTTCTAATGAGATGTCTTCTTATTCAATAATCACTTCTGATTTCATTTCTTTCACAAAATCACACGTCTTTTTAAACAAGAGAAGAAAGCCTTTTTCAACCTCCATATGATTTCACAGACTCGTCATATTGGTGAAACGCGTAAATAACAAAGAGGTACCCCTTTTTATTTTATTAATAAATAAAGTTATTTTGTAAATACCATGAAGAGTTCCAAATCCTTACTAGATTAAATTATAAAATTATTATATATTAAAAGAGTCTATATGTCCAACAGTAGACTTTAAGGCTAAACATGATAACATAAATCAGGAAAATATATGTACCAGTGGATTTACAATCGTCATTTACAAAAGTATTAGTATTTTAGGTGTAACTATCTTCTTTAGGGTTCCGTAGTTCATGACTCGGAACCGTCATGTCCGTCCGTCCTTACCGCCCAAACGGTTGGTGCTAGAAACATGAAACTTTGCATGAATATGTGTTGTAATTACGTCAACAAAGTGCTATGATAAAAAATTGAAAAATATTCGTATTTGGTGTAGCTCCCCTACACGTAAAGTGGGAATGATTTTTTTTCTCAGGTCTGCCACATCGTGTGCGGTATCATTAGATAGACCTTCTAAAACATTATTTAGTTGGTAACAGTTTATCATAGTAGGTATTCATTTGCGAGTTATTCAACTTTAAAGCGCATTCTTTTGTAAAAACAGAGTGTCCGTTTAGATGTTTAAAGGGGACCCTTTAAAATCTAAACGGCTGGCTCAAAATATTCATGATAGTAGTCCATATATTGAACTTTCAAGGAAAACTATAGCCGTTTAGATAACTTTTTTATTTCTGTATAATGCACTAAATTGTAAAATGCACTCACTTGGAAAACTTCGTACAAGAATAAAGAAATAATACTTTAACACTTATCTATTGGACACGATTTTAAATTCACCTACCATGAATGACTACGGAACCCTATTCCGTACGTGGCCTGACATGCACTTGGCTAATTTTTTTCTCGACATCCCCAAATGCTCAAGCTGTTGAGTTTTGAAGAAGTTTTGACATTAATCTCTTAATAAAAAAAAATCTGCAGGAACTAAATCATGATGAGAAGATTACTATTGTAAGAAAAACAAGAAAAGAAAGGCGTGACGCAATAAAACAGCTTAAGAATTCACTGTAAGTTATTTAATTTTTATCTGTGTCTGTCTGTGTGGTGATGTATCAATACATCTATACAACTAAAGATATAAGTGTCTGTGTGTAGTATCAAATTAACAATATATTACTAAATACATAGGAAAATGTATGCGATACTTACACGAAAAAAGCAATTTGTAATATTTTCGTATGTCTGTCTATCCGTCGGTCTAATCGCTAAATCAAATCAAATCAAATCAAACCATTTTATTCCAAATAAACCATACAACGGCACCTTTCAAACGTCAAGTAGTCAGTCAGTAGCCAGTCGTGAAGCTAATTGTCTGTTCCAATACGTAGATCATATGGAGAAGAACAGACAAGAAACCCCATGGACACTCTTGAACGGCTAAACCGAATTTGACAGAAATTTCGTTGGCAGGCAGCTTAAATTTCTACAAAGACTTAGCTAGTTACTACATATTATGAAATAAAGTCCTTTGCCGCTTCTGTCTGTGCGCGATGAGCTCAAAAACTACTTTTTACTGAAATAACTAAAATAGACGCAGGTGCAGTCACGAACTAAGGCCAGTTAGAAATAAAAAGGATCACCCCCTTTCCCTGTGCACCCCATTTGTATCGTAGGAGCAGACTAAGGAATCAAACTACGAAGAACAATAGCATTGCAAAGAGAAGAAAACTTTGACACAATCCGTTTTCAATAACTGCCTGACAAGCGTGGAGTAATAGGCAAAAATCTTTTATACTACACCTGATCGGAACAGTAGCCAATATTCCCTGAAAATGAAAAGAAAACGTTAGTGTTTTCCTTGACCTGAATAAGCGGGAGGAAAAAATGTATGAAAATTCATTACTAACGTGTTTTAGCGGGAGAAAAAGTTGTGTGAATTTTCATTTCTCATGTGTTATCTTATCTATGGCGCGCGCCTGCCCAAGGAGTTTTCATATAATTTAAATATGGAATCTCCGTGCCACTGACATCCTTTTGTGAAGAATAAAAAAAAACAAAAGAAGCGCGAGATATTGGTCAAATTCTAAGCTAAATTGTGTCTTACATGGTGTCTTACGTTTTGATTTTATTTTAAAAATACTTTAAATGTTCCTCACAGGTGTAGTATAAAGCACTGTGTAGCACTCGGGTGAAAGTCCCATTCCTGCCTCGGGAGTATTGTGGCCCTAGGCTGCTCCTTCGGGCCACAAACTGCTCCCTCGCTGGTAATCGGTCCCTTTCCTCCCTCGGTGAACAATGTACTATTTTCAAGAGCTCTGCCTACGTGGATATACTTCTGTAATCAATACTTATACACCTTTCAAGAGAAACGATTGTTCGTTATTGAGCAAAAAGCTAATGATTGATTCCGAAAGAAAAATATTCCATTATACATATTATCAATTCATGAAATTAGATCATTCTGTTGCTACGAGTTTGTCATCATTAGAACAAAGTTTATCGGAAATTGAGAAATTACAAGGCCGTACAAATTTCGCCTGGTCAGCTAGTGTGTGCGTGTAATTACTTTTAGGTTTTACAAAAATCACAGATATATTACTAAGATGAATAATTTTTGAACTAGGCTTAATTAAGAATAATGTATCATTCAATATCGAGTGCAACCTTTTAACACATCAAAGAGGTTTTTAACGTATGAATCTTCAAGTTTGGAACATTAATTTAACTTGAAAACACAAATATTTTATTTCAAACTTTTTTGATGTAAGACTATAATAAAGTATTCCAAATTGTTACATATTCAGGAACGGTTCTTTTAGAACTATATAAAATTTATGGTGTACAGTTACAATTAAATTATTATTCATCTTCTAGGTTATCCGGAAACAAGCAAACAGTAAGTGACTTAAGCTTTAATATAATCTGCAGTGGTTCGATGTTCAGCTTTTCTTTAATGCACAAACTAATAATTGAATTGCTCGAAATTAATTTGCTCGAAAGTCTTTTTGAAGATTTAATATTTTTGTGTTACAGATTACCATGTAAGTATACTGCACAAGATTTGAAATGCGATATTAGTCTGTGAAAGAAGACAATGGCAAAAGAAATCTCTATACAACAATTGATTTAGATAATTCACTTTACTGACATAGATTTTAATAAATTCATCGTCAATATTAATATTTGATTTTTATTTATATTTTAAATGATTTTATTTATCGCTTATAAGATGCTATACTGTGAAAGAAGTTATCTTGTAAGAAATTATGAGACAGAAAAGCAATTAGGGTTGATAGAAGAAGGTGAATCGAGAAAGTTAAAATGAAAAAAAAAAAAATTTAAGATATATTTGCAATTGTATGTTCATCGGTAGTTGGTTTCTCATGATTAAAGGGCCTTATATTATAAATATTTATTATATTTATGTTATGTAGGTATAGATGCAATTATTGCTACTTTAAGGGGATTTTATCTCTCTCATTCTAAAATATTACACCTTATACATGAACTTTATTTAACTTCATGAATAAGGTGTATGCGGCTTCTAATCACGAAGTCTCGGGTTCGATTCCCGGGTCATACCATATATTTCTGTGATCCACAAATATTTGTTTCGTAGTCTGGGTGTTTTTCTATGTATAATATGTATGTATTTCCAAAAAAAAAAGTATGTTTATGTATTTATATCAGTTGTTTGGTACCCATAACACAAGTTCTGCTTATGTTGGGAGTAGATGACGTTGTGTGTAAGATGTCCAAAATATTTATTTATTATTTATTAGGCAGCTGGTCTGTTTGATTTTCAACTTAATGGCTTAAAGTTTAAAGTCAAAAATTATAAAGGATCGTTGCTTAAAGTAACTAAATAACGTTTATGAATGAGAATAAGTGATTTGGCTTATTGATGAGAATGCATGTTGGGACCTGTATAGTGAATGTGAATAGAAGTATCAGAAGATGTCGTCTACGGCAAACATTTACTGATCAAATTGTTAATGTTCTCAAAAAAGATCCAGAAACCGATGAACATGTAAACAGTAATTGATGAATGTGGATGAAAGAGCGAGGGGCGAGAAGAAGCATCTGACTAGGCCGCCATAGTGTGGGTCACCGTGTTCCATTGTCCACATTGGCAATATGATATCCGAGCTAAGCTCGGTCGCACATGTACATACAATAGATATGTGGCGACTTGCACATACAGCGCGATGAAAAACATACGACAGCGCCATCTAGCGATGAAACACTGAACTACTATGAAAAACACGTAATGATCTATACTGAGTAACTACTAATCATGAATCGCGAAAGTAACATTCTTGCGCCGATTAGCATGTATACAACATCCCAACATCAACTGTTGGGCAGTGGCCCACCAGGCATGATCACCTCGCCTGGTCGGAGGTTCCTTGTGTTGGAGGAACATGACACCCGTCCCTCCAAAGATAGTACATATAATAGAAAAAGTAACAAATCAGCCTAAAGCGTTTTAATTATAAGCCTACGATGATTACTTCATCTGGGCGATTTCCTATCTTTTATGTTTATTTCCGTCTGATTTTCAGTAAAATCCCAAAATCTTACGTGAGTATGTATTCATTTGTACCTATTTTTATTATTAGTATAATGTATTGTAAGTTCCAAGTTATATTATTGTAGTATAATGTAAAATAATAAAAAAATAGTTTTATGAAACTTAACAAACACGCTTTTAAAATAAAAAGTAGAAGATAGTTTTAATGTAAAAAGCGTGGGGCATATGTTCAGAAAGCACCCCAGGGTGGAATGATCCGAAATCCTCTCTCAGTGCTTACCCACGCTCCTCCAGGAACACATGCCAAATTTCAATTTCGGCAGTACTTTGTCTGTCAGTGAGTCAGTAACGGAACAGTTTTATATATATTGAAATAATTCTCAGAAGATTACATAAAACTGATGATGAACTTATCGTGGAGACCGGGCAACACAAAAAGCAGCCAAGTGCGAGTCGGACTCGCCCATGAAGGGTTCCGTATCAGCAAGTAACATCATATAAAAGTTCTTGTAGTTCGTTGTAACTTTAATCGATGTTTTTATACTAGTGTATTGACTGGATGAAAGGTAAATTGCGTGTAACGATTTATGACGTATTAAAAAAAAACTACTCACTAGATCTTGTTCAAACCAATTTTCGTTGGTAGTTTACATGGTAATATATAACATATATTTTTTCTAGCTTTATCACTCTCTTATTTTAGAAGTTAGAGGGGGGGGGACACACATTTTATCACTTTGGAAGTGTCTCTCGCGCAAACTATTCAGTTTAGAAAAAAATGATGTTAGAAACCTCAACATCATTTTTGAACACCTATCCATAGATAGGTATAGGTTTAATGAAAAAAAAATTTTTGAGTTTCAGTTCCAAGTATGGGGACCCCCAAAATGTATTGTTTTTTTTCTAAATTTTTGTAAAAATCTTAATGCGGTTCACAAAATACATCGACTGACCAAATTTCAACAGTATAGCTCTTATAGTTTCGGAAATAATTGGCTGTGACATACGGACGGACAGACAGACAGACAGACAGACAGACAGACAGACAGACAGACAGACAGACAGACAGACTTGACGAATCTATAAGGGTTCCGTTTTTTGCCATTTGGCTACGGAACCCTAAAAACAAGACAACTTGATTTCAAACATTTTAAATTTACTCGTTTCTGCCCTAAAAAATAATCATCAATTAGTTTTTATGTTATGAACATTTTTAATATGTTTGTAATTAAAATAATTTTGTTTGATTTATTGTCAAAAATAGATTGAAAAACCTGTGCAAAAACCAAATAAGAATTCTTTACACCTCGGCTATTCCGTAACAGAGTTAGATAAAACGAAACAAAATATCAGACGTCAAAGAACCTCTATCGAAGTTTTATCTTCAGAAAGCAGTACTGAGTTAGAGATGGATGATCTAATCCCGACGAAGAACAATGATACCCATCCAAAACTAACTTGGTTTTATAGTACCCAGGTGCAGTACTCTTTTGTATTTTATTTTACTGATAGTCTAGAGTTTTAGTTTAGGAATAGTATTTAAAAGATGAAAATAAAAAAGCTCTGATGAACTCTAATTTGGGCTTGCTAAGTTAGACTAAACTAATAGTTAAATCGTAATATTATCTGAAGTTCTCCTTTTCCTGAATTTATTTGAGATTGTTTTAGAGTACCTAGAGTACTGCCAATGTAATTAACTCTTTCAAAATAATGCAACTGAATTCATCACCGTTCAACGCATTTAACGAATTTGTGGGTCGCATTTTAATGTATTCCTTTAATGTTCAAATATTTGTATACCTCAGTATTGGCCGCAAGCGGTTTAGGCGATTTATTTAGTTTGCCAACAACAAGTAACTGTTTGACTTTCGGAATTATTTACAATCGCGGGCTTGTGTTACCATTTACAGTGCATAGTTATATTTTCATTGAAACGATACAAAAATAAATTTAAAGGTTTAAAAGTTGATACACAATATTTTGATGAACTAAATATTTTGTAGTTTTTTTTTATTGCATTTAAATTGGTTTACTAGCAGAAATATGGTAAACATCAAACTCAAGTTTGTATTTTAAATTAGTAGAAAATATATTTATACTACACCTGATCGGAACAGTATTCATTATTCCCTGAAAATGAAAAGAGAAAGTTAGTCTTTTCCTTGACCTAAATAAGCGGGAGGAAAAAATGTATGAAAATCCATTTCTAACGTGTTTTAGCGGGAGAGAAAGTTGTATGAATTTTCATTTCTCATGTGTTATCTGATCTATGGCGCGCGCCTGCCCAAAGAGTTTTCATATAATTTAAATATGGAATCTCCGTGCCACTGACATCCTTTTGTGAAGAATAAAAAAAAACAAAAGAAGCGCGAAATATTTATAAATATTATGTCAAATTCTAAGCTAAATTGTGTCTTACATGATGTCTTACGTTTTGATTTTATTTTATAAATTCTTTAAATGTTCCTCACAGGATTAGTATAAAGCACTGTGTAGCACTCGGGTGAAAGTCCCATTCCTACCTCGGGAGTATTGTGGCCCTAGGCTGCGCCTTCGGGCCACAAATTGCTCCCTCGCTAGTAATCGGTTCCTTTCCTCCCTCGGTGAACAATGTACTATTTATACTACACCTGATCGGAACAGTAGTCATTATTCCCTGAAAATGAAAAGAGAACGTAAGTCTTTTCCTTGACCTGAATAAGCGGGAGGAAAAAAGGTATGAAAATGCATTTCTAACGTGTTTTAGCGGGAGAGAAAGTTGTATGAATTTTCATTTCTCATGTGTTTTCTTATCTATGGCGCACGCCTGCCCAAGGAGTTTTCATATAATTTAAATATGGAATCTCCGTGCCACTGACATCTTTTTGTAGTTGTAGCCCTAGGCTGCGCCTTCGGGCCACAAACTACTCCCTCGTTAGTAATCGGTCCCTTTCCTCCCTCGGTGAACAATGTACTATTATGAATAGTAAGATTGTATTTGAGGAGCGTGGTAATTAATGATGTGCCTTAGTCCAGATGAAAATAAACCATGAGAAATACAATAAAAAAATTGAAAATTACGAACAAGTTTCATTTTCAAATGTACTTTTTCACTAATCAGGATTCCACTTCCAGGACTTAGACAACAACGTAAAATTAAATCCCGAGGCTCCAGAATGGACGGATCTGATGCCAGAAAAACCAAAAGACACATCTCGAGAATGGTCATATTTTCCATCGGGTGAGATTTGTTATTCTCTATTAGACCATTGCTTTCGTCCAAACTATTTGTAAACTGTTTATTAAGATTTATTGCTGGTTCATAGCCAAGTGGCCTTAGGTGTTTGGAAACAATCACTGGAGGTAAGCAACGACGGCGTGGTCAGATCGGTGACCGTTTGTGGCACGATATGATATCATGAGTGTTTTCGTGATTCGTAGGTCACGTAAAGCAGCCGGTCGTCGGTGAAAGGCCTTCATTACCTTACGCTGCCAGTGTGTCTTAAGGCTCATTTTCATTGGTCGGTAAAACGATCAGTCATTATACTCCCGCGCAACGTCGGTTCTCATCTAATAACATTCGTAAACTGAGTTCCCGCCGCCACGCTTGCTTTACACCGGCCGATGAGTTTCATTGGTTGTTGGACCGCATACGGGGAATATCCGCATGACGTATATCGACCAAGATATAGATAGCCTACTTTCATTAGTCGATAGCCCGTATTCAGGGACTCCCCGCCTGCTGTATAACGACCAAATTAACGACCAATGAAAATGAGCCTTTACTAGTCCCCAACCCGCACTCGGCCAGCGTGGCGATGAATGACCTTAACCCTCTCCTGAGAGGAGACTCGAGCCCAGTAGTGGGACGTTATGGGTTGTTTTTGTTTTTAAAAATATTTATGAGGCCACTTTTATAGAAAATGAAACAGACACTTACTTTAGTACCATCTAACTAAGACACACCGAAATACGCAGTAACTAATAATCCTGCATCATGTAATTATAGTTCTCACCGACATTCGAGTGTATGTTACTTACCAACTTCCTGTTGGATTACGTCCCACCATTAATGATCACTTTCATGAATCCATATTTTTATATACGAGTACATTTGCCTGCATTGCTTACCCTCACGATGCGGATGGTGACCCTTACTCCTGGATTCTGTTCATACTTTCCATCGGGTAGGGTAGAGTCACTATGGTAGTCTTAAATATACTCGTATATAAAAATATGGATTCATGGAGGTGATCATTAATGGTGGGACGTAATCTTGCAATCAATCCAGTATGGTGTCCCATACTATGGCGGCCTGGTCGGATGTTTTTGCATAATTCTCTCGGCCTCAGGCATTTCTTATTTGTTTAGATTATTATTATAAAACGTGACGTTATCAATACACTACTATTATAAAATGAGGCCTTATCATCATCATCAGCCTATCGTATTCCACTGCTGGGCAAAGGCCTCTCCAATTGCACGCCACTTAGTTCGATCCTCGGCTTCTCGCATGCAGCTCCTGCCAGCCGTCTTGCGCAAATTATCAAATGAAGCCTATTAAAATTAATCGAGTTGAAGTAGAATAGAAAAAGTAGGTAATCTAATAGAGGTGGTCACCACCCTAATTTCGAATGTAGACAATGTTTCATGATGAAACACAATATGACGGCCTAGTAAGGTCCAAAGAAAATATCAGCTGAATTTACCCTATTAGTCAATGGCATAACACAAAACATGTGTAAAGGTTACATATTTTACTTAAGTATTTATATTATTTTTCAGGCAGTTCAATACAGACCGGAGAAACTAAATGAGGATCTTATCAATAAAAAAAATACCAGAAATAAAACTATATTCTTGCTGTTGTTTTATTTTGTATGTTAACTTTGTGATTAAAAACTGAGTGCTGCGGTGTTACCAACGGTTATTGTTATAAATCCCGAGTAACATCGTGAACCAAAGCTAGTGAAACAAAAATTAGACTTAGTTACTCCTTAGGTCACCAAGTTTTTGTCAGTGAAAGCCCCGTCAAAATTGGTGCAGCTGTTCCAGAGATTACCCGGAGCAAACAGACAGACAGACAAAATATTTATTGAGTTTTTTGGTGTAAGTGACATAATAATATATATTTTTTCATGTGTATTTAATAAAAAAGCAGTTAATTTAATATATGATTGACACTTTAATTTTATTTACTCGTATAGATGTCTTGGAATAGAAAAATTGTCCATAACAACTTTTATTCACATACGTAATGAAATTTACAACGAAAGAGACAACTATTTCTAAACTCCTAGAAATGTGGCCATACCTACCGTAGAAGAGACTTATTCTAGTCCCTACTGCCATTAAAAGAGTTCTGGAAAAATGTCTGTAAAAAAATTGGTACTGTGGCGACTTCCACATACAGCGCAAGAGCAAAATTTACATAAGCGCCATATACTCAAGAAACATTGATCCGCGAAGAAATGAAGTATACCGAATAACTACTAATCCTGAATCACGATATACAAATTTTCGCGTCGTTTAGTATAAATACAACATCCCGACATTAACCGTCTGGTCGGTGGATCCTTCCCTTAAGTTTGGTGGGATACGACACCCACTTTGTCTACAGTACTTATAATTTATGTTAGATGGGCATAAGGAACACTTAAAAACCTGTATCAAATACATTTATATTGCACCACGTATTGCGAAGTTGTTATTGTCAGGCACTGCTATAAAAATACCGAATGTATTGAATATAGTTTTCCGCTCTTAACCAAGTTGCCCTTTTTTACCGTGCTGAAATCCCCCCAGATATCACCAGTTGATGACTATGTCGGGCTCTAACTGACTAAAACTGCACGCCATCTTGGGTA
This sequence comes from Phragmatobia fuliginosa, assembly GCA_932526445.1. Taxonomy (NCBI): domain Eukaryota; kingdom Metazoa; phylum Arthropoda; class Insecta; order Lepidoptera; family Erebidae; genus Phragmatobia; species Phragmatobia fuliginosa. The sequence goes on along the minus strand of OW052058.1, from coordinate 5,807,211 downwards.
TTATAAGCGGAGGAACCAGGTGTACCCTCGAAAGGAAGACCCTGGATCCCCGACGTACCTAGGGCTATCTACGGCTTGTAGATGGCCCTTTCCTAGGCTAGGGTGTCACCTGACACAACAAGATATACCCTTATGGAGAACGGAGATAGTTTGACAATCTCCGACGTCTGAGTCGTCTACGGCACGTGGGCCGTTCCCTGGCCTGGCGATTTTGAGAGTTCTAAGTCTCTCCCGGTCCTGCTCCGCCATCTCCTTCGCAAGCATAACCTGCTCATAGAAGGAGACAGCCAAGTTTCACGGACTCTCGCTCCGTATCATGGCAGCAATCATGTTACGGAGTAAGAGTCGGATTGGACTCAGGTAATTTCCAAAGCATCCCTTTCCAGTGATTACTTGTGTCAGCCCGGTATGAGAGGCTGTCGTGATACCTCTCGGGCCGATCTTCCATAACGGGTCTTACCGTCGCAATAACGGCGTGCCCAATTCAAGTTGCACTAGGTGATTAGAAATAATCATAGTGCTATATTTGCCTCTTCTTAGAAATATTTTGGACTTCTATAGCACCTTGCCCAGATAGTAAAGTATTTACCTTAATTTTACCTTCTTTTTTTTTCTAGTATTTTTTTTCTGTGAAATTTAGTTTTTTTGTCGGCTTTTACGACATACAAGGTACGGGTAGTCGTAGTGAAACTCCGCTTTCTTAATATGACACCACACAGATCTAATCCATCATAGTGTGCGTGTGTGTGTAAGCAGAATAAGTAACTGTGTTAGATACTCGACGTAGAATTCACAATCTAATTATATTAAAATTATTATCGATGAAATGCGATAACACGAAGTGTATTGAAAGTGCAAAATAAGACGCAGGAAAACAACTTTGATTGTTTCATACATAATTTATTGAATACTTTAAGTGATTTACTTTATGGTAACTCGGTACAACTATGCTAGAATGTATTCAAGAAAATTTAATACATATATGTTAAGTTTAAAATTGTTATGTTATGAAATATAGTATTAGTACTACGTCTCTTCTTACTACTTAACATTAATTTACAAATTAATCTATACATAAATGTAAATTAAATATAAATTAAGAGTAAAAATATGAATAATGAAAAAAAAACAATAGTTCATACACATCAATATAAGTGTGTGGGTATAAAATCATATTTCTAGAGATAACATTAACTTTCTGGATTCTCTAAAAACAATTCACAGAATCGCTATTATACGTTAGTGTACTTTTTTTCACACATGTAAGAAGATGATTGGTCACATATGGACATCTGAAAAGTGTGTTGAACTACCCTTCAATCCTAGTCCGGAATACGGGTTGTCAGCTTCTGTTATTGTACTCACTTAGTGAGAAGCAACGAAAAAATCGGTTGTCTGTAAAGTCGGTTTACTGACGCTCTCGCTTGCACTTCAAGCCTTAAATGGAACGCCACAGAGCGAGGTAACGCCGCATGAGTAATGTTTTTTCGTGCGTGCAGCCGGCTCCATCGAATTATAAGACGTTGTCACGTCAAAAATTTATTAACAGCAATACTTTTGTTAAGGCCGCGACATCACTGTGGACAAGAATATCCATCTAATATAACATTAGCTTTTGCCCGCGGCTACATACGCGTGTATGTCGGTTATCGTTCATCAAAAAACGAAGTATCTCCATGCCAAATTTCATTGAAATCGGTGTAGCGCTTTTATCGTGAAAGCGTAACAGACAGACAGATATAGTTAATCTTATGTCTCTAAAACAATTTAAAATTAATTAAATATTTTTATAGAATGAATTACATCAGTCAACTCCCACTGGCTCTGACTCATATTCAGTCCAATAAAGCAACGTTATCAAAGTAGCTATCAAAAATTTTAAACAAATTTTCCTTGAAGAAACCCATATTTACTTAACTTGCGACCAAGTTCGAACAAAAATGTTTTCCTTGTCTGCACTATAACGGCATTATACACAAAACGAGTAAAAAATAAAAGCGCATCTCGGTTTGTTGTTCCTTCAAGTAGTCTTTTGTTAGTTCGACCCACTTTATTTCTAAAAGCGGGATTGCAGCACTTAGAAAGCTTTTTAAATTTCGTAATAAACTGTGCACAATAAAATTTTTTTATTACCAAAAATCAGTAAAAAATCTATGACCAAATGCGATGAAGAATGCGAATCCTATTCGAGCAATATCCCTGCTGGGATCTCTATCTTGATATTTTAAGTGCAATCCTTGACTATCCTCGTATTCAGATGTTCATATATCGTCCCCGTAGTGGAAAAATTAAATAACTCTGATTTTGTGGTTCTGAGATAAACGCGATTTAGTGTTTTGTGAGAGAATTTTTAAGTTGAGGTAAAATTCAACAACTCATGTTATTTACATTATTAGACATTTAACTTATCATTGAGCACAGTTATTGATTTATTTACTGAGTTATTTATTTTTCCTTAAAAAATAGTGTTAGTCTGAAGATATTTATTATTCCATCTGTCCGACAAAAATGGCTATATTTTTGGAACGGAATACGGCCTGTAAATGCCTGTAAGGCTCAAATATGCGGCATGTTTTAGGTGTTTTGAAAATAGGGAAAAGTCAATTTCGCCAAAACCGGACTTATTTAATTTTCCAACTACGGTGAAGATATTTTCAAAACCTTCAGGAACCATGATGAGTTAGAAATTTGTTACGTAGGATTGCAGCATATGCTTCTAATAAGATCAAAGTTCAAGTATTTATTTTAATTGGTTAGAATAGATTCATTGTTTTTGTATTGTTTACCACAACTACAACAATAGAAGACTTACTATTTACTTATACTTATTTTGAGAGCCTCACATAAGAGAACATGATGGATGATAAAAGAATTATTAGAATGGTTTATATGGCTTTATGTCAACCAATACTATCGTATTGTATCTCGGTTTGGGGTGGTGCTTGCAAGTCTTATCTATTAAAACTAGAGAGAGCTCAAAGAGCAGTTCTTAAGGTAAGCCACTCCCTGCCTTTTTTACACACACACACACACACACACACACATACACACACACACACACACACACACACACACACACACACACACACACACACACACACACACACACACACACACACACACACACACACACACACACACACACACACACACACACACACACACACTAACACATAACACCACACTCACACGCATACTTACCTCTATGTTCATATATAAACTCTTCCACCACAGAAACGAGCACAATTTTTCGCATTTTCCATCATACTGCGCTCAAACTGTACTTTCATTACGAATTTCTCAGTCTCATAAAATTGTAAAGTAATTTATCTAGAGCTGGAGAGGCTGGTAAATCTGTCATACAGGTCCTCCTAGTACAGATACCAGTCTCTCGCACAGTTTTCACATACTTTATTATGTAACACCTAATATAAGATAATGAAATTGTAAAATATCTGTGTGAGAGAGAAAAATAAAGATTTATTATTATATATTATTATTATTATGGTATTTGTAAATGTACTACGATGCTGAATATTAATTTACAGACATATTATAAATAATAGCATACAAAACTATAACTATTAAGTAAATAAAAAAAAAACACTGAAGTTTTTATTCAGTAATATACATGTGTTTGTGATTCAGTGATGTTGTGGAGGGGAATCTTTGGATCTACTAAATTCATACATAATTTATGCATTTTTACTGCATGGTTGATAATGGTTTAAGCGGTCGTCACGGCGCTTTCAACAGCGCCAAGAGTTGTGAGTTTAAACCCCACATGGAACAACACTTTTTACTATCCACAAATTCGGAAGTCGCCTTTTTTAATCTAACCTTTGACCTACATGTATTTATATAATAGAATCCTTCTACCAGGGAAGGTGATCATGTCTGCCGGGCATCAGCCTAACGGTTAATGTTAGGCAGATGTACTCGTATATATGCTAATCGGATTGAGAACTTCTATATCAGGATTCAGGATTACTAATGAAACAGGATGTTTCTTCGGTAGATAGCGCTTTTGTTGCGTTGTATGTGAAAGTCGTTACGGATATAATGAAATAGATAGATCTTTAAAAAATGTTAAAGAGCATATATATAACCATAGAATAATTAAAACTTATCACGTAAATTATTCATAGAGTATAAAAAATCATACAATTGATTAATGGTAGCTCTCTCAATGCTTGCAAATTTTTGGTTACCGTGACATGTGCGTGAAAAATAATACCATATTCTCAAATTATGTAACTTTTTATTTCGAATCGTTTTTTATCTATTATGGCTAGGGCTCGGAATAGGTAGTTTAATTTTATGTACTTGCGATTTTGTGACATCAATAGTATGGATATGCCTGTGAAATCCCGGGAAACTTACTATTTTCAGAGATTGTAAAAACTATATGCCCTTGCCTCCAGAGCCAGTTATAACTCGGTGGGGTACATGGCTAGAAGCTGCTTTTTACTATAAAAAATATTATAATGAAATATCACATATTCTTTCTTTATTTCATGATGCAGAAGTACAATCTATAAAGAAAGCGAAAGAAATATTGCAAAATCCTAACCTTCGACGTGATCTAACCTTTATTGAAGAACATTTTGGAATAATCAGTATTGCAAATTTTATGTTATGGTTTATCCATGTTATGCTTACGTTGTCTTTATTTCTGCAAGTACATAAAATTAAACTACCTATTCCGAGCTCTAATTATGACTATGAGCACATAAATATATTTTACTGTTTAATTCGTTAATCTGACATTCCATAGCATATGAAAGACTTCAGCGGTGTAGGAACTCGTAGTAAGAATACGGGGCGTATTCATAAGAGTAAGCAGAGAAAGGCGCTATATGGTCATGGTGATCATAATGCGCGCTGTAGGAATATTCAACAGGAGCAGTATATGCAGCATATTCATAGGTAGGCACGTGATAGTCGACGACAAGCGGCTTGGGCTTCGCGCAGGCTACAGCCAGGATGGCAGCAAACAGTACCTATGAAATAAAAAAATGAAATGTTGAATAATGGAGTTTGAAATCATTATATCAAAAAGTAAGTAAAGCATGATCTATTCGTAGCAGGGGTGAAGAACATACGTAATTTACTCTTAGCACCCCACCCTAAAAAGTGCAACTTTTTTACCGAAGAGATACATTGAGAGACTGGGTGTTTTCTATGTATAATATGTATGTATTTACAAAAAAAAAGTTTGTTTATGTATTTATATCAGTTGTTTAGTACCCTTAATACAAGCTCTGCTTAGTTTGGGACTAGATGACGTAGTGTGCAATTGTCCGAAACATTTTTTATTATTATTTTATTATTGAAAAAGTATAGGTAATTAAGTATGTTTATATCAAAGAGTACATTCGATTGATGCAAATCTCGATACCAAATTAAGTGGGGTCGGGCTAGCCCGACGAACACCACCGTGACCATTATCTACGTAACATTTCGTTTCGACCAATCATGGCGCGTTTTGTAAGTTTAAATCTCGATCCCTTATTTTTAACTTTTATTTAATAATAGCTTTCGCCCGCAGCTCCGCCCGCGTGTATGTCGGTTATCGCGGTAAAAAGTAGCCTATGACCCTTTGCAAGTTCAGTTCTATCTTCATACCAAATTTCATCAAAATCAGTTCATTGATTTAGGCGTGAAAGCGTAACAGACAGACAGACAGGCAGGCAGAGTTACTTTCGCATTTATAATATTAGTAGGGATTTTCTGGGTTTAAATAATAACCAAAATTTTAAAAAAATCTTTTAAGTACAATATAAAGACAATAAAAAATAATAAAAACTATTTGAGCCAAAATTAAATATGCATATTCCCTATTAATATACACCAACTGTCCTTAATGTAGGTAGTGTCTGTATAAATTTGTGTGAAAGCATGAGGTGCATCAGTAATTGTTAAGGTCACTCATTAGCAATCAAAGGTTCGACTGTTTTTATTTAGAAATGCGTGTCACAACACTAAATGAATATTTTAATGAGAATTGACTTGACAATATCTGTATTCAAAAAAAAGATACTATATACATAGTTATATTAGATGTTCTACAATTTTACCAAACTTATGCAAGAAGATCAAAAAGTTTTTAAGCTTGGACTATTTTTGGAGGACTAAGTATGTACTGTTAGCAAGGAACTGTAGGAAGCGTTAATAGGGAAACTGTCTAGATGATTAGAAACAAACACCGAGGTTAAGCAACGATGTTGGTCAGTACCTAGATGGGTGACCGTTGTCATGATACCATGAGCATTTTCGTGATTCGGTGGTCACGTTAAGCAGTCGGTCCCGGTAGTTATCATAAGATAACAGTCTTTGGGCGGCTTAAACACATCCAACTCCAAGATTACGTAGCCACAACTTTGTCTTGATAGTCTCCGATCCAAACTCGACCAGCGTGACAACGTATGGCCTTTATCCTCTCCTGAGAGCAGACCCAAGCCCAGCTGTGGAACGTTATGGGTACTACGGACTTTGAAAGTTTGATTTCTTATCCCCTGTGTTTTGGAGAGCGCGTAATCTCTCCCCGGTCGTTTCGAATTCGGAATACGAGCGTAAAGAAACAGAGAGTATACCTGCGTTTGCACACACAATTGTGCCCTATAATATATCCCGCGTAGTTGTTTGATCTCCGTTGAGACTGGCCGGCTAGGAGAACATCAATAATGTTTGAAAAGAAAGACAAGTATTAATGCGCCTAAGTCATGATATATTCTTAAAATTTTCTCCGAAGCAACTAGGAGTGAAATTGGTTAAATAAAAAAAACCATTAACATGATATCTATTGTATTAGATGAGCCCCGTAGTGTCACCTATGGTTGTTATTTGTAATTTTACGACAATTAACTCGGGCAATATCGCGAGGCGAACCTAGTTTGAACCGAGTGATGGTTTTCGAAAGACGGCTGGCAGGAGGTGAGTAGCTGAAGATCGAACAAAATGGCGTGCAATTAGAGAGGCCTATGTCCAGCAGTGCACTGAGATAGGCTGATGATGATGAATCTAATTTTAAAAAGTTGCCTATCTAAAAAAGAAAACCTATCGCCAGTGAAAGTTCCATCGAAATCGGTATCGGTATTCAAAATTTAAACATTGATTTATATAGGCACAAAAAAACGATTGCATTAAGTAAAATAGCCTACATTTTCATATATTATGTTGATACTTACGTATTTGAACATCTTGATCAAGCTTTGAGAGAAGATGGCAGAACACAGGTAACAATATTGTGACGTTAATGATCGATGTGGATCCCTTTTATATGACTTGAACCAACAGGATAATGTTTACCAGAAGATTGAGTGGTAGGGTTAAAAAAATAACCTATCCTCATTTGCAGAGTTAATAGTGTTGTCATGTGCAGGCACGAGGGTCATAGGCCCTATACTAGATCAAGGTTTTGAGTTTGTATTTTTAAGGATAACATGAGAAGGTTGTTGACCACTGTGTTTTACTAATTAATTGTCCACATATGGGTTGTGGATGCCATATTCTCAGAGAATATAGGCATTTTCACACACGTCTTATTGTTTATTCGTTAGTGCTAGATAATAAGAATTTTGCAGATGTACGGTATTCTTTATCCACTATTTACACGATACCAGTGAATACAGGATATAATAAGATTGACTTTTAATTATTGTAGCTTTACGACAAAATAATGAAAAAAATATTACAACCATTTATTTTGTTGTTATTATACATTTACTACTTGTTATTACATGCCAAGTAATCGTGTGTCCATGTTATTCGAACTATGCTTCCTTTGATTTCCTTGTACTCGCTTTGATAGATCCTATTTGGTAACTTAAAAAAATAACAAAAAACACCAAAAGAACTTTCTAAATAGCTTCACTTTTCTTGGGTATTTTAAAAATAAAGCATTCCTTGAAAACTTTTACTATTAAATTATAATGTCATTACACAATTATAAACAATACTAAAAGCCTGTCGTAATATTTCACTACCCGGATTTATTTAGTTTGAAGATTTCAAATATTAAAATCATTTATATATAAATGTAAATATTTTCACTCATTTTACATACAACGTCATCAAGTCCCAAACTAAGGAGAGCTTGTATTATGGGTATTAGACAACTGCCATAAATACAGAAACATACGTATTTTTGTAAATACATACATAATATACATAGAAAACTAAAAATATTTATAAATCACACAAGGATTGGTCCGACCCGGGAATCGAACCCGAGACCTCAGGCCCAGCAGTCGCATACGCCACCAGTGCGACACAGAGGCAGTAAAAAATCCAAACCAAACTATTTAAATTGTTTTAATAAAAAAAAAACTGTATTAATCCGTCAGCACATTGCACCACATAGTTCTAAGACATGTATTTTTAATAATAGTTTACAAATTTATAAAGGATTGCATTTTATAGGGAGTGTTCCATCACTGGTTGCTGATGACAAGAATATAAATATATAAATATTTCAGACATCTAACACACTACGTCATCTAGCCCCAAACTAAGCACGGCTTGTATACTAAACAATTAAAATAAAATACTTATCTATACTTTTTTTGTAAATACATACATATTATACATAGAAAACACCCAGACTCCCAAACAAGTATTTGCGTATCATACAAACATTTGATCCGAGCCGGGAATCGAACCCGAGATCTCAAGCACAGCAGTCGCATACTCTAGTACTACACCCAGGCAGTCAGTTAGTCAGTCGTTAGTAATTTTTGAAGTAAATATATTGCCTATGACACAGTTAATGAATATTTCTGTTCGTGTAAAAGAATTAAAGCCAACCTGCTTTCAGCAGGAATGGGCCGATCGACCTTGACAGTACTACTCTCACACAGAAGACCATCCTAATAATGACAGCAATTCTACCTGTCGTATTTCGTTGGTGAGTGTGAGACTAGAAGCCCAATCATTCTGCACCATTATCCCGTCTTCTGAAGGCCGGGAGAATGATGCAGAATTATCTAACCAGGCCGTGATATGAGTCACCATGCTGCATTGCCTACGCTCAAAATAAGAATGGTGATCCCTGCATCCTACTCATGCTTTCCATCAGGCAGAGTAGAATCACTTTGGTTGGCTTAAATATATAAAAAAAACAAAATCCGTTCGGTACATTCAGATGTTACCGTCTACAAAGTTACAAATTCACAAACCTCACAAACTTTACCTCTTAAGAATATTAATACAAATCTTTGAGATAAATTATAAAATAAAACAGTTTCACTCGTATACTTCAGGATGCCTAAAAAATTCTAACCCAACTCCTGTCCTCCTAGCCCAGCTGCAAACATTTTTCGTATTTTATTCTCTACTAGCTTTCCGCCCGCGGCTTCGCCCGCGTGGTATTCGTTTATATCGCGCGACACGGTGAGGGTAGATTAAACAATCTTACATGATTTTATGCTTGATATTAAGGAACTTCGACACAAACTTTCGTCCCGTATTTCAAACCCTTCTACCTTTATTTTCGGGATAAAAAGTATCCCATGTCCTTTCCCAAGTTCAGTTCTATCTTCATCCAATTTTCATCAAAATCGGTTCAGTAGTTTAGGCGTGAAAGCGTAACAGACAGACAGACAGAGTTACTTTCGCATTTATAATATTGGTAGGGATATATTATATTTCGCTATTCTCTTCTTTCAATGGCTAATAATAATATTTGGTTTCGATCACGTGACTGAGTGACATTAGCCAATGAAATAAGAAAACGAAAAATGTTTGTACCTTGGCTATAGGGTCTGAAAATCATGCATCAGATTTATGCCACTTAGAATTTATATTTTAACGGCACAATCACGTTGTTTCTCCTTAGTTTTATACCATAGCAATAAGCAGAATGAAGACATTTTTTACAATACTGAGACATGCCTTACGCCTTATCTTCGAGATACTTATTAAAATAACAGCTGTAATGTGCGTTAAAATGTTATTGTTATAGACAAAAGGCTGGTCTTGGCTTTTATACTTAAAAATGAAACAGCAATAAGGTGACGTGAATAAGGAATACGAAGCTTCACTGATTGTGATAGTACGTCAGGAAACAGCGAGATTTCTTAAAAAAATGATTTAACATAAAATAAATAACGCAATAATTCCTAATTAAATTAATTAAGTGATAAGTTCAGTCTTTTGATTGTAGTTCGGTGATCATTTATACTGGATCTCAGTGTAAGTCTAGTGTAATAATTTATAGACATTTCTTATTATCTGATTACAAGAACACAGTTGTTGAATGGTTTAAGAACAAATTGCCGTATTTAAGAAGCGTTCAGTTTTTAAGCATTACAAATAGTTATTCCGTGTGGTGACGGATTAAGAATACAAAGTGTCACCACCCCTATTCATTCCATGGGTGTCGTAAGAGGCGACTAAAGGAACAAAATAAACAGCTAACATCACTGCCAAGAGAAGGAAAACTTGTAACAAACCCTATACCAACCCGTCTGGCCAGCGTGGCATAGTAGGCCAAAACCTCCTTTCTAAGGAGAGGCCTATGTCCGGCAGTGGACTGTTAAAGGCTGTTGATGATGATGATGAAAGTTGAGTATAGAATATAATTTAAGTATAAAATCTCTTACACAATGTCTCCTCGTGACGACTCTTAGAGAGGGTAGCCTAAGGTATGTAAGGTACAGTGTGCATAATGGTACATCTTATTATCCAAGAAATGAAGGCGTAAGACAAGGAGCGCGATACTCCATGAATAGTGTATATTAGACTTGGCACACGCAGTTATGAAACAGTACGGCGAAGTCTTCTGAAGACACCTTTTACATACGAAGGGTATATGGTTTCTCATACTCCTTCAATTTCATATACTTTTCCTCTCTTTTTTGTTGTTTTTTTTTATTGATCCAAATCTGGTTATAAATTAACCTGGATGGTACGATAGAAAGTAATACCTATAACTATATCATCAGGGTTTTGTAAGGACATGTAGCAAGTATCATTTTGTGACTGCCTCGGTGGCAGTGGGAGCGACGGCTAGGATTATAGTCTCGGGTTCTATTCCCGGGTCGGATTAAATGTTTGTATGATCCACAAATATTTTTCTGGGAGTGTGGGTGTTTTCTATGTATTTAATATTTATTTACAAAAAAAAATAGTATGTTTATGTATTTATATCAGTTGTTTAGTACTCGTAATATAAGCTCTACTTAGTTTGAGACTAAATGGCGTTGTGTGTAAGATGTCTGAAATATGTATTTCTTTATTTAAGTTATAATAAGTGATACTTGTCACTGTGTCACAACGAATGTTGTCAGTTTATGAGCTTGCTGATACAAAAGTTAAAAGGTAAAGATTGGTCTATTACTTTTTTAAATTTCTTTGATTCTTGTCTTACTCTTTTTTTTGTATATGAGCCTGCCAAAGTGACTCCTCTGCCTGATGTAAGGCAGGAGAAGAATCCAAGAAAAAGTGGTAACCATACTCATTACCGCAGACAGTGTAGTATGGTGACGGTGTTAAAGGGAGTAGAGCCAGGCTGATTCAGTACGAAATGGCCAGCTCGACCGGGACAGTTCCACCCTCACACAGAAGACGATACTAAAATCACTGCATTCTTGATGTCGTATTTTGTTGATGATTGTGTTCCCGGAGGCCCTGTGTGACACAGTAATATCTGACTAGACCGCCACGGTGTGGAAGTAATTTACGGGTAATGATATGGACTTGAATATAGTAATTTTCTTGTATATAAGAAATAATACGAAGGTATTAATACTTACCCTTAGTTTGTTAGGATGAAAAAGTAGTTAATGTGACCAAACTGTGATAGTTAGTAGTATGAGATCTAAGACTTTTTGTAGATATTGATATTCTCAAAACGTAGTATATCGCTTTGTTCTATTGTTTAACAGTTTTCGCAGCGTACGCAAAATATTGATTTTATTGGGTATTTAACACCTTGGGTTACATTATCGAAGTTTTCATAGAGATCACTAACTTCTCTGAAAATATTCTTTAAGGCCTGGCCAGGCCTGTGTTCGATCAGGGATAATGTACAATTCTTATAGTGAAAAGGGCCCGGTAAACGATCAAATTTGTTTGTCAAACGCGTCAAACACAGCAGCACACGATCAAATAATTTGACAAACACGTAAATTTGTAAAACAAATTTGATCGTTTAGCGGGCCTAAAAGAATTGTTCAAATCGGTCTAGTAGTTTTGGAGCCTATTCATTTCAAACAAACAAGGTTTAAATATTTGTTTTGGAGTCTTTGTGTTTTCTATGTGTGTATTTACAAAAAAAATGTATGTTTATGTATTACTAACTTTTAAACTTTCGCGTTCCATGATAATTAATATTATTTCTACGGGAATTAACGCGATCACTTATTTAGGGTACGTTTCGACCACACAGGCAGGTCACAGGCTGACTCCGGTCAGCCTGTGACCACGGCCGGTGCAACCTGGTCGAAACGTCAGGCAAATCAGAGGTATGTAATACCCTAAATAAGTGATCGCGTTAATTCCCGTAGAAATAACGTTAATTATGTTTATGTATTTATATGAGTTGTTTAGTACCCATAATACAAGCTCTGCTTAGTTTGGGACTAGATGACGTTGTTTGTAAGATATTCGAAAAAAATTAATGAAATCTTTCCTCCTTATAATATTAATAAAGAATACAATGAGTTTACATGTTATTGATAAGCTGTGAAATTATTCAACAGATTTTAGTGTTTAATTCCAAGGAGAAACATACATTTTATTGCCGATATCCGATCCGATCTATCAATATAGAAATAGATGAATGCTGACGAAGCCAGCTAGGAAACTATAATAAAAGGAAATATATTTTTTAGTCATATATTTATCAGAATAATTAAGTAAAATCAAAACGTGGTGCTGACTGGTGTACTTGCTTGATGGCATTTTAATTTTTCGTATTAAGTTAGGTGAAATAATTATTTAATATAAGCAAGTACTTTAATTTCTAGGTAGTTCAACAAATTTTCTAGTTCCTGTTGATGTATCTGACGAGGTAGTAGGCGAGGAGACGGCCTATTTCATCCTGAAATAAAATAAATAGGGTCAGTACAAGCAATCAACGTATTTCTGATAATATTGACTTAGTTTGATATGATAAGATTGACTCAAAAAGTAATGACTTAGTTTGATATTATGCCTTTGTCATATGGCTATTCCATAATTCACATAACTTATTAGCGACACTTGACGCGGCATGGTAAGATGACAAACTTCAAATCAAGTTAAAATATTTAAAAGTTAAGGTAAGGTGACCTTGATTAGTCCAGAAGGAAATCCCCTCCCTGGACTCCTTCCAATACACAGGCGCAGAGAGGGTCACACCGTGTGGTTTTAGTCGGTTCGAGTCCGACACACCACCCCGCCGTAACCCCCGACGGGGTGACGGTCCGCGGGGATTTCCACACGTAAAAAAAAAGGTGACCTTGATTAATATATCTTTAAAAAATACCTGGAATTGTTCTACACGTTCTGGGACGATAACGTTGAAGAATTGGTTGATGTACTGTCCAAGGTCCCAAGATTTTCTGTTATCTACTTGAACGCGGAGAGTAACGTCGGACTGTAAAGTTTAAAGAAAAAAATGTAAATATAGTTGTACACATTTAGTTACTGACCAGTGTAGTTAAACTTAAAAATAAACTGAAATCGTAGTCATAAATTGAATTCAATTGTTCTAATGGTAGGAGAGTGACGTAAAAGAAAAGTGAATGACACAGTTGAGAAACTATCAACATTAATATTATGAAGGTAAATAATTCTTTAATCATTGTTTTACACTTAAAATGAATAAATTTTAGATTAAAATGATAATATTTGAATAAAAGTTGAAAAAAAAACATAATAATAATTACGTAATGAATTACTTTCAGAATTAATTGAACAGAAGTTTATAATAATAATTAGAAATTTTCATAATAATAATTAAAGAAATTTCGTAATAATAATTACCTTAATTTGTCCAATAGAAGGAATGATGTTGGCGTTGGTGGCAACTATACCGGTGACTCCCCAACTGACGCTAACTAAACCTCGGACACGGACCTCGTTAACTGCAATGCTAAAAGGAAAAATTCAAACATTAATATTACTGGTTATGTACAAAATATAAGCACGTACGAAAAGACCACCAAATTTTTTTCCCAATGGGTACATGCTGTCTGAGAGAGAGTACTATAATACATTACTACCTACTTGAAATATGCTATAAATTTAGAAAGTCGTAGATATTATTTAGACTTATTTTTTTTGATAGTTTATATAGTGTGATTAAATTTTTTTGAAATAAGATTTTACAGTTTACAGTTTAATTAAACGACGGTAGCTAACAACTTCATATAATATTAATAAAAGGAAAAAAAGCTGAAAAACAAGACTCAAGTTACTTATTATAAAACGAATAAAATGTAATATTACCTTCCACTTCCCTCAGCTTCGATAATGTGGCTGAAAATACGGGCTGCGCCGCTAGCATAACCTAGATTTAAAAAAAAAAGTTAGTACGTTTGTAGTTTTTTACTTTAATTATGAGCAATATCTTAAAAGATTTTCATTTGTTTTAAAAAAAATAACTATACGTATATTTAAATAATTTGGAAAGTAAGCTGAAGCGCTTATAGCCGAGTGGCCTTAGGTTATTGGACACAATCACCTAAGGTGATTCCACACACCAAAGTCGGTCCCGGTTGCTATCATAAGCGATCGTGAAGTTTAATTGGAGGCTTGCAGGCGGCTTTAAACATCCAACGGAAAGATTACGTAGCCACAAACAACGTCTCTTGCCAATCCCCAACCCGCACTCGGCCAGCGTCCCCACGGACGTATGGCCATAACCCTCTGATGAGAGGAGACTTGAGCCCAACAGTGGGACATTATGGGCTGTTCAAGAAAAGTAAGTTGACTTTTAATGTAAAAAGTACGCTAACCGACTGATCCAACGACGCCGGGCATCTGAATGTCAAAGGTAACAATACCAGCGGCGGCATTATAGTCTACGTTGTTGATGACGATGTTGCTAAGACCATCAAGGTTGACATCTTCGACTAAACCTGCTGCCGTGAAAATCCTGCGAGAGCAAAAAGATTTAATCATAAATCCCGTCTATGTTTAGGATTATTTCGTTAAAAAGATTTATCGTTCTGTCATTTTAAATTAAATATATGGTAACAACTAGTGAAACCTATTTTAGGAGTTGTTGATGATACAATACACTTTCCCTTTTATTATCATTCTACGCAATACGAATTTATGACGAAATAAATAAAGTACAGCTCTTATAATAGTTATCAAAGACACGAATGCTGTAGAACGCGTTATTCTTTTGATAAAGAGTGAGTTTTTTTTTGAGAAATCTGTTTCTAATTCCATTCGAGATTTAAATCGATAAATGAAAAGGTTATATGAGACTTAGTACTTTCTATTATAGTAACTAATTTAACGTCACTTTTTATAAATACGCAGTAAGTAAAGCAAAACTTCAGTCCACAGAATCCCAGAGTTAAAATTAAATCGACGATGTTTTTAACTAGTTTTTAACTGTATTTAACAGTAATAATATAAATAAATATTTCGGACAAATAACACACAACACCATTAAGTCCCAAACTAAGCAGGGCTCGTGCAATGGCTACCAGACAACTGATTGGTTAGATTATTCTGCATCATTCTCCCGGCCTTCGAAGGGCGGGAGAATGATGCAGAATGATTGGGCCTCCGGTCTCACACTCACCAACGAAATACGACAGCAAGAATGCTGTCATTATTAGGATGGTCTTCTGTGTGAGGGTAGTACTGGCCGGGTTGAGCCGGCCCATTCGTGCTGAAATCAGCGTGGCTCTACTACCTACAAACATATATTATTAATACTATATATTTTGTTCCAACCTGTGAGTTGAACCCGAATCCGAAAGTTCATCAGCCGCATATGGTACTGATAGATAGATATTTTTAAATAGATTTTCTAGTACTACTAACCTGTCGCCGGGCAAGGCAACGGAGCCTGATTCTCTTCTTAGGTGGTAGGGGTCAAGACCACGCTCCCTTATTCTCACACTCAAATCCGTAATACGGTCAACAATAATTTGATCAAGTGGTAAATTTCTTCCGTCTGTAACATTAGCAATAAAGCAAATAAATATTATGATATATTTAAAGTGTCGACAAACACGACAAAACTTTTTTTCCATTTTCATCAAGTACTATAAAAACTTTTGTGTGAAATCAGAAGTATGTACACCGCCTATAATTTTTTTGCACTTTTTTATATGAAATTTATTAGTAGTTAATTTAGTACTAACTCCAATAATATATTGAATCGATAGTTGATTTATATCGGACAGTTGTCTTGATGTAATCAAATAGATACGAAATTAAACTTAGAATTTAAGTACATACTTTATTATTGTTAAAAATATATATATTACCAAGTTGAGCCGATGGAACGGCGATAACGGCCGCTACCAAAAGAGCGAGAGCAGCAAGAACTTTCATTTTTGTGATCTGTAGAAGGATACAACACATCATATATTTTTTTTCACATTTTTACATCTTACACACAAAGCCATCTAGTCCCAATCTAAGCAGAGCTTGTATTATGGGTACTAGACAACTGATATTAATACATAAACATACTTTTCTTTTGTTAATACATACATAGAAAACACATAAACTCCGAAAAAATATTTGCGTATCACACAAACATTATTTTGTTCCGACCCGGTAATCGAACCCGAGACCTCAAGCACAGGCAGGAGGCAGTCAAAAAAAACGAAATTCGTTCATGCAATTGAACTGGGGGCCTAGTGCGAGATTTTTTACACCTACACACTTGCGACAGCGAGTGCGTTTGGCATAAGGTGCGCGTCCATTGGCCTGCGCCGGACGCACGGCACTCACGGCACGCAACGGATTGAACGGATTTGCCTTGCTCAGAAATGCCGGCGTTCGGTGCGGGCGGCGCGGATAGTGGACGCAGCACTATGTGAAATCGTCCGGCGCGGGCCGGATTGGTTAAGATTTAAGGGCGATTTAATCGCAACGCCTAATGCCGTCACTGTGACGATCGAGTAGAAGTGAAATATTACACTAGACCCTCTGTAACTGTGTTTGTATTGAGTACTTACCTGTACCTGTAGTTACTTCCCAAGTAAATACACTTGTAGCAGCGCGGGCTGTATTTATACCTGTTAAGGATTGAAATTATCAATAATTAATTGATTACAGATTAAATAATACTTAATCTGATAATTGTTTACTGATACTGTGGCACGTCACTTTTGGGCCTACTATACTGGCTTCATAGAAATTCAATTTTAAATAACTTTTAGAAGTCGATTAAAAAAGTCTAGGTTTAGATTGATATTGTATGGCCTAATCATATAAAATGACCGCACCGCACATTGCCTCAACCGTTTGCATCATTGCAACGATATTCTCAATTCTGGACTTTCTGTGAATGACCGCTCATCACTTGTTCCTTGATAGTGAAGTGATGAGCACTCATTCATGGGTATATGCAGAACAGCATAGATTATACTACTCAGAGTAGGGAGTTGGTGTAAACCTGCTCTATATAATGCCAACGCGCTGGACAGCAATGGCAATATGTAAAGCAGGTAACCAGAAATGTTGTTTCTTAAGATTATAATCTCGCACTTTACCAAAGTAAAAGTATGTGGATAGTCATAGCTTTCTAGTATTATGAGTATTATTAGTGAATATACGGAATTGTCGCATCCACTACTTTCCCAAATTCTCCGTATAAACTGGTGAAACTCCAAAATAAACAAACATTTATTTTGATCAGTGACAATCATCTGTATTCGTTGTTTGGTAGCATAATCTAGTATATGAAATACTATGAAGTTTTAATCTTTACTACTCATTATGAAAAGTTAGAAAATATATCACTAATTGCAAGTTTTTAATGCATAAATGTGTTTGCCTGTAGTCGATAAACTCTGAAATCACTCTACTAATTCTACTTAGTATTTATTTTCAGGAGATCCATAAATTTTATAACATTGATAGAAATAAATAAATGCTGACTAAGTCAGCTAGTAAATAATAATAAAAGAAATATATTATTTTAGGTATATATTTATCAGAAAATTAAGTAAAAACAAAAACTGTTGTTGACTGGTGTACATGCTTGGTGGTATTTTACTTTTTTGAATTAAGTTAGGTGAAGTCATTATTTAATATAAGCAAGTACTTTAACTTCTTGATAGTTTCACATATTTTTAGTTCCTGCTGTTCACGTATCTGACTAGGTAGATAGCGAGGAGACGGCCAACTTCATCCTGAAATAAAATAAATCGGGTCAGTACAAGCAATCATCATATTCCTGTTTATTGATACTCAAATGAGTGATGACTTAGTTTGATGTTATGCCAACGGTTACATTTAAGCATAAATGCCGTAAGTGGACCGGTGACCTTGTATGGTATATCTTTGAACAATACCTGGAATTCCTCGAGTTTTCTTGGGACTATTTCGTTCAGGAATGGGTTGATGTACCGTCCAAGCTCGTAAAATCTGCTTCCCACTTGCAAGTCTAATTTAATGTCAGACTGTAAAGTTAAAAGATTTTTTTTAGTATATAGTTGTGCAGACTTATATTCTAAGCCACATAATTTTAAATTTAACTGAAATCATATTGAGAAAACAAAATCAATAATTTGAGGTCTGTTCTTATCCTTGAAGATTTAAAGAAAAAGTGAATAAAACAGTTGAAAACCCGTTAAACACTAATATTCTGAAGGTAAATAGCTCTTGAATCATTGTTATTAAAATACGATTACATATTTATAATGAAATAATCTTATTTATCATTGAATAGAAGTTAAGAAATTTATATAATTACATCAATTCCTCCAACAGAGGGAACGATGTTGGCGTCGGTGGCAATGATACCGGTGACTCCGAAACTGATGAGAACTACACCTCGGACACGGACATCGGTAACTGCAAGTCTAAAATGTAAAAATCAAACATTACTATTACTGATTATAGTACAAAAACTAAGCCTGAACTAAAAGACCACAAGAATGAAAGTATCTGTATTTCTCTTAATACATGCTGACTGATACTGCACGATAATGCTTTACCATTACACTGGAAATATCCTCTTCATTTAGAAAGTATTATGAGAAGATGCTATTCAGACTGATGGGCTGTTAAATCAATATATTTTTTAAATTAGGATTTTACAAAATTCACAGATTAATTAAACGCTAAGGCTACCGCTACAACTATTATTTTTATCATATTATTTGAAAATAAAAAATCTGAAAAACATGATCCAAGTATCAAGTAATTTTATATGAAACGTATAAAATGTAGTTTTACCTTCCATTACCCTCAGCTGAGACAGTGTGGCTGAAAATACGGAGTGCACCGCTAGCATCACCTAGATAAAAAAAAAACAAATTTAGTACGTTTGTAATTTTTTATTTCAACACTAGAACTTGACTATACATATCTTAAAATTATTTTAAAGAAAACTGACTATTAGTCTAAAAACTGTACTTACCGACTGATCCAACGATGCTTGGCATCTGAAGATCAAAGGTAAGGATACCACCGGCAGCATTATAGTCTACGTTGTTGATGACGATGTTGCTAAGACCATCAAGTTTGATATCTTCAACCAAACCTGAAGCGGTGAAGATCCTGAGAGAGCAAAAAGATTAAATCATAAAAGTCTAAAATTAGGATTATTTCGTTGAAAAGTCTACATTTATGGTTCTTTCATTTCAAACAACATATGTTTTACAAGTTGTTGATTATTCTTTTGAATCAATCACACTATTCTTCTTCCATTATCATTCTAGGGATTACATATTTTATACGAAATAAATAAAGTACAGCTTTTATAAAAGTTCTATAAGACATGGATGCTGTAGAACACAGATTTTTTCCGATAAAGGATGATAATTGTTTTGGCAACTCTTATATGTATCTTATATTATGTGTAAGGGTACATTCGAATATAAATTATGATCCGAGAAATACCTTTCACTTTTTTTTTGTATTTTTTTATTCATTTTCCTTAATTTTATTTAGTTTCATATAAGAATATGTACCAAATAGAAAAATGCATTGTAAATTCAAAATTTCACGTAAAAGTTAGTACTTCCTATTAGAGTAACGAATTCTGCTTCTATATTTATATTTTTTTATGCAATGAATAAAAGAATTCACAGAATCAGGTTTAGGATCAAATCACATTACTTACAATACTTTAAAAGTAACTGCTTTTTTTTACTTCACCTATAATAACTCTTATAACACACATATTCTTAAATATTTTATCTAGTACTACTAACCTGCCGCCAGGTAATTCATAGGAGCCTTGTACTCTTTCACGGCGGTAAGGGTCAAGACCACGTGCCCTAATTCTCTCACTCATCTCCGAAATGCGGTCAACAACAAATTCTCCAATGTGGAAATTTCTTCCATCTGTAACATCAGCAATAAAGCAAATAAATTTTATAATTTATTTAAAGTCACTTAATCACAAAACTTTTTTCGGAAAGTACTATGAAAACTTTTGTGTGGAATCAGCGGAAGGTACACATTTGTTTTACATATTTTTTTTTCTATTTTTTATAACACAGTTTTATGATATTATATTACAATGAAATTTATTAGAAGTTTAGTTTAGTACTGATTCTAAAAGTATATTGAGTTAAAAGTGGATTTTATATTGGACAATTGTCTTGATGAAATCATTTAATAGATACGACACTAAAATTTTAGTTAAATTTACTTTCCGAAATGCATTTTTGTACTTCAATAGAATAAAAAATTTATTACCAAGTTGAGCCGCTGGAACGGCGCTAACAGCCGCTACGAAAAGAGCGAGAACAGCGAGGACTTTCATTTTTGTGATCTGCAGAAGGATACAACACACCATGAATTATGAAATTCGATTATGAAATTAAACTAAGGGCCTAGTGCGAGATTGTTTTGCACTTAAATACTTTCGACAGCGAGTGCATATGGTTTATAGATTAGGCTAAGATATAAGGGCAAATTATTCGCAACACCTAATGCGGTCACTGTGACGAGTAAGTAGAAGTGAAATAAATTTACACTGGGCCCTCTGTAACTGTGTTTGTATTGAGTACTTACCTGTACCTGTAGTTACTTCCCAAGTAAATACACTTGGTGCAGCATGTGCTGTATTTATACGTGTTTCAAGATTGAAATTATCAATAATTATGTACTTGATCATAGATTAAATAATACGTAGTCTTATGATTTGGTTATTGATAGTATGCAAGCCAAGTTTGATTTTTGGTCTTTTATGGAGGTTAATCAGAAAGGTGAAAATTCAAATTTTTGATCTTTGAACCGACAGTATTTTATGAATCTTAACTTTTCGACCCTGACTTCTATTATAGTGGCAGTGTAGTTTTGATTTTGAGATTAAAGATAGCTGTGAGAGAAGCCGAAGCATGTTGGTTTGGGGCTTCGAGGTCTACTATAGTGGCTCCATATAAATCTGATCTTAAACAATTTTCAGATAGTTTTAGCAAGCCTGTGGTCAGTTATAAAAGAATTCCGCGACAGGGTAACCAATAAGTGGCAGCACTTTTGTGTCTTTGAGTTACTGTTGTCCAGGGTTGTCAATGTCATCGCTTGCCATGAGATGACCCGTCCACTTATTTATCTCTACACCTTATAGAATATCCTGCAACCTTGGTCGCAGGATTCCACCCCAGAGGAACTTCTCTTCAGTTATTTCACATGTCATCTATATTACTCTGAAGAACGCTAACCAGTGTTTTAAAAGACTGTGTTTGTGGTTCACAACTGTTTATTTCTAAAAACTCATTGACGTCGTCCGCTATTTTTGAACTTTGTAGGTCTCTTAAAGACAAAGTCGTTCTTGTGTATAACGATACATGAAACACAAAATGAAACGTTCATTTTGTGTTTCATTTCAATTCATCGAAGAAGGATTTAATAATGAATCATGAACTTCTATCATATGAAAAACAACAGTATAAGAGTGTAACGTGTCAATAGAAGTGTTATATTGGCTTTGCATTAAATGCAAGCAACGCCCACCAGTGTAAATATAATTAGGGGTCTAGGAAATGATGGAATATGTACGTACGGTTCATATATATTTCATTGGCCTATTTACTGGAAAACTAGTTAAATAAAAGTAACTTATTATTGATGACAATATTAATTTATTGTTTACAAAATACGAGCGGATGGTACAGGTCGCAGACACAATTTTCTTTCAATTGAAACATACATCCATAAGTTTGATGTTTCACTGCATCTGTATTTACAAAAAAAAAAAGTATACGTGTATATCAGTTGTCTTGTACCACAACTGAAGTACGTAAATACAAATTACTTTTGCATAAATTAAACTAGATGGCGTTATGTGTATTATAAGTGGTTGCGTAGTATAACATTATAGATATTGACTGTACGACTGACATAGTATTTTAATCGGTCAGCGCTTCTTTTTATACTACGCAATTTTGTGTATAACAACACGGTCACCATAGTACCAGCAGTTCTTGAATCCCCTCTATTTCAATTGCAGAGGGTTATTCATGTGATTTTAGTCAATTCCGATACAAGATCCCGGCATAAGCCCTTGTAGGAGGAAAGGGATCCTACAGGTTAAAAATTATGAATGTGGTGTGAATGGAGATGAATCTAAGAAGAAAAAAAAATAAAGTCGCTTAGTTATCATCTATCAGGTAAGGTTATCCATGTGATGAAGTAGAAAAATAAATGTACTGGCATACCGGTCGTGCGAGACCGGAGGTCCAATAATGCTCAATGTTGAGTTGCATCTTACTAGGCCCCCCTATCCAAGTGCAAATTGCTAGGGGGGCTAGTTCCTAGGTCGATCCGTTTAATCCTTTAATCCTACATTGGAATATGTAGTATCAGATTAGAATTAATCGATTCTCAGATTATGCTTACCTTCTTCAATGTATTGATAATATTACATTGATATTTAACAATAAACTTTCGAATGCAAAATTCGTAAGGGCTACGTCATTTTATTAAGATTTTTGTTTACTTATGCTGTACTATATTTCTCGTAAAATATGTAATTATTATTTTAGGTTACTTTTCAATACTAGCCTGCCAAAATGACTCTACCCTGGTTGATAAATACGACTGCCTCGTTGGTCTAGTGGTTAGCGTATGCGACTGCTGATCAAGAGGTCTCGGGTACGATTCCCGGGTCGGACCAAATGTTTGTGAAATCCGCAAATATTTTTTTCTGAGTTTGGGTGTTTTCTATGTATAATATGTATGTATTTACAAAAAAAAAAGTATGTTTATGTATTTATATCAGTTGTCTAGTACCCATAATACAAGCTCTGCTTAGTTTAGGACTAGATGGCGTTGTGTGTAAGATGTCCGAAATAAATAGCATGAGCAGTATCTAAAGAGCAATGCTCACTATGCTCATTGTTAAAGCAGACAATTGACAGTCCTGTTCGTCTAGTGGTTAGCATATGTGGCTGCTGATCAAAAGATCTCAGCGCGACTCCCGGGTCAGACCAAATGTTATATGATCTGCAAATATTCATTTCGGAGTTTGGATGTTTTCTATGTATAATATGTATTTATTTCAATAAAAAAGTGAATATATGTTTATATCACTTGTCCAGTATAAACAAGTTCTGCTTAGTTCGGGACTAGATGATGTTGTGTGACATAATATTTATTTATTTAATTCAATTATTTCTTTTGAGAAACGCCACTCTAAGAACTAGACAAAATATCACTTGATACTCGTTAAAAATGCAATTAAATCTGTATGAATTTGGTATTCAACTCCTTAACGAAATTCAAACGTAACTTTGATGAAAGTTTTTATTTAAACTTTTACTTGTTCTGGAGAGATCACATAAAATACAGATTGACAATCATTAAAGCTATTTCATTGATTAATTTATGGTCATATTATCAGACTCATAAAAGTGTTGAAACCAATAAGTAATTACGAATTACATATAATCTTATGATAATTAAAGCATTTCGATTTAAAAATAAATTATCAGTAGCGTATAATCCGTTAGTGTCACCCCATATTGATGACACGGATACCAAATTTTCTTAAGTACCTAATGATTATTGTAGTATTTTTTTCATTTATATTGATTATTTTTAGGTTAGTAATGTACTCTGAGTCGTGGGAGACTAAACAACTAATAACAAGAAATTGTTATTTGTAGTTTAAGTGTTCTTGTCCGTTTTATGAGTCATCATCATCATCATCTTTATACCCTCTTCCCAAATTTATTTGGGGTTGGTGCAATGAATTTCCTTCTTCCATTCTTCTCCATTACTCGTCAGTTCACAGTTTATTCCTTTTTTGGCCATATCCACTTTCACGCAGTCCATCCTCTTCTTCTTTGGTCGCCCTCTACTCCTATATCCGTCAACTTTTGAACTTAAAACTTTCTTTGCTACATTTTGCTCCTATCTGCGGTTCACATGTCCATACCAGGATAATCTCTTACTTCTCAACTTTTCATCTAATGGTGCTACTTTCATGCTTCCTCTAATAAACTCATTCTTTACCTTGTCCATTCTGGTCACACCACACATGCATTTCAACATTTGCATTACAGCCACATGTCCATTTTATGAGTATTAAATATAAAACTCAGAGTATTACAAAGCGATCAAGTGACCTTTCAAACCAGTTCATAAAAAATCAAGAGAAAAATCTTAGCTAAAAATTGCATATCAACACCTGCCATAAACTCAAATATCATCATACGTGCATACACCTGCATGTAGCTTAGTAATTGAAAGATAAACTGTTAAAATAAAAATAACTTATCATATCAAAATATACCAATGTCAGGTTGCCAAGTACTCATATCTGGCAATCAATGTTCAATACATTTAATTGTCAAAGTTTTCAAGTAAGACACTTCTAACAACTTCAAGAGAGATCTATATTAGAATATGCTTGTTAGAAGAAACTTTAACTTGGTAAATTAATTTCTTATGCAAAGAGGGACATCCAATTATCCGCCGCCTCCTAAGTGTAAAGTCCAAAAAGTAAAAATGACTGTAAAAGATTAATTTATAAAAGTAAATATCATTTATCAATTGATCGTCGCATACCTTAATTAATGCATTATTTTCTATACTGTTGAGCAGTTCGATTTAATTTGATTACTATTTGAATGTTTTTTAAAAGACTCTTTATTAGTTTCACTTTTCGCTCGATATTCAACGGTTTAGTGAATATCGAGCGAAAAGTGAAACTGCCTCGTTGGTCTAGTGGTTAGCGTATGCGACTGCTAATCAAGAGGTCTCGGGTTCAAATCCCGGGTCGGGCCAAAAAAGTGTTTTTGGGATTTTCTTAGGAAATTCCTAATAGCTGCCCGGAGTTTGGAAGTTTGGCGGTGATTGACGCCCGTGCCTCGGAGAGCACGTAAAGCCGTCGGTCCCGGTTGTCATGAACATCGTATGGCAATCGTTATTGGGAAGTCAGTGCCCTCAAATATACTGACAACTAGTTCAATCTTCGAATTTCAGTTCTCCCTTAGGGTTGCGGAGGTCCGATGCCAGTCGCTCCGTGGAAAAACTGAAATTCAGGTAAAACCGGTTGAACTAGTAGCCGACCCCAAATAAACTTGGGAATAAGGCTAGGAAGATGATTCAACGGTTTAGTGAAGTTGAGTTTTTTTGTAACTATCAGCAGTCTCTTTTTTTCTGTGTTACCACACATCCCCTCGGATACTAATTGATGGGAGTTATGTCGTACTCGAACCAACCAAAAACCGCATGCAGTCTCGGGTTCCTGTAAACGGGGAACTAGGCCTACGCCGTCGCCTAATGTACGGTACATTAGCTAATGTTACGTTACTTTAATGAAAAATTCTGAAAAATTATTAGCTTAAGTACCAAACGCCTAAAGATGATTCCATTGCAGAAAGGATACCATTTATAGTTTTATAAATTAATTGAAGACAAAATATTCTAAGCAGTCGCTCTCATTTTTGTAAGGGATCAATGGAAAAATCTTCCTGAACATTTCATCAGTACTCAACCTTGTGGAGGCGCATATCAATAGTAAATTTGGATTGATTATGTAAATATTTATCTTCTTTGGGCTTATCATAGAGTTGTTGCAGCTCACGTAAGGCGAAGCGATAATTATCCGATACCATCTTGACTAAATAACACCTGATGTGAACATATGTTTTTACACCTTTTTATCATGTACATCCGTTTTAGGAAATGCCATTACATTCACCTTTATTTAGTATGATTTTTAAACAATTCTTGGTTACTACCTACAATAATCACTAGGTATTTGATTGATTTATTTGATTTATTTGATAGGTAATTGATTGATTTGATTGATTTATTTCGAGAAATTTCTGCAAATTACTATTTGCAGAAATTTATCGAAATAAATAAATCAAGATAATAAATATAATTTGAACTAAATTAAAATGCTGTTAAATCTATTAACAACCATTGTCTTTACTTATGAAATAAAATATATAATGCAAATGTTTAATTATTAGATGTTATTTTGTTATTAATATTGAAAAAAATAGTGATCATCAGCGTGAATTATCTCACCCATGACACGTAAACACCTTAAATAAATATTTTAAACATTTACACACAAAGCCATTTAGTCCTCAACTAAGCAGAGCTTGTATTACTAGACAACTGATATAAATACATAAACATGCTTTATTTGTAAATGCATACATAATATTATACATAGGAACCAATCCAACTCCGAAACAAATATTTCTGGATCACACAAACATTTGGTCCGAACCGGGAATCGAACCCGAGAATTCAAGCACAGAAGTCACACACGCTACCACTGCGCCACCGAGGCAATCAATTGATTTACTTTCAGTAAACAACTTCTAAAATAGTTAATAGAAAATACGTGGTTCTGTTTGGCATTCAACGAGAAACACTTCTTCATTATTATTATGAAATTATTTATCACCCTATGAATTCAAAAATTTCAAATTAAACAGTACATACTATGTGCACATCTTAGATAAACAATATATTTTACCAGTCTTTGATATTTTAAAATTATTTAGAAACAGACGATTAAAGATCAACTTGCGCAGATTTTAAGCTGTTGGCAATAACGTCTTTGACTGCCGATGTCTCGGGTACAATTGATAGGTTGGCCCAAAAACTTTTTATTTGATCTCCAAAAATTTACTTCCAAGTTAATGTATTAATAATAATCTGTCAGTCATTATCAAGCTCTGCCTAGTTTATTACTAGATGGCATTGTGAGTCAGATGTCCGAAATATTTATTTATGTTAAAAAATACCTGAAACCTAGTGGAACCCAACAACAACGGTTACATGTAACCTGATCTACTCAGCTACTACTCACTGTTCACGCTATTGGGATTTATAATATCAATTTTTAACAAACCTTTTTAACCATTTTTATGTGTTTTTTTTTATTTTTTTACCTTACAGGTTTTACCTTTCGTATTCAACTCCCAATTTTCCTACTTAATCTTCACGCGGCTTATCCGCGTAACGAACGTAGATGAGATTAAAATTTTAGTACATCACACCTCTGCTTATACCTTTGGGAATATAGGTGTGAGTGTATGCATATTTTTACTTTGATTCTGTTCAAATATTATTTTTTGTTTGTTAAGCAATTTATTAGTCAATGTTTACAACCTTTATAAAATATCATAGTATTTGTATGCATTGCAGATGTTTAAAATGAGTCAGAAAAACAGAATGGTTTTAATACCTTAGGTATAACTATCAATCAAGATTAAATATAATGCCAGATAAATATAAAAATGCTTATCATTTTTTTATTGAAATCGTTAATTTTTGGAATCATGTCTTCAAAGTGATAAATCTTTTAATATAGCATAAAAGTATAGTACTTGATACTTTTATGCTATGTGGTATGTAGATTTAATTTATATATTTAACTGCAATAATATATTTATATATTTAACTGCAATAATATATTTATATATTTAACTAAATAAAGTTCACTACTAAGGCATTGGTTTCAACATCATCATCATCAGCCCCACTTTTGACTGCATTGGTTTCAACAACGTTATGTAAATTTAAGGTCCCATTTAGAAAGAGTTAGGTAACCTTAATCATATTTTCGATTCCAAACATCTTTAAGGTCAATAACCTCATTCCACCATTTCACTAACCTAATCGTCCACCGTCATTTAAATTCATAGGTTACATATGTTAGGAGGCTACTAGCAGGGATACTGTATAAGTTTATTAGGTGAAAATATACATCAGTCCAGCGTCAAGTGATTTTGCCTTAACTAGAGACCGTTGTTTCGTTTCCAATCCAGAACTTATAATTGATAAAAATAAAATAATGAATAAATAACTTATTATTTATTCGTAGCATCTAACACAACATTATCTAGTCCTAAACTTGTGTTATGGGTACTAGACAATTGATATAAATACATAAACATACTTATTTTTGGAAATACACACATATTTATAAATCGAAAACACCCAAACTCTAAACAAATATTTACAGATCATACAAGCTTTTGGTCCGTCTCGGGAATCGTACCGGAGACCTCTTGATCAGCAGCCGCATATGCTAGCCACTAGACCAACAAGGCAGTCAACTGTATGATAACCACGATCATTTGTATTGTCCCTGTAATTTTCACTTCCACGTCTGAAAGAAAAATATAGAGACCGTCCATAAAAGAAATCAGCCATAACTTTTTGTCGTACACTTACTACTTTCCGTTGTGTTGATTTTATTTTGAAATCATTACCTACATTATTATGACTGTCATATATAACGCAATTAATTGTTATTAAAAACAATGTGTTTTGTCATCTGATTATGTACCTATCGCCTTGACTCAATTGTGTTGCTGTTGTTCATTAAGCTGATACACACATATTCAGATTTTTTTATCTTTCCGAGTGACGTAAATGAATCAGTATTGAATTGTCACTTACGTGTAAGATTGATATTAATTCGAAGCGCTTAGAAACGAATTATTTTTAATCCAGATTCGATTTTCAGTTGACGTGTACTGACGCATTCATCGTATTATATCCTCCTCCTTCTTGGTTAGTACATTGAATGCTGAGGGTGGTCGTTGACCATTATCATCGATTGCCTATTGGCACATCAGTAGTGATCACAGCTTCATGGACCTTTCATTAGCTGTATAGTAGGTCTGATCTATGCAGTACTTAACTTCTTTTCGACCTCCTAATCTGTATCGTCATTATTGTTACCAGGTGCTTTTCAAGGTTGTCATTATACTACATAACACACACTATATATTATAATATATATAGAATATATATTTACGATATGATCTAATAAGTTACGATTATTCAAAAATCCACCAAGGTTTTTCGCGTATTAAGGCAGTGCTATAAGGTATTGGCATTCAATTTCAATACCCAATGCAACGGCTATAAAAGAAACAAGCCATAACTTTTTGAAATGTTAATGTTAATAGCGGCCGATTTCAATAAAAATTATACAGTCAGGAAAATGATGAGTTGCTAATCACATGCAATACAGACATAGACAAACATATATAAATGTTTTATAACACGCAAATATCATCTTTCATTTCAATAAATCCTTCCAATCCAATGGTCAAATTTTCATGAATTTTATTTTGTTTGGTAAGTTTTATTTTGTACGGTGATCTTTTATTACTTTATCGTCATTCCTGCTCTAGGATAGGCCTCTCCTAATGCTCTCTGCAACAGCAGATCCTGTGCTGTATAATTGCATAAATGTGTATAATTATTTATTTATTTTTTTAACAGAAACGAGATTTTACTTTTGTGTGACAACAATTAAGTTTGTCTCCAAGATCGCTGTGAGAGATAAGACTTCATCATCATCATCATCAGCCTACCTCAGTCCACTGCTGGACGCAGGCCTCTCCCATTGCACACCACTTTGATCGGTTTTGAGATAAGACTGTTTATTGTTATTATTAAATGATTTGTAAATATTTTTTGTACTTTTAATGTGTGCACAATGAAGATTGTGTAAACCAATCACCTCGGTGTTTGAAGGTGGAATATTTTAACACACATATAAAGCACACAGATAATTTATCAACGTTAATTAACACCCTCCTATCACACAAGATAAAGGATTTCATTGATTGATTGGTTTGCTTGTCATAATCTAAATACTGTTACTGCGTTCATTATCATATCGTCGTAAATCGAATACATAATCACTACCTAAAATAAAGCTTTATTCTTATATATTGACATAGTCATTATTAAGTTGCCTGGTGTGATCAGATGACGCAAAAACCTCTCTTTCTCTCTCTAATGACCTTTCCAATCACAGAATATGCTGGATACAATATTCGCCTAACAACAGCAATCAACAAAAACACTTGTCGCCAATCTTAGATAATCCATACTAATATTATAAATGCGAAAGTAACTCTGTCTGTCTGTCTGTCTGTTACGCTTTCACGCCTAAACCACTGAACCGATTTTGATGAAATTTGGTATGAAGATAGAACTGAACTTGGGAAAGGACATAGGCTACTTTTTACTGCAATAATCGAGATACAAAGGCTAAAGCTAGGTGATTATAAAAATACATAAATCGTAGGTATCAAAATCTATCACTGTTTATCTCCTGTCAAAATTTCACAGGTTGCTAGGCAAAACACAATTGCATGGCAACCATAATGATAGTTTGACAATGACATATAGACCAGTAGTCTAGGGTAGATAATTTTTGAAAACAAATAAAATTATAGTAGGATGAAACCTATTGGAAAAGGAGGAGAATATTATAAAAATGAAAGGAAAAATAATTTACGGGGGATCTGAGGTCGGGAAGGGGTAGGGGGGGAGGTTTTCGGGTCCTTTAAGCGGGGCGTGAAAAAGCATCTCACTAAGCCGCCATAGTGTGGGCCGCCATACATTAATGTCTGCATTCGCAGCAAGTGTAGTAGCCCCGACTCTTGGATTCTGCTAATGCTTTCCATCAGGCAGGGTAGAGTCACTTTGGATGGCTAAATATATAAAACAAAGGGTAAAGAACGGTTTATCTCGATTTCCGGCAAAACTACAAGTCTTATGGAAAAAAGTTAAATGGCAAAGTTGTAGGTAATCAAAAGATCTACAATTTTTAGGGTTCCGAAGTTTATGACCTCGAACCCTTATCGTCTGTCCGTCCGTCCTCCTTACCGTCCAATCGGTAAGTGCTAGAAAGATGAAACTTTGCATGAGTATGTATAGTAATTACGTCGACAAAGCGTTACAATAAAATTATGAAAAATATTTTTATTTACGGTACCTCCCCTACACGTAAAGTGGGGATGTTTTTTTTCTCGCAGCTACCCCATCATCTGGGGTATCATTATATAGGTCTTTTAAAAACATTAAAAGGTTGTTAAGACTATCTTTAAACCCATTTTTTGATTTAGGTATCCGTTTGCGAGAAATTCCACTTTAAAGGCCACTTTTTTTGTAAAAACAGGGCGTCCCCTCCCTCTAAAAGCTAAACGGCCGGCTCAAAAAATCTGGAAAAATTCGTGATAGTGGTCCATATAATAACTTTAAATGAAAACTATAACCAATTAGATGACTTTGTTACTTCAGGAGTTATAGAGGCTTAACTTCTACAATGTGCTTACTTGGAAAAGTCATACAAAATTAACGCATTAATACGTAAACAGAACAATTATCCATTGGATATAATTTCTAATCCACGTACCATTATGGGTGACTGAGGAACCCTTTCCCGTGCGTGGCCTGACACGCACTTGGCCGATTTTTTGTTTACACTTTTTTTCACATAACCTCAAATTATATGTGAAGAATTCAAAAAACTAAGTTTTTGGTTTTTTATTTTTCTTTTACAAATAAAATTATTTTTAAACGAAATTAAGTGAAAACTTAACTTTTATGTCTCGAATACACTGTAATTTATTTGATTTGAAATATTTATTTTTTCACCCGATTTTGACATAATACCGAAAATTCACACGTTAAAATATCTACTTTTTTCAAAAAATTAGGGTGTTTTCTGTTTGATGAAATCTCTACTTTCCGATGATGTAATCCCTACTTATATTATAAATGCGAAAGTAACTCTGTCTGTCTGTCTGTCTGTTACGCTTTCACGCCTAAACCACTGAACCGATTGAAAATAAAGGTAGAAAGAAGGGTTTGAAATAGGGGACGAAAGTTTGTGTCTAAGTTCCTTATTATCAAACATAAAATCATGTAAGATTGTTTAATCTACCCTTACCGTGTCGCGCGTTATATACGAATTCCACGCGGGCGAAGCCGCGGGTGGAAAGCTAGTAATAATATATTCGGGTGCATTGCTTTTATGACAAGCATAATACATTGATTAAAACGTCTTAAGTTTAATCTCCATTACACTGTAACCATTTAATTCCAAATATAGTCAATTAAATTACTTTAATTTTGATAGAGCACTTATTTTCAATTGCACATTTTTAATAATCTTTAAAAACTACAACACCTTTGAGTAAGTTCGAAATATTTATCAAATCAATTCAATGCATGTCGATAAAAGTAACTTCAAACTTTTATAAATCTAGTTTTTTTTTAAGTTGACAGACGTTCAAATTTCTCTTTCATTCTTCGGATATTGTTCCATCCAACTTATACCTCAAATTCATCACCCACACACATCCCACATTTAGACACTCGTTAACTTTTTTTATTTTTATAATGAAATTTTTCAATCACAAGCATTACAAATATTTCAAGGGACACCGTTTTCTCACATTAAAATAAATGTATTTTTTATAAAATTACAAGTGTAGCAAATAATGTCTAACTCTACTTTCCGCGCTTCAATCTCTATACTAATATTATAAAGCTTAAGAGATAATTTTTTGTTGGTTGAAAGCGCTAATCTCAAGAACTACTTCTCCGATTTAAAAAAATATTTCAGTGTTAGGTAGGCCATTTATACAGAAAGTCTATTAATACCAATAGGAAAGGAGCAGCAATGGAGAATGTCTCAAAATCATTTTTTTCCCCTCTTGAGACGTACGTAAACGGTTGAAGTTTCGCAAAAATCATGTATGACAGAATTGTTCCCCTTTAAAAGATCAAAAAAAATCCTCAGTAGCATATGTCTATCTTTCAAGATTGGCTCACTATAATCTTTTTGATGGGAAACAAATTTGTTTCCTCTGTATACGCTACGGGCAATTAAAGACAAGGATCTGTTTAGGTCAGCTAGTTTAACATTATGTGATAGTTAACACAATAATTCTGCTAGCTTAATTTAACTCTAAAATAAGTAAACTACTTTAAAGACCTTTTGTACTATTGGATACTTAAATAACGTGCGTTTTGTGTGTGTGTGTGTGTGTGTGTGTGTGTGTGTGTGTGTGTGTGTGTGTGTGTGTGTGTGTGTGTTTGTTTCTGAACGTGGGTGTGTGTTAAAATGAACCGATAAGAAGATTATTTAGTTAAGACAGAGACTTCCTGTGCTACCAATTTTGAATTAGATTATTCTCGCTAATGATATCTGCTATCACTCTTACTGTGTTTACGACATTATAACATGTGTAATTGATTGTAGCCTTACATAAATAATATTAATCTCTTAATGATAGATTAAACACACCTGCTTTTGTAATGATAATTTATTAATTACTTACGTCAGAAATAGCGTAAACCGCAAACCGTGTGTATTATAAATTACATTAAGCTCCTAGTATCTGACAAGAATTTTACAAAAACAGAAAGTACAATAATATAAGTAGACCGTACTGATTGTTTACTAGAATTTGGTGTAATTTTTATTAAATATGATCGTTTGAAATAAACGTCTTAAGTTATAGGCATAAGGTCAGGAGACTTCTTATCAAGGGATCTGTTTGTTTTTTTACCCCCTTTTGTAACGTAAATATCGTATATTAAAGTGCAGTTGATGGTTTTCGATGACGCAGTGGACTACCACTGGACTATGAGATGGCTGTCCTTGAGGTCTCGGCTTCTATTCCCGGGTCGGACCAAATGTTTGTATGATCTGCAAATATTTTTTTACAAAAAAATTACATAGTTACAAAAAATCTGTATAGGTACGGTATGTATTTATATCAGTTGTCTAATACCCATAATACCAGCTCTGCTTGGTTTGGGACGAGATGGCGTTGTTTTAAATGTCTGAAATAACATTATATTATTATTCTCTTTATTCCATATAAACATTTTAAAATATTTTAATAGATCAAAAAATAAATTTAAAAAATAAAAAAATAATAGCCCGCTGGGACCAATAAGGACCAAGAAACCGGTGACTAGGACTCCAAAGACAGAAACTTCCGCACTATACGTGCTGTGTCAAGGAGAACTGCCTTCTACATCAGACTTTTGTCCCAGCCGTCTAACGTGGGCCTTTTAAGGTAGGTCGGTAGGTCGAGGCTGTTGGTGTTAAACCACGAGCAGAAACAACTATCAGAACAATAATCACCAAATCCACATTCCAATTATCGCATCAGCCTATCGCCTTAGGAATATGAGCGTATCGGAATGTATATTTGCAACCCTGGTAACATTTATAACACGCACTCTCATAAAGCTGCTATGGGTAATAACTGATAATTACCCTTGTAACTTTACATACATACGCATGTATGCTCGAACTTTAATCGAAAGTATTTTTGAAGTCATGTATTTTGGAACAACAGTTTTAGGGGTCTATCTAAAGCTGCCTATCTAGGACGTAATAAGACCAAATAATATTTGAGAAATATTAGATCACAAAGATAAATCCCAATATTTCATAAAATAGCCTTAAACATTAGCTTAAAGATTTATAGGGATTGCTCCTACAAAATCCAAAAAAGTCATGAAAGGATTTATTTTGAACATTTCTCCACAAAACATTGTGACTCAATATAGCTGGTATTCGTATATAGTTTATTTAGGGATCGTCCGAAGGGATTTTTGTCCTTTATCCGTGCCATAAATATAAGATCGCTGTTTCTGATATTCTTATTATTGTGAAGAAAAATATTTATGATTTGTAACGAAAACGGTTAACAAAATATCAGTATTTGTTTTTGGTAGAAGTATAAACATTATGATATAAATAAACGCTATTTACATCAACAACTCAATTACTGTGCTAGAAGCAGGTAAATAATGAAACAATTATTGACATTACGACTTGAAAGCTAGGAGCTAAAAATAAACGTTGATTGGAAAACTTCTGCGTAAAAGTAACCATTTTATGGTTTGGTAATAAATTTTTGTGTGTTAATGTTTTATTTTTAATTTTATAGATGGTGTTTATAGTTCTTAAGCTGACATAGTTTTTGGAGGCAAAGCATGAAGATATTTCGATATTGATGGTTTTATAAATTTAATATTATATAGCTACGCTGATTTCAGCACGAATGGACTGGACACCATAAAAAGCATACCAACCTTCATACACTATAATAATAATAATAATAATAATTTAATTCAAAAATGTAAGTTTACAATATTATCACATTAAAATTACAATTTAAAAACATAAAGTGGTACATTTAAATGTGATACGTTGACACCTGTACTAATGTAGTTAAACATTGTATCACAGGTGCCAGCGCCTTCCATTGTTATTTGGAACAGTTCTCTAGTACATGTGATAGCTAATACTATAAAATCAAGACTTAAATAATGATAAAATTAATAAAATTTAATTTAGAATTTGAGTTATCCTTATAATTAAAATTTTTGAACATTAATTGTAGATTTTCTTTTGAGCAGGTAAGATAAATGATAGTAGTGTATGTAAGTGTAAGTGTTAAATGTTTATGTGTATTTGTGTGGTGTGTTTTACGGTGTACGTGTACAAGCACAAGTCAAGAGCTAGGATATACTATTTAATAGATTTTCGGTGTCCCGATAATCCAAAGTCAACAGCCAGGATTCCAAAGTCCTTTTGCATTTCTTAAGTGGCAGTGGATAAATGCAAACTGCCCTGTTGATACGGTTATAAAGTCGACAGCTGTTCACCGAAAAACTCCTGCTAGCCACTACAGTTCTGTGTGGCCTAATTACACAGATACGGTCCACTCTGCGCCTATCAGTTCGCACATATGAAAGTCGCGCATGCCTGCGCAACGTGGTCCGGAGCACAAAAAGCTGTCTCACCGTCAATACGGAACACTCTTCGTATAGTTGTTTTGTCGGATATCTTCTAGGCTTACCTTTAAGTACCTTTAGAACAGCCCTTTGTGCTCTTTCGACTTTAAGAATATTATTCGAGCATGCTCCGCCCCATACCGAAATGCAATAAGATATCACAGATTGACAGAGTGTTTGGTATACCAATTTTAGAGTACTTTCATCAGCAGAAGATCTAAGTTTCTTAACTATAAATATTAGTTTTCTGATTCGGGAACTCAAGGCCTCTATGTGCTTATTCCAACGTAAGTGCGAATCCACATGCACACCTAGATATTTTATACATGACGCTTCTGTCAGGGTAAGGCAACTACAGTTCTCACCAGTGTGGCCACAGATGTGAGCTATGATTGGGAGGCTCTGTTGCGCGAGAGAAGCAGAACTTGGGAAAAATTTTAAATACCTAGTTTTTTCAACATTCAAAGTAAGCAGATTGGCAGTCAACCAAGTCATAACAGTCGATAGGGCTTTTTCGGCGTGAAAGTGCGAAAGAGTCCAACTCTCCCCATTTACAATCAATGCTGTGTCGTCCGCATAGGTGACAATTTTGCAATTTGGTATAGCTAATCGAGAGAGGTCATTAATATATATTAAGAAGAGAGTTGGACCCAACACACTGCCCTGCGGAACACCATAAGTAATGGTTTCCTCATCGCTAATATGGTTACCAATCTTCACACACTGTACTCGACCACCCAGATAGCTCCTAAATAGGTTAAGTACAGTTCCACGTATTCCCAGAACCTCCATCTTATCCAGCAGGATGGGCACGGAAACTCAGTCAAACGCCTTCGATAGATCCAAAAAAATGGCTATTGTCTTCAGTTTTTTATCAATATTTGATATCACCGTCTCCGTGAGATCCATTACTGCATCCTCCGTTGATTTCCCCCTAACAAAACCATACTGATTACTTGCAATCATACCAAATCGATCAAGATAATTCACTAATATATTATTTATGTATTTCTCGAAAATTTTTGACACCGTTGTCAGAACAGAGATAGGGCGATAATTAACTAGCTGACCTCTGTCGCCACTCTTATGGACTGGATGTATAAGTGCCTTTTTAAAAATGTCAGGGAAAGTACCCGTGGAAAGAGATAAGTTAAAAATATATTTTAATGGAGAAATCAGATGTTTACGTAGAGATTTCATTATTGCAGTACTAATACCATCACAACCTACAGCGCAATTGCTTTTGAGACCTTCAATTATAGTATTTAATTCGGATGTTGTGACATGTGGCAAAACCATTGAGTTTCCCAAGCCGTTTAAGTCCGAACCAATATACGATCTAAAAGATGTACTTTGCCATGTATCAGTCTGAATTTTGGCTGCAAGAGACTTCCCCACATCAACAAAGTACTTATTAACGAAATCAACTGAGTCTTTTGGATTTCCTTTTAACTCTAAAAGTTCATTTGGTGTTGAATTTGATTGGACACAGTCAGTAACGGTTTTTATGACATCCCAAGTGGCCTTTGTATTTCCTTTTGTCTTTTGAAACTGAGTTCGCTCGTAGGCACCTTTTAGCTTTTGCAGTAAGTTATTGCAAAAGTTTCTATAGCGCTTATACGTAACTTGTAGTATAATATTTGTTGGATCAGCCTTTACTCTCTTATGTAGAGTGTCCCGATGTCGTATACATTTCAAAAGACCGTCTGTTATCCACGGGCGAATTTTTCTTTTTCGGTGTGATATTTTGATCTGCCTCGTATGTTTCCGAATAACACCGGAAATAATCGATGTGAAAGATTCGGCAGCGCAGTTTGCATCCTTTATATCATATAAAAATGAGAAGTCACACGCCTCCAACTCCGTAATTACGGCAAGCTGATCAGTACGCTGTGTGTAACAGTTATATTTATTTATGGTTTTAGCTGAATCTAAATTTAACAGAGTAGGTAAATGATCCGTAACATGAGTATTCCATACCAAAGTCGCAGCAAGTCTTGGTGTCTTTAGCATGACGTGAT
This sequence comes from Phragmatobia fuliginosa, assembly GCA_932526445.1. Taxonomy (NCBI): domain Eukaryota; kingdom Metazoa; phylum Arthropoda; class Insecta; order Lepidoptera; family Erebidae; genus Phragmatobia; species Phragmatobia fuliginosa. Next base: position 5,768,995 of record OW052058.1, on the reverse strand, counting down.
CCAAACAAGCCCCTTCTCTTGTTGGTATTAGATGAGCGGGCAAGAGACCATATGAAGAACAAACATTAAGATATTCTTCAGAGTCAGAATTCAAAGGTTCAGATATTATGTCAATATTTATATCACCAATAATCACTACGGTTTTATAAGCGCTAAGTGAATTTAGTGTATCGTTCAGACTTACAAAAAAGTTTTCAAGTTTTTTATATGATGGAGATCGATATATTGCGACTATTGCAACTTCTTCACTTGTGTATACTAGACAGTTGGCGTCCATAAAAGAAGGTTCATAAACTATATGAGTTAGATCGGATTTAACATAAATACAAACGCCCTCGTTCTGATTTGAATAAGTGGATCGATAATCAGTAAAACCTTCCAATCTCGGCATATTTCTGACCTTACTAAGCCAGCACTCTGACAAAATTACAAGATCACATGATATGTCCGTTGTGTCCAAAAGAACACGTAGCTCATCAAAATGTCTGTTCAGACTACATATGTTCATGTGAAATACATTAAAAGATTTAGTTCCCCTGTAAACATGCTGCAAACTCTGATAAGGACCACACAAAACAGACTTTGACACGCTTATAGCTTCCAGATCACCGGCAATTTCAATTAAACTATCCATTAGTCGCGCAATATAAGAGGTTGACCAAGTCAGGGGACCGATGTAAATAAGTGCTTGTGCAACCAGAGTATTTAAACCCCATCACTATCTCTTTAAGTGTGCAAGCATACGGGTGTGCATTGTATGTATTTGATATAAATGTATAGTGAGTTTCATTTTTATTGTAAAGTGTTCTTTCAAATAAATTTATGATCATCCATGAATAGATAAGCTTAGTTATACAATAAAATTGAATATGTAAATAATGATAACTCAATAGTGTAAAAATACAGAAACAATTCATTACTAAAAAAATCAACAACAATATTAACAATTTAAAAAACAAATAAGATAAAATTACAAATAAAAACAGTCATGCTTGGGTTTTCAGTTTAGTAAGGTCCATCTCAGAAGCAACGCGTATAGCTGGAGAACCCTCTTTCCTTCGCAGGTACACATAATTGTTTGTTGTCCAGCAGTAATTATAATCGTTGGCCTTTGCATATTTCCGAGCAGCGAAGAACACTCGTCTTATTTTGAGGGTAAGGTTTTCAGATATATATATTGGTTTAGGGGGAAGTTCGTTATTTAGTATCGTGGTAGAGAGTCTGTTTCGGCTGTTTTTCTTGTTGTACATTTTAAATGATTTAATAAAGCTGTCCCTTTTAAGAATAGAAGTAAAATCTACAATCAAGGGTTTTTCTTGAGAAGTGTTTGTAACGGTGCGATAGACATCACGGATCTCATTTTTTTCGATCGGCACTTCCAAGGATTTACCAATATTTATGATGAAATTACATAAGTCATCTTTTGTTTCATCCTTTGTAGAAGGAATATTTCTACATTCGAGGCCTGATGACTTATGTCTCTTTTCCAGAACCTCAACCCTCTCCTCAAGGTTTCGAATGTAGGCAAGATTTTCTTTCCGCTCCTTTTCCAGAACATCAAATTTCTTCTTTAGATCATCGTAAGTTTCAGATAAAAAGGAAATAGAGGAGGATATGCTCGTGTTCTGTTTTTTTATTTCCTTTACGGTGTTTAGCAATTCAGTGTATTTTTTATCTTGTTGAGCCTCAAATGCGGAAAACATACGTCTCAGTTCATCCATTTTATCGTCTCCATGCTCATATTTCCTTTTAGATCTTTGGGAAATTGTCAAACCTTCCTCCGCATTTTTTGGCATGTGTACCTCCGTATTTACAATAGGAGATGATCTGGATGATGGGGGTGTGCGTTTCATTGACATAATAAATATCGCAGCAGCACAAGCAAATGAGAAGCAGATCCTTGGTTCCTTGCCGCCAAATTTAAAAAAGTAATTCAAACCACTTACTTGTATTGCTCCTTGTGTTTTTTTATTATTGAATAATACTTGCAAAAAAAAAAAAAAAAAAAAATGTCCCAATATATTGGTAGAAATTTCCCACAGCACAAACGATCTTTTTATCTTTTTTGTTGTGGCAACTCGTCTTTGTTTCAAACGTTGCTGTCTCTCTCCCACCAGCACTCCGCGTATCTCTTGCAATTTTATGATCGCCTAGTACTTCACTTTGAACTATTGAATTTATTTAATTTTTAAAATTTAATTAAAATTAAGAATATAATGAGCACACGTCTGAACGCTTTCGCGGTCCGGGGGGGAAGGGGGAAATCTATCAACTTTTCGCCGTCCACTGCTGAACGAAGGTTTCGCAAGGAATTCAGTCCTGGACAGTCCGCATCCATCCGCCGCCGGCCACTTTTTCAATTGCCGATCGATTTTTGGTTCGTTGCTTAATCGTGGTCTCTACTTTACACATTTTGGTTTCAACCTTTTTATTTTGGCTCAAACCTAACACATGTGTAATAAATAATGCACAAATTTATATATTTTAACAACATTTTACAACGAAAACTTCCAGTACAGACAAGGTTTTAATGAAAACTGTTTTGTCAGTTGGATACATAAACATAATTATTGTGACTTGTCTATTAAGTGTAGTAATCCACATTAATTTTGCAACACTCGCTAGATATTCTCACTAAAACGGACATGTTAGATTAATATTCTCAGAGTTAGAGTTTTTAGATGCTATTTTTAATACAAAATAAGGTTAAGATTTTTTATTAGCATTTTGCTGTTTAATTCCATTACCTATATTACTTTATTCGTTGAAATATAAACTTGATTATAAGACTAAGTGAATAGCAAAGGTGAACTTTTATGAAGTATATTACATCAAGTTTTGCATTACATAAAGTGTTTTTATAAAGTTTTGTGCAAATATAACTTTAAAAAACAATTTTATTGCATTACAAACATTGTACATTACAATTAATTTTGGTTCTGGAAAGCCCAATAGTTGCTCTAATTCTCAAAATTTACAATTCAATACAAAAACATTATTCTTGCATGTTATCCTGAAGTACATGTTCGTGTAGTAGTTAACTATCCAAACTATTTTTTGCCTGAGTCGACTCTTATGGTACCTGGAGATAAATAAGAGTACTAGATACTTCATATTTTTAATCCGTTACAACGCGGTATGTAATCGAACTTAATTGATACATTTAAACATCATCGAATCATTGGCTGTGAGCGCTTCAGCAGTGATGTATTATAGTATTATGTTTTATTCAATAATGATATTTTAAAGTTTTTTTTTTTATCTTTTACTGTATAAATGTAATATAGTATTAATGTTTAGTGTTCCATTTAGAAATTCTGTTATTCTATTAGATTGTAATTCGTAAAACCCAATGCAATTCGAGGTTCTTCCCGTGCAAACAGTTAAAACCTGAAAGTCACTTGATTTTACGAACTGAAGATTCGTTCTCTGTATGCTGGACACAAGCCGCACTCAAAAGGACTCTTAAAATCAAATGAAACTCATAAAATGAAAATGTATATTTCAGACCAAAGGCAATGTTACGTAAATAGAAGGTCTGTACCTACTTGAAAACCTTTGAATTTTGTCCGTTATAATGAGAACTTTTCAACGAATTTAAAAAATTTAAGTACGTAGTTTAATAAGTAGCTGAGCCCCGCGGTGTTGCCCGCGTTTGTTGTTGTAACCGCGGGCAACGCCGCGGGGCAAAGCTAGTCTAAAAAAGTAGTCATTTAAGCCATTAGCTTTCTGCCAGTGAAAATCGGTCTAACCGTTCCAAAGATTACCAACAGACAGACAGACAAACAGACAAAAATTTGTATAGATGTGGGAGATGCATACTTCGGCATAAGAGGTGAGATTGACTGGAGTAATCCCATAATCTCATAGAAACTCGATGCTATGCAATTCTTTAGCTCCACTTTAATAAGTGACTTAGATTAGCTGAGCCCAAACACCCCACCTCCTTCTGACTAAATGGCAACTTTGTAATTTCTTTCTTTAAAAAGACAACTCCCGCATCAGGAATATATGCAAAGACGAGGGGAACTTTACAAACTTATGTACATAAACAAAGTATGGACATAAAGTACACCCAGACGCAAAACAACAATAAATGAATCATACAAAGTGTTATCCCATATGGAATTTGAACCCACAACAACAAAACACACAAGAAAACGGCGTGCCAACCGCTTCAGTTACTAAACCTTTTAAAGATCTGAGAACGTTTTGCACTTTTCCGTACTTCACTGCAAGATGGAAGAATGTTTGACGTCATTACAAGTACAACGAGCTATTATAGAAAGTAGTAATTCAACAACGTCAAAAAGTTGTTGTACCTACTTAAAAATTGCCGACAAGTGATTTTAATCTTCAAAAGTTCATATACAAAATATAACAATAATGATGAATCGAATGGTACCTACCCAACTAAACCAAACATCAAACCGCGTATAGAGTTTGCCGAAAAATACGCATTTACAATTGAAAAAAAAATCTGCAATAAATATAGCTTCAACTGTGGTTCTTATACTCTGTACAGTTGTACATGTGCATCTGCATAAATTAACCTCAGTAGGCAAATGCGGGCTTTATTAAACATTTCCACAAATTTTTGTTGTTGACAATAGTTAAATATATAAAACCAGCAGTTATCGAAATTAGTCTTTAAAAAATGTCTAAATTACTGCACATCTCATCAACTTTCTTTCAGTGAAAGTTCTTTTAAAATCAGTCAATCTGTCCCAGATGTTAAGAAATAAAAGGACAGATAGACAGGTAGATAGATAAAAGCTTAGATGACCCAAGTACTATGATATAATGTTCTGTCATCACAGCATAAAATCAATAACAGTTGTATGCTAATCAATATTCAGAAACTCAGACGTTAATTAATTAAACCACTTGAGCACAGAAGTCGTCGTCGTTGATACACATGGGACACTGCATTACAAGATAATTGTTCCCAATTCAAACCAGGAATCGTTGGGTTGTATGTTGAACTTACATCGCATAAAATAAAGATTGTCTATAAAGATTGTTCACAAATATAAATGTGTCTATATTATGTCTTACGTTAGTCTCTCCAAGTTCTTTTTTTTTGTTTTAATGCAGTTTTAAACAAATATTTTGTCAATTTTGTTCTCCACATACATGACGTTGTCAAAGTTATACTGGTAATACAAAACCATTCAACATACTGAGAGAATAGAACATAATGACATTAGTGCCTTTCAACATTTAATCCATTTAGGCACTATCTTATAGAATTTAAAAAGGATTTTTGTGTAACATTGCCCAACTATTCATGACCGTGATCTAACATTCATGAATACTTCGATATTGTGTAAGTTACATACAAATACTGAAGATAAAATCTTTGAAAGAACCTCCGGAGGTCTATATTAATTGATGTCCTTTCTATAGAATGTAAAGAGTGCAATACTCGCTACCCTGAACATGTAAAGTCGTATAGAGTAAAGGAAATTGTTAGAATCCGTACAACGTGCCTTTCCGTAGGCCCTATTATTTACGCACATTTTATTTTGTATATGAAAAACCTAAAGAATTCAAAAGTTAATCAGATAACATGTATTCTAAAGCTCATACGTGTACACAGAAGAAAACACAAAACATATATTATACAGCCTAAACAATATCTAAGTTGCTTCCTTCTTTTTTTTGTTAAACAAAAAGTTATATTAATAGTCATTAAATTTTCATTAAATTTTTAGTTATTTTTACACTTGGAAATCATGATGGTGTTAAAATGAAATAAATTTCATAAAACACGACTCTGATTAAAATTATGTGTTTTGCATTTCAATACACTTTACTGTTTTTATGTTTGAATAAAATAAATAAATATTACACACAACATCATCTAGTCCCAAACTAAGCAGTATTATGTTGTATTATGGGTAACTAGACAACTGATATAAATACATAAACACAATAAATACATATACATAGAAAACATCCAAACTCCGAAACAAATATACGTGGATCACACAAATATTTAGTCCGACCCGGGAATCGAACTCGAGACCTCTCGATCAGCAGCCGCATACGCTAACCACTAGACCAAAAAGTCAGTTAAAATGGGATCTACAAAGTTTTTATTTTGTTTTACATAAAATAATGTCTAATAATGATCAGCATATCGCTGTACACTGCTAAATAAATACCTACTATAAGAATTTCCAACCGGCCCTGGGTACGCCGTATCTATTCACTCCCAACCACCTCGTAAGTTCGTCTAGAAATAAGAATTCCAGTTTTCAAGAATCAATTTTATTCTTGTCTAAAGACAGACCACACGAGTTAGCACACATGCAAACAACACATTCACTTTGCAAGATATAATTTACATACATATGGTACACAAATTATAACTTGCGAAGTGAATGTGTTATTATAAATTCCAAGTATAGGAATGTGATTTGCAACCACGTTTGTAATTAGAAGCGTCACAGCCACAGGCGGTTTGGGTGCAAGCTCAACGCAAACAAGCCACCACAAACTGAATACGAGGCAAAGGAATCGTTTGCTTTTTATTTTACATAAACATAAATATATTTAAAAATATTTCATAACCTCAATCTTCGTGTGTTTGCCAAATTATTAGTTAAATAATATTTTTTGAAATCCTACGATTTATGAGGATAAATTTATTGATATTGATATTTATTATTCTTATATTATATATAGGTATATTCTTAATATACCTATTGATATTTATTATTCTTTCACGCAAAAACTACACACGGAGAAACTTTACAGCAATGTATACACAGGCGGAGTACAAGCAGAATACTCTGCAAATTTAACAGTATGCGATGGCTAGACACAATCGCATGTCCAGTTCTCGTCAACAGTTTGTCTATCTATAACCTAACAAATTATTACGTTAAGTGCTAATATGCTATTATTGATACGTTTTCCAACCGTTACTTAACTCAATCGGTCATCACAAAATTATGAAGCGTGAACTAACCACGCCTTAATAAACTGGTTCTAAACCAGATATATGAACACGAATTTTCATTTTAAAATGGATTATCTATTAAACCTTAACTTATTTGTAGACAATTCCTTGTTTTTAGCAATATATAAGATTAGAGCCATACCGATTTCAACACGAAGGAACTGTATCGACTAGGACGGTACAACCTTCGAATAGAAGACCTATCTAGAATTACTGCATTCGTAATGCCGTATTTCGTTGGTGTGTGCGAGACCGACATACAATTGATGCAGAGATGGCTAGTTGCCATGTTTTTTTTTTTCTTTTTTTTTTTAAGACAACTCCATTAGGAATATAAATTCCTGTGTCGCGGGGGGCTTTACAAACATACATGAAACGGACACAAATAACACCCAGACTCAGAACAACAAATTGTGAATCACACAAAGTGTTATCCTAGGTGGGATTTGAACCCACGATTTAGGTGACCATATTGCAGTATCTGCGTTCTCAATGAAAATAGTGACCATTACCATTACTACTCGTCTTTTCCATCAAGCAGTGTACTAATTTTAGTGGATTTAAACACAAAAATAGGTTTTTAATTTCATTCACTGTCAGCTGCAGCGACTTAAAATGAATTCATAAGATTAGTATAAAAATATTCTTACAAGTTTTTGCATATTACGTTTATCTAAAAGCGATAGAATATGAAATCGAAATTTAGAAGGCGGATGAATTCATAAAAATTTTCTCATTACAGTTTGCCTCGACGAATTTAATTTAGAAAAAAATCTTCGCAGACTTATGGCTTAAGGAGATTGAGGTGTTTCGAAAACTATATTCAGGATTATACGTTTATGTTGAAGAAGTATTGGAAGAATGTTTCCTCGTCCGTGTTGAGATAACGTAAAGTTATCCTGTGAGATAATATATTTTACACGTACATCCCTTTCTGCCCACACACATACTAGAGTAATCCTTTGGCAAATATTTTCAAGAAATATTTTTATGATAAAATAACAATATCACGAAAATAGAATAATGAAAATCAGTTTTTCTATTCTTATATTTTTTTAGTTGCGTATGAACATCCGTCTTTCATGTGGTTATTAGCGGTCTATTCCGTCACTTCCTGAAAAACGTACTGATAGTCAACTAATCTATCAGTTCCCTAAAGGTTACGTTTTTTTTTTAAATATATTTAAGCCTACCAAGTATAATATATTTGAGCTGGATGCGCGTAGCCAAGGATCGAACTAAGTGGCGTGCCATTGGAGAGGCCTATGTCCAGCAGTGGACTGCGCTAGGCTGATGATGATGATGATGAAGCCTACGAAAGTAACTCTACTCTACCTGATTTGAAAGCATGAGTTTCTACTCAAGAGTACCATCCTCACTGTGTATTTACGCAATGCAACATGATAATTCATATCATGGCGGTCTGGTCAGATGCTTCTGCACCGTTCTCCCAGTCTCTAGAGGCCAAACTCACCAACATTATTAGGTTGGTCTTCTGTGTGAGGGTAGTACTGCCCCGGTCTAGCCGGCCCATTCAATATCGTTAACATCTGAATATCAAAAATAGTATCGATATTTACAAGTTTATTAGCCTGTTACTAATGGACTCAGATCAGTGTTTATTTTATTGATTAATATATAAATAATAATAATAAATACATAAATAAATATTTAGGACATAACACACAAGCTAGATAGCTTCAAACTAAGCGTAGCTTGTACTATGAATCTAGATTATTTGTCGTAATCGTTACAGAGAATGCCAGGATTATGCATCGAAATTATAAAACCAAAAGGGGGTAACATCGATGAATCATTTTTTTTTATTAAATAATAATTACTGACTGCATTTTTATTATTACTATATTCTTATCTAAATATCATGTTCTTTAAAATATAACTATTAAAATCGATCGTATTGTTTTTATTTGTTGTGTATCACGCAAACTTTTTACCTATAGTGTTATATGCTGTACATATCGTCATCATCATCAACAGCCTTTAACAGTCCACTGCTGCACATAGGCGTCTCCTTAGAAAGGAGGTTTTGGCCTACTACACCACGCTGGCCAGACGGGTTGGTATAGGGTTCGTTTCAAGTTTTCCTTCTCTTTGCATCGATGTTGCCTTGCGCAGTTTATCCCTTAGTCGCCTATTACAACACCCGCGGGATGAATAGGGGTGGTGACACTCTGTATTCTTAATCCGTCACCACGCGGACATATAAAATAGCCAAACTACGAAACATTTGATTCGACATAGGTTTTGAAACCAAGACCTCAAGCAGAGCAGTCGCGTACATTACCACTATGCCACCGATACAGTCAATTGTCAATACTTACCAATTTATGTGGATATGTGCCTCACTTTATGTAATAAATTAAGTAAGTAACAGATTTATTAGTCTAACCTAACCTACTAACTGGAGGGACCTGACGTGACACGCAAGCTAAGAACTTGTTAATCAAATTTGAAATTCATGTAAGTTTGCCGCCCATACGTTATACGTATTAGTTTATAATTGGGTTGAACCGACGAACTTGTTGACATTTCTGTTTTAACACAACTTTAGAACTAATTTTTCGAATTAGCACACACTTTTAAGTGTCTTTTCATTAAAAAAAACAATATCTAATACACTAACCTTTATAAAAGTAATAAATTCTTGTAAAGAAACATTGAAGACCATATAAGGTCAATAAGACTTTTTTTAGATTTAAGCCTATCAAAGTGACTTTACTATGCCTGATAGAAAGCATGCGTAGAATCTAGAAATAGAGGACATCTTTATTGCGAGTGCATACAATGCTGCATGATACCATAGCGGCTTGGTTAGATGTTTCTAAGTAATGGAGAATGTGATTCTTAATTAAAATTCCACAGCTGTAGAGGGTGGGTGGGGACACTAAAGGAATTTCTTTACAAAGCTAAAAGAGAATTAGATTTTCTATACTCCACGGTGTAGTCCCTAATTACGGTGTGTAGGTTCTGAGTAGTTATATTATCTTGGTAACCCGTATCTTACAATATTTTAACTTGTAACGAAACGAGGTACTGATCACAGGCCAGTGTATCAGCGAGAGTGCTTGGAGCACCCATGCTCCTTTTGAAGTTAGCAAGGAAACATGAGGATTCCCACATAGGAGAGAGTCATCTATAAGCCGTAGAAGGCCCTAGGTGTACTGATCTACGGCTTTGTAACTCAGCAAATATTATTTCAATTTAGTTACCATACATATCTACATAAACAAGTCGCAGAATCACGATAACCAGTAATCAATAATCCAAAGTTCGCAATGTTAATATCGTGAGAACATTAAATTTGATGAGGTTACCCACAGATATGCAAAGCGGGCAGATTCTAACCATATAGCTATTCATCATATTATGATACTTGTTATGTAAAGAGCTTATTTATACAGTAGTATATCGCTGATATCTTGTCCTCTGTACTCAGAGGGTATCAGCCGAATACAAATTTTAAATTTGTAAATGCATAAGTAACACTGTTTTCTTGATAAACAATGTCATTTTTTTTTGGTTTCATCCGCAACTACGTCCGTTTCTACATCGTTTATCGCAGTAAAACAATAACCTGTCCTTTTTCAGGCTTAAGACTATCTGTGTACAAAATTTCATCTGAATCGGTGCAGTATATTTTCAGAACAGATGGACAGACACGACGGAGAACTTGCTATTATAATATGCAGTGATAAAGTAACGGGTCCTTAGCATCTAGAAGTATTCTAAATTTATTACAGTCACGAATTGTATTCGTCTGTGAAAGCATATAAGGACAACGGACTTTAAAATAAGATTTATGATATTATGACGTCTTTATGACTGATATTTAAAAAATGTGTACATATTAAGGACGAAATTATTCATGAATTTTGATCCCATATATCTTTGTTGCTGATAAAAGCCAGCATTTTAAGTGACATAATTTGACAAGTTATTTAGATTTGTTAGTGACTAACCATTCCATATTAAGTTTAGCGTACATCTTGCTGCAACATATTTCTTAAATAAGCTTCAGTTTCAGTCTTATACAAAAGTACATTACTTAGTTACTATTACCTACTGATATGCTACTAATGTTTATTCATACAAATATGTTATTATTGCCCAAAGATTAGCTATAACACCATTATAAAATCAACAAGACAAATTTTCTTCTATCCGCATAATTTTTTATACCGAACTATAACTTGGAATATATTCCAACTCGGGCTAGAGACACACGTACTCCGGGCTCAAATTCAAAAAAAATCAACAACATATTAGCCCAATTTCTGAATTAAACCTTAACCCTCTAGATTGATAGTCAAATACGCTAACCGCTAGACAATTCGTGTAAAATTTTCTCTGTTTTAATAAAGTTAGATCTTTGCATTCTCCTTGGAGCTCACGACGAAGTGATATTATTGTATAATTTCCGAAATTGATTTTGGATAGTACTAAAATTTTTGATCTTAATTTTTGACACGCAACCTTAGAGAATATAAAGCAGAGGTTATATTACGGTATCAAAAAATGATGAACTATATGAATACGTGGCTTATTTTAAAATTTATTGTATTGATTGCAATAAATTGGTATAATTTTGGAATCGAAGGAGTTCTTGACAGTAATTGAATTCTTCCATTCGTGCATAGAGTTTATCTCATAGTTATAACGCCTATTATTATGCCATAAACAAATAAATTAATAATTATTTTGGTCATCTGATACATAATGCTATGTAGCCTCAAACTAAGCAGAGCTTATACAATTTTTACTCTCGATCTTCAGCACTTGATTTAACTTGTTAAAATATAATCTTGAAATTAAACTCAACTGCACTTCTTTCTATTCCACTATTTAATCAATTTCAAACCCTTACTCGACCGGTTTCGCCTTACAGCATTTTCAAAGGTTACTTTTTTACAACAGAGTTCATATTATAAAAGCTATATTGATTGATACATTTCTTAAAGTAATAATTACTATTTTAGTGTACACCATTACAAAGTACTTAAAACTAGGTAGGTAGGTACAATTGGCGGCCTTATCGCCCAGAGGCAATCTCTTACAGGCAACCATAAGATGGAGAGAACACGATTTGGATGAAGTATATGGTAGTGTCTGGTGGATTAAAAGTAGAGAAGAAGGGAAAATTAAAGTACCTAGTAAAATGTAACATAGTGTGATAGTAATACGTAATTTAAACGATTTATTATAAGTTATTTAAACAAATATTGATTACACACATTTACTGTAATTATAGTATTAAGTACATACAAACTTTTCTAGATTACATTACTAGATTATGTACTTTTTGTAAATAAATACATATTATATGCAGAAAAAAAGCAACACTACTATGCCATTAAGGCACTCAAATAACCTCTACTTTTTACTATACTACGTTAATTCATCTTCTCAGGCGAAAAACGTCATACCTCCCTAATTTACAAAGTTAAAGTCAATCTGTTAATCATAGATTAGATAACTTTATTGAACACAAATTACTCTATTAGGATCTCTTACAGAAATTGTCGTTGAACGATTTAATGTCAAGTGTGACGAAGCATTGCTTTTAACCTTTCAACTCCAAAGTTTATTTCTCATCTCATGGCCAATTCTGTTTAAACAGAACAGGCTGTTTCTAATATATTTTATTCAGATAGTTAATGGTTTTCTTACGTGACTTCAATTCGCAGGCAACTTCACGAAATTGAGACCAAAGATGTTCAAATTTGGTTGTACAATGTGTTGTCATTGTGATTCTATATATTTCATCAAATACAAAAGTGTAAGTAAGCACTTAAACTATTTTTATTGCGAGAAATATTATCCCTAAAACTAAATTAAAACAATAATACAAATTAAAATAAATATATTAAATCAACAATTGGAGAGGCCTATGGACAGCAGCGGACTGCAATAGGCTGATGATGATGAAATCAACAGTTACCCTTTAAGTTTGTTATGCTTTCATATCTAAACCACTGCACCGTCATCATCATCAACAGCCTTTAACAGTCCACTGCTGGACATAGGCCTCTCCTTTGAAAGGAGGTTTTGGCCTACTATACCACGCTGGCCAGACGGGTTGGTAAAGGGTTGGTTTCAAGTTTTCCTTCTCTTGGCAGTGATGTTAGCTGCTTTCTGCACTGCACTGCACCACACTGATTTCAATGAAATTTTGCGTGCAGATACTTTTAATCCTGGAGGAGTACATGGGCTACACTTTATCACAATAACCGACATTCTCGCGGGTTAAAGTCCGGGCAAAATCTAGTAATGAATACATAAGTGTTCGATAGTCAAATTATACCAAAGTGACCTCAGCGAAAACAATGAAAGTTGAAATATCAAAACCACATCATAAAGCCAATCATGGAATATAATTTGTACATAACAAAATAATAAATTTCATTTTTAGTTATCAAAAGTCCGTTGTATGTTAAATGGTTGTTTTATTATGATTATAAGTATAACAATCTACAGAATAACGTAACTGACATTCATAATGGTTTTGATACAGTAGATTCTCGGTTGAAGAAAGTCTGCTGAGTTTGAATGCACCTTTTGCAAAACGCAGAGTTACAGTAGGAATCGTCCAGAATATATTGCTACCAATCCCGCACCTGACATGAGTAATGAACTATTCATGGCAATCGAAAGTCATGCGATAAACGCTCCTTGAATAAAAATTGGAAATAACTAAAAGGATCGTGGCAAAATGGATCTAGCTTTTTGAAATGTAATGGTATTTTTTTGAAGTGACTCTCTCTAATACACAGTCTCGGCACTGTATTGATGTTTATAGAATGGATGGGTGTTTGTTTTCGTTTGAAAACATGTCTATTCACCTGTAATATACGTATATTAGTAAAAGTAGTTGAGCTGTAATATTTATTATATAAAATAGGGTTAACAACTTTTTATAAGAATTCAATTGATAAACTCGGTATTTAATTAAATTAGTATTGTAAAATAAAATGACAAAAAGCGTCAATGTTGTCAGTCTTCTTAGCTACTAAATTTTCATTTTGGATTGGTGGTGAGTTCTCTAAAGATTTAAGTTTACCTGTGCACAAGACTGAAAGATTTAATTAACTACTAAATGTAGGTACTTTCTTGTAGTAAAACTATAAAGTAAGACATAACAGTTTTTCATGTAAAGTTAAAATTTGAAATTCTAGGAATACAATTTTTAATTTATTATATTATTTTCTAGAATAAAATTTTCAAGATCAAATAATAATGACTTTTTTGACCTTGACGTTTGGCACAGAGCAAGAACCTTTAGTTCAGACTGTCACACTGACAAGCGGGTGTATAATATATTTACGTGGGATGGCATGTCCCATTTATTTAACTCCTAAACTTTGTAATGAAGTTGTAAATTATTATATTGTATATTACATTTAGAACAACTAACTTAATACATCTTGTTATTATTTATTATTGGCAGTACTTTTAAGCTGCCCTGAGTGTTCTGGAATCCAGACATGAGACAATACTTTGTTTGTTCCACAAATTGTTGTTCTAAATATTTCTGTCCATCTTTACTAGTATTATAAAGTGAAGAGTTTGTTTATTTGTTTCAAAGATTTGATTGACATCATTTTAGTTTTAAACGAGGGGCGACTTATTTCTTTGAGAGTTTCCATTGCCTTGAGTAAATGGTTAAAGGTTCGTGTAAAATGTATCAAAGAATTGTCTCTTGAAAAGTTCAAAATCGGCCAAGTGCGTGTCAAGCACTGAAAAGGGTTCCTCAGTCATCCATTATGGTACGTGGATTTAAAATCGTATCCAATAGCTATTGTTATGTTTACGTATTAATGCGTTAATTTTGTATGACTTTTTCAAGTAAGCGCATTTTACAAGTTAAACCACTATAACTCCTGAACCAACAAATTCTTCTAATCCGTTATAGTTTTCCTTTAAAGTTTATTATATGGACAACAATCCTAAATTTTTCAAGATTTTTTGAGCCAGCCGATTAGCCTTTGGGGGGGGGTCGATTTTAACAAAATAGCACCCTTTATAGTGAAATTTCTCGCAAACGGATACCTCAATCAGTAAATTATCTTAGAAACCCTTTATTGTTTTTAAAAGACTTATCTAATCATACCCTACACGATGGGGTAGCCGCGAGAAAAAAGAAAACATCCCCTACGGTGTTTTTTCAAATAAAAATATTTTTTATAATTTTATTGTAGCACTTTGTCGACGTAATTACAATACATATTCATGTAAAATTTCATCTGAATAATCATTTGGTGATTCAAGTCATGAGTATTTTAGTCACGGTAAGCCGAGGACGGACGGACGGTCATGATGAATCTATAGGGGTTCCGAGTCACAAACTTCGAAACCCTAAAAAAATAGGCAACAGCATATGTCTATTTTTGAGAAACTAATTTATTTCTACGGTATAAGATCACACTACGGGTAACAGAAGCCGTAGATAGGGCTGCGTGGATCAGCTGAATTCACATATATCCATAAAGTCGCCGTGTTACAGGATCATTAGTACGGTTTTTTATTTTTTATTTGTTTATAAAAAAAGGTCAAAACGTCTCCTACAGTGATTTTTTTTAAATAAGATTTCCTTTTAAATAAGATTTACTGTACTTGAAATTTGTAGTGGCTTTCTACCGTCCGCTGTATCCATCAACATGATTAGACATTGGTAAGTTCAAAGGCGCTTGTCACAGATGACAAGGCTCAGGGGAGCGTCCGGTGGCCTCTCAAAGAGCTCGATGGCGTTAATTCTGTGTTGACCTTAAAAAGATTTTCCATCGAAATTTTCTCAATTACAGTATCAATATTTTTCTTTACTTTACTTTTCAATGAAATTCAATATAAATGTGCCATGTTCAAAAAGTGATTTTAATATCCAGTTAAATAGAAAATAATATAGTGTATAAAGTTGAAAAACCTGAAATCTTTGAGACGTATTTTTTGTCCCTAAAGGTTTACGAATAAATCACATTGATTTAAGATGATTGACCTTCCAATTTGCTTAATGTATTTGAATTACTCCAGTGGTTGTTAGATATAAATGTGTTATTACACTAATAAAGAAATATGTAAAGGTATTAATTTATATTCTTATACGTTTAATTTTAATTATTAAATTGCACGTTTTCGTCCACGCAATATATATGTTAAAAAAAATCATATCAGTAACTTATATTGTGTGAAAACTGAAAAATCGGAAAGTCTTCTAGTAATCAACATAACTTCTCATTAATATCATCTCAACAAGATAAGAACAACACAATAGTGCTGACTCTTTTGTTAATATCGCTAAACAAAAATTTAATTTCATATTAGTGATGTTCACAACAGACTAAATAGCGACTGTTGATCAAAACTAAAATAATAAAACTTCAGCTACTGAAATGAACTGAAAAATTAAGTAAAATTACGTGAAGTGGTGACGGATTAAGAATACAAAGTGTCACCATCCCTATTCATTTCATGGGTGTCGTAAGAGGCGACTAGAGGCACAAAATAAGCAGCTAACATCACTGCCAAGCGAAGGAAAACTTGAAACAAACCCTGTACCAACCCGTCTGGCCAGCGTTGTATAGTAGGCCAAAACCTCCTTCCAAAGGAGAGGCCTATGTCCAGCAGTGGACTGTTAAGGCTGTTGATGATGATGATATTGACATCGGAATCAGCACCGATAACAAGAATAATCATGTGCAGCTCATACACCAGACGTCATTGATCTCGCCGTCATCTGCGGCATCGAAGCGGCTGTATACCTTGACGTCCTGGACGACCACCTCATTTCAGACCACCAACCGGTGTGTCTGACTCTGAATGACATCCCGCAGACGTTCCAACTACCTCCTCGATCGCGCCAGGATTGGCGGGTCTTTACCGATTATATGGCAGAGCACTCGCCTTCCTTTGCAGTGGAGACACCCGATGACGTCGAAAAACTTTCATCGAAACTCAGCGTAGTCTTACAAACCGCGCTTCGAGAGTCGAAACTCGATGTCACCACCGTAAGGACACCATCCCAGCTCCCCGCTTACATACTGGCGATGATCGAGAAGAAAAGGAAACTGCGCCGGCAATGGCAGCACGCCCGATGTCCGACAATGAAGTCTCAGCTCAATGCTCTGAATGCGAAGATCTCTGCCGCGTTGGCAACAAATGCGGCAGAGTCCTGGCAACGCACTATCGAGCGAGCTAGTGAAGACTGGTCGGGCATACACCGCCTTTGCCGCCAACTCTCCGGGAAACCAGCTCCGATTAGGCCCCTATTGGCCGGTGACGGCACCCCACGTTACCGAGCCGGGGACCGAGCGGAGATGTTTGCCGACTTCCTTGAAGCGCAATTTCGACCGAACCCTACTCACAACGAGCAGCACGTAGCAGAGATCGAGAGGAAACTAGAGTTATATTTCGAGAAGCCGATAGACCCAGCCGAGGACCCCATTACCTTCTCCCCTGGTCAAATACAGCGGATGATTCGCCGAATGCCTCTGCGTAAAACGCCCGGTGCTGACCGGGTAACCAACGAAGCCTTGCGTCACCTACCTCCGCGATCAATCGCAACGCTGACGCGTCTCTTCAATGGAATCCTCCGCACCGGACATTTTCCCACCACATGGCGACTTGGCAGAGTCATCATGCTGCCCAAACCGGGGAAGAACATCCTCCTACCAGGAAGCTATCGCCCCATCACGCTCCTCTCGACGACGTCGAAGTTGTTCGAGAAGCTGCTACTGCTGCACATGACGCCACACCTTCAGCCACGCGACGAACAGTTCGGGTTTCGTGCCGAACACTCCACGACGCACCAGTTGACGAGGGTACTGCACGATATCGCGCTTGCGCGCAACAAGCGCGAGCGAGTCGTTGCAGTCTTCCTCGATATGGAGAAAGCGTTCGATCGCGTCTGGCACGCCGGCCTGCTGTACAAGCTGTCCACATCTACTACTCCCCGTCGAGTAGTGAAGATTGTGGCCACCTTTCTGCAAGACAGACACTTTCAAGTGGCGGTTGAAAGCGCCCTGTCCACAGAGCGACTCATCTGTGCCGGCGTACCACAAGGAAGCTGCTTGTCCCCAGTGTGCTACTCTTGGTACACAGACGATATTCCCGTCACCGAAGGCGTGAAGCTTGCGCTGTACGCCGACGACGCGGCCTACATCACGACGTCGAAAAATGGTACCAATGCTGTTACCAAGATGCAGCATACACTGGACGCACTTCCCAATTGGCTGAAGGACTGGAGACTAACGGTCAACGTTGCGAAGACTCAGGCGATCTCCATAGGCAGCGTGACCCTACCGCAGTTGAAGCTCATGGGGCAGAACATCGAGTGGTCCGCGACAGTTAAATACCTCGGTGTGACCATCGACCGCACGCTCTCTATGAAGTCCCACGTCAACAACATCATTGCCCAGGTCCGAGTCGCGCGTTCCCTTCTGCGGCCCGTACTATCGTCCCGACTGCCGCTCCGTGCGAAGCTCGGTGTGTACAAGACATACATTCGCACCCGTCTTACTTATGGTGCCCCGGCCTGGTTTGCACTTGTCTCTGAGACAAACCGCCGCCGTCTACGTGCGCAACAATCACTCGCACTACGCACCATCACTAACGCACCCCGCTTTGTGCGGAATAGGACGATCTCCAGGGATCTGCGTGTGGAGAGCCTGGACGACTTCGTAAGACGCCTGAGCTCCAATTTGTTCGTGCGTGCCGATGGCTCTCAAGCTCGCCACCTGCGCGAGCTCGCACCCTACCATCGGCGCCCACCAGACAGGCATGGCCTACCACGAGACCTCATCTACGTAGCAACTCCTACTGGACCACCCCCAATACCTGACCTAGCGCTAGCTGACGGGCGCTCCTCGGGGTCCCCACCTCTAGGAGCTCGACCTCGCTAAGCAACTATGCTAGACACAAAACTAGACCCGGGCGTAGCTAGCATGTTGGTCACCTTGCGGAGCTCACCCGCAATGGTTTGACCTCGTTAGAGACGCTCCCACACCGGACTGACACTCCGGCAACACCAATAGGCCCAGAGGGCCCAACTCAGTGACCCGCCTGTAGCTGCAGGCGGCGCGGAAGACCACTTAGACAGGCCGTAGACCTGGTGAAGTTACCCCGAGATCTCTAGCTGAGGTCTACGAGAAGAACCACCTGAAAAAAGAATAATCATGTGGTAATTCAAGTCATGAGTAGTTTATATGAACACTAGCTGACGCTTGCAGCTCCAATCGGGTCTAAGAGGTATTAAAAATAGATGTGGGCAGATTCTTCGACCTACTCGATATGCGCACAAAATTTCATACAAGTTAAACAAATTTGGTAAGAAACACCGGGGACACGAGAGTTTTAGATATTAGAATCTCAATATGTCAAATAACCACTTAATTCGTTGCGAGGATAACTTCACGAGAAAAGCTTATTTTTCTACTAAATGTTTCATTTGATTAAACCTAAAATTTATGTCGTTCATCTTAATTAAAATCTCGCCTGATGTTATCAAGTGGTTGTACAAAATTAAACAGACCCTTTTTTAATCTCTCAACAATATTAACGTTTAATTAGTGGAAACCCCTTAAAATCTTTACCATCGTAATTGTAAGCTTCTAGCTTGTCACTAGAATACAGAAAATTTGATTTCGCACTCTGAAAATCACTTTACTATGTCAAAATAATTTGTGAATGATATGGTCTTAAAAATATTTTTTCGTCTTAAAATCTTTTGTCTTCGGTCGACCGTGAAAGAGAGTCAAGAGATCACTTGTCTCAGGTTGAAATTTAAAATTTCAGCCGAATTTTTTTTATCTACTATCAAATATTTTTGTCACGAACGTCGAAGTAGGTGTTTGTATATTCTGTTCGTTTATGTCTGAGAGAATACTAAGAGAACTAGACGTGAATATTTCTTGAATTTTATCGTTCAAATTGTCCGCATTTGTGTGAGTGTTAAGAATACTTATATTAGAAATTCGAAAGTAACTCTACCTGTTTGTTACGCTTTAAGCCCTGTGCTTTAGCACTCCACTTTGGCATAGCAATACTTCAATTCTTCATACGTGACATATAAAAACAACTAAAAATAAAGTGTGCTCATAAATTGTAACCAGTATATTAGTGTTTATACTTTACGATACGATAATTACAGTACGACGATACAATATTTTGTTTACAGCATTCGATTTGAACCTTCAAATCCAGTGCCTCTATCCTTCTCTAGGGGAGATTCTCAATGACTTAAGAAGGCAATCAATAGAATATTCAAAACAACAGCGAGCTTCTAGACTTTTTTAATAGGTATAGCATAGTACATAATATATAATAGTATAGTATATAATAGTATAGTACATAAGATTAAATCTGATTATGGTTGTTTTTGATTCATGAGTTGAAAATGTCAATGGAGACACCTGAAATCAAAAATTACAAAGTGTTTTATTCTTCGTCTTACTTCACTTGATAAAAAGCTTGAACTAATAGAATGGTTACAAAAAATCGGTAAATTGTCGAAAACTTTAGTTGACAGAGAGATTTCTGTTGGAACTGTTCGAAAATAAAATAAAATTCTATTAATACAGATGAGACGAGCTGGTTTTCTTTTGGCATAAAAGAAAACGAGCAGAAATCTATAGAATAAGCTACAAAAGATGTTTATTCTGTACGTTAGTACGTGTTGTGATAAATGTTAGCTCTCTGACCACTGAGAGTAACCACATTATATGACTTTTGAAGGACATTTTAGTAAAAGTTTATACACAGATAATCTAGAGTCTGGGGAAGGGCTACTTTTTAAGGCGAAAACCACCTCATATAAGGGCGGAACCACGGGTAAAAGAACGTAAAGTCATGTTATAGACATTGTCAATAACTCTATCGACGGCAACTAGTAGAAATACGAACAATTAAAATTTTTTTAATGTTGTGTAAATCAATTTACAAGATCGGCCTGCTTGTTTTCAAAATTATTTCCATCCATTCCAATGAGTATCTATGATACATTTACGAGTATGTATGATATTTACTGTAATAATATTAAACAAGTTACCTGTGACATTCATCTCAAAGCTCCTTTGATTCTTCACTTCCGTGTTTTACGTGAAATAACAAACTTGATATTGTTTTGCTTTCGATTTCATTGATCATTACATACACGAGTAAGCAGTAGCTTTTTGATTTTAGTCGAAGTCGAAAACATACTATTATATTTTAAATATGTTTGAGTAGATATTCTACTAATATTAGTTTGTGTGGATGTATTCATCTTTATTTTTCCAAAGACAGATATATATCACAACTAGCAGATGCCCACAGCTCCGCTTGCGTTCTAGAGGTATGAAAAATTGATGTTGATTGATTCGTAGACCTAACTGATATGCACACAAAATTTTATGAGAATCGGTCGAGTCATGCCGGAGGAGTTTATTACAAACACCGTGAGACGAGAACTTTAAAATATATAAGATAGAACGTGGCCTCTATTTACCGCTATTAACATTATATTTGTTTTAATTTTAAAATAAATGTGGACAGAGAAGAGAACAAGTTGATTTTAACGCCTAAGAAAAATATGTGCTTCTAAACAAAGTTTGGTCACCCTCTTCGTTTTCGTGTTGCCAATTTTGATGATGTATCGTTCTAGGGCTCGTCCCGTGTTAAAGAGTGCTTTGTTGTGCCCCATACGGTGGACTCAAGAAAATATATATGACTAGAAACCCAACACTTGTTGGGTTCACATTACATTATATTTTATGACTGGATTTAGGTCAAAATTGTCAATAACGTATTCTATCCTCAACCAATTTTCATAGAAAAAAAAGCCAATATTCTGAAGTTCAGTTTTTGTAAAATCTAATAACTACAGATATTTGTTTCGGAGTTTATCTTAGTTATATGTATGTTTTTACAAATAAAATAAAATGAATATTTCGAACATCTTACACGCAATGTTATCTAGTGTTTTTTATAAATACATACATATTATACATAAAAACACCCGAAACAAATTGTTGTGGATCACACAAGCATTTGATCCGATCGGGAAACGAACCCGAGACCTCAAGCAGAACAGTCGCATACGCGACCGAGACAGTCAAAAAAAGTATTTAAGTATTCAGCAGTTAATCCAGCTTTCATAGTACAAGCTTTGCTTTGTTTGTAGTTAGATGGCGTTGTGTGTTACATGACTGAAAAAGAACGATAAAAAAATGTGCATCAGAATTTTGAAGGTTACTCGTGACAATGCTATTAGGAGTACATTCAAAGAAAACACTTTTTTTTTGTAAATAGCAAGAAAAACATGAGTGAGACTTCAATTTAATATTACTTAAAAGTTCAAACGCGGTAACTTAAACTGAATTAAACTTAACTAAAATAAATAATGTAAAAGTGATATACTAGTCGATGTAGTTTGCTTACGTAACTTTGAATGCGCCCAAGTGGGGGAAAACATGAATCGCTACATGAGAGTTCAACATAGTATATAAATATATCTACTGAGATACAGAGATTTCTTTGTACTCATACATAGGAAGGTTTGCAGTTGTCTTTGATAAGTATGATTTAACCTAAGTTGACTAAGACTCGCGAAAGGAATTTATAGAGCGAAGTATCGGATGAGGTCGTCCATCTTTAAAATTTATAGACCAAATTGGTGATGCTCTGAATGGCCGTGTGAAGAACACTAGGAACTTACGAGCACGCATGCAATGATATTGATTATTGTGGTCGGAGCAAAAAAACTTGGGTCGGGACCGTAGTAAGTGAAGTTAAATAGTCGTGACTCAATGTATCAGACGCGAGAAAAAAATTACCCCCTCTTTACGTGTACCTCAAAAAAAATTTTTTCGTGATTTTATTCTAGCTTTTTGTCGACGTAATAAATACACGTATCCATGCAATGTTTCATCTTTCTGACACGACGTCGGACGGACGGACATGACGAAACCATAAGGGTTCCGAGTCATTAACTACGGCACCCTAAAAATGTCCATCTAATCAAATTTTTAACACAGAACTTCATTGTTTGTTTCATTGATTTGAAAATGCAAATATTACACAAACCATTTGTTGATTGTATAACTAACCACGGTGCAATTCAACTTTTCTAGCTTATTGAACGAACAATATTGGCAGTTCGGTAATATACGGCTATAGCCATCAGTATTCGCTGCACCCAATATTCGATTGGAATCAATAGGGAAATTTAAATTCGGCTACGCCATTTTCGTGTTCCATTTACGAAACGTAATGGAATTGTTAATGTAGAACATTATGAATATCTACTAAAACACTTTCTTCTCAGTTTCAACTTAGTTTCTTTTTCACTTAACTACGATAAATCCAAAAGGAAAGGGTAAGCAAATAAGGGTAATTTTTGGCAGTCTATATATATTTGTACATTCCACTTTAGCGTTCATCTAAATTATTGATTTAAATAAATAAAATATAAATTTATTTATTAGTATATAAATAAAATAATTTATTTATTAAAGAGATTTTTCTGTATCATCATCAGTGATAGGCAAATCTCCACTGCTGGATATAGGACTCTCTCATTCCACCCCACTATGACCGATATTGGGCTTCTCAGCAACTTTCAGCTTGTGGACGAATCGTACCACGAGTGTCCAGGTCTTGGCTCCGTATCTTACGATAGGACGCACTGATTAAAAACTTTATATTTAAGGCGAGACGAAAAGACTCGAAGTAGCTTACCAAATGCTGACCAATTTTTTCTGTATTGTATTCTAAATTGTTGTCTCGTTCAGAATCGTGAAGTAAACTTTCGTTGCAGTTAAGTGCCACATAATTTACGTGTTATTATTTATTTATATTGACATTGACACGAACTGCCCAGGCCCGGGATAACTAGTTAAACCTTCGAATTCAGCTGCTCTGAGGGTTACGGGGCTATAGTGCTAGTCGCCCTGTGGGAAAACCGATATTCAGGTAAAACCGGTAGAACTAGTAGCGTACTCCAAATAATATTGGCAGTAACAAAGGCTAGAGAAAGAAAAATAATGCACATTTTATATAAAATATAGGTTGATTTTATACATAACTTTACCATGTCGTATTTTTACTTTGTGATGTTCAGGATTAGATGGTAATGTGTGAGAGTGTTAAGAAAATATTTTATATTACAATAGATAAGAAGGTCATCAATAATTTCAATTCAATTCGAAAGTGTCAAGTCACTTGAGCATACCGCGTCGCTACCTGACTTCTTTGCATCTAAATTGACTCCTTTCTAGAGACACTCTTCCAGAGCTTTCTCTCGTTGTAAATATAACTTAAATAAAATTATTTGAAAGTAACTTTATTTGTCTGTCAGTCTGCCTGATACACTTTTATGGAAAATTTGGCGCAGAGAGATTTAATCTTTGAGAAAGGACGCAGGCTGCCCTTTACCGTAATAAACGACATACAGGCCGACGGAACCGAAGGTAAAAGTTAGTTCATCATATCAACGAAAATCAAATCTTATTCTTTTGTAAGCGTTCTTACGTCAGTGACAGCTATATGTATATTTTTGAACAAATAAATAAATAAAATATAAGTAACTAAATATTTTGGACATCTTTTAAAGAACGCCATCTAGTCTTAAACTAAGCAGAGCTTGTATTGCCATTACTAGACAACTGATATAAACCCATATACGTACTTATGTTTGTATATACATACATATTACATAAATTATTTTAAATAAAGAACATAATTGCAGAAACTGTCATTATGACCCCTCATCACTTTTAAACAAATGACAAGCTATCCTAACTGAAACACAAAAGAGAATATTTTCCCCATTTAAATCGCCATGAGTGATGGAATGTATTTCCATCTTTCCGGACACGTAAATAAGTAAATTCAATTTCCGCTTTAACGAGCGAACGTGATTGGTCGATATTTCTTTTGAAAGTCGTGGCCAAAGCTGTTACCATGACTGTTGAAAGTTCTCTGACGTCGTGATAAACGATTTTCTATCGAAAATAATTGGATTGTGCGTGAAAAATATGAGGCATCCGTAGACACGTCGCATCGCGTCCCATTAGTAGTTGTCATATATACAATTTTAACAATGATTTTAATGAATCCAGTGCTCTCGAAATGCTTAATATCTAAAGCTTGTGGTGTCATTGAAACATCGTCAATTAAAAAAAAACTTTTAGGAAGTAAAATTTATGTTGCCTCTGTCACCCGGGTCATTATTGCTAGTGTATTTTCTTCATTCATTGAAATTCGTTTCAGTGGTTTAGACATTATGGTTAAACATTCAAACATACATAGGATACCAAAACCATTGTGTTTCATTTTGGGTTCGCCGTAGTGGGGTAAAAGTGGAATCGTAAATCTATGTCAAAAAACTTCTTAATAACTTTCTTAATAACTTTGATCGATGTTTTAATAATAGTGTATTGATTGAATGAAAGGTAAATTGCGGTTTACTATTTATGACGTATTAAAAAAACTACTTACTAGATCTCGTTCAATCCAATTTTCGTTGGAAGTTTACATAGTAATGTACATCATATACTTTTTTAGTTTTATCACGAACAAAAAATATAACGTAAGCTAATAATCCTGAATATGAATTTGAAGCTATGGTCACATTATTATGGGTACATCTAATATATAAAATTCTCGTGTCACAGTTTTCGTTGCCATACTCCTCCGAAACGGCTTGACCGATCTTTATGAAACTTTATATTCATATTCAGTAGGTCTGAGAATAAGCCAACATCTATTTTTTATGCTCCTAGGGCGCGAGCGGAGCCGCGGGCATCAGCTAGTATAACGTATATATGTACATGGGAATACATATATGTACGTATTCGTGGTACAGGATCACATGTACGAGTACGTTGGTACATGGATATCAGGTTATATTAGCCTTGAGGTAATTTGGTATGCACTACACAACATCAACCCACTCAGAGTAACATACCTATATGAAGAATGTTAGATGTCTACGTTCGTAAGTACAATTAATAAATGCATATTTTGGACATATGACACAAAATATCAACTAAGGCCTAAATAATGATAACAACCAGGATCGACTGTTGAACATCATCATCATCAACAGCCTTTAACAGTCCACTGCTGGACATACATAGGCCTCTCCTTTGAAAGGAGGTTTTGGCCTACTATACCACGCTGGCCAGACGGGTTGGTATAGGGTTGGTTTCAAGTTTTCCTTCTCTTGTTACTGCTGAACGGGACCTCCGAATCACGGAAATGCTTATAACATATTATCATGCCAGAAACGCTCACCCATCTAGCTACTGACTGCGCCGAGTATGTTTTTTTATTTAAACTATGACATACAAAGAGTATTTAACTAAACTAAAAAGTTTCTACTTTTTAACAATGTTATTTTAAGACTTCGAACCAAAGTTACTAATTTTAGTTAATGTTTAAACGAAACTAAAGTAGATTGATAAGTAACGCGTGATTTTTAATTAGTCGGTAAATAAATGGATAACCATTAGTCTGCAGTGACGTCAGTCACGTTCACAAGTCTATTAATAGACTTTTTTGTTTTACATTATAAGACTTTCTTTCCATTGCCATTTAAAGAATTCTTTAAGTGATGATAATAATAATACTTATCACACAATTCTCTCACGGCTGTCTTATCCCAAATCATGCAGGACCTGCACAATTTCGAACTATCTTTCGCCCGCTACTCCGCCTGCGTTAATTTCGGTTAACGCACATAAAAAATAGCCTATGGCCTTTTTCAGGATCTACAATATCTTTGTACTGAATTTCGGTATGCTGGGCGGAGTCCCTGTCGGACCCGCATTGGTGTCAATGTTTCGTAGCCTCACGTCTCTTTCTATTCAAATACTCAAAGAAGCAACCGTGTGTATTTTTTTGTAATTGTAATTAAAACAAAAGGTGCATACAATTCAAGTGCAAGCCCTAATTTCCAAACTAGCATGAGCTTTTGTTTGTCATTTTTCATCAGCACAACTAAAATGTACTACGGCAAAGCGTACATTACTTGTTAATAAATAAAACCAGTTATGGTTATATTTATTAATAAGTAATGTACAGAGAATTTCAGTATTTCATTGAAATGTAAATTGAATAGATGAAAACTTCCATCTAATATGATTGTCAAAACATTTGCCTCATCTGACCAGACAGTTCTTTGAACAACTTTTATTAATTTCCACCACACATAGTGGAAAAGTTTTAATTGGATGAAGTCGATGAGGGATGCCCAGGGCAATGTACAAGTAGATTAAGGTACCTGATTTAATGAATATCAACAGTCGTCACTACTATATAGTAAAGTCAGAACATTAGGTCTTAGACCAAATGTTTGTATGACCTGCAAACATTTGTTTCGCAGTTTGGATGTTTTCTATGTATGTATTCACAAAAAATAAGTATGAATATATTTATATCACATAGTACAAGCCCTGCATAGTTTGGGACTAGATGATATTGTATGTAAGATAATCGAAATATTTATTTATTATTCACATTTTTTTTTATTTACTGATTGCCAAGGTGACTGTACTCTACCTGATGGAAAGCATGAGTAAAATCCAAAAGTGGAGACCACCACCAGAGATTATTTCGGTAGTGTAAATCTAATACAAATAATCTGTTACTAACCCATTTTGAGAATTTTTTAACCTATATTTTGGATGAACATTTGGATTTAGGTTAAAACAATAACATATTTAATTTGTAAACCGAATCAAGCTGTAACCCTTTGAAACGGCTACAGAGTGATTCGGTAACCGTTTATAAAGGTTACCGTTATGAATGGTTTTTCCGATCCCTAACCACTACACTCACTGCAAATGTAATATGGTGATTCACACTGTGGTGGTTTAGCGAGATGCTTTTTCACGCCCCGCTTAAACTACTCGGGTTCATAGTAGAAGGAAACACATGAGCTGGCAGTGGTCACGTTTTTGGCAACGTTAAAGAGCATAATTTTTTTAGTTCAAGTTCAAGTTTTCCTTCTCTTTGCATCGATGTTGTTTTGCGTAGTTTATCCCATAGTCGCCTTTTACGACACCCGCGATTTAAATAGGAATGGTGACACTCTGTATTCTTAATCCGTCACCACACGGACATATAAAAAAGCATAACGATTTGTTAAGAACTTACTAAGAGATAGAAGAGTCTATATCTCATCAACTATGTTCTCTCAGTGGACCGAAACTCTTTACATGTAAGACACTTTTAATTCTATAGATCAAATTCTAAATTAAATTAAACAGCTGTGTTAAGCTGTCATGACAACAAAAGGTTACTTGAGATAGGTTTGTGTTCGTGCCATTATTAAAACTTCATTTCATCTCTCTGCAAAAAAAACTGCAAAAACTGCTTTGTTGGTCTAGTGGTTAGCGTATGCGACTGCTAATCAAGAGGTCTTCAAATCCCGGGTCGGGCCAAAAAGTGTTTTTGGGATTTTCTTAGAATTTCCTAATAGCTGCCCGGAGTTTGGAAGTATGGCGGTGATTCACGCCCGTGCCTCGGAGAGCACGTAAAGCCCTCGGTCCCGGTTGTCATGAAAATCTATGGCAATCGTTATTGGGAAGTCAATGCCCTCAAATATACTGACAACTAGTTCAATCTTCGAATTTCAGTTCTCCCTTAGGGTTGCGGAGGTCCGATGCCAGTCGCTCCGTGGAAAAACTGTAATTCAGATATAGATACAGATAGTCTAGAGCCAGAAACTCTACTACACGCTGGCGGAGCCGCTACAACTTGTTTAATATACAGGGTGAATTTTTAAGACGAGACAGTAAAGGTAGGTACCATAACCGTTATAGTTACAGAAAACGCTTTTAGGAGACTATCCATTATTTCTTAAGATATTTTTATTTATTTCGTAGATCATCTAAATGTATGTTTGTCTAGTTATGTTTGTCTGTGTCTAAAATACATATTAAAATTATTTATTTCCGTACAAATGTATGGAAAAAGTTTTTTTGCGATTTCTGACATTTCTAGTACTCAAACCTCAGTCGGTCCAGTACAGACTTTTGATCCTTATAAGAAACAAGATCGATTGGCATCAAAAAAAGTTTTTGTTTAAAATGACCATTTTCTTGCTGGCTGTACATTTTTTCCAAAATCCGTAGATACAGTTCAGTATATCTTAGAAAATTATGGATAGTCTTCTTAAAGCGTTTTCCTGTAACTATAACGGTGAAGGTACCTGCCCTTACTGTCCCGTCTCAAAAATTCACCCTGTATAAGTCGGATCCGCCGGCCAATAGCGGTATGTCAGGGTTTGGAGTCACCATGATGCAGGGATTAAGTAGGCACAAACTGACAATCAGAGGTAGATTTATTTACACTAACTACACTAATTACAATACAACTAAAAATGGCGACGAACAGAAACTAAATTCTACGTTCGGATAGTGGCAGCACAACAACCCGAATAGCCTATTGCCTAAGCTATAAAGCTATAGCATATGGTATCACGTCAGCAATTCCGCTTATGCAATATACAGCGCAAGACTGTACCAGGTAAACCAATAGTACCCACATAATATCGAACCCGGTTGCAAAATTTATATTCTCAACCACTTCCGACATATATGTATATGTTGTTTTATATATTCAAGGCCTACCAAAGTGACTTCTTCACTCTCTGTGATTGAATGAGTAGAATCCAGGAGTGGGGATCACCATCCTCATAGTGAGCGCATACAATACATCATGGCGACCCACATCATGGCTGCCTTGTAAGATATTTCTGCATCGTCGTAACGTTTCTATGTAACGTGTGACTACGACTTTCAAACTTGAATATGTGTATCTTGTACACTGGTAATTGTGACTTGATCATGTTTCATTCTGTTTCAGCGCCGTTTTGTTTCGTAGTTGGGTTATGACTTTTAATTTATTTTATTTAAGGAGTGTAAATAAATATGAATCAATTTACCTACGTACTTATTGATAACCTCAAAAAAACTGAAAAATAGACAGTAGGTACCGATAATAATAAATGATTACGAGAATTAATATGTTTACGATATTAATTATACAAGGGTATTCCTAAGTTAAACTGTCATTCATCATCAACGGCCTTTAACAGTCCACTGCTGGACATAGGCCTCTCCTTAAAAAGGAGGTTTTGGCCTACTATACCACGCTGGCCAGACGGGTTGGTATAGGGTTGGTTTCAAGTTTTCCTTCTCTTTGCATTGATGTTGTCTTGCGTAGTTTATACCTTAGTCGCCTTTTACGACACCCGCGGAATGAATAGGGGTGGTGACACTCTGTATTCTTAATCCGTCACCACACGGACAAACTGTCATTAGGGTCAGTGGAACTTGCTCAAACCTTCAGGTGACTCAAAGATAAGTACTAAATACCTTTGTATATTACGGAACACGATAGCTCACAAGCAAGTAGAAAGAAAATTGAAAATATTTTCTCTCTGAAATATCATAAATAACGCTTTCTTTTAAATTTAAAGATATTGTTTTCCGTTAACATTTCCCAAAGGTATACTTTTGTCGCGAAACTGCAAATGGAAATAGATCAGATGATTCAGATTTACTTTGCTAGTTTTAGAAGAATATATACGTTACGTGGGTACGTATTTAAAATCATCATCATTATCATCAGCTTATCGCAGTCTACTGCTGGACCTAGGCCTCTCCTATTTCACGCTACTTAATAAGATACTCGACTACTTGCATCCAGCTCCTGTCAGCTGTCTTGTGTATATTACCTGGCCTTTGACGTCCTACGAGTTCTTGAATGGAGACCTCAGCTCGGCAAACGTAGGTGCCGAAACGCGGTCTCCACTCTAGAACCCGTTTATCCCAACGGTGGACGGTTTTGTGATTATATGGAACCCGTTTACCCCAACGGTGGTCGATTTTGAGGTTATAATGCCTAGTTACTTAGAGTACTTTTGTAATTAATATCGAAACCCTCAAAGATCATTATCGCTCTGAAGTTCCTGATAAAGTAAAATGTCGAACTCGATCCTCGTAATTAAATTTATTAATCAGGCCTTCTTTAAAAAGTTAATCTAATAGTTCTCAAAAATAAAACTTACAAACACAATTTATCTTATCTTTTAAATATCACTCATTCATCACTTGAAGGCCATTTCACCACTTGGTGATAAAGTCACGGATACAATATTCTAAACTTATTTGCAGGATAGCTATAAAATTTGGTTACACAAGTATTAGATTAACATATAAATTTTAGATAAACATATTTAGATAGGGTTCCCAGCAACAACTAAGGTCCTCAAGCCAACTTCACTGCAAGTGGTGTGTCACGGCTTTATATGTGTACATTTATTTGTACAATAATGTTATTAGCAGTTAGCTATCTGATATTTTATCAGTATCTAGTATAACTGGTAGTCTCATACATAACTATTCCTGCATAACATAAAGGCTATATAAATAACGAAAAAAACACTTGCTTTTAATGACTTTATTGCGATATATAAGAATAATAAGGAAGACATTTCATTTCCAAAACCTAGCGTTAATGGAACAGACCATAAAGAAATTATCCAAGAATTTCCATGAGATCAAAATCAGCCAATAATGAGTTGCCAATCTCCAGTACTAGGTTACTAACCACGTTTGTTATTTCTTCCTGCAAAATAAAAAAAAATATTATGTCGCATTTCGCACCATACTCTCCGTGGGGTCACAAAGGGCGTGTTTAAGACTTCCGAAAAACCCGGTCTAAAACTCATTGGCGGCTTCCGAAGTTCCCCTGCCGAGCCTGCAGAGTACACCTACACATTTTTTATGATATGTAAAGTAAAAGATAGGATTTTATTCTGCGTATAAAATTGTATCTTATATATAATCAATCCTGTCACCCCGTTTCGGCTTGACGTTGAGTTCTGGGACACCCTGTATATCCCTATCTTATAAATCTTCACTCCATCGTTATCAACTTTTCTTTGATAAGTATTCTGTATTCTATTCCTTACTAAAGGTTTTAGTATTGAATAGTATACAGATTACTCGGTACTAAATTTTACTCAGATCCATTCAGTCTTCTGGCTTGATAAACAATAATACTGCCATTCATACAAACTTTTGAGTTCTTAATTTTAATAAGATGTAGGATAGGATGAAATTGTTGTTCTTACCTCGTAAAGCCTGACCACGTTTGGTACAAAGTAATTCAAGAATTCGTTAAGGAAGTGATTAACGTTTTCATCACCTCCAAGCAAACCAGTAATACGAGACTGAAAAAAAAACATAATTTACATTGCCGAATATAAAAATATTTTCAAATATTACAAAACATTTTAGGAACATTATGTAACGAAACAAAGATTCAGAGAATTTAAAACCTATAACTGGGCTGAGCTTTAAAATTTAATTGTTATTGATCTGCCCTCCATTTTCTAATAATAATCTTTTTAAATTAGTAAAATTGAGTAAATGAATTGTGACTACATGGCATAATTGTTGGAAACACAGAGTGATTTTCCTTCTCTAAGGTCTCCACTAGAAACTGATGTACAGACAAAGCCAACTTAAGCAAAATATGCAAGTTGAACTCTTAAATCTTCAAATCGTAAAATTGTATGTGACAATTGAACTAAATTACAACCTGAAATTTCATATTCAGGTGAAATTTAGTCTATTGCCATCTACCGGTGTTTTCAAAAGTTCGTTGAGAAGCTTATGCAAAATTTCAGCGTGATATTTTATGAAACTGATAGATGTCACCTATTATCCTTAGTTTAAAATTTAAATATGTATTTCATAGACTTTTAAAAACTATAAACTGTCTTTTCAACTTATCAATCCATTGACATCCTAAGCTTAGAAAATCCGTTTAGTAGAACCCCCCCTAGCCAATGCAAATGTTTTTCGTTTTCTATTTCTCTATTCTCGTGTTTATTGATTAATATTTTGTTATGATCACGTGACTTAGTGACATTAGCCAATGAAACAAGAGGATAGAGAAATCCTTAATCCTTATTATTATTTTAATATAATATTATAAATGCAAAAGTAACTCTGTCTGTCTGTTACGCTTTCACGCCTAAACCACTGAACCGACTTTGAAGAAATTTGGTATGAAGATAGAACTGAACTTGGGAAAGGACATAGGCTACTTTTTACCGCGATAACCAACATACACGCGGGCGAAGCCGCTGGTGAAAGCTAGTAGAATATAAAACGAAAAACGTTTGCAACTTGGTAGGGAGGCTGGGGTATATTCGATGACAATAAATTGTTTTTTTTACTGTTCTTAAAAATGTATTCATATTGCACACAATGATATCTCACGGTGTATGACTGTTGATTGTGATTTGTATAGGTTTCTTTATTCTAATTTTTACCATCATTACACCATGTATTGTGTACCAAATGGAACTTAACACGACTATCACACCTAATATACATGCTGGAGTCGAGGTGTTTTCCCTGTATAATAGTTGTCAGTTGTACAACCTCTGCTTAGTTTGGGACTAGATGATGTTGTCGATGTCCGAAATATTTATTATTATTATTCTAAATGAAAAGGTCAAAAATTATTTACATTCGAAAATTAATCATTTTTTTAAACTGTGCACTGAACTCAGTACAAAATACTTACATCAAATAGAGCCATAGAGAAAACTATTCGGACTTCTTGTAAACGTACTAAGAGTGATTGACCCTCGCCAATTAGCGTTGCGAGTACACTACCAGTAAGTGCAGGTCTCATAATATTAATCCTGGAAATGAAACTATCATTATTGTAACCAAATAAATTTGCGAGCCCGTATAATGATTATACAACAGAGTCATTTTGTGCACCGGTTCTTGAACAGGCGAGGTTTGCGGCAATCGGACAGACGATAACCACGCGCAACGCCACACTATGCCTGAAGGAGAACAGATCTTAGAACTATTGGTGTGAAGACGTTATAGCCCCTCCTTGAGACAGTCCTCGATGATCGTGATGCCTATTCATCTAGATTGAACTCCTTACATAGGCAAAGTACGGCAATTATAGACTCGTCACGGTCGACCACTGAAAGCTCTGATCCCAGTTGAAAATATGTAGCTTAAGTAACTACTACATATTCATATGATTCTTAAAAATAAAAGTAGAAAGAGTAGATACTAATTACAATTAATTAAATTGTAACAGATTAAACTATAAAGCTACCAAATAGGATGAGTGAGTGAGCCTGTACTTCCAAGGGTCACTCCACTATTACTTTCGCTCCATACCAAGTTGTTTTTCTTAAGTTTAATTTCTTTCAGCTAAATTTCTTTAGTGAATAATTAATTATAATTAATTTTCAACCAGTTACAAATTAAAATCATTATTATCATTATGAACATAATATCAATCAATTAATATCATCAATTTGCACATACAAGTACAGAAAGGATCATAATTATGATGTTATTTAAAAGAAACCACTCACCTTGCATTACCTCTTCCAAAAAGTCTGAAACCCATAATTTCTAAGCTAAGATCATATTGACCTGTAGACAAAAATTATTATTTAAGAACTAAGGACATGTCTTGTTACTTATAATTGTAAAAAAATTGTTTGCATATTCAGGGCCGGTTTCACCATTTACTGATAAAAAAATTGCGGGGGAGAATCTTTCTACGCACACACATTTTAGAATCACATACAGTCGCCTATCAGTACGAACTCACCACATTATAATTAAAGCATTTACAGTTTTACACACACACTTATAGACATTCTGTTTTATAACAGTACATAACAGTAGGAGTTGTAGGTTTGTTTAGGCATATACTTTGACAGAAAGGAATACCATAGTTACTGCCTACCAAGTTGCTTTACGGTTAAATAGTAGGTAAATGGCAGATAACTATTTGGAACTTTATACTGATAAAGTTTTACTGATGAAACTGGCCCTTAGATTTTATGATATGAGCCTGGTTCTGAAAGTTTTTTTTGATTCACCAATCATTCATCAGTTAATGATCATTCATCAGCATCAAACTGAGAGCGGAGAATGCTAACAGTTTTATATAAAAACTAGTTGACCCAGCGAACTTCGTACCGCCCAACTTTAAAATTCCAGAACTTGATCGCAGCGCCACCTACCGGGTCCAATTGCAAATCTAAACCATTCCCAGATCCCCTTGAACACACACAAAAAATTTCATCAAAATCGGTCCAGTCGTTTGAGAGAAGTTCAGTGACATACACACTCACAGAAGAATTATATATATAAAGACAAGAATTATATATGGGTATTTCTACGTTAAGAGGTACTATCGACGGCCACATGAAAAAATCATACATAATTTGCAAATTTGCAGAAAACATCAATCATATTTAATAATAAGTAAAGTATACTTTTTAACCAATGAATTACAATATCTACATTAGCTTAGTTTAGTCATAATTTCATGTTTACCTAGAAAAAAGTATCTACCCTGGCCTGTCCCTTTACTGTTTTGTAACAAACACTTCAAAATTTAACATATTAGGATTTCATTAAACATCTAAGCGTTATTTATTACATAAAGTAGTATAAATGACAATGATGAATATTAAAAAAAATGTGAAATTACTTTATTTTTCTATTTAAAAAAAAATATCAGTTTTTGTCCCTCATATATTAAGTCTCCTCCCCTGCCTATTTTTCATCCAATATAAATGCCGGTTAAATACATTGGCGCTACAAATTTTAATAGGCAGAGCATTGGTTTTAAAGTAAAGTTAGCAGTAAACGTCGCGATCGTCATTCGCGTGCTCTCATTGGCCGACACATCGACCGCGAAACTCAATTCACTAGGACGTGTCAGTGATTGCAGTATCTCCACTGGTAAGTTTTATTTACTTGTTATTTACATTTAAAGTTTGTTTGTAATATTTATTTACTTTAATTAAGGCTTAGTTTACCGTGTTAGTTTGTTTTTTTTGTTTCAACATAGTTTATCCTGAATAATCTTAGTTTTTTCATGAAAATGTCTCTTCCCTGCCGTATTTCCCCTGCTTCATAAGATGCCAGGGTAGAGACTTTATGTCCAGGGTAGATAAGTAAGTGAGATATTGCTGCTTTCTTAGTATTCATATATTTTTATTAGTATATAAATTTTGTTTTACGCTAACTTTATACTATGTAGCAATTATTTAATTGTATTTTCGAAATGTTTAAATAAGCCGTCTCATTTTTTTAGATCATGCCTTCTCAAAAAAAAACTAACTCGTGAAAAATGTCTTGGAAAAAGCGTCAGGCAGAACTATTGAGATACCAACGCATAAAAATGATCCCAAAAAGTATTCTCTACAGAAGGAAAAGGTTACGCGTTAACGCGTTACTTAATTCACCAAACTCAAGAGATACTGTCAAGAAAAACTTATTGTGTGGAAAAGTTATTTCTCAAAAATTAAAAGATATTTTTTCGTATCTTTCGACTCAAAAACAGAAAAGGCTGTGTCAGAGAATGGGAAGTGGAAAACTGTTTCAAAATACCGAGTGTTAGAAGAATAAAAGCTATTAAAACCTATTCAGAAAAGAAAAACTAAATTAACTTTAATAGAAACAAAGAGAAACACAAGAAAGAAATAGATAACTTTGAGAAAAACGATTAAAATTTTCACGTAAGAAAATTCAAACAGTAGAGTGTGTGCTGGTAAAAAAAGATGTAGTAACAAAACAAGAAGTAAGAAAACAAAAGCGAGTTATGTTGAACACCACAAACTTATGCAAGCTTTTTATGGAAAAAACAAAGATAATAAAGATATTTCTTACATGGGTCCAGGTTATTGAAAATTTACCAGCGCCAAATTTTAAAATGAAACGGCATAGGATTATTAACGTATTAACGTCTTTGAAAAACGTGATCTCAATTGTCATATTTTTTATCTTTATATTTATAAGTAGAAGTTCTTGTTTAAGTTGAATCTTTTGCATTCACAGCGTTGAATCTCATATTTCCCTTTATTATTTTATTAAAGACAGTATTCAAGTTAAGTAGTAGTAAGTTAGTTTTTAATTATCCATCGGAGTGGTGTGCAATGGGAGACGCCTATGTCCAGCAGTGAACTGAGATAGGCTGATGATGATGATGATGAAGTTAGTTTATTTTATTTTAGAAAAAGATGTTACTTTTGTGATTTTCGCAAGCAGATAATAATTATTTTTGGTTTCTAAGTTTAATTCCTAATACAAGTTACAAAAAAAAGACTATTTGAAAATCCAAGTCTGAATTTCTATATTATTTATAAAATAAACTATCATAATTAGTGACTAATTAAAGTTGATTCTTACGACATTAAGGTTTTCTTTCAATCTATCTTGCCCCTGTAAGTAAGGTATCCTGCCCTGGCCTTCATGTCTCTACCCTGTCTAGATTATCTTCCCTGATCCTTTAAAATACTAGTAAAAGTAGATTGATTAACTGGCCATTCATCTACAGCATACAAAATACGTGATTACACAGTATAATGTAGGAAAATAAATAAATTATTAATATTTTTTATGGGGACAACCTGCCTTACATCAGAGGACCTCTTAACGTAGAATAACCCATATATAAAAATTTGGTTGCAAGTTGCAAAAAAAAATTTTTGCAACGTATAACTATTGATATATCGTGGATATGGATAATTTGTGATTTGTGTACAAAACCGGGTAGTTCTGTACCTATTGGTCACCAAATAACAAACCGTCTTAAACTTAAATAGTAAACTAGTGCTAGATTGTACACATGTAATACACACAACTGCTTTTTATAATAATTAATATTAATGACTTAAATTATTTATTGCCAATATGGCTTACTGACCAGCGTCTACTTGAAGAACTGGAATCTGAATGTCAAAGTCCAAATTGAGTCGTAATAAAAATATGGCCAATTGGACATCAAGCTTTTCAACTACAAAAGTGCTCAGTCCCCTCACTTTCAAATCGTTTAATGATAACGTCAACCTGAAAATAGAAAACTAGACAAGTAAAGAAAGAAAAATAAATAAAATTAGATTTCTGTAGGTTCATCATAATCATCAGGAGCCTTTAAAAAACCAGTACTGAACATTAGCATTTTCTATAAAAGGATTTTTGGCCTACTTTACTACGCTAGCCTATTGGGTTGGTTGAGTCCAAAGTGGCTGTCTGTCCTACTCTGTCTGATGGAAAGCATAATTAGAATTGAATATAACCAGGCCCCCCGGAGGCTGGGAGAATAATGCAAAATGATTGGGCCTCCGGTCTCACACTCACTGCAAGAAAGCTGTTTATTAGGTTGATCATCTGTGTGAGGGCAGTACTGCCCCGGTTGAGAAAGCCCATTCGTGCTGATATCAGCGTGGCTTTACTACCTCATAAGTCTTACCGTGCATAACTTGCTAATAGCATGAATACGGTCGGTGAGACATATGTTTGTTTGTTTCGGAGTCTGGGTGTTTTCTATGTATATTTTTTATCTATTTACAAAAAAAAGTATGATTATGTATTTATATCAGTTGTCTTGGTATCCACAATACAAGCACTGCTTAGTTGACGTTGTGTGTAAGATGTCCGAATATTTATTATTATAGATAATACAGTAAGTCTGTTGTACCTTCGTAGGGATTTAAAGGAATCTCCTTTAGCAAGTCTAAGCGTCTTATAAAAGATTAGCTTACCCTGGTAACAAATCTCCATCTGTGCTGATAGACGATATTTCCAACGGATCGAGAACGGGAATGATGCCCGAACCAGTTATCATAGTCTGCCTAAGATCTTCAAGTAATTCTCGCAATGCATTTTCAAGACCAAAATTTCTGGGCGTAACACCTACAGAATAAAAAAAACACTATACAGTCTAAATACTGTCGATTATAGGGATGATTAATATGATGCAAAGAAAATGTGAAATTTGTGTGTAAATATAATGAATGTAAGTTTGTTAAACTGAACTGACTGAACTGTTTGAAAACTACTCAACCGGTCATCATGAAACACATGAACATCATGTACATATTCATGTATCAAGAACATATTCTTGGAGGTATTAGAAGTAACATAGGATACTTTTGATTGATAAATAATAATATTTTTTACGATTTTTTTTTACCGCGATAACTGAAATAGACGCGGGCAGAGTCGCGGGCGCAAGCTAGTATCTTATATATATATATATATATATAATATATTAGCTGCCAAAGCATGGATGGAAAGCATGAACAGAATCCAGAAGTGGAGGCCACCATCCTCACTGCCACAACGGACAGTGCAGCACGGTGACCCACACTATGGCGGCCTAGTAAATATTTTTGGTTTGAAGGCCTGATTTCCTTCGCTGTATGTCTAGAAATGTGCTTTCATAGTGACATATTTAATAATAGACTGAACTTCTAAAAGAGAGTGAATATATAATGAAGTTTGATTGTTTAAGTGGTATTCCATTACTTGTATGTTTATTAAGTGGATACTTGACTGCCTCGGTGGCGCAGTGATAGCGAATGTGACTGCTGTGCTTGAGGTCTCGGGTTCAATTCCCTGGTCGGACCAAAGGTTTGTGTGATCCACATATATTTGTTTCGGAGTGTGGGGATTTTCTATGTATAATATGAGTGTATTTACAAAACAACAATGGGGGTTTTCTATGTATAATATGTGTGTATTTACAAAACAACAACGTGTGTAACATGTTCGAAGTATATATTATATTATATTTATTATTATTATCATTATAAGCAGTATATTACAAAAAATCTGCCAGGTGCATGTCAGGCCACGCACAATAAAGGGTTCCTCAGTCACGTGGATTTCAAATCGTATCCAATAGATAATTATTATAGTCCAAGATCCCAGAGCCGCCAGACCTACGTCATTTGTGCAAAGCTGAAATTTTCAGGATTATTAGTACAATGTCTTGTTAAGATGTATGCGTACCCATTAGCTTGAAAACGGGG
Source organism: Phragmatobia fuliginosa (assembly GCA_932526445.1). Lineage (NCBI taxonomy): Eukaryota > Metazoa > Arthropoda > Insecta > Lepidoptera > Erebidae > Phragmatobia > Phragmatobia fuliginosa. Next base: position 5,729,138 of record OW052058.1, on the reverse strand, counting down.
CCGTTTCTGAGGTAGCGCGAAGTACAGATGGATAAAAACCTTACTTACCTACGTTAAAGGTGCAAAGCTATTATTTACATATTTTTTCAAGAATATTATTTAAAATTAAAATTCATTACTGCCAGACACTTTCCGTGGGCCATTACTTCTGACAGAAGATTTCGTATACTTGTAGCTATTCACAACATCAACGAAATCTGGCCGTTTAAAGTGGGTCAAAATCGCACCCAAAGGAGTTGGTTACAAACAAACAAACATACAGGTGAAGCTAATAAATAAGCGTGTAAAAACCATTTAATATTTTACAATTCTATTCTTGAAATAATACCAAAGATGATATACCTCAGCTTCCTAATTACTACAAATGTTTAAAGGTATCTGGGGGGATGATTGGCCCTTCGGACTGGTCTGGCCGCATACAAAGGGTCTTAAAATAGTACCTACTTTAGATAATATGTATAAAATTTAGGTTTGCTACTATAACGTAGTTTACCTAATTTTTTCACAACTTCCAAGACGTCTGGCAGAAGTAATGGCACACCGAAAGTGTCTGGCAGTAATGAATTTTAATTTTAAATAATATTCTTGAAAAAATATGTAAATACTAGCTTTGCACCTTTAACTTAGGTAAGTAAGGTTTTTTACCATCTGTACTTCGCGCCACCTCACAAACGGCCCCGCTTTCAAGCTAATGGGTAAGCATACATCTTAACAAGACATTGTACTAATAATCCTGAAAATTTCATTTTTGCACAAATGACGTAGGTCTGGCGGCTCTGGGATCTTGCTCTATTATGTTCACGTATTAATGTGTTAATTTTGTATGACGTTTTCCAAGTGAGCGCATTTTACAAGTTAAGTCTCCATAACTCCTGAATTAATAAAGTCATCTAATCCTTTATAATTTTCCTTCAAAGTTCATTATGTGGACCACCATCACGAATTTTTCCAGATTTTTTGATCCAGCCGTTTAGCTTTTAGAGGGGGGGGATGCCCTGTTTTTACAAAACAGTGCTCTTTAAAGTGGAATTCCTCGCAAACGGATATCTAAATCAAAAAATCGTCTTAGAAACCCTTTATTGTTTTTAAAATACCTATCTAATGATACCCCACGCGATGGGGTAGCCGCGAGAAAAAAATTACATCCCCACTTTACGTGTAGGGGAGGTACCCCAAATAAAAATATTTTTCATAATTTTATTATAGCACTTTGTCGGCGTAATTACAATACATATTCATGCAAAGTTTCATCTTTCTACCACTTACTGTTTGGACGGTAAGTCGAGGACGGACGGACGGACGGACGGACAGACGGACATGACGAATCTATAAGGGTTCCGAGTGATATACTTCGGAAACCTAAAAATGTGTGTTTCAGTTCTGGCGCAAGGCTGGATTTTACGACACGCTTTTGTACCACGTTGAACGAAATGCGTAAGCGCCTTAAAATTTTGGTCGTCAGACTTAAACTATTCCTAACAATATTGGAGGTATTAAAGCCACGCTGATTTCAGCACGAATGGGTCGGCTTACCAAGGCAGTACTACCCTCACACAGAAGACCAACCTAATAATAACAGTATTCTTGTTGTCGTATTTCGTTAGTGAGTGTGAGAATTTCAATGATTCAAAATCATCTGACCAGGCTTACAATAAGGATGGTGATCCCTACTCCTTGATTCTACTGATGCTTTCCATCAGGCAGAGTAGACTACTTTGGTAGGCTTAAATAAAAAAAATTGTTTTAAAAAACAAACAAACATTTAATGTAAAAAGCGTGGGGCGACGTTATTGAAATAATTTCAGACAGCACCCCACGCTTTGTTTCATTAAAATTATTTTGTACCTTTTAGTTTTAAAGCGTGTATGTTTAGTTTTTTAAAACTATTTTTTTCTAGACTAAAATTTGTCATCGGTCCTCGATAAATCTACAAAGTTTGAATGATATCTGGCCGTTTAAAGTGGATCAAAATTGCGCACAAAGGAGTCGAGAATAGACTTATTAAGTTACTTAAATGTATCATATCATATAATGGAAAGTTTAGAAAGATTTGTTAGAAATATTACTATTTCTAAAAAATCTTTCTGACAGACTACTGACAGCAATGTGACCATTGCTGTCAGTAGTCTGCAGTCTTTTCTAATATTTTGTTTGTAATAAAATGCGCACTGCACCGCGCTACGCGTCGTAGCGCGGTGCAGTGTGTGAATCGCCTAAGTGACGTCACAGCTTACGCAATTTTTTAATCTCTGATGTGAAAATAATAACTTCTTGTCATTTATGCATAATAAATCCTATAGGAGTACTCGATATACTACATCTTTACAAAGTATCTATTATAAAAAAAAAAAAAAATGACTTTTTATCAAAAATCGGTACAATAGAGGCTTGTGTCAAATTTTATCAAACCTCCCAGAATCTTGCGAAACATATTATTACATAAGTACGTATTAATGTGATAAAAATATAAGTTGATTACATTCTGATTACCTAACTAAGGACTCACAAAGGTTAAAGCGATTACTTTTTAATGAACAGATGAACAACGACAAAGTTTATCACCTTGATACCCAATCACGCCGAGCAATTAATGACTGGTGTGTTTGTTTATCATTTAATCATTGATCGATAGTGATATATATGTGTACTTAATACTTTTCGAAATAGATTACATTGTGCGGTTCGTTGGCACAATACCTACTTCTGTTCTCAAAATACCTCAAGTAAGCACTTAAGGGAATTTAAAAATATATATAGCATTTCTGAAAAGATATAAAATGACTTAATTATCATAAACAGTTAGTGTGTGTCTTTGTAAAGAGTTGCACGCGAGTACTTCGTGCAATAATGCAGTTAAAAACAAAAAAAAATTCTTCCTTACAGTCACTCAACAATTGAATGCAAAAATAAGATTTTTAATTTATTGTGGTAGAAAAACTACTTTGCAATATTTAGTTTTCGTCGTTTTTTGCTCTTCATAGAACAAATGTTAATTGCGTTGAATAGTCCGTACTATATAAAAAATAACTGAGGTAAAAATTTAAAATTCAAAAACACTCACCAGCTGGCAGCAACCTCTGGTCGATGACTTTATTGTTGACAGGAGATGACACCGTCAGTCCCAAAATCGACAGTAATAATATTGACAGCTTCATATCTGGACCTAAAAAGGCAGTTTTCTATAATTTTATACTCAACTATTGAGGGTTTTTTATTCGTCTTTTCATTTTGCAAAATAGCTTTATGATACCTATGATGCAACCATTTTTTAGGATCATAATTTAACTGTGACTTAACATTTAAAACACTTCTTCACGTCAAAAAGAACTTTATTTCATCGCATCTTCATCACAGATGTGTGAAATTGTTCATAATTAAACTTCCCACTGAAACCACTTGACACCTTATTCATATTATTATGTGAACTTTAATATACGTAAAAAAGAAGAATAACATATAGATATAATATTACATAATAATGTTTTAACTTATAATCTAAATCTACCACAGTTTAAATGATAAAAGTAATTTGTGTTATCATAGATTTAATTTTTCACATTAAATTAACCGCAATTAACTTTTTTGGAACTTAAAATCATAAATAAAAATAAGCACAACAATAAAATACAAAATTAACTGACCTCTCTAGCTAATGGACAGCCTGGAATGTTAATCAAATCACTTTTCTAGCGATAAATATGTAAGTTATTATTGACACTTGCGATTATAAACTTATTTATCTAGAAATCTGATAAAACTGCTATTATAATCAATAATTATCAGATTTTTCAAAATTCGTTCGATAACAGAAACTATAACAATGAATTGTGCAGACACTTTATAGTTCAATTGATTCAAACTCCTTGTTTACTATTTCGCTTTTAACTAAGAAATAAATTTAGAATAGTCATATTATTACAAAGTTAGTAGAGCTATGCTCAGTTTAGCATGAAAAGGCCTGGCTCGACCGAGGAAGTACTACCCTACCGTACCGTAGAAGACCACCCTAGAATGATAGCATTCATGCAGTCGTATTTCGTTTGTGAGTGCTAGACCGGAGACCCAATGATGCAGTTCCCATTCTTCAGTTCATTCTTTCAGTTCATTCTTCAGTTGCAACTCACTAAGCCGTAATAGTGAGGCTCACCATGTTGCATTCTCGGCATTCACAATGAAAAGGGTGACCTGTACTCTTGAATTCTACTCATGCTTTCTATCAGGCAGAATAGAGTCACTTTGGTAGGCCTATATATATTAAAAAATTTTTAAATAATTTTGGTAAGACCATGCGTTTGACTGACCAACTTTTCTTCCATTGTGGATGTGTAGACAAAGGCTCTTTATTTCATGAACCCATGATTTGTACCCACAGAACTTTCGCAGCATAGCGAAAGCGGGTAAAGAGAATATCGGAAAAAATGCTCATGCAAAATTTGTTGATTGTCACCCTGATGACTGCAGGGAAAGGAGAGGGTTTCTTTGTAATTGATTTCTTTATCCTCATACTGCATTCAGTGCCATATGAGGGATAACCGATAAAATCAGTGTTTTTTATTTTGACCAAGTAGCAAAATCTATGATTATGAACGGAAAGTGATAATAGTCAATGCCTCAATGGCAACCAATAGTGCATTAATTACAGACAGACCGCTGCACCATCTCGCTTAATAATAATTATTAATTCAGTCGTAAATATTGTTTTTGCTTTTTTCTACTAAAACAAACAATATCGATAAAGATAACGTAGATTTCAAAATTACCACAAGATATTTACCTTTAGATATACAATACTTTCAACTATCTCAAGTGTAAGACTTACATCACATTATTTTCTTTAAGCGTATTGCAAATAATTGATAATGTGACTGATACAATCCCATTAAAATATAAATGTAAGTGATTTTTTATTTATTTATTGATGTAATAGAAACACATATTCGTACAAAGTTTCATCTTTCTAGCACTAACCGTCTCGAAGGTAAGGGCCTTTTCACACGTACCACAACCACACCACGACGCAGCGACAAAATTTGATTCCATGTCAATAGTGTCGCTGCAGCTTTTTGCAGTTATGTTGTGGTACCGACGACACATCGATGTAGTTGCGTTGTGGCAGGCCGCTAGTTCGCGGTGCCGCCTGTAGTTGCGTTGCCATCGCGATGTGGTTGCGATGTGGTCGCGATTTTATAGTATGATACACGTGGCCCATAAACTGCGGCAAAATGTGGTACGTGTAAATTGCATAATTAATTTTATAGGAAATATGCACCCGACCACGTCGCGACCACATCGCAACCACATTTTGTCACTGCGTCGTGGTGTGGTTGTGGTACGTGTGAAAAGGCCCTAAGTCGAAGACGGACGGACGGACGCACGGATGGACATGACAAAACTATAAGGGTGAATACAGACAATGCAGCATGTTGACGATTATTGTTATCATTGTGTATGTTCATTAAATCACAAGAAAAACAAATCATCTTTTTCAATATCAATTTATTGCAATAGAAAAGTACAATGTTTATATAATTATATTTCTGTATAATATATAAAACTAAAAGGAATCAGCCTAGAATATCTTTCAGATCCAAATCCTTCAAAATTTTGTTGCCACCAAGCAGCGTTTGTTCACTCACTATCTTCGATATTTCTTTCTGTAAAAAAACCATGACCATTAATAGTGTATTAAAAATATAATCAAATTAATTTAAAATTATAAATAATCTTTCGAATTTAACGTTACGATTTAGTAATAGTCCGTGTGTAATAATTCGTCCGGGTGGTGACGGATTAAGAATATAGAGTATCACCACCTCTATTCATCCCGCGGGTGTCGTAAAAGGTGACTAAGGGATAAACTACCCAAGACAACATCGATGTAAAGAGAAGGAAAACTTGAAACCAACCCTATACCAACCCGTCTGGCCAGCGTGGTCTATACCACCATAGAAAGGAGGTTTGGGCCTACTATTAGGCCCAAACCTCCTTTCTAAGGAGAGGCCTATGTCCAGCAGGGGACTGTTAAAGGCAGTTGATGATTGATGATGATTAGTAATAGTCATTAGAAACATTTTAAGCTAGACAGATTTAATGTAAACAATTATACAGTAATTTAAAATATATTAGTTAAAGTTGACCAGAATAAAAAATTATTTGAGTAAAAAGGTATTATGCTCTCAAAACAAATAACCTCAATTGACATTTAGAATTGATAGTTGAGAGTTAAATGTCTTGAATATTTATATGGAATATAAACCGGATAAAAGAACTACACACTTGTGGTATCGTATTAAGAATACAAAGTTTCACCAACACTATTCATCACGTGAGGGTGTTGTTTGTGGCGAGTGAGGCACAAACTACGCAGAACTTGTATTATGGGTACTGGACAACTGATATAATTACATAAATATATTTTTTTCTGAATACATTCATATCATACATAGAAAACACCCAAACTCTAAAACAAATATTTTTGATCACACAAACATTTGGTCTGACCCGGGAATTGAACTCGAGACCTCAAGTACAGCAGTCTCATACGCTGCCACAGCGCCACCGAGGCAGCCAAAGACTTTGGATGATGATAATGATGATGAAGCTCTACATAATTCCTGCTACTGGCAATTATTACATTAACTTGTGATTAAACGACTTTTAAACTTACCTATACACCATAAGAGTTTATATTATTATAAATGAATGAAGTTGTTGCTCATACCTCATAAAGTTTGACTGCTTCTGGTACGAAGTGCTTTAAGAATGTATTTACAGTAGCACTTACGTCATCGGCACCAATAAATAATCCGTTGATATGAGGCTAGAATAAAGTAAAAAGTTTATAATGGTGATCTCTAAGCTAATTTCAGTCACGGCTGCTAGTCTCAACAACAATCAGCAACTACGTAGAAGACAAGTAAGTGTGTACCCAAATACAGGTGCACCCTCTGTTCCCTCATACTCATAATCCAATGGGAGAACAACCCGACAAGATCGAAAAGAGATCAAGTGCATGACTTTGACGTGCTCTTCGAAGCACGGATATTAAAACCCCGATCTGCCAAACTCCGGACTGTTATTAAATATTTCTATAATAAAAAGTACTCAATAATACTATTGGTCGACCCGGGATTCAATATTATCTACTCCTAACTAATCTCCCGTGAGCTATGGCTTATTTTGTGTGAAAAATGTCATAACGAATGTGAGAATTTCTTTTACACTTATTAAGCATTGAGCATAATTCATGAATAATAAAATATAGTTTTAAAAAAACTAAACAAACACGCTTTTAAACTAAAATGTAGAAAATAATTTAATGCAAAAGCGTGGGGCGACGTTATTGAAATATTTAAAAAGCACCCCACGCTTTGTTACATTAAAATTATTTTCTACTAGAAAAAAGACAAATTTGTTTGAACTTTGCTTTTAGTTTTTTTTTCAAATTAGTGTATTGTCAACGGTATATATACAACGATAAATCTACAAAGTTTGAACGAAATCTGGCCGTTTAAAGTGTATCGAAAACGCACCCAAAAGTTACAAACATACAGGTGAAGCAAATAAAAAGCGTGTAAAAAGACAACAAGAAACTGTAACAAAGTCTCTTTTAAATTTAAATACATTGGTGAGGCACGTCAGGTACGTATAAGATTAAATGATCACACTTACATCAAACTCTTCTAAAGAAAACTTGATTTTAGCTTCTTCTAAATGTGCATGCATTGAAAGAAATCCAGCGATGAGTTTCACAACTATGTGACCAGAAATTCTTGGCTTAATAACATTAATCCTGAAAGTGTAATATAATATTTATTTTCTTCATATTAATTAATTAGAAGAGGCAGAAATATGCGGCTTTGAAGCAGCACTACCACTTCGTTACTGTGGCGGTGGAGACTATGGGGAGCTAGGCCGCCGAAACTTTGAGCTTCGTGAAGGCTTGCGGAGCTTAACGGGGAACTCCCGTTTCGTCTCGTTTCGTCTCGTTTCTGGTATAAAGCTTATGTATTGCCATACAACGCAGCTGCTAGTATAATAAACACCTTTCCACCGGCGATTATGCACGGGTTAATTTAAGTTTTTTTTTTTTAATCACTGTGTTTCTATGTAATATCAAATCAACAGTTTTTATTAAATGGATGTGAAAGTATATGTGTTACTTACACCAAGAAAAGCATTTTATTTTTTTAATTGTCTGTCTTTCTATCTGTCTGTTTCCGGTTTCCGGGTAATTTCTAGAACAGCTTGACAATTTTTGATGAGATTTTCACTAGCAGAAATCTAATGACCTAAGGTGTAACTTAGACTATTTTAGTAGACTAGCTTCTCTCTCCCCTCGCTAGTAACAAAAGTAAAAAAATTCTAAAATTGTTTTCTTCTTTCTAAAATTGTGTATCAGTTCTATATAGGTACTTACTTCGCATCACCTTTGCCTGATAACAAGATATCGTCTAACGACAATTTCAACTCATATTTACCTGCAAGCAATAATTATATTTATGGTAACACATATTAGGAATATTTTGCAAACAAAACTTAATGGTTAATGATCTCCAAAATGATTCTCTCCGTGACATAATAATGGCCAGAACTTTATAGTTTGCCAGTGTTAAATATGTATTTTATGTAATTATTATGCAAACAACCTTTTTAGACATTATAATGAGTAAAAGTGCACTTCACTACATCGTATAAAACAAAGTCGCTTTCTCTGTCCCTTTGTATGCGGATTTTGATGCCCTCTTCTTTAATAGATAGAGTGATTCAAGAGGAAGGTTTTTATGTATAATACATGCTTAATAAAGTAGATAATAATTTGAGAGGCTTCTAATGTGATGTTTTTTATGCTTACATTGCAAACGCTGGCTGTACCCTATGAGATAGATCAAAATAATATACTACAGTATTGTACATCTTAAAAAGGTCTACAAAAAAGTCCGCGACGGTATATATTGCGTGTTATCCCAGGGAGTCAATTAGACGACACGTTGATTGTAATGTTTTATTAATGACTCTGTTATCTCTGTAAGACTCCGCTTAATTTGACTTAAACTAAAGCTTATATACAATGTAATATGTGTACAGTTTTAGGTGGGGGCTACTATGAAATATTATTTACTTAATTGCTTAATTGACAATATGTTGTTTTATACTTCCTTATTTAATATTTTATAATATTACTATTGTTTGAGGGCACGTACGTTAACTTTAGTAAAACAATTATTTAATCACGTAACCGTGTAAAGATCTATACTACTATTTTGCTATGGCTTCGCCCATAGATATTCCCCCTCTAAAGAGAAGAAACATCCTTATATTACTATACTATTATATATATTACTATTATATACTATTGTTGTATAGTTCTGGTTTATATATTATAATTGGAATCTAACCGTCTGGTGGGAGACTCTACCAGAACGTGTCCTTTTTTCCGTTTGCTTATCTGCTTGTGAAGATTCTGTTATCTTGTCTCTGATTGTTCGTTGACATTGTAAACATGTCTCCGACATCTCATTTACGTCTTTATTCATATTTTCCCATATATAGTTAGCTGAAATAAGTTTCCTCGTAGTATTCTTACCAGGATGGCTAATGTTATGAAAGGTTTCGAAAATAGTTTTCCTGAATTTGAGTGGTATAAAAGGGCGTTGTTTTCCTGTTGATATATCGCAATAAATCTTAATATTTTCATTTGGAAAGTGTATTAATTCTATTTTTAATGATTTATTGGCTTTTAGTCGTTTTAACTCGCTATCATTCTTTTGATATTTTTCTACCTCGTGCCAATCGATTGCAGAGGGTAAGGTTATCGTCTCGATAACTCGAGATAAGGCATCGGCTACCACATTCTTGTGGCCACTGATGTGCTGGATATCCGTACTGAATTGTGATATATAATCCAGATATCTGATTCGTCTAGGGGTATCATCCAATGATGGCTTCTTGTCGAAAGCATGCATTAGTGGTTTGTGATCCGTGTAGACTGTAAATTCTCGTCCTTCTATGAGTCTTCTGAAGTGTTTTATAGCCATATAGATTCCTAGCAGCTCTCTATTATAGGTAGAGTATTTTGTTTGGGCTTCACTAAATGATTTGGAGAAAAAAGCTATTGGTTCCCATTTTGTTTTTCTTCGCTGCTGTAGTACAGCGCCTGCGCATTTGAGACTAGCATCTGTCATTAACGCTATTTGTGCGTTGCTGTCCGGATATGCCAATGTCGTTAATTGTCGAATGTCCTGCTTGCAGCGTTCAAACGCGTGGTTTGATTCAGTATTCCACTGGATAACCGTCTTATCATTTTTCTTACTATTAATTAAATATTTATTTAACGGTGCCTGATGCTTTGCTGCGTGTGGAATACTGCTTCTGTAGAAATTAATCATACCCAAAAAACGTCGTAACTCATTTACCGTTTGTGGTTTAGGGTAATTGTTTATAGCTTGAATCTTTTCCATAGTAGGAGTCAACCCTTGGCTCGTTATATGATAACCGAGGAAATCAATCTCCGACTTGGCGAATTCACATTTGCTTGTATTTATTGTTATGCCGTTTTTATGTAGGCGCTTAAACACCTCCTCTAAGTGTTCATAATGTTCCTTAAGGTTATTTTTCTTGTCAGCGATAAATATGTCGTCCACATATACAAATACGTAGTCCAAGTCTCTGAATATAGAGTCCATAAATTTTTGGAAGGACTGTGCTGCATTTCGCAACCCGAATGGCATTCTGATGAATTCAAAAAGTCCAAAAGGGGTTATTATCGCTGTTTTCTCTGGTTCAGCAACGGGCAGTATGTGAAAAGCTTTCTTTATGTCTATCTTGCTGAATATTCCTTTTCCGCTTGCTACGTACGTGAAATCGAGTAGCCTTGGCAGCGGGTACCTGTCTGGTACTGTTATTTTATTTAGTGCGCGGTAATCTCCGCATGCTCTCCATTCGCCATTCTTCTTCTTGACTAAATGGAGTGGCGATGCCCATTGACTGCTTGAAGGACGGCATATTCCCATGTCCATCATATCTTGGAATTCTTGTTTTGCAATCCTGTATTTGTCAGGAGGTAATGGACGTGCTCGCGTAAATACTGGGAAACCCTTTGTTATTATTTGATGCTGTACTCGGTGCTTAGTCTGTAGATTCATTGATCTAGGCTTTGTAATATCTTCATATTTCTCTAATAATCCCTTTATTGGTTCCTGTAGAGAAGCGTTTATAGATCGCACGGATGCAATTTTTGTTCTTACTATTTTGGCAGGCGTTTTCAGACCTGTTTTTTTATCGATCAGTTTTTTTCCGTGTATATCCACTAATAACTGATAATGATTCAAAAAATCAGCTCCCAGGATTGGCATCTTGACATCGGCAATGGTAAATGTCCATTTAAAGCTTCGGCGTAGTCCTAGGTTAAGCGTTAAAGTGCGTTCCCCGTATGTATTTATAGGGGTCCCGTTTGCGGCGAATAATTGGTATTCGCATGCTTGGCTCTCCTTATTTGTGCTATTTATAACCGAAATGTTAGCACCCGTGTCGACTAAAAATCTATAACCACTGTTTGAGTCAGTTATAGTTAGACGGTTTGCTGGGTGGATAGCACAGAGGCCCGTCGTATTCTGTGCTAATTTTAGTTTTCCGATAGCCTGTTATTTTTAATTGTATTCCATGAACAAGGCTTATTGCATCTATATGAATCCTGCTTGAACCGATTATGGAAATAACATAACCCATTATGTGAGTTTCTGTGGCGCGACCTTGACCGTGAATGTGGCGTATGTCGTGTTTGGTATTTGCTGCGTTGCATAGGTCGATTCTCGCGTATGCTGCGTAATGCATTTATTTCTATTCGCATGGCTTCAAGTTGTGACGTTATGTTTGTTACTAGGTTAATGTCAACCGCTGTTTCTTGAATTTTTCTTTTGTTGTAGGTCACGTTCTCGTATATTTTATCGGCTAACTCGCTCAAGTTGTCTAACGACATATTGTTTGTCACCGATAATATCGCTGTTAGCGAAGCGGGGAGTTGCCTTAGCCACAGCAGGCGAATAGTGTCGTCGTTTATTTTTCCACATCCAGCTTCTTTCATTTTTCTCAGGAGCTGGGAAGGCTTCTGGTCTCCAAGGTCCATTTCTGCTAGTAGTCTGTGGAAACGTCGGTGTTCGCTCTCTTCGTAGCAGTTTATTAGACGTTCCTTGATGGTGGAGTACTTGTTTTCGCTGGGTGGGTTAGTTAATATGTCACTGACTTGATGGACGACCTCTTTTGGTAGTTTGGATATTACCATGTTATATTTGTAATCTTCGCCCTGTTTTTGTGGTGCTATTATTGCTTCAAACTGGGCGAACCATAAACGTGGGGAGTCTGTCCAAAATTGCGGTAGTTTGTCTGTGACCGTGATAGCAGCAACTGATTCGCACCCCGTGTCGCCTCTTGAAGGAGTTGTTGTGGGAGCCATTTTTGGGATGTGATAATTTCGTAATGCTATTGTTTTCTAGATTCACTGCTGAACACCATATAGGGTTCCGGTCGTCCCGGTATTATATCAGCACTAGAAACCAATAGATCACGTCGGGGTCACCAATTATTGCGTGTTATCCCAGGGAGTCAATTAGACGACACGTTGATTGTAATGTTTTATTAATGACTCTGTTATCTCTGTAAGACTCCGCTTAATTTGACTTAAACTAAAGCTTATATACAATGTAATATGTGTACAGTTTTAGGTGGGGGCTACTATGAAATATTATTTACTTAATTGCTTAATTGACAATATGTTGTTTTATACTTCCTTATTTAATATTTTATAATATTACTATTGTTTGAGGGCACGTACGTTAACTTTAGTAAAACAATTATTTAATCACGTAACCGTGTAAAGATCTATACTACTATTTTGCTATGGCTTCGCCCATAGTATACATCTATCTCTTAGGGATAACCCACAATAACGATTTTTTTTATTTTTTATTTTTACGAGAAATAATGGCTTATTTACGAAGCGATTTTAAGGAATACATTATTAATCCTTATCTAATTAAGTACCTTAAATACATTGTGTATTTAATATAGATTAATATGGCCCTTTACAGTATGTAATTTAAATTAATACTTTTGAAGATATTACAGATTTAAAAGGCAGGAACAAAGCGATTTTGGCGGTACCTGCCGGGGCCCGTTAGTTGCCGCTGCTGTCGATTTGTCACTATCAGTTATTAACTAAACACAATACTTTATTATGAATTAATATTCTAAGGCGGTACGAAGTTCATCGGGTCAGCTAGTTAAAACATAAATTAAAAAGGTTAAAAGAAAGCAGCAGATCCTACTAACACCTGAAATAAATACTAACCAGCTTCAAATTCAAGTACAGGAACCTCAAAACTGAATGCTACTTTGTATCCTAATTCGTCTTTTTGAACTTTAAGTGACTCTACTGAGAAAGTACTCAGTTTGCTCATCTTTACATCATTCATCAATAGTGATAACCTGCAAATAATAAATCGTATTCGTATTAAAGTTAGTGATTTTTTTTTATTACGGATACGGATTAATGGTGTTTAAACACAAGTAACACAATATTAAATTTGAATGTTTAAACATATGAATATAATATTACACACATACATACACTAGCATACATACATATTAAATTATAAATATTAATACTTAAATATTTACAAATACATACACATACTGATTATGTTAAACTAAAAACGGGAAAGGAAAAAAAAAACATAATGACAGATAATGGTCGTTCAGCAGCGTTTTAAAAAAAACAAATGTATGTATATATATATAAATGTAGTTTTTTTAATTATTTAAAGAAGGTATAAAGAGGTAGGCAGTTTTACTAAGTTTTTAAATCTTATATTTATTATTTACATTCGATTCAGACGCAATGTAAAGTATCTTCTACACAAATAAATAATAATAATAATAATAACCAACACCTTAAGAGGCTCGCGTTGGACGGCTGGATTAAGGGTCTGATGCAGAAGGCGGTCCTCCTTGACACGGCACGTATAGTGAGGAGGTTCCTGTCTTTGGAGCCCTAACCACCGGTTTCTTGGTCCCTGTACTCGAAGTCGGTGGTCTACTATTTTTTATATTTTTAAATGTATTTTTTATATTTATATTTAAAAATGTAATTTATATGTAAATATTATCAAATAAAGAGAATAATAATAATAGTTTATTTTTATTTTCAGCTGAAGCGCCTCTACGGTGGCGAAGCCAGCACGTGGAGTCTCCAGCCGGACCGACCAGCGATCCATCGTGGCTCGGTGAGCGGCTTCGCGCCACTCGCGCACGTCCTCGGGCGGAGGTCCAACTCCACCACTCTCCGCCCGGTAGTTAGCCACTCGCCGATAAACGTCGGCGAGCACTTCCGCCTCCAAATCCCACGGGGGTGTTCCGGCCAGGGCGCACGCCGCCTCCGTCGATACGGTGCGGTAGCCCCGTATGGCTCTGACCGCCAGAGTTCTCTGAGGCCGCCTGAGGCGCGCCCTATTCTGCTCGGTCAGAGCCGCCGCCCACACCGGTGCACCATAGAGTGCCATAGACCGGACAACCCCCGTGTCCGTGTGATTGGGCAAAAGACGCCCAAACTTGAAACAAACCCTTTACCAACCCAGCCAGCCAGCCAGCGTGGTATACTGGGCCAAAACCTCCTTTCAAAGGAGAGGCCTATGTCCAGCAGTGGACTGTTAGAGGCTGTTGATGATGATGATGATGAAGTGTTTGTCTATAGTACACATTTAAAACTTTTACTAAATGCGTATGAATGTATAAACGGTAATTAGATATATATTTAATTCCGCGGTACTCAGCTAGTTATAAATATTATCAAACGAAACATTAGCATACCCAGGTATATATTTTTCATCTAAGTTTATAGATTGCGCTTGAAACGGATCGAGAACAGGGATAATATCGCTACCAGATAACATCTTCTGCCTGAAACTCTCGATCAAATCTCTCAACAGATTCTCGAGAGCATTGCTCGTAAAAAAGTCTGGAAAAATATCATGTACATTATAATTTAAAGTATTAAGTACTTGAAAAGTATGCAAACTGATGTGGAATCTCTCTACTTATAAGTTTTTATTTGGTTTATAAGCCTGCCAAAAATATAGACCGGGATGGTTGGCGTTCCTTGGGGGAGACCTTCGTCCAGCAGTGGACGGCGATAGGTTGACACTATAAGCCTGCCAAAGTGACACTACTCTGACTCAATATAAACATGAGTAGAATTCAGGAGTAGTGGGCAGGATGGTGAACAATTACTATTGGATAAAAACTGATAACTATTTTGCTTGAAGATAATTCAACTATGGCAAAGCCCGTCTGTGACCACAGTATTCTCTTATGTATATTTTGTATTGTGTATAAAATCTAATTAATAACTCACCATCACGTAAGGATATCTCTTCCATTTCATCACCAAGAAGTGATGATGCTGTAAGGCTCAAAATGGACAGTAATACTATTGCACACTGCATATTTGCAACTCTGAAATTAACCAAATCTGATCTGAAATATCCTAATATAGATGATTTTTTTTCTCACGTCTACCCCATCGTGTGGGGTACCGTTTGCGAGTTAATTAACTTTAAAGGACATAGAAGTTATTAAGCTTTTCTTATCGTAATACAATAAAAATTTGAATCATCTTCATATAAATTCTCTATTTTATTTTGTTGTAGAAAACATAGTTGATCTTCTTGAAAAACCCTTTATCATTGTATGTATAAAATATTGAAACGCTCATAGCGTCATGAAGCGTCGGTGATTGGAAACAATCACCGAGGGTAAGCATCGACGGCGTGATAACACCTAGATGGGTGACCGTCTGTTTCTTTCTCGACATAAGTAAACCAAACATCAACTATTATAAAAGATTTAATTGATCAGAGTCGCTTGAACTAGTAGCAGTTACCAGTTGAAATCCGAGACCACTTACCTGATTTAAATACTTTCTGCCAATTTGTGCTGTGTATATAATATGGTATATTGATGCTTTGATACTTGAGGAAGATGACTCTTTACCAACGTTTTACAACGGAATATATTCTATAATTAATTCCAATTTCTCTGTAAAAACATTACCAAAGAACTTATATCAAAAAATTAAACTTATTTTAGAATCTAATTCACGGATCTTGGTCCGGATGCCAGACTTTTTTCTGTATGTTAAGCCTAATAAAGTGAATCAACTCTGCCTACTGGTACACATGAATAGAATCCAGGAGTAGGAGTCACCATCCTCATTATAAGGGTTAGCAATGCATCATGGTGACCTATACTATGGCGGCCTGTTCAGATGTTTCTTCATCATTCATCAATCAATAATTAGGCCTCCGGTCTCACACTCACCAACGTAATACAGTAAGAATGCTGTCATTATTAGGATGGTCTTCTGTGTGAGGTTAACACTGCCACGCGAGCTTGCTCATTCGTGCTGAAATCAGCGTCGCTCTACTACCTACTCAAAAAACATACTAAAAATGTAAACAATCATTTGGGGCTGGTTATTTAGCTCATACCTTGGTACTCTTGGTAACTTTGGTACTCTCGCACAGAAGACCTTCCTAATAATGACAGAATTCTTACTGTCGTATTTCGTTGATGATTGTGAGACCGGAGGCTCAATCATTCTGATCCTTTTTACCGGCTTCCAGAGTTCGGGAGAGTGATGCAAAAACATCTGACCAGGCCACCATGGTATGGATCACCATTCTGCATTGCTTAACCTCACAATGAGGATGGTGACAACTACTCCTGGATTCTACTCATGCTATCGAACAGGCAGAGTAGAGTCACTTTGGTAGGCCTATATATATATATATCTAATGTAATATAGAATTTACTTACTTTTCTGGTGTCTCCAGCCACTTTACGTTTGAAAAATAAACCTGTTCGGCTCTGTTCACCCTATATTATATCTACATTAGTATTGACACAGTGGTAAGATTATATCTATCTGGGACATCTTATTAATAGTGTTTGCTTATATTCTTGAAGTGGTCATGTGGCACGGGAGTGCCCCCGCCAAGTCAAGCAAAAAAGTGGCACGGCCGTACCATACTCTTCTCCAAGCAATTCAGACTATTTTCGACCCGCTATAACTTTGTTGTGGAAATATTTAGAAGCTTGAGTTTTAAGTCACCGAGTGCATTGTATATGAATACATTATATTTCAAATTTCATTCAATTTGAACCAGAAGTTTCAGAATTATAACTGGTCAAAGTTTCGTAATTTTGTCACTCACTCACTGAGGGACCATCAAAATTTTTGAGCACAGAAGTGCTGGAAATCAGACATACAAGCTTCAAATTAGGAATAGAATTAGCGTTCAGATAATAAACTAACGAAAAATTATGATATTTAGCTATTTTCATTCAGTTTTCTAGATTCACCAACTGCATAAAAAACTATGTAATTCCATATAAAATGTAAGATTATAAAGTTACATTTGCAAAATCAGTGTACTTATCTTTACAAACTGAGATAATATTATAAAGAGAGATAGAATTGATTGTTTTTTTTGTTCGAATAGAATAGTCTCTGAAACTACTTGACCGATTTGAAAAATTCTTGATGATCCCTGATGAACACAGACTATAGAATATTTTCAAAAATTTACTGATCCGTCGATAATGAAAAAACTTCCTTAATGTATCTCAAGGTGTTAAAAAATACCCAATAAAATCACTATTTTGCGTACGCTGCGAAAACTGTGTGGAAAATGGAGCAAAGTGATGTATTACGTTTTTAAAGAAAACATCAATATCTACAAAAAAGTCCGCTATACTATATGTCTAACTGTTATAGTTATGTCACAATAACTATTTTTTCTGTGTGGTGACGGATTAAGAATACAGATTGTCACCACTCCTATTTATCCCGCGAGTGTCGTAAAAGGCGACTAAGAGATAAACTACGCAAGACAACATCGATGCAAAGAGAAGGAAAACTTGAAACCAACCCTATACCAACCCGTCTGGCCAGCGTGATATAGTAGGCCTATGTCCAGCAGTGGACTGTTAAAGGCTGTTGATGATGATGATGACTATTTTTTCATGGTAAAATATTCAATATTTACGTCCTAACAAACCAAGGATAAGTATTAACACCTTGATATTATTTTTTATCAAAATGAATCACTTTATGTTCAAGTCCATAGCATTACCTGTAAATCATTATTCAAATCGGACATACCTACCATTCAAAAGTTATCATGAGCTAATTGTTTTAAAAAATTGAAATTTAAGAAACAACGCTCGCGTTCTAAGTGACTAACGGTTTTAGGTACAAAAGAGCTATCTCTCGTAGATAAAACCTACTACTACTATACACATACAATTTGACTAATCGTTCCTGTATGTATGTGTAATGATAAATTAATTTAACGGACTGGCCTTCATCTTTTAATAGCTCTGTTGTAACTTCGTCCTTTACAGGGATTTTCTATTTCGAGATCAGGTTACGATACATGTTAAATGTACAAACTGCCATAGAAATCTTCTACTTTCGGGGAGAAGGACGGTTGGAAAGCGATGACTTCCCCTCTTGCTGTGGCCAATATTGTAAGAAGACTTCTTCTTCTTGGACGGAGTCTGCCACAGCACAGATTGAACAAATACTTTTGACTCGGATTCTTTTCGATCGCTGTTTTAATTAGAAGAGTATTGGCTACCGGGGAGTCGTGTCGTACAAGGTCGCTGATCTCTTGGTTTAGAGTCGCTCTAGTTCTTATTCTCACACTAAACCTAGTATCCTCTCTCATAGCTTTGACTACATGCATTACGCTGAATTACACGAAATCTCTGTTGTACTTTCTTTCTTCCCTGAGGTTCTACTGGCGTAAGCCAGTAGAACCTCTAAGCTCTAATGGAAACTACAAAAGTAGTAATACTTTTGTAGTTTCCATTAGAGCAAATCGGAATTCTAGATTTGACTGGAAAATTTTCAGATCCCATCGTGACTTGAAGCTTACTCACTTGGTCGGAACCTCGATTTCTTCGTACGGAGACAGCCTTAAAGTTGATATTCAGAGAGTCTCGGGTAAGTCGGATTTAGAATGAAATCGATTTCCTTTTACATCATAGTGTCGGGACACCGCTACGTTTACTTTCTTTGGAGCCATTTAAAAAAAAGGATTCATCTAGAACAGCACCTCCGTTCGAGAAAGTTAACTAGCATTTGTCGTACAAGTTTCCTGCTTTCAAATCCATGGAATCCTATTACCAATTCGCTGCTACTTTATACTCCCAAGTCATGAAGTCATCCATAACATTGTTGTAGTGGATTTTAGTAGCGAAATTGAGGGCCATTTAATATCATCAAACATATTATATCGTATCGGATATCGGATATCGTCACTTCTTAATGCTGAGATAAGCAATACTACACACTTCAGTCTCGTCTTTCGGAGAATATGTTAAACCGTAGGTTGCCATTCAAACATTATATGCAATGTTCAATATTCTTCAATAACTTAAACTCTTTATGATATCATAATCATCATCATCAGGTATTAAGATATTTTTTTTGATTTTAATGTGTATTTAAGATATGAATAAATAATAATTACAAGCCTCATCCCAACTGTTAAGTCAGACGTGTATCTGAAAAGATTTATTTGCCAAATATAAAGATGCCTATTAAGAGATTTCAGGTTCAAACGCCGGGTCGGCATTATAGGAATGCTCAATAACCGATGTACGACCGTCAGACCTGCACTTGATCCCTCTCTCGTCGTTTTTGATAGTCGTTACATGGTATTTTGAGAGTGAGGGAACTGTAAGTGCACATGTGTGCACACAATTTTAACCTATAATATCTACTGTGTAATTGGCTGGTTTTCACTGGGCGCCATGGCCAAAATCGGCTACGAGAATATCAGCATCATCATCAAATTAAGTGCTTAATTGACTTAATTTGACTGCCTTGTTGGTCTAGTGCTCAGTGTATGCGGCTGCTAATCAAGACGTCTCGGGTTTGATTCCCGGATCGGACCAAATGTTTGTATGATCTACAAATATTTGTTTCAGAGTTTGGATGTTTTCTATGTATAATATGTATGTAGTTATTTACACAAAAAAATGGTTGTCTAGTGCCCATAGTACAACCTCTGCTTAGATTTGGGACTAGATGATGTTGTTTGTCAGAATGATGTCCGAAATTTTTATTTTAATATTTTAATTTTAATAATCATTAATAAGTTAAACCGTTTCTACATAAAAATTAAGAATTAATCATAAATGACAGTTGTGGGTGGTAACCTAATTTCCATGTTGAAAAATAGGAAATAATATAATTAATATCGAGGTGGGAGTCTGAAGGCCTGTTGCTTTGGGAACATAAAATATATTATCTACTCTTAGAATAAGTTATTATAATTCATTTGAAAAAAACGTTTAAAACCCTGATTCCAAGTGTAATCGCACACTATAGCTGAGTAAGCATTTTTAGGGTTCCGTAGCCAAATGGCAATGACGGAACCCTTATAGTCTGTCTATCTGGCTGTATGTCACAGCCATTTTTTTCCGAAACTCTATATTGTTGTGACTTGGTAAGTAGATGTATTCTGTGAACCGCATTAATATTTTCACATAAAAATAGAAAAAAAACAATTAATCTCAAAATTTTTTTTTCATCAAACCCATACATGTGGTATCGATGGATAGGTGCTCAAAAATGATATTGAGGTTTCTAATATAATTTTATTCTAAACTGAATAGTTTGCGCGAGAGGCACTTCCAAAGTGGTAAAATGTGTTTCCCCCCCCCCCCCCCCCCCTTCTAAAATAAGAGAATTATAAAACCAAAAAAGAATATGATGTACATTACTTTGCAAACTTCCACCGTCAATTGGTTTGAACGAGATTTAGTAAGCAGCTTTTTTTAATACGTTATAAATCGTAAACTGCAATTTACCTTTCATTCAATCACTACACTATTAATTAAACATCGATCAAAGTTACAACGAACTACAAGAACTTTTATATGTTGTTATTTGCTGCTACGGAACCCTTCATGGGCAAGTCCGACTCGTACTTGGCCGCTTTTTAACTTACTATACAATTTATAATAAATTATAAGACAGTACCCGTTTCCAATTAGGGATGATTGCTTGTAAGCTCCTTCGTATAAGCATGGTAGAAATTAAAATGCCAATATAACCTGTGACAGACTAAACTACTTTTACTTTAAATGTTTAATGTAAGTTCTAGTTAAATAAGTTTACTCTATTGTATGTAACTAGTTCAGCAAGCATGTTGTTTTAGCGGGTTCTCTCTTTTGAGCGGTAATTATCGCCCAGGTTTAGTGTTCTATTTTTTTTTTTATTTCAGCATCTAAAAATGCATATCAGTTGCGTAATTTGAATTTGTCTCAATTTTTTTTTGAGCACAGGGTTTTAGTACGGTTTGGCCACAAATAAACCTTTCTGCGATATCAAAACGTCATTTATTTATCATAAAATAGAAATACTCTTAGGTTCACAAGTCTATGTTAAATCAATAATTGATATTAAATAGAACTATATTTGAAAAGGTCTTTTTATTTATTGTGATATATTACAAATTAAGCCAATTTTCTGGCGAAGGTCAAACCGTCCAGGATATTTTGGATAACTCTCAGCAAAACCTCTGCCAATACGTAGTTGATGTCATCCTGCAGGGAAAAAATGTATTTAAGAACAGGTTATAGATTACATTATGGCTTGTTAACAGAAAATTAATTTAAAACATTTATGAGTTCATTAAATACATGTATATATAACAGGTAGTTAGTGATACTGAACCATTATTTGTTAGAAGAACTTTATATTACTGAAAATCTAAGGTATTTGATAACTTCCCGAGGTATTTCAAAGGTTATTGTCGTAAGAGTACGCCTTATTTTATTATTATACTCACCCTGTAGTTCACAAGGTATTCGATAATTAAATTTCCCAAGAAGTTGTTCGTCGCGTCGGTGAGGTCCAATCTGCCGATTTGTACTGCAGTCAGTTCAGACTGAAAATGAAAAAAATGTATACTTTCAAAGCGAATTGCTAAAAGAGTTCCTATGGGAAAAAAAGAGTTACTCATTCGTGTAACAAGTCAATCAAGAAATTGTGTTGATGCCAAAACTGTGATATTTCACATCAAAATTAATATTAGAACAATTGCGATAAGTTTAATTGTGCGATACAAGATTAGCCCCGTAATTTGTCTCAGTTTTAGGTATTATTTGTTTCTGTAGGTATGTAGATAATTGCATTTCATGTAAATGAATTTAAACTAAGACATTTTATACCTTAAAGTTCAAATTGAATATAAAAACAATTAATGAATTGATATATTGATACGTTTTGACTGTCCTGTTTGGCTAGTGGTTAGCGTATGCGAATGCTTATCAAGAGGTCTCAGTTTCGATTCCCGGGTGAGGTCAATATTTTGTAGGATCGGTAAATATTTGTTTCGAAGTTCGACTGTTTTCTATGTACGTATGTATTTACAAAAAAAATGTAAAAATGTATTTATATTAATTGTCTAGTATCCATAGTACAAGCTCTGCTTAGTTTAGGACTAGATGATGGTGTCTGTCAGATATCAAAAATATTTATTTATCCAATTATACTCACGTTAATTTCGGCAATGCTGAAGTCAATAGTCAAAGACCTCAAAGAAATGCCGCCCAATAGAGAGAGTTGAGCGTCTCCAGCAACGCGGATAGATCTGATGGCAACACTAGAAAGAAAAAAAAAACATTTTTACCTACTAACGTAACTATAGATTCATACAACACAAAACACGTATGATTAATGTTATACATTATGTTGTAAGAATCAGTCTCTTTCATAGCACATTTAGAATTAGAATTCGTACTTAATTCATAGGTTTTATAAAATAAGTATATCAAGAGCTGGAACAAGAATTTAACTCAGCGAAAAAGTTCTTTTTTGTGTTAATTGGAACCAATACTAGTCATAGGATAATAACCATGATGACGTCTTCTGCTCCTCTGCATCCAAACCATGGCTGCGATTATTTATATAGAAGAAAATCTTAATTTGATAGTTATGTTGGCATATTACTAAAGCAGTAACTAAATTATTCTTACTTTCCTGAGACGAGCCCCTCAATGCTCTCACCGAAACCAGACACCTTACCGTAGGCACGACCTAAAATAAAATAAAAAGTAAGAATAAACAAATAGAGAACAATGAAAACATAGATTAGTATGTAATAACATATTATATAATTTACTGACCAATGCCGATTTCGATTGAAGGCAATTCAATGTCGAAAATCAGACGGGTTACCAAGAAGTTGATGTTGTTGACACGGATGTTGCTCAGACCAACTACGGAGAGGTTTTCAACATAACCAACAGCGGTGAACAATCTGTAAAGAAATAAGTTTCATGTAAAGCTGACCTACTGATAATTAAAATAAACTAAGATTTTACTATTCAATAAGAAAGTAAGTGTGACTTCTGTCTATTAGTATTAAACAGTTTTTAAGTATGCATTCATGATTTATCATAAGCACATATTATACATTTCAACATACGAATTTGACTAATATATATATTATTAGAGAATATTTAATTAGACATGATGATTAATGAAAGGCTTGTGTTAACAGATGATTGAAAACTTACTCAGGTACGGGTAGAGAAAACTGGCCAGCCTCTCTGTTGATCTGTAGGGGGTCCAAACCAGCTTCTCTGATAGTCTGGGCAAACGACTCGATTAGTCCTTCAATTATGGTGTCAATGAAGCGGGGTTCAACGCCTATAAAGATTTAAATATTTAGCCAAACAACACAAGAGTTATCTTAAAACAAACAAAATTAAGATCTTGGCCTATCGCATTAAAGTTCAAAATTGTTATGGAATATGGGTTCACAAACATTTACTTTTTAATATTGAAGGAAATTTGATGAACTTACTTGCTTGCTCAGGGGCAAGTTCAGAGGCGCTGATACTGCCGATGAGGAGTGCAATAACAAAGAAGTATTTCATCTTGAATTTTGATCTACCTAGAAACAAATAGTATTATAATCATAGTGATTAGTAGCAGTTATATACCTTAGTAAAATAAATAAAAACGGATTCCATTTCCACGAGGTTAAAAGATCAGTTTATATAGGGAACTTGATCTTGGTATCCCTTGAGGTATTTGATTAACACCACAACTGTTTGGTTAATTTTTAATTTTAATTTATTAATTAAATTAATTAAAAAACAAAAACCCTTTCACTTTAATTAAAAAACGCCCTTAAATATTTTAAAAGACGGATTGTTTTATTTAAATCCTTATATGAACCCTCTGTTTGAATACAAACTGGGTCGAAAAAACGAAAGACCTACCTAAGGGTAAGGTACGAGTCTCTGACGGAGACCATTTTTTTAAGTAAGTTATTGTAGGTACTGCTGATGCTACTTACCGTTGAGGAGCAGATTAAAAGTGAGAAGTTACAACATTTGTACCTGTATTTATACGTAAAAAACATTATCTACGTAGCTATGCATATCTTTTGGAGATTACACTAAACAGATTATTGTTATTAGCGCATAATTGATTGATTTTTTTATTTACAAAATCAAATATTGTAAAAGATAACTTTTAGTCAGTAAGGATAGATAAATGAGAAGGTAACATCTGATTATTTTAGAGCTAATATCCAGAAGTGACTAAGCGAGAAGCCGAGGTTCAAACCAAGTAACGTGCAATCAGAGAGGCTGATGGCGATGATGATAATCCAGGAGTAACTAATATCGATGAATGAACTAAACTAAATATAACCTTAAACAGTTTACAACCGTTTTGAGTTTAGTGTTTGTACGTAGATCTACATAAATTAATGTGTATTACACAAAGATATTTTGATATAGACTGATCTATTTAGATATGTTTGATCGTTTATGCATTTTGTATTGGAAAAAAGTTTTAAAAACTTTCAAAATTGGTGCAATTTTTCAAATATCATCATCAATTCATCAGTCTTTTACAATCCACTGCTCAAAAAATGCATGTCCTTAGAGAGAAGGTTCAAGTATCATTCATTTTATTTATATTTTATCAGAACAAAGAGTCCTATTTACGCAAACGTAAAGGCTTCGTAAACGTCTTTAGATAAACTTAGTGTAGGACGTCCTGCGGCACGATGGACTGACGACTTGAAGAAAATGGCTGTCGGTGGATGGATGCGGACTGCCCAAGACCGGGAGGGTTGGCGCTCTTTGGGGTTACCTTCGTTTAGCAGTGGACATTATGTATGTATTCAAACATTTGGTCCGACTTAAGAATCGAACCCGAGGAGACATCTTCATCAGCGGCCGCATATGCTAGCCGTTAGACCAACATGGCTGTCAAAATATTATTTTCATAAAGTCTAGTTCTTTTTTGGAACTGGTTTAAAAACCCAGATAAGCTTCAAGATTAGCAAATGCTCATCCACAAGATTTATAGCGTCTGATATCAGCAATTGACAAAATGCAATTCGTTAATTGTGCCAATAATTAACACCAGACCTTCTCATAAAAATATGGCCAAACTCAGTCAAAAAAAAATCATTTATTTTTATCAGTTATTTTTAACTAGTAAAACACACCTGAACACGATTTTAAAAAGGTATAAATTCAATTACGTCACAAAATTATCAATTAATCCTTACACATTTCAAGAAACAGATAAATATATTTATAGCAAAGAAAATTGAGGTAATGTATTATTATCATCATACTTCACATAATGTCGTCCATCAAACTCGGCTCAATGGAAAATTTGTATGCATGAAAACGAATGTGTGATTATTTGTATTAAGTGTATGTGTATTTAATTATTAAAGTGTGTTTCAATTAACAGCCTGTTATTGATAAATTATCAATTTTTAGGGATAGACTTTTGTTTAAATCTCATAGAGAAAGTGATGAATTAGATATGTCATTTTATTATTAAGAAAGTTTTTATATAAACAAGGTCACGTTACGTTAAGTTTTTTAGGTATTCTAATAATAAGATCGTGACAATTAATACAATAAATGAGACAATGAGATTAAAGTCACGAATAATAAAAGTAAGCTTTTTAAGTAAGCTCTCTCAGTCATATTTATATTTTTTATTGTTATTATTCACTCATTAGAACTCGCCGAGCCCTCATTTAATCGTCAAACGATAAACGATACCTTTCTACGAAAAAGAACCTGTAAACTCCAAAATATATATTACATTTTTCGTTAGCGTTAAGTATAAACGAAGGTTAAATTGTAGACCAGTGTATTGTAGCAAGTGCATTTGAGTTGTAATGCTCTAATTTAGGTCATTTGAGGGTAACAAGTATTGTTTGGCAGCTTCTATTCAAATAAACTTAAGTTTGATCCTCGTATAAACCATAAACAGAACCAAACAGTTTTCTCGATAGCTTAAATCGTTCTACCACAAGAATTTTGTGTTTTGTAATTGTAGTACCTATATCATAATTACACTTAGGAGAACACTTTTCAAACGAATTCGGTATTCATTAATGAATTCAGAATATTGCATCACACAGAAAGGAGGCAAGACCTAGAGAAAGTCAAGCGTCAATATTCTACTTCGAAAGTGTGAAATATTATAATATAAAACAATGCTCATCATCTACCTGCCTTTATCCTATGCAAAAAAAATTTATCCTAATAATATTATAAATGCGAAAGTTTGTGAGTATGTGTGTATGTATGTTTGTACCTCTTTCACGCATAAACTACTGAACGGATTTGCATGAAACTTTACAGTAATATAGCTTATATATCAGAATAACACTTAAGCTACTTTTTACTGCAATAATCGAGATACATGGGCGAAAGCTAGGTGATTATAAAAATACATAAAATCGTAGATGTCAAAATGTATCACTGTTTATCTCCTGTCAAAACTTCACAGGTTGCCATGCATAACATACTTGCATAGCAACCATAGCACTAAGAAAGGATTTTGGAAAATTGTGGTGTAAAAGGCTGATCGAAATGAAAAAAACATTAGCTTTTTATAAAATATGTTAAGTAATAACTTTTTACTAACTTAAACTACTAACTTTGACCCGCAAATATTTGTTTCGGAGTTTGGATGTTTTCTATATATAATATGCTTGTATTTACAAAAAAAAAATGTATTTATGTCAGTTGTCTGCTACCCATAATACAAGCTCTGCTTAGTTTGGGACTTAGATGATGTTGTGTGCGAAGTGTCTGAAACATTTATTTATTTGTATCTAAGAATACAGCAAACTGAAGTAGCAATGGGCTGGCTATATTAGCCGCAGAACCGACAATCGTTGGGATAAACGTGTTCTTGAGTGGATACTTCGTCTCGGCAACGTAGTGTAGGACGTCCGAAGGCCAGGTGGAGTGATGATTTGCGCAAGACGGCTGGCAGGAGCTGAATACGAGTAGCCGAGAATCGAACTAAATGACGTGCAATTGGAGAGGCCTATGTCCAGCAGTGGACTGCGATATGCTGATGATGATGATGAAGAATACAAAATAGTACTGACAGTGGTGTAAAGTATACATGAAATACATAGGGCTACAGGAAACTTAATTAATTCTTGACAACAATAAAGCAGCTAATACCTTCGCATACTAGAAACCGTCATCTCAATAGACAAAAGTTAAACTTAAATAATTCACAGGAATCTGATGTAATTTAGGAGTCATATTGCAAAGGATTTTTTAAAATTAATTACTTCATCGTATACATTGTATGTAGTTGTAGTAATTGAAATAATAATTAGATCTGATATCAGACACACAGCGCCATCTAGTTCCTAACAACGCAAAGCCCGGACTTTGAAAGTTAGATTGAATAAAAGAGTACCGTGTTTGTAAATACATACATAGCTTGAGTGTTTTCCATTTCCAATTTTATTAAAGAGAACAGGAAAACAAATATTTGTTAATAGTATAAACATTTGTGTCAACCCCGGAACGCAGTGATAATACAACATTTGTCCCAAAGTTGGTGTTGGGGCTGGAACAAATGTTTGTTTGTATCATCGAGACAATTAGCACTAAATTTGAAATATGGGTGAAGCGGTTTAGCCCTGAATGAGTATCAGACAAACTGAGTTTCTTTAAGATTTTATATATATATATATATATATTATTATTTTTTTTTTCAAAAGACAACTCCCGCATTAGGAATAAAAATTCCTGTGTCGCGGGGGGCCCTACAAACACACATGAAACGTACACAAACAACACCCAGACTCAGAACAACAAATTGTGAACCAATTCGGTTTGGAGATACATTGGCTACTGTCTACCGCGACAATCGACATTATATATATCATCTTTAGGTAGCCGAGAAAAGATTTATATCCTGAACTAATAGAAATACTTTATTTATGTCATAAAAAAATTATTCAACTTGAAAAACAGTTTAAAAAAATTAAACAAACAAAACCTGACTAAAAAGCATTATGATTTAACTGTATTATTTATATATACAGATATATAAATAAATATATATTGTGTTATTTTCAACTGCCTCGGTGGTGATAGCATATGCGAATGCTGTTCTTGAGGTCTTGGGTTCGATTCCCGGGTCGGACCAATCGAACGAATCTGGGTGTTATCTATGTATGTATTTACAAAAAAAGTATATTTGTATATAAATCAGTTGTCTAGTACCCATAGTACAAGCTCTGCTTAGTTTGGGACTAGATGGCGATGTACATATATCAGGTGTCCACAATAATAAATGATTTAAAATAATTAAATATTCATCATGTTTTTTATTATTTATTATGGTTTAAGTAATGTAATAATTTAAATCATTACACTTATCATGAAAAATAATTGTTTCATCAAAAACATCACCTGCTAATGACGCACTATCGCACAATTATCTACGGTATTAAGATAATTAACATATGTTTATTACTCATGTATCACATTAATTTCACACTTAACCAAATCTTTTATAAATTACACGTAACACACCTAACAACAAGCTATATTTATAGATTACTGTAGGTAGTAGCAGGGGGGTGTCACTCCGCAGTTTAGGTATAGTCGGCCGGCTGCCTGCCGGGTCAGACACGCCGGTCGAACAGACATCGTCAGAACAGTTAAGAGTTACACGATAGAAAGAGACGCAATTGTAGGTAAATATAATCGTAGTGATTCGGCGCTGTGCGATCTGAATTAAACTTAATCTTTTGACACCGAGGGTATCTATAACTTTAATTTACTTTTCGGAGTGAGTCTTCTGTACTGGTACTATTATGTATTCTGTGGTAGTAGAGCCACACTGATTACAGCACGAATGGGCCGGAACGACCGGGGCAGTACTACCCTCACACAGAAGATCAAACTAATAATGTCAGCATTCTTGGTGTCGTATTTCGTTGGTGAGTGTGAGACCGGAGGCCCAATCATTCCGCACCATTCTCCCAGCCTTCGAAAACCGGGAGAATGATACAGAATTATCTAGCCAGGCCGCCATGGTACGGTGTGATGGTGAGGAGGAATGAGGATGGTGACTCGTACTCCTGGATTCTGCTCATGCTTTCCATCAGGCAGAGTAGAGTCACTTTGGTAGGCTTAAATAAAAAAAATACTAGCTTCTACTCTCAGCGCTGCTCGCGTATACTACTTTTATTAGTTAAAAATTCTACAAGTTTTAACCTATCTTTTTACACAAATTCCCCCAAACCACACAGACATATAGTTACTTTAGAATTGATCATTTTAAACATGAATCTCTTTTGCTGATAGAATTCAGATTTAAATTTTCTTGTTGAGATGGCTTTAACTATTAATAGTGATAGTTTCATATCATTTAAATATTCAGTATTGATATTAAAATTATATAAAAGCGTGAAAATCGGTTTTTCGTTCATCATCATCATCATCATCAGCCTATCCACTGGACATAGGCCTCTCCAATTGCACGCCACTTGGTTCAATCCTCGGCTTCTCGTTTCCAGCTCCTGCCAGCCATCTTGCGAAAATAATCATTAAACAAAAAAATAAGCG
The DNA here is from genome assembly GCA_932526445.1 of Phragmatobia fuliginosa. Taxonomy (NCBI): domain Eukaryota; kingdom Metazoa; phylum Arthropoda; class Insecta; order Lepidoptera; family Erebidae; genus Phragmatobia; species Phragmatobia fuliginosa. Next base: position 5,699,123 of record OW052058.1, on the reverse strand, counting down.
TAGTGTGTCCTACACAACGTTTATTTCATAGGCCAGGTAAAGTGATCATTTTCGCAAGATAATTTTTCACATTTATAAAAGAAAAATGCACTTGCACACTCATATATAAGATGAATACAATGTCATCTCAGAAACCAAGGTATATCGAGTCGTTTTTTCTCTCTCATACTTTTATTGTGATAGTGGAAAAGGTAAAGTTAAACTTAACTAAGATAAAAGTGTGAAAAAATAATTTTAAAATCAAATCAGTAACTAAAGTGAAGCAGTTGAAGACGAAACACTTTAAAAGTAAATAAAAATCATTTTATATACAAGCATTTATTTTTATAATTAAACACAAACGTTGCAAACATTCAATAATGCAATCATAGCACTAATATTATTTAACTTACTTGAATCTCTATTAGAATTGGAAAAGATAAATTTGAATTTAAAATAACGATACATAAATTCTCGTAGGCCTTGTTGTACCGTCTAAAGTTTAGGCCATTATATAATGATTATTTTTATTTTACATTAAACATTATAGCCGAAGCAGAATATTTAAGCAAAGTATTTTTGAAGCAAAGGTTCCATCTATTCCCCTTCAAGTCTATTAGTGAATTTCAAAAAGCATGGCTATCTCTATGTATTCTTAGATAAGTATAATATCAGAAATAAAATATTGCACACGCTGTTTTGTATTAACACGCCTTTAAAGGATTTTCATAATGATTAACAAAATAATATACCTAAACTGGTATATAGTTGGCTACTTTAGATTCGACAAGACTATAGCTGCGGCATTACTCTTGAATTCAATTTCGATTTCAATCTAATACGTAAAATAGGTAGTGTCGATTTCAAGTGTAAGAAATAACACAATTGCAATACCGATCGGTATTAAAATCAAGAGTAAGACTGCTGATCATTAAAAAGTGTCAAATAATGGTTAAGTGACATCACAATTGAAAATAATGTATGTAAGCACTTAAAAATCGATATTCAGTTGTCTCTCGTGTTTAAAATTCACTATTAGTTTCATAGTTTATTCTACAATCAGTTGCGAAAAGGTACGAAATATTATTATTTTACATAAAAAAATAAGCTTAGAATGAACATTTTATTGTCGTGGCAATATTATGTAGTGTTATAAAAATATCTAGTTGTTTCAAGATTGCGCTGTAATAAACTTTACAATGATTCTCAAATCTGTTTCAAAGGTGTTCCAGAAATGTTTTTTTTTTCAAGTACTCCGGAATACTCGTCATAAGTTCATTCGACACGCAAAACTAAAACAACCACACAATTGAAAATCATTTAAATAAACAATATGTAATACATTTCATATAATATTTCGTCAAAGCTTTTGCACATAATTTGAATTGTCCACTCCATTACATTTTAGCACTTATTTGGCACTACGCATCTGTCTTTGGAAACTAAAAAACAAAGTAACAATAATACAGTGCATTGAGAAACAAAGCGACACTACAACTACCAGTATCACCTATGTATCAATTTATATAAAAGTGAATAATAGGCACTATATAGGTTTACATACGCAGATTTAAAATAAGCGTAACCCGTGAAACATCGAACGTGGAACTAGAGACATGGATACTTTTACTATACATTAACTATCATAGCGAATAGAAACCGTCCATATAAATGCACGGTTGTAAACAGTTAGCCTATTAAAAATACAACGGCAGCTCCAAATACTACGTAAAAATTACATTTAGCTTCTATATCTCATAGGTATCGTCCTTCACAACAGGTTTCATTTCTTTTTCGATATATACGATTTAGGCACCCGTTTGATCAGCCCTTTTAAAAGAGTTTAGGGCGAAACGAGTTCCTATGATATTCTACCATTCATTTATTTACATCAATGTAATATTTGGTTGTCTAGTCGGCTGTTGCCAGAGAACTTACAGTAATGTACTAGTATTTTTTACCTTATACGTCGAATTGTATAGATTCATCTATCGTTCACCAATATTTGAAAGCTGAACTGCTCTGCACTACGATCTCTAGCAACTAGATGTATCGATCCTAAATGTAATGTACTTAATTTTGTATTCCCTAATACATTGAGTATACTACTTTCTGTACATTCATCTACACTTCCATTTCATTTAAAATTTTGTCAATTAACTTTATCATTGTAACTGCTATTTGTTTTTCTATCGTCATTTATAGATTGACGTTTGGATAAGAACCGTTTGGTTTTTCGAAATTATTTCTTACTACAAGCCATTTTATTCCCTTAGGCTGAATAATATCAAACCATTAAAAGACGTACAACTTTCTAATATTGGTCCGCTACAGAGTTGTGAAATGAACTAGCTTACGTTAAACTTACTATCTAAGGCTAGAATGAACTTAATAGTTTCTATGCCTTGCGTGATATGTATTGCGTTAGAGGCGAGTTAAAGCTAACATTATAATCAATTTCTCCTTCTTAGAACTCCATAATATACCGCAGACTCAACGAAAATATCTTGCCCCTTAGTAATATGAAGACAAAGTTGATATTTGATGATAACATCACACCACATGGCAGAAGTTCTTTATTCTACAGAAGATATGTAGATACTTATCCTATGACAAAATTACATCTACCAGTAATCTATAATTTGTTATTAACAAGTGATATGTTGTCGGAGCAACCACTCCTTTAAAAATATAATATTAAATTTAAATAATACGTTTACATCGCTTACATTTAACTCTTGAACTTAATAAATATCTAGACAAATATTTATGGACTCAGCAATTCAACACTCGAGGTGGCTTACAAGTAAAATATACTACTTTATAAAAATAAGTCAATAAGAAAATAGTCCAGAGATTTTTCGAATGTACGCCTTTTTTACATACTCAATAAACAGCTCCAATACTAATAGAAAACTACTATTACAAACAAGCAACACATATATTGTGTTAATAATGTATTAACAGAGGAATAATTGTACTAATTGTGTTCAGCTATGATAGACGACTAATCAGAATTATCAGTAAGTAAAAAGCTTTACAACCATTAACAATTGGCTAATTAACATAAAAATATATTCTAAACACATGTAATAAACAATAAAACATGCATTACAAATTAAAGATCATACAGAAGAAATATATCAGTAATTTACATAATAATTGAAAATGTCAATCTAAACAGAACTTACTATAATTTAAAAGTAATTGTATAGAAAGTTTTAATAATGATTTGAATCCTTGTCACCATTTAAAATTAAAAATTCACGATCTGAAATATAAAATCGCAAACAATTTGTCTGTGAACAATATAACCATTGCTTTTTCTGTAGCATTTATTAGCAACTACTCGTATATATAATATATATTGAAACACCAACCTTTTTTAGACATAAAACTTATCCTGTCATCTGAATTAGAGCTATTTCAGTTAAAAAAATATATAAGTCAAAACAAAAAGAAATTAATTAGCACATTCTAAATTCATACAATGTATTTAAACAACGTGCTTCTAGTAAGCGCTGTAACTATCGCTACTCCAACGCCAAATACCTGCGAAGGAATCTTCACTGGAGCAGCACTATTTGTACAATTCCTCGGGGGTTCGGGCTTAACTGAAATAAATAAAAAAATGTAGATATAGTCAATATATTTATAAGTGGGATAAGATAAAAGTTAAAGGATATTTGATACAGTCAAATCGATTTTATTTATTAATCGTCAATCACCAGTTTCATAGAACATTAAAATGTACTTATATTATTCCAAATTGTTTTTTTATTATTTAAAAGCCTATTACGGTGACTCCACTGTGGCATATGAAAGACAGAATGGAGACCCTCACCATAGCGGCTTAGTGCTACTTTTTCACGTCTCTCTTAAAGGACCCCATATCATAGTGGGAAGTTTACACATGAGCTGATAATGAGTTATAGTTTTAGTTGCCCAGCACGGGAAAGAAGAGCCTAACCGTATTTTTACCTCTTTGTAAGTTCCTACTGGTATTAATAATACTATTTCTAAATGCTGAAATCTTTTTTTTGCATGTTCTTTCATTTTGCATTCATTTAATATTAATAACTGTAGTAAAAATATTAATTTTATGATAATTTCTTTATCACTAAAAATATAATCAATGTCCATGACAAAATGAATGAAAGGCTATTATCAGTGCATATTAATCATGTCATCGTTCGATTCGCATAAAAACCATCATACGTCAAGGTGATAGTAAAAATGTGCTAATTACATAATTATCAGAACATTGTTATTACTTACCCTATTCAGTTTGCATTAATTTTAAGTTTAACTTTTTTTTCTTTGTTAATGGGCATGTCAAGCGTAAGAAATATAAATCCTGTGTCGCGGGGGACTTTCCAAACATACAATAAATGTACCCAAAAATCGCCTAGACTGAGAACAACAATTTGCGATTCACCCAAAGTGTTGTCCTAAGCGGGATTTGAACCCGACAGTTGGTGCAGTAGAAAGCGGAGTCGCGACCAGGCCAACCATACAGTTGTTTAAAGTTGTTGTACTACCACAATAATAAGCACTCAAAACTATGTCTATGAGTTCAAGTACTTTTTTATATTTTAAAATCAACTTACTTGTAGCAGACATCAATTGTGGCAAGTATTTCTGCCAAAAAGCACACTGTTTAACGCGCAGGCCATGCCCTACCGAACTGGAGTTTACAGCTAGTGACAGATACTCCCGACCAGTCGCCGTGTGAACAGGCCAGTGGATTTTTGTTGACTCCCCGTTTGCATTTATTGATGGATTACTGAAAAGTATTTAGTTGAATTTATTTAACATGTATTATCACACATTATTGTCTATAAATTTTGATTAAAACTGAACATTATGGTATACGTTTGTTATTGTAATTTATCAATATCAGCCTATATACGAGTATTATTCTCCATAATGCCTCAGATAGCAAGAGATCTAAGTCTATTGCCTATTAAACTCTTGCAAAGGAATGAGTAGCAAATATATAAATGAACCTCGAATTATGTTTAAAGGAAGTCTCTCTCCTAGGTGTATGTGTAGACAAATGCAAAGTAAATAAATGTTTCTTACCCACTTCGAGCAAAATTCGCCCAATATCTCATCAAACGCTTGCTAAAATCAACTTCCTCTGGAGAATAATTTTTTCCCGGATTCAATGGTTCTCCAAACACATAATTGATTTCATCAGCGTGCATAACTCCTGTCCAGGACGGCCAAGGATTATTCTTGCTTCGGTGTTTATAGTAATACGTGAAGACATTATTCCCAGTCTCAGCATAGCGGTGAGCAAACTCGTTCACTCCACAAGTAAAGTGGTAATCTCCCACCATTTTATCTAAAGCATTTCTGTTTTTTACAGGATCATCGGGGTCCAACCAATCTGTATACTCAAAAGCTATAGCCTGGCGTGCTACATCTGTTACATAAGGATTTAATTCCCTTACAGCTTGCATAAACTGTTCTTTGTTTATACCCACGTTTTCTTCTTTTGGAAACAACTCGGTTAAATAATATAGTATGAAATAGTAACCCTCTTCAGTGTTTGAACCCATTAAAAGATTAGTTTTTTTGAAATTTTGATGGGCCAAAGATCGTGTAGGCAACTCGTCTAAGAAAGATCCATCAATAATTGGGACGAAAGGAAATTCACATATGCCTAGAGTACCCCATTCATTGTTAACTAGTTCATCAGCAGTTTTCTTTCGTAGACACTCTATCATCGGTCCCATATCAGTCCTGGAATGTGGACAGTGCACTGCCTCTGCCAAGCGAATACCTCGTAATATACTCTCTTCTCTAGAAATAATAGCCCAAGGTGCTGTGGCTGCTCCCGACTGCATTATCGCTTGAGAAAACATATTTCTGGATAAAGGAGATAGCAAGTGTAAAGACACAGACACTGCACCAGCGGATTCGCCAAATAAAGTTATGTTATGAGGGTTACCTCCGAAATAGGCAATATTGTCTTTAACCCACTGTAGTGCCATCAGCTGGTCAAATAGACCAGCGTTACCAGGCACATCAGGAGTATCAAAGAATAGAAAACCAAGTGATGCAACTCTATATTGCATAGACACGTAAACTATTTTCTCTTCAGATACTAATATTTTTGGATCGTAGACGTCTAAAGTGGCTGTTCCCGAATAAAAACCACCTCCAAACACCCATAGCATGACTGCAGCATTTTTGGGCCTCGGTCTCGGTGTTACTATATTAATAAAGAGGCAGTCTTCTTGCATATCAGTGTTGGGATTCCACATCATCGCACCAGGAAAATCTCCGAAAACAGTGTCAATAATTTGGACGCATGTATGTGGCAGTGTAGTAGTATTTAAAATCTCTTCACCCCAGCTCTCTACAGGTCTGGGATGTCTAAACCTTAAATCTCCTATTGGTTTCTGTGCGTACGGAATGCCAAACCATGCGTCAACCTTTTTTCCTGTGGCTGCAGTAAGCGTTATCCCTTTGACTCTACCCTTTCTAGTGCGGACGACTAGTGGATCATCTTCTTCCGGTCCAAGTTGAGGCTCGTCAGCCATAGGTAACTCCTCGGCTCGCTCATGATTAGAATAAAATCTTTCGTCATACTTTGCCCTCTTAGAGGAAGATTCTGCATCAGCTAATTTGGCGCGTTTAGAAGAGGTCTCGTGGTCTTCGATTCGGGGTAGAATTGTGTCTAGTTCAGGGTTGTATCGGACGGCCTCGCCATGACCACGGTAGGGCTGGGGTGGCGCCGGTGCAGGGAAGTGTAGGGGGTGGTCGGGCGCGTGGTGCCGCGCGCGATGCTCGTGCGGACCGGCGAGAGTGCGCGCCGCCAGCGCCGTCAGCGCTGCCAACACCACGCGCATACCGCCGCTCCACCCGCTCCCACTTACTCACACCACCTGAAATCATTAAAATAATACACTTTATATCCTATGTTTACATATATACTTATAAGTACACCGGATGAAGTTATATTTTTTTCTTTTGAATAAAACCTTCCGACAAACAACCTCACTGTTCATGACCAAAATAATTTCATATAGTACTAATATGTTTATACCATGTATCGGAGATCGTGTTTTGTTTTTTCGGAAGACGGTCCCCATTTCATCACATGCACATTTTAAATTCATTACGACGATGACTTGAAGACTAGAAGACTTTACAATTGAAGACGTTAATAACTTGACATTGGCAGAAATAGCTGAGATTCAGCTGGTTGCCATTTCATCAAAAGAAGAAGAAGATACCATGTATAAATATATGGCGTTGTACAATTCGCCTGAAAAATCTCATCATGGCATCTTCCAACAACACATAGCTTACGCTTACAAATTTCGAATTTCGTTGTGTTCTTGTCAGCGACTTTCGACTTTCCTACAACACCGATCTCCGGACATCATATAATAGTGTATGGATTTGAAAAGGGTTTTCTATATTAGCAGTTAGGAGGTTATGCAATTCGTGGATCTACTCAATGCAGTCTCTCCAGATTGTTGATTGAGAAATATTGTAAGACGTGCGTCATATTTAATTGATAACCTAATTTAAATTAATTATAAATTAATCCAGCTATATCTTATCGATACATCCACGTAAAACGCTATCTTAATACCCATTGACATTAACTTACTGTTTTGTAGGCTTAGCAACCAAGTTGTTTAGTGATGCTACTGCATATTTAGAGGTCAGTTTTTGGTCACAACGACCAAGAACGATTGTGCCTCCTCCTAATTCTGTAAATGCGAAATGTATATGAGGATGTATGAACGTTTGTTATTATTTGACGAATCACTATTGATTTTTGTTAATTTATAGGTAGGGGTCACCATCCTCACTATGAGTACAGACAACGCAGTGACCCATATTATGGTGACTTAGTGAGATACCTCTGCATCATTGAGCCTCCGGTTTCTCACTCACCAACTATTTAAGGTCATTAGGTCATTTTAGGGTGGTCTTCTGTGTGAGAGTAGTACCACCCCGGTCAAGCCAGCCCATTCGTGTTGAAGCCACTATGGTTCTAATTCCTATGAATTAATTTAGATGAAAATTTACAGTACTGTAACTTTATACATCAGAATAATACATCCTACTTAACTATCGCGATAACTGACCATACATAGGTGATTATAAGTTCACACATATCATCATCACCAGCCCATAGCAGTCTGGATATAGGCATCACCCATTGTACCTCTCACATCCAACTCCTGCCATCGATCCTAAGCATGTCGTCTCTCTGTCTGGCTTGTGGGCATCCTACACTTTATTTGACGAGACGCCATCTCCACTCCAGAACTCTTCTACCCCAACGGGTATTAGTTCTGCGGCTAATGTGGCCACCCCAGTGATACTTCAGCTTACTTTGTAGCCTCAGACCTTTATATAGACTAAGGTGAAGAAAGTCTTCTATACCCATGTTAAATGATAATCTAATCCCATTTAGATAACAGAGGGCATTCTTGTTACCGTCAGCACTAAATATTAGGCGATAAAGTTAGTAGTTAATTGAAAGAAAGAACAGAAGAGAATAACAAGAATATTTTATCCCGTATACAAATAGCTAAAATAGGTCAGGATGGCATACCTGTACTACGAACGAGACGAAACCATTTAGCCGAATAAATTTACTTGTTCTGCGCCATAACATAGTCCAAATATCAAATAACATTTGCTTATTACATTTATTCTATCGTATTAAATAGTAACTTGTACAAACAAGTTCATGTCCACAAATGGATCCGTGACATGATTGACTACGAAAAAAATAAGGTTATCATACATGTTTTTCATGCAAGGTCATCTCATGGCTATATATTATCAATATTTTAATACTTTTCAAGTGTATTAGTAATATTATTGTGTACAACACACTAGCACCCATATGGTACGCCAATCGATGTCGACCAATGGCAATCGTACGCAGTAAAAATCAAAATTCATTCATTACAATAATCTTAGTAGCTCGGAGAAAGAAGTACGCTACTATACAACGCCAGTATATTGAAAATTGCGACCATTCTCGGGCTAAACAGATATACCAAAGAGTTGCAAGATGAAATCCCGACCATAAAACAACACTGTAGAGAGTAACAATACGCAGCATCAGTAGGTGATTCTCTTGTATCTGTGAAGATTTCCTCCCGCAAAATTTTACAAGACTGTTTTATATCTTAAATAAAAGACGCTATGGCCACCCTCCTCGAACCTACATATGTTGTTTTTATGTATATATGTACGTGTTTAAATATGTATGTATGTATGATGTATGTATGTGTATATGTATTGAGATCTCTTCACCCCAGTTTCTAGTTATATTCATTGGTAAATTTTAACTCTTCAAAACTTACTGCACCGTCAACTACTGCCATTCCAAATCATATAAATCCATCGTAAGATTGCCTGGAAGAAATTTCCTTTAGCAATAAGGGCGCTCTTTGTACATTACTAAGTACTTTCTGTTCTGTATTGTGAATCTGTCACACGGAGTACAAATAAAGAGTTTTCTATCTATCTATCTATATTACTCTATGGTCAAAATTCCCTAGAAATATAAAGATACAGAGCAAACTCAGAGTAACTAACATCATTCAGTCATGGTATCAGGATTCAGGATTTTTTACTAACGTTACTATTAAGACGAGCTCATAATTTTTATGAAGAATATTAAAATTTAGCCTCAGTTGGAGAACTGTTTTGAAGTACCTAGCGCCATCTAGTAAGAGTAAAAGTAAACTTGAATATTATCGCTTGCTATATAAGTTCATAAGCTGATTAGTATATAATCAGAGCGGGGTGGAGTAATAGGCTTGTATTACTGTTCTTAGGGTTTCGTAACTTAAGGTTAAAAACGGAACCATATTACTAAGACTACGCTGTCCATCCGATTGTTTGTAACCAGGCTGTATCTTGAAAGGTGATAGATAGAGAGTTGAAATTTTCCCAGATGATATATTTGTATTGTTTATATAACAACAAATACTAATTTTTATTCCACAAATGTGACTTTTTTTGCTCGATATCATTATAATAACTGGAACAGAAACATTTTTATACATAGAGGCCTACCAAAGTGACTCTACTCTGCTCTGCCTGATGGAAAGCATGAGCAGAATCCAGGAGTAGGGGTCACTATCCTTATTGTGATTGCAGACAATGCAGCAAAGCGACCCTCACTATGGCGGCCTAGTCAGATGCAACTGTATAATCGGGCCTACGGTCTCACACACACCAACGAAATACGATAATACAAATGCTATCAATACACGCTTTTTAATAGCTTCACCTGTATGTTTGTAACCGGCTCCTTTGGGTGCGATTTGACCCACTCTATACAAGATTTCGTTCAAACTTAGTAGATTTATCGAGGTCCGATGACAATACACTAATTTGAAAAAAAAACTTAAAAAAAAATGTTTAAACAAATTAGTATTTTTTAGTCTTTTTTCCTAAAGTATAGTTTTAAAAGCTAAACAAACACGCTTTTAAACTAAAAAGTAGAAAATAATTTTAATGTAACAAAGCGTGGGGTACTTTCTAAAATATTAATAACGTCTCCCGACGCGTTTAGTTTAAAAGCGGGTTTGTTTAGTTTTTAAAACTATACTTTAGTACTGCCCCGGTCTATTCGTCTGCTAAAATCAGCGTGGCTCTACTACCTTTAGATGTGGGTGGTACAGAACCCTTCCTGAGCGAGACCGTCTCGCAATCGACCGATTTTATATAAGATATATCAGATATTAATAAGCTACTTACAAGAACATTAATGTATTCACATAGATAGTGTGTATAACACTTACATTCATTTATAATATCTTATCATATTGTATCGTATGTTTTTGTAGGTAATACTTTTACTAGAATCACGTTTTTAGTTCTTGATTACAGCGAAACTGTTTATGTACCTATTCATTTTTCATATAAATAAGTGTGTGTTATAAACCATGCAGCATGGAAACTCACATTATAACAGCTTAGTGAGATGCTTGGGCACTAATGCGGTCTTCTGTGTGAGGATAGTACTGGATACATATTTATATAAAAGTTTCGATATATTATGTGTACCGGTCTCGATCGGGGCATTACTAGCCTCACGTTGCGCTAGTGAGGGTCACCATGCTGCATTGTCTGTACTCACAATGAGGATGCCGACCCCTGCTCTGAGATTCTACTCAAGATGTTCATCAGGAGAGGTAGAGTCACTTTGCTTTTCAGTAAGTGAGTGAGGTTACCAGCACCCGAACCCCTTATTCTTGATTAGTAAAAAACCTGTAACTTATGTGATAAAATGGTTATAAAACAACTGATTTTTATGCAAAGAAAAGAAGTAATAATAATACAGAGGTGCATAAAGCCAAGTCGCCCTAGGTGGTTTGAAACAATAACTGAGGGTAAGCGACTACGGCGCCGTCAGTACCTAGATGGATGCCCGTTAGTGGTATGATATCATGAGTTTTCGGAAGTCACGTTAAGCAGTCGGTTCGGACTGTTATCGTAGTATAATAGTCCTAATGTTTAGTTGGACACCTTCGGGTAGCTTAAAACATTCAACAATAATATTACATAGCCAAAACGTTGTATTACAGATCCCCAACCCGCACTATACCAGCGACGACCTTAACCGTACTCAGCAATGGGATATTATGTGTTGTTAATTTTATTATTGAAATACTGTTGTATTCTGAAGAACTTTAGCTAGAAATTAAATTGTTACTGAAATAGTCTCCATTGCATGTGTATCAGAAAAGTATCCGTTCTGGGTCGAAGATTTGGTAGATTTATACATAGACCTTCACGCAGGAGGACCTAATGGCGGCCAAAAGTGGCCGCGTTCTCGGCTCAAAAAAACATAAATTTCCGACACGTAACGTTTGTCATCGAAACGTTAAGAAGAAGAAGCAAAGTATCTGCAAAAGCAAAGTCACTTACCGTATCAAGTACCTCGTTTACTCATTTGGCCTCCCATAATATACTAATACTAGCATTTGAGGGGGCTACACCCGCGTGTAGGTCCGTCATGGCGGTAAATAGCAGCTTTTGTGTTATTCCGAGATGTAAGCTTTATTATTGTGAAGTCTCATCAAAATTCATTCAGAAGGTTTTGCGTGAAAGAGCAACACATATACATACATACATACTCACAAACTTTCGTGTTTATAATATTGCAGGTTTTTTTTTAGTTTGGTTTGCTCTAATCTCAGGAACTACTGATCTAATTTAAAATCATCACACTACGATAAATAGAAGCGGAGCTTATATAACGAAAATGTTCCCCAAAGCAGGAAAATTACGTTTCCATGCAAATACAATGTTTTTGTTAATGTTTTATTTGATGATCAATAAAATGTATTTCAGGGATGATCACAATTTTTAATCGTATAATACACCTAAATAGTTTAATAAGTTATGTAGATAATCTTCCGTCTCCTTAAAGTACAGTTTACGTTATCTTAAACATTTTTACAAAAATAAGAACACATTTTCGTAATGTAACAGAAGTAAAGATAAATTAACAAAATTACTGTTTTAACAATCCAAAATTCCTAAGCAAACATGACAACAAACAACTATAAATTGCCGCATAGTAACAAAACAGCAACATTTATCCACCAAAACCCTAAAGAAATGCTCCAATTCTTCTAAATTATAGCGAAGTCCGTGATATCGCCCGATTGCGTGTCCGAAGGCCAGACTCGATGCAGATAGGGCCTATTTGCAATTCAAAAGCTGACGGTGAGTGGTGGCAGCGCGACAGGCCCGGCTATCAGTCGCACACGTGACCTTGGCTAGCTTTAATTGGACCATAATTGTGATCGGTTGACGCCTGAAGCCGTTACTAAGTCCATCTATTTATTCTGTTCAAGAATTAACACAATTATACACACAATATATTCACACAATTAACTCATTAAAAAATACTAAATCGTCGGGGTACGATGAGATCTCAACAGACCTTCTAAAAAAAATATCTCAGTTTATTGCTAATCCTCTTTCATACATTGTTAATCTATCACTAGAAAAGGGTTGTTTTCCAGACAAACTAAAAATATCTATCATAAAACCTTTGCATAAAAAAGGACACAAAATGGATAAAAATAATTACAGACCCATAGCATTGCTTCCGATATTGTCAAAAGTTTTTGAGAGAATTATTTATAAGAGAGTAGTTTCTTTTTTAGAAAAATTCAATGTTCTTACCACAGAACAATATGGTTTTAGGAAAAATAAATCAACTTCACTAGCAATATATAATCTTCTTAAGTTGGTTTCAAATAATATCAATGCAAAGATAAAAACTACGGCGCTATTTCTTGATTTAAGTAAAGCCTTTGATTTTGTTAAGCATAGTATTCTCATTGATAAACTGGAAAAAAGTGGCATAAGAGGTTCAGCTTTAGAATGGTTTAAATCTTTTCTAGAAAATAGAACTCAGATAACTAGAATAACTAAATTTGACGCTAAACTCAATAGTATTGTAGATTATGATTCCCATCCGCGACTTAATCATTTTGGAGTCCCACAAGGAAGTATCCTGGGCCCTCTTCTTTTTCTTTTATATGTCAATGATCTGCCACAAGCAGTGAACAAAAATTGTATCCTATTTGCTGACGATACCACGATTATCATTGATTGTAAGAATCAGGAAACATACGAATTAGACATACAAACCACCTTAAATAAGATCATTGCATGGTTAGAGTGTAACGCACTAAATATTAATTTAGGAAAAACTAAACTATTAAACTTTAAAACCCCAAAAAGTGACTATCTCCCTATTACAATTTCACACACAAATCAAGTGATAGAGCAAGTCAATAAAATAAAATTTTTGGGCGTAACACTTGACGAACATTTTACGTGGAAAAGCCATATTGAAGAAATATGTATGAAAATTAGTAGGTTTGTTTTCGCTTTGAAAGTATTGAGTAGTGAGGTATCAAAGTCAACTGCAATAACAGTCTACCACGCTCATGTTACTTCTTTGATCCGGTATGGTATTATTATTTGGGGTAATTCTACCGAAATTGAAAGAGTTTTTATAGTCCAGAAAAAATGTATTCGAGCAATTTTTAATATGGAATGGAGTTCATCCTGCAGACCTGTATTTAAAGATCACAATCTCTTGACTGTTCCTTGTATTTATATATATGAAATTGCAACATTTGTCAAAAATAACCCTTCACTTTTTGAATCTAAAATTAACTTCAGTAAACGTAAAGCAACACAACTTCCATTGAATATGCCAATACCCAGAATCGAACTGTTTAGACGAAATTGCGTGTATATGGCTCCCCTTATTTATAATACAATACCCAAATGGATTACTGATCTACCACTCAAAAAATTTTGTGCTGTGCTCAGGAAATGGTTGGTAGACAATTGTTACTATTCCGTTAGGGAATTCCTTCAAAAGAACTCGTGTCCATCATATCATTTTAGAAATGCATTGTAGTTGTTCATAATTATTTAGATATATTTTCAAGGTATTACACTGTGTTATTGACTCTAATTTAGCTTATTATTTACTATTTAATTTAGCATTTAATGGTTTTATGTAACTACTTTACAAGAGATTGTAACCCTATATTTGCATGCCTGTTGGCGAAATGTGTATCGTGCCTATCATATTCTACCATCTTTTTTATCTGTACCACATTTAAGCAAATAAAGTATATTATTATTATTATTATTATTATAATAAATACCAAATAAAGTGGAATTTATTTACACCTACTTTGAGTGTAACTTTTCTTTTATAATAAATATATATATGTACTAACAGAGTGACTTTACTCTGTCTGATTGAAAGTATGAGTAGAATCCATACTTGCCTGTTTATTTTTCTTTTCAATTGAATGTAAAATTTTTTGATTTATATTTCTTTTCAAACAAAAGTTGAAACTGTTTAGAAAAAAAAATAGACAATGATTTGAATAAATTGACTTGGTGACATGGTGGTAGTATATGCGACTGCTATGCTTGAGGTCTGGGGTTCAAATAGGATTTTAACCTGAGACCTCAAGCATAACAACAATTGTTTAGTGTCATCCTCCTAGCCATTATTCCCAAGTTTACTTGGGGTCGGCTACTAGTTCAACCGGTTTTACCTGAATTTCAGTTTTTCCACGGAGCGACTGGCATCGGACCTCCGAAACCCTAACGGAGAATTGAAATTCGAAGATTGAACTAGTTGTCAATATATTTGAGGGCACTGACTTCCCAATAACGATTGCCATAGATGTTCATGACAACCGGGACCGACGGCTTTACGTGCTCTCCGAGGCGCGAGCGTGAATCACCGCCAAACTTCCAAAAATCCGGGCAGCTATTAGGAATTTCCTAAGAAAATCCCAAAAACACTTTTTGGCCCGACCCGGGATTTGAACCCGAGACCTCTTGATTAGCAGTTGCGTACGCTAACCACTAGACCTACAGATATTTGTTTCGTTCTTTATGAACACCAAAAGTAGAAAAGTATTCTATCAATCAACCTAGTTTTCATTGCACACTCTGCTTAGTTTCAAACTAGTTGGCGTTGTGTTTTAGATGTCCCAAATATTTATTATTAATAAGATCAAGGCTTTTGATCATAGTTTATATGCGAAAATAAAATCATTATTTTGTACAAAAGAGAGGGATATACAAATCAATCGGATAGCTGAATTCGGAAATTCATCCTCATCATCATTCATCCAGGGTAAAATACTTGTCATATACATGAAACTGAACAGTAAATCCAGTTACCAGTGATATCACTGAATTCAAATTAGCAAAGACTTGCATTATTTTTCAGATAAAACCGCTTTCAAAACTGACCGGACAAAGTTCGGATTCATATTTCCTTTCTAAGTTGCGTTACATAATTTAACACCCAACAATTAGGGTAAGTTAAAACAAATTGAACCAATCTTGTAAGTAATAAATTAAAGTAGCGGCCACGCAAAGGTGTAAATTAGATCTTTATCAGTTATATTGATAATGAAGCTCTCATAGCAGTGGCCTTAGGTGATTAGAAACAATCACCGAGGGTAAGCAAAGCCGACGCACTCAGTATCTAGATGGGTAACCGTTTGTGGCTTGAACTGTTCTGAGCGTTTCTGTGATGCGGAGGTCCAGTTAAGCAATCCCTTCGCAGTTGTTATCATAAGATAACTGTCGTGAAAAATAGTTTGAGGCCTTCAGGCGGCTTAAAAAGATTACATAGTCATAACGTGTCTTGCCAGTGCCCAACCTGCACTCGGCCAGCGTGAGAAAGTATGGCCTTAACTCTCCCCTGAAACCCGAGCCCAGCAGTGGGATTATGGGTTGTTATCATGAACCAACCACATCTTGTAAAACTCTACGACACCAATTGATCAATATCCACAACCAAACAATAATAATAAACATTAACTAAATAATTAGAAGTAGCATTTAGGGCCACCGCACACTAGCTACTTTTAGCATCGGCGATCGGCGATTTGGCGACTGCATCGATGCTGCATCACGTTTAAGCGACTTCCTGCGTTCGATCGCGGTATCCGAAACGCGCGTTTTAGCGACTGCTCAGATGCCAAGTCGCTGCTACCCGCATCCGAATGTGTGCAGAGAGTAGCGTTCAGCTGATGTGTCGCACTTCTAAAAAGCGACTCGATCGCCGCGTTTAGTTTTTTAAGTGTGCGGTGTGGAGCGTTCGGTCGCCGTATTTAGCTTCTAAAAAGCGACTAGTTGCCGATCGCCGATGCTAAAAGTAGCTAGTCTGCGGTGGCCCTTAATAAACTAATGATTTTTGTGTTTATCCCCATAGACGTAAAGCATAAACCCTCTCTTAAGAGGATACCTGATCTCAGCACTAAAACGTTATAGGTTCTTTCCAGTCGCCTAAGGTCACTTGCTAAGAGCTTTCTCGTAATGTATTAATAAAGCCAAAATGTATAAGAGTATTTGTTGACGTATATTATATCAATTGTCGAACTTTAGAAATTCCAACACACTCCACAACTTTCAATGATAAATCCTTCACAGTGCAAGCTGCACGCCTGTGGAATGCCTTGCGAAGGCTGAAAGGTAGACACAGTCGGTGAATACTTTTAAGAGATACGTCAAGGATCACTATCTATCTTTGTAAGAACTATATGCTGTTTGAATGAGTGTGAGTATGTTTATGTATGTATTCATATTTATAATATATATGTTTGAATATAATTATGCTCGGTAATATTACGCTCACTAACTACAATTATAACAAAATATAGTCTATCTTAAAGTTGCCTGGAAAAGATCGATTCAGATCGAACAGTCTGCAATAAACCCGTCGTTTGGACCACTGTTATATTTATTGGATTATATCCTACAATATATTTTCTGTATTAAGTATCTAAATAAAGAACACCTATCTATCTAAATAAAATTTATTGTTTTGTCATATAAGTGACCGATAAGATGTTTGAATCCCATCTCATTTCATACTTACGACAATATAGTTATTACGCATTAAACTTACTACAACCACGAATGGACACTCACATGAGACCGCATAGAAAGGAAGCTTATTGAGAAATTATTAATCAAACAAACTTAGACTACTAATGACAAGAAATAAATAAATAAATAAATATTTCGGACATCTTACACACAACGTCATCTAGTCCCAAACTAAGTAGAGCTTGTATTATGGGTACTAAATAACTGATTTAAATACATAAACATACTTTTTTTTGTAAATACATACATATTATACATAGAAAAACCCCCAGACTCCGAAACAAATATTTGTGGATCACATAAACATTTGTGGTGCGACCCGGGAATCGAACCCGAGACCTCTTGATCAGCAGCCGCATACGCTAACCACTAGACCAACAAGGCAGTTTGTACTACTCATAGTACTAATAACAGTTCGTAATACATAGCATTACTTTATCAAACTGATTTCATAACAAACCCGTAAAATAAAGAACGTCTTCTCATATCTACCGTTCCAAATTCACACAGTTTATTGCAAATATTGCCACCCGTTATATTGGCAGTATTCCTGTCTTCAAGGAATGAGCTCAAAACGAAATTTATGAGAGATTTTATACCCCACGGGAGCCTATTACAGATGAGGGGCGGCCAACGTAACAAGAACTCTCCAAGCGCTCCATCTATTTGGGTTAAGTGGGACATATTTGAATATTATTACTTGGTTTAAATTTTAAAGAAGTTCATCTAATTAAAACGGCGTGAATATTGGAGTGGCTAAGGGTTGAAATAAGTTGTTTCTTCGTTTGTTATTAAGGATTTGGGTGGAAATGAGTTGTTTCTTGGTTTGCTATTAAGAATTTATGTAACTAACTTTAACGTAATTAGTAATATTTTGTCTGGAGATGTTATCGTGTATTACATTCCACACCTTGATTTATTACTAGTAACTGCAAAATCACTTATAGCCAAGTTGCCATAGGAGACTGGAAACAATCCGAGGGTAAGCATCGACGGCGCGGTCAGTACTTAGATGGGTGACCGTTTGTGGCATGATACGTTATGAGCATTCCCGTGATGGGGAAGTCATGTTAAGCAGTTAGTCCCGGTTTTATCATCAGATAACAGTCGTAAAGCATAGTTGGAGGTCTTCAGGCGTCTTACAAACATCCAACGGCCAGATTTACGTAACCACAACGTGTCTTGCCATAGGTTTATGGGTTGTTTTTGATGAACTGTATTGATTATTATTATTATTAATTTTTATTGATCTAAATGTATGTACGTATGAAATTTTAAAGTAAAACACTTTTGTTTCGAAACCTTCTTACATCTTAATTTCTCGTAGTAATGGAGAGACTATATTGCTTCTATGATAACTATTATCGATTTTCTTTTGCTACGAAACTTTCCGTACTTGCTACGGTGCTACGAAATCAGATTTCAATGTATATAAATAAACTTGTATAATTTTACTACTATTTATTAAAGACTTAAGGTAGTAAAGCCACTCTAATTTAAGCATGAACAGGCTGACTATCTGGCCGGTACTATACTTTTACAGAAGAACTTCTTTCGTTGTTAAGTACGAGACGAGAGGCCCAATTATAGAGCAACTTCTCAACAAGCCGCCATAGTATACGTCATCATGTTGCATTGTTTGCAATCGCTATAAGTATGGTGACCACTATTCCTAAATTTATCTCATACTTTACATCAGGCAGAGTTGAGTGACTTTGGCAGGCTCGGTTAAAATAATTATGAGAAATGTACTTCCAAGTCAACTTGAGTAGAGAAACAGACAGGAGACCGACAGAGGATTTCTGTGCATACACTAATACACAAAAATCATTAGTCTAATAAATACTAAGAATTTGGTTAGTTTTTAACCGACTTCAAAAAAGGAGGAGGTTCTTCATTTGAATTGGCATAGCTTACAGGTGGTCCGGTCCCATCCTCACCATATCGGGATCTGGTGATGGGATCCTAAGGAAATCGAGGGAACTCCTCATATATCATAGGCACAGTTGTCACGATTTGGGTACTCGGAATAGTTTTTCTCTGAAGTCGGTTCCTTTTTGTTAAAATTATAAAAATATAAATCTAAAAATATTAAGACTTCAATTTTTAATACAAACGCCTGATGGTACTGCACATTGCGCAGAAAAAAAACATTGCTCTAATTAAATTACTAGGTCCGAAACTTCAAAGCAAAGTGGATCTAAAAACTTATATTAATAAGATCGATTTTGTTTTGAAGTTTTTTAGTATTATTATTTGGTTACGGGTACTGACCAATTATTATCGTAGAGCTTTATAAGATGAGGTTGGTTCATCAATAACTCACAATATTCCACTTCTGGGCTCGGAGCTCCTCTCAAGGGAGAAAACAAAGTTAAATCAAATACTATGCAAAGCCATATGGCTAGCGTGGTACGAGTATACCACTATACTATGTCAAAACCTCCTTTTCTAAAAGAAGATTACGTTCAGCAATGAAAAAGGTCTGCAAATTTTATGTATTCGTCAGTAATTGTTTAAATAGTAATCTATCTACTTGTGACTTCTATACCTACGTTGCGAACTTTTAAAGAGACTTAGGTATATTATTAGCTTGTGCCTGCTATGTCGGATATCGCGGCATCGCAACACTCTTAAAAAGTACGACTTTCTGTAGATAAATGTTTTTTTTTAATCTGTTCAGCTGATCCAGAGATTACCCCTACTAACCAACAAACTTTACCTCTTTTATACATTAGTATAAATAAAACCTCGAAAACATGGTCACCCTGCACCTTTTTAAGTATCTAGGGAGTTGATTTTCTCTCCAAGTGGGGTACTTTACTTTTCTTCGATCAGAATTATTAGCGGGTGAAGAAAGGCAATCGGTGACTTCATAAATTTATAAAATGTCAGTTGAACCTTTAATCTTTCGTTAATCCTAATCTTAAAGAATAGCATTATTAAATGAAATGAGTGCTAATCTTTATATAATCCTATGCATATATCTTATACCAATGTGGGGTATATAATTATAAAATAGGACTAATGATAAATATCAACAATAATTCGATTAAAGATATGAACAACTTTGCGCAGTATACACATATTATGCAATTTTAATATAATTATATTTATTTTAGGTATTGTGGCGACTTCCAAATACAGCGCAAGCGAATTATATACGAAAGCGCAGCGCCATCTGGCGAAAAAACACTGAACTACGAGGAAAACACGTAACAATCTATACGGACTAACTACTAATCCTGAAACGCGAAAGTGACATTCTCGCGCCGATTAGCCTATATACAACATCCCAACATCAACTGTTGGGCAGTGGCCCACCAGGCACGATCACCTCGCCTGGTCGGAGGATCCTCCCTTTGTGTTGGAGGAACACGTCATCTGTTCCTTCACGGTATGTTCTTGGCATGAAGTCAACATGATATTTTGACTAATAAACTCCTAACACAAAGTTTAACAAGAAGATACCGAATACTCAAGGTTATAGAACCACTCTGATAGTACCCTCTCACAGAAGATCAGTCAAGGGAAATGATGACACACCAGCATTCGTACTGTCATGTTTCGCTGGCGAGTACGAGACTGGCCCGAGAAGGCCTGATAATGAATCATCATCTGAATAGACCGCCATGGTGAGGGTCACCACACTGCACTGTGTACGGTCAGCACTACTTTTGGTTTCTACTTGTGCGATACATTAGGCGGAATAGAGCCACTTTGACGCGTAGAGGTTTCACCTATGCTATTTGAATGAAAAATATTTAAGCTTGTTTACCACATTGATGCAAAAAATAAGGAGCAACTATTTTTATTGAATATGACCAAAGACAATATTTGATATCTTGATTTGAGAATATAAAGTTATATAGGCGGTTTTTACATTTTTTGAAAATGTATTTTACATTCTTCACTACTTATCTTAACTATCTATCTTATTATTGTATATTGTATTAAAATGTGTATTTATAAACAATAATAAGAACATTTACCAGTTTATTTAATTTCATTACAAGGTTATGTAATAGGTAAATCTTCTCACTAAAGATCGCTGTACAAAACGTACCCTAGCACTCGAACTAATATATAAACTTCACTGTAATAATAGTATATAATCCTTAAATTAATTTCTCGGAGCTCTAAGATCATATTCAGAAAATGGGTTAAGCTCAGTTTAAGGAAACAGAGCGTTGGTAATGGGTCGCGGTGTAATCTGGCCTTAATACCATCACTAATGACTTTTCATTCTTGCCTCATTTCCGCGGTTTTAAAGCTTTTCCGTATTCTAGTCTAGGCAAACCATAAAAAGCATAATAACTATAAAATAGAACTTTTATTACTCCTCATTATTTTAGTCCATAAAAGGTGAAACGGTGATTACTGTCACATATATTGACACCTGCATCGCACAACAAAAACTTTTAAAAGCCTGTACTCGACCATGTACGATGTACGTCACCGGGGCCCTTATTACAAATCTATTGACACATCTATATATATATAAAAATGAATCCCTATTTCCCTTGGTCACGCCATCACGCGTGAACGGCTGGACCGATTTCGCTAAATCTTTTTATAATGTTCCTTGAAGTACGAGGATGGTTCTTACGGAGGGTTTTTTTTATCGGAAAAAGTCTAAAAACAACACTTTTCTATATTCCCATACAAAAGATTCGTAATAATACTTAAAAGTCAATTTGAACTTTAAAACCATACTTTAAAATTTAAGTTTTATTGGAGTATTGGTACCGAGAAGGCGAAACAATTGAGTGACGTTGAATCGACTGTTAGGCGGTACGAAGTTCGCGGGTCATCATTAAATAAAATCAGTTCAGTAATTTACACGCTAAGGGCCACAGCACATTAGCTACTTTTAGCATCGGCGATCGGCAACTAGTCGCTTTTTAGAAGCTAAATACGGCGACCGAACGCTCTATACCGCACACTTAAAAACGCCAAACGCGGAGATTGAGTCGCTTTTTAGAAGCGCGACACAGCAGCTGAACGCTAGTCTCCGCACACATTCGGATGCCGGTAGCACCGATTTGGCATCTGAGCAGTCGCTAAAACGCGCGTTTCCGATACCGCGATCGAACGCAGGAAGTCGCTAAAACGCGATGCAGCATCGATGCAGTTGCCAAATCGCCGATCGCCGATGCTAAAAGTAGCTAGTGTGGGGTGGCCCTAAGGTGGAACAGATCAAAATACATACTGTGACTGCCTCTGTGGCACAATAGTATCGTATGCGACTGCTGCGGTTGAGGTCTCGGGTAACTCTACTCCGTCTGATGGTAAGCATGAATAGAATCCAAGAGTAAGGTTCACCATCCTTATTGTGAATAAGACACTGGAGCATGATGACCTTCACTATGGCGGCCTAGTGAGATGCAACAGTATCATTGGGCCTAGTGTCTCACAATCATAAACGAAACTGTAATTTTGGGTTGGTATTATGTATGGGGGTAGTACTGCCCTGATCGAGGCGGTCTTTTCGTACTGACGTCAGCGTGACTTTAGTACCTTTAATTTTCTATGAGATCGCAATGTCAATCCGGTCAACTTTACTCATGAAAGAATGGTAAGGTTCTCAACCCTCGACTCTTAGAATTATTCACAATGTGTTGAGATTCTTGGGGCGTAACTGCTTATGGTTATGCGTAATTTAATGGTGTGAATTCTAGTCATTATCCCTTAATGTTTGTCCGAGACTTGATTTACTATTAGAATTGTTCCCGTTTAGAAATTCTGTTAGTTTTAGAGAAGTATTTTGGTTCCCATTACAGTTAAATGACCCGGTACACAAATCTAGCGAGTAAAGAAAGCAATATAGGTTTATGTTAGATAATATTGAGTTTTAAATATACTTAAAATAAGTTAAATATTAGTTGCATTTTTAACCGACTTCAAAAAAAAGGAGGAGGTTCTCAATTCGTCGGAATCTTTTTTTTTTTTTATGTACAGCGATAATTTCGTCGTTTAGGAACCGATTTCAAAAAATATTTTTGCAATGGAATGGACGTCGCTTACAGGTGGTCTCATCGTCACCATATCGGGATCTGATGGTGGGATCCCAACTAAATCGAGGGAACTCCTCAAATATCATAGACACAATGTCGCGATTTGGATACCTGAAATAGTTTTTCATTGAAATCGGTTCCTTTTTGTTAAAATTATGAGATTATAGTGTATGAACGAAAAAGCAATAAGAATATGTACGTAAGGAAAAGTTTTAACAGCATTAACAGTTTACTCCTGGACTGCTTTTACTTAAAAAAGAGGTTTCGGCCTACTACATCATGTTGGTCAGCGTGTTGATTTTTTTTCTTATTTTTGTAATGTTGCTGTTCTATGCACTTTTCTCGGCTATTCTCCTCTACAATACCCACGAGAAAAATGCACATAGTGACATGCGGTACATGATTTCTGTTACGGTCAAATGATTACCATCCATAACTTGATCTTTAAGAGATTGGGACTTCTTGAATAACGGATATGTACTGTCATTCAAAATTCCCCTGACAACATTATCTACATAATTAGAAAATTATCTAAAAATAATCGACATTCGCACACCTGTTGAGTCGATGCAGTTTAAAGTCATACGATGATAATTTTGGAACATTTATCATTAAACGCTCTAATTAGATATTAATTTTAGATATCAATATAATTTTGATTTTATCTTATATTCAGGTGTTACCTTTTTTTATCTTTTGGAAACCCCAATGGGTCATCATCCAACCCTACCCAATTTATTATTTATTTATTTATTTAACCTGAAAAGAATCGAGGGTGACATGATATATTGGATATATTGGATACAATAGGACTTCAATCAACTGTGACAAATTTATATTGTATACATTGCTCTTTAACAAACCTATAGTACAAACCAATTGTACATACATACATAAATAAATATAGTATAGGTTTAGTTATTATCATAATAAGGTCATGTTGTAGGTAAAAAATCTATATTCAATTAGTTAAAAATAATTTCGTAGCTATTTATAATCTAAGTAGACGAACAACCCACGTGCATTTATTTAAGGAATTTTTACTTCTCAGATGGAATTCAGTACAATTATAAAATTCTAGATTATTTAAGTATTCTTCCTCAAGAGTCGGTGTAACCGCTTAACCGGGAAAGCGTAACAGACAGACACGGTAGGCAACTTTCGAATTTATAATATTGATTTATTAGTAGCATGTATGTTAAAACAGATATGCTTTTTGTAACAAGAAGTGTATAATAAATATATTTTTAGAAATAAAAAAATTGCAAAGTTCTCATTAAAAAACTACACAACTTTTTCGACATGTGACGTATAACGCCATCTAGTGACAGACTACTAAGAGCTTGCACTATAAAACTTATAATGACTAACAGAATACATAAATATTTTTATAAGTGTATCAAATATTTGCAAATCTTCATCTTGACTGCCTTGTTGGTCTAGTGGCTAGCGTATGCGGCTGCTGATCGAGAGGTCTCGGGTTCGATGCCCGAGTCGTTCCAAATGTTTGTATGATCTACAAATATTTGTTTCGGAGTTTGGGTGTTTTATTATGTATAATATGTATGTATTTACAAAAAAAAGTACGTTTATGTATTTATATCAGTCGTCTAGTACCATAGCACAAGCTCTGCTTAGTTTGGGGCTAGATCATATTGTGTGTAAGATGTCCAAAATATTTATTTATTATTTATTTATTTATATAAATATTTAACCTCGGGAATTGAAGTCGAGATCTTAGTAAAATCTGCTATTTTTTGACTTAGGAACTTTGATTGATGAAAAAAAAAAAAGAGTTGTGCACTATATTAATGAACAAGATAAGGTTAAAATATACAGACATGTGTAATCTTAGATATGGCTAAAACTAATGTACCTAACTAATTAGTGAATATCCGTTTGGCATTAACGTTAATAGCAGATTTATACATTACTCTAAAATATGATACATTATGTGACAGGTGTTTGTTATCATCGAATGATATTTGTCGTTGCAGTTCACACTGCTTCTGTCTCTATTAATTTATGCCTATACCTAAACTACCTACCCTAAAATTCTCGTATTCTATCTATGTGGTGACAGATCAAGAATATGGAGATCTTTTTATAAAGGAAGACAAAGGAAGACCCTGTCATAGAAGACAAACCTAAGATGACAGCATTCGTTTTGTCGTGTTTCGTTGGTGCGTGTAATAATCCGACCAATCTCGGCAATGGCTACCACTTCGACCTCTTATAGGGCTTCGCGCTGATGCTCCCGGAGATGGCATATATAGCCAATTTTCGCAGCAAACTCCCTGGCACAAAATGAGCAATTGAGCTTACCGCTCTCATAATTATAGAGAATGGCGGCGAGTGGACGGGCTTTAAACTCATCGCGCTTGGCGTCGAGGTCAGCTAAACGCTGTTCCTTAAATTCGCGGATTCGCTTCTTCACAGTCTCGTGCCATTCCAGTCGCTTTACTGCCAAATCATCAAATGTTGGTAAGTATGAGATCGGAGGCCCACTGATGCGGAAACATCTCAATAGATACCATTCTACATTGTCTGCATAAACAATGAGTTTGGTGACCACTGCTTTTAGATTCAATTCGTGCTTTCCTTCAGGTAGTGTAGTAAGACTTATAAAAAATAAAATTGTTACCTGTAATAACATTTTTCTTATTTACATGTATTATTTAGAAATGACAAAACAGAATAAGTATATAAATATATAATAAAATTAGATAAATGTTATTTCAGTTGTCTATAGTTTTGTATGCAGTGTTTATGTACTCTGTGTGTCGATTTTCGTGAAACCTGTCTAGTAGCATTATGACTTTCTGTAATGGAAAACGGTAGGATATGATAAGAAGTGGTTATTATATTATATTTTACTACTGTAACACCTTCCTCAAAAATCTAAGTATCCTAAAGTCAAACATTGAAATCAGTACAGCAATGTCGCTACCGTAATATTAACACGAATATATATGAATAACCCTCGATGTGACCGGCACAGAAACGGTTGTCTTGAAGAACCTTAGAAGGAAGCCTATGCCCAGCAGTGACGACACTTCTTCCCAATTTTGTTAAAGAAACCTATAATTAAGATGCAAATCACGAAAAAACTATCGACAACTTGTTCAAACACTCTGTTACGGAACGAGTTAAGTCTGTGCACGGCTTGCTTCGTGACAGTGCATATATACGACTTAATTATATTTTTACGCTGCCTCCGGCAAACATCGTCTCGGTAAGGGATGATGTTTACGAAAGTATCCTGTTGTGCTGACATGTCATAATGTGGTTGTATTTAACAAATGAAGGTATGTCAGTTAGTAAAAAGAAGGGTGTAAAAATGTAAACCGGGCTTTTAGTATGCTTCGCAATAAAATTAAAAATAAATTGCTTAACATTCTTCACTTAGGCTTCAAACGGTTAGCGTAAGTCTATATAATTTTTCTACAGTTAAAACCAACGGAATTGAGAGGGAGAGAGCATCAAATCATCAACAACAAATCAGCATTTTCTGACATTTTTATATAGTGTTTTTTACTATAAAAAATGTAGAAGAGCCACGCTAATTTCAGCACAAATAGGCCGGCTTGACCGGGGCAGTGCTACCCTCACACAGAAGATCAATCTAAAATGACAGACAGATGATTTCAAAATATTTTCAACCAAATTTGGGTGATAAAAAGTAAACTGGATCAGCTGTTTTGTTCCTATTTTTTTTCTTTATTCAGCTATATACACGTGTCACGTTGTTGCTCACGATCACCTCCGAAAATGTCCAACGGACTTAAACAGGAGCCGACCATGATTGATAAGAGACACACACAAAGTTGTATTAGACACCTATACTCTGTCCATTCCTTTATTATCTTTTTGACAGTTCAACAAATTTCGAAATTAGTGACGCCCTCACACGTCACCGATTCGATTTGTAATCAAAATCAATCGATATAATATTCTTTATGTCAGTATTGTAAATAAATAAAATGTGCACTACTATGATATATAAATTGGCCCAGAACAAAGAAAACTTCCTAACACAGTCACTTGAAGGTCGGTTTAGTAAGTATTATGTGATTTTTCAAATGTATTATAATAACTCTGGATTTAAACGTTAATAACAACGCTTTTCAACGTTAAATTTTACTAACACTAAATCCCAAAATTTCGACTAAATTCCTTGCGAATAATGAATCTTGAAGTCATACTATTTTAATTTCGTTTTTATTTTATTAAATTTACAGAAACAATACTTACATAAGGTCAAATTATTTTGATCAAATTATTATGATAGATTATTTTAATAGTTTAATCGATTTATCGTATTTCAAGAACTGTTTTATATGTTGTTTTTAGCTATGCACATTGCCCACTTCCCTACCCGTCTATAAAGTACGACATTACTTTAGTACATTATTACAAAAAAAAAAAACGGTAATTTATAGGCGTGACCTGTCAAAAAGACAATAAACGAATGGACAAAGTATAGTATAATTATATTTGTTCATGGAATATCAATACCAGAGGTAGATAGCTCAACCCTCTGTTTTCTATAACCAAGTGTTCGAAAGCAAGAAAGTTAAAATGATTTAAATGAGATAACGTTACCATCCAAATCATTATTTATGCAGAGAAAGCAATCAAAAAAGCTTTAAAAGTCTCGGAATCTTTGATCAAAGTAAACTGCGGTATAATAGAAAATCTTTTTAAACTGTATCTTCTAATGATTCAAGTGCTTAAGACTATTTGAGAGAGAGCTTCAGAGATAAAAGAAAATGTATGCAATCAAAATAATGAAGCACTGCAATAAACGTTTATAAAGAAAGTCTTGGAAGAGTGCAAAGGTACAAATACGTCCATTTTCTCACGAGAATGAACATTGCTTTTACCTAAAAAGCAAGCAACGCATCTAAGATCATCATCATCCATTTCTTTGACTCGGTGGCGCAATGGTAGCGTATGCGACTGCTATGGTTGAGGTCCCGTGTTCGAATCCCCAGTCGGACCAAATGTTTGAATGATCCGCAAATATTTGTTTCGGAGTTTGGGTATTTTCTGTGTAAAATAATGTATGTTTATGTATTTATACCACAATACAAGTTCTACTTAATAAAGTTTCGGACTAGATGGCGTTGTGTGTAAGATCTATAAATTATCTACTTTGACAATACTCCAAAATATACTTTATATTTAAGCTTAGTTTAGTCTTCATAATCAAACGGAGTTATCTTCTTTTCACACATACCCAGATGTGACTGTGTGAGAAGAGTACAGAAAATACAAACTGAGATCAGTACTATTTATTAATCTGTGGATCAATCGACTTGTAACAGCCTGAGACACGATGGATGTATGTGTCATGATAAAACCACAATGGCAATCCATGATATCCCACTGTTGAGCTATGGTATCCTCTCAGGAGAAGGTGAAGGCCATACGTCCCCACGCTGGCAGAGTGCGGGATGGGGTCTGGTAAGACACGTTATGGCTACGTAACCTGTGCATTGGATGTTAGGGTTCCGTTGCACAAAAATAGAAAAAAAGCAATAAATTTTGGGGGTCCCCATACTTAGAACTGAAACTCAAAAAACTAAACTGAATAGTTTGCGCGAGAGACACTTCCGAAGTGGTAAAATGTGTGTCCCAACGCCCCCTGTAACTTCTAAAATAAGAGAGTGATAAAACTAAAAAAAATATATGATGTACATACATTACCATGCAAACTTCGAACGAAAATTGGTTTGAACGAGATCTAGTAAGTAGTTTTTTTTAATACGCTATAAATCATAAACTGCAATTTACATTTCTATCAATCAAAAACACTATTATTAAAACATCGATGAAAGCTACCAACTACAAAAAAAATTATATGATGTTACTTGCTGCTACGGAACCCTTCATGGGCGAGTCCGACTCGTACTTGGCCGCCTTTTTTTAAGCTGTCCGAATGATAACAACCGGGACCGACTGCTTAACGTGATCTCCGAATCACGGAAATACTCATAACATATAATTCCACAAACGGTCACCCATCTAGGTACAGACCGCGCCATCGTTGCTTACCATCGGTAATCATTTCCAATCACCTAAGGCCACTCGGCTGTGAGCGCTTCTTGTTATGATTATAAAACAATTTATTATTACCTGGCACTATCTCCGGATCGCCATATCCGCTTTTAGCGGCCGTGTTCAGCGTGTGTTTGAACCACTTCACATCCTACTCCACACCAGCTGAAACAATATAAAATATTGTCAGTATTAAATCTAAGTTAAATTTAATGTTAATAAAGTTATTTTGCCGATATTTATGCCAAATAAATAAATAAATATTTTTGGGCATCTGACACACAACATGTCCCAAACTGTTTAGAGCTTGTACTATGAGTTCAAATTATATTCGTTACCTACTGAATATTCATTACCAGCCTTTATTGAGTAACAGTATGGAGCGAAGCTAGTTTAAAAAGATTAGACCAAGTTACTCCTTGTGTCATCAGACATCTTCCAGTAAAAATCCCATCAAAATTAGTCGAGCTGTTCCAGAGATTACCCGAAACAAATTCTATGACCCCGGGTCCTTCAAGCGGGGCGTGAAAAAGCATCTTACTAGGCCGCCATAATGTGGGTCACCGTGCTGCAATGTCCGTTGTGGCAGTGAGGACGGTGGCCGCCACTTCTGGATTCTGTTCATGCTTTCCATCAGGCAGGGCAGAGTCAGTCAAAACAGACAGATAAACGGACGGTCACCCAGACACACAAAATGGTCTAGTGGATAGCGTATGCGACTGCTAATCAAGAGGTTTCGGGTTCAAATCCCGGGTCAGGCCAAAAAGTGTTTTTGGGTTTTTCTTAGGAAATTCCTAATAGAAGCCTGGAGTTCGAAAGTTTAGTGGTGATTCTCGCCCGTGCCTTAGAGAGCACGTAAAGCCGTCGGTCTCGGTTGTCATGAACATCTATGACAATCGTTATTGGGAAGTCAGTGACCTCAAATATACTGACAACTAGTTCAATCTTCGAATTTCAGTTCTCCTTTAGGGTTGCGGAGGTCCGATGCCAGTCGCTCCGTGGAAAAACTGATATTCAGGACTAGTAGCCGTCCCGAAATAATATTGGGAATAACGCTAGGAAGATGACTTTCATATGCATTTAGTAAAAATCTGTTAATTTGATATTGCATACAGACACTTCCATTTTATATATTCATATAGATGTATATCGTATAACAACCAAGTAACACATTCATAATCTATATTATAAAAGTTTTCAAACAAGCTTTCGACGTTATATTTGACGATATTGAAAATATCCAAATTGAGTTTGTTTCAAAACAATTTTAATTTTAAAAACTTTTTGTGGGCTTGGTTGTTGAACATTTTGCCTCGAATAGAATCACGTTATAAATAGAACCCACACACAGTTCTTTTATTACACTACATGAAATACATCGTTTCGTAAATTTGCTATTAAAATAGATTTTTCAACGTTGGAAATATGGAAAAGATTTTAATAGAAAACAAATTCTTCGAATATCAAATATTTAAAATAAATAAATACAAGTAAATATTTCGGCCATCTTACACAAAACTCCATCTAGTCCCAAACTAAGCAGAGCTTTTATTATAAACACTTGTATTTCAACTGATGTAAATACATGAACATACTTTTTTTTGTAAATACATTCACATTTTACATAGAAAACACCCAGACTCCGAAACAAATATTTGCGGATCACACAAACATTTGGTCCGACCCGGGAATCGAACCCGAGACCTCTTGATCAGCAGCCGCATACGCTTACCACTAGTTTGGAATTAAATGACGTTGTGTATAAGATGTCCGGAAATATTTATTATTTATTTAATATAATGTCCCACTGCTTGGCTAGGGTCTGCTCTCAAGAGGGGATGCAACGTTGTGGATGTTCCTAAACCGCTCAAAGGCCTCTAAAGTCCAAAGGCTTTATGACTGGCCTATGATAAAAACCGAAATTACTTTTGCAAAAAATAATATTTTCTCATTATAATTAAAAACATTCTAAACATTTTACATTAAAAAGGAGTTCTACAAGGTCCCAAACAAATAAAAAAAGAAACAGTAAATCAACAACGGTCCGTTACCAAACAAAGAACTGTTTGTTCTAGTGCTGGGCAAGTCCAGTAAGCAATCAAGTAAGTGCTTCGAGATTGAGGTCGTTATACATTATACTAGTACTAGGTATATACTTCTTTATTGTTAAGGGATGAAGTGCGTTATTCCCTTGAGCTTTGAAGAAAAAACGCTTAATACTTAATAAATAAATTTCAATGTTTTTAGTGATTGGATTAGACGCAACGTCATTTCTGTGGACACATCTATAGATACTTTATCAATCATTATTCATTGTCCCCTGGAACAAACAGAGGAAGTCCCTACATAGAAATATTTAATATTTATGTAACAGTGTATTTTCAAAGAAAATACGTATTTAGAAACACAAATTATATTTTTAAAAAGACATAATTTGTTAAGTAGTTATACATTTAAAGGAAACATTTTAGCCTTAGTTTTACTGTTGGATCTTGTTCCCAGGTGAATGATGATTTTTTAATTTTACTAAAGCAGAAACTTCATGTTGTCCTTTCCTAGTTTTAAATAAGTTAAAATTAGACACCTCTGTACTTTGTTGATTAATCAAAGATTTCAATAGTTAAAAACACAAAAACACTCTAAAGAAAAGAATCATATATTTAAGAAATTCAATGTAGTGTTCAAGTATTATTGTGTTATTGGAGTAGGTTTTACAGTGGTGTGACAGAATCAAACCCAAAACACGATATTTTAGTCGTACAGCGTCAATCAAACAATACATAAATCCGCAAGGGCATCAACAACCCATAATGTCCTACTGCTGGGTTTGGGTCCCTTCTCAGTAAAGGGCTAAGTCTTTCGGTAAAGTGGTAAGGCCAGCCCCCTAGTGACCACGTAACCTTGCCGTTGGATGTTCTTAAACCTCCAACAAAGCTTCATGACTGTTATCCTATTATAACAACCGGGATCGACTACTTAACGCGACCTCCGAATTGTGGAGACGCTCATGATTTGAATGATGAACTTTTAAATCCACAAATAATATATGTCCGTGTGGTGACGGGTTACGAATACAGAGTGTCACCACCCCTATTCATTCCGCGGGTTTTGTAAAAGCGACTAAGGGATAAACTACACAAGACAACATCAATGCAAAGAGAAGGAAAACTTGAAACCAACCCTATACCAACCCGTCTGGCCAGCGTGGTATAGTAGGCTAAAACCTCCTTTCTAAGGAGAGGCCTATGTCCATCAGCGGACTGTTGAAGGCTGTTGATGATGATGATAGGGCAACTTGGCTATGAGGGTCACAATAAAACTTTTTAATCCACAAATAATACCGTTATATCACGATTGTACTGATAAATTCTACAAACACATCTGTTGTTTTCTCAAATCAAGAGAACGAGGTACATTTATTAATTCCTTTGGCTTTTAAAAACCCATTTATCATACAGAAGTAGGACACAACAGCAGTAAATTTTACGTGTTCCGTTCTGCCGAGTCGATTCCACAAATTTCATAGCCTTTCGACGGTTAAGTGCTGAAAGCATTCAAGAGTACTTGCAATAAGTGTTACTTGACTCTAAAATGCCAGTAAAGCTTTCAAAGAATAGAAACTTACCACATATTTATAGATGTTTAGAAGAATTCATTTCAAAAAACTTCCTAGTATATTTTCATATCAGGGTATGTTATGTATCTTTTTTATTGTATGTTAATGTTCCAAATGATAATGAATCTTTTTAATTACTAGCACTTAACACTACGTATTTTGTAGGTAATAGAGCTACGCTGATTTCAGCACGAATGGGCCGGCTTGACTGGGGCCGCTCACACTGAAGACCATCATAATAATGACAGCATTCTTGTTGTCGTATTTCGTTGGTGAGTGTGACACCGGAGGGTCAATCGTTCTGCATAATAATTACAGCCTCCAAAGCCTGGAAGAATTATGCAAAAACATCTCACTAAACCGCCATGGTGTGGGTGCTTTCCAGGCAGAGTAGGGTAACTTTGGTAGGTTTAAACATAAAAAAAAACAAAACTAGTTATTGTAGATGACAATTGCTTTGGAGGAAAATTTTTGGAATTATGAGAAAGCCTAGATATAAAAATAAATATCTATTGAAATAAATTAAATTTAAGTTTTTGTATTTAATAACTAATGAACAGTTATCTGCTAAATTAATATAAATTTATATTCATTACTTACTTAAAAAAACAATGTTTAAAGGTTTATTCTGTCTGGTTGTTCCGGATAATCTATGGAACGACTGGATCGATTTTGACGGGACTTTCATTAATAGAATGCTGATGTTATAAGATGCAACTTAGACTTATTTTTTTACCGCGACGTTACTCGCGTTTCACGACAAAAACCGCGGGCAGCACCGCGGGATTCATTTGGTCTGTATATAATACTAGCTTTTGTCTGAGACTCCACTCGAGTGTCTGTCGGTTATCGCGGTAAAGAGTAATCTATGTTCTGTAATATCTAAATTCTATTGGTTTACCCGCTAAAGCGTAACAAACAAATTTACTGAATTTATTTTGCTTTTCAGTAAGTAGTACTATGTAAGTCGTCCAAACTAAAATACCAATAATTCTGCATAATTCAACCGGCCTTAGGAGGCCGGAAGAATGATGCAGAATTTTCTGACCAGGCCGCCATGGTATGGGTCACCATGCTGCATTGCCTACACTTACAATGAGGATGGTGACCCCTACTCCTGAAATCTACTCATGCTTCCCATTAGGCAGAGTAGAGTCACTTTGGTAGGCTTACATAAAAAAAAAGTATTAGGAATGAAAAAGTAAGTCAGCCATTGAGCCAAGATTTCTAGATCAGGAGCACATACAGGATGTCCTTATTGTATTATTGGATGTACTCGTAAGTATTCCTATTAAAAACAATTGAGTTTGTTTCATATGACAAATAAACAAGCTAAATAAAAACATCAACATAATATTACCAGCAAACAGGGAAATATAACACTTAAACCCCTTGGAGCGTCAGCGCAGCATTTGAAATTTAGACGAACGAATGCGGAAAATGGGACTCAACTTGGAAATACACGAACACTTATGTAAGCCGTACACTTTACAGCACTCTGATTTATGAGATATTTTACTTTTCTATTTATGATTCATGTATTACAGGCCAAATGCAAAAGTATTTTATTCTAGATAAATAGTAACCTAAGTCTTTTTCTGTACTACAACTTCATTTTATATATATACTATATGTACACTATATATACTATCTTTCGCTCGCGGCTCCGCCCGTCGATATGTCGGTTATCACAGTACAAAGTAACCTATGTCCTTTCTTAGGTTCTAGACGGTCTATGTATCTAATTTTATTTAAATTTGTTTTGATGTTTTGGCGTAAACGCATGTTAAATAGACAGACAGACTTTTGAATTTAAAAAATTAGTAAGATTAGTGTTATTCAGAAGTATAGTCGTCACAAAATAAGAAGCCCGTTTTGACATTTATCAACGTGTTTTTTGACACATTGAAAAATCTAATTCATAATCCTATTTAATTACTATGTTACCCATACACTATCACAACGCGTATCATAAATAAGCATCAAGTTTAACTTTAAATTGAAAAAATACACTCAAAAACACGAATTAATCGTTGATTAAAAAACACGATGACAAATGTCAAAACGGGCTTCTTATTTTGTGACGACTTTAGTAAAACATTATTCAAATTAAAAATAATTAATCAATAAATGTATATTAAAGCTAGGCCTAAATACTATCTGCATACTTTTGTTTTTTGAACTTATAAATTTTTGTGACAGTCAATAAAGATAATGATAAAATTATTTTACTACACGGGCGATAAAATAAGTATATGTATAAATTAGATTACTATATAATATGGAAGTAAAATTTAATGAGTATAAATAATCCAAAATCAAAGAAAAAAAACGCAACTTTTTTTTACAGAATAATCATCCGTGTGTTCACAAACCACTCGAGTGCAATTTGTCCGAGCAAGTCGGCCGAGTACCCTCACTGTTGAAACTAAACTCGGTAGTTTCGTCGGGCTACCCGCTTTTTCACTTTTTTTGTAAACTAGCTTGAAAGTGCTTGGCTAATGAAAATATTCCGCATAGCTATTTTATAAAGAGACCGAAATAGATGGTATATTTTTCTTTCATTTAAATGTTGTTGCTTTTAAATGAAATGTTGCTACTGAAAATACTGATTATGTGTCATTAGGTAGCGGATTAGCATAGATTATTGTGAGGCCTAAACAAGTCACCCAAATAACCTACCGCCGTTTTTACCAACGTCCCCTAAGTTTAAGGAACCACTTAGAGAGATTTAGGTAACCCTTAGTGATATTTTCATTTTCTTCAACCTTTAAGGGAAATCTCTTAAAATTTAGGGTTTAGCTACGTTAGGGCACACCTATTAAGGCACCGGTTTAGGTCGCGTTAGTGAAATGGGGTACTAGTGTATAGTCTCCTCAAAATCTAACCAGACCAAAATTTATAATTGTTTATTATTCTCTGGAACTTCCCGTTTGTCATAACTTGGTGTGTTAATGGGCACTGCTGTTGATCCTGGTTAATAGGAGTTACAGTGGTGTGCGTGTGGGCTGGATTAGTCCCATGGATTAGACCTTTTCTGGGTCAAGATTAGTTAATAATTAATTACCACATTAAATTGTGTGTATGTCTTGACCGTTCTGTCTATACAGTTTTTTTTACACACAACATTATCTAGTCCCAAACTAAGCAAAGCTTGTACTATGGGTAATGGGTACTAGACAAATGATATAAATGCATACATACTTTTTTGTATGTACATACATATTATACATAGAAAACACCCAAACTCTGAAACCGGTATTTCTTGATCATGCAAAAATTTGGTCCGACCCGGGAATCGAACCCCAGACTTCTTGATCGGCAGTCGCATATGCTAACTACTAGAACAATAACGCAGTCAAAACTTATCCCACTCTAACTTTTGTAGTTAGGAACGTACTTTGCAAACGTTCCTAACTACAAAAATTAAAGTGGAGCACATGTAACATACGTAAGTGATTCGTTAAGAATTTATAGAAAAAATAATTTGTAAACACACCGTATACGACGCCAATGCGTAAATACAACATGTATGTGACGCGTACCCTCACTTGTCAGATATTGATTTTGGACCGCGCCTTCCGATACGGACAAACACTCGCCGAGTTTTTATTTGACTAAGACACACAGACCTACTTCATGATTCTTACCTACATTATTACTTTTACTGTACCTACTTTTGGTTGGTACGAATTATCCAGCAGTTTTTTATTCTCGGTTTTTTTTAGTTGCTTGATAGTATGCCTCATATTTCCCTCCTCAGTAACGTGAGGGGATGAATCTTCTGTAACCTTTAGTAAAATTCTTTAATACCAATCGCCTCGGTACCCGGGGATAGGCTTCGGTCACCGTTAAGAAAACTATGCCATACTATACCAATTCTAAACGCTTAAAGCCTAGTAGCCTTAGGTGATCGGAAACAATCACCAAGTTAAGCAATGACGGCGCTGTCAGTACCTGGATGATCGTTTGTGGCATGATGTTATGAGCGTCTCCGTGATTCAGAGTTCACGTTAAGTAGTCGGTCCCGGTTGTTACCATAAGACAACGGCTTAGAAACATCCAACGACAAAATTTACGTAGCCACAATGTATCTTGATAGTCCCCAACTCATCCAGCCTTAACCATCTCCTGAGAGGAGACCCGAAACCCAGCACTGGGATGGTATGGGTCGTTTATGATACTAATTACTAATTCTCGCTCACGGCCCCATAGCCAACGCCACGTATCCAAGTATTTTAACAAGTCCGTATTTTCCAATATATCTTCTGTGAAAGTTGCACAGCATATCAAATAACAAGTTAGGAGTGAAACTTCGAGTTCCCGACTTTGAATGGAAGTCTTAGGAAAGTGCATGGAAGTTGAACTACTTCTTAGATGTATTAGTTTTGAAATAAATAAGATCAAAGTATATAAGTAAACACAATAACTTTAGATTAAGTATAAGTTGGAGGACTCGCACAATACCCAATTGGATTTATAGGTATGTTATCCTGACTTTCTCACACAAACTGTTGCTTGAAAATGAATGGAAATGCAGTTGTTAAAATGTGGGTGACAAAATATGATCATCATGGCAAAAAATCTCCATGCTTTAAAGAATTGTAGGCATAATGCAAATTAAAATATAATTTAGTTTTATTTGAGGTTTGTCGTTTTGTTTTATGTTTGTTTGGCATTTATTGTCTCCTCAAATTCAAAAACATACCTTTGCAATATTTTCTATCCTAGTGAACAATGAATAAGGAAATCGAATAGAATCACGTTATAAATAGAACCCACACACAGTTCTTTTATTACACTACATGAAATACATCGTTTCGTAAATTTGCTATTAAAATAGATTTTTCAACGTTGGAAATATGGAAAAGATTTTAATAGAAAACAAATTCTTCGAATATCAAATATTTAAAATAAATAAATACAAGTAAATATTTCGGCCATCTTACACAAAACTCCATCTAGTCCCAAACTAAGCAGAGCTTTTATTATAAACACTTGTATTTCAACTGATGTAAATACATGAACATACTTTTTTTTGTAAATACATTCACATTTTACATAGAAAACACCCAGACTCCGAAACAAATATTTGCGGATCACACAAACATTTGGTCCGACCCGGGAATCGAACCCGAGACCTCTTGATCAGCAGCCGCATACGCTTACCACTAGTTTGGAATTAAATGACGTTGTGTATAAGATGTCCGGAAATATTTATTATTTATTTAATATAATGTCCCACTGCTTGGCTAGGGTCTGCTCTCAAGAGGGGATGCAACGTTGTGGATGTTCCTAAACCGCTCAAAGGCCTCTAAAGTCCAAAGGCTTTATGACTGGCCTATGATAAAAACCGAAATTACTTTTGCAAAAAATAATATTTTCTCATTATAATTAAAAACATTCTAAACATTTTACATTAAAAAGGAGTTCTACAAGGTCCCAAACAAATAAAAAAAGAAACAGTAAATCAACAACGGTCCGTTACCAAACAAAGAACTGTTTGTTCTAGTGCTGGGCAAGTCCAGTAAGCAATCAAGTAAGTGCTTCGAGATTGAGGTCGTTATACATTATACTAGTACTAGGTATATACTTCTTTATTGTTAAGGGATGAAGTGCGTTATTCCCTTGAGCTTTGAAGAAAAAACGCTTAATACTTAATAAATAAATTTCAATGTTTTTAGTGATTGGATTAGACGCAACGTCATTTCT
Organism: Phragmatobia fuliginosa; assembly: GCA_932526445.1. Lineage (NCBI taxonomy): Eukaryota > Metazoa > Arthropoda > Insecta > Lepidoptera > Erebidae > Phragmatobia > Phragmatobia fuliginosa. Next base: position 5,660,270 of record OW052058.1, on the reverse strand, counting down.
GTGGACACATCTATAGATACTTTATCAATCATTATTCATTGTCCCCTGGAACAAACAGAGGAAGTCCCTACATAGAAATATTTAATATTTATGTAACAGTGTATTTTCAAAGAAAATACGTATTTAGAAACACAAATTATATTTTTAAAAAGACATAATTTGTTAAGTAGTTATACATTTAAAGGAAACATTTTAGCCTTAGTTTTACTGTTGGATCTTGTTCCCAGGTGAATGATGATTTTTTAATTTTACTAAAGCAGAAACTTCATGTTGTCCTTTCCTAGTTTTAAATAAGTTAAAATTAGACACCTCTGTACTTTGTTGATTAATCAAAGATTTCAATAGTTAAAAACACAAAAACACTCTAAAGAAAAGAATCATATATTTAAGAAATTCAATGTAGTGTTCAAGTATTATTGTGTTATTGGAGTAGGTTTTACAGTGGTGTGACAGAATCAAACCCAAAACACGATATTTTAGTCGTACAGCGTCAATCAAACAATACATAAATCCGCAAGGGCATCAACAACCCATAATGTCCTACTGCTGGGTTTGGGTCCCTTCTCAGTAAAGGGCTAAGTCTTTCGGTAAAGTGGTAAGGCCAGCCCCCTAGTGACCACGTAACCTTGCCGTTGGATGTTCTTAAACCTCCAACAAAGCTTCATGACTGTTATCCTATTATAACAACCGGGATCGACTACTTAACGCGACCTCCGAATTGTGGAGACGCTCATGATTTGAATGATGAACTTTTAAATCCACAAATAATATATGTCCGTGTGGTGACGGGTTACGAATACAGAGTGTCACCACCCCTATTCATTCCGCGGGTTTTGTAAAAGCGACTAAGGGATAAACTACACAAGACAACATCAATGCAAAGAGAAGGAAAACTTGAAACCAACCCTATACCAACCCGTCTGGCCAGCGTGGTATAGTAGGCTAAAACCTCCTTTCTAAGGAGAGGCCTATGTCCATCAGCGGACTGTTGAAGGCTGTTGATGATGATGATAGGGCAACTTGGCTATGAGGGTCACAATAAAACTTTTTAATCCACAAATAATACCGTTATATCACGATTGTACTGATAAATTCTACAAACACATCTGTTGTTTTCTCAAATCAAGAGAACGAGGTACATTTATTAATTCCTTTGGCTTTTAAAAACCCATTTATCATACAGAAGTAGGACACAACAGCAGTAAATTTTACGTGTTCCGTTCTGCCGAGTCGATTCCACAAATTTCATAGCCTTTCGACGGTTAAGTGCTGAAAGCATTCAAGAGTACTTGCAATAAGTGTTACTTGACTCTAAAATGCCAGTAAAGCTTTCAAAGAATAGAAACTTACCACATATTTATAGATGTTTAGAAGAATTCATTTCAAAAAACTTCCTAGTATATTTTCATATCAGGGTATGTTATGTATCTTTTTTATTGTATGTTAATGTTCCAAATGATAATGAATCTTTTTAATTACTAGCACTTAACACTACGTATTTTGTAGGTAATAGAGCTACGCTGATTTCAGCACGAATGGGCCGGCTTGACTGGGGCCGCTCACACTGAAGACCATCATAATAATGACAGCATTCTTGTTGTCGTATTTCGTTGGTGAGTGTGACACCGGAGGGTCAATCGTTCTGCATAATAATTACAGCCTCCAAAGCCTGGAAGAATTATGCAAAAACATCTCACTAAACCGCCATGGTGTGGGTGCTTTCCAGGCAGAGTAGGGTAACTTTGGTAGGTTTAAACATAAAAAAAAACAAAACTAGTTATTGTAGATGACAATTGCTTTGGAGGAAAATTTTTGGAATTATGAGAAAGCCTAGATATAAAAATAAATATCTATTGAAATAAATTAAATTTAAGTTTTTGTATTTAATAACTAATGAACAGTTATCTGCTAAATTAATATAAATTTATATTCATTACTTACTTAAAAAAACAATGTTTAAAGGTTTATTCTGTCTGGTTGTTCCGGATAATCTATGGAACGACTGGATCGATTTTGACGGGACTTTCATTAATAGAATGCTGATGTTATAAGATGCAACTTAGACTTATTTTTTTACCGCGACGTTACTCGCGTTTCACGACAAAAACCGCGGGCAGCACCGCGGGATTCATTTGGTCTGTATATAATACTAGCTTTTGTCTGAGACTCCACTCGAGTGTCTGTCGGTTATCGCGGTAAAGAGTAATCTATGTTCTGTAATATCTAAATTCTATTGGTTTACCCGCTAAAGCGTAACAAACAAATTTACTGAATTTATTTTGCTTTTCAGTAAGTAGTACTATGTAAGTCGTCCAAACTAAAATACCAATAATTCTGCATAATTCAACCGGCCTTAGGAGGCCGGAAGAATGATGCAGAATTTTCTGACCAGGCCGCCATGGTATGGGTCACCATGCTGCATTGCCTACACTTACAATGAGGATGGTGACCCCTACTCCTGAAATCTACTCATGCTTCCCATTAGGCAGAGTAGAGTCACTTTGGTAGGCTTACATAAAAAAAAAGTATTAGGAATGAAAAAGTAAGTCAGCCATTGAGCCAAGATTTCTAGATCAGGAGCACATACAGGATGTCCTTATTGTATTATTGGATGTACTCGTAAGTATTCCTATTAAAAACAATTGAGTTTGTTTCATATGACAAATAAACAAGCTAAATAAAAACATCAACATAATATTACCAGCAAACAGGGAAATATAACACTTAAACCCCTTGGAGCGTCAGCGCAGCATTTGAAATTTAGACGAACGAATGCGGAAAATGGGACTCAACTTGGAAATACACGAACACTTATGTAAGCCGTACACTTTACAGCACTCTGATTTATGAGATATTTTACTTTTCTATTTATGATTCATGTATTACAGGCCAAATGCAAAAGTATTTTATTCTAGATAAATAGTAACCTAAGTCTTTTTCTGTACTACAACTTCATTTTATATATATACTATATGTACACTATATATACTATCTTTCGCTCGCGGCTCCGCCCGTCGATATGTCGGTTATCACAGTACAAAGTAACCTATGTCCTTTCTTAGGTTCTAGACGGTCTATGTATCTAATTTTATTTAAATTTGTTTTGATGTTTTGGCGTAAACGCATGTTAAATAGACAGACAGACTTTTGAATTTAAAAAATTAGTAAGATTAGTGTTATTCAGAAGTATAGTCGTCACAAAATAAGAAGCCCGTTTTGACATTTATCAACGTGTTTTTTGACACATTGAAAAATCTAATTCATAATCCTATTTAATTACTATGTTACCCATACACTATCACAACGCGTATCATAAATAAGCATCAAGTTTAACTTTAAATTGAAAAAATACACTCAAAAACACGAATTAATCGTTGATTAAAAAACACGATGACAAATGTCAAAACGGGCTTCTTATTTTGTGACGACTTTAGTAAAACATTATTCAAATTAAAAATAATTAATCAATAAATGTATATTAAAGCTAGGCCTAAATACTATCTGCATACTTTTGTTTTTTGAACTTATAAATTTTTGTGACAGTCAATAAAGATAATGATAAAATTATTTTACTACACGGGCGATAAAATAAGTATATGTATAAATTAGATTACTATATAATATGGAAGTAAAATTTAATGAGTATAAATAATCCAAAATCAAAGAAAAAAAACGCAACTTTTTTTTACAGAATAATCATCCGTGTGTTCACAAACCACTCGAGTGCAATTTGTCCGAGCAAGTCGGCCGAGTACCCTCACTGTTGAAACTAAACTCGGTAGTTTCGTCGGGCTACCCGCTTTTTCACTTTTTTTGTAAACTAGCTTGAAAGTGCTTGGCTAATGAAAATATTCCGCATAGCTATTTTATAAAGAGACCGAAATAGATGGTATATTTTTCTTTCATTTAAATGTTGTTGCTTTTAAATGAAATGTTGCTACTGAAAATACTGATTATGTGTCATTAGGTAGCGGATTAGCATAGATTATTGTGAGGCCTAAACAAGTCACCCAAATAACCTACCGCCGTTTTTACCAACGTCCCCTAAGTTTAAGGAACCACTTAGAGAGATTTAGGTAACCCTTAGTGATATTTTCATTTTCTTCAACCTTTAAGGGAAATCTCTTAAAATTTAGGGTTTAGCTACGTTAGGGCACACCTATTAAGGCACCGGTTTAGGTCGCGTTAGTGAAATGGGGTACTAGTGTATAGTCTCCTCAAAATCTAACCAGACCAAAATTTATAATTGTTTATTATTCTCTGGAACTTCCCGTTTGTCATAACTTGGTGTGTTAATGGGCACTGCTGTTGATCCTGGTTAATAGGAGTTACAGTGGTGTGCGTGTGGGCTGGATTAGTCCCATGGATTAGACCTTTTCTGGGTCAAGATTAGTTAATAATTAATTACCACATTAAATTGTGTGTATGTCTTGACCGTTCTGTCTATACAGTTTTTTTTACACACAACATTATCTAGTCCCAAACTAAGCAAAGCTTGTACTATGGGTAATGGGTACTAGACAAATGATATAAATGCATACATACTTTTTTGTATGTACATACATATTATACATAGAAAACACCCAAACTCTGAAACCGGTATTTCTTGATCATGCAAAAATTTGGTCCGACCCGGGAATCGAACCCCAGACTTCTTGATCGGCAGTCGCATATGCTAACTACTAGAACAATAACGCAGTCAAAACTTATCCCACTCTAACTTTTGTAGTTAGGAACGTACTTTGCAAACGTTCCTAACTACAAAAATTAAAGTGGAGCACATGTAACATACGTAAGTGATTCGTTAAGAATTTATAGAAAAAATAATTTGTAAACACACCGTATACGACGCCAATGCGTAAATACAACATGTATGTGACGCGTACCCTCACTTGTCAGATATTGATTTTGGACCGCGCCTTCCGATACGGACAAACACTCGCCGAGTTTTTATTTGACTAAGACACACAGACCTACTTCATGATTCTTACCTACATTATTACTTTTACTGTACCTACTTTTGGTTGGTACGAATTATCCAGCAGTTTTTTATTCTCGGTTTTTTTTAGTTGCTTGATAGTATGCCTCATATTTCCCTCCTCAGTAACGTGAGGGGATGAATCTTCTGTAACCTTTAGTAAAATTCTTTAATACCAATCGCCTCGGTACCCGGGGATAGGCTTCGGTCACCGTTAAGAAAACTATGCCATACTATACCAATTCTAAACGCTTAAAGCCTAGTAGCCTTAGGTGATCGGAAACAATCACCAAGTTAAGCAATGACGGCGCTGTCAGTACCTGGATGATCGTTTGTGGCATGATGTTATGAGCGTCTCCGTGATTCAGAGTTCACGTTAAGTAGTCGGTCCCGGTTGTTACCATAAGACAACGGCTTAGAAACATCCAACGACAAAATTTACGTAGCCACAATGTATCTTGATAGTCCCCAACTCATCCAGCCTTAACCATCTCCTGAGAGGAGACCCGAAACCCAGCACTGGGATGGTATGGGTCGTTTATGATACTAATTACTAATTCTCGCTCACGGCCCCATAGCCAACGCCACGTATCCAAGTATTTTAACAAGTCCGTATTTTCCAATATATCTTCTGTGAAAGTTGCACAGCATATCAAATAACAAGTTAGGAGTGAAACTTCGAGTTCCCGACTTTGAATGGAAGTCTTAGGAAAGTGCATGGAAGTTGAACTACTTCTTAGATGTATTAGTTTTGAAATAAATAAGATCAAAGTATATAAGTAAACACAATAACTTTAGATTAAGTATAAGTTGGAGGACTCGCACAATACCCAATTGGATTTATAGGTATGTTATCCTGACTTTCTCACACAAACTGTTGCTTGAAAATGAATGGAAATGCAGTTGTTAAAATGTGGGTGACAAAATATGATCATCATGGCAAAAAATCTCCATGCTTTAAAGAATTGTAGGCATAATGCAAATTAAAATATAATTTAGTTTTATTTGAGGTTTGTCGTTTTGTTTTATGTTTGTTTGGCATTTATTGTCTCCTCAAATTCAAAAACATACCTTTGCAATATTTTCTATCCTAGTGAACAATGAATAAGGAAAATTCTCGATATAATAGCGGAGAAAACTGATGTTATTGCAATTAAAACGGCAAATTGCAGATTCTCAGCAGTATTCCGTTTAACTGGTAAAATCAATGAAGTGTTTACCCAAGCTTCCTAATCGGAAGGAACTCAACCCAGTTAGTGGAAAAAATCATTTTTTTTTATTATTCCGCAGTGAATTGCCGTGCAATGTTATTGGCTAATCTAATATTAACCATTTATATTTTTTTATTTAACACTAGCAGAGCTTGACGGTATAACCCGCTGTTGTTGTGTACCCACAGGTAACGCCGCAGGGCAAAAGTTAGTCTAAAAAAAGTGGCCTAAGTTTCGTCTTTTCAAAATCAGTCCAAACGTTCCAGAGATAAGTCGGAACAAACAAAGACAGATAAACATACAACAAATTTGAAAATTGATTTTTTGATGGAGGTCCAATTGATTTTTAATGAAAATCTGTAAATTTTAAATTACAAATAAAACCTGCAAAGAATTAAAATCCCCTAGCCTTAATCCGTATATTATAGGTAAAGACGTTAAAAAAGAAAGGAAAGTATTTTATTATGCTATATCATGTTTCCGTTTCTCCTTTATAAAATCTAAACTAAAAAATCTATCTATGGAATCTAGTTTTTTTTTAGCACAGTAGTCTACCTCTTTAACTTGAATATAAAACCAAATTTTAAACTTTATTACAGTCATTGCTTGTAAAATGTAAACGTTAGGCACCTTTTCCACTTGAACACAAAATATACAAAACATTATCCTCCACATTTATTGATTTCTGAACGAAAATTTCTTCAAGTATTAATTCAAACAATGCAAGCAACTTTAACACAAATTATCCAATAGCCGATCAGATAGAAAACGTTCGAAATTCAAATTCAATTTAAACAATGTATAGGTTGAGCGCTCGCCGGATTCAGGAAATTGGCCGTACAGTGCGTTACCTCGTTGTTGCAAAGAGCACGTATGCCTTGTCTTTTGACCCGGTGAACTACAAAGAAAATTGTAGGATATTTTAAAATGTAAATTGAGTTCTATTTCTACAGTGTTAAAAGCTAAAATATATCTTTGTATACGATGATTTGTGACCTTTTTAGAAATGTAGAGAATACGTGATGTAGTTAAATTTGGCATAGAGTTTAACTATTTGATTATATTATAAACTAGCTGACTTGGTCTTGGACAAAAAAACTTGGTCTAAGTTTTTTTGATGCTCGGCTTCAAATTTAGCCGTTAGTTATAGTAGTTAGTCTTTCAAATAAAAATAAAACAGTAGTTTTGTACTTTTTTCTACAGGCAATTTCTTTTCCCTCTCTGTAGGATAGGGTTTGCAAAGGAGGAGACAGTTCATCTGATAATAAGTGGCTACCTGTACCCATAGATACTTGCAACTCAAGAGCCACTAGTGCAATACCACTATTTGAATCCCACCTCACTTGTACCAAGTGGAGAAGAGTATGGGCACTAGCAACCTCACACGTTTCGTAGAAAGCAAAACAGGAATTGCTCACACATCGCTTCAATCGTGCTGGTCCATTTATGCCTAATGTTGGATATTTGTGAGGGTAGGCTTAATAAAATCCCACCCAATGTCGCCGCAGAGCGCTCTTCCACCACTCTGATTGGCGCGTTTGGCAATCGAGCTTAACTCTTGAAACTGTGTTTATGTGTATCTGAATAGACATGAAAACTACTAAACAACCATTTACACTCATATTCACCCACACCTTACATTTTTATCGACCCTTGCTTGAATTGTTTTCTTCTTTTGTAATTAAAAATTAAAATCCTATAAAAATTAAACAACTAAATATAGCTCTCGCGCAATTGCAACAGTTACTTTTTTACATATCACTACATAGTATAAAACAAAGTCGATTTCTCTGTCCCTTTGTATGCTTAAATCTTTAAAACTACGCACCGGATTTTGATGCCATTTTCTTTAATAGATAGAGTGATTCAAGAGGAAGGTTTTTATGTATAATACATGCATAATATAGTAGAAACTGCCTCGTTGGTCTAGTGGTTAGCGTATGCGACTGCTAATCAAGAGGTCCCGAGACCTCTTCAAATCCCGGGTCGGGCCAAAAAGTGTTAGGAAATTCCTAATAGCTGCTCGGAGTTTGGAAGTTTGGCGGGTGATTCACGCCCGTGCCTCGGAGAGCACGCATGTAAAGCCGTCAGTCCCGGTTGTCATGAACATATCTATGGCAATCGTTTCTGGGAAGTCAGTGCCCTCAAATATACTGACAACTAGTTTAATCTTCGAATTTCAGTTCTCCCTTACGGTTGCGCAGGTCCAATGCCAGTCGCTCCGTGAAAAAACTGAAATTCAGGTAAAACCGGTTGAACTAGTAGCCGACCCCAAATAAACTTGGGAGTAATGGCTAGGAGGATGACATGCATAATATAGTAGATAATAATTTTAGAGGTTTCTAATGTGATGTTTTTTACGCTTACATTGCAAACGCTGGTTCTACCTAGATCAAAATAATGTACTACACTATTGTATTAAAAAGGTCTACAAAAAAGTCTGCAATAGTATATGTCTATCTCTTAGGGATAACCCACAATAACTTTTTTTTTCGTTATACGAGAAATAATGGCTTATTTACGAAGCGATTTTAAGCAATACAGTATTAATCCTTATCCAATTAAGTACCTTAAATACATTGTGTATTTAATATAGATTAATATGGCCTTTTACAGTATGTAATTTAAATTAATACTTTTAAAGATATTACAGATTTAAGATGCAAGAACAAAGCAATTGTGGAGGTATCGGTAATTAGGCCGGGGCCCGTTAGTTGACGCTGCTGTCGATTTGTCACTATCAGTTATTAACTAAACACAATACTTTATTATGAATTAATATTCTAAGGCGGTATGAAGTTCGCCGGGTCAGCTAGTATTATATATATTAAGACCTACAAAAGTGACTCTTCTCTCTAATTACATCAAAAAGTTCCAAACAGACCATGGATTTAATTGAACCAAATAGGCAAAAACACTACAATTAAAAACAACACATAATATTATCGATTACGAACAAAACAAAAGATGACCATTCAACATTAGTTGTTAATTATCAAGTAATTTGGCCGAAATAATAGCTATAAATTACTATTATTAAGGTGAAAAACTGTTCATAATTTATAAATCACACCTACAATCGCTCGCGTGACCTTTCATCGGAATATAACTACCAATTTTGTTGGCACACCGACTTCTACATCAAGAAATCCATATTTTGTACTTTATTTTCACTCACAATAAAGTCGAGAATAGAACGATATTGGAATTAACAATTCTAGATAATAATGTAGTTCGAAGTAAAACAGTGTTTTCGGAGTTAGTAAACTGTATGTGCTGTTATAGCATGGGCTTTCATTGTAAGTTGTCAAATTAAAGCTTATGTGATAGTGAACCCTAGCGTGTAACGAAACGTTACTTTAACAAATAAGGTGAAAATTAAGACTATTATACATGCAATTATTCTGCAATGGTTTAGCAAATTTCGTTTTTCGATGCTAAAATTAAATGTATTCACATGCAACTTTCTTTTAGGAGTAATTATCATTGTTGCTTATTGTGAATCGTAAAGCTGAGTCTTTAAAATCAAGGTCAATCCTTTTTTATATATATTTAAGCCTACCAAAGTAACTCTACTCTGCCTGATGGAAATCACGAGTATTATCCAGGAGTAGGGGTCACCATTCGCATTGTAAGGTTAAGCAATACAGCATTGTGACCCATACCATGACGGCCTGGTCGGATGTTTCTGCATCATAAGCCAGACTCTATAAGCCTAGAGAATGTTTCTCACCAACGAAATACGACAATTAGAGTGCTGTCATTATTAGGATGGTCTTCCGTGTGAGGGTAATACGGCCCCGGTCAAGCCGGCCCATTCATGCTGAATTTAGGGTGGCTCTACTACCTACTTCATGAATACCTACTATCTTAATCTAATGAGAAACAAATAAGTTACAATCAATCAAACTTATTACAAAACAATGAAAAAATTGACAAAGTGCGTGTTAGGTCGCGCTTAGAATAGGGTTCCGTAATCACCCATAATGGCACGTGGAAATAAAATTGTCGCAAATAGATAATTTAGTCATGTTTACATAATATTTTGTTATTTTTGTGGTAAATTTTCTAAGTAAGCGCGTTTTACAAGTTAGGCTTTTATAATTTCTGAACTAACAAAGTTAATCTAAGCCCTTAAAGTTTTTCTTAAAAATTCATAACATGGACTATCATCATGTTTTTTTTATTTTTACCTACCTAAATCCAAAAATCTGCTTAGTAACCTCTTAATTTTTCTAAAAGTCCTATCCAATGAAACCCACACTATGGGATTAACGTGAATTGAAAATCATCCCCACTATGTGTAGAGGAGGTACCCCTAATAAAAATATTTTTCGTAATTTTATTTTAGCACTTTGTCGACGTGATAAAAGCACATATTCATACAAAGTTTAATCTTTGTAGCACTACCCGTTTGAACCCGCTTATTTTGATATATAAGCTATATTACTGTAAAGTTTCATCCAAATCCGTTCAGTAGTTTTTGCGTGATAGAGCAACAAACATACTCACAAACTTTCTTCTTAGTAAGGATTATTAGTCGCCATTAATAAATATATATTGGTCAAGTTACACCTGTGAAACTAAATATTATTATTTTTAAACTATTTTACACATTCAAGTAACGATAATATTTCTGTTTTAGTATTACGAAAACCACATCTACTCGTATATACACTTGTGACTGTACATAAAAGAAAACGAAATCATAAAAGATATCGATCAAATTTTCGCCGAACTTGTTCAAGTCCAATCTAATATTCCCCTAACGTTGCAAGAGTTCCACCTTAATTGCTGCGTACCCAGTCCAGGGCTTAGTGTGATGATTTATGTCTTAGACTGGCCACAAATACCCTATTAATTAAAGAATGTAAATCTCAAGGTTACAAGGATATTAAACTGTTCGGTGAAATATTTAAGATGTACATTTCTTGTGAACTAATGAGGCTTATAGTGGACAGGACCTTTACACATTCAGAAAGGCGTTTATGAAATACTCCTAATGATACTAATTCTGTTGTTCGATAGTCCCTAAGCTGAACTAAAATGTATCACAGTAAAAATAGGCGTAAAAACTTAAATATAAATAATATAACACTAAAAATAGACGTTATCTAAAAACATACATACATCATTTATGTAAGTTAGAAGAATAATTTTAGAAATTTCAGTTTTGAAACGCAAAAACAGAATTATAAACATTGTCAGGCTTGATTACGATTTACATGTTCAAATTACATACAATCTTGACACAGTTACAGTCAATGAACCAATATTTTTCAGTTAGTAAGTCATAAGTTTATTAATATTAGGGGATCTACCTTCTGCTATCTATGTATGTAAAAAACAAAATGTTATCGGCTATGCAGGTCGACCGACTGCGCCAACTTTAAGCTAATCTAGTTATAATAAATTATGATTGGCCTTGCACTGTGCCCCAAAATCTAAGTCTCTAATAACCTACTTGTATGAGGTCAAAGCATGTTGAACTTTATTAGGCTATTATAGTGCGGTATGCAATGAATTCGACTTATCTGCAGTGGTATCGTGTGAACCAAAGGCCAGAGGTGGTGTATTATGTATATGCATACTTGAAACCATTTATGTATATTGCTAACCGCATCCATGGTTATATTATAAATTCAAAAGTACCAGAGCTACCTGGGAAGTCAGATTTTAGTCTTAATTTGTATGTCCCTACCACTGTGATTGTCTGTATTTCAATCTTGTTTGCTTTAAAAGATTTAGATTTTAAAACCAAATATCGACGTTTCTATATTAATATGGAGAATTTGATATTTCAAAAAATATCCAAGCTTTCATGAAAATTTAAGCCTATAATGTCTTTCTATTTCCTAAATTTCAAATCTTGAAATTCAATTCAACCGGACTCACAAAAATGGAATTTAAATGATAGAAAAACCCCTATTTTCCCTACCTCGTTATTCTTTAAGTTCGGAAAACTATCTATGAGAAATTTTGATGTATGGGTCTCGAAGAAACTAAAAGATTCTCGACAAAAATAATTAGAAAATACGTAAATTAACATATTAAAATTTATAACGCTTTAAATTCTAGCACTTATTGATACCACGATTCAAATCCCTACTAATATTATAAATGCGAAAGTAACTCTGTCTGTCTGTCTGTTACGCTTTCACGCCTAAACCACTGAACCGATTTTGATGAAATTTGGTATGAAGATAGAACTGAACTTGGGAAAGGACATAGGCTACTTTTTACTGCAATAATCGAGAAACAAAGGTTTTTACCTTTTTACCTAGGTGATTATAAAAATACATAAATCGTAGATGTCAAAATGTCTCACTGTTTATCTCCTGTCAAAACTTCACAGGTTGCTAGGCATAACACACTTGCATGGCAACCATAATGATAGTTTGTAAATGACATAAAGACCAGTAGACCAGGGTAGATAATTTTTGAAAACAAAATTATAGTACGATGAAACCCATTGGAAAGGGAGGAGAAAATAATTTACGGGCGATCTGCAATCTGAGGGGGGTCGGGTAGGGGGGGAGAAGTTTTCGGGTCCTCCTTGGACGGGGCGTGAAAAAGCATCTCACTAAGCCGCCATACATTATTGTCTGCATTCGCAGCAAGTATGGTAGCCCCGACTCTTGGATTCTGCTCATGCTTTCCATCAGGCAGGGTAGAGTCACTTTGGATGGCTAAACATATAAAACAAAGGGTAAAAAACGGTTTATCTCAATTTCGGGCAAAACTACAAGTCCTATGGAAAAAAGTTAAATGGCAAAGTTGTAGGTGATTAAAAGATCTACAACTTTTTAGGGTTACGAAGTTTATGACTTCGAACCCTTATAGATTCGTCATGTCCGTCTGTCCGTCCGTCCGTGCGTCCTCGACTTACTATCCAAACAGTAAATGCTAGAAAGATGCAACTTTGCATGAATATGTCATGTAATTACGTCGACAAAGTGCTACAATAAAATTATGAAAAATATTTTTATCTAGGGTACCTCCCCGACACGTAAAATGTGGATTTTTTTTTTCTCGCGTCTACCCCATCAAACATTAAAGGGTTGTTAAGACAATTTTTTGATTTAGGAATCCGTTTGCGAGAAATTCCACTTTAAAGGCCACTTTTTTGTAAAACCGGGCATCCTCCCCCTCTAAAAGCTAAACGGCCAGCTCAAAAAATCTGAAAAACATCGTGATAGTGCTCCATATAATGAACTTTAAATGAAAACTATAACGAATTAGATGAATTTGTTAGTTCAGGAGTTACAGAGGCTTAACTTCTACAATGTGCTTACTTGAAAAACGTCAAACAAAATTAACGCATTAATACATAAACATAACAATTATCCATTGGATACAATTTCTAATCCAGATACCATTATGGGTGACTGAGGAACCCTTTCCTGTGCGTGGCCTGACACGCACTTGGCCGATTTTTTATTTACCCTTTTCTTCACTTAACCTTAAATTATATGTGAAAAATTAAAAAAGTTTTTGGTTTTCTATTTTTATCTTTTACAAATAAAATCATTTTTAAACGAAGTTTAGTGAAAACTTATACCCTTTTATGTCCCGAATACACTGTAATTTGTTGGATTTGAAATATTTAATTTTTTCACCCTATTTTGACAATAGCGAAAATTCACCTGTCAAAATATCTACTTTTTTTAAAAAATTGGGGTGTTTTCTGTTTGATGAAATCTCTACTTTCCGATGGTGTAATCCCCACTAATATTATAAATGCGAAAGTAACTCTGTCTGTCTGTCTGTCTGTCTGTCTGTCTGTCTGTCTGTCTGTTACGCTTTCACCTAAACCACTGAACCGATTTTGATGTAATTTGGTATGAAGATAGAACTGAACTTGGGAAAGGACATAGGATACTTTTCATCGCGAAAATAAAGGTAGAAGGGTTTGAGATAGGGGGCGAAAGTTTGTGTCAAAGTTCCTTATTATCAAACATAAAATCATGTAAGATTGTTTAATCTACCCATACCGTGTCGCGCGATATAAAGAATTACACGCGGGCGAAGCCGCGGGCGGAAAGCTAGTTTTATATAAATGAGAAATGTGTACTTATACGAGGGGAATAATTGATACTTTTAGCGCCATCTAGTAGCTAGCGGTGTAAACTTGCACTCACAGTCAAACCAAATATGTACTACATTCGCTATTATAAAGTAAATGTCCCAGTTGCATAGATGTTTTAAACTGTTTTTCTTAATATTATATCTTAATACTATTTATCTTAGTATTTTAGATCTGATCATTTTTATGAACTAATAAATTTACCGTTTTGTATTTTTCAATACAGCGTTCATGGTTTGATAACAATTTGATCAGTGGAGGTCATTCCAGGTTGAGTGTCCATAAGCAAATCATGACATTTCACTGTGACAGGTCTGGCAACCCTTACTAATGAGACCGTCGCGTCGGAATGAACAATTCTGGGGTTTGATGTTATCTTTTTTATTTAGAATGTATTATTGGGTGCTGTAGCAACCTGATTGTATTCCAAGACATAGAACCTATTTCGTTCGTTCGAAAGACAAAGTATTCTCATTCACAAAGTTCTCCCACACAGTAAATTTTCAAACACAATATGCATGCAAAAATATTGCATACATATTGTGCCTGTACTACTACTTTTACTAAGATTATAAATAAGAAAATTTGGCTAGAAGGATGAAACTCGATTTCACCGGAACGATTTGATGAAGATTAGTAAAATCAAGTCAAATACAATAGAAATAGAGTGTAAAGTTCAGCGCGTCACTGTTTATTGCAGTTTTCCACATCAAAACAAAAAACTATAATTAAAATTTAATGAAAAAATATAACTGAAGAATATTTACAACTTTCGCCCGCGGCTATGATGGCGTGTTATTCTGATGTATAACTTTGAATGCCTATTTCACCACTTTCCGAAATCCTCTTATAGTGCTCGCCTTCGCTCCTCAAAGAACACGTCATGACAAATTAAAGCTTCCTGTAACCAGTTATGTCGGCTGTGCGTTGTGTCAGTCAGTCAGTAATGAAACAGTTTTATATAGTTTAATATCTTAAATATTCTTTATTAATCACCGTAGTGAAAAGATCATCATCAGTACTAAATGAATACGATTTTATTTGTTTCTTCTTTTTAATTCACATTAAATATTAATTTGTAGAAAATAAAATATTTTATCACCAAAAACGAAAAAATTAAACAGAGCTTACGTGTAATGCCATGTTGCGTACCTAATTCAAAAATACCAATTAATTAAAAAGTGCCACAGAAAGAAAAGTGGCTGTCTCAAAAGTTTTCCATGGCAAAGGAAACATTTTTAAAAGTTTAGGTATCTGTGTAAGCAAACAGATGTTAATAAAATGAGTGGTGGCGTGTTGCCAGCGCGAATCACTGACCCGATTGCATCTCACTGCACTCGACGTAATAACTGGAAAATTGAATTCTACTACTGCAGTTATACTGCACTGAAGTACGTCAGTATACAGGTGTTTAATATGACTTGTAAATACTTAAGCAACATTTAATTTAAATATATAGATATAAATATAAAGATAATCGAACCCGGGACCTCTTGCCACAACCACCAAGGCAGTCATATTGAGGAGCAAAGAGACGAGAGATTCCAGTTTCCAGAACGTTTAGCCTTGAGTGTAAACTCGGTTGAACAAAGGCGACAAGTAGAGTCTTCATTTGCGTGCACTTTTATGCCATCGGTTATGGCATATAATCATAAAAAAATTGTGGTGTTAAAAATTTATGGAAATGTCTATATGACGCGGCTAAAAAATTGTCTAGAAATCCATCTGTTTGTTCCGGGTAATCTTTGAAACGGCTACGCCGATTTTATTCGGATTTTCACTGGCAGGCAGCTGATGGTAAAAGGAGTTACTAAGGCTATTTTTTTAAAACTAGCTTCACTCAGCTAGTAACATAAACAGCAATAAATACGCCGTTGCATAACTCACAAACAAGAACAAAACACATCATCAAAATTCAAATTAACAATCAAAATTCAGATTTACTGTTCCGACCCTAATTTAGTTTTAACATATAACTATTACAATTTCGTTGAGTTGACCGTATTTGATACCAAATATAGAATGCTAGATGATGCAGGAGCCTCTATATCAGTGATAAAATAAGATGTTATAAGAGACTGGAATATTTCAGTACAACCAGAATCCATAACCATTAATGGTATTGGCGGCAAATTGACCACTGACGGTTAAGTTTACATAACATTGTCCATATGTGAAAATGTCTTCAAACGTAAGTTTAATGCTCTAAGAAATCTGCCTAATATACAAGACGGAATCATTTGCTAAGATTTCTGATAAAGAAATAAAATTGTCCTTTAAATTATGAATGTAACACTTTGATAAAATGACATATTGTTTAGCTTGAAAGTGTTTAGAAAAAAGTTAAGACAGTTAAGTTATCACACGATAACTGTTTATTGACCAACGCATAAAAAAATATGTTAATAGTGTGAAGCTTAGTTGGAGGCCTTCGGGCGGTTTCAAAAGATCAAACGGCCAAATTTACGTAGCCACAACGTGTCTTGTCAGCCCTCAACCCCCACTCGGCCAGCGTGGGGACTGGGGACTTATGGCCTTAACCCTCTCCTGAGAGGAGACCCGAGCCCAGCATTGGGACATTATGGGTTGATGATGATGTTCCATGATAAAAAAAAATGTTTATATATTTTCATAGGTCGTGTGACGTAGTGATTAGGCTAATATAAAATTAATAAACTAAATCTGTTATAACCAACATGTCTTCTTTGACTACCTTGTTGGTCTAGTGGTTAGCGTATGCGGCTGCTGATCAAGAGGTCTCGGGTTCAATTCCCGAGTCAGAGCAAATGTTTGTGTGATCCGCACATATTTGTTTTTTTCTATTTATAATATGTATGTATTTACAAAAAAATATTATGTTTCTGTATCTCTATTTATATCAGTTGTCTTGTACCCATAATACAAGCTCTGCTCAGTTTGGGACTAGATCTCATTGTGTGTAAGATTTCGGAAATATTTATTTATTTATTTCTTACAGCATAAAATGAAGTCGTTTCCGCTGTATGTTCGCTTAGATCTCTTAAATTACTCAAAGGTTTTTAATATAATTTCTAGCAATAAATAGAGTGACTCAATAGATAGGTTTATATATACAATACATGTATATAATAGTTGGGAAAATCCGTGAAATTCGAAGACTTCCGTGCAAGGCCCGGCCGAGTCACTGTATCGATTTAGTTAAATATAAAACGAATATAAATAGGAAGAAAAGGACTTACTTGATTGTTGTTAAAACACTTATCGATTAATTAATCGAAACAGATCCACATTTTCAATATCACAATCGGTTATATTCAATCGAATTTAGTTAGGACCAGTTTAAGCTGCGCTGGTACACACGTGTATGGGACGACTGACGTACTGTGATACCGCCCCTCATCCGGGATCAAGTGACATCTTTATGACTGGATCTGTTATGATGATTGCGATTGTACTATTTGGTTGTACAGTCAAGTGCAAAATAGTTTACGATATATATTTTTTGATTAAAAATACATTCAAGTAATTTGCTTTCAGTTAAAGCATTTTGATGGGCGTGGGTTTGTGTGTACATATACTAATGATTCCATGAGGAAGAAAAAGTGTCATTATCATCAATCATCGTTAATGGCTTTCATTAGGCCACTGCTGGACACAGACACAACTCTTTAGGAATGAGGTTATACCACTATGAGACTATACTACACTGTGAAGTTAGTTTAGAATTTGTTTCAAGTTTTCTTTCTCGTTTACTTTCTCATTGTAGTGATGTTTTCCTGCAGAGTTTAAGGGTTGAATATGGGTAGTTAAATAAATATTTTGATAAATAAATATTTTGGACATGTGACACAAAACGTCATCTTGTCCCAAACTAAGGAGAGCTTGTGCTATGGATACTAGACAACTCCAACCGCGAGGGGGTGACGTCCGCGTGTGACCGGACGTTGCCCAATTAGAGAGTACACACTTGAGGTGGTGCCCGCAACAGTGCGGGCAGGCGCTGGTTGGAGTCCAGAAGGAAATCCCCTCCCTGGACTCCTTCCAATACAAAGGCGCAGAGAGGGTCACACCGTGTGGTTTTAGTCGGTTCGAGTCCGACACACCACCCCGCCGTAACCCCCGACGGGGTGACGGTCCGCGGGGATTTCCACACGTTAAAAAAAAAAAAAAAAAAAATGGATACTAGACAACTGAAATATACACATTTATACTTTTTTTGTAATTCATATATATTGTACATAAAAAAAGCTGCCAAGTGCGAGTCGGACTCGCCCATGAAGGATTCCGTAGCAGCAAGTTACATCATTTATAAGTTCTTATAATAGTGTATTGATTGAATGAAAGGTAAATTGCGGTTTACGATTTATGACGTATTAAAAAAACTACTTACTAGATCTCATTCAAACCAATTTCCGGTGGTAGTTTAGATGGTAATGTACAACATATATATTTTTTGGTTTTATTACTCTCTTATTTTAGAAGTTACAGGGGTGGACACACACATTTTTACACTTTGGAAGTGTCTCTCTCGCAAATCATTTAGTTTAGAAAAAAATTATATTAAAAACCTCAACATCATTTTAGATGACCTATCCATAGATACCCCACATGTATGGGTTTGATGAAAAAAATTTTTTTGAGTTTCAGTTCCAAGTATGGGGACCCCCAAAAGTTATTGATTTTTTTCTATTTTTATGTAAAAATATTAATGCGGTTCACAAAATACATCTACTGACCAAATTTCAACAGTATAGCTCTTATAGTTTCGGAAAAAAGTGACTGTGACATACGGACGGACAGACAGACAGACAGACTTGACGAATCTATAAGGGTTCCGTTTTTTGTCATTTGGCTACGGAACCCTAAAAACACCCAAACTCCAAAACAAATATTTGCAGATCATGTAAACGTTTGGTCCGACCCGGAAATCGAACCCGAGACCTCTTGATCTGCAGCCCCATATGCGAACCATTAAACCTAGGCAGTCAAACGTACGTCAAAGTAGTGGTACTTTGTATTCTTAATCATCACCACATGATCAATTTTCCATTTTCATGTTATAATCAGTCTCTTTGAATTTCACGTGTAAATCAGTTTACCTGCTTCATAAATTAACCGAATCAAACAAAAAGATACTAGTTGAGAAAATTAAACCTTCTTTCTGAATAGAGGCCTGTACAGCAGTGGACTTATACCTGTCGTCAGAGTCACATGAATATTCACCATAAGTACTCGTACGCGGGATGGTTGGAAGGAGCTGGATGCGAGAAACCCAAAATCGATAAAACTGGTGTGCAATGGGATAGGCCTATGTCCAGCAGTGGTCTGTATATGACAAAAAGAAACAAGGAAAGTACCCATCATTCAATACTACTACTATTAAACTAAAATACGTCATTAATAAGGCAAAGAAATAATGTATTCATTTTTTGTTGGTAACAAATTGCGCTCTAGGGAATAATCACTGAACGAACTTTGTGAAACATTGTATAAACTGTCGCAAAGCTATTAATTATTCACTTTATTCGAGAAAGGACATTACACGCTAAACTGTGAAGACAATTTAATTAATAACATTACACAAAGTTTAGCATATTTTTTGGTACAATTTATAATAAACGTATCGTTATTGCGGTCACGATATTTTAAGAATTAAAGACCATTAAATGAAAACGTTATACAACTATTAAGGACTGTTTATTCGTTTGATTATCACGCACTGTGTTTATTTGTATGAATCTACGTAGTTCTGAAGTAAAAGCACAGAATACATAATAGTACTAGTCTACTACGCGTCTCTTTCTATCATGTAACTCTTATCTGTACTGACGATATTATGGTTGTCTCCTCTTAAAAATAATTTAAATCCTTATAAACCACTTTTTCTGTAGTATTTTACTTTAGTGAACGAACTGCGCACCGGCACCGGCAAGCCTGTCCGGGCAGGCAGGCGACCGACTAAACCTAAACTGCGGAGTGACACCCCCTGATAAAAGTGTATAATTCAAACTATCAATATCAAATCACTTATGGATTCTTCTCATCCTTCCCATCAGGCTAAATGGTGTCTGTTTAGCAGGCTGATACAAAAAAAAACAAGCCCAGTAGTGTTTAATATAAGAAGTCTATATCCAGTAATGGATTCTTTTGGCTGAAGTGATGATAATGATCCAACTGTGACTGTCAAGCACTACATTAGTATTAAATACAAAATGCTGTATGATAGAGATCGCTTTTGCCGATAAAACCGTGTAATGTATCTATTCTGATTTGTAAAATATATATTTTGCAATGTTGTGTGGTGGTCAATCAGTACGAATCCTGTCATTTTAAGTTGATCTTCTGTACGAAGGTCGACCCACCCAATTAATCTGAAATCAGCTTGGCTCTACTACCTTGACGATAATAGCTTCTCAAAGTTAACTATGTTCTTTTAAAAATAAGACTAATCAACTAATTTCATCAAATCAATTTCCTTATCGCGTGTTTCACTGCAGTACATAAATAAACGAAATATTTTTGTATCAGTGATGTTACACTTCGAGTCGATTTTTCAATACGCCGATGACATAATATAATAATCGTAAAAGTATATTAACCGATTTAATGGCACATTTTATGGTATACATAAAGTTTTTGCGTGCGACTGTACAGGCAGGTGTTGAAGTAGGACAAATAAATCGTATGACTAATGTTGTAAAGGGGAAATTTGAGTTCGACATATAATATAACAGCATTATTAATTAAATTGTATCAATTGAAACTACAGATTTAGTTTTCTATATATAACCGTGGGATTGCTAATAATAAACAAACAAGAAATTTCACGGACATCTGACAATCAACATTCTCTAGTTCCAAACTAAGCAGACCTTGGACTATGGTTCTGACAACTATGATATACATAGTAAACACCCCAACTCCAAAACAAACCCGAGACCGGCAGCCGCGTCGCTAACTCGTGAGGTTTAGGGCTAAAAAAATCTCATGTATTTTTTGTACCTACAAATACTCTTAAAATTTGGCAAGTCAAGGCCACACAACACGGAATGTTTTGGTTTATAAATCAAAAAAATAAATACACGTGATATCTTATACTACACCTACTATACTTACCTTCAAATGACCCATCAGCTCATTTTTCCTCTTACCATAAACAGTATTAAAAGTTTTTAAAAAAGAATAAGCTCCATCTTTCTATATATTAATAAATGAAGCAAAAACATTGTACCCCTTTCGATGAAAATTGTGTGGACGTAGGGATATAAAAATTTAGCATACTTATAGTTTTATGAGGACAAGGAGTGCAGGTAGCAATTTTATTTTTAATATGCTTAAATACATTTAATCGATAAATGAAATGTCATACACACTACCCATGTATTTGACACACACACACGCATAGATACAGTTTTGTCAAATTAACACTGTAACGTAGACTTGGCGAAAAACGTGATTTGAAAGTCTTAATAATGTTGCCACTTATAATTTAAATCAATTATAGTTGAATTTCGACCACTATAGTCGTCACAAAATAAGAAGTCCGGTTTGACATTTGTCATCGTGGCGTAACTAATACGATTAATTCGTGTTTAAGAGTGCAATTTTTCAATATCAAGTTAAACTTGATGCTTATTTATGATACGCGTTGTGATAGTGTATGGGTAACATAGTAATTAAATAGGATTATGAATTTGATTTTTCAATTTCTTACATGCGGCATGTCAAATGACAAATGTCAAAACGGGCTTCTTATTTTGTGACGACTATAGTAAACTAAATAGTTGACATACGATTTAAAAAGTGAGCAATACGTCGAACATTGACTACGTGTTTTTTTATAAATGAGGCTTGTTAGACTCACTACTGTATTTTAGAAAGGAAAAAAAAATACATTTCTTTGCTTTTTTTATAAGCACCCTTTAACCACTAGACCAACAAGGCAGTCAAGGCAGATAAATCTTATTAGTGTTACTTAGTTTGAGAAAACGTAAATTGTTGAGTTTTCGTGCGTTTTTCTTTATTACTTTTAGTATTGCTTGCGACATCTATACTACTCTTTCAATAATACTTAGTTAGTTGGTGGTTAGTACTTCAACACAGCATCACGACAGCTACTTCAGAGCATTGATGTCATTGTTAAATATTAAATATGATAACCGAGCAAAGCTCGGTGGCCCAAGCACAAATACGAGGCAAATTTGGTAGAGGGGGGGCAGTTAATATATTTAATAGCTAGGTCGGTAAATCGATACATAAATGATGAACATTTTAAGTTTGAGGCACTAGAAACGAATAGATATTATTAGGAAATTGTTATTCTGAGTCTGGGTGTTCTTTGCGTCCGTTTCATGTACGTTTGTAAAGTCCTTCGAGACAGAATGTATATTGCTAATGTTGTCTTTTTAAAACAAAAAAAAAGAGCCATGTACAAAACATACTTATTAATAATAGACAACTATACATACATATACAACTATACATATATATAACATATATATGACATAGACAACTATACAGATATAAAAGCAAACCAACAAACTTATTAGTTTATTTAGTTGTATGACATATAATTACAAAATATTATTATAGTAAAGATTTATAGAAATACACACTTAGCTTTACTCGTATTTAAAAAATGTTAGCCAAGTTATATTTCAATCGGAATTATTTCTTCAAATCCCAACACCATTAAAAAGTTTGATTTCCTACAAAATTACTATAAAGTCTTCCGAGTTATGATCAAGTTGCGACTCAATCTTATCGACTATTGATTGGCACAAAGTTTCTAAATTAAACTTCGAGCAGCTACGAGTTTTATAAGGATGCTAACTCATATATGTGCATTGACATGTATGTGTGTGCATATTGGTGTATACTTTCATATATACACCTATGTGTGTGTGTTGATATAAGAAAAAAAAAAGATTAATAAGATAAGATAAGATAAGATTTCAAACACGTGTGTACATACAATAAATTATAGCATGCAAGTTACAAAAGGTTCAACATAGTTCAATACATGTTTGCCATATGCAATGACTTGCGAATATCAATGTTATATAATAAATTATTGAATTCTAATATGTTCCCATCACTGAAATATCAATTATTTTCATGTAAACTGTTTTCATTACATATAAATATGAATAATTCATGAACAAAAATATAAAATCAAATAAAATTGTATACAATGTCAAAGTTATTAACTAATTATTTATCTACTTAGTTATGTCAAAACAAATTTATCATTTAAAAAGTCATTCACATTATAATAGGCTTTTGCAACAAGAATTGATTTTAATTTTTGCTTAAAGGCTTGGTTACTTAAATTTTTCAAACTGTTAGGTGATTTATTAAAAATAATTGGAGCCATGCAAATAACACATCTGCGCATAAATGAAGTCCTAGACTTATGCAGACAGAGTTTATCTTTATTGCGCCTATTTCGAGAAATAGTATCTGCCATACGTGGAAATAGGCTTGGATTCATTTTGACAAATGATGCCGTTTCTAATATATAGAGAGACGGTAGTGTTAAAATCTTATAATGTATAAAATATGGCTTACAAGAGTCTCTGATGTCAAGTCTAAGCATTGACCGCAAACACCGTTTTTGGGCTTTGAATGCGATTTCCTTGTTAGTTGAATTGCCCCAAAAAATTAAATTAATCAATAATTCCAAGTCCTATAAACATAAATAATACGTTTTCACTGCACGTTTGGCCCAGTGGTTTAAGCGTGCGCTACGCCACTTTCTACTGCCCCAAATATTGAGGGTTCCAATCCCACATAGTACAACACAAAAAGGTGACTCAATAGTTCTTTTAATGAATCTGTTACAACATGCGAAGAGCATCAGATTTGTTTTAATTATTAAAACTATATATGTTGTCATATTCACTATGGGTTAAATACAGACCCGATAGTGAATTTATCACCGCCAAAATTACTATCTGAAACTTTAGACTGAAACCTGAAAACGATAAC
This sequence comes from Phragmatobia fuliginosa, assembly GCA_932526445.1. Taxonomy (NCBI): domain Eukaryota; kingdom Metazoa; phylum Arthropoda; class Insecta; order Lepidoptera; family Erebidae; genus Phragmatobia; species Phragmatobia fuliginosa. The sequence continues at coordinate 5,636,026 of OW052058.1, read as the reverse complement.
AAGCAATGTTATAATAACAGTTTAATTCGAATGATGGATGTATATAATAAAAACAAGAATAGAAATAAAGGCTAGTCCAGTTATAACGATTCAAGGACTGACAATATTCGTCTGACAACACTATCAACTTCCCATTAAACCAACACACCCGTTTACCCAAGAAAAAAGCTATTATGATTTATTTATATCGTCCAAATGGAATATTACTCAGCTTATACATACAAAATTATGCATTGACTGACATATCCTTTCTATGAAGCGGCTTATGCCTAGCTGTGGACTATAAGATATACATTTTGACTCTAATCTGATTGATGGAAAGCATCTTCTTCTTCTTGCGGTGCCTCTCCATACTGGAGGTTGGCCTTCAGCTCCGCATTACTCTTCTTGTCCCTCGCCAAACGAAACAGTTCCTCTACCATAGCGATCCCGGTCCATTGTCTAGTTTTCTTTTTCTGTTTCTTTTAAGGCAACTCCCGCATTATGAACATACATCCTGTGTCGCGGGGAACTTTACAAACATAAATAAAACGGACACAAAGAACACCCAGACTTAGGATAACAATTTCTGGATCACACAAAGTATTGTCCTACGTGAGATTTGAACCCACGACTCTTGGCTCAGTCGAGAGCGGCGTGGCGACTGCTTAAACCACTCGGCTAACCAGAGATGCTTCTGCATAATTGATGGTGTTTATACCACAAAGTATTCACAAACGGGTGTTATGTTCTATAAAGATACATTAATACATAATGTATATAGGCAGAGGCTTGGTATTTTTTTCTAAGGTACACATGAAGCCTCGGCACAATACATGATGACGAAACTCTGTGTTGTTTTGAAGCTAACCGAGGGCAGATTGTAAGATTTAAGTTAAATATTTTGGCCTTAAAGTGATAGGGAGTCCCAAATATATCATGAGGGATATCATGTCTAATTTTGATGCCTCTTCGACTTCTGGCCCTCACGGAAAAAAGGCAGTTTATACGGATCTATGAAGGAGTATAAGGAAAACTTGAGCAAGTCAGCTGTTGCAAATAGTAATAACCATTCTTAATTTTTTCTTGCAGTAAAAACATTATCAAACTGTCATTAAGACGTTATCCTTACTAATATTATAAACGTGAAAGTTTGCACGTATGTATATATGGTTGTTGCTCTTTCACGCAAAAACTACTGAACGTATTTGGATGAAACTTTACAGTAATATAGCGTATATATCAGAATAACACATAGTCTACTCTTTAGTGCCATAATCGAGATGCGGAGCCCTAGTACCTAATAAATACAGAAATTGAATTAGCACAATCAGTATGCATTAAACTTTATTGTTTAAATATGAATCTAATACGACGCCTGCAAAATTCCAAAGAGGCATACCTTAAACTTGAACTTTTTAATTATAAATATAAACTCCCTTGTCTAAATACAGTAGGTACCATAAACAAACCGCAATTAACCGGTGTACAAACACCGAAATAACAACAGTGTTTAAAATGAGGTTGTTATTAATAGCTACAGCACACGGCAACTTTAAAGTAAAGAAATACTTAGTAAGATTAGTCGGCAAGATAGTCTTGTTAAAGTCAATAAGAAAACTAAAAACTGTATTAATATATATTTTTAAAACACGAACGTTCTGAAATGTCAATGATTTTATGCAATTAGTTTTTTATTTAGTACAGACTGATTTATGAACTCGAACGTTATTAACCATTTTTTAAAGTAGAAAATGGACAAAAAGTAAACCAAAGTGACCTAAACTTAATATAACAAAACGCACACAGCTGCAAAATTACAGAATTTCATTATTTTTACTGATTTCTTTGCATTAGTGTTTGTATTTAATAAAATATTTTCCTTAACTATGCCTATTTAGAAAAATTACATATTGTTATTGAAATACACACAACAAAAACAAATATTACTAAATTTAATTTTAATCATACGGTAAACATTATGGTGATATTATTTCTTGATAAATAAGGATAACTTTTAATCAGTCAACTTTAAATGTACATATTTCCTCCAACTTGAAACTACAACTAAAGTGGCTTATATATATTTATGTTTTTCGCAAATATGTGCTCTAAAATATAATCTCTAAGATTTAAAATGTAATCAAGTTGAAAAATCCGTATGATAATATAAGTTAACCTACTCGTTAATTTCCTCAAAAAAGTATTTTATAAAATTACCCAGTGCTATGTTGTCCGGGTTGGCAGACGAGCCGTGTGTACCGCACTGCGGCGTGCTGCGTCACGGCTGCGGTTACGCGGAACAACCCTAACGGAATGTAGCGTAGTTTTTAGAGTCAGAAGTTTTTTTCGTGATTTTTAATAGGGCTGTCAAGTTCGATTCATCCGAAGATTTTATTGTTAAGGGTGATCTCAAATTACTCAGGTATAGTTATTAAAATATTGAATGAAGTTGAATGAATTTAAATTTGTAAAAGAAGCTACATATTTTATTGACATAATATGTTTTTTTTGGGAATAACATTAAGTGGTAAGCAAATAGTAAGTAGCAAAACTTTTTTAACTGTTTAGTTAAAGAGTTTTGTTCATAACTTAAGTGTAATCTAAATCTCAAAAGCAAGACTACTTTTCAGAGCTGTCTCGAAATATATATCATTTCAGCAACATAGGATTTAGTGTTTTTTGTTGTTCATAGTTAGTCGCATCACCTCATGTGATTGATGATACTTTGTTTAGTCATCATCTCATGTTCATAATTTCTCCATTTCTTACAGTTTTAAAATGTGCAAAAAGAGGGGCAATAAAATAAAAACGAATTGAATTGAACGAAATGGATTCAAGACTTACACAGTGTCCCATTTTTATTTTTGTAGAATACCTCAATAGTCAGGGATATTTTTTTATATTCTTCTTATTTCTATAAAGTTTTTACGTAGTCGGGTCCGAATATTTTTTTTAACTTTTTTTGTGTAACAACTTATATTTTTTTCTTAAAGTAAAATGTAAAAAAATCTAAATCAGAACAACTTCAACGGCCTGAATTAAGGCTAAAAAGAGTATCTGCCGGCACAGATGAAATATAGCTCATACGCACGAATGTCAAAAGGTCAAGAATCGTTAAAGAAAGAATGGTTAGTGATATGGCATAGGAAGTAGCAATCAGATTTATAAATGGAACTGTTTTTAGTTTTTTTTTTAAATATTATTTATAATAATATAAAGGGCATAGAGAGCACATAAAGTCTTACATATAAGAGGTTGAGGACATATTATCACCATTAATCTTTTTTAGCATGTGAAAATAGGTGTCTTGAGGTATTCATAATAAGGGTATGGCATGTTCTATTTATATTTGTTTTAAAACAAAAAATTGACCTCTTTTTAAGACAATCTTACCAACAGAAGAGTAATATTTTTTAGAGTAATTAAATAAATAATTAAATGAAATTAGATCACCTAGAAGACCAACCTAAAAATTACAGCAATAGGTCTGTCGTATTTCGTTGGTGATGGTGAGACCGGAGGCCCGATGATGCAGTTGCAACTCACTAGGACTCCATAGTGAGGGTCACCATGCTGCAATGTCTGCATTCACAATGAGGATGGTGACCCCCTACTCTGGATTCTACTTATGCTTTCTACCAGGCAGAGTAGTGTCACTTCGGTAGCTCTAAATAAAAAAATAAAAAATACCGTGACCGACCCAAAAAGTTGACATTCCTAAGGACATTAAGCTGTAAATAGTAAATCTTCAAGTAGCCGTTACAAAAAGCCGTGAAGAATGTTATCAACAAAATTTATTGCAGTGGTTAATCTATTTAAAGAGTGAAGGAACAATTAATAACGTTACGAGGTCAGTTCTCTATCACTATTTCACGTAAAATAATTTAACTAGTTTTCAGAGGTGACTGACCCTAAATTCTAAGTCAGAGGTCATAGATTCCTACACAGGAGAAAAAGTTGTTTAATAAGTACGATCATTTGATGTTTTGCGAGCAGCTCCGCCCTCGTATATATATGTCATTAAAGAGTAAGACATGTTCTTACTCAAGAATGAAGGTATCTCCATGAAAAAAATCCTTAAAATCGGTGCCGGTTCAGAATGGAAATATTTCGGAATTTAGTATTAAGTAGATATCTTTGCATCTAGAAATATTTAGGTGTAAGCAGTTTGGTCAGTGCACAGACTGTGACTAGTTGAGGTCGGTCTGCCGTGCGTGTAAGTTTATTAATATTTATTTATTTTTAAAAAGCCAACTTCTGCCTTAGGAATAAATTTTTTATTTAATTTTTAGGAATAAGACTTCACAAACATACGTAATATGAACATACATAATACGAACACAAAGAACACCCAGACTCAGAACAACAAATTGTGAATCACACAGTGTTATCCCACGTGGGATTTGAACCCACGACACTTAGCGCAGCAGGAAGCGGTGTAGCGACCGCTTAAACCACTAGGTCAACCGTGCAGGCAGTACATAATATGTTATGAGTTCATAAGCTTAGACCCAAGAACAGTATGTAAAACATAATAATATACATTACATTGATAGATAATCTAATTTATTTTTTTACATTTATATTTAGGACATCTAACACACATTGTCTAATCACGAGAACGCTCCCGTTTGTTATCATAAAACAACAATCGTGAAGCTTGGTATCATCACCCAAAAGCAAAATTACATAGCCACAACGGGTCTTGCAAGTCGCAACCCGTACTCTGCCAGCGTGGGATCGTATGGCCTCAACCCTCTCCGGAGAGGAGACCTGAACCCAGCGGTGGAACATAATGGGTAGTTGATTGATAAGGTCTTGTCACAATCAGGAAACTGTATAGAGTACGGATAGAATAGTTGTGTTCAGAACAATTTCCTGACAATATTACTCCTATTATGTAAACCGCAGACGTCGGCTCTTAATTGTGTGCAGACCTTTATATCACTGTATTGTTTGGAAGAGAATTGTATTCGATATGACAATTATGTTGTTTACAAGTTTCTAACAATACCACTATAACACTAGTTACTTATTATGAATTACTAGCTTCGTCTACGTGTTATTCTGATGTATAACTTTGATTGTCTATTTCTCCCCCTTATGGAAGGAATTTTCCAAAATCATCTCTTAGTGCTCACATATGCTTCTTAAGTTCTTTAAGTACACATGCCAAAATTTCAACTTCCTACGTCTAATAGTTTCAGCAGTGTCAGACAAGCAATAACGGAACAGTTTTATATAATATTATATTAAGCCGTCGGTCCCGGTTGTCATGAACATCTATGGCAATCGTTATTGGGAAGTCAGCGCCACAAATATACTGACAACTAGTTCAATCGTCAAATTTCAGTTCTCCCGGTTGCGGAGGTCTGATGCCAGTCGCTCCGTGGAAAAACTGAAATTCAGGTAAAACCTGTTAAACTGGTAGCCAACCGCAAATAAATTTGGGAATAAGTGTTAGGAAGATGAAGATGAAGATGTTTATATGTGGCTGAAATTTTAAGTTAGTTGTTTTAGGGTTCCGTAGCCAAATGGCAAAAAACGGAACCCTTATAGATTCGTCAAGTCTGTCTGTCTGTCTGTCCGTCCGTATGTCACAGCCAATTATTTCCGAAACTATAAGAGCTATACTGTTGAAATTTGGTCAGTCGATGTATTCTGTGAACCGCATTAAGATTTTTACATAAAAATAGAAGAAAAACAATACATTTTGGGGGTCCCCATACTTGGAACTGAAACTCAAATATTTTTTTTTCATCAAACCTATACGTGTGGGGTGTCTATGGATAGGTGTTCAAAAATGATGTTGAGGTTTCTAACATCATTTTTTTCTAAACTGAATATTTTGCGCGAGAGACACTTCCAAAGTGGAAAAAAGGTGTCCCCCCCCCCTCTAACTTCTAAAATAAGAGAGTGATAAAACTTAAAAAAATATATGTTATACATTACCATGCAATCTACCAACGAAAATTGGTTTGAACGAGATCTAGTGAGTAGTTTTTTTTTAATACGTCATAAATCGTAACATGCAATTTACTTTTCATCCAATCAATACACTAGTATAAAAACATCGATGAAAGTTACAACGAACTACAAGAACTTTTATATGATGTTACTTGCTGATACGGAACCCTTCATGGGCGAGTCCGACTCGCACTTGGCCGCTTTTTTTTTCATACTGTAACAGTGTAATTCTGTAACAGTTAAACGTATCACGGCATAAGTATTGTTTAAGTGTAGTAATTTGTTTCTCTTTAAAGTGTGGAGTATTCTTCCACGAATAACAAAAAGTTCGGGTCAAATATGATAGTTTTCCGATAAAATACAATTGAATAAACTGAGAACCCATTCTTTTTTTTCTAAGTTTAACTATGTTTTTATGACGGGGCCCGTCTGGGTTCTTAGCATAAGAAAAAAAGACCATAATTTTGAGTCCTTCTAAAAGATCACCAATTTTCGGTGTGGGTGGTCTCACCCTCGGGACCATGGTTCTATTTATGGCCAAAAATGAGACTGTGTGGGTTTCTGCTATCTCGTTTTCCGTTGAAGTGTTGTCAGAGAAAGCAGCAAAGCGGGAAATGAGAAAACAAGCACTCTTTTCACCCACTTAAAATGATCTCCGACTACCGTAAATTGCATAATCAAGCCTGAGATGTGCTGCCTATACGTGTCTCTTATTTAGATTGGGGTTAGGCTCCTCTATCCCCTGTTTGTCATACAGTTCTTGGTGAATTCCCTATTAAAGTTTACCTGTTCTTGCCTGTGTGTTAACCTGATTTGGTTTAATCAATGTAAGTCCAACATGGCAATGTACCCTCAGCCGTAGCGAGGCGAGTACCCAATACATTATAATTTTATTTTAACCTCTTACATAGTTACGAAATAAAGTTTATTTCTCTATATTTTAAATTAAAAATAATCCTATATTGAAAATATATATTTAATTAAGGTAAAACCCTTATCAAAATATATTGTGTAGTATAAATTGTTAAAATCCATTTCGTGTATGTACCCAGTAGCCATTTGCAGGCGTTCCCATCTGTTAAATCATAAGCGCCGATATGCATAACTGGCTTTTGTCCGCATGGTGACGGATTAAGAATACAAAGTGTCACCACCCCTATTCATTCCATGGGTGTCGTAAGAGGCGACTAAAGGAATAAAATAAACAGCTAACACCACTGCCAAGAGAAGGAAAACTTGATACAAACCCTTTACCAACCCGTCTGGCCAGCGTGGTATAGTAGGCCAATACCTCCTTATTAAGGAGAGGTCTATGTCCAGCAGTGGACTGTTGATGGTGATGAGTATAAATTTTCCTATACAACTATAAGTTGCTAAGTTAATTTAAAACAAGGGAATATTTATATTTATTTAAAAAACATTAATTAAAATTTCCATTGTTTTTTAAAATAAAGAGTTACAAAAGATATTGACAACTGATTGGTGGTAAATATCTAAACTAGGCTTGCAGTACTGTTAAACCTTGAACCCAGTACGCCCACGTCCTCCTCGGTTTTATTTTGGTGGCCACCCACGCAGCCTGCCGCCCAGCTGATTGCCACGTGATGATAAAGTTTATTATTCGCGTGACCTACTTTTTGAATGTCGAGCTCGGGTTAGTCGAGAAGTCTGTTGAAGAGTCTAATAGAAATTTAGGGGCGTATTGCTGCAGATGTACTATGGCAACACCTCCTTTTGTAACATGTACAACAAACCATCGCATTCCTATCTCCTGAAATTTATTCTTAATTAAAGTACTGTAAGATTTGTATTTGCTTGTACCCATATCACTTGGTAAGTAAGCAGTTATACAGTTAAATACAATAATAATTCGCTATGATGTGAGTGCATTCGAGTTAGCAATTTTGTTTTTATTTTTCAAACTAGAGTAGGCTCGTCTCTCAGAGTGACCGCCACGAAACCTAAACAACTCACGTACATATTAAAAGACATTTAAATTCTATAGAAAGACTATTGTCGGAATTTTCAATCCGCCTGGACCAATGACTCGGAAGCATCTCTATCAGTCAGAGTAGAATTACGTTTGGCCTAGTGGTTAAAGCAGTCGCCACGCCGCTTTTTCGGTTCGGTTCACAAATTGTTGTTCTGAGTCTGGGTGTTCTTTGTGTCCGTTTCGTGTATGTACCCAGTAGCCATTTGCAGGCGTTCGGCCCTGTTAAATCATAAGCGCCGATATGCATAATTAGCTTTTGCGTTACGGTCTATTATTGCGGTAAATAGTAGCCTATGTGTTATTTTGATATGTAAGCTATATTATTGTGAAGTTACATCGAAAGAGCAACAAACTTACATGCATACTCACAAACTTACGCGTTTATAATTTTAGTAGGATTATGCATAATAATATACTATCATGACACAGAATATGTTTATGGATGTGTGAAGTTTTTTTTTAATTGTTATGTACAAGTTCATAGTGACAGACGATTGTATTTGTATGTAATTCTAAAATGTGTTTACGTGAAGCTATCCGTTTGCGAGATATTCAAATTGAAAGCTTCTTTTTTAAAATGGGGCGTCCCCTGTCTAAATCATTACAGTAATACATGTGAACTTTAAAGGAAAACTATTACGACTTAGATAATTTAGTTATAGAAGCCTAAGTTGTACATTACTTGGAAATCGTTCGTACAAAAATAACGATTTATTAAGGAAACATAACAATTAAATATTGGATACCATTATAATCCACGAGCCATTATGGGGTGACTACGGATCCATATTCTATGCGTGGAATGACACGCACTTGGCCGATTTGATTATATTAGTTAAGATAGTTAGGATGATTGTCTGTGATAGTAGCAGGGGACACACACACGAGGTTACAGTGTGATGTTTGGGCGAGAAGCGGAACTCATAGTTGTTGATATTCGTTATGTAATACGTTCATTCATTCAGACATTCTTCGTAAGTAATCTGTTGTGATTGTTTTATACCAGTGTGGACCTATTCTTCCTAGTAAGATCCGAAGTGATATTAAACTCCAGCGATATCTTAAACATGGATAGTAGAGGATCCGAAGTAAGATCGGCCTTGACGGATTTGTTATAATAACATTTTCATGAACATTTTGTTAACATGTTAATTCAGAAAATTATAGAATACAATTTTCATCTCGTTAACACATCGGTGAAAGTGGATGTTACTTCGGATACTCTACTATCCATAGTATCCTTGTTGGTCTAGTGGTTAGCGTATGTGGCTGCTGATCAAGAGGTCTCGGGTTCGATTCCCGGGTCGGACTAAATATTTGTTTCGGAGTCTGGGTGTTTGCTATGTATATTATGAATGTATTTACAAAAAAAAAGTATGTTTAAGTATTTATATCAGTTGTTTAGTACCCATAATACAAGCTCTGCTTAGTTTGGGACTAGATGACGTTGTGTATAATGGTCCGAAATATTTATTATTTATTTATGTAACGTGAAGACAATTTTTCGTACTCATTTATAGGAAATTGTCAATACCGGGTCTATACGATATTATGATTATATACACAATTATCATCATTCATCTTTTTCGCTGTAGCTAAATCGTAAGTCCAGTTCCTACCCAAGACCATTGTGTCGTAAGTAATGTTTTTATTATTAGAAATACTTAATTTACATAGATTAAAAGATCAGCCAGTAGTATGTTTCTGTATGTATCATGATAACACCCACCTAAATTTAAGGAGACAGGTAACCCTCAGTGATTTTATCATTTATACGAATCTATATTTTTTTTTAAGTTAGCATCGAAAAAACAAAATTAGATAAGATACAATATTTAGGAGCTTAGGGGCTCCTAGTTAGAAGGTTGTTTAAGTATAACCTATGGCATAGAAATCTTTATTATTTAGGTACATATCGGCGTACTTAAATTCTGATTATATTTTTTTTAAACTTGCAATTTGTACTCTTAGTTTAAATACATATCGAACAGTGAAATGCCTCAATCAACTTTATTGAAGTGGCCCATCGAATCAAAACCAATAAAAGAAACAGTTAATTTAGTTAAGAACCCGGAGACCGTCGCAAAATACTAAATAAGAACTTCAACTCCGTCGTATAAAACCCAACGTATTTCAGTCACGTATCCCAAGCACAGTCTTAGTTCGAAAGCCTCTGCTGCAAACAGTATTTTGTAAAAATCTACCCGAGAATGAGGAAAAAAATGCTCATATTTTTGCGGCTGCATTTATTTTGCAACAGGGTCTGACCTGAAAGTTAAGTAGGTACGGTTCTTCGTTTAAATATATATGTATGAAAACTTGATGAATTAATAAGTTGGTGAGACCATATACTCTTTTTACAAGTAAGTTTTCATGTTTTGAGTGTTTTAAGGAGAAGCAAGAGAATCAAATAGTAGTCCCACCACTGCAACGCGTTACCGACTCTTTACCGTGACAACCGATATATGTATACGGGGGGGACTGTGGGCATATGCTATATATAAATATGGAATAGACGAATTTATCATACACACAGAATGAGTAGATTTAGAGTCTACTCAAAGTGCACACTTGAAAGCACTTTTCCCCTCAAAGTTGGAGTCAAACACAGGAGGGTGACGTCATCGCTGGATGATGATGATGATACGGGTTTACTATAAATAATAATTATGATCGACCATCACATATATTCTGAAACAAGGCTCTCTCGCAGCAGTATCCTAAAACTAGTTTCCAATTTTCATATTTTCATAAAAAGTATTCCTATTTCGACCCAGATATATATAATATATAAAGCCTGTGTTACAAGATACCTCAAATTTAGTATTCGAGGTATCTTGTATTACAAAGCCATTGATCCCAGCTCTCGTCCGAACATAGCTTGGTTTCGTTAACAAAAGGCTACTATGGATCATTTGGATTCAGTTACCTGATGTTATTTGTTCACTAAAGGTGAGCTGTCATAACCCATCATAGGTTTGAAGGCGGGTAGGATCAACTTCGTGAATTAAATTGACAAAGAAGTATTTATTAATATGACATTGGTACGTATTGATGTAAAATTTTTAGGGTTCTGTAGCCAAATGGCAAAAAACGGAACCCTTATAGATTCGTCAAGTCTGTCTGTCTGTCCGTCCGTCTGTCACAGCCAATTATTTCCGAAACTATAATAAAATAAAATAATAAATATTTGGACAACTTTTACACACAACATCATCTAGTCCCAAAGTAAGCAGAGCTTGTGTTATGGGTACTAAACAACTGATATAAATACATAAACATACTTTTTTTTTGTAAATACATACATATTATACATAGAAAAACACCCAGACTCCGAAACAAATATTTGTGGATTTCACAAATATTTGGTCTGACCCGGGAATCGAACCCGAGACCTCTTGATCAGCAGCCGCATACGCTAACCACTAGACCAACAAGGCAGTCATAACAGTCTATAAGAGTTATACTGTTGAAATTTGGTTAGTCGATGTATTCTGTGAACCGCATTAAGATTTTTACATAAAAATTGAAAAAAAACAATTCATTTTGGGGGTCCCCATACTTGGAACTGAAACTCAAAAATTTTTTTTTCATCAAACCTATACGTGTGGGATATCTATGGATAGGTGTTCAAAAATGATGTTGAGGTTTCTAAAATCATTTTTTTCTAAACTGAATAGTTTGCGCGAGAGACACTTCCAAAGTGGTAAAATGTGTGTCCCCCCCCCCCCCTCTAACTTCTAAAATAAGAGAGTGATAAAACTAAAAAAAATATATGTTTATATTACCATGCAAACTACCAACGAAAATTGGTTTGAACGAGATCTAGTGACTAGTTTTTTTTTTTAATACGTCATAAATCGTAACACGCAATTTACCTTTCATCCAATCAATACATATAAAAACGTCGATGAAAGTTACAACGAACTACAAGAACTTTTATATGATGTCACTTGCTGATACGGAACCCTTCATGGGCGAGTCCGACTCGCACTTGGCCGTTTTTTTTTCTTAAGTTTACCAAAGTGGCTCTATTCTGCCTGATGGAAAGTATGAGTAGAATCCAAGAGTGGTCACGATCATTGTGAGTATAAGCAATGCAGAATGGTGACCCACACTAAAGCGTCATAATATGATGCTTCTGTTTCATAGGACCTCATGTTTACTATTTTAAAACGATTACTATTTTCCTCCCAACTTAACTACTTACAAGGCAACTTTTGATTAACCTTAACACTTTTTAAATATCTATTCAAATAAAAAAATTGAAGTATCTGTATGTAACATCAAATTAACAGTTTTTTTACACTTTTTTTTTATTTTTTTTTTATTGCAGTTTTGAGGTAAGTAACGTAAGTACTTTCACATGCTAATTTAGCATGTGAAAGTATTTACGTTGCTTACCTCAAAACTGCAATTTAAAAAAAAATGTCAGTCTGTTTGTTCCGGGTAATCTCCGGAACGGTCAGACTGATTTTGACTGGACTTTCACTGACAAAAAGCTGATAGCCTATGCAGTAACTTAGGCTAATTTTTTTGTGACCAGCTTCGCTCAGTGGTGTTTGTCAAATCAACTAATTCTGAAGATAATATTATTAAACATATGACACACCATGTGCGACTATAATTTAACAGCCTTAAACTTTCTGTGATACGTTCTTTTAGCTCGGATTGTACTTTATTCTTTATTTAAATTTCCAATTGCATTTTGAAATTTAAATAAAGAATAAATAATGGTCGAAATTCGAACATGATTCCCTACATTTTTTTTTTTTACTTCTCTGCACTACTCTTTTATATGAACTTTAACAGTCTGCAAACCATACTCTTTCGTCGGCATAATTTTCGTACAAGAGGTATAAAGTTTTTTGTTAGGTCATCATAACAGAGATTCTGCCTAATTAGAGATGTGCGACGTGTGTGACATGTGTCAAGATATTAATATATGACCTTTAAAATAAAGTTAAAATATAAAACAAAACATCACCGCAGCAAACGTTAGTGACACCGTTACTAATCCTTACTAATATTATAAATGCGAAAGTCTGTCTGTCAAACTACTGAACTAATTTAAATGAAATTTGATACACAGACAGTCTTGAGCCTTAGAAAGGACTTAGGCAACTTTCTACCCCGAATACTGACATACACGCGTATGGAACCGTGGGCGAAAAATAGTTCTGTATATCATCTTCCTAGCTTTTGTTCCCAAGTTTATTTGGGGTCGGCTACTAGTTCAACCGGTTTTACCTGAATTTCAGTTTTTCGACGCAGCGACTGGCATCGGACCTCCACAACCTTAAGGGAGAACTGAAATTCGATTGCTGCTAGATTGAACTAGTTGTCAGTATATTTGAGGGCACTGACTTCCCAATATATTCTATATATCTAATATATAAAATTCTCGTGTCACAGTTTTCGTTGCCATACTCCTCCGAAACGGCTTGACCGATCTTTATGAAACTTTATATGCATATTCAGTAGGTCTGAGAATCGGCCAACATCTATTTTTGATACCTCTAAAACGCGAGCGGAGCCGCGGGCATTAGCTAGTATGTTTATATATTTTACAGCGAACCAAAAATTAACTCAATTTGGCATTTTAATTTTGTTGTGTGAAAAAATTACATAAAAATATTTTATGAACGATTACGTTCAATAAAATGAACAATGTATTTGTTTCCCCGTCCAATTTAGCATTATTTGAGCCAGTATTGGCGAAGCATGAATAAAAATTCGAAGGTCGCCATCCTAAAAACCGATATTTCAATAAAGAGCTTTCTCGTTGACAGGTAATGACTGATGAAAAAGTCTCCGACGAATTGTTGTTCGATAAAGTACAATAACGTAAAGTATGAAGCCCAAAAACGAACACCAGATATCTTTAAAAAAATCTTCTATATTTGTAATATCAAAGCGAAATTGATGTAAATTCAAAAATATTTTAACTTTTTAAAATAGCAAAAAGGTTAGTCGACATCACGGGAGACCGAAGAGCTGGCAGCTACCTCGGACAAAGAATTAGTATAGCTATTCAAATGGGGAACGCTGCCAGTATCTTCGGAACCATGCCTAAAGGGACTCCTTTTAACAATATATTTTAGTTATTATATTTTTAAGGTTTATAAGTTTTATTGAAATTTAAATTAATATGTAAATAGTTATAAATAATATTTTTTTATCGATGTGAGGCCTTCCACGTATACCGAAAACTATACTAAAATGACATCTATCGAAGATGCTTCGTATTACGGAGTAACTACTAATTCTGAATCACACTACAAAAGTTTTTGAATCGATTATTGTTTATACGATATTCTCAACATTAACCATCGGGCCTTGGTTTATCATGGTCACATCGTCTATTCTTGTTTTATGTTGGAGGATATAATACCCGTTCTTTCTCCTTATTTTAATACCTCACTCATTATACCGTGCAAATGTGGGTTCGTTAATTAGAATACTATTAAAGCTATTGTTACGCTTAATATCAGCACAACATTTGGTTTTGATAAGTCTTCTAAGTTATATGTAAGTGATAAGAAAACAAAAGGTATTTTGGGCTCAAGTCTCTGAAAGCTTCAACAAAATACATGGATGCGCGACCATGTGCCATTGCCGATTATTAAGATACCTTTATATATGGTATTAATCCTAATCAAAATGTAAAAGTTACTGTTTTATAAACTCTCACCTCAATCTAATATACATAAACTCTAACAATATAATACATCCGAACACACACATACACACTAACACTCACGTACACGTTCAGTTTTGTTAATTTATATTAAGAGTTATACTAGAAAATTATTGTACCAATATTTATAACTAACATAGTTTATCAATGCTAGTTAAGTTAATCGAAATACAGGTTTTACCTAGTTTGGCAACGGAGGCTAACAAATTTTCCATTTATAACTTAATCCAGTTCTAAAGTTGAACACAAAGTATCTGTTTTTGTGCAATAAATATTTTGGACATCTAACACACAACGCCATCTAGTATCAAACTAAGCAGAGTTTGTATTATAAGTACTACACAAATGATATAAATACATAAACATACTTGTTTTTGTAAATGCATACATCTTTATATATATAATTCTTCTGTGAGTGTGTATGTCACTGAGCTTCTCTCAAACGACTAGAGCGATTTTGATGAAATTTTTTGTGTGTGTTCAAAGGGATCTGGGAATGGTTTAGATTCGCAATTGAACCCGGTAGGTGGCGCTGCGATCAAGTTCTGGAATTTTAAAGTTAGGCGTACGAAGTTCGCTGGGTCAACTAGTATATACATAGAAAACATCCAAATTTCGAAACAAATATTTGCGGAAAACAAACACATGGTCCAACCCGGAAATCGAACTTGAGACCTCAAGTACAGCAGTCGCATGCACTTCCACTGGGCCACTGAGCTATTTTTTCATAATAGTAATCAATCAATCAAATAGTAGTCAATTTTACAATAGTAATAAAACACACAAAATAGTGAAGCTTAGTAACATCAATCATCAATCATGAACAAGCCATAATGTCCCTCTGCGGGACTAGGGTCTCCTCTCAGGAGAAGGTTAAGGTCAAGACGTGCTGTGGCCACGTAATTTGCTGTTGGATGTCTTTATGTCCCGGTTGTCATGAACATCTATGACAATCGTTATTGGGAAGTCAGTCTCTCAAATTTACTGACAACTAGTTCAACCTTCGAATTTCAGTTCTCCCTAAGGGTTGCGGAGGTCTGATGTCAGTCGCTCCTTGGAAAAACTGATATTCAGGTATAACCGGTTGAACTAGTAGTCGACCCCAAATAAATTTGGGAATATGGCTAGGAAGATGATGATGTTTTTGAGCCACCCAAAGGCCTCAGTTAAGTTTTTAAGCACTAAGATTCACGACTGTTATCTTATGATAACAACAGGGCCCAACTGCTTAATGTGACCTCTGAATTACAGAAAGGCTCATAACATGTCATGCTACAAACGGTCACCCATCTAGGTACTGAGGGCGCAATCGTTGCTTACCCGCGGTGACTGTGTCCAATCACCTGAAGCCTCTTAGCTATGATCACTTCTAAAAGAGTAACCTTAGTATCGATAGATAATTGTTTGGATAATTAATACACATTTTAACAACATTTTTTTGCAGAAAGAGCATCTATTGTGGTAAGTATCCAAAAAGGGTATGTCTAAAAAATTTGACCGTAAACAATGCTTCAGGTACGTTTTCGGAATATTAAAGAACAATTCAGGTAACGCTTCTCTATATTACATCCATATAGATAAAAAGATACACTAAAATTTATCACAATAATAATGCGAGTAATATCATGATAAAATATAAATAAAATCGGGACGTTGTGGCTTTTGGCGAGAATCATTGCAATCAAACTTTCATAGTCATTTCTTCTAATAAAATCAGAAGAAATATCACCCGTACGCGCTATACAAACAGTCCGCGGAAACAAAGAACGCATGCTTCACATGCTTAACAAGGTCGAAGGTTAAAGGATAATTATACCAAAAGACATAATATGCAAGTCGCAGCCATGGGAGAAACGCGTCTTGTGTCTTCACCCCGCTAAATCTCACCATCGACGCTCCCACCCTAATACTTTACACGAGACCTTGGCTTGACCGTGAAAAGATTCCAGCAATCTATGCGACTTTCACGCCAAAACATCTGTGTAAACCCGCCCTATAGTACAACTTACAGGATTTCGACGCATTGTTTGTTACGAGACGGCTACGCTGCTACGAGATGCGTAGCAACACCGTAGTAATTAATTTATCTGCTTTCTTCGGCTGGTCATAAAAGAAGGTTTGACATCTAATATTACTAAATCTATTTTTTATTATTATATAACTTTCATCTTGTCAACAAAATCTGATAAAGATATTTTTACAAAAATGCGGAACGCATCCCTTTTCAAGTTTGAAAAAAGAACTTACCTGATATAGACGTCTCGTTCTCACGGATTGAAGGTCGGAGTGTCAGTGTTTGTAGTGTATGAGCACTGGTGCACTCGCGGTCACGTGTGTCGGCGATGGGCGCTGGCAACTGACTGAGTGAGCCCGGCCAGGAGCCCCTCCGCTCGTGCCCCGCTCTGCACCCCCGCGCCCTGGCGGATAAACAACGTGCATTGTGGGCCCGATCTGTGGGCCTACTCTGCTGTACACACACACGTGCGCTACCCGCGAGATACACTATTATTGACCTTTCCATTGCACGTTTTAGACCACGATGACTATAAGTTTAGGGGGCACACGAGCATTGTATTTATCTTCTGTAGGTAGGCGAAATTTTCAAATGTAAGCATAATGGTTATCAAATAAATTTTCCGCCCAGATAGTAAGTCTAGCGTTATAGATTTTGGATTTAAGTTTCATGATTGTACAGATCCGGGACAATGATAATGTCGGGGTAGGGTGGTGTGAATTCGGCAATTTCAGTGTAATTGTTTCCGTTTAAGGAATGTTAGCACAAATGAAGTTGTACTCGTTAGTGTAGTGATAAGCAACTGTATTGCAGTACATTTTGTATAACGTTTTGCTATTGGTTTATAAAGAGGGTGTGTCTGAGCGGGAAAATGCGCATTTGTTAAGCAATAAAGCCGGTAGTATCTAGCAAAACATCAATACTATCACCAAAAACTTGCGTCGCATAGTGATAAGAGTGACAGCAGGATGTTTAATTATTGCAGTAATTATTTAATTATTAATTAAATATTTGACCTTATAAAATAAAAATGATAAAGATAAGACTAATTAAATGATAACGATAAAGATAAATGAAATGATAAATATTTGTTTGATTAACATTACTGGTACCTCTTCTTATGTATGTTTGAGATACTCGTGAATGGTGGTACAGGTTCTTGTTAATGAAACGATGTGATCTAACTTATTTATCTCTTTTTATTTATCTTTTAAATCTTTTATTATAATTTACACTGTCACGAGTTTCATATTTAATAAATAATACTTATGTATTATATAGGTGCAGCTAGTATGATTATTGGCAATAAAATTATTACCAAAATAATTATAGGCATGATGCGAGAAGCCTAAAATCGATCGGAGAGATGTGCAATGGGAGAGGCCTATGTCCAGCAGTGGACTGCAATAGACTGATGATTATGAATATAATTAAAACTTTAAAAATGTGTAATATAAAGTGCAAGTAAGGTATTGCAACAAAATCTTCACCCATGGCTACGCTCGTAGCCCGTAGCACGGTAGAGCTAAGTAACAGATTAAATTCTTCTGAACATGTTAGGTTAACTAATTAGCCATATGGACTCATCATGCTGACCAGACGGGTTGGTTAATTTCTGAGTAATCAGGATACCTTAACCAAAAGGCCTGACAAAAATAAGTTGGTTACACATTTTACCTTGTGACAGCAAGCAATATGATCCGCGCCCATTACATTGTGTTGAGAGCACTAACCATATACATTATTCGGGATCACTATGCCACTGTTAAAATTTGTTAAGCATTATAACCAGTGCAAAATAAAGTTCACGTTTCATTTGTCCACCTACTAACACATGGAATGCTGTTCGCACCTCTAGCCAAGCTTCGAAGTTCAGCAGAACTGCTCCAACATTGCGTTGGCTAAAACAGCCTTGGATTTTGAACCGTGCCTGCACGTCCCACAGAGCTTGAGCATGTGTGTTCCGCCGTAACATTCCGGGATCATGATCTGGCGCTGTCCCCTCGCCGTTCCGACCGACAGAACGAATTTGGTTGTAGACCATTGTGTACATGTCGGCCAGAATGTCTAATGGTGGGGATCGTGATAAGACCGTCGCTGTCTCATACGAGATGGTGCGGTAGCCCCGCACGATTCGTATGGACATCAGCCGCTGCAAACTTCTAAGTTGAGCTTTACATCGGGAGGAGCCTGCCAGGTACTCAGACCAGATGGTTGCTCCATAGAGGACCATGGATCGCACGACGTCCATGTAGAGGCAGCGAACTTCCTCCCTTGGTCCCGCAAGATTGGGCAGCAGAAGATTTAGCCCTACCTTACCCTGCCTGCCTGCTGCCCCTCGAACTCGGGGGAACCAAGTCCTTACCTACCAACATGTTAAAAGTTTCTGAGAACATCAGTTATTTTTCTTAATCACAACAAGTTGTACTCTCAGCAATTAAACAAATAAATGTTGCACTGGTCACAACACTCATGCTTTCCATCAGGCAGTGTAGAGTAACTATGGCAGACTCATATTAAAATCAAGTCAAACGTAACTAATTAGTACTATTAATACCGTACTGCGCATTACAAAATCTAACGCTAATTGGAGTCTTGTTAACTACACTGTGGTGTAAAGAAAGGTCGAGGCGAAGGGTTTGAAATATCGATGTATTACGTTTCCTTGAAGCCTGCAAAATCGATTCTCGGTAATTACATTGAAGAATTACTTTGCGATAATGAAAAGTAATTAAAGGGTTCATTCTAATTATAGAGGATTTTTCTTCTGGGGATTGTCTATGAGCAAGCTTGTATTTAGCTTGATTGGTTTGGAAGATAGAAAGAAAGGAAAATTATCTTTTTCGTGGTTCACAGATACAATGCTTGATATAGAACGCCTAGAAGCACAAAATGAGAATATTAATAAATACAGATTGTATGTCCAACACTAGGATCTGCATCAAAAGTGTGGACCAGAACGGGTTGCCATCTCAGTTGAAAGCGGTGAAAAAAATTAAAATTACTTTTAAAAAAACATGAATAAAAGAGCAATGACAATGAGCATTCATAGACAAATTTTCATTTCATACCACTGTGGCGACTTCCACATACAGCGCTAGCGAAAAACATACAACAGCGCCATCTGCCGAAGGAACACTAAACCAAGAAGAATACACGCAATGATCTATACGGATTAACTACTAATCCTGAATCGCGAAAATGAAATTCTCGCGCCGATTAGCATTTATACCACATACCAACATCAACCGTTGGGCAGTGCCCGCCAGGCATGATCACCTCGCCTGTTCAGAGGATCCTCCCTTTGTGTTGGAGGAAATCGATACCTGTTCCTCCACACCACGATTACAAATAGATTACAATTCATGTCCGATGCTTATTTACTTTATTAGTAAGCTAATGACAAGTGAGGTTGATAAAAAAGAAATAAAAGAACACTAATATGTTTATTTTAAAGATGACCATTAGATTCTACTCATGCTTTCTATCAGGAAGAGTAGAATCACCATGATTGGCAGGCTTACATATAAAAAAATCGGCCAAGTGCGTGTCAGGCCACGCACAGGAAAGGGTTCCTCAGTCACCTATAATGTTTCCGTATTAATTCGTTAATTTTGTATGACGTTCTCCAAGTGAGCGCATTTTACAAGTTTAGCCTTTATAACTCCTGAACTAACAAAGTCATCTTATCTGTTATAATTTTCCTTCAAAGTTCAGTATATGGACCTCCATCACGAATTTTTCGGTTTAGCTTTTAGAGGGGGGGGGGGGCAGTTTTTACAAAAAAGTGGCCTTTAAATTGGAATATCTCGCAAACAGATACCTAAGCCACAACGTGTCTTGCCTGTCCCCAACCCGCACTCGGCCAGCGTGGGGACGTATGGCCTTAACCCTCTCTTGAGAGGAGACCTGAGCCCAGCAGTGGGACGTTATGGGTTGTTGATGAGATACCTAAATCAAATAATCAACTTAGAAACCCTTTATTATTTTTAAAAGTCCTATCTAATGATATCCCACACGATGGGGTAGCCGCGAGAAAAAAAAATCATCCCCACTTTACGTGTAGGGGAGGTACCCCAAATAAAAATATCTTTCATAATTTTATTGTAACACTTTGTCGACGTAATTACAACTCATAAGTCGCGGACAGATGGACGGACAGACGGACATGACGAATTTATAAGGATTCCGAGTCATAAGCTTCGGAACCCTAAAAAGGACACAAAAATACAAACTTATTAATAGTTTAGTACTCACCGTCATATATATACATACTCGGGTAGGTAAGAATAATATAAGAAAATAACAGTGTATATCGTGTGGGCCTCATATCGGTAAAGTCGGTCCGCAGAGACTAAATGCAATTGAACCTGTCAGGCAATTCCATGCATAATTTCAAACGTATCGTCAATATCGTTCCTATATGAACCTTAATCTAATACAGTGTATTTCATTGACTCTTGTATTACAATCATATACTTTTAAAAAGGTTTAATAGATTTGCATTTGATATAAATACATAAACATACTTTTTTTTAGGGTTCCGTAGCCAAATGGCAAAAAAAGGAACCCTTATAGATTCATCATGTCTGTCTGTCTGTCCGTATGTCACAGCCACTTTTTTCTGAAACCATAAGAACTATACTTTTGAAACTTACTAAGTAGATGTAATCTGTGAACCGCATTAAGATTTTCACATAAACATGGAAAAATAACAGTATATTTTGGGGGTCCACATACTTGGAACTGAAACTCAAAAATTTTTTTTCATCAAACTCATACGTATCTATGGATAGGTGTTCAGAAATGATGTTGAGGTTTCTAATATCATTTTTTTCTAAACTGAATAGTTTGCGCAAGAGACACTTCCAAAGGGGAAAATGTGTCCCCCCCCCCCCTGTAACTTCTAAAATAAGAGAGTGATAAAATTAAAAAAAAAATATTTTGTACATTACCATGTAAACTACCAGCGAAAATTGGTTTGAACGAGATCTAGTAAGTAGTTTTTTTTAATACGTCATAAATCGTAAACCGCAATTTACCTTTCATTCAATCAACGAACTACAAGAACTTTTATATGATGTTACTTGCTGATACGGAACCCTTCATGGGCGAGTCCGACTCGCACTTGGCCGCTTTTTGTGTATAGGTCCGCTAAGGTCATCACCCCAATAAGGCTCACGACTACATAATTACGCTATGAATATAAGAAAATTAGTTGGTGTATTATCTTTACGACGACTCTCCCATATCGTTGAGAAGAAGTTCATGTACCTTCTTTTTAAATACGAAACGGTTACTGGACATCATGATTTCAAGAGGGAGTGCATTTCAAAGTAGGAGCGCTTGGACGAGGAATGAAGAGTTTATAGGACATTGGCATTCCAAGAATCCACTTCATTATTATAACTTTGTTTTTAACCGACTACGGTGATTTTAAAATAAGAAATATTTGTATAATTTAAATTAATTCATGAATTACAAGGAATGAGTACATATTGACATACTTTTATAGCCATTTTAATACTACCCTCTAAAAAAATCCATTTACATTAGATAATAATTTATGCGTATCTAATATATAAAATTCTCGTGTCACAGTTTTCGTTGCCATACTCCTCCGAAACGGCTTGACCGATCTTTATGAAACTTTATATGCATATTCAGTAGGTCTGAGAATCGGCCAACATCTATTTTTGATACCTCTAAAACGCGAGCGGAGCCGCGGGCATCCGCGAGTATAATATTTAAATGGCATCAATTAAATTGACATATTTTAATGAAACTTTAAATGACATTTAATTTTATAATTATATGTACAATGCAACAAAATTTGACAAAGTTTCTTTCAAAGACACTTGAATATAGTTTTCCAAAGGATTTTGGTGTGCTGAATCCTTGAAATTTTAGTATAGGTACCTGTAAACTCCATAGATGCACTATATAGTTTTCTAGGTATACTTAAACTTGAAAGATCACAGAACCTCAAAAATAGGCAAAAACTGCGTTTGTCGCACCTTTAATTTAGAATATCTCATAAACCTGACGTGATAGAGCGATTCTTCTGTAATTGAATTCAGCACACCAAAATCCTTCGGGAAAGTATATTCAGGTGTTTGTCACACACTGCCCCGCCGGGGCTTACGGCGGGGCAGTGTGTCGGACTGGAACCGACTAAAACCACACGGTGTGACCTCTATGCGCTTGAATGTTGGTAGGAGTACAGGGTAGGGATTTTGTTCTGGACCCCTCCCGGCAACCGCCTTTCTTTTTTTTTTATGTGTGGAAAATCATCATGGACCGTCACCCCACCGGGGTAGTGTAATCGTAACAGTAATCGCATACGCTACCATTGCGGCACTAAAACAGTCAAGGTTTTAAAGTCATAGTAACGCACGATCAAATTTTTTACTTGAAAATAATAGAAACTGAAGAGATTTAATATTCTGTGAATATGCAAATGTAGTCAATTATGTTCAATTCGTTACCTATGGCCTCTTTGTTGTTGAGTTTCTAAGAAACAATACTGGTCTGACCTTCATAGGCCCGCAATGTATAAAAATGCTTAACCTTCTTTGTGAACTACTAACAATCAATACATAAATTAAATCATACTAGTGATCGTCATGTGTGTGAGAATTTTTAAATATTTCTATCACAGAGAATTAGCATTGCCATTCAACGTGGCAATGCTGCCAGTCTTTGGGGAACGTTACCAGAGAGTGAGAGATAATGCGGGAATTTTTTTGGCGTTTGCATGTAAATATATTCGGTAAGTTCATATTGTTAATAAAGAATAGAATTTTATATATAAGATAGAAAATTAGTATAGAATACAATGTTTTTTGAAGTTATTATTTTACAAATAACAGAAAATATGAAATTTTCGATAGTTGTTATATAGTATTTTTAATATAGAATTTCACATCGACTCCTAGCTTATCCAATATCGATTATTTCGTTTTGAATATGTATGTAACGATAATACCGTTATCATTGATATACATCTTACATCGTTGTTCATAGAACCGCAATTATGTGTGAGATTGCAAGAAAATGTTTTTCTCACTTACACAAAAAGAACTTAAGTACCTATTTCTTAAAAATATTTAGAATAAAGTTTCTCAATATAATAGCAGTAACTTCACTTATTCAACCAATAAATGGCTCTAAAATACATCATGATTGTTATTGTTGCGTTTCATAAGCTTTGAAACCAATAATAAAAATGTTTTATTAAACAATTACTTTTTTTTTAATTCTAATAAAATAAAATACATAAGATCACCAGCTATCGTCAGTCTTAAAAATACAAGTTTGTCGCCCTTACAGTAGTATCAGTAGGTTTTTACGCGACTGATTTATCTATTTATATTTTATTTATGATAATCTCAAATCATCATTTTCCAATTCATTCAATTTACGTTTAAATAAGCCGGGTAAATAAACCTCTATCACACATATCTTAAATTTCAATTCCCTATGAATATTATTACGAGTCAGAAGAAAAGGTAAAGCTCTGAATCGTAGAATACAATGAATTTGAAATTCATTTTCATCAAGTGAGATCAGTGTTGCGTTTAATTAAAAACGTTCGGGCAAAGCTGCACGAGAACTGAGAATATTTAATACTTTTTATTTCCCCTTTGAATGCTCGCGACTCGTCATATCTTTTATTTCTTTTACGAATATAATTTCACATTTAAATTACACGGGTAACATCACACGGGAGGTATTTTATTGTAAGAATACCAAATAAAATTACGAAACCCTGGAGTTTTGTACATACTAGTATATTACTAGCTATAAGCTTTTGCATTACATTTATATTTAAAAAATTGGTTGCCCTGCACAAGTGGGCAGCAATCTTTCATTTTTGCTCGTTTTACTTGAATGCGCTTGCATTCAAGTAAAACGAGATTGAGGCAGATTACACAAATATTTGGTCTGACCCGGGATTCGAACCCGAGACCTCTTTGAATGAAGGAAAAGGCCTCCTTGAAATAAAAGCTATTCGATTTGATTCCGCTTGTCCATCTTAAAACACCTATATGAATCATACATACTCTAAGAAACCTGTCGTACTTGGTCTATAAAGCTTATGACATCAGCTTCACTCACGCGTTACCGACCCTGTTAGATTATTATTAGAATTTTATGTAGTGTACTCTACTGGAAACGAATGAAGGTAGGACATTTTTAACTCGTAGTGCTTGAACATTCAGGTTTCAAGGCTGGACTACCTGCTATTGGTGGTCGAAATCTATTTTTATATCTACTCTTTTACTTTTAAATAATCATGACGTTTTATACTGAAGAGCATCTATTGAAATCTTGTTCATTAGGATGTTTTAGGGATTCATTATGACTCCCTGTCTGTCTGTCTGTCCAGATGTATGTCACAGCCTCTTTTTTCCGAAACTATAAGAACTATATTGTTGAAACTTGTTAAGTAAATGTATTCTGTTAACTGCATTAACATTTTCAAATAAAAATAAAAAAGCAATATATTTTAGGGGTACTATTTAGAACTGAAACTCAAAAAAAATTTTTTTTTCAAACCCATGTATCATGGGTATCTATGGATAGGTTTTCAAAAATTATATTGAGGTTTCTAATATCATTTTTTCTAAACTGAATAGTTTGCCCGAGAGACACTTCCAAAGTGGTAAAATGTGTATGTGTGTGTGTGTGTCCCTGTAACTTCTAAACTAAGAGAATTATAAAACCAAAAAAGAAAATGATGTACATTACTATGCAAACTTCTACCCAAAATTGGTTTAAACGAGATCTAGTAAGCAGTTTTTTAATACGTCATAAATCGTAAACCGCAATTAACCTTTCATTCATACACTATTAATAAAACATCGATAAAAGTAACAACGAATTACAAGAACTTTTATAAGATGTTATTTGCTTCTTCGATACCCTTCAGGGGTGATTCCGACTCGCACTTGGCCGCTTTTTATGTATATGAGCTTGCCAAAGTAATTCGAGTCTCCTGATGGAAAATTAGACTCTAAGAGTAGTTCAACATACTCATTGTGAATACAGATAACCCAGAATGGTGATGGTCACCCGCACTGTGGCAGTCTTTTGAGATGCTTCTGAGTCATTGAGCCTCCGGACTCGCACTCAACAATGAAATAAGACAGTATGAATGTAGTACTTCTTACGCACTACTAATGTGAAAATGCTAAAGTAATGTAGAGGTAAGACAACGTTTTTTTTTTTTTTTTTCAAAGAATATGTTTTTGTACAAATGTATTTAAGCCTACCAAAGTGACTCTACTCTTCCTGATGGAAAGCATGAGTAGAATCCAGGAGTAGGGGTCACCATCCTGATTGTGAGGGTAGGCAATGTAGTATAGTGACCCATACCGTGGCGGCCTGGTTAGATAATTCTGCATTATTCTCCCGGCCTTCGGAGTACGGGAGAATGGTGCAGAATAGTTGGACCTCCGGACCACTCACCAACAAAATACGACAACAAGAATGCTGTCATTATCAGGATGGTCTTCTGTGTGAGGGTAGTACTGCTCCGGTCGAGCCCGCCCATTCGTGCTGAAATCTCCGTGGCTCTACTACCTGTGAAAATTATAAATAAGTACGTGATGCCGAAAATTATAAATAAATATAGTACAATATAGTAAAAGATTTGCTTGTATACCGTCGGAGGGTGAGAGCCTGGAGAACCGTTATACAGGTCTAGAACCTAGTGCAGACTCCAGCTCTCAAAAAGGTTTCTACTTATTTTGCATAGAGAGTCTTTGTTATTTTGACCATGTACCTTTTGAGAGAAAATAATTTTTTTAAACAATAAACCCCCTAATTCTTGTGTGCCCAGGGCCTCGCGAATAGGTTAAGACGGCCCTGGGGCTTCAGCCAGTAATTATATAATATAAAATAATAATTGTGTAATCCAATAATTACTGATATCCATTTACCAACTAACGAGAATAAGACAATTATATTTCAAAATGAAATCGAATCGCGACCGTTTTCTACATCAAAACTTCCAGTATAAGTAGACCTGAGATAGTTCGTTACGTACGCCTTGGGGATTTCAAAGAGCGTTTTATATAGAGGGAAGGTGGAGCTCAGGTGAAATTGGACCCCAACTGAATCAGCCTCCGGCTATTGGTAGGTTTCCTCTACTTTTATATCCAACGCATTCACTATTTCTTTGTTGAAACAGTAGATTAAGTTGCTTTTTTTTTCCTTTTATATCAAGGTATATAACCGAATTGACGATTGAAAATAGGCCCTTTGGACAACAATAAATTTAATTTGAGAAATTACTAAAACTGTGCGTCATATTTATTTGGACATCTGACATACAACATCATCTAGTCCCAAACTAAGCAGTCTGTACTATGAGTGCTAGTCAACTGATATAAATAGGTACTTAAATACTTTTTTTGTAAATACGTACTTGTTATAAATAGAAAACACCGAATTTCTGATACAAATATTTGCATATCATGTGAAGAATTAATCTGACCCGGGAATCGAATGCGAGACTTACATACGTTAACCACTAGACCAACAAGGAAGTCATCAAACCTAAGTACTTTTAAACTTAAATTCATGAAATCCACTAAGTAATAATATAACTTAGACAATTCTCGTGTTACGTTGTTGCTCACGATAAAACTATCATAACCATTTCTACGTCGATTTTTATATGTGTATTTAGCTGAAGATCGGATAGTTAATATCGCTCTTAGAGCAATGGGAGCCGAGCATGATTGAAAATGAATGACATTTGTCAGGTAGTTTCAGCTGACCCACGGAACATCGTCTCATGTCAAAATTAAAACAGCCAAGTATATATTAACCCTTATAAGCTTCTCTCACACAGATGTTGTTTTGTTTCATAATTATAATTTTAACAAAAAGGAACCGACTTCAATGAAAGTATTCCGAGTACCCAAATCGCGACAATGTGCCTATGATATTTGAGGAGTTCCCTCGATTTCCTTGGGATCCCATCATCAGATCTCGATATGGTGACGATGGGACCACTTATGTTGCATACATAACCAACAATGTACAACAGCAAAATTTCAGAACCAATATGTAACGATAAATAGAAATAAATAAAAATTTACATCTCAATATCATCAACATACCATAATCTCCCACTACTGGTCTCCTCTCAGGAGAGGGTTAACACCATACCCACACCTCACAATATTCATCACACAGCATTAATTGTCTTGGCTAGAAATCGAATTCAACCAAAGAATATAAATCACTAACCGCTATCAAAAGACTTATGTTTTTTCAAACAGCACTTGAAACTACAAGAAAATTTTAATATTACCTCCAGATGTATTTAACCCGTCAAGAGTGTATTTTCCTGTCGAGATAATTTTGGACATCCTATAATTATATTCCTATCATAACTTTTAAAACCAAATCTGCTAATTTATGGGACAATACAATCTCTTTTCCATTCTATTTAAGGTCAGCGAATTTTTTTAAACGAAATGTAAATTATACCACCTAAAGGTCGCGAAAGATTTCCAATTAGATCTAAGATTTTTCTGAAATGTCAAATATAATACAGATTACGATTTACTTAAGACGATAAAGTTAAGCGACATTCGATTTCACTTACCGCCCGCCTTATTATACCTTAAATGTCAAATGGAAATGAAGCTGTGATAACTTTAGTTGATGATGAAATTAGATTTTTTTGGAAAGTATTATTTCTTATCGAGTTCCATCTTCTCATCTCAGCTTAGTTGGAGAGATTTGCAAAAGTACAAGTGATGAGTGATACAGTTTTGTTAGTTTTATGTAACATTACTACTTTCGATTCGATTCTTCGATGTTTGTTGGACTGCGACTGAAGATTTATGTTAATCGAGTATAAAATTAAATTGCAGTATCTGTGTGGAATAGTTTTTCACTAAATTAATTTAAAATATTATAAGTAAGTATAAATTAGTTCATAAGAAATCATGTCACGCTTATATCAAAAAAGCAATATTTTAATATTTTGTCTATCAATTTGTCCGTCCCGGTCTGTTAGTTTCGGGTAATCTCTGGAACGAAAAAAAGGATTTTGAAGGGATAGCTTTCACTGGCATTTATTATAAGTAAATAAGGCTATTTTTTTGTTGACTAGCTTCTGTCTGCCGCGTTACTCAATAAATGCCTGCGTTAGCAACAATAACCGCGCGAAGCGGAACTCAGTAATCTTTAACACACTCTGAAGCCTAAAGGGCTTTATGAATTTTACGTTTGAGATATTGTTAGATTGTTTGATTGCGTAAAGGAAAATTTTAAATGTTTTTTTAAAGTGTGATAGTGATGACACTTGTCAGGCACAAATAGTTAAGTTGCTACAGCTGATTGGAAAAAATCACCGAGGGTATGTAACGACGGCGCGGTCATTCGGATCGGTGATTCGGAGGTCACGTTAAGCTGTCGGCCCAAGTTGTTATCTTAAGATAACCGTCGTAAAGCTTAGTTGGCGGCCTTCGGGCGGCTTAAAAACATTCAACGGTAAAATTATGTAGCCACAACGTTTTCCCTAAACACGCACTTAGCCAGCGTGACGACGTATGGACTAACCGTCTTCTCATAGAAGACCCAGCAGTAGGATAAATAGCCTGATTTAAACTCAATTCTCATTTTTACAGTTGAAAAAAGTACAACATAACAGTATGTAGTTTATCTTCAAAATAACAAAGCATGGTACACATTTTTTATGTCAAAAGTTACGTCAAACATGTTTTCTCGAGCATTCAATATCAGTAACCCCTTTAAAGCTGAGGGGACTGGCCTACGGCACGTACTGTGTACCGACTGAAGGCCACAGGTTCATGTCTTGTTTTATAATACAGTGCCTGTGCCCTGCAGGTTATGTTGCTTTTGAATTGGATATTGATAAAATTTCTTTTGATTTTATTTTCTAACAAAAGAAAGTAAAATATAAGTAGTCTATGTTACCCCTTTATAAGAATTAAAAATATTTAGAAATTGTGTTTTTGTTGTAAGTACTGTTTTCACTTGTACTGTTTTCAGAACTTCACTTTTTCTGTGCTCATAATGTAACCATTGCGCCTTTATTCATTAAATTATTTTATCGTGGCTCACACATACTAACGTGCATGAGTGCATCATATAGAGTCTACTACTTATACATTTCAAAGGTATTATTAAAATTAGTTCGATCGGTGCGGTATTATCCTCTCATTGAAATTCAACTTGAAATAACAGCATTCCTGCTGTTGATTATTTAGTAGATGTAGTAAAAAGAAATAAATTATTTTTGCATGAAATTGACGGCTGAAAGTGAGTCAGCTAATCACAAAACTGTCAGAAAAGTTAGAAAAATCTAATCTTTCTAACGTCATTCAGTGCAAGACACAAATTAACCAATGCCATCTGTTGGAAAAATAATGAATATCATTTGATTTACTACACCCATTACTTTAATTACACCCAATAAGTTTTTTTTTGTTAGATATTATTATCAAGGTATCAAGGTGCATTCCTCCATAGCATATTGATGCAGCATAGCTAATCATTATAGGAATCTCTTGTCAGTATAATGTACTCATCATTCATTCATCAACAACCCGTAACGTCCCACCTGGTCATCTTGGATTTCCTCTCAGGAATGGGTTAGGGCCAAACGTCCCCATGCTAGCTAAGTGCGGGTTGCGAACTGGAACAAAGTTATGGCTACTAATCTTGCCGTTGTATGATTTTAAGCCGCCTGACGACCTTTAACGAAGCTTCACGCCTGTTAAGCTATGATAACAACCGAAACGGACTCCTTAACGTGATCTCTTTCGTTGCTGACCCTCGATGATTGTTCCTAATAACCTTATATAAAAGCAACTGGCTGGCAGTGCCTCGGTAGTACCTTTACTCTGGCCCACCCACGCCTCTTCATACATTTCCCGCCTTGCCAAGCAGTAGCTATAGACCTTACTATAGTCATTTTAAAGGTAGAAGAACTACGCTGATTGCAGTACGAACAGGCCAGCTCGATCGGTGCTGTACTAACTTGAAAAAATAGCTTGCATGCTGTGGTGTTTTATCAGTGAGTGCGAGACCGGAGATCTAACGATGCAGAAACATCTCAATAAGTGTGCGTCACCATATTTTATTCTACTTATGCTTTCCATCATGCAGAGTAAAGTCATCTTGCTATGGAAAACTATGAAACCTTTATGAGTATGTAATGTATATTAGGCCATTAGATTACATCATTTATCAACCGACATCGTGTTCTACCTCACACCTGAACATTACATACTATATTAATCAGTGTTTCTTTCAACATATCATTTAATGTAACTAAATATTCATGAAAATAAGGCATACCACACTGGCCACAGATGGGTTGTTCTACATACTAATACACCACACTGGCCACAGAGGGGTTGCACTACATACCTACTACACCACACTGGCCACAGACGGGTTGTTCTAACTTATTTTATTTTTCTATTCTACATGTCTAAAACTTTTGTTTTTGAGACAATACCTTTGTTAGGTACCTGACTTTATTTCCTAACATTACAAAAGTGCTATCGAAACTTTCTTAAAAACGACTCTGCCCGGATAAAGTATTAATAAATAACAAAGAATCCACAACCCCTAACATAAAAGTATAATTAACATTTCGAAACGTAAATGGACGCCTCATTCAGTCACAAATTATTAATATAAAATCCCGACAAAGCTATTTAAAGAGCACCTCTGCTAAATATCGTCATCAACCGTAGGATTTGTAGGTTTAGATATTCGTGACTTAGGGGAGAAAACGTTTGCAATTATACCAATAAATAACAACAAATAACATTTAATTTTGGATCGACCGATTATTTATATTTTAAAATAAAAATGGCGTCATTCTATTAGTGCAGAATACCTATTTAAAATTAGGTCTACTGTTTTTTTTTATATTTCTGAATATGAATAAGAGACGTTTGAATTTACATGAGAGTCATAATGATGATGGAGTTAGTATAGTAGATAATATATAAAATATTTAACTTAATACAGTGTTCTGTTATTTAGTAGGTATATCCCGACGTAAGATTGATATAATGCTGTCGACAGAACCATGTTTACACACATTTAATCAATATAAAAAGATCGCTAATATTTACTTATTTTATTTATTCTTTACACACATACATTATGAGAAAATAAATACGAAAAAAAAACAGAAATAAATAAAACTGGCTTATCTAATGATAAGTGTGGAAACCAGACCTAATGGTCTGGTTTCCACAACGCCGGACCGTCAGATCTGCCGTAAACCGGACACCGGACAGAGTGTTCACATTACACCGGATCCTCGAACAGTCAAGTACTCAGCTCAGCTAAATTTGGACCTGTGCACATAATGGACGACGAAATAGTTGTGTTATGGTGGTATGTTAATAGAAGGAAAAATGAAAGCAAACATTGGGTACATTCTATTTTCGAATGACAGCAACCACTTTTGACGATTTACTGATGAAAATGCGAGCCAAATGTGCGGGAGCGCGGGAGGGGCGAGGGGAGCACAGGTGCTGCAAACATATATTTTTTTTTTAGTTTTATCACTCTCTTATTTTAGAAGTTAGAGGGGGGGGACACACATTTTTCCACTTTGGAAGTGTCTCTCGCGCAAACTATTCAGTTTAGAAGAAAACGATATTAGAAACCTCAACATCATTTTTGAACACCTATCCATAGATACCCCACACGTATAGGTTTAATGAAAAAAAAATTTTTGAGTTTCAGTTCCAAGTATGGGGACCCCCAAAATGTATTGTTTTTTTTCTATTTATATGTAAAAATCGTAATGCGGTTAACAGAATACATCGACTGACCAAATTTCAACAGTATAGCTCTTATAGTTTCGGAAATATTTGGCTGTGACATACGGACGGACAGACAGACAGACAGACTTGACGAATCTATAAGGGTTCCGTTTTTTGCCATTTGGCTACGGAACCCTTAAAAGTACCGACAGTTTCTTAAAGACAGAAAAATATCTTCGCTGAAAAAACACGCGGAATAAGCTGTATTATAATTTTCATAGGAATCAATTTTAAATCAATTATCAACAGATGCACTTTAGAAACACAACCCTTTACCAATATTACACAATTGCAAATATCTTGAACAACTGTTTATTATAAGATGTTTAGTAAAATTAATGTGAAGAAATTTTCTTGGAATTCCAATTAAATTTGTTGAAGACAATGGGTCCCCAACGATGTGACCCCAAAGAATATCCGAATCCGAAACCTTACGCCGCAAGTAGAAGCGGTTAAAATTGTGAAATTTATTAATAGTTTTATAGATTTACTAGCTTTCGGCCGCGACTCCACCCGCGTCTATTTCGCGATATTCTCAGACTTTAGATTATCTGGGTACAAATTCATAATTATCAGTGGTTTTACAGTTTATCGCGAACAGACAGACAGACGCGGCTGAAGACTTTATTTTACTATTATGTAATGATTAATGTAAATAGATAAGGCTTTACAACACTTACAGGTAGTATAGCCAGACTGATTTCAGCACGAATGGGCCGGCTCGACCGGGTATTATTACCCTCACACAGAAGACCATCCTAATAATGACAGCATTCTTGGTGTCGTATTTCTTTGGTGAGTATGAGACCGGAGGCCCAATCATTCTGCATCATTCTCCAGCAGAAACTTAAGCAGAAACATCTGACCAGGCCGCCATGGTATGGGTCACCATACTGCATTGCCGACCTTTACAATGAGGAGGTGACCCCTACTTCTGGATTCTACTCACTTTAACATGCACTTTAACGGGACCCAATAAATGACCTGAAATAATTCGTATAAATACACAACGTAGTAACTGTTGAGAACTAGCCCGCACAAAATTAAAATAGCATGACCTAAAAGGCAGATTTTATTCGAAAACTAAATCACCTCATTGAAAAAAAAATTATATAGAGAGACCGTTGGTTTAGTTAAATAGGTTTAGTATCTGGAATTTGATTTCGTTTTACGGAACTTGACTGTCAGTCGCTATGAAACTCAATTTCGTTGAAGTGCGGATTTACAGCAGCCGCTGTCTGGCTGAGTTTTTTATAAAGTGATTCTAGTTACTGTTTCTCCGAAATGGATGCTAGAACCCAAAATATGGTTTATTTAGATGGAACGCTTGGAAGTTGCTAGAGGAATGTAAACAGATTACATAATCAGATTACAGATACAGAATCAGATGCAATGAGATACTACAACTTTTAAATATTCTTTTTTTTCCTACTGAAACTGCAACTGGTCTTAAATATTTACATGACTCAACACGTTTCAACGCATCAAATAGGTATGACCTAACACCTAGTGCAGATTGTCACGTTCATTGTCCACGTTCGCAATGAGGATGCTTCCACCACTTTTGGAGTGTACTTTTGCTTTACACCATGCTGAGTAGTCATTGTAGCAGCGGTAATAAAACTATTGTCTGTCTGTCGTAGACAGTATTTTTCACACGATAGTACTATAATATATCATTCATTTGTTATAATATTAATCGCCATAATAGTGGTCCTCTATAGTTAAACAATGAAATTGCACATATGTAAAGATAAATTACATAAAGTCTATGAGAACGTTTCATTCTACCCAGGACTGACGCCGGCCGTGCTATCAATACTTCTTTGCTGATCTTTTCATCCTTTAGAATTTGTACAGAATAGAATAATGCAGTTTTTGATTATGTTCTATAATGATTGAAAATTAAATTCATTGAAACTGTCTATCAAAAAAACTGTTTAAATTGGACAAAAAGCCATGTATTCATTGTGGCAAGACCAATAAAAAGTCGAATCACCTGACTAGTCGAGAAACGTCAAAACAACGTTAATGGCAGTTAATGGAGCAAAGCAAAATTGACGTACGCAGGGAAATCCTATATTTTGTGTAAAAACGCGTCTAAAACATTGAAAATTGTGTTAAACGAGTTAAAAATGGCATCTATACCCCTAATGTTTGCCCAAGAGGACTGTGAGTTGGGAGGCAAAGACTCTATCGAGGTGAATATGTTAAGTTTTTAATGTCTATGTAGTGAATGTTGTTATTCATGTTTGTCCTTCAACGTATGCATAAAGAATTTCACTTTTATGTACAATCACACTACGATAATAGAGCAGTTCGTATGCTAATGAACTTCGAAATCAAGAGATGTTTTTGAATCCATATTTCTTATTGAAATTATAGCAACTGTTGGTATTTCCCCTTTCCTGTAATTTTAATATTGTTATCGATAAGATAAATAGTTTACACATGGGCTTTATGTTCTTTATCAATGTTTTGCTCAGGTAATCTTCAAATTAGTTATCAGAACTTCAGAACATAATTTATCATTAATTA
This sequence comes from Phragmatobia fuliginosa, assembly GCA_932526445.1. Lineage (NCBI taxonomy): Eukaryota > Metazoa > Arthropoda > Insecta > Lepidoptera > Erebidae > Phragmatobia > Phragmatobia fuliginosa. The sequence goes on along the minus strand of OW052058.1, from coordinate 5,600,987 downwards.
AGATGTTTTCATCAATTCCTTTACATTTAATGAAAGATGGTTATGGAAAATGACCATTGTAAGAAGCCCTTCCTATCTAGTATAGTGAGATAATCTTTGCGAATGATACATCAATGTGTTTGTACTGATTGTCTATTTGGTTCAGCCTGACAATGTCTAGTCTCCTACAAACAATACTCTCGTTCTCAATATATGAGCAATGTCCTTGTAGGTGGAGCCATCGCCACTCTTCTCGGTTTCCTGCCCTCTGCTTAACCTCCGAATAAGCCACGATTCCCAACTTATCTTTAACTTGCTGTATGTATGTCATTCTAGGCTGTCCTTGTTTTCTCTTGGCTTCTATATTCCCTTCCAGTATTATTTTGACCAAACTGTCGTGTATTATCAATAATATAGCAAATATTAGAATCAAGTAAAGGAGGAGTCAATTTTAATGGGAATACTGAATGCTTTGTCAGATTTACAGATGATATTGCAGCAATAGCTGACGGTACAAATAATTTTGAACAATGATACAAGTCAATAAAATTTCAGTATCATTTTACAGTATCAAATGAACAGTTTTTCACCAAACGCATGTGAGAGTCATATACGGTACTAACATTAAAAATGTGATGTAATAGCAGGTAACACTGTGGGACTCTGCTAGTGTCCAATACCTATGCTAAAAAGTTCAATATCCCATAAAGACCAGGCCCATAGTATTTAGTGTTCTGAAACCTCCCATGCCAAAAAGTCAACTTACTGAATTGTTTAGTGGCTCAAAATTTCTTGTCACAACCAAATACCAAAGGCGTATTACTTTAATGCGTTAACGTTTTTTGCCTACTTGCAGCCGTTCGTTCGTTTTCGGGCTATAACACATCGCCATCTACCTTTAAACTAAATAGAGCTTGTACTATGAAAGCTAGATTGTCTTATAGAATACTTTTTTTTGTAAATACTTGCATATTATACATAGGAAATTCCCAAACTCCGAAGGCCGGGAGAACGATGCAGAATTATCTAACCAGGACGCCATGTCACCATGCTACATTGCCTACCCTCAGAATGAGCATGGTAACCCCTACTGCTGAATTCTACTCATGCTTTCCATCAGGCAGAGGAGAGTCACTTTGCTAGGCTTAAATATGAAAAAAAAAACTCTAAAACAAATATTTGCATATCATATAAATATTTGCTCGAACCCAGAATTTGAACCTGAGACCTCAAGCAGTCCCATACACTAACAACACCGAGGCAGACAATGCAGCATGGTTACTCGTACTGGCAGTATATTGAGATACTTCTCCATTATTGGGTCTCCATTCACAATTTCATAGTGTTGCCCTAACATAAAATTTATGCAGTGTGAGCCTAGAGACAGTGGAAACATGTTCAAAGAAAAAATTAAGTCTGGGTTTCTAATGCTTATTGCGTATTCATATGACTTTAATCAAACAAAAAGAAAACAGTTATTACAAGACAAATAAATTTGTTGTCCCTGCTTATGTAAGGCTCAATTATTGTACTTTGACTTACAAGTAAAACTATTTTAGGTTGTAAAGATTAAAATCTTTTAAACAAATATTATATTTACTTAGCATTTGCTTTTAATATACATGAGTTGATGATACAGAGTATGTTTGAGATTATTATTACAAAACTGTGTATTGTTTTCAGGATGACTTCGCATACCGCAATAATGTTGCCAATGCCGACAAGCAGATCCGTCTTGCTTTCGTACGTAAAGTGTACGGTCTCCTCTCCATTCAACTGTTGGCGACCGCTGCAATCGCTGGAACATTCCACTTTGTTGAACCCATCAAACTTTTCTTACATGACAAGTAAGGTCTAATTTATAAACTTCGGAGTAAGTCACCATCTCATTCATGAAACATATATTGTAAATCAACTATAGTCCATTCACGTTAAGAAAATAGTCCTTTCATCATCATCATCATCAACAGCCTTTAACAGTCCACTGCTGGACACGGGCCTCTCCTTTAAAATGAGGTTTTGGCCTACTATACCACGCTGGCCAGACGGGTTGGTAAAGGGTTTGTTTCAAGTTTTCCTTCTCTTGGCAGTGATGTTAGCTGCTTTTTTTGTTCCTTTAGTCGCCTCTTACGACACCCATGGAATGAATAGGGGTGGTGACACTTTGTATTCTTAATCCGTCACCACACGGACATTTCAGTCCGTAGTCAGTGACGCATCTATGAAACAGTCCCTGACCTGACCTATCACATTCCAAATATAATTGAGCTTGCTAATAGGCTGCTATGTACTACATAATATATATTACACAGGTAACACTTTCGTTTAGTGAAATAAGGTAAAAGCACTAATGCTAGACACATTAAGGACACATCAAACTTCATTCTCAATTATTAAATGTATTTATCAAAAATTAGATTCAATCAATTTTTTTACTGCTAGACGAACATTTAGAGATCAATTTTTTCATATAAAATATTTTAAGACTGTAGTACTTTCTACAAAAAATTACAATATTTTAGTTTTGCCATAGACACTAAAAGATGACAGCACCGAAAATCAAATTCACCAAAAATAGACATCAATTAGCACTAATAATAGACATGACCATCACATTAATTTTTAAAATACAAAAAGACCAGTAAAACTTTATTTTTCATTGGTGTTAATGTTTTGGTACACAGTTCGCTCTCCTTTTGGTGCTAGGATCATACTTCCTTTGGGGTTCAAGAAAAAAACCCTTTCGTCCGTTGTGTTATAAACTCATTGAGGTACATTAAGAGTATCTGTATGATGATTACTGTTGAAGTAAGTCCTAACTTCTTGAATAAAGTTTTTTATTTGAGATGTGGTTTGACACAGGTTTGCGCGTTCACAACTAAAAAATTGTCGCTTGTCGTATCACCTCGTTTTGAGAGCACTCCCCTATAGGCCTCTGCCAATATTGGAATTCTTGGTATCGGCTTATCGAGCGGTCCAGTTCCGTGGCCATTTGGAGTGTAAAGCCAAATTAGCTTCAAAGAAGCTTGGTGTGCTCAATAAAGCGAGACGGTATTTCACTCCTGCGCACCGCCTGCTACTTTACAAGGCGCAGGTTCCTCCGCATGTGGAATACTGTTCTCATCTTTGGGCCGGGGCACCCCAGTACCAGCTTCTCCCTCTGGACCGCATTCAGCGGAGAGCGACTCGAATTGTCGACTATTTATCGGGATATTTCGGAAATGCATCTTCTATAGCTCATACCACGGCACCTGCGACTCCTCTGGTGTATCGGGTGTCCATGGGTGGCGGCAATCACCTACCATCAAGTGATCCGTCTGTTCGTTTGCCCCCTAATAATATATAAAAAAAGAAATATGCTTTGGAGGATGTCAAATTCGTGCTCGAAATTTAATCTGTAACTAATAGTTGACATCTAGTATACCCTAATAGTTGACACTGTCTTCTATTAGTTAGGCTAGTGTAAAACAAACGAAACTCAGATAGGAACGTTTGTTTTACAACATAAAGGCTATATTTGAATTAAAATAAGCTAACATATTCAGTTCGATGTAACCCTAGTAGAAGACACAGATGTCATCTTTTAGGTTTTTATTCAATTCTGGTACTAATAGTTAACACCACTTAAAATATGTACAAAAACACGCCAAAATAACAAGGAAAGGGTTCTAATAAATCAATAATTTCATACATTTATAATATTGAAACCAACAGTAGCCAATAATCATAAATATAAGACAAAATCATACCTGTTAAAAAGTTAGTATGCTTAACGAAAAAGCTAAGAATTACACCCAAAATGTCAACCTGCGCACATTGTTTGATGTCAATTGATACCATTTTGAAATTTGCTTTCAGGAATGTACGGAAGCTTTAGAGCATGTATCATAGTTGCACTAGGAATCTTTAACATCAATAGCAATGTTATTTAAATAATTTGTTTTCTTATTATGGAAGTTTTTTTTGAAAGTGTCATCTTTTAGTTCAATGTCCAGCATTAGTGCTTTTACCTTACTCTATTAACTAGAAATGTGTTTTCTTTTTGTATTTAATTTTACCAAAATTCTTATTTGATACATGCTTGCAACATACGGCCATTTCATGAAAATCTCTTAGGGTTTCTCTGGGTATTGGCGAGACGTTCACATGTTTAGTAGGTGTGCAAAATACATTAAATACTCGCACAGTACACTAATTTAAATCAAATAAAATAAAACGTACATACATTGAAACCAACCATATTTTTATTTTTTTAATGTGTGAAAAATCATCATGGACCGTCACCCCACCGGGGGTTACGGCGGGGTGGTGTGTCGGACTTGAACCGACTAAAAACCACACAGTGTGCCCTCTCCGCGCTTCTCCGTTTAGGAGGAGGAGAAGTCCAGGGTGAGATCTCCTTCTGAACTTCTCCAGCGCCTGCCCGCTCCTGATGCGGGCACCGTCTCGGTTTGACGACCCTCTCTTAGGCGGCGTCCGGCACACACCGACGCCGCCTCCTCGCGGCTGGCCACATAGGGCGGGTGGAGGGAAAACCCATCCCGTCCACCCACGGCCACACTCAAGGCGGCATGAGGCGCAGATGTTCGCGCCTCCGCCGCCCGAGTCGCCGGCGGCGAATCTGGTCCGATTGGATGTCGTCCTCCCGGGCCTTCTCCGCCGCCTCCTTCTGCGTGATTACGTCCTCGCAGAAGGTTGCGACCGCGGTAAATGAGCTCTCGCTGCCGGCCATGGAACGAACGACGGCCGGAAGCGAGAGATCCTCTCCGATGACTGCAGTGAGGACCCGGCGCTGCGTCTCCCATGCGGGGCAGACCGCCAGCGTGTGATGAGCCGAATCCTCACTGCAGTCGCAGTGGTGGCAGGCGGGACTCAATTCCCTCCTGGCAACCGAGTGCAGGTACTTTCCGAAGCAACCATGCCCGGAAAGAACCTGCGTCAGTCGGAAGGTAAGGGTCCCGTGCTGCCGCACTGCCCATTCGCCGATGACCGGCTGAAGCGCCTCTACGGTGGCGAGGCCAGCACACAATGAAACCAACCCTATACCAACCCGTCTGGCCAGCGTGATATAGTAGGCCAAAACCTCCTTAGGAGAGGCCTATGTTAAGCAGTGGACTGTTAAAGGCTGTTGATGATCATGATGATGATGACAGTGAGGTTGCTCATCCCACCTCTTCTGTTAAATACGTTTTTAAATTATTCTTGTCATTTTTTGGCTTGTCCTGTATAATATTTGTAGGTTTTCAGGTAATTTATTTAGAAAGTATGGAATTAAATAATCTGCAATTTATATCTACATTTTTTTAAACATTAACTTTGTATCCGAAAATTAGAGTAATAAAGCTATCAAGAATAAATTTATAACAGGAAAAAAAATCACGGTCAACTGGTAATTAAAGAGGAAAAATCGGCACTGAGTTAGTTAAAACCGAGGATCAAACCGCGTCAACAGTGCTATTCTATTAGTCATGTTGCATGCTCATGACATCACCTTGTCATGCATTTTAAAGATGTCTTCGTTAACCAAGATACCCTTGTATGGATTAGTTGTCGCACTAGAATACTTTCCATCCGCATGGGGTTCCCCGTCTTTTTTTGTATCCCCTTACAAAGCGTGGGCAAAATTCATTAACAACACTTGAATAGCTAAAAAGTAAAATACTAATAAAAGGCAGGAAAGATATAGATAATACTAGCTGATGATCGCGGCTCCGCTCGCGCCCTAGATGTATGAAAAATAGATGTTGGCCGATTCTCAGACCTACTGAATATGCATATAAAGTTTCATAAAGATCGGTCTAGCCGTTTCGGAGGACGAAAACTGTGACACGAGAATTTTATATATTAAGAATATATATAGTGGTATAAGTGGTCGCCACTTCACCAAGTGTCATGGGTTCAAATCTAATGTGGGACAACACTTTGGTTTCGCCTTATAGCATTAAACGAAATCTAATTCATTAATTTGTAGTAATCAGTTACAAATTAATTAATTTGAAATTTACAAGCTAATTCTATTCATAAAAGTGAGGTCTATTCATAAAGTTCGAATTTACACCTAACACGAAAAGTACCTACTTTACTTTAAGTACAGTTTGAAATGGTGCAATGAATGTAATGTTTCAGTAACTGGATGGTGCTCGTGGCGTTCGTGCTCAGCATGATAACCCTGTTCGCTCTCATCGCAAAGAGACGAGACTCGCCAGCCAATCTCTACCTACTGGCTGCTTTTGTAAGTACTACATTATGATGTTAAACTAATGAGTACCTATACTTATGAACACCAGCGACTCGAAGAGTCGCCCATAATCAAAAGGATGGGAGGATCTTCCGCCCTCTTATTCTGGAATTGGTGTTCCTGATATTTCTTTCCTGTTTCTATGAGTCCTGTTCTGCTTAAGAACCAAGCCTACGACGTCCAGCTCAGCAGTCAGGACCTCTGATCACCAGACCAACAATCCAAAAAAAGAACGAAACACTAAACTTCTTAGAAGCTTGATAAATTTTCCATGAATATATCTACTGATGTACGGTGGACCGACGATTTGAGGGAGGTAGCTGACGGCCGATAGATGCGGACTGCCCTAGACCGGGATGGTTGGCGTTCCTTGGGATCCCCCATCCCCATTTGTTCAGCAGTGGACAGCAATAGGTTGATAGTACCTACTTTTAATTTCTCTAATGGTGTGAATCTGTTTTGTTTCAGACGGTGGTACAAGCATATTCAATTGGCGTGGTGGTCTCCTACTACAACACCGGTGTGGTCATTCAAGCGTTGGCCTTGACGTTCGCTGTCGTCTTCTCTCTGACCGTGTACACACTCAACACTAAGACAGACTTCTCGTTTGTTGGATATGGGTGAGTTAATAAATTTAATTATAAAAGCATTACGGTTTCTCTGGTTATTAAGTAACGTGCAATGGAGAGCCTATATATAGGCTATTCTTTATAAAGCAATCTTATCGAAATGGATGTGCCTAATTGCAAGAATATATCCATTTTGTAACATGAAAGAGACAAAAGAAACAAAAACTAAGTAGATACTTAGTTTTTGTTTCTTTTGTCTTTTTGTCGGAAAATTAACGGTTTTCGAGATCGAAAACCGTTAATTTTCCGACAAAAAGTAATATGCTTTTTTTTGGCGATTTCATGAATTACAAATTTGATGACCACAATTTTTCCATAATTATGACTGTTCACGAGATAATCACGAAAAACCTTTTGTCGCGACCTTCGAGCCTAACTTTTTAACGGCACATGGATCAATGGGGACTTCTGAGATTATGTTTAAACCACAAAAGGCAGATTCATCCAAAAATCCATCTTTCCCCTATTTTTTCCGAGGTGCAATGTCTTTATTCCCTGAGCTATAATAGGCTGCCTTAGAAAACAGAGCAGTACTAACATGGCTATCTGTCATGTACGGGCAATCTGTACGCTGGTTATACTGTTCATTTGAATAAGCACAACTTTCATAAATAAACTACTTGTTTGTTTACAGCCTTGTCGCCGGTCTGAGTGTGCTACTTCTCGGCGGAATCCTGCAAATCTTCATTCAGAGCTCGGCCTTCGAAGTGGCGCTGTCCTTCGTCGGAGCTATACTCTTCAGTCTCTTCCTCATATACGACACACAGATGATGATGACCACCCTCTCGCCCGAGGAGTACATCCTCGCCACAATCAACTTATACCTGGACATTCTCAATTTGTTCCTCTACATACTTCGTATCCTCAACGAGCTAAATAGGAATTAAATTTCGTCATTCTTCAGCAGTATTTATTTAAAGCATTTTACGCACTATTCTTTGAAGTGTCAGGCTGTGATTTGAAAGCATATTTTTCGACACCAATTGCACCGTGGGTACTTTTTAGAGCAATTTGTGTTGTCTGTCGTCGAAACTGTTATTGTTTTTACCGTTATAAGTTTTCAAAGAGGATAAATTTAAAGCAGCCTCATTTTAAGTATTAAATGGTTTTACGTGTGAAATTATATACAGAGTAATTTTATTTATTGAAATATTTATCTTATAGACAATGAAATATTAAAGTCGGACATTGCCAGCAAACTTAATGTCGTGAAGCAAAACTGTTATGACATGAATTATTATGAATATAATATATATTGTTTAAATTAGAAGTATATTGTTTTACTGCCCAAGAATAGATAGTAGTTACATTAGCATATATCATCTTCCTAGACCTTATTATTCCTAAGATGAAATCGGCTACTAGTTCAACCTGTATCCATTTTACCCGAATGTCAGTTTTTCCACGGAGCTACTGGCATCAGTTCACCGCAACCCTCAGCACAGACTTGCCGATGACGTTTGCTAAAGGTGTTCGGGAAAAAAAGCCAGGTGGAGTGATGTTTCAAGATGGTTGACAGAATGCGAGTAGCCGAGGATCGAAATAAGTGGTGTGCAATTGAGAGGCTTATGTCCAGCAGTGGACTACGATAGGCTGACGATGGTGTTCATAACAACAGGGAATTCGACCAGCTCAGTCTCACCAATTTCAAACGCACAAGATGTTATAGTGTGTGCGCAAATGTAAGTGCACTCTCTGTTCCCGCGCTCATTAATCCGATGACAGTTATTTGACACAACCGGGAAGAGAACAGGCTCATGACCGACGGCTTTACATGTTCTCTGAGGAACTACAAGGCACAGGGGTAAGACCCCAACTCCGAGGCACGGGGGTAAGACCCCAACTCGGTACGGGGGTGAGACCCCAATTTGCAAGCATCGGGCTATTAAGTATTTATATAATCATAAAAACTAACAATTTTTGGCCTTAAATCATGTCGGTCAAGATGTATTTAGTTAGTAATAGAATAGGCGTTTACCTTCCAGCTCACTTGATCGCAATAGATGGCACACGCCCTATCCAAGGTAAAGTGAAACACCAAAATATTTCAGGACTAAAACTCTGTCATAAAAACTAGTGTCTAGCTTTTATGACATAGTTTAATTAAGACTTTTTGAAACATGATGTAAAATGACAAAACGAAAGGAAGAAATAACTGTATAGGTGTTTATTTTTATCACTTCAATATTTTAGAAATCCATTGCAGTACTTAGATTAGGTACTAAACATTTAGAACCTACTAGTTGATTCGAAAATATCTACATTAAAACAAATAGTAACAAAAAAAACGAGACTAAAGTCCACAAACAGCAACAATATTTTCATGCAGACCTATAATTTCATTTAAACGCATCAACCACCAAGGTTACAAATTACATTCTCACTTAAACAGGAAGTCATCAACAGGATTTAACAGTCCACAGTTGCACATACACCTCAGAAAGTAGGCTTCTGTACATGGTAAAATCATATTTTTAAAATGAAATTACTTTTTTAATAAATTAATTTGATCATCAGTCATTTCAGGGTTTCACAATGAGATTTAGCCTTCAGAGGGCCTAGTGTGAGTTTTATAACTGTGTTAATTGGTGAAGATTGTGGACCAACGACGAACTTAGTCACCGTGATAGTTGAGTAGTTGTAAAATAAGTTCACACTAGGCCCTCGGTATTAAGGAGTATAGACTCCGAACAATACAAACAATAAAACATAACATTACGTGATATTTTTACTTATATTAAAAAAGGGAAAGATAAAAACTGTTCACTATACAGTACCTACACTCAGTACAATTCTTATTTAACAAAATATTTTACAAATAATGGTGCCAATTCTGTTGCTGCGTAAACTAAAATTTTCTTCTTATTCTCTTATCTTATAAAATCATTTTTCAAAATACTATGTTGTCTTTAATTTATTTAGTGTTACATATCTAATTTTAATCTATCTGTGACACTAATATCGTTTCATAGAATAAAACTTATTTTCAGAGATGTTTAGTTCAGAGAGTTTACGAACAGCACAATTAGCGCCAATGACAAGTTGAATATACATAGTTAAAACTGACTACAATACAGACACCATTTACCTATATGTTTGGAATCTTTATAAATTTATTAACATCTATGATAAATATTTGCCAAGAAACTTGTAAAATTAAAATCATAAATAAATATTGTGTTATATTTACAGTTCGGTAGCTCTAAGGTTAGTCTAGAAAACTGTATCAGTTCATTGAAGCAGTAGGCAGGTGATTTTGAAGTTGAAGTGACAAATTAATACGACATGTATTTTGATCAAAAATTCTTAATAACAACGTGGAGTCTGAAAGTTTGGTATAGTAATTGTTATTGGGTAGTCAGTGCCCTCAAGTAACGGGTGTAGAAAAAAGAAATCCCGAATATTTCCGATATATGGCTTCAGTTATCTGTATCTCACGTTGTATAAGTCCGATCGGATTCCACTGAATGGCGTTAGAAAGATTAGATTGCGTACTAAAAACCATCGAATTCAGTTCGCCCTCAGGATTGTGGAAGTCTGTTGAAGAAGCAGTCGACTTGAAATAATACTGGGAATAGTAAAAAGTAGGAAGACGATGGGATCACTACAGTGACATTCGTCAGTATTTATTTTTGATTAATTCAACTCCTTGTAAACTACACAAGATCTTATTAACACTGCTGCTTCTATGAACTTGTGACGTAGTTAAGAGTATGATAAAGATTTGAATGTGGTTTAATAGCCTTTAAGTTACTGAACAGCAAATATATTCGTTCTCAGATACTAATTACATCGAATCTTGATTTTACAAATTAAAGAACATGCCTAGTTTACTTTAATAAGCGTTCTTCTTTTATACAAATTATTCAGTAGTATATAGTATTGATAAATGAATATATATATTAATAAATAAATATTTTGAATTACCAAGGAATGTCATTTTTTATCAAAATTTTGTTTAGTCTGGCAACATAACCTTCTACATGGTATCATTGTGCGAAGTTCGGTTAACCCTTTTTTGGTACATCGCAATATGATAATATTACACAGAAATAAAATTATGTTTTCTCTTCACACTATAAGAGCATTCGCGTTAGTAAAATAGTGACGATACATCAATATAAATACACGACACTATTTCCTTAACGCGAACGACTGCAATGATAAATATTATAACACATTTTGTAATTGATCTTCAGACTACTTTTGTAGGTTTAATGGTAAATACTAAATTTATTATACACAATAATACACGTTTGTCTACAGTTTACTTCAAACTGCTCTGAATACAGTTGGCGTACAATCGAATATATACAGAAATTATTAACCATTCTTTAACAATTTATAATTGTTTTAATGTCGTTTAAATGATTGTGATTTAATCTACTAACTTGTGAAATATATCGCAAAGACCTTAATGCATGTACAACATCATGAATTGTAATTTCTCAATCTTTACTCCTATATACAGTGTTACAGAAAAATATAATTTACAACAAAAATTGTTATTTTCCAAATAGAATCATAAACAACGGATTTCTGGGGTTATAAAATTACAGACAAATTGATACCATAGACTATTTGAAATTGGTTACAAGTTTTCTATTCTCAACTTAGGACCTGTTACGTCACTACATAAATTTGGGTCAGTTTGTAGATCCCAACAGTTTTGTTAACACTAATTATATAGTAGTCCAATTGGATGTATTTCATTTAATTAACAATCAGCAGCTCTACTGACTTAGCAAAATTTCCGATTGTGCTATCTAAGTAAAATCAAACTAAAATCATTAATACTATACAATTCTCACAGTTCATCGGCTATACAAGAGAGAAATTCATTTATATACAAATATACAATCGTAAAAAATATCTTATTTTATTATGTAAGTTTAAAGCGTTTTACAAATAAAACAGTGATGTCATTTGATTGGTTTACAGGTTCGAAACGCAACCCAACATTACTCGGTAATACAAATACGTTCCTAAGACTATGATTTTGAAAGAAATAAAATCAACACACGAAGTTTATGCAAAAATACTAATAACCTTTTACAGCCTCTCTTTACACTGTACTACCTTCTAAACGAAACTTTACATAAAGACTATTCGAGTAAAAAAAACAAGTATGCTTCATAACACATGACTGAAGTATGAACATAATGCAGACAATAGGCCTGCACCGTGAGAGGGAGAAAAAAAAGAAATGAGTGCGTGCACTGCTGTCTCTCTCTCTCTTGCTCCTACAGTAACATACGAAACTCTCTCTTTCTTTCTATCTTCATTAGATCTCCCTCTCAACGTTCGTTCGCCTCGCCGATCACATTTTTCGTAACGCTTGCGTCATGTCACCAGCTTACTCCCAAAGTCAATCGTAGGTAAAGAAGTTTCGGTTCAAAAATAGGACATATAAAAGGTATTAGTATTTTAAAACCCGTGTATTACTACAAACATAGCTAATATTCTTATATTCCTGGACAGTTAACAAATTCAAGCGATAAGTAATATTTTTACAATTCCTATGTACAATCCTTTTTACAATTCCATATTTGCTTCTGTATCACTAGTATGTTCGCCCATCTCACTTTTAATAGTTTTTGTCTCTTTACTCGATTTAGTTTCAAGGTTTAAGTCCTTACTGCTATCTTTTAAGCACTCTTCCTTTTTCTGCACAACACTTAAGTCTGAAGTGCGAGTTTTTTCATCTTTCACTGGTCTGAAAATCGAAAAATATTATTTTTTTAATTGTTTCCGAGTCAAGTTTATGTGAAGTTTTTTTTTTTTCCTTTGGTTTACCAAAGTAACTGCCTGATGAAAAGCATGAGTTCAGTTTAAGAGTACTGATGACCCGAGTCAATCCCCCTGGTTGAGTTATCCCATGATGGGACTTTTTCGTCCCATTGAACGATAGACACTTGTATTTTAGTCCCAATATAATACATAATCTGAATTTTTCGTATGTTATGTATGACAGTATAATAAAATTAATATGTATTAATTATCTTTTACTATTAAAGTGGTACGACACTTTTTCAAGTAAACGCTATATGTCCCACTAGTACTATTAAGTAATTGGTACTGGAACTTCTGGGACTGAAATCCCGGTGCCGCTTGTCCTATGAGACTACTGGAATGAAAGGTCTCACTAGTCCCATCATGGGATAACTCAATGGGACTATTGTAAAAAACCTATGTCCCACACCATGGACGTTTATTGACATACATCATTTCTTTCAAGATTAAATTTACAGGTTACTTCAATGATAGTTCAAATATAAAAATAAAATTCTAGAGAGGAATGTAAAATATATAGTGGAGGATTGAACTAAGTGGCGTGCAATTGGAGAGGCTTATGTCCAGCAGTGGACTGCGATAGGCTGATGATATTGATGAAGGTAGTTTATGGAAGAGGCACCGCCTGCGTATAATATGTTGGTTTTCGCAATAAAAAAATGATTGAATTAAAACAGTTTACTACAGTACATAAGAGAAAGTAAACCGCATCGGTTAAGCCACTTCTGAGATTAGCGCGCACAAACATAGACAAACAGATAAAAAATTCAAAGACCTTGGTTAGTTTTTCTTGAATATGTTTAATGATGAGACATCGACCTATTATAATTTTATTTTTTAAATAGAAGACTACAGCGATAGTAATAAATTAATTAAATAATAATAAAAAAGGAGTCTATCTCGTCTTATCTCATATATTTTTTTAACCGACTTCAAAAAAGAGGAGATTCAATTTCAATTGATTGGTATTTTTTTTCTATGTGCATCGATTACGCAGAGATTTATGATCCGATTTATTTGATTCTTCTTCAGTTTGATGTGGAAAAGTTGCCATTTGGTCCCGTGAAAATTAAATATAGTTTGGCCTAGTAGTTTTCATTTTAAGAACATTTTTTGTTTTTTTTTTTCAGTTGTTCAAACAGTGTTTTTTTTTACTTATACTTATGATCATAACACATATAAAGCTTAGTTTTTAAAAGACCTAAGCGAACAGACAGCGGAAGTGACTTTATTCAATGGTATGTATGTAAGTTAAGATATTTCAGTATTTAGCAAAATTGTATGCTTGTCGCCAGTTATTAAATCAGTTATTACAGATATTAAGGATTTTAATAATTCTTAGTCCGTCTTATTTAAACTCATGACACTTTATGGAAGTCAACAATAACACATGTCCTATACCTATCTCGGGTGTCAGACTCCCACACAGGTAATGGTTCTACTAAGTTACATTAAACATTCGTGCTGAAAAATAGGGCCTGAGAATCCGTAACACAGTTTTCACAAGTTTATCTATATAATATTTCACAAACGATGATAGCGAAAAATAATTTATGATTAGATTGAGAAAATAAATTTTAAAATAAACTCAATAAAAAAACCAATCAAGATTCATATTTTATTTTCATTTATTAAAATTTCACACGCACTTTAAAAAATGTTTTAAAAACACTTCTAAAAGAATTAACTATTTACCAACCATTCATTCATCGAATCAATCTATCCTTTACAATGGGATGTCTATCAATGAACGAAGTCCCCCACGTCTCACCCGGCATATTATCCAAAAATGCCGATATGGCTCTCTGGTTTTGATTCAAGTAGTCTCTAACACTTGTACGGAACTCTGTCATGCTCATCGGCGGACCGTTTTCAGTCTGAGCCAGTATGTGCACGACGAACATGTTTTCTTCATCGTCCGAAAACACGCTCGGCTTACCAATCTTTTTGTTACGCTTCTTTTTCAACTTATACATCAGCGTGCTTTTAGGGATCCCGTATAATTTAACCGCAGCAGTCACCTTAATTTTGCCGGCTATAATTTTTTTGAGTACTTCTTCTAGCGTCTGTTGGGTGTATTTGGAACGTGTTTCGTGTTTCCTTATATCTTTCATAATTCGAGTCGAGTTCCTTCCTTTGCTGAAAGTCGTAAATCATCCATTAGTCCAATTTGCTTGAATTTCATTACAATTTCTGTTTGTCCATCAAATTATCTCATGCAGGACGAACATAATACATAAATAAATACGACTGACGCTGGCTCCGCATGCAACCCACTGACATGACCGTCGACAGTGCCGCTTTCCGTTGGTGTATATATGCCTTATTCAAATTTCGTGATTTAACCTACCTAGTTACTTTTTTCCATGGCTCCGTTCGTTTTAATATTGAATTTCTCAACAACCTTTTTCTAATTAATGTATACCGTGCTATTCGTGTTGTTCCACACTATAATCTATCCATGTGTCAAATTACATCCAGGTTTATTCAATTGTCTTGGGAGTAAATGTATGGTCAATTATCTATTATAATAAATATAATCCATCTATTCACTTACCTCAATATTTTTTATTTTATTTCATTTTTTTTTATATTTTATCCCTATATTAAGAATTATTTTTCAATTTTTAGCTCTTATCATTAAAGCGTGTTTCCTAGTCTTTTTCAATGTTTTTTGTTCAATTTATTACTTAACGACTTTTTAAACTCTTAAATTTATTACTTAACGACTTTTTAAAATCTGACCGTCGAAGAAGCAGGTACAAACAAACACACAAGCAAACAAACATGCAGGCGAAAGTAATTAAAGCATGTATGTTTTACATAGGGTTTTTTATAAAGGTAGAGGATATCTTATTGTGAAAATCAAAATGCTATGACGTAGTAAGTCCTAACGGGTTATACCTAACGTCACAAGTCCTCATTCATGCAAGTTTCGGTGGAATTCATTTTTCAAATCCTCTTTATTTAAAAGACAATTAAATACATAGGATTTGTATGAATTTTTTGTAGGATACTTGGATTTAAAACTGTTGAGACTAACGTCATAACCTGTTGGGACTTATCACAATTTTTTTTGTGATAATGTGCCTTTGAAAATTAAAAAAAAAAAACAACAAAATTATAAAATATCTATATAATAATTATATCTATATTACAATTTAATTATATTGTACAACACATAATTTTCTTAAAATATTTTAATACTAAGATTCTAATATCTGTTCCGCCGGCTAACTTTAACTCACCTTTTAACGTCATCGAGTGTCTTTGGTTTAATGGCAGTCTTGTTAACAGGCAAAGTGCAACGCTTGCGATGTTTCGACAACTGCTTGAATGTGTCGAACTTTCTAGAGCATCCGTAGCAAGAGTGCTTATTGTGGCAAGTTTCGTGCACCATTAGGTCGGTTGATGTCACAAATGCTAGCAATATAAAAATAAAAGTTTAATGTCTGTGACAAAGCTAAATACTTTTTTTTTAAATTGGGCAGACGTGTCTTCAGGCGGACTGATGGTCGATGGAGCCGTGTTAGACTGTGATTGTGCAAACTTAGTGTAGGACGCCCTGCGGTATGATGGACCGACGACTTGAGAAAAATGGCTAATGATAGCACATGGATGCTAACTTCTCAAGACCAGGATAGTTGGCGCTGTGTGAGGGAGGCGTTCTAGAACGGAGAACGGGAATAGACTGAACCTAACTACTCTTTACACTTTTTGATATTTTCGAGAAACCTTTTTTACACTAAACTCTTTGTTTTATTTTTGTACTAACGACCCGCCCCGGCTTTGCATCGTGCAAAGCCGGGGCGGGTCGTTATAGTTATTAGAAAACATATTTTAAAGTTGACAAATTACATACTAAACTTTCCTCGAGAATCTATCTATTCTTTGCTGAAAACAGCATGAAAATCGGTACAGTAGTTCTTAAGTTTATAGCGAACAGACTCACAGACGAGGTAGAGGACTTTATTTTATAATTTGTGGTGATTTAAGATTTAAAAGATATTGTAACATCAGTTGTCGAACTTGCTGCCTCCGCCCCTCATTCTGAGGCGGAGAAAATTTGCGGGATAACAAAGTTTCATGGGACTGCACATTTTGGCCATAAGGCCATTCTATATGATCCCTTAAACCATAAGGTTTAAGGGATCATATAGAATAACACTTTGATTGATCTGACTCTGGGTGTTCTTTGTGTTCGTTTCATGTATGTTTGTAAAGTACCCTGCAACACAGGCTGAATATTCCTTTTGCGGAGTTCTTTTAAAAGCAAAAATTCGAAGATTTTCGAAGAAGGACGATACTTCATAAGACTTTCATACACACTGAAAATATATCTTTATATATATAATTCTTCTGTGAGTGTGTATGTCACTGAACTTCTCTCAAACGACTGGACCGATTTTGATGAAATTTTTTGTGTGTTCAAGGGGATCTGGGAATGGTTTAGATCCGCAATTGGACCCGGTAGGTGGCGCTGCGATCAAGTTCTGGAATTTTAAAGTTGGGCGGTACGAAGTTCGCTGGGTCAACTAGTTATTTATAAAAAATTACCTCTTCTACAAATCTGACATCGATGTTCAACTTTAGATTTCTTCTGCGGTGACTCAGCGCCGGCAACCTTTCTTTTAACTGACTTGTAGGAATGTTGAGCTATCACATGCGCCTGAAACAAGAGGACATAGAATTAACTTATTTATAAAGTGACTACTCTTCGTGATGGAAAGTTTGAACTCCGATATAAAACATATCGATGACTTCAATCGAAATTCATATAAATCGATTCAGACGTTTAGTCGTGGATGTATAACAGTTTCAAATCTATACAAATAAATAAAATTGGAGTGTCTGTATGCAATATTAAATGAACAGTACTTTACTAAATGCATATCAAAGTATACAATGATAATATAATATAAAGTATAAAGTAATATAGAATATAAAGTAACAAGATTGGGTGTATGGAATGCTAATGGCTTGTCAAACCACTCGGAAGAGTTGAAAATATTTGTCAAAATTCACAAAATAGATGTTTTACTGATCTCAGAAACTCACTTTACCTCCAAAAGCTACTTTAAAATACCAGGCTATAATTTGTACCACACTAATCATCCGAACAACAAAGCACATGGGGGATCAGCCGTGCTAATCAGGTCAAACATCAAACACCATGCAATACAAAATTACTGTAAAGACTACATCCAAGCTACAAATATTGTTGTAACAGACTGGATTATCGACATCACAATATCGGCCTTATACTGTCCACCTCGATTTTCAATAAAAGAGAAAGAGTTCAATGACTTCTTTCAATCCCTTGGAGGCAGATTTATTGCTGGAGGTGACTACAACGCAAAACACACGTTTTGGGGATCGAGACTTGTTCTACCCAGAGGGCGAGAACTTCTAAAGTCAATATTGGGGAGGGATATGAACGTTATATCGTCTGGTCAGCCTACTTATTGGCCGGCAGATCAAAGGAAAATTCCGGACATTATCGACTTTTGTGTCAGCAAAGGCATCACAAAGAAAAATGTATCGTGCCGGAGCTGCTGGGATTTATCCTCCGACCACTCCCCAATCATAGTTGAACTACACACTACCGCTCAGGAATGCGTCAAAAAATGTGTTCTGCATAACAAAAGAACTGACTGGTCACTATTTCGAGAACTCACAGGCAAAGCTTTCCAGGAACCTGTCAGTTTAAAATCAAACAATGAAATAGCAGAAGCAGTAGTGTACTTTACTAACAGTGTGCAGGACGCCGCCTGGTCTTCAACTCCACAGCTACCACATAGAAGCATAGACAACTATGTAGCAAAACATATATTAGATAAAATCACCCAAAAAAGGAGATTACGAAAACACTGGCAACAAACCAGAGACCCTGCTGCAAAAAAACAACTTAACCACGCCAGCAGACAGCTAAAGAACATTCTGGATAGAGATCGAAATGACGGATTTTGTAATTACCTCATGGGCCTGGATGCTACTGCTTCTTCAGATTATTCTTTATGGAAGGCCACCAGACGACTTAAACGTCCCATTGCTATCTCTTCTCCTATAAGAAGATCTGACGGTACCTGGGCACGAACAGACCAAGAGAAGGCCAGAACTTTCTCTGAACATCTCTCAAATGTGTTTATCCCTCATCCATATGAGGGCCCTTCAGTAGATTCAGCAGAAATCACTGAATTTTTGACCACTCCAAAAAATACAGACGAAACGCCATTTATATTTACAAAGGCCGAAGTTGTACGCATTATAAGAAAATCGGACCCAAAAAAGTCACCAGGATACGATCTTATAACAAATCGTTTATTGCAGGAACTACCTGATTCTGGTATTACTTTCCTCACATCACTATTTAATGCTATGACTAGGCTGCAGTTCTTTCCCCTGGAATGGAAGGTCGCACAAATAGTGATGCTACTGAAGCCAGATAAACAACCTGAGGATGCAAAATCATATAGACCTATAAGTCTGCTACCTATTCCATCCAAGGTGTACGAATCCTTGCTGTTGCAACGACTTATACCCATACTCCAGAGAAAAAAATTAATTCCTGACCACCAGTTTGGGTTCCGAAGTAAGCATGCCACCACCGATCAAGTTCATAGAATTACACAGAAGATCATGGAATCACTTGAGGCAAAATCATACTGTGCCAGCGCATTCCTGGACATATCTCAGGCGTTTGATCGCGTCTGGCACGAAGGATTGCTTTATAAGTTGAAAAGAGCTCTACCAAGTCACCTGTACGAAATACTAAAATCGTTTCTAGACCAGCGACATTTTATGGTGCAAAACGGTGAGGCACTTTCAGACCTTTGTCCCATAAAAGCAGGAGTTCCACAGGGCAGCGTGCTGGGCCCCGTTCTTTATTTATTGTTTACTTCAGATTTGCCGATATCTGAATCCTTAACTACTGGAACTTTTGCTGATGACACCGCAATACTAGCTACACATAACGACCCGAAAACAGCTTCACAAATACTCCAAAAAGGATTGAATGAAATTGCTGAGTGGCTCAAAAAGTGGCGGATAAGAGCAAACGAGACAAAGTCGGTCAACGTAACGTTCACTCTAAGAAAAGGATTTTGTCCTCCAGTAACACTTAACAACATTGAAGTTCCACAGGCAGATCATGTGAGATATCTTGGGTTGCATTTGGACAAAAGACTTACCTGGCAGAAACATATCTTCACAAAGAGGAAACAACTTGGCATTCAAACACGAAAGCTTTACTGGCTCATCGGACGAAAGTCTCAACTATCTCTTGAGAATAAGATACTTGTGTATAAGGCAATACTTAAGCCAATCTGGACGTATGGAATCCAATTATGGGGAACAGCATCTCACTCGAACATAGAGATCATACAAAGGTTTCAAAATAGAGCACTACGTATGATGACCAACGCTCCCTGGTTTGTACCCAACGATCTATTACACCGTGACCTGCGGATACCCACTGTGAGACAGGAAATTGTATATTATACTAAGTCCTATAATGAACGCATTAAACAACATCCAAATGCCTTGGCCCGGCCACTGATGGATAACCACAATAAATCACGACGCTTAAAGCGTAAAATACCTCAAGATCTAATCCAACCACAGTAATAATAACTACTGTCTCAATGATGAGGATGTGACACAGGTCACATACTGAGCGCGCCAGCATTAGCACCAACCAACATACGGCTGAATGTCCCATAAAGGAGACAGATTGCAGTAGCAGATAACACAAAAAAAAAAAAAAAAAAAAAAAAAAAAAAGTATACATACGTTAAAATAGAATTGCAATTTAAAAAAAATTGTCTGTCTGTTTGTTTTCTGTAGTCTATGGTACGGCTGGACTGAATTTGACGGGACTTCCACTGGCAAAAAGCTGATGACATCCTTATGTAAAAACAATTTAGCCTATTTTACTCCTTAGTAAAATAGGCTAAATTGTTTTTACACTATCATCGCTCCGGTACGTTACACGCATTTTACAATAATAACCACGGTACTCAGCTAGTTATAATATAATATATAATTACCTTAAGTCCAGTAACACTATTGAAAGACTTTGAACACAATAAGCAGTCCAGCGACAGATCACAGTCAAGTTCTAAGTCTTCTTCTTCACTCAGTGGCTCTTCTTTTACAGTAGCTTCAAGATACTGTAAATAAAATATATTTTGTTCATATACTTGTTGTACAGATTGGAAACAATCACCGTAGGTTAAGCAACGACGGCGCTTAATGGGTGACCGTTTGAGTGATGATATTTTATGAGCGTTTCCGTGATTCGTGGTCACTTTAAGCAGTAGGTCAAGGTTGTTATCATAAGATAACAGTCGTGAAGCTTAGTTCGGGGCCTGCGGCTTCAAAACATCCAACGGCTAGATTTACGGAGCCACAACGCGTCTTGACAGTTCCCAACCCGCATTAGGCTAGCGTGGGGATTGCCTTGTTGGTCTAGTGGTTAGCGTATGCGGCTGCTAATCAAGAGGTCTCGGGTTCGTCTCACGAGTTAGACCAAATATTTGTATTATTCACAAGTATGTATTTTAAAAAAAAGTATATGTATTTATATCAGTTGTCTAGTACCCATTGTACAAGCTCTGCTTAGTTTGATGTCAACATTATTTATTATTTTTTTTATTGATTTATACTTACATTTACATACAAGAGAAAATGTTTTTACACTTCAACTTAAACGTAATATTCAATAAAAAATAACTTAGTAACAATGTAAAATATGTAAAAAAAAAAAAAAATACAATAAGAGACCAATGTCTATTACTTTCAAACACAACAGATGTAAATGTGGGAGTGAGCAACATCGATTCCAAGCGAATTTGTAATTTAAATAATCTGAAACTGTATAATAATCCCTTTCACAGAGGTTCTTCAGCAAGGATTTAAATTTATTAATATTAAATTCTTGAAATTTGCTTGGAATTTTACAGTCGAATCGAACACCCTGACATACCTATCTAGTCCCCAACAACACGAGTTTAGCCTTACATACTAAAACATACGGAAGCCGTCATTTAGGGCCACAGCACACTAGATACTTTTAGCATCGGCAATCAGCGATTTGGCGACTGCATCGATGCTGCATCGCGTTTTAGCGACTTTCTGCGTTCGATCGCGGTATCGGAAACGCGCGTTTTAGCGACTGCTCAGATGCCAAATCGATGTTACCGGCATCCGAATGTGTGCGGAGAGTAGCGTTCAGCTGCTGTGTCGCGCTTCTAAAAAGCGACTCAATCTCCGCGTTTGGCGGTTTTAAGTGTGCGGTGTAGAGCGTTCGGTCGCCGTATTTAGCTTCTAAAAAGCGACTAGTTGCCGATCGCCGATGCTAAAAGTAGCTAGTGTGCTGTGGCCCTTAAGGTTGGTTTTCTGTGTACCAACCAGTCGAGACGGGCCATTCTTGCCGAAATAAGCGTTACTCTACTACCTCTCAGTTACTTACCGTCTTCACTCATGGTAAAATACATTTGGTCATTATTAGACTGATGAGTTAATGACTGCCTCGTTGGTTTAGTGGTTAGTGTATGCGACTGCTGATCAAGAGGTCTCGGGGTTCGATTCCCGGTCGGACCAAGTAGTTTTTGTAATCCGCAAAAAATTGTTTCTATGTATAATATGTATATATTTACAAAAAAAAGTATGTTTATGTATTTACATCAGTTATAGCTCTGCTTAGTTTGAGGACTAAATGACGTTGTGTGTAAAATGTATGAAATATTTATTTATTATTAGAATCCCTATGGGAGGACTTCAATTTCCTTATTTGTAAATATTTTAGCTGTTTTGTATCAAATATACATATTTTACTATAACGAGACATAAATAATGCTTTCTAATACTCTTTTGTGTAATATAAGCGATAAAACATAAAAAAAACAAAATTGAATTTTTAGTATTTAACCCTACAAGACTCAATTTTTTGTGGGTGACAAAAGTATACATGATATGATGTTATGATATTTATGTATAAAGTAATGAATATGATGTAATTAGTAAGTAGTAGTTATATATTATATATTTAAGCCTGCGAAAGTGACTCTACTCTGGCTAATGGAAAGCATGAGTAGATTCCAGGAGTAGGGGCCACCGCTGTAAGTGCACACAATGCAGCGTGGTATCCCCCACCATAGCGGATTAGTGAGATGTATCTGCATTATTGTCCCGGTCGCAGAATGATCAGGTCTGCGGTCTCACACTCACCAACAAAAGATGACAGCACGAATGCTGTCATTTTAAATTGGTATTTTGTGTGTGGGTAGTAGACATGTGTAAGTGATGCGAGTGATATTACTCAGGTGATATTACTCTACGATGTAATGCAACATCACACATTACACGAAGGAATCAAACATCAAAATATCACCCTACATTTTTCTTTGTCGTGTAATATTTATTACCCGATCGGAATCGAGCGAGTGAGACAGACCGAGCGAGGAGCGAGTGAGATTGTTTTATATGTATATATTACAAAAATACTTCATAATGTTAATTTACCACTAATAATGCGTTGGCAAGATGTTCTTAAATATGTAAATACGCCTGAGTATATTTAAAAATATTTCAAATCAACTATATTTACATAATTAAAAATACATTAATTTTATTTACTAATCAATTATTGTATCACGTAATATTTGCCATATAAATTATATTATTTTAAGTAAAAAATAAAATTATTATTAAGTAAGTCAATCTTTCAAGTCAAATCAAATCAAACCCTTTTATTTCAAGTAAACCATACAACGGCACTTTTGAAACGTCAAGTAGTCAGTCAGTAGTCAGTCGTGAAGCTAATCGTCTGTTTTACGTAATTCGTAGATCCTATGGAGAAGAACAAACAAGAAACTCCATGGACACTCTTTTCCAACATT
Organism: Phragmatobia fuliginosa; assembly: GCA_932526445.1. Lineage (NCBI taxonomy): Eukaryota > Metazoa > Arthropoda > Insecta > Lepidoptera > Erebidae > Phragmatobia > Phragmatobia fuliginosa. Next base: position 5,577,447 of record OW052058.1, on the reverse strand, counting down.
GTTTTTACAATTTTTGGTTAAATTGTTTAAGGCATTTTATTAAATGTGAGTACAATGTAACGATGCTGATATTTACACAGTCAAGTAATTTAACAGTGTATTACAATACAAAGTATGAACACAACACATAGGTAATGATTCGGGTGTATAGATAGAATCACAGTATCTATCGACACCGAGTAATGTTAAGAGTGATGTGTAATGTTTTCGAGTAATATCATCTGTCTGTAAAAGTGATGTCATATCACATTACATTGGGAAGTGATGTTTTGCGCAAGTCCAGTGGGTAGTAAGTACTTGTTGAGGGTAAATTATAATTTTCACAGAATAATCAAATTTGTATTTTAGTTCCATTGAGTAGGTATTTTGGTACAAAAGTTTCCTATTTGAATTATTTTAAGTTTCGAATTATAATAAAAAAAATTAACAGGTAAATATTATTTATTGGTGAAAATTTCTGAAACAGTTATTATATTTATTCAAGCAAAGTTGTACACGACATTTTTGACAATATATAAATGATTTTCCTTTGCAACCAGGATATTTGCATCGTTGTCTTTTATCACCCCAAACAGGCAAATGCTCAAACCCGTCACGTCTGACGTCATGAGAAGGTAAGGATACTGAGTTAGGCTTCTTCCTTCTTTCAACTTCCTCATATAAATTCGGTATACCTCTCTCTTTGTTAATCGATGGCCCGAACATGCAAAGGCTTTTCCCAATTTCAAATTTGAAGTTCTTCTGTTTCATTGGGGTTAATCTATGATGCTGCTCCTCAACTCTTTTGTACAATAACCAGCTGTTGACAAGAATAATGTCAAGGAGATGATAGAATAGCCTCAAGTACCATTTTCTAGTTCTAATTTTTATTTTATGTTTTCCTAGGAACGAATTTAGAAGATTCACGCCACCGATATGCTTGTTGTACGTTTTAATTATTTGGGGACAATCTACTTGTATATACTTCTGCTGTTTCTTGCAGTATCTTGTTGATGTTTCTATAGGCTCTTGACCAACGAAAGACGACGATAAAATTACTGGTTTGGTATCGTACCACATAACGGTGGTGATATCTGTATTATCACAATTGGCTACCCATTGCTCTGAATAACCTTTCTGAACCTTTTCTTCATTTAGATCATTTATAAAAGGTATTTTGAGGCCGTTTTCTAAATATTTTTTGTTGACAGTTCCCAGTGATTGGATCCCTTCTTTGGCCAAATAAGCAATCAATTCTAGAGACGTATAATTATCATCAAAGAATAACTTGTAATTTTGATTCTTTGGTATGCACCTAGCTAAGCGTACTACGATATTTGAGGAGGGTCCTAAGTCCGGTTCACTTGAATATTTTGGTACGGGATCGTTTACAACTCCTGAGCAAATTTCAAAATCGTAAGTAAATCCACGATCGTCGCAAAGAACCAGAAATTTATAGCCCCATTTATGAAGCTTATTAGGAAGATATTGACGTAGAAGATTTGTAGACCAAGCTTTTGTCGGGCAAATTTGCTCGGCGATGGATAGTGCTTCTCTTTTAGGCACGCTTTGACATTTTTTTTTCAATGTTTCCAATATTGGCCTGATTTTATGCAAACGGTCATACCCTGGACTATTTGATGGCGGTTGTGTGGAGTTATCGTTGAAATGTAGGAACTCGCAGATTTTTTCGAAGTGATTTAGCGACATTGTCTCTCTAATAAGTGGAATACCCAATTCAAGTGCCCAATACATTCGGATATTTGGCAATGGTGCCACACTCATAATTACACAGACACCTATAAACTTTTTCAATTCATTAACTGAAATTTTAAAAGGCTTAGTAGGATTTTTTTGAACACTAAATTTGTGAATTTCTTCTACAATATGCTCAAGTAAGTCGTCATCAAAAAACCATGAAAAATATTGAAGCGGAGTTTCAAAGTCTATAATCGGCGACTGTAAATTTGTGCTTCCATTAAATGGAAAGTGCCGAGGTTGAAAACGTGTTTTCTTGAATATAAATTTTTTTCTTTTCCTTTTGATGATGGTCATAGAGCCGGGGATTCTAGGTCTGCGACAGAATGCGTTCCTCATAGTCGATGATCGTTTGGTCCGAGATTGTATTATGGTATCTGTAGTTGTCCTATAACTTACTCCAGGCTGAGGGTTTGATAAAACTTCGTTGACGGGAGACAAACGCTGATGTCTCTGTGGTGATATGAAAGTATCCACGTCGCCTAGTGACTCAGATAAAAAGTTTTGGATACACTGCAATTGTTCCATGTCGTCATCACTTTCAACGTCAGAATAATCTTCATCTTCACTACCAGAAGGAATATTAAAGAAACCATCATGAAATCTTCTTCGCAACCTTACCTGCAAAAAAGTTTTAATCATAACAAAGGGTTGCTGTAAGAACGAAATTAATAAAAATGTGCAGTAAAGCTCACTGTACTGTATGTGGAACATAGATAAAATGTGATTTTCTATTACGTTTAGTATAGTAATGTAAAAAACTTACCCAGTGACGTAGCTATCGAAGAGCAAGGCTCTGAGAGCCCCCGAGCATGGGGGGGCGGTGCACTGTACTGCCTACCCCCCATGCTCGAAGGGCTTCGGAACCTGACCAGTAAACCCCACAATGAACTAGTTAAAAATTCTCCCATCTGTTGACTGCAAATACATCCGGTTACTTTGCAACACAACTTTAAAGCAGCAATACCGGACAGCGTGGTAGATTACGATTTATAACGATCTCGTTTAATTATTGAGAAAGTAAAGAGAACAAGTTTAAATATATTATTTTTTTACAAAACTTAGCTTTTAGCAGTTTAAGGAAGTTACAATTTTTTTTCCACAAGTCATAAGCAGTTCCAAGTTTGCCAACACAAAACTCACATAGTCTCTGACGCATATTTACGCAAAACTCACATAGTCTCTGACGCATATTTACGCAAAACTCACATAGTCTCTGACGCATATTTACGCAAAACTCACATAGTCTCTGACGCATATTTACGCAAAACTCACATAGTCTCTGACGCATATTTACGCAAAACTCACATAGTCTCTGACGCATATTTACGCAAAACTCACATTGTCTCTGACGCATATTTACGCAAAACTCACATAGTCTCTGACATCTAGATCGAAAATTTTTTGTCAAATTTTTCTTCAAAACAACATCACATTAACGTTGATGTGGCCTTTATTTCTTCACAGTTCTCCTTCTTATAAACCAAGGCTTGACTAAATCTTCGATTTTGGTTTGCAATTTTATTTACTTTGCTGTTCAGTCACGTCACGTCTTAATTATAAGTGATTAACCCAGTGACCTCGGCGATCATTAAGGACGGTTATGTGTAATATTTAAAGATTTTAAGAGTGTATAATAAAGCCTATTTTAACTTTCACACGGCTTATTCAAAGTGTTCGAATCCTAACAAACCTAATAAATATTTTGGACATGTTTTACACAACGCCATCTAGCTTCAAACTAAGCAGACCTTGTACTGTAACAGCTAGACTGGCTGATAAAATACTGATATACTTTTTTTTGTAAATACATAAGAGTACAAGCTAGTGGATAGCGTATTCGACTGCTAATCAAGAGGTCTCGGGTTCGAATTCCGGGTCGGGCCAAAAAGTGTTTTTGAGTTTTTCTCAGGAAGTTCCTAATAGCAGCCCAGGGTTTGGAAGTTCGGCAGTGATTCACGCCCGTGCCTCGGAGAGCACGTAAAGCCTTCGGAATGACATGACAACCGTGTCATGAACATTAATGGCAATCGTTATTGGGTATTCAGTGCCCTCAACTTTACTGACAACTAGTTCAACCTTCGGATTTCAGCTCTCCCTCACTGTTGCAGAGGTTCGATGCCAATTCAGGTAGAACCGGTTAAACTACTAGCCGACCCCAAAAATATTGGGAATAAGGCTAGGAAGATGAAGAGTACATGATATACATAGTAGAGATGTGTAGCTCCTGAGTGAGTGATATAAAAGATATATATCACTCACACCGATAGAATGTGTCACTAACTCACACTAGCTCCGAATATATCAGTAACTCAGTTCTAGCTCACTAACTCACTAGCTCATTGTCTCATGAATGATATCTATCTACCGTTCACTTCACGCTAATTTTGTTGCGACGTATTGGGTTATCAAGGAAAAATGCACATTATTTCTATAGAGGCAAAGTTTAACTTAACTCATGTATTTTTAAAACAATATTTATATTTGCCATTTTCTTACATAAAAAGGTAAATTAATTTAAGAACTTAATATTACGAATAATGGGATAATACATCAAATCAAAGTTTTATTTTCAATGTTTAATCATAAAACAGTGTAAATAAACTTAATAAAATAAGTAAATAAATAAGGGGGTAAATGAAGTAGGTATACCTGCCTACCTACCTTGTGATTATATGAAAATTATTTTATTTCCAACTTAATTAAATCTGTCTAGGTTAACAGTCCTAAGCATGCCAAGTATTGAGGAAAATCAATTTAATATTAACATATTACTTACATGTCTAATGTACAAATGTAATGTACAAACTAATAAAACTGAAAAAAAAAAACTTCCGAGTACTTAACTTATGCTAATATAAGAATTAAATAAAAATTTGTGTGAGCGAGAGAGATTTAAAGTGACTGATATACTGAGCTAAATGATCTAGACGAAGAAATAAATCAATTTTTAAACCAATCAATTGAAATGGATCACTGATCTAGTGATCTAAATGAGTGATATATATCTTTAGAGTGAAATGATATATATCTATCTTTTCAGCTCAGTGACACATTTTGCGCATCACTAATACATAGATAACACCCATACTCCGAAATAATTGCCTGTAGATCACACAAAATCTTGATCCACATTTGAACCCATGAACTCAATCACAGCAGTCGCATCCACTACCAGAGTAATATAAATAGTATATGATGTATATGATTGTATGTATATGATGTATATGATTTAAAATCAAAAGTGGGATCTAAAATAAAAATGTATATAATACAAATTAAATTCCTATATTATTTTGCATTAGACTTTAATACTACATTAAACTCTGACTTAAGTGTAAATTGGAACAGCCCAAAGTTAACTTTGTGTTAACTTATGTATAATTAGTAATTTCAATATATAAGTATCAATAGACAATTACCATTGATCATCAGACTTAATTAAAGTATTAAAATTGAGAATTTATTGAACTATTACTAGTGCTATACTGATCAGAAAAATATTTGCACCAAGGCTTGCTTATCTAGCTACGCCACTGTACTTTCTATACAAAATGTCACTTCATATAAAGTGTAATTTTGACTAGTGTCCGATCGAAGCTTCGGCTTCAGCCAACTTCGGCATTAAAACAACACCTTCGACTTCAGCGGCAAACGCGACCTAAGTCAATGGTTTTGCCGAAAGATCCTCCCTAGCTGTCGAAAAAAAACGACTGATGAGCGAATGGGCGAGGGAGCAACTGAGCGTATATGACGACATACAATCCAATCCTAAACAAAATGTATTAGTTTTTCTACCTTCATCTACTGGGCTACGATTAATGGGCTTCGGCTTCGGTCGGACACTAGTAGTCAGAACTGTTCGCTAATAATTTTTTTTAACTCACACGAACCACGTACATAACACTTTTATTCTAATTTCACAATCACAAAAACAACTAAATGAAAGTATTACTATATTGATAAATGTCCGAACCAATTTAGATGTCAATAGATGTCGCTACATAACACAATCGCGTGAGCAATACCAAGTCAGATTGTATGTGGTGAGGCGGTGCTATTTTTCATACAAATTTAAAGTCGTCGCCACCATGCAGTTGTATTTTGCCACGCACAGCGGCACAACCTTCACATTCGTCGACTTTAACTTTCCAATTTGAAATAAAAAAATCTTATTTTTTATTTTTATTTTAAAGTTTATTCAATTTTATATAAATAAAATAAAATATATTATTTATTAATGTGTCTGTCTTAGCATTTCCTTTAGCATTTGAGTCTGAAGCACATAAACATCATAGTATTTGTTCAAACATTCACTGTGACATGATGTATGAAAAGATAGGATTTTTTTTTTTATATATTAGCTGCCAAAATGACTCTGCCCTGCCTGAATAATAAAGAATATCTGAATATGTAAAAAGCTTTCGTTTTCTATCAACAGATAACTGTTCTTGTAATAAATACAGGCCCAGAAATCTAAGAAATTCGTCCATATCAACGTCCTTGAAAGAGTATCTGCGACTATTTCTAGTCATTGGTCTATTTTCATTGCATAAAGCTTTGCCATATTCATTCGTATGTTGAGCAAGTTGATAAGAATATCAGAGGGACATAATTGTCTAAAAACATTGAGCACTGAAGTACTTTTGTCAATCAAAAACTGGACCCCTGTTGATGTAGTATCAAAATTGAAGTCTGGAATATCCTATGTTGTGTATTCCCAATTAACAGTTGCAGGTGGTTTAAGAGGCCTGATATTTCGCACCGACTCATTACTAGGACCAGGTTCCGCCACCAAGATTGGTATATTCGCATGAACATCAGGCCACCAAGATTGGTATATTCGCATGAACATCAGGCTCCATTTGACCTTCGACTGGTTGAGTAGATTGTGTACCCGGGGCCTGTAGTGTTCAGATGTATTGTTTAGATCAGATTCTGAGTCTTGAATAGGCATACTTGAACTAAACTCAAGCCATTGCTCTTCTTCAACCTTATTGAGATATGGTGAAACAGTTTAATTAGCATCGGTCAGTAAAGGATGAGTTGAGTCTTCCGTTGAGTCAACATTGGAAGACGACAATGAGCTTGAACTTATGTTACTATTAGATACTTTTACTCTCATTTCACATGACTTACGATTATTGCAGTTTTCAGTAATGTCGCTGCTGGCATGGCTAATATCGTCATTACCAGGCCTGTAGTCTTTATCAAAGCCATACTGACCATCGTCACTAAATGGATCGTGAATAGAGCTGCCCCAATCATTGATGTATTAAAAAACCCAAGATACACACTCAGCGTCTCAAAACCGTCCTCATAAAATACGAGCACAATTGCTCCTTTTTCAAATAATACGACAAATTTCAATGGCCGCTTTTTCAGTGTGAGAACGACTATTACACAACCTTTTATTTTAGTCGCATAATCCAAACGACCCTGTTCTTATTCAAAACTTCGGTAGTAAAATTTGATTGGTCATGGTACACTGCTTTGTAATAAAAACTTTAACCAATGCGCGTAAGGTTCAATTTGCAAAAGATATGTTTATAGCATAACTAAAACTACCCACATTGATATTTTTATACATCAATGACTAAGTGGGACAGTTTCGTATGCCGCTTTTGTTTGAGACTGTGCATCTAGGGTTTTTATATATCAATGGCCCCAATGAAGCTTCTTCAAATAATTTCAAAATACGTTTTATGTCTCTATTCAGCTGAAACAAATCATATAGCACTATAAATGACATTCTAGATATTCCATATATGTTAATAAGTGAATAAAATATCGCAAGTTTTACGATAATTATACGTTTACACAGGTCAAATAAGCAACCAAATCAAGCAAACTCAAAACACACAGAAAAACCGTTACAAAATTCTATTATTTACATGTTTGTGGGTACCGAATATTTTATTGATGTAAACATGAAAGAAATTCTGTAACGGTTTTTCTGTGTGTTTTGAGTTTGTGTGATTGGGTTGCTTAATTGAAGTGTACTTAATTGAAACGTAAAACTTGCGATATTATATTCACTTAATATCATATTTGGAATATCTAGGATATTATTTGCTTAGATATATTGCTATATGGTTTGTTCCTGAATATGTGTTGAATAGATAGATGAATAGAAACGATGAACGTGTAATAACGTTGCACCAAATAGCAGAGTATGCCGCAGATGCTTTACGGTGGGACGCGTCCTGACGTTGCTTAAATTTGTGTGAAAAATAGCACCACCTCACCGCATACAATCTGGCTAGGTATTGCTTACGCGAACGCGTTAAAGCTATAGGAACAATAAATATTGTTGTGCCACATATGGTACTCAGTGCATTGTAAGGTTAAATCCTCAACTTTGGATCTATAAACTTTCTACTAAAATTAATAGTTAGGAATCCTTCTTGCATCACAAACCCACAACTACGGATAGGTAAATTCTTTTCATATTACGAATCTTCTTTCTATACACAACATTTGTTTAGTTTAGATGCTAAAGTAATATAGAATTGTGAAGTAAATATTATAATATAAAACAGTATATACTAACTTGTTCATCATAATTAATTTCGTTTCCATTAACTATGCCATTGTTCCGTGTGCTATCAGTAATAATTGCTTCGTAATCATCTGTTCCATTCAACAAAGCTTTATTTTCTGCATTCGGTGATTTAAGAGACATAGTACCTGTAAACAGAATTATCAAATATAACAATGTTGATTTGGACTGCCATCTCTAAAAGTTGGATCTCCGGGTTTGACCAAATATTTGTATGATCTGCAACTATTTGTCCAAATAGAAGCTCTGTTTAATTTGGGACTAGGTGGTGTTGTGTTGAATTTCCAAAATTATTAATACATACTAAAATTATATACTTACCATTAATAGTTATTGTTAAGGGTGGTGGATCACCATAAGAGGCACCCTCTTCATATGGAGGGAGTTCAACAAAGGGTTGCTGTTCCTCTGGTTCTATTTTTATATCTGTAAGACCTAATTCCCCATTATTATTAACTGGAGCATATGAATTCTCTGTTGGAAATGGACAATACTGATTATTTTCTGGAGCATACAAATTCTCGTTGAGATTTGGATAGTACTCTCTATTCTCGGTAGCGACAGGGCAGTACTCATCGTCTGAAGTGATTTCCTGTTTTATTTCTACATCCATATCTTGGTAAACATTACTATTAACATTTTTGTCCACTTGTATCGGTTTAGGCCATACTTTATCTGTGTTTTCTCGTTCCATTGCAAACCGTTGTTTTAGTATTTGGTCACTATACTTAACCTTTGCAACAAACGTTGACGCTTCAAGTAGTTTACAGTAACATGGTTGGCATATGACTTTTGAGTGGACATCCGTTTCAAACACCTATAAAAAAACTGTTACATTGAGTTGTTCCTCTTTGAATATTTTTAAAACACAATACACAGCGTGAGGTGCTCAATTAATAGCTAGTGATATGATGAATATAAACCCTGATTAATTACAAATCAAATTAAATAACTGGCTATGTATCCGTGTAAAGAATTTCATGACAATGTTATCAGTGTCTGAAATTCACATCTGAATTTCAACACCAATCCTTTGCTCCAACAATTTAGTCCTATCAGTAGTTCAATGTGTTCAATGTCAAAATGGGCAGTTCTAAATATTTTGACCGCAGAAAGCGGGAATGTCTTAAGACTTTTGGTATAGTTTTGATCAGAAAATAAACTGCATTGTGGCTCATTACTGTTAAAGTTGCAGGGTTGAAGTTGAAATAAACTTGAAAGACTTCCTTGGATACTCTGACATTTAATAAAGATTTCTAAACAATATTATTTCCACTGATTTCCAACACATTATGATAAAATATACAAAGTTCAGTTCCTTTTTATATAGTCCACATGACATAGAACAGTCATATTTTAAACATTTCTTCTTTTTACATATAAGGAGGTCGCACATTGTTGTCCAAATATATATGCAACCTTAATATCTTCTCTCAATGAAGACCTATCAAATTTAAGAGCTTCTGCAGCCTTGGTCTAGCTAAAGCCTTCGTGAACGTATCTGCAAGCTGATACTCAGTTGTGACCTTGCTCACAACTATTTCGCCATTTGTAACCATCTCTCTGACAAAGAAGTGTCTAATCCGAATATGTTTAGTACGTTTGTGGTACTCCGGATTTTCAGCTAACTTGATCGCAGCTTCATTGTCCACTTTGAGAATAGGCACACCCTTCAGTTTGGTCATGCCTCCAATGACTCTGAATAACCAAATTGATTCCCGAGCGCCTTCACTGGCAGCAACAACCTCTGCTTCAGTAGTAGATATAGCTACGCTTGTCTGACGTTGGCTTATCCATGACACGGCACCTCCAGCATACATGCACAAAACACCAGTGGTTGAACGCCCTGTGTTCAAGTCACCTCCATGATCTGCATCACTGTAGCTCTCAAGAATACCTGTCTTGAAACCTCTTTTGTACAGTATCCCTTTTTCTGGAGCATATTGCAAGTACCGTAGTATTCTCTTTAGTTTGACACAATCCTGTTCTTTAGGATTTTCAAGGCTTCTAGAAACTATGCTGACTGCATATGCAATATCGGGTCTAGTTCCGACCATTAGGTATGTCAATGCACCAACAACTTGTCTATAGTTCTTCAACAAGCTGCTTACATCACATGACTGGTCTTGACTGTGACATTGATCCTCTTTAACCGTAGGTGTCATTACCGGTCTACAATTTTCCATTCCAAATCTCTTCAGCACTTTCTTTGTGTAACATCCCTGAGATATTTTGATTCCATCATCAGTCTTTTCAATCTCAATTCCAAGGAAATATGACGCCGTCTTTGTGGTAATTTTAAACTTATCTTTCATTTGTCCTATAAACTTGTTAATAAGGTCCTGACTCGTTGCAGCCACCAATCCATCATCAACATATAGGGCAACTATTAGTTTACCTCCACAAGATGTCTTCCTTATGAATAAGCAAGGATCCGAGTCACTAACTTTGAATCCAATATCTTTGAAATAGTCCAAAATTCGCTTATTCCAGCATCTTGGAGCTTGTTTCAAACCATAAAGGCTCTTTTTCAATAAACATACCCGACCAGAACCATCATCATGCCCTTCAGGCTGTTTCATGAAAATTTCCTCTTCAAGTGACCCGTAAAGAAATGCTGTTGAAACATCGAACTGCATTAATGACATGTTTTCATTGGCTGCGACAGCCAACACACTCCTGACTGTTGCCATCTTAGCTACAGGACTAAAGGTTTGATCATAATCGATCCCTTTCTTCTGGCTATAACCCTTTATAACAAGTCTAGCTTTGTACTTGTCCACTGAACCATCAGCATTCAGTTTGACTTTATAAATCCACTTATTTGGTATAGCCTTCCTGTTTTTCGGAAGAGGCACAAGGACCCAAGTCTTATTTTCCTTTAAGGAATTCATCTCGCAGTCCATTGCTTGTTCCCAAAGATCCCGTTCAGGGCTTTTAATAGCATCTCTATAACAACTTGGTTCTTGGTAACTACAGCTAGCCATATTCAAAACATAGTCTTTGAGTTTTTCAGGTGGACGTAGTAATGATCTGTCTCTGAGAATCCTTCCACCATGTTCCATGATTTCTTGCTCAGGGATTTCATCTTCCCCTACTCCCCCTAACTCAAAACTCTGTTCCAAAATATCACTTCTAGCGTCATCAAACGCATCATAATTTTCAACTGGAACGTCTTCTCTAACAACAAACTCTGTGTTTTCATTTTCTCTATCAACGAAGTCAGTGTCACTGATTTCAGTACCAACACCTTCATTAACATTTTGATGAATGTCATTGTTGTCACTTGTTCCACCATTGACCAAATTATCTGCGTTCTTAGCAACCTCGGGTTGACTCAAAGGATTCAATGCATCATTCGAATTTCTATTTATTATTGGCAATTCCAAAGGAATTTCAATTTGACCTTCTTTAGAAGCTTTTATTGGAATTTCCGCACCCAAGGGCTTTTCATCGAAGATTATATCCCTTGATCTCACTAGCGAGTTGTTTTGTTTATTCCAAAGCCTGTATCCATCATCATTATCATATCCGATTAGGATACATTTCACAGCTTTCTTATGCATTTTCTTCCTGGTCTGTTTTGGTACATGCGCATAACAATGCGATCCAATAATCCTTAAGTGCTTTATTTGCGGCTTCTTACCAATCCACAGATCAAATGGCGACTTGTGTTCCACTGTAGTTGGACCTGTTCTATTTAAAACATAGACAGCGGTATTCACCAACTCAGCCCACAATGCCTGAGGCAGCTCCTCATGTGCATGCATCATTGCTCTCGCTGATTCAACAATCGTGCGATTTTCCCTTTCACTACACCCGTTTTGTTCCGGTGTGTAAGGCATTACTAATCTTTGTTTTATCCCCATATCCGACAATACTTTTCGTACTTTCTGATTGTCAAATTCACCGCCATTGTCACTCAATAACTCTTTGACTGTGTGACCTGCTACCTTGACAGATGCCAACATTTCTTTGAGTTTCTCATGAACCTCTGATTTCTCTCGAAGAAAGTATACAAATCTATAACGCGTGAATTCATCTTTGAACAGTACAAAGTAACGATACTTGGATATCGATAGCGGGAATGGACCACACACGTCAGTGTGTATGCGTTCTCCAGGCTGAGTGGCCGTTTCCCTTACACCAAATTTCAATCTGCGGGACTTTCCAAATATACAGCCTTCGCATAATTCTCCACTTTCCTTGGTTTTTATACCGAGTTCCCTCTCGATTAGACTTTTCACATGCCTTTTATTCTGATGAGCCATCCGCTCATGGTAGAGTTGCAGCATATCTACTTTCTGTATCAAATTTACAATTACCTTAGATGGCGGTATAATCCTACAGTTCAGCCTGTACAGACCTCCATACCTCTCTCTATGTCCTGTAACTGCAATTTTTCCATTAATTTTCATTGAACAAGTAGTGACCCGCGACTCAAACACGCTTCCCGGATTTTTGTCTTGCGTTGACAGTACTGAAAACAGATTTTTGCTTATCTGTGGAACGTACCAAACATCTCTCAGTGTTGACTTGACAACCTTTTTGTTAACTATAGCTTTAATGCTTAGTGAACCTTGCCCAATAGCTTTAATCACATTTCCATCGGCCGTTGTTACAGTGTGATCTACATCAAAATATTTAAAATCTTGATACAAATCTGCCCGCATCGTAACATGATTTGTAGCACCATTATCTACGTACCAGTTATCACGATCAGAGTCAGATTCAACCGTATTCACAGACAGTAACACCATGTTAACTCCTTTGTTGCAGTCCACAACTTGACGAGATATACTCCTTTTAGGGCAATCCTTTCTCATATGACCAACTTCTTTGCAGTTGTAGCATCGTAACTCTTTGCCTAAGCCCAGAGTTACGTCATTAGCCTTATTAGCAAATTTCTTTCCTGTTTTCACTACAAGAGCATCACAACTAGACTTGCCGTCTTTACCGTTGTTGCCAAGAGCCTTTTCATGTGCACACAACTGACTCGTAATATTCTCAATAGTCCGATCCTTCTTAGACATCAGCAACCAGCTCGATTTAAATGAAAAATATCCTTCCGGCAATGTGTCCAGGATTTTGCAAATTAATAAAATATCTGGAAGTTCCTTACAGTCCTCTTCTTTCATTAATTCTTGCCTTAACCTGTACCATACATTTTTCAACTTTGAGATGTGCGTTGCAATATCATCAACAGGATCCTTTCTGTAACTGAAGAACTGCAAACATAAATCATACAAGCGGTCTTCACTAACGCCTTCATATAACCTATGCAGTTCATCCCATACTTCCTTGGACGTTGAGAATCGTATCACCTTGTCTAATGTGTCATCAGCAATATTGTTTGTTATGAGTAGTAACGCCATACTATCCATCCTGTTAAACTTTTTTATGTTCTCTTCATAAAGCACCAATCCTGCAGCAGCTGTATCACCAGCCCCACATACAGGCTTTACTGGTCTCTTTATATTTCCCTCTACAATGTCTATTAGACCGTCTATTCCTCTTAGTAGAGCAGACATACGGTATTTCCATTGTATCCAATTTGTACCTTCAAGTTTTGCAATTTGAATTTTTGACAACTCCATATTCGTGATTCTGGGCCCATAACCTGTTAAAGTTGCAGGGTTGAAGTTGAAATAAACTTGAAAGACTTCCTTGGATACTCTGACATTTAATAAAGATTTCTAAACAATATTATTTCCACTGATTTCCAACACATTATGATAAAATATACAAAGTTCAGTTCCTTTTTATATAGTCCACATGACATAGAACAGTCATATTTTAAACATTTCTTCTTTTTACATATAAGGAGGTCGCACATTGTTGTCCAAATATATATGCAACCTTAATAATTACAAGATGGTTTTAGGCAGAGAAAAAAATCTCATTTTTTTAAAGTTATAATTTTTTTTTATCGTGTTTCAGATCTGGATGTAATGGATATTGTGAGATGATAAATAGAAGATTACTATACTAGTTTCACAAAATTATTAATTATATGATTGTAGCACTGTGATATAATTGTTGATTTTGTATGATTTAACTATACAATATCAACAACTGTTTGTTATAATAGAGCTGAGCCTGAGACATAATGTTAGGCCATTGGTCCGGGTTGTCATAAACATCTATGGTAAACTAGTTCAATCTTTGAATTCCCATTAGTTTCAAGGTTGCAGAGGTTCAATATCAGTCACTTCAAGGAAACTGATATTCAGGCAAAACAAACAATATTGGGAATTTATTGGCTATGAAATGAAAAGACTATGTAGATCAATGTAAAATTGTTAGTAATTATATTAAACATAAACCATTGTTAGCATCCCGAAACCCCTACTTTAATTTGAAGAATAATATCGATTTCGGAAAAAAAAAAAACAAGTTTGATGATGATTATCATACTACTCTTACCTCAACCTTCGCTAATTTGACTAAATCTGCGGCTATTGTTGCTTCCATGCCAGCCCAAGGTGGAACCCAGCTTTGAAATATATTACATGTACTTGCATTATTCTCCATCTTCTTCAAACAAGCACGACATTCATGGATTTCCTCCGTTTCTTTTACATTTGTTTCCTCATCTGCCACTTCCTTCATTTTCTCGGCCCTGTTTCATTGCAAAATTGTAAATAAATAAAAATAAAGCAGTCGAAAATTCAAATAAATGCATTGAATTGAAAATCTTTGACAATTAGGTTGACATTTGACGTAAAGGTTTTACTAACGATGATAGATAAAAATGCGCTAAGTTTTATAGTTCATAATCATATTTTTTCATCAAAAAAGAATCATTTTCTAATGTAAAATACACTTTGAATTCCTTTGTCGTGATATTCACCGAAAAATCTTGTCAAACGAGGGTTCTACCGTGGAGGTAGTAAGACGCAAATTTGTCCATAAATATTATATCACTCAATAGCACATTCATTCACGACTCTTGTTAAACTCTTTAAAGATATTTAGAAAATAATATTTATAGTTATTTTACTTAATTCAGTTCTGTCCACGGAATTCACATAGCACAATACTGAAATCTAATATCACGGTCAACATAGTGTAAAATGAAAAGCAAGAACAACTCTATAAATGTCACATAATGTAGAACGAATGATTGAATGATGTTTGTGAGTCGAAAAGTAGTAAGAAACAACTCTATTCAGGATAGTCGAATAATTTTATCTGCGTTAGTCGAATATGGGACCCGGGGTAACATTGTACAATAAACGATATGAGCGTCTCGTCCAATTCTGGATTTTATTTTATAGAGAATACAATTCTGCATATGAATTATTTTCTTAATGTATTTCTATTTTTATGAAAAACAATCATACCATAGATAATATTTACTATTTTAAAGAACAGTTATAGGCTATGGCTGAATGTAAATGTCCTATGCATCATAAAGCACATAATCAACAATTTAATGTATATAGGGCATTCATATATGCACTCACATATGTTATATGCTCATAAAAGATAATAAAGGCACAATAATCACAATAAGTCTAGATCTAGACTAGTAGTTTCTATAATGATTAAATCTAACTATCGGTCCCACTAAAAGATTGTGATCAGCTAAATAATGAGAACCGGTTCCACAAACACTATATTACTGTTTTTCTATTAATTATATTATTTTTTCTTACTATACACAAGGATTATTGAACCCATTTTTGCTTCAAACCCATTTTTGCTTCAAATGTATGCAAAGAGATCATAAAGATACATAACAAGCGAGGTCATGTCATTATAACTGTTATGTAGGGTGTAATCTACGTATAGCTATCGAACAAAAATATGTTACAACATTGGTTTAGGACTGATTGGAGGAATTGGAAATTTAAAATTAAAATTTTGACTAATTTAAAACATGCAATGGATCAAACCTTTTTTGTGCTTTTGGTCTAATCAAAGTCTTCTTCTTTGAATGAAGCACTTTTTTTCTCATATGTATAATTCTAGTAGACCGTGGAAGTTTCTGAGAGGGCACAGCAGTTTGTTTTAATATTCGAGACTCTCCATTTTCTAGAACAATAAAATAAGTTAGGTTTGCAATATATTTATCACTCCAACAATATGAAAATGGAAAATGTTTAAACATACTTGAGTTAAGGTAATCAGTCTTTAAAAAATGCTGGCTGCATATAAGCATATTTTGAACAACTTCCCGGTTCACTTTGAAGACTTCAGCCCATTTCTTTCGAACACTCTCTTGATTTGGACATGAATGAAGTATGATGTTCTTAGAAGATCCAGACTTGCATTGCAGTACTGAACATCTCTGACCTATTCTATAAGTCAAATTAAACAGTTTATTATTTTTACTTACTGCAAGTAAAAATTTCAATCAAGTTTGACAGTTCTTTATAAGAAGTGTTAGGTTTTTACATAATTAACAGATGATTTTAATGTTTGACTTTAGAATTAAGTAAACTCTTTTTGAACTATATTCTACTCTAAACAGTAGGGAATAATATGAAATTCTATGTGTATGTAATAAAAATCTATTTTTATATAAATCTATCCTGCCAAAAGTAGTTAGCTATGTATTGATATAAATCTAATTCAATACTAGCTAAATTCTAAACATTATGTATGCATTACAAATGTATGCTCTAATTAGCTGAAAAAAAAAAGGTAATTACAATATTTTCTTCTCTCCATTGCTGTCTTTTTGAGCTTTAAAATTTTTTTCGTTCCACGAAAATTTTGATGGTACAGCATCTTTTTTTAAGACATGGGCAGCTGGAACAATAAATATAGTTATGTGATAGAAACATTATAACAGTATGTAAATATATTATCTGTAGATACAAAAAAGATTATAAAAACAACGAATAGTATGCGCAAATCCTGTACTTACGAAATTTCACTGTAGACTCCTTGGGCAATCTGTAATCTTCTTTCTTAAAATGCTTTTTACAAACTTTTGAGTATTCGGAAGGTTGAAAATTAACACGGCGGATAGCTACAATCCACTTTTCTCTGAGGTCTTTGTCACGCGGGAACTTATGACCACCAGATCTCTCCGAACAGAATGGCACAACACAAGTTGATGGCATATTTTAACAACACAATAAAACGTTTAATATTTAATACGAAAACTCCCAAATTAAGCCGTTAATCTCAACACAATCCAAAACATTTCCTTATATTTTTTTTGACGTTGACATTAACAATTGATAGGGTCTATTGCTAATGTTCTGCCACCTGGTGAGCGTTGTCTCTAAACTTGCAGGTTGTTGCTTGTTAACCTGTAAAATACGCCAAATTTTGAACGAATGTCAATATAAGCAATTTGCTATAAGTTTTAAGAAAAGTATATCATACAAGCTTTTGTCCGCGGCTTCACCTGCGAGTTATTCTGATGTATAACTTGGATTACCTTTTTCATCCCCTTAAAAAGTAGAATTTTCCAAAATTCTTTCTTGGCTTCATTAGTGCGTGCCTACACATATACCAAATTTTAGTTTACTGTGCCCAGTAGTTTCGGCTGTGCGTTTTCTATCAGTCAGTCAATACCGGAACAGTTAAATAAAGATATATTGAAAATGGAATTTACGTCACAAAACTTTGCAGAAGCAACTCTACATATAAATAATGTACCGTGGTGACTCGTAGGACCGTGTTCGTATAACGTGTCTTGGCGGTCGGCCTATCCCCACATTCCTAAATTATCTTGTGCCAAATAATTGTTTGGTTTCTTTTTCATCAAGATATTATAAAGCCCTTGCTTTTTATTTTTAGTTTATAATAATGAATTCAAAATCAGTCAGTCGTTGACGTTTTTTCTTTGTTATATTTTTGCCCAGAAATTATTTAAATTGAAATGTATTTAGAACTTTATATTCTCTTTTTACTTGATAATAAATTCATTATTTTACGAAATAATGTTTCTAAACACGAAGGTGTAAGAACTTCTTCCGTTATGTAAATTTCAGTGACACGGACACTATTTGTACTAATAATTCTTGTGTTGCATCGATACAACTACAACTAAAATTTATCTAAATTAGTTAAATGTTTTCTAAATTTTCAGTCTTCTGCTTGTACTTAGGTGACCTTTATTTTTGGTGTAAGATATCTTATTTTCGTTCAACGTCGAGTGTTTTCAAACAGCAGAATTAGCAGTAGTATTTTTGCTGTTGTATGGCATGGTTGAGTTATATCCACCAGACTATATCCATTATTTGATGGCATATCTATAGAAGGTTCACTCTAAGTTTTTATGAGTTAGCTTTGTCAGTTGTCAGTTTCAACTTCAACTGTCAAAGTGCCAAATCCCATGAGGAGGAGTACCCATGTGATCACAGTGAACGTACAGTTCAAAGAAAATAGAAAATATTATTATTTACCTATATTTCAAATACCAGTAAACAATTTCTGTTAAAATGGAAGAACAAACACCGACCGTCAGTTTAGTGTCTTGTATGCATTTTGTTCGACGTGGTGTAGCTAAGGCAGTGACAGAAAAGGTACATTTTTAACATTTGAGATTGTCAATACTACATGGGGTTTAAATATAAATATTTATTTATGTCTTTTTGCTTTACAGATTGAACTGACAGAGCAAGAATTAGAGAAAATAATTAAACAAACAGCTGATGACTTAAGGTATGTTAAGAGTAGAAATGATTTAATTATTATTGTTTGAAAATGTGTTCATATCATATTATGATATATTTAACTATGTGTAATACTATTGCATATAGTTCTGTAATAGTTTGAAACATTACATCTACATGACATTCTAATTGCCTCTGTGCACAGTGGTAGGTATGCGACTGCTGTGCTTGAAGTCTAGGGTTCTATTCCTGGAATAGACCAAATATATGTATGATTTGCCAATAATTTGTTCGGAGTTTGAGTATTTTGCTATGTCTAGCACACATAATACAAGCTCTGCTTAGTTTGGGACTAGATGGCGTTTTTTTAAGATGTCCGAAATAGTTATTTATTTTACTTTTTGAGGCTTTAAATTCACATGCACACTATGACAGCTATTAAAAGTAACAAAATTCCTGTTCCAGTTCTTATTGATACTTAGCTCTTTTTGGTCAATACTTAATACATGTGATTTATTGAAATAAAATTCTCATTTCACAATGGTAGTTGCTATATTCTCTGAAATGGCTTGATCGCCTCTATGAACTATGGTTGCAAACCATTTTTTATACTCTTAGGTAATAAATAATGAAAAGGACGGGAGAAGACGGTATCATTAGCTACACAGAAATAAATTTCAAGCTTTATAAAATTAGTATAGAAATACATATAATAATATATTCAAGTTAATTAACCAAGACTTACCATTTGACTAAAGGAATAAAAAAGAAAGAAGAAACAAACTCTATATCAACCCACCAGGTCAATGTGGTATGGTAGGCCAAAACCTCTTTTCTAAGGAGAGGCCTATGTCCAGCAGTGGACTGACTGAAGACTGTTGATGATGATGAACCATTTTTAAATCATATTTACCTTTTATAGATTAACAGCGGCGGGTGATGATGTTAGTGATGAAGAAGGTGAAGCAGCAGTAGCAGCAGCACCATCAGCCCCCTTCAATCCAAATGATGAATTTAATTTTGAAAACTATGATGAAGAAGACAATAGTATGTTTCAAACTTTTTTTACCTGTTTTAATAATAGGCTTCATTCACACTGTTAGGCACTGTACAAACATGTTAGTGGACTAGGCCGTGGCTGGACCAAATATTTGTATGATGCATGAAATATTCTTTTGGAGTTTGGGTGGTTGCTGTGTTTAATATGTATGTATTTAAAATATATGTATGTTGTTATATCAGTTGTTTAGTTCTCATAGTACAGGCTGTGCTTAGTTTAGGACCAGATGTCTGAAATATTTTTTTAATACATATTACATATAGTTTATTTTCGATCCATCCAAGACCTACTAAGTACCTGTGTGTAAAACTTTAAAGATTTTTGTATGACAATCTGCCTGGATTTGCATGAGTGCAATTTGTAACTGTATTTTTTATTAAATATTTGAAATCTTTTTTGCAGTTGGCAACCCCATCGGCATAGGCACTGTGGCTACACTACCCAATTTAGGAGATCTCAGTGAAAATGTTCAGATCAGGGTAAGAAAGACACTCTTTATCATATATATTTAGTAAACAAATAAAAAAGTATTTTACCTTGGAGAAATATAGATCAATGTCATCTAGAGAAGGCGAAAGTTTAATTTTCACACCAAACAACTATCAAGAATCAGGAAAGCTACAACAGTATTTAACTATACAGTTAAGTTTATCGGGTAGTAAACCATCCTGATTGATCCATGAGAAAAAAAAGTTTAATTTTCACACCAAACAACTATCAAGAATCAGAAAAGCTGCAACAGTATTTAACTATACAGTTATGTTTATCAGGTAGTAAACCATCCTGATTGATCCATGAGAAAAAAAAAAGTTTAATTTTCACACCAAACAACTATCAAGAATCAGAAAAGCTACAACAGTATTTAACTATACAGTTAAGTTTATCAGGTAGTAAGCCATCCTGATTGATCCATGAGAAAAAAAAAGTTTAATTTTCACACCAAACAACTATCAAGAATCAGAAAAGCTGCAACAGTATTTAACTATACAGTTAAGTTTATCAGGTAGTAAACCATCCTGATTGATCCATGAGAAAAAAAAAAGTTTAATTTTCACACCAAACAACTATCAAGAATCAGAAAAGCTACAACAGTATTTAACTATACAGTTAAGTTTATCAGGTAGTAAACCATCCTGATTGATCCATGAGAAAAAAAAAAGTTTAATTTTCACACCAAACAACTATCAAGAATCAGAAAAGCTACAACAGTATTTAACTATACAGTTAAGTTTATGGGGTAGTAAACCATCCTGATTGATCCATGAGAAAAAAAAAAGTTTAATTTTCACACCAAACAACTATCAAGAATCAGAAAAGCTACAACAGTATTTAAGTATACAGTTAAGTTTATCAGGTAGTAAACCATCCTGATTGATCCATGAGAAAAAAAAAAAGTTTAATTTTCACACCAAACAACTATCAAGAATCAGAAAAGCTACAACAGTATTTAACTATACAGTTAAGTTTATCGGGTAGTAAACCATCCTGATTGATCCATGAGAAAAAAAAAGTTTAATTTTCACACCAAACAACTATCAAGAATCAGAAAAGCTGCAACAGTATTTAACTATACAGTTAAGTTTATCAGGTAGTAAACCATCCTGATTTCAAAACGAAAGGCTCGCCCGGGTCAGTACTACCCTCACATATAAGACCAACCTAAAAATGTCAAATTTTTTAATCATTTGTGTTGCTGTATTTCATTGGTAGGTGTGAGAGAGAGGCCCAGGGATGCAGAAGCATCTTACTAAGCGGCGGCATTTTTATATTTCATTACATTCATTAGCTTATACCATTTCCTTGTTTAGACAGATGGGCCAGACAGCGACGAAGAAGATGATATAATCAAGCCTAACGACAACCTACTATTGGTTGGTCATGTTGAAAGTGATGCCAGCGTTTTAGAAGTATACAGTAAGTATTTACTATTTTGAATTTTAATGATGACCATTTTATTTGGTAGTGGCTTTTGCTTCGAGAATTCGCTTATTTCATCTGAAAATTATTACATTATCATTATGCTAATAAGTAACATCTAAAATTATGCAAAATCTAAAGCAGGCACCACGCTTCGTTATGCGCTATTCGTTATGCGGATTATTCGCGCGCATGCGGCGAAGTGTGGAGAGTATAGTCGCCAATATTCGCTTTATTCGTACGCTTTAATAGCGAATACGCGTATCCGTCGACTTGTCGGTTTTTTGACACACTTCAAAGGACACGAATAAGGCGAATACACGCATCGCCTGCCCACACTTCGGACGGATAGTGAAGTGCCCTGTGCATAACTAACAACCATAGACTATAGACAGTTTTTGAAATGGATAAATCAATTAAACGATTAAAATAATCTATCATATGATCAAAATAATTAGACTTCATTGATGTATTGTTTCTGTAAATTTAATAAAATAAAAAGGGAAATGAAATAATATGTTTCGTTCGTTCGTTGACCATTAAAAATGACAATGCCCTGTGCATAACTAACAACCATAGACTATAAAACAGTTTTTGAAATACGATAAATCGACTAAACGATTAAATTAGTCTGTCATGTGACCAAAATAATTAGACTTCATTTAAGTATTGTTTCTCTAAATTTAATAAAATAAAAAGAAAATTAAAATAAAGTGTTTCGTTCGTTCGTATGGTTTCGTTTCGTTCACCATAAAAATGACAATGACACTTCTCTACAACACACATATTTGCCTTATTTGGCATACCAGTTTAAGTGTGGTGGCATGTTTGTTGTTTGCGCGCATAACAAATATTCGGGCGAATACGGCGTAGACACATATCGAATAGCGCATAACGAAGTGTGGTGCCTGCTTAACACACACTAGTATATTGTACTTCGACTGCCTCGTTGGTCTAGTGGTTAGCGTATGCGGCTGCTGATCAAGAGGTCTCGGGTTCGATTCCCGGGTCGGACAAAATATTATTTGTGTGATTCACAAATATTTGTTTCGAAGTCTGGGTGTTTTCTACGTATAATATGTATGTATTTAAAAAAAAAAAAAAAGTATGTTTATGTATTTATATCAGTTGTCTAGTACCCATAACACAAGCTCTGCTTAGCCTGGGACTAGATGATGTTGTGTGTCAGATGTCCAAAAAAAAAAAAAAAAAATTTAATTGTACACTAAATTTTGCATAGAACAACACAGGCAAGCGGACCCGAAGGGTACTTCCCATAACGTCTTTCTCCTATACAAAACAGTATCTCATTCTTTGTGTAGATAAATCTCACATACAAATCAATCACCCATCACACACACACATACAAATCAATCACCCATCACACACACACACATACAAATCAATCACCCATCACACACACACATACACACACACATACTAACACATACAAATCAATCACACACACACAACAGAAACAAAAATTCAAAATTTCTCTCATTATATGTCATAACAGTGTAACATAATATGCCCATTTCGACTTAAGCTTTTAATATAACTACACTCTGCAGTGTTGCTCTATTCACTTAAATAGTAGATCTAATAACTTCTGGGAAAAAATGTGAACATTAGAAAAATGTAGGAAAGAGAACATTACTCTTCTGTATAAAGTGTTGCATACCTATATGACAAATTCAGTCTCAAAAAATATTCTAGTTTTTATATGCGAAACATTCCAATTTTCATTTCAGTATACAATAAGGATGAGGATTCGTTCTACGTTCATCACGACATCATCCTACCATGGTTTCCCCTGTGCATAGAATGGCTGAGCCATGATCCTACAGATCCAAATCCAGGTATGGTCTAAAGCAATTCCTTAAAAAAAACATATTTGTTTTAAATATTTATTACATAATATTTTCTTTATAGGAAATCTTTGTGCACTGGGTGGTATGGATCCTGTGATCCAGGTATGGGATTTGGACATTGAGAATTGTTTAGAACCAGCATTCAAACTTGGAAAAAAACCTAATAAAAAGAAAAAGACCAAACGCGTTGGACACAAGGAAGCTGTGCTGGATCTATCATGGAATAAGAATTTCGGGTAAGTCTTTATGACGTAATGTGTGTCATGTGTGCGCTTTACGTACGTATTCTCGCACGTGAGTGCGTGTATATTTTTTTTATATATTTAGGCCTACTAAAGCGACTACTCGGCCTGATGAAATATATGAGCAGAATCCAGGAGTAGGCGTTACGATCCTCACTGTGAATGGTTGGTCTTCTGTGTGTGGGTAGTACTGCCCCGGTCGAGCCAGTTCCTTTGTGCTGAAATTGGTGTGACTGTGTACTAACTTGATGTGTATATGTGTGTGTGTGTGTATTTAGAATTAAAGTCTCACGAAGTTTTAGATAATCTACACATAATTAGCACAGATATCTTTAAAGGAATGATTTCTTAAAAAAGAATATAAATTATTTGATATATAAATTTCTTATTAACGAGTATAACTGCCTCGTAGGTCTAGTGGTTAGCGTATGTGACTGCTGATCAAGAGGGTTCGATTCCTAGATCAAACCAAATGTTTGTGTGATCCGCAAATATTTGTTTCGGAGTTTGGGTGTTTTTTATGTATAATATGAATGTATTTACAAAAAAAAAGTATGTTTCTGTATTAATATCAGTTGTCAAGTTACCCATAATACAAGCTCTGCTTAGTTTGGGGACTAGATGGCGTTGTGTGAAAAATGTCCGAAATATTTATTTATTATTATTATTTATTTCCAGGCATGTGATGGCGAGTGGATCAGCGGACAATACCGTGTTGTTATGGGACTTGGATCAAGGCACACCACACACTAAGTTAGACTACTTCCAAGATAAAGTTAGTATTTTATGCACAGGCTATTTAGAAATGTACTACCCACATATTGATGACTGATTTGCTGTGTTACCTGCATAACTAGTTGTTATACAATACAAATCGTCATAAGAGTTTTGTAGGAAAGTTGAAATTTGAGCTTTTTTTGGCTTTCTGAAGAATCAACGATTTTTTTACGTTTATAACCGCAGAGATTTTCAATATATAAAATCATACATAATAGATAAATGCTATGAAAACACTTATTTTCATATTACTTGGATAATATTATATTCATATTGTAATGGAAAACATGCATACAAACAGTAGTAATATTTACTATAAGCTGTGATTGAAGTGAAATATCTCGGGCTGCAATTGATGCCTTACAGCCCTTGGCTACTAATCTACAATTTTTTTTATTCAAGCCTTACAAAGTGACTATTCTACCTGATGGAAAGCATGAGTAGAAGCCAGAAGTGGAGGTCATCATCCTCATAGTGAGGGTAAGCAATGCAGCATAGTGACCCATACCATGGCGGCCTGGTCAGATAATTCTTCCGGCCTCCGGAGGCCACAAAAATGATGCAGAATGATTTGACCAGCGGTCTTACACTCACCAACGAAATACAACAACAAGAATGCTGTCATTAGTTGGATGGTCTTTTATGTGATGGTAGTAATGCCCCGGTGGCTCTACTTGTGTTGTGTCAGAGGTCTGTTTTATGGCTCGAATTAGACGTGTGTTTGTTTGTCCCCAGGTGCAGTCCCTGTCGTTCCACCCGCTGGAAGCCCAGACGCTGCTGAGCGGTGCGTGCGACGGACACGCGCGCGTCACGGACTGTCGCACGCCCGACGCACACCGCGCCTGGACGCTCGGACCTGAGATAGAACGCGTCGTCTGGGACCGACAGAACCCCTTCTGTTTCGCGGTTACTATTTATCTATACTAATACTGATAGCTGACCCCGCGAACTTCGTACCGCCTAACAGTCGATTCAACGTCACTCAATTGTTTTGCCTAAACATTACTCATTTTCAAAACTTTTTTTTTAGATGGCTAACAACACTGGCAAAGTGGCGTATGTAGATTGTAGACAAGACGAACCTCTGTGGACAATCGACGCTCACGAGAAAGAAATCACTGGTAAATACCATTCTTATTTTCCAAAAAAAAATACAGTCGGTGTTTTCTGAATTTATTACGACTTTACCTCGTCGCAATAACGTTATGAATACATGTTGCCAAGAGTCCTCAGATTCCAGAATAATTATATTCTCTAAACATTGAAAACCTATTCTGAGAGTTCCATGCACTGATGACGTAGTGATTTTCAAGGTGCCGCATCCTGGTACGCTCAATGTTGTGTGTTCGATCTCCACACGGAACAATAAATATATGTTAACCAGAAGTTCTTGTTCCTAGTCTGGGTTTTCTTTGTAATAGTTTCATGTTTGTTGTTTAAAGACCCTCGCGACATAAATTTTTTTTTTTTAAAAAAGTCTCATTGATATTCAGTTCCTAGACTTCCTAGTGAGTGATAATGTCTATTCATCCCATGGGTGTCGTACGCCAACTAAAGGAGCTACCTAAGCAAGATCAATATCACTGCAAAGAGAAGGATAATTTGACACAAATCCTTTAACCAACCAGTATGTCTAGCGAGTTATAGTAGGCTAAAGTCTCTTTTGGCGCCCTCATCAGTGTGGGCAGGTGCTAGGAGGGGTCCAGATGTTCTATTAACGGTAGTACCTGGACCTCTCCCACCTCAGGTACAGAGTGGCACACTTTAGCCGGTTTAATTCCAACACACCGCCCCGCCGCAAACCCCGGTGAAAAAAAAAGTTTAAAGCCTTCTTTTAAAAAGGCCTATGTCTCGCAGTAGACTATTAAACCTCTTGACGATAATTGAAGAAGTCACCATCCTCTACCAAATAAATAAGGCTGGAAACACATTTTTCATCGAATGTTGAATAAATAAAAAATGAAAAAATAAAAACATATAGAATGTCAATTCCATATAAATACATGAAATTAAACGGTCTCTTAGTAATATTAGATGAACAGTTTTTTGCTAAATACATGCTTCGCTTCGCAGCTTTATTTGCGATTTATAATAATGACCTCAAGTACACCGCGGGCGGGACTTGCATAGTTTGAAAATAAAATGAATTGTATATTTACAGGCTTAATACTAAGTGATCAAGTTCCCGGACTGATGGTGACTGTCAGTATGGATGAAAAATTAAAAACTTGGGATATATCGAGGTATGTGGTATCATATTTTTTTATTTGAGATTAAATAAGTCAAACAGTTAAAACGTTCCTTTTATACTTCAGAGAATTCGCCAGCAATTTCATTTGTGTCTCTTACAATTTTGATATTAGATGAAAAGTTAATGTTCCTGACATAATAAGCTTAACCCTATGAACCATCCTCTTATGTTTGACGAGAGAATTGGAATGATTATTTAATTTAGATAATTCTTTACACGGAAAATCAAACTTCCTATAGCTCAATCCTAGCTAGTTTTCTTTTAATACCTTCAATAATTCATTTCACCTCAAATTCTGAAGTTGCCAGATGAAATATATTCCATAGGTGTCGTAAACCGACTAGGAGAGTAAAATACGCAAGACAACATCATTGCAATTTAAATCTAAGTTATGGATGGTTTATTTCATTTATTTATTTTATCAATTTAAAATGTAAAATTACCAACGGTTTTATTCATTGGTGCTATTTTGTCGTTCAAAGAGTCTTGAAAGCAACACCAGAAATCACTAAAAATTGGTTTTAAATAGTTTGTAATTGTAATTTGTTTCATCATCAATCATCAACAGCCTTTAACCGTCCACTGCTAGACATAGGCCTCTCCTTAGAAAGGAGGTATTGGCCTACTATACCACGCTGGCCACATGGGTTGGTTTCAAGTTTTCCTTCTCTTTGCATAGATGTTATCTTGTGTAGTTTATCTCTTAGTCGCCTTTTACGACACCCGCAGGATGAATAGGGGTGGTGACACTTTGTATTCTTAATCCGTGACCACACGAATTTTTAATTTGGCCTTGGCCTTTTTTTAAGAAGGCCAAGTCCGGTGCAAGTGAGCGAGCGCACTTGTCGCGTGGGGTCCGCACTCTGCGCTGCAGCGTGTCCGGACGCGCCGCTCAGCCTCGCCGTCGGCGGGGACAATAAGCAGTGCTGCATCGAGCTGATAGACCTCAACATCAATGAACAAGGTAGCTTATACTTTTTTGAAGTTTACTATTTAGGTGTTTCATATTTAGCTCTCAGTATGAAAATTTTATGAAGAGTCAAATCGAGTACAACTAAAAGTAAGGCGTTATGCTACAGCGCTTTGTCATTAGTTACGTCGTCTTTTTATATTTAAGCCTATCGAAGTGACTCTACTCGGCCTGATGGAAAGCATGAGTAGAATACAGGAGTAGGGGTCACCATCCTCATTGTAAGACAATACAGCATGGTAACCCATACCATGGCGGCCTGGTCAGATGTTTCTGCATCATTCACCCGTCCTCCAGAGACCGGAAGAATGATGCAGAATGATTGCTGTCATTGAATACTAACTAATAAAAACTAATAAAACATACAACGATAAAACACCTATTTCCGCAACCAAAATGACGTATGCGCCGATAATTTCAGGGCACTAAACTCCAGTTGTGTTTCCACACACACTTTTTTTATTTAAATAGTTTTCGTTATAGTTTTTAAAGTATTCAAAATGCTATGAAATACCTATATTAAGTATAATCTAAGATACATACATAAACTTAGACCACAGAGTAAATATTTATTTTTTATAGAATAAACAGTGAAAATATAAGAAACATAAAATTACTGGTAGTTTCCTTTTAATCATAGAAAGTCATAACACTGTAGCGAGCGGAAGTATCAAATCAATGAAGGATTCAATCAGATTTTTCTGTTACCACTGTATTTTGCCTATTAAGTGCCAGACACTGTTGTAAGTTGTTTTGTAGCACCACATTCCATTCACACGTATATAATCGGAAGTTACTAACTTGAAGTTTTAATGGAATTTAGTTGTAACATTTCAATAAAATTTTAATTCACGAACATTCCGAGCAGTTCATTTGTATGTTTTTTCTTTTAATTTCAGTGGCAAATTGTTTTGGATCTCGCCCTCTGGTAGTCGCTGCGCCATCAAACGAAGATGATATGGAGACATAGATTGTTTAGATAGTTACATATAATTATGTATTTATATACTGTTTGACATAAGTTCTGATAATATAGTATATTATAAATTTATCAATGGCGTTTTATTTTGTAGAGAATAATAAATCGGCTGCACGGTCGCCTCGCCACTTTCTACTGCATTGAGTGTTGTAGGTTCAACTCCCACACGGGACAATACTTTGTGAGAACTACAAATTGTTGTTCTGGGTCTGGATATTGAGTCCGTGTATGTTTGCATCCCCCACGACATGGGATGTATAGGAGTTTAAACAAACAGTTCCTTATAGGGATTTCATCATCATCAAGAACTCATAACATCCCACTGCTGGGCTAGTAAGGCAAGTCCATAGGGATTTATTTCAGTCAAGTCAAAATTTTACCACGATTACGAAGTTGAGCTTCACACTATTCTAAAGTGAATAAAAAATATAACAAAAAAAATAAAGAATTATTAAAAATTGCACACTTCTATACTTCTTCTATACGCGATTGCGTTTTAAAAAACAGGTGGACATTTGACCTCTTTCTTTTCCTATGAGTTTATTTAATAATAATATTATATAAATATTTCTGACAACTTACACAACGCCATCTAGTCCGAAACTAAGCAGAGCTTGTATTATGGGTACTAGACAACTGATATAAATAAATAAACATAGTTTTTTGTAAATACATACATATTATACATAGAAAAATACCCAAACTCCGAAACAAATATTTGCGGATCACACAAACATTTGGTCCGACCCGGAAATCGAATCTGAGACCTCTCGATCAGTAACCGCATACGCTGACCACTAGACCAACAAAGCAGTCAATTATGGCCTAGGTCCAGCAGTGGGCTGTGATAGGCTGATGATGAAACGCGATTTCAATCAATGCATCTTGATTGATAAGGTCACGGTAACATCAATAGCTAATACGGAGGATAAGTAAGCATACTAACTTTTACCCACGGCTTTGCTCGCTTTAAAAATCGCTTAATTCGCATATTATCAGCCCCATTAACTGGGTTTTAATGTGTACAACAAGACAACAGCACATTAACTAGACAACACAATATTCGGTATGCATTCCCATTATAGGTACCTATAGTACTGTTTTGGACCGACCATACTACCAGTGGTATGAGCGGTAGTATTGTAGGTCAACACAGGTTACATAACATAAATAATTGAGTAAGTATTGCCAGCCTTAATATACCAACATACCCCGGTACCAAAACTCAGATGAGGCAGAGTATTATAAAACGGCATGTATTGATATCAAAGGTGTATTATTTATTACTTAAATTTACTTTTTACAATATATATTATCATTATTACTCCCATCACCTGTAATGGCAACACATACCGAACCAATACAGCTCTCCAATTTTGTTTTAACTTCCAAGAATCGCAATAGACATTTACAATTTGGACTGCTGGGAGCTGTAAGAAAAAGGATTTACCTATTAAACTGGTTGTGAAAATCAAGACCTGAGTGGAAGATATTTTTGGTTTTAAAATGCATTGGGATTTTATACCAAGCCATTTCTTGACAAACTTGAGTAAAACGAAAATCTTTGGTAAATAAGGGCCAACTTGACTGGAATGACAGCATAGGTTAACAGAAAACTGATTTCGGGGTCCCGGTCTAATTACAATAAATGTTATCGCACAACATCTATCACACAACATCAACTATATAGTTTCAAATTAGCAAAGCTTGTACTATGATAGCTAGATTGACTGACATACTTTTATAAACTTTTTCTATAAATACAGACTTATTATAAATAGAAAACACCCAAACTCCGAAACAAATATTTGTAGAACAAACAAACATTTGTTTTTGAACCCTCTCGGTAGTGGTCTCAACAATGTCCAACCATTTCGACGACGAGTTGTATAATCAGTATTTTCCAGTTCAAAAATTATTGATTTGACAACTGCCTTTACTTAAGACCCGTTGGCCAACTAGTTGCACATTTCAGTTGATCACGACCTCGAAACGAGAAATAAACAGCCCTATAATTCTGATGAGACGCTCAAATGCCGACAAGACCATTTCGTATAGGAGCTAGCAACGTTTTCGAGAAAGAATTTCAGGTCAGCTGATTTTGTGATATAGTCTGGCCACGCTAACTCTGCAGAACGAAAAAAATTATAGAATTTGAAAATCTATAGATGGTAACACCGTCTATACTACGAAAAACTAATTTGATACTAGTTGTTTTTTTTATTTTAGCCAAGTTATTTTGTTTATATTCTGATTTTTTCTTGGTATAAGAGTATAAGATAAGAATAGTCATGACTTCAGCACGATGCATTGTCGATTTGATACAGTTTTTGGGGTCATAAGTAGGTACAATACAGGTTGTAATAATTCTGATTCCTAACTTTTAAAAATCTACTGAGGCTATGGTTTATCTACACATTAATAATAATAAAAGGCTAACTTTACTTTAAGATCTATGAAACAACTCAAGGACAATATAAAAATAACGATAGATTTTTGAATGATAAATATAATTTATTTTTAGGTTTCATCAACATATACATTAGTTTTTTTTGTTTCTACAGGCTCGTTTCTTAACAAAAATTTTATTATGTATATAGATTATGGAATCTGGCCATAAGGCTCCATGCCGACACATCATGTTTTTCCATAAGGACTGTCCGTTCGTCAATAATATTTTGCGTAAGGTTTCTCTGCAGCCAGTAAAATCAATTGATTGCCTCAATTGAAGTAGTAATTTACGCAGAGTAGGAACTTTTATTCGGGTCAAATAATACTGATATATCGTATTTCGTTTGGCGCATTGGTAAAAATGATCAATATTAACTTTCGTTGCCCGTGCTGCACGCTTTTTGCCAGGAACCCTCCAGATCGCTGAATCCTGTAGAAATAAATATAAATCATTTATAAACTTTAATTTGAACTTGTATTCAATCCAATATGTATTGGATGTACGTTGTACCTACTTTAATCTAACGAAAATTTTAGAAAATAAATACGTAAGTAACAGATTCTTACCAGTCATTGAAGCGATATTTTTTATAAACTGGTTCTCACTATTGATGGTAAACTCTTCAAGAGCCTTCAGCATCCGTAGGGCAACTTGAATATGAGGTTTAAATTCATCACCTATACTACCTGGAATGTCTAAAAATAAATACTTGTTAAGAGTTGAGTATCTATAATTTATGTAAAAGTTGCTTAAGACCTAAATCCTATCTGTAGGAAGCAAATCTATAGGTAGATATGTTATTGAAATTGGACGTTAATTTGACACGAGCTTCTTGTCAGCACCATGAACAGGCTATGAGTATTTGAAAAAATGTTCTTAGATACATCTAATGGTAAATTAAAACAGCGAAGTATCAAAATCAGTAGATTTACTTACACGTCAACTTTTCGTTATCTTGTAAACATTGTCGTTTTTGGCTAAGGACGACATCACACTGTGCCTTCACATCTAGGAATTTACTTATCATGTTATTTAATAACTTCCGCACTCCACTTTTAATAGGTTTAACTATTTTTCTTTATAATATATGAAAAACAACAAACCGCATATGCAATGTGACAGCTCACGTACCACAAAAGTGACATCAGAAAAAGTATACCATATAAAAAACTTTTTGGGGTTGCCCATTTATTCCTCTGCAGAGTTAGCGTGGCCAGACTTTTTCTATGTTGTCCATCTTGCTCTTTCGGTTAGATTCCGGGCTGTCTGGCTGGCGAGAGTGGTTGCGTTCATTAGTGCGCATCCTGTCTGTGTAGGTAATAATCCTGGATTTTAAAATCATTTTAAGAAGCGTAATTTTATTTTTTTTGTATTTAAATAAGTTTAGCTGACATACTTTTCTTATTGCCAGACATTTTCGACAATGCTAAGTATGTGCCAGACGCGAATGTTTATTTATATTTTATAAAAAATTCAAAGTATTTTATAATGTCTGTAATTTTAATATCATGTTAATTAAAGATAAAAGAACCTAAAACTAATTTGCCAGACATTAATTCGGTTGTTAAACCTTGAATTTAAATGAAAATCTCATGAAAAGTATTGCAGTATGATTCTATTTTTTATTGATTATTCAAGAGAATGGTGTGAATTTAAGGAACCAAGTTATCAATGAATGCGCAGATGATGAGATTAGATTTGATAAACTATTAAAAAAAGTTTTTAATTTTGCTGAAGCGCAAAGGAAAAAGAAATTGACGCTAGGGAATAAAGTCGTTCAGTTGCGAATGCAGAGAGATCTATTTGGCAGAATGCTGGGTATTCCTCTCATCCACAAGGTTGACATTGAAAAAGTTTTGGCATTTTCACTTACCCCGATGCCAACTTCAATGTGTCATCCAGATGGTTCAATATGCAAAACCGATAAATCACAACTATAGTCGTCACAAAATAAGAAGCCCGTTTTGACATTTGTCATTTGACATGCCGCATGTAAGAAATTGAAAAATCAAATTCATAATCCTATTTAATTACTATGTTACCCATACACTATCACAACGCGTATCATAAATAAGCATCAAGTTTAACTTGATATTGAAAAATTGCACTCAAAAACACGAATTAATCGTATTAGTTATGCCACGATGACAAATGTCAAACCGGGCTTCTTATTTTGTGACGACTCTAGCAAAGTTAATAGAGAAGAAATTGGACATCACTATAAATCGACAACCGTTAACCTTTGATGTTTGTCTTGTTGATGTTTTTTTTTTGTTCAGATGAAAGATGTGCCACAAACCTATGACGGTATTTCTAAGAAGTTTCTAAGTACTATCTCCCAGATGAAATCTGTTCGGATTGATTTTGTATTTGATTAATATTTTTCGCCTTCTATCAAAGATTGTGAACGTTTACGGCGACAAGAATCAACCAACCCTGTTTCAATAGGTCCGAACCAAATCCGGCCCCATTATTTCGCAGCTGAACTTAAAAATGTACAATTTAAAGAAGCTTTAGTAACCTTTTTTATTGATCACTGGGATAGTGAAGACATATTGCCTTTCATTGGTAATAAAAACATTCACGTTTTTCGAATTTATATCAAAAATTCAAAGTATTTTATAATGTCTGTAATTTTAATAATATGTTAATTAAAGATAAAAGAACCTAAACTTAATTTGCCAGACATTAATTCGATTGGTAAGCCTTGAATTCAAATGAAAAACTCATGAAAGTGTTCCGAGAGAGACAGTTGCAGAGTATATCGTTGAGAATGTTACAGAGAATCATTACAAAAGTTAATTACTTGTCATTGTATATATTACATTTAATAATAATAGTTCTAGTCAGAACAAGTTTCAATAGAAAAACTTAAGAATATGGAATTAGAATAAAATTTCAAAAACAACACTTTTTTTAAATTGTCCTGACTACTAAGTGTGGTTGGTTGCTTCTTCTCGCCGTAAACGTTCACAATCTTTGATAGAAGGCGAAAAATATTGGTCAAAGACAAAATCAATCCGAACAGATTTCATCTGGGAGATAGTACTTGGGCGTTTTTCAAAATTTTTCTCCGTTACGTACAGGATGTCCATTTATTTTCATAACAAAATTTTAAATAAACGATGAAATGTAGACATTGACAATGAACTAAGGTTTAAGAAAAACCATAATCAAACAATATTAAATGAGTATAATTTCTATTTAATGTATTATTATAGTGAGGGTTGCCAATACAGGGGTCTTGTACGTTACATTTTCATTCAAAGTAAATAATAACTCAATCATATCAAAGTTAATCAGCTTTATTTATAATTAATCAACAACATAAAAATCTTCTAAAATTTAATACCACTTTGTGATATCTTGCCTCTTAGTGCTGGTTAAAATATAAAATATGTCTTGTACGTAACTAAATGGCACTCTGGACTATCAAACTTTGTGAATAAATAACTATTCTGAAAGACTAACATTATAGGTAAGTTTTTTTAAATACAAAAAATAACAAAAAGACATATAATATATATTAACAAAAACATAACTCCCAAAGGTTTTTTCATAAAAAAATAAAAACTATAACAGCCAAAACAGGACAGTTACGTATGTGGACAACAATCGTTACGTTTAGGAACTCTAAAGCTATGTTTACAATGAGCACAATTTGTAGTCATTTTAGAAACAATACAATATTATTCAACATTTCAAAAACGTCGTGATGTGACATATTATTTAAGTCACATCACTTACTGTACTTATTTCTATAAAATTAGTCACATATATCATATCATATCATAACATATCACAGACTGTTTTGATTTGAGCATTTTAAAAATATATTTTACAAAAAACTTAGGGGATTCAAGTCTATCTCAGTTTCATTTTCACATTAAGTAGGTAACAATACTTCTTTACTTACAAAAAAATCCAACAGATACAAAAAAATGTCAAATAAGTAGTAACAAAAATAAAATAGGGAACCAATAAGTAGGTAATTCTGCGTGATTGTTTGGTCTTCTTTTAGAGTAACTTTTTCCTTTTCCAATATCGGCGAAATCTATTTTTACTTAAACTACTAATAACTTTCTTTAACCTTTCACAAGTTTTTAATGTCCTTTTATATCTTTTATAATTTCGGTAATTCAATCTCTGTTTTTTCTTCAATTTTGTATTATCTTGCATCTCTGGCACTGTCACTGGAACAGCTGGCTTAGTATTATTTACTTTTTTATTTTCCCTTTTATTCCTTTTTTGTTATCTTCAAATTTTCCGTCTTTTTTCCTTTTCTTCCTTATTTAGTTCACTTACCTTGAGTTTATGTTCTT
This sequence comes from Phragmatobia fuliginosa, assembly GCA_932526445.1. NCBI lineage: Eukaryota > Metazoa > Arthropoda > Insecta > Lepidoptera > Erebidae > Phragmatobia > Phragmatobia fuliginosa. The sequence goes on along the minus strand of OW052058.1, from coordinate 5,541,727 downwards.
CAGTCTTTCGACTTCTTTCTTTTGTTGTATTTTTCTTCATTTTCTTTGTTTTTGTCCATATCGCCGTTGTTTTTGTCTCTCTCGGCACCAGTCAACGGCATAATTTACCTGAGTAGGAATAAATTAATTTGTAAGGAAGTGCCGAGGATGTGAGGAATGTTAGGGTTCACCCTCTTTATCGCTAGTCTAAATAGGATATTTATAACATAATAAGGAAACCTGCTCACCATGAGGTGACTAGATCCTATAAAGGTAATGAGTTTACCTCTCTGGGTGGATTATATTTTTAATTTATATTAAATTGCACAAGACAGTATGAACGCATCTTTACGAGTCCAGTACGTAACGTTTTTAGTCCACATAGTACATCACGTCACGTCCTGGACGTTACGTATAACGCGGATTTGTCATCATATGTTTTTTTGGTATAAAAAAAGTTGATTATAGTAGTTTACTAGTACACATTCATTATCTACAACATATTTACTTATAATTTAACACGAGTAGTATATAAAATTTGTGGGTCTTACCTTTCAAAATCAATGTTCGTACCGGACAAACAAAACAGACCCGTCACGCACGTCACGGACCGCAAGTGTTGACGATTGAATTTCTTCAGTTTTAATTCAAAGGAAAAGAACTAATGAATGATAAAAACATTGTCAATATGGCATTGCTTAAAAATAGTTAGAGCCAAATACAATGTTATTGTTATTCTTTATAAAATCATACCGTTACGTAACCGGACTGTCCGCTGTGGCCAGTTTTTTAAATCCGATAATTTCAGTATTTAAATTAGAAAAATATACTACAACCTTATTATATTTTATTTAAAAACAAATAAAATGAGTTATTTCATTCGAGTAATACTATAGATATCCAAATATAGCTTATATATTCTCCAAAATACGTAATCAAAATCCAGGATATGATGAAGGACACATAAAAAAGTAGGATAATATTTGGTATTTTATTAAATATTAAAATATGTTTTCCGCTTATGTCTTATGTTTATCTTTTTTTTCACAGTAAGTTAAACATTTTACCCTAACATAAAATAATTTGATACTCACTTCCTACATTTTTGCCTTTTAATCAATGGTCAAACTCGTAGGACATAGCAAAATAGTCCTGAGCAAAATTTTGAAAAACGCCCACTTAGAAACTTCTTAGAAATACCATCTTTCATCTGAACAAAAAAAAAAAACATCAACAAGACAAGATCAAATGTTAACGGTTGTCGATTTATAGTGTTGTCCAATTTCTTCTCTATTAACTTTGCTAATTGTGATTTATCGGTTTTACATATTGAACCATCTGGATGACACATTGACGTTGGAATCGGGGTAAGTGGAAATACCAAAACTTTTTCAATGTCAACCTTGTGGGTGAGAGAAATCCCCAGCATTCTGCCAAATAGATCTCTCTGCATTCGCAACTCAACGACTTTATTCCCTTCTTTTTCTTTGGCGCTTCAGCAAAATTAAAAGGTTTTTTTTTATTGGTTTATCAAAACTTATCTCATCATCTGCGCATTCATTGAAAAATTGGTTCCTAAAATTCTCACCATTCTCTTGAATATTCAATAAAAAATAAAATCATACTGCAATACTTTTCATGAGTTTTTCATTTAAATTCAAGGTTTAACAACCGAATTAATGTCTGGCAAATTAATTTTAGGTTCTTTTATATTTAATTAACATAATATTAAAATTACAGACATTACAAAATACTTTGATTTTTTTATAAAATATAAATAAACATTCGCGTATGGCACATACTTAGCATTGTCGAAAATGTCTGGCAATAAGAAAAGTATGTCAGCTAAACTTATTTAAATACAAAAAAAATAAAATTACGCTTCTTAAAATGATTTTAAAATCCAGGATTATTACCTACACAGACAGGATGCGCACTAATGAACGCAACCACTCTCGCCAGCCAGACAGCCCGGAATCTAACCGAAAGAGCAAGATGGAAGACATATCACAAAATCAGCTGACCTAAAATTCTTTTTTTCCAAACGTTGCTAGCTCCCGTACCAATTGTGATTGTCAGTCGACTCGTCAAGTGAATGTTTCGTGCATGACACATATTGTTATCTATGGCTTCACAAGTAATCTTGTTTAGAATAGCTATTGTGAGCGGACCTTCCGTTCACATAAACCGGCTCTGAGAGGAGAGCAGATTTTTATCAAGTTGGAAACAGTTTTGAGTAATCGTTGTAAAGTTTATTTTTGCACATGCACTTTTTTGTTATGGTTGATCGCGCTGTATGTGAACTAATAAGAGGAGCCGACCAGCTCCGATTGCGTTCTCTTTCTCGCTCTATTAGATGACCGACTTTGATTGCGTACTCTTTCTCGCTCGCGCAGCCGATCAGCTCCGATACTCTCCGAGCCGGTCTGTGTGAACGGACCCTTAAATGCTATTAAGTTTCCAATTATCTAATCTACTCAGTCGGTATTCTAATCAAACTACTAATAAAACAACAAAGTTATAACAATTTTATATAATGTTTAAGCAACAATTCAGTGTTAAATATATCTGTATCGGCAATAAATACCTACTCACATGTGGCTATTCTTAGTAAAAGCAAAGAAATACACATAAGGAAACATGTCTTATATAAAATAAATATTGATACAAGCCTTTTTTGGAGAAACTGAATACCTTTCAATTTTAGTATTGTGCTACTTTGTCTGTACTGGCAACGAGGATGGTGACCACCACACTTAGATTCTACTCATGCTTTCCATCAGGCAGAGTAGAATCAGAGTCACTGGCAGACTTACACAAAATAATAATGATGCTAATAAGTTTTTGTGGAACTTTTAGTACCTTTAAAGTATCTTTAAAGGGAGCATGTAAAATAATTGCAGGGCTTGGAAGAATTGCTTGACTAAGGAAAATTCTCCTTGTGGGGACGGATACTCCCTAACTCATCCCATGGGTGGTGGAATTATTAAGAGTGCAAACTGCGAAGGACACAAGAACAGTATTGAACAAAGAGAAGGAAAAGTTTAATTAAACCCATCAGAACAGCATTGTATAGTTGGCCAAAACCTTTTTCCAAGGAGAGGTCTACTTCCACCTATTATGATTATAAAGGCTGTTGATGAAGATGATGAAGGAAAGTTACTGAATAAAAAGACAATATTCAGAAGGGACTGGATCTTGGGGCTTGGCAATTATAATAATAGAACCAGTTTCGGTCCAAATTTTATTAGTTACTCGGATCCTGAACAGTTTTTAGCCAAAACTTACAACTATTCGTCAGATCGATCAGGTAACTGAGATGGTTAATGATTTACGACTACATCGAGATTGGACAGACCTGGAGCATTTAAAAGACTTTTGCTAATTAGAAGCTAGATATAGTGCCGAGACTCAAGTGATATCTGTTGGGGAATATTTGTCAGGTTAATGAATAAGACCACTTTATATTTGTGTCTTTCAAGATGACGTGTGATTTTGATGTCGAGTATGGACGTTACTCATTAATACCTCGGACTTAACAAAAACAAACATAGGTAGATAATGTTAAGGATCTTTTATGACGCGAAAACTAGTCCATTCGTGTTAAGAAAACAGTGACACACCGAGCAAACCCCGCCCACTTACCGATCAAGTTTCAAAAAAGTATCGTTTCAAAGACCCACCTACCCAGAAAGATAAATATAAGATTCTAAGATGAATACAGATTATTTTAATACAATAAGCAAGTATTCATTGGCATACTGAAATAGAAGCCCATTAACAATATGTAACTCTACCAATGTAAGAGTAATATTACCCTTATGCAATACACATAGAATATAAATTACTTTGCACTAGTATATTTTTGAAACCGTTTATTTTACAAAACAACTAATTTCAACCGCAATATTTACAAAGTGGTATAAAAATATTTATATTACCAACTATATTATAAAATGGTGTTTGTTTTGAGCAATCGACTATGTCATTATCATCAATCATCAACAACTCATAACGTCCCACTGCTGAGCACAGATCTCCTCTCAGGAGAGGGTTAAGGCCACACGTCCTCACGCTGGCCGAGTGCGGGTTGGGGACTGGCAAGACAACATTGTGCCTAATCTTGCCGTTAGATATTTTCAAGTCGCCCGAAGGCCTCTATCTAAGCTTCACGACTATGTCATAACATTTAATAATTGTAATAAAAAAGTTTATACTTCTTTTCCTGGTTCAAATTAATTAGCTTTCGATCAAGAAGCTTTGCTTGATATTCACGGGTAAAATTTTCTGTAAATAAAATTTAACTTTAAAACTAACTGAATAAATAAAAATAAAGTCTAACCTACAAAATAAAACAGATAATAGTTCGGTAAGTGTAAATATGTTGACACTATTCTGAACCGAATTAAACATTATGTGATTACCGAATCACATAATGTTTAATCGAGATATTGAATCGATACTAAATAACGCGGATCATATTAAATTTATACAAGTCAAAATAAGGCCACACCTTATATTTTATATGTATTCAATTATATATTATTAAACCGTCATAATTGTTTAGCAAAATGCTAAGTGATGAAAATAAGAGGGAGACTTTAAAATTGGGATGTGTCGTATTTATACTACAACGAAATCAATAGGAAGGGTAATCGTCCGTCTATGTATGTTCCTCCGCCGATTTTAATGACCGAGGTGTCAATAGATTCGTAATTATGGCCCTGGGTGATGGCTTTGTATGGGACTTTTGTACCGTCTTGAGTATCTCATGGTAGGGATTGTTTTTTTTTTATTTATTTGGCGGCTAATATCATCGACAATAACATTTTAAATGCCTAGATTTTTCGAATAGTGCGTTAAACAGCTCGGCCTAGTCCTTGGCAAAGAGTTTGTTATATAAAGAATAATGAAAATCGGGTTAACCTGTAAAATGTGATAAATAAAAAAAAACTATATACGAGTTGCCTTAAGAACATTTTCTTATTACCGTTGGTCAAAAGGCGAGACATGTATGTATTATGATTAAAAATAAATATTTGTATAAATGCTTGTCCTCAATTTTAATCGCAGTCTTCGATTCTTAAGACGGGTTTAGCCAAGCTATGAGATTAGCCGATGTATCTAACTACTACATACTGGAAAGTAAAAAGTCCTAAGCGACGGTCAGGACGATGTTGAGTTAGGACTTTTTTCTTTTCAAAAATATATAGAAGACGGATTTACTCTTGTGCGGGGAAATTTGTGACCGCGTCGTTAATGGCCCGGGCCACGTAATGCACGTTGGACGGGTTGAGGCCACACACGTTGATTCGGCCTGACTTCAACAGGTAGATGTGCTTCTCCGCTATCAAGTATTCGCATTGCTTTTGCGTCAGGCCTGTGTACGAGAACAGGCCGATTTGGTTCACGATGTGGTCCCAGTTGCCGGGTGTGTTCAATCTGAAAAAAATTACACAAAATATATTATATGCGACGGCTAATCAAGAGGTCTCGGGTTCAAATCTCGGGTCGAGCCAAAAAGTGTTTTTGGGTTTTTCTTAGAAAATTCCTTATAGCAGCTCGGAGTTTGGAAGTTTGGCGGTGATTCACGCCCGTGCCTCGGAGAGAAGTCGTCGGTCCCGGTTGTCATGAACATCTATGTCAATCGTTTTTGGTAAGTCAGTGCCCTCAAATTTACTGACAATTAGTTCAACCTTCGAATTTCAGTTCTCCCTTAGGGTTGCGGAGGTCCGATGCCGATCGCTCCGTGGAAAAACTGATATTCAGGTAAAACCGGTTGAACTAGTAGCGGACCTCAAATAATATTGGGAATAAGGCTAGGACGAAGTATATGCAATATTATATTTTATATATAAGACAAGCTGAGCCCGGTAACTCCGCAGGGCGTTAATAGAAATTAGTCTAAATAAAGTACTTTATCTTCAGCTATTTGCAAGTGGAAGACCCATTAAAAAACTTTCCAGCCCTTCCAGAGATTAGACGGAACAATCAGACAGATAATTATTATGTTTTAAAATTAATTTTTTGATGTGAGTGAGCTATGTAAGGATATCTTTAGGCATTTGCAAGTGAAATATACTTTAAATACGTATAGATATATAAAAGAGGCCATTTTATGACAGACCTTCGTTATCCATCACAAAGCGCCATCTAGTTCATAACTAAGCAGATTTTTATTAAGCCCACTTCCTAAAAAAAATTACCATTCCTTCTATAAAAGAATCTCTAGACATCCTAACTGAACTATTGTAAAAAATAATGAAATTTAATCGAATAATTAAACTCACTTGATAAGCTCGGCTCTCAAAGCTTGTCTCATGTCAATGACTCGATCCGCCATCATCTTGATGTGCCCCCTCCTGGTAAATATAAATAAATAAATATCTGCCACACAACGTCATAGAAAATAACCTTAACTCAGAAACGAATATCTGCAGATCATACAAACATTTATTGTTTTAATTGTTTTGAGTGAGTGATGCTATAAATTGTGGTAACTACAGCACACAAAACAAAATATACTTTAATACATTTTTTTTTAAATATTATTGGAAGTTTGGCGGTGATTCACGCCCGTGCCTCGGAGAGCACGTAAAGCTGTCGGTCCCGGTTGTCATGAACATCTATGGCAATCGTTATTGGGAAGTCAGTGCCCTCAAATATACTGACAACAAGTTCAATCTTCGAATTTCAGTTCTCCCTAAGGGTTGCGGAGGTCCGATGCCAGTCGCTCCGTGGAAAAACTGAAATTCAGGTAAATCCGGTTGAACTAGTAGCCGACCCCAAATAAAATTGGGAATAATGGCTAGGAGGATTAGGGGGCAAACGAGCAGACGGATCACTTGATGGTAGGTGATTGCCACCGCTCATGGACACCTGAAACATCAGAAGAGTCACAGGTGCGTTGCAGGCCTTTAAGATAAGTACGCTCTTTTTTTTAGTTCACAGTTCATTCCACAATTTAGATGTGCGAGGCAGGAAACTTTTGGAAAAACGCACTGTTGTGGACTGCCAACCATCTAAGTGATGGGGATGGAAATGCTGTCGCGTGGGACGATGACGGAAAGAAGCGACAGGGATTAAGTCGAACAATTCCTCGGAGCACTCTCCGTGGTATTATCAGCGATAGAAGATGCAGAGTGATGCTACATCTCTACGCAGCGCCAATGGATCAAGGAACGAAATATCCCGGCAGTCGACGACTCGAGTCGCTCTCCGATGAATGCGATCCAGAGGGAGAAGCTGGTACTGGGGTGCTCCGGCCCAAAGATGAGAACAGTATTCCACATCCGGATGAACCTGCGCCTTGTATAAGGCCATGCGCCGGAGTGAAATACCTTCTCGCTCTATTGAGCACACCAAGCTTCTTTGAAGCTAATTGAGCGAGGTGATACGACAAACGGCATTTTTTTAGCTGTGAACGCGCAAACCTGTTTTTGTGGGATTAAATTGGACAAGCTCGACCACATTCTAAGACCTTATCGGCGGAAGTCTCAATTTCAGACACAAGTCTTTTTCGGCTCTCACTGACGTGTTCCCGAGAAATGTTTGCACGGCCGGTATAAAAGGGCATCACTCGTGCTATCATCTGCATAGCAATGAATGCCGCTTATTACATCATATACTACCTCTTAAGTTTTCCCTATCTTTGCAGAGCTGTTGCCCTACATTGTTTGCTTAATCGAGATGAATAGAGGCGGTTTGTTCTCACGTACCACTGGTCGAAGGTCTCCTTGTTGGCCAGCACTTGCGCCACGACGTGGGCCCCGTGCGCGGGCGGGTTGGAGTACATCCCTCGCACCACCCACGTCATCTGCGACTTGATGGGGGCCACCGTGGCTGCATCCTTCACCACCATCGTCAGGTTACCCACGCGCTCATCTGAAAAACGAAAACAATCGTATATAAATATATAATATTAGTTTTGTCCGCAGCTCCACCCGTTTGATTGTCGTTGTCGAATTTTTGGGTTAGTTTATAGCCTAGACACTCACAAATAATGTGATCAAATTTTTTACAAAATTGTTTCAGAAGAATCAGAGACACTACATATTATAAAATGCAGTCCCCTACCGCGTCTGACTGTCTGTATTTTCGCGATAAACTCAAAAACCACTGCACCGATTTATATGAAATTTTGTACCCAGATAAAACAAAGCCTGAGGAAGGACATATGCAACTATTAACCGCGATAACTGACGTAGACGCGGGCGCAGCCTCGTGCATTGGGGTAGTAAATAATAAAGTTCACGATTGTGAAGCAAAAGCTTACTGTAGAGTCCAAAGTTCTTGGCGAAGGACTGTGCGCAGACGAGTTCAAATCCGCGCGAGACGAAGTAGCGCACTGCCCACGCGTCACGGTCCAGGTCCCCTGAAGCGAAGCCCTGGTACGCGCTATCGAAGAACGGGAACAATTTGCGCTCCTGTCAACATTTATATATTGATTATATCACAGTGATGACGATGGATGAAATTTAGGAATGGAGATGTATTATATGATTAGGAATAGGCTACTTTTTTTATGGAAATATTTGTAAAAATTTGAAATTAACCGTAAATGTAGCGAGAAACAATGATTGAAACAAATTCATTCAAATTGGAATACTTGGAATAGGTACATAGTATCAGATATTTATGAATAAAATACTGATATGTACGAGTATATAACTTTTAAAATAGTTTCGAAAAAAAGGTACAAAAAATTTACAAGTGGTTCAATTTATGTACCTACGTTATCTGATCTGTCATAAGTTTAATAATATTTTGAGTGAATATTGTGAAACAAACAACGTACAACGGATATCATGTCCCTTCAACACGAACCCAACGTATAGAGTTTTTAGAACTTGTATTTAAGGGTCTCAGCACACTAGCTACTTTTAGCATCGGTGATCGGCGGTTTTGCGACTGCATCGATGCTACATCGCGTTTTAGCGACTTCCTGCGTTCGATCGCGGTATCAAAATCGCGCGTCATCGCGTCATCGTTTCGGAGTTTGGATGTTTTCTATATTTATTATCTTTATCTTTATAAGTATTCTGTTCGTGTGTTTGTAATTGAACTCCTTCTAAACGGTTGAATCAATTTTGATGTTTTTTTTTTTTTGTATGTTCAAGTGGGTTCGAGAATGGTTTAGATTTACAATTGGACCCTGTAGATGGCGCTGCGATCAAATTCTGTGATTTTTATTTTTCGCATTTTCATTATTAGAACATAACTTCAAAATTGGGAGGTACGAAGTTCGCCTGATTAGATAGTGTAGGTATATATTTTTTTAAAGGGATGTGAGTAAGTAAAACTGTGAGGTATCTGGTAACAATTAAATCCATCTGTCAATCTAGCTTAAAGCAATGGTGTTCTATTTATTTATTTATTTACAACTTCATGCACTTTTGTACATCGGAGGACTTAATGCCTTAGGCATTCTCTACCAGCCAACCTTTGGGGGGTGTAGAGATATAGTTTGGTAGGTGCAGCGAGGTTAGAGCTGTACAGAGTCAGATGTACTTTTTTTTATATTTACCTCCATAACATCAGCAATTTTCTTCCATTGTTCATGTGTGGGGTCGATTCCAGTCGGGTTGTGAGCACAAGCATGGAGGAGGATCACGGAGTTCTCAGGGGCACTGTTGAGGTCTTCGATCAGCCCATCAAAGTTAATGGCACAAGTCTTTGGGTCCCAGTAGCGGTATTTCCGAGGACTTGTAAAACCGGAGTTCACAAAGACCAAGTGATGATTCTCTGATGAAAGAATTAAATCATTATTGATCAATTTATACAAACAAATCTGTGCAATTTTAGATAAATTTACAGTAAAAGCTCCTTATTTGCGCTTCCTTCATTCGCGTTTTCACTATTCGCGGATTAAAAAAATGCGACCCACTTCCTATATTCGCGGCTAAAAATTTCTTTATTCGCGGATCTAATAAGAACATACATAATAATAAAAATATTTCAATGGGTATCCAACCCAATATTCTTTGTAAATGCCGTCAAATGGACTAATAAAAAAATAAAATAGATCTTGGTACAACTTTGCCTAAAGTATGTTGTTGAATGATATCGCCGAGGACTTTGATATAAGCCACCTTCGCCGCGATTAGTTTTTGAGAATATAAACAAACGGAATGAAAGCAACCTTATTTCGCAAGGAATAAAGTATATTGTTAAATGTTGCTGTTCGGTTCGGTGCTCGGTACAAAAATTGTGATCGAGTAACGTTTCTACCCCTCTCTTCCTAATTTATAATGTCGACTAAAAAAAAATAGAAATTTTCCAAACCATTGCCTAAGCCTGAAGATAATTAAATAATAAATAAATATAGGAGCTGGATGCGAGAAGCCCAAAATCGATCACAGTGGTGTGCAATGGGAGAGGCCTATGTCCAGTAGTGGACTGCGATAGGCTGATGATGATGATGATGATGATGATGATGAAATAAATATATGGACATCTGACACACAACATCATCTAGTCCCAAGCTAAACAGAGCTTGGGTTATAATTAATCAAAATGTTCAAAAACTTCAATTAAATTGACTTTTTAAAATATTTGTTTCTTTTTATTTTGTCACCTAGGAACGTATCCCCTATAATCCCATGTAAATTACCTTTATACTACACCTGATCGGAACAGTAGTCAATATTCCCTGAAAATGAAAAGAGAAAGTTAGTCTTTTCCTTGACCTAAATAAGCGGGAGGAAAAAATGTATGAAAATCCATTTCTAACGTGTTTTAGCGGGAGAGAAAGTTGTATGAATTTTCATTTCTCATGTGTTATCTTATCTATGGCGCGCGCCTGTCAAGGAGTTTTCATATAATTTAAATATGGAATCTCCGTGCCACTGACATCCTTTTGTGAAGAATAAAAAAAAAACAAAAGAAGCGCGAAATATTTATAAATATTATGTCAAATTCTAAGCTAAATTGTGTCTTGCATGGTGTCTTACGTTTTGATTTTATTTTATAAATACTTTAAATGTTCCTCACAGGTGTAGTATAAAGCACTGTGTAACACTCGGGTGAAAGTCCCATTCCTACTTCGGGAGTATTGTGGCCCTAGGCTGCGCCTTCGGGCCACAAACTGCTCCCTCGCTAGTAATCGGTTCCTTTCCTCCCTCGGTGAACAATGTACTATTCCGTATTCACGGTTTCTGTATTCGCGACATATTCATGGAACATATACCCCGCGAATAAAGAGCTTTTACTGTATATAAATCTATATTATTACTAGCTGATGCCCGCGGCTCCGCTCGCGTCCTAGGGATATAAAAAATAGATGTAGGCCGATTCTCAGACCTACCCGATGTGCACACAAAATTTCATACAAACCGGTTCAGCCGTTTCGGAGGAGTATGGGAACGAACATTGTGACACGAGAATTCGATATATAGGATTTTTATGTATGAGCCTGCTAAAGTGACTCAAGAGTAGTTGGTCACCATACTCACAGTGAGTATGACCCTCAATATGGCGGCGCCTACTGATATGCTACTGCATCATTATTCTCGCATTAACCAAAGAAACACGACACACGAATGCTGTTGTTAAGATTGGTTTTCTATGAGAGTCGGTCCGTTCGTGCTGAACAACCTTGAATTTATTTATTTATTTTATAACACACTTACGTCTACCATTACAGATATGTAGAATCCAATGCGGTATACGTAGACAATATATTTTAATTAACTTAACTGTTCTCAAGTTCACAGTAAGTTGCTCTTGTCGCTCAGTGAACAAATAAATATGTCAACGATTTATGCAACCGCATTGAGCGCACGCAAGGCACGCGTGAGCGGCGCCCTTTGCAGTATTGTTTGTTCTGAATATGTGGGTAGTATGTAGAAAACAAATCGACAGTTGATAGTCTTCCAATCTCTTCTGCTACACAATCTGTTTTGGTTCAATGTAACATTCCATGTATGATAATGAGATGCTGGGTAATTTACCGAGTATGTTGTATGTATTTAGGTATATTTAAGTGGGTATGTATATCGGTAATCTGGTAACTAAAGTACAAGCTGTATTTGGTTTCTGATCTGACGGAGTTTTGTTTAGTTATTATCACTAGTCGACGGAGAAAACAGATTTGTATTCGTATCCCTTTGATTATAAACATGTCAAAATCAAAGTTCGTATCCATTACTTTTTGGTGGATCTTGAACCAATCTTATACGTCATATTTTTTATTAAGTAGTATTAGAAGATCTTGTACTAGACAACTGATATATAAATGCATTTATATTATACATTTTTTTTGTTAATGCACGGATTTAGAAATCCTCTATTCTAGTATCCTTACAACGCATCATGACCACCATAGTTGATGTCGCATTAGATAAGCTATAAAAGATAATGCTTATAAGCGCTTAATCTAATAATGGAGAGTATAAACTATCTTATCCATATTAATAGATTAAATTAATGTATTTTAGTTCGTCGATGACATAATTGAGAATGTCCAAAACAAAATTGATAAGTAAAGAAGGTCTAGAAGGTCACCTGATTATTTGCCTCGGTGGCACAGTAGGAATGTATGTGACTGTTGTGCTTGAGATCTCGGGTTCTATTCCCGAGTCGGACCAAATATTTGTGTGATCCGCAAATATTTATTTCGGAGTTTGGATGTTTTCTATGTTTAATATGTAAGTATTTACAAAAAAAAAGTATCTTATATATAAAATTCTCGTGTCACAATGTTCGTTCCCATACTCCTCTGAAACGGCTTGACCGATTCTTATGAAATTTTTATGCATATTCAGTAAGTTTGAGAATCGGCCAACGTCTATTTTTCATACGCCTTAGACGCGAGCGGAGCCGCGGGCATCAGCTAGTGTTTATGTATTTATATCAGTTGTCTAGTACCCATAATACAAGCTCTGCTTAGTTTGGGACTAGATGACATTGTGTGTAAGATGTCCGAAATATAAAAAAAAAAATTCTCGCAGTTGTACATTACTCTGATCGCGTGCAAACAATAAACGCTCTTAACAACGATCAACATGATCATACAGCAAATTCAACTTAATATTGAGCTACGGTTAAATCTGTAATTGCATGCACATTATTACTGAGCCAAACGGAAGATTCCGTCTTCGTTCATTGCACGGTATTTTTTTATGTAGACAGAAACTTTCAAGTTATAAACTCGAGACCGGCAACCTGTTCCATTGCTGTTTATATCAAATCGCTAATTATATGACGTCACACTAGGGAGGAGGACAACTCTTACAAATGATTGGTGTGAAAAGAACTTCGCGTTTTGACATTGACTTTAAATTATTCAGCTCATAAAACTCATATAAGCTATAGATGACGGCGATAAACACTTACCCCACGTAGGTTCAGTATAGTAGAAAGTGGTATATTTCAGATGTTTGTTCAGAAATTCGGCACCAATGCGCAGACCTCCGGTCCCTGACAGAGTTTGGATTCCAAATGCCTGGAAATATGATGGATATTTTTGATTTTGAGCAATTATATTATACCTGAAGAGATACAGGCAAATATTGTCAGAAGTTTAATCAGTTAAATTAAGTTTTTTATGGTATAGAGGGGGGCAAGTTATATTTCTTAGGAAATTCCTAGTAGCAGCCCGGAGTTTGGAAGTTTGGCGGTGATTCACGCGCGTGCCTCGGAAAGCACGTAAAGCCGTCGGTCCTGGTTGTCATGAACATCTATGGCAATCGTTATAGGGAAGTCAGTGCTCAAATTTACTGACAACTAGTTCAAACTTCGAATTTCCGTTCTCCCTTAGGGTTGCGGAGGTCCGATGCCAGTCGCTCCGTGGAAAAAATGATATTCAGGTAAAACCATTTGAATTAGTAGCCGACCCCAAATAATATTGGGAATAAGGCTAGGAAGAAGAAGAGGGGGCAAGTATCAAGACGGGTCACCTGATGCCAAGTGACTAAGCCCACGCCCAGAATATCAACTCAAAATGACAGCATTCGTGCTGTCGTGTTTCGTTGGTGATAGTGATACCGGTGGTCCAATAATGCAGAAGCATCTCAATAATGCCGCCATAATGTGGGTCGCCATATTGCGTTGTCTTTATTGCAATGAGTGTGGTGACAACTACTATTTGATGCTGATTATGCTTTCCATCAGGCAAAGTAGAATCACTTTGGTAGATACATAGAAACAAAAACACAAGTTCGTTAACGACTTTTGAACTACTCTCGACCCTTTCAAGGGTTTAAATGCGACGAATGAAATGTTATAACACTGGTTTCTATTCAATGAATTGTGATATTTAGGAATCAACAATGTAACATTCAATGACATTCAACATCAACATGCTATTCACACCAGTAAAATACACTCGATGAAGGTCAGAAAGGATGTTATATAAAGGAGTTCCGTGTGATGGCATTAAGTCCAGGTAACGCTCTTTCAGTACATATTTATTGTTTGAAGTGCAACACTATCATACAGCTGCGGAAAATAAGTGCCTAGCGGATGTTAGTAATTGTCTATTTGCATACACATATTAACATACATAACATACACAAGAAGGGCACATGAGAAAGATGAATTCTGCTTGGTACAATATTTTATAAGAGAGCCTGCCTAAGTCACTACTCTGCCACATGAAAAGCATGAGCAGAATCCAAGAGTGAGGGCCACCACACACGCTCTGAATGAAGACAATTCGATATGGCGGCCTAGTGGCACACAGTGGGAGAGAAACACGTTAGTGTGGTAGTGAGTTCCAATAAGAATAAGGGCTTATTACATTTGCTGAAAAAGTCCCTGATAGATTGTTCTGAACTTACCTGGCAAATAACTACACAAATCTTGGATAGAGATGAAACGTAATGATCAGATAATATTCTTGTATGAAAGATTACTCATTACTCGTCAGGAAATGGTAAAACTGGCCATAAGAATCTTCTTATGGCCAGTTTTACCAGTTCCTGATAGTTATTATTTATAGGAAAAAAACAAGGAAGAAAAGATAAAGAAGGTCAAAGTGTTTATATACTTACACGTCCAGAAGCCAGAACAGGATTGTCTGCGCCGAGCAGCATAGATGTGGCCGCTGTCGTAAATTTCTCCAGACCTGCATTACAAAAATTATATTCAATGCGTGTAAAATTTTTAACATATCTTTGGAGTGCCGCAGGGATCTCATTAGGGCTGGTTTTAATTAAATATTCTAACAGCTATAACTCGAACTCTTTTGACAAGTATAATATCTCTAAGTTTCCTTCATAGACGTTTCAAACTTTAAAACAATCAAGTCGTAGGACTTTCTCCTATTTGTTATTCTGTTTCTTCGTGCAACTTTAGAATGATTTGAATAGGTTTGATTTAATTAATAAGTAAGTGTCCTATCATGCCTGAGACAAATACATTTTAAATATGAGACTCATTATGCTATAATCATGTTGAAATGGAAACAGATGAATATAGTTTTGTATCAGAGAGAATGAAGAAATGTTTTTATCTTACTTAAAATATTTAATGGAAAGAAATGTTTAACAATATGAGCTAAAGTAAGTATATTTTGATATCTCTAGTTTGTATGCGTAATACTTAAAAATATTTATTTCACTATTGCCAACGTCTTACTGCAATTATTCATATAGATTCGTCCGATTCGTCATAACGATCTTTTGGCTATGTACGTTATTATTATATACTTCACTAGCTGAGCCCCGAGCTGTTACCCGCGTTTGTTGTAACCGCAGGCAACACCGCGGGGTGAAGCTATTCTAAAAAAAGGTGGCCTAAGTTACTCGTTATGTCATTTCTCATCATTTTGCCCTTATCTGCCCTTGACCCAATTTTCTTTAATTCTCGAGTTTTCTCTTTTCACTCTTCTATTCATCAGTTCTCAACTTTTAGTCATATTAACCTCTTCTAAGAAGTTCTTAAGCTAGTCTTCTACTCTTATATCTGTAAACTTCATTAAGTATATAAAACTTTCTTTGCTACATTTTGTTTATACAATAAATAAAATTGAAGTGATTATAGTTATTTCAATTGAACAATTTTTCACAAAATGTATGGTACGTACATAAAAAGCATTTTTTAAATTTTTTGTCTGTCTGTTTGTTCCGGATAATTTCTGGAACGGCTTAACTGATTTTGATGGGACTTTCATTGGCAGAAAGTTGATGATATAAGGAGTAACTTAGGGTAACTTTTATAGGCTAGCTTCGCGCCACGATGTTACTCGCGAATTTAGAACAATAACAACGGGTAACACCGCGGGACTCATCTAGTCTATTGTAAAATTGTAATATTTAAAAATCTAATATTTATACCTAACAGAAACTTTCCTAATAGAAAATGGGAAATAATTATAAATTATAACGACGTCAGCAAAGAGGATGTTATCCAAATTGAGTAATAAAAATTAATGAAGCTCATTTAATTCGTTTTAATTATGATATTTTGTGTTTTCCGTTTGTGATGAAACATTAAATTATAATCCTTCATTATATGTGTAGTTTATGTCATATCATTAACTGCAAAACGTAAAAGGCATTTAGAACATGATAAGTTCGATGTGCGTGTGATGACGGATTAAGAATACAGAGTGTCACCACCTCTATTCATTCCGCGGGTGTCGTAAAAGGCGACTAAGGGATAAACTACGCAAGACAACATCAATGCAAAGAGAAGGAAAACTTGAAACCAACCCGTCTGGCTAGCGTGGTATAGTAGGCCAAAACCTCCTTCTAAGGAGAGGCCTATGTCCAGCAATGGACTGCCCCCCTAGTTAAGTTGCAAACGTTTTACGTTTTCTATTTCTCTATTCTCTTGTTTCATTGGCTAATATTTGGTTTTGATCACGTGACTGATTCCACATTGACCAATGTTACAAGAGAATATAAAACGAAAAACGTTTGCAACTTGGCTGAAGTCATATAGAAATATTCTTACATCCGGGATATGCCAATGTTTGGGCAGAAATCCCTATCCCTACTAATATTATAAATGCGAAAGTAACTCTGTCTGTCTGTCTGTCTGTTACGCTTTCGAGCTAAACCACTGAACCGATTTTGATGGAATTTGGTATGAAGATAGAACTGCACTTGTGAAAGGACATAGGCTACTTTTTACCGCGATAACAGACATACACGCGGGCGGAGCCGCGGGCGAAAGCTAGTTATACATATAAGCTAATAAATCGAATCGAAAATAATGCGAGTAAATTCGCAGGAATAACATAGTGATACATACTTATCACTCTCGTTCACAATATATTGCATCAGTTGTAATAATGAATTACATTTGTTATGATGTTATTAACGCACATACGTTGTTTTTAACAATAAAGATATACAATCTCATGGTCAAATTAATTTAGGTATATATATATATTACTGTTGAGCTTAGTAGCGCGCTGTTTTATTACCACAAAAACGTGCATAATATATAAGTTATCTAATATCTACTATGTTGTAATATTTATAATAATTGTACAAGCGAAGCATCACTTAGTTAAAACTTTACTTTTTTTAATTTATTTTTGATAACGTTTACAACAGTTTTCGTGTGAATTAATTCATTGTAGAGTTGAACTAGGTACTAGGATCTTGTCATAACTATCTTTGGCAATCGTTATTGGGATGTCAGTGTGTACAAATAAACTAACAAGCCGTCACCCCACCGAAGTTTGCAACGGGCTGGTGTATCGAAATCGGACCGATTGAAACCACAATATGGTGTGCCACTCTGCGCCTGAGATGAGAGGAATCCGGCAACAGCTACACTGACGCGGGCACCACCACCAACTAACTAAACTAACAACTAGTTTAACCTACGAATTCAATAAACCCTCAGGATTGCGGAGGTCCGATGCCACGCTGATTTCAGCACGAATGGGCCGGTTCGATTGAGGCAGTACTACACTCATACAGAAGATCAACCAAAAAATTACAGCATTCGTGCTGACGTATTTCGTTGGTGAGTGTGAGACCGGAGACAATCATTCTGCACCAATCTCCCGAAGTCCGGGCGACTGATACAGACCGATATGATGTGGTTCACCATTCATGAGGATAGCAGAGTAGTCACTTTGGTAGGCTTAAATATAAAAAAAACTGGTTGAACTAATAGGCGACTCAAAAATAATATAGGAAATGAAAAGGCTAGGAAGATATATAAATGTTCCAATTTTCGGCTTAGAGTTATATGCTGGAAGACTCATGGCGAAGAGCCAACAAACCGCTCTTTAGTTTGTAAGAAATATAAATTGTTTTAAAATAATATTTTTGCTGTAAGTAAACATATAGTAATATTCGTTAAATGAGTAACCAAGTAGGTTAACATATTATCTACACAGTCAAAGGTCAGTCTACGAACAGGTGATATTTTTATCACATTTAGTCCCCTCCGTTCCCTAGACCACATAGTAATACGTATAGTCTAGTCATACGTACATCTGCAGGGACTCATCCAATTTCGTAACAGATTTCCGTATACTGCTGCGAATATGGAAGTTACGTAAAGAATGCACTTCTTTTTCAGAAAACAGTTCTGAATCAAGAAAATTAATTCCACTTGTTACAAAAGCAGAAATAAAATTCCATTTTCGTAACTAGGTACCAAACGAGAAAAATATTGTTCGTAGCTGGTTACGAAAAATCAATTACAAAAGTTGATGAACCCATCTGTAATCGTCACTGGTAGTTGGAGCTCTGAGGAGTCGGACAAAAGTCTTTCTGTAGTACGATACCGACTGCTACTTGAGTTGTGTGTGAAGCTGGTGATGGCAAAACGGTTTTCGTGAAAATCGAAGTTTAGCCGTATCTTTCGGAGTTTGTGGACGTACCATATAGTAGTTAAATATATAATTTGGAAAGAAAAAATAAACTGCAGCATCAGTCCTATTTTCAAGACGAAAAGATCTTGATTGCTCTAGCTGCCTCTACCTATCTCCTTTTTTATTTATGCATTTTCACTTATTTGAAAACAACTTCATTTAGAAGAAACCTGAAAAAAGTTATTGATGGTGTTTCTACGGTACGTGATCTTTTTTTGTTACAGCACTGAGGTCATTGACCAGTCGTGACCTAAGTAGGTATTGTTACTGCTGTGACGTAAAAAAACTCGTTTCATAACAATGGGTACAAAAACAGGCGTTCTGTTATAAAGTACTTTGAATATTTACACCAGACGGATTGTACTAATGCAACGAATAAAAGATTTTATAAGTTCGTGATAACGATGCGCAATCTGATGTAAGTATGTACTTGAAATTCACGGTAAGTACTTGAGATTGCGAGTAAGTAATTGTGATTGACCTATTTTTTAAGCACGGACAGTTACACGCGAAATATTAGCAGGGATTGACATTTTAAGTTGGCTATTATTGAAAGTCTCAGACACGTAAAAACGCAACTCAATTCGATCGGTAGCTTGACGCCTGTTGTCTATATAAGGTACTATTTTAACTTTAGGTTTAATTATTAATGATGACTTATGGTTGCCTTTTCATTCAGATTTAAAAGGCACAGGACCCTACTTGAGTCTAACGCAACGATTAGAAAATAATTGTACGAATTGGTCGAGCCGTTCTCGAATTTTGCTCTTAGTATACGGCGATTCATTATTATTAGAGGTACATTACACGTGCTATATTACATTGATTACAAGTGATCATGTGTGAGATGTAACAGGCTCTTTTATCAGGGTACAAACTCATTAAACAAGAATGTAAATGATTCATTATTCTCCCTTATACATATTACGTCTTATCGAATGGTTTTGCATAGTATTGATAAAGGTAATACCCTATTTATAAAGTAAATTGAAGTAGATAAAATTTAATAATTCTTTGATCAAATAACTACAATATAATAGTAGATGTATGTATCTTTTAATTTTCTTTAGATATTGCGATATTGTGGTGAGATGTTAATGTGATAAAGTTGAAAAGTTCATTTGGTTTGATAAATCTTTCAGTTTTAGATAGCCTGTTTATCAGTACACCTGGATACCTGTAAACCATCACTCTACAAGTAATAACAGCGGAGTATCAATGAAAAATGTTGTGAAAACGGTCAGGAAATAGTCCTTTTCATTCAATTGCTTGTGCTGTGGAAACGGAGTTTCGCAAGAAACAAAAAGTTTGCGACAGTATATGTTTTTATTTTAAAGTTGTATACTATAGCCTCTTTTATAGTAAGCAAATTGTTACTTTTTTTGACTATGTATAATCTACCGACTCTTGCCCGTGCCTAAGTTTCTGATAAGTAATCTCTAAGAATATTTTGGTCTAAGAGCTTTTATCTATATTATACATAATAGTAGATAACCGGTGAGGCAGCATTTTTTGCTGTTGAAGTAAAAAATATATTTAATTTCTTCATGAATTTAATTCATTTGTTTTGCTGGTCTAAAATTATTATCACAATAAATGTCTTCATAATAAAACTTTTTGGGAGACATTGGTAGCACCCTAAATTTAAACACTTCCAGTTGCACCCCTTTTTTTAAAATAATATGGGTATATGGCAAAACAAGTTATTTGCTGGGTCAGCTAATTGTTTTAAAAATATCTCTATAGATGTTATTGTAGGTTTTTCATGGAAAAAAAGAAACAGAACGGAATTGGTTTTATAAAACTTTCTGTCATTAATGAAAATTCAATTTAATTATTTAATGAAAATTTTGATGAAATGAAAATTAACAGAAGTCTAGAAATTAAAGTTAAAAGTTTTTAAGAATATACTTACCTATCTTAATTGTTTTTATATTCAGTTCTTGTTCATTGATCATATGTGAAAACACTTTAGAATACATTATATACAAATGAACAGGCAATGGTATGTAATTAACAAAAAAATACTTTCCTAACTTATTTTATTTATATTGCCCCCCAAGGTGACTCTATTAGGCCATGAAAAATCCCTTACTGATATAACTATAAGTAAAAGTTAATTAATAACACTTACCTAGTACTGGTAAGTATTCATGCAAAAGGGTTTGATCAGCAGCTAACTGTTGCTCCATCGACCTGACCACAGGCAAAACCCAAGGTTTTCCATTTTCATCTCTATACGCTGCAACCATACAAGCAATGACAACAAAACAACACCAGATTTAAAAAAAAACTGTATTTATGTAAGACTCAAATAAGATTGCATAATAAAATATATTTCACATGAAGAAACTGTTCAGTTGGAAATCACGTTAACTTTTCCTTACCTCCGACGGTCAAATTCACCTTAACTTGGTTGGGATCATCTAAAAACAACTTATTTAGTTGAAAAACCTCTATCGGAGGCCCTTGTTCAACAACATCGAACCGCGAAACCATTTTTATAAATTAAACAACACACGACCGGCCGGTTAGAAGTGAAAACAACAAGTCAATATTCGCTAGAATAATTATAATTATCAACAGTTGCAAAACAGTGTAACCTACTATCACAGTTTACGAACTAATTTTTACAAGAATGACCTTCGCCTTCTTCAATGACAGTAATGTCAACGTCAAAACAAAACGTCACAAATAAGCATAAGGTGCTTGACATAATGATCATGCCTTAGTCAGCCTTAGGCGCCGTGTCCACGAGCGAAAAAATTGTGACGATATTATCGTCGTACCACTCGTACTACTTATTTCTATACATTATTTTAGAACGTGTTTTCACACGGCGATAATAACGCGACGATGCGTCAATAGAGCAAGAGCCCAGAGCCGCCAGACCTACGTAATGACGTAGGTCTGGCGGCTCTGGGCTCTTGCTCTAATGAGTGCAAAGCTGAAATTTTCAGGATTATTAGTACAATGTCTTGTTAAGATGTATGTGTACCCATTAGCTTGAAAGCGGGGCCGTTTCTGAGGTAGCGCGAAGTACAGATGGATAAAAACCTTACTTACCTACGTTAACGGTGCAAAGCTAGTATTTACATATTTTATCAAGAATATTATTTAAAATTAAAATATTTATTTAGTTTACTTATATACTTATTTGGTTTAGTTATCTACTTATTTGGTTTAGTTATATACTTATTAAGTTTAGCTATATACTTGTTTAGTTTAGTTATATACTTAATTACTTTAGTTATATACTTGTTAAGTTTAGTTATATACTTATTTAGTTTAGTTATTTACTTAGTTTAGTAATGTACTAACTTATTTAGTTAGGTACTTATTTAGTTATACATATACTTACTTAGTTTAGTTATATACTTAGTTTAGTAATGTAATAACTTATTTAGTTAGGTACTTATTTAGTAATATACTTACTTAGTTTAGTTATATACTTATTTGGTTTAGTTATATACTTATTTAGTTTAGTTATATACTTGTTTAGTTTAGTTATATACTTGTTTAGTTTAGTTATATACTTATTTAGTTTAGTTATATACTTATTTAGTTTAGTTATATACTTATTTAGTTTAGTTATATACTTATTTAGTTTAGTTATATACTTATTTAGTTTAGTTATATACTTATTTGGTTTAGTTATCTACTTATTTGGTTTAGTTATATACTTATTTAGTTTAGTTATATACTTGTTTAGTTATATACTTAATTACTTTAGTTATATACATTTTTAGTTTAGTTATATACTTATTTAGTTTAGTTATATACTTATTTAATTTAGTTATATACTTAGTTTAGTAATGTACTAACTTATTTAGTTAGGTACTTATTTAGTTATATACTTACTAAGTTTAGTTATATACATATTTAGTATAGTTATATACATTTTTATTTAGTTATATACATATTTAGTTTAGTTATATACTTGTTTAGTTTAGTTATATACTTATTTAGTTTAGTTATCTACTTATTTGGTTTAGTTATATACTTATTTAGTTTAGTTATATACTTATTCGGTTTAGTTATATACTTATTTAGGTTAGTTATCTACTTAGTTGGTTTAGTTATATACTTAATTAGTTTAGTTATATACTTGTTAAGTTTAGTTATATTCTTATTTAGTTTAGTTATATACTTATTTAGTTTAGTTATATACTTATTTAGTTTAGTTATATACATATTTAGTTTAGTTATATACTTAGTTTAGTAATGTACTAACTTATTTAGTTAGGTACTTATTTAGTTATATACTTACTTAGTTAAGTTATATACTTATTTGGTTTAGTTATATACTTATTTAGTTTAGTTATATACTTAGTTTAGTAATGTAATAACTTATTTAGTTTAGTTACATACTTATTTAGTTAAGTTATATACTTATTTAGTTTAGTTATATACTTATTTAGTTTAGTTACATACATATTTAGTTTGGTTACAAACAAACAAACATACAGGTGAAGCTAATAAAAAGCGTGTAAAAACCATTTAATATTTTACAATTATATTCTTGAAATAATACCAAAGATGATATACCTCAGCTTCCTAATTACTACAAATATTTTTAAGGTGTCTGGGGGGATGATTGGCCCTTCGGATTGGTCTGGCCGCATACAAGGTGTCTTAAAATAGTACCTACCTTAGATAATATGTATAAAATTTAGGTTTGCTACTGTAACGTACTTTACCTAATTTTTTCACAACTTTCAAGACGTCTGGCAGAAGTAATGGCCCACGGAAAGTGTCTGGCAGTAATGAATTTTAATTTTAAATAATATTCTTGATAAAATATCTAAATACTAGCTTTGCACCTTTAACGTAGGTAAGTAAGGTTTTTATCCATCTTTACTTCGCGCTACCTCAGAAACGGTCCCGCTTTCAAGCTAATGGGTACGCATACATCTTAACAAGACATCGTACTAATAATCCTGAAAATTTCAGCTTTGCACTAATGACGTATGTAGGTCTGGCGGCTCTGGGCTCTTGGTCCACAAGTGGCTGAGTGCACGCGGAACGTCATCATATCGTCGTCCGTCTCATCGACGTGTTCTCGCAGTTATAGCGCGGCGATATAGTGAAAATGGCGTTTGAAAACGCTAAGAACATGTTCACTAGCGTACTTGCAAAAGTAGTCCTACCACAATACTATATCCGTAATGAATATTGCTTTCTTGATTGTATCATCATCAACAGCCTTTAACAGTCCACTGCTGGACACAGTCCTCTCCTTAGAAAGGAGGTATTGGCCTACTATACCACGCTGGCCAGACGGGTTGGTATAGACTAGACATACTGTGAGTCCAGAAGGAAATCCCCTCCCTGGACTCCTTCCAATACAAAGGCGCAGAGAGGGTCACACCGTGTGGTTTTAGTCGGTTCGAGTCCGACACACCACCCCGCCGTAACCCCCGACGGGGTGACGGTCCGCGGGGATTTCCACACGTAAAAAAAAAAAAAAAAAAAAAAGACTAGACATACTGTGATTTCCTATGGTTGGTATATTGTATATTAACTACTTATTCCGCTCTCGTCGAGTACCTAAGGCTCTGCGCAGATAGACGACTTGGCGGCGAAGAGCAGTAAAGCCGTAAATACACAATCGGAACCGACCGGTGGTCGGTTCCCATCGCGTAGAAGGCCTTTTAGGCAACAATAGTCATAGAGCGGCATGTAGTTAACTATGATAGCCTACGCGATACCCCGAACGCTAAATACGGTTGTATTCTTATACACTTTAAGTTGAATTGAAATTGCCCCTAAATTAATTTCGGCGTTGACCTGAACTGAATTTATTCAACAAAACTATTGCACAACGCATTGTCGCACAAACACGGTGATTCCGTTGTTAGGCCACGCGACGATACACTGTTGGTAAAATCGCTTGTCGTGGTCCGCGAAGACTATCCGACGATAAAAGAGCGGATCAAGCGCGATTCTCATGCTGGTGGAGACGGTCATTAAGATTCTGTTCAGACTTTCGCCTTTTGACAAAATTGATAATGTGCGTTAACAAACCGAAGTTTAACCCTGTGCGCCTATACATGGCATAATAGTGTAAACTATGAATAAAAAAAAATACTACAAGATCTATATTTGATATCATCACATCATCACATCAGGTAATTTGTATCTGTAAACTAGTAAAATATTGTCGTCAACGACTAAAATATTGTCGTGCCTCAACTAATTATTTTTCGATTTCGATTTGGTTTCATACTACAGATTTTTTAAGACACATATATTTAAGCCTACAAAAGTGACTCTACTCTGCCTGATGGAAAGCATGACTAGAATCCAGGGGTAGGGATCACTATCCTCATTGTGAGGATAGTCAATGCAGAATAGAAACCCATACCATGGTGGCCTGATCAGATAATCTGCATCATTCTTCCGGCCTCCGGAGGATGTCGGTAACGTTTTCCTAGCAAAATTTTCTGGACAAGACTTAAAAAAGAACGAGTCCTCGTTGAACCAGCTTACACCTAATTCAGCATATCTATAACTGGTAATGAATGGTTAATAATTTCAGCGCTGTGATTGATTTATAGTTTCTGAAATGTTGGTGTCATAGGCATACAAGATTATAGGGACTATTGATTAATATACAGCTGATACGTATAGGCTGTTCCTCGTGGTTACCCTACCTAACTGCTGCGTGAACCATGAGGAACATATGATACAAACGATATTGCTGAAATTTCTCCATATTGGTTTGAAAACGATTGGAGTTAGTCTGCAGTTTAACTTCCGTACTAATATTAGGTCCTTACATATGAAATTAGCGTTTTGTACGGGAAGAATTTAAGGCAATTTTTTTTGTAAAATATATTTAAATAAAGTATTGTTATCTATGCACTGTCAACTTCACAAGTAACTTTTTCGAAATAATTTTTTGTTTAGGGCAGGATTTGGCTGGATCTCCAGGGTTCAGCCATTGCGACGAGCGCTTCCGATTATCGTACAGTATCCAATTTTCATCACAAATAATGATACGATTTAAAATCCCTTCATTATTGTGTCGGTTGAGCAAAGTAACACAGCAGTCAACGCGTGTTTGCAAGTTCGTTTCACTCAATTCATGAGATACCCATCTTTCATTCAAGTTTTTTACTTTCCCGATTTGCTTCAAGTGGATTAATACAGTTTTATCACTTACCCTGAAGCCTGCAGCTATCTCTGAAGTGCTTTGTGATGGATTCGCTTCCACAATAGCCTTTAATTTTTATTTTCCACTTTGATCTCCGGCCAATTTTCATTTAAAAATACTGAATCGATTTAAATGAAAATTTATACACAGCTTGGAGCCTGATAAAGGCCATGGCTAGTTTTTACCGCGATAACCGATACACACGCGGGCAAAGCTGCGGGCAAAAGCAAGTACCATAATATGGTAAATACGTCTTTTACGTTCTTCACCAATTTTCGTAATGAATTAAGTGATAAATTCCAATCATTTGAATCCATAATAAAATCGACCAAGTGCGTGTCAGTCCACGCACAGGAAAGGGTTCCTCAGTCACCCATAATGGTACGTGGATTTAAAATCATATCCAATACATAATTGTTATGTTTACGTATCAATGTGTATTAATTTGTATGACGTTTTCCAAGTAAGCGCATTTTACAAGTTAAGCCTCTATAACTCCTGAACTAACAAAGTCATAGTGAAGTGAATATGACCTAAAGTCATCTAATCCGTTATAGTTTTCCTTTAAAGTTCATTATAAGGACCACTACCACGAATTTTCACAGATTTTTTGAGCCAGCCCATTTTGCTTTTAGAAGGGGGGAGGGACGCCCTGTTTTCACAAAAAAGTGCCCTTTAAAGTGGAATTTCTCGCAAACGAATACCTAAATCAAAAAATCGTCTTAGAAACCCTGTATTGTTTTTAAAAGACCTATCTAATGATACTCCACACGATGGGGTAGCCACGAGAAAAAAAATATCATCCCCACTTTACGTGTAGGGTAGGTACCCCAAATAACAATATTTTTCATAATTTTATTGTAGCACTTTGTCGACGTAATTACAACACATATTCATGCAAAGTTTTATCTTTCTAGCACTTACCGTTTGGACGGTATGTCGAGAACGGACGGACAGACGGACATGACGAATCTATAAGGGTATAAGGTAAATTACAGGTGTTCTAGATTTCAAGATATTATTATCCTGTAAGTAAAATAGAAACAGTGTTATTAACAAAGGTATTTAAATTAACTGCTTCAGTGGTGCAGTGGAAGCATGCTTAGGCGACTACTGTGCTGAGGTATCGGGTTTGATTCCCGATTAGGACCAAAAGCTTATAATTATGTACTGCAAATATTTCTCAGTTTTGTATTTTCCTATGTACACTATGAATTCTTTTAAAAAAGTATATAAATATTCTATCTGTCAATCTAGTTCTCGCTGTAAGCGCTCTGCTTATTTTGAAACTATACAACGTAAAAAAAATGTTTGAACATGAATTACAAGCTTATATAACTCGTGCGAGCTAAGATGGCACCTGGCTCAAAACGAAACATGATAGCGTTCCCCTGCGTAATACCCCTCTATCGTCTTGCGAGAAGCGTTAGCATCACTATTACCGTTGCACGAATCTTTCCATAATAATGTTAATATAATAGGTATTTCCTAATGTCATATAAATCACTTCACGAATTTATTTTCATATTGTATCATTAGATTTGTCCGGCTAACCCAATTGTTATAAGAAAGGTCACACGAAATAAAACAGCATGTCAACTATAAGACGCAATAGTTCAAAATAAAGAATATACATATGATATTTAGAGAGTACGATTAAAAGGCATATCATGACGATTTAAAATTGTATTTTATAACCATATTTCAGTTCCTAATTTCATGTAAAATTATATTAGGTATTACCTAATATTATTTAAATCACTGTACGAAGAATACATTCGGGTAAATAATGAATGAGGCCTGCTTGCTATTGGTATGCATATGTATTTTCTTAACTCAGGTAGTAAAGTACCACTTAAGATAAAGTAGTATGTTATGAGAAACTACTTGAAGCAAAATAAATGTTGACATTTGAAAAAACTAGAATAAATTATATTTTTCTTGCACTCAGTACTTTAAACGACTGACATTTGAGTCAGGTGCCATATTAGGTCGCACGAGTAGACTGTGCACTCTCATTCGATCACAGTTTTCTCTTTAGTCTTTTTCTTTGACTTTAATTAGTAAGTCTATGAATACATAACTCCGGTATTTTACTTTTCAATTGCCCCGTTAAAAAAGATTTACTAATTCTCATTAAGTACATTTACTTAATATATAATAATGGAAGCCAAAATAACTTTTAGTATCGATAGCATTTATTTCCAAGATGTACAGACTGGATTTTTCAGTATACATTCTCGCGGATCACCAGCTCGTACTATATAATAAGTACTCTTGTACTCCCTATTGTCTCCATCCGCTTCTAGGTAATTATAACAACCAACAGTAGCCAATCCAATACCAACTAATGCCATGAATGAAGCGCCCATTATTTCGGGTATCTCCCAACACGCTTTTGCAAACATTCCAAAAAGACCCTTTCTAAATTTTACAATGTGACCAAAATCCTTAGGAGGACGCATTTTCCACTGTTGTTTTAGAAAAAATGGTCTGAAACACAATTCGAAATTATAAGTTAAATTACACAGCAACCAAACATGCAACTGACAATAAATATAAGAAAAAATCAAACGTCAAGGAAAATATGCCTTATTTTTTTAATTTTATTTGTGCAATGTAAAAAAAAATATTTTTTATTATTATTATTTCCTTACTTGTTTTTAAATATGTAACTTTTTAATCATTATCATAATCCTTATATACAAAATTATTAATATATATAAACATATCTAATACAACCAAGCAACCGTTTGATGCATGTTGAACAGGAGAGGTTTATATGAAGAGCCTTTTAAAAGACAATGTTAACAGTTATCAGAAGATTTCTTTTGGCTGAGGGCTGAGACGATGATGCTTATTAATTAACTATATACCTGAACATATTTTTAAAATAATAAATATATGCCGGCGTATCGATTATTTTAGCTGGCAACACTGTTAAGTGTCTGAAGGTAAGACACTGACGCAACACCGGGCACTGGCGCGTGCGACCGGTAACCGCAGGGATGGGAATCATTGACACTTTAAAATAATAATAACGCGATTGAATGATTGATTTTAGTCGATTACTTTCATGTCATAAGTCATAGACAAGGATCACAGGTGACAATGATTTTATCCCATCCCTAAATGATTATTGTTCGTTCATTCGTTCGCGAGTTCCTCCCTTCGGGTGCCTGGTGGGTCTGACAGACCCATCACTTCAAAATTTCGACGATATTTTTTTATTTTTTTAACTTAACGCGCTGCGCTTCTCAGTAGCTTCGCGATATGAACTAGCAGCCATTTTGTCTCCTCTCCCGTAATCCGCGACGCACACGCATTCAGTAAAGAGGTGTTTTAAGTGCGCTCGGGTCTCAGGGACCCGCCCAGGCACGCGGCGTAACTTTTATTCCGTAAGTACTTACTTTTGTTTTTTCTTGTTTATTATGTTTTGTATGGTAAATTGTTTACGAAAATAATATTTTATTAGTTTTAAATGGTTAGTAACGAATTTTGAAATCTGTCAAGCTTTGGAGAGAGATTTGAAGAATATGAATACCAAGATGTGGTTTTTGATGATAGTGGAGATGAATCAGTCTACTTGGATGTACCACATGGGTAAGATAGTGCTGAGGAAGTAGCAGAAGTCCATGCTGAACCCAATAATAGTGAAAGTGATGTTGAGATGTCTCAGCCATTGAGTAATTTGTCTCACGTGTCGATTTTTTTTTCTTTTTATAATTTATCCTACCAAAATGACTCTACTCTGACTGATGGAAAGCATGAGTAGAATCCAGGTGTAAGGGCCACCATGCTCATTGTGAGGGTAGGCAAAGTAACATTGAAACCCATAATACCATGGCGGCCTGGTTAGATAATTAATTAATTGAATTTTTGTTACATAAAATATGAGAATTTTAAATTAGGTAATAAACATTTTGTAAAAAAACTTTAGTTTTTATTTTTCCAATCATATAATTTAAATGTCAGTGAAAATTGATAAAAACCCTATATTTAGCTTTCTGACTCGTTAAGTAGGTAAAAACCAAGCATTTTGTTTACGGGTCTCACAGACCCACCAGGCATGCGAAGTGATTTTTAGGTACCAGGCACCCGAAGGGTTAAAAATGGAACGTCGTCGTTGACGAGCACAGTTATCGCGGATCATCTCGTGTGAGCACCACGTGTTCGGTGGAGTGTCTTATTTAAAATTATTAATCATGGGCTGCTATTTAATGTCCTAACTGTATTTCGTGATCGAGTGCTTCAATAAAGTGAATGTACAAGAACATTCTCCTCACCCGCTAAACTCACGTCTACCCTCAATTAGAAATATGAGGCCTACTAACGTTCCCAGTCGATTCAAGATTTAACATCAGAAGTGGGATACGCAGGGTAACCACCTGAGGAGAATAATAGGAGATTAAATAAAGTGAACAGCAGTGAGCAGCCCGGACAATCAAACTGGCCACAAAACATTTTGATGAAAATCTCAATCACTGACGACCGCTAATCCGCAACAATCGGAATTTAACATTACCGTAAGGCTGATTTGTTTTGACCACGACGTTATGTCAGCGTTTTGGTACACAAGGGCACAGCATTTTGCTCATGATTTTCTCCATCGAGTGTCGCAAACAGCGAGAGGGTTCTGAAGAGCCGTCTTAATGAGACTTCTGACAGACCTCAGCTACGTAGGCGGACAGGCTGGATATGTCGCGTCGGTTTGGGTTTGTGAAGAGCGCAAGGGTTCGGAGCTATAACAATGAAGGAGGTGCACATCTGTAAACATGAATCGACGAGGAGCAAAAGCAACGCAGAATCCGGTGAGATCGTGTCTTTTTATTTTCTCGTTGAAAGTGGGCATGCTTGTTCGTTAGTATTTTACAGTGTCGTAGTATCGAGGGTAGTTTAGAAAAAAAAAAAGGAACCGTAAGATGTTTCTCGCAAATACAAAATCGCGTTCGCATATAACATACCACGATTACGTTACTATTTTACGTTGTGCCGAATGGAACGATAAACGGTAAAGTAATTCTATAGGCAGTGATTTTTTTTTAGACGAGTACGTCAGAAAAGCATACCCAAACTAAGCTAAGCTCTTGAGGATATAGATACTGACTTAAACTGTGTGGACAAAGTCAAATCAAAAATCTTATTGATCTTAATTTAGTTACGCAAATATTCTGAATTCTTTATCGATGGTGTACCAGGGCATCGCGTCTATACAGGAGATGTACGGGTAGACCCTATTGACCAATATAAGAATGTTCAAAGACGAAAAAGTTTCAGCCCTCCTAGAAGCCTAAGTTATTTACGGTAGTTCCTCACCCTCACAAGATGGTCTATATGGGTATCTAACTAAGCCCTTTGATCGTAGAAATTCGGCTGCAGTCTATCAAAGGTGTATCAACAAGGCTTAGTAATAAACTTAGATATAGCGTTGCGCTGGTTTACATTGATTATGGACTTGGTTTCTCTGATAAACTTTCCCATTGTCTGGAACGTTGTTTTAACCCTGAGAGCATTGCCAGACGCAGTTTTCCTTTTTTTATAGAAATGTAAATTCATGAGAACAGGAGTACATTTTGTGGATCGTGTAGTTAGAGCAGGAGAAATGGTCGATTTTCCTACCACGAAGATTGCTACTCAGAATAGACCGTTCTTGGGCCTTGCCTCTTACTTCAGAAACTTTATAACCAAATAATACTCGTATGGTAGGCCCACTTTATTTACTGAAGGGGACAATAAGGTGGATGGACCTACATGACAATATTTAAAAGAAAACTGTTCAAATACTTAGCTCAGGAGTCTGTACTAACAATATTAGATCGTGAGGCGGCAGCTATTGAGTTTCACACTGATGATGTTTCTAACGGTTATGGGGCCATAATCATTCAAAGAAAGAATGGTTTGCTACATGTTGTCATATCTTAGTGTCATATTTTAGTTGACGAACGACTGACGCAGAATCGCGATTCATTCGTAGGAACTAGAAACTATGATAGTCGCCTGAGTAGTCGAGATCTTTAAACAGTGTTTGTATGGGCAGCATACACTATTAGTGGTGGGTATTTCTACAGGATTTAATATTGTGCATAAGGTGCCAACAAGTAACATGCTGATTTCTTGTCTAGACATCCAATCCCAAAAACAGTTTGTGATGAGTCTAATGCCAGTACATTATCAGATGAAATTGTAAACGTAATATTAGAATATTGTAGAGGACCGGGTGTCGTGTTCCTCCGACACAGAGGGGGGATCCTCCGACCAGGCGAGGTGGTCGTGCCTGCTGGGCCGCAGCCCAATGGTTGATGTTGGGATGTCGTGTGTGTGTGCTAATCAGCTCGAGAGTTTCTCATCGCGATTCAGGATTGGTAGTTGCTCCGTGTAGTTCATACCGTGTGTTCTTCGTGGTTCAGTGTTTCTTCGCGAGATGGCGCTGAGTGTTAACTTTATCAAGGGTAGTTAGCGGTAGAACAAAATCGTGATATCGAAATTCGTGACCTCATTAACAAAAATAAGAACAAAGAAACCTCAGACTACTCGCACCATGATGTGCGTAAGGGTAACCAGTTTCCGGTTACCAATAGCTCCGTGATCCTTAACGTGGACCTTAATTAATCATGTTCCTTCGGAAATTAAGAAACTAAGAACTATTTGAGCATTATTGGTTTCCAGAGATGATCAAGTAGGTACGTAAGTTTATTGATTCTTGTATAGTATGCAACGCTTCGAAAGACTGCTCCGGGTCCCAACAAGTTTCGTCAGCAGCCCGTGGTTTGTAAATTTTGCTGACACGTGAAGCTCGCAACTCTCGATCATATGTTTGTTTTGTATTCATTTTAATGTTATGATTTTTATTGACCTAGATTATATTTATTATCTAGGAACTACTCCGCGATACTGACTTAATATGTAATGTTATAATTGTTAGTGAAATAGGTTATGTTTATAATTGTCAATTGTTGATGAAGTTTGTCTGAATTTACTACCGTAAATTTTTTTTGGTGGGAAGTTATATTCCTGCGTCATATATTTAATTACAGTAAAATACGGAAATGATACAGAGATGCTCGACCAGCACATTTCAGATAGGTGCCGATTATCGAGCACGTAGGATTCCGGCTGTCATTTCCTTGTTGATATTAAGACGTGTTTATTGTGCAATGTAACGATAGATTTAGAATATATAATGTAGCTATAAGATCATAACTAAGAGATTCCATGTACATACCTTAGTACGTAAGGTTAGATAATAGTACAGTACTTAATTAATAAACATGGCTCCAAAAGAATACACGATCATTGTTATTCGATATCCACCTAATATTCGCCATAATCGTGGACCTCTACGACGTAACAAGCAAGAAAAAATAAGTTCGCTTTGTCTCCTCTTGGTGGGGATTGACGCCGTGCGTCACCGCACTGGTTGTGGACTTGCGGGACGCATTGTGGCTGCGTGGTCTTGCCGTTGGATGTTGTTTTCCTGGAGGGCCTCCAGCTGGGCTGTGCGGATGCTGCCTTGTGGCAGCAGCCGAGGCTGGCTGCTTGGCGTGGCCTTTGGGTTGCGGGGGCGCTCGTGGCGTGTCGTGCCACGGGTGGTCGCCCGTCCGCATCGTAAAGACGATGGGAGGGAGTGCGTGTCTTTCATTACTCGGCATCTCTCGATGCTCATACCTTAATTCAATCCCTCAAGAGGGCTGTTTGCCTATTTGGTGCACCGAAGCGTGTAAAAGCAGACTAAAGTAGGTGTTATATAGGTGCAAACTTCAAACGGTGTTGATGTGGCATAGTGTACAACATCACCTTATCGGTACTGGTTCCGGTAGGGCTAATGCTAAGCGTCTAATACGTACTCTAAAATGCCTGCTCACAATAGTAGAAAACAAACCAAACAAAACTTCTGTAAGTTCAGCTTGCCTTTAATACCACTAGATCCAGAGTAACAGGCTACTCCCCTGCGGAATTAATGCCTTACAAACGAGCAATGTAGAATATCAAAAGACTATACGTCAGAGGTAAAACGCTTCATCCGAAGTAGAGCAATAGTGAGTCCATTCAGTGCAGACAATTTCGTCTTTATCAAGGATAGCGAGTGTAACCAAACCAAACTACAGTAAAAGTTCAAAGGTAAGATCCTTTTATTGTCAAGGTACTTTTTTTTTTTTTTTTTTTTTAAAAAGACAACTCCCGCATTAGGAATATAAATTCCTGTGTCGCGGGGGACCTTACAAACATACATGAAACGGACACAAAGAACACCCAGACTCAGAACAACAAATTGTGAATCACACAAAGTGTTATCCCACGTGGGATTTGAACCCACGACACTTGGCGTAGTAGGAAGCGGCGTGGCGACCGCTTAAGCCACTAGGCCAACCGTGCAGTCATGTACTAAATCATTATAGAGACGAGCTGAGAGACGTTGGTGGGTCTAACCTAACCTGTAAGTATGCTCATGAAATTCAAAATCTATAGTCATGGCAATGGACATAACATCCTATGAGGAAAGTGATGCAGCATCGACATCTAGTTCACATACTTTAGCCTCTGCCTCCAAACATGAGTACTAAAGGTGAGTTTATAACGTTTGTGCACTCTTCTTCATTCTTCTTCTTCCTCAGCATATTTGCTTCCTACATGGTTTTCCATACGCTTCTGGATGCGGTGTGTCTAGTCTTTCTTTATATCTTCCGACCACCTGGCAGCTGGTCTACCAACACTTCGACTTCCTGTTCAGGGTCGCCAGAATAGTTATATGACTTCATCTATCGTAGTTTCTTCGGAAAACATGTATGACCAATTGCTATTTCATTTGCGCAATTCATTAATTACATTTGTGTATATTCTGTTCTTTTATCGAGAACCAATCTAGAGAACGTACGTAGAGTATCGATCCAGAGCGTGCGTACGTACGTAACGTAGCGAGCGTACACTGGATGGGTACTCGGTTGGCACGTGTCTGAAAAAGGGGGCTGGTCTGGAAAACGGATCGATGCCTCTGATCAGACTACGCGGTATGTAGCCTTATTGATGGGTAGTTAATAGGCGCGTATCTGAAAAATGGGGCTGGTCTGTAAACCGGATCGATTTTTTTTTTTTTTTTTTTATATAACGCCTGCCAAGGTGACTTTACTATGCCTGATGGAAAGCATGAGTAAAATCCATCCATGGGGGTCGCCATACTCACTGCAAATGCAAGCAGTATGGCGAACCACATCATGGCGGCCTAGTGAGATGCTTTTTCACGCCCCGCTTAAAGGACCCGGGATCATAGTAAGAAGGAAAAACATGAGCTGGTAGTGAGTTCCAGTGTTTAACTGCTCGGCACAAGAAG
The DNA here is from genome assembly GCA_932526445.1 of Phragmatobia fuliginosa. Taxonomy (NCBI): domain Eukaryota; kingdom Metazoa; phylum Arthropoda; class Insecta; order Lepidoptera; family Erebidae; genus Phragmatobia; species Phragmatobia fuliginosa. The sequence goes on along the minus strand of OW052058.1, from coordinate 5,506,480 downwards.
GAAGACCCGAACCGCTTAGTTCTGGAGCGTATGTCTTCCACTCTGAAGGGGTGACTTCGCTGGCCAGATCGTGTTGTTCTGTGGAGGAAGGGAGAGGGTGGGATGAGTTGGAAGAGCTCTTCAGAACACTCACCGTGGTAGAGGCGATAGAGAACTGCCATAGAGGCGACATCTCTTCGCAACTGCAAAGGTTCTAGGAACTCGGTGGCTTCGGGACTGTCTATGATGCGAACTGCTCTCCTCTGCAACCGATCGAGAGCGTCAAGCAAATACTGCGCAGATCCATCGCATAGATGAGAACAGTACTCCACGCAGGAGCGAACCTGGGTCTTATAGAGAAGACACAGATGCTCCGGCGAGAAGAACCGTCTCACCTTGTTTAGTATGCCTAGCTTCCGCGAGGCCGCCTTTGTGACGCTCTCGATGTACTCCCGTCGGTTGAGATCCCGGCAGATATCCATGCCTAGGATACCGAGCTTATCCTGTAGTGGCAGCTGAGTGCTCTGGAAAGTGGGAAGGGGGAGGAATGGAGACTTTTTGGTGGTGAGTGCGCAAACCTGTGTTTTTTTGGCATTGAACTCGACCAGATTCTCATCACCCCATTGAGAGATAACGTTCAGAACCCGGTCGAGTTCAGCGACAAGTTCCTGTCGTTTTACCTCAATATCCGCCGATTTAAATGTAGGATGTCCATAATATTGTCCACGCACTGTGCTGTCATCTGCATAGCAATGTATGTTGCCAAGGGCTAACATGTCATTGATATGCAGAAGGAACAGCGTGGGCGACAGGACAGAGCCTTGGGGTACGCCTGCGTTTACCTGTTGGAAATCAGACGCCGCGCCGTCACAAAGGACTCTAATGCGGCGCTGGCGCAGGAATGCGGCAATCCAGCTGCACAATTTAGTGGGCAGGCCGTATGCCGGAAGCTTAGAGAGAAGCGAACGGTGCCAAACCCTATCAAAGGCCTTGGCCATGTCTAGGCTGATGGCCAGGTTCTCTCCATACCTATCCAAAGCCTCACCCCACAGGTGCGTGAGGTACGTTAGAAGATCACCCGTGGATCGGTTCGGTCTGAAGCCATATTGCCGATCACTTAGCAGAGAGTGATCTTCCAGGTAATGGACCAACTGCTTGTTAATTATGCGTTCAAGCACCTTACAGAGTATGGAGGTGACAGCTATAGGACGGTAGTTGGCGGGATTGGAGCGGTCACCCTTTTTGGGGATAGGTTGAATATTCGCCTCTCTCCAGGCCTCCGGGACAATTCCTGAGGTATATGATAGGCGATACAAGCGTGTGAGTACAGGAGACAACTCTGGTGCACAGTTCTTAAGAACCACCGCTGGGATCCCGTCGGGTCCACTGGCTTTCCGGACGTCGAGTGACCGAAGCTCCGCGCGTACTTCACTCTGCCGGATACGTATATCCCGCATTGTGGAGCTACAGGTCGAAATGGTGGGCGGAAGCAAGCCACGGTCATCGATTCGGGAGTTAGCCGCAAAAAGGTCGACGAGAAGTTTCGCCTTCTCCTGCGGCTTGTGGGCAAGTGATCCGTCGGGAAATTTCAGCGGTGGTAGTGAGGGTTGGCAATGGTTGGACTGCACGGCTTTAGCCAATCGCCAGAACTTACGGCTACCCGTAGGGTGTGCGACGAGTTCTTGGCCAATCCGTGCGATGCGCTGGGCATCCGCTCTCTTGTAAGCCCTCTTGCATTCCCTTGTGGCTTTGTTATACGCTGCTTTTAGGCGATCGATGTTTGGGTCACCATGGTCGCAAGCCCTGACCCATGCGCGGTAGGCCTCCCGCTTGTTTGCAACGGCGTGGGAGCACTCGCGATTGAACCACGGACGGGCCTTCGGGCTGACGACATCACTGTAGGGAACGTAATATTCCATACCAACAGTGATTTCGTCAGCCACCGCAGATGCACTCTGTGACAGATCCCTATCTTTAAAGCAGCGTTCAGCCCACGGGATGGACGCAAAATAATCCCGCATTCCATCCCAGTCTGCTGACGAGTAGTGCCACAGTCTTCGCCTTGCCGCTGCAGATCGTGGGGCGGCACCAAGAGGCACCACGGTGGACACCAGGCAGTGGTCGGAGGAGCCTAGAGGGGCGAGAACCGACACACAGTACTGCGCTGGGTGGCTCGTCAGCAACAGGTCTAGCAAGGAGGGTGCTTGACTCGATGTGTCTGGTATCCTGGTGTTCTGGACTACCAGTTGGGTGAGATCATGCGTAAGAGCGAATGCGTGGGCAGTTCGACCCGCGTGGTCAGTCTTGGAAGACCCCAACCAGGTCTCATGGTGGGCGTTAAAATCTCCAAGAAGCACAAGTTCGGCGGTCGGAAATTGCTCCTGCGCTCTGTCCACTGCCTGACTCAGGTGGTCGAATAAACGGGTTGTCTCCGAGTCTCCAGTGTGGGAACGATAAAGGCACACGTAAATTCGACTGGTAGATCCGAGATCTACGTGAAGCCCGAGGATAGAGAAGGATGGGTCCTCGAGGCAGCGCAGACGGCGACAGCAGACATCCCCCCTGACGAAAAGACACACTCCAGCCTTCGCGAGGAAGCACTCCTCAAGCTGGTATCCCGGGTAGTGGAGATATGTCGTGTCGGCAGGGCGGCGTATCTGTGTCTCCGTTAGAAACAGCATAGCCGGCCGTACCGTCTCAAGGTGCTGGTGGACGGCGTTGAGGTTTGCATGGAGTCCACGAATATTTGTGAACTCCACCTCAAAGAGCGGGTTGGTGGGAAAAGAGGATGCCGCTGTGGTATGCTTCTTCTTTTTGTTGTTTGCTGCCATGTTTGTTTGAGTGTAGGGACGTGAAAGGCATGACAGTCATCGCGGCATTGTTTAACCGAGACTCGGAATACTGTGTCGTCATGTAGCGGGGAGGTAAGACGGTGACCGAACCGTCGGACGGAAGGGCCCCCGTACCCTCCCGGAAGTGGTCGCCGGGTCCCACCGTCCGGTCACCAACCGGCGCGACGAACCACTCCGAGATTATGCGCGACCTGATGGGGCAGCCTCCCAAGGTGGTTAGCCACGGTTGGGCCCCTCTCTATGCCGCGGGCGGCCAGCGGCACCACCGTTTCTACAGGTCTCCCTGGCCGACGGTTCGACCCACGTCTCCCTCACAATGACTCCTCATGAATTCCACTACTCACACACATACCCCGATGACTGTCACCCCTGCATCTTTGGGCCTCCGGTCTCGCACCCACCATCGAAACACGACAGCACGAGTGCTGTCATTTTAGGCTGGTGTTTTGTGCGAGGGTAGTACCGCCCCGGTCGAGCCGGCCCATTCGTGCTGAGATCAGCGTGGCTCTACTACCTACCAAAGATGCACCTGATCAGACCTCGCGATTTATAGTAGGGTTGATGGGTAGTTGGTAGTCGCGTATCTGAAAAATGGAGCTGGTCTGTAAACCGGATCGATGCACCTGATCAGACTACGCGATGAGACTGGTGGAAGAGACGCTGATGGTTGTCCGGTCCGAGGCACCATGTGAGTTGGTGATCGGTCGAAGGGACGCCTGAGGTCAGTTGTCTGCCCAGTGTGTGTGTGTGTGTGTGATTGGTGGAAGGGGCGCTGACGGGTTGTCAGGTCCGATACACCATGCGAGTTGGTGGATGGTCGAAGGGACGCCTGAGGTCAGGTGTCCGCCCAGTGTGTTTAATTTAGATGCGAGGGGTAAAGATCGAGATCTTTTTAAACAGGTGTCATGAATTAGTAGCGAGTCAGTGATGGACGAGCGATTTTTTTTTCTCTGATTGACGAGGAGTACGAGACCTGTAGAGGTGAGTGATCGCACAGGGACGTGCGATTGTCAGTATGGCCGTGCCGGCGTATCGATTATTTTAGCTGGCAACACTGTTAAGTGTCTGAAGGTAAGACACTGACGCAACACCGGGCACTGGCGCGTGCGACCGGTAACCGCAGGGATGGGAATCATTGACACTTTAAAATAATAATAACGCGATTGAATGATTGATTTTAGTCGATTACTTTCATGTCATAAGTCATAGACAAGGATCACAGGTGACAATGATTTTATCCCATCCCTAAATGATTATTGTTCGTTCATTCGTTCGCGAGTTCCTTTAAAAATGGAACGTCGTCGTTGACGAGCACAGTTATCGCGGATCATCTCGTGTGAACACCACGTGTTCGGTGGAGTGTCTTATTTAAAATTATTAATCATGGGCTGCTATTTAATGTCCTAACTGTATTTCGTGATCGAGTGCTTCAATAAAGTGAATGTACAAGAACATTCTCCTCACCCGCTAAACTCACGTCTACCCTCAATTAGAAATATGAGGCCTACTAACGTTCCCAGTCGATTCAAGATTTAACATATATATTGAAAGTCAACTTAAACAGAGTCAAAAAGCTAGTAACACACACTTGTAAAGTATCATGTGAGTATCATCGAAGTCCTTAACACAGTGCTGGATTTACACATTTGCCGCCCCAAAGCTTTAAAATTTTTGCCGCCCCTACTGACTCCTAAAATTAGATACACTGTTCACAATAAAGTTAATTCCTTTCTTTATAAAATAATCTAGGTACTAGATTACTTTTACAACTTTTGTTGTTTTTAAAGGTAAGCAAAGCTTGGTTTTTACTGCACTTTATAAGATTTGGTAGGTTTAGAAAGATAAAGGTAATTAAGGCCCGATACGGCTAACCGTGCATCTTTTTTTTTAATTTTGTTTTCGCGGGGAATGCTTTTCGCACCATACCCACATATATGGAGGAGACAGAGCGCGTGTGTGGGACTCCCAGCGAACCGGTCTACCCACTTAACCCCGCGGTGGCCTACCTTGGCAGTCGGGAGGAGCTCCAGGAACGCATCAGCGACTTCTGGAGTCTGCCTTACCCCATGACTGGGGTACATCTCAGGGTAATCGTGTCTCGCTGTTTTACACATTAAAGGCGGGACACCGACCCGCCCCAGACGACACCCCCCAGCCGCACCGGGGTGTCAGGTCGTCCTCCAGCGTATGCTGGGCGAGTCCCAATCGGACCCGCAGTGATGGCATTGTGCCATAACCTCGGACCGGAGATCAACTGTGTCTAATCGGAAAAGAGCCAACGCCTGAGTGCTACCACTGCGATGACCAGACCGTGGATACGTCGTTCCATACGTTAGCTGAATGCCAAGCGTGGGCGGCGCGAAGGCGTGACCTCGTGGCGGCCTCTGCAACATGAACTCCACCGTTTCGTTTTGCGAGCAAGTTATGCTTGCAAAGGAGACGGCGGAGCGGGATCGGGAGATCTCGTCCTCCATAAGCGCTAGCCTGGGGATGACTAGTGAGGCCATCTGTCATCCCAGCAGAAGCAGGCCGGCGTGTATGTGCCATGCGCTATTATTATGACCAGGGACATTTACAAGCCGTAGGTAGATGGCCCGAGGTACGTCGGGGTTCCAGGGTTTTCATTTTTAGGGTACACACCTGGTTCCCCCGCTATTGGTACCTTGAGACGGCGTGTGGTTTTGGTCGGTTCGAATCCGACATTACCACCAACTGGTGGTATCCGAGGGGATTTCCGCATAGACAAAAAAAAGGTGCACAGTTACTAGTGTCCCCCCGGGCTGGACGTAATCTGTTATGACGATGACACACTGACTACAGCCAGGGGGGAACTTTCAGGATGGCCAAACTGGCCACAACAGGAGTCTCCCTGGTGGTTGGGCGCATTGAGGCGTTGGGCTTCAGGCTTCAGAGGAGGCTACGTCCGCGTGTACCGTACATCGCCATGGAGATATAAGCGATTGATTGCGCCTGCTTCAATGAGAGGAGGCACTGGGAGGGGTTCAGAGGGCGTAATAATAGTTTCCTTGGACCCTTGCTATTTCAAGTTCTGAGTCGCACACCATGTGGTTTTTGCCGGTTCGATGCCGACATACAGCCCCGTTGCAAACTCCGGTAGGGTGACTGCCTAAGGGGGTTTTCACTGTAAAAAAAAGTGTTTTAAGTGGTCGCCACGCTGCATTCTACTGCGCCAAGTGTCGTGGGTTCCTACGTGGGAAAACACTTCGTTTATGTATGTTTGTAAAGCCCCCCCGCGACACAAGATTTATTGAATACCACCAGTTGGTGGTTATGTCGGACTTGAACCGATCAAAACCGCACACCGTCTTAGGTACCAATGGCCGGGGAACCAGGTGTACCCTAGGAAGGAAATCCCTGGAACCCCGAATTACCTCGGGCCGTCTATCTACGGCTAGTAGATGACCCTCTTCATAATAAAAGCGCATGGCGCATCCACCCCGGCCTGCTTCTGCTAGGGTGACAGATTGCCTCACCTGTCACCCCCAGGCTAGCGCTTATGGAGGACGGAGATCGTTCTGCGACCTCCGGCGCCTGAGTCGTCTGCGGTACCGGGCCCGTTCCCGGACCCGGCGGACCGGGAGAGTTCTGAGCCTCTCCCGGTCCCGCTCCGCCATCTCCTTCGCCAGCATAACTTGCTCGCAGAAGGAAACGGCGGAGTTCCACGCGCTCTCGCTCCGCACCATGGCCGCAATCATGTTGCCGAGCGAGAGAATACCCACTCCGATGGCCGTCGCGAGGTCTCCCCTCTGCGCCGCCCACGCTGGGCATTCAGCCAGCGTATGGAGCGATCCACGGTTCGGCCATCGCAGTGGTGGCACTCAGGCGTTGGCTCTTTTCCGATTAGACACAGGTGATCTCCGAAGCATCCCTTCCCAGTGATCACCTGTGTCAAGCGGTATGAGAGGCTGCCGTGACGCCTCTCGAGCCAATCCTCCATAACGGGTCTTACGGCCGCAATAGCGGCGTGCCCTGCGCTTGGTTGCCCAAGTCGTTCCTTCCACTCCTCCACGAGAACCTGGTGGAGCTGGGATTTCTGATCCTCGATTTCTCGAGGTTCAGGACTCCGGCCCAACTCCTGCGCCTCCTTGTGCCACTGGTAAAGAGCAGCAAGGGCTCTCGCCTCCAGGTCCCATGGTGGAGTTCCGGCCAGGAGACTCGCCGCCTCAAAGGAAATTGTGCGATACCCTCTTATGACCCTAATGGCCAACACTCTCTGCGGTCGTCGCAGTAGCCCGACGTTGTTGGCCTTCAGGGCCTTCGCCTAAACTGGAGCCCCATAAAGGGCCATGGACCGCACAACCCCCGCGTAGAGTCTCCTGCAGGAGTCATCGGGTCCCCTCATATTTGGCAGCAGTCGTGATAATGCACGCGCTGTGCCAACTAGCTTGGGGACCAGACTTCGGAAGTGATATCCGAAGTCCCATCGGCCGTCGAGGACAAGCCCCAGATACCTCATAGAGGGCTCGATGCCGATGCGAATGCCTCCTACTACGAGGCTGAGTCCATCAGGCGGCTTTCTCCGAGGCCCATGAAAAAACAAGGCCTCAGATTTGTGCAGGGCCACCTCAAGACCCAGCCGCCGAATACGTTCCACGACTTGGGCAACCCCGGCCGTGGCCCTCAGGATTGCTTCTTGGTGAGTCCCGCCACATGCCGTCACAAGGGTGTCATCCGCATAACATGTGACGACAATACCATCTAAGAAGTCACCGCGAAGCACCCAATCGTAGCCGATGTTCCACAAGAGCGGCCCTAAGACCGAACCCTGCGGAACACCGCCCGACATTTCACGCCGCCCCCCTAATTCTGCCGCCCCAAGCTTCAGCTTTTTCAGCTTCTATGGTAAATCCAGCCTTGCCTTAACAGACGATATATTATAATTATATCGCACGAACCCGCACGGTTCAGTTCACAGTGTGCAGACTTTTATCTTATTAGTATAACTGGAAAGCGACAAGGGACGCTATCTAAAGCCGGTTCCAAAAATAACGGGTCAGTCACATAAACCCGAATATCTCCCGAACTACGTATGCCATCCTAATGAAACGAAGACTGTTCAATTGAGAATTTAATTATACAGATAAAAAATAAAATAAAACTTAGTTACACCCACAATATTAATCTTAAATTAAAAAAAAACTAAAGTAGTCATATTTTTCTTAAGATTACATTTTTTTTATGATTGTTTTTTTGCTTTTTTTCATCACTTTCTTCATTTAATACTTTGTATTGCCTCCACGAGCTCTTCTGACAGCTTCCAGGCGATTAGGCATGCTGTACACCAAATTTCGGAGCCGGTGCTGAGGAATACCTTCCCATTCCTCCACCAGTGCTTGTATGAGCTCGGGAAGCGTGATTGGTGGGGGGTTTCGACCTTTCACGCATCTCTGAAGCTCGTCCCAGGCGTGCTCGATGGGGTTTAAGTCCGGGCTTCGCGCTGGCCACTGCATGAGTTCGATACCGACCTCTTCAAGGTAGTCATGTACAATTCTGGCGGTATGGGGACGCGCATTATCATGCATTAATATGCCATGCCGGTCCATCCTGGCCATGAAAGGACCTACATGTTCATTGAGGATCTCTTCCACGTACCTCTCTGCATTTAGAGTTCCATTTTGAATGAGCACCTCAGCAGAAATCCCAGCCCAAACTTGTACGGAGCCTCCACCGTACGCCACTTTTTCCTCCACACACGCTTGATGGAAGCGCTCCCCTGGTCTTCTGTACACCAACTGCCTACCATCATGCTTATAAAGCATGAATTTAGACTCGTCCGTGAACATTACCCTAGACCAATCGTCTAGTGTCCAGTTTAGGTGTTCGCGCACGTATCTCTGTCTTGCAATTCGATGTCCCCGTTCCAGTTTGGGGCCATTTGCGGGCCTCAATGGTTTCAAATTTGCTTCAGCAAGACGTCTACTTACTGTTTGAGCGCTTAAATTGCCACCTCCAAAGCGAATAAAGTGAGTTTTTAGACCAACAGCAGTTTGAAAACGATTTCGGAGCATTATAGCCACCAGTTGTCTGTCTTCCCTGGCCGTTGTGCATCTTGGTCTGCCATTTCCTGGTCTTCTAAGGTGTGATCCGGTCTCTTGGTACCGCTGGACTACCCGCTGAACAGTCGACAAAGATACACCAATGTTTCTGGCTGTTTCACGCTGGCTCCGCCCAAGTTCCAAAAAAGTTAGGATTCTGGTACATTCCTCTAGCGTGACTGCCATGCTTCACCTCACAGAATAATAATTATGCACGTGGAAGACGTTCACGATAATTTTTTTTGTGACAGAATAGAAATGGAAAGCATCCATAATGACATGAAACAAAAATTTTGTTTTTAAAAATAGTCATTTTTTTGAATTTTGTTTTTCTAATGAAGTTTTTTTCATCAACCAGTTTAAATAATATGCTATTAGAAGCGCAACTAAAAAGTCTTTATTCTGTTTTTTATTTCATTGATCTAGCTTTTACAGTTCTGGAGGTATTTCAATTTTTGTGACTGACCCGTAATTTTTGGAACCGAGTGTATATTCGATTTTTTGAGTTGGGTTATAAATAAATTACATACCCACAGAATCTGGAAGGTGGATTTATACTGTCTTGGGGATAATATTTTTTAAATCAAAATATTTGTAAGCAAAATAAAACGAGTTCAGCGACTTTACGCTGCAATTGTTAAACGGCTCTCCTCACGATCGAATATGGTACAGAGTGCAACAACCAAGTTCGTAGTGCACTCCGGACTATATTCGAAATAGAACGTTTGGCGAAGCTATAAGACTGGTTTATATAAGTATTTATTTATTTTGGAACACTAACAAAACGTCCATACCAACAAACTACACAGTCATCATTTATGAATTAAAAAAACGTAATATACGCTCATTCAGTTAAAGGAAATCACAGCTAATTAAAGGGTAATTAGTATCATCATAATTAAAATTTAACTAAAAGAATAAAATAACAAAACGGAAACCATTAAAAGTAAAAGAGCTATAAAACATTTATAACAGCATTTCAATTAGAATCTAAACTCTGGCGAGCTTACTGAAGTCTAGACTCAAGATTTTCTATATTTTTTTTTTTTGAAATCAGACAAATTATGTCTAAAAGTATTCAAATCGATGAAACGAGAAAGTTCGCTGAAAGACTTGGCCATTCTGGTCAATGGTGAGTTAAGCTGGAAACACATTATCGGACGCGGCTGACGGACGCGGCTGATAGTCGTGATCTAGAGTATGAACATACACTGAGCTGTGCAAACTATCGGACGTAAGTCGTGGACGTGACCTTTTACTGACCTTGAACGTTCGGACGTTCGACAGAAACCTGGCACAAGACCGACTGACGAGACTTTGCACACTTGTCAGCCGCGTCCGTTAATGTGTTTCCAGCTTAGCCTCAGATAAGCTGGACAGCCTGTAAACAAATGTGCATAGCAACCTATTTGGCGCTGAGTAGTGGATTCTTAAAATTAGTTCAGGACAATCTATATAGTTGTCAAGTTTATTATACAATAATGAGAGATCAAGTAGATTAAAATCTGATTTGGCGTTTGATCGATATAAATCTGAACGTTGTGTAGACATTAAGCTCGTGATGTCGAATCTTCCACTAATTTTTTTTCATGAATACAAGACTCTTGGTCATTAATTGACAAAGAGTCTGACTCTGGATTAAAAAAAAACTTGTCTTGCTTGAACGAATTGTTTGTCACTTGTCAGTACTTGTCACTTCGCTGTCAGTTTAACTGTCAGAACGGGTCTTCGAAAGGTTTTGGTTGTTAAAAATTGAAATAAATTGTAATTAGTTCAGGACTTACAATCAAAACAATGGCCGCGGCCTCAAGACGCACCCTCGGCCAGTTATGGAAGCAGGGCTGGAACGAAATTCCTGAAGTTATGGGATCTACGGGAATGGCACTGGTGGGAATGGGTCTAGCCATTCTGGGTTGCTATAATTATGTGAAACAGGATGGAGACAACCGAAGATATAAAAGTACCTACGTCGTAATGAGACCAGATGACCCCAGAGTGAAATTAATTCGTAAAGATTAATTTAAATGCAATCTAAACATATTTTGTTTTGTGAAATATTAGTTCAATCATTATGTAATAAAGAGCGGTTAGCAGTTGAAACTCATTTTATTTTGTTCGTTCTTCTATAATACTAATAAAGATCAAAAAGGGATTTTGGTGTACCATTCAAACAGAAGAGGTAGGTGAAAATTATAAAATTCTCAAATACCTTTAAAACTGTTAAAACTCTAACCTTAACCTATAATTGAATGAAGCAAAGCTAATTAATTTGTAAAATTTCTATTAAGGTCCAAAAATTAATAACTTTACACATCTGATACAAATGACCTTTTGATCTCCAACTGGGCAATTTGTGCTATACTTACCAAACTGCTGAGCATAAGCAGGCCTCTTTTCTCATTTATTGTTTGGAGGCATGCAAATTCTCTATACCTCAAGGTGAGGAGGTTCAGTCAGTCAGCCAGTCAATCAGATTTTCTCAATAAAATTGTTCATTATAAATTATTATTTCATTGTTTGTTGTTTTAAAACCCAATAAATTTAAATTTATTATTATTTCCCTAATACATTCGACCATTTACTCATTTACTCCTAGTTCCGAATGAAGATTTGCATAGTGCCACACTATTATCTATGAAAATTTATATCGCATCAGTTTTGCATCTACATTCAATGTACCGAGCAAAACAGCAGCACTATCATAGAGAATATTACCTATTTAAAAAATATTTAAGATATTGCTTGGTTATTTTATAAAATCAAAGACAATTCTCATCCTGTCACAGTGGATCAGACAGACATTTACCTTTGAGTTTATAATATTACTATCTGTCCCGGCAGACGTCGTCCTGCCCTTAAAAGATTCCCATAAATAGTCATCCCCCTTTGAAGCCCGAGGCGCGCCCCCCCGCACCCGCCGCCGTGCGCGCTCGTCGCCTACGTTCTCGTGTTCAATAAATATTAGAATACATTTGATTACTATTAAAAAGTTTACAGCAAGTCAACCTTAAAAGATAGACATATGCTATCGCAGACTTTTTTGTAGAGCGTTTTAAGAACAATTCCGTCATACATTATTTTTCGTGTAACTTTATGCATTTACGTCACGGAAGCTCTCAAAGGGAATAAATTTTCTCATTACTGTTCCGCTCCTATTGGTCATAGCGTGATGTTATATACCCTATAGCACTCGTCGATAAATGAACTATCCAACAGTAAAATATTTTTTCAATTCGAAACAGTAGTTCCTGAGATTAGCGCGTTCAAACAAACAAACTCTTCAGCTTTATAATATTAATATAGATTATGGACAAACTGGATGCTGTGGAGAAAAATTGGTGTAATTTTTACTCCTTAGATGATCAGCTATCTGGCAGTGAAAGTTATCTGTTATAATCGGATCAGTAGTTACAGAGATTAGCTGGTACACACAGACAAAAATTAAAAAAAATGCCTTTTTGTCGTAAAGTGTAATTATATTTGCCGTTGGCCACCCCAATTAGAAAAAAAAAGTTCTAGAAAAAGTATAGTAAGTAGTAAAAAAAACATTTTAAAGCAGACCACTTTATTAACATTAAAAAAATAACATACAATGCAGAGACTAGTTGACATGAACTTAATTAGGTAGTGTCATTTTACACAGATTTTTAAAACTAGGCAGTAATACTCAACATTTTGTTACAGTTCAGAATTAAAAAGTATGGAGTTACCCTTAGAAAATATTATAAGAGCAAAGGAACAAGTGCTAATACTATTAAATACTTCAGACATGAGACAGAACATTTAGTTTCAAATATGCAGAGCTAATAATAAGATAACTAGATTGACCTATAGAATACGCTAAAAAATGAGGTTATCGCGGTAAAAAGTAACTTAAGTGCCCTTTCTCAGGCTCATTTTAATACCTTCAGTAGTTTTGCCGTAGCCGAACATACAGACAGTTACTTTCGCATTTATAATATTAGTAATTGTATATATTTTTTTAAATATATACATACATACATATTATACATAGAAAATACTAAGACTCCGAAACAAATATTTGCAGATCACACAAACAGACCGAGACCTCAAGCACAGTAGTCATAAAGTAACCACTGCACCCGAGACAGGCCTTTTGAAGGTTGCTACATAAATGCTAGTCAAACGGACTTGAATTGTTTTTTTACAAACGGTATTGCGGTATTGCCGTTTGCTAAAAATAACTTATAACATTAGCTTTCTGTCAGTCCCAAAAAATCGGTCCAGCCGTTTTAAACATTAGTCGGAACAAACAGATAGTCAAAAATTTAAAAAAGAGAATATTTCTTGTGAGTACGATAAATATTTCCATACGCCTATAGTGAAGCTGTTAATTTTAAATTTTATTGAAGTGATAACTTCTCATGGGAGAGTTACGTAACGCGTTACGGCGCCAGTCTGTCTGGCTTGTCTTTCTCTCACGCATACGGCAGCGGTAGGCCGGCTCCTCCTGTCTCACTCTAACTCACAGCGCTAGCCGTATTTCGGACAGACGATAATTATATAAAATTTAAGGGTTAATCTAAGCTTTTCTCAAGTTAAACTATTCCAATATTAAATAGTAGATTAGTTTAAATTATCACTTTTGTCAGGCTCCGAAACGCACACATTTTTCTTTATTTTTATAGATTAATATCATGATAAAGAAACTATAGATACATTTTCCATCCTGATCATTTTCATTCTTAATTAATATGATTTAGATTAGATAGGTCCCATTATTATGGTAGGGTGTTTTAGCTTATATGATTATATTTGATATATGAATTACCATGAAAATGGGATATGAAACTTGTTTTAATTAATTTCCTAAACTTTTATTTCTAAATTATTTATGTTAATACTTAGTATTTTTTTAAGAAAAGGAATAGGTTTGCTTATGGTTAACATTCCTATGAGTTGATGAACAATAATAAGTATTTATTAACTATTTATTTATGATGCTTATTGATTATAAGAGACGACATTATGCCGGCGGCTATGTCATTAACTGAGAAACGATACTCTGCAGTAATTGCCGACAGCTTTGCCGGAGTCATACCCGCTCGGCAAAACCTACCAGCATAGTATGTATGGAGTCTATGGGGATTCAAAACGGGATTCTACAATATTATTATTGACACAGGATTTTATTAATACTATTAATAACTAACACTATGACACTGATATAACAACCACAATATTATTTTGGCAAATTTATGAATATCTTGATTATTTTATCTTTAATATCTATGATTGCTTGTAAGTCCTATGAGCTTTAGCTCATTTGTCTTTATGATGTCTTAATCCTAAAAAATCACTGTATTAGTTCCACCTCATTCGATAAGAAGATATAGAACCTAGTGTGAGTTATATCACATCTACTCGATCATAACGGGAACCGTGTTGCCATTTGCTCGCAGTTAAATATTCACCAAATGCAATGCAATAGAAAGCGAGTTGATGTGATATAAATTCACACTAGGCCTTCTGGTAGCCTGCTTGCATGTATGACATGTATGCAGATCACTCAGCCCAAAAAGTACACTTCACTGCCTACTATGGATACCATAGTAAATATCACATATTGTTATCTCTATTTCTTTGATATCACTATTTTGATGTCATCGGAAATGACGTCATATCAAGTTCGCGTCCACTAGTCTCTTCATCGGAAGAGAAAAGCCATGACGGAGCGCCGATGCTATTTCTCTTTTTTCTTTTTGCTTGTCGACGGCTTTGAGGTATTCTTCTCCTTGCTCGGACCTGGTTTGTCAGCATCTTTAGTTTTCTTTTTCTGTAAAATAAGTGCTTATTTTTATTATAAATAATCTTATGTTAGAAAATATTTATATGTTATTGGATGTAAGATAATCTATCTGCAAGTATGTAGCAAGTTTATTCATTTTTTATCTGTCCTAATATATAGGTAAAGTTTGTGAGGTTATAACGGGTAATCTCTGGATGTACTTAACAAATTTTTAAAATTCTCGGAGGAACCTCTTTGTGTTTTAGGAATGTAACAACACCAGTGGTTTTCATCGTTGTCTTACCTTAATAAGAGCATCATTCTCAGGGTCACTATCGGGCGGTTCCTCGTCGTCCTGGTCGTCATCGCCACCCTCTCCGTCCTCCTCAGCCGCGTGTCTCGCGCGCTTCACAGCTCCCGGCGCGTACGGGAGTGCGCTGGCCTTCTTGTTGTACGTGCGGGTCATCGCGGCCTTCACCTGCACATTAAGTATAAGGATCACCAACTGACTAAAAACATCCAAGCATTTCAGACCATCTATTCATTTATTAAATGTATATAAATACTTCAGTAAAATTTATTTATAGTGCAATTAGTGCACTTTTAATAAATTCTAACTACGAATAAAAAAAAACTTAGTTTTCCACCCTTATTTTTATGACTATCTTATTTGGTTGACTTCGCACGGTAGTCTTTGAAAGTCTTGTTTTTCTTAACTATAATATGCATGTATTATACATTTAACACTTTCTCATGAATAACTCGCTCTGATGGTGAAAACCGCATTAAAATTCGTTCGATATTTTTGAAGATCAAAAAGATGGTTTAAGAACAAATAATTACCTAATTTTTATCCGACTACGGCAAAGCAAAGAGGAAAAGTGATAGTTTTGGCAGTCTACTATGATTGTATGTTCCACCATCGCACCTGAACTACTGAATCGATTTTAATGAATTAAGTATTAATTGATTCAAAGTCATGGACCAGGTGACATCTTTATATATATAATTCTTGTGTGAGTGTGTATGTCACTGAACTTCTCTCAAACGACTGGACCGATTTTGATGAAATTTTTTGTGTGTGTTCAAGGGGATCTGGGAATGGTTTAGATTCGCAATTGGACCCGGTAGGTGGCGCTGCGATCAAGTTATGGAATTTTAAAGTTGGGCGGTACGAAGTTCGCTGGGTCATCTAGTAATATATATAATATTTATCAAAGTTTATATATTCGGGTTTTAAACATTTTCTTGTATAGGTACTAAGTAGAGACAGATACACAAATAATTTTAGGGCATGCAAAATACCTTGGAATCAATCAACACTGTGGGATTTCTCTGTCCGGGCCACACGGACAGTTCAACCAACGACTCCAGGTCTTCCCTGAGCAAGTGATAGGACTCCAATACTTCCAAAGACTGTGAGATCCCGTCGGTTTTATCATTGATGAGGGGTGTGACGATCGCGTCGCGGATATGTGGAGCGTAGTCCAAAAATATTGACGATTTTGATCCTGAAGTGCTGTAAAAGAAAATTGAGTATTTTGAATAGTTGACTAGACTTCAGGTAACAGTTAATTATTAAAATCCACAACAAAAAAATCTTCAATTATGTTGAATAGAAAAAAAATTGGGTACAAAGACATAAAAAATTATATATGATTTAGGCCAATACCTCCTTCTAAGGAGAGGCCTATGTCCAGCAGTGGACTGTTGAAGGCTGTTGATGATCATGAATGTTTAACATTAACGGGAATGAAAACTATCACGTAATGGTAGTAAAAGCATCACTGAGACATCACAGAATTATAAACCATATTACATATGCATTCTAACAACTACAAATTAAATTATGTCAATATTTATGACTTGATTCCCAGGTTCGACAAAATGTTTTTATGACCTGCATATATTTGTTTCGGAGTTTGGATGTTTTATGTATTTATTTAATAAACTATTTGGTTTGAAACTAGATGGCGTTGTGAGACAGATGTCGCTAATATTCATTTATTTGTTTGCATTTACTGTTAAAAAAATAAACTTCTGATTTTTTAAAGTCAAAATTAGGCTCTAAAAATATAAGGAATAGAGTATTATTTTAAGTACCTGAGTCTAGTATGAGCGTGGATCTCCTGACAGAGGCGGCGCATTTTGGTGGCGCGGGAGTTCTTGCCGAGCCAACCCGGGAACTGGATCTGACCGCTCATGTGTCCTGACAACTCATGACCAGGGATCACTGATGCGTACATCGCCTGACAACAAAAAAAAACAAGTTATAACAACTAGTTCCGCATTTATATTCTTTGATACGTCGTTATTTTTTATTTGTCATTTGGTTTTAAAAAAAATCATTTTTACAACAACATGACAATAAGCTTTATTTTTTAGATTAAAAATGTTAAAGGAAATCAATTACTTCATTAAAATAATTAATTGCACTAGATAATCACAACTAATAATAACTTGTTTATCATTAAATTATGTTATTGGTATATTGTTAAAAATTAAAAACATTTTTTTTTAATATGGCAATACATTTAAGCGTAAATAAGACCTGAAAGTATTTGTATTTTTAATTTTCTCCATTCCAGTCCATTCAAGATAAGAAAATAGTGACGTATAATTTAAGTCCCGCCCCCTGACCAATCAGGTTCCGACGCGACGGGAATTTTAGTGAAAAGTCTTGTCATCTCGCAACTTATGGCCGCTACACACGTTTTGACAAATCGTTCTAACTTATCTGTGTGGATCGATTTGTGCAGCTATTTCGAACGTGTGTGAAATCGTTTCAGATATCGTTTATCGTTTCTGATATTGGAGCTGAGTGGAGGCAGTAGGAGCGGTCCGCACAGATAAATTGTGTGTAGCGGGCATTAATAAGCAGCTAATGTTAGTACCTGTAAAGGTAGTAGATTCCATGCTTGACTACCTCGTATCCTTGCGTCAACTAAATCACCCATACTGATGCTGTCAGCCGCGCTGCTTATTCGTTTCAGTGTATCACGTCTGTAATACAAGAAACAAAGTTATGATTTATAAACGTCAGTTTTTAGAATTAGATAACTTCATCATCATCATTCATATACATGTCCAAAATATTTTTTATTTTTTTAATACTTAGTCAAGATATTATCTCTTATCGGGGTTGCCGCAGTATGATCGGAAAAGCCACAAATATAATTTAGCTCCAAAGAATATGTTGCAGTACAGATTTGAACAGTGTAGTGTTAATTCATAAATTTTCTACGAAATAGTTATTATTATATCCAAGATTATATTATTATGTTGGGTATTATTTCTTGTTGCATTATCATCTTTTAGAATTTTAATTGCGCGATGCAGGATTGGCAGTAAATTCGTAGTTGACTTTTTGTTCATTAGATGGTATTTTAGTGTTTTTTTGACCATAACTAGATGAAATTAATTGATTAATTAACACACTTATCACAATGCGGTACTACTTGAAGGTAATTTTCTTGCACAAAGAGCGGGGCCAGGCTGTAGTCGTAGAAGAACAAGTCGCTCTTGTCGCTTATACTCATAGTCTTGTGGTCTTCCGCTGAGAATACTTTTCGGATAGCCTCCCATGGACCCTGCAAATATTTACATAATTATATTAAACAAATGTGTACTGTAAGAATCTAATATTATACCTATGAACAAGTTGCCTGTAAGAGATTGTATATATAGTCCATCGACTGAGATAAGGCCCTACCCCTTAAATATTACTGTTGTGTGTCTATGGTATTTATGAGTATGAAACAAGTTTCCTGATTGTGATTTCTGTCGCCATTTTTTTAATAATGGAGGAACGGGTGTCGTGTTCCTCCAACACAAAGGGAGGATCCTCCGACCAGGCGAGGTGATCGTGCCTGGCGGGCTACCGCCCAACAGTTGATGTTGGGATGTTGTATAAATGCTAATCGGCGCGAGAATGTCACGTTCGCGATTCAGGATTAGTAGTCACTCCGTATAGATGGTTACGTGTTTTTCTTCCTAGTTCAATGTTTCTTCGCTAGATGGCGCTGTTGTATGTTTATGTCGCGCTGTATGTGGAAGTCGCCACATAATTATATATTTCAGCGTCAGCTTGATAGAAAGCATGAGTAGAACCCAGTAGTAGGGGTAACCATCCTCATTGTCAGTACAGACAATGCAGACTCACACTCTGACGGCTTAGTGAATTGCTTCTGCATCATTAGGCCTTCGGTCTCACACTCACCAACGAAATACGACAGTACTAATGCTGTCAGTTTAAGTTGATCTTCTGTATGTGGGTAGTATCGATCATCCGTTCCATTCATACTAAAACCAGACAACTACCTTGACAAAATCAATTAGGCCTTTACAGGCACTTTCAAAACGTTATATTAATTACTCAAACTGCTTGGTACCAAAACGTCTTTTTTTATGATAAAGATTTTTTCGTATATATACTTTCTTTCGTTTCTTTTCATTAGAGAGTTAAACTCTCCTCTTTGGAGGTAAAGCCACAGATACATAAAAAATAACATACCAGTTTGACATCTTTCTTGGTGGTCTGAGCGTCTTTCCTTAGTTTCTCGGGGTCTGTCCGCGAAGGGTCTATGGCCCACATCGACAGCAGGTTGAGCGTCTGTCGCACGTCCTGGTTGGCAGACACGATCAGCTGTGACAGCACGTCTTGTGGGATCTTGATGTTCTCTTTGTAGCATATCGATAACATGGCTGCCTGAAAAATAAATTATACTCATCACATACAAAATAAATAATGGGGGTTGGTACTGTTTTTGCCTTTATACAGGTTTTCCAAAACCTATCTAAGGGGACAGCGCTCTGAGAGCACTAATAGTATGCACTATAATATTTCGGACATCTTATACACAACGCCATCTAGTCCCAATCTAAGCAAAGCTTGTGTTATGGGTCCTAGACATCATTATCTTCCGAGCCTTTATTCCCAAGTTTATTTGGGGTCGGCTACTAGTTCAACTGGTTTTACCTGAATTGCAGTTTTTCCACGGAGCGACTGGCATCGGACCTCCGCAACCTTAAGGAGAACTGAAATTCGAAGATTGAACTAGTTATCAGTATATTTGAGGGCACTGACTTCCCAATAACGATTGCCATAGATATTCATGACAACCGGGACCGACGGCTTTACGTGCTCTCCGAGGCACGGGCGTGAATCACCGCCAAACTTCCAAACTCCGGGCTGCTATTAGGAATTTCCTAAGAAAAACCCAAAAACACTTTTTGGCCCGACCCGGGATTTGAACCCGAGACCTCTTGTTTAGCAGTCGCATACGCTGACCACTAGACCAACGAGGCAGTAATGGGTCCTAGACAATTGATTTATATACATAAACATATTTTTTTTGTAAATCCATACATATTATACGTAGGAAACACCCAGACTCCGAAACAAATATTTGTGGATAACACAAATATGTCGTCCGACCCGGGAATCGGTCGACCTCTTGATCGGTAGCCACATACGCTAACCACTAGACCAACAAGTCGGTCAAAGTCTCTGTACTATAATTGCCTTACAAAATAAAAAATATTATTATTTATTAAGTCGTTGTCACTTACCTTTATCTGGTCAACTCGTGGTCTACTAAACCTAAGATCGTAGCAGTAGTTGACGAGTGATCTCATTTTCTGACTGTTACGGTCATTACACATACATATAATGGGCACTGAAGCTGATTTTATCAGTGATATTAGTTCTTGGAGACCACCTGTAACCAACAACGATTTCATTAATTTTACTGCTATATCAAGGATCAATGAATCTATATATCACATTTTATTGAAATTGGTGTATCAATAAAATAGAATAAAATATACTTTATTGCACACCAAATACAGATTTTTTACAGTTGAAAGTTTTTACTAGATATGTACAATGGGCGGCCTTATTGCTAAAAGCAATCTCTGCCAGGCAACCTTTGGATGGACATTTCAACAGAAGAGAAAGTATAAAGAAGGGTAGTTAAGGTGTGTTAAAGCTATTGTGATTCTAAATAGAAATATGAGTACACATAAACACAACACAAATATATATAACATATACATAAATACACAACGTAAATAAATAAAATATATATTGTAAAAATATATACATAACATACATACATTAAAATATTATAAAAAATAATTCAGTCATATACAGCTATCGAGAGCAAAGAGCACTTATGAAGCCAAATAGTGTTCTTTAACCATTTTCCTAAACGCTGTCAGTGTTTCTGCACGTCTAATTGATATTGGCAAACTATTCCACAATCTGACAGCTAGTACCATAAAAGATTTGTTATAAAATGTTTTGGTGTCAATTTATACGTGAAGGCGTAACAGACAGTTACTTTCGAATTTATAATTTCAGGTTCTTGAAATTAAACTGCACAAACAACCTTTGATAATGTCATAAGGGACTGTCCATTAATCACGTGAGGCTCGAAGGGGGAGAGGGGTTCACTAAAAATCACGAAATGTAACACGGGGTTTGGCAATATATAACACATGTATTTCCATACCATTGTATCTTTGATGAAGAATGAATGTGATGGTATTTCAAATAAACTCGTCAAAGACCATAAAGACATTCAATACCACATTTGACTTATGTTTTCAATAGGTGTCTTCAGGACGGTGTTTTGCCTAAAGATCTTATAAAGTCTCAAATACGTCCAATTTATAAGGGTGGGAATCGGGACCGCATTGAAAATTACAGACCTCTATCCATATTACCTTGCCCAACAGGATTGGGATAGAGACCGTATCGAAAGCTTTAGCTAGATCTAAAAAAAGCGACGCATTTGTAGGTACAAAAAATACACGTGATATAGGATGGAGGTAGTCTTAAGCCTCACCATGTATCATCAAGGGGGAGGGGGGGTTAAAAATGCCAAATAAAAAAACACGTGTTTAATGGACCGCCCCTAAGGTGAAACCGGTCAGGTAAATATTTTTAAGTTTGTTAAATAGTGGGCTAAAAATACAAGTGAGTTTGATTTCAATAATGTATTTTAACAAAGTTTTACTTTTAAATTAAGAATGTTATAACGCAAACCGTACAATAAGAACTAAGGAGTTGTATTAGTGCAATTTATGTTCAGTATAACCATACCTCTGTCTTCATTGCCTGCCATTCCGTCGACTTCATCCATGACCAGCACATGTTTTTTACTTACTGCTTGTTTCCCTGTTTCACCTGTAAAAATGATAAGAAATCAAGTCAATATTGTAAAGAGATAAACGAGCATAAAAGAGGAAAATAAAATATGGAAATACGAAAAACTACGATAAATAACACTCAAAGTTTGAGGGAAATGTTACGGACCACGTTGACCTGTTATTATCTATGTTTGCTGAATGAAGTTGAATATTTCAACGAAAAATCCAAAAAACCTGCGTTCAGTTGTGTGTAATTGGATGTCTGTAAAGTCAGTTTACGGACGATAATTTTACATGATAACGTCATAAGAAAAAATTAACTTTTCACTTCACTTTATAAACAGTTGACAAAACAGTCTACATGTATAGGCCAACCGTTTATCTGAGTCTATAGTATATAGTATGAGTCTATAGTATGTGTACTGCCGCTATCTCTCTTCTGCTCGGACGTATCGGCCGGTCGAGTGGAAAAGACATAGATCACAAGTCGTGTACTTCAAGTAGCTAGCAGCGGATTAATGCGGACTGCCCAAAACCGGGATAGTTGGCGTTGAGCGAAACCTTCGTTCAGTTGTGGACCGCGATTGATTTAAAAAAACATTGTAAATTGAAACAACTCAATCTAAAACTAAAGATGATTTTTACCTTTAGCATATCCAGATAATGAGTTTGTAGTGAGTAACTCCCCGATTTGTTCCTTAATTAATGTTTTGTTCCGAGTGTCTGAGGCATTGAACTCAACAAAGTCGAATCCTAACTCCTTGCATACTAGCGACACTGTTGTTGTTTTACCTGTAAAATGTTTAATAAACTCCTGTAGTAGATCTCCATGAATTTCTTTAACTAAAAAAATATATCAGCAGTAGCAGTGACGTCGTATTTCATTGGTGAGTGCGAAACCGGAGCGCCAATGATGCAGAGGTCGACATAGTGTGGGACACCATACAGCATTTTCTGCATTGAGGATGGTGACCACTACTCTTGAATAAAGCTTTCCATCAGGCAGAGTAGAGTCATTTTAACCAGCTTCAATAAAAAAAACTAAATAAACGTAATCGCTAAGCCGTTAAACTTTCAATAAACGGGTTGATAGTTCAAGCTCTATTCAATGCGCTACCATCGTGTAACCAAGAAGTGCCTTTTGAGGTGCTATCAGTTTAAAATTATTAATCCGTTAAATTAATTAATTATCCGGCTCGAAGGACCATTCATGTAGGGGTATTTCCCTAAATAATTTCCTGTATAAATTAACAATTATTAATAGGCAGCATAAATAGAATCCAAAAGTAATGGTGCCAATTCAGACAATGCAGTATCGTGACTCACACTATGGGCCTATTGTCATTATCATTTAATTAATTAAAATATTTAAAAGTGACCATACCAACTCCAGGAGGTCCTGACAATAGGGCTGCTTTATAGTAGCCCCCGTCATCATTCTTGGCCCACGGACTTGGTTTAGGCAACTTGGCCTTTCTGTTCACATACCATTTTGTTAGCCAATTGGATAACCTAGAACCGATAAGATATTATTGTAACAATGTATAAACTAAAAAGAAGTATTAAAGGGATTACTATAAAAAATTACTGTCTTGTCATGTAATAATATTTAAAAATAAAAAAATCCATAGTAGTAGTAGATTTTAAACCAACTTCTTGGGGGCTGTCCATTAATGGGGGGGGGGTAAGTTTCACAAAAAAATCACGAAATATCACAAGGGGCAGGGGGGTAGTAATATATATTACGTGTATTTATTTTTTCTGCAAATTTTCGCATTTCTTTTATTATTTTTCTGTCAGTCAAAAACAACCTGCAACCTTTCCACTCTACTGCTGAACGTAATTATTGAAGTCTTTAATTTTCTATAATAAAAATGTTGATATTTATACATGTATTTTATTAATATTAAAAAAATACATAAGATTCTTTGTAGGTTATATGTATCACCAAGGGGGACTGGGGTTAAAAATTGCCAAAAAAAAAGATTACATGATTAATGGACGGCCCCTTGGCCCTTATTTTTTTACCAATAATTTTACTAAAGTTAATCTAGTTTCTAACTGATACCTTATTCTATGCCTCTGAGTGTATATAGAATTTGATGATGATCGCTTCAGTATCATATTTGTAAAAGTGTACTAAACAAACAAATATCTGCTATTTTTCACACTCAAAGAAAACACTAAGATTAAAAAATTCATTGAAAAGCTAGTAATAAAAAAACTTTTGCTTGATGTTCATATAAGTAAATACAATCATCAATCATCATTCATCATCAGCAACCCATAATGTCCCACTGCTGGGCTCGGGTCTTCTCTCAGAAGAGGATTAAGGCCATATATCCCCACGCTGGCTAAAATAATAATAAATACCTTCTACATAATTTAATACTCACTTTTTAACATTACTAGCATCTCCATGTTGTCCAATGATTTGTTTAACAGTCTGTGGTTTGTATTTCTCTACCCACATGGAGGCGTTCGCTGGAATATCTGTTTTATTGCCTGCAATGAAAATAAACAGGTTTGACTCAATTAAATCAAAAATAATCGAGTTTCTATTAAAGAAGGACTACGCGTACACAGAGTCAATATTTATATACATCAGCTAATTACAACACATGCGTCACAGATAGCACTCAAGCGCACAAAAACTCTCTGTCTCTCATGCAGGCACCACACTTCGTTATGCGCTATTCGTTATGTGTCTGCGCCGTATTCGCCCAAATATTAGTTATGCGCTCAAACAATAAACATGCCATCCACACTTCAAACTGTTATGCCAAATAAGCATCAAATAAGGCAAATATGTGTGTTGTAGAGATGTGTCATTGTCATTTTTATGGTGAACGAAACGAATATACTCTTCTCCACACTTCGCCGTATGCGCGCGAATTACCCGCATAACGAATAGCGCATAGCGAAGTGTGGTGCCTGCTTCACACATACACACACACACAAGTACACACATACGCATACATGAACACACACACCATAACTTGTTAAATAGCTAAAGTAAAATAATAGTGTGTTAACAAGCACCATTCAGTAAGATTATTGCACTGAATATGTACCTATGTTGTATGTAAGACATCTTTGACCAACACTGTCTTTTAAGATACGGGTTTTCCTAGTTTGAGAGGCAGAACTACATAAAATTTAAACAGATTGCAACTGAATTCTTCTGACTAATGATTACCTCTACACCAAGTTTTTGATTTATACTAATTTTAAATACTTTTTTCTTTATCACTAAATGTTTTGTTTTGTAATCTTTCATCAATAAAGTATTATTATTATTGACTTTTATGTTTTCTTTATATTTCGGTCATCTGACGAACAATATCGTTTTGTCCAAAACTAAGTAGAGCTCGTCTTATGGATACTACATAACTGATAAAGTGCATTAAAAAAAAGCGTATTATACATAGAAAACACAAAAACTCCGAAACAAATATTTACAGATCATACAAACATTTCTTCCGACCCGGAAATCGAACCCGAGACCTCAGGCACAGCAGTCGCATACGATACCAGTGCGTCACCGAGACAATCAATTATTATGTATGTTTAAGTAGTGTGAAGTAAAGTCATTGTTTGCTTATTGTATGTAAGCTTTCTGAATAAATATTATCAAATATAGAACTAAAAACACTATATGTCGATGTCAGATATGTACATCTCATTTGTGCAAATGGCAGAAATAAAAAAAAAAAATTTTAGTATTGTATTCACCCTTTATTTTTTTATTGGTTTGTATAGTTTCGAAACGAAAGTAGAAGCCTTCTAAAATTTTATCGCAAATAAGTCCCGTTTACAGCAAAAAACATGAGTATGTTTAAAAGTCGCAAAAGTCTTAAAACAGTTACTTACCATTGCTCATACTGGGTCTAGAGTCATGGACATTTGACTTCGTCTCCAACTTAGACTCTGATTTCGATTCTTCCTTGGGCTTCTTCGGACTCTTAGATTTACCTCGACCTTTACTATCATTAACTTCCAACTTACTGCTAGAAGTTGAGTGCTTAACTATCTTTGGTTTCGATTCCGATTTATTTTTATCACTCGGACTTTTTTTAGATTTACCCTCATCATGATTTTTTTTATCTTTTTCTTTTGGACTTGATTTATCTTTGCCTTTCTTCTCTTTTTCATTGTCTTTCTTTTCTTTTTCATTATCTTTCTTCTCTTTCTTGATTTCTTTCTTAATTTCTTCTTTGTCAGTTCCTTTCTTTGATCGATTTATAATCATTTGTAGAAAATCATCTTCATTGATGATTGGAATACCTAGTTCTTTTGCTTTAGCCATTTTCGCAGGACCTGCATCTTCACCAGCTATCACATGTGTAACCTAAACAGAACATGAAATTTTATGAGGCCTGAGGAGAATCTTGCAATAATAAGATGGAAGACACATGTGTATAATATCCGCTTTAAGCTCCGCCTTTGCCTAACTTGCTGACTAAAACCCATTCTGGGATTTTATTACTTAAATAAATAATAACAATAAAAATAAAAAATAGCCTAAATTATTTCCCAGACCATTTGGACTCAGGTACTAGTTTAACCCGTTTCACATGAATTTCAGTTTTCTCTCGGAGTGACTGGCATATCGGACTTGCCGGCGAACTGAAGTCGGAGATTGAACTAGTTGTTATTAAACATAAGTGCACTAACTTCCAGATAACGATTGCTACGGATCGACGGCTTGACGTGCTCTCCGAGGCACCGGAGTTTAAGAAAGCCATATTTTCATACCTCAGACTACTATGAATATCCATACTTCAGTTACTAAGAATTTCTGGATCTGTCCTACTATTCCCCTTGTGTAGATAGTAATGGGACTTCTGGGTTTGAAATACTTATCCCATCACCTGAATTCCTTTTAAGGAAAACTGGACAACATAAGAGTACAGAGTACATTTTGTGTGGTAAAAATTAACCAACCGACGGACGAACCTATCCCGAACGAACCCTCGACAACCTATCATAAAAAAAACGATGAGCATAGACTGGTTGTTCAGAATAAACTACAATAGAAATAATATAGAGAGCAATAAGTACATACCTTTTTAGTGACTGCACTTTTAACACAACCACCGTATTTGTTGATGGCCGCTGCTACTTCGTCTTTTTCAAATGAGTCCAGAACTCCAGTTAATAGGAAGGCGCAATCTTTCAAACAATTTGGAGTACCCTTAAAAGTATTTTAAAATTATTAAATCAAACTTAAAAACTATATGTCGAAGTGACTCTTTTCAGCCTGATGGAAAGCAAGAGGAAGACCAAAGAAATGGTGGATGTATTGTGTGAGAGAAGAAATGAAGAAGGGAGTTAGGCGATTCACACACTGGCGACGCGAACACGGGCGTAGGCGTGGGCAGCCAATCCCGAAGCTGCTAGCTGCACGCGCTCACGCGTCGTAGCGCGTGTTCAGTGTGTTGGACTTGACGTGTTTTCTATACTAATCGATGTACTTGCATACCATATTAAAATCTGCCACTCCGCGCTACGCAACGGAGCGCGGTGCAGTGTGTGAATCGCCTGAACAGTGAAATGACGAGTGATAGAGTAGAATAGAAGGATAAAACATACTGCGCCGACCTCAAATACAATTTGGATAAGGACAGGTAGATGATGATGATGATGATGGTCACCATCCTCATTGTGAGTGTACACAGTGCAGCATAGTGGCCTAGTGAGATGCTTGATGAGTCTTGCACTGGGACTCGATTGGTCTTCTGTATGAGGGTAATACCGCTGTGGTCCATTCATGAAATCAGCGTGGCTTTACTACCTTATACATATACCTTATGCTGATTACTGTTTTGTATTTTATCTGTACGACAATACACAGTACTGAAATCTGTAGTTTATCTTACAGATAAGTTCAATAATATAGTGTATCAGGGAGTTTATCAGTAAGTAGTGAATCTTGCCCATAATCTGCTAAAAAAAAAGAGATTGTTGTTTAAGTAAAACTTGATTTAACCCACCTCTGGAATCTCTTTGGACCCTAAATGCTTAGGTCCTGACCTATTCAAATAGCTTTTATACAGAGCTGCTGAAGCCATTTTCCTTTCGTGCCTCTCTTCATCTGTAAGAGCTGAAATAAAGTATGTATTTAATAATAAATATTTTGAACATGTAACACACAACGCCATCGAGCTTCAAACTATGCAGAGTTTGTACTATGAAACCTAATTCTGAAACAAACTTATGTAGATCATAGAAATATTAGGTCCGACTTAGGATTTAAAACTGAGAGCTCAGGCACAGCAGTTGCATACACTACCACAAAGAGGCAGTAAAGAATCCAAGTGAGGCTGAGTCCAGCGGTTATTGTTGTAAATCGCGAGGAACGTCACATAGCAAAGGTAGTCAAAAAAAATTGCCTAAGGTTACTCATTATGTCATCAGCTTTCTGCCAGCGAAAGTCCCAAGATGGACTGATAGATAGACAGGCAGACGAAAAATTAAAACAATGTTTTAAAAGAGTGTCCATGGAGTTTCTTGTCTGTTCTTCTCCATAGGATCTACGAATTGGAACAAACGATTAGCTTCACGACTGATTACTGACTGACTACTTGACGTTTCAAAAGTGCCATTGTATTTGTTTATTTGAAATAAAAATGGTTTGATTGGATTTGATTAAAAATATACCATGATATGCATTTGGTAAAAAACTGTTAATTTGATATTATTATTTACTTGTATATATTAAAAGTAGGGTAGATATACCATAGTGCAATGGATAATCATTTGTAGTATGTGTTTGGGTGTGTTTATCTATGACATATATGTATTTACAAATATATAACAATGTTTTAGCTTTTTGTTTAGCATAGTACAGGCTCGGTCTATGCTTGTGAATACAATGCTCTTACCAGAATCATTGAGGCTCTTGTTCATCTTGTGTTTTGAATAACTATGTTTATCTGTTTCATCTGTAGCAGCAGAAGACAAATTGTGATCTCCTTTTTTTTCTTTTTTATTCTTACTTTGATTCTGGTCAGTATTATTAGTTTTTGGGGATTCATCTTTACTTTCTTCATTTATTTTCGTTTTCTTTGCACTGCCTTCGACAGGAGTAACATCATTTTCTACAAATTCTGAAAACTTTCTTTTACTGTTATCTATTTTAGATTTTTTATCAAATTTTGTTGTTTTCTGGTCATCACATGACTCAGTTTTTTCTTTTTTAACTTCACTAGTTGATGATTTACTTGATGTTCCTTTGGAAGAAGACGCTTTCTTATCAGAAGAGTCCTTTTCAGATTTTTCTTCTTTTTTGATTTTAGTGGAAGGTTTATCACTGGTTACATGAGAGTCTTTTGGTTGCAATTCCAATTCAACATTATCTATTTCTAAGAGGCTCTTTTCGAATTCTTCATCAGAATGAATACCTGATTCTGTTTTTTTCTTTTTCTTAACTAATGGTTCTGTTCTTTTGATGGGACCACTACCAAAAAGGTCAGCTGGCGTAACTTCTTTGAGTGTGGGTTTGGTTGGCTTACTTTTACTTGGTTGGTTGTCATCTTTTTTCTTTTTTGTTGAGAATATTTCTTCATCTGAATCGTCAAGAACGCGTCGCTTTTTGGATTCTTTTTTCTAAAAGTAATATTAATAATATCAATTGTGATCAAAATTGTACATTACAGCAAAAAAGCTAAAGTAGGAACAGAAGTGGTCCAGTACCTCTTATGTAAGTTGCACCAGGTTTAGTATCTAAGGTTTCTCAAAGTTGATACACTTGGGAGTGTCGGGATGCCGGGAATACAGAGCTAGGCAATAAAACAGCTGATCACGGTTACACGTATATTCCGACTGGGCATGACATTTATAAAAGTCCGTTACATGTGTAGTGCTACCCACATATTCTAAAATATTACTTATTACTAAGGCCCTGCGCGCACGGGAAACTTTTGTCACTGTGACTGTTTTGTCACTTTCATGATGGCTGTAGAATTATATGGAGATGCGCGCACGTTGCGACGTGACAATCGGATGACAAAACTGTTTTGTGCCTGCGAAGAAGCCTGCGACAAAACTGTCACCGCGCCGCTAGATTTAGATACAAGCGCGCGCACGAGTGACGAAACAGTTTCTGCCCGTGCCCTAAGCCAAAAGCGGAAAGCGGAAAGGACTAACTTTTTATTTATATTTTCAGACAACAGGGGATTCTGTTTGAAATAGCATTGTAATCAAAACAGAAGTGTCTCCTAGCGTTCAATCACCACATTATCATAAAGGGTCTAAGCAGTATGCCTTGAAGTTGTTCTAATAAAATATTCAAGGTTTTCTTCGAAATTACTAGAGCTTGAATTGTTTTAGAGAAAATGAAATATGATATAATTTGTTTAATTTGGTTGAAAGATTACCAGATGTTATTTAATTTCGAGAATGACACAATGATCGAAGATTCAATGTTTCGGCCCAAAAAATTTAATTTTGTACTGAATCGATTTTTACCCTTGAAAATCGACTGTCGATTTTTTGTGTTGGTATAAAAAAATATTTACAATAGTTACAATTAGCTGAATGTATTAATTTGATAGGTAATAAAAATAATTCTTATAATCGAATTCCTTGAACTAAAAAATCGATGATTTTACTGATAAGAGATCCCACAGATTGTTTAATGAATATTTTTGTTTTTCATAAAATGGATTTATATTTATATTGTAAATACAGAAAAGATATAGAATCGATCCTTTAGAAATCGTTTTTTTCAATAATCGATTCTTCATGTACTGATTCGAATCGAATCAAAAATCTGTACAAAATAGTTATCCTAACGCCATTTTCCGTGCCCCGCTCTCCGCTTACTTTTGATGCCCGCTGGCGATAAGCAAATATATATAGTATATCCACTCGTCAGTTGAGTCCACACAGCTGACACCAAAAAGTTGAATCAATCTGTGGAGTCAGCTCTGTGGACGTTTTTAAGACCTTTGTATAAGGTTTATTTTGGCGAAATCTACCATTTCTACTGTACGGTTGTCATTCACGAATGAACAGGAACAAACCGGTCCATCCTACCAAATTTAATTCAATTTTTCGTTAGTACAATTTTTTTTGACAGTCGGCGTCGGAATGTGGCCGCGTTCAACTGCTTTTTGATCGCGTACTTTGGCGCCAATTTTAGTTATCTTAGTTTTTAGTTAATATTAAGATGTTTTGTTTGTGTTATTAAGTGTTTAGTGTTTTAATGTGTAAATTGTGTATATAGTGGTGGCAAAATCGTAATTTTTCAAGAATTGGAAAATAAAATTGGCCCCCAAATGGGGCCCCTCCCGTTCCAGGTGAGTCGGTTTTTATGTAACTACGTTTGAATGGCATTTCAAAGGCCATTAAAATGTTAGAAAGAAACATAAAGAAATGTAATCGGCATTCAATTTATATTTTTAATGATAGATAGAATAGATCGATTTAGAGAAAATCATGTTTTTCTAAATTGCAAACCCAAAACTGTTGACGTCCACACAGCGGCTCAACAGACACGGCATACTCGCACTTGTGAGCTCAACTGACGAGAGGATATAGAAGAAGTGGAAAGAAGACCAGAACTTTACGAGAAAAGATTAAAAGAATATTCTGACATATGATAAATACTAGGCATGCCTTTTAAGTTCTGTCGTTTCCATATTTATAGGCAGTTTTGAATTTGGAACAGTTCTATATTCGAATGTGTTTAAATATTGAATCTCAAAACATTTTAAATACATCTTCTTTAAAGTGGAATAAATGTTATAATTAGTGGTTTGAGCGAAGGGAAAAGTGTACTAAACTATGTGGTGAATACTTTGAAAACATGCAGTAATTCATTAAAACTTTCTACACTCATTCGAAAACTTTTACGCCGTATGAATGCGCAAATAATGACTGTCTCCTCCAAATGCATATCGTTGAATGAACCATGGATTTACAAAAATGTTTCGTGACTGTCATTCGCCGTGTGCGCACTCAGATTTTAAGACGCAACGCGACATGACAAAAACTTTTTTGTCGCTCGTCGTACGTCGTAAAAGTTTTCGAATGATTGCAGAAAGTTTTAATGAATTACTGCATATTTTCAAAGTATTCACCACATAGTTTAGTACACTTTTCCCTTCGCTCAAACCACTAATTATAACATTTATTCCACTTTAAAGTTGGGGTGTTAAAAATGTTTTGAGATTCAAAATTTAAACACATTCGAATATAGAACTGTTTCAAATTCAAAATTGCCGTTAAATATGGAAACGACAGAACTTAAAAGGCATGCCTAGTATTTATCATATATCAGAATATTCTTTTAATCTTTTCTCGTAAAGTACTGGTCTTCTTTCCACTTCTTCTATATACTATATATATTTGCTTATCGCCAGCGGGCAATCAAAAGTAAGCGGAGAGCGGGGCACGGAAAATGGCGTCAGGATAAACTATTTTGTAGGGATTTTTGATTCGATTCGAATCAGGACATGAAGAATCGATTTATAAAAAAACGATTTCTAAAGGATCGATTCTATATCTTTTCTGTATTTACAATATAAATATAAATCCATTTTATGAAAAACAAAAATATTCATTAAACAATCTGTGGGATCTCTTATCAGTAAAATCATCTATTTTTTAGTTCAAGGAATTCGATTAAAATAATTATTTTTATTACCTATCAAATTAATACATTCAGCTAATTGTAACTATTGTAAATATTTTTTATACCAACACAAAAAATCGACAGTCGATTTTCAAGGGTAAAAATCGATTCAGTACAAAATTCAATTTTTTGGGCCGAAACATAGAATCTTCGATCATTGTGTTATTCTCAAAATTAAATAACATTTTGTAATCTTTCAACCAGTGTTAACTTAAACAAATTATATCATATTTCATTTTCTCTAAAACAATTCAAGCTCTAGTAATTTCGAAGAAAACCTTGAATATTTTATTAGAACAACTTCAATGCATACTGCTTAGACCCTTTATGATAATGTGGTGATTGAACGCTAGGAGACACTTTTGTTTTGATTACAATGCTATTTCAAGTTGTCTGAAAATATAAATAAAAAGTTAATCCTTTCCGCTTTCCGCTTTTGGCTTAGGGCACAGGCAGAAACTGTTTCGTCACTCGTGCGCGCGCTTCTATCAAACTCTAGCGGCGCGGTGACAGTTTTGTCGCACGCTTGTTCGCAGGCACAAAACAGTTTTGTCATCCGATTGTCACGTCGCAACGTGCGCGCATCTCCATATAATTCTACAGCCATAATGAAAGTGACAAAACAGTCACAGTGACAAAAGTTTCCCGTGCGCGCAGGGCCTAATACATCACAAAAGTCAACATTATGGAGAGTTGTCAGACAACTTTGGTAATTTAAAAAAATAACTCCGACACTAGAAATTACTCCTGTGCCTTGTGGGTCTTTAAAAACATACATGAAATGAAATCCACACCAATTGGTCTACTATAGATATCAACTATATTCTCATCATGATCATTAGCCTAAAAAATTCTACTGCTGGACAGAGACCTATCCAATGACTATCTTTTTGACGACTCCCGCATTAGGAATATACATCCTGTGTCATGGGGGACTTTATAAACATACAATGAAATGGACAAAGAGAACACCCAGACTCAGATATCACACAATGTATTGTCCCAAGTGGGATTTGAACCCACAACACTTTGCTCAATGTGCAGTCATAGAAAATTGCATGCCACTTGGTTCAATCCTCGGGTTCTGACAAGTAGTTCCTGTCAGCCCTTTCATTCCACCTCCAAACATCACTGCACCTGGACTGTCATCATCATCATCCTAGCGTTGTTCCCGGTTGCTTCCAAAGCTTACACTTTGGTGCCCTGGGTCCGCTTTCCGGCTTTTCCTCCTCCACTTTGCCCGGTCTTCGGCATCCCTGGTAGTAAGACCATTAACACGCATGTCATTCATTACGACGTCAAGCCAACATCTCTTGGGTACCTGGACTGTACTCTCACCTTATTCTTAATGTGTACATCGGGTGACTCTGGAATTACATCATCATCATTTTGCACTTCCGGTTGTGGTACCTTTTTTCGTTGAAAATATGATCTGATATCCTGAAAATCAAATACAAGGGTGTTTATTACCCTTCCTTTGCTTCGCTATTGTAGGGGAAAAGTGCTTGGACTATTTAATCCAGTTAAAGTCAGATGAAACTAAGAAGTATATTAGAGAATTATTTTTTAGTTTAATTCTCAGCAAGTTTTAGATAGTTTTAATAAAAAAAATATAATTGCTCTTTATTATAAATAATGAGCTTTTACTTTTACCACCCTTTATGTAAATTTTTACAATTACGAATAGCGTATGTCCTTCTACCCTACAGATTCTGAAGATTCAATGCATTGCAATGACAAATTTAATTGAAATTGCAACAAATGCTATAGTTTAGCCATAGTGTAACAGAGAGACAGAGTTACTATCCAATTAATTATTTTAAGTAAGGACACTATGGCTATAGTTTTTTTTATAAACTAAATTAATTTGAAAGCATTAGGGTGTACACGGATACCTAGCTTATATTGTCTCTTTATCATCTTTCTAGCCTTTATTTTGCCCAATATTATTTGGGGTTGGCTACCAGTTCAACCAGATTTATATAAATATATATATTTATTTTTTTTTTTTTTTTTGTTGTAATGGTATAGGCATTTGTCTTCCATCTCACCTGATGGAAAGTGTAGATGAAGACGAAGATGGTACACGCCCATCCAAAAGAAACCTGTTCACTCTACTCTTAAAGGTTCCAGAGTTCAACTCATCAGGAAAAATAGACCCAGGCAGGTTGTTCCAAACTCTGGGGACTCTCACCAAAAACGAGCTGTCAAACCATTTAGTTTGTCTTTTGGGTATGCCAACAACGTATGGATGAAACTTTTGCCTGCGCCTAGTAGTCCGATAAAGGAATGGAGATGGCTCGATCAGTTCGAAAAGAGCTTTCGAGCACTCTCCAAAGTGTATCCTATAAAAAACTGATAAGCTGGCAACTCGACGACGATGCTCAAGGGTGTGTAGTCTGCTATTTGAGAGCTTTTCGTTATTAATTAACCTACGGGCTATTCGGTCAACTGAATTCAGACCTTTGAAACCCTGACGTGAACTGAATTCTAAGACTGAACTAGTTGTCAGTATATTTGAGAGCCCCGACTTCACAATAGCAATTGCCATAGGTATTTATAATAACCAGGGCCGAACCCAACATCTGCCCAACCAGGGAATGGTACCCGAAACCTCTTGCTCTGTAGTTGCATACGCTTACCACTAGACCAACAAGGCAGTCTTCATAATATTGTATGTTTAATGCCTCCACAATTTCACGATTGAATTAATCAATGACGATGTTTTCGAAGTATATACTGCGTCTGTACTTTCCTTTTGGGTGACAAAGAATATATATGCATGCGTATATAAAGATAACGAAGACTGCGTATCTGCATGATATTGTAAATTAAAAATATCACAAATTATTGAACTATAAATAAAAGATATTAATATAATATCACAGTACCGGGTTTGATTGTATTTTGACATTTAAAATAAATATATACTCACTTTGGACATTGTGATGTAAATATGCGATTGCTTTTATCAATACTTGGTAGGCATGATAATGATTCAAACCACTCTTCACAATTTTATTGAAAACACAGGTGGATTCAGAATATTTATCAAACAGCCACAAACAGCATCAACAAATCAGAAACCCGCGACTTTTGACGA
Source organism: Phragmatobia fuliginosa (assembly GCA_932526445.1). Classification (NCBI taxonomy): domain Eukaryota; kingdom Metazoa; phylum Arthropoda; class Insecta; order Lepidoptera; family Erebidae; genus Phragmatobia; species Phragmatobia fuliginosa. Next base: position 5,470,944 of record OW052058.1, on the reverse strand, counting down.
CTTTGACGTTCTTGACAGTTCGTTAAATTAACGAGTAGTTTACCGCGTGGGAGTGGTGGGCGCTTGAAATGAAACAAACTTATTTTTTTACTAAAATAAAAAGAAGAACTATTTATTAACAGTTATTGAACAGGATACAGATTTTATTTTTAAAGTTTATGAACAGTAGATTTGTTAACATCTAAAAGATTTTTTTGAAAAACATTAATTAGGTACAAGTCGATCTTGACAGATTTATTGACTTTTGGTGCTTTTGGTAGATCTAGCTGAATCGGATATAAAAGTGAGCGAACGGAAAGTGCACTGATAATAAATCTATACTATAGGTTTTCAGTGCCAAGGCACAGAAGACAGTATAACCTGTGTGGAAAATGTCGGAGCTAGGATTATTTTTAGGTGCACTCCGCATCTGCGTCAGGGTTCCAGGGATTTCTAAGGGTGCTCTTGGTTCTCTACCTACTGGTAGTTTAGAGCAAGAGACGGCGTGCGGTTATTGTAAAAGGAGGGGTAGTAAAATCCATCCATTTCATTTTTTCATCTACGAAACAAAAAAACCACTTGCATGTGAATGTCAATAAGTAGTGTAGAATATATCACAGTTGTATCTAATCACCCAATTGTAGCCGTTGTTCCATAGCGACCCTAAAACCGACATCTGCCCAACAGTTCATGATATTTTTCTTGGACCGAGAAAGGTTTTGTTTGGAGAAAACGGCTCTGTTCAACAAATACGGAGTGTATTTGTTAAAGAGAGTCGTTATATTTAAAAAATACATAGAATGTTTATGAAGTAAAATAAGATAAATGACTGTCACAGGGTGTACATTTTATCGAATAAAAAAATGAAAATTATGTGAAAAATACATGAAAATATTTTTCTAATGGATATTACGACCTTGCCTATCACCCGGTTTCAGCTTGACATTTACTTCTGGCACACCTGTATACCAATATACACGCATAGAACAAAAGCGCCCTCTGATGTACGAGTAGTTGTATATTTAATTTCGTAGTATTCACATAAAAAAGCTACACAATAATTTAAAAAATGTTTCGAATATCTTACATACAACGTCATCTAGTCCCAAACTAAGCAGAGAATTTATTATGGGTGCTAGACATCTGACAAAAATACATAAACATACTTTATTTTTGGGAACGCTACCAGTAAGCGATGATGCGGGGGAAGTTTTTGATGCTTCTAGGTAAATATTTTAAAGTTAATATTGTAATTACTCAATAAATTGTAATATAGAAAAAATATATTTCGTGAAACTTTTTTAAATTAATACACGCTTAACATACATAGAAAACACCCAAACTCCGAACGAATATTTGCGGATCTCACAAACATTTGGTCCGACCCGGGAATCAAACCCTCAGGTCTCCTCAAGCACAGTAGTCGCATACGCGACGCTACCACTGAGCCACCGAGGCAGTCAAAATAAAAGTAATATGTGTTATTACAAAATACTTATGTTCATGTCCGTAAATTATTATTATATAATAACACATTTCCATATTCTTTAAGGGGCCCCCGGAGGCTGAATTGTCCATACAAACGGTATACCAAGATCATTTGCAGTATAAACATATTTCCACTATGATATGTTGATATTCGGACTTAGACTGTATTTATTTAGGTTATAACGTCTTTATTTTTAAAAATAAACTAATCTAGAATAAAATATAATCAAATTAAATTTTACATATTTTACATTGTAAATGTCATGTTTTCATTTAGTTTTTTTCTGTCTTAAAAACAAAAATATTTCTAATATTGTTTCATCAATAACATATCTCATATTATTATGCTACTACTTACACAAAATAAATCGAAAAAATATTGAGTTTTCATTCATGATTTTCGATAGTACAAAACGAATCCATATTTTCACAAATTTAAAAGCATAAAGTAGTGCTATCGCATCAAAAAAAATTTCAATGTGTGTGTGATTCGTGTCAGTCAAATAATGATAGCCGAACCTTCTACGAGAGAGTCCGAATTACTACGAATGAATGTCAATCCACATACACACATACAGCGGTGCACTCGTATCTACGTTGTATTTTGTCAAACAGAGACAGCAATATTTTACGAACAAATTTCAACTTGCAGTTTCGAGTGTCGTACGCCGGCCTCTTAAGAATATATATTATGTCATCCAAAAAAGTTTGAATATCTGTCGTGATTTAACGGAGACGCTACTAACCAGGAGGCTTTGATATTTTCCTTCAGCTTTCTGAAAGAGAAGGAAGAATTCAGTCTATGACCACCATTGTCAAAACTAAAAACGAACATGTTACATTTTGAATTCAATGTTATTTTTTATGGTGTTCCTAATATTTTGTAAACTAACATACGTTTCGAGTAAAAATGCAGGCAGTGCATTATTTAATACTGCCAAAATAAATTTGAAGTGTTGGAACGCAGAAGACATTGCAAAACTACAAGCTCGCAAAGAATTTGAAAAAGTAATACCACCCGTTGTGAATCCGGAGAAAGTTGACACTCTGTACATAAAGAGAACTCTAAGATATTTTAGAAATGCATTGATAGTTGTACAAAAAGATACAGATGTACGTACGGCTGGAATTCTAAAAGAAGCATTATCTGACACTATTGGTGCACATTTAAATGCTGAAATTTTACCAACTATTAGATTTGCTTATTATGCGGGTTATATCCCATACAAGAGTGCAAAACAAGCCCATAACTTTCTGGATCAGCTTAAAATTCTGATGAACACTCAAGGCGTAGGTTGGAAACAACCACCACGTTTACCTCAGTGGACAAACTTAACTGTTGCTAAAATAGCAGTAGGCACTGGAAAATTTCTAGATCCTTGTAGTAATTTGATTATCAAACGAGATGCCAATAGCTGCATTCAGGTACCGATTCCAGTAATGGACGATGAGTACGAACCATCGGCTATGGCTTTGCCGTTTAGAAGGCGAAGTCTAGTGAGCTTAACTTCTCCAATCTCAGAAAACGTCCTTTTAAAATATTACACAACTGCATCTAGGTGCATATTAAATAGTTCACCTGCCAATTGTCGTCATTCAGATTTTATTACTTTTAACAATGAATTATGGCACTGGATGAAACGTGGTGTGGCACCGCATTTAGTAGACTGCAAACTGTATTCAGCATACAGCGGTATCCTACGCATAGCAGCAGCGGTTCAAAACTATGGAAAAGGCTTATCTAGACGCAATCTCTTCGAATACCACAAACCTGACGAATGGAAATGGAACCCTTGGAGAAGGCTCACCCAATCTTACATTCAAATAAACGCTGACTGGACACCTGTATTATATATTGCTTTGGTTATCTTTACTGCTATAGCCATATACCTGTTGCAGATTTGTTATAACTATATGTTTGGCAAAGCTGACGGATGTCCCTGCACCAGCAATCCACAGAGATCTTACTCAAGAGACATTGCATATGCTAAGATCGACACCAGTAACTATTCAGCCTTGGTGCCACAACGTAGCGTAGCATCCTCAGCATGTTACAGCAACCGCATACAGCCGATCCGTCATAATAAAATGAAAACACCTTCTGTTGGCTCTGCGAGGACGCAGCGAGTTTATGACCTGAATGAAAATACTGAGAAATTAATGACGGTGATCGTCAGTGATAACGAAGAAAGTGATACGGCATCAACAACATCCAAGGGAGAAACTGACGAGTGCGCAGAGAAAACTGAGACGAAAACTTCAGAGAGTAAGCCGAAGAGTCCGCCTAAAATAGACACTCCAATTGCTCAACTGACACTCGCTAAACATGGTAAAACCAACCGGTCTGAGAAAAGACTTTCGAAACCTATGTACTCCACAAGTACATTGACCCGTTCGGATATGACTTTTTGTCCACAAATGAAACATAGCGACTCAGTGTGGTCAGCTTCAACTTCAAGTGCATCAGTTACTTCTACAAGTACAAAGTCGCGTAGCCAAAGATCTAGAAGTTCCCGAGACTTAGCATGGGCGCGGCACGTCATCTCAAGACACTCTCGGAGGGTAACTCAATCTTCTGGCACGGAATTGGATGGACAGTCGTACACCACTCCAACGACTAGACGATAGTAAATCTGTCATCATAGGTATTTATAGACTTTTAATTTGTAGGATCTTTAGTTGTATAACGTTATTGTATAAGACATGTTGGATATGTAAGAAGTATTTGAGGTTTTTAAGAATATATTGTTTCAAGTTAAATTTGTTCTTATTCACTTGCAACAACAAGCATATATCTCTAGTATTTCATATTTAAGTGCTAGCTAAAAGGGTTCCAATAATTTCATTCTTTAGTTGCGAAGAGATATATTATCACCCTTAAAATGTAGTGTTCATAAGAGCACTTCCAAATAATCTTACCATCGTCCTTCCTCTAGAGGACAACTCGTCTTTGGAATTCACTATTTTAGGGTGGTAGAAATACGCTCTCGAACTAAATGTTTCGCTGCCGAACAGTCAAAAACTGGAACTAGCTACCAGCGTACCGCGCACAAGTTTCCTTCCTAGTATGATACGGGGTCATTTAGGACTGGCAACTCACGTTATGCCGTCATAACGTGAGTTGCCATGCTGCATTGCCTGCATACTATGGCTGCCCCCACCCTTGGCTTCTACTGATGCTTTCTATAAAGCATAGTAGTCACTTTGACATTCTTCACTAATAAAAAAAAACAAGTCCAATTCGAGTCAAAATAAAACACATTATTATGTCAAGTAATATAATTTACTGTTCAATATTCACAATATTATGATTAACATACCATACAAGTTAACATATAACCACATAAATATAATATTTTTGTATATTAATATAAATATATCACATTTAACAAAATTTGTACCTTGTTCGAAAGTAATGGAGCCAGGCTATTGTCAAGAACGCTTAAATAAGACATACGGCTTTAGTCTCGTTTAATTAAGGGGTTGCCAGAATTTTGTGCTCGTTTGGGGATTCTATGTCAATGAGTGAGGCTACCTGCCGCATCGGTGTCAGGTGCAAAATACCAGTAGACCCGTAACGTAAATCTTTATTGAGAACCCATACAAGGCACTTTATGATTTAAAGAAACGATTAAGTGTACAAAAATGTGATCACTACATATAGTTGATGATAGGCATACAGTTATGTTGTAAACTGGAGCTTAACACAGTTGAAATAAAGTCGACTTATAAAATTTCTTGATTTCATATTATAAAAGCCTAGTAGATGTTGTCACAAGGATATATGTCGTTGTCACACTCTTACTCGACACAGTCTGTTTACCTTTAGTTGATTGGAACCTAATCTTATATATAAAATTCTCGTGTCACAATGTTCGTTCCCATACTCCTCCGAAACGGCTTGACCGATCTTCATGAAATTTTATATGCATATTCAGTAGGTTTGAGAATCGGCTAAAATCTATTTTTCATACCTCTTGGACGCGAGCGGAGCCGCAGGCATCAGCTAGTATATTATATATGTATCGTATTTTTACAAAACTACCCGTCACACAAAGATAATATCTTGGTAGGAGATTTATATTTAAAAAGAGAGACATTTGCTGTAAATAACATCTACAAAACTGTAAAATACAAGATTGATGGACTTTAGAGAAATAAAACGTTCCAGAACACGTAAAATTGTGTAAGCAAAGGATTATACCCTCATTTATCGTAACCTCATTTTGAAATGACAAATTAATTAATTGGCCCTTAGCCAAAGTTGCAAGTGTTTCGCATCGATTCTCTTTCTACAACCGCTAACACCTGTATTCTCTTGTATTTCTGGCTTATATTTTGTTTTGGACCACGCGACTAATAATATTTTTAGCAGTCAGGAGTTAAGGCTAAAACATTCAGAAACATGCGATATAAAAGCATAATATAAACTTTTAAGACAATCAAACCTCATTTTTGCAGAATATAAACAATCAAAGAGGTAAAAAATCCCAGCGATGATCTCTTTAGACATAGATGTGGACGGAACGTTATATCTCATTGTATTATTACAGAAGTGTAGCGTGTTAAAGAACGTGTACGTGTATTAGTATTACTAATATAATATTATTGCCAAAAGACATTATGCAAGGCACTAATGATTTTTTTATGTTAAAGTCATCGGCGTTGATCAAGATTTAGACTGATAGCTGTTCTAATTTTCGTTATTCTTTCTACACAATTGCGTTGAAACAGAGAATAGGGGAAACGTTATAGTTACTGGCCCCTATACAGTTACTGGCCATTTCAACTTTAATTTTAAAAAACTAGCGACTCTTTGATTGAAGAGTAGATTTGAAAAATATATAATGGTAACAATTTTATTACTTGTCAAAAAGGTTCAACAAAATGCCGCTAGGCGATTTAGTTTTTTTGTGATTTGTGATTTCTTGACACTGGAAGAAAAACCGGTAAGTTTGATAAAAAAATATTAAGACTACAATTTTTTTTCATAAGATTTTTTGAATAGTAATTAACATAGTACAGTCCCTAGAATCCTGTCAAATATACAGCAGCTAAGCATTATAATCGGATTTGAGGCATAATATGATGATGACTTCGTATAATCTAAAAAAACTATTGTGGCCAATAACTGTCACGAATATTTCAAAAAAATATAGTTACGGGCCCCGTAGGCCAGTTACTATATTTATCATATTCTTAAAAAGCAGCGTTTTTAATAAATGTCTTCGAATAAAATACCAATTACTAAACGGTCTATTCAATTACCATGTGTTTTAGAACTTCGTAGATAGTTATTAGCCTAGGCCAATTACTGTGTTATTCGTAATAATAGCTATTATAAAACTAGGCCAATAACTGTAATACTTTTTAATTTATTTTGAACAAGGTCTTACTAACGTTTCTTTCTTTTCTATCAGGTTCATGCCAAAAAATGTTAAAAATACCCCAGTATACAAAAGACGCCCTTGATGAGGCACTAGAAAAAGTAAATGGTAAAACAATGCCTTTGCGCGCGGTCGCAAAAAATAATAGTATCCCAAGGGCAACTTTACAGTTCAAACTAAAAAATCCTACTTCTAAATCTCAATTTGGGCCGACACCATATTTAACAGATGAAGAAGAAGATACTATCGAAGACTGGTTAGTTAGAATGGCTCGCAAAGGGTTTCCAAGAAAGCCAGATGATGTCCTCGACACTGTACAAAAGTTTTTGTCTGATAATCCACGCGATACTCCTTTTGTCAATAATAGACCTGTTCAGGGGTGGCTGAAAGCTTTTTAAAAACGTCACCCCAATTTAGCTCAAAGAACCAGCAAGGGAGTCACTAAAGCCAGCGGCCTGTGTTTCTGAAAGTGACATAAAGAAATGGTTTCTTGAAATCAGGAATTAAATAACCAGTAAAAACCTGTTAGAGGCAATTCGTGATCCGCAACGTGTTTTTAACGCTAATGAGACAGGATTTCAAAGGTGTTAAAAATGTTTATGCCGTGGAAAAGAGACGAACAAGCAATTGAAAGAAATTGCCCTTAAGAAGACAAGAAAAGGTAAAGACATAGGAAAGAAGTCAAAAAACGGAAACAAAAAAGTAAATCTTAACGTTGAGACTGAAACTGAAAATTTAAATGATGTTAAAGAGGGAAGTGAAAAAGAATTTTAGACTGAAAACAAAAACGATGGCTATAAATTAAAAGTATTAACAAACTTGGTGGTAATTAACTGTGATACATGCCGGCGTCTAGCTGTGAAAAAAGAGTCTTTATTATGCAGTACTTGTAATAAATATTATCATCGTCAGTGCGATCCCATTAAGCATCAAGAGTATATTCCAGATGATGATGAAGTTTTTGACTTCATATGCCATAAATGTTTATTGTTAAATGATGATTCTGAACCTTGCAAAAATGAAAATCGTCATGAAGATAATATTACTCGTATGTCATAACAGCATTGCTATTTTTTAATATGGCTAATAACTGTATGATCTCATGGCCAATAACTGTATTAATACGGCCAATTACTGTTAATTTTACGTTTGTATTTTTGTGTTCATTTTATGCAGATAATATAATTATAAAAATGTATGTAAACAATACGAATAAATAAGTACATTAATAAAGTAGCATACATACATACAGTTACTGATGTTTTACTATATAATTTATTTTTAATTCAATCCGTCAGTCTTCGGGTCGCTTAAGTGGCCAATAACTATACCGGTTCCCCTATATATTCAATAAATTAACAGAAATAACTCTTATTGCAGTTAGATTATGCAAGTGTGTCTGTACAGCTATTTAATGATATTAGCTACTGACAATCCATTTCGCGCATTTACGATTTTTTATCGACTTCATTAAAAGAGGTCCATCTGCATTTTTAATGGTTGTCGAACCATTAAAAATGCGGAGGGACCTCTAGGAGGACTAAAAAAATTATACAACTGTTTTGATTTCAGAAAGATGAAGTGTAGGGAATGTCATGCGAGAGTTTTATAATAATAACAATAAAGAAATTAAAAAAAAAATACACTTACACAACTAAAACTATAAATAAAATTGAGGCCACGAATATATTATTTAAAATTAAATATCAAACAATATTTATATAATCTCAAATATATGATAGTTGTAATTATTATGTATTAAACTAGAATAAAAAAGTCTTCAAACGTCTGAGATACTAAATGTACATTGAGAATTAGAGGGTAGAAGGAAAAAAGGCAAGAAAAAAGTTTTGACAAAAATACAACAAAGGTGTTACAGGAGAAACAGAAATACAAACTTTTTGGATATATTAACTTGTTGTTAGGATGGATGAGATGAAGTCCGCAAACAGGAAGACGGACAGAAGAAACTTCGTTATAGTTACATTCGCACTATTTATATTAGTTGATTTTTTTATAAGTAAACTTTGAATATAGTAGTTACAGCTATGTCAAAGGGATTTAACAGATTTAGAACAACATAGTTTCAAGATTTGTTTTTTTATATTATATTGCAGTTACACAGCCTTGATTTATTGGCTTACTATAAACAAAGGGCTGTATCACAGTGGTTGCATACTTCACAGTGCATTCGCGTTAAGAAAATAGTTACGTATTAATGAAGCCCCGCCCCTTATCTAAACAAGTTCCAAGACCGTTTCGCTGCGTACGAAAGCTTGCATTCTGATTGGTGAGTGCATAGAATTGTATAGTCTTTGTTGCGTACACACATGTTTGTGTAAACTTCTGTGATCGCATGTAATTAATATTATGGAAAAGTCCTCTAAATTTTAATTTCAATGCAGACATATAACATAAACCGTTACCTTGCTTGTTTATTTTTTGTACACATTAAATTAGGAGTTGAATTTTGTTTCAATTTCATGTTCTCAGTTCTACTATGAGATTGAAACAAAATTCAACTATGAGATTGAAACAAAATTCGACTCGTCGACGTCATTACGTACAATGGTACTTGCAATTTTTATTGCATATACCTACCATTGTAAGGGACAGGTGTTTTCTACCAGCCTATATGTATATAACCCATGTCAAAGGCAGCCAATCTCTTGTTACTGAGCTGTCCTAATATATAAATAGTTATTTGTAACATACAATTCAATTTATAATAATAATAATATAATATAAACCTGTAAAGATAACTGCATAATATACAATGCTCTGAGTCTTTACTTCTGAATATAAAATATATGATGAAGAAATGTATTTTTAAATCAGCTAGAGATCGCTCGGTCAACCGACCATTATTTAAATGAATAAAAACAAACACATCCTTGCCCAGTACAATCTGAACTATCATGTTTGATTTAATAGTAAATTAATATCTTACTATGACAGGTCAGGTTACACTGGTATATTAGACCCCCGTAGTTTTATAAACATTTTTGTATACATAACCACACTTAATAAAATTGTAGATTTTCATTCTTATACTTATAAACTTTAAGAGTACACATTCCTCCGTCCGTAATATATGTTTAGAAAGGAATATAAAGAATTCACTTCATTTTATTCTCTTTATATATATGTAAACTATATATCTAATATATGATTTAATTAATATAATAACAAGGTAAATACTATTAACAGAGCTTTACCAGGAAATATAAGACTGTCATGTAGATGTTCTTTGACAAGTGACAGACAAAATCCGTGATTTGTGATTAATTTTCTTCAATTTAAAAAACCGACCGAGCAACATCTTATTCTTGAAACAAGATTTATTTAACTTACTTAAAAAATATCCTTTGTCTAAGACATGATTGCTTTATTATTTACTAGCTTTCGCCCGCGGCTCCGCTCGCGTGTATGTCGGTTATCGCAGTAAAAAGTAGCCTATATCCTTTCCCAAGTTTAGTTCTATGTTCATACCAAATTTCATCAAAATTGGTTCAGTGGTTTAGGCGTGAAAGCGTAACAGACAGACAGACAGAGTTACTTTCGCATTTATAATATTAGTAGGGATTAATTAAATTTGCTAAACTTTTTGTTAAATACTTTCTTTGAAAAGGAATAAGACCAACCCTGAATGCTATCACTTCAAACTAATAAAAAATTAAAGTCATAAAATACTACAAAAATGATAATATATGTAATTAATTTTACGGTTCTAAACAAAATCTATGAGACTTAATTTCTAGTAACACAGTATAGTAGTAGTAGTATAGTACAGAACACAATGAAATTTCACATCTTACGAATAAAAGAGGTCAATATTGTTGCGCCATAAGGAGATGAATCTCGTTTGTACAGGAATAATCTAGAAGACAATAGAATCGAGGACAGCGCCATCTAGTGTCGAGTAGCGCACAACTGTGGCGATACAATAGCTCTAGAATAATCTATTCAGTCTAGAAACATCGATCGAATATTATCGAACATTCTAGTTATCTCGACAGCCATATAAAAGCGAGACGTCTTAGCCGTACAGTCAGTATTGATTCAAGATACAGCGAATAAACATCGAAGCGATCTTCTAGTGCGACTAACGAGAGAGCTAATTCAGTGATTTGTGATTGTAAAAAGTGTTGTTAATAAATATTGTAGTTTTTTTTTTTGGTAATCAATCGACGACTTTATTTAATACCCAGCTCGTAACAATATTATAAATAACACGAAAGACGAATTCATCAGCAGCCTATTATTTATTTACTTATAATTACGCTTCATCAACAACACTCTCTGAGCTTAGTGGGCATTTTTTCTGTATATTTCTAACCTGGACCTGCGAATCTTAACCATAAGGGGCCGTCCATTAATTACGTGAAACTCGAAAGAGGGGGAGACGGGGGTATAGTATACGATATCACATGTATTTATTTTTTCGTAAAACTCGCGATTTGTAAACCGAAAACGGCGTGCAGTGACCCCTATACTCGCCGTTTACATGCTACATTTTAAGATTTTTTGAAGGTACTAAAAACTACATGTGATTTTGGTAGGGGTTTGTCCTAAACCTCATCACGTCTCACCAGGGGGGAGGGAGGGGTTAAAAAAGGCTAAAAAACATAACGTGATTAATGGTCGGCCCCTAACGTCTTTCAAATGTGCCATAAATATCTAAATTGTAATATATCTCTATTAGTCAATAATACGTTATACGTAATTCCGTTTAATAGCTTTGATATTTTGTTTAATTAAGAGTGTGCTGCGCGAACAAAAAACGTCGAGTTTAGGTATTTACGAGCAGAGTTGCGCGGCAGTGCCGCTAGGCAGCACCGTTCCGCTTCCTACGTGAAACATTATATATTTAAGATATGTAAAATAATTGTACAGAGTAGGCTCCACACAGAGTAATACATATTATCTCCTAAATATTCAGTCGCTATTTATGAAAGTTTTGTTTAAAAGTAATAATTTCTAGAATCTATAAATCATCATATTCATAATCAGCCTATCGAAGTCCACTGCTGGACATAGGCCTCTCCCATTGCACACCACTCTGATCGATTTTGGACTTCTCACATACAGCTCCTGTCAATATAAATATATCATCTATACAGGGTGTCCCAGAAAGAATGGGTAATCCTAAAGCACTTAGTAGTATAGCTATCCGGCGTACAAAAAAAAAACCAAAAAAAAAAAAAAACAATTGTTGCCCAAATCTTGAAGTTATCTTATTCCTCACAAACAATCTTATTAGAAATGCAGTAAATAGTATGAGTGCCTATTATACTTTTTTGGAAAAAAAATCACATGAAATTTGATCAAAAATAAATTATGTCAAAATTTGAGATTTTTGAGAAAAAAATATGTATGAAAAACTAAGCAGCAACTATATTTAAAAAAAATAGTATAATACATAATTTTATCCATAGAGAGAAAATTAAAGCTTCCTTTTTAGCGTAGTAAAGGTCGTGTGATAATGTTATTTCACTATTTACTACCTGAGTGTGGCCGAAGTATTTTTTTGTTAATTACGAGACAGAGATAGGTGAATAAATTCAGTACTAAAGTACAGTGTAAGCGAGCGAGAGAAGAGTATATTATTATTACATTGTACCTTATCTCTCTCGCGCCATGGCACATAACAATGGCAAGTATTTGGTGTGTCGCTTGACTTGTTCGGTATCGCATGTGCAGTTCTCTGTGATTGTCAATCAGTGTTAAAACGACGATTTCTGGCTAAACAGCCAGAAGTCATCGTTTTAACTAAGAGTCCAATGAAATCATTGGACTCTTCGTTTTGCTCACTGATTTGGACTTTAGTTTGGTGATTTTACGACGACTTGGCTTGTATCTGGACTGATTTCGTGTATCAATATGCCGCGTATTCAATATACGGCACAAGAATACGCAAACATGCACTTTATTTATGGTGAATGTAGAAGTAGCGCAAGTGCTGATGCATTCCTATATAGGGAAAGATACCCTACAGCGCGTCATCCAGATTACCGCGTATTCATAAGAGTGTACAGATGTTATTCGGAAGGTAGAATGCATAGGTGGTACGAGCACTAGGAGAATAGCTATGACAAGGGGTCCACATCTTATAAAGCCCCTTTTACATGTTTTTTTTTCCAAAATTAGAGGCAGTGAGACGAAGCTTCCGCTCCTGAAGCCATTCTATCGAATCAGCTTGTAATACAGTGCGCCGTTCAAGTGCGTGACGATCCTCATTGGATAGCTGTAACAGTATTTTTGCCATATGCGTAGAGTTAGCAAAGTTGAAATCGGCTTTACTAAAATCAGGCCTTGGGCAAGTTTCACCGTAGTCTTTATCACCAATGTCTGTATTGCTGTTGATAGAAAATGATTTTGTAAGTCTGCATTTTAAAGTTGCTATTCGTTTGGTATTACGTGTCATCTCTAACCTTTTAATTTGTCGATTGGGACTTTTCAGAAAAAAATTCTTGCTAATGTATGTTTGTGGAATTTCAGGATTAAATGAAACAACAGATGCAGCACACCGTCCTGAGTATGATTGTCCAAGTGAATAGTTTATTCGCCATTAAATTTTTGACATTTTTAATCAATCGACAAAGTATTTTCATTATGGTGGCAAAGACCGGATCTGATTTTATTTCACCAAATACGTTTTTATCAGTTTGATGGCCTTCATTTATAAGGATGTACTTGCAAAAATAAGACTTGCACGAGTTGTGATCGCGGAAAACGTGAATAAATGCATTGAAAAGGCCTTGTTTTAAATCTATGACTTTTTCAGCGAAAGATTTGTCATTTTGAGAATCAATGTGATTTATGGCACCTTTCACGGATCGCCGTAAGCGTAGCACGTTTTGGAGCTGTATTTTTGGCATTTTAATTGGTAACATGTCTTTCTTGATAATTCATCTAGTCTTGTACAAAAGTTTCTGAGGAGGTGGTTAGAGCACTCTATCTTTTCGACAATAAGTGCGGCATACGGTTTGGTATCCAGAATATTTTTGTAGGTGCTGGAATCACCATCAGCTATGAGTTTAGAATAAATAAGACCTTGAGTTGCTTTTGAAGCCTTCTACTATGGCAGTTGACTACATACCGCTAGATGAAAGAGAGTAATTTTTATATCATACATGCTCAGGTACTTCAAGTTTGCGCTTCTGAGCTCGCCCGCAGACCATAGAGTTTTTATTTTTAACAGTCATGTATAGAACTTTTTTAGTTTGTAGCCAATGATATCTGTAGCTCCTGACAAAGTCGTATAGTTTTTCCTGTATGACTTCTTACTCCAATACGCATCAGATACAACTGTTCTCATCGTGTATGTACGCTATCTGCATTAACGTCACCATTTTTTTCAGCCAGTTCAAATTTTTATTTTGTTGCTTCCTCTATGCTATTTTCTTTGGCCAGTTCCCAGAGTTCACATACTTTAGCATGACATTTGGCATAAAAATGTTTTGACATGCAGGGTATATCAAGAGAAGTTGTGACTTGCTCCAGGGCACTGAATCCCATACCTATACACTTAATTATTCACGATATTTTGATTGAGTGCAAGTTCTTTGCTGTTTCTAGGTTTTCTACAATTTTCCAATCTTAATTTTGCATCACACATATAGGAATGAAAACAATTTCTATATTCTCCATTAATTTTTAAATTACTGAAGTTGCAACCAAATGGAGAGTTATGGTGAGTAAGTTCTTGGTTCAAACAGGTACCCGAATTGTGGCTTTGCTTTCATTCGTGTTTTCCTTTTCTACTATAAGTTCTTTCTTGACCATAAGATTACATGTAACCTGAAAAATATAGGCCTATAATAATAAAGTGAGTTTGATAAGAGTAGATATACCTTTGATTAAATACATGTTTATAATCAAAGGTAAATATTTACGCTTTGAAATTTTCTACCGTCTTGATTACCCGATGATTTGCCAAAGGTAGCCTGCGATAAAATTAATGTAGTTATTAAAGAAAGGACAGAGAAGACATTGTAAAGTTTATAATAAATCTAGCAACTGACGAATAATTGTGAACGGAACATTGAATTTACAATAAAATTATAACAGTAACATTAAGGCCCGCAACACCGAGCGTGAGAATTTGTGATTGAACACCCACATATATATTTTACATGCACACAGACGCATCGCGCACTGTCGCATACATGCCGTAGCAAGTAATCACCGACTTTCGGTTTTTTGCTTATGTTAAATATCCATCAACTGTTCGCCTTTGTAGAACGTATTTGAATGTCTTACAACGCACGCAATGTATCTTGCCATAACGTAAAGCCCGTAGGATTCATTCAGTACAGAAAGTCATAATACTTTCTGTATACCAATCGAATGGTCAAAGATTATAAAATAGTTTTACCCAGTATAAAATAAATTCGCTCGCGTGCATTGTCTGTCAACTCAGATCCTTTTAAATACGCAAGGTATTTAAATACGGTTTTCATCATAATTAAGGTTACCTTTTAAGGAAGATTTATTAATGTTATTTTATTATTTTAAAGGAACACATAAATAAAGCCCATGTGGACAAAATTTTTTATGAGTTACATAAATTAGGAATAACCTACAGTAATACTTTTTTAATTATACTTTTATAATATTTCTTTATTAATTTATTTGTGAATTATAATATTTCAAAGTAATTTGGAACAATGTAATATTAATCCTTATCTTAATAAATACTGTAGACATTTTAAGCATTTCATGTAGAATAAAATTGTTTATAACACAATATTATTTAAATAAATATTTTATAATACGTCAGAGCGTTCATCCAGGTCACACCCGTAATTGGCCGTAATCTTACACTAGTGACTCTCAGTGTAAGATTTTATTATGTCAATAATGTGTGTTTAACGATACGCGGTCTTATAGGTATTTAAAAAACATTTAAAATTTGACAAATTATACCTTCCTTTAAAACCAATCTATCCATTGCTGCAAACATCATGAAAATCGGTGCTGTAGTTTTTAAGATACGTTATGTTTTGAGTTTAATAGACAGGTTGAAGAGGCAGAGGACTGTGTTTTTTTTTTAAATATATTTAATGTAAAGTAACTCTGTCTGTCTGTCTGTCTCTTACCTTTTCACGCCTAAACCGCTGAACCGATTTTGATCAATTTTAGTATAGAGATATATGGAACCTCGATTTCTCGAGAACCTTTCGGACATGGCTACTTTTTACCGCGAAAATCGACACACTCGCGGGCGGAGCCACGGGCAAAAGCTAGTAAAACATAAATACGGCTAGCGGTCTAAACATACGTAATAAAAGTGAAATAATAATCCTCTAACACCAAACCATTGAGTAGTATTACTTTCCATCATCAGCTGAACATCTTGAAAGATACGACTAAAGGTAACACACATATCCTAATATCCCTACTAATATTATAAATGCGAAAGTAACTCTGTCTGTCTGTCTGTTACGTTTTCACGCCTAAACCGCTGAACCAATTTTGATGAATTTTGGTATAGAGATATATAGGACCTCAGGAAAGGACATAGGCTACTTATACCGCGAAAATCGACACACTCGCGGGCGGAGCCGCGGGCAAAAGCTAGTTAATATTATAAATGCGAAAGTAACTCTGTCTGTCTGTCTGTTACCCTTTACGCCTAAACCACTGAACCGATTTTGATGAAATTTGGTATGAAGATAGAACTGAACTTGGGAAAGGACATAGGCTACTTTTTATCGCGAAAATAAAGGTAGAAGG
Source organism: Phragmatobia fuliginosa (assembly GCA_932526445.1). Classification (NCBI taxonomy): domain Eukaryota; kingdom Metazoa; phylum Arthropoda; class Insecta; order Lepidoptera; family Erebidae; genus Phragmatobia; species Phragmatobia fuliginosa. Next base: position 5,454,349 of record OW052058.1, on the reverse strand, counting down.
GTTTGAAATAGGGGACGAAAGTTTGTGTCGAAGTTCCTTATTATCAAACATAAAATCAGGTAAGATTGTTTAATCTACCCTTACCGTGTCGCGCGATATCAACGAATTCCACGCGGGCGAAGTCGCGGGCGGAAAGCTAGTTTATAATAAATAACAATAAATAAATATTTCAGATGAATGACACAGAATATCATCTACCAAATATTCGTGTGATCCGCAAATATTTATTTCACAGTTTATAATACATAAAAATACTTTTTTTTATAAATACATACATATTATACATAGAAAACACCCAAACTCTGAAACAAATATTTGCAGATCATACAAAAATTTGGTCCGACCCGGGAATCGAACCCTAGACCTCTTGGTTAGCAGTTGCATACGCTGACCACAAGACCAACAAGGCAGTATGATATATTACAATAATAAATAAACAACTATTTCCAACATCTTACACACGACATCATCCAGTCCCAAACTAAGCAGAGCTTATATTATTGATTCTAGACAACTGATATAAATACATAAACATACTTTTTTTGTTGCTTACCTATAGAATACACCCAGAACCCGAAATAAATATTTGCGGATCACACAAATATTTGGTCCTACACGGGAATCGAACCCGAAGCCTCACTCAAGCAAAGTAGTCGCATGCGCTACCACTGCCACCTAGGCAGGCAATAAATAATAAAAGTCAAAAAGTAATAAAAGTCAATAATAATTTTAAAACTCCTAACCGTTAAAAAGTTATATCTTCCACCATCAGCTCATCATCATGAAATGATGGCTACCAGATATTGCGTCTGGAATAGCATTACAAAATAAAAAAAATATAATAACTATTTATAGGGGCGTATTATAACGTGCTTATAAAATTTTAGGGTTTCCCTATAAACTAACATTGAAAACACCCAACACCTAAAAAAAAAAAATTTGTGGTTCTCATAAACATTTGGTCCGACCCGTGAATCGAACCCGAGACCTCAAGCGCAGCAATCGCATACGCTACCACAGCGCCACCGAGGCAGTCATTTAAAATGAATTTAAAAAATCGGTCCACAATTGACAGAGTAATCAATGAATGTACAATAAAAAAAAATCATTTAGTTAAACATAAATAATACTCCTTTTTTGAAGTTGGTTCATAATAATATAAAATATAAAGATTGGTGTGTCTATTCTCAGACCTACCAAATATTATCAAAAGTTACACACATTCACGTCGTCGTATGTAAACAATCAAATCTCTGTGTGCGTGACAGTGCGTGTTGAGCTAAAAACGAGCGTGCGCTCGCCTTGAATATTCGAAGAACACTGAATTTTTGGATCGCGTGAACTCTGTTTTATTGCAAATTATTTCTCCATACTAAAATGTATGGAACTTTTGCCGCTAAAAATTAATGATGTTTAAGTTTAAATTATGACTTTCTGGTGAGAATTAATAGAAACCTTAAATGGTTAATCTCTTTTTTGTACTTTTATCTTGCAACTAATGTAATATTTATTTCAAATAAAGCAACATAATACTAGATACATTCCAATCAGAAAAGGTCGATTTCGGTGATTTTGGTCACTGTTGATGATTTTTTTCTCGAAAATAAATAATCGTATTAATAATTTTACTCGGTTTCTCTATAGATTGCTTTATTAAGAAACTGAGATATTTTTTTTACTGTCAAATAATGAATTAATTTGTTTCTCTTGTCATAACCGTAAGTGCTTTTTCGAGCAATTATGGAAACGATCCCCTTAAACATACCTGTTTGAGATATTTACCTATTTGCGTTTGTACGTTTGTATTGTGTTTCGTACATTTGTTGCTCTACGTTCGCACTACTCTGTACAGGATTCGACTCGACATTTGAATTTTTTCCAATTTTCTTATTTGCCAGTAAGTATAACCAATGACATATAGACTTGATACACAATACAATACTGACATAAGTCTAAAAAAAACTTCAAAACAAAATCGATCTCATTAATATTAGTAATTAGATCCATTCTGCTTTGAAGTTTTAGACCTAGTAATTTAATTAGAGCAATGTTTTTTTCAGCGCAATGTGCAATGTGCATCAGGCGTTTGTGTTAAAAATTGAAAAGTCTTAATATTTTTAGATTTATACTTTTAAATTAAATTATACAACGCGGATAACCTGCACGATGTAAATACAAATATCGTCATATGAAAATTATTGTTCTAGACGTAAAATCTACTATTTTTTCGAAGAAAAATGTTTTTAAGATTTCATCTGACACACAACATATATGTATCGTTTTTTAATTTCATATGTATCTGTTTCAAATTCCAACGTGCCTAAGATCTTGTTCAAGGATCGACCTAAACTATACAAATACTTTTGATGTATTTAATTAATGCAGCGCATAGTAGTACTGATTTGAAAATACGTCAAATTCCACAATTTCGTGCAGTACCTTCTTAAGTACGTAAACTGTTATAGTATGTTTTATTTATTTTTAGCATGTTTAATACTAATAATTTGTCCCTGTCTACAACTTTCTGTCTTGTTTCTAAGGTATACGGAAGTTTATGACTTGGATCGATGATTGTCATGAGTTTGTATATAATATCACCTATGAATGTGTAAAATAAATAGACATATTCATACACGTCAAGTTGCTCGAAACTTTTACACTTACTTACTCCATTTAAGTTATTCATTTTTGAAGGCATTTATTATCATCTTTCTTCATTTGAAATATGCTTTATTAATTGATTTCCCATAATGAAAAATATAAGTCTAATACTTTTCGACGCTCTTATTTTCCTGGTAAGGCTCTATTATTTTGACAAAACACGATAGTCAAATTACACACACATATACAAAACAAATAAAATATAAAATTTATCAATCATATTAGGCAACAAAAATTCCCAAAAAATTATAATATTTTGATTAATACAGATCCCTTAAATATACAGTAACCAGTGTAAAATGTTTCTATCATCAGTGTGCAAAAGGACTTAATAATAAAAGTGAATCACATTGTAATATGGACCTAAACAACTTACAGCTAATGTTCATTTTCTTATATTTTTGTACTGGCGGGCGCTCCACTTTCTGCGCATGTATTTGACTATATACAGCGGTAGGCAGGACACCAACGTTATGACGATCACCTTCCACCAAAAGTCCCAGTGACGTATGAAATCGGCGTCTGCGCAGAAAATGTGCAATTATATTTGTTACAATTTTGTTTTTATCGAATACCAGTTTTTGATTGCGGCTTCGTCTAGTGTATTTTTTTCAAGTAGATAGGAATCCTATTTATGTTACTTATTACAACTCTTGACATCTTGTAAGGTAATTTAGATTTCTATAAATATTATATGTATATAATATTTATAACGATAGTTAATTGTGAATTTCAAGGGTTATTATCAGCATATTCGATTGTTGTTTTAGATATATTCAAAAGTGATTTACAAATCAACACTTTATTATTAGAAGAAACTTTCATTTTTAAAATGAAAAGATTTAAGGGCCGAAGGATGTTTTTATAAAACATCTAATATTTCATCTCTATAGTCGTCACAAAATAAGAAGCCCGGTTTAACATTTGTCATCGTGGCGTAACTAATACGATGAATTCGTGTTTTTGAGTGCAATTTTTCAATATCAAGATAAACTTGATGCTTATTTATGATACGCGTTGTGATAGTGTACGAGTAACATAGTAATTAAATAGGATTATGAATTAGATTTTTCAATTTCTTACATGCGGCATGTCAAATGACAAATGTCAAAACGGGCTTCTTATTTTGTGACGACTATAAGTACTTCCATTAAGATACCCGGTCCTTTAACCGGGACATTATAAGGCCACCATATTGTGGGTCATTGTCGGCATTCTTGGTCTAGTGGACTGCCTTGTTGGTCTAGTGGTTAGCGTATGCGGCTGCTGATCAAGAGGTCTCGGGTTCGATTTCCGGGTCGGACCAAATGTTTGTGTGATCCGCAAATATTTATTTCGGAGTTTGGGTGTTTTCTATGTATAATATGTAAATATTTACAAAAAAAAGTGTTTATGTATTTATATCAGTTGTTTAGTACCCATAAAACAAGCTCTGTTTAGTTTGGGACTAGATGGCGTTGTGTGTAAGATGTCCGAAATATTTTTTATTATTTATTTACAGTGAGAATGTGAACCCATTCTCGGATTCTACTCATGCTTTCTATCAGACAAAAGTCACTTTAGCAGGCTTAAAACATCTATAATACGATACTCACCAAAATAAGTTGTAAATATTAGCAGCGTCATTATATACGTAAGAAGGCTGAAGAGTTCAGCTCCAATCATGAGCCAGTGCCAGGTGACTATCGTGAGCGCCACCATGATCAGCTCTGTGAGGATCAGAGCTGTGAAACTGATCTCCACGATATGGATCAATTGGTCCTCGAACAAAACAAGAGCTCCGTACATTATTACACCTCCTGTAATATATTAATCGACATTAAAAAATCATACGAAATATCATACGTATATAATCATACGATCATACAAAAAATATAACTTCAAATTGAATTTTGTAAGTGATATTCTAATAGTGCAAAGTTATTCCTTCTACACTTGTAATGAACATAAATTGCAATACGACTGTCTTGTTGGTCAAGTAGTTAGAGTACGAGGCTGCTGATTAAGAGGTCTCGGGTTTAATCCCCGGGTCAGACCGATTTTTTGTGTGATCCGCAAATATTTGTTTCGGAGTTTGTGTGTTTTCTATTTATAATATTTATTCACAAAAAAAGTATGTGTGTGTATTTATATTAGTTGTCTAGTACCCATAGTAAAAGCTCTACTTAGTTTGGGTCTAGATGGCGTTGTGTCGAAGATATCCCAAAAAAATTTAGTTATTTTAAATTCCAACAGTTCACTGCTTGACATAGGCCTTTCTCATTGCACACCTCTTTGATCGATTTTGGCCTTTTTGCGTCCAGCTCCTGCCAGCCATCCTGCGCAAGTCGTCACTCCACCTGGCCTGTGGGCGTCCTACACAATGTCTACTACCTCAAATATATTGACAACAAATTCAACATTCAAATTCAGTTCTCCCACGGAGTTGCAAAGATACGTTGCTAGTCGCTTCATGGAAAACATATTCGGGTAAAACCGTTTAAACTGCCTACTAGCCTATCTTAAAAAATCTTGGAATTGATATGTGCCAGGAAGAAGAAATAATTCTTTTAACTTTTAGACTATTTTATGTAATCATCATTTTACTATCTTACTAATATTATAAATGCGAAATTAACTGTGTGTCTGTCGAGGTTTCACGGCAAAACTACTGAACCGATTTAAGTGAAATTGGTCCACGGAGAGTCTAAAGTCCAAGAAAGGACATAGGCTACTATTTTTATCGCGATAACCGACATACACGCGCCGCGGACGAAACCCAATTATCAATATTTTGTCTTATGCGACTTTAACAGTCCACTGTTAGACATACGCCTCAACTGAGAAAGGGAGTTTTAGTATAATATTCTATGCTGACCAGTTGGGTTGTTACAGGGTTTGTGTCAAGTTGTGGCCGCGGATGGGCGGGACGGGTTTCCCGTCCGTCCGCAGTAGAGGCCAACCGCGAGGGGGCGACGTTCGCGTGTGACCGGACGTTGCCTAAACAGAGAGTAAATTTTTGAGATGGTGCCCGCAACAGTGCGGGCAGGCGCCGGTTGGAGTCCAGAAGGAAATCCCCTCCCTGGACTCCTTCCAATACAAAGGCGCAGAGAGGGTCACACCGTGTGGTTTTAGTCGGTTCGAGTCCGACACACCACCCCGCCGTAACCCCCGACGGGGTGACGGTCCGCGGGGATTTCCACACGTTAAAAAAAAAAAAAAAAAAAAAAAAAAAAAAAAAAAAAAGGGTTTGTGTCAAGTTTTCATTCTGTTTGTAGTTATTTTACCCTGCGTACACTGCGTACTGCGACATGGACGGGATGAATAGGCAAAGCATATTCCGGTAAGACTCCGCAAAGTTTCATCAATATAAACCTCCTGTTATCAATTATTTGTATATTTTTTTAGTCACTGATTTATACTAAGTAAGAGCATTTACTATCGCACTATTAAGTAATACATCTATAACCAGCTTCTTATACCACTTTACAAGTGGCGTACGCGCGGAGTGAGCCGTAGCGTGACCCCGCCAACGGAAAATCTTTATTCCTTTGTAGGAGGCCACGCGACCCACCCGTGAGCCTTTTGCTATATCTCTAAAACTAGACGGTAGAAGAGAGAAGAGAATTACCACACGGAGATTAATACTATTGAATTGCAATTTTAGGGTTAGTAAAGCTTTCTTACCTTGATATATAGATATCCCAGTCCATATATAGAAAGTTTTGTAGGAGAGCTGTCGCCCTTTCGTCAACTGTTTATATAACTGTGGGTATCGAAGCGCGGTCGTACTTGGTATATCTTTATCCAGTACCTGAGAATAAAGAAAGGAGTAGTCACGTGAAAATGTTGGGTCAAGTAATTAAATAGTAAAGTAATTGAATAAAAAGATAGTACCACCAAATTACATACGACTGAATCATAAAGAATTGTGATCAACTATAATTTTTATTCCATAATTTACCACTCTTAGCGATGATATTTTGATTTCAACTTTTAATCGAATCAGAATCGGAGGGACGTTCTATTTACCTGTCCATGTATAAATACCGGAGTTTAAAGGTTTAAAATTTGTTATTTTAAGGGCGGAGTTGCAGGAAAAATCGATAGGTAAAATAAATAGCACACTATGTTTTTAATTTCTATTATAATATTGTGGCGACTTCAACATACAGCGCGACGAAAAAATACAGGAGCGCCATCTATCGAAGAAACATTGAACCATGAAAGAAAACACGGAATGAATTATACGAAGTAACTACTAACCCTGAATTGCGATAGAGAAATTCTCGCACCGATTAGCATTTAAACAACATCCCAACATCAACTGTTGGGCAGTGGTCAACCAGGCACGATCACCTCGCCTGGTCGGAGGATCCTCCCTTTGTGTTGGAGGGACACGATACCCGTTCCTAGACAATATGAATCACTTGAATACTATACATTTCTACACTTACCAATGAGAACACAGGGAGCATGGTAAACAAAGTTCCATAGCCCACCATCAGGAACCCAGGATAAAGAGATACAGACGAGAAGTAGAACACCACGGAGAATACAGCCTGGTAACAAAACATAATTAGTTCATGAATTGCGCATCTCAACAGAAAATGTACTAGAATAAATTATAATTTTTTTCTAATTACTTCACTTCGGTGAAACCAAAAGGAAGGGTAATAGTTTCGACAGTCTACGTATGTTTGTATGTTCCATCATCATTATCATCAGCCCATCTCAGTCCACTGCTGGACATAGGCCTCTCCCATTGCACACCACTTTGATCGATTTTGGGCTTCTCGCATTCAGCTCCTGCCAGCCATCTTTATGTTCCATCGCAGCACCAGACATACTGAATATGTTTTAAGAGACTTTGGACGTGTTTCGTTTAAGATTCCGTTTTCAACTTTTTCCAATTTTCCAGACAATGCCGGTGGCTTATTTTCGTATGCGGATTTTGTGATCACTGCACTTCTTGTAAGACCTAGTGTGAGCTGAATTATGAGTGGCGCGATATTTGGATAAGATCTTTAGAAGGTGGTCCGACTACCTAACACCTGCACAAGACCGGTTATTGTGGAGATACTTTGGCCGTCTTTCGGTTGAGTTGATGATGATGATTATACGCCGTGTACCTGCATAGTGGAGACGATGAGTCCCCTGTGCACGATGAAGAGGCAGAGCGCGGCCGAGCGCATGGCGGAGCGGCGCCCGTGCACCAGCAGCAGGCGCGCCAGCCCCGCGAACTGCCGCACGCTCACGTCGCCGGCTAGGGACGCCGCGCGACCTTCCGCACCCTCGATACCCACACCTGGGACCATACCAGACAATCTTATTATAACATCTTTTCGGAGTTTGGGTGTTTTCTATGTATAATTTGTATATGTTTATTACAAAAAAGGATTTATGCATTTATATCAGTTGTTTAGTAGTTTGGGACTAGATGATGTCGTGTGTCAGATATCCTAAATATTTATTATTATTATTATTAGTTACAATAAGTACAAAACTGTCTGCATTAGTTAAAAAAGTAATCTCACAACTGCTATGTTATAATATTATTTAATACTTTATTGGACCTGTGTAAATATCAACATCGTTACATTGTCCTCACATTTAACTGTTTTCTTAATAAAATGCCTAAAATAATGAAACCAAAAATTGTAAAAACTTTGTTAGAAAATAGTGTCCATGGAGTTTCTTGTCTGTTCTTCTCCATAGGATCTACGAATTAGAACAGACAATTAGCTTCACGACTGACTTCTTCTTGTTGTTCCTCTCCAATTACTGAAGATTGGACATCAGCCCTGAAAACCTCGCTTTGTCCCTGGCGAGGTGAAAGAGTCCCGCGGCGCTCTTGACTCCGGTCCACTCGCGGATGTTTCGAAGCCACGATTTTTTTCTACGGCCTACTCGACGTTTCCCCGCAATTTTGCCCATCATAATGAGTTGCAGTAAATTGTATCTCTCGTGTCTGAAGACATGACCGAGGTAGGCAACTTTTCTTGTTTTGATGGTCTTCATCAACTTGCGGGTTTGACCGACACGTGTTAGAACCTCAACATTGGAGATTTTCTGAGTCCAGCTGATCGAGAGCATGCGTCGGTAAGTCCACATTTCAAAAGCCTCAATACGTTTACGAAGGTCTTCTTTAATAGTCGAAGCTTCGCAACCATAAAGGGCTATGGGCCAAATGTAGCATTGCAGTAGACGAGTGCGCAGGGGAATACTGAGGTTGCGACTGGAAAGTATTGATCTCATTTTGTTAAAGGCATTCCGGGAGATCTCTATTCGTGTTTTTATTTCCATATCGCTTTCCCAGTCGTCAGTTAGCCATGTGCCTAAATATTTGTACTTGCGCACTACGTCAAGCCTCACTCCAGACACACTGATATCTGGACTCAAATTACTTCCACCCGACGACTGACTACTGACGGACTATTTGACGTTTCAAAAGTGCCGTTGTATTGGTTTATTTGAAATAAAAATGGTTTGATTTGATGCTGGAAACCGATTCCCTGGAATCGGGAAAAATTTGCTTTTGATCCTGGTAACATTACTCACTCACCCAATGAAAACTGAGAATAGTCTGAACCGAATTTGTGAAATCCTATTCATGTGCACACGCTATCATTCCCAACTCTAAAATTACTAACCGATATCCGCCTCCTGTATCATGGCGACATCGTTCCCGCCATCCCCGACGGCAGCTACGACGTAGTTCCTTGCCCGCAACAGTTTCGCTACGCGCGCCTTCTGTGTGGGCGTGCAACGCGCGACTACTACGCCGCTACACCTGCACAACAACTCTACGAAGTCGTCTTCGTAAAACCGTAGGCATGTCTGCATAAACAAAATTTATTATTGAATCATAGAGGGTAATCAGAAAATTCTTTCTAGGTTAGTACTAGTAGTCTTAGTAGTCTTACTAAAGTGACTCCACTCTGTCGGATGGAAAGCATGAGTAGAATTCTAGATTAAGTGATAATCATCCTCATTGTGAGTGTAGACAATGCAGAATGGTTACCCTCACTACGGCAGCCTCTTGAGATGATTTTGTATCATTAAGCCTCCTGTCTCACACTCATAAATGAAACACTAGGATTTGTGTGAGGATAGTACCGCCCCTGTTGAGTCAACTCAGTCGTGATAAAACCAGCGGAGCTCACCCCCTCCCTCAAGGGAGGGAGGGGGTTACCTACCTTGATTTACGAGATTTTTTGTAATGAAAAAAAAATTCTATGTGAGCCAATGACTTGATGATAAGCTTTTAAGTACTCCTGATTAATGTCGAGCTGGACAGAATAATTGCAAAGCGCAATAGAGGAATAGCAGTTAAGACAGTAGGTCGTACAGGGACTGACCTCCAGGGTCTCCCCCTCGATGATGAGGTCCATGTCGTCTGGCGCGGTGGTGAGCTGCTGCAGCAGCTGGTAGGCGTGGTGGCGCGAGGTGCAGGCGCGCTCGGCCGCGGCGCAGTGCCAGCCCGCTCCACCGCCCAGCTGCAGCGAGCGAGCGATGCACAGCGCCGTCTCCAGCTTGTCGCCCGTCAGCATCCAGATCTGTGCTAACATGCGTACAGTGTGAGAATGAGAAGAATAACTATACCCAGGACCCCGTACAGTGGCACATTTCGACACCACCCCGCCGCAAACACCAGTTGGGTGACGCCCCGTGGGGGTTTCCACAAAAAATACTTCGTGTCGATACTTACATATTTTTAGCATAGAACTACGTTAGCGAGTAATCATACGCAGATGTTTCCCTATGTGAAAGTGTAAGCCCAAATAGGCAACTTCGCTACACTGTTACGACATAAAAAAGGTATGGATGTGTGCGTGAAATTACATTTTTTATGTCTGAGTTGTGTAAGTTCGTAATGACGAGCGATATGAAAATAAATTATTCTCGGGACAGCGGATGTCGTTTCTTTACTAATACTATTTCTAATACAAGTTGTTAATGTAGACCTATAATTAAAATTAACTGCTTTGATGACCCTTTATTACCTTTATACCCGCAGTTCTAAGCATGCCAAGAGTTCTCGGAACGTCCTCGGCGAGTCTATCTTCGACTCCAGTCACCGCCAGCAATGTCAGACCATGTTGCAGTTTAGACAACGCAGCGGCAGTACGTTCGCTGCGATTCGTCATTGATAGACGGGCTTCTTTGTATTCGGTCTGTTAAAGCAAATGTTTTATGTTAAAAGTGTATTTCGTCGGCTTATTGCAAGAAGTCATTAACTGCAAAAAATCACTAAATATTTTTTTATCTTTAATGGTCTCACAATTATAGATAAAAACATATTTAGTGATTTTTTGCAGTAATTATTATATCGTTGGCTTATTGCAAGAAGTTATTAACTGCAAAAAATCACTAAATACGTTTTAATCTATAATTGTGAGACCATTATAGATAAAAAAGTATTTATTGATTTTTTGCACTTAATGACTTCTTGCAATAAGCCGACGATTTTGTCATGAAAGGTAATAGTAGCATTGGAACTGATGAGGCAACTTCGATATATCGCTTGATAAGAACGCAAGTCAAGTCAAAACATGTTATTTGCCACACAAGGCATGTGAAGTGACGTTTTATGCAAGATGACCGGCTGGAGCTAGATGCTAGAAGCCCAAAATCGATCAGAGTGCGATGGAACAGACCGTTGTCCAGCAGTAGACTGCAATAGGCTGATGACGGTTATTAATAAAAAATGAAATTAATTACATAATCTTACTATTTAAAAATTAGACAATTCATTATAATTTATGATTGGACCTACCTAAGCAATAAGGAATCAATTCACACACATGCCAAAATCGAGATAAGGACCCTATCTATATAGAGACAAGGATAATTATCTCGTTATTGTATTGGATTGGTTCCTTATTGCATATGTAGTAGTACAGTATTTGTAAATAGATTATTACCGAAATATTCCGTCGACAACGGTATATTAGATAGACAAAATGGATAATAAATGAAGTACTTACCTCAAAAGCTTCATACTCTTGTTCGGTCAAAGTTTTTTTGGCCATGACGAGCGTCCGCAGTCCATCGGCGGCTAGCTTCTTGCACTCGGCGCTGTGCCACTGCGAGTCCAGGAGAGGAGATAGCGCTACGTCCGCCCCTTTCACGTAGTACGTGATCTCACCCGTATTTTCCTCCTACCCACATATTATAATAATTATATTCTTAATTCAAATAGCACAGCAAAAGTATGAACGACAATAATTGAAGATATGTAGTACGATATAAAATACATAACTATTGTTTACTCTAAAGACTTAAATCAAATACAATAATATTATATATGCGACAACTATCAGCAAACGATGTAAATAATAGCATAATAGTTACAGTTTAAGGGACTTCAAAATTATCTACAGTTAATAAAGAAAATTCATATTACTTTTTTATAAAAAATAAAACTCACAATTATTGCTTTGATTTTATGTTGTTATTGCAGTTTGAGCACCGGAAGCTTAGCATCAGGGTTCCACTGCCACTTTTTGAATAAGGAAGTCTAATATCAAACAATCCTTCATATACCCTGATGGAATATATAATATTTCGGACATCTGTCACACATATGATCTAGTTCCAAACTAAGCTAAGCTTGTGCTATGGGTATTAGACAACTGATATAGATGCATATATATATCACAAACTCCAAATTTTTTGCAGATCACACAAACATTTGGTCCGACCCGGGAATCAAACTGAAGAATAAACGTACCTGTATAATAACGCCCATCATCTTGCTCTCGCTGGTGAACGGGAATATCTGTTTGATAGAATACTGCTTGATCTCGTTAGCTGCTCTCAGTTTGAGTGATATGTTGTGTAGGTCGCGCCGGTACAGAGATATACCCATCTGTTGACATTATATTAAGTCACTTTTGAGCTTACTTTACCTGCAATTAATACCTTGGAGAGTTTATATTTTATTATCACGTGCCGATTTTTAGAACGATGCAATGTTTTGATTTTTTTAAGAAATAAAACCGTTACAGTTAATAATGGTTTTTATTTTGATATGTATTCGTGAGAAGAATTAATTTAACCCTTATGGTAGGGCCACTTTATGTTTTTATTAAAAGGTACTATATGATAAGCACGCACTCACATACACGTATGCACGCACTCACGTACACGTATGTACGCACTCACGTACACGTATCCACGCACTCACGTACACGTATGCACGCACTCACATACACATATGTACGCACACTGGTAAAAGCTGTAGTAGAATTTAATATAAATAATAACCATATCAGTCCATTTGACGAGCGCCACTTCATCAGGGCTCGAGGCTTGGTAGTCGCACAGTTGTTGCTGTGGTACTGCTCCTCCGCAACTTATTGATCCACCCATATCTGCATATAAAGAGGTAGTACAAAATTTAGCAATGAAGTAGTAGCAAGTAATGATGAAGAGGGCAAACGCTAGAATGAAATAAACTCACACTAGACCGACCCTCTAATCAACCAATTCCTATAAAATGACTGGGATTTTCACTATAAATGCCGAGGGTCTCAAAGGTCTTTCCAACATTAAAATTTAGACTGCCTTATAGTATTCCTAGTATTACTAACCTTAGCCTATATCTGCTTTAGGCGTGAATGAAAAAATATATGCTGTGATGTTTGTATCATGTACCTGACTGAGCTTCCTCTGTCTCCGTGACGTCATAGACAGGAGTGACATTGTGGCACAGCGCTATGGCGAGCACGGCCTGCCACACTTGTCGTGGACTCGCGCTTAACAATTCACTAGTGGAAGTAGTGGGCGATGACGGCAGAGATGGGGCGTCATTCGTAACGTACTGAGTTAGAAGAGCTTCAACCTAAAAGAAAATTGGTATACAAAATGTTCCATTATTATATCATTTCACTACTAACTAAAAAAAATAATGTTATATCTATGTTACTGTTTACTCCAAGATAATAAATTTGCATGGGTGCATTATGTTGTCAAGTGTGTTATATTCAGAAAAAAAACTATTCTCATGTGGTCATTTTGCCATTTACCACCATACTCCAAGTAGTTATTAAGAATTTCTTGTAAGGAAAATACAAAAACATCTTATGGACCGACCCGGAAATCGAACCCGGGACTTCTTGATTGGCAGTGGCATACACTAGACCAACGAGGTCAATAGTCAAGCTCGTTATAAATCCTTATCATTATCGGTATTTATATCTTATCGGCAGTTTTTATATTAGCTTTATTAACTTATTAATAGATTGGAAAAGTATATAGTCACATGACTCATTACTGTCAAGAGTCAATGACCCTCCTTAACAACAGAGTACAGAACTACTGACCTCATAGAAATTGTTCTTGTCAAAAAGGGCATTACCCAGATGCAGTTTCTGAAATACCATCTCGTTTTTGGTCAAGGTCCCAGTTTTGTCAGCGAGCAAGTACTGGATCCTGCCCAACTCTTCAGGGATTGTAGTGGACCGCATCACCGTACCCTCGATCTTCTTATCTTTTTGTATTCTCCACGAGTAAAAAGCTTTACCCATTTCAAGATTTACTCGTAAACTGTAAACAAGGGAACAGTTAAGAAATAAGTTCTCATGATGATACATTGTGAACCAGAACAACGAACTTCACTACAATATACATAAGTTTGAATATGGATTGCTGGATCGAATCGGAATCGGATGAACTGAAGTGATATTACCATTTGAGTAATGTTAGTGTGTATATACCTGGTGGTATTATTGGTTAAATTAATACATTTACAAATAATTTACAAAATGTTACAGCACTCACCTAATAGGAATAATGTACGAGAAAAGGAGTACGAATCTGAAGAGGAAACCGAACCAGGGTCCCGTGAAGCCCTTCAGTATAATCAGCAATATGGATATGAACATAGTGGCTACGAAAAGTAGCTTGGTGAGGTCGTTCACTTGCAAATCCAGGCGTCCCACTTTGGACCGGGGCGTCGCATTGTTCATCACGCTACGGGTTTCACTACCTGGAAAATGAAACATTAATCGGTTAATTCATTTATGACTCAAGTGTCAATCGTTGCCGCCGTTTAAGTACCCAACCCCACACTAACTTAATGATAAGTAAGTAATATGCATTAGAAATGTTTGAGCCATAATTATGCATCAAGAGAATTCTCTGTTTAAAACAAGACTAGGTTAAAATTGTAAGTGAATAAAAGCTGTTGGAGAAAAACTTGAAGGAAACCTATGTCATAAAGTTTTTTTATATGAAGAGCCTGCCAAAGTGTCACTACTCTGCCTGCTGGAAAGCATGAGTGATCAAAGAGTAGTAGTTGCGAATGCACACATCGCAGCATGGTGACTTGGTGACCCACACCGTGGCGGCCTAGCAAGATGCTTCTGAATCATTTGGTCTTCGGTTTCGCACTCACAAAAGAAACACGACAGAAATTGTACCATTTAGGTTGGACTTCTGTGAGATGATAGTACCACCCCGGTCGAAGCCGGTCATGTCGTGCAGAAATCAGCGTAGCTCTACTTCTTCCGAGCCTTATTCCCAAGTTTATTTGGGGTCGGCTACTAGTTCAACCGGTTTTACCTGAATTTCAGTTTTTCCACGGAGCGACTGGCATCGGACCTCCGCAACCTTAAGGGAGAACGGAAATTCGAAGATTTAACTAGTTGTCGGTATATTTGAGGGCACTGACTTCCCAATAACGATTGCCATAGATGTTCATGACAACCGGGACCGACGGCTTTACGTGCTCTCCGAGGCACGGGCGTGAAACACCGCCAAACTTCCAAACTCCGGGCTGCTATTAGGAGTTTCCTAAGAAATACCCAAAAACAATTTTTTGCCCGATCCGGGATTTGAACCCGAGACCTCTTGATTAGCAGTCGCATACGCTAACCACTAGACCAACGAGGCAACTTTAGTAAATGTTTTTTAACTGAAATAATAATGATGTAAATGTTACCAGTATAAATAACAAGGCCAGTGGCCTGTCCCGAAGCAACGACGCACCCACTCCACAACGTATTTTCTATCTCCAAAGAATCACTTTCCTCTTCGTCCGATCTAGTGCAAGTGCCGATAAATGAATGTATATCTTTTACGGGAGTCTCGATAAATATCTGTGCATTGATGTCCAATAGATGGGCGTCTGTAGGCAGTTTTTGTATAGATGGTAAAGGAATCCTGAAAAAATATGGATTTTGAATGATACTCATGTTTTTTGTAGTAAACGGAACTTATTCGTGATGAAATTATTTAAAAAGGTTACAATATCTTATACTTTCCGACAAGCTCGTGGTCAGGGGTAGACGAACAACAACAAAAGTAGCGAAAGTCTCAAATAAGTTATTACTGAATGTTTTTTCTTCTAGTATACTATTATCTATGTATAAAATTTGTTTCTACCAAGTCTGTCATACGAAAGGCAATGCTAAGAATGTTTTAGACGACTGAAACAATGTATGACGTTTTGTATCTCTTCTCTATCCACTAGTATAACATTATAACGCGATACAAAAATAATGTAGTATATGTAAAAATGTATCACAAAGTGTTAAGCTACATCCAAATTAATAGCTATGTCGGAAAGTATCTACGTTGTTTCTATGTCGAAAAGTCGTTTATAACCAATAGCCTCGTTAATCCTTGTAATTTAATCCAATGACAAGGTGTTTATACCATGAAAGCTATACACAGAAGTGTGTATTTTGTAATACGACTAGATTTGGAACCGGCAAGGGATTTTTCAAGTTGTGAAGTGTCTTGCCAAAGTGGTTTAACATTGCGCAACAAAATAGCATACATGTTATAATGTTTAACATAGTGAGCAGGAACAAGGTACACCTGTACTAAACCTTTAAAAACAAGTTTTGTAGAGCAATTATATTTAGAAATATAAAGAGATGTTACATTTACATATTTGTCATTCATCCTTTGTTTTGTCTATATATAATAAAATAAATAAATAATAATAAATAAATAAATAAATATTTGGGACATTTTACACACAACGCCATCTAGTCCCCAAACTAAGCAGAGCCTGTATTATGGGTAACTAGACAACTGATATAAATACATAAACATACTTATTTTTTATAAATACATACATATTATACATAGAAAACACCCAAACTCCGAAACAAATATTCGTGGATCACACAATCATTTGGTCCGACCCGGGAATCGAACCCGAGACCTCGTTATCAGCAGTCGCATACGCTAACCACTAGACCAACGAGGCAGTCAGTCAAAAAAAATACAGTTTGAAAAAAAACCAAGTCTACTTACCGTAACTTCCAATCGATCTCCCCATCCAATTGGTCAGTCCTTATAAACACAGTGCCCATAGTTTCGTTAGTCCTCAATAGAATCATGTCTGCCGGGACCCTTTGCCCTTTATGGAGCATAACTATATCCCCAACGCGCAGCTTTGACGCCGCCACTTGTTCTGTGAGGAAAGGCCGGTAGCCGTCTTCGGGAGTATCTAGAACTATCCGTTCGTAACGTTGTCGGTTGACTTCTTTATCTCTTCTGCAATTGTAACACAAAAAAATACACATCACATCATTAACTTCTTTCATCATGTCCCACTTTCTTTATGTCCCACTGCTGGGCTCGGGACTCTTCTCAGGAGAGAGAGAGAGATCAAGTCGTTGTTGCTACGTAATCTTGCCGTTGGAGGTTTTTAAGCCGGCCGAAGACTTCCAACTAAGCTTCACGACTGTTAGCATAGAATAACAGAACAACCCGAATCAACTGCTTATCGAGACTTTCGAGTTGCGAATACGCTCATGGTATTATTTATTTATTTATCTAGTTCTAGTTAAACTGAGCCTAGAGCACCTATCTATATTAACTTCTTTATTGGTCTTTATTAGTCCACTACTGGACATAGGTACGCGTCCTACCCTCAGAAAGAAGGTTTTAGCCTACTTGGCTAGAAAGGTTAGTATCAAATTTTCTTTCTCTTTGTATTAATGTTGTGCTATAATATTGTCCACATTATTCATCTCTTACGATACCCGTGGAATAAATGGTGGTAGAAGTAGAAAGACTACGTATTCGGCATCCGTCTTATCATATTTAAAATGGTAACGGTTTCGAAACATAGCTTGGCCTGCATTTTTTTTTGTTACATTACAGAGAGAAATTAAATTATAGTAAATTAAGAGTAACTTGAGTCACGTTTGCCACAGCAGAGAACATTCGGGTCATAGACAATCTGTGTGCTAAATTATATTAAAATCCATGTACCCGTCATAAAAGTGGTCAACTTTAATAAATAATCTATTTCTTGTAAAAAGATTTTAATGAATTAAGTAAAATATAAAAAGTAGTTAAGTATCTAGTTTAGGATCAGACAGCCATACATAATGTGTAATGTGAAATTATTAAAGGTTAAAAGAAAACGCTTACCTATGTCTTCTGAAATCATCTACAGCTTCTCTAATCAAAGTCACAGCCAATACGAAGCCTAATGGTCCCCAGTACGTGTACAAATAACCGATGCGAATGCTTGGGATAAATTGACTCACAGCCATCACTAAGAAATACAAGTTGAGGAAGAAGCGAAACTGCTCATACAGCACGAGAGGTAGGAATGTGATGATATTGTATTTCTGGAAAGAAAATGGACTATTAGTTTACCTGCTTCATAGGTATATTATATGAGTAAAGTTTTAAAATAAATCCTGTTTGCCACACATAGGAGTTCATATTAAGGTACATGGTGTATTGACCTATTAATAAGTGTTTCGGATATCTTACACACAATGCTAATTAGTCCCAAACTAAGCAGAGCGTGTATTATGGGTACTAGACAACTGATATAATACATAGACATACTTTTGTTTTGTAAATAAATACATATTATAAATAGAAAACACCCAGACTACGAAACAAATATTTTTGGATCACAAACATTTTGTTCGACCCGGGAATCGACCCTGAGACCTCTTGATCAGCAGCCGCATACGCTAACCACTAGATCAAAAAAGGCTTAATACAGGGCCCACAACCTATAATGCTTTTTCATTTATTTTCTTATTTAAAACTTGCACATGTTGTACAAAGACAGACTTGCCATGTCTTGAGGCATTCTCTCCCAGTCACCTCCAGGTGATGTGGAAATATATTATGATCTGATAGGTGCAAATATATTTAAATTTTGTAATTTCGATATAAATTTAATATTTTACATTTCATATTTGCACGATATATAGTCGGGACCTTTACACAATTAGGGTCAAGTGATTTTATAAAGTACACCCATGGGAGTTGTCCCATCTGGTATTTCAATCCACAACTCTCAACAGAGTAGAAGGTGGCCGTGGTTATTACATAAATCAACAACCACTACAATTGACTGTAAACAGTTTATATAAAAGTTCTATCCATGCTCATGTTCAGTTTGTGGCATTGACTCATTTGCATTTATAATAAAGTTAGTCTGAGTTTTTCATTCCTTTAAATGTAAAAAAGTATGCCAAATTCAATAATGTAAAAATTTATCGTAGCTCATATCGTCCACGAAATAATATTCCCATACAATTGTTTTACTTCCTTGTAAAATAGTGACGTGTAATATCTTTGTGATATTGTTTTGGATTAAAAACAATAGTTTTATAATAAAATGAGTTGTAAATTAAATAATTTATAATAAGTATAAATAATTATCTAAGGGTGTATGATGAATACAAGGAAGCTGGCGTTTGTTTAGTTAAATCTCTGGAAGATGGATCTGATTCAAATAAAAAAATATTTTAGTAATATTGACAATGAGTATTAAGTATAGGAACTTCAAATATATTATGCAATGTTCAAGTTGATTACGCACCGTCGAAGCACATTCGAGAGCTTGTTTCGAAGATTATGTTACACTTCCGATTAGTGTGCCATTACAGTAGGGATGTCCTTACCAAGAGTACTACACATTTCCATTTGGAGTTGTAACATGTCTTTATAATTATGTATTAGGAATTGAGTCTCAAATAAAGTCTGTAACTTGGATAAATGCTATAAAAGCATTACTCATTCAGTTCCTAAAATAAACTGATGAAAGGCTTCTTAGATCGCGAGAATAATGTCAATGACGTGGACGTGTAAATGAAAATGAATCACTTGCATAATAGAAAGGTCTCATAATAAGATTTGTTTTAATAATAATTCTATAGGCAATTTGAGAAGTTACTAGTCATAGGCGTCTATCAACAGGTTATAGCTGCTGGAAAATTATTATCATCAACCTGAAGAGTGACATGACTATAAAGAAGAATCACGTCAATTAAGAAGGTCACTGTATGCCTCGGTGGTGCAGTGGTAGTGTAAGAAACTGCTGTGCTTGAGGTCTTGGGTTGATTGCCAGGTTGGACTTAATGTTTGTATACTTGCAAGTATTTGTATGATATGTATATATTAAAAAAAATGGCCTAGTGCGTAGCAGGCCACGCACAGAATAGGGTTACACACTCTGCTAGTTTGAAGCTAGTTGGTGTTGTGACAAATGTTTGAAATATTTAGTTATAAGTAATATTTTATCTAATAAGCCTACCAATACATTGTCACCTACTGATATCTCTGGTACTATCATAGAAATGGACATAGGAATGAATGACAATGTAAAAATAATTTGAAAATCAAATATAATTAAGAATCAATATTTGTTTATTTGATTACCTAATGGGGTTCCATTATATTAATTACTGACAATCAAATATGTAATTTTATATCTATTTCACCAAATCAAAGCTTTTATTGGACCGCTGCTGGAAATAAGAGCCACACTGATTTTAGAATGTACAAGTTCAACCAGGGCAGTAAAACCCTCATATAGAAGACTAATTTAAAATGACAGTATAATTGCGGTCATATTTCATTGTTAAGTGTGAGACCACAGACCCATTAATGGAGAAGCATCTTACTTGGCTGCTAAAGAGTGGGTGATTCTACTTACGTTTACCATCAAGCAAAGTAGAGTCATTTTGGTAGACTTAAATCTAAACAATAATAATAAATAAACCTCTCCTTATAAAGGACATTTTGGCCTACTATACCACACTGGTAAATTTATTAAAATAAAAATTAAATGAACACCTAAGTATTTATTTATAGAATATTATCTCCACAGGATATATCTACTATTCAGTGCATACAGTACTTTTTTTCTTCCATACAGCTGTATAAAAGAATATGTACTTAAATTATCTGAACAATACTACCCACTCAATGTTTCATCATTCAGTGTGTGTGGTTATCAGTATTTTGTATGGAACAAAGAATTCTATTGTAACTGTAATTTGTATGCGACAGAAAGACTCTGAGTGCATAAGTCAGTTAAAGGTTAAAACTGACTATGACATATAATAATTATGATCTGTTTTTCAGACATCCATTTTACAACAGGTGTTGATTAATGGCAAATATGTAAATTATGCAGGAAAAAAGAAAGCTAGTGAAGTGCAATGGAATGCTAACTTTTAAACTTTCGCGTTCCATGATAATTAATATTATTTTTACGGGAATTAACGCGATCACTTATTTAGTTAATACCCTAAAAAAGTGATCGCGTTAATTCCCGTAAAAATAATATTAATGCAATGGAATGGTCTATGTCCAGGTATGGACTGCAATAGTGATAGTGATGTAAAATACTGATTATAGAGGAATTGGAAGATAAAGTGAGACTGGACTCAATGCTAGTGTATGCTAAAGCTATACTTAATTTTTTCATTATTTAAGGTGTCTGGTACTAAATCTAATTTGTCATCATTAAAGGTTTTTAATCTTATACTTTTAAACAATTTAATTGCTACTTTCTATTTAATATTAAATGTCATTAATTTAAGCTCGATAGAGAAGTCTATGGGTGGGACTGTTAAAGAAGGATATTGAATGTGATATGTAACTGACCTGATTACAAACATAGTTCGGTGGAAATTCTTCATCTGGTAGGTGTCCTAAATGTATTATTCTCGAACTAAGCTTCTTTCGAAATCTCCAAAATTGTAATCTAAAACAGTTTAAGACATCAATATCAGCGTAATTACTACGCCAAACAAAGAGAATAATCAAAATTTTTACCTTGACCATAATGATTTCTTTTTTGGACGCGTCAGCAGCGGTGTGGTCTCCATTCTAATATTAAATTAATTATTCACACTATACTATTTACATTATTTTCATAAATTATGAAGTCAACTTGATTATGTATTTTAAAGTATACAATAAATAAAGAAGACAGCAACAAAAACAACTCTACACGCGAAGTTTATTTGACAACTTTAATTTGACAGCAATGTTACCCAGCTGGATTAATGATAATTCGAGTCGCAAAAAAGACAGCACTTAGAAGTTAGCACCCCATCATGGAATATTGTAAAAAAACTTATAATAATCGATTGCTAGTTGAATTCTGCTTCGATTGGTTTTATTTTTGGGATAGCTAGTGGCTTAGATTTTTTATTAATAATAATAATGTGAGGGGTGCTGGAAAAAATAAAAACTTCAACTAGCAATGTTTAAATAAAGATTTTTCAAAAATCTGAGTTACTAATATAATGTACCTTTCTACTAGCAATCAGCACCTCCCCTTTTTTCATACAAAGCTCGATTATTTATCGAATTATAATCAATTTCAATCATCCGAACTATCGACTCCCCCGCGCATGCGCGCCACACAGCAGTCCGGTCGTCGGCTCGTCGGCCAGTTCAGTTTCGCCTTGAACGAATTGAATACTGAATACTGAAACAAATAAAAAGTTGAAAACAAAACATTCAACTTTTTATTTGTTTCAGGAATATTGTTTCCACAGTAAATCTAAACTGCAAATTAGATTTGAAGAAAATATGAATAATTTCTACCCTGAAAAAAAAAAATATCAACAGAGATGTATATATTTGTATGAAAATGAGGTGCAAAGAAGCAAAGTTGTCCATTTGCTTGAATATTATTCTCATATATTGAAACAAATTTTATACTACTGAATTTTATTCGTCTTTTTCAATAAGTTTTGGAACAAAATTTTTAGTTAGAAATAGTAACGGAATATTCTGATCGAACTTTAAATTGCACTTTTTCTCAATAGACTTGTATACGTATATGAATATGGTAAGATTTTGAATGAATTTTCTGGTCAAATGTAATATTCGACATTGAAATACTCGACTGCACGGTTGGCCTAGTGGCTTAAGCGATCGCCACGCCGCTTCCTACTACGCCAAGTGTCGTGGGTTCAAATCCCACGTGGGACAACACTTTGTGTGATTCACAATTTGTTGTTCTGAGTCTGGGTGTTCTTTGTGTCCGTTTCATGTATGTTTGTAAAGTCCCCCGCGACACAGGAATTTATATTCCTAATGCGGGAGTTGTCTTTTTTTAAAAAAGAAAAAAAAAAGAAAGAAAAATATAAATTGTTAGAAAATTAAAACAAGAGAGATTTGGAATATAAACTATGGTAAATCTTGCGACATAGATTTTTGAATTTTCTTTTTCACATAATTCATCAACTATCAATCCTTAACACAACTGCCACTCAAAATAAAAGTATAATCATGTACCAGTGCGTAATAAAAATGTAAAAATTTAGTTTTAAAAAACCAATATCAAGTTTAAAAATGGAAAATGAATTTTTAGAATAAAAATTACCTGTTAGTACTACTTCTCCACTAACAAAAATGAGTAGGACTATACGTGGCTTCACCATTTGATAAATTAGTTCAGGAAATAGCTCTGGCTCATAAGATGAAAACTAGCCATGAGTAAGCACCAGACCTTCTAATCTGATTGGGAATTTGACATCACAACTTCCAACCATATTTTGCACCATAAAATCTAAAAACTTAGCCTGTGTGGTGTAGAAATGAAAGGTTGAAATTAGATTACATTGTATATATTGGATTTACATTAAATATCAATACTCTTTATTATTTGTTTTGAGCTTACCGGAAAACCTTATTTTTGAATGATATGTGCATATTTCCTCGCAGCAAGTCGAGAATCTTCTTCACTTTTAGCACCTGTGCATACCATCTCTCCACTGAATATAAGAACAGTTGTTCGAAGTTCTCTGATTCTCATTATCACAGCTGCAAATCGTTTAGAATTGTACTCTGCATTTTGAGCATGCAATGCTATTTTCTTCAAATCTAATTTGCAGTTTAGATTTACTGTGGAAACAATATTCCTGAAACAAACAAAAAGTTGAATGTTTTGTTTTCAACTTTTTATTTGTTTCAGTATTCAGTATTCAATTCGTTCAAGGCGAAACTGAACTGGCCGACGAGCCGACGACCGGACTGCTGTGTGGCGCGCATGCGCGGGGGAGTCGATAGTTCGGATGATTGAAATTGATTATAATTCGATAAATAATCGAGCTTTGTATGAAAAAAGGGGTGGTGCTGATTGCTAGTAGAAAGGTACATTATATTAGTAACTCAGATTTTTGAAAAATCTTTATTTAAACATTGCTAGTTGAAGTTTTTATTTTTTCCAGCACCCCTCACATTATTATTATTAATAAAAAATCTAAGCCACTAGCTATCCCAAAAATAAAACCAATCGAAGCAGAATTCAACTAGCAATCGATTAATATAAGTTTTTTTACAATATTCCATGATAGGGTGCTAACTTCTAAGTGCTAAATAAGACGACTACGACGACCTACTACTACCAAAGATAATTTAATAGTTCTACGTTCTAACTACTACTCCTAGTAGGTATAAGCTAAAATATGAATGAATATTATGAACTTTTCTTAAAATGTTGATAAAAAAAAGTTTTATTGTGTAATCTCAAAAGTAACAAATAATGAATTGAGACATTTGCTTCGAGACTTTTACAAAAATTCGGGATGAAATTATAAGGTTAACCTTCTACTTTGTGACGTTTCGGACGGGTGTTACTGTTCGTGACCACGGGACGGGTAGACTGATCGTAACCTTTTTAATTTTATCGGGAATAAGTACGTTTAGTAAAAATATGAATCAGGTAACAGTTCCTTTAGGTGCTATAAATTTATAACTGTTTTTACTTTTAGACTTGCGTGACTTTTACAAATACTTTTACATATACCCGTGACCACGAGCGGTTTAATCTGTTTGAAACGTCGGAAAATAGGAAGTTTCGTAGTCTATTTAATTTTATCGCGACTAAGTCTCGGGTACAGCAAAAAACATGAATAAAACTTATTAGCTCATAACTTTTCGATTTACGGTTTACTGTGGAAGGGTCGCATGCGTTAAAAGTGGATAACTGGATACCTCTGAAGTATGAAATTATAAAGGTCCATGCTGGATACCTACTCTTAGCTTTTCGTTGTCAGTGTCAGTTGACAGTTGTCAGTCAGGATAATAAAATGGTAACATCGAGTCGAGTACCTAAGTAAATAAATATGGCTGCGTGTGGTAGCATCAGGGCGTGCTAAGGTTTATAGCAAAATCCTAGCGTTATTTATCTTTATATTAACATAATTATAACTTAAAAATTCACTGTAGTGTGCTATAGACGTATTTAAGTGCAAGAAATGGCGTATAAAAGTAACGGCTAATTAGATCAATGACTTAGGACGAAATACGGTGGTTGACATGTAGACCATGTATTATAGGAGTTGGGGCTTCAATGCGTCGTCGGTTTTCTCTCTCATCTACGTTTGTTAGAGAGTAAGAAAAAATGTGTAAAGCAATGTTTATTTGTGTTGTACGTAGTTAAAGTTTTGTTTCCCATTATTAATTTAATACATCACCATTCTTGATGTCGAGTGCGACGTTCTCGATACACAGTAGCTAGTAATTAAATTTGCAGAGGCTCTTATTAGATTGTGGTTATGATGCGACGCTCCGAGGAAGGTCGGAGGCAGTGCGTCTGTTGTCTCTCTCGCGACGACCGGGCACACCTCCGTTGACCTATTTTCTGGTTATTGCATTCAACCTAACTATTTATGTCTTGGGGTGTAAAGTGGGGCGCCGGTTTTGCATCGTTAGTGCAATAATTCATTTGAAATTAAATAATCCTGTTAAACTACGTAAATATTTATTAATGATGTAGGGTAAAGTGGTGATAAAAAATCGTAAAATAACGAAAATGTATAATTATCATTGATATTGAGGAGACCAAAGGACAGTGGACAAACAGTGCTAAATGTGTAGTGTAGTTAGTACAATGGCATGTAAAGTGCCTGTCTGGAATTTGACCTTATGTATGGGTGAACAAACTGCAATATGATGGACTCAGAACTGCCACCTGGTAGCTGTAACTCCACAGGACATCTGTCCACTATTGGATACCATACTCTGCCTGGTGAGTCATTTTAATATTATATCAGTCTTTCCTGTTACTATCTTTTCTTTATTATTCAAAAAGGTACATATTACATTACCATAAATAATGTTGTTTGCTGAAAAATAATGATTGAAATTTTAAAAGTTCTTAAAAAAATTGCCAAGTTATTAAAATGCTACCCCCATACAAATTTCTAATGTGTGTAATTCTTATAAGAATACTTTTTACTAATAGGAATCTTTTATGAACAGTTTTTATTGTTTATTTGAAGATTCTTCCACTTCAGTTTTAACTCTTTTAGTTTTTAAAAGTTAAGGATGTATTTTATAGACAAGTGTAAATGAGATATTATGATTTATTTAAAATTACCAACAAAATTGTTGATGCAATATGCTTTTTTTTTCAAAATCAATGAAAGATTTTGCCATAGATGTAAATAGCCAAGGAAGTTAACTTTTGTAATTATTCTTTATATTACTAAACTCTATAAACCAACAGACTTGTGCAACTTTGTCTGTGTCTTTTAAAAGTAATATTTCTTTCTGGTATTTCCAAATATTTGCATTAATTCTCAGCTCTTATTCATCATAGTGTAATTTTTAGTAGCCGTTCTTGATCAATGACCTAGTGAAAACTTAAAAAAAATGTTTCAATTTGAACCAGTAAACAATGATATTAGTGTGTTTACCAAACAAACAAAAAAAAGAAACATTTTCAGCTTTATAATATTTATATATAATATACAGATATATGTGAAGCTGCAAATTATGAGGATGGCAGATTTAAAGTTGATACAATTAAAATTTATATGAAGGAGGAGTGTCAAAAGCTAAAAAAAAACATAAAAAACAAAAAAAAAACAAATTATGGTCAAATTTCAATCAAGTGTGACCACTAGTTAGTCTGAAGCAGGCACCACACTTCGCTATTCGCTATTCGTTATGCGGGTTATTCGCGTGCATACGGCGAAGTGTGGAGAGTATATTCGCCAATATTCGCTTTATTCGTACGCATCGAATAGCGAATCGCATATACGTCGACTTGTCGGTTTTTTGACACACTTCAAAGGACACGAATAAGGCGAATACACGCATCGACTGCCCACACTTCGGACGGGTAGTGAAGTGCCCTGTGCATAACTAACAACCATAGACTATAAAACAGTTTTTGAAATAGATAAATCAATTAAACGATTAAAATAACCTATCATATGATCAAAATAATTTGGCTTCATTTAAGTATTGTTTCTGTCAATTTAATAAAATAAAAAGGAAATTAAAATAATATGTTTCGTTCGTTCATTGACCATTAAAAATGACAATGCCCTGTGTATAACTAACAACCATAGACTATAAAACAGTTTTTGAAATAGAATAAATCGATTAAACGATTAAATTAGTTTATTAAATGATCAAATTAATTAGACTTCATATAAGTATTGTTTCTGTAAATTTAATAAAATAAAAAGGAAATTAAAATAATATGTTTCGCTCGTTCGTATGGATTCGTTTCGTTCACCATAAAAATGACAATGACACATCTCTACAACACACATATTTTCCATATTTGACATACCAGTTCGAAGTGTGGTGGCGTGTTTGTTGTTTGCGTGCATAACAAATATTCGGGCGAATACGGCGTAGACACATAACGAATAGCGAATAACGAAGTGTGGTGCCTGCTTAAGATTCCACTAAAGAAAGTAATTTTAAATCAATTATTATATGTGTAAATAGGTTGTTTAATGTATTATTCTCTTATCTCAACATTCTATTGCTATATCATTCTATGGTATCAGTAAGTAAACTGTGAAGACATATATTTTTTATATTCATTGTTCGGTGATAAGTGTACTGGCAAACTCAGTATTTTCGATGTCATTGCTCTAATTCAGTTCATGAAATATCACTTATATTATCATTTAAATCTGTTTCAATTGCTATACTTAAGTCAATTTGAGGTGATAAGTATTGAAGAGTCCATATTTAGATAAAAGATATAGGTAGATATATACTAGATTTGTATCTCATGTGTCTCGCCCGCGTGTATCTCGATTATTTCAGTAAAAAGTAGCCTATGTGTTATTCATATATATAAGCTATATTACTGTAAAGTTTCTTTCAAACCCATTCAGTAGTTTTTGCGTGAAAGAGCAATAAACATACATATATACTCACAAACTTTATGTTTATAATATTACTAAGGATAAAGTAATAGACTGGCTTTTCATTTAGAGGTAAGTTTGTTTGCTTTCCGTTTGTGTAAATATGAGGATTCTTAAAAGCATTATCGTTTTTGAGTTTGTCCTGGATCTGAAAGACATCATGATAACAGTAATTGAGGTTTCTAACTCAATTACTGTTAACATGAAATTCTTCATCAGCATTATAATCAGTGTTTCGCAGTTCACTGCTGAGAATGGACCTCTTCAATTGTACGTCACTTATTTTGATTCTTAGCCACATTTTATTATTTCTATTTAGATAGAATGGCAACATTTTATTCTGTATTATGTACACTTACGTTCTTGTATAGTATATCTGAAGAGATGTCACATTGATACAAATAAATATAATTACTACTAAATAAATATATTCACATTTAATAAAATGCCTTAAACAATGTAACCAAAAATTGTAAAAACAATGTTGGAAAAGAGTGTCCATGGAGTTTCTTGTCTGTTCTTCTCCATAGGATCTACGAATTGGAACAGACGATTAGCTTCAGGACTGACTACTGACTGACTACTTGACGTTTCAAAAGTGCCGTTGTATGGTTTATTTGAAATAAAATGGTTTGATTTGATTTGATTTACATAAACAACAGCCACCGCAGCGCATAGCTAGTCATAAATTATTATTTGAACCGTTAAATATTACCACTTTGTTTAAGTCATGTGTACAGCAAGCAGTATGGGATGTTACCTATCTTCCAATTGCTCAACTTCTTATTCCAATTGATTAAACACGGGTTATGTAACATATATGCAGGATTTGCATGATGGGCCCCTGTCAAATAATACCTCAATACAGAAAAGGTCTTAGCAACCTCTCAATGTTTTTAAAAGACCTATCCAATTATACCCCACAGGATGGGGTAGACGCGAAAAAAAAAATTATCCCCATTTTATGTGTAGGGGAGTTACAAAAAAAACCTGTGTGATTTTATTTTAGCACTTTGTCCACGTAATAAAAACACATATTCATACAGTGTTTCATCTTTCTAGCACTAACCGTTTGAAACAAACAGAAAAGACGAAACCACCACCATATACAGGGTGAATTTTTGAGACGGGACAGTAAGGGCAGGTACCCTAACCGTTATAGTTACAGGAAAACCCTATTTGAAGACTATCCATAATTTTTTAAGATATTCTGAACTGCATTTACAGATTTTGGAAAAAATGTACAGTCAACAAGAAAATGGTCAATTCAAACAAAAATTTTTTTTGATGCCAGTCGATCCTGTTTCTAATAAGGATCAAAAGTCTCTACTGGACCGAGTGAGGTTTGAGTACTAGAAATGTCAGAAATCGCAAAAAACTATGGGAAAAGTTATCATTTGTACGGAAATATATCATTTTAATAGGTATTTTAGACACAGACTAACATAGCTTACATTTAGATGGTCTACGAAATAGATTGCTCAAAACGACCGCCGTTTTCACGAATTTTCATTTTTTTTTTTCATTCACGAAAATTCACATAAGTTCACTCATTTTTGTACTGAGCTAGTAGCAGCCGATAATTTTCTTGGATAGATATCATTTAAAAACTTTGTTAATGCATCTTTCAGCTCCTGAATACTGTTGTATTTATTTTGGAGACTTCGTGTTTAGGTAGCCCCACAGAAAAATACCGAGAGGCGTTAGACCGGGGCTACGAAGTGGCCACTTAGTTGAACCATGTGTACCTATCCACTGTGACCCGAACTGCCTTTTCAAACTGGAATACGCAGCTGTTGTGCGGCGGAGCACCATCTTGCTGAAAATAAACTTTTCACAATTCTGATAGGAGCCATTCATCCAACTGGTTTTGGAGATTCTCTAACTCTGACGTCGTTATACACGGCAGAATTAAGAGTACCTTCATAAAATTCCACCATTACCACTCGATACTTATCGCAGTTGAAACTTATTCGTGTACCACACCAATGCAAATTCCGTGTTCCTATTATTTACAATATACGCTTAAAGAAGAAAAAAAGATAAAATACATATTAAAATGATTTATTTCCGTACAAATGTATGGGAAAAGTTTTTTTGCGATTTCTGACATTTCTAGTACTCAAACCTCAGTCGGTCCAGTAGAGACTTTTGATCCTTATAAGAAACAGGATCGATTGGCATCAAAAAAAGTTTTTGTTTAAAATGTCATTTTTCTTGCTGGCTGTACATTTTTTCCAAAACCTGTAAATGCGGTTCAGAATATCTTAAAAAATTATGGATAGTCTCCTAAAAGCGTTTTCCTGTAACTATAACGGTTAAGGTACCTACCCTTAATGTCCCGTCTCAAAAATTCATCCTGTATTTGTGTAATATACAAATATTTCTTTTGGAGCCTGGGTGTTTTTATGTATAATATGTATGTATTTACAAAAAAAAGGTATGTCTATGTATTTATATCAGTTGTTTAGTAACCATAATACAAGCTCTGCTTAGTTTGGGACTAGATGATATTGTCCGAAATATTTACTTATAATGTTTCCGAGTCGTGAACTACGGAACCCCTTATATGTCATGTGTAATTTCAAATAAACAGCTTTTCAATAAATGCATGTGATAGTTACACGATACTTATATTAAAAATCTTTCTTGAAATAAGTATAAGGTAAACTAGCTAACCCACTTATTCCACCTGCGTCTTTTATTACCCGGGTCCTATCTATCTCATATATAAAATGGGTTATTGTGAACAAACCTTCTGTGATAGACCTATGCTGTCATGAACTTTTCAAGTGACAAAAAAAAACAAACAAGCTTTCAATTGAAATAATTTTCATACGTTTTTGAAACATTTTTCATTGATACTCCGCTAATGCTTATCATAGCGTGATGATATACTTATAGCCTTCCTAGGTAACTGGGCTATCGAACATTGAAAGATTTTTTCGTACAAACCATCAGTTCCTAAAACTAGCGCGTTTCATCAACAAACTCTTTAGCTTTTCAGCAATATTAGTATAGATGACGACGAAAACAGTATTTAAATTCGTTGTGTAATATGCATACAGAAAGCGGTAGCGACTTGGTACTATAACAGTAGAGATATAACCTAATTCCTTATTAGCTTAGTAACTGAACTGTCTCGTTGATCTATCAGTTAGCGTATGCGACTGCCAATCAAAAGGTCTCTATTTTCGAGGTCGATGGGCGGGTTTTTATTACAATATATCTATACAATACAAATAAACGAAATTAAAAAGTCTGTATGTAATATAAAAATATCAATTGCTGAGTAAATGCATATGAAACTATATACGGTATAACATCAATTTTTATAGCAATTTAAAAAAAAAAACGGTTTGTTCCGTGTAATCTCTGGAACGGCAGGACCGATTTTTACTGGCAGAAAACTGATAACATAAATAATAACTTAGGGTATCTTTTTAGACTATTTTCGCTCCGTGGCGTTACTCGCGATTTACAATAATAGCCGCGGGTCTCAGCTAGTTCTTAATAATAGCCCAGAGTAGGTATGAGAGTTTGGCGGGGATTCACGCCCGTGCTTCTTAGAGCTAGATACAACGTCGGTCCTAGTCGTCATGAACATTTATGGCAATGCTTATTGGGAAGTCGGTGTCCTCAAATATACTAACAACTAGTTTAATTTTCGTATTCAGTTAACTGTTAAGGTTGCGGTGGTCCGATGTCAATCGCTCAGTAGCCGACCCCAAATAATCTTGGGTGCAAGTACAAGTACGGCTAGGAAGATAAAACTTGAGTTTGAGTCTTAATACCTACTTCCCTACTAATATTATAAATGCGAAAGCAACTTTGTCTGTCTGTTACGCTTTCACGCCTAAACCACCGATTTTGATGAAATTTGGTATGAAGATAGAACTGAACCTGGGAAAGGAAATAGGCTACATTTTACCGCGATAACCGACATACACGCGGGCGGAGCCGCGGGCGAAAGCTAGTTTTTAATACAGAATGATGTGACTTCTATCCTGACCTCACCTTACTTATCCTCGTATACATTTGTATTGTTATTGAACTGACACTGTTTTAGATGTAACCGATTTCTGATGTCATCCTATTACCTTCATTAGTCAACAAACGCTTCAATGTAGTGTTAGTAGCTTAGTACGGTAGTTAAATCTTGTATTAAGAAAAATACCTACTGCAATATATAATTTCGCGTCTAATTTCGGAGAACATAATTATAATAGAGAAGAGAAGATAATTTAAAGCTCAACAGTTTGTTGGGTAACGCACTAATTTCAGGAACTATCGATCTGATTTGAAAAAAGTCTTTCAGTGTTTAATAGCCCAGTAATCGATGAAGACTAGGTTTCGCAATCATCATAAGGAGTTGAATGCCAATGAGAAATGATACTGTAGAGGAACTTGAATAGTGTTCCTCCATCACAAAGGGCAGTAGCCCGCTCGGTACGATAGCCTCGCCTGGTCGCGGGAAAAGCTTATTCCTTTTGATGGCTTCTAATGCTTGCGCATACGGTGAAAGTTTCACAGAAATATTTTATGACAAAATTGTGACCCTTTTAAAAGTTCTAAAAAAATCCGCTACGGCTTTTTAAATTGACGCACTACAACCTTTTTATAGTAAATTTATACACGCTGTATAACATCAAGGTAGTTTAGATCAGGTAGTTTACAATTAAAATATTATACATAAATAATTTTGATACTGATAAAACTCAGTCAAAGATGATTATAGACTATTTAGCAGGTAACTGATAAAACTGAGTGAATAGAGTCTGTGCGGGCAAATTTCTGGACTAAAAGTGAGAATTAAATGCCTTAAGAAACAAAATGCTAAAATTTACTAAAAATCAAATTTTTTTGATGCTGCTCTGAGTAACCCGACAATGTATAAAACGCTTTGCCTGACAAACAAGATAAGTTTGAGTTTTTGATACAGAAGCGATAGCACTCCAATAAGACCGATTCTACCACATGCACAATTAAAACATTTTCATCAGACCTTTTATAAACGCTTATCGGTTTCCTGTGCCTACTTTTTATTTGCGTCCTATTTCAATATCTGGCCTAGATCTAGCCAATTTATTTAGAAACCTACCCGCAGTTCGGGTAGGTTAAATTCATAGAGTTCACTATTATTTGTTTCAGTTCTGCAGTTTTCATTCGTCTTTTCGACATACCTAAATAAATAATCTCAAAGTTTATTTTAATTCTTGTTACTAGTGTTCTTATCTCATGATTCCTCTCTCTATCAATCATTCTTATACAACAAATATTTCTCATTGTACACACTACACAAATATGTAGGTATCTTTGAATGATAACTAGTGTTGATCCGGAACTAACATTGTTTTAGGTTTACGCAAATTTAGCATGTGTCACATTTTAACAAGCTTCAGTTATGTTATAATTTATAGATCACGAACCGGCTAAATTAAGTTAAATGATTCAGATGAGCATCGAGATTCAAGTATCAAAATTCAAAGGTTTTAATTACGTTGTGGTGACGGATTAAGAATACAGAGTGTCACCACCCCTATTCATCTCACGTGGGTGTCGTAAAAGGCGACTAAGGGATAAACACAGACACAGACAAACAAGACAACATCAATGCAAAGAGAATGAAACCTTGAAACCAACCCTATACTAACCCGTCTGGCCAGCGTGGTATAGTAGGCCAATACCTCCTTTTCAAGGAGAGGCCTATGTCCAGCAGTGGACTGTTAAAGGCTGTTGATGATGATGATGAATTACGTTGTCGGTTTTTGAGGTGGAAGTTACGGACTTTTCTTGAATGTTTGAAGGTCATATTGGTTCGGATATACTGTAGGCGCTATACATATTTGTAAGTGCGATGATTGGCGACGGTCACACTTTTTTTCATATTAAGATTGCCAAAGTGTCTACTCTGCCTAATGGAAAGCATGAGTAGAATCCGAGAATAGTGATATCATCCTTATTGTGACTGCAATGCAACATAGTGACAGCATGACAGCAGACCCCACACTATGGCGGCCTAGTGAGCTGCTTCCTCATAATTTGACCTGCGCTTTCGCACTGACTAAAGAAACACCAGAGCACCAATGCTGTCAGTTTAAATTACTTCGTCTATCTATACAACTGTTCCGTTACAGATTGTAGTGTGAAGTGATATGACGCTAACAATCCAAATGATGGGGATCTTGGTTTTTTCTTTATAGTGTTGGAAAGTACATAAAAACATGGCAGTAGGCGGTGCGATGCTAGTACTAGTAGTATGATCACTTCTACATATGAATTTGTTCTTTAGAGTGAGACAGTGCCGCAACGCCGAAACAAACTCGTAAGATATAAATATATAGTAAACTTTCACCCGCGGCTCCGCCCGCGTCTATGTCAGTTATCGCGGTAAAATGTAGCCTATGTCCTTCCTCAGACTCTAGACTATCTGCGTACCAAATTTCATCAAAATCAGTTTAGCAGTGTAGCCGTGAAAACGTAACAGACAGACAGACAGAGTTACTTTCGCATTTATAATATTAGTAGGGATGTATGTTTTAGATCTTAAAAGTCTTACTCGATTCGTCGTCACTATAAGTTTGAAAAGTAGAAATCAAGTTTGTTTTAAATATCTGTGTATATTTCGAATTTCATTAATTTTTGACTTGTGTGTTTCAAAAACCATTACTTAAAATATAAGTTATACTTTGACACTGACTCAGACTCGGTCATCAAAATCTAGCTTCTATCGAACACAAAAGCTTTAAGATTAAAATAGCATAATTACTTATAATTTTTCAACAGGGCGTATGCACCACTCCGCCAGCACGCCGGCGGGGGTGGACGGCGCAGGTGGAGGTAGCCGGACACCGCCCGCTACACCCAAGAAAGGCGGCAAGATGTTGGCCGTCAGGGTTCAGATGCTAGACGAGTCAATATCCATGTTCCAGATACAGGTGAGTCTTATTATCTTCTCTGATTGTCAGACTATAGTAATGAGTCAAGGTACGACCAACGATACGATAGGTACGGTGTAGGTTTAAATGTTTCGTTATTATCAGTACTAAGAACTTAATTAGGGTTGGGCGGTAACTGTTACTGTCTGTGAGATAATGGACAATTTAGAATATTATACAATGACGACTATCTAGAAAATTTTTCGGGTGATGGTAAATATGTACTAGAAATATTCCTAGCCCTTATCCCTAAGATTACGTACGGCCGACTACTAGTTCAACCGGTTTTACGTGAATATCAGTTTTTTCACTTAACAACTATCATCGGACCTCCGGGCGAACTGAATTCGTACTAGTTGTCAGTATATACAGAAGAGCCAAAGAACACTTTTGGCCGATCCGGGATTTGAACCCATTATCTCCTGATCGGCAGTCGCCACACCGAAGCAGTTTGTACTGAAAATCACTTAGGTATTTACACAAATAACACAATTAGAATAAAAGTAACAGATTTTATAGATTTTCTAAATTATTATTATTAGAACCATACAGAGCAATTTCATTTAAGCTGATGAAAGTTGTCGATGGCATTAATTATTCGTTACTTGGTGCCGGATATGCGGGCGTAAGACAAAAGCGCAGAAGGGATGATGATGACATCAGAGACATTAAAAACTTGATATCATCCTTATCATCGAAAGTAGACCAGAAATTTTCGGAACTCAGAAAGAGTAACGAAGAACTTAAAGAAAGCTTGCAGTTCATCTCGGATAAATACGATCAGATTCTGGCGACTCTCTGCAAACTGGAACAGGACAGAGCTGATGATAAAGCAATGATGCGAAGGTTGGAGGAGAGGATTGAGATGCTGGAGCGTAAGGGTAGGTCAGCTAACGTAGAAATACGTAACGTACCTGCTATTACGAAAATCAACAAAAAAATTGAAACCAAGAATGATATTACTGAGATAGTGAAGGGCTTGGCGAGGACTGTGGACGTTGAAATAGGTGATTGCGATATAAGGGATATTTACAGAGTTCCTGCACAAAAGGAGGGGACTAAACCCATCATGGTCGAGTTTACTAGTGTATTGAAGAAGGAAAAAATTATACAGGGTGTTAAATTTTTTAATAAAAATAAGGATACTAATGCCAAGCTAAATACTGAGCATCTCAACATACCAGGACCCGTCAAACCCGTATACATATCTGAAGCACTAACGGCTAGTGGACAGAAACTATTTCACGCGGCAAGGAAGTTCGCACGCGAGAATGAATTTTCCTACTGCTGGACTTCGCGTGGCCTAATCTATCTGAGAAAAACTGAAGGTGATCCACCAATCCGAGTTGAAAGTGAGGTGCATCTTAATAAGTTAGTGAAAAATAAATGACTATGGAACGTTTTCACCGCTAGTTTATTGCGTTCGTATTGCATGTTTTTTTGTTTTTATTTTTACTTATATCTACACTCGGTTCCAAAAATTACGGGTCAGTCACAAAAATTGAAATACCTCCAGAACTGTAAAAGCTAGATCAATGAAATAATAAACAGAATAAAGACTTTTTAGTTGCGCTTCTAATAGCATATTATTTAAACTGGTTGATGAAAAAAACTTCATTAGAAAAACAAAATTTAAAAAAATGACTATTTTTAAAAACAAAATTTTTGTTTCATGCCATTATGGATGCTTTCCATTTCTATTCTGTCACAAAAAAAATTATCGTGAACGTCTTCCACGTGCATAATTATTATTCTGTGAGGTGAAGCATGGCAGTCACGCTAGAGGAATGTACCAGAATCCTAACTTTTTTGGAACTTGGGCGGAGCCAGCGTGAAACAGCCAGAAACATTGGTGTATCTTTGTCGACTGTTCAGCGGGTAGTCCAGCGGTACCAAGAGACCGGATCACACCTTAGAAGACCAGGAAATGGCAGACCAAGATGCACAACGGCCAGGGAAGACAGACAACTGGTGGCTACAATGCTCCGAAATCGTTTTCAAACTGCTGTTGGTCTAAAAACTCACTTTATTCGCTTTGGAGGTGGCAATTTAAGCGCTCAAACAGTAAGAAGACGTCTTGCTGAAGCAAATTTGAAACCATTGAGGCCCGCAAATGGCCCCAAACTGGAACGGGGACATCGAATTGCAAGACAGAGATACGTGCGCGAACACCTAAACTGGACACTAGACGATTGGTCTAGGGTAATGTTCACGGACGAGTCTAAATTCATGCTTTATAAGCATGATGGTAGGCAGTTGGTGTACAGAAGACCAGGGGAGCGCTTCCATCAAGCGTGTGTGGAGGAAAAAGTGGCGTACGGTGGAGGCTCCGTACAAGTTTGGGCTGGGATTTCTGCTGAGGCCCGCACCGAGCTGGTGCTCATTCAAAATGGAACTCTAAATGCAGAGAGGTACGTGGAAGAGATCCTCAATGAACATGTAGGTCCTTTCATGGCCAGGATGGACCGGCATGGCATATTAATGCATGATAATGCGCGTCCCCATACCGCCAGAATTGTACATGACTACCTTGAAGAGGTCGGTATCGAACTCATGCAGTGGCCAGCGCGAAGCCCGGACTTAAACCCCATCGAGCACGCCTGGGACGAGCTTCAGAGATGCGTGAAAGGTCGAAACCCCCCACCAATCACGCTTCCCGAGCTCATACAAGCACTGGTGGAGGAATGGGAAGGTATTCCTCAGCACCGGCTCCGAAATTTGGTGTACAGCATGCCTAATCGCCTGGAAGCTGTCAGAAGAGCTCGTGGAGGCAATACAAAGTATTAAATGAAGAAAGTGATGAAAAACAGCAAAAAAACAATCATAAAAAAAATGTGATCTTAAGAAAAATATGACTACTTTAGTTTTTTTTTAATTTAAGATTAATATTGTGGGTGTAACTAAGTTTTATTTAATTTTTTATCTGTATAATTAAATTCTCAATTGAACAGTCTTCGTTTCATTAGGATGGCATACGTAGTTCGGGAGATATTCGGGTTTATGTGACTGACCCGTTATTTTTGGAACCGGCTTTATTTATAGGATTGGAGGCTATTGTAGATCTCAATGTATTACATAGATGTTGTTACTTGCTAAAATTATACGCACACGAGTTGAAAGTTACTGTAAAAACGTATGTAAAATGTGTATATCTAGAGATTCATGTTTCACAAATTACTATAAATTCGAATTTATGGCCTCAATACTCACTTAATCTATTATGGTTTTACAAATTGTGGGTTATTTTAGATTCTTATATATTACTTAAATTTTTAAATTGTTCGTTACAGATTTATAAGTTGGAATCTACTTTGGATTTTTATACATTGCTACAATATTTAAATTATTTATTAGGCCATCGCAGTACATTCAAACTAACATATTGCATAACACGAAAAATACAAAATAATTACGTCGCAGTTTCAACGATTCACACATTACACAAACGAGTCTGTTCAGTGACAACGGGTATCTTTGTAAATTATGGTCATTTTTTGGGGTTCAGTTATGACTTAAGTTATAATATTCGATTTGACACGCGAACATTCTAGTTTAATAGATCACTTCGAAGTTTCAGAGTCATGTAGATGCGCGCCAGAAGAGTGCGTAAGGCTCACTTCTATGGACAGTCTCAAAATAATGACTCAAAACATTAGAAGTCTTTCAGCAAATGTGTCAGGCTTTTTGACGTTATTGACAAGAATGTCTATAACAGTGGATATTATTGTTCTCACTGAATGTTGGCTGATATGTAATCCCAATATTCCTGCGTTAAACGGATATACGTCATTTGTAACGTCGAAGAGTCTAAATAAGAATGATGGAGTTGTGGTTTGTGGTATACATCAATAACAAACTATCTAATATTACTGTTACTGAGCCTGATATTAGGGATGCAAATTGTCTTCAAATACATGTGAGGAGTGATGTTTGTGTTCTTGCAATGTATAGACCCCCTTCATATAGAGACATTTCGAACTTTCTGTGCTCCATTGACCAGGTCTTGACTACAAATCGGGCAGTTGGAAATTTGATGATTATTGGAGACATTAACATAGATATTGCTAATGGGTCTAGAGATGCAAGAGTTCATGAATACTTGAATCTTAATGCTACCCATGGGCTACTCCCAGCTCATTCTAGAATCACTCATGGCAAAACTTCTTTGGACCACGTATTTCTGAGGACAAAGCTGAAGGCCCTGACCATAGTTATCGATTCCACAATAACAGATCACAATGCTGTTTTAGTGACTCTTGATAAATCTCAAGTCGAAAATCAATGCAATGTGAAAACAAGAATTGATCACACAGAATTAGAAAATCAGCTGCGGAAGTGTAACTTTTCGTGTATATATGAGTATACAGATGCGAATGTCGCAATGGAATACTTTGTAAAGAACCTGAAAAATGCCTTGGAACTGAGTACCTTTATTCTTTCTGTACCTCATCGCCTAAAAATCATCAAACCTTGGATTACCCCAGGGGATTTACGGTGTATGAAAAATAGGGATAAAATGTACCTAAAACTAAAACGCGATCCAAATAATTCAATTCTAGCCACGACTTACAAAAGATACAGGAACTTCTGTAATGCCCCCCTAAAAAACCTGAAAAGGTCATATGATAAAGTTCAACTGTCCAAAGCCCAATCACATCCCAAATTATGTGGAACATTATTAGAGATATCACTCATTCCAGGAAAATTAAATCGACAGCAAGTGATCTGTTAAAAGTTAAAAGTACACCACAGGAATCGATTGACACTGTTAATCAGACTTTCGTCAATGTGGGAAAAGAGTTAGCAAATAGAATAGAAATTTCAGCACAACAAAACATTGACCACACTAATGATTCGTCAACAGATTCGCCCTGTCATTCACTTGTATTCCTAGAAACTGATAAGAGAGAAGTTGAGGACATGATTTTGTCTTTGCGCAGTAACTGTGCAACGGGTATCGACGGCATTTCATCTAACCTGCTAAAACAATACCGCACTATTTTAATACCCCCATTAACATTTATATTTAATTTATGCATAAACACTGGTGTCTTTCCTGATCTACTGAAAAGAGCACTTGTCCTACCTATCTTTAAGTCTGGGGATAGAGAGCGCGTTAACAGCTATAGGACAATTTCAATACTACCATCGATATCAAAAATCTTAGAGAAAATTATGAATAACCGTCTTAAAAAGTTTCTCCACTCAAATAGCATTTTAGCAAACAATCAATTTGGTTTCCGCAATAACATGTCTACCAACGATGCAGTTCATGACTTGACAAATCATATAGTAACTATATTGGATAAAGGCGAAAAATGTGTTGGCATCTTTTTGGAGATGGCTAAGGCGTTTGATGCGCTGTCTATACCTTTACTTAAGCGGAAATTAGAAAGGATTGGAATAAGGGGCAAGCAATTGGAATTGTTTAAGAGTTACCTAACCGATCGTACTCAATCTGTGAAGATTGGTGAACATGTTAGTCGGAGCGTCCCAGTTGAACATGGGGTCCCACAAGGTAGTATTCTTGGGCCCACACTGTTTCTTGTTTATATAAATGAGATGTGCAGGTTGGAACTGAAAGATGGGAAATTGCTGGCATTTGCGGATGATACAGCATTCATTTTTAAAGGACATACTTGTAATCAAGCTTTTAATGCTGCTCAAACTGGCCTTAATAGGGTAATAAATTGGCTTACCGTGAATTACTTATCGATTAACGTGGACAAGACCAAATATTTGACATTTAGCATAAGGGATTCGTGTGCACTGACTGGGGATAAGTTTTCAATAATCGCTCATATCACATAGTAAATAATCATAGAACTTGTGACTGCCCTAAACTAAACAACTCTACCTATATAAAGTATTTGGGAGTGATCATAGATGAAAGGCTTAGTTTTGCACACCACATTGATCATTTAACAGGACGAATTCGAAAACTTATCTTTATTTTTAGGCATTTGAGACATGTCGCTGATTCAAAAATTTTAAAAACTGCTTATTACACCTTGTGCCAATCATTGATAGGATATTGTATTTCTTCATGGGGTGGCGCCGCAAAAAGTAATTTAATACGATTAGAACGAGCGCAGAGAGCGGTGTTGAAGGTGTCGCACTTCAAGCCTTTTCGTTTTCCTACTAAGGACCTGTATGACCTCTGTAAGGTGCTAACAGTGCGACAGATGTTTATACTGCAGGTAGTACTGAGACAACATTCATTAAACTCTCAACTTCGGCACCCTCGTCTGCGCGAAGAATCAGTTTACCACTTAGTGCTCCTCATAGGACAACCTTTAGCCAAAGATTTTTTTGCTTTCTTGGTCGGTTCCTGTATAACAAAATAAATAGGATTCTATTGATAGGTAGTAGGACGAGAAATGACTGCAAAATCGTAGTTACTGAATGGCTTTATAAACTGACATAATTATGACGACACAGAAACTTTAATTCATCCACTATCCTGAAATATCCACTCACTAAACTACATACAAATATAATACACAAACACACACACAAACACACACATAACATTCATTTTGTTGCAAGGATTCACTGTTACTAGAAATGTATTTGTTATGGTTTTCTTAATTTAATATACCTTTAAATTGTTTTTTTTTAACTTACTAGCAAGGATAACTCTGTATATAGTTCCAGATGTGTATATTTGTAAGCTTGCCTAAAGGTCGCTGGTACTTATAGCTCAGGTATTTC
Source organism: Phragmatobia fuliginosa (assembly GCA_932526445.1). Classification (NCBI taxonomy): domain Eukaryota; kingdom Metazoa; phylum Arthropoda; class Insecta; order Lepidoptera; family Erebidae; genus Phragmatobia; species Phragmatobia fuliginosa. The sequence goes on along the minus strand of OW052058.1, from coordinate 5,412,633 downwards.
CTATTTTAAGTACCAGCAGAACATTTCTGGTGTATTAATATACAAATACTTGCTAAATTGCTCAGCATGAACTGGAGATGTATTAGAATGTGTAATTGTAAATTGTAATAATAATAAATAAATAAATAAAATAAATAAACTTGCTATGAGTACATAAGTTTTGTGAATCAAGAACGCAAGAAAATGGAGCGTAATTTTCTTTGAAGGAGATCGGTTCTTTATAAGTTTTCCAATTACATAAATCTAACAAAGCTACGTCCGTAATCTTATTCATAATTGTTTTTTTTTTTTTCTACTTACGTGAGACAAAGGTCACGTTAAGCAATCGGTCCAGGTTGTTATCATAACAGTCGTGAAGCTTTGTTGGAGGCCTTCGGGCGCCTTAAAATTATCCAACGGCAAGATTTACGTAGCTGCAACGTTCTTGCCAGTGCCCAACTCGCACTCGGCGAGGGTGGGGAGTGTGGGGACGTATCGCCTTACCCCTCTCCTGAGAGGAGAGCCGAGCCTAGCAGTGGTACAAATCAAATCAAATCAAATCAAACCATTTTATTTCAAGTAAACCATACAACGGCACTTTTGAAACGTCAAGTAGTCAGTCAGTAGTCAGTCGTGAAGCTAATCGTCTGTTCCAATTCGTAGATCCTATGGAGAAGAACAGACAAGAAACTCTATGGACACTATTTTACGTACGTTATGGGTGGTTGATGTATGATGTTTCTACTTCTTAAAAGTTTTCCATCCATTTCTAAATTTTATTCATATCTGAAGATGCTGTGTGTTTTTTTTTCTGTATCTGTGAAAACGTGTGAAATTTTATAACTAGTGGATAACTGACGAAACGCATAAAGGAGAATGCGAACGGTGTAAAAGAAACGCTTCTGAAAACGAATGCAGACGGTTATACTAATGATACCTTTGATGATGAACCAGGAAAGAAAAAAACATTATCTTATTACAATGTTTTATGATTTTTTTAAACATTACATAATTAATATAATATAAAGGCCAGAATATATCTAAGGTGTATCTGACACCAACGTCACCTAAACTTTAAGATGCCTAAATCGATAAAGAACTTAAGAACGTTTGAAATTATGAACAACCGAACGATCAAAATGCTAGATAAAGATTTAAAATTATTTTGAGGTAAAGTTATAGTATTAAAAGATTGTTCTAATTCTTTTTCACCCAGTACGGTGCTGTAAATTTAGGGGAAAATATTTGACCTGAACCCTTTTGTCAGCGTTTTATTTTTGGATACAGTGGCGATACAACGGTTCTGTGAAATCGGCTTGTTTATATTTTTTTATCAAACAATGTTGTTGACGAGAGACTTCCTCTCATTTAATGACTAGTCCACGCCAGTAGCATATTTTATATTTTGTGTAAATGTTACGTTAAGGGTACTAATGATAGAAAAAATAAAAGTTTCTTATTACTCTATACGCTCTAATCTTAGAAACTGTTAGTCCAATTTAAACAATTCTTTCATTTTTAGATAAAATATATCGAAGGAAGACAATATCATCACGCATTGAATAAAAGCAGTTGAATAATAATAAAAATGTTGCACAAACCGGGCAAAATAATTCCTTTTGAGATCTTCTATTGCGTGCGCTGCGTAATATGTTGAAATTAAAAAAAAAAAAAAAACTAAAAGCGGCCAAGTGCGAGTCGGACTCGCCCATGAAGGGTTCCGTAGCTTCATATAAAAGTTTTTGTAGTTCGTTGTAACTTGCATCAATCTTTTAATAATAGTGTTTTGATTGAAAAAAATTTAAATTGCGGTTCATGATTTATGACGTATTAAAAAAAAACTACTTACTAGATCTCGTTCAAACCAATTTTCGTTGAAAGTTTGCATGGTAATATACATCATATATTTTTTTTAGTTTTATCACTCTCTTATTTTAGAAGTTACAGGGGGGGTGACCAACATTTTACCTCTTTGGAAGTATCTCTCGCGCAAATTATTCAGTTTAGAAAAAAATGATATTAGAAACCTTAATATCATTTTTGAAGACCTATCCATATATACCCCGTAGGGTTTTGATGAAAAAAATATTTTTGAGTTTCAGTTCTAAGTATGGGGACCCCCAAAATTTATTGCTTTTTTTCTATTTTTGTGTAAAAATATTAAAGCGTTTCACAGAATACATCTACTGCCCAAGTTTCAACAGTATAGCTCTTATAGTTTCGGAAAAAAGTGGCTGTGACATACGGACGGACAGACAGACAGACATGACGAATCTATAAGGGTTCCGTTTTTTGCCATTTGGCAACAGAACCTTGAAAATGTCCTAATGATTCAGAAAAGTTTTTAGAAATGATGCAAAGAAATTAAAATTAATACACAACATGAAACATTAGCGATTCTAAGCGGTTTTGCTGGTTTTTGGGCACTAATCCGCTCCTAACGTTCAAAGCGTGATGTATACCTATGTGTTATTCCTTAATTAATACTCCACCTAACACAAACAAAAAGCATTAAAATGTGACTGATAGTCTAAAATAATGAAGCGAAATAACTTTACAGCCTTTTCATGTTAGTATAGATATAGTAATTATCTACAAAATGTATGTTAAGAACCAACCAATATTTCTAGAAAGTTCATCGAAGCTAAAAATACCTATACTCTTTAGCAACTTGGCAATGGAAATACATTTAAATTGTCTAGTATGCGCTGAGTGAATAACAATTACGTGAACTTGTCATCGAAAGACAAATTATAAGAAAATTGACTCCACAACCTTGTAGGAGGAGCTGTTGTCTTGAGTGGGCAGGGCGGCAGCACGGGACCCTTTCTTTTCGACTGACACAGGTTCTCTCCGGGCATGGTTGCTTCGGGAAGTATCTACACTGGGTCGCCAGGAGGGAATTGAGTCCCGCCTGCCACCACTGCGACTGCAGTGAGGACTCGGCTTATCACACGCTGGCAGCCTGCCCCGCATGGGCGACGCAGCGCCGGGCCCTCACTGGAGGTCCTCACTCAAGGAGGCGGCGGAGAAGGTCCAGGACGGCGACATCCACTCGGACACGATCCGCCGCCGTCGAACCGGGCGGCGGAGGCGCGCACAAATGCGCCTCATGCCGCCTTGAGTGTGGCCGCGGGTGAACGAGACGGGTTTTCCCCTCCATCCGCCTTAGTTTGGTCGAGGGGTTGGCGTCCGTGTGTACCGGACGCCGCCTAAAAGAGGGTCGTCGTACAGAGACGAAGCCCCCCTCTAGAGCGGGCATGCGCTGGGAGGAGTCCAGAAGTAGATATGACCCTGGACTCCTCCTAAAATTTTATAATCTCTGTCATATTCTAGACTAGCTTTTCGCCCGCGGCTTCGCCCGCGTGGAATTCGTTTTTATCGCGCGACATTGTTTAATCTACCCTTACCGTATCGTGCTATATAACCGATTTCCACGCGGGCGAAGCCGCGGGCGGAAAGCTAGTAATGATTATATTTGATAAAATAGTGTTTTTAATATTGAAAAAATAGTGTTTTTAATATTGAAAATATCATCATCATCATCATTAAAAAAAAGGGTCTAGGCTATACAAAATCACGATTGAGCCTTTATGGGCGATGTATTGATCATAAACGTAGGTGAAACTGCTTCGAAATACTAATACTAATAAAACGGAAGTCTGTTTATGTACTGACACACTGAAATCGATGTTATATGCATGTATAGGATGGTGTGTTAGGCAGTAAACCACAGTCCAAATGGGAAACCATGCTATTATGAGACATTTGTTAAACAAAGCTTACATCCAGTATATCCGCATCCCATTTAAAAAATTGGTGCGTGCAATTATTCGTAGCCATGCACCGATGTGTCAAGGATATGTAATGAACGTTCTACTAGCTATCGCTAATTTAGTCACCGCTAACTATTTTGAATTTGAAATAAGTTCTCCTTGTAAGGCATGGCCCCGTGCATAATGCGACCGCAGTCCTCAAACTGCCTTAGCCGCATACGACTCCCAGAGGATGTGCAAAGTTATATAGGGTTTGCCTTTGCTTTAAATATTTTAGCATTACGGCACTTTGAAAGTTTAATCTTTTTATGGTTTTTTAAATGGTCTGTCTTGTTTTAGTCAATTAAATGATTAGAACTTGTTACACCGTCATATACAACCGTTTTAAAATAAAATTGTGATTTTAGTATCTATTTCAATCATATCTAAATTATTCCCCAGTGACAATGCAGCGTAAATATACCAGTAAAATGATTACAATACGAGTAAAATGATTTACACATTACATTTTAAACACAAAAGTAATTGTAATGACTAATATTACGTACTAGGATGGTTGTGTTTATACCTCATAATTCTAATGTACACATTGTTACTATTTAGCAAGTTTTTAGTTAAATATTGTAAAAGAAAAAGCAGTTACGAGTATTATAATCAAGGACAAATTCCTCCGCAATAAAATGGATTAATCGTTTAGTTGAACCGGTAATGTTTCAGATCATCCATCACTAACTGACTTCTTGTCAAATTGACTGAAAGAACATAAATTATTGGACCGGCTTTTTTAAGCGTTACACGAAAGAGGCGGCTGTAATTAATGTTATCGTGTCTTTAAAGCTTATAATAATAAATGGAGAGTACAGTACATAAGGTAACTTTGAGAAATCTCATTTTAGCGATTCGTTAGTGGTTGTTTTTTTTAATCGGGTTTTGCCGTACAATGTAAAGCGTCCCCCGATCGATATTCACGTAAAACCGTGATGACTCTTATCTTTTTCACGATTTTAGCCGAATTTAGCCAACGGCCTTAGGGTCCTTATGCAGAGTTGAGGTTGTCTCTCTACGTCTTTTATAAATATATACGATTTTTTAATTTGAACTTTAGTTTTACACAGGTAAAGTAGTTGTTATTCATTAATTTTGTTTCTTTTTTTCTTTTATAGCTGTGTTCACAATTTTATAATATTTACGACATATGTTTTGCTACTTACAATATATTTGTTATATTTGTTTACCACACGTTGGTGAGGTTTTTATTTATTTACAAAAGAAGTAAATCATCATTATCTTTTAATATTTCACTGCTGGACATAAGCTTCTCCTTCGAAAGCAGATTTTGTTTCTACGGACCATACGGGGTGGTATAGGGTTTTGTTTAAAGTTTTCTTTTTTTTCGCAGTGATGGCTGATTGGCTTAAGTAAATTCAGCAAAAATGGACAAATATGATGTAACCTTTTTTGGCACATTGTGGAGGACAGACTCTTTGGATACTAATGTTATACTTACTTAATGTGGGCTACAATTAATTGTCTAGGACGAAGAATTTGTGTATAAGAAAGTCCATGTAAGAGAAATGTGTAGGGCGGTACAATTGCAAATTATTAAACAAAAGAAAATTAATGTGTTCTGCTTTCTATTCAACATAATGCGGGTTGACTTAAGCTTTCAACTCATGCTTATGTTGAACCGAAATAGAGTTTACTTTGTTTATAATTTAGTTGTGTTTTTGTTTATCCAGTTGACCATTAAAGTCTGTTGATGTTTTAGTTTACTTTTAATTTAGTTCCCCACCTCGTTTCTGTCTGGTTAGTGTATTACTCGTAGTTAGATAATCCTTTTTAGGGTTCCCTTTAGGGGTCCCTTATAGATTCGTCAAGTCTGTCTGTCTGTCCGTCCGTATGTCACAGTCACTTTTTTCCGAAACTATAAGAGCTATACTGTTAAAATTTGGTCAGTAGATGTATTCTGTGAACCGAATTAATATTTTTACAGAAAAATACAAAAAATCAATAAATTTTGGGGTACTTGGCAGCTTTTTGAAGTCTGGTTATTGTTCTTTTCTTAACATTTACGTGGTGTTAGGCTAATATAAGTTACTCCTTATGTTATCAGTAATTTACCGGTGAAAATCCCATAAAAATCGGTATAGCCATTCCGTTTCCTGAACCCAATCAGTCAGGCTGACAAACAAAAAAAAGAAAAAAAAATGTTGTAAGTACTGTATCTACTTTCATAACATGCATATAGTAAAAACTGTCCATTTGACATTAGAAAGAGATACAGTCAATTTTATTTACTTGTATAGAGTTTTTAGAAATGAACTGCTGTCGATTGTGTTAATTTATTTATTTATTTTATTTATTTATTTTTGAAGAAGGCTTACAGACTAATATACTTATGGTTAATACAATTAAGTTTTTAAGTTGCTAACAACAAGCCTCCGTATGTATGTTGTACATATTACACTGGTCTCAGTGCTACTTATATAATTAGAAGTAACTTTTTGGTTATATACATGCATAAACAGATACAAAAGCAGACAGACAAATAAGAAAAATAAAAAATTAATTATAGTGAAACTAATGGTAAACCTACAGAAAAACTACAATATTACACAAGAAAATATTAGGATTATATAAGAGAGCAATCTGAAACACAATTTAAAATTATATATATAGACACAACATACTTATATAATACTTATTTAAAACCGTTTTTTTTTTTTTTTTTTGTACATGTATAAACACTCGAATCCTTTGTAAAATACTTTACCTTCACGTTGTTGTTTTCTGATTCTGCTAATAACGAAGCATTCGTGGTAAATCACGAGTTCTTTGCTGCAAGTTTGTAGAACCACGCTGATTTCAGCATAAATGGGCCAGTTCTATCAGGGCAGTATTATCCTCACACAGAAGCCCCACCTCAAATGAGACCCTCCGTGCTGTTGTGTTTCGTTGGTGAGGGCGAGACCGAAAGCCTAATGTAGCAGAAGCATCTCCGTAAGCCACCATAGTGTCGGTCACTATGCTGGACTGTATGCATTTACAATGACACCATTGGATTCTACTTATGCTTTCGCTTAGGTACTTTGCCAGTCTTAAATGAAGCAAGTGTCCACCTGAACTCTTCTCATATGCGTACATAACAGTTCCCTTTCAATAAAGCAATCTTAAAAACCGTGTACAAAATTAATTCCATTATATCCGATCATATTATTTTAGTCTAGATAAACCATTAGGAAAGGAAATTACTTCTTGTTTTATTAAGTAAGTGTGGGTAGCGCAGACGGCATTCAGAATTCATTGGCTTTTCCCACGATCGAGCTCCCGGTGCTACGATAGACTGACGATTACATTGTTTGTATACGTTTAATTGATTTGTTTCTATGTTTGTTTTTATCATTCTGATATCATTATTTATAAATAACAGTAATTTGATTCCGTATATAGTTTTATGACCAAGCTCTTCAAGAAAGAGAATAAAGGTAATCGCACACTTATCCGAGCCGACGTCGAACGAGTCGAACGAAACGAATTTTAGAATTCTATATATGAAATCTCATGAAACCTTGCACACTTTCCCGCATCGAATCGTCCGCATCTGGAAGAACCCCAGAAATCCTAGACGAATTCGGATGACGTCATCAGATTCGGCGCGGATTATGCGGTCCCCTCGATCGATGCGCTCGCATTCTATCAGTTGCGTATGACAGAGCAACGTGCGAGTACTATTTTTTGAAATGATTTCTTTGACGCGGTCGATGCTTTCGGCGCTGTCGATTCTTCTGGTGCGGATAAGTGTGCGAGGCCTCCTTGACTTCGATTCGTTCGACGCGTTCGGCTCCGATAAGTTTACGTTCACCATTAACCAGACCCGACAGCCCTTAATAGAATGTCTTGGTGCCGTGAAACTAGGAGAGCCGACGAAGCGATATCGTTCACTCATGCATCGCTCCCCTCGCCAAGGGAAGGGAGCGACGAGAACCACCCGCCATTACACGCAATGATATTTTAAGAGTGGTTATCGATTGTTATACGTAGATAAATATATATGAGATATACCTTCTAACAAAGAAGTATACCTTCTAAGAAAATGGAGCAGAATTCGTAAGAAAAAATGATTAAATGACTGACAATTTTACGAAAACTTGCGGAAATTATGCGTGTACTGACTGTGTCAGAATCAGATATGATATAATGCTTGTGGAGTTTCAGAATATCTTTACTTCTACTCTGTTGTAGACGTTTTGTAATAGACGACATATTTTAAAGATTTCTTTGTACAATTCCTTAGCCCATATAATACTGGCAGAGAATGCCTCATGGCAATAAGTCTGCCTTTGTACAAGATGTGCATTTAGTTTAAATAAATGACCATTCAGAATATTTTTACATTAGTATTCTACAATATGAGTAATTTTCGTAAATGAAAAAAAATCCCCGTTGAAAAATGTATGGGAACTAAACTTGGTTGCTTAAAAGTACAATGGCAAAAAGCCAGAATAGCCCCTGTCCCATTTATACCACTCAACTTTGTTCACGAGCCGTTTACTTGGCAATAATCGAGTGTTGCATTCACGAACCCTCACAGCCTAGCTATAAAGTCTTAACTATGTCCAATAAATTTCGTCTAAAGTACTGGTTATTGCCTAAGCTTTGAATATAGATATTGTCACACTATTACCATCTTTAACATTGCTTATATTTTGCAAATAGACTGCTCTTCATTATTGTCAAAATTAAATTTCAAGCACCTGTAAGATATCCTTGAGCCCTTATAACGTACATCCATCTCTTCGCAGGACAATCCTTGTAGTTCATTCCATTATTGCACGATCGTGCAAACAGCCTGCAGTAATTTGGTGGATATTCATTCTTTTTTTATAATCAAGCCTATCAAAGTGACTACTCTGCTTAATGGAAAGCATGAGTACAATCCAGGAATAGGGTTCACCATCCTAATTGAGAAGGCGAGCAACACAGCATGGTGACACATACCATGCTGCGTTGCTCGATAGATATGTCTGCATAATTTTTTTAACACCTATCCATATTATTCGTTTGAAGAAAAAACAATTTTTGAGTTTTAGTTTCAAGTATGGGGACCCCCAAAATGTATTGTCTATTTTCTATTTTTATGTGAAAATCTTAATGCGGTTCACAGATAACATCTACTTACCAAGTTTCAACAGTATGGTTCTTATGGTTTCGGAAAAAAGTGGCTGTGACATACGGACGGACAGACAGACAGAGATGACGAATATATAAGGGTTCCGTTTTTTGCCATTTGGCTACGGAAACCTAAAAAGTGATCATTTAAAATGTACCGGTGTAAATAATTGTGGATGAACCAATAAAGAAAATAAATAAAAGGAGAGCATAAACTAAGAGTAAAGGAAATGTTATGTTTTCTTCACGTGTTTCCTTCCCACCATGATCCCGGGTCCTTTAAGCAGGGCGTGAAAAAGCATCTTAATAAGCCGCCATAGTGTGGGCCGCCATACTTTACTGTCTGCATGTGCGGCAATGATGTATGGTTTCCCCCACTCTTGGATTCTGCTCATGCTTTCCATCAGGCAGGGTAGAGTCACTTTGGTAGGCTAAATATAAAAAAAAAAAAGTTTTTTCAACACCTCTGTTAACATATATGTAAAACGTTTGTTTAGCTAAAATCCGAGAACATAACACACAAATACATCCATATTTGCCTAAAAATAGAACTTATTAATATGTATTCGCATAGGAATATTGTTTACCAGTCGCTAAACATAGGTGTATTTTGCATAAATGGAGATGAGTATAAAAATAAAATAGAATGTGTTTACAAATAGCAAATAAGTGTGAATATAATTACTTACTACAAGTGTGAATAAAAATTGTTTGTTCAAAATAACAACAATATTGGTATCATGTTAGGAACATTTTAGCATGAACCTTAACGTGGATTGCGGTTTTCCCTTTGACTTTGGATCAGCTTATTACCGTGATACTTGATACACTGATTGACTGTGTACATAGATAGGAGTATATTATTACTATATGCAGAATAATCTAACCAAGCTGCCATGGTAAGGGTCACCATGCTACAATGCCTACCCTCACAATAAGCATGGTGACCCCTACTCCTGGATTCTACTCATGCTTTCCATCAGGCAGAGTAGAGTCACTTTGGCAGGCTTAAATATAAAAAAAAAAAAAAAAAAAAAAAAAAAAAAAAAAAAAAAAAAAAAAAAAAAAAAAAACTAGCTGCATCGCGCGGAGCCAAGATAGTGGAAAAAAATATAAGCCCAAGTTCGTCCTTATGTCTTCAGCTATCTGTCAGCGAAAGTACCATCAAAATCGCTGAAGCCGTTCCAGACATTAGCCGGAACAATCAGACAAAATTAAAAAAAAAATGCTTTTACGATGCACCTTAGGAACCGTATATACTTTCATATGCATTTAGTAAAAAAAACATTTGATATACCAAACATACACTTCGAATTTGTTTATCAAATATAAATAGAATAGGAGTTAGTTCAGTAGTTGAAGTTTGACCAACTAAACCAATGTTGCCATGTTATTTAAACAACATAATATTCTATAACAACATGCTATGATGAATTGATTGCTTATTTCATGCTAAGGCGGTACTAAAGTAAGCAGTCACTTTACAATTAATAAATGTTGTGATTAGGTTCCAAAAACATCTAGGAACTCATTAAAATGTACATACAAAGTTTTCTTCCTAATCGGCCCAGCCATTTAGAAGGAGTGAGGTGCCAAACACGCGTTTCTGTAAATTCATTCAGTGTTTACCCCTTTATAACGTTACAAACTTTACTTCTTGATAATATTAAATAGATCTTCTTCTTCCTAGCCTTTAACAATCCTAAGACTCTTGGGGTCGGCTACTAGTATCGACGATAACATATTGGCCGAAATTTAACCAGGTCCCGAATCTTGTAGTATATTTTATTAAATGGCTTATTGTACCGATTCGCCAACTTGAAATTCGAAAAGTAATTTTCGCCTCAGGGAAATTATTTGTCTCTAAAGGAAAGTGAACATTAAAAACTTTTAAGGAAGAAAGGCAGTAAAATACCTTTGACCTAAATAATCCGCTGAATGAAACATGATTTGATCCATTAAGGAGTGACCTACATAGCTGTTATAAGACAATTCTTGTGTCTAATAGATATTACAGTTTGTGAATACAATTAGTTATATTGTACTTATTATGACTTATGACTGCCTTGTTGGTCTAGTGGTAAACGTATGCGGCTGATGAAGAGGAAAAATATGTATCTATTTACAAATTTATATGTTTATGTATTTATATCAACTGTTTAGTATCCATAATACAAGCTCTGTTTAGTTCGGGACTAGATGACGTTGTGTGTAAGATGTCCGAAATATTTATTTTTATTTATTAATATCCATTGCATCAAATACCTTTTAAATGCCTTTGTGTTGCTGCTTAAATTAATACGTTAGCATAAGTTACGCACGCAATATTCGTAGGGCTGGTTCTTTAATTATTGTTTGCAGAGTGGAAATTAATTTTCAGTACTGTGAGGTCAAGTTGGTGCTCAACGTGCTTGCACTATTATATTCTTACTGTAAAGTACAAATGTACATTTGGTATTAACTACATACACATGTTTAACGACAAACATAATCAGATTTATATATTGCCTTTCATTACCTCCTTAGGGGTAAAATTTTCCCAAATTCTCTCTTAGGGCCACAGCACACTAGCTACTATTAGCATCGGCGATCGGCGATTTGGTGACTGCATCGATGCTGCATCGCGTTTTAGCGACTTCCTGCGTTCGATCGCGGTATCGGAAACGCGCGTTTTAGCGACTGCTCAGATGCCAAATCGATGCTACTGGCATCCGAATGTGTGCGGAGAGTATCGTTCAGCTGCTGTGTCGCGCTTCTAAAAAGCGACTCAATCTCCGCGTTTGGCGTTTTTAAGTGTGCGGTGTAAAGCGTTCGGTCGCCGTATTTAGCTTCTAAAAAGCAACTAGTTGCCGATCGCCAATGCTAAAAGTAGCTAGTGTGCTGTGGCCCTTAGTGCTCGCCTACGCCCCTCACTCCTGCGTTCAGTAGTTGCGGCTGTGCGTTGTCTGTCACTCAGTCAGCTATTAACGGAACAGTCTTATTTACTGAAAAGCTGCTAATTTGAAATTGCAAACAGATACATCAATTTGTATTTATTTGTATAGATTTACACACTTGTATATACCTATAATATAATACGGTATGTATTATATTATAGCTAATTGAAAATGACATAAGATTCAGTCATAAGTTTTACTAAACGAATTCTGCGTTGTTAGTTAAAATTTATCAGTAGTTCATTATAATCACGGGCAACTGGTACTAATTGCTATTTATTTGTTTTCGCGTTCCATGATAATTAATATTATTTTTACGGGAATTAACGCGATCACTTATTTAGGGTATTACATACCTCTGATTTGCCTGACGTTTCGACCAGGTTGCACCGGCCGTGGTCACAGGCTGACTCTGTATTGTGTATGTAATTCCCTAAATAAGTGATCGTGTTAATTCCCGTAAAAATAATATTAATTGCTATTTATTTGGTTTGTCATATGTACATATGAGACATGTCATGGACTTTGACTTTTCAACAAAAGCGTTTTGCAGTTTATACCGCCTCCAAAACACCATTAAAATTCACTGTCGGTAAGAACTCCAATGTCACTCTGTTGAACATTTATCTTTCTAAGTAATAAATTGTTTTACAAATGTATAATGCGAAAACGCGACCGTGAAGACAGCTAGTTATCAATCATTTGATATTGTTTATACTGTTAACTAGTGCCTCTTTAATTATAATCAGAATGCTTAAAAAAATACTAAACGGTCATCGCAAATTTGCCGACTTGTCGTCGCGTCTAGACGCCGCGACAAGACGCGGCGTTGTCGTTTCTTCCGGCGTCTCTGACGCCTAGTGTGAGCAAATTATATGAAGTTTGACGGCCGCAGCTTGTCGTCGCGTCAAGTCGTCGAGCTGTCGCTGTCGCGTGTCGCCTAGTGTGCGCCTAGTGTTATACTGATGCCCGCGGTTATTGTTATAAATCGCGAGTAAACGGAGCGAACCTAGTTTAAAAAAAAAAGTTAAGTTAGCCCTTAGGTCATCAGCTTTCTAACCAGTGAAAGATCCGTCAAATTCGGTTCAACCGTTTTAGAGATTAACGGGAACAAACAGACAGACGGATTAAAATAAAAAAAAATGCTGTTTCGATGTTAGTACCGTAAACTGTACTTTGCGCATTTAGTAAAAAAAATTTTCATTTGATACATACAGACAATCGAATTTTATTTATTTGTAAAGTAATTTTGAAACTACATTTTGCCGTGGGTCGGTTATCGCGACAAAAAGTAGTCTATCCTTCTTCATGGTCCAACCATAAACCTTATTAATACGGCTAAAGGCGAGTCTACAAATAGATAGATACAAAAATAAAACGTGTTGGCCTAATTGTTTACTTTAAGAATAGGGGTAGGCTCTGTGACATGATTTACGCAAAACGACCGTGTAAAGTTACGACTGCCTTGTTGGTCTAGTAGTCCCGGTTGTCATGAACATCTATGGCAATCGTTATTGGGAGGTCAGTGCCCTCAAATATACTGACAACTAGTTCAATCTTCGAATTTCAGTTCTCCCTTAGGGTTGCGTAGGTCCGATGCCAGTCGCTCCGTGGAAAAACTGAAATTCAGGTAAAACCAGTTGAACTAGTAGCCGACCCCAAATAAACTTGGGAATAATGGCTAGGAGGATGATGACCGTGTTAAGTTACTATGTTTATGGACTAGCTGTGTGCCTCGGTGTTACGCGCGATTTTTATTGTAAATCGTGAGTAGCGCCGCGGAGCAGAGATAGTCTAGTAAAAATTAGCCTAAGTTACGCCTTAGGTCATCAGCTTTCTGTCAGTGATAGTTCTGTTAAAACCGGTCCAGCCGTTCCAGACATTAGCAGGAACAAAGAGACAGAAACTTTAAAAATTTCTATAGATATTAGTACCGTATATTTTTTCATATGCTTTTAGTAGAAAAATTGTTCATTGATATATGATATCACATACAGACACTTTAATTTTATTTATTTATATAGATTCGAAATTAACTCTGTCTGTTGCACAGATTTCAATAAAATTTGACATGATTGATTGATATTGAGGAAGGAGATACGGTACTCTTTACCGGGATAACAAATCTTCTTATTTGTGCTGTAACATAGCTTACTTACAGTACCTTATAGTAAAAATCTGAACGTATTATACATAGAAAATACACTGATCACACAAACATTTGGTCTAACCCGGTAATTGAACTTGAAGCACAGCAGTCGCATGCACAACCACTGCGCCACCGAGGCAGTTAATTTTAGTCGTGCTTAGTGACATAACGTTTTCATTCTAATGTTGTCTAATGTCTAGTACTCGTCATGTTGTACTTGTGTATGTGTGGTAAAGACATTCAGCTTTGTCTAAAATACTTCATGAAATCTGTGTAAATACACTAATACACTATGTCCAACATAGAGTATAGCATAGATGCCCTTATTTACACACTTAAGATTTGTTAATCTTTCAATTCCAATAATTCATCTTAATAATATATATAAATCTCGTGTCACAATGTTTGTCCTCAATGGACTTCTAAACCACTTAACCGATTATAATAAAATTCGCACACCATGTGCAGTTCGATCTAACTTGAGAGATAGGATAGTTTAAATCTCAAATTATAGTCGCAATTTTAATTTATTGCTAATTATTGTCTGTTATTATTTGACAGTCACAATTATCTGTTAACTCCAAACGTTTTTTTTTTGTTAAATACCTGTAAGACTCCGTGCGGAGTCGGAGCGGGCGGCTAGTTGATTATAATTTTAAATGATTATTGTACACCAATATAAATGGCGGTACTTGCATAAAAAACGCAACTTTCTAAATTAACAAAGGTAACATCAGGAATAGCTATTTTTCAAAGTCTCACTTATGTCTTACAGCGACCTGCGCCCCTAGGTTAGTTGAAAACTTTTTTGTTTTCTATTCCTTTCTCCGTTCTATTTTTCTATTCTCTTGTCTCATTGGCTAATATTTTGTTTTGATCACGTGGCTGAGTGACTAATGACAATGAAGCGAACAGAAAACAAAAAGCTTTTGCAACTTGGGGGACTGGTTTTCGAAAGCAATTTGCTGTGCACTCATTCTCTTCGTCGTTCTTCTTTCTCTGTTCACGAACTTTGTATTAAAGAAGTAGAAAGGATTCTCTCTCCTCTTATTAATACGCGTATAGATTTGTATGTATTGCACACATAATTATCAAATACAGGTAGGTAGGTATGTTAAAGAATTTGACCAACCATTTCTGCTTAAAATGGTAGTGCCAAGTTTTTGCCAAACAAATTGCACGCCAAGCCAAGCGATATAATCTAATGGTGACGCGGTGCTAATTTGGGAGGTTCGTAATAATTACTAGCTAATGGAAGAAAAAACTTGAGCAAATGTATTGGAAGTAGTGCTCTATTAAATTTTTTATTACAATGTTAACTTCTATTAAAATAAAAATCGGCCAAGTGCGTGTTAGGCCACGCACAGGAAAGGGTTCCTCAGTCACCCATAATGGTACGTGGATTTAAAATCGTATCCAGTAGATAATTGTTAAGGTTACGTATTAATGCGTTAATTTTGTATGACGTTTTCCAACGAAGCGCGAATTTTACGAATTTTACAAGTTAAGCCTCTATAACTCCTGAACTAACAAAGTCATGTAATCCGTTATAGTTTTCCTTTAAAGTTCATTATATGGATTACCACCGCGAATTGTTCCAGTTTTTTTGAGCCAACCAGAAAAAAACTCCATCCCCACTTTACGTGTAGGGGAGCTACCCCAAATAAAAATATTTTTCATAATTTTATTGTAGCACTTTGTCGGCGTGATAGTAACACATATTCATGCAAAGTTTCATTTTTCTAGCACTAACCGTTTGGAACGTAGGTCGAGAACGGATGTACGGACAGACGATCATGACGAATTTATAAGGGTTCCGGGTCAAAAAGTTCGGAATCCTAAAAAAACTTCTGGATATGCACATTTCTAAACAATGAAGTTACTTGTTCCAGCTGTGAATCCAGTCGTCCCATAGTAATATAACTAAGAAAACTTTGTATTTTTTTTTGTTATACCCTATAACTAAAATTCCATCAATGTAACACAGTATTAATTTGTTCCGAATATGATTTTTAACAGAATATTCCGTACTATCCATACTAATATTATAAATTCGAAAGTAACTTTCTATTATGCTTTCACCACTAAAACGCTGTATCGATTTCAATTAAATTTGGCATAAAGATACTTTGGTTTTGAGGAAAAACATAGGTTATTCCTTACCGTGAAAACCGATATACACGCGGGTAAAAGCTAGTTTTATTATAATATAACTCGAATTACTTGATAGGTATTAAAATAATAAATAATTTTAACAAAAAGGAACCGACTTCAATGAAAAACTATTCCCAAATCGCGACACAACCACCATAGGCACAACCTATGATATTTGAGGAGTTCTCTCGATTTCCTTGGGATCCCATCATCAGATCCCGATATGGTGACGATGGGACCACCTGTAAGCTACGTCCATTCCAATGCAAAAATATTTTTTGAAATCGGTACATAAACGACGATATCATCGGTGAACATACATGAAAAAAAAGATTCCGACGAATTGAGAACCTCCTCCTTTTTTAAAGTCGGTTAATAAATATTTCGGACATCTTTACACACAACATCATCTAGTCCCAAACTAAGCAGAGCTTGTGTATTATGGGTACTAAACAACTGATATAAATATAAATAGATAAATTTCCTTTTTTTTGTTAATACATACATATTATACATAGAAAACACCCAGACTTCTAAACCAATATTCGTGAATCACACAAATATTTGGTTCGACCCGGGAATCGAACCCGAGACCTTTTGATCAGCAGCGGCATACGCTAACCACTAGACCAACAAGGCAGTCTAAAAGACTTATTAGGTTAGGTTTACAAAAGGTAGTTGTTGTGGAGCCGTATTACGGTGAGCGCTTATAAAATAGCATTTCATGAGGCATCTTTCTCACAAGTAAAATGTTTTTCTTATAATCTAGGTCAAAATCTTTATTGCATTCCGAAATCGAATCGAATTGTCGGGATTGCAGCTCTACGAACATTGCTACGTCAAATGTAGACCGCCGTAGAGCGGGTTACACAGGTAGGGCGGGTTATATTAAATCTGTTAGGATAGAGGCTTTCAATAATAGGCTGAGTCAGAATTCTTGGAAACTTTGTTATTTCAACGAAGGATTTCACATTTATTTTATTATATTTGTAATGTAATATAAAACAAGCGTATAAAAACATATTTAAATACTTGAGACCTATGTAATATGTATTTTTGTGTGTGATTTGCTTAGTTTAATAAATGTTATACAAATAAAAATTAAACATCAAATTTAATATTTTTTCCAACTTTATTTCACAGACAACCAAGTAGCCAATGTCCTTCTCCAAGGTCTAAACTATCTATACGATTTTATCAAAATCAATTCAGTGGTTTAGCATTGAAAGTGTTACCATGCATGGGTAATCTTTGTTACGTAATACCGCATCAGTACATTCACAAATCGTAAATATTTACGTAAAGCCCTACTTAATATTATAAATGCGAAAGTAACTTTGTCTGTTACGCTTTCACGCCTAAACCGCTGAACCGATTTTGATGAAATTTGGTATGAAGATAGAACTGTACTTGGGAAAGAAACTTTTTACCGCGATAAACGAAATACGAGCGGAGCCGCGGCCGAAAGCTAGTTTATAATAAATGATTATATTAGGAACGAGTGTTGTAAAGGTCTCTCCATTATTACTATCTAGTATTATACATATTTTCTGCTAGCCAAGCATATTGTTCCAAATTACTTAGTTCACTGTACTATAAATATTTTAAGTCTGTTGTTAGCACACCGCCGCTATATTTAATTTAATAAACGAAAATACCAAAATTTCTATTGAAGGAAATTTTCTAACGTAGATTCTGATAATTATCAACATAAACTGCCTTTAACAGTCCACTGCTGGACATAGACTGCTCATAAGTAAGGAGGTTTTCGTCTACTATACCACTAGGATCGGAAGAGGATAGGAGGAAATCGTAACATACTCGTATCTAACTTAAAAATGGTTCGAAACATTCGCTCTAATGAACATAGCTTCTGATAAAAGTTTCCCTACCGCACAACTGCACAAATATATATTTTTTTAATAGCGAGACTTAGACGGCATAGTTTCTATTATATTAAATTGATATAAAATTATTTGAAAAATTAGGATACTTACCTTCTATTTCCCGACGTTTCAAACTACACGGCCTCTAGACACTGGTAGATAAAACGTCGGGAAATATAAGGCGGCGTATCCTTTTATCATTTTTAAATCATTTTATCGAGAATAAGTCCCGCTTAGCGTTATGTTTAGATAAGAATGACAAAATCCTGGTATTATTGTTATACTATTGTGGTATTATTATTATTCTGCTAAGTTAAACATATATCACAAGAAAGTTGATGGTCGGTAAAGTGACGAATTGGATTATAACCGGCTGTCAATTCACTGGAAGTCAGATGGCTATTACTAACATATTCTTAACTTTAATACGCCAACTTATACTAATCCTTTAGTCTAGAAAGTCCCTGACTTCGAGCTTACATTTCTAAGGCGTTTCAATTATGTTGAGTAGGTAATTATCGTACACCCCTTGTCGCTGTTAAATAATAAATTTTGTTTCATTATTCGCGTGCCAAGTGGCGCAACAGTAATGTTCTGTAGGTAAAGGATTTGTTCTGAATTATTTTTGAGTTACGTCGTGAAATTATTCCAAGAGCTGTTTTCTATACTAATATTATAGAAAGGAGAGTTTGTGATTTTGTGAAGAAGTGAAGTGAAGAATTTACTGAACTGATGTTGAATAGTACATTGTTCACCGAGGGAGGAAAGGGACCGATTACTAGCGAGGGAGCAGTTTGTGGCCCGAAGGCGCAGCCTAGGGCCACAATATTCCCGAGGTAGGAATGGGACTTTCACCCGAGTGCTACACAGTGCTTTATACTACACCTGTGAGGAACATTTAAAGTATTTTTAAAATAAAATCAAAACGTAAGACACAATTTAGCTTAGAATTTGACCAATATATCGCGCTTCTTTTGTTTTTTTTATTCTTCACAAAAGAATGTCAGTGGCACGGAGATTCCATATTTAAATTATATGAAAACTCCTTGGGCAGGCGCGCGTCATAGTTAAGATAACACATGTGAAATGAAATTTCATACAACTTTCTCTCCCGCTAAAACACGTTAAAAATGGATTTTCATACATTTTTTCCTCCCGCTTATTAAGGTCAAGGAAAAAACTAACGTTCTCTTTTCATTTTCAGGGAATATTGACTACTGTTCCGATCAGGTGTAGTATAAAATTATTTTACCAATAGAAAGCCACATTATTTGTGAACTTTAGGGGAATTATTATCAACGCGAAAATTATTACTGCGATATCCAACATACACAAAGTGGCGCGTGTTTTATGCTATTGTATAAAATTGGACTACATTAAATTACTCCATTCTCTTGTTTTCTTAGCCAATGTCACCAAGTCACGTGATCAAAACATAATATTAGCCAATAAACAAGATAATCGAGAAATAGAATAGAGAATAGAATAGAAAACGAATAATGTTTGCAACTTGGCTAGGCGGGCTGATCTGCAGCTGCAGTTGCTTAAAATATGAACATTTCGGTTTTGAAATACGATTACTCATCGATATAGTGAATCAAGTTATCACCTATTTTATGACTCCTTAAACCCAGTCATATAGGAATTCACATATCATAAAAAGTTCCTTTTACGCCGATTTGCTTTCAATCAAAAAACAATCTTTTTAAGCTTTTTATTAGTTATCAATTAATATGTTTATATTAATTGATAACTTATTAATTGATACCTTTAGGCTATCTAGATAAATGCACAATCTTATGTAAAATCACATTTCCTAGATATAGAAAAGAGATAACAATAACAAATATAAAAAGAAAACAAAGGTAAACCCACAAAATGCGATCACAATTTTTACTTTCATTTTCGATATAAGTAAACAAATCTATCCAAGAAGAAGTTATGCGATAAATATTGTTCCTTTTCGTAGCTTTAATTTAAACAAAATAGCCAATATAGAAAAGCACTTGGCCTAAAATTGCGTTACATCCCATAATTTATGGCAAGTTTCTGAAGGGGTTTATGTGTATTTGTCCCGTATTGCTAATAAAATCACCCAATTCATTCTACTGGACTTTTTAATTTACTGAGCGATACACCCATCTTATACATATTTATTAAAGAAGGAACAATAGATTTGGAGGGCTGCTGCCCGCTGCTCCGCTCGCGTTCCTTTCGTCCGTTAATACTTGATAGATTGATAGATTCTTATGAAATTTTGTGTGTTTATTCAATAGGTCTGAGAATAGGACATAAACTATTTTGTATACTCGTAGAGTATGGCACCTAATATTGTGTAGAGTATGGCACCTAATATTGTCACCTGAAAACTTTATATATAAGGAGATGATAGTTCGTATTTCCTTGCGCAAGAAATCAGCAAAGACAACGTCCTAGAACTTTCCTATGCAATATTATAAAGATTGTTTTAAACTGATTAATTAAAGCTCACACTGATCCTGTTAATCGCGACGTCGTATTCAACATAAATGAGCTGGATTAACTCACAAGTTATAGTAAGTCTCGAACGATTATCCTTTATTATTTAATAAAGGTAACGTAATACATCGAGTTACTATTACTAGTGGAGTACCACGAAACCTGATACACGTATCAGTGTTGCTAATAGTTATTTATATCATATTACTCCTAGTTATGCAAAACAATGTAAAATTAACAACTATCCTCAATGATCAGATGTTAATTTTTTTATATGAGTAGGTCATCATCATCGAGTAAACTTATTAACTCGATGATGATACTTATGATTCTGAGAGGACTCAAACAGTGGTTACATACACGCTTTTGATTCTTGTTGAGTGCGATTGTTTATGGCCGGCGTAAGTCATTTACCATCGGGTGACCTATCTGCTTGTTTCCACCTATTGCTTAAACTCTAGTATAGTGGTTAGCTAAGCGACTGCTAATCAAGAGGTCTCGGGTTCAAATCCCGGGTCGGGCCAAAAAGTGTTTTTGGGATTTTCTTAGGAAATTCCTAATAGCTGCCCGGAGTTTGGAAGTTTGGTGGTGATTCACGCCCGTGCCTCGGAGAGCACGTAAAGCCGTCGGTCCCGGTTGTCAAGAACATCTATGGCAATCGTTATTGGGAAGTCAGTGCCCTCAAATATACTGACAACCTCAAATATACTTAGGGTTGCGGAGGTCCGATGCCAGCCGCTCCGTGGAAAAACTGAATTTCAGGTCAAACGGGTTGAACTAGTAGCCGACCCCAAATAAACTTGGGAATAATGGCTAGGAGGATAGATAGTTACTTTGAAATAAAAATTCTAACATCATCAGCCTTCAACAGTTCACTGGGGATAAATAGGGGTGGTGATACTATTCTTCTTTCTTCTTCTTAATTCATGACCAAACGAAAAATACATATTTTATACTTATTAATGCATTGCTGTCGTTGTTGGACTTGATGTGATTTTAAATGTTTATTTATTATATTTTGTTTTGTTCCAGTCGAAGGCGCTAGGCAAGGTGCTTTTTGATCAAGTATGTCGGCAATTACATCTATTGGAAGCTGATTACTTCGGACTTGAGTATCAAGACGCTAACGGCACAAAGGTATGGGTAGGTATCTTTTGTTGCGATTGTTTTTGTCTGCTTATTTCTAATAACGTTCGAATTATGTTTTTAATGTAGTTTAATTGTTTAAAGATTCAGATACAGCATTTCTTTGAATTGTTAGCTGGTTATAGTTAAAGATGTTTCTGAGAAGATTGTGAAATTTTGATAATGGTATTGATAACTACATGTTTATTTTTATGAGTGTCGGAGGATTTAATGATGGGATAGACAACAAGGGATGGTGTTCTGCCCTGCTTCTTGTCTAGAACAATAAATAATATAATGTTTAGGTGGCCTTTTCTAAAAGCCATGTCTCAGGTCATAAAAAAATATAGATATGTTTCATTTGAAGACAGATTTCTATTTATAGTTTTTTGTCTGTAGTTTGTTTTATTTTTTTTGCCTTTTTTAAATTGGTTTGAAATGCTTTCTTTTTTAGAATCCTCGCTGCGTGACTGTCTAATTACATTCTTACCTTTATAAATAATGTTGTAACGTAATCGGTATATATTTTTACTGCCTTGTTGGCATCGTAAGGTCTCGGGTTCGATTCCCGGTCCCATTGCATTTTTTTTGATTATAAATGTATTTAATAACAGTACGTAAAGCTGTCAGTAATGCGCCTGAGCTCTTCCCGATCGTGTCGGATAGCCGTCCCATCCGATTGTTAAAGTGAGAGACCATAGAGTGCGCCTGTGTTTGTGCACACTTTAGACTACAGGCCCATGTCAAAAATGGATGGGTCATATGAACCACCAGGTGACGTATATAGGACGATATAAGAGCATAAAATAATAAGATTCAGCACTATGCCGTCACTTGTAAGCTGTCCAACTGAGTGCAGGTGAGAATTCAAAAGTGCAGGTAGAGTGAGTACATTTTGGTCATATATTTTTGTACGGCATTTTTACTATCGATAGATCCGTGAAAAATAATAAGAAAGCGCGCAGTGCCGTAAAAAAATAATGCGCCACAAACTCGGTATTTTTTGTTGATTTTCTTACAATTTTCAGGGTAAATTTGGTCATTTCATTCTGTACGGCATCAGTTTCATACTGTTTCAATACAGCTTCTAATCCATTATTCCGCAACGCCGTACAAAAATCATGCGACAAGGGAAAAAAATCGAGGGTTGCAACCCCCACTTTTTCCGTGGTCCGGGGGGTGATTTGAAAAAGTACGGCTTTGGTTACAAAACATTACCTAGCACTCAAAAGTACTATTAAAAATAATGCCGTCAAAAAGTTATTGTTCATTTGAATGTATATTTATAATTATTTTATTTTCATGGTATACTTGATTTATAAAGCTGTAAAATCATTTGACTCTGTACGGCAACTTTTTTTTTAACATGATATTGTAAAATACAATTGTTATATAGCCTTGCCGTTCAAAAGAAACTGTTCTAAAAAAAATATTGAGAAAAACAAAAACTGAATTTTATTAAATTATTGCAAAACTTTAAATATTCATAGATTAATAAAATATAGCAATTTTCTACATTTTTCCCTTGTTTTAAATAGTATTAAGATAAAATAATTAGAAAAAAATGATGCCGTACATTTTAATGCAGACCATATCTTTTAAGCTGATGAAAATGACGCTATCATTTTAAGGGTGTAGTACTTTATGCCCATCTGATACTGTACGGTATTAACATATTTTTGAAGAGAACAATTGATAATAAGATAAAATCATTATGAACTTGTGTTTTGGTGATGTGAAAGGGTGTGTATATAATATCCAAGAATTGAAACTGTAAAACCCAGTATCAACAGTTTTGGATACTTTTTGGTTTATTATATACTCCAAACATTATTGATACATGTATATAATTGATTTGTTTCATTGTAATGTGAATAAATAAAACAAATTTTTTTTCAAAAAAAATCGATATATTTAAAAAAGATAATACAAAATAATATTTAAATTCAGTATATTTTTATATATATTTTATATTATATATTTTAATTAAGTAATAATATTGTCGCTCTTAACTTGAGACTTTGACTACAGTGAGCTCACATCTCAAGATACGACGTTGGTCAATATTATTTTTTTTGTAAATACCCACCTGTTTCGGGTTAATTATTTCAATGAATGTTTTATTCTCATGTAGGTGACATTTGTCTTTTTGAGAAATAAATATCTTTAAACTGAAATTATTCGGTATCAGAATCAGCTGCTGAGGTGTTTTCGGAATCAACGTCTTCATCGACGATAATGAATAAGTTTTTGTCAAAATCAAAGTCTTATATACAGATTAAAAATGTAAATATTTTTTTATTTACCTATGACGTCATCGACTTCTTCACCTGATTCCTCATCCAGTTCTGTTATGTCACTGACTTTTTGGGGGCATTCCTCGCCGTGAAACCAGTCGAAATGGTACCGACCGTCATTTAAAATCCATCCAAAGCTTATTGGAAACAAGGTCAATGGTAAAAAAAGTCGGCCGTAAAAGTCGCTGATCTAAAAGCCAACATTTGACGAGCCATAGCCGACATACCGGTCGAAATGGTGCACCGCGTAATCGAAAATTGGCGTGAGCGGGCGACCGTCTGCAAAAAGAGCCGCGGCGGTCATTTGGCCCATATATTATTTAAAACATAAATGGCATAAAATTATCTATCAAATAAGTCAATCGGATGCATTTTTCATAAAAAAATGTATGTTTTCTTCAATTTTTAAACCAGGACGTTCTTATTGGTAGACCCCATACATCCGAATAAACTACATTATGACTACTTAGCACACAGTACAGTAAAGGCAGGTGTAGATACATATATGCCTACAAATGCTAAACGTCGTAACAAAACGTCGCTCCGTAAGCGATATAAATTTATGTAAATTATATTTAAATAATATTTTTATACCTTTTTTATGAATATGAACTTTCAGATTTTTGCATTGAATTATTGCATTAGGTACAAATAAACTATTTAAATGCCGTATAAAAAAATATCGTCATGAATTTCACCTTACATTTCATTATATGGATTTTTCTTACATTTCGTTCTATGGATTTTTCCTTATTTCACCTAACAACCTTTGGACCAACTAAAATGTACGGCATGTAAAAAAATATTATCTATGCATAAAATACTTTCAAAATAAATTAATTTTATGTTGTATCAAATCACCCTCCGGACCACGGAAAAAGTGGGGGTTGCAACCCTCGATTTTTTTCCCTTGTCGCATGATTTTTGTACGGCGTTGCGGAATAATGGATTAGAAGCTGTATTGAAACAGTATGAAACTGATGCCGTACAGAATGAAATGACCAAATTTACCCTGAAAATTGTAAGAAAATCAACAAAAAATACCGAGTTTGTGGCGCATTATTTTTGTACGGCACTGCGCGCTTTCTTATTATTTTTCATGGATCTATCGATGGTAAAAATGCCGTACAAAAATATATGACCAAAATGTACTCACTCTACCTGCACTTTTGAATTCTCACCTGCACTCGGACAGCTTACAAGTGACGGCATAGTGCTGAATCTTAATAATTTATGCTCTTATATCGTCCCATATACGTCACCTGGTGGTTCATATGACCCATCCATTTTTGACATGGGCCTGTAGTCTACTTGTGCACTATAATTTTTCATAAGTAGTTGGCTGGTATCCGTTCCGTTTTATATTTAATCTTTCGTTACCAGTAATTTGGCCAATATTTGAGCACATATAGTTTTTACCTTTGTTGTAAGTAGATGCTCCTACTATGTTGTACCCACTGAGGCTGTTTTTTTTTTTTTAAATTAGCATAAGTTCTAATTTTTAATCACTATAATTTGCATCAGTCCTCTAACATGGTGTATAGTATATTAGTGGCAGCACCTTACCCCCATATCAGGTTTATAAACATTAAAACTATGTAAACATTGGCGATTTGAAAGGAGTGGCCGCGAGTTTTTATTGCCATGTTCTTTTCTCCGGCTCTACCTATTGTTTGCGAACATGGCATAAATGTACATGTAGAATCTTGACCTGTCACAAGAGATGTATTGCATCCTAAGTGAATAAAGAATTTTGAATTTTGAATTTTTGACTGGCCGCCGTGGTCATAATCGGCTAAGAGTACATCATATATTTTTCTCTAGCACTAATTTTATGTCAACAGTATTGGTTGGATATCGAGAAGCCAATGTGCCGGCAAGTGGGACTTTCAATGCTGGAGCCAACGCTCCGGTTTTGCGTGAAGTTCTACACATCCGATCCGGCGCGGTTAGAGGAGGAGTTCACACGTTACCTGTTCTGTTTGCAAGTGAAGAAGGATCTTGCTACGGGGTGCATACAGTGCAATGAGAACACGGCAGCGCTCATGGCCAGCTACATTGTACAAGGTAGGATATTTTAATCATCTAGACTTTTTGTAATCAAGCTAGCTGACTTTGCGTCTTCTATTGATCGTAGTATGATGTTATACCGCGGAAGCAAATTTGTATGCCATAAAAAAAAATATAGTAAGCCAACGTTAAAAGATAGACATATGCAGTCGCGAACTTTTTTAGAACATTATTTTTTACAAATCTATAACCATTTACGCAGCGCATGTATTGGAAGCTCACAAAAGAAATAATTTACTTCCGTTTTTGCATCAATTTTCATCGTTACTATGTTCCTGATTGAAGGCTTGAAGGCTAGGTGAATCATCACATTCACCTAGCCTTCAAGCCTTCATCGATAACCGAGCTATCTAACACATAAATCGGACTAGTACTCATGCTTCCTCAGATGAGTCCGTTCAACAAACCAAACAAACGAATTCTTCATTTTTATATTATTAGTGCAAGATACATTACCATCTACTAAACAGCTTTCGAAAGATGAAATTATTTTCGTCCTCTTTTCTAGGTAATAATCTAGCATTATAAATTCAAGCTCGGCTTTCATATTTTTTGGCCGCAACGGCATTATGCGAGTGCACGCTCCCTAAATCTAACGAGAACGACGAACGCCTTCTTACTGTTTTGAGGACACATAAGTGTCTTAGCCAAGTCGATAAAAATAAGAAAGTCGCAGTCATTCTACTATCATCGAGATACTTAAATATAAAATTCTCGTGTTAATTAACATACTCCTCTGAAACGTCTGGACCGATTTGTATGAAATTTTGTGTGTATATCGAGTAGGTCTGAGAATCGGCCAACATCTATTTTTCATACCACTAGGACGCGAGCTACTATATTTTTGTTCTTCAAAATTTTTATCCCCGTAAAATATAACCTGAATCCAAATAAGCTATTGATTAAAATATTATCGTAAATATTCACATCCAAATAATCTGTATATGATGATGATAAGGGTTGGTTCAATTATTATAAGTAGTTGAGCTGGATGCGAGTAGCCCAGGATCGAACTAAGTGGCGTGCAATTGGAGAGGCCTATGTCCAGCAGTGGACTGCGATAGGATGATGATGGTTCTTCTTGGTCATTCATCTTCTTTCACTCTTACATTACACTCCAAAAATGGCATAGTGTTTTGCCCTTATAGGAATGTTTTCGTTCTTCTGTAATCCGTTCGTATCATCGGAATATTGTCGATATCGGAGATACATTCTGATTTACATATTATAACAGTTACTATTTGTAAAGTAGTTACAATAACAGTCAACATGTCAGCATGTCTGGATAATAATCTCTTGATATAAGCCCATAGGAAGGTACATTATACTATAGCGACATGAGTAAATATTTGGTATTTGTTTTGTATTT
Organism: Phragmatobia fuliginosa; assembly: GCA_932526445.1. Taxonomy (NCBI): domain Eukaryota; kingdom Metazoa; phylum Arthropoda; class Insecta; order Lepidoptera; family Erebidae; genus Phragmatobia; species Phragmatobia fuliginosa. The sequence goes on along the minus strand of OW052058.1, from coordinate 5,385,245 downwards.
AAAATTATTAAGAGTAGGTAAATATTTAAGTATCTTTGTGTAATAGCATTTTAACAATTAAGGAACTGGTGTGTTACTGAATATTATGTCTAAATAAATGCTTTGAATACCTCTACTAGATTTAGTTTTTACATGGAGTCGTCAATATATTAGTTTAAACAATTTAGTCCTTGTTTCGTTTAGTTTTAAAAAGTGTTTTCTGAAGATAGAGAAGTTATAATCACATTATGAGATTAAGCCATATGGAACTAATAACTTGGCCACTTTTTAAACTTTAGGCGTCGTGTCTGTTATTTTCAACTTAAAACTTACAGTCTTAAAGTCGAAAAAAGCAGAGCACCGTTTCGTAGGAATAACGCAGAATGAAATCTATGTTGTTAAGAACAGTTTAACTTATCTATAAGTATGTTTTACAGCGGAGTGCGGTGATTTCGTTCCTGAAGACTACCCAGATCACACATACCTCAGCGGCTACAAATTCTTTCCAGGACAGGACTCTGAGTCAGAACGTCGGATCATGGAGAACCATAAGAAACATCTGTAAGTATGTTCATTAACTCTAACAAAAATTTCTAAACAATATTATAATTTGTGATGTAAGACACAAAGCTTTATCTTATCTGCCCTCAACACTTTTGTACCTTAATATGTAGTACTTAAAATATAACAGAATCATAAAGAAAGCTTTAAGTTTTATGATTAGTAGTTTAAATAATTGTGAAGTAACTCTAGATGCTATCACATGAAACACCAAAGTTTTAAAGTTGGGAAAGAAAACTTTACTAAACTTCGAACTTTTCGTTTCACAAAATCGGTTGAGTTCGTTCTAGTTAAGGATTCATTTTTCAATCGATTCCTTCAAAGTTTCGGGAGCGGGATAGTAAAACAAAGGATTAGTTTAAAGTTACACTTTATTCAATGTGACTTCGACTTTGGATTTTGTTACTGATCTCAATAATTTAAAAAAATATCCTTAGTTTAGTTAATGTTATATGTATTGGTCCCGGTTGTCATGAACATCTATGGCAATCGTTATTATAAAGTCAGTGTCCTCAAATATACTGACAACTAGTTCAACCTTCGAATTTAAGTTCTCCCTTAGGGTTTCGGAGGTCTGATGCCAGTCGCTCCGTGGAAAAACTGAAATTCAGGTAAAACCGGTTGAACTAGTAGCCGATCCCAAATAAACTTATCTAATTTAATCTAAACTTGGGAATAAAGGCTCGGAAGTTAATGTTATATGTATTACTAGCTTTCGCCCGCGGCTCCGCCTGAGTGTATGTCGGTTATCACGGTTAAAAGAAGCCTATGTCCTTTCCCAAGTTCAGTTCTATCTTCATACCAAATTTCATCAAAATCGGTTCAGTGGTTTAGGCGTGAAAGCGTAACAGACAGACAGACAGAGTTACTTTTGCATTTATAATATTAGCAGGGAAGTAGGGATATATAATTTAATTCATTAGTTATATACATACAAATATCACACATGTATTAAAAATCTTCCAAGTAACCAACATTCCTCTAAACCATAAATCAAGTCACATTCACTTTAGTTCAGTACTTAATACATATTACATCCGACGTTCCTGTAGCTTAACGGAAATGCCCTAGTGGGTTTAATGTGATTAAGCTGGACATTCTAGGAACTGTTACGAGATTTATTTGTATTGGACACGGTGTTAACCCTTATTTGGAGTTTATGGGAGCTTTTTAGGAATTCTTAATATAGAAGGTGAAGTTTTGTCTATTATTAATACAATAGCTGACCCGGTGAACTACCCGGTGAACTTTATCGTAAATAATTTCTATATTTTCAATTTATCTATACATATAAATAAAATTGAAGCTTCTGTTTGTAATATTAAAATAACCGCTTTTTAATTTGTATGGTATACACTCTACATATGCCAAAATAATATTATTATTATTTTATAATTTTTGTCTGTCTGTCTGTTTGTTCCGGGTAACCTCTGGAATGGTTGGACCGATTTCGACGGGACTTTCACTGGTAGATAGCTGATAATATAAGGAGTAACTAAGGCTACTTTTTTAGACTAGCTTCGCTCCGCGTCGTTGCCCGCAGTTACAACAACAAACGCGGATAACACCGCGGGGCTCAGATAGTCGTTAATAATTTCTATATTTTCAAAATTACTAACTACATGTACCTACCTAATTTAAATAAATATACTTACATTTTAATTGCAGTGGCCAAAGTCCAGCAGAGGCAGATTTAAATTTATTAGAAACAGCACGGAGATGTGAATTATACGGTAAGTATAAGTCTACCAAGTCTATAGTAAGTTAGGAATAATGCCTTACATTAGACTGAATCAGAAATCACAACACACTATTCTTGTCAATTTTGAAATTATCTGGCTCTAATTAATATTAGATAAAAATTAAAATATTAGTAAAAGGCGACTAAGGGATAAACTACGCAAGACAACATCAATGCAAAGAGAAGGAAAACTTGAAACCAACCCTATACCAAGCCGTCTGGCCAGCGTGGTATAGTAGGCCAAAACCTCCTTTGTAAGGAGAGGCCTATGTCCAGCAGTGGACTGTTAAAGGCTGTTGATGATGATTATGATGAATTAATATTATTTTTACTTGAATTAACGCGATCACTTATTTAAGGTATTCTTCTGGCTCTATTTATGCTGCGAATCTGCTTATGCTACTACTTTTTACTTAGCGACTACTTTTTCCCATCTTTCTGGCAGTAAATGAATTCTGCGTCAGAAAAAGGACGTTTGAGGCTATCCAATAATCGATCCATTTTTAGCTTCTTCATCAGAATTAAAGCGCTGCTGGTCAGATAGGCCATGTGGCCGTTATATAAAAATAAACAATGCTATGAAATGTTTAAATAATCTAAATCTCTTACTGAACATACATAGTTTTTTCTCCACCTGTTTATAATTCTATTAACGTTTAATTTTCATTAGCAATATATGTATTTTTCTTTTGCAGGTATAAAAATGCACCCAGCTAAGGATCACGAAGGTGTATCGTTAAACCTCGCAGTAGCTCACATGGGAATCATAGTGTTCCAGAACTATACGAAGATAAACACATTTAGTTGGGCCAAGATACGCAAAATATCGTTCAAGAGGAAAAAGTTCCTTATTAAACTTCATCCTGAGGGCTATGTAAGTTTTATAATTAAGTTTCGTTATATTTTAGAAATGTTTATCTAGTCTTATAAACACCTTTAATTGTCCGTGTGGTGACGGATTAAGAATACAAAGTGTCACCACCCCTATTCATTCCATGGGTGTCGTAAGAAGCGACTAAAGGAACAAAATAAGCAGCTAACATCACTGTCAAGAGAAGGAAAACTTGAAACAAACCCTTATATATACACACCGCGGTAAAACAACTGTCGCTGCCGGCCATCGATCTTATGACGGCCGGCAGCGAGAGATCCCCTCCGATGACTGCAGTGAGGGCCCGGCGCTGCGTCGCCCAAGCGGGGCAGACCGCCAGCGTGTGCTGGGCCGTGTCCTATTCATTCCATGGGTGTCGTAAGAAGCGACTAAAGGAACAAAATAAGCAGCTAACATCACTGTCAAGAGAAGGAAAACTTGAAACAAACCCTTATGTCCAGCAGTCGACTGTTAAAGGCTGTTGATGATAAACAACTAAGTATTCGCACATCTCACAGAACATCACCTAGTCCCAAACTATGCAGGGCTTGTATAATGAGTATTAGACATCTGATTAGAATAAAAAAAAAATTAATTATAAATAGAAAACAATTTTTCGAAACAAATTTTGCAATCATATCTTGCAAACATATGGTCCTATACCGGTAATCGAACCCGAGACCTCAAGCAAACGCTACCAATGCGTCACGAGGCAATCAAATGGTTGACAATTGTTCTAGTATTCGTCCAAGGCACTAAAATGATAACAGACGGGTACTAATAAATTAACAATTTACATAAGTACTTACTGCTACTACTTTACGAATATCTTTAGATCCAAGGGTGAACATTGTGAAATTTCTGTGATATAGCTATAAATTACATTTGTCAAGCTGTTATTAATTTTAATAATATCGTAACTGCCTTGTCGGACATGAGATTTCGGGTACAAATTTCGGGACTTGCTGAGAAATGTTGTTCAGTTTTTATTAAACTTTTGTTATTGTTTTTGCAACTCGGAAAGTACGTAAAGCCGTCGGTTCTGAGCTTGATCTCTCCCAGGTTGTGCCGCATAGCCGTCGTCCAATCGAATTATGAGAGTGAGAGAACAGAGAGTGCACCCGTGTTTACGCACTTTTGAATTTATAATGTCATGGGTGTCTGTCTTCAATTGTCATTCACAACAAATTCATATTCAAGGCACTACGCTCCTCTTATAAACTTAAAACAAAAATCCAAATTTAATTTTACTTGACTGAGATATTCTTTTATGCTCTTAGGGTTACTATCGCGACGTGGTGGAGTTCTTTTTTGATGGCCGCAACGAATGCAAGAATTTCTGGAAGAAATGTGTCGAGAATCACGGCTTCTTCCGTTGTTCGAGCGTGCAACGACAGCCGAGATTAAAAACAAGAGTGATCTCAAGAGGCTCCTCCTTTAGGTGAGTGACATGATATTGACTTGACTGCACTTGAATATTGATTAATTGCACGGTTGTTCTAGTTGCTTTAGTGCTCGCCACGCCGCTTTGTACGGCCAAGTGTTGTGGGTTCAAATCCTTATGGAACAAAACTTTGTGTGATGCACAAATTGTTGTTGAGTCTCGGTGCTTTTTGCGTCCGTTTCATATTTGTTTGTAAAGTGTATATTTTCATAATATAGGAGTTTCCTTTTTATAAGGAAGAAATAATAAGATCAGTTTTTATTACTTAAATACCTCATTACAGAAAAGGAAAATTATTAAGTTTTCTAACATAAAATAAAAAATATTTTTTGTTTAACTTGTTATATAGATATAGTAAAGATATCGATATATTCTGCTTTGGTGGCTCAATAAATAAATTCCAAAAGTTAATTAAGCTCAATAACTGTAGTAATACATAAAATTCAAAATAGGACAAGGTTATGTGACAAAAGTGTATTACACTTCAGTTTTAGCCCAATTTAGAACAGTCAATTGGCATTAATTTGACCAGTTTATGAATTGTATTGTTTCCGTATAATAAACTTTAATTATAATTAATATAAATATTTTAATGTTATACAGGTATAGCGGTAAAACGCAGAAACAGATCGTGGAGTATGTACGGGACAATTATGTGAAACGGCAAACATTCCAAAGGTGCGTACTCATTGTAATACGTTGTATCTATTACTAAGCTTAGCTATACACTACACAGCTATGTAGATTATCAAAATTCACGAGATAAAATTGATACCAATGTTTTATTAAAGTATTTAAACAAATATTTGTTTCGGAGTTTGGGTGTTTTTCTATGTATAATATGTATGTATTTACAAAAAAAAAGTATGTTTATGTATTAATATCAGTTTTCTAGTACCCATAATACAAGCTTTGCTTAGATTGGGACTAGATGATGTTGTGTGTCAGATGTCCGAAATACGTTACCCCATCTTTTTAGTCATGAATTGATAAACAGACTGTAGCAAACGTCCACTATTCAATATAATGGGTCTCAATGGCGCTGTTTGATGTTAGACGCAGAAGTATCTTCCCAAGCCACCATAGCGTGGGTCACCATTCTGCATCTGTACTCGCAATAAAGATGGTGACCCTTACTGAGAGATAGTAAATGGATCTCTGGTCTGAATGGTCACTTTCGTAAACTCAAATAAAAATAAAATCGGTGATTCGGGTAAAGTTATCGGATTAAACTAACACGCTCTTTTTTGTATGTGTGAAAACCTTTACGGTCTTCTCATGGTCCAACGAGCCGTGCCACTTGTTGGCCACTTGTTACTGGATAAGTAACAAGTGATCTCATGCAAATTACGTTTAGCGGTTATAGAAGATTTATTAACCTATACAACAGAAATCAGTGCAAGTAATTCATGTATGATTATATTCGGACTTAGTCACTTTGTAAAATAGGAAGAAGTTTAGACCAACAACTCCCAAACTCTCTTAGCCAGCTATAACGGTAACGAATCTCATGTACTATGTATATGAAACCATGTTTTTTCTAGTTATTAAGGTCTATTCACTTATAAAATAACTACCTTTTACAATTGAATTCAATTCACGGTTTCAACTTTATCTCGTACAAAACTGCATGTATAAAACATATTATTCAACAACTAACGCTTCAAGTATTATTGATAAGCTTTCTAAATGTAACATTATCTTTAACGCTAGGAGTAGTTTAGAAGCTTATAGATGTAATTTAGGCCTTGGTATATTGTACTACTGTTGTATAAGTACACGGTACATGTTTTGGGCTCGTGTTCATAATATAGACTATTAACAAATATTAACTCTAGCGTAACACACCAAGGTGAGTGGTTAGCATGGGTTGGGAGACACTAGCTTTTGATTTTGTCTTGTATTTGTGTGACGTCGCGAACGACTCGGTAACGAATAGGTTATGCATGACGTAACTAAAGAGTCCCTAAAACCGACTAATTTAAAAACGATTCGGTTAGAGTGAAGCTTCGATATAGTTTGTATATTTATCGATGGTGATTAGCATAAACTCGAGCATGCGCTGTATCCGTTGAAATTTTCGCTTCTTCCAATTGAAAGAGATAGTGTGATGGTGTAGTTGAAGATTGCGTTGCGTTGCGACGCCACTGTGACTATCGGTCGGAGGATGGTGTTGTCGGTCTGCGTTAACGAACTAGTGCTCCTACTTTAGGGTCTGCACTCTTGTTATTCTACATGCGCTCCGTACCGGTATCGCGTATACGTACACTCATTTATTGGTACCGTTAGATTACATTTTGATATCATTATTTATTTATTTTTAGAAGTCGTTGATAACTTGACACAGCATTTTTTAAATTTGAATTTTCATGTTACCGTATTATAGCGTTGACAGCACGTATTATATAAATGTAATTACACGTATTAGCTGTTAAGATGGACACTTAGAATATAGTCGGCCTCGGCCCGCTTACGTACTGGCACGAGAAATGTTGAGGAGAGCAGGCCCGAGTACAAGCTTGCGTGCACCGGGACTAGAACTATCGCAAACACGAGTAGATTTGTCTTGTTTACGCGTTTGTATTATATTATATTACACCTAAGTTTAAAACTGGTGCTTAATTTTTTGGAATCAACACTTAAAATTTGAGTAAAAAATAAAATTCTAGTCAGTCACAGTCTAAGTACAAATATCCTAAAATAATATCTTTTCGTAACTGATCCTTTTGCGTTACGATCCGGTCCGGTGTGATATGGCCTCAGATGAATAAACTTGTAAGATGCCTACCGCGTTTAATATTGCGTATCGTTTTACAATAATATATTTAGGCATTAAAATAGACCTAGTTTAAGAATGCACAAATCGCCTTCTCTTCTTGCCCTGCAAGGTCAGGAGGCGAGCGTACGTTTCTGTGAGGTTACAAGGTCTCGTCGACCGATAGTCGTTCGAATGTCGCGTCGGGCATCTGCAATGTTTAGTCGTCCGCGGCCTGGTCCCCGTCGCACGGCCGGGACGGAATCAAAAGCTGGTGTGTCACCATCCTCTGCCCGATGTCGGCAGGTCGGGGTCGTTCCGCGCGTCACGCTCGGTGTGCGGGTCGCGCGCCAACGTGGCGCCGCCGCCGCCGCTCGGCGCCTCGCTCTCCGCGCACCCGCTGCTGCCGCTGCCGCCCGGCTCCGACGGTACGTACCGCCCCCACCACAGCCTATCGCCCACCCACACGCTCTTTATACACTCACATACCAATTAATTGCGTTATTATCCACCGATAGTCCTGGATGCGTCAGGTGTCCTACTTCTCGTTATTATCGTAGTAGTTCGGGACAATATACTAAACACAAATATTACAGTAACGCATTCGGAATTATCGACCGATAATAACGCGAAGCGGTGGAGTCTTCAGTCCTGTACTATATTTAAATTTATGCTTTATCTATAAAGACAACGCGTATAATTTTACCAAGAAGGTATACTTCGAACTGGTTATTCTTTCTAAAACCGCACGCGCCCGAACCTGCTCGACGACCTGACCTAAAGTTTCGCAGTCGGAGCTCTATCGTTCACAAATTGAGTGTGCGTTGACTTTGCAGCGATTTCCCTGGAGTGGGACAAGCAACCTCACTACCTGGAGGCTTCTCTGATGATGAAGGGCTACAGTGCGGAGGAGGCGCGCGTGGCGGCGGGGCGGGAGAGGCGCCCGCCGGCCGCCGCTCGCCCGCCGCTCGCAGCTACCGCCTATGCCGCCACGAGGGACAAGGTACGTCATACTTGGTCTTTCGAGCCATACTATTTTTAGTACAACTCTGTGTGTAATCGGTGACTGCTAGCAGAGGCGGCTAATCAGCTAATCGAATGCAGTCACCGCTTTTGCACACCCTTCGTCATTATGATACTCCCAAGTGTATATTTAAACATACATGTGCAAAATCTTCTCTCTCGAGTCCCACTTATAGCCCGACTTATACAAATGTTCAACATTTCGATTGATGTAAACGAGACGTCACCCGTTACCCTCCAAGATGCAAATATTTTTGTGTTTATTTGAATTATACACCAAAATCAGTTTTCATGTCTATCAATAAGTTATCTATACTCCTAAACTTGTATGTTCTTAGCTTATTTTAACTTCAATAGAATTTGTATTTATTTCAGCTGACAAAACTGTACTGCGATCAAATCGTAAGGGTCCTTCAATTGGCTTTAATTGTATTGTTTTGTATCTAAACTACTGAATGTTTCATTCTAACAGTCTTCGTCGCATTTTATTTTAAGATTGACCCTCTATATCATTTTTTTCATCAATTTATAATAAAGAGAAAGACTATATTTGTATATAATAATATTTTACTGTTGGAAAGCCAGTGTCTTTCAATGACTAATTCTCTCTCTTTCTTATCTTACCGAGTACATTAAAGAGAAATGAGACGCAATATCCACTGATGGTCTATCAAACGCTAAGTACCGAAATTCAACATTTATTCTATTTTGGTTACACGTTAGATAATTGCGGTAACTTCATTGTCGCTTGGTATTTTTGGATGTCATTAGGGGGTCATTAGGGTTTTCGTATAAACGTCTTTAATAGTTACAGAAACTGAAATAAGTGATGTTATGGGTTATTCGCGTTTATTACATCTTTATTACACATCTAGTAAATGTATGGCTTTGAAAAAATGTAAAAAAAGGGTTTATCGTTAATTAGATGCTGGCACAGTTTTTAGGTCAACATAAGGTAGAAATGAAATGAATCTAATCGATCTATAAAATATATTTACCATTAGGGAGCCTCGTTAGCGCAGTTAAACGACGACTGTTTGAAGGTCTCGGGTTTGATTTTTGGGTCGTATCAAATCTTTGTGTCAACTGCAAATATTTATGGGTATTTTTTATGTACAATATGAATGTATTTCATCAAATATGTATGTAATAAAAAATAGTAATTAAGTATTATATCTAGCCAATCTAGTTTTCGCTGTACAAGCTCTGCTTAGTTTGGCTAGATGGCGTTGTCTAAATTTTTTTTTTTTTTAACATGTTCTGATAAATTCAAAATATTCATATACAGAAAGTTGTTCGTTAATACTACTATATGGATTACTAACTTTTACCTATGGCTCCGCCTACGTGTATGTCGGTTAACGCGGAAAAGAGCCTATGTTCTTCCTTTCAAACCAAAGTATTTCCATGCCAAATTTCATTGAAATCAGTTTAGTCAGAGAGGTTTAACTGGAAAGCGTAACGGACAGGCAGACAGTTATTTTCAAATTTATAATAGTTGTGTGAAGTATGGTTAGTTGATAGGGATTTAAGAGTGGTTAGATGTGGATGTGTAACCGAATTAGAAGTGTAAAATAAAAATTTAGTGATCATGTGTCTCATTTAATATTTTATTATCTAATCCATATGTTGCGTACAGTATGTGATGTTCAATGATATTGTTTTATTTTCATTTGTAAAATCATTAGTGTTGAAGGTTCCTAATATTTTATGGGATAAGGTTTGTTCAAACGCAATATTTAATGCACACATCGGGTCACCTCACACCTTTCTCGTCACGCACAGCACAGGGGATCTATTCACAGACATACTATGTTGTATTTAAATCGATTCTATTGTTGAAAGTTCAAAATATCAGCAACAGAGTCGATGTTATTCAAAGTAAAATGTTAAGGTTCATACTATAGCGTAGGTTTCATGTTGTTGCTTCAAGTGACACTCATCATGTTTAACTAATGTAATACAAGCTCACTTCACTACTCTATAGTATGAACCCAATGACTTGTTTGAAAAAATATTATAAATTAATAGCAAGTTCTGTGTTTTAGCCCCCCGAGGTGGTGACCCATGCCGAGGTCAATCATCATCCGGATTTGGCGGATTCACCTCTGCCTCATCGGACGACGACACAATTGGTTAGTTGCTTTTCATCTCTCTGAACGTTTATTCTTATCTGTACATAATGATCGTTAAAAGAGAACATACATACGGCAGGTTTCTCCGGAGAGTACATGGAGCCAGGCGAGCTGCCCCCGTGCGAGTGGTCGCGGCCGCGCGCCCACTCCGCCGCCGCGTGCGCCGCGCCCCGCAGGTCAGAGCCCGCCCGCCTCCCCCGCGCCCCTCCCCGGCGCCTCTAGCGGCTACCCGGACTTCGTGCTGGCGAAGCATTCCTCGAGCTTTAAGAAGTCGTCCGAGCGCCTCGAGTACGAGCTGTCTCAGACCAACATCTACTCGGCGTGCCCGTCGACGCGCTCGTCGCGCTCGGGCGGCTCGCTGCCCGTTGAGCGCGACTCGGAACCCTCGGAGCCGCGCTCGGCGGGTAGTGCGCGCGCGCGTATCTGGCGGCGCAGCGCGTCGTGCCGCAATCTGCGCGACTACAGCTTCGACTCGGCCGGCCGAGCCAAGCGCCGCCGCGACGCGCGTTCCATGCTCGCCGATCTCGACGCGCTCTCGCGGCTCGACTCTCCCGTTACGCGGTACGACGAAGCTCGCATGAGAGCGTTCGTGTTCGGCGAGCGCGATTCCGTCGAGTCCGCCCGGGCGCTACTCGGCCGAGCTTACTCGTCCTCGTTTCCGGGCGCGATCGGCGAGCCTCGTCTGGACGTGCCGTTCGCTCGCACGGGCTCGCAGGACGACATTTCGCACGATAGTTACGAATTGATAGAGCGCTCGGACGACGAGTCGGAGCGGCGGTACGCGCGGGTGGTTCCGCAAAGCCGAGCGCACACGCGATCGTGCTCGTTGGATTCAGGCAACGACCTTCCGTCCGACGACGACCGATCTCTTTCGCACTTGTCCGAAAGCGACGATCGGGAGCACGAGTTAGACGAACCGGTCCCACTTTACCGCAGCGATAACGACATTCCGTTAGATCCCTTTCTCGTGGACGATCCGCGTGTTTTGCCTCGTGAGAAACTTTCGGTGCGGTCGGATGGCAATTTTTATAAAGAGATCAAACGTGCCCTCGGTTCGCGTACTTCTAGCCAAGAATCTAAAAGCGAAATCTATGATTCGAAGCATTCTAAAAGTAGCGCTGAATCCAGTAAAAAATCTCGTGACAGTGTTTATCATACAGATAGTAAGAAATCTCGCGAAACGCTAAAGAGCAAGAGTTCCGACAGATCTGGGTCGCGAACCTCCAGCCAAGATTCCAAGTCCGATTATTACGATTGTAAACGAAACTTGTATGAACCTGACGAAATCAGCATTAGACGCCGTAGTATTACTAGTATACAAAATGCTTACATTGATCCCTTTGACCCCATTTCACCTTCTAGTCCGGATTCAGGCAAAGATTTCTTTGATACCGAACCCACTTTCATAGGCATGGAGAAGCCCGAGTATATGGAGAAGACATTATTCGATAAGTCTCATGAAGACTTGATCGCCAATTTAGCAAATTCTCCCAATTTCTATCATATCTCGACTCCTTACTCAACTTTCCCTAGTAATAGTAAACACCACAAAGAACCGAGTCCGATGCACTCTGCCAGTTTGCAAAATGTTGAACTGGAACAATACAGTGGTGAATTCTCTGACTTGAGTCCGCCGAAGAAAGTTGATGAACTATCGACGGAGGACGAAGATATTCATCCTCAAATGACACATATTTGGCCTGAGAAAATAGTCGGTCTCGACACAGAAATTGATAATAGTAGGTCTGCTAAAATACACAGCTATCAACGACGTAGGTCTTCCGATACCGTATTTAGTTTCGATAAAGAGAAAATAGAATCATTGACGAGATCTATTAGCAAGGAGAATGCGCCGCCGTCTCATCTCGTTAAGGAATCTTCTAATGAATCTGACGTCAATGTGAGGATTTTGCCTGCAATGGATAGTATTGAGTATGCTAAAAATAAAGCTAAAGCAGCTGTAATGGCAATCGATGCCGTGTCGATTCTACAATCAGAATTTGACAAACGGGGTAAGGTTCACACTCATATTGTCCGAAAAGAAAACTTAAAAGAAGAATTAATGGCAAAAACTCATTTTGACGAGTACAATCCCAAGCTTATACACGAGACGAGCTCTAGCAGCCGTTTGGCGGACAGCAATGTTCCTTACACACACCCGACCGTTGAACGTACTAAAAGCGATCCTAATAGTTTAGCTAACCGACCCCGGTTCAACAGCGTTAATTCCCGTCGACATGTTCTTATGCACCAAAAGTCTATTGATTTGACTCCAGCGGAATCGAGCGACGAGGATTATATGTTCCGTCAAATACCGAGTGCGCCTCCCATTGCTACGAAACGATCTCACTTTGAGTTACCTTCGAGGATGCCGGATCATGTGCGACCTCCATTCGATTTACCTAAAAACTATTTTCAAGAATTTGATGATTTTAAAGCAGGTTTTAAAGATAATAAAAAGGTGGTTGATGACGGGTATGATATTCCTTATGTATTGCATAAGCGGCACGTAATGAATGGAACTGCTCCTTCACCGATGGATGATATGCGACAGCCTCCGGATATAGTAATGATGCCACCACAAAATGGAAGATGTCACGTCGTCAGTGCGCATCCTAGGTGCAAGTACCATGACCATCCGAAGTCGCCGCGGTCGCCTAAGTCTCCAAAATCACCTAAATCACCGAAGTCGCCGAAGTCTCCCAAGTCACCAAAATCACCGAAATCACCAAAGTCACCCCGAAACAGCGTACAAGTGGAACATTCTTCTAAATTTTTAGAAGTTGAAAATCGCGACTTTCTGTTTACACAAAATATTGACCTATCCAAAGTAGACCCGGTTACTCTGGAAGTCGATAAAAGCGGACAGTTACAACATTTACCAAGTCCTAAAAGGGACATTACAAAAAATTTAGACCCGATTTTACTAGAGACCCTGAACTCTAAGTTGAGCCAAATTGAAAGTGATTCAGCTACTAGTTCTAAGACTGATAGTATCAGACAAGAGACTTTGTACTCGCATGACATTAAGTTTACTATTAATGGCCGAAATATACAACAACCTCCTATATGTAAAGATCCTAAGCCTATGTCTGCAGCTGAAAAATTAAGAGCAGATATAAAGTTAAAGTCTGAAAAAATGCCTCCAAAAAGAGGCCAAAAGGCTAGAGGTTCCGCAAAAAAAGGCCCGGGTAGTAAAATAAAAGGTAAAAGCAATAATAAAATCAGAATTACATCTTTTTCATCCGATGATGAGAGTGTAGACTCAGACGATGTTTTTGGCACTACAGAAGCGGCACCAAAGTTGGAATTTTCTCCCCCGCAATCGCGAAAAGACCTAGAGCCTATATTGCAACTAGAATATGATAAAATTACATCTGGGGCATGGCATAGGGGCCAAACTATGAGTTCTACAGAAATCGAAGGTTCGCCTCCGCAGTGTAGAAAATTGGCTGAGCTAGAAGCGAAGTACAATCCTCAAGTCCTTGATAGTTTTAGCGGAAATGCTACAGAATTGCGTCGGATTTCAGAGCGTTCTATTTCAATCCCGAGCTCTGAGGATGACATTGCTCTAAAAATTCCAGATACGAAACACGAAAGTGTGTCTTGGGAGTATCAAGAAAATATTCCTTCGCCGATATTAGAGAGCACCGAATTTTTAAAATCCGAAGATGAACATCTAGCAGATTTAGAAATAGCTAAGGTAACGGGTGTCGTACAATCTGAAGATCAAACTGAGGATAAGGATGACAAAAAGGATTTTAAAAAACTTGATATAAAGAAAAGTTTGAGAGATGAGCTAATATCGCCCATGTTACGGAAACCAGGTGGTACTCCTATATTGTTTGCGCATGCTAGACTAAACTTGTCCGAAGGCTCTGTGTTTGCTCTTCAACGTCAGAAAGCCACTCAAGATTCTCCTACAGCTAGCCGTAGAGCCAAAAGTTTGGATACCCCTGTCATACAGCTTCATAGGCTTCCACCTATGAATGCCTTTTCTTCGAAAGATGATACTGTTGAGGATATAAATGAAGAAGGTGATATATTAGAAGAAAAACCTTTGATCGATGACAAATCAAAAGGTACCCCTCTTAAGAGAGATCTAATAGATAAAATTGAAGAAGTAGAAGAAGAAGCTACCGTTGAAGCGGAAGAATTGAAATCTGTTGTAATTGACAATGAAGAGTTAGCGTTACTGGATAATTTAGTAGAACAACGACGTCCACGGTCCTTCAAGCGTAGATACGATTTGTCTAAATTAAACTCTCAAGCTTCTCGCTCACCACTTAGTAGATCACCACTATCTAGGTCACCGTTATCTAAATCACCATCTAGGTCTCCTACTTCATCTTTGAATTCGCCAAGAGGCAGTATTAGAAAGCTTTCAGATTTAAGCGAAGACCAAATAGTGCCAGATATGGAAAGAATAAAACGTAAAGACAAGAAAAAACTAACATTAAAACCTAAACCTGATGAGAAACAGAAAATAGCTGGTAAACTGAATAAGGCTGGATCTTTAGATACAAATGCTACTAAAATAAAAGCATTACAAACTCAAAAATCTCTGCCTTCATCACTGAAGGACCGTCCTGATTTCTTGACTGTACCTCCATTAGATCTTACACGTGCTAAAAGTCAAGAATTAGACATAAATGCTAAGAAAATTGCGAAAGAGAAGTCTAAATCATTGGAAAAAATGGAAATTAAACGGGGGAGTAGTAAAGAAAGAACGAAGTCCCAAGAAGATTCTGACACAGAAATAGCCAAACGCAAAGAGAAACAGCAGCTACTCTTTGAAGCTGCTTTGAAACAGACTAAAACTCTTATCAGTCCAGTCAAAGATACATTACCACCATTCCCACCTCCAGAGGATAAAATATTAGTGAAAACAGAAGGTGACAAAATCATTATAGAAACTAAAATTAACAGCAAAGCTGAAGATCACGTGTTCATAGCTAAGTCACCTAAAAAATTGGACAATAAATTAGGTGGTAAAATGAGTAGGAGTTTTGAAGATCAAAAGACTACGAAAACCAATAATAAAATGAATAAGAGCATGGATGATAAATCTAGTCAATCATTAGAGGATAAGTTTGATGATCTTGCTGCACTACAAAAATCACCTAAAACCTTATCCAAGAAGCAAGAAATGAAACAACAAATTGAAGGTAAGGTTGTGTATCAAAAAATGAGCCCTGGAGCTAAATCTAAGAGTTTGGATCGAAAAGTGGATGCCCACTTAGATTCTAAGACAAAATCTAAAAGTTTAGATAGAAACTACGTGACACCTGCATCAATGTTACCATCAGATAATGAAAAACATTTTAAACAGGAAGTTGTCAAAGTAGATGTCCATCCAACTGTAGCTGAAGAGTCAGAAGTATTGTTAAAAGAAACAAAAGATACATCGCCTTCAAATAGTTATAAAGAGAAAACTGAAGATGATTCCTCTATAGAATGGATGACTAGTTCTCAACATACTGTCATTGAAAATGATACTCAGACAATAATAATGGAACGTCGTAAAATTGATATTTACAATAAACAACGGCAGACTGAACTTCAAGAAAGTAGGAGTAATCAAGACGTACATGATCTTGTCACGTCAGCATCTGAACGTAAACCTGAAATATCTCGTTTTACTAGCGAAGAAGAGTCCTTGACTGAGGTAAGTGATTTGAAAGTTTCTGATGAAAGTCATATGCTCGCTCTTTCACTCCCATATATTGACGCAGACAGTTCTTCAGATCAAGATCAAACCTCAAAGAAAACGAAAATAACCCATGGCAAGAGTGGTGATTCTGACTCATGGATCACAGTTGATTACGAAGAAACTACATTAGACACTGAACTACCACTCTCTGATACCAGTAGTAAAACTAAAGGAAGAAGAACTTTAGACCCCCAGGGTACATTCGATGAATCTTCCGCAAGTTTAGTAGAATTCCTTAAGCAAGAATCTATATCGCAAGCAATGTCAGACCCAGAAAATGAATCAAGAACATCCCGCGAACCACCAAAGTCTATTGATTTATCGCGCAAATGGGCTAGTAAAATAATAGTAACACCACCACAAGAGAATAGTCCTACAATAGAGAACATACCTTTCATTGACTCAAGTACTTCTAAATCTAATAAATCTGAAAATGAACATACCGGTAGTTCTGGAAGCGACAAATCTCCGACAGAACAGAAACCTGACCAAAAAGGGTTACTGACAGCTAAATCAAGACGCAGTGAACTTCTTAAGCTGAGTGCTGAACGTTCAAGAAGTTCTGAGTCAACTTCATGGACCAGTGTAGAAAAAGATGTTAGTCCATCAAGTGGTATCAAAGGTAGCTCCATTGACGACGAGTCAAGTGTTAGTTGTTCAATTGCTAGACCTTTGGGTATTTCACAAGATATTGAAAAGCTTAATAAGAAGGATCGAGAATGTTTAGAAGAGTTAAAACAGGCTATGGAATACGGGGAAGAGCACTTGCTTTCCCATCATACATTATCTAGCGAACATTCCAAATCAAATTCTAAATCTCCTTCACCGATTGCTGAAATTACACGTATTGAAAGCCCTAGGAGCCCTTCGAAATATGGTGCAAGAAAGTCTCCAACGCCTACATTAGAAAAACAAGGCCAAGTAGATTCACAAAAAGCACCTTCTGATTCAGAATCTAGTTCAGAAAGTATTGACAAAACTGTAGAGCAACTCTCAAAACCAAATACTAGGAAACCTGGCATTGAGAAAATTGGTAAATGCGTAATAGAAGAATCAGAATCCAGTCAATCAGCAGCATCCAAAACTTCAGATGCAACAAGAGAGATACAGAAACCTGGCAAGAAAACGAAAATCGCTATAACAATATCACAAGAGGACCAAAACACTACAATCGACTTTGATGACGACGGAAATGTAATAACTTCGTCATTCGAAAGAGAACTACGTTTGAAGAAAAGATCACTTAAAGAAGACCAAAAGAGTTCCTCCAAATCGAGCGTAGATACGACAACTACAACTACTCCATCTAAAGGATCTCTTAGTGTTGACGACTCATCGTCTAGAAGGCGTCGTCTAGACGATCAAAAGAGTTCATCAAAATCTAGTATGGACTCTAGAGGTTCTCTAAGCGTAGAATCAAGAGGTTCTTTTGAAACCACAGAGTCAACTTCTGGATCTTTAGGCGAAGCTTATCGTCGTGGAGAAGAATTGAAACCCACATGGCGACCTTTCTTTGGCGCCTCAGGTAGCGAAAACAGTACAAGTATCGAAGAAGCTTGGATACCCCAAGATCACGAAGGCTATGAAAGTCTGGCTCTTAATAAAGATGTTTTTGAATACGGCAACCAAAGAGTGTTAGATGATTTCCAAACATTTTCTAAAAATCCTCCTCTTTCTGCTAATACATCCAAAGATTCAACTGATGCCGATTTTACCGATGATCTTAACGATTTCCCTGTGAATTTCTTATATCCTGCTACTTCTTCAAGTAATACAAACGATGTTGTTATAGGCTACGGTCAAACTTTTGGTCGTACATTGTCACGAATATCGGAACGAAGTACAGCTTCTGAAAAAACGAGTGGTGACGAAGACTCTACTAAAGCTTGTTCACGGTCAGAGAGTATTAATGAGGAGTCCCTTAACTCAAGTGATCATCAGGCCAGTCTTAGCTCTGATCCGCCTAGCAACGCAAATGTTGCATATATCTCAGATACGGACAGAAGAACTTCTGCTGAAATGCCTGAAATTCCAATAGATCAAACCAAAATAAGTGAAATGTATGAATCAAAAAAAGAGGTGGAAAAGACTGGCAAAACCATTGACGAGGTCTTAGATCCAAAGAAGTGTAGAGAAAGCCCTTCAAAAACTACTACACGGATATCTAAACCGCCGTCTAAACAATCGTCTGCTAGTGAGAGTCAAGAATCCGAAGACTGGCCTTTGCCAGAATTGCCTCCGCAAATAGCCGGTAAACCTGAAATGAGCAGAAAAGATTATAGTGATTTAGATCAATGGCCTCCCCCGCCGTCTGGTCTATTAGAAACTCCTATTATAGAAAAAGTACATATTTATTACATGAGTAATGAACCAGAACAGCCTACACAAGTAACATTACGATCAGAGAGCTCAAAAGAACAGCATGCTGATTCCGATGACGACAGTGACACTTTAAACAATGATGATGAACTAGATAAAGATATACCAGAATCCAAGTCGGAGAAATCGAACGAACGTCTTTCTCCGAAAAGTGCTAAAGTTATTCCTTATGATCAGTCTGGATATATGGTAGAGCCTTTAGAAAAGCACGATGAGTATAATTGTCATAAAAGCGTTGTTCCCAATTATGATAAATCTTGTCTTAGCGGCACAATAAGTAAGGCTACATGTCTTATGGGTGACGTTGGAGCTTGCTGTTCTCGATCTGAAAACAAAGGCTTTAATGTCAAAAGTAACTTTGATGAAAAAGTTATTATAAATCAACCCCAGAAGTCGCCTACAAATCTTAGTCCAATACTCGATGACGACCATATTTACAGTGATGATGTATTTGGCGCTGATAGCAAGTCTCTATCACCTGACGCTGACAAAGGTTTTTCACAATTAGGTTCTCAAAAATATTCATTCGGGTCTAACAATTCCGACACCTCCATTGACGATCTTCTCTCTCAAACGAATGCCGAAGACACAGTTCGAGCAGCGACTAAGTTAAGTGTTAGTAGTGCTGGCACTTGCAAGAGATGCAGTCATAGTAGTCATTCGGAAGAAGAAACAAGTTCTTTTGACACAGATTTGGACGGCACAGTCAAAATTGGATTACCTCAAAAGAAATGTACACACAGTTCACACTCTGAAGATACGTCAATATGTTTGAGCATTTCAGAATGGTCTACTGGAACTAATACTGTTCGCCAATACGCAAATTTATCTGCTTCTGAGAGTATATCAGCTGTTTCCGTTAACAAGAGCGATAAGTCAGATAAAGCATCCACGAAACTTTACTCATCATCGCAAGTTAGTAAGAAGTCTGATCAGAAACCTAACATAAGCTCGCAGGCAGAAATGAGTTCTAAGAGTAGCAGCTTCGATAAGAGCTCTGAAATTATTAAATATGATAAACTTTGTAGTTCAGAAACAACTATTTCTAGAAAAGGCATCGATAGTAGTTCAGGCACAAAGAGTGATAGCACTTTAACTCTAGCTCAGTCAATATCCGATTGGTCTGCAAGTACTAGCCATACATTAGTCCCAACTGCTCGAGAGGATCAACAGGAAGCCGACAATACAAAATCTGATAATACAGTAGTAAAGGAGACTGAGATTGAGAATAAACAAGATACCGAGATCATTGTTACAGAAGTATCATCACCCCCGCCTGAAAATGAAGATGCCAAAGAACCCGTTCTGAGACTGACTGCATCGTATACGGGCAAAACAGATAAATCTTCCTCTATCAGCTACAGTGATAAATCAGACAAGTCAAGCTCAAGCTCTTTGAGCAGTTTGCAAAAGCATGTCAATGAGGTGCTACGGTTTGACCAAGGTTTTCTAGCACAAGATAGTACACATGAGCGTTATCCGAAAGTGCCACCAAAGAGTTTGAGTTATGAGGAGCGGACACATAGGTATTCAAAGCCAACGTTACGTTGTCAAAGCGAAGACAGTGGTTTCAAACCATATTTTGTAAGTCCTCAACCGGAGTTAGATATTGATATGCCATCTCAACTTTACAGTCAAGAAGAAAAGCACAGTGAACGGTATCAAAGTCAAGAGTTTTCAAATATAATACGTGATGAAGCCGGCAGTAGTAAATTTATAAGATCCGACTATAAACCTTTAGCCAAACATGCAAGCTATGATGATAAGACCCTTTCCAAGAATCAAATAAAAGAGTACAAAACATCACAGCAGTATCGTAGTAAACCAAAAAGTTGGTCTTTCCATGAACATTATCTTGCTTCATCCGATTTACCTATAATTGCTGTGCCTGAGATACCTTCAGTACATAGAGAATTGGCGGAAAAGAAGTCTGCTGAGAGATCAGTAAAAACTCCTTTGTCGCGTTGTTCACCTTATTATTCAAGTAGCTTAAGTTCTGAATCACCTCCCATTCAACCATTAAAAGCTCCTGTCAAAAAATCTCTTCTGGTCCGAAACATTTCTCTCAAGAGCCCTCCAAGTGGCAATGATACCGATAGCTCACTAGATGTTATTCGTGATCCTAGAGAACGAATGAAGACATTTAGGCGCAAAAAACAAGTAACCAGTGCTCGTAAACGACAAGAGAGAATACAAGATGTATTAGAAGAAGATTCAACCAAGAGTCAATACTCGTCTGAAAGTGATAAGTTTGGTGGTCAATATTTGGCAGTAGAAGAATCTCTTCGACGAATGGAGAGTTCCGAATGTTCTGATAGTTATGTACCTGGGGTAGAGTCCGGGTCTTCGGAAATGTCGAAAAATGATTCTAAAAATGATGAAGTTCAGGAAGCTAGTTATTCCGAGGACGAAGAAGGACAAGTTGAGTACGCACAATATACAAGCGCTAACTACGAGACACAACAATTCCCCATTAATATTGCTCCTATGAAATTCCAAGGTTTTGGCTCGTCTGCTGAAGAGGATGAAATGGGGTTCCCACGGTTTGATAGATTAGGTCGTTTACGGCATCCTTACCTTGACTCACAGGAACCGCCGTATGTATCGGAAGATAGCCCTCCGCGTATTTCTTATTCAAATAAAAGTAGTCGTCAGTCGTCTTTGAAACGATCTAAATCTACAAGTTATCGACAACCTGAGGACACTCTCGGGGAACCATCTGGTCAGCACCATCAGAGAGGTTTTTATGATGACCAGAGTGATAGAGATGATTCTGATGATTATGCTTATCCGATTGATACTATAAAACGGGCTCCTAAAGTCCCAAAGTCAGGTAGTTACTTCTTTGAACGGGGGGAATCCGTTGCTTATTCTGATACAGAGCTGCCCCCAGATAAGGACGAATACGAACCTTACAGAGGAAGCCCTTATCCGGAGCATTACGAAGAAGTAGTAATGTTCCAAACGCAAGAAAGTTATCCGCAATACGAACACGAAATTAATGAGAGTAGGAGTGATAATCAGGATCGTTATTCTCGGGATCTAGACCAACGTTTCAGTCTGAACAATGTAGAGAGGTTTTACTCTAGTCATTACGTAGACTCGCAAGCTTCCAGTGACAGCCCTGAACAAAAATTTGATGTTTCCACGCTACCGCCGCCTCTGTGCTCCGATGACGACAACGATTAAATTGAAGGTTGTCGAAGTATAATTCAGTTTCATTTTTAGTATTGTCGTCATGCGTTCTGTGTGCCGTGTGTTAGCGTGCCGACACATTTCTAAATTTAAAATTCTAATGCAATTATTATTATACTAGATATTAAATTATATCGAATATTTACATTGTCACTTTGAATATTTAGAAAAAATGACTTAAAAATTTAGTGCCAATTCCCGGATAGCGCGACCCTTTCGTCTATCGTGCGTACGCGATAGTAAACCTATAGCTTGTTAAGTATTTAGATGTAGTTAAATATTATGTATTGATCTACATTATACGTCTTCAGAATTTTATTCAAGAAATACTGTTTCATGTAACTGAGGTGTAAATTTGTTTTGGTTATTGATTGTTATATTGTTTTCTTAGAACTAGAGTTGAAGCTTCAAGAAATGCAATACAGGTATACTAAGTACATAGTGCCAAAGTCTTCTAGTCAAATATTTTAGTGTTTTCAATCTTTATGAACGTTAAATTGTATGTCTTCTGAATAGTATTATTATTGTAATGGCTGTGATTACTTTGAGCGGTGAGATCCAAGATCTTGGTTGTTTTATTTAAGCATTTACTGCTCAAATAAATATCGCACATAGAATAATTTTATCGAAATATTTGTAATAACGGATATTTATTTATTTAGTCCATATTGAAAACTTATTGAAATGAAAATCTAACAAGGGATTTGTATTCACGACAAATCTGCTCAATTTTTTTCTGACACTTAAAAACTTTTATTGTAATTTTGAATAATGAATTTTGAAATCTTTAAGCGTTATAGTTGACATAGATATGAGTATATACGTACCGTGTGTATGTGTGTGTGTCTAAATACAAATGTGTGAATGATGCAGAAGCAGTCATCGAATTAATGATTTGATACTTTTTAAATTTTATTTGATCGATACAATTAGTTGAATTATTCTTTGTGTGTTTTGTTGCACGAACAAGTTATTTATAAAAAAAAGTCACTTGTAGACAAATTTATGTCAAACATTTAAAACACAACATAAATTTACTTTCCAAGTTGCCTTCTAGTGTCACGTTACTGAATCATCAATGAAGGTAGTCATTAAATAATTATTTGCTTTCTTATAATACCTATGTCAAGCGTTACGTACATCAGTTTAATATTACTGCGGAATTATTTAAAAAAAAGAGCCGTTGATGCTTCAAAACCCTTTCGCCCGCCTGGAAAGTTAAGAAGACTGTATTCATTAACACTGTTTAAAGTATGTGTTTAAATATGACCACATCAAAATTACGTGTCATGCACTTTACAATATTGTTTTGTTAATAAGTGTCATATATCTGTCTTCCATGATGAATTAAATTAATTAAGACTTTTGTTCTTAAACAAAATTCCCAATTTAAGTGCAGTACCTTAAATAAGTTGGGTACAGGAATAATAAGGATTTTGTTTTTATTCGTGGCTAACCCGTTAATGTTCCAAAAACTGTAGTACTATTATAATATTGTGAAAATAATTCATATTCAATAATAGATATTTTGAGCCAAACGGCTGAAATTTATGAACTGCAAGCCGATCGTTTATGTTTTTCTATGTATAATATGTATGTATGTATTTACAAAATAAAAAGTATGTTTATGTATTTATATCAGTTGTTTAGTACCCATAATACAAGCTCTGCTTAGTTTGGGACTAGATGATGTTGTTTGTAAGATGTCCTAAAAAAATATTTATTTATTTATTATCGCTTCACGTTCGCTTTGATTTTAAATAATTATAATCAAAAACAACTAATAACTATTTCATTACAGCATTTAAAGAATACTTCATAATTAAATATGCGTTACAATTATATATTTTTTTTCCGTAAACACGATATTACAGTTTATGGTTAATTTTTATTAGATAGGAATAAATTATCGAACAAATAGACGAATTGTGTGTCGGTGTAGAAGTAACGCGACTTTTTCGTGTATTTAGAATCAGTTGGCTGTCGTTTCGCATGTGAAAATGCCGAGTGGGAATATAAATACATTTTTCGGTTACAAAATAAAACACATTTCTTTTCAAATATTTAAATGATGACACTGATTAAAGGTGTATATTGAACATAAGAAAAATATTTAAATTAAATGTCTAAGTTGAAACGAGGACTAAAATTTTAAAGTAAAATATCTCTGGACTCTAGTCTTTGTGTTATAACAAATAAAAAAAATAATAACAATAGATAAGCAAATAAAGTGTAATATACATATTATTTGTTAACCATTTTTTATTTCATAGGGCATGGTCGCGTTCATACGGACATTAATTATGTCTATTCAGTATTATATTTAAAAATTCATATAAATATATTTGTTGTAGTAAAATATATTTAAAAAATTGCAGTTAATACACTTACGATCTAATAAATTGAGTAGTACAGATTGATTTATATCTAAGTTATTGTTTTCTGGTATATGATTTACAGAGGGCAATGTTTTATGAACTCGTGTGTAAAAAACCTTTTCTAATTTTCTTTTTTCAAGACACCTCTCGCATTAGGAATGTACATCTTGTGTCACGGACACAAAGAACAGTCAGATTCAGAATAATAATTTGATCATACAAAGTGTTGTCCCATGTGGTATTTGAACTCGCAACACTTGGCATAGTAGAAAGCGGTGTGGCGACCGCTTAAACCACCAGGCCAACCGTGAAGTTCAAAATAAAATAGAAATATGTTGTTGAATATTGTTTAATCTGCACCTTACATTTTACAATTCTATCAAGTCTTATTATTACTGTTTATACATAGTTTTTATTATTTATATTTAAATATTTTATTAATTTTTAAAATTTACCGTGGAATTATTTTAATGCACAAGTGAGTCCATAAAAACAAAAGCAGATAAATCCCAACTCTCTGCCTTCAGTGTTATAAGGTCTAATTTCACTTAGAGTATAACAAGTCAAGCTATAGTGAGTTTATTTAGTGTCTATAAATTACTATGCCTATACAATATTTATTTAATCATCCTCCATGCTTTTACCCGACTACGTTGAATCTGAAAGGAAGGGAAATAGTTTTGGTAATAGACTATGTATGATTATATGTTAAACCGCAGCGCCTTAACTAGGTACTTAACTTATGTTAATGAACGAGGTGTCAATAAATTTGTAATAAAGGCCCGGTGACATATGCTACATAATTTTTTTTACCTGGTTGGGGTTTTGTTTGAATCATATACATAAAAACTTTAAAGCGCAAATAGACCCACATCCATATTTTGAATTTGCCAAAATACTTCAAATAAAGTGATACATTCTGCTCATAAATATCTTCCAAATAAAAGCAGGCATATATTTCAACTGCACTTTTTATACTCTAAGAGTTTTAAGGCTCAATCATACACCTAATAATACCTAAGTGGTTAAAAAGCTGTTATTTTTTTGTGTACGTATAGGATACACATACATAGAAATGTATCATGTCATTCTATATTTCATGTTATTATATATCTTTACTGATATGCAAGTATGTTCTACCACATAGATCACTGTAAATCTTTCCTATTAAACAAAATATGTGCATCAAAAAATGACTGACTATATGCCTTGAAATAGCCTTTGTAATTAATCTACTTGCATATCAGTACTGCGTTCAGTTCAGGATGTATCAACCAAACTTAAATAGGGTACAATTGTAGTTGAATTCTAAGGACACGGAAACTTATAGGCTGCGGTCTCGAAATAAGAGGGAGCGGGGCGGCAGCTGTAGCGGCGCGTTCCAATGATTTATATGAAATTGCCCCCAAAGCCATGGACGCGGTGAATGATCGCCGAATCTACATTACCGCCCCCGCCCGCTCCCTCTTATTGCGAGACCGCGGCCTAAGTTTTGAGCGATACATACGTGTGTGCACGAAGTAATTTTAGATTATAGTGTGTCAGAGGTCTCGTGAGCCTCTCTTAGTTAGCGCAATAAACTGTCATTAAGATATTTAAAAAAAATAACTTTAGATATTAAGTATTTCGACTTTTCGATTAAGAGTGTACAACCCGAATAGACTGTAATGTTATAAATTCACTTAAATGTTTACTTTGACGTGTCTATTTCGAATGATTACGGCGATGCAATAAAATACATCAATGTTATTAGGCGTATAAACCTCGCGAGTACTTCCCATGTTTTCGAATAAACCTATGCATTTCCTTAAAGACGGAATGCATAACAAGCTTTTCCTTGCTGTCTAATGTGTTTCTGTTATTTACTTGGAAAAAATAAAAGAATTTCGAGCTACACCTACGAGTATTCCTAACTAGTTTAGTGCCTCACGAGTTATAACTCCTAAAAATATATTTCTCCCTTTATTCTGGACGCAAACATGTACGTCCACATCATCATCAGAATGCTTTATCCTTCCATTCTACTCTATCATTCGTCATTTCACTGCTAACATGTACGTCAACCTAGGGCATTAATTCATGAAGTGGATAAATACTACTAGTATTCTCCTATAATACTCAAGTTTAAAATCATTGCCCAAGCAGTTCAAGCGAATTTCGACAAAAATAAATAGTTTAACGTACTTGTTGAAAACTGTCCCATGGTGGAAGGATATGAAGCCGTGATCGTGACCTGGACCAGTGATATGCTCAGCATTGTTTTATCTTAACACATCTTATTGAAAGAATTCTGCCTATCATTCTACAGTCACAGGGCTCCACACTTGTTCATGAAAAACATACAAAACAATATCGTCCTCTATCCATTCCCTTCCATTGCATTCTGTCTGAATATATTACATAACGGCCAGAAGTCTTTAAAGTCAGCTACACAACTGATAAATAATTAAATTCAGCATTTGTTAGATCTACTACGCCATAATATTTAAACGAAAATGACATTGAACATAGACCAAAGAGAAATGTACTAAACATTAATTGCCGTAGCCTGTGAATTAGACACGTTATCGTCGCATGTAATTTAAATATTGTTTCGATTTATTGAAACGTTACTTCCTTTTTGAATTTATATGTGAGTGTACGTGTACTGTAGCCCTGCAATACACGACACTACCCCGCCCTGCTCGGGGATAGTTAACAATAAATAAATAAAAACTTTACGAGTTTTAATGTCATATTCCATTATTTTTTTCTTAAAACCTAAAGTTAATTAAGCAGCCGGAATTCGTGATGTAAGTTTTAATGTAATCTCGTTTAGTGAAGTTATTTTGAAACGCTTTCTTATGTTTCATTTTTAAGATTGTGATGTTGTATTTGTAGTTAAGATTTTTACTAAATTTATTTATTTCAGGTTTTTTTTTTGCACAGCATTTCTTTGCATGTTTATATTCTTTTAGACTCACACAGTATTATTTCCTTATTTCCATATTTTTTAAGAATTTGAAGCCAAAGTAGTATTATATTAATTGGTCTATTTTAAAGAAGACACTTTCTTTGACCCTTAATTTCTACGTAAGCATGTTTGTTAGTACTATGATAATGAAAATGAATGTCATCATATTTTGAGTATGTTTTTTTAATATATGTGTTGATAATGCCTAGTAAGCTCCACAAATTTGAATGTTATTATCATAGTTGCAATATCATGTAACGACATAATCAGTTTATTACTACGACTAAATGTATGCTGACATTATTTTTAGTTTACAATTTTTCATGGAATTTGCAAATAGCTCACTATAAAAATTTACACCAACAATTTACTACGTAAAGATGAAATAATTCGTGATGGAGCGATTGTTGACATACCAACGTTGTCCCTTATTTCTTTTCTTTCAATTTATTTAGTTTTAAATTATTTAATAATATGCACTTAAATCTCATACTTACAAATTGTTACATAAAATTAATGCGTTCTTCTTCTACGCAGACGAAGTATCCCCCGAAGAAGACGACAACACAGTTTCTTCAGCAAGTCTGTGCATGTCACCGACTTCGGTGTACGATCAAACTGCGGGCGAGCCCGTATGTGCGTCCACGCCCATCGTGCACAAACCGCTCATCAACGGACACGACATTGTGGATAATAAACAGACTTGTGTCAACAATAATGACGTTGTCAATGGAAATGTTAATGGTAAGTATTATTTATATTGCAGTATATAACAGTGTTATTAAATTGTTACAAACAGTGCTTACGGTGCTTGGTGTCACAAGTTCCCAGATGAATCTTGAGTTGTGACATAGCATGTAGACTCATGCCTTCTTTGTTAATTGCACAAAAGTTATAGCTAAGTAGTAGAGACAAGTATGAACGTAAAAAATCAGCACCAGCTTATTAGTGTCTATTTTCACGCGTTTGCTGGTTCATTTTTACTTTAACGACCCTTATTTTTGAAGTGATTGGATCGATTTCAAAATAAACTTGCTCTTTTGTGATGTACACATTATGAATGATCTATCGTTCGGTTATAATTCTGAACATTTCTATTCCCCATATCTTTGTTCAAAATATAGCTACCTCTCTATACTTTTATAACCTACCTATCTTCGTTCATATTGCAATGTGTTCTATGTCATAAATTTCTTTACTAGTTTACAGGAGAGTAAATAAACAACATACTAGAAAAATCTTTTGCGACACTTAAATGTTTTTAAAGTAATGTTTCCTATGTCGCGTTCTTAATTAAATTTAAAGCATATATTTGAAATGAAAAAGAATATGTTTTTTTTTTGACATTGAACAAATTGCAATATGAACGACGATATGTCTTATGAAATAGTATAAACATATATCAGGTATATGTATTAACTTGCAGTGTCTGTGGTCTCAGAGTCTGTGAACAACATGGACGTTCTAAGTGGGGGCGAAAGTGACGCTGGAGATACGCTTACAAGGCGAAACAACAATAGGTGAGTAGATATACATTATGTAAGTTAATTTAGATGTAGATGTTATATACAAACCATGCTTGGAGTCAGAATATAGCTAGGTATATTGTAAGACCTTCATGTAGGTACATAAAAACCCATATAAAGAAAATTGAATAGTCTGTTTGCAATTTCAAAGCTTCAGCTATCAGCTTTTCATTAAATGTAAATGGAAGTATGAATTGTACTTACATCTAAAATTATTTTAAAAAAATTGTGTGACTGTTTAATCTGGGTTAATGGACCGATATTGAGGGACATGATATTCACCAATATTGAGGGAATTTTCACTGGGAGATAGCTGATTTTATAAGTAACTTTATTATAAAACCAAATTAAAATCTTTATTAAAATTAGATCCTATTCAAAAGCAACAAAATACGGCGTAGTACCGCGGAGTCTAATCAGTTTGTCTTGAAATACAGAATACGTAATACCTGTCTTCCATTTCCTCAGCATTTCGTCAAACTTGTTGGGCACGCTTCGTGAAGGTGTTAGCGATGGAACTCGTAAACGAAACATGGATATTACCTATTTTGTTGCCAAGGAACTACTGATGACTGAACGGACGTACAAAAGGGATTTGGAGCTTATCACAGTGGTAAGTGAATCTTTTATACGTTTTACAAATGAGAACGTTATGCAGTGCTTGAGGTCTCGCTTTCGATGCCTTGGTCGGACCAAACGTTTGTATGATTTGTTTCGGAGTTTGGGTTTTTTCTTTGTAATATAATATGTATGTATTTACAAAAAAAGTATATTTGTATTTATATAAGTTGTCTAGTACCCATAGTACGAGCTCTTCTTAGTTTGCGACTAGATTATGTTGTGTGTCTGATGGACGAAATATTTATCATTTATTATAATTTAAAGTACTACTTTAAATATCTTGTACACATTGAAAAACTTAAGTACACCTTTTAGCACTTCAAGTAACAAACAGTATGATTTGGGGGATAGGATGTATTTCTCTCAGAAGCCGTTCAAGTAATTAATGAATGCTCAATAATGTACTGTAAGAAATTCAATAAAACATTATTAATGTACAGAAATGGAGCGCTTGTGTTTCGGAACTAGCGTCTTCTGGTGACGAGGCGAGCGCTGCGCTAGCCCGAGCCTGCCTCGCCCTGGAACCACTCGCGCTACCCAATGGCAAGTTGCTGGCCAAGCTCGACAGGCTACTGGCTAATGGGAACCGAGCTGATGGTATGTACAGAAAACTTAGCTGGAGACTAGTTTTAATATATTTTTTTTACTCGAATACATATAAAGTACTAGCTTTTGCTTTTTTGAATCAAAGTATGTTCAGGCCAAATTTCAATGAAATCGATGCAGCAGTTTAACCTTGAAAGTGACGGTTACTTTTGAATTTATAATATTAGTATGAATTGTATTATACTAAGGATATGCATGTTCTTAACCCTCTTTTGAGAGGACAGCCGGGCATAGCATAGCATAGCACGTTATCGGTTGTTGATGAGGATGATGTATGTTCTACCATCCATGTAAATGTATATAGTAATACAAAGAGTAAATATATTAAAAATACCCATTTAGTTCCTTTCAAGATGACTCAAAAAAAGTATAGTCCTGCAGGCAGAGATTTTTAAATAACTACACATAATAAGACGTCAGTTTAAGCAGAAGAGTCAGTTTAGTACGCTTCTGACAGCTGTGTAAAACAAATATATACATATATAGGTATTTAAATAACAGTTATAATGTTTTGTTTGTTAGAGGGAGAGGAGCCGGAGTACAAGAAAATAGCCGATGTGCTTTACGAACATCTCTCGAGTACAGATAAGGTGAGTTACACATTTCACCAATAGAGGCCAAATGTCTGGTCTCTTAAATATTGGTAACAAATATATAATAATAATACATATATTTATTTCACTCATCACAAAGGTAGGTAGGTACAAATTAAGGAGTACAGAAACAATTCAGTCAGAACATATTATTTCTTTGTAAGAGACTGGTTTAGGTATACATGAAAAATAACATTTTATAAAAATCCATTTGACTTTTAATTTAATTCAAATGTTACTTGTTTATTTTCCGAATCCATATTATAGATTTTTTCTTACTCTTCCGTTAGATACTTTATAGTTAAACAAAAATACCGAATTTAGAATGGTTAATTAATTAATTAATTAATTAATGGTTACTCAATGTCAATTTGACATTATAACACTGGTCACTTTAGATTACTTTAAAATTTGAAATTGAAATCTTTATAATTACTGCTAATTTATGCAGATACATTCTCACTATGAGGATCGTGACCCCCTACTCCTGGATTATACTCATGATTTCCATCAAGCAGAGTAATCACTTTTGTAGGCTGAAATATATAACAAAAATGGAAAACTTTCGATCTTGAATTTAGACTGTATTAAGTATACTGTATACAATATATAGTAGGGGGTCACCATATTCATAGTGAGGGCAAGCAATCCAGCATGGTGATCCATACCATGGCCGCCAGATGTTTCTGCATTATTTCCGTCTTCCAGCGTCCGGGTGAACGATGCAGAATGATTGGGCCTCTTGGCTTCTGTATAATTAAATATAACGATTATAAGTGATTTAAATATGACCTACGTTTATTTATTTTCAGGCATATCTCTGGTATAGTAGTCGAGCGGGTTCGTTGGTAGGTGTGGTGGAGAGTGTAAGGCGCAGCAGCACCAGCGCAGCGCGAGTGGCCGCCGACTTCGACTCGCGCTCGCCTCTACCGCTCGCCGCACTACTACTGAGGCCACTGCATCGAGCACTGCACTATCACCGACTAGCCATTGGTAAACACTACACTCACTAGCTTTAACTTCGACTCGCGCTCGCCTCTACCGCTCGCCGCACTTCTACTGAGGCCATTGCATCGGGCACTACACTATCACCGACTAGCCATTGGTAAACACTACACTCACTAGCTTTAACTTCGACTCGCGCTCGCCTCTACCGCTCGCTGCACTACTGCTGAGGCCATTGCATCGGGCACTGCACTATCACCGACTAGCCATTGGTAAACACTACACTCACTAGCTTTAACTTCGACTCGCGCTCACCTCTACCGCTCGCCGCACTTCTACTGAGGCCATTGCATCGGGCACTACACTATCACCGACTAGCCATTGGTAAACACTACACTCACTAGCTTTAACTTCGACTCGCGCTCGCCTCTACCGCTCGCTGCACTACTGCTGAGGCCATTGCATCGGGCACTGCACTATCACCGACTAGCCATTGGTAAACACTACACTCACTAGCTTTAACTTCGACTCGTGCTCACCTCTACCGCTCGCCGCACTTCTACTGAGGCCATTGCATCGGGCACTACACTATCACCGACTAGCCATTGGTAAACACTACACTCACTAGCTTTAACTTCGACTCGCGCTCGCCTCTACCGCTCGCCGCACTTCTACTGAGGCCATTGCATCGGGCACTACACTATCACCGACTAACCATTGGTAAACACTACACTCACTAGCTTTAACTTCGACTCGCGCTCGCCTCTACCGCTCGCTGCACTACTGCTGAGGCCATTGCATCGGGCACTGCACTATCACCGACTAGCCATTGGTAAACACTACACTCACTAGCTTTAACTTCGACTCGCGCTCGCCTCTACCGCTCGCCGCACTTCTACTGAGGCCATTGCATCGGGCACTACACTATCACCGACTAGCCATTGGTAAACACTACACTCACTAGCTTTAACTTCGACTCGCGCTCAC
Organism: Phragmatobia fuliginosa; assembly: GCA_932526445.1. Taxonomy (NCBI): domain Eukaryota; kingdom Metazoa; phylum Arthropoda; class Insecta; order Lepidoptera; family Erebidae; genus Phragmatobia; species Phragmatobia fuliginosa. Next base: position 5,352,840 of record OW052058.1, on the reverse strand, counting down.
CTCTACCGCTCGCCGCACTTCTACTGAGGCCATTGCATCGGGCACTACACTATCACCGACTAGCCATTGGTAAACACTACACTCACTAGCTTTAACTTCGACTCGCGCTCGCCTCTACCGCTCGCTGCACTACTGCTGAGGCCATTGCATCGGGCACTGCACTATCACCGACTAGCCATTGGTAAACACTACACTCACTAGCTTTAACTTCGACTCGCGCTCACCTCTACCGCTCGCCGCACTTCTACTGAGGCCATTGCATCGGGCACTACACTATCACCGACTAGCCATTGGTAAACACTACACTCACTAGCTTTAACTTCGACTCGCGCTCGCCTCTACCGCTCGCCGCACTTCTACTGAGGCCATTGCATCGGGCACTACACTATCACCGACTAGCCATTGGTAAACACTACACTCACTAGCTTTAACTTCGACTCGCGCTCGCCTCTACCGCTCGCTGCACTACTGCTGAGGCCATTGCATCGGGCACTGCACTATCACCGACTAGCCATTGGTAAACACTACACTCACTAGCTTTAACTTCGACTCGCGCTCGCCTCTACCGCTCGCCGCACTTCTACTGAGGCCATTGCATCGGGCACTACACTATCACCGACTAGCCATTGGTAAACACTACACTCACTAGCTTTAACTTCGACTCGCGCTCGCCTCTACCGCTCGCTGCACTACTGCTGAGGCCATTGCATCGGGCACTGCACTATCACCGACTAGCCATTGGTAAACACTACACTCACTAGCTTTAACTTTTTAACTATACACTGGCCTGTTCGTCTAGTAGTTGAGGGGTGATGGATTCGATTTTCGCCCAGTACAAATATTGTGTGATGAACGCGACTCTTCAACAAAAGTGTGTCACTCACAGTCGGCCAGTTCTTTGTATTTAAATTTGATCGGCGAACACTTTCACACAAAATTTGGCGATTACACGTGTAATCAAAACAGTGGGAAGGAATACGCAGCTAAGAAATATACAGCATACAATAATGTAAAAACCGCAGATAAAATATATCGCCATTACAGAGCCTGAGTTATATCTTAGCGAGAGTTCTATTCGGCCCTCTTTATTCGATATTATACACAAATCAAAGTTTAACATATATACTAAGGTTGGGTTACAATTGAACATTATAGTATAATGTTATCAACAGAGTTATACAACGCCTTGGAGAGTCCGTCGTCGGTGCGAGCGCTGGAGGTCGGTAGCCGCGTAGCTGTGCACGCTAGCGAACAGCTGCAACACGGTGAAAACCACGCCGCTCTCTGCCAGCTTCAGCGGGACATTACCGGTAATCACATACAACCATCTCTTTTTTTTATTTATCTTTTACATTAGCCTATCAAAGTGACTATACTTTTCTCTGATGAAAAGCATGTGCAGAATCCAAGAGTACTGTTAACCACACACATTGCGAATATAGACTATGCAATTTGTTGACTCACAGAATAGCGGCTTGTTGAGATATTTATAAATGCATCATCGAACCTCCTTAACGAAACACGACACTACGAATACTGTCATTTAAGGTTCCATGTAGGCAGTTCCGTCTGGTACTGTTCCATATATGGAACTAGTACGAATTGATATTCGAAATGAAAGTGTATTCTTAGTAGTTCCATGAAACAATTTCCATAAAGAACTAATGTAACTGTAAAACTAAGATTTTGTCCCATTAGTTTCATGTATTTTTAAAATGAAAGACAGGTGATCTTGTTTTCGTTGATGTAATATATATATTGGAATCATCGAAGGGTAATGGCGGTGGAAAGCGTTGTAGCATCCCTTAAATGTGCTTTCACTGTTCACATCTAAATCAAATATTACTGACATTCATGCTATTAATATCACTATATCTTGACTCCCTGATTTATAAATTTTATTTTAAGTAACCGTCTTTGTTACATTCAACTTTAAGACTAGTTGAAAGAAACACAGAAATGTTAGAATAAGTTGGTAAGTATCTATTGAATATCTATATAACCACGGTTATAATTTACAGGATACGATAAGTTACTGGTTGCAGAAAGAGAGTTCATTAGGATGGGTTGCGTTTACAAACACTCATCGCGAGGGCTTCAGCAAAGAATGTTATTTTTGGTGAGTGTATTTTCAACTAAGCTAGACTGATCGGCCGACTAGTCGTATTAATCTGTCGTTGTCGTTCCCCAGTTCAGCGACGTGTTGGTGGTGACGTCGAAGAGTGGCGCGAGCACATTCCGGGCGCATGTAGCCTTGGCGCTACACTCGCTGACCACAGCTGAACACGATCTGCCACATTCCTTTACACTCACTGGTACTGTCTTTCGCTTGTTTGTTCGGTATTGGCTAAACAGAGGGCCTAGTGTGAGCTTATTTTACGCCTGCTCAATAGTCTCGGTGACTGAGATCGAAGTTGCGGTTGACCCGCACATAAATCACTACATCAAAGCTACACTAAGTCATCTTGGATTTTGCTTGATTGAAATACAGCGAATATTTGGGAGAAAACTTTTATTTAAAGAATGCGTACAAGCGCGTCGTTACATCGTCAAATCGTCAATCGTCAGTGTCACCTGCAGTCATTTGACGTTGGGTGCGGTGTTCACAATTAAATAGTAACGTAAATTAAACCAGTTACAAAAAATACCTAAACCTTATTGCTCGTTATTTTCACACGAATAACTGTAATATATTAGACTCAACCAACGGCGTAATAATTTGAATAATATTTGGTGTCCCAGCCTTTTCCATTAAGTTGTCCCTAATGTCACTGTTTCAGTTGTATACCTTTAAACCTTAATGTGATATCACCACCTTTACAAATAAATAAAGTTGAAGTGTCTGTTTCAAATTTGAAATTTACAGCTTTTCACTAAAATGCACATGCAATTATATGCGCTAATCACATAATAATATCACTTTAACCTTTTTAGTCGCGGTTGTTGTAAAGTTGTAGAAAAAAAATTCAAAAGTGAATGCTCAGATAATGAATACAGCTACATTAACAGTTTATATGGGCGCTCTAAAGACAAACTTTCTGCCACCGAATTGCGAAGTTGCAGTAGAGCTACGACATATGTCTCTCTCTTACGCAAGCGAATCCAAAGCGAACTGAGAATGGTGCACTAATGGTGGACTAAACTGGGGGCAGACCCCACTTGGAATTGGCACATATTATTGGTTTTATATGAATAAAACGTGAAGTTTTCACGTTTTATTCATATAGACTGCCTTCCTGGTCTAGTGGTTGCGGCTGCTCATCAAGAGGTCTCGTGTTTGATTCCCGGGTTGGATACTAAATATTTGTGTGATCCACTAATTATTGTTTCGGAGTCTGGGTGTTATATCAGCTTTTAGTATCCACAATACAAGTTCTGCTTAGTTTGGTACAAGATGTCCGAAATATCATTATTATATGTTCTGCTTTTAAAGTAAAAACATGAAAATACTTTAATTTATTTATAGTTATTTAATATTTTTTCAATTAGGTCCGGACGTAAATCTACTATTCAGTGCTCCTAATGATACCGAATACAGAGGCTGGTGTGACGCTCTACAAGCGACTCTGGAACTCGCTAAGAAGTTGTACCCAGAGGTGGACACGGAACTGACTCCCTACGAACAAGAGGTTCAAGGTATGTGGTACCGGTACTTGCTAATCTGAAAATGTTGGCCACTCGACTACTATGGATAATTTTGCCAATCGAGGAACATCGTGTACTTAACAAATTTTTTTCCTATTACTACTAAACTGCAACTAAATTGTAAGGAACTCTATATTTTTAAGACTGTTCATTTATTCTTTCGTAATGATATCAATACACATGAAATACAAAAATGTATAAGTTATTAGAAAATGTCACGTACAAAGGCGAGCTTAACCCAAAACTGAGTTTATTTTCCAGCAAAACTTGAGCGAAAAGAGGATAATAGAGAACGTATAAAACGTGAAGGCATGCGTAGTTGCGAATCATTAAAAAAACGTATATATGTATCAATAAGTAATCATAAAAATATTTTGTTGCTGTCGAATACACGAAACCCAATGTTCTTTTTTTCGCCTATATCTATGAGAAGAACGTGACGTTGATTAACTGACCCGATTTAGAATTATGAAATTTTTCGATAAAAGTGGCGCAAGTACTCGCTAACGAAGAATATATAAATTGCCCCCGCCCCTTTGGGAGCGAAATAAAGATTGGATATTTTTATGAAATTTCGTTATTTTTGGTCGTAGCGTTTTTGAACTCAAGGACTACTTTTTATATAAGTGAGAAATAATTATTTCAATTTTTTCACAATTGCCTTTATAAAGAACTTGCGTTCAGTTTAATCGATGAACTATTTTTCACGTTTCGTTGTATCCTCTACGAAGTGCGTTGTCGACTGCCACGCATATTGCTAAAATAGTAGTTTTAAGTCCGGAGATGCGACTTAAAGCTACTATTTTATCGTATCTTTTACGCATAAATATGATGATAACTGTATATTCGTTTGTGTAGGAGAGAGCAGTCCGAGCAGTGGGAGCAGTGGCGGCGGTCTCGCGCACGTGTGCTGGCACCGCGTCACGTCGCTCGACCGCTCGCATCTACACCTCGCCATGAGGGTAACTACCACTCATTATTATACTGTATAGCAGAGAGCAGTGGGAGCAGTGGCGGCGGTCTCGCGCACGTGTGCTGGCACCGCGTAACGTCGCTCGACCGCTCGCATCTACACCTCGCCATGAGGGTAACTACCACTCATTATTATACTGTATAGCAGAGAGCAGTGGGAGCAGTGGCGGCGGTCTCGCGCACGTGTGCTGGCACCGCGTCACGTCGCTCGACCGCTCGCATCTACACCTCGCCATGAGGGTAACTACCACTCATTATTATACTGTATAGCAGAGAGCAGTCCGAGCAGTGGGAGCAGTGGCGGCGGTCTCGCGCACGTGTGCTGGCACCGCGTCACGTCGCTCGACCGCTCGCATCTACACCTCGCCATGAGGGTAACTACCACTCATTATTATACTGTATAGCAGAGAGCAGTCCGAGCAGTGGGAGCAGTGGCGGCGGTCTCGCGCACGTGTGCTGGCACCGCGTCACGTCGCTCGACCGCTCGCATCTACACCTGGCCATGAGGGTAACTACCACTCATTATTATACTGTATAGCAGAGAGCAGTGGGAGCAGTGGCGGCGGTCTCGCGCACGTGTGCTGGCACCGCGTCACGTCGCTCGACCGCTCGCATCTACACCTCGCCATGAGGGTAACTACCACTCATTATTATACTGTATAGCAGAGAGCAGTGGGAGCAGTGGCGGCGGTCTCGCGCACGTGTGCTGGCACCGCGTCACGTCGCTCGACCGCTCGCATCTACACCTCGCCATGAGGGTAACTACCACTCATTATTATACTGTATAGCAGAGAGCAGTGGGAGCAGTGGCGGCGGTCTCGCGCACGTGTGCTGGCACCGCGTAACGTCGCTCGACCGCTCGCATCTACACCTCGCCATGAGGGTAACTACCACTCATTATTAGGGTTCCGAAGTTCATAACTCGGAACCCTTATAGATTCGTCATGTCCGTCTGTCCGTCCGTCCGTCCGTCCGTCCGTCCGTCCGTCCGTCCGTCCGTCCGTCCGTCCTCGACTTACCGTCCAAACGGTAAGTGCTAGAAAGATGAAAGTTTGCATGAATACGTGTTGTAATTACGTCGACAAAGTGCTACAATAAAATTATGAAAAATAATTTTATTTGGGGTACCTCCCCTACACGTAAAGTGGGGATGATTTTTTTTTCTCGAGGCTACCCCATCGTGTGGGGTATCATTAGATAGGTCTTTTAAAAACAATAAAGGGTTTCCTAGACGATTTTTTGATTTAGGTATCCGTTTGCGAGATATTTCACTTTAAAGGGCACTTTTTTGTAAAAACAGGGCGTCCCCCCCCCTCTAAAAGCTAAACGGCTGGCTCAAAAAATCTGAAAAAAATCGTGATGGTGGACCATCTAATGAACTTTGAAGGAAAACTATAACCGATTAGATGACTTTCTTAGTTCAGGAGTTATAAAGGCTTATATGGTAAATGCGCTCACTTGGAAAACGTCATACAAAATTAACGTATTAATACGTAAACATAACAATTATCTATTGGATACGATTTTAAATCCACATTAATGGTATGTGGATTTAAAATCGTATCTGGGTGACTGAGGAACCCTTACCTGTGCGTGGCCTGACACGCACTTGGCCGATTTTATTATACTGTATAGCAGAGAGCAGTCCGAGCAGTGGGAGCAGTGGCGGCGGTCTCGCGCACGTGTGCTGGCACCGCGTCACGTCGCTCGACCGCTCGCATCTACACCTCGCCATGAGGGTAACTACCACTCATTATTATACTGTATAGCAGAGAGCAGTGGGAGCAGTGGCGGCGGTCTCGCGCACGTGTGCTGGCACCGCGTAACGTCGCTCGACCGCTCGCATCTACACCTCGCCATGAGGGTAACTACCACTCATTATTATACTGTATAGCAGAGAGCAGTGGGAGCAGTGGCGGCGGTCTCGCGCACGTGTGCTGGCACCGCGTCACGTCGCTCGACCGCTCGCATCTACACCTCGCCATGAGGGTAACTACCACTCATTATTATACTGTATAGCAGAGAGCAGTGGGAGCAGTGGCGGCGGTCTCGCGCACGTGTGCTGGCACCGCGTAACGTCGCTCGACCGCTCGCATCTACACCTCGCCATGAGGGTAACTACCACTCATTATTATACTGTATAGCAGAGAGCAGTGGGAGCAGTGGCGGCGGTCTCGCGCACGTGTGCTGGCACCGCGTAACGTCGCTCGACCGCTCGCATCTACATCTCGCCATGAGGGTAACTTGCTAATGCTAATGCTAATCGGCCCAAGAATTTTACTTTCGCGAGTCAGGATTAGTAGTTACTCCGTTTAGTTCATTCCGTGTTTTTCTTCTTAGTTCAGTGTTTCTTCGGTAGATGGCGCTGTTGTATGTTTACGTCGCGCTGTATGTGGAAGTTGCCACAGGCCGTTAACTATTTTTATACCCCTAGATAGTAAAGGATGAAACGGACACAAGCGGAACAGCGGACATCAGCTAGTATATAAATAAAGAAGTGAACACAAATTACTAAGCATGTCTATATTAAAATATTTCAGACCCAGTTGTCGGGGTATCTGTTACGCAAGTTCAAGAAGTCGCCAGGCTGGCAGAAGCTGTGGGTTGTGTTCGCCGTGTACACACTATTCTTCTATAAGAGTTGGCAAGATGACACACCACTGGCTTCTTTGCCTCTCCTGGGGTAAGTCAGTTTTCTTTTTTCTTTCAATTTCTACAGGCGCTCATAGCCCAGTTGCCTTAGGTGATTAGAAACAATAACCGTGGGTAAGCAACGACAGCGCGGTCAGTACTTGGATGGGTGACCGTTAGTGGCGTGATACCATGAGAGTCTAAGTGATTCGTGAAGCTTAGTTGAAGGCCTTCGGACGGCTTAAAAAACGTATGGTCTTAACCCACACCTGAGAGGAGACTCAAGCCCAGCTGTGGGATTTCATGGGTTGTTGATGATCAGCCCAGATAATCCTAAAACTATTAATGAATGAAATAATTGAGATAATATGTTTTAGTTTATTTCAGAGGCAGAAATAAATGATCTCAACTTACTTACGGTCCTGATACATCTCTTGCTTGATCCACCCTAATCAATCACAGCATGAATGTTCATCGTTTTCTTATGCTTTTAGCATAGTCCTTATTTTAATTGATAAATGAATTATATATTGTATACCTTTAGGTACAGCGTTTGCACACCAACCTCGGAGGATGGGATCGACAAAGAGTTTGTGTTCAAGCTGCAATTCAAGAACCATGTTTATTTCTTCAGAGCTGACAGTCACTACACATACAACAGGTAATTCGAATAAAAATATAAAAAGAAGATTTTGAATGAAGCGCCCCGAGTTTTGTAGGCTTGGTCCCTATATGTGACAACACTATTTGATCCATAAATTGTTGTTTTTGTATAAGACAGCCTTTAACAGTCCACTGCTGGACATAGGCCTCTCCTTTCAAAGGAGGTTTTGGCCTACTATACCACGCTGGCCAGACGGGTTGGTAAAGGGTTTGTTTCAAGTTGTCCTTCTCTTGGCATTGATGTTAGCTGCTTATTTTGTTCCTTTAGTCGCCTCTTACGACACCAATGGAATGAATAGGGGTGGTGACACTTTGTATTCTTAATCCTTCACCGCACGGACACTTCTTTTAATTCTTATTGATTTTTAAAAACTATTAAAATTAATTATAGTTGATATTTATACTTACAATTCTAAATATGGGTATGTAATTCTTTGTGATGAAGTGAAGATGAGATTTCTAGTGCATTATAACTGTAAAAATTCATATTAAAATAAACAATGGTTACCAAGAAGATTTTTCCTGCAATGCCTGCGATTTTTCTGTTATTAACAAAATAATTTTGATTCTGAAACAGGTGGACGGAAGTTCTCCAAAGTGCGATGATGCGACCGACCCCCAACTGATGATAGACAGTTATTTAGTTAATTTGTTCTACACATGTAAAGGAAAATCTACAGAATCAAACATTGGTGCCATAGCGTGGGCATAAGGACCAAAATAATATATTTTTATACAAGTTTTACAATATATCGAAAATGAGGTTCATTCATCAACCGTCTAATGCCTTTGTCATTCCTGCTTATACAGTAAGAAATAAAATAACTAATATGTTTTTAGTTTGAGTACGATTGATTTTTTTGACGTCAAACACGGCTTGACCTTGCACTATATATATTTATTTTTCGACTGCACGGTTGACCTAGCGGTTTAAGCGGTCTTTCTACTGCGTCAAGTGTCGTGGGTTCAAATCGAACGTGGCACAACACTTTGTGTGTTTCATAAATTGTTGTTCTGAGTCTGGGTGTTCTTTGTGTCCGTTTCAAATATGTTTGTAAAGTACCCCGCGACACAGTATTGCGGAAGTTGTCCTTTTATAGAAAACATTTTAAAAAGCGATGAATCTTGCCTGTAATATATACGTATAACTCGTGCGAGCTAAGATGGCACCTGGCTCAAAACGAAACTTGATACCGTTCCCCCGCGTAACACCCCTCTGTCGTCTGCGAGTAGCGTTAGTATCACAATTACCGTTGCACGAATCTTTCCATAATAATTTTAGTTTATTAGGTATTACCTTATGTCATATAAATCACTCCATGAATTTATTTTATTAATATATCATTAGATTCGTCTGGATAACCCATTTGTTTTAAGAAAGGTCGCACGAAAAAAAACCAGCATGACGACTATGAGAGACAATAGTTTATAATAAAGAATATCTATATACACATGATATTTAGAGACTTCGATTAAAAGGCTTATCATGACGATTTAAAATTGTATTTTATAACCATATTTCAGTTCCTAATTCCATTTAAAATGATATTAGGTATTACCTAATATTATTTAAATCACTGCACGAAGAATGCAATTGGGTAAATAATTAATGAGGCCTGCTTCCTATTGGTATGCATATGTATTTTAGGTGTAAAGTACCACTTAAAATAAAGTAGCATGTTATGAGAAACTACATATAGCAAAATAAATGTTGAAATTAAAAAAAACTAGAATAAATTATACTTTTCTTGCACTCAATACTTCAAACGACTGACATTTAAGTCAGGTGCCATCTTAGGTCGCACGAGTTATATGTATGTAGTTTTCTAGTACTCAGAATACAAGCCTTGCTTAATTAGGGAATAGATGGCGTTGTGTGTAAAATGTTTATTATATGTATGAGATCAATCAAATTGTGTATCAACGTAATAATGTTTTAAAACTACCCTTGTCATTGGTAGTATAGATATGGACGTTACTATTCAGCATTATGCGTCTTTGCAGAGTTGCAAGGACCGATGGTAGTGGTATTCCACTGATATCATATCAACCATCTGCCCCTGTTACAGAAATATAATCTATATGTACTCATTTCTAATTAGTTTCGAAAACTCATACTTGTGTAAATTTTACTTACTATGGTAATCAACTGATTAAATCTTACATAGAGCTGTTTACTGGTAACTTTTTCTTCCTTTATTAACTGTTGTTACTCCTTAAATCTTATAAATATTTCTTCCTAAAAACATTGTAAATATCCATATTTATATAACAGTACATATAACATAAATAAGTTACAAAAAATTTAGGAAATATACAGGTTGTATCACCAGTAAAGATAATTAGCAAAGCAATTGTTTTCGACAATCATTTCAGACTATTTTCGTACAGAAAAGATTTTTACATATGAATTTTGAAAATTCAACTTTCCTTACAAAAAAACTACCAATCCTGTAATCAGTGTATGTATGTAAAGTTGTATTTTCAAATTCACCTTAAAACGCTGTTTCTCTAAGTAAGTTTTTCAGATTGATGAACAGACCTGGATCGCTAATTGTCTTTCCTGAAGACACACCTTGTATATTATGAAAATAGATATTACTGTCAGTATAAACCTTTCCGAAATTCAGTTAAAACCTCATACCAAGACCAAAGCGTGGGGTGCTTTCTGAAAATATTACGATGCCCCACGCCTTTTACATTAAAATTATTTTTTACTTTTTAGTTTAAAAGCGTGTTGGTTTAGTTTTTTAAAACTTTTTTTTTTGAAAGCGCTCTATTACTTTCGAACTCAATACGAACCCTATGTAAGTTTGTATTGGCAATGTGAATAGGCCGTATTTTAAAGTGAATTGAAAATAGATGATTGAATTCGTATATAGCTGATTATTAAGTACAGAACACATAGGATTAAGTAAAGATCATTATTCGCTACTAAAAATGTTAAACGCAAAGCAATAGCAATCGTCTTTATAGATAAGGAACAGACAAGGGTCCAATGTTAGGAAATTTGTTTATATTAAATATAATCCAATATGTTTGTCGGCTGTGTCGTATTTTCATAGATTTTATTATAAGACAAACAATTTATGTGACATATTATATCTACATAACGTACCTACGGAACACTCGTACATATTTTAACGTGATCATGTAAATTGTGGTGATTAAATTGTTCTGTATTCAAATTTTATTAAACATTTAGCCTTTTGAGTCTGTAATAAAATTGATTTGAAGCACGAAAAGCTCGCAAGAAAAAAAAGTCCAGTTTCGTAGTCTGGTGGTTTATGTTTTTTTTTATAAAAGAAACGTTTGGTTTGAGAAAAATATGTGATCCGCGACATACTTTAAAAGTATAATATACATTATTTAGCAATATTAAACATCACAGGTAGTTGATATTAGAATTAATTTATATAAATATACATGAGGTACGGTAGCGACGGGAACGAAGCAGACATTCTGTATTAATATGATGGTACAAATTATATTTTTTTTTTTTTTTTTTTTTTTTTTTTTTTATATTTAAGCCTGCCAAAGTGACTCTACTCTGCCTGATGGAAAGCATGAGTAGAATCCAGGAGTAGGGGTCACCATGCTTATTGTGAGGGTAGGCAATGTAGCATGATGACCCCTACCATGGCAGCCTGGTTAGATTATTCTGCATCATTCTCCCGGCCTTCGAAGGGCGGGAGAATGATGCAGAATGATTGGGCCTCCGGTCTCACACTCACCAACAAAATACGACAGCAAGAATGCTGTCATTATTAGGATGGTCTTCTGTGTGAGGGTAGTACTGGCCGGGTCGAGCCGGCCCATTCGTGCTGAAATCAGCGTGGCTCTACTACCTCATTTGTGAATGAAACGAATGAGATGAATGATTGAATGATACCTACTGTAAAAATTTACATAAATCTCAGGATTTTTTCCTAGTTTAAGCAATAATATAGTTTTTATAATATATTATTATAATATTTTGGGTATTCCAAAGTGTTACTAGAGCATTAAATTTATTATTAAATTATGAGTGGTATGCGTAAAAGATTTCCAAAGTTTATTATTTATTTAGATATTAAGTCGCCTATAATTATAAGATTATCAGAAAACATTAAATGTATAGATCTTTGCAGCAATTTCTTTGGCATGGTACATGTAAAAGAGAACAGATGTAATCGACTGCCGCTTTTAGTTGTGATGTTATATATATAATATGAATCGGAAAATTGCAATAACATTTAAATTCACTAGAAAGAAACCGTTATCGAATACATTTTATATTAAAGAGTGAAATTTATCATAATAAGTTATTTTATTATTTAAAACTCCGACAATTTCGTGAAGTGAAATGTTATATAATTAATATAATATGTTTAAAAATATTTTTAAATAAAACAATCAAATTCATTTCGATCTTTTATTTAGATTCCTTCTAAAATGTTTCAGAAATCTTTTAATCAAAGATTCAAACCGTTAGTTGTGCCTTGCTTAATCAAACATCGCGTCGTCCTAAACTGAAAAAAAGAACGTCCATCTTGAAAGTTTGCAATGCACTGTCGACTCTTTACAGGTTCGTTGGTCACTATATCAAAAAAAATCTAACTTCAAAAGGTTCAAACGACTGTGGCTAAGGCATACCTAACGATTTATATCTTCGCCTATGATTAATTTGGCTTGTCAACACTGTAGTACTACACAATAATATTTATTTGTTAGGTGTTGTGTACTACTTGCATATATATAGACATTTATAACTTAACTAGCTTTCCGCCCGCGGCTTCGCCCGCGTGGAATTCGTTTATATCGCGCGACACGGTAAGGGTAGATTAAACAATCTTATATGATTTTATGTTTGATAATAGGGAACTTCGACACAAAATTTCGTTCCCTATTTCAAACCATTCTACCTTTATTTTCGCCATAAAAAGTATCCTATGTCCTTTCCCAAGTTCAGTTCTATCTTCATACCAAATTTCATCAATATCGGTTCAGTGGTTTTGGCGTGAAAGCGTAACACACAGAGTTACTTTCACATTTATAATATTAGTAGGGATATATATACTTTCTAATTCGTAATAAAAATAATTTCGATATATGATCTGATGGTGGGTATTTTTTTACATAACAAAACTATTACAGAGAGAATTATCTATGAATGACAAATGCAAAAGTGCCAAGGATCTAATGACTGACTGGAACTGCACAAATGTCACTTATAGTATTTCTTTCATTGGTGTTGAGGTTTCATAATCAAGTTGAAATAAGTATCAAATTCATCTTGATGCCACTGGGAGTGGTGTCACAATTTATTTTTAATTTAACTATAATTATAAGATAACGCCAAAAGATCTTTGTCGTTTTTAGAGATTTCCTGAAAATGTTATGTTTCCTTAAAATTCTAAAACAAGCCTGTAACATATCTATATTGTGGTATGAAATAAAATTAGTCATGTTGATGTAAAGCTTGTAAAAACTATAATTATTCTATAAAATATAGGCAATACGCCTTCAAAACTTAACATGATCTAATGAAACGGACAGTATGTAGGTTTCAGATCTCATATTCCCTTATAATTATCTAATTTACTTAGGAAGGTATTTACGTAAAATGCTTTCTGAGATCAAAAATAGTCTTTGGCATTCTCAGCTACGGATAAAAGTGGCACATTGAATTATCTTACATAAAATGCTGTCGAATTCTTAGAAGTTATACGTAGAACATAGCTCTCAGTCAAAACTGATCAACCCTTACGACTGACAGAGAAATGTCAGACAACAATTAACGAATTTGAACAGAGAAACATACAGAAATTCATTTATTTAAAGCAAAGGAGACAAGTAAGACTATGATATAGCTAGATTGGATGATGAATTAACTATTTACTTTTTTTGGAATAGATAGTAGAGCTATGCTGATTTCAACATGAATGAGCCGGTTCCACTGGGGCAATACTACACTCATACCAGAACTGGGAGGGGCGGGGACGTACCTTGCGGCAGCGTTGGTGACCTGCCTACTCCGCATTTGCGTTTGATTTCTTCCACAATCACAAGCACATTTGTTCACTCGCGATTGGGTTTATTTTGTGCAAATTAGAGTTCGAATGTCCTCCGGAGTCTGGGCGAATGATGCGGAAACATCTCACTAGGCCACCGTGGTGTGGGTCACAATGCTGCATTGTCTGCACTCACAACAAGGATGGTGTTCTGTACTCGTGAATTCTACTCATGCTTTCCATCAGGCAGAGTAGAATCACTTTGGTAGGCTGAAATATAAAAATAAACCCAAACATAGACACAAATATTTGTAGATCATAAAAACATTTGGCCCAACCTGGGAGTGGAACCAGAGTCCTCAAGTACAATTGTCGCACCTACGCTACCGCTGTGCCACCGAGGAATTCAAATATAACTCGTGTACTAGTTGTATGATTATAATTAAAACTAACCAGTTATATATAATTATAAAACATTAAATATTATGTACTGTTTCAGAGTTCTTAAATAAATCACTGTCAGACCTTCCTCGGCAAGACGCCAGATTTCTTCTTTACATTTCAAAAAATAAATATGTCTATTCAAAGTACACTTGGTCCCCAAACCCAGAGTTCATCAGTTGTGACTGATCGTACAAAAATATCTTACAATATTTACATTACAATATGTACCTACGCTTAGCGTTTTTATATTAATTTAACCTAACAAAATAAGTATAAGTATTTTGTTTTAGTGAATAAATAATATTATATAAAACGTATACATAATTATATCTTATTTAAATAGAGTATAATATAGTTAACATTATTAACTGTCACAATTATTACACTTAAATTAAGTTTAAGAAGTTTCACTAAACAATAAACTTGATGTCGTTCCTACGTGTTGTATTTGTTTACAGAGTATCTATTTACAAAAATGTAAGTGAATTAAGGTACACCTCCTTTGATATCAGATAAAAAAGAAAATTGTCATTCATTTCTGTTCAGTCCCCCTAGCCAAGTTCACATTATACAAACGTAAACCTTATTAGAAAACTAACAAATGTATGGGATTGGTGTCTCAACTCTCAGTCACGTGATGAAAACAATACAAGCAAAGCAATATTAGCCAATAATACAAGAGAATACAGACGTCAGCGATTGTAGAAAGAAAATCGAAAAATGTTTCACATTTGAAATTCGGCGAAGGGAGCTGGTATATATTTGAAACAATTCATGGTAAGGTTGTACCTTGAAAATTAGAGTATTCAAAGAAATTATTAAGAATAAGAATTATAGAGGTAAGAAGTGGAGGTAGAAAAAAGTACATTTTGACGTATTGTTTATTATAGCAAGTTCTCACTAAAATAGAACTAAACGAAAGAAATCGTTGTCAAGTATCGTCAGTGTGCGTCAAACGTCAGTTAATTGGCATTGGATTGCCAAAAAAATTTAAAAATATATTTTAAAGGTAGTCATAGACTAGAAGAACTTGTTTGCTGGAGCGTGTTATACAACTGCATTTAATTTAATAATTAACTTAAACAAATTCGCTATTCTGAAATAACTATAGGTACCAAGGTAGTAGGATAGTTTTTCCATCACCAAAAAACAATATAATGAAACTACATCCTAGTAGTTACAACATCGCCGTTCTCTTTTCCCTCTTTCTCTATTAACTCTTGTTTCTTCTTTTTTTTGAAGAAAGAGGCTGCGGTACTTGATCGTGTGCGGAACCCAGGTGTTGTACCATTCGTTGAAATGGACGAGATTGTCCCTTCGTTCGACTGTTCGTGGGCTTTCGGTGACTTTTCTCGCGGTCTCATACGATATGAGAAGCTGGCTGCCTGTAGCCGTGCACCTGTTATAATAAAATATAGTCAGCTAAGACAACATTTAAAAAAAAAATCGCTGAGGAAGACGCGGGAGTTGCCAGGACTTGATAGAGTTGGTTTCTTCTACACCCGGAACGTAACTAATGGTGTTTCATTTCTAACATTTAGATTTGAAAACTCAGGTATTTTATGTAATGTAGTCTCAAACTTTTACCTACGTTTGACTCTAAGAGCAAATATTGTAATATGGTGCTTTATTGTTGACGTTTTTATTGATTTTTATTGTTATCAACAAGTATAAAATTCACTCTTGTTAGATATTTTTTTAAATCATAAAAGCAAAAGTGACTGTACTATTAGCCTTGTAGTACAAGCGGTTGCCACGCTGCCTTATAATACGCCAAGTATTGTGGGTTCTAATGCCACATGGGACAATGCTATGTGTGATCCATTTTGTTATTTCATTATTTTGAGTTTAGTTTTGTTATTCTGTTATGTTTGTATATGAGATGTACCTATGTATTTGAGAAAATGTTGTCGAGAATATTGGCTGTTTCTTGTGTTCAAGTTACGTATGTTCTTGAAGTCATCACAATGCAGGAGTAGGTATGTTCCTAGCCAGAGCTGGCTTTGTAACAAACACAATTAAAATGACAATGAAAAACTTTTAAAACTATTCAATATTTGAGGAGTTTCTTAGATTTCTCTAGGATCTTATCATCAGATTCTGGTTTCCTTATCATGGGACCACATAGAAAGCTTTCAATTAAAAAAAGAAGTATCGAAATCGAATTACCCAATCAAAAGTTTATAGGTAAAAAACATAAAAAAATACAGTCGAATTGAGAACCTCTTTCTGTTTTGAAGTTAAAAAAAAGATGAATGAATGACCTAAGCTTTTGTGCTTGTCCTTGGGCGGTAGATGTTGTAGATGCGGCAGGTGCGGGTGTTGCGGGTGGTGGGGGTGCGCGCCGGTGGGCGTGTGCGGCGCGGAGAGCGAGGCGGGCGCGGCGGACGCGCTCGCCTCCACGCGCCGAACCATCATGGACCGGGACGTGCGCCGACGCTCCACCAGCTCCATCTCGTTCGCTACCCTATAGGAGAAAATGTTTCTCTGTACTAGCTAAGTCCCGCGGGGTTACTCTTGTAAATCGCGAGTACCTCCTGGGAGCAAAGCTAGTCTAAATAATTAGCGTAAGTTACTCCTTAGCTCATCGACTTTCTACCAGTAAAAGTCCCGTGAAAATCGGAAACCCGGAACAAACAGACAGACAGACAAAAAGTTTGAAAAAAATTGAAATTTGAAAATTAAATGTTAATTTGAAATTACTAAATTTTATTTAATTGTATACATGGCCGTGATTCTCTTGTTAACATCACCTTTATGTTGACTGAAATTTGTTGTTGAATTATGTACTTTAATTTCATTGACTTACAGTCCATTTTTCAATATCGCATGCACAGACGCTTAGTTAGGAACCAACTAAAAGTTACTACATAGGACAATATAATTTATAGAATTATGATTTTGTTTGATAAATCCATAAAATAAAAGAATTTCTACATTTAGAGTTTAGTTTATTTTAGCCGGCAAATGTTGATCTCCATCGTTGATCTCATGTATTTATATGAGATCATTTTTTTGGTGTGATATGTCTATTTTTATATTACACGCTACATTCGGCTAGCACATTTTAACAAGAACAGCTAAGATTTGAGATATTGAGAAATGAACTGAAAACCAATGTCATTAAATGTATGATCCATTTTTAGTTTAGTGATGTGAACAACAGAATCACGCCCATTATATTTTAAAATATTAGACAAGTATTGTACTCGCTCTGTAGCTAAAATCGCTTAAATTTATTCAGGCAAAAATTTTAGGTATGAATGTTTCTCACTAAATGATGTAAGGAAAATAAAGTAGTTGATTCGAAATTAGGGCAGGATTTTAAACTTTTAATTTCATTATATAGAAATTTATATTTACTGAATTTAAAGTGTGCGTTACCCCAGCAAAAAAACCTAAAAAAAATGGGCTTTTGAAAAGTGAGAGTACAACAAAAATAATTTGTTACAAATAGCAAAATTTGAGAATGTAATAGGTTCAAAGTTATTCGGCAAGAATAGATTTTGCTTAAGTAATGATTCAAACATTATATTTTTATATATTACCCCAGCCAAACTCACCTATCTAAAGCCCCTCTTTTTTTCTGTTTTTTTTTTGGCTTAAAGCACATGAATTTAAATTCATAGTTTGAGAGTATACTGATAGCTACCGGTAGATATGGGCTCAAGGTATGAACCTACATTTACGAGAAATGTGATCTAGTCACTATGCAATTTCTTAATAGACCAGTAGAAGGTTAACTATGTCTTCCGATTCAGATTACGAATGTTTACGAATCGATGGTAGGTCTAAATTCAGAAACCAAAAAGAATGGCCAAGCGAGCCAAGTGATTACAAAGCCTAGACCTTTATTACACATTAACAATCGCTTCAAACCTTATGAAACTTTTAAAATTAAAAGAATAGTGTATAATGTTGATGATACTAACGGCCTAGAGTTCCTCGTGCGGCGCATCTCAGATCGATGTCGGTGCGAGCCGCTGGGTGCCGTCTCCGCGCGGCCTGGACGCATGCTCCCGCCGCGTCGCGCTGTCGTAAAAATATGTAAATATTTGGATATCTTATACAACGCCATCTAGTCCCAAACTAAGCAGAGCTTGTACTATAGGTACTAGACAACTGATATAAATATATATACATAGTATTTTTTTTGTAAATACTTACATATTATACATGGAAAACACCTAAATAACGAAACAAGTATTATTTTGCGCATCAAACAAACATTCCCAGGAATCGAACCTGAGACCTTAAGACAGCAGTCGCATACGCTATCACTGCGCCACCGAGGTCATTATATCATGGGGACATATGGTAAATAATGAAATTGATCTCTGTATAAGAGACTAGCTGAAACACACAGCTCCGTCTGTATCCAAGAAAAAAAAACAGATTTTGAAACATTCTTCATTGATGCTCCGCTCCTATTGATCTTAATGGGATAAGCCTATAGCCTTCCTTGGGCTATCTAACACTGAAATAATTTAGCAAAATTGGACTAGAAGTTCCTGAGATTAGCGCGTTCGACCAAACAAGCAAACTCTTCGCTTTATAATATTAATATAGATAAAGCAATAAACGTTTCTGTGTATGGAGTAGACGTAATGTAGTGTGACTCACGCAAGTTAGTAGCATCGAGCGGATGCGTGTTGATGCGTTTCCTCGCCTGCAGCATGGTGTAGACGAGCGAGGCGAGCGAGCGCGGTGGAGCGGGCGCTGGGCGGTCTCCGAGGGCGACGAGCGGCGCGCCTCTCGCTCCCACCACCCACCACGTCTCCATCGTGCCCTTGCCCTTCACCTCCACCTCGCCGCGACGGCTCAGCGTGTAACCACAACGCTCCAGTAGCTGCAATATCCATCGATATTACACGTCTATATTAAACTCAACTAAGTGAAGTCTCATAGATGAGTGGCTTTAGGTTGTTGGATACTATCACCGAGGGTAAGCAATGGTGGCGCGGTCGGTACCTACATGGGTGAACATTTATGGCATGATAAGATAACAGTCGTGAAGCTTAGTTAAAGGCCTCCAGGCGGCTTAAAAACATCCATCCAAGATTACGTAGCCACAACGAGTCTTGCAAGTCCCCAATCCGCACTCGATTAGCTTGGGGATGGCCTTTACCGTCTCTTGAGAAGAAACCCGAACCCAGTAATGGGACGTAATGAGTGGCTGATGATGAGTTGAGTTCCGCGGTTATTGTTATAGAGCGCGAGTTACGCCGCGGAACGAAAGCAGACTTAAAAAATGAGTCAAAGTTACTCCTCATGTCACCAGCTATGTGCCAGTAAAGGTTCCCCTAAAATCGATAAAAAGTTTCAGAGATTATCCGAAACAAATAACAGAGAAATTGATTTTTTGATGTGAGTATCGTATATACTTTCAAATGTATTTGATAAAAAAATACATTTGATATTACATACAGGCACTTCAGTTTACATATATATTATATATTTTTGTACCTAACTAGTTGACCGATCCCTACTTTCTTCAGCGTTAAACATTTTCAAGCAAATCCCACTATTTACTATAAAAAAAAATCTAAATGTGGTTTCAATAACCTGATAATAATATTCAGTTTATTAATAAAATTGCGTTTGAGAAGCACTTTGAAGCGTAAAGCATGCGTTAAGTATTCAGCTCCCCCTAGTCAAGTTGCAAACGATTTTTTGTGTTCTATTCTATTCTATTTCTCTATTCTCTTGTTTCATTGGTTAATATTTTGTTTTGCTCATGTGACTGAGTGACATTAGCCAATGAAACAAGGGAATAGCGAAATAGAATAGAAAACGAAAAATGTTTGCTACTTGGCTAGGGGGGCTACTGCCTAGAAGGAGAGCGAAGTTTTCAACCAGAATCTCACGGCATTCTCACCTGCTTGGTATACTTGGTAACTTGTATCTTGTCCATGGCGCCAGTGGTCTCCATTCTGGAGGCCTCGTTAACAGTGTTGCCCCAGATATCGTACACGGGCTTGCGTGCGCCGATCACTCCTCCCACCAGCGGACCGCAACTTATACCTGCAAAATATTATCATCAAAAAAACCCGAACTTCAAATTCAAATCGTTCATTGCAACTCCATATTTTTTCACCCTCACACAGAAGACCATCCTAATAATGACAGCATTTTTGTCGTCATATTTGGTTGGTGAATGTGAGACCGGAGGCCTAACAATTCTGCATCATTCTTCCTGTGTGTCCAATGGCTTCCAAAGGCCGGGAGAATGATGCATAAACATCTGACCGGGCCGCAATAGTATGGGTCACCATGCTGTATTACTTACGCTCACAATAAGAATGCTGAGTCCTACTTCTGGATTCTACTCATGCTTTCCAGCAGGCAGAGTAGAGTTACTTTTGTAGGCATAAAACAACTACTCCATATTGTACTTATAGATGTTATAGACATGTTCAAGGAATCAATTAAGGACCCTGTCGGACACGGCAAAGACTAGAAGAGAAGGCGAACCATCAATGAAGCACATCATAATTATTGTCATTTAGTCTAACTAGATTCAAATTCAAATTCAAAATTCTTTATTCACTTAGGATGGAATACATCTCTTGTGACAGGTCAAGATTCTACATGTACATTTATGCCATGTTCGCAAACAATAGGTAGAGCTTATTTAGATACTTTAATAACTTCTTTTACATTATTTTAGATCCTATTTTTCCTCGTTTTAATATTTTATTATGTATAAAGGGTGTTATTGCGAATTTACATTTTAACTAGCTTTCGCCCGCAGCTCCGCCCGCGTACGTCGGTTATCGCAGTAAGAAGTAACCTAAGTCCTTTCTCAGGATCTAGACTATATACCAAATCATTTAGGTGCAGTAGTTTTGCTGTAAAGCCGAACAGACAGACGGAGTAACTTTCGCATTTATAAGTAATATTGTTAAGGATAGTAAGGATGTTGCAGTTTTTGAGATCTATTATCAATAATACAGAATATAAAATGAATTTCTCACCTACTCTTAGACGGAACTTGTTGAAGCTGTGCTGGTTGATGTCTTCAAGAGCCTCTCTCAGCGCAAACGCATAATCAACCAAAGCGCACAAGTGTTCGCAGACCTCGCCTGTCTGTCGATAAAAAGAATTACCTTTATAAATACATACATAAATATTTCGGATATCTGACACACAACATCATCTAGTCCCAAACTAAGCAAAGCTTGTACCATGAGTACTAGACAATTGATATAAATACGTATATACATTTTGCAGATCATACAAATATTTGTTCCGAATCGGGATTTGATCCCGGAAACTCTTGATCTGCAGCCGCACACGCTAACCACTAGACCAACAATACAGATTCTTTTTTAACGACATAGTTGTTGAAAAATTCTGTTAAATGCACTTCAAATATGAATATGACACAATAACAAATACGAGTATAGGAGTATGTACAATACCCCGGCTTCTTCTATTGCTACTGCAGTATTAGTTATAGTCCAGCCCCCCAGCCAAGTTGCAAACTTTTTTCGTTCTGCAATCGCTGACACCTCTATTCTCTTGTTTGATTGGCTAATGTCAGTCAGTCACGTGATCAAAACAAACTATTAGCCAATCAAACACGGCTGGTCCCCATTACCATATCTCACTCATCCGATCTGTTTTCCTTACTCCTATTTGCATTCTTTCTTTTTCTTTTAGAAACGATTAGATTGCTAAGGTCGATAGGCTTCAGGCAGATTACCTAGCCATTTAAATTTACACCTCTACAGCATTTAGATCCAGTTAGTGTTTATTTGTCTTGTTTAATGCACGTACCGCACATAACCTGTCAACTTGGGATTCGATACTTCGACTCTACAGTTTTCAGTTTCAAGAGTTTTTTATAACAGTAATAAGAGAATATATATATATTCAAGAAGTGTCTAGAAAAAATTTAAAAAGTTACCTGGTTCTGATTAGGATTGAGACCAGATGCTGCCATGTAAGTAGCCGCTATAGTTTTAATCTTTTCTATACTCTTAAATCGCTGCTGCATCAGTAGCTTGTCAAAATCATCTGTAAAGTACGAGTATGTAACATTAATACCTGACGATAACGAAATGTGATAACGACAACTTTTCTCGAGAATATTTCGAGTTTTCTTAACTTTGTTATTTCATAAAATGTTTGCTTGAACAATGATACTGATACTGACAATCACAACGATACTACTCTAGTTAATGGAAAGCATGAATAGAATCTAAGAGAAGGAGTCAACATCCTCATTACGAGTGAAGACAATGGAACATGGAAACCCACACTATGGCGGCTTAGTGAGATGCATTTGTATCATTGGGTCTTCGGTCTCACACTCACTAACGAAATACAGCACTAATGCTATTATTTTAGGTTGATCTTCTGTCTTCTTCATTGTTTACAATGATAGAAGCATGCTCTTACACATATAGATTATTCCTTCTTAGAAAACTTGTGAATAGCAGAATGAGGAAGGTGAGAAGCTTGTACGGCGGGATGGGCATTCAAAAAGTGCCTAGAAAAAGTTTATAAAGCCTAAATGTAAATTTATAATCGCTTATGTCACTTGGTTTATTATTAGGCATCTCATTGAAAAAATCGGTTCAGTACTAGACGATATGGTGGAAAGACATACTTAGACTGCCAAAACTTTTGTTTTGACTTCGCCGTAGTAGGATAAATACATTATTAGCAAGGGTGATAGTAGTCACCTGCCAAGAAGTGACCCGTATGTTCGTTCGTCACAAAAAGCCTTTAAGATCTTTAGCAAATTATGTAAAAGTGTATTAAAATTGTAAAATGATATTTGATTGGTACATTACAAATGATTTCATTGAGCAAGCGCATGCAGTCGACGGCTTTCTCCTCAAAGTAGAACTCGTGGAAGTTCGGGATGCCGGCAAACATGACACCCACTTCGTCTCGCCATTGAGAATAAAGTTTCTGTTGAGAGAACATAATTAAACATTAATGTCTATATTTGTAAAAAAATAATTGATAAGCGTGTTGGAATCGTGACAAATAACAAAAAAAGAAAAATGACTTATCTGAAAGCCTCAGTGACGTTCTAGAAAGAAATCCAGATTCAGTTTGTATCAAAGTAGAGAAGAAAGAAGAGAGAGAAGAGTAATAAAAAAGCAGACATGACTTACATCAACACACCAATCTTTTCGTAAGAAATGCGTCACAACGTGATCGGGTAGTATATGTTTAAGGAGCTGCCTGTTTATTTTTTGGGTTTCTTCCATCTCGTTACGATCGTTCTCTGCTTGTTGTTTCCACACGAAGTCCAGTCTCGCCGTGGCTTCCACTAGTCGCGCATGGTACACCACCACCACGAGAAATACTAGCATGAGAATCAGCATTTGTATGTAGGCGGGTAAATGACTGGAATTAATTTAAATAAATAATATTACATTTTTGTATTTCCTTGGTTCCAAATAAACGTTTTTTTTTTGTAACACACAGTGAGAAATTTCGTAAATTTAACCAAGTTGATTTATATATGATTTAAGATTGGAATTCCAGTATCGTCAAATAAAATCAAAGGTCCCTTATTAAGATTAGGCTGGACAGTGCTTTAGAATGTTAAAACATCTACTCTTAGTATGATTTAAAAGTAACAAATCAAATTTTTCATTCTTCATGCAAGTAGGAATATTATCGATTTACGAAATATATGTCACTCTAATCTAATCAATTATTTTTATTTAATTAATTGTTCGCTTATATTTATTGTATATAACTAATGATTGTTATTTTACCGCCGTAGGATGAGGACTTGGTGATCTATAATACGGGTTATACCTATAATAGACACCAGCATCTTGGAGACACTTGACTTTTGATTATTTTCATTACTCAATTAGTATTTGCTGAATTAATTTTTTTGTACCATGTCTTGTTCTTGTAGGGAAAATAAATTTAATAAATGTTATTAGTATTATTTGTATACTTACTTGACAGTGGAGTAGTCGTAGAAAACACCGAGCAGTATGCAGTACATAACCACCTTAGCGACGGCCAGTATTGTCTTGACCATGTAATACAGTTTGAGCACAGATGTCAGGGCGACCAAAGAGAGCACCCAGGTGAACACTACGTATTCAGGATGGTAGCATTCTCCTGTAACAATCATTGTTTACATTTTCTATAGAAATATCTCCGATGGTAAAATCCAGATTCGCTTTCAAAAAGAGTGGACCTATACTAAGAACAATAAACACCTAGACTTAGAACTACCTACTTACGTATCAGCTCTCTGCCTTACGACGAAGGAGCAGATAAAAATGTTTTTAGTATAGATATGAACATGATCCTACTGGTTCTGGGCCAGGGGGGAGGGAGTCAAACCAAATTTTTAGCAGTCAAATAAAATAAACAAATAGAAAGAGGTAATTTTTTCTTCTTCGAGACGCGATTAACAATCGAATATCGCCTCTGATGAAGATGATAACGAATCCAATTTTTTACCGAACAATTACGGGCTATATGCTCGTAATTTCTTAAACATCGATACACTTTGAGATTAATGAGACCATGTTGTTCGTGGCGCGTTAAATATATTGAGGCACATGTTTGACGAGAATCGATTTCCAAAAAAAAAATTTGTCTCGTTTCCATTGCACTTATAGGTCTTTGAAACGTTATTTTAATCGTTTACCGTAAGGTTTAATCTGTGGCAAGTATATAGTAGTGACATCGACAAAATTCAAAGGGGGAGCAAGCGGGAATTTGCCCTTCCCTGACCTCCTCTGCCCTCTCCTGGGTACGCCCATGGATATGATATATTCACACTAACCTGGGTCATGATTTTCCTGAGCAAGTACCTCTGAGCTATTACATGTTTCATTTTTGCTCCAATCACTAATGTATGATAAATCACATACGTACAACTTCAATGTGCTGAAATTAAAATAAATATTTTTACTTTCCTTTTTCTAGTCGTGTAAAGTGTAATCACATAGTATTTAGATTATAAAAGCTCACCTAGAAATTGAAATGATTGTGATGTAGCAACATAATACGATGTTCCTCCGTCGTCTGGTAGAAGAAAAGAAGTTAGATATCTTGGAGAGTCGTGGCAGTTTTCCGGGGAATTCTTCAAGCATCACTAGTAAAAAGGTCAGTGTTAGTGGTACACCCATCACCAAGTGGACTAGCACAACGTTCCAGCAGCTGGAACAAAATGGTATTCATAATTTTAGACTACAATAACAGATTACAATATTTCGGTGGAAGCTCTCATAACCAAATAGCCTTAGGTGATTGGAAACGATCACCGAGGGTAAGCAATGACGGCGCGGTCAGTATCTAGATGGGTGACCGTTTGTGACCATGATACGTTATGAGTGTTACCAGAAGGCACGTTAAGCAGTCGAAGGCCTTTGGGCGGTTTAAAAACATTCATTGTTAAGATTAAGTAGCCACAATGTGTCCTGATAGTCCCCTACCTGCACTAGGCCGGCGTGAGGACACATGGACTCAACTCTCTTCTGCGAGGAGACCGAGCTCAGCAGTTGGATGTTATGGCTTGTTGATAACAACACCAACTAGTTTCAAACTAATCAGAGCTTGTTGTTATTGACCTATGAATCACGGAGACTCTCATGGTATCATGCCACTAGCAGTCACCCATCCAATTACTGACCACGCTATCATTGCTTACCCTTAGAGATTGTTTCTAATCACATAAGGCAACTACTCTATGAGAACCTCTTACTCATACTTATGTACTAGAAGCATACTAGAAGTTATAACATTATGACGTCACTTACTTGTAATTTATAACAACCTGAACAGCTACAATAAACAGCCATAGTACAAAACAACACATGATGTTCGACTTAAAGGTCTTCTCGTCAAGCTGCCCGTATCTTTCCTCTAAGCAAGGTTGTTTGAATCGAAGCGACCATAAATGCATGTGTTCTACCCTCATGCGGCGGTTCGAATCCACTTCGATCAAATGATTTATTAAATCATCTTCCTACAAATAAAACATACATTTTTGTAACAATACGTTCAGTATTTTATTGCAAGAATTGATAGCACTTTCATCTGTGTAGTTATTTTGTAGAAGTAATGTCTAGTTGAGAACACATCAGAAAGTAACATTTGACTAATTCTTGCAGAGTGACCAAACAAATTGTAAGTGAATTAGTTACTCAGGAAAAAGAAAAGTAGGTAGGAAAAGATGGCAAGGTATTCTTTAGAAGTTATCAAACATAAAGGGTTAGAAATTAGAATCATTACTTCAACAGTTACCTATACATGTTGGGTATAACATGCCACCACTTGCTAATAAAACGGGGCGTCAAAAAGCATCTCACTAGGCCGCCATAATGTGGGCCGCCGTACTGTCTACATACGCAGTGAGTATGGCCTCCACTTTTGAATTCTACTCATGCTTTCCATCAAGCATAATAGAGCCACCTACGCAGGCGTTATATACTACAAAGTTGAACATATCGGCCAGTAAAAATTGAATAAAAGTGACTTAACTAAAAAGATATAAAAATATAAGAAAACATCAGTAATTAGTGTCTATTTTGAAACACATTTATTATAAGTTCTATTTAGAGTTAGGTCACTTTTACTTTA
This sequence comes from Phragmatobia fuliginosa, assembly GCA_932526445.1. Classification (NCBI taxonomy): domain Eukaryota; kingdom Metazoa; phylum Arthropoda; class Insecta; order Lepidoptera; family Erebidae; genus Phragmatobia; species Phragmatobia fuliginosa. Next base: position 5,325,910 of record OW052058.1, on the reverse strand, counting down.
ACAAAATAAAAACATTAACACATTGTAAATTATGAGATGAAAAGTGAATAACAAAAAATACAAAATAAAAACAACTTAATATCATTTGAAAAATCTGTAGTCTGCAAAACACATATATTTTAGTGAGGATAGGTAAAGATATTGGTTAGAAAACAAGAAAAAAGAATAAAAAGAAACAAACAGTGATGACGGCGTCGACAGTACAGGAGCTAACCTCGATATCGGACATGGGCTCGTCCTCCAGCCCTTCAACCAGGTCACTCTTACAACGACGGGGCCGGACGACACCCGCAGGCCCATCGTAATACTGTAATAATAATAGCTTTCAAACTATTCAACTCTTGCCCCCCTAGCCAAGTAGTAAACGTTTTTGGTTTTCTATTTTATTTCTCTATGGCCTATGCTCTTGTTTGATTGGCTACCGTCACTCAGTCACGTGATCCATACAAAATATTAGCGTATGAAACAAGAGATTAGAGAATTAGAATAGAGAATAGAATAGGAAACGAAAAATGTTTGTAATTTGGCAAGGGGGGCTGGTTATCGTACTAACTTCAACATGCACAATATGATAAGTAAATAAATATTTCGGACATTTTACACACAACGTCATCTAGTCCCAAAATAAGCAGAGCTTGTATTATGGGTACTAGACAACTGATATAAATACATAAACATACTTGTATGCCTTAGTTTATATTTGATTGATTGTTTTTATGGATTTATTACGTATTGCCTGCTTTGTTGGTCTAGTGGTTAGCGTATGCGACTGCTGATCAAGAGGTCTCGGGTTCGATCCGAGAGTCGGACCAAATATTTGTGTGATGCATAAAATATTAGTTTCGGTGGCTGGGTGTTTTCTGTGTATAATATGTTTGTATTTACAAAAAAATGTATGTTTAATATATTTATATCAGTTATTTAGTACCCATAATAAAAGCTCTGGTTTGTTTTGGACTAGATGACATTGTGTATAAGATGTCTGAAATATTTATTTAATTTTATAGTAGGGGCCAAAACCTCCTTACAAAGGAGAGGCCTATGTCCAGCAGTTGACTGTTAAAGGCTGTTGATGATGATGATTTATAGTTTGTATATATAGCATAAATAAGTATTACATGTTGAAAAGGCATCTCGGGCGTCCAGTCTGCAGTCATTTCATCTTCTACGATGCTTAGGTGACGTGGCGTCGTCGATTCGCATATCTTTTGTGATGGTAAGCTGTTAACATACATACATACTGTTTGTTTAATTGTACACATTTATTAAATAGCGATCTGCAAATTGGAATACCTATCTATTAATTAAATATAATACGTGTGTATCAACGTTTATTCAGGTAGTGGATTTAACTGACGGTGATGGGCCTGTTGGTCTAGTCGGGTTCGATTTTCGAACAAGAAATCTTTGTGTGATAAGAAATCTTTGTGTGATAATCACTATAACTTGTTCTTTGTCTGGGTGTAATTTATTTATAGTATATTGGTATGTAAAATCAACAAGTGTATTTGTTAGTAGTCTGGATACCACAGTAAAAGTTTTGCCTAGTCTAAGACCAAACCACTGTGTTTGTGTGAATTTTCGTGTCACAATGTTCGTTCCTATACTCCTCCGAAACAGCTGGACCGATTTGTATGAAATTTTGTGAGCATATCGGGTAGGTCTGAGAATCGGCCAACATCTATTTTTCATACCCCTAGGACGCGAGCGGAGCCGCGGGCATCAGCTAGTATTTTTATATTAATAATTGAATGTACATATTATTACAACTAAAAAAAAAAATGTTTTAATGGAAAGGTGACAAAGTTTCTGAAGGAAGAATACTAACTTGTTTTTGGTTTTAAGTTTAGTAGGCTGTGCGTTACTCTTGATGAGGTAGGTGGTGACATCTAGTTCTCGTAGGAACGAGTCTCGCGAGCCTCCATCTCCTGGCTCCACCTCGAAGGCTCCTTGGAGACATTCTAGCGTCGCCGAAGATATATGTACGCGGCTGCATCACGCAACAATTATTTAAAATTTAAAATATGTAAAACAGCCAAAATAAGTGACTTTAACGCATACTTTTTGTTGTATAGCGGAACTTATCTCTTATTTTTTGTAATTTTTTGTAATAATAATATAATAAGAACAATTTTTTTTTCAAAAATTATTTAAAAAGTTATTGCTTGAACATATAATGAAATAATTTTATCGCGAATAAGTCCCGCCATACAAAAATAACTATAATTAATATAAACTAACGAATTTCTATCAAAAATATAGAAAAGGGCAATTTTCATTCAGAAAAGTGGTAAATGAAAAGATGATAATATTATTTGAGTTAAGGCAGAAATATTAAATTGCCATACCCCGTCACGTTGCATTGTGGGACATTTTGGCATCACTACATATTATAAAATAAAGTTCTCCGCCGCATCTGTCTGTTCGCGATAAACTCAAAAACTGTTGCACAGATTTTAATGAAATTTTGTACCCAGACAGACGAAAGCCTGAGAAAGGACATGGGCTATTTTTTTTTACCGCGATAACCAACATAGACACGGGCGCAGCCGCGGGTGAAAGCTAGTTGATGATAAATGAGAAACGAAACTAACGCGAAAAAATGATACAAACAAGTTAAAGTAGCTTGTATTAATGTCTAAATTAGAGTTCAATTCGTGTAACACTTTTAACATTTGATAGTGTACATGTATAAATACAGAGTATATAGTGTACCTACCCGGGAAGACCCCCGCTCTCCATGTGGTTGGCAAGCGTGACGTCATGAGACCAGAGATCGAACTGCCACTTTAGGAATCCCAGGACACCACACAGTACTATCCCACTATGGATGCCGATACGCATATCTAAATCCACCTATAAAAAAACATTAAATTATTAAATAACATTATTATAGTCACAATACACAATATCGTAGTTGATTAGAAATAATCATTGAGGGTAAGCAACTACGGCGCGGTCAGTATCTGGATGGGTGACCGTTTGTCACATTATACTATGAGCGTCTCTGTGATTCGGAGGTCATGTTAAGCAGTCAGTGATGGTTATAATCAAAAGATAACAGTCGTGAAGCTTAGTTTAGATGTCTTCGGGTGGCTTAAAAACTCCAGCGGCAAGATTACATAGACAAAAAGTTATCTTGCCACTCCCCAACCCGCACTCGGCCAGCGTATGGCCTTAACCCTCTCCTGACAGGAGGCCTTTTTTTGGTTGTTCTTGTATATATTTACCATCCTCCTTAGGAATGCATACAATGCAGCATGGTGACCCCCACCATGGCGGCTTAGTGATATGTTTACAAAGTAGTACCTGCGTGTTATAGCGCACGTCTCGGATGGCATGGATCATGTGCAGGCCCATGTTGACGCAGCAGAGCGCGTGGTCGTCTCGCTTCTCAGGCAACCCACTCACGCAGAAGTAACAGTCGCCCAACAACTTGATGCGGAGGCAATCGTTCTCCTACCGACACAACAATTAACGTTAAAGATCTCATTTTGGCTATATAAAGAAAAAGAGAAATTATTTTCTTATTTTGCTTTATTCTCTAGTAAGCGGTGGCGCATAAGTAATTAAATTTATGCACTGCCGTTAAACAAGTATACATATTTAACTTAAGTTTGTTGGGCTATTCTATTGAGAGTTACATAATAAACTAACATTAAGATAAACGGTAAAGATAGAAACTAAATTTTATCAAAGGTATAGTACAAAAGATGTTCCTTACCGCTGCCAACCTGTCGAAGCGAGCGAACAGTTCGTTCAACAACTTTACCAACTCCTGCGCGCTACACTTACTTGATAGCTCTGTAATAGGTAAATATTTAGCAATTTATTGTTACGATATCGTATCGTTATCGTATCGTCATTATATTGTTTAACAGAATCGCAATCGCATCAAGAAATTTCTCTTCTATAGCCGGTTCCAAAAATAACGGGTCAGTCACATAAACCAATAACGGGTCAGTCACATAAACCCGAATATCTCCCGAACTACGTATGCCATCCTAATGAAACGAAGACTGTTCAATTGAGAATTTAATTATACAGATAAAAAATAAAATAAAACTTAGTTACACCCACAATATTAATCTTAAATTAAAAAAAAACTAAAGTAGTCATATTTTTCTTAAGATTACATTTTTTTTATGATTGTTTTTTTGCTGTTTTTCATCACTTTCTTCATTTAATACTTTGTATTGCCTCCACGTGATGAAGCCTCCAGTGATGAAAAACAGCAAAAAAACAATCATAAAAAAATGTAATCTTAAGAAAAATATGACTACTTTAGTTTTTTTTAAATTTAAGATTAATATTGTGGGTGTAACTAAGTTTTATTTTATTTTTTATCTGTATAATTAAATTCTCAATTGAACAGTCTTCGTTTCATTAGGATGGCATACGTAGTTCGGGAGATATTCGGGTTTATGTGACTGACCCGTTATTTTTGGAACCGAGTGTAGTTATAGTCATTTAGCTGTTGCTCCTCAATATTCAAAATTGAAAAGGCCCAACTATTAACACACACGGATACACATACGTACACACACCCACGCGTGTACAAAACTACTTTATAAGTATGTTTTAATGTATGTACCACATGCTAATTGCAACAATTTGTTGTATTATTGATTTGTTTTTTGGGGAGGAACTGATTCCTAATATACAGTTACCTCTAGTTTGTTACAATACAGAATTATTATTATTAGAATTAACTGTAAGAGCCACACTGATTTCAACATAATGGGGCGGCCTTAACCGATGCAGTACTACCTTCACACATAAGATCAACTTAAAGTGACAATATTTGTATGTCATTCGTATTTCATTGGTGAGCGTGAGACCGGAGAAACACATCACTGAGCCGCTATAGTGTGGGTCATCATGCTGCATTGTGTGCACTCACAATGAGGATGGCGCCTCCCTCTTGAATTCTACTCAAGCTTTCCATCAGACAGAGTACAGTCACTTTGCTAGGTTTTAATTTTAAAAACCAACAGATGTATACACGGTAAATGAAATACCTCTGATTGTAATAAACTATTATAGTAGAAACTAAACTTATGAATTCAAGAACTATCTGAAACTATTTATATAATTTAAACTAAATATCTGAACAATGTAGTAAATATCTCACCAGTAAACCCTTTGATGTCAGCGTACAATATAGAGACGTCTTTATGCCGCTGTATGTACAGGTTATTGAACTGTTGTTCGTGTAAATCGCCCTTCACCTTGTTCACGTGGCTGTAGATCTCATTAGCTATGAAGTCTGGGATCACTGTAAGATAATCACCCTGTTAATTTAAGTGTAATAGCTCTAAATGCTTTAAACTAATTAAAAATGAACTTGAATACAGCCAGGAGAAGTGTTAAATAAATCATTTTGACTTTGACATGTAATAGGCGTTTGTCTTCCATCTCACCTGATGGAAAGTGTAGATGAAGACGAAGATGGTACACGCCCATCCAAAAGAAACCTGTTCACTCTACTCTTAAAGGCTCCAGAGTAAATAAAATACAAATAAATAAAATTGAAGTATCTGTATGTAAGTTCAAATTAACTACATATTACTCAATTCATATGAAAGTATGTACCTACCTACAGATAAACTACAACAATAAACCAATTTTTGAATTATTGGTTTGTCTGTATATACGTCTGTCTGTTCGTTCCGGCTAATCTTTCCAGAAATGCACAAATCGGACCAATTTTGGCGTTTTTGGCGGACTGGCTTATTGTTTTTAGATTTGTTTCGCTTCGCGGTTTTACCCGCTTTTTGCAATAACTTAGTTATAAATATAATAATACACACTAGTTATAAATATGAATACAACATCAAATAACAAACGTATTACTTTGACTTTTAGTACCAAGCTCACATCAGATCTTTTAAAAGAAAGGTCATACCGCTTCGAAACAGTTTCCATTGCCGACTACTTTCTCTCTTGACTCGTTCCCTCGTGACCATAGAGCGACGGATCTCGTAAAATTCCTTCCTCTGACTCCAGTCAGTGAGTGACTTCGCGTACAGACCGGCAAAGTTCACGGCCAAATACAACAACACGTTGCCCGCTATCAAACGTAGAGTACAGATGTTTGACTAGAAAATAATTTACAAATGCATTAACTAATACTGATTAATATTTTGTTTACAATTTAAGGGCGCGCGATGTTGACAAGTAACTATCCTGTTCATGGACACATCATTGTCATTACCAGCCCACTACTGGATATAGAAAGAAGGCTTCGTTTACATATTACGTATATGTATTCTAACATACATACATACATACAAATAAGTAAAATTAAAGTGTCTGATTACAGATAAATAAATAAGCAGAATTAGAACTCACATCGATAGTACAAAACACGATTTTCCTGGTATCGTCCATGTATCTCTGAATATCGACAGCGGTTATGAACACGTGAGAGGCGAAGGACAGCATCCCGATGGTGATACACCAACATAATGACAACGGGAACATCGCGTACGGCACGAACACGATAAACAGCATGTACCACACCTGGTTCTGAGGCTCTTGGAACCCCAAACCCTGGCCACTTAGAGCTAGAAAATGAGATAAAAAAAAACGAATTAATATACATAGGTAATCATAGTCCATTCGATTGCTCTGAAATAGGTAAATGATTAAAGCTAGAACATCTAAAGCATGTCATAAAAGTCGAATACAGTTTATATTTGCTGGTAGAAAACGAAATAAAAATAGTGTAAGGGACAAACTACGCAAGACAGCATCAATGCAAAGAGAAGGAGAACTTGAAACCAACCCTGTACCAACTCGTCTGGCCAGAGTGGTATAGTAGGCCAATACCTCCTTTTCAAGGAGAGGCCTATGTCCAGCAGTGGACTGTTGAAGGCCGATGATGATGATGATTGATGAAATTAAAGTTTGTAAAAAAGCAATTACCTGCTTGCGTTGTCTTGAAGAAGAAAGCAGCTCAGTCTTAACTTGAGTTTTTCTCATAGCAGTAGCGAAAAGAAAAGAATACGTTCACAATAACACACACCTGGTAAAATGATACCTTGAGCGATGAGTAAAATCCAAGTCGCTGCGGCTGCCCAGTGTAGGTAGTTGTTGGCGAAGCAGCGCCACCACCCCAGGAGACACACACCCACGTTCAACATCGAGAATGCCGTCGTCCACACAATTTGGTACAGTGGAGGACTTTCTGTTGATAATCATATGAACCATATAGAAATTTATTCAACGTATGACCTTAACCCTCACCTCAGAAGCGACCCGAGCCCATAAGTGGGACATTCTGAGTTGTAGATTGGATTTGAAATTTTTTGTGATAAACTATAAGCTCAATGCTTAGTTTGGTTTTAATTAAGCGCTATGTGATATTACTGTGCCCAACGGTTGACGTTGGGCATTTTATATATGCTAATGGCGCGAGAACTTCGTGATACAGGATTATACGCCACAGAGGCATCATAGACGATATAATCTAAAAGTTTTAACGATAACTTCTCAGCATAAACTCGTAATAAGCATAGCCTGTGTTAGGTATATTATAGGGTAAATACCCTACGATGCATTCATGCACCATAACTATGTAAGTCGATGTGGTTTTGTTATTCAAATTTGTAACAAGGTGATGTATTTATATTCCTAAAAGATGTGCACAATAACACCATTTTGAAGTACTTACGGAGTCCTATGCGAATTGGAATAGCAATGGTAGGATCATGTGAATATAAACCGGTATGGGATTAATCAGGCGAAGTTTACTTACCATTTGTGTTTGTGACAGAGTAAATTATCGCCAGACATACCTGAAACATGATTAAAAATTCATATGTTTTAAATCACTGTATTATTCAGCTGGAGTTTAGTGTTTGAGTAGATGACGTACATATAGAGTTATAGAATTACTGCGAGCTTGTGGAATATCTAAATTAAAATTGAGTTGATACTGAATAGCTCATTAGTGACTATTTATATGTAAAGATAGATAATTTAGCTAGAATATCCCGTGTTGCATACATAGAAAAAATAATGATATTATATTGCCTACAAAGGCAAAAGAAATAATTTAAATCTAAGATTGGTGAACAAAATAAAGATGTAATAGCAATATACTTTAAGTGCCAAGTCGACGACATTGACGATAATAAGTGATTTCTGTCGCTGCCTCTGTGAATATCGCTGGTATGATATTTCTACTCCTTGGTTCTGCAACAAAATCATTCAAATTATTACTACTAGTAATATGAGCCGGTAACACATTAAACACATATTAAATATAAACACAATATATTAAATAAAATAAGTAAATATTTCGGACATTTGACACACAACGCCATCTAGTCCCAAACTAAGCAGAGCTTGTATTATGAGTACTAGACAATTAATATAAAACATAAAGATACATTTTAACATAGAATACCCTCAAACATCCAAAGAAATTTTTGTGGATCACACAAATATTTGGTCCGACAGTTGCACACGCTTACACTGCGCTACCGAGGCAGTCAAATCTATAATTAATCTAAGAGTATAAGACAAGATGATACGAGATATCCGGGATAATAAGAAGTAAGTAGGTATCCCCGTGGGGCTACTCACAAAAGCTGGACCTTGTTAGCTACACTCCCTACCGAGCTCATCCCGGAACTACCTATAGATCTGTCCGGACCCAAACAAGAGACCCGCCTGTTGTGGTAGGTGGCGCGGAATGCAGTGTGGATAAGGAAGTCACTCCGAAATCCTAGGTGGGATCTGCGAGAATAACTACTAGAAAGTTTGATCTAAACAACTTGTCATCTCGTTTTAAGACCTCAAAAGTATTATAAGTGAACGTGTCCCAAAAAACTACACACACAGTCATTATTAGATGGTTTTATTTCATAAATACTACCTTTTTCAAACTTAGCATAATTTTTTTATAAGCAATCGTGCTGTATAAAATACGTAATATCGAATCTAGAAACTATATATATATTGGTATAAATTTACGAACATTAAATCTTACCTTAAAAGTATTTGTGATAGACGGACAATATATTCCCCTGTAGTACCTGGGCGCCCGTAGCATTCCCTCCGTTTCCTCTGACAAATAATATTAGAATTCAAGTTTCATTTGTTATGATTTGTTTCTTGCACAATACTCTCATTGTTACACGAGTAGAAATTGATTACGAAAGATGACTTGTCTTTAAATTCACCTCGTCTAATGCAAACTATTACTTGTCATCGTCAACATCCTTTAGCAGTCCACTGCTGGACATAGATTAGACAGAGACTCCTTAGAAAGGAGGTTTTTGTATACTCACTGACTTTTCCTTCTCTTTGAAGTAATGTTATTTGCTTAGTTTGTCCCTTTGTCGCCTTTTGCAACACACACACATACACACAGATAAATTATTACTAACTTTTTAAACTTTCGCGTTTCATGATTATAAATATTATATTTACGGGAATTAACGCGATCACTTATTAAAGGTACCTATTACATACCACTGATTGCCTTACGTTTCGACCAGGTTGCACTGGCCGTGGTCACAGGCTGACTGGTGACAATCAGAGGTATGCAATACCTTTAATAAGTGATCGCGTTAATTCCCGTAAAAATAATAGATAAATTATTGCTATTTAACATCTAATCTACTTAACAACTTTTGCTTCAACACGTTTCTGTTTATTCCCTTAATTTTTAAGTTCACGTTTATTTTTCAACAAGCATCATCAATAATGGTAATAGTTCTACTTCAACATTTGTCCCTAACTATTCAAAAGAAAACGACATCTTTCTTTAAGGATATGCACGAACAATTAAAGGTTAAAAACATATCACATTAACAGCTTTAAAAAGTCCACTGCTGGACATAGTAAGCTCCTTAGCAAGGAGGATATAACGCTGGCCAGACGGGCTGGTAAGGGGTTTGTGCCAAGTTTACTGTCTTTTACAGTGATGTTGTCTGTTCCTGAGTGATTTGCCCTTTTTGCAACCTCCTACGATACCCAAGTTCTATATTTTCGATTATCTCACCTACTGAAATCACTTAGTTTACTACCAGCTATCTGTAAGTCTGTGCCATCACTTAGAACGAGTGACGAAACAACAAATTGTGTGGGCCAAACGCATTTCACTATACTTTATTACTCAACTTATCTTATCAACACCGTTACTAGTCAATAATGGCACTTTTATGCTATGATCTTTTAATGTTTTAATATGTCATAACGTAGTCATAACCACTTCAATCAAACTAATGCAGCCCTCTGCTGGACGTAGGCCTCCTAAAGTACGCCATAGCCCCGGGTACCAGATCTAATCTATTCAAGCCGTGTAATGATAGTAAATGCCACCACCAAAATCATGCTCATGAAATATCAAGCGATAAAAAAGACTGCACGGTTGGCCTAGTGGCTTAAGCGGTCGCCACGCCGCTTCCTACTACGCCAAGTGTCGTGGGTTCAAATCCCACGTAGGACAACACTTTGTGTGATTCACAATTTGTTGTTCTGAGTCTGGGTGTGCTTTGTGTCCGTTTCATGTATGTTTGTAAAGTCCCCCGCGACACAGGAATTTATATTCCTAATGCGGGAGTTGTCTTTTAAAAAGAAAAAAAAAAAAAAAGAAAAAATCTGTTCTACGATCGAGCTACGACGTTTTTGTTGGTTCGTAGTAGAGCTACGTTACTTCGTAGCGATCTTGTAGATATGCTACGACTACAAGTTTTACTTTCTTAAATTTACAATTTATGAGTTACATTTATCATTTGTGTATTTGATATCATTAATTATCTAACTTCATCATCCTCATCATCAGCCGGTTGCGTTGTTTTTTTCTAGCTTACTATGATTTGAAATAATAATGGAAATTATTTTACTTAAATAAACTTTAAGAGGTGCTTTACATTGTAGCCAATAACCAGTCACCAATAATGAAATAAAAATATACCTATTATGTTGGTCCTAGGGTCTTCTATTGAGAATGGGTTAAAATAGTTTGTGGAGGTGCCGTCAACGCTGATTCGGTGCTGTGAACAAAATAAAATGTGTTAGAATTTTCATGCATAAGTTATGCGTCTAATTGTCAATAATTAGTGATTTACATATCAAAACTTAGCATGATTTTATGTACTTAATGGTTCTCTTAGTTAATATAACATCGGTTATATTAACAACGGTCGCCCATCTAGGTACGAACCGCGCCGGAATTGCTTACCCTTGGTTATTGTTTCTCATCAACCTGGGCAACTTGGCTATGAATGCTTCTATGAGTGATTGATTCGTCATCCAGTCTCTTGCCCGACCCGACCATTGTTTTTTACAAAAGGTACAGTTTTCATTAGGAATCTTATGTCGCGGGGAATATTATCTTGTCTTTACAAACAAGCATGAAAACCAAACTCCCAGACTCAAAACACAAATTATTGTTCCTTGTAGGATTTGAAATCACTAAAGTTGGTGCAGTAGAAAGCGCGTGGCGACCGCTTTATCAACAAGGGCAACTTTACAGTCAACGAGAAATGGAGAGATGTTAAAAACATGTTCGCAAAGTTTTGGTCGTACCTGGTCATCTGGTACAGAGGAACTGGCACCATCCCCTGGCAACCGCTCACCAACAGGCATGTTATTAATGACGCAGGGCTGGGTGTTATTGCCACAGGTTTGGCACTGAAACAAACAATATTAATTGTAAATATAGATACAATCAGCGGCACGTAGCGTTGATATTTAATGTTTATATAAACTCACTTTTGACTTTGATTTATTTGCCGTGAATAAACATAAAATGTGAATTAAAGTTATACTTCTACACATAAGTATATTAGAAAAAAACTAGTGTTCCTTTTTCCTATTTTCGAAGAAATTCAAAGGACTTGCGCCTCTGAAGTTGAAAAAGATCCTAATTGATGGCAGTAGCTTAAAATGACTAACTTGTTTAGTTGTTTGCCATTTAAAAAAACTAAAAAAAAAACTATTTTTTTAGGATGGCATGTGTATCTTAGTTTAGTTATTTTATAAAATGTGTAAAAGAGATGTGTGTGCAACAATTCAACCGATTTCAATTTATGATATATATTACCACCTCCTTTTACAAACCACTAGAAGCAAAGCCTGTAAGGCATTTATCAATAACTAGGAATGATGTTCTGGTTTATATTATCTATTTTTAATGTACACTGCGACGCAACTGCACAGAAAATGTTTGTATTGTGTTTTTATTATATGTATTGTAAGCATGGAAGATGATTTACTTGTAGTAGTACATACTTGGTTACATGACACTTTTAATTTAATTACTATTAACGCAATGCCATGTAATATCAAATATTAATTGACTGTGTTTGCAATGTCAATAAAATAAACGTTTTCTTTCTTTCTCTCTTCTTTTCTATATCGTTTTGTTTAGCCTAGATTCTTTGAAAAAAGCGAAATATAATAATAACATTCTGGAATCATTCTTCACAGATGAAATGAGAAATACCTTTTTGTCATATTACTTTCGAGATATGTCCAAGAATGTACGATATGTATACTATATACGATTCGGGCCGTCAATTAATACCACGCTGGAAGGTAAGGTTTACTTACGTATTTGATATACTTGTATGTTATTATATACATATATTGGAGACCTACTGTACTTTTATTTGTGCTTAAGATTTTTAGATAAAAACTTTTTTTTGTTATTTAGTTTCTTTGTCAAATTTTTTTTTTTTTTTCGAACTACTATTTATTTTGTCGGTATTTCTTGATGTGTCTTGATGTTTCTAGGCTCCCTTTTCGAAAGAAAATCATCGAATTTATGTATAAGATTTAAGCCTACCAAAAGTAAATCTACTCTGCCTGATAAAAAGCATAAGTAGAATTCGGGAATAGAGGTCACCATCCTTATTGTGAGGGTAGGCAATGAAGCATGGTGACCCTTGCCATGGCGGTCTGGTCAAATAATTCTGCGTTATTCTCCTGGCCTCAGGAGGCCTGAGAATGATTGGGCCTCCGGTTTCACACTCACCAATTGGACATCTGTATGAGACCTGCCTCGGTCGAGCCGGCCCATTAATACTGAAATCAGGGTAGCTCTACTACCTACGAACAGGTTGCTGATAACTGGGTGTTTTCTATATATAATATCTAAAAAAAGGGTTAAAAAGTATTTATATTAAAAATATTATTTCTGTCAAGCCACAGTACTGTTATAATACCAACATGATGCAATATAACTACGACGTGAGAAAGCTATGGAAAAACTACTCGTGTCCAGTCGACATGTCGAATGTGGCAACAAAGCTTTGCGCTAATGGCTTCCATATGTAAACGCATTAGCACCGCTGTTATCAGCCCACACTGATAGTGATAACGATGTGACAAGCCGAGGCCTACGTTTCTGTTTGTTACGATAACGTGAATTTTATGAGACAAGCTCGCAATATTTAGTATAAGTCATTATGTATTAACCCGAACAATATTCTTCTTAGTGTCAAGGTCTGGTACAAGTCACAGTTATCATAAGCTATGTTTTCTTTTTTTTAAGTGCCACTTTTCTATGCAGAATATGAATCTTGAAATACAACCTTTTATTTACGTTAACCAGCTTTTTCTCTATATATGAACTCACAAAAAATAATTAAAACAAAATTGTATAAAAGTATTCGGACAAAGTATATTTTGTATTATAACAATGTAATGCATATGCTTATTTAGGCTTATGTTTTGGTAGAAGAGAACACCTGCAAGTACCGCTTTTCCGTCTTTGCTCTATGAAATTTGGTCATTAATATAATCCTATTTTTGTCTTCCTCTAAAGTTTGGTCACCAATAAACGTTGTGCACTTTTTACAGCACGCTCAAGTATATTGAAATTTTGAAATTTTGTCCGTCAGCCGCGTCCGGTAATGTGTTTCCAACTTAATACTATAAATAAGTTCCTATAAACGACTACTCGGTGTACGGTGTATTCAAATATGTAATAAATTTTGTAGCCTAAGCTACTGAACTGATTTAACGATTCTTAATAATGTCCCGGGTGACAAAGGCTGGAAATGTATATTTTCCGCATTAGGAATATAAATTCTGTGTCATAGGGGACTTTACAAACATATATAAAACAGACACAAAGAACAATAATTCGTGAATCACGCAGTGTTTTTTTTTTCAAGTGGAATTTGAATACACGACACTTGGCGAATAGAAAGCGGCGTGCCAACCAGTACAACCACTAGGCCAACTGTGCAGTCTTTGTCAAAAGTTGAAAATAATTTAAGACTGCCCGCTATGTTTTAAAAGTCTATCTTCTAAGTGATTTATCAACTTTTTAACTAAAATATAGTTATATTAGTTATAAACTGTAGAACTAGTACAATGTCTGGTCTACGCGGGTATATCATAGATTATATACCTCTCCAAAGAAGAATTCAAATGGCGTTCTTAATGTAATTAAGCGCCATTAAGTTGATGTCGTTCAAAATTGGCCTTCCGTGGAGGCAATTTGCGTCGGGCCTTCGGTTCAAGTTATTTACATATGTTCTACATAAATATAGTCTTCATGAAAATACGACGTGAGCTTGTCTGTTGAATTTACTTTACATCAATCAACGCATCGCTGTAGAAAATATATTTGCTATATCTCAAAATAATTTTCAATCAGAGATTAGAAAGTAAGAATCTCATAGCTACATTTTTTTTCCAAATCAAATCAAACCATTTTTATTTCAAATATACCGATACAACGGCACTTTTGAAACGTCAAGTAGTCAGTCAGTAGTCAGTCGTGAAGCTAATTGTCTGTTCCAATTCGTAGATCCTATGGAGAAGAACAGACAAGAAACTCCATGGAAACTCTTTTCCAACATGGTTTTTACAATTTTTGGTTACATTGTTATAGGCATTTTATTAGGAAAACAGTTAAATGTGAGGACAATGTAACGGTGCTGATATTTACACAGGTAATGTCCAAAAATAATTAAACATTAATATAATAATATAATATAGCAGTTGTGAGATGACCTGTCTTTATTACGACCGGCCTAAATATGATCTGGTTGACTTGTAACAGTTATATACTAGAAGGGTCCGAGAAATGAAACCACAACTGTAATCTGATCTAGCTTATGATTATCTAGCTATAATAAAGTAAACACTAACGTGATTTAGACGAATGGTACAACGCCATCTATCGATACATGACATACAATAATATATATAATAATAACAATCGCCTGCCTATATGAACTCACACAAGAATTAAAACATAAAATTCAAAATTACATACACTTAAATATACTCGTACATTTTGTGTCACATCAGTGTAAAGCATATGCCCATTTGGGCTTACGCTTCGGCAGAGTGGGAAGCCTGCGATATAGCTTCTCTATACTTTGTTGCTCTTTGCCTGCAAATGATTTATTTATCACAAATAGTTAGGTTATTTTTCGACGGAGGTCCTTTTTCGAATTAATCCATACTAATATTATGAATTCAAATGTAACTGTCCGCTTGCACCTATTTGAATTAAATTTGGCATTGAAATATTTTTATTCTTGAGGAAGAAACATAGAGACTACTCTTTACCGTGATATTACTTATAAGCGGACGGAGCCGCGGGCAAAATCTAGTTATACATAAGCAAGTTAGTAGCCAATTCTAGACCTTCATTACTATTCAATATCACCGCTTACTATCGTTTACATGTGAATTTAAAAATAAAAACTGTTTGTTGAGCCTGATACACACACACACACACACACACGATTATGCCAAAACATAACACATCTTATTTGTGAACGATCAAAACAAATACAAACATCATCTAAAATATTTTTTTGATCGCTTTTATGTGTCCCGAGAGCTAAGCGTAATTACAATCTGAATTTGTCAATCAAATATGCAAAGTACATTGGAAGTTTTCCGACAAAGTTAAACTCTGGGGATTCATAAGTGTACTGTTAGTAATCTAATTTGCTAAAGTTAGAAAACTGTCTCATAGTTCGTGTTCGTCCCTTCGTATGTGTAACTAAAAATCAATAAAGCTGTAAGATTTATTTTGTTGAAAGGGTGGAAAATCCCTTTGGAACTCCGGCTCCTCCGGGACTCAGGAGCCAGGAGTGTGAGTACTTAATTATTAGTTTTTTGTGAGCAATCTAAAAGTAAGTTACATGTTTCGAGATTTATTAGAAAAATAGCTTTACTCCGCGGCGCTACCCCCGGTTGTTCTTGTACCTACACAACAATAATCTCGGGTAAACCCGCGGGGCGAAGCTTGTCTAAAAATAGCTTAAGTTACTCCTTATGGAATTAGTTATCTGCTAGTGAAAGTTCCATTAAAAATGCTCCAGCCGTTCCATGGGTAAGCCGGCACAAGCTGACAGACGGACAGATATTCAAACATTTTTTTTCTATTAGTATCGTATATAATTTAGTGAAAAGCTGTTATTTTCAAATTACAAACAGATATTATTTTATTTATTTAATTTTCTCGTACATAAATCAAAAAATAGAAATAGACGGACGCCCGGACGGGCGAAGTCAGTGCCAAAGGATTTGAGACTTTTTTCATGAAGCGTGGAAAAAGAAATAGTTGAGAAGTTGGAAAAGAAAACTGCTATCACAGAATGATTTGTAAGTACTTCACGATTTTGGGAGCTCATCATTAAAAACTTATTTTAAAAGCCTACTGCTCGATACGCGTTCGGGGGCTCGTATAGAAATAAAACTGCGGGACCGGAGGCCCAATGATGCAGAAGCATCTGACTAAACCGCCATACTGTGAGTCACCATGTCTAAATTCACAATGAGGGTGGTGATACTCCACTTGGATTCCAATCACCATTTCCGTCAGGCAGAGTATTTTGACAGGTTCAAGTTCTTCTTCTTCCTAACCTTGTTTTTAGCCTTTACTAGTTTTACTGGATTTACCTGAATGTCAGTTTTTTCATGGCGCGACTGGTATCGGACCTCCGCTGAACTGCGGGAGAACTGAAATTCGAAGGTTGAACTACTTGTGACTATATTTCCCAACTTAGAGAGTAAATTGTGAGATGGTGCCCGCAACAGTGCGGGCAGGCGCCGGTTGGAGTCCAGAAGGAAATCCCCTCCCTGGACTCCTTCCAATACAAAGGCGCAGAGAGGGTCACACCGTGTGGTTTTAGTCGGTTCGAGTCCGATACACCACCCCGCCGTAACCCCCGACGGGGTGACGGTCCGAGGGGATTTCCACACGTAAAAAAAAAAAAAAAAAACTTGTGACTATATTTGAGGGCACTGACTTCCCAATAACGATTGCCATAGATGTTCATGACAACCGGGACCGACAATTTAATGTGCTCTCCGAGGCACGGGCATGAATCACCGCTTAACTATATATGTATATGTAAATTTGTATATATAGGCACAGATCTATAGAAATAAACATCATGAAATCAGTCAAATGTAGCAAAAAAAATATCTCAAACTGGTCGTCTGCCCAAGATACAACACTACACAAAATATATAATGCCAACATGACCGTGAAAGCAATGTATAAAAATGTGGATTTCAGTCACTGGCGGTATTAAATCTATTTGCTCTCATTCCAATATATCTGAGACCCATAAAAGTATTATCTGTTGTAATAGCTACGAGAGATATCCGTAAATGGAACCGTAGGAATGTGGGGTTCACTCGTATTTGAGTTGAAAGAAATACAAATAACATTAGATACGTAGAATTTTTTTCTCATTTCACTTGGTTTTGTAAAAGTGGACTTTCGAGTGAGTACGATATTCTAAATAATCTTTTGCAGTAATGTTACTAGCTAGCTGAGCCCTGCGGCGTTACTTGCTGTTATTTTACAGGTTCAATAACATCCTCGAGTAGCAGTGCAGGTTAGTAATAAAAAATATTTATTAGAATATCTAGGTGAATCTAGTCTAAAAAATATTAACCTAAATTACTCCTTATATCATCAGCTGTCAACCAGTAAAAGTCCCGTGAAAATAGGTAAAGGCCTTCCAGAGATTACCCAGTACAAGCAAACGGACATATAGAGAGGCCAGCCGGGCAAAAAAATAAAAATCGATTTTAGGATGTACTCGTAAGGACCGAAAGTAAATTCAAATTTAATTAAATTGTATGCATACAGTGTATTGTTTTCAGTATTCGTATGTAAAAGTTTATATAATTATCATTTAGTAATAAATATTTTAGAAACGCTTTTGTTGAAACGATAATAAATAAATAATAAATAAATAAATATTTCGGACACACAACATCATCTAGTCCCAAAGTAAGCAAGAGCTTGTGTTATGGGTACTAAATAACTGATATAAATACATAAACATACTTTTTAATAAATGTTATAAATGTAAATACATACATATTATACATAGAAAAACACCCAGACTCCGAAACAAATATTTGTGGATCACATAAATATTTGGTCTGACCCGGGAATCGAACCCGAGACCTCTTGATTAGCAGCCGCATACGCTAACCACTAGACCAACAAGGCAGTCAAACGATAGTTGCTTTGGCCCCGGTTTTATAACAAGCCTAATTAAAAATCCATCGTATAATATCGAGGAAATACTTTATTATGCAACAGTCCCGCACGACTATACGAGTAACATTGTTTATGATAAATTCTAAATTGTATGAAAAATGTGTTGTTCGTATTGTATGTGTAATAAACGCACAATCCGAGAATTCCCCATAAAACGGCACTGTTCCTAGCTTTGAAGTGACTTATACTGTACTACGTATTTGTGTGATTCAGGATAAAAGTGATGATGCATATCTTGTTGTAGGTATATTAATAAACTTGTAACTTGTCTTTAGACTATAATAACTATAAATAAATAACTCATACCAAGGAAGGAGTCAACTTTTAGGGAAGATTACATTATCAATCATATTTAAATTTGTAATCAATGCTGCATATATACTCATACAAAAAATTAAAATTGGAGTGTCTGTTTCTGATAAATAGTTTTTAACTAAATATATTATACGGTACTTAGATAACATAAGTTTTTTTTTAAAATTTGTTGTTTGTTTTGTTTGTTCCAGCTAATAAATAGTTCTGAAACAGCTGGACAAGTTTTGATAGGACTTTCATTGGTAGATATCCGACGATATAAGGATTAACTTAGGCTACTTCTTTAGACTAGCTTCGCTCTGCGGCGTTAGTCGTGATTGACAACAATAACCGCGGGTAAAATGGCGGGAGTCAGCTAGCAATGATATATAAAAGAAATGAGAAGTCTACTCTCATATCACACACCCGTGCGTTATTATACTCTGTCCATTCCTTAATTATCTTTTTGACAGTTCAACAAATTTCGAAATTAGTGACGCCCTCACACGTCACCGATTCGATTTGAAATCAAAATCAATCGATATAATATTCTTTAAGTCGGTATTGTAAATAAATAAAATGTGCACTATTGTGATATATAATTGGCAAAGAACAAATAAAACTTCCGAACACAGTCACTTGAAGGTCGGTTTAGTAAGTATTATGTGATTTTTCAAATGTATTTTCTCATAACTCTGGATTTAAACGTTATTGACCACGCGTTTCAAAGTTAAATATTACTAACAAGTGCATAGTTACATTTTAAGTCAGTGGTCCTAAATAAATAAATTAATCCACAGAGTTATTGTTCTTTATTCTAAGTTTGAATTTAATTCCAAAATTTCGACTTAATTCCTTGCAAATAATCAATCTTTTTATTTTATTAAATTTACAGAAACAATACTTACATGACGTCAAATTATTTTGATCATAATAATATGATAGATGAGATCTGAGATCTATTGATTATTAGTCGCATATTATAGACTTGAAAGTTTGTGAGTATGTATGTGTGTTTGTTGCTTTTTCACGCAAAAACTACAGAACGGATTTGGATGAAACTTTACAATAATATAGCTTCCATTTCAGAATAACACATAGGAGCCGCGGGCTAATAATATGATATAACCAAGGTATACCTTAAATATCATATCAAGATATATCTTGATATAAAATGTGGTTTTTCGAAGGTCGTTCCTTTGAAAGGTTCCCCGCATATACAAACAAATTTTTCATATCAGCAAACAAGACTGAACACAAATGTATCACAGTTTTGTATTGATTTTATATTAACAGCTACGGCTATTTACAAACCCTTCACAGTTATGATAGATCACGGAAAGAATGTTATGTAAGTTAAATCAAATATTGTACATTAATCACCTGTAGAATTATATAAGTGTGTCTATTATTATGTTCATAATTTTTTGTTATACATATATTAAGCCTACCAAAGGGACTATTCTCTGCCTGATGGAAAGCATGAGTAGAATCCAGTAGTAGGGGTCACCACACTCATTGTGAGAGTAAGCAATGGCAGCATACTTAATATTATAAATTTGAAAGTTACTCCTTTTTTTATATTGAAGACAACCAAAGTAACTCTACTCTGCCTAATGGAAAGCATGAGTAGAATCCAGTAGTAGGGGTCACCACACTCATTGTGAGAGTAAGCAATGGCAGCATACTTAATATTATAAATTTGAAAGTTACTTCTTTTTTTATATTGAAGCCAACCAAAGTAACTCTACTCTGCCTAATGGAAAGCATGAGTCGAATCCAGGAGTGAGGGTCACCATACTCATTGTGAGGGTAGGCAATGCAGCATGGTAACCCCTACCAAGACGGCCTGGTCAGATAATTCGACATCATTCTCCCGACCTCCGGATGCCGCGAGAATGATGCAGAATGTTTTTGCCTCCGGTGTCACACTCACAAACGAAATACGACAGCAACAATGCTGTCATTATTAGGATGGTCTTCTGTGTGAGTGTAGTACTGCCCCAGTGGAGCCGGCCTATTCGTGCTGAAATCAGCGTGGCTCTACTACCTATAGGTAGGCTTTCAAGGCTAATGAAATTTAGCTTGGAGATACTTTGATTTTTGAAGACCTCAGATACATATGCTACTTTAACCACGATACCAACGTTTGTTGATGATTGATCTAAAAATACTGTATTATTTACACTAAAATCCCAACAGTTACACTATCTAAATTTATTTTTAAACACAAAGCACAAGCATTGGTTATTTATATTCACAGTCGACTAGACATCGTTCTAGCCGGGGTTCATTACTCAGCCCGGTGAGTGAGCACACCACAAAACTAAATCTCTATGTAACTAAATGTAAGTAGGTATATTATGTAAGTGCCCCCGCGCGTTCATTCAGAACTAATTCTGTTATGACCCGTTTTAAAAGTCACTGACAATGATAAATCCTTGACAAACGTTTGTAACATTTACTAATTTTCTACTTTTTAGTTTAAAAGCTGTTTGTTTAGTTTTTAAAACTATTTTTTTTAGAAATACTAAAAAAAAATAGACTAAATTGTTTTTTTTTGTATTATTGTCATCGGTCCTCGATAAATCTACAAAGTTTGAACGAAATCTGGCCGTTTAAAGTGGGTCAAAATCGCACCCAAAGGAGTCGGTTACAAACTTACAGGTGAAGCAAATAAAAAGCGTGTAAAATAGAAGTGGCCTAAGTTACGGCTTAATGGTCCTGTTGGTCAGAAGATTATATGGAATGGAATAATGTTTTTAGAGTTCCGTACCCAAAGTGACCCTATTAATGAGACCCAACTGTTCGTTCGTCCGTTCTGTCTGTCTGTAACCAGGCTCTGTCTCATAAACCGTGATAGCAAGACAGTTTCAATTTTCACAGATAATGTATTTCTATTATATTTTGACTGCCTTGTTGGTCTAGTGGTAAGCGTATATGTGGCTGCTGATCAAGAGGTCTCGGGTTCGATTCCCGGATGAGACCAAATATTTGTGTCATCCACAAATATTTGTTTCGGAGTCTGGCTGTTTTTCTATGTATAATATGTAAGCGTTCCCACAACTTTTGTTTCATATCAGATTCTGGTATTCCTAAGGGCCACCGCAAACTAGCTACTTTTAGCATCGGCGATCGGCGATTTGGCGACTGCATCGATGCTGCATCTCGTTTTAGCGACTTCCTGCGTTCGATCGCGGTATCGGAAACGCGCGTTTTTACACTTACATTTTTATACTTTTGATATTACCGCTCGGCGTTTCGCTCTTAGCTACCGCTCACAGCGGTAAGGTCGTAAACGGGCCATCAGATGGGTGACCGTTTGTAGCATGGTATGTTATGACCGTTTCCGTGAATCGGAGGTCACGTTGAGCAGTTGGTCTCTTCGGGCGGCTTAAGAACATCCAGCGATAAGATTACGTAGCCACCACGTATCTTACCCGTCCCCAATCCGCACTCGGCCGCACAATACAGCCATTTACTAAAGAAATATTGAAACACTATAAAACTTGGAATGAACTATACGGAGTAACTACTAATCCTGAATCGCGATAGAGAAATTCTTGCGGCGATTATCATATATACAACATCCCAACATCAACAACGGTGGGCAGTGGCCCACCAGACATGATCACCTCGCCTGGTCGGAGGATCCTCTCTTTGTGTTGGAGGGACACGACGCTTGTTCCTCCACAACTACATACTGTCATCAAAAAAACTGCTCTCTAGCGGTTAACTGAAATTCAGTTAAAGCTGATGAAACTAGAGCCGACACCAAGTATTATTGCGAATAATTAAGGCTAGGAACAAGGAAGAATCCAAATAATATATTTTTTAGACTTGCTTGCTTTGCTTTGCTTTATTTTAATAACATTTTGCCTATATGTAAGTTTTATTGCTTACTAGTTGAGCAGCCCGGTGTCACGCGCCCCGGTTGTTGCTTAACTTCACAAAAATAAACGCAAGTAACGCCACGGGGCTGTGCTAGCAAGACCAAATAAAAATCTATTTGACATCAGACTAGCCGTTCTATAGATTAGCCAGAATAATCAAACAATTTTTTTTTTTTTATGTAAATACCGTGACCGGTTTTATTACTTTAATCTTATGCATTTAGTGGAAAGCTGTTAATTTCATATTACAAGAGACACTTAAATTTTAATTTAATTGTATTTGTATTATTGTAAAATACACGACTATAAAACTTATGAAAATACATCTATAATCTGTACAAATACATACAAATAATCACCTATTATTTACAATACAGTACTAGTAATTGAGTACAACACAGTACCTACAACTAACAACATTAAGTTATGGAATCTTGTATTAGAAAATAGAACACAACGGGCGGTCTTATCACTAATAGCGATCTTTACAACAACAGACAACCTTTAACAAGGACCAGACTCAATCGACACAAACAATGCCTACATAAATACATAATATATAGATATGTATAATAGATTGACACACACGTACGTTTTCTTTATTGCAAACCACATAAGTTTATAACATATACAGATTAATAAAATTAGTGTCTGTTTGTAATGTCAAAGTAAGAGCTTGTTTAGAAAATGCAGGCGACTGCAAAAAAAAAACAAATTTGTTGTATGATTTAGTACTTGTTGTTATAGATCGTGCCTCGTACATTTTTATACTTTTGATATTACCGCTCGGCGTTTCGCTCTTAGCTACCGCTCGGCGTTCGCTCTTAGCTACCGCTCACAGCGGTAAGGTCGTAAACGGGCCGTAAGTACTGATAGACAGATATATAGATAAAACAAAAAAAAAGATTTTTTTATGTAAATTCCGTAAATATGCATGATACTTCAATTTCATGTATTTGTATAAATAAAACTTAACAGGATTTAAAGTGGCTAGTCTTTATCATGTAACCAATTTGTAGCGGCTGTATTTATTGGCTGTAGGTAAATATCAAATGGATGCATTAATGGCAGTGTACAAGGATTATTTACTACGCTACGACACACAATACTACACTAATTGAGTCTGGTCAATGCCCTAGGTTAATAAGGATAATTGTGCGATGTCTTGTTTCTACAAAATGCCTAATTGTTTGTTAGGATTAGCACATTGTTATCTAAATCATTTATTTCATTTAGAATTTTAATTAAAACCATTAAACTTTTGGTTTTTGAGTATTTAATTTTAATCGATTATAAAAAGAGAATTGTAAAATTCTTTTTAAATGAATTGTTTCTACGAAGTCAGTTCTATATACGAGCAAATATTATAAATAAAAATAATACTCCTATTCTAACAGTGAAACGTTAAACTATCTCTACTAATAATATTATAAATTCGAAAGTAACTCTGTCTGTCTGTTACGCTTTCACGCCTAAACCACTGAACCGATTTTGATGAAATTTGGTATGAAGATAGAACTGAACTTGGGAAAGGACATAGGCTACTTTTTACCGCGATAACCGTCATACACGCGGGCGGAGCGAAAGCTATTAAGAATATATTTTTCGGATATTTTCGGACATCTGACACACAACATCATCTAGTCCCAAGCTAAGCAGCGCTTGCATTATGGGTACTAGACGACTGATATAAATACATAAACATAGGTACTAAATTTATTACGAATTAAATATTTATTTTTATTTTACTATCTTTATCGTACATGTACAAAAATTAACTTAAACAAAAAATTGTTACATTATATAAACGTGACAATTATGGGTTTCATCGATCATGACGATCTCATACAGACAACCTTTGTACGAATATGATATTTAAGTAAGTGACAATATTATGGGGAGTCTACTACTTACCTAGTAGGTACACAAACTTTAAATTTACTATATAAATAATAAAAACAATCCCATTCGTTTACTTTGAGGTATACACAAATATTCAAATATTTATCCCCGATAGAGCAAGCAGACGAGTGTTAATACCCTCACATTTTGTTGACTATGATTAATACTTTTTTTATGTTTATTTACGGAGCTAAACTACAATTATGACCATGTCGAATTAATACAATTTGATATAATTGCAGACTTCGAAAGACACATACCTCTGCTATCCAGATCGGCAGTGTGCTCTCCAAGGTATATAATACGTAAATAAATATTTAAGGATAATTAATAAATGATAGAGAGTAATGTCTATCATTTATTAAATTTCCTCCCCAGTTTATGACAGATATCATACAAATCCTCATATTATAAAATAGTAGGTCATTAATCGCGTACGTTTTATTTTATTGTTTGTGAAAAGCTCTCGAGATCCCTAGGGATTGGCTAATGGAGTGTAAAATAGAGGAACATCGTTGAATGGCTGCATGCGAACAAGAATACTTTTTAGAATTGTTGAGATACAGAAACTAAGTGAAATGAATTATTGTATTATATATGTATATTGTATTTTGTATTATAAATTCACGCTGATTAAAATAACTTCCCAGTAAAACGATGTTCAACGCTCAATAACGGTCTTTACAAGTGATAAGACTTGTCAAGAATTATTATATCACGCCGTTTATGGCGGTAAAAAATACCTTGAGTTTTAGGCCAAAAATCAAACTATCAACACCATATCGCATTGAAATCGGAGCAGCGATTTAGCCTTATGAACGTAAAAGACAGATAGACAAACAGAGTTACTTGCGAATTAGTAGTATTAGTATAGATTAGGTGATCGATGGTACCTAAATATTGCATGGTAAATTGTAATAGGCGGTATTATTGCACCATTACGCGTATTTTGTTTAAAATTTCAATATAAGAAAGTCGCCATTGCGTCTTTTCAGTCTGTCATTTTATGCGTGGAATTTTTTTCAGACATACACATGTTAGGCCCACATTTAAAAACAACCGCTAATCACTACGAACTCACAATTTCACACACAAAAGACACTGTGCAATGATCGTAACAGTGTAGTACATAAGCCCACTCGGGCTTATACATTGACAGAGTTTTATTATATGAGCGTAAACACAAGAAACTTTTGAAAAGTTTCAGATATGGTTTTTAAATTATTATTAATGTGGGGCCATTTCTGCATAGCACTATTAAAGTTTATACTAGAATGTTCTCATATAAAGAACTTCAGAACATTACGAAAGTAATGCTTGCTATGAAGTTTTGCTTTACAATTTTATTACTTTATCCAAGACATAGGATGTGTAGCTATCAACTGCTTCAAGAACCACAAAAGACATAATACAAAAGAAAAATATATTTCAGTAAATATTTTGACCTTCTTCTGGGAAATACGGTTTGTTTACGTCGCACATTGTGATATACTATGAAATATATCAATAACACTTCAAAGAAGAGTCGTTGGTTCCACGAAATTTACAACAATGAGAGTATCAAAGATCTTTCTAACTTTTAATATTTCCAAGTAAATTTGGAGTCGACTACTAGTTCAACCGGTTTTACCTGAATATAAGTTTTTCCACGATACGACTGGCCTCGAACCTCCGCAACCCTGAGGTCGAACTGGAATTTGAAGATTGAACTAGATGTGTTTTAGTTGTTTATTTGAGGGCTCATACCCAATAACGAATGCCATAGATGTTCATGAGAACCGACATCGACATCACGTGCTCTTCGAGACACGAGGGTGAAACACCACCAAACTTTCTTTTTGAATAGAAATAATTTCTTTTTAAAACCCAACAACACATTTGGCCCGACTCAGGAATTGAACCCGAGACTTCTTGATCATCATAACCACAAGACCAAATAGGCAGTTACAGTTAATACACAGAGATTTCAGTAAAATTCATTCAACACAATAATTTGTTCAGTGTCGTGATGTTTGAAGTTATTTTTAGCCTACCAAAACGACTCTTGTCTTTAATGAATCTTGTGTAAATTAGTTTTGAAAAGAGGGTTTAACATTATATTGTATTATATTATTATTAGTTAATCTACGTTTCATGTTCAAAAAACTTTTACACCAGAACATAATACGTATAATAATAATGAAAAAATGAGCGGTGAACTACCATCTTCATTTTGCTTAATAAAGTCTGACCATCACTCTTTTAGACAAATTGATAAAATCACTTCTTTGACCTCCGTAACTGACCCTGTAAATCGATTCTCAAATAAATCGTCATAAGATACAAATATTCAATCTTGTAAAATAAATTTAACCTCGGAGTGGTCCGAAAATTGGCGCCTATCAGAATAGTCGAGCCCGTATTCAATCGAATGGTAAATAGAACACCTTTATGGCCAAACCTTTTGTAAAAGAATAAATCTAATTATAATATATATAATAAAGGTATCGGTCTAATCGAATGTACAAATCGTATGATCGTTTATTTTATAAATCAACAAAATAAAATTAAGTATATTTAACGTAGCTTTGTTAGCTTTATTTTAACAGTGTTTACAAAAAACCTTAACTATTCACCGCGGTTCGGCTCGCGTTTATGTAGAATATCGTAATCATTTTTGGGTTAATATATATCCTATGACTTTTACAATTAATGTGGCTTTCTATTGGTAAAATAAACTTCAAAATCGGTTTAGTAGATTCTGAGATTACCGTCAACAACATCATAAACTCAAAACAAATTTTACCTCTTTATGATATTAGTATAGAAATAAAAGCGGCCAAGTGCGAGTCGGACTCGCCCGTGAAGGGTTCCGTACCAGCAAGTAACTTTCATCGATGTTTTTATACTAGTGTATTGATTGGATGAAAGGTATATTGCGTGTTACGATTTATGATTTATTAAAAAAAAACTGCTCACTAGATTTCGTTCAAACCAATTTTCGTTGGTAGTTTACATGGTAATGTACAACATATATTTTTTTTAGTTTTATCACTCTCTTATTTTAGAAGTTAGAGGGGGGGGGGGACACACATTTTTCCACTTTGGAAGTGTCTCTCGCGCAAACTATTCAGTTTAGAAAAAAATGATATTAGAAACCTCAACATCACTTTTGAAGACCTATCCATAGAACACGTATGGGTTTGATGAAAAAAAAAAATTTAGTTTCAGTCCCAAGTATGGGAACCCCCAAAATGTATTGTTTTTTTTCTATTTTTATGTAAAAATCTTAATGCGGTTCACAGAATACATCGACTGACTAAATTTCAACAGTATAGCTCTTATAGTTTCGGAAATAATTGGCTGTGACATACGGACGGACAGACAGACAGACAGACAGACAGACAGACAGACAGACAGACTTGACGAATCTATAAGGGTTCCGTTTTTTGCCATTTGGCTACGGAACCCTAAAAAAACGACGTAATTCGTATATTGCTAATTCTACATCTTTTTATGAGACGCTGTTCAGACTTATCCAATTTAAATAGTTCTACAAAATTATCTGCTGAATGATGAAAAATAAATTTTCGAGCGTTTTGAGAAATATTATATTGTTTTTCTGATGTCTAATCCTACAATTGATGCACTGGTGTAGCCATAAGCAAATGAACTTCGTTAATACACTAATTTCTCTACATTCGCTTTCTTATATGGGAAATAACGGGATCAATTGCTCGAGAACGAAATATCGTGGTCCTCTTTAGATGTTTAAGTAACCGTGAGATTAGATGGGCCCTTGTCACTCTATAATTACTGAAAGCCTATTCATATGAATATATAACTTCCAATCAACGGTCTGAATTAAACCATAAGCAAGTCCTTTTTAGCAATAAATAGGACATTTTGAATGGCGACGTCAAAGGTTGTGTTGTAAAGAAGTCTTTTAGAACTTCAGGGCATTCAAGAATGTGTTACAATTTTTAACCGCGCTAATCCCTGAATAATAATTACCCAATTAGTACACTTCATTTTATCTTCTAGCCTTATTCCCAATATTATTTGGGATCGGCTTACTAGTTCAATCGGTTTTGCCTGAATATCAGTTTTTCCACGGAGAGACTGGTATCGGACCTCCGCAACCCTAAGGGAGACTCTTTCTCAACTGAAATTCGAAGGTTGAACTAGTTGTCAGTAAATTTGAGGTAAGCAGTGAATTTTTAAACTCCGTTTGTTCTTTGTTTGTTTGAAGTGCTAATCTCAAAAAGTACTAGTGCGATTTGAATAATTTATTCATTGTTAGATAGCCCAGTAATCAAGGAAGAATAGGCTACGCACGTACCATCAGGCTACTACCAAAAGGAGCAGAGCATACATAAAAAGCTTGTTTAATTAAGTATCTCAAAAACAATGTATGAAAGAATAGTTCCTCATTAAAAGTTCTAAAAATAATCAGCGACAGAAACTATATGTCTATCTTTACGGTTGCCTGACTATCATCTTTTTTATAGTAAACAAATTTTTAGCGCTCGATAACATTACAGGGGCGGGGCTGCGTGGCTCAGCTAGCGATTCATATTTCTACGAAAATGCAAGCCCGTAAATGTAGTTTTATCTCAAGTCATGAAATAATGTATATAAGTGTTTATTTTGTCAAAGCGTTATAACCATGCGAATGAACCTCTAAGTCACCGACCAGTCTAGGCGATATACTTACACTGGATCGACTGCCTTGTTGGTCTAGTGGTTAGCGTATGCGGCTGCTGATCAAGAGGTCTTGGGTTCGATTCCCGGGTTGGACAAATTATTTGTGTGATCCACAAATATTTGTTTCGGAGTTTGGGTGTTTTCTATGTATAATATGAATTGTATTTACAAAAAAAAAGTATATTTATGTATTTATATCAGTTGTTTAGTACCCATAATACAAGCTCTGCTTAGTTTTTGGACTAGATGATGTTGTATGTAAGATGTCCGAAATATTTATTATTATTTATTATCTTTAAAATCAATTAAAAGTCCTAAGGTAGTAGAGTCACGCTGATGAACGGGAAAACTCGACCGTGGATATGAACGGGAAGACTCGTTCCCTCCCACAGAAGATTACCTAAATTGAAAGTGGTCACATAGTGTGGATTTTTTTAATTTGATAAGTCCGTATGGTGACGGATAAGAATACAAGTGTCACCCCCCTATTCATTCCATGGGGGTCGTAAGAGGCGAATTAAGGAACAAAATAAGCAAGCTAACATCACTGCCAAGAGAAGGAAAACTTGAAACAAACCCTTTACTAACCCGTCTGGCCAGCGTGGTATAGTAGGCCAAAACCTCCTTTCTAAGGAGAGGCCTATGTCCAGCAGTGGACTGTTAAAGGCTGTTGATGATGATGATGATATAAAAATACTAGACTTCTTCAATAACTGCCTGCTCTATTCATCGCCATGATACACACACACACACACACACCCACACACACATATATATATATGAAATATTAAATACATACATTCAATTTACCTTAACATGGACTGACAGTCATAAAATAAAATAAATGTACCCACATGTAGCTAAGCCTCGAGTCTAAGGATTAGGACCAAGTTCCTTTACTAACTAGACGGTACGTAACTATGTTGGTAATAAATGGACTTAAGCGGAAAGCTCGATTGGCTATCTGCCTAAAAGCGTTCTCGTAACTCTATTAAGCGGATGGCCGGCTACTTTGGAATAAGTTAGCTTAAGAGTTGTTCTTACAATTATGTTACGGAAGTTGACTGTCCTCAATATTTGTTAGCGCCTTGTCATTTACTTGTTATGTGAACACAGAATTCACTTACTAGAAAGTTATTTATTACTCGACATATATTCTAACGAAAGTGTGTTTCCTTGTTTCGCTATTTTGAGTTGTCTGGGGTATAGGATATAGGGAAGAAATGTGTTGGTCCCGGAGGATATGTGGATTGAATTGATAAACTCGAGGAAAGCGACAGCCAATAGCTACTCATTAATAAAGTTATATTGGCACCTCTTGTGTGTTAGTACTTGGTGATTTCAAGCCTGCTTTGAAGCCTGGTGTACAGGAGCTATAATTGTGGGTGTGGGACGCTTTAGTTCAGTCCTATACGGGATATGACCGTGTGTGTGATATGAATGAAGAGCCCGAGGTAGTAGAGCCACATTTCAGCACGAACGGACCTGCTCTACCGTGGCGGTAATACCCTTTCACATAAGACCAACTTAAATTAACGACATTTTGTTGTGTTTCGTTGGTGACTGTAAGGCCCAATTATGCAGAAATGTGGGTTACTGCATTCGCAACCAGTATGGTGACCACTGCTCTTGGATTCTGTTTATGATTTCCATCAGGTAGTGTTCCCGCCACTGCGGGACGTTTTGCGAAACGGAACGCTTGTCAAACTGACAGGCGAATGCCGTTTTGAGACTTGAACTAAAACTTGTGATGTGAGCCCCCCAAACGCGTGGGGTTATAAAACGTGTGAAAGACTTAACCGGCGCGCGTGCTAATAAAAAGTGTGTTAAATATACATTCGGCTCAGGCTGAACCAAGTGTGAAAGTAAAAACCCTAATCAGCTCGTTACTGGTGGTGCCACGAAGAAATCAGTGAATTGTAATACTACACGAGGCCAACAACCAGCAGATCCTACAACCAGCTCATACCAGTCACCGAACCGTGAGTACCCATCCTTCAGTAACACCCCTCAGCCTATCGCACCTTTCTCAACCTCCCAAAACAACCCCCACTGCTGTATTATATACGTCGTCAAGGCGTGTATAATACAGGTAGAGTGGGGTCATTTTGGCAGACTCAGAAATAAATAAAAATTGTTCATGTGTATTAAAAAGATACAATGACATTATAAGAAATCAACGTTGGGCAATTTTTACGTTTCTTTACATTAAGTTTACGCGGGAGTCTGGTAAACTTAATCAATGCAAAGAAACGTACAAGCGGAGTCTAGACTCCACTTCCTCATATTGGGGTAAAGGGAGTCCCTAGGGCGCTGGAGTTTTTAATGACCTTGAGCGGCGGCACAAACACGACATCAGGTTACGCATTTGCTTGGTAGCTCTCTATATCAACTATAACCATGCCAGAATTCCTATCGAGATTCAAATTGCCATAAACACTGTGAACCTAGGGCCCATTACCCACCATATCGTGAAGGTATCGGCTTGCCCAAAGTGTTCGTATGCAGTCTTACCGGCATGTTCTGGCGGTCTAAAGATGTGGCCTGGACTGGCCGGCGATTTTAAATCCTGCCTTTATGGGGAGTATGAGGGCTTAGAAGCAGAGCAGTAGCCATAAAGGCAGGTGACACACCTTGGGCAGTAATTATAAACTTACATTATTAGTGGGCGTCCAGTGCTCGTCGTCGTCGCCTACTCCAGATGGTACTTCCACCATTGTCTCCAGCCAAGTACGATCTGCGATTAAAAAAATAATATCTGTTATCTGTTTTTTCTAATACAAATATAAAAGTAAAGTATACATAATACAATTTCTTAAAAAAGACAACTCATGCATTGATAATATTAACCCTGTGTTGCGGGGACTTTACAAACATACATGAAACGTACACGAAAAATACCCAGACTCAGAACAACAATATGTGAACCACACAAAGTGTAGTCCCACGTGGGATTTGAACTCACGACAGATGACAGTAGAATGCGGCGTGGCGACCACTTAAACCACAAGGCCAATTATAAACGAACAATTATAAACGAAATAATTCATTTTTTACAGGTCACAATAATTAATTTTATAAAATTACAGATTCGTTAGTAACTATCTATTACACTTTCACGACTAATTCTCTAAACCACTGTAAAGTTTGTATAGGTATATTAACTTTAATATTTCAAAACTGAATCTATAATCTCAAGATTTTAATTTAAAATACGAAAGAACTGCTAAAAAGAATCAATACACTTCATTCAAACGGCAGCTAAGAGCGGGGCGACGAGCGGTAATATCAAAAGTATAAAAATGTTTGAGGCACGCCACGAGTCGCCGCTCATAGCGAAAAAGCGAGCGGTTTTTGCCGAGCGAATTGGTACAGCGGCGAACGGTGTGGAGAGTACTCATGTTTTTACTGTAAACGGGACTTATTCGCGATAATATTATAAAGGTTACGATACCTTCTATTTTCCGACTTTTCGAACGGGTTATACCGCTCGTGGTCACGGGTAGACTGATGTGAGCTTAGCGTCGCCTTCGTGATGAGCAGGTTGTGTCTACCCGCACTAGATCGCGTTGATTTCTTGTAGTGTCGGTACCCCTACACACCACACTTATGACATCTGCACGCCTTATTTCATCTTTCTGATGGTGGCTACACCCGCTGATGACTGGATTCCACGATGTTGATAGTCGGTATCCGTCTTCCCGGTTGAAATTTTTGTTTTTTTTGATTTCAACCGCAAAGTAGTTCCGATCTGTGGAAAGGACCTGCGGGTCGTGTAGTTCAATCCAGTGGTTCGGTCCTGATTCCAGCAGGTGCTCTGCGATGGCAGACTTGTTTATTTGTCAGTTTTTTACAGCTGCGATATGTTCCTTCGTTCGTTACGCTATTGTGCGCTTCGTCTGACCGATGTGTGCAGTTGTGGTAGTTCCTAACTACCACAACTGCAACTCACATTGCACACTCCGGGTGTCTGCAGCGGTATGACATCTTTGCATGCTGTCCACGCCGCTCTGTTTCGTGGCGTCGCACATATTCACTTGTACTTTTGTTCCTGCACTAATTCTCTCATTTTTTTAAAAATGTTTGTTGTTTCTAAACAGACAGGCGATAATTCTGATAACGCCATAATTTTTAACACATTTCGACTACCTTATTACGTTCACCGTGGCCGCTGCAACTAACCGCTACTAGGGTTCGTGGCGTGCAAAACGCACCGCTCACCGACGCCGCCCGGCACGCCGCTCCGCTCCTCGCTAAGACCAAACTCGTGGCCAGACCGTTAGAGTACGTAGCTTGCTCTGGTAATTGGGGGTGTGTCTAACAAGGACAGGTAATACAAACATTTGCAATATTGTTAGTGGGGTCAAGGTGAATAGTACTCGAGTTGTTATTATTCCATCACCCACAATAGTACTATAATGGCGTCGTTAAGCTTTTATACCTTTTATTATTAATTACTCATATAACTCATTTATCACGGTACTGAGAATTTATGAAGGCCCATTTATGCGGTATAATCTCAATAGCCGCCATAGGGACGGTCACCATATTGCAGTATCTGTATCTATAAACTGTTTCCACGAACGGAACGTGTCCAAATACTGAATTAACTGGCATTTTAAAATATGGTCAGAGATCACTAGGTACCCTACGCTCAGAATAGATGATTCCAAAGTGAATTTGTATATTTATAATTATATAATATGTACCTATATATTGAGTATAGCAAACACCGAAACTATCCTTTGTTTATTTTTATCTCCTGTCAAGTTGTCCATCCAAAGGTTGTCTGGAACAGAATGCGTTTAGCAATAATGCCCCCATTGTATACATAGATATATCTAGTATCTACTATAATATTCAACTGCTACAATGTAATTCATGTACAATACAGTATATTCTGTCACTACAACGTGGAAATTCGGCCTTACAGTCTTTAATCTTTTTAATCTATGACTTACCATCGTTGTGCATTTTCAAGTGCTTTGCGTTGCTTTCCCTAATGGGTCGACCGGGCACTTAAATTGGGATGGAAAAATTAAGTTTAATATTTTAGATATTTTTTTTTTTTTATTGACATCTTACACACAATGTCATCTAGTCCCAATATAAGCAGAGCTTGTGTTATGGGTACTAAACAACTTATATAAATACATAAACATACTTTTTTTTGTAAATACATACGTATTATACATAGAAAAACACCCAGACTCCGAAACAAATATTTGTGGATCACACAAATATTTGGTCTGACCCGGGAATCGAACCGGAGACCTCTTAATCAGCAGCCGCGTAAGCTAACCACTAGACCAACAAGGCAGACCTACACCAAGTTCCTACACCATTTTTGAATGTATGGTTTATAACACACGTGACTTTTCTTATGTGAGAAAACCATATTTTGAAAGGCACAACATGTTTTTAATAGATTTTTGCTAACTTATTCGAGGAGACAGGCTTGTGCTTATGTATGTATACTATTTAATCAGTGCTATGTACCATTAAAATTACTTTTTTAATACACAATCCTAATAAATATAACCCTCTCCTGAGACGTGACCCGAGCTCCGCAGTGGGACATTATGGGTTGTTGATGAATAAATATTTGATGATCTAACAATGTGATGTTATGTGAACTTTATGTACAGAGTGAAAGCTTGTTTCAAACTCTATAAAAGCACTGGCAGTTTTTAGAACAAAGCTCGTTTAAATCAAATTGCACCGTTCATATAAATGCTAATGAGACCACAGCAAACTCGTGAAGCTGATCAATACAGCTTTAGCTCACTAAGCTGTCAGGCCATTATACTTATTGATAGATAGCTAGCTAGGTATTTAAATAAATAAATAAATATTTTGGACATCTTACACACAACATCATCAAGTCCCAAAGTAAGTAGAGCTTGTGTTATGGGTACTAAACAACTGATATAAATACATTAACATACTTTTTTTTTTGTAAATACATACATATTATACATAGAAAAACACCCAGACTCCGAAACAAATATTTGTGGATCGCACAAATATTTGGTCTGACCCGGGAATCGAACCCGAGACCTCTTGATCAGCAGCCGCATACGCTAACCACTAGAACAACAAGGCAGTCAAACTGACTGCCTTGTTGGTCTAGTGGTTAGCGTATGCGGCGTAGAGGTCTCAGGTTCGATTTCCGGGTCGGGCCAAATGTTTGTGTGATCCCCAAATAATTGTTTTGGAGTCTGAGTGTTTCTCTATGAATAATATGTATGTCTTTACAAAAAAAAGGTTGTATTTATATCAGTTATTTATTATATACTATATACATTTATTTATTTTTTATTTATTTATTTATTTCAAATTAAGATATTGCTCAAAAGGTGTTTAGACTTTCGAACTTTTACTTAAAGGGATGGTATTCTAAGTAAAAATATAGAACAAGTTACTTAGATTTAAAGTGTGAAATATTGTTTTCTTCTTCGTCTTTTGGTTAATGGCAACCAGCCGAATATCAGCTATTTTTGCCAATGTCAAGTAGTCTTCAAGTCTTCGTCGTAATGATTTTAATGATAGTAAAATGTGGATGAGATGAAATTTGGACCGTCTTCCGAAAAAACAAAAAACGATCCGCAAAATATTGTTTTCATTATGTATCGTGAAATAAACGAAGATTGACATGTCACTCCACCCCCAAAACTTGGTTTGAAAAGACATTGATACGTTGACAGCACTATTGGAGTGAGTAAATTTGATACTTTCAATCTTTTTATTGATTTTCTCGTATTATAGTTATTTTAATAAAGATACCGCATAATGGAATAGTTGCTATTCTTGGTAAAAAAAGAAATTATGTCAATCGTTTAAAACAGACAGACAAACCAGTCTACCAATCCAAATATACAAGACATGGTGTCTGTCCTGCTAAAAGTATTTAATGAAGAGCCATGCTTTGGCATTAAAGGGCAGTCTCGTGTGTGCATTGTGTTTTCAAACAGTCATAAAACAAACACAAAGAACAACCAGACTCAGAACAACAATTTGTGGATTACACATAATGTTGTCCCATGTGGAGTTTGAATTCATAACACAGAGCAGTACAAAGCGTGTGCAGCGTTCTAAATAAATTTGAAGTTTTTTTAAAGATGACTCCCGCATGAGGAATAAATTCTTTGTCGGATTTGTCGGGACTTGCATGAAATAGAGAAGACACAAAGAACACTAAGACTCAGAACAATAATTTGCGGCGTTTGAATTTACAACATTCAGTGCAGTAGAAGCCCCGTCAGTTTCTTTTACTAATTAATTAAATAATAGTTTACAGGGCCTTGCGCATTCACTTGTACAAATGAATTCCTATTATACCTCAACAGTTGGAAATGACAATGCTAAAGTATTCACAAACAGTGAAACACAGACAGACGTCATCGAAACTGCAGGCATGTTTTGCAGGCAGACATTTTGACACTGCTATTAGAAGTAGGTTAAAATTGCTTTTAAAAATTGCCTTTAATGCTATTTAGTTTGTTGGTTTCGGTAAAAAATTGTTAGAAGAATTACTTGAAAGTTAGTAATAGGTATTATTTCAAATTAATTTACAAAAATAAAATATAATAAAATGATTAAAAAGCAACGCATGAAAATAAATAACTTGCGTCATTATTTACTTTAGATGACGGAATAACCAAATCTACGATTTCCCTTTGATAAGGTGTGCGATGGTCATTAAAAAAGCAGTCAAGTTCGAGTCGGACTCGCCCATGAAGGATTCCGTAGCAGCAAGCAACATCATATAAAAGTTTTTGTAGTTTGTTGTAACTTCGATCGTTGTTTAAATAATAGGGTATTGATTTAATTAAAGGTAAATTGCGGTTTACGATTTATGACGTATTAAAAAAAACTACTGATTAGATCTCGTTCAAACCAATTTTCGGCGGAAGTTTGCATAGTAATGTACATCATAATTTTTTTTAAGTTTTATCATTCTCCTATTTTAGAAGTTACAGGGGGAGGGGGACACACACATTTTACCACTTTGGAAGTGTCTTAGAAAAAAATGATATTAGAAACCTCAATATCATTTTTAAGTCCTATCTATAGATACCCCGTATGGGTTTAATGAAAATAATTTTTTTAAGTTACAGTTCCAAGTATTTATTGTTTTTTCTATTTTTGAGTGAAAATTTTAATGCAACACAGAATACATATACTTACCAAGTTTCAACAGTATAGGTCCTATAGTTTCGGAAAAAGAGTGGCTGTGACATACGGACGGACAGACAGACATGACGAATCTATAAGGTTTCCGTTTTTTGCCATTTGACTACGGAACCTTAAAAACCGCGGTTTGCTCGATCTTAAACAATAACATCATCTCTTTTAGTTCATCTATACTGGTAGATAGTGTGATATAATCGTCACAGCGTCGACGCTTGGCGCGAGATGTTGACCTTTACAGATTCCGTTGCTTCATTTGCTGCAAGGCTACAATTGGTTCTGACTGTGCCCCACCAAAAGCTTTATTTATTGGCATTATGAATATTTATTACATTGTTCGTAATATTCAAACAAGTTCAATGCAACCGTATAGAAAAAGTGTCGAACAATTAAATAAATAAAATAAATAAATAAGTAAATGCAAAGTTGCAACTCACAGAAATATAGTTGTCCTTTTCTGGGTCCTTCCAGTGGGTGGAGTCACCGAAACAAGGTTGGAAGGTAACAGAAAGGAATCGAGAATTCAACAATAAACCAATCAGAATTTAACACTTTAATTTCAAAATAAAATTCAAAAACAATTTAGCAAACGTCCGACACTGACAAAAACCAACGCAGGAAGGATGAAAACACTAGAGAAATAAATTATTTTAATTATGGTCTTGATTAGGAAATTCACTAGATTACTTAATAGGAATAAATATACTCTGAAATCCCGTAATTATATTCTGAAACTGATTGTAGCTATCAGCGTATTATACCACAGAAGAGGCGAAAAACCGCAATAGAACTCGGTAACCACAAAAGCATTATCATTTTACACACCATAACTATGAAATTTTATAGATGAAAAATCAATGTCAACATTTATGAACCTGACTACCCTAGTCAAATAAATAAATAACATAGTCTGCTTTATTAACATCAATATTACAAACTAGCTTTCCACCGCGGCTCCACCCGCGTGTATGCGTGAAGTGTTATTCTGATATATAAGCTAAATTACTGTAAAGTGTGAAAATCTTAATGCAACACAGAATACATCTACTTACCAAGTTTTAACAGTAAACTTCTTATAGTTTCGGAAAAAAGTGAGTGTGACATATGGACGGACAAACAGACAGACAGACATGACGAATCTATAAGGGTTCCGTTTTTAGCCATTTGGCTACGGAACCCTAAAAATCAGACAATAATGTTATAAATTGTTTTTTTGATGTAAGTACCGTATATACTTTAATATGTATTTAGCAAAATTCTTTTCTCAATTTTCTCTCAAAACTTCAAATTTATCTATTTGTATAGGTTTACCTGTTTTACTTGTTTGCCTGCCACTATGATTGCTCACTCTCTTCCTCTACAGGACAACAGATGCTAGCCTTAGAAGTCAACGTTTCAAAGTGGTAGACATATGCTCTCGAACTAAACCGGTCGATTCTTCTTCCCTGTACTACAGCATTCAAAAACTGGAACTCATTACCTACATGCGAACGTTTTTACCTGCTAGTATGATCATGGGTCCTGAAACAGGGCTTGAAAAAGCATCTCACTAAGAGTTGAGTCACTGGCAACTTACATATAATATAATATTATAATTTTGCTAAATATAGAACCGAGCCTTCAATGAGCAATAGGTTTAAAGGATTACGGGGAACTCCGTTCTGAACAAAATGTTTGTGTATTTTAACTAAACGGGACTTTAGGGTATTCCGAAAAAGGGTGGATGAGGCGTCAACCTCACATCCTTTTGATAAAGCATAAAACCGCAAAACTAATTATAAAGTAGTCCTACTACCAATTTTCAGATAGGATGGGTCGTTCGAGAAAAGTCTGTTATGGAACAGATGACGAATCCATTTTAGACATTTATTATATTAGTTTCAATTTATTTGTCAATTGTTCGTGTATCAACATAGTAAATCTAATAGGCCCGGTAAACGATCAAATTTGTTGGTCAAACTTTACGTTTACATCAAAAGAGCCCTGTAAACGATCAAACTTGTTTGACAAACGCGTCAAACACAGCAGCACACTATCAAATAATTTGACAAACACGTAAATTTGTCAAACAAATTTGATCGTTTACCGGGCCCATTAGTTTCCTTTCGAATGTTTTTTTTTTTTAATTTCAATTTTTTGCTATTTTACGTTGTTGTTGCATAAATACATAATAAATAACCACTAAGGTTTTAGATCTAATTTTTAAGAGAGTAAATTATGGAGTGTATTGCCCATTCTTCTCGATAGGAATGACATTTTGGAACCGAGGAACTACAGTCAGAAATCTAACGCTTAAAAGTGCCTGAAAAGGCCTATTGAAATACAAACTTTTTAATTTGATTTTGAACTATTTATGACGAAAAGAGTATGTAATTATAAATACTTGTATGTTTATCCTTATTTTTCAACAGATGGTGTATTGCAAATAAGAAAATTTATAACTAATGTGACATTTTATAACAATGAATCATCATTGAGTGTTTTCTATATGTATCACATTTGTGTATGTGCGAATCTATTTATAATATTATGTAATATAATACAAGGCTAATGGGTTACAAGCCTAATTCAACTTACAATCTTATAACGACTAACTGTTTAGCATTTTTCTATATTAAAGCCTGCAAGTGACTTTACTCTGCCTGTTGGAAAGCATGAGTCTAAGAGTAAAAGTCACCATACTCATTGCAACAATCATCATCAACAGCTTTTAACAGTCCACTGCTGGACATAGGCCTGTCCTATGAAAAGAGGCCTACTGTACCACGCTGGCCAGACAGGTTGGTTTCAAGTTTTCCTTCTCTTTGCATTGATGTTGTCTTGCGTAGTTTATCCCTTAGTCGACTTTTACGACACCCGCGCGATGAATAGAGGTGGTGTCACTCTATATTCTTAATCCGTCACCACACGCACATACTCATTGCGAATGCAAACAATGCAGCTTAGCCATAGACACCTTGGGAGATGTTTTTTACGTAACCGGACCCGGGATCATACTGAGAGGGAAACACGTATGCTGGAATTGAGTTCCAGTTTATAAATATTCGGCACAGGAACTCAGAGCCGAACCGTTTAGTTCTAGAGCGTATTTTCTAGCACTTCGAAATAAAAACTAAAAAAAAAAATATGATGTACTACCATGCAAATGCGAACTACAAGAACTTTTATATGATGTTTTTGCTGCTTCGGAACCCTTCATGGGAGAGTCCGATTCGCAGTTGGCCGCTTTTTGAATAAATGATATTTGAACTCCTGATAATTGACTGCTAGCAATTGAAGTTCAAAAGCTATACCATTTTTATAAAATAGAGAAAACATATCATCATTTTCGTCTTCTGAGACTCATTTTAATTACCTTCGTCTGTAATACGAAAATGAGATTATGTATAATTTGATTCGGTCATAATTTAACTAACGATTACCGGAACGCACCGAAATAATATTGGCACAGTTACTTTGACATATTTACGGTTCCATTTGTTTATTCAACGCAAGAAAATGAAGTTGTTTTACATAACTATGGCCCAATATTATCCTTTATTTTATCTGCAACAGACTACCAACTTGTCATTTATTGAAATAATGGTTTGTTGGTTCAAAACACTCTCCCCGAAAATGAGGAAATTTAGCGTTAAAATTCCACTTCCTTTGAGTATGTTAAAACGCGAAACCGGTGAGGGAAAAGTTTTAAGTTTTTAATAGTAGAACAGAAGTACAAGTGAGTTTAATTTAAACAATGTATTTAATCAAGTTCTTCCAAGTGCCGACAATCGAGAGTATAAACAACATATTCTACTTCTCATATATCATGTTCATAAATCGGTACTCAATATTTGTTTCAATGTTTGTTACCAGCTACAGCTAATCGGAATTAAGGATAGTACTTACACAATTTTTTCCTTATTAAATATTTTCACGTAAATTTATATTTTCCACAATGTTTGCATGTTATTATGATATAATAATAGATACGTATATAATTCCACTATGGACTATGCCCAATTAATCCATTATTAAAACCAAATTACAACTACAAAAAAACAGTCAGTTTTGCTCCAGTTTTTGGATTATTTAGACCTGTTCGCATTCTGTAAAATTAAAATACCTCAGTGTTCTTGTTATTAATGAGCATCAAAAGATACATTTTGCTGCTAATTTTATACCAAAGGCTGGATAAGAGGCCTCTACAAGACAAAAGAGCTTTTTCACACTTTTGTATTTTATACCTACTTATTACGTAACAACAACTTTTGAAATATTCTTCACAAAAGGTGAGAAGTGTACTTAAAGTAGAGTAATGTAAGTTCTAATTGAAGAAAATACTTTAGATCTATTTTCGGGAAGATCTATGTTATTACAGTTTGTTTATTCTGGTAATCCATTTAAATCAAAATGAGTTCTGTTATTTGTCGCTATCTCAATACGAATCTTCGTTTTTACGTGTTAGGGTACATATTA
Source organism: Phragmatobia fuliginosa (assembly GCA_932526445.1). Classification (NCBI taxonomy): domain Eukaryota; kingdom Metazoa; phylum Arthropoda; class Insecta; order Lepidoptera; family Erebidae; genus Phragmatobia; species Phragmatobia fuliginosa. The sequence continues at coordinate 5,283,964 of OW052058.1, read as the reverse complement.
TTTGAAAAATTAGTTTGAAACTTTTAATTATGACCTATAAATAACACATTGTATAACAAACATCATCAATGACCGCCGAGGTCGCTGGGTTAATCACTTATACCACTCAGGTATTTATCGCTAGGCTACAGTAGCTCACTGAACTGAACAGCAGTCGACAAAGCGTCTTCTTATATTAGACGCCATTAGTGCTCGAAGATTCTAACAGGCACAGAAATTTGAGACGACTGGTATCTAGAAATGTAAATATTTATTCTGGTAAGGTTCATTGTTCTGTGAAGCAATGTAGTATTATTAGTTTGCCAAAGTGACTCTACTCTGCCTGATGGAAAGCATGAGCGGAATCCAAGAGTAGTTGTTCCCATCCTCATTGTGAGTGCACAGAATGCAGCACGGTGACCCACTCCATGGCGGCCTAGTGACATGGCCGTAGCTAGGGGGGGGGGGGTATTGTGGGGCAATGCCCTACCTTAAAATCACAATGCCCTACTTTAAAAAGTCCTCATCCCTATGTTAAGGTTACCTATTTTTTTTACTTCTGCCCTACCTGTAATCTATGTTGCCCTACCTGTAACCTATGTTGCCCTACCTGTAACCTATGTCGCCCTACCTTAAATTCTAACTACAGCCCTGCCTAGTGAGATGCTTCTGCATCATTAGGCCTCCCGACTCACTAACGATTTGTAAAACCAAACCAACAATCGTTGCTTTTGCTATAATATTCTTATTTGTTCGTTTCGTAACACGATCATCATCATCCGGTCTATCGCCGTTTTTCGCTAGACGACAGCCTTTCCTAAGGGGTGTCTGTCCGTCTGTGTGTCTGTTTGTTCCGCCTAATCTCTGGAACCACTGGCCCGCTTTTTACGAGACTTTCACTAGCAGATGGCTGATGATATTAGGAGTAACTTAGGCTAATTTATTTTTAGACTAACTTCTCTCCGCGGCGTTACTCGATACATCAATAAACGCGGGTAACACATCTAGTTTTATAGAACATTGTTCACCGAGAGAGGAAAGGGACCGATTACCAGCGAGGGAGTAGTTTGTGGTAAACACCATGTAAGACACACTTTAGCTTAGAATTTGACTAATATTTCGCGCTTCTTTTGTTTTTTTTTTTTATTTTTGACAAAAAGATGTCAGTGGCACGGAGATTCCATATTTAAATTATATGAAAACTCCTTGGGCAGGCGCGCGCCAAAGATAAGATAACACATGAGAAATGAAAATTCATACAACTTTCTCTCCCGCTAAAACACGTTAGAAATGGATTTTCATACATTTTTTCCTCCCGCTTATTCTGGTCAAGGAAAAGACTAACGTTCTCCTTTCATTTTCAGGGAATATTGACTACTGTTCCGATCAGGTGTAGTATAAAATATATTAAGCTACTTTAGCTACTGAATATCAATGCACCTAAAATATGATCCAAAATAATATTTCCATTACGAAATATCTTAATACCTGTCCCAAAACATCATGAAAAGTTAATATTGGCTGACTGGACGTTTTCGTGTTACGAATATTAATTAATGTTTGGTACTATATTAAATAAAAATATTTCGTGTATTACATTTTTTTTTTATAAATAAACAAAAATGAAGTATCTATTTGTGATAAGTTATACGTTAGTTACTTGTGTACATCAAAAAATATATTTTTTAAGTTTTCGTGTTTCAGTCTGTTTGTTTCGGTTAATCTCTGGACTGATTCTCACGAAACTTCTACTGGCAGACAGCTGATATATATTTTTTTAAATGAGTCTGTATTGTATTATTTAAAACTATTGTTTATTTAAAACATCTTAGTTTGTATATTAAAATACTCGTCCGATGTTCTAAATATCAATATAAATACCAACATAATTAATTTAAGCAAGTAACATTAAAAACTGTTTTTTAGGGTTCCGAAGTTCATGATTCGTCATGTCCGTCCGTCCGTCCGTCCGTCCTCGACTTATCGTCCAAACGGTAAGTGCTAGAAAGATGAAACTTTGCATGAATACGTGTTGTAATTACGTCGACAAAGTGCTACAATAAAATTATGAAAAATAATTTTATTTGGGGTACCTCCCGTACACGTAAAGTGGGGATGATTTTTTTTTCTCGCGGCTACCAAATCGTGTGGGGTATCATTAGATAGGTCTTTTAAAAACAGTAAAGGGTTTCCTAGACTATTTTTTGATTTAGGTATCCGTTTGCGAGATATTTCACTTTAAAGGGCACTTTTTTGTAAAAACAGGGCGTCCCCCCCCCTCTAAAAGCTAAACGGCTGGCTCAAAAAATCTGAAAAAAATCGTGATTGTGGTCCATCTAATGAACTTTGAAGGAAAATTATAATGGATTAGATGGCTTTCTTAGTTCAGGAGTTATAAAGGCTTATCTGGTAAAATGCGCTCACTTGGAAAACGTCATACAAAATTAACGTATTAATACATACACATAGGCGTTTCACACACTGCACCGCGCTACGTCGCGTAGCGCGGAGTGGCAGATTTTAATATTGTATGCAAGTACATCGATTAGTATAGAAAACACGCCAGGTCCAACACACCGAACACGCGCCACGGCGCGTGAGTGAGCGCGTGCCGCTAGCAGATTCTGCCGCCGCGCGCTTAGGCGGGGCGGGCCGCAGCAGTAAACACATTTGTATACGAAATTGAACAATGCCCAGCAATTTGGGATATGAAATGCAAAGAATACAGACGACGACGACCAAATGGGAAGTAACCTTTAGTTTGGGGCGGGCCATGTACAGAGCCGTCAGGCGCGGAGGTGCGTGGGCGCGCGGCCAGTGTGTGAATTGCCTCAATTATTTATTGGGTACGATTTTATATCCACGTACCATTATAAATTATAGTAGGATAAAACCCATTGTAAAAGGAGGAGAATAGTACAAGAAATAAAGGAAAAATAAATTACGGGCGATCTGAGGTCGGGAAGGGGGAGCGGGGGGGGGGGGTTTAAGGGAAAAAATGGCTTATCTCGATTTACTTATTATTTATTTATTTGTTGAATATAGTAAGTATATTTCGATTTGCAATATTTTTCTTTATCATTGTAACATGCAATCTTACATTTTTCGAGTGATTAAAGTGTACATTTTAATAAATATCTCAATAACGATTAAAAAAAATCGAATTCGACTTTTTTCATTTTTTGCATTTTCTGAGAAGGTTTACTATGGTAATATATATATATATATATATATATATATTTATACCATCGGAAAGTAGAGATTTCATCGAATAGAAAATATCCTATTTTTTTGAAAAAAAGTAATATTTTGACGGATGAATTTTCGATTGAAAATTAGGGTTTTTTTTCGGTATTCAGTCAAAATGAGGTGAAAAAATAGATATTTCAAATCAAATAAATTACGCTGTGTTTAGGACATGAAAAGCTAAGTTTTCACAATATTTCGTTAAAAAATAATCTTATTTGTAAAAGATAAAAATAAAAAACCAAACACTTGGTTTTCTGAATTTTTCACATAAAATTTGAGGTTATATGAAAAAAGTGTAAATGCAAAAGATGTAGATCTTTTTATTACCTACAACTTTGCTATTTATTTTTTTCCATAGGACTTGTAGTTTTGCCGGAAATCGAGATAAGCCATTTTTTTCCCTTAAAACCCCCCCTTTCCCCTTCCCGTCCTCAGATCGCCCGTAATTTATTTTTCCTTTAATTTTTGTACTATTCTCCTCCTTTTACAATGGGCTTAATCCTACTATAATTTACTTTTTGTTATTTTAAGAGGCCTCTACCCTGGTCTATAGGTGACTGAGGAACCCTTTCCTGTGCGTGGCCTGATACGCACTTGGCCGATTTTTTTTATATTATTTGTATTTCTTCGGCGTGTCTGGTGTTTCTATTCTTTCCACACAGAGCAATGTCCTTTATTACCGCTGTATAACATAACGCTACGGGCACCAGAAGTCGCAGACGTCAGCTAGTATTTAATAATAGGCAAACCGAGGATACCTCCTAATTTACAAAAGTGTGTGGGGCAATAGTAATAACTACAAGTGACAATTAAAAGTGCCTATTTAAAGGGCCATAAAGGAATTTAATCATAAATAGGCAAGTCTAACTGGTCTATTCAACAATGTACTGCCCTAAACAATTAATCATCAATTAATAGATAAGTATCAAAACATGTCAGCCTGTACTTTGACACAAATAGCTTTATATGTCGGCCATCTTGTTTCAGGTTCTAGACATTTGACATGATATATTGTTTGATTAAGGTCAGTACTAAAATTGTTACCGTTTAATGTTAGTTAAAAAAATGTCATGAAATATTTTTTTTCACAATAATAATAACCTACACAAATAACATAATTTTAGAGTGTCTGTTTGAAATTTCAAATGAACAGATAGCTTACGTAGTAACTATTTATTAATCTGTAAATGCATTTTTTTTTAATAAATGCATTTCAAAGTATATATGTAAATAGTATATACTTACATCAAAAAACAATCTTTAAAAAGTTTCTTTGTCTGCCTGCTTATTCGGGTAAACTTTTTTTTATATTTTCAGACTCTACTCGGCCTGATGGAAAGCCACCATCACCATAGGGGTCACCATCCTCATTGTGAGGGTAGGCAATGTAGCACGGTGATCCATACCATGGCGGCCTGGTTAGATAATTCTGCACAATTCTCCCTTTGACTGCACTTTCACTACCGGAAAGCTAAGCACCTTAGGAGTAACTTAGGCAAATTTTTGTGGACCAGCTTCACTCCGCGGTATTACTCCCGTTTTACAACAATAGCCGTGTGTAACACTGCGGGACTCAACTAATAATAAATGAATTATTTATTCGAGTAACCCATACGACTTATTTGAATCGAAAATCTTTTTACATACTACATTAGTTTAAGGTTAATTAGCCGACTGCTTCAGAAAGAGAGTAATTACAATAGGGTTTGCATATAAATGCGTAACACAACCACACAACAAAGGTAGAAAGCATGCAGCAGTGGTTCACACACACAGTCGAGCCTCGAGCCTACTGGTAATGTCGCGTAAAATGTTATTGGGCCTGACCCGCACACGACACTCCCAAAATGCATACCTGTTAGGCGATTCACACACTGGCGACGCGAACACGCGCGTAGGCGCGCGGATGCCAATCCCGAAGCTGCTAGCCGCGCGCGCTCACGCGTCGTAGCGCGTGTTCAGTGTGTTGGACCTGGCGTGTTTTCTATACTAATCGATGTACTTGCATACAATATTAAAATCTGCCACTCCGCGCTACGCGACGGAGCGCGGTGCAGTGTGTGAATCGCCTTACGCATCGTGGTATAGAAACAGTCAATAGGGGCAACATTCCTGATACTCTACAATACCAGGGCAGTAATCGGGGCAGTACCATTACCGGGGTATTATAATTAATTCGAATGTTTTCTCTTCTAATTATAATTAATTCGATTGACAAGGATTTGTGGGTGTTAGTTACTTGCTAATGAACTTAATATAAACTAAATAACTTAAAAAAGCAATTTGCAAACTTGCATCCTTGCATCACTAACCACGTAGGTAACTGAACCATTTAATAATGACACTTCTTTGTACAAGGTATTTTAGAATGCAGGTTTTAAACTCTCTTTTTGCTCTTAGTCTTTTTAAATAATTAAATTTGATTTATGATGAAAAATCGGGTTCCTTTAAACCTTGAAAATAATAACTTGCATTGTTTTGTCAAATAGAAACATAGAACAAAGCTCTAATTATAATTACTCTTCTCTTAATTCACTGCCACGGTAGCGCAATGGTAGTATATGGGACTGACACGCTTGAGGTAATGGGTTCGATTCCCGGGTCGGACTAAATTGGTCAAGTGAATGGTTTTAAACACCCCTCTTACACGTTGTATCCTTTTTTTTTCTTGTTAATTGTTGTTTCGTAATACAATTTGATTTAACATTAACCTTTAGTAAGCGCTTATCTTTTAATCGCAACCTTTCATTTAACATCCAAAAGAGATAGTGTTGCCAGTAAAAATTGGCTAATAATATACTTAAACATTAAAAACTGACCTTGTTTACGGTTATCTGGCGACGGCATGGTCGGCGCTAGTGCCTTTTACTTTAAATCTGAAAGGAAAAGACAATCGTTAATATTTTAATTTCCAAACCAATAAAAGGTAATAAGTTAATTCTTTTAATACATTCTTGAAATTAAAGTAACTTAAGTACAAGTGAGTTTAATATTCAGTTATGATTATGTAATGTATTTTGTGTAAGTTGTGAATAAGATATCTCTCTTTCGATTATCGCCAACGGCCCAATCATTCTGCATAATACTCCCGGTCTTCGTAGGTCACCATGCATGTATTGTATGCTCTCACAATGAAGATGGGGCCCCTACTCCTCGATTCTACTCATGCTTTCCATCCGGCAGAGTAGAGTCTCCTTGGTAGGCTAAAATATAATATTTGGAACTTGTTGAAATACATTCTTGAAATTAACATCGGTGGATATTTGAATGGTAATGTACATCACATATACTTTTCAGTTTTATCATTCTCTTATTTAAGAAGTTACAGGTGACACACATATTTTACCACTTCGGAAGTGCAAACTATTCAGTTTAAAAAAATGAGAATAGAACCTCAATATTATTTTTGAACACCTATCCATAGATATCCCACACGTATGGTTATAATTAAAAAAAAAATGAGTTTCAGTTCTAAGTATGGGGATCCCCCAAAATTTATTGCTTTTTTTCTATTTTAGTGTGAAAATATTAATGCGGTTCACAGAATACATCTACTTACCAAGTTACAACAGTAAAGTTCTAATAGTTTCGGAACAAAGTGGCTGTGAGATACGGACGGACAGACAGACATGACGAATCTATAAGGGTTCCGTTTTTTGCCATTTGGCGTTACCAAATGGCAAAAAACGGAACCCTAAAAAGGTTATGCGAAGGCATATTAAACGCCCACTTTTGCCACCAGCCTTTTGTGATCAACCCGCACTTGACTTTTTATTAAAATGTATCTTATCTACATCCTATCTCCTCAATTCACACGTTGTAATGTACAGAATGCACTTAAACAATATGTCACCATTATTTCACCATGATCAAACCATTTTAAACATTTTAATTTCATTTTAAACCCAAGGCCCAAGGAGCAATGTCATCACAAATATACACAGTTGTACGGACAAGACAAATTACCAAGAGAGCACACACGTTAAGCAAATATTATTTCGAGGTTGACTGTTATTTTATCAACTACATGTGTTTGATGTGTTTTACACATAATCTTCAATCGGTTTGACACACCTAAATATATATTACATAACTAATCACAAACTAAAGACCTAAAGCATGCCAATATTGGACATAGGCCTCGCCCTTTGCACCTCACTCTGATCGTATTGGGTTTGCACTTATTTATTTATTTGCAATTATTTTATTACTATTTTAGTAACATAGGAAATTTTCATTCAAGAATAATCTCAATCTACATCGCGCAATCGAAGTTATTGCGTAATAGTAGCCCACCAGCTATGATCTATAGGTAACTTATGTTGAGATGAAGAAATAAATACTTCTTTGCAAATCATCTTCTAGATATGACTGGTGTATGAACTTACATCTTAGAATAACGTAAAACGGTCAGAAATATTATTTAAGGTTGTAGAAATTATTAAAATAAATATTTTACCCATCTGACAGTAGCACCAGTAAATGAGAAGATTTAGAAGAAAGTTTAAATATGTAAGTTGACGGATATAGAGTAGTGGACAACCTAACTAAAGATGGCACAAATAGGATATGCTATAGTGGCTGTCTTCTGTGTAGACGGGAGAGAGATGCTCTGCTTACGTGGACCGTGTGTGAGATTGCGCCTCGGTTAACTCTCCCGAAGGCTGTCGCTTCGTGAACCCGAAGGGTGGTCGGTTCTCAACCCGTAGGATGTGTGTAGTGGGCCCGTAGGGTGGACTTGAAGCCGTGGGGTGAACTCCTCCTCTCCAATACGGTGACTGGAGCTACCTCTGCCACCTTTGCGCTTGAAACTCCAGTCTTTGCAGCACAGCTCCAAGCAGCAACATCCTGCTGGTGGTCCTTTACGCAATACTGCTATACAAGTTCACTATATTATGTTTTGCTTCAAAAGGCAGGATGAGTTGCTTCTTCTTCCTTGCTCAAATGTCGGGGTCACCAACTATAGCGAACTTATGAGTCGAAGCGAATAACAACCACAGTGTACACAATGGGAGGTATATTTATTATTCAGGCAATGGTTTATTACTCTAACATTACTTACTAAGGTATGGATAAAGTATGGCGTTTGGTACCTAAAACATCACGTCTTAATCTCAACGAGGTATAGACTGTGAGAATTCTACGTGATTGATAAATAGACTTTTAACTGAAATAACTCAAAATTACTGAACAAGCTTATCTATGGATAAATTCTTCAAACACTATAATTATGACGTATGAATAGCTAGGAAAAGAGTAATCAGACTCATAACACATATTAAAAAGGGTAATTGCTCCGAGAATTGGTAGACGTTTTGGAGTAGATGTTTTAGGGAAATCTGAAAATTTAAATTTAGAATTTTAAAACTCACTTTACAATTCATGCTATAACTTATCTAACCTTCCAAATAAATGAAATTGGATTATGTTTGTAATATCAAATGGCCAGTTTTTCTTTATCTACAAAAAAAAACGATTTACAAATTTTTTATCTGTCGGTCTGTTTGTACCGGTTAATCTCGGTTAAACTTTGCTCCATGGCGTTAATTGCAATTCACAACGATAAAGACGGAAAACACCGCGGATTCAGCTAAGTATAATTACAAGTATGTGTGTCAGGTAAAGGTAGCGAATGAAATCAGGAAGTCAATAGATGTGGGTAAAGATAAAAACTAAATATAGTAACTGCAGATATTGTTTGTTTGTTTAATGTCCGCATGACATGACTACCGTTGTACACCTTACGTGTTATCTAATTAAATATTTATTGTATTACGAAAAAACGAAGTGAATGAAATATAAGATGATAGTGGTGGTACTACTCAGTATTAAATAGAAGATATCAACTTTTGCCTCCACTCCTGGATTCCTCATGCAAAGGAAAATCACTTTAGTAGACTAGAATATACAATTCTTATATTCAAACAAAAAAAAATACGTATTGACACAAAATTATTAGTCAACTCAATTAATTTTCATGTTTTAAAACAATATGATATTCTAAATTTAGCGGCCAGTAACGCAAAACTTTTAGAGTCAATCACGAATTATATAATCTACACAAATTAATTAATGAAGTGTCTGTTAGTAATAAATGCATGAGAAATAAATATCTAAATCTAAAATCTAATATATAAAATTCTCGTGTCACAATATTCGTTCCCATACTCCTCCGAAACGGCTTGACCGATTTGTAACGGATATTTGGTGAGCATTACGGGTAGGTCTGAGAATCGGCTAACATCAATTTTTCATACCCTTACGTCACGAGCGGAGCCGCGGGCATCAGCTAGTATATATCTATAAATAGGAAGTAATAGACTGCACGGTTGGCCTAGTGGCTTAAGCGGTCACAACACCGCTTCCTACTGCGCCAAGTGTCGTGGGTTCAAATTCTACGTAGGATAACACTTAGTGTGATTCACAATTTGTTGTTCTGAGTCTGGGTGTTCTTTGTGTCCGTTTCATGTATGTTTTTAAAGTCCCCCGCGACACCGGAATTTATATTCCTAAAGCGGGAGTTGTCTTTATTTAAAGATAAAAAAGATAAAGATAAAATAAACATACATTTATATTATAAAAATTTCATTAAAAAATATTTTCGCACAAAATTTAAACCAATAAAATAGTGAACAATATTCCATTTAAAAGCAACAAAACCCCAAATTATACCGCAGGGTGCAGTTATTTTTAAAATATAAACTCAAATATTTGACGCACAAGAACCAATTTTTTTTAATGTTTTGTTTTTTAAATTAAGTCATTCGTAATTTCGGTTTACGTAATATTCACAAATACAATATCCTTCTTTGTGTACTACGTTAAACAATAGTGATATCATTTCGCACGTTACAGTGATATTTCATGAATATAGTTGGACTACTCATATCAAAATAATGATGTAAATGATATCAGCACTGAAATTAGAGTCACTTCAATTGTACGTTGCCTTGAGGATGCGCCTCTGCTATGTTCGGTTGTAAAATTCAATCAAACTAGACTGTAGATCATGTTCGTATGAAAAATTTGTAGTTTTTTATCAACTTACAGTATGAAAGTTGATAAAAAACTGTGAGCTGAAAATGGTGGATTTAAAAGATGTAACTGTTTCTTCTATTAACTGCCAAATTAACTAAAAAAAAATTCTTTTATAATATAAAAATCTCGAAAGTGTTTATGATTATTTTTTGTTTATATTTGGAAGGTCGAAAATAAAAATAGGTCGTAAGATATTTTTTAGCTGTTTAACGTTGTAACGATAAGAGTAGCATTCTCCAATGTATTTTTATTTATTGGAAATGTCATAAAAATACTTTTCCCCTTTTTACAAAGATCCTTATTTAATAAATAATTTATAATTATGTCAAAATAAAGTTTGCCGAGACAGCTTGTCTAAAAATAAATAAATTGCATACCATCCATCTATAATTTGTCAATAAAAACAGGATAATGTGAGTGTTATTCAAAACTCTGTTTTGGATTTACGCGATTGTTGTTTCAATTAAATACATATAAAAATATGAAATACCTGTGTATTTTATTTTAAGCGAACAGTTTTTTACTAAATGCATATGAAAGTCCTCGGCTTCACCCACAAACAAACTCCAGAATAAAAAATGAAAAATCCAAATACAAACTTTGATTGCCTTTTTCACTCTCTTAAGGGTGGAAATTTCAAAATATCTCTTAGTGCCCGCCTACACTCCTCAACGAATACATATACCAAATTTCAGTTTCCTGTGTCCAGTAGTTTCAGCTATGCGTTGTCTGTCAGTCAGTCAGTAACGGAACCGTTTTATATATATTGATATACCGTACTTAGATCAACAAAGCAAGTAATTTTCAAAATATTTATCTATTTGTATGTTTCTCGGTTTTTCTGTTTGTTCTGACTAAACTCTGAAACGGCTGTCCCGATTTGGACAAAAATTTCACGGGCAGAAAAGTGATGAATAAGGAGTAACTTTATTCGCTATTTACAAGAATAACCACGATTCTCAATCGATCCTCGAAATCTCGGGACTCAGCAAATTTAAATTAAATTACTAATTTGCTGTACGTGACTTTTACATGCAGAAAAATTGATGACATAAAGACTAACTTGGGTCATTTAATCTAAGCAATAAAATTGACCAGTCTCGCCATGAGGCATTATCAAATGTTACCGTATAATGGTGATCGCACACTTATCCGCGTCGAACGCGCCTATCGAACCGAAGTTAAGGAGGCCTCGCACACTTATCCGCAGCGGAAGAATCAACCGCGCCGAAAGCATCGACCGCGTCGAAGAAATCATTTCAAGAAATAGTACTCGTGCGTTGCTCTGTCATACGCAACTGATAGAATGCGGGCGCTTCGATCGAGGCGTCCGCATCATCCGCGCCGAATTTTATGACGTCATCCGTATTCGTCTAGGATTTCTGTGGTTCTTCCAGATGCGGACGATTCGACGCGGTTAAGGGTGCGAGGTTTCATGAGATTTCATATAAAGAAATCTAAAATTCGTTTCGTTCGGCTCGTTCGACGCGTTCGCCTCTGATAGGTGTGCGATCACCATAATAATGATAACGCCATGAGACGAAATCGGTCAGGTAAAAGTTTTTAAGTTAATTTAACAGTAAAATAAAAGTCCAAGTGAGTTCAATTTCAAGAATGTATTTCAATGAGTGCCGACAATCGAGAGTGTAAGTTGGATACAATATTACAGAAATAAATTACTTACTACATTGAGACATTTAATTCCTTGACGATGGTTATTATGCAAGTAATTGTGTAGCATACATATGCGTGAAACTCGTAACGTACAGCGAAGTCAAAAACACTACAGTTTATTACGTACAAGACGATATTCGCTAATCGTGATTAATGCCTGGTTGGTCTAGTGGTTAGCGTATGCGGCTGCTGACCAAGAGGTATCGGGTTCGATTCCCGGGTCGAACCAAATATCCAGTCTGTTTCATTATTCTCTTGTTTGATTGGCTAATATTTTGTTTGGATCACATGAAAGAGTGACATTTGCCACATGAAACATGAGAATAGAAAACAATAAACGTTTGCAACTTGGCTAGGTAGCAGGACTGATTCCTGCTGCCCCCTGCCCCATTTTACACATAACGCCATCTAGCCCCAAATTAAGCAGAACTAACTAGACAACTGATATGAATACATACACATACTTTTTTTGTAAATACTTACTTAATATACATAGAAAACACCCAAACTCCGAAACAAATATTTGCGGATCACACGAACATTTGGTCCGACCCGGGAATCGAACCCGAGACCTCTTGATCAGCAGTCGCATACTATAACCACTAGACCAACGAGGCAGTTGTTCTGAGTTTGGTTTTTCTTTATAGCCGTTTCATATATGTTTATAAAGACTATCACAACACGGGATGTAAATTACGAACGCGAGAGTTGTATTAAAAAAATCATCATCATCAAATATTTGTTCCAAGTCACTAACGTTGTTTATTATATAATAATAACGTCCTCGTATATTATCTTTGAAGACCGGTTTTACGTGTTTGTACTGATTGCGGGCTATTTCAAATCATACCCTCTATCTTTGGACCAATTTGTTCTTACAATTTGAACAAATCGGATATTATATTTTCAGCGTCTTATTTCTCTGAAATCCTTTTATCAACAATCACACAACTATTATGGTTAGAGATAATAACGAAAATAGGGGGTAGCAAAATACATAACATGTTTTTTTCGAAACATTCTTCCCTTATTTGATCCTATTGTGAATCGTTTAACCATTCCCATTGATAGGAACGTAGAGTTCACTTATTTGATCCCCGATGACAATCGTTTAACCATCCCCATTGCAGCATTGATAGGAAGGTAGAGAATACAGTATACAGTAAATTAAGGTTATAAGTTAACATATGAACCTTATCACTTTTGTAGCTTCACACAACAATCTTGAATTTTTGATTTGAAAACATTTTATTTTATAACAATAAAAAATCATCTATACTCTATACAAATAAATAAAATTGAACTGAGATCAGTTTTTACTAAATGCATATGAAATTATATACGCCACTTACACCAAAAAAGATTTTTTTCTGTCTGTCTGTCTATTAAGATCTTACTAATCCTCACTAATATCATTTATTATAATGCGAAATTAACTCATCTATCTGTTTGTCTAATTTAGTATCTCATTAAATATTGTTTAGCTCCATATTAGAAATTTTTATAAACCACAGTTTTGTTCTGATTATAACCGTTGATAATATTAATAACATTATACATTTTTTTTATGTAAACATTTTTTTTTACTGCATATCGAAATATTAATTCAACCTTAATCATTCTTACCAATATTATCAATGCGAAAGTAACTGTCTGTATCTGTCCATCTCTCTGTAGCGCTTTCATGCCAAATCTACTAAACTAATTTAAATGAATGGTATACAGATAGCCTAGAGCCTGGGAAAACTCAAAGGCTACTTTTTACTAGAATTACCGACATACACACAGTGTGTAATAATGTTACAAAGGCATCATAGGCTGTTTAATGTATTCCGAGCTTTATCGATATACTTCGATTACAAAGATGTATTTAAACAAGAAGAAATATCCTTATCAAAATTCATCTTCACCGTAACACATAACGGCGATCAATAGTACATTGTTCACCGAGGGAGGAAAGGAACCGAGGTAGGAATGGGACTTTCACCCGAGTGCTACACAGTGCTTTATACTACACCTGTGAGGAACATTTAAAGTATTTATAAAATAAAATTAAAGCGTAAGACACCATGTAAGACACAATTTAGCCACTGTATAAAGAAACATACAGTAGGACGACGCCTTTGATCTCGTGGTAAATGCCGGCAACGTCTAGACATTGTCGCAACTGCTAGGGTTGTCTCAAGTAAACAACATTTATTAATAAATTTATTTATTTTAGATCAACATCGTCATCAACATTATGATTATTATTATAAGCAATAATTAACAATGATCAAAAATATAGTTTTTTTTAACAGTTTCATTTAGCTTGCCTTGTTTGGGTCAAATCAAGTAATTGAAATATATAAGGGGGTCAACCCGGCAACAGGAAAGGCCTGTTGCCGGATTAATCTGAAATTTGGTATTCTAGTTTCAAACATATGTAATTTAATTTAAAGAAATATCCGGATTTGGATATCTTGAATTTGAAAAAGTTGTTATTTTCATAATCGTCAACCCAAAAAACCTCAAAATTGACACTCATAACTATATTTTTTTAAATAATGTCCTCCATGTTGGATCTAGTACACTTGCACGTAGCTATGAAAAAAAAATCCGCGTAAGACACTTGATCTCATTTTTATTTTCAGCCACCTCGCAAATCTTAAAAATTACACCCTTGTCGAAAAATTTGCAAATTTTCGTCGGCGCCATCTTGGATTTTCATTTCAACCCCATAATCGTATTTAGTGACTTCGTAAACCATGGACATGATACCCATGTCGAAAAATTTGCAAATTTTAGTAGGCGCCATCTTGGATTTTCATTTCAACCCCATAATCGTTTTAAGTGACTTCGTAAACCATGGACATGATACCCATGTCGAAAAATTTGCAAATTTTAGTAGGCGCCATCTTGGATTTTCATTTCAACCCCATAATCGTTTTCAGTGACTTCGTAAACCATGGACATGATACCCATGTCAAAAAATTTGCAAATTTTCGCCATCTTGGATTTTCATTTCAGATGACGTCTTGCAATCTTCTACAACACACGTCGTATGCACCATTTGAATTATTTTAAAGTGACACACGACAGCCCTGAAAGTTGTTTCCCGAGCTGCTAACACTGTAAATGTATGCAGCTCGGGGCAGCCGTTCCCCCGTCTCACCCCTCACGCCCCGCACGATTGCCCTGTCTAGACGTCTTCGTGGGACGACTGTATGTGATTTAGCTTAGAATTTGACATAATATTTATAAATATTTCGCGCTTCTTTTGTTTTTTTTTATTCTTCACAAAACGATGTCAGTGGCACGAAGATTCCATATTTAAATTATATGAAAACTCTTTGGGCAGGCGCGCGCCATAGATAAGATAACACATGAGACATGAAAATTCATACAACTTTCTCTCCCGCTAAAACACGTTAGAAATGGATTTTCATACAACTTTTCCTCCCGCTTATTTAGGTCAAGGAAAAGACTAACTTTCTCTTTTCATTTTCAGGGAATATTGACTACTGTTCCGATCAGGTGTAGTATAAAAATGTTTTGCTCTTTACCATAAAGATGTCAATTGGTACATGTGTACATACACATAGTATGAGACATTTATTTTTACATAACCATGCTTTATTGCATCTGTCTTGCAAGATTATATGTATTATTACAAGATTAAGTGTTAATAATATGACAGTAAAACGCCAGTTATGACTGACGAACGTGTATAATATTTTGTAAACGGATTGTGAGGATGTGTTCAGTGACGTAATGTGCAATATTCGCTGAATTTTCTCTGATAGCGATGTTACTTAGTTTTGATACAAGAAGTCCCCATGCTAAATTTAATTGAAATCGGTGCAATGGTTGGCATTAAAGGAAACAGACAGACAGACAGAAACTACGCAAGTCAACATCAATGCAAAGAGAAGGAAAACTTGAAACCAACCCTATACCAACCCGTCTGGCCAGCGTGGTATAGTAGACTAAAACCTCCTTTCTAAGGAGAGGCCTATGTCCAGCAGTGGGCTGTTAAAGGCTGTTGATGAGACAGACAGACAGTTACATTCAAATTTATATTACTACTATTCGAGTCCCGCGGTTATTAATGTAAATCACGAGTAACGTGTGTAATATAGTGTGGAAAAATAGCCCAAGGTTCTTTAGGTCATCAGCCTTACGCTAGTGAAAGTCTCGTCAAAATTGGTCCCGCCGTTCCTGAGTTTACCCGGAACAAACAGACAGACAGACGGACAGACACACACAATTATCCCTGAGTTTGTTTCGTCCTTTCTTCTCAGGGCTAGTCCAGTTAGGAAAAGCCGAACTCATCTGCTTAAAAAAAAGGTTTAACTTGCAAAAGTGTTCATGTAATAATTGCAGAATAAATGATTTGATTTGATTTGATTAAGTATAAAAATTGCTTTTTTGGTGTAAGTCACATAAATACTTTCATAGGCATTTAATAAAAACCTGTTCATTTGATATTATAATTAGATATTTCAATTTTACTTATTTGTATACTTTATCATCCGTGTCCGTGTGGTGACGGATTAAGAATACAAAGTGTCACCACCCCTATTCATTCCATGGGTGTCGTAAGAGGCGACTAAAGGAACAAAATAAGCAGCTAACATCACTGCCAAGAGAAGGAAAACTTGAATCAAACCATTTACCAACCCGTCTGGCCAGCGTATCTATCTATCTATCGGTATAGTAGGCGAAAACCTCCTTTCAAACGAGAGGCCTATGTCCAGCAATGGACTGTTAAAGACTGTTGATGATGATGTATAGTTTATTTTGTGAATTCCTTCTGAATAATAGTAGTCATAAATTGTACAACCCGTTCTATTTGGAATTCTATTTACGTATAGAATATTTGTTCGTCTTAAAATAGATTGGTTGTAATAGGAAAATATATTTAAAGCGAGTATCGACGTGCTTGGCACTCAACGTCAATCGGCCAAGTGCCATCATTTTACTGCGGTGACTAATGCCAAAAAGCTTTACTCGAAATAAATACAGACAAAGTCATGAGTAAATGAGTAAATACTAAATATAACATATATTTGAATAGTGCAATTAACGCTCTTTACAATGATACCAAACACGGTATACGAGTATTTATCTCAATTTTTTTAACAATAATATTAATAGATATTTATACTCAAAAGTATATATCGAGTAGCCGAGGATCGAACTAAGTGGCGTGCAATTGGAGAGGCCTATGTCCAGCAGTGGACAGCGATAGGCTGATGATGATGATGATACCCAAAAGTTACACTAATCATACATGAATGTAGTAACACAAGCTATTAGAAACAGAAATCATTTGGAATACTGATACCCATGTTAACATCTAACTGGTGCTATGGGTATCAGGCCACAGCAAGTATCTACAATATTTGACTACTGAGAGTTCATTTAATCTTTTACTCTAATAAGGAAAAAATATATATATATAAAACTAAATAACATTCAAATATACGTACGCGTACGTTAGTGTGTGTGTATGTGTGTGTGTGTGTTTTATTTTGTAGACAGAACTTTATGACCGCTAGACGTCGCCACATTAGTTATAAGGAAGTCAGTGCTCTTAACTATACTGACAGCTAGTTCAACTTCCAATATCAGTTCTCCCTCAGGGTTGCTTAGGTCCGATTTCAGACGCTCCGTGAAAAAAAAATCAGTTAAAACTAAGAGCCGACAGCAAATAATCTTGGGCACAAATACTAGGAAAAAGAAATGTGAGGCCCAAGCCCAGTCTGATTTTTGACTGCAAAATTGGCCTAATGGCTTAAGCGGTCGCCACGCTGCTAAGTCAAGTATTCGCTTCGCACATGGAACAAGACCTTGTGTGAGCCATAAATCGTTGTTCTGAGTCTAGGTGTTCATTGTGTCCATGTTTATAAAGTACTCCGCGACGCAGGATGTATATTCCTAATGCAGGAGTGTGTAGTTAGGACTCTAAGAAGTTTAAACTTCTCAGACATCAGTAGTCACCATCATATAAATAAAGTTAGAAAGGCGAACAATGTTGGATAGTCAGACAAAGTCGCGGGTATCTAATAGTGTAATAACGCCTTATAGTCTACCACCCGCGGCGCGTCTAATCGTCAAATGGGGTAGCGACCGCCTCCCGTCGCGATTTAACACAACTAATTGTAGCCCGTCGTTTGTATAGTGTTAATTGTTTACTTGTTGCCAGCGGTCGAACTGTTAATTAATATAATTGAAGGAAAGTTTCGTAGGTATACGTACGTAATCGAAAATCATTCTCCAAGTTTAGTCGCAATAAAATACGTGTAGTTTGGCTAAAACAATTGAACTACGATGAAACAGAACTTTTTTGAGTGTAACATATTCTGCTATCCTTCCCACACACTCACACACCCACACACACAAAACACATACAAGCACAAAACACCTACACATACAAATAACTCAAACATACACACTTAATCTCCATACATAAACTACTCTTCCTGCCTTTTCTTACTACAGATTTCTATCTAATATATAAAATTCTCGTGTCACAGTTTTCGTTGCCATACTCCTCCGAAACGGCTTGATCGATCTTTATGAAACTTTATATGCATATTCAGTAGGTCTGAGAATTGGCCAACATCTATTTTTGATACCTCTAAAACGCGAGCGGAGCCGCGGGCATCAGCTAGTAGTATATGTAAAATAATTAAAATCCACGTTTTGAATTCTTATAATATAACTGGAACAAATTGTTTCTTTGCTTGTAGAGGGTCGTTGATGACCGCGAAACAGTTTTATCCTACTGCTGTCATCATCGTTCAGATTAATTTGTGTGTTTACTTGTTCTAAATAAACTTTATTATCTTCGATTAAGATTATAGATAGAGCCACGCTGATTTCAGCACGAATGGGCCGGCTAGACCGGGTTTTACTACCCTCACACAGAAGATCAACATATGAATGACAGAATACGTGTGGTCGTCTTTCGTTGGTGAGTGCGGGACCGGAGGTGAAATTATGCATAACCATCTAACTAAGCCGCCATAGTGTGGGTCAACATATTGTCTGTACTCGCAATGAGGATGAAGACCCTTACACTTGGACTCTGCTCATTCTTTCTCTCATGCAGTGAGGCAAAGCTCTACTCTCACTTTGGCATTTTTTCAGATGTTTTGAGTAAGACGTTTAGCTTTTAGGGGGGGGGGCTTGTTTCAACAAAAGAATGCGCTTTAAATTCAAACAAATCGCAAACGGATACTTATATCAAAAAGTCACCTTAGCAACCTCTCAATATTTTAAAAAACCTATCTAATGAAACCACACGATGAACGGAGAAACGAACGGACAGATAGACATGACGAAACCAAAAGGGTTCCGAATCCTAAACTACGGAACCCTAAAACACTATCTTTATGTGTAAAATTTCTACGCCGGTTCAAATTAAATTTCGACACAATTTACGATCCCTAGAGATTATTTTTCATTTATATTTTTATTTCACTTTTCTATTTCTCATCAATAACACAAGGTTCCATAGCAATGCCTGGCAAGGTACAGTTTAAATCTTTATGCTTTCATTTTCTTTATTTAAGCCTTCTATAAAACAGATTAGTCGTCGTTCTTATGTGTACATATTATTATACATATACTTTTCATATAGTGTCAACCTATCGCCGTCCACTGCTGGACTAAGGTCTCCCCGAAGGAACGCCAACCATCCCGGTCTTGGGCAGTCCGCATCCATCCGCCGCCAGCCATATATACTTTTCATATTCGATTCTAAACCTTAATGTCTTTAGAATACCACGCGTTATCACACAAACACAGAAATAGAACCATACATGTTACCCGACAAAATAACAGTAGGTACATAAACATACGCATTACACATTATTGGATATCAATAACTAAGTATATAAATAGATGGGTTTTCTTTACGAGTACTTGGCTCTACAGATTCTTTGTTGTACATCAAACATAGAAATATATATTCATTACTAGCTGAGTATCACGGTGTTATTCGCGATAACTGGTGTAACGCCGCGGAACGAAACTAGTCTAAAAAATATTAGCACAAGTTAATGCTAGTTATTTAGAGATTACCCGGAACAAACACAGACAAAAAAAAATTAAACCTACATTTTTGATGTATCTGTTATTTACTTTCGTATGCATTTAGTTAAAATCTGTTATGTTGATATTTCCAGACCCTTCATTATTATTTATTGGTAGGTATAGAGTATAGATAATCTTTTACCCGCGGCTTTTATAGCGTGTAGATATATCTGTTCTCGCGGTATATGGAAAAGCGTATGTTGTTTCTCAAGAATCTAAAGATCTCCAATTAAAATTTCATCCACATCGATTCAGCGCTTATCCGCGAAAGCGAATCAGACAGACGGAATTCCTTTTGAAGTTATAATTTTAGTATGAATTCACAGAATTGGAATAAATAAATAAATATTACGGACATCTTACACACAACGCCATCTAGTACCAAACTAAGCAGAACTTGTATTATGGGTACTAGACAACTGATATAAATAAATAAACATACATTTTTTGTAAATACATAAACATTATACATAGACAAACACCCAATAAGTTGTTACTTACCATCGTCTATGATTTTAAATCTAAGGACTAAGTTTATACAAAGGACTTGTGGGGACCCTCGTATCCAGTATAACCATAGAGCAACAAATGCCCGCGGCTCGGAAGGGATGGTTACATAACGGCTTTTTCCGAAACTCAACAGTCTGTCATATTTTACGGGGAGAAATCTTCACACGTACACATTTTAGATTTACATACATATTAAATTACCTGTCACTATGAATTCACACAATATACCCGTTAAACAAAAATAATTCAAAATTTCACTCAGTACGCCTCTTTTACCATATATTGTAAATGTATAAACCAAAAATGCCAATATGTCTTAATATGGGCTTAATTGGTATTAGCTTTTGATTGCGGTATTTGCTGTTTTCGAGGTGATTCATTAAGCCATCACAGGTATAATTTAATAAGCCGATATATTTTTTATTTCATTGAAATTGAAATAAAACAAATTCTATAAGTTAAGCGACGTTTTCTACAATACCTACATAGAAGCATCCGTTAATGATATAGTTACTAGCTTTTACTTATATCTAAAATCGCAGTAAGAGGTAGCCTATGCTCTTCCTCAACAATTAAATTATCTCCATGACAAATTATCTTGCAATCCGTGTACAGGTTCAGCGTAAAGCGTAATAGACAAACAGACAAAGTTATATTCGAATTTGTAATATTACTACAAATTCTTCAATAAAATATACAGACATTATTTTATTTATTTTTTATTTATTTCAAGGAACACAAATAATGTATCATACAAAAATATCCTAATAACTAGTTAACATAATGTTTGGATCCAGTACATACATGACTGCGACAGGTCTTCTGGTTAGTTTGCGACTGCTGATCAAGAGGTTTCGGGTTCGATTCCCGGATCGGACGAAATGTTTGTGTGATCCACAAATGTGGTTCGGAGCTTGGGTGTTTTCTATGTTGATACGTATTTACAAAAAAAGTATGTTTATGTATTTATATAAGTTGTCTAGTACCCATAATACAAGTTCTGCTTAGTTTGGGACTGGATGGCATTGTGTGTAAGATGTTCGAAATATTTATTTATTATTAAATGTGTCCATAGGTTTCACCATTTTATTAAATCGACCTCTTACCATTATACGATGTTTATTATTAATATATAGCCATAGCCACTTATGCATGTAATTCAAGAAAATTATAGTATGTATATACAATCACGACCATAAGTCTGTAAGAATACCCAGTTTTCCGTAACAAAGTTTACAATGAAATGATGATGAGGTGTGTTTACGTATGTAATGAGTGTGTGTGTGTATGTAGGAGTGAGTCATTGATTAAGTATGTGCGTAATTGAGTAGGTGTCTGAGCCCGTGGTGTAAAATGAAATAGATTTATTTGCAGTGAAACGTGGTAAAATAAATTGTTACGTTTCTGATTAGAACATTAATACATCTTGACGACAAGCAATTAATTAATTAATTGTGGAGATTGTGGTCAAGTAAGTAAGTATTTTACGTTAACAGTAATTCATGAAATGTAGAAAAGTATGAACGCCTCTTGTGTACCTAAGCATTATCATACATACATACCTCGGTGGCAGAGTGATAACCCACGCCCCTAACAGCATTTCGGGCTTTTAAAAAAACTCACTATTCTTAATATATTTTTAATTACTACTCAGCGTCTATTGCTCAACATCTAAAGGTATCGTATCATGATATTATATCATGATGCGATTCCTATGTCCGATACCTATGTAGTCCTGCCCCCCTAGCCATGTTGCAAAAGTTTTTCACTCTGCAACCGCTGACGTCTCTATTCTCTTGTTTGATTGGCTAATGTCAATCAGTCACGTGATCAAAACAAAGTATTAGCCTTGTAAAACAAGAAAAAAGAGGCGACAACGATTGATGAACGAAAAACGCTTGCAACTTGTCCTAAAGAATGGTCTCCTTCGAAAACTAGGCTAACCAACACTATAAGAATGATTGAAATCGAAGCTTCAGTTCTTGAGATAAGTAAGAAGAAGAAAACGAATAGTAGCTAACTCTTCAACCAAAAAAACTAAACAAGGACTTCAATTTTATAATAAGGTATACTAAATTAAATTTAAAATATAAATACGTTTAGTAAAAGTCACAAGAAATTATATTCCTGTAAAGCTTTCATCGCTAAATGATAAAATTTAAGTGAG
The DNA here is from genome assembly GCA_932526445.1 of Phragmatobia fuliginosa. Taxonomy (NCBI): domain Eukaryota; kingdom Metazoa; phylum Arthropoda; class Insecta; order Lepidoptera; family Erebidae; genus Phragmatobia; species Phragmatobia fuliginosa. Next base: position 5,261,262 of record OW052058.1, on the reverse strand, counting down.
CACGCATACTCTAATGGGTGGCTCTCCTTTCCCTTTTGTATATTCTACGTTTCTATTACAGTAATTAATTAACCTGTGACATTAAGCTATTAATCCAATAACTTTATTTAAAAGGATAAAAGCCATCCCAATTGGGGCCATAAAACCACTTAGTTATATTTGAAATTGACTACTCTATAGTTTTATCTAGTGATATGATTTTTTAAATAGATCCGTGGTTTTATACATATTGCATTCTATACAAATATTGGTATTATAAAGCGGAAGGGTTTATGTGATTGTGTGACCCCGATAATCTCAACAACTACTGGCCCGATTTGAAAAATTCTTTCACAGTTAGATGGTTCATTTATCGAAGAAAGCTATAGGCTAAATATCTTCACGCTGCGACCAATAGGAGCGGGGAATCAACAAAAGATTTAAAAAAGGGGGAAATAATAATAAATGTTTCAGACATCTTACACACAACGCAATCTGGTCCCAAACTAAGCAGATCTTGTATTATGTATATGTATGTGGGATAATCGATTTAAATACAAAAACATACTTTTTTTTGTAAATACATATGGGTTTTCTATGTATATATATACACAAAACACCCAAACTCTGAAACAAATATTAGCGGATCACACAAACATTTGGTCCGACCCGGGAATCAAACCCGAGACCTCATGTTCAGCAGTCGCATACGCTCCCACTGCGCCACCGAGACAGAGAAAATTATTTCATTTGAGAGCTTTCATTGTGTGCGCTTCCAATTAGTGAAAATATTGTATGAAAGAATTGTTCCTTTTGAAAAGAAAAAAAATCCGCAACAGCATATTGACCTTCACTATTGACGTATAACCTTTTTTATGGGAAACAAAATTCTTTCCACGGTATAACAAAACACTACGGGCATTAGAAGCTGCAGACAGGGCCGCGTGGGTCAACTAGTTAAGTATGTAATTTAGTGAACATTTTAGACTTTTGATCTATTAATTAATATTGCATGAAAATTGCATGTACGAATGTGAAAGGTAGTAGTGCACATTTTATAAACAGGTAGTCATAAAATCTGTAAATGTTTGTTTAGCGGTCAGCGAATGCGACTGCCGAATAAGAAGTCTCAGGTGCGATTTCTGGGTCGGGACAAAAGTGTTACTTACTAGTTTTATAGCATATACTAGCAATCGTTATTTGTAAGGCCACTTATTTGTGAGGCCACTGCCTCAAATATACCGAAAACTAGTCAACTTTTGAATTCAGTCCGCCCTCGGAGTTGCGTAAAGGTAATCGCACACATATCAGAGCCGAACGCGTCGAACGAGCCGAACGAAACGAAATTTAGAATTCTTTATATGAAATCTCATGTAACCGAATCGTCCGCATCTGGAAGAACCCCAGAAATCCTAGACGAATTCGGATGTCAACATAATATTCGGCGCGGATTATGCGGTCGCCTTCTATCAGTTGTGTATGACAGAGCAACGCACGAGTACTATTTCTTGAAATGATTTCTTTGACGCGGACATTGCTTTCGGCGCGGTCGATTCTTCTGGTGCGGATAAGTGTGTGAGGCCTCCTTGATTTCGATTCGTTCGACGCGTTCGGCTCCGATAAGTGTGCGTTCACCATAAGACTGATGCCAGTCGCTGCGTCGAAAATCTGATATTCAAGAAAACCAATTGAACTATAAAAGCCAGCCAAAATATTATTGGTAATAACAAAGTGGATGGAGGAAATTTGCTTACATATTGAATACCTCGATGCTGCAGTGGTAGCAACTACTATGCTTTTGAGGTTTCGGGTTCATTTCCCGGGTCGTAATAAATGTTTTTGTGATACAAAAATATTTATTTCGGAGTTTGGGTGTATTTTATGTATAATATGTATGTATTTACAAAAATAGGTATGTATAAGTATTTATATCAGTTGTCTAATAACCATAATACAATCTGCTTAGTTTTGGACTAGATGGCGTTGTGTGTAAGATGACGGAAATAATTCCGAATATTTACAAGAAATGATTTAAAAACACATTACTTACATGTTTTGGCATATTATCATTTCAATAAGGACGGCCGCACCCTATTTGAAATTGGCTCTAATGACCTAGGTCGTTATGCTAAGAAAGTATTAGAGAACAAATTAGGTACTCTGATGTCACTTCTAATATCTTAAGTGGGACATTCATACGTTGAATATGTCATTTTATTCAAGTAAATAGTAAAGAAACGTGGAAAAAATATTTAAGAAGTAGCTGATGTTAATGTTAACTATAAGTCACCCTAGCGCTCGTGGTCAAGTGACCTTAGGTGGACAATAACCGAGGTTAAGCAACGACGGAGCGGTTAGGTCCTAGATGAGTAACTGTTTGTCGCATGATGATGAGCATTTACCGTGATTCTGAGGTCACGTTAAGCAGTTGGTCCCGGTTGTTATCTTAACAATATTCAACGGCAAGATTACCTAGCCACAAGGACTGCGGACCGGAAGGAAGTAGCCATATCGTATTTTTCCTTACAAAACAGTCTGTATGTTTTGGGAAGTACTACCACATACATATTTTATACTTACATACAAAATCGATCACATGTCACTACAAACTCACACATATTAAGAACTAGATTTAACTCGCGGGTGCACCCGCGTCTATGTCGATAACGCAGTTAGAAGTAGCCTATGTCCTTTTTCAGGCTTTACACTATCTGGGTACAAAATTTCATTTAAATCGGTGCAGTGGCTTTTGAGATAGACGGCGGAGGACTTTCATCAATCATCAACAGCCTTTAACAGTCCACAGCTGGACATAGGCCTCTCCTTTGAAAGGAGGTTTTGGCCTACTTTACCACGCTGGCCAGACGAGTTGGTAAAGGGTTTGTTTCAAGTTTTCCTTCTCTTGACAGTGATGTTAAATGCTTATTTAGTTCCTTTAGTCGCCTCTTACGACACCCATGGAATGAATAGGGTTGGTGACACTTGTATTCTTAATCCGTCACCATACGGAAGGAGGATTTTATTTTTATTTATACTTATATTTTAGTGATATATATTGAGCAACTGTTCAGACAGAGAGGAGTACAGGAAACTGACGGACAACCTTCAGGATTATAGAGGCACTAGAAGAATAAGTGATATAGACATAAGAAAATACATAATTTGATACATACATATAAACATATTCTGTGTTAGAACAGTGTCATGCATTGGTCCATTTGGGCTAATGCTTTGACAGAGGGAAACACCTGAGCATGACTCATCGCTACCATGCTATCACAGCAAATCACAGTAGCCTGCAGTACAGTACAGTGCAGTGCATACAGTAGGCCAAATCCTCCATTCTAAATAGCCAGCAGTGGACCATTGAAGGCTGTATACGACGACAATTTTCGCATTACTTACTTTACAAACATGCATGAAAACGGACACAAAGAACACCCAGACTCGGAACAACAATTTGTGGATCACACAAAGTGTTGTTCGTTGTGGGATTTGAACCCGCTTAAGCCACTAGGCCAACTGTGCAGTCAAAATAAAGTATAAATCGATATAAAAGTTTAAAACTAAAAATTATATTATAGCTTTTTCTGCATTGGTATTAAAAAAGCGGCCAAGTGCGAGTCGGACTCGCCCATGAAGGGTTCCGTAACAGCAAGTAACATCATGTAAAAGTTCTTGTAGTTTGTTGTAACTTGGATCGATGTTTTTATAATAGTGTATTGATTGAATGAAAGGTAAATTGCAGTTTACGATTTATGACGTATTAAAAAAAAACTACTTACTAGATCTCGTTGAAACCAATTTTCGTTGGTAGTTTGCATGGTAATGTACAACATATATTTTTTTTAGTTTTAACACTCTCTTATTTTAGAAGTTACAGGGGGGGGGACACACATTTTTCCACTTTGGAAGTATCTCTCGCGCTAACTATTCAGTTTAGAAAAAAATGATGTTAGAAACCTCAACATCATTTTTGAATACCTATTTATAGATACCCCACACGTATGGGTTCGATGAAAAAAATTTTTTCGAGTTTCAGTTCCAAGTATGGGGACACCCAAAATGTATTGTTTATTTTCTATTTTTATGTGAAAATCTTAATGCGGTTCACAGATTACATCTACTTACCAAGTTTGAAAAGTATAGCTCTTATGGTTTCCGAAAAAAGTGGCTGTGACATACGGACGGACAGACAGACAGACAGACATGACGAATCTATAAGGGTTCCGTTTTTTGCCATTCGGCTACGGAACCCTAAAAAGCTTTCTTAGAAATATGCAATCTCGAAGTTCGAACCTAGTTGAAAATAGATGCCACGTATTTTCACGCATCGTTAAAGAGAAGGTCAGCTCCTAAACTGGTACAGATTAATGATAATTTACAATATAAATAACTTCATCTAATTCTATTTAACTTTACCGAAACCGGTTTCTGTTTTAGAATCACATTAACTTTCGAGTCTAGCCATTAACATCCAATCCGAATAATATTAATGTGTATTTCTTCGAGGAACTTCGAAAAGAGCTTTTAAATTTGAGTTTATAGATCAACATGCGTTGTTCGAGATCAGGGATCCGTAGGTGATAAATAACACAACTGTTGATACCAACAAATACGTATTGTACTGAACTGCCAATTTACCAATCTCAAACAAAAAATAAACCTCCATGGTACTTATAATAACACCGATATGCAAAAGTTAGCGCGATTCAACAAACCCTAACGGCGCCATCTAGGGAATGGCAACTTAAACAAAATTACAAAATATATTTAATCTAATAATATTGTCAACGGACAGATACACATATATATACTATCACGCCTTTAATCACAAAAGGAGCAAGCAGAGACATTGAAATATGTAAGAAAACGTATTAAATGATCGACTTGAACATGCGTTGAAATTGTTTTGAAAAACTTTGTCATATATTTTACACGCCCGCATGTATGTTGGTTAACGCGGTTAAAAGTAGTATGTCCTTTTTCAGACTCTAGACTATTTGTATAGCAAATTTCATTTAAATAGGTTCAGTAATTTTGAGGCAAAAGCGTAATACACAAACAGACAGAGTTACTTTTGCATTGATAATATCAGATAAGAAAAGAAAGGATTGGTTAACATTAAGATACGAAAATATATCACTATTATAAAAATATGTGTGTGTTAATCGACCTCACGTAATACGAATCTATTCAAGGGAAAGCAGTTTCTGCAGAATATTATGGGCACCTTTAATGTACTAAAAATACCGTGTGTCCTATTAACTCGGTCGTAAACGATTACGAAAAACTCTTTATTTTTTAGATCTGGGAGTAAGCAAATGATTTTTTGCAGAAGCCTACACTTTGCGTCATACAACTATTCGTAGAACAATTTTGAAAGTGGTTCAGCCAACCCCTAGCCAACTTGCAGACGTTTTTCGTTTTCTATCCTATTTCTCTAATTTCATTGGCTAATGTCACTCAGTCACGTAATCAAAATTTAATAATGTAAAAGTATTAATCATAATATTAAGAATATTATAAACTTGGCTAGGGGGGCAGCTCAGAAATAAGTATTTAAGTTGCTACCGACATGTCACCGAGGGGACGCGTGTATGTCATCAGCAGTCTGTTACGTAGCGTGGCGAATACGAATTTAAACATGGGACATACCGGGGCAATACTGTTGATTTGGCTCTAACTGTTGTAGACCTGCCCCCTAGCGAAATTGCAAACGTTTTCCGTTTTCTATTCTATTCTAACAGACTTATGGCTGTGATTGCATATACTTTCTATATTTTTCTTGAATTACATGCATATGTCGCTGTAGCTATATATTAATAATAAACATATCATAAAATGGTAAGAGGTCGATTTAATAAAATAGTGAAACCTATGGACACATAAATAAATATTTCGGACATCTTACACACAACGCCATCTAGTCCCAAACTAAGCAGAGCTTGTATTATGGGTACTAAACAACTGATATAAATACATAAACATATTAAATATATTATACATATTCTCCTGTCACAATGTTCGTTCCCATACTCCTCCGAAACGGCTGGACCGATTTGTATGAAATTTTGTATGAAACGCTGAGAATCGGCCAACATCTATTTTTCATACCCCTAGGACGCGAGCGGAGCCGCGTGCATCAGCTAGTACAATATATACTATACATATAAAAACACCACCACCACTCCGAAACAAATATTTGTGGATCACACAAATATTTGATCTGACCTCGAACCCGAGACCTTGACCGAGAACTTGAATCGAACCCGAGACTTCTTGATTAGAAGCCGCATACGCTAACCACTAGACCAACAAGGCAGTCAAATGTATACTAATATTCAAAAGCTGAAGAGTTTGTTGGTTTGGTTGATAGAGACCCTATTCTCAGGAAGTACAAGATCGATTAGAAAAACTAATTCAGTGTTAGATACCCCAGTCACAGATTACTGAATAGTTACTACGTAACCCAGTTATCATGTATCATCACGCTACGACCGATAGGATCGGAGTATCTACGAGATATGTGTGCAAAAATGGGAAAAAATATTCCTTTTGAAAGCTTCCATTGCGGGCGCTACGTAAACCGCTTTAGTTTCACAATAAAAAAAAGTGTAAAAGAACTGTTCCCTTTTAAAAGCTCTAGAAAAAAGGCCGCAATAGCATATGTCTATCTTTTAATGTTAACTCAGAATAACTTATTTTATGGTAAACAAATTTCTTACTGGTTTATGACATCACGCTAGTAGTATTTTTATCACAAATGAAGTAAAATGTCGTCTACCTCGTAAGTTCTAAAATGAGACTAGTGTCATAAAGAATACGATAAATTTTAAGTTGATGTATTGCGCTGTGTAAACTTGTACACATTTACATCAATTCGCAAAATATTCAATACTAGCTGAATGCAGCGAAAAATAATTTGTTAACCATAAAAATGGTTGTTCAGTTTCAACATTAAAGGACGCTCTCGTGGTTTTTTTTAAGTTTTAAAAATGAGCATAGTTTTAATGAAACCTTACCGAAAGCTCTCAAGTAATTTAGCAACTTACAGTAAATTGTATTAATATAATATGTCAGTTAGCTATTAATTTTTCAATCTTCTACTATCAGCCGCTTCGATGATTTTATTCGAACTTACTTCCATGTAACCACGAAGCAAATAAAATACGAGTACTTTGCATTTTCATCGTGCATAAAACCTAGACATGCACACATCAAATAAAGCCCTAAGGGTGGACAAGAGAGTCCTCGTCAATCATAAGACATTTTATACAATAAAACGCGACATAATCTAGATAATTAATTTCTAAATAATTATGACGGAGTTGACTCGAGTAAGCACAGTTTTCAATACCATTTAAAAAGATTTATGGTTTTACGTCTGTGTGTATTCTGAGGTTGTATAACCGGATTTGCAAGCTAAAGTGGCAGTTATATATTAGCCGCAGAACTGACAAGCGTTGGAGTAGAAGAGTTTTAAAGTGGAGACCGCATCTCGGCGTAGTGTAGGACGCTGGGTCAGATGGAATGACGACTGCGTTAGGTGACTCGCAGGATCCGGGAAGACCAAAATCGATCAGAGAAGCGTACAATGATAGAGTCATTTATCCAGCAGTGAGATTCCCCTGAAAAGGCTCGAGGTACGTACTAGAACGAACTATCTATCATCAAATAAATACAATTGGAGTGTCTGTATGTAATATCAAATGAACAGTTTCTTACTAAATGTATATGAAAGTATTTACGGTACTGACATCCAAAATGCAATTTTTAGGGTTCCGTAGCCAAATGCCAAAAACGGAACCCTTATAGATTCGTCAAGTCTGTCTGTCTGTCTGTCCGTCCGTATGTCACAGCCAATTATTTCCGAAACTATAAGAGCTATACTGTTGAAATTTGGTCAGTCGATGTATTCTGTGAACCGCATTAAGATTTTTACATTTTAGAAAAAAAAACAATACATTTTGGGGGTCGCCATACATACATCTAGTGAGTAGTTTTTTTTTTAATACGTCATAAATCGTAACACGCAATTTACCTTTCATCCAATCAATACACTAGTATAAAAACATCGATGAAAGTTACAACGAACTACAAGAACTTTTATATGATGTTACTTGCTGATACGGAATCCTTCATGGGCGAGTCCGACTCGCACTTGGCCGCTTTTTTTATTATTTCTCTGTCTGTTTCTTCCAGGTCTATGGAACGGCTGGACCGATTTTGACGGGTTTTTCACTGGCACATGGCTCATGACATAAGAAGTAACTTGGGCAATTTCTTATTGACTACCTTCGCTTTGTGGCGTCACTCGCGATTTACCAGTAAAACCGCGGGACTCATTTAGTATTACATACGTCTTTACTATACTCATAATAATTTTGTTTGTAAACGTCAAAACTGTCAATATCACTGTTAGCTTTCAAATAGTCGTAAACAAAAAGAATAAAAAAAGCAGTAGAACCTGGTAAAAAGTGGTACCAATATATAAAAAAATGGCACACTGGTACCACATGTCACCGGCATCTCAGCGGTACCACATATCACTATTCAGTTAGAGACACGCCACTTTCACAAATAAATAAAATTGAAATGTCTGTTTGTTAGATCAAATGAGTTTTTTTACTAAATTCATGTAAAAGTATATACGGTACATATATCAAAACAGCATTTTTTTAAATTTTAGTCTGTCTGTATCGATTTTGAAAGGACTTTCACTGACAGACAGCTGATAACATAAGAAATAACTTTTTTTTTTTGTTGCCTACCAATGTGACTCCACTCTGCCTGATGGTAAGCATGAATGGAATCCAAGAGTGGGGGCCACCACACTTCCCGCGATGCAGGAAGTATAGCGATGCTGACCCAGACTATGGCGGCTTTGTGAGATGCTTTTTCACACCCCTCCTAAAGGACCCGGGATCATAATGGGAAGGAAACACGTGGGATGGTAGCGAGTTCCTGTTTTTAACCGCTCGGCACAGGAAAGAAGAGCCAAACCGTTTACCACTCTAAAGCGGTGACTTCCAAGGCCAGCACGTGTGTTCCTGTAAAGGAACTTAGGCTAATGTTATGTAGATTAGCTTCGCTCCCCGGCTTTGTCGTGATTTATAACAATAACCGCAGGCAACACCGCGGGACTCAGCTAGTCTACGAATAATATAGAAACAAATCTACAGAAAGTGACAGTAAAGAGAAATTTCCATATTGAATATTATTGAAAGATTTCAATAATATTCAACATTGAAATTTGTATATGCAAAAATATTCAATTTTGAAAGAAAGAATTTCATCATATGTGACAGTTACATTCTATATCCATTTGGCAATAATGTCTTTACTGTTACATTTAAAAAAAACAGTCAAATGGTTGTGGCAAGAGCTTTCTTAACGATTTAAAAAATAAAAAAAAAGTTTCTGAATGCTGGCCAGATTTTGACAGGACTTTTACTGGCAGAATACTACTGACTCTGGCAAAGTTCGGTTACTTTTTTTAGACTAGCTTCACTCCACGGCGTTACCCGTAATTAGAACAATAACCGTGAGTAACACCATGGGACTCAGCTCAACATACATAAATATTGTTATGTTTACATATACTCACAGAACTAATATAACAAAAGTGAAAAGTTACACAGTTTCGTTGTGTTGTCACAGTTACTTCAAACTTATAATCGCGTAGTCTCTCCACAATATTGTACTTGTAAACGTGAGTTTATTTATTTGTTTAGTGCGAGGGTCAACAAAGCCGCAACCTCTTTTTCGTCTCAATATTTGCGGTATGAAAATGGCTACATTAATATGGAGAAACACAGTTATAAAACTATATTCTAATAAATAGAAGAAAGACGTTGGATTTACGCCATTTATAACTCGATAACAGTTAAAATGTTTTTAGTTTCGCGACTTTTACACATGGTACTCATGTTTTTTACGCTCCCAGTGGCGTCTCCTGTAATCTGGCTACCCAGAGGTCGGGACTGGAGGAAATTAGAAGGCATCGTAACCTTTTTAATTTTATCGCGAATAAGTACCGTTTACAGTAAAAAACAGTTAAATTTGTTTTTAATTATTACTTTTTATATTAGATTTGGACACTCAACAGGATTGGTGCAAAAGTGATTTGAGTATTCACGAAAATTATTGTGTCTTACGTCAGCTACTAAAGTCTTACTAACGTTCCCTAAATTTAACATTTATTTACATTTTCTTTTTCATTATCTAAGATTTAGGGGACACTTAAGTTCTTAGCTGTCTGTTAAAATTTAAGATGCTACGTTAGGGGGCTGCTAGTACAAAAAAAGCCGCCAAGTGCGAGTCAGATTCGCCCATGAAGGGTTCCTTAACAGCAAGTAACATCATATAAAAGTTCTTGTAGTTCTTTGTTACTTTGATCGATGTTTTAATAATAGTGTGTCGGAAGGATGTTTAATTTATGACTTTAAATTAAATATTAGTATAATGGTTGCTACAAGTGTATTGATTGAATGAAGGGTAAATTGCGGTTTACGATTTATGAGGTATTAAAAAAAACTACTTACTAGATCTCGTTCAAACCAATATTTGGTGGCAGTTTGCATGATAATGTACATCTTTTTTTTTTAGTTTTATCATTCTCTTATTTTAGAAGTTACAGGGGGGGACATGTATTTTACCACTTTGGAAGTGCAAACTATTCAGATTTAAAAAACTGAGAGTAAAAACCTTAATATAATTTTTGAAGACCTATCCATAGATATCCCACACGAATGGGTGAATGATGAAATATTGATGAATGATAATGAAAAAAAAATTTTTGAGTTCAGTTCTAAGTATGGGGATCCCCCAAAATTTATTGTAGTTTTTTTCTATTTTAGTGTAAAAATATTAATGCGGTTCATAGAATACATCTAATTACCAAGTTTCAACAGTATAGTTCTTATAGTTTCGGAAAAAAGTGGCTGTGGCATACGGACGGACAGACAGACATGACGAATCTATAAGGGTTCCGTTTTTTGCCATTTGGCTACGGAACCCTAAAAAGACATACCGCGATAACCCACGTACACGCGGGCCCGTTCCCAGGTTAAAGCCAGTACCTATACCAGGTAAATAAATATACGACGAACATTGTAGTGCTCAATATATAATGAATGAACAATGATGAAAACCCATACTTCCTAGATACCTACGTTTTATTATTTTGAAGCCAAGAAAACAGGAAAAAACATCTTTTGTCTAGTGAACCCGTTTAAAGGTATCTTACGAAATACTAAAAATAAAAGGTCTCGGGTATTTACGCTGTCAGGTAGGTATTAGATATTAGGAATGTCGCTACTAGACATAAATTTATGATTATTTTTTACCAACACGTTTAAGCAGCACAGTATAGTAGAGGAAAACCACCTTTCTAAAAAGAGACCTATATCTCCTTTCATCATCAGAAGGAAAGAAAGAAAATTATATGTTGGGGTATTTATGGATAGGTCTTCAAAATAGTACATTGTTCACCGAGGGAGGAAAGGGACCGACTACTAGCGAGGGAGCAGTTTGTGGCCCGAAGGCGCAGCCTAGGGCCACAATACTCCCGAGCTAGGAATGGGACTTTCACCCGAGTGCTACACAGTGCTTTATACTACACCTGTGAGGAACATTTAAAGTATTTTTAAAATAAAATAAAAACGTAAGACACCATGTAAGACACAATTTAGCTTAGAATTTGACCAATATTTCGCGCATCTTTTGTTTTTTTTTATTCTTCACAAAAGGATGTCAGTGGCACGGAGATTCCATATTTATTTTATATGAAAACTCCTTGGGCAGGCGCGCACATAGATAAGATAGCACGTGAGAAATGAAAATTCATACAACTTTCTGCTTTCCGCTAAAACACGTTAGAAAAGGATTTTCATACATTTTTTCCTCCCGCTTATTCAGGTTAAGGAAAAGACTAACGTTCTCTTTTCATTTTCAGGGAATATTGACTACTATTCCGATCAGGTGTAGTATAAATGATATTGAGGTTTCTCACATCATTTTTATCTAAACTGAATGGTTTGCGCGATAGGCACTTCCAAAGTCATAAAATGTGTGGGAGGGCACACCCCTATAACTTTTAAAATAAGAGAGTAATAAAACTAAAAAATATATATGATGTACATACTATGTATATGTATGTATGTATGTACTATGCAAACTTCCACCGATAATTGGTTTGAACGAGATCTAGTAAATAGTTTTTTTTTTTAATACGTCATAAATCTTAAACAGTAATTTACCTTTCAATAAATCTATGCACTATCATTAAAACATCGATCAAAGTTACAACGAACTACATGAACTTTTATATGATGTTACTTGCTTCTACGGAACCCTTCATTGGCGAGTCCGACTCGCACTTAGCCGCTTTTTTTTCACTATGTTTGTGGTAAGATTAGCACTACGAATTCGTTTCAGATAACCATAATTTTTCTCATAATAAAAAAGTTAAATTATTTAAAAAACACACTCGAGCGAGATGATAAATAAAATACACAACAGTATAAATAAGAGTAAAGTTATATAAAAGTCAGTTGACAAATGACCCTAGTAATGATTATGATGAATAAAGGATATCTATTATATTAATGGTGTTGCCATTAAATTTGATAGCTGCTATAATACACTTAATATGATAAGCCGATGTGTGACTGGCTCTATTTTCTACCCAAAGCCACTTATTTGTTTCTACGTAATTAATACATACATAGATTAATAAAAGTCACCCATATTTATTTACCTACCCACATACAGTCACTAGCTGATGCCTGCAGTTTTTATTACCTAGGGCTATAAAAAATAGTGAAAGCCCTATTCTCAGGCCTCCTAATAAACACACACAGTTACATAGGAATCGATTAAGCCGTTTCGGAGGAGTATAGCAACTAACATTGTGACACTAGAATTTTAAATTTAAAGATAAATTGTTTCCTATGTATAATAGGTATGTATTTACAAAGAATAAGTATGTTTGTCCGTGTGGTGACGGATTAAGAATACAAACACTGGAACTCACTACCAGCTCATGTTTTTCCTTCTTACTATGATCCCGGGTCCTTTAAGCGGGGCGTGAAAAACCATCTCACTAGGCCGCCATGATGTGGTTCGCCATACTGCTTGCATTTGCAGTGAGTATGGCGACCCCCACTTATGGATTTTACTCATGCTTTCCATCAGGCATAGTAAAGTCACCTTGGCAGGCGTTATATAAAAAAAATAAAAAAAAAGTGTCACCACCCGCGGGTGTCGTAAAAGGCGACTAAGGGATAAACTACGCAAGACAACATCGATGCTAAGAGAAGGAAAACTTGAAACCAACTCTATACCAACCCGTCTGGCCAGCGTGGTATAGTAGGCCAAAACCTCCTTTCTAAGGCCTATGTCCAGCAGTGGACTGTTAAAGGCTGTTGATGATTGACGATGATGATGTATTTATATCAGATACCGTTTTGAGACTTTCTCGATTCTTACACATACTCGTGTGTTTTAATGTAAATGGAACTTTCCGACGTTTAGAACGGGTTATATCGCTCGTGGTCACGGGTACACTCTGAAAGTAGAAGGTATCGTAACCTTTTAATTTTATCGCGAATAAGCATCGGTTACAGCAAAAAACTTGAGTATTTAGATCAGTTGTCTAGTACCCATAATACAAGCTCTGCTTAGTTTGGAACTAGATAAGGCTGTGTGTAAGATATCAGAAATATTTATTATTATTAAAATCATAGCCCTTTGAAACCTAGTACCGTTTTTAACAAAAATACGTAGGTACTCCAAACTTTTTAGCTAACTAAAAAGTTTGATGCCATGTACTTAGTGCTAAAACAATACTAATGTAGAGTGCGGACTAAAAATTAGGCTTTAATTAAACAAACCTCTCAAAGCTTGCGTAGTTTTACCTATTTGAGTTAAGACCGTAAATATTCAAACTGTATAAACTAATAGAAATATACATAAGGGTCACAAGTTATGTAGTTATACTAATTTAGTTTTTAGTTTGAGTGTACTTTTCATACGTATTATGGCAAAATGTATGTGTATTTGTAACTTAAAGTATTAGACTTGAATTTATTTGTCAGGCTTCAATATGTCAACACCTTATTATTCTATTTATGAAATAGATATGTGTTATAAGAGGCATATCAGATGTTAGATAATATAGATATATACAAAACTGTGCCGTTACTGACTGACTGACAAAACAACTTACAGCTGAAACAAGTGGGCGCAGGAACCTGGAATTGCACATGTGTATTCTTCGTTCATGTGTATTCGTATTGCGTAGGCGAGAGGCAAATAAGGGGTGAGGGGGTGAAAGGGGGTGAAAAAGGCAATCAAAGTTAAACATCAGAATGACACGTAGGTGAAGCCAGGGGCAAAAGCTATTCATTAATATAATGGATGGTAAGTCTTAACAGTAATAAACTCATTACTCAGAATTCTCTTCATAATCTTAATTAATTATCGGATCTGAACTAAGTAAATAATACTGACTTAGCTTTAGTGTCCGACCAAAGCCGAAGCCGATTATTCGGCTTTCACTTCAACTTTCGGCCGAAACCGAAGCTTGAAAAACTAAGAAATTTTGATAAAGATCGACTTGTTCGTCCGATTGGTTCGTCGCTCTTTTGCTCATTCGTTCATCGGTCATTTTTTTCGATCTCGCTTATGGAAGAACTTTCGGTAAACTAAACTGTTATAGTGATCAAGCTATACTTCAAAAAATATATAAAAAACAAAATGTTCTTGTAGCCGTCACCGTGCGTGAATATATTATTAAAATAATCGCTTAAACAATCCCCGAGTGTGATATTATCGATGTTATGAAAAACAAGTATCGCATTTATACCGTCTTGGGTGTAGTACAAATATTACGTTCAACACAATGGCAAATTGTTTTACAATAATGTCCAAGTTGTCAAGTGCATGACATCCATTGCGATAAAAGTGGGACACTTGAGCTCTTTGCACCGTTTTCATTTAATTGAGTCTATAATAATCAATTTTTTTTTATTATAAATTAACAGAGTCCCGCGGAGTTACCTACGGTTATTGTTCTAAATTGCGAGTAACGCCGTGTAAGGATAGTCGAAAATAATAGACTAAGGTACTCCTTATGTCATTAGCTTTTTGTTAGTGTAAGTCGCATCAAAATTCAACCAATCGTTCCAGAGATTAGCTAGAATAAACAGATAGACAGACAAAAAACTTTTAAATGTTTTTTTGATATAAGACCATTTATACTTTCGTAGGCATTTAGTAAAAAACTGTTAATTTGATATTACAAACAGTCAGTCTAACTTTATTTATGTGTATAAAAATTCAATAGTGTAATGTACATCTCTATAGCTTTCAATTTTGTAACACAAGTAACAAATAATTCTGTTAACTTCTTCAAATAATCTGTACTAACATGAAACCCTAAAAATAATTTTATTTGTTTACTAGCTTTCGTCAGAAGCTCCGCTTGCATTTATGTCCGTTATCCCTGTGGTTTTTTAAACTGATATAATTTTTTATTTGTCAACCGTTAAAAATAAAATATACAAAATTTTGGTAAAGTTTACTACAATATATGGGAGTAAATCGCATCGAAATCGGCTAAGACACTTCTGAGACGCACTTAACACCCAGTCAAACAGAGAAAAAATCGAAAAAACAGTTGCTTTGACATTTGTTTCTTTTAACAAATAGATAGTTTCAAAAACCTAAAAAATACACATACAAAAGTCACCACAAACAAACAAATAAACATACAGGTGAAGCTAACAGAAACGTTATAAACAGACTACCTTCATTAGTCATCATCATCATCGTAACAACCCATAACTTCCCACTATTGGGCTCCAGTCTCCTCTAAGGAGAGAGTTAGGGCCATACGTCATTAGTTGTTCATCAATATCTTTAAAGTTCGGACATTGAGCTCTTACAATACATATAGCATAGATTTGAAGG
Source organism: Phragmatobia fuliginosa (assembly GCA_932526445.1). NCBI lineage: Eukaryota > Metazoa > Arthropoda > Insecta > Lepidoptera > Erebidae > Phragmatobia > Phragmatobia fuliginosa. Next base: position 5,245,305 of record OW052058.1, on the reverse strand, counting down.
TACTATTCACGGGAACTACTAGTACTGGAGTCAATTTATCGAAGAAGGTTATATGTTCTAAGCTATTTGTCATGACGCTACAACTACAGCCAAACATGAATAAAAAAATAGCGAGAGCAGAAAATAAATGTACTTTTTATGAGACTGGCGAAGTTGTGCGAGTAAGTTGTATTAAAAATATGATGATTTATGAAGAAATGTTGTTGTTTTATTATATAAAGAGTGTACAAACTCTTTTGACATTTTAACATAGAGAAAACAAAGCGGTCCTTTAGTGCGGTCACTTTTACATATGTGACATTTGCAAAAATAAAACATTCTAAATTTAAAATATGACGCTCTATGTTTTGGCATTCTATTCTTTAAAAATAAAGCTTTTGATCCCACAGTACAGGTTTAAACGTGTGAACGCAGCAAAGACTTGGGAAATGGCTTACCAGACTTTTTTGTATAATAAAACCTACATACGTTTCAGCAGATTTATCTAAAAGCCATAAATTAATGACGCGGCTAACTCGAAGTGAGTTAGCCGCGTCATAAAATATGCGTAATGGGAATAATGACTTTCATTCCATGGTTTTTTGATGAAGCTTAAACCTTTGGCCTACCCACTAAACCCCGCGGCGGAAACCTTAGGCCTAAACAGCGAATTTAGCCATATGCTTGTATGAACAGCATGCTACGTCAAAAAGAATAAAACAAAAACCTACATAATAAACCACATAACATATCCTCAATTAACGTTTACAAAAATATCAAATACTTAAATTATGATGAATTACGAGTATAATAAATTAGTAATAAGTATAATATGTTTTACGGGTCTAATGAATTAGTAACAAGTATTTAAATATTGCTTGCTCATGGAGGGTTTACCCATAACCACCACGTTGGGCAGGCGGGTTGGTGATCGCAGAGCATAGCTTTTTGCACCGGTGACGCTGTTGCCCGTCACCAGTCTATTGCATTTAGCCACGCCTTTTGAGATGGATATACCGCCATCGGTCGGTCGCCAGAGCTGGATGCGAGAAGCCTAGGATCGAACCAAGTGGCCTGCAATTGGAGAGACCTATATCCAGCAGCGTACCGCAGTACGCTGCGTGCTGATGATGATGATGATGATTATAATATATTTTGAGACTAGCTTTGCTCCGCGTGGGTAACTTTTTTTTTATTTAAGCCTACCAATGTGCCTCTACTCCGCCTAATGGAAAGCATGAGTTGAACCTAGGAGTAGGGGCCACCATCCTCACTATGAGTGCATACAATGCAGCATGGTGACCCACACCATAACAGCTGAGTGAAATGTTTCTGCATCATTCTCTCAGCCTTCTCCCGGCCAGGAGAATGATTGGGCCTCTGGTCTTACGTTCACCAACGAAAGACGACAACACGAATACCTTTCTTTAAGGATGGTCTTCTGTGTGAGGGTAGCACGTAACTCATCTTTGCTTTGGGTGTTTACAATAAACAAAAATAAATAGAAATAAAAATGATAACTAAACCACTTTACAGCAGTAGTAATAAACATTATAATAATGCATGTGCAATCTTACCGTAATAGCTCCGTAATTTTACTTCAAAAGTCAAACGTTCAATGAATGGAAACTGAACTGAACGTTTGATCGAATGGAGTTTATTGCAAAACCTTTTATTGCCGAACGTTTCTTCGACCGAACGATTCATCGAATATATCTATATGGGTATATTATAATATTTTAATTAGGTCCTACATATATATAGATAAATATAGTATATAAATATAACCAGGACATAATTATCTGTAGGAGTTAATGTGTTTTAGAAAATGTTAGGCATTAAGTCCGCCTTGTGCAATATGTTTGCAGGAAATCTTAATAATTAAATAAATGAATAAATTATTTCACGCATTTCGAAGAAATCAAATGGTCTTAAGATATGTTCTTCCCGTAGATTTGGAAATATGTTTTTCTTTTGTAAAGATAAATAAGGAAGGAAGGGAAACTATTTAGTAATAAAAATATCAGCCAAGTGCGTGTCAGGCCACTCAAAGAACAGGGTTTCGTAGTCACCCATAATGGCACGTGGATTTAAAATCGTGTCCAATAGATAATAGTTGTTTACTTTTTTATATCGTTATTTTTGTAAGAAGTTTTATAAATACCTTTTTTTTCAAAAAAATGCCCTTTAAAGTTGAATAATCTAAAAATCTACTTTGCAGCCTTAAGAGGCTGTTATTAAAAGACCTATCGCTACCCCATATGATGGGGCAGACACGAGAAAAAAAACATTCCCACTTAACGTGTAGGGGACATTCCCCAAATAAAAATATTTTTCATGATTTAATTGTAGCACTTTGTCAGCATAATAGAAACACGTATGTATCTAAAGTTCCATCTTCTTAGAACTAACCATTTGGATGGTAATTCAAGGACGGAGGGACATGAGTAAAACGGACCCATCTTGCCTGCGTCTCTGAAAACTTTACTCTGATTTTCGTTTTTTTTCAAAAGCAGTGTCTCACTGCAGGCTGAGGTCGAGTCTCCGCTCAGGAGAGGGTTATGGCCTTAACGCTGGCTGAGTACGGGTTGGGGACTAGCAAGACTACGTTCGAAATGTGGGCTATAAACCTTTAGGACTTCCCACTTCAACCAACCAAACAAACTCTTTATTATTAGTACCTATAAACAATACATATATTCAATAACCAAACGTGTTACATATGTATGTATAAATAATAAGTTTATAAATATTAACATACATTATACATATATGTTCGTATTTCCCGTTTCCTCAACGTTGCGATTTACACATCACCACATTTAGTCGACACAAAGAATAGTTGTATTTACGAAATCGGACAATGTTTTCCTGTCCCTAAACACTTTTACTGTTTAAAATATATTTTTTACTCGTGATATATGTTAATTAATTTAAATGAGTACCTATGTAAATAAGAAGAAAATATATTCAGCGTTATTAGTGATATCCGTCCAAAATTGGGTAAAGAAGGTAACTGGGTAGGTAAAACAGAAGTTAAAGGTAATTTGTAGAAGGTAAAAGAGAAGGTACCGGTAAAAACCTATGCTCTTAATAAAGAGTCATCAGTCAAGGGTCAGATTTGGTTTGTTAATACATAACTACTTAAATATATTTATTACTAGTTTTCTCACGCGGCTCCACTCGCCTGTACGTCGGTTATCGTAGTGAAAAGTAGTCTACTCGTATGTCCTTTCTTAGATTCTAGACTATCTGCGACCAAATTTAATGTAAATCGGTTCAGCAGTTTTGGCGTAAAAGCATGACAGACAGACAGAGTTACTTTGGCATTTATAATATTAGTAAGGATTGTAAAACAATACATTCTATCATTTTTATTAATTTAGAGTTCTAAAAACATTGAGAACTATTATTATCTTTTTTAAAACATGTTTTCAAGGTTATCAGGAAATTGAAAAATAAGAGGCAAACTTAAAATGTGCTTATTATTTTTTTATTGTAGTTAATGTTATGTTTAAATTAAAAATTAAATTAAGGTCTTTTTATTAAGTAATTAATATATAATTATTACTTCAAATTAAACCTTAGGCTTAATACATTTTAAAGGTATTATAACTTCCAAGAATTAAAAAAAACACTTACCAAATATTTATTTACTTTACATCTCCAAAATTAATTACAACGTGTAGAGATAAGTCGAAACTCAATCGATAATTCAAAACTTTTTTAAACCACTCGATAACAAAGCTGAACTGCACATCACTATCAAACAAACCACAAACACTGCAATTTCACCAAGAGTTGGGAAAATGTTCGAAAACTTTCCAAATGAGTGTGTCAGATGGCGCGGCGGTCGACACGTGCATTCTGTTCCGTTGGCGAGGAAACACTGACTGACAATCTGCCACCTCGTCACATTGGCCGGAGCTTAGCAGGCGAACTTGTTATCAGACAGACTACGCTTCAATTAATATTGTACTTACATATGTTTACACAATCGTGCTTAATATGTGAATGTTAAAGTACTAATACATGTGATAGTACTGTAAATAGTTCGGACATTTCACACACTAAGCCATCTAGACCCCAAACTTAGCCGAGCTTGTATTAGGGGTACTAGACAACTGATATAAATACATAAACATACTTTTTTTTGTAAATACATACACCCAGACTCTGAAACAATTTTTTGTTGGTTACAGAAATATTTTGATCGAGCCCGAGACCTCTTGATCAGCATCCGGTCTCGTAATCACTAACAATACAAGACAGCATGAATACTGTAATTTTAAGTTCATCTTCTATGAGATTGTAGTACTGCCCCGGTCAAGCTAAAATCTAAAATCTCTAAAACCTTGAACTAAAATCATCGTAGCTCTATTGCCTTCAAAGGTGTTTACGGACAATTGTCTATAAAGGTACCATAGCAGTATCTATGTTCTGACGCACATGTTTAAAGGCACATCTGCTTCGGAAAGTACCTGTGACTCAAACCAATGCCGGAGTGTCATCATTGGAGGACTGTCGTGAGAATAGTGCACTTTACAGGCCCGTGGATCCAGTAAAGATGACGGCTTTAGATGCGGGAAGCCCGGGAATTAAACTTTGTAGTACAACTAACAATACTTGTCCTTACTAGCTCTCACATAATTTTATAAATGCGCAATCTATGCCTGTCCGATTAAATAAAATTTGGTACAATGTATTGTATTGTATTGTAACAATAATGTATTGTGTTGTTATTTAACACAAATTTTCCCATGCATGAGAAGTGGATTTATAGTATGGATAAAAACTATTATGAACGCGGAATTTATTAAATTATTTTTAATCGATATTAGTTCGTAATGTAACTTAAATAAATCAAATAATGTAAATCTGTAGTAATATTGTCATGAATATATCAATCTTATGTTCGTGTGTTTGTAACCGATTTTTCACTGACACATAGGTGATGGCAAAGTTAAAATTAATGAAAAATAAACAGCACAGAACAGAAAAGCAGTATATCCCGCGGACAATGCCATGGTGTAGTAGATACTTAATAATATCTATACAAACAAATAAAATTTGTGTCGGAATGTAACGTCAATGTAACAGTTTTTAATAAGTGCATATGAAATATATACGGTACCTAGGACAAAAAAAATAAAAAGGTTGTCTGTCTGTCTGTCAATCTGATTGTTCCGGTAATCTCGGCCATTTTTTTTTTTTTACTAGCTTAGTTTCGCGGCAATAATCGCGATTTTCAACTACAACCGCGGGTTTCAGCTATTTAGTAGATAATAAGCATAGTAACGGGGATAAAAAAGAAAAAAAAATATCACGCGTGCGTCTTACGATTTCTTTTAAAATGTGTCTTTTCACACCATTAATCATCATTGCCCTTTATCAGCTTTTGCTGGTAGTAGAAATTTCTTTTACCCATTTTTGGCTGTCATTGTGACGTTTATTATAAACACTGTCACCATTTTCGTGCAAAAACTTTCATTTAGATAATTTCGTTAAAAAACACATCAATTTTAATATAAATATGTTTATAGATATCGCTTTTAATAAAAGTGAATGTGTATCACATTTCAAAAAGGATCTTCTTTAACATTTACTTGTAATGAAATTAATCTATTGATTGAATGAATGATTAATTTTAATTAATAAACTTTGAATAATAAATAGATACGAACCCTTTTCACTTTCAATTAATTTCATTTATATCGTTCAGTTCAGTCAGTAAATAGTTCAGTTCGTTCAGTAGTTTACGTGAAAGCGTGACAGACAGACAGTAAAAGTTCCTTTCGCTTTAGGTTTCGTGGCGACCGCTTTAATTACGTAGTATTGTGTCGTATTGTGTAACAAATTCATCAATACGTCGTATTGTCTAGTAGTTAAAACGGTCGCCGCGCCGCTTTCTAGTGCGCCAGGTGTTATTGGTGCTAACCCCACATGCGACATCACATAGTATGATACACAAATTGTTGTTCTGAGTCTGGATGTTCACAGTCATTAAAAAAACGAACAGAGAGTTACCTGATCTAAAATGACTACCATCACCCATGAACCCTTGCGATCCAGTTTTTCCGAATCGATTCTATTTCTACAATCGCTAACGCCTCTATATTATTGGCTGATGATATCTATGTTCCCGTGAATTGACGTTGAGATGACATTCAGTGCTGTAGATTTGTTAATTTTCTATAAACATTTACAGTGATTTACGTCTGTAGAGTCTCAACTTGGCTTGGCTAGATCTTGTTAGGTATATATATAATTATGACCTAGATATTTCATCATCATCATCATCAACAGCCTTCAACAGTCCACCGCTAGACATAGGCCTCTCCTTAGAAAGGAGGTATTGGCCTACTATAACACGCTGGCCATACGGGTTGGTTTCAAGTTTTCCTTCTCTTTGCATTGATGTTGTATTGCGTAGTTTATCCCTTAATTGCCTTTTACGACACCCGCAGGATGGTTAGGGGTGGTGACACTCTGTATTCTTAATTTAATTTAAATGTGAAAAATGTGTGTGAAATATTTTTTGGGCTTCAGCTTTAAAATCAGGGCTATGATATGGTGATCATTAGGGTCATAAATATCATTATGCTACGAAGGTTTGTAGCATAAGCTGGTGCCCTTTAATTAGACAACCATTTTATTTCACTGTTATTTGTATTTCTGATAAGTGTTGTTAACTGTTTATATTTTTTTCTTTTATGTTTACATTATGTGAGTGTTACTAATAAACTTATTTCTTTCTTTCTAGGTGGCCAGAAGTCACAAGCGCGCTACCGACCTTTGAGGAAGGTGTACGATCTGTTCTTGAAGATTTCAAGGTCATATCGGTCCGGAAATACTGCTCACGACAATTTGTTCCACAGATTCGTTGTGCAAAGCAAAAAGTTTCTAGAGTTAATGTAAATTAAAAAACCTTAAAAACTAATAAGAAAACCTAGTTTTCCATTTCACACTAAGATAACTTAATGTATTGTAATTAAAACGAAATGGTACATTTAAAATAATTCTTTTAAGCAATTCTTTTAATAATATCAAACATATATTAAACATCGGCTACAAAGTTCAAACATTTACTACCTTCCTTTTCCTGAATCGTAAACGTTTAGTTTTTTTCAAGTTTACGTTGTTTTCATATCTTTTTTTATTAGCAAGAATATGAAGTTATTTAAAGCTATTAAAAAATAGCCGAGTCATAATTTTATACGTAAACTGACCCACGCAACTACGCCTGCGTCTGTTTTCAATCATGCTCAGCTCTTATTGGATAAGCGTGATGTTAACTATACTATCTAAGGCGATTCACACACTGAAGTGGCAGATTTTAATATTGTATGCTAATTGCAAGTACATCGATTAGTATAGAAAACACGCCAGGTCCAACACACCGAACACGCGCCACGGCGCGGGAGCGCGTGCCGCTATCAGATTCTGCCGCCGCGCACGTAGGCGGGGCGGGCCGCAGCAGTAAACACATTTATATACAAAATTGAACAATGCCCAGCAATAAGGGATATGAAATGCAAAGAATACAGACGACGACGACAAAATGCAAAGTAACCTTTAGTTTGGTGCGGGCCGCGTACAAAGCTGTCAGGCGCGGAGGCGCGGTAAAATCTGCTCGAAGAGGCAGATCTGCTCCTCCGTCGCCACGCGCGGGATCTTCTGCCCCATGCCTACGCGCGTGGGCGCGTCGCCAGTGTGTGAATCGCCTTAGACCGCATTTACGAAGTCAGCGGGGAGCGGAGCAGCGGCGAGTGCGGCGACTGATTAAACTGCATTACACTAACTCATATTTGTTTTCTATGTAATTTAATTTTGAAAATAAACTTTTCTTTAGACAGGGTGTGTGACACATAGCGAAGACTAGAAGTGCTTTTACTTTTAAATTGCTGTTATTATGTTACGATTGATTGATTGATGTTGCCAGGTGACCTGTCAAAACAATTGTTAGATAAAGAACACAAATGATGAAATAATAGAAATATTGTAGTTTTGTAACAGTTTTTTATTTTTTTGTAATGATAAAATACGCAATAGCAATTTATTCGGTGTTGTGGGGATTTTAAAAACATACTTGAAACATAGACAAAAAAAACTCAGATCAACAATTTATGGACCATACAATGTCCCAGGTGACTTTTCTCTACCTAAGGGAAAACAAGGATGTTTTTTTATACGTGTGGAAATCCCCTCGGACCGTCACCCCACCGGGGTTTTCTATTCGGCGGGGCGATGTGTCGGACTCGAACCGACTAAAACCACACGGTGTGCCTTCTATGCTCTTCTATTTAGGAGGGGTCCAGAGTGATATCTCCTTCTGGATCCAGGGAAAACAAGGCTAGGCTAACCATGCAGTCGATTGTCTTCACACTTGCTGTGTTTGATATTCTCACAATTTTGACAGATTTTCCTTGTCTAAAACTCTCGATATAATGTTATTTTTATATTGTGATTGTGACATATAATATTTTTTACATAATATTTCTGTAAATTTACTATTCATACTGTCGATTTAGTACCATTTAATCTGGGGTAACGATTTGTTTTTTCATTCACAAGCAATTACAAAACCACATTACTTTTAGGATGTCTTCCTCTATAAGGGTCAGATAACCGTAATGTATCATGATTAATAAAAAATAAGGAGCTACCAAAGCCGATAAAAGTGATAAAAACAAGTATTAATCAAGCAAGCAATGGAGTAAACAGATCAATCTCCTAGTACGTAGTAGGTACGAACTCCTGAGAGCTTCCAAGCTTGTTTTCGAGTCGTACACTAGTTTGTTCACAGTTCAGAACTTCAGATCTGTGCCGCCATTTTACACGCTTTATATTAGCTACACCTGTATGTTTGTTTGTTTGTAACCGACTCCTTAAGGTGCGATTTGACCTACTTTTTTCGTTCAAACTTTGTAGATTTATCGAGGACCGATGACAATACACTAATTTGAAAAATAAATAAAAAAAAGTTTAAACAACTAAGCCTTTTTTTAGTCAAGAAAAAAAAAAGTTTTAAAAAACTAAACAAACACGCTTTTAAACTAAAAAGTAGAAAATAATTTTAATGTAACAAAGCGTGGGATGCTTTCTGAAAATATTTCAATAACGTCGCCCCACGCTTTGTTATATTAAAATTATTTTCTACTGTTTAGTTTAAAAGCGTGTTTGTTCAGTTTTTAAAACTATTTTTTTTTATGGAATAAAGTCCACAGATTCGTTTTACAAACGGATCTGAACGAAACGGTCTGAAACTACTGTACATGTCAACTTTGTTCAGCAAATTGGTTGTACACCCCGAAAGTTTTAGATTGTAAGTTTTATGTAATCAATATTTTTTTCTTTACTACCCTCACCCTTCTCTACAGAAACAGGCGTCCACGCCTTGTGCAGGCGCAGATACTACTATCTGCGCCTGCACAAGGCGTGGACGCTACATATTGGTCCTTCGAGCCGGATACATGTTACATACACTCATCCAAACCGGATTTGAACCAGCCCCCTATACAGTCCACTCTTAGTCCTCAGCTCTTAGATCTCAGCCCTTAAATAGTACATTTTGGTCGTCCGAGTCGGATAAACAAAGCTAATCAAAAAAAATAGTCTTAGTTACTTCTTGTTTCATCAGTTTTCTGCCAGTGAAGGTCCAGTCAAAATCGGTCCACTCGTTCCAGAGATTAGCCTGAACAACTAGACAGACAGACGGAAAGACAGACAAAAAATTAAATAATTGTTTTTATGTAATTAGTACCGTAGATATATACTTCGATATGCATTTCATAAAAAAAAAATATTCATTTGATATTACATTGACTCTTCAATTTTATTTATTTGTAGACTACGTTGTTGGTCTAGTGGTTAGCGTATGCAGCCGATCAAGAGGTCTTAGGTTCGATTCCCGGGTCAGACCAAATGTTTGTGTGATCCGCAAATATTTGTTTCGGAGTTTGGGTGTTTTCTATGTATAATATGTATGTATTTACAAAAAAAATGTATGTATTTATATCAGTTGTCTAGTACCCATAATACAAGCTCTGCTTAGTTTGGGACTAGATGGCGTTGTGTGTAAGATGTCCGAAATATTTATTTATTCTTAGCTTGACCTGTAATTTATTTAATCCCGATATGTAGTCTTTATATATAGGGTGCAATAAAGTTCATTAAACTCTGTACTCATATTGATTGCTTTGTGACCGTAGAGGGTTCCTTAACCCGATTTTAAAACGATTACTAAAGAAAACATCTAGACTTTCCAAGTTTCTACCTAATCTAACTTGCTTGGTTAAAATTGCATGGACAGAATACAATCGGCTTAGTGCTGGCTTTTCTATGCCTCTATGCCTATATAAATAAATAGTAAATATAAATACATAAATATTTCGGACACCTTACACACAACATCATCTAGTCCCAAACTAAACAGAGTTTGTATTATGGGTACTACACAACTGATATAAATACATAAACATACTTTTTTTTTTGTAAATACATACAATGTTTCATATGGAAAACACCCAGACTCTTATACAAATAATTGTGGATCACACAAATCAAAACATATCACTTTATAAGTTTTTATCCTATTGTAAATTTTAACACATTACGTAAGCGGAAAAAAAAAGCAATCAAAACGGTTGAGCCATTTCCGAGATTAGTTTTTTTTTATATGTTTAGCCTACCAAAGTGACTCTACCCTGCCTGATGGAAAGCATGAGCAGAATCCAAGAGTGGGGAAACCATACATCATTGCCGCACATGCAGACAGTAAAGTATGGCGGCCCACACTATGGCGGCTTAGTAAGATGCTTTTTCACGCCCCGCATAAAGGACCCGGGATCATAGTGGGAAGGAAACCCGTGGGCTGGCAGTGAGTTCCACCTTTTGACTGCTCGGCATAAGAAGGAAGATCCGAACTGTTTCGTTCTGGTGCGTATTTCCATAACAAACACACAGACAAAGAGACAAAGATTGAAAAAAAAATTGAATTGAGTTTATTTACTTTAATGAAGACCCTCCAATAGTATGTTTTTCAATATCTTTATTGTACAGATATCGATCTTTTTCAATTATAGTAAATGTAGATATAGAATTTTAGAGTGTATATTAAAATGCAGCCGCATCACTTAGCGATGGCAGACCGCAGTACCGCAGACACGTGTTTAAACAATACACTATGCCTCTCTTCTTTAGTCATAAATTAAATATCAGTACGTTATTATCAGTAATGAAGTTAGTTGTAATTAAAAGTATTCATGTATTATTTTATGCATGCAGTAGGTAGTAGAGCCGTGCTGATTTCTGTACGAATTGGTTGGCTCGACCGGGGAAATTCTACCCTCACACAGAAGACCAACCTATAATAACGACAGCATTCATGCTTTCGTGTTTCGTTAGTGAATGTGAGACCGGAAGCCCAATCATTTTCCTTCATTTTCCCGGCCTCACATCTCACGAAACCGCCGTGGTATGGGCCACCAGGCTGCATTGTATGCACTCATAATGAGGATGGTGACCCCTACCCCTGAATTCTACTCATGGTTTCCACTAGGCAAAGTAGAGTTACTTTGGTAGGGTTAAAAATCTTCTTCTTAGTCTTTATTCCCAAGTTTATGTGGGGTCGGCTACTAGTTCAACCGGTTTTACCTGAATTTCAGTTTTTCCACGGAGCGACTGGTATCGGACCTCCGCAACCCTAAGGGAGAAATGAAATTCGAAGATTGAACTAGTTGTCAGTATATTTGAGGGCACTGACTTCCCAATAATGATTGCCATAGATGTTCATGACAACCGGGACCGACGGCTTTACGTGCTTAAAAATAAAAAAGTAAAATAAAATCCTTCAAATTGCACGGTCAACTACTAATTACTACTGTCTCCCCGAAACATTTTCATCCATTTTAAGGTTGCCTGGAAAAGATTGCTTTTATCAATGAAGACGCCCTTCGTATGTACATACATTAGATTTATATTTGTCATTTTATGAAGTATCTCTTGTAAATTTGTTATATGGTTTACAAATAGAAAAGTGTTCTATCTATCTATCTACGTTATACCATAATTATAACTATAAGGCTCATTATTAGGCTATCAGAAGCTTTGTACCATACATTCCCACTTGAAAGTAATAAAATAGTGGCCCTATTTTCGTAACCCTTCATCCTATTAACATTTCGGTGTCACACCAAACCGGCTTAACTCGGAATCTTCAATATGTGTACAGGTGAAATAACCGAAAATCGATTATTTAAGCTTAGCCTTGTTGAAATGTAATCCTAAATCAACAAGGCAACAAATTACAAAGCTTGCAAACACGTTCGTGTGTCCTCAACAATCACTATTTGACTTCCAGTGAAGGCCTCACCTTTGAATCTAAATAAACCTACATAAACAGATTTTAATTAAAACAAAAGTATGAATAAGTTTAATGAGAAATCAGTTATATTATTAGAATATTTATCAGAACTCCAGCATTTATGAACCGGTTTAGAAAATGAGAAGTAGATAAGCTATGTTTCTACCCAATTACGAAACCAAAAGAATTCGTATTTTTTTGGTGTTCTATGTTTAAAGTATGTCTTTTTAACCGACTTCAAAAAAAAGGAGGATGTTCTCAATTCGTCGGAATCTTTTTTTTTTTATGTATGTTCAGCGATAATTTCGTCGTTTATGAACCGATTTCAAAAATTCTTTTTGCATTGGAATGGGCGTAGCCACCATATCGAGATCTGATGATGGGATCCTAAGGAAATCGAGGGAACTCCTCAAATATCATAGGCACGATTGTCGCGATTTGGGTACTTGGAATAGTTTTTCATTGAAGTCGGTTCCTTTTTGTTAAAATTATATAATTTGGCGTAGCACCTAAAGTACTTCACTGATTTGAATGCATGAAGTGTCAATATATTCGTAGTAACATAGATCTGGGTCACATAGGCACGTATGTTTTCATATTTCTTTGCTTAATTGATTTTGGCGTTTAAGTTTTGGGTTGATTCGACTTTAATTTGAAATTTAAGAGGCAATTATGAAAATTAGAAAAATGAATTCAGCTTTTATTGTATGTAGTTTACTTACCATACTGTGAAAAAGCAACTAACTTCGTTATGAAATATATTCTTAGTAAGAAACAGTAACCTCTTTCGTGATAGTTCTGCGCACAGTTTGTTCAATAGATAAAAATAGCTAAACAAACATAGGAAGGGCGTTTACAAAGGGGACGTGTACCAAGTAAGTGATATTCAATATCAGTAAACTTTACCTTTGACACAACACTTTGACGATACTTCCTCGCTTTGTAAGAATGCCTATGTGCGTATAACCTTTATATAAAACACTAGCTGACGCCCGCGGCTCCATTCTCGTCCGATTTGTTGATTAAGACATAAGATAAATATTTTAGAAACTTGCAATGTTTTAGTAAAATCGCACCTTTGCGCACATATGCAGCGCGTAACGAAAATGTATATCTATACTGCGACCATGCAACCGAATGCAAATGTAAGATAACAGTGAATATGAAATAAAATATAATTGAAAAAGATAAAATGCAAATGAATAATTGTTTAATAGTAGATAGTTTGTTAGAGGTATCGTACATAAGTACCAGCGTTCCGGTCAACTATATATGTTGTTCGCACAGTCAGAATTAATCAATAAAATAAAAATGTACATAAAATAACTACCTTGATATTCCATTTATTATTCTATTATATTCTATATTTATGTATATCTTTGCATTAGAAGTAAAACATGATGATTAAGTTGGGAATCCCTAACAACATGTACAATGGCTGACCGAACTGAATAAGTAAATAAGTTTTATTTGCACATATGGTTTGATCTGTGGCCTTGCTACATGATAAAGCATATTTATAGTTAAATTATGAAGTTTTATTGTGTAATCTCTAATTTCATTTAAACAACATTTTAAGGTACGGTGAAAATCCCCATCAAATGATTTCAATAAATCGTACTAATATTATAAATGCGAAATTAACTCTATCTCTCCAGCTTTCACGACTGAAGTAATTGATATTAAGGTACACCGATAGTCCTAGAGCCTGAGAAAAGAACACAGGCTAGGTGAGACTTTTTATCGCGGTAACGCAATATGTAGTGTATGTCACACTACATATTGCGGCAAAGGCGAAAGCAAGATCTTCATAATCTACAATAGCCTTAGTAAACTAACTACTAGAAAGTAAAAACTACTAAATAGTAAAGAACTATTTCGGCCATCTTATACACAACGTCATCTAGTACCGAACTAAGCAGAGCTTGTATTATGTTAACTAAACAATTGATATAATACATAAACATACTTTTTTTGTAAATTCATACATATTATAATTATATAGAAAACACCCAAACTCTGAAACAAATATTTGTGGATCACACAAATATTTGTTTGTCTGACCCGGGAATCAAACCTGAGACCTCTTGATCAGCAGCCGCAAAAGAATTCAGAGTCCAATTCAATTGAGTAATAACCACGTACTAATCGAATAAAGTGGTGATAGCTTACAATTAGAAGTAAGTGTCGATTAATAGTTTTGGGATTCTCCGAAACATCACTCTATATGATAGGCTTACAAGACATGGCGTGACGTAACTGTTTCATACGACTTGCCAAAACAAAATGAAGAATTATATTATTCTCTACATATAAAGAATACATTTTAAAAAAAAACTTCGGGTACAGTGACCAAGAAACCGGTAGTTAGGGCTCCAAAGAAAGGAACATGTCTTCTGTATCAGACCCTTGATCCAGCCGTCTAACGTGAGCCTCTTAAAGTGTTGGTCGAGGTTCTCGGCAATCAAAGCATGAGCAGAAACAAATATCGGAATAATGATCACGTTCTTCGTACTACATGTTTTTCAAAAAGAAGACCAATAGTTGCCTTTTTGTACACTTTCTATTATATTATATTCTTTTCCAAAAGGATTTTCTTTGCGGAAATAGGGATTATAATTACCAACTCGATATTATTCTCAACATATTTATAAACAATACATTAAAAAAAATAGACTTCGGGTACAGTGACCAAGAAACCAGTAGTTAGGGCTCCAAAGACAGGAACTTAAAGAAAAGTTAAGATTAATAAAATATTTCATGTTCGTTTTCATAAAAGCACTATTTTCTAAAAAAAAATGTTAAATATCGACAAAAACAGCTTTTCAAATTAACGGTCACTGTCACAATGAATTCCTTGAAGAAAATATTCCAAAAGAATGCATTTTTGTAAAGAAATCACAATTTTAGTAACTTGTTTGTTCTGAACCCACCTCGAGACCTTTATCGGTAAAACGACCTTTCATGTAAGTGTCAGATTCAGCACAATGGGCATATTATAATATCACATTCCCAAAATACACTAGGTATATAAATATCGGTATTTTTATAAATACGGAGCGCAGACCGATACCAGCGGTACTAATCGTCACCACGGGGCAAACCCCTACTATTATAAATGTGAAAGTAACTCTGTCTGTCTGTCTGTTTGTTACGTTTTCACGCTGAACCGATTTTGATGAATTTTGGTATAGATATAGATAGAAACTTGCGAAAGGACACAGGCTACTTTTTACCGCGATAACCGATATACACGCGGGCGGAGACGCGGGCATGAGCTAGTATAATCTAAAACAGAAGTATCCTAAGTTACTCCTTACTTCATCTACTATCTGCCAGTTAAAACTTGTCAAAATCGGTCAAGACATTGGTCGGAACAAACAGATGGTTAGACTGCAATTTTAAAAATTTTGTAGGGACCGTGTAAACTTTCATACTTATATGCATTTCGTTTTCTTTATATAATTATATTTAACCCTACCAAAGTGACTCCACCCTGCCTTATGGAAAACATGAGTTGAATTTAGGAGTAGGAGTGACCATCCTCATTGTGAGTGCATACAATGCAGTGTGGTGACCCACACCATGATGGCTTAGTGAGATGTGTCTGCATGTCGACTACCTCGATGGCGCTGGTGGGAGCGTATGTGACTGCGTTTCGATTCCCGAGTCAGACCAAATGTTTCGGAATTTGAGAATTTTCTATGTATAATATGTATGTATTTACAAAAAAAAAAAGTATGTTTATGTATTTAAATCAGTTGTCTAGTACCCATAATAGAAGCTCTGCTTAGTTTGGGACTAGATGGCATTGTGTGTAAGATGTCCGAAATATTTGTTATAATAATATCATTTATCTATTCTCCCGGCCTACTAGTTTGGTCTTCTGTGTGAAGGTAGTACTGAATTCAGAGTGGCTCTACAACCTACCTAAATGTGTGAAAGTTAACTGAAAATCTGTTAATTTGAAAACAAAAAAAAGACAATTTGATTTCATTCATTGGTATAGATTTACGGCACTTAATGACAATTTGCTCTGAAACCACAATGTGTCTGGAGGCCGTTGCCTCTCATATTGCTGTGTAAAACAGACTATTGAGCTGTAAACATTATGTTTACACTCACATATTAAAACTAGTCGCGCAAGAACAGGATTAAACCTTGTTTATATAAATTATAGGGTTCATTACTCCGCTGTCAATAAATTAGGCTGCTTTTCTTGTTTTTTGTTTTGTCTTTTTACTGGAAAAATGGCAATGTTTATATTATATGGATTTATACTATATTATACGTTTTATTTTATACTAGTTGATATCTTTCATTGATAGTCAACTCATATTGTAGCATTATGATATAAATATATTCTATGTTTTATTTTATTTATTTATTATAGCCTTCCTCGATAAATGAGCTTAAATATCCCATTTATGCCGATTTGAAAGATTTTTTAAATCGGTCCAGTAGCTCCTGAGATTAACGTGGTCTTACAAACAAACAATCAAGCAAACTCTTCCACTTTATAATATTATCTAGTTTAAACTGCGACTAAGGTTGCCAGCCCTAAATGTTGTTAATATTAACTGAAATAATTCACTAAATTATTAATCGGTTTGGAATTTTATGTTCATCTTTTTTCTTAATTTAATTAAAGTTTAAAACTATGCTTCAATAGGGTTACTCGTAATTTTAAAAAAGCAATTCCGCAGACATCAACTTCTAAGCGGTCGAGTTTTTAGTTTCTTAATTACTATTTTTCAGACAAGCTTCACCCCGCTGTGTTACTTGCAATTGTTAGAACGGTACAATAAAACTGTGGGGCTCAGCTTTTAAAGCAGTTCTGCTATCATTTGTCCAGTGGAAGCCAAATATCGAACCATAACGATAATCAAGGCAGTAGACAACCCTATCTTAATAGTATTCGTAGATGATAAGATAGTTATGTCGAACACTCAATTTGCAACGTCATTTATTATCTTTAGATCGATAGAGCTTCGTCCTACGAGTACCAAATATAACCAACATTAAACTTACCATACAATTTTACCACTTACAAATGCAAACAATATTCGTTTAAAGTAGTATGCAGTTGTAGACTACTAGCTTTCGCCCGCGACACTGCTCGCGGTATAAAGTAGCCTATATTCTTTCACATATGCTCTACACTACTTGTATAATAAATTTCATGCCAAGCCCTACACTAAATGTACTTGTCGATCTCATATTTGGATCTCACTACCGCATAACATCAGGTGTAGTGTGGTCAATCTTGAAATTTAAAAAAAAAAACTAATTCCACGAGGACTCACAGGTGATATTCCTTTTGTGCTTAGATGCAATATGTAAGGAGTAACTTAGGTTACTTTTATTCCAGGTTTGCACAAAAATATACCTAAAATCAATGAAATAGAGAATGATATCCCATGCAATATCAACAAAAAGCGGCCAAGTGCGAGTCGGACTCGCCCATGAAGGGTTCCGTATCAGCAAGTAACATCATATAAAAGTTCTTGTAGTTCGTTGTAACTTTGATCGATGTTTTTATACTGGTGTATTGATTGGATGAAAGGTAAATTGCGTGTTACGATTTATGACGAATTAAAAAAAAACTACTCACTAGATCTCGTTCAAACCAATTTTCGTTGTTAGTTTGCATGGTAATGTACAACATATATTTTTTTTAGTTTTATCACTCTCTTATTTTAGAAGTTAGAGGGGGGGGGACACACATTTTTCCACTTTGGAAGTGTCTCTCGCGCAAACTATTCAGTTTAGAAAAAAATGATATTAGAAACCTCAACATCATTTTTGAACACCTATCCATAGATACCCCACACGGATAGGTTTGATGAAAAAAAAATTTTTGAGTTTCAGTTCCATGTATGGGGACCCCCAAAATGTATTGTTTTTTTTCTATTTTTATGTAAAAATCTTAATGCGGTTCACAGAATACATCGACTGACCAAATTTCAAGAGTATAGCTCTTATAGTTTCGGAAATAATTGGCTGTGACATACGGACGGACAGACAGACAGACAGACAGACAGACTTGACGAATCTATAAGGGTTCCGTTTTTTGCCATTTGGCTACGGAACCCTAAAAAACCGCTGCAAATACCACGTCGTACCATTCGTAACTAAGAATCAACTACGAGTATATCGTAATGAAAATTTTCACCGAAGATTTGCTTCCAACAAGTGTATGTGTGAAGTCACTCGCAGTATTAACATAGAGTAATGAATATTGAAGTGGCTTATTAAGATTTACTTCATGAAAGGTTAATTATGATGCTCAGGAATAATAGCAGTACAGTATGTACTGTGAGTCACATAGATGTTAAGGACACTCATGATCGGGTTACGCAATTACGAGTAGAGGAACGTTGTAAGCATGTTGTAAAAAGACACGTTACACGTTATAGCCAGGCATTTGATGTAACTTGCGTATGTGTGGGTGTACACTATCAGCTATACGACATAGAGCTCTGCAAAATGCATTGATATATAAAAACTCTAGATGCACAGTCTCAAACAAAAGCAGCATACGAAACTATCCTTCGTAGTCATTGATTTATTGAAATATCAATGTAGGTAGTTTTAGTTATGCTATAAACATATCTTTTGCAAATTCATTATTACGCGCATTGGTTAAAGTTTTTATTACAAAGCAGTGTACAATGACCAATCAAATTTTACTACCGAAGTTTTGAATAAGAACAGGGTCGTTTGGATTATGCGACTAAAATAAAAGGTTGTGTAATAGTCGTTCTCACACTGAAAAAGCGGCCATTGAAATTTGTCGTATTATACTTGGACCGTTGAGTAAAGTTTTTAGACAAATTAAATCAAAATCACATGTTGCTTCCGATATTTAGTCATAAAAACAACAAAAACAAATTAACAAACTCTTTTACTTACCGAAAATACGATATATCATCCTTGTTTAACGTTCTTGACGTAATATTTTTACAATTCCTCACGGACACTTCGGTATTTTTAACGTGCGCACAGAGACGCGAGCGACGCGAGACTATTTGAAATAGTAGCACAATTTTAAATTGTGCGCTTATTTTATGAGGACGGTTTAGAGACGCTGAGTGTGTATCTTGGGTTTTTTAATCCATCAATGGCAAAATGTTATAAGTTTTCATTATGATTGTTTTTTATAATTAAAAAACTAACTGCATGTTATGATTTTCTGTTAACTAAAGTAATTTTTATACTTCATTTATCATCTCGACTGCCTTGGTGGGCCAGTGCTAGTATATGTTATTGCAGTGCTTCAATCAGGTTCGATTTCCGGGTCGGACCAAATGTTTTTGTTTTCCGCAAAGATTTGTTTCGGAGTTTTGGGTATTTTCTATGTATAATATTTATTTATTTACTAAAAAGTATGTTTATTAAATGTATTTATATTTTCCAGTGCCCATAATAAAGTCTCTGCTTAGAACCAAATTATATAGGGTTGTGGGTAAGATAGCCGAAAAAATAAATAAACATTATTTATCATCAAGCTTAAGGTTCTTACAACAACGGCATGCCCGCGTCTCTGTCAACAATATCCTAACAGATTTATAACTACTATAATTAGCAACAATCTACTATAATACTTCTTTATACGTCCATGTATAAATACCAACTCCCTGAGCGGTAAAATTTTAATCCAAGCTTGCGACTAAACACGTGCATGTACTGAAAGAAAAACATAAGCGGGTACAGAATTTAATTAGACTGCAAGCTGCCAGAGAAAGGGGACCTCGGGCAGCAAACTAAATTGCCTGGTATGGTTGCCTGGTTGGTTGCCTGGTCAGGCCCAGGTCACACAATATATAATGATTGGTCAATAGACAGGAGGAGGCCTCTGTGGCTTCCTAGTTAGGCACAGCTCCGATCTTAAGGAGGACCTGAAATAAAATGGCCCGGGTCCTCAGAGCAGGGTACCTGAGACCGACCGTCATTTTTAGCGGAATCACTACATACTTCTGGTTCCTCAGTCCCCAAGGAGCCAAAGATCCAAAGGGATTTTTCCACCCCATCAACAGAAAAAAAAGGTACAAAGTTTGATACTAAATAAATGTAACAATCGGTCAAATCAACCTGTCAAATTACACAACATAATTATGACGCATACCGGAATCATCTTCATTACCAACATGATCATAAATCATTCAGTATCAGCTCATTAATGGTGGCCAAATTACTTTCGCAGACACACATATACATCACTACGTACTTCGATAAGATAAAGAGCTGGTACTACACATGTATTATTCTTAATAAGCTTTAAACAGATTTTATCTAAGAAGTCATTAGCAACCGATAGTACAAACCACGGTGATTGATTTTGGGCTTCCAGCATCCAGCTTCTGCCGGCTATTTTGCCTAAATCGTCACTTAATCTCAACGCTGTCTCCCTTCTAAAACTCTTTTATTTAAAGTTTTCGATTCTACGGGTTACATGGTTACTGGTCAGCCCACCGTCATTTTAGCTCGCTAACCCGATGGGCTATGCCAAAGAGCTTACTTCTCTGCCGAATTGCCTCATACCTGATCACACTGAGTGACCATGAGCGCCCATTGCCCTTAGAGAAACACCGAGCACAGCCCAAACATATGAATTTGAATGCACTAACTTGCTTGCTTAAACTTAATTCAAGAAAAAATGAACAGAATGGCTGAAAGAGAAATTTCATAAACGAATATAATAATCTTAATAATATAAAGCTGCAGAGTTTGTTTGTTTGTTTGTTTGAACGTGCTAATCTCTGGAACTACTGGTCCGATTTGAATGATTATTTCAGTGTTGGGTAGTCCATTTATCGAGAAAGGCTATTTTTTTTTTTCAAAATTAGGGATCCGTAAAAAAATTGCTATTTTATAACACAAGGTGTAAAATCGAAAACCTATTTTTTACACGGAAACGAGAAAAACGCAGGTGAAACCGCGGGGCACGTCTAGTTTGTCATATCGCGAAGAGTAGAAGGTAAGATTTATAGAATGTTGAGTTGTAGGTATTATCTGAATTTTATTCAATAGACATTTATTATTGTTGTATTGCTAGTTAGACATGTTTAAAATTAATTTGACGATATTTTGTTGTTATGATTATGATTAATTCTTTGTTGTTATGACATCTTTGACTTTGATCGCAATAGTTCAATTCCATCATTTATATTATTTTCAATTTATTTTAATACCTAAGAAATATGCGTTGTCTGGAACAACTTTATTTTTAAATTTCGCGTAATATGTATTTATACATATGAGAATATGTAATGACTTTTAGCACTATTGAAACTAATACATATTAACATTGTAAATGACTTTCCTTTTGATAAATGTTTCTGTTAATATAGGTCATGATTAGCAAGCATGACGATATAATAAATTCTAGTCAGACAAAAGAACTCTTATCCGATAGAAGATAATCTACTTTGGCACTTACAAAGTTGTTCGCAATCTAAAACTTCGTGTGTTAGCAGAGGTAAACTCAATTCGATAACTAAGCGATATTATTTTCTTTACAAGTTATAGAAAGCATTGTTTACTGTCATGTAATTCTTTCGATATATTTCGGGTGTTATTTATTAGAATTAGAAGTTTTAATATATAAAATGTTAGCTTTTGGTTGCAGCTCCGCCCGCGTGTATGACGGTTACCGCTATAAAGAGTTGTGTGTGGTCTTCATTGAGAATCAAAGTATTACCCGATATATCCCGACATATTCAATAACAATCATCGTTTTGACTAATTATGGAATGCGAAGGCTTCAACAAATTATACACCTATATATTCCTCATGAATCACTTTGTATTACTACTATTACACTTTGTCGTCACTCTATAGCGCATTAAAATATTTACAATTCATTTTTAGATATTGTTGCCAGTAAAAGTTTCTTTAAAAATTAACATGACATATTTATCGAACTATTCTTTTATTCCATTCCTCATTCTTTCTACAAATAATGTCGATGCTTCACATGTGTCAGACATTATTTTTCTTGTCAAAGCCTACTTTTAGATTTTTCGGAAGCCGGTCTCCATTTATCTCATCCACATTTTTATTAAATTAATTACGACAACGACTTGAAGACGAGAAGACTTTACAATTGAAGACGTTAAATACTCGACATTCGCCATCTTGTCAAAAGAAGAATTTAAACTAAATTGTCATATAATAGTAAAAACAATGACTTTGACCGTAAACGCAAAGCTTGAATTGTCCACATTCCGAAAAACAGGAAAATATGCGGAGGATACCTTTCTCTTGAAGTTGAAGAGGACTGACGCATATTTTGATGACGGACATTTTGAGTAACTGGGTTTACAGCTCATCGCTTTGTGTAATTATGTATTGCGGTTATAATAATACCACTTTTTCACGCGTGCTCATTTGTGGTTATGTAAATGTCAATCAACTGAAGTTTATTGTTATTTTCTGTCATTTGATAATAGTGGTCTTGACGTCTCATATTGCTCTATGTAATCTGATAGCATAATGGCTAGTATGAGGGAGACGTCAATTAGTTAAACTTTAGTCAAACTTTGGAGATCTTAGACTTATAAGAGACTCCCTAAACCTTTAACAGACCTACCAAAATTTCTGATTTGACCCGGATTGCAAACGAATCCCCGCCCGGATGCTCCCCAAAAAGGAAACTAACCCAATAAAAATGTAATGATATATTAAAAAAAAAAATAACATTTAACGTATGTGCATTCACACATACGCATTCACATATACTCGCATTCTGTTTACGGAAAGTATTTCATAAGTAATATTCATGCGTTACTTAGTGAAGACGTATGTACGGATGTTAGTTGCGTCAATCACAACAATATGTCGGACGGATCGGATTAAGATAAAATTTAGCACAGAGATGCGTTATACTTTGATATATCATTTAAGTATTTTAATGAAATATATAAATATGATAAAAATATAAAAGATTAGACACAAACGCAGCTAAGTTCTAGGTATGATTTTAAAATTTAAATCATAAGTTATGACTATAAGACCTCATAATTTCATAACATGAAATCGAGTACAAAAACAATTAGCTTTGAGGCCATTTCACAATATTTGTTATTGATACTGACACGGGGACTGAATCACATTGTTATGATGTAGGAGACAGGAACTTAGACGAATAAATACACGTACATATCGACGGGATTCCAACAATGACTAACAACTATTGTAATTGATGAAATAGACACATTTCCCTATTATTCAAAGTTATACGATACATTCTCTTTTATAAGCCATTTCATGAACAACCCATAACGTCAAACTGCTGGGCTCGGGTCTTCTCTCAAGAGACGGTTAAGGTTAATACTTCCTAATTTAAAATGCAAACGTAGAAAAAGCAATTCAAATTTAATCAAACTATTTTAGTTACTTTACGAAAATTAGTACCAACATAATTATGTTGTCAGGTATACGTACAAATACCGTCTGGCCATATAGATTCATATAGAAAAAAAATACATTTGAATTTGGAATCTGTCATTGTTATAAATAAATATTCTTGTTTTCGCGCCAATTCGTGTAAGAAAACTGCAACGAAACAGCATCGAGTGCGCGCGATTCTATCGATTCATATAAGAGCATCTCAATTCACTTGGTATTTTATGAGCTCTTTCCAAATTTTAGCTAATAAAAAGCATCTATTAACATTTGTCGAGAATTTCTCCCTTCTGACTCATTTTTTGTTAAAATATGTATGTACTCGTACAGACGAATCATAAATACAATTCTTGTTTCAAATATAATTTGAACTTTTATTCCTATAAATTGTGTATCTGTACTAATATTAATAATTCGAAAGTAACTCTGTCTGGCTATATGTCTGTTATGCTTTCACAGCTAAACCTTCGTACCGATTTCTGTGGTATTTGGCATAGAAATATTATGATTCTTGATTATGGACATCTGTATGTTTCTTTTTACCGCGATAAACGGCATACACATGGACGTAGCGGCGAGCAAATACAAGAAAAGTATCGTATTTGCGAACCAAATGACTGCACTAATATACTTTACAGTTAAAATTACCCACTTTATTACATGTAGGTTGTATAACATAAATAACTAAATGGTATACATTAGACCATTGAGTGTTGAGTGAAAGAAACTGATAAAGATTTCTTTAAAACAAACTTCAATTTGTCGTGCTCACAATAAACCGAACTGTTGAATAGCACAGACGAAGACGTGTTTCATTATCCTCTGCGCCAATAATCCCAACATTACATAACGACTAAAAGTATTCTTCTTCTTCTTCTCCCTTTGATGAAATGGCAACCAGCCGAATCTCAGCTATTTCTGCCAATGTCAAGTATAACGTCTTCAATTGTAAAGTATTTTAGTCTTCAAGTCATCGACGTAATAATTTAATGATAAAAAATGTAGATGACATGAAATGGGGACCGTCTTCCGAAAAAAAAACTAAAAGTATTCAGTAACCCTCTACCGAAGTCTGTTACATCTTGTCTTGAAGATGTCCAAATGTCAAAAGCAGAATTTTTTGACATAAAAGGTCACCACGTGATTAGCTTTGATCCCGAGCGCCAAAACTGTTTACATTGTTGTTATGTTCACGTCTTAAACACACATGTTGTCGTTTATATCATAGTCGCTGGAAAAATAAATAGATTGGTTCAATGTTTATAATAAAGACATACTGGATTGCTATAGACACTAGGAGAATACGATTTGTTACTGCTTAGAATATATGTATATCAATACTTTTCGATGCAACTCTATTTATGACTCGTCCACCTTCCAAAGAGATATACACATATATTTGATAGCTAATGTACCATCAATCATTACTTTCCTTACGCGGTCAAACGTCGTTGCCTAAAAGGTTGATAACCCAAGGATTTCAAATAACACGAACCAAAGCCAAATACTCAATCTTCACTTTGAAGAATAATGTAAATTTAAAAAGGTTCAGACAATAGTCTTTTGTTGGAATATTTATATTAGGTAGACGGCTAGACCTAAGGATAATAATCTAGTCGGACATGATAACAAACGATTATATTCTTCGAAATATAAAATGTTTTAGCTAGAAAATTATATGATGAAGACACTTTTAGAAAATACTACAGTATGTTACCTTTAGATGTTATAGTTTAAATTAACATAGAAATAAAATAATAGAGCTTGTCAAACTGAATTGAATCCTCACATTTCTGCAGCTTTTGACGTTATTGCGAATATTTTGTTGGAATGAACAAACTATGGAAAAAAACTATTTTACAAAGAAGATGATCATCTTCGTTAACATTTTAACAATTTGAATATTTTTCAAAGTTATTAAAATTATTAGTTGTCTGAGTAAGCCTATGTATGTATTTCTTAGTTGCCAAATAATCTTACGACTTAGCGATTTTTTTTTAATATATATAGGCTACCAAAGTTACTCTACCCCGCCTGATGGAAATCATGAGCAGAATCCAAGAGCGGAAGAAACCACACATCATTGCTGCGAATGCAGACAGTAAAGTATGGCGGCCCACACTATGGTAGCTTAGTGAGATGCTTTTTCACGCCCCGCTTAAAGGACCCGGGATCATAGTGGGAAGGAAACACGTGAGCTGGTAGCGAGTTCCAGCTTTTGACTGCTCAGCATAAGAAGGAAGACCCGAACTGCTTCGTTATAGTGCGTATTTCCTCCACTCTGAAGCGGTGACTTCCAAGTCCAGCACGTGTTGTCCTGTAAAGGAAGGGAGAAGGAGGGACCAGTTGGAAGAGCTCTACCGAACACTCACCATGATAAAGGCGATAGAGGACCGCCATGGTAGCGATGTCTCTCCGCAACTGCAGAGGCTCCAGGAACTCGGTAGTTTCGGGACAGTCAATAATGCGGATTGCTCGCCGCTGCAACCGGTCGAGAGCTTCAAATAAATATTGCGCGGATCCATCGCAGAGGTGAGAACAGTACTCCACGCAGGAACGAACCTGGGTCTTGTAGAGAAGACACAGATGCCCCGGCGAGAAAAACCGTCTCACCTTGTTTAGCACACCGAGCTTCCGCGAGGCCGCCTTGGTGACGCTCTCTATGTATTCCCGTCGGTTGAGATTCCGGCAAATATCCATACCCAGGATACCGAGCTTGTCCTGCATTGGCAGTTGAGTGGTCTGAAAGGTAGGTCTTTTTGTAGTGAGTGCGCACACCTGTGATTGCTGGTTCTCTAAAACTTATTCATTTCCGGTCTTGAAGTAGGTCATTTTATTTTACACACCAACAGCCAGCCCACCTTCGCATGTCTTCTGCTATAGTATGCATATAAACCTTGTGTTTGAATTATTTTATCTATTGCAGAAAACTGTACCAAAATTTTACCAAAATCCAGCATGGTCCTAATATAATATATAAAGTAAAAATTCTTGACTTACCTTTACGGAGTATACTATAAATATGTATCTATATAATTCTGGATACAGCTACTCTTCGATAAAGAAAAATACCTTTGAAGTACAAAAATATCTTATTTATCTACCTTTCGAATGCAGCTTAGTTTAACACTTGAGTTGAACGCACCCAACCGTCTAGCTGCTCTATTGTAGGATTAGAATACAAAGAGCTGATATACTCAACATTGTAGTACTTAAGATTGTATACTTAACCAAAAAAGAAATATTCTCAGCTAAAGAATCCTGTTGTACCTTTAGAAAAGATCTTTGTATGTTGCATTCAATTATGTTGCACAATTTCATCCTTTCGGTTAACTACAAGATTTTAAATTGCATTATTTAAAAATTGTTATGACTTGAGATGCAAGTTGCATGTTTCATATTATGTCGGCTATACTCTTGAAATCAAAAAAAAAAGGTCGTTTAAATACTTTTAACAAATTAATCAAAATTGATTTTCTCAATTATATCGATGTTTTCTATTCTTGCTTTGAAGCCTTTTTTACTTTTAATATTTTTATTTTAATATATTGATATGTAAGCTTTACTTCCAGACACTTGTTCAATTGACTGCCTTGTTGGTCTAGTGGTTAGCGTATGTAACTGCTGATGAAGAGGTCTCGGGTTCGATTCCCGGGTCGGACCAAATATGTCGGACCAAAATTCACAAATATTTGTTTTGTAGTTTGTCTGTTTTCTATGTATAATATGTATGAATTTACAAAAAAAGTATGTTTATATATTTATATCGGTTATGTAGTATACAATATGTATATAATATGTAGTATACCCATAATACAAGCTCTGCTTAGTTTAACGATGACTTTGTGTGTAAGATGTCCGAAATATTTATTTATTTACTATTACTCACTAAATATGATTTCTTAAAACAAATATTCTACATTTATTAATGAAGTTTTAAATATCAATTTCAATTTGAAATATTTTACGGTTTCTTAGAAAAAAGGGTTTGAGTAAAGACTCCTGTCTAAACTTGACAGACTGACAATGGAGTGACAAGGGTTCCCCTTTTTCTTCTGAAGTAGTAAATCTTAAATAGTGAGTCAAGTAAAATTAAATGAAAAAGAGCTTCATTTTATCTTCATTACACAATGAAGATAATTCGCTCTATGTTCTGTACTTACACCACAAAAGCAATTATAAAGTAAACTATGTCTGTCTGTTTGTCCCGGTAATTTCTGGACCAATTTTGACGTAACTCTCACCGGCAGATGATTGCTGACATAACACAAGGAGTAACTCAGGCTATTTTTTTTAAGACTACCTTTGCTTCACGGCGTTACTCGCGATTTACAACTAAAACCGAGGGTAGCACTGCGACTCTCAGCTAGGCGTCAATAAATTGGCACTAACTATTAAAAATCTAGCTTTTAAATTTAATAACAATGATAATATTAACTCCTTTATGTAGGAGAACAATGACGCATAGAAAATACGTCTTTAAAACAACAAAAAAACTAGGTTTATATCATGTGTGGGTGTTTCCTTCTACCTATGCATTGAACTTTTACGTATGTGCATGTTATGCGAGCTCACTGCCATTGTCCTAGGTCAGGGATTGGAGATTACGACAAAAGTTTAAAAGCTTTTGTTAGACATGTTATTACCTCTATTTCTAGAGGTTATGACATTGCTGTTGAGGATTTTTGATTGTTATTTTTAGTTGTTAGTGCCAAGCTAAGTATGTTTTGTACATGTATCAAAAGCATAAGCCTTATTATAGTTACGTCCATGAATAAACGCGTTGCTAAAGCATTATGGTACGTTGCTATGTAACGTGTGACTAGGCTTTTCAAGCTTGGATATGTCTATAAAATATATATTATAACACACAACAGCATCTACTCCGAAACTAAGCAGAGCTAGTGCCATGGATACTAGACAACTGATATAAATACATAGATATACTTTTTTTTTGTAAATACATACATAGAAAACACCCAAACTCCGAAACAAATATTTCCAGATCACACACACTTTTAGTCCGACCCGGGAATCGAACCCGAGACCACTTGATCAGCAGCCATATACGGTAACCACTAGACCAACAAGGCAGTCAGTCAGTATCTCTGTACACTGATAATTGTGTCGATTATCTAGCTGTTTCAGTAACGTCATTTACATTTTTTTCAAGTATTTGTTTGGCCTTATTTATGTCTTTATTGCTATGCACCCACAAATGTTGTTGAATTTTCCCTAAGGGGGTGGATTTATCTAAATCTTGTCTTAGCGCTACGCTCCTCAAGGAACACACATGCCAAATTTAATCTTCCTGCGGCCAGTAGTTTCGGCGGTGTTTGTTTGTCATTGCGGCACCACACTGCGTTATGCGGGTTATTCACGCGCATACGGCAAAGTGTGGAGAGTATATTCGCCAATATTCGCTTTATTCGTACTCATAACACATAAGCACGAATAGCGAATACGCGTATCCGTCGACTTGTCGGTTTTTTGACACACTTCAAAGGACACGAATAAAGCGAATATACGCACGGACTGCCCACACTTCGGACGGGTAGTGACGTGCCCTGTGCATAACTAACAACCATAGAGTATAAAACACTTTTTGTAATACGATAAATCAATTGAACGAGTAAAAAAATCTATCATATGATAAAAAAATTAGACTTTATTAAGTATTGTTTCTGTAAACTTAATAAAATAATAAGAAAATGAAAATAATATGTTTCTTTCGTTTCGTTGACCATAAAAATGACAATGATACATCTTTACAACCCACATATTTGCCTGTATTGGCATACCAGTTCGAAGTGTGGATGGCATGTTTGTTGTTTACACGCATAAAAAATATTTGGGGGCATACGGCGTAGACACATAATAAATAGCGCATAACGCAGTGTGGTGCCGCCATCAGTCAGTCAGTAACGGATAATATAGATATATGGATAGTTCATTAAGCAGACACGCTATCGAAACGAAAATACAACTCAGTGAGTGAAGTCCATCCACCACCACATCACCAAACCACAAACATGTGACCGACCAACGTAACAAGACACCCACCCTGATATACGTGTCAAGGACGATGTTAGTACCCTCCGGGTCAAGACAACTCGGTTGTTGTGATCGTACCTGTCTTATAGGTATCGATGCAGACATGACCGCATTTAAACGGTATTGTGATGTTCTTTGACGGTACATTGTGTTTCTATTTTAGGAATTTAATAGAAATGAAATACCACAAGAAATTTAAAGGTAGTAGAGCCAAGCTGATATTAAACAGGCTCACTTGACCGGGACTGGCGTCCCGTTGGTTTTATGAGAGGGTTGTAGCCAACCCTCTCATCAAAAATCAATCTAAAACAACAGCATTCGTTGGTTACTGCGAAACCGTAACTATGGGTATTACAAAACTAATATAAATATATATTTTGTAAATACACACCCTAACTCCGAAATAAATATTTGCGGATCACACAAACATTTGGTACGACCTGGGCATCGAACCCGAGACCTCTTGACCAACAGTCGCATACGCTAACCACCAGACCAACGAGTATCTATCTTGTATTCTACTCGTGCC
Source organism: Phragmatobia fuliginosa (assembly GCA_932526445.1). Lineage (NCBI taxonomy): Eukaryota > Metazoa > Arthropoda > Insecta > Lepidoptera > Erebidae > Phragmatobia > Phragmatobia fuliginosa. Next base: position 5,214,970 of record OW052058.1, on the reverse strand, counting down.
TTCCATTAGTCAGAGTCGTCGTTTTGGCCAGCTCATATAAAAAAAAATGTGTGTATCCCCCCCCCCCCCCCCCTGTAACTTTTGAAGTAAGAGAGTGATAAAAGTAAAAAAAATATATGTTGTACATTACCATGCAAAGTTACAACGAATTACAAGAACTTTTATATGATGTTACTTGCTGATACTGAACCCTTCATGGGCGAGTCCGACTCGCACTTGGCCGCTTAAAAAAGCTGAAATAAAAAGCTTTATTTCATCTTTGCAAGCTTTAAGCGTGTCTCACTCCCTTCTCCAGAATTATGCGCCTTAAAATTTGGTACTGATATTCTTATTCAATCACATCGTCTCACATCAACAGCCTTGAACAGTCCACTGTCAAACATATGCCACTTCTTAGGAAAGAAGTTCTGGTCAACTATACCACACTGACCAGACGGGCATACATATTAGTATAGGGTTTGTTTTCGTTGATATTTGATGTTTACCAGTTTCGTTTACTCTCTTAGTTGTCTCTTACCTATGGGCTTAGCCAAGTTGCAAACGTTTTTTGTTTTGCAATCGCTGATGCCTCTATTCTCTTGTTTGATTGGCTAATATTTTGTTTTGATCACGTGACTGACATTAGCCAATCAAAAAAGATATAATACGAGTGGACGGAACAATCTGTATTCTTAACCCGTCACTACACGGACACTCCTTCGATCGATGAAATATTTATATTATTTATAAACCATAACACCGTTTTCTTATGATTCTGAACAATCAGATGACCTACAATTCAAATAACATTGCGACAATGTGTACGTGTCTGTAAAACATAATCCTTTTGCAAAACGTGAAATAATTCAGAACACTTCGAGATGGGTCCATTTGGCGTGTTTAATCGTGTGTTACATCTGTAACAAAGGGTTACGGGCTTAGCACATTTACATAGGAATCGCTTGTCCGTTATAAAGAAAGCTTTACGAATTAATCGTAAAGCTTTCCTTAGACAATTTAACAACTTTTATTTAGCACAACAACAAGAGAATAATAAAAAGTAAGCAGTTCGTTTATTTCATTCATTCGAGCGTTTCGTTCAACATACTTTAGGTAAGTCAACATAAAAAACTGTATGGAAAAAAATTCAATTAATATCTGTGAGTTACAAAAAATACGCATTCACAATTGTGACTTGTTTCTCATAAACAGCATAATAAAATTGACGAATGCATCTATTTTGCAATTGCAACAAATATGTAAGTATAATGTAAAAAATCGGCCAAGTGTGTGTCAGGCCACGCACAGGGAAGGGTTCCTCAGTCACCCATAATGGTACGTGGATTGGAAATCGTATCCAATGGATAATTGTTCTGTTTACATAAATGCGTTAAGTTTGTATGACATTTTCTAAGTAAGCGCATTGTAAAACTTAAGCCTCTATAACTCCTGAACTGACAAAGTCATCTAATTCGTTATGGTTTTCATTTAAAGTTCATTATATGGACCACTATCACAAATTTTTCGGAGGGCGGGACGGCCTGTTTTTACAAAAAAGTAGCCTTTAAAGTGGAATTTCTCTCAAACGGATACCTAAATCAAAAAATCTCTTAACAAACCCTTAATGTTTTTAAATGACCTATATAATGATACCCTACATGATGGGGCAGCCGTGAGAAAAGAAAACATCCCCACTTTACGTGTAGGGGAGGTACCCTAAATAAAAATATATTTCATAATATGATTGTAGCACTTTGTCGACGTAATTACAATACATATTCATGCAAAGTTTCATCTTTCTAGCACTTACTGTTTGGACGATAAGTCGAGGATGGACGGACGGACGGAAGGACAGACGGACATGACATATCTATAAGGGTTCGAAGTCATAAACTTCGGAACCCTAAAAAGTTGTAGATCTTTTAATTACCTAAACTTTGCCATTTAACTTTTTTCCTTGTAGTTTTGCCGGAAATCGAGATAAACCGTTTTTTACCCTTTGTTGTATATATTTAGCCATCCAATCTGACTCTACCCTGCCTGATGGAAAGCGTGAGCAGAATCCAAGAGTCGGGGCTACCACACTTGCTGCGAATGCGGACAATAATGTATGGCGGCTTAGTGAGATGCTTTTTCACGCCCCGGTTAAAGGACCCGAAAACCTCCCCCCCCTACCCCTTCCCGACCTCTGATCGCCCGTAAATTATTTTTCCTTTCATTTTTATAATATTCTCCTCCTTTTCCAATAGGTTTCATCGTACTATAATTTTATTTGTTTTCAAAAATTATCTACTCTGGTCTACTGGTCTATATGTCATTTACAAACTATCATTATGGTTGCCATGCAAGTGTTATTCCTAGCAACCTGTGAAGTTTTGACAGGAGGTAAACAGTGATACATTTTGACATCTTCGATTTATGTATTTTTATAATCACCTAGCTTTGGTCTTTGTATCTCGATTATTGCAGTAAAAAGTAGCCTATGTCCTTTCCCAAGTTCAGTTCTATCATCATACCGAATTTCATCAAAATCGGTACAGTGGTTTAGGCGTGAAAGCGTAACAGACAGACAGACAGAGGTACTTTCGCATGTATAATATTAAGTAGGGATTAAAAAAAAACTACTCACTAGATCTCGTTCAAACCAATTTTCGTTGGTAGTTTGCATGTAATTGTACAACATATATTTTTTTTAGTTTTATCACTCTCTTATTTTAGAAGTTAGAGGGGGGGGGACACACATTTTTCCACTTTGGAAGTGTCTCTCGCGCAAACTATTCAGTTTAGAAAAAAATGATATTAGAAACCTCAACATCATTTTTGAACACCTATCCATAGATACCCTACACGTATAGGTTTGATGAAAAAAAAATTTTTGAGTTTCAGTTCCAAGTATGGAGACCCCCAAAATGTATTGTTTTTTTTCTTTTTTTATGTAAAAATCTTAATGCGGTTCAGAGAATACATCGACTGACCAAATTTCAACAGTATAGCTTTTATAGTTTCGGAAATAATTGGCTGTGACATACGGACGGACAGACAGACAGACAGACAGACAGACTTGACGAATCTATAAGGGTTCCGTTTTTTGCCATTTGGCTTCGGAACCCTAAAAACGACATCAATACCGTAAACGACAATCATTCCGAACAGCAGGTTGCCTTCTTTGTTTAAATTGAAAAAAAATCGATAAAATTAATTACCCACTGCAGTTATTAACACGTTATGGCGACCATTTTAAGTTTCATTGTTTATTTTTTATATAACAGCTATAACAAATTCTCTGAAATATCTGTTTCTAATTTTAAGATAAGTTTTTTAGTAAAAAAGAGTAAAATTAAAGTGAGTTTGGTACTTGTATAAAAAGTTATTTTTGAATATTTGTCTGTTTGTTCCGGTTAGTCTCAGGAATGTCTTGACCTATTTTAATGGGACTCTCACTGGCCTATAGCTTATGTTCTAAGGAGTAACTTGGAGTACTTTTATTTTAAACTTATTGTTCCTGTAGTGTTACTCGTAATTGTTGCTTTGAATATGCAAAAACAACTGTAGGTAATATCGCTGGGAATAGGTACCTACTGATCTATATACCCACATATTCAGCTATAATGTAAAGGTATGCGTACTAAGTAAAACTAATGTATTCGTAATATGTAGGTATTATATTTTTATCTACACTTGAAACATCGCCTCCGGCACCATTAAAATAGTCATTAATAATGTGTTTGCAAAAATTTCACATGTATTTTCGAAGTTTCTGACAGTTTTCGAATCAAAAGCTTATTTACAGGGCCTAGTGTCTACGAACAAGTTCATACTGACACTTCATATTTGGTTACAATTACGCGGATTTGTTTGTTAATGTTGAACTTTATGTGACCTTAATTATTATCTAATAGCAAAGTTTTATGTTTAACTTTTACCTCATTTATAAATGAATATATTATAATTATTAAATACTAGCTGAGTCTGTTACTGTAGTAAATCACGAGTAACAACGCGAAATAAAGCTGGTCTAAAATAATAGCGTAAGTTACTCCGTACTCTTAACGTACTCCTCATGTTAAAAGCTTTCTGTCAGTGAAAGTTCGGTCAAAAACGGTTCAGCCGTTCCAGTTTTTAGAATTCCGTAGTTCATGTCTTGAAACCCTTATAGATTCGTCATGTCCGTCCGTACGTCTGACACGCACTTAGCCAATTTTTAAATTACCACACATCTGAGTTGTACCAAACAAGTATAATTTCATAAATATGCTGATGAGCTCTCCCACCTTCTCCTTTTTTCTATAGGACAACACGTGCTGGCCTGGGAAGTCACCGCTTTAGAGTGGAAGAAATACGCACTTTAAATAAACGGTTTAGCTCTTCTTTCCTGTGCCGAGCAATTAAAAACGGGAACTTACTACCAGCTCACGTGTTTCCTTCTCATTATGATCCCGGGTCCTTTGAGAGGGGCGTGAAAAAGCATCTCACTAACGGCCAGGCCTCAGTTTCTAGTGTTGCGTAAGGAGGCGCGGCAGGCGGCGTGACTTGCGGTGTATGCCACAGCCAGACTATGGCGACCGCGGCAGCGTCAGCGGTGCACGTATTTAGAGAAACAACTTAAATGCCCCTATCAAAAGTGGCACGATATTGCCTTAAAACAAGTGCCTACTACCAGGAAATTGTTGTATTATTTCGTCCCAATTTTTTTTACAACATGCCTATATTTATGAAGTGGATGTTTTGACATCCATATTGCTGGTCTACTCAATATTTTACTAATTAATCGTTCCATATCCATTATTTATTGGCTCGACACGCGATAAAAACAAAACGATTTCATTCGGTTGCGCGATGCCTCAATGCGTCCACCGAAGCCGCCGCGCGCACCGCTCTTGGCTGTGGCCAGGAGGTAAGGCGCCATAGTGTGGGTCGGTATCGCCACACTACCTATATTCGCAGAGAGTTTGGTAGCCTCCCCATTCCTGGATTCTTTTCATGCTTTGCATCAGGCAGAGTAGAGTCACTTTGGCAGCCATCAAATAAAAAAAAGCGGCCAAGTGCGAGTCGGACTCGCCCATGAAGGGTTCCGTATCAGCAAGTAACATCATATAAAAGTTCTAGTAGTTCGTTGTAACTTTGATAGATGTTTTTATACTAGTGTATTGATTGAATGAAAGGTAAATTGCGTTTTACGATTTATGACGTATTAAAAAAAAACTACTTACTAGAATTCGTTCAAACCAATTTTCGTTGGTAGTTTGCATGCTAATGTACAACATATTTTTTTTTTAGTTTTATCACTCTCTTAGTTTAGAAGTTACAGGGGGGGGGGGACACACATTTTTCCACTTTGGAAGTGTCTCTCGCGCAAACTATTCAGTTTAGAAAGAAATGATATTAGAAACCTCTACATCATTTTTGAACACCTATCCATAGATACCCCACACGTAGGGGTTTGATGAAAAAAAATTTTTTTAGTTTCAGTTCCAAGTATGGGGACCCCCAAAATGTATTGTTTTTTTTCTATTTTTATTTAAAAATCTTAATGCGGTTCACAGAATATATCGACTGACAAAATTTGAACAGTATAGCTCTTATGGTTTCGGAAAAAAATGGCTGTGACATACGGACGGACAGACAGACTTGACGAATCTATAAGGGTTCCGTTTTTTGCCATTTGGCTACGGAACCCTAAAAACAAAATATATTTACTTATTAGGAACTAAGTACCTACAACAAAAATCTTTTAAAAAATCTCACTGACGATCACAATACATTGTATCCGTGTGAGATATAGAAATACAGCAAATTGATAAAAGAAATGAATGAGAATGAACGACGCCATACCTGTTACGTTTTTTATTTTGAAGCTTCGCGTTCGACGGCCGATATGGACATTAATAATCCGATTGGTTAAACCGAGTTACGAATGTGCGACAAAGGCTTTTTGCACTGTATTGAAGCGGTTGTGTAATAGAATTTCCACTTGCAACTTTGAGTTTTAAATTCCTAGTTATATTCCTTGTCACATACTTTTGTATGCCAATAACGTTTATTGTGTTGTAGTTCATGATTCGGAACTCTTTAGATTCGTCATGTCCGTATGAAACTTTGTATGAATATACGTTTTTATCATGTCGACAAAGTGCTGAATTAAAATTACTTTTTTTTATTTGGGATACCTTTTTTAGGTCGAGGACGGACGGACGGACGAACGGACAGACGGACATGACGAATCTATAAGGGTTCCGAGTCATAAACTTCGGAACCCTAAAAAGAACTATTGACAACATAAAGGCTCAAATGTGTAACAAACACACATTCGCACTTAAACAATATTAGCTGGAATATAAACTACGTTTTACATGTACGTCTAAATCTATTTTATCACATCTTTCATGTGTTTATCGAGGCAAATATAAGAAGTTCTACGTAGCCTCCAATTGAGTTTGCGGTTACCCGGAAATAATACTATTACTTGGCTTTGATGTTTACGTGTACGGTTCTACAGGTAAACGTCAAACCTTCAACTGCGAGTACGATTGGCTTGAATAATTTCCTCGCGTTCTATAAAATCACTAGTCATCCATGTGCTAATCTCGTACATTTAACTGTGTTATAAGATACAAGTTTCTGTCCACGGCTCCACCCGCGATATCCTTCCTCAAGAATCAAATTATCTATGTATACCGAATATATCATCATCAACAACCCATAATGTCCCACTGCTGGGCTCGGATCTCCACTCAGTAGAGGGTTGAGGCCATACGTGCCCACGCGGGCCGAGTGCGGATTAGGGACCGTTAAGACACATTGTGGCTACGTAATCTTGCCGTTGGATGTTTTGTAAGCCGCCCGAAGGCCTCCAACTAAGCTTCACGACTGTTATCTTATGATAACAACCGGGACCGACTGCTTAATGTGTACATAATACAACATGCACCAATCGGTCACCCATCTAGGTCTGACCGCGCCGTAGTTGCTGACCATCGGTAATTGTTCCAATCACCTAGGGCCACTTGTCAATATATACGGAATTTCAATATCGTAACAGACAGACAGAGTTACTTTCGAATTTGTAATATTAAGTATAGAGGATTTCCATGTTAAGAATAAGGACTGTTACCACCCCTATTTACCCCGTGGGTGTCTTAAGAAGCGTCTAAGGGAGCAAAATATGTAGGAAAACATCATAACCCCTTTTTTTATGTGTGGAAATCCCCTCGGGCCGTCACTCCACCGGGGTTTTCTATGCGGCGGGGCGTGTCAGAATCGAACCGACTAAAAGCACACGGTGTGCCTTCTATGCGCCTGAATTTTAGAAGGAGTCCGGGGAACTAATTTCTCCTTCTGGACCCCTCCCAGACCACTCCCAACCCCGTGAGGTCAGCGTGGTATATTAGGCCTAAAACTTATAAAATACGTTTGATTTGGCCTCAGAGTAATAATCTCTGGAACGTCCTTACTAATTTGACGGAACTTTCACTGCCAGATAGCTTATGACATATTAAGTAACTTTGACAACAACAACAAACGCGGGTAACAACGCGGTTCTCAACTAGTGTACAATAACATCAACAAAAGCATGAGTACGTGTTAAAGCTTTCAAAGTTATTACATTATCGACGAGATATGATAGTTGATAAAGTATTATCATGGGCACTAAACAAAACAATCCCATGAATATATGTAATACAGTATTAGATACACATACACGTTTGATTACGTACCTATTTCCTCGCAACCTCATTTGACCATCCCTTAATTCAGTTTAAGGTAAGCCCTCGTCCTTGAATCCCTTCCTGATCCTTGGGGATTTTCGACGGTCGAAAGTTTTATTTTACAACATGGTCGAGTATCGAATTGCTTGTAATTAAAATTTCTTACTCATTACTGAAACGTTAATTATGTTGATTCCACAGATTTAATACCTACCTGAGCGACCGAGGTTTGCTCGGTTAATACTAAATATTCTTTAAGAATACCATCTATTATCTCAAGCTATAGCTGTAGTGTGTTGGAGTAACCACCACCAACCTAGTGTTACTGAAATAGTAGTAAGTAAAATTATAGTCGCAAGCAATGCTAAGAGTGAAATGCGAAAACTCGCTTTTCCCCAAACATAAGACTAAACCAGATCGATTTTTCACCCCCGAGAACCACTGAATATTAAATTTCAGCGAAATCGTTAGAGCCTTTTTCGAGATCACAAATTGCTCGTTTAAAATTATCAGATTTCATCATTAAACACAGAAAGAACTGAATTTGTTGCACACGAAGTTGAGTCTCTGGTGTCGATTACGAAGTTTTATCGATTACAATATTTTTTTTAATAAACTTATTGAACAAAACAGTCATTTTACTTATACAGGACTTATAGCCATTTTAACCAACGTCCCTTATATTAAAGGGGCCATTTAGAGAGAGTTAGATTACTTTAAATGATATTTCACCAACTTTTAGGTGACATCTAAGAGCTTAGATTTCCCTTAAAATTTAGAGACTACCTACGTTAGCGGGCTCCTACTGAGGAGATGGTTCCTTATATAGCTTTTACTAAGGTATAATTAATTCAAATTTTGTCTCCGGGGCAAGTCCTGATAGGGCATGGCGCCGATTTGGGGAGGAATTGAAATAACATGGTCCGGGTCCTCCCAGTACAGGGTGAAAGTAGTCAGACTTCGGGGGGTTTTTAGATGGACACACCAGATGCTCCTGGCTCCTATGTCTTCGAGGAGTCGAAGATACGAAGGGACTTTCCACCCCGTTAACAAAAAAAGGTTCTGTAACGTATTTTATCTATGTTTAACATCCCAAAATACTCAGGTGTAAATCCAGTACATATGCACTTCTAATTTTGTACATCTGATGTTGACTGATAGTTGTAATACCTATGTTATTGTACCTTTTACCTTATTTGGGATTTACCTAGGCACAGATGGTTTATATTTTTGAAAATTACTAATTTTTAGGATTCCGTAACCACAGGGTAAAACGGAATCCTATGGCTAAGACACTGCTGTCCGCCCGTCTGTCTGTCTCTATATACAACTTTTTTCTTGTCTCTTGAAATTTGTAGATAATCGTACGGAACCATTCCTTTGCCATTCGCACTGTGCTGATTTTATAGTTTCATACTTTTTTGATTAATACTCAAACCTCTAAAGTGACTACTCTGCCTGATGGAGGGGTCACCATTCACCATCCTCATTATGAGCGCAGACAATGCAGCATGGTGACCAATGCTGCATTGCTGCTTCTGCTTCAGTGGGCCTCCGGTCTCACACTCACCAATGAAATGCACAGCACGATTACTGTTATTTTAGGTAAGTCTTCTGTGGTAGGGTGGTACAAACCCGTTCGAGCCGGCCTGTTCGTGCTGAGATCACCGTCGCTCTACTACCTTCATAAATCAAATATGGTTGATTAAAGTAAAAGGAAAACTGTTAATTTTAATTATTATAATAGTATCCTTAATGATGTCAAAACTAATTACTCGTTGTAAATACCTATTTGTTAAGGAAAATACAGTTTAGAATTATTTATCAATAGCTTAGAGTAAACAAAAAAAATCTGTCAGGAGAACTTGAATGTTATCTAAGTACATTTTGTATTGAATAAGTCATACAAGGAAGGAAACATGGCGTATAATAATAATTGAGTCCTTGTTGTTTACAAATGTTTTGTACACGGAGGAATGACGATGACTTCAAGATGTGATGCTACTTACGTCATGCAAGTACGCATCACGTCAATTCACATCACATGACTACATGGAGACGGGAAGAAATAATACTAATTAATACTACTACTAATATTAATAAGCACACTTCAATACTAGGTAACTATATTAGGTAGTAACTTTCGCTCGCGTCTCCGCACACATGTAGGTATCTCAGTTATCGCTGTAAAAATAGCCTATGTCCTTTCTCAGGCTCTACACTAACTGTGTACTAAATTAAATTACGATCGGTTCAGTGGTTTTAGCGTTAAAGTGTCAGACAGACAGAGTTCCTGTCGCAATTATAATAAATAAATAAATATTTAGGACACATTAAATACAACGTCATCTAGGTCAAAAATAAGCAAAGCTTGTATTATGGGTACTAGACAACTAATATAAATACATAAACATACTTTTTTATTAATACATACTTAAGGATAGAAAACACCTTTAAGTACTCCAAATATTTGCGGATCACACAAACATTTTTTTCCCATTTATTTTGGTACAAAACAGTCATTAATACAAAGTAATATATAAATTTACTTAACAGACAGACAAGGAGTACCCAATAATGAATATAACAAAAATAGCATAATTGACAGAGCGTCAGCTTCAAGTAATTTGTAGAAGTAACACAAGAAATGACTACTATACTATAAGGTTCAAGACAAGTACAGAAATTAGGATAAAGTAACAATATTAACTGAGTAGATGCTAGGAGTAACAATACATTGACATTGTTCAAAGAGAAATTAAAGAGATCAATGCTGTGGAAGTCTGTGTTATACATAATAAATGCGCGTGGTAAAAAGTTATTGCGAGTGTAATTTTTATGTAATTTAGGTGGAACAAAGATATGTAATGTCCGAGATGGACGAATTGGAAGTCTAGATTTGGTGAGATTTGTTCACACTAACATTTGAATCGAGCGAAACCTACTGCTCGAGGTCTCTCAAGCTGTAGCATTAGGTACAGTTAAGTTTCAATAGTCGTTAGCATGGTATGATTTATCAAGTATACGTGTTCATAGGTTTTCTTATCAATAGCAACATGTATTATATTAAACGACATTGTTACCCTGCAGCGATAGAGCCAGTCGTAACTATTTTAACACTTAATTGCTAGCTTGGTTTATTTTCGTCGGTAGAGCCTGGAGTTAGTAGTGGAAGATTCCTTTAAATAAGTTTTTTTACCTATAATACTTCATCATCAGAATCAGAATAATCACATAAATGTTTCATTTATTTTACATAAGTGTTAAATCATGTATGTGTATATTCTATTGAGATACTTATTTATAATCAAATTTAAATTGTATCAGTGTACCTAGTATGTATTTATATGTATTTGTGTTGTGTTTGTAGATGTATGTATGTGTATGTAAATACATGTATTTATTTGTGTATACATTCTTAGAAATCTTGTAATATTTACTTTACTTTTTTTGGTCTTTCGTTATGCTTCTCATAATATAACACACCTGCATTACATAATTTTGCAACACCCAAAGGTTTGATGGAAGAGAATGTCTGTGGCATTAAATCCGCCTTGTACAAAATGTTTGCAGGAAGTTTAAATAAATAAATACTTTCATTGTATATTTTTTTAAATTCATATTTGATACATAAAGTAAAGAAATGTATAGTTAAGAAATCCAAACCCAACAATGACAGCATTCATGCTGTTGTGTTTCGTTGGTGAGTGTGAATCAGAGGCCCAATTATGCTGAAGCATCTCACTAGGCCGCCATAGTGTAGGTCACCATGCTGCATTGTGTTCAATCACAATGAGGATAGTGACCACCACCCTTGAATTCTATTCATGCTTTCCATTAGGTATAGTAGTCGCTTTTGCAGGCTCATTTATATAAAAAAAATTATTTAGGTACCTACTGAGCTACCTTTTCCCTTTTTCTTTTCTTCTTTTTGTGCAGAAATTCCCTCGAACACTTACCTACCATCTACTGTATCCTACCGCCTTATGTCGAACTCGAACCGACTAAAACCCGCACGCCGGCGTCGTTTCGGAAATCAGTACCCAGTAATAGTCAGAGTACCAGTTGTACCCAAGAAGAAAATCCCTGGAACCCCTAGGTCAGCGCAATGCTGACACATACTCAGGTGTCAGTTAATTGCAGAACAGACACAAGTGATCCTCGAAGAATCCTTTCCAACGATCGCCCATGTGAACCGATATGAGAGGGTCCGGTGATGCATCTCGAGCTAGTCCTCCATAACGGGCAGTACCGCAGCAATTACAGCGTACCCAACCACTAATGTACCTACTTGACCAAAAACGGCCTTAATTTACAATATTTATGACTAACTACTGTAAACTAACTGTAAAACTAAAACCCAACTACGACCAAACACAACTCTTAAAAAGTATGGCACAAAATTTTCAGGACACTGGATTAAACAACGTGACTCAAAAAGCAAGATAATCGATTGATGTGCCACTTGTCCCATGGGTTTACTGGAACGAAAAAGGCTCACTAGTCCTATCATGGGACAACTCGATGGAACTAGTACCTGTAACAATAGGTTTGATTTTGTAATGAAACCCTTAATAGGTACACGTATTTAATTCTTCTTGATTTGAGCTACGTCAACAGAAGACTACAAAATCTTGCGTCTTCAAACAACCAACAAGCAGATGTAGAACAATGAAATTTCACGGTAAGTAAAGAAGTCCTGGCACCCCTTTAAGTTACCACATGCACAGACGTGGTTCCTAGAACATTTTGTATAGAAGTAAACGTGTTTCTATTGTAAGTATTTATAGGTATATACATATTATATAATTTCAATGCAGGTTGTGCATGTGTAGTGCTAAAAGCAGTTAACAATTATAAATTCATTTGATTTGATGATACAAGAATGTCCTAAAAAACGATATTTTAAATTGAAAAATGAAACTATTCATAAATGTTACCCTATTGTACTTCCGATAACTACGCCTGAAAATCGGTGCAGTTTAAAATCATAATTATATGGTTTAAGTCATACTCTTATAATTTCAATATTCACTATCTTTTTAAGATGCAATGGAATTTAAGAACTGAAAGGATTTTTTTTATTGGGACAATTTAATATTCTTAGCAGAATAAATTCAGCAACTCATTATTTTTTTCTTTTTATAAAAGTCAACTTCTGCGCTAGAAATATGCATCCTGAGTCGCGGAGAACTTTAAAGTAAAAGAAACGTACACAAAGAACACACAAACTCAAATCAGCAATTTGTGAATCACTAAAAGTGTAGTACCGAGTGGGATTTCAACCCACAACACTTGACCGCTTTAACCACTGGGCCAACAAGCGTTGCTAAATTGTGCTATAAGTTTATTAGATAAAGAAATATTTCTATGACCGTGTAATAAACTTAACCTTTATGTAAGTATTTTTTTGTTTATTATCATAAACAATGTAATAATGCACTCACCTTCAAAAGAGTCTTCGTTTTTAAATTCAACTTTCATAACTTCACACTAATAAAATACTATCTAATTTAATTGCACCGTATGTACACATATTTATAATTACATCAAAATGTAAACGATACTGCATACCTATATGTTAAGCAACCTTTTCCTTGCGATATCAACGAGGTACTAAATATTTTTGTGCTTTGGCTGATATTACATTGTTATTATTTTGAAACAATACAGTGATTCTCGTGAACTATGCAATTTGGAAAAAATATATCCATTTATCATTTTGTTCCTATTATTTCATATATTAAGAAAGGTATCGGTGCACCGTGTGGTGTTAGTTTTGGAATATGGTGTGACACCATCTCAATTTATACCTGGATATATCATGGGTGAAGTATTAATTTGCCTCGTTCTTCTCCGAGGGTTCAAATTCCGAGCCGGGTCTAAAAGTATGGTTAAGTTTTTCTTACAAGAAATTCTTTATACAATAGACAATCATTATTGGGAAGTTAGTGCCCTTAATATACTGACAACTGGTTTAGACTTCGAATTTCAGTTCGGCCTAACCGTTCAGATAAAACCGGTTGAACTAGTAGCCGATCACAAATCAAATTGGTAATAATAATTTCACCTCGGCCTTAGGTGATTGGAAACAATCACCAAGGGCAACTAAACAACTACGGCGCGGCTAGACCTAGTTGGCTGACCGTTTGTGGCATGTTAAGTTATGAGCATTTTCGTGATTCGGAGTCACGTTAAGCAGTTGGTCCCGATTGTTATTATACGATAGTATTCCTGCACCTCAGTTGAAGGCGGCTTAAAAACATCCAACGACAAGATTACGTAGCCACAACATATCTTGCCAGTCCGAACCCGCACTAGGCGACGTGGGGACGTATGGCCTTAAACCTTTCCTGAGAGGAGAATCGAGCCCAGCAGTGGGACATTAGGGGTTGTTGATGAATAATAAAGGATAGGAAGATGAAAAAGATGATGATAGAAATCCTACATATATGTGTCATTGGAGAAGTTATAGTGGGCCTTAAACTTCTTGTCCCTCGTGGTCTATGTACACACATACAGAGACTTCAATTTTATTTATTTGTACAGATGTATCAAGATTTATTATTAATTAGCGAACTCCGCACGGAAATCTCGGAAGGAATTCTCAGATTTATTCTATTTTAATATGCAGGTATTACACGTCTGAACCTGCATTAAAATCCTTTGAGTACATAATAGTTTAACTTAATAGTCGTAGTCCCGTTATTACTTATTACATACTGTCGATTTTCCGAGATATTCACCTAATTTGGCCTAAGATGACTACTATAAGATCGAAGCGAGCAGGACTTTACTTTACTTCTAAAAAGGAGGTGGTTTTCAATTCGACTGATTTTTTTTGGCATGATCGTTACCTCATCACTTTCGATTGGGTAAACCGATTTGATCATTATTTTTTATTTTAAAGCCTTCTTCTTTGGTGCCTTCTATGAGGGCCCATAATAAGGAAACTAGGATTTGATGATAGGATCCTAGAGAAATCGAGAGAACTCAAATATCATAAGCATGCCTGTCGTGATTTGTGTACTCGGAATAGTTGTTCTTTGAAGTAGGATTTTTGTTTGAATTATATACTATGTAAAGGCGTCAGAGTAAATATAGACATTAGTCTAGGTGCTTAGTCTTACTAATTAAATTACTATCGTGACTATTCTTATATATTAGATGGTATCAAGTGTAACCATGCTGCGTAATTATTATCGTTATAGCAAGCCTGATAGGTTTGCTATAATTGTTTTTATAAGAATTTTCTCTAATTATATTTATAATTGGAATCTCTTCTAATTACTGTAAGAAAGCCGATACCAATCAATTAATTGTGACTTTTGTGGGTCGGTTTCAGGTACGCCATTCAATCAATATTTCAAACATATTACACACAACGCCATCTAGTTCCGCCATCTAGCTGCCTCGTTGGTCTACTGGTTAACGTACGCGAGTGCTGATCAGTAGGTCTCGGTCTGAAATTCCGGGTCGGACTGTTTATAGGTTTTTCTTACAAGAAATTCTTTATAGGAACGCGGAGTATGGAAGACGATGGTTTTTCACGCCCGTGTCTTGGAGAACACGTGAAGCCACCGGTCCTGGATGTCATGAACGCCTATGGCAATTATTATTGGAAAATTATTGCTCTCAAATATACTGGTAATTAGTTCAACTTTCCAATGCAGTTCCTCTTCAGAAATACTTATATTCTGGTAAACCGGTTGAGCTAGTCAACCCTAAATAATCTTGGGTATACTAAGGCTAGGAATACTATGATTTATTAAATGTCTGCCGTTACTAAATTTATTTATTTATTTAATAATTGTATGCACAAGAGTACAATGGTGGATTTAATACCTGTCTACCGTAGGATAGTGTGGCAATTCATGAAGAGATTCACTTAAGAAAAACTTAATAAGTATAACAATTTAACAAGCCCGATATAAACTTGCCTAATAAAATTATGTTAAAATAAAACAGATAATCTAATGCAAATGATTATCAAGAACACAAACGAAGATCTATTACAGGATTAAAGGCCCCCAACGTAAGCTTGTTAATTTATTATCACTCTTTATACAAAACAGGACAAGTCAAATTATTCTCATAATTAATTTTGTCTACCCACAATTAAGAAAATAATTAGTCTGGTGTATTTCTAACTTAACAGGTTTTTTCTGGGACTGACTGATGTCATGTTGCTTTTTAGGGTTCCGTAGCCAAATGGCAAAAAACGGAACCCTTATAGATTCGTCAAGTCTGTCTGTCTGTCTGTCTGTCTGTCCGTCCGTATGTCACAGCCAATTATTTCCGAAACTATAAAAGCTATACTGTTGAAATTTGGTCAGTCCATGTATTCTGTAAACCGCATTAAGATTTTTACATAAAAATAGAAAAAAAACAATACATTTTGGGGGTCCCCATACTTGGAACTGAAATTCAAAAATTTTTTTTTTATCAAACCTATACGTGTGAGGTATCTATGGATAGGTTCGATTCGAGGTTAGATTCAAAAATGATGTTGAGGTTTCTAATATCATTTTTTTATAAACTGAATAAATTGCGCGAGAGACACTTCCAAAGTGGAAAAATGTGTGTCCCCCCCCTCTAACTTCTAAAATAAGAGAGTGATAAAACTAAAAAAAATATATGTTGTACATTACCATGCAAACTACCAACGAAAATTGGTTTGAATGAGATCTAGTGAGTAGTTTTTTTTTAATACGTCATAAATCGTAACACGCAATTTACCTTTCATCCAATCAATAGACTAGTATAAAAACATAGATGATAGTTACAACGAACTACAAACTTTTATATGATGTTATTAGCTGATACGGAACCCTTCATGGGCGAGTCCAACTCGCACTTGGCCGCTTTTTATACGACTAGCTTTTCCCGCGGGTTCACACACGTGTAAGTGGGATTTTGTATGCGAGTCTGAAATGTGTTTGTTCTAAGATTTTCCCGGCAATAAACGATAGACTGTTTTGTACCGGAAACAAGATGAAATGGCTAACTCCTCCCGTCCGTAGGCCTATGGTCACTAGTAACAAGAAAATGTATACCGACCTATACAAATACTGATTAGACCACTTATTTATCGGTATTAAGCAAAATATTTACAACAAGGAAGAGATAACCAAAAAGTCTAAGAAAACTAAAACTTAAACTACGTAAGAACCCTCTTCTTCCGAGCCTTATTCCCAATATTATTTGGGGTCGGTTACTAGTTCAACCGTTTTTACTTGAATATCAGTTTTTAAACGGAGCGACTGGCATCGGACCTCCGCAACCCTAAGGGAGAACTGAAATTCGTAGGCTGAACTAGTTGAGTAAATTTGAGGGCACTGACTTCCCAATAACGATTGCCATAGATGTTCAAGACAACCGGGACCGGAGCTTTACGTGCTCTCCGAGCCACGGGCGTGAATCACCGCCAAACTTCCAAACTCCGTGCTGCTATTAGGAATTGCTTGAGAAAAACACAAAAACACTTTTTGACCCGACCCGGGATTTGAACCCGAGACCTCTTGATTAGCAGTTGCATACGCTATCCACTAGACCAACGTGACAGTTAAACTATGTAAGAACATTTGTTAAACTTCATTTGGCCTATATACGAGTACTTCATCAAAAACCCAGGGTTTCCTCAGGAGAGAGTTAAGGTTTTACGTTCTCACGCAGACCGAGTACGGGTTGGGGATTGGCAAGACAACGTTCTGACTACGTAATCTTACCGTTGGATGTTTTTAAACCGCCCGAAGGCCTCCAACTAAACTTCACGACTCCCAAGATAAAACCTGAACCGTTTAACGTGACCTCCGAATCACGGAGACACTCATGATATCATGCCTACATAAGCCGGCCTATTATTGTATGAATTTGTACATTTAAAAATTATAGAGGGTTGTTTAAATAAAACGCCATATTAACTTTCCATATATAATAGATATAAACATTATAAATTGAAGCTTCACACAACGAGCGATCTAAACAGGACCGATAGCGACTCTACAGCTACATGTGACACATTGATACAATGAACCGCGATTTTACCTAATACATATAAATATAAAAGAATTCACATTACAAATGGACGCAAGGCTACAAATTAATTTACGTTATTTATAACTTTTAGTAAAAAAAAATTTAGCTAGCAATTAGTAACAGTTAACAAATCTTTTGGACTTTAAAGGTTTGTTTTACTCGAGTGTGTATTTCGGAGGCAGGTAGGGTTAACCTTGCATTGTGTTACGGCCTTTTCCGTGTATGTCCTTCATAGAGCAACATGGGAAGGAATAGTCATACGCCGGCGCCCCCCTCTGTCAAAGCATAAGCCCAAATGGGCATGTTGACACAAAATGTGTTATGTGTGTGTGTAATTCACAATTTTTGTTTTTAATTACTGTGTACATAATTAACTCGTTAATAATGTGTTTCCACACATCTACAAGCCGTAGGTGGCTCGAGGTACGTCGGGGTTCCAAGGACTTCTTTTTGAGGGTATACCTGGTTCCTTGACTCATAGTACCTAAGACGTGCTGTTTTAGTTGGTTCGAGTTCGTCATAGACACCAACTGGCGGTACTCGAGGGATTTCCGCACGGAAAAAAGTGATTGTTTTTGTATGTGAGTGTAAAAACGACACATTGTTTTGTATCGGAAAAAGACACTTTGGCTACTCATATCCAGTGCGCGATCCTGTGTTACTCTATATGTGTCCTTATTCAAAATATTAACTGAATTAATAATCGAGTTTTCTCGAAAAACACTCGAGTAAAACAGAATATAAAATTTAAAAATGATTTTGAACACTCACAGAGAAAAATACTTTAGTACTTACCTTGAAAATGTGTAGTTTTTTTCTTGGTTTATTAAAGATAATGGTTCTACTCTATAACATTCGATCGGATCCAACTAGAACCCTTATTGGTAGTATGGGAATAACGCGACAGAGTTGTCAATTCGTACATCAATGTGAGTAAAACCTATTACATTTAATAAATAAGAATACCACTAACCAAACATTTTATTCTAACAGTTGCAAACTTCTTGGTAAATTCTATACAGATCTCATTTCCAATTATTAAAGTTCCAAAATATTAATACAAAACATATTAACATGCATTTCTGTTACAGATTAAAAAAGGTGTGTTTCCAGCAAAGACAATTAGCAAAACTTCAGCTCATCAATCTGAATAACTTTTACAAAGAAATTGTGATTTCAGATGAAAATCCGACTATATATATACATATACAAAAACTAATCAGAGAAATGGTAGTTTTGTAAGAAAGTTGAATTTTGAATTAGTTTAGAAAAATATATTCTTTGGGAAAACAGTTCGGAATGATAATAATCTATAGTCGTGGTTTCGTTAACTGTGTTTGCTGGAGATACACCCTGTATATGACTTGGATACAAAGTTACAAGCTGCAAAATATTTGCTTACGGGCTTACGTACTGTGCGCATTTAATTACTAACAATTACATATGTTTAACATTCTCAACTGCAAATAAATATACAACACATAACATTACACATCCTGTATAAAGTAAATTAAGTTTTAAACTTACTTAAATATACATGTGTATATATATATAGAGGACTATACAACTGATAATATCAACACACTCATTAGCTATATAATTTATAAAAATTTTTTTTTTTTAAATGCTTCCCGTTTTGAATTATAGAAATATAATTTTTGGATCGTGTTGTACAATATACGTATGACTAGTAATAAAACAACAGCCAGAAAAAGTTAGCCTTGCTAAATATTAAATATTCAAAATGTTAATATTAAATTAGGACTCAGAAGCACCAAAAAATACACTTAATATAATCACAATACAATAATTACGGATTACTTTTACACACTTAATATATTCTCCCAGCCTCCGGAGGCCGGGAGAATGATGCAGAAACATCTCACTAAGCCGCCATAGTGGGGGTCACCATTCTGCATTGTATACACTCACAATGAGATTGGTGACCCTTACCCCTGCATTCTACTCATTCTTTCCAACAGAGTAGTTCCTTTGGTAGGCTTCAATTAAAAAAAAAAAAGAACTACTTGTTACTAACATAAATAGGAGCGAAATTATGAAATTAAATTTCGACAAATATAATCATCACAAACTTACTTAGTAATTAAATATCTATTATGACATAATGAGTACATTCAACATCGCATATATACGTTTTACAAACACATTCATAACTATCATCACAAAAAATATACATCATATATACTCCTCCTTCTTTGAAGTTGATTATAGAAAATTGATTAATAAATAACAGATAATATAAATAGTAAATTTATAGAAGCTTTACAGTTAGCGCAAGGACGAGCAAAAAGCTTGTTCCGTAAATAAACTACCTTTAAAATTTAGAATAAATTGTTGGCAACCCTTTTCACAAACAAAAACTACCATGGATAAAAGATTGTGTCTTATTAGCAATTTTTGGTCAGTATTAGACATGCACTACACTTAATTTTCTCAATAGGAGTTTTAGAAGAATATAAAACTAAAAATGCGTTTAAACATACACGTTGAGCTTATATGTATAGTTTAACATGAAAAGCTTTACAAGAATTATAGACAACAGGCAGTGTTACGTCAATATTGGCATATATAGATTTATATACATGTACATAAAATCTCAATATATGTTCATTCATGCATAATATAATAACGCATACCTACATATCAATATGTAAAATGTTAAAGCGAGGCACAAGTATATACTGAAAGGTAATAAATAAAAGGCTTTTCAATAATTTAAGTTCCGCAAGAATACGTTCGAGACTTTTTTGAAAACCTGAAGAAACAATGAACTTTTAATTTGTAAGGCAAGATTAAAAAACATTACTATAACGTTCGCGGTGGGGAATCCCCGATATCAAGTCGGGAATTCCTACCATAAGCTGGTAAGGAGAATTTAATAATAAAGAGATTTAACGTATCGCTAACACCACAAATGCGTAAATATTACTTTTGTGTAACGTTTAGACCTACTATTACATTCCACAGATTAGCCACTATACAGAGCTACAATCCACTATTCTACTGAACACGTTAATCAGGCACGACCTACCCACGTTACACTGAATACAGCTTAATACAAAACACTCATCGCCGACGCTGGACTGTGAAAAATGCATTTCACGAGTCCAAGTAGAGAAGCCATTTTTAAAAAACATACATACTTTTAATTTTTAAAACATCTTTACATTTTAATATCGAAAATAATTGTCTATGGAAAGATCGTCATTCGGGGATTCCCCTTCCATAGACATTGGCCTACGTTTATAATACCTCTCGAGTGTTTTTGCGGTTTGGAGTCACGGATATCGGGACTCGAGAATTCGGTTTAGCAAGAAATAATAGTTATTGAAAAGTAGTTATGTTACGTATCTTTAGTAGGTAAACACAATGGCACTATTAGGTACAAACACATCTTTGATTTTACAATTTTAGCTTCCTTACTTACATAAACTCTGCCTCCACATATTTTTCAAATAATAAATCTTACTTCTTTAAAAATACAAATAAATATGAGATTCTATTTCAGTTTGAAAATATAAAAAAAATAGTTATATGTATAATATGTCTTTTACTTTTAATGCAGATTTAAAATGATATTTGTAATGGTCACATTACTGCATAATATCATAGACGGATCTGCTGTTTTAATCAATTACAAAATAGTATAAAGCATATTCTTTAGCAATTAATTACTATTCTAATGTTTTTTTGTTAACTCGAATTAAATATTTCGAAATTCAAATAAAAATCTGACATAATGTATAACACTACTTGCACTTCGCATAAACCTTTCAAATTCAAACAGTACGAACACACACCCTTCATCCCTTTCTCTCTCGTTATGAAATGTATCTGTATGACTGATATGCAACTTGTTTCTATTAAGTACGTTTATAGACTTCAAGGAACCATTAGGCAATATTCAAAATCAAATTTATTTATTTTTAAATATCTAAGCAACTTTCCCTTACAAACTTCTTTTCTTATCCTACTCCGTGTTTGTGTTAAAGAAACTCTTTTCTACAACATTCTATTAAATTAACTCTTTTATCGAGCTTTTGGGCGACCAAAAAATCGGATGACGTTTACCGCAAAGCCACAAAGATAACTATAATATTTTTTTAATACTTTATTTGTGCGCTGTGTCCCCTATTATATCTTCGTCTCTGTCGCACCTATTAAATAGTAAACCGAAACCAAAAAAAAAAATTGAAAAATGATTCAGATCTTAAAAAGCAAATCTCAACATAATATCTAGACGCTTTTACGTTTAAGCGATTATTTTGTTAGTAATAAATTTAATAGGTTATATTGTAAAGCTATGACTTACAGAATACAGGCCACGCCCACTGCGTATTTTATTTGAAGCCGATATGAAACTACCAATAAGTAGTATGTAGCATTCATATTTTGTAGTTTGTATAAAATGTATGAATATAGACAATGTCATCCTACATTTGAATTGCGACATAATACGTGATTACCTGACAACCGGAGATTACTCTCTACAAAATAGATTGTTCACTTGAAATATGTTTAGGACCTTCTCCATCTTCTTCCGAGCCTTTATTCCCAAGTTTATTTGGGGTCGGCTACTAGTTCAACCGGTTTTACCTGAATTTCAGTTTTTCAGACTGGCATTAGGACCTCCGCAACCCTAAGGGAGAACTGAAATTCGAAGATTGAACTAGTTGTCAGTTTATTTGAGGGCACTGACTTCCCAATAACGATTGCCATAGATGTTCATGACAACCGGGACCGACGGCTTTACGTGCTCTCCGAGACACGGGCGTGTATCACCGCCAAACTTCCAAACTCCGGGCTGCTATTAGGAATTTCCTAAGAAAATCCCAAAAACCCTTTTTGGCCCGACCCGGGATTTGAACCCGAGACCTCTTGATTAGCAGTAGAAGTATAGAATACACTTATTTAGAAGAAGATTGATAGAAAGAACTTTATAATATCCTGCCCCCCCCCCTGCAAACGGTTTTCGATTTCTATTCTATTTCTCTATTCTCTCAGAATTAGTAAATAAATAGCGACTCTGCCCCTCTGGGCAGAGTTGCTATTTATTTACTAATTCTGATATTTTGTGCTGAAGTTACACATTTATAGATATATGTATATAAAAATATTTTAACAAGTTATGTAAATCAAGAGTATATTATGGGTGGCTACCGATAACTCCAGATTTACGCATGAAATAATTGTAGCTACTGACGATATAGCAAGACATATCTTCGGTGACACGTATCGCTCGACAAAAGTCTACTAAAACACGCGGTACATGACTTCAACATCGCTTTGATTAAACTCGAATAATATCCTGAAATAAATGCGTTTCAACCGGAAAATATAATAACCGATTTGATGTTTAAATGATATAGAATAAATTAGTCGGGTTGGGTGTTCTAGACATGCGCAGGCGGCGGTTGTTCATCGTGTTCGCCCACCACGTGCTTGCCGATGTCGTTTATGTCCTGGTGTTCTCCATGCGCGGCCAGGTCGAAGTCTGACCCTGACAGCGACGCTATATGGTTCCAATTTGGTTCCGTTGTTGCCTCAGTCGTTTCACCTGCTGGATATTTAAAATAATATCAGTATATACGTGTTGTATCGGTCATTTCGAAGACAATATATAATTTACCTGACTACAAATATATAAGAATATTTAATGTGAAGGTATCTCTGTGTAAAGTGTCACTATCCCTATTCATCCCGTGGGTGTCGTAAGAGGATACTAAGAGAGTAGTATGCAGAATAAAATCCCTGTAAATAGAAGGGAATATTGAAACAAACCTTATAGAAACCAATCTGATCATCGTGGTATAGTATGCCAAAACCTCCTCTAGATTTTGACCTTTGTCCAACAGTGGACTGTTAAAGGCAATTGATGTGATCATATTTGAATTGCTGATATTATTATAATAAATAGTAATACATTTCTTAAATCCATTTCTGCTATAATAACGTTCAACATTTTAGTTAAAAATCTCAAAAACTGAATGTACCCTCAATTTAAACAAACTCTTTAATTGTAGTTTCGAAGTCAATTTAACAATCATTGGTGTTACTTACTTACCTAAACACGAAATTGGGTGATTTGAAAATAATTATCATATCAAATAAATTAATATCAAAAATACTCTCCTCTTTGCTTATCAAAAATTATGCATGCATTTATCATTTACCTTTTCCATATAAATGAATTTGAGAGCAATGATAAATTAATATTATTTCAGAAGCATTTCATGCGACAATTTTTTTTATATGTTGTTGTAATAATGATGACTTCCATTATAATTGTAATGAGAAACTATTTAATTCTTTTCGGGAAAAAAGTCGGTTCATTTATAATAAATATTGTTACAAATAATTTAGTAATAATTAATTTATTTTCATTCAAAGCACGTGTTAGAACGGTTATACTTGTATGTGGTGATATTGTTAAATTATTCTACAAGCTGCAATAAGCCGCCTAAATACTGTCACTCTAAGCTCTGTTTATTTTGTTTGAGATATGCTGTCATTCCTATTTGGTTGTGTTATAGCCTAACTACACAACTTTGTCTGCGGAAGCGAAAATGTGTTCGACAAAATGTGTGAAAATAAAAGTGCTTATGTGAAGTGAAAACACACACACAACCAACATGTAAACAGATCTTTATTACGTTAATTATTTAATTTTTAATCTATTTATCGCTCAACAGAAATTTGTTGTCAATGCCTTCATCTGTAACTTGTAACGACTGTTTCATAAAAATTAAACAAATAAAATGAATCTAATGCAGAAGACCGCAGCATCGTCGAATTGCCATGATCTGTGATCATCAAGCTATGGGCTAAATATGTATAATGAAGTGTAGCGACTTGTCGCTATGTGTCCCATAAAACAATAATTATTGTTTCTGTCACTTCTATCCTCTTGTTTTCAGGCAAATTATAGGAGTGATTATATGAAAAGGGGCGGAAATATGTAACAGAAAGTCGGAGAAACGCGCCCGGTGTTAGAGTTGGCCATCAGTTGACAGGCCATGTTATGTTACACATCAAAGAGTGTTTTAAGCTTCCGTCTCTTTCGTTATGAACGATAAATAGGTTTCATAACACTAACAATAATGTGTGGCTTAAACTAACTTCAAGAATGCACTTTAATTTTCTAATTAGTATTTTGTGTTGCAAATGTTTGTGTTAATTTCTTGACATGTTTAGACTTTCACGGTTTTAAAATCTGACAATAAATTTCTTTCGAAATAAATACCTCATAGGAGGAGGTATTAGCATATTTTTTTATATTTTTTTTACTAGCAATTTTTTTTTAAATAATGGCAGTATTATTAAAAAAAAACACTACTAGTATAATAATCAAACTTATAGTTAACCCTTCCAATTATATAAATATTGATTGATTGTATGGAGTGGGTTGACGTTGGTACTATGGTCGGTCTAGATGGAGAAATTAGTTCCCTGGACTCCCAAAATACAAGCGCGTAGAGGGCACACCGTGTGGTTTTAGTCGGTTCGAGTCCGGCACACCGCCCCGCCGCATAGAAAACCCCGGCGGGGTGACAGCCCTAGAGGGTTTCCACAAGTAAAAAAAAATGTGGTGCTATGTCAGGGTGGTTTAGTTTAGATATTAAATATAATTTTAAAACCGCAAAAGTCATAAGTATTAATAACGAAACAATTACCAAGGCATGCTGTTATGTGATATTTGTAAAAGATTCACTCACACAACGACGGGTACCGGCGACGTACCTGCTTCTCATAAACTTACAATAACTTAGTATGAAGCGAGCTTCTAGTTTATAATTGTTGTTACTTATAGAAATGTAGTGTGGCAACTCCAGAAGATAAAGTTTCATATTAAAAACGTTACTTAAACAGTCGAAATATAATTCTACAGATGAAGACCGATATCAACTGAAGTTCCCATAAACACTGAAAAGACTGCATTGGACGTGTATGATACACAATTATACAAATGGTTTATTCTTAACAACGACTTTGGAGTCCCAGAAATGAGCTACACTTGTAAAAGACACTTGTACACTTTGCCTGCGGCTCCGTTTATGTTCTAAACAAATGTAGCCTGTGTACTTCATTCTGAATTATGATTCATACACTATGGTGTATCCATGCTAAATTCCCATAATATCTTTTTTTTTTTAAAACAACTCATGCATTAGGAATATATTCCTTTGTCACTAGGGACTTTAAAAACATACATAAAACGGATTCAAAGAACAATTAGACTCAGATCAACAATTTGTGGATCGCACAAAGTGTTTTCCCATGTAGGACTTGAACCCAGAACACTTATGGTAGTAGAAGGCGGCGTAGCGACCGCTTAAACCACTAGGCCAACGATATCACGATTTTGACTGCAAGCAAATCCGTGAAATCGCTGTGGCGGGATAGCCGTGATAGCGTATTAGACAGAGTTACTTTTGAATTCATATATTTAGGATGGATATAATAACTATCTTGGATATAAAAACTGTCTGTGTATTTTTAAGGGTTTTTTACCTTTTATAAACTCTGCTAGCGACCTTCCAACTACTTCATCGTCGAGTCAAATGTAGCAATTAAGTCATCAAACCATTCCCAAGATACATACGACAGTAAACTGTATATTCTGATCTCTTTGATGGTAGTCCATTCAGGATGAGAAAATAGTATCATAATAGTGACGTATGGATCATGCCACGCCCTGACCTATTAGGTTCCAAAAAAAATTTGAATAAAATCTCATCAATCATGATTGGTCCTGATAGCTCAGGTATTAGTTTGCTTGATTTCGATTGGTCAAGAATAGTGATAGCTTGATTCCGACCAATCATGATACCGATTTTATTCGCAACAAATTTTTTGGTCCTCCTGATTGGCTGATCATTGTACACTATTTTCTTAACGCGAATGGACTATAAGCTATTGTGTGTTAAATCCCATTATGTTTACTGCTTTATAAATATACTGTAAGAATTAAGCCTACAATGTAATCTTAGACAAAATATAGCTTAAGCACATTTTCCTCATTGGGAAGTATTTATTAAGCAAATATTTGACATTTAAGCTTAAACCATTACCAATTCTGCACTACGAGATGGTTTGTTGTTAATACAAATATAATCTTTACTATACAAAACATTATCTCTTTCAGTAAAGATATTAAGATGTAATGTAACAATGGCTTAAATATTTTGTATTTGTCATACAAATCAAACACATTATTGTACACACGATCAATAAAAATCACACGTTTCTATCAGAAATCTCTGTTAGCTAACACTCGGTAGGTTTCAACTATCTTCGTCATCAGCGTATCACACACACAAAATACAGTCTTCAAACGGGATTGGTTCACTTGCAAACTGTGGTTCATTATTTTGATCAAATTGTCTAACGTATCTTATTTTATCTAAATATTAATACTATAATGCAAGAGTGTGGAGCAGCTAGGGAAAAAAACAAGAGCAAAATTTAACATATCGATATCATCATCATCAGCCTATCGCAGTCCACTGCTGGACATAGGCCTCTCAAATTGCACGCCACTTTGATCGATTTTGGGCTTTTCGCATCATATCGATATACAAAAGTCTTTTTATTTACGAAAACAGTCGGGTGTGATATGAAATTTTAGTTGTTAAATTTTAAGTTAGATAATTGTTTGTAGAAATATTATTTCTATGTTCTGCTTTTCTGGTCATGATACAGACAAAGCACTTATGAAATTCATAATCGAAAGAAAGTTAAATATATATATATTGCATTTGAATTCATCAATAACACATAACGTCCTCACTGGACTCAGGTTTCCTCTCAAGAGAGGGTTAAGACCATACATCCCCACGCTGGCCGAGTGCGGGTTGGTGACTGGCAAGACACATTCTGGCTACGTAATCTTGCCGGTGAATGGTTTTAAGCCGTCTGAAGTTCTCCCACTAAGCGTCACGAGTGTTATCTTATGATAATAATCGGGAGCGACTGCCTAACGTGACCTCCGAAACGGTCACCCATCTAGGTATTGACCGCGCTGCCGTTGCTTACCTCGGTGATTGTTTCCAATCACTATTGGCTATGAATTAAGTACATATAATCTAAACCTGTAAGGATAGTCTGGTCCTTGACTTGCAACTAGAATTGTCTGTTACTGTAATTCAGTAACATTTAAAACTATAAAAAAAATATGGTTTACATTCCACACATCTTGCATTACTATTTGTATAAGTACAATTCGAAAGGCGAGTGAACCAACCCCGCTGTTAGTTCAAAGAAAGAATAAACAAAGCTCGTGCGTGCGTACCGTAACCTCTATTTAGTAGACGGAGGATCGGAGGGAGAGTGACCTTCAGCGCGGCTAGTGGAGCGGCCGCGCGTCTCGTCCAGGATGAACGTGTTGATGATGTACGCCTCGCGACGGATGCGGTCGCGGAGATCCCCGGACATGTCCGGGATGGCCCAGCGGACGATTATCATCACCAGCGCCACCACGTTCTAGGAAAACAGTAATAATAGTAATTTTGTATATTTTTCATCATCATCAGTTCACTGTTTCATGTCTAGCACTGTTACAGTCCACTGCTAGAC
Source organism: Phragmatobia fuliginosa (assembly GCA_932526445.1). NCBI lineage: Eukaryota > Metazoa > Arthropoda > Insecta > Lepidoptera > Erebidae > Phragmatobia > Phragmatobia fuliginosa. The sequence goes on along the minus strand of OW052058.1, from coordinate 5,186,651 downwards.
ATAGGGCTGTCCCAAATTTAAAAAAAAAACTAAAACCTTATTAACTTTTTGGAACATAGTAATCTAAACACATAGGTACAAATACCCCCTTTCTTTATCTATGCGGAAATCCCCTCGGCTATCACCAGTTGGTGGTTATGTCGGGCTACGGCTTGTAGATGACCCTCTTCATATTAATAGCGAATGGCGCATTCACCCCGGCCTGCTTCTGCTAGGGTGACAGATGGCCTCACCTATCCTCCTCCTCCACCTCCGGCGCCTGAGTCGTCTGCGGTACAAATACCCCCTGCATTTGTACCTATGTGTTTAGATTACTATGTTCTAAAAAGTTTTTTTTTTAATGTTTGCGCAAATTATCAGTCCACCTAGCCTATGGACGTCCTACACCACGTATATAGCCTCCTTGTCCTTTTCACGTCGATATTTTCGCTACCGAGGTCCGTGACTACCTTGTTGTGATTGTGACCTTTTGCAGAACAGTTCGTCTTCTTGGCCGAATGAAGAGCAGTGTGGAGATTGGTGTCCAAGGCTGATCGGAACTGGTCAGTAAACCCAATAGGACTACATCCTCTTGTTCTTTTATCTTGAACCTTTCCGGTGATTAAGAGTTGCTCGAGGTTATTCCAATCTTTCCTAGCTATGCGATCAAAGAAACCAAGCACTCTTCGAAGGCACATAGTAGGGAGAGCCACGTATATGGCTAATAGTATATAATAAGTCATGACAGGATAAAGTCTTACCTCAAATACAACGATGAAGGCAAGTCTTGCACCCATTATGTGCCAGTACCAGTTGCTGTGTTGGTAGTTGTCGTCACCGTAGTACCAATAGCCAGGGAAACTGAGAACAAAGATCGTCTTATTCACTATTCTCAATCCAGGAGAACAATTTTTCGATATAGGTCAATAATTTAACAATTCAACCGAAATCATACTAAAGTCTCACGGAAAACCAGTACAAGACTATTCTTTAATTGTTTTTAGAGAGTAAGTAAGATTAAGGCCGATTCTGTCGTTCACATCACTAAACTAAAAATCAACCAAAGTTGTCATTTGATTTCATACTTTAATCTAATACGATTATAGTCCATTTTTCGATATCTCAAATTTTAGCTTTCATTACACGCGTGGATACTTCAAAACAAAAATAGCAAAGATTTGAGTTCTCGAAAACAAATGAAATGCAAGTATATAAAAATCCAACAACATCCATCCCTCTGCTGAGCTCGAGTCTCCTCTTAGGAGAGGGTAAATAAATAAATAATTAATATTTTGGACAGGTAACGCACAGCATCATCTCGTCCCAAACTAAGCAGAGCTTGTGCTATGGACACTAGACAACTGATATAAATAGATAAACATATTTTTTTTTGTAAATATGTATGTATAATATGTATGTATTTACAAAAAAAAAGTATGTTTATGTATTTATATCAGTTGTTTAGTACCCATAACACAAGCTCTGCTTACTTTGGGACTAGATGATGTTGTGTGTAAGATGTCGAAAATATTTATTTATTTATTTATATTAAACATAGAAAACACCCAAACTCCGAAACAAATATTTGCAAATCATACAAACATTTGGTCCGACCCGGGAAGCGAACCCGAGACCTCTTGATCAGCAGCCGCATACGCAAACCACTAGACCAACTTGGTAATCAATATCCAACAACAATTATAGTGTGAGTGAATTTTTCGTTTAATGATGTGAACAACAGAATCACCAACATTATCGGAGTCTCAGTTATTCCTCTTCATCCCAACTACTTGAGAAATTCGTCACTCAAAGGGCAATAACGCACTTGTATCTTAAAGGTTTACAAACTGGTACGATCGCAAGTGGTCTAGTTAGGATTTGTCAGTTAATTAATTATTATAAATGTTCTAATACAATTCTCACTCTCAGATTAAATACTGTACCTGCACATAGTCTCGTTGTATGTAGTATGTAGGGGCGGGTTCTTAATGACGGTTATGTTGAATTCGGCGAGTGAGTGGTTCACGTAGTTGACGAGCGTGCCGTTCGCAGACGTCGCCTGGTACACCAGACGCGGGATGAAGTCCGACGTGAAGGCTATTATAAAACCCTGAAAACAGAAGATAGTATTGAGGTAGAGAAATTTATGAAGTAAATCTATACAAACAAATGAAATTAGAAGTTAGTTTCAAACTATGAAAGGTACTTCCATCAAAAAAAAAATCTCTATCGTTTTGTGCCATCTAACTTTTAGAACGATTGGACCAATTTTGACAGGAATTTCAGTAACAAATTGCTGATGATATAAGGAGTAAATTATGCTACTTTTTATACTAGCTTCGCCCCGCAGTTTTCGGTGTGTAAATAAAATGCGTGACAGTTAAAATAAACTATATAAATAAAATAAATATTTCGGACATCTTACACACAACGTCATCTAGTCCCAAACTAAACAGAGCTTGTATTATGGGTACTAAACAACTGACATAAATACATAAACATACTTTTTTTGTAAATACATACATATTATACATAGTAAACACCCAGACTCTAAAACAAATATTTGTGAATCACACAAATATTTAGTCCGACCCGGGAATCAAACCCGAGACCTCTTGATCAGCAGCTGCATACGCAAACCATTAGACCAACAAGGCAGTCAATATGTATCTTTGAATGTTAACTAAGCCTTGAACCTTGGGCCCTTCGAAAAATACGTTACAATGGTAAGAAGGTTTATGTAGACTAACGTTGGTGATGATGCTGAGCTTCCCGATGGAGTCGAGGATGCGGTACCAGACGCCGATGTCGTTGACGCGCTGCGGCACGGGCCGGCGGTAGCAGGCGAGGAACTTGCGCGCGTCCAGACGCATCTCAAGCACGTTGTTGATCAGCGCGAACAGTGGCGCCAGAGGGAACGCCGCCACGAAGATCGTCACGAACCCGTACTGGAGGACTGACAACCACACCAATGTCAATATTGCATAATAAATATACCTTAAACAAAATCGACCCCACAGAATATCGATGTTGAATCATATGCAGAGAATGAATGAACGAAGAAGCGGGTATCATGTCCCACCAACACGGAGGAAGAAACGACCAGGCGAGACGATCATGCGTGGTGAGCTGAGGTCCAACAGTTGATGTTTGGAATCGAGAATTTTCATATCGCGATACAGGATTTGTTACTCCACATTTGTTACTTCGGTATGATATCGGTAGATGGCACTGTAGTATTCATCGTTTGCGCTGTTTGTGGAAGTCGCTACACGTTTATGTGTGGCAATAATTACTTACCATCAAGTAATAGCCATTATGGATATTTAAAAAAGGAACAAGTTTTAGTTTTTTTTGTTCAAATCTAAAAGTTACTATTCCTGTACTTCAGTGTTGACTAACGCAAATTATATATTCTCAGTTATATTTGGATAATTGTACTATAATTATGACTCACCCATTTCTAGGTATTCAGGAAACAATCCCATGTTACCAAAGTCGACCAATTTGAAGTCTTTTACCCACTGCAGAGGACTCTTTATTCTGTGGACAAAATAAGTAAACTTAACATACGAGGGTAGTATTCAATCACATTTCTTAAAGTTCTTGCGAATAATGAGAAAAGCTAATAACTTAGAAACTTCAAAAATATCATAAAACACTAATATTATAAAGTAAATAAATAAAACAGTTTGGACATCTGACACAACATTATCTAGTCCCAAACTAAGTAGAGTTTGTACTATGGGTACTAGACAACTGATATAAATACAACTGTACTTTTTTTGTAAATACATATTATACATAGGAAACACCCAAACAAATATTTTACTCATGCAAACATTTGGGCCGACTCGGGAATCGAACCCAGCAGTGGGACGTTATGGATTGTTGATGTAGTATATTAAAAGTATAGATAATTAAAAGTAGAATATGTAGCAATGGAATACACTTGTGAATACTTACTGGCTTTTCCTTCCAATGGTTCGTATGACATTCCACCACTTGAGTAGATATGGCATCATCATTTCGACGATGGTGTTGATGAACTGCTTCCCCACCATGATGATGGCCAGCTGGATAGAAAGCTCTAGTAGACATCCACCCGGTGCACACTGAAACCAATAACATTCAAAGCTTGTAGTTATGATAGAGATCGCCAGGGTTACATTATTGTTCATTTGTAGTAAATATTACTTTTTTTATGAAATGAATTATGTACGTCAAAATTATGTACATCTGTACAAAAAAAATTTAAAAAGCAATTTCACCAGGAACATATCCCGTGTGCCGGACGGCATTACAAATATGTGAAAATGACACAAAGAAAACCCTGAATCGGAAAAACAAAACAAATCCCCATATTTGCATAAATATAGTCCATAATACTGAATTTTGTTATTTTCATATGTAAAGACAACTCGCGCATTTACATGTAGCGGGGGACTTCAAAACATACATGAAACGGACACAATGAGCACCCAGACTCGGGACAACAATTTCAGGATCACACTTGGAGCAGTAGAAAGCGGCAATAAGGTGTTGTTCTAGAAAGTTTTAAATTGCGGTAAGTTCATACATAATCAATTATTTACTTACTTCCTCTTGTCGATGTCCGAAGAACTTAACATAGGCCCCAGGTCGGCCAACAAACTTGCCCTTGAAGAACGCGATATAGAATATCGACGCGTAATAGTTGACAAACTGCAGCAAATATATCTTGAGAGTGAGTGAGTCGTCGAATTCGGTCTGTGTCCGGAGAAGCTCCTTTTCTGTCAGCCATTCGGCAAGATATTGGTATATCTGAGGAAAAATGTTAACTTGTATATTAGTTTTGTTTTCTACCCTAAGCTTTCTAACCAGGGTAGGTTTTCCAATATTATTTTGGGGTCGGCTACCAGTTCAACCGGCTTTACCTAATATCAGTTTTTCCACGGAGCGACTGGCATTGGACCTCCGCAACCCTAAGCGAGAACTGAAATTCGAGTTCTGACTGACTTCCCTCGGCACTGACTTCCCAATAACGATTGTCATAGATGTTCATGACAACCGGGACCGACGGCTTTACGTGTGCTCTCCGAGGCACGGGCGTGAATCACTGTCACACTTCCAAATTCCGGGCAGCTATTAGGAGTTTTTTAAGAAAAACCAAAAAACACTTTTTGGTCCGACCCGGGATCTGAACCCAAAACCTCTTGATTAGCAGTCGCAAACACTATCCTCTAAATCAACGAGTAAGTCTAACCTACCCTAAATGTAAATATTAAGTCGAATAAATAAGGTAGCTACCTAATCGCCGTACAGTAATCAGTTTTTTTTTTTATATTTAACCTTATCATAATGACTCAACTCTGCCTGATAGAAAGCATGAGTAGAATCTAAAAGTAGTGTGGTCACTATCCTTATTGTAAGTGCAGTGAAAGGCGATGAAGCATGGCGACCCATACTAAGGCGTCTAAATGCCATGCTTCTGCATTATTAGGCCTAAGGTTTCATCATTTGGGTTACTCTTCTGTGTGAAGGTAGTAGCAATATCGAGCCGGCCCGTTTGTGCTGAAATCAACGTGGCTCTACTACCTTAATTAGTTGGAATATTGGAATATACATAAATATAAACTCTTGGAATATTTAGGTAAACGACATAGATATTAGTTCCTTCTTTATAAATACAAGGTACATGCAAAATATCTACACATAACAATACATGACTTTCTGTGAGTAACGAAGAACAAGTTCAGTCCCCCTAGCTAAGTTGCAAACGTATTTCTATTTCTCTATTCTCTTGTTTCATTGGTTAATATTTTGTTTAGAGCACGGAGCCGCCACATCCTTGTCGCACTGCAGTTACAATCATATTCTCTATCCTTTTTTAATGTGTTAGGTTTTTTCGTTACGGAATTTCTTGATTCGGTCGCCGCGTTCAAAGCCCGCGATAAAAGCTATACAATAGCTTAAAAAACGTTAGCAACTTGGCTAGGAGGTCTGCACTATACTAGATCTTAAGTCACGGAAGGCAACTCGAGGAGGAAATGTCTTGTGATAAAGATTAGACAAATTGTGTACTCACATAATTGAATAGGCAGATAAAGACCAAGTTGATGCAGGCGGCCGTGGCGGTGGTGAACATGATGGGGTTGTATGTGATGAGCACGTTGTCGTTCTCCCGCAGCATGCTGGCGCCGATGAGCGACATGCGGTACAGCACCACGCCCAGCACCGTGGCCAGCGCCAGCAGCACGAGCAGCGACACCAGGCTGAACGACATCAGCGTGGCCGGCAGCCGCATGCGCCAGAACGGGACCATCGGCTCTCGTTCCCCTGTTATCACGTTCAGCTATCGACAAAAGCATTTTTTTTAATATTTCGTACTATTCCAATTTTCCTTCTGATTAACTTAGTTGTGGGTTTCAAGACATTATTTTTTCTTAGGACTTTCCGGAGTGACATAACTTGGTGTTGTGTGGATTAATGCTGGTGATCCTTTTATGTACCCGGAGAATGCTTTTCGCACCATAACCTCCATTGGGAAAGACGAAGGACACGTGTACAGTAGTTACAGTGGTGAGCGTATAGACAGGATCAATCCCATTAAAACAGAAATCTGCGGGATTGCTACTATGTACCTTTTTGTTGGTGAGTATCCGATATTCCGGCACTGTTGCAAGCGCCATGATCACGGAGTAACTGAAGATCTTGCGGGTGGGATGTTATTGGCAGACATATCGGTCTACCCTCTTTCGCAGTCTTTTTCTACGATCGTCCCCAGTATTTGGATGGAGTTTTTTATAGAAAGGGCACTCGCCACTGCACCCACTGAGATTAAAATGATGAAAAGGTATGTTGATGACGTATTCTGTGTGTTTAGGGGAAACAGGCATGATGTAGAGTCCCATCTGACAAATTTAAATAACATCCATCCGAAGATTAACTTCACTTACGAGATAGAGGACGACAGACAGAAGTCTGGCGTTTTTGGACGTAAAAATTGGTGTGCGGAGCGACGGTTCACTGAGCCACTCTGTCTTCAGAAAGTCAACTCATACTGACCGCTATCTCAATGCAAGCTCTCACCATCACCCTAGACACATCGACTCCGTCGTTACTTCATTCATCAAGACAGGGTAGACAGACAACCAGCATTTTTGCCATATATAAAAGGAGTGACAGACAAGATCTCAAACGTACTTAATAAGTTTTCACTCAATACTGTATTCACTCCATTCAGACAAGTGGCAAATGTCTACGATTCCCTAAAGACAGTTTCCCTTTGGAGAAGCCTGGTGCCTACAAGATTGGCTGCAGCTGTGGGAGTTCATATATCGGCCAAACTAAACGTACCATCGCATGCCGCATGAACTAACACAAAAGCGGTCAAAAACAATGAAGAACAGAAATCGGCAATCGCGAAGCATTTGATTGACTCGGGCCCAAATCACTGGATTGAGTTCCATAACCCACAGATAATTACGACAGAACGCCACTACATACCTAGATTGGTCAGGGAAGCGATTGAAATTACTAAATACAAAAATTTCAATCGTGAGGAGGGGTTTAAATTGTCAAATGTCTGGAATCCTGTGATTCGAATGTGCAAAAACCGGCGTAATCAACAAAGTATAGTTTCGCGATCAGATACTGTTAGTGTTGTGTGTCGAGAACAGTTACGAGTGAGTAGTGAGTTAGTGACCAGTGGTACCGGGGACGATCGTAGAAAAAGACTGCGAAAGAGGGTAGACCGATATGTCTGCCAATAACATCCCACCCGCAAGATCTTCAGTTACTCCGTGATCATGGCGCTTGCAACAGTGCCGAAATATCAGATACTCACCAACAAAAAGGTACATGGTAGCAATCCCGCAGATTTCTGTTTTAATGTTACTGACCATAAGAGGATCAATCCCATTTTTTTTGTATATTAGGCCTTTAAATTATACATTCATCATATAATTGAATATTCACATTATAAAATGTATGTATTTGGTCCGAACCTAGTTGGGAATCCCCGTGATAAAGAGATTTTCGAACAGCAAGTAAGTAATATTTTTTTACAAATGACAAATTTTGGATCTCATATAAGGTAGCATTATTGCCTTATATTACGCAAAGGTCCGATTTAATATTAATTAAAACGATTATAGTAAAACTTATTCTGAAGTTATATTACTAAAAAATACAGTTTAATCTTGGCTTGATCAAATTAAAAACAACCCTATTTTAATGGCGATAAACTGAGTGCTGTAGGCCTACCTGTGTCCTTTTGACATGTGCCAGGCGCGCCAGGTACTGCGGGCGCGGATGCTCCTCGTACACGTCGAAGCCCGTCAAATCCCAACGATGCGTCATTTCTGCCGAGTACCGTTTCCACAGTTCCAGAAAACATGCGGCTGAAATATTTAAATATACTCATATGACGGATGGCGGACTGAAGGTGTGTAGTACCCATAGCGTCTTTTCTCGTTACAAAACAGTCTGTCATATTTACGTGGGAAATCTTCACACATACACATTTTAGACTCACATAGAAAAGCAAACGCCATTCACATAACAACATTCACAATTTCTTTCACACGCACACGCGCGCGCACACACACACACACACACACACACACACACACGCGCGCGCGCGCGCGCGCGCACGCACGCACACACGAACACGCACCCGCACACTTACACATTCTGTGCTATAACAGTGTAATGCGTGGCCTTTTTTTTTTTTTTTTTTACGTGTGGAAATCCCCGCGGACCGTCACCCCGTCGGGGGTTACGGCGGGGTGGTGTGTCGGACCCGAACCGAGTGTAATGCGTGGCCTATTTTGACTTACACATGGACAGTCAGGTAGGCCTGCATTTGGCTATTTCCTACCGTGTTGCTTCTAAAGAACGGTACCCATAAATGGCAAGTCATGAAAGAGTATTTTTCTCTTTTATTTACTCTTATAAAGTACTTTCAGAGTACTGTATTTATGTGTATTTATGTGCTAAGTTATGAATACATAATCATGACTTGGTATAGATTTGTTTATTTACTCAACAGCTTAACAGCCCACGGCTGGACAAAGGCCTCTTCTTAGGAAGCCGAAACCTCCTTTCCATGGAGAAGCCCAGAAATAAATATATCTAACGAAAGTACGTGTTCACTAAACTCACCCCAGAAGCTCATGAATATGGCAAAGAACACAGTGGTTGGGTTATCGAAGAGGTAGGTGATGCGAGATTGCAGACAAGTCGCTCTCAGATCCCAATAGTCACAGAAGTAGTCGCACTGCGGGCACATCTTTACAGAAGACTTGTGGTTGCATACTTCTTCACTGCAAAAAAAAACATTATCTTACTAATATTATAAATGGGAAAGTAAATCTGTCTGTCTGTCTGTCGCACTTTCACGCCTTAACTACTGAACCGATCGAAACGATAAAAACAGGGTGACATAAATATCAGTGTACAAAGAAATTATTTGTTAAAGCAAGCGTATTAAGATCATCATCATACGATATGTAACATCAACCCTGTTCACTGGCCGATACTATTTTTAAAAGGAATTTAATTTCTATTTACAAAATATATGGAAAGCTAACTTATGCCCGCGGCTCCGCCCGCGTGTATGTCCGTCATGGCGGTAAATAGTAGCCGATATATAAGCTAATTATTATGGTGAAGCTTCATCAAAATCTATTCAGTAGTTTTTGTGTGAAAGAGCAACAAACATACATACATATACTAACAAACTTTCACGGTTATAAATAAAAATAAATTAATATTTAGGACATCTTACACACAACGTTATCTAGTTCCAAACTAAGCAAAGCTTGTATTTATGGGTACAAGACAACATACATACATACACATTTATACATACATAGAAAAAATAGAAAAACACCCACACTTCGAAACAAATATTTGTGGATCACACAAATATTTGGTCCGACCCGGGAATCGAACCCGAGACCTCTTGAACAGCAGTCGCATACGCTAACCACTAGACCAACAAAGCAGTCAATAATATTAGTAGGATTTATTGCTTTTGTTTACCTAAGGGTTTATGTTTTTCTAAATATTTAGCTTCTATTTGTGGAGACTGACTGTTGCTACTTCTATTATAATCTATGTTAAAGGTATTGCTGTAAGTTTCCCTAAGATTAATAAATAAATAAATAAACCATACCTGGGTACATTAGAATAAACAGTAGCAGCAGAGTATATGACACATATAAGGCCCACGATGGACGCGGGGATCAACATGTGAGTGTAGAAGCCAAGCCACGCGAAGTATAACCCTGGAAAATAATACAATACATAGGTACAAAAATACGTCACATATTTTTTTTTTTTTTAAGCCCGCCAAAGTGACTCAGTATTAGGCAGTAGAGCCACGCTGATTTCTGCACGAATGTGCCGGCTCGACCGGGACAGTACTACCCTCACACAGAAGACCATCCTAATAATGACAGCGTTCTTCCAGTCGTGTCGTATGCAATCCAATCAATATGTCCAAACATTCTGCATCATTCGCCCGACCTCCGGAGGCTGAGAAAATAATGCAGAATTATCTAAACAGGCCACCATGCTGCATTGCCTACCCTTACAATGAGGATGGTGACTCCTAATCCTGGAATCTACTCATAATTTCCATCAAGCAGAGTAGTCACCTTAGTAAGCTTAAATTTGAAAAAATATTTTGTACTTATTATAATTAATTAATTATTGTGTATTGCTCAATGCTATAGGATGAAAGTGGGAAAATTACTTACCTATTTTAACACCGAAATAATCTTTAATATAATCAAGAGGCTGGTACTTGAGGCACTTGGAGACTGCTGCCCACTCGGTATATAACAAGTGTCGCATGGAACCTGGAGTTTTGAGATCACCCTGTAAATTAAAAACATATTTTGGTACAACGTGGTACATATGCCACCAAAACACACTTTTTAATTCTAGAAAAAAAACCGCCTGCTTAAAAGTAATAAAATAGTTAGAAGTAATAATAAGATAATAGTACATTGTTCACCGAGGGAGGAAAGGAACCGATTACTAGCGAGGGAGCAGTTTGTGGCCCGAAGGCGCAGCCTAGGGCCACAATACTCCCGAGGTAGGAATGGGACTTTCACCCGAGTGCTACACAGTGCTTTATACTACACCTCTGAGGAACATTTAAAGTATTTATAAAATAAAATCAAAACGTAAGACACCATGTAAGACACAATTTAGCTTAGAATTTGACATAATATTTATAAATATTTCGCGCTTCTTTTTGTTTTTTTTTATTCTTCACAAAAGGATGTCAGTGGCACGGAGATTCCATATTTAAATTATATGAAAACTCCTTGGGCAGGCGCGCGCCATAGATAAGATAATACATGAGAAATGAAAATTCATACAACTTTCTATCCCGCTAAAACACGTTAGAAATGGATTTTCATATATTTTTTCCTCCCGCTTATTTAGGTCAAGGAAAAGACTAACTTTCTCTTTTCATTTTCAGGGAATATTGACTACTGTTCCGATCAGGTGTAGTATAAAAATATTTGTAATAAAATAAAACAGAAACTAGTATCACAATCTTATATATAAAATTCTCGTGTCACAATGTTCGTTCCAATACTCCTCCGAAACGGCTTGACCGATTCTTATGATTTTTTATGCATATTCAGTAAGTCTGAGAATCGGCCAACATCTATTTTTCGAACGCCTAAGACGCGAACGGAGCCGCGGGCATCGGCTAGTATCTAGATGAAATTCGAATGTCTTATATATTGGTTTATAAGCTTACTTCATGGTGCCGCATGCGGTGACAAACGTAATAGATGTAGATAGATCTTTTCCCGTAGATAAAAAAGGTATTGTGGTCTTATTAATTTCTACCTATAATTGCAAATCTTTAAATCTCAAGTTAATACTTCAAGACACTTATTTAAAGAAATCATATTATTGATACTTGACAACAATTATCTAGCAATGAGGGCCACCGTTTTTGTTTTCGCCAGAGGGCGCTACTGCAGAATGAGGTCCTAGCTATCAAAAATTGACCGCTTCATTTTGCACCTTATTTTCTCAGCTCCGCTTTTAAAGCACATCCATTGAGCCGTAATTTGTAAATTTCATAATTAATGTCGCCCGTTACAAAATATTCAAACATAATTAGAGAGCTAATTTTCATTCTAACAACAAACAATCTAATTTGACATTTCAGACCTTGTTCTACACTAGCGCCTCTGGCGGCAAGTTCCCTCGCAGTAGCCCTCATTGTTGATACTTGATACTCACATCGTGTAGTGGATAAGCAGCGCTATAAGTACTATTAGAGATCAGTCTTGCGATACCGAAGGCAAAGTCGTCATTCAAGTCCGTAAACTTTTTTCTATCCAGAATGAACTGAACTATTCGCGAGCGAATCGATGGAGTCCAGAAACATTCTGCTGTCGTATCGAATCTGGAACAAATAAAACGAGAATCACTGTTATTGCTTGGATTATCATGGTCTGAAATTCTTAAAGCGACTTTATACTGAGTTATGGCAAAAGATTCTCTGGTGCATTATGTTAAGGTACATAATAAATTGTCAGATTGTCAGTGCCACCGATGTTTACCTAAGTTTCAGGTTTCCTACTAGGGTCGTTTATTAACCTTTTGACCGCCAGGGTCACAAATATGTGACAAGCGAAAACTGTCCCTGTACGCCAACGTCACAAATATGTGACAAAAAAGCGGTGCACCGAAATACGAAATAAAGCCTTTAAACATTACTTTTATGCCTTTAAATTTATTTAAGTACCTTAAGAAGAAGCTCTTACTGTTATCTATTGCCATAAAACTATTTAAATTGCTTTATGATATTAAGAAATTTTACTCTAAAAAGAAAGAAATAAACTCTTAAAAAAGAATCTCCCCACACGCCAGAGTCACAAATATGTGACCACTAGTGATGTAGGGCACGTTAGATGATATCGTAAGTTTATATTAAAATTTCGTTAGCCTGTTTTATTTTTGTTGTTAAGTTTTGTTATTATACTTATTCTGTTAAAATGAGTAAAGGTGCAGACACATTATCGGACACGGCTGACGGATGCGGCTGACACAGAGGTGTGCACACTATCTGACGTAAGTCGCGGACGTGACCTTTGACTGACCTTAAGCGTTCGGACGTCCGAAAGAAATCTAATGTTGCCAAATGTACGATTTAAATCGTATTCATAAAAATGAAATAATAGCTACTAATGTTATCTAACATGCAGGCACTGGAATAATCGCAACTTTGAGACTCTTGATTTTACATTTAATTAGATTAAAACTGATAATTACAGGATTTTTCTTGTTTTTAATGCCCTCCCTACAATGTATTCTATTCATTACTATCATTAAATTATACAAAATATAATATAAAGACAAAAATGTAGATTTACTGTTTTTAAATTTGAAATTCACAGTTTTCTACAGTGTTTTTGAAGCCTATATACAGTTTTGCTCCATGCTGGGGTTGGCAACCCTGCGCGTCCGCAAGCAACGTCCGAAAAGACTGTGCACATTATCAGTCGCGGCTGTCAGCCGCATCCATCAGGCGCGTCCGATAATGTGTCTGCACCTTAAGAAAGTAATTAACAGCCGTGCTCGTGAAATGATAATTAAAGTAGACAATTATTTTGTAAAGAAAGAGGACTCTTAGTTATTGATACAAAGTAAGCAGTGCCCTAAAAAATGCTTCGTACACTACTGAGGTTTAAATGAAATAAATAAAAGTTTTAAAATGTCCATCACAAGTTGCTTAGCTTTTTTTTTCAAAACTCTACTTGTTACTTTTTATGCCAGGTTTATAGAAGCTAGTATTTAAAGGCTATAAACGTACATACTGTTTTAAATTTTGTAAATTTTTATATAGTTGATTATATACTTAACCTATTTCAATCGTGTTTTTTTTAAATATCTCCTTCAACGGAATTATAGAAATCTAATTTAAAATACGTGTTTTAATTATTATTAGTTAATATTATACTCGATAAGCGAGATAGTACGTTGCTACATCCTTATTTGAGAAGCGCAATATTCATAAAAATGACGTACCGTCCACGCCAGGGTCACAATATCAAGACAACAGATCAAGAATAATGTTGTACCTATAGTTATTATATTTAATTATATTGTCGTCTCAATTCTGTTATTACGGTATTAAACAACTCTGTAAATAGTGTATAACTATTACTAGAGTAGGAAGAAGTGTAATGTTGAAATAAATTCAGTGTTATAAGGACATATATTTTGAAATTGTAGACGAAAATAAAAATACAATTCATGTTATCGATAAAGTTTTGGAATGCTTATTTTTTTCGTAGGTATTTGCGCTAAATTTTTGGTCTGGCGTTGAGGGCAAGTTGATGAGTTTTTGCTCTGGCGTTCAAAAGGTTAAAGGTTCAAGCTGCATTACAAGTTAATGTCTCGCTATTGGTTTGCTGTGCGGGTTGACTTTATAAAACGCATAACACATTACCTCAATTGACATAAATGATATTTTCAGACTCTTTGCATTCATAGTTTTTAAGTATATTTAAAACATATTTTCATTCACTACCCTGTTATCTGAGGCAATAATTTTTTGAATAAGGCCGGAATTGTGTAACAGAGAGTGAAGAAAGAACGCGCTATTTGATTTGATCAAAGAGTACAAGGTCCTTGAGTTGGAGTTATTAGCATTGTGTCATTTTAAATATAAAATCAAAGTTATACGTGTACTTACAAATATTCCTTATCTTTGGAGTAAATAGCGGTTAGCCGGTGTTTCCTTTCGGGGAACATTTCCGTATCCACTTTGATTCTTGACATCATTCGCTCCCAACAGTCACTAATCTTGTCTAAGCAGCTGTTCGTCTTCTCTTGAACGTCTTTTAGAGTAGAAAACTGTATAAAAAAGATCTTTTATGTAATACATATTCTATGTTCTGATTATCGTATTATTAATTAGCGTTTTAGCAGGGTCAGATATGATGTTATTTCAATGAGTCTAATATGGCCAAATGTGACATGAGGATTTTTATTAAATTATAAGTTACTTATTAGTAATGCTTTATCTTTAATCACATAAACCTATTATCCACCACAAATACTCAGTGTAAATTATTTTGATAGGTTTCATTCCAAAAGAAATGTTCGCTTTATATAAATTTGCAAGATTGATATATATCTGAGTTACGAAATGGTCGTCAGAGCTCCGTGGAGTACGACTTCATTTACGTTTAAAATTATACAGTTCTTATCAGAAAAGACGTGGCTAGAACGTGTGGCGATGGCGGATAGTCAACACAACTTATACCTTAGGAGTATGTTACATATCGGTACTGATGTACGTACTAATAGTGGTAGCGGGACGTATCGCCTGGAGGCGCGGGCGCAAATCTACTTTACGACAAAAATGACGCTATGCTTCGTACTATTAAGGTTTATATTGTGTTACAATTGACTATCTGCCACCACACTTATTCTTCTGTATAAGCAGCACCTCAGATCATAATTCTTATAACAAACAGATAAATGCGTATTATTCTATTCAACTTATGATAACCACCCCTCTATTTTAAGTCACTTTCAACCATATTAGACACTAAAATGTTATGTTAAACTCGGATGCTTTGTCATTGCCATACTTTTGTCTAGCAAGGAGCAGTACCTATATCGTGTACTACGGCTTCAGAATCGCTGAAGCGATGATAAGCAGTGACAACGCATAATTTTTCCTAATGCATTGAATTGGGCATGTTGAAACGATGAGAACGGTTACTTAAAGAGTTTATAAGGTCCTTGTGATAGGTCAAGCTGGTGAGAGCCTTTAGAAACATACACTGTTTAGGTTGGGACTGCACCAATAAACGGTTAAAAGCACCATTAAACGGTGAGCGTGTGTAAAAGGCTTGTTATATGTGTGGCGTGTGGAAAATGGCGTTCTATCGTATAGTGACAGGTTTGAAGTATGAGTGTATCTATGTACGTACAATGTCCTTAATTTGTTACACCAACAACCGAACTAGTACGATGAAACGAATAAATATAGTCATCATGTCTGCTTGCCCTTTTTTACAAACTTCTCTCAATCATCAGATCATTGAATACTTTCTTTCCAACCTCATGCTCTTCCACGCAATCCATGCGTATTTTCTTTGATGATCCTCTACTTTTATATCCGACACACACATATAAATACCAAATAAAAATCTAATTGGAACGTAATCACTCGTAATTGTTACGAGTTCTTTAAAAATCTTATTGAAGTGTAAGCATATATTGAGTGCATTTTTTTTTCCAAATTTCTTTGAGGAGTACAATGTATTTAAACAATTATGAATGTAAGCAAAC
The DNA here is from genome assembly GCA_932526445.1 of Phragmatobia fuliginosa. Classification (NCBI taxonomy): domain Eukaryota; kingdom Metazoa; phylum Arthropoda; class Insecta; order Lepidoptera; family Erebidae; genus Phragmatobia; species Phragmatobia fuliginosa. Next base: position 5,170,337 of record OW052058.1, on the reverse strand, counting down.
ATCTTCAGTAAAATGCTACTCAGTATTACAAGTAGGCCAGAAAAAGATTATTCTTTATAATTAAGAAATACCCACGCTTTTTCAGCGATATCGTGGTGGCAATTATAATAGAATATACACAACCGAGACTTTTAAGAATATTAGATGTATATCTAGTACGACTACATCATCAATAGATAGGTACTTACGAGACGTGCAGATGAGAAAACAACTCAATTGAAGAAATATATGCCTGTTACTTATCCTGACTTTTGTCTGAGATTCCAAGCTATCAAACTATTGATTATTTTCAAGCAGCAATTTATCGAAACAGTATCAATTATATACTAATTAAAAGTAATATAAAATCCAAACGACATCTACAACTACAGTGCAAGGATACCTATTATTATAGGTATCCTATATGTATATAATTATATACGTTCAGTGCAAAGTTATCGTACAATAAACACATAGCCACTAATTATAGGAAAAAGTAACACAGTTTATCCAAACGGGATTAGAGGATACGATTAGGAAAAATATAGTATTAACGATAATTTTAGCATCATAAATACATTTACATATAGTATTAACTCTAATTAACAATTACCCTGAAGCAGTTCAAACCATCACCATAAATCTATTAGTAAATGCTAAATTGCATATGATAAACTTGTAAAACATTATTAGTAATATTTATAATGTACTTCTACTTCACATTCGCGCGTAGTATAAATATAATTATCACCTTAACTCTCCGAAGTAATTCTACGTAAGAATACACAATTTAATATCAAAAGGATTTCTTTTTTATAAGTCAGTACATTATAACACACCGCCACATAAGGTTAGTCCATGTTTAAGAGCAATAGTTAAACAGATTTTGTACTTATTATTACTTACAAAAGCGTTTAAGATTAAAAAAACCTACACAGATTTATAGTAATATAAAATTAGACTTGTAATTTGAAGGGAATGTCATTCTCTTGAATTACTTTAGCGGAATGACAACATGGAACACCAATGCTAAAGCGGGCTGTAAGTTAGCGAAGCCATGCTTTTACCTTATGCATACCTGAGAGAAATACATTGCAGCGTTATTCAGTATTGCATTCGCTCGACGTGATTTCTTTATCTTACGGCATTCCTACGGACATATATATCATTGTTATAGGCTGTGCTGAGGCTATATCGATTAATCAAACGACATCTGAGATTGTATATTCTTAGATGTCTGCTGAGAACCTTGCTAAGAAGATTCTAAAACCTGCTAAATACTATTCTAATAATTGTTATGTTTATATATGAAAAACTTTTGCCTTGAGTGATAATACCAGTGGACGATACCGGTTTCTTTTCTGCTAGCTGAAGTTAACAGCCGCGGAGAAGCGGCGTGTATGTGAGACTGATATGGGTCTAGTTGTGTTTGTTGGAGAGCTACCTAAGAGACTAGTTGCATCTACAAAGGCACAGGGGGAAAACCGCAAAATTTCAAAATTTTCGTGCCTTGTGCAGTTTTTTTTTTTGAGTAAAGACCACAAACGAACAGATAGACCACCTGATAATAACGGACACTAGCAACTAAGAGTCACAAGTCTGACACCACCTCTGTAATTAATGGGAGAGGCTTTGGGGCGCGTTGAAAGGCTATGAAAGAATCATATTTTATTTCTATGAGCCGGCCTCTAAGTGCCAGAGAACATTCTCCCAACATTTCCTAATCTAATCTATTTTCCAACTTTACTATAATCCGATATGTAAATATTTTTGTTTTTACCAGCTTTAAGGTAAAGTTAACAATTCTAATTTTAGATTTTCCTTATATGATTAAATGTGTTTTTAATTAACGTGATATGGATTTAGTTTATTCTGATGTCCAGGGACAAGAACGCCATAAATACTTGATTTAAGATATAGTAGCGCTTTAAAGAGCTTTATAACACAACTAGCGATTTGGTCCGGTTTCACACGGAAGTCTTTGAAATTCTCCAATTTCCTCCACTATAATAATTATGTATTAGACATAATGTAAAAACCTTCCTCTATAATCACTCTATTTATTTAAAAATTGCATTAAAATCCGTTGAATAGTTTGAACGAACGAAGCGAACAGAAGCGGAAGCAACTTCATGTTATACTATGTAAAGATACACACATGTACATGTACACCTTGTTTATATGCAATAAAGGAATTAAATTACACACTAGACATTACTTCATAGACTTTTCATAGGACTCAGGCGTTTATATGACCAATTGTTGACTTTGACCTTGCAAGAGTCACAACTAATACTGTCATTATATTTGTCTGTTATATTAATATCGTTTACAAATAAAAAAATTACGAAATTCAAGAAATTTTGTAGCTCTTAAACAATACTGTTCGATATGTGATTATATACCATACAATGTATATTATTCACAATTGCTTCGAGAAATAACTTCTACAGTCACTTACCCCATAAATGCATGGAAATTAAAGGAAAATACGACGTCGACTTTAATCATAGTTATTATGCCAATTTTTTTTACTGAGAAAAGTTATTACAAAACCAGAATGATGTGTGGTCTGAAAAGGTCTGGCAATTGACCAGAATTCATAAAAAAATAACAGGATTTCGTTAATTAAAAATTAATTAACCTTGATTTTTCAGGTACTCTAAAAATTTCTAAATAATAAATTGATTTGATAAAATGTCAATTGAAGTAATTAAAAATCGTAAAAATATACTCATTTACAGCTTCTGGATATGTTATTGGCGAAATTGCTGTTTGGCCAAAAAGCTAAAACTTGAAGTTCAAAACCAAAAAAAAAAAAACAAAAACTATATTACTAAAGATGATGAGCTTAAATCTGAACAGTTGGATGGATGGTTTTCATCTGCTGCTATGCTACATTTGATGCAAAATCTTACACAGCCCCAATCAGGTAAATTAATGACATTACTATCCTACGTAAAATCTAAAAGAAACTCGATTTTGAAAGATTTTGAATTAGATTTTTTCACTTTATACATAATGTATCTGTAAGAGTCTTTAATATTCTCATAGCAAAGTTTGGATGTGATGTAATGTTGTCTTTGACTTTTTCTAAGACTTTTAATTCTCACTTTCGAAGACGTTTTTTAACCTTTTTTAAAACATTCGTCCTCTTCAAAACTACCCACAATCGTAAACGTATCATCAACAACCCATAACGTCTCAACTCCCACTGCTAGGCTCTGGTCTATAGGGTTGAGGCCATGCGTCCTTACGCTGGCCGAGTGCAGGTGTGGCTACGTAATCTTGCCGTTGGATGTTTTTAAGCTGCCCGAAGGCCTCAAACTAAGTTTTACGACTATTATCCTATGATAAAAACCGAGATCGATGATGATAAACAACAATGCCGAATCTCTCCGCTCACCCATCCAGGTACTGACCGCGCCACTTGGCTATGAGCTTCATAAACGTATACTTCAAAGTGATTTCAATAAAAATAATAGTTTGTTATTCGAGCACATAACTATTATGCGTACCTCAGAAGTTCAATACTGTTATGGGGATCCAAGAACACCTTTATATATTGTGACATCTATGACTAACAAACTCAACTACTGACATCAACAAACATGTGTATTTTGTATTGTATTATTCATGTACTATAAGACAACACAACAATCTAATAGACAGGCGAGAACTACATATAGATACAAGATACAACATTTAACAGTAAGGTAACATCACTTCTACCTTGAAGCGAAAAGCTTTAGGAACTCAAAGGAGTTGAACCGACACACAAAAACACAATAAGTTTAATCAATAAATCAATCAACGAGCCATAAAGTCCCACTGATGGACTCAGGTCTCCTCTCAGAGGGAGGAAGAGGGAGGAGAGGGTTATTACTTCTGATTAACAACAATCTTGTGTGCATTATCGTAATTTAGGGTCTTTGAACACTTCACTGACTTATCGTCCCAATATTCTACGGTGCGTTTTGAAGGATACTATTAGTTGTTTAATTTTAAGATATTTTCTTTGTTCGTTTTTGTGTGTCGGTTGATATAAAGCCATAACACGAGTCCTGCGTTAAGGGGAATTCATTAGTTATATATTATTATGTCTTATTATTATATACAACGTATACAGATAGTAGGTACACACCTTCATCGGCATCCTTAATTTCAAAATCTCACTGTAATCTCTTAGGACGGATACGGGAGCGTGAATCTGTAAAAAGAAACAACATAAAAGGTTAATCGCTTGAATCGAGTCGCTTTTATCGCTGAATGGTAATTACCGTTTAAACAGCGACTAAAATTTTATAGTCTGTGCGTAACACCATATTAAATGATCATAGACATATTTCATCATTTCGTGAAAAAAATTGCTTTTTATATCGGTCAAACTGGAATATAAATTGGAAGCCGGTGCTCACATAGAAAGCTATGCGGTTTTCCAGAAACAAAGTGTTTTCCCTCGAAGAGCGCAAAAGTAATTTTTGAAACTTTCAAGAACCACTCATTTTCGAGCTTGGACATATTATTTAAAATTATGACTATAAATTATTGATTAATTTACATAAACAATTAAATTTTAAGTGACTGTTTGTAATATCAAATTAACTTGTTTTAAACTTTCATGGTCATTAACATTTAAATATAAATCTGCGGGATTGCTACCATGTACCTTATTGTTTGTGAGTACTGTTAGTGTTGTGTGTCGAGAACAGTTACGAGTGAATAGTGAGTTGGTAAACAGTGGTGCCGGGGGCGATCGTAGTAAAAGACTTCGAAAGAGGGTAGACCGATATGTCTGCCAATAACATCCCACCCGCAAGATCTTCAGTTACTCCGTGATCATGGCGCTTGCAACAGCGCCGAAATATCGGATACCCACCAACAAAAAGGTACATGGTAGCAATCCCGCAGATTTATATTTAAATCAAATTAACTGTTTTTTTATTTAATGCGTTTGAAGAAAGTATATACTGTACTTCCATCAAAAAAGCAACTTTTAAAACTTTTATCTGTGGTTCTTCTTGCTAATCTCTGAAAGGGTTAAACTAATTTTGATAGAACTTTCATTGGCGGATAGCTGATGATATAACTCCTGGACTCAGCTAGTCCCCAACAAATAAATTGTGCTCGATAAAAACATAAGAGAACTCACTTTCACAAAATTCAGTCCAAATAGGTTTTCAGGTGCTTCTCTCTCTAACTGCAGTCCTTCTTTCTCTAGGTTATCCTCGTAGACCTTACGTTGCCGAATAGCCTCTGGTGTAACGGCATCTTCACTGTGCGCCTCCCACACGAGTACGTAGTCTATGGTCCGAACACCATCGTGGAACGTCAACGAAGGATTGTTGAGGATGCCGCCCATCACTATTCTGTTATTTTAAAAGTTTAAGATTTAAACACAAATAAATAGTTAAGTATGTAGTCAAATATCTATCTACTCTCATTATTCATCTAATTTACTATTACGGCCTTGTGCTGCATCAAAGATGACAGTTTACAGAAAGAACTTTACTCCCTTTTTGTCGAGAGTCAGGAACCACAAAATTTGGTCATACAGTCATACTTGAAGGTTTTATGGAAGAAAATTCTTTATCTGTAATACAGTAATCTAAAACGAAGTGCAATAGTGCAATAGTCCTTGAGCCTTCCTGTAAATTTTAAGTGCAGCGTTGAAATGATTTTATAGATGTGACAAATAGTTACTTTTGCTATTGTCAGTGTCAGTTTGTGAGCACAAAGATCTAACTATCCATATATTACCTAACTTGAACTTTAAGCAGGTCAAATGTAATTTTTTTCCCTTTGGTATATCATGCTTTACGTTATTTTGTTAAAGATGAAAATCCATGCTGTAACCACCACCCCACACACTTTCAAACATGAACACAACGACACAAACATTGACCAAGAATAAGATAGCTATAGAGACAAAAACACAAGAAAAGAACAAGAGTATTCCTAAATTGGTTTTTAAATATAACTATTACATGATATATGTCTATTTAGCAGTATTATAACACAATGAGTGGTGGATGTTTTATTCCTTTACGACCGTATGTTAATATTCGAAAGTGTATCCACCCTAGTATCTACCATATATAATGAGTGAAAATGTGCCAAATGACTATTTCGAATAATGAACGTCTAATCAAAGATTGGCCAGGTTACTCACGAGCAATGGTTGGCTGTTGGTTTGCCATTGCCGTTCGAACGAATGTTTGTGGCTGTTTCGTCACATCCATACTCCTCGGCAGCACGCGTTGACGCTTCGCTACCGTTGTCTCTGAAATTATTCTACACTTGGGGACACATACACGCTGGGCACTAAGAAGTATGTTAGGAAATTAGTTTAAGACTAATATTAAATAAAAACACTAAAAACCATTTTGTTGTTAATTATATTTAGTAAAGTCAGTTTTTAAAATAAAAAAAAGTTATACGTAATGAGACGCCTATAGATTAATGTATTAAAAAACATTTTTTTCGAAATGAATACCTAGATCATACGTAACGTGGAAACTAAAGAATGACAATTGTATCAATCATTTCATGTGGGTTGTGAGTTTTTCTAGTGTATGTATTTATATTTGTATAAGAAGAAGTCGGTGCCCTCAAAACACTCATAGTTCAGCCTTCAAATTCAGTTGCCCTTAGGATTGCAAAGGTTTGATTTAAATAACTCCGCGGAAAAATTGATATCAGGTAAAACCGATTGAACTAGTAATCTAACTCAAATAACCTTCAGAAACATGAAAGTTAGGAAGAAGGTCTATGGCGTCAACTGCTCCATGGGAGTTGAACGAGTGAAGTGTCGTTGGAATAGTCTTATGATGACATGAAACTCATAAAATTGAATATCACCGGTTTGTAAATTGTATGTAGGTATATACTCCTAGTTTTCTGTAGTTGGAATTTTTACTTTTTACGTTTATATATGTATATGTAGATAATACTGCTACATAACTCACATTAGAAACTTGCAATCTGTGTACTAACTACAAAAATCCGTCAATGTGTGTATTACAGTTCATATCGAGTGTAAATAGCTAGAATTGATCAATTTATTGTCGGTAACGAGGCGAAGTGCGTAGAACTCAATTAGGAGCTATGTACCTATATCATGGCCATCAAATGTATCTCTGCCTACATTTAAGATGTTGTATGTTCAGATGATTTGGAAAAGATATAAATAATTTTAAAAGATAAACCGGTAAACGGCCCGGTAAACAATCAAATTTGTTTGAAAAATTTGTTGGTCAAACTTCACATTTACATCAAAAGAGCCCTGTAAACGATCAAACTTGTTTGACAAACGCGTCAAACACAGCAGCACACTATCAAATAATTTGACAAACACGTAAATTTGTCAAACAAATTTGGTCGTTTACCGGGCCCATTAGCTACTGCGGTACTGGTATTCTGATAGGGTCCGATTACTTGACTGACTCATGAAATGAATAATTTAATCGAAAGGTAATGCTTGCAATACCAATTTAAAGGTTTCCGATAGTTGCTACGTTTTTGTTTATTGTATAAATGAGTTTCTTGAATACAAAAAGATAGAACAAAAGCCCTTGATATCAATCACCAATGATTTGAGCGTGAAACATGCAGAAATGTACAGAAATTTGTCCCCTTTATTTTAAACAAACTTCTCATGCAGTCCCGCGCCATCCAGCAGCGAAGAAAAAATTGAAGAACATTACATTTATTGTATGGTAGATATTTATATTACGTATAAATATAGTTCCAAGGCACTATCAAGAAGATTACAGGAGTAGTATTACAAGAGTAATTTGGCCATAAATCATCAGTTTACTGATAAACACACGATATTTTTTTTATTGATAAATCTGATAGAAATTCCTTATCATACAAGTAGTTTACGATGGGTTCGATTTACTAAGATTAAAAAAACATTTATTAAGAAGCCTTGCTCAATAAATAACATATTTGATATCTCATTAAGGATCTACATTTTCATAATTATAACGCATAACATCTGGCCGCCAGATGAAAGGTTGACTGTAATATTAGTTAAGTATTGAAATTTTAATAGAATGAAAAACCATTAATAAGGCAGTAAAATTCAAATACAATTTAAGATGTAGCCTCCCGTTTTAATTTAAAATATAAACTAGATTTCGCCCGCATCTATGTCGGTTATCGCGATAATAAGTAGCATATGTCCTTTCTCACGCTTTAGACAAACTGGGTACAAAATTTAATTTAAAATCAGTACAGTGATTTTTGAGATTTTTTCGAACAGACAAACAGACAGAGGACTTTGTTTTAGTATATGATGTTTTTAAAGTATCCAATAAACGATGTAGCTTCTACTTGTACTTCCTAGTTTTAAATAATCGTTGTAATTTAAAGTACTACTTATCGATACATTATTATTATTAGTAAACACTGATTACATGTGAGTTCGTTAACATTAACGTTTTGAACATAACCACAATCAATAACCCTGATATCCTGTAGTAGGTATAGGTACACAGTAACAACTACCACTATCGTTCGTAAACATACTAATTAAAAATAATTATCTTGATTAGGTTCACAGAATAAGTAGCAGTACAACATAACATTTGTGTTATATCCGAGAATGATACTGCCATATGTATGTATGTATGTTGCCCTACTTGTCATATATTATATTTTAGAAAGAAGGTCGAGCGACTCAGCCCCCCTAGCGATGTTGCAAACGTTTTTTGTTTTCTATTATATTCTCTTGTTTCATTTGCTAATATTTTGTTTAGATCAAATGACTGAGAGACATTAGTCTATGAAACACGAGAATAGAGAAATAGGATAGAAAACGAAAAACGTCAGCAACTCGACTAGGGGAGCAGATCCCTGACTTCGATAAGTCAATAACATACTTTACAGAAAACATTTCAACTTTAAACATCTAAAAGCACACAAACAAAAGCACAATAACACATGTCTCCGGAGACACTAGTGTCTTCTAATACAGTCTTAAGAAACTCTTGAATAACTACCATTTTTGTTACATTTTAATTAGGTCAGGATTTTCTGGTTACTCCTGATAACAAATTTCGTATTCGGCTTGGTAAAGTTTGAATAATGATTTAGTTGATTAGCCATTGTGCCAAATACTTTTATAGGAAAAAAAATTAACGAATATTTAGAGTTGGGAGTACGATAGGTAAATCCATTGATTTCTACTTACATTTAGATGCTGTTTAAACACAAAACATAAGGAAATTGGTCACTTGAATGATTGTTTTATCTATCCTGACAACCCATGGAGCAATACGGTAGGGAGAAATCATATGCAGGGTTCCCCTCTGTCAAAGGATATGCCCAATATATACACTGTTACAACACAGAATGTATACTTATGTGTGTGTGAAATTTTGATTTAATTATTATATGTGAATTTATAGTGATAGGGTATTGTTTTTCTATGTGAGTCTAAAAAGAGCATGTTTGAAGATTCCTCCACCAAAAAACGATACTGTTTTGTATCGGATTAAGATCCTCTTGTCCTGTGTTGCTCTGTGATAACCTAATGAAACAAGTACATAAGCACGAAAACTTCTCATGGAAAACAACATGTTAACACTCTTTGGCTTTTTTATTGCCTAAGCAGTGGTATTTCTTAAAACTACGTACATTTTTAGTCGATTCAAGATTGTTGTCGGATGTATAATGATACATGTGTTTGTTTGAAAATATCCCTACTTAGGTTGGTTGTTGTCTTTGAAACCGATTAGTTCCATGATTACTACAGACAATTTGTTTAAAAGAGGTTCTACTGCAATGAAATATTTATGTATGAGAGCGCTTACAGTTCAAATTTATAACCGACTTCAAAAAAGGATAAGGTTCTCAATTCGACTATAATTTTTTTGTTTGTTACCTCAGAACTTTCGATTGGATGAACCGATTTTGATAATTCTTTTTTAATTTGAAAGCTGGTGCCTCCCACGTGGTCCCATAATACGGAAATCTGATAATAGAATCCTGGAGAAATCGAGGGAACGCCTCAAATATCATATTGCGGGTACTTGGAATAGTTTTTCTTTGATGTCGGTTTTTTTGTTAAAATTATTGATCGACAAATTACACCTTTCTTCCTAAATAAAAAAAAAAGTGTAACAATTGCCAGTAGATTTTTACTATAAAAAATTGAGTCATTTAACCCGAGTTTAAAGGTAAATAGAGACTGCCTATAACAGCAGAAACTCTCAAGTCTTTTTATTTGTTTTCTCATTGACATTCTCTTGTATATAAGTCTATAACTCTTTATCCAGTAGATCTAAGAACCCTTGTACTAACGGCTTGTCTTTATTATTTTAAATCAGCTACAATAGCTGTAGAATTTATTATATAAAAAGTACAAGAACATTAAAAAAAACAATGTTTATTTATATATCCTAATAAATATTTCTATACTCGTACTTGTACTAAGTTATCATTCTTTAAGAATCTACATTACCTACGTTCAATTTAAATATTATATAGTTAGTAAAAAAAAATACAATGAAAAAACTACTAAACATCTATAGTGAAGGACAAATGTTGTGATACAGCCGATAATCTTGAAAGAAAAAAGTATTATTTTGAATTATTACAACAAGTTTGGACCGTGAGAACCGCTATAAGCCTTTTCCATGAGCACATCTATTCAAGGTAATTTTAGTAGAACTACTTGACCATTATAATTAAACACACATTACCAAAATAGCATCAGCTGATTACGTTTACTTTATAATCTGTCTTCAGAGCACAGATAACCTAAGTAAACTTTAAATTTTAAGTTGAACAAGATGCATGTCGAATGGGTTATCATAATGGTCAAATAGTGTTCTGTAGTTCTATTAGGTGGGCTGTGTAGATGACTAACAAAAACACGTCAGTGAATAGTTTATTGACACTAAACACACGACTTACCGGTCCGTGTTCATTTCCTGCGACAAGTTGTCCTGATAAGTGCTGAGCACAGACATCGCCTGGATCTCCCCAATCTTCTCCTCCTTCTCCCTCTCCGTCTGACCCAAACAGTAAACAAATCAATCACTTGTTCACGACCAATTCTTACAACTTGCGAATAAAAATACATTATATACAAGGTTTTCAATTTTCGAGTAACAATATAAATATAGTCAATGTATGCAGTCAAGCAGAAATCACTTGAATGATTAAATATGTTTAGCACACAGCACACGTTGAAAATAATCACTGTTAATTAAAACTCATCGACATACTTGAACATTTTTACACCTAACATTATTACGCCTGTTGTTAATTTTGAACAAAGTAAAATCGTAAACTGAGTAACACGCTGCTTCTATAAACCACCTCGCGATCATTGTAGACTGACAAAAACTGTGTGAACAGCAAGAAACATTGCAAACACACAGTCACTGACCTTGATATCTCACTGCTCTTAGGAAGCGTATAGTTGAATCATCTTTATTTGATCAAGAACATTGAGTGGAAGATTATGAACGAGCTTGCATTAAGACATTTTAAAACATTACACGCACTGATATCCAGATACCGATATCACTTCTCAATTTCACCACTCACATTGTTTCAAAACTCGAGTTTATATTACTAAACAAATGTATGGTCGATGACTGTATTCGGAAACTGTTCAATGTTAAATGTGAGCATTGCGATAATAAAGCAGCAAAATTTTTGTTTAGGCAAATATACACACTAAACGACTTTGCGCTGTACCGAGTATCGTGCAACACATTCCCATAGCAATGGAAAAGCAATTAAAATTGATAACTTCAATAAAGGCCAAAGCTAGGTCAAGATTTGACCACTTCTCATGGTTGTTCGAAGATAAAATTAACAGTTGACAATATTTAATGAACGTAATAATTACTTGATATAAATATTATATAGTAATTATTTGATTTGCGTATCCAATACTTGCACCATGCTTTTACGCGTCTTAGAGGTCGTCTAGAGCTCAAATTTAAAGTTTTAAATGTCTTATTTCTTGAAATTATTAAAATATACAAATTGGTTCTTGGACCACTATAAATTTAAACTGAAATTTTATGCACTCCGGTACTTTTAAATGTCAAAATATCTATATACTAGAGCCCTTTTCTCGTGCAAAAATTCCCTTAGATACCCTCCACCGGACGACCGGTAGGGTGGTTATGTCGGAATCTAACAAACTAAAACCTACTCGATATCCTTGAAAGTAAGTCTCTGGTACCCCGACGGACCCCGGAACATCTATGGCATACAACTAGTGTGTGAGGACCACGGTGTCCTCTTTCTTCTAAAGAAAGAGGATTAAGCGAACCCCGGAATATACTATATATATATAATATATTTCTATATTGTTTTTTTAGCTATTTCTACATATTTTGAACTGCAGAGGAATTTTATATTTACAAATAAGCATTCCAAATATACGTGGTTGCGCTTAAGCAAGCTTTATATACGTCCAAATATTTTATAATTATTAAAACCTACTAAGATTTAAAAAAAACCGTTAAAGTTTTGAATATTTGAAAATAAGTGTATTTAGACAGACAACATAGGTGTTGCCTGTACGCTGTATTAACTGTTATAAATTGTTTTAAACATTCTACTTTTAACAGAGCAACCTATTGTTATGGTTACATAATGTATTGATCCATATTTAAAAATGTAATTAAAAATATTTCACAATATGTAGTCATTTAATAATAAAATAACAAATCTCACACAGGGCTGTCTAATCCCAAACTAGGCTATAATTTTTATTCTAGCTGAGTCCCGCGGTTATTATGGTCCATGATGATTTGACACACGAAAAAAAAAGGTATTAAAACCGATAATGCTATTATATAGGTTTTTTTTATAATCTAATTCACGATCATTTACACATATTCTTCATTGATATAAGATCTAACTAATGTTTTTATATTGGAAAACTTATTACATATATTAGAAACACAAATACCTAGTCGACCATCAATTATTCTAGTATAGAGGTTTTTTTTTCTATCCATATGTTTATTCTAATTTTATTAGTAACTGTCTTGGAGGGAATAACAGCGGATGCGGTATCATTTATATGCTGAATACGAGAACATTTTTGTCTATTTAATCACTGTCCACCAAGTATTGTTTAAACATCTACGAGTACTTATCTAATTGACAAAGTTTTGTGAATTCTTAATTCACTTGACTGCCTTGTTGGTCTAGTAGTTAGCGTACGCGCCTGTTGATCAAGAGGTCGTCGAGTCCGATTAACGGGTACGGTACAATTTTTTTTTCTATTAAATGATGTGTGTATTTATAAAAAATAAGTATATATGTATTTATATCAGTTGTCTAATACCCATAGTCCAAGCTCTGCTCAGTTTGGGACTAGATGATGTTGTGTGTCACATGTCCGATTTTTTTATTTATTTTTTTACTGTATTATACATACACAGATATTTAAAAATCGGAAGAGTTTTTTGTTATTACCTTCATTGTTTGAAAGACAAAACTCCTATCAGGCAGATATGTTTTTTTTACTCCCGGGTTAGGAAAAAAAACCCTCTTTACGCAGGATTTATTTCTAAATCCGAGAAAACTCCTATCAGGCAGATATGTTTTTTTTTACTCCCGGGTTAGGAAAAAAAATTCCTCTTTACGCAAGATTTATTCCTAAATCCGACAAAACTCCTATCAGGCAGATATGTTTTTTTTACTCCCGGGTTAGGAAAAAAAATCCCTCTTTACGCAGGATTTATTTCTAAATCCTGCGTCAACTACTTTACAAACATACATGAAACGGACACAAAGACTCAGACAGAAATTTTTAGATCACACACAGTGTTTTCCCGTGTGGGGATTGAACTTTAGATGAAGCACTACGTCATCGGTGCAGCCAAAATTTGTGTGTACATGTTTGGAAATCTCATTTTCAAACGATTTGTTTAACGACTAGTCGCTTAATAAATCGACAAATCGTTTAAGCAGAATAGATATATTGTAAAAAGAACGCCAGTGTGTTACAGTCCTTATATGGGAAAACAAGCACTTATCATAATTGGGTAAACTACAAAATACCTTGGAGATTAACGTGACTAATGTTAATGAAGAAAGTAAACGTTTGTTGTACAACTCGAGCATTTACATATTTAGTTACATTAGATGAGTTTAGAATAAAAATAGTCCAATGACATTAATAAACCAACAAAAAACATGAACAATTTAGTAGCCACGGTGTGGGTCACCATGCTACATTGTATGCACTCACAATGAGGATAGTGGCCCCTGAGTTCTGCTTATGCTTTCCATCAGGAAAGTAGTGCCACTCTGGTAAGCTTTCATATAAAACAGGCCGTTGGGTACTACATTTGATTGGTGATTTGTCTAAAACGGTACCGCAAATACTAAAAAGAGCCAAGTAAAAATTGGCCAAGTGCGTGTCAAGCCACGCATAGAATAGGTTTCCGTGGTTATCCACAAAGGCACATGGATTTCTAATCGTGCCCAATAGATAATTGTAATATTTACTTATTATTTCTTTATGTTTTTACGAAGTTTTAAAGTGAGTGCATTTTACAAGTTAGGCCCCTGTAACTCCTGAACTAAAAAAGTTATCAAAGCCGCTTTAGTTTTCCTTTAATGTTCAATATATAGACTACCATCATGATATTGTTCAGATTTTTCGAACCAACCGTTTAGCTTTTAGAGGAGGGGAGCTTTTTTTTATAAAAAAAAATCTTCTTTAAAGTTTAATTACAAACGGATACCTAAATCGAAAAACTGTCTTGGCAACATCTCAATGTTTTTAAAATATCTATCTAATGATACTCCACACGATGGGGATGATTTTTTCTCGCGTTTACCCCATCGTGTGGGGTAACATTACGAGGCTGCTAAAACCATTTTTAGATTTAGGTATCCGTTTGCGAGTAATTCAACTTCAAATTTAAAGCGCTTACCTTAACTGTGAAATACGCTTACTTGGAAAACTTCGTACAAAAAAACGTATTAATAAGTACCTAAACATAAGAATTATATCTATTGGACCTCGCTTGGCATTGTATATGACTACGGAACTCTATTCTATTCGTGGCCAGTAAATCGATTTTTTACCGATTTTATAACTCTAAAGGCATTCTGGCAAGATTTCTGAGTAAATGACATAAACTAAAGTTTTATCTAACCAAAACACCTTATGTGAAACTTATGCGGAAATTGTAAACTGTAACCATTGATATATAAAAACCCTAGATGCACAGTCTCAAACAAAAGTCGCATACGAAACTGTCCCACTTAGTCATTGATGTATAAAAATATCAATGTGGGTAGTTTTAGTTAAGCTATAAACACACCTTTTGCACATTCAACCTTACGCGCATTGTTTAAAGTTTTTATTACAAAGTAGCGTACAATGACCAATCAAATTTTATGACCGAAGCTAGCCGGCAGGACAGGACATGGAGTGAAGAGGAATATTTGTATATTTTTTTTATTATAGTACATTGAGTTAGTATTTTAAGAGTTAGTTAAATTGTTGTTTTTAGACTTTCGCGACTTTTACACATACTCATGTTTTTACTGTAAACGGGACTTATTCGCGATAATATTATATAATATATAAGGTATCAGTATAATATTATATATAAGGTATCGTAACCTTTATAATATTATCGCGAATAAGTCCCGTTTACAGTAAAAACATGAGTATAGTTAAATTGTGTTCTAAGCCCATAATTATACTTAGCGTAAATATGTTTTTGGGTAGGACATGTGTACATCAATGAAACAAATATTAACTCTTAAAATCATTTATTTCATTTTTTCATATCATATCAGTGACATCCTGTAAAAAATAATTATATTATTTGAATGTAGGTACGAAATTATTTGATAAATTCATTATTTTTCTGGCTAACGACTACTTACCGTTATACTAGGAACAGCCGTTAAGAAGACGTTTTATGCCTTTAGCAGTGACATTCATATCTTCGTCCAGAAAATGTTCAGAACAAACGACGCATGCACTATTTGGCTTAAAAAATTTTTATGTCGCGAACCCATAAGTTGTCCCCTAATTAATCGATATAATAGGTAATATAATATTTACGAACTTTAATAATAACACCGTTTGGACGACCTCTTTTCCTTTTGCAATTCGATTAATAACTATAATAATATTATTATATATTTTGTAACGTATACATACTTATTAAAAACTAAATACAAAAAAGTTCAAATTAAATAAACTTATATATAAAAATTAAACACAATAAAAAAAAATCGACTCCATTAAATTCAGAACAGGGTCGTTTGGATTATGCAACTAAAATAAAAGGTTGTGTAATAGTCGTTTTTACACTGAAAAAGCGGCCAAGTGCGAGTCGGACTCGCCCATGAAGGGTTCCGTACCAGCAAGTAACTTTCATCGATGTTTTTATACTAGTGTATTGATTGGATGAAAGGTATATGGCGTGTTACGATTTATAATTTATTAAAAAAAACTACTCACTAGATCTCGTTCAAACCAATTTTCGTTGGTAGTTTACATGGTAATGTACAATATATATTTTTTTTAGTTTTATCACTCTCTTATTTTAGAAGTTAGAGGGGGGGGGGACACACATTTTTCCACTTTGGAAGTGTCTCTCGCGCAAACTATTCAGTTTAGAAAAAAATGATGTTAGAAACCTCAACATCATTTTTGAAGACCTATCCATAGATACCCCACACGTATAGGTTTGATGAAAAAAAAATTTTTTAATTTCAGTTCCAAGTATGGGGACCCCCAAAATGTATTGTTTTTTTTCTATTTTTATGTAAAAATCTTAATGCGGTTCACAGAATACATCGACTGACTAAATTTCAACAGTATAGCTCTTATAGTTTCGGAAATAATTGGCTGTGACATACGGACGGACAGACAGACAGACAGACAGACAGACAGACAGACAGACAGACAGACAGACAGACTTGACGAATCTATAAGGGTTCCGTTTTTTGCCATTTGGCTACGGAACCCTAAAAAGCGGCCATTGAAATTTGTCGTATTATACTTGGACCGTTAAGTGAAGTTTTTAGACAAATTAAATCAAAATCACATATTGCTTCCGATATTTAGTCATAAAAACAACAAAAACAAATTAACAAACTCTTTTACTCACCGAAAATACGATATCCCATCCTTTTTTAACGTTCTTGACCTAATATTTTTACAATTCCGCATCGAACACTTAGGCATTTTTAACGAGCGCACAGAGACGCGAGCGACGCGAGACTATTTGAAATATGAGCATCATTTTCAATAGTGCGCTTATTTTATGAGGACGGTTTTGCGACGCTGAGTGTGTATCTAGGGTTTTTTAATACATCAATGACTGTAACTCGAAAACTGTAAGGAAGGGCGTGTAGCGAAAATAGGCCAATGCAGTCTGTGACCTAAATAACTCACAGCCACTGGGTCACCTAATGACCTAAATAGGTGACTACCACCTTCCATGGACACCTCCAGCAAAGTTTTTGACAGCCAAGAGTGACAAGTGAACATTGTACCTACTTTTTTTGGTATAGTTTACCCATTGTAGTTTACCTGTGTAGGTAAACTACAATGGGTGAAAACTAACATTTTGACGTCACATGCATTGGGTTTGTTCGGGGTTCTTCCTTCGGTACTGGATTCGAAAAATATTTTTTATGTTTAGCTAACTGTTTTACAAAAATTGTTTTGTTCTAAAACATGTAGTTTGGGCCTACATTATGTTGTGTCATATGTGTCACATATCGAAAATAATGTTTGAAACCACATAACAAATACTGTTTTGTTTACAGTATAATTAAACCATTACAACATTTAAAGCTTGTCTACAGTATATTAAATCATAACTATAATAAGAACTCAATTTCAAGTGAATCAATAATTACCATTAAATATTTATTTAAGTTAATTATCACATAAAATACTCCTTAGTATTAATGACTAATGATTAATCACTACACTGTATAAAATGACTCAAAGACTTCCGCGTAGAGCCGGGAGGGATTGCTAGTTAAGTAATAAATTGCAATAACTACCTAATGGTTATAAATAACCACCAAAAATAACTACCATTAGTTTTTATCACACAGATTTATTTGGAAATATTTCCCTAATAGGGAAGTGTCTAAAACACCAAAATTTACATACAGCTACTCTTTTTACATTTATTTCAACAAAACAGTATGAAGGAAAAATTTGAAAGAGCAATTGAAATTTATGTTATAATGAAACTATTTAAATTTATCTATTTTATTTTATTTTTTTACAAACACGATTTGTTTCTGTTACATACTAGGTGTGTGTTTTATGAATGTAATAATTTTCCCATGTACAGGCATAATTAAGGTATAGTACGTGTTTAGTTATGAGCATTATCAGCTGTCTGATTACCATAACACCGGTTTCTATTGTTTGTGATTAGAGGAATGGGTAAAAGATGTTACAAGATATTTTTATTGCTTCTTTTATGTATTCAAGCCTACCAAAGTGACTCTACTCTGCCGATGGAAGGCATGAGTCGAATCCAGGAGTAAGGGTCACCATCCTCATTGTATGCTATGCAGCACGGTGACCCATATCATAGCAGTGTGGTCAGATGTTTCTAAATCATTCCACTGGCCCCTGGAAGCCAGGAAAATGATGCGGAATGATTGAGCCTCCTCTCTCCGATGAAATGCCGTCGGACTTTTGTTCATTTTTAAGTTGGTCTTCTATGCGAGAGTAGTACTGCCCCGGTCGAGCCAGCCCATTTGTGCTGAAATCAGTGTGGCTCTACTATCTTTATATTTCTTTAAAATTACCGAATATACCTATGTAGTAATTAAAAAGTGAAATGTATAAATTCACTTTTTAATACTAAGATTTTATATACTTTCACTTACAAATACTAGTAATCTTCGTGTTACGAGTGTGTAAATTAAAAATAATTAAATGTTATCTCTGCTTTCTAGTAATTATGTTACTATTAAAAGATTAGTTATTGTAGAATTGTATTTTTAAGATAGTTTCATGGTTTATTTTTAAATTCCAGTATACGACAAAAGTTCACCATTAGCTGTGGACATACTGTTTTATGTAAACTTTAAGTGTGAAGAACTTGAGTGCATTCAGTTGGTAGGTACCAAATAATATAATAACCAACCAATTTATAATGTCCTTCACAAGGTGATATTTCAAGAAACTGCCGACTGTTTCAAGACTATTCACTCATCTTTTAAACTTTGCTAAAAATATTTAAGTGTATAGTTATTGGTATTTGAAATTGAATTGGGGAACCTTGGAAATGTTCTATTTACAAATTATATATTCAGTTTAAAAAGTACTTAAATGTTAAAGGCATAGTCAATATTTAAAAATATAAGAACACCCATTGAGATAGAAAGCCCCATTTATTTAGTTTATTTAGTCAAGCCAAAGCAATATTATAAGAGTAAATTACCTCGTGGAATACCCCTTCATTATTTCCATCTCCAAAAAGCTGTTGGAATGCAAGTTCATTGCGTTGGGCATCAGTTAAAAATGATTCAGTTTCGCCTGCCTCAGACTTCTTGTGATGTAGTTTAACTCCACCAGTGTATAAAGGAGTTGCTATCTTCGGTGTGTACACATTTTCTTCGATTTCAAGTAGAGGTACAGGCACATCCTCTTCCAGAGATGGATCTCCGTCAGACATTACATAAAAATCTTACACCTTTTAATTTCTATATCACTAATACTTTTCTAAAATATTTATAACCGCTTATGTTTCTTCCTTATCATTAGTCATCGATAATAGGCGCCGGATTTGTCTCAATTTTATCCCACGATTACTGTACAGATTTACATAAGATTTAATAAAAAATACGAATTAATGTATAAATTGTGGGTACCCGTAAAGCAAAAGCTATTAATCGGGTATGTTTAAAATTAAATATTTATAAATTAAACGGTACACGGCAACAGCAAGGCTCAGACAAAGAAAAGAGATTTCTTATTGACTTATTGCCAAATAGAGAGCGCGATGACTGAAAGAAAATGACATCTGTCTGTTATGGAATATGGAATGGAAATTGGAAATGTCTATTTGACATTGCAATTCCCATTCATTTGGGATCGTTTTTGGTTTTTTCGGGAGACGGTCCCCATTTCATCTCATCCATATTCTTTTATATCATTACATTCATTACGACGACGACTTGAAGACTAGAAGACTTTACCATTAATTAATTGACATTGGTAGAAATAGCTGATATTCGACTGTTTGCCATTTCATCAAAAGAAGAAGAAGAAGACATTGCAATATAAATTGTTTTGATTTAATACATAACTTAGGTACTAAAATCTGTGATTGAACATTATAGTTAGTAGAAAGAGAAAAGGTGTTCATTAAGAAATTTCTTAAACCTCCGGGATATAAATCTAATCTAAAAAAAAAGAAAGTGTAAGTTTATTACATTAATTAAACACAAACAAAAAAACATTGTGAATGAAATATGTTGGGGTCCTAGGGATTACCTTGCGAGGGTACACCTGGTTCCTCAGCTTCCAGTGCCTATGTGGTTTTAGTCGGTTTGAATCCGACACAACCATCAACTGATGTTACCCGAGGGGATTTCCGCACAGACAAAAAAAGAAGAGTGAAAGAAACGACTTAGTAAACAATCGACAACGCCGTTAGGTACTTGCCGCTTCTTTAAGAACTGTTAAGCAGAATCGGCTCGAAATTCAAAATCTCACTGTTTTAAAGAAGTAACACATACGAACATCAGGAAAGTATGCTCACCTTCCTTGACTACAGTTTAGACGTCACAGAAATAGCGTGATCACCTTTTGTTTGATCCTACATATATTGGCTGAATGTCTATTGTGGTGGGTGTCATTGAAGCCATCATTGAAGCATTGCTTCGTGACGGTCATCCGACTGGGAATCCTCTCCTAGTCACTCGATACCATGATGGCCGCCATGTACCATGGTACTAGGTATCGTAATCAGTTCAGAAATAACCACTATGGTGTCATTGTCACCAGTAGTTCCTAAGGGATTTCCGTACAGAAAAAAATGTCGAATCCTGGCGTAGCGTAGCCTACTGGTTTTATTCAATTTTACGTCACAACGTTTATGAATCTAAAAAATCGGCCAAATGCGTGTCAGGCCACGTACAGGAAAAAGTTCCTCAATCACCCATGATGGTACTTGGATTGAAAATCGTATCCAATAGATAATTGTTATGTTTACGTATTAATGCGTATTAATTTTGTATGACGTTTTCCAAGTAAGCGCATTTTACAAGTTAAGCCTCTATAACTCCTGAACTAACAAAGTCATATAATCCGTTATAGTTTTTCTATAAAGTTTATTATAAGGACCACCATCGCGAACTTTTCCAGACTTTTTGAGCCTGCCGTTTGGCTTTTAGAGGGGGGGACGCCCTGTTTTTACAAAAAAGTACCCTTTAAAGTGGAATTTCTCGCAAACGGATACCTAAATCAAAAAATCTTAATTAAAACCCTTTATTATTTTTAAAAGACCTATCTTATGATACCCCACACGATGGGGTAGCCGCGAGAAATAATTATCATCCCCACTTTACGTGTAGGGGAGTTACCCCAAATAAATATACTTTTCATAATTTTATTATTGCACTTAGTCGACGTAATTACAACACATATTCATGCAAAGTTTCATCTTTCTAGCACTTACCGTTTGGACGGTAATTCAAGGACGGACGGACGGACTTGACGAATCTATAAGGGTTCCGAGTCATAAACTTCGGAACCCTAAAAACGATAAAAAAAATAGCATGATATAGTAAACAATTAATTTCTTCGCAGACTACAGGACAGTATTGATAGTGTTTGTAAAACTTGACGTGGCATTTTTAATGTTTTTATGCGTGGATGTAGTTTCATTACATTTTCTTTGGTAATTTTTATATGGCAATGATTTTTGCCACGCCGCTCAGGAAATGTCAAATTGCGTCGCCGACCGATCAAACCAAGAGTGTTAGGTTGCCGGCGTAATAATATAAAATTTGTGAATATTTATTGAATACCAAATTAGTGTATGTTAAATATTAATAACACATAGGTCACTAAATATAAAATGACGGCGGAGGTGCAAACAAAAATGAGGCTCCCGCAGCTCTCATCTGATAAACAACTAACATTTATAAAGTTAGCGGTTTTATCAATGGCAGCAATATTATGTGAGTATGTTTCTATGGTAGTTTGTACATATCAGTATCTTTAAGGTCTGTAAAGAAGGGATACGTTAAAATTTTCGTCTAAAAGCATTTTTTTTACAATTAGAGTGAATGTCGCTCATGACTTACGTGGTCTTTCTGTACTCTATAGTGTTTTGATAACTAGTGACGATAGCATGTGCATAGATTAAAAAATTAACAAACTAAGTTCAATTCTAACATAAATGCTTTGACTTGAAGCGCTCTAATAGTTTAAAACACTTGATGCTAAATGAGACGAAAATTATTAATAAATTAGTAAAGCTTTCATAAACTAAAATACCGGCTCGTCGTTTTATCACACTAATAAGAATTTTATTATTATTTTACCTATAAATAAAACTTGTTTACAGCATTTGCAACTCGTCTGTTCTCTGTACTGAGGTTCGAGAGTGTAATTCACGAATTCGATCCATACTTCAACTATAGAACCACAAGATACTTGACAGAGGAAGGCTTTTATAATTTTCACAACTGGTTTGATGATCGGGCTTGGTACCCGTTGGGACGTATCATCGGTGGTAAGAATCTTTCTGTATCTTATAGCTCAATAATCAACTAAAGGTGCATTATGTATTTTAAGGTTGCCTGTAAGAGATAGCAGATATATCTACCTTCTAGCCGCAGTCTATATTCCTCCTCAAGAATCAAAGTATCTTGATGCTTAATTTCATTGGAGTCAGTGAATAAATAAAATAAAGATGTTAGTTATTTCACACAAAGAAGAATACATTCATTGTTTATACATTATTGTTAGTACTAAACAGGTATTGAGACTGCTTACCAAACTAGGCACGGCCTGAATATTGGTGGACTGAGTCAAAGTGTAACAGTCAGTTCTTGAAATTACTAAAATATTAGTATGATATGTTTCTATCATACTAATATTTTATTCCTGGTATTAAAATTGTCATATAACTGCCTAGTTTTCCTTCTTATGATTTTTTTTTTAAAATTCTCTAATTTGAATAAAACATGTTTAAAACATCAAATCTCCGCATTAATTAAGTCTTAGTCGAGATACTAAAATTTATCTAGGCGGTCGGCAAACATAGTGTAGGATGCCCACAGGCGTGATATAGTGCGCAGGATGACTGACAGGAGCTGGATGCCAAAAGCCCAAAATCAATCAGAATGATGTGCAATAGAAGAGCCCTATGTCCAACAGTAGACTGTGATAGGCTAATGATGATGATGAAGATGCTTGACAGTCCACGAGTTCTTATTTTTGCTTTTAATGATTTTTTTTTAAATATGAATGAACTCAAGTGTACTTAGTGGCTTCAATACTGTAAACACCTCCATTTAATAATGTTAATTTATATTATACCAGCAGTCTAAATGTTTTATGTAAAAACTGAAAGGCTATATTGTTGATTCAGCTGACACAATTATATAATACATATGTATGATATTTGTTGTATTAATTTCACATAAAGGGTCATAGTATGAACATACCTGCATGTCCATACTATGATCATATTCAAAAGATGGACTTTTACCCAACTATGAAGAGGAAGTAATTACAATGTTGGCAACCCCTCTCCTCGTAATGAAATAACAATTGAATTTTACTATCCAAAATACACAAATTATTGTTTACTAAATATTGCACCTTAGGAGTAGATCAATGCTTTTATTGTCGGGTAATAGCAAAAATATTAGTATAAGCTATAATTTTACTATTTTTGCTATTAAACATCCTTACTTATCCTAAGTCAATAGCAAATGTACCGTGGTTTGTTACCAATGCTGAATTACACCAACAGCTGTCGATGAAAACAGTGAGAGAGGAAATACAATATGCCTCCGAGAACTATATGAACAGATTAAAACTCCACTCAAATGAATTGGCACGCCAGCTGACTACAAAAAGTTACAACAACAGGCTCAAAAGATTTGATATCTTAGAACTACAAAACCGTCAATAGCCTCAAGCTACCATTCATGAGTAGTTGTTCTCGCTGGGGAGCACGCTCTACACATTATATTTAACCATCACATCTGCTCATAGTCCTGGGACTGATTGCCGATATTACTATAACAAAAAAAAAAAAAAAAAGACCTTACTAAAATTATAAATGTGAAAGTAAGTCTGTCTGTTACGTTTTCACGCCTAAACCGTTGAACCGATTTTGATGAATTCTGGTATAGAGATAGATGGAACCTTGGGAAAGGACATAGGCTACTTTTTACCGCAATAAGCAACATACATGTGGGCGGAGCCACGGGACAAAGCCAGTGTATATGTGAAAATACAATGAGCCACTTGCTTGCCCCTATATTTTTAAGTCGGATACATGGGTAAACCATTATGTTTCATCTACAGGTACCATTTACCCCGGGTTGATGGTGACTTCAGCGACTTTGTACAATGTAATGCAGTTCCTGAACATCACCATTGACATCAGAAATGTGTGTGTGTTCCTTGCACCGTTTTTCTCATCGCTCACCACAATTGTCACTTATCTCCTCACTAAGGAGCTCAAGGTAATTTTAAGAATCAATTAAAAATGAGTTCAAAATTATTTTCGAAACAGCTTCAAAAGCTTGTGTTTTTAGCTTAATTTCAAAATGCTATCAAAGTGGTATTCTCATGATTAACAGCAAGAACAACGTCCCATCAGGATTCTAAAAAAAAAGCTGCATAATTACATTTCATTCTTCTTTAACAGTCCACTGCTGGACATAGAATTCTCTTAAAAGGAGGTATTGTTACTATTATTTAAAAATTTTTTTTGGACATGACAAACAAAGCCATCTAGTCCCAAACTAAGAAGAATTTGTACTATGGATACTAGACAATTAATATAAATACATACATATATATTATACATAGAAAATAGCCAAACTCCAAATCCAATGTTTGCAAATCATACAAACATTTGGTCTGACTCGGGAATCGAACCCAAAACCTCAAGCACAGCAGACGCATACGCTACCACAGCGCCACTGAGGCAGTCCACCATACCTAATAATCTGATTATAATAAAATATCTGCCAAATAAAATTTATCATAAATCTAAGAAATTAATTGAACAATGTTATTCAGGATGAAGGTGCGGGTCTTGTCGCAGCGTGCATGATCGCCATAGTGCCAGGTTACATCAGCCGTTCTGTCGCTGGAAGCTACGACAATGAGGGCATTGCAATCTTCTGTATGCTACTCACATACTACTTTTGGATCAAGGCTGTTAATACTGGCACAATACTGTGGGCCACGATGACGGCACTCGCTTACTTTTACATGGTAAGTTCAACTGAACAATGTTTTAGAACTAGAATTGAATGTTGCTATAAGTGATATAATATATGTACATTTAGGTTCTTCAAAGAACTGGCTGTAAAGTCCATTTGCTTGAAACGGTCGCTTTTATAATGCCCCGCCGTCCCACGTGTCGCCTTTTATCAAACACGATATAAAAGATGCGGCGTACACGCAAGTATAGTGCAATATTCTGTGTAAGAAATATATACCCTCATCTGTTATTTACTAGTGATTAGAATTTAACTATTGATTCTCATTGGTACATTGCAAATAAGTGGTCTAATTAAATTGCTTACGGATAATATTAAATAATTGCATTTATAATTATTTACATTCATATTTTATACTAACAATCACAATTGCTTGAGGGTGTACCGACACTATCTAACGAATGGACTATACATCATATCTAAATGTTTCGGACATGTTACACATAACGCCATCTAGTCCCAAACTAATCAGAGCGTGTATTTTGGGTACTAGATACAACTGATATAAATTCATAAACATACTTTTGTTGTAAATATATATTATACATAGAAAACACCCAAACTCCGAAACAAATATCTGCAGATCACACAAAACATTTGCTCCGACCCGGGAATCGAACCCGAGACCTCTTGATCAGCAGCCGCACACGCCAACCACTGCGTCACCAAGGCAGACATGTTTGATATGTTGTAAGATAAATATAACGTTGAACTGGAAAGAAATTATTTTTATAATTCCATAAATCAAGATAAAAGAAAAGCCGCAATCAATACATTAAAAGTAGATATTTTCACTTTTTTTAATTACAACTTATTGATAAGCATTGATTGTGATTTCATTTATGAAAGAGACTTAAGCAAAGATAGCATAAGTCCACAACACAATCATAGATTGATAAGATGACAGTTTCACACCAATTAGATTGTATTTATCTTATTGGCTTTTGCTCTGTCATACATGAATATAATTTACTAGTGAGTCGGCCTGGCTTCACACGCATGTGTTGGAAATTCTTGGATTTACTTTGCTATAATATGCGTGTACTTCATAGATATGTATAATACACACTCACACACATACACACTCATACACATACACCCACGCACAAGGGCGCGTGCGCGCTACCTAACGTACATATATACGCAAACACATGATATAAATATACATATATCCTATCCTTTCCCTAGCATATTATATCATCATTCAATGTTAGATGTTTACTTAATCAAATATTGAATCTGTATTTTAATTCTGTTGGGGACCTGGTGACCCGTAACACAGGTATTCCTATACCTTTCTCGGGCATGAGTCTCTCACAAATGTTATTGTAATGTATTTTGAATTATGCATACATTTGTGTACTGTAAACATTTGTGATGGGAAAAAAAAACATTATCATATATACCTTCCTCTTGGATCACTCTATCTATTACTGAAAACTGCATTAAAATCCGTTGAGTAGTAAAAAAGATTTAGCAACTTCATATTAAACTAAGTAAAGATAAGGATGCCATGTCAAAGGAAAGTGATCTGAAAAGTGACTTTTAATCTATAGAATTTATTTAGATTTTGCATAAAATGAATGGTATACCATTACTACTATCAATTTAAATATTCTTACCTTGTATGTTAGGCTACTATATATATTGGTTATCTTGGTAAAGAGTAGTCTATGTCCTCAAGAATGAAACTAACTCCATGCCTGACTAAAATCGGGTGCAGCGGTTTCGTCATAAAAACGTAACAGACACACAGAATTACTACTTAAAAAAGCAATATTGACATTGCTACTAAATACTTTCATTTATTTTATTTAACAAATTATATTATTTTACTGTCCAGGTGTCCTCATGGGGAGGCTATGTGTTCCTCATCAACCTGATCCCACTCCATGTACTGGCTCTGATGCTGCTAGGCAGATTCTCTGCTCGCGTGTATGTGGCGTACAGCACCTTGTACTGTGTGGGGACTATACTCTCCATGCAAATCTCTTTCGTCGGTTTCCAGCCGGTGCAGAGCTCGGAACATATGCTTGTAAGTGTTTTAAAAAAATAAAACTTTGGTTTTTAGTAACAGCATAGATAAGGAATTGACGAAATTTACAACGCAGTATAGTAGGTAGATACAGAAACAGAAACTTGAAATTTTCAGGTTGTAAATAAAGTTAATGTAGTACACACAATCATGATTCTAGCGTTATAATTTTTTTACAAGTTTTTAAATGTACAAAAAAAAAAGAATTAAAATGACCATAAATTAAAATTTAAACATCTAACAGCTCTCACGAAGCATATAAAACATTTTTATTGAATTTTAAAATTAAAACCAAATGTGTTGATAAGAAACTATGGTCTATGAAGTTTTGAATCACTCATAGTTTTAATACTATTTTTTTATTTGATAGGCACTGGGGACTTTCGGTCTATGCCAATTGTACGCGTTCACACAGTACTTGCGGCAGCACCTGTCGCCAGCTAACTTCGAGCTCCTGTTCAAAGCTTTACTCACGACATTGCTGGCAACTCTGGGCACAGCCGCTGCTGTCCTCACAGTTACTGGTATGGAAAACACTTAAAAAGTTTGAAGTTTTCATTCACTGCTTTTATATAATAATACTAACTCCTGACCAGTAAAAAGTGGCTATGGCCTTCCTCAAGAATCTATGTCAATTTCATTTCAATCAGTGCAGCGGTATAAAAGTGTAACAGACTATTAATATTGCTCATATTTTGTAAATAGATTAAATTCAAGAGATTTTTTGCCAACCATGGCCTGTTCCTAATAAATTAGTTAGTTAATATGTTGCTTAATATAAAAAATGTGCACTCTCACTATCCAGATTTTACTTCTGCAAGCAAGAAACAAAAGATGTATTATTATTACAGGTAAAATCTCACCATGGACTGGAAGGTTCTACTCTCTATTAGATCCATCGTACGCCAAAAATCACATTCCAATCATTGGTAAGTCACAATCAATTTATTTTCTGAACTAGATTTTTTTATTAAGTACTTACTGACTTCCTTGCCTATCTATATATACTAAGAATTTAGATAAAACTGCATGGCTGGTGTAGTGGTTTAACTGATCACCTCTCTTCTTTGTACTTTTCTGAGTGTTTACTGCTTAAAATATATGGATCAATAAATTTAAATAATTATAATTATTTTAATAATTATAATTAAAATAATTATAATTTATTAATTTCTGTGTAGCTTCCGTATCCGAACATCAACCGACTTCGTGGTCGTCGTTCTACTTCGACCTTCAAGTGCTGGTGTTCTTGTTCCCCGCGGGCCTGTACTTCTGCTTCAGTAAATTGACCGACGCCAACATATTCATCATCTTGTATGGAGTACTCAGTATCTACTTTGCGGTAAGTTGATTGATTTTAGGATTATTTATTAAGTTGAACAAAATAAATAACACATACATTTCCTGTACTGGATAAAGTAATCATTTTAAATACATAAGTCGAGGAGAAAGAAAATACATTTATTACACTACCATGTTGCGTTGTTCACATTTGCATTGAGGATGGTGATCTACCATTCTTGGATCCTGCTCATGGTTTCTATCGGGCAGAGTAGTTAATGTGGCAACGTTTTTATTAAAAAAAAATTATTATAGGTAGTTAGCACTTACCATGTAAATTAATAAAAATGTTGATGAATTAATGTTAGTAAAATACCGTAAAGCTGTTTTTGGGTTGGTTATGGTCCATCAATGTACCAGGGCCTTGCCAAGGTACATTCGACCGTGTTTCGTCAGATACTTCGATGACTAATGTCATCATTTGACATTGACATTTTACAAAAAAAAAATTTAGCAGCCCTTCAGTGTGAAAACACTTTTACCCATTTCACAACCGCACAAATTATATGATGATACCTGAAGCTTGGAGCGCGTCGTAGCAACGTCGAGTTAACCACTCCGCTGACTCCGCGCTGTGACCCTCACACTTTGATCGCTGACTAAGAACACATATTATTAACACCTAAGTATTACTCTATAGAACTGTAACAGAGTGTTCTTCTCAGGGTGTCATGGTCCGTCTGATGCTGGTGCTGGCGCCAGTGATGTGCATAGTGTCAGGAGTAGCCGCTTCGAGTTTATTGAGTTTGCACGTGAAAGACATCGAACCTAAAGTGGAGAAACATGAGAAGAAAAAGAAACATGAAAATAATTTGGTGTTCCGTTCGGAGGTAAGATTATTTTTAATTGGTATTGATTTTATGCGTAAATATAATTTTAGGAGATTTAAGTTAAGATTCCTTTTTTTTAATAAGGCACTTTAATGTATTGTTTAGATGCCATGACTATTTAACCTACGTCAAATAGTGTAATAATAGTACAAGTGAGTTTATTTTCAAGAATCATCATCGTCAGCCCGTTACAGTCCACTGCTAGAAATATATAGTAAATAAAATGTGTGTCCAGGTGGGTGCGCTGTTTGTGATGGTGCTGGGCTGCCTGCTGGTGTCGTACGTGTTCCACTGCACATGGGTGACGTCGGAGGCGTACTCCTCGCCCTCCATCGTACTCAGCGCGCGCGCTCACGACGGAGCCAGGATTATCTTCGACGACTTCCGCGAGGCCTACACCTGGCTCAAGATGAACACTCCAGAGGTAACCATATACATCTCTCCTTAGTAAGGAGTTCACATTTTGATAAGTATGTATTTTATATGCAAGTATAAAATTGTATGTAAGTATAGGTAGTAAATATATATAAGTATGTATTTTAAACGTAAGTATAAAATTGAAATTGTCTGTAATTATATTCATTAGCAAATAGTACGTTCTAAAACAAGTATATTCAACTATTACTGTCTCTCTACAACATTTTGATCCATCCTAAGGTTGCCTGGAAGAAATTGCTTTTGGCAATAAGGCCGCCCTTTGTACATTTGATAATTAATTATTTTGTTCATTCATGTACCTAACTCTGTAATATGGTGTCCAAATAAAGAGTTATCTATCTATCTACACACATACTAATAATTTTGACTATATTTTTCCCAAACAAAATAAGTCCCCAACCCGCACTCAGCAAGCGTGGGGACGTATGGTCTTATTACGACATGACGGGGACATTATGGGTTGTTGATGACTGAATCCATACTATAAGGGGAGTGAGTGAGATCCGTCTCGGCAATATTATTGTTATGCCACGTATTTACACCCCGCGATTTTACGCTACGGGAAGTCTTTGGTTCTTGAAGATTCCCCGACGACGACTCTCACTCGGGGAGACGACCACTAAGAATGCCGTATGCTTGCACATTGCCGTATTTTTTTAATTTTTTTTTTTGTAAATTTTTATATAATATTCTTCGAATGTCATATTTTACTGTACCATTAGTTTTAATAAATAGATTTTAACTGCGTCTTCACAAAAAAAACACAACAACAAGGCTTTTTTGTACGAATTAATCTTACCCGGGAGGGCGGGGGTTAATTCGTAGAAACTAAAAGTAATTATAAAAATATTACACTTGGTCCCTAACAATGAAAGTAATCATACTCTTATCAAATGATGACCTATTTTTTTTAAACATAGTTTTGAGCATATCTAAACTACATCCATTTCCTAGGGACTTTTAGTATTTTTATTGCTGTTTTTTTTGTCATGCAGGACTCAAAAGTGATGTCATGGTGGGACTACGGCTATCAGATAACGGCAATGGCTAATCGAACAGTGATAGTGGATAATAACACGTGGAACAATACGCACATATCGCGGGTTGGGCAAGCCATGGCGTCTACGGAGGACCGTGCTTACGAGATCATGCGAGAGTTAGACGTGGACTATGTGCTTGTTATATTTGGAGGACTCGTGGGATACTCTTCTGATGGTGAGTTTGTTTTTTAAAAATAATAATAAATATTTGGGATATCTTACAACGTCATCTATCCCCAAACTGAGCAAAGCTGTTATTATAACTGATGTAAATCCATAAACATAAGTACTTTTTTTTGTAAAAACATATACACTTTTTATTTATAAACTTGATGCACTAAATTTGTACATCGGCGGACTTAATGCCCAAGGCATTCTCTTCCAGTCAACCTTCGGGTGGTGCAGAAACTATATGTACATAGAAAACACACTTATTAAATTGTTATGTTAATCTTTGTAGATATTCATGATGTGTTCCTTTTTGCATAATGCGTCGCCACGCTGTGTAAATGTAATAACGTTACGACGCGTCGCCAGACTCAAGCCAGACTTCAATTCTTTCAATTTGACGATATTGTACTAAATCGTTAATATAAGTTAGATAATTGTAAATAAAGTGTACTTACTGTGTAACTAATGGGTGTAGTTATAGGAAATCCGTTACTTTTGCATGAAATTGAAGGTGGAAACTGAGTCAAATAATCACAAAACTATCAGAAAAGTATTTTAGTACGAAATCTCAGCTTTCAAAAGCCATTCAATGGAACCCGATCGGATTTATACAACGCGAGATACATATAACTAAAGCCATCTATTGGAAAAATATTTTTTTTTTTTCATGATATGTACTTGTCGCCGCCAACTAGTTTAATTAGCCGTTCAATCAACAGCCTAGCTACTAAGGAGTCTATTAAAATACATAAAAATACTAACCTAACAGTCAAATTTTAGTCTGTGAACAAAGGTGTATATATATTATTTATATACTAAAAACCTAACCTTAAACCAGAGTTTAGTCTGAGTAGTGACAGTAATTGATGAGGCTAGGCTGATTGAACGGCTAATTATAATATTACTAGCTGCGCCCCGCGGAGTTACCCGCGTAAATCATTATGGTTGCAATGCAAGTTTGTTATGCATAGCAACCTGTGAAGTTTTGACAGGAGATAAACAGTGATACATTTCGACATCAACGATTTATGTATTTTTTTATAATCGATTTTTTTATAATCACCTAATTTTCGCCCGTGTATCTGTATTATTGCAGTAAAAAGTAGCCTATGTGTTATTCTGATATGCAAGCTATATTACTGTAAAGTTTCATCAAAATTTATGATATTAGTAGGATAAGATGTATATTTGAGAGTAGATCAGTACTAATACATTGGCGGTGGTTTGTTAGATATAAACAAGTTCCTGTGGATGGTCCGTATCGGCGGCAGCACGGAGCGAGGCGCGCACATCCGCGAGGCGGACTACTACACGCCGTCGGGCGAGTTCCGCGTCGACGCGGACGGCTCCTCCACGCTCCTCAACTGCCTCATGTACAAGATGAGCTACTACAAGTTCGGGCTCGTCTACACCGAGGGAGGTCAGTCACCTAACTTAGGGCCCTCTCTACTTCTATGTCATCAATCATCAACAGCCTTTAACAGTCCACTACTGGACATAGGCATCTCCTTTGAAAGGAGGTTTCGGTCTACTATACCACGATAGCCAGACGGGTTGGTAAAGGGTTTGTTTCAAGTTTTCCTTCTCTTGGCAGTGATGTTATCTGCTTATTTTGTACCTTTAGTCGCCTCTTACGACACCCATGGAATGAATAGGGGTGGTGACACTTTGTATTCTTAATCCGTCACCACACGGACTGCAATCTACTTCAATGTGTGTGTCAGCAACTGCTGGGCTCGGGTCTCCTCTCAGGCCATATGTCCCCACGCTGACCGAGTGCTTGTTGGAGACTGGATGTTTGTAAGCTGCCCAAAGGCCTTCAACTAAACTTCACGTCTGCTATCTTATGATAACAACCAGGGTGTAGAAGAAACGCCCATAACATATCATGCTACAAACGGTCACCCATCTAGGTCCGACCGAGCCGTCGTTGCTTACCCTCGTTGATTATTTCCAATCACCTAAGGTCATTCGGCTATGAGCACTTCAATGTGTGTGTGTTAGTGTTTTTACTAACGTTTGAGTGTTAGTAAAAAATGCGTTTAATGAGAAAAACTACATTTAGTTTTAGATACATAGATATGAACCATAACTATAACAAATAATTTTATTTGTAAGCAATTTGTACGTGTTTAACTGATACGTAGATCTCGTGAGTGTCGTAATAGGCGACTAAGGGATCAAACTATGCACGGAAATTTGAAATAAACCATACAACAATCCCTCTAGCCAGCGTGGTATAGTAGGCTCTCTTCTACGGATAGGTCTATGTCCGCCAGTGAACTGTTAAAAGCTGATGACGATCAAATAGGTTAAAGAATATAATAACTTACTACTCGCCGGCTGGTATGTCGGTCGCGGTAAAAAGTAGCCCAAGTCCTTTCTCAGGTTCTAGACTATCTCAAATTTCATTTAAATTGTACAAAAATTTAGGATTGAAAGCATGACAAACAGACAGACTGAGTTACTTTCACATTTATAATATTAGTAAGAAAATGGGGAAGTTACAACATCGTTTTTTTGTGCAGGACGTCCACCCGGCTTCGACCGAGTCCGAGGTGCGGAGATCGGCAACAAGGACTTCAACTTAGACGTGTTAGAAGAGGCGTACACAACAGAACATTGGCTGGTGCGCATATATAAAGTCAAGCCCCTTCCCAACCGAGGCATGTGAGCCTGGGCTGTTTCTCTAGCTGATAAACGTACACTGCTACAAATACAGAAGTAAACAAATGCTTCAAAATGTAGATACAAACATTATACCTAACAAATGCAACATTACATATTTCAGACGAAGTAGATCAAGATAGTTGTTATTTAATAAGAAAAAAACAATATAAACCTTCTTATTACTGTAATAATTTTCTGTAAGTTCTGATTAGAAATTGATTATTGACCAAACGTCTAAATAAAAATTATTGACCAAGTATGTGTTCCTGAGATATGCGACAATTAACATCCACTCGCGTTAAGAAAATAGTGACGCATCAATCACGCCCCGCCCCTTGACCAATCAGATTCCAGCTTTGGTACGAAACACGATAATTTCTTGGAACCTGATTGGTCAGGTGGCGATAAGTTATCTGTCATATATCGTGTTAAAAGATAATTATGCTTCCACCAGCAAATTTACGATATTTTGAGAATTCGATTGGATATGCAATCGAATCCATATGGTCTAAATTCATTGAAATATTTCTTCAAAGCATGAATGAAGTGTCCTTAATAACATTGAGTATTTCGAAAATTTATTTTATCTCAAACATGAGTTTTTAATTGATCTTATAATAACCAGCAGTTTAAAGCTGGAGACACATTATCGGACGCGGCTGATAGCCGTAAACATACACTGAGTTGTGCAAACTATCGGACGTAAGTCGTGGACGTGACCTTTGACTGACCTTGAGCAGTGATCTGGTACAAGAACGATTGACGAGACTGTGCACACTTATCAGCCGCGTCCGATAATGTGTTTCCACCTTAAAACTACTGTCACTATTTAAGTCTTGTCCTTTTATACTTCTAAGAGATTGTAATGTTTGGATGTCTGTTTGTATGTTAAAGCGTGTAAATTAAATGTGGAATGCGATAGCTAAAGCTTACATGTTACTGGGTGCAATATATAGTGTGCAAGTTTAAATACCTTGAGAAGCAATTGGTCTATTTGTTGTGCACTTAATAATTTAAACATTTGTAGGTGTAGTCCACATAATATTATGTATCTACCCCTAATTATTCACTAAATAAAAAAATGTGTTTTGGATTCTGTCCAAAGATTCCTTTAGAGTTAGGATTACAAAGGAGTCGTTTGTAAATGTTCCGTTTCGTTCTCTTCTGTTCTATTTCGTGTACCAAGTTATTTTTTTTAATACGTAAGGGTAGTTAATTGGTATTCAATAAGGTTCAACTAACCAAGGCTGTATGAACTTATCACACTTGCCTCAATTCTAAAAAAAACAAAGGCAATTCACAAATAATTAGTTGATTGTCTAAACTTTTCTGACAAGACCTTCACCTACTTGGTTTTGATAAAGTACATTGGCCGTGATTTTGTGGTAAACCAATTTGTTATTTGATTCTATACTTTAATGTTTCGCTTTACAGTCCATTTTTAGATATTACTAGCTGATGCCCGCGGCTCCGCTCGCGTCTTAGGGGTATGAAAAATAGATGTTAGCTGATTCTCAGACCTACTGAATATGCATAAAATATTTCATAAGAATTGGTCAAGCCGTTTCGCAGGAGTATGGAAACGAACATTGTGACACGAGAATTTTATATATTAGATATTCTTGTCAAAACGTGCAGCGTGTAAAACTAAACTAGGCTTAACGCACTAAATTTCTCTCATGTTCACTAAACCAGACTAAACTCTTAATGTAGAAATTATTTTATTGTTGTGGAGTTATCAATCAAAATTATGTAAATTATCATTTCTTACGTGGTATAACCATAGCGACAATTGTTTTGTTAATATGTTGCAATCTTCGATAGATTTTTGTTATAAGTTGGTTCTGAACAAAACATCTATGCATGCGATATTAAAAAAATTGACTGTAAGTCAATGAGATTAAAGTATATAATCCAACAACAAATTTTAGTCATCTTACATTTGGTATGTTAAAAAGAGAATCACTATCATTGTGTGTTATAATAATTGTTCATATGCCTTAGACTGATAATATATTATTTTTAATTAAGTAGAATCTAGAAGTTAGAAGGGTTTCTATATAACGAACATGGATAAGCAGTACGATGAACGCCAATTAAATTCTACTTATATTACGACGAATATGTAATGTGAGGTGCACATTACATATCCATACATATTGCAAGAGATCACTTATAAAAGCACAAATGATACCACCAGTAATCCTTTTCTGCCACGTAACATTCATGACACGCTTTGTAAAAATGGCGATAAGATGTAATATAGGTAGTGAAAAATGTTGTATAAATTCATTTTTTTATTTTTTATCTGAAATAAAGTTTATTGATAATTTGACTGTGTTTGTATCATTAATATGTTAAAAAAATGTGAAAATTAACAACGATTTTCGCAGATATGAAAGCATGCCCCAAATCCAGGTCTGTACATGCTGGTGTCCCTCAAGGCTGTGTGCTATCACCGTTTTTTCTGCACATAAATGATATGTGCAAACCAGCAGCATCCATTGCCATGCAAGAAGCATTGCCCAAGGTAGTAGAGCCACGCTGATTTCAGCACAACTCTACTCAAGGTCTGACTCGACCAGGGCGGTACTACCCTCGCATAGAAGACCAACTTAAAAACGTCAGCATTGGTGCTGTTGTATTTTGTTAGTGAGTGCGAGACCAGGGGCCCAATGATGCAGAGGAATCTCACAAGGCCGCCATGGTGTGGGTCGCCATGCTGCATTGTGTGCACTCACAATGAGGATGTGACCACCTCTCCAATGTTATTCATCAGGTAGAGTAGTCACTTTGGTATGTTCATAGACAAAAAGTAATGCAGGTAAACAGGAACTGCTTCTCATACCGACAGCTACAACATACACCGGTCGAATGTCACCGAGAGCCGATACAAAGTTGTGTCTAAGCTCTAAAAATTAAATTTCTTTACCGAAAGTTTGAGGACGTGTTTTCAAAGTAAATATTCATATCCATTCTCCTAGCCATTATTTCCAAGTTTATTTGGGGTCGGCTACTAGTTCAACCGGTTTTACCTGAATTTCAGTTTTTCCACGGAGCGACTGGCATCGGACCTACGCAACCCTAAGGGAGAACTGAAATTCGAAGGTTGAACTAGTTGTCAGTGTATTTAAGGGCACTGACTTGCCAATAACGATTGCCATAGATGTTTATGACAACCGGGACCGACGGCTTTACGTGCTCTCGAGGCACGGGCGTGAATCACCGCCAAACTTCCAAACTCCGGGCAGCTATTAGGAATTTCCTAAGAAAATCCTAAAAACACTTTTTGGCCCGACCCGGGATTTGAACCTGAGACCTCTTGATTAATAGTCGCATACGCTAACCACTAGACCAACGAGGCAGTTAAGAGTAAATATTCATATTTCCAAAATAATTTTTTTAATCTTTACTTATAACACAATTCAACAATATAACGTTAGTGGTCTGGTCAATCGACGTCATGTTCGTCGCTGTGTTCGGAGCAGTCCTCGGGTTGGAAGGTGTCGTCGTTGTTGTAGTGCTGCGGGCGTGGACGCCGCACCCGCCGCCGGGGCTCCGCTGGCCGGGACCCCACCTGCAACACACATTTATATTTAACTATCTTATACTACTTTGACAACATCTAACTCAAGTTAACCTTACACATATCGGCGGCTAAAAGCGGAAAAGTCATATCTCTAAAATTAGTAAAAATGCCTTGGTATAACTTAGATCAGAAAAAAACGGTAAACAAAAATGTAATGTGAACGGCATTAAATGTTTACTGTTTAAGCAGCATTACGTTGGGTTTAGGCAGATCGAAATATCTTTCAATTTTAACTTTCTATGTTTTGTTCATCGACGAACTGTAATTCGACATTTTCTGTCGTCGATACGTATATAAGGCCTATGTCCAGCAGTGGACTGCAGCGTGCTGATAATGATATGTATGAACAGGAAAGCCTTATAAAAAAATACTAATTTATTTTATACATGGTTTTCCACGGAAATGATGCAGAACATTTCACTAAGCCACCATGGTATGGTATAGGTGACCCACACCATGGCATTATATGCACTTACAATGGTATGGTGGCCCTTACTACTCCTGGATTCTACTCGAGCTTTCCATCAGGTAGAGTCACTTTGGTAGGCGTAAATATAAAAGAAAAACACCGCAGAAAAATAACTCCAACACAAAGAAGTATTATACCTGTTCCACCAGTTTGAATTGACCAACGCCAGTAATGAAAACTTCCTTAAAAGCTTTATGTAACGTCTTCCGTTTAAATAATGCGCACTGTTCCCGTAGCAAGTCCGCTGCTCCCTCTGGAAGATCTTTAACAAAAGACAACCATAGTTGAATTTCAATCGGCTGCTTCTCTAAGACCGCGGACACGAACGAAACTACCGCCGTCCCGCTCTCGGTGATTTCTTCACCGCGGACTTACAGCAAAAGCCTTAGCTCGACACGCTTTTTTGTAACAATTATGAATGAAATTACTACACTTATGTATACAAAAGTTCCTTTTTTGTAAGGCCTACTTTCTACTACCATTTTATGTGATTACTATTACATTTCTACCCAATATAATAGTAGAATAGATATAGGTATTATGTTGTAGGTACTTCATGATAATTTATAATAACAAAATGTGAGAACCATTTGTTCCAAAAATGTATAGCTAATACCAAATTTATATTAACAAGAAGTTCTTTTAATATAGAAATATTGTTGATGCATATTGATACATAATTTATCTGAATGTGTGTGTTAATCTGGGTGGGAATGACAATACACCATTGATCGAAACCACGGGCCATGTAAATCTGTTGGTTTACTTTGGGATTGTTTAATTTATTCAAAAATTGTAAAAATAAAATGTTGAAACAAACTAATGATCTTAAAAAATTAAAACCAATAAATACACCATTTGTAAGTTAAGTTCAATAACTAGCGCACAGTGGCATCAACCTCTTATCAATGTTATAACTTGAATAGAAGAGAATAGAACTATCTTTAATAGGAATCAATTATTGATGTTCTCGTATCCTCTAGACAGCTTATAAAATGGGATCAACTATTTGTAGGACAAACACGAGTGTTCCTAAAAACTTCACAATATATAGGTGCCTACGTAAAGCCAGGGCGGCGTTTCATAGACATTTTCAGTGTATAATAAAATGGTGATGCTTCAAAGTATTAATCATACCTATTTCTTTAAAAGAGAATTGCTTTGGTCGTATGTCGTAAACCCTGTAATCCAGCATGAGCACCACGTCGAACGGTTCGATGTCCTCGTC
The DNA here is from genome assembly GCA_932526445.1 of Phragmatobia fuliginosa. Lineage (NCBI taxonomy): Eukaryota > Metazoa > Arthropoda > Insecta > Lepidoptera > Erebidae > Phragmatobia > Phragmatobia fuliginosa. The sequence continues at coordinate 5,131,065 of OW052058.1, read as the reverse complement.
TGTTTCGCTTTTGGCCACGAACGTTATTTGCATGTGTGAACCGTCTAGGATTTTGAACAGCTGAGCTTCGATGTTTAACATTTTCTGTAGATGTTAAAAAAAAATCTTGAGCAAGACAATTATAAGTGTAATGATCTATATGGTATCTTATAAACTTAAAGACATATAATATGTACCTACACTAGTAAATATAAGAATATGCCGAACTACCAGCGTAAGTAACATACTCTTAAATTCACATGTCTTTTCTCCTTCGGGATTCAATGGAAACCCGATCTTACGGGCTTTTTATTGAACTTGCCAGAAATCAAACACACATAAAATATTAATAAAAAGACAACAAAATCAACTTTTAATTGAGGTGTAAATAATTTGATGATTTTTTTTTATAAATAAATAAATAAATAAATAAATATTTTGGACATCTTACACACAACATCATCTAGTCCCAAGCTAAGCAGAGCTTGTGTTATGGGTACTAGACAACTGATATAAATACATAAACATACTTTTTTTTTTTGTAAATACATACATATTATACATAGAAAACACCCAGACTCCGAAACAAATACTTGTGAATCACACAAATAATATTTGGTCCGACCCGGGAATCGAACCCGAGACCTCTTTGATCAGCAGCCGCATACGCTAACCACTAGACCAACGAGGCAGTCGATATCATAATTATCGATATTATAATTATGAACATTGGAATAAATTAAAAATACTACTTACTTTAAGAGCCTCGAACTGGTCCAGTCGATCGTAATACGCAACTAGTGCCTTTCTGATTGCACCCAGACACTCTGGTACCATGATATTATCAAAATCCTCCATCACAGCACTCAAATTAAAACCCAAGGGAAGAGATGATTGGGTCACTGTATTTGCACCTTACAGAAAATTATTATTATTAATATAATTGTATTTTAAAAAAGGGTCTCTGGGATTTAATATAGTTTGCATATTAGTACTACTAAAACATGCAAAAACATTTAAAGTCATCTGCTTGTTTGTCACAGCTCCCGATTAAAGGCCGCTGCATACGTGACGGGATTTAACACGGACAGGGCGTGGACGTGGTTGCCTCGTTATAAACGGGGACGTGATTTAAATGCATACGCACCGTGACTGTGACTCGGATCTAACGTGTTAGTGTTGTGAACAAGGAAAGATGTATTTTTCATTTCAAGAATTGGCTTTAATTGCTATAAACGTGCTAAAAATCGTCGGCGACGATATTTAGCACGTCCCGTGCGTGCCACGTTCCGCCCCGTCCGTGTCTCCGTGAAGTATGCATTTCCCTATACATTTTGCATGTAACGGTGTTTGCAAAACTTCCAGTCCCGTCACGTATGCAGCGGCCTTTAGGCAGGTCACATCATCACATGTGAACGGCTGGACCAATTTTGCTAATTTTTTCAGTGTTGGATAAGAGAAGTTGTGCCAGTTAGCTTCAACAATACAAAATCTATCTCCATTCAAAATATGGGTTTTAAAATTTATAAATTAAACAAAGTTCTGTGGTGTTTGGAATACTCCAATACCTGAAAATTTGCTTACTCTAAGGGTCCAAAATAATAATGACCCTGTAAAGAAACACATTACAAAAACAACTCACCACCCTTAAGATCTATCCTGAGTCCATGCTTAATTTGGTGTTCCGAATCATGCTGCATCAGATAGGTAATACAACAGTGGTCGTCTAGTACATATGATTGGACTTCTATCCCAGATAAAACTGACATTAACTTTAACTCAGTCTTTAAGCTGTCTACGGCATTTGATAATACAATTTTCTGCAAAAAATTAAAGTTTAAAAATTTAGTTTTAAAAAAAGAATCAGTTTCATTAAATGACATATTACTAATCCATACTATAACCCGTGCAAGCTAAGATTGCACCTGGCTCTAAACGAAACATGATACAGGTACAACCCTCTGTTGTCTTGCGAGTAGCGTTAGCATCACTATTACTGTTGCACGAATCTTTCCATAATAATTATAGTTTAATAGGTATTACCTAATATCAATTAAATCACTGCATGAATTTATATATATATAAAAAAGCCTCATGATGACTATGAGACGCAATAGTTTAAAATAATGAATATGATATTTAGAGACTACAATTAAAAGGCTTATCAAAAGGCTATTTTAGGGCATATTAATATTAAAGGCTTAGGATTTAAATTGTATTTTATAACCATATTTCATCATTACCTAATTTCATTTAAATTCATAAACAATTTATTATCAAGAACCATCGACAAACATTTGTACAGTGTTAAGCGTACGCGCCAGTGTCAGAGCTCGAGCGGTCCGCGAGGGAGCCGCGAGCCAGTCATGGGACCCCCGTGACGTCACCAGCCGACACACCAACCACCTCATCAGCTCCAACTTGTCCACCATTGTCCTTAGCTTCTTATACAGAGGGCCAGAAACATCACAATCATCAAACTGTGCAGCCTCTTCCTGCAAGTCCCTCAGTCTAGTCAACTCCTCGTCCCACTGCTGTCTTACTGCTGCTAATTCTTCCTCTTTCTCTTGCTCAACGGATTGGAGTTGACGGAGTTGCGTCTCCTGATGGCGGTACTCTTTGAGGGATTGGATTATTTTCTCTTTTCTCTCAACCAATTCAGGGTCTAAATTTCGATCTGCAGCTGTTATGACGGCCTTCACAGAATGCATTTGAGTTAAAGATTTCACAATGGCCTGCTCTAGAACCTTCCACATTACAAGATCACCATATTCTTTGGTTGCATTCTCGGAGTGTGGTAGTTGCATTGCTTCTGAAGAAGAAGCAATAGGTTTAGCCCTCAAAAGTCTTAGTTTAGAGTTAAAAAATGTTAAATCTTTCATTTTCTTAGCGATCCCATCTTCAAAAGATTCGCCGATTTTCGCAGTAAATAGTTCAGCAGAAACATTTCTAAGTTGTTCCTCGAAGTAATTACTAACATCTCTCAACTGTTTAAATGCAGACATTTTCTAAATTCTAGCAGTATTTATTTATTTACTTCTGAATTAAACCACACAACCGTTTTTTTTAAACCAGTGAATTTAAAATGATATTAGGTAGTACCTGACACTGACTCATGCATGTGTATTTTGTTAACTCATTTAGTAAAGTATCACTTAAGATAAAGTATGATATGAAAAGCAACTTGCAGCAAACCAAATGTTTGAAAAAAAAATACTAGAATAAAATATATTTTATTGGCACTCGGTACTTTAAATGACTGTCATTTGAGTCAGGTGCCACGAGTTATGGATAAATAATATGTTGTAGAGATACGGGTGTCATGTTCCTCCAACACAAAGGGAGGATCCTCCGACCAGGCGAGGGCCACTGCCCAACAGTTGATGTTGCGATGTTTTATATATGCTAATCGGCACAAGTATGTTACTTTCGCGATTCAGGATTAGTAGTTACTCCGTATATATCGTTACATGTTTTCTCCGTAGTTCAATGTTTCTTCGGTAGATGGCGCTGTTGTATGTATTCACTTTGCGCTATGTGGAAGTCGCCATATAGCTCCCCTTCAAGACCAGAGGTCGATATTTGATGAGTCCACTGTCTATGCTCTATTGCGGAGCTTTCCAGTGCCAGGAGTGAGCAGTTCCAGTGAATCGGAACAGAGCCACTGGTTCCAGTGAGTCGGAACTGTACGGCGCTAGTCCCAGTGAGTCGGGGTTGAAGTTTGCTGAGCCCAGTGAGTCGGAATCGCTTGCGGTGCTGCGGTGAAGTCCCCAGTGAGTCGGGGTGGTTGCTGCGTAGTGGCTGGGTGATGCGTAAATGGGAGAGGTGCTCTTCGTACATGGACCCGTAGGTGCAGTGTGCTGTGCCTAGATGCTGTTGAGGCCGTAGGGGTAACAGAAAGATACAAAGAGAGAAGCACCCTAATACCTCGGCGGCAGCGCTAAAGACTAGAAGCTATAAAGGTGTCTTTTCTTTTTAGCCTGTTTTTAGAGCGCCATATGTCTAAATCGGTCCTGCCGTTTGTGCTGTAGGCCATACCAATAGAAATGTACATACATACACTCGAAAAACATTACCATCCTTCTGACGTATTAGGGTATAAATTAACGTGAAAGATGAAGGAGGCCTTATGCTTATTTACCTGAGGTCGGATAAACATATCAGTTTTCTTCTTCATTGGTGAAGATTTATGTCTGTACCCACTCCTCTGCAACTGAAATAATTCATTCTGTTTCTCTCTTAGCTTTTCCTCTAGTTTAAGTACTTCTTCTTGTAGTTCATCACAATCTTCTGGAATTCTCGCACCTGAAAATATATTCAGTAATGGTAAAATGCTATCAATAAGCTATAACTTTCAGAAAGTTAAAGACTACGATTTAATCCTTACTATTAACATTACTTATAACAATATAAATACGAAAGTGTCTGTATGTCGCGCTTTCACGCCTAAATTACTGAATCCATTTAAATGAAGTTAAGTACACAGATAGTTTAATAATTTATGTACGTTTATTTACGTAATTTATGTACCCCAAGTCAGTGTTTTCGTTTGTATTGTCTAATCATATTTATCTAAGTTTATACTCACCACCAACTTTGCGAAATAGTTTTGTAATTTTCAATTGTTTTGAATTAGTCATTTCGACTTAATTATGAACACAAATGATGGAGAAGGTCTCAGATGAATTTTTGATCACAATATTTCAATCAAAACAAACGAACTTTTTTGAATTATATTGACAACTTTACTTTGACAAGTATTTTCAGTGTTTCTATTATGGCGGCTCCACATTAGTGCCGTTAATTCACGCGTGAATTCTCGCCGTGGATTCGCGGCGCAAGTTGTGACCTCCACATTCACGGGATTTTAACATAACAGCCGTTCGTGAAACCCGCCGCGAAATGGACGTAAGTAAAAGATACTGCTGCAATATCTTTATTTACTGTGGCAACATATCACTATCTATAGATACGTCCAAAACAAGAACACATACTACAATCATATATATACAAAATAACAAACCTTTTTACGATATAAACGATAACTGGACAGCAAAGAGTTTTTTTTTCTTCTTTAATTCTTTGGGCCGTGAATGTGGATATTATACGCTTGAACACCGCGCGAAGGGGGCGCGAACCCTTTGTCGCGGGACAAAATACCGACTCTGATCGGGAACAGGCGTGAACCACGCGAAAACCATCCACATTCACGCCTATTCTCGGAGCTTTACGGCACTAATGTGGAGCCGCCATTAAAATACTCTCGTTCACCCTTCAAAAATCTACCAAAAGAACACTAAAACAAATTAGTCACTGTCACTATTAGTCAGTCAGTATTGACGTGGTAAATCTATGGTATTGACACATCATTGTTACCATATCATAACTCAACGTAAACGTAAATAAATGTTGTGACATCCTCTTTGTTTGTTGACATGACATTACATCACATTTTCTTCACTTAAAAACAGTGTCAAGTATTACAGAACTTCAAAAGTCTAAGAATCTAACACAGTGAAAGATTGATTATTTAACATTAAAGTGCATTTTATTAATTAGAAAGAATATTTATGTAATGTTTCAATGGAAACATCAACTAAAGTGAAGTTGTGTCTAACCTCTGCAGGAGTTGCATTGGCTGGTACTGTTTCTTACGTTTATTTTAAAAACAAACGCAGTGTTCGAGAACTTCGAGATGCAACCGAAATCTTTAATTATTTAAAAATCGAGACTGTAAAATCTGAAGAAAGTTGCGATCGAGTCGTTCGTGAACTAAGAAGGTAATAGTATTCATGTATATTTTGTGCCAGTAATTAATATAAAACCTAAAAATTACATTTGAAAAACTGTACTAAAGCTTAAAAATACGTTCCGTTTTGCATAATTGCAATTGTATTTAAGAATTTTTGGAAACTGTTTAAAAATATTTAGACGCAACTCCGGCAGCCAAAATTACTTTGGGGGGGATTAAGACTAACTCCCTTAAGCCCCCTACACCACCAAAACCCTCAAATTCAGGTGACTCGTTTCGAAACCCAACCCAAAATTTCTTTTAAAAAACAATAACTTTGGTCTTCTTTTTTTAAAATCTTCATTTGTAGTATGTCTTGAAAATCCTACTTTTTTCTTGACGTAAAGTTATTTGCTGTATCCATTGCTGTCATGATAGTCATATAAAATAATATATATAATAATATACAGACATAAAATGCTTTATAATTATTTATTATTTATAGGAGATGTAAGGAACACCAGAGCCTGGGCTTTGATTGTGAATGGGTCACAGAACACAAAGGGAAGAGAAGACCTGTTGCTTTCATTCAGCTTTCTTCATATGATGGCTACTGCGGCTTATTTAAACTTAGTGCTATGAAGACTGTGCCAGCATCTTTAAAAGTTAGTGAACTCATCCTTTAACTTGTTACTCCGCCACGCATGTATTTTTGTCATTGCAGTAAAAAGAAGCCTATGTGCTTTCACAGGCGCTACGCTATCTGTATCTGTGTACTAAATTTGATAAATGAAAAAACTACAAATTTTAAAATATATAATTAATGTTTCAGGCTCTGTTAGAGGATGAGAATGTATATAAAGTGGGTGTAGCACCCATTGATGATAGCCAAAACCTTCTCCATGACTATGCTGTAGCAACTAAGTGTACATTGGACTTGAGGCACTTGGCCGACCACTGTGGACATGAAGCTGGCGGATTGGCGTCTCTAGCCAAGTTACTGCTTGGCGCTGTAATGGATAAAAGTTGGAAGGTAAGACAGGGGTTTTTTTTAAAGATTTTTTTTAATAATTTAATGAGATTTTTTTTCTTTGTATAACACTTATACACCGGCATATGATTATATTGACAAAAATTAAAATGCTCATGATAGTCACACCCAGTTAGACAGTGACCACAACCAGTGCCATGTAAATGAATTTACAGGCAATATTTGTTTTATAGAAAACAAAGCACACCATAACTTAATACCTATCATGAGCATTTTCTTTTGTTTAAAATTCTACACTACATAAAATACGAATTACGAAAACAATTACGAAAAGTAAAAATGAGTGTATATTAAATTTTAGAATTATTGATTGTAACTCTAACTAAATTGACCAATTAAACATTGAGGATATTGCTAAACAAGATTAAAGAAATTAAAGAAAAAAATGTCCTCTTTTCCTTATTGAATGTAAAATCCCAGGCACACTTTCTTGGTTTACTCATATAACACAAATTGGTTACATTGCACATATGTAACCAATTTGTGTTTCCTCTGCAAAAGTTACAACATAATTCTAGTGACTGCATGGGACGGAGTCATACTTCAGCCTGTTGTGACCCACACTGTCACGAACTAGTGAGATGCAACTGCATGATTGGGCCTCTGGTCTCACACTCACCAACGAAACATCAACAACGAATGCTGTCATTTTTAGATTCGTCTTCTATGCGAGGGTAGTACCGCTACGGTCGAGCTAGCTCATTCGTGCTGAAATCAGCGGTTGAGGTTTTCATTATCTTGAACGTGTCCCCAAGGTTGACATTGCTCGCAAAAATGATAATGATTTAAAAAAAATCGAGAGGCGACCGCGTTAGTAGGCTAGATGAGGTCGTCCGAGGAGCTGGAAAGTCGCAGGAAGTCGTTGGATGAGGGCAGCACAGTACCAGTAGTCGTAGTGGCGAAGATTAGATTAGATAATTATTATTGTTTCAACTCTATTCTTCGAACAGAGTGGCGTTTCCTTTTCTTGGAGGCCAAGACACGCTTGACCCAACGGAGTAGGTAGTAACAAAAACTTTTGTTAAACAGATTCGATGCAGTAATTGGGAAGCAGATGAATTAACCCCCAGACAAGCGAATTACGCCGCGACTGATGCACACGCCGCCATTAGAATTTTTGTCATCTTACTGGAGCAACTTAAAAGAAAAACCACCTGGCTACCTTGGTTTAGCAGTTGGAAGACTGATGAATTATGCAGAAAATATGTCGATAGAAAATATAAAGCAAAACGAAACATGAAAAACACACCTAAGTATGTTTATCGAAAAAGCTCCGCTTACGTCTTTTTGTATTTTTTTATATTTAAGCCTACCACAGTGACCCTACTCGGCATGATGGAAAGCATGAGTAGAATCCAGGAGTAGGGGTCACCATCCTAATTGTGAGGGTAAGCAATGCAGCATGATGACATACCATGGCGGCCTGAACAAACGTTTCTGCATTATTCTCCCGGCCTCCGGAGACCGGAAGAATGATGCAGAATGATTGGGCGTGTGTCACTTCTCGCGATATAGATTAGCCAAGTCCTTGTTCAAGAATCAAATTATCTTTATAACAAATATAGGTTCTACAGTTTACATGTAAAAGTGGAACAGCTATATATAATATTAGTATGGGATAGCTGGCACAAAGAACCTCGGGATCCTTGTAGATAGATGTTGTGCAACACAATATATTGAGAACTAGCAGAGTCCCACGGTTATTGTTGTAAATCGCGAGTAATTCTAAAAAAAGTAGCCCAAGATACTTGTTCACCAGCAGTTTTCTGCCAGTGAAAGTCCCGTCTAAATTGGTCCAGACGTTCTAGAGATTAGCCAGAACAAACAGACAGACATAAATTTTGGATCTTAGTACCGTAAATACTTTCATATGCATTATATTAAAAAACGGTTCATTTGATATTACATACAGACACACCAATTTTATTTATTTGTATAGATTTGTGGAAGATGAATGCCGCTATAGGGACGACAAAGGGGACTGAGACAGGTGCGGGCGGCGGGGGCGCTTAGTGAGATACACACCCGCCCCGCCTAGTCATACCCCCGGCGCCCCTGTTACCGCGCAGGCGAGGACTCAGATAAACGGTCGGCCTATAATTCATTGCTGGGTGGATGCAAGATCGTTAAACTCCCACATCTTGCCGTTTATATCGTTTTAGTCAGCAGTGATGAGTCAGCGTCTATTGATTAAATGCAAGTGCATAAAAAGAATTTCGAGAGCCTTGCAGATATTGTGCAATAGGAAATTGTTTGTATGCAGCTGATTCACATAAATAGAGTAGGTGAACAGATGAATATAACTGTACATTTTATTTAACTTCATGAAGTAAATAGCGCAATAAAAGTAAGAGTCAGTTTAATTTCAGGAATCTTTTTTAACAAGTTTCACCAAGTGGCGACAATCGAAAGTATATAATAATATTATATTAACAATCTTATCAAGGATCCTGCAATTTATGCTACCAAAAAATAATCACTCTGACGTCATGCGATCTCATTGACAAGTGTTCTATTTCAATTTTTTTTCTATTTCGGTTTAACAGTATTAACTCTTAGACCGAAATAAAAACAAAATTTTGGAATCAATACATATATCAACTGCCTTGTTGGTCTGTCTAGTGGTTAGCGTATGCGTCTGCTGATCAAGACGTCTCGGGTTCGATTCCCGGGTAGTACCAAGTATTTGTGTGATCCGCAAATATTTGTTTCAGAGTCTGGGTGTTTTCTATGTATAATATATATGTATTTACAAAAACAAAGTATCTTTATGAAATTTATATCAGTTATCTAGTACCCATTATACAAGATCTGCTTAGTTTGGGACTAGATGGCGTTGCGTCAGATGTCCAAAATATTTATTTATTTATATAAACTTTTTTTTGTAAATAGATACAAATTATACATAGAATACAACCAAACTCCAAAACAAATATTTGCAGATTATACTATACTTATGCAATCTTTATTTACATCATGTATCATGAAATTCTTTCTTTCTAACTTCTAAATCAATTAAACAATTTAAATATATAATAAGTAAATAAAGTAATCAATATAATATCATAATATATGTAAAAGTAAGTATGTTTTTGTTGAAGTAATAAAATTATTATTACGTCATAAAACTGACTCATGACAATACACACCACTTCCTATTGCACAGGAATAGGAAGTAGTAAGTATTTGTAAACAGGATAATCTATACAAGTAAATAAAATTGGAGTGTCTGTTTGTAATATCAAATGGCCAATTTTTTTCATTAAATGAATATGAAAGTTACATATTTGAGACATTAAAAAAAGATTTTTTTTTTTAATTAGAGTATTTGTTTGCTAATTATTCTAACTTCATGAGCGTTATTTTGTTGAAACAGGGCGACCTCCCCTCCCCCTGGCTTAGAGAGGGCTAAATAGCTGGCTTCAAAAATAAAATTAATTCTTAATAGTAGTATATATTAACAACGGTTCTCAGCGGAGCTCAGCTAATAGTACAATATAAAAATAAAAATCGTGTCAGGCCACTCACAGGAAAGGGTTCCTCAGTCACCCATAATGGTACATGGATTTAAAATCTTATCCAATAGATAACTGTTATGTTTTCATATTACAAGTTAAGCCTCTATGACTCTTGTACTAACAAAGTCATCTAATCCGTTATAGTTTTTCTTCAAAGTTCATTATATGGACCACCATTACGAATTTTTCCAGATTTTTTGAGAAAGCCGTTTAGCTTTTAGAGGGGGGGGGGGGCTGTTTTTACAAAAAAGTGCCCTTTAAAGTGGAATTTCTCGCAAACGGATACCTAAATCAAAATATCGTCTTAGAAACCCTTTATTGTTTTTAAAAGACCTATCAAATGATACCCCACACGGTGGGGTAGCGGTGAAAAAAAGAAATCATCCCCACTTTACGAGTAGGGGAGGTACCTCAAATAAAAATATTTTTCATAATTTTATTGTAGCACTTTGTCGACGTAATAACAACACATATTTGTGCAAAGTTTCATCTTACTAGCACATACCGTTTGGACAGTTAGTCGAGGACGGACGGACGAACATGACGAATCTTTAAGAGTTCCGAGTGATAAACTTCGGAACCCTAAAAATAAGAAATTTAGTAATTATGTCTATGTATGTATGTATGTATACCATTTTCTACATAAGTGGCACGAATAATCAAATCAACATAATGTCCCACTCCTGGGCTTGAGTCTCTCCTCAGGAGAGGATTAAGGCCATACGTCTCCACCCTGGCCGAGTGCGGATTGGGAACTGCTGGCAAGACACTTTGTAACTACGTAGTCTTGCCATTGGATGTTTTTAAGCCGCTCGAAGGCGTCCAACTATACTTCATGACTACTATCTTATAATAACAATTGGGACCAACTGTTTAACGTGACCTCCGAATCACGGAAAGGTTACCCGTCTAGGTCTGACCGGACCGTCGTTGCTTACCCTCGGTGCTTACCCTCGGTGCTTGTTTCCAATCACCTAAGGCCACTCAGCTATGAGCGCTTCGCACGAATAATATATCCTTTTTTTTTTTCTTTCCGTGCGGAAATCCCTATGTCGGACTCGAACCGACCAAAACCGCACGCCTTCTCGGGCACTAGAAGTCGGGAAACCAGGTACACCCTCGGAAGGAAAAACCCTGACGAATAATATATCCTGGAAAATTTTGACTTTTAATACACTTCTATCTACCTTTTCAGGGATAAAACCGTAAATATAAATATGTATGAAATTTACCTTCATCGTTGATATCTCATATGATGATACTTTCCAGGTCCAAAGAGGTGAAGGTGAAAGAAGGCTTTGTAGTGAGCAAGCGATACCCGAACGCGACTCGAAGCAAGCCTTTATACCACAACTGCTTTCTACAAGCACCTGATGGCGAGCTGCTGTGCACTTGTGATAATAAGAAGGCTTTATGGTAAATATACGACAATATTAATGTATATAAAACTGTCCCGTAACTGACTGATTGACAGACAACGCACAGCGGGCGCAGGAAGCTGGAACTAATAGAGGATTTTGGAATATTCCACCTTTAAGACGGTAAAAATGGCAATCAAAGATATACATCAGAATAACTAGTAAACGACTGGAGTTTACTTCCCAAGCGCGCCATATAGCCAGCGACTTGACGCGCTTTTGTACCTTGCAGTGGAATTATACATCGGGTACAGAGTCCAAGAAACCTTTGGTTAAGGCTCCAAAAACAGGAACCTCGTCACTATACGAACTGTGTCAAGTACTCCCTTCTGCATTTATGAGATCCAGCTTTCGAACGTTAATTTTTTATATAAGTATGTTTCGTTATATATTCTCAAACTATATTGTAGGTATGTAGAGAAAGGATTGGCTGATGTACAAGGTGAGGATCCTCTGACGGTTCGGTTGCGGTTCGAGCCCGCGGGCCGCTCGGTCGGTGACGTGGGCCGGTACTACCAACTGCAGAAGGAGAACAAATGCGTCGTCTGCGGCAGTACCAACTCATACATCAGAAAGAATGTCGTGCCCAGAGAGTATAGGAAGTACTTCCCAGGTATGTTTTTCTTTTCTTTAGACACCTCTTGCATTAGGAATATATATCCTGTGTTGCGGGGGACTTTACAAACGTACAAAGGGGGGTTGGGAAACGGCAAGACACGTTGTGGCTACGATTTCTTGCCGTTCGATGTTGTTAAGAAGGCATCCAACTAGCTTCACGACTGCTATCTTATGATAACAACCGGGACCGACTGCTTAACGTGACCCCGAGTCACGGAAAAGCTCATAACATATCATGCCACAAACGGTCACCCATCTAGGTTTGACCGCGCCGTCGTTGCTTACCATCACCTAAGGCCACTCTGCTCTTGCGACATGGGTTAAATAGCTGTGGTGACACTCAACATTTGTAATCCATCACCACACGGACGGGTATGCAGTATAGTTCCTTTGTATTAATTGTCATCCATCCATTGGTTTGATTTGTAGAAATGATGAAAGACCATTCGTCTCATGACGTGCTGTTGCTGTGCAGTGAGTGTCACCAGGCCAGCAACATGAAGGACCAGCTCGTGCGCGAGTGGCTCGCCAAGCAGTGCTCGGCGCCATACACCACGCACGCCAGTACTAGTAGGTACACTGAGGATGCTGCTTGCAAGTAAGCCCTTATGCATACCATCAATAGTCCATTGCTGAACATAAACCTCTCCTTAAAAAAGGTTTTTTTTATGTCATATATAAAATTTCTGGACCGATTTGTATTGAATTTCGTGTCCATATTGGGTCGGTCTGAAAATCGGCCAACATCTATTTTGCATAGCTTAGGGCGCGAGCGGAGCCGCTGTCATCAGCTAGTATATGTATATTCAATACTATAAAAGTGACTCTACTCTGCCTGATGGAAATCTTGAGTAGAATCCAGGACTAGAAATATTGCATCATTCTCCCGGAGGCCGGAACAATGGAGAGATGCAGAAAATATCGGGCTCCGGTCTCACACTCACCAACGAAATACGACATCAAGAATGCTGTCATTATAAGGATGGTCTTCTGTGTGAGGTTTAGGCTATTAAGTGGTTTGTGCCTTGTGTTCATTATCTTTGAAGTTTTGTTGTACTGTATTATCTTAGAAGTTGTGGGATAATGCCTACTGGGATGATCGTATCACGAACAGTTGCACGAAATCTGCTCCTCTCTTTGGCCGAATGAACTGCGTTGTGCAGGTTGAAGTCCAAGGCCGACCGGATTTGGTCAGTCCATCTGATAGGACTACGTGCTCTTGGTCTTTTGCTGTCCACCTTTCCGGTGACCATGAGTTGTTCGAAGTTGTTACCTTCCTTCCTGGCGATGGGACTAAAGAAATCAAGCACCCTTCACAGGCAGACAGTAGATAGTCCATATAAGATAAGATACCATATTTTTAATGATATATAATGAATGTGTTGATATTCCAGGAAGATCCGCTCGGCGGCCCGCGCGTTACACTACCAGTCGCGCAAGCACTACCTGCCAGAGGCCCGACGCAAGGAGCTAGAGGACATCGTGCTAGAGAACTACCCGCAACACAACGAGATCACTGTGGAGCTGCTGGAGGAGGCCTGCCACCTGCAAGTCGCGTTAGTACTGTTGCTCTCTCACTCACTTTCTACTACACTACTTTCTACTCTATCTTTCCGATCTGCTGGCAACACTGGACCAGCATAATTACCAGAACAACATACTTATTTACTCTCCGACACAAGAGAACGCCACTCCATTCGATCTTGGGCTGCTTGTCGGCAGTGGTCGGCTTCAAGCTCCCCAAGGTCCGCTTCTACTGTATCGGTCCAGCGACATCGGTCTCCCAACCGGACGTCGTCCGATTGGACGACCCAGATAGGCTCTTTTTACCCCTCGATCTTCTCCCATTCTTTCAATGTGCCAAGCCACCAGAGTCTATGTGCTTTGATTTGTCCAATGATATTCGCACATCCGGCATTCTCTATTTCCACCAGAACAACATACGATGACATATTGATGCTTAGTTACTTTTTTAACCTTTTACTGCATAATTAATTTTAATGTAGAAGAGTCTGAAAGAATGACAATATATTATAAATATCCATACTAATATTATAAATTCGAAAGTATGTCTGTCTGTCTGTTAAGTTTTCACGTCTAAACCGCTCAAGTTTTATAAAGTTACTCATTCTCATGAATAAATGAGTAACATTGATAATGTTACTCATTTATTCAATGTTACTCATTCTGAGTATCATTGATGAAGTTACTTCATTACTCCTTATGAGTAACAGTGATAAAGTCCTTTCATTTTACGAATTTTAAGTGAATTCTATAATTATATTGCAGACACGAGAATGCCGACTACGAATCGCACGGGATGAAGGTAGTGGAGTGTTACTTGGAGCGGGACGGTCTGTTGCGACTGGAGGAGATCTGGCGACAACACTTTCTAGACGCCATGCAGCCGCGCTACATGCCTGACCTGTGGTCCATCAAGCATAATGAAGAAAGGTGAGCATTCAACTCGTATTACCCTGTAAAAAAGAGTAACTCACACACCACACACAAACACAATTTTTTATCTTTCTTCTTTTCTCAATGTTTAATTTTTGCTAATTCATGTGTCAACCCCCCTTTGCACGAACTCTAATATCAAATTTATAATTTGAAAGAATTTGGATACTTTTTCCTAAGATACAGACCGGTGTCCACCTGCCTAGTTTAGGTTGCGGTGTCCATTTGGAAAATTTACTGTTTAAAATTTCTTAGTATTTAAGTCATCCATTTGTGCACTTGTACATTACTTGAAATAAATTATTATTATTATTATAAATTATTATAACTGCACGGTTGGCATAGTGGTTTAAGTCGCCGCGTCGCTCTCTACTGCGCCAAGTTCAAATCCCACATGAGACAACACTTTGTGTGATCCACAAATTGTTGTTCTAAGTCTGAGTGTTCTACTACTGAACGGATTTGGATGAAACTTTACAGTAATATAGCTTATATATCAAAATAACAAAGGCTACTTTTTACTGAAATAAACGAGATACACGCTAGCTAGTATAATATAATTATGTGTACTTTGGACGTAAGGCGGTGCGGTGTTCGATTATTGCCTAACTGCCTGCCGTTCTTGGCCGTTTCCTACCTATTTACCTATAACAGAACAACGCTACTGGAACAGCAAATCGCAAATAGGGCACCCGAACAAAAACTATCCAAACAATCAATTATCAACCCATAATGTCCCACTCCTGGTCTCGGCCTTTCGGGTCTCCTCTCAGGATAGGATTAATGCCATACATGCCCAAGCTGACCGAGTAGGGCTTGGGGACTGGCGGCAAGAATATATGTATGTATCAGAGTATAATTATCGTAGATATTACTCTTTTATTTAATTTTTTGTCTCTGGATGTTTGTTTCGGCTAAACTCTAGAACCGCTGGACTGAATGTAACGAGACTTACACTGGCGGAAAGCTGAAGACAGAGAGAGAGAGAGAGAGAGAGAGAGAGAATATAAACAAACTTCTTTTAGACTAGCTTCGCTCAGCAGCATTACAAGGGGGGTGACACTCCGCAGTTTAGGTATAGTCGGCCGGCTGCCTGCCCGGGCAGGCATGCCAGTCGACTAGACATCGTCAGAACAGATAAGAGTTACATGATAGAAAGAGACGCAATTGTATATAGATATAATCGTAGGTACTTCAGCACTATGCGATCTGAATTGAACTTAATAATATGACACCAAGGGTTCCTATTTCTTTAATTTACTTTTCGGAGTGAGTCTTCTGTACTAGTACTATTATGTATTCTGAGGCATTACTCGCGATTTACAACAATAACACCCCCGGTGTCTCAGCTAGGAATCAATAATTTATTTATTCTAATTATTTGATTTGTTTTCAGATTGCGAGTGAAGTTGGACGAAGGGCGTTTATCTCTAGATGATGTCAAAGCTATCGGGTGGAAGTCTTAAATTAAGTAATCTTTATACATACATATAAATTAGATGCCAAACTGATGCTGTGATGTTGGAGTCAACCTGAACGCATTGTGGCATGGTGTGAAGAATCCAATGCCCATTTTCAACAACTATACTTAAACCGCACCCTTACTAAGAGCCCCCTAACGTACGTGGTTTAGTGATAATAATAATAACATTTATTGAGATAAACTACTTATAAGCTAGTACATACAAAAAAATAATAATGAATGAGTTACCATCTCAGTATATTGCTGCGTGTCATCAGTTACGATGTCACTCAGCACTGGTTTTCAGATGGCACCCGTTAACGACGTCACGCACCCTTAACTGAATAGTTAAGCAAATCAAAAATTAAATAAGAAATACAGAGTTATACAATTCAAAACATGACAATCAAAAGGACTAGCAGTGTCGACTTCTCGACGTCGTAGTAGATCTTAAAATATCGCTTGGATTACCTAACTCTCTTTAGGTGGCCCCTTGAGTTTTGGAGATGTTGGTGAAAACGGACTTAAGTTTTTTTTTTGTGAGCTTGCCAAAGTGAAGGTGGAAACACATTATCGGACGCGGCTGACAGCCGCGACTGATAAGTGTGCACAGTCTCGTCCGTCAGTCAGTCTTGTGTCAGATTTCTGTCGGACGTCCGAACGCTCAAGGTCAGGCAAAGGTCACGTCCACGACTTACGTCTGATAGTTTGCACAGCTCAGGGTATATTCATATTCTAGATCACGGCTATCAGCCGCGACCGTTAATGTGTCTCCAGCTTTACTCTACTCTGCCTGATGGAAAGCATGAGCAGTATCCATTGAGATTGGCCACTATCCCCAGTGACCCACACTATGGCGGCTCAGTGAGATGCTACTGCATCATTGGGCCTTCCACTCACCAACGAAATACGAAAGCTATCGTTTTTATGTTTGTATGCAAGGACTACCTTGCATAGAAGACCAACTTATACTATAAGTTTAATAATTTCGAAAATAGTTTAGTGATGTGATGTCTGTAACTTATGATTTTCCATTATTGAATGAAAAATATTAATTCGGAACATGTTTCCAACTGTTTTAACTTGAATCTAGATATTGTATATGTAAGGAAAACTTTAAAAATAAATATTTCGTGAGTGTTACGAAAAATTAATTTTAAATGATTATTTTTAATGTCAAAGCGACTTTTATTTTTTGTATTTAGTTTTTTAGTTACATTAAGCTTTTTAATGTGTATTGACTGCACGGTGGGCCTAGTGGTTTAAGCGGTCCTAGAAGGAGATTTGTTCCTTGGACTCCTCCTAAAATACAGGTGCAAAGTGGTTGTAGTCGATTCGATTCCGACACACCGCCCCGCCGCATAGAAGACCCCGGCGGGGTGACAATCCGAGGGGATTTCCACACGTAAAAAAAGTGGTTTTAGCAGTCACCAACCTGCTTTTCTTTGCCCCAAGTGTTGTGGGTTCAAATCTTACATGGGACAACACTTTGTGTGATATACAAATTAGTGTTCTGAGTTTGGGTGTTTCTTGTGTATTTTTATAAAGTCCTGCGGGACACAGGATTTAAATTCCTAATGCGGTAGTTGTATTATTAAAGAAAAAAAATATGGAAATGCAAAAGACATAATTTTAAGTAATAATTTCATATTATCAATTTGAATAAATAATTTTTATTTGTATTCCAAAGTATAGCCCTCTATCCCACCGTATCTTAATAGACGTTTAAGCATTTTTTTTATGACATTAATAAAGAATTATGGTTTATCGACGTTTGTTATTAGTATAACTTAATTATTGAATGTTCTCTCTGAACTACTTTATATTCTTTTGTGAACACGTGTGTAGTCTAGGCTTGTAATATAATTTCATATTTAGTATCTTTCTGGTGGTTGTCTTTCCACAGTCCCTGCTGGTGGTAGTGTAGAGCTTCGGGTCGTTAATCTTGATGAATGCCAGTTAAATAAGACTATGATTGGGGCTCGTTTGCCAGCTGTGTGGGTAGCCTGACACAAAACTATTGTCCTTTTAGGAAAACCTAGACCTTAGAAAGCCAACCTCGAAGTTTCCTCCCCGAAGCGAGAGAGGGCGCTGAGCTCCACTAGTGCGAGTGCTCGTACCACGCTGCCAGCTCTCCTTCAAGCTGCTGGTGTTAAAACTTTTAGATAAAATATGGATGTGGAAACTAAAACCTGATTGACTCTTTGTATTTTTATAAAGCTAGAGGGTAAATAACTAACAGCAGGACTTTAAAAAAAACTAAACTACTAATAACTAAGGCTGAAGAAGTCTAACAGGAAGCCAGCATTAGCCGGACTTTTAAATATTTTTGCTGTAAACAGTATTAACTACCCGATTCCGTCTGAAGGAGGGTAATGTTTTTCCAGCATATGTATGTCCATTGGCACGCCTTAAAGCCCAACGGCCTAAATGAGGTTTGTGCTAGTGACATCACCATCATCAGCCCATCTCATTTCTCTGCTGGACATAGGCCTCTCTTATTCTACACCACTGATCGATTTTGGGCTTCTCGCATCCAGCTCCTGCCAGCCATCACGCAAATCGTCACTCCATCTGGCCTGTGGGCGTCCTACACTATGTTTGCCGAGTCGCGGTCTCCACTCCAGAACTCTTCTACCCCAACCTCTTGTGCTAGTAACATAAGCTATATACATTTTCAAAATAACGCCCGCAAATGGATAAAAAGGGGGTTAGGTTTTTTTCTTACCTTAGCAAGATGGGCATCAAATGAAAGATCTTAAAAATACCATTACGAATAACATTATATAAAATTTGTATAACTGTTTTAATTTTAACATAAATTGGCAAAAAGCGTACAAAATATACGCGATTTGAACTCTGCAATTTTTTTTATTAAAAAAGAAATTGTCTGTTTAAAGTCTGAAATAAAATCATTATTATTGATTAGAAAAACCTTAATACTTTACAGCAATGAACTGAAAAAGTGTTTAGTAAGATTACAAAACAATACATTAGTCAGATCAATTTAAATAGATATTGTGATACTTGTTTTTCGCTTTTCAGTTCATTGCTGTTAAGCACTAGGGTTTTTTGTTTCCTAAATATTTTTTTTACTTTAACTCTCTTGCCTGCCTGTATTCTTATTTTCTTTGCTATGGAAGAGCGGATGTTCCCAATACAGGCATTACTAGCCTAAAGCGAAGTTCCAAAATATCTACTAATATTTTAAGTGAACTTAAGAAGTAAAAAAATTGTATTTGTTTTGCCAAAACACATATCACGATCTTCCATATCTGTAGTTTGACTCTAGTCTAGAATTTTTGTATAAATTATTACTCAATTGACTACTTAACACTGTATTTTTATGTATGAGTTATGTATAACACATTTTTGTATACGGAATTATTATTAAATATAATATTTTTGTAAATAAAACTTATTTTTTCTTTTTATCATCAAAATTGTTACTTTACACCTATATATAAAAGGGTAATAAGCATCAATCCACCACAAGGCTCGATATCTGAGTATTATAAAGAAAAGAATCCACCACAAGGTAGGCCCTACGAATAAATATTATAAATAATAAGTCAGGAAGTCTAACTCGGAACAAATTTCACACAAAAAGTGGCACAACTTGAAACCAAAACGACTTATGAAACAAAAACCAATCATAACCGAGGTTAGAAATAGACATTGTTTGTGATTGGTTTGAATTCAAAACAAAAGCAGGAATTGGTTCATGCGCTTGCTGCAATGTCTGCTATGACAGCAGCGTGAACGATGTTATGTAATAAATCGACCGGACAGTTAATAAGATAATAAAACAATATAATTGTATAATTTTTAGATTTGCTTTTGTAATAAACGCTATGTCCCTCGAAATATAATTAATTTATTAAATTTAATAATTTAATTTCAATGCAAAGAGAAGGAAAACTTGAAACCAACCCTATACCAACTCGTCTGGCCAGCGTGGTATAGTAGGCCAAAACCTCCTTTCTAAGGAGAGGCCTATGTCCAGCAGTGGACTGTTAAAGGCTGTTGATGTTGTTGTATTAAATTTTTGCCTAGAAGACATTAAAAAAGAATCTCTTTTCGCAATGTTTATGGAATATCATTTCTTTCTGAACTAAATAGTTTGCGCGAGAGGCACTTCGAAAGTGGTAAAATGTAGTGAAGACGGATTCTGAGAAATTCAACGATTACACATTTTATAAAAAAAAATGGTCATTATTTGTATGGTGACGGTTTTTCCGCAGTATTACTAAGTCCATTTTTCCTGCGTTCTAGATTTCTGATTAGTGATAGTCGTATCACTGCCAAAATAGATTTTTTTCGTAGTTTATGTTTTAACATGTGTGTTCTAGGTGTATTCAGAGCAGATTCAATATCTCATAATAGTATATTAATATTGGCGTAACGCTTAATACTCTTTCTTCAAAAGTATTGATTAAGTCTGAAACAAGTCTATTTTCATTTTCTTTTTCTTGGTTCTAACACCATCGTTATATTCAGTGATGATTTTATTCTCCATAAATAACATAGATGATCAATTTCAAATCTAGGAAAGACGATCTTTTTTTAAAATAGATACGTATATACAGCTAAATTAAAAATATCGAACCCAAAGATTAGGTGTAAAAAGTAGCAGTAAAACCGCACCAATTTACGTTTTCGTGGCTTATGCTTGAGGTTCTGCAGTATTTGTTTTAGTGCTGTTCAGGTAAATCACATACTTTAAAATTTGCAGAACGAGAATTTTCATCAATCCAAAATATTAAACGTGCTTTAATTCCACTAAACATGGAACTTATTATTTTCTAATGCTATAGCTATTCTCACAAGTGTAAAAAGCTGGACCATCATTTCATTACATATCGATTGTAATCTTTCATTAGTGCTGTTTTCATTTTCTGTAGTATTCCTTGAAGATGTTGGCGTTTCTTCAAGACGAATCATCTGCGTAAAAAACAGTTTCATTTCAGATTGGATAATAAATATAATTATTTTAATAATAAAACGGTAAGTACTTACTGTACAAACTGGTACTGCAGTTTTGTGTAACATTGTTTAACCTTTTAATTATTTGTAAAAAACTTTTTCATCAAAATGAATAGAGCATACTCCGCTGGTTTTCACAGGCATCCAGTCATATTCCTGTCTTTCCAACTTAACTGCAGCTATCCACTTTTTTGCCGAATTGCATCGGCAGGAAAACTAAAAGAAAAGAAATTAAGCAAAATACATTATCGTTATAAAATTATCAAAATGAATATATGTACCTATTTTATAATAATAAAATATTTTATAGATATTCTTTTCAATATTTCACCAAGAAGAAAAAAATTCAATCAAAAATGTACTGACTTCATGTTGCATAGTGTTATCCATCTCGGTTCGATAACATATTTGCAAATCATTAAATATAACTATAATTATGCTACTACTTACTAGTGAAAAGTGATCCCTGGACATTTTAGCCTTGTATGGCTCCTGCACCACTTCACTGGCATGATTATTGACAACACAATAATAAATTGAAATGTGAATTGTGATCGCTGGCAAGAACAATGTCCGACTAATGACGCGGTGGACACGACTTTTAAGCACCGCCTACTTGGACACGACTTTTATTGGGTCATTTTTAGGGCGCAGTTAGACTTTCTGACTTATTATTTATTCGTAGGGTAGGCCACCTTCCAGTGATGGGATTGATGGAACTATTTCACTTCTATAGAAAAGATTATTCTAAAAGGAGTAAAGTGAGGTTGAAATCAAATTATACTTTTTTTCAATGTTCTGTCAAATTTTTAATACAATATGCCAGATAGTGAAGAACCTGAACAGAATTTGCGACCAGAAGGAAATATACGGATATTGTTTGGTTTTAATTTTCGATGTTTTCGCGTAATTATTACTTATGTGTTCTCATGACTTTAGTTGTTAGCGTATGCGACTGCTGATCAAAAGGTCTCGAGTTCGAATCCCAAATCGGGGTTGTTGGGTTTTTCTAACAAGAAATTCTTAATAGCAGATTGGAGTATAGATAGAGCACGTTATGCGGTGGGTCCCGGTTGTCATGAAAATTTATGGCAATCGTTATTGGGAAGTAAGTGCCCTCAAACTAACTGAATACTTGTTCTACATTCGAATTCAGTTCACCCTCAGGGTTGCGGAGGTCCGATGCCAGTCGCCTCGTGGTAATTCAGACGAAAAATGGTTGAACCGACTCCAAATAATCTTGGGAGTAATATAGGCTAGAAAAATAAAATCGGTAGACAATATCCGTAACTATAAAAACTTAAAACGAATGTATATAAATGATAAAATATTATGAAATGCCTTATTAGTGTAGCTGGTATCGTGTGCGAATGCCGATCAAGAGATCAGAACATGTTTCATTTTATAGGTACATCAATAACAATGATTAATACAGAACAAAATCTGTTTATTTTACACATTGCTGGTGAACAGTAGGTTTTCTATAGTATAGAATCTATACCAACCCGAGGGATTTTTTGGAATACCTAAAGCATGTATGGTATGGCCAAGAGTGCTATGAAGAGATCAACATCACAACGCGGCTGTCCTCACTTTGCCGGAAACGAGCCCTAAGCTTCTTTGGGCATATTATGCGGTCCTCAAAGCACAGTCTGAAGAAGCAGATCATTGTTGGGCAAATGGACGGCAGACGTGCTCGAGGCAGGGCACCTACACGTTGGAGTGATACTGTAAGGGAGGCGGTGGGCGGCAGCATGCACTGTGCGGTCCACTCTGCGTATAACCGCATGAAGTGGAAGCTAAAAACTTGTGGTCGCGATCCTCAGCATTGAGGGAACGACGAAGAAGAAGAAAGCATGTTATGGACATTAATATTAAATTCATAGTGTTTCATACTTTACCTAAACAAGACAAGGTAGTATTGTATATATCGACTAGGCATGATCCGATGATACGCTATTAATTCTAGCCTAGTTATGCAGTCTAGTTAACCCAAAAAAAAAAAAATGTGAGCCGTCACGGGACGCCTGGCAGATGTGAAACATCGCCATTATTTTGTAAAAGTAATATGCAGAAAGGAACATATTGTAATAGGAACTAAATATGTCATAATGATAAAATAAAATATTACTAATTATTAAAATAGTAGTCTATATATACCATCGTATAGCGTGCCGTGGCGACGCGTCGCCAATCGCCAGGCCAGAAATCTATTTTACGTGCGCCTATAGATGTTTCACATCAAAAAATGTTATATTATTTTAGTACTTTGTCAACGTGGTAAATACACATATCCTTACAAAGTTTTTATCTCTCTAGCATTAAACGTTTGGAAGCTAAGCCGAGGACGGATGGATAAAAATTATGAAACCATAAGAGTTCCGAGATGTGAACTACTAAACCCTAAAAACTAAAATTAAAACCCTTTTAAGGATAAAACAAATTTTAAACTTGTTTCATTTTCTTTATACTAAATGTGTATATTACTTATACAACAATGGTAGATAGTTTAAGTAAATTTTCATAAATTATTGCTACAATATCAGTAACTTGCAAAGATATTAGTTTAATTAGGTTTTAGTAGATTTTCAGAACCACTTTTACTAAAGCTATTAGGTGGCAGCACTGCTTGTTTTATTTGAGCAACATAGAGCTCATCTCTAGCTCAATGGATATTAGAAAAACATCTCTTTTTGTCTTTTAACATCAAACAAAAGTATCGATTTAAGATAAATATCTGTTGAAAAACATCAATTTGTCTTATAGATCAATGTTTTCGATAGCAAATAATAATATAAATAAATTAAAAAGTTTACTTTCCCAGTACTTTTAGGCACACTGTAATAAATTTAACTTTGATAGGTGTTTTCCTTTTGGTCTGTTCAATTGCTGATACAGGAATTGGCCCCGATTTAAAATAAAGTCTTTCTGAAGCTGTGGATGTCGTTGTGCAACTAAAAAACAAACATGGCTATTTAGACCTATTTTTTTAAATTGGGTAGGAAGATTTTAGCAATTTCCATAACAGTAAACATTACTTTTAAATAGTTGGGCGTTTTTCAAAATTTTTCTTCGTTACGTACAGGATGTCCATTTATATTCATAACAAAATTTTAAATAAACGATGAAATGTAGACATTGACAATGAACTAAGGTTTAAGAAAAACCATAATCAAACAATATTAAATGAGTATAATTTCTATTTAACACGTTGGACGCTTTACGGCCCACCGGTGAGCCTAGTCTACTATTCCATTGGGGCCAAGGTAAAATTATGAAGTTACTATTTTTTGGCAACTTGAAATTTTCATCCCTACGTTTATAAAATGCGTAATTTTGTACAGAAAATAAAAATTAGCAATTTCTACCGTCTAGTTTTAGAGATATAGCAAAAGGCTCACCGGTGGGTCGCGTGGCCTCCTACAAAGGAATAAAGATTTTCCATCGGCGGGGGCCGCGGGGTCACGCTACGGCTCACCCGCGCGTACGCCACTCGTAAAGTCGTATAAGAAGCTAGCTATAGATTTATTGTTTAATACAGCGATGGTAAATCAGTGACAAAAAAATATCCAAATTATTGATAACAGGAGGTTTAAATTGATGAAACCACTCTGACCGAAAAGTATCTACTTATTGCAAAAGTTGTCCAAGTAACCCTTTCTTTTTGCTAACAGTGGTTTAACAAAATTCATTTTTTATTTTTATATTTATATTTCTTTAGTTATATGATTATTACAGGTGAGCTATTATTCTGATAAAGAAGATAAATAGTGCCATTCAAATGTGATTACTAGATTACATGAAGTATGACATAAGTTTGTTATAATGTTCGTAAGCGATATTTTTATTTGGAGAATAAAAAGTTTATTATGTTCCAGTATTTTAAATATTATATATTTTTTAATAATATATAATATTTTCCTGGTTTTATTGAATTTCATTATAATCTGTAAGAGCAACCCTAGTGTCGTCATTACAAGTCTTAAAATTACTACAAATTTCTAAAGGATTTAAAAACCACGCCGTCCGGTTAGGCTACAGGGCCACGCGGCTCACTTTAATATACAATTTGTTCGATAGCTACAATACTTGGCTTGTGGGAAACGTTTTCGTTGAACCTAACACTCGGCTCACCGGTGACCCCCGTGGCTTGAACGGTTCAGCAAGGGAAGGCTCACCGGTGAGTCCCGTGGCCCATACGGAAATACTCAGTTTTTCACGTGGCGTTTAACGTGTTAATGTATTATTATAGTGCGGGTTGCCAATACAGGGGTCTTGTACGTTACATTTTCATTCAAAGTAAATAATAACTCGATCATATCAAAGTTAATCAGCTTTATTTATAATTAATCAACAACATAAAAATCTTCTAAAATTTAATACCACTTTGTGATATCTTGCCTCTTAGTGCTGTTTAAAATATAAAATATGTCTTGTACGTAACTAAATGGCACTCTGGACTATCAAACTTTGTGAATAAATAACTATTCTGAAAGACTAACATTATAGGTGAGTTTTTTTAAATACAAAAAATAACAAAAAGACATATAATATATATTAACAAAAACATAACTCCCAAAGGTTTTTTCATAAAAAAATAATAACTATAACAGTCAAAACAGGACAGTTACGTATGTGGACAACAGTCGTTACGTTTAGGAACTCTAAAGCTATGTTTACAATGAGCACAATTTGTAGTCATTTTAGAAACAATACAATATTATTCAACATTTCAAAAACGTCGTGATGTGACATATTATTTAAGTCACATCACTTACTGTACTTATTTCTATAAAATTAGTCACATATATCATATCATATCATAACATATCACAGACTGTTTTGATTTGAGCATTTTAAAAATATATTTTACAAAAAACTTAGGGGATTCAAGTCTATCTCAGTTTCATTTTCACATTAAGTAGGTAACAATACTTCTTTACTTACAAAAAAATCCAACAGATACAAAAAAATGTCAAATAAGTAGTAACAAAAATAAAATAGGGAACCAATAAGTAGGTAATTCTGCGTGATTGTTTGGTCTTCTTTTAGAGTAACTTTTTCCTTTTCCAATATCGGCGAAATCTATTTTTACTTAAACTACTAATAACTTTCTTTAACCTTTCACAAGTTTTTAATGTCCTTTGATATCTTTTATAACTTCGGTAATTCAATCTCTGTTTTTTCTTCAATTTTGTATTATCTTGCATCTCTGGCACTGTCACTGGAACAGCTGGCTTAGTATTATTTACTTTTTTATTTTCCCTTTTATTCCTTTTTTGTTATCTTCAAATTTTCCGTCTTTTTTCCTTTTCTTCCTTATTTAGTTCACTTACCTTGAGTTTATGTTCTTCAGTCTTTCGACTTCTTTCTTTTGTTGTATTTTTCTTCATTTTCTTTGTTTTTGTCCATATCGCCGTTGTTTTTGTCTCTCTCGGCACCAGTCAACGGCATAATTTACCTGAGTAGGAATAAATTAATTTGTAAGGAAGTGCCGAGGATGTGAGGAATGTTAGGGTTCACCCTCTTTATCGCTAGTCTAAATAGGATATTTATAACATAATAAGGAAACCTGCTCACCATGAGGTGACTAGATCCTATAAAGGTAATGAGTTTACCTCTCTGGGTGGATTATATTTTTAATTTATATTAAATTGCACAAGACAGTATGAACGCATCTTTACGAGTCCAGTACGTAACGTTTTTAGTCCACATAGTACATCACGTCACGTCCTGGACGTTACGTATAACGCGGATTTGTCATCATATGTTTTTTTGGTATAAAAAAAGTTGATTATAGTAGTTTACTAGTACACATTCATTATCTACAACATATTTACTTATAATTTAACACGAGTAGTATATAAAATTTGTGGGTCTTACCTTTCAAAATCAATGTTCGTACCGGACAAACAAAACAGACCCGTCACGCACGTCACGGACCGCAAGTGTTGACGATTGAATTTCTTCAGTTTTAATTCAAAGGAAAAGAACTAATGAATGATAAAAACATTGTCAATATGGCATTGCTTAAAAATAGTTAGAGCCAAATACAATGTTAATGTTATTCTTTATAAAATCATACCGTTACGTACAGTGGCGTAGCGTGCCTCGGCGGGGCCCCGTATAAAAATTTGTTTGGGGGCCTTTATGAAGGGTTAAGAATTCTCACAAAAGAAAAAAAATGTTTGCAAAAAATTAAAATAAATATTTATTCATCATAATTTTCGGTCACTTTGTCTTAAAATTTAACAACAATTAAACATAACATAAATAAATATACATTCATTTTGCCTTTTTTTCGGCTAAGTGTTTTATTACTTTTGAACGCACGCTTTACGAAGGAAAAAAAATGCATTTTTTTAATTTTGTCATTTCTGAAAAAAAAAAATTGGGAAGTTTTTATTAATTTTGATTACGCACGTCGGGGGCCCCCGTCTCCCGGGGGCCCCGTATAATTGATACGGCAGATACGGCGGTAGTTACGCCCCTGGTTACGTAACCGGACTGTCCGCTGTGGCCAGTTTTTTAAATCCGATAATTTCAGTATTTAAATTAGAAAAATATACTACAACCTTATTATATTTTATTTAAAAACAAATAAAATGAGTTATTTCATTCGAGTAATACTATAGATATCCAAATATAGCTTATATATTCTCCAAAATACGTAATCAAAATCCAGGATATGATGAAGGACACATAAAAAAGTAGGATAATATTTGGTATTTTATTAAATATTAAAATAAGTTTTCCGCTTATGTCTTATGTTTATCTTTTTTTTCACAGTAAGTTAAACATTTTACCCTAACATAAAATAATTTAATACTCACTTCCTACATTTTTGCCTTTTAATCAATGGTCAAACTCGTAGGACATGGCAAAATAGTCCTGAGCAAAATTTTGAAAAACGCCCAGTTATTCACTATTCATCTTGATGATTGAACCTAGTACATTCTTTAGAGCGCCTCTAGTGTATCTTGGATTGGATGTGTTGATTATTTCTAAGTCAATACCATGATGTCAAAAAAAAAAATTATATTTACTGTTTACCAGATAAGCATTGATGTTTTTTTACCATAGTTGAATGTATCGAACATCCCTACACAGAGCCAGTAACAGCCAGTAATCAATGTGTCAAAATTGTAAAATAACACATTAACACAACACTGTTTTGCAAATGATGTTGCGTGCAATAAGCGTGTATATAAATTAATTTGCAATTTTAAGTAAAAGTATTTAAAATGGCGCGAGACAGAAGTCCTGAACGTAGACGTTCACGTTCAAGAGAAAGACGAGATAAAGAACGCCACGATGATCGTGATTTCTACCGTGACAAGCTAAAACCGCGGAGAGAGCGCTCGCGAAGTCCCAAAAAAGATGGAGATAAATCAAGGAGCCCTTCCAGAAAAGATAGAGATCGATCTCGGAGCCCACCTAAAAAGGATATGGACCGCTCTCGCAGTCCCTCGAAGAAAGAGCGCGAACGATCTAAAAGCCCTTCACGTAGGGAGCGTGGTCGTTCTAGAAGCCCTAAGAAACGCGATGGTAAAGAAAAAGACCGAAAATACGATGAAAATGTGAAATCGAAAAGTAGGAATGGTGAAGATGGTAAGATTGACGAAGAAGATGGACAAGAGCAGAAGGAAGATGTAAAACCTGTTAAACGAGAGCCATTGTCGCTTGAAGAATTACTCGCTAAAAAGAAAGCTGAAGAAGAAGCGCGCAGTAAGCCTGTTTTTCTCACAAAAGAACAAAGAGCTGCTTTAGCATTGGAAAGACGTCAGAAACAAGTGGAAGCTATTAGAGCAAATTCAGACAGACCTTCTATTACAACCATAGACCTTACAGGCCCTTCTACTTCAAAAAAAGAAGAAGAGAAAAAATACAGAGAGGATAGAGAAAAGGAACGTGAAAGGAGAGAGGATAGGGAACGAGATAGAAAAATGGCAAATGAACGACGTGAAGAAAAGAAAGACAAAAATGAAGATGGTTCTAAAACCAAAGATAAGGAACGTGAAGAGGAAGCCATAAAGGCTCGATATCTGGGTATTGTAAAGAAGAAACGAAGAGTCAGGAGGTTGAATGATCGTAAGTTTGTGTTTGATTGGGATGCTTCTGAAGACACATCAAATGATTATAATACATTGTACAAGGAGAGGCATCAAGTACAGTTCTTTGGTCGTGGTCACATTGCTGGAATAGACATAAAATCTCAGAAAAAAGATTATAGTAAGTTTTATGGCAACTTGTTAGAGAAAAGACGGACTGAGTTGGAAAAGGAACAAGAGAAATCACGTTTGAGAAAAGTAAAGAAGAAGGAAGATAAACAAAAGTGGGATGACCGTCATTGGTCTGAAAAGGACAACGATGAGATGACTGAGAGAGATTGGCGAATCTTCAGAGAGGACTACAATATCACTATTAAGGGTGGCAAAATTCCTAACCCAATACGATCATGGAAGGAAGCAACCTTCCATCCAGATATTATGGAGATTATTGGTAAAGTTGGTTATAAGAGCCCAACCCCTATTCAAAGGCAGGCTATTCCTATTGGTTTACAGAACAGAGACATCATAGGTGTGGCTGAAACTGGTTCAGGTAAAACATTGGCATTTCTTATACCTTTACTCACATGGATACAGTCTCTACCCAAAAGTGTACGAATGGAGGATATTGACCAAGGCCCATATGCTATCATATTAGCACCAACTCGTGAGTTAGCTCAACAGATTGAAGAGGAAACTAATAAATTTGGAATACCTTTAGGTATCACATCCGTTGTTGTTGTCGGTGGTCTGTCTAGAGAGGATCAAGGTTTTAAACTGAGGTTGGGATGTGAAATTGTAATTGCCACACCAGGTCGACTTATAGATGTGTTAGAAAATAGGTACTTGGTACTGACGCGTTGCACGTATGTCGTACTTGACGAAGCTGATCGGATGATAGACATGGGTTTTGAACCTGATGTTCAGAAAATTTTAGAATATATGCCAGTCTCTAATGTTAAACCTGACACTGATGCTGCTGAGGATGCCTCTGTTTTGTTAGCTAACTACAACTCCAAGAAGAAATATAGACAAACTGTGATGTTTACGGCAACTATGCCACCGGCTGTAGAGCGCCTAGCTCGAAGTTACTTACGAAGACCAGCTATTGTATACATTGGATCGATTGGCAAGCCTGTTGACAGAACTGAACAAGTCGTATTTATGATTGGAGAGAACGAAAAGCGCAGAAAGCTGACCGAGATATTGCAACGAGGAGTAGAACCACCGATTATTATTTTCGTCAATCAGAAGAAAGGTGCGGATGTTCTGGCTAAAGGTTTGGAGAAGCTGGGTTTCAATGCATGTACCTTGCACGGTGGTAAGGGACAGGAACAGCGAGACTTCGCGCTTGCAAGCCTTAAAAACGGTTCTAAAGATATATTGGTGGCGACAGACGTTGCTGGTCGTGGTATCGATATCAAAGACGTTAGTATAGTCATAAACTATGATATGGCAAAGACCATTGAAGATTATACACATCGTATTGGTCGTACAGGTCGTGCTGGAAAGACAGGTAAAGCTATATCATTTGTCACTAAAGAGGATTCGGCATTGTTTTATGATCTTAAGCAAGTGTTACTTGCGAGCTCTGTTTCAACATGTCCACCTGAGTTGATGAACCATCCAGAGGCACAGCATAAGCCAGGAACTGTCGTCACCAAGAAGAGGCGAGAAGAAATGATATTTGCTTAAGTACAATTACGAAATAAAAACATTTGTGTATTAAAGTATATGTTGTAATAAATAAGTGCAGTAAAAATATATTTATTTTATTTTATTATCATTACATAATGGCGATCTGATATATCATTAGCAAATAAATATTTCACTAAAAAGTGTAGGTACTTCGTATCTGCAATCACTGCTCTGTAACAAATAAAAAGTTAAGGTTAGGTCCATTGTATTACTCTTAAAGTAATACAGTAAAGTGTACCACTTCCAGAATTAACGAATTGATATCCTTTTAAATGGCTTTGTTTTTCTCACTATGTTAACATTAATTATTTTTGAAATGAAACTTCTTTAGAATCGTTGTGATTTCAAATCGGATGCAATGGAAAAACGACAGGTATATATGAGACAAATACAAAATTAGTGAGCCAGAGCGAGAGAGCAAATGTCGGTGTGTATGTGTAATAAATATAATTTAATATTAATATTACAACTAATATTCCAATGTTTTTCAATCAATAAATATATTATGTATATTCATCTCATTCTTTTGTCGATTTACTGAAGTTTCATCTAGGCCCAAACTAAGCAGAGCTTGTATGGGTACTAGACAACTGATATACATAAACATAGTATTGTTGAAAATACGTACATATTATACATAGAAAACACCCAATATATTTTCGGATAACAAACATTTGGTCCGGTCCGAAATTTTGATGTAAGTATTTTCATATACATTTAGTGAATAGCTGTTACTTTGAAATTATAAATAGAAACTTCAGTTTTATTTATTTGTATAGATACAAGCCTGCCTAGGGCTTGGATGCCCCTGTTCGGAATTTGCATATTTAAAATTATTTTTATATTGTGCTTATTACACTTTCCTAAAAAATAGTTGAATCCATAATATATACTAACCTGGTAATCGATCTACTTTGTCGGTTTTGAAATTTCCTGTGAAACAAATAATCTATTATTAATGTTTACATAAGATTTACAAGGATAATTGTAAAGTACTAGTAAAAAAAAATTACAATTGAATAAATAAATGAAATAAATGTTAGAGACAATGTGGTAATGAGATTATTCTAGTGGAGTGGTAAAAACCTTTTAAGCACATTAAATGTACATGTGAAGAAATATACAATCTAAAAACATTGCATTTGCTCCTGTATAAAAAATGTAACAACCCAGATAAAATTCACACCAAGATGAGTAAAAGCAAAGCAGGCAAGTAATTTTCGTGAGATGCCAGGTCTAATGGTGTGCAAGGCTAGAAATATGACTACAGTCCATTCCTGTTAAAAAGTAGTGACGCTATCAATCAAAAATAGTGAAAGCTATCAGAGCATAATATTCTATATACCCTTCTAATTAAAAAAATTTACGAATACCGACAAGATAGAGAAAAGGAACACGATAGGAGAGAGGATAAGTATATACATTTAAAGACATTTGAGGTCTTATTGTGAGATAGGCCTGAGATGATTGAATAACAAAATATTTTTGTCCGGGCGAGCCCATTTACATGAATGGACTAATTTTTATAAGAAGAGATTATTTCTGTATACATCCATTCAATTAGGTTTTGTCTTTTGTTTATGCAATTCATTGAATTTATCAGTTGAACTAGTAAGTACCTAGATATTTAAATTTTGGTTTAAAAAAAATATTAAAGGTCTTACATTAAAATGCTACTTCCACTTGGTTCTAGACAGCATATTCTACAGCGGACATATTTAAAAGGTTTTGATCTTTACACATCTAGAAGGCGGAAAAACAAAGAAATTAAGCATTTAACAATTCATAGAACTGGCATCAGTACAAACAAAGCATCTGTCACCATGCATTAAACATCACCCTAATATTACGTCTACCTATTCTTTCTTTTCTGCTGGTTTAGCTTCCTCTTTCGCTGGTGGTGGCATTACCGCTTGCTTGATTGACGTTGCCACAGAAACTGTTAAATCCACGAACTCCGAAAAGTCTTTAGGTAAAGACAGTTCGGGGAATTTCACTTCCAGTTGAGGATCTCCAGGTTTCACTGATAAAGTTTCATAAAATTTTGATTACACATGTTTTTATACAAAATTTGCTCTCTCTCTTGCGGAAGTCGAACTTCAGAATGTATAAATACTATCTATTCCCACATCCTTAGATGAGGTGTTGAAGCATTGTGAATAATATTAAAAAAAAATTACCTCCATAGAAAAAGTTGTATGCAATATTTATATACTGTTTGGCGAGGACTGAGTTCTTCTGCAGTATATCTTTAGTTTCTTCAGGGAAGCATACCAGACCCATCACAGTCGTACCTGCACCCGCGTATATCACTCGCTGGAATTATAAGTATACAACTAAATTACATTAATTAAGCTGTAATTAGTATGTGATTAGAAACTATCACTGAGGGTAAGCAATAACGGCGTGGTCAGTGCCTGGATGGGTGACCATTAGTGGCCATGTTTTTTAGTGATTCGGAGCAGTTAAGTAGTCGGTCTCGATTTTTATCATAAGAAAACACTCGTAAAGCATAGTTGGAGGACTTCGGTCGGCTTAAAAACATCCAACGGCAAGATTACGAGCCGCAACGTGTCTTGCCAGTCCCTTACCCGCACTCGGCCAGCATGGGGACGTACGGCCTTAACCCCCTCCTGAGAGGAGTCCCAAGTCCAGCATTGGGACAATATGGGTTGTCGATTATGCCTAATTATAGTCAATGTTTGATATTTAAAACATCCTTTAACAGGAGAAAACACATTTTTAGTGATGTTTGGTTTAAAGTGTTTTTGAACAACAGAATGACACAGTTGAGAGATATACCAAAAAAATTGCTTTTGAAAAGAAACAAGATTTTGGACAAGTTAAAGATCATTATTAAGTAAAACTTTAATATGTCAGTCTAATATTATGATTTAGGTCAAATGTATGAGCGATTCTCACCCTGATTATGCCGCCGCGTAGACCGAATATGAAACCAGTAAGACCACCCATCGCCACAGCACCATATCGCACTTCTTTGTTGTCTTCTTCTCGTAAATAATTTACCATCCCTGTAATATATTTATTCTCTTTAACTAATCAATCTATTAGTTAATAGCAAAAATAACAAAATGGCATGATTTCTTTAAATTACTTGAAAATTTGCCGAATGATGAGATGTAACTTATAGAAGGATAAAAAAACCTCTCAATGGTGTACCTTTGTATATTTTGATAAATTTCATAAAGTTAAAGACCTGTTTCTCTTCTGCTATGGCATGAATATTTCAAAGGTGTTTGCTGGAGTACCTTCAAGTATAACATACAGGTACTGTATTGTACTAATAACCAGTCAAGACTCAGGATTAGCTATTAAGTTAAGCCACAAGATATCCATGACAGGGGTCTCACACAGTTCGTTATAGTTAGTACAATAGGTTTTTACCACTTGCAGACTTGCATCACAATAAGCCATACCGCAAGTGAATTCGCCGCTAGAGGCGTTAGTATAGCATAAGGTCTCCAATGTCAAATCCGATCCATATGTCATTTACGTTTCTGTGGGTGGAAGTTTATTTCCAAAGGAAAATAAGTTATTATATTTATATAAATTAATATTTTGCCATAGGCAACATTGATTATGGAAAATACGAATTACGGCTTAATGAATGTCATCTTTCAGAAATGTATGTCCTCCTTTTTTTCTGAACAAAACCATTGTGTGCAACACAGCATGCTTATTTTTACAACATGGTTTTAAGGTTTTGATAATTATCACATGGATAACATAACATAACAACCTATGACATCCGTCAGCTATGCCTGAAGACCTTATTCTACAGTGGTACTGGCGAACAAAAAAATGGTGGCCTGGTCAAAATG
Organism: Phragmatobia fuliginosa; assembly: GCA_932526445.1. Classification (NCBI taxonomy): domain Eukaryota; kingdom Metazoa; phylum Arthropoda; class Insecta; order Lepidoptera; family Erebidae; genus Phragmatobia; species Phragmatobia fuliginosa. Next base: position 5,096,257 of record OW052058.1, on the reverse strand, counting down.
ATTTCAATGGGAACTGATGGTCTAATAGAAATAAATATATTTTAAAAAATACTTACAATCAGTTCTATCCATAAGATCATGGCAATGGTCCTGAACTGTATGTTTCAAGTTGGAGGTGTGATCCATTGCAACTTGTACCTGCTCACGTACTGAACTGATTGGTACTAATAGTGTTGACTTGAGGTAACTGGGACTTTTTTCTTGTGATTTTGATTGCACATACCTGTGTGAAAGATAAAATATAAAGATACTAGCTGAGTCCAATCATGTTGTTGTTAGAAATCAGAATGAAGCCATGGACTTTCATATGCATTAAGTAAAAATCTGTAAATTTGTAATAACAAACAGACACAATAAGAATGGTGAACCACGACTCTTGGATTCTACTCATGCTTTCCATGAGGCAGAGTAGTCATTTTGGCAGCTTTTATATATATAAACCCGCAGCTCCACCCGCATGTATCTCGATTATTGCAGTAAAAAGTTGCCCATGTGTTATTCTAATTTATAAGCTATATTACGGAAAAGTTCCATCCAAATCCGTTCAGTAGTTATTGCTTAAAATAACTACATACTCACAAACTTTCGCATTATTAATATTAGTAAGAAGAAATAATTGAGATAGAAATACTTTATTTCAAGAGGAGGATATAAGCTACTGTTAACCGCAATAATCGACCTACATGCGGGCGGAGCCGCAGGCAAAATTTAGTTATTTCAAAATTAAGCGTCGTACTCAAATACCACAGTTAGTTTTGAACACATACTCAGCATATGCAGCGTGTGGGGCGTCGTATATCGGGAGGTCAGACGGCCTCATTAGTGGTGGTTTAGTGGGGCCTGTTGCATCCTCCTTGATAGGTGTCGTACCACTCACTGCATCCTTCAGAGGGACTGCAGCACCCACCACCGGCATTAAAGCAGCCACCCCCACGGAACCTAAAACTACTTTGCGCAGCATCTGTTCAGCATAAACATTTTTATGAAACACTTATTATTATAGACGGATGTAAATATCTTGAAGAATTTTGAGAATAGGTGCATGTTTACCTTTACTGAGATGACCCTCAGCAAGAATTACATAAATGTTAAATTAATGTTAGATGGCGATTGTCAGCTGCTTGTGACAGTGACATCTGTGACATTGTTTTTTTTTTTTTTAAATCATGTCACGACTTAGATACAGGGTCTTTTAGTAACAAATAGAGATAGAATAATAATGGTGATACTTTTATAGAATCTTCTCATTTTTTTGCTGCAAAGTGAGGCAGCAGCACTAAAAATAGATGACAACAATTTTCAAATATTAAACGTTAAAATAGAATAATTGACTTCAATATAATATTGATAACGTGAGAATAACAAAAAAGGGTCCTGAATGAAGTGGGTTTTTGGGCTATTTTTTATATGGTAAGTCTAAGAAATCTCTTTTGTTTTCAATTTTTTCATGTCAATTTGTCATAGCTGTCATGGCTTCTTTATGTCATAACTTCAGGGTTGTCTTTCGATTGTGTATTACATTACTGTGATTTTTGTGCACGCTCTTCATGTAATGTAGTTTAGGCCAATCAAAATGAGTGTAAACGACATTTCGATTTATTAAAAAATTCGGGCCCCATGTACTATTTGAAACACTTGTGATAGAATTATCCATTCATGGACGATTTTTAGTTTAGTTCTTGTGAGTACGCCTTTGAAGTTATTGAATCAATATTTTTTGTGTAATTGTTTTATCAAAATTGTGGTTAATCTCTTGGAATTTAAAATGTCGAAGATCCTAAGCGGTAGGGTGTCTAAACATAGGAGGGACCGTCGCGTTAAGAACAGCTCAGGTATGAAGGAGGCGCATGCTGGTAGCGCGTTTGTCGAAACATTTAATTACTGCTTGAAAATTTTCATTTTGAGTAGTGTTTGCTTGTTAAAAATTATATCATTGGCTAATTTATCACTCGCCTATTTATCATGTTAAAATAGTAAGGGTTTTTTTATGAAGTTTAAGTAACAAAACCAGGTATTGCTGAATTACATACACATTAAGACATGCAATTCTGTTTATATTTTTATGTTAATGATTGTTTACCTCCTTTTCATCAGATTTTTAAGTTAAGAAATACAAAGTAAAAAATTAAAATTTAGTCAATTTGATTTATTTTGATATTTGAAACAAAAATGTTATCGGTTTAAAAATTATTATCTAAATATATGTATGCAATAGTGTTACCAAGTATTACAGAATGTATACATTACTTTTTAATAAAAAAAATACATATATGAAATGATTACATATTAAATAGAGTACATTCACCTAATCAATAAGCTTGGTTTTTGCTACACTTACAATGACTTAACATTTTGGGTATATGCAATATTTTATGATACTAACCATATTTTCTACCGAATGAAGATGACCATGTAACAGAAGTCATCTAGTTGTTCATACTAACAACATACTTGTATCCATCCAGGATTGTGAGGTGCATGATGTGTGTAGAGTGACAGTCTCTTAGATCAACTCGGGGCATCTACTTAGCAGCGACTGAAGATTATTGGGATGAAATGGTACAAAAACTCTTACTTTAATATCTGTTTCTCTTTCTAAATACATTTTATTTTCCTTTCACTGTATCTTCAGTGGAATCTTTTTATCCAGTTGCATTTGTATTGTAGGAATATTGTTTGGATTTATGGAATTAAATATCACAAGTTCGGTTGCTTGCATGGTAGTTTTAAGCTATTCAATTAAATTATCTTATTTTAATTTTTGACAATATTATAACACTGAAACATTCAAATGTTGCACATAGATAAATATGTATTTACCATGTTCTACTGTTCATGATGCAGCAATGATCTCCAAAACTATTTAAATAATTTTGATTTAAAAAAAATGGTGTGATCCAGCTAGTTTGGTACATAAACATTTACACATATTTATTTATATTAGGAAAAATATATATTTGATAAAATGTTTTTAGCCCCTTATAGCTAGCTAGAAACAACAACTAAGGCAAGAAACAATTGTGGGGCTAGTAACCAGATAGGTATTGATCAGTGATCATTACAAACTTCATTGCATGAGCATCTTCATGATTCAGAGGTCATGCTAAGCAGTCGGTCCTAGTTGTTATCATAGAAGCTTAAGGGCTATCCATTAATTATATGTGAATCACGAAAGGGAGGGGTTTCACTCTTGGTCAGCCGTCTTGCGTAAATCATCACTCCACCTGGCCTATGGACGTCCACACTACGTTGTCAATTCAGGGGCTAATATGGCCAGCCCACTGCCTCTTCAGCTTGCTAATCCTGTAGGTTATGTCGATAACTTTAGTTCTCTGTCGCATTACCTCGTTTCTAATACGAGATCACTTAGAGAAACGCCAGCAAGCTGCGCGACCGTAAGTGTTGTCCACGTTTCGGCTCCGTATGTCATGACGGGTAAGACGCACTGGTTGACGACTAAAGTCTTCAATCAGTGCGTCTATCAATGATTCGTCTATCTGTGAGTTACCTACTACACTGCAGAACACTACAATACTTTCGGTCTAATAATACTATAATAATATTTTTTGTTCTCATGTCCAAGTTCATGAGTAGGCCGATGCGTACAGAAGAGTCAGCCAGGTCATTTAGCATCTGTTGTGGGTCCTGCAGAGTCTTCGCCATGAAGACGATGGCATCTTCAAATCGAAAGTGAGAGATGTTTTCGCCTTTGATGTTTATGCCACGTCCTTTTCCTTGCCAGTGCAGCGTCGGAAACAAGTCCTCCATTGCATTTGTGAACAAATTCGGAGAAATAACATCCCCTTGTCACACTCCTCGGTCCAATGGAATTGCCTTGACATCTCAACACTTGGATGTATCGCCAGACCACTAAACAATGCTGCAGGGACTCCAGAACAAACTATATCTCGAATAATCTCGATCGTGTCAAAGGCCTTCTTATAAGAATAGACTATGGTTCACAAATGCTAGACACAGGGACTGATCATTTTCTTGGGTCTTCTGTATAATCTGCTGTACTGTGTGGATATAGTCTATAGTGCTATCTATATCTAATCTGCTCTGACACCCACCTTGCTCCAGCGCGGGACGGTTTGTGATGACTCTTGAAAACAGCTTCTAGACGTGGCTTAGACTTAGAACCTGGTCTTGTTACCATTTTTGTAGAACCAAATGACCACGCCTCTGAAGTTCTCACTTCGAACAGGAGGGTTTGTAAAACTTTTGGAGCTCTCTCATTTCGGGCTTAACTCCAGTTTTCAACAGAATTGTAACGCCGTTCTCTCTTGGGACTTTTCCATTTTTCAGCTGTCCAAGAGCTGTCTCGATTTCGTCAGTGCTGACTTCAGCGCAGGGCTTCAGCGTAGTGGCGTGTTAATGTGACTGATATCCTCGTTTTTGGGATCAGGTCAAGGTGATGGGTATGCATGTGAAGCGTACAAACCGCCATTTAAGCTTTCCACTTCCGAGAGGACGGCCGGCTTGGAAGTAACGACTTCTCCACTTGCTGTGGTCAACTTCGACAAGATTACGTAGCCACAATGTTGTCTGGCTAGTCCCCAACCACCCGCACTCAGCCAGCATAGGGACGTATGACATTATGGGTTGTTGATGACATTGGTTTTTAAATATGTTTGTTAATTTAGGTAATACAGTAGACGACTGTCATTAACAGTCAAGACATTACAGTCATGAAAACTAATTTTACCTTATTAAGAGAAGTTGTGTGATTCAGTTTTACACTACAGTATATTATAGTGACATTGTATGTGTTCTATTACAAGTATAGAGGATAGTTCTTTGTGTATGACATCATTGTCTCATTGGCTAATGAAAATACTCTCATGATTTGCATAACAATGGTGTCTTCCTCGCATGCGACCGTAATGAAAGACATACATTTTAATTACGAGGTATTTTATATGTATACTCCTGATACAGTACAGAATTCAACTACTTTTTGATGAAAGATCTTCAAGGATGTCCTTCGCCCATGTTGGGAGTGAAAGAATCTGTAGGATTCTTGGCAATAGTCAGGGAAACGAGAATTGCAATAAATTGTATTCTTTTCTCATCACCGCATGCATTAATCCGTTTCTCCAATATGAAATTTTATTATAATCATCACCCAATACAACTATTTTAAGACTGATAAAATGTGTAAACAAAGTGTTTTTACATAAAATTACAATAACTGTACTGTAAACACTATTTTATCTTCTTTCCATATTTTTTGTCAATCGCTCATATACATAAGAAGTGATAAATTAAAATTATTGTATGTTCGACATTCAAATCTGACTATGAATAAATAGAGGCTCATATTGTCTGATAAGCATAAGACGGCAAGATTCCCTAGCCACAACGTTATCTGGCTAGTCTCCAACTCTGGACATGGCTTTAACAAACTTTCCACTATTAGGTCTTACTTAGTGGTGTAGTACTAAGAGTTATTGCTAAGCGACTATCTCAGTAAAGAAAACATGTGCGACCCGTGTGACGGTGCGTTGCATGTACAGCGGGTTAATGACATCAACATATCGTAGGTAGCAATTACCGTAAGAAGCCCCTCGCTAGTTTATTAGGCACACTGTACACATTAGATTGCGCGTGTGACAACGGATGACCCACGTGCGGATTGCTCTTCTCCGGCTAAATACGTGCTGTCCGCGTGTCACGTACGTGCCCCTCAAATGATAAGAAAAAGGATAAATGCTTGCAACTTACATGGAGAAATTAGCATGATAGAATCGAACTTTTATTGCCTTTATTTTAATGTGAAAGCGTCCAGTACTACGATAGTTTTTATTTAAATCCAAGAGCTCATAACGCAGTAAAGTTAGTAAAGCTTGAAGACTATAAAATTATAACGTGAGATATCTCCCACTAGATCTTCATGTTACTTAAGACACATAAGATATAATTCAATAATGAAGTAGAATTTGGGCTTGTAAAACTTTTGTATGAAAATGTCTATATCTATTATATATAAGTCATGTCCTTTTTACAATATGGCTGTTTCTTACGTCCGTTTTCGGATTGCATTCCAATGATAAATAAACTCTTATTAGAACACCTATATGCGTCAATGGCCGGCTTAACCATCTACCGCACTTTATCTTATCTAAGAAGATAATAAACACATCGACAGCGATCAAATATGCTTATCACCTTGTCTTTACGTCATACATCTGTAACTTTCTGTTACGTGTTAAGTTTTTTTTTATTGCTAAGGTAATACTTTAACTTGCATTGTAATCAACAGTGACGTTGAATTGTAATTTAAAGATTAATATACTTCGAAATTAATCTTGCGATTGATTGTACATTTTTATTTGTATTTTAACGTTGGTTATCGCTTTACTGAGAGCGTGACGAAGTGATTATTTCAAACCAATTGAAACCACACGGTGTCCCCGACACCAGATCTATTGCGGTAAATGTATATGCGACGCCGTGACGAAACCACCTCTATTGACTGGCGAGCAATAACATCCTTTACTTTTCATGGTTACAGCGCGTGGTTGAGGCATATTTAGGAACTGACGCCCTACGAATTTTTACAAAGACTTCCTCCTCATCCTCACTTTACCATTTTACATTTGGCTAATATTGTGGCTCGCGGAGTCGAATTTCCTTCTTCAAAGTCGTTGAGTTGTAGAAATCAGCTGATTTGATCATCATGTGAAATCAAATCAAAAACAATGGGTAATCGGGCGTGGACGCAAATTGAATTGACAACGTAAGTCATATTAGCCTACACTCAAACTGTATGCTACATTTTTACGAAGTTGAATGTTATAAACACGTTTTATATTTATTATAAGTTAATTTAAGACATACTATACTGGCTCCTTTCCCTAATCTTGGCTTGGGTAAATTGTCTGCAAAAGCGACAATTTGCTCCAGAATCCACACAAATTGCTAGTAAAAATGTGTCATGTGGGAGGGGTTTTATCCACATCTACCGTTTGGCGGCGAGCCAATATTACCGTCTTTTACACGTAATGGTTATGGGGAGTTTAAACGACGACGCACGAACAGCCTGTCTATGGGTTCATAATAGACATTCCGATTTTAATAGCTGTGCCGGTTTTAGATTCTGTTTGTCTTGATAAAGCCGTGTCCTGTTTATTACTTAAGACGATTTATTTACGTCTTATTTCTTCTGATAAGGTGTGAGGTGGGAGGGAGTCCTGATAGTTCTTGCGTAAGATCACAGTAATACTTAAAGTTAATTATTTCCAAATGATTAAAATAATTACAATCAACATATCACTAGAAATTATTACTTTTAAAAATAAACGTCATAACTTGCCAAAGGCATATTCATATTTGCTTTAAATCGTTACGTAACAAAAATTGAACAAGAGGGAGGGGTTCGTCTATTCTTAATTTTTTTCTTATGTAGGGATAGGAGGGGGACAAAACTTAGTAAAAGTCATCTTACGTAATAAATGAGTGCCCCCTGACCGCTACTGGCCTTACGATTGACTTGCACTGAACTTTTGGCCAATTGCAATGCTGAACACAGTCAACGACAGTGGGTCGGGTATGCAATAGTTCCATACTGTGTGAAATTAGTTTACTTGTTTACTCTAATTCTCAACTTTCATAACGCAACAAATGTTTATGTCGCTACTGCGATAATTAGCCATTTAACATGTGATGTGGCGCATCCTTATCAGCTTCATTTAATGTATCAGTGTTATATTTTAATAGTTAAGCTAAATTCTTTGTATGTTATTCACACAAGATTAAGTATAAAAATTATCGACACTGGTGCTAATTCTGGGACAATTCTAGACCTAACTAAAATCACTAAACTATTTAGGTTGTGTACATATTTAAATCATGACAGTTTCAGAGTTTATTTTAAGTTTAATAGCTATTTTTACCATGTCATTTTGTAAAAAAAGGCAGAACAGTTGAATAGAATTTTTATTGAAATTTTAATGTAACGAGAACAACTGAATGAGCACCACTGTCAGATTCAATAATGTGACTAGAGTTAGAATTGCCTAATTAACTGTTTTCAGTACTGAGAATGATGGCAATAATGCAGGAAGGAAATACTGAGGTACCTAAGGAATTCTTAGAGACGGGCCGTACGGGACGCAGGAACGCCATGCCCGATATCTTGCACCCGCAAGGAGTGGAGGTCACAAGTGCTGACCTACCCAATCGATTGCAACAGCTCGTCACTAATGGTAAGTGCTAGTTGTTATTACTTTTCTAGCTAATATTTGTTGTTATCGCTGAAACGATTTGCTAGTGCGTATTAAATTTTGTAGTTCTATTTATGTATGAAACTAAAGGAACGAAATAAGCAGCTAACATCACTGCCAAGAGTAGGAAAACTTGAAACAAGTCCTTAACCAACCCGTCTGGCCAGCGTGGTTAGTAGGCCAAAACCTCCTTTCTAAGGAGAAGCCTATGTCCAGCAGTGGATTGTTAAAGGCTGATGATGATGATGATGATTTAAGTATGAGATTTTAGAAATTCGTTGGCTAATACTGAAAAAGCCATAGGCCATACTGCGACGAAATGTTGTCATTGTCCTGAAAATTATAGTTTCATCACAAAATATTTGTGTTTCTTACTTTTTTTTTCTTTTATAACGAAGTAATCGTTATTAGAATAGATTTTATTAATATTTTATTTCCTTTACAAAAACGTGTGTATGCAATGACCTTGACAAAAACCTCGTAATGCACCTCGATCGAAATTATATATAGATTATACGATGAAATAAACGTATTGATCAACTTTATTTGTTTGAGCTACTTTCATACAAAGTTTTGTCATAAATTCTTTTCGGTAGCAGTCACAAATTGAGAATTTCAGACGATGATGAAACGTAATAAGAGATCTTAGTGCAGAAAAGATCATGTTTTGCGCAATGAACAAAAGGCAAGATAATAATAGAAAAGTCCAATTGGTCACTTTTATCTCTTTGAAACGGTAAAGATAGTTATCGTAACTCCTATCTTATTGAATTCCCCTGTGCGAAAATTCTTTCGGATACCACCAGCTAGTGGTTATATTGGGGAACAGGTGTACCCTAGAAAAGAAAGCCCTGGGACCCCGACGTAACTCCGGCCATATACTACTTGCAGATAACCCCGTTCTAAGTGGGAACTCCAGTTATTCCCAGTCGCGCGCGCTACCGTTTCGGCGTGCTTCTGCTAGGGTGACGATGCTTATTTTAAGAATTCCTTTTTCTGTTGTAGCTGAGCTGGGCCCTTAAGTTGGGGCCTTTATATTGTATGATACATTATGTTTGTTTTTATTTGTTTCTTTTATGTTCATATTTTCTAAGTGTGTATATTCTTTCTTTGTCTATTTCTTTCTTTCATTCTTTTATTGTCTGTAGCAAAACCATCCCTTATTTATCTATTCAAAGCTCAATAAATACAAGCAACTCTATAATTGAAGAAGAAGGCTGACTGTAACAAGAAGAATGTATTGTATTTCTATGTCTTGTTACATTTACTTTGTTCTAGTTAATAATAAACCACAAATGGGTGTTGAATTTCTCATAGTACAATGTCTATCGTGCTTATGGTATGATTCTTTTATCGATTTATCACAATCCAGTTGTCAGTGTCGTAATTAAAATGGTGACGCAGGCCGACGTTAATGCGGCTGATAAGGGGGGGTTATCGCGCACTGACGGAAGACGAGCAATTTGTTTCGATATATATCATGAATTATGATGACACCCAAACACCGATTATCGGCACTATAGCAATAGATAACTTTATCAATAGATAAAGCGATTGTTTCTATGATAGTACGTTTTAACACGGTTTTCTTAACTGAACTTATTACTATGTAAATATAACTGGGATGTTAGTTTTAACCTTTTTCGTAAATATCGTAATGAAGAGAGTGTATTAAATGTTTACATAATTCTTCTTCTTGTTGTTCCTCTCCAATTACTGGAGGTTGGACATAAGCCCTGAAAACCTCGCTTTGTCCCTGGCGAGGTGAAAGAGTTCCGCGGCGCTCTTGACTCCGGTTCACTCGCGGATGTTTCGAAGCCACGATTTTTTTTCTACGGCCTACTCGACGTTTCCCCGCAATTTTGCCCATCATAATAAGTTGCAGTAAATTGTATCTCTCGTGTCTGAAGACATGACCAAGGTAGGCAACTTTTCTTGTTTTGATGGTCTTCATCAACTTGCGGGTTTGACCGACACGTGTTAGAACCTCAACATTGGAGATTTTCTGAGTCCAGCTGATCGAGAGCATGCGTCGGTAAGTCCACATTTCAAAAGCTTCAATACGTTTACGAAGGTCTTCTTTAATAGTCCAAGCTTCGCAACCATAAAGGGCTATGGGCCAAATGTAGCATTGCAGTAGACAAGTGCGCAGGGGAATATTGAGGTTGCGACTGGAAAGTATTGATCTCATTTTGTTTACATAATAGAAAATAATAACACAATAAATCTTGTGTGATCCTTTGAGGTGGTCATATAAGATAGAAATAGATGATGAACTAAATGAAGCCTTCTTGTTTTGGGTCATGTCATATGATTTAGTTTACCACTAAAGTTATTTCTACAGCATTTACATTTTTTTACCTCCACAATTTACACGAAACATTTTGTCCGCATCGCTTTACGTAAAAATATGAATTCAATGAAACTTACCTCGGAGAAACCGACTTGCTTGCTCGTTACTTATGTAATATCAAATCAATTTTTAACGAACTTGTCTGTAATTATTTATCAGTCAGCAACAACCCTTAAGTCCACAGCTTACATAAGCCTCTACTTATAAAGAAGATTACAGACTAGTGTGATATAGTCACATCGACTAAATCATTGTCTAAAATTGAAAACGGCTAAAAGTTAATTAATGGTAAAATGTTATAATATATCCCCATATCCCTTAGGGGTTACGCTGAGGTGTATTAAACTCAAACTATTTCCTCACGACAGTTTTAATTCCATTTATGTAATAGTAGCCAAGCCTATTTCACTCAACTGAGCACTTTAGGAATTAGATTTGGGAGTTCAATATGAAAGGAAAAGTTGGCAAGATCAAGAATTGGTGAGAAAGAGAAATTGCTTATGCGAATGGATGAGGGAGTGTAAGCAATATCTCGAGTAGATCATCATCATCATTAATTCATTAGCCTGTCACCGTTTACGGTCACGGTCAGAGTCGCATAAATTGTAGTTTGAAATAACGATTACCAGGAAATCTTATTCCCTTAAATGTTAAATTTGGTTTCTATTTTAGAAAAAAACTATACGTAATAACAAATAATTATTAGTTGTTGTATTTCACAGTATTACTGTTAATCTCAAATTTACTCCATTTCAAGGTTATATGTAGACCGTCTTCGACTTTATGCCGACGGCAAAATCGTCTATACCTGATATTAATTCAAAAGTCGACCCAAGAACGTTGAACACGTAAATGAAGGTCGATTTGGAAAGCTCTACTAGCCTCCAATTTAGTATTTATTGAAATACTAATATACCGCTTTATTTTCTTTTTTAATTCTCTTTGTAGGTATCATATTCGACTTATTTTTAAATCATTGATGATTTTACTAAAAATACCATTATTATAATAATAAGATTAATTTGAATATGATACATATTTGAATTCATTTTACATCATTAATGATTTTACTAAAAATACAACTCTTGATTGTTTTGTTTAGTAATTAATTAGTTTTACTTGACGTATACGGAGAAATACAGTAATTCGATACAAACCAACAATATTTTTTTTTTTTTTTTTTTTTTTATTTTTTTTTTTTTTTATTTTTTTTTTTTTTTATATTTAAGCGTGCCAAAGTGACTCTACTCTGCCTGATGGAAAGCATGAGTAGAATCCAGGAGTAGGGGTCACCATGCTTATTGTGAGGGTAGGCAATGTAGCATGGTGACCCTTACCATGGCAGCCTGGTTAGATTATTCTGCATCATTCTCCCGGCCTTCGAAGGGCGGGAGAATGATGCAGAATGATTGGGCCTCCGGTCTCACACTCACCAACGAAATACGACAGCAGTAATGCTGTCATTATTAGGATGGTCTTCTGTGTGAGGGTAGTACTGGCCGGGTCGAGCCGGCCCATTCGTGCTGAAACCAGCGTGGCTCTACTACCTACAAAATTAAGGTCAGCCAATAGCAAACACTGATACTCGTGTTTCTTGTCTATCATTAAGCATTTCATAGAACAGTATAGTACCTATCTGGTGTTATCATATATTCCTACCACTAAAGTCGCCAAACCTACGTAGATTTCTCTAAAGTACTGTGAGAATGTATTGGAAAATGAGTACTCGAGGTTTAAGTGGCTTAAAAGACGAGAAAGGGGGAGAGTATTGCCACGGCCTTATTAATTCCTAAATTTCCTTTAATCGATCACATCATTATCAATTTCTCTAAACAGAAGACTGCCGGAAAAAGGCCTCTTCTTAAAACGGAGGTTTTAACTAATGCCCTAACTAAAAAAAAAACGGAAAGGCGGGTCAGAAACCGAAATGTGACAAAGAGGGCAGGTATTTTGTTAATCTGCCCATTTGAACTATATTTTGGAATGTTATGTATTAAATTTTGCATTAAATCCATTTAAAATGGATGAGTTCTTAAAAGCAAAATTTCTTCTTTTTCAGTTAAACTTCTCACTTAATTGGATTGATCGACGTTATTTCTGTGAATTACGAGTAGGATTCGTAAAGCATTAATTACTCTACCCATAGACAAAGTCTCATGGGACTTAACTACATTGTATTCAACAAGGAAAACTTTCAAAGCGCACTCAGTGAAATTGCGTTGCGTTGTAATAGACTTTAATGTCGATTATCGATGCATGACACACTTCGATCCACGAAAACAAAGATAATGTTCGTGTTTAATTTGTAAATCAATAGATAGCTCCACAGTAGGGATGGCGATTCTTTGTAATAAAGATCGATTTTTGAATCGATTCATACAAAATTATCATCATCAACAGCCTTTAACACTCCACTGCTGGACATAGGCCTCTCCTTTGAAAGGAGGTTTTGGCCTACTATACCACGCTGGCCAGACGGGTTGGTAATGGGTTTTGTTTCAAGTTTTCCTTCTCTTGGCAGTGATGTTAACTGCTTATTTTGTTCCTTTAGTCGCCTCTTACGACACCCATGGAATGAATAGAGGTGGTGACACTTTGTATTCTTAATCCGTCACCACATCTATATACAAAATTCTATCTATCATACAAAAAATCTAGAACTAAATCCACATAATGAAAAACAAGAAAGATACCATAATAAACAATCTCGGGTTCTCTTATCAGTAATCGATCTAATCAAAAAAATAAATAGATCTTTTTTGGAAAGATTCGCCATCCCTATCACAAATGCAGTAGCTTTCACAAGACCACGCATAATAATTAATAAATACGTCTCTTCGCTATCGTAGAAGTCCAGAATATATCGCGTTTAAACAAACAATCAAAAACTCGAAAGCCTTATTATATTAGTATAGACGGGTGGTTGTTTGTCCAAAGGGAAAAGGGCCAATAGTCCTCGAGAATCGATTGCCGATATGAAGAACTATCTCTATTGCTTGTATTGAACCCTTGTCCGGTTTTTATTAATCTAGTGTGGAAATTTCTAAGACAATCTGAAAATCTAACCATCCTAAGTAAATAAAGTATCGATCTTATTTAACTGTAGGCAATATAATCTTAAGTTACAGTTCGGTAACATATAATAGTTATGTACTATGTAACCTTTCGAATACAGTTTGCTCATTTTTAAGACTTCGTGCTCCATAACATACAATTATATGTTAACAAAAGGTAATGAACACGATCACGTAACGATTACATTGTAAAAATAATTCTGTGTTCCTCCTGGATAAGAGGGAACAAAATTAAATGACGGCGATGTTCAATCTCTAAAATTGCAAGTGTATACAGACGGCAAAAACTATCATCAGGTGACCGCTTCATCATCATCAGCCTATCGCAAACCATTGCTGGACATAGACTTCTCACATAGCACGCTACTTTGATTGATATATATTAGCCCTTTGCCTCGAACTAAACGGTTGGGCTCTTTACGTTACGTTACGTTTTTCTCTCCCACTTTGATCCTGGGTGTTTGAAGCAGCGGGTGAAAAAGCATGCTGCAGTGTCTGCATTTGCAATGAGTACCAGCATATTTGGATTCCGGTGATGCTTTCCATTAAGCAGAGTCACTTTAGCAGCCTATATGTTGTAAAAGTCGAAATATACGATTTGCTAATATGTAAGACTACTTTGAATGTACTGTATTTAATTTTTTGGACAGATCTGAAATAGAAAACACACCTTTTCTTTACATCTTAGACGTCATATTCCATTGTGTTGCTTATTACCCTTTCGTTCTGTCTTGATAGCTGGATAAGGTTTCTCAAGGTTGACCCCTTAATAACTTACATCGACCGTTGTATTAACATAGCTATATTTTCCCTAATGATAAATCGTTTCTTTTTATTTGACTACTACTATTATTATTATTTTATATTTCGTTTGGCTGCCTTGTTGGTCAAGTGGTTAGCGTATGAGGCTGCTGATCAAGAGATCTCGGGTTCGATTCCTGAGTTGGACCAAATGTTTGTGTGATATACAAATTTATTTGTTTCGGAGTTTGGGTGTTTTCTATGTATGTATTTACAAAAAAAAACTATGTTTATGTATTTGTATCTGTTGTCTTAGTACCCATAATACATGCTCTGCTTAGTTTGAGACTGGATGGCGTTGTGTATGAGATGTTCGAAATATTCATTTATTTATTTACATGCCTTTTAAAGCCCAGTTGTCATAATCGTTTTCGAACAAACGGTAAAATTAGTTTTAGTTTTTAAAAAAGCATATTTATATATCTCGTAAATATAAGAAAATAAACAAATGTCTTACAACTCATAAGTTATGTGTAAATATTATTTACTTATTCTCTGAGTCTCTCTGACGTAAATTATTAGAAATGTAATATGTACTTAATTTAGTCTCTCGAATATTGATAAATTTTATTCATACTGGATGCATCTACTATATTGAGATATAGTTCCGAAATAATTGTAGTATTTGATAGTGCATGCAACCTAAAACTAACAGCATCAGTGCTGTTGTATTTCGTTGGTGAGCGCGAGACCGGAGGCTCCATGGTGCATAAACATTTTACTAGACCTCCAAGGTGTGTGTCACCATGCTGCATTCTGTGCACTCACAATAAGGATGGTGACTATAACTTCTGAATTCTGCCAATGCTTTCTATCAGGCAGGGTAGAGTCACTTGGCAGACTCATATGTATATATAAATAATTTATAGTGTCCCAAACGTTTAGACATACAATTATTTAACAAATAAAACCTAACTAATACTACACAATATTCCTGTCAATAGCCTCTTCACTTCGAGTACTTCCAACCGTTCGCAGATTACATTTTTTTGTTGTTTGTCCAAGTACATACTTGCTTATAGTTATATCACGTGTATTGAATAAGCCTATCGTACCGCAGTGTATGTGTAATATATAAAACATATAACTAATCCAAAGCAGTATTATCAGTGTCATAAACTAAGCCAAATATTTATTCTCAATGTAAGATTAAATTGAGTATTACGTAGCAACTCTATCTTTATTGTCGATCAAGGCCGACTGTAATACTATAAATTAGTTGCAACCTAATTTACTTGTCTTCCGATCGATCTTTTAGTTATTTTGGAGTATCATGAGAGTCGTATACTCGTATGTATTTTATTTTTAGCGTCCAGTATTGTCCACAACGAAGTCAAGAATTGTGTAGACGAAGCTGTTATGTAACGCTACAAAATACTTTGTAAGGGATTCATATTATATAATAGATTAAATAATAAGTTCATTTTAGCGTAGTATGAATTTTGTAAGAGTCACTCGTCTCAAAATAAACCACTCCAGACATTCGAGCAATGTAAATAGGACTCAAGGGTTATTTCGTCGTCGTCCTTACATCTATGTTTGGACTTTTCATTTCGCCCGATATTTTTTCTTTTACTACAGAGTAATTTCATCAATTTAGCTGTTGCGTTTATTTTATACTCTTATTATTTTATAACTAGGTTTCGTCCGCGGCTACGCCCGCGTCAATGTCGGTTATCCGTATTTTATTATTAAAAATAGCCTATGTCCTTTCTCAGGCTTTACAGGCTATCAGGGTACAAATTCAATTTCATTTACATCGGTCAGTGGTTTTTGAGTTTATCACGAACACACCTACCTACCTACCTACTTAAAATAATACGGACAAGACCAGAAACTAGAAGGATTCTATGATCCCCTCCTAGGCCCACTCTTATACTAGTAACGTTAAGTCTTATCTTTCAATATGCCTACGAGTATTTCACATTCTTGAAATTGAATTTACATAAACTTCATTCCACTATTTAATTTAATTTCGCCTCAGTCAGTTTATGGCATTAAATATAGTAATAATAATATAGTAGTGGAATAAAGAACAAGAGTTCCACGAAGTGCCGACAATCGAGAGTTAAAAATTTGGCTATTTTTTTAATATCATAGATTTTCTTTTTTAAACAGGCATAAAGTTAAAATATTCTTTGTTAAGACTTTGCAAAAAGAATTCTAAAATACTTGTAAAGTAAACTTTCAATGTTATAGTCAATGTCTTGTACGAATGCATATTTGCATATTTTTAACCTGTTTTAAAGTTTTGTGTTTCAGTTTGTAAAACTTGCAATACGATCACGTCCGCAATATTTTAGGTCGAGGTCGGTACTTGTGACGTTCGTGTTATGTTACTTATTGCATTAATAATAACTATTTGGTTCACATAGCTACAAAAAATAGATATGTTATGTGAGATCGTGTGTTTAAACGCAGTCTTTACGAAACGAGGCATGAACAGCATCATTGTTGCCTACTTTCTTGTATATTGACAGTCACGTCTTTTTGAGACATACTACTTATTGTACATACTAAAGTTATATGTCATGTCCATTGGATAAAGTGAAGTCTTGTTGCTGCCTATTGCAGATTATATTCCCCAATTAAAGAGTGACGCAACTTTAGTTGAGAGCATAATAATATTAATGTAATCGACTTCATTCAAATTCAGACGATATACATAATATAATAGTGTATGATATTTTATATGTACGCGAAAATTCCTGGTTACAATCCGGCCCGAATCTCAGATGACGTGATCCGTTATTACCCACATAAAAGAAAACCGAAGTAAAACTATTCATTGTCATAAACAACTAGAGTACAACACAGCGTGCTGCACGGTACTACGCGGCTATACTACCCGATACACTTGGAGGATTCATCCGCAAGCAAGAGTACCAGATATGCAATATGCAATGTTTTATACAGGGTACGTTAAGCGGTTAGTGGAATTTTTCAAAATATTCGAAGTCCTCAGAGGTAATTCAATCTTTGATGAAATGCCATAATCTTCTTGTAAAATCTTAGCAAGGAGATTCTTTCCCATTTTGACAGAAGCTATCTTTGATTTTTTTAGTTTTTGATATAGGTGACGCTGCACAGAAATAAATATGTACACATTGTGTCTTTGAAATTTAAATTCAAAATAATATTACAGGTAGTTCATGTCGATGACGCTTTTTCTTTCCAAATGTTGTGTAACTAATATTTTACGCAGCATAACCAACACTACGTAAATCCTTGCGTGATTTGTTCGTAGTGATTTGCGTTAATTTTGGATGAAATGACGCGCGTACCACAAATACTTTAGGTGTTATTATTGGCATCACTAATGGTTTAGTTTAAATTATGAATCAATAAATACCGTACGGAAAACGAACATTTTGTATGCGATTAGCTACCTAGGCCGAATTAGAAGACATTATCTTTAACTTTAAACATTAAACTAATTTAACTATTTTTGCAGTTGTTGTGTTTGTTTTCAACACGTAGAATTTATTTTTACAATTTATACCTTAATATCTCGTTCTCTTTTTCCCCAAATACATAAAACTACATTTTGCGGTTGCGACAACACCAACCAGATTGTGTTCGACTTCTAGCAAATTGGGACGTGTTTGAGCTTTCAACACATTTTTAATCATACTGATAAATTATAAAATATTGCGACTCCCATACACAGCGCAAACAAAACTCACACTACAGCGCCATCTAACGATGACATACTTTTATATTACTTATTATTTTATATTACTTTGTAGTTCACTAAGTAATGAACTATGGAATAACTATTAATCCTGTATCACAATATAGAAATTCTCCGATTAGCATATACATATATACAACTTCCCAACATCAACCGTTGAGACACGGTCCGGGAGGCATGATTACCTCGCCTAGTCGGAGGATTCTCTTTTTATGTTGGAGGAATATATCACCCGTTCCTTCACATTGATTATTAAGAAATTCAGTAAGTAATTATGTATTTTTCTTTTTTCCAGATGTAGTGAATGTGGCGGCTGGCCCGTCAAACGTAGACATCGGTGTCCAGAAGCCCCAAGAGCCAAGACCAGGACAAACGCAGACGGAGAGCTGAGCTGCTTTCTCCACTCACAGTCCTTATGGACTACCTTGGACTTGCCCAAAGCTAAAGTAATCTCAATCAGGTAAATAGTATTACTAAGCACTGAGTAATGTAGCCCCACCTTATAGGGATGGTACGCTGTACAAATATAGTTCTTATGTCTAGTGCAACTAGGTAGGGTTCGCATCCTAAGTAGGTAGTTTATGGATGTGCAGAAGGACGTTTTGTCGAATTTATTTTCTTTTAATTTCAGTCTAACCGTAAGCCACTGCAAGGGCGTTAAACGTCGTTTAATGTAAAGTTTTATCGGTTAAAATACTAAAACGTCGCAGCTGATTGAATATTGATTTTATTTTATTTGTTATAGTAGTGTTTTACTAATCAAGGCTCGTTTTCTACAAAATTGATATTTGTGTGTATTAGTGTTAAGATTGAAAGTAGACAATACTGATTTATGTATTTTACTTATATAATAAAATAGAGATTTAGTATGCTTTAACAGGAACCTAGTGTTTGACGAAATTTCAATAAACAGCACAAGTGATTTTACATTAACGTTGTCTGAATATATTGCCATTGTAACAAACATGTAATCAAATTTATTTGAAACAAAGTTGTAACAAATTAAAAAAACAATCTATGGTCATACACTTGTTGTACAGCGGGATATATTCCCATTAAATTATTTAAAAGGCTATGATACCATAAATTCCCGACGTTTCAGACGAGTAATAACGCTTGTGTCTACGGGTAGGTTTTTGCGAATAAGTCCCCCTGTACATCAAAAACTATGTTTATGTTAAAAAGTTGCTAAAGTGTATTATAAAATTTTTGTTCATATATTAATTTAAATGCACAAACTTATCAAAATCAAGGTTTTTTTGCAAATTGTAGTTTTATTTGTTACATTTTTAGTTACATAAGGTATGTATATATAAATGTACTCGAAAATCTATCTATGGTTTTTATTATCTTTTAATATTAGCAATAGAAACAGTTGGCATAAATTCAAGATCAGGGAATGCATTGAAACGTCATTGTATTGGCATCTAAACATATACAGTAATATAAAGGAGAAACGTACAAACAGAATCCACGAAATGACGTGTGGCTGAGTGACGTCTTTTTTAAACAAGCGTACAGTTCGGCCTTGGCTGTGTTAAGTACCACCGTAAAAAGCATCGTGTATCGTCATAGATTCAATACAAATTACTTTAAAAAAATAATTCTGCGTGAAACTTGTCTGTGTCAAACTGTACAAAAGGAATTAACGATTTAAATATAAAATAATAGGTGTTTTAAACGTGTAGTTTATAATTTATAATCATAACGGAACCGTTCTTCAATAGGTTTTACAATTTTCTTAAAACTATTTACTTTTTTCTTCATCCGATCTGTCAAATTGAAATTACCGATGAAATAACCTACTTGAACACTAGAATGAACAGATTGAATTCTCATTGATATATTCTTAATTCATTATGAAAAGGCATTGCTGTGTTCATAGATGATTCGCCCCAGAACCAACAGCAATAAAAATGCGTATTATATCTTAAATTATTTATAAATTCTCTTTGAATAGTATTTTATGAGGGACAAGCTGGAAAAATACATTATTATAAAAAAGTTTCAGATTTTGAGGTTACTTTATTAGGTAGGTACTAATAATTTTTAATATATTATTGACATCCAATGGATTTGAGGATATCAAACATTTTTAATAATAATATTAATATTGCCAAAATTAACACCATTATAGGCCGTAAGGCATGCTTATTTATTTGGTCTAATGATTCAAATACTATAATATGAATACTTAGATTTATATTTCGATATTAAAATCGGATGAGTATTTGATATTACCTACTTAGTTTTTTTTTAACAAGAATTAGTAATTACATTCACTTTTAAAAATAATAAGCCACTATTATGATGTATTTTCATATTTTTTATATATGAATTTGAATAAACATATTCATTGAATGAATAGAAATCAGACAATTGAACATCTCTTTGACAGTTTGGACCATTTTAGGATATAACTTGATACAATAGGTACTTTTAAATATATGTTTCCAAAAGCGAAGTGTCCGTTTGACATGAATATTTGCTTTAAATGATTAATAATAATAATAATAATAAAATATCTTTATTGCAACAGAAAGTGGATTACAAAGCATTAATTCATTAAAATAAATAAATAATTATGGTGGAAATCATATAATGGTTCTTGGGCGATTTTTGGCGATGTCCTTTCAATCAAATTCATCTAAGAAATAAGAATCAAAGTTTAGATAGATACAAAACTCTTTATTTGTACACCATAATACAGATTTACAATAGAGAATAAAAAATCATTATATAAATTAATGTACAAAGGGCCGACCTTTGTACATTAATTTATATTATGATTTATTGCTAAAAGCAACCCCTTCCAGGCAACCTTAGTTATCAAATAGTCAAAGTTTATGCTTAGATAGATTTGTATAAATTAATTTAATATATCAATTTATTTATCCAAACATAACGGTACTAAAACTACACATTTTGAACACCTTTTAAACATTGAAATAATGCAGCCAAATGCGAACTGTACAATTTTTGTTCAAAACCCTGATCCTGTCACATCTCAAATCGACGTAATCTAGACATATCGTCCTAGCTTTTAAATTTTAATTTTAAATAGTAAATATTTCTTAGAACATCATATTCAGAAAAAAACTGTAATCATTAAAGTAATTTAATCAATTTCATATCGCACGCTCAGAATGAAAGTGACCCAATTAGAAGTTCTGCTTTTGGGCTATGAGGAAGAAATTCTTCAGTAAAGAAGAATTGATAGGAATAGTGAAACAAATGCGACCAAAAAACAAGGTTGACAGGGTTTGAAGTAAGATTTATAAGGTCAGTTTAGAGAAAAGTTAGAAATGCCAGAAATTTCGTGTTGGTCGCTTTCATTCTAAGGTTACGAAATATTCACTTTCACGTTTATTATTAGTAATGTATTATATTTATTTTTCATTATCATTTAATTGCAATGTAGGCAGCTATTTTATAGATTTTATGGGTTCCTAATACGTACGCTTAGATCTTATTGTGTAATCATGTACATTTTTTATTAATGAACGAGTACAATTTTAATTATTGTGAAATGTGTTTGTGATGAGTTATAAATGGATGGTGCTGTCTTATTTATGATTTAAGTTAGTTGTATTTAATTTTTACATCCATTATAGGATCATAAATATAATAAATAATAATGTTTACGTATTGAACAATGGCTGAAGCCTATGGAGGAAAGAAATGAAAATTCTTACCAATTTAAACAATGGGCGGCAACACTATAAAAAAAACAAAGTTAAAACTTTTTTAAATATGACAAGCATTTAATGTGCAAATGACTTTTCTAGAAGATAAATTGTAATGAAATAGTCAATATCATACATAAATTTATACAATACATTCGGCAACTAAAACAAGTGACCATTAATCAACCTGTATTTATTTGATACACGCGGTTTCTTTTAGGCTGTTCCAAATATTAAACAACTAAAAAATTGTCTATTTAAGTTGGTACTAAGTAATTTTTTTCAAATTCATCATTGGTCAAATTCAGTAAATTCTGACCTGACCTGAAATATAAATTAAATGCAAGTACCTAATTAAGCATTTAGCTGCTCATTCGGTACTTCCTAAAAAAACAGTCTTTCAAAAGTTAGTTAGTTACTTGCCATGAGATCAAAGAATACCATGTTATTACATTGCCCCAATTGATCGTTTTGTGAAACATGGTGCAACCATTGATATATAAAAACCCTAGATGCACAGTCTCAAACAAAAGCCGCATACGAAACTATCCTACTTAGTCATTGATGTATAAAGATATCAATGTGGGTAGTTTTAGTTAAGCTATAAACACATCTTTTGCACATTCAACCTTACGCGCATTGTTTAAAGTTTTTATTACAAAGCAGCGTACAATGACCAATCAAATTTTATGACCGAAGCTAGCCGGCAGGACAGGACATGGAGTGAAGAGGAATATTTGTATATTTTTTTTATTATAATACATTGAGTTAGTATTTTAAGAGTTAGTTAAATTGTGTTCTAAGCCCATAATTATACTTATATCTGAGCGTAAATATGTTTTTGGGTAGGACATGTGTACATCAATGAAACAAATATTAACTCTTAAAATCATTTATTTCATTTTTTCATATCATATCAGTGACATATCCTGTAAAAAATAATTATATTATTTGAATGTAGGTACGAAATTATTTGATAAATTCATTATTTTTCTGGCTAACGACTACTTACCGTTATACTAGGAACAGCCGTTTTAAGAAGACGTTTTATGCCTTTAGCAGTGACATTCATATCTTCGTCCACAAAATGTTCAGAACAAACGACGCATGCACTATTTTGCTTAAAAAAATTGTATCTCGCGAACCCATAAGTTGTCCCCTAATTAATCGATATAATAGGTAATATAATATTTACGAACTTTAATAATAACACCGTTTGGACGACCTCCTTTCCTTTTGCAATTTGATTAATAACTATAATAATATTATTATATATTTTGTAACGTATACATACTTATTAAAAACTAAATACAAAAAAGTTCAAATTAAATAAACTTATTAATAAAAAATTAAACACAATAAAAAAAAATCGACTCCATTAAATTCAGAACAGGGTCGTTTGGATTATGCGACTAAAATAAAAGGTTGTTTAATAGTCGTTCTCACACTGAAAAAGCGGCCATTGAAATTTGTCGTATTATACTTGGACCGTTGAGTAAAGTTTTAGACAAATTAAATCAAAATCACATGTTGCTTCCGATATTTAGTCACAAAAACAACAAAAACAAATTAACAAACTCTTTTACTCACCGAAAATACGATATCCCATCCTTTTTTAACGTTCCTAATGTAATATTTTTACAATTCCGCATCGAACACTTAGGCATTTTTAACGAGCGCACAGAGACGCGAGCGACGCGAGACTATTTGAAATATGAGCACCATTTTCAATAGTGCGCTTATTTTATGAGGACGGTTTTGCGACGCTGAGTGTGTATCTAGGGTTTTTTAATACATCAATGGGTGCAACACAAAATTTAAAACATTTAGCTCATTCGTAATTTGAGCTACCAAACAAAATGATTAGTGCAGTCTAGTATTAATTTTCGCCTCGTTTATGAAAATGTGTCACATCTCTAAACAACTATTTTTTAATATCTATGCCGATGGTAGCCAAAGTCATTGAGTCAATTACTGACTACATAGAGGCTGTTTGTCTGTGGTAGCTGTTTTTCTGTAACTCGTTAATATTATGTAATAGTATGGAGCTAGATATAATTATTTGTTTAACTGTATAATATCTGTATACTTCAAGATCAAATTTATCTCAACAAAGAATGATATGTTTCACTGGTTATGATGTAGGGTGTTGAGTTACGGTTAATACCTATCGTTATATCATAATATCTATCGTTGCCAGCAGTGTTTTCGCCATGAGATTATTGAATTAAATTGTTTTAGAATGAATGTTTTAGTAGTGTGAAAAAGATTGATAACTATTTTATTTATAGTAAGTGTAACAATTGGTTAATGAACGATTGTTTTTTTTTTGTGAACCAAGTCCATGCATGAGAAACCAACCCAACTGTAGACTTATTGATACAAAAGACAACGCTCGCTGCTGGCATCGACATCAAAGAAAAAAATAATAGGTGATATGTATTTAGAATTGTAACTAGTTTTACAAAATATTGTAATCAAGAAGTAAGTAAAGAATTACGTACGTATTCATGGACTAGTTCTTGACTGAATACCATAATTTAGTTAACCAGCACTTATATACGTACATAAAATGGAGCATTATAAAACCATTAGTATTACTTTTAAGTAAACTTTGCATAGTAGATTAAAATGTTTTAGCAAAATATGTTTTATACTTATTTCTAGGTCTTTGAACTCTGAAAGTAAGGGAAAAAACTATGTTAGAACAAACACCAAATTATTTTTTCGCCTAATTTTATTTTAAAGTAATTTCTTGTAATAACGAAATGGAGTTACGGTGAAACTGGTAGCTTTTGAGACACTAACATCAGTATTATGATTATAAAACACACGCACAACGTATCTATACTATTGCCTTATATGCTATCTTCCTCTTGTAACTTACATCGAATTTTGTACTCTATGGCCTATTCGATGTTGTTTGTTACCCTTCCCTTTCTAAAAGTCTCTGCGCATCAAGTCTATTGGCAGAATAACTTGTGTCCAACGCTCACAGGGCAAAAATTGTAAAAAACTACTATACAATTAGACTCATATATGCCACCGTAAGTAGAACTGTTTGAATGTTGGACGTTTAGTTTACAAGTACATTTATTAAAATGATGTAATCGATGTGTTGAATATTTTAGTAAGATTTCCCTACTCTGTGTACGAACTGTGCAAGACTACTATCAATGTATTTTTATGCTGTATTGTTGTGTAAGCAATGCAACGATTAGAGGACATCATAAGGATATAAATGTAAACTTTTTTTAAATAGAGATGTTTTGAACATGCATTCCGAAAAAAAGAATTGTCAAGAGATCTGTAAATTTAACTAAAATGATATTTTACATTGTAAGCACTAATTATTATTCTGTAAAACCAGATTCATTTCGCTAAATAAGGGTTTCAATGTGAAACTCTCTGTAGAAATGTATTGTTGTAAGTTAATAATTAGCCTCACAATTATTGTAAAACTATTTATATATATCGATAATGTTATTCGTCTTATGATGGAGTTTTCTAGTAAAATTTATTAATGTAATGGAAGAGATATGTTCAAACTCGTCGACACAAGCAAAGAGTTATGTCATTGTAGAGCGCTATATTGTTTCTACTTTAATCAATGCGAATACTTTATTGTGGCGAATACATTAAAAGTTTAAAAAACTAAAACTCGACTACGCAAATTAAAACTTAATAAAATTTATATAGCGTATGTCATCCGGGACATAAAAAATTGCTTCAGTAGTATAGACGTTACGGTGGCACATAAAAACATGCATAGACTGCGAAAATAGTACCTATCATTTTGACTTCGTGAAGTCAGCTAGAAAGCAGCATTTAAAAAACTTTGTGTCGTAAAGCGCATTTTTAATGCAATTTTTTTTCAATTGGTTTCAATGGGTATTTTTAACATTAAAAATATACCGTTAATACATTTTACAATGAGCTATGTATCGCCAAAAAATGTTTGTAAAAAAGGCGCTTAACGATTTAATTACTCAAAGTAAGGAGTTTTTCTAAACATATCTTTAGCTTTATATGTATACTTACGTTTTTCTGATTATACAGCCAGCATCAGAGATGTCTTGTAAACAAATTGTAGTATAAACACCAATTTTTAGTTATTTAATGTCGAAATTGTTTTTAAAAATGCAATGAACTTTAATATTTGAGTCAATTTGGAAACGTCAAATGTACGAATCACCGCCTCATGTTGAATTACCCGTGATTTTATTTTGTTTAAAAAGTTTTGTAAAACAGTGCTTTTTTTTTAAAACCATTAAAATGTAAAAGTCTGTATACATACATAGTTTATATATAGGTAAATAAGTTATATATAAACTATCTATGTACGTATACTGTAATAGTTCGTTATTTTTTAAATTTCTTGCTGTGCAATTTGATTTACTAAGATCAACATGTAATTTATTGAGATAATAGATTTAATGAATTTGTAACATTTTGTATCTAGTTTGCCCTTTAGCAAACAAAGATAAAAATATAAAATAAAAATTATGATTTTTTTTATTATATTATTAGCTACCTCTTAGCCTTACTTTTCTTAATTCTTCATCAGAGATAAAAGAAAAAGATTATAGAATCCAGACGATCTTAAGTACCATTGTTCCTTGGCAAATCATGCCATAAGTAACGTAGATGAATTTTTATTATAATAAATTTTCATAAAAATAATTTGTTGTAAGGTTGTTAACATTTTTTTATTTTAAAAGATTATTTAATATAATATACAAAAAACTGAAATTATATAATATAATTTCAGTTCTCCCTTAGGGTTACGGAGGTCCGATGCCAGTTGCTCCGTGGAAAAACTGATATTCAGGTAAAACCGGTTGAACTAGAAGCCGACCCCAAAACTTGGGAATAAGGCTAGGAAGATGATCTAATTTATTAAAGGTAATTTTAAATGACATAATATAGCGTACATCAAAGAACAGTTAAAACGAACACCATTTTATTCTGCTTACTTAAGTGGCAACTCTAATTAGGCAGAGTGCATTAATTTATTACTGGGTAATATAAACTATGAGAAAAATAAATTGTGATAGTCAAGAAAAAGTTAGTTTTAGTATATGATATATCAAACAGAACAATGTTTTCAGATTTTACAATCTACCTACAGCTTATTATATTGTAGCAGCATAGTTGATGAATTCAACAGCATAGGCAAACTTTCTGCTACCGCAAGTGTCACTTGGCGGGGTGGTAGACTTGTGTAGTACATGTGGGCGTTTTTCAAAATTTTGCTCAGGACTATTTTGCTATGTCCTACGAGTTTGACCATTGATTAAAAGGCAAAAATGTAGGAAGTGAGTATCAAATTATTTTATGTTAGGGTGAAATGTTTAACTTACTGTAAAAAAAAAGATAAACATAAGACTTAAGCGGAAAACATATTTTAATATTTAATAAAATACCAAATATTATCCTACTTTTTTATGTGTCCTTCATCATATCCTGGATTTTGATTACGTATTTTGGAGAATATATAAGCTATATTTGGATATCTTTAGTATTACTCGAATGAAATAACTCATTCTATTTGTTTTTAAATAAAATATAATAAGGTTGTAGTATATTTTTCTAATATAAATACTGACATTATCGGATTTAAAAAACTGGCCACAGCGGACAGTCCTGTACGTAACGGTATGATTTTATAAAGAATAACAATAACATTGTCTTTGGCTCTAACTATTTTCAAGCAATGTCATATTGACAATGTTTTTATCATTCATTCGTCAACACTTGCGGTCCGTGACATACGTAACGGGTCTGTTTGTTTGTCCGGTACGAACATTGATTTTGAAAGGTAAGACCCACAAATTTTATATACTACTCGTGTTAAATTATAAGTAAATATGTTGTAGATAATGAATGTGTACTAGTAAACTACTATAATCAACTTTTTTTATACCAAAGAAACATGTGATGACAAGTCCGCGTTATACGTAACGTCCAGACGTGACGTGATTTACTATGAAAATAAATGGACATCCTGTTCGTAACGGTGCAAAATTTTGAAAAACGCCCTGTACTAAATACTAAAAGGAACTAGTTCCTTTCAAGGTACTAGAACGAACTATTTCATAAAAGCATTTAATACATCGTTCATTTAGTACTCTGTCGCTTCATGAATACAGTGAATTAAAGTACTAAAGTTGTAAACGAAACGAAGCGGCTCTTCGGCTGTTGTCGGCTCGATTTGTTCGTCGCTACGTCACTCGACGCAATCGAGCAAGCGAGGTGTGTTTATGGCAAAAGCAGTTTTGTACTGAACTAGTTCATTTATGGGTAAGTGAAGTAGATCGGATCGCTCCCTGTATTGCCCTATATTGCCCTGTAGAGAATGAACGAGCACAAGTCGAGTTCGAGTTGAAAATTTGACATCTACAAAGAGTTGCCATGTGTTTACTTAGCATGTTTAAAAATTATTTCATGTTCTATTTTGTGCTTAGAGCATTAAGCCAACGTTGATTTAATGCTGTAAGATTTTGTGACTAGGTTTATATTTTAAATCTTATTTTTTAATAAATAAGAAAAATTACAATATAACGTAAAAAAAATTATCAAATCTAAGTGTGCCAAAATGGATAAGATAATTTTTAGGCATATTGAATGCATAAAATAGATGAACCTTTAATCATTTAACATCTTTCACTTGAAACTATCACAGAAATGTAAATATAAATTTACCTCATCAAATTCGATATTTATTTAAATTGGTTAAAGAAAAGAATTACTGTCATTAACGGAAGTCGGAAGTCATCATCTTATCACAAGTAGACATTTCAAGGTATATGAAATATTCTATATCTATATGATTTTGTTGACAAAATTGAAGACAAAATAATCAAACTACAATTTAATATTAATAATAAATATTTTGGACAGTTCAACGTCATCTAGTCCCAAACTAAGCAGAGTTTGTATTATGGGAACTAAACAACTGATATAAATACATAAACATACTTTTTGTAAATACATACATATTAATCATATTATACATAGAAAACACCCAGACTCCGAAACAAATGTTTGTGGATCACACAAATCGAACCCGAGAGCTCTTGAACAGCAGTCGCATACGCTAACCACTAGACCAACAAGGCAGACAATTATGTGTACTATAGTATAAAATGCCCTACTCGCAAAAATTTCATGTCAATTTTTTTCATTATAAACGAAACAGTCGATTCTGATAAATTCAGAAAACATTCGATTAAAAATACCTGGTAACACCAAATTAGTCAGAATATCCATAGACGTCGAGAGAGAAAGTAAACTGGAACATTAACAATTTTTTCGAGAATATTATGATAAATAGTGAAATAAGTGTTTCAGGACACTAAGAAATGCTCTTATTTTTCTTATATAATAAGTGTTCATGTCAAATGATTGAATTTTTTAAAGCCTTAAAATGTTTGAATGTCTCGTCGATTGACACATCGGTCCTTGCACATAGTAGTAATTTGTAGTGTTTTGTTTAATTAAGTGGACAGGATGCCGAGGGGAGAGAACAGGTCGAGTGTCCTGTTATCTCGGGAAGAGAACGAGCAGGTGTTCAGTTTGATTGGACCAAAATGTCAGGTGAGTTGCTTATAAATTCACGTTAGTGATCCGCGTGATTCAGATTGCCCTTAGATTACGTATCAGAGTAAATTCAATTTTTATCAGACGATATGGGCCTGATAATATTACTTTGTTTCGACTTGTAATCACCAAGACTTAGTACGAGATTAGCCAGAAATTTATACTCTAAATCAGTGGATTATTTGACTACCTGTTGACATTATTTTCTTTTTTTAATGGCAAATGCAATACGTTAATAGTAGTATTTCTAAAGAGGTACGATATTTATTTGCGGTCGGCTTAAATCTATGAGCTGGACCAATTGGTGTATTAGTTAATGTTTCTTAAGCAATAAATTACTTCTTAACACGTCAAAAGTGCTTATTATACAAAAAAAATGCTAATTTAACACATAGTGCACACATCAAATATTTTTGTTTGATGATATGTACATTTAGAAATTATAATAGAGGAATAAGTGATATCGTTAAACAGATGATTTTTTATTCTTAATATTATTTTTTCTCATTTTGAAATGCTATAAGTAGTGAGATCTTTTAAACTATGCATTGGATCTTAATGCAGTTTTATGTGATGGATAGAGTGGTTCAAGAGGACGGTTTAAATGTGTAATACATGCATATTGAGCCTTTACTGCTGTTTTATCATAACCGACAAAAAACAAAGTTTTTTTTTAATATTATTAATCAGTAATGCCAGGACATATATACAGTCTATAAATCTTAATATTTTCTAGAATTTAAATAACCAAAGTGGTTACGTGTTTATGCTGTTTCATTATTTTTGCTGTCATAATCTAAGGTCATTTTGGACTTTACATAAAAAATCTTATCAAAATTATTATGGGAAAAACTATACCTATTAGTTAATAAATAGGCATTATGAAAGGTTTTTGAATAGGTTCGAATAATCAAATTATAATTTAAAAATATATTTATTTATTTTTAACATTTGAAATAAAGAGAAAACTACACTTGATCTACTTCTACCTGCCATCACCCATATCATAAACTAAACCTCATACTCCCCTCACAGGTGTAAAGCTTACATCATTGCTTTACTTAAAATAGCACACTTCACTTTAGACCTATTCTATCCTTCCGTTCCTCTCCAAAACTCTTGAACACTGTGCATAAGCAGCTTTCTGGTTTTATTTACAAAAATGACTTATTTAGCAAATTTCAATTGGGTTTTAGGCATTGTTATAGAACCACCACTGCTCTCCTCAAAGTGACAGGTGATATCAGGGTGGCTTTGGAAGATACAAAAGTGGCAGTCTTAGTTCGTTCGTAGTATATATCATCTGTATGCTGATGACTTGTAACTCTATAGACAAGCCAACTTTGAACTGACAACTGGTGTCTTATATTCAGTGGTTTGCTCAAAAATGCTGTATGAGATCTCCGAGGATCGAACTAAGTGGCGTGCAATTGGAGAGGCCTATGTCCAGCAGTGAACTGAGATAGGCTGATGATGATGGGGACTACTTTTTGACAATACTGATGATTTTAGATTCTTTTCAAGCTATACAGACTCAAGTGAACATACTGTCTATACAAAAAAGATTTGTTCTGAAATTCTTGAAGTAAATGTATTTTAGCTCTTTGCCTCAAGATCAATCACCGATGTCCGTTGTGTTTTCTGTACAATTCTAATAGAAGGAAAATTATACAATAGTATGGAACCATATTGTGTTGTTGTAGTTTCCTGATCAATGTTTATTATACAACAACATTGATATCTGGATTATAAATATAGCTGATGTCCAGCTGTGAACTGCTATAGGCCGATGGTAATTTTTATAATAATCAGATTATCGCAGTCATTATTGTACAGTTGTACAGTTATTTACTTAACTGTGAAAGCATAACAGATAGTCAGTTTCGAATTTATAAAATGAATGTCCTGTCGACAATAAAAAGTAAAAATTTCAATAAATACATGCTAACTTTAAAAATATAAATTCCTTTTCATTCTCCTATATCATCATGGTTGACGTAAGAATGTGATAAATAAATAAAATTATATTGATAATGTAGAATACTAATGTCAAAAAGTACTAGTGATTTTCAGTACCATCATTCGACACTGATAAATATAACATACACATATGCATAAACATTCTTGTATCTTTTTAATCTGAAAGTTTCTGTTTAAAAGATAAAAAAGAAACAAAGGCTTAATGTGAATCACTTATTTATACTTAAAATCGTTATCATGACTTTATTATATCCTTTGTTTTCTAAATAAATTTTCCTTATATGCACTTTAGGAAATTTCCTCAAAAACCATAAGAATTAACTGATTTCAATGTGACTGAAATATATAATTATAAACTTCCCTTTAGGTACATAATGATAAATGATATTTATTTAATATTAAACCTTTTACAGTACTAATTTAATCTACATATTTGAGGGCACTGACTTCCCAATTATGGTCATGACAACTGGGACCTACGGCTTAACACGCTGTCGTCGAAGCACGGCCGCGGAACAGCCAATTTCCATACTCCAAGGTGCTATTAAGAATATCTTGTAAGAAAAACCCAACAGCAGCCCGACCTGGGCCTCGAACCCGAGACCTCTTCCTGTTCAGCATTCACATATGCTAACCGCTAGACCAATGAGGCATTACCTAACATTGTCCTGTGTAAACCTATTGCCGTCCAATGTTTTACATATTCTTAGTTTTTTGCTAATGCTCCAGCTAAAATAGTTGCTTGACCAATTTTGACGGGTCTTTCAATGGGAGATTCTAGCTGTATGTATAACATGTCAAGTTGCCTTTGAGAGAAGAGATGTCGTCTCTATGTCCTCTATGCTCTATCGCCTTTACCATGGTGAGCGCTCTGAAAAGCTACACCAACTGATCCCACCCTCTCTGTCCCTCTACAGAACAACACATGCTGATCTGGAAAGTCACCGCTTCGGAATGAAAGAAACGCCAATGCACCAGAACTAAATGGTTCCAATTTTCCTTCTTGTCCCGAGCAGTTAAAAACTGGAACTCATTGCCAGCTCCTGTCCTTTAAGCGAAGTCTTTTAAGTCCTAGTGAAAAGCGTCTCACTAGGTCGCCATAGTGTGGGTCGCCATACTGCTTGCATTCTGAGTGAGTATGGCGAACTCCACTTTTGGATTCTATTCACTATAAAAAAAAACACATTTTAAAGGACAGCTTTCAGGGCTGTGTGAAAAACTTAATTTAAAATTAGTTTTACTAACAATGTGGTATTTAAAATTTAATCTTGATTATCATTCAAATTGACTGTTTTTAGTACAACAAAACAGGTATTATGTTTATCACTGTATAATTCACTACTTAGCATTTTTCTCAAGTTGCAAACAATAGCAGCCCCTTATCTTTGGGTAACTTCATAGTTTTGCTTGATAAACACAAGCATAATTAGCCTTACTTGCATGGAACGGGAGTGGTAGTATACTGAAGTGTGCTTGAGGCTCCGGCGTCTGAGTCGCCTGCTGTACCTGGCCCATTCCCGGGCCAGGTACCGCAGACATTGGCGATATTTTGGACACCCTACAGCCAAGCTAGCAGACATTGAGGAAAAACGGCGGGAGCTTGTCGCTGAACTTGACCGAGTTCTCGGCCGCATCTCTCAATGGGGAAATGAGAATCTGGTCGAGTTCAACGCCAAGAAAACACAGGTATGCGCGATCTCTACCCAGAAGTCTCCCTTTCTTCCCCTCCCTACTTTTCAGAGCACTCAACTGCCACTGCAGGATAGGCTCAGTATCTGTCATGATCTCAACCTGCGCAGGCGCGGTCGCAGCCTGAAATTAAGGAGGGGTCACTCACTACACTAATCATCATCAACTACCTTTAACAGTCCACTGCTGGACATAGGTCTCTCCTTTGAAAGGAGGCTTAGGTTAGGTAAAGGGTTTGTTCATGGGATACGACTGGGCCCTACGAGGGCGTCTCTCCCCCGGGCTGGATGTAATCTGCTACGCAGACGACACCCTGGTCATTGCGGAGTGGGCAGGGCGGCAGTACGGGACCCTTTCCTTCCGCAGGTGCTTTCCGGGCACGGTTGCTTCGGAAAGTATCTGCACTCGATACTTTCCGAAGCAACCGTATGCAGACTTATTCTTTTTCTTTTTCCCTTTCTTAGTTTCTACTTCTTCTTCAGCCACAGTACGGGACCCTTTCCTTCCGCCTGACGCAGGTGCTTTCCGGGCACGGTTGCTTCGGAAAGTATCTGCACTCGGTCGCTAGGAGGGAACCGAGTCCCGCCTGCCACCACTGCGACTGCAGCGAGGACACGGCCCAGCACACGCTGGCGGTCTGTCCCGCATGGGCGACGCAGCGCCGGGCCCTCACTGTAGTCATCGGAGGGGATCTCTCGCTGCCGGCCGTCATAAGATCGATGGCCGTCAGCGACAGTTGTTTAACCGCGTTTAATCTTGCAGAAGGAGGTGGCGGAGAAGGCCCGGGAGGACGACATGCATCTCATGCCGCCCTGAGAGTGGCCGCGGATGGGCGGGACGGGTTTCCCGTCCGTCCACAGTAGTGGCCAACTGCGAGGGGGCGGCGTCCGCGTGTGACCGGACGTTGCCCAATTAAAGAGTCGAAATTTGAGATGGTGCCCGCAACAGTGCGGGCAGGCGCTGGGAGGAGTCCAGAAGGAAATCCCCTCCCTGGACTCCTACCAATATACAGGCGCAGAGAGGGTCACACCGTGTGGTTTTAGTCGGTTCGAGTCCGACACACCACCCCGCCATAACCCCCGACGGGGTGACGGTCCGTGGGGATTTACACACGTTAAAAAAAAAGGTAAAAGGTTTGTTCCAAGTTTTCCTTTTCTTGGCAGTGATGTTAGCTGCTTATTTTGTTCCTTTAGTCGCCTCTTACGACACCAATGGAATGAATAGGGGTGGTGCCACTTTGTATTCTTACTCCGTCACCACACGGATCATTACACTAATAAAAAATAGATATTTGGAATAAAATAAACATTATTGCACAAGACACAATTTTATTTTATACATTATTTATAAAACAAACGTAAGTCTTATTTTTGTATTTGCGAATCGGGTGATAATATTTCAGACGTCTGGTACTATTTCCGGGTGAATGTTTAGAAGAGCTAAACCTGTTAATCGCTCTTCGAACATGTTAGCTCTCAACCACGTCCACGTTTTTACACGCCTAAGCGTAGAAAAAGATCGCTCTGCTGTCGCACCACTTATGGGAAGAGTTGCCAGAATTTTGAGAAATGTCTTTATATTTGTGTATAAATCATCATCACAAACTTCGATGGTAGAAACTACAGACTTAGAAAGTTTTGTATTAGCATTTTCTGTGACCTCCCGTTTCTACTTTATAATCCGCTGATACTCTGTAACGGCAGTGGCAGCAGGAACATTTAAAAAATGGGAATAGAATTCAGATACTTGTGACAATAAGAAGATCTTTTTCTGTATATTCAGATTTCGGCATAAAAATGCCTAATCCGAACAAGTTCATTCAATTTGACCTTAGATTTTGTGGGGGGTCATGTCCCCTGTGACCCCCCCCTTCGGACCGCGCCTGAACCTGCGTGAATACATTGAGAGCGTCATTAAGGCGGCATCGCGGAAGTTGGGCGTACTGAACAGGGTGAGACGTTTCTTCGCGCCCGAGCATCTGTGTCTTCTTTACAAGACCCAGGTTCGTTCGTGCGTGGAGTACTGCTCTCATCTTTGCGATGGATCCGCCCAGTATTTGTTTGACGCTCTCGATCGGTTGCAGCGGCGAGCAATCCGCATTATCGACAGTAACGAAGTCACTGAGTCCCTTGAGCCCCTGCAGCTGCGAAGAAATGTCGCCTCCATGGCAGTCCTCTATCGCTTACATCATGGAGAGTGTTCTGAAGAGTTGTTCCAACTGGTCCCCCCTTCCCCTTTCCTATACAGAACAACACGTGCTGGCCTCGGAAGCCACCGCTTCAGAGTGGTTGACATACGCTTTTGAACTAAACGGTTCGGCTCTTCCTTTCTGTGCCGAGCAGTTAAAACCTGGAACTCTCTACCAGCGCATATGTTTCCTCCCTTCTATGACCCCGGGTCCTTCAAGCGGGGTGTGAAAAAGCATCTTACTAGGCCGCCATAGTGTGGGTCACCGTGCTGCACAGTACGTTATGGCAGTGAGGATGGTGGCCTTCACTTCTGGATTCTCTTCATGCTTTCCATCAGGCAGGGCAGTCACTTTGGCAGCTAATATAAAAAAAAAAAACTGGAATGTATCGTACAGGTATCGGTTTTCCGATAAATTGTTGCAACTCTAGCGGTACTCTTTTATGATTCTGGGAGCCTGATGCAAAAAAAAACCATCAACATGTGTAATATTTATATATAATTTTTGTAACAAAGAATAAATCTTATGAATAAAAATTCTACAATTTAATTAAAAATAGGAATAACGCATTACTTTATTGAAGGAAACGGACGTTACGAGTTACCACAGAGAACGAAAAAACGAGAATAAAAATGTTAAAAAAAATAAAACGAAAATATCTAATGAATGTTTTATAGATTCTTTATTGTATTTATATTATACTAAAAAGTTTTTTTTTAATTGGTTTATTATTTAAACCCAGAAAATATTAAATGAAAAGTGAAAAATACGGTTCGTCAGGTTGGCTCTGCCCCACTGAATTTGATTTCAAAACCTGTATCAATCGCATACTCTTTGATACAAATATACGTACTTACTTCGTTTTCAATGAACCTCTTCGGTAAAAAAGTAGCAGGCACTTTCGAGCTGAAGTGATACTTACGTTAAAATAATCTTTACTGCAAAATAAAACCGACTATTTTCCATTATCTTCCACCATTGTTTTCGTATTATCCGAAAAAACACTATGGGTTGTACTAACAACAATGTTTTTGCACTTCGGTATCATACAATACTTGTAAGAAGGTTTATTAACTTTTCCATGATTTGTATAGCAATTAAAACAAAAAATATGTTTTTGGACATCTTACACACAACATCATCTAGTCCCAAAGTAAGCAGAGCTTGTGTTATGGGTACTAAACAACTGATATAAATACATAAAATTACTTTTTTTTTTGTAAATCGATCATTTACATCTTTAAAGACGTAGTGATCCACAAAAAGTAGATACGTGTTTATAGAAAGCCACTTAGCCCAGACCATATAATTTCACTCTATAAAATTTATAGAGCGAAAGTCTATTACGGTACCATATAAAGATATGACTAAGTCCTAAGTAAAGGAAAGTATGGATCACCGAGTAATTTTCTAGGCTCATTAATACTTTTATGGTTTACAGTGTGGATATAAATGCAACTACTTATCTTGAAATTGTGACTCAATGTCCTATTTATTTAATTCCTTTGGTTTGTTAATTTTTTCGATTTACATTTAACTTAAAACTAGTCTAAACACAATATTAACGAACCAAAAACAAAAGTGTTCCAATGCTACTTTATCCTTACTTTATAGTATTATTATTATTTATGTGAGCTATAACTCGAGATTCCGACTCCAGTACCAAATTAGATGTTATAATACAAGCGCTGCTTAGTTTGGGACTAGATGGTGTTGTGTGTAAGATGTCCGAAAAATAGTATCATCTTGATACGGCGATCAGTATTATCGGTAAAATTGAATTTACATTAGGTACTCAATTGAAAACTAAAATCGATCAGAGTGTTGTGCAATGGAAGAGGCCTATGTCAAGCAGTGGACCGCGAAAGGCTGATGATGAATTGAAAAGTGAAATAAATATACCCAATTCTGTTCAAATATTAAAAGGTTTTATTAAAAACTAGCCGAGTTCCGCGGTGTCCCGCACGGTTCATCATCATCCTCTATACTTGGGCCATTACAAACGTGCAAACTGAGTCATAAATAATTTGCGTATCTCACGTTCACACAACACTAGAAGTGTAAGCGAGAGGTCTGATAAAAATTCGCAAGTTTATAATGGCCCAAGTATAGCTTTTATTCCAAAGACTATTTTTACCAAAACCGCTTTTACCTGAATATCAGTTTTTCCACTGAGCGACTGGCATCGAACCTCCGCAACCCTGAGGGAAAACTGAAATTTGAAGGTTGAACTAGTTGTCAGTATATTTAAGGTCACTGACTTCTCAAAAACGATTGCCATAGATGTCCATGACAACCGGGACCGATGGCATAACGTGTTGTCCGAGACACGGGCGTCAATCAAAGCCAAACTTCCATACTCCTGCTGCTAAATTAAGAATTTCCTGTCAGAAAAATCCAACAACACTTTGCCCGACCCGGGATTTGAACCCGAGACCTCTTGATTTGCAGTCGCATAAAGTTAACCACTGGACCAACGAGGCAGTCGCACCGCGGTTATGGTTTTAATTTGCTACAATTGTTGACAATATGTATATTACCGTATACCTATAATTTAACTGAGTCCCGCGGTGTTACCCGTAGTAATTGATGTAAATGCTGCCGCGGACCGAGGCTAGTCTAAAAAAATTGCCATAGTTGCAACTTATGTCATCAGCTTTCTGCTAGTAAAAGTCCTGTCAAAGCCGGTTCAGCCGTTCCAGAGATAACCCGGAACAAACAGACAGGCAGATAAAATTTTAACTATCCCGGTCTTGGGCAGTCACCACCGCCAGCCATCATTTATTTAATTGTTTTACTCAAAATCACTTGGCAAGCCAAAGAACGGAGATCTTGGCATTGTGCTTTCAGCTTTTTTTCCCTGCTATACAACTAAATGACTCACAATTGACCAACCGGAAGATACTCAGCTATATTCTATAGAGTGTGCGATAATTTAACTCAATTATTTTTTTAAAAGGAGTGTTTTCATTGACTGCGTACAAGGATACATAATTGAATTACTTCATTACCTTCATATGATCATTCTACGTAAATTATGCTATTTGCAGAGTGCATTCAGCCGCCAAATAATTGTGAATATGGTCAGTTGCTCCTGTGCGTTTTTATAATATCCTTCATGCGGCTGGATAAATTTTACATCAAAGAAATTATTAAAAATATTTTATATACACTAGATCAACCGAAAAATGGTTAATGTGTCCTTCAAGGTCTTGTGATTTGTAAAATTGTTTATTTTTAACTTGTACTAAGTCTCGCCGTGGGGCGTGACTAGTCTCAAATGAAGTAGCCTAAGTTAGTCCTTATATCATCAGCTATATCATCAGGTACTCGGAATAGTTTTTCATTGAAGTAGGTTCCTTTTTGTTAAAATTATGAATTATTCTTCCCCATTTTATGTAATACTACTACAAAACGAACAAATATTCAATTATATTTAGTTTCTAGGGATAAACTACGCAAGACAGCATCAATGCAAAGAGAAGGAAAACTTGAAACCAACCCGTCTGGCCAGCGTGGTATAGTAGGCCAAAACCCCCTTTCTAAGGAGAGGCCTATGTCCAGCAGTGGACTGGTAAAAGCTGTTGATGATGGTGTATACATGTGATATTGTTTTGATAATCAGTGTGTGTGATATTAAGGATTGTTGTGATAAAAATCGTATCAGTTAAGTTTGAAAATTATCTACACTTTAAACGGTTACAAACGATTCTAACAGTCACTATTTTTCGCAGAGTCTGGCAACTGCTGTAGTCCAGCTGTTCACCACAGAAGATCCTTCTCACTCAAAATGGAAGAAGAAAGACACAGGCGTCCTTTGCTTGATCAAGGACAATGCCAAGAGATCATACTTCTTTCGAATTTATTGCCTATACCGAAGGGCTATGATATGGGAACAAGAAGTATATCTTCAGATCGAATACAAAAACCCGAGGCCGTTTTTGCACACATTCGAAGCTGAGGTAAGTCATCATCATCATTATTTATAACAGGATTTTGTTCAAAATTCCGCCTATGAATACTGCCACATAGAAGCGTAGTTCTTATAGGCGCTCTGAAGACACACTATCTGCAGACGAAATTGCAGCTTGGCGGCGTGGCATTTGCGCTACGACAACAGTGTCTCTCTTACGCATTGCAAAGCGAACGTAGTAGTAGCTGTGTTCATTGGTTCCGCCCACGTGTATTTCGGTTATAGCGGTAAATAGTAGTGTTATTCTGATATATATATGTAAATTTTCAGCCCAATTCGTTTAGTAGTTTTTGCGTGAATGAGTAACAATATCCAAACATCCATCTTCACAAACTTTACATTTATAATTTGTACGTTTACTAGTAGGATAGGATGAATACTTGTTCTCGTTTAATGTTGTAGTTGCAACAACCTTTTGACTAATTTCGGCCCTCACAATGCTTATTTATTAAGACTTAAAATGCTTTCCTTCCCAAAATGACAATAACGACCTTCCCAAAACATTTAATAAATACTACCATGGAAGATGCAGCTCCATTACAACGCGTTGGTAGCTTACACTAGGCGCATACTATACGACACGCGACAGCGACAGCTTGACGACTTGACTCAATATTGTTAACATGTTAACAATATTGAGTTTAATTTCCTTCCTCAATTCAATCCAAATTAACCCGATTTGTAATGAACCGATATGATTGTTCATTTTATCAGACGTGTACCTATGTACTGGGTTTTTCAATTAGAACTTTGTTTTCTAAAACAAAATAAAGCAAAGAATTTAGATGAAGATGATTCAAATTTTTATTGTATTACGAAATGGCAATTATGAATGAAAAATGATATCTGACAAATTTCCACCATAAGCACGCTGACAGGTGGCACTTTTTGGCAAAATGGCGGGTCTATTTTGTTAATCACATCACGGATTTTAAGTTTTAAGGCTACAATCGATTCGATTGGCTACGTATAGACTCTTTCCTTAACATAATCCAATGATAAATAATCCAGTGGTGTTAAATCAAACGATCTGGCTGGCCACTTAACCGATGAATTTCGTGAAATTATGCGATCGGTAAATTTCGTTTTCTATAAATTGATTGTACCAGTAAGTGTGGTGTGAATGTTACTGACAAGAGTCAGGAAGTGATTAGAAAACGTTGCTGATTGAAAGAAGATGTAGTGACACGGATTGAAAAGGCATTCTTCGATGGTTTCACTACTTAGAGAGGGGTGGAAGACACATGAAAGTAATTTATAGACCGAATGTGCGTGGAGGTCTCAGATTTATTTACCGACCAAATTGGTGATTGTTCCAAAAAAAAGGTTTGTGAACCAGTGGTACCATGTGTGTGGTTTGTGAACCAGTGGTACAGTCAGCGTCATAATCATATTGGCGTTCAAAGTGGTCAAAATGATGTGAAAAACACTAATTCAATTTTATGTTGGCTCGCAAGGTGCTCAAATTGTTGTACGCATTCAAAGTGGTCAAAAGATCTTAGCAAGCAGTTGTCAATAATATATTATCTGACAGAGTGTTCATATTTATGTTAACAAATAGGTTGTTCATTGGTATCTAAGCGTGCAAACTAGTCAAAAATATCTTAGCATTAAAGTGAAACCAACCTTGTCACCCACAGATAGAGTATACTTTGCAGTTTCACTACATAGTATAAAACAAAGTCGCTTCCGCTCTCTGTCAGTCCTTGTAAATACTTAGAGCTTTGAAACTATGCAACGGATTTTAATTCCGTTTTCTTTAATATATAGAGTGATTCAAGAGGAAGGTTTTTATGTATAATTCATGCATAATATTATAGTGGAGAAACATTGACAATTTTAGAGGTTTCTAATGTGATGTCGTAAATAAACCCATTTTTTACGTTTACATTGTAAACGCTGGCTGTACCCTACGAGATAGATCAAAATAATGTACTACATTATTGTATGCCTTAAAAAGTCTAACGTAAATCCTATCCTATAACGTATATCCTAAAGTAAATGCGATTTGGGAATCGTTACGGGATAATATGCAAGCTGTAATAATTAATAAAATAACTCATCTTCTGATTATAGTGATTAGCATAGAACCTAAGTCATCTTCTGATAATTCGGACTCTGAACCATCAACTAAGAACAGTAACAATGAGGACAGTACAGAGGAAAAACCAACCACAGACATTAGTCTTTCAGGAGAAACATTTGGCAGTGTATCAATAAAAGAGTTAAAAAATACAGAGTACTAAGCCCGCTAAAGATGTTAGAGGAAGAAAGAGGTTTAGTTATAGTAATGTGTGTGTTGAAATCGGTACAAATCCATGTGTAGACCAGCCAATATAACATATAAAGAGGCTTTAAATGGGTTAGAATCAAGAGAATGGTGTAAAGCTTTACAGGAGGATCATTAAAATCATTTGAAGAAAACGAATCTTGGAAAGTAGTGGACAAGCCAAAACAAACAACAGAGGTTAAGTGTGAGTGGGTGTTCAAGAAAAAAGTGGACAGTTGTGATAATGTGCGATATTGTGGTCAGTTAGTCGCCAAGGGTTTCACACAAAGACCAGGCACAGACTATACAGAAACATTCTCACCAGTGGACCGTCACTACAATAAGACTATTGCTTGTATTGAGTGTTAAATATAATCTAGACATAACTCACCTTGATGTAACCACAGCTTTTTTGAATGGGCATTTGAAGATGTGTATATGAGTTTACTATACAATTTGGAATGTCATAAAAAGAAAGTATTAAATTTAAAAAAAGTGGCTCTGACATACGGCCGGACAGACAGAC
Organism: Phragmatobia fuliginosa; assembly: GCA_932526445.1. Taxonomy (NCBI): domain Eukaryota; kingdom Metazoa; phylum Arthropoda; class Insecta; order Lepidoptera; family Erebidae; genus Phragmatobia; species Phragmatobia fuliginosa. The sequence goes on along the minus strand of OW052058.1, from coordinate 5,054,194 downwards.
AGACAGACATGATGAATCTATAAGGGTTCCCTTTTTTGGCATTTGGCAACGGAACCCTAAAAATCGGCCAAGTGCGTGTCAGACAGAAACCATTTAACTCTAGAGGAATTGCAATTAGAAAACATTCGTCACCCTCCGTATTCGCCAGACCTTGCTTCAACGGACTACCATTTTTTTCGTAATTTAGACAATTTTCTACGTGATAAAAAGTTTTCTTCCCAGGAGGCAGTACAAAATGCTTTCACACAGTTTGTAGAATCTAGATCACTTGAGTTCTATTGCAAAGACATAAATTACATTCCTATTAGATGGCAGCAATGTATATATAGTAATGGTAGATATTTTGATTAAATAAATATGTTAAATGAAAAAATCCCCCACGCACATAAAAGGGTTCCTCAGTCACCCATAATGATACGTGGTTTTAAAATCGTATCCAATAGATAACTGCTATTTTTACGTATTAATGTGTTAATTTATGACGTTAACCAAGGAAGTGCCTTTTACAACTTAAGCCTCTATTACTCCTGAACTAATAAAGTCATCTAATCTGCTACAGTTTTCCTTTAAAGTTCATTATATAGACCACCATCACGATTTTTTCCAGATTTTTTACAAAAAAGTGCCCTTTAACAAAAGAGTTTCTCGTAAACGGACACCTAAATCAAAAAATCCTCTTAAAAATCCATTATTGTTTTCAAAACACCTATCTGATAATACCCCACAAGATGGGGTAGTCGCGAGAAAAAAAATCATCCCCACTTTACGTGTAAGGGAGGTACCCCAAGTAAAAATATTTTTCATAATTTTATTGTAGCACTTTGTCGACATAATTACAACACCTATTCATGCAAAGTTTTATCTTTCTAGCACCTATCCTTTGGACGGAAAGTCGAGGACGGACGGACGGACATGACGAATCCATAAGGGTTCCGAGTCATAAACTTCGGACCCCTCAAAGGCAATCTACGGATTGAAAGAATCAGCAATTAACAGGAACTTTAGTTTATTTATCTATGTTAATCCGCCCAGATATATTTTATGATGTTTGTTACTAGAACCAGTTTAATAATACCTAATTACAATGAAACACATTGGAAACATTTAAAACATATTTTAAAATACTTGAAAAAAATCAAGCATTTTGGTTTTTTCGTTTATGGGTTATGTCAATGCTGAATGGGCATGAATATGAAAATATCCAGTACAAGACTTACGGTCCACACAATATGATGTTGTGTGGACCGAAAGTCTTGTACTGGATACATATTTAAGAAGTGTGGTAGTGTCATATCTTTTATGTGTAAAAAACAACCAACATTAGCTTAATCTAGCACAGAAGCTGAATATATGATTATAATAATATTTGTAAGGCAAGTGAATAAGCCATTTACTTGAGAAGCTTATTGTTGGAATTAGAATGCAGAAATGAGTCACCTATTCAAAATATGTGTTGGTATAATCCACAAATAAATTATTAAAAAAATTATATTAAAAATTTCTATATTATTATTTTTATTACTGTAGGTTATTTGTAGTTTATGTTACTCGTAAAATTTTGTCAGTATTGGCTATAATATAAAAAATATTCTGTTTTTAAGAAACATTGACTTTATATCTGTTCCACTAAAATAATCCTACTATATAATCCTAATAATATTATACACGTGAGGGTTTGTATGTATGTATGTATGTATGTATGTATGTATGTGTGTATGTTTGTTGCTCTTTCACGCAAAAACTACTGAACGGATTTGGATGAAACTTTACAGTAATATAGCTTATATATATATCAGAATAACACATAAGCTTCTTTTTACTGCAATAATCGAGATAAACGGGCGAAAGCTAGGTGATTATAAAAATACATTAAATTGTAGATGTCAAAATGTACCACTGTTTATTTCCTGTCAAAACTTCACAGGTTGCTAGGCATAACACATTTGCATAGCAACCATAATGATACGCGGGTAACACCACGGGGCGCATCTAGTACACTAATATAATCACAATAATAAATCTTCCCTAAAAGATAACTTTAATTATGATGAAAACCGCGTTTAAATACCTTGCGTAATTTTAATGATCAGAGCGGACAGACAATACGAGCTACTTTATAATGAACTGCGTAAAAATTTAATATTATTTGACCGTTCGATTATAATAGGTACTTTCTGTACCCGGCGTGAAGCTTGAATGAATCCTACGAGCTTTACGATATGACAAGATACATTGCGTACATTGTAGGACATTAAAATACGTTCTACAAAGCCGAACAGTTGATGAATATGTAACTTATACAAAAAACCAAAAACGCAACCACATCGACTTATTTGCTGAAGTTTCTATGGCCACCTTCCGGCTCCATCATCAGACCCTGGTTACCATATAGTATCAAAGTACTCGTAAAAGCGAATAAAATGAGCCCAATTTCGATGGGGTTGCGTCTAATTACGGAGTTCCTATGGCCACCTTCCAGCTCCATCATCAGACCCTGGTTACCATATAGTATCAAAGTACTCGTAAAGACGAATAAAATGAGCCCAATTTCGATGGGGTTGCGTCTAATTACGGAGTTCCTATGGCCACCTTCCAGCTCCATCATCAGACCCTGGTTACCATCTTAGAGTTTCAAAGTACTCGTCAAGAAGACGAATCAAATGAGAATTTTTACCCGAAAATAAATAATCGTATCATTAATTCTACTTTTTATCAAAGAAATTTCAATTGGTTTTATCTCATCATCCATACTCCTTTTCTCAGTATAATATTGTAGATTACCTATGATTCAATAGAATATTGGACTATGTTTTTTAATAACATTCGAAACAAAAGACATGTCAATTACGTCATGCAAGAAATGAATGAGAAAGGTATTGAAGACAAAAAAAGACAAACATTTAAAAGTAATAATGAATCTGCAAAGTATACTCTATCTGTGGGCGATAACGTTGGTTTCTGTTTATTGCTAAGATATTTTTGACTAGTTTGCATGCTTAGAAACCAATGAACAACCTATTTGATAACATCAATATGAACACTCTGTTATCTAACATATTATTGACAACTGCTTGCTAAGATCTTTTGACCACTTTGAATGCGTACAACAATTTGAGCACCTTGCGTGCCAACATCAAATTGAATTAGGCCCTGCGCGCACGGGAAACTTTTGTCACTGTGACTGTTTTGTCACTTTCATTATAGCTGTAGAATTATATGGAGATGCGCGCACGTTGCGACGTGACAATCGGATGACAAAACTGTTTTGTGCCTGCGAACAAGCGTGCGACAAAACTGTCACCGCGCCGCTAGAGTTTGATAGAAGCGCGCGCACGAGTGACGAAACAGTTTCTGCCTGTGCCCTAAGCCAAAAGCGGAAAGCGGAAAGGATTAACTTTTTATTTATATTTTCAGACAACTTGAAATAGCATTGTAATCAAAACAAAAGTGTCTCCTAGCGTTGAATCACCACATTATCATAAAGGGTCTAAGCAAGTCTTGAAGTTGTTCTAATAAAATATTCAAGGTTTTCTTCGAAATTACTAGAGCTTGAATTGTTTTAGAGAAAATGAAATATGATATAATTTGTTTAATTTAACACTGGTTGAAAGATTACCAGATGTTATTTAATTTTGAGAATGACACAATGATCGAAGATTCAATGTTTCGGCCCAAAAAATTGAATTTTGTACTGAATCGATTTTCACCCTTGAAAATCGACTGTCGATTTTTTGTGTTGGTACAAAAAATATTTACAATAGTTACAATTAGCTGAATGTATTAATTTGATAGGTAATAAAAATAATTCTTATAATCGAATTCCTTGAACTAAAAAATCGATGATTTTACTGATAAGAGATCCCACAGATTGTTTAATGAATATTTTTGTTTTTCATAAAATGGATTTATATTTATATTGTAAATACAGAAAAGATATAGAATTGATCCTTTAGAAATCGTTTTTTTCAATAATCGATTCTTCATGTACTGATTCGAATCGAATCAAAAATCCCTACAAAATAGTTTATCCTAACGCCATTTTTCGTGCCCCGCTCTCCGCTTACTTTTGATGCCCGCTGGCGATAAGCAAATATATATAGTATATAGAAGAAGTGGAAAGAAGACCAGCACTTTACGAGAAAAGATTAAAAGAATATTCTGACATATGATAAATACTAGGCATGCCTTTTAAGTTCTGTCGTTTCCATATTTAACGGCAGTTTTAAATTTGGAACAGTTCTATTCTATATTCGAATGTGTTTAAATATTGAATCTCAAAACATTTTAAATACCCCTTCTTTAAAGTGGAATAAATGTTATAATTAGTGGTTTGAGCGAAGGGAAAAGTGTACTAAACTATGTGGTGAATACTTTGAAAATATGCAGTAATTCATTAAAACTTTGTACACTCATTCGAAAATTTTTACGCCGTATGAATTCGCAAATAATGACTGTCTCCTCCAAATGCATATCGTTAAATGAACCATGGATTTACAAAAATGTTTCGTGACTGTCACTCGCCGTGTGCGCACTCAGATTTTAAGACGCGACGCGACATGACAAAAACTTTTTTGTCGCAGCGACAAAAGTCACCCGTCAGCGCACTGCTTTAATGTTTTTCACAACATTTTGACCACTTTGAACGCCAATATCATTATGACGCTGACTGTACCAGTGGTACGGGCATGCATGCATCGATTGATGAATTTGGAAAGAGGTGTATCAAGACTCAGGAACTTAGTAAGTGCAAATCCATTATCTCTGCCTACTCCTACTCTTGTTTTTTATTGTAAACGAGACTTATTCACGATAAAATTAAAAAGGTAACGATACCTTATACTTTCTGACGTTTCGAACCGTTGTCCGTTTCGCCCGTGGTCATGAGTGACTGATGTGAGCTTATCGTCGTCTTCGCGATGTGCTTGTTGTATCTACCCGCACTTGATTGTGTTGATTTCTTGTAATGTTGGTACACTCCACACATATAACATCCGCACGCCTTGCTTCATCTTTTCGATGGTGACTGCACCCGCTGATGACTGAATTCCACGATGTTGATAGTCGGTATCCGTCTTCCCGGTGGAAATTTTTATGCTTCTTGATTTCAAACGCTTTACGTACTATTCTGAAAAATAGTTACTATCTGTGCGGTTCGTTTAGCTCAATCCAGTGGTTCGGTTCTGATTCCAGCAGGTGCTCTGCGATTACGGACTTGTTTGTAGGAACTACCACAAATGCAACTCAGCTTGCACACTCCGGGTGTGTGGTTTCCTGATTGAATTATGCTATTGATGGGCTAAATGTTTTGATAGCCAGGATGTTTTAATAATAGATCTCGGATTTCCCTCCCTATTTTAGGCGCAGTGTAGCGCACCGTATGGTTTAGCACACGAAAATAAATACGTCATTATGATAGTACTCAAGTAATTGACATTATCACAAATAAAGTTATTGAAAAGAATACGAGTGTGCTTCAGACCACACGACTGAAGTCAGGCTTGCATAAAGAAGTTTTATTTCAATAACTATTCCCAATATTACCTTTAACGATAGGCCGAGGTTGGCCGCCGCGGGGTTTTTTGTGGGTAGACCGGTTACCCCGGGAGTCCCACACACGCACTTCGTTTACTCCACGAAAATAAAAGTTACACATATTACGGTTAGAATTCATTTATTCCTTCAAAATGAGTTGCTTCGACAAGGTCGTTTCACTATAATTTAGCTCCTGTGGTCATATTTTCGTAACATTCAGAGAGCATTGTTGATATAAAGGGAATGTAATTGAATATTTGTTTGTTTTGTAGTAGTATTACATATAATGGGGAAGAAAAATGTAGTTATCTGTTGAGTGTGACGGCAAAAATATGAGCTCTGCCAATCTCAATTACTATCAGAAGGCAGGAAATAAATTCAGTTGCCTCTCAGTTAAATATAGACGTTTTATAAAAAAACCTTGAATCAAAGATACGTTAAGAGATTACATATATATGTTTTGGTACTTACCATTATCACACGCGTCTGGTGGTAAATTTTTAAAGTAACTCTAGTATTTCTTACTAGAAGATGAACTTATCTAATGTTTTAATAGTAATAAATACTTATTATTTATATTTTTCTTCTCTTTTCCTGATTATGTTGGTTGCTGAAAAACTTAATTTAATTTTCTAAGAGGTTGGGTCTCTATTGATATTATTTGCCGGTCACCTTCCACTAAGGAAGACGCTCGATTCTATTTAGGAAAATCGGGGAAAACGGGTGAAAGGCCTTAGGTAATGGATATCTCGAATGGAAAATTTAAGTAAAATTGCTAAAGCTTGCGGAGTTTGAGTTTGTATGCGCATGTCCATCCAATATGAAATAACTGGAGTAATTACTGGAATAAGGGGTACATTGATTGCCTTATAGTTGTTCGCGTGTGCGGCTGCCGATCAAGTGGTCTCCGATTCGATTCCCGGGTCGGCCCAATGTTTGTGTGATCCGCAAATATTTGTTTCGGAGTTTGGGTTTTTTCTATGTATGGCATGTATGTATAAAAAAACAGCATGTTTATGTATTTTATGATGTCTAGTACTTATAATACAAGCTCTATTTTGTTTGGGACTAGATTGCGTTGTGTGTAAGATGTCCGAATTATTTATTTACAAAAAAAGTGTTTTTATGTATTTATATCAGTCGTCCGTATCCTTAATACAAGCTCTGCTTAGTTTGGGACTAGATGACGTTGTGTGTCAGATGTCTAAAATATTAATTTACACTAATGTTATATTTTCGAAAGTAATTCTCTTTGGAGCTAATTTGATTCTTGAGGAAGGACATTGACTACGCTGACAGAGCCCCGGGCTGGTTTGCCAAGCTATAATTCTAATTACTATTCCCTAATATACTATACCATTTTGAGGACAACAATCACTTCCGTAAAAGAACAAAATGATGACAAATTTGAATGAGTATTTATTTTACATCATCCTAAATATGATTCATTGACCTCAGCACGGCATACTTATTGAGGTACAGGTGCCGCGCTCACATTTACACACTGTAGACATTTTGATGACGTAATTACTACGAAATGTACAATAGGTAGTACGTACAACTAACATTACACTAATCGTAAGCCACCACAAATAATTGAAAACTCACACACGCATATTCGATCCGTATAAACAGATATCGTATACATACCTGCTAATGCTATCGGCACTTCATTGGCCTTCAAGTTGTGTGTCACAAGATAATTAAATACTTTAAGTTTTGAATGGTTTCCTGGTTAATCGTCCTTTTAAATTAAGAAACAGGGAGATCAATCGATTTTTTTTTACTTTATATTCGGCAGGTTTAAATTGTTAATAAAGAGGTAAAGTTTGTGAGGTTGTAGAGAGCTATCTCTAAATCTACTGAATCGATATTTAAAATTATTTTACTAGTAGAAAGCCCCATTAATTGCGAGTGTTATAGAATATATATTAATCGGAAAAATGATATCGAATAAACATGTGGGCTGAGCCGTTGTTCTCAACATTGTTAGTTGCATCAATTTAATTAGTACTTATGTATATCATTGTGTAAAATGACTTCATATATTATTATCTTATAGATAATTTGTAACACTATTTCTAATTGGTAAATGAAGGAGGGTATTGATTTTAAGATTACAGCACTTTATCGATACTTTTAATCAATAAGGGACCGTTTGCACGGGCGATAGAATCGCTGCCGTCGTCGATCGATCGTCGAATAATCTCCTCGAACAACCAATTGTTCCTTTAGCGTATCGTCTATATCGCCGCATGTATAGAAAACATGGGACAACGTTGATATCGCAGCGATTCTCTCACCCCTAGACGGCCCCTAAGTCACCTACTCCTTAAATACATGGATATTTTTTTTCCCAGGAATACATGGCGGCGTTTAATTTCGCCAACGAAAATGAAGCCGACATCCTTAGGAACATACTCCTTGAGAAAATCGAACTCAGGAAAATCAGACGAGAAGGTTAGCGATGTCGATGTATTATATTTTTAATATCTTAGCAGGTAGTGAACCAAAATAATAAATGAATAAATACGAGTATAAGTATAAATTGAAGAATCTCTAGACTGTCAGCAGTTACTGGTAAATTTAGAGCGCTTTCAGACTGGTAATAACTATTACCGGTATAGATATGTACAGTGGCGTGCAATTTGAGAGGCCTATGTCCAGCAGTGGACTGCGATAGGCTGATGATGATGATGATGATGATGTACAAGTGTTCTAACAAGTCGCATGGTTGTCAAAAGTCTAAATAAAAATAAATAGGAAATGGTATCAAAATATTTATATTAAATTTCAATAATGTTTTACATGGTGTAGTAATTCTTATAAGTACTGTTGTAGCCGAGATGAGCTCAATGTTTGTTTTGTTGAAAGTAAAACTGAGCGTTACGCACTATTCGCTGTTGATGTTTACTAAACATCACCTCACAAATACTATTGTGACTTGCACTCTCCAGGATTATTCCTAATAGAGGATTATTAACTTTATGAAAGTTCGTGAACATTTCATACTTCGGCGTTTATCAAAATCCAGAAAAAAACTAACTTTATCTGATTAAAACTGAAGTATGTTACAAGTTTGAGAGTACAGTTAATTAATATCACAATTAACTTAATATAAATAAAATCGACTTCTTTTCTATTGTAGTATGACGTTATATGTCAGATGTCTAAGATATCCATGTTGGATATAAATGAAAGATATTATATTTTGTAAATTGGCATGTGAGAAAAATTAAGATATATTTCAAAGATCAGATCTATTAGGTTGTTACCCTATAAGTCTTATTTTATGCGCAGTATGGTCGAATTAGTTGGTTTGATTCCAGCATTGCCTAACAGGAAAACTAATGGCGGTCCTAGGACCCTCTCCTACAAAACACAGCAATAGATACTTAGGTAGAGATACACGGGAAAGGACGGTTTCGGGATAACTCATTTTAGTAAACACAGTATAATATAATGAGTTATCGAAATCGTAATATAATGAACAAACGGCACCTTCTAGCTGTAAAGTCCGACGTGTAATAATATCTGTAAAATAAATAAATAAATGAATAATAAGTACTTAAGTAAATAAATAAATAAATAAAAGATTAACTTGCAAAATAAAAATCATTAATAAAATTATGTATAATGATCATATATGTCACTAAGTATCGGTATGACAAATATGTAGAAACTAACAATACTAAGAATGTTCTTTTGTTTCCTTTGGTATAGCTATGATTATTTACCTTTTTAAAGATAATGCACATCTGTACACGTAATTTAGATATCAAATAATTATATTGTGAAGTGTTTCGATGTATTAGTAATTATTAGGGTTACCCGTACAACGTTACGTAGATACGCAAAATGTCAGAATTATGACAATAAGCTTTTTGACAGTATGCGTAATTGTCATTTAACGTTTTCGACATTTTGCAATTTTATCGACGGAGCTTGCCTCGGTTCGTGCATATTTATTATCCCAGAGAGAAAAATGTATAACCCAATATTTAAACTTGAAATATAAAATGAAATACTGCATGATATGATATAATGAGGCCTTCGGTCGGTTTAAACACATCCAACGGAAAGATTACGTAGCCACAACGTGTCTGGCCAGTCTCCAACCCGCACTCGACCAGCATGGGGACTTATGGCCTTAACCCTCTCCTGAGAGGAGCCTCAAGCCCTGTCGAAAGCGATGGGACATTATGGGTTGTTGATGAATGATATAATGTATATTCTTTGGTCACATTGCTATGAAACATATATTAGGGACATGAACAGTGATTTTTATTTCTTCTAATGTTTTCGATGAATCAAACCCTCGTCTGTAAGGCGTACAGGAATTCTCAAATTTGTGTAGTGACTGTTTAAGAATACAGAGTGTCGCCACGAATATTCATTCCGTAGTTGTTGTAGGAGGGGACTAATGGAACAAACCACTCAACACAACATCAATGCAAACAGAAGGAGAACTTGTAACAAACCGTATACCAATACGTCTGGGAAGCGTAGTAGAATAAGTGAATGCCTTCTTTGTGGTCTGTTAAAAGCTGTTTTAATAATAACGAAACAGACAGACAAAATTTTTAAAAGTATATACTGTATCCATAGAACGGAGACAACGCCAATCGATAGGAGCTGGAGTGCCACGCAGTAGCGGGTCCGGTAATCCAGTCGCCCGGCAGAACGGCGCGGTGCGAGAGATGGAACCTCCTCCACTGCCGCCCCAGCAGCCTCCGCCACAGGCCCAGCCCCCACCCGCCGCCTCCCCGCAGATGTTCCCACCCAAAACCAACAACGCACTTGGAAGTAAGAATTTCAATAGCATTAACATAATACATAAATAAACTGCCTCGACGGCGCAGTGGTAGCGTATGCGACTGGTATGCTTGAGGTCTCAGGTTTGATTCTCCGGGTCGGACCAAATGTTTGTGTGAACCACAAAAAAAAGTATGATATATTTATATCAGTTTTCCCGTACCCATAATAAAAAAGAAATAATAATAATAAAAAGGAATACCCATAAAATAAACAAAAGGAATACATAATTAATAAAAAAATTGATTTAAATATATATTCACCTTTTAAACCTTCTCTGGACTTCCACAAATATATCAAGACCAAAATTAGCCAAATCGGTCCGTTCTCGAGTTTTAGCGAGACTAACGAACGGCAATTAATTTTTATATATATTTATTTAATTATTTATAATTTTTCCAGCGTACACTCTGAAGAGTAATAAAAAACCAAAGAGAGGCAAACTGACAAAGGCAGATATTGGTATGCCTCTGGACTTTAAACACGTATCGCACGTTGGATGGGACGCAAACAAAGGTAATGTCACATTTATTGATTCTAAAATATTTTGCAATAGCGCCATCTAGCGGAGACAAGCTGATTTATGTTGTTATTACATATCCTACATCTCATTAAGAGAGTTTTCATTGTTATAAGTAGGTATATTTTATAAAAATAATTTTAACAAAAAAATGAAGAAAAGAAAAACTATTCCGAGTACCCAAATGGCGGTATACCTATGATAATTGAGGAATTCTCTCGATTTCTCCAGAATTCCATCAGATCCTGGTTTCCTTATTATGGAACACATGGGAGGCACCAAATTTCAAATAAAAAAAAGATTTATCAAAATTGGTTAACCCAATCGAAAGTTCTGAGGTAACAATCATAAAAAAAATAGTCGAATTAAGGAACTCCTCTTTTTTTGAAGTCGGTAAAAAACTGCAATAACAATAATTAAATCACATTTAAGCAGTGAATAGTAATCACTTTTTAAAAAGCCTCACACACAGTTCTATTATTGAACAGTAAAAGCTCCTTATTCGCGCTTCCTTCATGCGCGTTTTCACTATTCGCGGTTTAAAAAAATGCGACCCAATTCCTATATTCGCGGCAAAAAAATTCTTTATTCGCGGATCTAATAAGTACATCTTAGAATAATTACACATACATACATAATAATAAAAATATTTCAATAGGTATCCAACCATTTGTATTAGTCCATTTGAAATCAAATGGACTAATAAAAAAAGTAAAATAGATCTCAGTACAACTTTGCCTAAAGTATGTTGTTGAATGATATCGCCGAGGACTTTGATCTAAGCCGTCTTGGCCGCGATTAGTTTTTGAGAATGTAAACAAACGGAGTGAAAGCAACCTTATTACGCAATGAATAAAGTATATTGTTAAATGTTGCTGTTCCGTTCTATGATAAAAGCCACTTTGCGTGTTTTTATTGTTTCGTCTTTCACATTCGGTACAAAAATTGTGATCGAGTAACGCGTTTCTACCACTTTCTTCCTAATTTATAATGTCAATTAAAAAAAATGATAAACTTTTCAAACCATTGCCTAAGCCTGAAGATAATTAATCAAAATGTTCAAATACTTCAATTAAATTTTTTTTTTTAAATATTTTTTTCTTTTTATTTTGTCACCTAGGAACGTATCCCCTATAATCCCATGTAAATTACCATTCCGTATTCACGGTTTCTGTATTCGCGGCATATTCATGGAACATATACCCCGCGAATAAAGAGCTTTTACTGTACTTAAATAAAAAAAATACAAAAGTTACTAATTATTCCTTTTTTATTGAACTATAGGTTTCGACCTCGATAAAGCACCAAATGCGGACGAACTACGGTCGTTCTTCACTAAAGCTGGTGTGTCGGAGATACAGCTTCAGGACCAGGAGACCAGGGAATTTATTTACGACTTCATCGAAAGCCATGGGGGGCTCGACGCGGTGAAGGAAGACTTGCATAATGTTAAGCGTAAGTTCTCTTTTTAGTGTTCTGTCACTAACCAATTCACGATTCATTATTGATACTACGATCTTGAATATTATTTAAAACAATACGTACTATAAATAGTAACATATAGTTTTATTATTAGCTACAATAAAATTGTGTTAAATACGCTTGTTGTTTTTTGTTGCAAAAAGTTGCAAAATTGCATTTAATTCAATCTTTATTATTAGTTCACTTGCTTGGTGAAACAATAATATTGTAGTATTTACGTCATACGTATTGACGTCACTTCCGCTGTATGTTTGCTTAGATATTTTAATTTTTCTCAACGAATTTTAATGTAGTTTTTAACAATAGATAAAGCGATTCAAGAGGAAGGTTTATGTGTGTAAAACATGCATATTACAGTAGAAGGAATTCGAGAATTTTAAAGACTTCCACGCCTGTGTGTATACCACTCGTCTTGGTAAAATGTAGCCTATGTTCTTCCTCAAGAACCAAAGTATTTTCATGCCAAATTTCAGTTTAACTGTGCAAGCGGAACAGACAAATTTACTTCGAATTTATAATATGCGTGTGAAACATATAAAATCATATTCAAAAGAAGTACAAGGATATGCCATTAATGTGTAATATTATTATGTGTTACAGTGGGTCTCCCCCCGCCCCCCGCGGCGGCAGCCCCGCCCGTCCCCTCGCGCGGAGCGGCCCCGCCCTACCCACCACATCCACCACACCCACCAGCCCCACGTAAGTTCACAAGCCAAAACAAAAAAAAAACTACTTTTTTTGCTTACATTTTCATGTGGAAGTACTTACATCCCAAAATGATATTGTGAAAAGGGACGGAGGTATGTAACACTTAACTTAGTAGGTACATATTACTATAATAATATGCTGTTTAATTGGTATGCTAATTAAAGATCTTAGATTTTACGCATCTTGCTAGAATTTTCGTAATATTCGATTATCATTTTATGTTATAGTTATGAATCGATTCCACTTTAAATCATCATTCTTATTGTTACTATAAATAAATTATGTACAGAGTTACAATGAAATAGATAATACACTTTTTATTAAAATGTATTCTTGTAAGTACACCTTGTTTGTGTGATGACGGATTAAGGATATGTAGTGTCACGACCCCTATTTATCCAATGAATGTCTTATGATGCGACTAAGAGAGCAAACTACTCATGACAACGTCACTGCTAAGAGAAACCTGAAAATAAGCTTATACCAAGCCATCTGGCCAGCTTACCCACTGGCCACACACATATAGGCAGCGAACTGTTAAATGCTGTTAATGTAATGACTGAATGTGTTATGTGACCGAGTATTGCGTGTTGGCAGCGTCCCGCGCCCCGCCCCCGCCCCCCGCGCGCGCCCAGCACGCTCCGCCCACTCATCGCACCGCTCCACCACGCCCTGCGCAACGTAAGTATCGAATATTATAAGTTTAACATACTGTTTGCTATCCATTCGTGTTAAGAAAATAGTGACGTAACGATGATGCCACGCCCTTCGGTCTATCAGATTTCCTCTGATCGGTCTGGGGTGGGTGAGGTCGATTGATGCGTCGACCTTCAATTGACTAATAATCTATTATTGATTCCAGCTTGTATCTCTTAAGTTCTGTGTTGCATGGCCTGCTTATAAAATTTTTACTTACAAAATGAATATTTTTTACAGCTGCGTCGTCAGGTCCTCCGTCCGTGCCTCCTCCGCCCCCGCCGGGTGCGGCCCCCCCACCCCCGCCTCCCCCCGCGCCAGTTTCATCTGGAGCGCCCCCTCCCCCGCCGCCGCCTGCTCCGCCAGCCCCGCCACCGGCGCCCCTCGCGCCCCCCGCACCCCCCGCCCCGCCCCCCATGGACGCCGGCCCGGACCCCAGAGCTGCGCTCATGGAGAGTATACGAAGCGGCAACAAGACATTAAAGGTATGCTAACATTTATTATTTTGTATTGCTTATTTGAGAATTTGCATGAGACAGTATCGGGTAAAAATTGAAAGGAAAACCTACGTCCTTTAAATTCGCCAAATATTGATACTTAAAACGATTTCATAAAATATAGTTGTACATCTATACAAATAAATAAATTTGAATTATCTGTCAATAATATGAATCGATCAAATGAACCATTTTTACTAAATTCATATGAAAGTTATACACGGTATTTACATAAAAAAAATATTTTTAAAATTTTTGTCTGTCTGTTCCGGGTAATCTCTGGTATGGCGCGACTGATTTAGACGTGGCTTAAACTGGCAGATACACGTTGTGCGCGGTGCGCACTGTTGGACTGATCATCGACTCATTGTCACTAAGCTAAGACTCCGCCGGCCTCGTAGATCCATAGAGTAACAGCCTGTGTGTTTAAACGTGGATAGGCTAAACAAGCCTAGCCACGTTTAAACACGCAGGCTTTTTCTCAATCAATTGCAAGGCTAGACAAGAATATGGCGAAGCCTTATCGGGAAAGCTGTTGCCTGCAAATGAGAAGGATGCTTTCGGTGCTGTTTGGGGAGCTTTGGCTAGTCACATGGCAGTCTTTTAACTTGGCCAGACTAAAGGCGCGCACCAAAGTCTCGTATGCAGTGTTCGCAGATATCATATAAAAGTTGCTAATATACATACGGCCTTACTAATAAAAATAAGTTACACATCTGTTTAACAAATGTTTAGTTGTACAATGTATAGGCTGTGAATAGGCGTTACACAATACCCTTACTAATAATCAGTGTGTAAACAATGGATAGTTACCGCCTTCGTATAACAAAAACCACTGGCAACATTCAAAGGTGCGTTCCGAAACTCGTACGGCGCTAATTCAATGACTATATTTCATTTGAAAATACGCTCACAACTTTATACTTATAGCTATTTAAATTGTATTTATTATTAAATACATAATTTTATCTCCAAATATATTGTTTTTACGGTCTATTACAAATAAAAAAAATAAAAAACTGTTGTTTCGCTCGTTCCATACCTACACACATTTTCAGAACGCAACTGATGTAACTTGTCAAAGTCAATCTCCTCTGCACATCGTTCGTTAGTTATATTATATCTCTTAGTACAAACTTGAAGTTCTATTGATAGTCCAGTCCCTCGAGCTTGCTGTTCAATATCGCATCTAATTAATTCTCAAATTTTTTGACATATTGTTTGCTAAACCTATATTTTGACCGAAACTCATTTTCAGATAAACAGAAACGATCATATCGATTTTTGTAACATTTTCTTTTTCTTGGTGGTTCTTCATTGTCAATTTCATCAAAAATATCGAAATATTGTAAATAATCCATGGTTTTCAAACTTAAAATTACGTAAGTAACTAATTATTATAAGTTACACGTTCGCTAAACAAGGGCCGAGGGCTGAATAACGATTGTCTAAAATCTCATTGTTTCCAAACATCTGTGTACCAAATGTATACAACCAAAACGTCAAATATTGTTTTATTGGTAACGTTTTGTTCAAATCCTGTTATACGTCGTGTATAAAAGTTTATTGGTAAGGCCGATAATATATAACATAATATGTCTATCTTGTAAGACCAAAATCTGTAGTCATCTGACAGATAAGTCCACTTTAGTCTTACGAGGGGTGATCAATAAGTAATGATAATCAATATGAAACAGAACTATTAGTATAAAAAAAAGTATTTTATTTTTCAACATAGTCTCCTTGCAAGTTAATACATTTAGTGTATCTTTTTTCTAAGCCCATGATTCCCTTAGAAAATAATTCTTTGTCTTGACCCTCCCAAAATGCCTCTACTGCGGCCATCACTTCACTATTGTCCGCAAATTTGTTGCCCCGGAGGTGTTCTTTGAGCCGAGGAAAGAGGTAGAAGTCACTGGGAGCTAGATCTGGCGAATAGGGAGGGTGTTCGAGCAGTTCGAACCCCTTTCTTCAATGGCAGCCATCGCAACTGCGGCTTTGTGAGCCGGGGCGTTGTCTTGGTGAAACAGCACTCCAGCGCGCAGTTTACCGCGTCTTTTTGACTTAATAGCTTCTCGCAATCTTCTTATTTGGCCTGCGTAGTAAGAGCCTGTTATAGTGGCCCCCTTTTCCAAATATTCCACCATAATAATTCCTTCTGCATCCCAGAAAACAGACGCCATAACCTTTCCCGCTGAACTTGACACTGAATTTCTTCGGCGTTGGTGAGGAAGCTCGTTTCCAAGTCATTGATTGTTGTTTGGTTTCGGGATCAAAGTGGTGGATCCATGTCTCGTCCATGGTCACAAAACGCGATAAAAAAAATTCTTTATCGGCCTGGAACTTTTAAAGATTCACCCTCGAAATGTCGACTCGTTTCTTTTTTTGCTCGTCGGTTATCATTCTCGGTACCCAACGCGCAGAGACCTTTTTCATATGCATTTTGTTGACAATGATTTTTTGAACGCTGCCATAGGAGATCCCTGTGACCTCAGCTACATGCCTTACGGTCACCCTTCGATCGGCCAACACGATATCTTCCACTTTTTTGACGTTTTCTCCAGTAAGGGACGTGGAAGGGCGTCCCTCGCGATGTTCATCTTCAGTGGAGGTTCTGCCCAGCTTAAATTCCTTTGCCCAGCGTGCGACTGTGGAATATAGAGGAGCAGACTCCCCCAATGTTTCCTCTAAGTCGCTGTGTATGTCTTTGGTAGACATTTTTTTCAGGCAGAGGTACTTGATGACAGCTCTTATTTAATTTTTCTCCATTTTGATGTTTTCTCTTCGACAGTTCGTATTCAAATGAATGTATCTCCCGGTAATGGTGTCCTATTTATACATTTTTTTGAAGCTGAAGTAGTGGATATATAAGCAAGCAGAAAAAAAATAATTTGGGTTTTTGTGCGTTCTAGAAATACTCGATTATCATTACTTATTGATCACCCCTCGTACATTAGTCATTTAAGAGGAAGAGCTACGCTGATTTAAGCACGAATAAGCCGTCTCGACCGGGGCAGTACTACCATCACATAGAAGACCATCCTAATAATGACAGCATTCCTGCTGTCGTTTATCGTTGGTGAGTGTGAGACCGGAGGCCCAATCATTCTGCATCATTTGTGTGTGTATCACCATGCTGCATTGTCTTCCCTTACAATGAGGATATTGACCCCTAACCCTGGATTCTACTCATGCTTTCCACCAGGCAGAGTAGAGTCACTTTGGTAGGCTTAAAACTTTCAAGAAATAGTGAAACTAGACCTCAATGTGATTTTCATAGAGTAAACTTTAAAAACATCATCATCATCACGAGCCTATCGCAGTCCACTGCTGGACATAGGCCTCTCCAATTGCATACCACTTAGTTCAATCCTCGGCTACTCGCATCCAGCTCCCATCAGCCATTTTGCGCAAATCATTACTCCACCTGGCCTGTGGACATCTTACAAAACGTCCAAAACAAAACGTCTTTAGAAATATAAATTGTACCAATTCAATTGTTCCATGTTCTAAAACTTGAATCTGTTACAGCGAGTCGAAGCCGCGCCTAAGCCGGTGGTGGCAGAAGATGGCAGAAGTAATCTACTCAGCGAGATCAGACAAGGCATCGAGCTACGACCGGTTAGTAGATTTAAATGTTTTACTTTGTCATGTTTCATAGAATCACCGTCGCCAAAGGTGATGATATTTAGATTAAAATTTTAACTTAAAAACTTTTCCGAGTAACCAAATCGCGACAGGTATGCGGATTTCCCTCATTGAGGAGTTCCCTCGATTTATCATGGGTCCACATGGGAGAAACCAGCTTTCAAATAAAATAAAGTATTATTAAAATTGGTCCTTACTGAAACTGAAATAATAAGTAAACTTAAAAATTATCAGTTAAACTCGTCTAACACGCACTTTGTCGGGTAATAAAGGTATTCATTTAGCAATAGAATTATTAATGTATTGCATTGTTTGCATTCCGCAGGTGTCCCGTTCAGACAGTAGTAGCGGAGGTCGCGGCGGGAGCGGAGGCGGGGGCGGGGGCGGGTCGGGCCTGGCCGAGGCCCTGCAGCGCGCGCTGGAGGAGAGGTCGCGCGCCATTCACTCGGACTCTGACGACGACATGTCGGACGCAACCACCAGCGACGGCGAGTGGGACGACTGAGCACTACCACTACCATACACCACACATTTGTCACCATCTACTTACTGCTGCTTAGCTTCGCTCTCTCTCTACTCCACACAAACTATTATGTGCTCGTGGAAAACACCAACAGGTTTGGTTTGGATTTCGAGAAAATAATTTTCGGTATGTGTATTGTGCAATCTTTAGTAGGGATTAAAAGGCATGTACTAAGTTGATATCTATGTAAGAATGAGCAGTTGACAGAATACAAAATAATAATTGACGGATGTCGTAGTTAGTGTAATTTGCTTTTAATTTTTTAGCTGGTAACCGCATAGTTGATCCTAGTCAAACGAATGTGTGATGTTATGTAAAAATACTTTGTCACCATTAAGAAGTGTAGGAATATGCCTGTCCCGCTTTAGCCAGGCTTCCACTTGTGGAAAACCTGGAATGAGGAAAGATATAGTAAAATCGTCTCCGACCAATTGTAAGGTATTATTTTATTTTTTCTTTATAAAGGTAACCTTACCGACGCAGAACCGCATATCTATGTAAATAGTAATAATTATATATATATCGGTATTACATTTCAAAAATTGAATACCTATCTATTTAATATAAAATTAACAAAATAATGGTTGTTTTACATATTAAAAAATATTATTAGTAAGCTGGGCAATAACTGTCGATGTCTGCAAAACATTATTTACCAGTATTGATTATTACTTAAAAGTTAATGTTATTTTAAGGATTATAACCTTGTTACTTCTTTACTTTTTTCTAATAATTATGTCAGGACAGGAAAAATTCTACACAAAATAAAGTGCAATGCGACTGAACAGAGAACAGTTACAATTAAACGCAACTTAAGGGATGTTGCAACATATGTGTCAAGTGTCTTATATATGTATAATGCGTAGCGTAAGCTTCAATATTAGGAAACTATGACAATTCATATTTTCATTTGAGTAGGTAGTTTCAAATATGATCGTACATGTGCCACTTGTTGCTGTGAAATATGCGACGTAATAATTTTATTAGACTTGTTTCTAAAGGTGTAATACACACGTCTTTTTAACGTGCACGTATACGTACGCGAAGCTAGTGTACGAGCATTTCTTTTTGTGCCAGATCCGATGTCGAGTCAATACCGATTCAACGAACAGCGGTCACAGTGCTCAATATTATTGTAAAAATGAATTTAAGTCGTGTGTTATACCTTCAATTTGCATACATACAACTGCAGTGATAGATTAACTGAGTTATGTGGCAATTTTTCTTAGCTTAATTCGAGGCAGTGACATTTGTATTGAAAAATTTAAATTGGGACTCAAAGATTTTTCGACTAAAGCAAAATTAAATTTAGTTTTTTTTCTGTATTCTTTGTGTAAATACTTTTTGACAAAGTCTATATTAATTAATTAATTTGATATGTTACTTATTAATATTTTATTCGGAGGCCGTGGAGAGCTTTTCATCTAACTGTATGACAAATTTGTCTATAAATAAATCACTTTGTTTGTGCACCTCTGAATCGTTTCGGAGCTAAAGTCTGACGTCTCTATAAAGTATAAGTATGAATGTAAAATGTGTATATAATAATGTAGTAAATTGTAAAACTAAACAATGTGCTGTAATACGACTGAAAGAAACACGCGGTGATTCTAAGATAAATTGTATGTTAGGAGGCTCCGTGCTGCGAAATTTGTATGCATTCTTCAACGTTTCTTCTCCAAATTTAGTTAAACTTCAATAGGATGCGAAGCGAACTAAAGCCAATAGAAGGGGTAATAAATTTGTCAATCTGTATATGTTTGTAGGTTCCACCATTGCGCCTAAACTACTGAAGTAATAATTACCTAGGTGACATAGGCTATACACCTGAATTATACCAAACCTTTTTTAATCATTTTTCTTGTATAATAAAATATATGCGCGAAGAAACTGTCCTGAAGAAAATGAGATCTACTTCCACCACAAAAAATACATAGACAGACATAGATTAATAGTGACATATACCAGTTTAATCATCTGCTTCATAGCTCTAATCAATCTCAATAGAGGAACCTGAAAATATAATTTACATCTCTCATGTTCGGTAAGTAGGTTCTTATTACCTCCAAATGGGGCTTGTAGGTGACTAATTAGCGCTCTAGGGTAATAATGTAGCTAGAAAAGCCCTAGGGTGGTAAGTAATTAAAAAAAAAACACTTCTTCCTTTCAAAAAGTTCGAGTACATCTAACCATCATACTGGCAATAGACATCATGCATTCAGCCCAATGACCAAAGAGGTCGCTTTGCTATTCAGCCTTGTCTTCGTGTGAGTATTATAGTCATTAATTTTAAATATCGAAGGGTGAAGCTCAATTTCGTTGTTGAAAAAAAAAAAGTTATTTACTTGATTCTTTTTACTGAAAAAAGGCGGGTTTTATTCTTTTAATGCCGGTTTTTTTTCTACTTACCTCACAATCGAGATGTAAAGCAGAATAGTTAGCTCGGGTGTAAGCACCAATTGCACCCTCGAACTATAGGTGGGCGCCTAAATATCTCGGGCTGCAATTGATACCTTAAGCCCTTTGCTACTATCTACTATTATTATCTATTTATTACATTGTGGAGAATGTATGTAACATTTCGCAGCACAGTTCGAAATCTAGACTATTCTCTACAAACATTGGTGTTTGAAAAGACTAACATTATTCTATTTGCCGATTTAATAACTGGCTTCTTTAAAGTGTCTTCTGTTCTGTATATTTGATGTCGTCGTCAGAATGTGAACGATGTTTTATAATAGCTCTTGGTACATGTTTAATTATAAATATTTTTTTAATAATTTAGTGCATTGTCGTCAATTGCTAAGCTAAGAAAGGTAGGTTTTAATTTATTTATGTTAGACATGTTATCTTGATAGAATTAAGTTATCGATTGAACAATAAAACCTGATTGTTAGATGTAACAATGACGCAGAGTTAAAATTTGACATATATGTGATTGTGAGTGCCACTGACGACAATACACGAAATGTACGACTAAACTGCATTGATTCGTAAAATATATTAGCTAATAAACACTTTTAATAATTAATTTGCTCACCCCTAGACATTTATTCAAGATTTTGTAATATTAATTAAAATTATTCATATTTACTTGATGTAACTATCTGATGAGAACCATCGACAACAATATGTAATACCGTTTGCTGTTCTTCGCCATACCTACTTAGCAATATCAAAAGCAAAAAGTGGTGTCCAAGTATTTATATTTTATCTTATCGAATTCATCCTTTATTTTATGAAACAAAGGTTTACAAGAGTTATGACTCTGCTTAACCTTAGACTCGAAGCTTTTGGTAGAGTTACGCTAAATGATAAAGACAAATTATTGTCGATCCGAATAATTTAAACATACAAGTTTCTTCTTATTCAATAAGAAGAAACTTGTATGTTTAAATTAATACCGGAGGTACCGGAGGCCTAGTGTGTTTATTTCACATCGACTATATCGTCGCCGTGCCAAACACGGTCGCCGTTGAACGACTTTATTTAAACTCACACTGGGCCTTCTTATTATCTGTCATATTTGGATACAAAGACTAACGAACGTCGTATTAGAGTACCTCTTGTTGTCGATGGTTCTCACGCAGTTCTGATATATACTTAGAATTAACAACTTATTTAAACTTTAATTCCGTTCTCCCTATAGATCACTTTTATTCGAGTTAAACATCTTACATTGTATAAAAAAAGTTATAATAATAGATTAAGGGTTATCATTGTATGCATCTTATTGCAAATAACGATAGATATTTTTATAATTATTAATGTTTATAATGTATGTAACGTACCTGTAACATTTGAAGATTTTTTTGAAATGCTGATTGACTGACATACGCTATGAGAAGAAGCAATGCAATAAAAATACTTTCCCTTTTCAGTAAACTTTTGTAATTGACAGTTTTAATTTCAAATTTCAGAAACTTGACGAGATAAACAGTAAACACTTTTAATATTTTTTGACAGTATCTTGTTAGAAACAGGTTTTTTTGTGATATTTTAAGAGAATTGGATATTGACTTAGGACATATTTATTTTATATTTATGATAATCATTTAAATTGTAAAGCAAGATATTATTGTACCGAGAACTTAGCGGGTTAAATTTTTATTTTTATTTTGAATAGCTAGCTAGAAAACTATAGGATATAATAACAGAAACAGACTATACTAGCTTAATGCTACTAATATGTTGGTCAATTAGTAATCACAAAACTATGTTGAGTAAATAAAACCATTATTAAAATTTCCATGATCATTTATTTCGTTACCATCAACAACCTACACATAGAAGACAAAGAAATAGTATGCCTAGATAAGGTCATAATTAAAAATTCCTAAAAAAAAATAATCACAAATAATATTTAGAAACTTCTTTATATAATAAATTGGAATAATCACTACGTAACCTATTTTAGTATATCTAAAACTTTGACTGAACTTAATGCAAACTTAAAGCTAACTTATAATAGGTACATACTCTCTTTTGGCTACAAGTTAGTCAATTTAAAAAAAATGTTTAATTAGTTACAATACAAAAATAATCCAAAATAATTAGCAGTAGCATCTAACAATTGAAACAACCACCAAATAATTAAGTATTATGTATTGATATAGATAATTGTCAAAAATGCCTTATTAAACGTGCTAAGTCATGATTTAGATGTTGCGACCAAATCATAGAACAATCACCAGTCACCACAGCCAGTCGTGAGAGGAGACTACCCGTTTTCACCAACAACAGTTAAACAGTCGCCTAACTATGAGCCCCCTAACATAGGTGGCCCCTAAATTTTACAAAAAGGTTGGTGAAAACGAAAATAACATCATGGGTTACCTATCTGGCGCCTTAAATTTAAGGAACATCTGTGAGAATGGGCCATAAGCTTCTGCGTATATGATATTTCGGAGAACGAAGTTACTGAGGCAAAGTATCAAGTGAATATGAGAAAAAAGTGAAATATCACACAACTAGAAAGCAATTTAAAACTCAGTAGATTTACGATTTTTGAACTCCATGTTACGAATATCCAATATTAATGTTAATCCAATATTAATATCCAATTTTTTTTTTTTATATGTTTAAGTTAATTATAGATTACTTTATAGGGAAATATAATAATTTATTAAATGCATGACAACAGTACGCAGTAGACAATTCAATGATCTGGCCACAACAATAATTACATACAGTATTAAATTATAATCAACTTTAATTAAGTTTTAATCATCATTTATTTTAATTTACTCAACAACATGACATCAAAATCTTACATAGCCTATATAGAATAGATTGGCTTATTGCTATGAAAAAAAGTGCTATTGAATTACTTTTTACAGAGGGGTGACGATGACAACAGGACAGAGGGCCTAGTATGAGTTTATCGATGTCCGCGAAATAAACACACTAGACCCTCAGTACAGAATACGCTGTACTGTAATCATGGCAATACGCTACTGTGAAAACTAGTCTTATTCAATACTTGCAGTAATTTCAATAGATTTTTTATTTAATATAATGGACCCTATCCATTCTATTTCTCCACAGCTTTTATTTTCCGTCATTTTGGGACTTAACATGTCCTACAAATATTTTACAAAGGATAATAAAAGGATCATTCATACTATGCCCAGGACAAATTAACGTAAATAAAAATAGTGACTTAATAGCAAAATAAACGTTTCCACCCATAAGAACTTTACACACACTGCTGTCTGACCCTCAACTAGGTAGAGCCTGCTTACACGGTAGGGCATTCCCCTCTGTCAAAGTCTTAAGCCCAAATGGGGCATATGCAATACACTGTTGTTTTCACCGAGCAATAACTGACAAATTGTTTTGTATCTGAACAACACGCCTTTGGTCCAGCCGGTGTTGCTCTATGTTGCTTTGATATTTCTAAATACATATCTCGTATCTCGAAATATTCAAATTGACAGCAAAGCCAATAAATCATTTCAAAAATTCATAACGGGTAGATTACAATCTTTATACACTGCAACTTGGCGAAGAGGCCTTGCTAAAAATCTAATTCCCGACCATTTGGCTTAGCAAATAGCCCCCTAGCCAAGATGCCGTTTTCGTTTTCTATTCTCTTATTTCACTTGGACTACTAGTTAGCTATTCAGCCCCCTGAAGTTGTAAACGTTTTTCGTTTTGTATTCTCTCATATCATTGGCTAATGTCATTCAGTCAAGTGATCAAAACAAAATATTAGCCAATGAAACAAGAGAATAGAGAAATAATTTTTGTTTGATAATCTGACAAAATTTTAATTTAATATTCCTTTAAACTCGACGCAGTTGACAAGAATATAAAATTATGTTCTACTTAAAGAAGCGGTATAAGATTTTAAATACTAGGTACTTATTCTAGGGATCAGTATATATTTACATATGATGATATAGATCACTAGTGTCGTTCGTTCGTGCACTGTATAAGTAATATGGTCACAAAGCAGAACTCTTGTAAGACCCATTTTTAGATGGTTATGTGTAGTATGAGTACAATACTTCATTTAGGTATCTGCTTGAGATTCATGCAAGAAATAAATACTCATTATTTAATTTCTTTAGAAGTATATATTGCTTCGATTGTATATTATCCATTAGTATTTTTAAACCTTTTCAATCAGAACAGTACTAAACTAACGGTGGAAGGTTATTTTCAAGATAAATGATGTTAAATCGGAACACCCTAAATTGAATAGAACTTACTTACTTTAAATGCATATTTCGGATACCTATATATAAATTGGATTCAACATATTTTGGAACACAGTCCCAGTTAGTATACTGAAAATGAAACATTATCAATATCCCGTTTTACACTTAGTTACAAAAAATGGTATTGCTGGCTATTTATTTTAACTAGTTACCATTTACAATGCAGATATTATTAAAGAGATATTTGTCTACAATAGCTTATTTCTATTCTTAGAAACTATACGTTAAAGAATTAAAAATCACAAGCCAGTAAAAATAATGTTTCTAACAATAAGTGAAGAGCTTGCTGCGAGCTACCTAATTTCAAATTAATATACTTAAATTTTATCCAAAATAATAAAAAAGAAGCTTTAACAAATCACATAGTTGCAACTGAATTGAAACACTTAATACATATCATCATATTCAATCATCATCATCAATAACGATAGTATCAGTATGATTTTGGGCTACAGTATCCACGTCAGAATCATCATCGGTTAAGTTTACAATATTATCGTCCACGACTTCGGGATTCATTTCCTTTTGGTAGAGCGACAACACATCAGATATAATCGGCGACTGGATAGACAACGGTTGATTAGTTATATTATTTTCATCAATATCAATGTCTTTAATATCAATGTCATTGTCGTCTTGACTCTCTTCATCTTCACCGCACACCTGAATAGCCAAATCGTCTTCCTCTTCTTCGTCGTCAGTATTGCCATAATACTTCTCATCGTCCTTCATATCTTTAGGTACGTACGAGTTTATCAGTTCGTTCAACTTCACATCACAGGTGAATACTTTAGAAGGATCAGAGTCTTCTTTGTCACATTCGTGCAAAGAGAATAGTTTGGAGGATGTGAAGTATTTGTGACAAGACTGGCACTGGTTGAGCAAGTGCGCGCGGTAGTGGTTGTGCAGGTTGGGGAAATCTTCGCCGCACACCACGCACGGCTCCGGCTTCACTATAGCTCTGTAATGCATCTTTTTCATCGCCTTATGCACGAGTTTCATGTGCTTCATAAAAAGCCCGTACTTTACGAATTTCTCACCACATTTCTTGCACTTTATGGGCTTCTTGTTATACTTTCTGCTTCGGTGTGAGAAGGCATGGATGTTGAATGCATCCATAGTCTTGAACTTAAGTACACAGAACCTACATGATATAGAACCTGAGCCCTTGTGGATGTGTTCGTGCATCGCTTTAGAACTTTTTCTGGTGGTCGGTTTAAAGCAGAAGCTGCACTCCTCATACTTAGGTTTCTCGATGGTGCTGTCCACACCGTTGGCGTTTTCGTCGTCATCGCTTTCTATAGAGCACAGATGGTTATCGAAATCAGCCGTAGAAAAGAAGTATTCGCCGCATTTTTTGCACCTGTTTTCCTCGTGATACATTAGATGTCTTTGCAAATTGTAGAATGTTTTGTTACAGATTTTGCATGTTTCCTCTATCGATTCCTTCGGCATCGTCACCCACTCTTTATCATCGCCATGGACGTCCCTCATATGATAAATCATGTCTCGGAACGCTACGAATGTCTCATCACAATGTTCGCACTTGGTCGGGTCGTCTACATTTTGCTGCGCTAAATGGTGATTCTTATGTTTTCGATAAACTGTCATCGTGTTAAACTTTCGCTTGCAATAAAGACACCCATAGTATCCAATAGTACGATGATAAATTTTGTGAGTCGACAGAGCATAGTCATTCTCGAATACTTTAAAGCAATAATCACATACGATTTCTTTTTTGCCTGACGAAGCTTCCCTGTTCACTTTGATACCGTGTTGCGTGCGCAAGTGACAGTCTAGTTTTACCTGAACATGGAAAGGTTTGTAACATTTGTGACATTTTATTTTCTTGGTATAAATCTCCGTGTCACCCAAAAGTTTCTTTTTATTACATGAAAATGTGAGATGACCCTCTAAGAACCGAAGAGAGCTAAAGTAATCAAAACAGTAGTTGCACCTTAAAGAATTATGATAGTCGAGGTGGCGCTCGAAGTTTCCTTTGCTGGCGAGGACCTTCATACAGATGGAGCACTGCAGGTCCTTGAGCGGTCCGGCCAGGCGCTGCTCGGTTCGGTCCGCGATCCACGTCTCCTCGATGCCGTGGACGTCGCGCACGTGGTAGTGCAGATCGTAGCCTCGCCCGAACGTCTCTTCACAGTGCGGACATTTCAGAGGGTTGTCTAAGTACTTCTGTGTCAAATGACCCTTGATGTGCACTCTGTGATTCTTCAATGATATTGTCTTCTTTCCGCAGAACTTACATTTAAAGAATTCTGGCTTCCTTAAATGCGCTTCTTCATGCGCTTGAAGTCTTCTCTCATCTAAGAACACTTTGGCGCATAGCTTGCATGAAAAGTAAGGTTGTGCGGGCGCATCCGGGTCAGACTTGATCATCTTACTCTCGGGGTGCGTACGTCTGAGATGCCGGATGAGTTTCACTAGGTCATTATAGTACCGAGAGCATATTGGACACTTCACTTTATCTTTTCTGATGTTCTCTAACCTCTTTTTATGCGATTGGTGATCGAAATTGTGGCCCTTGACATGTTTTTTGAAATAACCTTCGTCTGTGTATCCTTTACCACAAATGTTGCACTTGTAGGGCCCATTGTCGTCTTCATAATGCATTCTCGTGTGAATTTCGAGTCGTCTTTTATTAGTAAATTTGATTTTGCAAATCGTGCATTCGTGCCGAGCGCCGTATAAGAAAGTCTTAGAATTGTGCCAAATGAGATGATGTTTTAGAGAACTTTCAGAATCGCAGACCTTACCACAGTGCACGCAGGTATGGGTTCCGTCGAAGGTGTTCTTGTCGGCAGTGTTAGGTAAGACGGAACCGACGATGGTGTTTTGAACGCTTTCTCCTCTCTTGTAGTGTATGGCCATGTGAGAGAGGTACACTTTTCTATGCTGGAATACTTTTTCGCAAATGGAGCATTGGTAGTCTTTGTTCTTGAAGCGAGTTTGTTTGTGGTAGGTCATATGCGCTTGAGCGGCGCGTAGGTGTTTGCTCTTGCGTCCGCAGATGGTGCACGTAAGATGTCTCGGATCCAGATTTGTGTCTGTGTAGTGTTCGCGCATGTGTAGCTTGTAGTGACATTGGAATCTGAAAGCCTGCAATAGGAAGTTATAAATGTTAACATTTTAAACAAGACAATGGCAATCAAACAGAGGTAGATTTCAGATTGGATTGTCAAACATTGTACTGTACATAGTGAACATACCTCTTTACAGACAAAGCATTCGTATTTCTTTTCCAAGTTCTTGCCCACATTAGTGTGCCAATTCACGTGTCTCTTCAGTGATATCAGTGTGGGCATCTTCTTCCCACAGATGGGACACGTAAAGCCACTCAGGTTTACTAGTGGCTTGCCGTCATTCTCAATCGGAACCTCACCAAAGTCGTTGTGACTCTGGATCCAATCCAGCGGTTCCGACTTTGTCACAACGACCTCACAAAAATCCGACGGATTTACCGTATTGATTTCCACTTTCTGTTTTAATCTATGTACTAGTTTTATATGAGTTGCGAGTGCACTGCACGCTTTAAATGTGGCTTCGCATTCCGCGCACGTGTACAAATTTCTGGGCTTCATATTCTTTGAAATGTGCGTTTGATTGTGCTCATTTATGTCGCCAACTTTCATTTGCAGATCGCAGATGAGACAGCGGACGGAGCAGTCCTTGAGGTAGATCTTGGCCCGTTTGTGGCCCGAGCTCATGTTATGCTTTGTTCTCTTGTGGTGTAGCAAAATACGTTTGTAGGAGAATCGTTTCTCGCAAATATCGCACGTGTTGTCTTCTTCTTCTTGACTAGATTCTGATTCTGATCGATACCGCTTCTCGCTCAAAAGACTTGTGGAAGCTTTATCAGGCGGTTCGATTTTAACTTCAACTGGCGGGGCATCTGTGTGAAACCTTTGTTGATGCGTTAACAAAGCTTTTTTGTATTTAAATTCTTTGTCACAAACTTCACATTTCAACGGGCCTCCAGCTGGATATGTATTGCTTTGCACTGAATGGACAGAATCAGCATCATCCCTGAAAATGGTAAATTAAAAAATGTATTTAAACTGGAAAATAATTTTCTCGATGTGTGATTCAGCTGAGCGTATGAGCTACGTTTTAGGTGGATGAATTTAAGTAAATTTTTATTGCTATCTAACAGATGTATGATATGGGACTGCCTACAAAAGCATCTTGAATTCAGATTTGTAGTTAAAACTCAATAGACTTCTAAGAATAAATTATGAAGTTTATTTGGGAAAAATACTACAGAACAAGTGTACGACGACATTACCTGGAATCATTTTCAAGTGTGCCATCATCCTGGATATTGGACACATGAGCGGACAAGTGCTTGATTAGTTGTTCCTTAGACGATAACTTCTTTGAACACACCCGACACTCGTGGTATTCGTGCATTTCAATTTCCGGTTCCACGTAAGTAACGCGAGGTTCAAAGTGCATATTCCTAAGATGTTGAAAGTAAGACATCCTCCTAGATGTAAATTTGTCACATACAGGGCACACAAACGGCTTAGTCTCATCCAACTTTGGACATTCGACAAAGTGCGCATTGTGTTGCTGATAGTCATCGAACATGATATTGCAATACAAGCAAGGAACTGGCACCTTTCTGTTTGCATCAGCTTCTCTCTTCAGAACAGCAGCATGAACTACTTTCATATGTTTCGCTAAGTTATCCTGAGTTTTAAACGTAGCGACGCAATATTCACATGGTATTGTTGGCGCAGTCTGCAGTGGTGTATTTGTTTTTGCATCTATAGGCGCTAGGGATATAAGTAGCTCTTTCTGTGGTGACTTAACAGGTGTTTTCAAGCACACATCAGCGTGACGTTTTAGCATTATCTTCAGTTTAAAGGTTTTACCACATTTATCACAGCTCAACTTATCTTCGACATCTGCAGCATCCTCGATACTGTTCTTTGGTTCGTCTACAATGGTATTTACGTCACGTGTCTTATTATTGCTTTTAGAATGAACTCTGATGTGGTTGGCCAAACCTTTGTAAGTTGGAAACTGTTTCGGACATGACTTGCACTTGAACATCTTCTTTACAAGTGGTTCATCCGAGTCAGTTTCTGGTAAGTATGATCCACTATTATTGTCCTCATAGTCAGAGTCTGGCTGTGAAGTGTTTTCAGATGGCAAGCGGGGCCTCTTTTTATGAGAATTTTTAAGTTCCTCGATCCGCTTTGAGCCAGTTGGTCTAAAATCGCTGGCTGACTGACCACCCATCGAGATGTTTCCATCGCTCTCCACACTACGTTTCCGCGTTCTGGTAGCTGGAGATATCTTTTCTTCAAAGGAAGACGAGGGTTTGGTAAGGTTAGAGCTGTCAGTGTGATTTGAGAAGGCAGAGTCACTACTCTGTCTGTTAGGTGGTGGTGGACTGATACTGAATCCTGAAACAAAGGTCTTTGTTAAAAAAGAATTCAGCATGCAATTATATTTTAAATGCAAGAGTAACTGTCTGTCTGTCGCGCTTTCAAGCGAAAACTATATTTAAATGAAATTTGGTACGTAGATAGTCTAGAGCCTGAGAACGGACATAGGTTACTTTTTACCGCGATTCGAAAGCTTGTTTTAATACCTATTCAATGATACCAAAATAAGCCGTTATAAGTTTATCCTGCCGCCAAAAAGTAAATAAAAACAACGAAAACCCGAGAATTACTCCCTTAGATCACCGCTGTTTGCCAGACTAATTGCAGGTATAAAAGCTATGTTTAGAGTCAAAGTCATCAGATGCATTTTAACGCTCGAACTGAAAGGACATCGAGTTATTATAGCTGCATTTATCAGAAGAAAATGGATACTACTCCGGAAAAACCCGCTCAGGTCATTGCTCTAATTGAAACGGGCCAGAACCAGATTTATAGCCAATATTCAATTCTTCGCGTGTACCAGCGAAACTGGTGGCTATGAACGACGACGGTGGATCTGGTCGAGCCAGAGCTACATCTCAACGCGATAACCGATTTCTCGTTACGGCGGCTTTACGAATTCGTCGTGTGACTGCGCTTGATCTTGCACATCATCTCCAAGAGGTGCATGTGGAAGTCAGCCGGTGGACAGTCAAAACAAGACTTGCTGAAGGTGGCCTGACTAAATTGACGCCAGCTTACCATTTTCCGCTCGTCTTTGATTTGCACAGAAACATGTGGACTGGACAGTCGACCAATAGAGAGCAGTACTGCTCTCCAGGGTGTGTCTTCAGGGCAATGATGGACGAGGACGGGTTTACAGAAGCCCTACAGAGAGATTTGCCCACAGTGTTGTATCACGGAACATTCTGGGGAGGAATCTCTCTCTAAGCCATAACTGAGCATGTCTTCATCGTTTGGGCCAAAATAAGGCGTCATACAAGAGGACTAACTGCTGAAGTTCTCCAGGAACCGTACCATTTAGCGGTTTCGTCGGAGAGAACTTTCTCTTTATGCATAACAATGCAAGACCATGGGGTATTGAGCAGCATGGGCTGCTGTTGGTGTACAATAGTACCTTCAAGAGGTGGGTATTCACGTGATGGAGTGGCCAGCTCGGAGTCCGGACTTAACTCCGATGGAGCACTTGTGGGATAGCTTAATTTAAAAAAAAAAGTGGCCGAAATATTGCTCCAGATAATCTCCAGGAGCTACAAACTGCGCTCAAGGAGAATTGGGATGCTATCCCAGTAGAGAGGAATTGCCGGTTCTGGACCACCGGAAGTCCAGCCTAAGTAGAGCTTTGTTAGTAGTGTATGTTTGGTTCATGTTATGTTGGTTTATCGTTTAGAAGGCGTTCAAAAAAGTTTGGACTGTTGTAAATTGAGCTGTGTGGAGTATGTTTTTGGTATGTGTCGGATGGTTCTTGGTGGTTGATTGAGTACAACAATGTTGCTTGGGCGGATACTGAGGTTGCAATATCTGCGTGTGAATGTGATAAGAAGCGACTTTTGCCTTACAGCTGAGGTTCGGCGCGCGTGCGGAATGTGTGAGTGAGGCCATTGTATGATGTCTTGCGAGATGAATTTATGTTCATTGTTTGACTTGATGTGTGGTGAGAAAGACTGTTTTATGAAGTTTGTGAAGCGTCTGTCCAAGAGAGAAGAAATGGAAATTAAATGTAATTGTTGTTTGGGTAAGGATGAGGTTGGGCTTTCGTCACCAATGAAGCCTAACGAGAAAACTCGGAATTTTGTATTTGGGGAGACAAAATTTCCGATCTTCGATTTGAAAGTGACTCGATTGTAAAGTTTTAAGGAGTGGTCAAAGTCTAGGCGTCCAAGGCCGGAAGCACTAGCGGATGCTGTTTTTTTTTTACATTGGTGCGGGTGACAAGACCATGTGTTTCTGTTGTGGTGGTGGTTTGAAGGATTGGAAAGAAAACGATGATCCATGGCAAGAACATATCCGATGCTTTAGTCGTTGTGCTTTTGTGAAAGGTAAATTGATGAATTGTGAAAAGCTATGAAATAAAATACGATAATATGATAAATGTCTTTTATTTTATGTTAAAATGACCCCAAGCCAGCGTGTTTACACCATCTATACAAATGTATCGCTTATCGTCTTTACCGCAGATGACTTCCTCCTTTTGGTTTGAGTGTATACATTATGCTTATCGCTGTGGAATGTTTTCATGATAACATATTTGACATAGTTGAGGTCGAGAGCATGGGAATAATGTTGAAAGTTTAATTTTCTAACAATCGCAGCTGAACTACCTTTGTTTTTCTTCACTGTGTAACCATAATTATCTAGAATGTAGCTGTACATTTTGGATCTTAGTCCAAAAAACTCTTTTATAATACGACCGTTATTTTCATCTTTCATTAGACCAATGACTTTTTTGTTGCATCAGAGGTGTCAAATCTAGACTGTACATCCGGTTTGATGTCTTCATAAAAGTTATCAGTTTTAATTTCATAGATGAAGGAATCTGTGTCGGTGTACAGTAATTGTATATTTTGATTATATTTAGGTTTAATGTATGAGTAGTGAAAGTTGTACATGGCATATTTGGCGAGTTCTAGGACAGTAAAACCAACATAGACGGGTTTGCTGTAAGTTATTTTTGTTTTATTCATTTGTACTGCTGTGAAGTGTTCGGTGATGATTTTACAGCTGTGGAAATTGGGTTGAGATATGAACCTCACGACACCGTAATGTTATTTGGTTGATGTTTTCATATCACCCCAGGCGATGCAAAGTTTCACATCAATTCTTTTAGCTACATTTTCTATTGTTTTATCAAAAATAGAGTTGATCATGAGTTTATAGAAGTCTTTTCCGAATGAGTTTGTTGCCAAGGTCCTTTTATTGGTGTTGAAATCGATGTAAGACTTGAGCCATGGAGATTAGTGGAAAGATAAAATTCTATGCATCTTTTTACAAATTAATCCGTTCTGGATGCACTGTTGTAAGTTCATATAGTGAATGATGTATGTAGTTTGTTTTATTATCTAAAGAGAGTAAAAGTTTTTTAATTTTACTATTGGGTGGTGCTTTCGTTTCCGCACAAGAAGGGTAATTGTTGTGTGATATATGTAGGGAAGGTGGATAGTCTAAGTCCACTTTCAAAATGTAGCCAATTTTGGAATCACATTTTTGGGTAAGTATATCGAAAGCAGCAATTTCGTCCTCAGTCATCCATTTAAAATTAGCGTGGGGTAAGTATTGACTCATAGCATAGCCATATAAGTTATTAACATCCAGATAAATAATGGATTTACTCTCTTCAGTGGGGTTGAATGAGGTCATGAATTTGTTATTGGCCTTGGCGTGTCTTTTAGAAACTTGACTGATCCCCCCTCGAATGTTGTATGTTGTAAGAATTTAAGCATTTCATAGGTAATCAGTGAGAAGTTCGAGATTTATTTTAGTCTCTCTCAACATAGCATCCCACGAGACTCCGGGTGCTGTGAGGTACATGAAGGGGTCTAGTTTATATGCCGCAGTGCAAATGTTACGAAAGTTTTCAAAAACTTCAGCTGGCAATAGGACATCGGTTTTGAGATATAAGTCGCAATATTCGCCCGATGTGTTCAATTTGAATATTCGCCATACCGTTTGTGCGTGAGCATAATCACTGTTGGAAATGGATGTTTGTGTTAATTCGCTATAAAATGATTGTTTACTAGGCAATGATTTTTCTTCTAGCCTGCTCCATGAATCCATGTATTCGTAGGGGAAAACCCCTTTACGTGTTAAAAGATGCATTTGTCGATGATTCGGAAAATATTTGGGTAGTATATGAAACTGCTCTACACACAGATTTTTTTACCAGTTTATCTAAACTTGTAGCCATAAATTTGAAAAAATGAAAAATGAATGAAACGAACCGCATAGTTATGTCACTGTCTCGCACATATTTTTTTTTTTACTGAATGATGTATATTTTTCATTGTGTTGCGCTATGCATTTGATTGTATCACCTGTCCGAGTGGATAGTTCTTTAATAAATAAATGACTATCGTAACCGCTTAAATTATGAAATAGTATTGGAACATAGTTGGGATTTGTGTATTTAAGGTTACATTGATTATGGGCAAATCTTCTGATTTTCCCCGTAAGATGGCAATTATCAATTACCTTGTCCTCGGGTGATAACAACGGTTGTTCACATATATTGCAATTGGTTGTGTTCATATTATTTTTCATAAATTCACATTCATTTTCGATTTTCGGGTGTGTGGCGACTTCCACATTCAGCGCAAGCAAAAACATACAACAGCGCCATCTACCGAAGGAACATTGAACTACGGAGAAAACACGTAACGATCTATACGGAGTAACTACTAATCCTGCATCGCGAAAGTAATATTCTCGCGCCGATTAGCATATATACAACATCCCAACATCAACTGTTGGGCAGTGGCCCACCAGGCATGATCACCTCGCCTGGTCGGAGGATCCTCCCTTTGTGTTGGAGGAACACGACACCCGTTCCTCCACAGTGGTGACCTCGACGTGATTGGAAGCAGCCTTCAAGAAAGCAGATCAGCAGCGCCATCTTGTTCACTCCCACAGCGATGTCTCGGCCAGCCAGCAACCTCGGCCTCAACAGGGACACCACACGCAGGACGCGACCGCTCCAGCCTGGTAGCCCCTACCGCCTCAACAGCGTCTAGGCACAGCACACTGCAACTACGGTCCACGTAAGAAGAGCATCTCTCTCCCGTCTACGCAGCAGCCAGCCACTACGCAGCAATCACCCCGACTCACTGGGGACTTCACCGCAGCACCAAGCACCGCAAGCGATTCCGACTCACTGGGATCAGCGGACTTCAGCCCCGACTCACTGGGACTAGCGGCATACAGTTCCGACTCACTGGAACTAGCGGCACTCAGTTCCGACTCACTGGAACTGCTCACTCCTGGCACTGGCAAGCTCCGCAACAGAGCACAGACAGCTGACTCCATCATATATCGACCTCTGGTCTTGGAGGGGAGTGATGTGGCGACTTCCACATTCAGCGCAAGCAAAAACATACAACAGCGCCATCTACCGAAGGAACATTGAACTACGGAGAAAACACGTAACGATCTATACGGAGTAACTACTAATCCTGCATCGCGAAAGTAATATTCTCGCGCCGATTAGCATATATACAACATCCCAACATCAACTGTTGGGCAGTGGCCCACCAGGCATGATCACCTCGCCTGGTCGGAGGATCCTCCCTTTGTGTTGGAGGAACACGACACCCGTTCCTCCACAGGTGACACTTTTTTTGAATAGATTTCTGCAATATCACTAACGTCCGAGTAAATATTATCTACAAACTTTTGTACGCAATCCTTGCCTCGATATGGGACAAATTTTGATAATGAAGTGTCATAATTGCAATGTACGTAGTTTCCAAAACTGCAATGAACGTGTTTATGGGTGTAATATGTACTTTTAATTTCACTTGCACTTGTAACAGGCTCTAAAATGGATTCAAAATCTGCATATATAACGAAAGGTACATGTAATTGGTAAGGTGGCTGATGTTCTTAAAATACACACATCAAAAGTGTCTAGGGATCAACATATATTTTTGCAATAACTTTTCTCCTGATTGATATTAATTAAAAATTTCTTTAAGGATTCATCAAATAAAGTGTTTTCGTTTGTCACAGTAACGATAAACCAAGTCACCTTTGCATTAGTAAAGAAATTTGCCATTTTCCTAATAAAGGGATTTTTGACATTTGAACCACTAACATTAAAGTTCGAAAAAAAGACTGAAATAACAGTTTTCTTTAAAATTTTATTAGGTAACTTAAACAATTAATAATCCGTGTTTCTACCGCGAACACTAACAACACAAGAACATCGGTTTGGCATACTCAAAATGAGTTCATCCAAATCACGCTGTGGAATGGCCGCCCATGTTCGTTGCAACAACAAAAAAAGGTCTTCTTGCGACTGGATACCCTCCATATTCGGCAGAGCTCTTCTCTGTAGCATATCCCATGCATGCTCAATCGGGTTCAAGTCTGGCGACTGAGCAGGCCAGGGCAGGACATTGATGTTAGCTGCGGCGAGAGTCTGTCTTACAACTCTTGCGGTGTGCGGTCGTGCATTATCATGCATTAACTGAAATAAGGGACCGATTTGCACTTGTAGAGGAACGATGACGTCTGATACAATCGTCTCAGCATAAATTTGAGCGTTGAGGTTGCCTCTGATCCAAATCAACTCAGTTCTTCCGCCGATCCAAATACCCGCCCATACCATGATGGTTCCACCACTATAAGGATGGACTTCCTGGCAGGATTTTAATCGCTGTTGGCGTCCAGGGGTTCTCCAGTGTCGTATACGTCTTGTATCCGGTCTCATACCAAAACGAGACTCATCAGAAAAGCACACGAAACGCCATTGTTCTTCTGCCAATTTCTGTGTTCAAGAGCCCATTGATATCGAATCCTACGATTGTGCATTGCTATAGGTGGTACCCGTAGCGGTCTTCGGGAATGAAGGTTCACTTCATGCAAGCGGTTTCTGACTGTTTGGTCGCTAATTAAGTTCCCTGAAGAGTGATGAAGCCTCACGGCTAACATCATGGCGGTTATTGTTGGAGCTCTTCGAGTTAAGATTTGAATGTATCGGTCTTGTTTCCGTGTGGTGCAGCGATACCGTCCTCCATGGCGCTCAGCCACGGTACCAGTGCTTCGGTAACGTGTCCAAAGTCGACTGATAACACTCTGACTTGTATTCAGAGCTAAAGCCACAGTACGTTGCCGGGAACCAGCTTCTATCATTCCCACGGCTCTGAGCATTTCTTCCCTGCTTAAATGACGTCGCCGCTCCATAATAACGTTGGTTTTAATCAGTAGTAGGGAAACAGTAGCACTAATAATTTCTTCAATGCGTTGTATGTTTTTATAGGGAAAATATTGGCAGCTGATTTTCATCTTTTACTCGAATTTGATTGACAGTTCCTGATTCAAATTATGAAATGCACCAAAAAGGATCCATATAAATTTATAAAATCATAAATTTATTACAAAGCCACATCTCAATCTCAAGAAATCCGCATAAAAATGCTTGATCCCTAGACACTTTTGATGTGTGTATATATTATAGTAATTTGGGAGCAAATCAAGCGTTATAAGTTTTTAATCCAACAAGTGTCCTTTGATGATCTTGTTTTGAACACCTTCAAAGTACAAGAGGTTTACAGTACGATCATTCGTTTTTGATGTAATATACAAAGGAACAATATGGTAGCTTTTTTTTTCTCTTTTCAATGCCATACACATTCACATTGATTTGATTGAGCATTTCAGTGTTTAATTCCTTTAATGGTGACTGGTAGATCAATACCTTCAGTTTTGAAGAGATCCTTGTATGATGGGTATGAAGATGTTCTATCTGAGTGTACGTCAACTGGATGAAGAGCGCTTGTTATTGCCCAAAATAGGCAAGCATCATCATTATTTTTCACGTTGACACAGGCATGTTTATTGCGTATCCAAAGTGAAAGTGGTAAATAAGTGCTTCCTCTTATCAGAACATACTTGTTGATGTTAAGTTCCAAAAATTCATTTTTTTCCAAAGCCCACCCGCTGTGTCTTGAAATTCCTCACTCTTACGCGATAGTATGGAACATGCATTATCGTAAAAAGCAGATAAATCAGACGACACCTGTAGGCTTACATTTTTCATATTAAAAGATTTCAGATCTTTAGTCACTTCTTCATCTCGTATGATAATTTATGTGCAGAAAAGTTCCAGTTTAACCTTGATATTTGAGTTAGCTTCCACTTCAAGCCTGAGTATCCGTTGTACCTTAGTCGCGACTTTGTTTAGATATATTTTTGGCTCCAAAATACTTGATGTTCCATTAATTCGATATGTAACTATTCTACACATGTATGCTGAGTTTATAACATATGTGAAATAGTCTCCACAATCTTGTTTGCAAAGCAAGATATGACGTTTCGTTCTTGAATGAGCAATTAACTGATTATTATGAACAAGAACATTACAAAAAGGACACTTGTACATGGTGTATGTAAAATGTGTACCTGGTCCTTGTGCATTGTCTAAATTCATCATTCCCGTTTCAAACCTCCACGGTTGTGATTTTCGTTGCTGTCGTTGTTTCAACGTAGTCAGCTCATCTCGCATTACCACACCCCGAAAATGTGGGAGAAAATTCCAGCTTCTTTTACAAAAAAAATCCAAATTTTTAACCATATACCCATCTAAATCTATAATATACTAGCTTTCCGCCCGCGGCTTCGCCCGCGTGGAATTCGTTTATATCGCCCGACACGGTAAGGGTAGATTAAACAATCTGACATCATTTTATGTTTGATAATAAGGAACTTCGACACAAACTTTCGTCCCCTATTTCAAACCCTTCTACCTGTATTTTCGCGATAAAAAGTATCCTATGTCCTTTCCCAAGTTCAGTTCTATCTTCATACCAAATTTCATCAAAATCGGTTCAGTGGTATAGGCGTGAAAGCGTAACAGACAGACAGACAGACAGAGTTACTTTCGCATTTATAATATTAGTAGGGATTTTACTATTGACATTTTCATATACTATCTAGTCCACCAAATTGCAACACCAGCCAACAATAACATGTTTAGCACTATATTTTCCAAACTTTCAGAGAATACTGTATGGAAGCAGTCTGATGGCAAAACTGATATAATTTCAAGCCACTCTTCACACTCAACGTTCCCACTGGTATTATTGATTGCATCACAGATATTATCCCAAACTCGAAGCTCCGTAAATTTCGTCATCCAGACAGTCACTATTAGTATAAATACGACAAAGAAGGATATTAACATCTTCGCATATTTGAGATAGGGGCACTGCTCGCTTCTACACACGTAAACACCTGTCGCTGCTGAAAAACTGCACTCAATCCCTTTTAAAGCCACCGTATATGGTAACAAGCATAGCGTCGTACATGGTCATTTTAAAATTATCTTGAAAAACTGCAATAAAAATTATATTTTTATTATACTAATAACCCATCTGTGAAGATGATTTTCCATGTTTTAACATTTGGACCCTTATTTATCATATACACTCTGGTCAAACATATCATCACTGAGATCATTAAATCTCGACGGTAGGGTAATTATATACCCATTGTCTAATTGAACAACCGTTTGCATCGTATTCACATAATACTTCGAAGTCACTCGAATCACCTCAATAATTTTATGGGGTTTATCTATTTCAAGATCCCCCATCTTCATCCACGTTCTATTACCATATTGGTTTAGTTTGGAAATAGCTTGCTTCGAAGACATATTTATAAAATATTATTCACTTACAATTTCTTCGTTGGTAGACAGAGGTTACCCTGTTATATATTTAATTAAATTCACGATAGATTTATTTCAGTTAGCACGGTAGAGGAATCTGAATGTATTGTGGTAAAAGTCCATTCCTGAGGCACATTTATATGAACCCATGTCTATACTTTTTCATAGGACTTAACCATAATAATAGATACAAAAGTAGGAAAAACTGATATCAACAATGTATTCTAACCACGATAAAATTTAATATAAAAAATTACACCAATGTATACTAACCACAAAAAAAAAAAAATATATAGAAAATTATAATAATGATAATTCATTAGTATAATGGTTCCTTAGTAGGTATACTCGCTTCACATTCTACTTCTGACATCTCATTCCCCCCCTAATTTATCTAATTGGTGATGAGCCCAATGCAGAACACTCTTACTTACACTTTTCGCTTAAAGGTTTATCTGTGACCACGATAGAAAGTGGACTCTTCTCGGTTATTTCTTTCTCCCCCCACAATTCAGTGGTGGTTCCTTTGTTAGGTTTGAGAGTTTGTAGTTGTAGTCTTACCACCTCTAGGTACTTTTACACTTATCTCCAAACCTCTGTCATCTCTATAGGTTTGCTCATACAAATCGGATGACCACTTTTGTTGTAAGGTACTCCCCTCCCAACCACTTTGCTTGCTACGGTGATGGTGTGGGAATCTTGTAATTTCCAATTTATACAGTAACAGTGTATTACTCTCACTACACAATGTTATATTTATTTCAGGTGCTTTATCCACATTAAAAATACTTCTTAAAATCGTAGAGTGGCTACTCAAATCGTCTTCATCGCTAAAAATAAATTCAATTAAAAATCTCTTCAAACGCACACCGTTACTATCCAGGAGCTCTACCTGTTTTATATTCCACTGACCATCATAAGTGCATAAATCCATCAAATCTTCACTTAATGTTCTTGAAATTATTCTTGTCTCCATTTCGCTACTGTTATCACACTGCATGTGAAGCAC
Organism: Phragmatobia fuliginosa; assembly: GCA_932526445.1. Classification (NCBI taxonomy): domain Eukaryota; kingdom Metazoa; phylum Arthropoda; class Insecta; order Lepidoptera; family Erebidae; genus Phragmatobia; species Phragmatobia fuliginosa. The sequence continues at coordinate 5,013,246 of OW052058.1, read as the reverse complement.
CACCATCCACAGAAATCTAGTTGCAAACAACATTGTTACACCGAATACCACTCTTGTGATTCTCTCTTTCGATTTAAAAACACATCCCAATATATAGTAATAGTTTATCTAAAATGGTGTGACCATAATATATAATCATGGACATCCATAATATTATATATTTTGTTTACACAACAAAGATCATACACTAAGAGCATATACCACATGAGTAACTCAAGTCCTGATTTTTAAGCAACAATTTAAGCATACAGCAGTTACAATCTCTATCTCATTCTTGCAACATCTTCCATTGTAAAGCAGGCACCACACTTCGCTATTCGCTATTCGTTATGCGGGTTATTCGCGTGCAGACGGCGAAGTGTGGAGAGTATATTCGCCAATATTCGCTTTATTCGCTAAGCTATAGCGAATTCGCATATCCGTCGACTTGTCGGTTTTTTGACACACTTCAAAGGACACGAATAAGGCGAATACGCGCATCGACTGCCCACACTTCGGACGGCTAGTGAAGTGCCCTGTGCATAGTGTGCATAACTAACAACCATAGACTATAAAACAGTTTTCGAAATAGATAAATCAATTAAACGACTAAAATAATCTATCATATGATCAAAATAATTACACTTCATTTAAGTATTGTTTCTCTCAATTTAATAAAATAAAAAGGGAATTAAAATAATATGTTTCGTTCGTTCGTTGACCAATAAAAATGACAATGTCCTGTGCTCATTTATCAACCATAGACTATAAAACAGTTTTTGAAATAGAATAAATCGATTAAACGATTAAAATAATCTATCATATGATCAAATTAATTAGACTTCATTTAAGTATTGTTTCTGTAAATTTTATAAAATAAAAAGGAAATTAAAATAATATGTTTCGCTCGTTCGTATGGATTCGTTTCGTTCACCATAAAAATGACAATGACACATCTCTACAACACACGTATTTGCCATATTTGACATACCAGTTCGAAGTGTGGTGGCGTGTTTGTTGTTTGCGTGCATAACAAATATTCGGGCGAATACGGCGTAGACACATAACGAATAGCGAATAACGAAGTGTGGTGCCTGCTTATCAGTAATATACATACATTATAATATTATATTGATTTATATCACACAGCACTATAAATTCCTACGCCTCCTACAAAAAAACCATTCTTATCACATTCACACACAGATATTGCAACCTCAGTATATCTCAATATCAGAGGACTTCCGGTGGTCCAGAACCGGCAATTCCTCTCTACTTATCCCACAAGACTATCAAGCACTTTAGCGGTGTAGAGCGATAATTCAGGCCAGAGGGGGTTAGTTAGTTTTCCTGGGCGGTTTCAACACTAAGTCCTTGCTATTGGACCATTGTGCGTGATAGGGGCCAGAGGGGGTAACGCTTCGTATTAATAAAGATAATTTTAGTAAAATTTGTTATTCTTTTAAATTAATAATTAATTTCCAGACTGTTTTGCTAAGCAAACACCTTTTAATAAAGTTGAATTTGTTGTTGTTGTTTTTGGTAGTAGGGTAAACTTATAACAGCTAATTTGGTATCATTGATTAGGTATTGTTACAAATTTTAATTCCATATTAAAAATAAATAAATAGATTTTCCATATTAAAAATTAATAATTAGTATTTTGAAAGAAGTCACATGTGCGATTTCATTGCACCCAAGGGTTTTTTTAACTTGGTGTCCTAGTTTAAAATATAATCCTTTAAATAGATATAAATATTTTACCTGGCGGTGGGACATAGTTCCGCCGCAGCTCTTGGTCTGCTCGCTCACATTGTTGTTTGAATATATAAGCACTGCTTAGCTTCTGTATGCATTCTGAACATACTTTGTCAGGAAGTCCATCACCATCATATATCTGTAAAGAAATTAAAATTTCTCTCATATCTTAATGTAAATCTAAATTCAGTAGCCAATTTAGTTAGTAGCCAGTTAACATGGATAGACTGTGAAAGTGTTTTTTTTTAAATATAAGCTTGCCAAAATGACTAATTTGCCTGATAGAAAAAGGGATCAAAATCCAACAGTAGTGATCACCAGCCATTGTAAATGCAGACAATTCAAGTATGGTAACCCTTTTTTTTTTTTTTTTTTTAACGTGTGGATATCCCCGCGGACCGTCACCCCGTCGGGGGTTATGGCGGGGTGGTGTGTCGGACTCGATCCGACTAAAACCACACGGTGTGACCCTCTCTGCGCCTTTGTATTGGAAGGAGTCCAGGGAGGGGATTTCCTTCTGGACTAAGTATGGTAACCCGCACTAAGGTTGCCTTTTGAAATGCTTTTGCATCACTGGGCCTCCAGTCTGGCACTCACAATCGACACACTACAGCACAAATGCTGTCATTTTAGGATGGTGTTGTATGACAACCTGGATAAGCTGGTTCGTACGAGCTTAACTCAGATCAGAATGATTCTACTATTTCAGAGAGTTTTCACAACTGCTAAGAAACATACCACTACAACAAGACATGAATAATGTGCGATTTGAGCTTTTAATGAGCAAGCAGAAAGATGAATGGCAATTACAATTTAAGTCCCTATTTCTAACAAAGTTTTAATTATTTGTAGAGGAACCATTTAGTCTAGGTTTAAGACTAATCATTGTTTTTTCAATTTAGTATTTATGTTTTTGTTCCTGTGCACATGTGTTAAAAGTTATCATCTGCAAAACATTTCAATGCACCTATGGATTTTTAAAGATATTGTATGGTAATGCTAATACACTGATTCTCACTCATCTCTAGTAAAACAGAGTTGAATACTAAGTAGTATATCAAGATACAAAGATAACAAGCGACTCAATGCAATTTTTGAATTACAATAGTCGTTTGTAATAAGATCTGTACATAAGAATCATATTTCGATCGCCAAGCTAAAGACACTTACTTTTATCCGGGCGCATTCCATTGCCATTTCTGCAAGCTGTAATGAATTGTCCACCGTGAAGATGGAATAAAAGTCCCCAAGTTTGAGGCAGAGCCTGCATTTTCCAAGTTTGAGGGCCATATTGATTTGTTCCCGACTTCATGTCACTAAAACCTCACATCTATGGAAGAAAACAAATAATGAACCGAGTTCTAGAAGATCGCCACCATAACTAGTTTTGACTGATAAATACCTGTGGGATTAGTTTTTTGAACAGATGGTGTCTATTTGAGAGTTTAAATTCTTACAAAACCGGCATATTCCACACGTAACATTATGTCCACCATACCATACACACCATTACTCTTTAAGCGCACACACACACACACATTCAAAAGCAAACAAAATTGCTAGTATTGCCAATGCTTAAAAATGTAAGATCGAAGTGTCAAATTTTTAAATATTCTGTGCCAGTCTTAGAGCATTGGTTAATGGTTTAAACTTTAATGATCAGACGCAACTCACGCAACCTCGTCTGCGTCTCGAATACCGCCCATATCGAATGTAATATAAAAATGCTGAGTATGTTGCTATATGCTGAGTATGCTGATTTGGGATGTTAAACAGTCGTAGAGTATTAGTGTTCTGTGCATTACAGCGACTCAGTTTTGTCTTAGAGGGAGTTCCGTCCGATTTTTTTTAATGGCCATAACCCGTATTAATTCAGTACGTGATAAGACTATTACTATTTACTGCGTCTCAGTTAAACGAAAAAAAGACGAAACGAAAACGAAAAGAAAAAACGAAATTTTTTTTTGATTTAGGTATCCGTTCGCGGGATATTCCACTTTAAAGGGCACTTTATTGTAAAAACAGGGCGTCTCCCCCCTCTAGAAGCTAAACGGCTAGCTCAAAAAATCTGGGAAAATTCGTGAAGGTGGTCCTATATGATGTACTGAACTTTGAAGGAAAACTATAAAAGATTAGATGACTTTGTTATTTCGGGAGTTATAGAGGCTTAACTTGTAAAATTCGCTCACTTGGAAAACGTCATACAATATTAACGAAAAAAGCGTTCAAGTATGAAGTTGCATAATATTATGGTCTATTTCCAACGCCAAAATTGAAAATGCAACACTGCTCGATAAAAAAGCGTCGTGTTTTAAAAACGCTGTCGTGTGAACATATACACTCATTCTTTTGCAAAAAAAACGGGTGGTTTCGATTTTCTTCCTGGCTGAAAAAAATAAAATACCAAAAAGGTTTTAATCATTTGAACATGTTACTGGCCAGTTATAAAAGTACCATAATGTTTATAAGAGTACCTTCCAAATTCAAATTTTTGACTGAGCCTGGTTTTCAAAGAAAACAACTTTTAACTACATTTTGTGGCGCGAATTCCCCATAGTTAATATCGACTCTAATTAACTTTTGTCAAATTATCTGATGTCCTTGACATTTAAAAGTATTGTTATTGCTGTTTAGCAATCTCGAAAATGGTAGTTAAAGTGATAAAAGCGAGCAAAATTGTTGCGTTGCTTGAAGAAGGTTGCAGCCAATGCTTCGTGGCTCAGAGGCTAAATGTGAGTCGGTCGACAGTTCAAAGGACCTGGCAGCGCTATCAAGAGACCGGTTCCGTCAAGAGACGGCCTGGTTCTGGCAGAAAGACATGTACCGAACCAGGGGATGATCGTTTTCTAGTTAGTCAAGCGTTGAGAAATCACAAATCTTCTTATGTGGACCTCAAGAACAGACTCGAAGAAGTAAGAAATATGCAAATTAATCTATGGACGGTCAGGACTAGGCTTCTCGCTGCTAGTATACACAGTCAGCCCGGCACGCGGCCCTAAATTACTCCGAGGACATCGAGTTGCCAGGCTTAGCTTCGCTCGAAATTGTGTGTCATGGACTCATGAAGACTGGGATAGGGTATTGTTCTCCGATGAAGCCAGGTGAAGTATATCTCATATCTCTGCATGGTGAAGTCCAATGTCGGCGAGTGCTACATAGACAAGGAGAACGCTTTGCAGAGGCATTTTTTAAAGAAATCACACCTTATGGAGGGGGCTCTGTTATGTTTTGGGCAATAATAAATTCTATGGATCGTACGGAGTACGTCTTCATCGAAAACGGTACACTGACTGGACACCGATACATAACGGAAGTTCTAATTCCTTATGCACAACCCGCTTTAACCGCTCTTGGCGAAAACTCAATTTTTATGGACGACAACGCTCGCGCCCACCGGTTTGGCGATGTTGAAGCGTATATGCTAGAAGTCGGAATTCGTCGTTTGGACTGGCCAGCTAGAAGTCCGGACCTCAATCCCATAATCCCATAGAGCATGTCTGGGACGTTCTGAAGCGATGAGTGAGATCAGTGCAGCCGGCTCCGCAGACCATCAGAGAGCTAAAGAATGTGATTACCGCGGAGTGGGAACGTATTCCCCAAGAAACCATAAAAGATATAATTGCTAGCATGCCCAGATGAATGCAAGCCGTGATTTCAGCAAGAGGGGGTCACACTCAATACTAAACTTTTATCTACTTTTAATGTATACAATAAAAACAAAGAAATTAACGCGTTTCATTTTTATTCAGCGAGCAGGTACAATAATAGTGTTTTGAGCTTAAACATTATTTCTCAATAATTTAACCTAAATGCTATGATAAAACTGATGGAAACTATTAATTCCTAATTAATTTATAACATTCTGAGGATAACAATACCTAAAATTGACAAACAAACAAAAAGTAACTATAAAATAGTTCTTTGCTTAAGTGCCCGTTTTTTTGCTAAAGAGTTTACTTGAGAGTGCATTTTTTGAATATGAACGCTTTATTAACGTCCGTTAAAAAAACCGTCGTGCGAATGAGGCTTAATACGTAAACATAGCAATTATCTATTGGATACGATTTTAAATGACTGAGGAACCCTTTCCTGTGCGTGGCCTGACACGCACTTGTCCGATTTTTTTTTATTAATGTGAATAAAACTCTGATAGAGCTGGAAGGAGCTTCATGGACAAGAGCATAGCTCTTATATGATGATGAATGAATCAATTTTCAAATACTATAATTTTTATATTACATTCGATATGGGCGGTATTCGAGACGCAGACGAGGTTGCGTGAGTTGCGTCTGAGCATTAAAGTTTAAACCATTAACCAATGCTCTTAGACTGGTACAGAATATTTGAAAATTTGACACTTCGATCTTGTTAATATTATAAGCCTTATTCAGATATTGATATCACATTGGCGTCCTCCTTCCACCAGGTGATAACAAACACGTCTCAAATAGTAAGCCTCAAATAACGGTCAAGTCTTTAATATATTGCAGGCATGTGTAGAGATGGGTTTCTGCCCGGGCGGATTGGGCACATTGAATAAGCGCCCGATAAATGCCCGTAAATGCCGAATAAATGCCCTTTACCTGGGCAAAAACTTCAATTTACATTTTATTAATTTAAATTGTGTGTAAATATATGTGTATGCAGCAAGGACTAATTAACAAAAAAATATGATATATTCCTGGATATAAATATGTTACTATTTTAGTTTTTTTCTTTAAATCTATGGTCATGGGCGTATAAAAAAAACCAAACTGAGTATTATAATGATAGCAGTTCTTTAAATGTTATACTTAGTTAGTAATCTGTGACATAAACAGAGTATTTTTGTTTCGATAACAATAGTCGATAGTATAAGTCTTGTATATACCTATTACATGTAAAACTGACATAATAGACCAGGGTAGAAGCGTCTTAAAAAAATAAAAAGTGAACATAAATTGTAGTAGGATGAAAGTGATAAAACCCATTGGAAAAGGAGGTAAATATTATAAAAATGAAAGGAAAAATAATTAACGGGCGATCTGAGGTCGGGAAGGGGTAGGGGGGAGGTTTTCAGGGTAAAAACGGTTTATGTCGATTTCCGGCTAAACTACAAATCCTATGAAAAAAAAATTAAAGGCAAAGTTGTAGGTAATAAAAAGATCTACAACTTTTGTATTTGCACTTTTTTCACATAACCTCAAATTTTATGTGAAATATTCAAAAAACTAGCAGATTCTTCTATGCGCATCGGCCTACGGATGAACTTGGATAAAACCAAGGTCATGTTCAATCAACATGTACAACCGGAACCGATTGCAATACACGGTACCGCTCTCGAGGTTGTTCAAAAATATGTCTAACTTGGGCAGACATTGCAGTTGGGTAGGAATAACCTCGAGGACGAGGTGAATAGAAGAATTCAGCTGGGTTGGGCGGCATTTGGAAAGTTACGTCGAGTCTTCTCATCGTCGATCCCACAGTGCCTAAAAACGAAAGTTTTTAACCAGTGCGTCCTACCTGTCATGACATACGGAGCCGAAACGTGGACACTTACGGTGCGGTTGGTCCACAAGCTCAAAGTTGCTCAGCGTGCAATGGAAAGGGCTATGCTCGGCGTTTCTCTGAGGGATCGTATCAGGAATGAAGTTATCCGTTAGAGAACTAAAGTCATCGACATAGCCCACCGGATTAGCAAGCTGAAGTGGCAGTGGGCTGGCCATATTAGCCGCAGAACTGATGACCGTTGGGGTAGAAGAGTTCTCGAGTGGAGATCGCGTCTCGGCAAACGTAGTGTAGGACGCCCACAGGCCAGGTGGAGTGATGATTTGCGCAAGATGGCTGGCAGGAGCTGGATGCGAGAAGCACAAAATCGATCAAAGTGGTGTGCAATGGGAGAGGCCTATGTCCAGCAGTGGACTGAGATAGGCTGATGATGAAGCGTCTTAAAATAATAAAAAGTGAACATAAATTGTAGTAGGATGAAAGTGATGAAACCCACTGGAAAAGGAGGTGAATATTATAAAAATGGAAGGAAAAATAATTTACGGGCGATCTGAGGTCGGGAAGGGGTAGGGGGGAGGTTTTCAGGGTAAAAACGGTTTATGTCGATTTCCGGCAAAACTACAAATCTTATGAAAAAAAAATTAAAGGCAAAGTTGTAGGTAATAAAAAGATCTACAACTTTTGTATTTGCACTTTTTTCACATAACCTCAAATTTTATCTGAAATATTCAAAAAACCAAGTTTTTGGTTTTTTCTTTTTATCTTTTACAAATAAAATTATTTTTTCAAGAAATTTTGTGAAAACTTACCTTTCTATGTCTTGAATACACCGTAATTTATTTGATTTGAAATATCTATTTTTTCACCGAAAAAAAACTTGGTTTAGGAAAGACCTGTGCCGAGCGGTTAAAAACTGGAACTCGCTACCATCCCATGTCTTTCCTTCCCATTATGATCCCGGGTCCTTTAAGAGGGGTGTGAAAAAGCATCTCACAAAGCCGCTATAGTTTGGGTCAGCGTCGCCATACTTCCTCCATCGCAGGCAGTGTGGTGGCCCCCTCTTATGCTTATCATCAGGCAGAGTGGAGTCACAATGGTAGGCATCAAATAAAACATGTTGTAAATTAAGACTTGATCTTGCTCAACCTACCATTATTCAACTTGAACGAGTCGGATTCAGAATTTGATGATTTTTCGATGAAGTTGATGATGATAAGAGTCAAATTAATACGTCTCATGATGCTCAACCATCAAAATCAACCAGTCGAACCGAATTTTTTGATGTAACGTCTAACATCGACTTAAATGAGGATAATAATGAAATTAAAGATTTAATTTCATTATCATTAGATTTAATTTCATTATCATTCTAATTAATTAATTTAAACTAAAATAATTTAAAAACTAAATTAATTTCATTATAATTCTCTTTATTGACACTTGACATATGTATACTGTTGAGGACTGATGGTAGTCTCCAAAAATGCCTGTTTCATAAAGCGCATGACTCTCGGTCGCGTATTACCAGATTCATAGGCAATTAATTTGGCGATGAGTAGGACTCAGCAATGATACGTTTTATTCTACACTGCCAAGCTGCCACTTATTATTATTATTATTGTTCTCTTTATTAAAATCAAAATACTTATTCATTACATTTTTAAATATATAAATCTAAAAAATACATTTAAAAATAAAAAAAATAACATCGAATGAAAAAATTAAAAATGTTATTATTATTATACATATTTAAAAGAGTTATATTTGTTAATTTTTTACGAATTTTCGACAAAAATAATGAAACGAACTGTGATTATTTGTGATTTTAATTACAAAAATGTATAATTAATAATTAATTATAAGTTTTAATTTACAACATACTGACTTTCATTTAAATTAAGAAAAAATAGATTAAGAAAACATTTGTTTTTCACAAAACAAAGGTATTCGTTTTTTCTGCCCAGTGCTCGGGCATTTATTCGGGCGTAAACTTATTTATGCCCAATCTGCCCAGTTTATGCCTTTCTGCCCGTATTTGTTTTCGCCCTCGACCCATCACTAGGCACGTGGTAAGTACATGTGTGCAATAGGAGAGGCCAGAGGCCTATGTCCAGCTGTGGACTGAGATGTGCTGATGATGATGATTTCGAAAACAGTTTTCTTTCTAGCTCTACTCAGCTACCTACAATGACCTACATTGGACCAAGAGCCCAGAGCCGCCAGACCTACGTCATTAGTGCAAAGCTGAAATTTTCAGGATTATTAGTACAATGTCTTGTTAAGATGTATGTGTACCCATTAGCTTGAAAGCGGGGCCGTTTCTGAGATAGCGCGAAGTACAGATGGATAAAAATCTTACTTACCTACGTTAAAGGTACAAAGCTAGTATTTACATATTTTTTCAAGAATATTATTTAAAATTAAAATTCATTACTGCCAGACACTTTCCGTGGGCCATTACTTCTGCCAGACGTCTTGAAAGTTGTGAAAAAATTAGGTAAACTACGTTATAGTAGCAAACCTAAATTTTATACCATTATCTAAGGTACTATTTTAAGACCCTTTGTATGCGGCCGAAAGGCCTATCACCCCCCCAGACATATATTTGTAGTAATTAGGAAGCTGAGGTATATCATCTTTGGTATTATTTCAAGAATATAATTGTAAAATATTAAATGGTTTTTACACGCTTTTTGGATTGGTCATACAAAGGGTCTTAAAATAGTACCTTAGATAATATGTAATAAAATTTAGGTTTGCTACTATAACGTAGTTTACCTAATTTTTTCACAACTTTCAAGACGTCTGGCAGAAGTAATGGCCCACGGAAAGTGTCTGGCAGTAATGAATTTTAATTTTAAATAATATTCTTGAAAAAATATGTAAATACTAGCTTTGCACCTTTAACGTAGGTAAGTAATATTTTTATCTATCTGTACTTCGCGCTATCTCAGAAACGGCCCCGCTTTCAAGCTAATGGGTACACATATATCTTAACAAGACATTGTACTAATAATCCTGAAAATTTCAGCTTTGCACTAATGACGTAGGTCTGGCGGCTCTGGGCTCTTGCTCTACATGGGCTACATCAATGATAAAATCCTTTGACAGTTGTCCTTCAAATAATGACATTGACAATTGGCAAAGTTGTTTTGTGGTCACCTCACAGACAGTCACACTCAAGTTCACAACACACAGTTTGATAATGTGGTGACAAAGTTGAAGTTCTTTTCAATTATATTTACATTTAAGTTTTTTTTATTAGAAATATGTTTTTTATTGATATTGCCAAAAATCAATTTGTGTATCATAATCCTTCGGTTTGTGCTGTTTCTATTTCCGTTTGAAATTGTAGTACCTAGACATTTTGAACTATATCTAACAAAAAGTATTAAAGACGTATAATCAACATTATAATGGTGTACTACGTTAGTGGTTCAAACATATTCGGGCAATGGTTTTCAGATGATCTTGTGATAAGTGAATTTCGTGAAATCACGCTAAATAACTTCAAAACTCAGCCTAAAATAATAGACATTAAATGGTCTTACAATATATTCATAATAGAGGATATATTTTATATATCAGGTGCTTGGGAGGGGAAGATAAAACAACTAGTTCAAGTACCTTTACCAGCTAATTATGTTTATTCTCAGAAAGAACTCATAGTAACTGGGAATGACCATTATCTCTTAATAGTCAGCATGAGTAACAGTGTTATTTTGGTAATAGATTTAAAAATGGATAAAGAGGTAAAGAAGATTAATTTGAATACTGAAAGACCAGATGTAAATGTTAGGAAAAAACAAAAAACAGACATTGAAATTTCTAAAGTAGTATTGGTAAATGATTCTTGTTTATATTTGACATGTACAGGTAATGTGTACTGTGGTATTCTACCTAGTTATGTAGACACAAGTCACTGTGATGGAGTAGTGTGTGATTTTCAATGTGGCTATGAACACTATGTTATGTTGACCACCACTGGGACTGTTTACAGTTGGGGAAATGGAAGGTTATTATGTAGGATCTGTAATTATCACTATTTCACATCACACTGTCACAACAACTAATATGAAGATTCCTCTACTGGACATAGACCTCTTCTAATAAAGGAGGTTTAGGTCTACTATACAACATTGGCCAGAGGTTTATATGGCAAATGAGCTGTGTCAAGTTTTCCTTTCTCTTTGGCACTACTGTTCTAAAGTTTAGTTTGTTCTTTTAATCAGCTTTTAGAATAGGGGTGAAGACAGAGGCGTAGCTACTGCCATATCAATTATGCGGGGACTCCGGAACACGGGGGCCCCCAAAAATAATAGAAACTTCCCATTTTTTTTTTCAGAAATGACAAAAGTCAAAAATACATTTTTTTCCTGTGTAAAGCGTGCGTTCAAAAGTAATTAAACACTTAGCCGAAAAAAAGGCAAGAAGAGTGAATATTTAATTTGAAATGTACACAAAGTGACACATAAATGGTGAATTGATCTGTCACTTTGTCCTAATATTTTGTCTTGTTAATTTTTTGCAAACATTCTTTTTTCTTTGGTGAAAAATCTTTACCCTTCATAAAGGCCCCCAAACAAATTTTTATACAGGGGCCCGCCGAGGCACGCTACGCCACTGGGTGGAGACATTCTATATTCTTAAAGATATTGATAAGTCTCCATTTATAAATAAATAATTCATTGTATATTATAATCCATGTAAAAAATTAGCCACATGTCAGAATCCAGTGTAGTCCAAATCACTTTTCTTTTTCAGGAGGTTACAACTAGGTAACGGTGATGTTACCAGTCTTGAGGTTCCTACAGCGGTTCAAGCATTAGCTGGGATAAAAGTAGTCAAAATCAGTTGTGGTGGGTGGCACACATTAGCCCTCAGTGAATATGGGGATCTATATGCTTGGGGCTGGAATGATATGGGCCAACTCGGTATTTCAAATACTCTAGAAGATTCACAGAGTTTCTCAGTACCTACATTAGTTGACTTCTTTGATGCAAATGGGGATGAGATTACAATGAATGTAGAAGATATAGCATGTGGTTCTAGGCATTCAGCAGTATTACTCGAAAACAATACTGTGTGGACTACTGGTTGTAACAAATATGGTCAATTAGGTTTTCCAGTAGACCAATGTGAATCAAGTAGGTTTTTCAAAATGGCTTTTCAGTGCAACAACAGATCTAGTTTAATGTGTGGACCATGGACAACAGTGATAGTATCTGATGGATAGTAATGGTTATATTTGAACTTTAAGAAATAAAGGATAAGATGAAATTTGAACTTCTGTTGTATTTCTGTACCTTTTTTAAATTTATTTTTTATTAGTAAGACTATCTGGGCACAGTATTCACATTCACTTCACTCTAATCTTAAGGCCCGGCCTGCTAATATTCCGATTAGCCACACCACATATATGGACATTGTGTTGCTACCAATTTAATGTACTCTTTAAATTAAGCATACGTGCTACCTTATTTATTTATAAAATCAAAAATTATTGGATATATTATAGTAAATAAAAAAACGTTTTCGTACTCTACCAGTGAAGATTATACGTACTTACTTCTTTTGTTTTTTTTATAAACTCCCTTGTAAAAGATATCAAAACTTTTCCTTTATTTCAGACCGGCTCCCTATGAATTATTATAAACAGGATAAAGTGCATGAAAAATTGTAAAGAGTACATTGGCACAGTTCTGTCGTGGACATGTAAGCCGTGCCTGTCACTTTTTTACCAAAGAGGTACATTGAAAACGAAGTGAATCATGTTTTTTATTGTAAACAGGACTTATTCGCGATAAAATTAAAACATAAATGAAATTTTATAGTCCCGTTTACAATTAAAAACATTGGTTGCAAATTGTTTTGACTTCTGTCAAGTGTCAATTCTCAATTCTGTTCTATCTTTTAATCTATGGATAGTCTCTTTGGATTGTTTTTTTTTTATCAGTATTAAATTCTGTGTCTGTGCCTTAGACAAAGAATACTATAGACTTGACATATGTGTACACCCTTAAGGGATAGAAACAAAGTACATCTAATATTAATGTTGCCAAGTTAAAATAATTCACCCTTTAATAAGGGAGAATCGTTATTCCGTTTACTGTTCCAAATATTTATCCAATCTGTCAAATATGGTTAGATTAGAATTGTAGACCCTCAAAACGAAAGCTGAGGATGTAACCGTTATCGGGATTGATTTATTAGTAAAAAATTATAAGCTTATTTTTTAAGTATTTATTGGCCCTTAAAACAATAAGTTTGTTAAAGAAATTAATTTTTTTTTCTTTTCTCTTTTGTTATCAACATATTTTTTGTGCTGTAATGTATCCTTAAGTTCAAATATTTTATCATATTTGCTATTGCCCAATCTTATAGTCCAGTAGCCTTCAACCACATTTTAAGCACTATTTCATCCTTAGGAAATCTGGAGAACAATAAAACACAACCAAATTAAAGTTTCTCACCGAATGGGGTAATTTCAAAGGGCAAAATTACCATGACACATTAATGGTCGTTTAAACTATAGCTGTGACAACCAACGAAATTTGGTCGGTTAATTTAAAAAAAAACATACTTTCAAACTGGTTTTTATCACTTATTTTCACTTATTTCTGCACATCGTAGTTAATATTATAAACAATATTATGCCGATAATACGCTATTTTCTATACTTAGGTTATATGTATGTTCATATTTACGTTCACAGCGGCTTTTGCAGCCGACAACACAACACTGTACCATAATTTTTAAAGTATCTGGGTTAAAAACAATTAGATACACTTGAAATCATACAGTAATACCTTCAAAAAATATTATTTTCACTCCTGATATGATTCCCGCTCTAAACATTGCTTGGCACATATGTCATGCGCCAAACTATACGGCGATAAGGACAAAAATTACGTATCTCTATTTTTCTCTAACACACTGGAAAATGGTGTTACCTATCTCACTCGCTCGGGGTAACGCTTGGCGTTTGGCGTGTCAAGTCTAGTTTATTCGTTTAATCATTCTTTGTCTAAGGTCGGACTGTAGTTTGTAGGTTTGTAGTTGTAGTGTTGCGTGTGTAGTGTGTAGTTCAGCCTGTCAGCCCTAGTGTTACAATACTCTTTGGCCCTGTCAGGCATGTGACATACTCTTTGCTGTCAGGTTCTTCTGTGAAGTTCTGTTCTGTGGTGATTCTAGAAAATGTGAAACACTATTGTTGTATTTGACTAAATAAACAAATCATCACAAAAATGGAACAACAAGCTCGTGAATATGTTTCGTTTGCTCGTCAATTATCAGGTAGTGAGTCCTACAGTAAAGCATTTGAATTTTATTTGATGGCTTTTGACAAAGATCTCTCTTTAAGAAATGTTCTTTTACCTGAATTTGGATCTGTATTAAACGCCTTGAATGAAACTTTGGCTTCGGCAAACAAAATAAATGAAATATTTAATAATTTTCATCGAACACTGGAAGTTTATCCGAATAATGTTACTTTTTTAAACGACATTGGTAAATATCTCTTTCATTATGGATTCTATGATGAAGCTATGTTTCATTTCCAAAAAGCTTTAAATTTGGACTCTGAATTTGTAAATGCCGAAAAAAATCTAAATTCCCTGAAGAACTTATTAGTGGAACGATGGCATTTCAGAATGTTGAATGATAAAATCCGAAATGAGGCTTATCGTGCAGCAATACATCAGACTTTGGTCCCAATGAAAGATTGTGTTTTGGATCTAGGTACAGGGCTGTTAGCAATGTATGCTAATGAGTGTAAACCTATGGCTATAACAGCCTGTGATGGTTCAGAAGTTATGACCAAGCTGGCAGAAGTAATAACACAAGACAATGGCTATGATGATATTATCATTGTAAACAAACTATCAACAACAATGAATTACAGGGATGTGGGTGGTAAGCGGTCTCTGCTCATTACAGAAATGTTTGATGCAGCACTATTCGGAGAGCATGTTCTCCAGAGTCTGTCTCATGCTTGGGAGTACCTGATAAGCAGTGCTGGTAGAGTAATACCTAATAAAGCAGAATTCTTTATCATTGGTGCTAAAAGTGATTTTCTGTGCCAGAAATATCAGTTGAACGCTTCTGTAAAAACTATTTTGAACATTTCCACTCTGAACGTTCATGTAATGATGAATGGTGAAACCTACGATTGTGAGGATGTGCATCTGTATGGTGAGGACATAAAGTATATGACTGAGGCAGCATCAGTTGTGAAAATCAATTTCAATGATCCCCATGAAATACAAGATGCGATAAATAGAACAGAACCTTACGAAGTTGAACTAAAAGTTATTGAAAATGGTGAGATTGATGTCTATATTGGTTATTTTAATTTATATTTGACTGACACCATTACTGTAACCACTGACCCTAGGTCCAATGCAAGAGCAAATGCTTGGCAACAAGCTATCTTTTTTGATAACATACCAAAACAAGTTGAAGAAAATGATATAATTGATGCCGAATTTCTAATGAATGGAGGCAAATTAACTATGTTAAAGGAATATGATTATAGTATTTCTAGAATTTCTTCAGATATTTTGTGGTTCCTAAATGATGTTGAGTTTATTAATATGATTTTGAGATGCATTGGAACGGCTTGTGTGTACTTGGGCCAGATGGCTGAAATATCACAAATCAATGTTATTGATTTGTGCCCCTTTCCCATGTTTGGGCTACAACTCCTAAAGCGTGGCATTCAGTCTTTGATATGCAGTGCTAAAACTGAATGTGATAGACAGTTCTTTAAGAAAGTATTTAAAGCGAATGACATTCCCTTATCAAAAGTCACAATCCTGGTTGGAGATGATTGGCTACAAGACGTTTTCAAAGATGAGAAATATCATGCTATATTTTGCAATTTCTTTGAGCAATGTGGAGAAATTGACATCCGTGCAAGGGAAATAGCTAAACAATTGAAAACTAGACACCTCCATCAGGGTGGTCTTTTCATGCCTGCAAATATCAAGTTAATGGGCCAGATAGTGAAGAGTCATTGGCTGGATATTAACAACAGAGTCTTTGATGTGAATGTCAGCCATTACAGGATAGCAGAATATTTGAACAAGTTTGAAGTTACACAAAATTATGACCTTGATTTTAGCCATCTAGAGTATACTCCATTATCGAACCCATGTGTACTCGGTTCTTTAAGCACCATTGATCAGACGGAAATTGTAAGTGTACCAGTGTTAAGAGATGGACATGCAAGTGCAATTTTA
The DNA here is from genome assembly GCA_932526445.1 of Phragmatobia fuliginosa. Classification (NCBI taxonomy): domain Eukaryota; kingdom Metazoa; phylum Arthropoda; class Insecta; order Lepidoptera; family Erebidae; genus Phragmatobia; species Phragmatobia fuliginosa. The sequence goes on along the minus strand of OW052058.1, from coordinate 4,996,780 downwards.
TGCTGGTACATAATAGAATTGATGGATAATTCCAATGAAATATCAACAAACAGAAAGTCCAGCTATATAAGGGGGGTATCATTTGCAGCAAATGCTGTTATGCCTCTGCGCAAGGATTCTGTTACTGACTTATCCTGTTGCTTTGATAGCAATGGATGTTTTAAGGTGATAAAATCAGATATCTTTTAAAGTTAGTAGAAGTTTTTAAAAAAAGGAACAATATTATTTTTCTCTAAATCTCTTTGGAAGACAGATATTGTTTGCCAAGTTCTATTTTTAGAATCATTTGTGATCTTACCTGATTTTTTTGATCTCATTAGGTTTATATTTTTTTATTGTCTATGTAGTTGTGTTGGCTGTTGTTCTTGTGTGAAATGATTAGTTTAATTAACAGTATTGACTTTTTATGAGAAGCTTAAGCCTTATTTAGATCGGCCTATTTCGCTGCACTATGCTATCGTTTTAAAATGACCGGAAAAATTAAATAGGATAACTCTATGATGTTAAGTAAGAATATGTATGTATTTTTAAGGGCTGATAGTCTTCAGACCATTTCAACAATACAACTGCTTCTATATTACTTGTACTATATTTTGGAAGATCATTAAGTGTAAACAATAATAGTGTTTATGCTTTTATTTACAATAATTCAAACCTTATGATAGCTACATCAAGGCCTAAAGGTATTTTAATATAATAAGTATTCAAAATTGCTTTCTCTTGCATCTCTTCTAAATACGTGTTTGTTCTAACCAAAAACAATGTTGTTGCATATCTTAAATTTCGAACTATCCTTGTAAACCAGGACCATGGAGTAATTGAATTTGAAACAGGGTGGTAGAGACTTTGTTGACTAATATGAATATATAAAGCTGTCCGAGTTGGTCATCATCAACAGCTTTTATTAGTCCAGTGCTGGACAATAAGCTTCTTTTTCAAAATAATTTATATATAATATTTTTTTGGTACTGCCAAAGTGACTCCGACTGCTGGCCAGACGAGTAATTTGTTGACTACATTTTGACCCTTACAAGGTATTTATTGATCTTTAATAAATATACGTGAATAGACTTAGGATCAATTTCATAGACAAATTGTTATAAAAAAAATTGCTCACGCATTGCACGAATATTAAGGTAAGGTAGTAAGTAGATATTAATGTTATTTGTATTTGACACATTAAATGTGCTAGATTTACGATTATAACGTAGTAAAATACGAGTGTATTACATATTTATCATAAAAATGTAACTTTTATACACAGTCAAATTAAATAAAAATCCACAAATTGTTGTTCTGAGTCTGGGTTGTTGTTGTTCTGTTCCTTTTGTCCATTTAATGTACTACTGCCTTGTTGGTCTAGTGGTTAGCGTATGCGACTGCTGATCAAGAGGTCTCGGGTTCGATTCCCGGGTCGGACCAAATGTTTGTGTGATCCGCAAATATTTGTTTCGGAGTTTGGGTGTTTTCTATGTATAATATGTATGTATTTACAAAAAAAAAGTATGTTTATGTATTCATATCAGTTGTCTAGTTACCCATAATACAAGCTCTGCTTAGTTTGGGGACTAGATGGCGTTGTGTGTAAAAAGTGTCCGAAATATTTTTACCTATATTTGTAACGTCCCCCGCGACATACGGTTTATTTCTGTTGTCTTATAACATATAAAAAAGCACATTAGTTTTAAACGTAATATTCAAGATCTGATTATTATAGGAATTTCTTACAACGATTGAAACAATTTGGCTAATTCCAATAAAACAAAATACACTAGGATTAAAGTTACTGTTTTTTTACCTGCGTCCACGGTATCCGCCCAAGGCATGAACTTGGGAGGAGACCGTAGGTATTTAATTAGAACCGAGAACGCGTTTACGAACCAGTAGGTAAGGTTATAAGTATCGTATTGTTACTGTAGTTCACCAACAGCCCATAATGTTCCTGTGCTGGGTTCGGGTCTCAGAAGAGGGCTAGGGCCTCCTCTCAGGAGAGGGTTAGGGCCATACGTTCCCACGCTTGCCGAGTGCGGGTTGGGTTTTGTTGTAGTCGTAAATTTATTATATTATTTGAAATCTGTTCAAGATTTAAAGTGTGTACTAAAAAGTATTGAATCTAAAATATACATGTATACTGGCACTCCAATTTTATATTAGAATCTTTTAGGGCGGTTTCAAACTAGCGTTTTTTTTGCTCATGGTTCCTTGTTTCGGCATATGCGCTTACACGCTCCTTTTAATTAAACCGGAACCGCGTGCCTCATATATGCGAGTCTGGTACTATATTCACTTAATTTTCACTCATATTTGTACCGGAACCGCACCTTTAAGCGCGTCACGGCATCAACGATTATACAAGTTGTGCAGGACCTGCCCCCCTGACGACTCTATTCTACGATTGCAGAGCAAAAAACGTTTGCAACTTAGCTAGGGGGGCAGGTAGCAAACGGCAAATGGGCTTCCAGAAAACTAGCTAAAACGCTACGCGCTAGTCTGAAACCGCTCTACATTATATATTATTACTAGCTGACCCGGCAGACTTCGTACTGCCTCAATCGATAAATAGAAGACCTAAACTTTTGTATAAAATAAACTTAAACAAAAGGAATCCACAATTAATAAAAAAAAAACAATTCACTTTTATATATGTATTTACCTTTTAAACCTTTCTGGACTTCCACAAATAATTCAAGACCAAAAGTAGCCAAATAGGTTCAGCCGGTCTCGAGTTTTTGCTAGACTAACGAACAGCAATTCATTTATAGAAGATATAAATTACCTAGTCATTATTAAAGGTTATATTTACTGTAATAGCTTACATAATAGTAATGTACCTAGACATTGTTATTCGTATTTAAAATTTGTATATTATTAGTTATTGTTTTCAATGTTGTAATTGTAAGTAGCCATAGGTAAGCGAGTACAAGAGTAAAAAAATATATACTACTACACAATGTTATTTGACACTGGTGCTGATTCTGTTGTTGGATTAGAGTAGGGATTTAATATCATTTCAAAAAAGAGAAGGAAAACTTGAAACAAACCCTTTACCAACCCGTCTGGCCAGCGAGGTATACTTAGTAGGCCAAAACCTCCTTTCAGAGGACAGGCCTATGTCCAGCAGTGGACTGTTAAAGGCTGTATGATGATGTTGATAATTTCAAAATTTTGTTTGGTGTAGTGCTATTAACACCAGAATCAGTACCATTATCTTTGCACTAATTTATAGACTAGTTGATGGAATATTTATTAGTCTAACTAGGTACCGATTTAATTATGACTGAACCCATAAGAACGTACATCACTATTATAATATTAAAGTGGGCATATAATTTTATTCTTGTCATAGTATTTTTTGACTCGTATTTATGTATGTATTTTAATAGAGTAAGATGTTAAATAAAGGATTTTGTGTCAATTGCATTTTTATTAAGAGGCTGAAAACCAAAATAGAGGTAAATAAAGATCGTTTTGTATAAAAACCTATCGCTCATATCATTACTAAAATCAATTTCTTTATAATTGAACATATTCCTCACATAGTGGTTATTTCCAAAACACGATTTGAAAAACTTCACTCGATAAAAAAAAAATCAAAGTAGCCTCTGAAAATAGTTGAATTTTGACTTTACACAGTTGTGCTTTAAGTAATGTAAATGAAATTAAGTAAAATTGTGTATCATATGTAACTGAAGGAAATGGCTAACTTTGATTTTTAAAAAAATTGCAACTTTTACAAAAAAATAACGAATTTTGTGGTTTGGCACTTACGCCCTTCTATTTCAAGCGCTTTTTCTCTGTCACTCCTATGGAGAACGACAGTGAGCGCTGAGGCGCGCTGCTAAACGGATCTATGTCGCTTGACTCGCGTGCTATATTTAGCTGATAAATCTAAAAAACTTTATTAAAAAACAAAACAAAATCATATTATGATGGAGGCTATAAGGTAAGAATAATTTATTTTATTAATAAACTTATAATTTGATTGATATGTAAGATTATTTAACTAGATAATCCTTACAAAGACGTAATGTAGTTTCATAACCCTAAAAACTGTCGACTGTGTAGTGGAACAAGCTTAAGCTAGAGACACATTATCGGAAGCGGCTGACGGACGCGGCTTATAGCCGTGATCTAGAGTATGAACATACACTGAGCTGTGCAAACTATCGCACGTAAGTCGTGGACAGACTGACCTTGAGCGTTCGGACGTCCGACAGAAATCTTCCACAAGACCGACTGACGAGACTGTGCATACTTATTTTTCCACTAAAATCAATTTATTATCATAAATATGTATATTACTGAGTCAATATTTTAATACATTGAATAAAAATATATTACCAAGGCACTCTATTAGTGTTTTAATAAAATAATGTATAATTTACAGTCCGGCTGTTAGCCGCCTCCGTCAGCCGCGTCCGATAATGTGTTTCCAGCTTTAGTCTTGAAGAACGTAACGTACATAGACTTACAAAAGTCGTAGACTCTGCCATTTTAGTTACACAATGTATCATGGTGGCCTTATTTTATGCATAGTCATTTTTGATAGTGTATCTAACCGCATAATATTATCATCATAATAATTAAGCAATAAAGATATTAAATTAAATAAGTACTATTATTTAATCACAGGTTGCAAAATGTGGAATTCTCACAAAACGTTCAATGTTCTTAAGTTCCAAGGTAAGAACAGTGTAAAATACTACACGTCCTGAAATGTCACTCAAATCTAACTAACAATTCATGGACTATTTATTTACATCAAAAGAAGACTATTGGAAAATAGCTCTGAAGGAGATGGACCGCAGAATGTAGTTATGCATCATACACGAATCACATACTCGCTGAGCTCTGACGGTATCGTCGCGTTCAGAATAGTTTCATATTATATACTATGACTGTATTGTTTGGCAATAATATTGTTAGAATGTATGTTGGTAAAAAGACAGTGTATATTGTTTTGTAAACTTGAATTAATATTCAATAAAAAAATACTACATAAATAAAAAATAAATAAATAATTAAATTGCTTAAGTTAAAAAAAAATGCTATGCAATAGCTTTGCCACAGCAGTCTCCGAGTGCCACATGACTTTTTTTATCATACCATTGCGATAGCATTTTTATTTTGCCCTATCTAAAATATTCTAAGGCCCTGTGTGAAAAGCAGAGTGCAAATTCAAAGACGAATATTGGTTCTCGAAGACTGTAGTAGTACCGATAACGAACCGCGTCACAAACGCGGGGCTGCTTTGTCGAACAATAAGGGGCGTATCTATTGCTCAAGGTCATTGGCTGCACTCGGCGTCATAAGGTAAAGAAACATGATCTTGGAAATGGCACCCTTTTTTGGTGCAAAAATCCCATTTTGTATCACTTGTAAGGTGGTGGTTATGTCGAAAATGAAACGTCTCAAAACCACACGCCGTCTCGGGTAGTAGAAGCCGGGACACCAGGTGTACCCTAGAAAGGAAATCCTTGGAACCCCGACATATCTAGAAACTTTTCCGACTTGTGTTGGTACCCCGACACGCTCCGTAGGCTCACGTCGCAACCCGGCCTGCTTCTACAGGGTGACAGATAGCCTCACCTGTCACATCTCCAGCGACCGAGTCGCCTACGCAGTATTTGACGCGTTCCCGATACTTTGTGATATAGTACTATTCATTTCGATACTTCTACTCGATGAGTATTATTCGACAAGTATCGTATCGAATAAATATTTGTAATTACCCACTTAAAACCTTGTCTTATGATTCAGATTTATAGAAACGCCATTTAGTCTAATTGTGCTAAACCTTTTTAATGTTGTTTTGGAAATTATCAAACATTTCAAACGTATACGAAATAATGTACAATCATATGAAAGTTTCGATGATAATGGATAAGAAGCTATAACTATCAATCTAAGCAGTCCTTTACTGGATCCTAGACAACTGCTATAAATACATAGGTAATATTTACCTACCTACGTATTATAAAACACTAAATCCGAAACTAAAATTTGTAGATAGGTACTTAATACAATTGGTCCGACCAGGGAATCGAACCCGCCAACCCAAGACCAACAAGACAGTCGAAAGATAAATAAAATAATTTTGACAGAAACTAAAACTCATCTGTTTAAAAGCAATGTCAGCACTAAAAAGAGTACCTACCTAACCCATTTTTTTTTAAATCACCATGGACCGTCACCCCACCGGGACTTACGGCGGGGTGGTCTGACGGACTTGAAACGACTAAAACGACACAGTGTGCCCTCTCCTTCTCTGTTTAGGAGAAGTCCAGGGTTAGATCTCCTTCTGGACTCCTCCCAGCGCCTGCCCGCTCATGATGCGGGCACCGTCTTTGTTCGACGACTATCTTAGTAGGCGTCCGGCATACACCGACGCCGCCCCCTCGCGGCTGGCCACATAATGCGGCGGAGGGCAAACCCGTTCCGTCCACCCGCAAAAAAAAAAAAGAGTAACCGCAGCCTCATCGGGTTGCTCCGCACACATGAAAATGTCTAGTTACTTGAAAAATGAAACTAACGACTTGAAAATTCAAGTTTTCAACATTCATCCTTACTATATAATAAATATAACGCTCAAAACCAGTTTTTATATGATTTGAAAAATGGCCAACGAAAACAACACACATGAAAAATTAATTATGTTAGTGTATACTGTTATACACACGCCTTTTGTCATTGGACTGGATTTTTATGAGAGACAGCATACAGAACATTTTTAACCCGAACCGTTTGGAGGATGAACCCAATGGCCGGTGGGAAACGAATCAGCTTTTTGTTCTTTTGTGGCGTCGTGAAACGTTAGTGGTGGACTGACTCTTGCAATCGCCCGTTTTACGATAATTGTTCGCATAGTTTGCTGGTGATAACCGCAACTGCGACGGCTGAGTAACCTTAAGGTGGAGGCAATCAAGTTGCAGAGATAAGGAACATGCCAAAAGTTTGGAGAAAACGACACCATTCTATCGAAGGGTTTGGCCCTGGAAGTCTCCTTGCATATCAGTATCCATATCTCAAAGGTGTGATTAAGAAACAGTAAATAAAAAAATAGTGTTCTATGTGCGGCTTTTATTACAAACACATACATGAGACAAGCCGGCCGCCATATGGGTGTCCATCCCGGCGGAGCTGACTTATCTACACGAACGAGATGCAGAGCCACGTGGCTTAAGTCCGACGTAGGTCAAAACGCTTCCTACACGCCTATCGGTCGCGTCCGGCCTATGTCGGGCTCACCCAGTACAGGCTTAGTCAAAGAGACCGAAGCCCATGTCGTCGTCACTCTCAGACTCCTCTTTCTCTACTTTCTTCTCCTCAGCCGCAGCTGCGGGAGCGGCAGCAGCAGCGGGGGCTGCGGTAACGGCCACCGCGGCGAACTTGCTCGGGTCCTAAACACAATTTAAACAATTAAGATAAATACATTTTACCTAATGGGTGATGATAGGACAGGCAATATTTAACATAGATTATCTTATTTACCTTGATGAACTCTTTGATGGTTGTAGCCTCCTTGAACTCAATGTCAGTAACAGCAGCAATAGCCAACAAGTTCTTGAATCCATTGGCGATAGAGTGAGGAGCAGAAGCCACGGTGGGGTAGCCGATAGCCAGCGAAAGAGCTGCTACGTTGGCAACACCAGCCATGAATTTCTCACGTAGATCTTCAGGTTTGATGTCAAGGATAGCTGGGGCGAAGATGGTACCGGAGTCATACACCTTTAGAAGGAATGATAGTAAATAATGACATCTAGCAATTTTTTATTAGTAACTTAGTATGTGCATAATGTAACAGCAGTATATTGTAAGCAATGTAATTGTGTACCATGCAACAAGCCACAAGGTACCAAACTTACAAAGCATTTAATTTACCAAAGGTAAATTATCAGTAGGCATTCCATATGCAGACTGTACTCAACACTTTGGATTCAGGCGAGTGATAATTGATCCCAAAATAGTAATGAACCTTACATTTTAATCTAAAACTGTATTGTATTGAAAATATTAGTAAATTCTACACATTGTTGGTGGCTGACAATAATTTGTGACCTGAAATGGACTCGATCTCTGTCATACTAAATAGCATTGTTACAAACCTGTTTGACAACTAATCCATATGAGAATGGAGAGATGTTCAACATGTTGAGAAGGGTTGCCTCGGAAGCTCCAACTTTGTCACCAGGCTTGAGAATGTGTACATCGTTGATGATTTCAATAGTACCTGTAATACAAGTATTTTTTTTATAACAATGGACATTGGGTATTCTCTTCAAAATTCCAATGTTATATTCATTTTTAGAATGATAATATGAGGACACTGAAGACTTTTTTTTTATCTGAAAGCGAAGTCAGAGAACTTATAGATGGCTCCTCAGTATTAGAGCAGACATGTTTAACTTTTATACTCCCAGATTTAACTTGGATACAGTAAAGACACCAAATAACTCTTACCCTTTGAAATCTTGGTGGGGATGGAGAGAGCCTGGAAGAAGGAGGTCTTCTCAGGACCCAGACCAGTGTTGTGAGCTGGGATAACGACGGACAGAGGAGCAATGGCACCAGGACGAGCCGGGGCACGGACCTTGTTCTCCAGTAGTTTGTCACGGACCTATGGTAGGATAAGGTACAATTTAAGATTCAACATTAAATTTTAAATTAATCTAGATAATTTAAACAGCTTATTTGACTTTAACATCAATTTAGCCATGAATTTGATGTAAAGCATGATTGTATCTTCAAAATGCCAGTGTGAAATATTTAATGAAAACCAATCACACTAGGATAGTGTTTGAAGAATTTAATTTAGTCTGAAAGCGAAGCCAAAGAGCTTAAGAGGGCTCCTTGGTATTAGAACAGACCGAATAGATTTAAATTAAATCGTAGATGAATTAATGGGTGATGAGGGTCATCACCCATTAATCAACTCTGTTAATGGTAATTTTCACCAACATCCTTTGAATTGAAAGGGTCACTTACTCTGTTTAAGAATAATCTATTTGCTTAAACGTCTTAAAATTTAGTATAAATTTTATAAATATATATTACAGTTCTCTGTACAAAAAACAATCTAAGCTTATAAATAGTTGGAACTTGTAAGTGAAAGAACAACTTTTCTATAAACAGCAGCCCCTCTGTGGATCAGTATTGACCCTTGCAGGGCCTGAATCCACAAGTCTTATTGGAGACTGTTCCCAATAGACTTTTTTGATCTTTTAATCCTTAATACTTACATCTACAAGGTCTCCACGGGTGAAAACAAATCCGACATTCCCCTTGATGTGAGGCAAGAGCTTCTCAAGTGCTGGGTTGTTGTCCATGTGGTCCCTGATGGCCTTTCGCATCATGGTGTTCTTGCCCATAAGCACAATTGAATGCCCTCGCAGGGAGATACGGATCTGCTGCATCTGGGTCGAGCCCACGTTGTCTGCACCCACGATGAAACATTTTGGGTACTCGTCTAACAATTGCTGTGGAATGAAATAATCAAAGTTATAACTTTACGTATGCATTTATCTTATATGTGTACTGTTTGACACTAAATGACTGTTCTCAAAGTTAGGCAGTACTCGCTTCAACAACATAATTATCCAGTTTACATCATTTTCAGAGTTTATTTGGTAATTATTGCATATAAAACTATATACATACGAAGCAAGTTTCAAAACGTTAAGCTTTAAAATAGTGATGTAGTGTATGTAGATCCGATTGTGATGCATGGTCTAATACATACATTAAAAGAATTAAATAAATACCCAACGAGTACATTATAAGTTACTTACTGGAAAGTGTTCAGTTATTCAGAAAGTTATTGAACAATGAAAATATTGTAATAAACTATAACAACGCGAACTTGAGAAACAGTATCTGCCTTTTACAAAATCAATTTAGCCATTAATTTGATGTAAAGCATGATTGTATCTTCAAAATGCCAGTGTGAAATATTTAATATAAACCAATCACACTAGGATAGTGTTTGAAGAATTTAATTTTGTCTGAAAGCGAAGCCAAAGAGCTTATAGAGGGCTCGTTGGTATTAGAACAGACAGAATTTAAAAAATTAACAATCTGTTTTAAAATACTCACGATGATCTTGGTGAAGTAGTTGGTCTTCCAAGTAGCTTTGTCCTCCCTACCCATCTTGACGTGTGGAATAGGGACTTCGTAGAAATTTAAGGACTGCAAACGAACACATTTTCAGTAAATCATTTAATCAAAATAGATTAATTCATTAAAATATTAACCAAAACGAAATGGCCACATTGTGACGTAAATTATTACACTTTAAAATCACATCAAAATTACATGATTGTGAAAAAATTTAAAGATTATAAATTTACAACTCACCAAAACCAAACGCACAACAATTCGTGCGGGACTAAAATGAACGATTGTTAAGTGGAGGCAGTGTCTCCATATGTAAATCAAGAGTTACCGTGTTGCCAGGGTAAAAATACGGTGTTTCTTGAAAAAAATACGTTGAATATGCAAAAAGTGTACCGTGTAAATTACCGTGTAATCAAGTCAAGGGAAAAAACAATATTATGAATTAATCAAGTCTGAATATTTTGTTATTATTCTGAATCAGACTTTCCTAGCACGACAGGGTCACTTTCATAAATGGATTTATTCAATTTTGACAACATGTCGTTAGTTGGCCTGAAATCCACACAGTTTTTGCATTTCTTATAATTGATTGCTGAGTGAAATGTTTCCCTTTTATTTATTTTTTGTTCGAAGTTTTTTTTTTTTCGTTTTGATTTCATTGACTTGGCTGAAAATGCGCTCGCAAATTTCTTTCTTTCTTAAATAGAAATAAGGACGAGAATAGATTGTGTAGTGGAGATAAACTTCTAGATATTGGGGATTCCCCTTGGGATTTTGCAGTGTTGCCATTACAAAATTTGTTAAATTAATAGACTGAGATTCGCTTTACACAGTAAATGATAAAATATTTACAACAACGTTATTTCTAATGGTAATACGGTGATATTTGACACGGTAATACACTATTACCTTGACGGTAGATAGAGACCAGATTACGGTGCATCTACGGTAATTACCGTGTATATGGAGACACTGAGTGGAGGTGTGGCAAGTGGCAACGATTTCTTAATTAGATTTCTACTAATTTCTACTACTATTGTGGCTTGTTTTTTGTTAATCCTACAGGATTCCTAAATACTTCCTTAATATACTTAGGAAATTTGACAAGACTTACTAGTTATAAAAAAGTAGAATCATAAGAACAAGATTAAGACTAAAAAATTCTTAAAGGTTTTTTCTTGAAGACTAAGACAAATTATTTGTGTCTTTAGCAGCGTCAATCCCGCCACACAGAACGATCTATGAAGATTTATCGAACCTGTGAGAAATGGTTTCAAGTAACGTTAATTGTTTGCTGTTTTAATTTCTATCAGATAAATCTTTATCGAATGCATTTGGAATTTGGACAGATTTGTTGCACGACCTGTACATAATTTGTAGATAGCGATCTTACGATTTGGACATAGATACGGGCTGTTGGTTTGTGACGACGATTAGTGAGCATGACTGCTGAATAGTGTTATGTCAGAGATCGTGGTTTTGATTCACACCCAGGATACTTCTTTCTGTGATGACTGTGATCATTTATTTTGTGTTTGAGTGTCGTAATTTATCAATAACATGTATGTATTCAGAACAGGCTTTGCCTAATTGAAAATCAGGTGGCCGTGTATGGATATTATTATATTAACAGCTGAGTCCTGCTCTGTTACCCACGGTTATTATATTGTTACTAGTTGACCTAGCGAACTTCGTACCGCCCAACTTTAAAATTACAGAACTTGATCGCAGCGCCACCTACCGGGTCCAATTGCAAGTCTAAACCATTCCCAGATCCCCTTGAACACACACAAAAAAATTGATCAAAATCGGTCCAGTCGTTTGAGAGAAGTTCAGTGACATATACACTCACAGAAGAATTATATATATCGATACCTCCCACGTAAGTTGTTGTATCCCCAAAACTGCAATTTTACAGTAGAGCATTTTAAACATTCCAATTGGACTAAAAACTGCATTTATTAATGTATTATTGTAAAATTTGGTATATTAATGTAATTTTTAGTTTTATAGATTATGTTGAAAGATAAATAATAAATTATGTATATTTTCTGAGATATTGTTCATACAACATTTTACTGCGGAGTACAGGCTGCGACAGTTGTCGTATCTCATACTTACAACATTTTACCGCGGAGTTTAGATTTCGTCAGTTGTTGTTTATAGTACTTACAACTGTATACATTGAAAAATATAAGTTTCATTCCACTGTAAGTAACAATATCAATTACAAAAAAAAAATTGGTTTGCGTTATTCTAAGTAAACAAATATTAGACTAGAAAATAAAAAGACATTATCAAGAATAAACTTCTATAATTTTATATTTATAATAGGAATAAGAAAATATTATTTTCGCATTGATACATATTTAAAAACGGTTGAGTTACTTTCATTTATACCTAGTTTTTAGTTTCATTGGAGCCTTAAATCAGTGAAAACTATCATTATTTTTAGAATAACAATAATGACAGTAAAATAAATAAATAATAAATAATTCGGACATCTTACACACATCATCTAGTCCCAAACTAAGCGGAGCTTCTATTCATCTTCCTAGCCTTATTCCCAATTTTATTTGGGGTCGGCTACTAGTTCAACCGGTTTTACCTGAATTTCAGTTTTTCCACGGAGCGAGTGGCATCGGACCTCCGCAACCCTAAGGGAGAACTGAAATTCGAAGATTGAACTAGTTGTCAGTATATTTGAGGGCACTGACTTCCCAATAACGATTGCCATAGTTGTTCATGACAACCGGGACCGACGGCTTTACGTGCTCTCCGAGCGGAGCTTCTATTATGGGTAAAATATTTGCTGTTCAGGATTTCAGTATAGTACAGTCTGTATTTCTAAAAGTGTAACATTGATCGCATTGCTCTTTATTAGGCATGTAAAAACTGAGCTTAAAATTTTCATTTACAACATCTCTATATTGACTTTCGGTTTCAGCTTTCTCGTTATATTTATTAAAGTATTTATTTATTTCTTTATGCAATTTGTACAACGGCGGACTTAATGCCCAAGGTATTCTCTACTAGTCAACCTTAGGGTGTCATATGTGTTAGCCTGAAGCCATTCATTGTACATTTCAAATAATTTAAAGAATTCAAATCTTCATCCAAATATAGCTTGTTTGACCTTTGCCTCGTATAAAGTGACTCATCCGGCTGCACGCTCATAATGTGATCACACACACTGGTTATAACAGAACCTTCCTCTTTGATCTGGGTCTAGTACTCTCGTTGTCGTATCCATCTTTTCTAGAGCCTTATAAATTACCTGATCACTGACAGACAAAGTCTTTTTTGCACACTTCCACATAATTAATATTATTATGATCTTTGCTATGACCTACTGGTATTGAGTATTTTAACGTGTACTTACGTTACGAAACTGTATCTGTATAAACTCTACGTTTATTTTGCTATTTTAATAAATTAGCCACATACATCTATTGCTTTTATAGATCACCTAAGCTCCAAAAAGTCTGAAAAATCTTTTTCGCTTAATTTGTCAAAGCACTTCTTGCGGCAGCGACATGGTGGGCCCATCTTGCTACTTTCTTGGATTTTAACCTTTTCTGGACATATATTCTTATCCCAAATTACGTAAACACTTTCTTTTATTATCTATCCTTTCTTTAAAATGTATTTTTCTTACATTGCCTTTATCTTTCCTTGATGGACAACGGCGGTCGCTTGTGGAAGGACTATTATTCGTAATATCCGATAATGGACTATTGTTCATGGTTGTATACGTCAAGCAGCTATAAATACATGCTGGTGAGGGTTGAAGTGAAATATCGAATGCCGATAAATTTTCTTTTTGTATATATTATGGGCAGAAACCACAGTCGTAGTCCAAGTGGTTGATACTATAAGAAGAGGGAGGGTGCGGTGTCTCAAGATTTGCAGTATCAGAATCTGTTGCTACTTCTAAGCTCTCAAAGATGTTTTCATCTATTACATTTACTAACTCATTCATTTCAGATTTATTAAAACTTATTGGTAATGGTGACTCTGAAACAGTATTATCGTTTTAATTTGATTGCAACCCAGGTAATTCCTAATCTCTTGGGAATTTCGGGAAATCCTTTCTTATCAGATGCCTACATCGTATAAGGAACACATACAGCTTTTACCTCTCCAATAGTGCTATTCTCTAAGAATACAAGCCTCGTGTGGGGCTGCCCCAGCTTTGTTTGTCGCGACAGTATTGCAAGGCTCTGTCTCGACGACGAGCACCTCGTAGTGAGAATAGCATAGCTGGACCAGCTGTTTAGGCTGTGTAACCTGCGTTGGTAGATCATAAAGGCCCGTATTACAAAACATCACTTAATACTCAAGCAATTCTTAAAAGTAGATTCATGCCATTTGATTTTTTGATACTAGTTTTAAGTTATGCTTGAGGATTGAGTGACGTTCTGTAATACGGGACTAAGTCAGTCAGCCAGGGCAAAGCATTTTATATGTAGCAAGATACAATTTTAGAAAAGACTTTTGACATACAACTTCGAATTTAAGTAAAAAAAAACGGAATAGCAAAGTAAAATATAGCATGTCACCATACAACAAAGTTTTGTATAAGAACTCCCGAAGTAAAATGTTGTATCTATCACGTACAATAATATTTTTATTTTTATTTAAACGTAAAATGTTGTATGTATTACATAAAACATTTTTAATAAATGCTTAACGACGTATACTGTTGTAAGTAGTCTATACAACATTTTAGGTTAGTATCACCACAAAAGACTAACAGTAACCGTACTAATGCTAATAAAATATTACAAAAATAAATATACTGTAAAATTTCAGAGACTTGAATCATGAAAACTGTTTAGTTGTATTTCATCAAATGAAACATTGTTATTTCAATGGGTGTCTCGGAGTTTCTATTATAAGTACTCGTATTATTGACCATATCACATAGTCTACGCGCTCTTGTTATTATACTTGTACAATTCATAGTTTATATTTGAAGTAATTTAATTACGTATATATATATTACTTTGAAAAACTTTAACGGTTCCTACATGCGTGCGACCGGTTGAAAGTCCGGCGTAGCATGTTGTATGTGTGTCCAATACGAGCCGCGGGCGCGTAATTCTTCCCTCCACTCACCCCGCGTAAACTATTGCAAAGGTCCATACAATGCTGTAGTCCGTTCTCGTTCGAAAGTTACAACATTATACGACTGGCAAATCCCTAAAAAAAACGTATTTTGGTTATTTTTTCACTTTGAATGCATGGAATAAGGCAAAATTAGGATAGTTTTAGTAAAAACGAAAAAAGTCATTTTTGTGGCATACAACAACTTACGTGGGAGGTATCGATATATATTACGATTCACCGTGAGTAAGAAGGGTAGCTAATTAAAAAAAAAGCCTAACTCTTTGTATCATCAACTTTGTGCCAGCGAAAGTCGCGTTAAAATCGGTCCATTCGTTCTAGAGATTCCCTGAAACAAACTGACGGACAGACATGTTGACAGATTTGATATTACAAACAGAAATTTCAATTTTATTTATTTGTACCTCTACACTAGCTGACAAACGCTAAATAGTTTGCATTTACATAATGCTCGTGGCGAGTACACGAAGAAGATGGTCGTAGTGAGATACCCGTTAAAAATAAACATGCTACATGTAAAAAACTCATTTATACATAATACCATAAATGAGTTTTTTTACATCACTTGTAATTATTTGAAATAAAAATAGTAATTAATTTTATTTTCGAATTGTCAGTTAAATGCTACTGCTCCACCTGCGTCTTAACGCGTTAATTAGTGCGCTAATATAGGCGCTACGCAGATGTGGCCATCGTTTTAATGCGTTAAAAGCTAATGGCGTTAAACGTTAAGCGATAACTCGAGTGTCGGTTTTTTGGACATCAAAGGGTTTTACCGCGTAGCTTAGCGCGCTAATTGATGTTGGCTACATTAACGCCGTCTCATTCTATCAGGCGCGCTCACATAGCAAGGACGAGTGCGCTTTGTTATAAGTGGGAACTACATTTAGGTACGAGAACAACAATGGACTGGTTGAACGAAAAGGCGTTAGTTTTTAGAGCTATTGCAATAAGAGCTGTGTCTTTGAAATCCAAAGCTATATATATATATAAGATGTATATGAATCATCCACTATCTTCTTTTTTCATTTTTTCTCCCTTTTTAAAATATATAAAATAATTTATGAGGCTCATTATCGCAACTAGTTTAGCTCCTTTAGGCTCCATTGTGACTGTTGTGTGTTAACGCGTTAATTGACGAGGAATTACGTCTTAACGGCATTGTAACCTTATTGTAGCCAACGCGCATTTTGACGCGTTAACTAACGCGTAGTTCGCCATCAACATTAACATTAACGCTAACGCAGGTGGAGCAGTAGCCAGGGCCGGATTTACCATAGAAGCTGAAAAAGCTGAAGCTTGGGGCGGCAGAATTGGGGGGGCGGCAAAATGGCCCAAAAAATAAATTGGTACAGAAAAAAGTAAGGTTGCGGACACACATAATTTTTTTTATATGACCGTACTCGCATTATTAGTATAAATCCTGTATTGCGGGGGGCTTTATAAACATACTTAAAGGAACACAGAGAACACCCAGAGTTAGGACAACAATTTGTGAATCGCACAAAGTCTTCTCCCACGTAGGAACCCACGACACTTGGCGCAGTAGAATGCAGCGACGGCCTTCCGAATACGAATACGAATTCCATCCATTTGCAGCCACACTCAGGACAGCATTACCATGGCATAGATGATGTCGTGTATGGCTCTAACCGCCAATATCCTCTGGGGTCACCAGAGGCGTGCCCTATTTTGGACGGTAAGAGACGCCGCCCACACCGGTGCACCGTACAGTGCAATAGACCGAAGAGTGGCTTACGACGGGCCCATGGAGAAAAAGAGCCTTCGTCTTATCCTGGGCCACCAGTAAGCCCAGTGCCTTAAGTCACCCAACCACCAGGGAGACTCCCGTTGTGGCCAACCTGAAAGTTCACCGCCCTGGCTGTAGTCAGAGTGTCATCGTCGTAACAGATTACGTCCAGCCCAGGGGGAGACGCCCTCGAAGGGCCTGGGCTTGACGTCTGACGTATCCCATGTTCCACAGGAGTGATCCGAGGACTGATCGATGCGAAACACGACTTGGCCCGACGTCTCAAAACACCATCTTGGCCCTCGGACATGAAGGTACGCTCGTCTAAATAGTCTGCCACTAGCCGCCTCAGGTACTCGGGCACTCCGTGATAGAGGAGTGTTTACCTGTTGCAGCTAAATGGCAGACTATCAAATGCATTGGCGATGTCCATAGACATAACACGCCGCCACTGCTTCCTGCCTCTTTGGTCACGGCTCTCAGGCGCAATATGGCATTGACCGTCGAACGCCCTTTCCAAAATCCGAATTGGGTGTTCAATGATGAATGGTGATCAGGGCCCACCTCGCATAGTTGCCGGACGATGCGGGCAGAGAGCACCCTCTCAAAACTCAAAAGCGATGGACCTATACTCCGCCGCCGACCAAATACTGTCATCTCTTGAATATATTGACGTTGACAGGTGCATGTTTAGATCATAGAGGCCTATCTGCGCGACATGACGGTGAAGTTTGTGGATTGGATCGGGGTGGAGAATCGATGAAGGGAAGTGTATTGCGGGGTTCCTCAGGGCTCTGTATTGGGCTCATAATTATGGAACCTCGCATACTATGCGGTCCTCCGCACCAGTCTGCCCTCTGGCCTAAGTGTCGTCTGCTATGCGGACGATACCCTAATACTGGCCAAAGGGTCACGCTTCGACGAAGTGCTTCTGCTCGCCGAGCAAGAAGTGGCTTGTGTTGTGGAAAAGACTCGTGAGCTGGGCCTAAGGGTGGCACCCCAGAAAACAGAGGCGATTTGGTTCGATATCCTACGTAAGCGCCAGGAACCACTCAGCTCGCGCCTCCGAGTGGGTGACACTGAAGTCCGGATGGGCCTGTACATGAAGTACATAGCCTCATCCTGGACAGTTGGTGGAGCTTCGAAGAGCATTTTGGGCGATAAGTCGCCGGGTTCAAGGGGTAGCAGAGGCATTACATCGTATGCTGCCCAATCTCGGGGAACCAAGGAAAGAAGTTCGCTGCCTCTATATGGGCGTCGTGCGATCCATGGTCCTCTACGGGGCACCCGTCTGGCCTAAGGACCTGGCCGTTTCCTCCCGCTGTAAGGCTCAACTTAGGAGTCTGCAGCGGCTGATGGCCGTACCGTACGATCTCGTATGAGGCAGCGATGACCCTGTCGCGATCTCAACCCTTTGACATTCTGGCTTACATGGATGCGATGGTCTACGACCAAATTCGTTCTGTCGGTCGGAATGCGAAGGGACAGCGCCGGATTATAAGCCTGAAATGCTACGGCCAAACGCACACATGCAAGCCCTACGGGCTTGGGGGACACGACTCGAAACACAGGGCTGTGCCAGCCAACGCTCTGTTGGAGCCGTTGTGCCAAGCTTCGAAGCTTGGATAGAGAGGACCGACTGTGTCACCTACTCAGATACTCTCTGGACATGGTTGTTTCGGTGAATATCTGAATAGAATCTGACGTGAGATTACGGCACAATGCCACCACTGCGGGTCCGACCGGGATTCCGCCTAGCACACGCTGGAGGACTGCCCTGCGTGGGAGTCCGAGCGTCGAGACCTAGCCGGTCAGATCGGACAAACCCTGTAACCGCCAGCATTGATCGCGGCACTGCTGGTGAGTGATGAAGGATGGGAGGCCGAGGTCCCATTCTATGAGAACTTAATGCTCCAGAAGGAGTACGCAGAGCGGGATCGGGAAAGGGCCGATCCCGCTCGAAGGAGGCGTCAAAGGGGACGCGGTAGAGGCTAGTCCCCAATCGTTGCCTAAGGATCGTTGCGGCCACATCTTAGGGAAATGTGACCACTGCAAGCGACCGAGCAGGCAACACCCGGTGCGGCTAGGGGGTGTCGACTGTGTCTGGGGTGTCCCGCCTTTTACTGTGTAAAACGGCGAGAGGCACGATATCGTCTTGTCCCAAGGGTAATTTATTGATTACCCTGAGATGTACCCCAGTCATAGGGTAAGGCAGGGGGGAATCCAGAAGTCGCTGATGCGTTCCTGGAGCTCCTCCCAACTGCCGAGGTAGGCCACCGCGGGACATAGTGAGTAGACCGGTTCGACGGGAGTCCCACACAAGCCCTCTGTCTCCCCCACGGAGGGTATGGTGCGAAAAGCCTTCCCCGCGAAAACAAAAAAAAAAGGTGCATGGTTAGCAGTATCGGGCCTTACTTACGTATTTTCCTTAGCCTACCAAACATTATAAGTAGTGCAGTAAAAACCATGTTTTGCTTATCTTGAAAAACTAAATAAGTTGTAAAAATAATCAAGTAACTAGATTATTATCTAAAGAAAGGAATTACCTTTAGGAGTCAGTAGGGGCGGCAAAAATTTTAAAGCTTTGGGGCGGCAAATATGTAAATCCAGCACTGGCAGTAGCATTAGGGGGTTTTAGGGGGTTTTGAGTTTTAAAATTTCAAGAGTTGGCAGCACTGGATTTGGCCAACCCTAATACGTCAATGTCTATTTGGATTGGATTATAGTTGGAGGCATTGGTGTCACAAAATAATTGTAAAAATGTTCAAAGTTTTATGTTTTCTTTATTGCGAATATGATCTATTCATACATAAATCTAGTTCTTAAGTAAAATATTTTTTTAATAAGTTAAGTGCTAGACTTATTTTGCTGTTCGTACCTTTGGCTCTAAGTCTTACATTGAAAATTTTTAAGCGGTATAAGTGAGTATGTCAATGTTTCGAAAACCCAAGAAGATTCAGCGCCGTATGTTTTGCGCTGATGACGATGAGGATGGAGATCCGGAGCCTCCACCACCCCCTGTCATTAGCTATGAAAGAAGACAACCCAAGGTTACTAAAAGCACCCCATCATTGAGCTTCGCCGACGAAGGTATGTTATGAGGATTATTAATGAGGACGGCTATCACTAGTCCTGGATTCTATTCATGCTTTTTATCTGGCAGAGTAGATCCACTATGGTTGGTTTAAAAATCTAAAATAAAAAAAAATAATAAATATACCAAATTCTGATGGAAGGCAAGAATTTCACTATTTAAAGTAGTAATTGAAGTGAAAACATTAAAGCTCAAGATTGTGTGCTTGTCTATATTACTGTAATATAAACTATGATACTGTATACTACAAAATTATAAAGCTGAATAGTTAGTTAGGATGAGCACTATTCTCAGGTGCTTCTGATTCAATTAGAAAAAAACTTCCATTGTCAGATAGTCCATTTATCGAGAAAGGCTAGGCTATAATATCATTGAGCTATGACTGTTATGAGCAAAATCAGGCAATTTTACAACAACAGGAGAAAATGATTTCTTCAGAAAGCATATATTGTGGGTTTAAAGTTTCCTAATACAATGTATGGAAGAATAATTCTTAATAATTCAGGGGAAAAAATATTTTTCCTCGTATAAATGTTCTAAAAGTTGATGATAGTATAAGCCTACCTTTTAAGGTGCACGTCCATTGGCCCACACCGGACACACGGCAAGCAACGGATTGACCTTGCTCAGAAATGCCGGCGTTCGGTGCGGGCGGCGCTGATAGTGGACGTAGCAGTATGTGAAATCATACAAAGCTAAATAAAATGCGTTGAGTGCGGTGCGTCCGGCGCGGGCCAATGAACGCGCACCATTAAGGTTGCTTGCTATAAACATTAGTAATGTAAACAAATTGAATAACATGATACTGTGCAATAAAGAAGATCCAGACGAGGTTGTGTAGCTCAGCCAGTGTGTTGTATTGTTATATTAAAGTTTTATTATTGTAAAGTTAACAAAATCACAGTTATAATAACATTTATAATGTCTTCTAATGCCTACTGTTTTAAAATTCAGTTACAAACTATTTCTATTATATACTAGTTAATGTACAACTATTTGCAGGTAGCTTACATAAACAGGATTAAGTTATTGTTTTTAGTCAAATTCACATTTTATCTACAGCATTATTACAATGCTGTTAGTGTGATATATCCATTGCTGGACATAGGCTTCTCCTATGAAGGAGATTTTAGCCCTAATAGGCTACTTCAGCTAAAGGTTAATGGTCTATTTCAACTCTTACCTACTTTTACTACCAATAATGTTAAAAATTTTAAAGTACACTTTCATGGCTGAACCAAGTTCCATGTCAGCATGAAATTATGTAGGTTTGCTTATATAAATGCTAAAGTGATTAGGATGAATTTCAGTGTAGAGATAGATTTGAACTTGGAGAAAGACATGGAGCCACAGACAAAAGCTAGTAAATACATATTTATTTGGACAGTTCTTCTCTTTAAAAATTCATATACTTTAAGAAAGTAATCTTTGTAAACATGATTTATGCTCTAAAGTCTGTCTAATCTGATTACTGTCCTTCTTTTCAGAGGAAGAAGGTGAAGTTTTTAAAGTTAAAAAGTCTTCTCAAAGTAAGAGATTGGCAAAGCGGCGTGAGAAGGAAAGAGAAAAACAGAAAAATGATGATAGGCCTGATGGTGATGATATCAAAACTGACAATAACGGATATGAGGTAAGGTGAACTGTACATAAACAGAGTGAACAGCACCATTGGCGCAAATACGTAACTTAATATTTAAATGTAGTTGGAAGTTACTTTTCTCTTACTAGTTGAGATTTGTCCAAGTGGGAGACTCATACTATCTTTGGGTTCAGACTGATCTTTCACTAGTTTATTTAAACAAATTAAAGTAAGAACAATTTTGTTTGTGTAATGGTAAATAAATGAAGGGATATAAAATAATTACTAATATTATAAAGGCAAAGTCAGAGCATAAAGACAATGGGACCTGCAATTATAACCATACTACCATTCTGGTTTCATGGTCCATTGTCTCAGCAACTCTTCTCGTACAAACTCCTTGAATTCTCAATAGCATCCTGGCTCTGATACCATTTCTACCAAATAAGTAACACTTATAAGTTAACAGCTTTATATATCTGCAAACTGATTGTCACTTATCATAGACAATGTAACTTAAGATAGGTGTGCTTGGTAAGTTGTTTAGTGCTAATCATGTTAATATTAAAAAGTGATGTGTTGGATATTTATGAATTTATTTCCGCATATACTGATATAGATTATGTTGGTTTGAGATTCGCGAATGTCAATCTGAAATATGTTGCTTATTATGCTTGACCTTAAAGGGAGACCTAACATTAGAAATTTGCAACAAAGCCTGTTTTGTTACTACTCAATTAATTTATTTATTCAATGTTTCTTTATTCTTGCATGTAATAAATCTGATATTTTATCGGATTCGGATACTCGGCACATCTCTAATGTTAGAATATTAAGTGAATTATACTATAATGCAATTCTAAATATAGGACAAGAACGACAACACAGAGATAGCACAGCGGAAGACAAAGAAGAAGGTTACCTTGGAAGGTCTTATTCTTTCTGGTCGAGAGGCGCTAGCGGCAGACGGTGAAGGTGACGTGAGCACTGGGGGGGAAGAGGAGGAGGAGGAGGAAGAAGATTCGCGAGGATTCCACAAGTACCGCGCAGAAACTGTCCGGGCAGCTCTTGCCAAGCCCGGAATACCTGACGCGGCACTCATCCACGCAGCTCGCAAGACCAGACAGCAGGTATGAGAGGTGAGGGACTAATGGCCGTCGCCGCGACTGCGTCGTTGTCTCCAGCTTGAATCTTGAGTCGGGATCTTGGATTTTGGTTCAGGTTGAGTCATCCGTCGTGGAAGAATTGGTTGTAATTGTTATTTAATTGTTTACTTTTCGAAAATATTTTGTCTTTTCAAGAGATGATGATTTTATTTTTACACATTACTGTATTTTACTTCTTCTCAATTAACTAAAAATTTTAAGGGATTTTCTTTTCAAAAGTTTGGATATTTTCCCTACGATGGGTCGTTCGTGCAGACGGACCCTATATAGTCGTAGTTAGCAATCGGTTGTTGGTAGTCTCTTAAATATAAATATTGTGTATGAATCTGTCAAATTTCTTAAGGCGTCGTGCACACCGAGGCTTGTCATCAGGAATTATTAAAATATTGCTCTACAGTACTTGTTCCTTGCAGTCTAGAATATTTATTATTGTTATACTTTCAGGTTTGTAATGTTATATATATTTTGAATGATTCTATATTGCAGAGCATGTGTAACAAGGCAATCACTTAGATTAAAAATTTAACGATACATTCTTCATTACTAGCCCCCCTAGCGTGCACCCCTAGCCCCCTTTGATTCTATATTCCATTCTATTTCTCTATTCAAATAGATTGGCTAATATTTAGTTTCGATCACGTGACTGAGTGACATTAGCCAATAAAACAAGAGAATAAAGATTTCTTTATTGATCTTGAGAATGGAATCTACAATCGAAAACGATAAACGTTTACACCTTGGCTAGGAGGGCAATGTTTTAGATATTAATTTTATTATTCAAATAAATCGTGAATGCTATATGCAAAGTGAATCTACTTTGTCTAATGGAAAGCATGAGTAGAATCTAGGAGTGATGGTCACCATCTTCATTGTTAGTCCACAGCAGCGTGGTGACCTGGTCAGATGCTTCTGCATCGTTGGGCCTCCGGTCTCGAACTCACCAACGAAACACAACAGCTCGAAATGTTAGCAGCTATGTTTATATGAAGATCTTGTGATTGTGATGAGCCTTACCCACAGCGCTGCAGGTCTAATAAAACGTGATAATCCAATAGCATTCCATTTCTCGTAGGCCCGCGAACTCGGTGATTACTTACCTTTGAAGTCCGAGCCTGCTCCCGGCTCCAGGCTAGTACGGGACGATGGCTCCGGTGATGATGACGAGGAAGAAGGCAGAATATTGGTCAGAGGGCTGGACATGCCTGATGATAAGCCTAAACGTAAGTGGTTTATTCTTGTTGATAAATTGAATACATACAGTACATGTGTACCATAAGGTTACTTGTTTGCTCTAAAATAAACAAATAGAACAAACAAGTAACCTTATGTTACCCAAGAGAGGATCCCAAGTAAGGGGCGCCCGAAAACAAGATGGAGGGATGATATCCGCCTAACCTTGGGGCCTTAATGGACCAGAGTTGCAGAAGACAGAGCTCAGTGGAGAAAGCTGGAGGACGCTTATGCCAGGAGGCACGCCGAGTTGCGAGACATGATTTAATAAATGGGACTGGAAAATATGTATTGCCAAACTTGTAGCAAACTCGGAATAGAAGGGCTTTATTATTATTATTGATTCCACTCATACAGCTAACGTGCTTATATACTGTATGCGACTGCTGTGTTTGAGGTCTTGGGTTCAAATCCTTGTTCGGACCAAGTGTTTGTATGATCTACAGATATTTGTTCTGAAGTTTGAGTGTGTGTCGTATGTAATTATTCACAAAAAAGTACATATATAGTAATTATAATAGCTAGATTACCTGATAGAATACGCTAGAAGCGTACAAGCTCTGCTGAGTTTGAAGCTAGGTGGAGTTATTATTTTTATTTTTTTACTAGCTGACCCCGCGAACTTCGTATCGCCTAACAGTCCATTCAACGTCACTTATCAGATATTTTTTTATTTATTTTTTTCATAAGAACTATAAGAACCATCCTCGTACTTCAAGGAATATTATAAAAAAAGAATTAGCGAAATCGGTCCAGCCGTTCACACGTGATGGCGTGTCCAAGGAAAATAGGGATTCATTTTTATATATATAGATATATTTAAGCCCACCAAAGTGACTACTCTACCTGATGGAAAGCATGAGTAGAATCCAGGAGTATTGTGAGTGCTACAATGCAGCATCGTGACCCAAACTAAGGCAGCTTAATGGGATGTTTCTGCATCAATGAGAGAATGATGAGGAATGATTGGGCCTCCGGTCTCACACTCACGACGAACGAAATATGACACGAATACAATTATTTTACGTTGGTCTTCTGAGCTGAAGTTAGCGTTGCTGTACTACCTATAAATATATAAATATTTTATTTCGGACATCTGACACACAACATCATCTAGGCCCAAGCTAAGCAGAGCTTGTACTATGGGTACTAGACAACTGATATAAATACATAAACATATTTTTTTTTGTAAATACATCCGTATTATACATAGAAAACACCCAGACTCCGAAACAAATATTTTTGTGAATCACACAAATAATATTTCGTCCGACCCGGGAATCGAACCCAAGACCTCTTGGTCAGCAGCCGCATACGCTAACCACTAGACCAATAAGGCAGTTATATCCGCGTTATACATATAAAATATATACATGTCCGCAATATTTATTTATATTTTATTATTAGGTATGTTGAACGACTATTAAAACAAATTTACATGACGCAGGTGGTACGGCGGCTATATCAGAAGAGGAACTGGATAGCGAGACCGAAGAGTGGGCCTCGCAGCAGTTACAGAAAGCGCGGCCTGCCATCATCGACATCACTGGTCTGATGAATACATTACTTGTTTGTGTGATTTTGAATCATTCGTATTTAACAATTAAATTAGCTACTACCCGCGGTTAGTTGTCAATCTCGAGTAACGCCGTGGAGTGAAGCTAGTCAAAAAAAAAATTTGCCTAAGTTACTTCTTAGGTCATCAGCCATCTGCTAGAGGAAGTCCCGTTCAAATCGGTCCATCCTTACCAGAGATTACCTGGAACTAACCGACAGACAGACGGAGAGACAGAAAGAAAAAATTAAAAATTCAATTTTGGATGTCAGTACCATAAATATTTTGATATGCATTTAGTATAAAACTGGTATTACAAACAGACACTCCAATTTTATTTATTTGTATAGAATATATGTACCTAAATAACGGTTATGGATCGGTTTTTTGATTTCTTACGACCTTGTGAGCAGTCATTTTGGCAGCACTAAAAAAAAAACATATCCAAGTATTAAATTAAATGAATGCACCACACTGTTAAATAAAGATAAAGCTTTTGCTCGCATTGAAAAATGTATTCAATTAGATTAGCGGTATCAAAATACCTTGTCTTTAGATTTGTGTTAATCGTGAAAAAAATCATCACTGGGTGTAAAAAAATCATTAACATTAAAATTTAAATTTCCAGTAAGTTTCTACAGTAATTAGCCTGTTAGATTAAAAATACCGTTTTTATATCTCTGTCCCAAACAAACGAATTAATTAGTAAAGTGCACTGATAATTGTCGTAATATTCCAGGTGAGGGCGCTATAGAAGTGAACCCGTTCTCTCTGCCCGCGGCCGGCCCTCAGGCGGCCCATGTCGCGGCCCACCTCCGGCCACTCACCACAGACGACACCAACCCTCCCACCTCCGCTGATGAACTCGTCACTGCACTTCATAAACGGTATCTTGGTTTTGTCACCTGCCCCCCTAGCCAAGTTGCAAAAGGTTTTTCGTTTTCTATTCTATTTGTCTATTCTCTTCGTTCATTGGCTAATATTTTGTTTGATTGATCACGTGACGAAGTGACATTAGCCAATAAAAAACGTTTGCAACTTAGCTAGGAAGGCTATTATTTCTTGTTTGTTGTTAATAATAATGTAATAATACGTCAACAATCGAAATTCATTACAATAAAAGCATTCGAGCATTTATTTATGATAGCCGATCTTTTTAGTAGCCGACCCCAAATAATATTGGGAATAAGGCTAGAAGAAAGAAAGAAGAACGCGATCTTTTTTTGTATGTGAGCCTAAAATGTGATGTTTGATGATTTCTCTCGCAGAAAATATCAGACTTTTGTATCGGAAAAAGCAAAATATGGCTACTCCCATCTGTTTCGCGGTCTTATGCTGCTTTATGGGATAAACGGATTCTAAGTGGACACCGCGTCTCGGCAAATGTAGTGCAAGACCTGCGTAGGTCAGATGGAGTGATGATTTGAGCAACTGGCGTGCAATTGTATGCCTATGTCCAGCATTGGATGGATGATGGATGATGATAACATCCACCTCAAAGACAGACAATGTTTTGGTGACTCCTGAATAGTCCTGAACAAGCGGGTTTCATCATATCAGACCTATCCGTAACTTCGTTTGATTCCTGTAGACAGTAAATGTATTAACGTTATTAATTACGTTATCTCGTAGGTTGGAAGAACTGCGCATGGAGCATCTAACTACGGAACAAACCCAGAAAGATCTGCGCGATCAACTCCTAAAGGCGGCTCGGATACGCGAGAGTCGGTCTGCGCGCTGTGGTGAGCTGGACGCCGCCTACAAGCGCGCTCAGGCCATACGCGGCTACCTCACCGACCTCATCGAATGTCTGGACGAGAAGGTAAATTTATGAGCGTTTCTTTGTCAACACATTGGCTTTGTGTTATTTAAAACTATCGTGAGTCACGTGGTGTTTAAATTGTGTGCGGTTATTGTAAATAGCGAATATGGTCGCGTAGCGAAGCTAGTCCAAAAAACATTGGCCTAATGCGTATCAGGCCACGCATAGTATAGGGTTCCGTAGTCCCTCATAATGGCACTCGAATTTAAAATCATGTCCGATATTATAATTGTTATGTTTACTTATTATTTGATAATTTTTGTACGAAGATTTCCAAGTAAGTGCATCTTACAAGTTATATATAACTCCTGGAATAAAAAAGTTCAAATTTTTTTAGCCTGCCGATTACTTTTAGAGTCATCGGTCCAGTCATTCTAGAGATTAGTCGGAACGAACAGACATATAGACAATCATGACTTTCAGTAGTAGATGCTCAAGTAGATTATCACCATCATCATCATCAGCCTATCACGGTCCACTGCCGAACGCCCATAGGTCAGGTAGAGTGTCAAGTTGCGCAGGATGGCTGGCAGGAGCTGGATGCGAGAAGCCCAAAATCGATCAGCGTGGTGTGCAAAGGGAGAGGTCGTATGTCCAAATCTCTCAAATTGAATCGTAATTTTTCACAGATGCCTCAACTAGAAGCGCTTGAAGCCCGTGCGCTTGCGCTGCATAAACGTCGGTGCGAGTTCCTTGTCGAACGACGGAGGGCAGATCTACGAGATCAGGCTCAGGATGTACTCACTGCAAGTGGTAACGTATATTATGAAAATGTTTAAAAAAAAAGTAAAAAAATACACACAAAGGATCAGAGAACCTCCGTTTTGAAGTCGGTTAAAAATGAAAGAACTTATTTCGTGAGACAGTGTTCTTGTTTAGTTACACACTTTTAGGTTTTGCAGTTACAGTAAATATGTAATTTCTTGAAATCTGACCTATCCCCGTTCCTTGACTAATGGGCGCGTGACGTATGCGCATGACATATGACACGCACTTTTTTCCATAGAGTTTATTGATTTTACAACAGATTATACAAAAAGATAGATTAGTTAGATTATACAAGGGCTAGTTCGCGAGCACGTCAGGGCGTGGTCCTTGAGAGTTCGGTCGGTATGCCTTGAGATATAGAAGACACTTGTGTAGCGGCGCCGCTTTTATAGCAGCGGTCGAGCTTTGTCCCCCGTAGAAGCTTCTAGCAGGGAGCGTGGCGGGGGTAGGGTGACATCGTTACAGTGTAAAGTAAGATGTGTGGTCAGGTCGCGCGGGCTGCGCTAAGCCGGTGGAGAGCGAGGAGAAGACGCGCCGCGCGGCGGAGCGCGAGGGGCGGAGGCGCGCGCGGCGCCTGCAGCGGGAGGCGGCGCACGCGGCCGCCGGCGCAGCGCACTCGCACACGCACCGCGACGGAGACTCCTCCGACGACGACCTGCCGCCCAACGAACTGCACCACTACACGCACGAGAGAGGTACCACACCGATCACTATACCTATAAATGAAACGCCTGGCTTAGACACGGAACGAGAGTGAACGATTTATTGCTCATACAATGTACATGACACAACTACATCATACATAGATGGCACCACTAACAATTTTGATACCATATCAACAATATCTACCAAACCAAACTGCCTCCACACCGCCTGATGGAAAGCATCAGTAGAATATAAGGGTCTCACCATCCTCACTCATGGTGAGCCATACCATGGCGGCCTGGTCAGGTGTTTCTGTATCATTTAGAGAAAATAATGCACAATGATTGCTCCAGTCTCACACTCACTAACGAAATACGACAGCAAAAATATTTCTGTGTGAGGGTAGTACTGTCCCGATCGAGCCGGCCCATTCATGCGTGTCTCTACTTCCTTTACTTTATTCAATTTAAACGTATTCGTGTAACGGAGCAATGATAACATTGACGATTTATTATAAAGGAAATACTTATGTCTAGGATTTGTCCATTAATATTTTTTACTTAAATATATAAATATTTTTATTAATGTATATTTAATATAAAAATATAAACGTTTATGTATGTTAGTGTGTGTGTGTGTAATATTTTATTAATATTTTTAAATAATTGCATTGAATATAGTGTGTTACTTGTATGTAAACTACCCAAAATTTTATAAGATCTAATATCCGTGTCATGGTTGTCTGGAAGAGATCTCCGTGAGCGATAAGACCGCCGATTGTTACATTTTGTACCTCATCTATTGTTTCCTGTATGTATAGTATTTCTACAATAAACATATAAATAAACGTGTGTTTAGACGTGATTGTCGCGGCGGCGGAGAGTCTGTTCTCTGACGCGCTGCCGGCGTGGCGGTCGGTGGCGGGCGTGTGCCGGCGCTTGGCGCGCTGGCGGGCGCGCGCGCCGCAGCTCTACGCCGACGCCTACGTGCCCGACTGCCTGCCGCGCCTGCTCGCGCCCTACGTGCGCCACCAGGTACCTCACCAGGGCACTACCACCCGACACGTCACGCACTCGCGACGCACGATACGCGACACTAGACATATGACACTTGATTCTCGACACATGACACTTAATACTCGACACATGACACTTAATACTCGACACATGACACTTGATACTCGACACATGACACTTAATACTCGACACATGACACTTGATACTCGACCCATGACACTTGATACTCGACACATGACACTTGATACTCGACATGTGACACTTGATACTCGACATAATTATGACACTTGATACTCGACACATGACACTTAATACTCGACACATGACACTTAATACTCGACACATGACACTTGATACTCGACACATGACACTTAATACTCGACATAATTATGACACTTGATACTCGACACATGACACCTGATACATACACCACATGACACCTGATACATACAACACATATGACATCGACTTAAGAACATGACACCTGATAGATAATTTTTCAATTCGCAAATTGATCAAAGTGGAAAATGAGCATACTAACATACTGAATAATAAACATAAAAAAACAAGAAAGTTCAATAAAATGCAGTGCAACCATCTTTGTATAAATTGTAATTAATATTTTCTTCTTGTTACAGTTGATCTTATGGAATCCACTAGCAGATGAGAATAATGAAGACTACGAGAAAATGGATTGGTACAAGTGAGCTGTTTTTAAACATTAATTATTGGCACAATTTATACTACTTTAAACATTTAATTTGAATATCTGTAAGGCCCATATAAGGTAAGGTTTAGTAAAACACTTATTATACTTAATATAATTTTTAATAGAAAGCCTAGGGTTTTTTTTGTAGTACAAACCATAAAATTCAAGCTTCTTCTATTAGCTACAGCGACGTTTGTACACAATGTACTTACATAAATAATTATATTTTAATGTATCATTAAAATTTTTGCCCTTACTCGTAAATGTATGATTTTATCACTCTATTCTTTCTTCTCACTCGTGTTCTAAAAATAACAAAAAAAAAGTATATATTACTAGGTGTTCCTCATGGCTCTGCCTGCTTGCATGTTGGTTATCGTGTAAAGTAACTAATGAGTTTCTTCAAGATTCAATGTATTTCTATGCTTTATTGCATCAAAATCGAGAAAATTGCATTGGAATTTATGTACGTATATGAATAATGTTATTGATGTTTGAAACATTTCAGATCTCTTCTCATGTACGGTGTCCGTAGTGAGAGGTCGGGCGACTCGTCGGAGTCCGGGTCGGAGGACGAGCCTGAGCTTGCAGCTGTCACTGAGGACTCGGTCAGGGACGATCCCGACTTATTCCTTGTGCCTACTTTGATGAGTAAAGTCGTGCTACCTAAGTTGACAGGTATGATATAAGCATGGTCTTTAACTTTACCCTGTAGGAGGAAAAAGATTATAGTTCAAAGTATATCAGTTAAGTGATATATGTATTTGTAAATAAAAAATTAAAAATCAAAAAATATTTTAACTAGATAATGTGAACTTATGATTTTATAGATTTTACAGAATCGTGTTATAGTTAACTAGGGACCCGGCCCGGCTTAACCTCCTAATTATACGATTAAGCGCGAAAAAATCTGTGGCCTGATGCAAATTGAACGCGAAGCAGTGCGATTTATTTCCGAGCGAATATTTTGTACAGTCGTGCAACGTCAGTAAATGGGTTTATGACATCTTTTGATACGATTGTTACGCCGCCTTAGTATTAGATAAATATTTTTTTTAGTTCGGTTGTCCATTTTACACGTGCGTCTCAGCCGAGAACCGAATTAAACTGACAAAAATAGTACGAAATTTTATTCGCAATGCGTACTATATAGGTGTAATTTAATACGCGAGAATGAAAACCTCGCGGTGAAATATCGCTGTGCGGACAGGTCCTAAGTTAGCCGTGTTCGTTCGCAGAGCTAGTGGAGAGCGCGTGGGACCCGTTGTGCGTGCGAGCGTGCGTGCGCTTACGCCAGTGCATCGTGCGCTTGGCGGCGCTGCCGGCCGCCGGACCTGCGCTGCGCCGACTCGGGGCCGCCGCCAGAGCGCGCCTGGCTGCCACGCTCGCGGCCGACGTCTTCCTGCCCGCGCTCACCCCACAGTCAGTCTCACACTATACACCACTATGCAATAGTAACACGAGCCGACGGGTCACCCGATACGTCACTAATCTAATTTCGTTTCATTTCGTTTATTCAGTAAACAATTTTTACATTGGGTGTGAATTTTAATACAGCTACAACATTTACAAATAATAGCACAATAGAAACATTTCAGTTACTTCTATAGTACATTAAACAACACACACACAAAAATATGATAATGTTAAAAAAATGTCAGATACGAAACGAAGAAGAACGAAAAAACACCTTGCATCAACAAAATTCATAAAATATCAAATTCCCATAAAAAGGATAAAATTCATGACATGTCACAAAACAACATGAAATCACCGAACAAAAATGTCTTATCAGTTAAAAAAAAAAGATAAATTTGTAATTTGGTCCACATTCTAAATCGCTATACTGCCTGCGCGTTCACACTCAATATGGCGAATCCCACTTATAAATTCTACTCTTGCTTTCCATAAGCCATAGTAGAGTCACCTTGGCAACCATTATATAAATACAAAAAAGCTTATTTTTACAGTTAAGAAATTAATATTTCCTTTTTTGTTTATTAGATTATTGGTCTTATTTATATTTCTAAAATATTTCTTAGTTTTCAGCACATCTGTTACAGTAACAGACATTGTTATATACATTGTGCGTGCTCGTTTGCAGAGCGATGGAGGGTGGGGGAGGTTTATTCTGGCGCCGCTGCGTAGGCGGAGGTGTGCGCTTGCTACGAGCCTCCCTAGCGCTGGTCGGGCCGCCGCCCTTGCTGCGAGCTGACCCGCTCGTCCTCAAACTCATAGGTACGTGGCGACATCGTTTTACATTCAACGCCGTCTAGTTCCAAACTAAACACAGTACCAGGCCTCCGTCACTCGCTCAACGCCACGCGCTATATACCTACGGCTCGGCGTATCGTCAACTATACAGGGCCGACAAACGTCCGCCTAAGCTCGTTTCCCGCGCTAACACTTCGTAATGCCGAAACCATGTAATTATTGTGCAGTAGATGGGTGTTAAAGTCAAAAATATATATTAATAAATTATATAGATAAAATACATAGAGGAGTTGGAATAAGTAATTTTAAATAATTTTGACAACGTTTAATGAATCGACCTGGTAGCACCATATTACAACTTTTAAAAAACCGTTGATTTTCCGTTGCTTTGTTTTCCAGATGATTTTTGTTTAAATAATATTTACGCGTTTTAGGATATTTGCAACTACAACATTTAATAACAGAGAATTTAGAGAAGGAAAAAAGAATATAAATCATAATATAAAACTTAAACATATTTGATTGACTAATAAGAAATATGGTTGAATAGCAACATTCGATTCATTACAGTAATTTTATCATAGGTAGGTAGCCCTAGCGCATTCTTACGAGTACGCGCTGGCGCGTGTCCCGCACGGCGGGCGACACAGTATCGACTCTTTGTTCGCATACTTAAGGTACATTTCTTCTCGTTCTGAGTGGCAGGTATTATTATTAAGATATTGTAGGCTATTATAGCGTAGGTATTTTTACTTTTGTATGGGAGTGATGTATCTGTTACGTAGTAACTATTTATTAATCTGTGACAGTACTACGAAGGCTAGAATGAAGAAATAGTTAAACTCTCTGAAACACATGCTTGCGATTCATCGAAACTTTCAGTCTTTCCCGGGAATCAAATCCGAAATCTCAGCACAGTTACATACTCATACATACTCGTTTAAGGCGTAAGTACAAAGCCACAACCCTAGGAACGTTATTACGAAAATAACTTCGGCGCAACAGTACAATCAAACTGCCATGTGAAGCCTTAAAAATTGTTTTTCAAGTAACCTTAAGTTTTCTTGATTTTATATAAAAGGAAGAGGTTCTTAATTCGATGTTATTTTAATTATTAAAATGATTTTGTTGCGCAGATACATTGTGCATGGGTGCGGGTGCGGCACCGGGAGTGAATGCCGCGGCAGCGGCTGCAGCGCTGAGCGCGACGTTACCGCGCCACGGTGAACTGCGCGCTAAAGCTCTGCAGCGGCTGGCGGCGCTCGCCACGTTAGCGCTGCAGCGACTCGACGCTGACAACCCGCTGCACCTGTGAGTACATCTAACCATTCTGAACTGAAGCCATCACCTGATCTGGAGGCTGGTTCGGGGGCTCGTAAAGAAGCAGGTCGTGTGGGTGAGACTATCTCCTCGTTTATCTTGTTTCGTTGGGGGGGCTATGCGCTCTTCACGCCGTTCGGCGGTCAAACCCGAGACAGATGCGACCCCCAGGCGACAACTTGGGAGGACCAGCTCCGAGCGAACAGTGACAGGTGCAAGTACGCTAGTCTGTCCCGGTGTCGAATCCGGTGTTTTCGCAGGACGCCCCGCAATCTACTTTGTTATCCCGTATTGTTGCGGGGTATTTTGTTACTTTGTACTTTGTTGGGTGCTGCGATATTGTTCGAGGGGTTCCGCGCACGATGTGCCTACTTGGGCCGAGTAGGCGCAGGTGCATGCTGCAGGCCGCGGTCTCAACTGAAGCACCATCAACTATTCTGCTACACTAGTGCACTGTTCTTTAGCCAAATATCATATTTGTTACCACACTAGCGCCGTCAACCGAACTATGACTACAACAATTTCTGTATCGCGATATAGAAATCTTGAGCCGATTTGCATGTAAACAAATTCCAAAGATAACCGATGGACCGTGGTCGCCAGACTTGATCTTCTCGTCTCTCTTTGTGTTGGACGTATAACAATATCTACTTCTCATGAAATCAGCTATAATCGATGGGCGACAGCCCTTTTAACAAAAACTTATATTGCATGTATTACAGAAAAGGATTGGAGCAAGCCAGAGGAGTGATCGCTGCGGCCAAGGCGGCTGAATGAAGTTTCCAGAAGATTTGAACAAACGAGACTAGATAACGACCTCGATTACACAGAACTTACTAAATTATGCGTTAAAATGACACATTAGTGCTCCGAACAGCTTCCAAAACGAACCATGCAATTGAATAAAAGTGTTCTTTACGATTTCTTTTCGTTCTTTCGCTTACGAAAATTTATGTGACATAAAACTCAACCTTATTAGCATTTAGCCTTCCGTTGCTTAGACTGTGTAGTATATCCTTCTATATTGTCGGCTCACAGACGCACGCGCCCACTCGCTATCGTCGCTAACAGTCGAATGAACTGTGTCACGACTGCACGTACTCTGGAGATCATGAACATAATGCTTCCTCCTCATTCATTCATAGTGAACGAGTGACGAAATAACTTAGTGACACCTCATTCATTCACAATTAACGAGTGAATGAATAACTAAGTGATACACTACAGACTGTACCGTGGATCGTTTTCATCAACATCATCAACAACCCATAATGTCCCAATGCTGGGATCGGATGTCCTCTCAGGAGAGGGTTAAGGCCACAAATATATACGTAAATCACATTATTAATTGATATTCACTTGTGATCATTTTAGATATTTGTAATGATAGGGAGTATTGAAATAGGAACGACTTGCAAGGTATCGCGGAGATTTATAAACAAAGCCAATGGTTTTGTTTAAATGTGTATTTTTATGATAGTTTCATTAGTATCATGCAGGATACAATAAAACAATGTATAGCACTCCGAGAGACGGTGGACGGTGGACGTAAGTGACACAAGACACGCCATCTTTATCACTAAATAATATTTCGGACATCAAATGCACAACGTCATCTAGTCTCAAACTAAGCATGGCTTGTATTATGGGTACTAAACATCTGATATAAATACATATGATACATAGAAAACACCCAGACTCCGAAACAAATATTTGTGAATCGCACTTATATTCTGTCCCTTATATTTATTATTTTTTAATCGCACTTATATTTATTTACCCGGGAATCGAGCCCGAAACCTCTTGATCAGCAGCCGCATACGCTAACCACTAGACCAACAAGGCAGTCACCTCCTCTCGAAACTTAAGTCGGCTCTGAAACTTTAATTTTTGGGAAAATTTATTACTATAAGTAATGGTATTATTTACAAAAAAGATTGTTATCACTGTGTCTGGGAGTGCCATACCTTGTTTTATTGTATCATAGTATTATGTAGTTAAAGTAATGGCAAATGAGAGAATCCACGTGTCTAAAAGACATGAAGGTAGTTGGATAATTATTTGACGTACAGGGACCTTAGATTTATGATGCTTTAACCGAAATGTGAGCTGTTGAAATGTTAAATACATTACGTGATTCGATAATTGACAACAAGAGTAAATTGTTCGATTAGAGACCTGTCATTTATAAAAAATAGGTAGTAAAAAGAAATCCAGTATTTATACATGAAGTTGAAGGCTTATACTGACTCAACTAATCACAAAACTGTCAGAAAAGTTTTTTGAGTACAAAATCTAATCTTTCTAATGACATTCAGTGAAACTCGATCGAACTTATACTACACAAGATATAGATAACTAACGCTATCTATTGGAAAAGTAATGGATTTCTTTTTGCTACTACACCTGTTATGAAATATTATTTTTTTATATATAATTAAAAAAGACAAAAATAAAAACCCGCATTACCTAGTGGTGATTCATATGGCGGGGATATTAAATACTAATAGTAAAATAATTTTTCGTCTCCATTTTTTGTTAAAGTTGATATTATATTCTAAACTCATTCTTTGTGTATTGTATTCACGCGTAGACCATTAACACCATATTTGTGGTAGAAGTTCTAGAGCAACGACAGTGGACGAAAGTAAGGCTTCGTCTGGATTTTCTACCTAGTCTTGCCAAAAATATTGATATAAGGAAAAGTTTTTTTTTGACATATAACATTTATTACTGTAACGGGTGTTAGTAGATACAATAATATAAGTACACTAGCTGACCCGACGAACTTCGTACCGCCCTAAAAATAGGCGTTGATCGTAGAGTGTTGAAAAGGAGAAACCCGAAATCCATACAAACTTGGGCCTGGCGTTACGGTGCTAGAATTTGGTCATAAATTACAATATCTATGACGATTTCACGAGCCTAATTTTCAGGTCTCCCAGCAATGGCCAAATTGGTAAAATCAGACAATGTTTATATTTTAGGTTATGTTTATTATTTGAGTTATTTTAATGAAAAATTGGCCAAGTGTGTGTCAGGCCACGCATAAAATAGGGTTATATACTCACCCATAATTAAATCGTGCCCAATAGATAATTAATAATAATAATAAATAATAAATATTTCGGACATTTTACACACAACGCCATCTAGTCCCCAAACTAGACAACTGATATAAATACATAAACATACTTTTTTTTTGTAAATACATACATATTATACATTGTTGTATTTGCTTATTAATTCTTTATTTTTGTACGAAGTTTTCTAAGTCAGCTTATTTCACAAGTTAGGCCTTTATAACTTCTAAAATAAAAAAGTTATCAAAACCGCTATAGTTTTCTATAACATGAAAAACACGATTTGATACATTTGTGTTTTTCTATGGCATAGTCACATTAATATAAAAATGCAAAACTACCCTTTCATGGTATATTTAATGCTGCCAGTTGTAGATATTTTGAATTGCCGCCATTGTAAGTAGTTGTGTCACGATTCGATCGCTGGCCAGACTCTATTTACATTGATTAAAATACCTATTAAAACAATCATTTATACTAAAACAAAGAAGTATTATTTATTTATAACAGTATCGATTTCCACTAAATCGATCCTATTTTAGGAATGCTACGTTTGTGGAGCTAGTTACGTTTATTGAAATAAGTGTTGCAGAGGTTTACAAAGATTGTTTAAAACAATAGAATTCTACTTAATTTCTACACTTGGCCATTGCAAATGAAGCTAAGATTTCGATAGGTTAATCAAGCAAAATAGACTAATTTTTTGGTATAAATCCCATTCGTGTAACGCTTAGGCCCAGAATCGGGTTTCTCCTTTAGGGTTCAATGTATTTTTTTATTCTGTATCAAAAAAATTAAAAATATATCTAAAAAATATAAAAAAAGGGGTTGGACTACCCTTAAAATTTAGGGGTATGAAAAATAGATGTCCAATACTCAGACCTACTCAATATGCATTCAAAATTTCATGAGTCCGTGAGTTCCGTCTCTTCTAGGCTGCAAGTCCTAAGTCATCTTTTAAAATGAGCGATAAGGTTCTAGGCGCTATCTCCCGAGATAAAATATTTTGCTTTCTGACAAGGTTTCTTCGAATTCTTTCCCTAAATGCTTTGGTCATCTTTTTTGTACGAACACTTCGTGGACGGCCGGATCTTTTTATGTCACAAGCAAAATGTTTTATTATACCTATCAATAGTATTCAGACATTTGACTAATACCAAGCGTATGGAGTTTCAAAAACTGTACTTGGCCCCATACCTACTTTGTGTAATGCAATCACAAATCACAAAAATATTTGACAACCTATATGCGCGTAAATCAGAAAACGACTGATCATAAAGTAATGACAGATTCGAAATTCGAATGTTTGTTTCTTTTTAATTGTAACGGTATTTATGGCCAGACTAAGTTTAAGTAAAGTTGTTGTGTCAGAACGCCTCATAAACAAATTTGTATCATTTTAATGATAACAATAAGTAAATTGAACTTTGTAATATTAACATGAAAACTCATCAGTAGAGTCGTATCGCCAATGTAGGTCACTAACTTAGTTACGCAGCGAATTAAATAAATAAAATAAAATATTTGTTATTTTATAAAAAGTTCCTCATCTCTCTGTGTATTTCTACAGTTTGCCCTAAAATTTTTGATTAAGGTAGTTTCGAAGTATTGTTATTTTATTTAACAACATTAAATGCAAAGTTGGCCTTTTTTTTTTTTTTTTTTTTTTTTTTTTTTTTTTTTTTTTACGAGGTGGGAAATCCCTTCGGATCCCCGGCTCCTAGGGGATACAGAAGCCAGGGGTATGTGGTGTTTCCACTAAAACCCACCCCGATCGCCGGACTCATGCACCCTGCTCTAGGGAGGACCCGGACCATATTATTTCAGGTCCCCCCAGGATTGATGCCGCGCCTATCAAGGCTCTATCCCGAGGAAAGCCAGAGAGGCTTCCCCCTAACTAACGGCTCCATTGGCGTGTTTTTCCTCCTCTCTATTAACCGCAACAGTTAATCTGCTACCAAAGATCCCCACTCTCTGGTAGCTTGCGGTGCCCTCGAGGGCTGGTGTTGTCGCCGACGTCCTCTACGCTCAGGATCGGCCCTCTCCCGATCCCGTTCAGCGGTCTCTTTCTGAAGCATTACAGCTTCACAGAAAGAGACCACTGCGCCCCATCCCTCCTCGTCCGCCAGCATTGCAGCAATGATTGCTGGCGGGGACAGGTCTCGTCCGATTTGGCCAACTAGGACTTCGCGTTCAGACCGCAGACAGACAGACAGACACCCACGCGGGGCAGTCCTCCAGCGTGTGCTGGGCAGAGTCCCAGTCGGCTGCGCAGTGGTGGCATTGTGCCGTCTCCTCGCGTCCTATCCTATTCAGATACTCACCGAAGCAGCCATGCCCGGTGAGTATCTGAGTAAGTCGGTACGTGACATGACCTCCCTCCCTACCTACCCAAGCTTCGAGGTTAGGCAGAATGGCACCAACAGCAATGCAAAGTTGGCCTAGTACTCTACTACGCCGCTTTTTTATTGGTAAATTTATTGATAAATGAGTCATATAAAAGCAAATGTAGCAATCTCCATTCATTGCAATTTTGGGCAAATACCTATAAGTTTTTGAATAAATTATATTAAAAAACACTATAAACATTTGTGGTATCTATACTAATATTATAAAGAAGTAAAGTTTGTGTGTTTGTTAAATTGTAAGGGGTAATCTCGGGATCTACTGAACCGATTTTAAAAATTCTTTCACCAATAGAAAGCCACATTATTGCTGAGTGTCATAGGTTATATAAAAAACCGAAAAATAAAAAGGCTTTTACGTGGTAGTCCGTTTTGCAAAGTGAATCGGAGAAAAAACGGTCGAATGAAAGCGTTTCTTACGAACGCTGCCTTAACTATTTTGAGTTGTAGAGAAAAGATGTAGAGCTTGAAAATGCCATTTTTTTTGTTTTATTTTTTCGTGCGGAAATCACCCCGGATGCCACATAATTGTGGCTATGTCGGACTCGAACCGACCAAAACCGCACGCCTTCTCGGGCGCTAGAAGTCGGGAAACCAGGTGCACCCTCGAAAGGAAAAACCCTGGGACCCCAACGTACCTCGGGCCATCTTTGTTTTCAGACGGCCTCCTACTGTGCGAGAACTCAACTTCAATCAAATCAACTGCCACCCCGGCCTGCTTCTGTGCGAGAACTCAACTTCAATGAAATCAACTTGCCACCCCGGCCTGCTTCTGCTAGGGTGGCAGGTGGCCTCACCTGTCACCCTCAGGCCTGCGCTTATGGAGGACGGAGATCGTTTTGCGATCTCCGGCGCCTGAGTCGCCTGCGGTACCTAGCCCGTTGCCGGGCCTTGCTTGAACCTATCCCGGTCCCGCTCCGCCATCTCCATTGCAAGCATAACTTGCTCACAGTAAGAGACAGCGGAGTTCTACGCACTCTCGCTCCGTATCATGGCCGCAATCATGTTACCGAGCGAGAGAGTTCCCACTCCGATGGCTGCCACGAGATCTCGCCTCGGCTCCTCCCACGCCGGACACTCTGCCAGTGTATGAAGCGCCGTGTCCACGCTGCAGCCATCGCAGTGGTGGCACTCAGGCGTTGGCTCTTTGCGGATCAGACACAGATGATCACCGAAACAACCTTTTCCAGTGATCACCTGCGTCAGCCGGTAAGAGAGGGTTCCGTGACGCCTCTCGAGCCAATCCTCCATAAGGGGTCTTATCGCCGCAATAATGGCGTGCCCAGCGCTTGGTTGCCCAAGTCGTTAACTCCACTCTTCCATGAGGGCCTGGTAGAGCTGGGATTTCTGAGCTTCGATTTCTGAAATCTCAGGACTCTGACCCAACTCCCGCGCCTCCTTGCGCCACTGATAAAGTGCCGCAAGGGCTCTCGCCAGGAGTTCCGGCCAGGAGACTCGCCGCTTCAAAAGAGATCGTGCGGTACCCTCTTATGATCCTAATGGCCAGCACTCGCTGTGGTCGTCTCAGCAACGCAGCGTTGCTGGCCTTTAGGGCCTCCGCCCATACTGGGGCCCCATAAAGGGCCATGGACCGCACAACTCCAGAATCTCCTACAGGAGAGTCTCCTGCAGGAGTCATCGGGCCCCCCCATATTGGGCAGCAACCGTGCTAATGCACGCGCCACTCAAACCAACTTGGGGACCAGACTTTGGAAATGATGTCCAAAGTCCCATCGGCCGTCGAGTACCAGTCCCAGATACCTCATAGAGGGCTCGATGCCGATGCGAGTGCCTCCTGCTATCAGGCTGAGTCCCTCAGGTGGCTTCATCCGAGGTCCGTGGAAGAATAAGGCCTCCGATTTGTGTAGAGCCACCGTAAGACCCAGCCGCCGGATTCGTTCCACGACTTGGGCAACCCCGGCCGTGGCCCTAACGATTGCCTCATGGTGCGTCTCACCGCACGCCGTCACTAGCGTGTCGTCCGCATAGCACGTGACGGCGACACCATCAATAAGTGCACCGCGAAGGAGGAGGAAGGAGCGGCCCTAAGACCGACCCTTGTGGAACACCGCACGATATTTCACGCCGTCCGAGACCGGTCCTACAGGGGTAGATGACAGCTCTCTCCGACAAATACGCCCCGACTATGCGACGGAGGTAAAGAGGCACTCGGTGATATTCTAATTCAAATTCAAAATTCTTTATTCACTTAGGATGCAATACATCTCTTGTGACAGGTCAAGATTCTACATGTACATTTATGCCATGTTCGCAAACAATAGGTAGAGCCGGAGAAAAGAACATGGCAATAAAAACTCGCGGCCACTCCTTTCAAATCGCCAATGTTTACATAGTTTTAATGTTTTAATATAATAAACCTGATATAGGGGTAAGGTGCTGCCACTAATATACTATACACCATGTTAGAGGACTGATGCAAATTATAGTGATTAAAAATTAGAACTTATGCTAATTTAAAAAAAAAAAAAAAAAAAAAAAAAAAAAAAAATAAAAAAAAAAAAAAAAAAATACCAGCGCCTCTTTTATGCAACTCCAGGGCAGGGTGTTAAATGCGTTGGGGATGTCCAAAGTCACCGCCAACATCACCTCGCCCCTGGAAACTGCTTCTTCCGCTAGAGCCTTCACACGCATGATCGCATAAACGGTGGAGCGCCCTTACCGTACTGGTTGTCTGCCAGATCCGGCCCCACTCTTAAGAGATGCTTGACGAGGCGCCATGCAATCACCTTTTCAAAGAGTTTGCACACCTCGTCAAGCAAGACTATAGGCCGATAGGCGGATGGTGTGTCCGCCGGACGCTCCTCCTTACGGATGAGGACCAGTTTCCCCGTCTTCCACAATTTCGGAAACTGACCCTGCTCGAAACATGCGCTGAAGAAGGCTCTCAGTCGGGGCTCAAGAGCCTCGTCATCTAAAGCCAGGACCCAAGCTCGACCTGGAATGCCATCGGGTCCTGGGGCGGTGATTTTGGCTTTGAGCCGGTCCACCACCAGTGCAAGTTCTGCCCCTGTGACCTCAGGCACATCGTCGTCATTCACGTTAGGCGCTTCAGGCGCTGAAGGCGGAGCCATGTGTGGTGGAGTGTGTACCAACACTCGCCCTGGAAAAAGGGAGCCGACGACCTCTTCAAGCAGCTCTGGCTGAAGACACCGAGTCAGTGGTGGAGCCCATGGGAGCATCTTGCCCATGGGCGCAGCTTGAAAATGCCTACAAAAAGTCAACGACAGCATATGTCTAACTTTTATATTTATGTTATGCCCAACGAAGTGGGCACGGGTCAGCTAGTTTTTTATAAAACACTTAAAATTTCACATAGACAGTGGCGCTGTAAATAGGTCGGTTTGAAAAAAAAGTGGATATTGCTATGTTTGCTTCTATATGACACAATATTCAATAGCAATCTAATACACGTCACATTTCAACTAGCATAGATTACGATATAAATATGATTTTTGTAGGATAATGAAAAGGAAACAAATGTTTATTATACAGATGCTTTTATTGATCATTGTTAACTACAACTATGTACATTAATTCCTTAGACATACAAAATTTTGGGATAGATCTTATAATAACTTTCACTAAATAAATACAATCGATTTATAAATATAGAACCTAACACGGATTGAATTGATTTATAAATATCACGAGACGCATTTAGTTTGCATACATGGACGTATAAAAAAAGGAACGGACGGAACTCCCGCTAATACAGAACTGAGGCACTATATTGCCAGCGGAGCTTTGTGTGCGTGAATGCGTTTAGGGTTGCCAAGTTACCCATATTTATGCCTACACACAGTTTTTCATACATACTTTGACAGCCTATAGCTCATATACCCCATTGATTTTGGCATTGCGATTTCGATGGGGTAAATTGTGCAATATAATGAAACTA
The DNA here is from genome assembly GCA_932526445.1 of Phragmatobia fuliginosa. NCBI lineage: Eukaryota > Metazoa > Arthropoda > Insecta > Lepidoptera > Erebidae > Phragmatobia > Phragmatobia fuliginosa. Next base: position 4,953,262 of record OW052058.1, on the reverse strand, counting down.
CTGATTCCCTTAGTCCCAATCGATTCTGGGTTTTTGGTCCATACCTACAATGGACCATCTCCTTTGGATCAAAATAACAAAATTGTGAACAAAAAATGTAAAAATGTACTTAATATGTCTACCTATGTAAATTTGATAAAAAAAGTACGAGAAAAAGTAAAAAGCAAAATTATAATTGCCATGTCAGTTAAGATTGTTAATTTACCTTTTGGGGTACTGCATAAGTAAAACACTCCGGAGTCCTCCTTTAGTTGTATTTAAGTCATTAGTTTCAAAATGTATACTGCAAATGACACTATATTTGTTTGGAATCCAATCGTTTTCACCATTACAATTTCTAATTATTTGAATCTAATCATTTCTCCATACTTCACTTTCCTTAGATAATAAACTATAAATTACTTATATTTCGGGTAATTTGCATACGTGAATATTGGCAACATTGGACTTATAATGAATTATTTTGTTCTAGAAAATGCAGATTGATTTTAGTGTTTTAAATAAGTGATAGAATTAATTAATTATTTTTCTTTCGGTCACTACGGTTTTTACACCATTTCACCACGCAAGACATGTTGTATTTTTATATCTTTTCACCGCGTAACGTGTGTAGTTGTCTCGGTGTTTGTCGCGTAATGGCCGACTAATGTGTGAAAGTGTGCGTTCCGACCTATATGTACAGCGAGCTGACCGACTCTTGAGTGACACGTGGTTTTGATAGCGAGACTACGTCCGACTTTTTTTATACGTCCATGTTTGCATTTATATGATCATATATGCTTAGTTTGCATCTAACATTTTCAAAGAAGATATAGTAAACACTATTCAAAAAAGTGTATGCACTCGTTTTTGAAACGTATCGCATAGTTCTATAACCACTCATTAGAGGCGGTCAAAACATGACAAAGTGACGCATCTGTGGAGGTCAAAACATCAAAAAGTGCCGCATCTGTGGCGTCCGACTAGCGGACATTGGCAGTTTTCACAAAAAAAAATTGAAACTTGATTTTCTCTAAATCTATTGATAAATATAATAAAACAACTAAAAATATATATTCCAGTTAGATTTCTTTATGTAATTTCATACACTTCAATTGACTTTGAAATGCATAGCGAGTATAGTAGCGAAATAATCACTCACCCGAAACCCGAGGGGCCCCATCTGGGGGCAGTTTTATTTTCCAATTATTGAAAAATCACGACCTTGCTATCACTATATGCACTATTTACACATTAAAACACTAAACACTTAATAACTTAAACACTACACCTTATTATCAACTAAACACTAAGTTAACTAAAATTGGCGCCCAAAAAGCGTCATAAAACAAGTTTTCATTTTCTTGTTCAGCATCTCCATGACTTGATTGCGACTATTCAAGTGCATGGTAAACTTCGAGAATATTCTTAGATTTTTAACAAATTTGTATAAATTAATAAGTTTAATAAAATTGACACCGGAAGAATTTAACTTCATTTGTTGACAATAATGTTCCACATCTAGCGCTAACTTGAAAGTTCCGTACGGTTCCAAACACAAAAGAGTACCTACAGTTACTTATTCATCCTTGTAAACTTTTCTGAACGAGTTGTTCATGTACGCTGTGTTTGAAATAAAACTATTTCTCCTGTTCATACAGGTGGCATGCCAACCGTCAAAAAGTTGAACTTTGTACGCTGGTGGTGGTAACGCTATTCATTGCTGAATGAATAGCGTAACAACCGCCGCGCCTTTTTGTATGGTAGGTACTTTTTTGAACACATATTCTCAGACCTACGCGAAGTAATTTTGAATGGTTCAGGCAAAGGAACAAAGTGAGTTGAGAGTGTGACGTCTGAGCAGCTGAACTGTGAGGGTTGATACCGGTTCACGTTTCGCCACCATCCAACGTTATGGCCGATTATCCGTTTGCAGATTTCTAAGTCATCACTTTACACTAAGTGCCCCTATAATTTTTCGATCTTGACGTGGCTTGTGTCAGCATGTCTGTGTAATAGTCATATTTTTATAGATGTTTGCCGGTATCGTTGAGAAGGTCGACGTTGCCTGGATATATATTGAGATCTTTCTTGAAGCTATTAAATATATCATTCTTATTATGTTCAAATCCGATTTCTGTGATCATTTTCAAGAAAACTGACCTGGACTCGTTCTGGATTTGCTTCGTGATTTTTGAGTGTATATCAATACTTAATTGAAATTTTTGCTTGTAGCTTGTTGTTGCGCAAGTGACACAAAATTTATAAAATTCACTTCTTTCGTAATGTTCTGTACTCTTCTTCTTTTTACTCTTTTTCTTCTTCAGTGGGAAATATAGCTTCGAGTCCCTTGTTGTTAAATCATTGCTGCTCGTTTTGAACGCAGTCGTCAGCGGCTTCTAAGAATTTGCTTTTCAAAAAATAATTTCACTTAATTTGCTGACAACATTGTTACACATCCAATTTTAAATTGAAAGTTCCATGAGGATCCACACAGAGAAGTACAGTTACCTTATCACCCTTGCAAACTTTTCTGAGCGAGTTGTTCATGTACGCTGTACTTGAAATAAAACTATTCTTCCTGTTCATACAGGTGGCATGCCAACCGTCAACAAGTTGAACTTTGTACCAGCAATGAATAGCGTTACATATACCGTTTTGTATAATAGGTACTTGTAGGTCGTTTGAAAACATATCCTCACTCTCACACGAAGCAACTTCGAATGGTTCAGAAAAAGGAACAAAGTTTAAGATTGCGACGTCTGAGCAGCTGAGCTGTGATGCTCGATAGCGGTTCATATGTTTCGACATTTGGTATCCAACATTGTGGTCGATTATCCGGTTGCTGATTTCTAAATCATCACTATACACCAACTGTCCCATGACAGTCACGGTTGCAGGTAAACATATACCATTAGATGTCAAATGTGACTTTTGCAGTTCGTGTAACATTACCCGTTGTACTATATCAATCTCGCCACTACTATTAACGATGTTTGTGAAAATTGCATGGAATTTCTTGTTTTCATATAGTTTACTAGACCAATAGTCGTAAACCAGAACAGTGACTTTGCTTGCCGCTATTCCATTTTCCTTCAACACGGAATTGAGAAAAACTATGTCCTCACTCTTCTTGACTTTACAAATCAGTGAATTGGCACCCCGTTTCATTAATAGTACCCCGAACAGAGGAAACGGACTTAAGTCCACAATATCGACATCTTCTACACGCATCGTCTGTCCTAGGTGCAAGCACACCATTCCAACTGATTTTATTATCATGTTCATGTATTCCGTATCGTTTAAGAATACTAGAATTTCATGTGGAACTCTTGTGATGACCTGTTCTGGATCTGGTAGCGTTGCCAGTCTACCGCCGTAGGATACAAAAGGTATACTGAAAGTCTCGTGCCGTCGCACTCTTCTTGGGAAAACATTAAAGAAAACCGCTTGATGCCACGCTCTTGTTCTGTTATCTGATCTCGGATCGCTTGTTAACATTATATCGTCGGTCAAATGTAGGTTAAACCAACCCACGAGCATGTTCATTTCATCGTCCACCGTAGGATTGAACACAGCGTTGAAGGGTCGCTCTCTGTATAGCATCTCCACGACTTCATCGCGACTATTGAAGTCGATGGTGAACAAAGAGTAAGGCTCACTAACATATTTGAGGTTCTCGTACAAGTTCAAATATTCACTGCCGTACCCTTGTGATAAGTAATTCGCGTGCACGTTCTGGTGTGAGATGTTGAGACAATTTTTCGTTTGTTGACACAACTTGTATATGTTATTAAGTTCAACGCAATTGACACCGGCTACGAAAAATTCCGCTTTTCCAGGAATTATTTTACTTTGCTTTTGTAACAAATTATCCCAAGCGTGACGGAGATATTGTAGAAGTCGATCACCAAAAAGTGCCGAGTCAAACATATCGGTGATTAATATTGATTTTAAACCGTAAATGTGAGATTCTTTTAAAAGCTCTGGGGGCCGGTTCACGAGAAGTACTTGCGTTGCGTGATTTTCTTGCATTACGAGATCCACCAGTTGAATGTTTGAAGATTCACAAGCAGTTACTGTTATTGGGTTACATTCAGTGGCATATAAAGCTAAAAGTCCTGTCTCCGCGTCTATGTTTAAGACACTATCTTTAGTAGGATTTATGGAACTTTTGATGGCAGCTCGGTACGCGTCATTACGTCTTGTGTCGTTGAGGCTTCTGAATATAGCTCTCGGCAATAATAATATTTTCACTGCGTTCAGGCTCTTTTCGACCTTGACGTGACTGGTGTCCATGTGTAATGCTTTCTCGAAAGCGTAAAGCGCATCGGTGTAATAGCCAAATCTAAATAGACATCTGCCGATATCTTTCAGATTGTCGACGTTTCCTGGATAAATATTGAGAACTTTTTGGAACTTGTTAATAACATCTTCCTTATTATGTTCGAATTCGAGGTCCGTGATCACTTTCAAGAAAACTGACCGAAACTCCTTCTCGATTTTCTTTGCAGTTTTTGGGAACATATCAACTATCTGTATGTAGATGTTGAACGCTGCAACGTAATTTTTGCTTGAAGCTTGTTTTCGGGCAAGTGACACAAAATTTTTAAAATTCACTTTTTTCATTTCAGTATCACTCACTGTCAATACTGTTGATCTGAGATTAACGCTGACGGTGTTAGCGCACTCAAGAGGTGTTGCTGATCGAAAACCAAATTCAAACTACCAGTCGTCCTGTGGGAGCTCATCTTGTTAACTCTGCAGAGTTCAGGTAGTCGGGGTATGGGTTGATGCTAATTGTTCTGTGAATGTTATCAATTCCTATACAATTCCAATGTCTATAGAATTAGTTAATGACTTTCATTGTTAAGTCTTTACTCAACAATAGAAGTCATATTTAAAAGAACTAATCTCTTTAAATTAGGTCTTTTAAATAGTTCTCTGTAACCATTAGACTGTTTTTTTTCATATTTGTAATGAGCACAATAAATTTTTATAACCAATTCAATACTTATACCATTGTCAACTTTATCCACAGAATACATAATAGTACTAGTACAGAAGAACTCACTCTGAAAATTAAGTTAAAGAAATAGGGACCCTTGTTACCATTAGATTAAGTTCAATTCAGATTGCACAGCTCCGAATCACCTACGATTATATTTACCTACAATTACGTCTCTTTCTAGCGTGTAACTCTCGTGTAGCGTGTATCTGTTCTGACGTAATCATATATGTCCATTTTTAAGAATAATTAAAATATTCAATAACTACTTTTTCTCTAGTACTTTACTTTAGTGAACTTTAGGGAATTGTTGATTTGTAATCTTAGATTAAACATCCTCTTTTGATGTCATTTCTGATCTGTTTGGTTTTATTTATTATGTTTGAATTACTTTAAATTTGGAATGTTAATTTTTAATCGATTTCAAAAAAAGAGGAGGTTCTCAATTCGTCGGAATCTTTTTTTTTTTACGTATGTATTTTTATATGCATTGGATTGGGGGTAGCTTACAGGTGGTCCCATCGTCACCATATCGAGATCTGATGATGGGATCCCAAGGAAATCGAGATAACTCCTCAAATATCATAGGCACAATTGTCGCGATTTGGGTACTCGAAATAGTTTTTCATTGAAGTCGGTTCCTTTTTGTTAAAATTATAATTGTTCAGATTGAAATTGTGTCACATGGACGATTCCGTGAAAATAGCATGAAGAAATAACATGTCTAGTTATCTGACATAAATCTGTATTTTATTTAAAATAAATTCAAAATGTTAAATTGTTTTCTAATCAGTCCCTAAGTGTCTTTTTAGTTTGAACGTAAACCTATTAGCCACATCTACCATTCAAGAGGTTATGGGTCCAGAAATATTTATAGTTTTAGTACAGTTAATTAGTAACAGTAAGGCCCTGCGCGCACGGGAAACTTTTGTCACTGTGACTGTTTTGTCACTTTCATTATGTCTGTAGAATTATATGGAGATGCGCGCACGTTGCGACGTGACAATCGGATGACAAAACTGTTTTGTGCCTGCGAAGAAGCCTGCGACAAAACTGTCACCGCGCCGCTAGATTTAGATACAAGCGCGCGCACGGGTGACAGTGACAAAACAGTGTCTGCCCGTGCCCTAAGCCAAAAGCGGAAAGCGGAAAGGACTAACTTTTTATTTATATTTTCAGACAACAGGGGATTCTGTTTGAAATAGCATTGTAATCAAAACAGAAGTGTCTCCTAGCGTTCAATCACCACATTATCATAAAGGGTCTAAGCAGTATGCCTTGAAGTTGTTCTAATAAAATATTCAAGGTTTTCTTCGAAATTACTAGAGCTTGAATTGTTTTAGAGAAAATGAAATATGATATAATTTGTTTAATTTAACACTGGTTGAAAGATTACCAGATGTTATTTAATTTTGAGAATGACACAATGATCGAAGATTCAATGTTTCGGCCCAAAAAATTGAATTTTGTACTGAATCGATTTTTACCCTTGAAAATCGACTGTCGATTTTTTTGTTGGTATAAAAAAATATTTACAATAGTTACAATTAGATGAATGTATTAATTTGATAGGTAATAAAAATAATTGTTATTATCGAATTCCTTGAACTAAAAATTCGATGATTTTACTGATAAGAGATCCCACAGATTGTTTAATGAATATTTTTGTTTTTCATAAAATGGATTTATATTTATATTGTAAATACAGAAAAGATATAGAATCGATCCTTTAGAAATCGTTTTTTTCAATAATCGTTTCTCCATGTACTGATTCGAATCGAATCAAAAATCCCTACAAAATAGTTTATCCTAACGCCATTTTCCGTGCCCCGCTCTCCGCTTACTTTTGATGCCCGCTGGCGATAAGCAAATATATATAGTATATAGAAGAAGTGGAAAGAAGACCAGCACTTTACGAGAAAAGATTATAAGAATATTCTGACATATGATAAATACTAGGCATGCCTTTTAAGTTCTGTCGTTTCCATATATAACGGCAGTTTTGAATTTGGAACAGTTCTATATTCGAATGTGTTTAAATATTGAATCTCAAAACATTTTAAATACCCCTTCTTTAAAGTGGAATAAATGTTATAATTAGTGGTTTGAGCGAAGGGAAAAGTGTACTAAACTATGTGGTGAATACTTTGAAAATATGCAGTAATTCATTAAAACTTTCTACACTCATTCGAAAACTTACGCCGTATGAATTCGCAAATAATTACTGCCTCCTCCAAATGCATATCGTTAAATGAACCATGGATTTACAAAAATGTTTCGTGACTGTCATTCGCCGTGTGCGCACTCAGATTTTAAGGCGCGACGCGACATGACAAAAACTTTTTTGTCGCAGCGACAAAAGTCACCCGTCAGCGCACTGCTTAACAGTTTGTAACGTGGTATTTTATCACCAACATTCGAGAGAGGCTTTGTCGTCAATGTAGACGTCGTAATACCAGCAATTGTATAGACAGTCCGGTTCACTTAATGAATTAAGTATAGAAATATATTGTGTTAATTATAATGTAACAAAAGTATTGGTCTAATGGTTGCAGGCAACTATTAAAAAGCCATAATTTCTTTACTTAACAATAAAAGTCATTCACTAATTCTACAGACAATAGTAATTGATAACATTCACAGAACAATTAGGATCAACCCATACCCAAATTACCTGAACTCTGCAGAGTTTATATAAGGTGAGCTTGCACAGGTCGAGGGGCAGTTTGAATTTGGTTTTCGATTCAGCAACACCTCTTCAGTGAAGTAACATCATGAGCCTTAATCTTAGATCAACAGTATTGCCAGTGAGTGATATTGAAATGGAAGAAGTGAATTTTATAAATTTTGTGTCACTTGCCCGACAACAAATTTTAAGCAAAAATTACGTTGCGGCGTTCAACATCTACATACATATAGTTGATATGTACCCAAAACTCGCGAAGGGAATCGAGTACGAGTTTATGTCAGTTTTCCTGAAACTGATCACGGACCTCGAATTCGACCATAATAAGAAAGATATTGTTAATAAATTCCGAAAAGTTATCAATAATTATCCAGGCAACGTCGACAATCTGAACGATATCGCCAAATATCTATACATGTGTGGATATTACACCGACGCGTTTTACGCCTTCGAGAAAGCATTACACATGGACACCAGTCACGTCAAGGTCGAAAAGAACCTGAACGAAGCGAAAATTTTCTTATGTCCGAGAACTATATTCAGAAGCCTCAACGACACAAGACGTAATGACGCATACCGAGCTGCCATCAAAAGTTCCATAAATCCTGCTAGAGATAGTGTCTTAAACATAGACTCGGGGACAGGACTTTTAGCTTTATATGCCTCTGAATGTAACCCAATAGCGGTAACTGTTTGTGAATCTTCAAAAACTCAACTGGCGGATCTAGTGATACAAGAAAACCACGCAACGCAAGTAGTTCTCGTGAACAAACCCTCAGTGTTTTTAAAAGAATCTCAAATTTACGGTTTAAAATCGGTATTAATCATCGATATGTTTGACTCGGCACTTTTTGGTGATCGACTTCTACAATATCTCTGTCACGCTTGGGATAATTTGTTGCAAAGGCAAAGCAAAATAATTCCTGGAAAAGCGGAATTTTTCGTCGCCGGTGTCAATTGCGTTGAACTTAATAACAAATATAAGTTGTGTCAACAAACGAAGAATTTTCTTAACACCTCAGACCAGAACGTGCACTCTACTTACTTTCCAGAAGGGTACGGCACTGAAGATTTAAACTCGTACGAGAACCTTAAATATATTACTGAACCGTACTCTTTGTTCACCATCGATTTCAATAGTCGTGACGAAGTTATGGAAATGTTATACAGACAAAGACCCTACAACGCTGTGTTCAATCCTACGGTGGACGATGAAATGAACATGCTCGTGGGTTGGTTTAACCTACATTTGACCGATGATATAATGTTAACAAGCGATCCGAGATCAGATAACAGGACAAGAGCGTGGCATCAAGCGGTTTTCTTTAATGTTGTCCCGAGAAGAGTACGACAGCACGAGACTTTCAGGATACCTTTTGTATTCAACGGCGGTAGACTAACGGCGTTATCAGATCCAGGAGAGGTCATCTCCACAGTTCCACATGAAATAGTAGTATTTTTGAACGATACGGACTACATGAACATGATAACAAAATCAGTTGGAATGGTGTGCTTGCACATAGGACAGACGATGCGTATAGAAGATGTGGATATTGTGGACTTAAGTCCGTTTCCTCTGTTCGGAGTACTAATGATGAAACGGGGTGCCAATTCGCTCATTTGCAAAGTGCAGAAGAGTGAAGACATAGTTTTTCTCAATTTAGTATTGAAGCAAAACGGTATAGCAGCAAGCAAAGTTACTGTTCTGGTTTACGACTATTGGTCTATTAAACTTTACGAAAACAAGAAGTTCCATGTAGTTTTCACAAACATCGTTAATAGTAGCGGCGATATTGACATAATACAACGGGGAATGTTACACCAACTGCAAAAATCACATTTGACTTCTAATGGTATATCTTTACCTGCAACCGTGACTGTCATGGGACAATTGGTGTACAGTGATGAATTAGAAGTCAGCAACCGAATAATCGACCACAACGTTGGATATCACATGGCAAAACATGTGAACCGGTATCAAGCCTCACAGCTTAGTTGCTCAGACGTCACAGTCTCTAACTTTCTTCATTTTTCTGAACCATTTCAAGTTACTTCATGTGAGAGTATGGATATGTGTTCAAACGTCCTGAAAGTACCTATTATACAAAACGGCGTATGTAACGCTATTCATTGTTGGTACGAAATTCAACTTGTTGACGGTTGGCATGCCACCTGTATGAACAGGAGGAATAGTTTTATTTCAAGTACAGCGTACATGAATAACCCTCTCAGAAAAGTTTACAAGTACGATAACGTAACTGTACTCCTTTGTGTCGATGTTTATGGAACTTTCAAGTTAGCGCTAGATGTGAAACCACATTGTCAACAAATAAAATAAAATTGTTCCCGGAAAAGCAAAATTCTTGGAAGCCGCTGACGATTGCGTTGAAAATGACTAATGCATGGCACTCGAAGCTATGTTTCCAACTGAAAAAGAAAATGAGTAAAAAGATTTAGAAGAAGAGTACGGAACATTACGAAAAAAGCGAATTTTAGAACTTTTGTGTCACTTGCTCGACAACAAGCTTCAAGCAAAAATTACGTTACGGCGTTCAACATCTACAAACAGATAGTTGATATGTACATAAGAAACGCGAAGGAAATCAAGAACGAAATTTAGGTAAACTTTCTTGAAATTGATCAAGAAACTTGAATTTGAACATTATAAGGAAGATATTGTTAATAAATTCAAAAAAGTTCTCCTTATAATTATCCAGACAATGTCGACAATCAAACGATATCGGAAAATATCTATACATATGTGGATATTACGACGCGCTTTACGCCTTCGAGAAATATTACACATAAACACCAGCCATGTCAAGGTCGAAAAGAACCTAAACGAAGAAGAAGAAGAAAATATTCTTATTTCCGAGAACTATATTCAGAAACATCATTAATAGTAGTGACGAGAGATCGCTTTTAAGCCTCACAGCTAAGCTGCTAAGGCGTCGCAATCCTTAACTTTGTTACTTTTGCTGAACCATTCGAAGTTACTTCGTGTGAGAGTGAGTACCTGTATGAACAGGAAAAATAATTTCAAGTACAGCGTACATGAACAACTCGTTCAGAAAAGTTTACAAAGATGATTAGGTAACTGTACTCTTTTGTGTTTGGAACCTTACGGAACTTTGAAGTTAGCGCTAGATGTGATACATTTTTGTCAACAAATGAAGTTAAATAGTTCAGGTGTCAATTTTACTAAACTTCTAACCTACTCCTGAATTTTACTCATGCTTTCCATCGGGCAGAGTAGAGTCACTATGGTAGGCTTAAAAAAAACAACATTATAAACAAGTTTTGTCAACAAACTAAGAATATTCTTAACGTCTCAGATTAGAACGTGTAGACGACTCACTTTCCAGAATATGTGTGACGGCTGATGTGAACTTGTACGAAAACCTTAAATACGTTACTGAGCCGTACCTCCTTGTTCACCATCCACTTGTCGCGTCCAATAGTCGCAATAAAGTCATGTAGATGCTGAACAAGAAAATGAAACTATATAGAACTATGCGATATGTTTAAAAATAAAATACATTATGAACAATGCGAGTGCATACACTTTTATGAATAGTGCTTACTGTTTCTTGTTTAGAAATGTAAGATTACATTTATATGTAAACTAAATGCGTTTCTTGACATTTATAAATCAATTCAATCCAGGTTCTATATTTAGAAATCGATTGTATTTATTTAGTGAAAGTTATTGTAACATCTGTCCCAACATTTGTAGTTCTAAGGAATCAATGTAAATTGTTTAACAATGATCAATAAAGACATCTGGTTAATAAACATTTCATTATTTTCTTTCATCAACCTTTTTTTTTAATTTAAGCTATTGTATAGCTTTATCGAGGGCTTTGATTGCGGCGACCGAATCAAGAAATTATGTAACGAAAAAACCTATCACCCTAAAAAAGGATAGAGAAAATGTTTGTAACTGCAGTGCGATAAGGATGTGGCGGCTCCGTGCTCTATAGGCAGATTAGCGCATGCGTGCTGCCGCCTCCGGCCGTTATCCGTATCCTGCATAAATAAAAATAATAATTATAATTGCATAAGTTGATAAAAAATAACTTGCAACAGCTTTACAGTGGCAGTCCCCGAGTGCCACACGTTTTTTTTACGCGGGGAATGCTTTTCGCAACATCCCCTCCGTGGGGTATGCGAAGGGCGTGTGTGGGACTCCCGGAGCTGTAACCGGTGTACCCACTAAACCCCGCGGCGGCCTACCTCAGCAGTCGGGAGGAACATAAGGAACGCATCAGCGGCTTCTGGAGTCCCCCCTGCCGTACCTCACGAATGAGGTCTAGTCACCCTGGGCAAAACGTCCCCTCGCAGTTCCGGCTGACAGAACGAATTTGGTCGTAGACTATCGTGTACAGGACGGCCAGAATCTTTTTCATTAACCTACAAAAATCATATTTATATCGAAGTCTATGCTAGTTAGAATGTGATTTGTAATAGATTGCTATTGAAAACCGACATGTGGTCCCACCCCTGTAACTTCCAAAATAAGAGAGTAATAAAACTAAAAAATATAATTATTACATGCAAACGTTCACCGAAAATTGGTTTGAACGAGATCTAGTTAGTAGTTTTTTTTAATATGTCATAAATCGTAAACCGCAATAATTTACCTTTCATTCAATCAATACACTATTACTAAAACATCGATCAAAGTTACAACGAACTACAAGAACTTTAATATGATGTTACTTGCTTCTACCTACGGAACCCTTCATGGGCGAGTCCGACTCGCACTTGGCCGCTTTTTTATTGATATGCATTGCTTTAGGACACTGTTGCGGCGTTTGACCTCGAGTCAGCCATTGCATTTTTCGGTTACGGTTATCGTAAAGAATCCACTTTTCATCACATGTCACAATTCGATCGTATCTATTCGTATTCGTATCGACCTTATTTTCTGTATCGATTCCACAAGGCAACACGCGTTTCTTTCTGCAGATCGATCAAATCATGAGGTACCCATTTTTCATATTTTATATTTTATTGACTTGACGCCAATAAGTGAATAGAGTCGATCGATCGCTTCCCGAATTCACTAGAAAAACCCGAAGTCCCCCTTGTCATATACATATAGACCAGGGTCGATTATTTTTGAAAACAAAAAAAAAATAGTATGACGAAACCCATTGGAAAAGGAGGAGAATATTATAAAAATTAAAGGAAAAATAATTTACGGGCGATCTGAGGTCGGGAAGAGGGGGGGGGGTTAAGGGCAAAAAATGGTTTATCTCGATTTCCGGCAAAACTACAAGTCCTGTGAAAAAAAGTTAAATGGTAAAGTTGTACGTACTAAAAAGATCTACAACTTTTAATTTACACTTTTTACACATCTTTTACAAATAGTATAGTTAATACCATAGTTAATCTTCTCAGAAAATGAAAAAAATGAAAAAACGAATTCGAATATTTTAATCGTTATTGAGATATTTATAAAAATTTACTCTTTAATTACTCGAAAAACGTAAGATTACATGTTACATTGATAAAAAAAAATATTGCCAATCGAAATATACTACTATAATTAACAAACAAATAAGTTAGTAAAGTTAATGTTTAATAAAACAGCTACAATATTTTGAGAAAGTTGTAGAATCTTCTTTAAATTATATGCGCAGATGCCTATTTGTTACTATTTTAAGATAATTTAATACCTGAGTGACCTACGAAAAATTTTAAACCATCAAAAGTTATTGTCACTGCACCTGTTATTTTTTATATTTAAACCTACCAAAGTGGTAGTGACTGCCTGATGAGAAGGATGAGTTATGAAAGGATCACTATCCTCATTGTTCGTGCAGACAATGCAGAATGGGTTCCCATATTACGGTTTAGTGAGATATTTCTGCATCATTGAAGATGATGATGCAGAATAATTGGGCCTCTCACATTCACCAACGAAATACGACAGCAGGAATGCTGTCATTTTGAAGTTGCTCTTCTGTGTGAGAGTTAGTTGGTCGAGCCGGTCCATCGTGCTGAAATCTGAGTGGCTCGAAACTACCTATCTATGTTATGTAGGTCGGTTTCCGCACTTAGTCCTTTAAGTGGACCATTGTACGTGAGGGTTCGGTACGGGTGTGGTACGAAATTTCCTATAAAACTTAATCATCGACTGAATTAGGTTATTCAATAAAACAATAACATATAATCCTTTGGCTTTATTTCTAAACCTGCGAATCAGTGTCGTCAAACACCGACAAATTCAGCGTAACATACATCTTAAACCTTGCAGTGTCCTCTCAACCGACGTTAACGTCCATAAAAGAATATCACAAATGAATAAAGCGTTTCGTCTGACCAGATAATTTCTATATTTAAAGGAGCAGACAATTCATGAGCGCCTTGTATGAATTTAATTCATTTCAATTCACTGCTATTGCGTTCATCGTAGCGATTGGCCCGTACTCAACTATTAACCAATCGCAACGCTAAACGCGGTAACCATCATGGTGACGTTAATGGATGTGATTTGAAATAAACTCACACTGGGCCCTGTATGTGCCTCTTACAAGTTCTGATAGAAAAAGCGCGAAGCTCTTGTAATTTACATCTTTAGCAAAGGTACTTTGTAGCGCCATCTATGTATTTCTTTTAAAAAATAAATTTTGAAATAAAATATACAAATTCGTTACGTCCTACCTCTTACAGAATCAAACTCGCCACAAAGGATGTTTTTTTTTTATTATAATCCGGTCATATTATGTAACAGATGTAAAATATATATATACAAGCTATCGGTTTCAACAAATACAGTTTAGTGTCGTAAGATTTATAAAAAAAACGGTTTATAGTCACCGAGAAAGAAAATATAAAGTTATTTATAGTCTGTGTGGATTTAGAAAATAGTGACGTGTTAAACAAGGCCCACCTCCTATCAGATTTTCAGCTTTCGTCATCATCAGTTAGACGTCTTACGCCTAAGATTATTTGGGGTCCGTTACTAGGTCAATCGGTTGTACCTGAATGTCAGTTTTCCGACGGAACGACTGACAAATCCGGGCTATTAAGAATAACTTGTAAGAAAAACTCGACAATACATTTACCCTATCAGGGAATCAAATTCACTTGAACGGCAGTTGCATACGTAGACAGGTTTCCAGCTTTCGTATGGGACGATATTTCTTGGAAGCTGATTGGTCATTGGGATTGGTCGATGCGTCACTATTTTCTTAACGCGAAAGGACTATAGTGAATTATCTACACAGAACTTGTTCTCTATAGGGAATAACAGTTATTTTCCCATATACAACTATTCCTACTGAACGTTAATTGCGTGAGGATCCAAACAGATTTTACCAGCCATGGTCATGAGCGAATTCTTCATTAGTACATTTATGAAACTTTAAATTTTTGAAGAGGTTTTTTTTACATGTATTTATATGTACACTGATAAAATTGGGAACCATTAATCGTTTTGTTGAAATAAAATATTTTGATTGATAGCCAATAACTTGTACAAAAAAGAAACCACGCCACATTAAAACCAAAAGTAAACCGTTTGAAACTATTTTAAAACTACAGGATTAATGAATTTAAAAAATAAAAGTAAATTAAAATTGTGGGTAGTTTAACATAGCGTAGTTGTAACATATCACAAGAAATATTTAATGTATTAGTTAGTAGGTGCTAGTCACAGTATTATGGCATAAAATCGGTTTTGTTGCCCAACTGGTCTTACATATGTACATATTTCTTTATACAAACTTAAACAGTCTATTCAGTTCTCAATTAAACCTAGTTCATGTATTTTTAAGGTATTCGCTTTATAAAACTGGTATTTTTATTAGAACTGCTTAATATTGTCAATTATTTTAAACAGTGAGTCATTGGTGGTTACTTGTTTAAATATTTTCAGTGTCTATGAACTGAAATGACTCAGGTTTAATTATGATTGTGGTAAATGAATGAATTGTTAGACAAGAGGAGTTTAATAAACGGAAAAATAAATGAATGTTTAATGTTGCTATATCAACTTAACTGGCAGCACCTTGTAGTGGTTACTATATGGTGTTGCCACTTAATAAAAAAAAACTCATTAAAATAATGTTCAATGTATGTGTAGTGAGACTAGTAAGCCCCCAAATAATAATATTGGGAATAAAGGCTGAGAAGAAGAGGAAGAAATGACGGATACAAGAGTAGAGGAAGACCAAAGTGTAGATGTGACTGTGTAGAATAGATATGTTGAAAGGGAGTAAGGAATGAACAAAATAGAGGTTAATGAAAGAAATTGCTGGAACATATATAAGTTTGCAGGTTAATACTCTAGTACAATGGACTGAATGGCTATGTATAGAAAATAAAGTATTTTTTCTAAGTGCATAAAAGGAAGCAATGAGAAGAGAAAAAAGCCACTATAAATTGTAACTGATATAACTCACTGACGATAAATAATAATAATTACAGGTTATCACTGTCTATATAAGTGTACTTTATATTTTAAATAAATAAATATATATATTTACAAAATAATGTAATACAATGTAACTACAGTTTAGTTGAGAACTGCTAACATATCATATAAACATTTTTATAACTAGATATATAATTACTATAATTTAATCACTTATACAAATATACTTTAATATTATTTATATGATTCGCTTTTCTATTAAGATATACAAACGGCTTGTCTCACAACCAATAAGCAATTCGTTAAAAAACTACCAAATGTTACTAGATTTTTTACTTTTACAATGATTTAGTATAATTTGTTTCCATATTGTGTTAACACTGAACTTCTAGTAATATTTACAAAAAAAAAGAAAACAATTATTACAATAGTTCAAAGTGATAAAATAGTTCTTTTTTTAAAGCACGTATGTCTTTTATTAAAGAAGTCTCTTCAAAAACGGCATCAAATCTTAGTTTCGTTTCACGGATTGTGCGTTTATGCGATTATGACTTCTAAACATTGATAGCTTTCACATGGTAGTTTTATATAGTAACATTTGGTGTCAAACTGCATAGTAAAATTCCGAGACAAAATATAGCTACCGTTTAAAATGGTCATGAGTTTAAATTATGTACAGTGATCGCGTGCATTTATTTGATAGTTACCTAAAAATATAATAATAATGTTAGTATCGAATATTTAACAATAACACCTTTGGAAAGAAAATGTCACATTGTTAAAAATTAAACGAATACTCACGTCGTTATTGCACTTTAAAACAATTTAATTGTTGATTTGGCAATTCGAATGTTTTTAGAACTATTCCTTCACAAGTCAGGCAATTAACAAATCTACGTGTGACGAAACGACATTCAATGCAAGGCTTATGCTGTTGTACAATGTTGCCAATAAAAAATATTTTTTATCTGTAATTTTTATTCTGTCCACCTTGTATATCTATCATGCAAGAAATATATTTTTTGGGAAATTACGATAGTAATGCACAGCCATACTTTTAAAGAATAGGCAATTGTTAATAAGGCTTTTAATTTAAAATAAGATAACTATTATATAAAATATTTCCGTTACGATATATATTTATCACTGCATATTCTCTGTAACACTTAGGTGATGGACAATAAGACTTTGATGATATCTAAAACTATACAGGGAGTAGGTACAGTCTTTCTAAATTCACAGGAAATACTTTACTTTACTTCTGTAGGAGAATAAATAGTTTCTGTGACTAACTATCATGTATGAGTTTATTAAATACTTTGATTATGGGGATAGTAAAACTAACGGTAATATAAGTCGCGTTGTATCAACATTAGGAGAATAATACATTGAAAAAATATTTTACTAGTTTTGAGGTTTAAAAAGAGGAGAATTCTCCTGTTTTGCTGATAAAAACTGATTAAACTTTATTTCCTTCCGAGGTGTCCTGAAGACAATCAGACTATGATTGAATGATAATTAATTAAAGTATTTTTCACAAAATTGTTACACAGCCTGGCTTTAAGGGACTTCAGTTCTAGGTCTATACGATGCCAAGACGAAACCAGTCGATGCACGTGCCGTCACATTTATAGTCCATATGTGGACAACTTTAAGAAGTTTAAAATATCTATTTATTTATTTATTTATTTATATGTGCACCTCATGTGGGGCGATGTTTCGACAGAGAGACAATGTCAGCTAGTCAAGTGTTCATAAGTTGACGTGATGTGGGGCGGACGTCGCTAGGGGCGTGGCCGCCAGCGCTGGGACACCTGACACAGACGGGATATGTTTTAATGGTTTGTATATAATATGTCCACCTATCGATTACTTAATTCTATCTGATTAAAAGCCTAAGTAGAATTCAAGAGTGGTAATGTCGAATCATCATCGGCCTATCGTAGTCTATTGCTGGACATATGCCTCTCCCATTGCGCACCAATTTGATCGGTTTTAAGCTTCTCGCATCCAACTCTTCGAATGGTGAACCACAAAATGACGTTTATTGGAGATGTTTGTTTCACGTTCCGGTTTTAAGGATCCGTAATCAAAATGGGAAGTAGGTAGTCAGGTTTACATGCCTATTCTCTACTACTCTTCCTTCCTATGAAGGAAGAGTAGAGAACGGAGGGGGGAAGAACGTATTAAATAAGAGAACATCTTCAAAGCCCTCATCTGTACTACTAGAAAACACCAAGACTTCAGAACACACAAACGCTCGGTTCGACCCGGGCATCGAACCTGAGACCTACCACCACTATACGTTACAACCGAGGTGGTCAAATAGTACAAGAGGCGGCTTACCTATCTCCCCCCTGCTCTCGTAGTTGATGGAGTGTTGATCGGAATGCAGTAGGCGGGGCGTGTCGAGTGTGGTGGTGGGGGTGGGCGTGGGCGTGGACGTGCGGTTGTGGCGTGGGGCGGCTCGTGCGCTGGCCGAACGCGCCCTGCGCCTGCGCCGCCGCTCGCTGCTGACAGTGGCTACGGCGGGCTGGACCAGGGGCTGACGGTCGTCCTCGCCCCTACTGGAACATACATTAGTCTTGAATAAAAAAAAACTTCACGGAAAGGTTTGTCAAGGAAGATATGAATATGAAACAGGGATCGTATTCTGTGGCGAGGCTACTAAACTTGAAACAAATTTTTATATCTTATTGGACTGCCTTGTTGGTGTAGTGCTTAGCGTATGCGGTTCGATTCCCGGGTCAGACCAAATATTTGTGTGATCCACAAATATTTGTTTCGGTGTCTGGGTGTTTTTCTATGTATAATATGTATATATTTACAACAAAAAAAGTATGTTTATGGATTTATATTAGTTGTTTAGTACCCATAACACAAGCTCTGCTTGCTTTGGGACTAGATGATGTTGTGTGTAAGATGTCCAAAATATTTATTATTATTATTATATTAACTTAAATTTTACAATACAACTCCTGTACTATGAATACATACATTCTATTTAAGCAATCATCAAGCATAAACGAAGCAGATAAAAAGAACACCCAGACTTAGAATAATAATTTATGGTTCACACAAGTGCTGTCCCACGTATTTTTAACCCACTCATCGCAATAAAAATCAGCAAAAGGAATGCTTAAACCGCTACTTTGTGGTATGGGTACTAGACAACTGATATAAATATCTACATATATACTTTTGAAATATGGTGAAACATTATATTTCAGCCGTCGGGGGTCACCATTTATAGCGAACTTATGGGTCGAAGCGAATCACAATCACGGTATACATGATGGCAGCCGTAATTATTATTTAGGCACTGGTTTATACCTCTAACTTTACTCACTAA
Organism: Phragmatobia fuliginosa; assembly: GCA_932526445.1. Classification (NCBI taxonomy): domain Eukaryota; kingdom Metazoa; phylum Arthropoda; class Insecta; order Lepidoptera; family Erebidae; genus Phragmatobia; species Phragmatobia fuliginosa. The sequence goes on along the minus strand of OW052058.1, from coordinate 4,933,851 downwards.
GATGTGAATATTGGTACCGACATACAGCTACATTATATATATTAAAACCTATCGCTAAAATGCTTCTAATCACAGAAGAGAGATTGTCGGAATTCTACGTGATCGATAGTAGACTCATTTCTGAAATATGCTGGCCAAGCATAAATAAGTATAAATTCTATCAATTACTTCAAACAATATATGACGTAGGAATATATGTATATATATATATCTGTGAAAATGTGTTTGTATGTATGTGGGTATATAAATGTTTATATATTATGTTCCGTATAGATGTTTTAATTTAAAAAAAACTTATCTCATTACTGTGCACTTACCACGTTTGTCTCTGCATCGCCCTAAGGTCGACTGGTAGAAAATGCCCATGGCATTAAGTCCGCCTTTGTCATATTTGTGCATAAAGTCTTAAATAAATAAAAACATACCGCTTCCTTAGCATAACTTTCTTAGAGATGGGTGTAAAAGTGGTGAAACAGTAAATTTTTAAGTTATTCATAACCCAGAGAAACAGGATTCAATTAACAATGTTAATACTTATGTATACTTACATTTCTTCGTTAGAATTAATTGCTTGATCAACGTCTTCTCTTGGAGGTTGATCCTGGACAGAAATAAAACAAAATTACTAATATTTCATCTAGATCCAAATCAAGCAGAGCATCGGGTACTAGACAACTGATATAAATACATCTCAAGGCTATGTCTGTGAGAGAATACCTGATATTATTATATATCATCATCATCATCAACAGCCTTTAACAGTCCACTGCTGCACATAGGACTAATATAATTAGCGCTCAACTCACGCAGCCCCGTCTGCTTCCTCTATTACCCGTGGCGTGATGTTATACCGCAAAAGTAAATTTGTTTCCCATAATAAAGGTCATAGTGAGCGAATCTTAAATGATACACATATGCTGTTACGGCCTTCTTTGTAGAAGTTTTAAAGGCTAACAATTGGAAGTAGTTACACGAAAAGGATCCAATCCACACAAAGTCATTTTCGAGATATTGACATTTGAAGTTTAAAACATATTTGTTCATAGATGTTCATTATAAAATAGATTGTGAGTATGATGTTATCTTAGAATATTATTATTATTATTTTTGTATATTTACTATCATACAGAATATTGTGTGATTGTTTTACTGATTTAGTTTTTAATTCTGGGTAAGAACCACGACGGTTGGATCGATATAAGTGAAAACAAATATACATGTGCCTATAGATGTGGGTTGGTTCCGATGTTAATAATCAATAGAAAACAGCTGCTTTTACGTGTTTTTTTTTTACTGACCGATAATATCGATATGTAGCATCAGTTTGGTGCACTTATCTAATTTTTTACAGTATTGTGGTTTGGATCCTTTTCGTGTAACTACGTCCAATTATATCATACATGACTTTTACGAAACCTTAACGCAACGCACGCAGTTGAAGCTCGCAAGAGGAAAAAAAACCCTTATTTCGAAACATTGTTCATTGCTTCTCCTCTCCTATTGGTCTTAGCATGATGATATATAACCTATAGCCTTCCTCGATAAATGGGCTATCTAACTCTGACAGATTTTTTCAGATCGGACCAGTAGCTCCAGGGCCGGATTAAGGGGGAGGACAATCAGGGCACCAGCCCCGGGGCCCCCACAATAGACTTCGGAAAAAAAAACAAATTCAGACTAGTAAACAACTTTTCCTTTCATTTTTTTTTTTTCGCTTTGTACCTTTACCTACTGTATTTTGTACAAACATGATTACATTAAATATTAACAGATTGAAAAAAATGTTCATTTTATTTGGAATATAATTTGGGGCCAAGGGGCCTCCACAACTTTAAATCCGGCCCTGAGTAGCTCCTGAACAAACAAACTCTTCAGCATTATATATTAGTATAGATGTGGTGTATTACCGTTGCGGGCGGCGGTTCCCTGCGCAGGCGGCTCATGAACCGGGCGGCGCGTACAAACGGGTTCTCATGCTGTTCCTCAAATGTACCACCCTGTATACAAAGTATAAGTATTTATTTTTATTTAAAAAGACAACTCCCGCTTTAGGAATAAACATCCTATGTCGCGCGGACTTTAAAAACATACATGAAACGGATACAAAGAACATCCAGAGTCAGAACAACTTAACATATGCAACTGTGGATTCATCCGTCATTTGCATAAATGACGGATGAATGCACAGTGTGGTGATTTAGAATACGGAGGGTCAACACCTCTATTCATTCTATGGGTGTCGTATGAGATGACTAAGTGAGCAAACTGTAAAGAGAAGGAAAACTTGAAATAAAATGTAAATTATCATGTATCTATGTATTATGTGTATAAAGTGTGCTATAGTAAGCCAAATCCTCCTTTTTGAGAAGAGGCCTATGTCCAGCAGCGGACTAGTAAAGGCTTTTGATGATAATTGAGTACTATTATCATCACAAATATGTTCTCTATTTTATATGAATCTATGGTATTTTCTAGTTAAATACAGAATTATTACATATATTGATTTATTATTAATTTATTGATGTATTTTTACACGCTATCAATAAGTGATGATGGAATTTTTTGATGCTTGTATGTAAATATTCTTTAATTTTATCATCATCATCAGCCTATATCAGTCCACTGCTGGACATAGGTCTCTCCCATTGCACACCACTTTGATCGATTTTGGGCCTTTCTTTAATTTAATATCGTAAATAAAGTTGTATTTTTTAATTTCGTATGACGTCACACGATCAGCGCATAGGACAAAGTTCCAGCGCATTAGCAATTTGCGAGGATTACATTATGGTTGGTGAAGTTTTATTTAACTTTTTGTGATTCACGAAACAGTAATTAGGCTTTTTACTGTGTATTAATACTAGTGTGTATTTTTTAAATTTTAACGAGCAGACACCTTTGGTATTTTTTTTATTTAAGCCTATACCAAGAGAGATGGCGCTAGTACCTGCGTGGTGGAGCTGTCGTTGAGCAGCGGCTCGGTGTCGGTGTCGGTGGAGTCGGAGTCGGAGGCGGCGCGGCGTCGCTCGCCCGCCACGAACACGCGCCGCTTGCACACCGGACACACGCGCTTGTTCTGCGTCAGCCACGGGTCGATGCACAGCGCGTGGTACGCTACACACATACACACACATATATATATTGTCGGCTCTCAGACGCACGCGCCCACTCGCTATCGTCGCTAGCGGCCGACCAAACTGTGTCACGACTACACGTGACCTGGAGATGACATAATGCTTCCTTCTCATTCATTTACAGATAGTACAATGAGCGAGTGAATGAATGAATGAATGACACATATGTTGTTCCGCTACTATTGGGTTTAGCCTGCCTCGATAGATGGGCTATCTAACACTGAAATAATTTTTGAGATCGGACCAGTAGTTCACGAATTTAGCGCGTTCAACTAAACAAACTCTTCATCTTTATAATATTAGTATAGATTTTTTAGAGTTAGATAACATCACACTGCCTTCTAAGGAAGCATCAATGAAAACTGTTACAAAGTGGGAGTTATTTATTCCTTTTTAACTGACTTCAAAAAAGGAGGAGGTTCTCAATTCGTCGGAATCTTTTTTTTGTGAGAGCTTCCATTGTGTGCGTGTACAGTCAGTTTCCAAAAAAATGTATTAAAAATTAATTTTCCAATAATGATATATTAACAAATGAAAAAAATAAACTTGAATTGACTGACATCCATACATGCTGCCCGGCAAGGAAAGCGTCATAATCTTAATATATATAAATCTCGTGTCACAATGTTTGTCCTCAATGGACTTCTAAACCACTTAACCGATTATAATAAAATTCGCACACCATGTGCAGTTCGATCTAACTTGAGAGATAGGATAGTTTAAATCTCAAATTATAGTACCCGGTAGGTGGCGCTGCGAACAAGCTATGGGATTTCAAATTCGGGCGGTACGAAGTTCGCCGGATCAGCTAGTACATAATAATTATGTATAATGTATTATGGCGCTTTTTTTGCCGGGCAGCGACATGAGAAATAATAATTAGTCAAATGAGGCAAGTTACCGTGAGCACAAGGCAGTACCCTCAACCTCTCGCCCTCCTGGTAGTCGTCGAGGCAGATGGCGCAAGTGTCGTAGGGGTCGCCCTTACTGAACTTGCAGGTGGGGATCTTCTTGAGAGAGCGGCTCGGCAAGCGATGCCGACGCGCTTGTCGACGATCCTTTATGCATTTCACTATCTGTAATACAAGAAAGACAATAAATTTTACATATTATAATATTTTTAAATTCGGACATTTTTACTCATAATGCCATCTAGTCCCAAACTAAGCAGAGCATATGGGTACAAAAAAACTGATATAAATACATAAACATACATACCACATACAGAAATCACCCAAACTCCGAAACAATTATTTGCGGATCACACGAACATCTGGGCTAGCTCGGGTATCGAACCCGAGACCTCTTGATCCGCAGTCGGATACGCTTAACACTAGACCAACGAGGCAGTTAATATATATTGTGGCAAATAATTAAATGTATAGCAGTAGTATTTGGAAAGATAAAAACTTTACTTAATGTTTCTTACACACAGTGTATTGTAAATACGCTTTATAGCCAAACCGCTATACAGTTTTCGGTAAAAGAAAAACCTTGGAGAAGGACATAGGCTACTTTTTGCCACGATAACAGACTTACTCGAGGACGGAGTCGCGGGCAAAAGCTAATCATAGATAATTTACACTCGGACACAGCACGGATTGTGTTCGTCACATATTTATGTCTCCCAGGTTCGGAAGATACCCAATAACAACTCGGAAGTTCGGAAGTCTGAGGTAGTAATCTCCGTGCCTCAGAGTGCACGCATAGTCTTCGGTTCAATTGTGAGACTCAGGAAACAAAGAGTGCACCTGGATTTGTGCACACACTTGGGCACTATACTATTGCCGCCGTGGCCGGTATTGGCTAGGAGAACATTCGTTACTTGTCCCGGGTTGGAATCCAATCACAATCACGTGTTATCCAGTGTTAGTTCACCCTTCAGACTATCATAAATGTTATAGTGTTCAAAGTGTTGAATTACCATAAATATGAGTATGACGAATAGACATAGCACCACGACGATCGCAAAGGGTAGCAGCAGATGCGTGTTGATGTTGAAGGGTAAGTCGCCGTTCACCATTATATAGTAACTGTAACATACATTGAAAATATTTCTAAGTAAGTATACATCAAAGTCGTACAAAGGGCTATGGAAAGAGATATGTTCTGAGTCCGTCTGTTGTTTTATCATAGGCTTAGTTGGAGGCCTTTAGGCGGCTTAAAAACATGCAAGGACAAGATTAAGTAGCCAAAACGTTGTCTTGCCAATCCCCAACCTGCGCTCGGCCAGCGTGGGGACGCATGGCCTTAACCCTCTCTTGAGAGGAAAGCCGAGCCAAGCAGTGGGACATTACGGGTTGTTGATGATAATCCTTCAAAGAATCAAAGTGACTAACATGGCACTGAAAGTTAGTAGGTTGACGTGGCAATGAGCTGGCCAAATATGTCACATAACCGAACCGCTGGAGTAAGCGTGATCTGAAGTGGAGACAGCGTCTTGGCACACGTATTGTGGGACGCCCTCTACCCCCTAGCCAGGTAGCAAAAGTTTTTCTATTCTATTTATCTAGGCTTTTATTTCATAGGCTAAAGTCACTCAGTCACGGGACCAAAACAAAATATTAGCCAATGACACAAGAGAATAGAAAAGAAAAAGGTAAAACGTTTGTAACTTGGCTAGAGGGGGTTGGCCAGATGGCGGGACGACTTGCGCAAGAGGTCTGGCAGTCACTACTGGATGCAGAAAAGAGCTGTGGTGCTAGGTCGGAGAGGGCTATGCCCAGCAGTGGATGATGATACGCCAAAACCGAAATGGACTAAACAATGTGGACAGTTGACATCATCATCATCAACAGCCATTACCAGTCCATTGCTGGACATATGCCTCTCTAAGGGAAGGAGGTTTTGGCCTACTATACCACGCTGGCCAGACGGGTTGGTAAAGGGTTTTGTTTCGAGTTTTCCTACTCTTGGCAGTGATGTTAGCTGCTTATTATGTTCCTTTAGTCGCCTCTTACGACACCCATGGAATGAATAGGGGTGGTGACACTTTGTATTCTTAATCCGTCACCACACGGACAGTTGACAGCTGTTAGTGAAATGTTAAGTTTTTTTTTTTTTTTATTATTCTTTATTTACATATAAGTTACATTTTTTACAATGTCTCTATTCGCCAAACTGTTCTAACAGTTTGTAGCCAAACTGTTCTAACAGTAAGTATACAATTAGCTCCTTTTTAAGAAGAAGTTTTTGTCCAGCAGTGAACTGGTAAAGGCTTTTGACCAATACAACAGCTAGAAGTGGAATAAACCAAATAATCGACATAAAGGGATGCAAATTTGATAAAAAAAACTCACCCCTTATCATAGATGTAGTCTTTAGCCAATATAATTCCCGCCTGGTCACCGACAAACACCGACGGTATCACAATGCCCGAATCGTTCTTCGCCGACATAGTTTCTGAAATAAAATTTATAACGATTATTAATAGTTCATGTATAAACGATAACATAAAAACTGCCTAGTTGGTCTAGTGAATAGTGTATGCGACTGCTAATCAAGAGTTCTCGGGTTCAAATCCCGGGTTGGCCAAAAACTGCTTTTGGGTTTTTCTTAGGATATTCTTGAGCCTGAAAGTTTGGCGGTGATTCACGCCCGTGCCTCGGAGAGCACGTAAAGCCGTCGGTCCCGGTTGTCATGAACATCTATGGCAATCGTTATTGGGAAGTCAGTGCCCTGAAAAGGGAATGCCCACCGACCATAGACACTTCGGCCCTAGGTGCACATACATAAATGCATTTGTAAATGATAATATGTAATTTATAGAATAAAATAGTAAAGGAATTGATTTACAGAAAGTAGTACACAGATAGTCTAGAGAGCCTCAAAAAGGGCATAGGCTACATTTGACAGCGATAACTGACATACACACAGGCGGAGTGGCGTGTTAAAACTAGTTTCCTATAGCCCTAAAGAGCCACATTTCTTTTACTATCACCGCCTCAAGGTCTCTCCGTCGAAAGCAGATTTTGGCCTTCCACGTTTCTCAGACGGGTTGGTATTTTCAAAAACTAACTGGAATTCTTTGGTACGGTCATGGTGAATGATTTGCTATATGGCTGATAAAATGTTTTTCCCCGTACAGTAATTACTTTAATAGCTGTAATGGAAAATAGGTTCCGGTCACGAATTATATTGTTAGGGTTTTTTTGATTGATGATCTAAGCGTGTATTCAAAAACGTCACAACTGGTATCAGTTGTGAAAATATGAAGAGAGATCTATGACCAAGGGTTGATGTATAAGATTGTATGAAGGTTAAAGTTAGGCTTGCACGCAATCCAGAAGGAGAAAACAGTTCCCTGGACCCCTCCCAATTACAGGCGCAGAGAGGTCACACCGTGTGGTTTTAGTCGGTTCGAGTCCAACACACCACTCCGCCGTAAACCCCCGGCGGGGTGACGGTCCGTGGGGATTTCCACACGTTAAAAAAAAAGGCTTGCACGCAAACCCAGCCGCGAGAGGGCGGCGTCCGCGTGTGCCGGACGTCGCCTAAGAGTGGACGCTCACAAGAGACGGAGCCCGCACCAGGAGCAGGCAGGCGCTGGGAGGGGTCCAGAAGGAGATACCACACTGGACTCCTCCTAAAATTCAGACGCACAGAGGGCACACCGTGTGGTTTTAGTTGGTTCGATCCGACACACCGCCCCACCGCATAGAAGACCCCGGCGGGGAGAAGGTCCGTGGGGATTTCCACACGTAAAAAAAAAAGAAGGCTTGGACGCAAAGAAAATATTTAAGTATATTTCTATTGCTATTGTTACTGCTGAGTTAAAAAAAAAACGTTGGTTTGGTTATTCAGTCATTTATACATAATTTGGTTAAACAGTCGTTATATATTAATTATATATTATTAGAAGCTTTTGCCCTCGGCTCTGTTCGCTTATATATCAGTAGCCTTGTTTGTCTCCGAGTTCCAATCTATCTCTAAAGCTAGATTCCACCCAATCAGTTCAACGGTTTAGCCGTGACAGCGTAATAGACAGTTTTCTTTTTGAAATTTCGAATTTATAATTTTAGTAAGGATCTCAGAAGAGGTATTATTAAGCACTAGGTCACCGTGCCCACTGATCATATGTTGAATGTCGAAACGTCATTAAATTCAAAGGTTTATACTTAATACCTATCGTGATTAATTGTCGTAAACATAATTACATGTAATATATATAAATTTTGAAACATGCCAGTTAATAAAAGTCAGTAGAGCAGTTAAATGTTGTAATATACATATACGTAATATGAAACGTTAAACTTACTATAAGAAGTTTATCCTACATCTGAAAAAGCTATTAAATTGTACAGTCTAGCGTATCATAGATAAATGATGTTTACTAAGTTAAGGCCTTATGGGACTGACATACCCTATTAGGGTAAAAGTCCCTTAAAAAATAAAGAGAGAAAAAAAAAAAAAAAAAAAAGTTTATCCATACTAATATTATAAATTCGAAAGTGACTCTGTCTGTTACGTTTTCACGGCTATATCGCTGCACCGATTTCATTATAATTTAGCATGGGGATATTTTGATTCTTGAGAATGGACATAGGGTACTATTTACCGTGATACAAAACCAAACCCCACCCGTACTTATATTATTAAATATGAAATCCTAGCTATAAAATTAATGCGAAAAATACATTAAATGAATTTTTGAAAAGGATTGTAAAATAATCGTAGTCAAAATTTCAACCCTATCAGTGCTGCTTTTTGAGTATTTGAAGCATACACAGGGAACCAGGCTAAGATTTTTTATTCGGATATGTAACACACAGCGCCATCTAGGTTCAAACTAAGCAGAGCTTGTACTATGAAAGCTAGATTGACTGATAGAATATGTATATAACTATACCTATTGTTTTGTAAATACATACATATTATACACAGAAAATAACTACGAAACTCCGAAACAAATATTGTTGATTCGATCCAGGATTTTGAACTGGAAACCTCAAGCACAACAGTAGCATATGTAGGGGGCAGATCCGGAATATGTATAGTTCAAGTAGAGTATCTTTTGAGCAGCAGATAGAAGGAGTTGACTGTTATGACACCGTAGATAAGGAAAGGTCGTTCCCCAGTAAGTTAACAACGCCCCCTTAGAAAGTACAACTTTTATATATTTAAAGATAAACCATAGACACAAATAAATCTATATTATACCATTATGCATTTAGAAATATTAAACACGTCAAATTAAACAAAATAGCAATAAACATACATATATATGGAGACTATCACGACACATGCAAATATGAATTTGTACATTATCAAACGCTAAACTGCTTCACCGATCACCATGTAACTTTGTACATAAGATAGTTCAATAAACTAGGATACAGAGTATCTTTCATAAAAGGATTTCCACTTCCCAAATCAATAGTAATATTATAAATTCGAAAGTAACTCAATACTTTTGTTTTTCTATGTATAATATGTATGTATTTACAAAAAAAAAAAGTATGTTTATGTATTTATATCAGTTGTTTAGTACCCATAACACAAGCTCTGCTTACTTTGGGACTAGATGATGTTGTGTGTAAGATGTCCAAATATTTATTTATTATTTTATTATCATTTACTTTATTGCATAACATATCGCCACACCAAGTGTTCTGTCTGTTACGCTTTCACGTTTAAAAAGCTGCACTGATTTCAATGAAATTTGGAATAGAGATACTTTGGCTCTTGAGGAAGAATGTTGTAAAGTCGCGAAGCTAAGATAATCCAAACAAAATTAGACTAAGTTACTCCATATGACATCCAGTATCTGCCAGTAAAAGTTCCGTCAAAATAAGTCCAGTCATTCCACCAACCGACAGACAGACAGAAATCGTAAAAATGGCTATAGGTACTTTAACATGCGTTTAGTAAAACACTATTCATTTGATATTACAAACAGACTTCAATTTGATTTGTTTTCATATCACAAACGCGAGTCAATACAAAGTCAAAAACTAGTCAGATATAACACTAACACAGATTTTATAAAACTAAGATTTAGCTTAAAACACTGTTTATATAAACTCACTTTAGCGGAAGACATTGTGGATATATTTTCATTTAAAACACAGGGCAAGGTACTGTCATGCCGACCGGCCGACATCGGGTTTATCTAACGAATGCATTGTACAAGATAGCTGTGCCAGTCACCGTAGTAACATTGTATGACTATCGAAGAACAATAATATATATTTTTTTTACGAAATTGTAGTCTACCCGTGACCCGAGCAGTATAACCCGTTCGAAACATCGGAAAATAGAAGGTATCGTAACCTATTTAGGGTTCCGTTGCCAAATGGCAAAAAACGGAACCCTTATAGATTCGTCATGTCTGTGTGTCCGTCCGTATGTCACAGCCATTTTTTTCCTAAACTATAAGAGCTATACTGTTGAAACTTGGTCAGTAGATGTATTCTGTGAACCGCATTAATATTTTTACACAAATATAGAAAAAAGCAATAAATTTTGGGGGTCCCCATACTTAGAACTGAAACTCATTTTTTTTTTAATCAAAACCATACGTGTTACCATTACCTATCTATGGATAGGTCTTCAAAAATGATGTTGAGGTTTCTAATAACATTTTTTTCTAAACTGAATAGTTTGCGCGAGAGACACTTCCAAAGTGGTAAAATGTGTCCCCCCCCCCCCGTAACTTCTAAAATATAATAATGATTAAACTAAAAAAAATATATGATGTAGCAAACTTCCAACGAAAATTGGTTTGAACGAGATCTAGTTAGTAGTTTTTTTTAATACGTCATAATCCTACAATATTATAAACGTGAAAGTTTGTGAGTATGTGTGTATGTGTGTCTGTGTGTATGTTTGTTGCTCTTTCACGCAAAAACTACTGAACGGATTTGGATGAAACTTTACAGTAATATAGCTTATATATCAGAATAACACATAGGCTACTTTTGACTGCAATAATAGAGATAAACGGGCGAAAGCTAGGTGATTATAAAAATATATTAAATCATAGATTTCAAAATGTATCACTGTTTATCTCCTGTCAAAACTTCACAGGTTGCCTAGCAACCATAATAATACGCGGGTAACACCGCGGGGCGCAGCTAGTAAATCATAAACCGCAATTTACATTTCTTTCAATCAAAACTATTATTAAAACATCGATGAAAGTTACAACGAACTACAAGAACTTTTACATGCTGTTACTTGCTGCTACGGAACCCTTCATGGGCGAGTCCGACTCGCACTTGGCCGCTTTTTTTTTTTTAATTCACACATATTATAGTCAATCTGTAATATCCGAGGTTGTTATATTGCTAGTAACCGAGTTGGGCAAAGCTTATTAAAAAAAAATGCCTAAAAAAAGTAAATTGCATCTATATGTCATCAGCTTCCTGCCAGTAAAAGTCGTGTCAAAATCGGACAAAAACAAACAGACGGACAACAATTCCAAAAATTTATATTTTGATGTAAGTACCGTGTATATTACTTTTATAATTATGCACTTCCATTTTATTTATTAGTATGGATGTATAGGCGGCTATATATAGGATACTAGCTGATGCCCGTGGCTCCGCTCGCGTCTTAGATGTATGAAAAATAGATGTTGGCCGATTCTCAGACCTACCCGATATGGACACAAAATTTCATACAAATCAGGCCAGCCGTTTCGGAGGAGTACGGTAACTAACATTGTGACACGAGAATTTTTATATAAGACTAGCTGATGCCCCCGGCTCCGCTCGCGTCCTAGGGGTATGAAAAATAGATAGTAGCCGATTCTCAGACTTACTGAATATGCATAAAAAAATTCATAAGAATCGGTCAGGCCGTTTCGGAGGAGTATGGGAACGAACATTGTGACACGAGAATTTTATATATAAGATATGGCAAGAGCTGGATGCGAGTAGCCGAGGATTGAACTAAGTGGCGTTGCCATTGGAGAGGTCTATGTCCAGCAGTGGACTGTGATATGTCGATGATGTATGTATAGATAGTGGACTGACCAAGTTCATCAGAATCAACGTTGTGCACGATCACGCAGTCGTACCCCGCCAACTGAGCATTGCGCACCTTCTCCTCGAAGCTGCAGTTGTATCTGTAATAAATAACAATTATAATTACTCGAATGTTAATTAATCAGAATAAAAATATATTTAAAAAAAACGACTTCAAAGAAAAAGTATTTCGCGAACCCAAATTGTTACAGGTATGCTTATGATACTTGAGGAGTTAACTCGATTTCTCCAGGACCCTTATCATAAGACCACACGGGAGGCACCAGATTTCAAATGAAAAAGAATTATCAAAATCAGTTCACCCAATCGAAAATTCTGTGGTAACAATCATTAAAAACAGTCGTATTGAGAATCTCCTTTTTTAAAGTCGGTTAAAAACAACGTATATATCACTTCGAAAGACAATAATCTGCAGCTTCAGACAATAGATTGTTAAAAACACTCTTCAATTGAACTCCTTACTAGCCCCTAAATTTGAAGAGCCTATCAAAGTCCATTGCTGGACATAGGCCTCTCCCGTTGCACATCACTCTGATCAATTTTGAGCTTGTCGTATTTAAGAGACATGAGAGAGAGAAAGGTTCGTGAATAAAAATTTCACAAAGAGTTACCTAACTCTCTCTAAGTGGGCCCTTAAATTTAGGCACTGAGGCAGGTGCCATTGGCGTTGTTCATAGCGGCTTGTTTCTTCTTCCTTCCTCTAGAGAACAAGCTCGAGCTGGCTTGGAAGTCAGCTTTTGAAAGTGGTAGACCTATGCTCCATAACTCAAAGGTTCGGACCTTTTTTCCTATTGGACCAAGAGCCCAGAGCCGCCAGACCTACGTCATTAGTGCAAAGCTGAAATTTTCAGTATTATTAGTACAATGTCTTGTTAAGATGTATGTGTACCCATTAACTTGGAAGCGGGGCCGTTTCTGAGGTAGCGCGAAGTACAGATGGATAAAAACATTACTTACCTACGTTAAAGGTGCAAAGCTAGTATTTACATATTTTATCAAGAATATTATTTAAAATTAAAATTCATTACTGCAGACACTTTCCGTGGGCCATTACTTCTGCCAGACGTCTTGAAAGTTGGGGAAAAATTAGGTTAACTACGTTATAGTAGCAATCCTAAATTTTATACATATTATCTTAGGTAGGTACTATTTTAAGACCCTTTGTATGCGGCCAGACCAGTCCGAAGGGCCAATCACCCCCCCCAGACACCTTTAAATATTTGTAGTAATTAGGAAGCTGAGGTATATCAAATTTGGTATTATTTCAAGAATAGAATTTTAAAATATTAAATGGTTTTTACACGCTTTTTATTAGCTTCACCTGTATGTTTGTTTGTTTGTAACCAACTCCTTTGGGTGCGATTTTGACCCACTTTCAACGGCCAGATTTCGTTCAAATTTTGTAGATTTATCGGGGACCGACGACAATAACACTAATATGAAAAAAAAACGACATTGTACTAATAATCCTGAAAATTTCAGCTTTGCACTAATGACGTAGGTCTGGCGGCTCTGGGCTCTTGCTCTATATGCCAATCATTTAAAAACTCACATTTAAAGACTCACTACCAGCACACGTTTCTCTCACAATATGATTCCGGATCCTTTCCATCATCATCAATCATCAACAGCCACTAACAGTCCACTGCTGGACATAGGCCTCTCCTTTGAAAGGAGGTTTTGGCCTACTATACCACGCTGGCCAGACGGTATAGTAGTTTCAAGTTTTCCTTCTCTTGGCAGTGATATTAGCTGCTTATTTTGTTTCTTTAGTCGCCTCTTACGACACCCATGGAATGAATAGGGGTGGTGACACTTTGTATTCTTAATCCGTCACCACACGGACTCCGGATCCGTTAACCAGCTTTAAAAAGTAGGCCGTAATCTAACTAGGTCGTCACACTGTGGCTGTCATATCACCATGCTGCATTTTCCATATTCGCTATGAATATGGTGAGCATCATTCTAGGAATCTATTCATGCTTTATATCTGGCAGAGTTGACTGTACAATTGGCCTAAAGGCCTACGCAGACCGGGACGACATGGCAAGGGATTTAAATTTTTACTGATGGACATTCAATCCTATCGATATAGAAATACGACATAAATTGCTATACTTTAAAATGATGCCGTGGCATTGAAAGGGATTTCATTGCATGGCATTGAAAGACGCGCCACGGGCTCCCGCGGCGAGATGCCGTGGCATACTACGGTAGGCAACGGCATGCTTCAGCCATTACAATACTGAGGCAAATCAACACTCAATCAAACGTAACTGAAGACTACTTTGTCACAACGCGGCACGCGTGGCATGCCGTGGCAAGGCGCTGGAATGCCACGGTATCTGAACGGCTAATGTGCGTTGACTGACGGCAAAATCCCTTGCCATGGCGTCCCGGTCTGCGTAGGACTTTATGGTTTCAGTGGTCGCCGCTTTCTACTGCAACAAGTGTAGTGGGTTTTAATCCCACACTGGGTGTATATTATATTCCTAACGCGAGTTGTTTTTATGAAAAAATCGCCAAGTGCATGTCAGGCCACGTATAGGAAAGGGTTCCTCATTCACCCATAATGGTACGTGGATTTAAAATCGTATACAATAGATAAATTGTTATGTTTACGTATTAATGCGTTAATTTTGTATAACGTTTTCCAAGGAATCCAAGGAAGTTAAGCCTCTATAACTCCTGAACTAACAAAGTTATCTAATCCGTTATAGTTTTCCTTTAAAGTTCAATGGTGCATAGCTTAGTGCGAAAACCGTTGGTAATTTCACAATGTAAATCTATTTTTTAAGTTGAATAATTAAATAAATGGAACACTATCATTTTCCCAGAGTTTTAAAGTGGAATTTATCGCAAATGGATACCTAAATCAATAAACCGTCTTAGAAACCTTCCATTGTTTTAAAAGACCTTTCTAATGATAGCCCACACGATAGGGTAGCCGCAAGAAAATCATCCCCACTTTACGCGAAGGGGAGGTACCCCAAATAAAAATATTTTTCATAATTTTATTGTAGCACTTTGTCGACGGTAAGTCGATGACGGACGGACGGACATGACGAATCTATAAGGGTTCTGAGTCATAAACATCGGAACTCTAAAAAGAAAAGGAGTAGTAATTTTGGCAGCCATTATATAAAAAAAACAACTGGTTAACAACTTGTGTGCTCTTATAAGGAAAGAGAATAATATCGCATTTATATCCATTACTAGCTGCGCCCCCCGCGGTGTTACCCGCGTATATCATTATGGTTACTATGCAAGTTTGTTATGCCTAAGCAACCTGTGAAGTTTTGACAGGAGATAAACAGTGATACATTTTGACATCTACGATTTAATATATTTTTATAATAACCTAGGTTTCACCCGTTTATCTCGATTATTGCAGTAGTAGTGTGTTATTCTGATATATAAGCTATATTACTGTAAAGTTTCATCCAAATCCGTTCAGTAGTTTTTGCGTGAAAGAGCAACAAACATACACACATACTCACAAACTTTCACGTTTATAATATTATTAGGATTTTTTAAGTTAGTATACCTCGCAACAAGCACAATCCAACTCCCAGTAAAGTTGTCGATGGTTGGCGGCTTTGCAAGGGCGGAGCACCCGTTCGGCGGAACCCCCTCTACGAGGAACCCGCGCAGACCCTCAAGAGGCAGATCAGCGCCAAAACTCGCCGGCATGTCGCGGAATTCTTCTTTTATCTGCAACAAATATTATACATTATTATTAGATTATTTGCACGTATACTATTACCGTTCAAGAGGTCTCGGGTTCGATCCTCGGGCCGAGTCAAAAGTGTTGTTGAGTGTTTCTTATAAGAAATTCTAAATAACAGCCCGGAACATTGAAGTTTAGCGGTGTTTCACGCCCGTGCTACGGAGCACGTTAAGACGTAGATTCTGGTTGTCATGAACATCTACGGCAATCGTTCAAATAAACTAGTTCAATTTTCGAATTTAGTTCGCTCTTAGGGTTGTGGGTGTCCGATGCTAGTTATTTCGTGTTTAAACTGATATTCAGATAAAACCGGTTGAATTGAAAAAAAAAAAATTGTAAAAATGGTAACAATAAAGGCTGCAAAGGTGTTATGGGATGTTGATGTAGCACAATAACAATACGACGGTTCCGTACGCGTTTATGTTGGTTATTGCGATAAAAAGTAGCTGATGTACATAGCTCTAAGTACAATCTATCTCCAAGTCGGTTCAGTGTTCTAGCCGTCGTGAAAGTGTAACAGCGGACAGAGTTATTTCACTTATAGGTTTCAAATTCCTTTTCTGAGGAGAGGCCTGTGTGTACTAGAGACTAGCTGTGATGTGATATGAGTAATAACTTGATATTTCACGCACTACTATAAACGTGTAATTAAAATCATTTTTAAACCAACATGGCGTACGAAAGCACATCATATTTGTAAAGCATAATAATAATAATATTTAGAGAGAAGTGTAGAAAGCTAAAAATGGGGACCGTTTGCTTAACGGGACCTCCGAATTACGAAGTTGCTTATGGCCTGGACGCTTAGCCAAATGGCAAGCGTTTTTCGTTTTCTATTCTATTTTTAAATTCTGTTGTTTCATTGGCTAATGTCACTCAGTCACGTGATCAAAACAAAATATCAGCCAATGGTACAAGAGAATGGAAAACGAAAATCGAATCCAACTTGGTTAGGGGGCCAGGTACTGACTGCGCCTTCATTGCTTACTCTCTCGGTATTTTTTTTCTAGTCACTTCAGGCAAATTGGCTATGAGCATCGTCGCCTTTTGATATGTAGTATAAACTATATGCTATGATAGTTCAATTTATACTGGTCATTAAAACAAAACTACAACCACACATCTAACTAATATGAACCGGTATCAGAACAGTGTTTTGATTTTCTTGAAGAAAAAAGAGTAGTTAGAGCTCGCAAACTGCGGCGTTGAACTTGGAACGTAAAGCAGATACATGATCATACTGACCAAGATTGAAAACGAATCTATGATGAAAAGTTATTGTTCTATTCTAACATCATCTTCCCTTATCCCAATTTTAAATGCGGTAAGTATGTTTTATCCTTCCATTCTACTCCATCACATGCCATTTCTCTGTTAACTCTTTTCCTAGTCATATCTTCTTTCCCACAATTCATCCACCTTTTCTTTGGTCTTCCTCTTCCCTTGTACCCTTCAACATTCATAGCTAAAATTTTCCTTACTACGTATTCCTCAACCCTCCGCATAGCATGTCCACGCCAAGACAATCTGTTACTACTACTTTCAGACTTCCTCGTAGGTATGTACTCATTTCTGATCTTGTTCATCCGAGTGTCACCACAAATTCGTCTTAGCTATACATTTGTTTATAATAACCTTAATGTTCTCCGAGGGTTAACAGCCAAACTTATAAACTCCAGACTGTTATTAAGCGTTTCAATAGTCGGAAAAAAGGAATATTACTTTTTAGGCCCAAACCGGGAATTGAACCCGAGACATCTTGATCGTCAGTCGCATATAATAATCGCTACACCAACGTATGTAGTAGTTATTATGTACATATCCATTTTAATATTATAAATAGCGCGTTGAAGTACAACACAAATGGAATCATATGAATGGTATTGAGTAGTAACTGGCTGAAACTAGTTACCGTCGCTGATAACTACAGTTTATAAGAAGTATTAGGTATTTAATTGAATAGGGATTACTTAAATCCGATATTATTATAAATATAAGTTTCTCGAAGTAATTGAAACCAATTAAAATTCCTCTAATATTTCTTAATACCTAATACGATATTTAGTATTTGGTTCGGTTAAGGAAATAAGTATTTGTGTAACGAGTACATATCACAAGTACAAGAGTGAGGCCCTATATAATAATAGTTATATGATAAAAGTTTATTTCCAATTATATGAATAAAATAGATGTGTGACAAATATTCGTCTTCAATCAGAAGACAGACGTACGGGTCCGAGACCCTAAGCTTTCGAAATGTGTTTCCATTTATGTCTTGCGATACCTGTCCCTACGTTGGCTCCTAGCTACCACATCTTTTACTCACTAATTTATTATCTATCTGTGTCCAGTCTGCAAATAATGAGGTACATTTCAAGAGATGAATAATATTGGGAAATTGGCGGCCATAACAGTCTAGTGCCTTTCTAGTGGAAACGCTGTATAATAAGTTGAGAAAAGAGCAAGAAAATGAGACCTAAAAAGATAGCAGATGATTTTTTATCATCGTAAAAAAAATATACTAACGAAAAGCTGCATTCCAACATAGTATAAAACTTGTATGGCGTTGATGTTCAGGTGCGGCATAATGTCCATTTTGTTTTTTAACTATTTTTTTCACATTCTACAGCAAAGGTAACAACAGTTTTCAGCCTATACCACTTTTAGCTCGGCTAGAAAAACATGAATCGTCCATGTACGTTGGTTGGTCAATCACTAAAGAGATACTTGGAAAGAGTTTGGATATCAATTTAACGATTTAAAAACTGATATATTAAAGAACGTTTTATGATGCACATCACACACAGTGCAAAAATAACACTGCTCAACGTTAAACCACACTTAAAAAGGTTTAATGCCAAAAAAAAAAAACAACTAAATTATGTCTTGTCAACGGGACAAAAGACGTACTAATGCGTACTAAAAATAAAAATTTCGGGGCCAGTTGTTTAGTTACCGTCACTAATGAGGGTCTAAAGGGTACTGGCCAACGGTTATCGAGTGGAAACATTTCCCATTATAACAGATAAGATTACTCGAGTGTTTACTATATATGATAGTTATTTGCCGCAGTTTTCATTGAGATAAATACTTAATTTAATTACCGCTAGTAATATAACTATACTATTGACCACCATTATTCAAAAGTTTTATTGTTTTTTTTTATATGAACATGCCAAAGTGAGTCTACGTTGCCTGATGGAAAGCCCGAGCAAATCCAAGAGTCATCATCAATCATCAACAGCCTTTAACAGTCCACTGCTGGACATAGGCCTCTCCTTTGAAAGGGGGGTTTGGCCTACTATAGCACGCTGGCCAGACGGGTTGGTAAAGGGTTTGTTTCACGTTTTCCTTCTCTTGGCAGTGATGTTAGCTGCTTATTTTGTTCCTTTAGTCGCCTCTTACGACACCCATGGAATGAATAGGGGTGGTGACACTTTGTATTCTTAATCCGTCATCACACGGACTTCCACCACCAATCCAAGAGTGGTAGTCACCATCCTCATTGTGAGTACACAGAATGCAACATGTTTACCCACACTATGGCGGCCTAAGTACTGAATGTGGTGAATATGTCCCATTAGTTGCAGGACATATGGCGACGACGGCTGAATACTGAGTCTCTATATCTCTGTTCATCCCTTGGGTGTCGTAATAGCCAGCTCAAAGAAGACTCTAAATCATATTTAAGGAGAGGCCTATGTCCAGCAGTGAACTATTTAAGGTGGTTGATTTTGATAATGATATTTATGACCGTTTTGGTTTCCCGAAACTGGTTTCTTCTAAAAATACTCATGCACGTTTTCATCAAATATTATTTTTCTAAATTTCAAGAGACTCCTAAACACTTCATCATCAATCATCAACAGCCTTTAACATTCCACTGGACAGAGGCCTCTCCTTGAAAAGGAGGTATTGGCCTACTATACCACGCTGGCCCGACGGGTTGGTATAGGGTTGGTTTCAAGTTTTCCTTCTCTTTGCATTGATGTTATCTTGCGTAGTTTATCCCTTAGTCGCCTTTTACGACACAAGCGATGACGATCCTGATGAATATGGGTGATGACACTCTGTATTCTTAATCCGTCACCACACGGATTTCAGTGGATCGGTGGTTCAGTGGTAGAATGCTCGCCTGCCTAAGCACTTATGTCTCCTAAATGATGGTGAAAACGTAAATATCATTAAGGGTTACCTAAACCTCTCTAAGAGGCCTCTTAAATTTAGGGAACGCTGGTAAAAACGGCCATCGGTAATATTTACATGTTCCAGGTTTGGCGAGGTAGCATCTAAGCTTTTCATTGTTGGTTGGTTCAGCAGTTTATGTATCATACCAAACAAACAACATAGACGTTCTCATTCATTATATTAGTTCGGATCTAGCCTTTTACTCCTGTTATCTAAGTTTTGTTGTTAATATGTTGCAATGAGAACGCGATGACACCAATGGCTTTTAGCCATATCTCTGGATTGACATCAGAATAAATAGTATTCAAAGATAATATTGTTAGCCTTCATTGTCTTACATAATCAATCCGGGTTTATTGTAAAGGTTCTCGACCGGATAGAGCACTTTTGAGACGATTTCGGACGATATTAGACATTTGAAAACCCTAAAAGTCACGAGAAGATGATTCATTACGGGAAACCAGTTATATCCTAAAAAAATGCAATTCGAAACTTAACAAACAGTGATTATTAATTTTAAATATAATTGTAGGAGATCAAAGCTTATTAAAATCCGTACAAGATAAAAATCTTCTTATCATACAATTATCCTTCACGCGACACGTGTCACACTCCGCATGTCATTGTTGATAGTTATTATAGGTTATCTCTGCACTATTATTTTTTAATCATATTTATTGCATTCAGTTGAATGAGATAATATTTATTTTTAACTCTACCATTGCTTTGTTTCTACCGGGCATTTTAAAATATTCCCCATTTTGCGTGTAGTGCGTTTTACTGTGGGAGAGATATGCTTCGCAACAAATGGGAAGAATTGACAAGAGTGAGACATGACCAAAGCGAGGCATTACAAGAGCGAGGCATGATAACAGCGAGGCATGACAAGAGCGAGACATGACAAAATCGAGACATGACAAGAGTAAGGCATGACAAGAGTAAGATTTGACAAGAGTGATACCTTACAGAAATTCACTGTTAGCAATTGTGATTCTTGGGGAGTAAAATGGCGGCAATGCATTGCATGCAATCTTTAGTTGCAACATAGTGAATAATATGAATACTAGTGAATGTAGTTATGCATCACTGGTCATTACTAGTCATACATCAATAATATTTAACTATACACACTTCTCGTGTTTAGTTAATAATTATTTATTTCATATAAGTAGTACCACAGTTTTACAGCCATGAGTGACGGTCACAACCGAAATGGGATCCGTCTTGGGTGAGATGGGTTTATTATGCCTGTCGGGGGGGTGGGGGGGGGGGGGGGGGTGGTAGCGGTATTTCGTTCCCCCTACTATTGGCAAGCAGAGTGGTTAGTCGTTAGTCTAATGGTTAGTCGTTTCGTTTAGTCGGTAGAACTCCAACAGAGCCCTTCGCTCTCTGGGTGAAGGACATCCATGAGGATCTTCCACTCCGTAAAAAAAAAACATGTAGAAAAAAAATACAGTGTCTTCTACCATCGTTAAGTCGGAAGTATATAAAATTACCCAAAATGCTTTACGAAAGAGGAAATTACCCAAAATTATTGTCGGTACAACACTGGCACCGTAAAAAGAAAATAATGGAGTACTTTGAAACTTTTTAGCTCGCACAAACGACCTAAGGGACACATTGGACTAGAAGAGAAGGGCTGGCGTCTTGGTCTAGTGGTTTCTGACCCTAAATAGTAAGCCAAGGTTAAAAAAACTAAGCAATATTTTTCATTGCTTATTTGATACAACCTTGCACTTTAATTCAATGTACTCAGTTAAAGTACATTTGACTAATTTAGAATTTAACTGATAAGTACATATTATTATATAAACTGCATTAATACTATTTAGATATGAGACTTTGACTACATATTTGTACGTAGGTACGTAATACGTATGGTTCGAATTGCGGTTTGGACGCAAATTGAGATTTTAATGTAAACTAGCTGAGTCCCGCGGTGTTTCCCGGGGTTATTGCTGTTCTGTGTAACGCAGTACGAAGATATTTTAAAAAAATGACCTAGTTACTCTTTATGACATCAGCTTTTTGCCAGTGAGTCTCGTTAAAATCGGTCCAGCTATTGCAGAGATTACCCGTACCCGTACAGACAAAAATTGCTTTTCAGGGTTCCGTTGCCAAATGGCAAAAAACGGAACCCTTATAGATTCGTCATGTCTGTCTGTCTGTCCGTCCGTATGTCACAGCCACTTTTTTTGTTATAAGAGCTATACTGTTGAAACTTGGTCAGTAGATGTATTCTGTGAACCGCATTAATATTTATACACGAAAATAGAAGAAAAGCAAATAAATTTTGGGGGTCTCCATACTTAGAACTGAAACTGAAAAAAAAAAATTCATATCGAGGTTTCTAATAGCATTTTTTTCTAAACTGAATAGTTTGCGCGAGAGACACTTCCAAAGTGGTAAAATGTGTGTCCCCTCCCTGTAACTTCTAAAATATGAGAATGATAAAACTAAAAAAATAAAATTAAGTACATTACAATGCAAACTTCCAACGAAAATTGGTTTGAACGAAATCTCGTAAGTTTCTAATACGTCATAAATCATAAACCGCAATACTCTATTATGATAACATCGATGAAAGTTACAACGAAGTACAAAAACTTTTATATTGTTACTTCCTGCTACGGAACCCTTCATGGGCGAGTCCGACTCGCACTTGCACGCTTTTTTTGACGTAAGTATCGTATATTAATTTTTTAAGCATTTAGTAAAAAAATGGTTCATTTGATATTACAAACGGACACTTTATTTTATTTATTTGTATAGATGATATGATTGTTTAATCATTATACATCGGCCTTTTACACTTTATCTATTATATTATCGTAGATATTGCCTTTTGGGGGACACTAGACAGACACGTATTATTGTTGTATCTTATGCATATTGATTCAGAATGGATCTAGGAACGTCCAAAAATATGATTTGTAATGTACTTCTAGAAGATTTCCACCACGGCGGCCAGTCTCAACGGGAAGCAATCAATTACGCAAGAGATGTTACAGTGCACAAGTGTGTGCGGAAACACTCACTCTTATAATCCAATGGGACGGCTATCCGATACGACCGGGGAGAGATCAAGCACATGACTTAACACTTGAGGAAAGTAATTTAATTCACTTTTCTAAGGCAAGGCCAGTACCTCCAGTAGTAGATAGTAAAAGGTTGTAGAGAGACGGGTGTCGCGTCTCTCCAACACAAGGGAGGATACTCATACCAGGCGAGATGATCGTGCCAGGAAGGGATTCGGCCCAACGGTTGATCTTTGGATGTTGTATAAATGCTAATCGGCGCGAGAATAACTTTATCGCGATTCAGGATTAGTTGTTCATTCCATGTTTTTTCATGGTTCAACGATCCTTCGGTAGATGGCGCTGTTGTATGTTTTTTGCTAGCGCTATATGTGGAAGTCGCCACAAGGTATATGATGCGATATATATGAAATGCAGATATGGAACCAACGTTCGTGTTAGAACTCAAGACTCGCATAGGTAGCTATGTATTTCATCGGCAGTCGAATAAAGGTACATTACGTATTTGTTTCTGTACCAATCGTTGCATGCACTAATTCAATGAATTATACTTACGTATTATCATGCAAAGTTTCTAGGGAATATTGAATTTGTTATATTAAAATATACAGGCAAATTTATGCTATAAAAGTAAAGAGGTATGGTTTAAAATTGGAAATCAAATAGTTATTATGTAAATCAATTTATCTTTAATAGAATATGGAAGCAGTATATAAATTCACTTGTGTATGAAAATAACCACATTAGTTGAAAACTGTGTCAGTATAGACAAGTACAGACATCAGTATATTCTACATTAGTAAACTACGTGTAACCATTATTAAAGTAATTTATAAGTCGTAATATCGCAATATTGCTGCCTTGTCCTGTATTAGCCTGTACTGTCCTTTAGTAATCAATGATTACTAATGAGTATGATTACTAATCATACCAGTTTAAACAGTTGTTGTTGTTGTTGTTAAACAGTTTAAAAGTTGGCAGACATTTAGACTAACTCACCATCAATACCGGTTCGTTATATAGCTACGGACCCTCCAAAATAAAGAAATACAAAACCTATAGAAATTAATAAAACTAATTTGTCTGTTTGTAATATCAAATGGACCGTTTTTCAGTTATAATAGTTCATAGTACCCGAGACGGCATGCGGTTTTAGTCAGTTCGAGTTTCAGCATGAAAAAAAAATGTATGTAAAATACGTTCCATGCCATATTTTATTGTAAGGAATATGTACAACAACAAATTGAATGTCACACAAGCTGTAATTACTTGAGAAGAAAACACAAATGTGATCCATGAACACATGCGTCATCATAACAATACCATGTGGTTGACATCAGTAGCCTTGGGAAATAAATACGAGATAGAAAATATTACTTCAATGTATACATATAATTGCACACCAAGTTTATGCCTTTTACTGTATTTTTTTTCATTCCCTGAAAAATATTCTGTTTACAAATTCTGCTAAACATTATCATCATAAATTTATCACAGTCCACAGCTGGACATAGGCCTCTTTAATTGCACGCCACTTGGTTCGATCCAAAATACATAGAAACGGACGCAAATAAAACCCAGACTCACAACAACAATTTGTGGAGCACAAAGTGTTGTCCTATCCTTTATGGAGATCGAACTCCAGTAGTAAAATCAGTACATCCATGAATGTAGCAGAATAGTCCGGTATAGCTATTAAGATAACGTTAATTATCTGAGCCACATGTTTAGCAAAATAAATAAATATTTCGGACATGTAACACACAACATCATCTAGTCCTAAACTAAGCAGAGCTTGTACTGTGGGTACTAGACAATTAATATTAATACATGTACTTTTTTGTAAATACACACATATTATAATATAGAAAACATTCAAACTTCGAAACAAATATTTGCAGGTCATGCAAACATTTTGGTCCGACCCGGGAATCGAACCCGAGACCTCTTGATCAGCAGCCGCATACGCTAACCACTAGACCTACCCTCACACAGAAGACCAATCTAAAATGACAGCATAGCGTTCGTGACGTGACGTCATGTACTACAATTGAATTACCCTTTATTTGATGTCATCGCACTCATGTTTCAATAAACATGTCTCGACAACAATTTATTTCATTAATAAAATTGTTATTTAGTTGGTGAGTGTGAAACCGGAGGGTCAATCATGCCGAAGCATCTCACAAGTCGACAAAGTTTGGGTCACCCTGTCGGATTGTCTGTACTCACGGAGTCAACTCATGATTTCCATCAGGCAGAGTAGAATCAGTACGATAGGCTTCAATATATTTTTAAAAAACATATCTATACAACTGCCACGTTGGTCTAGTGCATATCGTATGCGACTGCTAATCAAGAGGTCTCGGTTTAAAATCCCGGGTCGGTCTAAACCCGGTCGGGTTTTTCTTAGGAAATTCCTAATAGCAGCCCGGAGTTTGGAAGTATGGCGGTGATTCACGCCCGTGCCTCGGAGAGCACGGTTGTCATGAACATCTATGGCAATCGTTATTGGGAAGTCAGCGGCCTCAAATTGACTGACAACTAGTTCAACCTACGAATTTTAGTTCTTCCTTAGGGTGGCGGAGGTCCGATGGCAGTCGCTCCGTGGAAAAACTGATTCAGGTAAAACTGGTTGAACTACTAGCTGACCCTAAATAATATTGGAAATAAGGCTAGGAAGAAGATATATCTATACAACTAGAGTCCTATGTCCTATGTTCAGCAATGGCATAGCAGATAGATGGAACTAAATTCAAATGCCATTAATTCAAATTTAGTATTTCATAGTTGATACGAGCCTCAAGCAAAAGGTATATAATTTGACCTGTTATGCTTCAAACATTTCTAAAAACACAGTTCATGATAGAAGACATCTGGACCTATCCAAAAGTAAATCGATAAGCGATCTACAGAAGTTCTACAAAAGGAAATTACATATTGAATGGTAAATTCCTACCTATCTAAGGGCCACAGCACACTAGCTACTTTTAGCATCGACTATCGGCAACTAGTCGCTTTTCAGAAGCTAAATACGGCGATCGAACGCTCTACACCGCACACTTAAAAACGCCAAACGCGGAGATTGAGTCACTTTTTAACCGACTTAAAAAAAGGAGGAGGTTCTCAATTCGTCGGAATCTTTCTTTTTAATGTATGTTCAGCGATAATTTCATCGTTTATGAACCGATTTCAAAAATTCTTTTTGCATTGGAATAAGCGTTCGGTTGATTAAACTGTACCTTCTCTTCAAGTTCGATTGGAACCTAACGATTAGATATCGACTGATACAAACTTAGAAAAACTTTGTATCACACAAATAGATGTTCTAAGTTTGGGTGTTCTTTTTGTCCATTTTATCTCTGTTTGTTAATTCCATATTGACACAGGATAAGTTCATAGTTCAAACTTTCGTTGTGTGTACCGTACGTTTAACACATTCGTAGTTGTGCTCCATAAATTATTTTTTGTTTATAGTGGAAATAAGTGTCGTTAATAGTTGTATACAGTGTTATTTTGTGGGGTGGATCTTGCTTCACCGAACTGAACAGTGAATAATAATTAAAACAGTGGTTGAAAACAGTAATTCAAGAAAAACAATTTATACAAACATTAAACCACCGGCATTACAAGTATACGCTGTGTGATTCGTTAAAACGCGTAAGCGACACGTTATTCACGGCGCTTACGTCCTTCTTCTCGCGACGTCTACCAACCGCCCGGACTTCATCTTGCTACAATCGAACAGTGACGGTGTGTTTACATTTTACAACATATTTGGCTTCTCACTTTATTGATACTAAATTGCAAATAGATTTTGTCATTTGAGTAGAACGTTTCTATCGTGATGACATCGTCGTGGGGTTGTTGTACCAATCTGAATGTCGATGAGCACTTTATAGACTGCATGAGATGTCACAAATCGCATCATTTTGCCTGTCTATCTATACCAGAAATTGCTAGTGACTCCGATGCCTATCGTGAATGGAACTGCCCTAGTTGTATGATTAAAATGACAAAATCAGCAAAAAAGGAATGCACGCCAAATCGGAATGTTTCAAATACTAGGGGAAATAAGAGACCCGCTTTAAACTCGCCCCCTCAAACATCCGCTGTAACCACCGAAGATGTGAGAACTATTGTTCAGGAGGTGATTAAAGCGGAATTTGCCTCAATACTTCAACAAATTGACAAGTCCATACTTAATGCGATAAACAAGGAGCTCGAACCAATACGTCGGGATATTAGAGACCTCTCGGAATCACTGAATTATCATACGAAGGAGTTCGAACAGTTTCACTCAGAACATAAGACATTGAAAAAGTCAATGGAAAATTTCGTGGAGGAAAATAACGTGCTCAAAAATACCGTGGCGGAACTAAAAGACCGTTTAAATTATATGGAACAGCAGACACGTACAAGTAATGTGGAACTTCAGTGTTTACCTGAAAATAAACAGGAGAACCTATACACTATGGTTAAGCAGCTGGGATCGGTGGTCGGATGTGTGGTAAGCGACGGCGACATCCGTTATTGTACCCGTGTGGCTAAGCATCAGACCACTACTAACACCCGACCACGCTCAGTGATAGTACAGCTTGCCTCTCCTCGGATTCGCGACCAACTTATGGCTGCTGTTATCAAATATAACAAGAATAAACCGAACACTGAGAAACTTAACAGCTCAGACTTTGGATTGGCTGGTAGAAGGACTCCAGTGTTTGTGCTGGAACACTTATCACCCTCTAATAAAGCCCTTCATGCTGCCACTAGACTTAAAGTAAAGGAGAAGGGATATAAGTTTGTTTGGGTACGGAATGGCAGAATTTTTGTCAGAAAAAACGAGGAGACGGATCACATTTTTATAGGGAACCTTGACTCTTTGAACAGTATAGTATAATATTTAGTAATTAACGTATCCTAGCATGTAATTGGAATCATATTATAATACATTCAATTGTTTAAGAATGTATTATCAAAATACTAGAGGTCTTCGCACGAAAACTAATGATTTCTATCGCAATGTGAGCCATAATAACTACGATATTATCATTATTACTGAGACCTGGCTTAACAGTACTGTTTTAAGCGGTGAGCTTTTCGACAATAGATATGTGGTCTACAGAAGGGATAGAGAAAGTTCTAGTCTGGAAAATGTTAAAGAAGGAGGGGGGGTTTTAATTGCCATTAGGAGTAGTTTAATATCTAAACGAGCTGAGCATTTGGAAAGTAACTGTGAGGATCTATGGGTCACTTTGGAACTCCCAGTAGCTCGTTCTATGTGTCGCATGGCTCTCTGTGCACTATACCTGCGCCCTCCAGTGCATGCCTCTTATTTGGAACATTTTCTAGATAATTGTAATAAAGTTTTTGAGAAACTTAATGGTTCCAGAATATGTGTCATGGGTGACTTTAATATGGGTTGTATTGACTGGAGCGGTGCTGTTGATTTGACAAATAATTTGAAACATCCAAATACTGTGGTATCGTTGTTGGACTTTGTTTGTATTAATAACCTCAACCAATTAAATCACATAAAAAACGCTTCAGGTCGCATATTGGATCTTGTGCTATCTAATTTCTCACCGTGCGATGTTAGTCAAAGCGATAATAGTTTATGTAATATAGACCAACATCACCCTCCACTGAATGTAGTAATTTCTTATGAAAAAATTGCAAATCTGCCCTATAATATTGATACCAGTAGACCCAACTTCCGTAAAGGTAACTATCTAGCCATTCGTAATTACCTAAGTGCTATTGACTGGAAGGGACTGTTTGAGAAACATGGCGACAACGTTAACGCGATGGTCGAAGCCTTCTACGATGTTATTAACGATGCTATACATAAATACATACCCAATCGAGTTTCCAAGAGTAATAAATTCCCACCATGGTTTAACAAACAACTGATCAAAATGTTACATTGTAAAAATAAACTCAGAAAACGCTACAATATACTTAAAAACCCATTAGATAAAATTGAACTGCAGCTTATTAGCAAACGATGCGATGACTATGCAAGGATCTGTTATAACAATTATATTAAAAACATAGAGGATCAGCTACCACTTAATCCGAAGTTACTATGGACCTTTATAAAAAGTAAGCGAGGTGGGTCTAGCTTATATCCTCAATCAATGTCAGACGGTGTAGCCATATCCTCTGATGGAAAAGTAATATGTGAATACTTTGCATCGTATTTTTCTACCGTTTATGGTCCTGTTCATGATATCTGCGACTACAAAAATGATTTCTTGGATGCGCTACATAATAATACCATATGTCTAACCAAACCGTTTATTGGTCAGGAACTGATATACAAAAAAATTAAGAACCTCGATTACAATAAAGGCGCGGGCCCGGATGGCATACCACCAATTTTTATCATTAAGTGTGCGGCCGAACTGCTTATTCCATTATCACTAATCTTTAACGCATCTTTAATCTCTGGCATATTTCCCACAAGATGGAAGGTGGCTAAGGTTGTGCCCATCTATAAATCAGACAGTGCCGATCTAGTTTCTAACTACAGGCCCATATCAATATTGTCAACCTTTGCTAAGCTTATGGAAACTTTGATATTCCACTCATTCAAAACCATCTTAAGCTCTATCTGAGTCCTGACCAACATGGTTTCATGGAATCACGATCCACAAGCACTAACTTAACGCTTTTCACGGAATTGTTAACGGAGGCCATTGACGCTGGACACCAAGCTGATGTCATTTATACGGACTTTAGCAAAGCGTTTGACAAGGTCCCACATAACATCCTAATACATAAATTGCAAGCGTATGGCATTACCGGATCCTTGTTGTCTTGGTTGAGTTCCTACCTCGTAGATAGATCGTATTTTGTGGTACTCAATGGCTTCCAATCTGCTTTGCGCAGTGTTTCTTCTGGCGTCCCACAAGGATCTCATTTGGGACCGGTCTTGTTTAATCTTTTTATCAACGACATTTCTAGCTGCTTTCAGCACTCAAATATCTTTTTATATGCCGATGACTTGAAAGCTGTCAAGATTGTTAAGACCGCAACCGATGCTCACTACTTGCAGGAGGACTTGCATAGGTTAGCTCAATGGTGTAAAAATAACAAAATGCATTTAAATGCAAACAAATGCCACCACATAAAATTTACTAGAAAGCTTAACGTGCTTCCGTTTGAATACCGCGTTAACAATGATACAATTAAGGAAGTTGACACAATACGGGATCTTGGGGTGGTATTTGACAAAAAATTAACTTTTATACCTCACATAGATAGCATAGTAAAAAGAGCATCAAAAATGCTGGGATTTATTATAAGAAACTCCAAAGAATTTCGGTTTCACAAAACAAAAATCTTGCTGTTTAATGCCCTTGTTCGTAGTGTGTTGGAATATTGTAGCGTAGTCTGGCGGCCACACTTTGCTACGCATACACTGCGTCTTGAGCGTATACAGAAACGTTTCTTATGGCACCTTGCTTTTCATTGTAGAACTTGTAAAAGTATACGTTCTTACGTCAGTAGACTAAATTATTTTAAAATGACGTCACTTGATAAGCGTCGTCGCTTAAATGACGCGTTGTTCGTGTGTAAGGTAATGGCCCATAGGATTGACTGTTCGCAATTGCTTCAGGGTATTAATTTCCGTGTTCCTTCGAGGATCCCTCGCAAAGCCATAACACCATTGTACGCACCTCTGAGAAGGACGGTTTTGGGTGCCAATTCGCCATATTCGCGTTTTTGCAAAGTCATCAATAGCTGTAGTGACTTCATCGACCTAAACGTCGACTCCTTGAGTAAAATTAGGTCTTGTTTACTTAAGAAACTTCCAGATCAGTAGCAGGGGAATTGTAAATGTATATGTAAACGTAAAAATATGTTTGAATGTAGATTATTATGTGAAAGTCAGTGTTCACTCTCTTTTTTTTCTTTTTAACGATTACTGAGAAAATGTTATTGAACTTTTGTACAACTAAATTATTGTAATGTACGATACAACTCTTTATTTGCATGCAGAGTTTACCTTTAAGTAATTGTTACAATATTGCTTTTCTGTTTTTATGTAATTTACTTGTTTTGTACTGTGTAAACAATTGTTGGTAAACCAATAAAATAAAATAAAAAATAAAAATAGTGCGGGAGTTGTTTTTTTTTACGGAGGTCCGATGCCAGTCGCTCCGTGGAAAAACTGATATTCAGATAAAGCCGGTTGAACTAGTAGCCGGCCCCAAAGAGTATTTGGAATAAGGCTAGGAAGAAGAAGAATAATAAACATTGTTCTGTACTTGTACACATATCGAGTGCTGTTTTATTTATCGTACAATTCAATGAGTCACTAATTCATATGCAGTTATGAATCAATTGATGTTTAAATACAGTGTTATGCGTGATAGCAGGGCGAATACTGTTTTAGGGGGAATTTCGTATAAATATGTCAGTGGCATGCTGTCTACTACGTCATTCGGCCTTGGGGTAGTGCGATTATGATGGTTATTCTAGACGCCTGGTGATAACAGTTAGCAAAATAAACCTTCTTCATCACCTATAACACCATTCATGGACTGTACTCATGCTTTTTATAAGGCTGAGTAGTCATTTTGGTGGCTATATATAAAACAAACGTTGAACATTTTTCTCAGAAAGGAAGTTCTTTCTGGCCTAGTCAGTACTATAAACACGTTGGTTAGACGGGTTGATAAAGGATATGTTTCAAGTATTTCTTCGTTTTGCTCTCTCGTTTGATCCCTTAGTCGGTTCTTACCGTTCCTACCACTTGTATAGCGGTGGTAACAGTCTTAATTCGGTGATTGTCAGTGTGCTTACATTAGTTTAATAAGTAAAGAAATAAGATTCTTGCTTTTAGTGAAACTTTTTTACGTACGCTACTTAGTTTCACTTCAAAAAGAAAAGTGTTCCGATCCGTTCTTCGTAACACCTAAAATAAATGTGTGAGACGAAAATTTGTGAGACGATTGTTGCCAATGGTGTTATGTGTGTGTATCACATATTATTTAAGGGCTTATTATAAATTTGAATTGCGTTTGTGTAACAGTAAAGATGGAAGCATCAAAAGTATGGAAATATTAAAAAAAAAGAAATCTGCAAATGCGTAATGCCTAAAGTGCCCAAAAAACCATTGCTTGCAAAGGTTCAAATACTAGCGGGTTGGTGAGACATTTAGCACATGTGCATAAAATCAATATTACTAAATGCGGGACCCAAGAATCCGAATCTAAAGCATCTACAAGTTCAGGTGTGAGTGCACCGAAAAAAAACAGGCCTGGGTATGAAAGTATGCACCAACAGAAACTAAACTTTAAAACTCCACCGATACAATCATATAAATAGAATCACAAAAAGTGAATTCATTCGTTTTTCACTTTCTGTTTGCATGGTGCTGTGATTGTAATTTAATTATAAGTTAAGATATAAACGTTTTCTTTCATGTTGATTCTTTGTGTAGTATAATAGAAGCTACTTTTGTTTAAAAGTTCTAAATAACCTGCCAAAAATGTTGCTGTCATTATAATTATGAGTCCGAATAATATTATTTCAGCTTTTTTTTTAAATTTAATTATCTTATTTGTAAGATTAATGTTTTTGAATATAATCAATAAAAGTTTTGTAATTAATTTGATACTTTTATTTGTAAGTAAAACCACTGAATTTTTTGAAGTATTGCAAAATAATAATATGAGAAAACGAACGTATATGTTAATTTCTCGACAAGCCGAGAAGACCCGAGAAATTAGCTTCGAGAATTCTCGAGACCCGAGAAATTGAAAAGCTCGAGAAATCATGAACCCTAATCTGGTCCCTAACTAAACAGAGCTGCAACAACTGATATAAATACATAAACATACTTTTATATAAATACATACATAATATACATAGAAAACACCCAGACACCGAAACAAATATTTGCAGTTCGGACGAACCCACGACCTCAAGCACAGCAGTCGCATACGCTACCACTGCGCCACCGAGACAGTAAGGAATAGTATTGTTCACCGAGGGAGGAAAGGGACCGATTACCAGCGAGGGAGCAGTTTGTGGCCCTAAGGCGCAGCCTAGGGCCACAATACTCCCGAGGTAGGAATGGGACTTCCACCCGAGTGCTACACAGTGCTTTATACTACACCTGTGAGGAACTTTTTTTTTTTTTTTTTTTTTTTTTTTTTTTTTTTTTTTTTTATATTTAAGCCTGCCAAAGTGACTCTACTCTGCCTGATGGAAAGCATGAGTAGAATCCAGGAGTAGGGGTCACCATGCTTATTGTGAGGGTAGACAATGTAGCATGGTGACCCCTACCATGGCAGCCTGGTTTGATTATTCTGCATCATTCTCCCGGCCTTCGAAGGGCGGGAGAATGATGCAGAATGATTGGGCCTCCGGTCTCACACTCACCAACGAAATACGACAGAAAGAATGCTGTCATTATTAGGTTGGTCTTCTGTGTGAGGGTAGTACTGGCCGGGTCGAGCCGGCCCATTCGTGCTGAAATCAGCGTGGCTCTACTACCTATTAAAGTATTTTTATAATAAAATCAAAACGTAAGACACCATGTAAGACACAATTTAGCTTAGAATTTGACCAATATTTCGCGCTTCTTTTGTTTTTTCTTTATTCTTCACAAAAGGATGGCAGTGGCACGGAGATTCCATATTTAAATTATATGAAAACTCCTTGGGCAGGCGCGCGCCATAGATAAGATAACACATGAGAAATGAAAATTCATACAACTTTCTCTCCCGCTAAAACACGTTAGAAATGGATTTTCATACATTTTTTCCTCCCGCTTATTCAGGTCAAGGAAAAGACTAACGTTCTCTTTTCATTTTCAGGGAATATTGACTACTGTTCCGATCAGGTGTAGTATAAACTTTATTTTCGTTGTATTTTGATTAACATAAAGTACCTAGAGATGCAGGTGCATTGTTATAGTGTAAATTGTAACGATATGACAATGTACTCTGTAGATAATTTCAGTATCCCTAAACTGCTCATTCTTGCGTCAAGCTTTAATATAAACGGGGAATCCCCCATATCAAAACCATCGCGCATGACTTGCATAGAGATAATAATCAATTATTTTGTGTCTGTTATTTCTTCTAGAGCATTTCTTGGTTTGTATCAATATAATGGATACAACGTAAAATTGTTATACTTAGTTGCTTGTGTTCTTTAACACTGTAATTTTTTTAAAATAATTAACGATTATTTAAAAAACTTTATTAGATTTAGAATTTATCATTCCTTTAAAAGAGAAGAGAAAAAGAGGAATAACACATTATTAAAAAACTAAAATTCCAAAAAAAAAAAATTTAGAGTAAGCAATTTGTAACAAAAAAAATTACATAAAAAAGCTGACAAACGTTTTATCCAACCCTTTCAGAATAACAATTTTGCTCGCTCTTTAGAAGCTTGGTCTCTGTATGTCTATTTATTCATGTGCTATTGTGAAGTGTAACCAGCTTATTCATATTATTCTTCACTTTAACAAAGAAAAGTCAACAAACTTAAGAGAACAATATACCTACCTATGTACAAATGTTTATAAAAGCAAATTTCACTTCTGGTGTTTATTATTAAAATAATATAAGACTTAAAACAAAGTACTCACCGAGTGGGGTGTCTCCTGTGTAAAAACAATAATATTGCCTGCGACAATAGACACCAGGCTCAGCAGGGCCCCGGTGAGGATGGTACGCAACATTTTGGGTGAGCACTTCACATGTGCTTATTGTAATTTTTCAAGTCTCATGCGATCCTACGTGTGCATATGTAGGTTCAAGAGATTGTTGCATGATTTGTTTACCTGTCGGGCAGAAAGAATTCAATGAAATAAAGAAAAACCTTGATAAAGCAAAAAGACTAGACCAGTGCAGTACTACCCTCACACCCAAGACCAACCTAAAATGACAGCATTCACGCTACCCCATCATCATCATCATCATCAACAGCCTTTAACAGTCCACTGCTGGACAATAGGCCTCTCCTTAGAAAGGAGGTTTTGGCCTACTATACCACGCTGGCCAGACGGGTTGGTATAGGGTTGGTTTCAAGTTTTCCTTCTCTTTGCATCGATGTTGTCTTGCGTAGTTTATCCCTTAGACGCCTTTTACGACTCCCGCGGGATGAAAAGGGGTGGTGACACTCTGTATTCTTAATCCGTCACCACACGGACACGCTACCCCAATGATGCAAAAGTTTCTCACTAGGCCACCATGGTGTGGGTTTCCATGCTGCATTTTCTGCTCTCACAATAAGGATGGTGACCACTACCACAGAATACATAATAGTACTAGTGCCACTACTTTTTGATTCTACTCATGCTATCATCCATCAGGCAGAGTAGAATCACTTTACTAGGCTTAAGTATAAAAAAAACAATCACAACATACGAATGTATTCTTATACATAAATATTTTTGTTTATAGTAAAAACATGATAACCTAATAAGAATTTTTCTCCTATATTATTTACTAACTTTCGCCCGCGGCTCCGTCCGTGTATCGTGATATAGAGTAGCCTTAGTTCTTTCTCAGGCTCTACACTATCTGTGTAGTAAATTTCATTTAAATAGGTTCAGTAGTTGTGCGGTGAAAGACGGACAGACAGATAGGATTAAGTAAATAATTTACCCAAGTGACAGCTTAAGAATTTAGCAATGTCACCAAGATCATTCATTCATTCATCCTATAAGTATTGTAAAAGGGAACTAAGGAAGCAAACGACATAGGCCAATACCACAACAACAAGTTCCTCTGAAGCTAAAAATATAATATAGTTGCCATTCAACTGCATTTTAGCTTGTTGAAAGGCAGTATATGTAATACTAGCTTATCCCCGTGCCTCTGTGTTATTCTGATGATTTAATGTATGTATAATTATTGTAATAAGTATGTATTTTATATGTAAGTATAAAATTGTAATTGTTTCTAATTATACTCATTAGCAAACAGTGGGCTGAAGAAAACATGAATATTCAACTACTACTGCCTTGAAAAAAATGTTATCATTTTGATCCATCCTAAGGTTGCCTGGAAGAAATTAAATAAATATTTCGGACATCTGACACACAACATCATCTAGTCCCAAGCTAAGCAGAGCTTGTGTTATGGGTACTAGACAACTGATATAAATACATAAACATACTTTTTTTTTTGTAAATACATACATATTATACATAGGAAACACATGGCAATAAGGCTGCCCTTTGTACACTCGATATTTAACTATTTTGTTCATTCATGTAACTCTGTATTAAGGTGTGCAAATAAAGCATTATCTATCTATCTATAATTTGATGGTTTTTTTTTATTCCCATATGGGTGGAATTTACCAAGATGCATTCTTACTGGTCTCCTATGCTCCTCAAGGAACACACATGCCAAATTTCAGTTTTCTGGGCCCAGTAGTTTTTGCCTTGCGCTGTCTTTCAGTCAGTATTGTAACAGTTTTAAAATATTTTGTGCACAGTAACTTTTTGATATTAAGCTGAACATAACATGGCTATCCTAAATAAGAAGACAGAATTGACTTGATTATATTGGTATACACCACATTTATGTAGGCTTCACCAAAGCTTTGCTACGAGCGATAAGAGTGCCAAATATAGCCTCTATATTTTGTATTATTGATACTATAGCCCCACTTAAAAACTTTTCATAAAGTTTATATGGCCTATGTCCCTCAGTCAGTTTAGTCACTACATTAAAAGACAGATAGACTTTGGTTTCTGTACAATTGTTATTAAATTAAATCCAAATTCTTTATTACAGACTTAGTTATTCACTTTTGCCTTTAAAAACTTTATTTGATGTTTTTAAAACTACTATTCTTACATAAAGTTCTGTAGAAGTAGTTTATAATTTGCATAAGCATATTACAACACAAATTTATGTATATACTACTGAACTTACAAGTGTTTATGTACAATACAGATTTATTCCCAAATTAAAGATGAAAATTCTCACAATAAGTCACAGAGGACAAGTTAACACTTAAATTTTACTGGTTTTTATTTACACATCTAAATAAACTGTATATTTTGATACATATGACAAGTGATCTCTGTGCCAGCCATGAGTCATTACACAGTAAACATTCTGTTACACACCTATTTTGGGTTTAAAAATTGCAAAATTAATTATTTACCGCTCACCCTAGTGATGCACAAAGGAAACAATGATCCTACGATAACGTTTAAGACCCGTTACCGAAACATTCGTTTATTCTAAGGTGAATACGAGTTTGTTATGGAAATTATTACCTAGTTCATGGCAAATTAGTTAATTCAATTAATTATTTAGACAAGTGTCGGCCTCGTATCACGTGTTTGTTGACAACAATAAAGAGATGAGCACATACAAAATAGAACACTGCAAATTACTCGGGTACTATCATTAAAACTTCAATCGTTACGATAAAACAGTACTTACAATAAAATGTGCGACACTTTGTCTCGCGCAGTTAATAAAATACACCAATTTTGTCAATATACCACTTTATCATAAGAATTTGGACTAAACCAACATGAAAAAAATATATTTATTACGACTAATTCATTCCTTCCTTGATGTAAGAAAATTAGCGAAACGTCAAAACTAAGAACATTCGAAAACCATGTTGTTTTACAATTTGTAACAATTGAATGACTTCACTGAAAGATGGAGTAAGGAATTCCTCAAAATATTGATAGAATCTTATGAAAAAATTAATTGTTTTTTTACACCAAAAATAACTAAATAACGGTTTCTTTTTAGAAAATATATGTTTCTCAACGTAGTTTTTGAACGCATAGTATGGCTATTCCATAATCATGATTTCTACTACTGGAAAAATACATTTTTTTGCATAAACGTATGAGTTCATTCCACAGTTTAAATTTTCATCTTAACTTTTAATTTAAAACATGGCAATAAGCATCAATTTTAAACAGCAAGTTTTGATTACTTTATTACGAATCGATATAAATAGACCTTTTGAGTTGTAACAAAACCATTTCTATAACTCACATTAGCTCTATGTATGACTCTTCTAGATCTAGGGTCAACATTCAGTTCTTAGTATTCCCATTTTACAAATAGGTACTCGGTTAAAGGAATCAGAATTACCGAATCAATTAATTTTTGTAAGTACCGTAAACACATTTCATTTTATTTCTAAAAATTTTAATTGTATTTTTGTGATAAAAGCTTTTCTATTTTTTAAAAGGTAACTCACAGCGGTGACCGAACACTGATATAAACATCTCTAACTTAAATTTAAGTGCGAGTCGGACATACATGAAATATTTCAAGCACGGCACAAAAAACATTTGTTGTGTGATATCCCCTTTTATTTTCAGCTATTACGGTTCATGATAAATAGAAATAAAGACAGCGAAGCGAAGTCTTAATAATAGGGTTCTGTTTTTTTCGTACATAACCCTAAAATTATTTCTTAATTGTATTTTTTTCTGTGCGAAAATCGGATGCCGACTCAAGGTACTAGAAGTAGGAGTACCATAGAAACGAAAGTCCTAGGACCGCGACGTACCTGGGGTCATATGTAACGTGTAAATGACTTCGTCCTAAGTGAAGTAAAGTTTTTGAATTGGGTTCGGTGTAGCTTTATGATGGGTTCCTATATTAGATTTTATGATGGATTCCCGAACAAATCGAGAGCAAACTTCAAAGGTTTCAGATACCTATAACTCAGTAATTGTCAGTTCAGTTCAGTGTCAGTTGTAATTTGAATCAGCCACGTAAAGGACTTTTTTTTTGAGTCGGTTCGAGTCAAACTTTTTTCTCTTAAAAATGTTTGAATTTGTTTCGGTTTCGCCGGTAACTTAAATACCATTTAGTTATTGTTGGTCTAGTGGTTAGCGTATGCGGCTGCTGATCAAGAGGTCTCGGGTTCGATTCCCGGGTCAGACCAAATATTTGTGTGATCCACAAATCTTTGTTTCGGAGTCTGGGTGTTTTTCTATGTATAATATGTATGTATTTACAAAAAAAAAGTATGTTTATGTATTTATATCAGTTGTTTAGTACCCATAACACAAGCTCTGCTTACTTTGGGACTAGATGATGTTGTGTGTAAGATGTCCAAATATTTATTATTATTATTATTTACAGGATAAAATAAAATACGCCTTACATTCAATGCAAAATGCAATAATTAATAAAGAAATCGTATACCTAATGTAAAATATACAATACCGTCATTATTAATATACAATACGATTTCCTGTTTGATAAAAAAAACCCAATGAAAATAACAGCAATTGAAATTGTAATTTGAATTGCAAAGTTAAAAGTTGCTGGCCTGCGTAAGGATGCTCATACAAACTTCTGGTCCGACCCGGAAATCGAACCCGAGACCTCTTGATCAGCGGCGCATACGCTTACCACTAGACCAATAAGATAGGCAACCGATTTTTTTTTTTTTTCTAATATAATTTCATCAATAACCGTTAACAGTCTACAACTGTATGTACGCCCTCACCTTAGAAGAATATAGTTTACAAAACCATGCCGGCCAGACGGGCTGGTACAGGGTTTCTTATTTTTTTTCTAATTTATGAAGCTATCAAACTGACTACCTGATGGAAAATATGCGTATGAATCCAAGAGCAATCAACACCATAATCATTGTGCTTGCAGACAATGAAATATGGTGACCTAAACTATTGAGATATTCCCGCATCGTTGGGCTTGGCATTCAATCCGCACTCACCAACAAATCACGACAGCAGGAATGCTGTCAATTTAGATTGATCTTCTACGAGAGGGTAGTATCGCCCCGATAGAGCCGGTCCGTTCAGGATGAAATTATAGTGGCAGTAGTATCTTATTCTTAGTTTTCTTACTCGCTGTAATGCCTTGTTAGGCGCGGGTTGCTCGCATGAAACGCCTACAACTTTAAGCTAAGCAACAGTGGCGGAATTACATATTCGGCTATTAAATTTATACCGCCTTGTAATTCAATAGTTGCCAATCCAACTAATTGATGTCGACCAGGCCAATTATAGGTGTTTAAATAAACCGCATGTCCTGCCAATTAAGTCTTTTATTGTTCATTATGAAAACACCCCTCAATCAACAAAGGGCAATCCTTATTGTAGCATGTCGCACCGGGTAAAACTTAAACCTCACGTTCTCTCGTGCGTAAATCGTGAATACGAAGCTCCCCTGGTAAGGTTCGTGTTCACGTTTAGACCATTGTTTGATATCCGAAGCATCTTTTCTCGTATATGAGCTACGACAGCCGGTACGAGACGGGAACCGGGTATCTGCTTGAGTCAATACTCCAACCATCTTACCGTCGCTAAAAAAAAATTAAGATGAAGCTTGAACGTGAACTATAAACGTGACTAAAAATTATGTAAACTTTATCATGACTGATAATATAAGAGGCGTGTTTACAGAAATGACTCAGTGACCATAGACGTTCATTTATTAATAAATATTTTTTATATAACGTAAAACACAAGCTGGAACGCACCCGTCTTGTAAAGTTCACGTTTCGATCTACTCTGTAATAACTGTGTTTTACTCTGAAAGATGGAACTTCAAAACATATTCGATTTGCTGAAAACCGCTATTCACGTTTTGATAATTGGTTACGAAACAATCAACGATAATCTGCAACGATTTCACAAACACGCGCTTGATTATTTTGTGCAAATTAGTTTGGCAGACAGAACACTTACAGGCTTTCTTATTCAATCCTGACTAATATTATAAACGCGAAAGTTTGTGAGTATATATGTATGTATGTTTGTTGCTCTTTCATGCAAAAAGTACTGAATGGATTTGAATGAAACTTTACAGTATTAAAGCTTAAATATCAGAATAACACAAGGGCTACTATTCCTATGATGTGTTCCGTGCTATTACTGCAATAATAGAGATACTCGCGGGCGGAGCCGCGGGCGAAAGATATTATATAATATTACTATGTAAGTATACATTTAGTTATGACGTCAGCCATTTAATTGAATACTTATATAATATCAATAAATAAAGAGTTAGTTGTTTGTATTGTATTTTTATCTAGTCTTTACTTTTCTATTTGTGTACAAAATAGATATTACATAATACTAATATTTCTGAAAAAAACACAAAAATCAACGGTCAAGGGCACTGTACCCCTAGACCCAGAGAATAATACACCTTTAGTTGTCAGTATGGTGACGTATTTAAAATACAGGGTGTCAGCAGTCATCGCAGTAAAATCCGACTAAGACTAAACCCGACTAATTACGCAGGGCAAATAACTCTGCAAAACAAGAAAAAATTAACAGAAACCCTATAGTGGCGAGCCATCTGGTCAAAGCAGCGTGGTCTAGCAATGGACTAATAAATGCTGTTGATGATGATGGCGGTATAATATACATATAGTACAAGCTTAACATGTTTTCAGTCCCTAAATTACGTATAGTGTAGTGTAGTATAGTGTAGTTCACTTTAGCGTAGCGTATTGTAGTAGAGAGCAGTATGCTGTAGTGTAGTAGAGTGTAGTACAGTATAGTTCGTAGCATAGTGTAGTACGTGTCGTGCCTGTAAAATGTTAGATGGATTTTCTTTTAATTTTTGGGTTTTCTTTGAGTACAACGGCTTTCAGACTTGAATATATGGATCTCTGTATACTGATAATTGTTTAAATCTTGTTTCATAGTTTTTTATTGTCGTTTTGTCGTAATTGAGTTTGAGTTTTGACTTTTATGTAAGTTTAGTTTTAACCTTTATTAGTACCCTATATACTTTCATATGCATTTAGGGAACAACTGTTCATATAATGTTAGGTACATACAGACATTTTAATTTTATTTATATGTATAGATATAAAAATAGTAATGTTCTTGTGCGTTTGATACATCAAACTTCAATTTGAATGATTTAAAATAAAATAATAAAAAATGACTGTGATTTTGATTCAATGAGGAAAAGTGGGGTATTTGGGTTCGGTATCACTTACTGTAACACTGGTTCTTGTCAAGTTGGTTCGGTTTCGACTTTTGATTTTAAAGACAACTTCCGCACTAGGAATATTTCTGTATCGCAGGAGACTTAATAAACACACATGAAACGGGCTTAAAGAACACCTAGACTAAGAACAACAATTTGTTATCAGATGAATCCCTTAAGGAATTTGAACTGTTAACGCGAAGCGGAGACAGACAGACTGGTACAGACGTAACGATAAACCGTAACGATTAATCTGTGCAAATCGATTTTCGCAGTTTATTCCAACGTATTGAGTAATCGTTGCAGATTTATTTTTAATCGGCGATCAATAAATTTGCGCAAATAAGTCAGCAGTTAGCACAGATTAACTAAGATATACCGTTACTTCTGTAGTGGACTTTAAGTGACTTAAACCGTTTGTGCAGTACATTGCCCTCAAATGTAATCTTAAACACAAAAGAAATGAGTTTAGTTACAACCTTTATCCTACTATATGACACAATATATGATAAAGAAATCATAAACAAATGTTTTATCTTTGGATGTCATATAATTTTTTTTTTATAATCCACCGTATAATTGTGCAAAAAAGATACTGCTCATGTGACTTGGCATAAATTCGCCATATATGGGAAAGCCCCAAAATTTATTGTTTTTTTTTCTATTTTTATGTGAAAATATTAATGCGATTCACAGAGTACATCTACTTCCCAAGTTTCAACAGTACAGTTCTCATATTTTCGGAAAAAAGTGGCTGTGAAATACAGCCGGACAGACAGACATGACGAATCTATATGGGTTCCGTTTTTTGCCATTTGGCTATTGAATCCTGAAAATTGTCTGTCACATAGTTCGATACTGCTCCTCGAATTCGTAACGTTATATAAAACTGGTATTGTGTGGGTAATACAGAGTAAGATTAATACCGCTTACATAATACCTCATTCATATCAACGATTGCATACCTTTTCGAGGCTACAGCGTTACCATGACAATGATTGTTTGCACAAAAATCCGCAACGACGAAGGTATAACTGAGGTATTACTGGTCCTCTTTTTGTATATAAAATCATTGTTACTGGCAATTTTTCACTATCAAAATATCACATGTTTTATAACCAGTTTAGTTTCTATGTTGATATCTATCTAATGTCTTTGATGTTAATGAGGGCTAGTGATATGTTGCAAAAAGATAGCGCTTAATAAAAAGATCAGCTGAAAGCCAGACACCATGATGAGTATAACATTTTTAGATATTCGTCTAAGAATAACATCCCTACTAATAGTATAAATGCGAAAGTAACTCTGTCTGTTACGCTTTCACGCTGAAACCACTGAACCGATTTTGATGAAATTTGGTGTGAAGATAGAACTGAACTTTGGAAAGGACATAGGCTACTTTTTACCGCGATAACCTACGAACACACGGACGTAGCCGCGGGCGAAAGCTAGTAATCTATACATAGGTACAAATAAATAAAATTAGAGTGAATGGAATGTCAAATGATCATTTTTTTACTAAATATATGTCAAAGTATATACGCTACTAGTCGTCACAAAATAAGAAGCCCGTTTTGACATTTGTCATTTGACATGCCGCATGTAAGAAATTGAAAAATCAAATTCATAATTCTATTTAATTACTATGTTTCCCATACACTATCACAACGCGTATCATAATTAAGCATCAAGTTTAACTTGATATTGAAAA
This sequence comes from Phragmatobia fuliginosa, assembly GCA_932526445.1. Classification (NCBI taxonomy): domain Eukaryota; kingdom Metazoa; phylum Arthropoda; class Insecta; order Lepidoptera; family Erebidae; genus Phragmatobia; species Phragmatobia fuliginosa. The sequence goes on along the minus strand of OW052058.1, from coordinate 4,890,110 downwards.
ATTGCACTCAAAAACACGAATTAATCGTATTAGTTACGCCACGATGACAAATGTCAAACCGGGCTTCTTATTTTGTGACGACTATAACATCTAAAAGGCATTTTTTTTCTAAAATGTCTCTCTGAACGGCAGAACCGATTTTGACGGGACTTTCACTAGCAGAAAGCTAATGACATAAGGACTAGCTTAGGCTATTTTTATTAGACTAACTTCGCTCCGCGGCATTGCTCGCGTTTTACAACAATAACTGCGGGCAATACCGCGGGACACAGCCATATTAATAATTGAAGTTAAGAGTTTGTTTGTTTGTTAAAAACGCACTACATTTCATCAGGCTACTACAAATAGGGGCAATGAAAAATGTTCTAAAAATGGGGGAAAAATATTATTTTGAGAGCTTCCTATGCGTCCGGTGCGTTAATGGTAAAAGATTCGGAAAATAAGGTATGAAAGAATTTTTCCTCTATAAAAGTGCTAAAAAAAAGTCCGTGGCAAAATATTTCTAATATAGTTGGCTCACTATAGCCTTTTTTATGGGAAATAAATTTGTTTCTGCGTTATATCACAGGCAACAGAAGACCCAGACGAGGCCGCGTGGGTCAGCTTGTCCAAAAATAAAAGGTAAGATCTGGCAAAATTACAGCGCGCCCTTGACTGTTGATTCGTCGATAAACCTACAAGGCCTAAGCTTATTGGCTACAGCCAACAATGCGGCATTGCGCTTACCATTAAACGGAACTTTCTTCTGAAAAAAACTGTTTAGCCGTACAGCTGTGTAAGCGAGTTCCTGTCTCGAAGGTATCACGTATGAAATTCAGTTTTATTGCTTTAGCTTAGAGGTGAAATTCGTGTTGATAGTGATAAAAATAATGCTGCAGTCATTCATGTGTTGTGCTATGCCATCTCAGTATACACTCGTGGTACCATGGTGCGGTCGTGTTTATCGGTACATCGTACTTGGTAAAACGAACACGTTTTTTAATTACTTTGGGTAAAAAGGGTAATGGACTTTAGTTTTTGTGACACATATTTGAACGTCATTTGACTGAATGTTTTAGTGATTCCGCTGTTCTATATTTAAACTGTCTGGTGCATTATGGTAAGTTGGCATATATCATCGTTTGTTTATTTTCTTTTTCTAGTTCATTCACATTTTGGAGTGACTCATTTATCGTTCTAAATTCAAAATAAAGATCAGTCATAAACAATTATTTCTTTTTTTTTCAAATTGAACGTATTTCTTTTGTTAAGGTTCATTGACCGATTATTTTTATATACTTTTTTCTCAATGTCAAACTTTATTAGATTTAAATTAATAACTACCCGTACATACGTAATGTGGCGTACACGAAAATATAATTGTATTGCATGAAAATATGAGTGCATTTTATATCAACAATTGATAATAGAACGCTATAGACATAGTGTTCGCCAAATGTGATTAAAAAGTATAGGTACTTACTATAAAATTTATTCCATACAGCTACGTTCTTAATCCAAATTTAAATATGGTCTGCATTTGTTTATGAATTTTATTTACAGAACAATTACATTTTCTTTTGTAAATACACATACCTAAGGGAGTCCACAAAGGCACAATACATAAAACCTACTTACGTAGGTAGGTAGGTACATTAAAGGTATTTATTGATATCCGTTATTCAGAATGGCTTTTATTTACTATGGGACTCAGCTATGAGTTCCGCGGTTATATCGTAAAAAAATTACAAATAATGACATCATTATATTATTATTATTATTTACCTAAACTAGCCAAATGTTTGTGAATATAAACGTTATCGTTTATGCTGAAACGACATTTATACGACAAGAATGCCTACACGACAGATAAAGTATATTCAATTCAAAAAAAGAATACAAAATAAATATTTCGGACATCTTACACACAACGCACTCCCTCCAGTTCTAAGCAGAGCTTCCATTATGTGTACCTACTAGATAACTGCTATAAATACATAAACATTTTTTTTTGTAAATACGTACATATTTTACATAGAAAACACCCAAAAAAATGTTTACGAATTACACAAATATTTGGTCTGACCCGAGAACTCTTGATCAGCAACCGCATATGCTAACCACTAGAAAAACAAGGCAGCCTCAATATTTGACGAGCTCCAGTATTTTTCTATTTAAACTTAGTAACTAACTTCGCCTCGCTGCATTACCTGCGGTCTTTGTTGCCTTTGAATCGAATATTGTTCACTTTATAGCGGTAGCCGGAGGCAACCGGCGCAGCAGGTAACCGGTCAACGGTACTTATAAATACATACTTTTTAGGGTACCAGTTTATGAGTCTAAACCTTTATAGTTTTTGTCATGTCCGTCCGTTCGTCCGTCGAATTTCCATCACGTCGACATAGTGCTAGAATAAAATCATGAAAATATTTTTTGAAATTATGTTCCTCCCCTACACGTAAGGTGGGGATGTTTTTTTTTTCTCACCCCACCGTGTGGATTATCATTAAATAGGGCTATTAAAAACATTGAGAGATAGCTAAGATGATTTTTTAATTTAGATATTTATTTCCGAGTTTATGCCACTTTAAAGGGCATTTTTTTGTAAAAACAGGGCGACCCCCCTAATAGCTAAAAGCTAAAAAGCTGATTCGTGAAATCTGAAAATTCATCATGGTAGTCCATATGATGAACTTTAAAGGCTCTACTTTAATAAACTAAACTTTATTGCAATCATTAATTTAGCTGAATATTAATTTAATAATAAAATCAGCTGCAACAATAACCGTGGTGGTCGGGAGACCACTTTAATTGAAGGAGTGGCTGATTATATATATATTATAAAAGAGGTATATTAGGTATGTATGGTTAGGTTAGGTTTCCCTGTGTTGTGGGATCTAGTCTCCTTCGTTCGGTTCTTTTATATGATAATTATTGATAATTATTTGATTATTGGTACGTATTAATTTACATTGTACATCATTAGGTCGATTCTCGTAATAATTAGTTATGTCTTGTTATTTGAATGGCGGTGGTCACTTTCCATAAGGCTTTCATAAATCAAGATCAAGTTTTTAATTAACATTACTGTTATTTCATCATCAGCCTATCGCAGTCCACTGCTGGACATAGGCCTCTCCAATTGCACGTCACTTAGTTCGATCCTCTTCTACTCGCATCCAGCTCCTGCCAGCCGTCTTGCGCAAATCATCACTCCACCTGGCCTGTGGACGTCCTACACTACGTTTGCCGAGACGCGGTCTCCACTCAAGAACACGTTTACCCCAACGGTTGTCGGTCCTGCGGCTAATATGGCCAGCCCATTGCCACTTCAGCTTGCTAATCCTGTGGGCTATTGTTACTGTTATTTCAGATTGCTAATAAACTTGTTATTTCCATTCATTCATCAGTTGAAATACGTCTATTGCTAGACAAATGTACTCATTCAACGGCCCTCCGAAATAATAAGGACAATTAGTTTATATTCCAAATCGTATTTCAGTCTTCAATATGAGGTATTTTATATAAAAACAATACTTTCAGTTTCGGTAATAACTTTTGTAGTCTGTGTCAAATTCAGCAATTCGATACCTTATCATTCGTAAACTGAAAAACCGAAACGAATCATAATTATTTATGGTACTTCTTATAATAACAGAGAAATTACAAACATGTATTGTTATTGTTAAAATAAAAAAAAAATAAGCACAGACAAAGATAGACAGAGATAGATAGAGAATACAAACATAGAAAATACAAACAGTGCATTTTGCTCGATTAGCTGTAACTTAATTTTTAAATATCGATCTCATTCCCAGCATTCGTTCTGTAATTACAGAGATTACACACATTCGCGCTAACAGTTACAAAATGAGTTTACCGGAATGTTTAGTTTTCCAGAGCCTTGTCCGTCGATCAGCAGATGCACCACTTGCATGTGGGTTGACTTAGGGCCCTAAGTTTTTGGTGGTAATCCTATGCACCCCATGCATTTCTTATTATAAAAGCTATTTCTTACACGCAACAAATATTTACAAATCATACAAACATTTGGTCCGACCCGGGAATCGGAACCGAGACCTCTTGATCAGCAGCAGCAGAATATCTATGCCAAGTCATGTTCTGATGAAGCTCCTGTAGCGTGACCGTAATCACTAATTACGTTTCGTTTTGCGGTAATAGCATCCTCAATTTTTATTGACTGCGTGCTCCCAGCTTGTACCTACATGTGGCCCTAAACGTTGTTTCCCGTTTTCAATTAACAGGATGAAACAGAACCTAGGTGCAACTACATTGTGCACACATGTAAATTAATGAAAAATGATATCACAATTAACCTTCTAATTAATTTACATTCTCCACGTGGAGTAATTTACATGAGTTTTTAATGTCCAGTACTATACAAAAGAGGTTTCAGTATAACAGTTTATAAATTCAACAAAAACCTCTCCTCTTGTGGGGGAATATCAATGAGCCATATTACGTAGTTGACTCTTTTGTTTATCGTTCCGTATTGGTAGATAGAGACAATTAATCTCCACTTACTAGGGTCTTGGCACACCTCTTCGCTTCATCAGTCAGTCAGTCCCTAGAGCTATTCATCCAAACCTTCTTCAAAACATCGTCAATTCGATCGGTAAATATTTACACATTTGGGTCACATTTACTGTATAAATTCTTTCGTGAGTTCAAGTTGAGATATCTACTATTCTCTCTAGCCTTTGACTTCCTTTAGGATAATAAAAAGCGGCCAAGTGCGAGTCGGACTCGTCCATGAAGGGTTCCGTAGCAGCAAGTAACATCATATGAAAGTTTTTGTAGTTCGTTATAACTTTGATCGATGTTTTATTAATAATGTATTGATTGAATGAAAGGTAAATTGCGGTTTACGATTTATAACGTAGGTATTAAAAAACTACTTACTAGATCTCGTTCAAACCAATTTTCGGTGGAAGTTTGCATAGTAATGTACATCATATATTTTTTTTGGTTTTATAATTCTCTTATTTTAAAAGTTACAGGGGGGACACATTTTACCACTTTGGAAGTGCCTCTCGCGCAAACTATTCAGTTTAGAAAAAAACTATATAAGAAACCTCAATATCATTTTTGAAGACCTAGATAAAAAAAAAAATTTCAGTTTCAGTTCTAAGCATGGGGAACCCCCAAAATTTATTGATTTTTTTATATTTTTATATGAAAAATTAATGCGGTTCACAGAATACATATACTTACTAAGTTTCAATAGTATAGTTCTTATAGTTTGGGAAAAAAGTGTCTGTGACATACAGCCGGACAAATAGACAGACATGAAAAATTTATGAGGGTTCCATTTTTTGCCATTTGGCTACGGAACCCCAAATATGTCATAGTTGTAGATGTAGTATGACCGTTCTTTGATTGCAGAGGCCGTTAGTACATAGACATCAAGTATTCAGATAAGAATAACGAGTGCGTCCTTACTAATATTATAAACGCGAAAGTTTGTGAGTATTTATGTATGTTTGTTGCTCTTTCACGCAAAAACTACTGCATGGATTCGGATGAAACTTTACAGTAACATAGCTTATATATCACTAAACACATAGGCTACTTTTTACTGCAATAATCGAGATACACGCGGGCGGAGCCGCGGGCGAAAGTTAGTATGACAATAAATACATTACTACTTATTAAATTATATTAACTAAATAGTTATTATGAATTTAAGTTGCGATAGTGTTTAAAAATATAATAAAACAACGTCATTGGTTGCATGTTGTGGTATTTCTGATAACCTTTTAACGAGAATCAGTTTTTTTTGTAGTGAGATCAATTGCTGTCTTGTTTTTTAACAGTCTTATGATAACAAAGAAAACAGTTTTAATAGTACACATCTTACTTCTATAAAAAAATACTTATTTAATAAGTCCATACGTATACTTATATCCATACTTCCATACTAGTATTATACATTCGAAAGTATCTGTATACTATATCTAAACAGCTGAAACGATTTGAATATCAAGTCAATCATCATATTATCAAAAGCGGCCAAGTGCGAGTCGGACTCACCCATGAAGGGTTCCGTTGCAGCAAGTAACGTCATATAAAAGTTCTTGTAGTTCGTTGTAACTTTGATCGATGTTGATTGATTGATTGATGTATTGATTGAAAGAAAGGTAAATTGCAATTTACGATTTATGACGTATTAAAAAAAACTGCTTACTAGATCTAGTTCAACTCGTACTCGTACAATCGTTGTAAAAGCTAAATAAACGTTATCTACCGAAAAGAAGACAAACTTATTGAAGAGCACGGGAATACCAAACAGTGTGTTATACAAGTTGTCACAATGGTGGAAGATCTGACCTAACATCGACCTTCACCGATCAGTTAACCGGATGAAAATTATATTCTACTAGCTGATGCCCGCGGCTCCGCTCGCGCCCTAGGAGTTTGAAAAATAGATGTTGGCTGATTCTCAGACCTACTGAATAGGCATATAAAATTTCATAAAGATCGGTCAAGCCGCTTCGGAGGAGTATGGGAACGAACATTGTGACACGAGAATTTTATATATAAGAAGATTAAATAAAATAGGTTTCTGAATATATCCCACATGGGTTGCCAAAAAAAATTTAAATATTAAAAGAAACAAAATAATTTTCATACATCATCAAGCAGCCTATCGCCGTCCACTGCTGAACGAAGGTCTCCCCTAAGGAGCGCCAACCATCCCGATCTTGGGCAGTAAGCATCCAGCCAACACATTTTTTTGTACATTCTCTATTAAATTTAAATGATTCTACTTAAATTGAGATTCTAACACATTAATTAATTCTACTTCGTTTTTGGTGAGAGTCGCCAAAGTTTGGAACGACCTGCCTGGGTCTATTTTTCCTGATAATTTAAATTCCTTTAAGAGCCTTTAAGAGTAGAGTGAACAGGTTTCTTTTGGATGGGCGTGTACCACCTTTGTCTTTATCTACACTTTCCATCAGGTGAGATGGAAGACAAACGCCTATTCCATTTCAACTATAAACAAAAAAAAATAACGTAGGTATATATTATTAGATATGATAGGTCAATTCTTTGTTTTTTCGTGTAATGTTAATAGCCCGTCTCAATAAAAAGCCAAAAGGAAAAAAAAACTCATGAAATGGGAGTGATGGGCTGATGGTTGCTCAGATTATCGTTCTGCGCGGATGCGTGGGAAAGCACAACGTCCACGGTCCCACACTTTAGACATGACTACATTTGGTTTTTGCATATTATACCGTTGCGAATTGTCAGACGAACAGTTTTCTCGTTTGGCCCCTTTTTTTCTGTGCGGAAATAATATTAAAATATTTCGGACATCTTACACAACAACGCCATCTAGTCCCAAACTAAGCAGAGCTTGCTTTATGGGTGCTAAACAACTGATACATATCTATATTATATACATAGAAAACACCCTGATTCCGAAACAAATATTTGTCGATAGCACAAATATTTGGTCTGACCCGAGAATCGAACCCTAGACGTCTTGATCAGCAGCCGCATACGCTAACCATGAGACTAACAAGGCAGTCCCCCGTATACCATTCGTGGTGGTAGTGGTGGTTGGTGGTTGTCGGACACACACCATCTTGAGTACTAGAAACCGGTAAACCCTGTGCACCCTAAAAACGAAATGTCTGGAACCCCAACATATATCCGGCCACCTACGGTTTGTTGACTACATTCTCCTGTGTGAGAACCCCGATTATCCCTGGATTCTCCACTCGGGCCTCCTGCTATGGTGACAATTGTCTAACTTTTAAATAAGGTTCGCTCGTTTGAGCCCTATAACTAGAATAATAGTACACATAGTCTAATGCGACACACAAAGGTGGAAGTTGCCTATATTTTATCCTGATCCATTATAAATTAAAACGAGGGTTATGAGAGTCAGGGAACATAGTGTACCTGTGTTTACGTACACTTATACACTGTAATATCTTCAGAGTGCGCTGGTCACCGTTCAGGTTGGCCGCTGCGGCCGTAATCGGCTAGGAGTATTCATTAAAAAAAAAACAACGTTTTCATCTGATAGGATTTTGATTAAAGAAACCACACTGTTCTTCCTGATAAACTGTAGTATTTCTATTACTACTATTATTTCCAATGCTTTTTTTAAATAAAATGTCATTTTTTTAAGAATAAATCACACACTCTCGACAGGCGACAAAACTTCGCAGTTCATGTGACAGGTGACATTATCAAGTGTCACCTGTCACATTCATGAAAAGATTTGTCCTGTCACACCGTATCAAAATTACTATTGTATAATTTCCATGCCATAACTACAATTATATCTGTTCAAAAACTTAAGTGTGTCTGTGTGTTGTTTAAGATCTAACTTTGAATTTTTTATTTAAATCATTAGGAAATTATAAGATCGTGACCAGGCCATAAAACTGCGATAAACGGATGATGAGGGATCGTGCGAAATAATTAAAAACAACCTTTTCGCGGTAACTGTAAAATAAATAACAAAGACTTTGTAGGCGAATGAAATGAATGAATGAAGTTTTTGAGTTCTTATTGCGTTACGTTTACATGTTTGGAAAAGCATATGTATTTGCTTCATCATGCAGAGGCTAAGATAAAATTTACGATTGTGTTTTGAATAAATCTTAAAGTTTTAAATAAACTAACAAAAATTATCACGTGAAATACCTATATAAATATACTTTACTTTGTTTGGATTATTATTACTTATCTTTTCCTGAAAGAACCAAGTTGTACGTCTGTTCTCAGGAGAGGGTCAAGGCAATAGTAGTGTCAACCTATCGCCGTTCACTGCTGAACGAAGGTCTCCCCCAAGGAACGCCAACCGTCGCGGTCTATACGTACCCCAATTTTATGGTAACGTAATCTTGTTGTTAAATTCTTTTAAACCCCAGAAAGCCTCCAACTTATCACTCTGCATCATTCTCCTGTCCTCCAGAGGCCGGAACAGTCATCTTACTTAGTCGCCATGGTGTAGGTCATGCTGCATTGTAAACACACAAAATGACGATGGTGGCCCAGGCAGAGTGAAGTTACTTTCGTAGGCTTAAATATAAAAAAGAAAACGTGGGGTGTGGGTCCTGCAGTCAACAATAGTAAAACAAAACAATAGTCAAATTAACCCATAGCACGATTTGCGATTCTTTAAGGCCCAAGTTAGGTGACAAGATTAAGAGGCTGATGCAGAAAACATTACTTCTCAAGTATTTTGAATAGGTATCTGCTTGGCCCCAATAACATTATCAAAATTTATACTACTTAATGATATACAAATTTGATACCTATTGAATGTAAATTACACGTACAGAGCCATTTGCATTCAATACGCACGATGGATGAAGAAGGTCGGGTTTCCCAAACTTTTGCATGCACTACGAATTATTGTATGTAAACAAATGAGTTGTCTCTGGTTTGACTATTCTTTGTTTTTTTTAAATACTGAGTCTGAGAGAGTTAACAGTGTTAGTCGTGGTTATTAATGTAAATCTTGACTAATCGTGGAGCGCAGATGGTGTAAAAAAAATCTTCATAAGTTACTCCTTTTGTTATTGGCTATCAGCAAGTCTCATAAAAATCGAACCGGCCGTTTTAGAGATTATTCGGAACAAACAGAAAGACAAACAAAAAATTTTAATATTGCTTTTCTGTTTTATCATCATCATCAACAGCCTTTAACAGTCTACTGTAGGACATAGGCTTCTCCTTAGAAAGGAGGTTTTGGCTTATATATATATAATTTATTCCTATGCATTAATTAAAAAAACAACATTAGTGTTCATTTACAAACAGACACTTTTTTTATTATATTATTTGTAAGTATAAATAATCTATTTAAGTACAAATATACATATTATAAAGATTTATTATGTGCCTACGATGGGACAAAGTAATATTTTACTAAAGTGACTTTAAATAGAAAACAAACCTATTTAAAGATAAATTATTCTGTTCGAAATTTGAATTTCTTAAACTATCAATTTAAACGGTGACCTTGAAAGTAAGTAAAGTAAGTGACGGTGCGAACGAAGTAATTTATTGCATGCCACTCAATAATAAATGTCCATAGTGATAATAGGGCTGATATTTTATACCAGCTTTCGCACGCATCTCAGTCCACGTGTATGTCGGGTTTCGCAGAAAAAAAGTAGCCTTTGTTCCATCTCAGGGTCTAGACTATCTGTATACCAAATTACATTTAAATCGGTTCAGGAGTTTTGGCGTGAAAGCGCGACAGACAGACAGAGTCACTTTCGCATTTATAATATCAGTAATAGGGTTGGTTTCAAATTTTCCTTTTCTTTCATCATCATCATCAACAGCCCCCAACAGTCCACAGCTGGACATAGGCCTCTCCTTAGAAAGGAGGTTTTGGCCTACTATACCACGCTGGCCAGACGGGTTGGTTTCAAGTTTTCCTTCTCTTTGCATTGATGTTGTCTTGTTTATCCATTAGTCGCCTTTTACGACACCCGCGGGATGAATAGGGGTGGTGACACTTTATTCTTAATCCGTCACCAGACGGACAATCTAGTTTGCTCATGTAGAATTATTTTCTTCGGAAGAATGATGCAGGAACATCTCAAATACATATGATAATATATGATAATGATAATTAAAATAAACAAGTCATATTGTTTGATGGATTATGTACTTATTAAGTATGTTTGTAAATGTACACGCTTTGTATATAAGTACAAACAAAGTGTTAAAATTTAAAATTGGCCAGTTTATTAAAAGGGATTTGAAATAGCGTTTAAATTAACTACAAGTGCGTGTCAGACCACGCATAGAACAGGGTTCCGTAGTTACCCACAATGGTAGGTAAATTAAAATTCGTGTTGATAATTGATATGTGCACGTATTATTTCTTTATTTTTCAAGCGAGTGCTTTTTACATGTTAGACCCCTTTAACTCCTGAAATAAAAGAGGTAAAATCATCCCCACTACACGTGTAGGGGAGGTATCTACCCCAAATAAAAATATTTTTCGTAATTTTATTTGCAGCATTTTTAGACGTAATTACAACAAATATTCATCCAAACTTGCATCTTTCTAGCACCAACCATTTAGGCGGTAGGTCGCGGATTGACGACGGATATGACCAACCTATAAGAGTTCCGAGTCATGAACTACGGAACCCTAAAAAATAGTCTTTATCTAATTTACTTCAACATAAATATATTATGTATTCAGGTTATTAAATAAAGGTTTACTTATTTAGGCTTAGAAGGCTTGTAATTCTAAAGTATATACTAATTAAAATGAAACAATATTAGATAAGTTTATTATGTAAAATGTATTCATACACATTATTAAACGTACTTAAAAACATAAATTTTAGCCGTTTCGTTGTGTACACTTTTCATAAAAAACTACAATTCGTTTTTATTGATATATCTATACAATAAATACTGAAGTATCTGTATGCAATATCTAATGAACAGTTTTTTACTAAATGCATGTTAAAGTATATACGATACACTTATATCTTAGAGGCAATTTTTTTAAATTGTTGTCTGTCTGTCTGTCTGTTCCGCCTAATCTCGGGAACGGCTGGTCCGATTTTAACATTTTAACATGACTTTCACTGGCAGAAAGCTGATGAACTAAGGGAGTAACTTAGGTTAATTTTTTTAGGACTAGCTACGCCTTGTGGCGTTACTTGCGATTCACAACAATAATCACGGGTAATTCCAACAATAAGCACAAAATTGTACCGCCTAAAAACTGAAAAACTGAAAATAATAAACCATTAATATTACCTTAATCATTATCTTCTTATACTAAATGTGAGCATACTTACATAATTTTAAGTCGGCGCCATATACTGAATTAACAAAGATAACTAAATTAGTTTAATTAAACATACAACGGCGTGACATCATGTTTTACTTAATGAATTTTCTTAATTAAAATTATTTAAGTATGAAAGAGAGAAACAAGAAAAATATTTATTTATGGTCCACACACACATTAGAACAATAGAAACCAATACAGGTTAGGTGTACATCACTAGGATCTGCATCGAATGTGTGGACCAGAATGAGTTGACATCTCAGCTGTGCGGTGACCGTGCTGTGCTGGTTTTCCGTATGCTTACATTAGTTTAAGAAGTGAAGAAATAAGAAGCTTACTCCCCAAGTTAAGTGTGCTTAAAAAAGTTTCACTTCAAAAAGAAAAGTGTTCCCATCTGTTTTTCGTAATATTTATAATATTGAATATTATAGAATTCAATATATTAAATAAATAAATATTTCGGACATGTTATATACACAATGCCATCTAGCCCCAAACTAAGCAGAGCTTGTAATAAGGGTACTAGACAACTGATATAAATATATAAACATACTTTTTTTTGTAAAAAATACATATTATACATAGAAAACGCCCACAAATATTTGCGGATCACACATTGGTTTGACGCGGGAATCAAACCCGAGACAGCAGTCGTATACCCTCGCACTGAGCCACCGAAGTTCATCCCCCAAAAGCAGTTTAACCTCACTGAATTAATAACCTAATAGTTACCTAACTGATTATCTAAAGTAGACCCATTGTTATTCAAACTAGAGGACGTGGTAATATTATGAAAATAACTATGTAGGTTACACATGTTAGATATTAATTAGTTATTTTGGAGCAGGAAAATTACACGTATTTTTTTATCTCGTAGAACCAACGGTCGTAACTTTTAATACAACTGTTTTTAAGTTCTATTACATATAATAAATAAATAATAATAAATAAATATTTCTGACAGTTACACACAACGTCATCTAGTCCTAAACTAAGCAGAGCTTGTATTATGGGTACTAAACAACTGATATAAATACATAAACATACTTTTTTTTGTAAATACATGCATATTATACATAGAAAATAAACGACTCCTAAACAAATATCTGTGGATTACACAAATATTTAGTCCGACCAGGGAATCGAACCCGAGACCTCTTGATCACCAGCTGCATACAATCAGAACTAGACGAACAAAGCAGTCAAAGATTGGGTCTAGCAAATTTCATGTTGCATGTAATTGCTTTTGCCCGCAGCTCTGCCCGCGTATATTTTGGTTATCGTAGTGAAAAGTCTATGTGTTTTCTCAATAATTATAGTTTTTTTTAAATATATTTATGCCTACCAAATTGACACTAACCTGTGTTATGGAAAGCTTGGGTAGAATCACTAAGTAGAAGCCGCCATCCTCATTGTGAGTACATACAATGCAGCACGGTGACCCACACCATGGTGGCTTAGTTAGATGTTTCTGCATCATTATGAGAATGATGCAGTATGATTGGGCCTCCGGTCTCACACTCACCAACGAAATACGAATTCTGTCATTTTAGGTAGGTCTTCTGTGTGAAGGTAGTACTATCCTGGTCGAGCCCATTCGTGCTAGAATTAAAGTGGCTCTACTGTCTCCATGCAAAATTTTATTCAAAGCAGTGCTAAAGTTCCATCTCGAAAGCGTAACAAACAGATAAATTTTCTTTAGAATTCATAATATTAGTATGGGTATAACAATAGGCTAAGAACAATGACATTAAAGATTTTCGCACATTACACCGACTAGACCGCGTCGCCCGCTAGCCCTAAGCACATTGGCGACTCGTGACCAATTCATCGACAACGAGTCGGCAAACGGTTCGGTGACAGTTAATAGGTGAACAACGCGTTGACCACGCGTCGTATACCTTTAACTTACAAGTTGACAAATTCACTCTTAATAAACATAACATAGAGTTGAGTTTGAGTTGAGTCGGTGTAATGTGAGAATACCTTTAGAAACACGATTTAAACTAGTGGTGATGGCACCCGTAGCATAAACAATAGGTATTTAAAATAATGCAAATTGCACTCTACCGTTACCTAGACAAAAGACATACAATTACTGTAAATATTTTCCTTTTGGTCGGTATAAACTATTTTTAGGGTTCCGTGCCAAATGGCAAAAAACGGAACCCTTATAGATTCGTCAAGTCTGTCTGTCTGTCCGTCTGTATGTCACAGCCAATTATTTCCGAAACTATAAGAGCTATACTGTTGAAATTTGGTCAGTCGATGTATTCTGTAAACCGCATTAAGATTGTGACATAAAAATAGAAAAAAACAATACATTTTATGGGTTCCCATACTTGGAACTGAAACTCAAAAAATTTTTTTCATCAAACTTATACGTGTTAGGATCTATGGATAGGTGTTCAAAAATGATGTTGAGGTTTCTAATATCATTTTCTCTAAACTGAATAGTTTGCGCGAGAGACACTTCCAAAGTGGAAAAATGTGTGTCCCCCCCCTCTAACTTCTAAAATAAGAGAGTGATAAAACTAAAAAAAATATATGTTGTACATAACCATGCAAACTACCAACGAAAACTGGTTTGAACGAGATCTAGTGAGTAGTTTTTTTTTCATACGTCATAAATCGTAACACGCAATTTACCTTTCATCCAATCAATACACTAGAATAAAAACATCGATGAAAGTTACAACGAACTACAAGAACTTTTATATGATGTTACTTGCTGATACGGAACCCTTCATGGGCGAGTCCGACTCGCACTTGGCCGCTTTTTTTTATATATATGAGCATGCCATAGTGATTCTACTCTGCCTGACGGAAAGCATAAGTAGATTCTAAGAGTAATTGTCACCATTCTCATTGGAATGCAGACAATGCGGTATGGTGCCCCACACTATAGCGGCTTATTGATTGTGTTATATGAAATGTCTAAATTTATTTTTTTAAATTTGTACATACATAGTTGTTAGTTGTTATTTTTTTGGGAAGCAGCACTTATTCGCGGATAAAATATTTTGACATGGTTAACTTCCAACGTTTCAAATGTTATATCAGCTGACCCGTAACCACGTGAGAATTCAGAACGAATCCATGTGAATTATAAAAGTCGCGAATTTTCATTTTCCTCCCGTCAAAATCGGCCCAGCCGTTCCAGATATTACTCGGAACAAGCAGACGGATAGCCAGAAAAAAGTTGGAAAAATTGCCTTTTTGATGTAAGTACTACTTTGATATGCATTTAGTAAAAAATATTGGCCAGATGCGTGTCAGGCCACGCATAGAATAGGGGTCCGTAGTCACATTTTGAATGGTTAGGAAAATTATACTAGGACATTGAAATGACCAATAACGTCATGAAGTCTTTGGTACACGTTTTTTCTATTACCTATTACGCATTCAACAAAGCGTATAACATTGAGCCGTACTATCTGTGCTCATTTTATTTAGCCAAATACCTAATGTACATAAGGAAAATGTGAGCAGAATATTAATAGGCATATTGAACTAAATTCTTAAACTAAAATTAAACTTAACTCCGAATAATGATAAAATAAAACTGAAAATAATGTGGCTCTCCTACCTACCATATTGTTCTCGGTCCAGTTTTCTATTCGAATGCCTTGTTGGTCTAGTGGTTAGCGTATGCGGCTGCTGATCAAGAGGTCTCGGGTTCGATTCCCGGGTCGGACGAAATATTTGTGTGATCCACAAATATTTGTTTCGGAGTCTGGGTGTTTTCTATATAATATCTATGTATTTACAAAAAAAAAGTATGTTTATGTATTTATATCAGTTGTTTAGTACCCATAATACAAGCTCTGCTTAGTATGGGATTAGATGACGTTGTGTGTAAGATGTCCGAAATATATAAATATATATATATTGTAATAGAACTAAACTACCTGCCGCTTGCCAAACTATACCTAAATCATCCTACTAGCCATTATTCCCAAGTTAATTTGGGGTCGGCTACTAGTTCAACCGGTTTTACCTGAATTTCAGTTAAACTATACCTAAATGTCTACGTCTAAACAACCTGAGCCGTGTTTGTTCAAGACAACTAACTACTTAAATACATAAAGCTTGTTTACATTTCATTATCTGTAATCATTCCTCGAAAATTTATCTAACTGATATTGAAAACTACGTCATGTTTAGGAATTTGTGGAGAAACAGAGAGACTTCAAGAAAGGAGAAAATAGAAGTTTGATTTTGTGTTTATCCGTGTGGTAACGGTTCAAGGATACTTATTTAAAAAATTAATAGTTTTAAAAAACTAAACAAAAAAGTAGAAAATTATTTTAATGTAACAAATCGTGGGACGACTTTAATGAAATATTTTCGGAAAGCACTACTATTTTTTTTCTAGACTAAAAAAGACTAATTTGTTTTAGCATTTTTTAAGTTCCTTTTTTTGAAATTAGTGTATTGTCATCGGTCCTCGATAAATCTACAAAGTTTGAACGAAATCTGGCCATTTAAAGTGGTTCAAAATCGCACACAAAGGAGTCGATTACAAACATGCAAACATACAGGTGAAGCTAATAAAAAGCGTGTAAAGACAGCATTAGTGTTTGTTGTATGTCATTGGTGAGTGCGAGACCTGAATTGTTTGTATTTGCGATCAGTTTGGTGACCCATACTTTTCGATCTTGCCAACATATCTTTATGCCTAGTAGGCCGTGACCTTGAGGTCTTAGTGAAGCAGTGTAGTATGAAAGTGTGCTGATGAAAATTATTTTCTGTATCTCTTTGTATTAAAATGTATATCGAATGCCTTGTTGGTCTAGTGGTTACCATATGAGGCTACTGATCAAAAGGTCTCGGGTTCGATTCCCTTGTCGGATCAAATATTTGTGTGATGTATATACATATATTTGTTTCGGAGCCGGTGTTTTCTATGCATAATATGTATGTACTTACAAAACAAGTATGGTTTTGTATTAATATCAGTTGTCTAGTATCCATAATACAAGCTCTGCTTAGTTTGGGATTAGCGTATTCATGTTTTATTACTGTTTGTGAATGTAATGGAGATTCGCTATGTTCACAGTTAGTATTTCAATGATGGTTTGTTGACTTAAACAACAATTACCATATGTATACTAAATATGTAATGACTCACTTACTTCACATAATCATAATAACCGAAGTAGGTGAAAATTCTACGTAGGTATATATTGTGTGAAACACAATAATGCTGATTCTGTTGTTTAACATCACTATACTAAAATTCATTGAAATTTGTTGATGGATTATATACTTTAATTCTATTTGCTTCCAGTTCAATTTTAGAGATTTCAAATCTTAGCTTTCATACGCAAGCATGTTAAGCTTGTTACCCAGTCAAAAACCATTAATAAACACATATTGAAGATTGCATCTTATTATAAAAAAAGTTGTAACTTTAGGTTTACAAGATAAGTCTTAAGGCTAACGATAATTTACTTAATTGTGATTTGTGATGAACAGTATTATACATTCATATCCCTTTCCATTGATCTGACAAGAGTTAAAATTCCGTATCACCATAAAAAATAAATCATCATCACCATAATTATAAAGTTTGGTTTACTTCACATGTATTTAGACGACGAAGTCGCGGTTTAGTTTGACGATACGCGTTTTGAACGTTCATTATAAGAATAGCTAAGATTTTAGCTATCGAAAAACCGAAGACTGAAAGTATGTACACATAAAAAAAAAAATTGAATTTTAGTTTAGTGATATCAACAACAAAATCAGCACCACGTTCGTTCCATCGCCCACTACAACCAACAATTATGTCGAATTTCTTTTCACGATTACGTGTTTAGGCAGCAATCAAGGATAAATGGCGTGTTTTAAGTAAATAACTAATCTGATTTTATTTTAGGGTTAAGATTTAGTACCTTCAAACTGCTTTTAACCTTGACCTTCAAAGGTTGTACACTTGACAATTTTCAACACCAAGGCTACAGTTTGTACTTTAAATTTGAATGGTATTTTAAATAGAAAGTATCTTCTGAAAAAAGTGAGTTCTAAGATGACGAATTCAGACAAGTAAAAAATACAACGAAAGTAAGATTATATTTTTTTGGAGTAGGTTAAAAATTATGAAATGGGTGATTGGTGACCCCAATTGGTGATCTATGATGCTGATTGAATGATTGGTGAAGGTAGTCTAAAAATTAGCCTAAGTTATTCCTTTGGTCATTATAGTATAAGATCCCACTGCTCAATTCTGCAGGTATCTGTTTTTTCGATGAAACTAATTTTATATGAATGTTTATAAAGTATACAATGGATTAGGAATAGGTTGCCTATAACAAATTAGCCGCAATTACCTGCAATTAATTTTAGTAAAATTGTTTCGCTGACGTAATTTGCAGCTATATGTTTTTTTAATGAATTTTACGACATTCGAAAGAAAATAATGTTACGAATTCAAAAAGAAATGGTTGCCATCTCTCAGTCAGCCGCAACATTAGGGTTGCCAGGTGTAAACAGGTATGTTAGTGTTAATTATATACACACACTTGCTTTTTAGGGTTCCGTAGCCAAATGTCACAAAACGGAACCCTTATAGATTCGTCATGTCTGTCTGTCCGTCCGTATGTCACAGCCACTTTTTTCCGACACTATAAGAACTATACTTTTGAAACTTGGTAAGTAGATGTAATCTGTGAACCGCATTAAGATTTTCACTGAAAAATAGAAAAAAAACAATACATTTTAGGGGTCCCCATACTTGGAAATGAAATTAAAAATATTTTTTTTAATCAAACCCATACGTGTGGGATGTCTATGAATAGGTGTTTAAAAATGATGTTGAGGTTTCTAATATCATTTTTTTCTAAACTGAATAGTTTGCGCGAGAGACAATACCAAAGTGGAAAAATGTGTATGAGATTTAAGAAAGTGATAAAACTAAAAAAAATACATGTTGTAACATTACCCTGCAAACTACCAACGGTACCAAATTGGTTTAAGGGAGATCTAGTAAGTAGTTTCTTTGTAATACGTCATAAATTGTAAACCGCAATTTACCTTTCATTCAATCAATACACTATTATAAAAACATCGATCAAAGTTACAACGAACTACAAGAACTTTTATATGATGTTACTTGCTGATACGGAACCCTTCATGGGCGAGTCCGACTCGCACTTGGCCGCTTTTTTTTAATCTTAATACAAAATAAATACATTTAATTTTTGACAGGTACCTGTCACAGGCCTCTAGAACCCAGGCCTAAAGACTTTCGCGACAGTTAAAAAAATCAGTTTCCTCCAAAGGATTTTTTTTAACTGTCAAATTTTTAGCTACATTCTGGGAAAACGATTGTTTTGCTTCAACATGACTTCATTAAAACTGTTTTATCACTGTTGGAGAACAGTGCTTTTCTTATCATCTATAATGAGAATCTCTAAAGAAAATCGGAGTTTCTTTGTTTATTTCTTCCATGTTCGTGTATAGTAATGATTCCGATTTCATTGGATTATACACGGCTTGTTTCATTATTAATCTTATCAATACTATCATACTTAATTTGGGATAATTACTACACATCAATTCACACTATTTTTATAAGTCAATCAGAGCAATGACTAACGTCATCACTTTATGTTCCACTTGGTCTGACTTTTATTTCAATTTTTTTTATTAAAAAAGTAAAAAACATTTTTTTTTACAAATTATGTGTTCAAAATTACACTTATTCTTTATGCAAATCTTATAATTATACATGTCTTTATTTTTTCTCATTCATTGTCTATCTGAATTATTAGATTATTGAATTATTAGATTTATAAGATGTTGTCTTATCGTATATGTGTCAAAATAAATATTATTTTCTTTCTTTCTTTGTTTTCTTTTCTGGTCTTTCCTTTATTATTAAACACAGCTAGTAAATGCATGGAATGATGCAATGCACGACATAAAATTGGGCCTAACTTCGCCGCTAGTTGCGTATTGCGTACAATTTATAAAACCTTCATCTTTCTTCGTTTTTTGTTTTGTAACAGCCCGACAAATTTCCATATCTGGTAGGTAGGTACTTTGTGAATATTGCCTGATAAAATAATTAAGACGTCGTTGTCATTAACTTTTGTAAAACTTTTGTCTCTGGAGGTGCTTTGTATAAGTGTAACATTATGCATGTGTCAGCTTCCTCATGATGACAATTTAAATTAATGTCTTCAGTGTTTATATGACATGGTCTCCTTCTAGATGATAAGAAAAGCACTGTTCTCCAACGATGATAAAAACAGTTTTATTATGTAATGTAGAAGCAAAACAATCGTTTTCCCAGAATGTAGCTAAATATTTGACAAAGGCTTCTTTGAAACGGATTTTTTTTAAACTTTCGCAGAAGTTTGTAGTTTGTAGGACCTCGTTGGAGAGGTCCGTGAATTGCGTGTGAAACATTCATTTCTTCGTGATTTTCACGTTCACAATGTTGGATTGAAGGTGGCAGATACCTGACAAAAATTAAATGTATTTATTTTGTATTAATATTTAAAAACAAAAACAGGTGATTAACAATTGTAAACTATATTATTATTAATTATAAACAATTAAAAAATAATTAACAGTAATATACCTGTTTACACCTGGCAACCCTAACATTGCGGCTGACTGAGAGCTGGCAACCATTTCTTTTTGAATTCGTAACATTATTTTCTTTCAAATGACGTAAAATTCATTAAAAAAACATATAGCTGCAAATTACATCAGTGAATGAATTTTACTAAAATTAATTGCAGGTAATTGCGGCTAATTTTTGATAGGCAACCTTTCCCTAATCCATTGCATACTTTATAAACATTCATTTAAAATTAGTTTTATCGAAAAAACAGATACCTGCAGAATCGAGCAGTGGGATCTTAGACTATTAGCTTTCTATCGGTGAAAGCCCCGTTAAAGCTGGAATAAGCAAACAGACAGACAAAGACATACAAAAATTAAAAAAAATAACTTTTGATGTAAATTTGTTATTAGGTACATTTAGACACCAATTTAATTTGTTTGTATAGATGTAGATTTTTCGTTTACTGTAAACCTTAATTTTTACCTATTTAAATTAAAAAAATATTGGTATGCGTTTAGGAATTAGCTTTTGTTTTATTTTTCCTGTCTGTCAAAGTTTAAGGAATGTTGACGGGTATTAAAAAAATGTAATAATATTTAAATTTTTATTCAAATTACCTAGTCAAGGACAGTTATGGCGGTCAGGATTCTTTGATCAGCGTGCTCTATTTCTTGGGATGTCAAGTAAGGAACTAAATTAGAATTTGTGTTGTGTCCTGGGAACACAAAACAAAAGTAAAATAAACTAACTGTGTGTAGAACTAGACAGGTACGAGTAGGTACGCTGTTATTCAATAATTCAACAATTCTGATTCATTATTCAAGATTGGACAAGCGTTCATGTTCCATTTAAACCTGCTGGCCTTTAAAGTTTAATATTCTCTTAGTTTACTATGTTCATTGCGAATAGTGTACGAATACTAAGTAAATTGTGATTGCTAGTTTTGAAGTGTTATTTTTATTTAGAGCTTGCCAAAGCTTAAGTAGTTTCATAGGTGGTCACCATATTTATTAGGCCATATATTACTGCCAAGGTAAGTCTACTATGCCTGAAGGAAAGCATGAGTAGAATCCAGAAGTGGGGGTCGCCAAACTCGTTGCGAATGCAGGCAGTATGGCGACCCACACTATGGCGGGCTAGTGAGCTGCTTTTTCACGCCCCGCTTGAAGGACCAGGGATCATAGCAGGAAGGAAACACATGAGATGACAGTGAGAGAGAGAGAGAGAGAGAGAGAGAGAGAGAGAGAGAGAGAGAGAGAGAGATTGAATGTAAATAATGCAGCATGGCTATCGCGGCGTATTGAACTATTGAGATGATTCTATATAATTGGGCCTGCCGAGCTTCGGTCTCTTCTAATCGGTGTTGTTTAGGATTAGGAATACAGAATGTCACTACTGTTCATTTTTTTTAAATATATTTAAGCCTACCAAAGAGACTACTCGTGCTGAAATTAGCGTGGCTCTGCTACCTGCTTTTCTATGGGCATCGTGAGAAGGGAGCGAACTATGCAGAACAACAACACTGCAAAGATAAGGCCAATTTGAAACAAACCCTACGAGTATAAAAACCCGTCAATAATATAATTATTAGTTTAGAAAAAGTATGAAACGTAGTGACTTTCTGTGACATGATAACATATCTGATAACGGAGTTCACTTTAATTAAAAAAAACGTAAAAAAAACTAAAAAATCAAAAGTATGTTTTATATTTATTTACCTAATGGTAGTTTAAAGTATAAATTAACTTAATTAACGTTAATAAATTATGTTTTTATGGAATATTATTTGTATCTGTTTTACATTATTTATAACAATTTTACAAATGCATTGTTAATCAAGAAATTAGCATGACAGTAAATTACATGAGGTAAGGTTTTCAACAACTGTGGTGTTTTCAAATGAAAATGCATGTCAAAGTGCAAAAAAATTGTACAAATGTTAACTAATAATGGCAGTAAAGCAACTCAAAACATCAGTTTTTAGAATTGTCATCTGTGAATATATTATGTACGATGTATGTTTTTTTTTAATCAGTTGACAAATAAAACCGACGTATAAATTTCAGAATCACCATACATAATAACCGATACGTGTGAGGAAAAGCAGGCAAAAGTGTTTTTTTTTATAAAATCCCTACATACGAGTATTATAAAACAAAGTCTTCTGTCTGTCTGTCTGTTAACGATAAATTCAATAACCACTGCACCGATTTAAATGAAATTTTGTACTCAGGTAGTCTAAAGCCTGAGAAAGAACATATAGGCTACCGCGATAACCGTCATACAGGACTGGAGTCGCAGGTGAAAGCTAGTAAAGTATAGGCATTTCTCATTATTACAATTTGTTCTTCATTCTCATTAATGAATTAATGAAATGAATGGCCACAAAGAAACCCTACAGGATACAGCTGGTATACACAATGACATTCGGTAACATATCGATGTTTGTTGGAAATGTAAAGGGTAAAAAAAGTTTCAACCACGGCTTTCTCCCATCATAGCTGTTACGTTGGCAACCTTGGAGATCATTTCAAAAGTAGAACGTTCAAAGTTATCATATTAATTGGTACAGTGCTATCAATGGACTCATACTCAAAATTTTAGTGCGGTAATTACGATTAGATTTAGTTTATTACCTGTTTCCCGTATTCTTATCAATTAAAAGTAAAAATGAAACTTTATTTAAACGTAACAAAAGTGACTCTATTCTATCTTAAAGAAAACATTAGGAGAATCCAAATCAAATCAAACCATTTTTATTTCAAATACACCAATACAACGGCACTTTTGAAACGTCAAGTAGTCAGTCAGTAGTCAGTCGTGAAGCTAATTGTCTGTTCCCATTCGTAGATCCTATGGAGAAGAACAGGCAAGCAACTCTTTTCCTACATAGTTTTCAGTTTCCAGGAGTAGGGGTCATTCTGAATGCAGAGAATGTAGCGTGGTGACCCATACTATGGCGACCTAGTGAAATTTTCCCGCATCATTGGACTTTCGGTTTTACATACTAACGAAATACAATAGCACTAATGCTGTTATTTTAAGTTGGTTTTCTTTGAGAGGGTAGTACCGCCCCCACTTCCTTTCAAAGGTATATGTACCTGGTTCCCCGACTCAAAGTACCCGAGACGGCGTGCGGGTTTAGTCGGTCCGAGTCCGATATAGCCACCAACGTGTGGCATGCGTGGGGATTTCCGCACGAAAAAAAGTGTAGTACCGCCCCGATCGGGCCGGGCCTGTCAGTTCGTGCTTAAATCACCGTAATTCTATTACCTTATAAATTTAGTCCGATTCCAAATAGAGTCTGTGCAATCTGTGTTACGGTAAGTACTCAGACTACTATAGAATCAAATTACAGGAAACTTTCTTCTTACCAACTTGCACGGTTGGCCTAGTGGTTTCAGCGGTCGCCACGTAGCTTTTTACTGCGCCAAGTGTCGTGAGTTCAAGTCTCTAGTGGGATAACACTTTGTGTGACTCATAAATTGTTGTTCTGAGTCTGGGTGGTATTTATGTCCGTTTCATGTATGTTTGTAAAGTCCCCCGCGACTCAGGATTTATATAACTACTGCGGGAGTCTTCTTTTAAAAAAAATAAGTGCAAATCAAAATATTCAGTTAAAATGTATCTACTTGAATTTTGTAAATAAATAACATGTTATCAACATCCTACTGATACTCAGTGCTCTCGAGATTAAACTGTATGATTTAGATAAACGATGTAGCTAGCTCACACAGCAATGAAAGGGTTTGGCAAAATAAATACAAAAATCTCTTCATATATAAAATATTTTTTGTTTAAACCCAAAAATAAATAATAAACTTCCATAACAATATACGCATGTAAATGTAAATTATTATAAAAATAAACTAAAAAAACTACTGTCTGAATAAGTCCAATTCGGTTATTTAAAATAAAATTTTGTTCTTTATGGCACAAAGAAGGTTTTTATGGAGACAAAAAAACGTAGAAACTGCGAGGAAAATAGAAAGATAACTACTTTTCCTTTCCATACAAACCAAAGAGCAAATTAATTGTTCGAATTTGATGTTACTTAATGGCAGATTGCCCCGCAGATATTGCTTCTTCTTAGCGTTTTGATGACAAACGTAACGTGTCGGAAAAATTATATTTTTTCAGCCCAGAACGCGGCCACTTTAATAGCATTATCGGTGGCAGCCATTAGGTCCTCCTGCGTGCAGGTGTCAGGGCACGCAGGGCACGATGGAAGATGGGACATAGTTTCAATTGCACTACACAAATAGCTGAGATCATCACCGGCCGAGGATCCCCACCTAAACAGGTCCTTTTTGCTTCGGGCAACTTGAGTCCGAAGTCTATTTAAAGACCTCCAAATTGGCCACGGTAATTTATGTCCAGGCGGAAGGCTCTCGGCCGGCGCCACAAACGGATTCGGCAAGGACACCCCCTCTCTCCACTGTTTGCACCTTCCTTGCAGATATTGCTGTAACAATATTAGCTTAAGTCTCCTTAGGTCATAAATTCTCTGGCGGTCGGTGCAGCCGTTCCAGAGATTATCCGGAACAAATACGGTTTTTTTTTTATTTATTTACAGAAAATCAGATTTACAGAAGACAATAAATTAACATGCTCGCTAAGCTGTTATGGACGGTCGTTGTTGTAAATCGCGAGTAACGGCGCAGAGCGAAGTTAGTCCATAAAAATGTTGCCTAAGTTACTCCTTAGGTCATTAGCTTTCTGCCAGAGGAAGCCCCGTTAAAATCGGTCTAGCTGTTCCAAAGATTAGCCGGAACAAACAGGCAGACAGACAGGGAGATTAAAAAAATAAATGCCTGTTTGATGTTAGTCATCATCATCATCATCATCATCATCAACAGCCTATAACAGGACATAGGCCTCTCCTTAGAAAGGAGGTTTTGGCCTACTATACCACGCAGGCCAGACGGGTTGGTAAAGGGTTTGTTTCAAGTTTTCCTTCTCTTGGCAGTGATGTTAGCTGCTTATTTTGTTCCTTTAGGCGCCTCTTACGACACCCATGGAATGAATAGGGGTGGTGACACTTTGTATTCTTAATACGTCACCACACGGACAGATGTTGATGTTAGTACCATTCAGTAAAATACTGTTAATTTGATATTACATATAGAGCATACAATTTTATTTATTTGTATATGATTATTATTTGAGATTCACATAAATAAATCACTTTACTGAAGGGAACTATGTTTATCTAACGCTAAGGTCATCAGGGTTATCTGATTCTTCATTCTATATCCGTGTATAATACACACAGTTAGAATATATGGTGTCTCCATCCCCATTTATCCCGTGATTGTCGTATGTGCCGACTAAGCATACTAAGCATTAAAACAGCATTGTATAGCAAAGTAAAACTTGCAATAAATAGTATAACCAACCCAGCGATGTAGTACGCCGATATCTTTTGAGAGTGAAGCTAAATAATAATAATTTCGGATATCGTCACACAACGCCATCTATCTAGTCCCAAACTGAACACAACTTGTACTATGGGTACTAGACAACTGATATAAATACATATACATTTTTAATTGTAAATACAAACATAACACCCAAACTCCAAAACAATTATTTGCATATCATACAAACATTTGGTTTGACTCGGGAATCGAACCACTAGTCCAACAAGGCAGTTGAAGTCCTATGTCCTGCAGAAGACTTCGTAAGACTGTTGATGAAGATGATTTCTTAATCTATTGAAGTTTGAAAGTGCACCGTAACATAACCTGCAGTTAATAATATTTGAATTTGATACTGACGAAGGAACCTGCTGAAGGTAGTAAAGTTACGCTGATTTCAACAAACGCGGCTCGACAGAGGCACAGAGGATCAACCTAAAATGACAGAATTCGTGCTGTTGTATTTCATTGGTGAGTGTAAGACCAGAGCTCCGGTCATATAAGTCGCCATTATGTCACTTATCATGATGCATTGTCTGTGCTCACAATAAGAAGAACATAAAAAGGAAAAGAAACAGCGACCTGGTTGTCGTGGGTTGCTACCGAACGACCACCTTGATGTGTTTGAACTTTATAAATGAAAATCCTTGACGATTAACAATGTATTTAATTGTGACATGACTTGCTTCGTGTCTGACTTCTTGTTATGTGATTACTGATTACAAATTCGTATGAAGGCAATGATATTAAATATCATTGGTATGAAGGTATAAAATAGACTTAAGCGCTGACGCGGTAACATGTACGGCAATTGGACTGGAATTGGATTGAAATAGTTATAAAGCATTGGACGTCTTGTTGTAATAGTGATGATGGCGAATAGAGAGAAGAAAGTGACACTATTTATCATATTGTGATGTCATTTTTATCAAGCAGGTACTTGTGAAGTACGAGATTCGATAAGAGTTTGAAGATGTGCAAAAATTGTAATCAGATAAGGATTTGATTTAGTGCAGATATATGTCAAGATAATGTCAATTCTTTCAAAGATGCAAGGATTTAAAAAGATAGCACCAAACTGTTGATCTAATTTTTTTTTCTGGGACGTTTGATTTAAATACCTATTCAGCATCAATAGGTATATTATATATCAATATCAATAGGTATGCTTGTTGCTCCATTTATAGATAAATAAATAAATATTTCGGACAACTGACACACAACGTCATCTAGTCCCAAATTAATCAGAGCTTGTATTATGGGTACTAGTCAACTGACATAAATAGGTACATAAACATACTTTTTTTTGTAAATACATACATACATCATCATCATCATCAACAGCCTTCAACAGTCCACTGCTGGACATAGGCCTCTAATACATACATTGATGGAAATAATATATTTAAATATGAAGTAAATACAGGTAAATGTATTTAAGATGTACATATATTTAAAAGTACTAGGATTGGAAGTGGGTTGCTCATATCTCCAAGCAGACTGGTGGTTGCTGGAGGCGATATGTGTTATCGTGGCGACCGTGATAGACAAACGTAGTTTAAGGCGCCTTGCGGTCCGATAGACCACAGACTTAAGGAAAATGGCTGGCAACGGATAGATGCGAACCGCCCAAGACGGGGATGTTTATCGCACTTTGGGGGAGGCCATTCGTGCAGTAGTGGACGGCAAAAGACTGCAGTATAATTTGGTATTTAAGCGTTATTTGTAACTTTCACATGACGATTAAAAACGTACTCAAAAATATACTGAACAAACGGTGTAACTATTAATCCTACATCTCACAACTTAAGTGCTTGAGTCCTTTCAAATATCTAAACATCAATCGTTGCGTTGTGACTCTCCAAACAGGACCACCTCGCCAGGTCCTTCTACATAATAGAGCGATAATTGTGTAGACTGCACGATTGGCCTAGTGGCTTAAGCGGTCGCCACGCCGCTTCCTACTACGCCAAGTGTCGTGGGTTCAAATCCCACGTAGGACAACACTTTGTGCGATTTACAATTTGTTGTTCTGAGTCTGGGTGTTCTTTGTGTCCGTTTCATGTATGTTTGTAAAGTCCCCCGCGACACAGGAATTTATATTCCTAATGCGGGAGTTGTCTTTTTAAAAAAAAAAAAAAAAAAAAAAAAAAAAAAAAAAAAAAAAAAAAAAAAAAAATTCATCTTTTCCTGTTAACGTTACCTCCCTGCAACGTTAAACAACATGACGTGCAATGTATCTGCAGAAGATAAGACTATCGGATTAAATGATTATTACATTGTACAACGAATAAGCAAAACAATTAGAAACTTTGTAAGAATAGAATAAAATAAACCATGTTTACTATAGGGGCCTATTTCAATGTTACTCATTATAATATAATCGCTGCGTGGCTTTCGCCCGCGTGTAGGTTATCGCGGTAAATAGAAGCCTATGTGTTATTCTGATATGTAAGCTATATTATTGTGACGTTTCATCAAAATCCATTAAGTAGTTTTTGCGTGAAAGAGCAACAAACATACATAAATGCATACATACGTACAAACTTTCGCGTTTATAACATTAGTAGCAGGAAAGATGCCGTACCATTCGATCTATACATGTTAAGGTTGCCGTTATCAATATCGAGCAATTATTTGTTTTTGGATGTCTCTTTGGTCTAGTGGTTAGCGTATGCGACTGGAGATCAAAAGGTTTCGTGTTCGATTCCCGGGTCGGACCAAACTTTTGTGTATATGCAAATATTTTTTCCGAGTGTGGGTTTTTTCTATGTATATATTTACTGCAAAAGTATGTTTATGTATTTATGTATTCCTGGCAATCTGTGTGACAGATGCACCTAGTACGGATACCAGTCTCCTACAAAGGAGTTTTAAAAAACTAATATTTTTACAAATTTTATTGAAAATTTTATTAAAAAGGAACCTTTGTGGAAGAGAAAATAAACGTTATTATTATTACTTATATCAGTTGTCTAGTACCCATAGTACAAGCTCTGCTTAGTTTGTGGACTAGATGGCGTTGTGAGTAAAATGTCCGAAATATTTATTTATTTATTTTTTATTATAGAAACAAAAACCCCGACAGAATTAACTGAAAAGACAAAAACAAGTATCACACTATCAATTTAAAATAGGTCAGACTTTAACAACACCATAAAATGTTTAATGAGCTTACATAATAATGCATTAGTCAGACCAATTTTTATATGTACCTGTATCTATGTCACTACCACGAATTCGTCATCATCAACAGACTTCAACAGTCCACTGCTGGACATAGGCCTCTCCTTAGAAAGGAGGTTTTGGCCTACTATACCACGCTGGCCAGACGGTTTAAGTTTTCCTTCTCTTTGCATTGATGTTGTCTTGCGTAGTTTATCCCTTAGTCGCCTTTTACGACACCCGCGGGATGAATAGGGGTGGTGACACTCTGTGTTCTTAATTCGTCACCAAACGGTCCACGAATTCAAAGACTTATACGTCAAAATTCGTCGAGCCAGTCCAGTTGGGTTCAAGAGCGTATTAAAGAAATAGACATACAAACATACATACATACTATGGCGACTTCCACATACAGTGCAAACGAAAAACATTCAACAGCGCCATCTATCGAAGGAAAACTGAACCACGAAGAAAAACACTGAATGAACCACTAATCCTGAATCGCGATAGAGAAATTTTCCGCGCAGATTGGCATATATACAACATCCTAACATCAACAGTTGGGCAGTGGTCTGCCAGGCATGATCACCTAGTCGGAGGTCGCCATACATACATATATGCATACATACGCTCGAAAAACGTTACCTTTCTTCTGATGCAGTACGTTTGCATCTAAACGATGCTGCTAGTGGGACAGAAAGACTTTATATATCTGGGACTGAAATACTGTGTCACTTACACTACTGCGACGAAAAAGTCTCTCTTATTCCATTTTGGGACAACTCAATGGGACTAGTATGATAGGCCCGAATATATAGGTAATAGATTTACATAATATGTTTCTTTCTTGGAGTTTTGTGCCACACTTGGTATTGTTGACGGAAAGATTAATTTTCTGTATTTATTCTTTATTTTCAGTTTAACTTTTTCGTTTTGTTAATAACATTACATTTGTATTTAGAGTTTAATAAGCTTATCTATTCTAGCATAATAACATTTGTGCAACCGTTATGTACCCGCATTTGTTACTGCTCAGAAAACATTATGGACAAGGTTGATTAAGCAGTTATTTGGAGCTATTATGCAGGCAGCGAGATAAAACTCTATCTAGACTATTTACGAGTTGAATTTTATTTTTAGTATAATTTATAAAACTGATGTACAATCACAAAAATACAATACATAATAACATTGCCTAATATCTGCCTTGTTGGTCTAGTAGTTAGCGTATGCAGCTGCTGATCAAGAAGTCTCGGGTTCGATTCCCGGGTTGGACCAAATATTTGTGTGATCCACAAAAATTTGTTTTGGAGTCTGGGTGTATGTATAAAATGTATGTATTTACAAAAGAAAAATAATATTTACGTATTAATATCAGTTGTTTAGTACCCATAATACAAGCTCTGCTTAGTTTAGGACTAAATGGCGTGTGAATATGGTAAAATATTATAAGTGCTAGAAAATTACCAGTGCGCAGTGCCTTACTTAAATTGGCAAATGTAGCGTCTGTTTCGTACTTGACCGAGATCGTAAGTGTCTTTTGATTAAGATTACTCAGTTTATCGATACTTTAATATCTAGGTACAGGTAAATCTATACATTTAGCACGTACTGATATCGGCCAAGGAGCCGATAAGTACTAATAACTGATTCACACTCAATATAACAATAAACAAAACAAGTACAATATGATTATCATCGGCGTCGGTATATGGATTGTCATCATCCCTATTCATGACAATTTATTTTTCATGTTTAAGCCTACCAAAGTGACATTAATATGCCTGTTGGAAAGCATGGGTAAAATCCAGGAGTAGGGGCCACCATTTTCATTGTGAGTACATGCAATGCAGCACGGTGATCCACACCATGGCGGCTTAGTGAGATGTGTCTATCATTCTGAGAATGATGCTGATTGATTAAATATTTTTTTTTTTTTTTTTTTTTCAAAAGGTAGTAGAGCCACGCTGATTTCAGCACGAATGGGCCGGCTCGACCCGGCCAGTACTACCCTCACACAGAAGACCATCCTAATAATGACAGCATTCTTGCTGTCGTATTTCGTTGGTGAGTGTGAGACCGGAGGCCCAATCATTCTGCATCATTCTCCCGCCCTTCGAAGGCCGGGAGAATAATAATAATAATAATATTTATTTAATCTGAAAACCGTTTACAAGTACATATTTTACAAATTAAAATGTTATAACATTATGTATGAGCGATTTTATATATATTATCGATGACACCTGTACTAATGAATGCATTGTATCACAGGTGTGCATGATGCAGAATAATCTAACCAGGCTGCCATGGTAGGGGTCACCATGCTACATTGCCTACCCTCACAATAAGCATGGTGAGCCCTACTCCTGGATTCTACTCATGCTTTCCATCAGGCAGAGTAGAGTCACTTTGGCAGGCTTAAATATAAAAAAAAAAAAAAAACAACACACAAAGAACGCTCAGACTCAGAAAAACAATTGTGAATCACACTAAGTGTTATCTCAATTCACAACACTCAGTGTATACACCGAGGGCAAGCAACGAAGGCACGGTCATTACCTAGATGGGTGACCGCTTGTGGCATGATATGTTATGAGCATTTCCGTGATTCGTCACGTTAAGCAGTCGGTCCCGGTTGTAATCATAAGATAATAGTCGTGAAGATTAGTTGGAGGCCCTTGGGCAAACTCAAGAATATCTAACGGCAAGATTACGTAGCCACAACTTAGTATGAGGCATGCCTTTGCCATGCCTATGCCCATCCTAAGACTAAGATATAGAGATATAGGTTCTTACTTTAGCCAGTGACAGAAAATCATACTGAACAATCTCAGTAGTATCAACATGTTGGTCTATGTTATATAAACATTGCATGGGAATGTTATGCAGAGATAATTCCTGATTCACTGGGTTCTTCCTTTACTACAACATCAATGTTATTCATAGAATGGACAGATATTTCACAATTGCATGTAATTTTTTAAACAAGTTTTAAGTGCCAGTTCAACCAGTGCCTTATAAAGATTTAGATAGTTATAAATAAATAAATATTTCGGACATCTTAAACACAACGCTATCTAGTCCCAAACTAAGCAGTGCTTGTATTATGGGTACTAAACAAGTGATATAAATACATAAACGTACTTTTTTTGTGAATACATACAAATTATACATAGAAAAAACTCCAACCCCGAAAAAACTATTTGTGGATTAGTCCGACCTGAGTATCGAACCCGTAACCTCAAGCATCACAGGCAGACAATAAAGCTGATTATTTTGTGGTAATGGTTCTACGTTATATGTCCGAATGTCCAAAATATTTAATCAATCGTCCAAAAAATTAAATTGCGAAGAAGACACAGGTACAACATCAGATGCTCGCCGTAAATTCAGAGATAGATCTTCACTCAATATATTATATCCAACTAGATTTTCTCGGCGGTTTCGCCTAGGTGTTATTCTGATATACCCCCATGGGATTGGAATTTCCCAAAATGTTCTCTTAGTGCTTTCCCTTTGAACTAAAAAAAAAGATTCCGACGAATGGAGAACCTCCTTCCTTTTTGAAGTCGGTTAAAAAGGAATTGAAGTGTGCAACAAAAAGCTAAGACATAAACACAAACCAACATAAGATAGACAATAATCAAAGTAAAAAGATTACATCAATATATTTTCCAAATTCATCTTTTAGTACTCGCCTGTGCTCCTCAAGAAACAAAGCGCCCAGTAGTTTCAGCTGTGCGCTGTCTGTCAGTTAGTCAGTCACGGAATAGTTCTATATATATTGATGTGAAATCTTTGATCTTTTTATTTTAATTATTCTCAATTTTATTTGTTTGTTTGTTTTTATATCTTAGCTTTTTATTGCATTCTTCAATATTAGCGAAACAGATTGCAGGAAAGCAAAAAAAGGTTCATATCTGGAAAATTTAATTCAAAATAAATGAAGATGTAACCACGTTTATAAATATAATTATGTTTGTGTGAACTTCATGTGCTTCACGTATACATTAGAATAATCTCGAAATGTCCCACTTGTAGTAGTTACAAGTACAGAGACGTCTGATACAGTTAAAATAGACTTATCCAGTATTTTTTTAAATTCTAATCAGAAAACCGTACAGTATTATACCGAGCTAGCTAGTAATTGATATAATAAAAGTGTTTATTTTACATTAATGATGCAATAACTAAATTAAATCGTATGTCTAGACAGCAATTAAATGCAGCCACGCGATAATACCAGATCGGTATTATGCTATGCAGTTATGCACTAACAACTATCATCTGTAAAGCGCATCAATCATGATTGTGCTTCTTTGTCTTTGGTGGTTTAATAAAGCTCTATTTTATGATAATTATGCTGAAGTTGTGTTGATTTCTAGGTTGGCAACACAAACTTAGTAGTTTATTATTATACTATCCGTGGTTATTTTTATAAATAGCAAGTAAGTAAAGTATTTGCTAGTGAAGACGTTTCAGAGATTAGCCAGAACAAACATAAACACAGACAAAACATTTAAAAAAAAATGCTTTTTTGATATATTCTTTTATTTGAATTTGATAAAAAATCATTTGATACTACAAAACAGACATTTAAATTTTATTTATTTAAATTGATTTAAAATGAAATATAGTGATTACATATAGCAGGTTAATTTAAAATCGGCCAAGTGCGTGTCAGGCCACGCACAGGAAAGGGTTCCTCAGTCACTCATAATGGTACGTGGATTTACAATGGATAAATTCTTATGTTTACGTATTAATGCGTTAATTTTGTATCACCTTTCCAAGTAAGCGCATTTTACAAGTTAAGCCTCTATAACTCCTGAACCAACAAAGTCATCTAATCCGTTATAGTTTTCCTTCAAAGTTCATTATATGGACCACCAACACGAATTTTTCTAGGTTTTTGAGCCAGCAGTTTAGCTTTTAGAAGGGGGGGACGCCCTGTTTTTACGAAAAAGTGCCCTTTAAAGTGGAATATCTCGCAAACGGAAACCTAAATCAAAAAATCGTCTTAGAAACCCTTTGTTGTTTTTAAAAGATCTATCTAATGGGGGTCACGAGAAAAAAAAATCATCCCCACTTTACGTGTAGTGGGAGGTAGCCCAAATAAAAATATTTTTCATAATTTTATTGTAGCACTTTGTCGACGTAATTACAACACATGTTCATGCAAAGTTTCCTCTTTTTAGCACTTACCGTTTGGACGGTAAGTCGAGGTAGGACGGACGGACAGACGGACATGACGAATCTATAAGGGTTCCGAGTCATAAACTTCGGAACTCTAAAAAACACATGAGGATGAAAATTAAAAATAAATAAGTAAATTAAAGTAAAAACAAATATTACCTTTATTTGGGTAACGACGACTGCTTATAGTGTGCCAAATTTTATGTCTGTAACACGTTCGCGCTTAAAAAGTCCTGGCAGAGAGCCAGCAGAAACGTAGATACTGAAATGTGGTTGTTTTGATATAGTTTAAAGGCGTCTTAGTTTATAAAGCGTGATATTTATGAAGTGGTTAAAAACATTTAACACATTTCAACTCAATAACAAAGCGCTTATGACGGCTGTATTTATATTTTCTGCAGTATTTGTATCCTTTTTATTTGTTATGAAGAACCTATATTTTTTACAACGTATATTATGTATATTACGTTATAAGAATATAGGTTCTTAGCTTTATTAGGTTAGTATCAAACTTTAAGAAGTTAGGTGCTATATTATTACAGGGTATTTGCCGTTGTATAATCGTTTCTGAATTTAAATGTTTAAAGTAAACGTTTAGAGAGAAATGCAATTTTATTATTGTAGGTTATACCTGCGATAAGAAACATAGCAATTCTCTGAACGTTGTTAAATTACAATCCGACTTACTTATTTTAAGAAATCGAGAAATATGGTGGATACAGATTAATATGTATACTTCAAATTAAAAGCTTAGATATTCTCTCCCAGTCTAACACGATGCCATTGTTAGTTCTAAGTAAGTTTCTAAAAGCGGTTTTCCGGTATGCACCTAGTTGTTTCTAGTTGGCCTAGTGGTTTTAATGGTCAATTCGTCAAGTGTTGTGGGTTCAAATCCCACCTACAGCACTTTGTGTGATACACAAATTGGTGTTCTAAGTCTGGGAGTTCTTTGTCCGTTTTGTGTAAGTTTGTAAAGTGTCCCGCGATATAGGAATTTATATTCCTAATGTGGGAGTTGTCTTTTAAAAAAGTATTTAATAATTCAGGATTATATCTCATTTTGTAATTATTCTTGTTTCCAGGTATCAAACGAAGAACTAAAGAAATCCAACGATGCAGATGTGTTGGAGGCCGTTCTCCACCACGTGGGGGACATGGGACGGTATCAGAAACTTCTCTTCCTGGCCATGTTGCCGTTCGGCTTCTTCTTCGCATTTATTTACTTCGTGCAAATGTTCATTGCAGTCACACCATCTAATCATTGGTGTAGGATTCCAGAACTGCAACATCTGGAATTGGAATTAAGGTTAGTTTAATATGAAAGTTTCTTAAGATAATCTGAGCTTTTCGACTGCACGGTTGGCCTAGTGGCTTAAGCGTTCGCCACGCCGCTTCCTACTACGTCAAGTGTCGTGGGTTCAAATCCCACGTAGGACAACACTTTGTGTGATTCACAATTTGTTGTTCTGAGTCTGGGTGTTCTTTGTGTCCGTTTCATGTATGTTTGTAAAGTCCCCCGCGACACAGGAATTTATATTCCTAATGCGGGAGTTGTCTTTAAAAAAAAAAAAAAAAAAAAGAAGCTTTGACGAAGCACAGTAGGTATTCCTCTCTTGGTTGTTTTTGATCTTATTAACTTTAAATTAAGAGATTGTAATTCGACAGAATTTAGCAATTCACCAATCTATTTTTTTTATCTGAGCCTGCAAAGTTTCTTACTCTGTCGCTCTGCCTGATGTAAAGCACGAGCAGAATCCAGGAATAGTGGTTATCACAATGCAGCATGACCCACACTATGGCTGGCTAGCGCGATACTTCTGCATCATTCATCATCATCACTCACCAACTAAATTTAACAGCACGAATGTTGTCATTTTAAGGTTGGTCCTCTGTGCAAGGGTAGTGCCGCTCCAGTCGACCCGACCCATTCGTGCTGAAATTAGCGTTGCTATACTACTCGAATCCCATAATATAGGTATACCAGGATAGGCAATGATATTATATAGAAAGATAGGTTACCTTCATACTAAACGGCGTTCGATATTGTTGCGGTATGACAAGACGTATTTATTTATAGGTGTATACATACATTACGATTACGAATGCAAAAGATAATACGGAATGCATGGTAAAGAAAGAGATAGCGATCTCTTGCGAGTTGCAATTACACACACTAGTAAAATTATGGACTAACTCGTTAAAATTGATACAGATATGACATTAAATATCGCCATTTGCTAAAAGTACCAATCATCATCATCAGAAACATCATCTTTATCCTAAAAAGAAAAAAGTATTTTAGTTGTCATTGTAAATTATATACTTTCCAAGATTATAAACAACATTTTGAATTGTGAAAACACCTTAATTAAATTTAATGTAAAACTAAGGACAGATTTAATCAAACTACAATTTTATTATGGATACAAACAAATTTTACCATGTTTCTAACATGCACTACATTTTTTTTCAGACGTATGTATCCTTTCGAAGTAGTGTATTTATATTCCTGCTTAAAATGTACGGAACAAATAGTACTACTTTTCGTAGGCATCCAGTCGTACTCACTTCTTTCCGCCTGAACCATTCTAACCCATTTAATTCTCGTAAGATTGTCACTTGGAAATCTGGTAAATACAAAACAATATACACAGTCTTTTTACATTTTAACACTATTATTGCCAAATAATATAATCATCATATTAACTAAAAGACAATGACAACTAAACACATAATAGTAATATGAGCGTATCAATTAGACGGTACTGGAGGACGCGGACGATAGGTATGTATTGTGCCTACGATATCCCTTCTGTTTGATTTAATCTATTACGCATGCCTTGTCCTTGCCACACTTCAGTTACAATCTTATCCTCTGTCCTTTTTTAACGCGTCTTTAATAATATTGGATATAATTTAATAATTTCGGTAAACGGGAAACAAAACCGTGACAAAATACAAATATTACGTAGTTACTTATAAATACTTACCCGTGGTATGTAACTCCTTCCTTTTTATTTATTTTGGAACCATAGTTTTTACACCTTCATAACACACAGCTCGGCATTTTGGTAATAATAAGCACTTCACGGAAACGCTCTGAGAACGAGTTTATTAGCCGCGTACTGACCAAGCGAGCGGCTTCGCGAGGCAGCCTCGGACATTTGCCGCAGCACGCATGCCGCGCGAGGCGGCCTCGGTCTATAAGTTTTCTAATCCGAGGCTTCCTCGCGCGGCAAGGCCGAGCCACCGTGAGCATCGACGCTCAGTTTAACTTGAAGTCGAATAGAGATAAAAGCGAGGCAAAACACTACCGTCTTGAGTGAGCGCCGCAAACGTACTGAGGCGCCTTTGAGCATCGACAAAAACCGACAACGCTCGGCTCGGGCCGCGGCAGGCTCGGGCGAGGCCGCGCGAGCGTTTGCCTCGGGCGAGGCACGTCTTGACCGACCGAGGATTTGCCTCACGAGGCAGCCTCGCGAAGCTGCTCGCTCAATCAGTTCAGCGGCTCATCAGCGGCTAACCGCTAGCTTCTATTAGCCGACTAAATGAAATCACGACGATTGACTACATTTGCCCGCAACAATTTTCGCACGATAGTGCGATATCTACCTTTTTTTATAATATCATTGAGGATAGGTATTAGAGAACTGGCACATAGTTAAATATTGATCTTCTAAATTCTCATTTACTCATGCAGTTGTAGCACCTTATCACAAATTTCCAGCAGCGTAGATGCATCCTCAGAAATGCTCAATTGAGCAGAAGTCTTTTAAGTCTTCTAAAAATCTCTTTGTCACCAAGAATACGAACTTATCTACCTGGACTAAACGTTTCGAGTTTTTTTTTATTTTGTATTGTTGTAATGGAATAGGTGTTTTTTGTCTTCCATCTCACCTGATGGAAAGTGTAGATGAAGACGAAGATGGTACACGCCCATCCAAAAGAAACCTGTTCACTCTACTCTTAAAGGCTCCAGAGTTTAACTTTTAGGTATATTTATCAAAATATCAACATCTTCCGTGATCATATTTCAGACGGAATCTCTCAGCACCCGGTGCAACATCTCGCAGCCGTTGGGATAGTTGCAAAACTTTCGATGTGAACTGGACAAAGATCCTGGAGACAATGGAGCCCCCAGTTGAAGACACACCAACGATACCGTGTCCCCATGGCTGGGATTTTGAGCTCAGTGATATCCCTTATCACACGGTTGTCAGTGAGGTTAGTTTTAACTGAAAGCAATTTCGTTTATTGTGCCTTAGAAGTAAATTCTGTTCGTTTTCGTTACCTAGTGTACCTGTCATTCATGTCTATGTCCTGTCATGTAAACTTGGATTAGAAGTGTGGCATTTGGTAGACACCACACTTCTACCCTAAGTTTTAAAGCAAGAAGAATAGATTAAGAATTTTTATAAATTAAAGTATTGTCAAAGTCGCCATTATGTCTACATATGCGAAGATTATGAAGAAAATATGAATGACAGGTACACTAGGTAACGAAAACGATTTATATGATGCGAGCGAAAACATACAACAGCACCATCTACTGAAGAAACACTGAACCACGTGGTAACTAATCCTGAATCGCGATATAGAGATTCATATACGTAACTGCCCAACATTAACCATTGGACCGTGAGTCGCTAGGCACGATCACCTCGCCGCCGTCGGATCCTCCCTTTGTGTTGTTGGAACACGTGCCATACCATATACCACAGGAGCTCAAATATAGTCCTAAAGATAGTCCTAAGCATACTATTGTAAACTTAATATAATAGGTAACATTAAATTGAATTATTTCAGAGAGGCTGGGTATGTCAGTATGATAGCTATGTGCCAACTGCACAGGCAGTTTTTTTCGCTGGCGCTTTTGTAGGAGGTCTGTTCTTTGGTTGGCTTGCTGATAATTTCGGGAGAATACCTGCTTTAATCGGTACGTAACTAACAAATTATCCCGTCATTTTCCTAAATTTATAAGCGTCAAGATATTAGTCCATATTACCAAGGCAATAAGACACTAAATTAGTAAATAGTTCAAATGTGTTTCTCAGTTCCAATTTTAGAGTAATCAGACGAATCATTTACTGTGTCATTCGAATGGATTGCATTTCTATTGTATTATTATATTGTTGCAATGTTTTATTAACAAACAAAGTCAGTCTTGCAACTTTGAAATATACATAAATCAAACCGTTTGTTTTAAGTGAAATAAATTCAAATCTAAAGTACGTCCTCTTCACAGAATGTCTTGGCAGAGTCGCCTTAATTATAAACACTCAACAAATTAATGTTGTTATTACTTATATCTCTGTGTATGCCACAATTTCTATATCTATTTATGTATATAGATGTAGCTTTCTTTGTGTATACATGTTTAAGTAGTGATGTATTGTTTACTGATTGTTCATTGTAAGTAGGTAAATAATGATTAATCAAATCCTTCAACTGCACGGTTAGCCTAGTGGTTTAAGTGCTGTGTGGGTTTAAAACCTACTTATATCCTAATTATTATTCTGAGTCTGGGTGTGCTTTGTGTTCGTTTGTAAAGTCCTCAACGACACAGGAATATACCCGTAATCCTAATAAAGGAGTTGTCTTTTTAAAAAGAAAAAGAGATCTGCCAAGTTCGTGTTTTGATTACCCACAGGTTGATACGCTTAAAGAATTAATTTGAGGAATTAAATTGCAGGGAATCTAAAATAAAATACTTATAAATGCACTCTAAGACATTAATAAATATAATAAATTGTATTTATTAAATATTTCAGGAGCAAATTTGATCGGCGCTGTGGGCGGTCTCGCTACGATCTACACAACAGATGTTTGGGATTTCATCCTTTGCAGGTTTCTAGTCGGCATGTCTTTCGATAACGCCTTCATGATGATGTACATTCTAGGTTAGATTTGTTATTATCTTTTAATATACATATATCCATTATATTAACTTTGTATTTTCTTGATCGAAAGTTAGTGCAAAACCTTAAAGATCTTCACAAAATCCAATATAATTCGTTTGATTATTTTGTGTTAATAAAAAAAACATAACAACATAATGTTTTCAGAAGTTTTTAAATCATCTCTTTTCTTGTTATATATTTTTTTATCGTTAATGAAATAATTTAGATGACTCTTATAAGGTATTTCTATACTTCCATTTGGCCTCTTTGTTTTAATTTAAAAAATATACAAAAAATTTCAGTTCTGGAGTATGTGGGTGCAAAGCATCGAACGTGGGTGGCCAATATGTCAATAGCCCTATTCTTTGGTGGTGGGTGTCTTTCTTTGCCATGGATTGCACTATGGCTAAACGACTGGCGAAAACTCCTTTGGTTCACATCATTGCCCATGCTTGGCGTCGTATTCGTACCATTCTTCGTGCCGGAAAGTGCCAGGTAAGGTGTCAAGAATTTACTTAGATGTTGAATAAAACGCCGCCGTTTTGACATATATTGACAAAATTATGTGAACCTTGTATTTTTTTTCAGATGGTTAGTAAGTCGTGGCCGTGTTAGCCAAGCTGTTACAGTTTTGAAAAGGTTCGAGCGAGTGAATGGTACAAAAATTCCCGACGATGTCATGGATGAATTTATTGTACGTTGCAACTACAATGTTTGATTATTTTCTCGACCAAAAGATTTTATTTTAAAATGTGTTATATACACACAGTATTGATTGCGCATTTTGTTTTAAGGCCATAGTCCATTAAATATACCATCCTGAGACTCTAAAGAGTAATAATTATTCACCTCTTAGTTCTTTGATAAAATTAACTCTAAGATGCTTTAAACGTATTGTAGATACATATACCACAAATGTACCCAAAGCATATCACGTAAATTTAGAATATATTTTCAAAAATGTTTAGTACTAGCTGTATCTTGATTTCAATCAGATTCTAATAAAGGTTGAATTTATATTGTATTCTCACCTATATAACAATAAGCTTTTCTAGAAACCATTGTATCTTTTTAATCGACTTTAAAAAAAATCTCCTCAAAAAGGTTTTTAATTCAACTCTATTTTTTTTGTTTCAGGTAGCCTCGAACCAAACAAAACAGAATAGACAATCTTTCTTAGTTCTGTTCAAAAACGCGTCCATCCGTAACTCTATGATTCTCATGCTGTTGGTGTACATCGCGTGCTCCATCATCTTTGATGGTCTTGTACGGTTATCCAACGCCTTCGGGTTGGACTTTTTCATCACATTCACCATGACTTCGGCTACAGAGATCCCATCTGTCTCTTTGTTAACGATTTTGCTTGACAGGTGAGTTTTTTATTATAGTGTCAATAACAGTGTTTTTCTTCTTCTGTGTCCTTTTCTTGTACATTTTTAAAGTCTCCCGCGACACATGAATATATTCGCGAATGCTTAGCTTGGGACTAGATGATGTTGTGTGTCAGATGTCCAAAATATTTATTATTTATTCCTAAAACAGCTACTTTTTTAAAAAGAAACAAATCTGATGTTTGCTGTATTTTCGCAGATGGGGACGTAGGAATCTAACCGCAGTACCGATGGGCATATGCGGTATATTGATAACCATTTCTCTATTTGTACCTAAAGGTAAGTTATAGACGAATTACTTTAAATTACATTGCTTATTTGACTTTCTCAGTGCATAGTGGTAGCTTATGCGACTACTGTGCTTGACGACTCGGGTTTGATTATCGGGTTGAACAAAATGTTTATATGATCTGCAAATTTTTGTGTCGGTTTGGGTGTTGACTACTTATAAATAGAAACACCCAAACTTCGAAACAAATATTTGGTCCGACTCGGGAATTGAACCCAAAACCTCAAGCACAGCACTACCACTGTGCCACCGAAATCAAGAATCAAAATCAAACCATTTTTATTTCAAATACACCAATACAACGGCACTTTTGAAACGTCAAGTAGTCAGTCGTGAAGCTAATTGTCTGTTCCAAACTCCATGGACACTCTTTTCCAACATAGATTTTAAAATTTTTGGTTACATTGTTTTAGGCATTTTATTAACAGTTAGATGTGAGGACAATGTAACGATGCTGATATTTTCACTGGTTGTTTCCAAAAATGATTAAACAATAATATAATACAGCAGTTGTTCGATGACCAGCTCTGACTAGCGGCACCCGTATCACGAGCATGACCTATGCACCAGTCATCGTCCAGCTCAACCAACCAACCGAGGCATCAATCCCTTGAATTTGTCTTGATGATTACTTCAAAGTATATACATTACTACCAATACGTTGGTTTAGTGCATTTTTCCAAAATTTTGTACACATTTACTTCTTCTAATTTACTAATTAATTTAACATTACAGGTATACCTCAAGCATCTTTGGCGATAGCAGCAAGATTCTGCATTAATATGTCATATAACGCAGTGATCCAATGGGCGACCGAGTTACTCCCGACGCCAGTGAGAGCGAGTGGATCTGCCACTTTGCACATGAGTGGATATATCGCCACTGTTTTGTCACCGTTCATTGTGTATTCGGTAAGACTCTTGCTGCTACGATCGAATGTTGCAGAACCTGTTGTAATGTTCTAGAAGTTACCAAGATAGAATTTTGTTTATTTCTTTCTTTGTCACCTCTTTTGGTAAGGAGAAAAGTGAATTTATGGCATTTCAATTTAAGATTAATTTTATTTAAAGATCACTTAACTATTCCGAAGACTTCTCAAGTGTGATAATTTATAATAATAAAAAATATAACAATATTTTCGACATCTTTACACGCAACATTATTTATGCATAAGGCGATTCACACACTGCACCGCGCTCCGTCGCGTAGCGTGGAGTGGCAGATTTTAATATTGTATGCAAGTACATCGATTAGTATAGAAAACACGCCAGGTCCAACACACCGAACACGCGCCACGGCGCGTGAGCGCTTGCCGCTAGCAGATTCTGCCGTCGCGACGGAGGCGGGGCGGGGCGGGCCGCAGCAGTAAACACATTTATATACGAAATTGAACAATGCCCAGCAATTTTAGATTGGAATAGGCAGATCTGCTCCTCCGTCGCCGTGCGTGTGATCTACTGCCCCGCGCCTACGCGCGTGGGCGCAAGGCCTGTGTGTGAATCGCCTAATATGCATAATCTGCTTAATTTGGGACTAGATGGCGGTATCTGTCAGATGTCGGAAATATAATAACATAATAACATTTATTAATTGGAAAGAAAGCTTTTAAATCCAGCGTTTAGGTTAGAACTGATAAATATTACTGCTTTAAACAAAATTTTGAAAATTAATTTTTTCCATGTTTTTTTTAATTTCTTTATATTTATATGTTTCTCACGATTCACAGGAAATAGTCTGGTCCTTGCTGCCGCTGTTAATCTTGGGTATCATTGCAATATGCGGCTCCGGTATGAGCATTATGTTACCAGAAACTAAGGGTCTTGCCATGCCTCAGAGCTTAGCTGACAGCGAGAGAATTATTAGAGAAAGATCGTTATGTGGGTGAGTATCACAGATTTTATTTATTTAGTTATAGTTATATTTAGTTATATTTTTTCAAAAATGTACATTGAAATAAAACTATTTGTTGTTACCGTAAGTCATTGACATGTGGACTTGGCTGTTTAGACTTTCACGACATTTACATATAGTTTTTTGATCTACAGCGGGACAAGATTGTTTAACAGGTTATGATACCCGGTATTTCCCGACGTTTCGAACGGGTTATACAACGGACACCATATCTAGATAGATTGTCGCAGGTATGATACAGTGTAGAAAAAAAAAGAGTTCTACTGTTGGCCTCTAAGTTCCATTCCTGTTAATATGTTCTCGCTATTACTTTAAACGCTTGCTATACATATAGTAACTGTATATTTGGCCTAGTGGTTTAAGCGTGTCACTTTCTACTTCGCCAATTGCGTGGGTTTGAATCCAACGTGTGATTCACAAATTATTGTTCTGAGTCTGGGTGTTTCTTGTGTCCGTTTCATGTATGTTTGGTGAGGTCCCAGGATTAATATTTCTAATGCGGGTTGTCTTTTTAAAAAAGAAAAGTGACCTGTTTAATAAAGCGCGACTCTCTCTACAAATTTTAATAACGTTAAGAATCATAGAGATTGATTGATATTTTTTTCATAAACATGATTTCAGTAGTGCTATTCAAAGAATAAAAAAGGCGTTGAACACGAAACTGTGATCGGTTATAGGCTATGTAGCATTATGCCTCGTGAACCATTAAAGCTTGCAAAATGATGACGTCATCATCAAATTTAGAACTAATAATCGTACAGTACAGTACACTAAGCGCTCATAGTCAAGTGGCCGTAGATGATTGGAAACGATCACCGAGGGTAAGCAATGACGGCGCGGTCACTACCTAGATGGGTGACCGTTTGTAGCATGATATCTTATGAGCGTTTCTGAGATCCGGAGGCCACGTTAAGCAGTCTGTCCCGGTTGTTATCATAAAATAACAGTCGTGAAGCTTAGTTGAAGGCCTTCGCGCGATTAAAAACATTCATCGGCAAGATTACGTAGCTTCAACGTGTCTTGCCAGTCCTTAACTCGCATTTGGTATGGCCTTAAATCTCTCCTGAGAGGTAACTCGAGCCCAGCAGTGGGACGTCATGGGTTGTCGATGAAGTAGTTACAAACTCGGTTCTTGGTTATCATG
The DNA here is from genome assembly GCA_932526445.1 of Phragmatobia fuliginosa. Classification (NCBI taxonomy): domain Eukaryota; kingdom Metazoa; phylum Arthropoda; class Insecta; order Lepidoptera; family Erebidae; genus Phragmatobia; species Phragmatobia fuliginosa. Next base: position 4,845,316 of record OW052058.1, on the reverse strand, counting down.
TCACCATGCTATATAAGTGTTCTTCCTAGCCTTTATTATTTCCAATACTTTGACCTGAATATCAGTTTTTTTACGAAGTGACTGTCTCGCAACCCTGAGAGCTGTTGTGAGAGATGTTTCATGTCGCCAATGTCATATTAATACGATAATATTTTTTTCTGTTACAGGAAACGAGTAGAATTAGTAGCCGTAGAAGAAGTGGAAAATGAACATGAAAATGAAAAGTCTTTTATAACGTAACATTATAGTCGGCCATATTGGTATAACTGTTCAATGTTGGTAAAGAATTGCTTTACGATATGTCATTTGCAGATCAAAGATTTGCTTAAAGTACTTTAAGGAAAATAATTATTTTGTAAATATTTTAGTTTATTCTTAACTAGGTAACATTAATATAGTGATGTGGAACTAGTCTCTATAGAACTATTAATATAGAGTGTCATTACCATTATTCATCCTAAGGGTGTCGTAAGAGTTGACTAAAGGTCAACGCACACTATACAAGCACGCAACGGCACCGCTCCAACCCAGCGATTAGGTTGTCATTTGAATTTGACCCTTAAATCGTATGTCGTATAATATGTTTCATAACATCAGTAGAAAGAGCTTGCAACTCGCGGTTGGCGTGCGTACGGCGAGCTTGCACCTCGCGGGCTGCTTAGCGCGCTAGCAGCTAGCGGTAGCCAAAATTCAATACAGAGCCGTTCAGCAACTGTGCCATCACCGTGCCGATACAGTGTGCTATGACCTTTAGGGCGCAAACTACGCAAAACAAAGGCACTGCAAAGAGAAAGAAAGTTTTAAATAAAGCCTATCAACTCTGTTGGCTAGAGTGGTACAGTAGGTTAAGGCCTATTTCTGTTCTTGATATAATTTTTTATTGTGGTACATTTTAGTAACTTTACTAATGATATGGTACAAACTATATTACCAGTGATGTAATATTATTATTTATTTTTATATAATATTCATGAACAATTGTTGTCCTAATTTTGATTTAACTAAAGTTTTTTCCATCTTACCAGTTTTTTTTTTGTATTTTATCTTCACTCTGACGACTCTATAGTTTTTTATGTTATTTTTCATAAAATATAAATTTAATAGGCATAAGTGTGAGTCATAATACTGTTGTAGCTGTGAAAACAATTATTAGTTTTTAATCAAAAGTCAAGCCCAGCCTTAATCACAATTTTATTTTGTTATTTGAAACTAATAGGTAGGTACATTGCCGTGTATACTTTTGTATAATTTTAGAAACTATATATTTTAATAATATGTAAGGAACGTAGAGAGATTAATTGATTCGTTTAAGTCGAATTCAAGACATTAAGTGCCTGAATTGCCATATCTAAAAACAACGCTTGAAAATGTATCGAAAACAATATGTATTACCTACTAATTACTTAGCCTTAAGTAATCAGTTTGACTGATGTGTGGCCTAATTAGAAACCAATATGAAATATATTTTTAGTATTTTTTTTGTTTTATTTTATTTTATTATTTACTATATTTATGTATTAAACTACTATATGAATTTCGATAGTTAGTTCACCGAATTTCAATTCTCCCTCAGAGTTGCGGAAGTGCGATGCCAGTCGCTCCGTGAAAAAACTGATATTCAGGTAAAATCGGTTGAACTAGTAACCGACCCCAAATAACATTGGGAATAAAGGCTAGGAAGAATTATTTTGTTTTATTATTTACTACATTTATGTATCATGATTGAGTTATAATAGGGTCGTACAGTTTACTATATGAACTTAACTGTAATAGACGGAGTGAACCCAGCATTCAAACATTTTCATGACTAGAATACTTACAAAAATCCACTACATATAATTTATGCCAGTACACCCTGATTGAAAAGTTCCTTTTAAACTACATATTTAAATCCGAAATTTAACTGGAAGACAGCATTTGTGTTGTCGTATTTCGTTGGTGAGTCTGAAACCGGAGTACCATTCTGCATTATCTCACAATGAGAATTGTGGTACACCTATTTCTCATGCCTTCTTGAATATAAAAAAAAAGAATAATTTTGAAATTAGAATTTGGCGCTTTTTTAAAAATTTATCCTAGACTGCCGCAGTGCCTCCCTTGATAAACATTTATTTTTATGATTTTTTTTTTTAATTTTATCCTCACTACGATATATTATAGTAGGTATAAAGATATACGTTGAAGTGTTCATCGTCATGTATCTTTACGCATAAACAATTGTTTGGTCAATCTTAAAAGAATATGCTAAAATTTACCACAATTTATTTTAGTGCTAGCTAGTGCTAGCGCTCATTTCAATGTTATTAGGCCTTTTCAGGTACTCCTAAAATTTGTATTAATTTTTCTCTCCCTCTCTCTGCCGATCCGTGGTATTTAGGCGATACCAAAAAACGAGATCCACGGGTGATTGCGAGACCGGAGTCTCAATGACGCATTGAGATGCTCAATAGGCCGCTAGTGTAGGTCATCAATCTGTATGCGCAATGCATATAACTCTTATGCAGGCACCACACTTCGTTATGCGCTATTCGTTTTAAGTCTACGCCGTATTCGTCCAAATTTTAGTCATGCGCGCAAACAACAAACATGCCATCCACACTTCGAACTGGTATGCCAAATAAGCATCAAATAAGGCAGATATGTGTGTTGTAGAGATGTGTCATGTCATTTTGATGGTGAACGAAACGAATATACTCTCTACACTTCGCCGTATGCGCGCGAATAACCCGCATAACGAATAGCGCATAACGAAGTGTAGTGTCTGCATTAGATTTTACTCATTATTTCCGTCATCCAGAGCAGAATCACTTTACCTTCATAAAAAAAGATAAGACAAATAATAATTATATAATTTATAAATATAATAAAACGTTTGGCCTTAAGCATCTATTGAGAGGAGACCCGAGTCCAGCAGTGAAACATTATGGGATGTTGATTAGTTATAAATATTAAAATAAAATATAATATTATTATGTACTAAAATTTATTAGATAATAGATTATTACATACATGACTATAATCATTGCTTTGTAATTATTCTTATCAATGAAATGAGTGACTCATATTACGACGTTGTGAATTGTGATATAAAAAACATATTAGTGAAATTAAGAGCTTCCAATGAATATGTACGTTTTTAATAATTTTGTATAAGTTTATTCAATTATTAATACTAAGCTATTTTACGTAGGATTGAAATTTAACATAAACTATTTTTATGCTTAAAAGCTTGTGAATAGGTGCAAAAACATTGTTTAGCTCAAGGTACGTCAATTATGTTTAACTTTGATAACTTGTTTTAAATGTTTTGAAATTAAAAGCAATACCTTAGTCTATTATTACAAGCTGTACAATGACAATTCTTCTACATATTATTATCTTCTATAAATCAATAGAAAAAAAGGTATAAGTATGTAATTATTTTATTGTGAAATGCGCTCTTACTTGATTATTGAACGACTAACTAATTTAAGAAAATTATTACTACTAATTGATCTATATAGAAAATCACAGATTTTTAAAACTTAATTTTTTTTTTTAATATTTAGCCTACCAAAGTGACTCTACCCTGCCTGATGGAAAGCATGAGCAGAATCCAAGAGTGGGGGAAACCATACATAATTGCCGCACATGCAGACAGTAAAGTATGGCGGCCCTCACTATGGCGGCTTAGTAAGATGCTTTTTCACGCCCCGCTTCATCCTTATGGTTTGTGTATTTGTGTACTTTTTCTGCGTTTGTGAGTGTATAGTTATTATCTATTAAATAAATACAATCTTAAGACTGTTCATGAAATGTTTATATCAATTATCAAATTAAATTATTTCCAATAACTTTAATTACGTTTTATTATAAGCTTACTAGCAATAATTTACCTGCATCTCTCAAAAGGAATACCTTTTTCCCGTTTTGCAACATTTTTCATTGACGTTATTCTAACAGGTATTAATCATAGCGTGTTGTTGTACAGCTTTATAGCTTTTTCGACAAATACGCTAATTTTTTTAATCACGACTAGTGGGTCCTGAGATTAGTGCGTTCAAACAAACTCTTCGGCTTTTTAATGCCAAAAGTGATGACCTTAAAGCCCGAACAGCGGCGGATATATATACTATGATAATTATATCAAAGGCGGGTTGAGTGCTGACTTGCTGTGAATGTAGATACGTTCAGTGCAAAAATCGGATATATCAGTCACCTGAGAGCACATCAACGAAGCTCACACTAATTAGTTTCTAGTCGCCGTGGTCGAATACAATCTTGATGGTAAGATTTTTGTAAACGAGCCTTTTGTTTTGGTTATCGATCCTAACTACTTTACTTAGGTTGTAGGTTCGATTGTCATCAACATCATCATCAATTACTTATAACGTCTCACTTCTTGGCTTGAGTCTCTTTATAGGAGAGGGTTACGGTCATATATTAGGTTCGAATCTACCTATGACAATTTTTTTATTTGATGAACACGATCATTTGTTCTGGGTGCAATCTATAAATAATTGAGTAGAAATTTGAAATCTTTCAGTAATCTGGTCATCATAGTTAGATTACCTTTGGTGTTAGACAGCAGGATGTGTATGAGGTGTATAAAGCCATCTAGACCATCTTAAAAGCAGAGCTGATTAGACAGAGTGAATATCTTATATTTTTGAAAATATAAGACCGGACTATGAAGGACCGGACTGTGATGTAATTTAATTGTTTATTGGTATACGAATATTTTGAAATATCTACAATAAGTATTGTTCTAAGTGCATAAATGAGAAAGTTAAATTCTTTTCAAATAGAAGTTCGGTCTCGGCCTTCACACAAGAAAAATAGTACGAAAATATGACAACGTAATAGAGAGAATAGAAGATAGAATAGAGAACTACTTACTAATCATTTTTATATTAATATTACAAATAGGAAATAATTCTTCGACGTACGTCAGCCATCTACGGTTTGTAGATTGCCCCCTGCCCCTAGTGTGCGATGATGTTCTCCCACTGTCAAATAAGTGACTTTCTTCTGCTAGGATGACAGGATGACAAAAATATAAATATAAAAAAAATAGAATTACGTTAATTCCCTACAATCTATTACTTAGAATATCAATAAAACCAGCCATTTAGTGTTAAAATGTTGAGATTTTGAATAGCCTGTAATGATAGTAATTTACACGAAATTGGCTTTTTAAAATTGTCCTTGCAACCTATGATTGTGTCAAAACTATCATAGTGTTTATTGCAAAAGACAAGTTTAGTTAATTTCAGTGCACAATAAATAAATAAGTAAATATTTCGGTCATATAACACACAAGTACACAACATCATATAGTCCCAAACAAAGCAGTAAGTGTGTCTAGTGCTGTGCGTTTCTAGGGAACATTCAACTTAACATTATTAAAAGTGTAAGATATCGATCTGTTCTCGTAAAATGTCATGCAGTAATACCATATCAATCAGGATACGCATTTCTTCAAGAGACAATTGTTTATGCATTCATGTAAGCACTTCTTATTTGTTTTTTTGTCTGTGCGTAAATTCCTCGAATACAACCAGTTGGTGGTTATGTCGGACTTGAACCGACCAAAACCGCACTCCGTCTCCGTCTCAGTCCGAGTCAGTAGTCTCCGCTTCATAATGGCCTGCTTCTGCTAGTGTGACAGATGGCCTCACCTGACGCTAGCTCACTCACAGGCTATCATGCATGGAAGCAATGATGAAAATTTAGGAAATTAGGTTCAGAAAAAAATAAAGATCAGTATATATATTTCGTATTACGGAAAACATAACTGATAACCATCTTTTTCGACGCCGTTGTTGCAGTAAAAAGATCCATTATGCAGAAACACAGTTCTCTCTCATACCAGCTGACGTAGGTAATCACCGGTTAAGGATACACAGACAAAGATAATCTCTATGGAATCCTTTCCTACATATTAAACCTCGATAGCATTTCCTTTCCTCGTGATTACCTATGTCCAGCCATCACTGCAACGCCTGGTCCGTGAAGAATTCCGTTTGCTTTTGAAAGCAATTCATGCTTGCGACTGAGGTGTTGGGGTGGGATTGGGGAAGGTTTAGAACTTTCTCCATTCTTGAGACATGAGAGCAGGCCGAGGTATCGTGGACGTCTAAGGCGCCGATGGCCACCACTCGATTTTTGACCTCTATAAATGCAAGCTTGAAATTGACAAATAAGGTCATCTGTCACCTGTAACCCTCAGTTCGGTCAAAGAGACGGGTGGCAGAAATATATATCTTTTAAATATTGTTTAGTTTAATTTTCATTTACATCACTACGAGTCGCGATTTATAGTCACGTAAATAGGACTTCAATGAATGTTTAGAATTGATTTATCTAAATAAGTAGGTCAATATAAAGTTGATATTAGGTACATATTTACTGAGTAAATAAACAAGTGTTTACGTTCGATACTGAGTTTACACATCTTAAAAATATCGTTTATAGTCCACTGTTTTCCTTTGACGCTTCGAGCGTGAGGGTGCGGGTAATGATGCCGGTGGTACGTCTACCACCGGTTGTACTGATTCTGAGGGTGGAGGTAGTCGTTCCCTTGCTGATGCCAACGTTGTTGCTATATTAATATCCGCAGCCGTACCCTCACTCTCGGCAGCCTCACAATCACCCTGTAGTCTGTACCTAACTTTCACCATAATTTTGAATTGAATTCCGCCTTGCAAAGGTGACTTTGTTAGTAAGCAGCTTCTCAGAACAAGTATAAGATTATTGATTTTGAAAATCATGTAACGTATCATAATTTAGATGGGGCTGATCTATAAAAATAATATTACTTACATTACTTACTTAAATTTATATAGGCAAATTTAGCTGATAAGTTATTTTACAAGACTTGTCTATCTAAGCTGCAAATATTTTACGTTTTCTATTATATTTCTCTATTCTCTTGTTTCATTGGCTACTATTTAGTTTTGATCACGTGACTGTGTGACATTAGCCAGTGAAACAAGAGATTACAGAAATAGAACACAGAATAGAAAAGAAATCGAAAAACGTTTGCAACTTGGCTAGGGAGCTGTTATTTGCTTGTTGTTGCTTCATTTTTATAATACGGGAGTTGTTTCCTGAAAAGACAAAGAAGATTTATATCTAAAATTTATTAGTCATTCTGTAAATTCATTTTTTTCTGACTTACATTTACTATATTTAATAATAAAACAAATAAATCTCGATTGAGTAAAGCTACTGACTTTCAGATATGATTTTATTGTTAAGTTATGACTCATATAAGTAGACAACCAACACAGAAACAAAGAGTTATCTTGAGGTTATTCTACTGGAATCACAATATTTATAGTTTTGCGTAATAATTATAATGATTTTTTATCATTAATTTGTGATCTCAATAAGTACATGGACGTATTATTAAGAGAAAATTAACATTTAAATTTATTCACAAAATGGGAAAAGAAACGCAATCGGTAGTGAATTTTTGTACTAAATTTATTGTTATAAGTAACTTAAGTGCCTTTACATGTGCTGTTTCTTATTTCTTCTAGGGTGAGACTGGAAAAAGGATAACTAGCTTTCATGATGCTGATATTTTGGAGAAGGTGTTACAACACGCTGGTGACTTGGGGATGTATCAGAAGTTATTGATCGTGGCTATGATGCCGTTGGGCTTTACATTCGCTTATATATACTTTGTGCAAATGTTTATAACTGTTACGCCTCAAAATTATTGGTGCCGAATCCCAGAACTGGCTAATTTGAGTATGGAGTTAAGGTGAGTGTATATGATGAAATGGTGTATGCTTTCCTTAATGTTTAAATTGTGAATAATATGTTGCTAGACATTAGACTCTTTAAAGTTTTTTTTTATTATAAACTACGTAAGACAACATCAATGCAAAGAGAAGGAAAACTTGAAACCAACACTAAACCAACCCGTCTGGCCAGCGTGGTATAGTAGGCCAAAACCTATTTTCTAAGGAGAGGCGTATGTCCAGCAGTGGACTGTTCAAGGCTGTTGATGATGATGATTACTATGAAAGCAATATTTTTTCTTAATACTTTAATTTTTGTTACTTTCCTTCATAATTTTCACTTAAAAAATTAAGTATAATAACAGGTTGTTGTACAATAGACTAGAATAGAAAAAATATGTAATTATCAATAAAATAAAATAATAATTTATGTATGTTTTCTGATTATGTAACCTTGTTATATAGATAGGGTAAGGGCAAAAGTCTTAGCCTTGTATAGATATGTATGTTATTAATAATTAAATTTTGACCGCCTTGTTGGTCTAGTAGTTAACCTATGCGGCTGCTAATCAAGAGGTCTCGGGTTCGATTCCCGGGTAAGATAAAATATTTGTGTGATCCACAAAAATTTGTTTCGGATTCTGGATGTTTTTCTATGTATAATATTTATGTATTTACAAAAAAAAAACAGTGTTTATGTATTTATATCAGTTGTCTAGTACCCTTAACATAAGTTCTTTTAATATATTTACATAATTTTTAAACTTTCGCGTTCCATGATAATTAATATTATTTTTACGGGAATAGAAATGAAGTGATCGCGTTAATTCCCGTAAAAATAATATTAATTATGTCAAAAAATATTTATTATTTATTTAATTATTAATTGTCCATACCGACAATCCAGACATACCTAATCTCTCGGAGAACGATTTCTTATGGTTTATTCGCAAATACAAAATAGTATTTTTGTGTGTTTGTTAATCACTATTAAATAAAAGTCTACATAAAGTTCAATTTTAAATGATCCTCTGTAATACTATTCAAATAAATTATACTAAACCTTCTTTCTAAGGAGACGCCTATGTCCAGCAGTGGACTGTTGATGATGATGAAATTATACTTGTCACACAATGTAATGACATCCTTCAGATTATTGAATGCCTTGAATGCCAGAGGTCTCGGGTTTGATTCTAGGGTCAGATCTGCAAATTTTTGTTTCTGAGTTTGGGTGTTTTCATATGTATACAATGTATGTTATCATATGTATGTATTAATAAAAAAACGTATGTTTATGTATTTATATCAGTTGTTCAGTATCCATAGCACAAGTTCTGCTTAGTTTTGGACTAGATGACATTGTGTGTCAGATGTACAAAATATTTATTTATAACTAGTTGATGCCCGCGGCTCCGCTCACGGCCTAGGGGTATGTTAAATAGATGTTGGCCGATTCTCAGACCTACCTTATATGCACACAAAATTGCATACAAATCGGACAAGCCGTTTCGGAGGAGTATGGTAACTAACATTGTTACACGAGAATTTAATATATAAAATTTATTCACTGCTTTAATAATAAATTTCATAATTACAGACGAAATCTGTCAGCACCTGGCGCTCCTACAGGTCAGTGGGACCATTGCCAGACCTTCGATACTAATTGGACTAAGGTATTGGAGACGTTGACTCCACCTGCAGGAAGAGATCCTCTCATACCATGCCCACATGGCTGGGAGTTTGAGCTTAGTGATATACCGTATCACACCGTTGCTACAGAGGTGAGTTGCAGTTACAAAAATAAAACAATGAATTTTATAACCATTAAATTGATTTCATAAATGAGGTGTTTGTATGTTCCACTGCATGCACACATGCATTTTTTTCTTTTTCTTTTATTTTCTTTTTCTTTTCGATACAAAATAAATAAAATTGTAGTGTCTGCATATAATATCAAATTAACAGTTTCTTATTAATTGCTGTATATAATAAATATGAATGTATACTATACTTACACCAAAAATACAATTTTGAACATTTTTGTCTGTCTGTCTGTTTGTTCCTGTTCGACAATGTAAACTAGTTCCAAACTAAGCAGAGCTTGTACTATAGGTACTAGACAACTGATATAAATACAAAAACATACTTTTTTTTGTTAATACATTCATATGATACATATAAAACACCCAAACTTCGAATCAAATATTTTCGAATCACACAAACATTTGGTCCGACCCGGGACCCGAATCGAATCCGAATCCGAGACCTCAAGCACAGCAGTCGCATACGTTCCCACTGCGCAGGCAGTCTGATTATAAGAATTAAATAAGTACAATAAAGAATTAAATGAAATAAATAATTTTTTTTTCTGCACCTACTGCATCATATTTTCACAACATCTGAAGGTTAACTGGAAAAGTTTACAATATTAAAGAGATTACGAGATAAGCCTAAATTAAGTAATAGGTACTAGTAACACAATTTATTATTTCATTGAAACATTAGCCGGATAAACATTTATCTTAAGTTGTAAATGATCTTCGAGGTATCCTTTATCTTCTGTATACTTTTTAACAGAGGGAGTGGGTGTGTGATCGTGCTAGTTACATTCCCTTCGCACAGTCAGTATTTTTCGTTGGCTCCGTTACTGGAACTTTTACTTTTGGGTTGCTAGCTGATAGATTTGGAAGAGTACCAGCCGTAATAGGTACGTTGAAATGTTATTTTACTGGTACAGTCATCATTTTTTTATTGCTCCGTAGTTCATGATTTGGAACTTTATTGATTCGCCATGACTGTCCGTCCTCGATTTACTGCCCAAACGGTTGGTGCTAGAAATATGAAACTTTGCATGAATATGTGTTGTAATCACGACGTCAAAGTGCTATATTAAAAGTAAATATTTTTTTTGGGGTACCTAAACGTAAAGTGGGGTTAAAACAATTGTTTTTTACCGTCTACCCCACTGTGTGGGGTATCATTAAAAAGGTTTTTTAAAACATTGCGAGGATGCTAAGATTTCTTTTTATTTAGACATCTGTTTGCGAGTTATATTTCACTTTAAAGTATATTTATCAAAAGCTTTTAACAGCGAACTGCTGGGCATAGGCATCTCCTTAGCAAGAAGGTTTGATCCTAGTATCCCACGCTCACCAGCCGGTATAGGGTTTATTTCAAGTTTTCGTTCTGTTTACAGTCATGTTTTTTTTTTAAAGAAAACTCCCGCATTAGGAATATAAATTCCTGTGTCGCGGGGGACTTTAGAAACATACATGAAACGGACACAAAGACTCAGAACAACAAATTGTGAGTCACACTAAATGTTGTCCTACGTGGGATTTGAACCCACGACACTTGGCGCAGTAGGAAGCGGCGTGGCGACCGCTAAAGCCACTAGGCCAACCGTGCAGTCTAAAGTCACGTTGTTCTGCTTAAGTCTTGTATTCGCTTCTTACGATATCCACAGTATTCCACTCTGTATTCTTTATCCGCCACCAGACAGAATTAGCTTTTACATCTATGATTTATACAGTTCTTCTAAGGATTAAGCTATCTTCTGGGATTTGGGGATATCTATATTTTTGTGATAGATGCAGACAAATCCGTGGTAATTTATCATACGAACACAGAACATGACTGTGCTTATTACCTTCAGCTGAGCATTCAGGGGGGCTAACCATTAGACCAAGAGGCCAGAAATGAAGTTTATTCTTACTATAAAAGTACTGTTTTATTACAGCTACAAATTTGATGGGTGGTATCGGTGGTGTAGCGACAATCTTCACAAGTGGTTTGTGGGACTTCGCCTTTTGCAGATTCTTGGCAGGCCTAACATATGACAACTGTTTTATTATTCTATATATTTTAAGTAAGTTTCCAGTAAAAAAGTTACATTTAAAAATATATTTTCGAGAGCAAAGCTTTGGCGCATCATAAAAATACCTGGAAATTTCAAAAAAATATAAAGTTATTAATTGAAGGTAGTTGATCCATGCTATTTTCACGAATGGGCTGACCGGAACAGTAATACCCTTACACAGAAGACCATTCTAAAAGAACAGCATTCGTGCTATCGTCCTTCATTGGTGAGTGTGAGATCAGAGACCCAACCATTCTGCATCAATGCCTCAGAAACATCTCACTAAACTGCCATGGTGTAGTTCACCATGCTGCATTGTATGCACTCACAATGAGGATAATGCCCCCTTTTTATGAATTTTACTCGTACTATCCATCAAGCAGAAGCACTTTTAGGCTTAAATAAATAAAAAAAAAATGAGTTTATAAAACTCAGATTGAACAAGGAAGAACTAAAACACTGTCTATTCAATTACCTTTGATAAAACTTATACAGTCTTATCAGAAGCAAAACAAATGACCAAAATAAGTATTTGTCCTTTTTTTCGTACGGAAATCCCTGTGGATACCACCAGTTGGTGGCATGAGCTGAGGACTCAAGTATAGCCTTGAAAGGAAGTCCCTGGTACCCCAACGTACCTCAGGTCACCTACGAATTGTAGATGACCCCCCTCTATGTGTGAATCGCCGATATTGCCCCAAAAAAGTATTTGTCCTGGCTGTGAACTGATCCCATGAAATACGCCTGTCGCAAGCGTACCGGATAGCCGGATTTTATTAATTTAAATGTTTCAACATTTTCAGTTCTCGAATTCGTGGGATCCAAATACCGTACCTGGGTAGCCAACTTAATTTTAGCATTTTCTTTTGCTATTGCTGGCATCACATTACCTTGGATGGCTCTTTACATCGCTGACTGGCGCAAATTGATGTGGGTTACTTCAGCACCTATGTTTATTGTGATATTAGCGCCGTGGTTTTTGCCCGAAAGTGTCAGGTAAGCTAATATAGACATCACTGCTCACAGTGACATAATTATGGAAGTTAAGAGTAACAAGTTTGCAGATGGTTTTGAGTTGATTGTTTTGAGGGTGGGGGAAATAGATATCAAAACTTAGGCTCAGCACGTATTCTCTTTACTATTACCAAAAAATAAACTGCAGCACTGATTGGTATGAAATTTCGATACTTTGAATCTTGAGGAAGGACATGGGCTTCTCTTCTCTTCTCTATTTAACGTTGACCATTTAAGTATGCGCCCGAACAATATTAATAAAGTTATTATCAACATTAGAAATGAATCTAGACCCTTGAAGCTTAAGGATTGTCCTTTAACCAAGATCCTTTATATCCCACAGCTTAATATATACTCATTGTGAACGGACTTAAAAAAAATGATACCTCTGTGGTTTATTTCGGCATATTTTCCCAGAGTGAATCTTAGAAAATTAGCTGTAAATTCCAACGTGCAAAAATATCTATTAAAGAGTTACTTACGAAACAAATATCACTTATCACATAAAGTCCATATTAATAAATAATTAAAACTATGTGAAAGATAAACTATAAAATTTATTTTTAGTAACACCAGTACGCAGTATAAATGAAAAATTAATGTTTTAGGTGGTTGGTGAGCAGGGGACGAAACAACGAAGCTGTAACAATATTGAAGAGGATTGAACGTGTCAACAGAACGAAGATACCCGATGAAATTATGGATGAATTTATAGTAAGAACAGACAAGCTTATTAATCTAGTTCCATCTAATGAGCCAACACAATGACTTCGTACTATTCAAAGAATAATACTCTATACCAGTAAACTGCTAGTAATTAGCGACTGCCACTGCTGATCAAGAGCTCTCTGGTTCAAATCCCGGGTCTGGCCAAAAGAGTTTTAGGGTTTTTCTGACAGGAAACTTTTAATAACAGCCTGGAGTATGGAATTTTGGTGGTATTTCACACCCGTGCCTTAGAGAGCATGAACATCTATGCCAATCGTTATTTGGGAAGTCAATATTTAAATATTTAAATATTTTGGACATCTGACACACAACATCATCTAGTCCCAAGCTAAGCAGAGCTTGTGTTAAGGGTACTAGACAACTGATATAAATACATAAACATACTTTTTTTTTTTGTAAATACATACATATTATACATAGAAACACCCAGACTCCGAAACAAATATTTGTGAATCACACAAATAATATTTGGTCCGATCCGGGAATCGAACCCGAGACCTCTTGATCAGCAGCCGCATACGCTAACCACTAGACCAACGAGGCAGTCAATGCTGTCAAATATATTGACAACTAGTTCAACCTTCGAATTTCAGTACTCCCTCAGGGTTGCGGATTTCCGAAGCCAGTCGCTCCGTGGAAAAACCGGTATTCAGGTAACACCGTTTGAACTAGTAGCCGACCCCTAATAATCTTGGGTATAAAGGCTAGAAAGAAGAAGAAGACCAGGAAACATATGAGAAGTAAATAAAATGAACCATAGTCCGAATTTCAGAATTTCAAAACAGAGAACCATTATGAACTATTTTCTGCTCGCAGCTAGTCCCAAGAGATTTCACTTATAAAAACAGAAAAAGCAAGTGCCTGATAAATACAAATCTGCAACACGCATATTATTTCCGTCACAGAAATGTATCAGCTTTGGCGCGTTTACTCTATCAAAACTGAAGCAAAAATAGCTGCATATCATAAAATAAGACACATATATGCATAATACATTTGTGTTTCAGTAAGTTTAATGCGTTGGAAACCATGCTGGCTCTGTATAGCACCTAGTCTCATGTACATTTATGTTAATATTATCTATAAATTTTTCGGAAGTGTAAATGGAACGTTTACCTTAAAGATTACATTTATCTCAATTTCTCAGCACTTAAAATTAAAAATGGTTGTTTAAGTCAAAAGCATCTTAAATATCATCATAATATCTGTCATTCTTAGATATTTACAAACAAAAATGAAGTAGAAGAGAGACAGTCCATCTTCAGCATGCTCAGGAGTACGAAGCTAAGGAATGCGATGATCAAGTTGATAATTGTATTCATGGGATGTGGATGCGTGTTTGATGGTGTGATGCGTTTGTCAGATTCGTTCGGCTTGAGTTTTTTTGCCGTGTTCAGTGTCAATGAAGTGTCAGAGTTTACAGCCATTGTTGCGGTTGCTGTTATTCTAGACAGGTAAGTTAAATTTTCAGAAAAATTAAGTAATAGAGTCGTTAAATATTGATTGTTCATTTAAATATTAATATTAATTACATGAAGCAAAATCTTTGCACCTTTTTTAACATGAAGGAGTTTGATATTGTGCTAATAGTTAAAAATTTAAATGTAGGAGTGCAGAAAGCTAAAAAAAAGCGAAAGTGAAAATAAAAATATGAATTAAGGTCGAATTTCGACTACTGGCTGTCCACAAGTCTGTAGCATTGCTTCAAAGACTTCCCTTTGCTGATATTGCATTTCTTTCCAATCTACCTTTTCGTTCGTGGTATTTGTCGAATACAATTCTGGGTCTGTCTGGGTCTCTGGGTCTGGGTTATAGTAGTGGTCGTGTGTTGATATTAGTCTTTCCTTAGTGTGTGTGATTCTCATCGTATGTTTTAGTTATTCTTGTTATTATTTAATATTTTACAGATACGGTAGAAGAACATCAACATTTGGACCAGCACTTATTTGTAGTATATTTCTATTCATTGCATCTTTCGTTCGTGATGGTAAGTTTCTAATGATTTAAACAAAACATTACCTTTATTTATTTAGTAGATATTTTAACCCCCTCAAATTTAATCAACAACTCATAATTTCCCACTGTTGGGACCGACCGCTTAACGTGACCTCTCAATCATGATTTTGATCTTTATACAGTCTATACAGAATGGTATAACAGATCCTTCTGAATGAGAGGCCTATGAGCAACAGTGGGCTGTTCTAGGCTGCTTATACACATTGACGACTGCACGGTTGGCCTAGAGGGTTAAGCGGTCGCCGGGCGCTAACTGCAGTCATCGGAGAGGATCTCTCGCTACCGGCCGTCGTTCGTTCCATGGCCGGCAGCTAAAGCTGTTTTACGGCGGTCGCAACCAATGCAATCACGCAGAAGGAGGCGGCGGAGTAGGCCCGGGAGGACGACCTCCACTCGGACCTGATTCGCCGCCGGCGAACCGGGCGGCGGAGGATCATCTGCGTCTCATGCCGCCTTGAGTGTGGCTGCGGGTGGACGGGACGGGTTTTCCCTCCACCCGCATTATGTGGCCAGCCACGAGGGGGCGGCGTCGGTGTGTGCCGGACGCCGTCTAAGAGAGAGTCGTCGAACAGAGACGGTGCCCGCATCAGGAGTGGGCAGGCGCTGGGAGGAGCCCAGAAGGAGATCTGACTCTGGACTAAGCGCGAAGAGGGGTGACGGTCCATGATGATTTGGTCGTTACGCCGCTTTCTAATACGCCAAGTGTTCAAATCCCACTGGGAACAACACTTTTTGTTATTCACTAATTATTGTTCTGAGTCTGGGTGTTCTTTTTATCTGTTTCAAGTATGTTTGTAAAGTCGCCCGTGACTCAGGATTTATTCCTAATGCAGGAGTTGTCATAGAAAAAAAAAACAAGAAGATTGTTTATATTGACTGCCTTGTTGGTCTAGTGGTTATCGTATGCTGATCAAGAGGTCTCGGGTTCGATTCCCGGGTCGGACCAAATGTTTGTACTGTCTGTAAATGTTTATTATGGAGTTTGGTTCTTTTCTATGTATAATGTGTGTATTTGCAAAAAAAGTATGTTTATGTATTTACATCAGTTATCTAGTACCCATAATACAAGCTCTGCTTAGGTTGGGACTAGATGATATTGAGTGTAAAATATTTATTTATTTACAGGTTTACCTCGAG
The DNA here is from genome assembly GCA_932526445.1 of Phragmatobia fuliginosa. NCBI lineage: Eukaryota > Metazoa > Arthropoda > Insecta > Lepidoptera > Erebidae > Phragmatobia > Phragmatobia fuliginosa. The sequence continues at coordinate 4,828,828 of OW052058.1, read as the reverse complement.
CAGGTTTAGCGATAGTAGCGCGTCTGTTCTCGATCATTAGCTATACAGGTGCTATGCAGTGGTGTACTGAGATAATTCCAACACCATACCGTGCTTCTGGAGTGTCCATTTTGCACATGAGTGCTTATTTGGCCAATGTGTTTTCTCCTTTTATTGCGTTCTCGGTGAGTATTATAGCGAACTTATATCTTCATGCTTGTTCAGTGTCGAAACGAATAACTATTATGGTATGGTATCTATGGATAACTTTTATGAATAACTTTAATATGACGTAGGAATAAGTATATTTTTTTTTTAGAAAATTGAGCTCCTACTTGACCCATCTATAATAAAAAGTAAATATTATTTACTCTTCTTTAATATTTCTATTTCTTATATCTTTCTTGAATTTATTACTGGAATGTCCACATACATCTTCTTATATATTAGTAAAATTCTCGTGTAACGATGTTAAGTTACCATACTCCTCCGAAACGACTTGACCAATTTAATGAAGTTTTGTGAGCATACCGGGTTGGTCTGAGAATCAGCCAACAACTATATTTCATAGTCTTAGGACGCGAGTGGAACTGCGGGCATCAGCTAGTTATTCTATACAAATAAATAAAACTAAAGCATCAGTTTGTAATATCAAATGAACAATTTTCAGTGAATGCATATGAAAGTAAATGAATACGATAATTTTTTAATTGTTTTTCTGTCTGTCTGTTTGATCGAGTAATCTTTGGAATGGCTGGAACGGTTTTAACGAGACTTTCACTATCAGATGGCTGATGACATAAAGAGTAACTTAGGCTAAATTTTTAGACTGGCTTTGTTCCGAGTCGTCACTCGCGATTTACAACAGTCGCGTTTGCAGGACTCAGAGATAGTATTGATATAAACGTAAAACGTAAAAGTAATGAATTAAACGGTGGTCTTAATAATTGATAAAAAAAAATGTAGATGAGATGAAATGGGGACCGAAAAAACTAGAAAAAAATCTCCATATACAAATGCATTTAATAGTTACGTTTTAAATTTTTTACAGGATCGAATATGGAGCAATTTGCCACTAATTATATTTAATGCAGCGGCATTCATAACCATGGCAGTCTGTTTATTACTACCAGAAACCAAAGGACTACCAATGCCACAAACCAGGGCTGATGGTGAAAGAATTATTAGGGAACACTCCCTTTTCAGGTAAATGAGTTGTTTTACAAGATACTCGACCGCTTAAATTTATTTGTTGAAGGTTAGGGCAGATAGCTGCTAGCGTGGGCGACGCAGCGTCGGGCCCTCACTGCAGTCATCGGGGAGGATCTTTCGCTACCGGCCGCCATAAGCTCGATGGCCCGTAGCGTCAGTTGTTTTACCGCGGTCGTAACATTTTGCGAGGAAGTAATCTCACAGAAGGAGGCGGCGGAGAAGGCCCGGGAGGATTTCCACAGGTTAAAAAAAAAATCTGCTGCCGGCGTGGAACGATGATGCTTAATCTAATTTAATATTTAGGCCTAGCAAAGTGACTCTAATCCGCCTAATTTAGAGCTTAAGTAGAATCCTTGAGTAGGGGTCATCATCTTCATTGTGATTGAGAAATGAAATCATGAAAGAAGTACATATTTTTTGATATATTCATGAGGAAGTTGATTTCAGCATGAATGGGCCGGCTCGAAGGGGGCAGTACTACCCTCACACAGAAGACCATCCTAATAATGACAGCATTCTTGCTGTCGTATTTCGTTAGCGAGTGTGAGACCAGAGGCCCAATCATTCTGCATCATTCTCTTGGTTTTCGGAGGTCATGGTGCATTACTTACCCCACGTAATGAGGATGGTGATCCCTACTCCTGGATTCTACTCATGCTTTTCATCAGCCAGAGTAGTCACATAAATATAAAAAAATAAGACATACCTAACATCAACACAATAGAAAAAGTTCAACATCACAACTGAATATGAAATTAGAATGGAATAAAAAGGGCCAACTGCGAGTCGGACTCGCCCAGGGTTTCCACCCACTAAAGGGTTCCGTCGAAGCAAGTAACATTATATAAAAGTTCTTGTAGTTCCTTGTAACTTTGATCGATGTTTTATCGATCGAATAATAGTGTATTCATTGAATGAAAGGTAAATTGCTGTTTACGATTTAAGACGTATTAAAAAAACTACTTACTTACTACTTAGATCTCGTTAAAACCAATTTTCGCTGGAACATCATATATTTTTTTTAGCTCTATTACTCTCTTATTTAAGAAGTTACAGGAGGGGGGGGGGGGACACATATTGCTACTTTGGGAGAGTCTCTCGATCAGTTCAGTTTCAAGTACCAAGAATTTTTTTTGTTGTTTTTCTATTTTTTGTGTGAAAATCTTAATACGGTTCACAAAATATATGTACTTTCGACAGTACAGTTCTTATAGATTCGGAAAAAAGTGGCTGTGACAATCGGACTGACAGACAGACATGACGAATCTATATTTTTCGCCATTTGGCTACGGAACCCTACAAAGGGAGTACACACAGAACAAAGTGCCACATGGTTGCACATACACGTTTTTAATAAGGTCAAACAGACCTTCCATTCAACTTCATGCAAACATTTTTTCTTCAACATCGTCGTACTGACTCGCTTACTGTCTGTCCTTGTCGTTATAGTTCTATTAAACATTATACCTATAGACAAAATTAATATACCTAGCCAAGTTGCAAACGTTTCTTGTTTTCTATTCTATTCCCTGTTCTCTCTCTATTCTTCTCTATTTTATTAGATAATTCTACATCATTCTCCCGACCTCCGGAGGCCGCGAGAATAACTAGACTGCTTTCTACCGCGATAACCGATATACACGTGGGCAGAGCCGCAGTGTTGAAGCTAGTGTATCATAATTTAAGTGCTTTGAAATTTGTGATTTCTTTTAATTCATTAAGTTTAATTATGTTGTTTCTGTCACCCTCTTAACAGTATTTTTAATTTTCAGTAAACGAAGAATAGTGACAGAAAACAGTGAAAATAACGCAGAACTACGAAAACTATCTGAAGAAGATGTTTTATAACATTAATTGCCATTAGAGCTCCCATTTAAATAATTGTACGAATAATAATAATATAATTTATTTGTATGAATGAGTGTTTCTTTAATTAAATAAAAAATAACCGTAGGTACTGTGCGTACCATATTTACATAATTTTTTATAACGGGTTTTTCAACAATAACTGTTTTTCAATTCGTTCTTCTAAGACCGCTATTAGGAATTTGGTCGCTAAATCTGAGGCGACAGGCTCGGTACAAAATGTGCCAACACCAATGCTTGTTCGACCTAGTAGTTCAACTGAAAACATCGCAGCCGTGAGCCACAGTGTTGAAGAAGATCCAAATTTGTCTATTCCTCAGCGTTCTCAATAATTGGGGTTATCCAAAACCACCACATGACGAATATTGCGTAAGGATTTGGTTTTGAAGCCTTAAGAGGTTCAATTGGTACAGGAGTTAAAGCCGACCGACCATTCACATTGCCGTAGATTTGCTCAATTCATTCAGGAACGACCCGCTGATTTCTCTGATAAAATCATTTCTTTAGACGAAGCCTATTTTTATTTGTTAGGATACGTCAACAACCAAAATTACCGCATTTGGGCATCTGAAAATCCAAGAGCAATTATTGAGCAGCCTTTGCATGCTCAATGTGTCACTGTATAGAGCGCTATGTGGTCTGTAGACCGGAGTTTGGAAGTTTGATCCAGGTTGTCATGAACATCTATAGCAAATCGCTATTGGGAAGTCAGTGCCCTCAAATGTACTGACATTTTTTTTTTTTTTTTTCTTTTTTTTTTTTTTACGTGTGGAAATCCCCGCGGACCGTCACCCCGTCGGGGGTTACGGCGGGGTGGTGTGTCGGACTCGAACCGACTAAAACCACACGGTGTGACCCTCTCTGCGCCTTTGTATTGAAAGGAGTCCAGGGAGGGGATTTCCTTCTGGACTCCAACCGGCGCCTGCCCGCACTGTTGCGGGCACCATCTCACAATCTCGACTCTCTATTGGGCAACGTCCGGTCACACGCGGACGTCGCCCCCTCGCGGTTGGCCACTACTGCGGACGGACGGGGAACCCGTCCCGTCCATCCGCGGCCACTCTCAGGGCGGCATGAGACGCAGGTATGCGCGCCTCCGCCGCCCGGGGCGCCGGCGGCGGATCGGGTCCGATTGGATGGCATCCTCCCGGGCCTTCTCCGCCACCTCCTTCTGCAAGATTACGTCCTCGCAGAAGGTTGCGACCGCGGTAAAACAACTGTCGCTGCCGGCCATCGATCTTATGACGGCCGGCAGCGAGAGATCCCCTCCGATGACTGCAGTAAGGACCCGGCGCTGCGCCGCCCAAGCGGGGCAGACCACCAGCGTGTGCTGGGCCGTGTCCTCACTGCAGTCGCAGTGGTGGCAGGCGGGACTCGGTTCCCTCCTAGCGACCGAGTGCAGGTACTTTCCGAAGCAACCGTGCCCGGAAAGTACCTGCGTCAGCCGGAAGGAAAGGGTCCCGTGCTGCCGCCCTGCCCACTCCTCGATGACCGGCTGAAGAGCCTCCACGGCGGCGAAGCCAGCGCGTGGGGTCTCCAGCCGGAGCGACCATCTCAGCATGGTGGCTCGGCGAGCGGCTTCGCGCCACTCGCGCACGTCCTCGGGCGGAGGGCGAAATCCGCTCTCCGCCCGGAAGTCAGCCACTCGCCGATAAACTTCGGCGAGCACTTCCGCCTCCAAATCCCACGGGGGTGTTCCGGCCAAGGCACGCCGCCTCTGTGGACACCGTGCGGTATCCACGTATGGCTCTGACCGCCAGTATCCGCTGGGGGCGCCAGAGGCGCGCCCTGTTCTGGGCGGACAGAGCCGCCGCCCACACCGGTGCACCGTAAAGTGCCATCGACCGGACAACCCCCGTGTACAGCCGCCTAGTGGGGACACTGGCCCCGCCCAAATTGGGCAGAAGTCGCCCTAGGACGGAGGCAGTGCCCACCAACTTAGGGCCAAGCTGTCGGAAGTGCTCGTCGAAGAGCCACCTACCGTTGAGGACCAGACCCAGGTACCTCATCTGGGCCCGGACCGGTACGAGGACCGAGTTGACCTCGACCGAGGCGCCGGCGGGCGGACCGCGACGGGGCCCATGAAATAATAGGGCCTCCGTCTTGTCCAGGGCCACCCGCAGACCCAGCGCCTCGATGCGCCCGACCACCCGGGACTCCCGTGGTGGCCAGGCGCGCCGCCTCAAATGTACTGACAACTAGTTCAACCTTTGTATTTCAGTTTTCTTCCTTAGGGTTGCGGAGGTCCGATGTCAGTCGCTCCGTGGAAAAACTGATATTCAGATAAAACCGGTTGAACTAGTAGCCGACCCCAAGTAATATTGGGAATAAGGCTAAGAAGAAAAAGTTAATTTAGTTTGTTTTATAATTAAGTTGTTACTTGTAGCCAATCTTGAACAAAATTATAATCGGCCTTCGGGCTGACACTAGCTTCCAGAAACCGTATTCACTCAACAGAAGAATTACTAACACTTTTATTGTATCTTTCTATCTCATCTCTTGTGTCAATATTTTTTTAAATTTACACGTTTAGATTAAAACTACAAAGAAATTACATCACGACGTTAAATTTGCAACACTGATTACAATAATAAAAGTGTATTCTTTATATAAAAGTGCAATAATCCTAGACTGTTGTAAATGTTTATAAACATTTACCACTTAACAGCTCGTTGTATATTTTACAATTTCAGTAAAAATACATCAAGCATATTAAGATAAGATTATACATATAACAAGATAGTAAAGAAAAGCTGCAACTATTTTAGCAATCAATAAAGCGGTGCGTCAAAAAGGACGTAGAGGTCGAAAAATAAACCACGAATCCAAATTAATGTCGTTACACGGTAAGAAGATGTTGTCAAACTAGACACTTTTTTATATATTTAGGCCTAGCAAAGTAACTCTACTCTGCCTTATCGAAAGCATAAGTAGAATCCGTAATCGACTTAGATGCTGATGTTGATATATTATTTAATATTGTTAAAAACATAGATTGACAATAAGTGATGTCACTAAGCGGGTCGGCTCTTCGTTCTTGTGCCGAACAATCAAAAATTGGAACTACCTGCCAACTCCTTCAAGCGAGGCGTGAAGAAGCATCTGAATAGGCCGCCATAGTGTTATTCACCGTGTTGCATTGTCCACATTGGCAATGAGGACGGTGGCCACCACTTTTGGATTCTGCTCATGCTTTCCATCGGGCTGAGCAGTGTAATTTTGGCAGCAATATATATAAAAAATCGGCCAGGCAGGCCAGCCGTGACAGGCCACGTACAGGAAAGGATCCCTCAGTCACCCATAATGGTACGTGGATTTAAAATCGTATCCAATAGATAATTGTTATGTTTACGTAATAATACGTTAATTTTGTATGACGTTTACCAAAGTGAGCGCATTTTACCAGTTAAGTCTCTATAACTCCTGAACTAACAAAGTCATCTAATCCGTTATAGTTTTCCTTCAAAGTTCATTAGATGGACCACCATCATGAATTTATTTCAGATTTTTTGAGCCAGTCATTTAGCTTTTAGAGGGGGGGGGGGGGGCGTTTTTACAAAAAGTGCTCTTTAAAGTGAAATATCTCGCAAACGGATACCTAAATCAAAAATCGTTTGGACGGTAAGTCGAGGACGGACGGACGGACGGACATGACGAATTTATAAGGTTTACGAGTTATGAACTTCGGAACCCTAAAAAGAGTCGTGTGGCACTTGGGGACTGCCGCGGTAAAGCAAGGAAAAAGCAAGGAAGAAGAATGACTGTGTTGTCAAGGCAACGGATAACTGCCGGTGGCGGCAGCACACATACGCTAATCTGGCGTGCGTTACCCCGGCAAAAAAGCAAAAAAAATTGGGCCTCAGAGAGATGAGAGTATAACAGAAAATTAGTGTGTTCTAAGGAGTAATTTGTTACAAATAGCAAAATTTGTGCATGTAGTAGTTTAAAAGTTATTCGACAAAAACACTTTTTGCTGGAGTAACGTTTCAAACGTTACCCCAGCAAAAAAATGTTTTTTTAAACGTTTCAGACCCATTCGAAATACATGAATACATAGCTTTTGTTCCGTATTAAATGTTAGCAAACAGCAAAATTTGTGTGAGCTGTGGTTCTTAAGTTATTGACAATTTTGCTGGGGCAATATTTTGGGCTTGTCTAGAACTTGAAAATGGCTGAACGCAGAAGTTTGAAAAAAATACTATCGATAGACCTTCATTAGCTTAAATTTGCTTAATCATTCGTTTTTAAATTGTTTGATGAACACCGATGTAATTAAATGGTTTTAAAAATCCGAAAAAATCAGTTTTGCTAGGAAACCAGTATACTTACAATCAAATAAAAAGCTGTAACATGTAGCCATGGTTTATATTTATAATGACTGTAAATTTGAATTATGTAACTTTATGCAATAAGAGGATATAAGTAAATATTATTGATATTAAATGGTATATTTAAGTCACCGAATACGCAATTCCTATAAAAAAAGAAACCGTGGCAAACTCTAACAAATTTAAGTATATCATCAACAAACAAGCCTGTAAATTTCAGCTATCAATTACGAATATTATAAAAGTTATATGTTTAAAAAGAATGTAACAACATTTTCCTATAACCCGAACAAATTAAAAGGTTACGTAAAAGCGACCGCACCATACATATCTACACATCATTTACATATCTTCGTAAATTAACGGCTTAGTATCTGGCATTTTGTACAGTCAACAGAATATTTTTATCACATTATAGTTTAAATATTTCAAATAATTTTAAAAACTTCAAAAATTTTGTTTTATACTATTGAATGCTTCATTCGAATTCAAATTAATGCAAAACAAAATATCATTAACTCAGTTGGGAATAGTGTTTTATAAAACAATCTAAAAATTACAAAATTTCATAAAGTATGCTATATTTTTTCTTTTTTGTACTTGTTTTTAGAAAAGTAATAAGTTACATGAATGTTACTTATTATTTTTGTGAACCGTCACACCATGGAAGCAACAGAAGGGCAACAAAACAAATGCAATTTTAAAAAGAATAATGCGTCTAAAAATACTGAAGACATCTTACAAGAAAAGATCCAGGGAAATGTTACAAGAAAATGTTACTAAACATTCTAAATATTTATTTAATTAATTTTAAAAAGAAACAAAAGAATTTCTAAATTAGTATCTTAACATGTTGGAATTACTCATCTATCTGTGATTTTCTAAAGATTTAAGTACTTATGTGAGTAAGACTGATTTTAAATAAAAGAAATTAATCATACTCAGTTCAGTTTTGTTGTCACCCTGACCTAACTTTTTTGATCGTAACTGTACCAACAAAATATTCAATTATACCATTCATTTCAGATGTCAGCTGAATGTATGGCGCCGTCGCTTTTACGTAACCTTTTAATTTGGTCGGGTTATAGCAAAATGTTGTTATATTCTTGTTTTACATATAACTTTTATAATATTCGTGATTGATAGCTGAAATTTACAGGCGTGTTTGTTGATGATATACTTAAATTTGTTAGAGATTGCCACGTTTCCTTGTTTTATAGGAACTGCGTATTCGATGACTTAAATAGACCATTAAAAATTTATAATATTTACGTATATCTTCATATTGCTTAAAGTTATTTAATCCAAATTTACAGGCATTATAAATGTAAACCATGACTATATGTTAACGTTTTTTATATGATTTTAAGTATACTGGTTTCCTTGCAAAACAGTTTTTTTCTGATTTCCAAACCATTTTATTACATCGGTGTTCATTATCCACATTAAAAAAGAATGATTTAACAAATTTAAGCAAATGAAGGTCTATCGCTGGTATTTTTTTCAAATTTCTGCGTTCAGCCATTTTCAAGTTCTAGACAAGCCCAAAATATTGCCCCAGCAAAATTGTCAATAACTTAAGAACCACAGCTCACACAAATTTTGCTGTTTGCTAACATTTAATACGGAACAAAAGCTATGTATTCATGTATTTCGAATGGGTCTGAAACGTTTAAAAAAACATTTTTTTGCTGGGGTAACGTTTGAAACGTTACTCCAGCAAAAAGTGTTTTTGTCGAATAACTTTTAAACTACTACATGCACAAATTTTGCTATTTGTAACAAATTACACCTAAGAACACACTAATTTTCTGTTATACTCTCATCTCTCTAAGGCCCAATTTTTTTTGCTTTTTTGCTGGGGTAACGCACGCGCTAATCTGCCTATAGAGCACGGAGCCGCCATATCCTAGTCGCGCTGCAGTTACAATCATATTCTCTATCCTTTTCTAGGGTGTTAGATTTTTTCGTTACAGAATTTCTTGATTCGGTCGCCGCGCTCAAAGCCCTTGATAATACCCTATACAATTGCTTAAAAACAATTATTTTGGTATTGTGTCAGAAGAGTATGTATTTTGAAATAAGCCGTTCTTTTGCCGTCATCACTGTTGTAAAAAAAATATTTAAAATAAATACAATATTTTTTAATGCCATAAATAGCCTATTGTTCTTTAACTAGTTATAATAATTTATTGTACAAATTAGGAAACTCAATTGACCTAAAATAATATCTTACCTTTATACAAAACAGTAATTATAATTACAGAATGATTGAATAATTAATATACATTGGTTTCGTGTTATAAAGTTCTTGAGTAAAGAATGTGAAAAGAATAACTTTTTATTGAAATTTTCTTAAATATTAGCCTTTTTTTATGTATCTGATCTTCTACGTCCTGTATACCTTGAATTTATCTTAATTTTACCATATCTGTCCTATTTTACCAACAAAAAACCCAAATTCATTATATGTATCCAGCACTTCCTGAGATTAACATGATCAACCAAACAAATGTAAACAAGTGTTTAAGTATGTTGTGTAATTAGTCTTATTAGTCTCGTTGACTATTTTATTTCAGTTTAGCAATATTAAACAACAAACAAAAGGTTATAAATACTTTTCACTTACGTTTCAATTAACCTCCACACTCGCAAGGACCTTCACTAAAACTTCTTAGTGGAGGTCTCTGTTACAAAAATATTTCTTATCATTTATTTATTTTCTTATAAATGCCACTTAGGTCCAGCGGTTAGCATGCGTAACTGCTGATCAAGAGGTATCGGGTCCATTCCCGGTTCGGCATGTCATTGGATTTTATTTACAAGAAATTCTTAATAGCAGTCCGGCTTATGAAAAATTGCGGCGTTTTATGACCATGACACATTAAGACGGTCCCTGTTGCCTTGAACACATTTTTATAAGCAGAATGCTTTGCGCACGTACTGCTTGGGGTGACTAAAGGCGTGTGTAGAACTCTCGGAGAACCAGGTCTACCCACTAAGCCCTGCTGCGGTCTACCTTTATCTCGTCGTCGGGAGTCGGGAGAACGCATCGACAGCTTCTGAAGTCACCCAGAGAGAATTTTTCGAGTTAAAAATTTGGCTAAATGTCAGTTCAGCCAAATTTTTAACTCGAAAAAATAAATTTCACTAAATTCTCGATAACAAATTATATCAATATCGCTCCTACCGTTTGAGAGTAAAGCATACTTTAGCCACATACTTACGTACGCCATTATAATATTAGTGTGATACACTGTATGTTATGAATTGTTTATTTTTAATAAGGCTTTAAAGAAGTCCAAAGTCTTGTCAACAGTTGAGATTTCTGATGTTTATCACAGGTATATTGAGAGCGTTATTGAATCGAAAATGTACCGAATAACTTGTATGTATTGTACCTTGTATCGAAATGATTCTCACGATCATCCCATTATTGAGCCGCAAATAAAAACTCCGTATCCTGAGCGGGGATTGAATCGACTGCACGGTAGGCCTAGTGGCTTAAGCGGTCGCCACGCCACTTCCTACTGCGCCAAGTGTCGTGGGTTCAAATCCCACGTAGGATAACACTTTGTGTGATTCACAATTTGTTGTTCTGAATCTGGGTGTTCTTTGTGTCCGTTTCATTTATGTTTGTAAAGTCCCCCGCGACACAGGAATTCATATTCCTTTTGGAGTTGTCTTTTTTTAAAAAAAAAAAAAGATATCTCATGATCATAACTCGAATGCACCATTGTCGCGGAACAAAATGACGTCATAACCTTACGTCTGCGGTAACAAGCTACAGTAAGTAGTGTTGATACTTATGTACTTGTCATTCATTCATTTTAAGTGGCGATGCCTTATCATTCAGTTTTTACAGTTGGCAGGCTAAAGACGTTACCGGCAGTGTATCAATTTCTAAGTAAATAAAGTATTTTGCGTATGCAATTGTGATATGGGGCAATCCAACGTGAATAATGGAGAGTTAAGTGTTAGTTTTATTAATAAACTTCGTTAATAAAAGTAAACTAAAACCTTTTTTTGATGATCTTTAAATAATTTAAGATAGATGATGATTAGATAGATGGAAGATAAACCTAAAAATTGCAGCATTAGTGCTGTTGTATTTCGTTGGTGAGTAAGAGACCGGAGGCCATACGGAAGCATCTCACTAGGCCGCCATGGTGTGGGTCACCATTGCAAACAACGCTCTTGGATACTGCTTGTGCTTTCTATCAGGCAGAGACGAGTTACTCTGGCATGATCGTATAAAAAAATGATATTATGGATTGAGAATACAGAGTGCTGGAACTGCTGTTAAGTACTACAAGTAAGACTAAGGGAGCAAATTGCAGAGAACAACAACGCTGCAAAGAGCTGAAAAACTGGACGTATTATCCTCTTTTTTAAACTTTTTTTTTTAAAAAGACAACTCCCGCATTAGGAATATAAATTCCTCTGTAACGGGGACTTTACAAACATACACGTAACGGACACAAAGAACACCCAGACTCAGAACAACAAATTGTGAATCACACAAAGTGTTATCCCGCTTGGGATGTGAACCCACGACACTCAGCGCAGTATGAAGCGGCCTGGCGACCGCTTAAGCCACTAGGCCAACCGTGCAATAAATCCTATACTAACTCATCAGCCCAGTGTGGTATAGCAGGCCTATGTCTAGCACTGGACAACTAAAGGTTGTCGATATGATGTGATTGTAAGATATCTAAGTTTTAAAAGCAGATTCTTTATATATTTTTCCATAGAGTGGGACTGAAAAACAAATAAAACCTGCTGAAGATGCTCACATTTTGGATAAAGTTTTGACCCACGTTGGAGACTTTGGGCGGTACCAGATGCTGTTGTTTTTGATGATGTTGCCATTGGGGTACACTTACGCTTTTGTCTACTTTGTACAAATGTTCATCACTGCCACACCGAAGAACTACTGGTGTAGGGTGCCTGAGTTGGCTGGCTTGAGCATGGAGTTGAGGTAAGTGTGCCTGTATTTATTTTGAACTAGCCTTAATCAGTGGCCGTAAAAAGCTTCGAAGAAGTTCAAGACCTACAGTGTCTTTATAGATGATTAAAATAAACTCAGCAGTTTTCTAGTATGGTGATAGTAGTGGATAACCAGGCTTAGGTACTATAGTGTTTATAATATGGACGTATTACTACCACTATGGCAGTAGTTGGGATCTTTGAATAACTGAATAACAAAACTTTACTTTTTTTTCGTAATTCATCATTCATTCATCATTCATCAACAGCCTTAAACAGTCCACTGCTGGACATAGGCCTCTCCTTTGAAAGGAGGTTTTGGCCTACTGTACCACGCTGGCCAGACGGGTTGGTAAAGGGTTTGTTTCAAGTTTTCCTTCTCTTGGCAGTGATGTTAGCTGCTTATTTTGTTCCTTTAGTCGCCTCTTACGACACCCATGGAATGAATAGGGGTGGTGACACTTTGTATTCTTAATCCGTCACCACACGGACAGTTTTTGTAATTGTTATACAATAATTACAAAACCCGGACGTAGCGACCACTTAAACCCAGTGGTTTAAGTGGTCGCCACGCATCTTTCTACTGCGCCAAGTACAATACTTTCAGGTTCAAATCCTACGCGGGATAACACTTTGTGTGATCCATTAATTGTTATTTTGAATCTGGGTGTTCTTTATATCCGTTTCTTGTATGTTTGTAAAGTCCCCCACGACACATGAATATTTGTTGCGGGAGTTGACTTTCAACAATCTAAACTAAAGCATTTAACATTAATTTTAAATCCGTTTGATAATTTCGGAGTGCACTGTGAGCTTGAATGTGACATGAGACATATATATTTTATTTATTCAATATAGAATCACCAACTGTTGCAACAATATTCATACAATTTTAAAGGTTTCATACAATTGCTATATAGTCTCCTTCCAAATGTCAAATTAATTATAGGTGAATACAAAATGCTTTTAAATTACGTTACGTTACGGTCATATACTTGTTTATTGATATAAATAAAAAACAGACACAAAGTAAATAATTAAATAACAATAATTACGTCAATCGAAATCACAATCAACCATTCACGCTAATAGACCAGTGCCGATAATGTTTGAAAATAAAAGAAATTATAGTAGGATGAAACCCATTGTAAAAGGAGGAGAATAGTACAAAAATTAAAGAAAAAAAATTACGGGCGATCTGAGGTCGGGAAGGGGAAGAGGGGGGGGGGGGGTTTAAGGGGAAAAAATGGCTAGTCTCGATTTCCGGCAAAACTACAAGTTCTATGGAAAAAAGTTAAATAGCAAAATTTACACTTTTTTCACATAACCTCAAATTTTATATGAAAAATTCAAAAAACCAAGTTTTTGGTTTTTTAAGTTTATCTTTTACAAATAAAATTATTTTTAACGAAATTTTGTGAAAACTTAGCTTTTCATGTCCTGAATACATCGTAATTTATTTGATTTGAAATATCTATTCTTTCACCTCATTTTGACTGAATACCGAAAAGAACCCTAATTTTCAATCGAAAATTCATCCGTCAAAATATCAACTATACTATTACAGGCGCAGAATTGCACACTGCGTGGTTTTAGTCGGTTCGATTCCAACACACCGCCCCGCCGCAAAGGGGGTTTCCACACGTAAAAAAAAGGTGATTGGAAACAATCACCGAAGATAAGCAACGACGACGCGGTCAGTGCCTAGATGGGCATGATACTATGCGCATTTCGTTTTCACGTTAAACAGTCGGTCTCGGTTGTTATAATAAGATAACAGCCGTGAAACTAAATTAGGGGCTGCTTAAAAACATCCGTCGTGGAATATAATACAAGTTGTCTGGGCTGGCTTTGCACGAAAGTCTTTAAAGTTATCCGCATTCCTCTACTATAATACGCATGTATTACAAGTATTACACATATATGCTTTCCTCTTCAGTCACTGTATCTATTATAGAAAGCTGCATTAAAATCTTCTGAGTATTATAAAAGATCTAAGCGAAGAGACAGCTTAAGTCACTTAATTTTATCCAAGTTTTATTGTATAAATTAGCTACCAAATTGACTCTACTCATCCTGATGGATAATTAAACAGAATTGTTGTTGTTGTTGTTTTGAAATAAAAAGAAACAAAAACGTTGTATCACCTACTTAAATGATAATAAGGAATTGATCTCTATCTCAAATGTTACACACTTCAAAAGGATAATACAACAGATAAAGAAATGCAAATCTATTTATAGTTAGAGAGATAGTACTATTAGGGTTCCCCACCCAAAGTCTGTCCGTTTGTCTGTCACTAAGCCTTATCTCACGAACCGTGATATCTAGTTGGTTGAAACTTTCCACTTTCTAGCTACAACGTTTAGCACAATAAGTACTAAAAATATTTAAATTTCTTTAATAAAATGAATATTTAAAAGGTTACCATATAAGAAACGTGTTTTTTTCGTAGTTTTTGCTCGATATTAATAATAATAAACAGTTACAGGTAGAGGCTTGAAATGTATAGATAATGATACGGAACCCTTAATGCGCACGTCGGACTCGCTCTTGGTAATATTTTCATGGAAATCCCTCCGAGTCGTTACCTATCGGGATTATCAGTGGGCTGATCTGTTGGAATTAATGATATCCTACACATCTCATTGACGATTGTCTTGTCTGATCCCAAAGTATACAAGTAGAAGTAGAATGATTGGGCCTCCGGTCTCACACTCACCGACGTGAGTCTGGTGACGTAATGGTCTTCTGTGTGAGGTTAGTACTGGCCCGGTCAGGCTGGTCCATTCGTGATGAAATCAGCATATAATAGGCTTTTCCATCTTTACAGATGATTTAGACAGCGCCTCTTTGACACTTCTTGGTGTGACTGTAAAGCCCAATACGGGAGCGACAACAGCGTCCACACGCTTGACACCTAAACAGAGGACCGTCCGAGGCTCGAGCAAGCGAGACCCCTCGTCTCCCCGCTGTCTCTTCTCACGCTTGTCCGCCAGAGTCCGGAACCAACTCCTGTCGTGCGTTTTGCAGCCCTCATAATAGATCCTCCGTTTAATAGATTATTACCCATTATATTTTCATTTAAAATTTTATAAGTTTTTTTTTTTTTAAGTCTGTCAAAATAACACTACCCTGCCTAATGGAAAGCATGAGTGGAATTCAAGACTGGGAGTCACTCACAGCGAATGAAGAGAACCCAGCATAGATACTAACACTATGGCAGTCACGTGCAACGTGTTTTCACGTCCTCCTTAAAGGACCCTGAATGAATGAATGACATGAATCGTAGTGGGAGCGAAACACATGAGCTGGTAGTGAGTCCTAGTATTTAACTATTAGGCACAGGAGGAACGAACCGAACCATTTAGTTCGAGAGCATATCTCTGGCACTCTGTAGTGGATGTCCGTGTGGTGACGGAATAAGAATACAAAGTGTCACCAACCCTATTCATTCCATGGTTGTCGTAAGACAAAATAAGCAGCTAAAATCACTGCCAAGAGAAAGAAAACTTGAAACAAACCCTTTACCAACCCGTCTGGCCAGCGTGGTATAGTAGGCCAAAACCTCCTTTCTATGGAGAGGCCTATGTCCAGCAGTGGACTGTTAAAGGCTGTTGATGATGATGATGATGTAGCGGAGACTCCCAAGGTCTGTAGGGTTCTTCTGTAGAGGAAGGGAGGAAATGAGATCAGTTGGAAGAGCTCTTCAGAACACTTCGTAGTAAAGGCGATGTCACAATAGGCGAATAAGATATATTATCGTACAGTAACATGACAGGTAGTAGAGCCACGCTGATTTCAGCACGAATGGGCCGGCTCGACCAGGCCAGTACTACCCTCACACAGAAGACCATCCTAATAATGACAGCATTCTTGCTGTCGTATTTCGTTGGTGAGTGTGAGACCGGAGGCCCAATCATTCTGCATCATTCTCCCGCCCTTCGAAGGCCGGGAGAATGATGCAGAATAATCAAACCAGGCTGCCATGGTAGGGGTCACCATGCTACATTGCCTACCCTCACAATAAGCATGGTGACCCCTACTCTTGGATTCTACTCATGCTTTCCATCAGGCAGAGTAGAGTCACTTTGGCAGGCTTAAATATAAAAAAAAAAAAAAAAATATAATTATGTTACAAGTAAATAGAATTTGTGAGAACAGGGTCAGGTTTAACCACGAGTATAATAAATCGATTAGTAAGATTGATAAGAAATGATACAAGTTATTAATGAGATAATTAATGCAACTGCAACAAAGTAGTTAACCTTAAATAAATACAATTCATATCAATATCTACCTCTCATATTGGCCCACTACTGAGCTAGGGTCTCCTCTCACGAGAGGGTTAAGGCCATACGTCCGTGGAAATACAGTTAATACAACAAAATGGCATACAAATGATTCAAAGTAAAACCTAGGAAGTAAATGATTAAATATGCCACATATGTGTTTTTATTCATAACTAGCTGACCCCGCGAAAGACACTCAATTGTTTTGCATTCTCGGAACCTCTCCAATAAAATTTATCAGATATTTTTTATTTATTTTTTCCTTAAAACCATCCTCGTACTTCAAGGAATATTATAAAAAAAGAATTAGCGAAATCGTTCCAGCAGTTCACGCGTGATGGCGTGACCAAGGGAAATAGGGATTAATTTTTATATATATAGATAGATAGATGAATCAAATCAGGCAATTATTAAAATCTTAATATTATAAAATTAACAGGTTTTTTTTCTTTCGTTGAAAGCGCTAATCATAGGTAGTGCTAGTCCTACTAGAAAAAATATTTTAGTTTAAGATATCAAGCTAGGTTTTATACCATTGCGCTACGATCAATGGTAGCGGAGTATCAATAAAAATTGTTGCAAAAACAAAAGAAAATTGAGTCCCTAAGGGCCACAGCACACTAGCTACTTTAAGCATCGGCGATCGGCGATTTGGCGACTGCATCGATGCTGCATCGCGTTTTAGCGACTTCCTGCGTTCGATCGCGGTATCGAAACGCGCGTTTTAGCGACTGCTCAGATGCCAAATCGATGCTACCGGCATCCGAATCATAGCATTAGAATTAAGAAGCGTTATTCTAAATCCTGACGCTTTAGGTTGTCAGTTCGATTCATTGCACTTTGAACAAAATTATCTAATGAGCACATTATTTCGTTCTCCGTCCCAAGTGTAGGTATATTATCTATGCTTATTATCATACATTTCACTAGTACATTTTATTGTTATAAGTTAATACACATAATGAGTGTATTTAGATGTTTATACTAAGATATAATCCACCGTTTAAATATCAAACAGCTCTTCCTTATGAATGACACAAAATAAATAGTCTTATTTACTCAAACGGTGCTTACATTATAACGAGGTATAATAAGATTATTATTATAATCCTTACTTAACATTATAAATGCGAAAGTAACTCTGTCTGTCTGTCTGTCCGGCTTTCACGGCAAAATTACTGAATGAACCGATTTATATGTAATTTGGTAATCAGATGGCCTATAGCCTAATAAAGGACATAGGCTAGATATTTTTACCGCGAAAACAGACATATACGCGGGCGAAAGCTAGTAACTTCTAGTACTAAAATTACAAAAGTATATTAAATAGAATATGAGAGACTAATATATTTAACCATTTTACACAGAGCATATGAAAATAGTATTGGTTTATTTGAAGTTTTTTTTTTTCAAGCGGTAATTATATTCCTGCGTAGCATGCTTTCAATGTGATCACTCTCTATCAACTAATCTTTCTATTCGTTTGCTCCTTGAAAATAAATATATATCAAAATCACATCTTAACATTGTCATTTATATAATATTTAAACATAATATTCTAGTGTCACAATGTTGCCATAATCTATTCTTATGAAAATTTGTCAGTTTATTTAGTGGGTGTGAGAATAGGACATTAACTATTTTTTTAATATAAAGAATAGGACGTTTTATACCCCTAGGTAGTAAAGAATGAAACGGGCACGAATGTATCCGAACGGAACCGCGGGCATCAGCTAGTTTGATAATAAAAGCGTCTTACTAGGATGCAATGTGGGTTACCAGGCTTCATTGTCTGCAATAGCAACTATTTGTGTAAAGGATTATGTAATAAGAAAAAAAATGCATTAGATTTGTATGCTACACGTATTAGATGCCTGAAATTATTTTAAAGTTTGTCTGTAAGAGATCGCCCTGAGCGATAAGACCGCCGATTGTTACTTATTTATTTTTAATTTGTCATTTTTTTTGTTCTTTTTCATTTGTGTCCAATAAAGAAATCGAAATCAAATCAAATCATATGTATATTTTGTCCTTGTATGTACTTTTGCATTTGTACATGCAAGTTTTGCATCCATTTAAATAACTTGCTAACAAGGTAACAGTAAAATGAGATAATTGCTGTCTCGTCGAACGTCGAGTGCTCAGTAAAAGGAAATACATTATAATGAACCATGACATATATGACTGTAGACTAGTAACTGGAACTTGACTTCGATTCAAGTCCGAGGCAATTTATTGTGTGATGAGCATGTTTATCAGTTCTATATCCAGTAGTAATTTATCTATGACTAGCTGAACCACAAAGCCCGTCTACGTTTTCTGTAGCCAGTAGCGTGATGTTATACCGTGGAAGCAAATTTGATTCCCATAAAAAAGGTTATAGTGAGCCATCATTTAAATATAAACATGTTGTCGCGGACTTTTTTTAGAACCTTTAAAGGAGAACAATTCTGTCGTACATGATTTTTGGGAAACTTTAACGGTTTATACAGCGCGAATAAAAACCGATTTTGAAACATTATTCATTGGTGCTCCGCTCCTACTGGTCTTAGCGTTATGATATTTAGCCTTACAGCTTTTCTCTATAAATGTGCTATCTAACACTGATTTTTTTTTTTAGAGATTAGCGCGTTCAACCAGACAAACAAACTCTTCAGTTTTATAATATTAGTATAAACTAGCTCTTACCCTGCTGCTCTTCTCACGTTTTTGTTGGATTATGCGGTTTTCATACCCGCCCCAGCTTCACTTAGTAGGTACACTTGGTACTAATCCTTGCGTGTGAAGCTGGATTTCCAGAGATTTCCAAATCTTTCAATATCCAAGTAATTCACTTGGATATTGAAAGATTTGAAAATTTCTCTGTTAAGTTTAAATTACCTTTATGACAAGATAATAAAGTAATTTAATTATATTCATTAGCAAACAGTAGGTTCAAAAACATGCATGCATATTCAAATACTACTGTCTCTTTATAACATTTTGATCCATCTTGGACATCATCATCATCATGGACTTTTTTCCATCAAACATAGCTAAGAACACTCCCTATTAATTCACCTTTCAAACAAAAAAAATCATAATCGGTTCGGGAGCTACGATTCCACAGTAAGACACACACAGACAAGTCAAACTTATGACACCCCGTCGTTTTTGCGTCGGGGGTTAATAAGGCCGCTCTTTGTACACTAGATATTTGATTTTCTAAGTTCTTTCATGTCTGTAATATGGTGTGCAAACAAAGAGTTATCTATCTATCTATCTCACAGCATCTTATTCAATCCATTTACATCACCTTACTTAAAGAAACGTTGTATGTTCCTTAGTGACACACATCTAAAACCCTTAAGGTCGTCGGAATCTATGGAGCTAATGGTACCTAGCCATAATACCACATTCTTTGATAAATCTTTTACGGTACAGGCTATTAGATTATGGAACGCCTTGCCTATATCCATTAGACGTGCCCAAACACAGATGGCATTTAAGAATATGGTCAAACATCATTACCTAAATTTGTAGGTACCCTTTGATCACAATAGTTGTAAATGACTGCAAGATTCCACTGTTATTAATAGATATTGTATAAATTTATGTTGTGTATAAATATATGTATCTGTATATTTAATTTCCCCTGTAGCTCCAAAACACCGAAGCTATCCTTTGTTTATTTATATCTCCTATCGATCTGTCCATCCAAAGCACAGATCATAGAAATACAGTAGAGATATGCAATTGAGGCGTGACGCTTGCGAACGCATCTGGCCTCAAAGCGGCTTGATGCCATTTTCGGACATTAGTCGCATGTCAACTTGCGACGTCTTCACTGCTCTTGATTTTTTACAAAATGCCGCGTTGTTCAGTGATTGTTTGCAAAAATAACAGCTGTATTGTGAATTACAAGAAATATGGCATCTCATTTCATATCTGAATATTATAATATTATAGTTTTTCATACTGAATTCATTAAAACATTTTAGAAACATGATAAAATACCAAATTAATCTTTTTCATTAGGAACTAAAACCATTGCTTGCTTAGTACAAATCAATGAATGAATCGGCTAGTTTAATAGCGCAATGGATAAGTGTTTTATTGATACTCTCACTCACACGATAGTTTCAGGAAGCGGCCGCTGTCGGCCTTTGTATTAGAGATGTGATGTGATGTTTATGATTGTCGATATTTTATACGATCCTATTAAGTGCGAATGATTATTAAAGATATAAATAAATTGTAATATTATGTTATAATTATGTAAACGTATAAAAAGTGTAGATAAAGTTTTGATTTTTAATTTATTCTGGTACTCAAGCATCATTTCTACCTTGCTTTTATTTCAAAATTTTAGCTATCCGAAGGATCCAAAAATTAAAGAAATGTGGATAAATGCGACAGGAAGGGGTCCAAGCTGGTTCCCAACAAAAATAGCACAATATGCTCGTCCCAATGAATTTTCACCAATACGATCAATCGCCAATGAATAACCATTTAATAATACTAATAAAAGCCGTAATGGAAAAATATGCAACCGTAAGATTACACTACTTAACTAAGAACGCAACACCTAAACTGTCTAAGCGGCAAGTTTTAAATATTTACATTTTACTGGTCAATAAAATCCTTAACAATAAAATTCTTGCAGTTTTACCTGTGTTCTAGTCTATATTAGAAAAGATGATATCCAGTTTTTTGATAGTTAATTAGTAAATATTCCAATGATGATAAAACATCGCTTGTATAGAGTATATTCGAGGGAAACTCCTGTTTAGTTTTCTTTTCACAGTCAATAAAATCTTTAGGAGAAAGAGCGGATAATTCAGCTAACTGAATTTCATTCGATATGTTTCTATGATTATCACTTCACATCATTAGTTGCATAACTTGCACATGTGTGTTTATTCGAAATCCGTAGCTACAGGTAGAAGCGCCGCCCTCTTTTCGAATGTGTTCTATTAGTGGGTTTATTGGTGTCTCTGTAAGTTTCTTTGTGTGCGGGAGAAATACGAGCGTGTGTGCCGTGCTTACAATTTTTGGTTTTGTGTTAGTGAAGTAAGTGGGGGAAACGCGGAGACATCTGAACACGAATAAATTTGTGTACAAAGCAAATCTCCTGTGTTTCTATGATCTGTGATCCAAAGGTTCCCGGGAAGAGATTGCTTTTAGAAATTAGGCCGCCCATTGTACATGTTTACTTGTAATATATAATAACAACAATGTGATTGGTGTACAATAAAGTATATTCTATTCTATTCTATCTTTAGAGTATAGGTTGAACAAATAGGTTCGTAGATGTGCTGCTAAGAGCTAAGAGGATGTCTTTTCGGACTCATAGAGGTCGTTAGATAATTGACTGTGACCACAAACAATAAAAAACTGATGCAGCATTAATCACTCCTTAGCTAATAAAAAGATTCTATACACTAACAAAAACTTATTTGACGTCATTCAAATATTTACCTATAATAAAAAAAAGTAAAAACTAAAACGCAACTTCGACAATAAAACGACGCTGAAAAAGTGTGAAATACGATTTAAACAACATAGTACTAATACACAATTATCAGTGTATAGATCAGATACATATATTCAAGTCTAAAAAGCCGAAGTCACACGTTACATAGAAACGTGTCATACTTAACACTTTATAAACGCGTGGCTACGGCTTTTCAAACTTTAATAATTTTAACAAAAACTATTCCGAGTACCCAAATCGCGACATTGTGCCTATGATATTTGAGGAGTTCCCTCGATTTCCTTGGGATCCTATCATCAGATCCCGATATGGTGACGATGGGACCACTTGTAAGCTACGCCCATTGCAATGCAAAAAAAAATTTGAAATCGGTTCATAAACGACGAAATTGACTGCACGGTTGGCCTAGTGGCTTAAGCGGTCGCCACACCGTTTCCTACTGCGCCAAGTGTCGTGGGTTCAAATCCCACGTAGGATAACACTTTGTGTGATTCACAATTTGTTGTTCTGAGTCTGGGTGTTATTTGTGTCCGTTTCATATATGTTTGTAAAGCCCCCCGCGACACAGAAATTTATATTCCTAATGCGGGAGTTGTCTTTTTTTATCGCTGAACATACATAAAAAAAAAAGATTCCGACGAATTGAGAACCTCCTCCTTTTTTTTGAAGTCGGTTAATAAGTGTATCTCTGTACACTGATAACTGTGTACGAGTACTATGTTGTTTAAATCTTGTTTCTTACTTTTTCAGCGTCGTTTTTTGTGGTAGTTGGGATTTATTTTATATTTTTTTTATTTAAAATGTTTTGGTGCAGTTAAAATACTAATTTATTTTCAAAATATATTTTGATTAACAAACTCAGCCGACCGTTATTGTCAAATATTATAACTATAGAAATACGGACAAAGTCAAGAGCAAATGCTAATAGTGGATATATTTTTGATATGTAAGGGTAACGCCTTTTCTAAAGAAACCGAACACGGCTTATTTATCTTTTTTTTTTTTGACACAGTACTTTATGACTGCTAGAGGGCGCCACATTCGATTCAGTGACACGTCGTATAGCTTAAAACCAGCGGACGATCAAGACGCTTCTAACGATACCTCATAAGTCCAGGTCTAATGAGTAGTTGAGGAGGTATGAGGAACAGACGAACAAACATACATACATAGCCTGTCAAAATTATAACCCTCCTCTGGCTTTGCCGTAGTCGGGTAAAAAGCGTCATTGGTTTTTTTAATATGCCTAATTTTGTGCTTGTCGATTTGGGAACTTACCTCGTAATGTTTTCCATACTGAGAAGGTCATGATTGTGTTTTTAATTTAAACAAGTAAATTTTTCTTCTTTAAATAAAGGCCTACAGTTTCTAAACTACAGTAAACTAAGTGATGATTTCTACCACATTTTATTATTTTTAAATCAAGACGATCTGCACAGATTAATCGCTACGATTTATCGGCGTTGCGATTAGCTTGCCAAGAAATCTCGACTTAACGAATGTGCTCGAGTAAGCCGTCAAGAGCGAGTTGATGTTAATATCTGACATTATGTCACTCAGTCCATAATTTGCTTTTGTCATTGAATGGTCATGGCATGTAGTTACATGCCATGCTATTTGCTTTATTAGACGTCTTTACTACATGTCAATACTGTTGATTTGACCATGTGGAACTTGTTGAAATTGACCTAAATACGCCAGTTTAATTATTTTATCATCAGTCGGATTACATTCATATTAGTTAGGTGGTTTCATTACATATTATAAAATAGCGAACAGACAAATGCGGTGGAGGGCTTCCTCCATCGCATCTGTCTGTTCGCGATAAACTCAAAAACACTGCATCGATTTAAATGAAATGTTGTGTACAGATAGACTAAAACCTAAGAAAGGACACAGGCTCCTTTTTACCGCGATAGCCAACATAGACGTGGGCGGAGCCGCGGGCGAAAGCTAGTATAGCATAAGATAGATAGGGTTAAACTTTTAAGTATATGAAAAGTCAAAAACCCCGCTACAACCGTCTTTTTGCAAACGTACGTTCCTACTTTTACGCCCTTATATCTTTAAAATGACTAGACCCCTTTTAATTAAAGTTTTTGTGGTGTATAAGTCATCTGTGAGACGGTAGTACTTCGCCAAACGAACATAATGCGCCCTTTAAATCTTTATATATATAATTCTTGTGTGTGTGTATGTCACTGACTTCTCTCAAACGACTGGACCGATTTTGATGAATTTTTTTGTGTGTGTTCAAGGGGATCTGGGAATGGTTTAGATTTGCAATTGGACCCGGTAGGTGGCGCTGCGATCAAGTTCTGGAATTTTAAAGTTGGGCGGTACGAAGCTCGCCGGGTCAACTAGTTGATATATAAAATTAAAGTCACCGAATTTCTTTATGTTTTTCTTTATGGTTTTTCATTTTCCTTTGTGTTGAATAGTGTTTTATTTATTTTCATTGTGTAGTTTTAATAATATCACTGAGCATAACAATAGTGTAGTAATATTATTTACTACTTATTTTTGTAGTAGGTAACTACTGTGTTGATATAAAAGGGTGGCCGTAAATATACTTACACGAGTTTTTCAAAAACTCGATCATTTACAAAATGAATAGGCGATTAACGATATTCTTAAGGATAGTCAATCAACAACCCATAATGTCCTACAACTGGGCTCGGATCTTCGGAAAGTCCACATACCGTACGTCCGCCATACGCCCCCCCCCCACGCTGGCCAAGTGCGGGTTGGGGACTGGCAAGACACATTGTAACTACGTAATCTTGCCGTTGGATGTTATAAAGCCTCTCGCAGGAGTCCAACTGTTATGATAACAATCGGGTCCGACTGCCCTATGAATCACGGAAACGCTCATAACATTATCATGCTACAAATAGTCACCCATCTAGGAGCTGACCGCACTCTCGTTACTTACCGCACTCTCGTTAGGGCAACTTGAATATGGGCGCTTCAAGCCAAGAGTTTAGTCAGTTGTTAGTACAATAACGTGACGAGTGAGTGATGTCGGTACATAGGTTGTGTAATTTAGTGTCTTAAACATTTTAGTCAATTTAGGCTCTTGTATTTTAAACGTTTACCAACACTCATTTAGCAAATTTTTAGATTTTGCCATAAAAAAAGATGAAGATGAATCGTTGTATTAAAAAACAGACATGACTTTGCAATTCCGTTAAGGTACGCTACATGAAGTTTAGTAGTTTAAAAAAATAATTATGACAGAAACAAAAAATTCTACTGCTTAAAAATAATGAACTGAGAATAGAAAACCAATTGTCACAATATCTATATAAAATTGATCTCACTGATGCATTGTTTTGTAAGCTTATTAAATACTTTACAGTGCCGCATGCGGTGATAAATGTACTTTTTGCTGATAATCCGTTGTTCTTAAGTAACAAAGTATTATTTGTCCCCGTTTGTAGCACCATAAAGTGTTTAGTAAGCTTCTATTCTACATTCGACAAGCCATTTTTAAAATTCATATGGCCTAAGTCATTACCTTAATCGTTACACGAACTTATCAACACCTCATATGTCAAAATCCTTTTAGCCGTTTGGGCTGTAGGGCGTGCTAAAGAAATGGCCATACTCGCACATACATGCATAAGCTCTTAAACATAAAATTAATGATTATAACACTATAACTGCTTCGTTGGTTCAACGGTTAGCGTATGCTAATGCCGATCAGGACGTCTCGGGTTCGATTCCCGGGACGTCTCAAAAGTGTTGTTGGGTTTTTTTTTTATCAAAAAATTTTTTATAACAGCCCATGGAGTTTGAAGAGTTTATTTCGAAGAGCACGTTAAACCGTTGGTCCCGGTTGGTCTCGGTTGTCCTGGTTGGTCTCGGAGTCTCAGCTCAATCACCTTCTAGTTGCGTCAAGCACCTTGGTATAAATACACTATGATTCTTTCACTGTGCGATGGGTCTGTTTTTGTATTCACAGTAATAATATTAATTGTCCAAAGCAAACTATATTCTTCTTAAATTAATGTTTTCTAATAAACACTATCTGATAAACACTAGACTGGCCTATAAGTTGAATGCGACCAAACATGGCTGAAGCTATTTAATTAATTGACATCTTGCATGCAATGTGTGTACACCATGTTTATACAAATATATATCCATCTATCCAAAAACTGATCTAGAGTACCTTTGTCGATATCTGGCCCAGTTTTACAGTAAATACCAGTTTTAAGTACCTGATTACCAGTATTATATGAGAACAGGAAGTCCTTCAGCGGATAATGCAGTTGCGGTAACTGTGCCAATTCTTTTATCGCAACTATAGCCGGTTCCAAAAATAACGGGTCAGTCACATAAACCCGAATATCTCCCGAACTACGTATGCCATCCTAATGAAACGAAGACTGTTCAATTGAGAATTTAATTATACAGATAAAAAATAAAATAAAACTTAGTTACACCCACAATATTAATCTTAAATTAAAAAAAAACTAAAGTAGTCATATTTTTCTTAAGATTACATTTTTTTTATGATTGTTTTTTTGCTGTTTTTCATCACTGGAGGCTTCATCACGTGGAGGCAATACAAAGTATTAAATGAAGAAAGTGATGAAAAACAGCAAAAAAACAATCATAAAAAAAATGTAATCTTAAGAAAAATATGACTACTTTAGTTTTTTTTTAATTTAAGATTAATATTGTGGGTGTAACTAAGTTTTATTTTATTTTTTATCTGTATAATTAAATTCTCAATTGAACAGTCTTCGTTTCATTAGGATGGCATACGTAGTTCGGGAGATATTCGGGTTTATGTGACTGACCCGTTATTACTGACCCGTTATTTTTGGAACCGAGTGTAGATTACGAATTGTATTGTCATAAAATAAGTGCGTCACAAAATGCTTTGTCATCTATCTATAAAAAAATAAGTTAGACTCGCTGTGCAAGGCTCACCACTAATATTACATCAATCGGACCCTCGAAATCTAATCTATTATAACTCAAACTCAGAAACATCAAACTCTGATCTGGAATCAATTCAAATTGCAAAAAAATATCACGTGTAACATTAAAAATGCCAAAAATTACATTGAGAAGTATAAATTAATCAATATTATGTGCCAAAATATACGCAGCATTTACTACAATATGCCAACCTTTGTCACTCTGCTATAGAGACCTGCAATACTCTAGGATGTATTGGTCCTCACAGAGTGTTGACCTTCAAGTGCGAAGTCTATTCCTGCTCTTGATGGCTACAACTACGTGACAACCAGTTCGCATAAATATCAAAATGAAGGTGTTGTTATCTACTACAACAACATTTTCAATCCAACATTCGAGAAGCCAAACCAATACAGTTGTTTTTTTATGCAATTAATACTTTGCTTAACCAACTTAAAAGCTTCAAATAGTTCAAATAGTCCAAAATATGTCAAATAGTCCTAACAAGCGATCGCTCGACTATCTGAATACCTTAACTAGGTAGTACAAAAAGTTTCTACTTTTGTACTACCCAGTTAAGGTCAGAGGATGGTCTACTCTCTGGTCATACATCTCCAACGCATGGTCTTACTTGTCTAGACCATATGATAATAAGTGAATTTGTCTAATTTGTGATCAGAATATAGCAAGTACTTAACAAGTGATGCCAATAACAAAAGCGAGCCTTGATGAATATTTTTTTAATAATCTCATTGCAGACGAAATTTATCGGCTCCCGGAATTGGAAGAGATGATTGGGATCATTGCAATACTTATGATGCAAACTGGTCACAAATTTTGGAGACGTTGATACCACCACCAGATGGGACACCTACTATACCATGCCAGTATGGTTGGGAGTTCGAGCTGAATGATATACCATATGAAACTGTTACTACTGAAGTGAGTATTTATCAATGGTTGATCGTTAAAAACAGTTTTACTTTGTAGGACACAAAGATTGCAATGGCTTAAAGTTCTGAATTCAAATTATGAGCTAATATTTGTAATAAAATATTTTAAACTGTAAATTAATTCAAACTGTGAAATTAGAATTAGCATTACCATTTAACGTGGCAATTCTACCAGCCTTTTGAGAACTCCACCACTAAGCGATTATGCGGGGGAAGTTTTTGACGATGGGATATAAATATTGTAAATATTCTTTAAGTTAATATTGTAAAAATACCTTAAAGGCTAGCAAGATCCCTACTAATATAATAAATGCGAAAGTAACTCTGTCTGCATGTCTGTCTGAACCGATTTTGATGAAATTTGGTATGAAGATAGAACTGAACTAGGGAAAGGACATATTCTACTTTTTACCGCGATAACCGACATACACGCGGTCGGAGCCGCGGGCGAAAGCTAGTTGTAAATAAATAAAAAATATTGACTGAAATTAATTATAGAATGTTGGCCTTGGCGTGACGGCAAACGCAGCGTAGGAAGACCTCCCGCAAGGTGGACGGATGACCTGATTAGGCCCTGCGCGCACGGGAAACTTTTGTCACTGTGACTGTTTTGTCACTTTCATTATGTCTGTAGAATTATATGGAGATGCGCGCACGTTGCGACGTGACAATCGGATGACAAAACTGTTTTGTGCCTGCGAACAAGCCTGCGACAAAACTGTCACCGCGCCGCTAGATTTAGATACAAGCGCGCGCACGGGTGACAAAACAGTTTCTGCCCGTGCCCTAAGCCAAAAGCGGAAAGCGGAAAGGACTAACTTTTTATTTATATTTCCAGACAACAGGGGATTCTGTTTGAAATAGCATTGTAATCAAAACAGAAGTGTCTCCTAGCGTTCAATCACCACATTATCATAAAGGATCTAAGCAGTATGCCTTGAAGTTGTTCTAATAAAATATTCAAGGTTTTCTTCGAAATTACTAGAGCTTGAATTGTTTTAGAGAAAATGAAATATGATATAATTTGTTTAATTTAACACTGGTTGAAAGATTACCAGATGTTATTTAATTTTGAGAATGACACAATGATCGAAGATTCAATGTTTCGGCCCAAAAAATTAAATTTTGTACTGAATCGATTTTTACCCTTGAAAATCGACTGTCGATTTTTTGTGTTGGTATAAAAAAATATTTACAATAGTTACAATTAGCTGAATGTATTAATTTGATAGGTAATAAAAATAATTCTTATAATCGAATTCCTTGAACTAAAAAATCGATGATTTTACTGATAAGAGATCCCACAGATTGTTTAGTGAATATTTTTGTTTTTCATAAAATGGATTTGTATTTATATTTTAAATACAGAAAAGATATAGAATCGATCCTTAGGAAATCGTTTTTTTCAATAATCGATTCTTCATGTACTGATTCGAATCAAATCAAAAATCCCTACAAAATAGTTTATCCTAACGCCATTTTCCGTGCCCCGCTCTCCGCTTACTTTTGATGCCCGCTGGCGATAAGCAAATATATATAGTATATAGAAGAAGTGGAAATAAGACCAGCACTTTACGAGAAAAGATTAAAAGAATATTCTGACATATGATAAATACTAGGCATGCCTTTTAAGTTCTGTCGTTTCCATATTTAACGGCAGTTTTGAATTTGGAACAGTTCTATATTCGAATGTGTTTAAATATTGAATCTCAAAACATTTTAAATACCCCTTCTTTAAAGTGGAATAAATGTTATAATTAGTGGTTTGAGCGAAGGGAAAAGTGTACTAAACTATGTGGTGAATACTTTGAAAATATGCAGTAATTCATTAAAACTTTCTACACTCATTCGAAAACTTTTACGCCGTATGAATTCGCAAATAATGACTGTCTCCTCCAAATGCATATCGTTAAATGAACCATGGATTTACAAAAATGTTTCGTGACTGTCATTCGCCGTGTGCGCGCACTCAGATTTTAAGACGCGACGCGACATGACAAAAACTTTTTTGTCGCAGCGACAAAAGTCACCCGTCAGCGCACTGCTTAGATCGCAGGGACTCGTTGGATACAGGCCGCTACCGACCGGTCGAAATGGAAATCAATAGGGGAGGCCTACGTTCAGCAGTGGACTTCTTACGGCTGATATGATGATGATGATGATGATGAATTATAGAATAGGAGGTAGCACATAGGTGACATATTTAAAGAACTAAAGTACATATTACACCTTAAATAGGTTTTTATAACTACAAATACATGAAGATTGGGAAATAGATGGGTTTGATATATTGTTACGAGGACTCCGAAATGTCATTGAGAAGGAGGTCCTGTACCTTCGGTTTAAATACGAAACAGTTAGTGGAAATCCTAATTTGAAGGGGAAGCGCATTCAAGAGTATTATTAATACGCTCCGCTTGAATCATTTTACCCGAAAAACGAATAAAAATAATGTAAAGAAAAATTAGATCTCTTGGAGGTAGTTATATCCTATATTAATTTGCGACAGTTTCTAAAAAAATAATTTAATGATTTACAGAGAGATTGGGTGTGCAATCAAGCAAGTTACGTACCAACTGCACAGTCGTTATTTTTCGTTGGTTCTGTCGCAGGAACTTTTGTCTTCGGATGGGTGGCTGATCGCTTTGGAAGGGTACCTGCTGTAATAGGTATGTAACAGTGTCTTTTAACAAAATAATCATTTTGTGCAGATTATTGCCATTTTGTTAGACATATTGTCCTAATAGTCGTGGGTTCGATTCTCACCCATCACAGTAATTAAGTGGAGAACGTGATCATTTGTTCTGTGCCAAGTTCAATCTATATATTATACTTTCTAAATTGGGATCAGGTTACTTTGTTTCATACAAATGTGTAACTACTTGTAGCGCATTTGTGACGTATGGAAAAACGTATTATAGTGCCATCTACAAAATTCACACCAAACTACGGAGCAATTGCTAATCCTGTAACGCGATATAGAAATTCTTACGCCGATTAGCATATATACAACTTTCTAACGGTCATGACCAACCAGACTGTATCACATCGTCTTATCACCCTTACGGAGGAACATGACAACCGATTACCCACATAATTTTTGAGTTCTAAAAATAGGTGTCATTAGTTGCTTACTATCAAGTGATTCGTCTACTCTTTTGTCCCTTATTCCATTACAAAATATACTCGTCTACTTTCAGCTACAAACTTGATCGGCGGCATCGGCGGCATTGCTACTATTTTCACAAATGAAGTGTGGGACTTTATTATCTGTAGGTTTATCTGTGGTGTCTCCTTTGATAATTGCTTCATGATCCTGTATGTTTTGGGTAACTATTTCAATTAATATTCAGTATTAATTGATTAAGAACAGCTTGACTGCCTCAGTGGTGCAGTGGTAGTGTATTACTTAAAAGACATATGTTTTACGAGTAAGTTAAAAAAATCAAAGTCATATTATATCTTTTGGTTCGAACGTTATAAGTCTAAGTAAAAAGTATAATCCTAAGCTGTCGAAGTACTATACTGAAATGTCTCACATGAATTTAGGAAAATGAAATTTGATGATGCAAATGCAAAATTTCTCATATCATCATTAAATCAAATCGTTAAAAGCAAAACTAGTTTCGATGTCTATTTATATGTGAATGGTAGTGGTGGAGGTGGCAGTGGTGATATGAAATAAAGTTCAATGTAATAATTGGGGCACGATTAAAAAAAAAAACAGTAAAACTAAAATTAGACATATACTCCACTGCACGGTTGGCCTAGTGGTTTAAGCGATCGTCACGTCGCTTTCTACTGCGCCAAGTTTCGTGATTTCAAATACCACGTGGTATGGCACTAATACGGGAGTATTCTTTAAAAGAAAGAAGAAGAAAGATAATGACTTTCTACATGCGAAGTAAGGAATATAACTCTGAATCAGTCTAAATAAATATAATGAGGGAGTTCCTGTTAGATAACAAATTTGAAACCTCTTTTGCGTTCTTTGATCATTAACTACTTATTAAGTTAAACTAAATGGTCTCCTAGACAAAACTGATTCATAGCTCTTCTCATACCTTTACCGATCGAAACTTTTGATAACTATTAACTCTAACAGAATGCTAATTAAATCTTTAACATTATCCATTCATTAGGCTGCTTCAAGGTGCTATGCTGGGTCCTCGTTTATTTATTGTTTACATGTCTCATTTTATAAATAACATTCAGTGTTATTGGTTTTATACAGAGGACAGGATATACTTTATTTAAACATGCTATCGACATTTAAGGATATCATTATCAACAGACTTTAAAAATACTCTACATTAAATAGAGTAGTGGGTAAACTAAAATTGAAAATGTAACTGGAGCAAGAAATTCTTTATAACATTGATCTTTCCTTAGCAAGGAGTTTTTGGCCTTCCGTACCACACTGTATACCACACGTCAAAAACTGATTCTCAATAAAACTTAAGAGTACATTACTTCTCACGAAAAGGCTGAACAAATTGCTTCCATTAAATGTTAACAACGATGTTTACTAAATCCAAAGCAAAGCAGACAATAATAAGCTATTTATTTAACTTCAGCAATTTCCTTTTGCGCAATTTTCTCTATTATTTACTATTATGTTAAAAGACGAAATGACTGAACAATAGACCAAGATGACTTATTATTAGCTAACAACGGAAACATTACAATAATTTATTGTGATTTAAAACACTAAATTGCGAGTAAGTGCAACAGAAACACTATTGTTACCATATTTTATCCTTACAATTGTGTTTATACACATAAATTACTTTGTTTTTAAAAGGTTAAGTAGCTGAACATATGGGTTTTTTACTAATACGCACATTAGGACAACACCTCCCGCATAAGGGAGACAACTCCCGCATTAGGAATATACATTAGGTGTCGCGGGGGACTTTACAAAAATACATGAAACGGACACAAAGAACACCCAGACTCAGAACAACAATTTGTGAACCACACAAAGTTTTATCCCACGTGAGATTTGAATCCACGACACTTGGCGCAGTAGAAAGCGGCGTGGCGACCGCTTAAACCACAGGCCAACCGTGCAGTCTGTTATGGGCGTTTTCGTGATTCGGAATTCACCTTGAGCAGTCGGTCCCGGTTGTTATCAAAGATAATAGTTGTGAAATTTAGTTGGAGGCCTTCGGGCGGCTTAAAAACATCCAACGACAAGATTACGTAACCACGACGTTCCTTGCCAGTCCAAAACCCGCACTCGGCCAGCGTGGGGACGTATGGCCTGAACCCTCTCCTAAGAGGAGACATGAGTCCAGTAGTGGATCATCCTCGTTGGTCTAGTGGTAAGCGTATGCGGCTGCTGATCAAGAGGTCTCGGGTTCGATTCCCGGGTCGGACCAAATATTATTTGTGTGATTCACAAATATTTGTTTCGGAGTCTGGGTATTTTCTATGTATAATATGTATGTATTTACAAATAAAAAATGATTTTAATACAGCCGAATACAATTTCAAGAATCTATTTTGTAAATTCTTTTTTTTTTAGATTATTCTTGTTTCAGTACTTGAGTACGTGGGCTGCAAATACCGCACTGCAGTCGCCAATTTGGCATTGGCATTATCCTTCGCGGTCGCCGGCATTTCACTGCCATGGATAGCATATTATGTTGCTGACTGGCGTATTTTATTGTGGATTACTTCACTACCTATGTTCCTTGCATTACTAATGCCTTGGTTCTTGCCTGAAAGTATGAAGTAAGTTTAGTGTTCAATTATTGCTATTATACTAAAATAGTACCCAGAATAATTATCTTTTGATAGGTTTAAGTTCAGGCAGTTTTTCTGGCGCCCTCGGTGGCACAGTGGTAGCATATGCAGCTAAGGTACTTGATGTCTCGGGTTCGATTCCAGGTTGGACCAAATGTTAAGATCAGCAAATATTTGTTGCAGAATTTGAGTGTTTTCTATATGTAACTAGCTGTCCCGGCAGACGTCGTCCTGCCCTTAACAGATTCCCATAAAAAAGTCATCCCCTATTTTCTTAATAAAGGTTTCCCGCTTTTCTGTAGAAATTTTCCTGAATTTTCTTTGCTATAAACCTCACGGAGCCCGAGACCTTTCCAACGAATGCAAAACCGTGGAAATCAGTTCGTGCGTTCTGGAGTTATAGCGTCAGGAAGGAAAATCCGACTTATTTTTATATAGTAGATATGTGTGTATTAAAAAAAAAGGATTTTTGTATTTATGTCATTTGTCTAGTACCCATGTTCATGTTCATCTCTGCGTAGTACGGAACTAGATGTCATTGTGTGTGAACTGATACTGGAGTTTTTCCTGATAAATGCTCTGCCCCAAATTACAAATGCAAAAACGTAGAAAAAATAGAAACTACTACAAGATTTACTCTGTTAACATAGAAATTAATCATTGTCATAATTGTTATATTTTCTTCTTCGAGATTGTCACAGGTCAGTAAAATACCGATTTTTTGTTTCCAGATGGTTGGTAAGCAAGGGTCGCGTCGAAGAAGCTGTAGCAATACTCAAAAAATTTGAGGCTATGAACGGAAACAAGATTCCCGATGACGTTATGGATGAATTTAGAGTAAGTAAGGTTAAGAAGCTTCATTCAAAGAAAGCCAGTATATGTATCACTTATCGCCATAAAGAGTAGCCTTTTGCCTTACTCAAGATTCAAAATATCTCCATGCGAAATCTAATAGAAATCAGTATAGTTAAGTGCAGTTAAAGTGTAACAGACTGACAGGCAGACAAACTAGAATAGTAATAGCAAAAAAAACACACTTTTATAACTATAAAAAGCTTTAAACAGATAATGACAACGATAAAATAAAATAAGACTTTTCCAACAATCAAAGTTGAGACTCTTTGACAATTTGAAACACAAGAAAAGCAACGTAAATTTTTCATAAGAAAAGGTTTAAAATAGTACATTGTTCACCGAGGGAGGAAAGGTACCGATTACTAGCGAGGGAGCAGTTTGTGGCCCGAAGGCGAAGCCTAGGGCCACAATACTCCCGAGGTAGGAATCTGACTTTCACCCGAGTGCTACACAATGCTTTATACTACACCTGTGAGGAACATTTAAAGTATTTATAAAATTAAATCAAAACGTAAGACACCATGTAAGACACAATTTAGCTTAGAATTTGACCAATATTTCGCGCTTCTTTTGTTTTATTTTTATTCTTCACAAAAGGATGTCAGTGGCACGGAGATTCCATATTTAAATTATATGAAAACTCCTTGGGCAGGCGCGCGCCATAGATAAGATAACACAAAATTCATACAACTTTCTCTCCCGCTAAAACACGTTAGAAATGGATTTTCATACATTTTTTCCTCCCACTTATTCAGGTCAAGGAAAAGACTAACGTTCTCTTTTCATTTTCAGGGAATATTGACTATTGTTCCGATCAGGTGTAGTATAAAAATTAGTACATACTTACAAATAAATATTTCGGACATCTAACACTTAACATCGTCTAGTTCCAAGCTAAGCAGAGCTTGTATTATGGGTACTAGAAAACTATCGACTACCGACTACCGACCGATCGAACCCTCTTGATCTACCTTTATATATATAATTCTTCTGTGAGTGTGTATGTCACTGAACTTCTCTCAAACGACTGGACCGATTTTGATGAATTTTTTTGTGTGTGTTCAAGGGGATCTGGGAATGGTTTAGATTCGCAATTGGACCCGGTAGGTGGCGCTGCGATCAAGTTCTGGAATTTTAAAGTGGGGCGGTACGAAGTTCGCTGGGTCAACTAGTAATATATAATATTTAATTCACACATGTTGTAGTTTTTTTCATCGATATCCAGAATAACAAGAAACAAAAACAGACAGCTGTTCTCTCTAGAAGTGACTAGTTTCATAATGACATCATCCATTGTCTATGCATATGTATATTACAAAATTTAAAAACTATGGTTTTTTTACAGATGTTTGGGGAGAAAGCCAAATTAGAAGAGAAACAATCAGTATTAGCCATGTTGTCTAGCAAAGAATTGCGTTGGGCTATGTTCAGCATGATAATAGTATTCATGGGCTGTGGCACTGTTTTCGATGGTCTATCGCGCTTGTCTGACTCATTTGGCTTGAGTTTCTTCGCTATCTTCAGTTTTAATGAAGTCTTCGAATTCGCAGCAATTTTATTCGTCATTGTTATTCTTGATAGGTATGTATTGGAAATTCTGAATAAGAATTTATTTAATCTTATTAAAATATGTAAAAAATTTACCTACTTAAAATTATCTCTTCTACTATTTCTTTTAATCATTTGTAGGTAACTATCTGTAAAGTAGAAAAATTCTCCACAGAGTTGTAAACTTCGTTATTAATTTAGCTTTGGGAACAATTAATCAATGGGGAATTAACTAATTTAAATTTGGAAAGGGATGATGTAAAGTAATTTTGTCTTTGTTTTCAGGTTAGGGAGAAGGAATTCGGCAACAGGGTCTTCATTTATAGCCAGTGTTTTACTGCTGATCGCTCTCTTCGTGCCTGAAGGCAAAGTATTATTTTCAATCCTTTTTTAGGGTTCCGTAACCAAATTTAAAAAACGGAACCCTAATAGGTTCATCATGTCTGTTTGTCTGTCCGTCCGTATGTCACAGTCATTTTTTTCCGAAACTATACGAACTATACTTTTAAAACTTGGTAAGTAGATGCATTCTGTGAATCGCATTAATATTTTCACACAAAAATAGAAAAAGAAAAACAAAAAAATTTGGAGGTTCCCCATACTTATAACTGAAACTCAAAAAAATTATTATATCAAACCCATAATGTGTTTCGTATGGGTTTGATGATAGGTCTTCAAAAATGATATTAAGGTTTCTAATATCTCTTTTTTCTAAACTGAATAATTTGCGCGAGAGGCACTTCGAAAGTGGTAAAATGTGCCCCCCCCCTGTAACTTCTAAAATAAGAGAATGATAAAACTAAAAAAAATATATGATGTACATTACCATGCAAACTTCCACCTAAAATTGGTTAACGAGATCTAGTACGTAGTGTTTTTCAATAAGTCATAAATCGTAAACCGCAAATAACCTTTCAGACAATGAATACACTATTATTATAACTTATTGCAGCAAAAAGTCTGTTATAGACATAAAAAGACTAACAGGTGAAGCTAATGCAAGTATGTTGAAAATATGATCACCTACTTTTTTGAAGTTTGTAGCTTTACTTGTAAAGATGGATTGAGGAACATACATACGTTATGGTCAGCACTAAGTAAGTTTTACATCCTCAAAAGAATATTAGATAGACGTACCTTGTTCATGGTGTATTATGCACTGACGGATTCAGTTATTAGTTATGAGTTAAGTTGTTACGGACTAACATTTAAAACGTATATAGAAGAAATTAAAAAGATACCGTTAAGGTTTTTAAAAATAATTGTAGATAAAAGAATTAAAATATACATAAAGAAAACTATAATAAGTTATTTTCCGAATGTACTAGAATACAATAGCATTAGAATCATATCACAGCGAAGAGCATAAGATAAAGCAAAAAAAAGTTATAGTGTATAAAGAAGGGGAAATTAGAGCAGTTAAAAGTAAATAATTATTATGGAGAAAGGACTAGGAAGTATCTAGTACCAAAGTTATGTAATAAATAACAAATACTGAGAGAGGATAAAGAAATAAAATGTAAATTTAAACTTAAACTAAAAGAAATGTTTGGATATGGTAATATATTAAAATGTGTACTTAAATAAGGAAGTATGTACCCAAAAATACTGAGGTTATACAAATGTATGTATTGTTTGTTTCTTATATAAATTAGTTTTTTTTTAGTTAGTATACCGTTGTAGTAATAGTTTAAAAAGTAGCATTAATAGTAGATTAGTAGCCAAGGGCTGTAAGGCATCAATTGCAGCCCGAGATATTTAGGCGCACGAGCGCAGCGAGGGCGCCTATAGTTCGAGGGTGCAATTGGTGCTTACACCCGAGCTAACTATTCTGCTTTACATCTCGATTGTGAGGTAAGTATAAAAAAACCGGCATTATAAGAATAAAACATTTTATCTTCAGCTTCCATTTTCATTGAATCGGGAGAGCAGCTTATATCTTCATCAATTGAAGAACTCATGTTTTTTCCTAATTAGCACGTAATTAAAAAAAAAAAACAAAAACCAACA
This sequence comes from Phragmatobia fuliginosa, assembly GCA_932526445.1. Lineage (NCBI taxonomy): Eukaryota > Metazoa > Arthropoda > Insecta > Lepidoptera > Erebidae > Phragmatobia > Phragmatobia fuliginosa. The sequence goes on along the minus strand of OW052058.1, from coordinate 4,790,634 downwards.
ATATTTAAATTAAAAGTTTTCTATACCCGCCTCTTTTCATTTTTTTTTTCCCATTTGGCAGGGAACTTGGCTCGCACTTCTGTGCATTTGCCAGCGTCAAGTTTTAGCCTCTTTTCATTAAAGAAAAACAAGTAAAGAACTTTTTTTGTTTTCAAGAATGAAATTGAGCTTCGCCGTTCGATATTTAAAATTGATGACTTATAAACTCACACGAAGACAAAGCTGAATAGCAAAGCGACCTCTTTGGTCATTGGGCTGAATGCATGATGTCTTTGCCAGTATGATGGTTAGATGTACGCAAAGTTTTTGAAAGAAAGAAGTGTTTTTTTTTTAATTACTTACCGCCCTAGGGCTTTTCTAGCTACATTATTACCCTAGAGCGTTACAAGCCCCGTTTGGAGGTAATAAGAACCTACTTACCGAACATGAGAGATGTAAAGAACATATTAATCAGAAAGCTGGTTTCCATAGTGAAGGCTCTACCTACCTGACTGTCTTGTTTGTCTGATGGTTAGCGTATGCGACTGGCTAATCAAGAGGTCTTGGGTCGGATCAAAATATAGTAACTATTTATTAATCTGTGGCGAAATGTTTGTTTTGGAGTTTGGGTGTTTTCTATTTATAATATGTATGTATTTACAAATTGGTATGTTTATGTATTTATATCAGTTGTTTAATACCCATAATATAAGCTCTGCTTAGTTTGGTACTAGACGATGTTGTGTGTAAGATGTCCGAAATATTTATTTATTATAATTATTTTGAAATCAAACGGCAATATATGTATATTTGAGTTTATCATTATTATTACTCTATATTTGTACATTTTTGACTTGCAGGTCTTCCTCAGGCGATTCTTGCAATATTATCACGTTTCTTTATGACTACGACCTACACATCTAGTATGCAGTGGTGTACAGAGGTAATACCGACACCATTTCGGGCTTCGGGCATGTCAATACTACACATGAGTGCATTTACGGCCAATATATTTTCACCTTTCATTGTATACGCTGTAAGTATAATTTTCTTTTTTGATAGATTAGTCCTTATGACTTTTTTGAACGCATTTTATTAACTGATCATTTCATTTGTATTATTTTTTTTAAGTTTAAGCCTACCAATGTGAGTCTACTTTGCCTGATGGAAAGCATGAGTAGAATCCAGGAGTAGGGGTCAACATCCGCATTGTGAGGGTAAGCAATGCAGTATGGTGACCCATGCCATGGCGGCCTGGTTGGATGTTTCTGCATCATTCTAGCGGCCTCTGGAAGCCGGAAGAATGATGCAGAATGATTGGGGCTTTGGTCTCCGACTCACCAACGAAATACGACAGCAAGAGTGCTGTCATTCTTAGGATAGTCTTCTGTGTGAGGGTAGTACTGCCCCGGTCGAGCCGTAAATTAATTTTAGCGGGTTTCCCCTTCATTGCATTCCTGCTCACACAGAGGCATATAACCCAGGTTGATATAAGCAAAGCTTCGTGTGGCAAATAAAAATACATAATGAAATCGGATTTTTTTTTTATGAGATCTGTCATAAAAACTTACCCATTTTGAATAAGATATCAAAATATTAATTCTAAGGCGTATATATGGTAAAACAAATCTTTATAAGTTGGTCTTCTGTAAGAAGGTAGTACACTCCAGTTGAGTCGACCCGTTCGTACTAAAATCAGCCTGTTTACCTTGAAAAAGTAGTAAGAAGTTTTTTTCTTTATTTTTTTATTTGCCTTAAAGAAGGCTTACAGACTAATAATACATAAAACGTAACAACCAAATTGCTTATAACAAGCCTCCACACATGTAATATAATTAATAATAATATGTTAGTTTTAAGGGTTCTGTAGCCAAATGGCAAAAAACGGAACCCTTATAGATTCGTCATGTCTGTCTGTTTGTCTGTCCGTCCGTATGTCACAGCCACTTTTTATATTAAAGTTTATTAAATTATATTAAATTATTTTTTTATCAAAATATTAAATTATATTAAATTGTGTGTATTTAGGAATATATAAGTATGTCTATGTCTAGTTCAGGATAAAAAGGTCCGAGGCCTACTCAGAGCAGGGTATCTGAGACCTGCCGTCGGGGTGCTTTTTAGTGCAAACATTACTTATGTACTCCCAGTTTCCGATGAACCGGATATCCAAGCGGATTTTCCACCACATCAACAAAAACTGGCATGTTTTAGTTCAGCAGAGGCTGATGACGATTTTATTTTTATTTTACAGGCTCGCGTATGGGACATGTTGCCGATGGTGATTTTCACAATAGTATCATTCATAACAGCGGCTGTCTGTTTGACGTTACCGGAGACCAAGGGCTTGCCGCTGCCACAGACGAAAGCAGATGGTGAAAACATAATCAGGGAATACTCTTTATGCAGGTAAATCTCAAAATAAACTTTAAAAGCCGTGTTGATCAGAAATCAATGTTGGATAAAAAGTAAAGATGGCGATTCTTTTTGGCGGCCTATGTATGTTTGCAAGTATGTTAATTGACTTGGTGGCACAGTGCCTGAGGTCTCGGGCTCGATCCCAGGGTCGGACCGAATATTATGGGTACTAGACAACTGATACAAATATATAAACATACTTTGTTTTTTTGCAAATACACATAAATTTTACAAAGAAAACACCCAAAAACTTGTATAAGCTCTGCTTAGTTTGGGACTAGATGGCGTTGTGTGTAAGATGTATGAAATATTTATTTATTTATGTTTCGAACTGACTTTAAGAATGAGGTATACTCCGAAGTAGAGTTTTAGTTCTTCAACTTATTCTTGTTACTAATTATCAGATGTCATTTAAGATAATCACGACAAATTAGTTTCTAATTTCAATATCTTTTTTCCAGAAAACGAAAAAAGACTGAAGACATGAAGATATCAACAATAGAAGCTAATTATAGAATTATGTAAATACAAATTTTTGCTACTGACTTCTGTGATATCGTTGCAGTAAAAACTGTGTGAGGAATCGATCGAATCAAAATGAAGAGAATCGAATAATCACTTAACTATGTTACTTAATAATAAAACTCATGAAGTTATTTAGAAAGTATTTGGTTGAGCATTGTTGTGATATTTAATTTATTATTGTAAATAAAATATTCTTAAGGCCAGTTTTACCACTCTCCGATAAAGTTTCTGAAAGACTATCATCATCATCATCATCAACTTGAGTCTATCGCAGTCCTCTGCTCGACATAGGCCTCCCACATTGCACACTTTGATCAATTTTGGGCTTCTCGCATCCAGCTCCTGCCAGCCTTTCTGCGCAAATCGTTACTCCATCTGGCCTGTAGGCGTCCTGAAACAAAAGTTATTAATCAGTGCGTCCTGCCTATCATGACATACGGAACCGAGACGTGGACACTTACGGTACGGTTGGTCCACACCTTCAAAGTTGCTCAGCGTGTTAGAGAAAGGGATATGCTTGGCGTTTCTCCGAGGGATCGTATCAAGAATGATAGACTATAATAAACTTGTTTACGAAATAATGTCAGATTTTGATTTCACTAGGCTTGTAAGGGACATATATATTGGTATTAATGCTCTTGGTAACATCACCAAATTTAAGTCGACTAAAATTTGTTGTTGGATTATGTACTTTAATCTCATTGACTTACAGTCCACTTTTCGATATCGCACGAATGGATGTTTAGATCAGAACCAATCAAAAGTTTATTGAGGAAATACGCTTGTTCATTAGTTAAAAACCCTTTACAAACATCCATCGAAGTTTAGTCGCCGTGTAAATCAAAAAATTCTCTTAGAAACTCTTTATTGTTTTTAAAAGACCTATCTAATGATACCCCACATAATGGGTTAGCCGTGAGAAAAAAAAAACATCCCCACTTTACGTGGAGGTACCCCAAATAAAATATTTTTCATTATTTTTATTGTAGCACTTTGACGACGATCGACGTAATTACAATACATATTCATGCAAATTTTCATCTCTCTAGCACTTACCGTTTGGACGGTAAGTCGAGGACGGACGGACGGACGGACGGACGGACAGACGGACATGACGAATCTTTAAGGGTTCGAATTCATAAAATTCGGAACTCTAAAAAGTGAAGAGAAATTATAGTAGGATGAAACCTATTGTAAAAGGAGGAGAATATTACAAAAATTAAAGGAAAAATAATTTACGGGCGATCTGAGGTCGGGAAGGGGGAGAGGGGGGGTTTTAAGGGAAAATATGGCTTATCTCGATTTCCGGCAAAACTACAAGTCCTATGGAAAAAAGTTCAATGGCAAAGTTGTAGGTAATAAGATCTAAATTTTTTGCATTCACACCTTTTTCACGTCTAATTTTATGTGAAAAATTCAAAAAACCAAGTTTTTGTTTTTTATTTTTATAATTTACAAATAAAATTATTCTTACAAGAAATTTAGTGAAAACTTACCATTTTATGTCCTGAATACACTGTAATTTATTTGATTTGAAATATTTATTTTTTCACCTCATTTTGACTTAATTACCGAAAAAAAACCCTTTCGAAAATTACCCGTCAAAATATCAACTTCTTTAAAAGAAATGGGGTGTTTTCTATTCGATGAAATCTCTACATTCCGATGGTGTAATTTTTTTTATATATTTCCTTAGATTCTTCTCAGAAAATTCAAGAAATAAAAAAAACTCGAATTCGATTTTTTTAATCGTTATTGAGATATTTATTAAAATTTACATTTTAATCGTGTTGAATTTTTCACATAAAATTTGACGTTATGTGAAAAAAGTGTGAATGCAAAAGATGTAGATCTTCTTATTACCTACAACTTTGCCATTGAACTTTTTTCCATAGGACTTGTAGTTTTGCCGGAAATCGAGATAAGCCATATTTTCCCTTAAAACCCCCCCTCTCCCCCTTCCCGACCTCAGATCGCCCGTAAATTATTTTTCCTTTAATTTTTGTAATATTCTCCTCCTTTTACAATGGGTTTCATCCTACTATAATTTATTTTGTTTTCAAACATTATCGGCACTGGTCTAATTTTATTGGGGTATTATAGTTTTAGCGGACTTTTTAAAAACAACTTCCACACCAGGTACATTCTTGTGTAGCGGAGGACTTTACAAACATACATGAAATGGATATAAAGAATACCCAGCCTCAGATTAACAATTTGTTGTACACATAAAGTGTGGTACCATGTGAGGTTCGAACTCACAACACTTGGCGTTGTAGAAGCGGCGTGGCGATCGCTTAAACCACTAAACCAACTATGAAGTCAAATAATTGTAAATGCATTGTAGTTAAATGAGGAACTTAGATGACTGCTTCGTAGAAATCAATGTTATCAATTAGCTTTTGCCCGTGGCTCTAACTGCCTGCATGACGTTTATCGCGGTGAAGATTGTTCTGTGTTCTTTTTCGAGCATCGAAAAGTATATCTATGCAAGATTTCATTGAATTACCTAAGCATAAAAAGTCGTATCCAATAGATAATTGTTATGTTTACGTATTAATGCGTTAATTTTGTATGACGTTTTCCAAGTGAGCGCATTTTAGCAGTTAAGCCTCTAGAACTCCTGAACTAACAAAGCCATCTAATTTCTTATAGTTTTCCTTCAAAGTTCATTATATGGACCACCTTCACGAATTTTTTCAGATTTTTTGAGGCAGCCGTTTAGCTTTTAGAGGGGGGGGGGGACGCCCTGTTTTTACAAAAAAGTGCCCTTTAAAGTAGAATATCCCGCGAACGGATACTTAAATCAAAAAATTGTCTTAGAAACCGTTTATTGTTTTTTAAAATACCTATCTAATGATACCCCACTCGATGGGGTAGCCGCGAGAAAAAAAATTCATCCGCACTTTACGTATAGGGGAGGTACCCCTAATAAAAATATTTTTCATAATTTTATTGTAGCACTTTGTCGGCGTAATTACAACACATATTCATGCTAAGTTTCAACTTTCTAGCGCTTACCGTTTGGACGGTAAGTCGAGGACGGACGGACGGACAGACGGACGGACGGACGGACGGACAGACGGACATGACGAATCTATAAGGGTTCCGAGTGATATACTTCGGAACCCTAAACATGGACTGTAAACTAATGAATTTAAAGTATCCACAAATATTTCTTTAGTTAAGTTTGGTTTAGTGATTTTAAAGACAGAATTACGGCCGATATGTATGTCAGATAATCATACCATTTTATAAATTCACAAGCAACTCTGTCGGTTACAGTTTCACTTCTAAACTGCTGCATCGATTTTGATGAAATTGCTTATTATAATAATCAGAAATCTTTATTTATCTGTTAAATCGTGTTTATATATCAGAGAACTATCTGAAACTTTATCAGGAACATTTGAAACTGGTCCTAAGAGTTGGATCTACTTATGTAACAAGAAAAAATTTCACACACTGCCAAATCGCGATAATTATTCTTTTCTTCTTAAAGGTAAATCCTTATTTCAATTTTGGTATGTGTGGGAAGTGTCCTTAATACATAAGTGACCTACTGACAATTGTACATTGCTTATCAATGGTTACGTATAATACACATATATGTATGTTAAGATATATTTAAGGTAAAGCATTGCGAAATAAAATTTGGGCCCTGAGGAAATAAAATTATATTACAGGTATTCTGTTTTTATTTATTTTAAAACTATTACAATGACACATATAACTAATTAGCTCTTCTCTACCTCCCTTTTTGCGGCAAATTGGCGATGATTTTGTTGATAATATCATCGAATTCATCCTCTTAATTTTATTGATGTCTAGTTCAGTATCAAATAGAAGTTAATCGGAGACACATGCTTGTTTATGAGTCCATAACTTATTTTCGAGAGTCACGTGTTCGATGAATGGAACGTCAACTGAACGTTTGTTCGAATGGAGTTTATTTGAAATAATCTTTTATCGCAAAACGCTTCTTCGACTGAACGATTCATCAAATTCTGTGTCAACCTATCGCTGTCCACTGCTGGACGAAGGTCTCAGCCAAGGAACGCCAACCAAATCAAATCGAAAACATATAACAAACATGTATCGAAGACAGCAAATTGTTGATATAGGTATATCACAATTATAATATTTAAAGCAGGCACCACACTTCGCTATGCGCTATTCGTTATGCGGGTTATTCGCGCGCATACGACGAAGTGTGGAGAGTATGTTCGTTCCGTTCACCATAAAAATTACAATGACACATCTCTACAACACATATTTGCCTTATTTGATGCTTATTTGGCATACCAGTTCGAAGTGTGGATGGCATGTTTGTTGTTTGCGCGCATAACTAATATTTGGGCGAATACGGCGTAGACACCTAACGAATAGCGCATAACGAGGTGTGGTGCCTGCATTATATTTGGGCGAATACGGCGTAGACTCATAACGAATAGGGCATAACGAAGTGTGGTGCCTGCATTACATAGTTGTGAGTGTAAAACTAGAGTCCCAATGATGCAGTAGCGTCCCACTAGACCGCCATAGTGTTAAATTATATGTTATATTATACTCCGACACGTCCTTAATATGTCATCATCATCAACAGCCTTTAACAGTCCACTGCTGGACATAGGCCTCTCCTTTGAAAGGAGGTTTTGGCCTACTATACCACGCTGGCCAGACGGGTTGGTAAAGGGTTTGTTTCAAGTTTTACTTCTCTTGGCAGTGATGTTAGCTGTTAGCTATTTTGTTCCTTTAGTCGCCTCTTACGACACACATGGAATGAATAGGGGTGGTGACACTTTGTATTCTTAATCCGTCACCACACGGACAATTACCACAACCTTAATATGTGATTCTTGTTAAAGATATAAAATACGTTCAGATGTCCAAATATGTATTGTATGACGTTGTCGAGTTTTTTATAATTGGGAAATTGTAGTCTCTGCGCTGAGAGTGTTTTTCAGCCATGGTTGAGGATGTCAATGAGGCTAAGAGTAAGGAATGATGTGCTTCTAGCTGATTCACGGTCACGTCACGACGGTCAGTCTTAACGGAGATCGCCTAACTGCACAGACTTGTGGTAATGTGAGCGCTGTAGATGACCCGAGACAGGTGACCCGATACGGCGGGGATGTCGTCTGAGGCGAATCGGTGTTTCACATTAAATTGTGGTGAACGGTGAGAGACGCGACATCGTGCTGCCTTGGGATGTACCTCAGTCATGAAGACTCCAAAATAAAACAAATGTAAACCTTCTGTACAATATTAAATATTGAAGGCTGTTGATTAAATTTAAACGTCTGTGTACATTTACACACACACACACACACACACACGCACACACGCACACACACACACACACACACACACACGCACAGAGAGAGAGACACACGTTTACAGGTGTACAGATAGTCTACTTGTTTAGGCTCTAGACTCTAGAGCCTAAACAAGTAGGTAACTTTATATTGCGATAACCGACGTTTACGCGATGTGCTTCTTTCTAGCTGATTCACGGTCACGTCACGACGGTCAGTCTTAACGGAGATCGCCTAACTACACAGACTTGTGGTAATGTGAGCGCTGTAGATGACCCGAGACAGGTGACCCGATACGGCGGGGATGTCGTCTGAGGCGAATCGGTGTTTCACATTAAATTGTAGTGAACGGTGAGAGACGCGACATCGTGCTGCCTTGGGATGTACCTCAGTCATGAAGACTCCAAAATAAAACAAATGTAAACCTTCTGTACAATATTAAATATTGAAGGCTGTTGATTAAATTTAAACGTCTGTGTACATTTACACACACACACACACACACACACACACACACGCACACACGCACACACACACACACACACACGCACAGAGAGAGAGACACACGTTTACAGGTGTACAGATAGTCTACTTGTTTAGGCTCTAGACTCTAGAGCCTAAACAAGTAGGTAACTTTATATTGCGATAACCGACGTTTACGCGGGCGGAGCCGCGGGCGCAAGCTAGTTTATCATACACCATTATAAGAAACTTGCTGCGCCCCGCGATGTTAACCGCGTATTTTAGCCATTTTCAAAATATCATTATATATATATATATATCTCGATTATTGCAGTAAAAAGTAGTCTATGTGTTATTCTGATGTATCAGCTATATTACTGTAAAGTTTCATCCAAATCCCTCCAGTAGTTTTTGCGTGAAAGAGCAACAAACGTACATACACACATACATACTCGTTTATAAGATTAGTAGGATTAAAAGTTAACTTACTTAAATACTTTGTTACTATGACGTGACAAATATGCGTCTAATATTATGCATTATATTTATAATTGTATATTTAGGGTACGCGTCCATTGGCCCGCGCCGGACGTACCGCACGCACGACACGCAACGGATTGAACGTATTTGCCTTGCTCATAAATGCCGGCGTTCGGTGCGGGCGGCGCGGATAGTGGACGCAGCACTATGTGAAATCATACAATCAAAATTAAATCCGTTGTGTGCCGTGCGTGCGGTGCGTCCGGCGCGGGCCAATGGACGCGCACCTTTAAGGTCTTATAAAGGTATGTTGCAATTGAGTTCAAAGATTTGATAACATTGTTTGTTTGTTTCAAGTACAACTAACAAACCATTTAAAACAATAAAAATCAAATATTTTACTTTGTTTTATCAGCGACTTGAGTTCTTAACTAACAGCCTCGACGTGCACTTACATTAAATAATAAATATAACTATTTCGGACATCTTACACACAACGTCATCTAGTCCCAAACTAAGCAGAGATTGTATTATGGGTACTAGACAACTGATATAAATACATAAACATATTTTTTTTGTAAATACATTGGCAAATATATGCATATTATACATAGAAAAATATCCAAACTCCGAAACAAATATTTGGGGATCACACAAACGTTTGGTCCGACTCAGGAATCGAACCTGAGACCTCTTGATCAGCAACCGCATGCACGGACAACTAGACCAACAAGGCAGTCATTTTTGTGTCATTTCTCCGAGGTTAGAATCGAACCCAATACTTCTTGCCTCTGACTGTTTTTAGACTTTCGCGACTTTATTATAAAGGTCGGAAAATAGAAGGTATCGTAACCTTTATAATATTCTTGCCTCTGGTAGATGGCCGGCATACGGAGCCGAGGCTTGGACACTTACGGTACGGTTGGTCCATAAGCTTAAAGTTGCTCAACGTGCTATGGAAAGGGCTATGCTCGGCGTTACTTTTATCGAGACGCGGTCTCCACTCCAGAACTTTTCTGCCCCAACGGCCATCAGTTCTGCGGCTAATATGGCCAGCCCATTGCCACTTCAGCTTGCTAAACCGGTGGGCTATGTCGATTACCTTAGTTCTCTGAGGGATCGTATCAGAAATGAGGTGATCCGTCAGAGAACTAAGGTTGGGAAAACTGATGGCCGTTGGGGCAGAAGAGTTCTGGAGTGGAGACCGCGTCTCGATAAACGTAGTGTAGGACGCCTACAGGCTAGGTGGAGTGACGACCTGCGTAAGATGGCTGGCAGGCGCTGGATGCGAGAAGCCCAAAATCGATCAGACTGGTGTGCAATGGGAGAGGCCTGTGTCCAGCAGTGGACTGCGATAGGCTGATGATGATGTTAGATGGCGGCATCTAGTCCCTAACTATGCAGAGCTTGTATTTTGGTACTAGATATAAATACATAAACATATTTTATTCAGAAGACACCCAAACTCCGAAACTAATATTTTCGGATCACACAAACATTCGGTCCGACCCGGGAATGGAATCCGAGATATCTTGATGAAAAGCCGAATACACCAACCACTAGACCAACAAGGCAATCAAATGTAACGTAACATATGTACGTTTTTCCAAAAGATAGCTTACAACTTACAACTAGACTCAGAACAACAATTATTGGGTCACAAAATATAGTCCCTTGTAGGTTTTGAACTTACAACACTTGCGTAGTAGAAAACAGCGCGATAACCGCTTAAATCACCACACCATAGGTATCAATATAGGTATTTAGATCAGTTGTCTAATACCCATAATACAAGCTCTTCTTGGTTTGGGACTATATAATGCTGTGTGTAAGATGTCCGAAATATTTTATATAATTATCAATATGGTATTTATATTCAACCTTGATGAGTTATTACCAATGGTTTAAACAGATTATGTAAACGTATTAGAAATTATACTATGGAAATATCATATAACTTTATAAGCGTTATTTTTAATAACAGGACTGCCATTTATCATTAGATAGGTCTTTTAAAAACATCAGTCAGGAACATCAGTCAAAGAGTCAGGAATGAAGAAGTACTTCAGCGTGTCGAGAAACCCCAAAAACTCAGACCAAAAGTTATAATTAATAAATATTTTTTATTAAATATTCTTTAAAATGAGGAAAGCCGACCCCACTTAAAGTGTGAAGGGGCTAGGAAGAAGAAGAAGTATTATTACAACACAAATATTCCAAATGCAGTCGTAATAAAATTTCTTCGCATTCGACTTGTTTGATAATGTTCATAGAAATGCGATATCAGCAGCTTTTTTAGCCATAAAGTAACCTTTTGCCCCTATTCGCCCTTTCATTCATGAATGAACCTCGACAGCAATAATTTAGTTACCTAAACTTACAAAATGAAAATATATTTCTTAATAAATATACAAGATTTGGATGATTAACTTATTTTAACCTTAATGATTAGAATATAGACTTAATGAGAATTTAGGCAATGTTAATTGTTAAATAGTTTTATGAAAAGATCTGACTAAGTTATAACTTATTTACTTACCACTTACTACCAAATTACAACTTTAAACTCATTGATACGTAACAGCAATATTTCAAATTAGTGATCTGCCTCATTTAGGCAAGAAGACCTGCGTTTTGGGCATGAATGTCCGGCTGTGTATATTTTGTTAATCTGGGGGCAGGGCAGTGGCCCTGCCAAGTCATATCAGGCAATTTACAACCTTTATAAATTAGTTGTTGATCAAATTAGAAACCTGAATTTTCAGTAACCAAGTAGGACTTGAATAAACACAGCATATTTTAAAAATCATTCTATTTGATTTACTGGAGATTAAGAATTATAATAAAGAGTCAAAGTTTCTTAATTTTGTCATTTTCTCACTGACCGATCATCGTATTTAGCGTCTAGTGATACATCAAGTGAAAACTAAACATATTCCGGTTTTCTAGACTACAACTGAATAATTAACTTTGCAATCCCTCATGCATACACGTATACATATACGTTATATAGTTATGTTTACAGTTAATGAATCAGTGTACCTGTGAATAATATGTCTTTAATACAATGGAATCATAAAGTTAGATAAGTACTAAGGGTAACAAGTGTTCCAAGGTAACTTGTTATATTCTCAACGGAATGAAAAAGCAAAAATGGTTCATGTCTTATGAAGTTCTACCAACATCTTACCAAGTATCAAGTAAATGTACTAAATGGTCCAAAATAACCATAAAAGAAAGAACACTAATCATTATATCTGCGGCTGACGGAGGTACCTTGCCCTCGCCGCGAATTCCATGTATCCGGTCCATTTCAGACAGGGAACCACTTTCTTCCAGGCAACCTTAGGGTCTTACTGCAAAATCGTAGATACATACACAAACCACTGCAGATCCACCGTTGGACCGGGAATCCACCTGCTAGAAGACTGACCCGGATGGGAGTCCAAGTATCGATTTTGGTCGGACATATCGGACGAAACCTGTCATCAGCATTGATCGCGGTGATTGCAATCGCACTAAAAATCTAATTTTATTATGCGATGGCCAAGTCATCCTTGTTTATTAAATACTTAAAGATTTTTAATATTGATATGATAACTAATTACGTAATATCTTAAGACAGAAGGTCCCTTAAGTATAAACTAAATAAATTAAGCGAATTGATATTGCACGAACCTCAGCACTTTACGGTAGAAGAAAGTGAATTGCTCGACTTGGTTTTTTTACAACTTCTGTTTTTGATGGCATAAATATATACAGAGCAAAGAAGCCAACATATGTTTAGTTGAAAACCAGACCCCTTTAGTGTACGGCGTGCACCGTTACCGAGTATACACTATACGACATTGAATAGGTTCTTATCATTGGGTCTCAAGAGTTTTGCAAATAAACACGTTCACTGTCATTTAAGAAAATAACGTTTAGTGAAATGAAACAAGACAATCCACAAACGGAACATCAAACGGTTAGTTTTATTTTTTGGTGAAACTGCTAGAGTTGTTCTACTCCACCCGATGGAAAGTATGCACAGAATCCAGGAGTGTCATCTATTCTCATTGTGAATGCAGTGCTAAAAGCAGTCTTTTGAGATGGTTCTGCATCATCGGGGCTCAGGTCTCTCAGACACCAACGATACACGACAGCTCGACTGCTGTTATTTAAGGTTTATGTGTTGTGTTGGTTGTTTTACGTCCAGCAGGCCCGTTCATGCCGTTCTTCACGAAATTTAGTTTCGATATTTACTACTGTGGTGTATCCTGTCCGTGTGGTGACGGGTTAAGAATATAATTTTAATAAAAACGACCGACTTCAATGAAAATCTATTCCGAGTACCCAAATCGCGCAATTGTGCCTATGATACTTGAGGAGTTCTCTCGATTTCCTTGGGATCCCATTATCAGATCCCGATATGGTGACTATGGGACCAGCTGTATATAATTTTTGAAATCGGTTCATAAACGACGAAATTATCGCTGAACATACATAAAAAAAAAAAAGATTCCGACGAACCTCCTCCTTTTTTTTGAAGTCGGTTAACAAAGTGTCACCACCCCTATTCATTTCATGGGTGTCGTAAGAGGCGACTAAAGAAACAAAATAAGCAGCTAACATCACTGCCAAGAGAAGGAAAACTTGAAACAAACCCTTTACCAACCCGTCTGGCCAGCGTTGTATAGTAGGCCAAAACCTCCTTTCAAAGGAGAGGCCTATGTCCAGCAGTGGACTGTTAAAGGCTGTTGATGATGATGACGATGATTTACTACTTGAAAAAAGACAATTGGTGTATAATGCATTTTCTGCTTTAGAACGGATTAAGCAAAACAGATGACGATGAAGACATATTCGAAAGAATTCTATCACATCTGGGAGATATGGGACTGTACCAGAAGCTGATATTGCTGATGATGATGCCACTCGGCTACACTAGTGCGTTTACCTATTTTGTGCAAATGTTCATCACTGTTACGCCGCAGAACTATTGGTGCAGAATCCCCGAACTGGCTAATTTAAGTATGGAGTTAAGGTGAGTGTTAAATTTCCCTACTTTTATTTCTGTCTTACAACTAGTTTTAGAATTGATAACGTATCGTATTTCACTAAAGTAGTTAATGTATTTGTGATTAAAAATACTAGGTAGTTAACTGCGTATTTCAGGTCAATAAAAACAAATGATTGTAAATAAACTCACGTTAAGTTAAGGAAGGGAATGCACTATTTATTGTTAATATTAATAAGATATCGCTTTATCGTAAGCCAGGTTAATTACAAAGGTAACTTAAGATATGGAGATACAAGTACAGACAACGATTAATGTTGCCGTTGAATAAAAAAATAAATAAAAACGATTAAAAGTACATTGTTCACCGAGGGAGGAAAGGAACCGATTACTAGCGAGGGAGCAGTTTGTGGCCCGAAGGCGCAGCCTAGTGCCACAATACTCCCGAGGTAGGAATGGGACTTTCACCCGAGTGCTACACAGTGCTTTATACTACACCTGTGAGGAACATTTAAAGTATTTATAAAATAAAATCAAATCGTAAGACATGTAAGACACAATTAAGCTTAGAATTTGACATAATATTTATAAATATTTCGCGCTTCTTTTGTTTTTTTTTATTCTTCACAAAAGGATATCAGTGGCACGGAGATTCCATATTTAAATTATGTGAAAACTCTTTGGGCGCGCGCCATAGATAAGATAACACATGAGAAATGAAGATTTATACAACTTTCTCTCCCGCTAAAACAAGTTAGAAATGGATTTTCATACATTTTTTCCTCCCGCTTATTTAGGTCAAGGAAAAGACTACTTTTCATTTTCAGGGAATATTGAATACTGTTCCGATCAGGTGTAGTATAAATAAAATTTATTTTAATCTACAGTAGGCCGTCATAGTGTTAGTCACCACATTGCATTATCTATATACATTTTCAATGAGTCGTGATCACTATTCTAGCATTCTGTTGTTGCTTTCTATTAAGGAAAGCAGATGTACCTATATAATATATACATATATTTAGAATAAAAATATCATTATTTATTAATAAATTAGTTTTAATGCTTATAATAAATTATTACCGCATTTGACAAAGAGGTGGCATATTAAGTAAGAAGATAAACTTTATTGCATGTGAAAATAAATATTCTTTAAAGAGAAAAGACTACGGTTAACGTCAGTCTTAAAGACACCAACGTTGTACAGCTAGATAACCATCGGTGAAGCTTAGTTGGAGGCCTTCGGTCGAAGCTACAACGTGTCTTGCCAGCACTCGGCCGCACTCG
This sequence comes from Phragmatobia fuliginosa, assembly GCA_932526445.1. Lineage (NCBI taxonomy): Eukaryota > Metazoa > Arthropoda > Insecta > Lepidoptera > Erebidae > Phragmatobia > Phragmatobia fuliginosa. The sequence continues at coordinate 4,775,166 of OW052058.1, read as the reverse complement.
GCCATAATGGGGACGTATGGTCTTAACCCTCTCCTGAGAGAAGACTCGAGCCCAGCTGTAGACGTTATTGGATGTCCATGAATCATCAGTGTTAATCAAAGTTGAAGTGGGCCGGACATGTCTCCAGACGGACTGATGGACGCTGGAGCCGAAAGGTGCTAGAGTGGAGACGCGATTAGGCAAACGTAGTGTAGGTCGCTCTGCGGCACGATGGACCGACGATTTGAGGAAGGTGGCTGGCGGCGGATGGATGCGGACTTCCCAAGACCGGGACGGTTGGCGTGCCTTGGGGGAGACCATCGTCCACGTGGACGGCGATAGGTTGACACTACATCAGTGTCGACTGCCTTTAGTGAACGATGCACTGTTTTATATAGATTATGCCAAAACCTCCTCCCCAAGGAGGTCTTGCCTAATACACCAGACGGGTTGATATTGCAATAGTTTTATTTCCCACCTAATAATTTAGACATATTTCGGACATTTCGGACATCCAACACACAATGCCATCTAACTTCAAACTAAACAGAGCTTGTACTATGAAAGTTAAATTGACTGTAATAATACTTATTTTCATTCTTGTATGTAAATATATACATATATCAACAATATTTGTAGCTCATACAAACATGTCGGACACCTAGGATTTGAACCCGAGACCGAGCTTGCTGCTCGCATGTGATAACATCTGCGCCACCGAGGCAGTTTATATTTTTATGGGTACTTTATTTTTTTATCAATAAAATATTGCTTTTTATTTAGCAAGTCTATTTAAAATTAATGATATTTTTTGAAGCAGCTTAAAGGCAATATATAACGATTTCTAAAAATAAAACCAGTCTTAATCTCGATTAATCAAAGGAAGTCAGAATATTATTCGCATTATAAAAAATTCGCATTACTCGCATTTATATCTGTTATCGCGGTAAAAAGTAGCCTATCTATCCTTTCTCAGGCTCTAGACTATCTGTCTACCAAATTTCATTTAAATCGCTTCAGTAGTTTTGGTGCGAAAGCGCGACAAACAGACAGATCATATACTTTCGCATTTAAAAAAATGGGGGTGCGCGAGAGGAGCCTCCCCGAGCGACGTAAAAAAGAGAACCAAGAGTCCCGACGTCCGGCGCACCCTCGACACCTAACACTCGGTATCGCAGAGTTTAGGTGACAAATCTTCTCAACACAATGGATCAACACAAGGCCAAACGCAATCCGCGTCGCCGAGCACTAGGCCAAACCATGTACAGTAAAGTGTTGCCATTGATACGATAAGAAGAATTTAAAAAAATAGTAAGGCTTATACTAATTTATCTTTTATACAATTCAATTATGAAACTGAATGTAATCAATAGATGTTGGCAGACCACTATTACTATCTTATTTATCTAAATAATAACGATATTATCTAAATTTATCTATTTCTTTATTTTAAACAACAGCTCACTACACTTACAGTTACATAACAGGTTTAGCAAGCTATTGAGGCTTGGAGAATGATGCAGTTACAACTGACCGGGACACCATGTTTCATTACATAGCCTCACAATGAGGATAGTGGGGTCACTATCCCAAACTCTACTCTGCCTGATGGATGGACTTTAATAGGTTTAATATATATTACAACAGTAGTGTTACAAATATCGTAATTAATGATAACAATATTTTATTTCCATCAGCTTGGCACACGCCTCAAGCACATCTTTATATTTATTTATTTCTTTTTTCCAAATTTCATGGCAAAGCGTGAAGTGCTTTAACCATGATAGCGTTACAGATGGATATCCAGAATTACTTTCGAATTAATAATATGACAACATACAAGTATAATACTTAAATACTTCGGACTTCTGACACAAACCATCATCTAGTCCCAAACTAAGCAGAGCTTGTGCTATGGGTACTAGACAAATCGCGGGACACACTCGCACCAAGTGCGAGAGCTGTTTCGACTGCAGCGAACTTTGTTTCCGCTGCGGTCGAACCGGGCACAAGGCGGCAGACTGCTCTGCCGCCCCTCACTGCCCGATGTGTGCGGCGGGCAATAAGCCCGCCAACCACCAGATGGGGCAGGGGGGCTGTAAGCCTCCCCGCGCCTCTCGGCAGACGCCGGAGGCTAGCCTGGCGACCCGGGCTGCCTCCGACGTCAATCAGGCGGCGACGTCGTCGCCCATGGAGGGGGTTGTAGAGACGATCCAGTAATGGATCAAGTCTCCAACCTCCTGGTCCAGACGAACCTCAACCACTGTGCCGCGGCGCAGGATCTCCTCCTGCAAACCATGGCGCAGTGGTCTGTAGGTGTTGCCGTAGTCGCGGAGCCTTATTTCGTCCCTCCCCGTCCAAATTGGATGGGTGACTGGGACGGCTCCGTGGCAGTCGTCAGCTCCACGGCGGCTCATTCCCCACCCTTGTCACTAAGAGACAAGGGTACTGGATATGTTGCCGTCGAATGGGGGGGAATCACCATTTATGGTGTATATTTCTCCCCCAACCGGAGTCTGAGCGACTTCGAGGTCTTCCTCAACAACTTGGAGACCTCGATACGGCGATTGGGGTCTGGGCACGTCCTCGTGCTGGGGGACTTCAATGCAAAGTCCATTGCGTGGGGTTCCCCGGCGACGGACGCCAGGGGCGAAGCCGTGGAAGAATGGGCGGCATCGGTGGGCCTCTGTTTGCTGAACAGGGGCGCCACCAACACGTGCGTGCGACAGCAGGGGGGGTCGATAGTGGACCTTTCGTTCGCTACCCCTGCAGTCGCCGCACGAGTAAGGAACTGGAGTGTCCTGGATGAGGTTGAGACGCTCTCGGATCACCTTTATATCCGATTCGAGCTCTCCCGGTCCCAGGACGCCAGTAGGGGTCACGCGGCGCGGCGTCCCTCCCGTTTTCCGCGGTGGGCTGTCGCCAAGCTGGACAGGGACCTACTAGAGGAGGCGGCCATTGTTTGCTCTTGGCTGTCTCCGCAGGCCCCGACCGAGGAGGTCGACGTGGGGGCTGGTCGCTTCGCCGATGCGTTAACGCTCATCTGTGATGCGGCCATGCCCCGCGTTCGTGGCCGTCGGCCTCCTCGGAAGGAGGTCTACTGGTGGTCCCAGGAGCTGGCGGACCTCCGTGCGGCTTGTGTACGTGCCCGGAGGTCCCACACCCGAAGTCGGCGACGCCACCGCGGGGACGGTGAGGAGGTGGACCGGCTTCACGAGGAGTACCGAGCAGCTCGGGAAACTCTGAGGCTGGCCATTTGCCGCGCCAAAGACGCGAGCAGAAAAGAGATGCTGGAGAGTCTGGAGCGTGACCCCTGGGGTCGCCCTTATCGTGCGGTGCGTAACAAGCTCCGCACGTCGGGCCCCCCCCTTACGGAGACTCTCCAGCCCAGCTTCCTGCAGGAAGTGGTCGAGGGCCTATTCCCGCAGCGGGCGGAACACACACCCCCGTCGATGGCCCGTCGTGGTCGTCGTCGGGGCAGCGCGGGTGATGTTCCGCCTGTCAGGGAATCTGAGGTAGGGGCGGCTGTTCTGCGGATTCGATCCAAGAACACCGCCCCCGGGCCGGACGGGGTTCCAGCCCGAGTGATGGCCCGTGCCCTCGACTACATGTCGGACCACCTCAGGGGAGTGTTGGACGCTAGCCTGGCGTCCGGACGCTTCCCTGAGCGTTGGAAGTGCGGGAAGCTGGTTTTGATCCAAAAGCATGGACGGCCTGCTGATTCGGTCGCGGCCTACAGGCCCATCGTGTTGCTGGACGAGGCGGGCAAGTTGTTTGAGAGGGTTCTCTCTGCCCGCATCGTCCGGCACCTCAGCGAGGTGGGGCCCGACCTGTCGGACGCCCAATTCGGTTTCCGAGAAGGGCGTTCGACGGTCGACGCGATCCTGCGCCTGAGGGCCGTGACCGAAGAGGCGGTGAGAGGCGGTGGAGTGCTGTTGGCGGTGTCATTGGACATCGCCAACGCCTTCAATAGTCTGCCATTCGGCTGCATCAGGGCCGCACTCCAATACCACGGAGTGCCAGGGTACCTGAGGCGGCTGGTGGCAGACTACTTAGAGGAGCGTACCGTCGAGTACGAGGACCGAGGTGGCGCCTTGAGACGCAGGGCCATGTCGTGCGGTGTTCCGCAGGGGTCTGTCCTAGGACCACTCCTGTGGAACATGGGATACGACTGGGCCCTACGAGGGCGTCTCCCCCCCGGGCTGGGTGTAATCTGTTACGCAGACGACACCCTGGTCACGGCCCGGGGGGCAAACTTTGAGGAGGCGGCGCGCCTGGCCACCACAGGAGTCTCCCGGGTGGTCGGGCGCATCGAGGCGCTGGGTCTGCGGGTGGCCCTGGACAAGACGGAGGCCCTATTATTTCATGGGCCCCGTCGTGGTCCGCCCGCCGGCGCCTCGATCGAGGTCAACTCGGTCCTCGTACCGGTCCGGGCCCAGATGAGGTACCTGGGTCTGGTCCTCGACGGTAGGTGGCTCTTCGACGAGCACTTCCGACAGCTTGGTCCTAAGCTGGTGGGCACTGCCTCCGCCCTAGGGCGACTTCTGCCCAATTTGGGCGGGGCCAGTGTCCCCACTAGGCAGCTGTACACGGGGGTTGTCCGGTCGATGGCACTTTACGGTGCACCGGTGTGGGCGGCGGCTCTGTCCGCCCAGAACAGGGCGCGCCTCTGGCGCCCCCAGCGGATACTGGCGGTCAGAGCCATACGCGGATACCGCACCGTGTCCACAGAGGCGGCGTGTGCCTTGGCCGGAACACCCCCGTGGGATTTGGAGGCGGAAGTGCTCGCCGAAGTTTATCGGCGAGTGGCTGACTTCCGGGCGGAGAGCGGATTCCGCCCTCCGCCCGAGGACGTGCGCGAGTGGCGCGAAGCCGCTCGCCGAGCCACCATGCTGAGATGGTCGCTCCGGCTGGAGACCCCACGCGCTGGCTTCGCCGCCGTGGAGGCTCTTCAGCCGGTCATCGAGGAGTGGGCAGGGCGGCAGCACGGGACCCTTTCCTTCCGGCTGACGCAGGTACTTTCCGGGCACGGTTGCTTCGGAAAGTACCTGCACTCGGTCGCTAGGAGGGAACCGAGTCCCGCCTGCCACCACTGCGACTGCAGTGAGGACACGGCCCAGCACACGCTGGCGGTCTGCCCCGCTTGGGCGGCGCAGCGCCGTGCCCTCACTGCAGTCATCGGAGGGGATCTCTCGCTGCCGGCCGTCATAAGATCGATGGCCGGCAGCGACAGTTATTTTACCGCGGTCGCAACCTTCTGCGAGGACGTAATCTTGCAGAAGGAGGTGGCGGAGAAGGCCCGGGAGGACGATATCCACTCGGACCCGATCCGCCGCCGGCGCCCTGGGCGGCGGAGGCGCGCATACCTGCGTCTCATGCCGCCCTGAGAGTGGCCGCGGATGGGCGGGACGGGTTTCCCGTCCGTCCGCAGTAGTGGCCAACCGCGAGGGGGCGACGTTCGCGTGTGACCGGACGTTGCCTAATCAGAGAGTAAATTTTTGAGATGGTGCCCGCAACAGTGCGGGCAGGCGCCGGTTGGAGTCCAGAAGGAAATCCCCTCCCTGGACTCCTTCCAATACAAAGGCGCAGAGAGGGTCACACCGTGTGGTTTTAGTCGGTTCGAGTCCGACACACCACCCCGCCGTAACCCCCGACGGGGTGACGGTCCGCGGGGATTTCCACACGTAAAAAAAAAAAAAAAAAAAAAAAATGGGTACTAGACAAATGATATAAATACATAAACATATTTTATTTTGTAAATATATACATATTATACATAGAAAACACCCAAACTCCTAAACAAAAATTTTCGGATCATACAAACATTTGGTCCGACTCGGGAATCGAACCCGAGACCTCTAGATCAGTAGCCGCTCTAGACCAACAAGGCAGTCAAATATAATATTATATCATATTATTATGTCATTATACATCAACAATTCATAATGACTGCTGGGCTAAAGTCTCCACTCAGGAGATGGTTAAGGCCATACTTGCTCACGCTGGCCGAGTGCGGGTTGGGGACTATGACTTCTAATGTATTCCATTCTAATATATAATGCATTCCTAACAAGTTAAAACTAGTTTACCCTGACAATACGTTTTTATTGTTCAAATAACGTTTTAAATAGTGACTAAATGGCGATTATGAGATTTAAGATCAATAGAATATTTAAAATAGCTACTTAGTGTTAGAACGATATACTGAGGTGTATATTATATACATGTTAATTGTGATTTACAATAAATAAACGCAGAGCGTTATGATTATGAAATTATAACAAAGATTTAACCATCAAACAGATTTGGTACATTTCAAAAATCGGTCAAGTGCGTGTCAGGCCACTCACAGGAAAGGGTTCCTCAGTCACCCATAATGGTACGTAGATTTAAAATCGTATCCAATAAATGACGTTTTCTAAGTAAGCGCATTTTACAAGTTAAGCCTCTATAACTCCTGAACTAACAAAGTCATCTAATCCGTTATAGTTTTCCTTTAAAGTTCATTAAATGGAACACTATCAAGAATTGTTATAGATTTTTTGAGCCAGCTGTTTAGCTTTTAAAGGAGGGGACGCCCTGTTTTGTGCCCTTTAAATTGGAATTGACTAAGGTCAGTGCAAGATGGGTTCCGAGAATGCTCACGCCACTGCAGAAACGCGAACGCGTCGATTGTTCTTGCTTGTTTTTGGAGCTCTACAGAGAGAGAAAAGAAGAAGTTATGGCCCGGATTGTTACTGGAGACGAAACCTGGGTTCATCATTATGAACCTGAATCGAAGCAAGAGTCGATGCAGTGGCATAAAAAAGGCACACCGCCTCCAAAGAAGATTAGAGTGCCGGAAAGATCATGGCGACTGTCTTTTAGGATACAGAAGGTTTTACTGATCGATTACAAGGATCGTTGTGTTACTTTAAAAAGACAATACTACGCTTCTTTATTAGATAGATTGATTGAAGCCATCAAGGAAAAAAGAAGAGGAAAGCTGTCAAAAGTTGTGCTCCTTTTGCACAATAACGCTCCCGTATGCACGTGCCATGTTGCGACGGCTGCCATTCACCGATGCGGCTTCGAACAGCTAAACTATCCACCCTAAAGTCCAGACTTAGCCATTAGTGACTATTATTTATTTCCAAAAATGAAGAAAGAGCTTTCTGGAAGGAAATTTGTAGACGATGAAGAAGTCAAGTCTGCAATTTTGGCCTTTTTTGACACCAAAGATATTTTTGATGGCACAAACAAATTATTTGAAAGATCTGAAAAATTTATTAGGGTTAAGGGAGAATATATTGAAAAGGAAAAATAGTTTGGTGTTTAATTTTAACCCCCTCCACTTTCACTCGTACTTATTGAAGTTAACAGCATGCGGTATTTCCAATTGGTATCATTTGTTAATTATGAAAATAATATTTGTACTTCTTTTTTTTGCCTTGTTTTGTTTTTGAATTAAATAATATTTTTTTTCTTGCATTGAATGTGACAACTTGAACAGGTCATTCATATGCAAATGTGTTTCCGACATACACTAGTAGCACTAATTAGGACATATATATGTACATACAAATTGCAATTTAGAAGATTAAGATGCAATTTATTATATAATTTAGATACCCCAATTAGATTAGTGAGTCTGGTAGTTTGAATGATAGGCTGTATAGACACTGCATTTATAATCAAAATTCCTTTACAAGGTTCTATCAATATTACAACACTGTTTTACAGCATATAAACCGAATACATGTACAGCACTCTAGGACTACTTTTCCGGACTGCCTCACCGCAGTCACACGGTGGGAAATGATGCGGGTGGCACTTTACACATACTTTGATACAATTTTATTCTAAGTCCTGCTAATGCAATATATGTGTGTGTCCCTACATAAGCAACGCCACTTTTTTTATTTAGTTCTGATTTATAGTAAGCCATAAAGATTTTGATCCCATTTGATGATGCTCAGGAATCTTTTAACGCTTGTATGTAAATATTTTAAAAGTTAATCACTGTAATAAATTCTAATGTTTAGATGGCAAATTGTTAAGATGGCAGATAAATATTAATTAAGAAACAGGAAAAATTACTAAACTAGTTATTAATATTTATATAATGTAGTCTATATACAAAGACACACATAACTCATAAATTGTTCATTTGTATCGTTAACATCATCTTCCTAGCCTTTATTATTACGAAGATTATTTGTATCGTCAAAATCATCTTCCTAGCCTTTATTATTACGAAGATTATTTGTATCGTCGACATTATCTTCCTAGCCTTTATTATTACGAAGATTATTTGTATCTTCAATATCATCTTCCTAGCCTTTATTATTACGAAGACTATTTGTATCGTCATCATTATCTTCCTATCCTTCATTATTGCCAAGATTATTCGTATCGTCAACATTACCTTCCTAGCCTTTATTATTCCCAAGGTTATTTATATCGTCAACACTGTTTAAAAGTGTATTAGTGAATATAGTTATTCCCCTATAGGAGAGGCCTTTCAGGCTTAATTGGAGACAAATAAAAAAAATAAAACACCCAAAATTTTTATTTCACTCGTTGCTAGTATAGCATAAGATATATAGATATATAGAATAAGATGCATGGTGACTATTTCTACCGCTATATAACTTTGACATAATATTATTTTAATTGAAAATAGATCTTTAGTACTTAATTTTGCACGTTACAACAGTGAAAAACTACGGACGCGAGACCAGGCCACTTATGACAAGAATCAAGATGTCCTCAAAATAGTAGTACCTGGAACCTCTAGTTAGTGTACAAAACACCGTGTAGTTTTAGTTATTTCGATTCCGATACAACACCCGGCCGCAAACCCCGGTGGGGTGACGGCCTGATGGTGTTTACACACGTAAAAAGCAAAAAATTACACTTATGACAAAGAATGGTTCTTCTATCTCCTGCTTTTAACGTCCAAAATATGTCGAATCTATTGGACAGGGAAATTGACAGTATATTGAAAGGTAAGGTAGACATCGACGGTGTGTAGTTAAGGACCTGATCGACAACAATATTTTGCTACACACTTAAACTGTTTTTTTTAATAATCATAATAAAATAATCCATTAAATATCGTTTTACTCTATAAGATCTCGTTTACAGTATAAAAAATAGCAAAGTGCGTGTAAATCACGAGAAAAATATGGTTCCGTACTTTTACTTATTACACATACTCTCATGTCACGTAATCACTCATGATGAACTCCTAAAATCGATTAAATAGTTTCTATTTAACCGCATTTAAAAGAAGAGAAGCAAAAGAAGACGGGGGTCAGTTAAAAGGTTATTATGTATTTTGTCTTTTTTAGCACAAGTAGTTTAATAGGCTAAAACCTTCTTTCTAAGGAGACTTCAATGTCCAAAAGTGGATTATTGAAGGCCGTTGGTGAACTGATAATAGAGCAGATAGACATACGGGTCACTGGATGGCTACCGGTGCCAATGACTAAGAGAAGCTCAAGACTCAGAGGATGCGTTCTCTCTGAGAATCATTCAGAATGAGGGCGAGGCTTCAGGCTTCTGTGAGGTCGTGGTGTTCATACCTGCTAATATTATAAATGTGTATGTAAGTTTGTTTGTTACGCATTCACGCGAAAGCTACTCAACCGATCATCATGACACGAACACTAGATACTTTTTTATGAAAAAATAATTATTCTTTATTACCAAAAACTTTTACCGCGGTAACAGAAATAAATGCGGGCAGAGCCGCGGGTGAAAGCTAGTAATAAATAAGCCATTTATCTAAAATTGATATAGATGGCATAAGCGCCTATTACTTTTAAATACTAGCAGATCTAGGTTAGTTTTATAGCATGTCTTTGAAATTCCTTTTTATATCATTTTGTATAACTCCGCCCGCGTTTATCTCGATTATTGCAGTAAAATGTAGCCCTTGTCTTATCCTGATATATAGGCTATATTACTGTAAAGTTTCATCAAATCTGTTCAGTAGTTTTTTTCGTGAAAGAGCAACAAACATACATACTCACAAACTTTCGCGTTTATATAATATTAGCAGGATACCATGATGGTACGTATATACTTTTATCGCGAGATATAAGCAAGAACGAAATCCATATTTAAAGTTAAAGAGACATTCTATATTACCTTCATTTTGGCTTGATTTATACACATCATAATGTCTAAACAAAGTTTCCGAAAGACGGACACACGGACTATAATAGCCAAGCTAAACGTTTTATCCTTACGCCTACGTTACCCTGAAAGTTTAACTACACACTTACTAATTGCTTGATTATTAACTTTTTACGATAGCCAATTATATGCTATAACTAATAAATAATTGCTTACAATAATCCCTTCAAGATTGAAGCTCCGTAGCTATGTTACTTAGTTATTAAAATAGGCATCAAATTAAAATGATTTTTTCTTGAAGAGCACTGATTTTGAAATACGCCGTATATAAAAATAATTAACAGTGAGTATTAATTCTCAGTCACGTGTCTCGTTTTTTTAAACATTTGTTAATAAGTTGACGTAAGTACTACATTTTTTTTTAAATAAAAAAAATAACTTGTTTTATTTCGTTTTGAAATTCAACATTCAATAGTACGCATTGTAGAAGTTTATTTTCAACGAAATAAACTTGTATACCTATATCACTATAAAAGCATCTACCGTGAATCTTAACATATTAGCATAAAGTAACACAAAAAGACTGTTTTGATTTGTCTATTTACGCATAGTAGCTATGTATCATATAATTCTAAATAGCAATTTGTATGCACATATATAAAGCCGGTTCCAAAAATAACGGGTCAGTCACATAAACCCGAATATCTCCCGAACTACGTATGCCATCCTAATGAAACGAAGACTGTTCAATTGAGAATTTAATTATACAGATAAAAAATAAAATAAAACTTAGTTACACCCACAATATTAATCTTAAATTAAAAAAAAACTAAAGTAGTCATATTTTTCTTAAGATTACATTTTTTTTATGATTGTTTTTTTGCTGTTTTTCATCACTTTCTTCATTTAATACTTTGTATTGCCTCCACGAGCTCTTCTGACAGCTTCCAGGCGATTAGGCATGCTGTACACCAAATTTCGGAGCCGGTGCTGAGGAATACCTTCCCATTCCTCCACCAGTGCTTGTATGAGCTCGGGAAGCGTGATTGGTGGGGGGTTTCGACCTTTCACGCATCTCTGAAGCTCGTCCCAGGCGTGCTCGATGGGGTTTAAGTCCGGGCTTCGCGCTGGCCACTGCATGAGTTCGATACCGACCTCTTCAAGGTAGTCATGTACAATTCTGGCGGTATGGGGACGCGCATTATCATGCATTAATATGCCATGCCGGTCCATCCTGGCCATGAAAGGACCTACATGTTCATTGAGGATCTCTTCCACGTACCTCTCTGCATTTAGAGTTCCATTTTGAATGAGCACCAGCTCGGTGCGGGCCTCAGCAGAAATCCCAGCCCAAACTTGTACGGAGCCTCCACCGTACGCCACTTTTTCCTCCACACACGCTTGATGGAAGCGCTCCCCTGGTCTTCTGTACACCAACTGCCTACCATCATGCTTATAAAGCATGAATTTAGACTCGTCCGTGAACATTACCCTAGACCAATCGTCTAGTGTCCAGTTTAGGTGTTCGCGCACGTATCTCTGTCTTGCAATTCGATGTCCCCGTTCCAGTTTGGGGCCATTTGCGGGCCTCAATGGTTTCAAATTTGCTTCAGCAAGACGTCTTCTTACTGTTTGAGCGCTTAAATTGCCACCTCCAAAGCGAATAAAGTGAGTTTTTAGACCAACAGCAGTTTGAAAACGATTTCGGAGCATTGTAGCCACCAGTTGTCTGTCTTCCCTGGCCGTTGTGCATCTTGGTCTGCCATTTCCTGGTCTTCTAAGGTGTGATCCGGTCTCTTGGTACCGCTGGACTACCCGCTGAACAGTCGACAAAGATACACCAATGTTTCTGGCTGTTTCACGCTGGCTCCGCCCAAGTTCCAAAAAAGTTAGGATTCTGGTACATTCCTCTAGCGTGACTGCCATGCTTCACCTCACAGAATAATAATTATGCACGTGGATGACGTTCACGATAGTTTTTTTTGTGACAGAATAGAAATGGAAAGCATCCATAATGACATGAAACAAAAATTTTGTTTTTAAAAATAGTCATTTTTTAAATTTTGTTTTTCTAATGAAGTTTTTTTCATCAACCAGTTTAAATAATATGCTATTAGAAGCGCAACTAAAAAGTCTTTATTCTGTTTTTTATTTCATTGATCTAGCTTTTACAGTTCTGGAGGTATTTCAATTTTTGTGACTGACCCGTAATTTTTGGAACCGAGTGTATATCATAATTAGTGTTACGAGTATACGTCGGAAATACATTTCCAAATAAAAAACCCGTTTAAATAAGTAGTTAAATTAAATGAAAGAAATAATTAATTACATAATTATTGTCTAAAGTCTATAACACCTGCCGGCATTGAACAGCTTTTTTAATGATAGAGTATACCTTATGTATACTCATACTCATCATCATCATCTTCAGCCTAACGCAGTCCACTGCTGGACATAGGCCTCTCCCATTGCTCACTGTGATCGATACTTGTATTAATCTTGTATGATCAAAATATATATTTACAGAAAGCAACTTTCCGCACCTGTAACCGCTACGGGTGAGTTGGCGCACTGTGTGACTTTTGACACAAATTGGACTCAAGTCTTGGAAACGTTGACTCCACCAGCCGATCATTCTCGTATGATACCATGTCAATACGGATGGGAATATGAATTAAGTGATATACCGTATCCAACTATTACAACGGAGGTGAGTTCTATTTTACCAATTTCGGCTATTTTACACGCTTTATATTAGCTTCACCTGTATGTTTGTTTGTAACCGACTCCTTTGGGTGCGATTTTGACCCACTTTAATCAGCCAGATTTCGTTCAAACTTTGTAGATTTATCGAGGACTGATGATAATACACTAATTTGAAAAAAACACAAAAAAAATTTTTTTTAAAGAAATTAGTCTTTTTAGGGTTCCGTAGCCAAATGGCAAAAAACGGAACCCTTATAGATTCGTCATGTCTGTCTGTCTGTCCGTCCGTATGTCACAGCCACTTTTTTCCGAAACTATAAGAGCTATACTGTTGAAACTTGGTCAGTAGATGTATTCTGTGAACCGCTTTAATATTTTTACAGAAAAATAGAAAAAAAGCAATAAATTTTGGGGGTCCCCATACTTAGAACTGAATCTAAAAATTTTTTTTTTCATCCAACCCATACGTGTGGGGTATCTATGGATAGGTCTTCAAAAATGATATTGAGGTTTCTAATATCATTTTTTTCTAAACTGAATAGTTTGCGCGAGAGATACTTCCAAAGTGGTAAAATGTTGGTCCCCCCCCCTGTAACTTCTAAAATAAGAGAGTGATAAAACTAGAAAAAATATATGATGTACATTACCATGCAAACTTCCAACGAAAATTGGTTTGAACGAGATCTAGTAAGTAGTTTTTTTTTAATACGTCATAAATCATAAACCGCAATTTACATTTCTTTCAATCAAAACACTATTATTAAAACATTGATGAAAGTTACAACGAACTACAAAAACTTTTATATGATGCTACGGAACCCTTCATGGGCGAGTCCGACTCGCACTTGGCCGCTTTTTTAGTCTAGAAAAAAAATATAGTTTTAAAAAACTAAACTAAACTTAAATTTTAATGTAACAAAGCGTGGGGTGCAATCTGAAAATATTTCAAAAACGTCGCCCTACGCTTTGTTACATCACAATTATTTTCTACGTTTTAGTTTAAAAGCGTGTTTGTTTAGACTGTTAAAACTATTTACAACCTATAATGTCCCACTGTGTAGTTCGGATCTCCTCTTATGAGAGGGGTAAGGCCATACGTCACCATATTGGCCGAGTGTTGGGTACTGGCAAGACACATTGCTGCTACGTAATCTTACCATTGGATGTTATTATACCACCTGAAAGACCTCCAACTATACTTCACGACTGTTAACTTATGATAACAACCAGGACTGACTACTTAACGTGACCTCTGAATCTCGGAAACGCTTTTTAAAGTCGAGCTTTTTGTTAAAATTCCAAAAATTTGCGGAGGACCGATGCCAGTCGCTCCGTGGAAAAAAAAAAAAAAAAATTATTATTAATTCTCCAAATAAACTTGGGAATAAAGGCTAGGAAGATTTATCCACAAATAATTCATTTAAATTTGATAAAAAAAAATATCGTAAATAATAAATTTATAAATTATTTATTTTCAGAGAGACTGGGTGTGTGATCGGAGTAGCATTGTACCTACAGCTCAATCAGCATTTTTTGTTGGTTCTGTAATCGGATGTTTTACATTTGGATGGTTAGCTGATCATTTTGGAAGAGTTCCTGCTATAATAGGTAGGTTAAGGCTTCTACTGTGTCCATAATTTTGTCTGTATGCGTGTCTTCATCAACAACCCATAACGTCCCACTGCTGGGCACAGGTCTCCTCTCAAGAGAGGGCTAAGTCCATAAGTCCCCACGCTGGCCGAGTGCGGATTGGGGACTGGCAAGACATGTTGTGGCTACGTAAATCTTGCTGTTGGATGTTTTAAAGCCGCCCGGAGGCCTCTAACTAAGCTTTACGACTGCTATCTTATAATAACAACCGGGACCGACAGCTTAACGTGACCTCCGAATCACGGAAACGCTCATTACATATAATGAAACAAACGGTCACCCATCTAGGTCCGACCGCGCCGTCGTTGCTTACCCTAGGTGATTGTTTCCAATCACCTAAGGCCACTGGGCTATGAGCGAGTCTGAGAAGTAGTAATAACTATAATTTAATGATAAATAATTTGAAATGTTGAATAACGTGACTGATTAAATATTATATTAGCATGCCGAAAAGGTAAAACATTATTGTTCTGCTACCAAATGTGACATTATGTATGGTGTGGTATGTATGTATAGTGATGTTTTGGCCAAATAAACGTTCTTGTAGTATTGCTTTCAGTGCCTATTTTTTATTCATCGAATGCATGTCTTTTTAACGGCCATCCCACTAATAATATAAATGCGAAAGTTTGTGAGTATGTTTGTATGTATGTGTGTATGTATGTTTGTTGCTATTTCACGCAAAAACTACTGAAGAAACTTTACAGTAATATAGTTTATAAATCAGAATAACACATAGGCTTTTTTTTACTGCAATAATCGAGATACACGGGCGAAAGCTAGGTGATTAAAAAAAACTTAAATCGTAGATGTCAAAATGTATCACTGTTTATCTTCTGTCAAAACTTCACAGGCTGCTATGCATAACACACTTGCACAGCAACCATAATGATAGTTTGTAAATGGCTAATTTAAAAATGAGTTCTGGATAATTACATATGTAGGCTACTTTTTACCCCGAAAATACGCGGGTAACACCGCGGCTGACAGCTAGTTACTTCTTAAATGTAGCTAGTAAGATTGAATTTGATTGCGGCATTAATATCTAGTAAAGTTCTTAAATAAGATTATCATGACAATAAATAACAAATTGGATAACAACCCGTTGCTTATCCGTACTACTATTATAAAAGCGAAAGGTTCGTAGTATACATGTATGTATGTTTCTTGCGCTTTCACGCAAAAACTATTTAAAGAGTTTGGATGAAACATTCCAGTAATATAGCTTTTTTTTTATTGTTGTAATGGAATAGGCGTTTGTCTTCCATCTCACCTGATGGAATGTGTAGATGAAGACGAAGATGGTACACGCCCATCCTAAAGAAACCTGTTCACTCTACTCTTAAAGGCTCCAGAGTTCAACTCATCAGGAAAATATATCAGAATAACACATAGGGTACTTTTAACTGCAATAAACAAGATACACACGGGCGGAGCAACCAGTATTAAAATAAAAATACCTTACATTTTAACTGGAAAAATAATCTTAAATTTTTTCCTAAATTTTTCCTATGCACTTGAAAACTCTTTGATAATTTTACCTTTACAATAATTTTATTTATTTTCAGCAACAAACCTACTCGGTGGTATATTCGGCATAGCGACTACATTTACCAGTGGTGTGTGGGACTTCATGCTCTGTAGATTTTGCGCCGGCCTATCCTATGATGTGTGTCTCAAGATCTTATATGTTTTAGGTGAGAGCATTTAAGAAAAAAATATTATTAATAATTACAATACCTACAAATTCACATTTATTATTAGTTTTAGTCCACCCGGTTAGAAGTTGTTGGAGCGCCTACGTTAAATGCGGCAGCAACGTATTGGCGATTATTATATTTAAGGCTCATCTTATTACTGTGTAGTGTCATTGATTGATTGTCAATTTTTACGTCATTAAATCATAGAAGCTCACAGCAAACAGTTCACATCGCCTGCCTTTTATTTTAAGTCCTGAAATTCCTTAATGGTATTATACATGGTCCTTCGAGCCGGATAATCGGCAATCAGCTATATTGTTGAAGAAAATCAATTATATAAGGAATATCAGCTGAAGATTACAATAAATAAGATAATCTTCACGGGCGTTAACTACCGGCGAAGTGGTATATGAAAAGAGTACTTTGTGGTGTTAACTTTCATGCATCAGGTATATCGTAACCCAACACTCAAATCAGGTAATATATAAGCGAACTGTGTCTTTATTCATTGGAGCGTAGATTAAAATACAAAACTGAATTTAGTAAAATGTATCACGCGTTTATGTCCGAGTATGAATTACTAGGGCATATGACTGAATGTAAACAATCAGCCTTAAACCCTTCTGGTTACTTCATACCACATCACGGGATATTACGTGAGCAGAGCAGTACCACGAAACTTCGTGTGGTCTTCAATGCGAGCTGTCCCACAACTTCTGGTGTTTCTTCGAACGATATACACATGGTTGGCCCAACCATTCAAGACGACCTTCTGTCTATACTTCTTCGGTTTAGACAGTACAAGTATGTCTTAGCCGGAGATATCCAGAAGATGTACAGATGCGTGGACGTCCACCCATCTGATAGACACCTGCAGCAGGTTCTCTGGCGCGATAAGGAATCAGATCATGTCAAGGTTTATAAATTAAATACTGTCACTAACTGTCAGTGTTAAGCAATATGATCATGAGCAGTTAATCGATTTTAGTCGCTTTTCTAATTACTCTCGCTTAGTACGTTCTACGGCTTATGTGTTTCGATTTATTAAATCATGTCAAAAGCAATCGATAAGTTCTGATTTTCTATCAAACGATGAATTAAAAAAGGCTTTAAACATTTTGATTATACAAAGTCAGCGTCAATCATTCTTGGAGTACAATTTACTTTTATCACAACAAAGGTTACCTAAAAAGAGCGTCCTTTTAAAGTTTAATGTATATTTAGATAATAATAACATAATGCGTGTCGGAGGACGTCTCGACAATTCCGATTTTAATTATAACAAACGACACCCTATAATATTACAGTCCACTCACAATTTTACTAAATTATTATTTAATTATGAGCATAAGAGGTTAATGCACGCAGGGCCACAACTATTGTTGGCTTCAATAAGAGAGTCCTATTGGCCCATAGGAGGTCGAAATCTAGCTAAGGCCTGTTATCATAGGTGCGTACTCTGTCATCGAATGAAAGGTAAGGTGCTTACTCCATTGATGGGTAATTTGCCACGGCAGCGCCTTCTTCCAGGTGGTTTTCCTTTTGAAACCACAGGCGTCGATTATGCCGGCCCTATTATGAGTGCTAGTCGTTCAGGTCGCGGTTGTAGGCTCGTAAAGGTATACATAGCCATCTTCATTTGTTTTACAACCAAAGCTATTCATCTGGAGCTTGTAGGTGACTTGACTAGCAGCAGTTACTTATTATGTTTACATAGGTTTATAGCACGGAGAGGAAAGCCCGTACATATTTATTCGGATAACGGTACCTCATTTGTTGGTGCGTACAACGAACTTTCTAAATTTTTAAAGGCTAGCAGAGATTCCTTGGGTGCGAGTATGGCCAGTGAGGGAATCAACTTTCATTTCATTCCTGCTTATACCCCTCATTTCGGCGGTCTTTGGGAAGCGGGTGTTAAATCTGTTAAGTATCATTTATACCGAGTGTTGGGAAATTGTAATTTAACCTTCGAACAACTTAGCACCACATTAGTACAAATCGAAGCAATTTTAAATTCACGCCCATTGACACCACTATCTTCAGACCCTGCCGATTGCACTCCGCTGACACCAGGTCATTTTCTCGTCGGTCGTCCACTCACGTCCTTGCCGCAGCCAATTTTTGAAGAGCATTCCACTAACCCTCACAGTCGGTATCGGCGCATCGAACAGCTTCGCCAACATTTTTGGACAAGATGGAGCAAGGAATTCATTGCTGAGTTGCAGCAACGCGTCAAGTGGCGCTCTTGTAAGGATGGCTTGAAGGTCGATACCTTAGTCGTCATAAAGGAGGACAATCTTCCGCCTCTGCAGTGGAGATTAGGACGAGTTACGGCTGTTCACCCGGGATCTGACGGAATCGTTCGTGTCGCCGACATCAAGACCTCAATGGGCACAATACGGAGGGCGTTTAACAGGATATGTCCATTACCGGTATCTTCGGAGTCTTGTTGAAAGTGGTACTTTCAACGCCCGGGGGCATGTTGGAGCGCCTACGTTAAATGCGGCAGCAACGTATTGGCGATTATTATATTTAAGGCTCATCTTATTACTGTGTAGTGTCATTGATTGATTGTCAATTTTTACGTCATTAAATCATAGAAGCTCACAGCAAACAGTTCACATCGCCTGCCTTTTATTTTAAGTCCTGAAATTCCTTAATGGTATTATACAGAAGTGGTAGCCGTCCTTTCACAGGCTGACTATTTGGGTAAATTTTTTTTTAAATCGGTTTTAGTGGTTTTTGAGTTATTCGCAAATAGTCGGATAGACGCAGCGGAGTACTTTATTTTGTAATATGTAGTGATTCATAATTCACTTATCGTGTTGTTGTTCACGATCAACTCCGAAACTATCTAACCGAATTTACGGTTCTTTTTTGAAATTTGTGTGCTTGTATGCCTAAATTAAAATAGTAAACATCAGACTGAGAGACAGAAAATAAGAACTGATCATGATTGTAAGGAGACGCCGAAAAAGTAGCAAGGGTCATCTAGTCTTTATATGAATGTGTAACAAGCATAAATATATAATTATATACATTATATGTATGTTTACCTTGATTTTGTGCGTCAAGTATCAAATCTTTTCTTATCCTTACTTCCTTACTAATATTATAAATGCGAAAGTAAGTCTGTCTGACTGACTGTTATCCACGCCTAAGCCGCTGAACCGATTTTGATGAATTTTGGTATAGAGATAGATGTAACCTTAGAAAAGGACACAGGCTACTTTTTACTGCGTTAACCGACATACACGCGGGTGAAGCCGCGGGCAAAAGCTGGTACTTATATGTATAAATACTCTAATTAGCATTATTTTTTCAGTCCTAGAATATGTGGGGCTAAAATACCGCACATTGATAGCTAGTTTATCACTGGCGTTATCATTTGCCACTGGAGGTATAGTCCTACCTTGGATTGTACTGTACATCGGTGATTGGCGTATTCTACTGTGGGTTACCTCATCACCAACGTTCTTTGTATTGTTGGCGCCATGGATTCTACCGGAAAGTGTCAGGTAAGATAGATTTTTAAGGTATTGCATAGCTTTTATCGCGGGCTTGGAGCGCAGCGACCGAATCAAGAAATTCCGTAACGAAAAAACCTAACACCCCGTGTTAAAAGGATAGAGAATATGATTGTAACTGCAGTACGACAATTGCAAGTATGTAGGCAAGTAAATAGGCAAGTAATTATGCAAGTAAATAGGCAAGCAAGGGATCAAAGGGACATACAAAATTAGTGAGCTAGAGCGAGAGCAAATGTCGGTGTTTAGGTATGTTGCACACTGTTTCATACTTGCTTTTATTAAGTTTTAAGTTATTATTAGTAGTTATTAAGCAGTAAGTATTAAGATAATAAAAAAATGCCATGCAATAGCTTTGCCGCGGCAGTCCCCGAGTACCACACGTATTTTTGTTTGTTTTTAAAAGACAACTCACAAATATATAAGACTTTACAAATATACATAAAACGGACGCAAAGAACACTTAGACTCAGAACAACAATTTGAGAGACAGATAAAGTGTTGTCACACGTGGGTTCAAACCCACTTGGAACAACACTTGATGCAATAGAAAGCGACGTGGCGACCGCTTAAACCACGATTCCAACCAAAGATTACTTAATTCTTTTATTATATTATATTTATCATAATACATATATGATATCTGAGACTTACAACACACATTAACTTTAATATATTCTCCTCAAATCTTCAAAGGAGATGGTCCAAAAAAGCCCAGAATCGATTGGTACTAAATTGGTATCATTAGGTTCATTATAATGCACAATTTACTTTACCCTAAGCGCAATGCCGAAATCAATGGGGTATATGAGCTATAGGCTGACAAAGTATGTATGAATAAATCATGAGTTAAATTAAAAATCGTATTATGTTTAACACGTTATTATGTAGTATTCGAGTTACAGTAAATTTCATTTTTTATTTCAGGTGGTTGATAAGTAGAGGTAAAGTGGAAAAAGCCGTGACAGTATTACATAAATTTGAGAAAATTAACGGAAGGAAGATTCCTGATGATGCCATGAATGAGTTTATGGTAAGTTGAACAGAATCCTCAAAGTTGTGAAACTTTGTAAACAAGATTCATGTTCATTATTAAACTATTTTTTACAGTCGTAAATCTAAAGTTCTTCGAAAGATTTAAATATTTTATTTAAGATTATTTCAGTGTGCTTTTTGTGTGGATACCACTTACTTATTGTTACCTATAGTTTTTATATCGGACTTGAATTAACTTAAACTAAGTGTCGTGGGGTTGCCTTGTTGCTACCGAACGACGACCTTGATGTGTTTGAACTTGATAAATGAAAATCCTTGATGATTAACAATGTATTTAATTGTGACACGACTTGCTTCGTGTCTGACTTCTTGTTAAGTGATTACAAATTTGTATGAATGTATAAAATAAACTAAAGCGCTGACGCGGGGTAACATGTACGGTAATTGGACCGTACATATTCCTGGGCCAGAGAAGAGATGCTGGGCAGCTTAACAAAAATATAATATAAAATTAAACTAAAATTATACATAGCTATCAAACAAATCATTAAATTTTCGCAAAACGGGACTTGTTGACTTGTTTTGTAATCTTGCCGTGTGTGCGCTTGGTTTTGGTGTGACGCCGTGGCTAGTTCGCCGCTCATGCCGCGCTGCCTCCGCCGCCACGGCTTCCACCGCTGCCTCCGCCGCTGCTGCCGCCGTAGCCGCCGGACTTGGTGTATCTTGACGCTTCCTCGTACAGCATAATGTATGTGGAATACGCCGAATCGAAATCGCTATACCAATCACTAGTATTATTCCAAGTATGAGGTATATCATTGTATAGTGGTGTATATCATGAAACGTTACAGTCTCTGGCAAGGTTTCTGAGTTTTTCAAATCTTGTATTTTGTTTTGAATTTCGTCGGTTGCTTCTTTAAACTTTAAATGTGATTGGTTTGAAATTTAAAAAATGGGTATACTGATGTTGATGATATGATTTATTGGCGCCATGGTAGGAGTGTATATGTCTGGTGCAATTCGCACCTCGCTTGTATGAGGTTGGTGAGGATATATTGTAAACTCTTCTGTCTTGATTAAACAACCGTGACCTACACTCAATAGTCCGGCACCCGTCAGCTGATGCGCGGTAATTTGATCGAGGCACATTGTTCGTACATTGCACTGTTCGCAACATATGTAAATATATGTGTTCATAATGTAGCTCTCTTGCCACGTACTCTTGCATAAAATTTCTCTTGATGAACATTCGTGATTTTCTTGCTCACACAAATCTTTGTCAGTCTTCATTTGATATTCAGGCTTCTGGCTATGGCAAAAGTAAGCTTCTTGTACAAAACAGTCCTTGATGTTCGCTTCTGTCATAGGTATAAAGGAGCCTTGTCTAATGCTATCATATGTTGATTTATTATTTTATGTTGTTGATTCATTGCGCTCTCGGTACGTTTTAGTAGACTATTTTCGGCTTCTATGATAGTCGTTTGATTTTTCCAGAGATTCATGACATGGTTCTGATTTTGTAGGAGTAAGTAAATGTCCTTTTTATATTGTTCGGCGAATCGGCTATCCAATACTCCGAACAAGGTGTTGGCGAGATATCCTACACCGTTGATAAGGCCTCTCTTGTGACGTAGTAGTCTGGCCGGTGTCTGCGTTGCGTCGAATTGCTGACTCGCTAACAGATGATTGTAATACTTGAGTTCCTCATAGCCATGACGTAACTGGAGTACTATTGCGTCACATCGAGATTGTCCATGCATTGTTTTGCAAGTTGTATCGAGCGTTTGTATGTACGAATCGAGCGCTTTATTTCCTTGTAGAAAAGGAACCATGTCATAATAAATAACGAGTTTCCACTCCTGTTTTATAAATAACATGCCCGATAATTTATCTAGGTACAGGCTTTGATTTTCACGAAACAGAGTAATATTAACGTTTGCAGTCGAACTTGTTAAACAGAACAATAATGTTATCATCAATGAAGTAAGAAGACTCTTTTTAGGGCGTCTCACTGACCTCGTACTATGCGATCGCACTTGGTCATTCAAACTGTCTTCGTGACTCTGTGATCTGTGTTCGTGGCTGACGAGTCTTGATAGCTTGATAATCGGTCTTTTAATGTAACCACCCTTTGTCTTCAGGGTGACAACGCGTACAAAGCCGTCTTGCCCAGGGTGAAGTTCTATCACTCGGCCCATTATCCACTTGCCGGGTGGTAGGTTTTCATCGTGAACGAGAACCACATCATTTAACTTAATATTTTCTTTAGGATTTTTCCATTTTGACCTTGATGTCAACTGGGATAAATATTCGACATTCCATCTCTTCCACACGTCTTGTACTATTTTTTGTGTAAGACACCAACGCGTTCTTAGATCTGTCTCGGTCGGTATAAGCGTCAATAACGGACCACTTGTCAGAAAGTGAGATGGTGTTAGGTACTCCAAATCTTCGGGATCATCGGTCAAGGCACACAATGGCCTTGAGTTTAAGCATGCCTCAATCTGTGTCAACAGCGTGGAGAACTCCTCGTAAGTAAGTTTCTGTTCTCCTATCACTCTTTTGAGGTGAAATTTGAAACTCTTCACCGCAGCTTCCCACAAGCCCCCTGCTGATGGCCATGCGGGTGCGTTGAAGTGAAAGGCGATTTCCATGTCGGCTAACTCTTGCTGTAGCACTTCGTTGAAAGTTTGCAGAATTTCTTGATATTCTTCTTGTAAAACTCTAGAGGCCCCGACAAAAGTACGTCCATTGTCGCAATAAATATCGCTTGGTGTTCCCCTCCGTGAGGCCATCCTACGGAGAGCCGCGATAAAGGATGAAGTGGTCAGATCAGAGACCAGCTCTAAGTGAACGGCCTTGGTCACCATACACACGAATACGGCTACATATCCCTTTGTGGTTTTTATACCACGACCCTTGTTGGCCTTCAATAGGACATGACCGGTGAAATCTACGCCCGTATGCTTGAAAGGACGAGAGGGGCAGACTCTCGCTTCAGGTAAGTCCCCCATTATTTGCTCTTGCATGCTTGGTTTTTGCTTTTTACATGTTATACATTGGCGTATATATTTTTTTTGTGGTTCTAGTTCCGCCTAGTATCCAATACTTTAGACGAGTGAATGCCAATGTAACTCGAGCCCCGCCGTGCCATGTGCGCTCGTGTGCATTGTTTATTATTAATTCTGTGAAACGATGATTTTGCGGTAAAGTAATTGGGTTTTTCATTTCAGGGCTAATACAAGCATTACGCAGCCTCCCGCCCACACGAAGAATCTCATCATCGCCCAAAAACGGATTTAAGTTGAGAATTTTACTTTTTGAAGAAATATTTTTTTTTTTGTTTCAGCTTACATATTTCTTCTCGAAATGTTTCACTTTGAACATGTTTTATTATCCTGTTTCTTGCTTCTTTTATTTCAGGTATAGTAAGCCATGCTACAGTTTTTCTGTCTTGTTTTTTGGTCGCAAATCGGTACACCCATGCTAGCACCTTTATGAGTTTTGGAAATGACCTACATTTTTCTATCAACTCTTTGATAATACTATTTTCATTGCACTGCATAATAACATTAACTTGCTTATATATTTTCGCCTCTTCGTTAGTAGTATAAATGCATTTTTCTTGTACTACATTTTCAGAAGACTCTAGAAATGTGGGACCCTGCCACCATAGTGGGTGATGTCTCAGTTGACTTACTGTCAAGCCGCGGCTGGCACAATCTGCAGGGTTCTGTGAGGATTTGACATATCGCCAACAGTCAGCTGGCATGATTTCGATAACTTGCCGTACTCTATTGGACACAAATGGCTTCCAGCGATCGGGGTTTCCTTGTAGCCACCCGAGCACCGCCATGGAATCAGTCCAACCATAAACCTTTACCTAGATGACTACACGTACACCTAGATGAGACGTTAAGATTTGAGGCTCATGTTCAACAAAAAATTGGTAAATGTTTCGCCTCCCTAAATACACTATACAAACTGCGTCAATTCTTAAGTGAGAAAGTGAGGCAGCAGCTGTGTAGAAGTTTAGTGTTATCACATCTGGATTACTGTGACATCGTCTACGGACCGTGCCTTTTTAAGAAAACCATGGCAGCTATCCAAAGAGTACAAAATGCGTGCATGCGTTTCACGTTTGAGATCCCCAAAAGACACCATATTTCACCTTACTTAAACGAAAAAGGAATTTTGAATATGCTTAACAAGCGTACATTGAAACTTTCCTGTTTTGTCAGGTCTCTGATTAAAAATAAAGTTCCCGCCTATCTTTATCACAAACTCACGTGGTCGTCGGACGTACATAACTATGAAACAAGGTCACGTAACCGGTTATTAATTCTACCCAAGCACTCACTGTGTAAAACCAAGGGTTGCTTCAAGATAGCCGCTTCCAAATGCTGGAATGTCCTGCCCCCACCCATATTATTTCTAGGATTAGGGCCATTTAAATCACGTTGCAGCAGATGGTTACTAGCGAGGCAATCCGAGGCGACTACGCAATAAAAGAACTCGTGTTTTTCGATACTTAAGGCATCTATCTATTAATTTATAATTTGTTATTATTAGGACGTTACTGGACTAGTTGCATTGTATTTAGCAGCAACAACTGCATCCTTGCTGTGTGTGAATGTGGAATATTGTTATATTGTGTTCGTGGTCGGGATGTTATCATTGTGTTTTTTCTTGGCGTATGTAATTCATGATTGGCTTGGACAGAATAACAGCGGCTGGCATGCTTTGCACTGTCATCCACATGCTGAGTCCAAGACCGTTTTGTCTTTGTATTGTTATTTTTTTTAAGTAGTTTATTAACTGTAAATCTATGTAAAAGACAAATAAAGTTTTTCTTATTCTTATTCTTATTCTTTCCGTCTATGTCTGGCGATAGGGCTTGCTTGATTTTTTTCATAACTTTGGAAAGCAGTACAGCTCCACTTAACTCCAGTCGCGGTAGAGAGACTTTTTTATTGCGGGGGACGAGTCTTGATTTTCCCACAGTTTTTGTATGTCTTGAATATTATTGAGGACTACGTGGCACTGGAGGGATTGCACCTTGCCACACAGAATCCATCCAAGCCGTGTTTGCTGGGCCGTTGGTGACATGTTAGCAATTTTATATATCCCGTTCATAATTATATCTGAATAGATATCGGCGCCAAATAAAATGTCAATGGGCTTGCTCACATTGAAAGTAGGATCTGCCAGTTTTATTTTTTGTAATAATTCCCACGTTGGAGTTAGGAATGAAACATTAGGTAAGTTTCTTGTTAAACCCTTCATAATGTAAACATGGGTAGTAAAAGAGTAATCTTCGCTCATCGAGTTGCAGTTTATCTCCATCATTCCCCTACAGATATTGTCCTTGGGGCCAACCCCGGATAAGATGCCTTTACATTTTCGACGAGGTAAACCTAGAAGCTGGGCTGCTCGTGCTGTGATAAGAGATACCTGCGAGCCTTGATCTATGAGGGCGCGCATGGTTAGATACTCTCCATCTGCTCTCTGAACCTTTATCAAGGCTGTTGCCAAGAGAATTTCCGGGACATCACATTGCGGGACCACGTGCGAATTATTGCTGACTTGATTAACTTGTTGATTCGATACTAGGTTGTTTGCGACATACTTTGACGTCATGTCGGCATGTGTCTGGTTGCCTTTCGAAAATGCCGAGTGCAGCAAAGTGTTATGATATCCGTTGCACTCGCGGCATCGTTTATTCGAAGTATATGTTTTTCCATTATGATTATGAAGGCAATTATAGCAATATTTTAGTTTCGCAATTATTTGTCTTTTCTGTGAAGGCGACATTTCTACGAATTCTTTGCAGAAATAAATTCCATGTTCTCCAGTGTTACAAATGGGACATGACATGTTATTTTTTATATTTGATTTTGAAGTGGTTTGATTGCTTGAAAAGTTCTTGTACTGAAATGACTTATTTTGTTTATTTGATGAGGAGCAGATTGATTTTTGTTGGTAATTTTCTTGCTTTCGACGTGCTGATTCTATTGTAGTAAACTTATTTTCTAAGAACCTGAGAAATTCACTTAACCTTGGAAGCTCTCGTGGTTTCTTTAATGACTCTAGGTAGTCACTGTGAGTCTCAGCGTCTATTTTTTGTACTAAAAGGTAAACTAAAATTGGTTCCCAGGTATCTATGTTGAGGCCCAGGTTTTTGATTGCATTTAAACATTCCGTGGAGACGTCATGAAGGCGTTTGATGTGATTCGCATTACCTTGTTGTGTCACGGGAAGGCTCATCACTGTGTTCATGTGGGTTGTAAAAATTAACTTCTTGTTGTTGTATCTGTGGTTCAATATTTCCCAGCAGGTTGCGTAATTTTCGGAACTGATTTGTAGGTGTTGAACTAAGCACTCAGCTTCTCCCCTAAGCTTGCTCTTAAGAAATTGCATTCTTTGCGCGTTTGATAAACCTGGATTGTTGTATATAGCCTCACTAAATAGGTCTTTGAATGACACCCATTGCTGGTAGTTGCCATTGAAGGTAGTATGTAATTTTTGGCATCTAGGTAACTTTGCCTTGTCTGCTGGTAATAATTACCTAAAACATATTCATGCTCCGTAGGTAAGCGCTCCGAAAGCTTTGAATAGTTGCTCCTGTATTCCTGCCAATATTTTTCGAGAGCTTCGAGACGTCTCTTTATTTGTTCTGGGGCCCTACGAGATGGACCGTCCTTTTTAAAGTTGATCAGAATTTTCTTGATTTCTTCTGATAACAGAGATTGTTGATAAAGTAAGTGTTCTACTTCCATGTTGACGTAGCTTAATATAAACTTGAAACTTGAGCTTGATAATAACTTGTTAAAACTCAAAAGTTTACCTTGATAAATCTTGCTTGATATTCGTATGTTTTTGAGCTTGATAATAACTTGTTAAAACTCAAAAGTTTTACCTTGATAAATCTTGCTTGATATTCGTATGTTTTTGAGCTTGATAATAACTTGTTAAAACTCAAAAGTTTTACCTTGATAAATCTTGCTTGATATTCGTATGTTTTTGAGCTTGATAATAACTTGTTAAAACTCAAAAGTTTTACCTTGATAAATCTTGCTTGATATTCGTATGTTTTTTGTGTGCACACTTGAAGATAATGTGGACTTGTATTTCACAACAAAAATTCCACGCAGTGAACTTGCTATATTTCTTGCTGGCTGCTAAATAGCTTAGTAACTAATGATCTCCCACGTGATATGTGCGACTTCTCAATTCAACCGGTGAGACCCGCTTGTGGGAGGCCGGCTAAACCGATTCGCTATCACGTGAAATCACAAAAAGATACTAAACCGTACTCGAAGGACCAAAATGTCGTGGGGTTGCCTTGTTACTACCGAACGACGACCTTGATGTGTTTGAACTTGATAAATGAAAATCCTTGATGATTAACAATGTATTTAATTGTGACACGACTTGCTTCGTGTCTGACTTCTTGTTAAGTGATTACAAATTTGTATGAATGTATAAAATAAACTAAAGCGCTGACGCGGGGTAACATGTACGGTAATTGGACCGTACACTAAGATAGTTCTTATGTATACGGTGAAGCAGTGGTTGGCGTATCAAGAGGACTCAGGTTCGATACAAATGTTTGTGTGATCCGCAAATTTTTGTTTCGGAATTTGGGTGTTTTCTATGTAAAATGTGTATGTATTTACAAAAAAAGTATGTTTATGTATGTCAGTTGTCTAGTACCCAGGGCCACAGCACACTAGCTACTTTTAGCATTGGCGATCGGCAACTAGTCGCTTTTTAGAAGCTAAATACGGCGACCAAACGCTCTACACCGCACACTTAAAAACCGCCAAACGCGGAGATTGAGTCGCTTTTTAGTAGCGTGACACAGCAGCTGAACGCCACTCTCCGCACACATTGATGCCGGTAGCATGGATTTGGCATCTGAGCAGTCGCTAAAACGCGCGTTTCCGATACCGCGATCAAACGCAGGAAATCGCAAAATCGCCGATCGCTGATGCTAAAAGTAGCTAGTGTGCTGTGGCCCTAAATACATTCTCTACTTACTTTGGGACTAGATAACGTTGTGTATATGATGTCCGAAATATTTATTTATTATTATTATTATTATATACTATCGACAAATTTTAATCCAGACCCTATTTACACATTAATCGTTTAAAACCGTCAACAAACAACAAAGGTTTAAGCGTTATCCTGGAAAAGCATACTGCAATGTGTAAGTGTATTCAAATCAACAACTCATAATGTCCCACTGCTGGGCTCGGGTCTGTTCTGAGGTGAGGGTTTAGGCCATACGTCCTCACGTGGGCCAAGAGCGGGTTGGGGACTGGCAAGACATGTTGTGACTACGCAATCTTGCCGTTGGATGGTTTAAAGGCCCGAAGGCCACCAACAAAGCTTCACGACTGCTATTTTATAATAACAACCGGGACCGACTAGCTCAACGTGACCTCCGAATCACGGAAAGCTCTTAACATATCATGACACAAACGGTCACCCATATAGTTCTAACCGCGCTGTCGTTGCTTCCCTCGGTGATTGTTTCCAATTACCTAAGGTCATACGGCCATGAGCGCATTTGAATGTCTGTAAGAAAGTAATCTTAGGACGGGTCCTGATTAAAATTTGTAATGTAGTCGATTCTAAGTATGTAATTAATGTCTATCTTCTTCACAGGTTTTTGCCCAAGAAGCAAAATTGCAGGAGATGCATTCCTTTCTGGAAATGTGCAAGAGCACACAACTGCGGAAGGCAATGATCGTCTTAATTTTACTGTTCATGGGCTGTGCCGTTATCTTCGATGGATTATTACGTCTTTCCGACTCATTTGGGCTAAATTTCTTCACCGTTTTTAGTTGTAACGAGGTCTCCGAATGTGCTGCCATTTTATTTATTATTATTATTCTTGATAGGTAAGTTATGTTTTGTCAATTTTTAATATAGTAGTCATATTATAATAGACTAGCTTTCACCCGTGGCTCCGCCTGTTTTAGGTTGGTTATCGCGGTAAAATTAGCCTGTGTCCTTCCTCAGGCTTTAGACCATCTGGGTTCATTTTCATTTATATCGGTGCAATGGTTTTTGAGTTTATCGTGAACAGACAGGCAGAAAGACGCTGCGGAGGACTTTATTTTATAATAATATGTAGTGATTATATGACCATGTTTATTGGATGTGTAATCGAGTTTTTTTTTTGTTTGAAGAGTTTTACTTCGTTCATGTTAAACTTATTCAGGTCGTCACAACTTAATATATCGGAATTTAATCGATACAACCACATAGTGTACCGTAGTGCCCAATAGAAGGAAGTGGGTTGAAGCCCACAATAAGGACGTGAAGAGAAGTAGTTCATCACATTCACCAACGAAATATGACAGCACGAATGCTGATAGTTTTAGGTTGGTCTTTTGTGTGAGGGTAGATGAACTTTTTAAGGGTCATAGAATTAGTACGAGAACGCAGATGAGAACAATTATATACATGTTTAAAACTCGTTTAATACTGTTGCTAAGTTGCCTGGAAGAAATTGCTTTTAGCAATAAGGCCGCCCTTTGTACACTCTATATTTGATCAGTGTGTTCCTTTCTTGTTACTCTGTAATTAAGTGTGCAAAGAAAGAGTTATCTATCTATCTAAGTGAACATTCGCCGTCGCTCGGCCGCTTTGTATATATTATGTATGTAGGTACGATACACGAACACTAATATTAAAATACACACCAGTAGTAAGTACTACTGGTGTGTATTATGTGTGTATTATGTGTATTATTATTACCGGCCCATTTGTGCTGAAGTCAGCGTGGTTCTACTACCTTTATTAAACTATATTTATTTTCTTTGTAGGTTCGGCAGAAGAACCTGTACATTTACCACCGCACTTATATCCAGTACATGTTTGATAATTGCACTCTTTATTTCTGGAGGTAAATATTTTTCCCACACCATACTCATAATGTTTGTAAGAAGAAAGTATTTAGATGATTATATATAGGTATTATATTTAGCTAATTAAACGAAATAAGTACTACTTCCTTGGTGTAGTAGTAGTTAGCATACATGACTGGCGATCGAGAGGTCTTATATTATAGAAAAGATACGAGAGATATTTATCTATGCAAATTAATAAAATTGAAGTAGCGTGAAAGTCCCGTCACAATGGGTTTAGTCGTTCCAGAGATTACCCGAAACAAAGAGGCAGACAGACAATATTTTTATAATTTCTTTTACTTGTGTAAGTACCGTAAATACCTTCATATAAAAAAACTGTAAATTTGATATTATATACAGACACTTCAATTTTATTTCTTTATATTGTATTGATTACCCTTAGGTAACGTCGCGGGATAAACCTAGCAAAATAAATATATTCCTAATCACTCTGTATATTTCAGCTATCTGCTAGTGAAAGTCCGATCAAAATCGGTACAGCCTTTTCAGAGATTAGACAGTTTAAAAATTTATCTTTTGATATCAGTACTGTATAAACTTTTATATGTAACTAGTTGACCCAGCGAACTTCGTACCGCCCAACTTTAAAATTCCCGAACTTGATCGCAGCGCCACCTACCGGGTCCAATTGCGAATCTAAACCATTTCCAGATCCCCTTGAACACACACAAAAATTTCATCAAAATCGGTCCAGTCGTTTGAGAGAAGTTCAGTGACATACACACTCACACAAGAATTATATATATAAAGATTAGTTACAAACACTTTATTTTTATTCATCTATATTCATTCTATATTATATTTGGACTTTTCAGGTGTACCACGGGCAATTCTTTCAATAGCGTCACGTCTTTTCATGACCACATGCTTCACATCGATCATGCAATGGTGCACGGAGATCATACCGACACCCTACCGAGCTTCGGGAGTTTCCATTCTACACATGAGTGGATTTCTCGTAGTCATTTTGTCCCCTTTTATTGTATATTCGGTGAGATTTATTTCTGTTGTAATAAAACTTACTAGTGGTCGCCAAGTGGTCGAAATTCGACTTAATTAAAAGTGACAACATTATCAAGGTTTTATTTGTCAAAGACCATAACTTCTATGATCACGGATTTCGCCAAGGCTACACCACAATGTGAATTTACGTATGTGGGTCAATTGGTTTTTGAAACTTCTTTTATGTTTAGAAGACTATATTCTAAAGTTGGTCCCATATTAGTTTGGAAAATAAATGCCATCCCTAAAGGTAGTAAGTAAATCAGGGGATGATTGATTGTGGATTCACTGATTGTAATATAGGACCACGCATAACTTTTTACAGAATAGTCTGGTTACAATAATTGTTTTTTTTTATTGAAAAGGGTTGGTCTCATATAAATTTAGGGAAAAAAACGACTTTATGGGTAGGAAAATAGAAAATGATTGATTACTCACTGATTGCCATATACATATAACCACACATATATTTTTACAAAGTAGTTCGATTTCGATAATATTTTTTTTATTGGAATGGTTTAAAGTCGGCGTCAATCAATCAATGAACAAAAATACTAAAGTCAATCGCGTCAATCAAAATACTACTCAAAATTATTTAGGTATACTTACCTAGTGTAAGAATACCTAAATAATTTTAGGAAGTTAGTTATTAAGATTAGTTTTAATAATAATTTCAGTTCTTTCGGCGGTTCAAAGTTTCATCTTATATTCTAACAGAACTGCAAAATAAAATTAGCCTAGTATGTTCCTATATTTTTCATTTTAACATGTTATATTTTCTACAATTTACAGGAGCGTCTATGGAGTTCATTACCAATGACAATATTCGCCACAACGGCAGTCGTAACAACATGCCTTTGTCTAACATTACCAGAGACAAAAGGATTGCCTATGCCGCAGACGAGGGCTGATGGCGAAAGGAATATCAAGGAGCACTCTTTATTCGGGTTAGTTAAATTAATAATATCAGAAGAGCGTCACTCCGCAGTTTAGGTATAGTCGGCCGCCTGCCTACCTGGGCAGGTATGCCGGTCGGCTACACATCGTCAGAACAGATAAGAGTTACACGATAGAAAGAGACGCAATTGTAGGTAAATATAATCGTAGGTGATTCGGCGCTGTGCGATCTGAATTGAACATAATCTTTTGACGCCAAGGGTCTTTATTTCTTTAATTTACATTTCGAAGTCTTCTGTACTGGTACTATTATGCATTCTGTGATAATATCAATATTTATAAAACTGTTTCGTTACTGACTGACTGAGAGACAACACACAGCCGAAACTACTGGGCGCAGGAAGCTGAGACTTGGCATGTGTGTTCTTTGAGGAGCGTAGGTGAGCACAGAGAGGGAATTTTGGATCCACCCCATTAAGCAGATTATCAAAACTTAACTTAATTTTTAAGTGCGTAGTTTCTGCTCCTTACAAAAAAAGCAGCTTTTATTACATTATCAATTTTTATTACACGCTTTATATTAGTTTCACCTGTATCTTTGTAACCGACTCCTTTGGGTGCGATTTTGACCCACTAAAGTGTAGCTGTATATGTGTATATGTATGTTTAATGTATAATGTGTATATGTATGTAAACTGCCGTTTAAAAACGGGCAGATTTTGTTCAAACTGTAGATTTATCGGGGACCGATGACAATACACTAATTTAAAAAAAAAAAGTTTAAAAAAATTAGTCTTTTTTAGCCTTTTTTCACGCTTTTTACATTAAAATTATTTTCTACTTTTTAATTTAAAAGCCTGTTTGTTTAGTTTTAAAAAAATATTATTTTTTTATTTCCCAATCCTTACCAATTATATCATCATCATCATCATCATGAACAGCCTTTAACAGTCCACTGCTGGACATAGACCTCTCCTTAGAAAGGAGGTTTTGGCCTACTATACCACGCTGGCCAGACGGGTTGGTAAAGGGTTGATACCAATTAAATATGTGAAAGTAGTTCTGTCTGTCTGTCCAATTTTAATTTAATTTAATTTATATAACAGAAAATTACAGAACCGATTTAAATGAAATAAGGGACACAGATGGTCCAGCACCTAAGAAAGGAGAAAAGCTACTTTTACCGAAAACCGACATACACGTGGGCAGAGCCGCGGGCGAAAGCTAGTCTTGTATAGTTTGTTAACGAATTCACTCGAATATGAAGTAAACATTAATTTATTCTATTATGTCTTTTTTTTTCTCCACATATGTAATAATATCTATAGATATCTTAACAATTTAATTTTATAAATGATAAATGATAAATGATCAATGTTCCGTAGTTACAGTAGTAGGTCACGTCTCGGAATTGGACGGTTTCGTCAATTCCGTTTGGCCACGCTTTTAAATTCACGTGCCATTATATTGGGAGACTATGGAACACCATTTTCGGCGTGGCCTGACACGCACTGGCTGATATTTTTTATTATCTTTTAAGGTATTCGTGCATACAAATGTTAAGCACTCTAAAAAAGAAAAAAATATGCTTTTATTACAACAGGTATAAGAAGGAAAAAAACACACCTCTCTAAAAACAGCGGCGAGAACTATTGGAGCGGAGTTCCTCTGAAGATGAGCGACCATGTTATTTAGTGTATTATTTTTTTATTTTATGATCTGTGTTTAGTAAAAAAATAAACATTTATTCAAGAAATAATTGTCTCATTTTGTTAGTAACAATAAAATCCGCAATGTCATGACATATAGCTCCTCCGGCCAGGTTACAAACGTTTTTCGTTGTCTATTCTATTCTATATCTCTTTTCTCTTGTATCATTGGCTAACGTCACTCAGTCTCAAAATAGATCAAAACAAAATATTAGACAATGAAAACAAGAGAATAGAGAAAGAGAATAGAAAACAAAAAATTTTTGAAGGAGATGGCGGAGCGGGACCTGGAGAGGTTTAGAACTCTTCCGGCCCGCCAGGCCCGGGAAAGGGGCCAGGTACCGCAGGCGACTCAGGCGCCGGAGATCGCAAAGTGATCGCCGTCCTCCATAAGCGCAGGCCTGGGGGTAACAGTTGAGGCCACTTTTCATCCTAGCAGAAGCAGACCGGGGTGGCAACACGAGCGCTACAACACGCACACGTGAATGTGAGCTGCGACGAAACGTGTACATTTACACTACACCCTAGTGAGATAAAGTCTGCCGTTAACGTCGAGGTACCACAGGTAACTGAAACACCATATAGTCCTGACACCTGTGTCCTTGACAACAAGCAGAATAGAAATCTGCGGGATTGTTATGATCATGGCTCTTGCAACAGTGCCGAAATATCGGATACTAATTAACACAAAGGTACATGGTAGCAATCCCGCAGATTTCTATTCTAATGTATCTAACTCACCGTGAAAGTTCAAAACAAGCAGTTAGGAAGTATTTACCACCCCATGGTGGGAAATCCTTCCTAATTTCCCACCCCATCACCCGTGTGGATTAACACCCGTGTGGTGACGGATTAAGAATACAGAGAGTCACCACCCCTATTCATCCCACGGGTGTCGTAAAAGGCGACTCAGGGATAAACTACGAAAGACAACTTCAATGCAAAGAGAAGGAAAACTTGAAACCAACCCGTCTGGCCAGCGTGGTATAGTAGGCCAAAACCTCCTTTCTAAGGAGAGGCCTATGTCAAGCAGTGGACTGTTAAAGACTGTTGATGATTGATGATGATGATGATCCCACCCCATCAACAGACAGTACAGTACTACCCTCACACAGAAGACTAATCTAAAATGACAGCATTTGTGCTGTCGTCTTGCGTTGGTGTGCGTGAGACACGAAATCCAATAATTCTGTGTCATTCTTCTTTCTGGTGAATGATGCAGAAACATCTAATCAATTCGCCATGGTGTGGGTCACCATGCTATATTGTATACACTCATAATGATGATAGTGACCACTCATCTTGGATTCTGCCCATGCTATCCGACAGGCATAATGAAGTCACTATGGCATTCACATATTTAAAAAACTACATAAACACATAGAGTAACTAAAAGAGCGCTTAAATTAACAGATGCAAATAACCATGAAATTGTAGAACGGACATATTTAAAATTTGACATAGTCAGTAAATTTAAATGTCGGATGTATAATCTCTATAACAAAGAAAACGAGGAAAACAGCTCGCATAAACTCAAGCTGTTTTCCTTGGCTTCGCTTTTTTTTTTTTTTAATATTTAGCCTACCAAAGTGACTCTACCCTGCCTGATGGAAAGCATGAGCAGAATCCAAGAGTGGGGGAAACCATACATCATTGCCGCACATGCAGACAGTAAAGTATGGCGGCCCTCACTATGGCGGCTTAGTAAGATGCTTTTATTTTCTCGTAATTATTTCTAACAAAAGTATTTGTAAAAGTCTGAAAATAGTTATCTATATTAACTACACAACGTAGTTATTACCTAGAACATACAGAACCATGAAGCAGTTATCAAACAACAGGACGACGATAAATCTGCACAGTAAGAAGTCTCACACATCAGTAGTAAATGAGGTGCCTACACTGCCAATACCACCGATCAAGTTGGTTACTGGAAATATATAAATAAAGATCACATGAACGATTAATTCAAAATATATTTTAAAAGACGAGTATGAATGACTCACTGTCGAGTAAGAACTGCCTCCTCAGTCTAGTTGATAGCGTATGCGAATGTTTTTGGGTTTTTCTAGAAAATTCCTAATAGCAGCTCGGAGGAGACGTTTGGCGGTGATTCACGCCCGTGCCTCAAAGAGCACGTAATGCCATCGGTCTCGGTTGTCATGAACATCTATGGCAATCGTTATTGGGAAGTCAGTTCCCCAATTTTACTGACACCTAGTTCAACCTTCGAATTTCAGTTCTCCCTTAGGGTTGCGGAGGTCTGATGCCAGTCGCTCCGTGGAAAAACTGATATTCAGGTATAACCGGTTGAACTAGTAGCCGACCTCAAAGTAGTAAAAAAAATTGAAATACCCACTATTTACAAATGTTGACAATCTAAACTAGATTTGTGTGAAGCTTTGATTATATTATAATCAAAGGTATGAAGTTACATATTTAAAAATGTAGTGACATTACCTAAAAAAGTGTTAAAGTGGACTTTTATTCTTTAAGAGAAATGATGGAATCCAAAAATTTCCTTAAAATAACCTCGAAATATTATTTAATGTGAAAGTTGGGTGTTACATGTTACATCTGATAGATTCTGTATCCAATTTTAAAAGCGCATATTTTTTTTTTATTATTATTTTTTTATTTCGAATAAAGTCTAGACATTCTTTTGTTTTGTTTAAAAGCAAGTGTGAATAGGAGTGTTACCATACCAAGGACTTTTTACATTGGCTTCGTATTACGAGGTATTTATACCATTTTACACAATTTAAAAAAGTAAGGGTGACTAAGGCAGCTTAGTAAACAAGACAACAGCCTGCAAAGAGAAAGAAGACTTGACACAAACCCTGTACCAAACAGTTTGGCACAGTAAGTTTGGCAGAATTTTTGATAAAGATGTTAATGATGAAATAATGAAACATTGCCTTTTTGGTCTAGTGATTGGAGTAAATTTTTTTTTTTATATAAATTACGAGCTGATGCCC
The DNA here is from genome assembly GCA_932526445.1 of Phragmatobia fuliginosa. Classification (NCBI taxonomy): domain Eukaryota; kingdom Metazoa; phylum Arthropoda; class Insecta; order Lepidoptera; family Erebidae; genus Phragmatobia; species Phragmatobia fuliginosa. The sequence goes on along the minus strand of OW052058.1, from coordinate 4,737,950 downwards.
GTGGCTCCGCTCGCGTCCTAACCGAGGTTCGCAGACCTAACCAATATGCACACAAAATTTTATGAGAATCGGACAAACCGTTTCCGAGGAGTTTAATTACAAACACCGTGACACGAGAATTTTTATATATAACATGAGTATTACAACATCAGGTGACTAGATACTAGATATAACCTACGATCGTTTTACTTTGTTTTTAGGGTTCCGTAGCCAAATGGCAAAAAACGGAACCCTTATAGATTCGTCAAGTCTGTCTGTCTGTCTGTCTGTCTGTCTGTCTGTCTGTCCGTCCGTATGTCACAGCCAATTATTTCCGAAACTATAAGAGCTATACTGTTGAAATTTGGTCAGTCGATGTATTCTGTGAACCGCATTAAGATTTTTACATAAAAATAGAAAAAAAACGATACATTTTGGGGGCCCCCATACTTGGAACTGAAACTCAAAATATTTTTTTTCATCAAACCTATACGTGTGGGGTATCTATGGATAGGTCTTCAAAAATGATGTTGAGGTTTCTGATATCATTTTTTTCTAAACTGAATAGTTTGCGCGAGAGACACTTCCAAAGTGGAAAAATGTGTGTCCCCCCCCCCCCTCTAACTTCTAAAATAAGAGAGTGATAAAACTAAAAAAAATATATATTGTACATTACCATGTAAACTACCAACGAAAATTAGTTTGAACGAGATCTAGTGAGTAGTTTTTTTTTAATACGTCATAAATCGTAACACGGAATATACCTTTCATCCAATCAATACACTAGTATAAAAACATCGATGAAAGTTACAACAAACTACAAGAACTTTTATATGATGTTACTTGCTGGTACGGAACCCTTCATGGGCGAGTCCGACTCGCACTTGGCCGCTTTTTTTTGAGAATTATGATTTAAATAACATAGTTTTAGTGGTTATTTCATCATATAGGTCGAAACCTCCTTTCTAAGGAGAGGCATATGTCCAACAGTGGACTGTTGAAGGCTGTTGTTGATGATGATGATGATTAAGTTTTTGCGTGAAAGAGCAACAAACATACACACATACTCACAAACTTTCGCTTTTATAATATTAGTAGGATTTATATAAAATTTGTAATGTAATGTAATGTAAAAATAAATGTAAAATAATAAATAATAAATAACTATTAAGTTCTTATTATTTATTATTAAAAATAATAAATAAATAATAAAATACTAAAAAAATAAAATAAAATAATAAAATAATAAAAAATAAAATAATAAAATAGTAAAATAATAAATAATAAAGAACTATTAAGTTCTTATTATTTATTATTTTAATGTCAGAAACGTCTCTAATGATTTCTATGAAATTTACTATTAGTGATAATTTCGGGATAAAAAATCGACCTGGATTGGTTTTATGTTTGGAAAACGCGAGATTTCTAATTTCAGAAATCACATCTATACGACTCTTTCATTATCACTTGGTTGGTACTCCAAAACAGCAACACTAAAGCTAGTTATACAATAATCAGTATAAACCGTCCAAATACTTACTCAATGATTATAAAACTGACAATAGTCAATGCCTCAATGGTCTAGTGGTTAGCGTATGCGACTGCTAATCAAGATGTCTCGGATTCAAATCCCGGGTCGGGCCAAAAAGTGTTTTTGGGATTTTCTTAACAAATTCCTAATAGCTGCCCGGACTTTGGAAGTTTGGCGGTGATTCACGCCCGTGCCTCGGAGAGCACGTAAAGCCGTCAGTCCCGGTTGTCATGAACATCTATGGCAATCGTTATTGGGAAGTCAGTGCCCTCAAATATACTGACAACTAGTTCAATCTTCGAATTTCAGTTCTCCCTTAGGGTTGCGGAGGTCCGATGCCAGTCGCTCCGTGGAAAAACTGAAATTCAGGTAAAACCGGTTGAACTAGTAGCCGACCCCAAATAAACTTGGGAATAATGGCTAGGAGGATGATGATGAGTCAATTCCTCAATGGCAACCAATATTGGAGATAGACGACAGCAGCACTTCGCTCAGCTAGCCATTCAATCTTAAATTTTGATTTTGACTTTTCTTTGAAGAAAAATAAGTGTAGTCAATATAATTAATTCACGATCAAATTATATTAGTCACTATTAATAATATTGCCTAGAGCAATTCTTCAGGCGTTTCATTATGTATGTAATTGTTCGCTTCCTTGTTGGTCTAGTGGTTGGTGTATGCGGCTGCTGATCAAGAGGTCTCGGGTTCGATTCCCGGGTCAAACCAAATATTTGTGTGATCATCAAATAATTGTTTCGGAGTCTGGGTGTTTTTCTATGTATAATATGTGTGTATTTATAAAAAAAGTATGTTTATGTATTTATATCAGTTGTATAGTACCCATAATACAAGCTCTGATACAAGCTAAAATACCATGAAATAGGAATTCACAACTTCACGTTTTGATTTTTGAAAATGTTTTGTTAGATGTGCCAATTTACAGAAATAATCCAGTTTGGTTTAATTTTAACAAAAAGAAACCGACTTCAAAGTAAAACTGTTCCGAGAACCCAAATCGAGACAATTGTGCCTATATTTAAGGAGTTCCCTCGATTTCCTTGGGATCCCATCATCAGATCCCGATATGGTGACGACCACATGTAAGCTACGCCTATTCCAATGCAAAAAGAATTTTTAAAATCGGTTCATAAACGACGAAATTATCGCTGAACATACATAAAAAAAAACCGACGAATTGAGAACCTCCTCCTTTGTTTTGTAGTCGGTTAAAAATAGGATAGTTACTTATCAAATAGTTTTCTAAATTTATACTTTGCAGTTTAATTTACTGATTCTATGGACAAATTCATTCCGGAGTTTGCATCGAGCGATATATTGAAATCTATTTCACTCTTCGTCAGAAACGGAAGGGATAACATTCATTGTTTTAATCATGGTCTAGAGAAACATATAACATGGGTTTGACTTGTCAGCGTCTTATACTTCGATGGAGACGGCTGCACTCACGAAAAAACATGACTCATGCGGCGTTACCTCGCTCTGAGGCGTTGCATTTAAGGCTTGAAGTGCAAGCGAGAACGCGGAACGAGCGACAAAGAGGCACAATCGTTTACTATCGTCAGTTAACCGACTTTACAGATAACCGATTATTTATTATTATTTCGGAGACCCAAGTACTAGCCAAACACTATTCACTAAATATTGACGATTTATATAACACAACCTAAGCATACAAATTTGAGTAAAATGACCGTATTTTTTTTTTGTATAATAATTCTAATTGCATACAACATTAACACAGACAAATGACTTTGCACTATAGTTATAGCCTTGACAGTGAACAATTGTATAACCAACTGTAAGCTATTATACCTGAAACAATGTATACTTTAAATACTTACACGTGCTAAACATTTATTTTTTAAGCGTGCTTTAAAGAACAAATACTATATTTTATGCATGAACCAAGAGCCATTTTGTAGATTTATAAATGTCATTTAATTAGTCACATACACATGCCACATACACATACTCACTCACTCACTCACTCAGAACTATAGTCGTAAGAAAATAAGAAGCCCGGTTTGACATTTGTCATCGTGGCGTAACTAATATGATTATTTCGTGTTTTTGAGTGCAATTTTTCAATATAAAGTTAAACTTATATATTATTATTATTAATATATATTATTAAAAAGTAGCCTATAGATGTGTTATTCTGATATATAAGCTATATATGTAAGCTACTTAAGTTTCATCAAAATCCGTTGGGTAGTTTTTGCGTGAAAGAGCAATAAACATTCGCGTTTAAAATATTTGTAAGGATTAAATCTTTTTCCAAGCTAACTTGTAGCCAAAAACTATGTACCCAATTTTATAAAATTCCTACTGTCCTCAGTATTACTAATGACAAATACGTGTTATAAATTCCTTTTGTATAAGGTACGGTAATATTCAGAATCATCATCAACAACCCAAAAAGTCCCACTGCTGGACTCGACTCTCCTCCCAGGAGAGTGTTAAGGCCATACGTCCCCACACTGGCCGAGTGCGGGTTGGGGACTGTCAAGACACGTTGTGGCTACGTAATCTTGCCCTTGGATGTTTTTAAGCCGTCCAAAGGCCTCCAATTAAGCTTCACGACTGCTATCTTATGCTAACAACCGGTACCGACTGCTGAACGTGATAGAAACGCTCATAATATATCATACCACAAACGGTCATCCATCTAGGTCTTAACAGCGTCGTTGTTGCTTACCCTCGGTGATTGTTTCAAATTACCTGAGGCTATGGGCGCTTCCGTCCGTTCCGTAATTTCTGCCATATTCAGATTTCACTATTAAAAAGGTTGGCAGCACAGCGACCGGAATGTCGCGAGATTGTGAAGAAGTGAATCCGCGACTTTGAGGAACAGCGTTTAGCTGACCTCCACACCAAGCGCGATGAGCTTAAATCCCGTCCACTCGCCGCCATTCTCTATAATTATGAGAACGGTAAGCTCACTTGGCACTTTGTGCAAGGGAGTTTGCTGCGAAAATCGGCTATAAAAGCCATCTCCGGGCGCATCAGCGCCAGGCCCTATAAGGGGTCGAAGTGGTCGCTATGGCTGAAATCGGTCGGATTATTACTATTTTTATATTTATTCTTTTTGACTGCCTTGTTGGTCTAGTGGTTGGCGTATGCGGCCGCTGATCAAGAGGTCTCGAGTTCGATTCCCGGGTCGGACCAAATATTTGTGTGATCCACAAATATTTGTTTCGGAGTCTGGGTGTTTTCTATGTATAATATGTTTGTATTTACAAAAAAAAAGTAAGTTTATATATTTATTTCAGTTGTTTAGTACCCATATTACAAGCTCTGCTTAGTTTGGGATTAAATAATATTGTGTGTAAGGTGTCCGAAATATTTAAATATTTTTATTTATTCTTATTTATTATTATTTTATTACTATTATAGTTCTAAGATACACAACAGAAACATAAGTAGTACGGATACGAATTAAACCTATTTTTATACACAGCGTAGTAAATGGTCCAATATTTATTTGTAATTGAGTCATCAAAGGTAATTTTCAAAATGACTGTGTGTAAACGACATATTACAGTGTAATTCCCATGTAATTTCTGGTTTTATGTGAAGATTAAATGGCACTGGCTACTAACATTAGCTATGTATCACGTGGAATAAGTTAACAGATCAATTCTATATAAACTGTTGATATTACCTTAGCATTTCGGCAGCTAATAAAAAAAAAAAAAAAAAACAAACGAACAACCCATAATGTCCCACTGCTGGGCTTGGGTCTCCTCTCAGGAGAGGGTTAAGGCCATACGTCCCGACGCTGGCTGAGTATGGGTTGGGGACTGGCAAGACACGTTGTGGCTACGTAATCTTGCCGTTGATTGTTTTTAAGGCCTCCAACTAAGCTTCACGACTGTTATCTTATGATGACAACCGGGACCGACTGCATAAGGGACCTTCGAATCACGGAAACGCTCAAAAAATCATGCAAACGGTGACCCATCTAGGTCTGATCGCGTCGTCGTTGTACATATCATTGTTCGTAAATTCATACCACTTAAGTTTAATATTGAAGAAACTGTTCCATAATTTATGAGGTCTTACATTCTTAAACAATTTAGTTTGTTCTCAAATTGCATTAAGATGTTACAACATTATGTCCTCAGACGCTGCCTAGACGTCTACCATTCAGTAATAATTCTGTTCGTGAAGGTAGTGGTCTGATTTTATTGTTCGATTTTTCTTTTGTTGATCTCCTAACAAGCAAAACTGCTCAGGAAACTAAGCGGTTGTCTCGTGTAACAAACAGATAAGTAATCGTCTTTTAACTTTTCTTTTGTACACCTAGAAACTCGTAATGTATAAATAATATTATGTGTGGTAACATTTATCTCTTACTAGCTTTCGTGCGCGCCTCCGACCGCGTCCATGTCGGTTATCGCGGTAAAAAGTAGAATCAAATGTCATTTTAAACAGTAGTTTTAGCGTGAAAGTGCAACAGTCAGACATAACCAGAGTTTCTTTCGCATCACTACATATTAGGTCTTTACCTATGAAATTGCCGTTTTGTATGCAATAAGTGAAAGTACTTATTTTTTCAAACTTTCTTATTTCTGTTTTTCGAAGTAATCACCCATGCAATCGACGCATCTTTTCCAACGCATTGGCAGTTTATTGATGCCCTTCTTGTAAAAATCAGCTGGACGGGAGGCAACAAACTCTTCAAAGGCATTTTGTACTGCCATTCGGGAATTGAATTTTTTACCCACTAAAAAGTTGTCTAAATTTTGGAAAAAGTAATAGTCGGTAGGTGCAAGGTCTGGTGAGTATGGCGGATGAGGGAGAGCTTCCAACCCCAGCTCTTGCAGCTTGGAGACTGTCTGTTGCGCAGTATGGGGTCGCGCGTTGTCGTGAAGGAGCAGTAGGTCAACCGATTGACCAAAGCTGGTTGCAGATGTGCAAGCTTCTCCATCATTCTCTCCAGTTTTTCACAGTACACATCTGCATTAATGCTCATGCCGTTTTGTAAAAAGCTGTGGTGAATCACACCCGCACTAGACCACCAAACAGTGACCATCACCTATTTAGGGGTAATTTTTGGTTTAGGGCATTGCTTTGGTGCTGAACCAGGGCCTAACCAACTTGCTGAGCGCTTTCGATTGTCGAACAGAATCCATTTTTCCTCGCACGTAACAATTTTTAGCTTTAGACAACTTTTTAGTGGGTAAAAAATTCAATTCCCGAGAGGCAGTACAAAATGCCTTTGAAGAGTTTGTTGCCTCCCGTCCAGATGATTTTTACAAGAAGGGCATCAATAAACTGCCAATGCGTTGGCAATTGCGTCGATTGCATTGGTGATTACTTCGAATAACAGAAATAAAAAAGTTTGAAAAAAATAAGTACCTTCACTTATTGCATACAAAACGGCAATTTCATAGGTAAAGACCTATTATTATAAAACAAAGTCCTCCGCGGCGTCTCTATCTCTGTCTATACGCGATAAGCTCAAAAACCACTGCATCGATTTAAATGAAATTTTGTAGGCACATACTCTAAAACCCGAGAAGGGACATAGGCTACTTTTGACCGTCATAACCGACATGGACGCGGGCGAAAGTTGGTTTATAATGTAAGGATTTCAAATATTCAATAGTCCATTTACGAAGTTGCCCTAAACATGAGGAGTTGTCAGTTAGTGTTTTGGTTTTTAGTATTGCTGTAAATAAAAAAATTCTGGTACTATCTTTACTTACATTATCATTATTAGCCTATCGCAGTCCACTATTGGACATAAGGTTCTCTAATTTTTAAATCCTCGATTTCTTGAATCTAGCTCCTGTTAATTTGCTTTCGTTTTTAATACCTTTTTTTTTCCTGCCATAAAATAAACTTTATCCTAAGGGTTTATAACATACTCAATGAGCAAACCATTTGTTTCCAACCATCACAATTCATCTTCCTAGCCTTTATTCCCAAGTTTATTTGGGGTCGGCTACTAGTTCAACCGGTTTTACCTGAATTTCAGTTTTTATACGGAGAGACTGGCGTCGGACCTCCGCAACCCTTAGGGAGCACTGAAATTCGAAGATTGAACTAGCTGTCAGTATATTTGAGGGTACTGACTTCCCAATAACGATTGCCATAGATGTTCCTGACAACCGGGACCGACGGCTTTACGAGGTTGCTCTCCGAGGCACGGGCGTGAATCACCGCCAAACTTCCAAAATCCGGGCTGCTATTAGGAATTTCTCAAGAAAAACCCAAAAACACTTTTTGGCCCGACCACTAGACCAACGAGGCAGTCATAGTTTTATTATCTTTATTTTATTCGTTAAAATAAACGTGTTGTTATAGTCTTATCCAGGGTCTTTAGATTAGAATTTCTATCATTGTATGGCTTAGATATTATCTACAGTAATAATTGTAAAATAAACAGTTACCTATTATATTATATTGTCTATTTATAAAAATACGTCAATGTCATTTTCTCCATGTTCAATCTCATATTTTTGCTGACTAAAGCACTGAACTTAATATTTTAATAGATAAGATTAGATAATTTTCTTAGAATCTTTTTTAAATCAAATTTTAGGATTTTGAGAAAATAACTCTTCAAAACCCTGGTAGTTTTTTGTGTGGTAAAATTAATAGTAAGGAACTTGATACTATGACAATCAAAAATTTACGTCATAATTTTACGTCTTAGGGGAAAACAGTGCTGCTATTATTATGAAGCTGGTCATCTACAAGCCGTAGGTAGGTGGCCCGGGGTTCCAGGGATTTCCTTCTAGAGTACACCTGGTTCCCCGGCCATAGGTACCTGAGACGGCGTGCGGTTTTGGTTCCAGTTCGATATAACCACCGACCGACGGTGGTATCTGAGGGCATTTCAGCACAGAGAAAAATTAGGGGGAAAGCAGAGCTACAGATTCAAATGTAAAAGTATTGTCTAAGAAATCAAATATTTAATCTACCACTTACAATAAATTCAGTCTATGAGAGATCTCCAATATGAAATAATTCTGGAAGAGGGATCAAACTGAAATAGAAAATTTATCTGAAAATGCCCACAGTACTATACTGACGGCGCGGGCGTTCTCAATTGTCATAATCTACCATCACTTATTTAGGAATGCAACGAGTACATAAGCAAAATGAACTGGCTATCCGATAGTTAGTTACCTATGTTGTGAAGTACCTGAATACGTATAATACAACTTATCTATTTACTGAAACTGTATCAGGGTCTTGAGGGCTTCCCTTGAAGACCTTTTGCCCTGTTCTATATATTTTATTTAATCCTATTAAATTGTTGACAAAACTATGTTAACTGTCTGTATTAAAGATGTCTTTTGCCTTCACGCCTCAGTAAATATAATTTATAAGTTGTTTTAGTATCTTTTCTAGCATTTCAAAGAACCAAGATAAGATAAAATCTTAAACAAAGATTTGTTTTAAATTATATAAAATATACCTTAGTATGTTGGTCGCCGTTATTCTTTACTAATATTAAAACTCTAGAGTTTGTGTTTATGTTTGTTGCTCTTTACCCAAAAACAACTGAACGGAAATGGATGAAACTTTACTGTTTATATATCAGAATAACACATAGGCTACTTTCTATTGCAATAATAGAAATACACGCGGGTGGAGCCACGGGCGAATGCTAGTTTGAACTAATGCAACTCTGCCTGATGGAAAGCATGAGTAGAATCCAGAAGTAGGCATCACCATCCTCAATGGGAGGGTAGGTAATGCAGCATGGTGACTCATACCATGGTCGCTTAGAGACATATTTCTGTAATATCCCAGCCTCCGCAAGCCGAGAGAATGATGCACAATGATTGGACCTCAGGTCTCACACTCACCAACGACATATGACAGTTCGAATGCTGTCATTATTAGGATGGTCTTCTGTGTGAGGGTAGTACTGTTCCTGTCGATCCGTGGCTCTCTACTACTACCTATTGCTGTTAACGAAAGTGATTATAATAAAGTAGAATACGATATAATAAATTTTAGGTGTACTGTTATAGTTTCCAAAAGTCCTGCTGATACAAGGGCGATAATTCACAATTAAACCCATAAATAAACATTTAAACTACAAGTGAGTAGGATATGCAACATATTAACATGAATTTATACATTTATATTCAAATAATGTTTGCTTATAGGTGATCACCTTCAAGCGCTACGGCTGCTTGTATCTCCTGGTTTTAATTTATCATTTCAATTGATCTGTACACCGGATAAAGAGGTATATTATTATAATTTCTCATCTTCCTAGCCTTTATTCCCAATTTTATTTGGGGTCGGCTTCTAGTTCAACCGGTTTTACCTGAATTTCAGTTTTTCCACGGAGCGACTGGCATCGGACCTCCGCAACCCTAAGGGAGACCTGAAATTCGAAGATTGAACTAGTTGTCAGTATATTTGAGGGCACTGACTTCCCAATAACGATTGCCATAGATGTTCATGACAACCGGGACCGACGGCTTTACGTGCTCTTCGAGGCACGGGCGTGAATCACCGCCAAATTTCCAAACTCCGGGCTAGCTATTAGGAATTTCCTAAGAAAATCCCAAAAACACTTTTTGGCCCGACCCGGGATTTGAACCCGAGACCTCTTGATTAGCAGTCGCATACGCTAACCACTACACCAACGAGGCAGTCATAATTTCTATATACATATATATAATAGGCCTTTCCATCTTTATCAGATGATTTAGACAGCGCCTCTTCGACACTAATTCTTGGTGTGACTGTAAAGTCCAATACGGGTGCGACAACAGCGTCCGCACGTTTGACACCTAAATAGAGAACCGGTCCGAGGCTCGGGCAAGCGAGACCCACGTCTCTTCTCACGCTTGTCCGACAGAGTCCGGAACCAACTCCTGTCATGCGTTCTGCAGCCCTCATTCAAAGTGCTCCTCCATCGCTTGCTGTCATCGGCCGCAAATAGGTTTCTAAAGGATTACTATAGAAACATTGTAGTTGTGTAAAATTCCATTTACTTTCATCATCATTCCATATGATGATTCTGTATATTGAATCAGACAATAAATTCTAAAATACAATCATCTCAATACGTGAATTTTTCATGGCATTGAGAAAACCATCTGTTATTGATAATAATGTATATATTCTGCAAGTTATTCTTCTTCTAACCGTCTTAGTGTGTAGTTTATTGCACCATTTATCATAACACAATTGTGTAAAGTCTATTTCAATTCATTAGGTAATAAATTTCAAACTTATACATGTTATTTATAAACTTATATATTTTGTTTAGCAGTGGACGGCAATAGGTTGAGTTGTGATTACTTGGCTGTACCCCACTAAATGTAGAACACTAACCATGGTTATCACTGCGGAGGGAAGCCAGTAAAAAGTAAAAGTAGACCAAGTTACTCTTTATATCGTTAGTTATTTGCCAGCAAAAGTCCTGACAAAGTTGGTCCGTTACAGAGATTAGCCGAAACAAATAGATATATGTTTAGACATCAAAATATTTCTTGTTGTGAGTATAAATTTTCATGTCCATTTGATAAAAAGTTATTTATTTGTGATTACAAACAATCGTTTAAATTTTATTTATATATAACATTAGTATGTTTCACAAGCAAAGTCACGGACAGCACACTTGTCGAGTATAATTACCTACACCAGTATAGTTTCCGTGGATCAATTGTGCGATGTAAGTGCGGACTGCGGAGACGAGTTCTAATTATTCTGTTTTCAGACATTTGCGACTTTAGACGTATTTGCAGTAGTTTTAACTGAATATAAAAACAAATTTTATGGAAATTTAATTTGTGAAATGGGACAAAAAGACGGCCAAAATGAAAATCAGAGTGTTAGTATTGAGACTTATGCACCGAACTTACTTGAATTAATAAATTCGTTCACTAGAAATCTAAACGTTTTGTAAGTTTCTTGTTTTTTGGGCTTTTAGAAGGAGACAGAAAAACCTATTCACGATGCTGACATTTTGGAAAAAATTGTATCTCAACTCGGCGACATGGGAAGGTATCAGAAGATGTTATTTGTGGCAATGTTACCATCAGGATTCGCGTTAGCTTTTATTTACTTCGTGCAAATGTTTATTACCGTCACACCACAAAACTACTGGTGCAAAATTCCTGAGCTAGCAAACTTGAGTATGGAAATGAGGTAAGTTATCTATTTTTTTTTTTAATTCAGCTATGATAGAAATATTGTTTATTTATTATTTAAAAAAATAGTGTGTAAAATAACACAGGCAATCGCATCATTCTTTTTTTCTGGTGCTGATGAGATAAAATATATTTTCTTTTATCTTTTGCCCGTGGATTACCCTATCTCCTTTTTCAAGAGTCAAAGCTTCTCCACGATAAATTTAATTAAAATTAATGAAGCGGTTTAGCCGTGAAACCGTAACAGAATTTTGAAACGTTTTAGAATTTATAATATTAGTAAAAATTGAGGATTAGGGGTAAGTATATCTACAATTAAATCAAAATAATAAGTGGCTTTCGGCACCCGTGGTCACCTGTATCGTTAACTCTTGTGCCACCTTCCCTGAGTCAGGGTTATTTTTTTCATTAAGTAAAATTGTATTAAACTACAAGTATGAAACATCCGTAAAACCCAAATAGTGTCTCTGATGATACTAATTTAACTTCTTATTTCTTTCTATTTTTGCTATTTATTTTACGGTTTAAACAAGATATTAGGTAAATTATAAGCATAAGAAAAATTCACAAGATAAAAAATCATGGTCCAGAGCGAGGGTGGGTGGAACTCGTCTCCTTCTGCCAGCAAGTTATGCTTGCATAGATGGCGGTGCAGGACCGTGAGAGGCTTAGGACTTTCGGGAGGGGTTCATGGCCCGGTACCGCAAACACCGCAGGAGTTTGCAGAATAGTATCCTGTCTTAAGACAGGATATTAACTTTAAGGCTATTAATATCCTTAAAGTAGGAATTCTTTTTCCAAATTTATATGATACCCTTTCAAACAAAAAAGAATTTTCTAAATCGGGTTACTCTGTATAAAGTTATGCGTGGTTATAAATTAAAAAAAATAAACGCGTCGAATTGAGAGCCTCTTTCGTTTTGTTTCGTTGGTCAAAAACAAAAAAGTTTCAATGTCATTGGACAAAACTAAATATGGTATAATTAGTATGTCTTCTTTGTTTGTAGTGTGTGACTATAATTGTTTCACGTATGTGAACGTCATTCATATTAGTATTAACCAGAGATCACCCACCTGGTCGACGAATTTGAACCTAATGTCTTATTTCATTTTTTGATCAGTACCTATATGACCTGTTTTTACAATTTTATCTATACAAATAAATAAAATTGGAGTGTTTGTATGTAATATCAAATTATATTTTTTTCATTAAATGCATATGAAAATATACGTTACTTACACCAAAAAATCAATTTTAAAATTTTTGTAAATCTGTCTGTCTGTTCCGGGTAATCTCTGGATCGACTGTACCGATTTTAACAGGACTTTCACTGGCAGAAAGATGGAGATCTGAGGAGTAACCACACCCCTAAGGGGTTGGAACAGGCAATCAAAAGTTATACTTCTCTTTATATATATAGGGAAGCCGCGAGAAAAACCTAGTAGTATATATTTTTTTATATCAAAAAATGTATCGTGGAGTCTAGCGCTTTCAATGCCTCAATTATTAATTACAGATTATTTATTTAATACAGTTGTGTCGAGCGAGGTTTACTTTGTTTACTGGTCATTGTATAATTTTTAGTAAGTCCTTAGTGCTGTCATAGTCAAGGTATTAGCAGATCTTTTTACAGGTGTGATTTGTATGCAGGATAATATTTACGACGACGTTATTTTTTATGTACCTATTTGTTATTGTTTCTTGTTGTTTTTTATTAAATAATACTTATGTAAAATCAGGTTAGTACGTTGGGTTAATAAACACTAAGTTAATCAATAATTTCAGTACTTAAAATAGGTGTGGTAAAAAGAAATCTAATATTTTTGCATGAAATTGAAGGCTGAAACTAAGTCAACTAATTAAAAAACTGTCAAAAAAGTTTTTTAGGAATACAAATCCAGTGTCTCGGGGATTTACTTTACAAACATACATACAAAACATACATTATACGGCCACAAAAAACACCCAAACTTAGAACAACAATTTGTGAATTTATTTTGTTTTCAAACATTAAAAGCACTGGTCTATTGACGCGTATGCGGCTGTTCAAGAGGTCTCGGGTTCTCGGGTTCGTTTCCTGGGTTGGACCAAATGTTTGTGCGATCCGCAAATATTTGTTTCAGAGTTTTGGTGTTTTCTATATATATAATACTAGCTTTTGCCCGCGGCTCCACCCGCGTGTATGTCGGTTATCGCAGTAAAATGTAGCCTATGTCCTTTCCCAAGGTTCCGTCTATATCTATGCCAAAAGTCATCAAAATCGATTCAGCGATTTAGGCTTGAAAACGTAACAGACAGACCAACAGACAGTTACTTTCGCATTTATAATATTAGTAGGGATGTATGTATTTACAAAAAAAAAGTATGATTATCTATTTATATAAGTTGTCTTGTACCCTTAATACAAGCCCCGCTTAGTTTTGGACTAGATGGCGTTGTGTATTAGATGTTAGAAATATTTATTAAGTTATTGTAGCATGTACAGGTAAAATCAAGCGACGGCCAAACAGCAAGCAAGCAAACTCGTACTTACATACACATTCATACATATTAATCGTAAGCTAAATAGGTCGAGAGCATTGCATCATCAAGATAACATATTAAGTGCTTATTTTATTATAATCTGCAATGTATTGCGATGGCCATCAATGATATTGAATATACAGGACAAGTATCGACAGGAAATAAAACAATTATATGATAAGAACCGGTGAATAGTATTTGTTACTATCTATCTTAAAGCGAAGCGCTTAAAGTCAAGTGGCCTTAGGAATCACCTTGACTTTAAGCGCTTTAATCACAAACAATAAGCAACGACGGCGCGGTAACCGCTTGTGGCATGATATGCTATGAGTAGGGCTCGGAATAGGTAGTTTAATTTTATGTACTTGCGATTTTGTGACATCAATAGTATGGATATGCCTGTGAAATCTCGGGGAACTTACTATTTTCAGAGATTGTAAAAACTATATGCCCTTGCCTCCAGAGCAAGTTATAACTCGGTGGGGTACATGGCTAGAAGCTGCTTTTTACTATAAAAAATATTTTAATGAAATATCACATATTCTTTCTTTATTTCATGATGAAGAAGTACAATCTATAAAGAAAGCGAAAGAAGTATTGCAAAATCCTAACCTTCGACGCGATCTAACCTTTATTGAAGAACATTTTGGAATAATCAGTATTGCAAATTTTATGTTATGCTTACGTTGACTTTATTTCTGCAAGTACATAAAATTAAACTACCTATTCCGAGCCGTAGCTATGAGCGTTTCCGTATCACGGTGCAAGCGCCAGTTACAGTTACAGTACACGGTGCAAGTATGGGTTGTGGCAGTGGGATGTTCCGTGATTACGGCGCTTGCAACAGTGCCGAAATATCGGATACATATTAACAAAAAGGTAGTGTGGCGACTTCCACATACAGCGCTACGAAAACATACGACAGCGCCAACTAGCGAAGAAACACGTAACTACAAAGAAAAACACGTGACAATCTATACGGAGTAATTACTAATCCTGAATCGCGAAAGTGACTTTCTCGCGCCGATTAGCGAACAACATCCCAACATCAACTGTTGGGCAGTGGCCCACCAGGCATGATGAATTCGCCTGGTCGGAGGATCCTCCCTTTGTGTTGGAGAACACGTCACTGGAGCCCCGAGTCCAACAGTGGGATGTTATGGGTTGCTGATGTTGATGTACTATCTATCTGTTGCCTTCGATAATGTCAACACTCAATTAGCAGTATACACTCTAAAAAACGAATTTAGCATTGAATAAATTTGTGTTATCAGCTGATTTAAAATGACATTCTGTGCATTGACTGCACGGTTGGCCTAGTGGCTTAAGTGGTCGCCACGCCGCTTCCTACTACGCCAAGTGTCGTGGGTTCAAATCCCACGTAGGACAACACTGTGTGATTCACAATTTGTTGTTCTGAGTCTGGGTGTTCTTTGTGTCCGTTTCATGTATGTTTGTAAAGTCCCCCGCGACACAGGAATTTATATTCCTAATGCGAGAGTTGTCTTTTAAAAAAAACAAAAAAAAAGATATAAAAAAAAAGGAGCACAGGGTAGGTACCGGTTGTGTAACCAGTTGTAATCGAAAAAAGTCATCCTTTGTAACCCAATTGACTCCAGTTTATCAATGATTTCTGATCCTTTACCTGTGACTAACGTTTCTACAAGGGTGCCAGATGCCCACAACTGAAACCAACGAGACTAGTTGAGATCAATTACAGGAAAGGTCTTCGTTTAAGCAACATTTTTTTTCAAGCCATTGTATGTAGATCAAACACGATTTAATAGACTTATTACAGTGATTGTGATTAGAAACACAATCTATCGTAAAGTTTTTATTTTACCACAATAAACGCTTAATCAGATCATTGTTCCTGTACAAGTACCGTGTTCAAACATACATAAAGCAAAGCAAGCAAAGCATTAAAAAGATATGCATACAATTATACGTTGTAATAAAATTATAATGACGCCCTGCTTAAAAAATTACATACTCATTAAGTACTAGCTGCCCACCCCGGCCTTGTACAGATATAAGGTATTTAACAAACATTTTAAACTTGACAAATTATATACTTAAATCTTCCTTGAGAATCAATCTATCCATTGCTGAAAACAACATGAAAATAGGTACTGTGGTTTTTAAGTTTATCGCGAACAGACAGACAGACACGGCAGAGGCCTTGTTTATATAATATTTATTTATATGCAACATTAGAACTCTTTTCGCACGCCCTTTTAATGGTCTTTGGAACAAATTTGATGCTTCGGCACAAATCGGAGTGATATCACAGCTTTAGGGAAAAACTAATCATGAGCAGCCGTCTATTGCAAGACATAGTCCTATCCTTCGATATGTGGGTTTGCCTGCTGTAACACTCTGGGTAGATAAGTCGTTGTATGGTTTGTGTTAAGGTTTCTTCCTCTCTATCTCCAGTGATGTTGTCCTGAGCAGCTGGCTTCTCAGTTAATTCTTACACCATCCTGGTATATACGAGTAGTGATAGGAAAAGACAGAGTCAGAGCCAAGAAGAGATTGTAAACATTTACCGAGGGTAAGCAACAACTACGCGGTCAATACCTATGTGGGTGACCGTTAGTGGCATTTAAATATTAAATATTATTATTATCCAATGCCAAGATTACATGACCACAATATTGTCTTTCCAGTCCCAACCCATACTTGACTAATGTGGGGACTTATGGCCTTAACCCCGATCTGAGAGGAGACCCAAACCCACTCGTGACACTCCGTATTCTTAATCTGTCACAGCTAGAGAATGAATATCGGGATACCGGGATCATGAAAACCGGGATCCCGGACCGATTTTTCTCCGGGATTGCAATCCCGGAATGGACCAAAAGGTCCCGAAATTTCGGTATCAAAAAACAGACTTTTCAGGCCACTGCTTCTAACTACAGTTAACTAAGAATATAATCAATTATAATTTTGTGTCAAATAAACAATGAAACAAGTACCTTACTTCGGTGTATCTGTAGGCCTTTGTATTGTACTATTACAATAGATAATTAAGGATAAGGTTTAATATCGATGCGTCCTGCATTTCATTTAGACCAGTTGTAAGTCCTTAACCTTGAACTGTCCAAAATTATAAAGGCCACGTCATATACAGAATTCTAAAACTCTATCTAAATATCTATGCATCTTATTTAGTATTAGCTGAGTCCCGCGGTGTTACCCGCGGTTATAGTTAAAGCGGGGAAACGTCGAGTAGGCCGTAGAAAAAAATCGTGGCTTCGAAACATCCGCGAGTGGACCGGAGTCAAGAGCGCCGCGGAACTCTTTCACCTCGCCAGGGACAAAGCGAGGTTTTCAGGGCTGATGTAAAATCTTCAGTAATTGGAGAGGAACAACAAGAAGAAGAAGAATAGTTAAAAAAGTAGCTTAAGGAGCCGTTACTTGATCACGTAAGGCTTGCAAGGTGGGGGGGAGGGTTCGTCAAAAATCACGAAATATTACAAGGGGGGACGGGGTTTTTTTTATTACTTCCCCTTGACTCGCCGTGTCCAGGCAAATTTTTAGGATTTACGAACTACCAGGGGGTGGGGGGTTAAAAAGGGGCTAAAAACATCAAGTGATTAATGGATGGCCCCTAAGTTACTCAAACAATGGGAACAAGAACAAACATAGAGCCAGGCAGACACATAGACAAAAACATTGAAAAATGCTGTGTGATGAAAGTACGTATACTTTGATGTGCATTTAATAATAAACTATACTTTTGATATTACACACAGATATTACCCAAACTTTTTATATACAACTACCCGATGCCCGCGGCTCCGCTCGCGCCCTAGAAGTATAAAAAATAGATGTTGGCTGATTCCCAGACCTACTGTATATGCATATAAAGTTTCATAAAGATCGGTGGAGCCGTTTCAAAGGAGTATGGGAACAAACATTATGACACGAGAATTTTATATATAAGATATGAAGCTTACTTTTACGAAATATTCATAGTAACTGCATTGTTTTAAATTATCAAAAAATTGCTGTTCTTGTGTTTATCGTTATCTTAACAATAATTTAGATAAAGTGTCGCATTATAATGTGATTAAACCTATCTACAAGTACACTGTATTAAAACACTCAACAGTATAATATGCATTGTATTAAATTATTAATTAATGTTGTATCAACAATAGCTTTAAGTAAATATTTATTATCTTATCGCTACCTTATTACTTTATAATCATTTTACTAAAAATATTAATGACTAGAGGACTTGCATGCTATATATACATACCTTGCCTTACCTCTTCTTCCTAGCCTTATTCCCAATATTATTTGGGGCCGACCCCACCCGAACTGGTTGAACTAGTAGCCGACTACTAGTTCAACCAGTTTTACCTGAATATCAGTTTTTCCACGGAGCGAATGGCATCGGACCTCCCCAACCCTAAGGGAGAACTGAAATTCGAAGGTTGAACTAGTTGTGAGTAAATTTGAGGGCACTGACTTCCCAATAACGATTGCAATAGATGTTCGACTGGGACCGACGGCTTTACGTGCTCTCCTTGCCTTACCATATAAAGTAAATATCGCAGTAAATGACATATGGTTTGATTACATTGTCATTACCGTTATAAGACACACGGGTCTGTGCCCAGGGCCCACTATCGTCAAGGGGCTTCCCAATGAACTGCCTTGTTGGTCTAGTGGTTAGCGTATGCTGATCAAGAGGTCTCGGGTTCGATTCCCGGGTCAGACCAAATATTTATGTGATCCACAAATATTTGTTTCGGAGTCTGGATGTTTTTCTATGTATAATATGTATGTATTTACAAAAAAAAGAGTATGTTTATGTATTTATATCAGTTCTTTAGTACCCATAATACAAGCTCTGCTTACTTTGGCACTAGATGATGCTGTGTGTAAGATGTAAAAAAAAAAAACTGACAATTCCTTTTTCTCATATATACAGTCTCGATAAAAATATTTTTAAACACAAAAAAAAAACACACACCAAGTAATCACTTAGCTTGTAACATATTATTAATGATTGATAATGATATTCAATGCCGAGATTATGTGACGGTTGTTTATCAAACTGCACCTGTACCGAATACATAATAATATCTGAAACTCATTATTATTTATGAATAATTATTTATTATATTTATGAATATTTATTTATTATATTTATGAATATATTTATTATATTTATCTATAAATAATTATTGTAAATTACTTCGATTCCAAAATAGCCGATTATTGGAAAATTTGAAAAAAAAACAAATTGTGAAAGATGATCCTTGTCCTCAGTTATTATTACAAATGCGAAAGGAGTGCTGTCCATAGGTCTGTCAGTCACACTTTCGCAACAAAACTATCGAGAAACTTATATTTTGGTACACAG
Source organism: Phragmatobia fuliginosa (assembly GCA_932526445.1). Taxonomy (NCBI): domain Eukaryota; kingdom Metazoa; phylum Arthropoda; class Insecta; order Lepidoptera; family Erebidae; genus Phragmatobia; species Phragmatobia fuliginosa. Next base: position 4,718,379 of record OW052058.1, on the reverse strand, counting down.
ATCGTCTAGAACCTGAGAAAGGACTTAATCTACTTTTTACCGCGATAACTGACATACACGCGAGTGGAGCCGCAAGCGAAAGCTAGTCTTTATATATATAATTCTTCTGTGAGTGTGTATGTCACTGAACTTCTCTCAAACGACTGGACCGATTTTGATGAAATTTTTTGTGTGTGTTCAAGGGGATCTGGGAATGGTTTAGATTCGCAATTGGATCCGGTAGGTGGCGCTGCGATCAAGTTCTGGGATTTTAAAGTTGGGCGGTACGAAGTTCGCTGGGTCAGCTAGTATACTATAAGTTTTGATTTCTTCATAATGTCCAAAAGAACATTTAAATGGTCCACAGATCACAGTTAAAAAGCTTATACGCAGCTTTAAAAGCAATAACCAAGTAAACTTCCTAAGTTGCTTACTTCGTTTTTTTGAAAAAGAATGGGAAAAAGGGAGACTGCTTTTCTAACGAATTGGATGGACGAATTGGAATGGGAAAAAGGGATGCACCCTGAGTCGCAGAGGACTTTACAAATATACATGAATCAGACACAAAGAACACCCAGACTCAGAAAAACAATTTCTGAATCCACACAATTGTTAAAGCAGTTGCCACGCTGCTTTTCAAATACCACGTAGGATAATATTTTGTCTAATACTTAATGCGGGAGTTGTCTTGAAAAAATTCAAATCAAATTCGATAACCATAATGTAGCTTTAAGTTTCCTACTAACAAACCTCTTAATGTTATTGCAGAAAAAACCTATCAGCGCCTCCCATAGATGGTGGTTGGGACCATTGTTACACGTTTGACGTAAACTGGACCGAAGTATTGGAGACGTTGACTCCACCCCTCGATGGAACACCTACTATACCATGTCAGCATGGTTGGGAGTTCGAGTTCAGTGATGTACCGTATGAAACTGTTACTACTGAGGTGAGTGTTTGTATTCGACCTGAAACTGAAGAATCATCCTCACTGTGAGTGCAAATAATGCAGCATGGTGGCCCATACTATTGCGGTTTAGTCAGATGTTTTTACATCATTCTCTCGGCCATCGGAGGTCGGAATGATTTAAAATGATTGGGTTTCCGTTATCACACTCACCAACGAAAGATGACGGCACAAATAAATATTTTTCGGACATATTCCTGACATCTTATACACGACGTAATCCAGTCCCAAACTAAGCAGAGCTTGTAGTATAGATACCAGACAACTGATATTAATACATGAACATACATTTTTTTTGTAAATACGTACATTATTTAACATAGAAAACACCCAGTCTCCGAAATAAATACTTTTAGATCCCACAAATAATATTTGGTCCAAACTGGGAATCGAACCCGAGACCTGTTGATCAGCAGCTGCATACGCTAACCACTAGTCCAACAAGACAAGCATCGAAGCTAATAAACCTATGAATTTTATTATGCTTACAGAGAGGATGGGTCTGTCATCGTAGTAGCTACGTACCGACGGCACAATCAGCGTTCTTCATAGGGGCTGTAGTTGGAACAATTGTCTTTGGCTGGGCAGCTGACCGCTTTGGCAGAGTACCAGCTATAATAAGTACGTAATAGCTTCATGATTCTAGAATTTTAACATATTAGTTTAGTAAAGGAACGGGTGTCATGTTCCTCCAACACAAAGGGAGGATCCTCCGAGGCGAGATCGTCGATCGACCAATCCTCTGTTCATGCCTGGCTCACCACTGCCCAACGGTTGATGTTGAGATGTGGTATATATGCTAATCGGTGCGAGAATTTCTCTTTCGCGATTCAGGATTAGTAGTTACTCCGTATAGATTATTTCATGTTACATCGTAGATCAATGTTTCTTCGCTAGCTTCTTTCAACCGGAGACCTCTTAATTAGCAGTCGCATACGTTATCCATTAGACCAAGGAGGCAGTTCCTACTCGTCAGTAAGTCATTCATACTCGTCTTTTAAAATATATTTTTTATTCAATCGTTCATATGTGATCTTTATTTACATATTTCCAGTAACCAACCTGATCGGTGGTATTGGCAGTGTAGGCACCTCATTTACTACTGATGTGTGGGACTTCTTATTGTGCAGATTTATCGTCGGCCTGTCGTTCGATAACTGCTTCACGGTTCTGTACGTTCTAGGTAAGTACTACGTTGTGGAGTTAATATAATATATAGATATAAATCATTGATGTATTAAAAAGCCCAAGATACACACTCAGCGTCTCAAAACCGTCCTCATAAAATATAAGCACAATTTAAAATTGTGCTCCTTTTTCAAATAGTCTCGCGTCGCTCGCGTCTCTGTGCGCACGTTAAAAATACTGAAGTGTCCGTGAGGAATTGTAAAAATATTACGTCAAGAACGTTAAAAAAGGATGGGATATCGTATTTTCGGTAAGTAAAAGAGTTTGTTAATTTGTTTTTGTTGTTTTTATGACTAAATATCGGAAGCAACATGTGATTTTGATATAATTTGTCTAAAACTTTACTCAACGGTCCAAGTATAATACGACAAATTTCAATGGCCGCTTTTTCAGTGTGAGAACGACTATTACTAGGGCTCGGAATAGGTAGTTTAATTTTATGTACTTGCAGAAATAAATTCAACGTAAGCATAACATGGATAAACCTAAAATCAGCGTGATTTCCGGGACCTTAAATAATGCAATGCAATGTCAAAGCACACTTATGTCATTTTACATAATCATGAAAATTACACTTATTGTTTATTTGTAGGTTTATAGGAGTGAGTAGAAGGAAAAAAATCATTTTCAGATATTACAGATATTTATTGCACGTTTACAATATAAATCAAATTTAAAAATAAGCATATATTTATATTAACATTAAAGCACTAGTGTTGTTCCGATGGTGTAATTATTCGTCTTCGAATTGAAGATCGCCAACATAATCATCATCGTCATGTTTATTATAAAATAATACTATGATTTTCTCGGCATTACTGGGAATAATAATAAAATAACGAGTTGTATGTATTATTCTAAAAATAGTGAAAATACGATTCCTATCCAAACTATATATACATACGCGCTAAACACACAATTAAAACATGCTTTTTTGCAATTAATACTGCTTGTATAAATAAAATATTATGAGAGGCTTACCACACTATCCAAATCCAAAGTTTGACGATATTTAAAGCGAATTACAGATCGTTGTCCGTTGTCATTGCCGTGGTAATCAGGTAGAACAGGTACAAATCCAAAAATACAAGCCAAAGTCAAATAAGGTGGTAGTAAACACAAAGCACAGAAATAGACGCACGAACACTCCAAGTTACAAAATGCAACTGCGCTGATGGTAACAACGTCACAAAACACCTATGGTAGAACAGGACGGCAGTACGCATCAAACAGAGATAGCAATAAAGAAAGCGTGCCGCGTGCACGGCACGCGCAAGCGGTCACATACTTTGCATTCCATTGCGTTATTGTTGCTATTCGTTTCTTTACGTTTTTATTGTAAAATTTTATCTTAAAAACTTATTAATACAACAATAAGCTAAAAGATGAAATACTATTTTGAAAGTTCAATATAATATTTTTACAATCTCTGAAAATAGTAAGTTCCCCGGGACTTCACAGGCATATCCATACTATTGATGTCACAAAATCGCAAGTACATAAAATTAAACTACCTATTCCGAGCTATAACTATTACACAACCTTTTATTTTAGACGCATAATCCAAACGACCCTGTTCTTATTCAAAACTTCGGTAGTAAAATTTGATTGGTCATTGTCAGAGATCGGAATTGGGTGTGTGAAATTACCTAAAGTTTGAAGCGGGACATAATATGGAGCTGTTACAACCACTTAAGTTAAACCGGGTTTGAATTTTACCGGTTTAGTTTTGTTTTTTTTTACATGTTCCTTTGTTACCTTTGAAACACCGAACTATAAACATTTACAAGCTGCTAATACAGTTCTAAATAAATTTTTGTTTTGTACTTTTCCGGTTAAAATTCGGTCTTTTAGTCCCAATTGTTCTTTGTCGGTCAAACACAGAATTTTATATATCCGCAAAATGCTAATGCGGTTTTAATTTCTTTTTTTGATCTGTATCTTAAGTTAAAAAGTTTTGCTACAGGTTGATGCAAGGAAAACGAACATTTTCGCGTCTTTACATAGTTTTGAAGTCGGCTTTTTTTTAAATTATTAAACCTGCACTGCATAAAAAAATAAATTAAAAACATTTATTTCAATTGCAAGAACAGTGGTTGTAACAGCTCCATATTATTATTGCAAACTTACTGCAAACTTTAGGTATTTTCACACACCCAATTCCGATCTCTGGTCATTGTACACTGCTTTGTAATAAAAACTTAACCAATGCGCGTAAGGTTGAATTTGCAAAAGATATGTTTATAGCATAACTAAAACTACCTACATTGATATTTCAATAAATCAATGACTACGAAGGATAGTTTCGTATGCTGCTTTTGTTTGAGATTGTGCATCTAGGGTTTTTATATATCAATGATATATACACTCGGTTCGAAAAATAACGGGTCAGTCACATAAACCCGAATATCTCCCGAACTACGTATGCCATCCTAATGAAACGAAGACTGTTCAATTGAGAATTTAATTATACAGATAAAAAATAAAATAAAACTTAGTTACACCCACAATATTAATCTTAAATTAAAAAAAAACTAAAGTAGTCATATTTTTCTTAAGATTACATTTTTTTTATGATTGTTTTTTTGCTGTTTTTCATCACTGGAGGCTTCATCACGTGGAGGCAATACAAAGTATTAAATGAAGAAAGTGATGAAAAACAGCAAAAAAACAATCATAAAAAAAATGTAATCCTAAGAAAAATATGACTACTTTAGTTTTTTTTTAATTTAAGATTAATATTGTGGGTGTAACTAAGTTTTATTTTATTTTTTATCTGTATAATTAAATTCTCAATTGAACAGTCTTCGTTTCATTAGGATGGCATACGTAGTTCGGGAGATATTCGGGTTTATGTGACTGACCCGTTATTGGTTTATGTGACTGACCCGTTATTTTTGGAACCGGCTTTATATATATTTTTTAATTAAAATAAATATTTTGGACGTATTACACACAACATTATCTTGTCGCAAACTAAGCAGAGCTTGAATTATGGGTACCAACTAGACAATTGATATAAGTACATATATGATTTTTTTGTAAATACATTCATATTATACATAGAAAAGACACAAATATTTGCAGATCGTACAAACATTTGGTCCCCGGGAATCAAACCTGAGAATTCTTGGACAGCAGCCGCATACGCTAACCACTAGACCAACAAGGCAGTCACAAAAGGTGACGTGACGATTTCCTCTATAATCCACTGTTTTGAACTGATTATACCGCACCGCGCTCGTGGTCTTGGGTAGACTCTTTCGTAATAGTAGATGTTTCAAACGTCGTATTGTAGAGGGTATCATAACCTTTTAAATAGTTTTATAGTGAGTAAGTACCACTATACACCAAAAAGTTAATAATATATAAATCAAAACTTCAAATGTTTGCATACTATAATATCCTTAGAAAAACCTTTAACAATAACTTTATTTTTAAAATTGTAATAACCAAAAGTCGGTTAGGACAATATTAAAAATTTATTTACCAATAAATAGCATTTCTATGAAGACTTGACTTTGATTATTCTAGTCGAGCGGATCATGGATCTGCAACCGCTAGTTAAGTCGCAAACGGTTTTCGTTTTCTATTCTATTTCTCTATTCTATTGTTTCATTGGTTAATATTTTGTTTTGATGACGTGATTGAGTGACATTAGCCAATGAAACAAGGGAATAGAGATATAGAACAGAGAATAGAATAGAAAACGAAAAAGTTTGTACTTGGCTAGACTTAGAAGGGCTGATCTGTCATGATTAATTATTGAAAAAAGCGCCTGGTCGCATTACAATAGCAAACACTTTTCCTTAGCTAAAAAAATGTTAAGACTTTTTAGACATGGATTTTATCCAACTTATTTTTTTAATGAAAATCTTACAGAAACTTCTTTCTCAAGAGAATAATCTTTAGGTGGTTAATTTTGTCGACATATGAACTCCAAGTAACTTTAAAAGCAACACGTCTTCTTTTTTATTCCCAATATTGTTTGGGATCGGCTACCCGCTAGACATTATACTTTTTTTATTATTACAAAGTTTGTTACATTCGAACAAGAGTCTTCTTATTTTATTTCATAAACATCTGTAAAAACATACAAAAAATCTATAAAATGTATAAAAATAGAAAAAGCTATATCAAAAACCTTATATTCCAAGTAAGTTTCCAGGCACTTTCGTAAACGATACATGATAATGACTCTAATTTTTTGGTTAAAAATTTTCATTCCTATGGAATAAAGCCGGCAAAAAATTCCAAGTTACTTTTTTCAGAAAAGATGATTTACAATCTACTTTATCTTTATTTATGTATGCAACAACAATGTAAAATAGCAAATTACTAATCAATATATATAACTCAAGTAAAAAAAAGAACACAAAAATAAGAAGAGGAGAAAAAGAAGAATTAAGAAATAAATTGTCTCGAATTTTTGAAGTATGCAAATACGGAATTATACACGCACGGGACGTGGACGTGGTTGCCTCGTTATAAACGGGGACGTGATGTAAATGCATACGCACCGTGACTGTGACTCGGATCTAACGTGTTAGTGTTGTGAACAAGGAAAGATGTATTTTTCATTTCAAGAATTGGCTTTAGTTGCTATTGACGTGCTAAACATCGTCGGCGACGATATTTAGCTCGTCCCGTGCGTGCCACGTTCCCGCCCCGTCCGTGTCTCCGTCAAGTATGCATTTCTTTATACATTTTGTATGTAACGATGTTTGCAAAACTCCCCGTCCCGTTCCGTCCGTGTAAAATCCCGTCACGTATACAGCGGCCTTAAATCAGATGTAAATTAGAGCAGTTGAAAATTTGATAAATCCTAGCAAAGTAATGATTAGGTATTCATCGTATTTATTTTATGTTTTCAGTCCTGGAATACGTCGGTCTTCAATACCGCACCTTAGTAGCGAACTTTTCAATGGCATTCTCCTTCGCAATTGCCGGTATAACGCTGCCTTGGATAGCGTATTACATTGCTGACTGGCGCATACTGATGTGGGTTACCTCTGCACCCATGTTTATTGTTATATTCGCGCCGTGGTTCTTACCAGAAAGTGTTAGGTAAGTTTCTATTTGACTATATTTCAACCATCTCAACAATTCCGCTACTTTTAGATTAAAATTACAGTTACTTTGAAATTACTTTTATTTTTACTGACGCGACGGCGAGGTCAAAAATTCCTTTGGTATTCCAGCTCTTTTTCTCGAGTATGTAGTGTAATGCTTGTGACTTATTACTTTCAAATTTTCAAGTTCTCCTCCAAGACCTTCTTGTTCTTATATTTTAGTAATAAGCCCTGATATTTTACAGATGGTTAGTTAGCAGAGGGCGTGTCGACGAAGCCGTAACGGTGTTGAAAAAGTTTGAGAGAATTAATAATGCGAAGATTCCTGATGACGTCATGAGTGAATTTAAGGTAAAAAAAATTTACGTTTGACTTACGAGTCGCCATATTCCTTCCTATTCCGAGTAGTGAAAAAGCACCTCACTAAACCGCCATATTGTGGATCGCCATACTTTATTGTCTGCATTCGCAGCAAGTGTGGTGGCCCCCACTCTTGGATTCTGCTTATGCTTTCTATAAGGCAGGGTTCATCAATTTAGTTAAAAGAGAAAATATTTAAACATATTTTCTTTTTGGGTACCCATGTAATATTTCGTATTGAAAATACCTATAAAATTTATGTCATTTTTACCCTAAGAATTTTAACCCCCTATGTTCTAAAGTTAGTAAGCCTGTTCTGCACACACGATACAGGGTTGCTAAGCTGAATAAAGGTTTCATTCTAATATTTTTTCCCTTGTTCATAACTATCGTAAGAAGTGACTAAGGATACCAATTATCCAGATAATATAGTGATATTAGGCAAAGAGAAGGTAAACCTGATGCAAATATCTGGTCCTTAATACCCTTCATCAATCCATCTGGTCTGCGTTGTATAAACCAAAACCTCTTTTCTATAAAAGCTTTTGAAACTGGCTAATATTTTTTATACTCACTGCAGTAAAGTAGGAAGGGTAGTTAATAATTCTTCTTGTTTCTTTACAGTCATTTGCTGAAGAAGCCAGAAAGGAAGAGAGACGCTCTGTCTTAGAAATGTGCAAAAGCTCACAATTACGAAAAGCAATGTTCAGTCTCTTACTGATATATATGGGAGGAGGGATTATCTTCGATGGTCTAATGCGTCTCTCCGACAGTTTCGGCCTGGACTTCTTCGCTTTGTTCAGTTTCTATGAACTCTCTGAGCTCGTAGCTATATTGCTCGTCGTTGTTATTCTTGATAAGTATGTATTATGTTACACGTACGTTTATTTAAGCTGTACTGTGCCGTTTCAGACTAATTTCGTAGTCTTTCGAACTGTATGGCTGGAAACAAAGATTCAATGCCTTTTATTATTACCACTACCATCCAGAACCATCTAAAAACCAGCGGATGCCGTGTAGTATTTTGCTGAGAAGGTACCCGTTCTGGCCCACACCTTGATGTTAAACGTATTGTAAATCGACGGGTGCAAAGTAAATAAAGTTATCTACAAAATGCTGATTTTTAGTTTATTGTACAATCGTTTTAAGAAAACAATTCTTTACAATATGACATATTTTTTTTTGCAAATATCACATTATTTCAATCAATTTTCGTACGTAAAAAAAGCCAACTACGTATGTTCTTTCAAACACTACGAAGTAAATACGACCAAGTAACGTTGGCCGCATTTACACGGGGCCGCGGGACTTTCCCCGTGCATACACAAAAGGACATCAGTCAGTTGACATGCGCTACGTCGGCTTGATTAGATTTTTGTTATTATTTATGTTAAATGAGGTTTTGTGTCTGATATCTGTGATATTTCGAGGGTTTGTTGTAGTCTTCATTTGAATTAGTAAAATCAATAAAGAACGACGGCAACTGTTGAAGCAATTATGTAGAACAGGAAAATAAGTTACTATCATGAAAACAGAAGATCTAATAAAACTCACAAAATTAAGTGATAATCGTGAAACTGCTGGTGTGAATTAATTTTGTTTAGTAAATATTCAAAGTTGTAAATGTGAAATTCTTAGATTTGTTGTTTGTAGAATAATAAATCTATAAGAGAGGTCATATTTTAAAATACCGACGCATAAACGACCATCTGCCACCTGAATCATTTTACTTCGCTATCATCGTAGATGTTACAATTTACTTCGATTAATTTTGTGGAAAATGAAGTACCTACCTATTTGTAAGGTGTTTTTTAAGATTGTTAGGGTTAAATAGTCCTTACAAAGAACCCTTATAGTTTCACCATATCAGTTTGTCTATCCGCAGCTTAGCTTGGAGACGTTTGTTCCGACAAATGTCTGGAACAGCGAGAACGATTTTGATGGGACTTTCACTGATAGGTAGCTGATGATACAAGGAGTAATTTAGGCTACTTTTTTAGACTAACTTCGTCCCGAGGCGTTATCTGCAGTACGACAATAACCACGGGTAACACCGCGGAGTTAAGCTAGTATAAAATATAAAAAGAAAACATAACTACACGCAAAGTGGCGATGATTTTGTTTCTCGTCTAGGCTATATTATATCGTTGGAGAGGTATTTCAAAAATGTACAAAGAAGTTATAGGACATTCTTTTATTCAGTGCTCCGTTTACGAAATATTAAACTTTAAAGTGCAAATGTTTGTAGAGTCAAAAACTATCACGGCTAAGTTACTTGAGAGGCCGACTTGTGCTTAACCACTGAAAGAGAATGACCACTGAAAATGATTCAAAACGCAACTTCAGTGTATTATACACTGCCCGTTGGCTTAAGACAAATCTAGCCCTAGAAGTGTAAAAGTTTGCAAAACAATGATTTATCCATCCATTGTCTACAACAACGAATTCGTCCATCAGTCACCAATTTATATAGAGCGCTTTGGATAAATATGATTAAAATACTGGGATGACAAAAATAAGATAAACACAGCGGCTGTAATCGAAGGTGTCTGTAATCACGTAAAATATTTTCAGCCTGTGGAGTCCCGTTATTTAAGAAAAGACTCAAATAAATTTTACTTATCCGGTGGCTAGAACTTCTCGATTATATTCAAATTATATCAAGCATGTACAGAGGAAAATAATGTTTCAAAAGGGTTTAATCAACACATGAAAAATAAAGATGTTGCAAGGTCTCTAAAGAAACAGGATAAAAATCGAGCAACTACACATCCTGACAGTGTAACTTCAGCTACTTTCGACTTTTAATTTTTTTTATCTACGCCTCAGGGAGAAACAAATTTATTTTATTCCCCCTGTTAGCCGTAGTTTCAGGCCACATGTAACATATTCCTTTTTTAAAACCAATGGGTCATAAAGCTCTTTACATGTTAAGCACTTTTTATGTTTGAAATGTTATACACTGTAAAATTAAAGAAAGTTTATAATAAAATGAACTTGCTTCTCCCTGAGGCGTAGAAAAAATAAATTGAAAGTCGAAAGTAGCTGAAGTTACACTGTCAGGATGTGCAGTTGCTTGGATTTTATCTTGTTTCTTTAGAGACCTTGCAACATCTTTATTTTTCATGTGTTGATTAAACCCTTTTGAAACATTATTTTCCTCTGTCCATGCTTGATATAATTTGAACATAATTGAGAAGTTCAAGCCACCGGATAAGTAAAGTTTATTTGAGTCTTTTCTTATATAACGAGACTCCAAAGGCTGAAAAAAATTTACGTGATTACAGACACCTTCGATTACAGCCTTAATTCCTTTGAACGGTTCCAAGTGTTTTTATCATATTTATCCAAAGCGCTCTATCTAAATTGGTTACTGATGGACAAATTTATTGTTGTGGACAATGGATGGACAAATGATTGTTTTGCAAACTTTTACACTTCTAGGGCTAAATTTGTCTCAAGCCAACGGGCAGTGTATACGTTACACTGAAGTTGCGTTTTGAATCATTTTCAGTGGTCATTCTCTTTCAGTGGTTAAGCACAAGTTGGCCTCGCAAGTAACTTAGCTGTGATAGCTTTTGACTCTACAAACATTTGCACTTGAAATGATGATGATGGATTCTTAATACAACGATTTGATAAAACTTTGAGAGCAAAATTTAATACTTCCTAGGTATCACGAATTTTCTTTTATGAATCACGAAACTATAGAGAACGAGATTAATTTATTGCTACTTTTTTAATTATGTATCCATAATAATATATAATTAAATAGCTACGTAAGTTTAAATGTTGATTCAGGTTTTGGTTAATCATCACATAAAAAGAGATATATTTTGTTTCTGTGATTATTGTTTGACAGGCTAAAGTAAGTAAAATATGTGTATTTTTTTTTATCTAAATGTTATTACTTAATTTCTATTATTTTCAAACGTAATTGGAAAAAAAAAATCCAAAAAAAAATATAACCAAGTTTTAATATTTCATTTGACCGCATTGTGTGTCATTTATTACTTTAGAAATACGACGCATAAAAAGCTATCTACATTATTATGTTCTGTAATAGATCTATTATTAATTAAAGGATGTTGGGTAATATTTATCATTAAAATTAAATGTTTCAATAAAATCTCAATACAGTAAATTAAATCAAATTCAATTTATACACGAAATTTAAAGTCCCTCGTATATAAGACCAACTGGCAGTTGACACAATTAGTATTATTTATAATACAATGTAGATGCGAACAACTGCAAAATTTCGTGAAATAACAAGAAATTCCTGAAATAAATATCATATATAAATGTGTAGGAGTGTAAAGATGTATTAATAAAATTTACAGAAAAATCGATTCATTAATTTAAAAAAAAACACACTTTTTAGATCTTTTCGCTCTCCTGTAAAGTAGCTATTTTGCAGATAACTCTTTTTACTTTGCACCTGTCGAAATGATATTAGTGTTTCTCTGTATTAATTGTTGTGGTTCAAGAATAATAAAAATCATTTCATTTTAAATAAGACATCTGAAACTATTTGTAAAGAACTTGCAAATGAGTGCTAAAACTAGTGTTTCATTCAGGGTATAGAGCGAGCTATGATGGTCAGAGGCTTTTGCGATTGCCGCTATTGCAATTTATATTGGGTGCTATGAGAACCACACATACATAAATTTAAAAAAAGAAAAAATAAATACAACCTAATACGTACACAGCAATAAAAAAAAGAATGATAAACTGGGTCCCTCAATGTTACCCGCTTTTATTGTTGTTAATCGCGAATAACACCGCGGAGCAGAGTAAGTCCAAAAAAAATGCCTAAGTTACTCCTTAAGTCATCAGCTAATTATCAGTGAAAGTCCCATTGTAATCCGTTCAGCCGTTCCAGAGATTGACCGAAACAAATAAACAGATCTCCATTCCTTAATAGGACTACTAGACGCAGGCAAAAGTTTCATCCATACGTTGTTGGAACACCCAAAAGACGAACTAAACGGTTTGACAGCTCGTTTTTGGTGAGAGTCGCCAAAGTTTGGAACGACCTGTCTGGGTCTATTTTTCCTATTTTTCCTGATTAGTTGAACTCTGGAGCCTTCAAGAAAAGAGTGAACAGGTTTCTTTTGGATGGGCGTGTACCATATTCGTCTTCATCTACACTGTCCATCAGGTGAGATGGAAGACAAACGCCTATTCCACTAAAACAAATAAAGTGGACTTTTAAAGGCTGTTGATGATGATGATGATCGGACATTTCATACGCATTTAGTAAAAAAGCGTTCATTACAAATAGAGATTTCAATTTTATTTATCTGTATTTATAATTAAGTTTTTTCTTATCAGATTTGGCAGAAGAAGTTCGAGTTCAGCAGCGGCGTTTATATCTAGCGTTACGCTTCTTATCGCTATATTTGTGCCTCCAGGTAACTACTTAAAGCTTATCAGTTAATTATTATTATCGACCTTGAGTTATCAGTAGCCTTATCTAGAATTTAATTAGTCATCGCCATTTTCGTACCTGTAGTGATGTTATTTCGAACGAATTTTTAATTTTGCACACGATTAATAAAATAGTTGAATATGGTTCTATATTTTATCAATAGACAATCTGGTATGTTAGGATTAGGCTATAATCTCTTGTTCTCGGATTTATTTGTTTAGTTCACACGTTCACAATACAGATAATTGAATAATTAAATAAAAAACTAAACAAACACGCTTTTAAACGAAGAAGTAGAAAATAATTTTAATGTAACAAAGCGTCGGGCGACGTTATTGAAATATTTTCAGAAAGCACTCCACGCTTTGTTATATTAAAATTATTTTCTCCTTTTTGTTTAAAAGCGTGTTTGTTTAGTTTTTAAAAACTATTTTTTAGAAAAAAGGTTCAAAAAGACTACTACTAATTTGTTAAAACATTTTTTTTAAGTTTTATTTTTCAAATTTGTGTATTGTCATCGGTCATTTATTAACCGACTTCAAAAAAAAGGAGGAGGTTCTCAATTCGTCGGAATCTTTTTTTTTTTTTTTTTTTTTTTTTTTTATGTATGTTCAGCGATAACTTCGTCGTTTATGAACCGATTTCAAAAATTCTTTTTGCATTGGAATGGGCATAGCCCACAGGTGGTCCCATTGTCACCATATCGGGATCTGATGATGGGATCCCAAGGAAATCAAGGGAACTCCTCAAATATCATAGGCACAATGTCGCGATTTGGGTACTCGGAATAGTTTTTCATTGAAGTCGGTTCCTTTTTGTTAAAATTATTTAGTAATTCTACAAAGTTTGAACTAAATCTGGCTGTTTAAAGTGGGTCAAAATCGCAACCAAAGGAGTCGGTTACAAACAAACAAACATATACGAAAAAGCATCACTAAGCCGCCATAGTGTGGGCCGCCATACTTTACTGAGTGCATTCGCAGCAATGATGTGTGGAGGATTCTGCTCATGCTTTCCATCAGGCGGGGTAGAGTCACACACACACATATACACAAATCAACAGTTGCAATTGAAAAACTGCTGCAGACAGTGCTATTCGTTTATGCATAGTCATTGGCCGTTGGCACCCAAAGAGCAACACAAGCGCGCGGATCGAAGGAGAGCATTTATCGTCTTTTTTCCGATACAAAACAGTATATTCTTCGAAGGGGAGATCTATACACATACACATTTTAGACTTCTGTTTCTTAATAGTCTTTATTCTCAATATTATTCGGGGTTAGGATTCAACCGGTTTTACTTGAATATCCACGGAGCGACTGGCATCGGAGCTCCGCAATCCTGAGGGAGAACTGAAATTCGAAGATTTAACTCGTTGATAGTATATTTGAGAGCACTTCAAGCGTCCATACTTCGGGCTGTTATTAAGAATTTTCTGTAGGAAAAACATCACTTTTGGTCACAAACTAACTACACACATGCCTTGCTGTGTCTGCCTGTTTATTGTGTCATGTGATTAGATTTGAATGTATCTTTTAATTTCACAGGTCTCCCAAGAGCTGTTTCGGCTATTGTTGCACGTTTATTCACGATAACATGTGTGACTTGTGTGATGCAGTGGTGCACAGAGATAATACCAACCCCATATAGAGTCTCCGGAGTATCCATTCTACACATGGGTGCAGTTTTAATTAATATTGTGTCACCCTTCGTTGCATTTTCGGTAAGCTTTTGTGATTAGTTAATCTCATAAGTCCTGATGTTTCAATGTAATACTTTACTCGACTGCCTTGTTGGTCAGGTGGTTAGCGAATGCGGCTGCTGATCAAGAGGTCTCGGGTACGATTCCCGGGTCGGACCAAATGTTTGTGTGATCCGCAAACATTTGTTTCGGAGTGTGTGTTTTCTATGTATGTATCTATTTACAAAAAAAAGGATGTATGTATAGGAACCATAATACAAGTTCTGCTTAGTTTGGGATTAGATGATGATGAAAATGTCCGAAATATTTATATTTATTTATTTCCTTATATCTCAAGAGTCAGTCTTAGTATATCACTACGCTTTAGCTGACAAACCTCCCTCTATCCTGAATAAAAGAGATAGGAGGTTGAGTTGGCAGTAACTTATTCAGTTATTAAATACAATATAAGTATAGATTAATAGCAATATTCTTTGTGATCGTGGATTATCAAGGTAGTAAAGCCACGCTGATTTACGCCACAAATAGGCTGGCCCGACCAGGCTGATATTACTCTCTCTTACAGAAAACCAATCTTATAGACTCTCTTTCTGTCTATTAGATTGGTATGATAATTTTGTGTGATCCGCAAACATTTGTATCGGGGTCTCAGTTTTTAGGGTTCCGTAGCCAGATGGCAAAAAACGGAACCCTTATAGATTCGTCAAGCCTGTCTGTCTGTCTGTCCGTCCGTATGTCACAGCCAATTTTTTCCGAAACTATAAGAGCTATATTAATGAAAAACGCTTCCATACAATTTTGGGCCTAGATGTAAAAAGATAAAATTGGTGTCGATTGATAGCTACTATATTAACAAATAGTCACTGAAAATTTTTCAGATTTTGGCAATCTGAGAGCAGAGGTAAAAGGTGTTTAGGAAAAGTGAGGTTAGGTACGTAACAGCCGATTTTTGAAGTGCGATTGTCATTTTTTACCCTACTGCCGAAAGAAGATAATGGTTTATCAGTATACGTATGTATATTTGTATGTATTTCTTGGCGTTGTGTAGACCAAACGCGTAAGCCGATTTTAATGATTCTTACGTCAATCCATTCGTCTTAACCTTGCGAGTGTCACTGGCTAAATTAAAATTGAAAAAAATTTAAACCATATGTATCCTTCGACTGCACAGCATGTACCTATTTCTTCTTGTTTACGTTGGTGAACAAGAAGAAATAGGTTGTTTTAATACGCTTAGCAGTCGGGATTTTCTTTTAATATAATTTAGATAGTATGAAATATTACCTATATATTTTGTAGAGTGGGAAGGAGATGATGTAAAAAAATGAAAATCGTTTTTATTAATATTTATTATTCATCTTCAATTATAACAAGAACGTCATCTAGGAATTGTACTTGTGGTACTATATTTTCTTGGCACCTAGCCCAACTAAGATACCATAATATTGACATAACATGGGCGCAGCAGCCTATAGTCCATTTGCCTACAGGCTTGCCTTGACAGCAGATCTGTCCGCAGCCAACCAACAAGTATGGCATATGTGACTGGTTACTTCTATCTGCAACAAACAATACATGATCATTTCTGTATTTAAAAAATAATTTGAATTAGAAAAAAAGCATTTATAAAACACAATGTAACTTACAGCTTTAGGCATAATCCACTCTTGAAAAACATTATAAATTCTCAATTTACGAGGTGAGCCAGTGTGAAGTAAATGGCTGACTTTAGATGTAAGAGAATGTCCACATCGGAGACAAACACTACGGTGGCTAGGATGTCTATGTTCACTAATAGGTGAACTTTGAGCCAAATCCCAGCAAGCTTGGCAAACATGGTCACTGCTGTTTACCTGAAAGATCCCAAAGGCTTTTACTAACAAATAACATGATTACTTTTTATATTCTGTAACTTGGGCAGAATGTACCCGACTCACTATATTTTTATAACAACTTTATTGTACAATACCTATGTTCTATGTGAATAAATGATTTGATTTAATTTACTCTGCCCAATGTTGACCTATCTATATAATAATATCTACTTATAGCAATAAACATACATATCCATACATATGTATGTTTATTGTTATAAGATCCAAAAGGTTTTTAATAACAGATAACATGATTACTTTTTATATTCTTTTACTTAGGCAGAATGTACCCAGCTCACTATATTTTTATAACAACTTTATTGTCCAATACCTACATACTATGTGAACAAAATGATTTGATTTAATTTACTCTGCCCGATAATTACTTAGTTCAATGTAATGTACATCTAAGTGGCTTTTGAATGTTGACCTATCTATACTAATTATTTTGATTGTGTTAAGGTGAAGGAAAACATACATATCCATAGGTATATATTTATGTTTATTGTTATAAAGATCCAAAAGGTTTTTAATAACGGATAACATGATTACTTTTTATATTCTTTTACTTAGGCAGAATTTACCCGGCTCACTATATTTTTGTAACAACTTTATTGTACAATACCTACGTTCTATGTGAACAAAATGATTTGATTTCATTTACTCTGCCCGATAGTTACTTAGTTCAATGTAATGTATATCCAAGTGGCTTTTGAATGTTGACATATCTTTACTTATTATCTTAGAATAATTACACATAGAAACTAGGTGAAGGAATACATACATTTATAAAACTAAAGATTGTAAGCCAGTGTGATAGACGCTGCTGAGCTAATGAACAGGAATTGAATTGGTACTTACAGATTTTGGTGCAAGCCATTGTCGAATAACACTGCTAGTATAATTTCATCATCCAAAACTAGACGACCCAGTGTATTACAGCGACTAGTCGCTATGTCACAATTTACACAACGATCCATGATGTTAATCAATATCCAATCGGTACGCCGTTCGTAGAAACCAAAATAACAAGTCAGTTAAGTTCAACGTTTAGGCGGGGTTCTCTGTGTCGATCGATAAATCGATACGAAACGAGTGTCGACTGTCGAATGTCATGTCACTCATGACGCAGTCAAGTCAGAGTTAGCACAGATTAAAAATACAATAATCGATTAGTAAACGTGAATAGATTTATTTTTAATTACGTAGATATTTAATTAGTTTAAACTCTTAATACTTAAATTCTAATAGATTTAATTATTTTAAATGAATTAATCATCTGGTAAAAGCATTTATGTAAATACTAAAGCACTTTCGTAATCTCTGTAACGTTAATCGATTATAATTGAAACGCTATTCGATTAATTCGGAACCTTAATTTAATTATTGGATTTCTCATTTTCCAGATTGTCAATTGAGGAGATTTATCACATTTTGATTTAGAAAAATATAACCTTTTTTTGAGCCATACCTCAACTTATTACATTTGGGCCCAAAAGTCCCCATCTCCTTTGGTCAGTCGATGTATTCTGTGAACCGCATTAAGATTTTGACATAAAAATAGAAAAAACAATATGTATTACTTGGAACTGAAACTCAAAAAAAATTTTTTCATCAAACCCATACGTGTGAGGTATCTATGGATAGGTGTTCAAAAATGATAATGAGGTTTTTAATATCTTTTTTTTCTAAACTTTTTTTTTTTTTTTCATGCTGAGCAATTTAGCAAGTATTTGTATATTGTTACACCAGAAATGTTCTGCTGGTACTTAAAATAGGAAATACCTGAGCTATAAGTACCAGCGACCTTTAGGCAAGCTTACAAATATACACATCTGAAACTATAAACAGAGTTATCCTTGCTAGTATGTTAAAAAAAAAAAAACAATTTAAAGGTATATTAAATTAAGAAAACCATAACAAATACATATCTAGTAACAGTGAATCCTTGCAACAAAATGAATGTTATGTGTGTGTTTGTGTGTGTGTTTGTGTATTATATTTGTATGTAGTTTAGTGAGTGGATATTTCAGGATAGTGGATGAATTAAAGTTTCTGTGTCGTCATATGTCAGTTTTTAAAGCCATTCAGTAACTACGATTTTGCAGTCATTTTTCGTCCTACTACCTATCAATAGAATCCTATTTATTTTGTTATACAGGAACCGACCAAGAAAGCAAAAAAATCTTTGGCTAAAGGTTGTCCTATGAGGAGCACTAAGTGGTAAACTGATTCTTCGCGCAGACGAGGGTGCCGAAGTTGACGAGTTTAATGAATGTTGTCTCAGTACAACCTGCAGTATAAACATCTGTCGCACTTTTAGCACCTTACAGAGGTCATACAGGTCCTTAGTAGGAAAACGAAAAGGCTTGAAGTGCGACACCTTCAACACCGCTCTCTGCGCTCGTTCTAATCGTATTAAATTACTTTTTGCGGCGCCACCCCATGAAGAAATACAATATCCTATCAATGATTGGCACAAGGTGTAATAAGCAGTTTTTAAAATTTTTGAATCAGCGACATGTCTCAAATGCTTAAAAATAAAGATAAGTTTTCGAATTCGTCCTGTTAAATGATCAATGTGGTGTGCAAAACTAAGCCTTTCATCTATGATCACTTCGAAATACTTTATATAAGTAGAGTTGTTTAGTTTAGAGCAGTCACAAGTTCTATGATTATTTACTATGTGATTATGAGCGATTATTGAAAACTTATTCCCAGTCAGTGCACACGAATCCCTTATGCTAAATGTCAAATATTTGGTCTTGTCCACGTTAATCGATAAGTAATTCACGGTAAGCCAATTTATTACCCTATTAAGGCCAGTTTGAGCAGCATTAAAAGCTTGATTCCAAGTATGTCCTTTAAAAATTAATGCTGTATCATCCGCAAATGCCAGCAATTTCCCATCTTCCAGTTCCAACCTGCACATCTCATTTATATAAACAAGAAACAGTGTGGGCCCAAGAATACTACCTTGTGGGACCTTGTAAACTGAATAGTTTGCACGAGAGACACTTCCAAAGTGGAAAAATGTGTGTCCCCCCCGTAACTTCTAAAATAAGAGAGTGATATAACTAAAAAAAATATATATGTTGTACATTACCATGTAAACTACCAACGAAAATTGGTTTGAACGAGATCTAGTAAGTAGTTTGTTTTTAATACGTCATAAATCATAAAACGCAATTTACCTTTCATTCAATCAATACACTAGTATAAAAACATAGATCAAAGTTACAACGAACTACAAGAACTTTTATATGCTGTTACTTGCTGATACGGAACCCTTCATGGGTGAGTCCAACTCGCACTTGGCCGCTTTTTTTCTATGTTTAATATGTATGTATTTACAAAAAACAAGTATTTTTATGTATTTATATCAGTACCCATAATACAAGCTCTGCTTAGTTAGGGGACTAGATGGCGTTGTGTGTAGTGTGTATAGATGTCGAAAATATTTACTAAAAATACGGAACCCTAAAAAGATACTTCTGACCGCGTGTGTGTCAGTTATTGCGGTAAAAAGTCTTACACGCCAAAATTATAGAACCGAATTAAATTAAATTTGGTACAACGATAGTGTTTAAAGACTGTTACTTTCGCATTTATAATATTAGTAAGGATTACAATTGTTATTATTCCTTATCGTTACTTGTACCCACAATGTGTTAGGATGTCGTAAAGTAAATTTACATCTCTCATGTTCGGTAAGTAGGTTGTTATAACCTCCAACTGGGGCTTGTAGGTGACTTTTTAGCGCTCTAGGGTAATAATGTAGCTAGAAAAGCCCTAGGGCGGTAAGAAATAAAAAAAAAACCCGCTTCTACCTTACAAAAAGTTCGCGTACATCTAACCATCATACTGGCAAAGACATCATGCATTCAGCCCAATGACCAAAGAGGTCGCTTTGCTATTCAGCCTTGTCTTCATGTGAGTATATAAGTTATCAATTTTAAATATCGAACGGCGAAGCTCAATTTCATTCTTGAAAACAACAATTAAAAATTATTTACGTACTTTACGTACTTGTATCTTTTTAGTGAAAAGAGGCGGGAACAGAAAACTTTTAATTTAAATATTGTTTTTTTTTGGGATTTTTTTTTATAATTACGTGCTTATTAGGAAAAAACATGAGTTCTTCAAGTGATGAAGATATAAGCTGCACTCCCGATTCAATGAAAATGGAAGCTGAAGATGAAATGTTTTATTCTTATAATGCCGGTTTTTTTCTACTTACCTCACAATCGAGATGTAAAGCAGAATAGTTAGCTCGGGTGTAAGCACCAATTGCACCCTCGAACTATAATATATAAATATCTATATATATATAATATAAATATCTCGGGCTGCAATTGATGCCTTACAGCTCTTGGCTACTAATCTACTATTAATGATTAAGAACTTCTTCCTCACTTAGAAATAAAAGTGTAAGCCATAGGCCACGTAGTATAGATAACTTCCCATATACTATTAACACAATAAACTCAAATAACAAAAAGCCGAAAGAAATGCCTAAGATATGGCGTAAAAATAATATGCGGGTTTCGGCTAGATAATGAACTTTGTTAATGATAATGACTGCACTTAATATTTTTGATAAAATGTATACAAAGTTAATTATAGGTACTTAAGTTGTTAAGTTTCTACGCCAACGAATTACTTGGAACGGCTCCCGGTACTTGCCTTTTACATAATTTTATTCCTATAGTGACTACTTAATTTGATGACGCAATTTGTTATTCATTTTACAACATATTTATTCAGTATCAGTAATTGAAATCACATTGAGGAACTTAATAAGTGACTTAAAATTTTTGTACCAGTTTTTAAAATTTATATCTGATATCCATTATTTTGATTCTGATATATATACTTCTCTTAAATACGTTTCTCAATACAAAATTCATGTATGTGTGAGGGTCTGCTTCAAATAGAATTATTAAATCTCATTAATACTGAAAATAACACAGTATTTTTCTGGTTTTTTCGGGACAAGGTAATCTTGTGCGTTGATAGACGAATACAACCATTAAGCAAAAAAATATCATACGAAAGAACAGACAAGCGGAAAATAATAATTTTTAAAACTATTATTACTTAATCTTAATTACTAACTGGATCGTAATCTCTAAAATCGCCTTTAGGAACGCGCTCGGAAATGAAACACGCTAAAAATAATTATTGAGTTCAAAATAATAACAAAAACATAAAACAACATGATATTTTTAGAGTAATTATGATACTTTTTTTTATTATATATATAATTGTTTTCTTCTAATTTCAAATATTCATTAGATAACCCACAGGATTTGCAAGCTGAAGTGGCAGTGGGCTGGCCATATATGTAGTAGTTTTTGAGTGGAGACCGCGACTCGGCAAAACGTAGTGTAGGACGTCCACAGGCCAGGTGGAGTGATGATTTGCGCAAGACGGCTGGCAGGAGCTGGATGCGAGAAGCCGAAGATCGAATCAAGTGGCGTGCAATTGGAGAGGCCTATGTCCAGCAGTGGACTGCGATAGGCTGATGAGGATGATGATGACATTGCCCTTGAATTTATTTACACAATTATCTAAATTTAGAACCACGTGCATATGTTACCAGATAACCTACAAACTTTATATAAATATAATATACATCTAAATTAGAATACCCTACTATTAAATTTGCTTGCTATCAATGATAAGAGGTAAATGAACCTACAAATACTTTTCCTTGCTTAAAACACCGTATGTAAGTAATCAATGTAGAATGCAATCACCAAAGCGGATACGGACGTCAGTGATAAATACGAAATTATTTAAATTCCGCTCTGTCAAGGGCGACACATTTCTATTGCTGTTTAGCACATTTTTTTTACCGATCACTACACAATACGTCCGGATGTGTATTAAAATCACTGCGCATATTACCAACTAGATAATTTTAACAATTGCTAAAGTGTGTTGCTAAACGTAGTAAATTTTCGAATTTGATTACTGAAATAGGTGTAATTGCACATTTGATTTATTTTCGTTATATCGCATATATCTAGCAAAATAGTAGAACCAAATATGAAGCAACTTGTTTTGAAAAAAAAATAAAATTCACGAAGAAAATTAATTCACACGTAATATCATCTAAATAATATTACTTGATGGATTCAGAAGTCAACAAATTGATAGAAATATACAGTTAAATCTCTCTCGATACGGAATTAATTGATGAAGTTTGCCTCTCAAGAATATGGCGTAGGTTTCAACTTTTCATATAGTACCTCGGTTCCTGGAAGTAAACACACCAATACTAATTATTATTTTGCAGTATTGCCGCAAGAGAAACACTGGTCTATTTTCGAAAATTTCGTAATTCGGAACTGAGATCTGTTCCAAGGCACATTTATTGAGAGTCATCTACAAGCCGTAGGTAGATGGCCCGAGGTACGTCAGGATTCGAGAGATTCCCTTTCTAGGGTACACCTGGTTTCCCGGGTATTGGTATCCGAGACAGTGTGCGGTTTTGACAGGTTCGAGTCCGACATAACCACCAACCACCATCTGGTGGTATCCGTGAGGATTTCCGCACAGACAAAAAAAACATATTATTTATAATTTCAATTGTCCGAAAACTAGATTTTGAACGACTTCACATTGTATAGTTTTCATTTGTTTTCATTCTGCCGACGATTTATAAGCTTGTTTTTCATGGTGATTTAGTTCTAGAATCTTCTATAAAGTAAAGATTGTGAACTAATCAGATATATTCAATAAGACAGTTTGTTGAGGCGACACTTATCAACGTTTATATGATATTAATCTTTACATGACATTGAGTCGCCTACCAAATCTATTGTTATAGATAAGATTAATAAAATGCTGATAAACTTGAGTGTAATTTGAGTATTAACAGTGTAAACTTATATTCAAAATTTTCAGTAGCGATAAGGACAAGAGTTTTGAACGACTCATTTCTTCAAGGAATCACTTACTAATTGACTGAAATAAATATCAGCCTTTCGTCAATATAAAAAAAATCTATATTTGGTAATTATTATATAATTGTACAACAACATGTAAAGTCACACTCACACACACACACACACACACACACACACACACACACACACACACACACACACACAAACACACAAACACACGCACACGCACACGCACACGCACACGCACACGCACACGCACACGCACACGCACACGCACACGCACACGCACACACACACACACACACACACACACACACACACAAAAGACATAAATGAAAAAATAAATAATGTGGAAGGAAAATGAAGAATGACTTATGTATACTGTGGCATAGCTACGTACGATAAGCTTCAAGTAAAACATGTATACCTGTAACTTTGAAGGGCTGAAATTTGGAATATCCAGTCCTCCAACACCACCAATCTCGAGTCACTGGCTAGTCTGTTCTTAAACGATATTTCAATTACTTGCAACGATTATACAAACGTAAAACTTCAATATTAACTATTAATATCAATATCTTTATTTCATTTAATATATGTACAATATTCGTTAAACTATAGCAATGAACCTTAAACGAAAAACCTTACAAAATATAATATCATAACTAAAATATATCATTAAAAGGTCCGAAGATACTGGCAGCGTTCCCCTTTGAATAGCTAGACTAATTCTTTGTCCGAGGTAGCTGCCAGCTCTTCGGTCTCCTGTGATATTAAGTTATTATTGATAACACCAACGTATTATAAATATTTGATTTAGGGCTACTTATAAATTTATATAAATACATAAATCATGGGCTTTATAAAAGTGGTCGCAGTTGTCTTTATTTAATACCTTAATGCCCAACCTTAGTAATAAAAGATAAAACGGATATCACAGTGTAATCAGAATGAGATAAAAATATTATTGTAAGTAGAAGAGAATTGATTTGAGTCTAGCTGATTGAATGAAGATTTAATAAAGACAATAGGCGAAAGGGCAGAAAGAAATTATTTTTAAATTTCTTCAAAAAACCATTTTATTTTGTCAAAATCTGGCTGTCATTGTTTGTTTCGGATCTGAAATCTCCGGGATGGCATGACGAATTTGACAAAACTCACATTCCCCACATAAAATAAAGATAGTAAGTTATCTAGCCAGCCAGCCAGCCTCATTGAACTGGTGTTATAAGGAAAAAAAATATTTGAACGAAATGAAGATCAAAGACACTTAAAAAAAACGGTTCAAAAACTTCTTTCAAAAGATTCCTCTTTCAGCCCGCTTACAACTCGACTATCCGAACTATTCCCAGTTCTGGTGATGTTATTTAATCAATATATTTTTGCTTTAACTCGTTTCAAAACTTCACTATTACTTTATTATTTACACAAAACATACCCATAATTTTTTGTCGTATTTTAAATAGTAATGTTACGTCTCAGGAACTGCTTTTGGTAATTAATATTATTTTTACGGGAATTAACACGATCACTTATTTAGGGTATTAGGGCTTTTAATGATATATTTTAGTTATGATATTATATTTTGTAAAGTTTTTCGTTTAAGATTCATTGTTATAGTTTAACGAATATTGTTATTAATTATCATGGAACGCGAAAGTTTAAAAGGTAGTACTGATTTTGGTAATTAAATAAAGCGGACATATTAACACCTGCCGCACCATATTACTACATTACCCTAAGGTTGACTGGTATAGAATGCCTCATGGCATTAAGTCCGCCTTTGTACGATATGTGCATTAAGTTTAAATAAATAAATAAATAAATTAACTGTAATTTTCGTATATATTTTCTTTTGTTATGTTTTCCAGGAGCGGGTCTGGAGTATCTTGCCGATATTGATATTCACAGGATCCGCATTCCTTCTGACTTTTCTCTGTCTCACACTGCCGGAAACTAAGGGTCTACCGATGCCCCAGACTAGGGCTGATGGTGAAAAGATCATCGATGAGCACACATTATTCGGGTTAGTATTCCTAGACTTTGTGAAAAATTCCAGGTGGTGCTAAATTACTGACTGTCGAAATATCTATTCATCTCATGGGTGTTGTAACATCAGATTAAGGGAGGAGATTCTCAACAACAATTATAAGTACGACACAGAGAAAGATTTTTTTTAAATTAATTCAATTTCAAATTATCATTACCTACTCATTACAGTGCAAAACACTTACTCAAAGGGATAGGAAGCTCAATATCTCTTAAATTTGGTCCATTAGCCTAAATCCATAATAATAATAATACACCCTTACTTATAAGTATATAATAACTATTTTGCATTAACAAGATAGTGAAAGAAAGTTTGTTATTGAACATTTTTTTAACCAACGTTAACGACGGTCGAAGCCGACAAAGTTGACGCGTATATTTTTTCTATCCTGTCAATTATTTTTTCTTTCTGAAGATTATTTTCATAAAAATCAATCCACTAAGTATATTATTCGCATATTGCAAGTGAATATTTAAATTGCATTGTTAATTTTAACAGGTCCAAAAAGAAGAATACTACACCTGCGGTACCTTGAAGTTCAATACAACTATTTCTTCGTCGGTGATGAAACTACATTAAATTTATATGAATCTTGTTAACAAATATTACAATTACTATGACAGACTACTAACTAATCTATATAAACTCCGTATTACATAGTATTTAGTTAGTGAATCAGGTACATCAACGAAATAAAACGAAGCGAACATGTGAAGGAAAAGTCTAGCTACAAGACTACTTAGCATTTTATACTACATTGCAGTATAGTTTAATATTACAACAAACAAATAGTATTATATACGTATAAGATTATCATTGGATACGAAAAAAAAAATTGTGCGTCCAGTGACTGGTTGGCCGAACATCACTTCTATCATTGCACAAATAAAATTGTATGCAATCAATACGATCGTTCGTTCTGCATCTGGATGTGATTTGTCTATTAAACCTTTGTATGTATTAAAATATATAAAAATACATTCATTAGCAGTCTGTATTCATAGTATAGACAGTATTCATAGCCTTGCCTAATTTTGGATCAGTCGTCTGAGTGTGATAATTGTTAAGCTGTTATTTATAATTTAGGTATATTGTCGCTTGTCGGCACTTGGCGGAATTTGTTAAGATATATTCTTGAAATTAAAGTCACTTGTACTTTTATTCCACTATTTAATATTAACATAACATAGTGAAATAAAATTATGAAAAAATAAAAGAACGAAACTAATGGTATTCATTTGATACTCTAATTTGGTGCGAATTCTTGTAATCCTGGTGAGGTGGTTCTAATTGTAACAACGTCTATACACTCTTTATTTTTATTTCTTTTTATTTTATTTTATTTATTGGAACAAACAACAGATACGTGTTAGATTATAGCTAGATTCAAATGTGTACATTAGATTTATAAACATGTAACCCACACCATTGTTCACAGGTTAGCAACAAGAATAAAAGAAAAAAAAACAAACATTTATAGGACAGTCATCTGGTCAATTTATAATTATAATTATAAATTGACCAGCTGACTGTCTTTATAGAGTTTAACGTTATAGACGTACATATTACGTTCTAGATGTGCGTATTAAAAAAATGGAAGTGATAAGGGTATGGATTTTTAATCAACTATAGCAAAGATTATCATATAATTTTACTATTTCATTTATGTCCACCGTAGCATCTAAATAAAATATTGAACAGGTTTTCAATGAATGAGATGTATAACAATAGATTCGTAAATAATAGTCCAAAAATCTTATCAATTTTTTTAAGTAATCAAATTTTATTTTTTTATTTTTTGTTGTTGACATATTATTTTTATAGTAAAATGAAAGTATCATACATTTCATTTTCTTTGTCTGACTGCCTCGTTGGTCTAGTAGTTAGCATTTGCAATTGCTGATCAAGAGGTCTCGGGTTCGATTCCCGGGTCGGATTAAATGTTTGAATGATCTGCAAATATTTGTTTCGGAGTTTGGGTGTTTTCTATGTGTAATATGTGTGTATTTACAAAAAAAGTTTATATGTATTTATATCAGTTGTCAAGTACCCATAGTAGAAGCTCTACTTAGTTTAGGACTGGATGATGTTGTGTGTCATTTGTCCGAAATCTTTATTTATTATTTATTTATTTGTTATTGATGCATTGCATTTGATATTGACTGCACGTATTGCATACTGGTTTAAGCGGTCATGGTAACCATTTTACCCTACATGGGAAAATATTTTAAGTAACTAATCCACAAAAATTTGATCTGAGTGTGAGGATTCTTTGTAATCATTCCATGTGTTTGTAAAGTCCCTTGGAATGCCACTATATTCCTAATACAGAAATAGTTTTTTTCTTGTAATGAATATAGCTGAAGAAATATATTAATAATAGGTGGTTGGAATGAGAACTAATCTGGAAGGTTCCATTAAAAAATATCAGGATAATCTCCTTTCTAAGTAGTCTATATTCAAAGCTGTTCTTAATGATGATGATGACATCAGATCTTACACACTTGCATAAATAATAAATGTAAAGAGTGGTACTGAAATATCTAGACACCGTAGCATAAGTGCTACAAGATAAAAAAGTATTGTACAATACAAAGCAGTCTTGAGGACAGCCGACAGAATTAAAAACTTGAAAATATATGTAAATAAAAAAAATATATATTTTTATAAATGCATGAAATATAGATAAGTACATGTAAATCATATATTTTAGTAACGCTTTTGCGACGAAAATATACATGAAAAAAAATTTACTCAAAAAAAAAAATGGTCGCAAATTCGTCTGTTTCATCTCATACCAAAAATATTACAAGGTACTTCTTTTACAAACAAATGGTTTTGAAATTTCGAACTGTATTGACATACGTTTATAAGCAGAAATGAATGAAAACACAACAATAAAAATGAAAATTTTATCTTTTTTTTTATTTGTGTCCCCCATCTTACTTTTGGCCAAAATTCACATATCATAGCATTAAAATTGTTTTGGCAAAAGCTATCAATCAATAAGAAATTCTGTTTACTACAGGAAGTACGTATCGAATCTAACTTAAACACAAGTACCGTGTCGTATAGTTAATTACTAATGGTAAACGAACGGTCCCTAAAAAAAGTTAATTAGGTACCAAATTGTCTATTTTGGTGCTACGACGGATGTACGGTTCAATTTCCATAGACAATCAGATTACCATGAATTTCGATGCTTGCATTCACTGTATATTTTAAGCCTTTTTTGAAATTATTGTGATTGTGAGATAATTAACATCACTGCCAAGAGAAGGAAAACTTGAAACAAACCCTTTACCAACCCGTCTAGCCAGCGTGGTATAGTAGGCCAAAACCTCCTTTCTAAGGAGAGGCCTATGTCCAGCAGTGGACTGTTAAAGGCTGTTGATGATGATGATGATGAGATAATTACATGGAGAGTACTTAAGAATGTATTACTGCAAAACTAAAGGATTCTTATGTACGAAGAAATCTAACAGGGTTGGACAGCTATTTAACTTATTACCTTAACATGGTTTCAATATATTTATCAACAACCCATAACGTCCCACTGCTGGGCTCGGATCTCCTCTCAGGAGAGGGTTAAGGCCATACGTCACCATGCTGGCCGAGTGCGGGTTGGGGTCTGGCAAGACACGCTGTTACTACGTAATCTTGCTGTTGGATATTCTTAAGCCACAAAGCCTCCACTTGAACTTGAACAATGATTATAATGGTGGTGATGAATCAAGAATATGCAATGTTATCACTCTTATTTTTCTCGTAAGTGTTATAAAAGCTGGCAATAAAGTACATATGACAATAGCGCTATAAAGAGAAGAAAAACTTGCCCTGGCTAGCGTGGCATAGTAGGTCAAAATCTGGTTGGTGTGATGATAAGCCATTTTTTTCATCTGGAAACCTTGTCGTCGTCATCACCTCAACGAGGTCACGATGAAATGAAATGTTAGAATCGAACCTACCCACATGGTGTTCCGTTCGTATGACTGTACTGGAAGTAGCTCGAAGATATCGCCATGGACAGTCATACCATTTAGTGTAAAAGCCTTGATCTCCTTCAAATTGAGATTGGCGATAAGTAGGACCGATGACCCCGTTCGAGCCGGGACATGTTCGCAGAAGCAACTTTTAAAGTTTATTTTATTAGTAGAGTAATAAATTACGTTAAATCAATTTAAAGATAGTTTGACACGGCTTCATAGTCCAACAAAAAATGACACAATTAAAATCAATCTTTCATTATCAAGAGCTTATCACCATTCGGTGAGCACGATGTCTGGATATTTACTACTAGCCGTACGAGCAGCCTGCACGAGCCAGCGCTGATAAGCACCTGTATGAGGTGATAGGCCAAACGCCCTAACTGTCACGTTTTTAAAAGCACGCTCATTTTCACAACTGATAGCTCTATTTGTGACAACTTCCAAGAGAAAGTTCTCGATTATTTTGTTTTTGATCTATACCATGTATGAATCGATTTGTTTTTTATTTAATTTTAGAGGATATAGCTTGTTTGTTTCAACTCTCTTCCACGTGATAACGGATTAAGAACACAGTGTGATTACCCTTGTTAATCCCGTGAATGTCGCAAGAGGCGACAGATGTAAACTACACAAAATAATGCCACCACAAAAAGAAGAAATACTTGAAATAACCCGTAATTCAACCTTCAGTGTAGCGAGATATTTTCCAAACGTTTTCGCTTGACCTCGTATCACGAGTTAAGTCGCTTGTAAACGGGCTATAAAACTTTTACCATAAGCAACTTTAAGCAAGCGGGATAAATCATTTGCAATATAGACATTAAATACTTTCAACTATCCTACTAATATTAAAAAAGCGAAAGTTTGTGAGTATGTATGTATATACGTGTGTATGTATGTTTGTTGCTCTTTCACGCAAAAACTACTGAACGGATTTGGATGAAATTTCCGTTCAGTAGTTTTAACACATAGGCTACTTTATACTGCTATAATCGAGATACACTGGCGAAAGCTAGGTGATTGTAAAATACATAAATCGTAGATGTGAAAATGTATCACTGTTTATCTCCTGTCAAAACTGCATAGGTTTGCGAGGCATAATACACTTGCATAGCAACCATAATGATAGTTTGTAAATGGCTAAAATACGCGGGAACACCGCGGGAGCAGCTAGTTATGAAATAAATTGACAATATCGCCGGGCTATACAGCAATATTGCATCAATTGTTGCACTGTGTTGAGATATATAATCAGCCATTTGGCGGCTATAATATTGCAGCAAGAAATTGTGAAAAAAATTGACCGTTTACGAGCACCTTTAGGTTACCCAACAATAAATACATACTTAATTTTACCTTTTTTTACGTTAATGTATGGAAACTTGTGAATAGATGAAATAAGGTAGAAGGGTCAAACTTGTGTTGGAGGTTGGTGGGTGCGAGACCGAAGGCCCGATGATACGCCGTATTCGCCCAAATATTAGTTATGCGCGCAAACAACAAACATACCATCCACACTTCGAACTGGTATGCCAAATAAGCATCAAATAAGGCAAATATGTGTGTTGTAGAGCTGTGTCATTGTCATTTTTATGGTGAACGAAACGAATATACTCTCCACACTTCGCCGTATGCGCGCGAATAACCCACTTAACGAATAGCGCATAGCGAAGTGTGGTGCCTGCTTTACGTTAATGTATGGAAACTTGTGAATAGATGAAATAAGGTAGTAGAGTCAACCTTGTGTTGGAGGTTGGTGGGTGCGTGACCGAAGGCCCATTGATGCTAATGCAGGCACTACACTTCGTTATGTGTCTACGCCGTATTCGCCCAAATATTAGTTCAGCGCGCAAACAACAAACATGCCATCCACACTTCGAACTGGTATGCCAAATAAGCATCAAATAAGGCAAATATGTGTGTTGTAGAGATGTGTCATTGTCATTTTTATGGTGAACGAAACGAATATACTCTCCACACTTCGCCGTATGCGCGCGAATAACCCGCTTAACGAATAAATAAATAAATATTTCGGACATTTTTTTACACACAACGCCATCTAGTCCCCAAACTAAGCAGAGCTTGTATTATGGGTAACTAGACAACTGATATAAATACATTAACATACTTTTTTTTTGTAAATACATACTTATACATAGAAAACACCCAAACTCCGAAACAAATATTTGCCGATCACACAAACATTTGGTCCGACCCGGGAATCGAACCCGAGACCTCTTGATCAGCAGTCGCATACGCCAACCACTAGACCAACGAGGCAGTCAATAGCGCATAGCGAAGTGTGGTGCCTGCTTTACGTTAATGTATGGAAACTTGTGAATAGATGAAATAAGGTAGTAGAGTCAACCTTGTGTTGGAGGTTGGTGGGTGCGTGACCGAAGGCCCATTGATGCTAAAGCATCTCAAATAAGCCGCAATAGTCTAGATCACTATGCTGCATTGTTGGGGACCATTGCGCTTGTATACTGTTCATGCTATTTCCAGGGCCGGATTTAAAGGTGTGGAGGCCTCGGGGCAACAAAGGAGTGGAGGCCCCTTGGTCATGAATTATATTCCAAATAAAATGATCAATTTTTTTCTATTTAGTTTTCCAATTAATAATTTATTGTGAAACCAAGTATAGACTATTTTTATTTAACGAACATATAAATATAATCGGATACAAGAATTATCTAAAATTTAATTTTAGCGTTAACGAACGGAACTTTCCGAGCTGAGAGAAGGTAATCATGTTTGTAGGTAAAGGTACAACGCGACAAAAAAATATGAAAGGAAAAGTTGTTTACTAGTGTTTACTAGTGTGAATTTGAAAATATTTTTTCCGAAGGCTCTATTGTGGGGGCTCCTCTTTTGTGGAGGCCCGGGGCTGTTGCCCTGGTTGCCCTCCCCTAAATCCGGCCCTGCCTATTTCCATCAGGCAGAGTAGAGTGACATTGGCAGACTTATAAAATTATATTAAATACCTATTTAATGCATACTACTCAGGTATTGTTAATAACAAAATCACTGCAGTAAGTGTTAAATAAATAATTTTATAAATCGTAACCTATATCTACTTACTTCAGTAGGCCGATATTCATCTGCGTATCGATTCAAGGTTAAAGATAACAATTTATACCATTTATTGATAAGATAAATATAAATGAAATATCATTATTATAATTGAAACTAATATCATACTTGAAAAATAAATTATATGTCTGTCCGTTACATTAGAAATGGTTTTCACATTGCAAGAGTAAGGGAGTTATTAAATCGGTTACTTACTTTCCAAGGCACGTGCGTAAATCACCGCCAAACTTGATATACTCCGGACTGAAATTAAGAATTTCCTGGGACCCAAACAACACTGGCCCGACTCGGACCTCTTGAACAGCAGTTGCATACGCTAACCACTAGACCAGCGAGGCAATAAAATCATAAAGTGTTTTAATTAATCAGACAAAACTATGGATATTCCAAAACAAGAACACTACGTAACAAATTAATATTATTAATTATAGTTATAATAATTAAAAGTTTTTCGATCACTGCCAAGAGAAGGAAAACTTGAAACAAACCCTTTACCAACCCGTCTGGCCAGCGTGGTATAGTAGGCCAAAACCATTTTTCAAAGGAGAGGCCTATGTCCAGCAATGGACTGTTAAAGGCTGTTGATGATGATGATGAAAAGTATTTCCCTATGCTTCTTTCACTCTCTTGATTCTATTTTAATTGATCAATCTGGAACAAAAACTTTTCTAGAACACTCTCTAGAAGCTTCTACGCAGACAAACTCACAGGCACCAATTAGTTTTCAACTAGCCTTCAGAATTAAAGAAAATAATTCCTTTTACGTGATACATACAATGATTATAACTAATTAAGATTTTAGCATCTAATCTTATTGCCATCCTTATCACAATCAGGAAGTTTATTTTTTTCATATTATCTGGTAGTTAGGCATCAAATTATATTACTCGAAGTATGGTAGGTCTAAGAGGAATGACATTCCTGTTAGAATCCTGCCTGGTGGAGAGTACCTATAAATTAAAAAATATGCGATTTTGATAATTGGCAATAAAACAGGTCGCCAGACGAGTCAGCAGATTTTAAAGACAGATGTTTTACGATACCTCCTATTTCAGACTCAGAGTGGTACACCATATGGCTTTAGTCGATTACTCCGAAGTAGTCACGGTACGACCGCAAACACCTTAACAAAAATATTTTAATATATCTTTTAAAAAGATTATTTTTATTTAATTATTTAGAAGTTTTTGGGTTTTTCTTAGGAAATTCCTAAAAAGCAGGCCGGAGTTTGGAAATTTGGCGGTAATTCACGCCAGTGCCACGGAGAGCACATAAAGCCGTCGGT
Organism: Phragmatobia fuliginosa; assembly: GCA_932526445.1. Classification (NCBI taxonomy): domain Eukaryota; kingdom Metazoa; phylum Arthropoda; class Insecta; order Lepidoptera; family Erebidae; genus Phragmatobia; species Phragmatobia fuliginosa. The sequence goes on along the minus strand of OW052058.1, from coordinate 4,684,469 downwards.
CTCGGTTGTCATGAACATCTATGGCAATCGTTATTGGAAAGTCAGTGCCCTCAAATTTACTGACAACTAGTTCAACCTTCTAATTTCAGTTCTCCCTTAAGGTTGCGGAGGTCTGATACCAGTCGCTCCGTGGAAAAACTGATATTCAGGTAAAACCGGTTGAACTAGTAGCCGACCTCAAATAATATTGGGAATAAGGCTAGGAAGATGAATTTCTATTTATTTATTGTATTAGACTTGGAGAAGGACATGGTTACTTTTTTTCGAGATAACCAACATAAAAGCGAACGGAGCGGCGGGCAAAAGACAGTTAGGAAAAAACTAGACATCACTTTACAAATAATTGTCTAGATTGAGCCTGGATTCCACCATTTCTGGCTCAGAATCACGAACCGAATACGTATAAGCTGGATTATAGATAATCTTGGTGCGATATCCAACAAAAAAATATATTGAACAGGTCTCAACTGGTTCTACATTCAACTAATGAATCATAGTTTACCGATAATATTATCTTTTCACGTATGTAAACTACAAAAGATATGCTTGGAATTCATAATACGAGTATATTAACTTCAAAGGCGTCAAGAGACTGTTTTAGACTTTTGCGACTTTTACACATACTCATGTTTTAACTGTAAACGGGACTTATTCGCGATAAAATTAAAAAGGTTACTATACCTTCTATATTCCGACGTTTCGAACGGGTTATAATGCTCGTGGTCACGGTTAACCTTTTTAATTTTATAGCGAATAAGGCCCGTTTACAATAAAAACATGAGTATGCGTCAAGAGACTGTTTACTAAAATACGAATTCAGCTAGTTAGGATTTATCAACAACCCATAATGTCCCACTGGTGGGCTAGGGTTAAAGGTTAACGCCATACGTCCCCAAGCTAGCCGAGTGCGGGTTGAGGACTGACAAGACACGTTGTGGCTACGAAATTAATTTTGCCGTTGTATGTTTTTAAGCCGACCGAAGGCTTTCAAATAAGCTCAACGACTGCTATCTCATGATAACCACCGGAACCAACTGCTTAACGTGACCTCCGAATCACGGAAACGCTCATAACATATCATGCCACAAACGGTCACCCATCTAGGTCTGACCGCGCCGTCGTTCCTTACCATCGATGATTGCTTCCTATCACTTAAGGCCGCTCAGCTATGTACACTTCAGTTAGGTTAAAATTTATGAAAACGTCGATTTATTAAAACGTCGTGTTTATCATACATCTGTCTCGATGCTAGTGCCTATCAAGAGGACTTGGTACGATTCTAGAGCTAAAAAAAGTATTACTGACTTTTCTGATTTCAAAATACACAATCTGGAGCTTGGAAGTAAGGGGTGGCCTGTGTTTACACACACACACTTGTGTGCTATAATATCTTCTTCGTAGTTTACTGGTCTCTTTTGAGATTGGTTGCCCTGATCGAAATCGGCCAGAAGAACGCTACTATTTACATATCTATATAGTGAAGCAAAAACTTTATGACCCCTTGTATAAAAATTGTGTGGACAAAGGAGTATTAAATTTGGCACAGTTATGTTTGTAGGGAGGAGTGCAGAAAGCTAAATAAAATCGGCCAAGTGCGTATCAGGCCACGCATAGAATAGGTTTCCGTAGTCACCCATACTGGAAGGTAGATTTAAAATCCTGTTCAATAAATATTTGTTATGTTTACTGTGTTCAATAATTAATTCTTTATTATTGTACGAAGTTTTCTGAGTTTGTACAAGTTAGACCCCTATGACTCCTGAAATAAAAAGTCATCAAAACCGCTATAGTTATCCTTGAAAGTTCAATATATGAACTACTATAATTATCATTTTAAATTTTTTTGAGACGGCCGTTTACTTAAAACCGCTATAGTTTTCCTAGAAAGTTCAATATATGAACTACTATTATTATTATTTTCTAATTTTTTGAGTCGGCCGTTTAGCTTTTAGAGGGTTGGGGGATGCCCTGTTCTTGCAAAAAAATGCGCTTTAAAGTTGAATAACTCTCAAACAAACACCTAAATAGAAACTATGAAACAAACATTTGTGGGTCACACAAATACTTGGTCCGATCCGGGAATCGAACCCGAGACCTCTTGATCAGCAGCCGCATACGCTAACCACTAGACCAACGAGGCAAATGTAAGATCATTTCCACTTTATTGTGCTTAGAGGTAAGGTTAAAATATGCTCGCAGATCACGGCATTCAGTGTTAACATTTCAAATACTGTGCACGTCGTTTTCCACAAAGTGTCTCCTAAAAACTGGTGTACAACAATTTGTGTGTGTCGTTATGTCTTACAAACAGCAGAAAGAACATGTCAGTATATTTTTCTTTTTCTTTTTATGTAACATTATTTAAATTATGGTAACTTTTCATCTAATAAAGCTGCTTAGTTCAAGTTCTCTTCTAAGATCAGTTTATAATAGTTTCGTTGTAAAATACTTACTATAAGTACGGTATAGTGACATTTACATAAATATAATATGGTACGTGGTAGAACTCTGCTTAGTCTGTGAAGGTCGTATTTGAAATGTGTGTATCTAAACATCTATAGAAATATATGAACTTGAAGGGCCTGCATGTAATAACATTTTTTTTTTTTTGTTAATGAATATGAACCGCTACCGAGGCAGTCAAGATATATGTACGTTACTTACTCCAAAAAAGCATTTCTTTTTCGTTTTAGTTTGTCTGTTTGTTCAGGGTAATATCTTGTACTTACACGATTTTGAGTAAACTTACACTGAATAAGTAAAGTAATAAAGTAGTAACTAAGGCTAATTTTTCTTCCACTAGTTTCCGTGTTAATTTTAGCCTTTTCAAGGAGAGGCCTATGTCCAGCAGTGGACTGTTAAAGGCTGTTGATGATGATGATGATGACAGATTTTGGTCTTATTTTAAGTGAGTTGCATTAAACATACAACTTAACATATATCTTATACTTATAAACTATCCATTCAAAGCGGTGCCAGACAATTGACCTTAGGTGATTGGAAAAAATCACCGAGGGTAAGTAATGACGATGCGGTCAGTACCAAGATGGGTGACCGTTTGTGGCATGATATGTAATGAGGTCACGTTAAGCACTCGGTCCCAGTCGTGGAGCTTCGGAGAATTTAAAAACATCCGACGGGAAGATCACGTAGATAGTGATGTCGTGTTTCGTTGCTTAATGCGAGACCGGAGGCGCAATGATGCAGAAGAATCTGAATGAGCTGCCATAGTGTAGGTCACCATGTTGCATTCTCTGAAATCCGAATGAATATGGGGACAATTACTGAAAGATTCTACTCATGCTTTCATTAGGCAGAATGGAGTCATTTATGAATGTTCATTTAAATTAATAATTTCAACAAAAAGGAACCGACTTCAATGAAAAACTATTCCGAGTACCCAAATCGCGACATTGTGCCTATGATATTTGAGGAGTTCCCTCGATTTCCTTGGGATCCCATCATCAGATCCCGATATGGTGACGATGGGACCACCTGTAAGCTACGCCCATTCCATTGCAAAAATATTTTTTGAAATCGGTTCCTAAACGTCGAAATTATCGCTGAACATACATAAAAAAAAAAAAGATTCCGACGAATTGAGAACCTCCTCCTTTTTTTGAAGTAGGTTAAAAAATGTCTTCAATACTGTATTTTTTAACTGCCTCATTGGTCTAGTGGTTAGCGTATGTGACTGCTAATCAAGAGGTCTCGGGTTCAAATCCCGGGTCGGGCATAAAATTGTTTTTGGGATTTTCTTAGGAAATTCCTAAGAGCTGCCCGGAGTTTGGAAGTTTGGCGGTGATTCACGCCAGTGCCTCGGAGAGCACGTAAAGCCGTCGGTCCCAGTTGTCATGAACATCTATGGCAATCGTTATTGGGAAGTCAGTGCCCTCAAATATACTGACAACTAGTTTAATCTTAGAATTTCAGTTCTCCCTTTGGGTTGCGGAGGTCCGATGCCAGTCGCTCCGTGGAAAAACTGTAATTCAGGTAAAACCGGTTGAACTAGTAGCCGACACCGAATAAACTTGGGAATAATGGCTAGGAGGATGATGATGATATAAATGGAAATATTTTTATAACCAAAAGTAATCTAGATGTAAATGAAAATCTAGCAATTAAACTCTTATGTATTCAAACAAAGTAAATAAAGTGTTGTTTGCATACACGTAAGATTATTTTATTAGCTTCAATTGTTATATCTATGCTAATATTATAAAACTGAAGTTTAAACGCGCTATTCTCAGGAACTGATAGTGGGAAATAAAAAATATTGCATTGTTAAATAGGCCATGTATCAGTGAAGGTTATATTTATTTATTTATAATGGACCTCCGACAAGGAATACACCACCTTACATGCTAGTTATAAACAAACAGAAATAACAAATTGTTTTAATGCTTGTGCTTCCTCAATTATGGGAGATCATAACATGCGCATTACAAAAATAAAAATAGGTACAATTAATTCCAAGTGTTTACAAACAGCATATTTGTGTAGAAAAGGTAAAAAAAGAAAGAAATTAATAAAATTATAAAATATACCATAAGTTAAGCAATTGAAATCATAAACATTAAAATTTCTATTCAACACAAGTATCTACATATTTATATTTAAACTAGTTGACCCGGCGAACTTCGTACCGCCTTAGAATATTAATCAGTACATAGTATAAAACAAAGTCGCTTTCTCTGTCCCTTTGTATGCTTAAATCTTTAAAACTACGCAACGGATTTTGATGCCCTTTTCTTTAATAGATAGAGTGACTCAAGAGAAAGGTTTTTATATATAATACGTGCATATTATGGTAGGTAATAATTTTAGAGGTGTCTAATGTTGTGATGTTTTTTACGCTTACATTGCAAACTATGAATTGCATTGCAAACTACGAATTGTCAAGCAAATTCAAGTTTCAATATTCATAACGTATGATTAGTATCGGTATTACTTATTTATTAATATCATCATCAATCATCAACAATCTTTAACAGTCCACTGCGGAACATAGGCCTCTCCTTAGAAAGGAGGTTTTGGCATAATAAACCACGCTGGCAAGACGGGTTGGTATAGGGTTGGTTTCAAGGTTTCCTTCTCTTTGCATTGATATTGTATTTTTATCAATTGATATTGTAAAATATTAATTGTTAAAAATGCGGCCAAGTGCGAGTCAGACTCGCCCATGAAGGGTTCCATAGCAGCAAGTAACATCATATAGAAGTTCTTGTAGTTCGTTGTAACTTTGATCGATGTTTTTTAGGGTTCCGTAGCCAAATGGCAAAAAACGGAACCCTTATAGATTCGTCAAGTCTGTCTGTCTGTCTGTCTGTCCGTCCGTATGTCACAGCCAATTATTTCCGAAACTATAAGAGCTATACTGTTGAAATTTGGTCAGTCGATGTATTCTGTGAACCGCATTAAGATTTTTATATTAAAATAGAAAAAAAACAATATATTTTGGGGGTCCCCATACTTGGAACTGAAACTCAAAATTTTTTTTTTCATCAAACCTATACGTGTGGGGTATCTATGGATAGGTCTTCAAAAATGATAATGAGGTTTCTAATATCATTTTTTTCTAAACTGAATAGTTTGCGCGAGAGACACTTCCAAAGTGGAAAAATGTGTGTCCCCCCCCTCTAACTTCTAAAGTAAGAGAGTGATAAAACTAAAAAAAATATATGTTGTACATTACCATGTAAACTACCAACGAAAATTAGTTTGAACGAGATCTAGTGAGTAGTTTTTTTTTTTACGTCATAAATCGTAACACGCAATATACCTTTCATCCAATCAATACACTAGTATAAAAACATCGATGAAAGTTACAACGAACTACAAGAACTTTTATATGATGTTACTTGCTGGTACGGAACCCTTCATGGGCGAGTCCGACTCGCACTTGGCCGCTTTTTTTTTAATAGTGTATTGATTGAATGAAAGGTAAATTGCGGTTTACGATTTATGACGTATTAAAAAAAACTACTTACTAGATCTCGTTCAAACCAATTTTCGTTGGTAGTTTACATGATAATGTACAACAAATTTTTTTTTTAGTTTTATCACTCTCTTATTTTAGAAGTTACAGGGGGGGGGACACACATTTTTCCACTTTGGAACTGTCTCTCGCGCAAACTATTCAGTTTAGAAAAAAATGATATTAGAAACCTCAACATCATTTTTGAACACCTATCCATAGATACCCCAGACGAATGGGTTTGATGAAAAAAATTTTTTTGAGTTTCAGTTTCAAGTATGGGGACCCCCAAAATCTATTGTTTATTTTCTATTTTTATGTGAAAATCTTAGTGCGGTTCACAGATTACATCTACTTACCAAGTTTTAACGGTATAGTTCATAGGGTTTCGGAAAAAAGTGGCTGTGACATACGGACGGACAGACAGACAGACAGACATGACGAATCTATAAGGGTTCCGTTTTTTGCCATTTGGCTACGGAACCCTAAAAATGCAGGTTCATTTTTGTCAATTAATATTTTCAGCATTTTATACATAGTGCCATTTATATCTGTTTAGATTATTCACTTTAAAACTGCATTCAATAAAAAAAGTGTTATTTTGATATTACATATAGAGGCGACCGGAGCCCAGTAATGGATTGTGTATTCTGTGGTAATGGGACGTTATGGGTAAATTATGGTATGGGATGTGAATAATATAACTCAAAATTCTGTAAATATTTCAAGCGTCTGTTGACGTTATCAATATCGAGCGTGTGTTGTATTAGAATCCGCGTTAAATATTTACTTAATCTGGTGTCATAGCGGTAAGAGAAACAATCTGTGAAAATTTCAACTGCCTAACCATCATGGTATATGAGATACAGCCTGGTGATAGACGGACGGACAGCGGTGTCTCAGCGGTCCCGTTTTACTCTATAGATACGGAACCCTAAAAATGACAAATAAATAAATAATAAACATTTCGGACATCTTACACTAAACCAAACAGAACTCGCATTATGGGTACTAAACAACTGATATAAATACATAAACATAATTTTTATTTGTAAATACATACATGTTATAGAAAACATCCAGACTTCGAAACAAACAATTGTGGATCACATAAACACTTGGTCCGACTCGGGAATTGAACCCGAGACCTCTTGATCAGCAGCCGCATATGCTAACCACTAGACCAACAAGGCAAATGAAAGATCATTTCCACTTTTTTGCGCTTGAGGTAAGGTTAAAATATGCTCGCAGATCACGGCATTCAGTGTTAACATTTCAAATACTGTGCACGTCGTTTTCCACAAAGTGTCTCATAAAAACTGGTGTAGAACAATTTGTGTGTGTCGTTATGTCTTACAAACAGCAGAAAGAACATGTCAGTATATTTTTCTTTTTCTTTTTAAGTAACATTATTTAAATTATGGTAACTTTTCATCTAATAAAGCTGCTTAGTTCAAGTTCTCTTCTAAGATCAGTTTATAATAGTTTCGTTGTAAAATACTTATCTACTATAAGTACGGTATAGTGACATTTACATAAATATTATAAGGTACATGGTAGAACTCTGCCTAGTCTGTGAAGGTCGTATTTGAAATGTGTGTATCTAAACATCTATAGAAATATATTAAATTGAAGGGCCTGTGTGTAATAACAACATAACATTTTTTTTTTGTAAATGAATATGAACCCCTATAGAGGCAGTCAAGATATACGTTACTAACACCAAAAAAACATATTTCTTTTCGTTTGTTTATCTGTTTGTTCAGGGTAATATCTTGTACTTACACATCATCATCATCATCAACAGCCTTTAACAGTCCACTGCTGGACATAGGCCTCTCCTTTGAAAGGAGGTTTTGGCCTACTTTTGTACTTACACGATTTTGAGTAAACTTACACTGAATAAGTAAAGTAATAACGCAGTAGTAAAGTAGTAACTAAGGCTAATTTTTCTTCCACTAGTTTCCGTGTTTATTTTAGCATTTTCAAGGAGAGGCCTATGTCCAGCAGTGGACTGTTAAAGGCTGTTGATGATGATGATGATGACAGATTTTGGTCTTATTTTAAGTGAGCTGCATTAAACATACAACTTAACATATATCCTACACTTATAAATTACCCATTCAAAGCGGTACTAGACAGGTGACCTTAGGTGATTGTAAACAATCACCGAGGGTAAGCAACGACGACGCGGTCAGTACCAAGATGGGTGACCGTTTGTGTCATGATATGTTATGAGGTCACGTTAAGCACTCGGTCCCAGTCGTGGAGCTTCGGACTATTTAAAAACATCCGACGGGAAGATCACGTAGATAGTGATGTCGTGTTTCGTTGCTTAATGCGAGACCGGAGGCTCAGTGATGTAGAAGCACCAGAATGAGCTGCCATAGTGTAGGTCACCATGTTGCATTCTCTGAAATCCATATGAATATGGGGACAATTACTCATAGATTCTACTCATGCTTTCATTAGGCAGAATGGAGTCATTTATGAATGTTCATTTAAATTAATAATTTCAACAAAAAGGAACCGACTTCAATGAAAAACTATTCCGAGTACCCAAATCGCGACATTGTGCCTATGATATTTGAGGAGTTCCCTCGATTTCCTTGGGATCCCATCATCAGATCCCGATATGGTGACGATGGGACCACCTGTAAGCTACGCCCATTCCATTGCAAAAATAATTTTTGAAATCGGTTCCTAAACGTCGAAATTATCGCTGGACATACATAAAAAAAAAAAAAAGATTCCGACGAATTGAGAACCTCCTCCTTTTTTTGAAGTAGGTTAAAAAATGTCTTCAATACTGAATTTTTTAACTGCCTCATTGGTCTAGTGGTTAGCGTATGTGACTGCTAATCAAGAGGTCTCGGGTTCAAATCCCGGGTCGGGCCAAAAAGTGTTTTTGGGATTTTCTTAGGAAATTCCTAATAGCTGCCCGGAGTTTGGAAGTTTGGCGGTGATTCACGCCAGTGCCTCGGAGAGCACATAAAGCCGTCGGTCCCGGTTATCATGAACATCTTTGGCAATCGTTATTAGGAAGTCAGTGCCCTCAAATATACTGACAACTAGTTCAATCTTAGAATTTCAGTTTTCCCTTTGGGTTGCCAGTCGCTCCGTGGATAAACTGAAATTCAGGTAAAACCGGTTGAACTAGTAGCCGACACCGAATAAACTTGGGAATAATGGCTAGGAGGATGATGAAGATATAAATGGAAATATATTTTATAACCAAAAGTAATCTAGATGTAAATGAAAATCTAGCAATTAAACTCTTATGTATTCAAACAAAGTAAATAAAGCGTTGTTTGAATACACGTAAGATTATTTTATTAGCTTCAATTGTTATATCTATACTAATATTATAAAACTGAAGTTTGAACGCGCTATTCTCAGGAACTGATAGTGGGAAATAAAAAATATTGCATTGTTAGATAGGCCATGTATCAGTGAACGTTATATTTATTTATTTATAATGGACCTCCGACAAGGAATACACCACCTTACATGCTAGTTTTAAACAAACAGAAATAACAAATTGTTTTAATGCTTGTGCTTCCTCAATTATGGGAGATCACAACATGCGCATTACAAAAATAAAAATAGTTACAATTAATAGTGTTCACAAACAGCATATGTAGAAAAGGTAAAAAAAGAAATTAATTCATATAAATTAATTCATATAAAAAAAAATTATTCATACAAATTAATATTAATTCATAATAAAGTATTGTGTTTAGTTATAGTTAATAACTGATAGAGACAAATCGACAGCAGCGGCATCTAACGGGCCCCAGCAGGTGCCGCCAAAATCGCTTGGTTCCTGCCTTTTAAATCTGTAATATTTTCAAAAGTATTAATTTAAATAACATACTGTAAAGGGCCATATTAATCTATATTAAATACACAATGTATTTAAGGTACTTAATTAGATAAGGATTAATACTGTATTGCATAAAATCGCTTCGTAAGTAAGCCATTATTTCTCGTAAAAAGAAAAAATAGAAAAATGGTTGTTGTGGGTTATCCCTAGGAGATAGATATATACCGTCGCGGACTTTTTTGTAGACCTTTTTAAGATGTACAATACTGTAGTACTTTATTTTGATCTATCTCTTATGGTACAGCCAGCGTTTGCAATGTAAGCGTAAAAAACATCACATTAGAAACCTTTAAAATTATTACCTACTATATTATGCACGTATTATACATAAAAACCTTCCTCTTGAGTCACTCTATCTATTAAAGAAAAGGGCATCAAAATCCGTTGCGTAGTTTTAAAGATTTAAGCATACAAAGGGACAGAGAAAGCGACTTTGTTTTATACTATGTAGTGATGATGTAGTGATTTAAACAGAAGGTAGGTACGTCAACAATTAAACATTTAATTGCACTATTGGATCTCATTTTTTTTTTAATTCAACCAGACTATTAGAAAAGACGTCTTTGTCATATCATTACGCTACGTTCAATAGAAGTTGAGTATCAATGAAGAAATGTTTAAAAACAGGAATATTATTTCTTATAAAAGCTCTTGTCTTCACTGTGTATAATAATTTATTAAAGAATTGTTCACCTTTATAAGTTCTAAAAAAATTTATATTAGCTTCTCCTGTATGTTTGTTTGTTTGTAACCGACTCCTTTGGGTGCGATTTTGACCCACTTTAACGCCGTTAGTACACCTACGCGTTCGTATGCGGCAGCGAATCACTGCGAAACTACTGCGGTAGCAAAATATCTGCGGAACGTTAGTACATAGCAGTTTTTTCGCAAAGAAATGTCATTGTAATTTACGTGGACTGCGGACTTTTCTCCATGCCACCTCTTTTTTGTAAGCATTTTTATAATCTGCGTGACCAATTGCATATAATTCGGGATAATTTCGAATTGAATTCAAAAATATTTCAATATTGTCGGCTTCCATAGTACGAAAATCTGTCCTCAACGACAGAACGCATGCAAACACCTTGCGATGCGAAACACCACTAGAGAAACATCTGCGTCTGTGTAACGACGATTTCGCAGTTCCTTGCGAAACAATACCGACAAGGACGCAACTATTTCATGTAGCCTAGTGCTAGAGTGAGACGTAGCGTATGCGAAATTCTGCCATACTACTGACAATTTTTTCGCTGCCGCATACGAACGCGTAGGTGTACTAACGGCGTAAACGGCCAGATTTAATTCAAACTTTGTAGATTTATTGAGGACCATTGACACTCTAAAAAAAATTTAAAAAAAATCACAAATTAGTCTTTTTTAGTCTTTCTAAAAAATATGTTTTCAAAAACTAAACAAATATACTTTTAAAATCAAGAATAAAAAATAATTTTCATGTAACAAAGCGTGGCGTGCTTTCTGAAAATATTTCAATAATGTCGCCCCACTCTTATTCCATTAAAATTATTTTCTAATTTTTAGTTTAAAAGCGTGTTTGTTTAGTTTTAAAACTATTATTATAGGTTGTCTCACTATAAAGTCTTTTTGGAAAACAAATTCGTGAAATTGTTTTCGCGGTATAACATCACTTTACGGGCAATAGAAGAAGCTGGCGGGAGTGGGTGGGTGGGTAGTATGTAATTTAATCTTAAACTCCATTTTTACATAAACTTATTTCACGATCAAAGACCGATGATGATACAAGAGTTACTGCGTACTTACTTAGTAATGACTGCCTCGTTGGTCTAGTGGTTAGCGTATGCGGCTGCTGATCAAGAGGTCTCGGGTTCGATTCCCGGGTCAGACCAAATATTATTTGTGTGATTCACAAATATTTGTTTCGGAGTCTGGGTGTTTTCTATGTATAACATGTATGTTGAAAAAAATTTTTTTTAAGTATTTATATCAGTTGTCTAGTACCCATAACACAAGCTCTGCTTAGCTTGGGACTAGATGATGCAAAAAAAAAGTTAATGAAAAAATCGGCCAAGTGCGTGTCAGGCCACCCATAGAATAGGGTTCCGTGGTCATATAAAATAGCAAGTGGAATTAAAATCGTGTCCAATAAATAATTGTTATGTTTACTTAATATTTCGTTATTTTTGTACGAAGTAAGATAAGTGAGGGTATTTCACAAGTTAGGCTAAGTTACTCTATAACTCCTGAAATAATAAAGCTATCTAAGCCGATATAGTTTTCCTTTAAAGTTCGTTACATGGACTATCATCATGAATTTTGTCGGTTTTTTGAAACAGCCGTTTAACTTCTTTTTATAATACATATAATACATTTATGGATTTATAATACATCGGTAGACGTATTTTCTTGTTCTGATTAAAAACTATAATTTCTACAATAGTAAGTTTACCCTTGACTTTGATATGAATAACTAAACTATTAAAATATACTTTATTAGATATTCTTTTAGTTATGGAGTAAGTATACTTGGAAAACTTCGTACAAAAATAATGAAACGATAAGAATAAACGTGCCACTTGGATGCCATTTATTTAATAATTCATATAACACACCATTTCTTTGGGCGTTAATTCATACAACTAAGTTTATGATCTATATCATCATGCTCTACTTAATACTTCCAACTGTGTTTAAAAATGGGTGACTACGGAATCTTATTCTTTGGGTGGCCTGACACGAATTTGGCCGACTCTTCATTTTCTTATTATGAACCATACTTACATATTAACGATACATATTTACAAAATCCGGTATAATTATTCGTTCAGTTGCTATGTCTGATTTGTAAAACTATCAATTAGCTATGCTCATTTCGTGGTTGGTCTTGTTTTCTGAATTGTCATAGCACATTAGTATTTCAAGTTTCAATATTCCTAACGGATGATTAGTTTCGGTATTACTTGCGTTGGTACTTCTTTCTTGTAATAGTTGACGATTAAGTTATTCAAATGTTATTCAAGATTCTAATGAGTAATTATTTTTTTGGGCATCTTACCCACAACATCATCTAGTCCCAAAGTAAGCAGAGCTTGTGTCATGGGTACTAAACAACTGATATAAATACATAAACATACTTTTTTTTGTAAATACATACATATTATACATAGAAAAATACCCAGACTCCGAAACAGATATTTGTGGATCACACAAATATTTGGTCTGACCCGAGAATAGAACCCGAGACCTCTTAATCAGCAGCCGCATACGCTAACAACTAGACCAACAAGGTAGTCGCTTACACCGAATAAGTGAAACGTTCACTCAGACCCAAATTGCGGTCGCCTATAGGGTGAACGGTACTTGTTTGTTCGTTTCTCGACCTGAAGCCGGGTACTCATTAGCGAACTGTAACTGTAACCGGACAGTTACAGTAACGTGGTTCTAGTGTGTACGCGTGTTGTAGTCTTCGTGTTCATCGAACTGAATATGTCCATCGAACGCCCTAACCCACCGTACTCATTCAGTCGGCTGTAACTGTTACCGAACAGATACAGTGTGTGTACGCCATGTCCACATTACTGTGAACGTAACGACAAGCCGGCTCTGACGCAGTGTTCGTTTGGAGCCTGGCGATGTCGGACGATATATCTTTTGCGTGTGCAGCATATATACTTATAGACGCTTTACTCGATAATTATAAAAGGCCACGAAAATGGTGGACTCATCGAATGTACAGGGAAAGAATTAATCTACTTTTTCTTTGTTTTTTGTAGTAATCTTTGTCTTTCGGATTCCATAGAACACTGACATAGACATAGACATTTATCCGCTGTCCACTCACTCATCTCGAGAAGAATACTTATACATAGGTTCGTGGTGTGCAACGACCTTCTTTGGACGTCCACGAACGCACCGCGAGCTTCCTTTGGTTCGCGCCAAAAACCGACATCCATCGGCTCGCTGCGAGCCGCTCGCGCACAGCTCGCGGAAGGCTCGCGTACCACGTACACACTATGATCTGTGGTTACAGTAACGTCGAACGGTTACGTTACTTAATGAGTACCTGTTTATCGTCGGCTCGCTGCGAACTGCAACTCGAACCGCTCGCGGCAAGTTCGCGAACCACGTACACATTACAATTTTTGGTTACATAACATGCAACAGTTACGGTTACAGTTCGCTAATGAGTACCCGGCTTAATAACAACAGAACGCGAGAAAGTGACATAATTATGTGCTTATGTCTTAAGGAAGGGTATGTCTATTCTATTGTGCACAGGTGCTAAGAGGGTCCAGATAAATAAATAACAAGGGACACCCGGATGATACAAAGTTACACACACGGCTTGCCAAATACATACACATCGATGTAATATTAAAATATAATTTGCTTCTAAATTTATTAAAGTTATGACGCGTACACTTGCTAAACACACAATAATGAAGAGATTATAACGCGTATGACTTGGTTAGCACAATAGTAAAGAGAGGTTTTATTGCGTACTTGCTAAAAATACATAAGCATTTATTATTGTCTGTATAAAATCTCTACTTACCTAACTCCATCAGCAATAACAAGGATTTTAAATGATAGCTATCCAAGAAAATTATTGGCCTCTACTAGCTCAGTACAAAAATGAGTAAACTTATTCGTGAAAACGGCGGTCGTTTTGAGCAATTTATTTCGTAGATCATCTAAATGTAAGTTATGTTTATCTGTGTCAACAATACATATTAAAATGATTTATTTCCGTACAAATGTATGGGAAAAGTTTTTTCCGAATTCTGACATTTCTAGTACTCAAACCTTAGTCGGTCCAGTAGAGACTTTTGATCCTTTTAAGAAACTGGATCGATTGGCATCAAAAAATTTTTTTGTTTAAAATGATCATTTTCTTGCTGGCTGTACATTTTTTCCTAAATCTGTAAATGCAGTTCAGAATATCTTAAAAAATTATGGATAGTCTTCTAAAAGCGTTTTCCTGTAACTATAACGGTTAAGGTACCTGCTCTTACTGTCCCGTCTCAAAAATTCACCTGTATATATGTATATATATGTATATAGGGTTTTCCAATAAGAGGTGTTATTTTGATATTTAAAGAAAAATGCCATTTTTTGAGAAAATGATAGGATGTTTATTTCATAACAAATAGGAAGGTATGCCGTTAATAATGAAAAACAACATCAGCCAAATGGCCACCACGACAACGCTTATAGGACCATATCCTTTTCATGAAATTTTCCATAACCAAATCGCAAAGTGGCTGTCCTATGTCCTCGATAGCCTCACGAATTCTCTCTTTGAAGTCTAGAATCGACGCTGGGCTGTGGGCGTAGATCTTATCTTTCACGTGGCCTAAAAGGGAGAAGTCGCAAGGTGATAAATCACAAGATCTCGGTGGCCAATTGTGATCACCTCTTCGAGGGATAACACGGTCTGGAAACTTTTCCCGTAGAAGATCAATTGTTTCGTTGCTTGTGTGGCACGTAGCGCCGTCTTGTCGAAAGTAAACGTTACCCAGATCATTACTATCTAACTCCCGCCATAAAAAATCATTAATCATCTCTCGTCAATCCATTCACCGTAACTGTTGATCAACACTATGGGCTACAGCAGCAATATTCTCATTGGTTATTGAGCGACGTGCACGGGTTTTATTCCTTACATCACTAACTTGTCCCAACAGCTCAAATTTTTCTACCAATTCCTGTATTGCGGTCAAAGGTGCTTCACGACGACCCAAAAATGCTTTTGTTTTGCGAACTGTGACTGCAAAATTTTCACCAGTTTTGTAATGAATTTTATTAATTCCAATGCGTTATTGAAGCGTGCATTGTTTCATTTTTAGTAATGGCGTAGTTTCCACTTATCAAATATCAAAGAATAACAGCTTCAAAGTGACATATACCGAAATAGCGGGCTATTCAAAATAACACCTCTTAATGGAAAACCCTATATATATAATCCCGGATTATGAAAATTTGGTGTTGTTTTACGACCATACCTCGGAGAATACATTAAGTCGTCGTCGTCAAGAACATCTATGGCAGTCATTATTAAACAGTCAGTGCCCAAAAATATACTAACAATTAGTTCTAGTAGTAGTTCAATTTTCAAGTCAGTCCTAAGGTAAGAACGTAGTTGAATTAGTAACTAACCAAAAATAATTTTGAACAACAGTAAGAAATTAGAACAGTAATTGGATTAGTGACAGTAATGAAACATAAACATCGATTTCATGTGAGACTTCGTAGGAACCGAACCGTTTTTTAATTTATTATTATTTAGTTTATTAATTTATTTTCAGAATCTGACAGAAGAACTCAATAGTAATCTTAACAATGACGCTGATGCTCTGGAGTCCGTATTATCTCACGTGGGAAGCATGGGATTATATCAAAAGCTGCTGTTTGTGGCCATGATGCCTTTTGGCATCTTCTACGCTTTCACCTACTGTGTACAGATGTTTATAGTAGCTACACCGCAAAACCATTGGTGCAGGGTGCCGGCTCTAGCCAATTTAAGTATGGAGTGGAGGTAATATCATCTGAATTGCATTTCAATTTAAATTATTTATCATTTCAAATACTTCATGATGGGTTTCAAGTGGTGTTGGATTTTTGGTTTACATCCACAAAGTTAATATTTTATGTACGTAACACAACAAAAAAATCAATAAGACTAGATATCATTAAATAAGTATCTAAAAATATACTATACTAGCTTTCGAACGAGTAGGTATTTCGAATATCGCAGAAGTTTTTTTTTCGTAGCTACAAATAATGTGATTTTCTACTACTACTACTAAGGATTTTGAGAATACTCTTACCAATAGGTTATAGGATTTTCAAAATCCTTTTAGAAAATTATGAGATTACCTCCTACACTCCTCACAAACTTTACCTCTTTATAATATAAGTACAGATTGATAAATCAAGAAGGAGAGAGTGTAGAGAGTCAGGGAAGATAAATACTCATACTCTGAAGGACTTAGGAGTTTTTACGCCCATGAACCTTGAGAATGTTTGACTTAGATAACTATATGCTTTAAAAGATATGGACATCTGGAAACCGTCCCATTCCATTTTTAAAATTAGTGTTTTTGGATTTTACTTAAATTCTTTTAATTCCATTACTATAGTCAATTAAAATGGTGCTGTCACTTTCTGAAAAACGTTGGATCCATCATTCTCATTTAAATGTTCATCTCTCTATCTATTACTGTTACAGGAAAAACTTATCAGCACCAATCACTTCAACTGGTGAAATTGAACGGTGCATGACATTTGTTACGAACTGGACCTATGTTCTGGAGACTATGACACCACCATCAGGCGAAACACCGATGGTCCCGTGTCAGCACGGATGGGAGTTTGAACGAATTGATATTCCCTATGAGACCATAGCTTCTGAGGTAAATTTAAAACTATTAAAAGCCTTTAATATAGGCTTCTTCGTAGAAAGGAGGTTTAGGTCTACTACGGCGCAATGATCTCGTTTTGAAGATATAGTGCACCTTCACTTGAGATCAGTAGAAGGCCAATCCCAAGCGAAGGTGATGCCATGCGTCGGTATGAGCCACTGACTGGACCACAGACCGGCTATGGGTGGAGAGCTCTGGAGTCAGAAAAAAATCTTAAGTAGGGATTGAAATTACGCCTGATCGCATTAAAATGCAAACAGGCCGCCACACTGCGATTGAGGGAAACATCCCCAAGATGGGGCATAATTATACGTGGTTTCAAATCACAGAGGATTGGAAATGACATGATCCCGATCCTGCCAGAGTAAAATACCCGAGGGTTTCCTATTTTTAGTGGAATCACCACATGTTCGTAGCTCTGGAGGAGCTATAGCCCATCACTGACCAGACTGTCAACTGAAATTGAGAATGTCAATTTATTATTGTAATTGCATAACTCTGAGCTCGGGTCACATTTGTATAGGTTAAACAATATTAAAGAAACTTTCAAATCTTAATACATAATTATTTTGTTCACGTTTACAGAGAGGTTGGGTATGCGATTCTGCAAGCTATATACCGATTGCTCAGTCGATTTTTTTCGCTGGGTCTTTACTTGGTGCTATTATTCTAGGATGGATAGCTGATCAGTATGGCAGAGTACCTGCTTTGATAGGTAATGGACTATAAAAAAACATTTATCATCACCATGTAGTTGATCGACTTATATTTTAATATTTCTTGTAAATGTGTTTTTCCAGGAGCTAACCTGGTTGGTGGTATCGGTGGTGTAGCAACCATTTTTACCAGTGGCGTTTGGGATTTTATCTTCTGTAGATTTCTCGTTGGAATGGCCTATGATAACTGCTTTATGATGGTGTACATTTTAGGTAAACGCTATTTAAAAAATTATTTTAGAAATTGAAACCTTCAAATAAAAGAACATTCCTTTGCCCCGACGACACCAACCTTTGTGTTATATTATTCCTAAATTGAAAAATCATAAACATCATAACATATAGCTTTAACAAAATTGGATTATGGGGTAGATTAAGTACTAAAGCCCATTAGCTGTTTTTGCTTCTCCCATACGTAATCAGTTCTAGCATTTTATATTGGATGCGATAAGCTCAAAAATCGATCAAAGTTTTATGCGATGGAAAGGCCTATATCCGCTACGATAAACTCATAATGGTGATCCTGGATAAAAGGTACAGTAAACCTTGCGTGAACCTAATGCAAGTCAATTTTGTCTTCCACAGTTCTAGAATATGTGGGTACTCAATACCGCACTTTGGTAGCAGCTATGTCGATCGCTTTGTACTTTGGTGCTGGTTCTATGGCGCTTCCCTGGATAGCGCTTTGGGCGAATAATTGGCGCTTATTACTATGGATTACTTCTCTACCTATGTTTATAACACTATTGGCGCCATGGCTTCTACCGGAGAGTGCCAGGTAAGTTAAAAAAATGATAAAAAAATATTGTGTTTTTTTTGTTGCCTCTCATCAACGTCTAAGAAAGGCTTCTCAAGGTCATTAGTTTACCCGAGTTTGAAAATACATACAAATTACAGAATTATATTATTTCGTTGACTAACTGTTGTTTACTGCATCGGTGGTGCAGTGGGAGCGTATGCGACTGCTATTGAGGTCTCGGGTTCAACCCCCGGGTCGGACTAAATGTTTATGTGATCCGCAATTTTTTTTGGGTTTTCTATATATAATATGTAGGTATTTACAAAAAAAATATGTTTATGTATTTATATCAGTTGTCTAGTAGCCATAATAGAAGCTCTGCTTAGTTTGGGACTAGATTGAGTTGTGTGTATGATGTCCGAAATATTTATTTTTATTTTGCCGCGTGCAACGTTTACCAAACAACGTATTTTCGAACTCATTTGAAAATACGTTCAATCTACAGAATTGTATTATTTCCTTGACCAATATTTATATTAGTTGTTGTTACATAAGCTCATTGGTGGAATATAGAAAAGAATCAAATCAAAGCAACTAGCGTTAAGCATGCAGCATGTGTTTCCGTGATTCAGAGGTCACGTTAAGCACTCGGTCTCGGTTGTTATCATAAGATAACAGTTGTGAAGCTTAGTTGGAGGCCTTCGGGCGGCCTATAAACATCCAACAGCAAGATTACGTAGCCACAACGCGTTTTACCATTTCCCAAGCCACATGCCAGCGTGGGGACGTATGGCCTTAACCCTCTCCTGAGAGGGGATCCGTGCCCAGCAGTGGGACGTTGTGGGTTATAGTTGATTGATGTTGTTGATGCAGCATGTTGCAATGCTATCTCAATTCACTAGCCTGTAAGGTAGCTAATGTAATGAAGGTGCCTTTTTTAATTTTTTTCAGATGGTTAGCAAGTACTGGTCGCATTAATGAGGCTGTGAAGGTTCTTAGAAGGTTTGAAACGATCAATGGAACAAAAATACCGGATCACGTGATGGGTGAATTTATAGTAAGATTTAAGACTTTTAAAACATTTTTTTTATTTGATTTTAGACATCTTCCACAGCGCCTTCTAGTCCCAAACTAAGAGCTTGTACAATGGGTACAAACAAGACAACTGATATAAATACATAAACATACTTTTCTTGTAAACACATACATAATATACATAGAACACCCAAACTTTGAAACAATTATTTGCGTATCACTCAAACATTTGGTTCGACCCGGGAATCGAACCCGAGACCTCTTGATCAGCAGCCGCACACGCCAACTACTAGAACAACAAGGCAGTTGAATTAATTTACCTACACTACAGTACATTTTCTACAACGAAAAACCACATCCCATAATTTAAATAACTTAAAGAAAGTTTGTATAATTCATTTTAAATATACTGATCTGATAATTATTTGGAATAGTCTAATCGTCCAATGAACTCATATAACGTAACCGCTAAAATCGGTAGAGTTCTTAGTTTAAATAATTTATAAGTAAACTAAAACAATATTTATGCAATACTGTGCTGTTCTTATTAATCTATCACTGACCGTTTCAAAACAGTTGAACGTTTCTCAGTAGGTATTTTTTAATTCAACACTTAAGTATTTTTCAAGAACATACTAATGAATTACAACAAGCACAAAACAGCATCTAATTCAACATTAATTTTGTTATATAAACCTGTCAAGTTCGAGCCGAACTTGCAGCACTGAGGGTTCTGTCCAAATAGGCTAAATAGCAAATGTGTCAAAGAATTTGTCAACTACCTGGTTTATGACCGTGGCGACGGTAACTTCACCTAAAATTTTATTTCTAGTATTTTGTTGTTATAGCGGCAACAGAAATACATCATTTGTGAAAATTTCAACTTTATAACTATCACTGTTCGTATGATACTGCCACGTGACCGACGGACAGATGTACAGTATAGTCTTAGTAATAGTCCCGTTTTACGTTTTGGGTCCTGAACCCTAAAAACTATAAAAGAACAATGGGTAATTTTGTATGGAACCTGTACCCATCTTTGTAGCATTTTAGACTAGGTGTCATTTCGAAGAGGCATAATTGACTAACTCAAAAATAAATGAACAACTGAATGAATGAATGGGAGATCGAAGTTATGATAGCTTCTTTATTACATTTTTAATTGCCAAGTGTTATAACAATCGCACCTTTTTCTGTTCTGTAGACCAAATAAATAACCAGTTGTTTTTTATGTCTAAAGAGAGACCAACTTAGCTTCCTGCCGTTCGTTTTTGACTGAATAGAATGACGTCTTCTTCTGTCAATTGCTACTACACACTCACGGATGGTAGCTATATGGTTGCATACTGAATACCAGTTACGATTCACCGACGCTGGCGCATAATAGTTCGAAGTACCTAACATATAAAATCGCAAAAACGTCAAACGTGCGTGGGTTGATTTTACTAAGGATTTTCGACATTTTCAACGTCGAATATCTTTTTTCCCCCGCAAGCTACAAAGTTGCCCCGATACAACAAATATATATATTTTCAAAGACCTTTCTAATGGTACCAATTTCAATTTGCTACATGGGTGGGTACGTGTTGTTCCATGTTCTTTAGCTCAGTTTTCTAACAATTAAAATATCAAAATATTATGCATATCAACAGGTATCTTCAAATACGGGGAAGAAAAAGGAATCATACACATCGCTCTTGAAGAGTGTACCTCTTCGAAGGTCAA
This sequence comes from Phragmatobia fuliginosa, assembly GCA_932526445.1. Taxonomy (NCBI): domain Eukaryota; kingdom Metazoa; phylum Arthropoda; class Insecta; order Lepidoptera; family Erebidae; genus Phragmatobia; species Phragmatobia fuliginosa. Next base: position 4,662,991 of record OW052058.1, on the reverse strand, counting down.
TGATCTTGATGTTGTTATATTATATGGGAGGAACGGCTGTCTTTGATGGTTTGGTGCGCCTTTCGGATTCTTTCGGATTAAACTTCTTCGTCACGTTTACGTTGACATCAGCTACTGAAATACCATCTATAGCATTACTTGTAGTTGTTCTTGACAGGTACAGTTGAAGATAATTTATGAAAATATTTAGAACTTATGAAAAATTGTCTTAATTTAACTGAACATCTTTTTTTACAGATGGGGCAGACGAAATCTTGGTGTTGGTCCAATGACCTTGACTGGTGTTTTAATACTCATAGCATTGTTTTTACCTAAAGGTATGATATAATTTTGAAACATATCAAGAACTCAATTGCCATTGTTCTCTTGGAGAATTAGTATTTTAATGTTGTTCTTTCGATGGTAGATTTTGAAGTTAGAAAGCATAGACCTCTCCTTAGAAATGAGGTGTGTGTTGTTAAGTGCTAATGTGTATAGATTATCATATAAATACCTGGCTGACCAAACTTTCCTCGGTTACTACTATTTATTACAAAACACGTTTTCTCTGTTTAACAAAGCCATCTACTTTCTCAAGTAGAAAACTAAACTTGAAAAACAACATTTTTGACTCTTGTGTTGTATACATCTATGGGCGGAGCTGATCATCTGCCATCATATAACCCATATAATGTTGATTTATACTCTAAAATATAAAAAAACCCTTTCCTGTTCCTCAGTCACCCATAATGGTACGTAGATTAGAAATCGTATCCAATGGATAATTGTTATGTTTACGTATTAATACGTTAATTTTGTATGACGTTTTCCAAGTGAGCGCATTTTAACAGTTAAGCCTCTATAACTCCTAAACTAACAAAGTCATCTAATCCGTTATAGTTTTCCTTCAAAAAGTTCATTAGATGGACCATTATCACGAATTTTTTCCGATTTTTTGAGCCAGCCGTTTAGCTTTTAGAGGGGGGGGGGGGCGATATTACAAAGTTAGGGTTGACTAACGTTTCGGCAAGGCTGTTCGTGGTTAGTCTGACTCATTCTATAATAGCTGTCTATTAATCTTTGTAGCAAACTGTAAAAGAGCATTATCTTCACACGTGTGTTCGTCACAAGTGTCCATCCGTATCGTACGATACTACGCTGATATTGTATTGGTAGTTTAACGTTACGTCTAGCGAAATTAATCATTGTTTATTCTTAATCTCATATCTTTATGATAAATTTCTGCATCGTCATCGACTTTTACACGACCTATTCTTTTTTTATACATAAATCTACTAAAGTGAGTACTGGTGAGCCTACCACTCTAACTGATGGAAAGTATGAGTAGTGGAGGGAACTTGTAACTTGCCGAACACCTGGCAAGGAGGGGGTTATGGATGAGGTTTATATATGAGGCGGTTTTGGAAAAATGTGGTTGATCTACGAAAGAAACAAAGCACCACTCACCCTTAACTCCTCAGGATGCCCAGCTTATTTCAGCAGAACAATCACAGGCACTGTATCCAAAGTCTTAGGCGAGAGAAGCACAGGTCGTGGCGCGGCTATATTATTATACACATATAAGAGGCGAGCGAAATGAATTGAGTCACGGCGATGTCCATATGTCTGTCAATTGTTCGTGACCATCGAGGGTCGTAAACTGACGTCAGCTGTATACCGTGGACTACTGGTGTGCACGCGCTTGTAAGACATCACCGCAAGATGGCATAATAAAATAATTTTGCAGGAGGTGCGGTTTTTGAAAATAAATTTAGCGTTTACAAAAAAGGCGTCTGCGCTTAACCAATTAGAATCCACCGTAGGCCCACTATCCTCATTATGAGTGCATACAATGCAGCATAGTGACCTACACCATTGCGGTTTATTAAGATGTTTCTATATCATTCTCACGATTGGCCTCACGGTCTCACACTCACTAACGAAAGAGGACAGCACGAAGTCTGTCATATTAGGTTGGTCTTCTATTCGAGGATAGCACTGCCCTGGTCGAGCCGTCCCATTTGTGCTGCCCAGTGTGACTCTACTACCTATATGTTACTCGATACGTTCCGTATTGAGGGCCTAAGATCCATTCGTATTATAATAATAATATGTATGTATTTGTGTATGTATGTAAGATGTATAATATGTATGTAGTATATATGTATGTATGTAGTTTTGGGACTAGATGGCGTTGTGTGTAAAATAGCCTAAATATTTATTATTACATTATTATTATATTATAATAATAGTAAATATTTCCTACATATTACATACAAAGTGATCTAGTCCCAAACTTAGCAAAATTTGTATTATGGGCATTTTTTTGCAAAAACATACATAATACTCATAGAAAACATCCAAACTATGAGACAAATATTTGCAGATAACACAAAAAATTGGTCTGACCCGAGAATCGAGCCCGAGACCTCAAGCATAGCAGTTGCATACGCTACGTCAGAGGTAGTCAAATCATTCATCCCGTAGATGTCGTAAAAGCTAAGTAAAGGTGCGCGTCCATTGGCCCGCGCCAGACGCACGGCACGCACGGCACGCAACGGATTGAACGGATTTACCTTGCTCAGAAATGCCGACTTACGGTGCGGGCGGTGCGTAAAGTGGACTCAGCACTATGTGAAATCATACAAAGTAAAATAAAATGCGTTGCTTGCGATGCGTTAGGCGCGGGCCAATGGACGCGCACCTTAAGGAAGCAAAATTACGAAGACAACAGCACTGCAAAGAAAAGGAAAACAACTCAATAACAATTGAAATTGTTATTGAGTTGTTTTCCTTTTGTAGGAGTAAAGTGGGCCTAACCTATTTTTCAGAGAAAGCCCAGCTGTGAAAAAATCAAAGCCGATGATGATTCATTACACTATACCTTGTACTCTATATTAATATATTTTTTCCATATTACTTTCAGGTGTCACTCAAGCAGCTTTGACGATAGCCGCACGATTTTTCCTGAACATGTCATATTGTGCATCGATACAATGGGCAACAGAGATCTTACCAACTCCTTTCAGAGCTTCAGGCTCTTCTGTACTGCACATGACTGGATACGTGGCTACTACAATGTCTCCTTTTATCATTTATTCGGTAGGACAGATCATATTGTATTATTTAATAAATATATTAAATATTTCGGACAACTTACACACAACGCCATCTAGTCCCAAAATAAGCAGAGCTTGTATGGATACTAGACAACTGATATAAATACATAAACTGATATAAAGAAATAAAATAAATACATAAACATACTTTTTTTTGTAATATTTTTTTCGGGTCTTTCTTTGTACATAACAAAGAAAGACCCGAAAAAAATATTTGCAGATCTGATAAATATTTCGTCCGACTATTTTATTTGATCGAACCCGAGGCAGTCAAAAATATGAAATAAAAAAAATATACGATTAATCTCGGACATCTGAGTGAACTATATATTTCGCATGATGAAGTAACAAGAAGGGTCTTCATGAAAACTGCGCAGGAGAACAGCAATGCAAAGAGTAGGAAAATTTGAAATATAATTAATATCAACCCGTCTCCAGCCTAATATAGTAGGCCAAAACCTCCTTTCTAAGAAAAGGTTTCTATCAGTAGAGGTTCGAAGGCCGTTGATGTCAATGATAGTTATTGTTTTAACCCTATAATGACTGCAAATTACAAATTCCAGGAACACATTTGGTCGAAATTGCCTCTACTGATAATGGGTATCATATCGCTGATTTCGGCTGGACTTAGTCTCCTATTACCTGAGACTCAAGGAAAACAGATGCCTCAAACTGTGGCTGATAGTGAACATATTATAAGGGAACAAACACTGTGCGGGTAAGTGAAATGGAAAGAAGATTCTATCGTGTGATTATCAAATGATTCTGTAGTCTTCTTTGAAGTTCAATTTGGTTTAAGTTAACTAAATAATATATCACAAGAAAAATTCAATTAACTATAATAAAATCTTGACTTCGGGATGATTCCTTAAATGAAATGCATTTACCGTATAATCTTTAGCAAAATAGATTTTATGGAAAACAACGTGAAACATACCACCAAAAATGAAGATACTCTTATTTTTCCAAATATCAGATTTTATGATTTTAACTTCAATAATAATAATTAGTTATAATAAATTGTATGGTAAATAATAAGTAGTAATATTATTATTATTATGTTCAACTAGCTTACACCTGCGGCTCTGCTTGCGTATGTCGGTTATCATGGTTAAAAGTTGCCTATGTCGAATCTGAGACTCCAAACTGTGTATCTTCTTCCTCTTGGTGTGAAAGCGAGATAGACAGACAGAGTTACTTTTGCATTTATAATATTAGTAAGATTTTGCAAAATATGAATCAGAGTTCTATTGAATGAGATGAGAGAAGATATTGCACACAATGACGAATAAAATAGACTAGCAAGGGTGGTGTACTGTAAATATTGTTAAACATTAAAGTTTAAATAATTTTCACGTCATAAAACACATATCCAAAACCGTCACAGTTTGATGAATAATTCAAATAGGTTTAATGGATAACCTGTATATTTTTGCAGTTTTAATTAATTAAACATTTTTATATTTTCAGAAAACCAGAGAATGATTAAAGCTTGAACACTCAAATTTGTTGGAGCTGAATCTGTTGCAGACTGAATATATGAGTGAATATACATGAGCGAATTTACAAATAAAGATTTATTTAAAGATGAACCTGAAAGGCAGACTCCTCCTGTCCAGTGCGAAGCTGTTGATAACAAATTAATGTGCTTTAGTGAGTTATATTCGGCACGAGGCCTACAAAGTTTCTATGAACTTTATTATGAATGTTTATGATCTTATATGTATATTATAGTTTGATATTATGAAAGTTATAAACTTAATGTATCTTTATTTTCAAGTACTTATTAAGTTAAGTTAATTATATTTTTGTTATTTAGTTACTGAGCGTCATTCTCAAAATTTTGTATAACTAATTAAATTAAAAAAAGAAAATTGTGTTACAACACATCTCCGAAACAAATATTTGTGGATCACACAGATATTTGGTCTGACCCAGGAATCGAACCCGAGACCTCTTGATCAGCAGCCGCATACGTTAACCACTAGACCAACAAGGCACTTAAAGATAGTGTATTAATAAAATTCCATTTTTTGTTTTGCCTTTGTAGCAGTGAAATTATTGAGCAGTATTATTAGGGAAAAGATAAAATTGTTGATTTCGGATGGTTAATTTCCAATAAAAATAATTCTTTTAGTTGTGGTCTATGGACAAAGTAGACCAACAAATTTATAGAACTTTATGACTGTCTTTTTGTTCAAATTCATCAAAAATATATCGTGTCAAATGAGAATATTTGTGTGATGACTAATCATTTGTCTTGATTATCATATAAATCTACCTACTTTCCTTAATAATCTTATCGTTTAATGACAAACTTGTCCAAAAACATACTACACTGTACGCTGTGGCTTGCTACGATAAACATGAAGGAACGACGCCTTGCGGCCCATTCACGACCTTTCCGCTGTGAGCGGCAGCTAAGAGCGAAACGCCGAGCGGTAATATCAAAAGTATAAAAATGTACGAGGCACGCCACGAGTCGCCGCTCATAGCGAAAAAGCTAGCGGTTTTTGCCGAGCGAATTGCTAGAGCGGCGAGCGGTAAGGAGAGCGGCAGGAACAAAGGCACAAGTTAGTATGTGCGACGCCACGAAACAGAGCGGCGTGGACAGCGGTGCAGGAGTGACGGACTCAGCGGCGTTAAATAAAAACAAAAAAATTCAGACGATTTTATGGCGGTAATGGATACCGAGGCTTTTATAACAGAAATTTTAAATAGACCGCCTATATGGATGTCAAAATATCCCCAACATAAATATAAAAAGGTTGTGGGAAGAAATTAAACAATGTTTTCCGGAATATAATGGTACTAAAGCAGTGCGCTGACGGGTGACTTTTGTCGCTGCGACAAAAAGTTTTTGTCATGTCGCGTCGCGTCTTAAAATCTGAGTGCGCACACGGCGAATGACAGTCACGAAACATTTTTGTAAATCCATGGTTCATTTAATGATATGCATTTGGAGGAGACAGTCATTATTTGCGAATTCATACGGCGTAAAAGTTTTCGAATGAGTGTAGAAAGTTTTAATGAATTACTGCATATTTTCAAAGTATTCACTTCATAGTTTAGTACACTTTTCCCTTCGCTCAAACCACTAATTATAACATTTATTCCACTTTAAAGAAGGGGTATTTAAAATGTTTTGAGATTCAATATTTAAACACATTCGAATATAGAACTGTTCCAAATTCAAAACTGCCGTTAAATATGGAAACGACAGAACTTAAAAGGCATGCCTAATATTTATCATATGTCAGAATATTCTTTTAATCTTTTCTCGTGAAGTGCTGGTCTTCTTTCCACTTCTTCTATATACTATATATATTTGCTTATCACCAGCGGGCATCAAAAGTAAGCGGAGAGCGGGGCACGGAAAATGGCGTTAGGATAAACTATTTTGCAGGGATTTTTGATTCGATTCGAATCAGTACATGACGAATCGATTATTGAAAAAAACGATTTCTAAAGGATTGATTCTATATCTTTTCTGTATTTACAATATAAAAATAAATCCATTTTATGAAAAACAAAAACATTCATCTGTGGGATCTCTTATCAGTAAAATCATCGATTTTTTAGTTCAAGGAATTCGATTATAAGAATTTTTATTACCTATAAAATTAATACATTCAGCTAATTGTAACTATTGTAAATATTTTTTTATACCAACACAAAAAATCGACAGTCGATTTTCAAGGGTAAAAATCGATTCAGTACAAAATTCAATTTTTTGGGCCGAAACATTGAATCTTCGATCATTGTGTCATTTTCAAAATTAAATAACATCTGGTAATCTTTCAACCAGTGTTAAATTAAACAAATTATATCATATTTCATTTTCTCTAAAAATAATTCAAGCTCTAGTAATTTCGAAGAAAAACCTTGAATATTTTATTAGAACAACTCCAAGGCATACTGCTTAGACCCTTTATGATATAGTGGTGATTGAACGCTAGGAGACACTTTTGTTTTGATTACAATGCTATTTCAAGTTGTCTGAAAATATAAATAAAAAGTAAATCCTTTCCGCTTTCCGCTTTTGGCTTAGGGCACAGGCAGAAACTGTTTCGTCACCCGTGCGCGCGCTTCTATCAAACTCTAGCGGCGCGGTGACAGTTTTGTCGTAGGCTTCTTCGCAGGCACAAAACAGTTTTGTCATCCGATTGTCACGTCGCAACGTGCTCGCATCTCCATATAATTCTACAGACATAATGAAAGTGACAAAACAGTCACAGTGACAAAAGTTTCCCGTGCGCGCAGGGCCTTACGTTCAATTTAAATTGATAACACAAAAACATAGAAACTAGGTACCTACCAAACGAAGCTACTGATATGTTGACAAAACTACTGGTATGTTTACGTAATGTAGGTGGATAGTTGACAAGTTTTAAAAGTTAATTTTTTTCTCTGTCAGTAGGTACCTAATTAGCAAAACAGTTTACATATCAGTCGTTTTGTCTGTAGATATAACTACACACGAAACTACTAGTATGTCTTATACGCAATGTAAGAAGTTGACAAGTTGTTAAAGTTTTTTCTCTCTGTAAGTACCTACTTAGCAAAACACTTGGAAACATCAGTTACTTCTTATAGGTAGGACCTTCGTATAGGTCACTAAATCCACCATCTAAATACCGATCTTTATTTAGTTCGTGCACTCATTCTATCATATTAAAAAAAAAAATGTTGTTTCTAAACAGACGGGATAATTTTTATAACGCCATGATTTTTAACACGTTTCGACTACCTAAATACGTCCACCGTCGCCGCTGCAACTAACCGCTACTAGGGTTCGTGGCGTGCAAAACGCACCGCTCACCGACGCCGCTCCGCTTTTCGCTAAGACCAAAACTCGTGGCCAGGCCGTTGGAATTACACAGCCACCTTACAAACCCAGGCACCGAATTCGCTTTGCGCCTACGATTTCGGCAACCCTCATGGTTTTTTCTCTATTTACTTTTTATTTTATTTTTTAAGAAAGAAATACAAGTTATACAAGGGGCGTGTTATAAAAACCTTAGCTTATCATATTGAAACTACTTTCAGACTTTTATTTTTCGTCAAAAAGAGTCTGAATATAATATATACTCGTAGTAAGATAATTATGCTAAGGACTTCTTTAATTTTGAGCATTCGAGATATTTAAATGTTACAAGTTACAATATTTGCTAAAACCCATCTCTTTGTTTCTTTTATATATTACACAACGTACGTTTACCAAGGTACTACAAACTATGGATCAGGATTTAGTGGAACGAGAACGAAAATGTTCTTCAGTAAGTACTCCTGTTTCATCACAACATCATCATCAAAAATCTTAATTGTCTACTACTGAACGAAGGTCTCTCCTTAGATTGAGGTTGTAAGAGAGTGAGGAAGTGTGAAAAATGAGGTTGTGGTCTTCTATATCTCGCTGACCAGACGAATATGTTTCAAAATATAAGTTCTAAATATGGCCGTAAAGGTTTTAAAATTTCTGTTTTTTTCGCGTACCTACCAGTTAGGCCTTTTAAGTTTTAGGACTTGTGAACAAGGTATTTGATGTGTGAAAACTATCAAAACAATTAATACAAATAAAAACAATACATAGTCACTAACTGTTTGGACTTATGTAATAATTTTGTAATATTGTATGGGGACTGTGCTGGTGTTAACGTGCTCACCGAGGCGCGGTTTTAAAACCACCAATACTTCCATATTCCTGCTGTAATTATAAAAATCTTTTAAGAAAAAGTATCTCCTGATCGGCAGTCGCATACGCTAATCACTAAAACAATGAGGCAGATTCATTTGCCTTCAATTCCATAAACAGTATTTTTTATTCTTTTTAATCTTTTATCTCAAAATTATTGAGTTGTTGTCATTACAGTTACTGCTCAATTGTTTATCACATTTATTATCTTTATTAATAAAAATCAGAGGCTTAGTGATAAGCGAAATATTTTTATCACCTATTTGATATTATTCTATAAACCAATTTAAGCTTCTACTATTCTTTGATTTTATTGTATCGCCAGTCACTTCTTAGCATTAAAAAACTTCTAGGAATTTTATCTAAATCCCTTATGTTAACATTACTGTGAAGCCATTTCTTTGTGCGAAGAAGCAGGCTAACTATGGGGTCTAGTTCATCCCTAGGGGATTGTCAGAGGGGTGGTGTTTTACAATCAAGCTATAGATCACACATCGCCGTGTGTGCCGTACGTCGTCTAAATTATGAATTTCCCAGATGGTGGTGACCGCATCAGTGCGGGCAGGCGCAGAGCGGTGTCCAAATGTCGTAGTAACAGCAGTACCTATACCTCTCCTATCTCAGGCGCAGGCACGCCATGTGGTTTTAGACGGTCCGATTCTGACACAGCACTCCGCCGTAATCCCCGGTGGTGTGATGGCCTCTGGGGGTAAACCCAGGTATAAAAAAAATATAAATATAGATGTGTGCATTGACTATGCATTGACTATACATGTACATAGTAAATAAGATCACCTGTAGGCCAATGAGTACAGCTCGCCTAAACAAATTTAATGAAAATGTTTCTGTCCGTATCACCAATATAGATTTTAGTCAGGATGATCCGAACTACCTTTACGCGTCTTTGTTTAACATGATCAAATCGGAATTTAATAACATATTCACAACTAAGACTTTTTATAAAAATATAAAAATTAGCTTTTGTGATTGGGCAACTACTGGCATACAAATAAGTAGAGCTAAGTTGTATGAATTGTATGGCATGAAACAATATAATTTTGACCATAAGTTTGTTCAATATGTTAAAAATTATTCCAAAGTATTTAAAAAGACTTGCGCTGCTGCCAAGTCTTTATATTTAAGTAAAAATATTAAACAAGCAGAGAATAAAATTAAAGCCACTTGGAACATGATTAATGCTGAATCTGGGCGGGTCAAGCCACGTGAACATAATTTTGAATTAATTGTTGGTGATATAACTGTAACTGACAATTTAGACCTGGCGCAAACATTTAATAATTTCTTTGCTGATATACCTAAAAATGCAACCAGCTCCCTAAGATCATGTCCGGTTGATGCTCAATCACTTATGAGAGGCAGTGTGAAAGAGTGTACTGTACCATTCAGTTTTAATTTTATAAACCCCACTGACATAATAAAAATATTTAAGTCAATTAATTGCAAAAAGACAGCAGATTTATGGGGTATTTCTGTTAAATTAATTAATAGCATTATTATTAAGATAGCACCACATTTAGCAACAATATTTAATCGATGTGTTGATACCGGTGTGTTTCCTGATTTGATGAAACACAGTAAAGTAATTCCTTTGTTTAAAGCCGGTTCAAAAAGCGACCCTAGTAATTTTAGACCTATTTCTATTTTACCAGCTATTAGTAAAATCTTTGAAAAAGCCATACTAATGCAATTAGAAACACATTTTAATTCTAATAATCTACTGCATAGTGAACAATATGGATTCACAAAGGGTCGCTCAACAGTAGGCGCAGGCTCTAAACTACTTAAACATATATATAGTGCCTGGGAAAACTCGCAGGACGCCATTGGTGTTTTCTGCGATCTCTCAAAAGCATTTGATTGTGTGATGCATAGTACACTTCTGCTGAAACTTAGGCATTATGGCATAACAGGTACAGCGCTTAATCTTGTTGCTTCTTATCTTAGTGAGCGAATACAGTATGTTGATATTAATGGAATAAGGTCCTCCGGATCACCAGTGAGTATGGGCGTGCCACAAGGCTCAATTCTGGGTCCTTTTTTATTTTTGGTGTATATAAACGATTTGCCATTTTTTACTAGTAAATTATGCGATATTGTTCTATTTGCTGATGACACTTCTCTTATATTCAAAACCAATCGCAAAAACGATTACTCTGACGAAGTAAATAGGTCCCTCGCATTAGTCCTTGACTGGTTTACATCAAATAACTTGCTTTTGAATTCTAAAAAAACCAAATGTATTAAGTTTAGTTTGCCAAATGTAAGGAATATCAGTACAAATCTAGTTTTAAACAATGAAGTTATTAATTTTGTTGATTCAACGGTTTTTTTGGGAATTACTTTAGATAGTAAGTTACAGTGGGGCGCCCAAATATCGTGTCTCGCAGGGAAACTCAGTTCTGCAGCGTATGCTGTCAGCAAAGTCAGACAGCTTACGGATGTGGAAACAGCAAGGCTAGTATATTTCGGTTATTTCCACAGCGTCATGTCGTATGGCATTCTGCTATGGGGCAAGGCAGCTGATATTCAAACAATTTTCATTCTCCAAAAACGTGCAGTGCGTGCGATTTACAAACTAGGTGCACGAGTTTCCCTTAGAGAAAAGTTTAAAGAGATAGGCATTATGACAGTTGCATCACAATATATATTTGCAAACATTATGTTTATAAAACAAAATATGCATTTATATCACAGGAATAGTGACGTTCACTCGGTGAACACGAGACATAAGCATAAATTAGTAGGTCAATATCATAGGCTACATAAGACGCATAATTCATTTATGGGTCTTTCCGTGCGATTTTTTAATAGGTTACCAGCTAGTGTTATGAGTCTATCAGTGGAAAAGTTTAAAAATGTAGTCAAAACTTATCTTATACGTAAAGGTTATTATACAGGTGACGAATTTTTAAATGATAAAGAAAAATGGATTTGACTACTTGCTCCTTATTATTTTATTCTACTCATGTGAATGTTGTTATCACATTGTTTAAGAACATGATTTTACTTTTGTAAGTAAAGATTCTACGTGACTAATAAAGGCCATTCTTCTCTTTCTTTTGATCTTATAATTAATATTTTATATTTAATCTTTCGTTACCAGTAATTTGGCCAATATTTGAGCACATATAGTTTTTACCTTTGTTGTAAGTAGATGCTCCTACTATGTTGTACCCACTGAGGCTGTTGTTTTTTTTTTTTAAATTAGCATAAGTTCTAATTTTTAATCACTATAATTTGCATCAGTCCTCTAACATGGTGTATAGTATATTAGTGGCAGCACCTTACCCCCATATCAGGTTTATAAACATTAAAACTGTAAACATTGGCGATTTGAAAGGAGTGGCCGCGAGTTTTTATTGCCATGTTCTTTTCTCCGGCTCTACCTATTGTTTGCGAACATGGCATAAATGTACATGTAGAATCTTGACCTGTCACAAGAGATGTATTGCATCCTAAGTGAATAAAGAATTTTGAATTTGAATTTGAATTTGAACTATATTTTTGAACCATAAAGTATATTTTTTTTTTTTTTGGTATCGAATCATTGTCATTGTTAATTTACTTAATAAAAGCAATAATTACAGACTAGTTCTTGGCTGTTATTGTAAAATAATATGATAACGATAATGCTATCTGTCTTTTATAACAAATTAAAAGATAACATCTAATTTTCGCAAAAGTTATTATTATTAGCAAGCATTTTAATGGCAGCGAAGTGAAATCATTATAATATGGAGTAAAGGTTATAAGCTACGAGTGTTCGGCTGAGTACTGATTGCACAGAATTTGAACAACCTTGAACCCAGAAATCGCGCCACCGAATATTTCCAATCATTGTCATCTACCTATATCTTTATATATATATACTTTATATATATAATTCTTGTGTGAGTGTGTATGTCACTGAACTTCTCTCAAACGACTGGACCGATTTTGATGAAATTTTTTGTGTGTGTTCAAGGGGATCTGGGAATGGTTTAGATTCGCAATTGGACCCGGTAGGTGGCGCTGCGATCAAGTTCTGGAATTTTAAAGTTGGGCGGTACGAAGTTCGCTGGGTCAACTAGTGTATATAAAAATGAATCCCTATTTCCCTTGGTCACGCCATCACATGTGAACGGCTAGACCGATTTCGCTAATTCTTTTTTATAATATTCCTTGAAGTACGAGGATGGTTCTTACGGAGAGAAAAAATTAAAAAAAAACGGAAAAAGTCTAAAAACAACACTTTTGTATATTCTCATACAAAAGATTCGTAATAATACTTAAAAGACAAATTTGAACTTTATTACCTTCAAAGTTAAATAACTTTAAAGTTTATTGGAGGGGTTCCGAGAAGGCAAAACAATTCAGTGACTGTTTGGCGGTAAGAAGTTCGCGGGGTCAGCTAGTTTTATATAAAAATACATGTTACCTTTTTTTTTGTGTGTAATGTTAGAAGTGTAACGTGCAGAAGACAGACCGGGGTCTGTGGTGCACCTTTGAAGAGGCCTATATCCTGCACTGGCCTGCAACGGGTTGTCCTATTGCCTCGGTGGCGCAGTGGCAGCGTATGCGACTGCTGTGCTTGAGACTTGAGGTCGGGTTCGATTCCCGGGTCGGACCAAATGTTTCTGTGATTCGCAAATATTCTTTTCGACGTTTGGGTGTTTGCTATGTATAATATGTATGTATTTACAAAGAAAAAGTATGTTTGTGTATTTATATCAGTTGTGTAGTATATCCGTGTGTCACCACCCCTATTCATCCCGCGGGTGTCGTAAGAGGCGACTAAAGGAGCAAAATAAGCAGCTAACATCACTGCCAAGAGAAGGAAAACTATGAACAAACCCTTTACCAACCCGTCTGGCCAGCGTGGTATAGTAGGCCAAAACCTCCTTTCAAAGGAGAGGGCCATGTCCAGCAGTGGACTGTTAAAGGCTGTTGATGATTGATGATGTAGTACCCATAATACTAGCTCTGCTTAGATAGTGTTGTGTGTAAGATGTCCGAATTATTTATTTATAAAATTTAAAATGTTTAACAATTATCTATTCCTGTGACAACCCTTTACTAAGAGAAAGAAACGTCACTACGGAACAGCCAGACATGGAGCTGATAACACAACATGTTGCTTTATCATTTCCCATCTTGCTGTGTTACACTTATCGTTTATTGGTCAGAAAGTGTATAAAAAATCACGCATACAAATTAATCACTTAATTACGAATCGGCAGTAGTTACGTACAGTCAAGTGCGGTTTTATAAATAGTGTTGTGCAGTGATAGTGAATCCAAAATGGGGGGTGAAAAAATTCAATTAGACAATATGAACGTTAGTATTCTTTTATTTTTATTATTATTATACTTTAAGGATTTTAAAGCCATGTAATAGAGCTACTGGATGATGACAATGCAAAAGATATATTGAAATATTAATTTAAATATTAGTTTTTTTATAATGGATAGCAAAAACAGAAGTTTCTAGAAGAATAATCGGTTTCTGTTAAGAAATACACTGCTATTTTTTTTCGGATTGCATACCGATTTCTGTAAGAATTAATAATTTGAAATATTATTAGAAACAAAAACTCATAAACATGAAGAAAAATAAATTCAGTTATCATGTAATAAGTTTTTAAATAGATAGACCAATTCATTATTAATGCATTTCTTATTCAATTACAATAAAAAAAAATGTTGCAGAACTAAATCTTATCACCAAATTTTACATTTGAGCTTTTATCCTCACGGCAGACTAGCATTTGTTAATCAAGTTTTAGTTATCAAAATGGGGCGTGAGCATGTCCGATTGACCTTTGTACGTAGAAAACTAATCACACCAGCTGTGCCCGTGATTTCACTTACGACAATTTCACCTTCCTTTGAAAGAACAATTCTAGTTCCTTATTTCTCGAATTTCTGCCTAGATTTTTAGTGCAATGATTTCTCCAATATCTATTATAAACTATTGTTTTGGCGGAAATATATTTTTTATTACTTATATCGCAAAAGCAAGCAAGCTGTCTGCAAACACAGCATTGATTTACGAGTGCCAATATTAGTTGTCTTCTCAGTGATGGAATAAAATAATTGGTCAAAATTTTGGAAAAAAAAAGTTAATTTCTCTCGTATGAGTAGAATATTCTCTATAGGCGTATATTACTTTCTTTTACCTAAAACAAGTGTAAATATATATAAAGCTCTCTCATGTTAAAGCCCAGAAATCCTAGAAAATATAATTTACGATTATATGCGTTCTGTAAGGTAACAGAATTTGGATCATCTACATCTGTTATATCGCAATTCCCATACCCCGCAAAAAAAAAACATAGAATTTGGGAAACTAACCATGTAGGTTTTCTCCCTAAAATAAGCGTGGCGACCGCTTAAACCACTAGGCCAACCGTGCAGTCAAATATTGATATATAAGTTACATTACTGTAAAGTTTCGTGCAAATCGGTTCCGTACTTTGCGTGAAAGAGCAACAAACAGACATACATACTCACAAACTTTGGCGTTTAAAATATTAGTAGGATTGAAGTTCAAGCTTACAGTCGTTCAAGATACGTCGTTTTATGAGTCATTCAAAATTTATGCATTCAAGTTTGTACTTGTGTTATACGGTATTAAGAAAAGCCTTATTTTTTTTTATATATAACGCCTGCTAAGGTGACTTTACTATGCCTGATGGAAAGCATGGGTAAAATTCACAATTGGGGGTCACCATACTCACTGCAAATGCAAGCAGTATGGCGAACCACATTATGGCGGCCTAGTGAGATGATTTTTCACGCCCTGCTTAAAGGACCCGGGACCATATTATGAAGGAAAAACATGAGCCGGCAGTGAGTTCCAGTTTTTAACTGCTCGGCACAAGAAGGAAGACCCGAACCGCTTAGTTTTGGAGCGTACGTCCTCCACTCTGAAGGGGTGACTTCCCTGGCCAGATCGTGTTGTTCTGTAGAGAAAGGACTAGGGTGGATTGATTTGGAAGAGATCGTCAGAACACTCCCCACGTTAAAGGCGATAGAGGACTGCCATAGAGGCGAGATCTCTCCGCAACTGCAAAGGTTCCAGGAACTCGGTGGCTGCGGGAGTATCTATGATGCGAATTGCTCGTCTCTGCAACCGATCGAGAGCGTCAATCAAATTCTGCGCAGATACATCGCAAAGATGAGAACAAACTACGTGGATTACAGTTAACGTTATTCATATTATTTCATAATATAAAATCAAGAGTAACTCTGTTTCTCTGTTATGCTTTTACAACTAAAATGCTGCACCGTGACATGTAGATACTTTTATTCGTGAGGAAGAACATGGCCTACATTTTACTCTGACAATTATATACATGCGGGTGGAGCCTGAGGACAAAAGCTAGCAATATGTATATATTTATAATATATTGATTTCAATTAAACCATGGAATCTATTTAGATATTTATTACAGCACTAAATGTTTTCGAAAACTTTTCAAAGTGAATAGCTACTACAATAGACGCTATAAAACTTGATTAAGTAAAATTTGATGATAAGACTTGCCTTGATTTGATAAAAAATGATTGATGACTTGTAGGTGATATCATATTATTAATTCTGATTTTTATATGTAATTGAATTTGTAAATTAAATAAAATAAAATTGTATGGACATTTAAAACTAAACATAAAAATGAACTCACGATCTATCGTTATTTGAAGTTCGTACGCTTAATGTAACTTTTAGCTTTATCATCAACAACCCTTTACGTCTCACTGCTATACGTCACCACACTTTCCGAGTACGGGTTGGGTACCAGCAAGACATGTTCTGGCTACGTAATCTAGCCGTTGGATGTTTTTAGGTCGTCTCTAAGGCCTCCAATTAGACATCACGACTGCTATTTTAATATAACAACCGGGACCTCCGAATCACGGAAACGTTCATAACATATCAGGCCACAACCGGTCACCCATCTAAGTTTGACCACGCCGTAGTTGTTTACCCTCGGTGATAGCTTTCAATCACCTAAATCCGCTTATCTATGAGCGTTTCTCTCAGAAATATAAAATAGTCACATAAATCTAAATTAAAAATCGGCCAAGTGCGAGTCAGGCCACGCATAGAATAGGGTTCCTCAGTCACCCATAATGGTACGTGTATTTAAAATCGTATCCAAGAGATAATTGTCATGTTTATTTATTAATGCATTAATTTTGTATGAAGTTTTCCAAGTAAGCGCATTTTGACCGACGTTATATGGTCTCTTTTTTAAGGAGTTTAATGTACGAGAAAGTTGAGCAGTAAACTATAAATGTGATGATTTAATATGCTTCGCACTATTCATTCCTTTGATACTTCTATTCTTTTAATAACTACTAGGTGAGTCCAGCGGTATTACTCGCGGGTATTGTTGTAAATCGTAAGTAAAGGGGGGTGTCACTCCGCAGTTTAGGTATAGTCGGCCGGCTGCCTGCCGAGTCAGGCACACCAGTCGAACAGACATCGTCAGAACAGTTAAGAGTTACACGTTAGAAAGAGACGCAACTGTAGGTAAATATAATAGTAGTGATTCGGCGCTGTGCGATCTGAATTGAACTTAATCTTTTGACACCGAGGGTATCTATAACTTTAATTTACTTTTCGGAGTGAGTCTTCTGTACGGGTACTATTATGTATTCTGTGGTAAAGGCGCGGAGCGAAGCTAGTTAGGAAAAAAAATAACTTAAGTTACTTCTTATGTCATCAGTTTCCTGCCAGCGAAAGTCCCTTCAAAATTGGTGATTCTCACCATTTTGATTATTGATCAGAATCACCGATTTTGATTAGAGAAAGATTAGTCGGAACAGACAGACAGTTAAAATTTTAAATTGCTTTTTGCGTTCCGAAGTTTATGACTCGGAACCCTTATAGATTCGTCATGTCCGTCTGTCCGTCCGTCCGTCCGTCCGTCCTCGGCTTACCGTCCAAAGGGTAACTGCTAGAAACTTTGCATGAACATGTGTTGTAATTACGTCGACAAAGTGCTACAATAAAATTATGAAAAATATTTTTATTTGGGGTACCTCCCCTACACGTAAAGTGGGGATGATTTTATTTTTCTCGTGGTTACCCCATCGTGTGGGGTATCATTTGATAGGTCTTTTAAAAACAATAAAGGGTTTTTAAGAGGATTTTTTTGATTTAGGTATCTGTTTGCGAGATATTCCACTTTAAAGGGCACTTTTTGTAAAAACAGGTCCCCCCCCTCTAAAAGCTAAACGGCTGGCTCAAAAAATCGTGATTTTGGTCCATATAGTGTACTTTGAAGGAAAACTTTGTTAGTTCAGGAGTTATAGAGGCTTAACTTGTAAAATGCGCTTACTTTGAAAACGTCATACAAAATTAACGCATTAATTCGTAAACATAACAATTACGCACTTTGCCGATTTTTTGATATAAGTACCGTAAATACTTTAGTATCTCTTTAGTAAAAACTCATCATTTCAAACTGTTCATTTTATATTACATACAGACACTCCAATTTTATTTATTTGTATATACATAGCATTATGATTGTCTGTTACAGGAAACGACAGAAAAACTACACAAGGAAGAAATAGAAGAAGATCACATAATAATTGACAGAGTATTATACCATTTGGGTCACATGGGTCTTTACCAGAAGCTGCTGTTTATTGGGATGTTTCCTTTCGGTTGCTACATGACTTTCGTATACCTCGTACAAATATTCATAACCGTCACACCTCAAAACCATTGGTGCAGAATACCTGAACTGGCTAATTTAAGCATGGAGTTGAGGTGAGTTTGAATTAGGTTTTGCTATTGTTGGGGGCAGCGGCAGACGCCGGAGGCTAGCCTGGCGACCCGGGCTGCCTCCGACGTCAATCAGGCGGCGACGTCGTCGCCCATGGAGGGGGTTGTAGAGACGATCCAGTAATGGATCAAGTCTCCAACCTCCTGGTCCAGACGAACCTCAACCACTGTGCCGCGGCGCAGGATCTCCTCCTGCAAACGATGGCGCAGTGGTCGATAGGTGTTGCCGTAGTCGCGGAGCCCTATTTCGTCCCTCCCCGTCCAAATTGGATGGGTGACTGGGACGGCTCCGTGGCAGTCGTCAGCTCCACGGCGGCTCATTCCCCGCCCTTGTCGCTAAGAGACAAGGGTACTGGATATGTTGCCGTCGAATGGGGGGGATACACCATTTATGGTGTATGTTTCTCCCCCAACCGGAGTCTGAGCGACTTCGAGGTCTTCCTCAACAACCTGGAGACCTCGATACGGCGATTGGGGTCTGGGCACGTCCTCGTGCTGGGGGACTTCAATGCAAAGTCCATTGCGTGGGGTTCCCCGGCGACGGACGCCAGGGGCGAAGCCGTCGAGGAGTGGGCGGCGTCGGTGGGCCTCTGTTTGCTGAACAGAGGCGCCACCAACACGTGCGTGCGACAGCAGGGGGGGTCGATAGTGGACCTTTCGTTCGCTACCCCTGCAGTCGCCGCACGAGT
The DNA here is from genome assembly GCA_932526445.1 of Phragmatobia fuliginosa. Lineage (NCBI taxonomy): Eukaryota > Metazoa > Arthropoda > Insecta > Lepidoptera > Erebidae > Phragmatobia > Phragmatobia fuliginosa. Next base: position 4,643,708 of record OW052058.1, on the reverse strand, counting down.
AAGGAACTGGAGTGTCCTGGATGAGGTCGAGACGCTCTCGGATCACCTTTATATCCGATTCGAGCTCTCCCGGTCCCAGGACGCCAGTAGGGGTCACGCGGCGCGGCGTCCCTCCCGTTTTCCTCGGTGGGCTGTCGCCAAGCTGGACAGGGACCTACTAGAGGAGGCGGCCATTGTTTGCTCTTGGCTGTCTCCGCAGGCCCCGACCGAGGAGGTCGACGCGGGGGCTGGTCGCTTCGCCGATGCGTTAACGCTCATCTGCGATGCGGCCATGCCCCGCGTTCGTGGCCGTCGGCCTCCTCGGAAGGAGGTCTACTGGTGGTCCCAGGAGTTGGCGAACCTCCGTGCGGCCTGCGTACGTGCCCGGAGGTCCCACACCCGGAGTCGGCGACGTCACCGCGGAGGCGGTGAGGAGGTGGACCGGCTTCACGAGGAGTACCGAGCAGCTCGGGAAACTCTGAGGCTGGCCATCTGCCGCGCCAAAGACGCGTCCAGAGTGGAGATGCTGGAGAGTCTCGAGCGTGACCCCTGGGGTCGGCCTTACCGTGCGGTGCGACAAAAGCTCCGCACACAGGGCCCCCCCCTTACGGAGACTCTCCAGCCCAGCTTCCTGCAGGAAGTGGTCGAGGGCCTATTCCCACAGCAGGCGGAACACACACCCCCGTCGATGGCCCGTCGTGGTCGTCGTCGGGACAGCGTGGGTGATGTGCCGCCTGTCAGGGAATCGGAGGTAGGGGCGGCTGTTCTACGGATTCGGTCCAAGAACACCGCCCCCGGGCCGGACGGGGTTCCAGCCCGAGTGATGGCCCGTGCCCTCGACTACATGTCGGACCACCTCAGGGGAGTGTTGGACGCTAGCCTGGCGTCCGGACACTTCCCTGAGCGTTGGAAGTGCGGGAAGCAGAGGGTTCTCTCTGTCCGCATCGTCCGGCACCTCAGCGAGGTGGGGCCCGACCTGTCGGACGCCCAATTCGGCTTCCGTGAAGGGCGTTCGACGGTCGACGCGATCCTGCGCCTGAGGGCCGTGACCGAAGAGGCGGTGAGAGGCGGCGGAGTGATGTTGGCGGTGTCCTTGGACATCGCCAACGCCTTCAATAGTCTGCCATTCGGCTGCATCAGGGCCGCACTCCAATACCACGGAGTGCCAGGGTACCTGCGGCGGCTGGTGGCAGACTATTTAGAGGAGCGTACCGTCGAGTACGAGGACCGAGATGGCGCCTTGAGACGCAGGGCCATGTCGTGCGGTGTTCCACAGGGGTCTGTCTTAGGACCACTCCTGTGGAACATGGGATACGACTGGGCCCTACGAGGGCGTCTCCCCCCCGGGCTGGGTGTAATCTGTTACGCAGACGACACCCTGGTCACGGCCCGGGGGGCAAACTTTGAGGAGGCGGCGCGCCTGGCCACCACGGGAGTCTCCCGGGTGGTCGGGCGCATCGAGGCGCTGGGTCTGCGGGTGGCCCTGGACAAGACGGAGGCCCTATTATTTCATGGGCCCCGTCGCGGTCCGCCCGCCGGCGCCTCGATCGAGGTCAACTCGGTCCTCGTACCGGTCCGGGCCCAGATGAGGTACCTGGGTCTGGTCCTCGACGGTAGGTGGCTCTTCGACGAGCACTTCCGACAGCTTGGACCTAAATTGGTGGGCACTGCCTCCGCCCTAGGGCGACTTCTGCCCAACTTGGGCGGGGCCAGTGTCCCCACTAGGCAGCTGTACACGGGGGTTGTCCGGTCAATGGCACTTTACGGTGCACCGGTGTGGGCGGCGGCTCTGTCCGCCCAGAACAGGGCGCGCCTCTGGCGCCCCCAGCGGATACTGGCGGTCAGAGCCAAACACCCCCGTGGGATTTGGAGGCGGAAGTGCTCACCGAAGTTTATCGGCGAGTGGCTGACTTCCGGGCGGAGAGCGGATTCCGCCCTCCGCCCGAGGACGTGCGCGAGTGGCGCGAAGCCGCTCGCCGAGCCACCATGCTGAGATGGTCGCTCCGGCTGGAGACCCCACGCGCTGGCTTCGCCGCCGTGGAGGCTCTTCAGCCGGTCATCGAGGAGTGGGCAGGGCGGCAGCACGGGACCCTTTCCTTCCGGCTGACGCAGGTACTTTCCGGGCACGGTTGCTTCGGAAAGTACCTGCACTCGGTCGCTAGGAGGGAACCGAGTCCCGCCTGCCACCACTGCGACTGCAGTGAGGACACGGCCCAGCACACGCTGGCGGTCTGCCCCGCTTGGGCGGCGCAGCGCCGGGTCCTCACTGCAGTCATCGGAGGGGATCTCTCGCTGCCGGCCGTCATAAGATCGATGGTCGGCAGCGACAGTTGTTTTACCGCGGTCGCAACCTTCTGCGAGGACGTAATCTTGCAGAAGGAGGTGGCGGAGAAGGCCCGGGAGGATGCCATCCAATCGGACCCGATCCGCCGCCGGCGCCCCGGGCGGCGGAGGCGCGCATACCCGCGTCTCATGCCGCCCTGAGAGTGGCCGCGGATGGGCGGGACGGGTTTCCCGTCCGTCCGCAGTAGAGGCCAACCGCGAGGGGGCGACGTCCGCGTGTGACCGGACGTTGCCTAATTAGAGAGTAAATTTTGAGATGGTGCCCGCAACAGTGCGGGCAGGCGCCGGTTGGAGTCCAGAAGGAAATCCCCTCCCTGGACTCCTTCCAATACAAAGGCGCAGAGAGGGTCACACCGTGTGGTTTTAGTCGGTTCGAGTCCGACACACCACCCCGCCGTAACCCCCGACGGGGTGACGGTCCGCGGGGATTTCCACACGTTAAAAAAAAAAAAAAAAAAGGTTTTGCTATTGTTAAGAACTACTTTATTAAAATATGTCACAGACAAATCTGGTTACCATTAAATACCTGGAAATATGACACTTTCTAAGTGAAGCCTTCGCTAGAAGCAGAATAAATACAGATGACAAAACAGTTAATCATAATTTTCCAATTACAAATTAAAAAAAGCGGCCAAGTGCGAGTCGGACTCGCCCATGAAGGGTTCCGTAGCATCATTTAAAAGTTTTTGTAGTTCGTTGTAACTTTCATCAATGTTTTAATAATAGTGTTTTGATTGAAAGAAATGTAAATTGCTGTTTATGATTTATGACGTATTAAAAAAAAAAACTACTTACTAGATCTCGTTCAAACCAATTTTCGTTGGAAGTTTGCATGGTTATGTACATCATATATTTTTTTTAGTTTTATCACTCTCTTATTTTAGAAGTTACAGGGGGGGGGACCAACATTTTACCACTTTGGAAGTGTCTCTCGCGCAAACTATTCAGTTTAGAAAAAAATGATATTAGAAATCTCAATATCATTTTTGAAGACCTATCCATAGATACCTCATACGTATAGTTTTGATTAAAAATTTTTTTTTGAGTTTCACTTCTATGTATGGGGACCCCCAAAATTTATTGCTTTTGTTCTATTTTTGTGTAAAAATATTAAAGCGGTTCACAGAATACATCTACTGACAAAGTTTCAACAGTGTAGCTCTTATAGTTTCGGAGAAAAGTGGCTGTGACATACGGACGGACAGACAGACAGACAGACAGACATGACGAATCTATAAGGGTTCCGTTTTTTGCCATTTGGAAACGGAACCCTAAAAATCACATAAACTTTAAAACATACTGGATGAGGGAAGCCCAAAATAAATTAGGTGTGCAATGGGAGAGTCCTATGTCTAGCAGTGATGAAACCTTAAACCCCAAAAAAGCCGTTATTGATAGTATAAACCACATTGTAGTCTATATTCACACAGATGCCTCCTACAGATAAAAATAATAATAAAACTGTTCAATGAAACATGGGATAGGCAATGCAGTATGATGATCCCTACCAAAGCGGCCTGGTCAGATAATTCTGCATCATTCTCCGGACCTCCGGAGGCCGCGAGAATGATTGGGCCACCACTCTCACACTCACCAACGACATACGACATCAAGAATACTGTCATTATTAGGATGGTCTTCTGTGTGAGGGTAGTACGGCCTCGGTCGAACTGGCCCATTCGCGCCTGGCTGGCACCACTACCTGGCTGCTACTGGCTGATTGTGAGTGCACACAAAGCAGCATGGTGACACACCCATGTGACACATGATCTAGTAATATGTTTTTGTAATCCTCATTCTTCGGTCATGATCACCTCGCCTGGTCGGAGGATCCTCCCTTTGTGTTGGAGGAACACGATTACGCAAGACAACATCAATGCAAAGAGAAGGAAAACTTGAAACCAACCCTATACCAACCCGTCTGGCCAGCGTGGTATAGTAGGAAAAAACCTCCTTTCTAAGAAGAGGCCTATGTCCAGCAGTGGACTGTTAAAGGCTGTTGATGATGATGATGATGATGATGATGATGATTCTTCGGTCTCGCACTCTCCGAATGAAATACATTCGGAGAGTGCGAGATCATGCTGCTTTGTGTGCACTCACAATAAGCAATAATGCGGTCATTTTTAAGTAGGTTTTCTATGCGAGCATACCGAGGAGCCGACTCTTTCATACTGAAATCAGCGTCGCTCTACTACCATCTGAATCATTTGTAGTAAATCAACAAAAATACTGCATAACTACCATAGATAATAGTCGTGTAATCCACCCAATGGTCGTCATTACAAGTTAGATAATTCTGTCTGTAAAGTTACGTATGACAAATAATTTTAAATATAATCTAATTCTCATATTTCTACCATGTGCGTTTTGTTATCATATAATGTACCTACATACATATCTAATCACCCTCAACACGACTAAATAATATATGACATAACAATGTCTGCATGCTACACATGATAAATTATAAGCCGCCCATGGTCAAAAAAAGTTACGCTCCTTGCTAATTTTTTGATTTGGGGAGTTGACCCTACATCTTGCATAGTCACATAGACTCTTTAACCGGTGTGCCTTTGACATAACTGCTCGATCTATCCTTTCTTAACTATGCGATACATCGAAGCTAATCCTCTTAATAAAATTTTAGTCTGAATACACTTTCGATTTACTCTAGATCTCACAAATATCATAAAAAGTGCTATCATATTCATGATGTTGTATTGTCATCGAATGTGATGTAAAATGTTATAAGTGATATTTAAACAGTTCGTAATGTGACTGAACTGACATTATATTGAGATAATACTGATAACTGATCATATGTTTTTATACCTATTTATAGTCAGTTCAATATTGAGTCTCGGTACAAAAACATTTCAGTCTGTCATCATCATCATCAATCGTCAACAGCCTTTAACAGTCCACTGCTGGACATAGGCCTCTCCTTTGAAAGGAGGTTTCGGCCTACTATACCACGTTGGCCAGACGGATTGGTAAAGGGTTTGTTTCAAGTTTTTCTTCTCTTGGCAGTGATGTTAGCTGCTTATTTTGTTCCTTTAGTCGCCTCTTACGACACCCATGGGGTGATGACACTTTGTATTCTTAATTCGTCACCACACGGATAATTTCAGTCTGTGATATGTTAAAATAACGAAGATTGTCCCACTCGTTTCTATAGGCAATAAAAGTTTGATAAAACCTTATACTTTGTTTTATATTGGACTTTTAACTATGATCTATTAATTTTCAATTTTAACAGACGAAATCTGTCAGCGCCAATCACAGCCTCAGGTGACTTTGATCGCTGCATGACATTCGACGCCAATTGGACACAAGTATTGCAAACGTTGCAGCCTCCACCTCCTAATGCATCCTTGATACCATGCCAGCATGGATGGGAGTTTGAGTTGAGCGATATACCGTATCATACAGTCTCTACAGAGGTGGGTTTTAATACATCGTATTATTTTTCTTTCATAGTCATAAATATGATATTCAGAACTTAATACTATTATCTATCAAAACATAATTCATAATTGACAAAATAATTTAATTACATTCACTATTTGCTGAGTTCACGTAGCCTCAGTAGGTCATAATGGCTGTTCTACATCGACAGTTTCTTATAGGATGCTGGTCCTATAAAAATAGTGGATATAGAGTACGGATAAACTCAATTCTAGTTTGAAATAAAACTCATGAACTCATGATAACTTTAACCTTCAAATTTAAACAAAATAAATATTTCGGACATCTTACACACAACGCAAAATAGTCCGTAGCAGAGCTTGTATTATGGGTACTATACGACTGATATAAATACATTCACACACTTTTTTTCGCTAAGATATTACACATAGAAAACACAAAAACTCGAAACTAATATTTGCGGACACAAACATTTGATCCGAACAGAGAATTGAGCTCAAGACCTCAAACACAGCACTTATATACAATCCCACTGCGCCACCACGGCACGGCTGAATTATCCATTTATTAATATGATAAAATAGTGTTCCCAGCTTCTAAAACTGTTTTTTTTTTTATTTTTACAGAGGGAATGGGTGTGTGATAGAGCAAGCTACGTGCCACTCGCACAGTCACTTTATTTTGTTGGTTCTGTGGTGGGAGGTTTATTATTTGGATGGATGGCTGACCGTTTTGGCAGAGTACCTGCCTTAGTAGGTATGTATTTGTTTATTTTAATTATAATAATAATAATAATAACATATTCCTCTTTCATATCTTTATCATATACAGTTTGAGTTGTAATGCTACCAGTGACGTTTAATTAAAGAGTTTTCAGTATTATTCTTTTTTAAATTGGTACAGTACAGCTTAATTAATATGACTAATACTATTAAAATCAATGTAGTTCATTAAAACTGCTAAGTCCAAAAAGTGCAGAATGATAGTGATAACGAATTGTTTTGAAATGTCCTGGAAAAGCATTTTCTATACAATCCAATCGTAATTCTACTCATTAAACGTATATATTTATGTATAAATATATTTGACTCGTCGGACCAAATATTATTTGTGTGATTCAAAAATATTTGTTTCGGAGTCTGGGTGTTTTCTATGTATAGTATGTATGTATTTACAAAAAAAAAAAGTATGTTTATGTATTTATATCAGTTGTCTAGTACCCATAACACGAGCTCTGCTTAGTTTGAGACTAGATGATGTTGTGTTTCAGATGTCCAAAATATTTATTTATTTATATTTATTTATAGGACTATTAAAATTATTACTTTCACATATTTTATCTTCATTGCAGGTAGTAACTTGGTTGGTGGTATTGGTGGCGTCGCGACTATATTTACAACTGGCCTGGTTGATTTTATACTATGTAGATTTCTCGTTGGAATGGCGTATGATAACTGTTTTATGCTGATGTACATTTTAGGTAAGTCTCAAAAAGCTTAATAATTATTAAACATGAAATAGTATCTAAGAGACAGACGACTCTGGGCGTGTGTCTCTTGAATACTAGTCCTTTTTTCCGCACTTTGATCGAGGCCAGATATAGAAGAGTTATTTTAGTATCACTAAACCTAAGTAGGTATTTATTATTATAATATCAAGTATCAAGCCGATTAGTGTCTTCCATCCTCTAATTTTCCTAATCAAAAACTTTATAGTAGTGTAGTTTCTTTGGCGGCAGCATTAAAAAAAAGTATCGATACACAAACAAAATCCTGAAGTGTATATAGGATTAATAAAAGTTAACATATGAAGTGTACCTCGTAAAGTGATAGATTATAAACGCGAATACAAATAAAACTATTAGATTTTATCAGGCGTTGTAATCAGGACGTGATAAGGTTATTAATTTTCATCAGGAGTTCATTCAGCAAAAAAATTGGTATATACTAATTTAGGAGTTACCTAAAAACTGAAACTAAGTACCAACTAGGTACGAACTGGGACAAATAGTTAATTGTGGTCAGTTAAAGTTATGGCAACTAAGAACCTAACTTAGCAATGACTATTTCTTTCTTTGCGTGCGACAGTATATGCTTTTTTTTTTTATTTTTTTTTTATTTGATGCCTACCAATGTGACTCCACTCTGCCTGATGACAAGCATGAATGGAATCCAATAAGAATAAGAAAAAAATTAAAAGAAACTACTACTAGTAATTAATATTACTTCGTTTGGGTTTCTATATCATTTTATATGCCTATAATTTCTCTATAAATCTGGGGAGTTAAGACCTTGACATTTTAATTGGGGTGTGATATTGATAGTTCGGTATTGGGGAACGGTGCAGTAGTGATATGGGATGTTACTTAACTAATTGGGATATAGGCAAATATAATTACATTGATCAAGGTCGTATACTTGTGACTCAATCTATTTTAATTTTTTCAATACACACATTTTTTTTTCTATACATATGCATATGAGCGATATATTTTTGGTTTTCAGTTCTCGAATATGTGGATCCTGAAGACCGAACTATGGTAGCCAGTTTAAGTTTGGCATTGTTCTACGGAACTTCCGTCACACTGCTTCCCTGGATTGCTTATTTCATTGCTGATTGGAGAGTCTTACTATGGGTTACTTCGCTACCTTTGTTTTTAGTAATAGCATGCCCATGGCTCATTCCTGAGAGTACAAGGTAACTTTGATTTGATAACAACAACCTGTTTATAATAAAATTATATACTTCCTATATATCGTTAACATAAATTACCAAATATTGCAAACGTCTTTACTTACCTCAACTTTCTGTTCTGGATACTGAATTTCTTTGTATTTAAATTAAATTCTTCTAAAAGTTTTCAAGATTACCGAATTCTTTCAATATACTTAATTAACTTTTCTTAAAAAAACATAATTCACCAAAGTACATGTAGTTAGTCTTTAATGCCAAATTCACCAGGCGCTTAACTTGAAGAATACATTTCTTAACATCGCTTCCTCTGTTATCGGACCTGAATTTAGGCGGTGTTTTCAAAATACATATGGAAGAATACAATTTCAATCTAAATACAACTTGTAGAAACCTTGTGAAGCTTATATTAAGGGCAGTTAATTTCCATTATCAAGGGGGTCATCTGCAAGCCGTAGGTAGATAGCCCGAAGTACGTCGGGGTTCCAGGAATTTCCTTTCTAGGGTACACCTGTTTCCTCGGCTATTGGTATTAGTTTTACTCGGTTCGAGTCCGACATAAACACCAACTGGAGGTATCCGAGGCGTGTTCGGGAGTTAAGTTACATTTTGACATTTTGAGTTCTTATGAAAAAAGTTCTTACTAAGTAATGCATGTTTCCAGATGGCTGGTCAGTAGGGGTAAAGTCAACGAAGCTGTAAAAGTTTTAAGAAAATTTGAAAAAGTAAATAACGTAAAAATCCCTGACGACTTACTGGATGAATTTATTGTAAGTAAACTCAAGCTTTTAATTCCTACGTCCTATATTGTTTGAAGTAATTGATATAGTTTATACAGAGATAAGCTTTGCCAGCATATTTCAGATATGAGTCTATTATCGAGAACGTAGAATCATTTTATTGAGATCAAGACGTGATTATAGGCATTTTAGCGATATGATTTAGGATAATTATAATGTAGCCTTCTGTCGGTATCAATATGCATACCGTAGTGAGTAATGTTAGATTAATATACCAGTGCCTATATAATAAATATGGCTGCCATCGTGTATACAGTGATTGTTATTCGCTAGTCACCCATAAGTTTGCTATAATTGGTAACCCCGAAACTGAAAAAGCATGAAGATATAAGTTCGCTATACTTTTTTTACCAAATTATGATCACGGTTTTATAGCACTTGCTTGTCTTACATGATTTAATAAGAAGTCATGCCAAGTAACCTTCTGATAAGTTTTAATTAATATTCCTTGTGGTTTCATAAACAATATTGTGTTAAAATTTAAAAAGCACAATTTGAAAAAGTGCCTAACTATATAGTTGATATAAACAAACATCATGTTGCAATTTCGCAAAATACGGCGCGCTTAAAATTTTTGATTCGGAAAATCAACGTCTAAAGTAATTATTAATAAACAAAAAGTAACATATCATACGTTATTTAAATTGCCTAAAAATATTTCAGGTATCGTCAAACAACAAAAAACTTGAAGAAAGGCAGTCTTTCCTCAACGTGTTCAAGAGTGGTCCTTTGCGTCTTGCCACAGTTTGCCTACTGATTGCTTACACTGGATGCAACATGGTGTTCGATGGACTTATCCGCCTCTCCGGTTCTTTTGGCCTGGACTTCTTCCTAACGTTCAGTCTTAACTCTGGAACGGAGATACCAGCCCTTATTCTACTAGTCTTTATTCTCGACAGGTATGAACAAAATATTTAAGTGATAGAAACGCTTTTTTATAGATATAGATGAGTAAATAAACTGCACTGACGGCACGGATGGCTGTTTAAGTGGTCACTACGCCGCTTCCTACTGCAACAAGTTTTTGGGTTCAAATCCTACACGGGATAACATTTTGTAAAATTATCCGCGACACATTAATATATTTCTAATGCAGCAGTTGTCTTTTTAAAAAAAAAAGTTTGTGAATTGGCGGGGTTGTAAAGCATTATGTTTGGATCTAATTTATTTTTAAAATATTTAACTAATACAGTAACCACATTATCAGTGACCCTTAAGGGCTGTATATTAACCCAAAAATTGAAAATCCCTACATGCTACATATAAGCGGGCAGGGGCGCATGTAAAAGATAGTACTTAATAAGTTGTGATGACTCATTGTGTCGAGAACTTAATTATCATACAGATCACTATTTAAATACACATTAAGAACTACGAAATACATATCGCCAAAGGCAGCGGAAAATAATCATATCTTTAAATGTCAGTCATGTCATGCTAACTGGTAATGCCGATCCATAACATTATTTGTTGTTTCGAAGATTGTGTGTCTAGTGTACAGTGCAGTAATTTTAATTCTATTATATTAGAATCTCTTTGCGATGAATAAATTTGGATTTTTTTTTGCTTTTAGATGGGGTAGAAGAAATCTCACTTGTGGATCTCTTATAATGTCTGGACTCTTTATAGTGATTGCTATGTTCGTACAAAAAGGTAAAGTTTTTAAAGTTTTCATAATAAAACTAACATTTTCATTTACAAATAATTTTAACAAAAAAAACGAACATAAAGCTCTTTCAAATACCCAAATCGCGACAGGTGTATATATGATGTTTGAGGAGTTCCCTCAATTTCTCCAGAATAATATCATCAGATCTTAGTGTTCTTGTCATGGGAACACATGGGAGACACCAGCTTTCAAGTAAAAAGTTATCAAAATCAGTTCACTCAATCGAAAGTTCTGAGGTAAAAAACAAAAAATACAGTCGAATTGAGAACCTTCTCCTTTTTTGAAGTCGGTTGAAAAAATATGTCTAATATCGAGAATATTACGATAGTTGTCTATTCCGCAGGTGTTGGTCAAGCAGCACTGGTAATATTGTCAAGATTCTTTATCAATATGGCTATTACGACTGTCACGCAATGGAACACAGAGATCTTTCCAACTCCCTTCAGAGCATCAGGGTCATCCATCCTTCATCTGTGTGCGTTCTTCGCCACTATATTGACACCTTTTATTGTATACTCGGTAAGTACACTCACCTTGGCATCTAAAACACTGGTCTGAATAGCCCCAACGTAAATAGCATCAGCATAGAAGCGCTTATAGGTGAGCGGCTTTAGGTGACTGGAAACAATCACCGAGTGCAACAACGGCGCGGTCAGATCTAGATAAGTGATCGCTTGTGATATAATATTTTAAGAGCATTTCCGTCATTCGGAGGTCACGTTAAGAAGTGGGCAGTTGCTTATTTGTTATCTTATGATTGCTCAGTTGTTATCTTATGATAACAGTCTTGTCGCTCAGCCATGTGATCAAAACAAAACATTAGCCAAGGAAACAAGAGAATTGAAAAATAGAATAGAGAATAGAATAGATTACGAAAAACCTTTGCAACTTGGTTAAGGGGCAGGATTGTTTAACTTTGCAAAGCGCTAACCTACTCCACTTGCACTTCATCATAAGGTATTGTTTCGAATAGGCTGAATTATAAATAAATGTTTTCACTTATTTTCAGGAACGCGTTTGGGGTCTCTTACCGCTGTTGATTTTTGCCTTGATAGTAGTAGTTACAGCGGGTGTTAGTTTGTCTCTACCAGAGACCAAAGGCCTGCAACTACCACAGTCAGTGTACGATGGTGAAAAAATTATTTTAGAACATTCACTGTGCGGGTTAGTAAATTCATTTTCTATTTAAATTCTTTTTAAATTATTCTACTCTATATCTTACTCTATTTAAATTATAAGTTTGTTTTATAATAATTTAGTGTAAGGAGCATTCTTTTAAGATAGGGTTGTCTGTAACAATAAAGGTCCCTCTCTTCACAATTTTTCAAGTAATTTAAACCATATTGTCGGTAAATTTTAACACTCCTCAAAATTGTATTATGTTTCCATAATAGTAAACTTACTTGTTTTAAAGCCTTATGTAATAATTTCTATTCTTAAAACCTCGTAAATATAACTTCCCATTTTAACAATGTACTCGTGATATTTGATTTTGCTAAATTTTATTTAATCTAATAGTACGTTTGCAAATACCTCATCAATAATTTATTTTAAAGTGCTCCTTCTAAACTCAATATTTATAAACCATTCACAAGTGAATCCGTATGATGAAGTTTAGAAGGGGTGACCTAACAAACCAGGGTAAATTACCCTCGAATTTTATGAATAAAGGCCGCTGCATACGTGACGGGATTTAACACGGACGGGGCGTGGACGTGGTTGCCTCGTTATAAACGGGAACGTGATTTAAATGCATACGCACCGTGACTGTGACTTCATTTCAAGAATTGGCTTTATTTGCTATTGACGTGCTAAACATCGTCGGCGACGATATTTAGCTCGTCCCGTGCGTGCCACGTCTGTGTCTCCGTGAAGTATGCATTTCCTTATACATTTTGTATGTAACGATGTTTGCAAAACTTCCCGTCCCGTTCCGTCCGTGTTAAATCCCGTCACGTATGCAGCGGCCTTTAGTAAGCCAAAAATACATTAAATAAGCGAGAAGTCGAAACAAGGAATGTTGCTGTTGGTTGTTTCTTCTACGACTGCTAAATTTGTCCAGAAATTCCCTGCGTATCATGCTAGTGATCCTTCGTGTAAGCTTGATGATACTTAGTAGCAATTTCGGTAGTACTATTGTTGACATAATCCTAACATAGAGAATAATACGAGATAATGGTCCACTTAAAGGACTAAGTGCGGAAACCACCCACATAACATAGAACATAGAATACGAGATAATTTGATTTCAGGAAACCAGAAGACGGAGAAGAAGGTCCATACCATACAGATGCCAGCAAACGTCATTTGAATGACCATGCATGACGGAATGAGAAGTGAATAAACGACAATGGTTTTGTCACTGTACCTGCATTGCCATAAACTAAGTATTCTGACTTTAATTATACTTAGTTTATATGTATTCGACAAAATATATGATTTTATTGTTTTGCTTTGAAAATGAATTTCGAATGGGAATAGGAACAAGTTGTTGTATTCTTGAAAGAACAACTATTTGCATTCTACTATGTACAAATTGTAATGAGTGCCGCCCAAAAATTTTATACTATTTAATGTATTTTATATTAAATTTGACTATATCTTGGCAAATAACCCAGTAGGGATTATTCTAAGTTATAATTAGGCAAAAAATACTTTAATATCCAGAAGGTATTATTTCTTTGCGTATGTTTGTGATAAAGATTGTTAGGAAGAGTTTTTTTTTTAGATTGAAATCTAGTGACGTGTTATACACATTACTAGTAGGGAACTAGTCTTAAGTCTAATCTTAATACTTTTAATAGTGTATAGTTAGTGTATTCTGGGTTTGATTCAGATACAAATCCAGCTGATACTGTACCTTAGAGGTATACAAGTGGCTAAAGTAAAATTTAACGCAAAAATGCGCGTAGAAATTTTGAATGTAATTTTGAGAAAGTTATATTAAAGGTAGAGTAATTAACTTAGCTGTTTTTTGATAATAAATAGAGGGAAGTATCATGAATTACACATAATTACGATAAATCTATCTATTATCTAAATAATAAGCCCTGTTAATATTTCTGCAATTAATGTTATATACCATTATATATCTCTTTTGATAGGTGACGTAGGACTTCATACTTTATACCATTATGTAGAACACGGTTTTTGCGATTTTAATGGTATGATAAACGTAATTTCGACAAAATGTGGAGTTACTATTGTCTACCTCTGAGGTACAGAAATGTTCTAGCCAATAATTCACTGCCGCTTTTAAAATTAAAATTGTATTTTATTTAGTTATAAGTAATAAAAACTATTTATTTAATTTTTGTTAAATAAAATAAACATGAAGGTTTGAAACAAGATCATGATAAGATCAAACCCATACAATGTTGCTATATTATAATAGCAGAAATGTACTTTGTATATTTTTTTATTTGTTTTTAAAAGCTTAATAAATTAAATGATTTTAGAAGTACTTAAAGAAACATTTTATTTTATTTCATAAGAGATAAGAGAGAGATTGCCACCGCAAATACCAAGATAAGGAACACTTGCACGTAACTATAAACACTAATATGTACGGATATAAGTGTAGCACACATTATCACAAGCGAACATTCTTAAACACAAACTCATACACACATATATTGACACTAAAATGAAAACTGGACATGGTTTGGTTTGGTTTGGTTTTTCTGGGCGGTTTCCGCACTTAGTCCTAGTTATTGGACCATTGTGCGTGAAAAGTTATTTCCCATTCACTCCAGCCAGCCTAGGTTGGTCCAGAAGGAATGCAGCCTCCGGGGATTACTGCAGGCCTCCCGATACGTTGCCAGTGACTGTAGAATTTGTGCCCGTTGTTCGGCCACACTGCTGCATTCCATGATGACGTGTTGTGGCGTTTCTTCTGCCTCCATGCATCCTCTGCATAGGGGGCTGTCTGTTACTCCTATGGTGTGTAGGTGTTTGTTTAGGAGACAATGTCCGGTTAGGGTTCCTATGATCTTGCGGAGTTTGTCTCTGTTCAACCTGATGAGGGTGCGGGCAAGCATTGTATTGGGAGCTGATACAGCGTTCTTGGTTTGCCGACATCCCTCCTTATTTAGCCACTCTGTCAAGTGAGTTTTCTGGGTTCTTTCGCGCAGCCATGCTTTAATTTGGGCTTGAGGTATGGGTAGCAGAGGTTCTGGACCATACACTTTTGTGTCTGCTCCCTTCTTTGCCAGCTCGTCTGCGGCGTCGTTTCCCAGTGAGTTGCTGTGTCCCTTTATCCATTGCAGAGTCACTCTGTTGGTTGCCGCAATGGTTTGGAGTGCACTATGACATTCCATTATCAGGACTGAGTTTATTGTGTTGTTACGGAGGGCCTGGAGCACGGAGGCACTATCAGTGACGATTTTGATGTTGGAGTCACTGATGTCTCTGGCAGCAACCGCCTGTGCCGCTCTGGTAATGCCAATACATTCTGCCTGAAAGATTGTATTTAGCTTGTCTAGTGTTGTTGTTATCTTGATGTTTAGGTCGTCTGAGAAGACACCAGCTCCAGTACCTGTGCTGGTTTTGGAGCCGTCGGTGTAGATCCTGACTTCCCCAGTGCCAGAGTAGTCATTTTTCTCTGTGGAAAGCTGGATGTCGTATCTTCGATCAAAGATGTGTTGCCCCAACATCTTGTCCATAGGCGCCTCAAGGAGCGGATTTTCCTTGATGCATATTTGGAGAATGTTGGAGTGTTTTGTTGTTGGACTGGACTGATGGACTGGTTGGACTGGAAACTGGACATATTCGGTAAGCCATTATCGAATCGATTTTTTTTATCGTATCGTATTCGTGTACTAACTGATTGGCTTACGGTGCTGATACGCGAATACTCACTATTCGTTAACAATAGATTTTTTTTGAATCGATTTTTTTGCTATCCTATCTTACACGTGTCCATCTTTATTGGCTTACGGTGCAAATACGTAAATACTCACAGTGAAGTCGTAAAGTCTAGTTGACAAATTGAAAATTGTACAAAATAGAGATACTGCTCTTAAAATTATAGCTGATTGGATCCGGAGTGACGCCTAGAAAAATGTGCCAAAAGCGTGTATTAGCACATGAAAAATTGCAAAAGTTATAAACAATTAAAAGATAAAAATAAAAATGGCATTTCGCCGAAAGCAGATTATAACTCATCAACAAAAAGACGACAACTCTGAAAACTTGTCTACGTTTACTAAATATATTCATTCTAATCGTTCATAAATAACATCTGATTGCAAAGATTAAATTTTCTTGGGAAACTATCAAAAGTTTAGCAAAAAAACTGTCCAGAGTCTTGTCATAAGATTTGCATATTGAAACATAATAAGCCTCATTAAAATCTATTCAGTAATACCCGACCAAGATACAGAAAGGATAATCTGAGAGCAGATAGAATTTTATTAGAATAGTTGAAAGCATGACATGCCAAACAATTTTTTTTCGGACATTTTACACAACATCATCTAGTTCCCAAACGAAGCAGAGCTTGTGTTATGGGTACTAAACAACTGGCATAAATACATAAACATACTTTTTTTTTGTAAATACATACATATTAAACATAGAAAACACCCAGACTTCGAAACAAATATCACACAAATATTGGGTCGGACCCGGGAATCGAACCCGAGACCTCTTGCTAACCAATAAACTGGCAGTTACTTTAAGTTGCTGGACCACCAACTTTCAGTAATATTTTCCCTTTTATATTTATCAATGAAGCTAAAAAGAAAAAAAAATTAACAGATTTTCGAAAATAGACATGTTTAATATACCATTCATACAAATGATCAAAGTCAAAATGGTCATACACATCATAGTTTCCTTGCAACATGTAAACTTCCTTTAACATTATCTAAACCATAATGTGTCATTTTATCACCACCAGACCCCCATGTTTAGTGCTATTACTTCTTTCATTATCTTTCATCAACACATCGTCCTATACGCAATGCTTCATTTAATTGCAAAATCATTATTTTTATTACCCGCATGACCATCTAAATTTCATCATTCTCGAGTTTTTTTTATTTAATTTTCATTCGTAGTGCTCCTGCTCATACTATTAACCTTATAGTCAGGTTACGTTTGGAGTGTTTATAAGCCCTTAATATGTCAATGGTACTAATATTGTGTTAAACACAATAGGATATGGACTTATGTACATGCAATTTCAGAAAGTATTAGAGCAAATATTAGATAATGATAGATACGTTAACCGATAGCACTGAACTGATAAATAATGTAATATATGTTCTGTTTTATCAGTTTCCATCTCACTGTGTTACTCTTATCGCGTATTGGAATCGTGTATGAAAATTGAAGCAAAGAAATTTATCGTATTTTATTTAAAATTCATCACAGTCATGTTAATTTAAGTAAATTGTGTTTTGTGTTTTGTACTTGCAACTAAAATGGAAAGAGAAAAAATTAAATTAAATAATGTGAATGTAAGTATTTTTTATGTTCCTCTTGTTCTACATTAAGGGATATTTTTTTAAAAAACAAAATTTTCTAAAATTAACAAAATAAAGGTTTAGTTCAATTCAATAAAATTCAATTACACTAGTAAGCTGAAGTGGCGTGGGCTGGCCATATTAGCCGCAGGACCGACAACCGTTGAGGTAAACGTGTTCTCGAGTGGAGACCGCGTCACGGGGAAACGTAGTGTAGGACGCCGACAGGCCAGGTGGAGTGATGATTTGCGCAAGACGGCTGGCAGGAGCTGGATGCGAGTAGCCGAGGATCGAACTAAGTGGCATGCTATTGGAAAGGCCTATATCCAGCAGTAGATTATGATAGGCTGATGATGATGATGATGATGATTTACACTATTAACATTAAAACACCTATCTTTGAATTTTATATGTACACGAATTAATACACTCATTTGCAAAAAAACGGGCGGTTTTGATTTTCTTCCTGGCTAAAAAAATAAAATACCAAAAAGGTTTTAATCATTTGAACATGTTACTTACCAGTTAAAAAATTGCCATAATGTTTTTAAGAGTACCTTCCAAATTCAAATTTTTGACTGAGCCTGGTTTTCAAAGAAAACAACTTTTAACTACATTTTGTGACGCGAATTCCCAATAGTTATTATCGACTCTAACTAACTTTTTGTCAATTTTTATTAAATTATCTGATGTCCTTGACATTTAAAAGTATTGTTATTGCTATTTAGCAATCTCGAAAAGGGTAGATAAAGTGATAAAAGCGAGCAAAATTATTGCGCTGCTTGAAGAAGGTTGCAGCCAATGCTTCGTGGCTCATAGGCTAAATGTGAGTCGGTCGACAGTTCAAAGGACCTGGCAGCGCTATCAAGAGTCAAGAGAAGGCCTGGTTCTGGCAGAAAGACATGTACCGAACCACGGGATGATTGTTTTCTAGTTAGTCAAGCGTTCAGAAATCGCAAATCTGCTTATGTGGATCTCAAGAACAGACTCGAAGAAGTAAGAAATGTGCAAATTAGTCTATGGACGGTCAGGAGGAGGCTTCTCGCTGCAAATATACACAGTCAGCGCCCGGCCCTAAATTACTCCGTGGACATCGAGTTGCCAGGCTTAGCTTAGCTCGAAATTGTATGTCATGGACTCATAAAGACTGGGATAGGGTATTGTTCTCCGATGAAGCCAGGATATCTGTGCATGGTGAAGACCGACGTCGGCGAGTGCTACATAGACGAGGAGAACGCTTTGCAGAGGCATGTTTTGAAGAAATTACACCTTATGGAGGGGGCTCTGTTATGTTTTTGGCAGGAATAAATTCTATGGATCGTACGGAGTTAGTCTTCATCGAAAACGGTACACTGACTGGACACCGATACATAACGGAAGTTCTAATTACTTATGCACAACCCGCTTTAACCATTCTTGGCGAAAACTTAATTTTTATGGACGACAACGCTCGCGCCCACCAGTCTGGCGGAGTGGAAGCGTATATGCTAGAAGTCGGAATTCGTCGTTTGGACTGGCCAGCTAGAAGTCCGGACCTCAACTAAATAGAGCATGTCTGGGACGTTCTGAAGCGACGAGTGAAATCAGTGCAGCCGGCTCCGCAGACCATCAGATAGCTAAAGGATGTGATTACCGCGGAGTGGGAACGTATTCCCCAAGAAACCATAAAAGATATACTCGCTAGCATGCCCAGACGAATGCAAGCCGTGATTTCAGCAAGAAGGGGTCACACTCAATACTAAACTTTTATCTGCTTTTAATGTATTCAATAAAAACAAAGCAATTAACGCGTTTCAGTTTTATTTAGCGAGCAGGTACAATAATGGTGTTTTGAGCTTAAACATTATTTCTCAATAATTTAATCAAAATGTAATGATAAAACTGATGAAAACTATTCCTTCCTAATTAATTTATAAAATTCTGAGGATAACAATACCTAAAAATGTCAAACAAACAAATAGTAACTATAAAATAGTTCTTTGCTTAAGTGCCCGTTTTTTTTGCAAAAGAGGTTATAATAATTTAAAAGAGTAGCCTATGTCTAACCAGTCTTACCAAAACATTGAAAGTATGTCTATGCCCAAGTGGTTTATCCGTTAATAGTCAATATTCCTTTTTAGGGTTTAGTAGTGCATGACTCGGAAGCCTTATAGATTCGTCATGTCCGTCCGTAGGTCCGTGCTCGATCTACCGCTAAGTAAACATAACAACCATTTTTTTTTTGTCCTCCGGACTCCTTCTGGAGCATAACATTCTCACAGAAGGAGACCGCGGCTTCCCATCCCTCGCCACTCGCCAGCATTGCCGCGATCAATGCTGGCGGTGACAGGTTTCATCCGATCTGTCCGACCAGGACTCGACGCTCAGATTCCCAAGCAGGGCAGTCCTCCAGCGTGTGCTGACACGGTAGGTGACACAGCCGGTCCTCTCTACCCACGCTTCGAAGTTAGGCAGAACGGCTCCGACAGCGCGCTGGCTTGCACAGCCCTGGATTTCGAGCCGTGCCTGCCAATCCCGCAGAACTTGAGCATGTCCGTTCCGCCGTAGCATTTCGGGCTCATGATCCGGCGCTGTCCCCTCGCCATTCCGACTGACAGAACGAATTTGGTCGTAGACCATCGTATACATGTCTGCCAGGATGTCGAAGGGTGGAGATCGCGCCAAGACTGTCGCTGCCTCATGCGAAATGGTGCGGTAGCCCCGTACGATCCGTATGGACATCAGCCGCTGCAGACTCCTAAGTTGAGCCTTGCAGCGGGATGAACTCGCCAGGTCCTCAGACCAGACGGGTGCCCCATAGAGGACAATGGACCGCACGACGCCCAAACATAACAACTATCTATGGAACATGATTATAAATCCACGTACCATTATGGGTGACTTCAGAACCCTATTCTATGCGTGGCCTGACACGCACTTGGCCAATTCTTTTTCTAATGGTACTCTACCATTTCTTTCAATCTTCATCATACCTACTGGTGTAGCCACAGTGTAGTACAGTATACCTTAGCCAAAATCGACAAAAGACTTTTAAAAAATCTGTTTAATGTAAGCATAGTATAAACTTTCACATGCGTTCAGTAAAAGACGAGTAAAAGTAAAAGTACACAAGTACACAGTAAAAGAGTGTTTATTTGTTTTAACAAAGAGATAAATATACATCAAGAAACTAACTGTGTCCCGCTCTGTTTTCTGCGGTTATTGTTGGTAAATCGCGAGTAACGCAGCGGAGCGAAGCTAAAGTAGAAAAAGTAAAAATTTCAATAACCCACGACCAATTCGACCGATTTTCATCAAACATAAATTACCTTTCAAGGAAATAATACAAAGTCACACGCGCTCACACACACACACGCACGCGCACACTCACACACGCACGCACACACTCACACACACACACACACACACACACACACACACACAGCCACGTCGTTTTTGAGTCAGGGCTTAATAATTAAATAGAATTACTTCCAATGTCACCAGCTACTTAACAATGAAATTGTCTTGTATCGTTTTTCAAAAATGACTTGTATTTAAAATGAATAGATATTACAGAGAGACAGTTCAGTTTTATTTATTTGTAAAGACATACATATAATACTATGTATTTTTATCAGCTGTCCGGTTATCAAAGTACAGACCCTTACTTGAGATCAGACGCCTGTATGTGAGATGTGTAAAGTTATTACAATTATTGTTTCTTACGAGCATTTCATTTAACCAGTTAATGCAAATTTTTGTCGCTTGTAATTCTGAAGTACTTAGTTATGAAATCGTTATAAGAAATGCGTGAGCTACAAATAATTGTTTGCTACTAACACTATGGTAAGTTTTTGTGAACCGTTAGCATAAGTGTTTTAGCAAAAAAACCCTTTATACTTTATAACTAGCACACCGAAACCAAAATCAGAAAATAGCACGAGCAACCTCTCAGCGTTTTCAGAAGACCTATCTAATAATTACCCTTAGAGGGCCGAGTAGTTAAAGCGGTCGCCACGCCGTTCTATACTACGCCAAGTGTCGTGGGTTCAAATCCCACGTGGAAAAACACTTTGTCTGATTCAAAAATTGTTGTTCTGAGTCTGGGCGTTGTTTGTGTCCGTTTCTTGTATGTTTGTATAATCCCCTATGTCAAAGGAATTTACATTACTAATGCGGAAGTTGTCTTTAAAAAACACTGCAAAATGAAGTAGACGCGAGAAAAAAAACCTCCCTACTTTACGTAGAGGTATAGCCATTTTTTTTATCCTAACTTTATTTTAGCACTGTCGATATGATTAAAATACCTATCCGTATAAAGCACCCACGTACAAGCGGTTAGCTTTAAACTAAGCACAGCTTGAACTATGAAAGCTAAATTGACTGAAAATATACTTATTATCGTATCTGTAGATCTTTGATCCCAAGACCTCATACACAGCAGTAGCATACACTACCACTTGTGCCACACACACAAACACAGTACATAGACAAACTATACTGCACGGGTGTGAATCCTGAAGTCTTTACCTAGTTTACGCTCCAGTCCACTACAAAGTACAATTTTTTGCTTCTGTACTATTTTCTATGAATAATCGTATAATTGTGCTGTTTGTAGTGAAAGTAAATAATTATATACATATATATTTATATTTTTATGCTTTTCATAGGATGCGACAGAAAAAGAAAAGCCGGAATCGGACCCCCTCAATGAAGACCTAATATTAGACACGGTGTTATCCCATTTAGGACATATGGGCCTTTACCAGAAGATGCTGTTTGCGGGGATGTTGCCTTTTGGTTGTTATGTGACTTTCATCTACCTCGTACAAATATTCATAACCGTCACACCTCAAAACCATTGGTGCAGAATACCTGAACTGGCTAATTTAAGCATGGAGTTGAGGTGAGTTTGTACATATTTTTTAATTTATTAATTGTATTGTGTCATCTTCCTAGCCTTATTCCCAAGTTTATTTGGGGTCGGCTACTAGTTCAACCGGTTTTACCTGAATTTCAGTTTTTCCACGGAGCGACTGGCATCGGACCTTCGCAACCCTAAGGGAGAACCGAAATTCGAAGATTGAACTAGTTTTCAATATATTTGAGGGCACTGACTTCCCAATAACGATTGCCATAGATGTTCATGACAACCGGGACCGACGGCTTTACGTGCTCTCCGAGGCACGAGCGTGAATCACCGCCAAACTTCCAAACTCCTGGCAGCTATTAGGAATTTACTAAGGAAATCCCAAGAATACTTTTTGGCCCGATCCGGGATTTGAACCCGAGACCTCTTGATTAGCAGTCGCTTACGCTAACCACTAGACCAACGAGGCAGTATTATTTGTATTGTGTATCGGATATAATATAATACTTCTTATTTAGTTATTATTATTTTATTTTTTATTGAAGCCTACCAAAGTGACTCTACTCTATCTGATGTAAATCATGAGTAGTATCTAGGAGTACGGGTCAGCATCCTCATTGTGAGGGTAGGCAATGCAGCATGGTGACCCATACCATGGCGGCCTGGTCAGATGTTTCTGTATAAATCCGGAGGGCTGGAGAATGATGTAGAATAATTAGGCCACCGGTCTCACACTCACTAACGAACTACGACAGCAAGTATGCTGTCACTATTAGGATGGTCTCCTGTCTGTGATAATAGATCGATCCCAATATAATGTAGCACGACCATTCTCGAGAACTGGGTCGGGCTCATACCTGTAGTATGGCACCTCCTAATTCACAAGTTTGTATTTAAGGGCAATTTGTTGATGTACGATCCTGGCTACTTGGTTGTGTCTGTGCAAATATTCACCGTTAGCAAGACGAGAACAACCAGAGATAGATAGATTCCCCGGGACGGTGACATGCCCGACATATGTCAACCGTACCATCCTTCAGGATATATTTTCGATAGTTATTCGTCATGATAACTTCGTCCATAATTGCACAAACAAAACCTTCGGTTTCTCCAAAGAGATCACCATACCGTAGCCGGGAAGTCGATGCTTAAAAGTCTATATCGGGCCCGTTCAAAGCCCGATAAAACCGACCATGAAGCTCTTATTATTATTATTACGGCCCGGTCGAGCCGGCCCATTCGTGCTGTAATCAGCGTGGCTCTACTACCTTCGAATATTGTTATGTGTTATGTTGACGAATTAAGAAAAGGGAATGTCACCACCCCTATTCATCGCGTGGATGTCGGAAATGGCGATTAAGGGACGCAGAGGAAATTACGCAGAATAATATCCCTGTAAAGAAAAGGAAAACTTGTAGCAAACGCTATACCAACACGTCTGGCCAGCATGGCATTGTACGAGTAGACAAAACCCTCCTTTCGAAGACATGTGTCCAGCAATAGACTGTTAAAGGCCTTAATTGATTTATTTTTTAATTAGTTAACACAGCATTATCATGTAATTAAGAATAATTATGTCCTTCTAATTGCAAGTAAAGAGACGCTGAATATATAACTTTCAATAAGAATATTTAAAAGAATGAAATTGTAAGATTTTCCTATATAACTTCATGCACTTGTGTACATCGGCGGACTCAATACCCATTCTCTCACCACCTTTGGTCTCAAGGTAAAAGTTATAATCGGCAACAGAAGCAATTGCCGTCAACCAACGAACACAAATATGCCTATAAATACATACGAAAACATATTTATATTTAAATAAATACACACAAACACATAGGGGTAGACCCAAGAAGTATTAGTTTAACGTCGCAAGGGATGTCTTACAACGTGGGATGCCGTGCGAAGTGGAGGAAATACAATCGGAAAGCGGACCCTGGGCGTCTCCAGATGCAACCGAGAATAACGCTCGGATGATGAAGCACATACTTATATGTACTTAATATTGTTTATACACTGTACAAAATATACTGTAAGGATGTGTCCTACTAGACATCTATAACAGCCAAACTCTGAAACAAATACGAGTATCTGTAGATCATACAAACATTTGGTCTGACCTGAGATTTGAACCCGAAATCTCAAGTACAGTAATCGCAAACATTACCATTGCGCCACAGAGGCAGTCAGGCAGATAGGAACATAAGTATAAGATACCTATACTACAAAAACTAACCATGACTGTACGAGTATAAGGTTAATTTTTGAAAGTAAAGATATCCATATTTTATTACAGTATATAAAGTTATGTTAACGCATAAATATACTTTATCTTTTACGAACACATATTTTTATATCAGAGCCTATTATGATTGACTTATTATAAATGGCTATTAATACATTCCATCGTACAATTCATTCACAATGCATGCAAATATTAATGCATTCTAAACTTTGTATACAATTTTCTGAAGTAGTTTAAACATTTTTTTCTGAATAGTTATGTGTGGACCATATTTTAAAATAAAATTATTAGCACCAACAAAAATACTGATGTTTAAAATGTATATGGAAATAAAATGTAAGTTTTATTTTATTTTAAACAACAGGAACTTCACAAATGCTGATTAATCATTATCATATATCAAGTTCCTACTGTTTGTCCTCGTTGTGTTATTAATGTTTTCATTTCACCAATTATAATATGGTGATTATATTCTATACATAAGTAATATTAAATTGCATTAGTATTTATACCCGACTACTGTTAAAATATAAGGAAGTTTATGATTTTGACAGTCTTTGTATATTCCAGGGCAGCACTATAACTGCAAAACTGAATTTAATTAAGGTTTGAATGACGTTTTCTAACCTTACTGTAATAGGGTTCATAAGTGATATAAATACCAAACTGTTGGACGCAGGAAGCTGAAATTTGGCACTAAGACAGGATTTTGGAAAATTTCTCCCCTAAGGGAAAAAGGCACTCGAAGTTATACATTAGAATAACACGTATGCAAAGTCGTAAATGTCCGTGTGGTGGCGGATTAACAACAACAACCTAAAAGAATACAAAGTGTCACCACCCCTATTCATTCCATGGGTGGCGTAAGAGGCGACTAAAGGAACAAAATAAGCAGCTAACATCACTGCCAAGAGAAGGAAAACTTGAAACAAACCCTTTACCAACCCGTCTGGCCAGCGTGGTATAGTAGGCCAAAACATCCTTTCAAAGGAGAGGCCTATTTCCAGCAGTGGACTGTTGCAGGCTATTGATGATGATGATGATGATATATGCAAGGCCGTGGTAAAAAGCTAGTGATGTCATAGATGATTTTGAGTAATCATATCAAGAGCCGTCACGAATAGAGGTTTTATTCTATCTTGTTCAGTTGATATGGACTGGACTCATATCAGCGGCAACCAATTAACTTGAACAAATATATAATAACTTGCTCTGATAGAATTAATTATTACCGTAAATAAAGGTTTATTCAGAGAATAAGCAAATTACTACTTTATCATTCTTCAATATACGTATTAATTCTTCATTCTTAAAATCTTTCATTCAGGAGTAATTCAACCTCAATGACTTGTGAGGTTTTGTTTAGAATTGAATATGTCCAACGGTAACGGAACCCACTTATACAATGTAGCGTGGTGACCCCTACCATGGCAGCCTGGTTTGATTATTCTGCATCATTCTCCCGGCCCCCAAACCTCTTAAAATTAGCTCATTCAACCAATGAAAGAAACGCTTTACTTTAATAAAATTAAGAATCATAGAGCAGCAGAGGCCCGTGGACCACAGAGCAGTAGCCATAGCGTCTTTGATACAAAACAGTTTGCGGGGGTGGGGGGGGGGGGGTGGCGAATCTTTTTACACAAACATTTTAAACTCACAAACTTTTTTACAAACTCACACATATAACAATTAAAACAAAAAGAAATGAAAATTTAACACACACATAAACACATTATGTGTCATATCATAACATATGTGAGCCCATTTGGGCTTATGGCTATCCCCTACCGTGACAAGCATAAAGCATATGCTTGTCTATCAACTTTCATTTATTACAGACGAAACCTGTCAGCACCAATCACAGCCTCAGGTGACTTTGATCGCTGCATGACATTCGACGCTAATTGGACACAAGTATTGCAAACGTTGCAGCCTCCACCTCCCAATGCATCCTTGATACCATGCCAGCATGGATGGGAGTTTGAGTTGAGCGATATACCGTATCATACAATCTCTACAGAGGTGAGTTTAACGATATTATTTTCCATTTTCTCATTATCATTAATGAATCATCAACATCAGTCTAGCGCCGGCTAGTCTAGTCAACAAGTTCAAAAACGTGAAAAATAGAGATAAAGGTCCTAAAAGTATGAGCGATGGCTCATTCGATTCGGAATCACCTCTAGAAAAATGTTTTTGAAGGATTTTGGTGCAGGTTAAAAATTGCAATTGTTATTAACAAAATAAGATGAAAAAAAATGATATTTCGTTTTTTGTCAATAACTCGAAAAATATTAACAATGAAGCAATTTTGAAAAAAGCTCGTTAAAGAGGAGGAAATTTCCAATCAAAAATTCCTAACTCCCGGAATTCTATCTCCATTATTTATAATTTTAATTAGACGTTGAAAATAGGTCTCCGCGCGGCAGTTACGGCATGCGCGCGCCTCCGCTAAAGAGAGTTCAGCAATAAAAATATTTTTTTTATAACATAAAATGTGATTTTAAAAATTTGAAAAAATTCTAGTATCTTCTTAACACTTGAAAGAATCGAGCCCTGAAAAAAAAAAAGTTTAATCACCATTTTTAAAAAGTTATTCAATTGTTAACTAACCAATTTTTTCTCAATCTCCATGGGCATAAACAATGGGATGAAAGGTATAAATAATTGGCCTATAAATTTTAAACTTCGTGGAGCCCTTTTGATATATGTACTTTAAAAGATCCTGCGGTTTATTTTCATTAAAGTTTATTAATTTGTTAATTATTATTTTTTAAAACTATTGAAAAATTAAAAATCTCAAATTTTTCAATAGTTGTGTTATAGTTTCAAGGTTAATATTTTTCGAGTTATTAACAAAAAACGAAATATCATTTTTTTTTCATCTTATTTTGTTAATAACAATTGCAATTTGTAACCTGCACCAAAATCCTTCAAAAACATTTTTCTAGAGGTGATTCCGAATCGAATGAGCCATCGCTCATATTTTTAGGACTTTTATCTCTATTTTTCACGTTTTTGAACTTGTTGACTAGACTAGGCCACTCCTGTCGCAAGCCAAGATATTTTTTATCATATTTCACTAATCTCTTGTTTTAGTGACTAATATTTTGTTTTGATCACGTGACTGAGTGACAGTAGCCAATGAAACAACAGAACAGAGAATAGAAGAAATAACGAAAATCATAGAACTCACATATTACATACCACTTGGTTCCATCCTCGGCGTCACGCTTCCAGCTCTAGTCGGCCATCTCGCATATATCGACATCATTATTATATACACAACGATAAAATACGATTATATAAAGGTCTAAATTTCTAGTTAAAATATTAAGAGGAAAAATACTAAATTGATAAGCTCCAGTAAAATATTCATATAATATACAGGGTGAGTTTTTGAGACGGGACAGTAAGGGTAGGTACCCTAACCGTTATAGATACAGGAAAAGGCTTTTAGGACACTATCCATATTTTTTTAAGATATTCTGAACTGCATTTACAGATTTTGTAAAAAAATTACAGCCAGCAAGAAAATTTTCATTTTAAACAAAAACTTTTCTTGATGCCAATCGATCCTGTTTCTTATAAGGTACAAAAGTCTCTACTGGACCGACTAAGGTTTGAGTACTAGAAATGTCAGAAATCGCAAAAAACTTTTCCTATTTCCCACATTTGTACGGAAATAAATCATTTTTATATCCCTGTTTATGATACTTGAATCAATTGATACATTGAAATGATACTGATCATTTGAATTTATTATGATGATTTTAAACTACTAGCTTTTATATGTTTATCCTTCTTATATCCTTCTAAGCTTTAAAAATTATATGTGATTAACAGAGAGAATGGGTGTGTGATAGAGCAAGCTACGTGCCACTCGCACAGTCACTGTATTTTGTTGGTGCCGTAGCGGGAGGTTTACTATTTGGATGGATGGCTGACCGTTTTGGAAGAGTACCTGCTTTAATGGGTTCGTATATATTTTTTTAATAACAAAATGTTGAATCAGCAGCCTCCAATAAAGTTCAAAGGTGGGCAAAGGCCTCCTGTTTCCAAAGAGTTTTTAGTCTGACTATGCTTGTGTAGTGTATTTTTCTTCTTAGAGATTTTGTTCTGCATGATTAGCCTCCTAATAACATGTGGTCCCCTCTTACGACACCTATGGTGGGTGTGAGGGTGGCGTCACACCAGTGGTAGCGTTTCGCAGTGCGTTACGCTTCCAAAGCGGCCCGCCTCAGCTAGGGTGACAGATTGCCTCACCTGACACCCCCAGGCATTTTGCGAACTCCGGCGCCAGAGTTGTCTGCAGTACTGGGCCCATTTCTGGGCCGAGCAGACCGGGAGAGTTCTAAACCTCTTCCGGTCCTACTCCACAACCTCTTTTGCAAGCAACAGAAGGAGAAGCAGGGTTTCATGGGCTAATACTTCGTCCTATAGCCGCAATGATGTTACCAGTACCTTGTCCCCTATATCACAAATAAAAAAATTGCTTTCAATAAAAAGTATTATCACCACAATGCAAATTTTCTCTACATTTCAGGAACTAACTTAGTAGCTGGTATTGGTGGCGTTGCAACTATATTCACAACCGGCCTAGCCGATTTTATTGTATGCAGATTTCTAGTCGGAATGGCTTTTGATAATTGTTTTATGATTATGTATATTTTAGGTAAGTGTTCATTAAATTCAAAATTATATTGCTATCATACGTCATATCGTTCTTATTTAGGTGTAAACTTGGGAATAGACTCCCATGTGCAAGAATCGTTATGTCATGCATCATTGAACTTCCTATTCGTAGCATTACTAATATTACAAAATATCCTTCTGAGTAGATCGCCCTACCGAAACCATATTTCATCTCTCTAAGGGCTGAAACTGCGTTAAGCGGGCGCCCGCGACGGCCTCCGTCGCCTGTCTACGCGCGTCGACACGTGGGTGGATTCCGTGGAACCGCAGACCGGATTATTTTATTTACGCAGTGTCGCTAGTTCAATTTTAACGGTGTGCGTGTATAGTCGTGTCAATGGAAAACTTAATATATTATTACGTAGCAAAATGACGACTAGCAAAAAAAACGACAGCCAGGGTGACCTTTTCTGTATCGAAAGACATTTTCCCCGATGAACAAGCCCGCGCGTGTTACCGCTGGCGGGCACCGCGCGTGCCCCTGCGACGGGTTCCGTCGCACGGAGGCGGGCCCCGTTACGTGGGTGCGGGGCTCGACTCCCCGTGACGGAACCCGTCGCAGGTCCCCGCGACGTAGCACTTTTGTATGAAACCGCGCGGGCGCCCGCTTAACGCAGTTTCAGCCCTAAGACCAATAGGAGCAGAGCACCAACGAAGAATGTTTGAAAATCGGGCTTTTTAGGGTTCCGTAGCCAAATGGCAAAAAACGGAACCCTTATAGATTCGTCAAGTCTGTCTGTCTGTCTGTCCGTCCGTATGTCACAGCCAATTATTTCCGAAACTATAAGAGCTATACTGTTGAAATTTGGTCAGTCGATGTATTCTGTGAACCGCATTAAGATTTTTACTATATACTATATAAGATAAAAATAGAAAAAAAACAATACATTTTGGGGGTCCCCATACTTGGAACTGAAACACAATTTTTTTTTTTTCATCAAACCTATACGTGTGAGGTATCTATGGATAGGTGTTCAAAAGTTATGTTGAGGTTTCTAATATCATTTTTTTCTAAACTGAATAGTTTGCGCGAGAGACACTTCCAAAGTGGAAAAATGTGTGTGTGTCCCCCCCCCTCTAACTTCTAAAATAAGAGAGTGATAAAAGTAAAAAAAATATATGTTGTCCATTACCATGCAAACTACCAACGAAAATTGGTTTGAACGAGATCTAGTGAGTAGTTTTTTTTAATACGTCATAAATCGTAACACGCAATTTACCTTTCGTCCAATCAATACACTAGTATAAAAACATCGATGAAAGTTACAGCGAACTACAAGAACTTTTATATGATGTTACTTTCTGATACGGAACCCTTCCTGGGCGAGTCCGACTGGCACTTGGCCGCTTTTTTTTCCTCTTGAGAGTTTCCGCTGCGTGCGCCTCTTAATCGGTTAAAGTTTTCAAAAATCATTTATGGCAGAATTGTTCATCTTCAAAAGTTCCAAAAAAAATTCACGACAGCATATCTTTTAAGGTTCGCTCACTATAACCTTTTTATGGAAAACAAATTTGCAATAGAAGTGGCAGAAGGAGCTACGTGGGTCAGCTATAACATATATTAAAATCCCAGTCAAAGAAAGACAATTGTGTCACTTCATATAGCCCCCATAGTTCAAAGGTTGTAATAAAGCTATTAATAACTGAAAATGCTAATAGCACTAATATCATTCATCAGGTGCTTTAATAAGGACATGACATATTTATTAGTTTTTATCAGATACCGTAAGCGAGACATGATCTAGTTATTAGCAGTTATCAACTACCAATATTAAGCAATGAAAATAGATATCACAAGTTTGCAATTAATTATGTTGTTTCGACTGTATCTTTAATGTATTTTAACCACAACTAACGTAAAATTAAAAATAAATACAATATGTTTTAGGAAATTTATGTATCCTGTCTCCATGGCCATCATTACGAATCTATTAATAACTCATTCATTAAAATCGGTCCAGTAATTAATCCGCTCCGATAAAACATACAAATAGACTACCAAAACCATTATCCTTCTTTACCGTAATCTGGTGAAAAAATTTAATTAGATCTTTTAACAATATTTGAGATTTTATAGTTACTACCTTTTCTTGTGACTTTAAAATCAGAAAGTAGAAAAGAATTGGTTTGATCTGTGCTCATTAATATTTACTTGCGTTTTGTGATAGATTTCTTAGGTCTATATTTTTTTTTTAATACAACTCCCAATATAAGATCGTGTCTTGGGGAACTTTAATATACATAACATAGATACAAAGAACCTCTATACTCAGAACAACAATTTGTAGATCACACAGTGCTGTCTCATGTTGGATGGGATTTGAACCCACAACAATTAGTACAGTGGAAAGCGGCGTGGTGAGTGTTTGAACCACTATGCAATCTGCACAGAAAAACGATCTACAATTGACTTTCAATTTATTTAAATTCATACTTCCTTCCTAGCCTTATTCCCCACATTATTTGGGGTCGGCTACTAGTTCAACCGGCTTTACCTGAATATCAGTTTTTCCACGGAGCGACTGATAACGGGCCTCCGCAACCCTAATTGAGAACTGAAATTCGAAGGTTGAACTAGTTTGTCAGTAAATTAGAGGGCACTGACTTTCCAATAACGATTGTCATTACATATTATTATTTAAATTCATACAAAACCAAAAAAAAAAAATACGAATATTTTTTAACAATGTTTTCCTTTAAACCATTCGTTAATAGAAATCTTTGTAAATTTCAGTTCTCGAATACGTCGGGCCTCAATACCGGACTATGGTAGCCAGTTTAAGTCTAGCATTATTCTATGGAGGTTCAGTCACAATTCTTCCCTGGATCGCGTATCTTATTGCTGACTGGAGAATGTTGGCGTGGGTCACTTCGCTGCCTATGTTTTTAGTATTACTTGCGCCGTGGCTCATTCCTGAGAGCACAAGGTAAAGTTGACTTAATAAATAAATAAATTAAGCATATTTTATCTCATCCCAATACATTCTTACAAAAATTAAAGCTTACACATAAGTATGATTATTCTAAATACTGTGGGAGACTGATGCCTCAGCTGTACTTAAAGTCTGTATTTGAGGACACCAGGAATATAATTATAATTATTGATTACTAGCTTCTTTTGAATTGGATGATGTTCACTATTGTATGTATGTATGTATTTTTTTATTTTAAAAATTGCCTTAGTTATTTATTATATTATCAACTATGTTAGGATTTATAACTATAGACACCTTTGCCTATTGACCTCTATGAATGTATGTGATTTGACGTTGTCAATAAAGCAGTTAGTCAGCCATCAGCCTCTGTGTTTCATTGATGTTACATTGGCGACGAGCGGAAGCGGACATTTTATTTTCGACGTGTGGATATCTTAAATCGCTAGATAAAATGCCAATCGGGAAAATAGAAGCCTTTGACCTAGGGTCGAAACAGTGGTTAGCGTACATTCGACGGGTAAAACAGTTTATTTTGCTTAATGAAATTAAGGACGAGCTAAAAGTGCCGATGTTAATTACGATCGTCGGCGAGGCCACGTACTCGCTGATGTGTGACCTCTGTTCGCCGGTGGACCCGGAAAAGAAGACTTTCGACGAGCTGGTGAGCCTAGTCTCTGAGCACCTGGAGCCGAAGCGGTCAGAAATAGCTGAGCGCCACGTGTTCAGACTACGGCGCCAGCGCCCAGGCGAGCCACTCATGGACTACCTACAAAGCCTCAAGCACCTAGCTTCCACCTGCAACTTCAAGAGCAACCTAGAGGAAAACTTGAGAGACCAGTTTGTGTCAGGCCTTGGTAGTGAGGCAATGAGGTCTAGGATTTTCGCGGAAACAACAATTAAGTATAAAGAGGCGGTGGAACTGGCTCTGGCGCTGGAGGCTGCAGAGAAGCATGCGGAGGTGAGCGGCAGCGTGTCGGCTGCGACGACCTCAGGCGGCGGCAGCGAGGCAGGCGAGGGTCTGCACCAGGCAAGCGCGCGGCGCGGTGCCGGCGGCGGCGGGGGCTCCCGGCCGCGCTGGCAGGCCCGCGCCCCCGGCGGCGACGGCCCAGGGCCCAGGGCCATGGCCGCAATGCAGTGCTGGCGGTGTGGGAAGCCACATCGGCCGGATCGATGCAAGTTTATACATTATAATTGTGATCAGTGTAATCAAAGGGGTCACCTAAAAGTTATGTGTATTTATGCAAAATGAGGTCAAATACTTGGGCTTTATAATAGATAGGAATGGCTTGAGGCCTGATCCTACTAAATTAGAGGCTATTTCCAGTGCGCCACGACCTGAAGATGTATCACAATTAAAAGGTTTTTTAGGAATGTTAAATTACTATGGTAAATTCATTCCTAACCTGAGTAGCTTACTTCATCCGTTACATAACTTGTTAAGAAAGGAAGCGAACTGGAAATGGGACTCAGCATGCGATAAGGCTTTTTTAGAAGCGAAACAGGCTTTGCTGAGTGAACGTGTACTAGCGCACTACGAGGAGGGTCGCGCGGTGGTGCTGTCGGTGGACAGCAGCGCGTACGGGCTGGGCGGCGTGCTGGCGCACCGCTACGAGGACGGCTCGGAGCGCCCCGTCAGCTGTGTTTCGCGCACGCTCAGCCCGGCGGAACGTAACTATAGTCAGCTTGACAAGGAAGCGCTAGCTATATTTTACGGAATTACCAAACACCATCAGTATCTCTTTGGGCGTCGATTCATTTTACGAACGGACCATCAGCCGTTAAGTTATATTTTTGGGCCTAAAGGGGGCATTCCGCAGACTGCGGCTAGTCGCCTTCAGAGGTGGGCAGCTCGTTTAGCTGCGTACGATTTTACGGTCGAATTTGTTAGATCGGCGGACAATGGCCCGGCCGATGCACTATCGCGTTTACCGTTACCTCAGCAAGGTCGTGTAAAGGACGTTGTTAACTATATTAACTTGATTGAAGAGTCAATACCTATAAATTTTAATGACATTGCTAAAGAGACAAAGAAAGATGTTTTGCTAAGTAAAATATATGGTTATGTTTTGTTTGGTTGGCCGTCGAACACTAATTGCGATGAAGAAAAACCATATTTTGCGCGTAAACAGGAGCTAACAATTGACTTAGGTTGTCTAATTTATAAGTACAGAATAGTGATACCGGGCACATTACATAAAAAGATTTTACAAGAAATTCACGAGGGCCACTTGGGTATAAATAAAATGAAAAATTTGTCACGAAATTATGTTTATTGGTCTACTTTAGATCGTGATATAGAAGAGATGTGTAGGATGTGCAGCGCGTGCCGCGCGGTCCGCGACGCGCCGCCGCGCGCGCCGCTGCACCCCTGGGAGTTCCCGCTCAACCCGTGGCAAAGGGTTCATGCAGATTTCGGGGAATTTGGGGGTAAAAAGTACTTAATAATAGTAGATGCAAACTCTAAATGGATTGAAGCCATTATGATGCGTAGTACAGACTCGAGATCGACAATAGCTGTGTTTAGATCAGTTTTTGCATCATTTGGTTTACCTTCGCAGTTGGTGACCGACAATGGCCCTCCCTTCTTTAGCTTAGAGTTTAAGGAATTTTGTGAAAAGAATTGCATTCAACATGTAACGTCAGCTCCTTATAGGCCGCAAGGTAACGGGGCGGCAGAAAATGCTGTAAAAACAGTAAAAAAATGTTTAAAACGGGCGGTACATGAGGGGGAGGACGTTGCTACCGCTTTATCAAAATTTCTTTTACAATACCGTAACTGTCCCCATGCGACGACGGGTGTGGCCCCGGCGGTCGCGCTGATGGGGCGGCGCCTGCGCTCGCGGCTGGACGCGCTGCGCCCCGACATGACGGCCGTGGTGCGGCGCGCGCAGCGGCGCCAGCAGCAGCACGCGCCGGGCTCCCCGCGCTGCGCGCTACAGCCGGGGGATGCCGTGCTGGCGCGGGACTACTCCGCGAGGGGGGGAAAATGGACGGAAGGAAAGCTAGTCGAACAAACCGGACCGGTTTCGTACAAAGTTGACGTAGGTCGAGATGTACAATGGCGGAGACATTCGGATCAGCTGATCCCAGTAAATAGGAACCGGTATTCATTAACGCGGGCGAATGCTAATACAATTGCCAATGACTCGGTAGAAGTTGATAAGGACGCTGATGTTACATTTGAGGATGCGTCAGAGGGTGAAAGTGACATGGCGGCGGCAGATCATAATAGCCCGGTCTCTGACAGCAACAGTAAACAAGTGTGCAGTTCGGTGACGTCACCGCCGCCGCATCAACTGTTGCCCCCAGACATGTCGGCCCGAGCGTTGCGCGCTCTCAATAGGGCTCAACGAGCCAATAAATAATACTTAGTTAATTACCAATTTATAACTTATAAGTTTATGTTCTTATGTTATACGTTTATAAGTATCTACCTATTAAGTAAATACGGTAGAATGTAACTATTTGATTATTAATTTTTTAGTATGTAATTTCTATAGGTACTTTGAGTACCATCTATTATGTATGGGTGTTTTAAGTGAGCATATCATTTGAGAGGGGAAGATGTTAGGATTTATAACTATAGACACCTTTGCCTATTGACCTCTATGAATGTATGTGATTTGACGTTGTCAATAAAGCAGTTAGTCAGCCATCAGCCTCTGTGTTTCATTGATGTTACAAACTATATGCCAGTTAAAGTCATGTCAATATTGGTCAAGTCGTTCCAGAAATTAGCAGGCACAATAAGGAGATAGATAACGATTTCAGAAATATATTTCTATGTTTATTTTGTAGAAAATTGTTAATTTGAAATTGAAATTACAAAGAGACCAATTTTATTAACGTAGACTAAAGCATCATAAATTTTCAAATAAGCTCCTTCTTTGCGTTTCGACAGAGGGAGGTTTACGGTGTCCAAACTCATGCCTTTTCTCCAATTCTCGATCTATAACGAATGGTGCACTTGTGGCTCTTGACTTATTCGGATAATCAAAAGCTTCATCTGCTTGCTTGCCACAAAACACTACAGAAACATGAACATTTTTCTAACGCAGTTGGGTGATGAAATAATTCATCAACCATTGTCAACAGCCTTTTACAATCCAATGCTGGATACAGGCCTCTCCTTAGTAAGAAGGTTTTAGCAAACCCTACCACTCTGGCTAAACGAATTGGTATAGTTTTTTTCAAGTTTTTCTTTTAATTTGCATATTAAATATATGCAGTTTGCGTAGTAAGTCACCTCTTACAGGTATCCTATGAAATGAGTAGAGGTGGTGACAAAATATTTGTTAATTATGAAGTGAATAAAATAACAATAAATCCAATAGTTAATTTTGTGTATTCCAGATGGTTAATTGGCAGGGGTAAGGTTAAAGAAGCCGTCAAGGTTCTTAGAAGATTTGAAAAAATTAATAAGGCAAAAATTCCTGATGATGTAATGGATGAGTTTATTGTAAGTTTCTAATCTTATTTCAATTTCTTTTAAATTTACCATCCATCACCGCCAATCAAAATGCCTGATGGAAAGCATAAGTAGAATCTAAGAAGAGTGGTCACAGAGTATTGTGATGAGAGAGCCATTGTGAGTATAGACAACGCATAGGGTAACCCAAACTATGGAGCCTAGTGAGATGATTCTGCGTCATAGGGCCTGGGGTGTCTTAATCACCTACAAAAAACGACTGTTTGAATAAAAATCAAGCTAAAATGAAATTTGGATTTTGTATGCGAGAGTAGTGCCACCCTGGACAAGCAGCCCGTTCGCACTGAAATCAGCGTGACTCTATTAAAGTGATTAAATCATTAATTTAATCTAATATAAAAAAAAGTGAGGACAGTGAATTGCCTTCTAAAAAGATGGTGTTTTTTTCAGATAATTTCAAACAAGCAGAACTTAAAAGAAAAGCAATCATTCCTCAATGTGTTCAAAAGTGGTCCGTTACGTCTTGTGACGATTGGGCTGTTGATAGCTTTCACTGGATGCAATATGGTGTTTGATGGACTCATCCGTCTATCCGGTTCTTTTGGCCTGGATTTCTTCGTCACATTCAGTCTTAACTCTGGGACGGAGATACCAGCTCTTATTCTACTAGTCTTTATCCTCGACAGGTATGAACAAAATATTTCAACGCAAGTTGTAAAATTATAGCTCATTAAGAAATTATGCTGGAATATTAAAATAACTATCATAGTTAAACCTCAAAAGTTGTTAACCTTATTAGGTTACCAACTTTGTTTTATTTTATTTATTTGAGGTTTATTTATATACAGTAATATTCCGACCCAATTCAACCTTCAAACTTACAAAAAAGCTAACACAAAAATTGTAAAAAAAAAACTATCCAATATAAATATTGCATGTGTATCCAAAGATGTCGAAATGTCAGTTAAACCACTTTGTCCTTGATTATTGAACTCATAAATAAAAACATGTAATTATAAGAATATTCTTTTAGATGGGGTAGAAGAAATCTGACTTGCGCATCACTGATCATGTCTGGAGTCTTTTTAATTACGGCCATGTTCGTACCCAAAGGTATGGTATTAAAAGAACTACTAAAATTATGAGGCAAAAATTATTCCTAGCATGCCGCAAAACAAGTTTCAAAGAAATTACAAAGTTCTGACTAGAATTTTTACCCCGCAGGTATTCCTCAAGCCACTCTGGTAATATTAGCAAGATTTTGTATTAATATGTCTATTACAACAGTCACCCAGTGGAATACAGAGATCTTCCCAACTCCCTTCAGAGCATCAGGATCGTCTATTCTCCATTTGGTCGCTTTCTTCGCCACTATGTTGACACCTTTCATCGTTTACTCAGTGAGTATATTAACTAGGTGCTCATAGTTCAGTTGCTCTCGGTGATTAGAAACAATCATAATCAACAAAACAACGACGGTACGGTCATTACCTGGATGGGTGACCTCATGGGCGTACCCAGCATCTGGCCTAGGGGGGGGCAAGTCAAATTTTTTAGGTCGGATCGTCCGCGGCTGTTTTGTCAGACACACAACTCAAATACACCTACATGAAACATTAGGTATATCCACTCAAACGTCCAGCCCGCGCGACTATATTCCGGTCTAACGTCCAGCCATTCGCGGCTCTCGATTCGCGCGCAACTTGGCGGCTCCGCCAAAATAAAAACTTCTTAACTACTTAACCATAAAAGCTGGAATAAAGAAAAAAATACTAAAATTCTTTTAAGAGATTACAGATAAAACTTATCTATTTTTTTTAATAGTTACTTAACATATAGAATACGTAACACTGGGTTAAACTTATAATTCAGAAAAAAAAAGCATTATCATTTCAATCTTTCTAAAATATAGGGAAAAACAATTACATTTTTGAACAACAAATTAATATCCCAAAAACTAGGCTTATTTTCCTTTCTTATGATATATAGAAGATAACATTAATCTAACTATAAGTATTTAAATAAATCGAAACGAAACACATACTCTAAACTATTTGCAACTGAAAACCTAAGGAACACGTCTATATTTTTAAGCAATCTTCAATGAATTTGGTATATTTTTAAACATTAAATGTATTATATTGTTTATTATTGAATGTAATATGATATTTTGAAAATTATTTTAATAGAAATAATGTGATTCATGTGTAAGACACAAAATTGGCCGACACCATGAGAACGTCGGCAGTATCAATAGTTTGAGGTTTA
The DNA here is from genome assembly GCA_932526445.1 of Phragmatobia fuliginosa. Taxonomy (NCBI): domain Eukaryota; kingdom Metazoa; phylum Arthropoda; class Insecta; order Lepidoptera; family Erebidae; genus Phragmatobia; species Phragmatobia fuliginosa. Next base: position 4,604,899 of record OW052058.1, on the reverse strand, counting down.
AATTGGACTACATTTATCACATATTACTGCGCTATGTAAACATTATCAGAAAGCGTAAATATTATAGTTTATTTTGATATATAAAACTTGTAACATAAGGAAAATAAAAGTTTAGTACTTACGACATAATTACCGAAACTCGCAAACATACCTACGTAACACGAGTCATCTGAACTTAAAAAATTCTCATGTTGTATCAAAAAAATATTACACTGCCATCTTACGTTTTTTAGTCGAATTATTTCATTAGCTGTCCAAATAATCAATCAAAAACAACCAAACAATGCTGCATTTTAAACTAGATGGAGTTAAAGACAACTAGTCGCTGTGGCAACTCTACTATCCATGGGCGTAAGACACTCCTTTTTTTTTAGACGCTCTAGTATCCATGGACGCTTGAGTGGGTAGTGTGCCTTCCAAAAGACCGTACCACGGCGTCCAATGCGACGACCAACAGTTGCACGCGGAAGGTGGTACACGCGACATTATGTTACTGGCGCGGCCAATGGGGGGCGACGGGACTGCTGTCGGCTAAACTACTTGGTAGCGGTCAACGCCAAACACCGGCAACCGGTCGGCATGACTCGCAGACGTAGACCGTATTCTGGGGGGGCACAGTTACGTACACAAGGGTGTCCGAACCGGGCACATCAACCAGGGCGCACAAGTTCAGTTTTGTGCGTGTCAGGACGCCGAGCCCGGCGTCTTCTCGCGCCCAATTAAGGGAGCACTTAGGAGGAAGAGGTAGCGCAGGGCAGGCGGCGACGATCGAGCGTCGGCCTATGGAATCCCTTAATTAAGGTCCAGGGTTGCAGGCAGGAAATTAGAAGAGAGCGATGCTTGGCTCTCTGCTCTGTTTTATCGCGGTCACTGCAAACCCGTAAGCCAAAACCGAAGGGCACGTCAGATAAAAAAAACCGACCCAGGAAACTTGCACTGCAAAAGGGCACAACAAGGGGTGGAAAGAGCGGTGAAAGTGGAACAGGGACTGAGACGAAGCGTGATGACGCACCGGGTCCATCTTGGTTGCGGCGGAGCTGAGGAGCCAACCCGTAACCGATATCGACTCTAGTATCCAGGAGTCCCTTTCGGCGATCGAAAAGGCCTTCCAAGGGACGAAGGGAGTCAAAGGCAAAAGGGCTGCCGTCATAGCTTTGACGACCAGGGCCGGAGTGTCGGAACTCTATAAAAGAGTCGATGAGTCGGCACTGACAGACGCAATGGGGAGGCTACGGAAAGAGAACAAGGCGCTACGCTCTGAAATCGCCTCCCTCCAAAAGGAGGTGGAAAAGCTACGCCGCGTGGACCCAAAACCCCATCAAAACACCCAGGCGAGCTCCATTACTGCCCGAGGTAAGACCAGCAAGGCAGCGTTATCAAAAAAGAGCAGCTTACCAGAGGCCAATTCGCGGCCATGCTGGACCGTGTTCTTGCTGACGTCCGAAAAAAGATGATAAAAGGTCAGTGCCCAGGTACGAAGAACTTAATTCCAGGGACGGAAGTGGCCACTGGTTCGGAGTCGCCCAAAGCCAAAAAGAAGAGTAGGAGGAATACGAGTCAGTGGGCTACACAGATGTCGCAAGCGCCAGTATCGTTATCCCCTGTGCAGGAGAGGCAACAGCCGACAGCGGCCCCATTATCGAGCGAGACGTGGGTCCATTGGTCGAAAGGCCAAGGCCAGGAAAATAGTAGAGACGGCTCAGTCAGAGCGACGGGCTGCTGCTCACCGCCACCGACTATTAAAAGGGTTATGCCGCGACTTCCAACAACAGCGGCTGTCACAGTTTTCGTACCTCCTGGCTCGGAGACGACAATAGCCAAGCAGATGGAGAACGCGAGGGCCAACATCAGATTGGCTGATCTTGGCATCACAGGTGGTCTCCGCACCAAGCGAGCTATGACCGGCGCCCTGATCCCCGGGAAGGAAAGCGCCGCTTCAGCAGACAAACTGGCAGCACGCCTGCAAGATGTTCTGTCTGACACGGATGCTATTATTGCGTATCCGTGTAGGGCAGGAGACATACGGGTGATGAACCTGGAGGAGTCAATCACCCAAGCTGAAGTCACCAGGGCTGTAGCAGCGGCGGGGGAATGTACAATCTCCGATGTCAAAGCCGGAGACATACGTGCCTCCCCGTCACGACTGGGCACGGCCTGAGTTCGCTGTCCACTTGCCTCTGTTCGCAAAATAGGACAGAGGCACTGCTAGCACGCCCGTTACAGTGCTATCGGTGCCTTGAAATGGGACACGTGAGAGCTAAGTGTCAAAACGAGACAGACCGGGGTGCGAGATATTACGTGTGCGGTGACACAGGTCACGTGACACGAACATGCACCGCAAAAACGCCGAAATGCTCAGTCTGATCGGACCTTTACCGTCCCGCGAATCATCGGCTAAGGAGCAAGAAGTGCTCCCCGCCGAAAAGAAAAGGTGACCGCAGACGGTAACCGCCCTAGCCCGTGCTGACACCAGTCAAAACTCATCGGCTACAAGAAGGACACAGCCGGAAATCAGTCCGGTACAGGAGGCAATGGAAGCTTAAAAATTCGCGTCCATCCATAAATTCTTACAGAGCAGCATGAACCACTGCCGCGCAGCGCAAGACCTGCTTATGCAGACGATCGCTGAGCAGTCGGTTGCCTTAGCGGTGGTGGCGGAGCCATATTACGTCTAGAATCATCCCTGGTGGTTTGGTTCGGATGATGGAACTGCCGTTTAAGAGCGTTCTAACGCTCGGCTAAGTTCGGTATTCTTCGTCCGCCATCGTCGCGCGCGGTTTTTTGGCGATTGCACCGTGCATTTTGCCAGTGTCTACTGCGCGGTTTATATAAAGGTTAGAGCATAAGGCCCCGTTTACACTTTGATTAGTAATTAGGGGAGATCATACATGTTCTGCGAGATTTCCAGGGGGGGGGGGGGGCAGCTGCCCCTCCCTGCCCCCCCCTGGGTACGCCCATGGGTGACCTCATGATCTGAACTTCTCCGTTATTCGGAGATCATGTTAAGCAGTTGGTTTCGGTTGTTATCATAGAATAACGTGAGGATGTATAGCCTTAACCCTCTCCTAAGAGAAGACCTAAGCCCAGAAGTGAAGCGTTACGGAGGCGCATTAGAAATATAAATTCCTGTGTTGCGGGGACTTTACAAACATACATGAAATGGACGCAAAGAACACCCAGACTCAGAACAACAAATTGTGAATCACAAAATGTTATCGTAGGATTTGAACCCACGACACTTGGCGCAGTAGGAAGCGGTGTGGCGACCACTTAAGCCACTAGGTCAACCGTGCAGTCATTTTTATTTTTGGTTGTTGATGATATTTACTGCATGTAGGATATGTAAGGCAATTTCGACTCGACCGGGACAGTACTACCCTCACACAGAAGCCCATTCTAATAATGACAGCATACCTGCTCTCATATTTCGTTGGTGATTGTGAGACCGGAAACCCAACCAGTCTGCATCATTCTCCTGGCCTCCGGAAGCCTGGAGAATGTTGCAGAATTATCTGACCAGGTCGTAATGGTATGGGTCACCATGCTGCGTTACCTAGCCTTACAGTGAGGACGGTGACCCCTACTCCAATATTTTTCATTGATTCTTGATTCTACTCATGCTTTTAATCAGGCAGAGTGGATCACTTTGGTAGGCTTAAATATATAAAAAAAGTTCTCCAGCACTTTGGATAGCTGTAACAGGACGAACTGATGAAGATGTAACAGGACGATGAACGAATGCATTCCCCTATTCCGTATATACACAATTCAGAAAATAATAACACTGCGTGCTGCAAAGCATATAAAAACCTTGGATACGTTCTTAGATCTAATCAACATTTAGAACACTTGAGTCTCTGAATTCTACTTATTTTGCTTACATGTATAGCACACTTCAGTACAGTTGCCCTATTTGTTTCCCTAATTATTTAATACTAGCTTTCTGCCCGCGGCTTCGCCCGCGTGGAATTCGTTTTTATATCTTGCGAGATGTTATGGGTAGATTAAACAATCTTACATGATTATATGTTTGATAATATGGAACTTCGACACAAACTTTCGTCCCCTATTTGAAACCCTTCTACCTTTATTTCCGCGATAAAAAGTATCCTATGTCCTTTCCCAAGTTCAGTTCTATCTTCATACCTAATTTCATCAAAATCGGTTCAGTCAGACAGACAGACATAGTTACTTTCGCATTTATAATATTAGTAGGGAGTAGGGATTACACCATCGGAAAATAGAGATTTCATTAAACAGAAAACACCCCAATTTTTTAAAAAAAGTAGATGGTATGACGGGGGAATTTTCGATATTAAGTCAAAACAGGGTGAAAAAATAAATATTTCAAATCAATTAAATTACAGTGTATTCGGGACATAAAAAGGTAAGTTTTCACTAAACTGCGTTTAAAAATAATATTATTTGTAATATAATATTATTTATAAAAATAAAAAACCAAAAACTTGGTTTTTTGAATTTTTCACATATATTTGAGGTTAAGTGAAAAAAAGTGTAAATAAAAAATCGGCAAAGTGCGTGTCAGGCACGCACAGGAAAGGGTTCCTCAGACACCCATAATGGCAGGGGGGTGTCACTCCGCAGTTTAGGTATAGTCGGCCGGCTGCCTGCCGGGTCAGACACGCCGGTCGAACAGACATCGTCAGAACAGTTAAGAGTTATACGATAGAAAGAGATGCAATTGTAGGTAAATATAATCGTAGTGATTCGGCGCTGTGCAATCTGAATTGAACTTAATCTTTTGACACCGAGGGTATCTATAACTTTAATTTACTTTTCGGAGTGAGTCTTCTGTACAGGTACTATTATGTATTCTGTGATAATGGTACGTGGATTAGAAATTGTATCCAATGGATAATTGTTTTGCGTATTAATGCGTTAATTTTGTATGACGTTTTCCAAGTAAGCACATTGTAGAAGTTCATCAATCATCAATCATCAACAGCCTTCATCAGTCCACTGTTGGACATAGGCCTCTCCTTTGAAAGGAGGTTTTGGCCTACTATACCACGCTGGCCAGACGGGTTGTTATAGGGTTCGTTTCAAGTTTTCCTTCTCTTGGCAGTGATGTTAGCTGCTTATTTTGTTCCTTTAGTCGCCTCTTACAACACCCATGGAATAAATAGGGGTGGTGACACTTTGTATTCTTAATCGGTCACGGACAGAGATTGTAGAAGTTAAGCCTCTATAACTCCTGAACTACCAAAGTCATCTAATTCGTTATAGTTTTCTTTTAAAGTTCATTATATGGACCACTTTCACGAATTTTTCCAGACTTTTTGAGCCGGCCGTTTATCTTTTAGAGGGGGAGGGGGGACGCCCTGTTTTTACAAAAAAGTGGCATTTAACGTGGAATTTCTCGTGCACGGATACCTCAATCAAAAAATCGTCTTAACAACCCTTTAATGTTTTTATAAGACCTATATAATGATACCCCACATGATGGGGTATCCGCGAGAAAAAAAAACATTTCCACTTTACGTGTAGGGGAGGCACCCTTAATAAAAATATTTTTCATTTTTCATAATTTTATTGTAGCACTTTGTCCACATAATTACAATACATATTCATGCAAAGTTTCAACTTTCTAGCACTTACCGTTTGGACGGTAAGTCGAGGACGGTCGGACGGACAGACGGACATGACGAATCTATAAGGGTTCGAAGTCATAAACTTCGGAACCCTCAAAAGTTGTAGATCTTTTAACTTCCTACAACTTTGTCATTTCACTTTTTTCCATAGGAGTTGTAGTTTTGCCGGAAATCGAGATAAACCGTTTTTTACTCTTTGTTTTATATATTTAGCCATCCAAAGTGACTCTACCCTGCCTGATGGAAAGCATGAGCAGAATCCAAGAGTCGGGGCTACCACACTTGCTGCGAATGCAGACAATAATGTATGGCGGCCCACACTATGGCGGCTTAGTGAGATGCTTTTTCACGCCCCGCTTAATTGACCCGAAAACCCTACCCCTTCCCGACCTCAGATCGCCCGTAAATTTTTTTCCTTTCATTTTTATAATATTCTCCTCCTTTTCCAATAGGTTTCATCTATAATTTTAATTGATTTCAAAAATGATCTACCCTGGTCTACTGGTCTATATTGTCATGTACAAACTATCATTATGGTTGCCATGCAAGTGTGTTATGCCTAGCAACCTATGAAGTTTTGACAGGAGATATTCAGTGATACATTTTGATATCTACGATTTATGTATTTTTATAACCCCCTTTGTATCTCGATTATTGCAGTAAAAAGTAGCCTATGACCTTTCCCAAGTTCAGTTCTATCTTCATACCAAATTTCATCAAAATCGGTTCAGTGGTTTAGGCGTGAAAGCGTAACAGACAGACAGACAGACAGAGTTACTTTCGCATTTATAATATTAGTAGGGATAAATAAAATAGAACATACTTCGGTAAGGTCCTGGACATGTGTTTCTTGTACGATATTATCAATGGACATATTGATAGTGCTAAACTCTCCTCTCCTCAGGTCTCCGTCATTACCCGATTACCTGGTACCACACTTCCGCTTTTTATGCTCAAACCACGATCGAAGTCTTCGGTCTACAAATAACTAACTCCTTCTATCCCTTCCCACACCTCCAACTTTATCAAGTTTTCCTTCTATGTGCATTCAGTCTTCCTCTGGAATGCACTGCTTGCCGAAATCAGGATGTCCACAAACCGCCTTACATTTAAGACAAAAGTGCGCGAACTTTTTCAGGGCGAACTGGCAGTACAGTCACAACACTATTGCCCGTCTGTGTATTTTACATAGATTAAGTATATGTATGTGTACTGTTGTATTATATTTATGATGTGTTATGTTGGTAATATATGTAATAAGTTTTTATTTTATTTTTTTATTTAAGTGTATTTATTAATATACATAGTACCAGGTCAATTTATTATCATTAATATTTATTATTATTTGTGTATTTCTCTACTATTGTGAGCTTTGTGGCACTCAATATTAAGTCCTTGCACCTACCGCATCATATTTTTATATCGCCTGAATTTTGACTGGTAGAGAATGCCTAATGGCATTAAGTCCGCCTTTGTAAAACATGTGCAGTAAGTTTTCAATAAATAATAAATAAATAAATGACACCCCGTCATGAAGTACCCAACTACACCTATGCTTCATGCAGTGTGACACGCAACTAGAAATGCAAGAACCTGCATTTACATAGAATATTTTTAAGAGTTAGTTTCCTCTCTAATTTGAAATTAAAATGTACGACGTTTTGAGTGATATTTTAAACGACTTTACTATCGACTCGACACGGGAGTAACTACAACTTAAAGTTATATCACAAATTAAGTGATTCATTTAAATTAGACTTAAGTGCTATTTTATATTCACGTTCATATGCTGGATACGTAGGTATTAGTTTACCAGGATGGCTGCTTTAGCCGTATTATCTGTACATGTTATTAACTCATAAACTTATTTTATCACTGTTGATTTCCAATAAATAAATAAAGATTGTTATTATTACTTTCAGGAACGAGTTTGGAGTTTGTTGCCAATGCTTATATTTGCTGCAATAGTTTTTTTAACAGCGAGTGTTAGTTTAACACTACCAGAGACTAAAGGACTGCAACTACCACAGACTGTAGCAGACGGTGAAAAGATTATCAGAGAACAATCATTATGCGGGTGAGGTGATATTTTGCTTCGTGACTCTTTATTTGGCTGTGACTATGATGAACGGAAAACAATTCAATTATGAAGCTCGTGAAGACACTCCCTTGCGTGGGACTGTATAGGATTACATTTAACACTACCCGATTGAGAAACTTTGCGTAAACAATTCTCATGTTGTTAAAGGGTTCTTTTTATGACTGCCTCGTTGGTCAAGTGGTTAGCGTATGCGACTACTGATCAAGAGGTCTCGGGTTCGATACCCGGGTCGCTCCAAATTTTTGTGTGATCCTCAAATGTTTATTTCGGAGTTTGGGTGTTTTCTATGTATAAACCTATAATACAAGCTCTGCTTAGTTTGGGGACTAGATGGCGTTGTGTTGGATGATGAACAATCTATGGAGTTTATCTCTAAACAATATGAGGAAATCCAATCATCACCATCCAAAATGTCCGTAATATTTTTATTATTATTTATTGTATTAGTTTTGATCTTGTACTAAGACTATTAAACTCTCCTGTAGTCTCGTTAAATAGCACATTTGTTATTGTAATGAAACACAACTACTGCATATGATTGTCCTGGCGCAAATTAAAGTAGAATTACTACAAATGTTTATTTCGGAGTTTGGGTGTTTTCTATGTATAAACCTTTAATACAAGCTCTGCTTAGTTTGGGGACTAGATGGCGTTGTGTTGGATGATGAACAATCTATGGAGTTTATCTCTAAACAATATGAGGAAATCCAATCATCACCATCCAAAATGTCCGTAATATTTTTATTATTATTTATTGTATTAGTTTTTATCTTGTACTAAGACTAATAAACTCTCCTGTAGTCTCGTTAAATAGCACATTTGTTATTGTAATGAAACACAACTACTGCATATGATTGTCCTGGCGCAAATTGAAGTAGAATTACATAAAAGCAGGCATAGCAATAGCATAAACTAAGTGTATTTTATATTGTTTTAGGAAACCAGAAGGTAAAGACGAAGGTCCATACCAAAGAAACGGTACAAAAAGGGTTTGAAAACAAAAAAATGCGAACTGATAGAAACCGAGAAGAGAAGGAGAGAAATCGAGAATAAAAAAATAAAGTATATTATTTATTATTATATTGTTTATTTGTTTTTCCATTATTTATCATTTCGTACCTATTTTCTAAATATTCGTGCATGAGGACGGATGGCCTTAACCCTCTCCTGAGCCCAACAGTGGGACAGTATGGATTGCTTGATTATGGTTATATTCGAAATACAAGATTCGAAATACAAATTCGAAATACCCATAATACAAGCTGTGCTTAGTTTGAGACTAGGTGGCGTTGTGTGTAAGATGTACGAAAGATTTATTTATTTATTTAACTATAAAAATGATAATATAGTTGCTTAGTTATTAATTTAAACAGATTAAAAATATTTCTGCCTTGACAGCTATTTTTTTTTAAGAAGGATGCTTTTAGTAATAATCATTAGTTTTTTTAGTATCTTGCTCTTTAAATATATTTCCAAAGTTCCCTTCCTTAATTCTCAAAGTGCCCACTTGAAGGCTGACCGCCAAATGTAAACGTGTTTTTGATCAGTTATAAGCTCATTAACATAAAAAGATTTAGTCTACAAATATACAGCCAGACGGACATAGGAGGCATATTTACCTAAAAGTATTGGTTCCGTAGAAAAAACACAACAAAGAATTTTAACAAAAAAACCTGACTTCAATAAAAAACTATTTCGAGTACCCAATTCGCGACAGGTATGCCTACGATATTTGAGGAGTTCTCTCGATTTCTTCAAGATCCTATAATATTATCATATCTTGGTTTCCTTATCATGGGACTACATGGCCGCATGGGATGCAGGTTTCAAATAAAAAGAATTATCAAAATCTGTTCACCCAATCGAAACTTCTGAGTTAACAAACGCCAAAAAAAATTGGTCAAATTGAGATTCTCCTCCTTTTTTTAAGACGGTTAAAAGCAGTTCACAGTTTGTTAAAGGTTACAACACACTATGCCGGCAGCAAGGCCTGCGGGTTTTTTCCATAATCTGTTGTTGACGGCATAGCTAAACCTTCAGCATAGTGTATATGAGCCATCATATAATATTGTACGAACGCATTAGGCTTGCCCAAGTTAGCGCTCTACAAACCTAAACGTTTTTAAAAACAAATAAATGAGAATGACGTCATCTCAAAGGTAAGTCACGTGGTCAAAACGAAATAATAGAAGGCAATGGAAGCGGTTTCAGAAAGAGAGTCGAATTGGAACTCGTATTTATTCGTTATTATGTGTCCGAAATATTTATATTAAATCATTTGGTTAAGTCACTCAATCGGTGAAAAACACGATAAAATTGAAATTATTTTGAATAATAATTATAGCAATAACAACTTTATTCGTACAAACACAGCACTCAAACCAAAATTTACATTTTGGTAATAATTACACGAGAAATATATGGTACATAAAAAAATTAAATACAAACATTATGTAAAATTTAGAAATTTAGTTCCAAATTACTGTAAAATCTAAGTGACATACGATGGACTCATGAGCAAGTGAGACGCAACACAAAGGACTCCGTTTGAACCCTTCGAGTACGGATCCCTAAAAAGATTTCTCGTTTCTCGTTCCTAATGATAATTAGATTCATCATTCCGTTTCTTTGTATCAATAACGGCAGTGGTGTATTTGTTATACCAATAAAATAATGATCATCGAAAACATACAACTAGATTTATTCAAAGTTAGTTTTTTTTAGCAAATGTGTTGTTATGTTGTGTTTTTGTAATACTCCTGATAGTGTTTGAAGTTTTTGTTATTAGAATGGAGTTGAAAAACCAGTCCAGGCCCAATCTGGCTATGATGGTGATATGTTGGATTCAGTGCTTTCTCACGTGGGAGATATGGGGCGGTACCAGAAAGTCTTGTACGTGGCGCTGATCCCATTTGGGTTTATTTACGCCTTCACATATTTCGTGCAAATGTTCATTACTGTGGCACCACAAAATTATTGGTGCAGAGTCCCTGAGCTGGCTGGTTTGAGCATGGAACTACGGTATAGTATATACTTTATATATATATTAAGTTGACTTGTGTGCGTTTCTATGATATAAAAATTTCTTTACTATCAAATTGAGCTCACACTTTGAAACGATATATGTGCCAAAAAAACCATATCTATACGAATCAATAAAATTCAAGTATGTTTGTAATTACAAATTAACAGGTTTTCACTAAATGTGTAATAATATGAAAGTATTTACGGTACTTCCAAACAAAAATTGTTTAATGTATGTCTAATATCTGAAACGACTTAACCAATTTTGACGGAACTTTTACTAGCAGCACAGAATACATAATAGTACCAGTACAGAAGCTTCACTCCGAAAAGTAAATTAAAGAAATAGTGACCCTTGGTGTCATTACATTAAGTTAAATTCAGATTGCACAGCGCCGAAGCACCTACGATTATATTTACCTACAATTGAGTCTCTTTCTATCATGTAACTCTTATCTGTTCTGTCGTAATCAGGCATGTCTTCTTTTAAAAATAATTTTAATATAGGTATAATAACTACCTTTTCTCTAGCACTTTACTTTAGTGAAACAATAACTGTAGGTACTTTTGTCAACAAATGACGCTTTAAATAATATTACATCGAAATATCTGTTCGTTTCGTATGTATTTACATATGAAACGAACAGATTAGTTCCTACCTAACACCTAAAAGCTTTTATTCAGACATCCGTAAACAGAACTTCAGCTTTTACATGAATATGTGGGTATCGAAAAGTATAAAAAAAAGCAATAATGCGGAAGGGCGACGCGGCGACGAACGTGACGTGTATCGTGCGTAAGCGACAACCCACCGGAATTGCCTGCGCGGCAGGCAGGCGGCCGACTATATGTAGTGCGGAGTACCTAAAGTGCGAAGTGACACCCCCTGCTAGCAGATAGCTTATCAGTGACTTACGCTACCGTTTTAAAACCAGCCCCCCTAGCCAAGTTGCAAACAAAAAATTAATCATTTACATGTTTAGTCGTATTTTTTTTTAATTTTGCAATTTTTCTAATCACAATGCACATAAGTCTTTACTCAACACAATTTTTGTTTGTTCGCGGATAACGCAATGCAAATCTGCCCTACTAGCTGAGTTGTAAACGTTTTTCGTTTTCTATTCTTCTTGGGTGGTATTTTAGTTTATGCAGTCGTCACGCCGCTTGCTATGAGTTCAAATCCTACATGGGTCAACACTTTGTGTGATTCGCAAATTGTTGTGCGAAGTTTGGGTGATTTTTGTTACATATATATTTACATACATATACACATACACATACATATGCATATCCATGCTAGCGCAGCTGTTGGGCTTAGCACAATTGTGGTTGACGCCACAGCATGAAGAATCCCTATCTGGAAACATCTGACATGAGATCTTTATAATACTTATCGAGAAGGTACTTACTAAGTTTATTTTTGAAAGATCTTTTCGTAGTTCACATATTTTCTATTTCTACCGGTAAATATGTTCTTCATCTTTGTCAATTATAATTATTAAAAGTGGGTACAATAATTATTTTTAAGTATCTGTTTCTCTGAGGTCTACAGTTGAGTTGATTTTTGAACTCATTGCTACATAACTGTTCTGATGCCAATATCAACACCGACCTCTCATGAACTGGAAGTATGTTACATTCGAAGAACAAGTCTTCATAATTATTCAATTTACAATGTTCTTTACCTTTTAATGAACCAGTAATTTCATGAATCTTATTTGTAATTGTTTTATTTTGTCAAGATAAGTTTTAAATGTGTTACCGTAGCATGCCAGCCCATTAGAGATAAGCTAAATCCACGAGTGCGCAATACACTGTGTACAAAGAAGCCCTATCCAACAATAAACTAAGGTGACGAAAATTTACCAACACTGATCTCAATTCACTACACAGAATGTTATATGTATTTTCCAAGAAAAAATATGTTCGAGTGTCATCCCCAAATTTTTTTACAACGTAGGCCGAACGTTAATCGCGAAAAAACAATTAAGTATTATGACGATTTGTGCAGTTAAATTGTGTCACAACACATCTGAAAAACAAAAGAAGTGTAATAACATCACTTTGCACAAGCAAGGTTTCAATATTTCATAGTATATTGTAGTTAATTTGGTCAAAATAGAAATGTTTTGTTTCAATGCTCAGTGTTGCCGGAATGTGAAAATATTTTCCCATTATAATTGACGTAATCGTCACGCCTGTGTGAATCGGTTTAGGGCTTCCCTATTGATACAGCGCTTGTATGTAGACTATCTTTCTATGTGTAATTATTCTAAGACTGTTATATTTACACACGCCCACTGTCCTACTTTATTACTGTCTAGACACTCATAGCTATGTCCAACTATTAACGGCGACTGTTCTATACTTTTAAAATTATATTTATGACAAGGATAAATGTAATAAGCCTTCACAAATAACACTCACACCTCACACAGAAGATCAACCTAAAATGAGCATTCGTGCTGTTGTTTTTCGTTTATGAATGTGACATCGGAGGCCCAGTCATTCTGCATCATCCTCGCAGCCCCCTCTCAAGTTCGCCATGGTGTGGGTTACCATGCTGCATTGTCAGGGTAATCCTATCTCCTGATTCTACTCATGCTTTCCATCAAGCAGAATAGAGTCACTTTATTAGGCTTTTGACTTGAATTAGCAGACATGAAGTTTTATTTTGTAGACCTTATCATCAACAAACCCATAATGTCCCACTGCTCGGCTCGGGTTTTTCCTCAGGAGAGTAAGCCCCTACGCCCCGATACTAACCTTCTGCTTATTCTCATAGAACACATGTGATACAAAAACGAAAAGTAAGAATAAAAATAATCTGTCTGCCTATTTCTGTATCAAGCTCACTTTGCCAGTACGGCACACCAATAAGTATTATTTCAATTTTTTACACGCTTTTTATTAGCTTCTCCTGTATGTTTGTAACCGCACCCAAAGGAGTCTTTGGGTGCGATTTTGACCCACTTTAAACGGCCAGATTTCGTTCAAACTTTGAAGATCTAACGAGGACCGATGACAATACACTAATTTGTATTGGTATTTTTTAGTCTTTTTTCTAAAAAAATGTTTTAAAAAACACGCTCCTAATCAAAAATTTTTTTAGCTGAAATTTGTTAAAACATTTTTTTTATTTTTATATTTCCACGCCGCGACTGGTTTCGAACCTCCACAAGCCTAATGGGAACTGAATTCAAGGGTTTAACTAGATATTGTATATTTGAGGGCACTGATTTTCCAATAACGATTGCCATAAATGTTCATCATCATATAATGACAATCCAGACCGACGGTTTAACGTGCTCTCCGAGGCACGATTATAAAACACCAATAATGATTTATTGGTGTTTTATAACATATCAATAACACTTTCAACCCAATCAGGAAATCGAATCCGAACACCTTACGCTAACCGCTAAACCGCCAAGTTACTCCTTATATCATCAGTGAGTCCTGTTAAAATTGGTCCAGCCGTTCCAGCGATTGGCTGGAACAAACACACAGTCGGGCAGACAGGCAACAAAAACAATGTTTTTTAGGGTTCCGTTGCTGAATGGCAAAAAACGGAACCCTTATAGATTCGTCATGTCTGTCTGTCTGTCCGTCCGTATGTCACAGCCACTTTTTTCCGAAACTATAAGAGCTATACTACTGAAACTTGGTCAGTAGATGTATTCTGTGAACCGCATTAATATTTTTACCCAAAAATAGAAAAAAAGAAATAAATTTTGGGGGTCCCCATACTTAAAGCTGAAATTCAAAATTTTTTTTTCATCAAAACCATATGGATAGGTCTTCAAAAATGATATTGAGGTTTCTAATATCATATTTTTCTAAACTGAATAGTTTGCGCGAGAGACACTTCCAAAATGGTAAAATGTGTGTCCACCCCTGTAACTTCTCAAATAAGAGAATGATAAAACTAAAAAAAATATATGATGTACATTACCATGCAAACTTCCAACGAAAATTGGTTTGAACGAGATCTAGTAAGTAGTTTTTTTTTATATACGTCATAAATCATAAACCGCAATTTACATTTCTTTCAACCAAGCACTGTTATTAAAACATCGATGAAAGTTACAACGAACTACAAAAACTTTTATATGATGTTACTTGCTGCTATGGAACCCTTCATGGGCGAGTCCGACTCGCACTTGGCCGCTTTTTGATGTAAGTACCGTAAATACTTTCTTAATATATTATGCATTTAGTAAACAACTATTCATTTCATGTTTCAAACAGACGCCTGAATTATATTTATTTGTATGTATAGATTACTTCTATTACAAGGAAAGACACATTCAAACAGCTGTTGCATCGACCAGATCAGTGTGCCAGCATTCATATGTAAGAAACGAGTTTTTGCGGGATTGTTCAGTTGCGCATTTTGTTTTTAATTTGATGATTTTATTTTTGTGATCATAGATCATATTTTACAACGATTGCCATAGATGTCCATGACAACAGGGACCGACTGCTTAACGTGCTCTTCGAAACACGGGCGTGAATCACCGTCGAACTCTTCATTCATACTCTGGGACTGTTTTTAAGAATTTCCTTTAAGAATAACCCAACAACAGTTTTAGTCCAACCCGGGATTTATGAACCTCTTGACCAACATTCGCATGCGGTAACCACGAGACTAACAAGGCAGTCTGTATTTTTAGTTCGTCACCACGTGATTAATAGTTTTGTGATGTATTGTGCAAAAGATGAACCTTATATTATACTACTTGTTGATCTATTCGTCTGCAGCTTTGTTTTTCGTACAGGAGCTGTTTTTTTTAGCCTACCAAAGTGACTACCCATGGGTAAGCATGAGTAGAATCCAGGAGTAGGGGCTACCATGCTCATTGTGAGTGTAGGCAATGTAGCATGGTGACCCATACCATGGCGGCCTGGTTAGATTATTTGAAAAAATAGATAGTGATGCAGAATGATTGGGCCTCCGGTCTCACACTCACCAACGAAATACGACAGCAAGAATGCTGTCATTATTAGGATGGTCTTCTGTGTGAGGGTAGTACTGCCCCGGTCGAGCCGGCCCATTCGTGCTGAAATCAGCGTGACTCTTCTACCTCTAAAACCGTACCGTACCGTGAAAGAGGCTTTACCCAGTTTTTTAATAAGGCCGTACGGCCTGTGAGATTGTAAAATGAAAAAAAAAATAAAGAAGATATGTTCGCTAACTTATTAATATTCAAACTTTTTCGACCCGTTTCTGAACCATTGCAATGAAACGACTGTCATTATAGTCGTCCCAAAAACTGAACTACCTGGTTTAGGAGCCCGTGTATCGCAAGCATTTCATTCGAAATTTATGTAAAAGGACCAAAGTCCCTTGTAAATGGGCTATAAAAATTGCATCTTTTCTTGACCAATATAGCGCAGTATATTTGCAACTTTAAGCAAGCGGGATAAATCATTTGCAATATAGCCGGCTAGACATTAAATACTTGCAACTATAATGAAATTTATTGACAATATCGCCGGGCTATACAGCAATATTGCAGCAACTGTTGCACTGTGTTAAGATATATATTCAGCAACTTGGCGGCCATAATATTGCAGCTAGAAATTGTCAAAAAAAATAGCCTGCTAAATAAACAGCTGTGTAACGCTATGTAGTTAGCAGTTCGGTTTTCTGTTTTATAAATGACCAGCGGAGTCTGGTGTTACCTGCGGTTAGGGTTGAATATCGCGAGTGACGCTGGGGTACTAAAAAAAATACCCTAAGTTACTCCTTATATTATCAGCCATCTGGCAGTGAAAGTCCCATCAAAACTGGTCCAGCCGTTCCAGATTACCCGTAACAAACAGACAGACAGATAAATACTTAGACAAAAAACTTAAATCAAATCAAATCAAATCAAACCATTTTATTTCAAATAAACCATACAACGGCACTTTTAAAACGTCAAGTAGTCAGTCAGTAGTCAGTCGTGAAGCTAATTGTTTGTTCCAATTCGTAGATCCTATGGAGAAGAACAGACAAGAAACTCCATGGACACTCTTTTCCAACATTGTTTTTACAATTTTTGGTTACATTGCTTAAGGCATTTTATTAAATGTGAGGACAATGTAACGATGCTGATATTTACACAGGTAGTGTCCAAAAATAATTAAACAATAAATAGAGGTTGTGAGATGACCAGCCCCGACTGGCGGCGCCCGTATCACGAGCATGACCTATGCACCAGCCATCGTCCAGTTCAACCATATCATAGAGAGCCGAACGACTCGCTACACACGCCACCGCCAACAGGACTTTTGAGCGAGCATGACATAATCACAACCGCCAGTCAACAAACAAACTTATGCTACTAGTGATTACAAAGTACTCACATGTACAATTCAAAATGTTCGCAGTTATACAATAATAATTTATAAATATGCTACTCTCTAAGAGTGCGTTAAATACTTATTTGGAACATGTCAATAAAAAGTAACTTATAATTTAATAATGATAATAACAAAAAAAAATGAAATGTCAAACAACAAGAACAATCAATAATACGTACATGTCATAAATATAATTATCCAACGTCAAAAAAAAAAATATATATAAGAATGTCAATCAATAAGATAAAATTAACCAATGTCAGAATGTGGAGCAGGACCAGCATTAAGCCAAGCATTCTTGTCGGCAATAAATGAAAAGAATCGTAATGGTAGTCCATATGATGAACTTTAAAGGAAAACTATATCTGATTACATAGATTTGTTAATTCAGGAGTTAAAGAGGCCCAACTTTTGAAACACGCTTACTTGGAAAACTTCTTACAAATTAACGAAACAAAAAGTAAACACAAGAATTATCTATGCCATTGTATATAACTACGGAACCCTATACTTTGCGTGGCCTGACACGCACTTGCCCGATTTTTTTTACTTTTAGTAATTATATCACAGACGTTTGTCTGTATTTCATGCCATGGTCAATTGATGATTGAATGACGGCCCATTACACTATATGCCAGGGTCGAATTAATAATAGTCAGTATTTATCTGTGACAGAGAAAACAATTGGCAGTTTCATTAAATTCTTATTTCACACTAGCTGAGTCCCGCGGTGTTTATTGTAAATTGCGAGTGACGCCGCGAAGTGAAGCTAGTGTAAAAAAAGTTACCTAGTCTTGTCCTTGGGACATCAACTGTAGCTGAAATAAAAAGTAAACATAACAATTATATATTAAATCCAATAATATAAAAAGTGTGAGCTAAAATACTTTATACAATTTTGTACTTCATTTTGTAAATTACACTTTTTTACAAATTCTAAGTTAATCTAATTCAACATTGAAAATATAATAATCAATTAGTTCAAATACATAATTTAATTGTATTACAATTAAGATATTGACTCTATAATATCCATTCAATTAATAAAATAACTTAAATTATCAACTAAGCTAAGCAATTTTCTTCTATACAATACAAACATGCAATACAAATTAATTATAATAATATTGGCAAATTAATATGTACTCATGTTTTTATGCATTCTTGTAACACATCAAGCAAGGCTCGCTTTATTACCTTGTACACAAAAGATCACTTATTTAAACTCCTTCATTAATCTGTGGCAATCACTACATGTTATAAAATAAAGTCCTCCTCCGCGTCTGTCTATCTGTCTGTTCACGATAAACTCAAAAACTACTAAACCGATATCAAAGATTTTTTTACCCAAACAGTCTAAAGCCTATGAGAAAGGACATAGGCTATTTTTTTGCGCGATAATCGACAAAGACGGGAGCGAAGCCGCGGGCGAAAGCTAATATAAATACTACGATTTATTACATATTAATGATAACATGTTGTTTAGATAATCTCCCTCACAGCCGATGCAGACAAAGTAAATGACGAAAGTATAAGAAATTCTAAACTTCAGTTTTAATTATAAACACATGTTCTGAACTCAATTATTATTATTTTTGTCTATACTATAGATACTTCTTGACATTATGTGTAATAGTTCATTATAAATCTTCGGCACCAAATATTTCCCAGTAATTATTAAAAGAGACTTTCAATAAGTTTCTTTAACTATTTCTTTAACGTGGTGGTTAAATCAAGTATGTTTTAAAATTATCATTACAGAACTGTTCGGCTGCCAATAATAACTTTACTTAATCGTAAACTGGTAACATTTTACATACTACAAATAGTACTTCATATTCACTATTGTTACACCTGGTTTTCTTATTTTATCTACTTATCTTGAAACAATCTAATTCACTCTAACGCGATAAACAATTCGACCAAACGATTATTTCAAGGAGGCTCACTAATTCGTCGTCATGTTAGTTACTTTGTTCGTTTTAATATATTCAAGAAATACACAATAGCACATGACGTAGGTATAGATTTAACATCAGGAACATACACTCAACCTCATAGAATTATGGAGTTCCATGAAGTTTCTAAATTAGGTTCGGTAGATTAGGTACAATGGGTTATTTAAGAGTAGAAGTGCCTCGTTACGAATTCTCGAGATATCTACACCACTGGTAATCCCTACTAATATTATAAATGCGAAAGTAACTCTGTCTGTTACGCTTTCACGCCTAAACCACTGAACCGATTTTGATGAAATTTGGTATGAAGATAGAACTGAACTCGGGAAAGGACATAGGATACTTTTTATCGCGTAAATAAAGGTAAGAAGGGTTTGAAATAGGGGACGAAAGTTTGTGTCGAAGTTCCTTATTATCAAACATAAAATCATGTAAGATTGTTTAGTCTACCCTTACCGCGTCGCGCGATATAAACGAATTCCACGCGGGCGAAGCCGCGGGCGGAAAGCTAGTAATTAAATATTTCGGACATGTAACACACAATGCCATCTAGCTCCAAACTAAGTAGAACTTGTACTATGAAAGCTTTATTGACTGATAGAATATTAAAATGCTTTTTTGTTAATAATCACACATAGAAAACACCCAACTCCAAAACAAATATTTGCGGATCATACAAACATTTGGTCCAACTTAGGATTTGAACAGGATTTTGTCAAAGGAGTTGGGAGAGGAGGCAGTTAAGTTAAATTGAAATTTCTGTGACGAGTATTCTATTCAAATTAAGTTGTGGAAGTATATTAAATAATAACAAAGGCCAAATCCCTTTGCGTTAATACCCACTGATCAAGGAAAGAGAATTATGTAAGGGCTGTAACCGCTTTTGTTAGAAGGGTCACTCACCGGACAGCCCGCGGTAGTTCGCACAAGAATCAGGGCGCCTTTGTCTGCAGAGGATTGATATGTGTGTGTGCCCTGCCGATGCCCCAGGAAATCAAGAAAACTCTTTCTCAGTTTCACAGATATATATTTTACACATAGGCCCTTATACAGAGTTGTACTAATCTTAGTTCTACAAGTAATAAATTAAGTGGGTTAACAAACAAAATATAAGTTCTAATTCTCCTAGTCACCGTCGTGTTTGGACTGGAACCAGGGGTAGATCCCTGGGTGCAGACTTCTCTCCCGGATGTGTTGGATTCACAAGGGCCGTCTTTCGGAGATGCTCACCAGAAAAAAAAAAGTATCAAAAATGGTATTGTTATCAAATGACAATTCAGTAGCCCTCTTTGTGACACAGTAACTGCTTAAGGTATGTTCGGCGCTTTATGGCCACCACCACTGGCACTCGCCTGTATCTGGCAGTGGAATTTCAAATGAGAAGAGGGGCTTTTCTTGCAATATCCAGGTACTCCTGGCGAGGGTAGTAAAAAAACTATACCAAGCGAAGCGACCCTGTGAAAAAGATTATCTTCTAAGATACACGTCCAGAACACACGATAAGGCCGAGATACAGTTTACAGATATAAAATATTAACTCACCACAAATTGCGGGCACGGTATATAAAAATTAATCTTCACAAGTAACTAACAACAGCAAAACTTAGTTCAAGATCTAATACAATAAGAGAAATGAAATTTCTATGAGTGAGACCGGCTTTATATATCCTATTTCAAGGTCTATAGGATATAACTAACCTACCCCCTTACAAAATAAGATAAACATCACGCCATTTTCAGAGACAACTAGAATTAAAAAGACTATTAATACATAGTCTATGATTAAAATCGATTTGAACCCGACATGAGCGCCACCCAGTGCCTAGTTGGAGAACACAGGACTCTTTGCGGACGATAATAGGCGATGGAGTAGTCAATGTTGCCCAAAGATGGCGCTATTCTAACAAAGCGAAAAAAAGTGTGTTACAGTACCCCCTCCCCCGTGAAATTTCCTGAGCAGGGGGCGAAGGAAATTAAAATACCAAAACAACAAAGTAAACTACTAAGAGAGTGTTGATCGCATTGACTGCGAACAACATACTATCCATGCTGGATAAATCTAAAATTTGCTAAACAAATAAGCTAAGTTAACTAACATACCAAATCGCTGCAAGCTATACACGTATGTGGATAACGTGTAGAAAGGTATGAGCTAAAAAGGAAACGCACGATGTGCAATGTCACACTTCATGGTCAGATATAAGATTTAAATATAGAACTGATACAACGTGGAGCAGGAACAGAGAGTGGCTCCTCTTCACTGTACTTCACAATGTCCTTGATATGATAAGCTCCCAGACTCTTACCATCCAGATCTGATAATTCATAGACCAAGGGCGAGCGTTTTGCCGATACTATGCATTTCAAAAATTTAGGGGCTAACTTAGATGTAAAATTCTTATCCTTATTGGA
Source organism: Phragmatobia fuliginosa (assembly GCA_932526445.1). Taxonomy (NCBI): domain Eukaryota; kingdom Metazoa; phylum Arthropoda; class Insecta; order Lepidoptera; family Erebidae; genus Phragmatobia; species Phragmatobia fuliginosa. The sequence continues at coordinate 4,583,441 of OW052058.1, read as the reverse complement.
CAAGAAGTGAGTTCTCTTATAGACCAACTGTCCCACCTTCAATTCCATTGGTCTTTTCCTGAGGTTGTAGTACTTTTCGTTACGCCGGTGAGCGACACCTAAGTGTTTGCTCACCTGGTCGTAAATACGATGAAGTTCCTTCAACCTCTCGCCAAACGACACAGGACTGTCAACAGAAACAGAGTCGGGATGAGCAGAGATCTCCTCCTGTCTATAAAGATCGCCATCTCCTTTTGCAGACACCATGTACTAGGAAAACATTCTTCTCGATGAATCTCGCAACAGCTATGCCTGTAGCAGTCCGTATAGGATACAACATGACATATTTACTGAAGTAGTCTGAGACCACGATTAAATGTATGTTTCCCTTGCTAGAGGTAGGGAATGGGCCCAAAAGGTCACAAGAGATGGCTTCGAAAGGTTTCGACACCCGTTTTGGATTTCCCATGAGACCAGGACGGGCAGTGTTCACAGGTTTAAACTGCTTACAAATTTCACACTTGCCCACGTATTCCTTAACGCTTTGATACATCTTAGGCCAGTAGTAGTTGAGAGCCAGTCGTTTGTGGGTCTTCCAAACGCCTCCATGGGCACTCATGACATGGTCATGGTACTTGGTGAGCAGGGATGCTCTATCCTCTTGAGGTACCACTAGTTTCCAACTGAAATCAGATGTCAAGGAAAATTTATTTCTTGACAACCTATATAGTGCACCATTACGAATGTCGAAGTTCGGTAATTTTCGTGGGTTTTTTAACACACTGTTAAAAGTATGGAGATACCAAGAGTCTTTGGTGTCACTGGTATGCAATGCACCAATCTGTATTCGAGACAGAGCATCGGGAACAACATGATCCTTACCCTTCCTATGCTCTATGTCGAAGTCAAACTGACTCAACCTCATGCTCCAGCGGGCGAGACGACCAGTCGGATTCTTTAACTTGTGAAACCACAATAATGAAGCGTGGTCCGTGACTACGGTGCATTTCTGACCTTCCACGTATTGTCTGAACTGTTCTAATGCAAAGATCACAGCTAGCAGCTCACGTTCAGTGGTGCTGTAGTTGACCTCGCTCTTGTTAAGAGAACGACTGCAATACGCGACCGGGTGTTCGACACCCTCATGTGTCTGTGTGAGGACCGCCGCCACCGAGTAGGAGGATGCGTCACTAAGAATCCTGAATGGTAAAGAATAATTAGGCATTTTCAAAATAGGAGCAGAGACCAAAGCGGACTTCAAGAGGTTGAAAGACTCTTCCGCTTCGGGTGTCCACATGAAAGAAACATTTTTAGAAGTTAATTTGCATAAAGGTCTGCTAATCTTAGAGAAGTTGTTGATGAAACGTCGGTACCACCCAGCCATGCCCAGGAAACGCTTCACCTCCTTAGGATTGGAAGGAGTGGGATAGTTGAGAATAACATCAACTTTACCCGGGTCAGTCCGAAGGCCGTGTCTATCAACAAAGTACCCGAGGTATTTTAATTCGCTTCGGCAGAAACGGGATTTTTTCATGTTGATCGTGAGGCCGGCCTCTCCGAGGCGCTGATGGACTCTATGTAGGAGATCCACATGCTCCTCAAAGGTGTTGGACACAACGATGATGTCGTCTTGAAAGGCGAAGACTCTGTTGTCAAACTCTGGGCCAAATAGACGGTCCATGAGGCGCTGCATTGAAGCAGAAGCTCCGACGAGCCCGAAACACATAACATTGAACTGAAACAAACCCCGTCTAGGGACAGTAAAAGCAGTCTTCTCAGCAGATTGTGGTGAGTCAAAAGGGATCTGCCAATAAGCAGCACTTAGATCTATAGATGATAGATATTTGGCATTATTGAGATGGTCTAGGATTTGATTTATGTAGGGTAAGGGATATGCATCACTTTTTGACACGGAATTCAGCTTCCTAGAATCAAGACAGAGTCTTAGGTCACCATTCGCTTTCTCCACCATCACCACTGGCGAGTTCCACGCAGACTGAGAAGGGGATACTACTCCCATCTCCAACATCCGGTCCAGTTCTTCTTCCAGGGCTTTCTGTTTACAGGGAGAGAGCGGATAGTACCGTTGCTTGATTGGTTTGCTGTCACCCGTATCAATGACATGGTGCACAAGAGATGTACGGCCTAGACCTACTTTATCAGTATTGATCGTTTCGAATTTGTCAATAATGTTGTTTATAATCCGCTTTTGATCAGCCGACAAGTTGTCGTAATCCTCCAGACCATGGTTAAGCGCCAGTGATTCCACAGGACTACAATCACTAAAGTGGGATAGATTGACATCCCGAGTGGTCAATCTATTTCCCAAATGAAATTGTTGCCAGAAGTCAACGCCAAATATCATGGCGGTAGTAATATCTGGGACAACATAGAATTTAATAACTCTGACAACAGAATTATATTCAACAGGAAGTGAGATACAGCCCATACACGACAGACTAGAGCCGTCGGCTGTAGATAAACTAAAGGTGGGGCTGATGCCTTCTAGCTCAAACCCTAGTTCCAAAAAGATGCGGTGCGAACCCTTGCCTAACACAGAGCAGGCCGCACCTGAATCTAGTAAGCCCAGAACATTTAAGTTTAGGACCTTTACCACTAAATACGGTCTAATATCATTATCCCGTTTATTAAACAGGACCTTACCAGAGTAATTACCAGACAGAGAAGGAACGGACAGACCGACTGGTAGGCTCCTTGCAAGGCCCTGACTTACTCGTTTTTTGGCGAGACGTTACATCGGGGACAATCCGGGATTCTGACACCTCTTCGACCACACCGGAAGCACACCACCTCTCTCGACTGCGTGCAGCGTGCAGCAAGATGGCTGCAATCTCCGCAGCGAAAGCACTTGGGTTCGCTTGAGGTGGAGGGACCGGACACCGCAGACACCTGTCGAAAAGATTTATGAGAGGATTTATTCTTTGTGATATGTAAGTCTGAGGTTATCTTCATTTTGTCCAAAGCTGGTTCGACAAATGCCTCAGCCCTAGTACGAGCAAGTTCAAGGCGCCTCCCCAATCGCTTCAGATCGAGGATGGACCTAACGTCATGAAGAGCTAATTCTTTCATGTAATCTGGTCTAATGTTGTGCATAAGAATGTCCAGCTGTTCCTCACTAGGCATCTTGCACGAGAGTCTAGAGAACATGGCCTGCATCGTAGAGATGAAGTTTCCCAAAGTCTCAGATCGGGCCTGTGTACGCTGTCTTATTTCCCTGCGGAGGCGATAATCATAGTCAGGAAGATCGAAGTTCTCCCTCAACTCTTCCAACATGTGTTCATAAGAAGTGAACTCGCCCTTGTTGGTGCGGAACCAAGACAAAGCCGGACCCTCCAACAGGTCGGAGAAAGCCATGAGAATTTTTTCTTTTGTGACCTCCCGAGCGCACCTAAGCTCCTCCAGTCTCTCAATGAAAACCCGTACACATGAGGAGCCATCAAATTTTAAATTGAAAGAGTTCAGGTTAACTGGTTTATCCCTGACCACCAAGGTTGGGGCTGAGTGGGCAAACGTAGCCTCGGGTGACATCGAACAAACCCCCTCCAGCTCTGCTGGGGTGTGGTGCTCCCCGTCACCAGGGGCAAGAGCTGCCTCCTTCTCCGAACCATCGGAGTCAGATTCAGACTCCGCCTCAGACACAGACAGAATTTTAACTAGCCGGGCCCGTATACCAATCAATTCGGGGCAGTCGAAACCACTCCTTGCTAACCTAGCCAGAAGATAGTTAGCCCTCAATGTTACCTTTTTTTTTTTTTTTTTTTTTTTTTTTTTTTTTTTTTTATATTTAAGCCTGCCAAAGTGACTCTACTCTGCCTGATGGAAAGCATGAGTAGAATCCAGGAGTACCACAAAATAGTCATTGAGGGCTAACTATCTTCTGGCTAGGTTAGCAAGGAGTGGTTTCGACTGCCCCGAATTGATTGGTATACGGGCCCGGCTAGTTAAAATTCTGTCTGTGTCTGAGGCGGAGTCTGAATCTGACTCCGATGGTTCGGAGAAGGAGGCAGCTCTTGCCCCTGGTGACGGGGAGCACCACACCCCAGCAGAGCTGGAGGGGGTTTGTTCGATGTCACCCGAGGCTACGTTTGCCCACTCAGCCCCAACCTTGGTGGTCAGGGATAAACCAGTTAACCTGAACTCTTTCAATTTAAAATTTGATGGCTCCTCATGTGTACGGGTTTTCATTGAGAGACTGGAGGAGCTTAGGTGCGCTCGGGAGGTCACAAAAGAAAAAATTCTCATGGCTTTCTCCGACCTGTGGCGACTAGACTTATTTGAAAGGAAATCACCTGAGGAAAGAGCTCCTTCAAGTTCTTGAACCTTGGGCTCGCAGTGTGACAGCTCCGAAGCAGCAGAGGCAGAGACAGAGGCGCTGGCTTTAATGCTGCCGCGCCGGAGAAGCCGCAAAGCAGTGCGCAGCTCACTCCTCAAGCTAGTTACTGTGTCATCCGGATTCGCTGAAATCCCCACGGCAGACAATTCGTTAATAAGTTCATCCTTTCTAAGGTAATTAATGCACTTGATTAAATGGGCCATTATGTTATTCAGAAAAAAAAATCAAAGTTCAAAGTTAAGATTCAAAGTTACGATTCAAAGTTACGATTCAAGGTTACGATTCAAAGTTAAGATTCAAAGTTAAGATTCAAAGTTATGATACAAAGTTATGATACAAAGTTAAGATTTAGAGTCTAAGGTTAAATAGTGTTATAAACACAACCAAAGCCTACAAAAGAATAGCTAGGTTGGTTTCAACTATATACACTAAATCATACACAGATATTATAGTTTAAACAAATAACCAATATGTTGGAAGTAAAAATATTGAAATAAAAGTTTAAACTTATTTACAACACTCAATACATAACACTCAAAGTTGTTATAACTCAACATACATTCACTTATAACTGTAAGACAGTTATACTACAAGATTTTAAACAAACTAATGCTAAATTGGTTTCAAATTCACAAAGTTAAAAAATTAAAAGATTAGAAATGATCGAATGTACCTGTTACAGAGTAAGTTTCTAGAGATTTTCTATATATATTATAACCTATAAGGAGGTTATGTTCTGAAATGAATTTTATCAGATTTAAGGCACACAATACACTCAATATAGTCACGCACTATTATTTGTAACAGTTTCACTGTTAACTTCACAAAACAAAGGTTACTAGTTTTTAAAATAACCAAGTATAATTTAAATTGTTTAACAAAATATTTAAAGAAAACATTAACCTTAATAAAAGTTAGGTATTGTGATAATAAGATGAGAACTTGATATGCAGTTCAAGCTCACAGCTTACTCACCCACTTTGTAAGTAGGTAGTCTAACAAAGTGTTGAAAAAAAGTTACCCACAATAAGTGACTTTTTACAACAAGGCTAAAAATAACGCTAAAAATACATAAATGTGAAACCGAATCAAATAAAAAATAGGGGACAAAACACAGAATCATATAAACATATAAACACAAGAATTCCGAATAGGAAAAGGCCAAAACTTACCAAATATTTGTGCAGATACAATTTAGAATTTAAAATTTAGTATTTTTGCATGCCGCTATACGGTGGTATGAAGGGCTGAAAAAAATGCAAAAAGAGATTATTACATGCGTCTGGCACTCGCATAACCAATTAGCGTCCTGGGGGGTCTCGGACGGAAAGGTTCTCTTGAAATCCAAGATGAACACCCACAAAGCACACACACAAAGGTTCGGGTAGCTAGCCTAACGTTGGTCGCCAATTTGTAACCGCTTTTGTTAGAAGGGTCACTCACCGGACAGCCCGCGGTAGTTCGCACAAGAATCAGGGCGCCTTTGTCTGCAGAGGATTGATATGTGTGTGTGCCCTGCCGATGCCCCAGGAAATCAAGAAAACTCTTTCTCAGTTTCACAGATATATATTTTACACATAGGCCCTTATACAGAGTTGTACTAATCTTAGTTCTACAAGTAATAAATTAAGTGGGTTAACAAACAAAATATAAGTTCTAATTCTCCTAGTCACCGTCGTGTTTGGACTGGAACCAGGGGTAGATCCCTGGGTGCAGACTTCTCTCCCGGATGTGTTGGATTCACAAGGGCCGTCTTTCGGAGATGCTCACCAGAAAAAAAAAAGTATCAAAAATGGTATTGTTATCAAATGACAATTCAGTAGCCCTCTTTGTGACACAGTAACTGCTTAAGGTATGTTCGGCGCTTTATGGCCACCACCACTGGCACTCGCCTGTATCTGGCAGTGGAATTTCAAATGAGAAGAGGGGCTTTTCTTGCAATATCCAGGTACTCCTGGCGAGGGTAGTAAAAAAACTATACCAAGCGAAGCGACCCTGTGAAAAAGATTATCTTCTAAGATACACGTCCAGAACACACGATAAGGCCGAGATACAGTTTACAGATATAAAATATTAACTCACCACAAATTGCGGGCACGGTATATAAAAATTAATCTTCACAAGTAACTAACAACAGCAAAACTTAGTTCAAGATCTAATACAATAAGAGAAATGAAATTTCTATGAGTGAGACCGGCTTTATATATCCTATTTCAAGGTCTATAGGATATAACTAACCTACCCCCTTACAAAATAAGATAAACATCACGCCATTTTCAGAGACAACTAGAATTAAAAAGACTATTAATACATAGTCTATGATTAAAATCGATTTGAACCCGACATGAGCGCCACCCAGTGCCTAGTTGGAGAACACAGGACTCTTTGCGGACGATAATAGGCGATGGAGTAGTCAATGTTGCCCAAAGATGGCGCTATTCTAACAAAGCGAAAAAAAGTGTGTTACAGGGCAACTGTGTCATACTTTCTTGTGACCTTCCAGCTTAATATTCAGGCCTACTTAACATTAACCTAAAAAAAAATTATAAACGTAATTTAACTTTAAGCAACGGTTCTGTGTTATTCTCAACTTTAATCATTATCAATATTATTAAAGTTAAATATAACATACAATCGTTGCATAAAGTTAATAAATAAGCGTGTATCAACATGCCTTGCAAATATTTGCACTTATTGCCTTTGTAATGTTTTGTATTTAAGTCCTTCCTACTCCTTACTCCATCCTAAAGAGAAGAGGCATCCTCCATCATATGTCCTCCTCCTCGTGTACATATTAAAAAAAAAAATTATTTTTTTCTATTTTTAAGATAGACTGCAAGTCCCATATAGTCTTTCAAAGTCTAAATTTTAATTAAGTAAATAAATGAAAAGAACCGTTCTAAAATAGTTTCATTAAACTACAGAACATTATAATTTCAGACGAAACCTGTCAGCGCCTGGCACTGCCACAGGAACCTGGGACCATTGCATGACCTACGATACTAATTGGACAGAAGTCTTGAACACATTAAGTCCACCATCCTCTGAAACACCCTTGATACCATGTCAGCACGGTTGGGAATTTGACTTCACGGATATACCTTAGGAGACTGTAGCAACAGAGGTAAATTTCATCTCTTATGTGTATTAATTTTAAATGTTGTAGTTTAAATATAAATATAGGCTTCTACTAAGTAGGGAAGCTTTGAAATTTATATAGTAATGGTCTAATAAAGGCTGCTAAAGATAGTGATGACTATGAAAAGAGATCTATGCTAACATTAAAGGCTAAAAGTATGTTCGTTAGAAAGTCTTAATTCCGAAAATAAATACTTTATCGTTAGATTGATAAATATTTGTTTCAGACTCTGGATGTTTTCTATGTATATGTTAAGTGTTTGTTATGTTTATGTATTTATATCAGTCGTTAAGTACCCTTATTACAAGCTTTGCTTAGTTTGGTCCTAGATGATGTTGTGTGGAAGATGTCCGAAATATTTATTATTATTATTTTATTTTATTTACAAACCCGTCTGACCAGCATGGTAAGTAGGCCAAAACCTCCTTTCAAAAGAGAGGCCTGTGTCCAGCAGTGGACTGTTAAAGGCTGTTGATGATGATGATGATGATTTCATTATAGCCTTACTCATAAGGAAAACTATAAGGTATACATAATAATATCACATTACGACAAATGGGGACTGGATATACTCGTACATAAAAAATCTGCCAAGTGCGTGTCTGGCCACGCATAGAATAGGGTTCCGTAGTCATCCATAAATAGCACGTGGATTTACAATCATGCCCAACAGATAATTGATTGTTGTGATTGTATTAAAAAAAAAAGTTTTACTAGATAGGCCCCTATAACTCTCAAACTAACAAAATTTTCTAAGCAGTTATAGTTTTCACTTCAAGTTAATTACACGGACTACCATTAAGATTTTTTTTAGATTTTTTGAGCCAGTCGTTTAGTTTTTAGAGGAGGGGGACGCCCTGTTTTAACTAAAAAATGCTCTTTAAAGTTGAAAAACTCGTAAACGAATACCTAAATCAGAAAATCGTCTTAGCAACTAATGTTTCTAAGACCTATCTCATGATACTTCACAGATGGCTGGAAGGCACGAGAAAAAAAATCATTCCTATTTTACGTGTAAGGAAGATACCTCAAATAAAAACATTTTTAGTGATTTTATTGTAGCACTTTGTCGACGTGATAAAAGCACATATCCATGCAAAGTTTAATCTTTCTAACACTAACAGCTTGAACCATAAGTCGAGGACGGACGGACGGACATGACGAAACTATAAGAGTTTCGAGTCAAGAACTTCGGGACCGTATGTTTTTTCTGAGCAAGGTAAATTTTAAAACAAGCTGACGTAGTTGCGCTAGTCAGAGTGATGAGATTTAAATTGGCAATTTAAAATAAACCAGTTCTTGGTGAATTCCGTAAAAGCCCGTTCCAAACAATAAAACATTTGTCCTAAATATTTACGAAGAACATGATTTTTAAGACCGTTAAACAGCTGACGCTGGAAATGAAATGTGGTAATGATTTCTCAAGTATCGAGTACATACTACCGTAACAATGGTGTGGTGTACAACTGGTATTGTCATTTATCATACTAATGGCATGCAATCAACATAATAATTATTTCAATATTACTGGACCACATTAATTTAACTTTACCAAGATTTCTTCACCAAGTGAAAGACTTCACCGGACCAAGAAGTCCGTGTGGTGACGGATTAAGAATACAAAGTGTCACCACCCCTATTCATTTCATGGGTGTCGTAAGAGGCGACTAAAAGACCAAAATAAGCAGCTAACATCACTGCCAAGAGAAGGAAAACTTGAAACAAACCCTTTACCAACCCGTCTTGCCAGCGTGGTATAGTAGGCCAAAACCTCCTTTCTAAGGAGAGGCCTATGTCCAGCAGTGAACTATTAAAGGCTGTTGATGATGATTGATGAAGATTTCTGTATATTTTCACATAATTATACAACTACAAATTTTAAAACTTATAAATATACAGTGGCGTTATCTATCTGGAAATAGCGACAGCTGCTAAATAAATTTTAAAAGTTGTAAAAATAGCGGTTCATAACTCTTTTTCGATGTTTTTCTCACTGTGTACGTTACTTAACCATTTCAATCGGTCGATGTGGTCTCGGTCACCAAATTGCTTACCCTTATGGTCAATTTTACAGCTCTTTAGAGGTACTTTCTTTTAAAAGAAGCTGATCACTACTACATACCATAAAGGGTTTAGTTTCGTAACGAGATAACAATAACACAGCATCACTTTTCTTAGTTGAGCACTTAAATTTCACTTTCTTATCAATTCCTAGCTATTTACTATTTCAAATGTTTTTTTAACACGGAGCCGATTTTTTGTTTATTACCTCCACTTACCAATAGCTGGGGGAGGCGAGATTCGCGATTGCATTCTTCCGCCACCCCGACAGGTCTCGATCTGTCTCCACCAAAACAGATCCTGTTACAACGTGCTCGTCGGCCATTGGTCATGAGTTTCTTGTGACACAAAATAAAAACTGTACGTAGCCTCTCGGGCCTGTAGCTGTTCGGACGACGAATTCCCCAATATCGTCGTCCGCAGGCCACTTTTTAGGGCGGCCGGAAATCACTGAATGCCCTCCGGCACCTGGTAACACGGAGCCGATGTTAACAAGACGAACAGCGCCACCTATATTAACCTTGTAACCTTGAATAAAAACTGGTATCTTTAGTGACTTTTCAAAAACATTTCATCTCGTTACTACTAACTTTTGTGCATGATCATTGATAGGAATAGGATTGCTCTTTACTTTAGTTATAGACAATAGTTTAACAAGATAAATTATATCATTAGATTATATCGACGGGTGCAAAGTAAATAAAGTTATCTACAAAATGCTGATTTTTAGTTTATTGTACAAACGTTTTAAGAAAACAATTCTTTACAATATGACATTTTTTTTTTGCAAATATCACATTATTTCAATCAATTTTCGTACGTAAAAAAAGCCAACTACGTATATTCTTTCAAACACTACGAAGTACATACGACCAAGTAACGTTGGCCGCATTTACACGGGGCCGCGGAACTTTCCCCGGGCATACACAAAAGGACATCAGTCAGTTGACATGCGCTACGTCGGCTTGATTAGATTTTTGTTATTATTTATGTTAAATGGGGTTTTGTGTCTGATATCTGTGATATTTCGAGGGTTTGTTGTAGTCTTCATTTGAATTAGTAAAATCAATAAAGAACGACGGCAACTGTTGAAGCAATTATGGAGAACAGGAAAATAAGTCACTATCATGAAAACAGAAGATCTAATAAAACTCACAAAATTAAGTGATAATCGTGAAACTGCTGGTGTGAATTAATTTTGTTTAGTAAATATTCAAAGTTGTAAATGTGAAATTCTTAGATTTGTTGTTTAAAGAATAATAAATCTATAAGAGAGGTCATATTTTAAAATACCGACGCATAAACGACCATCTGCCACCTGAATCATTTTACTTCGCTATCATCGTAGATGTTACAATTTACTTCGGTTAATTTTGTGGAAAATGAAGTATCTACCTATTTGTAAGGTGTTTTTTAAGATTGTTAGGGTTAAATAGTCCTTACAAAGAACCCTTATAGTTTCACCATATCAGTTTGTCTATCCGCAGCTTAGCTTAGAGACGTTTGTTCCGACAAATGTCTGGAACAGCGAGAACGATTTTGATGGGACTTTCACTGATAGGTAGCTGATGATATAAGGAGTAATTTAGGCTACTTTTTTAAACTAGCTTCGTCCCGCGGCATTACCCGCAGTACGACAATAACCACGAGTAACACCGCGGAGTTAAGCTAGTATAAAATATAAAAAGAAAACATGACTACACGCAAAGTGGAGATGATTTTGTTTCTCGTTTAGGCTATATTATATCGTTGGAGAGGTATTTCAAAAATGTACAGAGTAGTTATAGGACATTCTTTTATTCAGTGCTCCGTTTACGAAATATTAAACTTTAAAGTGCAAATGTTTGTAGAGTCAAAAACTATCACGGCTAAGTTACTTGAGAGGCCGACTTGTGCTTAACCACTGAAAGAGAATGACCACTGAAAATGATTCAAAACGCAACTTCAGTGTAACTTATACATTGCCCGTTGGCTTAAGACAAATCTAGCCCTAGAAGTGTAAAAGTTTGCAAAACAATCATTTGTCCATCCATTGTCCACAACAACAAATTTGTCCATCAGTCACCAATTTATATAGAGCGCTTTGGATAAATATGATTAAAATACTGGGAACCGTTCAAAGGAGTTAAGATAACAAAAATAAGATAAACACAGCGGCTGTAATCGAAGGTGTCTGTAATCACGTAAAATCTTTTCAGCCTGTGGAGTCCCGTTATATAAGAAAAGACTCAAATAAATTTTACTTATCCGGTGGCTAGAACTTCTCAATTATATTCAAATTATATAAAGCATGTACAGAGGAAAATAATGTTTCAAAAGGGTTTAATCAACACATGAAAAATAAAGATGTTGCAAGGTCTCTAAAGAAACAGGATAAAAATCAAGCAACTGCACATCCTGACAGTGTAACTTCAGCTACTTTCGACTTTCAATTTTTTTTATCTACGCCTCATGGAGAAACAAATTTATTTTATTCCCCCTGTTAGCCCTAGTTTCAGGCCACATGTAACATATTCCTTTTTTAAAACCAATGGGTCTTAAAGCTCTTTACATGTTATGCACTTTTTATGTTTGAAATGTTATACACTGTAAAATTAAAGAAAGTTTATAATAAAATGAACTTGCTTCTCCCTGAGGCGTAGATAAAATAAATTGAAAGTCGAAAGTAGCTGAAGTTACACTGTCAGGATGTGCAGTTGCTTGGATTTTATCCTGTTTCTTTAGAGACCTTGCAATATCTTTATTTTTCATGTGTTGATTAAACCCTTTTGAAACATTATTTTCCTCTGTCCATGCTTGATATAATTTGAACATAATTGAGAAGTTCAAGCTACCGGATAAGTAAAGTTTATTTGAGTCTTTTCTTATATAACAAGACTCCACAGGCTGAAAAAAATTTACGTGATTACAGACACCTTCGATTACAGCCTTAATTCCTTTGAACGGTTCCAAGTATTTTTATCATATTTATCCAAAGCGCTCTATCTAAATTGGTTACTGATGGACAAATTTGTTGTTGTGGACAATTGATGGACAAATGATTGTTTTGCAAACTTTTACACTTCTAGGGCTAGATTTGTCTCAAGCCAACGGGCAATGTATAAGTTACACTGAAGTTGCGTTTTGAATCAATTTCAGTGGTCATTCTCTTTCAGTGGTTAAGCACAAGTTGGCCTCGCAAGTAACTTAGCTGTGATAGCTTTTGACTCTACAAACATTTGCACTTGAATGCAATTGCAACTGATGATGATGGATTCTAAATACAACGATTTGATAAAGCTTTGAGAGCAAAATTTAATACTTCCTAGGTATCACGAATTTTCTTTTATGAATCACGAAACTATAGAGAACGAGATTAATTTATTGTTACTTTTTTAATTATGTATCGATAATAATATATAATTAAATAGCTACGTAAGTTTAAATGTTGATTCAGGTTTTGGTTAATCATCACATAAAAAGAGTTATATATTTTGTTTCTGTGATTATTGTTTGACAAGCTAAAGTAAGTAAAATATGTGTATTTTTTTTTATCTAAATGTTATTACTTAATTTCTATTATTTTCAAACGTAATTGGAAAAAAAAATCCTAAAAAAAAAATATAACCAAGTTTTAATATTTCATTTGACCGCATTGTGTGTCATTTATTACTTTAGAAATACGACGCATAAAAAGCTATCTACATTATTATGTTCTGTAATAGATCTATTATTAATTAAAGGATGTTGGGTAGTATTTATCATTAAAATTAAATGTTTCAATAAAATCTTAATACAGTAAATTAAATCAAATTCAATTTATACACGAAATTTAAAGTCCCTCGTATATACGACCAAATGGCAGTTGACACAATTAGTATTATTTATAATACAATGTAGATGCGAACAACTGCAAAATTTCGTGAAATAACAAGAAATTCCTGAAATAAATATCATATATAAATGTGTAAGAGTGTAAAGATGTATTAATAAAATTTACAGAAAAATCGATTCACTAATTTAAAAAAAAACACACTTTTTAGATCTTTTCGCTCTCCTGTAAAGTAGCTATTTTGCAGATAACTCTTTTTACTTTGCACCCGTCGATATGTTGACAATAGGAGTTCCTCAGGGATCGATGTTGGGACCGTGTCTGTTCCCCATTATGTTGTAAAATTTCTGGTTGAGTAAAGTATAATATTTTCTTTAATAAACGATGAGAAATTCCATACTTGTATGAAAGGCAAGAAACATAGATCAACTTATAATAAATTAGATTATAATAGGTTGCTGTTAACCTTGGCAAAATGCTGGTTCTGCTTCACAGCTACACTGTAACGCAGTTGTTTTCATGTTGCTATGTGTCATGAACCAGTTTATTATTTGAATAACATTATTCACTTTTTATAATATAATGGGCATAATGCTGTTAATATTAGTTACGATATTTTTTGTTGATTAAATTTTGTGCTTTTATAAATGTGAGAATTCAGTGTCTATTGTGTAAATGTTTTTGTTGAATGGCAAATCTGGGTATGTTATGCTCGCCTAGTAACTAAGTAAATTGATTTGATAATTCCTTAGTCCTTGTCATGCTAGGACGCTAGCGGAGCCACGGGCATCAGCTAAATAAGATATATTTAGGCCTACCAAAGTTGCTCTACTCCGCCTGATGGAAAGTACAAGCAGAATTCAGAAGTAGGGTGACACAGGATGCTATTGTATCATTGATTGGGCTGGTCTCCCGCTTACTAACGAACTACGACAGCAGAAATTCTTACGTTTTTAGGTTGCTCTTTTGTATAAGGTAGTACTGCCTCGGTCGAGACGGCCCATTCGTGTTGAAATCAACCTGGCTCTCATCATCATCATCAACAGCCTTTAACAGTCAACTGCTGGATATAGACCTCTCCTTAGAAAGGAGGTTTTGGCCTACTATACCACGCTGGCCAGACGGGTTGGTATAGGGTTGGTTTCAAGTTGGGGTGCTGCTGGCTAGAAAACCTCCACGTGGTGCACCCTGGGCGCTGGCGATAGCACTGTTCCTCCTCATTTCCTCCGCGTTATCTGGAGGGGAGGATTATCGCCAGCGGCTAATATTCTAGCTGGAGAGGAAGCCATGACATCGGCTCTCGGGCAAGGCCCGGCCAGCGGGGTGGGCGTGTCTGCCGGTTGCCCTGCTGGCTCTTCGCTCCTCGGAGCATGGAGGAGGAAACCTCGTTAAAAAACCGAAGGTGGGACCCTTCATGGGTCGGAGTTTCTCCCGCTGATAGCGGTGGAGAAAGGATGGCGGGCTCGGCGTGTACTTACACTACCACCGAGCAGGCAGGGGGACGTAGTCCTCTTGCCACCGTCGGCATAGCGTAATCCCGAGAGAAGTGCTGTGGTCAAGTCTCGCGGCTTTGATCGGGGACGTGGGTCTTGGCTTAACCGCCCGGACCGCGAGGAAGAAAACCTCTCTAAAAAATTACCCCGAATCCCAAGTTCTGGTGCGTGGCCAGGGGATGCATGGCTGATGGGAAGTTCAGTCGTAAGCGCACCCCAAGCCGAGGTACCTGCGGACCCCTCGGCTGGGTTAAAAATTTTCGCTTGCCCGGGTATTGGGGGATCTCTGCCCGGGTCGACTTTTATTTCTCCCCCAATCGTGGGACTACTATGGAAAGTGATAAATTAAATTTACAGAAAATACGATCGGAAAATTCAAACGGAAATACGGCTAGCACAACGGACACTGATGGGAAGAAGAAAGGAAAGGCAAAGAAGGGCATCCTGAAGAGGAGCTCTTCTGGAGCGGATGTCTCGAAGGAGGCTGTGGTGGCACTCGGGCCGCCCACCTCGGTGGGGCTCCCAGCAGTCAAAGGGACTACTGGGAGCCAAAGAAGAGGAAGAGACGGGCGTTTCGAGCGTGAACGCTCTAAGTCGGCGGTCGCGCGCAGGAGCGACAGCCGAAAGCGGGAGGCAAAAGACCCGGACAGCGACTCGTCCCTGGATACGCCAGTTGCGAAGGGCGTCCGCACCGACGAGTCGCGAGCCCCTGTGTCACTGCCGACGGACTCCGTGTTCTCGAATGCGGAGTCCTACAGGAGGAACAGGGCGGGCAATGAAGCCGAAGCGGAGGAGGAGATCGCCGATCTCCTACTAAAGATTCGGGAGCCGGTGGAGGGGGAACCCCCCAAAGCTCCCGTGTCCGTGCAGGAGAGGGCGAGCGCGGCGGTGGCCATAATCAACAAAGTGGCCATCAAGTCCACGAACCTGAAGGGCGTCTTCGTGAAGGCCCTGAAGGACTCCTCCTCCGCCCTGTCGAAGGTAGTGGGGACCCTGTGCGGGGACATGGCGCGCCTCGACGAGGCCAACACCCGCCTGACGGCCCAGATAGCGGACCTGAGTGCGCAATTCGCCCAATTCCGGGCTCAGCGTGCTCAGCCGGCCGAGCAAGGGGCTCCGGCCCCGGCCTCGGCCAGGCCGTCTCGGTCGAGGGCCCAGCCCCCGCCCGGGCCATCTGGGGCAGAGGCCCCGGCCCCGTCCGGACCGTCTCGGGTAGAGGTCCCGGCCCCGCCCGCGCCGTCTCGGGTAGAGGTCCCGGCCCCACCCGCGCCGTCTCGGGTAGAAGTGCCGGCCCCGCCTGCGCCGTCTCGGCCGGAGGCCCCTGCTGGCGGCGAGTTCCCTGACGCCATGCTGCGTCAGGCACTCGACGCTATGACGCGGATGCTGGACGGGCGACTGGCCGGCCTGGAGGCGAGGCTTCCCCCCGCGCCAGTTGTCCGCCCCCCGCTCGCGTCGCAGAGGCCCCCGGTTGCCACCCTGGTGGGAAGCCGCGTCACCTACGCGGCGGCGATGGCGGCCCCGGCTCCCCAAAGGCAACAACAACAGCCGAAGAAGGGGGCCGGAGCACCGGCCCAGGCGCCGGCCAAGGCACCGGCCAAAGCGCCGGCCAAGGCACCGGCCAAAACGCCGGCCAAGAAGGGGCCTCAAACGGCGCCCTCAAGTGGAGCGGACTTCCCCCCACTTCCCGCTCCGGCGCCTCCGACGGGGTCCTCGGGACCAGCCACCTCTAATGAGGATTGGCAGGTTGTGGGGGCCTCGAAGAGGCGGGGGCAGCGGCAGCGAAAGCGGGCGAGGAAGGCCGCCCAAGGCGCAGCCCAAGCCCCGCAGTCGCCGCCGGTGGCGGCAGCGGCCTCTAAAAAGAGGCCGCGGAAGCTGCAGCCGCCCAAGACCGCGGCTGTAGTGGTGACCGTGTCGCCGGAGGCGGCCAGTGGCGGGCTCACCTACGCGGCCCTGTTCAAAGGGGCCCGTCCCGGGCTCGTCGCTGAATTCGGGGCTGCGGGGATGAGGCTGCGCCGCGCCCAGACGGGAGCTCGAGTATTCGAGTTCCCGGGGGCTGAGGGCGCCAAGACGGCAGATACTTTTGCCGAGAGGTTGCGGGAGGTGTTTGCCGCCCAGGACGGTGTTAAGATCGCCAGGCCCACCAAGTGCGCTGAACTGCGCATTTCGGGTCTGGACGACTCTATCACGTCGGAGGATGTCCGCGATGCAGTCATGGAGAAGACTGGCTGCACCGCGGGCACCATCCGAGTCGGCACCGTCCGGCCGGGCCCGGGAGGCCTCGGCTCGGTGTGGGTCAGCTGTCCCGTGGCGGCGGCCAAAGTTTTGGCCGACGCCGGGAGCATGCTCGTCGGCTTCGTGAATGCCAGAATCACGGTTCTGGCCGCGAGGCCGATGAGGTGCTACAAGTGCCTCGTCGCGGGACACACTCGCACCAAGTGCGAGAGCTGTTTTGACTGCAGCGAACTTTGCTTCCGCTGCGGTCAAACCGGGCACAAGGCGGCAGAATGCTCTGCCGCCCCTCACTGCCCGATGTGTGCGGCGGGTAAAAAGCCCGCCAATCACCAGATGGGGCAGGGGGGCTGCAAGCCTCCCCGCGCTTCTCGGCAGACGCCGGAGGCTAGCCCGGCGACCCAGGCTGCCTCCGACGTCGATCAGGCGACGACGTCGTCGCCCATGGAGGGGGTTGTAGAGACGACCCAGTAATGGATCAAGTCTCCAACCTCCTGGTCCAGACGAACCTCAACCACTGTGCCGCGGCGCAGGATCTCCTCCTGCAAACGATGGCGCAGTGGTCGATAGGTGTTGCCGTAGTCGCGGAGCCCTATTTTGTCCCTCCCCGTCCAAATTGGATGGGTGACTGGGACGGCTCCGTGGCAGTCGTCAGCTCCACGGCGGCTCATTCCCCGCCCTTGTCGCTAAGAGACAAGGGTACTGGATATATTGCCGTCGAATGGGGGGGAAACACCATTTATGGTGTATATTTCTCCCCCAACCGGAGTCTGAGCGACTTCGAGGTCTTCCTCAACAACCTGGAGACCTCGATACGGCGATTGGGGTCTGGGCACGTCCTCGTGCTGGGGGACTTCAATGCAAAGTCCATTGCGTGGGGTTCCCCGGCGACGGACGCCAGGGGCGAAGCCGTTGAGGAGTGGGCGGCGTCGGTGGGCCTCTGTTTGCTGAACAGAGGCGCCACCAACACGTGCGTGCGACAGCAGGGGGGGTCGATAGTGGACCTTTCGTTCGCTACCCCTGCAGTCGCCGCACGAGTAAGGAACTGGAGTGTCCTGGATGAGGTCGAGACGCTCTCGGATCACCTTTATATCCGATTCGAGCTCTCCCGGTCCCAGGACGCCAGTAGGGGTCACGCGGCGCGGCGTCCCTCCCGTTTTCCGCGGTGGGCTGTCGCCAAGCTGGACAGGGACCTACTAGAGGAGGCGGCCATTGTTTGCTCTTGGCTGTCTCCGCAGGCCCCGACCGAGGAGGTCGACGCGGGGGCTGGTCGCTTCGCCGATGCGTTAACGCTCATCTGCGATGCGGCCATGCCCCGCGTTCGTGGCCGTCGGCCTCCTCGGAAGGAGGTCTACTGGTGGTCCCAGGAGTTGGCGGACCTCCGTGCGGCCTGCGTACGTGCCCGGAGGTCCCACACCCGGAGTCGGCGACGTCACCGCGGAGGCGGTGAGGAGGTGGACCGGCTTCACGAGGAGTACCGAGCAGCTCGGGAAACTCTGAGGCTGGCCATCTGCCGCGCCAAAGACGCGTCCAGAGTGGAGATGCTGGAGAGTCTCGAGCGTGACCCCTGGGGTCGGCCTTACCGTGCGGTGCGACAAAAGCTCCGCACACAGGGCCCCCCCCTTACGGAGACTCTCCAGCCCAGCTTCCTGCAGGAAGTGGTCGAGGGCCTATTCCCACAGCAGGCGGAACACACACCCCCGTCGATGGCCCGTCGTGGTCGTCGTCGGGACAGCGTGGGTGATGTGCCGCCTGTCAGGGAATCGGAGGTAGGGGCGGCTGTTCTACGGATTCGGTCCAAGAACACCGCCCCCGGGCCGGACGGGGTTCCAGCCCGAGTGATGGCCCGTGCCCTCGACTACATGTCGGACCACCTCAGGGGAGTGTTGGACGCTAGCCTGGCGTCCGGACTCTTCCCTGAGCGTTGGAAGTGCGGGAAGCTGGTACTGATCCAGAAACATGGACGGCCTGCCGATTCGGTCGCGGCCTACAGGCCCATCGTGCTGCTGGACGAGGCGGGCAAGTTGTTTGAGAGGGTTCTCTCTGTCCGCATCGTCCGGCACCTCAGCGAGGTGGGGCCCGACCTGTCGGACGCCCAATTCGGCTTCCGAGAAGGGCGTTCGACGGTCGACGCGATCCTGCGCCTGAGGGCCGTGACCGAAGAGGCGGTGAGAGGCGGCGGAGTGGTGTTGGCGGTGTCATTGGACATCGCCAACGCCTTCAATAGTCTGCCATTCGGCTGCATCAGGGCCGCACTCCAATACCACGGAGTGCCAGGGTACCTGCGGCGGCTGGTGGCAGACTATTTAGAGGAGCGTACCGTCGAGTACGAGGACCGAGATGGCGCCTTGAGACGCAGGGCCATGTCGTGCGGTGTTCCACAGGGGTCTGTCCTAGGACCACTCCTGTGGAACATGGGATACGACTGGGCCCTACGAGGGCGTCTCCCCCCCGGGCTGGGTGTAATCTGTTACGCAGACGACACCCTGGTCACGGCCCGGGGGGCAAACTTTGAGGAGGCGGCGCGCCTGGCCACCACGGGAGTCTCCCGGGTGGTCGGGCGCATCGAGGCGTTGGGTCTGCGGGTGGCTCTGGAGAAGACGGAGGCCCTGCTATTTCATGGGCCCCGTCGCGGCCCGCCCGCCGGCGCCTCGATCGAGGTCAACTCGGTCCTCGTACCGGTCCGGGCCCAGATGAGGTACCTGGGTCTGGTCCTCGACGGTAGGTGGCTCTTCGACGAGCACTTCCGACAGCTTGGACCTAAATTGGTGGGCACTGCCTCCGCCCTAGGGCGACTTCTGCCCAACTTGGGCGGGGCCAGTGTCCCCACTAGGCAGCTGTACACGGGGGTTGTCCGGTCAATGGCACTTTACGGTGCACCGGTGTGGGCGGCGGCTCTGTCCGCCCAGAACAGGGCGCGCCTCTGGCGCCCCCAGCGGATACTGGCGGTCAGAGCCATACGTGGATACCGCACGGTGTCCACAGAGGCGGCGTGTGCCTTGGCCGGAACACCCCCGTGGGATTTGGAGGCGGAAGTGCTCGCCGAAGTTTATCGGCGAGTGGCTGACTTCCGGGCGGAGAGCGGATTTCGCCCTCCGCCCGAGGACGTGCGCGAGTGGCGCGAAGCCGCTCGCCGAGCCACCATGCTGAGATGGTCGCTCCGGCTGGAGACCCCACGCGCTGGCTTCGCCGCCGTGGAGGCTCTTCAGCCGGTCATCGAGGAGTGGGCAGGGCGGCAGCACGGGACCCTTTCCTTCCGGCTGACGCAGGTACTTTCCGGGCACGGTTGCTTCGGAAAGTACCTGCACTCGGTCGCTAGGAGGGAACCGAGTCCCGCCTGCCACCACTGCGACTGCAGTGAGGACACGGCCCAGCACACGCTGGCGGTCTGCCCCGCTTGGGCGGCGCAGCGCCGGGTCCTCACTGCAGTCATCGGAGGGGATCTCTCGCTGCCGGCCGTCATAAGATCGATGGTCGGCAGCGACAGTTGTTTTACCGCGGTCGCAACCTTCTGCGAGGACGTAATCTTGCAGAAGGAGGTGGCGGAGAAGGCCCGGGAGGATGCCATCCAATCGGACCCGATCCGCCGCCGGCGCCCCGGGCGGCGGAGGCGCGCATACCTGCGTCTCATGCCGCCCTGAGAGTGGCCGCGGATGGGCGGGACGGGTTTCCCGTCCGTCCGCAGTAGAGGCCAACCGCGAGGGGGCGACGTCCGCGTGTGACCGGACGTTGCCCAACTAGAGAGTCGAGCGAAGAGTTGGTGCCCGCAACAGTGCGGGCAGGCGCCGGTTGGAGTCCAGAAGGAAATCCCCTCCCTGGACTCCTTCCAATACAAAGGCGCAGAGAGGGTCACACCGTGTGGTTTTAGTCGGTTCGAGTCCGACACACCACCCCGCCGTAACCCCCGACGGGGTGACGGTCCGCGGGGATTTCCACACGTAAAAAAAAAAAAAAAGGGTTGGTTTCAAGTTTTCCTTCTCTTTGCATTGATGTTTTCGAGCGTAGTTTATCCCTAAGTCACCTTTTACGACACTCGCGTGATGAAAAGGGGTGGTGACACTCTGTATTTTTAATGACACCTGGCTCTACTATCTTGAAAACTTTACCATACAACCATATTTCTCACACATAAATATTCTTTACAGAGAGAATGGGTCTGCGATCGTGCTAGCTATGTACCCATAGCTCAGTCACTTTTCTTTACCGGTTCAGTCGCGGGAGGTTTTCTGTTCGGATGGATAGCTGATCGCTTTGGCCGAGTTCCTGCTTTGGTAGGTATGTTGATTATTATTTTGGGATACCTTCTTATTTTTAAACATTTAATATGGAGGTCTCTCTTTTATTTGTTCTTTTCAAAAGTTATTATAATCTATTTTACGAAACAATTTAAAGGTTCTTTTAATTTATCCTTTGACCACTTAGTGAAATATTATGTCATGAACTTTATGAAACTTGTGATATTTTATCGATATATTCATGCGTTATATGCTCTTCATTCATGATGCTTGTTTACATACCCGAAAAATGCTTTACAAAATGATGACAACTTTTATTTCATTATGTTTATTTATTTTCTTCTTCCTAGCCATTATTCCCAAGTTTATTTGGGGTCGGTTACTAGTTCAACCGGTTTTCCTGAATTTCAGTTTTTCCACGGAGTGACTGGCATCGAATTTCAGTTCTCTCTTAGGGTTGCGGAGGTCCTTCCGCAACCCTAAGAGAGAACTGAAATTCGAAGGTTGAAATAGTTGTCAGTATAATCGAGGGCACTGACTTCCCAATAACGATTGCCATAGATGTTCATGAAAACCGGGACCGACGGCTTTACGTGCTCTCCGAGGCACGGGCGTGAATCACCGCCAAACTTCCAAACTCCGGCCTTCTATTAGGAATTTTCTAAGAAAAATCTAAAACCACTTTTTGGCCCGACCTGGGATTTGAACCCAGGACCTCTTGATTAGCAGTCGCATACGGCATTATTGTTATTTATTTATTAAAACATATTTACACAGTAAACACAAACAGTTATAATAATAATTATATAGGATTTGGTATTTGTGATCCTACTCCTATAAAAATTTGCACAACATTTGAAATCATTTTTTGTATTAAAAAATGTAAACGGCAATAAAACGATAAATATAAATTATAAACGTCAAATGTATATTATAATTTTAAATTTTAAATTATAATAAATATTTAAGAAATACAATCAAAACTAAAAATTACCAGCATAATATAATCAAATTAAAATAACTTAAAAAAACTATTCTTTGTATTCTAAATTTAGTGTTAGAATTTTTAAATGACTAAATTTTTCCGATTATAATTCTCGTCAATTCACGTAGGGCCTATGAGCCTAATCCATGGCATACACATAGCTATATTTCTTCAGTGCCCCGGAGACAGTCATTCGCAATTGTCAATGTTTACGTCATTGACCGTTACAATTGAAGGTGCGAATGATGGAGCTTCATACGAATCGTCAATTGCTCGGGAATCGGGACGGGAGCGTGACGTAAAATGTCCGTGACCTGAATATCAGTTTTCCACAGGGCGACTGGCATCGGACCTCAGCAACCCTAAGGGAGAACTGAAATTTAAAAGTTGAACTAGTTGTCAGTTGCACTGACTTCGCAACAAGGATTGCCAAATATGTTCATGACAACCGGGACCGACGGCTTAACGTGCTCTCCACGACAACAACGAAAAACCCAACAACACTTTTTGGCCCAACCCGGGATTTGAACCCGAGACCTATTGGCAGTCGCATACACTAACCACTAGATCAACGAGGCAGAAACAATGAACATGAACAATTCTACAGCATGTAAATAATATTAAATTTATTTATTTAAATTGATGGAACATAATACAATGTTAACGAGTGGAATCAATGTTATCGGCATTCTTAAGCTGTCTTGTGCTAACAATTTATCCTTTAATGATGAATTTCAATGAAAAGCCAAACTAGAACCGTGTTACTACTTTATATTATATTAGGTATTAGAATATAAGTATAGGAATATAAGGCGGCGCGTTGGGAGACAAGCGAAACAAACGAGATCTTCGATAATACTCCGTTTATTAATATAATATTCTTATTATATAAGGTTACAATACATCGCTAAGATGTACATGAATACTACACACACTACAGGAATATCAGTGACTATATAAATAAATATATACTTACAAATATTATAAAGCTTTGTTTGTTTGAACGAGCTAATCTCAGGAACCACTAGTCCAATTTCAAAAATTATTTCTCTGGTAATTAGTCCATTTATCGGGAAAGGCTATAGACTAGATATCATCTCGCTAAGATCAACAGGAGCAGAGTAGCAATGAAATTTTTAAAAAAGGGTAAAAGTTATTTCATTTGAGAGCTTATTTTGCGTGCTCTGCGTTAATTGTTAAATATATGTGTCTTATAGAAGCAAACATAGCAATATCCACTTTTTTTTCAAACCGACCTATTTACAGCGCCACTGTCTACGTGAAACTCTAAAAGTGTTTTATAAAAAATACCACAAATATTTAATAGTGTTTTATAAATTTTATAATATAATTTATTCAAAAACCTATAGGTATTGATACAAAAATGTGTTTTATTTAATAAGCCCAAAATTGCAATGAATGGAGATTGCTACATTTGCTTTTATATGACTCTTAAGTGAAAATAATGTAGGAGATAATTATTCCTCTTCTTAAAAAGTTCTAAAAGCAGTACGCAACAAAATATGTTTATCTTTTAAGGTTGGCCCACTCTAACTTTTTATTTATTTATTATGGGAAACAAATTTGTTTCTGCGGGATAACAGCGGGCTACGGGCAATGGAAAACGCATACGGGACTACGTTAGTCTAGTCGACAAGTTGAAAATGGTACAAAATAGAGATACTGCTCTTAAAATTATGTGCGATAGCTCATTGGATCCGGAATGACGTGTATTAGCATGTAACACCTTTTTTTTAACCTTAATTTTACGAGATAATAACCCAGTATTCAGAATGGATTTTATGTATCTGTAGCGCCATCTTTGGTAAACCGTAACTATTTCTCCGCTGTCTGCCGACTGCATTTTTGATTTGTTTTCACTAACGAAGCGAGAGGTGGCGTTCATGTCATTTGTTAAATAAGGTTTGACCAAAAAGATCTTCAGGTCTATGGTAGATATTTAATCTGTGTTCTGGTTTGTCTTTGGAAATCGTATGATGTTGTTTTATTTTATAAGAGGGTGGGATTTTTATTCCAGAAAAGTCCTTGAAATACCATATAAAAGCCAGTATTAGTTCCTCGAAGAGACCATTCTCTGTGTCTCTGTGAACATACTGTGATTCTGCCCGTCGTAATAAAAAGTTGTGAAGAAATCTCTGCTGATCTGTCCCGCTATTGAAGTGGTGAGAAATTGAATTCTTTTTTTACTGTATTTCTTCGGTTTATTTGTTTGTGAGAATATTTGCTTAGGATGTTAATCTTTTTTCTAGGGTCCAAGGTTTTGTCCAAGGACTTGTCCAGATATCCGTCTAAGGATTTGTACATCGGTTTACTTGCTGGGCCTACAGTGTGGCAGTCTCGAGAGCCGCCTGTTCCGCGGTAGCACATCTCCTGCCAAAGAGGTTTTTCTTGGGCTCTGTGTGGGTGAACAAGCTCGCAGAGGCCTACGGCCTGAGGGAAGACCATCCGCACGTACCACGCTCTCCCTAGACTTGCCATAGGATCACGTATGGTTTTTTTTGTAATCTAATAATCATATCTCTGGTTAATATCCTATTTTTGTTCGCCGGTACGCGTACTCCGAGGACATACAATGAGGGACCCCAGGGACCACAGCGGGGTAGCCGTGTTAAATCGACTGACGCCTGCACGTCCCGGTCGAGCCCCCTTAAATCCAGGGAGGCTTAAGTGATAAACTTTTTATCGTCAACCCTCTAAATTAGATATAAGAATATAGGCTATAAGAATCTAAATTAGCTATAAGAATATATGTAAGATACTTGTTACTGTATTGTTTTAACTGAATTATAGATATGTGTGTGAACCTGAAGTGTCTTTTCCTTGAAGAGTAACCTGACCGCCCATCTGCACACTTGCACACCCACATCTTTTCTTATCTCTTAGTTTTGCTTCGAATTTAAATTCTACTTTTGAACGGCGCCCTGAGCATCTCTTGTTCTACTGACTGTGTCGTCGGTGAGTAATTCCCCCTGGTAGGGCTAGGGCCTACTAAAAACCCCCCTTTACCGGGGCTAGGGGTTACAAGCACATAAAAAATTGAAAAAGTTATAAACAATTAAAGATGAAAATAAAAAGCATTTCGTTCGAATTTTTTATTGTTAATTTTCCTCCTCTTTCAAAATCTTTTTTTGAAATTTCTTGAATATTAATAGTTTAAGAAATATTGGCAAAAAAACGAAATGCTATTTTTCTCATCTTCAATTGTTTATAATTTTTAAATTTTTTATGTGCTAATACACGCTTTTGGCACATTTTACTAGGCGTCATTCCAGATCCAATGAATTATCGCACATAATTTTAAGAGCTGTATCTCTATTTTGTACCATTTTCAACTTATCGACAAGACTACGTGGGTCATCTCGTCTACGTATATTATTAAATAACTATGTTAATTAGTCTGCAATGCATTTTTGCAATACAAATTGCGGTTAGATATTTTTATATATTTTTTTTTTAACTGCCAGGTTGGTCTAGCGTATGCGGCTGCTGATGGAGAGGTCTCGGGTTCGATTCCCGGGTAGAACCAAATGTTTTGTGTGATCCGCCAATATTTGTTTCGGAGTTTGGGTGCTTTATATATATAATATGTATGCATTTACAAAAGAAAAAGTATGTTTATGTATTTATATTAGTTGTCTAGTACCCATAGTACAAGCTCTGCTTAGTTTGGGACTAGATGGCGTTGTGTGTAAGATGTCCGCAATATTTATTTATTTAAAAATATATATTTAACTTTGATTTCAGGTACCAACTTGGTAGGCGGAATCGGAGGTATAGCAACTATATTTACTACCGGCTTGTGGGACTTCATTCTCTGCAGATTTTTGGTTGGGATGTCTTTTGATAATTGCTTCATGATCGTCTACATTCTAGGTAACTAGACTTCCTTCTATTCATTACATGCTTTTGAATAGAGTTTTGTTCACTGGAATAGAATAGAATATACTTTAACATAATACAGTTTACATTTAAGAACATATTATTATATAACCCTGTATAAATGCCGACCTTATCGTTATAAAGAAAATTTATTTTAACAATAAGCAGATTTTTTTCAATGAAGTTTTCCGAGTAATCTTATTTCACATGCCTCTATAACACCTGAACTAACAAATATATCTAAGCCGTTATAGTTTTCCTTTAAAGTTCATCACATGGACATTACATGGGTATAGATTTTGGAGACGGGAAACTACCTACCATTATGGGTGACTACGGAACCTAGGGCCTGACACGCATTTGGTCAATTTTTTTATATAAAATCTACTCGCATCAAAACTGCTAAATGAATTCTTTTTTTTTTCTCAATTACATTTTTTATCATCCTTAAACCTAAGGATGATAAAAAAGGCAGCTGTGCATGGATATGTGTTTCTATCACTGCGACAAAGTACTACAACGAAACCATGAAAAATATTTTTATTTGGGGTACCTCCCCTACACGTGAAGTTGGGATGTTTTTTTTTCTCGCGTTTACCCCATCGTTAGATAGGTCTTTTAAAAACATGGTGACATTTTTTAGGTTAGATTTTCGTATGCGAGTTATTAAACTTTAAAGGTTTTTTTTTTTAAAACAGGTCTGCCCCACCTCCAAAAGCTAACCCACAGGCTTGAAAAATCTAGAAAATTTCATGATGATAGTCCATGTGTCATCACATAGACTACCATCATGAATTTTTCTTTAATGTAAAACTATAACGGCTTAGATACCTTTGTTGGTTCAGGAGTTATAGAGCCCCAACTTGTGTAATACGCTTACTTGGAAAACTTCGTACAAAAATGACGAAATAATAAGTAAACATAACAACTGTCTATTGGACATCGCTTGGCATTGTATATGACTGCAGAACCCTATTTTATGCGTGACCTGACACGCACTTGACCGTTTTTTTTTAATAAAAATATTTCTCTCTCCTAACGTCGACATTGCACTAAATGCCGTTCGAATTCATAAGTAAGTTCTTATCTGGCGTCTGATTCTTCGCGTCCTCTTTCTTCCTCTATAAATGTAATAAATACTAGTAACACATATCCTTTCGTGATTTCAGTTCTCGAATACATAGGACCTAAGTACCGAACGTTTGCCGCAAACTCAGCTTTTGGAATCTCTTTTGGAGGTGGAGCAGTATTGTTGCCATGGATCGCGTATTTTATTGCCGATTGGCGCGTATTCACATGGGTTACTTCACTACCTATGTTCATCGCGTTGCTGGCACCCTGGATACTACCAGAAAGCACTAGGTTAGATCTAATATATAAAATTCTCGTGTCACAGTTTTCGTTGCCATACTCCTCCGAAACGGCTTGACCGATCTTTATGAAACTTTATATGCATATTCAGTAGGTCTGAGAATCGGCCAACATCTATTTTTCACACGCGGGCATCAGCTAGTTTATTATAAGTATATGTATATTGAAGCACTCATAGTCAAGTTGCCTTAAGTAATTAGAAAAACTCTCCAAGGGTGAGCAACGAAAGCGCGGTCAGTACCTAGGTGCCGTCATTTTAACACATTTCTAGAAAATGTACATATCATCAATCATCATCAACAATGCATAACGTTCCACAGCTGTGCACAGGTCTCCTCTCTCAGGAGTGAGCTCTCCTCTGGCCGAGTAAGGGTTGAAGACTGGCCAGACAGCGTTGTGGCTACCTTATCTTTCCGTTGGATGCTTTTAAACCGCCCAAAGGCGTACAACTTAGCTTCACGACTGTTATCCTGTGATCCTCCTTGGACCAACTGCTTAATGTGACCTCCAAATCACGGAGCGCTCATGGTAACTTGTCACCGACGGTCTTCCTCGGTAATTTTTGTAATCACCTACGGCATCTTTGCTATAATCGCCTCCCAAGATGTACTTACTAATAGGTAGTAGAGCCGGGGCAGTACTACCCTTACACAGAAGAACAACCTAAAATGATAGCATTCGTGCTATCTTCTATCGTTGGTTAGAGTCAGATCAAAGACCCAATCATCCTGCATCATTAAGCCGCCATGGTGTGCCAGCCAGAAGCCAAAGGCCAGAGGATGGTGGTCCCTTCTCCTAGATTCTACTCAGTTTTCCATCAAGCAAAGTAGAGTCATTTTAATTGACTTAAAAAAAAGCTGTAGCCTGTTTGATCCAAATGTACATAAATTATCTTTATTAGCTTTTTGTACATATGTAATGTTCATTATATAATGTACATAAATTATCTTTATATTAGTAATCACGGTAAAAAGTATCCTTTCCCGAGGTTCCATCTACCTCTATTCATCAAAATCGGTTCATCGGTTTAGGCGTGAAAACGTAACAGACAGACAGAAAGACAGAGTTACTTTCGAATTGAGATGATGCATACAATATTGTCCAGTTTATATTTTGCAGGTGGTTGGTCAGCGTTGGTAATGTCGACAGAGCCGTGGAAGTGTTAAAAAGTTTTGAGAAAATAAACAAATTGAAAATCCCTGATAATGTCATGGACGAATTTGTTGTAAGTTATTTTTGTTAAGTTATTATTATTTTGCCTGCCTGGTTGGTCTAGTAGTTAGCGTTTGCAACTGCTAATCAAGAGGTCTCTGGTTCGACTCCCGGGTCGTGCCAAAAGTGTTGTTAGATTTTTCTTAAAGGAAATTCTTAATAGGAGCCCGGAGTATGATAGTTTGGCAGTGATTCACGACGACGGACCGACGACTTAACGTGCTCCAAAGGTGAGGACCTTTGGAGCACGTTAAGTCGTCGGTCCCGGTTGTCATGAACATCTATGGCAATCGTTATTGAAAAGTCAGTGACCTCAAATATACTGACAATTAGTTCAACCTTCGAATTTCAGTTCTCCCTTAGGGTTGCGGAGGTCTGATGCCAGTCGCTCCGTGGAAAAACTGATATTCAGCTAAAACCAGTTGAAGGTTGAAGTTTGACCTTTGTAGAAAAAAGAATATTTGTGATAAAGATAAGATTTTATTAAAAAACTAATTTAGTATAACTACTTTGACAGTTATTAAATTATCAGACACTATCATTCAAACCTGCAGACCCTGAAATAAGCGCGATTAACCAAACAAAGACATGCTACAGCTGATAATGTATATTTTTTAAATCGGTATTATGTAAGTAGTTCCTTTCGCCCGCGGCTCCGCCCGTGGTAATGTCGATTATTGCAGTTAAAAGTAGCGTATGTGTTCTTCTGATATATAAGCCATATTACTGTAAAGTTTCATCCAAATCCGTTTAGTAGCTTTTGCGTGAAAGAGCAACAAACAAAAATAGTTGGTGAATGACTCGTTGGTGCGAGTGAGACAGGAGACCCAACAATTCTGCATCATTCACCCTGCCTCTGGAGCCCGGGAGAATGATGCAGAATTATCTGGGCAGGCCGCCATGGTATATGTCACCATGCTGCATTGCAAACCTTCATGCTTTCCAGCAGGCAGAGCAGGGTCGCTTTGGTAGGCTTAATAGGCAAATATATAAAAATAACATTTATTTAACAGGTATCGTCGAACAAAGCCAAATTAGAGAAGAAACAGACTTTGATCACCCTTATGAAGAGTCCACGAATGTGCATGGCGTTTGTTGGCCTGGTGGTGGTACACTTGGGATGTAATATAGTGTTCGATGGCCTCGTACGTCTGTCTGACTCCTTCGGTCTGGACTTCTTCGTCACTTTCTGTTTGAACTCCGTGACAGAGTTGCCCGCAAACTTTATACTCGCAGTGGTTCTTGATAGGTATTTACAAAGCAATTATTAGTCGTTTTCACTTTTTTACATGCTTTTTATTAGTTTCACTTGTATGTTTGTTTGTATGTGTGTAACCGACTGTGATGACGGATTAAGAATACAGAGTGTCAGAACCCCTATTCATCCCGCGGGTGTCGTAAAAGGCGAATAAGGGATAAACTACGCAAGACAACATCGTTGCCAAGAGAAGGAAAACTTGAAACCTCCTTTCTAAGGAGAGGCCTATGTCCAGTAGTGGACTGTTAAAGGCTGTTGATGATGATGCTGAACCGACTACTTTGGGTGTGATTTTGACCCACTTTAAACGTCCAGATTTCGTTCAAACTTTGCAGATTTATCGAGGACCGATGACAATACACTAATTTGAAAAAAAAAACTAAAAAAAAATTGAAAAAAGGCTAAAAAAGACTAATTTAAACAAATTAGTATTTTTTAGTCTTTTTTCTATAAAATAGTTTTTAAAACAATTTTATTTAGATATACAAAATAGCCCGCCCCCGCTCCGAACGGACATATAGTATTGATTTTTTGGGTTACTTATAGCCTATGTGCCTCAAAATTCCGTAGCCTTGTATTAAATACCTCTTTATATAATAGAAAATATAATTATAGCAGGTATTTGTTTCTAATATTAAATGAACAGTTTTTTTCCTAAATGCATGTAATACATGGTAATTAAATCCGTAATCAATCCGTCTGTACGTCTGTCTGCCTGTTTGTTTCGATTTATCTCTGGAACGGTTTACTGGTGGAAAGCTGATGACCTAATCAGCTTTCTGCCAGAGAAAGTACTAACATCAAAAATAGCCTTCTTGATGTGAGTACCCTATATACATATACTAGCTGACCCGGCGAACTTCGTACCGCCTTAGAATATTAATTCATAATAAAGTATTTATTGTGTTTAGTTATTTGCTGATAGAAACAAACCACAGCAGCGTCAACTAACGGGCCCCGGCCGGTACCGCCACTACTGCTTTGTTCCTGCATTTTAAATCTGTAATATCTTCAAAAGTATTAATTTAAATTATATACTGTTAAGGCATAGCTACTGATACGAACTGATAAGCCATATTAATCTATATTAAATACACAATGCATTTAAGGTACTTAATTGGATAAGGATTAATACTGTATTGCTTAAAATAGCTTCGTAAATAAGCCATTATTTTTCGTAAAAAGAAAAAATAAAAAAATTGTTATTGTGGGTTCTAAGAGATATAGACATATACCATCGCGGACTTTATTGTAGACCTTTTTAAGATGAACAAAACTGTAGTACATTATTTTGATCTATCTCGTAGGGTACAGCCAGCGTTTGCAGTGAAGCGTAGAAATCATCACATTAGAAACCTCTAAAATTATTATCTACTATATTACGCATGTATTATACATAAAAACCTTCCTTTTGAATCACTCTATCTATTAAAGAAAACCCCATCAAAATCCGTTGAGTAGTTTAAAAGATTTAAGCATACAAAGGGACAGAGAAAGCGACTTTGCTTTATACTATGTAGTGATAGTGATGGTTATTGTGGGTTCTAAGAGATATAGACATATACCATCGCGGACTTTATTGTAGACCTTTTTAAGATGAACAAAACTGTAGTACATTATTTTGATCTATCTCGTAGGGTACAGCCAGCGTTTGCAATGTAAGCGTAGAAATCATCACATTAGAAACCTCTAAAATTATTATCTATTATATTACGCATGTATTATACATAAAAACCTTCCTTTTGAATCACTCTATCTATTAAAGAAAACCCCATCAAAATCCGTTGAGTAGTTTAAAAGATTTAAGCGTACAAAGGGACAGAGAAAGCGACTTTGCTTTATACAATGTAGTGATGGTTATTGTGGGTTCTAAGAGATATAGACATATACCATCGCGGACTTTATTGTAGACCTTTTTAAGATGAACAAAACTGTAGTAAATTATTTTGATCTATCTCGTAGGGTACAGCCAGCGTTTGCAATGTAAGCGTAGAAATCATCACATTAGAAACCTCTAAAATTATTATCTACTATATTTCGCATGTATTATACATAAAAACCTTCCCTTTGAATCACTCTATCTATTAAAGAAAACCCCATCAAAATCCGTTGAGTAGTTTAAAAGATTTAAGCGTACAAAGGGACAGAGAAAGCGACATTGCTTTATACTATGTAGTGATGATGGTTATTGTGGGTTCTGAGAGATATAGACATATACCATCGCGGACTTTATTGTAGACCTTTTTAAGATGAACAAAACTGTAGTACATTATTTTGATCTATCTCGTAGGGTACAGCCAGCGTTTGCAATGAAGCGTAGAAATCATCACATTAGAAACCTCTAAAATTATTATCTACTATATAACGCATGTATTATACATAAAAACCTTCCTTTTGAATCACTCTATCTATTAAAGAAAACCCCATCAATATCCGTTGAGTAGTTTAAAAGATTTAAGCGTACAAAGGGACAGAGAAAGCGACTTTGCTTTATACTATGTAGTGAAGTGATGGTTATTGTGGGTTCTAAGAGATATAGACATATACCATCGCGGACTTTATTGTAGACCTTTTTAAGATGAACAAAACTGTAGTACATTATTTTGATCTATCTCGTAGGGTACAGCCAGCGTTTGCAATGTAAGCGTAGAAATCATCACATTAGAAACCTCTAAAATTAATATCTACTATATTACGCATGTATTATACATAAAAACCTTCCTTTTGAATCACTCTATCTATTAAAGAAAACCCCATCAAAATCCGTTGAGTAGTTTAAAAGATTTAAGCATACAAAGGGACAGAGAAAGCGACTTTGTTTTATACTATGTAGTGATGGTTATTGTGGGTTCTAAGAGATATAGACATATACCATCGCGGACTTTATCGTAGACCTTTTTAAGATGAACAAAACTGTAGTACATTATTTTGATCTATCTCGTAGGGTACAGCCAGCGTTTGCAATGTAAGCGTTAAATCATCACATTAGAAACCTCTAAAATTATTATCTACTATATTACGCATGTATTATACATAAAAACCTTCCTTTTGAATCACTCTATCTATTAAAGAAAACCCCATCAAAATCCGTTGAGTAGTTTAAAAGATTTAAGCATACAAAGGGACAGAGAAAGCGACTTTGTTTTATACTATGTAGTGATGGTTATTGTGGGTTCTAAGAGATATAGACATATACCATCGCGGACTTTATTGTAGACCTTTTTAAGATGAACAAAACTGTAGTAAATTATTTTGATCTATCTCGTAGGGTACAGCCAGCGTTTGCAATGTAAGCGTAGAAATCATCACATTAGAAACCTCTAAAATTATTATGTACTATATTACGCATGTATTATACATAAAAACCTTCCTTTTGAATCACTCTATCTATTAAAGAAAACCCCATCAAAATCCGTTAAGTAGTTTAAAAGATTTAAGCATACAAAGGGACAGA
Source organism: Phragmatobia fuliginosa (assembly GCA_932526445.1). Taxonomy (NCBI): domain Eukaryota; kingdom Metazoa; phylum Arthropoda; class Insecta; order Lepidoptera; family Erebidae; genus Phragmatobia; species Phragmatobia fuliginosa. The sequence continues at coordinate 4,549,960 of OW052058.1, read as the reverse complement.
GAAAGCGACTTTGCTTTATACTATGTAGTGATAGTGATGGTTATTGTGGGTTCTAAGAGATATAGACATATACCATCGCGGACTTTATTGTAGACCTTTTTAAGATGAACAAAACTGTAGTACATTATTTTGATCTATCTCGTAGGGTACAGCCAGCGTTTGCAAGGTAAGCGTAGAAATCATCACATTAGAAACCTCTAAAATTATTATCTACTATATTACGCATGTATAATACATAAAAACCTTCCTTTTGAATCACTCTATTTATTAAAGAAAACCCCATCAAAATCCGTTGAGTAGTTTAAAAGATTTAAGCATACAAAGGGACAGAGAAAGCGACTTTGTTTTATACTATGTAGTGATGGTTATTGTGGGTTCTAAGAGATATAGACATATACCATCGCGGACTTTATTGTAGACCTTTTTAAGATGAACAAAACTGTAGTACATTATTTTGATCTATCTCGTAGGGTACAGCCAGCGTTTGCAAGGTAAGCGTAGAAATCATCACATTAGAAACCTCTAAAATTATTATCTACTATATTACGCATGTATTATACATAAAAACCTTCCTTTTGAATCACTCTATCTATTAAAGAAAACCCCATCAAAATCTGTTGGGTAGTTTAAAAGATTTAAGCATACAAAGGGACAGAGAAAGCGACTTTGTTTTATACTATGTAGTGATGATGATATGCATTTAGAAAAATATTTATTTAAAAAAATGTTCATTTGAAATAACGTACAGAATCTCCAATTTCTTTTATTTGTATAGATTTTTACATTTTGATCTATTTTCTAGCAGAAATACTTGCTAGCTGATTCAACTAATGCTCTATTTAAATTTTCAGGTTAGGCAGAAGAAATTTGACATGGGCTCCTCTTGTCATATCGGGGTTGTTTATAACCATTGCGATATTCATCACTGATGGTATGTTTAATTTATCTTTATATACTATAACAACGAACCGTAATGAACGACGTATCTAATAGTCTAGTGTGCACTGAGGTTGTAGTGACACTGACTACTAAGTCGGAGGTTGTGAGTTCGATTCCTACAAACGACAAATATTCGTATGGTGAGCATGATAATATGCTGTGTCAGGGTGCAATTTATAATACAAATAAATATCCAAATGTGCTACAAAGCGCAAAACTCGAAAACTGCTCCACCATTTCGATTTTTTAAGTTACTCCGTGCTTGTATTATGAGTTTCTTATAGAACAACCTAAAATCAGCAAGATACACAAAGGTTAGCGCATGCGACTTCTGATTCACTGATTTATTAAATAGAATTTATAACCAGAAAACACCGAAACTCTATAACAAATATCTGTACCCCTAACCATCACCCGCTCTATCTATACCTGGGAATCGTACCATCAGCATCAGCATCAGAACAGCAGTTACATAACCTGAAACTTCATAACTCTGCCTAGTTTGGAACCTGCGTTCCATGCATGATTGATGTTGGTTTTTAATGATTTGTTTATCACTGATTTGACTGCCTCTATGGCGCCTCCTTAAGGTCTCGGATTCAATTATCGGGTCGGACCAAATATTATTATAGTATGATCTGCAAATATTTGTTTCGGAGTTTGAGTGTTTTCTATGCATAATACATGTGTATTGAAAAATATTCATAATGATTTGCTTAGAACCTATAGTACAAGCTCTGTTTAGTTTGATTGGACTAGATGGCGTCGTATGTCAGATTACCTAATTTTTTTTTTATTTTAATTGATGCCTACCAATGTGACTCCACTCTGCCTGATGGTAAGCATGAATGGAATCCAAGTGTGGGGGCCGCCATACTGCCCGCGATGCAGGAAGTATGGCGATGCTGACCCAAACTATGGCGGCTTTGTGAGATGCTTTTTCACACCCCTCTTAAAGGACCCGGGATCATAATGGGAAGGAAACACGTGGGATGGTAGCGAGTTCCAGTTTTTAACCGCTCGGCACAGGAAACAAGAGCCAAACCGTTTAGTTCTAGTGCGTATTTCTACTACTCTACAGTTTTATTTGTAATTAGCTGTCACCACGTTTTGCTCAAATGTAGGTATATTACCTCGGCAAAAAGTATACCAGCTATATGTACCAGTAGCTGTGATCATGTATCTTACGTCCTGTCTCAGGGTCTACTCTATCTAATAGTTTTGGCGTAGAAGAGCGACAGACTGTCACGGTTCCTATCGCATTTATAATATTATTAAGGATTACATATGTATGTGTTATTTACCTACAGGTGTACCACAAGCAGGGCTGGCAATAACAGCACGTTTCTTTATAAACATAAGTTATACTGTGACCATGCAGTGGTGTGTGGAGATCCTGCCCACTCCCTTCAGAGCAACGGGTTCAGGCGCTCTGCATTTGGTTGGATATTTCGGCATCATAGTGACACCTTTCATTGTATATTCGGTATGATTCCAAACACTTTTTTATTGAATTCTCAAAGAAGGTACTTTACTCTTCGTTTAGGAATACAGAGCGTCACCACACATTTTTATCCAATGGGTGTCGTAAGAAACTTACCAAGAGAGCAAACTAATTAGAACACCATCACAAAGAGAAAGGAAAGTTAAAATAAACTGTAAACACGCGCTATAAGCCCCCTAACCAAGCTGCAAACGTTTTTCTTTGGTTCCGTTGCCACGTGGCAAAAAACGGAACCCTTATAGATTCGTCATGTCTGTCTGTCTGTCTATCTGTCCGTCCGTATGTCATAGCCACTTTTTTTCCGAAACTATAAAAGCTATACTGTTGGAACTTGGTCAGTAGATCTATTCTGTGAACCGCATTAATATTTTTACACAAAAATAGAAATAAACCTATAAAAATAAGATTCTAATTGCTTACGTCGGTACTTTTGTAGACTTTTTAAAATACAATGTTTGGATTTAAGTTAAAAGACGTGTTCAATATACATTATGTGGCGACTTCCACATACAGCTCTAACGAAAAACATACAACAGCGCTATCTACCGAAGGAACACTGAACCACGAAGAAAACATGGAATGAACAATACGAAGTAACTACTAATCCTGAATCGCGATATAGAAATTCTCGCGTCTATTAGCAAAATATATATACAACATCCCGACATTAACCGTTGGGCAGTGGTCAGCCAGGCATGATCACCTCGCCTGGTCGGAGGATCCTCCCTTTGTGTTGGAGGGACCCAACACCCGTTCCCTCCATAATTATAATTTTATTTTTTCAGGAGCGCTATTGGAGTTTGCTGCCGCTGTTAACTTTTGCCATAACAGCATACATATCCGGAGCCATCACTTTGGGATTACCTGAAACAAAAGGACAACCAATGCCGCAGACAATAGCTGATGGCGAGAAAATAATCAGGGAACATACCCTATGTGGGTAAGTACCTTGTTTCTTTTAAACTCAACTCCCGCATTGAGGATATAAATAATATGTGTTGCATGGAACTTTACAAATATAGATGAAATGTGCAATCGTGCAGTCGTGTTTGGTTGACAACTGCTCTTTAGTTTCCTCCTCCCCTTTTCGAAATAATGGGTGGTGGTGGTAACCTCACTCACTCGAGTAAAAACAAAAAATGAATTGCACAACACCAGTTTTCTGTCAGGCGATAGTATAGCTCCGGTCCTGCAGGCCCATTTATGTCGAAGCATGGCTCCACCACGGCAGGGCTGGATCGAGATATGCAGTAAACAGTCATGACGCTACTTTCAGTTAAACAGACAACATCCATGACTTTTTTTTTGTTAAGGCCTACCAAAGTGACTCAACTCTGTCTGATGGAAAGCATGAGTAGAATCCAATAGTGAGGGTCTCAATGCTCATTGTGAGTGCAGACAATGCAGCATGCTGACCCACACCATATCCGCCTAGTGATATGTTTATACATCTTTCTCCGGGCCTTCAGAGGCCGGGATTATTGGGCCTTCGATCTCATAATCTCCAACGAAATAGGATAATACGAATACTGTCATTTTCAGGTTGATCTTCTGTGAGAAGTTAGTTCTGCCCCTGTCGAATCGGCCCGTTGTAGTGCCGTTACTCGTAGTAACGACATGATGTTTCCTGCCCTTACACAACTCGATCCAGTTATCTGTTACTGTAGCCACCTTGTACAGGTTAATCCATATTGTTAAGAGCTGGGTATTAAATAAATTAAAGTCGTCGATTGATTACCAAAAAATAACACAATATTTATTCACAACACTTTACAATTATAAATCACTAAATCACTCGTTAGTCGCACTAGATCGCTTCGATGTTTATTCGCTGTCTCTTGAAACAATATTGCATGTAAGGCTAAGACGTCTCGCTTTTATATGGCTGTCGAGATAACTAGAATGTTCAATAATATTTGATCGATGTTTCTAGACTGAATAGATTATTCTAGACACTATTCTAACCACAGTTGTGCGCTACTCGACACTAGATGGCGCTGTCCTCGATTCTATTGTCTTCTAGATTATTCCCGTACAAACGAGATTCATCTCCTTATGGCGCAACAATATGTTTCATTTTCAGTCTTTAAGAACTTTCTGCTGGAGATAGTCCTTTCTTTATATGTGGCTTAAGTTAATGTGAAATTTTAATTTTTAGGAATATCAAGGATACTGAAGAAAACATTAAAGAAGCATCAGTGGATCCCGGAAATCAAGACACGAGGCATCATATATAAGTGTCAATTGTTTAAAATTAACTAAATAAATAATGTTGTTTATATATTTGTGAAAATTTTTGAAAAAAAATATCTTCTATCTATACTTATAATAAACTTTTTTGGGCGGTAGGTGTAAAAAAAGTAGACACATACTTGAAAATCATAAAATTTATTTTAATTTAAATACTTACATTTTCAACAAAAAAACTTCAAATAACAGTTATTTACAGCCTTATAGTACACAACTTATGTTAGCATCAGTGTATGTGGTGAATCATAGGATCTGAAGAACACCACCCACCAGCATCACACTATCAACACAATCAATATGCCGCAACTGCTAAACATTGAGGCCGCACAAAAGTCTCTGGAGGAGAGCTTTACCAGGAGGATGGAGGAACTGGAGGCACAACTTCAATCAGCAGGTAATGCTAAGGATACTGTTGCAAAGGTAGCGGAGGAGTTCCGTACTTTTAGAGAGCTTATCTACGGCATGTTGGGTATCCTGCGGAGACAAATTAATGAGTGCTCCAAGGCTGTTGATGCCATGGAAACAAGGCATCGCTGCAAATCACTTCTATTTATGGGAGTCCCCGAGTCTGAGGGTGAGGACAGCAGTAAAATCATTGTAGATATTTTGCATAATAAACTGCAATTGAAGGACCACTCTGCGGAATCCCTCACCATCTGTCACAGGCTGGGGACCCCCAAAAATGATAAAAACCGACCCATCTTAGTAAGATTCCGCAGCACTGACCTCAGGAACTCTATCTGGAGAATGAAAACAGCATTCAAAGGTACAAAAATATCACTGCGTGAGTTCCTCACTAAAACTAGACAGTGTTCACCAGGGCGAGGCAGCACTTCGGCGCTCGTGCATGCTGGACTCAAAACGGCAATATAATAGTCATGACACCTGATGGGGTTCGCCACAAATTTAACTCCAGTGAAGAATTAATACCCTTAATTGCTAAACATCCAACTGCTCAAGGTGTAGCTGCTTCTCAGGCACGAAGTGGAGCCAGGAGGGCTGCGTCGCCCGGGCCCCATAAGAACACTACGGGCAAGGTACAATCAACCCAGCAATAAAGAAACCTTTTGATTCAAAATTGTACTTGTAGCATCCACGTAGCTCGCTGGTCTTTAATTCAGGTAAACAGAAACGCTTATATTGTTTTATTATTGCTTTGATCAACAGTTTACCCACAAACGTTTTAATTTTTGCACACTTTCTGTATTAAATAGTATTGTTATAATTGGACGTAGTTACACGAAAAGGATCCAATCCACACAAAGTCATTTTCGAGATATTGACATTTGAAGTTTAAAACATATTTGTTCATAGGTGTTCATTATAAAATAGATTGTGAGTTTAATGTTATCTTAGAATATTATTATTATTTTTATTGTATATTTACTATCATACAGAATATTGTGTGATCGTTTTACTGATTTAGTTTTTAATTCTGGGTAAGAACCACGACGGTTGGATCGATATAAGTAAAAACAAATATACATGTGCCTATAGATGTGGGTTGGTTCCGATGTTAATAATCAATAAAAAACAGCTGTTTTTACGTGTTTTTTTTTTACTGACCGATAATATCGATATGTAGCATCAGTTTGGTGCACTTAGCTAATTTTTTACTATATTGTGGTTTGGATCCTTTTCGTGTAACTACGTCCAATTAACTTGTCATTTATATTGTAAACAAATTTATCTATTGTTAAATGCATACAAATTTGACACTTCAAAGTGACGTTTGACTCGGCGAGCTGCGTTCGGATACAACACGAATTTAACGTTCCTTTTGCTTATCTGATAAATGTTAACTTTTGTCTGTGCTTGTTTCGCGTTTAGTTTTTAATTTCTGTTTAAACATATTTTGTGAGCTGGTGGGTGGTGCAGAGAAAGACCTAACGTAGTTATTGTGAGGGTTTTTATACATTTATTTTAGTATACGAACATTATTAGATAATATATATGTCGCATCAGGGTGGCCGAGATGCGAAACATCGGGTCTTCATCATGATCCGACATAGTTTTTGATAAATGTGGGCACTGACTTGGATACTCGAACGAAAGATAATTTAAATCACAATAACTTTATTTAACTAACGGTTTTTACAATATGGAAACAAACACGTGCGTTGGTACTGGGCGTATGCCAAGACTGTCCGAGGTAGAATGACCCCCGCCATATCTTCCCGCTAGTCATCGCTGCATCCCCTCTACCGACGATCGTGTCCAAGCGGGAGGGCGCCACTTGCGTTTCCGTTGACGATTTATTAATTCACTGAAATAATTCTTAGATGGCGCTGTCCGTCGCACCATAGCATCAATCCACGACATTTCCGGTAACGATTTATTAGTTCACGATCAATCCACGACACGGCCATCTCTGACTAGCACCCGTCCTCGGGTGTAGCACCTGTGGACAAAATATACTCAGAGTAAACTGGCTCGGCTATCCTGCCAATAGAACTAAAGGTAGCAGTTTCTCATTGGTACTTAGTTTCTCCTAAATCTAGGTACAATCATCAACTTTCATGACTTAAAATAATTAAGTTTACATACACAGTGCTCCCTGCACAATATCATTCATTGCAAAAGATCCGACCAACAAGTCAAAATGACCAAACAAGGTAATTCTAACAGTTCTGTTATCCTTTACCATAATTCATAAGCAATGCATACTCAACTCCTGAATCTTTCACTATCATCGCACCAACGATTTGTTACGGATCTGCCGCCACATATGCTCCACACATGAGGGGCTCCGCGCACCAACACGGACAAGAATCGCCCCAACGACTCTCAAAGATCTCACGCAACATCTGCTCCAACACATGAAACGCTCCGTGTACCAACACGGACAAGAATTGCACCAACGACTCTCAGAGATCTCACGCAACATGTGCTCCAACACATGAAACGTTCCGTGCACCAACACAGACAGAAATCGCACCAGCGATTCCGTGTAGATTTCGAGTATGAGTATACAAGCCATTCTTACAACTGTGACATCTAGTTCTCGAGGAACTTGGTGATCGGGGATCTTTCTCACACGATCATGGGTACCCCCCCCATGATTGTTTGTACGTTTGCTTAGAGTCAAGCGCCTTTAGTAAGTATCTGTCCCCCTACATGAATAATCTTAAATGGACCTGGAATGTTCGATTCCTTTCCTCGTTTTCAATCAAAACACAATCATTGATCGCTAGCTTAAAAACCTGAGCCTTACTTTGATCAAATAGATTTTTATCATAATTGGCATTTTTTCAATATTCTGTGTCGCTTGCTCTCTAATCTCATCTAAATTAACGTCAGTCACCTCATCATCAGCGGTCACTAAACCAAGTGGCCGTGCTTCTTTTCCTATCATCAACCCGAGAGGGCTAGATTTAGTCACCCCATTAATAGTAGAGTTAATAGCCAGCTGAACCTCTTAAAGCATCCTGCCAAGAGCGGTCACGACTAGTCTCGTAATTTGTAGGGTACTTTTCACACTACCATGACCGATACCTGTCAAACTGACAGTATTATTTACCCGCTTTCCACTAAGCTTTGACGCAACAAAATCTGATGAGAGAGCATTCGGCACCAGAATCGTAATAAAATGAATATGACCCACCAGTGATCATCAGCGTACCGCTGGGATTGCGTTGTTCGCCGCTGCTACAGGCACTGCTTCGCAACTGCTTCGCAACTGCTTGCGCCTCCTGCTGCGCCAGCTCCTCCACTGTTGCCACGTAGACATTTCGTTGCGAAATGTACGGCGTTGCCGCGTCGCAGTTGTGACATTTCACCGTTGCCGACTGAAACTTCGTTTGATTTATTCCAACACGGCCATCCTACGGGACACACGTCTCTGTGTGTTACTCTGAAACAAAATTCAATAAGCAGTATCATATAGCTCTGTCTCTCATGACATCAAATCAAGACAATTTCAGAACCCTTAACATCAAACCAATGATTTTCTCATCAAATAATAGCAAAAACAATAATCGATACACTCAAAACACAACTGACTTGATTATCACGTTGTCTCTCTCACTAGAGACATCAATCGTACTGGGCAAACCAAAATACTTAAGCTCTACATGTGATTATTTTGCTATACCATAGCACAGTAACCTCCAGTTACTCATTTTTGTGCGAACCCCACCTGGGAACGCCGAGTCTTCCCAGGACTCCACCCGACAACCTCTGATACGGTCCAACCATCATGCAAACTTAAGTTTAACACTCCTCAAAATCACAACTACTTTGTTCTACATCGATCTCCTCAGTTATGTTCTGGTAGTCCGGCATCTGTTTTTTTTTTTTTTTTTGCAACTTGTCATGAGCGTATTTAAAGGTACGATTACAGTTACGGGCCTATAATGGATAGCTGTCACTATGACAACCCGTGTCATCCGTGATGAGACACCCTAGAGTGATACAGCACCCAGAACACCACCCAAGTTTGCTTACCTGATAATTATCATTTAGCTCATGTTCCGAAATAAACAAAGAGAACACTGAAGTAATTTACCCAGTTTCGTGTTAGAATCCGAAGCATATACTTTGAAGGAATGAAAGGAAAATGACCTTAAATTTTTTTTTTTTTTTTTTACTCATGGGTGCAAGCGTGCATTCAAGCGCCCACAGACAAGGGTCTGTCCCTAAGTGTTAAATAGCTTCAGACTCAACACCAATAAAAATAAAGGACTTCCATCACCCGCCATATACTGCTACACGACAGAGGCCAAAAGTTTGCTTGTCGTTTTCACGCATACATATCATAGACCTTAAGGATTGCTAACTATGAATGTGTGACAAATAAAAACTTTTTCCTGAGAGCAAAGCTGTAAAAACAGATCCACACTCTCGTATGTGCTCTCTCAAAGGCCTAAATACAGTAGCAACACTGGCGTCACTCACTTCTCTCGAAGAAGGTTGAGCACGTATCCAGCGTTCATTTGCTACACGGAGAACAGAACAAAGGTTTTACTTCCCTCAGACAGTGAGTAGCCGCAGGTTGCGCCTCGCGCACAGTACGAGCCGGCCGTATGCTGCATGTCACGCAGACGACGCGCACACCGCAGGTCCACATCTCACGGAGCGGCGTGCAGACAGCAAATCCGCACCTCAGCAGGCGGCGAGTGGAGCGGAGATCCGCGCTGGCCAGGCACCAGGCAGTGGCAGACAGCAGATCACAGCACGCGCTCAGCTCGCGTAGACAGCGAGAAGATGCTGTGATAGGCATTAGGCTGCTTACGATTACCGTCACTAGTCTGCAATAGAACGACAATATGATGACTAATCTCTGTCACGGCGGCCAGTCTCAACGGAGACAAGCCACTTACTCAGAAGACACCGTAGTACACAAGTGTGTGTAAACACTCAAACACTGAGGAAGGAATGATTAAAAATAACCAGCAATAGATCACTTGTCAAGCTTTCAATAATGTCTTTACAAACTCGCTCGTCATCCCGTGTAGTTAAAATTTAAGGCCATTAAACTTAACACATAAATAAGCCAACCAGGCACAGAAATTGTCCGATGACTAACAGGACTTAGTATTCTTGCACCGACTAGTGCTTAAACCTTATGAAAGCTCGGCCTAACCTGACTCTTATAAATTGTCTCACAAACAACACACTGCTGTCTAGCAAACTTAACACTTTAGAAGTTCATTGAAAACCTGGCACTTAAGGGTTTTTAAAACTTTCCATAATGTCCTAATAACTTTAGCAATAGCATGAAAGAACTCGCGCTACCAAGATCGATAGACAACACAGTCTTTACCGGTGTCAATACTTTGCATTTCGATAAACATGACCAGTAGTACTGCGGTTTACATGTTCGTTGTGGTATACACATTGTATCTTGTTAAAATCTTACCTCTATTTTCCGTCCCCATAAATAAAAATAATTCAAGTAATCACACAGCGTGGTGGGTGTTTTATCTTTTGCATACTTAATGCGTTAGTACTACTTTGTTTGATATTACGTAAATCGATTAAAAAGTTACTTTACTTTTAACTAAAAGGTTAGCATTACATTAGACAGACACTATAATTACCACTGCTATTAATTCATCACCCGTTCGGTAAACAATGCGTGATCGTAATAAGGAACGCCTAGTTTATTATGCACAGGTGGGGTAGTTATAAAAATTCGTTTTCATCACGTCAAAAAAAAATATTCACAATATAAAACTATGATAGAAACAGTGCATGAATTTAGTCTTAAAATTCAATCAACTACGATTACTATTAACCCCTTTGTTAAGCCACAGCTTTACACCAGCCTTAGGCAATTTCTTGCACGCGTTATCGATCGTTTTATCGCTTTAAATTGCGCAAACGATTTACTTTCGTACACAACACACAAAAATTACGTAAAAATAAACCAAAACTTGATATGAAAATATGATTCGATCTTACCAGTGTAGTGTTAATTACAACTCACAAGCTTTTTCGGTAACCTCACATATTACCGTATCGGTACCGGTGAACTGCATTGCACCTGTTTCACATAGCACTCTCTGGCGATCCCGTACAAAGCACGGATGCAGATTCCATCGCTTGGCACCTTTGATTATATACATGTCTAGATGGAGTGTTGCGCTGCATTTGCAATAAAAACAACAGGCCAGATTTGCAGGGCTTGTGTGCATGTTACACACACATGCAAGCGTAGTCTACGGGCGCGCGCATGACGTGGCAGCGTTCTGAGTGATACCAGCCCTTGAATGTTTTCCATTAAAGGAGGGAAAATAATTGTGTATTGATTTTGAGATTTATAAGTATGTAATTTGTATTAAATTTAAAGCCAGTCAATATGTATTAGAGTTTTTGCTTTTGAGTTACTAGGTAAAATATATGTTGGTGAAAAAGGGAATTGCTATTAAAGCTTATTTATTCTTAATACTTAACAACAATTTGGTAGAAATATACCCTGTGCCCTAGAAAGTAGTCTGAGGTTCCGGTACTTTAAAAGGCGGACGAAGGAAAGCCAACTCACAGAGGCCTTTAATTAAGTTAATATACAACATAGTTATATTTAATTTAATTACTATATTTTTAACTAGATGTTCCTCGCAATTTCTCGTAAATCTTGTTTTTTATATCGTTCTCGTTAAAAACTCAAAGAAGGTATAGCTTCCGATTAGTGAAAGAATTTTCAGAATCGGTTCAGAAATTCTAAAGATTAGTGCGTTTAAACAAACAAACAATCTCTTCAGCTTTACGTCGTACATACTACTTTCATTAATAGCATCCATGGAGCGGCAAAATTGACACCCATATCAGATTATCAATATCTACCACCTTAGATTTAAAAATATATGATATATACATATTTAATATGTATTAACCAGCACTATAGTTATGATTCAACATTTTGTAAATTGGCTAACACTCACATGGGAAATTTAAATTCAATTAACAGGCAACCCTGTAAAAATGCCGTCAAAATGGTGGTCGAACTTTGATAAAATTTCACTGAGTTAATTTAATTATTTCTTTACAATATAGTTAATTAAAGTTTACTTACCGATGGTAACTAATTTTTTTAGTTGATTTCAATCGTCCAAAGTAATTCCTGCACACTTTTATCATGCAAAACGTCATTTTTATACGCCACTCAATACGTGTTTACCGTACAATGACAGTAACGCCACTGATCGGCCGCGACGAGCTTAGTCTCTTACAGTTAAATACTATTTTTTTGGACGTTTAGACGCTCGAACTCTCTATCTAGACATGTTTATAATCAAAGCTTGGCACAATGTTTACTAGCTGGAAAGAAAGCGTTATACACACGAACACACTGAAACATAGCGTGAAGTACCCGCATTATTTTTACTTTTTTTTTTTTTAATGTACCACACGTATAACAACATTCCTGAAAACTAAAACGATTTAAATTCGTTTTCAACTGTTACTCAAAACCAGATATGGGCTACATGTCAATTTATGATTTCTATATACCGGCATCTTTAATTACCTTTCTATTTTATTTTTCTTGTTGTTGCCGTTAGTTATTTTTGACCAAAACTTTATCGATTGGAATGAAGAAACACAACGAACACCGTTTTTTTTTAAAAAAAAAAGACTACTCCCGCATTAGGAATACAAATTCCTGTGTCGCGGGGGACCCCACAAACACACATGAAACGCACACAAAGAACACTCAAAATGCTTTAAATAATTTAGATAGCGAACAGCCTTGAACACATGGTAATCCCAACTTCTGATGTCGCATCAGGGTGGCCGAGATGCGAAACATCGGGTCTTCATCATGATCCGACATAGTTTTTGATAAATGTGGGCACTGACTTGGATACTCGAACGAAAGATAATTTAAATCACAATAACTTTATTTAACTAACGGTTTTTACAATATGGAAACAAACACGTGCGTTGGTACTGGGCGTATGCCAAGACTGTCCGAGGTAGAATGACCCCCGCCATATCTTCCCGCTAGTCATCGCTGCATCCCCTCTACCGACGATCGTGTCCAAGCGGGAGGGCGCCACTTGCGTTTCCGTTGACGATTTATTAATTCACTGAAATAATTCTTAGATGGCGCTGTCCGTCGCACCATAGCATCAATCCACGACATTTCCGGTAACGATTTATTAGTTCACGATCAATCCACGACATATATATATAACAAATTTATTTATATATTCTATATAGTATATTTTGTATTGATATTTTTTTTGTATTTATTATGATTACTGATAACGATGACTCCTATAATTCTGCCTATGAATCTGCAGTCTCCACTGATGAAGATAGCTTCACCTCTCTGCCGGACACATTGGGTGATCATTTGCGTAACACATTTAACCAGCAATCGAATCACCTACTTAACGTGTGTCACATAAATGCTCAAAGCATACCCAGCCATTTTGAGGACTTGACCGAAGCCTTTACTAATACAAACGTCCATGCTGTCCTCATTTCTGAAAGCTGGCTCAAACCTAACCTTCCTTCCACATCCTATTCTTTACCAGGCTACATTCTTGTCAGAAATGACCGGATTGACAGAAGAGGTGGCGGGGTAGCCATTTATATCCACTGTTCCCTCCCTTACAAAATCCTTGCATGTTCTCCTGCCTCCTATACAGCGGACGTTGAGCATCTCTTTCTTGAGGTCTGTGTTAGAGGAATCAAGATGGTTCTGGGTGTCGTCTATTGTCCTCCCTCTATTGACTATTTCTCCAGTCTGGAAACAGTACTGGAATCTTTAGGGTCAGAATATGCTCATCATGTCATCATGGGTGATTTTAACACTGATCTTACCCAAAAATCCCTACAATCCTGTAAACTTCGTCAGATTGTCGAATCAGCTGATTTGCAGGTCTTACCCCTTCAACCGACTCACCACAATAGCACGGGGAGGGACACTTAGCTGGATTTGCTGATCACGTCTGACCCAACATTTGTCCATAACCACGGCCAACTTTCCGCACCCGGTTTTTCCAATCATGACCTCATTTTCCTCTCCTATGCCCTGAAATCCCCTAAACAACCCCCGAGAGTATTGCACAGGCGTTGCTTTGGTCATTTAGATGTAGGTAAACTACGCGAGGATGTTTCTAAACTCAACTGGGATGCAGTTACCACGGCCTCTAGTTTAGACGATAAAGTCGAAGCCTTCAACAAAGTGATTTTTGCCTTGTACGACACCCATGCACCTATAAAAAAGATAAAACTTAAAAGACCTCCTGCTCCGTGGATGACAGGGGAGATTCTATCAGAAATGAGGCGAAGAGATAGGGCTTACTGCAGACATAAAAGGGACCGCACAGATGAAAAGTGGAATTTGTACAAGGGGGCCAGGAACCGTTGAAATCAGATGATACGCAATGCTAAACGCCGTTATATTCACAACAACCTTGCCTGTCTTTCCCCCGCCAACACCTGGAAGTTCCTTCGAACCATGGGTGTTGGTAAACAGGCGCCTCGTGGCTGGTCGGGGCTGATTGGCTTGGAAGACATTAATCGCCATTTCTCCTCGTCCTCCTTTTTGGACCTCCGAACCAAGAATCTCACGGTCAGTTACTTGGCGAGCCTTATTTCTCCTAATATTAACCCTTTTCAATTTGTTCCAGTCGCGCAGGGCGAGATCAAAAAGATTATCCTTTCCATCAAATCCAACGATGTTGGTTGTGATCAAATCAGCAGGCGTATGATCATGTCCACCCTTGAAGAACTCTTGCCTGTAATCACACATATCATCAATTACTCCCTATACTCCGGAACCTTCCCCTCACTATGGCGTAAAGCTCACATAATTCCTTTACCCAAAATCACACACCCCACACTTCCTAGCCACTTTAGACCCATATCAATTCTTCCCTTCCTTTCCAAAATTCTTGAATCCTGTGTGTATAAACAGCTATCTGATTATATATACAAAAATAATTTGCTTAGCCCATTTCAATCGGGTTTCAGGCCCAGCCATAGTACTACCTCTGCTCTCCTAAAAGTGACAGGCGATATTAGAGAAGCCTTGGAAGAAACAAAGGTGACAGTTTTAGTTCTGGTCGACTTTTCGAACGCCTTTAATACCGTCA
This sequence comes from Phragmatobia fuliginosa, assembly GCA_932526445.1. NCBI lineage: Eukaryota > Metazoa > Arthropoda > Insecta > Lepidoptera > Erebidae > Phragmatobia > Phragmatobia fuliginosa. The sequence continues at coordinate 4,534,717 of OW052058.1, read as the reverse complement.
GTCACGACATTCTCTTGGCCATCCTCTCCTATCTTAAGATCTCGCCTGGGGCGCTGGAATGGTTCTCATCTTATCTTCAGGGACGCCAACAGTCCGTTTGCGTTGACGATCTCTCCTCGAGATGGTGTGATGTCGACTCTGGTGTCCCTCAAGGCGGTATACTTTCTCCTTTGCTTTTCTCAATTTTTATTAATCTCCTATGTCCCGAACTTCGCAGTGCGTATCACCTGTATGCTGACGACCTACAACTGTACTCTCAGGCCAGTGTTGATAACATAACAACGGCAATTGATAATATCAATATTGACCTCCGGACGATCGAGAACTGGTCTGCGCGGTTCGGATTAGCGATCAACCCGACAAAGTGCCAGGCCATACTAATCGATATTAGGCGTTCAATGGACAGGACTAATTTAGAAATGCTCCCGAAAATAATGCTGAATGGTACCACTATACCGGTCTGTCAAACAGTGAGAGACTTGGGCTTGCAACTCGACAGCACTTTGAACTGGCGTGATCAAGTTGCATATGTATGTCAGAGGGTCACCGGCATTCTCAGAGCACTATCGCCTGAAAAATTTTCTGCCCGTGAAAACCAAGAAAATGCTTGTGCAATCTCTTATCTTCCCTTTGATCGACTATGGTGACGTGTGCTATTATGACCTGAATGCAGATCTCCTCAACAAGTTAGATCGTCTTCTCAATAACTGCATTCGATTCATCTTTAATCTTCGTAAGTATGACCACATTTCCAGTTTTCGTTCCCAGTTAGGTTGGTTACCGATTCGTCAACGCAGAAAAATGCGCGCACTCACATTCCTGTACACTATCCTCAATTCCCCATCCCCCCCCCCAGTTATTTGAAAACACATTTCCAACTCTTATGCAGTAATCACAACCGAAACCTTCGCTCGGCTAACAATCTCCTCCTGCTTTGCCCATCACACACTAATGGTTTCGTTGGATCCTCATTCTTTGTCCAGTCTGTCCACTTGTGGAATGCGCTTCCTCTCGAGGTCAGAATGGCGAAGAATCGAGACATTTTTAAGATGAAGGTAAAGAAGCTTTTATGGGGCGAATTGGCGGATTCAACGGGGTCTTAGTTTATCAAAAATTCTTATTGGATTCTACGTTAATAAATATATGTACGTGTATGTATGTGTATAAATATAGACGTATAAGTGTATGTTTATGTAGGTATATTACTTATCATATTATATGTATGTATATTACCTATGACTTTTTGTACTTTATTCAATCAATTCACCCTATATGCACCTACCTCATCTTTTCTCTGCATCGCCCAATCGGTCGACTGGCAGAAAATGCCTAAGGCATTAAGTCCGCCGATGCATGTATTTGTGCATAAAGTATATAAATAAATAAATAAATCTGTAGAGGCCAATTCTGTACATGAAATATATTTAAAAAATAACTATCAAGGGGTGATTAGGGATCGCTACTGATGCCAAAAATGCAATCAGTATAATTTTAGTCTGTCTATCTGTCTGTCTGTCTGTATGTTCGTTATAGAAACAAGAACTACTCGACGGATTTTAACGTAATTTGGCACAATTATTCTTCATACTCTTGGGCAGGTTATAGTATACTTTTCATTACGCTACGATCAATAGGAGCAGAGCAGTGAAGGGAAATATTGGGAATACAGGAGAAGTTACTCCATTTTTTAAGCTTCCGTCGCGTGTGCAGCCTTAATGGTTAAAGCAACATAGAAATCATGGATGACGGAAATGTTCTCCTTAAAATTATATGAATTCCTTGACACTTGACAGTTATAGGTTTGAGTTTGGCGATTTTAACAATAACAAGCCGTTTTTTTGTAAATGCGAGCGCTGCAGCTACTATTCTACAGTTCTCATTTCTGAAATACTACCAACCACCGTCAGGGCATCAGGATCATCCGTGGTGTTTATGACTTCAAACCTGGCTGTTACCTTTACACCATTTATTGTGTATGCAGAAAGAAAGTGACCGTCAGAGATCGTCAAACATTCAGACTCCGAAACAAACTGTTGTGTGTATGTTTTGACATAAAAAAGTATGTTTATGTATTTATATGAGTTGTCTAAAACCCATAATATAAGCCCTGCTTAATTTAAGACTAGATGACGTTGTGCGTCAGATGTCCAAAATAAATAAAGTTAATTTTTTTTTATCCATTTAAAATTGTTGTGTTAATTAGGCGTTTCATATAATTTCACTTGTTATTAATGTATGCATGCTATGGTCTCTTTCAATTATGGGAGTACACAGAGACATTACTGTTTTTTTTATAATTTGTGTTATAGTTATGTATGCCCTTTGTTGGAGATCCTTAAACTTTATAAATAAATAAATAAATCTACTAACCGATCATATCTAAAACAAAATGTTTAATTTGCAGCAAACCTGAAGATGATGCGTAAGGTCCATACAAAAAGCAGCAAGTAGATTAGAAGCGTGAGAATTTAATAAACTTTTATCTTAAAGTCCACTTTAATAATGTTTAGAAATGATATTTGTATTATTTTTAATTTTATACAAACTCACGCTTGGCTGGTATTCATCAGATTTTTCTGAACTATCATAAAATATACCCAAACTGCATACAACTAACACCTAGACTCAGAAAATAATGTGTAGATTACTTAAACTGTTGTCCCATGTTATGGGAGTCTAACACATTACACTCAATACATTAAAAATGGGTAAGATGACCGCTTATAGCTCCTCACAATCCTTCTATTAGTAATAAATAATCTAATTCTGGATGCGAGAAGTCCAAAATCGATCAAAGTGGTGTGCAATGGGAGAGGCCTATGTCCAGCAGTGGACTGAGATAGGCTGATGATGATGATGAATCTAACTCATTCTTCTTCTTGCTAACTTTTTATTATTCTCAAGACTTGGGGGTAGGCTGTAAGTTCAGCCAGTTCTACATAACTTTCAGTTTTTACACGACTGGCATCGGACCTCCGCAACCATGAGGGCGAAATGGAATTTGAAAATTAAACTAGTTGGCAGTATATTTAAGAGCACTGACTCCCCAATAACGATTGCCATAGATGTTCATGAAAACCGGGACCGACGGCTTAATTATATAAGTTTAACAATTAATTATTTTACAAGCAGTGATTAGAAAAATCACACATAAGTTGCTCTTAAGAGGGGGTATAAAGATAAATTGCCGATCTTAGATTTGATTTTAACACTCGAAAATAAGCCACAAATGATCTGTTTTTATATATATATATATATATATATATATATAAACATTATATTTGAAAGGGGCTGGTCTGAGTGAAAACATAAAATTGAAATATTTTATCGATAGAAAATAATCACAAAGTTACGTCTAATTTTCCACTAAAATCAATTTATTATCATAAATATGTATATTACTCAGTATACTACTAAACAGTATACTACTAAATACATTGTATAAAATATATAACCAAAGGACTCTATTAGTGTTTTTAAAAAATAATGTACAATTTACGAGTAATTACAATAAAATTACTTTCTTTAATATTCGGCGCTTACTACATTCTTATTCCGTGCAGAACGCTCCCTTTCTATCGCACCTGACCCGAGGTAAAGGGCATGTTTTGTTTCATCAATCAGCGAAAGGGAGGTGTGAAGCGCGTGTTAGATTAGAGAAAAGATGAGATTAATTATCTTTTAAAATATTAGAATATTTAGAACGAAAGGAATTTGAGTATATCAAATCAAACCAAATCAAATCATATTAAACTTTCTTTTTATTTCAATGTCCAGTAGTCAGTCAGTTAGTCAGTCGTGATTCTATTCGTCTGTTCCAAGGTGTAGATCCTATGGAGAAGAACAGACAAGAAACTCCATGGACACTCTTTTCCAACATATTTACATACATATTTCACATTATACACATATCCATAAATCAAACATTATAAATTATTACAAAACTTAGAGAACATTTTAGTAAAAAGAAATACACAAAAGTGAATTGCATATACTTAGCTTTTAAATCTATATAATATCCTCAGTTACTGGTTGAATAGTAGAGAGCTCCGTACTGGTCCATTTCTCGACAACCAATCTCTTGTCCAGTCGGAACCCTCGCTTTTATAGGCGACGACAAACAAGTACGACACATGTATTTTAATCAAGTACCTTCATCAAAGTACATTATTTTCAGAATGTGTTCAAAGTAAACTATTAATACAAACATATATCAATATTTATATAAAATATATAGTTAAAAGTAATAATAATCACATTAACATTACTATACACTGTTTATAGGCAACTACAAGTGAGTAAAACATACGAGTATGTATTTTATTAACTACCGTCATTAAACAATATGTTCAGGAAATATTTAAAGTAAACTATTGACAAACATATCAATATTTATACAAAGTATTTAGTTATATTAATAAGTACATTTATTTACATGAATCTAACACGGCCATACTGACAGTACTTCGTTCTCGAAGTACATAAAATTACATGTTACTCTTCAATTGGTTGACATCATTCAAAATTTAATTCTTTATGACATATTGAAAAATTAATGTTTTTTTTTAGTTGCAAGTTTTTTTTTTATTTATTTTATTATTAATATTTTTGTTGCTAACTATGATTTTATTTTAATACAGTTACTCTATGTAACTGTATTATTTATGTTATCGTAGGAAAGGGATGATGGAATTGGGTCTAGGTCGATGCTGTGGTCTGGGCACTATCAGGGCGGTACTGAACGGCCGTGGTCCACAGAGGCCCTAAAGGAATTGGGTCTAGGTCGATGCTGTGGTCTGGGCACTATCAGGGCGGTACTGAACGGCCGTGGTCCACAGAGGCCCTAAAGGAATTGGGTCTAGGTCGATGCTGTGGTCTGGGCACTATCAGGGCAGTACTGAACGCCGTGGTCCACAGAGGCCCTAGAGGAATTGGGTCTAGGTCGATGGTGTTGTCTAGATCATTCAATATGAACGTGGTCAACACGGGATGTAATAAATGATATATTTTTGTATTTGATCTAGCCGAGCCTGTATTGGAGGTGTATTTCCGTTGCAAACAAAAATGTTGTTGGAGCAAAACCGGTTGATTTTTGTATTGTAATATTCAGAGACAGTTGCATTTTCATAAATAAAACGTTTGGCCATTCTGACAACTCGCTACATATAGTAACATCTTGACTAAATTAGTTAAAAAATATTTAGTTCTAATTCTTCGAATTTAACTGTAATTACGATTTTGGCATATACTTTGTAAGCTACCGATGCTTCGTTTATACGGCAATTTGAACCTGTATCATAACCAGGACATAGGTGTCGAATTTGTGACTAATTTCGTTTGACTAAAAAAAAACTAACTTGATTTTTAGAAATAGGAGAATCATGTTTGGGGTTTAATGTGCAGAATGAATCTATATGCCCGGCTTTTTTTTTTATAGTAAGTACAAAATTTTGTGAGCTGCAAGGTTGTCGCTTTATTGATTACGAATCATTTGTTGGTTTACTGTTTTTTGAATTTCTTGTACGATTACCGTTAGATGTCAGTCATTCCACAAAGATCACAACACAAAATGACGGTATTGTACGAATTATATATTGTCAAGAAAAACAGAGTTGATTTTATATAATATTTAGAAAGATATTAGGTACTTTGGTAAAATATTGTCAATGTCGTTTGGTTAAGGTAAAATATTTTTGTAATAAGTTTTTTTTTTTTAAATTAGTGAGAAGATTATCCCACAGTAACAACATTTTTAGGATCTATCTTAAAGCCTTTAGAGAATGCGAGTTAGAAGTGTTCTTAGTACAATAATCTAGTGGTCTTTTTTTTTGTTTTGGCATGTGAAGTCAATAAGTTTAACATTAGTGTGAAGTACTTTTAAGGTTTATACTTTACCATGAAACTAGTAAATATCTTTAGTTAAATTACATATTTAGTTTTACAATGGTATAATTAGTAAAAAAGTCTCGTGATTTTCGTAAATTAAGATTTAAGATAACAATTAAAGAACAGTAGATGGGTAGTTTGCAATAATATTGATAATATTTTGATGCGAAAGTGTTGAATGTTGTGCATATAAGGTTATAATCATCATAGGGATGTTTTCATTCGTGTTCAATTAACAAACCAAGTTAGTTATCGTAATAAAATAAACGGAACTTTTCCGCTTAATCTAACACAGCCAGACTGACCTGTACTTCGCTCCCAAAGTAACAAACGTCTCTGGCCTTGGCATATTAGTTCTATCACTTGCTGCACGTGAATTTCAAACTAACATCAGGGCAGTGACACAGCAATTCATACAAATAGCCTCTGGCCTTGACATACCAGTCCTATCACCTGCTGCACATGAATTTCAGACTGATATCAGGGCAGTGACCGACCAGCAGTAATCAAGCTTATACAGGGCAGTGACCAACCAGTAGTTATATAAAAACCGTTTTGTTCTAAACTTATATCCTCTCAAACATCCAATGTTAATTGAACACAATTTATTAACAAGTGAATAATTTATAATTATTGCAAAATATCTATACGATTCCTTTTGACAAGACAGCAATCGTTAAGGGAATTAAATATTTGCACAAAATATCAACAATAACAACATCGTAATAATAATCTATCATGGCTAATCATCAATAAACTATATAACCTATATAAAAATCATTATCTACGAATACTATCAGTACTTTTCTGGAGTTTCCCTAAGACGTTGCCTAGCTATGTTAGCTGCAGAATCAAACCCGTGGCTATCATATGGTAATTTATTTGCATACCCCTAATACGAGAAAAAAAATCTCATTTATGGTTCATTTTATGGAATTACAATCCGTGAGAACAGTGAAATTTAAACCTAGTAAATAAAATTATTTAAGAGCATTAAAACGTTAACGTTTCTAATTCATACATGGGTATTTAGATTCGGTTGGTGAGGTACGTTATCTGTTTAGGTTGGGCGTTTTGTAGTTTATGTAGGTTGTAAAAAAATTGAATTCCAATGTACTACTAATGCGACTGTTAAACGATGCTATCCTAATATTAATATCGGATATACCTCCATAAACAAGCTCGACAAGCTGTCCCTCAAAAATGCTACTTACAATAGAGTATGGCCAGAGCCCTTAAGGGCTTTAACTACTTTGCTTACGGTAGTGATGGAAGCTCCATCCATGGTCCTTGGCTATGGCGTCAGTGTTGTCCCAGCCTTCCGCCCCGTTGTCGTTCTGATCCGGATGAAACGGCGGCAACACCACATCATCTTCACTTCGGTTACCAGCTACAGCATCACGTATGGCTTTCAGAAGGTTCTCTAATATAGCAGACTCCATCTGAAAGTTTAATGCGAATGTACATATAACAAAGCACATGGGTTCCGATCGCACTTCTGATGTTAGATTAGAGAAAAGATGAGATTAATTATCTTTTAAAATATTAGAATATTTAGAACGAAAGGAATTTGAGTATATCAAATCAAACCAAATCAAATCATATTAAACTTTCTTTTTATTTCAATGTCCAGTAGTCAGTCAGTTAGTCAGTCGTGATTCTATTCGTCTGTTCCAAGGTGTAGATCCTATGGAGAAGAACAGACAAGAAACTCCATGGACACTCTTTTCCAACATATTTACATACATATTTCACATTATACACATATCCATAAATCAAACATTATAAATTATTACAAAACTTAGAGAACATTTTAGTAAAAAGAAATACACAAAAGTGAATTGCATATACTTAGCTTTTAAATCTATATAATATCCTCAGTTACTGGTTGAATAGTAGAGAGCTCCGTACTGGTCCATTTCTCGACAACCAATCTCTTGTCCAGTCGGAACCCTCGCTTTTATAGGCGACGACAAACAAGTACGACACATGTATTTTAATCAAGTACCTTCATCAAAGTACATTATTTTCAGAATGTGTTCAAAGTAAACTATTAATACAAACATATATCAATATTTATATAAAATATATAGTTAAAAGTAATAATAATCACATTAACATTACTATACACTGTTTATAGGCAACTACAAGTGAGTAAAACATACGAGTATGTATTTTATTAACTACCGTCATTAAACAATATGTTCAGGAAATATTTAAAGTAAACTATTGACAAACATATCAATATTTATACAAAGTATTTAGTTATATTAATAAGTACATTTATTTACATGAATCTAACACGCGCGGGTGAAATCGGATATTTTTTTAGGTTTATGCGCGCTCTTAGGGCCGTATTCTAGCTTACTACCAATAACAATCAAAAACTTTTAATTATTCACTGTTGGACTCTTACTTCAACGGTTTTAGTCTACTGTATCGTGCACCACACTGGCCAGACGGGTTGGTATACCATTTGTTTCAAGTTTTCATTAGTTTTGCTAGTGATTTTGTCCTGCGTAATTTGTTCCTTGAGTCGCCTCGTATATTACTCGTATATTGCAATAAATAAAACGATAAATAATTATACGTTTCATTTATTTATGAATATTAAATATTACATAATGTTTAAACGCTTCGATCACATCGGAAATCAGTTTGAATATGTTTATTTTGCGTTATTATAAACTTGGATTCCAAAAACGAAGAATAATTCTGCTTTGGTAATGGTTTTACAAATATCGATTTCCGATGTGGTCGAAACCACATAGCAACACGGGCTTGTGGACATTAGGGCAGTAGTCATAGTATCTCTTCCTATACAAAACAGTCTGTCACTCTTTGTGGAGGGAAATCAAAACACATACACAATCTTAGGCTCACATACAAAAAAACGCCTTTATTGTAAACATTCGAACTTTAAAAAAAGTGATTAAATTTCACACACACTTAAACACATTCTATTTCATAACAGTGTAATGCATATAACAGCCCCCTTATTCAAGTCGAAAACATTGTTCGTTTTCTATTTTAATCTCTATACTAATTCTCGTGTGTGATTGGCCAATGACACTCAGTCACGTGATCAAAATAAAATATTCACCGATGAAACAAGAGAAATAGAAGAAAAGAAACGGAATTATAAAACGAAAAACGTTTGCAGCTTTACTAGAGGGGCTGGGATTGTGCTTTGGACAGAGATGAACGCCTACGTGTGCCATACGTACAGTACATGTATGTAAGTACGTGTCAGTAGTCATATGTAGGCGTCAACAACAATTAAAAATCTTCTCTCAAATCTTCTGGGCAGAATTATCAACACTCCTGACTGATGTGAGAAATCTGTTAGTATGCCATTATTGGCGCAAACCTTTACGAACATTTCTTGTTGCATACAATTTAATGCAGGCAACGCGCATGTGACTCTTGAGTTACAGGCGTTCATGATTAGCAGTAAGCACTTATTTGCGCCGAGAAAATCAGATTGACTGCTAAATCATGAAAAAAAAACTTTGCTTATGACATTTTGTACGGACCCTCATCCGAATCTTCCGGTCGTCTGAAATACAAAAAAACAAATAGTCAGTGATATATTACGTAGCCGGTTTCAAAATACATGAAACGGACACAAAGATCACCCAAAATCAGACCAACAATTTGTGAATGACATTGTGTTGTTCATCATCCGTGCAGTTATATGTATATATGTCATATATCAATGCAGTATTGTTTCGTTACTTTTTAACGCGTGAGACTGCGATTAACTTATCATCTGATCCCAAACCCTCACTTGGTTTCTGTCAAAAGGGACTGAAAAAAGCGGCCAAGTGCGAGTCGGACTCGCCCATGAAGGGTTCCGTATCAGCAAGTAACATCATATAAAAGTTCTTGTAGTTCGTTGTAACTTTGATCGATGTTTTTATACTAGTGTATTGATTGGATGAAAGGTAAATTGCGTGTTACGATTTAAGACGTATTAAAAAAAACTACTCACTAGATCTCGTTCAAACCAATTTTCCTTGTAGTTTGCATGGTAATGTACAACATATATTTTTTTTAGTTTTATCACTCTCTTATTTTAGAAGTTAGAGGGGGGGGGGACACACATTTTTCCACTTTGGAAATGTCTCTCGCGCAAACTATTCAGTTTAGGAAAAAATGATATTTGAAACGTCAACATCATTTTTAAACACCTATCCACACGGATAGGTTTGGGAAAAAAAAAAATTTGAGTTTCAGTTCCATGTATGGAAAATGTATTGTTTTTTTTCTATTTTTATGTAAAAATCTTAATGCGTTTCAAAGAATACATCGACCGACAAAATTTCAACAGTATAGCTCTTATAGTTTCGGAAATAATTGGCTGTGACATACGGATGGACAGACAGACAGACAGACAGACAGACTTGACGAATCTATAAGGGTTCCGTTTTTTGCCATTTGGCTACGGAACCCTAAAAACTACCCAATAATGACTTTTGAATTGCAGATGTTGTATAAATAATTTTGATCACTAGTATATCATAAAATGGGGGAAAAACAACTCAACCTCATAAGAAATATTCCCTTTCGAGTGAGCCCACCATATCATGAAAAGAAGAAAAGTAACTGACTGACTTATGGAATGCCAATTTGTCCACTGTTTCATAAAAAGGGGGAAAAGCAACTGACCCACATTAGAAATATTCCCTTATGAGTTTGTCCACTGTTTCATAAAAAGGGGGGTTAGCAACTCACCCACATAAGTAATATTCCCTTATGAGTTTGTCCTCTGTTTCATAGAAAAGGGGGATAAGCAACTCACCCACTTATCAAATGATCTCTTATGAGATTGTCCACTGTTTCATAGAAAAGGAGGATAAGCAACTCGCCCACATAAGAAATGTTCTCTTATAAGATTGTCCACTGTTTCATAGAAAAGAGGGATAGCTCTGAAGAGTTTGTACACTGTTTCATAAAAAGGGGGAAAGGCAACTCACCCACTCTTATGAGATTGTCCACTGTTTCATAAAAAGGGGGAAAAGCAACTCACCCACACAAGGAATGTTTCTTAATGAGATTTTCACTGTCTTCCACAGTTTGTGGCAACGGCTGTCCTTTCGTTTCAGGTAGTGTCAGAGTGATACCTGATGTAAGGAAAGCCGCTGTAATGAATATAATCAACGGGAGTTGAGTCCACACGTGTACCTGGAAAGTATGAAATGTGTGAAGTATTATATGAAATTCAATAGACGGAAAAAATTACAAGAGCATTAACTTGCTTGGATTTTAGGCTTATTTATACCGTATTGAAATTAAATGTTTTAATAAAAGTAGTTTAATGATTTAGTGTCTTTGGCATCTATTTCATAACCATGCATATCAGAACCTTCACGGATTCACGCAAATTTCAATAAGGATGCAGCATGATAGAAGGTTTTAATTAATAAATTCAGAATCTAATAACAATAAAACTTTATAAGTGGTTGAGCCATGCTGGTTTAGCATCCAACCGCGAGGGGGCGACGTCCGCGTGTGACCGGACGTTGCCCAATTAGAGAGTCGAGAGCTGAGATGGTGCCCGCAACAGTGCGGGCAGGCGCCGGTTGGAGTCCAGAAGGAAATCCCCTCCCTGGACTCCTTCCAATACACAGGTGCAGAGAGGGTCACACCGTGTGGTTTTAGTCGGTTCGAGTCCGACACACCACCCCGCTGTAACCCCCGACGGGGTGACGGTCTGCGGGGATTTCCACACGTAAAAAAAAAAAAATGCTGATTTAGCATGAAGCATTCGGGTTGTCGTATTTCGTTGATGAGCGTAAGATCGGAGCCGGCCATAAATGCAGAAGCATCTTACTAAGTAATGCGGGTCACCACGCTACATTGTCTGTACTCCTATTCTAGGATTCAACTCATGCTTTCCATTAGGCAGAGTGAAGTTTCTAGGCCATACCAATCAAAACAACACAGGTCCATTAATTATATTATCTGTGTCTAATCGATTAAAATACGTAAAAAGACGACTTTTTTATATTCAGATCCTGTGTTTTGAGAAGAGGTATGGAAATTGAAGGTAAATGGCAAGAGGAAGACCAAAGAAAAGGTGTATGGATTGTGTGAAAGAAGATATGCCTAGGAAGGGAGTTAACAGTGAAATGACGAGTGATAGAATGGAAGTATAAATCTACGCCGACTGCGGGATAAGTGGAGGCAGATGATTTAGATGACAAAAATAAGGAAACTTACCGAGTACGCAATGAAGGTGGACAAAATGTTTGCGGTGAGTATACAGATGTGTAGAATTGATGCTCCTGTCGCACGGAATGGTGTCGGTAGGATTTCTGTACTCCATTGTATGATAGATGCAAGGGACGTTGTACAAAAAAATCTGGCGAGAGTTACTAAGGACGTCAATACAAAACCTGTATACACAGAAAAATAAATAAATATTTCGGATATGTAACACACAACGCCAACTAGCTTTATTCTAAGCAGAGCTGATATCTGTGTCTAAAAAAAATATTAATCTGTTGGTCAGCATTATCTCCGCAAAAATAAATGATATCCACGATAAGAAACTTTAACAGAATTATATTGGTAATTATTATTATTTGAAATTACGTACCTTTCCCCACAAATAAACTCATGAACAAAATGACACCACACGAGAGAGTTGGTATCCAACTTAAGTTTCTTCTACCTACCCTGAAACATAATGATAAATGTTACGAAAATGTGGATTCACGATGGCTAATATTAAAATATTGTAATAATATTATGAATATAAAAGTAACTCTGTCCATCTGTTACGCTTTCACGCATGAACGACATCACAGAATTCACTGAACTTTAGAATGCAGATACTTTGAGTTTTGAGAAAGGACATTATGCTGCATACAAATTTTTAGTTGAATTAATTAGAGATATTTAATATGCTTATAACCCTGTGATTTCAGTAAGTTATGCTATTTAACTCCCGAGTAAATAAAATAAAACTATAGGCCGCTGCATACGTGACTGGATTTTACACGGACGGAACGGGACGGGAAGTTTTGCAAACATCGTTTCATACAAAATGTATAAGGAAATGCATACTTCACGGAGACACGGACGGGACGAGAACGTGAGACGAGCTAAATATCGTCGCCGACGATGCTTAGCACGTCAATAGCAATTAAAGCCAATTCTTGAAATGAAAAATCCATCTTTCCTGTTCAACACTAGCACGTTATACCCGAGTCACAGTCACGGTGCGTATGCATTTACATCATTTACGTCCCCATTAATAACGAGGCAACCACGTCCACGTCCCGTCCGTGGTAATATCTTGTTACGTATGCAGCGGCCTTAAACTGATTTTGTTTTGTAACTTTCAATAAAGGTTAGTTTATAATTTATTAATGAAGTTAATATTTCTTTGAAAGATGGTTATGCTACAACGACAACCCAGAACGTCCCACTGCTGAGTTTGGGTCTCCTCTCAGGAGGTCATACGTCCCCAAGCTGGGTAAGTGCGGGTTGGGGACTGGCAAGACACGCTGTCTACGTAATTTTACCATATGATGTTTTTAAGCCACCCGAAGGTCTCGAACTAAGCTTCACGGCTGTTATTTTATGATAACAACACCGGGACCGACTGCTTAACGTGACCTCCGAATCACGGAAAAGCTGAAAACATATCATGCCACAAGCGGTCACCCATCTAGGTAAGCCGCACCGTCATTGCTTACCCTTGGTGATTGTTTCCAATTATTCACTTGACTCACTTGGCTATTAGCGTTACAACGAAACGAATACCACACTGTGATTAGTACAAAACATATATTTTATACGTACCTATCAAGAATAAAGCCAACCAGTAAAACTGCCGCGAATTCAGAGACCGCGTTCAATGTGAAGACGGTAAATAAACTCATGCCGAATGTATTAGAGAGTCGTATTAGACCATCGAAGACTATTGTGATTGCCATGTAGACGATGAGCAACTTGAACATCGCCTTACAGAGTAGTGGACTCTTGAATATATCACGAATTGATTGCTCCTTAGGTGACTTCATTTTCATCGAAGAAATCTGTTACAAAAACAAATTTACTGTTGTACAAAATTCCATTTGTGGTACTTCTTTTTATATTTAAGCCTACAAAAGTGACCCTACTCTGCCTGATGGAAAGCATGAGTAGAATCCAAGAGTAGGGGTCACCATCCTCATTGTAAGGGTTAGCTATGCAGCATGGTGACCCATACTGGCGGCATGTCACAGGTTTCTGCATCTGGAAGCCGGGAAAATGATGCAGAATGATTGGGCCCCCGGTCTCACACTCAGCAACTAAATATAACAGCAAGAATGGTGAACATATCATGCCACAAAGGTTACCCATCTAGGTAGTGACCACGCCATCATTGCTTACCCTCGGTGATTGTTTCCAATCACTGAAGGCCACTTGGCTATGAGCGCTTCACATATTATATCACATAAACATATTATTACGTGTTAAATGTCGAACAACAGACTGTCTAAGGCGATTCACACACTGGCGACGCGCCCACGCGCGTACGCGCGGGGCAGCAGGTTCCGCGCGGAGCGACGGTGGAGCAAATCTGCCTTTTCGAACAGATTTTACCGCGCCTCCGCGGCTGACGGCTTTGTACGCGGCCCGCACCAAACTAAAGGTTACTTTCCATTTGGTCGTCGTCATCTGCATTCTTTGCATTTCATATGCCAAATTGCTGGGCATTGCTGCATTGCTGCTGCGGTTCGCCCCGCCTACGCGCGAGGAGGCAGAATCTGCTAGCGGCACGCGCTTACGCGCCGTGGTGCGTTTTTGGTGTGTTGGACCTGGCGTGTTTTCTATACTAATCGATGTACTGGCATACTATATTAAAATCTGCCACTCCGCGCTACGCGACGGAGCGCGGGGCAGTGTGTGAATCGCCTAAGGTCGTGTCAGCATTACTAGTGTTCTTTGAAATTAATTTAGTTTTAGCCAATCTTCGGCTCGTTCAACCGGTTTTACCTGAATATCAGTTTTGCCACGGAGCTACTGTAGGCATCGGACTTCAGCAACCCTGAGGGAGAACTAAAATTCCAAGAATGAACTAGTTGACAATATATTTGAGGGCACAGACTTCCCAATAACGAATGCCATAGATGTTCATGATAAGCGGCACCGACGGCTTAACGTGCTCTCCGAGGCACGGGCGTGAATCACCAACAAAATTGAAACTTTGGCGGTGATTTATGCCCAGGCTGTGATTATTAATTTCCTGTTAGAAAAATCTAATAACACGATTTGTCCGACCCGGCATTTGAAACCAGTAAAGTAACCAAGCAGTCCAAGTTTTGTAGCCAACCATCAAACCAAAATATAATAGAGATTAAAATTGGAAGCTTTTATTGCACTCACCAAAAACTCATCCATAATATCGTCAGGGATCTTTGCTTTGTTAGTAGACTCAACCTTTCTTAGAATTGTCGTAGCTTCCTTGATGCGACCTTGGCTCAATAACCACCTAAAACATATTTATTTTTACTAAATATTAAATTAAGACCATTTTTTTTTTACTAACCTTAAATGCTGGGATCATTACGCAAAAGGAGCATTGACTGACTTGTTGGTCTAGTGGTCAGGGTATGCTGCTGAGTAAGAAAGAGGTCTCGGATTCGATATTGCTGTTCGATGCAAACATTTTTTTTTCGAAGGTTGGGTGTTTTCTTGTATAATGTGCATATATTTATAAAAGAAGTATATATGTATGTATATCAGGTCTCTAGTACCCATAGTACAAGCTTCGGACTGGATGATGTTGTATGTAATTCGTCTGAACAATTTATTTATAGGTATATTCCCATATTATAATCTAAAAAATGTAGTGCTCAGGATTTCTTGGTCTATTTATCATCATCAGCTTTCTGTCAGTGAAAGTCCCGTCAAAATCGGTTCTTCCGGTTCAGGGATGACCCGGAACAAACAGACAAACACAAATATTATAATAATTGATTTTTTGATGTCAGTACCAATATATACTTTCATATATGCATTGTGTAAAAAACTGTTAACTTCATACTACATACTAGCCGACCCGGCGAACTTGGTACCGCCTTAGAATATTAATTCATAATAAAGTATTGTGTTTAGTTATTAACTGATAGTGACAAATTGACAGTAGCAGCGTCAACTAACGGGCCCGGGCCGGTACTGCCACAATCGCTTTGTTCCTGCATTTTAAATCTGTAATATCTTCAAAAGTATTAATTTAAATTACATACTGTAAAGGGCCATATTAATCTATATTAAATACACAATTTATTTAAGGTACTTAATCGGATAAGGATTAATACTGTGTTGATAATGATTGTTTCAGCTAGACAGTAAATGCTTTATACATACAGTTTTTTTTTATTCATCTTGCTACGGGTTTCGATAGGTATGTTGTTCAATATACGGGGCAGCATGTGTTCCCACGTCCTCGTCCCATATACGTTAGTACGCTTAGGTATTCTATAGGTAGGTAAGTTTGACAAGTGACGTAATGACTCCAATCTTATATTTTCTTTAATTTAGTAAGGTTGTGTACTCCTCACCCAGTACACATACGCTCACTTTGTCGAACACGTTTAATATTTGACAATGCTTGAATAAGCCACATTCGTATTCTTTAAATTCTAGTTTGGTTTTTCTAGGTACTATTGTTTTTAAGATGCTTAATTGTATGTTATAAATGTTTTCGAGGTAGGTCTTGTATGTGCGCCCGTAACTACTTAGTCCGTAGCTAATCACGGAGTCGGCAAGTGCAAGTGTTCATGAGCAACAATGATTGGTTCACAGAGCGATGTCAAGTAAGGTGAATGTATATGCATCATTTTTGTTTTAGTTGCATTAATAACTAGACCCACATCGTGGGCCCAGCCACACAATAGGTTAAAGTTGTGCTGCATAACCCTCTGCGCCTCACGTAGGTCTTTATGAGCAGATATCAAACATGTGTCATCAGCAAACTGATGAACCGATCCCTCAGTGAATATATTACCCCTTAATTACTCGCATGGGGTCAAAGCATTTTCGGATTAAAAAATGAAGCACTTGTCGCGGCCTGATTCCCTCCGCGCCCTCGGTAGCTTCATAATGCGCGTCTAAGGATGTATTCTAGTAGCAACCAAGTCATGAAAGTGAAAGGCTTCGCCGCTACACTCTTGAGCGATGACCCCATGCGAGTAATTACGTAACTTTTTTGGAAGAGGTAAGTTTTTTATTTTATGTATTTTTTTTGTGTATTATGAATTATATTTGTATTATTGTATGTTCAATGAATAATTGTTTGTTATAAATATGTTTTAACAGCTTCTTACAATGAAATTATCAAAAAAATCCGTTTTACTAAGAGTTTAGTCTTTTCGTCAAAGTTAGTCATGGATAGGAGAGAACAACACTTTGCGCAATAGCTGGTAGAGTATGAAGGAGGTTCTGATAAAAAAAAGAAGTTGGAGGATCAGGTTCTGAGCCAGAGAAGTCAGAGCAACTCCTAAGGAGGTAAAAAAACGTCTGATGGAAGTGCATGAGTTTGTAAAATCGCGTCCCACCAACCACTGCAAAACTCGTTCCAACAAAATGCAAGAAATATACAAAATTTGTGTGCTCGTTCAAAATTTGTGTGTAAATCGTTCTGACATATACTGTCAACTGTGTAACAATGGTGATTCAGGGCCACCGCAGACTAGCTACTTTTAGCATCGGCGATCGGCGATTTGGCGACTGCATCGATGCTGCATTCGCGTTATAGCGACTTCCTGCGTTCGATCGCGGTATCGGAAACGCGCGTCTTAGTGACTGCTCAGATGCCAAAACGATGCTACCGGCAACCGAATGTATGCGGAGAGTAGCGTTCAGCTGCTGTGTCGCGCTTCTAAAAAGCGACTCAATCTCCGCGTTTGGCGTTTTTAAGTGTGCGGTGTAGAGCGTTCGGTCGCCGTATTTATCTTCTAAAAAGCGACTAGTTGCCGATCGCCGATGCTAAAAGTAGCTAGTCGGCGGTGGCCCTCAGAGAGTGCCTAAAAAATACTGGTATTTACTATGACCTCAGTATACCTTAGTACAAATTGTTGATTATTGATAGTTATTTTAGTTTAACTTGTTTTTGTATAATTACTATAATTAGTTAGTAATTCATGTTATTATTTATAGATATTATAGAATATATAAAGTACTTTAATAATAAAACAGTTTTATTTTCTTATATATATCAAAATATATTAAAAAATATGCATACTATTTGGGGTCATCTGTGACCCCATGCGAGCAGTAATGTAATATTCTTTGTGCGAGTAATTAAGGGTTACACATGTCGTTCACATAACAAGTATTCGGTCGGCCCGAGAATCGAACCTTGTGCCGTGCCTTTGTCGGTTAGAATCATTTCACTTAGAGAGCCAGCGACACTCACTGTGGTGTAACGATTACTATGATAATTTTTAAACCACTTCACTAAAGGTCCCCGTATACCATTTTGCTTTAATTTAGTAAATAAGGTTTTATAATCTAATAAATCAAACGCCTTACTAAAGTCAATAAAGACAACAAGTACATGTTCACGGTTGTCCAGATACCCGTTGATCTCATTGCTAAACTTGGATAGCAATTCAGAAGTGCTTTTATTTTTTTGAAAACCAAATTGTTTTACATTAATTATACTATTTTCTTTTAAAAACCTACCTATCTCCTGGCCTAAATATCTCTCAATTATTTTATCTATACATGACAATATAGTAATTGGCCTGTAGTTGTTTGTATTTGAGTATGAACCATTTTTGTGAATAGGTCTTATTATTCCGATTTTTAATTGATCAGGGTATACGGATGTGGCAATGCATGTGTTAATTAAGTGCGTAATGACCGGGGTAACATCTTTGATAATATGTTGTAAATCTTGCACTCTTATACCATCGAAACCCGGGCATTTTTTGGCATTTAAATGTTTTATAATAGAAAAGATAATTATGTACCTGATACTCTCAGGAACTACCCATTTTGCGTATAAAACAATGAAGGTAGGCAGCGTAGTCACTAACAGTAGTCGACGCCAATTTGCGATATATACTGCTAGCCAAGGCAACAACATGGAACCAACTGCAGTCGTTGATGCCACAAATACATTGGCTGTCACTGTTCGCCAGTTTGGCTCCACAAACTCAAGAACTGTAAAAATATATATCATTAAATATATGGAACTTTCTGGCATTTAAGTTTAAATAAATAAATATTGCTCCACCGACAAGGGACTGACCCTTAAATTGAGAAGAAGAAGAAATAAATATTTCGGACATCTGACACACAACGTCATTTAGTCACAAATTCATCAGAGCTTGTACTAGACAACTAATAAAACACCCTTTTTGTAAATACATATTTACTATACATAGAAAACATCTAAACTCGGAAACAAATATTTGCACCGCATGCAAGCATTCCTCCTCCTCCTTTTCAAGGAGAGGCCTATGTCCAGCACTGGACTGTTAAAGGCTGATGATGATGATGATGATGATGATGCAAGCATTTGGTCCGACCCAAGAATCAAACCCTTTGGATCGGCAGCCTTATACGCTAACCTAGACTAGACCAACGTGTCAGTCAATCTAGTATTCCAGTGGGTACCAATTCAACCCAGAACTGCTCTAGCCATAGAGCAGTTCTGGGTATGAGACTGCTGTGCTTGAGGTCTCGGGTTCGATTTCCGGGACGGACCAAATATTTATGTGATCCGCAAATATTTATTTCGGAGTTTGGGTGTTTTCTATGTATAATATCTATGTATTTACAAAAAAAAGTATCTTTATATATTTATATCAGTTGTCTAGTACCCATAATACAAGCTCTGCTTAGTCTGGGACTAGATGGCGTTGTGTGTAAGATGTCCAAAATATTTATTTAATAATTTGACTTTGTAATTATGATTCAAAATTCATGATTGAAAAATTAGAATGTTTTAACTTACCTAAAATGTATGCCAGCATAAAGCAATTATCGAACGCTAAACCAACAATGAACCTGCACAAAATGAAGTCCCATGTGCTTGTAGTGAAGGTCGTAGCTATGCCACCGATACCTCCTAGTAAATTTGTACCTGAAATTATATAATCAAGCTTCAGTATCTCAATTATAAAAAGGTAAATGATGAAAAAGGCAACGCTGGCCAAGTGCGGGGGTTGGGGATGGCAGGACGTTGTGGTTCCGTAATCTTGCTGTTATATGTTTTAAAGCCGCCCGAAGGCCTTCAACTAAGCTTCACGACTGTTATCTTATGATAACAACCGAGACCGGTAACTTCATCCTTACTAATATTATAAATGCAAATGTAAGTCTGTCTGTCCGTCGTGCTTTCACACCAAAAGTACTAAATCGATTTAAATGAAATTCGATTCACAGATAGTCTATAAACAGACTGCCTCGTTGCTCTAGTGGTTAGCGTATGCGAATGCTAATCAAGAGGTCTCGCTTTCGAATCCCGGGTCGGGCCAAAAAGTGTTTTTGAGATTTTCGTAGGATATTCCTAATAGCAGCCCGGAGTTTGCAAGTTTGGCGGTGATTCACGCCCGTGTCTCGGAGAGCACGTAAAGCCGTCGGTCCCGGTTATCATGAACATCTATGGTAATAGTTATTGGGAAGTCAGTGCCCTCAAATATACTGACAACTAGTTAAATGTCTTCAAGAAAATAGAATCTTCATGGTATATTTTATTCCGATTGCGATGAAGATGTAGCTTCAGTTACAGCCGTTTTCTGAGCAAATGATTGTAATGGAGCAACTAAACTAGTTAAAAGTAAATAATGTAATAGATTTATTTATACCTATGAGGGCAGGTACTCGGCCATAGCGGTCAGCTAACCATCCCGACAATACTGTTCCAATCACGGATCCACCGAAGAACGCCGATTGAGCTGTAGGTGCATAGTTGGCTCGATCACACACCCATTCTCTCTGTTGAAAGGAAAATCTAATTGAAATGTTGATTTTTAATTTTTTTCTATGTTCCGTTTGACGTAGTTGACTCGGAACCCTTATAGATTAGTAGTAGTAATAAAACTATAATGAAACCACCTATCATGACATTTGGCGCGTGGAGCGTAAGAACGCTGTTTGACCGAGATGGCAACGCCTGCCCCGAGCGTAAAACCGCTATAGTAGCTCGGAAACTTCATTGCTATAATGTGGAGGTGGCTGCACTCAGCGAAACACATCTCGCTAATGAAGGAGAACTGGTGGAAGTTGAAGGTGTAGTAGAGTTAATTAAGAACGTACTTTTTATTTTTTTAATTATATTGAAATGTCACTGGCAACCCCACTTTGACAGCTCTCTTACACCCGGCCTCTGACACGGTACAGATCTCTCTCCGATATTGTAATTAATTTTAAGAAGTGAATACCATTGAAAACTACAAATAAAACCCTGAAGATCTCAAGCTGTATCTTTTATTCAAGATCCTACATGGCGCAGCTCTCACGGAATTGAATCCATCAAGATTTTCACGGATTCAATAAAGGTAACCTACGAAACCACAATCACACATGTGCCCGCTTGAACACGAAACACTACTTATATGAAAATATTAATACAAAAGCTTAATTAAAAGAATTTTAAATTGGAAATGGACAACATGGGCGCGGTCGAATATAAAATGCCACGAGGTCTTAATCTAGAAGACATAGAAAACTGTTGGCCACAATGGCAAAGGTTTAAACAGGCTTTTAGAATTTTTATGCTGGCCGCTGGGTTCGACAAAAGAGCAGAGACCAGAAAGGCAGCAATTCTGTTAAATTGCATAGGACAACAGGCTCAAGAATTGTACTTCAACGTGTTGAAAAAAGGTGAAAAGGACGACAAACTCGACGAAGTCATAGAGGCATTTGATGAATATTTCAAACCTAAGCAAAATGAAGTGATGAACAGCTTCCATTTGAACAAACGTGTCCAGAAAGAGGGGGAATCCTTCGACGTGTACTACACAGCCATTACAAAACTTGCGGAGAACTGTAATTATGAAGACAAGGACAGGATGCTTCGTGACAGGATCGTCATAGGAATATCAGATCATCGGACTCAACAAAAACTTCTAGAAATCAAGGACTTGACTTTATCAAAGGCGGTGGACATCTGTCGGTCTGCGGAGCTATCCCGAGAACATATCAAGGTGCTGAGCAACCCGGAGGTGCATGCAGCGGAGGCAAATAGGACAACATTGCAACAACAACAGACAAAAGCTAAGTATTATAATAAGAAAACTTGGTCACAAAACAATAACAATCATAATCATAACAAGGGTCCAAATAAAGGGGTCCATTATAACAAATTTTTCTATTATTGCAAAAAGTGTAACACAGAACATGGCCCTAGGCAATGCCCGGCCTATGGTAAAAACTGTTCCAAATGTAACAGAATGAATCATTTCAGTCATGGATGTATTTTTTCTAAAAAAGTGGATCACATTAATGAAAAGGATCTGATGAATAACAGTAATTCTAGCAATGACGAGGTCGCTAACAATGTACATGAATTATGACTAGTTTATTCCTTAAATTTACAGAGTAATGAATGGACGGAGTCCCTAAGAGTGGAAAATAAAAAGGTCTGTTTTAAGTGTGATACTGGGGCTCAAGTCAATGTAATTGGGTTAAATGACTTAAAGAAAATTGTCAATGATGATAAAAAAATAAAACTGTCTGAGACAAGAACATTAATTGAGGTCTTCGGGGGTGGGAAATTAATCCCATTAGGAAAAACTTCACTGAAAGTGTATTGTAACACAAATAATAAGAATATTAATATGAACGATGAAGGTATTAAAACTGAGTTCTTAATTATTAAAGAAAATGTCAGACCTATTTTAGGGCTCTCGTCTCTTGTGAAACTTAAATTACTTCAAAATACTAATATAGACTTGTTGAAGACTGAAAACTTAAAAAATTATAGCAAAGAAAATGTAATTAATAATAATGTTGAATTATTCCAGGGTGTTGGAGAATTTAAAAGGACGCTGCTGGTCGAATGTTTAGTTGTAGAGTACCTAATGTAATTAAGTAGTATTTAAGAAAATGTTAAATTTTAAAGGGGTGAAGAGAAACAGTCAAATGACAAAAAATTTTTGTTTTTTTAAAGGGGGATGATGTAGTAGAGTTAATTAAGAACGTACTTTTTATTTTTTTAATTATATTGAAATGTCACTGGCAACCCCACTTTGACAGCTCTCTTACACCCGGCCTCTGACACGGTACAGATCTCTCTCCGATATTGTAATTAATTTTAAGAAGTGAATACCATTGAAAACTACAAATAAAACCCTGAAGATCTCAAGCTGTATCTTTTATTCAAGATCCTACATTTCTTTTGGAAAGGTACCCCTACATCCGAACCTCGTAGGTCTGGTGTAGGATTTGCTATTAAAACCCAATTAACAAAGCGTCTTCATGAGTATCCTGTGCATATCTCGGACCACGTTATCACCTGGACTCGGACAACTACCTTAATGTCATTAGTGTTTATGCCCCAACGTTGGACAAGTCTGGTGACATCAAGGACAAATTCTATGAGGAATTATCTCAATGCCTTAACAAAATCAATAGCAAAGAGCAGATATTGCTGCTAGGGACTATGAGGCTTGGCCTGGAGTTCTGGGTCGACATGGAGTCGGCAACATGAACAGCAATGGTCAGTTGCTGCTCAGTCTTTGTGCTCAATACAACCTTGCGATATCAAACACTATGTTCTGGCTTGCCGCTAAGCACAAGACAACGTGGATGCATCCGCGGTCTAAACACTGGCATTTGATAGACTACGCTATCATACGGCAACGAGACATCAGTCAAGTGCAAGTCACCCGCGTTATATACCTCTGAGGTCTTTGGACAGTTCACACCTCCTCACTAGCAAGGAGGAAGTACTAAAACGTTGGGCTGAACACTTCAACACTCTGTTCAACGTGGATCGATCAGCCGATCTGCAAAACATCAGCCGAATGCCTCAACTCCCATTATCTATCGAGCTGGATGAGCCACCGATGCTCGACGAGATTGTTACTGCCATCAGCCAGCAGAAAAACAAGAGGGCAGTTGGCATTGACCATATACCAAGTGAGCTATTGAAATACGGCGGTATTAATTTGCACACGTCGGTGTGGAAACTATTTGTTCGAATGTGGGAGAAGGAGCGAGTCCCAGACGAATTTAAATTGTCTCGTATTAGTGCCCTCTACAAGAACAGGGGTGACCGGTAAGACTGTAACTCATATCGCGGTATTTCACTACTATCAGCTCCTGGAAAGGTTTTTGCAAGAGTTCTATTGAACCACCTTAGAAACCTATCAGAAAAAAATCCTGCCTGAAACCCAGTTTGGCGTCCGACCTAACCGAGGCACATGTGAAGCTATTTTCTCGATACGTCAACTTCAGGAGAAAAGCAGAGAACAGGGACGTCAGCTGTACCTCTGCTTTGTCGACTTGGAGAAGGCATACGACAGCGTGCCTCGCGAAGCCCTCTGGATGGTATTGGGAAAGCTAGGATGCACGGAAAAGTTTGTGAGACTTTTGCGACTCCTGCATGACAATATGCAGTGATGCGTCTCCGTGGACGTAAGACGGCGAACAGTCCAACTTTTCCCCCGTTACCTGTGGGGTAAAGCAAGGGTGCGTTCTAGCACCCACACTCTTCGCTCTGTACTTTGCAGTAGCAGTCAAGGAGGTCCTACAAACTGTTTCTGAAGGAGTTCGCATTCGCTTTTGCACCGATGGCAGTCTATTCAACTTGGCCAGACTAAAGGCGCGCACCAAAGTCTCGTATGCAGCGATCACAGGGATCATGTATGCTGATGATCTTTTCTTCCTGGCAGAATCCCCAAACGGCCTGCAACAGCTGATGTCCGCTTTCCACCAAGCTTGCTGCAAATTTGGCCTAAAAATCAGTGTCAAGAAGACGGAAGTGATGTCCCTAGACATCAATGGTCGTGAGACACTGACCATTAAGCTTGATGAGGACGTGCTGAAATAGGTCGATAAATTACATTATCTGGGGAACACTATAACAGCTAAGTGTGACCTTGACGCCGAGATCAACGGCAGGATAAGTGCTGAAGCTGCAGCATTTGGAAAGCTGTATTCCAAGATCTTCTGTTCGCACGACCTTAAGCTGGCTACTAAGATCTCGGTTTACATAGCGATCGTGCTGCCAAACCTTCTCTATTCTTCCGAGACCTGGTGTGTATATCGTCACCATATACGCACTCTCGATCGATTCCACCTAAAATGCCTGCGCACCATCATGAACATCAGATGGTCCAATCGGGTGCGTAATACCGAAGTCCTAAGACGCGCCAATGTTAGTGGCATTGAGGCATATCTGATGCGTCTGCAACTTCGGTGGTGTGGTCACGAATCACGGATGGCGGAAGTGAGAATGGCTAAGCGCATTTTCTGCTCGGAGCTAGAGGAGGGCAAGCGAAAGCATGGCGAACAACTCCTCAGATATAAAGATGTTCTGAAGCGTCACATGAAAAGATACAATATAGAGCCCTCTCGCTGGGAATAGCGCGAGACTGTGAAGAAGCGAATCCGCGAATTTGAGGAACAGCGTTTAGCTGACCTCGACACCAAGCGCGATGAGCTTAAAGCCCGTCCGCTCGCTGCCATTCACTATAATTATGAGAGCGGTAAGCTTACTTGCCCACTTTGTGCAAGGGAGTTTGCTGCGAAAATCGGCTATACACGACTATTTTTTAATGTCCAGAGAAAAAAATATGTGGTATTCAGCTTTCGAAACTGAACATATTTATGTAATTAAAACAAAAAAAAAATACATGTTAATATTATCCCGAAAACTACCAAATTTTTGTTCATAAAGCATGATATAATTCACGACATGATATTACGTAACAAGAAAGTGTCAATGTCCTAGCCTGCGGGTTGCGGGTGCGAGCGGGGTACCTAATACCTACGATGCGCCGCGTGCGCCTAGTGGCGGCATGCTTTGAACTTTGAACTGATTTGACAGTATAGGGCGATGCGTCGTACAGTGCATTTCTGTGAAACTAATCTCCTCGAACTATCGTTATGGTGTACCAATTTACAAATCGTGAATACACGTTAATATTACGTACATAATTTTATATCTGGTGAGAATGTGACTTCTTTAAGGATGTAGGTATCGTAATCTGTGTCGAATGTCCGACAGACAAAATACGTCTACCAATGTCTGTTGAATCACGGCTCGTTTAGTGAAATAAAACGTATTGTAGTGAGTGTACTTCTTTGACAAAGAATTATTGGACGCATTGAATTAAAATCGACAGTAAAAAGGCGTGTTTAAAAGTGAATTTATGTTTGCATTCAAAATGGCAAATGAGATTGCGAAATGCGAGCAACAAAGTACCTACCTGTGGTAGTAAGTACGTATTATATATCTAAATTAAGTTCTGTAGATATCCGTCAGTTGATTACCTAAAATTCAAAACTATTTAATAGGTGAGTATCTATTACGTAATTAGATAAACTCTCAGTGAGTTCTATGTATGTACCTATAAAATATTGGTAGTCGAGAACGTAGGTATGTGTGTTTGACCTTCGCTTGCCGTTGATACACGATTGTTGTCGTGTGTCTAACGACACCCGATTGGTCGTGTGTCGAAAAGAGACGGAGACATTGAAACAGAAAATGTTATTCATTGATAATTAAAATACGCGTGTATAAAATATTTGGGTGACAATAAATTATGGGCGTATTTTAACATTTTAAAAACTATAATAACTCAGTTATTTTTGTTTTTTGGGTATTTGTTCTATGGTGTTTTATGTTAGTATATAAGTTCTGTATCTGCCCCTATTTTTTCTCTGGTAATTAAAAACTAACCGTGTATAAACCATTTCCGGGCGCATCAGCGCCAAGCCCTATAAGGGGTCGAAGTGGTCGCCATCGCCGAAATCGGTCGGATTGATTGATTGAATAATTGATTGATAGACTAGATGTCCTCGACCATCCTCGACTTACCGTCCAAACAGTTATTGCTAGAAAGGTGAAAATTTGCGTGGATAGGTGTTTCTATCATTTCGACAAGTTGTTCTTTTTATACTAACTCAATAAGTATATACAAAATGCACTGTTCGTCTCCTTTCGTAAACCTCAGGTCATGTGGATACTGAGGTTAATCTGGGTGTGGACTGTTAAAGGCTGTTGATGATGATGATGAAGTTAAAGGGGCGATGAATCCTCGACAAGTTATAAAAAATTGTGAGCTAAATTTAGTATCACAATACTTTTATTTACGGATGGCAGCTAGCGTCGTATGTAAAAAACTTGTTTCACCAGTTTTAGGTTACAATACTGTCGAGGTTTTATTAAAGGATATTTATTTCTACTTGCTTCGAGCGTTAACTAATGTTGTATGGCCGTTTATGGGCCAGCCAACCTATATGTACCTACCGAAAGCTGGTTCTTTAATGGTCGGATGGATGGAATAATAAATTAATAAATAAATATTTCGGATATCTGACACGTGATATCATCTAGACCCGAACTAAAACGAGCTTGTATGGGTACGAGACAACTGATATAAATACATAATATACTTTTATTTTATAAATACATACAGATTACACAAATATGAATGAAAAATGATATCCACCACGACTACGCTGGCAGATGTCGATTCTTTCTCGTGATCCATTGACCGTTACCGTTTTTAAGCCTCATCTTCAAAAAAAACAGCCCAATCACGCCTTCAGACAACATAGCGCACCATACAGTGACA
Organism: Phragmatobia fuliginosa; assembly: GCA_932526445.1. NCBI lineage: Eukaryota > Metazoa > Arthropoda > Insecta > Lepidoptera > Erebidae > Phragmatobia > Phragmatobia fuliginosa. The sequence continues at coordinate 4,507,070 of OW052058.1, read as the reverse complement.
CGTTGAGCATGCAAAGACTTCTCAATAATTGCTCTTGGATTTGATGTTGCGCTATGTGGTCTGGAGGCGGTCAAGGTATATAACCTTGACCGCCTCCAGACCATTACATTCTTTTTTTATTTTGTTTGAGAATACAAAGTTCTTGTTGAGAAACCATATAGAAACATTTGATCCGACCCGGTAATCGATCTCTTGGTATACAACCGTACACGCTAACCACTACTTATACAAGGCAGTCATTCTTCTTTTATTTCATAACTTTAAATATAATTAAAAAAAAAGTATTTTGTCATTCTTAATGCCTTAGGCATTCTCTACCAGTCTACTGTAGAGTGGTATAAAATTGATGAAGAGGTGCACTACGATTTGGTTAACAGTGATAAGAAGATCAATATATTATCAGTAAAATACCTTAAAAATATATACATAGGTTTCTATATATACTTAAACAAATATACATACACATACTGATGCCCGCGGCTCCGTTCGCGTTTTAGGGGCATGAAAAATACATGCTGGCTGATTCTCAGGACTACTCGATATTCATACAAATTTTCATAAAATTCGGTCCAGCCGTTTCGGAGGAGTTTGTTAACAAACACCGAGACACAAGCTTTTACCCGCGGCTGCACCCGCGTCTATGTCGGTTATCACGGTAAAAAGTATTGACGTGACATAGGATACAAAATTAATTTTAAATCGGTCCTGGGGTTTTTGAGTTTTTCGCGAACAGACATATGCGTGGAGGACTTTATTGTATAATATGTAGTGATATCCTCACATCACTAATGTTTTACTGTGACGTGACGTGCCAATAAAAATATAACGTTGATGCATAAAATAGATAATTTGAGTTGATAGTCGGAAAAGAATTTATAAAACATCACGTAACAAGTTTTAAATCGCTTGATAAGTAATTATTGCAAAAGTTGTATAAAAACTGCTAGTCAGCAAAACTGTGATGTATCAAAACAGAAGATATTTAGACAATGTTTATCTATACAAATAAATCAAAATGAAGTGTCTGTTGGAAATCTTAAATGAACAGTTTTTTTAAATATTTTGTCTGTCCGTCTGTTTGTTTGTTCCGGCTAATCTCTGGAAGGGCTGGACCGGTTTTGTCGGGAATTGCACTGACAGAAAACTGATGACATAAGGAGTAACTAAGGCTATTTTCTTAGACTAGCTTTTCTCCGCGTGTTTGTTTACAACTATAACTGCGGGTAAAACCACGGGACTCTAGCTAGTTTTGAACAAATCTGTACGCATCTTTCTGCACTGCACGGTTGGCCTAGTAGTTTAAGCGGTCGCCAAGTGTCATGGGTTCAAATCCCACTTGGGACAACACTTGTGTGATCCTTAAATTATTATTTTAGGTCTGGGTGTTCTTTGTGTCCGTTTCATGTATGTTTGTAGTCTCTCGCGACACAAGATATATATTCTTAATGCGGGAGATGTCTTTTAAAAAAAATAAAAAACATAGAAACAGCCAATATCTTAATTATATGTTGTTTGAAAGAAAGAAAGAAAATTATTTAATCATGGTCCACACACACAGTAAAACAATAGAAGCAAGTAATACAGGTTACGTGCACATTCATCATCAACAGCCTTTAACAGTCCACTGCTGGACATATGCCTCTCCTTGAAAAGGAGGTATTGGCCTATTATACCACGATGGCCAGACGGGTTGGTATAGGGTTGGTTTCAAGTTTTCCTTCTCTTTACATTGATGTTGTCTTGCGTAGTTCATCCCTTAGTCACCTTTTACGACACCCACGTGGGATGAATAGGGGTGGTGACACTCTGTATTCTTAATCCGTCACCACACGGACATTACCTAACCTGTATTTGCTTCGATTATTCACATAATGTGTGAACCAGAATGGGTTGCCATCTCAGCTAAAAGCTGCGCGGTGACCGGCAGCGCTGTTCCTGACTGATCTCTAGATCTACTATATCGGTAGACTGATAATTAATTAATCAATGCTGTTGTAATCAACAAAAGTATTATGAATCTACAATTTAAAACAAAGTATGTAACATTGCATAGACTCTATACAATTAAAGGTAGATAAACTCACCTCTGTCGAAACAGTTTCATAAGGAATATCGCTGAATTCGAACTCCCAGCCATATGGGCATGGTATGAGTGGGGTGTCAGACTCCGGCACTGTCAGAGTATCCAGTACTTCAGTCCAGTTCGTATCGAAGGTCACGCAACGCTCATAGTTGCCAAAAGCGGTGCCAGGTGCTGACAAATTTCGCCTGTAATGATAAAAAGAGACAACTCACATGCGGTGATCTGATTCCAAATTAAACGGTGCCTGACTTAATTCCTAGCAGAGCTCGGTGCCTAACTCGGAGAGCACGCTAAGCCGTCGGTCCCGGTTGTCATGAATATCTATGGCAATTGTTATAGGGAAGTCAGTGCCCTCAAATGTACTGACAACTAGTTCCACCACCGAATTTAGTTCGCACTCAGGATTGCGGAGGTCCGATGCCAGTGGCTCCGTGGAAAAACTAATATTTAGGTAAAACTGGTTGTACTAGTAAAAAAAGTGTTAGTCCATGAGATCGCTTTAATGATTTACCTGTTGTCATTAAGAACTTTTCTTCATAGATGTGAACAAAGTATTTTATTCATTTAATTTTCATTTTCATAATTAATTAAATTTCAATAAAATTTATTCAAACTTTTTATTTTATTTAATACCAGCTGTGTCCTGCGGTGTTACCCGCGTATTTTCGGGATCAAAAGTAGCCTACTTATGTGATAATCCAGAACTCATTTTGAAATTAGCCATTTACAAACTATCAATAACTTTGCTATGCAAGTGTGTTATGCATAGCAACCTGTGAAGTTTTGACAGGAGATAAACAGTGATACATTTTGACATCTACGATTTATGTATTTTTATGATTTTTATAATCACCTAGCTTTCGCCCGTGTATCTCGATTATTGCAGTAAAAAGTAGCATATGTGTTATTCTGATATATAAGCTATATTACTGTAAACTTTCATTCAAATCCGTTCAGAACTTTTTGCTTGAAAGAGCAACAAACACACATACACACAATACAAACGTTCGCGTTCATAATATTAGTAGGATACATGAATATCCCAAAAAAAATATAGAATGTGTTTGTAATTTCAAATCAATAACTTTTCACCAAATTCGAATAATAATAATAATAAATGTTTCTGACGTTTGACATACAACGCCTTCTAGTCCCAAACTAAGCCGAGCTTGTGCTGTTTGGTACTATACAACTGATATAAATACATATTTACTTATATTAAATACAAAGAAAGCACTCAAACGCCGAAACAAATGTTTGCAGATCATACAAACATTTGGTCCGACCCCGGAATCGAACCCGAGACCTTAAGCTCAGCAGTCGCATATCGTTCTGCGCCACCGAATTAGTTTATGAAAGTACGTACCTATATGATAATTACATCAAAAAAGTCATTTTTAGGGTTCAAATGGATGATCATGATCAAAAAACGGAACCCTTATAGATTCGTCAAGTCTGTCTGTCTGTCTGTCTGTCTGTCTGTCCGTCCGTATGTCACAGCCAATTATTTCCGAAACTATAAGAGCTATATTGTTGAAATTTGGTCAGTCGATGTATTCTGTGAACCGCATTAAGACTTTTACATAAAAATAGAAAAAAAACAATACATTTTGGGGGTCCCCATACTTGGAACTGAAACTCAAAAATTTTTTTTTCATCAAACCTATACGTGTGGGGTATCTATAGATAGCTGTTCAAAAATGATGTTGAGGTTTCTAATATCATTTTTTTCTAAACTGAATAGTTTGCGCGAGAGAAACTTCCAAAGTGGAAAAATGTGTGTCCCCCCCCTCTAACTTCTAAACTAAGAGAGTGATAAAACTAAAAAAAATATATGTTGTACATTACCATGTAAACTACCAACGAAAATTGGTTTGAACTAGATCTAGTAAGTAGTTTTTTTTTTAATATGTCATAAAGCGTAAACAGCTATTTACCTTTCATTTAATCAACGAACTACAAGAATTTTTATATAATGTTACTTGTTGATACCGAACCCTTCATGGGCGAGTCTGACTCGCACTTGGCCGATTTTATTAAAATTGTCTGTCTGTCTGTTTGTGCCGGATAACTTCTTTACGGATTTTGAACATTTTCATTTATTTTACATTTACACGGGTAACAAGGCGGTGTTCGGCAATAAATCAGAGAATATATCGTTACAGTTACTTTAGTACAGTTTTTAAGATATGTTTACATATTAGGAATATATTAAGACTACAGAACATTGACATTGATAGAACTTCATAGAAATAATGAGTATAAATAAGATAGAGGTAGTAGAGCCACGCTGATTTCAGCACGAATGGGCCGGCTCGACCGGGGCAGTACTACCCTCACACTGAAGGCCAGCCTAAAATGACAGCATCCGTGTTGTCGTCTTTCGATGGTGAGTGTGAGACCGGAGGCCCAATGATGCAGGGGTGACAGTCATCGTGGTATGTGTGCGAGCAGAGGAATGCTCGTGTAGTCATTGTGTGGGGGCGCGGATGGAACCGTCGGCCAGGGAGACCCGTAGAAACGGTGGTGCCGCTGGCCGCCCGCGGCATAGAGAGGGGCCCAACTATGGTTAACCACCCTGGGAGGCTGCCCCGTCAGGTCGCGCATAATCTCGGAGTGGCTCGTCGTGCCGGTTGGTGACCGGATGGTGGGACCCGGCGACCACTTCCGGGAGGGTACGGGGGCCCTTCCGTCCGACGGTTCGGTCACCGTCTCGCCACACCGTTACATGCCGACACAGCATCCCGAGTCTCGGTATTACACTGCAGCGATGACTGTCATGCCTTTCACGTCCCTTTCCCCTTTAGAAACAATGGTAGCAAAAAGAAAAAGGCATAAACGTTCAACAGCGGCACCCTCTTCTCCCACCAACCCGCTATTTGAGGTGGAGTTCACAAACATTCGTGGACTCCATACAAACCTCAACGCCGTCCACCAACACCTCGAGACCGCACGGCCGGCTATGCTTTTTCTTACGGAGACACAAATTTGATAGCTTATGAAAGAAAGTAATAAATAAATAAAGCAACACGTCGCCACCCCAATACAAGTTACGTTACGTTTCGCTACGTCGCCATCCAACAGTTGGTCTGACCCTTCGCATCGTAAGTAAAACATAAGTCTTGAGAGCACCAAAATTTGTGAAATATCGAATTATAAGAGTTAATAGTGTGGTGACGGATTAAGAATACAAGTGTTCCACCCCTATTCATTCCGTGGGTGTCGTAAGAGGCGACTAAAGGAACAAAATAAGCAGCTAACATCACTGCCAAGAGAAGGAAAACTTGAAACAAACCCTTTACCAACCCATCTGGCCAGCGTTGTATAGTAGGCCTAAACTTCCTTTCAAAGGAGAGGCCTATGTCCAGCAGTGGACTGTTAAAGGCTGTTGATGAATTGATGAAGAGTTAATAGTTTGAGACAGGTTCTAAGATAAATAATAATATTACAAGTTATATAGCTGAGTGCCGCTATGTTACCCGCGTTTATTGTTGCCAATTGCGAGTAACGCTAATCTAAAACATCACAAGGTCAACGGCTTTCTGCCAGTGAATACTCCGTCAGAATCGGTCCAACCGTTTCAGAGATTACTCGGAACAAACAGATAGACAGGTTTTTTTTAAAATGACTTTTTTGGTGTCAGCATCGTATATACTTTCATATACATGTAATACATAACTGTTTATTTGATAATACACACATACACGTCCAATTTATTTATTTGTCTAAATGTGAAAGTCACGCTTGTCTGTCGTCCTTTTACTTTTTACTGCATAAACGCGGGCGAAGCTATTGGTGAAAGCTAGTAATATATCCATTTATTAACTCTCAAAATTTTTTCTTATGTGTATAAAATACCGTGACGACAGCCCTAGTAATTGGATAACTTCGTGAGAAGCCGGTGCCTGAAGTAGATCTAGAAAACTTGTAATTACAGGTCAACAGAGCCCTCCCGCAGTAATGAGTCTATACAAACTAGGTAGGTAGCAACTGTTTAATATTATTCAGACTCACCTCAAGTCCACACTCAAATTAGCCAGCTCAGGAATCTTACACCAATAGTTCTGCGGCGTAACAGTTATGAATAGTTGCACAAAATAGAAAAAGGCATAGGTATATCCAAAGGGCATCATCATGAACAGAAGCAATCGTTGGTATCGCCCCATGCTGCCAACATGTGATATTATTCTCTCCAAAACATCCACATCTTTCACCGAATCAGTATTTAGTTTTTCTGACGCACTCTGGGAAAAGACACTTGGACAGTTAATAAATTTTAGTAGATGATAAATAAGATATTTTGTCATCAATCAAAATTACTAACGTTTAGATTTTCCACGTCGATATTTTCGTTTCCCATTTTAACACAGACACATTAAATATATGGTAACAGAAGGTACGTGTTCACTCAAGAAAACGTGAAAGGATAATAATAAGAAGATGTTGGTTTTCCATCGATAATATGCACGGTTGAACTTGATAGGAATACATAATAAGCATTCAGTATACATTTAAAAAAAACTAGATTTGTCACAAGCCTTACGTTTATTGGTAGCATAAGAAATGTTACAATTTAAATAAAATAAATACATATTGCTATTTATGACACCCAACGCCATCTAGTCCCAAACTAAGCAGAGTACTGTGGGTACTAGATAACTGATATAAAGACTTTTTTTTGTAAATATATACTTATTATACATAGAAAATACCCAGTTTCCGAAACAAATGATAGGAGATCATATAAACATTTGGCAGTCAACAAACACTTTTTTATTTACATTAAAGCCTACCAAAGGGACTGTGCCTGATGAAAAGCATGAGTAGAATCCAGGAGTAGGGGTCACCATTCTCATTATGAGGGTAAGCAATGCAGCATGTGCTAGGAAATTGGAAACTTTATTTAAAAGCGAAGCATAATTTAAAATGAATCTTTTGACATTTGATATGCTATTGGTAATCCTTTGGGTACCGTAAATAATTGCCCTTAAAAATAATACGGATTCGCTATTGTCTTTTATTGTTAAAAGTTGATAGGAAGTCTTTGTGTTAGAGCGATCTTTTACCAACCTAACAGTTTTGATATTACATACAAATCATACATGGGTGCATTGACAACCAGTTAAGTACAAAATAAGGAACGCTTTCATCTGCTTTATTAATTACTAGCTTTCCACCCGCGGCTTCGCCCGCGTGGAATTCGTTTATATCGCGCGACACGGTAAGGGTAGATTCAACAATCTGACATGATTTTATGTTTGATAATAAGGAACTTAGACACAAACTTTCGTCCCCTATTTCAAACCCTTCTTTCTACCTTTATTTTCAATCGGTTCAGTGGTTTAGGCGTGAAAGCGTAACAGACAGACAGACAGACAGAGTTACTTTCGCATTTATTATATAAGTAGGGATTACACCATCGGAAAGTAGAGATTTCATCAAACAGAAAACACCCCAATTTTTTGAAAAAAGTAGATATTTTTACGGGTGAATTTTCGGTAATAAGTCAAAATCGGGTGAAAAAATAAATATTTCAAATCAAATAAATTACAGTGTATTCGAGACATAAAAGGTAAGTTTTCACTAAATTTCGTTTAAAAATAATTTTATTTGTAAAAGATAAAAATAAAAAACCATAAACTTAGTTTTTTGAATTTTTCACATATAATTTGAGGTTATGTGAAAAAAAGTGTAAATAAAAAATCGGCCAAGTGCGTGTCAGGCCACGCACAGGAAAGGGTTCCTCAGTCACCCATAATGGTACGTGGATTAGAAATTGTATCCAATGGATAATTGTTATGTTTACGTAATAACGCGTTAATTTTGTATGACTTTTCCAAGTAAGCACATTGTAGAAGTTAAGCCTCTATAACTCCTGAACTAACAAAGTCATCTAATTCGTTATAGTTTTCATTTAAAGTTATTATATGGACCACTATCACGAATTTTTCCAGATTTTTTGAGCCGGCCGTTTAGCTTTTAGAGGGGGGGGACGCCCTGTTTTTACAAAAAAAGTGGTCTTTAAAGTGGAATTTCTCGCAAACGGATACCTAAATGAAAAAATGGGTTTAAAGATCGTCTTAACAACCTTTTAATGTTTTTAAAAGACCTATATAATGATACCCCAGATGACAGGGTAGCTGCGAGAAAAAAAACATCCCCACTTTACGTGTAGGGGAGGTACCCTAAATAAAAATATTTTTCATAATTTTATTGTAACGATTTGTCGACGTAATTACAATACATATTCATGCAAAGTTTCATCTTTCTAGCACTTACCGATTGGACGGTAAGGAGGACGGACGGACGGACGATAAGGGTTCGAAGTCATAAACTTCGGAACCCTAAACGTTGTAGATCTTTTGATTACCTACAACTTTACCATTTAACTTTTTTCCATAGGACTTGTAGTTTTGTCGGAAATCGAGATAAACCGTTCTTTACCCTTTGTTTTATATATTTAGCCATCCAAAGTGACTCTACCCTGCCTGATGGAAAGCATTAGCAGAATCCAAGGGTTACCACACTTCCTGCGAATGCAGACAATAATGTATGGCGGCTTAGTGAGATGCTTTTTCACGCCCCGCTTAAAGGCCCCGAAAACCTCCCCCCCTACCCCTTCCCGACCTCAGATCCCCCGTAAATTATTTTACCTTTCATTTTTATAATATTCTCCTCCTTTTCCAATAGGTTTCATCCTACTATAATTTTATTTGTTTTCAAAAATTATCTACCCTGGATTACTGGTCTATATGCCATTGTCAAACTATCATTATGGTTGCCATGCAACCTGTGAAGTTTTGACAGGAGATAAACAGTGATAGATTTTGATACCTACGATTTATGTATTTTTATAATCACCTAGCTTTGGCCTTTGTATCTCGATTATTGCAGTAAAAAGTAGCCTATGTCCTTTCCCAAGTTCAGTTCTATCTTCATACCAAATTTCATCAAAATCGGTTCAGTGGTTTAGGTGTGAAAGCGTAACAGACAGACAGACAGACAGAGTTACTTTCGCATTTATAATATTAGTATGGATTTTGTATTACTCTATCGCTGGAAGATGACTGGTATTTTTTTATTTTATTTAAGACTTTATGCACAAAATTGTGTCTACTGGTACTCACATCCCAGGCATTTTTAGATACCAGCCGCATATAAAAAACTGATAGCATATAATATTGTCACGCAAGCCAGTGACATAGAGTGATCCAGCAAACAATAAGTGATTTAGAAGAATTTAGGTTAGTATCTTTATTATATTATATTTTTCTTATTTAAGGTTACTTATACGGATTAAAATCAATAAAAACATAACTCTTTTTACCCCCGACTCAAAATCGACGGGATGTTATTTGACTATCTGTGTATGTGGGTGCCTCTCTCTGGCTTTCGAACGGACGAACCAATTTCGACTTTGATTTTTTGTTTCAAAGGTGAATTAGACAGATGTGTTTTAGCTATGTTCAAAATCAGTTTATTTAGGGTACATACAGCAAGTAAAGGAAAAAGTAGGATTCGTGGACTATCAAGAGGTCAAACGATTTGCAGGAAATAAACAAAAGTGGCGATTGCTCCATCGACAAGAGCATTACCCTTTGTAACGTAGCGGTGTACTTGGGTGGTTATATTATAGTGCGAGACCCCAAACCACCACGTCACTAAAATATTTATAAGTTTATATGCAGTCTACTGCATATAGACTGTATATATATACCATCGTATAGCGTGCCGCGTCGCCAGTCGCCAGGCCAGAAATCTATTTTACGTGCGCCTATAGATGTTTCACATCAAAAAAGCGGCCAAGTGCGAGTCGGACTCGCCCATGAAGGGTTCCGTACCAGCAAGTAACATCATATAAAAGTTCTTGTAGTTCGTTGTAACTTTCATCGATGTTTTTATACTAGTGTATTGATTGGATGAAAGGTATATTGCGTGTTACGATTTATGACCTATTAAGAAAAAACTACTCACTAGATCTCGTTCAAACCAATTTTCGTTGGTAGTTTACATGGTAATGTACAACATATATCTTTTTTAGTTTTATTACTCTCTTATTTTAGAAGTTAGAGGGGGGACACACACATTTTTCCACTTTGGAAGTGTCTCTCGCGCAAACTATTCAGTTTAGAAAAAAATGATATTAGAAACCTCAATATCATTTTTGAAGACCTATCCATAGATACCCCACACGTATAGGTTTGATGAAAAAAAAATTTTTGAGTTTCAGTTCCAAGTATGGGGACCCCCAAAATGTATTGTTTTTTTTCTATTGTTATATAAAAATCTTAATGCGTTTCACAGAATACATTGACTGACCAAATTTCAACAGTATAGCTCTTATAGTTTCGGAAATAATTGGCTGTGACATACGGACGGACAGACAGACAGACAGACAGACAGACAGACAGACAGACTTGACGAATCTATAAGGGTTCCGTTTTTTGCCATTTGGCTACGGAACCCTAAATAGTGTTCAAGCTTCTTGTCCACTATCGTTCAGGCAAAGGTAACAAGACGGTGCGGTCAAAGAACGATCCTTTGAAGATCAGATAAACTAGCAATTTTTTGATGTGAAACATCTATAGGCGCACGTATGTGAAACATCTATAGGCGCACGTAAAATAGATTTCTGGCCTGGCGACGCCTGGCGACTGGCGACGCCTGGCGACGCGTCGCCACGGCACGCTATACGATGGTATATATATACAGTCTATATGCAGTAGTGTGTACGGTGTGGCGTAAATTATAATTATACTTATAATATAATTATTTAATTATAATTATTATAATTATAATTATACGCCACACCGTACTCATGCGCGGATCCAGGGGGGTGGTCATGGGGGTCATGACCCCCCCCTGGGCGCGGTCCGGGATTTAGGTGTAAAACTAATTAAAATTGTTAAACATAATTTTAGATTTTTTATTACAATGTAATTTTAACATTGACACTGTGAAACAACTAGCAACCTTTTACATTGTTACTTTGGAGATACTACTCCAGTTTCTGTCATTGTAAATGAATATCGGCTGTGGATGGTGAAGTGGCAGCGGTGTTAGTCCATACCATAGTCGATTTCTAATCTAATTTTAAATTGCGATATTGAGCTGTATCTTTTTTGTTTTTTACGCGCGAAAAGCCTTTTTGCACCATACCCTTCGTGGGATAAAAGAAGGGCGTGTGTAGGACTCCCGGGGGAACCGGTCTACCCACTAAACCACACGGCGGCATACCTCGGCAGCTCGGAGGAACTCTAGGAACGCATCAGCGGCTTTTGGAGTCCTCCTGCCGGACATTTCAACTGAGTTACATCCCGGAGTGACTAGTCTCACCCCCGGGGCAGGATGCTGTTGCGCCTCTTACCGGTCTACGCAGTAAGAGCCGCAACACCGACCTACCTTAGACGACACCCTCCGGCCGCACCAGGGGTGTCACTTGTCTCGGGTCGTTTGCAGCGGTCACATCTCCCCAATATGTGGCTGCAGCGACCCTTAAGAGACGATTGGGGGGCTAGGACCTCTACCCCGTCCCCTTCACCGCCTCCTTTGAGCAGGATCGACCCTTTCCCGATCCCTCTCAGCGGACTCATTCTGGATCATAACGTCCTTACTCTTCCCATACTTCCCATTCCTCTTCACTCGCCAGCATTGCGGCGATCAATGCTGACGGTGATATATTTCGTCCGATCTGACTCCTACTCGACGCTCTGCAGAACGGCAGAACGACTCCAACAGCGCGATAGCAAGCACAGCTCTGAGTTACGAGCCGTGCCTGCCAAGCCCGCAGAGCTTGCCTATACGCGTTTCGCAGCAGCATTCCGGGCCCGCGGTCCAACACTGACTCTTCGCCTTTCCGACCGACAGAACGAATTCGTGTCTATGTCGGCCAGAATGTCGAAGATGGAGATCGTGCCAGGACCGTCACCGCCTCGTACAAAATCGTGCGGTAGCCTCGTACGACCCGTTTAGTATTATGGCTCTAATACAGCAAAAAAATCCTATATTAGGCCTTAACATCCTGTCAGATGATTCAAACAGCATCTCTGTGGCAATGTTTAGCATGACTATAATACACGCCACTAACGCTATCGTATTGGACTCTACGTCCAATACGATAGCGACAGTGGCGTGTATTATGGCCACATTACCTGTTACTGCTGATCATGAGGTCAAGTCCTGGGATTTCTAAAGATCATAAGTGTTATTGGATTTTCTCACAGCAATTTCTTAATAACAGCCCGAGTATGGAAGTTTGGCGATGATCCACGCCCATAGGTCGGAGTGCACCTTAAGCCATCGGTCCCGCTTGTCATGAACATCTGTCATGTACTGTAACCTTCGAATTTCTGTTCTCCCTCGGGGTTGCGGAGGTCCGATGCCAGTCGCTACGTGGAAAAACTGGATTCAGGTGAACTGGTTAAACTAGTAGACCCCAAATGATGACTGGCTACTTGTTAGTTTTAGTTAGTAGCGACAGCGGAAAGATCTTTCTCTACGTTACGTTATGAGCTTAAATGGTTGAAGAACGTCTAACTAAACCGAACCGAATTTGTATATATTTTTTACCTGTTTATAAAAACTATATAATAGGTAAGTGAAAGTACTTCTTTTTTCATTTTTTTTTATTTCTGTTATTCGAAGTAATCACCCATGCAATCGACGCATCTTTGGCAACGCATTGGCAGTTTATTGATGCCCTTCTTGTAAAAATCAGCTGGACGGGAGACAACAAACTCTTCAAAGGCATTTTGTACTGCCTCTCGGGAATTGAATTTTTTACCCACTAAAAAGTTGTCTAAATTTTGGAAAAAGTAATAGTCGGTAGGTGCAAGGTCTGGTGAGTATGGCGGATGAGGGAGAGCTTCCAACCCCAGCTCTTGCAGCTTGGAGACTGTCTGTTGCGCAGTATGGGATCGCGCGTTGTCGTGAAGGAGCAGTGGGGACGACCGATTGACCAAAGCTGGTTGCAGATGTGCAAGCTTCTCCATCATTCTCTCCAGTTCGTCACAGTATACATCTGCATTAATGCTCATGCTGTGATTCACCACAGCTTTTTTAAAAAGCTGTGGTGAATCACACCCGCACTAGACCACCAATCACAGTGGTGACCATCACCTTTTTAGGGGTCATTTTTGGTTTAGGGCATTGCTTTGGTGCTTAACCAGGGCCTAAACAACTTGCTGAGCGCTTTCGATTGTCGAACAGAATCCATTTGTCGTCGCACGTAACACTTCGTTTCAAAATTCCTTCATTTCTTTGCTCTGTTGAGCAGCGCAAGGCAGGTTTCGACGCGTACGTTGCGCTGGTGATTGTTAAAGTCGTGGGGCACCCATTTTTCAAGCTTTTTTACCTTGCCAATTTGTCGCAAATGGATCAATATTCTTTTGATGCTTACATTAAAAGCTGCTGTTAGCTCAGCTGTAGATTGAGTTTCGTCAGCTTCCACAATCGCCTTTAATTCAATATTGTTAACCAAAGTCTCCGGACGATCACGAGCTTCATTTTTCAAGTTAAAATTTCCAGAACGGAACCGGGAAAACCAATAACGGGTTGTGCGTTCGTTTGTACAGTTCTCTCCGTAAACGTTTTTGATGTTACGTGCCGTTTGTGTCGAGTTGGTGCCACGACGGATCTCATATTCTATAATTACTCGAATTTTTTAAGTATCCATTATGACGAAAAATGTTCAAATGTAATGAAAATACAACGCTAATCAAAAAACAAAAGACAGAGTTTGTAAATAGAATAGCATGGTTTTAAAAAAAAAATTATTTGAATGTAGAATACAGCGCCATTATAAATTTTTTGTTATTTGAAATGACCAGTACTGAAGAAAGGCAATTTCATAGATAAAGACCTAATATTTTTGCAATCCTTGCAAATTTTAACAATGTTTAATCTAAAGTTCTAGCCAGAGACAAAGCAGTAATCGTTCGGAGATTTGTTTGTTACATTTTCGTGAAAATATAGTACTTTTGCGTATTATATTATATTTTTTCAATAATATATAGTACGCCGACCTGAAATATAGTACATTATTATCTATTTAGTAAGGTTGGCAACCCTTGTTTTTTGACGTGTTGGACTCGTACCGACTGAAACCACACGGTATGACCTCTTTGCGCCTCAATTTTAGGAGGAGTCCAGGGAGAGATCACGTCCTCGCAGAAGGTTGCGACCGAGTTAAAACAAGTGTCGCTACCGGCCATCGAGCTTATGACGGCCGGTAGCGAGAGATTCTCTCCGATGACTACAGTGAGGGCCTGACGCTGCACTGCCTATGCGAGGCAAACCGCCAACGTGTGCAGGCCCGATGTCTCACTGCAGTCGCAATGGTGGCAGGCGGGACTCGATAGAGTAGCTACGGAAAGTACCTGCACTCGCTAGGAGGGGCCTAGCGAACGAGTGCAGGTACTTTCCGTAGCTACTGTGCCCGGAAAGCACCTGCGTCAGTCGGAAGGACAGGGTCTCATGCTGCCGCCCTGCCCACTCGACAATGACCGCCTGGAGAGCCTCCACGGCAGTGAAGCCAGCGCAAATCCTACGGGGGTGTTCCGGCCAAGTCGCATGCCGCCTCTGTGGACACCATGCGGTATCCACGTAAGACTCTGACCGCCAATATCCTATGGGGGCGCCAGAGGCGCGCCCTATTCTGGGCGGTCAGAGCTGCCACCCACACTGGTGCACCGTACTGTGCCATTGACCAGACAACCCGCGTTTCATTCGGTAAATGTTGTCATTTTTTAAATTATTATAGTTGTGACATAATTGTAATTATCGCTTTTATATATGTCTTTTGCATTTAAGAATATTGTCTGGACTTTAAAAGAGACTGTGATCCCTGAGTTTGTTTCGACCTTTCTTCTCAGGGCTAGTCCAGTTAGGAAAGGCCGAACTCATCTGCTCAAAAAAAGTTTTACTT
The DNA here is from genome assembly GCA_932526445.1 of Phragmatobia fuliginosa. Classification (NCBI taxonomy): domain Eukaryota; kingdom Metazoa; phylum Arthropoda; class Insecta; order Lepidoptera; family Erebidae; genus Phragmatobia; species Phragmatobia fuliginosa. Next base: position 4,492,062 of record OW052058.1, on the reverse strand, counting down.
GCAAAAGCGTTCATGTAACCTAATTGCAGAATAAATGATTTGATTTGACCCGTATACAGCTGGCGCGTGTGAACTCTGGCCCCGCCCAAATGGGCAATAGTAACCCTAGGGCGAAGTGCTTGTCGAAGAGCCACCTACCGTCTAGGACCAGCCCAGAAACCTCATCTGTGCCCGGACCGGTACGAGGAATGAGTTGACTTCGATGGAGGCGCCGACGGGTTAACCACGACGGAGCCCATGAAACAAAAGGAGCCCCTTCTTACCCAGGGCCACCCTTAAACCCAGCGCCTCAATGCGCCCGACCACCAGAGAGACCCCTGTGGTGGCCAGGCGGGCCACCTCCTGGAAGTTAGCCCCCCGGGCCGTGACCAAAGTGTCATCGGCTTAACAGATTACGCCCAGCCCGAGGGGAGACGCCCTCGTAGGGCCCAGTCGTATCCCATGTTCCAGGAGTGGTCCTAGGACAGACCCCTGCAGAACACCGCACGACATGGCCCTGTGTCTCAAGTCACCATCTCGGTCCTCGAACATGACGGTACGCTCCTCTAAATAGTCTGCCACAAGCCGCCTCAGGTACTCTGGCACTCCGTGATAGCGGAACGCTTCCCTGATGCTGGTGAATGGCAGACTATTAAAGGCATTGGCGATGTCTAAGGACACCGCAAACACCACTCCGTTGCAGGTCACTGCCTCTTCGGTCACGGCCCTAGGCGCAACATGGCATTGACCGTCGAACTCCCCTCTCGGAAACCGAATTGGGCTTCCAACAGGCCGGGGCCCACCTCGCAGAGGTGCTGAATGATGCAGGCAGAGAGAACCATCTCAAACAACATACCCGCCTCGTCCAGCAACACGATGGGCCTATAGGCCGCAAGGTTGGCAACCCTAACTTGATCACAGCTATGTGACCCCCCCCTGGCGCCAAAGCTGGATCCGCCCTTGACCGTACTATTTTAATAATTAGTAATATTTTATTTTATCATTATGACATATTTAGTTCCTATTACAATATGTTCTTTTCTGCATATTACTTTTACAAAATAATGGCGATGTTTCACATCTGCCAGGCGTCCCGTGACGGCTCACATTTTTTTCAAATAGGATTATTACTTTCTGAGATTAACGCGTTTAAACATATAAACTCTTGAGCTTTAAAATATAAGTATAGATCAAGTCAGAATGTTTTTTTCTTGTACTTCATAACAAAATACCGTTATCGATAAAAATGCAAGAAAATAGATAAAAATATTAAACCGACTTCAAAATCTACTGAAGAAAGAAGTTCAGATTCAAATGCAATCTTTTTATTCTAGTAAGAGTTTTGCTCATACCTCAGTACGGCAGTTTGTACATCTTAAAGGACTATGTTTGAGCATAATTAAAATATTTTCGTACAAGTTAAGAAACAAGTTATTTGATCAAGTAATTAAATATCAGTTTTATTAGTTTGGTTTATTTACTAAATCGTATTATGTAATCCAATGAGCGTATTCTAATTCTAATTTTGCATATTTTTCTCAAAACAGGGTGCCCTCCCCCTCTAAAAGCTAAACGGCTTACTAAAAAAATCTGAAAAAAAATAAGACTACCCCATATATTGAACTTGACACCCACTTGGTCAAATATTTTAACATGCCGTGTGTTATTGTTTATTGTTTTTTTTTTCTATTTCAGTGTCAAAATATACAACGTCTATTAGAGATAAGTAATGCTAAAGTAGGTTTTTAATCTATCTATCAACGTCAAATACATGATCTATGAGTATTTAGATAAATTATGTATGTGGCCTTGAATGTAAAGGTGAAAATAATATGACTGCACGGTTGGTCTAGTAGTTTAAGCGGTCGCCACGCCGCTCTCTACTGCGCCAAGTGTCGTGGGTTCGAATCCCACGCGGGACACAAATTGTTGTTCTGAGTTTAGGTGTTCTTTGTGTTCGTTTCATGTATGTTTGTAAAGTTCCCCGCGACACAGGAATTTATATTCCTAATGCGGGAGTTCTTTAAAAAAAAAACCTATATACTCAGTACATTAAAAATGGGTAAGATGACCGCATATAGCTCCTCACAATCCTTCTATTAGTAATAAATAATCTAACTCTGGATGCGAGAAGCCCAAAATCGATCAATGGGAGAGGCCTATGTCCAGCAGTGGACTGAGATAGGCTGATGATGATGATGATGAATCTAACTCATTCTTCTTCTTGCTAACCTTTTATTATTCTCAAGACTTGGGGGTAGGCTGTAAGTTCAGCCAGTTCTACATAATTTTCAGTTTTTACACGACTGACATCGGACCTCCGCAACCATGAGGGCGAAATGGTATTTGAAAATTGAACTGGTTGTCAGTATATATAAGAGCACTGACTCCCCAATAACGATTGCCATAGATGTTCATGGAAACCGGGACCGACGGCTTAATTATTTAAGTTTAACAATTAATTATTATTTTACAAGCAGAGTTCAGAAAAATCACACACACTAGCTTACTACCAATAACTAACAAAAGCTTTTAATTATTCACTGTTGGACTCTCATTTCAGCGGTTTTAGTCTACTGTATCCTGTATCACACTGGCCAGACGGGTTGGTATACCATTTGTTTCAAGTTTTCATTATTTTTGCAGTGATTTCGTCGTGCGTAGTTTGTTTCTTGAGTCGCCTCTTATACTCGTCTATTGCAATAAATAAAACGATAACTAATAATACGTTTCATTTATTTATGAATATTAAATATTACATAAATAATGTATAAACGCTTCGATCACATCGGAAATCAGTTTGAATATATTTATTTTGCGTTATTAGAAACTTGGATTCCAAAAAAGAAGAATAATTCTGCTTTGGTAATGATTTTACAAATATCGATTTCCGATGTGGTCGAAACCATATAGCAACACGGGCTTGCGGACCTTAGGGCAGTAGTCATAGTATCTCTTCCTATACAAAACAGTCTGTCACTCTTGGTGGAGGGAAATCAAAACACATACACAATCTTAGGCTCACATACAAAAAACTCCTTTATTGTGAACTTTAAAAAAAAAAGTGATTAAATTTCACACACACATAAACACATTCTATTTCATAACAGTGTAATGCATGTAACAGCCCCCCTAGCCAAGTTGAAAACGTTTTTCGTTTTCTATTTTAATCTCTATACTAATTCTCGTGTTTGATTGGCCAATGACACTCGGTCACGTGATCAAAATAAAATATTCACCAATGAAACAAGAGAAATAGAACAAAAGAAACGGAATTATAAAACGAAAAACGTTTGCAGCTTTACTAGAGGGGCTGGGATTGTGCTTTGAACAGAGATGAACGCCTACGTGTGCCATACGTACAGTACATGTACGTAAGTACGTGTCAGTAGTCATACGTAGGCGCCAACAACATCGATTCTTTTAAATATCTTCTCTCAAATCTTCTGGGCAGAATTATCAACACTCCTTACATTAGCAGTAAGCACTTATTTATTTATTTTTATTTATAAACTTTATGCACTAAATTTGTACATAGACGGACTTAATGCCCAGGGCATTCTCTTCCAGTCCACCCTTGGGGTGGTGCAGAAAACTTATGAGGTAGGTGCACAGAGGTTACGAATGATGCGTTACAATACATATACTTATAAACATACATATATATACACACACACACGCTTACATATATATAATATACACATATATATATCTAGTCCGAGAAAATCAGATTGACAGCTAAATCATGAAAAAAAAACTTTGCTTATGCCATTTTGTACGGACCCTCGTCCGAATCTTCTGGTCGTCTGAAATAAGAAAAAAACAAATAGTCAGTGATATATTACGTAGCCGGTTTCAAAATACATGAAACGGACACGAAGATCACCCAAAATCAGAGCAACAATTTGTGAATGACATTGTGTTGTTCATCATCCGTGAAGTTATATGTATATATGTCATATATCAATGCAGTATTGTTTCGTTACGTTTCAACGCGTGAGACTGCGATTAACTTATCATCTGATCCCAAACCCTCCCTTGGTTTCTGTCAAAAGGGACTGAAAAAACTACCCAATTATGACTCTTGAATTGCAGATGTTGTATAAATAATTGTAATCACTAGTGTTTGTCTACTATATCATAAAATGGGGGAAAAACAACTCAACCTCATAAGAAATGTTCCCTTTTGAGTGAGCCCACCATATCATGAAAAGAAGAAAAGTAACTGACTGACTTATGGAATAGTCCCTTGCCAATTTGTCCACTGTTTCATAAAAAGGGGGAAAAGCAACTGACCCACATTTTATGTGGGTCAGTTGCTTTTCCCCCGTTTCATAGAAAAGGGGGATAAGCAACTCACCTACACAAGAAATATTCCCTTATGAGTTTGTCCACTATTTCATAAAAAGGGAGGTTAGCAACTCACCCACATAAGAAATATTCCCTTATGAGTTTTTTTTTTTTTTTTATTTTTTTTTTTTTTATACATAAGCCATCCAAAGTGACTCTACCCTGCCTGATGGAAAGCATGAGCAGAATCCAAGAGTGGGGGCCACCACACTTGCTGCGAATGCAGACAGTAAGTATGGCGGCCCACACTATGGCGGCTTAGTGAGATGCTTTTTCACGCCCCGCTTAAAGGACCCGGGATTATAATGGGAAGGAAACACGTGAGCTGGTAGTGAGTTCCAGTCTTTGACTGCTCGGCATAGGAAAGAAGAGCCGAACCGTTTTGTTCTGGTGCGTATTTCACTAGTTTGTCCACTATTTCATAAAAAGGGGTTTAGCAACTCACCCACATAAGAAATATTCCCTTATGAGTTTGTCCTCTGTTTCATAGAAAAGGGGGATAAGCAACTCACCCACTTATCAAATGATCTCTTAAGAGATTGTCCACTGTTTCATAGAAAAGGGGGATAAGCAACTCACCCACATAAGAAATGTTCTTTTATGAGTGTGTCCACTGTTTCATAAAAAGGGGGAAAAACCAGTCACCCACATAAAAAAATTATCTTACGAGATTGTCCACTATTTCATTAAAAGGGGGAAAAACCAGTCACCCACATAAAAAAATTATCTTACGAGATTGTCCACTATTTCATTAAAAGGTGGAAAAGCAACTGACCCACATAAGAAATATTCCCTTATGAGTTTGTCCACTATTTCATAAAAAGGGGGATTAGCAACTCACCCACATAAGAAATATTCCCTTATGAGTTTGTCCTCTGTTTCATAGAAAAGGGGGATAAGCAACTCACCCACTTATCAAATGATCTCTTATGAGATTGTCCACTGTTTCATAGAAAAGGGGGATAAGCAACTCACCTACACAAGAAATGTTCCCTTATGAGTTTGTCCACTGTTTCATAAAAAGGGGGATAAGCAACTCACCCACATAAGAAATGTTCTTTTATGAGTGTGTCCACTGTTTCATAAAAAGGGGGAAAAACCAGTCACCCACATAAAAAAATTATCTTACGAGATTGTCCACTATTTCATTAAAAGGGGGAAAAGCAACTGACCCACATAAGAAATATTCCCTTATGAGTTTGTCCACTATTTCATAAAAAGGGGGATTAGCAACTCACCCACATAAGAAATATTCCCTTATGAGTTTGTCCTTTGTTTCATAGAAAAGGGGGATAAGCAACTCACCCACTTATCAAATGATCTCTTATGAGATTGTCCACTGTTTCATAGAAAAGGGGGATAAGCAACTCACCTACACAAGAAATGTTCCCTTATGAGTTTGTCCACTGTTTCATAAAAAGGGGGATAAGCAACTCACCCACATAAGAAATGTTCTTTTATGAGTGTGTCCACTGTTTCATAAAAAGGGGGAAAAACCAGTCACCCACATAAAAAAATTATCTTACGAGATTGTCCACTATTTCATTAAAAGGGGGAAAAGCAACTGACCCACATAAGAAATATTCCCTTATGAGTTTGTCCACTATTTCATAAAAAGGGGGATTAGCAACTCACCCACATAAGAAATATTCCCTTATGAGTTTGTCCTTTGTTTCATAGAAAAGGGGGATAAGCAACTCACCCACTTATCAAATGATCTCTTATGAGATTGTCCACTGTTTCATAGAAAAGGGGGATAAGAAACTCACCTACACAAGAAATGTTCCCTTATGAGTTTGTCCACTGTTTCATAAAAAGGGGGATAAGCAACTCACCCACATAAGAAATGTTCTTTTATGAGTGTGTCCACTGTTTCATAAAAAGGGGGAAAAACCAGTCACCCACATAAAAAAATTATCTTACGAGATTGTCCACTATTTCATTAAAAGGTGGAAAAGCAACTGACCCACATAAGAAATATTCCCTTATGAGTTTGTCCACTATTTCATAAAAAGGGGGATTAGCAACTCACCCACATAAGAGATATTCCCTTATGAGTTTGTCCTCTGTTTCATAGAAAAGGGGGATAAGCAACTCACCCACTTATCAAATGATCTCTTATGAGATTGTCCACTGTTTCATAGAAAAGGGGGATAAGCAACTCACCTACACAAGAAATGTTCCCTTATGAGTTTGTCCACTGTTTCATAGAAAAGGGGGATAGCAACTCATCCACATAAGAAATGTTCTCTGAAGAGTTTGTACACTGTTTCATAAAAAGGGGGAAAGGCAACTCACCCACTCTTATGAGATTGTCCACTGTTTCATAAAAAGGGGGATAAGCAACTCATCCACATAAGAAATGTTCTCTTAAGAGTTTGTCCACTGTTTCATAAAAAGAGGGAAAAGCAACTCACCCACACAAGGAATGTTTCTTAATGAGATTTTCACTGTCTTCCACAGTTTGTGGCAACGGCTGTCCTTTCGTTTCAGGTAGTGTCAGAGTGATACCTGATGTAAGGAAAGCCGCTGTAATGAATATAATCAACGGGAGTTGAGTCCACACGTGTACCTGGAAAGTATGAAATGTGTGAAGTATTATATGAAATTCAATAGACGGAAAAAATTACAAGAGCATTAACTTGCTTGGATTTTAGGCTTAATTATACCGTATTGAAATTAGATGTTTTAATAAAAGTAGTTTAATGATTTAGTGTCTTTGGCATCTATTTCATAACCATGCATATCAGACCCTTCACGGATTCACGCAAATTTCAATAAGGATGCAGCATGATAGAAGGTTTTAATTAATAAATCCTGAATTTAATAACAATAAAACTTTATAAGTAGTTGAGACCTGCTGATTTTAGCATGAATAGAACCCTTACATAGAAGATCAACCTAAAAATGACAGCATTCGTATTATCGTATTTCGTTGATGAGCCTAAGATCGGAGGCTGCCATAAATGCAGAAGCATCTTACTAAGTAATGCGGGTCACCACGCTACATTGTCTGTACTCCTATTCTAGGATTCAACTCATGCTTTCCATTAGGCAGAGTGAAGTTTCTAGGCCATACCAATCAAAACAAAACAGGTCCATTAATTATATTATATGTGTCTAATCGATTAAAATACGTAAAAATACGACTTTTTTTAAATTCAGAACCTGTGTTTTGAGAAGAGGTATGGAAATTGAAGGTAAATGGCAAGAGGAAGACCAAAGAAAAGGTGTATGGATTGTGTGAAAGAAAATATGCCTAGGAAGGGAGTGAACAGTGAAATGACGAGTAATACAGTGGAATGGAAGGATAAATCTACGCCGACTGCGGGATAAGTGGATGCAGACGATTTAGATGACAAAAATAAGGAAACTTACCGAGTACGCAATGAAGGTGGACAAAATGTTTGCGGTGAGTGTACACATGTGTAGAATTGATGCTCCTGTCGCACGGAATGGTGTCGGTAGGATTTCTGTACTCCATTGTATGATAGATGAAAGGGACGTTGAACAAAAAAATCTGGCGAGATTTACTAATGACGCCAAAACTAAACCTGTAAATACAGAAAAATAAATAAATATTTCGGATATGTAACACACAACGCCAACTAGCTTTATTCTAAGCAGAGCTGATATCTGTGTCCAAAAAAATATTAATCTGTTTGTCAGCATTATCTCCGCAAAAGTAAATGATATCAACGTTAAGGAACTTTAACAGAATTATATTGGTATTTATTATTATTAGAAATTACGTACCTTTTCCCACAAATAAACTCATGAACAAAATGATACCACACGAGAAAATTGGTATCCAACTTAAGTTTCTTCTACCTACCCTGAAACATAATGATAATTAAATAAATAATAAAATATAAATAAATATTCCAGACATCTGACACACAACATCATCTAGTCACAAGCTAAGCAGAGCTTGTATTATGGATACTAGACAACTGATATTAATACATAAACATACATTTTTTTAATGTTACAAAAATGTGGATTCACGATGGCCAATATTAAAATATTGTATTAATATTATGAATATAAAAGTAACTCTGTCCATCTGTTACGCTATCAGGGATGAATGACATCACAGAATTCACTGAACTTTAGAATGCAGATACTTTGAATTTTGAGAAAGGACAATGTGCTACATACAAATTTTTAGTTGAATTAATTAGAGATATTTAATATGCTTATAACCCTGTGATTTCAGTAAGTTAAGCTATTTAACTCCTGAGTAAATAAAATAAAACTATAGGCCGCTGCATATGTGACGGGATTTTACACGGACGGAACGGGACGGGAAGTTTTGCAAACATCGTTTCATACAAAATGTATAAGGAAATGCATACTTCACGGAGACACGGACGGGACGGGAACGTGGCACGCACGGGACGAGCTAAATGTCGTCGCCGATGATGTTTAGCACGTCAATAGCAATTAAAGCCAATTCTTGAAATGAAAAATCCATCTTTCCTTGTTCACAACACTAGCACGTTAGATCGGAGTCACAGTCACGGTGCGTATGCATTTACATCACGTCCCCATTTATAACGAGGCAACCACGTCCACGTCCCATCCGTGGTAATATTTCGTTACGTATGCAGCGGGCCTTAAACTGATTTTGTTTTGTAACTTTCAATAAAGGTTAGTTTATAATTTATCAATGAAGTTAATATTTCCTTGAAAGATGGTTATGCTACAACGACAACCCAGAACGTCCCACTGCTGAGTTTGGGTCTCCTCTCAGGAGAGGGTTAAGGGCATACGTCCCCAAGCTGGGTAAGTGCGGGTTGGGGACTGGCAAGACACGCTGTTCACGTAATTTTACCGTATGATGTTTTAAGCCGCCCGAAGTCTCGAACTAAGCTTTACGACTGTTATTTTATGATAGCAACACCGTGATTGACTGCTTAACGTGACCTCCGAATCACGGAAAAGCTCACAACATATCATGCCGCAAACGGTCACCCATCCAGGTAAACCGCGCCGTCATTGCTTACCCTTGGTGATTGTTTCCAATCATTCACTTGACTCACTTGGCTAATAGCGTTACAACGAAACTAATACCACACTGTGGTTAGTACAAAACATATATTTTATACGTACCTATCAAGAATAAAGGCAACCAGTATAATTGACGCGAATTCAGAGACCTCGTTCAATGTGAAGACGGTAAATAAACTCATGCCGAATGTATCGGAGAGTCGTATAAGACCATCGAAGACTATTGTGATTCCCATGTACACGATGAGCAACTTGAACATCGCCTTACAGAGTAGTGGACTCTTGAATATATCACGAATTGATTGCTCCTTAGGTGACTTCATTTTCATCGAAGAAATCTGTTACAAAAACAAATTTACTGTTGTACAAAATTCCATTTGTGGTACTTTTTTTATATTTCAGCCTACAAAAGTGACCCTACTCTGCCTGATGGAAAGCATGAGTAGAATCCAGGAGTAGGGGTCACCATCCTCATTGTAAGGGTTAGCCATGCAGCATGGTGACCCATACCGGCGGCATGGTCAAATGTTTCTGCATCATTATTCCGGCGTCTGGAAGCCGGGAAAATGATGCAGAATGATTGGGCCCCCGGGCTCACACTCACCAACTAAATATAACAGCAAGAATGGTGAACATATCAAGCCACAAACGGTTACCCATCTAGGTAGTGACCACGCCGTCATTGCTTACCCTCTGTGATTGTTTCCAATCACCGAGGGTAAGCAACATAAGCTTCACATATTATATCACAAAAACATATTATTACGTGTTAAATGTCGAACGACAGACTGTCTAAGGCGATTCACACACTGGCCACGCGCCCACGCGCGTACACGTGGGGCAGCAGGTCCCGCGCGCAGTGACGGTGGAGCAGATCTGCCTCTTCGAGCAGATTTTACCGCGCCTCCGCGGCTGACGGCTTTGTACGCGGCCCGCACCAAACTAAAGGTTACTTTCCATTTGGTCGTCGTCGTCTGTATTCTTTGCATTTCATATGCCAAATTGCTGAGCATTATTCAATTTCGTATCTAAATATGTTTACTGCTGCGGTCCGCTCGCCTACGCGCGCGGAGGGTGAATCTGCTAGTGGCATGCGCTTACGCGCTATTGTGCGTTTTTGATGTGTTGGACCTGGCGTGTTTTCTATACTAATCGATGTACTTGCATACAATATTAAAATCTGCCACTCCGCGCTACGCGACGGAGCGCGGGGCAGTGTGTGAATCGCCTAAGGTCGTGTCAGCATTACTAGTGTTCTTTGAATTTTTTTTTTTTTTTTTTTTTTTTTACGCGGGGAATGCTTTTCGCACCATACCCTTCGTGGGGTAAACGAAGGGCGTGTGTGGGACTCCCGGAGGAACCGGTCTACCCACTAAACCCCGCGGCGGCCTACCTCGGCAGTTGGGAGGAACACCAGGAACGCATCAGCGGCTTCTGGAGTCCCCCCTGCCGTACCCCAAAGGTTGAGGTACATCCCGGGGTGACTATTTTCACCCCCAGGACAGGACGGTGCAAGTTTTACCTGAATATCAGTTTTTCCACGGAGCTACTGGGATCGGACTTCAGCAACCCTGAGGGAGAACTAAAATTCCAAGAATGAACTAGTTGTCAATATATTTGAGGGCACTGACTTCCCAATAACGAATGCCATAGGTGTTCATGATAAGCGGCACCGACGGCTTAACGAGGTCTCCGAGGCACGGGCGTGGATCACCAACAAAATTGGAACTTTGGTGGTGATTGATGTGCGTGCTGTTATTATTAATTTCCTGTCAGAAAATCTAATAACACGATATGCCCGACCCGGCATTTGAATCCACTAAAGTAACGAAGCAGTCCAAGTTTTGTAGCCAACCATCAAACCAAAATATAATAGAGATTAAAATTGGAAGCTTTTATTGCACTCACCAAAAATTCATCCATAATATCGTCAGGTATTTTTGCTTTGTTAGTAGACTCAACTTTTCTTAGAATTGTCGTAGCTTCCTTGATGCGACCTTGGCTCAATAACCACCTAAAAAACATATTAATTTTTACTAAATATTAAATTAAGTCCAGTACTAACCTTAAATGCTGGGATCATTACACAAAAGGCGCATTGCCTGACTTGTTGGTCTAGTGGTCAGGGTATGCTGCTGAGTAAGAGGTCTCGGATTCGATATTGCTGTTCGATGCAAATATTTTTTTCGAAGGTTGGGTGTTTTCTTGTATAATGTGCATATATTTATAAAAGAAGTATTATGTATATCAGGTCTCTTGTACCCATAGTACAAGCTCGGCTGAGTTTCGGACTGGATGATGTTGTATGTAATTCGTCTGAAATATTTATTTATAGGTATATTCCCTAATTAATGTGGAGGAACGGGTGACGTGTTCCTCCAACACAAAGGGTGAATCCTCCGACCAGGCGAGGTGATCATGCCTGGTGGGCCACTGCCTGCTGCCTACTGCCAAAAACTGTTTCATATTAAATACATACACTTCAATTTTAATTATTTGTATAGATTATAAGACTTATTTTCGATTTGCTGTATAACTTTTAAGATGCGCGTTCATGGCCCGCGCCGGACGCAAGGCACGCAACAGATTGAACGGATATTGCCTTGCTCATAAATGCCGGCGTTCGGTGCGGGCGGTGCGGATAGTGGACGTAGCACTATGTGAAATCATACAAAGCAAAATAAAATCCGTTGCGTGCCATGCGTGCCGTGCGTCCGGCGCGGGCCAATGAACGGGGCGTGTTTTGTGACGTTTTTGGCGTAAAACAATTATGAAACCATACATTAAAAAAATAATTAAGCAAACTATATAATTATGTACCTGATACTCTCAGGAATTACCCATTTTGCGTATAAAACAATGAAGGTAGGCAGCGTAGTCACTATTAGTAGTCGACGCCAATTTGCGATATATACTGCTATCCAAGGCAACAACATGGAACCCATTGTAGTTGTTAATGCCACAAATACATTGGCTGTCGCTGTTCGCCATTTTGGCTCCACAAACTCAAGAACTGTAAAAATATATAGATATCATTAAATGTATGGAAGTTTATGGCATTGAAGTTTAAATAAATAAATATTTCGGACATCTGACACACAACGTCATTTAGTCACAAACTCAGCAGAGCTTGTACTAGACAACTGATATCATACCCTTCTTAACCGACTTCAAAAAAAAGGAGGAGGTTCTCAATTCGTCGGAATCTTTTTTTATTTTTTTTATTTATGTTCAGCGATAATTTCGTCGTTGATGAACCGATTTCAAAAAATATTTTTGCATTAGAATGGGCGTAGCTTACAGGTGGTCCCATCGTCACCATATCGAGTTCTCATGATGGGATCCCAAGAAAATCGAGGGAACTCCTCAAATATCATAGGCACAATTGTCGCGATTTGGGTACTCGGTATAGGTTTACTTTGAAGTCGGTTTCTTTTTGTTAAAATTATTGTAAACACATATATACTAAGTATACATAGAAAACATCTAAACTCGGAAACAAATATTTGCACCGCATGCAAGTATTCCTCCTCCTCCTTTTCAAGTAGGGGCCTATGTCCAACAGTGGACTGTTAAAGGCTGTTGATGATGCAAGCATTTGGTCCGACCCGAGAATCAAACCCTCTACGCTAACCTAGACTAGACTAGACCAACGTGTCAGTCAATCTAGTATTCCAGTGGGTACCAATTCAACCCAGAACTGCTCTAGCCATAGAGCAGTTCTGGGTATGCGACTGCTGTGCTTGAGGTCTTGGGTTCGATTCCCGGGACGGACAAAATATTTATGTGATCCGCAAATATTTATTTCGGAGTTTGGGTGTTTTCTATGTATAATATCTAAGTATTTACAAAAAAAAAGTATCTTTATATATTTATATCAGTTGTCTAGTACCCATAATACAAGCTCTGCTTAGTCTGGGACTAGATGGTGTTGTGTGTAAGATTTCCAAAATATTTATTTATTTATATTGACTTTGTAATTAAGATTCAAAAATTAATTATTGAAAAATTAGAATGTTATAAACTTACCTAAAATGTATGCCAGCATAAAGCAATTATCAAATGCTAAACCAACAATGAACCTGCACAAAATGAAGTCCCATGTGCTTGTAGTGAAGGTCGTAGCTATGCCACCGATGCCTCCCAGTAAATTTGTACCTGAAATTATTTAATCATGTCCAGTATCTCAATTATAAAAAGGTAAATGTTAAAAGGAAACGCTGGCCGAGTGCGGGGGTTGGGGATGGCAGGACACATTGTGGTTCCGTAATCTTGCTGTTATATGTTTTTAAGCCGCCCGAAGGCCTCCAACTAAGCTTCACGACTGTTATCTTATGATAACAACCGAGACCGGTAACTTCATCCTCACTAATATTATAAATGCGAATGTAAGTATGTCTGTCTGTCTGTCTGTCGTGCTTTCACACCAAAAGTACTAAATCGATTTAAATGAAATTCGATTCACAGATAGTCTAAATACAGACTGGTTCGAATCCCGGGTCGGGCCAAAAAGTGTTTTTGGCATTTTCTTAAGTCTCGGAGAGCAAGTAAAGCCGTCGGTCCCGGTTATCATGAACATCTATGGTAATAGTTATTGGGAAGTCAGTGCCCTCAAATATACTGACAACCGATGCCAGTCGCTCCGTGGTAAAACTGAAATTCAATTAAAACCGGTTGAACTGGTGGCTGACCTCAAATAAACTTGGGAATAAAGGCTAGGAGGATCATGAGATAGTCTATATACAGTGAGAGAGGACATAGGCTACTTACATAGGCGCCATACACGCTGGGGGAGCATAGGGCGAAAGTAGTAGAATAAATGTGTACTAAAGCCGTGTTTGTTTATATATATGTGGGGGTCGGGGTTCAGGGAAACAACTACTTCTTCAGGAATCCTCGTTTATTCTTTTAAAATATTTAGCACTTCAGTTGTACCTGCGCACATCACAGCGTTCCGATTCAAAGAGACAGAACTCACTCATTCAATTACAATCATTCAACAAAACGTTTGTTGAAACAATTTTGTTTGTTGAAACAACGTTTGTTTGTCAAAACGTGGACTGTAGATCCATAGGTCGCTGGTTCACATCCGGCTCGAAGGACCATATGTAGACGTGTAGTATTTGTGCTTGTTCTTGCGACTTGGATAAATAAAAACACATGCAAGTTGCGTCCATAAAAGATTTCTGTATTTCTGTTATATAGACCACAGATACATACATAGACCCGGAAGTCTATGGATTTTGTTGGGTTGCCAACGCTACGCATTCTCATTAGAAGTTATTTGTATTAATCTACTAAATATAATCGATTATTTTAAAATTCCTACATATATATATTATATATTTAGAAAATCAGTTAAACTATACAAAAACGGAACAAAAACCTGCTCAATATTTTCTGTACAAGTTTTCTAATCATAGAACCGAGGTGTTAAAACTGGTCAGTCTGCTTATATTTGACGAACGACTTTCCACTCCAAGTGTCTCCTTTGAAGAAACAAAAACTTCTTCTTCCAGCCTCTTTCCACAAAAAGTTTTAACAATCGTCACTTGAAGAGTTTTCCAAGTCAATATCCTATCACGTAAATGTCTTCAAGAAAATAGAATCTTCGTGGTATATTTTATTCCGATTGCGATGAAGATGTAGCTTCAGTTACAGCCGTTTTCTGAGCAAATGATTTTAATGGAGCAACTAAACTAGTTAAAAGTAAATAATGTAATAGATTTATTCATACCTATGAGGGCAGGTACTCGGCCATAGCGGTCAGCTAACCATCCCGACAATACTGTTCCAATCACGGATCCACCGAAGAACGCCGATTGAGCTGTAGGTGCATAGTTGGCTCGATTACACACCCATTCTCTCTGTTGAAAGGAAAATCTAATTGAAATATTTTTTTCTATGTTCCGTTTAACGTAGTTGACTTAGGAAACCTTATAGATTAGTCATGTCCTCAACTTACCGTCCAAACAGTTATTGCTAGAAAGGTGAAAATTTACGTGGATTGGTGTTTCTATCATTTCGACAAGTTGTCCTTTTTATACTGACTCAATATATACAAAATGCACTGTTTGTCTCCTTTCGTAAACCTCAGGTCCTGTGGATTCATAGGTTACTAATCTGGATTTAAGTTAACGGGGCGATGACTCCTTGACAAGCTATACAAAATTGTGAGATAAATTTAGTATCACAATACTTTTATTTACGGATGGCAGCTAGCGCCGTATGTAAAAAAACTAGTTTCATCAGTTTTAGGTTACCCTACTGTTGAGGTTTTATTAAAGGGTATTTATTTCTACTTGCTTCGAGCGTTAACTAATTTTGTATGGACGCCAACCTATATGTACCTACCGAAAGCTGGTTCTTTAATGGTCAGATGGATGGAATAACTTATTTTATTTCATAACTTTAAATATAATAGTATTTTATCATACTTAATGCCTTAGGCATTATCTACCAGTCTACCGTAGAGTGGTATAAAATTGATGAAGAGGTGCACTACGATTTGGTTAACAGTGATAAGAAGATCAATATATTATCAGTAAAATATCTTATAAATACATACATAGGTTTCTATATATACTTATACATATATACATACACATACTGATGACCGCGGCTCCGTTCGCGTTATAGGGGCATGAAAAATACATGCTGGCTGACTCTCAGGACTACTCGATATTCATACAAATTTTCATAAAATTCGTTCCAGCCGTTTCGGAGGATTTTGATAACAAACACCGAGACACAAGCTTTTACCCGTGGCTGCACCCGCGTCTATGTCACTTATCACGGTAAAAAGTATTGACGTGACATAGGATACAAAATTAATTTTAAATCGGTGCTGGGGTTTTTGAGTTTCTCGCGAACAGACAGATGCGCGGAGAACTTTATTTATATCAATAATCTTTTACTGTGACGTGACGTGCCAATAAATATATAACGTTAATGCATAAAATAGATAATTTTAGTTGATAGTCGGAAAAGAATTTATAAAACATCACGTAACAATTGCTTGATAATTAATTATTGCAAAAGTTGTATAAAAACTGTTCGTCAGCAAAACTGTAATATCAATACAGAAGACATTGAGACAATGTTTATCTATACAAATAAATCAAAATGAAGTGTCTGTTGGAAATCTCAAATGAACAGTTTTTTAAAATTTTGTCCGTCTGTTTGTTTGTTCCGGCTAATCTCTGTAACGGCTGGACCGGTTTTGTCGGTA
Source organism: Phragmatobia fuliginosa (assembly GCA_932526445.1). NCBI lineage: Eukaryota > Metazoa > Arthropoda > Insecta > Lepidoptera > Erebidae > Phragmatobia > Phragmatobia fuliginosa. Next base: position 4,475,489 of record OW052058.1, on the reverse strand, counting down.
ATTTTACTGACAGAAAACTGATGACATAAGGAGTAACTAAGATTATTGTTTTAGACTAACTTTTCTCCGCGACGTTTATTTACAACTATAACCGCGGGTAAAACCACGGGACTAGCTAGTTTTGAACAAATCTGTACGCATCTTTCTGCACTGCACGGTTGGCCTAGTAGTTTAAGCGGTCGCCAAGTGTCATAGGTTCAAATCCCACTTGGGACAACACTTGTGTGATCCTTAAATTATTGTTTTGGGTCTGGGTGTTCTTTGTGTCCGTTTCATGTATGTTTGTAGTCTCTCGCGACACAAGATATATATTCTTAATGCGGGAGATGTCTTTTAAAAAAAATAAAAAACATAGAAACAGCCAATATCTTAATTATATGTTGTTTGAAAGAAAGAAAGAAAATTATTTGTTCATGGTCCACACACACAGTAAAACAATAGAAGCAAGTACAGGTTAGGTGCAGCATCATCAACAGCCTTTAACAGTCCACTGCTGGACATATGCCTCTCCTTGAAAAGGAGGTATTGGCCTACTATACCACGATGGCCAGACGGGTTGGTATAGGGTTAATTTCAAGTTTTCCTTCTCTTTGCATTGATGTTGTCTTGCGTAGTTTATCCCTTAGTCACCTTTTACGACACCCACGTGGGATGAATAGGGGTGGTGACACTCTGTATTCTTAATCCGTCATCACACGGACATTACCTAACCTGTATTTGCTTCGATTATTCACATAATGTGTGAACCAGAATGGGTTGCCATCTCAGCTAAAAGCTGCGCGGTGACCGGCAGCGCTGTTCCTGACTGATCTCTAGATCTACTATATCGGTAGACTGATAATTAATTAATCAATGCTGTTATAATCAACAAAAGTATTATGAATCTACAATCTAAAACAAAGTATGTAACATTGCATAGACTCTATACAATTAAAGGTAGATAAACTCACCTCTGTCGAAACAGTTTCATAAGGAATATCGCTAAATTCGAACTCCCAGCCATATGGGCATGGTATGAGTGGGGTGTCAGACTCCGGCACTGTTAGAGTATCCAGTACTTCAGTCCAGTTCGTATCGAAGGTCACGCAACGCTCATAGCTGCCAAAAGCGCTGCCAGGTGCTGACAAATTTCGCCTGTAATGATAAAAAGAGACAACTCACATGGGGTGATCTGCTTCCAAATTAAACGGTGCCTGACTTAATTCCTCGAAGAGCTCGGTGCCTAATTCGGAGAGCACGCTAAGCTGTCGGTCCCGGTTGTCATGAATATCTATGGCAATTGTTATTGGGAAGTCAGTGCCCTCAAATGTACTGACATCTAGTTCCACCACCGAATTTAGTTCGTACTCAGGATTGCGGAGGTCCGATGCCAGTGGCTCCGTGGAAAAACTGATATGTAGGTAAAACTGGTTGTACTAGTAAAAAAATGTGTGAGTCCATCGCTATAATGATTTACCTGCAGTCATTAAGAACTTTTCTTCAGTAGATGTGAACAAAGTATTTTATTCAATTAATTTTCATTTTCATAATTAATTAAATTTCATTTAAAGTTATTCAAACTTTTTATTCTATTACATACTAGCTGTGCCCTGCCGGGTTACCCGCGTATTTTCTTGATCAAAAGTAGCCTACATATGTGATAATCCAGAACTCATTTTGAAATTAGCCATTTACAAACTATCATTATGGTTGCTATGCAAGTGTCTATGCATAGCTACCTGTGAAGTTTTGACAGGAGATAAATTTTGACATCTACGATTTACGTATTTTTTATAATTTTTAGAATCACCTAGCTTTCGCCCATGTATCTCGATTATAGCAGTAAAAAGCAACCTATGTGTTATTCTGATATACACTCATTTGCAAAAGAAACGGGCGGTTTCGATTTTCTTAATGGCTGAAAAAAATAAAATACCAAAAAGGTTTTAATCATTCGAACATGTTACTGGCCAGTTAAAAAAGTGCCATAATGTCTATAAGAGTGCCTTCCAAATTCAAATTTTTGGCTGAGCCTGGTTTTCAAAGAAAACAACTTTTAACTACATTTTGTGGCGCGAATTCTCTATAGTTAATATCGACTCTAATTAACTTTTTGTCAATTTTTATTAAATTATGTGATGTCCTTGACATTTAAAAGTATTGTTATTGTTGTTTAGTAATCTCGAAAATGGTAGATAAAGTGATAAAAGCGAGTAAAGTTATTGTGCTGCTTGAAGAAGGTTGCAGCCAATGCTTCGTGGCTCAGAGGCTAAATGTGAGTCGGTCGACAGTTCAAAAGACCTGGCAGCGCTATCAAGAGACCAGTTCCGTCAAAAGAAGGCCTGGTTCTGGCAGTAAGACATGTACCGAACCACGGGATAATCGTTTTCTAGTTAGTCAAGCGTTAAGAAATCGCAAATTTTCTTATGTGGACCTCAAGAACAGACTCGAAGAAGTAAGAAATGTGCAAATCAGTCTCTGGACGGTCAGGAGGAGGCTTCTCGCTGCTAATATACACGGTCATCGCCCGGCACGCGGCCCTAAATTACTTCGTGGACATCGAGTTGCCAGGCTTAGCTTCGCTCGAAATTGTGTATCATGGACTCATGAAGACTGGGATAGGGTATTGTTCTCCGATGAAGCCAGGATATCTCTGCAGGGTGAAGACCGACGTCGGCGAGTGCTACGTAGACGAGGAGAAGGCTTTACAGAGGCATGTTTTGAAGTTTTGAAGGAGGGGGCTCTGTTATGTTGGAATAAATTCTATGGATCGTACGAAGTTAGTCTTCATCGAAAACGGTACACTGACTGGACACCGATACATAATGGAAGTTCTAAATCCTTATGCACAACCCGCTGAAACCGCTCTTGGCGAAAACTCAATTTTTATGGACGACAACGCTCACTCCCACCGGTCTGGCGATGTGGAAGCGTATATGCTAGAAGTCGGAATTCGTCGTTTGGACTGGCCAGCTAGAAGTCCGGACCTCAATCCCATAGAGCATGTCTGGGACGTTCTGAAGCGACGAGTGAGATCAGTGCAGCCGGCTCCGCAGACCATCAGAGAGCTAAAGAACGTGATTACCGCGAAGTGGAAACGTATTCCTCAAGAAACCATAAAAGATATACTCGCTAGCATGCCCAGACGAATGCAAGCCGTGATTTCAGCAAGAGGGGGTCACAATCAATACTAAACTTTTATCTGATTTTAATGTTTTCAATAAAAACAAAGAAATTAACGAGTTTCATTTTTATTCAGCGAGCAGGTACAATAATAGTGTTTTGAGCTTAAACATTATTTCTCTATAATTTAATCAAAATGTTATGATAAAACTGATGAAAACTATTCCTTCCTAATTAATTTATAAAATTCTGAGGATAGCAATACCTAAAATTGTCAAACAAACAAATAGTAACTATAAAATAGTTCTTTACTTAAGTGCCCGTTTTTTTTGCAAAAGAGTTTATAATATATATTACTGTAAAGTTTCATTCAAATCCGTTCAGTAGTTTTTGCTTGAAAGAGCAACAAACAACAACAAAAGTTTGTATTATGTGTGTATGTGACACACATAATACAAACTTTCGCGTTTATAATATTAGTAGGAAACACGAATATCCACAAAAAAAAAAAATAGAATGTGTTTGTAATTTTAAATCAAAAACTTTTCACCAAATGCGAATAATAATAATAATAATAAATATTTATGACGTTTGACATACAACGCCTTCTAGTCCCAAACTAAGCCGAGCTTGTGCTATTGGTACTATACAACTGATATAAATACATATTTACTTATATTAAATACTTAGAAGCACTCAAACGCCGAAACAAATGTTTGCAGATCATACAAACATATGGTCCGACCCCGGAATCGAACCCGAGACCTTAAGCTCAGCAGTCGCATATCGTTCTCCGCCACCGAATTAGTTTATGAAAGTACGTACCTATAATAAAAGCCATTTTTAAAATGTTTACACACATTCACGTCCAATTTATTTATTTGTTTATCCATTTATTAACTCTCACAATTTTTTCTTATGCTAATGTATAAAATACTGTGACGACAGCCCTAGTAATTAGGTAACTTCTTGAGAGGCCGGTGCGTGAAGTAGATCTAGAAAACCTGTAATTACAGGTCAACAGAGCCCTCCCGGAGCAATGAATCTAAACAAGCTAGCTACTGTTTAATATTATTCAGACTCACCTCAAGTCCACGCTCAAATTAGCCAGCTCAGGAATCTTACACCAATAGTTCTGCGGCGTAACAGTTATGAATAGTTGCACAAAATACAAAAAGGCATAGGTATATCCAAACGGCATCATAATGAACAGAAGCAAGCGTTGGTATCGCCCCATGCTGCCAACATGTGATAATATTCTCTCCAAAACATCCACATCTTTCACCGAATCAGTATTTAGTTTTTCTGACGCACTCTGGGAAAAGACACTTGGACAGTTAATAAATTTTAGTAGACGATAAATAAGATATTTTGTCATCAATCAAAATTACTAACGTTTAGATTTTCCACGTCGATATTTTCGTTTCCCATTTTAACACAGACACATTAAATATATGGTAACAGAAGGTACGTGTTTACTCAAGAAAACATGAAAGGATTATAATAATGTTGGTTTTCCATCGATAATATGCTCGGGTTGAACTTGATAGGAATACATAATAAGCATTCAGTATCAACTAGAGTTGTCACAAGCACTACGTTTATTGGTAGCATAAGAAATGATACAATTTAAATAAAATAAATACATATTTGCTATTTATGACACCCAACGCCATCTAGTCTCAAACTAAGCAGAGCACTGTGGGTGCTAGATAACTGATATAAAGACTTTTTTTTTGTAAATATATACTTAATATACATAGAAAATACCCTAGATGATTTCAGATCGCAGCTAAAGCATGATATCAGTCGAATACTGTCGTTACCCAGATAACATTCAGGTTGTTAAAATGCTGTTTACATAAATCCACACGTATTGATCGAGTAAGATTATCGGTATGTAATTCACTAAGCGATACTATAATAATTTTGCTGACTACGTTAACCTTGAAATGTTATAATTAATGTGATTATTGTATACTTCGTAAAAAGTGCTGACACGTGAAGGTCGCAACTAGCTTGTCATATTTATTTATTTATTTATTTCTGAACATGCAATCTTACAAGCTAACAGACTTGATATCCAAAACGCTTACAAGACTAACTTTACGGAAATTAAATTTTATATTAACAAGCAAATACATTCATTAATGTCGTTTTTAAAATAATTAAAAATAAAATATACTAAAAATAATGAATTATTAGTACAAAATCAAAATGTCAGTTCCATATATATAAAAAACCTAATATGTGGCGTCATTTAAAATTATATCAAATTTATAACATAAATGTCCCAATCCGTCGGCAAATAGGTCCAGTTCGTGATGCTGAGCAAGTATGTCGCCTATATTGCGCAGCACACGGCCGGTGGGCGCGTTCCTCCCCCGCTCGGTGCGCGCGGTGGGCTGCTCCAGCAGCCACGGGCGTCGGCGCGGCGCTATCTGTCCTTCCACGCTCGCTGATAAGTTCCCGGGTACCAGGATGCGAACTCGCTCTAGTATTTGGGGACTATCAATTTTATTATAAATAATCGACAGATACTGTGTGACTTGAGACATAGCCCTTCTAAATTTCAACGTGTCCATGTCCATCATACCCAAGACAAACAGAGACGGGTATAAGTAGGGATAATATCCGTACTGTTTCTTATATATCCATCGAGCAAATTTACGTTGAATTTTCTCGATCATAAGGACATATTTTTCCTCATAAGGATTCCAAACAACAACACCATAGTCTAGTTTGCTACGTACAAAAGCATTGTATAATACTTTTGCAACCTTTATGTTGTCAAACTGTGATGCAGTCCTCATGACAAACCCTAATATTTTGTGTGCTGATTTGCAAATTTGAGTATATCTATTATATCCCTTTCAAATTTATTTATTTCGAGAACATTGTAACCTCTTTAGCTAAAAGGGTCACACACCGGACAGCCAGCGGTAGTTCGCACAAGAATCTGGGCGCCTTTGTCTCACAGAAGATTGATATGCGTGTGTGCTTTGCAGATGCCTCAGGATATCAAAAAGCCTCTTTCTCAGCTTCACACATATGTATTTGACATAAAATAATAGTGAATACAGGTAGGCCCTAATACAGAATTGCACTAATTTTAATTATTTTCAACAACCCATAACGTCCCACTGCTGGGCTCAGGTCTCCTCTCAAGGGAGGGTTAAGGCCATACGTCCCCACGCTAGCCGAGTGCGGGTTGGGGACAGGCAAGACACGTTGTGGCAACGTAATCTTGCTGTTGGATGTTTTTAAGCCGCCCGAAGGCCTCCAACTAAGCTTCACGACTGCTATCTTATGATAACAACCGGGACCAACTGCTTAACGTGACCTCCGAATCACGGAAACGCTCATATATATCATGCCACAAACGGTCACCCATCTAGGTCCGACCGCGCCGTCGTTGCTTACCCTTGGTGATTGTTTCCAATCACCTAAGGCCACTCGGCTATGAGCGCTTAATTATACTAGAAATAAATTAAGTGGGTTAACAAACAAAAATGTATGTTCTTATTCAGGAGAATAAGAACATACATTTTTGTTTGTTAACCCACGGAGGCAAGGATGCCTCCGTCGTGTGGACCGGAACCAGTGGTAGACCCCTGGGTGCACACTTCCCCCCCGGATGGGATGGATCCTCAAGGCACGTCTTTGGGGAACGCGCACCAGAGAAATAAAACATATGTACATATTTTTAAAATCCAGTAATTCCTGAAAAATATATCCTGAGCTGCAAATAATGCTCCATTATAATTAGGTACAAATGATTAAGCTATTCCCGCTATTGTTTAAAATGAATTAAAAATAATGTCCGTGCTGTAAAAAAAATTGTGTTCAAGCTTCTTGTCCACTATCGTTCAGGCAAAGGTAACATGACGGTGCAGTCAAAGAATGATCCTTTGAAGATCAGATTAACTAGCAATTTTTTTTCTTGTACTTCATAACAAAATACCGTTATCGATAAAAATGCAAGAAAATAGATAAACATATTAAACCGACTTAAAAATCTACTGAAGAAAGAAGTTCAGATTCAAATGCAATCTTTTATTCTAGTAAGAGTTTTGTTCATACCTCAATACGGCAGTTTCTACATCATAAAGGACTATGTTTGAGCATAATTAAAATATTTTCCTACAAGTTAAGAAACAAGTTATTTGATCATGTAATTAAATATAACAGCTTTATTAGTTTGGTTTATTTACTAAATCGTATTATGTAATCCAATGAGCATATTCTAATTCTAATTTTGCATTTTTTTCTCAAGACAGGGTGCCCCCCCCCCCCCCCCTCTAAAAGCTAAACGGCTGGCAATTGTCATGTTACTATGTTACTATTACCATTATGGATGACTACGGAACCCTATTCTATGCCTGGCCTGACACCCACTTGGTCATATATTAATTATTGTTTTTTTTTTCTATTTTAGTGTCAAAATATACAACGTCTATTTGAGTTATGTAATGCTAAAGTAGGTTTTTAATCTATCTATCAATGTTTAATACATGATCTATGAGTATTTAGATAAATTATGTATGTGGCCTTGAATGTCAAGGTGAAAATAATTTGACTGCACGGTTGGCCTAGTGGTTTAAGCGGTCGAGTCCAGAAGGAAATCAGCTCCCTAGACTCCTTCCAATACACAGGCGCAGAGAGGGTCACACCGTGTGGTTTTAGTCGGTTCGAGTCCGACACACCACCCCGCCGTAACCCCCGACGGGGTGACGGTCCGCGGGGATTTCCACACGTAAAAAAAAAGTGGTTTAAGCGGTCGCCACGCCGCTCTCTACTGCGCCAAGTGTCGTGGGTTCGAATCCCACGCGGGATAACACTTTGTGTGATTCACAAATTGTTGTTCTGAGTCTGGGTGTTCTTTGTGTCCGTTTCATGTATGTTTGTAAAGTCCCCTGCAACACAGGAATTCATATTCCTAATGCGGGAGTTGTCTTTTTGAAAAAAAAAAATTCATATGTCCCCAAGCTGACCAAGTGCAGGTTGGGGACTGGCAAGACACGTTGTGGCTACGTCTCATTGCTGGAATTCTTAGCCGTCCGAAGGCTTCCAACTTCACGACTGTTATCTTATGATGACGACCGGAACCGACTTCTTAACGTTACCTCTAGCTTTATTACTATTATTCTATGATAACAACTGCTTACTGTGACCTCCAAATCATGGAGACGCTTGTAGAGTCATGCCACTAACGGTCACCCATTCAGGTACTGACCGCGCCGTAGTTGCTTACTTCGGTGATTAGAAATAATCACCGCGGCCAAATTGACTATGAGCGTATTGTATCTTAAAATTGAGTTAAAGGTTTCTAATTAATCGGTATCATCAGGGGGGTGTCACTCCGCAGTTTAGGTATCGTCTGCCGGCTGCCTACCGGATCAGACACGCCGGTCGAACAGAACAGCTAAGAGTTACACGATAGAAAGAGACGCAATTAAAGGTTAATATAATCGTAGTGATTCGGCGCTGTGCGATCTGAATTGAACTTAATCTTTTGACACCGAGGGTATCTATAACTTTAATTTACTGTTCGGAGTGAGTCTTCTGTATTGGTACTATTATGTATTCTGTGGTATCATCATCTGCCTGCCCTTATCCCAATTTTATTTGAGGTCGGCGTAGTATGTTTTATCATTCCATTAATCTCTATCACTCGTCATTTCACCGTTATCTCTCTTCCTATCCATATCTTCTGATTAATCGGTATATTCACTAAAAAAGACCATTTAACACTTAACAATAACTGTACTTTATGTAGATTTCATGGCTTTTATTGGGGTTACATACCCAAAAGGTAAAACGGGACCCTATTACTAAGATCCCAACTGTCCTTTCAAGATACAATACTACTTATTAATTACCATACTTATTGGATGTATTGTTAATGTGAAATTTAACATGTTAGTTTATGTATACCAAGAGATATATGCCACATACATATTTATTCTACATACTCATAGATCACGTACTTGACATTGATAGATATTTATTTTCTAGAACAGGTCTTTAAAAATCTTGTCCAATTTAGTTTTAAATATTCAAATATTTAGATATTAATTTAGAAAAATATTAATGTAAGCACTATAACATATTTACAGAGGAAATCAACTGTGTTATATATGTTCCCGTTGTGACGACTTCTGCATAGAGTGCAATGAATATGTACAACAGACGCCATCTACCGAAGAAACACTGAACCACGGAGTAACTAATCCACAGAGTAAAAAAAAAAATAGTAGAAACCTCAACATCATTTTTGAATACCTGTAGTCTATGTGTCAGTGAGTTATTCATTCACTCGTTCACTGAGAATGAATGAGGTGTCATTGAGTTATTCATTCAATCGTTCACTGTGAATGGGTGAAGTGTTACTAATTTATTCATTCACTCGTTCATTATGAGTGAATGATAAGGAAGCATTGTGTCATCTCGAGATGACACAATTCACACACACAGACACAGTTCACAGATTTCATCTACTGACCAAGTTTCAAAAGTATAGCTCTTAAGGTTTCCGAAAAAAGTGGCTGTAACATACGGACGGACAGACAGACAGACAGACATGACGAATCTATAAGGGTTTCGTTTTTGCCATTTGGCTACGGAACCCTAAAAAAGCAGTTCATTTTTATACAGTTCACTTCACTTTTAAACCTTCCCTGGACTTCCACAAATAATTCAAGACCAAAATTAGCCAAATCGGTTCAGCCGTTCTCGAGTTTTAGCGAGACTAACAAAGAGTTAACATAACAATTCCTTTTAATATATATAGATTACAAACAGACACTAATTTATTTGTGCAGATTATTAACCGACTTAAAAAAAAAGGAGGAGGTTCTCAATTCGTCGGAATCTTTTTTTTTTATGTATGTTCAGCGATAATTTCGTCGTTTATGAACTGATTTCGAAAATTCTTCTTGCATTGGAATAGGCGTAGCTCACAGGTAGTCCCATCGTCACCATATCGGGATCTGATTATGGGATCCCAACGAAATCAAGGGAACTCCTCAAATATCGTAGGCACAATGTCGCGATTTGGGTACTCGGAATAGTTTTTTATTGAAGTCGGTTCCTTTTTGTTAAAATTATACATATACAACTATAATTGAAAATATATGGATATTCGATTGTGTGTTATTTGACTTGATGAAAATAAATTTCTACGAAAGCGGACTAGATGCTACAGATATGTCGTAGAGTAGTGTAGAAGAACTAAATGCTAAACTAAATTTAGGTGGAAGAATAAAAATTAACTCGTAATACTTATGCAAACATATGCATACATACACGTACTTGCACAGTTGCACTCATAATTAATCATCATCATTAACATTCTTTAGCTGTCCACTGGTTGACATAGGCCTCTCCTTAGAACGGGATGGTATAGGGTTTGATTCAAGTTTTCATTTTCATTGCAATGTTTAATAGCTATACGAACACATTCGTTCCTCGACCAAGATCGGCAGGGCAATATCCATATAGATCCTTCATCATCATCAACAGCCTTCAACAGTCCACTGTCGGACACAGGCCTCTCCTTAGAAAGGAGGTTTTGGCCTACTATACCACGCTGGCCAGACGGGTTGGTATAGGGTTGGTTTCAAGTTTTCCTTCTCTTTGCATTGATGTTGTCTTGCGTAGTTTATCCCTTAGACTCTTTTTACGACACCTGCGGGATGAATAGGGGTGGTGACTCTCTGTATGCTTAATCCGTCACAACACGGATTTATAAATATTTTTGTATAGATCCTTACTTTATTTATTATATATGATAATTTTAATAGTTTCTAATAAAATCTGAAAAAAAAATAGAACTTCGAGAGATAAAAATATAACAACACTATACAATTTGATTCTCTAGTTATCTGCCTTAATCGAGTTGCTAGTAAATATTACTAATAGTAGCTAATTCTCACACATAACACTAGCTAACGCCCACGGCTCCGTCGCTTCCGTTTCATCTTTTATTACCTAGATGTTGAAAATTATGTCCCATTCTCATGCAGGCACCACACTTCGTTATGCGCTATTCATTATGTGTCTACGCCGTATTCGCCCAAAAATTAGTTATGCGCGCAAACAACAAACATGCCATCCACACTTCGAACTGGTATGCCAAATAACCATCAATTATGGCAAATATGTGTGTTGTAGAGATGTGTCATTGTCATTTTAATGGTGAACGAAACGAATATACTCTCCACACTTCGCCGTATGCGAAGTAATGCGTATGTGAATAAACAAACACACAAAAATTCAAAAGAATCGATCAACCGATTTGAAGGAATATATAATTAGTTACTGAGGAATAGTCAAATGCCAAACGGCAACTTACATTTTAACTAACTAACACTGACACGAAAATTTTATGTAAATCTATATACAGATTTTTTCGCCCAGTGCTATGAATTCCTTTCGTGTTTATCTCTTTCTTAGTAGTAGGTGTGCCTCTTCCTTCTTCAGCTGTACCCCAAGGCGTTATTTAGCCTTGTAGCGTAATAGTATGTAATATTCACGTGAACATCCACGTCACCACATGGCGATGACACATTACAAGTACTTAGAACTAATTCTCTTCTGAAAGTATAATGCGTGGATTAATGAAGCAGTGTGTGATGAATAGTTATTAATTAGATTGAAATATACAAGCCGTTGTGCTCTACGTTGAGATACCATCGTCTACTCTAGACGAATACTTATTCAGCTGCGCTGTTTGTATAGGCAGCCGGTATTTAAGTTACACGTACCTATGTAAATTTTCAATATCTTTGGTTTAGATTATTTCTGTAAGTCAAATTTTACAAGAGAAGCAAAAATGCGCGTAGTGAAATTTTTTATTTAATTTAGAGAAAGTTAGAATAAAGGCAGAGTAACTAACTTAGCTGTATTTTTTATAAAAATAAATAATAAACCCTGTTAATATTTCTGCAATTAATGTTATATACCATTGTATATCTCTTTTCATAGGGTACGTAGGAGTTCATGCTTTATACCATTATTTAGAACTGGTTATTGCGATTTTGATGGTATAATAAACGTCATTTCGACGAAATGTATAGCTACTATTGTTTACCTCTGAGGTACAGATTTGCATCTGACAATATTTAAGAGCCAATATAAAAAGCCTTGGTCGCAATTTTTTACTTTTATTCCAAACGTCTCGGCAAGATGCAAAAATACAAATAGATTTCTTAGCGTCTAAAAAAATGGAATGTACGTTTGTTTGCATATCACAATGTCACATTTAGGGCCACAGCACACTAGCTACTTTTAGCATCGAAAATAAAACCAAAGACAAGATTACGTAGCCACAACGTATCTTATGCAGGCACCACACTGCCAAGCGTTATTCGTTAAGTGTCTACGCCGTATTCGCCTAAATATTAGTTATGCGCGCAAACAACAAACATGCCATCCACACTTCGAACTGGTATGCCAAATAAGCGTCAAATAAGGCAAATATGTGTGTTGTAGAGATGTGTCATTGTCATTTTTATGGTGAACGAAACGAATATACTCTCCACACTTCGCCGTATGCGCGCGAATAACCCGCATAACGAATAGCGCATAGCGAAGTGTGGTGCCTGCTTTACCAGTCTCCAACCCGCACTCGGCCAGCGTGGGGACTTATGGCCTTAACCCTCACCAGAGAGGAGACCTGAGCTCAACAATGGGACGTTATGGGTTGTTGATGATGATGATGATAATGATAACCTTTGCCTAAGGCTCCACCCAAGTTGTATTTCAGTTATTGCGGTAAATAGTAGTTTATGTATTTCCACAAGACTCAAAGTATTAACGTGCAATGTATTTCCTTCTGTCAAAGCAAAAGACCAAATGACCACTGTGATGACACAGAATGTGTTTATGTTAAGACTGCCTTGTTGGTCTAGTAGTTAGCGTATACGGCTGCTTATCAAGAGGTTTCGAGTTCGATTTCCGGGTTGGTCCAAATGTTTGTATGATCTGGAAAAAAATGTTTCAGAGTTTTGGGTGCTTCCTGTGTATAATATTTTATTTTATTTATTTATAAACTTTATGCACTAAATTTGTACATAGGCGGACTTAATGCCCAAGGCATTCCCTTCCAGTCAACCTTCGGGTGGTGTAGAAATCTTATAAGATAGGTGCACAGCAGAGGTTCAATAATATGTACACTAGAATGTACATAGTTCACAATATATTTAAACTTACATGCAATATACACAAATACATAACTAAATAAATGCAAACATACATATATACATACACATAAATACTACATTTATAAACTATAGGTAAATAGCAGAGTGAGTCTAAGGTATGTTAATGATTATTCTGCCAGTTCATCAAGAAGAAGATCATGTACTTTTCTCTTGAATGTGAATCAGTTGGTGGACATCCTGACTTCGAGCGGGAACGCATTCCAGAGTAGTACTGCCTGAACAAAGAACGAACAGTTCATGAAGTCAGAGCTGTGAGAGGGACATGAGAGAAGCAGATTATTAACTGAGTGAAGATTTCTATCATGGTTAGAGCACAAGTAACGAAAATACGGAGCAAGGTAAGTAGGTAAGGATGGTGAATTGAGAAATGAATAGTGAAGTAAGTGCTCGCTGATTGCGCCGATACGTAAGTGTTTACAAAAAATAATTATATCAGTTGTCTAAAACCCATATTACAAGCTCTGCTTAGTTTGGGACTAGATGATATTGTGTTTCCGATGTCAAAAATATTTATTATTATGTGTGTGTGAATTTTTATTTTATTTTAATTGTTATGTGTGAGTTTACAATGACAAGCGATACGTATGTATGTGTATCTAAGATGTGTTAAGATTTCCTCACGGCAAAACTAACACACTGTTTGGTATCTGGAAAAGAAGCTATTAGACGGCGTCATTTCTAGACTATGGGTTTATGGTTCAAAGTGACTTCGTTATTTCGTAGATATCTGTCACAAACATCAAGTTATTTTTTTTAAAAACTATAAGAGAGACGTCTCACGAACTCTGAATAAGGTTTTAAATTCTCCGACGCTTGGTGCTTTTTTTAAATCTTTTATTAAATATTTAGCCTACACAATTCTGCCTGATGGAAAGTATGAGCGGAATCCAAGAGAGGAGTTACCAAACTTACTGTGGTTGCAGACAATAAAAGTATTGCGGCCCACACTATAGCGGCTTATGTTTTGCTCGTAGCTACCGCTCACAGCGGTAAGGTCGTAAACGGGCCGTTAGTTAATAAGTCCACCTATGTGACACACGTGTATAATGTTTAAATAAATAAATGTAGACCGTATCTAGAATAACCAAGGAAGTGTGATATACTTAGATATATTAAAAAGACTACAATAATGTTAGTAGTTTATGTATAATTGGTAAACAAACGCGCATCTCATGGCAAACAGTAAACAGATGACAGATTCACATAATAAAACTTCTGACGCAACTCAGTTTTGATTTATTTTCCATCTCAAAAATGTATTATGGCCAAAAGTTGAACGGATAATATGCTGATTTAAAAATATATTATTTACCTACTAAAATAATATACGTAAACAACCTATGTGAGAACGGAATTTTACATATAGTTTCTACAGCAAACTTGCTCTAGGTGAGTAAAAGCAATCTCCGAGGGTAAGCAACGAAGGCGCGGTCAGTATCTAGATGGGTGACCGTTTGTGGCGTGACATATTATGAGCGTGTCCGTGATACGGAGGTCACGCTAAGCTGTCGGTCCCAGTTGTTATTATAAGATAACAGTTGTGAAGCTTGGTTGGAGACCTTCGGGCTGCTTAAAACATCAAACAGCAAGATTACATAGCCGTAGTAGAATCACGCTGATTTCAGCACGAATAGGCTAGCTCCACCGGGGCAGTAGACCATCCTAATAATGACAGCATTCTTGGTGTCATATTTCGTTCGTGAGTGTGAGACCGGAGGTTCAATCATTCTGCATCATTCTCTCAGAATTCAATTACCTACTTAGCTGAAGGACATGATGAGTGAGTGAGTATATGTTATTTATTTAATCCTAGGTAGGTATTGGATTACGAGAATTTAACGAGGGACATCTTTTAAAATTAAAAATAAAATGATGACAATCCAAATACAGGCTTTGCCTAGTTTGATTGCAGACGCTGAGGTTAGTCGTTCTGTAAAATATTACTAAGTTTTTAGTTTGATAAATAATTATATTTATGATTGAACATATTTATGTTCAATATAATATTAAAAAAAACTTTAAAAATTGACACGATATTCATAAAAAAAAATTGATACAAAATCTCAAGTAAGTAGGTGAGGTACGCCACCGTATACTGACAAAAAGTTTCGATAAATTATTTCAAACACTGAATTCTTTTAAAATTATTATTTTGTCATATAAATATTACATAAAATAATTTTGGACGTCTAAATCCTGAAAGAAATGTTTGTACGATGTCTTATGAAGTTATGACCAATCTAATAGGCCTTGTATTGACACTTGAATGCATAATCTTTCGATCAACTATTTGTGATCGAAGACATAAATCCATATAGGTAGGTCCTTGTGTAGTAACAATAAATTAACGGAAGACAGAAAAAAATGTATTTTTCATGTCGTGCTTGTCAATTACATATAATTAATGTATTACTGTAACGTAATTATTCAAATTAAACAGGTAATTTTAAATATAATTATCATCCTATTAAAAACATAATATTCCAGTAACAAAGACGCCCAAATCTCACAAATAGTTCTTTTTTCGTTAATAGTTTATAAAAAAACTAAACACTTTTAAATTAAAAAAGTAGAAGATAATTATAATTTAAAAAGGGTGGGGCGACGTTATTGAAATATTTTCAGAAAGCACCCAACGCTTTGTTACATTAGTTTAGTGTTTTAAAACAAAAAAAAATTAAGAAAAAATACTAATTTGTTTAATTATTTTCAAATTAGTGTATTGTCATCGGTCAATCGGTCCTCGATAAATCTGCAAAGTTCTGGCCGTTTAAAGTGTGTCAAAATCGCACCCAAAGGAGTCGGTTACAAACAAGCAGTATAATAAAAAAGCGGCCAAGTGCGAGTCGGACTCGCCCATGAAGGGTTCCGTACCAGCAAGTAACATATTATAAAAGTTCTTGTAGTTCCTTGTAACTTTCATCGATGTTTTTATACTAGTGTATTGATTGGATGAAAGGTATATTGCGTGTTACGATTTATGACGTATTAAAAAAAAACTACTCACTAGATCTCGTTTAAACCAATTTTCGTTGGTAGTTTACATGGTAATGTACAACATGTATTTTTTTTAGTTTTATCACTCTCTCATTTTAGAAGTTACAGGGGGGGGGACACATTTTTCCACTTTGAAAGTGTCTCTCGCGCAAACTAATCAGTTTAGAAAAAAATGATATTAGAAACCTCAATATCATTTTTGAAGACCTATCCATAGATACCCCACACGTATAGGTTTGATGAAAAAAAAAAATTTGAGTTTCAGTTCCAAGTATGGGGACCCCCAAAATGTATTGTCTTTTTACTATTTTTATGTAAAAATCTTAATGCGGTTTACAGAATACATCGACTGACCAAATTTCAACAGTATAGCTCTTATAGTTTCGGAAATAATTGGCTGTGACATACGGACGGACAGACAGACAGACAGACAGACAGACAGACAGACAGACAGACAGACAGACAGACTTGACGAATCTATAAGGGTTCCGTTTTTTGCCATTTGGCTACGGAACCCTAAAAACGTGTAAAATATCAATCTTTCGAAGCACTTATGTACCTATAAAATATTTAAAATTTGTGTTTATTAATAATCATATCAATATAATTATTTTTACTTAACAAATGGACTGACTTAGCAAACGCAATTTTCTTGGCAAACATGTGACTAAAACATTCTTTCTAAGAAGAAGCCTATGTCTGGTAATAGAATATTTAGGAGTGCTAATGATGAAGATTGTACGGTGTAATCGTACATTGCGAAATTATTGTAAACATCGCGTCAGCAAATCCGTCAATATTCATTACTAAAATCCAATTAATAGAAAAGTTTACTATTGGTTATTGAACGCACCGTGTGTTCTCAGAATCAATCATCATCATCATCATCAGCCTATCGCAGTCCACTGCTGGACATAGGCCTCTCCCATTGCACACCACTGTGATCGATTTTGGGCTTCTCGCATCCAGCTCCTGCCAGCCATCTTACGCAGGTCGTCACTCCACCTCGCCTGTGGGCGTCCTACACTACGTTTACCGAGACGCGGTCTCCACTCAAGAACTCTTCTGCCCCAACGGCCATCAGTTCTGCGGCTAATATGGCCAGCCCACTGCCACTTCAGAATCAATATCATTTAGCAATTAAATATGTATATAAATAAATATTCAGACATTTTACACACAACGCTATCTAGTCCCAAACTAAGCAGAGCTTGTATTACCTATAAAAAAATGTATGTTTATGTATTTATATCAGTTCTCTAGTACCCATACTACACAACTGTAGTAAACATGCTTTTTTTTGGAAATACATACATATTATACATAGAAAACACCCAAACTCCGAAACAAATATTTGCGGATCACACAAACATTTGGTCCGACCCGGAAATCGAACCCGAGACATCTTGATCAGCAGTCGCATACGATAACCACTAGACCAATATACATATAAAGCTATTTAAATATACCTACTGAATACATTAAATTATTTATTTACATATTTTCTTTCAAACAGACGAATTTTCTGTGTGGTGACGGATTAAAACTACGGACCATCAGTGTACCTACCTATCCTGTGAGTCTTGTAGATGACCAAGGGAAGAAACTATATCAACCCCTTTAGGCCAAAACCTTCTTACTACCTAGGTCCACCATCATCTTACGAGCCTTTATTCCCAAGTTTATTTGGGGTCGGCTACTAGTTCAACCGGTTTTACCTGAATTTCAGTTTTACCACGGA
Source organism: Phragmatobia fuliginosa (assembly GCA_932526445.1). Classification (NCBI taxonomy): domain Eukaryota; kingdom Metazoa; phylum Arthropoda; class Insecta; order Lepidoptera; family Erebidae; genus Phragmatobia; species Phragmatobia fuliginosa. Next base: position 4,457,423 of record OW052058.1, on the reverse strand, counting down.
GCGACTGGCATCGGACCTCCGCAACCCTAAGGGCGAACTGAAATTCGAAGATTGAACTAGTTGTCAGTATGTTTGAGGGCACTGACTTCCCAATATCAATTGCCATAGATGTTCATGATAACTGGGAACCAGTGAACCCTTAAAAGCTTTTCATGCTGATGATGCTGAAATTTTTACTTTTAATAGTTTTGCTTTAGATATAAATTCTCATAGAAACTCGTCTTGACGGGGGTGCTTCTCTGATGATATCATTTCTATTAAGTGGATAGAAATGATATTAGCAAAACAACATTACTTATTTAGTATGTTAATGATTTATCATTTACATTCTAATTCCATTAGGGATTTACAAACTTTTAAAAACCTGTCAAAGAGGGCCTTTTAATGTTTAACTGATAACTATAATTTAGATTAAATAACGACTATTTTATTTAAAATGTAAGAAAAGTACTCGAACAATATGGTTGTTTGTGTGTCGAAGAAACGAATGGTTTTTGAATTAATTGAATCAATTTAATTTTCATATAAATGGTAACCTATACTAATGATAATCGATTTTTTTTATTGTATTGGTGTTAATTTAGTTATGGCGTCACTAAACTAAAATTTTACTTTCTATTGTCTTATTGTCGTGAAGCGTAAACGAAGCAAAAATATCATTTTCAAAATCAACATGATCGATGATAATGATGACCCGGGACCGACTGCTGAGCTTTGAATTACGGAGACCCTCATGTTATAATGCCACTAACGGTCACCCATCCATGTACTGACCGTGCCGTCGTTGCCTACCCTCTGTAATTGTTTATAATCACCATAAGCAAGTAGGCTATGGGTGCCCAATATAATCTTCCTCCTTTTTTACACGACTACAATAACCAAAAGGAACTAACTACCAAATGAGTAAGAGTTCGACAGTCTATGCATTTCGTTTTCTATTGTTTTTTCTTTTGTTTCATTGGCTAACGTCACTCAGTCACGTGATCAAGGCAAAATATTAACCAATGAAACATGACAATGTGTACATTCTAGTGTACATAATATTTGACCTATGTGCACCTACTTAAGGCAATTCAGAAACTGGCCACGCGCCCACGCGCGTAGGCGCGTGGCAGCAGATCACGCGCGCGGGGACGGAGGATCAGATCTGCCTCCTCGAGCTGATTTTACCGCGCCTCCGCGCCTGACGGCTTTGTACATGGCCCGCATCAAACTAAAGGTTACTTTCCATTTGGTCGTGGTCGTCTGTATTCTTTGCATTTCATATCCCAAATGGCTGGGCATTGTTCAATTTCGTATATAAATGTGTTTACTGCCGCGGCCCGCCCCGCCTAAGCGCGCGGCGGCAGAATCTGCTAGCGGCACGCGCTCACGGCGTGTTTTCTATACTAATCGATGTACTTACATACAATATTAAAATCTGCCACTCCGCGCTACGCGATGTAGCGCGGTGCAGTGTGCGAATCGCCTTATAAGATTTCTACACCACCCGAAGGTTGACTGTAAAGCAGGCACCACACTTCGCTATGCGCTATTCGTTATGCGGATTATTCGCGCGCATACGGCGAAGTGTGGAGAGTATATTCGTTTCGTTCATCATAAAAATGACAATGACACATCTCTACAACACACATATTTGCCTTAAATGATGCTTATTTAACATACCAGTTCGAAGTGTGGATGGCATGTTTGTTGTTTGCGCGCATAACTAATATTTGGGCGAATACGGCGCAGACACATAACGAATAGCGCATAACGAAGTGTGGTGCCTGCAGAAGAGAATGCCTTGGGCATTAAGTCCGCCTATGTACAAATTTAGTGCATAAAGTTTATAAATAAAATAAATAAAAATATAGCAATAGAATTAAAAACTAAAAACGTTTGCAACTTGGCTAGGGGCTTGGCTGTTTCGATTTTAATAAATGAGGTGTGAATAGATTTCTATATTAAAACTAGCTGACCCGGCAGACTTCGTACTGCCTCAATCGATAAATAGAAGACCTAAACTTTTGTATAAAATAAACTTAAAACAAAGAAAAGGAATCCATAACAAAAAAAAATGCAATTAATTTACACATATTCACCTTTTAAACCTTGTCTGGACTTCAACAAACAATTCAAGACCAAAATTAGCCAAATTGGTCCAGCCGTTCTCGAGTTTTAGCGAGACTAACGAACAGCCATTCATTTTTATATATATAAGAAGATACTTCTATCGTTGACATCAAACAGAAAAAAAAGGTTTTAAAACGTGGTACTCGACTACATAAAAACTTTTAATAAAATTTGTATAACCTATCACTCTGATCATCTATCTTCATAGAATTACTACTTATACTACTACTACATAGATACTACTACATAGAATCTACTTTTAATAAAATTTGTATAACCTATCACTCTGATCATCTATCTTCATAGATGATCAGAGTGATAGGTTATACAAATTTTATTAAAAGTTTTTATGTAGTCGAGTACTACGTTTTAAAACCTTTTTTTTCTGTTTGATGTCAACGATGCGTAAAACCGCTAAAGCAGTACCTACATAAAACTGTTAGATGATGTAACGTGGTGAGCTTAATCTATTCTAGTATTTAAATCATTATTGTAACATATTTCAAGTATGACATCAACAACAGTGACGCTATACATACATGTATCATAAATGTAAGATGGAATAAGAAAATATTAAAAAAATATTCGTACTAAATAATGTAGGATTATGACAAAAAACAATCATTACCTACTTTATGTGAATGTTAAACGAATTCGAAAAATAACAAGTTATTCGAATTTACTATAACAAATAAAGGAGATCAACCTTGGGTTTTTTACAAACTTTTGATATTAGAAAACTTTAATTTATTTACTATAGATATTAGAAAACTTTTATTTATTTACTATAGATATTAGAAAACTTTTATTTATTGATTTTTGATATTAGAAAACTTTTATTTATTGACTTTGGTTATTAGAAAGCTTTTATTAATTAACTTTTGATATTAGAAAAAAAATATTTAGCTTATTTTTATTTGTTTGAGTCAAAACTAGTAATTGAAATTTGGACCACTTCCCGATTTCCGATTGGGCTTCAAATTTTGTAACCTAAAGCAAAACCCATTATAACTTAAATCACACTGATATCAACAGCTGATAATGATAAAAAAGTATACAATAAAAGATCATATATATATCATATATATTTAATTGTTTCTTCATTATCATTGCTAGATGGGAGAGGCCGAGAATCGGACCAAGTGGTGTGCAATTAAAGAGGCCTGTTTCCAGCACTGGACTGCGATAGGCTGATATGATTATTCTTGGATTACTTAACTATAAGCAGATATTGTTCAAAGGTGAATCTTCAATTTCTAATGCCAAATTTCCATACGAATTAAATTTTAACAACACTTTGTAACGGTTTTAAATAGACAACGCAAATGTATAATTACAATATTAAAATTATTATGAAAATTGAACAATAAAAAATGTTGTTGATTCAATAAATATTTCATTCAATAGGGAGGCACTAATTAATGGGTAGGATCACGAGACAGTACCGAGACTAATACAAGTCAAGCAAGTGACTACGACATTAATCACAAGAAAAAAATGAATTAGTAAAATTACTAAAAATGTGAAGACTAAATGACTAATAGCTTACCACAATACGGAATCGTTCGCCTTGACTTTTGTTAATTTATTTTTTAGATTTATGACAAAAATATATACACGTGAATCGTAAACTATTTAATTTTGAGGATTACTGTTTTCCAACTTTAACTGCCTCGTTGGTCTAGTGGCTAGCGTATGCGACTGCTAATCAAGAGGTCTCGGGTTCAAATCCCGGGTCGGGCCAAAAAGTGTTTTTGGGATTTTCTTAGGAAATTCCTAATAGCCGCCCGGAGTTTGGAAGTTTGGCGGTGATTCACGCCCGCGCCTCGGAGAGCACGTAAAGCCGTCGGTCTCGGTTGTCATGAACATCCATGGCAATCGTTATTTGGAAGTCAGTACCCTCAAATATACTGACAACTAGTTCGATCTTCGAATTTCAGTTCTGCCTTAGGTCTGATGCCAGTCGCTCCGTGGAAAAACTGAAATTCAGGTAAAACCGGTTGAACTAGTAGCCGACCCCAAATAAACTTGGGAATAATGGCTAGGAGGATGACTGTTTTCCAAACAAAAATATTACGTTGCTTTTCAACCAAGAATACCAAAAAATTTTTTTAGCAAAGTAAACTATAACAGTAAAGTTGAATTTATTTTTATATAAAACTTGCCGATGCCTGTCCTGGATAATATTTTGGGAGGCTATGATAAGGACAGAGTCTATACGGAGCCAATCGAATCGATTGCAGCCTTGAAACTCAAAATCCGTGATGTGATTAAAAAAATAGACCCGCCATTTTGCCAAAAAGTGATTAAAAACTTTGATGAAAGAATTGACATCTGTCAGCCTGCTCGTGGTGGACATTTGTCAGATTTCATTTTTTCATTTATGATTGCCAAACTTTTCTCTTCCTATACAATACAAATTTGAATCATCTTCATATAAATTCTTTGTTTTATTTTGTTTTAGAAAACAAAGTTCTTGTTGATGAGCCCATTACATTCACGTTTACCTAATTTAATTTAAATAAAACTGTAATAAAGAAACAAATATAACAATTAATTAAATTAAATTAACAATACATCAAACGATCATTGTAATTCAATGAGAAAATTATATTAAAACTTGAAAATTAACATATGGTTATAATTATTTATGTGAATGAAGTAAATAAATGTAGATATGTAAATTTAAAAGAATTGAAATAATACATTTTACCTTTTTGGTTGAATGTGAACTTATGAATAATATGTTTTTACTAGAACGTGTTTTTGTCAAATTGGCATGCGGCTTATAAATTTGTGTCAAATAATTTATTTATTAGGGAAGGATCTTTAACAAAATATATACACAATAATTGATGAAGGAGTTCCAACTAAGAGATCAAAGAATGTTGAATCATATATTTACAAATTAACAAAAAAAGCAAATAAAATTATAAAAATATATTTGACTTATTTAAATACATTTGACTGTTTGACTGCAACGGTTGGCCTATTGGTTGAAGTGGTCGCCACGTCGCTTTCTACTGTGGCCAAGTGTCGTGGGTTCAAATCCCATGTCGGACAACACTTTGTCTGATCCACAAATTGTTGTTCTGAGTCTAGGTGTTCTTTGTGTCTGTTTCATATATGTTTGTAATGTCATCCGCGGCGCAGAATTTATATTCCTAATGCGGGAGACATCCTGTAAAAAAAAACTACTATGGAAACATTGCAAAATTTACATAATTGTCAGAATACAAGAAAAAACAAACAATAAGGCTAACTCTGCACCACCCAAGCTCTGTGTTTATCTTATATTTAGACAAACTGAGTAATATATATAAATCAGATTTTTAGCTAGCATGTTATATTGCCTAAAAAGTCAAGGCACAGCGGCAAAATTACCCCGATTTGTATTAGAGCCTGGTATGTAAAACAGACTAAAAGTGTTGTGTTTGGGAATCCGAGTTTCATCATCAACAAGCCACTGTACCACTGCTGGGCTAAGGTGTTTTCTCAGGAGAGGGCTATGGCCACACGTCCCCACGCTGGTCGAAGCCTCCATAACTCCTGAACTAATAAAGTCATCCAATCTGTTATAGTTTTCCTTTAAATTTCATTATATGGACAACCATAACGAATTTTCCCAGATTTTAAGAGCCAGTCGTTTAGCTTTTAGAGGGAGCGCCCTGTTTTTTCAAAAAAGTGCCCTTTAAAGTGGAATATCTCGCAAACGGATACCTAAATCAACCCTTTATTGTTTTTAAAAGAGCTATCTAATGATACCCCACACGATGGGGTAGCCGCAAGGAAAAAAAACATCCCCACTTTACGTGTAGGCGGGGTTCCCCAAATAAAAATATTTTTCATAATTATATTGTAGCACTTTGTCGACGTAATTACAACACATATTCACGCAAAGCTTCACCTTTCTAGCACTTACCGTTTGGACGGTAAGTCGAGGACGAACGGACGGACGGACGGACGGACGGACGGACAGACGGACATGATGTATCTATAAGGGTTCCGAGTCATAAACTTCAGAAACCTAAAAAAACATCCTCGCTTTATGTGTTGGGAGCTAACCAAAAATAAATATTTTTCATAATTTTATTCTAAGGACAATTGTGGCAACACTGATACATATACATTGCCTGCGTATTTTAAATTGTTCAAAAAATAGTAAACATTAAAAAGTGGTGAAAAATCATTAAAAAAACAGTGTACTTGTGCAAATATTACTCTAAAGGTTCGAGCACATTATGCCGGGCCGCAGCGTGTCGGGGCGGGCCGCAGCGCAGCGCAAAATGCTAACTTAGCACATTAGTGACGGGCCGGGTCGCAGCGCATTGACGGATTTTGAGTACAGTGTACTACATGCGCAACTTCTGTGTATTTAGTGCAACTGTACCTTATGGAAAGCTCTGACGAAGAACTTTCTTTTTTTTGCCTGCTGTTAGAAGAAGAAGAAGAAGTTAGAAGAAGAAGTATCAAAAAACGCAAATTTCGTAAAATAAACACCTACGCGCGTGCACACCAATCCGCTTGCTATAGCACACGTTGACGGGGCGCAGCGGGGCGGGGCGGGCCGCTTCGCACGTACGCAAATCCGCGTCGCAATAATGCGAGCCGCTGCGGCCCGACACAGTGAGCGATAATTCATACAATTTGTATTGTAGCGATTTGAGCGGATTTTTGCGCTCCGCCCCGACACGCTGCGGCCCGGCATAATGTGCTCGAACCTTAATAACGTGACATAGTAAGAAACTACTTTAAGACTGTGCGAAAAGTGAAATAATATAGTTAAAAAAGTTAAAAAAGTGAAATAATAAAGTTAAAAAAGTCAACTGAGGATGCTGTAAAAATTCTAACTGAGGAAATTGTTACTCACCTAGACAAAAGACAAGCATGCGTCGGAGTCTTTCTTGACATAGCTAAGGCCTTTGATACCGTATCCATTCCAATCCAAAAGATAAATGAGCTAGGAAGAAATAACTGTATTTGATAGAAACTTAAAACTTAACAGATTTACAATGAAAATGATCGATGCGCGGCGAATGGTGCGATAGGTCGCCCCTGTATGATATTGCAACGACTACTGTTTTAATTGTGTTTAATAATTTTATATTGTAAATGAGGTTCGCGCAGCGATCGCTATATTGCAAGTACGTCGGGTGGCGCCGCGCCAGCCCGTCGCGTGGTAGTGTTGTGTCACAGCGGTGGGCCAGGTCGGTTTCGAGATTTCTTCGTTCCGACGTAAATCATGGCTCACAACTCGGACGCTGAACAGAAATCGAACCTGGTCCTCCGCGTGGACCAGGATTCAGACTCGGTTCTACAATCATTGTTCGACACAGTGCTTAATCCGGACTCGAAACGACCGCTACAGGTGCCTCTCCGAATGCGACAGCTTCCAAAGTCGTTCTTTAACCCGCCGTCAACCGGTTCCAAGTCGCCATCTGTGTCTCACTCGCGAGAAAACTCGGCTGACTCGGCGTTCGGATCGTCGTCCGCCACTGGCGCCTCACCGGTGTCGCACTCTCGTGCACATTCGTCACCCGCAAGTTTGCAACAAACCTATGCCGCTGGTCAACAAAATCAACAGCCACCTCTACATCATCAACACACAAAACAGAGATCTTATGATGTGGGAACACATATTCCTGATGATCTTGGTCCACTTCCGCCTGGATGGGAACAAGCTCGAACACCTGAAGGACAGATATACTATCTCAATCACATAACAAAGACAACAACATGGGATGACCCTCGCAAGACGCTAGCGGCACAATCGGTGACCAATGCTGTCCAGCATCAAAGCAGCGAAACGTTGCTGACCCAGGCCTCTCCACCTCAACAAGCCATTGCCAACACTACACCTACACCAGCTCACTTTCTCACAGGGGGTTCTAACGTCAATTTAAGAACTCGTTGGCAGCTGACTCAAAAAATAGTCCAAGATCTCTGGAAGCGATGGAAACATGAGTATTTACTACTGTTTGATACCAAGCGTGGTATCGTTGGACTGGGTGTGTGACACTAGGGATTTTAAATAAAACCACTCTGTGCACTGTTCTGTGGGTTCGTAGGACTCCACGGTTTAATTGGCAGACGCCTTGAACTCAAAACCAGTCTGATCTGACATACAAATATTTAGCCGACTTATATACTAACAAGTGTAATGAAACGATAGCGCGATCTAAGTTTCGGTACAGCTCCATCTAGGGAACGAAAATTAAACTAAAAATATCTAACCAGACTTTGATCACACTATGTTGTTGGTTTCGAACATACCGCCCACCAAGGACGTTACTGACGGAATGTCCTTATTCAAATTTATCTGAATATTATACAACATTATACAAAAAATTAAGTTGAACGGAATAAAAAGACAATTGATCTAAAACCTTAAAAAATAAACCTATGTGTTATAAAAATAAACTATGTGTTGTAAACAACAGTACAAACTTATCGACTAATTTTATTCTAATGTACATATACTAGTAGATACATGATTTCATGAATCGGACATGTGTAAATATTTTTTGCTTAACATTAGCTTTATATGAAATAAATTATTCACCTTTCTTTTATAAATTGATTAGCCTACAGAATAATAGTGAACCAAATCAAGCTCTATGGTACAACGGGCAAAACACAAATCTTAGATGTTGGTCTTTTAAAAGTTGAGGACTGCGTGCGTACCGTGACTACACGGGTGATACCATCATCACCAGGGTGTTTTTCTAACACGCGACCCATTAACCAACGAGTCGGTGGTAAATCATCTTCTTTTATTAGTACGACGTCCCCAAGTTTAGGTTCGGGAACTTGACAAGACCACTTGTATCGATTCATCAAGTTACACAAGTATTCCTGGGACCAACGTTTCCAAAATGACTGCACCATTTTTTGAATTAGTTGCCAACGGGACAAATGACTTACATTTAAACTATCATAATGGTTATCTGGTACATTTACTAGCGGCTCGCCGATTAGGAAATGTCCAGGTGTTAAGGGTAACGGTTCGCCAGGGTCAGTAACATCAATAACACTCATCCGTCTAGAATTAAGACATGCTTCAATTTGGGTGAGGAGCGTAGATATCTCCTCATACGGGAGCGTAGTATCACCGATGACCCTTTTTAAATGGAATTTCGTTGACTTTACGCCTGCTTCCCATAGGCCACCAAAGTTGGGACTATGAGGAGGTATGAAGTGCCATTGTGTTCCATTAGATGCGAGATTTTCGGCTATTGATGGCTGGAGTGTTTCTAATTGCCTGAGCTCTCTACTAGCACCCACAAATGTGGTGCCGTTATCGCTATATAAATTGGCACAGTGACCTCGCCTAGAGACGAACCTTCTAAAGGCTGCCAAGAAAGCCTGAGAGCTCATATCGCTGACCACCTCAAGATGTAAAGCGCGAGTAGCCATACAGACAAAGAGACAAATGTAGCCCTTATATGAACGGTGCCCACGACCCTTACTTGTCCTTATATTTATGGGACCGGCATAGTCTACGCCGCTGTTTGAGAACGGTCTTGCAGGTGTACAACGAACAGCCGGAAGTGAACCCATTAGTTGGTTTTTGATATTGGCCTTATGTCTGATACATGTCACGCACTTGTGCACATGCTGTTTGACCAGACTTCGTATACCTATGATCCAGTAAGCTGTTCTCAAATAGTTTATCATAATCTGAGGCCCTCCGTGTAACGTTTTTAAATGTGCCTCAGCTATAACAAGACGAGTTAGGTGACTCGAGTGAGGCAGAATAATAGGGTGTTTCTGGTTTTCAGTTAACTGTGCCTTTTCGAGTCTACCTCTGACTCTTATAATACCTTTGTTATCAAGATAGGGACAAAGTGATTTTAGTGAACTTGATTTCTTTTGTATATAATTATTCTCTTCTAATTGTTGATATTCTATTGTAAATATTTCCTTCTGTGTTAATCGAACATAACATTCAAGTGCTGCATCTAACTCTGCTTTTTGTAAATAGGTCTTATGATATTGTTTATTTTTCCTTAAGAATCTTCGACAGTATGCCAGAACTCTCACCAGCTTAGCAAGCGTCGAATATTTTTCAAAGAATGAATTGTCTGGGATACTGGAAGCTGATACATGAACCTTTATGGATTGCTCTAAATCTACATTAAAATTATTAGATTTGTTGTATATAACAATATTTTCTCTTAAAAATGAAGGTCCCTGAAACCATAATTTATTGTTGATAAACAAGCTTGGAAGCAATCCCCTAGAAGCACAATCGGCTGGGTTGTTCTTGGTAGTGACATGAAACCATTGTGAAGCTTTCGTGGTGCTCAAGATTTCAGATGTTCGATTAGCCACAAATGTCTTCCATCTACTGGGGTGGCTATTAATCCAGGCCAACACTACAGTAGAGTCGGTCCATGCTCTGACCTTATCGATGGAGATACTTAAAACTGAAGCCGTTTCAGCTAGAAGATGTGATAAAAGTACCGCTCCACATAATTCTAGCCGCGGAATACTGATTTGCTTCACGGGTGCAACTCTGGTTTTTGCGACTAGTAAGGAGACGTGTACCCTTCCTTCACTATCGACAATCCGTAAATAAATTACGGCTGAGTACGCGGTTTTAGAAGCGTCACTAAAGCCATGAAGTTCCAGATCATCGTTCGACCTTGTACCAAGCCATCGAGATATCCGGACCTCGCTAAGTAACGATAATTCCTCACGGTAAGTACTCCATTCCTTTTTTAATTCGTCATTTAGTTCCTCGTCCCAACTAACACCAGCCAGCCACAACTTCTGGATGAATACCTTGGCTAAGACCACACTAGGAGCTAACCAACCTAGTGGGTCAAACAGTCGGGCGATGTCTGATATAACCGACCTCTTAGTTACAGGTGCTGTGATCGAAGTTGGGAGATTCACTGAGTACTGAAAAGTGTCTGTGCTGCGACACCAGGTAAGACCTAATATTTTAATTGTACTATCTATTTTTATTTCTAATGCTTTTTCTTCTTTGTTATATATTTTTTTGTCCTTTTTGTTCTGATTTATATTTTCCTTTGTTCTTGTGTGATCTAGTTGGCCTTTAGTAATATGTTCTATTGATCTTATCTTATCCACTATTTCCTGACTGTTGCTATTCCATTTTTGTAGTTGAAAACCACCTTTGCTTAACAATTCTGTCATTTGTTTGTATATTTCGAGTCCTGCTTCTACGCTATGACAACCTGTCATTAAATCGTCCATGTAGAAGCTGTTGAGGACTCGGTCTTTAGCTAACGGGTAGTTTTCACCCTCATCATAAGCAACTTGATGAAGTGTTCTAACCGCCTGGTATGGTGCTGATGCAGTACCAAAGGTGACTGTCATGAGCTCATAATCAGTAATATCCTTTTCAGGACTATCTCGCCAGAGTATGCGCTGAAATATGGCATCTTCTTCGGCTATCCTGACCTGCCGGTACATTTTGATGATGTCTGCTACAAGGGCTATAGAATGAACTCTCCATCTTAAAACAGTATGTCTTAAGTCAGCCTGCAGAGTAGGTCCTATCATGAGCGTGTCGTTGAGTGAGACCCCGTTGCTATTCTTTTCAGACGCATTGAAGACAACGCGAACCTAGGTGGTGCTTTTGTCATCCCGCACAACAGCATGATGAGGTAGGTAGACTGCCACTTCTTTATTTTCGTCATCCTTATTAACTGGTCTCATATGTCCTAAATTTAAATATTCTTCTAATACTTCTTTGTAGCTATTTTTCAGTTGTATATTATTGCTTAGTCTTCTCTCTAATGCCTTGAATCTTTTTTCAGCGATAGCACGTGAATGTCCTGCTTTACAAGGAGGATCTGTTTCTCTAAACGGTAATCTGACTAAATACCTTCCATCACTGTCTCTTTTTGTTGTTGTACTGTAAAGCTCTTCACATTTCTTCTCTTCAGGTGTAAGTATTTTCTTGGAACTAATGACCTCTTCTATTTCCCAAAACTTTCTCAAAAGTTCATCTTCTCTTACCTGAGCATGCATAACATTTATTCTGTTTGAACTATCCCTTGTTTCAGAGTCTACTGTACCAGACAGGATCCATCCCAAGGCAGTGTTTTGAACAATAAGATTATTAGAAGGACCTTTCAGCACACCCGACCTAATAATGCAACAATAAACGTCAGCGCCTAAGAGAACGTCAATTTTATTAGGGGTGTTGTAACCTGGATCTGCTAACTGTATATCTGTAACACCAACCCAATCCAAGTTTGTATGAATGCTACACTCCGGTAATTGTCCTGTGATCTTGCTTAGTATATAAGCATTTACCTTTATTTTAAAGTCTGGCTGAATACGAGACTGGATGTTGAACTGCACCATGTTCCTAATAATGGCTGAACTTTGACCACCCAGACCTGACACGAAACCTCTAATTGGTATCTTTTTCAGTCTGAGGGCTTGAACTGTGGCTTCTGTAATGAAGCACGCTTGTGAACCTTGATCCAATAAGGCGCGGACTGTTTGATACTTACCTAACCCTGACTCGGCTTTTATTAGCGCTGTAGCTAGTAAAACCTGTCTAGGTTTAAGAACCTTTCCTGTGGACAAGCATGAAACTATCGGATTAGGCTCCGTTGTAGAACTAGCGCTATTGATAGTTTGATTTGTTGTGGCTTGTCTATTATTTTCTAGTTCTTGGTCAAGATGCAAGAGAGAGTGATGACGCTTCTGGCAAAGTCTGCAAGTGGTTGACTTCTTACAATCACGTATGGTGTGATTACCACCTAAACAGTTGAAACAGATGTTGTTTTGGGACACAAATCTACGCCTAATCTCTATAGGTTCTTTAACGAATTTTCTGCAGAAACAAAGTTTATGTTTCTCTGTGCAGAATTCACATCTTACCTGAATTGACCTGGTTGCTATTAATGCCTTTGAACTATGAGCATTGGAACTTATGCTACTGACCTGATGAACTACACCTCTTTTTGAACTTGACTCTAGGCATTCTAGAGCGCGAAAACGATTTTCGATGAAATTTTTAAATTGAACATAACTGGGCAAGTCATTATTAGAATCGTTGCTAACACTGAGCTCCCATTGTTTTCGTGTTTCGCCATCCAATTTAAAAGTAACTATATGTATGATAATAACATCCCATGTAGTCACATTGATACCTAAATTTGAAAGTGCATTCAAACAATCGGTTGTGGTGTCAAGTATATCCTTTAATGATGTTGCCGATTCTACATGCATACGTTTTTGTCCAAATAACCTTTTTAGAATGCAGTTGGTTAAATATTTCTTATTGTTGTACCGTTTTTCTAATTGAGTCCAACACTGTAAATAATTAGACTCACATATTGGCGTGTGACGGATCAATTGCTCTGCTTCACCAGAGAGATGACTTTTTAAATAATGAAGCTTTTGCACGTTGTCCAAAGATTCATTTTTGTGAACTAAAGATATGAAAAGATCGCGGAATGTTGTCCACTCTCCATATTTGCCCGAAAAAATCGGTATAGCTATTTTAGGCAACTGTACGAAGCTATTAATGCTAGAAGTGCTAGGATTCTGATTGGCTTGTTGAGCAGAACCCTTAGCCACAAGTATTTTGTTAAGTGTTGTTTTTAATAAGCTTTTGTAAATAATGTATATATCCTCTACTTTGTGATAAATATCACTTGCATCGGAATTTTCTATGTCTTCTAATTTAAAGTTATCGAATAATTTTGCATGAGTATTTTTAAATGTAATCCAATCATTTTCTAATAATTCCTGTTTCGTTTCAATATACTCTAATGTCAATCTATCCTTGCCGCTTTTTTTAAAATTAATCAAACCCTTATTTATGACACTGTATAGACTTTTTAAAAGGTTAATAGATCCTTCCATTTTGATGTTCCTTTTTTTTTTATTTTTTTTTTTTATAAGGTAGTTTTTAAGTATATCAAAGTCAAATACAAATTAACCTTGAGCCTAACAAGGCAGATGACCTTATTATAAAAGTTTGAGTTGCACAGAGAAAAAATATATAAGTGTTCAAAATCAACTCTAAATTATTCTAAGTCTCGATTACTGGTTAAAATTTTACAAGTCTTTGGGCTAAATACACTTCGGGTAGAAATCGGGCATAGATTCCTCGTTCCCCCGTTTTTCATAAATTATTCTAAGTCCTAATTCTACCATGCACATATGAGAAATTTTACAAGTCTAAAAATTAACAATAAATTTTACAAGTTCCAAATTTCTTGTGATTCTTCAAAGTAAATTACTTAATAGAAATAAAGTTTATAATCGTTTAACTTGATTGCTTGAATGTAATTACTGCTCACGAACTAAATAATATAAAAATTGTACTCACAAATTCACATTTGCCACAAACATTACTTGTTGACCTTGGAGCAGTGCCCTCTTGTGGACACTGGTTGAACTGCAAGCGGCTTCCGATGACACGGTCTGCTAACTTGATCGTGATGTCTCAGGTGGCGCTTGTGTTAAACTGGATATTGCACGTCCTCTGCGGCGGCAATGTTGAACTAACACGCAACGGCTGATCTCGCCAACAACGACGACAGACGTAGCTGTCGCTGTTGCTGTGAGCGTGAACTCTAGTGCAGCGATCCACTGCGAGTTACACGAGGTGGGCGACGCCAACGGTGGCACCGTAAAGTAGTCCTTACCCGGCGCGTAGGACCAATGTTTGATACCAAGCGTGGTATCGTTGGACTGGGTGTGTGACACTAGGGATTTTAAATAAAACCACTCTGTGCACTGTTCTGTGGGTTCGTAGGACTCCACGGTTTAATTGGCAGACGCCTTGAACTCAAAACCAGTCTGATCTGACATACAAATATTTAGCCGACTTATATACTAACAAGTGTAATGAAACGATAGCGCGATCTAAGTTTCGGTACAGCTCCATCTAGGGAACGAAAATTAAACTAAAAATATCTAACCAGACTTTGATCACACTATGTTGTTGGTTTCGAACAACTACAAATAACAGCACGAAGCAAGTGGCGACAAGCAAAAAATAACGTTCAACTGAATGACGTAGTTATGATTCAAGACGATAACCTTCCTCCAGGAAAATAGTTGATGGGCAGAATCATCGAATTATATCCCGGAACCGACGGGCGAGTCCGTGTGGTAATGCTGAAAACCAAAAATGGCACCTTGAAACGTCCTGTAACTAAGTTATCTATATTACCTATTAACGAGAATCTCCAAACACAACAGAAAACTAGCATTGTTTCAAACGCTTGCATCGCAAAAACAAATCGAATTAACATAGCCTCAATGTTTACATACATCATGTTATTTTTAACTATGATTACCACATGTCAAGGCACTCTTAATATCACAAAATTTAGAAATAATCAGCATGTTTACTTCGACAAATTATCAAATATGAAAATCATAAGAACTGATTGGAAAATAATTATATATTACAATATGGAACCTTATTATGAAGGTATCACAGCTCTAAACAAAAGTATTCAATCCATTGAAAAATCATGTGTAATGATACCGGAGCATTCACCTTGTGACATAATATTATTACAATTGCGTCACGGGTTAGATGAACTTGAGTACAATAACCACAGATTACTCAGTCAGCCCTTTGACTCGCGACAAAACAGGTGGCGACGCGGTCTTATAGACGGTGTCGGTTACATCGCACACGACTTGTTCGGCGTACTGGATGGACAGTAGATTCGCAGAGCAATACGAGAAAGATATTACACTCCTTCGTAATAATCAAAAACATATAGCCTCGTTTTGGCAAAATCAAACCTATGTTATAGAAGCCGAGTTCAGTCTGTTAAAGCGAACCGAAACTGCTATGCAACGTCAACACAAATTAATACACCAACAGTTATCTAAGATGGAAAACTCCTTATCCGCTTTAAAATCGGACATTCAAAATGTAAGCTTCACCACCAACGCTATTATGGGGGGTATTATCGCAAGTAATTTGTTACATAGCTTAAAGGACTTGCAAAATGCTTTAGTTGACACCATTACAGACATATACCATGGTCGTTTCAATCCCCATCTCATAACAGCGCAACAATTACAAGATCAACTCAGTACCATAGCGAGCCACCTCTCGAACGACGTCATGTTACCCATTGAAAACATTCACTCCGAGTTTATACAAATCTATAAACTGTTACGTGTGGAAGCAAGTATGCTCAAAAATTATTCTATATTTGAGGTACAAATTCCCCTAATTGGTCGAGACACGTACGAAATTTTCAAGCTGATTCCTATACCGTTAGAAAAGGACGACAACACTATGTTAATCGTTCAGCCTGTCTCGGATTTCGTAGCCGTCAACATCAAAAAGGATGCCTATATCATCCTTACAGAAAACACATTGAATTCCTGTTTGCTGACGAATATACATTTATGCCATATCCACACTCCTATTTATAAATTAAACAACGATAAAGACTTCTGTCAAACGACAAATCAAGACGAGTATGAAGTTATCATGAAACCTTGTAGAAATATGTGGCTGGAGACTTATTCTACTAATTTCTACATTTATTTCTGTTGCGGTCAATGTCGCGTACGAACCATATGTGAAGATCAAATAACAGCATACCAGTTGACTCACTCGGGTCTTGGGTCTATCGAGCAAGGCTGCATACTGAAATCAGACAGTTATGACATAATCGCACATGAACAGAGGTCGAGAGACGTTTACATTACGCCTAATGTATATGCACCAGTAGTCGCATCCATAAACTATCGTGGTAACCATATTAGCGGCAGTACTTGCCGTTTACATTTGGAAGCGGGCCCGAGCGCGCTGCGCCGCTGCTCCGGCACCGGCGCCCGGCGGCATCACCGGTAGTGACAGTGTAGTGCAGAGTGTAAGTGAGAGGGTCAAGGTGGCCAGTGTACGACTCGCGGATAAAGCCACCTCCCCTATATTAAGTTCAGTTACTAGCGTTTCTAATCTGTGAGTGATTTAAAGGTTTTAGAGACACTAAGCATTGCAGTATACGTTAAATATACATATTTACATGTTTTCCTTAAATTTGTACATTTTAATTTACTTTTCTTGCGGGGGAGCATGTACGAGCAAACCCGTACATTTCACATGTTATAGTTTTACGCTGACATCGACGCGAAGCGAATGGTGCGATAGGTCGCCCCTGTATGATATTGCAACGACAACTGTTTTAATTGTGTTTAATAATTTTATATTGTAAATGAGGTTCGCTGCGCGTCGATGTCAGCGTAAAACTATAACATGTGAAATGTACGGGTTTGCTCGTACACCTATTAAAAAAGCTTGAAGGTATTGGAAAACGCGGCATTGCTTTGGATTGGTTATGCAGCTATTTGACAGGGAGAAAGCAACTACTCAGAATGGACTCCTGGATGAGTTCTCCAACAGTAACAGACTTCGGAATACCGCAGGGAAGTGTGCTGGGGCCCACGCTTTATTATACCTAAATGACTTGGCTTCATTGCCACTACCAAATGCAAAAATTATATGTTACACAGATGACACGGCTCTTATTTTTCATGATTCTACTTGGCACGGGTGTTTGCTGAAGGCAGAGCAGGGAATGGCCCTGGTAACTAACTGGCTATGTAATAATCTTTTGTCTCTCAATACTGATAAAACAAAGTTCTTCTGTTTTCATAAGACCGGTGCTTCTTCACCTATATCCTTTCCGAATTTCAAAATCCATGATTGTAATCTACACCGAGCTACCACAAACAAAACCTGTAACTGCAGTGAAATAATGCGAACTAAATCTATAAAATATCTTGGCGTTGTCATTGACAAGCTATCTTTCCATGAACACATAGCTTCTCTATCGGCGAGATGCAGAAATCTTATTTACGTAATGAAAGGACTTAGAGATGTCGCCAATATTGAATTACGTAAAACCGTTTATGTATCACTCTGCCAGCCTATTCTGATATATTGTTTGAGTGTTTGGGGAGGAACAGCTTCAACGCACCTAATACAATTGGAGAGAGCCCAGAGATCAATACTCAAAGTAATGCTCAAAAAACCAAATAGGTTCCCAACAGTGGATGTCTATAAGGCTATAATTTTTTGAGTCTTATAAGGTTTCTTGAGTATTCGACAGCTGTATAAATTAAATGCAGTTAACTACACGCACAACTTAGTACTGGGCTCCGTTAACAATGATTCAATGGTGAATGCAAGAGTTTTTAAGATCAATACTACAAAATTCAAAACTAGTTTAGCAAAAAGGTTTCATAAATATATGTTTCCCTTCTTATATAACAAATTGGCAAAGACGTGTGACCTGCGGCACTGCATAAAGTACCAAGCTAAAACTAAGAGAATTTATCTCTGGTTTGAATTACAGGGATACAGAACTACTTTTAAAACCTATAAGTTGATGTGTTATACACTCACTCACACATACATACACTTGCACGCCCACACACCCACACACTCATACACACACACTCACACACACTCACACGTACACACACACACACACACTTGCACTGAGAATTTTAAATAGATGTATTATTAGTATTAACAAGTAGATATAAGTCCTAGGCATAAGATAATTTTATCGTTCGATAGCCACAACACAGGCTCTGCCTAGTGTGGCTGTCACAGTAAATGTTAATATTTTTGTATCATATTCTTGAAATAAACATTCTTATTGTTATTATTAAAAAAAGTACTACTACAGCAAACAATAAGTATTTAAACACTACATGTGTATCTCAACATTATAGTTTCTAAGCATAAAATAAAACTGTGAGAAGGTGACGCTGTTTTTGAGATCGTGTTTTTAAAAATATAAAATATTTTCATCTATCATAGACGTTATATCGGTGGTCCACCATGCACCTCTGCATGGAATCTAGGATATATCCAGGTGATGAGAGGTCTTTACGAAGCCGCAACGATGACCGTCCGTGTACAAGAAAAGAGCACAAGACCAATCCAATTGCATCGGGGGGTAAGACAAGGAGACGTCATATCTCCGAAACTGTTTACCAATGCATTGGAAGACGTCTTCAAAATGCTCGATTGGGATGGACGGGGAATTAATATAAATGGCCAATATCTCTCACACTTGCGGTTCGCAGACG
The DNA here is from genome assembly GCA_932526445.1 of Phragmatobia fuliginosa. Lineage (NCBI taxonomy): Eukaryota > Metazoa > Arthropoda > Insecta > Lepidoptera > Erebidae > Phragmatobia > Phragmatobia fuliginosa. Next base: position 4,438,226 of record OW052058.1, on the reverse strand, counting down.
ATATAGTCATTTTGGCGGAGTCTCTGCAGGATCTGGAAGAAATGCTCAACAGCCTAGATAATTGTTCAAAACGAGTGGGACTGAGGATGAACATAGAAAAAACTAAAGTCATGCATAACAGGCATGTATCACCTTGTCCCGTAACCGTAAATGGCGCTGCTATCGAGGTTGTGCAAAAATACATCTACCTTGGCCAAATAATCCAACTCGGCCGACACAACTTCGAACTGGAGGCTGACAGAAGGATACGTCTGGGCTGGGCGGCATACGGGAAGCTACGTCGTATTTTTGAGTCACAAATACCTCAATCACTTAAGACCAAAGTCTACAACCACTGCGTTCTACCCGTAATGACATACGGAGCCGAGACGTGGACACTCACCATCGGACTGGTCCATAAATTAAAAGTAGCTCAGCGTGCGATGGAGCGTGCAATGTTGGGTGTCTCTCTGTCCGATAAAATACGTAACGATGTTATTCGACAGAGAACTAGTTACCGACATCGCATGGAAAATCAGCACGCTGAAGTGGAAGTGGGCCGGACATGTCTCCAGACGTACTGATGGACGCTGGAGCCGAAAGGTGCTAGAGTGGAGACCGCGATTAGGCAAACGTAGTGTAGGACGCCCTGCGGCACGATGGACCGATGATTTGAGGAAGGTGGCTGGCGGCGGATGGATGCGGACTGCCCAAGACCGGGATGGTTGGCGTTCCTTGGGGGAGACCTTCGTCCAGCAGTGGACGGCGATAGGTTGACACTATATAGACGTTATGAAATTTTTTTAAAATTAGCGACACGGCGGCAAGTGGCTGAACTAATTAAAAATACCGATACCATAGACAAAATAGATTTTTATTAATCGTTTGTTTATGGTTGCCTGCTTTGGTCGGGTAACTTTAGCCTATTACAAGCGCCATCTTTAAGTAAGTAGCAAAATCACACCTGTTAAATGATACTAGTGGAAAAAAATATATAACATTTGGGTAAAATAATTTCTACTAACTCGAGTATACTTTTTGATTTCGGATTTGATAGCTTGAGCACTTCGTATAGCTTATTTTGATTTCAAGTATTGGTTGTATTGTGTGTTCAAACTTAAAAATGCCTAAAACAGCACGCACACCGCCTACCACAGCTGAGCTGGAGAATCAGGAAGGTTTTTGTACACCTGAAATGCATTCCAACGTTAACCCGGACTGTATACATATATATCAAATAAGATATCGAGAAATAAGCGACTTCGTCCGGATTTCTCGCCATTAAATGAATTAAAGGTGTTTGAAAAGAGTATAAGAGAAATGCTATCTTCCTGGAAGTCAGACCAGGAATTAATTTTGAAAAAATAACAGCTGATATCGCCGAGGATAAGGCACAAAACAAAATCATACAAAAAACATATTCCGAAATAGAAAAGGCTATTGAGTTTATGAATGCGGGGTTATCTGGAAAGGGAGAAATTGGAGCAGCGCAATTATATTTATGAATTGGAAAAAAAAGTTAGTGACTTGCAAATTAATTTTCGTTCCTCCACCATTGAAATAAGGAACGTGCCTCATTCTGATAATAAAACAGTAGATGACCTGATTTCCGTTGTAATTAAAACATGTAACGCTGTAGAAACCCAGGTAAAAACAACGGAACTACATGACGTGACCCGGAAAAATAGGTACAAAAAAAAAGTATTTTTAAATAATAACACGTGGTACCCAGCACAGAAACACAGTCCTCCGGTCTGCAGAGAAATGATCTTCTAGCACCTGTATGTCTAATTCTTCAGCTATACGATTTATATCCTCTATTGTTTAAAGGGAATGAAAAGACACATGCTCAGGACTCCATTTAGGTTTAGTTAATATTTAAATATGCGTACCTACTACTACTTCACTTTTAAAGAAATAAAATGTAGACTAATAATATATTTAAACACTACCAAAACCTCTAATACCTATTTCATAAAATTACAACAAAACAAATCTAAAAATAAACTATTCAAAGACAAAAAGTCGCGCTGATAAGCACGGTTTGTAAATAACAATTATTGTCTGTCCATAAGGTCGAACAGTCTGAACGTCTATTCGCATCAACAGCCAAATATTTATGAAGCTCGCGCGCGGACCCCCCCCCCCCCCCCCGCCTTCTTATACCTCCCGCCGCGAAGCGCGTCGAGCGCAGCAACCGCTTTCAAAGGAGAGGCCTATGTCCAGCAGTGGACTGTTTAATGCTGTCGATGATGATGATGAAGCTTCATTGGAGGCCTTTGGGCGACTTAAAAATATCCAATGATAAGATTACGGAGCCAGAATGTTGTCTTGCCAGTCCCCGACCTGCACTCAGCCAGCGGGGGAACGGATGGCCTTAACCCTCACCTAAGAGGTGATCCGAGATCAGCAGTGGGATATAATAGGTTCCTGATGAAGATACAATTCTTCTTAATAAATATTTCATAAAAGCATTGCTCATGTAAAATTTATTATGTTAGTGTTCGAGTGTAACCTTTAGTTTCTAGGTAACTCGATAGATGTCGCTGTACCAAAAAGTTGTGTCGCGCTATTGTTTTGTTGTGATGCTAATCATATAAGGATGTGTGATAAATTTAATAAATTGCTTACGTTCTGAGTACTTGGTGTGTTATTACCCAACAATTTCGAGTGGCGCGTGAACATAAGGTCCTTCGAGCCGGATCATTTTTGCCGGGCCCCCCTTGTTATATTTCAGCATTGTGGACGCACCTAAACCTGTCGCTAACAGGTTGAACCGTAAAGTTCACAAGGTGTGCCTTACAAGACAAGCCGAAGCAGATGAATATTCTGGAATAAATACACAGTGGTGCCCCCTGGTGAGAAATTTTGGAAGTATCAACTACGGTGAGATCAGTATTTATTACAACTCTGGTGGTGCTATACAGGACTAATCAAGTAAGTGGAACAGTTCATTTTATAACTCTGACAGATTAGTGAATAAGTGAAGTTTAAAAATATCAGTGACAAGTGTCAAAGACTTGTAAAATTTAAAGTAAATTTATTAACTTAGAAAAATTTGCACGAAGATAGCTAGGACTTAGAATAATTTAAGAAAAAGTGAAACTACGGGGAATCTATGCCCGATTTCGGTCCGAGCTAAATGCAACTTTAAACACTTAGAAAAATTTACGTTTGTGACACTTAGAAAATTTTGTACTATTTACGAATTAAAAATATCTGCTCATAATGGAGGCACAGTTACGAATGTTGGAGGACATTAAAAATCAAATAGAAAAGGGGCAAATTAACTTCAAGAAATCCCCTAAGGATAGAATTAGTGAGGCTTATCTTGAGACTAGATTAGATATGCTGGAGAATCAGTTTATTAAATTTACAACAAAACATGAGGAGTTGATTACTACTTGCAAGCGAGAAGAATTAAGTTCGTCAAAATACATTCGTGATGATGTTTTTGAGAATGTGTCGGACATTTATTTTAATTATAAGGTAGATTTGAAAAATGCATTAAGTAACTTTAAATCTAAAAATGTAAATTTGTTTGATACGTCTTCTAGCTGTGTAAAAGGTATGTCAATGGCTAAATTACCTAAAATAACAATACCAAGTTTTAGCGGTAAATATAATGAGTGGTCAACATTTAGGGATTTGTTTGTTTCGTTAGTGCATAACAACACAAGTCTTGATGATGTACAACGTTTACACTATTTAAGATCCCAGTTGTCGGGTGAGGCGGAACAGCTAATTAGGCATGTACCTATTACACAAGCAAATTATGACAAATGTTGGAATATGTTAACTAGTCGGTATAATAATAAAAGATTTATGGCGAACTGTATTCTCAAGCGTCTGCTTAACCAAAAGGACTTGTCATACGAATCATCCAGTACGCTAAAAGAGCTTTTGGATACGACTACAGATTGTTTACACGAATTATCATCTCTTGGCGTTGACGTAGACGCTTGGGACATAATAATTATATATTTGATTAGCTCGAAGTTGGACCCTGAATCTCGTAAAAATTGGGAATTACAAGTCAGTCAATCTTGTGACGAACTACCCACTTTTAAAATGTTTCAGGAATTTTTGGAGACCCGTTTTAGAGCTCTTGAATTTATTGATAATAAGTCTTTTAAATCTAAAATTAATAACCCCAAGGTACACGTCGTTTCTAAAACGTCTTGCCCGCACTGTTCAGAAGATCACTTCTTGTTCAACTGTAAAAAGTTTTGCGCTGAAGCAGTTGATCAACGCCGTCAGATAGCCAAGTCACTAGGTTTATGTTTTAATTGCCTTCGTTCTAACCACATTATTATTAATTGCCGCTCTTCTACAAGGTGTCGTATATGTAATAAAAGGCATCATTCATTATTGCACCCTCCAGGAGAACCCACCACCGGTGTTTCTTCCTCCGCGCACACTAACAATCACAATAACGCACCACAGGTTTCTAATTCAACTCGAAACGAAGCCATACAAGAACCTTCAATTGTAACCCATTTCGCTACGGATATCAATACTCAGGTGTTGTTAGCTACAGCAATCATAAAGGCGGAGTCACGTAATGGCTCCTATCAACCCTTGAGAGCATTGTTGGATCAGGGGTCGCAGGCGTCTTTCATTTCAGAAGCTGCGGTTCAGTTGTTACAATTGAAGAAGAAATCAACCAAAACAACAATTGCAGGTATAGGCGGTGGTCACAACGGCACAACCTCAAGATATGTGGTTGTGATTAATATTCAGTCACTTCATGATCCTACCTTCAATCTACAGATTAAGGCTCATGTGTTGAGTAAGGTTACTTCGATTCTGCCTGAACGAAAGTTTACTTTACTGAACTGGTCAGACCTCAGTCAGATGGATTTAGCTGATCCATATTTCAATACACCTAACAAAATAGATATTTTGTTAGGGTCTGAGGTATACAGCAGAGTCTTAAAAGAGGGTCTACTGAGGGACCCACAAGGAAAGGCAATAGCTCAAGATACTCACCTGGGCTGGATAGTTTCTGGTCAGGTCAACGGCGGAACCGGTCTACAATCCTATAACAATGTGGTAGTGAGCATGCACACTCAAGTGGAGGCGAATGAAATCTTGAGACGATTTTGGGAAATGGAAACCCAGTCGTCAGTCGCCACACATGTACTTTCTCCTGAGGAGCAAGCATGTGAAGAACACTTCGCTGCTACCACACGTAGAGATGAAGAGGGCCGTTATATTGTGAAGCTGCCGTTCAAGTCTTGTGAACCACCGCGCGGTACAAAGGAGATAGCAAAAAAAAGGTTTGCTAACCTTGAGAAAAGGTTATCAAAAGACACGAAACTTAATGACCAATACAAATCGGTCATTAATGAATATCTCACGCTTGGCCATATGGAAAGAATTTCCAATGACGAGGAGCAAAACAAAGTCAACGCGGTCTATCTGCCGCATCACGCTGTAATTCGTGAAGACAAAACAACTACAAAATTACGGGTGGTATTTGATGCATCATCTAAAGGAACTAATAACGTTTCTTTAAATGAGACCTTAATGGTTGGACCACAATTACAAGCGGATTTACGTCATACAGTGATGCGGTGGCGTCAACATCCAGTATGTCTAGCTGCAGACATAGTGAAAATGTATCGTCAAGTGAAGGTTTGTAGCGAACACGTTGACTCTCAAAGGATTTTATGGCGAGATCATATTCATTCCGATATACAGGAATTTCGTCTTTTGAAAGTGACGTTCGGAACATCTTGTGCACCTTACCTGGCAGTCAAGGCATTACAGCAAGTAGCCTGTGATGAAGGTCATGCATATCCATTGGCTGCTACGCGGGTAAAAACCGATTTTTATATGGACGATCTGATGACTGGTTGCCAATCTGAAAGTGACGCTATTGGAATATACCATGACATGAACGGCTTATTAAATAAGGCAGGGTTTACTTTGCAGAAATGGACTAGTAATAGAGAAGAATTACTTGAGAAAATAAAACAAGATATAGGGGGTAATATAGAAATTAAAGAAGACGAAATAACTAAAGTGTTGGGGCTTACCTGGAATCGTGCCAGTGACGACTTTTATTACTCCGTCAACTTACCGTCAGATTCTGAGTCTTCCTCTATATCTACACCTATAACTAAGAGGAGTGTTATTTCGGAGATTGCACGTCTCTATGATCCGCTGGGTTGGGTTTCACCTTGTATACTAACCGCCAAGGCAATCATTCAAAAACTGTGGATTGCTGGATGTGACTGGGATGAGGAATTGCCACTGGAACTTTTAAAAGAGTGGCAGTTATATCGCAAGGAGTTACAAACCCTCAATAAGTTCCGAATACCCAGATGGATCCAAAGAAGCAATGACGATCGCACCGTGGAGCTACATGGGTTTTCAGACGCCTCTAGTGTGGCATATGCTGGTGTAATTTATATCAGAGTCATCGATTCTAAGGGTCTGATTCATTCCTCCTTGGTGACTTCAAAAACAAAGGTTGCCCCCATCAAACAAGTGTCAATCCCACGACTAGAGTTAAGTGGCGCGGTTTTAGTTACTAAATTACTGTTAGAAGTAGCTGAAGTTTTAGATATACCAAAGTCAAACTTACATGCATGGACCGATTCAACCGTAGTGTTGGCTTGGTTGAGTGATCATCCAAGTCGCTGGAAGACATTTGTGGCAAACAGGACATCAGAGATTTTGTGTGGTCTTGATTCTTCTCAATGGCACTATGTTCAATCTAAGGACAACCCAGCTGACAGTGCTTCACGAGGCATATCCCCGAATGCCCTTTTATCTAATCCACTGTGGCAAGCAGGACCTGCGTGGTTATCAAATGAGGTCATAGACTATTCCAGGCCGAGGTCTATTATGACCAAACTGGAACAAAAAACTTTGAAGGCTCACGTGGGAAAGACGGAGGAAAGTCCGACTGAGTTGATGTGGGCTCGATTTTCATCGATGAGCAGATTAGTTCGTGTACTGGCATGGTGCAGACGATTTCTACGTTTTAGGGAACCTCGTAAGGATGAAACGAAGTTACCACCTTACCTCACCGCTTCGGAAATAAGAGAAACGACGGAATCTTGTCTTCGACAATGTCAACGAACGTGGTTTGAGTCAGATCTGAAGCTAATTGAAGCGAAAAAGAATTGCAGCAAGAGCAGTGGTCTAGCTTCCTTGAACCCGTTCCTTGATGACAAGCAGTTGCTGAGAGTTGGTGGTCGAATCCACAATGCACCATTGAGCGATGACAGCAAACATCCTCTTATTCTTCCTAGCCAATCACATCTAGCGCGGTTGATTGTGGCTGATGCTCATGAGAGAGCGTTGCACGGTGGGCCTCAGTTAACACTGAACATTATACGTACCAGGTATTGGATTCTTAGGGCAAAGAGTTTAGTTAAGGGCCACATACATCATTGTGTCCCATGTATTCGTCATGCAGCGGTGGTGAGAAATCAACAGATGGGGGACTTACCAGATTGCAGAGTTACACCGAGCAAACCGTTTCTCCATTCAGGAGTAGACTACGCTGGCCCCATTCAAATTAGAACTAGCAAGGGCCGAGGGCATACATCTTACAAGGGTTACATATGTCTTTTTGTCTGCATGGCAACTCGTGCAGTGCATATTGAGGCAGTGTCGGATTTGACTTCTCAGGGGTTCCTTGCGGCATATAAGCGTTTCATCGCCAGACGCGGTCAATGTACTCAAATATGGAGTGACAATGGCACTAACTTCGTGGGAGCGTCTAAAGAGCTGCAGATTATGTTTAGGGATGAAAATGCCGTGCTACCTCAAGAAATAGCAGCTGCATTAGCTAATGCAGGCACAGAGTGGCATTTTATTCCGCCGCACGCACCCAACTTCGGAGGTCTATGGGAGGCAGGCATTAAGAGCACGAAACATCATTTAAAACGTGTAATTGGCGACACAAAACTTACATTCGAAGAGCTTACTACAGTTTTAACTCAAATAGAAGCCTGTTTAAATTCGCGACCCATTTCACAACTCAGTAATGATGCTACAGATCCATCCCCACTCACACCGGGTCATTTCTTGGTAGGCCAGCCATTAGTAACATCGCCTGATTTTAATTTCGAGCACGCATCAATGAGTAGTCTGCGTCGTTGGCAGCTGACCCAGAAAATGATGCAACAGTTTTGGAGACGCTGGTCTCAGGAGTATTTAACTAGCTTCTTCCAGAGGCATAAGTGGTCTATGAAAACACGTAATGTGGAAGTTGGTGATGTTGTCCTTGTTAAGGAGGATCACTTGCCGCCTGCTAAATGGCTGTACGGTAGGGTTATTGATTCACATCCAGGAAAAGATGGCTTGGTCCGGGTTGTGACTCTCCAGTGTAAGGATTCACAGATTAGGCGTCCAACTTCGAAGCTATGCATTTTACCAGTACGAGATGATGTATAGTTATTTGTAAACCTTTTTTTTTTTGTTAAGAATTAGTGATAAGTATGTCATTCTGTTACCATTATGAAATCATTTTCAAGGTAACTTATAGCTAAAGTCTATGTTTGTTAATATACAGTCCACTATAAATCGATGTTTAGTTTTAGGTTTCTATTTGTTTTTGTTATTGTTTGTTTCAACATTATTTATTATGTTTATTAGAAATACGGTAACATAATCCTGGCACAGTAATCAAATATATGTGTAACAGTGTACAAGGTGATTAATGTTTTTTTTGTTTAATGTGCCTTACTTCCGAGCACCAAGGAATTGAATACCTATTCCCGTTATTGGCCGTGCTAAATCTGGTCACTTCATGGTGGGCGGTGGTGAAGGACAAGGTCCTTGGTGGGCGGAATGTTCGAGTGTAACCTTTAGTTTCTAGGTAACTCGATAGATGTCGCTGTACCAAAAAGTTGTGTCGCGCTATTGTTTTGTTGTGATGCTAATCATATAAGGATGTGTGATAAATTTAATAAATTGCTTACGTTCTGAGTACTTGGTGTGTTATTACCCAACAATTTCGAGTGGCGCGTGAACAGTTAGTCTATATCTACCAAGAGATGTATATAAAGGTTCAATAATTAATTTTACAATTGTGTGTGTGTGATTGGAAACAATCGGCGAGGGCAAGCATCAATGGCGCGGTTAGTATCTAGATGGGTGACCGTTTGTGGCATGATATGTAATGAGCATTTTCCTAATTTAGAGGTTACGTTAAGAAGTCGGTTCCGGTCATTATCATAAGATAAGTTGGAAGCCTTCGTGAAGTTGGAAGCCTTCGGACGGCTAAAAAAAATTCCAACATTGAGACGTATCCACAACGTGTCTTGCCAGTCCCCTAAGCCTGCACTTGGTCAGCTTGGGGACATATGAAATAAATTATCACCTTTACATTCAAGGCCACATACATAATTTATCTAAATACTCATAGATCATGTATTTGACGTTGATAGATATTTGTTTTCGACAACAGGACTAGATCTTTAAAAACCTGTACTTTAGCATGACATAATTCAAATAGGCGTTGTATATTTTGACACAAAAATAGAAGAAAAAACAATAATTATTAACACACGGCATGTTAACATAATTGACCAAGTGGGTGTCAGGCCACGCATAGAAAAGGGTTCCGTAGTCAACCATAATGGTAGTTAGATTTAAAATCCGTAGTCCGTTCCGTAGTCAACCATAATGGTAGTTAGATTTAAAATCGTGTCCAAAAGACAATTGTTATTTTAGCTTATTATTTCATTATTTGTGTACTAAGTTTTCCAAGTGAGTGCATATTACAAGTTAGGCCCCCATAACGCCTAAAATAAAAAAGTTATCAAAACCGCTATAGTTTTCCTTGAAAGTTCAATATATGGGCTACTAGCTTTTTTTTTCAGATTTTTTGAGCCAGCCGTTTAGCTTTTCGACGCCCTGTTTTTGGAAAAGAATGCACTTTCAAGTTGAATGACTCATGTACGGACACCCAAATCAAAAAATCAACTCAGAAACCTTATTATTTGCTGGACCACTCTATTTCACTGGCTTGTGTGACAATATTATATGCTATCAGTTTTTTATATGCAGCTGGTATCTAAAAAGACCTGAGATGTAAGTACCAGTAACCTTCCAGCGACAGAGTAATACAAAATAATTATTGAAATAGATGAAAGCGTTCCTTATTTTGTAATTTTATTTATTTATTTTATTTATTTAAGCACTATGGAAGACTTACAGCTACAAGAAACAGTATAATAACATTGTAGTAGGCTGGCAGCCAATTACAAGTCTCCGCTTACAAAAATATATTAGATAACTAAACTGCGAACATCGCTGCACATTTAATGTACACATAACAATATTAAAGAAAAAATATTGAGTAAGTTTGATTTGGTTAGTGACTGAGCTTATTATAAGATATTAATACTTAATTTGAATCTTCTCAATCATTACTGCTAAAAAAATCAAGGCTTAAGCGCCTTCTGGCTGAGGACACGCTTGGTTAGTATTTGATCACCTAAAACATAGTCTGTGTTGATAATAATGCGCTTTCTGGTAAATTTCATGACGGAACATTTAGCTGGGTTAAGGTCAAGCTTGTTATTGCTACAGTATTCCTCTAAACGATTGAGATCAGTCTGAAGTGCAATCGCATCTACCTGAGATGATATTGAGGCATAAATCTTCATGGCATCTGCGAAGCACAATAGGTGAGAAAAGGACAGACAAGAATGTATATCGTTGACATAGAGGTTGAACAATAAATTGTATATAAATATATAAAAAATATATAAAAAATAATAAATAATGGATTTATAGAAAACACTTACTGTTTTTATACCATTATTATATTAACATGATACGCAGGCTACTTAACTGAGTGTCAATGCACCCATGTATGATATGTATGTATTCTCTAAAATTGTTATGTTGGTAAAAGATCGCTCTAACACAAAGATTTTCAATCAACTTTTAACAACGTAAGACTATAGCGAATCCGTATTATTCATTAGTGTTATTATTTACCGTACCTACCCAAAGGATTCCAAATTGTATAGTAAATGCAAAAGCTTCATTTTAAATGTTGTTTCGATTTTAAAAAATGTTTTTTTGACTGCCTCAGTGGCGGAAAAGGCATTATATGACCTGGAAATATTTGTTTCGGAGTCTGGGTGTTTTCTAGGTTTTTTTATATGCATGTATTTCCAAAGAAAATTTAAAATGTATTTATATCACTGATCTTTTTTTTTTTGTTGTTGACGGGGTGTAAAAATCCCTTCGGATCTCCGGCTCCGGGGACTGAAGAACCAGGAGTATGTGGTGAATCCACTAAAAAACACCCCGACGGCCGGTCTCAGGTGCCCTGCTCTGAGGAGGACCCGGACCATGTTATTTCAGGTCCTCCTCAGGATCGGCGCCGCGCCTATCCAGGCTCTATCCTAGAGGATGCCACAGAGGCTTCCTCCTGCCTATTGGCCAATCATTATATATTTTTATCAGTGATCTAGTGTGCTGCTTAGTTTGGGATTAGATGGCGTTGTATGTCAGATATAGGAAATATTTATTTTATAAAAATTGAAATATTTCTTAGGCTATCAATAAACGTAGGAACAAGTTTAGATTAAATTATAGTGACGAAAATGATAAATCTTGTTGAAACTGAATGCTTAATAAGTATTCCTATCAAGTTCCACCATGCATATTATCGATGGAAAACCAACATCTTCTTATTATTATCCTTTCACGTTTTCTTGAGTGAACACGTACCTTCTGTTACCATATATTTAATGTGTCTGTCTTAAAATGGGAAACGAAAATATCGACGTGGAAAATCTAAACGTTAGTAATTTTGATTGATGACAAAATATCTTATTTATCATCTACTAAAATTTATTAACTGTCCAAGTGTCTTTTCCCAGAGTGCGTCAGAAAAACTAAATACTGATTCGGTGAAAGATGTGGATGTTTTGGAGAGAATATTATCACATGTTGGCAGCATGGGGCGATACCAACGATTGCTTCTATTCATCATGATGCCCTTTGGATATACCTATGCCTTTTCATATTTTGTGCAAATATTCATAACTGTTACGCCGCAGAACTATTGGTGTAAGATTCCTGAGCTGGCTAATTTGAGTGTGGACTTGAGGTGAGTCTGAATAATATTGAACAGTAGCTACCTACCTAGTTTGTATAGACTCAGTACTGCGGGAGGGTCCTGGTGACCTATAATTAGAGGTTTTCTAGATCTACTTCAGGCACCGGCCTCTCAAGAAGTTATCCAATTACTAGGGCTGTTGTCACGGCATTTTATACATTAGCATAAGAAAACTTTGTAAGAGTGAATAAATAAATAATAAATATTTCAGAAATCTTACACACGTCATCTAGTCCCAAACTAAGCAGAGCTTGTATCATGGGTAATAGACAACTGATATAAATACATAAACGTTCTTTTGTTACTTTTTTTTGTAAATACATACATAATATACATAGAAAACACCCAGACTCCGAGGCAAATATTTGCGGATCACACAAACATTTGGACCGACCCAGGAATCGAACCCGAGACCTCTTGATCAGGAGTCGCATACGCTAACCGCTAGACCAACAAGGCTGTCAATAAATGTATTTATTACTAGCTTTCACCCACTGCTCCGCCCGCGTGTATACAGTAAAAAGTAGATGTCCTTTCTTAGATTCTTGACTATCTGTGTACCAACTTTCATTAAATCTGTTCAGTAGTTATGGCGTAAAAGCGCGACAGACAGCCGTTACTTTCATATATAAACAAATTAAATTAAATGGACGTGTATGTGTGTATTATCAAATAAACAGTTATGTATTAAGCCGGCTCTACACTACACTCGCGTGTGACGTCGCGCCGTGAATTCACGCCGTGAATTCACTCCGTGAATAAACAGCGTGATCCGCGCGAGAACTGTGTCCTTTCACACTCGCAAAGCTTTACAGTCTTGTTCGCGGCTTGTTCCCCACACTGATCGGGGAACGGTGCGAAGCGCGAACGAGAAGGTGTGAACAACATCTACACTCGTGGTTCGCAGTTGTCGCGGACTTTCGCGGCCTTTCGCGCCGCGAGTGTAGAGCCGGCATTAAATGTATATGAAAGTATATACGATACTGTCATTTCGTTGACATTCAAATTCGACGGTCTCGTTGGTCTGGTGGTTAACGTATGTGGCTGCTGATCAAGAGGTCTCGGATTCGATTCCCGGGTCTGCTCAAATATTTGTGTGATCCACGAATATTAGTTTCGGAGTTTGGGTTTTTTTCTTCTTTACAAAAAAAAGTATGTTTATGTATTTGTATCAGTTGTTTAGTACCCATAATACAAGCTCTGCTTAGTTTGGGACTAGATGATGTTGTGTGTAAGATGTCCGAAATATTTATTTAATTTTTAAATTTTTTGTCTGTCGATCTGTTTGTTCCGGGTAGTCTCTAAAACGGCTGAACCGATTATGACGGGGTTTTCACTGGCAGAAAGCCTTTGACCTTGTGATGTTTTGATTGATTGTTAGATTAGCGTTACTCGTATTAGGCAACAATAAACGCGGGTAACATCGCGGCACTCAGCTAGTTTATAATATTAGTAAGAATATTATAACTTGTAATGTTATTATTTATCTTAGAACCTGTCGCAAGCTATTAACTCTTCATCAATTCATCAACAGCCTTTAACATTCCAATGCTTGACATAGGCCTCTCCTTGAAAGGAAGTTTTGGCCTACTATACCACGCTGGCCAGACGGGTTGGTAAAGGGATTGTTTCAAGTTTTCCTTCTCTTGGCAATGATGTTAGCTTAAAATTCGATAATTCACAAATTTTGGTGTTCTCAAGACCTATGTTTTACTTACGATGCGAAGGGTCAGATCAAGAAACGTAACGTAACTTGTATTGGGGTGGCGACGTGTTGCTTTATTTATTTATTTCTTTCTTTCTTTCATAAGCTATCTTATTTATACTCATTATTTCTATGAAGTTCTTTCAATGTCAATGTTCTGCAAAGTCTTAATATTTTTATATTTTAAAAACTGTAACTAAAGTAAGTAGTTCAAGTAGTTCAAAGTAGTTCAAAGTCCGTAAAAAAGTTATCCGGCACAAACAGACACAGAATTTTTTGAAAAATGACTTTTTTGATGTAATTATTATATAGGTACGCACTTTCATAAACTAATTCGGTGGCGCAGAACGATATGCGACTGCTGAGCTTAAGGTCTCGGATTCGATTCCGGGGTCGGACCAAATGTTTGTATGATCTGCAAACATTTGTTTCGGCGTTTGAGTGCTTTCTATGTATTTAATAAAGTAAATATGTATTTATATCAGTTGTAGTACCAATAGCACAAGCCGGCTTAGTTTGGGACCAGTAGACGTTGTATGTCAAACGTCAGAAATATTTATTATTATTTTTATTCGCATTTGGTGAAAAGTTTTTAATTTGAAATTACAAACACATTCTATATTATGATTTTTTTGGATATTCATGTATCCTACTAATGTTATAAACGGGAAAGTTTGTATTATGTTTGTGTGTATGTTTGTTGCTCTTTCACGCAAAAACTACTGAACGGATTTAGATGAAACTTTACAGTAATATATACCTATTACTAGTTGACCCAGCGAACTTCGTAACGCCCAACTTTAAAATTCCAGAACGTGATTGCAGCGCCACCTACCGGGTCCAATTGCGAATCTAAACCATTCCCAGATCCCCTTGAACACACACAAAAAATTTCATCAAAATCGGTCCAGTCGTTTGAGAGAAGTTCAGTGACATACACACTCACAGAAGAATTATATATATAAAGATATATCAGAATAACACATAGGTTACTTTTTACTGCTATAATCGAGATACATGGGCGAAAGCTAGGTGATTATAAAAATCATAAAAATACATAAATCGTAGATGTCAAAATGTATCACTGTTTATCTCCTGTCAAAACTTCACAGTTTGCTATGCATAACACACTTGCATAGCGAACTTAATGATAGTTTGTAAATTACTAATTTAAAAAATGAGTTCTGGATAATCACTTAAGTAGGCTACTATTGATCCCGAAAATACGCGGGTAACACCGCAGGGCGCAGCTAGTATGAAATAAAATAAAAAGATTGAATTAAAAGTTAAAAATTAATGAAATTTAATTAATTATGAAAATGAAAATTAAATGAATAAAATACTTTGTTCACATCTATGAAGACAACAGGTAAATCACTATAGCGATCTCATGGACTCACACTTTTTAATTCCTAAAATTACTAGGGTCGGCTAATAGTACAACCAGTTTTACCTAAATATCAGTTTTTTCATTGAGCGACTGGTATCGGACCTCCGAAATCCTGAGTGCGAACCAAATTCGGTGGTGGAACGAGTTGTCAGTACATTTGAGGGCACTGACTTCCCAACTATGACAACCGGGACCGACGGAGTAGCGTGCTCTCCGAGGGGCGGGCGTGAAACATCGCTTATATACTTTATTATGAAAAAAAAACCAACAACACTTTTGGCACGACCCGGGAATCGAAACGGAGACCTCTTAATCGAATGCTATGTTAGAATTAACTTATTATGTAACATAGTAGTATTGTCAATTTTAAAATATCAGTGTGAGATAATGACATTGCTATAATGACTTAACTGTTGAGAATTGAAAAAAAAAATTGCTAAATAACGTAACGTAAACATAAAAAAAAAACATTTAAATACAACACTCGTACATATACTCACATGACACGCACATGCACACACACACACAAACACACTACACACACAGAGTGAGAGAAAGAGAGAGAAGCAAGCTCACCATAATATTGCCACCAATTTTGCTAGTGTGTGCGTAAAGTCTTGAAACAGATCTTGACCCAGTTTATGCTCCAGTCCATTCCCCCTAACAATTTTATCCTACGTACTAACTTTCAGAAATGATTGTATAATAATATTCTTTGCTTTGTAAATATACATATTTATTGTTATTATTATTGTCCGCTTGAGACGTGTAATTTTTCTTAATAACTCACACTATAATAACTCGACCTACACCTCACTGTCGTTATATGTCAAAGAATCTTTGAAGTGTGGGGACCTTGACACGAAATATTCTAAATAGCTCTTTTATAGGCTTTTATAGTAAACTAGTTTCCGCCCGCAGCTTCGTGCGGTGCAGTGCAGTGGTTTTTGAGTTATTCGGGTTGATAGACAAACGGTATAGGACTAGGTATAGGATTTATTTATTTTACATATTTTGACTGCCTCGTTGGCCTAGTGGTTAGCGTATGCAGCAGCTGATCAAGAGGTCTCGGGTTCGATTCCCGAGTCGGACCAAATATTATTTGTGTGATTCACAAATATTTGTTTCGGAGTCTGGGTGTTTTCTATGTATAATATATATTATGTATTTACAAAAAAGTATGTTTATGTATTTATATTAGTTGTCTAGTACCCATAACACAAGCTCTACTTAGCTTGGGACTAGATGATGTTGTGTGTCAGATGTCCAAAATATTTATTTATTTATTTATGAAACAATTCATTGTCAGGGCATATTTTTTACTTCTCATCATCATCATCATCAACAGCCTTTAACAGTCCACTGCTGGACATAGGCCTCTCCTTTGAAAGGAGGTTTTGGCCTACTATATTACGCTGGCCAGACGGATTGGTAAAGGGTTTGTTCCAAGTTTTCCTTCTCTTGGCAGTGATGTCAGCTGCTTATTTTGTTCCTTTAGTCGCCTCTTACGACACCCATGGAATGAATAGGAGTGGTGAAACTTTGTATTCTTAATCCGTCACCACACGGACGAATCATACTTCTCAAATCACCTGTATTTGGGCAGAAAGTTGTGCACTACAAAATATCTTGTGAAGTTAACTGATCTCAGTTAAGTCGTGGTTGAAATCGGCTAGGAATTAAGTCAGGCACCGTTTGGAATCAGATGATCACATGTGAATTGTCTCTTTTTATCATTACAGGCGAAATTTGTCAGCACCTGGCACCGCTTTTGGCAGCTATGAGCGTTGTGTGACCTTCGATACGAATTGGACTGAAGTACTGGATACTCTGACTGTACCGGAGTCTGACACCCCACTCATACCATGCCCATACGGCTGGGAGTTCGAATTCAGTGATATACCTTATGAAACTGTTTCAACGGAGGTGAGGTTATCTACCTTTAATTGTATAGAGTTTATGCAATGTTACATACATTGTTTGAAAATTTAGATTCATAATACTTTTGTTGATTACAACAGCATTGATTTATTAAATAACAGTCTACCGATATAGTAGATCTAGAGATCAGTCAGGATCAGCGCTACCGGTCACCGCGCAGTTTTTAGCTGAGATGGCAACCCATTCTGGTTCACACATTATGTGAATAATCGAAGCAAATACAGGTTAGGTAATGTACACCTGTATTTGCTTCTATTGTATTACTGTGTGTGTGGACCATGAACAAATAATTTTCTTTCTTTCAAACAACATATAATTAAGACATTGGCTGTTTCCATGTTTTTATTTTTTTTAAAGGCATCTCCCGCATTAAGAATGTATATTGTGTCACGGGAGACTTTACAAACATACATGAAACGGACACAAAGAACACCCAGACTCAAAACAATAATTTAAGGATCACACAAAGTGTTGTCCCAAGTGGGATTTGAACCCATGACACTTGGCGATCGCTTAAACTACTAGGCCAAACGTGCAGTGCAGAAAGATGTTTACAGATTTATTCAAAACTAGCCGAGTTCCGTGGTTTTACCCGCGGTTATAGTTGGAAATAAACGTCGCGGAGAAAAGCTAGTCTAAGAAAATAGCCTTAGTTACTCCTTATGTCACCAGTTTTCTGTCAGTGAAATTCCCGACAAAACCGGTCAAGCCCTTCCAGAGATTAGCCGGAACAAACAAACAGACAGACAAAATTTAAAAAAAACTGTTCATTTGAGATTTCTAACAGACACTTCATTTTGATTTATTTGTATAGATAAACATTGTCTCAATATCTTCTGTATTGATATTACAGTTTTGCTGACGAGCAGTTTTTATACAATTTTTGCAATAATTAATTATCAAGCAATTGTTACGTGATGTTCTATAAATTCTTTTCCGATTATCAACTAAAATTATCTATTTTATGCATCAACGTTATATTTTTATTGGCACGTCACGTCACAGTAAAAGAGCAGTGATGTGAAGATATCACTACATATTATACAATAAAGTCCTCCCAGCGTCTGTCGGTCTGTCTATTCGCAATAAACTTAAAAACCACAGCATCGATTTAAATGAAATATTGTACCCTATATTCTGTCAGCTACAGCAACTCCTCCAAAGCGGCTGGACCGATTTTTATGAAATTTTGTGTGCATATCGGATAGATCTGCCCGAGAATCGGCAAACATATATTTTTCATATCTCTAAGACGCGAACGGAGCCGCGTATGTAACGTATATATTTATAAGTATATAGTTATGTATGTATGTTTTTTTAGATATTTTACTGAAATATTGATCTTCTTAACACTATTGCAGAAATCGTAGTGTAACTCTTCATCAATTTCAAACCACCCTACGATAGAGTGGTAGAGAATGCCTAAGGCATTAAGTACGATCTAATACTGTTGTGTATAAAGTTATAAAATAAATAAGAAGAATGACTGCCTTATATATGTAGTGGTTAGCGTGTGCGGTTGTATACCAAGAGATCGATTACCGGGTCGGATCAAATGTTTCTATAGGGTTTTTCAACAAGAACTTTGTTTTCTAAAACAATATAATATAAAGAATTTATATGAAGATATATCAAATTTTGATTGTATTACGAACAAAAAAGATTGGCAATTATGAATAAAAAATAATATCTGACAAATGTCCACCACGAGCATGCTGACAGATGAAATGATTGTTGAAAGCCCCTTTGTGATCTATGAATATTTGTTTAGAAGTTTGGGTGTTTTCTTACTATAATTTATATGTATTTACAAAAAAAAAATGTATGTTATGTGTTTATATCAGTTGCCTAGTACCCATAGTACAAGCTCGACTTAGTTTGGGTCTAGATGATGTCGTGTGTCATCATCATCGACAAAATAATGATGACACACTTATTATATCGTGTGTCATCATAATAAGTGTGTCATCTCATAAATAATCTAAATCTGATCATAAATATTTCGGACATCTTTATTTCAGACAAAAATAAAGATGCCCGAACATTAAAGAACCAGCTTTCGGTAGGTACATGTAGGTAGACTCTAAATTAGTTAACTCTCGAAGCAAGCAGAAATAAATACCCTTTAAAAAACCTCAACAGTAGGGTAACCTAAAACTTTTGAAACTAGTTTTTTACATCCGTAAATAAAAATATTGTGATACTAAATTTAGCTGACAATTTTTTAAAACTTTTCGAGGAGTCATCGCCCCTTTAACTTAAACCCAGATTAACCTCAGTATCCACATGACATGAGGTTTACGATAGATACAAACAGTGCATTTTGTATATGTTGCGTTAATATAAAAAGGACAACTCGTCGAAATGATAGAAACACCTAACCCCGCAAATTTTCATCTTTCTAGCACTAACGCCGTTAGTACACGTACGCGTTCGTATGCGACAGCGAATCACTGCGAAATTACTGCGGTAGCGAAATATCTGCGGAACGTTAGTACATAGCAGTTTTTTCGCAAAGAAAAAAATATTTCAATATTTTCGGCTTCCATGGTAAGAAAATCTGTCCTCAACGACAGAACGCATGCGAACACCTTGCGATGCGAAACACCACTAGCGAAACATCTGCGTCTGTGTAACGACGATTTCGCAGTTCCTTGCGAAACAATACCGACAAGGACGCAACTATTTCATGAGCCTAGTGCTAGAGTGAGACGTAGCGTATGCGAAATTCTGCCATACTACTGACAGTTTTTTCGTTGTTTCGCTGCCGCATACGAATGCGTAGGTGTACTATTGGCGTAACCGTTTGGACGGTAAGTCGAGGATATGACTAATCTACGGAACATTAAAGATACAACATTTCAATTAGATTTTCCTTTCAACAGAGAGAATGGGTGTGTGATCGAGCCAACTATGCACCTACAGCTCAATCGGCGTTCTTTGGTGGATCCGTGATTGGAACAATATTGTCGGGATGGTTAGCTGACCGCTATGGCCGAGTACCTGCCCTCATAGGTATAAATAAATCTATTACATTATTTACTTTTAACCTTATGCATATCTTTTTGCTTAATAAGCAGCATCTTCATCGCAATCGGAATAAAATATGAAGATTTCATTCTCTTGAAAACATTTACGTGATAATGTATTGACTTGGTAAACTCTTCATGTGACGATTGTTAGAACTTTTTTTGGAAAGAGGGTGGAAGAAAAAGTTTTTGTTTCTTCAAAGGAGGCACTCGGAGTTGAAAGTCTTTAGTCAAATATAAGCAGACTGGCCAGTTTTAACATTTCGGTTCTATGATTAGAAAACCTGTACAGAAAATATTTAACAGGTTTTTGTTCCGTTTTTGTATAGTTTAACTGACTTTCTAAATATGTGTATGTATAAACAAACACGGCTTTAGTACACATTTATTCTACTAGTTTCGCCCTATGCTCCCCCAGCGTGTATGGCGCCTATGTAAGTAGCCTAAATCTTCTCTCACTGTATATGGACTATCTCATCATCTTCCGAGCCTTTATTCCCAAGTTTATTTGGGGTCGGCCACCAGTTCAACCGGTTTTACCTGAATTTCAGTTTTACCACGGAGCGACTGGCATCGGACCTCCGCAACCCTAAGGGAGAACAGAAATTCGAAGATTGAACTAGTTGTCAGTATATTTGAGGGCACTGACTTTCCAATAACTATTACCATAGATGTTTATGACAACCGGGACCTACGGCTTTACGTGCTCTCCGAGACACGGGCGTGTATCACCGCCAAACTTCCAAACTCCGGGCTGCTATTAGGAATATCCTAAGAAAATCCCAAAAACACATTGGCCCGACCAGGGATTTGAACCTGAGACCTTTGGATTAACAGTCGCATACGCTAACCACTAGATCAACGAGGCAGTCTGTATATAGACTATCTGTGAATCGAATTTTATTTAAATCGATTTAGTACTTTTGGTGTGAAAGCACGACAGACAGACAGACAGACGGACTTACATTCGCATTTATAATATTAGTGAGGATGAAGTTACCGGTCTCGGTTGTTATCTTGGCAGCTTAAAAACATACAACAGCAAGATTACGTAACCACAACGTGTTGCCAGTCAGCAACCCGCACTCGACCAACGTGGGGACGTATGACCAAGTCCAGACTTGAACCCAGCAATGGGACATTATGGGTTGTGATGTTGATGAAGCAGGCAATATTACTCTTTATGTTCTCGTTACCTGTCTTGCCTTGCAAGTCAGATTGAAATTTTGAGATTTCATCTAAGCCTAAGAATTGTCTAGAATTAAAATTATTAACTTCAGACCTCTAGTTTAGAAGTCACTTGTTTATTTTCATACATTGCCCTTTTTATCATTAACTTTTTATAATGGATATACTTAAGAATGATTATGTCATTTCAGGTACAAATTTACTAGGAGGCATCGGTGGCATAGCTACGACCTTCACTACAAGCACATGGGACTTCATTTTGTGCAGGTTCATTGTTGGTTTAGCGTTCGATAATTGCTTTATGCTGGCATACATTTTAGGTAAGTTAAAGCAATCTAATTTTTCAATCATAAATTTTGATTCTTAATTGCAAACTCAATATAATAATAAATAAATATTTTTGACATCTTACACACAACGCCATCTAGTCCCAAGCTAAGCAGAGCTTGTATTATGGGTACTAGACAACTAATATAAATATATAAAAATACTTTTTTTTGTAAATACATAGATATTATACATAGAAAACATAAAAACTCAGAAAAAAATATTTTTTGCGGATCACGCAAATATTTGGTCCGTCCCGGGAATCGAACCCGAGACCTCAAGCACAGCAGTCTCATACCCAGAACTGCTCTATGGCTAGGGCAGTTCTGGGTTGAATTGATACCCACTGGAATACTACTAGATTGAATGACTCATTGGTCTAGTCTAGTCTAGGTTAGCGTATAAGGCTGCCGATCCAGAGGGTTCGATTCTCGGGTCCGACCAAATGCTTGCATGCGGTGCAAATATTTGTTTCCGAGTTTAGATGTTTTCTATGTATAGTTTAGATGTATTTACAAAAAGGGTATTAAATCAGTTGTCTAGTACAAGTGTCTGCTGAGTTTGTGACTAAATGACGTTGTGTGTCAGATGTCCGAAATATTTATTTATTTAAACTTCAATGCCGGAAACTTCCTTACATATAATGATATTAACAATTTTTTTCAGTTCTTGAGTTTGTGGAGCCAAAATGGCGAACAGTGACAGCAAATGTATTCTTGGCATCAACATCTGCAATGGGATCTATGCTGTTGCCTTGGCTAGCAGTATATATCGCAAATTGGCGACGACTACTAATAGTGACTACGCTGCCTACCTTCATTGTTTTATACACAAAATGGGTAATTCCTGAGAGTATCAGGTACATAAATTATATACTTTGCTTCAATTTTTTTTCAATGTATGGTTTCATAAATGTTTTACACCAAAAACGTTACACAAAACACGCACTAAAAGTCAGTCAATGCGCCTTTTGTATAATGGTCCCAGCATTTAAGGTCAGTACTGGTCTTATTATAATATTTAGTAAAAATAATAATATTTTAGGTGGTTATTGAGCCAAGGTCGCATCAAGGAAGCTACGACAATTCTAAGAAAGGTTGAGTCTACTAATAGAGCAAAGATCCCTGACGATATTATGGATGAATTTTTGGTGAGTGCAATAAAATCTTCCAATTAAATCTCTATTTTATTTTGGTTAGAAGGTTGGCTACAAAACTTTACGTTACTTTAGTGGATTCAACTGCCGGGTCGGACAAGTCGTGTTATTAGAATTTTCTGACAAGAAAATAATAATAACAGCACTTGCATGAATCACCGCCAAAGTTCCAATTTTGTTGGTGATGCACGCCCGTGCCTCGGAGGCCACGTTAAGCCGTCAGTCACGCTTGTCATGAACATCTATGGCATTCGTTATTGGGAAGTCAGTGCCCTCAAATATATTGACAACTAGTTCATTCTTGGAATTTCAGTTCTTCTTCAGGGTTGCGGAAGTCCGATGCCAGTAGCTCCGTGGAAAAACTGATATTCATGTAAAATCCTGTTGAACGAGCCGAAGATTGGCTAAAACTAAATTCATTTCAAAGAACACCCAACGTAATGTTCACCCAACCTTAGAAACTGTCGTTCCTTAAAATAATCAAACCTTAGAATATGTGTATGTGATATAATATGTGAAGCGCTCATAGCCAAGTGGCCTTCGGTGATTGCAAAACAATCATCGAGGGTATGCAACGATGGCGCGGTCACTACCTAGATGGGTAACCGTTTGTGGCATGATATGTTCACCATTCTTGCTGTTATATTTAGTTGCTGAGTGTGAGTCCGGGGGCCCAATCATTCTGCATCATTTTCCCGGCTTCCAGACAGAATAATGATGCAGAAACATTTGACCATGCCGCCAGTATGGGTCACCATGCTGCTTAGCTAACCCTTACAATGGGGATGGTGACCCCTACTCCTTGATTCTACTCATGCTTTCCTAAGTACCACAAATGGAATTTTGTACAACAGTGAATTTGTTTTTGTAACAGATTTCTTCGATGAAAATGAAGTCACCTAAGGAGCAATCAATTCGTGATATATTCAAGAGTCCACTACTCTGTAAGGCGATGTTCAAGTTGCTCATCGTGTACATGGGAATTGCTATAGTTTTCGATGGTCTAATACGACTCTCTGATACATTCGGCATGAGTTTATTTACCGTCTTCACATTGAACGAGGTCTCTGAATTCGCGTCAATTATACTGGTTGCCTTTATTCTTGATAGGTACGTATAAAATATATGTTTTGTACTAACCACAGTGTGGTATTAGTTTCGTTGAACCGCTAATAGCCAAGTGAGCCAAGTGAATGATTGGAAACAATCACCAAGGGTAAGCAATGACGGCGCGGTTAGTACCTAGATGGGTGACCGTTTGCGGCATGATATGTTGTGAGCTTTTACGTGATTTGGAGGCCACGTTAAGCAGTCGATCCCGGTATTATCATAAAATAACAGTCGTAAAGCTAGTTCGAGACCTTCGGGCGGTTTAAAACCATCATACGGTAAAATTACGTAGACAGCGTGTCTTGCCAGTCCCCAACTCACACTTACCCAGCTTGGGGACGTATGACCTTAACCCTCTCCTGAGAGGAGTCCCGAACTCAGCAGTGGGACGTTCTGGGTTGTCATTGTACCATAACCATCTTTCAAAGAAATATTAACTTCATTGTTATATTATAAACTAACCTATTTTATTTAATGTTACAAAACGAAATCATTTAGATTTTATTTCATTTACTCAGGAGTTCCATAACTTAACTTACTGAAATCACAGGGTTATAAGCATATTAAATCCCTCTAATGTAATTTAGGTAACTAAAAATCGGTTGTCTGTAAAGTCAGTTTACTGACGATAGTTGAACGTGACAACGTCATAAGAAAATACTGATTGTGCCTCTTTGTCGCTCGTTCCGCGCTCTCGCTTGCACTTCAAGCCTTAAATGGACCGCCTCAGGGGTGAGCTGGGGTGAGCCATGTTTTTTTTTAGCCATGTTCAGCCGGCTCCATCGAATTGTGCGACGTTGTCACGACAAAATTTGTAAGCAGCATATGTCCTTTCACAAAATTCAAATTATCCATGCCCACTTTTAAGTTCATAATATTAGTACTATGTGTTAATATTAGCCATCGTTACATATTCACATTTTTGTAACATTTATCATTATGTTTCAGGGTAGGTAGAAGAAACTTAAGTTGGATACCAACTTTCTCGTGTGGTGTCATTTTGTTCATGAGTTTATTTGTGGGAAAAGGTACGTTTAAACTAATAATAATTACCAATAAAATTCTGTTAAAGTTCCTTAAAAATCTTGTATATTATTTATGTTTTCGGAGATTATGCTGATCAGCAGATAAATATTTTTTTGGGCACAGATGTCAGCTCTGCTTAGAATAAAGCGTTGTGTGTTACATATCCGAAATATTTATTTATTTTTCTGTGTTTACAGGTTTTGTTTTGGCGTCTTTAGTTAATCTCGCCAGATTTTTTTGTTCAACGTCCCTTTCATCTATCATACAATGGAGTACCGAAATTCTACCAACGCCATTCCGAGCCACAGGAGCATCACTTCTACACATGTGTGGACTCATCGCCGGCATTTTGTCCACCTTCATTGCGTACTCGGTAAGTTTCCTTAATTTCGTAATCATCATCATCTACCTGCCCTTATCCCGCAGTCGGCGCAGATTTATTTTTACCCAGTTTCATAGTCTGGGTGT
The DNA here is from genome assembly GCA_932526445.1 of Phragmatobia fuliginosa. NCBI lineage: Eukaryota > Metazoa > Arthropoda > Insecta > Lepidoptera > Erebidae > Phragmatobia > Phragmatobia fuliginosa. The sequence continues at coordinate 4,412,801 of OW052058.1, read as the reverse complement.
TTTTCTATGTATAATGTATTGTGTATATGTATTTACAAAACTAAAAGTATGTTTATATATTTATATCAGTTGTTTAGTACCCATAACACAAGCTCTGCTTACTTTGGGACTAGATGATGTTGTGTGTAAGTTGTCCAAATATTTATTTATTATTATTATTTATTTATTTATTCTTCCGTTCCACTCTATCACTCGTCATTTCACTGTTAACTCCCTTCTTAGGCATATCTTCTTTCACACAATCCATCCACCTTTTCTTTGGTCTTCCTCTTGCCATTTACCTTCAATTTACATCCCCCTTCTATTCCTTACTTTAATGTTCATTATAATTATTGATTTACAGGTCTACTACTCTCAAAAACACAAGATCTGGATATAATGTAATCAAGTCTTTTTACGTATTTTAATCGATTAGACAAAGGTAGTAAAAGTAGACTGTTATAGTTATATACACACATCAAAAGTGTCTAGGGATCAACATATATTTTTGCAATAACTTTTCTCCTGATTGATATTAATTAAAAATTTCTTTAAGGATTCATCAAATAAAGTGTTTCCGTTTGTCACAGTAACGATAAACCAAGTCACCTTTGCATTAGTAAAGAAATTTGCCATTTTCCTAATAAAGGGATTTTTGACATTTGAACCACTAACATTAAAGTTCGAAAAAAAGACTGAAATAACAGTTTTCTTTAAAATTTTATTAGGTAACTTAAACAATTAATAATCCGTGTTTCTACCGCGAACACTAACAACACAAGAACATCGGTTTGGCATACTCAAAATGAGTTCATCCAAATCACGCTGTGGAATGGCCGCCCATGTTCGTTGCAACAACAAAAAAAGGTCTTCTTGCGACTGGATACCCTCCATATTCGGCAGAGCTCTTCTCTGTAGCATATCCCATGCATGCTCAATCGGGTTCAAGTCTGGCGACTGAGCAGGCCAGGGCAGGACATTGATGTTAGCTGCGGCGAGAGTCTGTCTTACAACTCTTGCGGTGTGCGGTCGTGCATTATCATGCATTAACTGAAATAAGGGACCGATTTGCACTTGTAGAGGAACGATGACGTCTGATACAATCTTCTCAGCATAAATTTGAGCGTTGAGGTTGCCTCTGATCCAAATCAACTCAGTTCTTCCGCCGATCCAAATACCCGCCCATACCATGATGGTTCCACCACTATAAGGATGGACTTCCTGGCAGGATTTTAATCGCTGTTGGCGTCCAGGGGTTCTCCAGTGTCGTATACGTCTTGTATCCGGTCTCATACCAAAACGAGACTCATCAGAAAAGCACACGAAACGCCATTGTTCTTCTGCCCAATTTCTGTGTTCAAGAGCCCATTGATATCGAATCCTACGATTGTGCATTGCTATAGGTGGTACCCGTAGCGGTCTTCGGGAATGAAGGTTCACTTCATGCAAGCGGTTTCTGACTGTTTGGTCGCTAATTAAGTTCCCTGAAGAGTGATGAAGCCTCACGGCTAACATCATGGCGGTTATTGTTGGAGCTCTTCGAGTTAAGATTTGAATGTATCGGTCTTGTCTCCGTGTGGTGCAGCGATACCGTCCTCCATGGCGCTCAGCCACGGTACCAGTGCTTCGGTAACGTGTCCAAAGTCGACTGATAACACTCTGACTTGTATTCAGAGCTAAAGCCACAGTACGTTGCCGGGAACCAGCTTCTATCATTCCCACGGCTCTGAGCATTTCTTCCCTGCTTAAATGACGTCGCCGCTCCATAATAACGTTGGTTTTAATCAGTAGTAGGGAAACAGTAGCACTAATAATTTCTTCAATGCGTTGTATGTTTTTATAGGGAAAATATTGGCAGCTGATTTTCATCTTTTACTCGAATTTGATTGACAGTTCCTGATTCAAATTATGAAATGCACCAAAAAGGATCCATATAAATTTATAAAATCATAAATTTATTACAAAGCCACATCTCAATCTCAAGAAATCCGCATAAAAATGCTTGATCCCTAGACACTTTTGATGTGTGTAGTTTATAATTGGTACACTTACTTAAATATTTTTTTATATATTTAAGCCTAGCACTTTACCTGATGGAAAGCATGACTAGAATCCTAGAGTAGGGTTCACCACCGTCATTGTGAGTACAGACAATGTGGCGCGGTGACCAACACTATGGCGGCTTAGTGGAATGCTTCTGCGTTTATGGCCTCTCACACTCATTAATAAAATACGACAACAAAAATGCTTACATTTTAGGTGGATCTTCTATGTGAGAGTAGTACCGACACGAAAAATCCATTCATGCTAAAATCAGGGTGCCTCAATTACTTGTAAAGTTTAATTGTTATTTGATGGTCGATATTGTTAGATTCTGGATAGATCAAAGAAACTCTTCAAATACTATAAATAATAACAATTATAGACATATTTATTAATTGAAAACATCTATCATGCTGCATCTTTATTGAAGTTTGGGTGAATCCGTGAAGGGTCTGAATCTAACGTTATGAAATAGATGCCAAAGACACTCTAAACCGCTACAATACTTTTAATAAAGAAAATTATTTAAAAACAGCAAAACAATTCTAAAATCCAAGCAAATTTAAGCTCGCCATGGCGCATAATCTACTTTTCAAACTCTCTTGTAACTTTTTTCCGTCTATTGAATTTCATTTAATACGTCATACATTTCGTACTTTCCAGGTACGCGTGTGGACTCAACTCCCGTTGTTAATATTCATTACAGCGGCTTTCCTTACGTCAGGTATCACTCTGACTCTACCTGAAACGAAAGGACAGCCGTTGCCACAAACTGTGGCAGACAGTGAAAATCTCATAAAGAAACATTCTTTGTGTGGGTGAGTTGCTTTTCCCCCTTTTTATGAAACATTGGACAAACTCAAAAGGGAATATTTCTTATGTGGGTGAGTTGCCTTTCCCCTTTTTTTATGAAACGTTGGACAAACTCATAAGGGAATATTTCTTATGTGGGTGAGTTGCTTTTCCCCCTTTTTATGAAACAGTGTACACACTCTTAAGGGAACATTCCATAAGTCAGTCAGTTACTTTTCTCCTTTTCATGATGTAGTGGACAAACTCATAGGGGTAAGTTTCTATTGTGGGTAAACTGCTTTTTAGGGTTCCGTAGCCAAATGGCAAGAAACTGAACCCTTATAGATTCGTCAAGTCTGTCTGTCTGTCTGTCTGTCCGTCCGTATGTCACAGCCAATTATTTCCGAAACTATAAGAGCTATACTGTTGAAATTTGGTCAGTCGATGTACTCTGTGAACCGCATTAAGTTTTTTACATAAAAATAGAAAAAAAAAATACATTTTGGGGGTCCCCATACTTGGAACTGAAACTCAAAAAAAAATTTTTCATCAAACCTATACTTGTGGGGTATCTATAGATAGGTCTTCAAAAATGATGTTGAGTTAAGAGAATAGTTTGCGCGAGAGACACTTCCAAAGTGGAAAAATGTGTATCCCCCCCTCTAACTTCTAAAATAGGAGAGTGATAAAACTAAAAAAAAAATATGTTGTACATTACCATGCAAACTACCAACGAAAATTAGTTTGAACGAGATCTAGTGAGTAGTTTTTTTTTAATACGTCATAAATCGTAACACGCAATTTACCTTTCATCCAATCAAAACACTATTATAAAAACATCGATCAAAGTTACAACGAACTACAAGAACTTTTATATGATGTTACTTGCTGATACGGAACCCTTCATGGGCGAGTCCGACTCGCACTTGGCCACTTTTTCCCCTCTCTATGATATACTGGGCAAACAAACAGATCGGTCACCTTGTGTTATGTAATTATAATTTTCTATTGGACATCTGCAATTCAAGAGTCATTATTGGGTAGTAACCTTTTTAGTCCCTTTCGCCACAAAGTAAGAGAGTTTAGATAGGTATGATACGGTAATAAGTTGACCATAGTTTAACGCGTTGAAAAGTAACAATACTGCATTGACATAATTATGACATAGAAACATATAACTGGATGGATGATGAACAACACAATGCTATTTACAAATTGTTGCCCTGATTCTGGGAGTTCTTTGTGTCCGTTTCATGTATATTTGTAAATTGACATTGAAATCGGTTATGTAATAATATATCACTGACTATTTGTTTTTTTTTTATTTCAGACGGCCGGAAGATTCGGATGAGGGTCCGTACAAAATGTCATAAGAAAAGTTTTTTTTTCATGATTTAGCAGTCAATCTGATTTTCTCGGACTAGATAAATGCTTACTGCTAATCATGAACGCCTGCAACTCAAAAGTCACAAGCGCGTTGCCTGGATTAAATTGTATGCAACAAGAAATGTTCGTAGAGGTTGTGCCAATAATGGCATACTAACAGATTTCTCACATCAGACAGGAGTACTGATAATTCTGCCCAGAAGATTTCAGAAAAGATTTTTAAAAGAAACATTGTTGTTGACGCCTACATATGACTACTGACACGTACTTACATACATGTACTGTACGTATGGCACACGTAGGCGTTCATCTCTGTTCAAAGCACAATCCCAGCCCCTCTAGTAAAGCTGCAAACGTTTTTCGTTTTATAATTCCGTTTCTTTTGTTCAATTTCTCTTGTTTCATTGGTGAATATTTTATTTTGATCACGTGACTGAGTGTCATTGGCCAATCAAACACGAGAATTAGTATAGAGATTAAAATAGAAAACGATAAACGTTTTCAACTTGGCTAGGAGGGCTGTTATATGCATTACACTGCTATGAAATAGAAAGTGTGTGTGAAATTTAATCACTTTTTTTAAGTTCAAAAGTTCTCAGTAAAGGCGTTTTTAGGGTTCCGTAGCCAAATGGCAAAAAACGGAACCCTTATAGATTCGTCAAGTCTGTCTGTCTGTCTGTCTGTCTGTCTGTCTGTCCGTCCGTATGTCACAGCCCATTATTTCCGAAACTATAAGAGCTATACTGTTGAAATTTGGTCAGTCGATGTATTCTGTGAACCGCATTAAGATTTTTACATAAAAATAGAAAAAAAAACAATACATTTTGGGGGTCCCCATACTTGGAACTGAAACTCAAAAAATTTTTTTTCATCAAACCTATACGTGTGGGATATCTATGGATAGGTGTTCAAAAATGATATAGAGGTTTCTAATATCATTTTTTTCTAAACTAAATAGTTTGCGCGCAAGACACTTCCAAAGTGGAAAAATGTGTGTCCCCCCCCCTCTAACTTCTAAAATAAGAGAGTGATAAAACTAAAAAAAATATATGTTGTACATTACCATGCAAACTACCAACGAAAATTGGTTTGAACGAGATCTAGTGAGTAGTTTTTTTTAATACGTCATAAATCGTAACACGCAATTTACCTTTCATCCAATCAATACACTAGTATAAAAATATCGATGAAAGTTACAACGAACTACAAGAACTTTTATATGATGTTACTTGCTGATATGGAACCCTTCATGGGCGAGTCCGACTCGCACTTGGCCGCTTTTTTGTAATGTGAGTCTAAGATTGCGTATGTGTTTTGATTTTCCTCCACTAAGAGTGACAGACTGTTTTGTATAGGAAGAGATACTATGACTACTGCCCTAATGTCCACAAGCCCGTGTTGCTATATGGTTTCGACCACATCGGAAATCGATAATAAAAAACAATTACCAAAACAGAATTATTCTTCTTTTTTGGAATCCAAGTTTCTAATAACGCAAAATAAATATATTCAAACCGATTTCCGATGTGACCGAAGCGTTTATACATTATGTAATATTTAATATTCATAAATAAACGAAACGTATAATTATTTATCGTTTTATTTATTGTAAAAGATGAATTTAAGAGGCGACGGAAGGAACAAACTACGTGGGATAAAATCACTGGCAAAAATGATGAAAACTTGAAACAAATGGTATACCAACCCGTCTGGCCAGTGTGGTGCGCGATACAGTAGACTAAAACCGTTGAAGTAAGAGTCCAACAGTGAATAATTAAAAGCTTTTGTTAGTTATTGGTAGTAAGCTAGAATCCGGCCTTAAGAGCAACTTGTGTGTGATTTTTCTGAGCTTTGCTTATAATGAACATCCCGGTCCCGGTTTTCATGAACATCTATGGCAATCGTTATTGGGGAGTCAGTGCTCTTATATATACTGACAACTAGTTCAATTTTCAAATTCCAGTTGGCTCTCAGGGTTACGAACGTCCGATGCCAGTCGCTCCGTGGAAAAACTGAAATTTATGTAGAACCGGTTGGAATTGAATCCTAACCCCAATAGTCTTGAGAAAAATAAAAGGTAATAATAAAAGAAGAAGACTGAGGTAGATTATTTATTGCTAATAGAAGGATTGTGAGGAGCTATAAGTGGTCATGTACCCATTTTTAATGTACTGAGTGTAATGTGGTCGATTCCCACATCGGACAACAGTTTAAGTAATCTACAAATTATTTCCTGAGTTTAGGTGTGTTATTTATGCAGTTTGGTTAAATGTTATGATAGTACAGAAAAATCTCATGAAATCCAGAAAAGCGTGAGGTTATTTAAAACTAAAAATAATTCAAATATCATTTGTAAACATTATTAAAATGGAATTTAAGAGGAAAGTTTAATAAATTCTCACGCTTCTAATCTACTTGCTGCTTTTTGTATGGACCTTCCTCATCATCTTCAGGTTTCCTGAAAATTAAAATAGTGTTTTAGATGTGATCTGTTAGTAGATTTATTTATTTATTTATAAAGTTTAAGGATCTCCAACAAAGGCCATACACAACTCTAACACAAAATGAAAGAAAATATGCTTATATTATGGGTTCTAGACAACTGATATTAATATTAACATATTTTTTGTAAATATATACATTTTTTTCAATTAAATTATCAAATTATTACAATTCGAAACAAATATTTGCGGATCACACAAACATTTGGACCGACCTAGGATTCGAACCCGAGACCTCTTGATCAGCAGCCGCATACGCTAACCACTAGACCAACAATCCAGTCAGTTTAAAAGTAAAGTATTGATGTCCAAGCTTTCGGTTTTGGATATTATTTTGTATTGCCTGCAGAGTCTAGGCACAGTGGTACACATTTCATTGGTTATATCGTTGAAATACAAGTATATGATGACAACAAACCCGCATAATGACTTTTCTCTAATAATCCTCTCGGATTCAGCAATATTTTGCGGCATCAGTAAGCCCTTGGTCTCCGGTAATGTAAGTGTTAATAACACCATAGTAAATGTTACTGTAGTAAATATCAACATTGGTAGTTTATTCCAGACGCGCTCCTGAAATCAATAATCAATCAATTAATCAACAACCCCTAATGTCCCACTTGCTCGGGTCTCCTCTCGGAGGACGGTTAAGGCCATACGTCTCCAACCAGGCCGAGCGTGGGTTGGGGACTGGCAAGACGCATTGTGGCTACGTAATCTTGCCGTTGGATGTTATTCAAGCCTCCTGAAGGCCTACAACTAAGCTTCACGACTGTTATGATAACAACCGGGACCGGCTGCTTAACGTGACCTCTGAATCACGGAAACGCTCGTAAGATAACGGTCACCCATCTAGGCCTGACAGTTTGTGGCATGATATATTAAGAGCGTGAAAAAGGCTATCAAAGTTTGTAATAATAAGGCTTTATACATCAGAATAACACGTAGGAGAAGCCGCGGGTGAAAACTAGTGTACTTATAAATACAATATCTAAGCACTCAGCTTCGCTCGTGTTACATTACATTACGCCGTCCTAGTGTAATTGCATGAAAAACTGTGGGAACCTGGTGAAAGAAATAAACGAAATAATACAGTTGAAATGTTTCTTAACACCAGACTCAAAAGAGCAACTTTTAACATTTTTCTCTATCTGTTTATTCCGGGTATTCTCTTGAATGGCCGAACCGATTTCAACTTAACTTTCACTGGCAAAGAGCTCATGACCTAAAGAGTAACTTAGGTCAACTTTTTTTAGACCAGCTTAGTTCCATGATTTACATCAATCACCACGGGTAATACTTCGGGATTCATTATCATCATCATCAACAGCCTTTAACAGTCCACTGCTATACATAGGAATCTCCTTATAAAGGGGGTTTTGGCCTACTATACCACGCTGGCCAGACGGGTTCGTATAGGGTTGGCTTCAAGTTTTCCTTCTCTTTACATTGATATTGTCTTGCGTAGTTTACGACACCCGCGGAATGAATAGTGTACTTTTCAGCTAGCTCTTATTAAAGTCGAATGACGGTCACTTACTGCATACACAATAAATGGTGTCAAGGTAACAGCCAGGTTTGCAGTCATAAACACTACGGATGACCCTGATGCCCTGACGGTAGTTGGTAGTATTTCAGGAATCCATTGAAAAGTAGCTGCAGCGCCCGCGTTTACAAAGAAACGGCTTGTTATTGTTAAAATCGCTAAACTCAAACCTATAACACACAATGAAGATATATACATCAAATTATATACTGTATTGGTATAGTAACTAGGTTTACATTTATATTTGATCTCTATGGCAGTCCTTTATGGCCTTTACCACAGTGAGTGTTCTGAAGAGCTCTTTCAACTGACCCCACCTTCACCCTTCCTCTATAGAGCAACTCTTGGCTGGCTTTGGAAGTCACCGCTTCAGAGTGGAAGAAATACGCACGCCATTGTGTGCGTCGTCATACAGCCTACATTCTCAGAGAGTATGGCGTTAAATTAAAAATCAATTATTTTGTGGCGATAAGGCCGCCGCTTGTGGTTCCTTAGTGTTAAGTGATACTTATAATTATATGTGTGGAGAATAGATATATTTATTATTATTATAAGTGGATATAAGGTGCCGGTAAATTAGTAATAATATAGTTCCGGTCAAATGTACTCGTAGATCTAGGACTGTGTCTGCCTGGCCACGAGTTTGGTCTTAGCGAAGAGCGGAGCGGCGTGCCGGGCGGCGTCGGTGAGCGGTGCGTTTTGCACGCCACGAACCCTAGTAGCGGTTAGTAGCAGCGGCGTCGGTGGACGTATTTAGGTAGTCGAAACGTGTTTAAATCGTGGCGTTATCTAAATTATCCCCTGTCTGTTAAGAAACAACAAACATTTTTTAAAATATGAGAGAATGAGTGCACGAACTAAATAAAGATCGGTATTTAGATGGCGGATTTAGTGACCTATACGAAGGTCCTACCTATAAGAAGTAACTGATGTTTCCAAGTGTTTTGCTAAGTAGGTACTTACAAAGAGAAAAAACTTTTAAAACTTGTTAACTACTTACATTGCGTATAAGACATACTAGTAGTTTCGTGTGTAGTTATATCTACAGACAAAACTACTGATATGTTTACTGTTTTGCTAATTAGGTACCTACTGACAGAGAAAAAAATAACTTTTAAAACTTGTCAACTATACACCTACATTACGTAAATATACCAGTAGTTTTGTCAACATATCATTAGCTTCGTTTGGTAGGTACCTAGGTTCTATGTTTTTGTGTTATCAATTTAAATTAAACGTGAGTACCATTATATTTCGGAAAACGTTGTTTAATTTCTTCCCACAACCTTTTTAGATTTATGTTGGGAATATTTTGACATCCATATAGGCGGTCTATTTAAATTTTTTGCTGTGAGCGGCGACTTGTGGCGTGCCTCAAACATATTTATACTTATGATATTACCGCTCACCGTTTCACTCTTAGCTGCCGCTCACAGCGGTAAGGTCGTGAACGGGCCGTGTGCTAAACTTGTAAGTACTATAGACTGTGTATATGAACACTATAAATATATATGTACTTATTTACTTATTACACAGTAAAACAGAAGTAATAAAGCCAATTGTAAATAAATATTTAAAATAAATAAATGATGGACATACCTTTTCTTGCAAAAATAGCAATTAGTAATAATACACCGCCTATTGCATAAAAAGAAGAAATTGTATTTCTTCTGCCAAACCTGCAATAAATGAAAATCATAGGATTATAATAATAAGATCTGAAAAAATGTAATCTAATTTCCTTTTTCTTTTTGTCATATTTGAAATAACGAGGTACGAACTTCGTACCGCCCGATTTTGAGGTTTGTTGTTATGTTCTGATATGTGAAAAATAAAAATCCCAGAACTTGATTGCAGTGCCACCTACCGGGTCCAATTGCTAATCTAATCCATCTCGAACTCACTTGAACACACAAAAATTTCATCAAAATCGGTCCAGCCGTTTAGAAGGAGTTCAATTACAAACACACGAACAGAAGATTTAAATACTCGTATGTAGCTTTCACCCGCGGCTGCGCCCACGTCTATGTTGGTTATCGCGGCAAAAATTATGTCTTATTCTTTCTTAGGCTTTAGACTATCTGGGTACAAAATCTCGTTTAAATCGGTGCAGTGGTTTATGAGTTTATCGCGAACAGACAGACAGAAAGACGCGGAGGACTTTATTTTATAATGTATCACTACACACATTATGATAAATAATTCTCCTCTAAAACTTCACTAAGTCAGGATTATTGATAAAAAAAGAAAAAGTTGTACTGTACTCAAGGGTTTACACTTACTTGTCAAGAGTGGAAGTAATCAAAAAGAAATTCAAGATTTCAGTAGCTGATGACGCAGTCATTACAGCAAATAGGTTCAAGCCAAATGAGTCGAGCAAACGCATCAGCCCATCAAATACCAGTGTGCAACCCATGGTCATACATATCAAACTGATCATGGCTTTTCGCAGTGGAATACTTCCGAACACGTTGAGCATAGACTGTTTTTCACTCAATTTTTCTTTATTAATTGAAATCTGTTTCAAGAAATTAAAAAAGAAAGATAAAATATATTAAAATATGTGACATTTAACACCGCCTTCTACTGCCTTGTTGGTCCAGTAGTTGGCGTATGTCATCAATCATTTCTTATTTTCAGGTTAGATTTTTTAATGTATGTGGGACAAGCTTCCAAGTACCCTCACTGTACTGTTCCCTTTTCAATAAAAGAAGATTATATTGCCGAAATAGAACTACTCCGTAAAAAGTTATGAATGGTGAAATATAACAATCAGTGAGTAATCAATCATTTCCTATGTTCCTATCCTTGAAGCATTGATATATAAAAACTCTAGATGCACAGTCTCAAACAAAAGCAGCATACGAAACTATCCTTCGTAGTCATTGATTTATTGAAATATCAATGTAGGTAGTTTTAGTTATGCTATAAACATATCTTTTGCAAATTCAACCTTACGCGCATTGGTTAAAGTTTTTATTACAAAGCAGTGTACAATGACCAATCAAATTTTACTACCGAAGTTTTGAATAAGAACAGGGTCGTTTGGATTATGTGACTAAAATAAAAGGTTGTGTAATAGTCGTTCTCACACTGAAAAAGCGGCCATTTGTCGTATTATACTTGGACCGTTGAGTAAAGTTTTTAGACAAATTAAATCAAAATCACATGTTGCTTCCGATATTTAGTCATAAAAATAACAAAAACAAATTAACAAACTCTTTTACTTACCGAAAATACGATATCTCATCCTTTTTTAACGTTCTTGACGTAATATTTTTACAATTCCTCACGGACACTTCAGTATTTTTAACGTGCGCACAGAGACGCGAGCGACGCGAGACTATTTGAAATAGGAGCACAATTTTAAATTGTGCACATATTTTATGAGGACGGTTTTGAGGCGCTGAGTGTGTATCTTGGGTTTTTTAATACATCAATGCCTTGAAGTTATATTTTTCTAAATGTAGAGAGGACAAAACTGGACCTTTTCCAAAAAAGAATTATCAAAATCCGGCTACTCTGTAAAGTTATCCGTCATACTTAAAAAATAATATACACGCGAGCGCCGAATTGAATACCTCTTTCGTTTTTCTAAGTAGTTCAAATTTCAAATTAAACTTACTATGAAATCATTCAAAACCTCGTCGGGAATTTCCGTTTTGTTCAAAGCTGCAAGTCTCTTCAATACTGCTACGGCTTCCTTGGTGTGACCTTTGGCTACCATCCATCTGAATGCAAATAAAATATAGGTATATAAGTAATTGCAATAGGTTTGCATTGACTTCCTTGAAAATTAAGAGTTGTAATTCGATACCCAATCCTAGTATTCTTCTAAACGTTTCGACGTTAAACGTTGCATTTCGATAGTTAGATTACGATACTTAGGTTATGAAAGAGTAGTATTAATGTCGCAAGCAATGCTAAGAGTAATAAAAAACTCGAAAATCCGCATTTTCTCAAACATTAAACTAATCTTGATCGATTTAGGATTTAGGACTGCCTTGTTGGTCTAGTGGTTAGCGTGTGCGGCTGCTGATCAAGAGGTCTCGGGTTCGATTCCCGGGTCGAACCAAATATTATTTGTATGATTCACAAATATTTGTTTCGGAGTCTGGGTGTTTTCTATGTATAATATGTATGTATAAACAAAAAAAAAGTATGTTTATGTATTTATATCAGTTGTCTAGTACACATAATACTCGTACAAGCTCTGCTTAGCTTGGGGCTAGATGATGTTGTGTGTCAGATGTCCGGAATGTTTATTTATTTATTTATTTATTATAATGAATGTGCATGAAAGTAAACTTACCGGGCACTCTCCGGTAAAATGAACACTGCTATAAGAATCCCTATTACCGCAGGTAACAAAGTCACATACAACAAGATGCGCCAGTCAGCAACAAAATACGCAATCGACGGTAGCAATGAGGAGCTCAATGCAAACGAAAAGGCCATTAAAACATTTGAGGTCATTGTACGGTATTGAGGTCCCATATATTCTTGAACTGAAAATAAAGTACTGTTTATAATCTCATGCTACTTTAAAAAATAACATTTCTTTATGAAAAACGAATAGGCTGCCTCGTTAGTTCGAGGAGTCGAGTCCATCAGACCAGACCATAAACACGCTCAGCCGTTCGTCCCAGTTGTAATGAAAATCAACGGCAATTGGCTTCAAAACATACGTATATATTGCACGTCATCATCATCATCATCAACAGCCTTTAACAGTCCACTGCTGGACATAGGCCTCTCCTTAGAAGGAGGTTTTGGCCTACTATACCACGCTTGCCAGACGGGTTGCTATAGGGTTGGTTTCAAGTTTTTCCTTCTCTTTGCATTGATGTTGTCTTGCGTAGTTCATCCCTTAGTCGCCTTTTACGACACCCGCGGGATGAATAGGATTGGTGACACTCTGTATTCTTAATCCGTCACCACACGGACATATATTGTAAGTGAATTTATACAACTAAATACAATTAGAGTGTACGTATTTAATGTTTATCAGTAAACACATACCTATATGAAAGTAGATACGAAACTCGTACTTACACCAGAAAAGTAATTATTAAAAATTGTCTGTTTGTCTGTTTGTTCCGACTATCTCCGGAAAGGCTGGACCGATTTTGACGGAACTTGGAGTAAAGCTGATAAATTAAGGAGTAACTTAGGAAAAAAATTTTTGGCCTCGCGATTTACAACAATAACGGCTGGTAACACCACGAAACTTGGTTAATCTATACAAATAAATAAAATTGGAGTGTCTGTATGTAATATTAAATGAACAGTTTTTTACTAAATGCATATCAAAGTATATAGGGTACCTACTAAGAAATAAAAGGTTTTTTTTTTAAATTGTCTGTCTGTCCATCAGTCTGTCTGTTTGTTCCGGCTAATCTCTGAAACGGCTGGACCAATTTTAATGGAACTTTCTTTGGCAGAAAGTTGATGACCAAAGATACCTGAGAATCTTAGATAACACCGCGTTTTATATAAAAGCGTAAATAAATATTAATACTTACGTAAAATGTAAGGAGTCTGTAAACAATTTACGTGGCCTAAACCACCAATAAATCTAAATATAACGAAATCCAATACACCCTTAGTGTATACAGTTCCAAATCCTCCCACAAAACATAGCACATTGTTAACTGGAAACAGAATTAAATAAAATAATAATAAATTAATATTACGGACATCTTACACACAACGCCATTTAGTCCCAAATAAGCAGAGCTTGTATAAAGCAGGAGTAGAAGCCACCATTCTCATTGTGAGGGTAGGCAATGTAGCATTGTGACCCATACCATGGCGGCCTGGTCAGTCGTGTCTGCATCATTCTCCCGCTCTCCAGAGGAAGAGAGAAAGAATGATGAAGAATGACTGGGCTTCCGGTCTCACGTTCACCAACGAAATACGACATCAAGAATGCTGTCATTATTAGGATGATCTTCTGTGTAAGGGTAGTACTGCCCATTTGTGCTGAAATAAGCGTGGCTCTATTATCTACCGAATATTATTTTTATTAAAAACTTATACCATACTTTTTTAGTCTATCTATTGGTCTGTCTGTATGTCGGTTTGTTCCGGCTGGAATGAATCTCTGACGTGAAGTCTAGAAGTGAAAGTCGAGTCAAACTTAAAAAAAGATTCTAGGTTTTTTTTTTACCTTTGACGGGAATATCACTGGCAGTTAGGTGATAACACAACAACTGCGGGTCACACCACGGGGCTCAGCTGATATATAAATTAAACAAAAAGTGAGTACACATAAGATATTACCTATAATCGCAGGCACTCTGCCAAAACGGTCAGCAGCCCATCCTAGAGCATAAGCGCCTACTATAGCCCCAATGAAGTATACAGACATCGCAGTCGGTACATAGCTAGCACGATCACAGACCCACTCCCTCTGTAAACATCATTACAAATTTCTGTGTATAATTAAATTTTAAAAGTTGTCATTTTGAATAAAGATTTTTTTCGAAATTTAATAAACACTTTCAGAATTTCTTAGCGCCAAAGTTTAATCAATTGAACACAGACCAAAAATAAACCATCTAACATAATCATACATCATCAATAGAATACAGAGAGTACAGAATGTCAATACAGAGTGGATAAACTACGCAAGACAACATCAATGCAAAGAGAAGGAAAACTTGAAACCAACCCGTCTGGCCAGCGTGGTATAGTAGGCCAAAACCTCCTTTCTAAGGAGAGGCCTATGTCCAGCAGTGGACTGTTAATGAAGATGATTGATGTACATAAAAACATTGTATGCATATAAACTATACTTAGACTTTATATTTATATAATATGAGTGCTTACATCGTCTTCGATAACTGTAGTAAGGGTCTGCTGTTTCCTTCAAACGAATAATCCACATGCATAATTATGTCAATTTGAAACTATAAAACTGTCAAAAAACTTTGCCAGCATACCCTATTAAAAAGTTACTACCTATAAGCGACGTAGTTACACCTGTGGTGACTTCCATATACAGCGCAAGCGAAAAACTTACAACAGCGCCATCTATCGAAGGAACACTGAACCACGAAGAAACACGGATTGAACTATACGGAGTAGCTACTAATCTTGAATCGCGATAGAGAAATTCTCGTGCCGATTAGCATATATACAACATTCCAACATCACCCGTTTGGCCCTGGCCTGCCAGGTACGATCACCTGGCCCGGTCGGAGGTTCGTTTTGTGTTGGAGCGACACGACACCCGTCCCTCCACATACCTTTAGCTCTAAATGCCATAAGCGTCGGCGTCGTGCCAGGATACGTCTTTTCGTTTGTTAGAGCTTTCACTTACAATGGTACAAAAGAAAGTGCTATTGACAGAACATCCCTCACCTTCTTCTTCCTAGCCTTTATTCCCAATATTATTCTGAGGTCGGCTACTAGTTTAACCGGTTTTACTTAGATATCAGTTTTTCCACGAAGCGACTGGCATCGGACCTCCGTAACCCGAGAACCGAAATTCGGAGATTGAACTAGTTGTCAGTATATTTGAGGGCACTGACTTCCCAATGACGATTACTATAGATGTTCGTGACAACCGAGACCGAATGGCTTAACATGCTCCCTGAGGCATGCGTGTGAATTATCGCCAAACTTCCATACTCCGGGCTGGTATTAAAAATTTCTTGTAAGATAAACCCAACAACACTTTTGGCCCGACCCGGATTTGACCCCGAGACCTCTTGATTGGCAGTAGCATAAGCTAACCACTAGAACAAGGAAATTTTTCAACCTCATCTATGATAGGTAATTTATGGTACAACAATGCATATACTAAACCAAATTACGTAACACTGAAAAGTGTAGACGAAATTAAGAGCCTCCGCACATTAGGGCCACTAGTAGTGGTTCAGACAGACCACTACACGCCGCCACCAGTGGCTGCCACTTGCAGCAGTTCTTCAAGTGTACTTGACATACAGTGTGGCCGTGTGTGCGCGCGAGTCGAACGACAAAACGCGGCCACAAGTTGCGAGCACGGTCGACTCCAGCAGCTTGTGGCTTGGACGCGGCCACTCCAACGCTCGGTGAGCGCTGATGCTATACAAATGTATGGAGAAACGCGTCCGCAACTTGTGGCCGCCACTAGTCGTTGTAATGTGGTCGCCACTAGTGGCTCAATGAGCGGGGCCTGTAAAACTCAACTCAACTTACCTCAGTTGTGACCGTCTCATAAGGTATATCACTTAACTCGAATTCCCAGCCATATTGACACGGTATAGTCGGTGTTTCTGCTGATGGAGGAGATAAAGTTATTAATACTTGGGTCCAATTAGCATCAAACGTCATACAGTGGTCCCAGTCGCCTGCGGTAGCACCAGGCGCTGACAAATTTCGCCTGGAAAATAGAAAAGTAGATTAAATTATTTTGAGAGATTCTTATTCCTGCTTGCTCGTGCTAGAACAACAATTTGTGAATCACACAAAGTGTTATCCCACGTGGGATTTTAACACACGACACTTGCAGTGCCGTGTCTAACGCTGAAACCACTAGGCTAACTTTGAACCCATGCTTAGGAATATATGGGTCAAACACTACGGCAGTATTATCACTGTTATATGTATATTTAACTAGCTTTTGCCCGCCGGTCTGTCTGTGGAAATGTCGATAAAATGGAGACTCCGTTTCATAAAAATCAATATACCTATGTATCACCATGCGAGATTTCATTGAAAACGCTGCAGGGGTTAAGTCGTGAAAGCTTTACAAACAGAAAGGAAGAGATACACATCCAAATTATAATATTAGTATGTACAACAAACATAAAAAAAATATTAAACTGCTTGTTGATCGAGAGGTTCGATTCCCGGGTCAGACCAAATATTTTGTGTTCCACAAATATTTGTTTTGGAATCTGGGTGTTTTTCTATGTATAATATGTATGTATTTACAAAACAACAGTATGTTTATGTATTTCTATCAGTTGTTTAGTATACATAATACATGCTCTGCTTAGTTAGGGACTGAATGACGTTGTTATTGTTTATTTATTATGTTTAATTTGAGTCTAGATATAATTAATAAAAAAATATATATTAATCCTCCTTATCTCAGCAAATTATAAGAGTTTGTTGTCAGTGTATGTATTACAAAATATTTGTATTATGTTATATGGCCACAATATAAATCGTTGCAATCACAGTTTATAACTCGGTTGGCATACATTAACTGTTATAAATTAGGCAACAATACTTACAAAGTTAGATGTTATCACTTATAACTAAACCATGTACCTAAGCAGATTAAAAAAAAATTGGGCCAAGTGCGTGTCAGGCCACGCTTAAAATAGGGTACCGCAGTCATACTTAATGGCACGTGGATTTAAAATCATGTGCTATAGATAATTATTATGTTGTTTTAGTACGCAGTTTTGCAAATAAGCGCATTTTACAAGTAATACCTCTTTAACTCCTGAAAAATAAATGTTATCGAAACTGTTATAGCTTTCCTATAAAGTTAATCAAGTTTTCCCTCCTGTCCTATTTCCTAGTGTTTGAAGTGTCCTGGGATGTCCTGAATAGTTTTTAAGGAGCGTCCTGGGTTTTTAAAATAAATTACGCTCCTCTTTTAATTTTTTTTTGTTACGTTACGGCTCGCAGTCGCAAGTTATCGCGCTGCCGTGCTGTGCCGTGAAAAAACTGAAATTCAGGTAAACCGGTTGAACTAGTAGCCAACCCCAAATAAACTTGGGAATAAAGGCTAGGAAGATGAATATTATGAATTACTTAAGTTTCATTTCACCTATATTCACTACATATTAATTTAATTGTTGCAAACTCTATTGTTGGGTCCTGTTTTTAAAGTGAATTGTCCTGGTTTTTCCAACTTCAAATCTTTTTTTTTTTTATTTGGGGATGGCAACCCTAAATATATGAACTACGGTCATGAATTTTTACAGTTTTTTTTGAGGCTTTTAGAGGACATTTTTGTTAAAACAGGACGTCGGACGCCCTGTTTTAAGAAACCTTTGAAAAGGAATAACTCGCAAACGGATACTCTAATCAAATAATTTTCTAAGCAATCTCTCCATGTTTTTAAAAGACCTATATTATAATGCATAACCACAATGCCGCGAGAAAAAAAATACATCCCCGCTTTACGTGTAGGGTATACCCCAACAATTATTTTTTTGAGATTTTATTCTAGCGCTTTGTCGAAGATAAAAACAGATATCCAGTCAATGTTACATCTTTTTAGCACTAACCGACTGACGGACGGACGGACATGACGAATCTATAAGGGTTTCGAGTCATGTACTACGGAACCCTGATAAAAGTGGTTAAACTTAAATAATCGAAATTGATAAAACATAGACCGTTTTACCAATTTCGATTATTTAAGTTAGGGAATTGCTCTTTGTATGAATATATTCCATGTTTATATAATTGGGATTCATATTTATATTAAATAAATATAAATATGTATTAGCCTGCGTGTATCTCGCTTATTGCAGTAAAAAGTAGCCTGTATGTAATTCTGATATATAAGCTATATCAGAATAAGTTTAATCCAAATCCGTTCAGTAGTTTTTGCGGGAAAGAGCAACAAACATACATACATACTCACAAACTTTAGAGTTTAAAATATTAGTAAGGATTTTACAATATCGAAAATTCCAAGTATAATGCTTTCGAGGGAAAAAAGTTGAAATATAATTTGTGAATCAATTGTTTGGTCGATTTTGATTCCGGGTTCGGGACAAAAAGTGTTATTAAGTTTTCCTTAAAATATATTTTTAGTAATAGCCCGAAGTATAACAAACCTCAAAAAGAATTTTGATCCGTCAGCCTCAATTTTCATACACATCTATAGCAATCGTTATTAGGAAAGTCGTGGCCTCAAATATATTGACAAATAGTTCAACGATGTAACCGATATTAGCATTGAATATTCCAAATGCCTGCCTGCCTGTTATGCAAATCTGTTACAGGTATAAACCTAATAATGAAATAATCAAATTACTCTTCGGAGCCTCTCCTCCTCTAGGAGTCAATGAATCAGTCGGGTCCCCGGACGGTAAGTGGTTACCTACGTTCATGTGCCTACCTGAAAATCAATAGCCTAATCTGCTATTATTAGAGTTCTCCCCTAATTCGAGGGAAGTTTTGACTACTAACTCGGTAAAAAAAACCCTAAAAAATAGACCTATCTAATGATACCTAACACAATGGGGTATCCGCTAGAAAAAAAAAACATCCCCACTTTACGTGGGGATGTTTTTTTTTTACCCCAAATAAAAATATTTTTCATAATTTTATTATAGCCCTTTGTCGAAGTAATTACACATATTCATGTAAAATTTCATCTTTCTAGCACTTATCATTTAAAAATTCGTCAACTGTATATTTCGGAGTCATAAACTTCGGTACCCTAAAAATCGTACTGTAGAAGCTTAATGATGCTGAATCATCATAATAGACCACCATAATCTGGATCAGCATATTGCATTTTCTTATTTTCGCAAACAGTATGGCGATCATTACTCATGAATGCTGCTAATGCTTTTAATCAGGCTAAGTAGAGCTACTAAGCCCTATGAGGAAAGACTCAAATATCTAGGACTAACCACACTAGAAGAACGTCGACAGAGTGGTAGTCTCATAGAGACATATAAAATACTCTAAGAGCACTATGACGTACCCAGTTTACAGGAACTTTACATATTGGACGAGAACATGCACTTGCGAGGACATCCTCTGAGACTATGGCGAAATTCATCTAAGAAAAACCCTAAGAGTCATTTCTTACCTAACCGAGTAGTGACAGCCTGGAACAGGCTTTCAGAGAGCGTGGTTATGGCTCCCACACTAAACTGCTTTAAGAACAGGCTCGACAAACATATCTCCAAGCTAATTTGAAACACACGCATCAGCTCTTTACCTGCTAGTGTGTCATACTAAATAATAAAAATAATAATAATACTTTAGCATTCCCTAATATTAAAAAAAAAGAAAAAGCGTTTCCAGTACTAACCTCAATTCCATACTCAAATTAGCAAGCTCCGGAATTCGACACCAATGATTTTGTGGTGTAGCCGTTATGAATATTTGCAGCACGTAGTTGAAACCTAAGACAAATCCGTAAGGGAATGTGGCTAAGAACAACAATTTTTGGCCCAATCCAAACCCTCCGATGTGGTTTAAAACTACATCCAGCATAGCACTATCATCTGGCAATTCGTTTAGTTTCTCTTTCTCATCCTGGTAAAAAAATAAATATTATTTTAAAGTTGAAAAATGACCTCTAGTTTAATAAAGGTAAGGTTGTTTATTAGACTTTAGAGCTTTTGGACGTAAGTCTAGCCCATGTGAATCTGCACTGGGTTTTTCTGTTACTCCTATAACAAAAAATATCTGAAAGCTCTACTTATTCCACTGAGATGATGACTCGTTGATGATGTTGTGTTATTAATATTACTAACAATGCGAATAGTTTTGTAATATACATAATTATTTTCTAACATAATATTTGATGTAACCATTAATCACAGTCTAAGATACTGAGAGAGTTGAAATGGTGCCACATCTTGTCTACACAATAACTCCATTTTGTAATACTGAATAAAAAAAGAAAGAAAAAGGCCCATAGCGTCTAGAGGCCAAGTTAAAACAATAATATATTATTATGTAGATTGTGCATCTATTACAACGATCTGCATCGAAAGTGTGGGCTAGAAATAATTATTTTCTTAGCCGAATACTACGTGGTGTGGTGTCTTTTGGGCGCTGATTTTCAGATGGCATCCTCAGAATGGGAACACATTTGTGCGCACTCCGACTTAACAGAATAAATTAAAAAATAAACTAAAGTAATAAATAACAAAAAGAATAAAATGCAAATACCGACATTCTGATATTCCAGTTGGGATTTGTCTTTTCCCATTGTTTTTTGAACAATATTAATTTCACAATACTATTTTACTATTCACGTCCGAAGTAGAAATAAATTCTAATTAAATAGTTTCAAAAAGTTTACTATATACGGCAGACGTTATTAAAGTAATACAACTAAGCGATAACAATTAGAGATCCGTAGATAATACTTGACTATGAATCCATGTTGAAATAAAAGTGTACTGTTTAGATTTTAATATTGATTCGTTAATCGGATTCTAAAATATTCTTAGTAGTCATTTTAATATTCAAGTAAAGTATGAAAATCATTGGAAATGACAATTAAAAATATTACATTTGGGATTTATGAGCACATTTTTCAGAGTTTTTTTTGTGATTGTTGAAAGAACTATACATAACTTGTGTTTTATGTACTGCATTTTTAAACTAAGGGTCCCAAAAGACTCAAAAATATTACTGCGATGCTGGCAGGGTCGCCATGTACGGAAGACAGTACTAATTGCTTTTGTATAGGTTTGAAGTTGAAAGACACGACAAAATGATGAATAAATATTGCGAGTTATTATATATTTAGGAAACTCATCCCTACCATAAGACGATTTCTATAAAAGGCCTAAAGACTCACAATAAAAGACCTCTTTTGCTGGTTAGCTTCGGTACTTGACGGTAGTAGTCGACGCGATTTGTGAGTGTTTCAGCTATGGTTTAAATTGCTGAAAGTCTAATAAAACTTTGCAAATAGCTAACGTTTGGTTTGTATAAGTGATTGGTGTTTTGTTTCGATATATTTGCTATGAAAATATTCAATTAAATGAGATTATTAGTTCCTTAACTTTGTTAGTTTATTAAATGTCTTCTATCGTGTAAGATAATTGTTCTTTTTAAATATTTCTGATACTGAAACCTAAATTCAGAAGTGAGATTACCATGTGTTCTAGACCGTTCGCTATCTAAATTCAGTGTTCGTTGTTTCTTGATTCAAATCGATAATTAAAGTTTTAGTTATAAATAACTACCGTCAACTACAAGAAAAATAAAATAGAAGTTAATTATCGAAGTCAGAACACAGACTTCGGAAATCGGGTTTTGAGTTTCAATGGTAAACAATTTTAAATAGTTTTCTAGAATGTCGTAAAACTTTATTTGAATAAAATAATGCGGGTACTTGTACCTCACGCTATGTTTCAGTGTGTTCGCGTGTATAACGCTTTCTTTCCAGTAAACATTATGCTAAGCGATGGAAACTGCATCCGTGCCAATGTACAAGGTGTACAATGTGGTCCACCAGTGCCGACACGGTAATGAGAGAAGGTTAGAAGGTTCAGCTATGAAAAACTTGTGAGTTGTTTGACGCTGTACTGGTAAGATCAAATCACATTTACATGTTGAGTTATGATTTATTTTCACATAATTTTGATATGTAGTGTACAAAAGTGAATCGTGTGCGCAATTTAAAGTGATGAAAAAATGACGACTGTTTGGCGCGTATACGAAAATGCCTTAGGGCTGATGCAAAGCTGTGGCTTAACAAAAGGGCTTAAGTAATGATCGTAGTTGTTTGAGTTTTAACAATGAATTCATACCGTTTGTTATTGCGAATATTTGGTATAATGTAATTAAAACGAATGTTTGTAACTACCCCACCTGTACATAATCAACTAGGCGTTCTTTACCATGGTTACGAATTTTTAACGAATGGATTATGAATTAATAGCAGTTATAGTTTCTGCCTAATGCAACCCGAACCTATTACTTAAAGATCAAGTAACTTTTTATCCATTTACTTAAAATGTTACACTGACACAGCAAGTGTGAAAAGACATAATACCCATAGATCGTAGATCGTTAGATAAGCCCTCATGCGTCGCGGAATGGTCATAGTTCCGTAGGTTTCGTACGTCATCACTCGTCATAGAATAAATAAAAAAGTGTTAATCTTCTGATTACTAAAGTATTATACCTACACAGTACTGTAAGGAATCAGGTTAGGAAGAATGATAGAAAATAATAAAAAGATGAAGTTTAGTAATGAAATAAAATAATTTATTTAGAATGTGTTAAATAATAATATAATGTAAACAAAAGAATCTGTGAGAAGTTATTATGCACAGCTAATCACCTTAATTAAATCAAAGTCGGTGAAAAAGCATCAATTTATAAAATTTTTGGCGTTTTGTTTATAAGAGTTCTATAAAAGATAATCCCTGCATTGTTTAAAAATTTATGATACATTTGATATACATTTGAACTTAAGATTGAAGAAAATAGGAACAAAAGTCAATCATAATGAAAGTTATTACCTCATTGCTATTTTAAAGTAGATATCAAAGTATTATAGTATTATATTCCAGTTTCATAAAAAGAAACAGTGCCATATAGAGATCGTTACCTTCAGAACTTTAACTGTTCTGTTTAGTATATAATCTTTGCCAGCCGGCCGCTTCTCCACCCCTCACGCCTCTCCTTCGTCCCGCTAAACCGCTCCAGACGTGTGTTTTAAATAAATCAAATTAAATTGTTTACAAAAGTACTTACGCATGAAAAGTAACACCTTTATCTTTATTTGTGTTTCGGCTTGTGTTTTTACACTTCCAAAGTGAACACGAAGGCATACTAAAATGTTTAAACACGAAAAAACTTAAAATATTTTTTTAAGTCCGCGTCCACTCACAACCTGCAATTGTCGGGTACTAAGACAAAAGTAGTGCGTGCACCTCTTTGAGTAATGATTTAAGTTGGGTGCCTTTTAATATGGAGCGGCCCATCTAACGATCTACGATCTCTGATAATACCCATAAACGTTGTGATTAATTTATTTAACTTTATTTATGGAAACGAAAAATAGATAATTTACAGAATATATCAAGATACAGTGTGTACTCTAAGTTACTAGATACGTTTCTCCGTAAATGTAAAGTTGAAATGACCATTATGAAACAATAAAAAAAAATAACAACAAGATATATTTCATGATCAATTACGTTTCTAATTTTTATTTTGATAATTCGATGAATGGGCTATTCTTTTATAATGTTTAGTTTAAAAATGTGTGTTGTAAGTAGTTTAAAAATGTGTGTTGTAACTATTCACAATACGGCGAAAGGGTGCGTGGACAGCAGCGCTAGTCCTAAGGGAGTCTGTATAAAACAGCTTGAGAATCATCCGCCGATAGACGGTGCGAGGTACTATGTCACATTATTTACTGGTAATTGTATCGGTCAACCGTTATTGTAAAATCTATACAGCGTTATGACATCGAGTGGCAAACGTTTAGGTTCTAAAGTTATAATGTTCAATTTATTTTATAGTTCAGAGTAGGCAGTACGGAAATGACTACCATTGTAATTTATAGTTCAAAGAAACTTCTTTGAACCATCTTTAGACGACGTACATATTTAAATACGTAGTTTGGACCCCAAACTGGTACTTCATATTGCAAATGTAATCTTATTGGTTTTACACAACGTCAACGACAAATTTATAGAAAGATTATGATAAAGCGAAACATATCGTATGTTTGTTAATTTGTTTTAATATGTTTATCGAAATGCAAAGTATTGATACCGGTAAAGACTGCATATCTGTTAGTACTCTATCTATCGTATTATTATGTCTTATTAGTACGTTTATTTATGCATGCTATTGTATAAGTTATAGAAACATTATGAAAGGTTCTAAATACCCTCATCAGTGTCGGGTAAACTATAAAAGTGTAAGTTT
Source organism: Phragmatobia fuliginosa (assembly GCA_932526445.1). Lineage (NCBI taxonomy): Eukaryota > Metazoa > Arthropoda > Insecta > Lepidoptera > Erebidae > Phragmatobia > Phragmatobia fuliginosa. The sequence continues at coordinate 4,387,943 of OW052058.1, read as the reverse complement.
GCGAGACAACATTGTTCTTTGTGTGAAACGATAATTATTAATGGTCAGGTTAGACCGAGCGAATATAAGGTTGAAGCAATCCCTACTAATATTATATATGCGAAAGTAACTCTGTCTGTCTGTCTGTCTGTTACGCTTTCACGCCTAAACCACTCAACCGATTTTGATGAAATTTGGTATGAAGATAGAACTGAACGTGGGAAAGGACATAGGCTACGTTTTACTGCAATAATCGAGATACAAAAGCCAAAGCTAGGTGATTATAAAAATACATAAATCGTAGATGACTAAATGTCTCACTGTTTATCTCCTGTCAAAACTTCACAGGTTGCTAGGCATAACACACTTGCATTTCAACCATAATGATAGTTTGTAAATGACATAAAGATCAGTAGACCAGTGTAGATAATTTTTGAAAACAAATAAAATTATAGTAGGATGAAACCTATTGGAAAAGGAGAAGAATTTTATAAAAATGAAAGGAAAAATAATTTACGGGCGATCTGAGGTCGGGAAGGGGTAGGGAGGGAGGTTTTCGGGTCCTTCAAGCGGAGCGTGAAAAAGCATCTCACTAAGCCGCCATAGTCTGGGCCGCCATACATTATTGTCTGCATTCGCAGCAAGTGTGGTAGCCCCGACTCTTGGATTCTGCTCATGCTTTCCATCAGGCAGCATAGAGTCACTTTGGATGGCTAAATATATAAAACAAAGGGTAAAAAACGGTTTATCTCGATTTCCGGCAAAACTACAAGTCCGGCAAAACTGCAAGTAAAAAAGTTAAATGGCAAAGTTGTAGGTAATTAAAGATCTACAACTTTTTAGGCTTCCGAAGTTTATGACTTCGAACTCTTATTCTTAATAATGACGCTTAATACTTGAGGAATTCAGCTTTATTTATCACTATAATAAATAATACTTTTTACATGGATATATTCTCACCATTACATCGGCAGGGCAAAGAGAAAGAGCATAGAGTATAACCTATAGACATTCACACCAGTGTTGCCACAATATAAATGTAATATCAACACGCCTCCTTACATTTATATTTTACAACAAATAAGTAACATAAAGTTAAAATTTCTATCTTATAATACTAAACTGTTACTATAACTTAACTCGGGATGCTAAATACAAATCAATTAACTTACATATATATCATTTTACTATAATAATATTGGTACTTATATCTATCAACAGATCAGCTTTTCTTTTATTTTATATTTAAAAACTCTCTGAATTTATAAAACTTTATATTTCCTAAAGCTTTAGTTAGTATATCTGCAGCATTTGCTTCAGGTTCTATTTTAACAATTTCAATCCTTTAATCTTTAACACTTTCATGAATATAATGATAATGCACCTCAATGCGCTTAGAGTTATTGGTAAAATTACCATATTTAGCTATAGCTACAGCGCCTGTATTATCTTCATACACTTTCACTGGTTTACAGATCTTTGTAAAAACATTATTTGTTAAACATAGAAATTAATTTCTGTCACCGATTCAGATAGAGCTATATACTCTGCAAACGTTGATGATTTAGTTACACAGTTCTGTTTTTTGGATTTCCACAAAATAACATTTCCAAATAATATAATTACATATCCAGTTGTAGATTTTCTATCCATTACATCTCCTGCCCAATCAGAATCAACAAAGCAATCTAATATATCAGCGTTATCATTTTTGTAATATCTTAATCTTAGATTTTTAGTTAAATACAAATATTTCAATACTCTCAAAGCATATGTAAAATGTGTGTCATTACAACAATTTTGGAAACGACTCGGATAATTTACACAAAAGGAAATATCTGGTCTAGTACCAGAGCTACTATACAACAATGCTCCTATTAAATTTCTATACTTCATGTAATTCACAACTTTGTAATTTTAAATTAATTTCCATAGGTGTTTTATACAGTTTAGCATTTACAATATTATAGCGTTTTGCTAAAGACTCAATATAATGTTCCTGACTCAAAGTTAAAATGTTGTTTTGCTCATAATTATACTCAATATCTATACCAATATAATTTTTTACTTTACCTAGGTCTTTCATTTTAAATTTATTAGATAATTTAATTTTAATTTCAATAATTTCATTTTGGTCCTTACAGCATATCAACAGATCATCCACAAATCATAGAATATAAACAGTCAAGTCCTTTTTCTTTTTAAAATACAAACAGTAATCATATTTGCTTCTTTGAAACTCTAGTTCAGTCAGGTATTTAGTGAAACATTCATACCATGCACGTGGACTCTCTTTAAACCATACAATGCTTTATTTAACATGTAGACCTTATCAGTATTATCTTCATAGCCAATGGGTTGTTTAACATAAACCTCAGACAAGACTTTAATATTCAAAAAAGCAATCTCTACGTCCATTTGATTTATTTCTAAAGAATTGACAAATTGAAATGACACGCACTTGGCCGATTTTTATTTACACTTTTTTTCACAAAACCTCAAATTATATTTGAAAAATTCAAAAAACCAAGTTTTTGGTTTTTTATTTTTAACTTTTACAAATAAAATTATTTATAAACGAAGTTTAGTGAAAACTTACCTTTTTATGTCCCGAATACACTGTTATTTGATTTGAAATATTTATTTTTTCACCCTATTTTGACTTTAATATCGAAAATTCACCCGTCAAAATATCTACTTTTTTTTAATTTTCTGTTTGATGAAATCTCTATTTTCCGATGGTGTAATTCCTACTAGGTCACTCAGGTATTAAATCATCTTAAAATAATAATAAACAATAATGAAAACTTGAAACAAATGGTATACCAACCCGTCTGGCCAGTGTGATGGTATACCAACCCGTCTGGCTAGTGTGATGGTATACCAACCCGTCTGGCCCGTGTGATGGTATACCAACCCGTCTGGCCAGTGTGATGGTATACCAACCCGTCTGGCCAGTGTGATGGTATACCAACCCGTCTGGCCAGTGTGATGGTATACCAACCCGTCTGGCCCGTGTGATGGTATACCAACCCGTCTGGCCAGTGTGATGGTATACCAACCCGTCTGGCTAGTGTGATGGTATACCAACCCGTCTGGCCAGTGTGATGGTATACCAACCCGTCTGGCCCGTGTGATGGTATACCAACCCGTCTGGCCAGTGTGATGGTATACCAACCCGTCTGGCCAGTGTGATGGTATACCAACCCGTCTGGCCAGTGTGATGGTATACCAACCTGTCTAGTCAGTGTGATGGTATACCAACCCGTCTGGCCAGTGTGATGGTATACCAACCCGTCTGGCCAGTGTGATGGTATACCAACCCGTCTGGCCAGTGTGATACAGGATACAGTAGACTAAAACCGTTGAAATAAGAGTCCAATAGTGAATAATTAAAAGCTTTTATTAGTTATTGGTAGTAAGCTAGAATCCGACTAGTACTATAGGAAACAGTGTAACATAACTTAGATTCAAAAACTGTTAATAGACTAAGGTAGCAATAGTTTAAAGGTAGGTTAAAATTTAGTAATAAAACATTGTGAAAATTGACCACTGGACCAGAATGTTCCGAGGACATCCTGCTATAAAAATGTAAAGCTAGAAAAAATAGAATTAATTAAAACCTAAACAAGGTCACATAAACAAAATGTACATGCAGTGCCATAACGATCAACAACGATCTGTGACTCCTGCATGCGTCACAGGATGCCGATAAAAAAATTGCTAGAATCCGGCCTTACGAGCAACTTGTGTGTGATTTTTCTGAGCTCTGCTTGTAAATTAATAATTAATTGTTAAACTTAAATAATTAAGCTGTCGGTCCCGGTTTACATGAACATCTATGGCAATCGTTATTGTGGAGTCAATACTCTTAAATATACTAACAACTAGTTCAATTTTCAAATTACAGTTCGCTCTCAGGGTTACGGAGGTCCGATGCCAGTCGCTCCGTGGAAAAACTGAATTTTATGTAGAACCGGTTGGAATTGCATCCTAAACCCCAATAGTCTTGAGAAAAATAAAAGGTAATAATAAAAGAAGACGACTGAGTTAGATTATTTATTGCTAATAGAAGTATTGTGAGGAGCTATAAGCGGTCATGTTACTCATTTTAATGTACTGACTAACTGTTGTCCCATGTGGGAATCGAACACATTACACAATGTGTTCGATTCCCACATGGGACAACAGTTTAAGTAATCTACAAATTATTTCCTGAGTCTAGGTGTTATTTATATGCAGTTTGGTTAAATGTTATGATAGTACAGAAAAATCTGATGAAATCCAGCCAAGCGTGAGTTTATTTAAAACTAAAAATAATTCAAATATCATTTCTAAACATTATTAAAGTGGACTTTAAGAGGAAAGTTTAATAAATTCTCACGCTTCTAATCTACTTGCTGCTTTTTGTATGGACCTTCCTCATCATCTTCAGGTTTCCTGAAAATTTAAATAGTTTTTTTAGATATGATCTGTTAGTATATTTATTTATTTATTTATTTATAAAGTTTAAGGATCTCCAACAAAGGCCATACACAACTCTAACACAAAATGGAAGAAAATATGCTTATATTATGGGTTCTAGACAACTGATATAAATACATTAACATATTTTTTTTGTAAATATATACATAATATACATAGAAAACATACAAAATTCGAAACAAATATTTGCGGATCACACAAACATTTGGACCGACCCAGGATTCGAACCCGAGACCTCTTGATCAGCAGCCGCATACGCTAACCACTAGACCAACAATCCAGTCAGCTTAAAAGTAAAGTACTGATATCCAAGCTTTCGGTTTTGGATATCATTTTGTATTGCCTGCAGAGTCTAGGCACAGCGGTACACATTTCATTGGTTATATCGTTGAAATACAAGTATATAATGACAACAAACCCGCATAATGACTTTTCTCTAATAATCCTCTCGGATTCAGCAATATTTTGCGGCATCAGTAAGCCCTTGGTCTCCGGTAACGTAAGTGTTAATAACACCATAGTAAATGTTACTGTAGTAAATATCAACATTGGTAGTTTATTCCACACGCGCTCCTGAAATCAATAATCAATCAATTAATCAACAACCCCTAATGTTCCACTGCTGGGCTAGGGTATCCTCTCGGGGACGGTTAAGGCCATACGTCTCCAACCAGGCCGAGCGCGGGTTGGGGACTGGCAAGACACGTTGTGGCTACGTAATCTTGCCGTTGGATGTTATTCAAGCCTCCTGAAGGCCTACAACTAAGCTTCATGACTGTTATGATAATAACCGGGACCGGCTGCTTAACGTGACATCCGAATCACGGAAACGCTCGTAACATATCAAACCCATAACAGTCACCCATCTAGGTCTGACAGTTTGTGGCATGATATATTAAGAGCGTGAAAAAGGCTATCAAAGTTTGTAATAATAAGGCTTTATACATCAGAATAACACGTAGGAGAAGCCGCGGGCAAAAACTAGTGTACTTATAAATATAATAACTAAACCCTCAGCTTCGCTCGTGTTACATTACATTACGCCGTCCTAGTGTAATTGCATGAAAAACTGTGGGAACCTGGTGAAAGAAATAAACGAAATAAAACCGTTGAAATGTTTCTTAACACCAGACTCAAAAGAGCAACTTTTAACATTTTTCTCTATCTGTTTATTCCGGGTATTCTCTGGAAGCCATTCCAGAGAATACCCGGAATAAACACGAACCGATTTCGACTTAACTTTCACTGTCAAAGAGCTTATGACCTAAAGAGTAACTTAGGACTTCGGGATTCATCATCATCATCATCAACATCCTTAAACAGTCCACATAGGAATCTCCTTATAAAGGGGGTTTTGGCCTACTATACCACGCTGGCCAGACGGGTTGGTATATAGTTGGCTTCAAGTTTTCCTTCTCTTTGCATTGATATTGTCTTGCGTAGTTTATCCCTTAGTCGCCTTTTACGACACCCGCGGAATGAATAGTGTACTTTTCAGCTAGCTCTTATTAAAGTCGAATGACGGTCACTTACTGCATACACAATAAATGGTGTCAAGGTAACAGCCAGGTTTGCAGTCATAAACACTACGGACGATCCTGATGCCCTGACGGTAGTTGGTAGTATTTCAGGAATCCATTGAAAAGTAGCTGCAGCGCCCGCGTTTACAAAGAAACGGCTTGTTATTGTTAAAATCGCTAAACTCAAACCTGTAACACACAATGAAGATATATACATCAAATTATGTACTTTATTTGTATAGTACCTAGGTACTATACAAATAAAGTACATAATTTGATGTGAACCTAGGTTCACATTTACATTTGATCTCTATGGCAGTTTTTTATCGCCTTTACAACAGTGAGTGTTCTGAAGAGCTCTTTTAACTGATCCCACCTTCACCCTTCCTCTATAGAACAACACGTACTGGCCTTGGAAGTCACCGCTTCAGAGTGGAAGAAATACGCACTAGAACTATGCGGTTTGGATCTAGGCCGCCATTGTGTGCGTCGTCATACTGCCTACATTCTCAGAGAGTATGGCGTTAAATAAAAAATACAATTATTTTGTGGCGATAAGGCCGCCGCTTGTGATTCCTTAGTGTTATGTGATACTTATAATTATATGTATGGAGAATAGATATATTTATTATTATTATAAGTTTTTGTGGATATAAGGTATATTAGTAATAATATAGTTCCAGTCAAATGTACTCGTAGATCTAGGACTGTGTCGGCCAGGCCACGAATTTGGTCTTAGCGAAGAGCGGAGTGGAGCGGCGTGCCGGGCGGCGTCGGTGAGCGGTGCGTTTTGCACGCCACGAACCCTAGTAGCGGTTAGTTGCAGCGGCCACGGTGGACGTATTTAGGTAGTCGAAACCTGTTTAAATCATGGCGTAATCAAAATTATCTCCTGTGTGTTTAGAAACAACAAATATTTTTTAAAATATGAGAGAATGAGTGCACGAACTAAATAAAGATCGGTATTTAGATGGTGGATTTAGTGACCTATACGAAGGTCCTACCTATAAGAAGTAACTGATGTTTCCAAGTGTTTTGCTAAGTAGGTACTTACAGACAGAAAAAACTTTAAAAACTTTAACTACTTATATTGCGTATAAGACATACTATTAGTTTCGTGTGTAGTTATATCTACAGACAAAACTACTGATATGTTTACTGTACCTACTGAAAGAGAAAAAAATAACTTTTAAAACTTGTCAACTATCCACCTACATTACGTAAATATACCAGTAGTTTTGTCAACATATCAGTAGCTTCGTTTGGTAGGTACCTAGGTTCCATGTTTTTGCGTTATCAATTTCAATTAAACGTGAGTACCATTATATTTCGGAAAACATTGTTTAATTTCTTCTCACAACCTTTTTATATTTATGTTGGGGATATTTTGACATCCAGATAGACGGTCTATTTAAAATTTCTGTTATAAAAGCCTCGGTATCCATTACCGTCATAAAATGTATTGTTTTTATTAAACGCCACTGAGTCCGTCACACCTGCACCGCTGTCCACGCCGCTCTGTTTCGTGTCGTCGCATATAAATACTTGTACTTTTGTTCCTGCCGCTCTCCACACCGCTCGCCGCTGTAGCAATTCGCTCGGCAAAATCCGCTCACTTTTTCGCTATGAGCGGCGACTCGTGGCGTGCCTCAAACATTTTTATACTTTTGATATTACCGCTCACCGTTTCGCTCTTAACTGCCGCTCACAGCGGTAAGGTCGTGAACGGGCCGTGTGCTAAGTGTAAGTACTATACACTGTGTATATGAACGCTATAAATATATATGTACTTATATTAATGCCTCGTGGTATTACACAGTAAAACAGAAATAATAACGCCAATTTTAAATTATTATAAAATATATAAATGATGGACATACCTTTTCTTGCAAAAATAGCAATTAATAATAATACACCGCCTATTGCATAAAAAGACGAAACTGTATTTCTTCTGCCAAACCTGAAATAAATGAAATTTATAGGATTATAATAATAAGATCTGAAAAAATGTAATCTAATTTCCTTTTTCTTTTTTTCATATTCGATATAACGAGGTACGAACTTCTACTGCCCGATTTTGATGTTCTGATATGCGAAAAATTAAAATCTCAGATCTTGATTGCAGTGCCACCTACCGGGTCCAATTGGTAATCTAATTTATCTCGAACCCACTTGAACACACAAAAATTTCATCAAAATCGGTCGTGCAGTTTAGAAGGAGTTCAATTACAAACACACGAACAGAAGATTTATATACTCGTATGTAACTAGCTTTCACCCGCGGCTGCGCCCACGTCTATGTTGGTTATCGCGGCAAAAAGTATTAGTCTATGTTCTTTCTTAGGCTTTAGACTATCTGGGTACAAAATTGCATTTAAATCGATGCAGTGGTTTTTGAGTTTATCGCGAACAGACAGAAAGACGTGGAGGACTTTATTTTATAATGTGTTACTACACACATTATGAAATAAAATTCTCCTCTAAAACTTCACTAAGCGCTAGTTCCCACTACGCCGGACCGGCAGATTTGCCGGGCCGGTAAAACTGCCGAAAGGGCTAGTGGCTGTACAAGTTATATGAAGCTATTCACATTATCCCGGGTCCGGCATTTTTACCGAGCGCTTTGTCACTACGAAAGTGCCGGTAGAAACACCGGACCGGAGTAATGTGAACGAGTTTGTGCCGGTATCTGTCCCCCGCTCGCAGCACCTGTGCTCCCCTCGCCCCTCCCGCACTCCCCTCACGTCATTTGGCTCGCATTTTCATCAGTAAATCGTCAAAAGTGGTTGCTGTCATTCAAAAATAGAATGTACCCAATGTTTTCTTTTATTTTGCCTTCTATTAACATACCACCACAACACAACAATTTCGTCGTCCATTGTGTGCACAGTTCCAATTTTAACTGAGCTGAGTACTTGACTGTCCGAGGATCCGGTGTAATGTGAACACTCTGTCCGGTGTCCGGTTTCCGGCAGATCTGCCGGTCCGGCGTAGTGGGAACCAGGCCTAAGTCAGGATTATTGATAAAAAAAGAAAAAGTTGTACTGTACTCAAGGGTTTACACTTACTTGTCAAGAGTGGAAGTAATCAAAAAGAAATTCAAGATTTCAGCAGCTGATGAAGCAGTCATTAAAGCAAATATGTTTAAGCCAAATGAGCCGAACAAACGCATCAGCCCATCAAATACCAGTGTGCAACCCAAGGTCATACATATCAAACTGACCATGGCTTTTCGCAGTGGAATACTTCCGAACACGTTGAGCATAGACTGTTTTTCACTCAATTTTTCTTTATTAATTGAAATCTGTTTTAAGAAATTAAAAAAAAAAAGATAAAATATATTATTAGTACATTGTTCACCGAGGGAGGAAAGGAACCGATTATTAGCGAGGGAGCAGTTTGTGGCCCGAAGGCGCAGCCTAGGGCTACAATACTCCCGAGGTAGGAATGGGACTTTCACCCGAGTGCTACACAGTGCTTTATACTACACCTGTGAGGAACATTTAAAGTATTTATAAAATAAACTCAAAACGTAAGACACCATGTAAGACACAATTTAGCTTAGAATTTGACATAATATTTATAAATATTCCGCGCTTCTTTTGTTTTTTTTTTTTATTCTTCACAAAACGATGTCAGTGGCACGGAGATTCCATATTTAAATTATATGAAAACTCTTTGGGCAGGCGCGCGCCATAGATTAGATAACACATGAGAAATGAAAATTCATACAACTTTCTCTCCCGCTAAAACACGTTAGAAATGGATTGTCATACATTTTTTCCTCACGCTTATTTAGGTCAAGGAAAAGACTAACTTTCTCTTTTCATTTTCAGGGAATAATGAATACTGTTCCGATCAGGTGTAGTATAAAATATGTTACATTTAACACCGCCTTGTTGGTCCAGTAGTTGGCGTATGTGGCTGTGTGATCCGAAAATATTAATTTAATATTTATTTGCTCAAAAAGGAGGTACAGTTTATCTACCATAATCTAATTATTTGGAAAAAATAATTTTAAATTTCACATAAACAGAATATGGAGTAAAAACGAAGGAACTAGTAAATGCTGTATTTCGGAGTTTGGGAGTTTTCTATGTACAATATGATAAGAAGTATGTATTTACAAGAAAAAAGTGTGTTAGTATATGTATTTCTTTCAGTTGTCTAGTAGCCATATTCAAACCTGCTTAGTTTGGGACTAAATGATGTTGTGTCAGACGTCCGAAACATTTAAATATTTATTTATTTACTATTTTCCTAATGTCTTGAATTAATAATAAAGTTTGTCACCATGTATATTAATCCAATGAGTAAGAAGAGACAAAGGGAGCAAATCACATTTTTGAAGTAGTGTAGTAAGCTGTGTAAAGGAAAATAAAACTAGAAGGAAAACCTTTTTTTTTTTTTTTTTAACGTGTGGAAATCCCCGCGGACCGTCACCCCGTCGGGGGTTACGGCGGGGTGGTGTGTCGGACTCGAACCGACTAAAACCACACGGTGTGACCCTCTCTGCGTCTGTGTATTGGAAGGAGTCCAGGGAGGGGATTTCCTTCTGGACTCCAACCGGCGCCTGCCCGCACTGTTGCGGGCACCTACTCCAGTTTCGACTCTCTATTGGGCAACGTCCGGTCACACGCGGACGCCACCCCCTCGCGGTTGGCCTCTACTGCGGAAGGACGGGAAACCCGCCCCGCCCATCCGCGGCCACTCTCAGGGCGGCATGAGACGCAGGTATGCGCGCCTCCGCCGCCCGGGGCGCCGGCGGCGGATCGGGTCCGATTGGATGGAATCCTCCCGGGCCTTCTCCGCCACCTCCTTCTGCAAGATTACATCCTCGCAGAAGGTTGCGACCGCGGTAAAACAACTATCGCTGCCGGCCATCGATCTTATGACGGCCGGCAGCGAGAGATCCCCTCCGATGACTGCAGTGAGGACCCGGCGCTGCGCCGCCCAAGCGGGGCAGACCGCCAGCGTGTGCTGGGCCGTGTCCTCACTGCAGTCGCAGTGGTGGCAGGCGGGACTCGGTTCCCTCCTAGCGACCGAGTGCAGGTACTTTCCGAAGCAACCGTGCCCGGAAAGTACCTGAGTGCAGGTACTTTCCGAAGCAACCGTGCCCGGAAAGTACCTGCGTCAGCCGGAAGGAAAGGGTCCCGTGCTGCCGCCCTGCCCACTCCTCGATGACCGGCTGAAGAGCCTCCACGGCGGCGAAGCCAGCGCGTGGGGTCTCCAGCCGGAGCGACCATCTCAGCATGGTGGCTCGGCGAGCGGCTTCGCGCCACTCGCGCACGTCTTCGGGCGGAGGGCGAGATCCGATCTCCGCCCGGAAGTCAGCCACTCGCCGATAAACTTCGGCGAGCACTTCCGCCTCCAAATCCCACGGGGGTGTTCCGGCCAAGGCACACGCCGCCTCTGTGGACACCGTGCGGTATCCACGTATGGCTCTGACCGCCAGTATCCGCTGGGGGCGCCAGAGGCGCGCCCTGTTCTGGGCGGACAGAGCAAAGAAAACCTATATCAACCCGTCTGGCTAGACGGTTTACAAGTCTGGGATAATAGTCCAAAATCTGCTTTCTAAAAATAAAACTTCTTAGTATAAAATTGATCAACCGAAATAATTGAAAAGGAAAAAATAATAAACTATAATTACCTTACCTGATACACTAACTTCTTAAACCAGTGTAAGCATACCTAAATAATTTTGAGTGAGTGCCAAAAAATCATTGAACTTTGTTTTCCTAACTAAATTAACTTAACTTTAAAGAAATAAGTAAATCTAATAAATAAACAAGGGCGTTTCATTAGGTTTTACGTAATTATGTTGGCGTTTGCACCGACTCATAATTATTTCATCATCATCAACAGCTTTTAACAGTCCACTACTGGACATAGGCCTCTCCTTAGAAAGGAGATAATAATTATTTACTTATTACATATTACACAGGTTTTTTTTTTTAGCGTTATGTAATAATGGTTTATTATTTTCTGCTATTCCGTTCTTCCGGCGGTATGATCAGTAAGTCATCAATCATTTCTTATTTTCAGGTTAGATTTTTTAATGTATGTGGGACAAGCTGCTAAGTACCCTCACTGTACTGTTCCCTTTTCAATAAAAGAAGATTATACTGCCGAAATAGAACTACTCTGTAAAAAGTTATGAATGGTGAAATATAACAATCAGTGAGTAATCAATCAATCATTTCCTATGTTCCTACCCTTGAAGTCATATTTTTCTAAATGTAGTGGGGACAAAAGTCGAACTGGACCTTTTCCAAAAAAGCATTATCAAATTCCGGCTACTCAGTAAAGTTATGCGTCATACTTAAAAAATAATATATACGCAAGCGCCGAATTAAATACCTCTTTTTAAGTAGTTCAAATTTCAAATTAAACTTACTATGAAATCATTCAAAACCTCGTCGGGAATTTTCGTTTTGTTCAAAGCTGCAAGTCTCTTCAATACTGCTACGGCTTCCTTGGTGTGACCTCTGGCTACCATCCATCTGAATGCAAATAAAAAATAGGTATATAAGTAATTGCAATAGGTAGGTATGCATTGATATGAAATCAAAAGTAAAGTAAGAGTTGTAATTCGATACTCAATCCTAGTCTTCTTTTTAACGCTTCGACGTTAAACGTTGCATTTCGAAATAATCATATTTGGGCAGCCCAGATCGTTGCTACTTTAATTGCGCTATCGTTGGCAGCAATCAGCCCCCTTATGTCACAAGTCACGTAATCAAAACAAAATTTAGCCAACGAAAGAAGAGAATGAAATGAAATAGAAATGGAGGTTCCCAGTACTTGTATAACTATCAGGTTATACAATTTCTATAAAGTGTTCCATCTACTCGTTTCATTATCATCATATCATCAGTCCACTGCTGGACATAGGCCTCTCCCATATCACACCACTCTGATGGATTTTGGGCTTCTCGTTCTTCTTATCTCTACTCGTTTAACTCTTTGCAAAACATATCTATTACAAGGAACTAAGTTACGAATAACATCAACATTAATTATACCCGTTTCCGGTTTATAAAGTTAATCATCATTATCTTTGTTATATCGCATTCTAAGTTTATTTTCATAATAAAATTACGATAGTTAGATTACAATAGTTAGATTGCGATAGTTAGATTACGATAGTTAGATTACTATAGTTAGGCTATGATAGTTAATATACGATAATGATACATCTTTCTAAGACTTTTTTTTTCTTCACTTACCTTGTCATTTTAGGACGATAGAATCAGATTAATTTTGTCCATGATTCAGTACCTAGGCGAACGAGTATCGCTTGGTAATCATGTTTATTCTTTAAGAACACTATATTTTCTTTAGTATAAATGTCGCAAGCAATGCTAAAAGTAATAAAAAACTCGAAAACCCGCATTTTCCCAAACATTAAACTAATCTAGATCGATTTAGGACTGCCTTGTTGGTCTAGCAGTTAGCGTGTGCGGCTGCTGATCAAGAGGTTTTGGGTTCGATTCCCGGGTCGAACCAAATATTATTTGTATGATTCACAATTATTTGTTTCGGAGTCTGGGTGTTTTCTATGTACGTATTTACAAAAAAAAAGTATGTTTGTGTATTTATATCAGTTGTCTAGTACACATAATACAAGCTCTGCTTAGCTATAAATAAATAAGAATTCCGGACATCTGACACACAACATCATCTAGTCCCAACTAGATGATGTTGTATGTCAGATCTCCGCAATTCTTATTTATTTATTTTTTGTAATTAATGTGCACGAAAGTAAACTTACCGGGCACTCTCGGGTAAAATGAACACCGCTATAAGAATCCCAATCACCGCAGGTAACAAAGCCACATACAACAAGATGCGCCAGTCAGCAACAAAATACGCAATCGACGGTAGCAACGTGGAGCTCAATGCAAACGAAAAGGACATTAAAACATTTGAGGTCATTGTACGGTATTGAGGTCCCATGTATTCTTGAACTGAAAATAAATTTAACAGGTTTAACAGACAAGTTTGAAAATATTTTTTTTGAAAAACAGATAAACTGCCTCGTTAGTCTGGCGATCAGCGTATGCGACTGCCGATCAAGAGATCTCAAATTCGATTCCGGAGTCGTGTCAAAAAGTGTTGTTGAGTTTTTCTTACAATAATTAACAGGCAAGAGTGGTGGTATTTCAGACCAGACCGTAAACACGCTCAGCCGTTGGTCCCGGTTGTAATGAACATCAATGGTAATTGGCTTCAAATTTACATTGGTATAATCGTATATACGTGGATAACTCTATACAAATAAATCAAATTAAAGTGTTTGTATGTAATGTTTATTAGTAAATGCATAATTAAATGAAATTAAATGCTATACTCGTACTTACACCAGAAAATTAATTATTAAATTTTGTCTGTCTGTCTGTTTCTTCCGACTATCTCTGGAAAAGCTGGACCGATTTTGCCGGGACTTTTACTGGAAAAGATCTGATGAACTAAGGAGTAACTGAGGCAAATTTTTTTTGGACTAACTTCTGTCGTTACTCGCGATTTACAAGAATAACGGCTGGTAACACCGCGAGGCACATTTAATCACTGTTCGTAATATGAAAATAACCGCTTTTTACTAAATGCATATGCCAATTTTTTTTTTAAATTTTTGCCGGTCTGTCTGTCCGTTTGTCTCGGCTAATCTCTGGAACGGCTGGACCGATTTTGATGGAAATTTCACTGGCAGATGGCTGATGACATGAGGAGAAACTAAGGCGAAATTTTTTTATGCTAGCTTCGCTCCGTGGCATTACTCGCGATTTAAAACACAACCACGGGACCCAGCAAGTTTTAATAAAGGCGTAAATAAGGGCCACAGCACACTAGCTACTTTTAGCATCGGCGATCGGCGATTTGGCGACTGCATCGATGCTGCATCGCGTTTTAGCGACTTCCTGCGTTCGATTGCGGTATCGGAAACGCGCGTTTTAGCGACTGCTCAGATGCCAAATCGATGCTACCGGCATCCGAATGTGTGCGGAGAGTAGCGTTCAGCTGCTGTGTCGCGTTCTAAAAAGCGACTCAATCTCCGCGTTTGGCGTTTTTAAGTGTGCGGTGTAGAGCGTTCAGTCGCCGTATTTAGCTTCTAAAAAGCAACTAGTTGCCGATCGCCGATGGTAAAAGTAGCTAGTGTGCTGTGGCCTTAAGTATAAATACTTACGTAAAATGTAAGGAGTTTGCAAACAATTTGCGTGGGTTAAACCACCAATAAATCTAAATATCACGAAATCCAATACACCCTTAGTATATACAGTTCCAAATCCTCCCACAAAACATAGCACATTGGTAACTGGAAACAAATTTAAATGAAATAATAATAAATAAATATAACGGACATCTTACACACAACACCATTTAGTCCCAAATAAGCAGAGCTTGTATAAAGCAGGAGTAGAAGCCACCATCCTCACTGTGAGGGTAGGCAATGCAGCATGGTGACCCATACCATAGCGGCCTGGTCAATCGTGTCTGTCGTCATTCTCCCGCTCTCCAGAGGAAGAGAGAAAGAATGATGCAGAATGACTGAGCTTCCGGTCTTACACTCACCAACGAAATACAACAACAAGAATGCTGTCATTATTAGGATGGTCTTCTGTGTGAGGGTAGTACTGCCCCGGTTGAGCCGGCCCATTCGTGCTGAAATCAGCGTGGCTCTATTATCTACCGAATATTATTTTTATTAAATACTTATACTATACTTTTTTAGTCTATCTATAGGTCTGTCTGTATGTCGGTTTGTTCCGGCTGGAATGAATCTCTGACGTGAAGTGTAGAAGTGAAAGTCCCGTCAAACTTAAAAAAAGATTCTAGGTTTTTTTTTACCTTTGACAGGAATATCACTGGCAGTTAGCTTAAAACACAACAACTGCGGGTCCCACCACGGGGCTACGCTAGTATATAAATTAAACAAAGAGTGAATACACATAAGATCTTACCTATAATCGCAGGCACTCTGCCAAAACGGTCAGCAGCCCATCCTAGAACATAAGCTCCTACTATAGCCCCAATGAAGTATACGGACATCGCAGTTGGTACATAGCTAGCACGATCACAGACCCACTCCCTCTGCAAATATTATTACGAATTTCTGTGTAAAATTAAATTTTAAAAGTTTTCATTTTTAATAAAGTTTTTTTTCGAAATTTAATAAACACTCAGAATTTCTTAGCGCCAAAGATTAATCAATTGAACACAGACCAAAAATAAACCAGCTAACATAATCATACATCATCAATAGAATACAGAGAGTACAGAATGTCAATACAGAGTGGATAAACTATGCAAGACAACATCAATGCAAAGAGAAGGAAAACTTGGAACCAACACGTCTGGCCAGCGTGGTATAGTAGGCCAAAACCTCCTTTCCTGGAGGGGCCTATGTTCAGCAGTGGACTGTTAATGAAGATGATTGATGTACATAAAAACTATATAAACTATAACTATATATAAACTATACTTAGACTTTATATTTTGAGTGCTTACATCGTCTTCGATAACTGTAGTAAGGGTTTGCTGTTCCCTTCAAACGAATAATCCACATGCATAACTATCTTAATTTGAATCTATAAAACTCTCAAAAAAAATTGCCAGTATACCTTATTAAAAAGTTACTAGTTATAAGCGACGTAGTTACACCTGTGCTGACTTCCATATACAGCGCAAGCGAAAAACTTACAACAGTGCCATCTATCGAAGGAACACTGAACCACGAAGAAACACGGATTGAACTATACGGAATAACTACTAATCTTGAATCGCGATAGAGAAATTCTCGTGCCGATTAGCATATATACAACATTCCTACATCACCCGTTTGGCCCTGGCCTGCCAGGTACGATCACCTCGCCTGGTCGGAGGTTCGTTTTGTGTTGGAGCGACACGACACCCGTCCCTCCACATATCTTTAGCTCTAAATACCATAAGCGTCGGCGTCGCGCCAGGGTACATCTTTTCGTTTGTTAGAGCCTTCACCCACAATGGTACACAAGAAAGTGCTATTGAAAGAACATCCCTCACCTTCTTCTTCCTTCCTTCTTTATTCCCAATATTATTCTGAGGTCGGCTACTAGTTCAACCGGTTTTACTTAGTTCACAGATTTTCCACGAAGCGACTGGCATCGAACCTTCGTAACCCGAGAACCGAAATTCGGAGGTTGAACTAGTTGTCAGTATATTTGAGGGCACTGACTTCCCAATGACGATTACTATAGATGTTCGTGACAGCCGAGACCGAATGGCTTAACATGCTCCCTGAGGCATGCGTGTGAATTATCGCCAAACTTCCATACTCCGGGCTGGTATTAAAAATTTCTTGTAAGATAAACCCAACAACACTTTTGGCCCGACCCGGATTTGACCCCGAGACCTCTTGATTGGCAGTAGCATAAGCTAACCACTAGAACAAGGAAATTTTTCAACCTCATCTATGATAGGTAATTTATGGTACAACAATGCATATACTAAACCAAATTACGTAACACTGAAAAGTGTAGACGAAATTAAGAGCCTCCGTACATTAGGGCCACTAGTCGCCGCTACTAAACGCGACCACCAGTGGTTCAGTCAGACTACTACACGCCGCCACCAGTGGCAGCCACTTACGGCAGTTGTTCAAGTGTAGTCGACACACAGTGTGGCCGTGTGTGCGCGCGGCTACTCAAACGCTCGGTGTGCGCTGATGCTATACAAAATGTATGGAGAAACGCGTCCGCAACTTGTGGCCGCCACTAGTCGTTGTAATGTGGTCGCCACTAGTGGCTCAATGTGCGGGGCCTGTAAAACTCAACTCAACTCACCTCAGTTGTGACCGTCTCATAAGGTATATCACTTAACTCGAACTCCCAACCATATTGACACGGTATAGTCGGTGTTTCTGCTGATGGAGGAGTTAAAGTTATTAATACTTGGGTCCAATTAGCATCAAACGTCATGCAGTGGTCCCAGTCGCCTGTGATAGCACCAGGCGCTGACAAATTTCGCCTGGAAAATAGAAAAGTAGATTAAATTCATTTTGAGAATTTCTTATTGCAGGCCGTAAGATTAACGCGCTAATATAAATAGTAATTATTATAATCTGCCTCAACAAGCCATAACTTCCCACAACTGGACACGGACATCCTCTCAGGAGATGGTTAATTCCATACGTCCCCACGGGAACGCTCTCAACACATTAAGCTACTAACGGTTTACCCTTTTGTTTGATTTGTTTCCAATCACCTAAGAATAGTGCCTTCTAGAAGGAGGAAGAAGGTTCTCTTAGGATATATGGACTTACTACATCACGCTGACTTAAGTTTTCTTTTTTTGCAGAATTTGCTCCCTTCGTCAACTCTTACAACGCTCATGAGATGACTAAATGATATTGTTACTTTGCATTCTTTTTCCGAAAAAAGTTTGACCGCATTAGGAATATAAATCCTGTTTAGCGGGAGACTTTACAAACACATATGAAACGGGCAGAAATAACACCCAGTCTCAGAACAAAAATTTGTGAATCACACAAAGTGTTATCAGACGTGGGATTTGAACCCATGACACTTAGCGCTGTGCCGTGGTGACCGCTGAAACCAAGCCAACCGTACAGCTTTTAGCCAATGCTTAGGAATATATGGGTCGAACCCCACGGCGGTATTATTACTGCTTTATATTTAACAAGCTTTTGCCCGCGACTCCGTTCCGAAAAAATCAAAATTTCAGCATGCGAAAGTTCATTGAAAACGCTGCAGGGGTTAAGTCGTGAAAGCTTTACAAACAGATAGGAAGAGATACACTTTCAAATTATAATATTAGTATATACAACAAACACAAAAAAATATATTAAACTGCCTTGTTGGTCAAGAGTTTCGATTCCCGGGTCAGACCAAATATTTGTGTGATACACAAATATTTTTTTAGGAGTCTGGGTGTTTTTCTATGTATAATATGTATGTATTTACAAAAGAAAAGGTTTTTTAATATGTATTTATATCAGTTGTTTAGTGTACATAATACATGCTCTGCTTAGTTTGGGACTGAATGACGTTGTTATTATTATTTTATTATGTTTAATTTCAGTCTAGATATAATATTTATAATCCTTATCTCAGCAAATAAGAGTTTGTTGTCAGTGTATGTATTACAAAATATTTGTAGTAAGTTATATGTCCATAATATAAATCGTTGCAATCACGGTTTATAACTCGGTTGGCATACATTAACTGTTATAAATTAGGCAACAGCATTTACAGAGTTAGATGTTATCACTTATAACTAAACCACGTACCCAAGCAGATTAAAAAAAAATGGGCCAAGTGCGTGTCAGGCCACGCTTAAAATAGGGTACCGCAGTCATACATATTGGCACTTGGATTTAAAATCTATTGCACATGCAATAGATAATTCTTATGTTGTTTTAGTACGAAGTTTTGCAAATAAGCGCATATTACAAGTAATACCTCTTTAACTCCTGAAAAATAAATGTTATCTAAACTGTTATAGCTTTCCTATAAAGTTAATCAAGTTTTCCCTCCTATCCTATGTCCTAGTTTTTGAAGTGTCCTGGGATGTCCTGAATAATTTTTAAGGAGCGTCCTGGGTTTTTAAAATAATTTACGCTCCTCTTTTAATTTTTTTTTGTTACGTTACGGCTCGCAGTCACAAGTTATCGCGCTGCCGTGCTGTGCCGTGAAAAAACTGAAATTCAGGTTAACCGGTTGAACTAGTAGCCAACCCCAAATAAACTTGGGAATAAAGGCTAGGAAGATGAACATTATGAATTACTTACGTTTAATTTCACCTATATTCACTACATATTAATTTAACTGTTGCAAACTCTATTGTTGGGTCCTGTTTTTAAAGAGAATTGTCCTGGTTTTTCCAACTTCAAATCTTATTTTTTTTTATTTGGGGATGGCAACCCTAAATATATGAACTACGGTCATGAATTTTTTCAGTTTTTTTTGAGGCTTTTAGAGGAATTTTTTTTTAAAACAGGACGTCGGACGCCCTGTTTTAAGAAACCTTTGAAAAGGAATAACTCGCAAACGGATACTCTAATCAAATAATTTTCTAAGCAACCTCTCCATGTTTTTAAAAGACCTATATTATAATGCATAACCACAATGCCGCGAGAAAAAAAATACATCCCCGCTTTACGTGTAGGGTATACCCCAACAATTATTTTTTTGAGATTTTATTCTAGCGCTTTGTCGAAGATAAAAACAGATATCCAGTCAATGTTACATCTTTTTAGCACTAACCGACTGACGGACGGACGGACATGACGAATCTATAAGGGTTTCGAGTCATGTACTACGGAACCCTGATAAAAGTGGTTAAACTTAAATAATCGAAATTGATAAAACATAGACCGTTTTACCAATTTCGATTATTTAAGTTAGGGAATTGCTCTTTGTATGAATATATTCCATGTTTATATAATTGGGATTCATATTTATATTAAATAAATATAAATATGTATTAGCCTGCGTGTATCTCGCTTATTGCAGTAAAAAGTAGCCTGTATGTAATTCTGATGTATCACTACATAGTATAAAGCAAAGTCGCTTTCTCTGTCCCTTTGTACGCTTAAATCTTTCAAACTACTCAACGGATTTTGATGGGGTTTTCTTTAATAGATAGAGTGATTCAAAAGGAAGGTTTTTATGTATAATACATGCGTAATATAGTAGATAATAATTTTAGAGGTTTCTAATGTGATGATTTCTACGCTTACATTGCAAACGCTGGCTGTACCCTACGAGATAGATCAAAATAATGTACTACAGTTTTGTTCATCTTAAAAAGGTCTACAATAAAGTCCGCGATGGTATATGTCTATATCTCTTAGAACCCACAATAACCATCACTATCACTACATAGTATAAAGCAAAGTCGCTTTCTCTGTCCCTTTGTATGCTTAAATCTTTCAAACTACTCAACGGATTTCGATGGGGCTTTCTTTAATAGATAGAGTGATTCAAAAGGAAGGTTTTTATGTATAATACATGCGTAATATAGTAGATAATAATTTTAGAGGTTTCTAATGTAATGATTTCTACGCTTACATTGCAAACGCTGGCTGTACCTTACGAGATAGATCAAAATAATGTACTACAGTTTTGTTCATCTTAAAAAGGTCTACAATAAAGTCCGCGATGGTATATGTCTATATCTCTTAGAACCCACAATAACCATTTTTTTATTCTTTCTTTTTACGAAAAATAATGGCTTATTTACGAAGCGATTTTAAGCAATACAGTATTAATCCTTATCCAATTAAGTACCTTAAATGCATTGTGTATTTAATATAGATTAATATGGCTTATCAGTTCGTATCAGTAGCTATGCCTTAACAGTATGTAATTTAAATTAATACTTTTGAAGATATTACAGATTTAAAATGCAGGAACAAAGCTATTGTGGCGGTACCGGCTGGGGCCCGTTAGTTGACGCTGCTGTGGTTTGTTACTATCAGCAAATAACTAAACACAATAAATTTTATACTTTGTTATGAATTAATATTCTAAGGCGGTACGAAGTTCGCCGGGTCAGCTAGTAGCTTATATATCAGAATAAGTTTAATCCAAATCCGTTCAGTAGTTTTTGCGAGAAAGAGCAACAAACATACATAACTCACAAACTTTAGGGTTTATAATATTAGTAAGGATTTTACAATATCGAAAATTCCAAGTATAATGCTTTCGAGGGAAAAAAGTTGAAATATAATTTGTGAATCAATTGTTTGGTCGATTTTGATTCCGGGTTCGGGACAAAAAATGTTATTAAGTTTTCCTTAAAATATATTTTTAGTAATAGCCCGGAGTATAACAAACCTCAAAAAGAATTTTGATCCGTCAGCCTCAATTTTCATACACATCTATTAGTGCCTCCCTGAAAATCAATAGCCTAATCTGCTATTATTAGAGTTCTCCCCTAATTCGAGGGAAGTTTTGACGTTACTTACTGTGTAAAAAAAAAACTAAAAATAGACCTATCTAATGATACCTCACACGATGGGGTAGCAGCGAGAGAAAAAAACATCCATACTTTACGTGTAGGGGAGGTACCCCAAATAAAAATATTTTTCATAATTTTATTATAACCCTTTGTCGACGTAATTACAACACATATTCATGCAAAATTTCATCTTTCTACCACTTACCGTTTGGACGGTAAGTCGAGGACGGCCGGACGGACCTACATGACGAATCTATAAGGGTTTGGAGTCATAAACTTCGGTACCCCTAAAAATCGTACTGTAATATAGATGCTTAATGAAGCTGAATCATCTTAATAGACCACCATAATCTGGATCAGCATGTTGCATTTCCTATATTCGCAAACAGTATGGCGATCATTACTCATGAATGCTGCTAATGCTTTTAATCAGGCTAAGTAGAGCTACTAAGCCCTATGAGGACAGTCTCAAATATCTAGGACTAACCACACTAGAAGAACGTCGACAGAGGGGTAGTCTCATAGAGACATATAAAATACTCAAAGAGCACTATGACGTACCCAGTTTACAGGAACTTTACATATTGGACGAGAACATGCACTTGCGAGGACATCCTCTGAGACTATGGCGAAATTCATCTAAGAAAAACCCTAAGTCATTTCTTACCTAACCGAGTAGTGACAGCCTGGAACAGGCTTCCAGAGAGCGTGGTTATGGCTCCCACACTAAACTGCTTTAAGAACAGGCTCGACAAACATATCTCCAAGCTAATTTGAAACACACGCATCAGCTCTTTAGCTGCTAGTGTGTCATACTAAATAATAAAAATAATAATAATACTTTAGCATTCCCTAATATTAAAAAAAAAAAACAAGAAAAAAAGAAAAAGCGTTTCCAGTACTAACCTCAATTCCATACTCAAATTAGCAAGCTCCGGAATTCGACACCAATGATTTTGTGGTGTAGCCGTTATGAATATTTGCAGTATGTAGTTGAATCCTAAGACAAATCCGTAAGGGAATGTGGCTAAGAACAACAATTTTTGGCCCAATCCAAACCCTCCGATGTGGTTTAAAACTACATCCAGCATAGCACTATCATCTGGCAATTCGTTTAGTTTCTCTTTCTCATCCTGGTAATAAAAAAAAATATTTATATTAAAAGGACCTCTAGTTTAATAAAGGTAAGGTTGTTAAACTGTTATAAAGTTATTAAACTTTAGAGCTTTTGGTCTACTGAGGTGATGACTCATTGATAATGCTGTTTTATTAATATTACTAACAATGCGAATAGTTTTGTAATATACATAATTCTTTTCTAACATAATATTTGATGTAACCATTAACCAGAGTCGTAAGATACTGAGAGAGTTGAAATTATGCGAGTTCTTGGCTATACAATAACTCCATTTTGTAATACTGAATAAAAAAAGAAAGAAAAAGGTCCATAACGTCTAAAGGCCAAGTGAAAACAATAATATATTATTATATAGATTGTGCGTGGTGACGCGTCCGCGTGGTGACGGATTAAGAATACAGAGTGTCACCACCACTATTCATCCCGCGGGTGTCGTAAAAGGCGACTAAGGGATAAACTACGCAAGACAACATCGATGCAAAGAGAAGGAAAACTTGAAACCAACCCTTTTTTTTTTTTTTTTTTTTTAGTGTGTGAAAAATCATCATGGACCGTCACCCCACCGGGGGTTACGGCGGGGTGGTGTGTCGGACTTGAACCGACTAAAAAACACACAGTGTGCCCTCTCCGCGCTTCTCCGTTTAGGAGTAGGAGAAGTCCAGGGTGGGATCTCCTTCTGAACTTCTCCAGCGCCTGCCCGCTCCTGATGCGGGCACCGTCTCTGTTTGACGAAACCTCTCTTAGGCGGCGTCCGGCACACACCGACGCCGCTCCCTCGCGGCTGGCCACATAATGCGGATGGAGGGATAACCCGTCCCGTCCACCCGCGGCCACACTCAAGGCGGCATGAGGCGCAGATGTTCGCGCCTCCGCCGCCCGAGTCGCCGGCGGCGAATCTGGTCCGATTGGATGTCGTCCTCCCGGGCCTTCTCCGCCGCCTCCTTCTGCGTGATTACGTCCTCGCAGAAGGTTGCGACCGCGGTAAATGAGCTCTCGCTGCCGACCATGGAACGAACGACGGCCGGCAGCGAGAGATCCCCTCCGATGACTGCAGTGAGGACCCGGCGCTGCGTCTCCCATGCAGGGCAGACCGCCAGCGTGTGATGAGCCGAATCCTCACTGCAGTCGCAGTGGTGGCAGGCGGGACTCAATTCCCTCCTGGCGACCGAGTGCAGGTACTTTCCGAAGCAACCATGCCCGGAAAGAACCTGCGTCAGTCGGAAGGTAAGGGTCCCGTGCTGCCGCACTGCCCATTCGCCGATGACCGGCTGAAGCGCCTCTACGGTGGCGAAGCCAGCACGTGGAGTCTCCAGCCGGACCGACCAGCGATCCATCGTGGCTCGGTGAGCGGCTTCGCGCCACTCGCGCACGTCCTCGGGCGGAGGTCCAACTCCACCACTCTCCGCCCGGTAGTTAGCCACTCGCCGATAAACGTCGGCGAGCACTTCCGCCTCCAAATCCCACGGGGGTGTTCCGGCCAGGGCGCACGCCGTCTCCGTCTATCCGTATGGCTCTGACCGCCAGAGTTCTCTGAGGCCGCCTGAGGCGCGCCCTATTCTGCTCGGTCAGAGCCGCCGCCCACACCGGTGCACCATAGAGTGCCATAGACCGGACAACCCCCGTGTGCAGCTGCCTCGTGGCGACACTGGCTCCTCCCAGATTGGGCAAAAGACGCCCAAGGAAGGAGGCAGTGCCGATCAGCTTCGGAGCAAGCTGTTGGAAGTGCTCGTCGAAGAGCCACCTACCGTCTAGGACCAGACCCAGATACTTTAAGTGGGCCCGGACCGGTACGAGGACCGAGTTGACCTCGATGGAGGCGCCGGCGGGTGGACCACGACGGGGCCCATGGAAAAGTAGGGCTTCCGTCTTTTCTAGGGCCACCCGCAAACCCAGCGCCTCAATGCGCCCGACCACCAGGGAGACTCCTGTGGTGGCCAGGCGTGCCGCCTCTTCGAAGGTCGCCCCCCGGGCTGTCACTAAAGTGTCGTCGGCGTAGCAGATTACACCGACCCCGGGGGGGAGACGCCCTCGCAGGACCCAGTCGTATCCCATGTTCCACAGGAGTGGTCCGAGGACAGACCCCTGTGGAACACCGCACGACATGGCCCGACGTCTCAAGACTCCTTCTCGGTCCTCGTACATGACAGTACGCTCCGTCAGATAGTCTGCCACTAGCCGCCCCAGGTATTGCGGCACTCCGTGGTACTGGAGTGCGGCCCTGATGCAGCTGAATGGCAGACTATTGAATGCGTTGGCGATGTCCAACGACACCGCCAACAGCACGTCGCCGCAGCCCACCGCCTGTTCGGTCGCGGCCTTCAGACGCAGAATTGCGTCGACCGTCGAACGCCCCTCCCGGAATCCAAATTGGGCGTCCGACAGATCGGGGCCCACCTCGCGCAGGTGCCGGACGATGCGGGCGTGGAGCACCCTCTCGAACAGCTTACCCGCCTCGTCCAGCAACACGATGGGCCTATAGGCCGCGACCGAGTCGGCAGACCGACCTGGCTTCTGGAGCAGAACCAGCTTCCCGCTTTTCCAACACTCAGGGAAGCGTCCGGACGCCAGACTAGCGTCTAACACTCCCCTGAGGCGGTCCGACATATGATCGAGGGCTCGGGCCAGCACTCGGGCAGGTACCCCGTCTGGCCCGGGGGCGGTGTTCTTGGATCGAATCCTTAGAACAGCCGCCCCTACCTCTGATTCCCTGACGGGCGGCACATCAGCCTCGCCTTCGTCGTCGCCTCCGGCCATGACGGCCATCGACGGGGGCGTGTGCTCCGCCCGCTGTGGGAATAGGCCCTCGACCACTTCCTGCAGGAAGCTGGGCTGGAGAGTCTCCGTGAGGGGCAGGCCCCCCGCGCAGAGCTTTTTGCGCACCGCACGATAGGGCCGACCCCAGGGGTCACGCTCGAGACTCTCCAGCATCTCCTTGCGGCTCTCCTCTTTGGCGCGGCAGATGGCCAGCTTCAGAGTTTGCCGGATCTCACGGTATTCCTCTTGAAGCCGATCCACCTCCTCACCGACTCCGCGGTGGCGTCGCCGACTACGAGTGAGGCACCTCCGGGCACGAACACAGGCCGCCCGGAGGTCCGCCAACTCCTGGGACCACCAGTAGACCTCCTTCCTTGGAGGCCGACGCCCACGTACGCGGGGCATGGCCGAGTCGCAGATCTGCGTAATCGCACTGCAGAAGCGACCAGCCCCCACGTTGACCTCTTCGGCCGGGGCCTGCGGAGGCAGCCAAGAGTTAAGAATGGCCGCCTCCTCCAGTAAGTCCCTGTCGAGCTTGGCGACAGACCACCGCGGAAAGCGGGAGGGACGCCGCGCCGCGTGACCCCTACTGGCGTCCTGGGACCGGGAGAGCTCAAATCGGATATACAAATGGTCCGAGAGCGTCTCAACCTCATCCAGGACACGCCAGTTCTGTACACGTGCGGTGAGTGCAGGGGTAGCGAACGAAAGGTCCACTATCGACCCCCCCTGTTGTCGCACGCACGTGTTGGTGGAGCCTCTGTTCAGTAGACAGAGGCCCACCGAGGCCGCCCACTCCTCTACGGCCTTGCCCCTGGCGTCCGTCGCCGGGGAACCCCACGCAATGGACTTGGCGTTGAAGTCCCCCAGCACGAGGACGCGCCCAGACGCTAGTTGCCGCATCGAGGTCTCCAGGTTGTTCAGGAAGACCTCGAAGTCACTCAAACTCTTACTGGGGGAGAAGTAGATACCGTAAACGGTGATCCCCCCCCACTCGGCGGCAACATATCCCGTGCCCCTGTCTTTGAGCGACAAGGGCGGGGAACCAGCCGCCGTGAACTTGAAACCAACCCTATACCAACCCGTCTGGCCAGCGTGGTATAGTAGGCCAAACCCTCCTTTCTAAGGAGAGGCCTATGTTCAGCAGTGGACTGTTAGCGGCTGTTGATGATGATGATGATGAGATTGTGCATCTAATACAACGATCTGCATCTAAAGTGTGGGCTAGAACGAATTATTTTCTTAGCCGAATACAACGTGGTGTGGTGTCTATTGGGCGCTGATTTTCAGATAGGATCCTCAAAATGGGAACACATACACTCCCACATAAAAGAATAAATTAAAAAATAAAATAAAGTAATAAATAACAAAAAGAATAAAATGCAAATACCGACATTCTGATATTCCAGTTGGGATTTGTCTTTCCCCATTGTTTTTTGAACAATATTAATTTCACAATACTATTTTACTATTCACGTCCGTAGTAGAGATAAATTCTAATTAAATAGTTTCAAAAAGTTTACTATATACGGCAGACGTTATTAAAGTAATACAACTAAGCGATAACAATTAGAGATCCGTACATAATACTTGACTATGAACCCATGTTGAAATAAAAGTGTACTGTTTAGATTTTAATATTGATTCGTTAATCGGACTCTAAAATATTCTTAGTAGTCATTTTAATATTCAAGTAAAGTATGAAAATCATTGGAAATGACAATTAAAAATATTACGTTTGGTATTTATTAGCATATTTTTCAACAAATTCAGTTTTTTTTTTTTGAGATTGTTGAAAGACCCATACATAACTTGTGTTTTATATACTACATTTTTAGACTAAGGGTCCCAAAAGACTCAAAAATATTACTGCGCTGCTGACAGGGTCGCCATGTACGGAAGACAACACTAATTGCTTTTGTATTGGTTCTAAATTGAAAACACGACAAAATGATGAATAAATACTGCGATTTATTATTTATTAATGATTTTCATGTCATCTCCCTCACAGTAGATGTAGACAAAAGTATATATATACAGTAATATAATAAACATACACTTTCTTTAAAGCGTTACTATCAGATCCCATATACGAGCAATCTGTAGACTAGGTATACTAAGCGATCGCTAGAGACACAAAAGGTATAATTTAATAATTGTTTTAGGATGCTGTTGGGACTGCCGCGTTTTTGTAGTGCATCCGGGATGTTCGCTACAGCGTGAACAAACCATTACTACGCACTTATCCGCATTAACCAATACCAATTTGCTGATAACAAGAATGCGGTCGAGTTCCCATAGTATCCTAATTATGCTAAGCAATAGACTTGATGTTTCCTGGCTGCGTCAAGAAATCAGAATTTCAGTGCGCCTGGTCTCACATATACTTAAATTAGGCTACTTACACTGGTCTTATCTAACTAACATATTAGACCTCGTTGCCATCCAATAAACAATTATCTATGCCCATGTTCAGAACTCAATTATTCTTTTCGTCTATACTATAGATGGTTCTTGACATTACTGTCATATCAGAGTACACGTTACTATCTGTATAGCGATATGTTTTCTTAGTTATGAAATTTTAATAAACAAGCAATAAATTATAGTTGTAAAGCACTATTATACTTGGTAGAAAACTATGTTTAAATTTTCACTAAGTATATACTAATATGCTATCGCCACTATGAACATTTCTTAAATCAAATTTAGCATCCAAAGCTTTGTTTCATGGATTTGCTAAATGGATAATAAGGATGGAAATCCAACTAAACCTGATTCGTCAGCTAAAGAATCTCAAGAACCCAAAACTCAGGATACTCGTGAAGCACAAAATGCCCTCAGTCCAGTGCCATTGGAGAAAGAAACAATTGGCGAGTCCAGTAAAGAAGAGAATTCCAATAGTTCTCTCTCAGAGGTTTTTATTATCTTCCTAGCCTTTATTGTTCCTAAGATTATTTGGCGTTTAACAACACAACACGTAAAAACAACACTTTTAGCCCAACCCGGGATTTGAAACCGAGACCTCTTGACCAACAGCTAGAATAACGAGGAACGCGTATATTTTTTTGTGGATTCTAAATAAGTGAGCAATGCAAATAAAATTACATTTGATTGCAGGATTTGGAGTTAGATGCGGATGTGTTGGAAGATGTATTATTCTTTATTGGAGATATGGGACGTTACCAGAAGCTAATGTTTCTTGGAATGTTGCCATTCACAACATTTTATGTGTGGGTCTACTTAGTGCAAATATTAATAACTGTTACACCCGAGAAATATTGGTGCAAAATCTCTATATTGAGTGCATTGCCTATGGAGCTGAGGTGAGCCATAAGATTGACATGGATTATTATCAGGTCAAACGAAAGTCATATTCCCAAGTTTTAGGGAAGCCGGAAGGGTTACTTTTAATTTAACTTTAAAATAAAGAAGCTAAAAAAGAGGAGACCAGTAAAGAAAGACAGACTACATTGCTCGTAAATCCAACTGGAGATCTTTTAATGATTGCTTTATAATTTCAAAACGAATAATTCAAACTTAATACGATCAACTCACTGGCGTATTACATTACAGACGAAATTTGTCTGCACCGGGAGCTGCAACAGGTACTTGGGACAAATGTCACACCTTCGACACAGATTGGAATCAAGTCTTGAACTCTTTGTCCCCACCGGCAGCTGAAACACGTAAGATACCATGCCCAAATGGATGGGAGTTCGAATTTACCGATATACCTTATGCAAGCGTGGTTGTTGAGGTAATTGAAATATTTTATTAATAACTACTGTTTGATACATATTTGCAGATCATATAGTTGTCGTATTTTTAAGGTTCTGTAGTTCATGATGAACCCTTATAGATTCGTTATGTCCGTCCTCAATTTACCGCCCAAACGGTTGCTGCTAAAAAGATGAAACTTTGTATGAATATTTGTTGTGATTACGTAGACAATACGTTACAATAAAATTACCAATAGGGGTACCTCCCCTACACCTAAATGTGAGAATATTTATTTTTCTAGCGTCTTTTAAAAACATTTCGAGGTTGCTAAAACCATTTTTCAATTTAGGTATCCGTTTGCGAATTATTCAACCTTAAAGCGCACCATTTTGCAAAGCTAAACGGCCATCTCAAAAAATACGAAAAAAAAACAAGTAGTCCATATATTGAACTTTAAAGGAAAAATACAACGGTTTCGATAACTTTTAAGGGTCTAACTTGTAAAATGCACCGACTTGGAAAACTTCGAACAAAATAATAAAGTAATAATAAGTAAACATAACAATTATCTATTGGACACGATTTTAAATCCACCTACCAGTATAGGTGACTACGGAACCCTATTTTATGCGTGGTCTGACACGCACTTGGCCATTTTTTTTTAAGAGTACAGCTCGATTTGTACGTATATTAATAAAAATCTCACTCCTTTCGATATGACAGAGAGGTTGGTTGTGCAATCAAGCAGCGTATGCGCCGACCGCTCAGTCTTGCTTCTTCGTTGGAGCCTTGGTGGGTGGCTTAATATTTGGATGGGTCGCTGATAATTTTGGCCGAATTCCTGCATTGGTTGGTGAGTATTGTTAGCTGAAGAGGTAATGGTTTAAATCTGTAGTTTGTTTAACCGTTCTCTTCATATTAAGAAGACAACGCCCGATTTTAATACAGACTAGCTGACCCATGCCCACTTCGTTGGACATAACTTAAATATAAAAGTTATACATATGCTGTCGTTGACTTTTTTGTAGGCGTTTTCAAGCTCCACATCTTTTCTTCTTTCTTCTTTCATAGTTAAGGCAGCGTTCGTAAGAAACGCTTTCATTCGACCGTTTTTTCTCCGATTCACTTTCCAAAACGGACTACCACGTAAAAGCCTCTTTATTTTTCGGTTTTTTATATAATCTATGACACTCAGCAATAATGTGGCTTTCTATTGGTGAAATAATTTTTAAAATCGGTTGAGTAGATCCCGAGATTAGCCCTTACAATTTAACAAACACACAAACTTTACTTCTTTAACAACAACAACTTCTGGAACAACTCACATGGAAAATGCTTGAGTTGGTCACTTGTCTTTTTTTTCTTTTTTTAAAAGACAACTCCCGCATTAGGATTATAAAGCCTTTGTCGCGGGGGACTTTACAAACATACATGAAACGGACACAAAGAACACCCAGACTCAAAACAATAATTTGTGAGTCACACAGTGTTTTCCTACGTAGGATTTGAACCCACGACACATGGCGAAGTAGGAAACGGCGTGGCAACCACTTAAACCACTTTTTTTTCGTGTGTAAAATCATTATGGACCGTCACCCCACCAGGGGTTACGGCGGGGTGGTGTGTCGGACTCGAACAGACTAAAAACCACACGGTGTGCCCTCTGCGTGACCCACGATGTTACCCGCTATTATTTTTGAAAATCACGGGTAACCCCGGGGAGCGAAGCTAGTCTATTAAAATTAACCTTAATTACTGCTTGGGTCAACATCAGCTTTCAATCTATCGAAATTATATTAAAATCGGTTCAGCCGATCCGGAGATTAGCCGGAATAAACAGACAGACAAACAGATAGATAAACATTCTAAAATTGCATTTTTGATGTCAGTTTCGTATAAACTTTGATTTGCATTTAGTAAAAAAAAACTGATAGTTTGAAATTATATACAGAGACTCCAAAATTATTTAATTGTATATATGTATAGCACGGAAAGCCGTCGGTCCCGGTTGTCATGAACATCTATGGCAATCATTATTGGGAAGTCAGTGCCCTCAAATATACTGACAACTAGTTCAATCTTCGAATTTCAGTTCTCCCTTAGGGTTGCGGAGGTCCGATGCCAGTCGCTTGCGGAAAAACTGAAATTCAGATAAAACCGGTTGAACTAGTAGTCGACCCCAAATAAACTTGGGAATAAAGGCTCGGAAGATGATGTATATTAATATTATTTCTGTTTGTAATATAAGGAGCAAACTTGATCGGCGGTATAGGTGGGATATCAACGATCTACACGACTGGTGTGTGGGATTTTATCTTGTGTCGCTTTATCGTCGGCCTATCATTTGACAACTGCTTCATGATTCCGTACATTTTGAGTAAGTACAATTTTTGCATTAGTTGTAATCAGCGCCATCTAGCTTTAGAAGAGCCATACTTACACAATAGGTGCCGGCTCGAGGGCAATATTATCTGGCTTCATAGAATACCAAATTCAAAATCGTCGTTGCATTTAACCACGTAAAAATCTTCGACGGAACAATTATCAATTATTTCTGACGCTCTTTTGACGTCGTATAACTTGTTGTAGTGTACATATTTCATACATCTGACACCCGACGCCTGCTAGTCCCAAACTAAGCAGGGTTTGTATAACTATGGGTGCTAGGCAACGGATGGATGAAAAAACTTTCTTTATACACACACAACAGAATCTAGTCCAAAACTAAGCAGAACTTGTATTATGGGTACTAGACAACTGATATAACACTGATATAATACACAAACATGCTTTTTTTAGAAATACATACACATTATGCATAGAAAACACCCAGACTCCGATATAAATACCTGTGGATGACACAAACATTTTGGTATGACCCGGGAATTGAACCCGAGACCTTAGCATTCGCATATGCTTCTAATTCACCACCGAGCCAGACCCGTATCCTATATAGACAAATATTGTAGATCAGATATTGCACTACACCACCGAGATATTTTACTTTCAGTTCTAGAATATGTTGGACCTGGTCATCGCACCTTCGTGGCGAATATGCCAGTGGCTATATTCGGAGGTGCCGCTGGCGTCTCTCTTCCATGGATAGCCTATTTTGTAGCTGACTGGCGAATCACACTATGGATAACTGCTGTTCCTATGTTTGGCGCTATAATTTCGCCATGGCTGATGCCAGAAAGTGTTAGGTAAATTAAAATGTATTAAGTTTTTCAATCATTTATGTACATATATAATTTACTAGCTGCGCCCCGCGATGTTACCCGCGTATCATTATGGTTGCTATGCAAGTGTGTTATGCATAGCAACTTGTGAAGTATTGACAGGAGATAAACAGAATGTTAAACAGTGATATATTTTGACATCTATGATTTAATATATTTTTATAATCACTTACCTAGCTTTCGCCCGTTGATCTTGATTATTGCAGTAAAAAGTAGCCTATGTGTTATTCTGATATATAAGCTATATTACTGTAAAGTTTCATCCAAATCCGTTCAGTAGTTTTTGCGTGAAAGAGCAACAAACATACATATACACACACACAAACTTTTATAATGTTAGTGATATGTAAAGTGTTCCGTTACTGGCTGACTGATAGACAACGCACAGCAGAAACTACTGAAAGCAGTAAGCTGAAGTTTGACATGCTTGTTCCTAGAAACTCCTCAAGAAATACACATATAGACGAGCACTAAGACATGATCTTGGAAAAATCCAATCAAAAAGGAAATCAAAGTTGAAGATCAGAATAACAAGTGGATGAAGTCGCGGGAGAAAGCTAGTTACAAATGAAACAAGTTAACTACAATTAACAACAAAGATGATAGTAAGCCACATTTACAGGACTGCTGAAAAGTCATGCCAGCAAGAATGCTTTTCGTATGGGACATATGGTCCGTATAGACCTCAGTAATGAGTTTAGCTTTACACACAAAAAACATCAAACGAAAACTCTATGCCTAGAAATCTAGGGACCTAATATCAGTCTGAAATTGGTGCCCCTAATAATTAGGTATAGACAAAAATTTAGCAAGACTAATTGAAGCCAGTTGCTAAGTAAGGAGTTTTCATTTGATGTTATTGTGGAGTCGTCATATATATTTCAAATGTTTTGTGCTTACCGAATCCTTCAGGGCACACGATTCTGATCCGCCGTGACTACGTAAAGTGAAAATTTATAGATCTTAAAATTAAGAGACACAATATATAAAACTAAGAGAAATAAAACGTTGTAGAAAATGAATTAATCTTGAATGATCATCCAGGTGGTTAGTCAGCCGCGGTCGTGTCGATGACGCTGTCAAAGTACTACGAAAGTTCGAGAGAGTCAATAAAAATAAAGTACCAGATGAAGTAATGCAACGATTTATTGTGAGTTATATTTTTGTCGTATCTGTCGTGTGATGACGGATAGTCTCTGTCCGTGTGATGACGGATTAGGAACACAGAGTATTGTCACCATCCTTTTATCCCGTTATGTTCAACGGGGCAACAATACTGCGAAGAGAGCTAAAACTTGACTTATTACTATAATTATATTATTTATAGTCTACTATATCACCGGCATCGTGCCGCAGGGCGTCCTACACTACGTTTGCCTAATCGCGGTGTCCATTCTAGCCGACGATTTGATTTTATTTGAGGAGGGTGACTGGCGGCGGATGGATGCGGACTGCCCAAGGCGTTCCTTGGGGAAGACCTTCGTCCAGCAGTAGACGGTGATAGGTTGACACTATATATCACCAAATTATCCTCATTGTGAGTACAGACAATGCAGCATGGTGATTCACACTATGGCGGCTTAGTGAGATCCTCCTGCATTATTTGACCTCCGACCTCACACACACCAATGCAATACTATAACACGAATGCTGTTACTTTCAGGTTGGTCTTTTGTATGTTGGTGTTACCGCATCGGTCGAGTCGGCCCATTCGTGCTAAATCTGCATGGCTCTACTGATACTACCTATTACATCCTACTACATAAGGAATAAGGGCCACAGCACACTAGCTACTTTTCTTAAAATGTGTTGGCTGTAGTTTATTGATATGTAAATTCATTCCATTCGCTTACTTGCAATCTAAGTTCGTGTGTAACGATGACACGCGATGCGATATGTCATACATTAAACCATCAATAGTTATTAAAGGAAACCTCTCTTGGTTATTAATTTCTTTTTTCGACAGACAACATCCAAGAAAATGGGATCAAAGAAAATGAAGTCATTTTTTAATATATTCCGCAGTAGGTTGTTGTGCAAAACAATGATCTACATGATTGTTGTGTACGGCTCTGCTGCGGTTATCTACGACACTTTGGTGCGCGTCACTCAAATGTTTGGACTCGATTTCTTCATTACCTTCACCATCAATGTGGCTATTGAGATACCGTCTGTTCTACTACTCACTTTGCTACTGGACAGGTTCGAACCTATATCAGTATTATAAACAACAGTCTCTTAATTTCATTTTTTAATTTAGCCCACCAAAGTGACTCTGCTCTGCCTGATGGAAAGCATGAGTAGAATCCAGGAGTAGGGGACACATCCGCACGCATTGTAAGGGTCAACAATACAGCATAGTGATCCATACCATGGCGGCTTGTACACACTATGTTCTTTGACGGACTTAATACTTACAGCATTATCCATCAGCCCAATATTGTATGGTGCCAAAAAACAAGAATTAGCTTCATTCTGATTTCAATGTGTATCAAAAGAAACATACTATGTAATGTATAGGTTTCTTGTATATTTCATTATTTTCTACGATATCTGTCTCCGGATTTTTTACTGCCACTGCGAGGTGGCTGCCTAGAATATACTTTAAATATTGAAAAAGACTCTTGACAATAATATCGGTCAAAATTAGCTAAATGACACTTTTGGACTTGT
Source organism: Phragmatobia fuliginosa (assembly GCA_932526445.1). Lineage (NCBI taxonomy): Eukaryota > Metazoa > Arthropoda > Insecta > Lepidoptera > Erebidae > Phragmatobia > Phragmatobia fuliginosa. The sequence goes on along the minus strand of OW052058.1, from coordinate 4,352,469 downwards.
AAGCTTTACTCCTCATCAGATTCTATTTCTCTTTTACAGACTAGGCCGTAGGCTTATCACTGGTGGTACTCTCTTTATGGGAGGAACAGCCTTATTTATCGCAATGCTGGTGCCCAAAGGTAAGGGAAGGATCCTTGAAGTTTACGAGTAACACATGTCGATTTATTTTTATTAAAATTGATAACCAACAGTGATTATTTTATAGGATTGGCGCGAGTAAGTCTAGGTGTGGTGGCAAGATTTTTGATAAACATATCCTTCACAGTGCTGTGCCAGTGGGGCACAGAGATATTACCAACGCCATTCCGCGCTTCTGGATCATCCTTCCTTCATATGACTGGTTTCGCCACGAGTCTGTTGTCTCCTTTTATTGTATACTCGGTGAGGTGCTGATAATCTATACAAATAAATAAAGTTAATAAATAATAATAATAAATATTTCGTACATCTTACACACAACGCCATCTAGTCCCCAAACTAAGCAGGGCTTATATTATGGGTAACTAGACAACTGATATAAATACATTTTGTAACTGGTCGTTACTTTGTTACTTTATTACTGGGGCTGCGTGTGTGTACAGAGAGAAATAATACGTCTACGAACAACTTATTTAAATTTATTAATTACGACTGTATACAATATATATGGGTGTGCTGTAGTACGGTATACAAGACGACCACGGGACAACTGTGAAACTGTGGTTCACAGCGCACTACAGTACCGATAACTCAAAACATTGCGTCAGCATTCCCGCAACACTATTTCCCTCTTTTTTTAAAAAAAAATATTTATATTTTTTTCACAACACAAAATCTAAATTCCAACCAGTATATTTATCAAACAATATTTCTTGTAAATTTACTTTGTTCACAAAGGTGACATCATGTTTCTGCTCAATCAACAGTTTGCAACTTAATATGAGTACTATGCTATGTATTGTTATGCGATAAGCCTGTGAATACATTCCAACATTGTAATAGCGACAAAAGTTTTAACATTCATTATCACGCTATTTAAAATTTAGATATCAGCAGCGTACTTAAATATTAATTTACCATGACTTTAACACAATTATTTATTCTTATATTACGCTTAATAAATAATATGTTTGGGTTACATTTTGCTATCCTTTCTTGACGTCGTTGTGGCCGGACACCAACAACACAAACCATGCAGCTTGTTCTATGACCGAATAGCAAAATATAACACGCACTATTAAATCGTTACAAAATAATTTCAATCACAAACACACTTAATAAAATGAATGCACGAAGATTTCTCGATCAAATAATCAGTAATACTATAATAATTATCATAACGATACCAATCATATTCCACTTGTTATTTACTTGAGCTGTGCTGGATATATTTTCGTTAACAACAACTTTGTCCTTTGTCTGATAGTTGCCCATTTCCTAATTAATCAACTACGACGTACAGGTATCAAACACTAAATGAATTTATAATACATTTTCTATTTCATATCACCACGTAATTATATAACCAAATGTCCTAGTTAAATTATTGTCTAATCAGCAAAATTAATTGTTACAAATACTTCATCGGCTTTTTGCTGACTCGTCCTGTTCTCGTAGTATAACCAAAGCTACTGGGTTCGGGCGTTTGAAAAGTTACTTTTTTCTGAACTTTTTGACAGACAGTTTTACCACTATTATCTGCTACTTCCGGTTGTACATTATCCTCTGCTAACATAAATGCAGGTTTAAGACGGTCTATAGAAACTCTAAGTTGTCTGTCTGGCAATTGTACACAAAAAACTTTATCAGTTCTACTAATGACGCGATATGGTCCGTCGTTAGGAGGTTGTAACGGTTTCCTTACTGCGTCATTTCGAACAAAAACATAATCGCACGTATACAAACCTTTATGCACAAAAATTTTACGTGATGATCTATTTTCTCTACTAGACGGTTTATATTCGTCAATAACTTCTTTTAACTTGCTAACGTAATCATTATCATCACACGATTTTACATTGCTTACATCATAAAAATCACCAGGTAATCTAATATTATTACCATACAACATTTGTGCAGCGGTTACGCCTGTATCTAACCTAATTGTCGTGCGTAATCCTAACATTACAGTTGCCAGTTCATCTACCCAAGACTTATTGCTTAAACGAGCCGTAATTGCAGTTTTCAACGATCTATGCCAACGTTCTACTGTTCCGTTGCACTGAGGATGATACGGGGTGGTTCTTGACTTTTTAATTCCCATTAATAACATTAGTTGTCTAAATAAGTTACTTTCAAATTGTCGACCTTAATCGCTTGTAAGTTTAACTGGACAACCAAAACGACTAATCCAACCCTCGTATAACGTCTTTGCGACTACTTCTGCAGTCATTTCCTTTATAGGAAAAGCTTCTGGCCAACGTGTAAATCTATCCACTATGGTTAAACAATACCTATATCCTTCAGCTGTGATTGGCAAAGGACCTATTAAATCTATATGTATATGCTCAAAACGTTTCGTAATCTCAAATTGTCCTAAATTAGATACTGTATGCTTCTGTATTTTCGCTCGTTGACAATTTATACATGTTTTGGCCCAATTACCGATGTCTCTATTCATATTTGGCCAAAAATATCTATCTGCTATTATCTTTCTACTAGCTCTAATGCCTGGATGGCTCAAGTTATGTATCGAATCAAAAGCTAAACGCCTAAAGTGTTCCGGTAAATAAGGACGTATGTTATTAGTAGATGTTTCGCAAACAACATGCTTATTGGGTACATTTAAAGTTACACGCTTAAATATCAACTTACAGTTGTTATCCGATTCACTAAGAATTTTTGCAAGCTGTTCGTCGACTTCCTGCGCAACTGCCAGTTCTGCGAAGTCGATAATCGTGGGACTTGTTATTGTTTCAATTCTAGATAATGTGTCCGCTACAATACTATTTTGACCACTAATATGCCTTATATCAGAACTAAATTCACTAATAAACATGATTTGCCTGATCCGCCTTGATGTTTCTCTATTTGTACCTGATTTCGTAAATGCAAAAGATAAAGGCTTATGATCAGTATAAATAATTAAATTTTGACCTTCAATTAAATAACGAAAATGAATTATGGCTAAATAAATTGCTAAAAGTTCTCTATCATACGTGCTATATTTCTTTTGCACTTCTGTTAACTTTTTAGAAAAATAACCTAAAGGTTTCCATTTGTCAGCAATTTTTTGTTGTAATACTGCACCTACGCAATTGTCTGACTCATCTGTCATTAATGAGAACGGTGTGTCTATAGATGGATAACCTAACAATGCAGCATTTTTAAGATCTTCCTTACATTGTTCAAAATTTTGTTCGGCCTCTATTGTCCAATTAATTTTACTTTTATCTTTACGTTTAGAAGAACTTAAATACTTATATAAATGTAATTGGTGGGCTGCCGAATGCGGTATGTGTGCTCTATAAAAATTTAACATACCCATAAATCTTCTTAGTTCCTCAATAGTGCTAGGTTTTGGAAAATCAATAATAGCTTTCACCTTATCCGTTAAAGGTATTATTCCTTCAGTTGTGACTTCGTAACCTAAAAAATCTAATTTTGTCTTTCCGAAACTACATTTAGCGAAATTAATTGCTATCCCATACTCGTTAAATCTTTCAAAAACTTTAAGTAAATGCTGTTTATGCTCGGTTTCATTTTCTGAGGCAATTATTACATCATCCAAATAATTAAATAAAAAATCTAAACCTTGTAAGACGGTGTGGTGCATAAAGCGCTGAAAAGTTTGCGCTGCATTGCGCAATCCGAAAGGCATTCGCATAAATTCAAATAACCCAAAAGGTGTTATGACAGCCGTTTTCTCAATGTCATTTTCGGCTACGGGTATACAATTATATGCTCTATTTATATCTAACTTCGTAAATATTTTCTTATTCGACAAATTATACATAAAATCATGAAGACGGGGAACTGGATAACGATCCGGTTTAGTAATCGAATTTAAACGTCTATAATCACCGCAAGGTCTAATATTTCCATCCTTCTTTGGCACGATATGTAAAGGACTTGCCCAAGCGCTATTACTTGGCCTACAAATCCCAAGTTCTTGCATAACTTTAAATTCATTTTTAGCTTTAACATACCTGTCTGGTGGTAGCTGCCTACTTTTCACGTGCACTGGTGGTCCTGTGGTCTCTATGTGATGACAAACGCCATATTTAGGTGTCTCCTTATATGAAACAGGCTTAGTTAACTCGGGAAACTTACATGATAAATCTTAATAAGGACAATTATCAACAATTGTCTTTACAGTGGACTCAGTTGAACTCGAAATGGTACCTCTAATGCCTAAATTAGTTAACTGATCGATTAATCTTCGTCCGTTCAAATCAATTAACAGCTTATGCTTAGCTAAGAAGTCAGCACCTAATATTGGTTGCTGTACGTCCGCTAATATAAATAACCAACGGAAAACTCTTCTAAGGTTAAGATCTAACTCTAAAAAATGCGTACCATATGTATTAATCTCGGTTCCATTCGCGGCATACAATTTATAACGTACATTATTTTTATTACCTTTAATATATGCTATGCTGCGGGGTAGCACAGACACATTAGCACCGCTATCCACTAAGAAAGTTAAACCTGTTTTCCTGTCCATCACACAAAGACGGTTGTTAGAATCTACGCGGCCACAACCTCCCGTCGTCGGCTGCACCGATGTTAGTTTTCCGATGGCTTGACATCTTTCTTCCAGTTGCACGGCTGGACGCACTTATTTGCCCGATTCTTGTATCGATAATGATAGTAACACAACCAATTGGGATCTTCAGGTGTCTTCCCACGCGTCCTTGACTCTGATGACGATCGCGATCTTGATCCGTAACGCCTTCTGTTACCTTTCTGCCAGTGCCTTCTTGATCTAGTTTCTAATTTTTCAAGTCTTTCGCTTATTTTATCAAGGTGGGCTATTACCAAATCGTCTTTATTCAAGGTCAGCGATTTTCCTTCCACCGCAGCGATACTGGGTATTGGCGTCGCGGTCTCCATTACCTTATCCACGATAGTTGCTAATTTTTCTAAATCATCTTCATTTGTCACAGCCAATACTCCTCTGACTGATCATGGTAGGTGATTTTGCCACATCACCACTAGTGTCTCGTTGGTGACTCTATTGCGAGCTAGGTCCTGCATTTTTCTCAATAACTGCGATGGTTTCTGGTCTCCTAACTCCATTTCGCCTATTAGTTTCTTTACTTGTCGTTCTTCCGATTCCTGGTAAATCAATATTAATTTTTGTTTCAAATTTTCATACTTATTCTTTTCTGGCGGATTTAATAAAATTTCTGTGATCTGCTCTATAACTTCTTGGCCTAATTTCGATATAACGACTTGATATTTCGCTTCATCAGACATCTTCTGCGGTTGTAGTACTGCTTCTACCTGAATAAACCAGGTTTTCGGCGACTTCTTCCAAAACTCAGGTATTCTTGCCGTGACGGAGATAGTGGATAAATGATACTCTTCGGTGGCGATTTTTCTTTCTTCGGTAGGCATGTTTAACGTAATCACGACTCGTATAAGTACCGATATTAAAAACCAACACTACAGCACAAGTGAGTTGCCCGTTCTAAACAGTCTCAATCTGTACACAATATCACAAAAGTTCTTTTAAATTATCAAATCACGATTCAGTCGGGGTCACCACTTTTGTAACTGGTCGTTACTTTGTTAATTTATTACTGGGGCTGCGTGTGTGTACAGAGAGAACTAATACGTCTACGAACAACTTATTTAAATTTATTAATTACGACTGTATACAATATATAATGGGTGTGCTGTAGTACGGTATACAAGACGACCACGGGACAACTGTGGTTCACAGCGCACTACAGTACCGATAACTCAAAACATTGCGTCAGCATTCCCGCAACATACATAAACATACTTTTTATTTGTAAATACATACATATTATACATAGAAAACACCCAGACTCCGAAACAAATATTTGTGAATCACACAAATATTTAGTCCGACCCGGGAATCGAACCCGAGACCTCTTGATCAGCAGCCGCACACACTAACCACTAGACTAACAAGGCAGTCGAGTTGTCAAGTCAAGACAGTTGGAGTGTCTGTATGTATTAAATGAATGAGGTTTTTACTTAATTCGATACGGTACAAACATCAAAAAAGTTTTTTTTTTGTCTCCGAGTAATCTTTGGAAAGGCTGGGCTTTCTCTGGCAGAAATCTGATGACCTAAGGAGTAACTTAGGCAAAATTTTCAAAGAATAGCGTCGCTCCTCGGCGTTACTCACGATTTACAAAAACAAAAGCGGGTTAACACCGCAAGACACAGCTAGCTTTGAATATAATACCACAGGAATAATACCACATAATAGTACCAATAATACCGCTTTCTATAACCACATGTTTATGTGAAGTTGATTAGTGCACATTGCACAAGTGCTAAATTTATTTTCAGAATAGTGTTGATTTAGCTTAAATTTTGTCATGGAATTCAAACCACTTCAAAGATTGCCTTTATGTATTACTTGCTTTATTAACTTGCTTAAAAAAACTTGTGATTGAAGGGAGGTGAAGCTAGTGCAAAATAAAAGTGTAAAATATGTAAAAAAAAAGTTAGTTTTTCCACACCTTACCTTCCTTGTGCCGAAGACATTTAAAAGCAAATAAACCGTTTGAGGTTCTCTAATTCTATTAATCTTGTACGCGCAGGAAACATTGTGGGCGTCTTTACCACTACTTATTGTGAGCGTATGGGCGATAATAGACGCAGCACTTACTTTCCTGCTGCCAGAGACTAAAGGCCAAGAAATGCCTCAAACTATGGCCGACGCAGAGAAGATTATCGTTGACCAATCATTATGCAGGTACTATGTACTATATATATGTATACTTCTTCATTATATTTAAACAGTCAATTGTACTGCGACTGCTGAACATAGACTTTTCTAATAGCATGCAGCTTGGTGCGATTCTCAGCAGTCATATTTGATTTTCTATGTAGCCTCTTTTTAATATATTTAATCCTACCGAAGTTACTCCACTCTGCCTGATGGAAAGCACGAGTAGAATCAAAGAATAGGGGTAACCATCCTCATTGTGAGGGTAGGCAATGCAACATGGTGACCCATAGGTCAGATGTTTCTACATAATTTTCCCGGCCTCCGGAGGACGGGAGAATGATCCAGAACGCAATACGACAGCAAGAATGCTGTCATTATTAGGGTGGTCTTTTGTGTGAGATAGTACCACCGTTGATTCTGGACTTGTAGCTTTAATTCGAATTTTACATTAAATGAACCAGTATAAGAAGAATAAGAAGTAGTAAAGTAGCAATAAGAATGAATTTTGAGAGTTTATTTGTTAACACTAAAGGAACGTCGAGGTAGAAATAACACAGGGGTAGCATTGGATTAGCTCAAGACTTTGAATACTACTTCGTAAGATATTTTAGATAGTAGGCTAGTGCCAAATCGAGAAATACTTACTAATATTATAAATTCGAAAGTAACTCTGTCTGTCTATCGCGTTGTTACACTAAAACTACTAAACTGATTTAAATGAAGTTTGCTACACAAATAGTCTAGAGCCTGAGAAAGGACATATGCTAATAGGTGAAAACTGATATTTAAATATGTAAAGACCAATTTTGATAATTTACTATCAGCCCTCTAAGTAATGGGTAATGTTTATGATGTCACCTAAATATAATGTCATTTACAGACGACCTGAAGCGAAGGCGTTCAAACGATCAATAAGCAAGATATTGAGCTCAACATTTGGTGATACCATTCATCGTGATCCATCCGGCCGGGTGAGCCGACTAAGGCTACATTGAACATCTTCAGTGGATCAAGACGGTTCTCAATTGTGATGGATCAAATACTAAAGCAATGTCTGAAAACAATACTTGGCTAGAAGTAAAAAAAGGCGATATTTTTGTAGAAGTAGCTGTTACAGGCACGGTTTTAAGTGAAGTTGTGCGGTGTGATGTGATTAATGCATGTCGAAAGCTACAATTTTGTAAATCGTAGTGTGAATATACAGTGTCAATATATAGAACTTTAAGTCATGGTGTATTATTATTCTCCTAACCGATTTCGGCTTCACTGGTCAGTGACAATGCAGACCAGTCATTAGATTTAAGAAACACAAGAGCACTCATTCAGGTAGACCGACATGAATGGGAGGAACCGATGGCTACGTGTGCTCTTGGCACGAGTCATGGTGTTTAATACTGATAAATGTTCAGTTCTAGTTACTTTTTTTTAACTGTAAATATACAAAATAAGCAGTATTATCTGCAATGATACTTGAAAACGTTTTTACTATAAAAATAGGGGTAGTAGGCTTTAGCGGTCGGTACCTGCGAGTGGAATGTGTGTGTCGCTAGCTGGCTGAGACTGGAATGACGGTCATCGCTGCGGGAGAGGACAAGATGGCGCTGTTGATCTGCTTCCTTGAAGGCTGTTTCCAATCATGTCGGGGTCACCACTGTGGAGGAACGGGTGTCGTGTTTCTCCAACACAAAGGGAGGATCCTCCGACCAGGCGAAGTGATCGTGCCTGGCTACTGCCCAATACTTGATGTTGGGATGTGATATACATATGTATATGCTAATCGGTGCGAGAATGTCTCTTTCGCGATTCAGGATTAGTAGTTACTCCTTAGAGATCGTTACGTGTTTTCTTCGTAGTTCAATGGTTCCTCGGTAGATGGCGCTGTTGTATGTTATTCGCTTGCGCTGTATGTGGAAGTCGCCGCATCTATCCCAATATTACCCTGTATACGTAGTATCATGGTTTCCTTATATAATCCTCGAAAAGTATAAACAAAGATTTGGAAAATAGTAGGTAGTATTTTATTTATGTTGCTATTTACTTTCTCACAGTTATATCTATCTCAATATTTATAATTCCTTTCTGTGCTTGTTACCTAACTCCTCTTAAACAGTTGAACTGGTCAATTTTGGTGTATTCAGTATCCTCCTTACTTCGCTACGAAATTCACCGGGTCAGCGTTTATCATTTTATTCTTGTGTCACGTTGAGCTCCAAAACTACTGACCTTTTAGGCTAAGTACACACGAAGCGTTTTTATCCCGTGCCCGCTGCGGTTGCGGGCCCGCAGCTTCCGTAGAATGCAGATTTATATTTAAAAAATTAAAGCACTACTCACGACGCGTTTTACCCCCGCAGTGTGCGCGGTTGTTTGCGGCTCCCGCTGCACCGGCGGACAACCTGTAGAACCGCGCGGGTCGCGGTCGCCCGCACCCTTGGCGGTCTGAACCTATACTGAATATTACCGCCTATCTTGCAACCGCCTATCTTGCGATCATTGCCCGCAAACGTGGCGGTCGAATATCGCAACCGCGACGGCTGTGTAACCGCACAAATAACCGGATTCGTGAGTATAGAAATAAAACCGTAGTCCCACCACCGCAGCGGGCACGGGAGAAAAACGCTTCGTGTGTACTTAGTCTTATTGCGTGTTTACCCTGGGAGCCAATGAGACGACACGTTGATTGTAATGCTTTAATAATGACTCTGTTATCTCTGTAAGACTCCAACTAATTTTACTTAAACTAAAGCTTATATACAATGTAATATGTAGACAATTTTAGGTGGGGCGCTACTATGAAATATTATTTACTTAATTGCTTAATTGACAATATGTTGTTTGTTCTTCCTTATTTATAATATTATAATATTACTATTGTTTGGCGGCACGTACGTTAACTTCAGTAAAACAATTATTTAATCACGTAGCCGTGTAAAGATCTATACTACTATTTTGCTGTGGCTTCGCCATAGATATTCCCCCTCTGAAGAGAAGAAACATCCTTATACCTTGTAAAAAAAGGTGTGATGTGACTTTAAACTACGTTTGTGTCTCTGATTATAGTGGTGAGCCTCTTCTCTATCTTTTTGGCTGCGGATTTGCAAATGAAGACCATTGTAGCGATGCCACATATAATTATCCCTGCTATCGCCATGCCAATTATCCAGCTTCGCATTCCTTGTACTTCTGAGGCTACCTGGGAGTGCAGCTTTGACCAGTCTTCTGTTGTTGGTGTATTGTTCTGCACCATGTAGATTCCTAGCAGCTCTCTATCATAGGTAGAGTATTTTGTTTGGGCTTCACTAAGTGATTTGGAGAAAAAAGCTATTGGTTCCCATTTTGTTTTTCTTCGCTGCTGTAGTACAGCGCCTGCGCATTTGAGACTAGCATCTGTCATTAACGCTATTTGTGCGTTGCTGTCCGGATATGCCAATGTAGTTAATTGTCGAATGTCCTGCTTGCAGCTTTCAAACGCGTGGTTTGATTCCGTATTCCACTGGATAACCGTCTTATCGTTTTTCTTACTATTAATTAAATATTTATTTAACGGTGCCTGATGCTTTGCTGCGTGTGGAATACTGCTTCTGTAGAAATTAATCATACCCAAAAAACGTCGTAACTCATTTACCGTTTGTGGTTTAGGGTAATTGTTTATAGCTTGAATCTTTTCCATAGTAGGAGTCAACCCTTGGCTCGTTATATGATAACCGAGGAAATCAATCTCCGACTTGGCGAATTCACATTTGCTTGTATTTATTGTTATACCGTTTTTATGTAGGCGCTTAAACACCTCCTCTAAGTGTTCATAATGTTCCTTAAGGTTATTTTTCTTGTCAGCGATAAATATGTCGTCCACATATACAAATACGTAGTCCAAGTCTCTGAATATAGAGTCCATAAATTTTTGGAAGGACTGTGCTGCATTTCGCAACCCGAATGGCATTCTGATGAATTAAAAAAGTCCAAACGGGGTTATTATCGCTGTTTTCTCTGGTTCAGCAACGGGCAGTATGTGAAAAGCTTTCTTTATGTCTATCTTGCTGAATATTCCTTTTCCGCTTGCTACATACGTGAAATCGAGTAGCCTTGGCAGCGGGTACCTGTCTGGTACTGTTATTTTATTTAGTGCGCGGTAATCTCCGCATGCTCTCCATTCGCCATTCTTCTTCTTGACTAAATGGAGTGGCGATGCCCATTGACTGCTTGAAGGACGGCATATTCCCATGTCCATCATATCTTGGAATTCTTGTTTTGCAATCCTGTATTTGTCAGGAGGTAATGGACGTGCTCGCGTAAATACTGGGAAACCCTTTGTTATTATTTGATGCTGTACTCGGTGCTTAGTCTGTAGATTCATTGATCTAGGCTTTGTAATATCTTCATATTTCTCTAATAATCCCTTTATTGGTTCCTGTAGAGAAGCGTTTATAGATCGCACGGATGCAATTTTTGTTCTTACTATTTTGGCAGGCGTTTTCAGACCTGTTTTTTTATCGATCAGTTTTTTTCCGTGTATATCCACTAATAACTGATAATGATTCAAAAAATCAGCTCCCAGGATTGGCATCTTGACATCGGCAATGGTAAATGTCCATTTAAAGCTTCGGCGCAGTCCTAGGTTAAGCGTTAAAGTGCGTTCCCCATATGTATTTATAGGGGTCCCGTTTGCGGCGAATAATTGGTATTCGCATGCTTGGCTCTTCTTATTTGTGCTATTTATAACCGAAATGTTAGCACCCGTGTCGACTAAAAATCTATAACCACTGTTTGAGTCAGTTATAGTTAGACGGTTTGCTGGGTGGATAGCACAGAGGCCCGTCGTATTCTGTGCTAATTTTAGTTTTCCGATAGCCTGTTATTTTTAATTGTATTCCATGAACAAGGCTTATTGCATCTATATGAATCCTGCTTGAACCGATTATGGAAATAACATAACCCATTATGTGAGTTTCTGTGGCGCGACCTTGACCGTGAATGTGGCGTATGTCGTGTTTGGTATTTGCTGCGTTGCCTAGGTTGATGCTCGCGTATGCTGCGTAATGCATTTATTTCTATTCGCATGGCTTCAAGTTGTGACGTTATGTTTGTAACTAGGTTAATGTCAACCGCTGTTTCTTGAGTATTTCTTTTGTTGTAGGTCAAGTTTTCGTATATTTTATCGGCTAACTCGCTCAAGTTGTCTAACGACATATTGTTTGTAACCGATAATATCGCTGTTAGCGAAGCGGGGAGTTGCCTTAGCCACAGCAGGCGAATAGTGTCGTCGTTTATTTTTCCACATCCAGCTTCTTTCATTTTTCTCAGGAGCTGGGAAGGCGTCTGGTCTCCAAGGTCCATTTCTGCTAGTAGTCTGTGGAAACGTCGGTGTTCGCTCTCTTCGTAGCAGTTTATTAGACGTTCCTTGATGGTGGAGTACTTGTTTTCGCTGGGTGGGTTAGTTAATATGTCACTGACTTGATGGACGACCTCTTTTGGTAGTTTGGATATTACCATGTTATATTTGTAATCTTCGCCCTGTTTTTGTGGTGCTATTATTGCTTCAAACTGGGCGAACCATAAACGTGGGGAGTCTGTCCAAAATTGCGGTAGTTTGTCTGTGACGGTGATAGCAGCAACTGATTCGCACCCCGTGTCGCCTCTTGAAGGAGTTGTTGTTGGAGCCATTTTTGGGATGTGATAATTTCGTAATGCTATTGTTCTCTAGATTCACTGCTGAACACCATATAGGGTTCCGGTCGTCCCGGTATTATATCAGCACTAGAAACCAATAGATCACGTCGGGGTCACCAATTATTGCGTGTTTACCCTGGGAGCCAATGAGACGACACGTTGATTGTAATGCTTTAATAATGACTCTGTTATCTCTGTAAGACTCCAACTAATTTTACTTAAACTAAAGCTTATATACAATGTAATATGTAGACAATTTTAGGTGGGGCGCTACTATGAAATATTATTTACTTAATTGCTTAATTGACAATATGTTGTTTGTTCTTCCTTATTTATAATATTATAATATTACTATTGTTTGGCGGCACGTACGTTAACTTCAGTAAAACAATTATTTAATCACGTAGCCGTGTAAAAATCTATACTACTATTTTGCTGTGGCTTCGCCATAGTCTTACTGTTTTCTTTGCATGCGATTACGATAGGATAGTTGACATCACGCTTTAGACCAAATGGATTCAAGCTTGGTGGAAAAGAGACGACGCATCGTAGGTCACTGACATAGAGCATTACGGTAAGAGATAACGCTTCGTATTTGGCGGAAGGGGAAAATCGGAGTTCTCGCACGGTAGGGGCCCGCCTGCAAGCCACAGATGGCCCGAGGTGCGTCGGGGTTGCTTTCGAGGGTATACCTGGTTCCTCGACTCATAGTACCAGGCGTGCGGTTTTAGTCGGTTCGAGTCCGACATAGTCACCAACTGGTGGTGGGGATCTCCAAACACTGTTATGACCCGATAGCCGTGGTTATGACATCTGTTTGTGTGTGTGAAATTTTAGTATATATTTTTATATTGTTATGTGTTAGATATTAGTTATGAGAACAAATTGGTTTCCCATAAAAAAAAAATGTGAGCCGTCACGGGACGCCTGGCAGATGTGAAACATCGCCATTATTTTGTAAAAGTAATATGCAGAAAAGAACATATTGTAATAGGAACTAAATATGTCATAATGATAAAATAAAATATTACTAATTATTAAAACACACACTACTGCATATAGACTGTATATGTATACCATCGTATAGCGTGGCGACGCGTCGCCACGGCATGCGTCGCCACGCCAGAAATCGGTTTTACGTGCCGCTATAGATGTTTCACATCAAAAGATTATAGTGATTTGTGTGATTCACAAATATTTGTTTCGGGTTCTGGGTGGTTTCTATGTATAATATGTATGTATTTACAAAAGAAAAAGTATGTTTATGTATTTATATCAGTCGTTTAGTAGGTACCTGTAACACAAGCTCTGCTTAGTTTGGGACTAGATGATGTTGTGTGTAAGATGTACGAAATATTTATTTATTTATTACTAGCTGATGCCCGCGGCTCCGCTCGCGTTTAAGAGTTATAAAAAATAGATGTTGGCCGATTCTCAGACCTACCCGATATGGAGACAAAATTTCATACAAATCGGTCCAGCCGTTTCGGAGGAGTATGGCAACGAAAACTGTGACACGAGAATTTTATATATTAGACTAGCTGATGCCCGCGGCTCCGCTCGCTCGCGTTTTAGAGGTATCAAAAATAGTTGTTGGCCGATTCTCAGACCTACTGAATATGCATATAAAGTTTCATAAAGATCGGTCAAGCCGTTTCGGAGGAGTATGGCAACGAAAACTGTGAGACGAGAATTTTATATATTAGATATACTGTTGTGGAACTGTTACAAGGAAACAATTCTGTCTTACATGTTTTTTGCGAAACTTTAACCGTTTACGCAGGGCACGCGACGGTAGCTCTTAAGAGGGATAAAACCCCGATTTTGAAACATTCTTCATTGGTGGTCCGCTCCTGTAGAGCTTCTTAACCTGATGACATATAGCCTATAACCTTCGTCGTGCCCAGTCAATCACAAAACATCCTCTTTTCACATGTCTATAGTCCTTTAATCTTGTTGTCTGTTAGCTGGAAACGACAACTATCCACAACTATCACAATGACCGGTTAACGTCAAAGTGTCATATCGTAATCAACTTGTGTGTTGATTACGATAAATATTAAATTTAGTTTATGATTATCTAATTCACTAGTCGTTATATTTAAAAATTAATTTGTGTTGAAGTTTGGCCAATTAAAATTATTTACTACTTTAAACTTCGACAGAAATGTATAAAAGAATTACGTGCATCACATCTAGATAGCTACATTTTAATATGTATTAATTGCATTAAAATAATGTAATACGATACTTTTCTGCCAGCCCGAGTTATTTCATTATAAATGGATAACAAGGGTAAGGCTGAAAATGTGGATAAATCCGGCGCATCCACCCAAGCAACACCAACAACAGCTGATCAACAAACACAGACACCGCCAAACTTGCCACTATCCAACGTCGCCTCAATACCGCCTCCTAACAATCAAGATACCAACGTCGCGTCAACATCGTCTCCTAACGAACAAGTTATAACGTCTGTCGCCACAACATCGTCTCCCAATAATCAAGAAATTACCAACGTCGCCACAACATCCTCTCCTAACGACCAAGTAACAACGCCTGTCGCCACAACATCGCTTCTCAACGATCAAGGAACTGCGTCCCTAGATACAATATTAGCTCCCAACGATGAATTAATCACGTTCGTCACCACAACACCTTCACCCAATGGCGAAACGACCACCAGCTCAAACAAAAGTAAGACAATAACGTTTAAGGATTCGCCGAGTCCGTCTCGAGAACCTTCGAAAAACTCAAAGGTAAAACTGCTAAATAGTTTAAGTAGATTATTTACGAATTTACATACGGAGGCGCTCATAGGGCAACAATCACGGAGGGTAAAAGCAACGACGACGCAGTCAGTATTTAGGTACTGGCTGCGCGAATGGTTGACCGTTCGTGGCATGATATTTTATGAGCGATTCCGTGATTTGGGGGTCACGTTAAGCAGTCTATCTCGGTTGTTAACATAACAGTCGTGAAGCTTGGTAGGAGGCCTTCGGCTTTATACAAAAATAAATTGGTAAAATTTGTATTTCTTAAATTGAATTATGTAGTATATCAGCTCTATACTGTTGAACACTTACGTCAGACCTATATATCAAGCGTTAGTTCTCCGCGTTGGTGACCTCATCAGGATGCAGGATACACTATATCTGTCTAGATGCAGTCTCTACTCCAGAATCCTTTCAGTGCAGCGGTTATTAGTTCCATTACCTGTAGTCATCTTTTTTCCATCATAAATTTTCTATTTTCATTACTCGACTTGAGTGCCTTGTTGGTCTAGTGGATAGCCTATGCGGCTGCTGATCAAGAGGCCTCGGGTTCGATTCCCGGGTCATACCAAATGTTTGTATGATCTGCAAATATTTGTTTCTGAGTTTAGGGTTTTCTATGTTAAAAGTAAATATGTATTTATATCAGTTGTCTAGTACCTACCCATTGTACAAGCTCTGCTTAGTTTGGGACTATATGATGTTGTGTGTAAGATGTCTAAAAAATAAATTTATGACTATTAACATCCGACTGACTTTGAAGCACATTTTATGTACTAAATCTCTGTCGTGCACGTATCGACGCTGTAAGACATTACTGGTACACTACAGACATACTGTTTAAAAGCTTTTCACTGATAGCCGTAGTAGTGGTTTATATTAACGTGATGTGATACGTAATACGTTTACACCTCAACGCTTATTTTCAGTATTCAGAAGACATGGACTTAGACGCCGATGTATTGGAAGATGTACTATTTTACGTCGGTGAAATGGGGCTCTACCAGAAGCTGATGTTTCTTTCCATGTTACTTTTTACCACATTCTCTTCATGGGTATATTTAGTGCAAATATTTATCACTGTTACACCATCGAAATATTGGTGCAAAGTCTCCAAATTGGCAAGCCTAAGCATGGAACTGAGGTGAGTGTTTTAATTGAAAGATTTTTATTTACTTAACTTATTTCGTCTGTTAGATAAAGAGAGTTGATTGTTAATTATAAACTAATAAGACTAAAATGTAAGGAATTAAACAAATAACCGAATTAATCAGAAGTCGAACATATTTTTTTGTGTTTTCTAAGTATATGTATTTATTAAAGAAAAGTATATTTATGTATTTATATTAACAGTTGTGTGTACCCATAATACAAGCTCTGCTTAGTTTGGGACTAGATGACGTTGTGTGTCAGATGTCTAAAATATTTATTTATTTATCTCAGTGAAAATAATTTTGAACAGAATAATAAATCCCTGATGTATCGGTTCTTTTACATATTCGTTACTAATATCAATGTTGCACTATTTTAATTGTCTAAATCTTGGTTCATTATTTTATTAGTCCAAAAGTTTAATTTGGTTGTTGCCTGTAAGAGAATTTGTTGCCACTTGTTGTTGCTTTCTTCTTTTCTTTTTTATTGCGGGAATCACCCCGGATATACAATATACCCGGATAGTGGTAGATATATCAAGCTCGAACCGACCAAAAACCGCACGCCTTCTTGGCACTAGAAGTCGGGGAACCCGGTGCACCCTAGAAAAACCCTGGAACTCGACATTCCACTTGTACCTCCTAGTTTAAATTATCGTTGTAATTAGTTTCACTCAAAAATATTAATTTTAAGTGAATTGCGTATTTACAGGCGTAATTTGTCGGCGCCTGGCGCTGACACAGGTCGTTGGGACAGCTGTCATACCTTTGACATCGACTGGGATCAAGTGCTGCAGACCTTACAACCACCACCACCTCAAACACCCAAGATTCCATGCCCAAATGGATGGGAATTTGAGTTCTCTGATATACCCTATGCAACCGTAACGTCCGAGGTAATTTTATTCAGTACCAAGTTTTGCACGCGACTCAGCCCGCGTGTATTACAGTTATTGTGATAAAGAGTAGCATAGCCAACAGACAGACATACAGATTTACTTTTAAATTCATAATATTTGTATGAATTATGAACTTATGGCGGATGTTTAATTTCATTTCGTTGTCTTTGATTTTGTTTGATTTTAGTTAGTAGTTTTAGTCTTTGAATAGTCGCATAATAATTTGAGTAGAACTTGTCTGACATTAAAATTAAAATTAAAAATTAAAAAAAAAAAAAAAAATATCCTTGTTATGAAAACAAGTAAAAAGTTACGTTCTTATAATTTCCACCAACTGTAATGTTTCATTCATTTCAAGTCCGTCCCCTTTTCAAAAAAATACAGCAGCACTGCAAGAAACCGAGATAGAACATGTTGGACATATATACAAATTTCATTCAAATGTAATATTTAAAATAACCAACAGTTTTTCACTAAATACAAAGAAATGACAATAATTTCGTCCGTTTCTGTGATAGGCTGAAGCGTACGGGACTTTCATTGACGTATAGCTAATATTCTAATAAGGAGTAACATAAGCTACTTTAGTTTCAGAAAAAAAAACTTTAAGAACAAAATTAAAACCAATGGAATAATGGACAACTGTCCGATTGAAAATCAACAACCCCTGCGCAGAAATATGTTTTCGTCTTTCGTCTTAGATTCAATTCGTTATATTTAGTCTCATAATGAACGAAACCTTTTTCTATTTGACAGAGAGAATGGGTATGCAACCGTTCAACTTACGCGCCGACTGCTCAATCAATTTTCTTCATCGGATCATTGACAGGTGGTCTAGTCTTTGGATGGGTTGCTGACACTATGGGTCGGATACCAGCGCTGATAGGTAAGATTTATATCATATGCAAGTTATAACTGGAAGTACCGACATACTTAGTGTTACTTTTTACATTGATACTCGTACATGTTATACACTACTGGATTAATAATTATGGACCACTTAACAATTCAATAAAGTCATTCTATTCAAAGTCATTACCATTAGATATCTATCATCATTAAATATCTACCTGTTACTTTAGATTGGGCTTTTGTAAAGGGTAGTATCTACCGTCCCGAACGGACCGAACTATTGTCTTATCTATCTAAGATGCGCTTTATAGCAGTCGTGGCCGCTTATAACTCTTTCTAACTGCTGAGGTAGGCCGCCGCGGGGTTTACTGGGTAGACCGGGTTTACCGGGAGTTCCACACACACCCTTTGTCTCCCTACGGAGGAGTAAAAGTCATAAAACCAATCCTAAAATGATTGGGAAATTGACTTACCAAGTTTAGCAGTACTGATTTAAGTCGACGAATATGTATATTGTAGATGAATGTTAATGATTCTGGAGGCTTACACCAACATAATGGGAGAACAGAACACGTGAATACCACGACACGAATTCCTTTCGAGTGCCTTGAGTGATTAGGCACTTGAAAGGTTCGGTTTGAGGTTTGAGGCCGTTAATCCAAGATACGAACATAGATACACCAGAAAGTTTAGGAATGTATTTCTCGAAACACACTCCACAAATACCGAACAACCAGTTCTTAAATAAATCGCGGTGGATATAATTCAATCATCATTTAGTCAATAATTATATATTTAAACGACTTCAAAAAAGAAGAAGGTTCTCATTTTAACTGTATCTTTTGTTATGTTTGTTAACTCAGAATGGACCGATTTTGATCTCTTTCTTTATTTGAAAGCTGGTGCCTCCCATGTGGTCCCATGATAAGGAAATGGAAAGGTATGGGGATAAGGATCATAGGATCCTGGAGAAATCGAGGGAACTCCTCAAATATCATAGGCACACTCGGTGTAGTTTTTCTTTGAAATCGGTTTTTTTTTCGTAAAATTATTACTATTTAACATCAGGATCAAACTTGGTTGGCGCTATCGGTGGGATAACAACGATTTACACAAGCGGATTGTGGGACTTCGTCATCTGCCGGTTTCTAGTCGGCATGTCATACGACAACTGCTTCATGATCGCGTATATTTTAAGTAAGTTGAGTTCACCGTAATACTGGAATAAATATTCTTTAAAAATCAAGATGCGAGTGTCGACTGTGCGTTGGTAAAAAAGCAAGAGATTTTCCTCATATTAGTAAGCGCTAAGTACGAATAACAATGGCCTGACAGATCCTCGGAGGGGGAAAATGTTCTCGAGACCGAAATCGAGATGTTTTACTTAGTGTTCAAAGATTGGATATTTATATATTATTATATATAAGCCTATAAAAGTGACTCTACTCTGCCTGATGGAAAGCAGTGTATAATTCAGGGATAGAGGTCACCATCCGCATTATGAGCGTACAGGGAAAAAAACAATTCTAAATGTATGTTACATATGCTATTGCATTAACCTAGGCAAATGTTATATATCAGTTCTAGAGTACGTCGGACCAGGCCACCGAACTTGGTTTGCGAATATGCCCGTTGCAATATTTGGTGGTGCGGCCAGTGTGAGTCTTCCGTGGATAGCGTATTTTGTTGCTGATTGGCGTGTTTTCCTGTGGATTACGTCCCTACCAATGTTTACTGTTATTGCTTGTCCGTGGTTTTTACCAGAAAGTGTAAGGTGAGTTTCTGCAAGTAGGTATTTCTGAAGACTTTGCACGTATATATTTTGTATACAAAAATGTTCCTGGAGACTATCTGTGTTGGAGCTGAGTAGAATACAAACCAAAGAATGCCGATAATTTGAAGTAGATTTATCTTTTTTAACCATCGTGGTAGTTTTTTTAAGCCTCTTTGGTCTAGTGTTCAAAGGATTCCAGTGGTGTCGGGTTCAATTCCCGAGTCGGATCAAAAGCGTTGTTGTAAATTATTCTAAAAAGATATTCTTAACAACAGCTCGGGAGTATGGCAGTTTGGCGGTATTTCACGCCCGTGCTTCGGAGAGCACATTAAGCAGTCAGTCCTGGCTGTCATGTACATCTGTGAAATCGTTATTTAGAAGTCAGGGCTCCCTAATACACTATTCAATCAACAACTGTTGAACTAGTGTTGTAAAACTTGTTTCAGAGGCCCGATGCCAAACTTATATTTGAGTAAAACTGATTAAACTAGTAGCCGATTCTAAAATAACTTGGGAATAATAAAGGCTCGGAATGTGTTTTTTTTTAATACGAGATTGGCATAGTTATTTTACTTTTAAGTACCTGATGGAAAATATTTGTAAAATTCATGAGTAAAAAGTACATACTCATTGCGAACGCTGACAATGCAGAATTCACCATTCTGCATTGTCACATTAAGGGAGGATCCTCCGACCAGGCGAGGTGATCGTGTCTGGTGGGCTACTGCCCAACAGTTGATGTTGGGATGTTGTATATATGCTAATCGGCGCGAGAATACCTCTTTCGCGATTCAGAATTAATAGTTACTCCGTATAGATCGTTACGGGTTTCCTTCGTAGTTCAATGTTTCTTCGGTAGATGGCACTGTTGTATGTTATTCACTTGCGCTGTATGTGGAAGTCGCCACGGCGGCCTATTGAGGTGTTTCTGTATCATTGAACTTTTGGTCTCACACTCACCAACGAAACACGACAGCTGCTGTCATTTTAGGCTGGTCTTATGTGTGAATGTAGTACCTACTAGTTGTACTACCTTACTCGTATAGCTGATATAATTAATAACCTAGTGGTGTAAGCGGTCGCCACGCCTGTACCAAGTGTCTTGGGATTCGAATCTCAGGTGATAGGATAATACTTAGTGTGATCCAGAAATCGTTTTCCTGAGTGTGGGTGTTCTTTGTGTCCGTTTCATGTATGTTTGTAAAGTCCCCCGTGTTTTTATCACACAGGTGGTTGGTTAGCCGAGGTCGGATCGACGATGCTGTGAAGGTTGTTCGAAGGTTCGAGAAGGTCAATCGAAGTCATGTACCGGATCACGTCATGGATACATTTGTTGTATGTAAAATTTTGTATAACTATTTTTAGGAAAATGATAAACCTTTGAAAAATAAAAGTGAAAAGGCGTCTTCAATATTTTGGCAAGTTAACAAAAAGTAAATAATGTAAATTAATTTGTAAATAAACTTTTTTGAAGTCCGTTATATTTACCATTACAAAATTTTATTTGAACAATAAAATATAAGCGAACAAACAGCATGTATGTACCTACATACAAACATACAAGATACCAAAATTATATGTACATACTTTAGATATTTTATATATACTATTTTATATATATTATATATAATATTTTATATATATACATATTTTATATAAATCATCATATAACAATTGCCATAAATATATATTTTATATTTAAACCTACCAAAGTGACTCTACTCTGCTTGATGGAAAGCATGAGCAGAATCCAGGATCAGGGGTCACCATCCTCATTGTGAGGGTAGGTAATGCAGCATGGTGACCCATACCCATGTACGAGGACCGAGATGGCGTCTTGAGACGCAGGGCCATGTCGTGCGGTGTTCCACAGGGGTCTGTCTTAGGACCACTCCTGTGGAACATGGGATACGACTGGGCCCTAAGAGGGCGTCTCCCCCCCGGGCTGGGTGTAATCTGCTACGCGGATGACACCTTAGTCACGGCCCGGGGGGCTAACTTCCAGGAGGCGGCGCGCCTGGCCACCACTGGAGTGTCCATGGTGGTCGGGCGCATCGAGGCGCGGGTGGCCCTGGATAAGACGGAGGCCCTACTCTTTCACGGGCCCCGTCGTGGTCCACCCGCCGGCGCCTCGATTGAGGTCAACTCGGTTCTCGTACCGGTCCGGGCCCAGATGAGGTACCTGGGTCTGGTCCTAGACGGAAGGTGGCTCTTCGACGAGCACTTCAAACAGCTAGCCCCAAAGTTGGTGGACACTGCCTCCGCCCTCGGGCGACTTTTGCCCAATTTGGGCGGGGCCAGTGTTCCCACTAGGCGGCTGTACACGGGGGTGGTCCGGTCGATGGCACTGTACGGTGCACCGGTGTGGGCGGCGGCTCTGTCCGCCCAGAATAGGGCGCGCCTCTGGCGCCCCCAGAGGATATTGGCGGTCAGAGCCATACGCGGATACCGCACGGTGTCGACCGAAGCGGCCTGCGCCTTGGCCGGAACACCCCCGTGGGATTTGGAGGCGGAAGTGCTCGCCGAAGTTTATCGACGAGTGGCTGAATTCCGGGCGGAGAGGGGCATCCGCCCTCCGCCCGAGGACGTGCGCGAGTGGCGCGAAGCCGCTCGTCGAGCCACCTTGGCTAGATGGTCTTTCCGGCTGGAGACTCCACGCGCTGGCTTCGCCACCGTGGAGGCTCTCCAGCCGGTCATCGCCGAGTGGGCAGGGCGGCAGCACGGGACCCTTTCCTTCCGGCTGACGCAGGTGCTTTCCGGGCACGGTTGCTTCGGAAAGTATCTGCACTCGGTCGCGAGGAGGGAATTGAGTCCCGCCTGCCACCACTGCGACTGCAGTGAGGACACGGCCCAGCACACGCTGGCGGTCTGCCCCGCATGGGCGGCGCAGCGCCGGGCCCTCACTGCAGTCATCGGAGAGGAACTCTCGCTGCCGGTCGTAGTTCGCTCCATGGCCGGTAGCGACAGTTGTTTTACCGCGGTCGCAACCTTCTGCGAGGACGTAATCTCGCAGAAGGAGGCGGCGGAGAAGGCCCGGGAGGATGACCTCCACTCGGACCCGATCCGCCGCCGGCGCCCCGGGCGGCGGAGGCGCGCCTATTTGCGCCTCATGCCGCCCTGAGTGTGGCCGCGGGTGGACGGGACGGGTTTCCCCGTCCATCCGCTGTAGTGGCCAGCCGCGAGGGGGTGGCGTCCGCGTGTGACCGGACGTCGCCCAAACAGAGAGGATGAGGAGATGGCGCCCGCAACAGTGCGGGCAGGCGCCGGGAGGGATCCAGAAGGAGAAAACAGTTACCTGGATCCCTTCCAAATACAGGCGCAGAGAGGTCACACCGTGTGGTTTTAGTCGGTTCGAGTCCGACACACCGCCCCGCCGAGAGCCCCGGTGGGGTGACGGTCCGTGGGGATTTCCACACGTTAAAAAAAAAAAAAAAAAAAAAAAAAAAAAAAAAAAAAAAAAAAAAAAAAAGGTCGGATCGACGATGCTGTGAAGGTTGTTCGAAGGTTCGAGAAGGTCAATCGAAGTCATGTACCGGATCACGTCATGGATACATTTGTTGTATGTAAAATTTTGTATAACTATTTTTAGGAAAATGATAAACCTTTGAAAAATAAAAGTGAAAAGGCGTCTTCAATATTTTGGCAAGTTAACAAAAAGTAAATAATGTAAATTAATTTGTAAATAAACTTTTTTGAAGTCCGTTATATTTACCATTACAAAATTTTATTTGAACAATAAAATATGAGCGAACAAACAGCATGTATGTACCTACATACAAACATACAAGATACCAAAATTATATGTACATACTTTAGATATTTTATATATACTATTTTATATATATTATATATAATATTTTATATATATACATATTTTATATAAATCATCATATAACAATTGCCATAAATATATATTTTATATTTAAACCTACCAAAGTGACTCTACTCTGCTTGATGGAAAGCATGAGCAGAATCCAGGATCAGGGGTCACCATCCTCATTGTGAGGGTAGGTAATGCAGCATGGTGACCCATACCATGGCAGCCTGGTCAGTGGTCAGTGATTGAGCCACCGGTCTCACACTCACCAACGAAATAGAACAGCAAGGATGCTGGCATTATTAGGATGGTCTTCTGTATGAGGGTAGTACTGCCCCGGTCAAGCCGGCCCATTCTTGGTGAAATCAGAGTGGCCCTACTACCTCCATGACTTCGGAAACCTATTCTAAACGTGGCCTGACACGCATATGCCCGATTTTTTTATTTTCCTGTGTCTTTTGAACTAAAACATAAGTCATAAGAAAAGCCTTCATGATTTATATTTCTCGTCCTTGACAGGCTACTTCAAAAAAAATGGCCTCGCGAAAGATGGAGTCTATATTCAGTATGTTCCACAGCGTGCTCCTCCGCACAACGATGATCTACATGGTAGTGGTGTACAGTTCCAACGCTGTTATATACGACACCTTAGTGCGGATCATTGAAGTCTTAGGGCTAGATTTCTTTGTCACGTTTACTCTTAACGAGGGTATTGAAATCCCGTCGGTCCTAGCCCTTACTCTTTTACTGGACAGGTAAAGACCACGCCGATATGTTTAGTTGAATATTTTATAATATTAAAAGAACTTTGTTTAATAAACACATCATATAGCAAATAGAGTAAAAAGCAATTTTCCAAACACAGTACAAAGAGATAAGATATGACAACATTTTTGAGGCTTGTAACATTTGCTAATGTCAATACCAAATGACGTGGCTTTGATAAGTTGATGACGTGTTTAGCATATAATATTACAGGATCTATTTCAGTTTCAAACACTTGAGAGAGCTTTAGCATATAATATAATTGTAATTTAATTATTATTTTAGAAAAAAAAACATTTTGGGTCCCTTATTTGTAAAGTAGTATAGAAATTAAAAAAATTAAGGTGTTATATAAATGTATAATCTGACTTATTATAATTTAAATTGTAAAGCTGGCTCTGTTTCCTTGCGTATGAAGTAAATAATCAATTTTTAAAACACTTCAAGGATTTAAGGATATACTGTCCGAGATACACGATCCTTGCTAATATTAAAAATTCGAACTAGTAACTCTGTCTATTTGCCTGTTTCACTTTCACAGCTAAACCGCTGCCGCTAAACTGATTTCAATCTAATTTGAAACGATTGAACGAACGGAACATAGGCTTTTAGCGCAAAATCAACATACACGCGGGTGGAACTGCGGGCAAAAGCTAGTAATGAATATTTTTTTCGTTTACTTTAGATATAAAAGAGTGGATATTAAATATGCATGCTCTTAGATGTTAACTATTGTATTGATTTTGTTAATTTATTAAACCTATTGAAACCGCAGACGAATCAAGATATAAGTTACTAACTTTTGCATATAGAATTGTTGCGTTGATAAAGTTTAGGAAAACACATACCTATTAGAATATTTATAGGAGTTTATTTACGTCTTAGGGCCACAGCACACTAGCTACTTTTAGCATCGGCGATTGGTGATTTTGCGACTGCATTGCACTGCGATTCGATCGCGGTATCAAAATCGCGCGTCATGTTGCATCATGCATCGCGACTATCTGCGTTCGAACGCGGTATCGGAAATGCGCGTTTTAGCGAATGCTCAGATGCCTGGATCGCGTCGGCTAGTGTTGTCTATAATTTTCACCGGCATCCGAATGTGTGCGGAGAGTAGCGTTCAGCTGCTGTGTCGCGCTTCTAAAAAGCGACTCAATCTCCGCGTTTGGCGTTTTTAAGTGTGCGGTGTAGAACGTTCGGTCGCCGTATTAGCTTCTAAAAAGCGACTAGTTGCCGATCGTCGATGCTAAAAGTAGCTAGTGGGCTGTGGCCCTTAACCCGCAATAGTTACGACAACTTATTTGGTCATTAATATACTATAAACATTAAATGATTTCATTAAAAGTTTTTAATTCGCTAATTTCAGACTAGGCCGAAGACTTCTAACTGGAGGTTCGCTCTTGGTTGGCAGTTTGGTTTTGTTCATCGCAACAGCAGTTCCTAAAGGTGAATCCTTAAAAAAAAGTCCCTCTATAGATATTCAAGAAAAGCAAAACAAAAACAAAAAAAAACTTAACCAATTTTCTCGTTGTATTATAATTCAAGGTAGAGTATAGCGACGTAGGAATAAGAATGCAATAAGAGAAACACTCTTTCATCTCACAATAGACGAGCCGGGTTCTGGAGATCGTAAACAATTTTCTACTTCCACGAGTGTGGACGTGGAGAGACCAACCCCACCAAGCCAAGTCGCATTCACCGACCGTAAACGTTCATAGAAAAGAAACAAATGTATAGGGATTACGTCTTTCATTGCTAGGTCATTCACATCAAACTAAAATGCTAACATAATGCTCTAGAATTCAAAACACTTTCAACTTGGCTAAGGTAGCAGGTCTGGGTGACAGGTACCCTGTCATGCATTCCAAAATATACAAGAGGGTACTGGTATAGTAGGGCTGCCATCTTCAAAATTTGAAAAACAGGACATAAATTAATGTGCAAATTTCCAGGATTTTAGATTTCTAAACCCGGACACTTCAATTTTTTTTAATTAGTCCACAAGTATAAGTAAAAATTGGTTCAGTTGGTCCTAATTTATTTAGGTATATATCTAATTATTTGTTGAGAATAAGTCTGACATCGTGTACTTCTTCTTAAAGTTTAGGAAAACACATTATACCTATTAGAATATTTCTAGGAGTTTATTTACGTCTTAAGTCCACAGCACACTAGCTACTTTTAGCATCGGCGATTGGCTATTTTGCGACTGCATCGATGCTGCATCGCGTTTTAGCGACTTGCTGCGTTCGATCGCGGTATCGAAATCGCGCGTCATGTTGCATCATTCGCGATTCACTACGTATTATAAAACAAAGTCCTGCGTCTGTCTGACTGTTTGTTCGCGATAAGCTTATAAACTACTGACTGCACCGATTTTCATGCTGTTTTCAGCAATGGATTGATTGATTCTCAAAGAAGGTTTTAGCTTTTAAGTAACAATTATAATTTTACAGGTACGTACAGGGTGGCACTGGGAGTCTTGGCGAGATTTCTAATAAATATGGCGTTCACAGTGTTGTGTCAGTGGGGGACAGAGATATTACCCACACCCTTTCGAGGTTCAGGGTCTTCCTTGTTGCATATGACTGGTTTCGCATTTAGTTTGCTGTCACCTTTTATTGTACTGTCGGTGAGTATATAGGTAAAGTTATTTATAATATTTCAAACTTACTTCAAAATTTTTGTGATGTATAAAATTCGTGTCGAATTTCGGGACTGCCTTGTTGGTCACGTGGTTGGCGTATTCGGCTGCTGATAAAGAGGTCTCGGGTTATTCCCGGGTCAGACCAAATGTTTGTATGATCTGCAAATATTTGTTTCGGAGTTTGGGTGTTTTCTATGTAGGTATATGTATGTATATACGAAAAAAAGTATATGTATTTATAAAAGTTGTCTAGTAACCATAGAACAAGCTCTGCTTAGTTTGTGACTAGATGATGTTGTGTGACAAACGTCCAAAATATTATTTTATTTATTATTTATTTATTAAAATAAAAGTACTTTATTCTCTGGTCTTAGTCTGATTACCATACCCTTGTATTATTAGAACACAGTAGGTATACCACGCAAGCTTCGTACAAACACTACTTCTTAAGCTTTACAACATTTTTCACGACGAACGGCTCTTTGCTTTGATAGCTATTTAAAGACTTTTTATTTATTTATATTTAAGCCTACCAAAGTGACTCTAATATGCCTGATGGAAAGAATGAGTAGAGTCCAAGAGTAAGGATCGCCATTCTCATTGTGAGTACAGATAATGCAGCACGGTGACCCACACAGTACACAGTACACACGGCGTAGTGAGATGTTTCTGAATCATTATCCTGGCCTCGAGGTCGGAAGAATGATGCAGAATGCTTAGGCTTCCAGTCTTATACTCACCATAGAAAGACGACAGCATGCATGTTGTCATTTAAGGTTGGTCTTTTGTGTGAGGGCAGTACTGCCCCGGTCAAGTCAAGCTGGCCCATTCGTGCTTAACTCAGCCTGGCTCTACTACCTTCAGATATTGTATTTACGTGTTTGTCTATGTATTTATTCATTTGTTCAATGTGTATTATAATCAATTTTTTTTATTAGTATTTACACGTCTTTCAAGTCTTTTCACACGAAAACTGCCTATGAATTCGTTTATTCCCAATTTTTTTTATCCTAAGGTCTGGAAGAAATTGCTTTTTAGCGATAAGGCCGCCTTTATACATTGTCATTCAATTGATGGTGATATGGTCATTTATGTAAATTGTACTGTATTAACTGGTGTAAATTAAAGTTTATTCTGATCAATTCTGTACTATTAATTGCATCTTTTGTATGATAAAGACTTATCTACATAACTGTCTATTTAATTTCACATAGTTTTAGCAAGAACAAAACTGTAAAATTATTAATCAAACTGTGTTGCTTGTAGGCAATGGATTGGCCCCCGCTACCCCTACTTATTGTGAGTATATGGTCTATAATCACGGCCACACTTTGCATATTACTACCAGAAACAAAGGGTCAAGAAATGCCTCAGACGATAGCCGACGCTGAGAAGATTATCTTAACTCAGTCACTGTGCAAGTAAGTTAAACGTTGACGAAAGTGTACTTAGTGGTTCTTGTTTACTATGCATAACTCAAAGATTATCATGCAGACAATCCGTTCATTTGACTTATATACCAAAAACTTCATGATGTATAAATGAGGAACCGTCCATTAATCACGTAAGGCTTGAAAGGGAGGAGACGAGGGTTTGGCAAAAATCACAAAATATAACAAGGGTGGACGGGGTGTAGAATAAGATAGCACATGTGTTTCTTTTTTCGGCAAACCCGCGATTTGAAAACCGAAAAACAGTGAATAGCATGTAATTAATGTCGCGTATGGCAAAATAATCACAAACTTATTTTAATATCGTTCGGAAATAAACTCCCGCCCACAGAAATGTAATTTGTCGTACACCTCATGCTACACTAGCGAATTCACTCGCGGTTGCCCTCATTAAAATAATATTTTTATTTGTAGGCAACCCGCAGCGAAGGAGTTTAAGAGAGCTTTATCTAAAGTGGTGAGCACTACAGTGACTGATACAGTAAGCCGAGATCCTGAAGGCCGAATCAGTCACCTTAGATTAACTGTTTCGGGAGTTAAACACTAGCCATTAATAATCCATAGTAGTGTTAAGCATAACATCGACGGATATAAATATTTATAATATGTTCTGTAATTTTGGTAACTGTTTAAGAAAAATAAATATAAATAATTGTTTGTTTCTTTTGTTTCAAAGCTTGTAAAGGCGGGTCGGATATGTCGGCTTTAAATAGAAAAGTGTGTATAACAATAGCTTTACTTTACTATAGACCAATTACAATAGTTGTGCTACGGAGACATATTTTTGAAGGCGTACTGTTAGCACAACCAATGAATACAGCTACCTACATAGAACCGCAGTTCTTATGACTCTTATGAGCTCTCTGAAGACCAAACTTTCTGCCACCGAAATTACCGCTTGGCGGCGTGCCAGTCGCGCTACGACAGCTCTCTCTCTCTTTCTTACGCATTGCAAAGCGTACCGAGAACGACGCCAGCGCCGCCAACTACGAACTAAACTGGGGGCAGACCCCACTTGGAACCTGCACATTAAATTTTAAGAACTGTGTTCTATGTAGCTTTCATTGACACAACTACCTAAGCCGAAATTATTTGTATAGAGGTAGTAGAGCCAAGCTGATTTCAGCACGAACGGGTCGGTTCGACACGGGGCGGTACTATCTGATCGATCTAAAATTACAGCCGTCGTGCTGTCATGTTTCGTTTGTTGGTTGAGACACCGAGAGTGCCCAATGATGAAGATTCACCTCAACAAATCGCCTTAGTGTGGGTGTTTCATTGTCTGCATTCGCATTGAATTTACTCACACTACTTTTGGATTCGGCTAATGCTTTCCATCAGGCAGAGTAAAGTAGCTTTTGCAGGCTCATATGTGAAAATTCAGACAAAGGCGGGCAACACAACACCGGACGCGTTCACCCTCTACAACGCCGAAAGCAGTTAAAAAAAATATTTAGATTGGATAAAAGGGAGTTTTTTTTAGTATATGCTGATGAGGTAAGTGAAAGACAAAAAATAATCTGTATAATACAAAAGTTTACTATTAAATAATAGGAACAATCATGTATTTTTAATACTAAGATACATTTTTCCATTGATGTTCTGTCTAACAGGATTGATTCGCTTGAGTATTTGCGTCATGGTCTCTACCAGTTTTTTGCTGCTGACACCAGTACGTTTCGACTTGAACTTGGTAAGTAGCTCAGTGGTCGTCATCGGTTTGCGCGCCAAGTACCTACGTACTGCTTCCTCTGTTACACCACACTCACTGGAATATAGAATAAATGGTTTATTAAATTCAGAATGCAAGCTTGCACAAACTGGTACAGTTTTTCCTATGGGGTCATAAAATGTAAGAGGTCTTAACTAGTGTCCGACCGAAACTGGTCTTTAAGCCGAAACCGAACTTTCGGCCATGCTCTCAGTAACGGCCGAAACCAAAACTTACATAAACATGAAAACAATACGCCAGCCTGTACCCTGCAATTGCCGAGATACCGACATACACGCAGGCGAAGGCACTAGCAATTAGGAATAAATTTCTCAATATCCACTGAAACTACCACCCCTGTTTTTTCAGGAGCTGAAAGCATTTGTGGCACTGTCTCCGTTTTAAAATGTCGTTTGTACTCACGTATAAAAGGGATCCAGCTTAGGTTTCTTAGCAGGTGGCATGTTGTTCGAGGCTGCATTAGCAGCCGCCACCGCGGCCTGAGCAGCAGTGGGCGTGGGAGTACCGCTACGAGACGTGTTAGTACTACCAGCCGCTGTGAAATTAACAAAAAATAATTTAAATAAATAACAATAAATAAAATTTGAATGTTGAGTTATGGATTCTAATAGAATTTTAAATTCAAGGAGGAGGAATTCAAGGAGAGGACCCACAATGGAACCCTGGGGCACACCTTATCACAGTATGATAATTATTACTAAGACTAAACCATTTTAGAAATATTTTAACAGTTATGTGGAGTGATAACTAATATTAATAAAAAAGAACTGATATAATGACACAGGATGTCCAATCAATTCACAAAATATATAAACGATACTATTAAAGGTAATTGATAATTCCACATATTATTGGCAAAGGCAACTAAGACAACATTTTATTTCAGCAGCGAATATTTTTATAACGATCTCGGGTGGTACATACACTTACCCGACGTGCTGGGTGCATTTTTGTCCGTACCGGATTTGCTTTTCTTAGGTTTCTTAGTACTACTGCTCTCTGGATCTGTGTCTGAATCCGAACTGAAGTCACTACTCGAATCTGTCGAAAAAAAAAAATTGTACGCCTCCGAAAGTATTTCTACTATTCATTTGCAAATGCCATAGTCTTTAACTGTATTTCAGATGTCTGCAATTACAGTTGACATTATCTCAACGCTGCGAGGCAGTGTCTCTTATGCAAACATACCTTTCTTATTATCATCGGGTTTCTTCTTTTTCTTTGTAAGTTTACTGGCACGTTCCTCCCCTTCCTTGGTGGGCTCATCTTCTTGTTCATCTTCTTGTTCTTTGTGTTCTTTTTCTTCTTCATCTGAATCTTCGTCTGATGTTAACAGTTTCCTGCAAGTTGTTGAATACTCGTTAGTTATATTTATCTCATTGGTATCGTAAGGAAGTAAACTATGCCGCAATGTGTCATACGGAAACTTGACAACGCGTTTAGTCAGCATAGTATAGTAAGCCAAATACTCCTTTCCAAAGAGAGACCATATCAAGATATAGAGACATATATCAAGATGATCAATCTCTGAATATAATAAATATCTGTCATATCTATCTCTCTGTTACTTTTGTCTAAACACCTTTACAAAATAACGCTTTGGCCACATTGGAAACTAAAGATTGAATACCAGAATACTTTTGGAAACCTGGTTTCTAACAAAGAATTTTGGCACTTGTTTGGAATGTATGTAGTATTTAAGTTCTATGTCTACCCTCAATTACGATCCATCATTGACATAGTAAATATTAATACATTACAAAAATTACCTGAGAGCGTCTTCTTCGGCGACACCTTTGAGCTCTTTGTTTGCTTTGTTTTCGTGGTCCGATTCACTGTAACAAAAAAAAATATCATTTGAATTCTTGCGAGAGTGTATGAGAATCTGAAACCTAGTTTTTCTATCGGTAAACTAGTATGGTCAATTCCGCATTTTGTCATAGGAAAGTTTGACGCTGGTTTTCAATTGACCCCAGGTGAAAATCAGTTGCAGACCACAATTACTACATCATGTACATATTTTAGATACATTAAATCAATTAAATAAACGAGATAAATAACAGATTAGCATATCATTCTAATATACATTACACTAAATATATATAAATAAGTTTGAATACTCTAGGAGATTGATGTTATCAAATACTCGATTTCTAGAATGTAGTTTTATTATTCCGAAAGTAAGTTAATCGGCTAAGCCACTACACATATTTCTTTGAATTAGACATGGAAATACTTGTATTCATAAGGATAATTAACATACGTACTCTGGCATTCGTACGTTCGATATATTATGAAGGAAATTACCTACTCAAACCTCAAGTCTATTTCAGTACTTATTAACTATATTTACCTATCTGAGGAATCTGATATATAATCTTTTTCTCTGCCTTCTTCATCCCCATCATCACTCTCCTCAAACGCCTCATCTTCTACTTTCTTCTTCTTTTTCTTTGCAGCACCTGCAATATACAAAAAATGTTATAGGCTCTGCAATAATACATCGAGGAAAATGTCAAAGATATTATAGATATTACAATTCAATACCTTTCTTCTTATCTTTATTCTTTTTCTTATTGGCAGCAGAATCACTATCGTTGTCCTTCTCTTCTTTTTCAGAATTAGAGGAGTCATCGTCTGAGTCTATCCATTCATCCATGTCTGATATCTTAAGATCTGTAATGAGTAGAGTTTCACACATTAATTAGTTGAGCCAAAGCATAGTAAGAGACATTTAAATTTTATCTTAAATTTATAATTTTTTGGAAGTTTTCATTAAATTCGTCGTTGTTAGTCAAGGTCAAATTGCGCTAAAAAATATTTTGTAGTTTACGAATTAAGCTGGCGTAGCTTCTCAATAAACGATCGATTGGAAACAAAGAAGCAACAGATATACCTCAATATGAGGTACCTTTCCATTGCTTCTGTGGGGGAACAAGTTTCATGTCATTTTACTAAGTGGCTGTAATTCAGCCAGCTAGTGACTCTGACCATTTCATAGCCTATAGACCAATAAAAAAAAAATCTACTACTAGAAGATATGCAAATGTTAGATGTATACCTTTCTTAGCCTTAGCCCCTTTAGGTTTCTTGTCGTCGGGGTCTTCCACGTCGTCTGCTGCTTCATCACCACGCATGCGCTTTCGGAACATCAACGAGAAGTAGTTCAGCACTTTGTTACGTCTAAAAAATTGCCGCTCATTATTGATACTTTTACATTTAAAGAGGAAAAAAGGATTGGATGCTAGAACAAAGCCAGACGTTTCAATTCCAAGACCAAAACAAATTATTTGATCATGTTTTGAGATTCTGGGATGAGAGAACCTTGTGTGAGATATCTGAGGTTTTATTTAAGTATTAAAAGAAAATAGTAAATAAAGACGCACCTTCCAAACTCCTGTTCTGCTTCCTCAGCAGATAGGGCCTTGTAACGTTGTATGGGTTGGAAATTGTACCTACACACAAAAATATCTATTAATAATATAACAATGCCAAATCTGACTGCTGCTTGAGGTCTCAGGTTCAAACCTGTGTTAGACCAAATGTTTGTATGATCTACAGATATTTATTTCAGAGTTTCTATGTATAAAATATATGTATTTACAAAAAAACATACAATATATTATGTTATACACATGTATTGTATGTTTTATACTTTATATTCATCAATAAATCTGTCAATCTAGCTTGTACTATACAAGATCTGTTTAGTTTGAAATCTGAAGTAAATAATGATTTCTATATTTACCATTCTTGTAAGGGATACGCATCTATGGCACCATCAGCAGCGTGTGTGAACACATAGTATGCCGCGTTCTCAGACACACCTCCCTCGCGAATACCCTTAAACCTGTTCACGAAAGAAACGCTTGCTATATTTTTTTGTCTGCAGCACATGATTTGTATTAAAATTTGAATTCTAATGCCAGTGGCTCTGATGAAAACTGATACTCAAGTAGACCAGTTAAACCACTAGCCGATGCCAAATAATCTTGGCTTTAATAATGTCTAAGGAGGAAGAAAATATTTAATAGTTGACGAGATAGTACACAAGTTAATTCAACTTCAGCGTCTGACACATGTTATGAAAAATCAGGAATGTCCCAGGAGAATCTGGATGTGTGGTAACTCTGCTCTATTCTGCGCGATGCAAAGCATGGGTAGAATCTAAATGGAATGATATATAAACACCTGTTACAAAGTGTATACATATATAAAGAAGTTTAACTCACTTCTTGCCAGTTTTCCCTCCAACTTTTAAAATCCAAGGCTGATCTTCTGGTTTGTACTTACGCGATGTAATACCAAACTTCTTACGGCGCGCCTCTTCGCGCATGTCGCGACCGTATTCTGACCCCGCGCCAAATCTAAAGATTGAAAAATTATATTAAACAAAATTCTAAAAAATTAAAACGCTACTAGCGGTTTTGTTAGTAACGCCTTTTTTGCTAGTCTAAAGAAAGTTACACTAAATTACTCCTTATCTTACAAGCAATTGGCTAGTGATTCCTGTCAATATCCGTATTCAGTTTTTCCAAAGATAAGTTGCAACAAACAAACAGACGAAGAGTAATCTTTAAAAGAAAAATATTTTAAAGCTACAGAGTTTGATTGTTAATTAGAATGTGCTAATCTCAGGAAGTACCTACTGGTGCAATTGGCTATCAAGGAACGCTATCAGCCATATATGATCATGCTAAGACTAAAAGGAGCAGCGTAACAAAATAAAATGTTGCAAAAACTGGATAGAAATTATTCCTTTTTAAACGACTTCAAAATAAAAGGAGGAGGTTCTCAATTCGTCGGAATCTTTTTTTTTTATGTATGTTCAGCGATAATTTCGTCGTTTATGAACCGATTTTAAAAATTCTTTCGATTTTGCATTGGAATGGGCGTAGCCTACAGGCGGTCCCATCGTCACCATAGCGGAGTCTGATGATGGGATCCCAAATCAAGGGAACTCCTCAAATATCATAGGCAGAATTGTCGCGATTTGGGTACTCGGAATAGTTTTTCTCGGAAGTCGGTTCTTTTTTGTTAAAATTTTGAGTTTCCATTGCATGTGCTGCTGCTGATAAAAAGTTAAAATGTCCAAAAACATGTGCACGACAGCATAATGTACCTGTTTTATGGTTGGTATAATAAACACATACGCTAACAGACACGCACGCACACTGACACGCACGCACACTGACACGCAAGCACACTGACACGCACGCACACTGACACGCAAGCACACTGACACGCGCGCACACTGACACGCGCGCACACTGACACGCATGCACACACACTGACACGCACGCACACTGACACGCACGCACACTGACACGCACGCACACTGACACGCACGCACACTGACACGCACGCACACTGACACGCACGCACACTGACACGCACGCACACTGACACGCACGCACACAGACAAGGTACATGGGTAAGCTAGTAATTATATTAACAGTTGTTTTAACTGACTACCTGTCTAATTATAATTAAAATATAATTTGTTTAGACTAGTTTCCACAAAGTTATCATTACCTATACTGAAAGTCTAGTCAAAATCAGTTCAGTCATTCCAGAGATAAGCCGAACAGATACACAAAATTTAAGTTCCATATATATTTTCATATTCATTTACTTCATCATCATCATCATCGTTTACTTATAACTGTTAACACTTATAACAAACAGAAACTTCAATTTCATTTTATTAGTACAGCTAATAACTTTACACATCTTTTATACAGCTGTTACAGCTATGTACAATGTACATTCGCCACACGTGATTTGTAAACTAAAAACAGGGAGCAGTGTCCCCTTGATTTGCCGTTTTCAGACAAATTTTAAGATTTTTTGTAGGTACTAAAAACTACATGTGGTTTTGGTAGGGGAGGGGGGGTTGTCCTTAAACTCACCACATATCACCAGGAAAACCTCCTAAAAAACCACCACCTAAAAAACATCATGTGATCAAAGAACAGCCCCATACTTAAGCAGACCCTGCTATGATCACACTGGTTACATACTCCATACTATTGATAAATCACTCCCAGATACAGAAACAAATCATCATGCATATCAATTAATTCTTTAGAATCAAACCCTTGGCCTGGCAGTCAAACCAAAAGGTTCATATAACATGCATCAGTCCCTTACTTATATTATAAATGTGAAAGTTTGCGAGTATGTATGTTAGTTGCTCTTTCAAGCAAAAACTACTGAATGAATTTTGATGAAACTTCACAGTAATATAGCTTACATATCAGAATAACACATAGGCTTCTATTTACTGCAATAACCAACACGCAGGCGGACCCATAAAAAAGCTAGTATACCAATAAATGTTTACTTTGGCATTTCTTCGTCAATCCCTTTGAACTCCTTAATATTATTCTCTCTCTCCATCTTGACGTGAGTCCATTTCGCAAAATCCACATTGAGTGTTGCATTGAATCGCATCACATGATATTTTTTCTTTCCATTCTTTGGTACACGTATTTTAAACTCCTGTACCGAAGTTGAGCTCCCCTATAAACGAAATGTTCACATTTTATATACTATTTTAAACAAATGTTTCTCATAAACCAATTCATAGAAATTGTTATTTATTCTTGATGAGTTACATACAACTCTTGTCTATACTTTTTATAAATAATCTTGTTTTCACACTGTTATCATCGAAAGAGGTAGGTATACTATGAATAATCAGTTAACGATGATTGTTATGAAAACATAAAATAGAAAAAATAACATACCGATGTGCTTGGAGTCGTCATTTTGTTTTTTTTATACCTACTATAAAATATTGTTCTACTTAGATTCTAGAAAAACGTTTTATATTTGCAAGTCCAATCATAATTATAAACAATAGTATAGGCGAAGAAAATAAAAACTAGGTCCAGCCAGCAAGTCCAGTCATTAAATTGGTGGACGTAGCGGAAAGTTACAGAAATGAAATGGAAGTAAAAAGTGTTGACAGTGTTGACAAGTGTCAACAGACATATTCTAAAACTTTTAAATTGATTTGACATATGGTGCTGCCAGATTAGAGATTATAAAAAACTCCATAAAAACAACAACAACAAGATAACTGTAATGATGTACATAACATCAATGTCTTATGTTTTCTTTCTTTCTATTTTATTTTACTTTTATTTTATTTTACTTTTATCTTTTTAGTCTAATACCTAACTTTTTTTATTGTTTTCTAAAAATATATATTGTACGCGTCTATTTCTACTATTGTAACTGGTTAATTTTATGGCAGCCCAAGATACAAGCGTAGGTTTGTTTGGGTGCCATCAGCAATCTGCGAGGATGTAATCTTGCAGAAGGAGGTGGCGGAGAAGGCCCGGGAGGATGCCATCCAATCGGACCCGATCCGCCGCCGGCGCCCCGGGCGGCGGAGGCGCGCATACCTGCGTCTCATGCCGCCCTGAGAGTGGCCGCGGATGGGTGGGACGGGTTTACCGTCCGTCCGCAGTAGAGGCCAACCGCGAGGGGGCGGCGTCCGCTTGTGACCGGACGTTGCCCAATTAGAGAGTCGAGAGTTCGAGATGGTGCCCGCAACAGTGCGGGCAGGCGCCGGTTGGAGTCCAGAAGGAAATCCCCTCCCTGGACTCCTTCCAATACAAAGGCGCAGAGAGGGTCACACCGTGTGGTTTTAGTCGGTTCGAGTCCGACACACCACCCCCGCGTAACCCCCGACGGGGTGACGGTCCGCGGGGATTTCCACACGTAAAAAAAAAAAAAAAAGGGTGCCATCAGCAAATTCTGTAATTTTTGTACATTTACTTCTACTTCAATAAAAAATTATTATTATTATTAAGTATTTATTTCAAACAACAATTTAAATAGTACAAATTACTGGTTTATCAACTGACTTCCTACCAGATTCTTTCTACCACTCCTATCGATTTGGATGCAGCAGCACTGACTTAAAGACGACTTTGTTGAGAAAGAAAATGTCAAAAAACGTTTAGTTAATGGTTCTACAGAAACCTTTATTTACAATATTTACAACTTTTACAACAATTACTGAATGGATTCTGCAAAGTTATTTTATTAGATTTACCGTTTAGGTAAAGATTGTACGCTTTAATTGTGACTTAAACATTTTGTAAAGAATTAAAGAAGTCTTAGGAACCATTCAATTATGGAATTCGACAACATCTAAACGTATTAACCTCTTAAACTTTTTACGTTCGCCCATGTCCTGTGATTTAAAACAGTCAGGTCTTGTTTTCATATTTTGCTTATAAAAAAGTAACTGTAACTATAAACATTCAACATGGGAAAGAAGAAAAACAAAAATAAAGTTAGCGGCGCTGTAAAAACTGCTGCAAAAACGGAGAAGAAGTTGGCGAATAAATTAAAAAAGGAGCTTGCTAATTTAGGAGAGGCAAGTTATATTTTTTAAATTAAGTAAAATTATTCTTAGTGCTTCTATGCATGCTTAAAATTATTCCGTGCTCATCAAGAAATTTGTTATCGGTACAAACAAATTAGTACTTATTCTACATGTGCCTTTCCATATTATAGTAGCAATCAACATTCTCAAAATATGACCGACCGATGCGATAGTCTACTATTTAGGCCATAAGCTATAACATTCACAGGCTTTATCTCAGTTTTGTGGGGTTATAATTATTGGTATGCCATGAGATAGAACATGTTAGCAATACCCTGAAGTTGACGCTTCTCCTTACTTCATCTAAAAGTTTTTTTTTATATTTAAGTCTACCAAAGTGACTCTACTCTGCCTGATAGAAAGCATGAGTAGAATCCAGGAGTAGGGGTCACCATCCTCATTGTGAGGGAAGGCAATGCAGCATGGTGACCCATACCATGGGGGCCTGGTCAGTTGTTTCTACATAATTCTATTAATATTCAGAATTATGCCGAATGAAATTGTTGTTAAATTAATTGTCTAGCATTAGAAGTGCATAGTATAATAATTTTTTAATAAGTGACTTTCAGGATAAGATGACAGGACTCTGTAAAATAAAACTACTATAGGAAAGACTTCAGGTGTTGTGAAAAATTATGTGGCACCTGGTCTACTATGCAAGTTTCAGTATAATAAAAAAAAAGGAATATTTTCATGCTACCAAGATCTACATTCTACTATTCCATTGTCAGCAAAAGGTAGTAGAGCCTCAGCCAAATGGGCCCGGCTCAACCAAGAAAGTACTACCCTCAAACAGAAGACCAACCTAAATATAAATAATTTTAACAAAAAGGAACCGACTTCAATGAAAAACTATTCCGAGTACCCAAATCGCGACATTGTGCCTATGATATTTGAGGAGTTCCCCCGATTTCCTTGGGATCCCATCATCAGATCCCGATATGGTGACGATGGGACCACCTGTAAGCTACACCCATTCCAATGCAAAAAGAATTTTTGAAATCGGTTCATAAACGACTATATTATCGCTGAACATACATAAAAAAAAAAAACCGACGAATTGAGAACCTCCTCCTTTTTTTGAAGTCGGTTAAAAAGACAATTCAAATTTCTTAGATATATTAGTATATATTACAGAGAATTTTAGTAGTTAAATCAAATCAAATCAATATTTCATAATGCCAAAATTCCATCTAGTCCCAAACTAAGGAGAGGTAGTGGGATACTAGACATATTATTATATTATATTTTTTTCTGTAAATATAATTATACAAACAAATTGTAAACAATGCAGATCAAATAGTTCATAATTACTACTCATAGACAAAATTTTACTTTCAACCCTTAATGAATGTCTCATTTTCTCAGTGGTAGTATGCTGTTGCGACTGCTGTGCTAGAGGTTTGGGGTTTGATTCCCGGGCCACACCAAATGTTGGTCTGATCTGCAAATATTTCTTTCCGAGTTTGGATGTGTATGTGCATATTTACTTAAAAAAGAGTATAAATGTATTTATATCAGTTGTCTAGCACCCATAGTACAAGCTCAACTTAAATAGTTTGGAAGTAGTTGGCGTTAAATGTCAGATGTCTGACATATTTATTCATTTATAATCTTCCACCATGTTTCATCAGCTTACTTCTGTCCACTATAGACCAAAGATTTTAGCACTGTTTTAAACTATTATTGTCTTTCAGGAGGACATAGCAAAGGTTATAGCAGAGATAGAGCGTGATGAAGCTAAGCGCGCCCGAGCTACTGAGAAGCTCCTGACTGAACCACCATCGGCTAGAGCATACGCTACTCTCACACCACATCCCACTACCAATGAACTAATAATGTTTGGTGGCGAATATCATGATGGACAAAAGGTAAATTATTTAAACAACTAGCTGAGAAATGAGAAATGAAAAGATAGTCTATAAAATATAGGCTAAGTTACTCATTATTGTCTTGCTGACCCCTGGTTTGCGTATGTGGCTGCTGAACAAAAGGGCTCGGGTTCGATTCCCGGGTTGGACCAAATATTTGTGTGATCCACAAATATTTGTTTCGGACTCTGGGTGTTTTCTATGTATAATATGTATGTATAAAAAAAAGTATGTTTATGTATTTATATCAGTTGTTTAGTACCCATAATACAAGCTCTGCTTAGTATGGGACTAGATGACGTTGTGTATAAGATGTCCAAAAAAATATACATACAAATATATTTATAAACAAAACTCAAAAAAGAAAAAAAATTATATTAGGTCATCAGCTTTCTGCGGATAAAACTCCAGACAAAATCGATCCAGATATTCCTGAGATTACCCGGAACAAACAGACAGTCCGACATTATTTTTTTTTAAATTGCCCCTTACATGTAAGTAATGTATATACTTTCACATACATTTAATAAAACCGTTTATTACAAACAGACTCTTCAATTTTATTTATTTGTATAGTTTATTGTTTTTTTTTTTTATATTTAACAATGAAATGTACTCCACAGACCATAGTATACAACGAATTAATGTTCTACAATCCTGCCAACGACCAGTGGAAGCTAGTGAAGTCACCAGGAGCACCTCCCCCAAGGAGTGCCCATCAAGCTGTCGCTACTCCCGCTAATAAGTAAGAATTTCATATTTTCTAAAACTATACAACACCTTCGGCGAAATCTTTGGTTTGGGCAAAATCGACCGCTCTGATGGTTTTGTCGAAAGTTCCTACCAAGCCAAAATCGAAAAAACGATTAAGTATGTTAGACTGGCCAGCACTCGGCCAGCGTGGGGACGTATGACCTTAACCCTCTCGTGAGAAGAGACTCGAGCTCAGCAGAGGGACATTATGGGTTGTTGTTGTTGAACCTTGGCCCGATTTTTTTTTCACAAGAACACTTATTAAATAAAGAATTGATTATATTGCAGAGGTGAGCTGTGGATATTTGGTGGAGAGTTCACAAGTCCAACGGAGACACAATTTCACCATTTCAAGGACTTGTGGTGTTTCTCAATAGCTGACAAGAAGTGGGAAAAGGTAAACTTCAACTGAACTATTTATTCGTCTATTTTAAAACGTGTCATCATTCGTGGTCATTCTTAGTCTAAGGTGATGTCATTTAAATCGTGACATTCATATGTCTGTGCTTTAAAAGCGGAGTTGAGAAAAAGAGGTGCAAAATTAGGCGTTCAAACTTTGGCAGCTAGGACCTCATTCTACAGTGGCGACTACAAAAACGGTGGCCCTCATTAATATAAAATCGGTATTGTGGATGTAAAATGCATGGCCATTGAACACGTAATAAACATCAATTTGTGGTTTGTAAAAAACATTTATATTTTTGTAAATTGGACCTGCAAAGTATTAGTTATGGGTTGTATAGCCATGCTGTTTTCAGCACGAATGGGGCCGGCTCGACCGGGGCAGTACTACCTTCACACAGAAGACCAACCTAAAATGACAGCATTCATACTGTCGTTTTTAATTGTGAGTGTGAGACCGGAGGACCAATCATTCTGCATCATTCTCCTGACCTCCGGAGGCCAAAAGAATGATGCAGAAACAGATCTCACTAAGCCTGATATGCAATAACAATGAGGATGGTGGCCGCTACTCCTGAATTCTATTCATGATTTCCATCAGGAGTTTTCCAGAGAGTAGATATAAATAAAATCTCTTAACTTATAAAAGAAACATTGTGCAAAACTTTAACTGATATTTATCATTTTCTATTACAGGTTGTAGCTCCTAATGGCCCTTGTTCACGCTCCGGCCACCGGATGGTGTTGCTCGGTCGCAATATTGTCGTGTTCGGTGGGTACTCAGACGACGGCCGCGAGTGCCGCTACTACGACGATGTCCACACCTTCTGCTTGGATACCAGGCAGTGGACTAAGTTGACACCCAGTGGTAGGGGACCTAGCGCCCGATCTGCCTGTGTTATGCTACCGGCTGGATCTGATTCGGTAAGTTTTAAGTTGATACTATAAATACGAAAGTAACCGATTTACCATTTTTTTACCTTGAAAACCGACATCCATGCGGGTGAAACCATGGAAGTTTATTTACGTTTTTAAATTAATTAGTATTAGAGTCAAGATAGCTCTTTATCATATAATCTATACAAATATAATTGATCTGTTTGTAATATCCAACTAATAGTTTTTTACCAAATGCATATATTATAAAAAAGTCTCACTCTCTCACTCTTGTACAGCGCTATGGCACAGCAAAAGGTTGCATTTTCTTCACGCAATATTTCACGTCGCCTATCGTCGGCAATACACAGATAAAGTGGAATCTAATGCCAGTAATAATAAAATCTCACCGTAGACATTTTGCCCACTATTGTCTTTTGTGGGCTCTTACGGTCGACAGACAACTTTAAAATTAGAAATATAAGTAAAAAAATATTATGAACATCTTATATACTGCCTCGTTGGTCTAGTGGTTAGCGTATGCGACTGCTAATCAAGATGTCTCGGATCAAAATCACGGGTTGGGCCAAAAAGTGTTTTTGGGTTTTTCTTATGAAATTCCTAATAGCAGCCCGGAGTTTGGGGGTGATTCACGCCCGTGCCTCGGAGAGCACGTAAAGCGTAAAGCACGTAGGTCCCGGTTGTTATGAACATCTATGGCAATCGTTATTGGGATGTCAGTGCCCTCAAATATACTGATAACTAGTTCAATCTTCGAATTTTAGTTCTCCCTTAGGGTTGCGGAGGTCCAATGCCAGTCGCTTCGTGAAAAACTGAAATTCAGGTAAAACCGGTTGAATTAGTAACCAATCCCAAATTACTTGGGAATAAAGACTAGGATGAAGATGAACATCTTATATACAACGCCATCTAGTCCCAAAATAAGCAAAGGTTGTATTATGGGTACTAGACAACTGATCTAAATACATAAACATGCTTTTTTTTGTAAATACATATTATACCCTATTTACCGATGAGAAATAAACTACTAATACTG
The DNA here is from genome assembly GCA_932526445.1 of Phragmatobia fuliginosa. Taxonomy (NCBI): domain Eukaryota; kingdom Metazoa; phylum Arthropoda; class Insecta; order Lepidoptera; family Erebidae; genus Phragmatobia; species Phragmatobia fuliginosa. The sequence goes on along the minus strand of OW052058.1, from coordinate 4,308,715 downwards.
ATTGAGACGTGCATTTTCTCATATTAATGACCTCATTATCCATATTCAGCTGATCGTGTACGGCGGGTTCTCGCGCGTTCGGGAAGGTCGTACAGAGCGAACTCACACCCACACAGACTTGTTCCGCCTCGCACAAAAGGGAACCAGTCTGACGTGGCGTTCGGTTGCCGGCGGTCCTCTTGCGCCACCAGCTCGCGCCGGGCAGGCCGCCGCAGTCAACCCACATAGCAACAGAGCCTACGTGTTCGGTGGTGTCAGTGTAAGTATCAAAATTTCACTCGAAACACTTCTGCTGTAGGACTAAGGCCTCTTTAGACCACCGGTCCAGTGCTGCCCTCTTCTTTGTTCTCTTTATCAACATCAACAACCTATAACGTCCCACTGTGAGACCTCCGAATCAAGGAAACATAACATATCATGCCATAAACGTTACCAATCTAGGTACTGACCGCACCGTCGTCTTGTTGATTGTTTCTAGACACCTCAGTCCACTTGGCTATTAAATGGTTCTACGTAGTCTAGCAGATTTGCTTAACTTCCTTATAAACAGTTTAAATGATTGATTGTAACTTTATCATAGCTATATAAGGGATAAGTGTTGTGGGTTTAAAACTTCAAATCCTACACAGGACAACACTTTTTGTGATATACAAATTAGTCTGTCTGGGTGTTCTCTGTGTCCTTTTCTTGTATGTTTGTTAATTCCACTGCAACACAGGAATATATTTCTTATGAGGGAGTTGTTAGTCGCTTTATTTTATGTAATTACAATGTGTGTATAATTCAGATTTTCTAAAAAAAGTAAAAGTAAGGACTTTCTTGCCGATTCTTCTCATTGAGAATGAAATTATGGAACAGAGAAACTAGAGACAGTAATGTTGAAAACCGCCTACTTAAAAAAAAATATTGTTTATAATTCACAGTGGATTATGGTGACCAATACTGTATGATCATTTTTATTTCTTTTACTCAGGATGTAGAAGAAACGGAAGAAGACCTTCGTGGTGAGATGAGCGATGACCTGCAGATGCTAGATCTTGAGTCTGGCAAGTGGCACAACGTCACGTTACGGTCTGAACAACAGCCAACACCACAAACTACGGAACAGAAGACAGTTGTTCTAGAAGATGCTAAAGATGTTTTGACAGGTAAAATAAAATATTTTAGACATCTGGCACACAACGATATCTAGTCCCCATAATACAAACACTGCTTAGTTTGGGACTAGATGGCGTTGTGTGTAAGATGTCCGAATTATTTATTATTATAATCATAAATATTTTTAGTTCCCGATACCTCCTTACTAACGTTGGATTGCATATTTGAATTTTTAAGAAATACTTTAGTAGGATTTGTAACACAAACCCAGCGTGATTTTTAATTAGCATTAAGCCTGTCTTGGCTCTCTCAGTGACGCAGTGATAGAGTATGCGCTGTACTTAAGGTTGGAAACCATTCGATTACCGGGTAGGACCAAACGTTTGTGTGATCAGCAAATATTTGTTTCGTAGAACGAGTGTTTTCTACGTATACGACATATGTATTTATATCCATATACGTTATGTTAGCTCTACTTAGTTTAGGACTAGATAATATTTATAGATAGATAGAAAATATAATATTTATATTATTCCCGTAGTGGTGACTGATGAAGTCTTCACAATGAAGCTCGGAGGGGCTTCAGCTCCGACGGTGCCAGGAGTGGTGCTGAACTCACCTACAGTGGTTCGGTCAGGACCAAGCCCTCGGATGTCCGCTATGATGGCAGTCCAACGTTCTACGCTCTACGTATACGGTGGAGTGTTGGAAAAGGAAGACAAACAGTTCTATCTCAGCGATATGTATAGTTTAGGTAAGTAATTTTTTAGCTGTTATAATTGCCTGTATAATATATTACAAAAAATAAAACAATTTTAGTTAATAAAACTTAATAGCTATAAAAGTCTGACTGCCTCGGTGGCGCAAGGTATGCGACTGCTGTGCTCGAGGTTTCGGGTTCGATTCCCGGATCGGACCAAATGTTTGTATGTATAATGTGTATGTACATATTTACAAAAAAAACTATATAAATACATTATATCAGTTATCTGGTATCCATAGGACACGATCTGCTTAGATGGCGTAATGTGTCAGATATCTGATATGTTTATTTATATATAAAATGAAAGCTGTGATATTATTACAAATAATATTAAGTGAATGAATAAATAAACAAAACATCCCAAAAATAATTACCAAAAGTAACAAAACCACAACACACACGAACGCACGCACACATACACACATTCACACACACACACTCATACAAACGCACGCACGCAAAAACGCGCACCCACACACACACATACGACACAGCTAGTAATGCATATAAAATATTACATGTGTCACGATAAATTAGTTAATAAATTGGTTTTTCAGATCTGCACAAGTTAAATGAATGGAAGACTATCATTGAACAGCCACCGCTCCCTGACTGGCTCGGCTCAGACTCGGAAGATGAAGACTCAGAATCAAATGACGAATCTGATGATAGCGAGAGTTCAGACGATGAGTGATATGTGATAATAAACTTTATAACTACCAGTACAAGGTTTATTGTGGATTATTCTGTGATGAAATATAATATTTATATTTGTAAGATTAAGTGACCTAAACATTATTGTTTGTAAACAGAATGTATATTATAGTAATGTCATATTTTCTACACATTCTGCATTTGATGTTAAAAAGATGTTTATAATAATAAATTGTCTGAAACTCTTTTAATGTGTTATTTGTCATTTTATTTTCATCAGGAATCTTTTTCTTGCAAAAATTACTTTATAGATCTTTCTTACATCTTAAATGTTTATTTGCTTAGAATAAAATTAAAGAATAAATATTTTCTAGCATACCAAAAAATTTAATAGACCAACCAAAAACGGTCTTACTGTTTGTATTACTTCAGCGCACTTTATTAGTTCTTTATCAGGTGGGCACAGATACGACATGTTAAATATTAATAACTTTGTTTATCTGTGAACACCCAAAAATATAAAAAACAAAGAAATAAAATATTTAATCAAAAAAATCTGAAACAACTAATTTAAAGTATGTAGTTCCTACAGAAAAACTACCAACGAAGGAGTTTTTCAGTAGAAAATAGATTATTAATTAGAAAAAAAAAACTAGAAATTTAAATATTTTTACATTTGAATTTCGAAAACTCTTCTAAAAAAAAATTTTTCGTACACATCGCGTTTGGCAATTTTTAAACAACAATTAAATCTGCAGTTACAATTTAATTTTAAATGTAAATAAATATATATTTTAGAATAAGATCAAGTGAGAACAAAATCGAGTTCGTATTGCTATGTGCTAAATAATCTATTCGAAGTACTGCTAATGTGAAGATTAAAATTGTTTTGAGGAACTGAAGTCCAGAAGAAAATCTTGATTTATGCAGATGGCGGCAAAATAAAAAAAAGTACCTATCCAGGTAAGTGGCATTACAACTAATTATACTGTTTGATAAATAAAATTGTCCGCTCACGTCCTTGGGGTATGAAAAATAGATGTTGGCCGATTCTCAGATCTACCCGATATGCACACAAAATTTCATACATATCGGTTGAGCCGTTTCCGAGGAGTATGGGAACGAACATTGTGACACGAGAATGTTATATTTAAGATAAGTAGATAATGTTATTGAATCTACAGAAATTTACAGAACATCAGCTTTACTTTCGAAACTATTCATATTTGTGTTAGTGCAATTTTCTTGGTGTGTGTATTTACGTCAAGTTAACTTTTCACATAAAAAATAGATTGACATATGATTTTCCGTGTTTTTAATGAAAAGCATTTATGAAATATAGCAGTGCATAATAAATTACGGAGACATGCGCCGATTAATTGCACGCTTATGTATCTGTTTGTCTCCTGTTTTTGTAACGACAGTGTAGTGATTAATTACTTTAAACAGTAATTTATTCTATTCGCGCAACTGTACCGTCATAACATTAAATGGTAAGTTAGGTCTACACTGGCTGTCCCCAACAACAAGTCAGAGCGCGAATTTCGCTTTTAAGGGGAATGTGAAAGTATATAAAAACTACTTTTTTATTTTTTTTTCTGTCTGTCCGTCTCTTTGTTCTGAATAATCTCTGGAACTGCTGGACTGATTTTGATTGGACTTTCACTAACATCAGGCAGTAAAGGAGTATAAGGAGTGACTTAGGCTACTTTTGTTATATACTAGCTTCGCCCCGCGGTTCTTCTTGTAGAGGTATAAACAACCGCGGGTAAGCGCATTTTTCATATTTATATTTGTTGCCTTTTTAGAAAGATTTCCTTTCATAGAGAATAAGAGAAAGTGAGTACACTTTCTCTTACGAGTCGAAAAATATTATATTATGATATAAAAAATATATTTAATATGCATTTTGTGAAGCATTTGGATCTTTTAGCACAGAATACATAATAGTACTCATACAGAAGACTCACTCCAAAAAGTAAATTAAAGAAATCGGGACCCTAGGCGTCAAAAGATTAAGTTCAATTCAGATCGCACAGCGCCGAATCAACTACAATTATTTTTACCTACCGTTGCGTCTCTTTCTATCGTGTAACTCTTACCTGTTCTGACGATGTATAGTCGACCGGCATGCTCGTCCGGGCAGGCAGGCGGCCGACTATACCTAAACTGCGGAGTGACACCCCCCTGCTTTTAGTTAGTAGTTTATTTGTTACTAAGTTCTGAATAATGAATAACATAGATGTAAAATATGGATCAAATCAAACACTTTTTATCGTATTTATTTTTTATTGTTCTATCATTACTTTTACACATGAGTGCCGACGTTCGAGGATAACAAATCCGCGGCTTCGTTCATAAACAATACTCTACAATTTGCTCATTACACTTACACAATAGACACGCATTCCACAACAGTACCCTGTTACACATTGATTTAATTTAACTGTATCAAAAAATCTAAGCAACTATAGCGGTTTTGTCACATATTAAGATTAAACGATGACGTATTTTTGTTATATAGTGAGACTGCCTTGTTGGTCTAGTGGTTAGCGTATGTGGCTGTCGATCAAGATGTTTCTGGTTGTATTTCCGGGTCGGATTCAATGTTAGTATGATCTGCAAATATTTGTTTCGGAGTTTGGGTGTTTTCTATGTATAAAATATATGTATTTACAAAAAAAGTACAGTGTCTAGTACCCATAGTACAAGCTCTGCTTATTTTGGAACTAGATGGCGTTGTGTGCATCTTAGACGTCGTAAATATGTATGTATATCAGTTGTCTAGTATCCATAGTACAAGCTCTGCTTAATTTGGGACTAGATGGCGTTGTGTGCATCTTACACTTCGTAAATATTTATTTGTATCAGTTGTCTAGTACCCACAGTAAAAGCTCTGCTTAGTTTGGGACTAGATGGCGTTGTGTGCGTCTTACACTTCGTAAATATTTATTTGTATCAGTTGTCTAGTACCCATAGTACAAGCTCTGCTTAGTTTGGGACTAAGAGATGGCGTTGTGTGCATCTTACGCGTCCTAATTATTTATTTATTCACGATAAAATCATATAAAAGAGTACGATACCTTTTATATTTCAATGTCTACCTGTGACCACAAGTATTACAACCCGTTCGAAACCTTTTTAATAATTTTATCGAATAAGTCCCGCTATACAGTAAAAATGTGTTAAAATCGCGAAAGTAAAAAAAACAGTTTAAACGACGACAATGTTTCAATACTTTTTTTTAATCTAATTGTGGTTCATAATCGACGCAACGTTCAAAATATACCTGTGAATGCGAATCCTACACACATAAAAACACTTGTCTACTACCAGACATTATTCTAACTTTGATCACTGACAATGCAAGATTTAACTATATATTTAACGTAAATATAACCATTGCAACTATATCTCATAAAAAAAAATCGTTAAATGTTTAAAAATAATTAATTGATAAATATGTACAATGATTAAAAAGACTCACGAATACGCTTTATTAATTTATATTAATTAATTATCATATTGCTAATATGTTATGCTACAACCACGTAACATAAACCTATTTAGAACAATAAATATAAAGTACGATATGGCAGCGTCACCGGCCGCTGTCTGTCCGTCTCGACTTTTTAGTGTGCAGCAGCGTTTATTAGAATCTATACACAATTTAAACGCACATCTCCAAATTGAGTATACGCTATAAATACCACTGATGATTGTAAAACATTAAAATACGTCAACAAATGACTACATTATTATAAATACGAGTTCAGTCCTAATAAACGCGGGCAGTTACGATTTAAATTTGGAACACTATTTAATTTTGTGCGATAAATGTTATGTCACTGTATGGCACATAATAATCATTGGTCCCCGTTATTTTTTTGTGTTTTGCAGAAAGGCAAAGTCAACAATGACAATGAGCCAAGATGTTTCGCTTTACGACTAAATAATTATAGTCGGTCATGTTTGATTGTAAGTGTGACTTCATTTATACATTGTTTGTTCTTGTAATATATTATGTAATTTTGAATACATCAAGTTATGTTATTAATCGTTTCTGCTATTTATGTAACAAAATCATTAGACAAGCTTGGCAGTATAAAAAATGACATAGCAGGGTAGTCCACTGAGGTTGAATATGCAGTGAAATTAAAAGCACTTCTAGGGATTAAATTATTCATTACTTTTAAATTTATCTTTGAGTTTAAATGTTGTAACTATAATAATATGCCCGGAATTTAGAGAAAACACTGCTTTTCCATAGCACCTCTCATATACAAGGTAGGGATTAATTGTTAGATATAGAGAACAAAGGAAGGTAATACCATTATGTACAAGAAGATTAAAACAAAACTAATTTTTCAAAATATTTTATTATTTGAAATTAGTTAAAATGTGTAAAATTGTACAATTTATTTATTACATAGACCTTCCTCTGCCTGTTCCACACGTGACATAATTGTGCGCAAAGTCGCAGCTTTATGTAATGTATCTTAGTTCATACAAAATCTACTTACACTTACAGATACAATACAAATTATATTGTTCGTCATACAAATGGCTATGATCACTCAAAATGTTCAATAAGAAGGTTATAATCTTTTACAAACTGCGACTTTTTATTCTACATGTTACGTATAAATGAAATAACACTTATATTACATATACACTGGTGTAATCTAATGCAGGCACCACACTTCGTTATGCGCTATTCGTTATGTGTCTACGCCGTATTCACCCAAATATTAGTTATGCGCGCAAACAACAAACATGCCATCCACACTTCGAACTGGTATGCCAAATAAGCATCAAATAAGGCAAATAAGTGAGTTGTAGAGATGTGTCATTGTCATTATTATGGTGAACGAAACGAATATACTCTCCACACTTCGCCGTATGCGCGCGAATAACCTGCATAACGAAGTGTGGTGCCTGCATTAGAAATAGTAAAAATAATATTTAGTTTGCAATATATAATATGACACATTACAAAATACATTGCAAATTAAACTCTATACTTAGCAAAGTAAAGCTGAAGCCAAAATGGAAGGTGAATATTTAAAAAATAAACATTATAAAAAAGTAAAAAAAAAAAGTAATTATCATTACATCAGTCGATTAAATGACGAGTGTTACCTTAGTCCGAACGAAATTATAAGTACAGAATATATTTCCGTGTAAAAATATTAATAGAAAGCAAATCAGTCTATAAACTTACTTTTACAAATTATGACTACATTTTATGTACATTTTTAGATATTTTTTTTCTGTAGTTTGGCGCCTAAGACTTTGAAATCATTGTTTAATAGACACGCTTTTGAAGTCTCAAAGTAATTTATGGTTCGTTATATATTTACATTTTATTATTTTTGTTCCATATAAAAGTTCATATTAACAAGAGCACATTAGTGACCATTTCTATATAAAGATGATATATAAACTCGAGCAACACGTCGAGTTCCGTATACCTATGTACTTATATATAAGGCGCAATCCACAGCATACAACATTATACAGACGTAGCTATAAAACCAAACATACATTCACTATCTAATCCATTAAAATTTACACATTATTTACAAGAAAAAGATCATAATTTATTAGATAATTTGGCTGAATTTTATAATTTTTTTAATTTCGCTAAATATTTGTATCGTATTTTAAATCACCAGAATAAAAAAATACTCCCCATTTATTGTCGTTCACTTCGAAAGGGCGCATCGATTTTATTATTACGTATGAAATAATAAATTAATGAACTACACACGCACTGCGTACAATTTGTTAGAGTCCGTCTCCGTCCGGCCCGCGCGGTCCATATCACAGTGGCCGTCCCTCGGCCCGCTCCCTGACTAGGCTATGTACAACCGACCGGTCACCGCCGGTCACCGCCGGTCGTCACTTAGAAGAGGTCGGTGACGATAGAGCCGAACCACGCGCACACCACCGGCAGCGCGTACGTGAACAGCGCGCTGTGCAGCTCGGGCCGAGAGGCCGAACCGCCGACGGGCCGAGGCTCCTCCGGCGTCTCAGGTTGCCCGTCGGCCTCCCCGGCATCTCCCGTCGCGTCGGCCTCTCCCGGCTCCCCGCCCGCGACGACCCCACCGCTGAACTCGTCGGGCAGTTGCTTCGGCTTGGCTTGGTCGATGTTGCGAGCGTCGATGTCGATCTCGGGAATATCGACGTTGTTCGGTGTCTGTGTCTCTGTGTTGACGGCCTGTGTGGTGTATGAGGGCACTTCAGGAGGCTGGTGCTCTGTTGGCACGTCGTCCTCGATCTCAGAGCTGTCGCCGGATCCTGAAACAATAATAATAAATGAATAATTGTACTATATACAATTTAGAACGTGTTGACAACAGACACCAAGTCTGTGAAAATTAAAATATAATCATTTCAGACGCAAATTAATTAAAATAATCCCATCTAGTCCCAAACTAAGCTCGTATTATAGGTAGTAGACAACTGATATAAATAAATACATGAACATACTTTTTTTTGTAAATACATACATATCATAATACAAAACACCCAAATTCCGAAACAAATCGGCAAACATCACGGCCGATCACAAGCTAAGCAGATCACACAAACATTACGGATTAACAGTCAAACAGAACTGCTTACCGGTCTCGTCGTAACCCTTGATTTTGTCTTCATCGTCATAGGGCAATCCGTCGCCATTGCTGTAATCACCAGACCCTGAGCCGGATTCCACTTCGTCAATCACGTCGCTGGAGAACGAATTTGCTACTTGTAAGTCTGAAAAGAATACAACAGATGTTATAAAATTGCTCCAAAGTGTATTCAACTATCTCATTGAACTGAAGTGCCGGTTAGAACTAAACAATCATTATTGGGAAGTCAGTGCCCTCAAATATAGATATATAACAACTAATTCAACCTTCGAATTTCAGTTCTCACTCAAAATAACAATTTGTGTGTCACAAAAAATATGTTATCCCGTGTAGGATTTGATTGAACCCTCAACATTTGGCGCAGTAGAAAGCGGCGCGACGTCCTCACGACCGCTAAACCACTAGGCCAGCCTTGCAGCAGTGAATAAATAATGTTCTTTTTTTTTATTATTCAGCTTTGAATGATGGGGTATCGGTAAAGTAATCGTATCAACAAAGCTGTCCTCAAAATGATCTTAAAGTAACTGCTAGCTTTTTCCCGCGACTTAATTCACATGTATGGCGTTAATCGCGGTAAAAAGGTGCCTATGTCCTTACTTAGCTTTATTGCTAATCGATACACCGACTACACACTAATATTTCAATACTGACCGCAATATATTATGTACCTCAGAGGTACACTTTTAGTAAATCCACATTTTGTCGAAATTACGTTTATTATACCATTAAAATCGCAAGTACCAGTTCTACATAATGGTATAAAGCATTAAGTCCTACGTCGCCTATAAAAAGAGATATACAACAATGTATAACATTAATTGCAGAAATATTAACAGGGTTTATTAATTAGATAAAATATACATTTATCGTAGGTAATTATGTGTAATTCATGATCATCATCATCAACAACATTTAACAGTCCACTGCTGGACATAGGCCTCTCCTTTGAAAGGAGGTTTTGGCCTACTAATAATTCATGATATTTCCCTCTATTTATTATAAAAATACACATAAGTTAATTACTCCGCCTTTGCTATAATTTTCTCTAAATTACATTCAAAATTTCACTACGCGCATTTTTGCCTCTCCTATAAAATTTGACTTTAGTTGTGTATCTCTAAGGTACAGATATTAAGTACCGGTTTGCGAAAATAAAGTGTAGCGTACCTCTAATGTGGTGACGGATTAAGAACACAGAGTGCCACCACCCCTATTCATCCCGCGGGTGTCGTAAAAGGCGACTAATAGATAAACTACGCAAGACAACATCGATGCAAAGAGAAGGAAAACTTGAAATCAACCCTATAGCAACCCGTCGGGCCAGCATGGTATAGTAGGCCAAAACCTCCTTTCTAAGGAGAGGCCTATGTCCAGCAGTGGACTGTTAAAGGCTGTTGATGATGATGATTGATGTACCTCTAGCATCAGTATCGAGCCATTGCACTTCGACCCCGTTGTATGCGTCCTTGAGTCTAGCGGTGAGAGTGCGGAGTGCCTCGGCCTGCACTCCGGCCGCCGCCACTGCACTGGCGCTGGCCGACCCACGCACCTCGGGGTTCGACGCCAGACCCGCCGTGCCTTCACTCGCCGCGTTCAACACGTAACTGACAAACAAACAATTTTATAAATTAACCGTATCGATCATCAGTTCTTTTTTTTTTTTAATAAATATTTTGGACATCTTACACACATCATCTAGTCCCAAAGTAACTGAAATACATACACATTATACATAGAAAAACACCCAGACTCCGAAACAAATATTTGTGGATCACACAAATATTTGGTGCGAACCGGGAATCGAACCCGAGACCTCTTGATCAGCAGCCGCATAAGCTAACCACTAGACCAACAAGGCAGGCGCAGTTCGCACATTCTCAGCCGCCCTAGTCAAGTTGCAAATGTTTGGTGTTTATTTTAATCTCTATTCATTTCTGTGTACTCTTGTTTCATTGGCTAATATCACTCAGTCACGTGATCTAAACAAAATATTAGCCAATGAAACAAGAGAATAGAGAAATGGAATAGGAAACGAAAAACGTTTGTAGCTTGGCCAGGAGGGCAAGTTTGATTGACGGTATTTGTATGATCAGCAAATATTTATTTCGTAGTTCGAATTTTTGACATGTATGCAATTACAAAAAAAAGTACACATGTATTTAGATCAGTTGTTTAGTACAGCTGACTCAACATATCTGCTAGAAATACTATAATAGTACCATTACTGCTTAGTTTGAGACATGGCGTTGTATGTTAGATGCTGTTAGATGTCTATAACATTATTATTATAAATAACTAGCTGCGCCCCGCGGTGTTACCCGCGTATCATTATGGTTGCTAGGCAACCTGTGAAGTTTTGACAGGAGATAAACGGTGATATATTTTGACATCTACGATTTATTGTATTTTTATGATCACCTAGCTTTCGCCCGTTTATCTCTATTATTGCAGTAAAAGTAGCCTATGTGTTATTCTGATATATATAAGCTATATTACTGTAAAGTTTCATCCAAATCCGTTCAGTAGTTTTTGCGTGAAAGTGCAACAAACATACACACATACTCAAAAACTTTCACGTTTATAATATTAGTAGGATTAGTAGGATAAATAAATATTTTTCGAACATTTTCTAAAAAATAAATATTTTTTTGAACACAACACCATCTAGTCCCTAACTAAGCAGAGCTTGTATTATGGGTAACTAGACAACTGATATAAATACATAAACATACTTTTTTTGTAAATATGTACATACATAGAAAACACCCAAACTCCGAAACAAATATTTGCGGATCACACAAACATTTGGTCCGACCCGGGAATCGAACCCTCTCGGATTCAGCGGATCTCTTCGGACCGAATCGGACCTCTTGATCAGCAGTCGCATACGCTAACCACTAGACCAACAAGGCAAGTGGCTGTTGATCTATAATCTAAATTTAAAATTAATTTAAATAAATTTTAATGATGAAATTGTGGAAATATAAAGCTAAGCTTTTTATTAGGTATTACCTATTAAAAGTATAATAATGTATTTCACTATTAACATTATTCATTGATATTAATTACTTGGTATATGTTAACACCATTAACTATATGTTGACTTGATTAAATTGTACTAAAAATCATTATCGAATACTTTTAATATCGATATGAATATTTCATTATATATTATTTTTGGTATAATATAATTAAGTTATCTTAGAAAATAATTATCAATTATTTTACTATCTTATCGTTATAATTATAATGTTACACTTTTAATGAAAAAAAAATGAAATGCTTATAATTATTTAAAAAGAAATAAATCAGAATTCGAATCAAAATTAATTGACACGATAATAATGATGATAATGGCAAAAATGATTGATTTTTTTTTGTATTATAAATGCTGGTGCTCGTGGCTTCGCCTACGTGTAAATCTGATGTATAATAACTTTATTTTCTTTTTCACCCCTTTAGGAGTGGAATTTTCCAAACCAAACTTTCAGCTTCCTACCTTCAGCAGTTTCAGCTGTGCGTTGCCTGTCAGTCAGTTATGGGACAGTTTGTAGAAGGATATTACAAGATTACGACCGAAAGAAACGGGGTATCAATATTCTTTCAGTGCGTATGCTGCGTAAGGGCCTGTCCACATCTCCACGTTGACAACGTCGTGACATGGACATGTGGACAGGCCCTATGAGAGACGCAGTTGGGTTTGCATGAATCATCTAATCTATTCAAATAAATAAAATTGGAGTGTCTGTATGTAATATTAAATGAACAGTTTTTTACTAAATGCATATGAAAATATACATGATACTGAAATCCAATATGCAATTTTTATTTTCTGTCTGTCCGTCTGTCTGTTTGTTCCTTTTAATATTTGGAACGGCTTAACCGATTTTGATGTTACTTATGCAAACTTTTTTATACTATAGCTTCGCGCCTCAGCGTCACTCGAGATTTAAGATTAACCGCGGGAGTCGACTAGTCTACAATAAAGTTAGTAACAATAGTATTTTCAAGAGTTAAGAAATACGAGGCGTCATATACCTTGCAACAGCGGTTCCATTGAAGCATGGCGAGCTGGTGACACTGGTGGTGGTGCACAACAAAGCCGGCAGGTGGTTCCAGTAACGGCGAGTGTTCCTCATACGCGTTCTTGTCTCTCGTACCAACTTCTCCAGCGCTGGACCTCCCCATTCTGAACCTGGAACACATTACTTACTGATTAGAACATTTTGTTTTACTGAATATCTTTTTTAAAGGTATATGTCCAGCAGTGGGATGTTAAAAGCTGTTGATGAAAATTTGCTCAATCTATACTAATATTATGAATTCTAAAGTAACTCAGTCTGTCTGTCTGTCTATTACGCTTTCACGGCTAAAAAGCTGTACCAATTACAAATTAAATTCACCATGGAGAATACTTTGATTCTTGAGGAAAAAATGAATTTTTAGTTTAAACAATGTTACCCAATAACTAGTTTTAAATGATTAAGCAGATATTTTACCTCGTGTTTCCTCGCTCTTCTGGTATGTCTTCTTCTTTTTAGGTCCTTTCTTCTCATCGAATTCGAAAGATTTAAAATCTATGTCCATAGGACTAGCAGCTGCAGGCGCAGGATCTGCATCTCGTCTCCGTCTTTCGTGTTCCTCGTATTCATCCAAATTTATATTGCCCCTCATGTACTGCAAGAATCTTTCTCTACTCTTAGCTTGCTGTGCCATGTCTTCAGTAGCTTTCCTGAAGTCTTCAGGAGACTTTAGACCTAATAACGAGGAATCACGATTCACGAGGCTCTCGAAGGATCCTTCGATTTCAAAGTCATCGACGTCATCGACCTTTTGTGGCCAGTCGAAATCTGGTATTGACCGCACTGATCTACGTTGTTTCCCTGGTGCGAAGAAAGGGCCTGCTCCACCACCACCTCCCAGCACAGGCTTGCCGCAGACAGTGAATATCTTTTGTGATATTTCTCTGTTGTGCTCTTGGAAGCTCATGATTGCTTCTGAGATTTTGATGTCAATAGGCTCTACTACCATAGCTATGTTGAAAGAACCGAGAAGACGGTCGGCCACGTTGTCTATGGCAACTGTAACAAAATTAATATTTAGCGTATTAGAATAACAGCTATTAATTAAAACAAATTCTAGTACTAGAATATTGAAATTGTAAACTTCGAACTGAACGCGTTCATTTTTGGGTACTGATTTAATAATATTTTTCAATTTTCTATCTGGGATTCTCAGACCCCTGCTAAAACTTTGTTTAATTTCAAAAGTAAAACGGTTACCACTTCAAAATCGCTTGTAACTCACCGACATAGGAATCCCATTGATCGCCGAGGTCTGCATGTGCGGGTAGACAGCCCCGGATGACGTTGTGACAATATCGACTGCAGGCCGGTGGCTGGTAGCCCGCGCAACTTCCACAGTACCGCAATCGAGTCCAGGCGGTTACACATTCGTTCGTCACTTGTACCTGATCAGAAAAAAAAAATATTTAAGATTTATTGCAGGACGTTACAGAAGTGTTGTTACATACTCCTGTTGTGTATGTATGGAGAACCCCATCATCATCATCATCATCAACAGCCTTTAGCAGTCCACTGCTGGACATAGGCCTTTCTTTAGAAAGGAGGGTTTGGCCTATTATACCACGCTGGCCAGATAAACACAAATCTGGGCAGATTACTTTATTTTTTTTAAAGACAACAATTAGGAATATGGTGAATAGAAAACGGACACAAAGTTCTACCCATACTCAAAATAACAATTTATGGATCTCACAAAGTGTTATCCCGTGTAGGTTTTGAACCCACTGCAGTGCAGGCCAACCGTGCAGTGCAGTGGTCACTGCACTGAGCTGGGATAAAAAAGGTATGTTCTCGTGATAATATTCCGGTAATAGATGTAACCGAACTCTAACCAGAGTATGACTAACAAAATTTAAGTGATAAAACAGCACCGACATCCGTACAGCAATTGTTTAAGAAGTGCATACAAAAATAAATCTATTCTAAAACAACATCATTAATAAAACCAAGGATTTGTGTGTCACTAAGTGGCGCCAAGATCAACGAACGACAAATGATTCGCGGCGAGGCGAGCTAATGACTCACTTTCCTCCCGCTCTTGAAGGTTAACGCTGAACGGAATAAATACTGTTTGATTAAACTAAATTAGAATACGAAGTATACAATTGTCATAGGGTCAATTAAAACACTGATACGTTTTGGCAATGTCTGGGTACTAAAACCAAAAATAGGCGCAGTCATTAATCATAGATATATAATAGTACTGGACGATTATGAGACTACAATGGTGTAGACGTTTTTGTCAATGTATTGTGTGAATAAAATCTGCCACTTGTTAAGAATTCATCAATTGAATGTTAACTGATTTAATTTGATAGCGCTGTTTGCACGAAGTTCTCTCTTACAGATAGATCGTGACTAAAATACTTATCAACACTAAGCAGATATAGAAACTTCTTTGAATGAATGACTTCATCGATCTGTGCGTGGCTTCTTGCGATAAATGGATAATTTTTATTAATAAATGTCCGTATTTGCGTCTCTTATGATACCTTTCCCAATCAGCGAGGGGGGAGAAGATAAGATTGGGTTGCTTTACTCACTCCACAATAAACATCAACAGTTTAACACCGTCTTTATAAAGCGTTGTTATTACTATGACCGATACGGCCAAGATTTGCTCTCCAACAATCAGAATGGCTCTTTCACGATCAAACGTTACTTGAAAACAAATTTCATATTATACATTTCGTAGATAAATCATTAGGGAACATACTGTAGCCTTCTGAATTCTGAAGAGCATACTTCATATATTCTAAGTTCATTTCTACAAGTTGTTAGGAGAACTTTACCTGCATCATACTGCGAACAACGTCGGCTCCCGCTCTGAGTGCCTTGTGGAAGGTTCGAGTGGCGACCACTGCACGACGTAACTGTACTGAGAATTTATTCGGCACATCCTCGAATGGCTGGATGTCTCGCATGTGCTCGTTCACGCATTTTAAATATCTGGAAATGAAAATACTGAGTTAAGAATTTATTACTTAGGGCGAGTTGACTACCATATTGTTGAACGTAACGACCGACTTCCAACTTTATTGTCTGAGCGTGTCTTTATGTAGTGTATTGTTAATAAATGAATAATTATTCATTTCGAATATTAAGTATAAGGTGTGAGCAATGACGTCTGACCGAATCCTAACAGGAAGGTAAAAGTAATCACAAAAATCATCGCAACATCTTACACACAATGTGGCCGAAATAATTGAGAAGTTCTATCAAAAGACCTACCTGTATATCCTCTCCTCAGTAAGATATGTCAACCTGCTGATGATAATCGCTATCGGTACTAACTCTCCCTACTTATAAAAAGGCTTTGATCAAACCAAGTAACAATTAAGTTGTTTTCTGGAAGTAATTTCACAGATATATCCAAGTTCCATTTAAGAATTATTTTGACAAAATTATGTCCAAGGCAAAATATGCTAGATAAAAAAACCCGTCTCTGTGAATCGCTGATGACGGGCCCATTAACTTGATAATTATTTTTATAAGCGAATGCTAAAATGACATCATAATCGTTTTTATTATTCATGTAAGACACATGTGTGTTGTCTCCGTTTCTGAATAAGTTAAATTGTGCGACATTTAACGTGATCGCTGATTCTACTTAATTGTTGATCTTTTAATAAAATATTATTATACGTAACATGTGTATAAACATTTGAAACAAGGACACCACGATATTATTATTTAAGAGAATTGTAAAACACCGAATTGTTTAAGCTCTGCGCGGGCCGTGTCGACAAGAACTGCATTTTGCATCAGACCTTTGATGCAGCCGCATAATGTGAGTATCTAAAGGTGTCTAAAGGTTCTTGGCTATTGGCTATTACGACCTGACATGACTATAGAAATAAGTTCACTAAATCCAAATTCCAGAGACAAATAAGTTTTTTTTTAAGTTTTATTATTAATTGACGATCTCGCGGTGTTACCCGCGGTTATTGTTGTAGATCGCGAGAAACGCCGCGGGGCGAAGCTATTCTAAAAAAGTAGCCTAAATCACTCCCTTATATCATCAGCAATCTGCCAGTAAAAGTCAAGCCAAAAACGATACAATCGTCCCAGAAAAAAGACCCGGAATAGACAGACCAAAAATTTTTAAATTACTTTTTTAGTGGGAGTAACGTACATACTTTCTTATGCATTTAATCCGAAAAATGTTAATTTGATATTACATACAGATACTTCAATTTTATTTATTTGCATAGATGTAGAAAAAAAGACATACAATGTGGGGCTCTTGAAAAAATGTCTGACAGCATTTAAACAAGAGCTCTCATTAGTTCAAGCTTACTCAGTTCCTTAACGCCCTATATCCACTTGACTCGACCACTCTATAACGCAATAACGCTTATTAATAACTGCATTTTATAGCATACAAGTCGTAAACCTCGGTACTCTAGAGGTAGTCACTTAACCCGCTATCACGATACGTTTGTAAGTACATTTTATACCCTGTTACCGACCCTATTGCTGACCCTAATCGCATGTTTACGCGACAATAACACTAACGATGTCCGTTATTATAGTTTTATTGACGCATCATTGTAAACAAACGGATTGTTTTCCAGTTAGCGACACTGTGTTTTATTGGAGCTTTTATTGACGTGTTGTATAAACACTGTTTTTGTATTTTGTAATCATGTTGAGGACGTCTGTTTGTGTCTAGTTATAGGATGTCATCATCTTCCGAGCCTTTATTCCCAAATTTATTTGGGGTCGGCTACTAGTTCAACCGGTTCTACCTGAATTTCAGTTTTTCCACGGAGCGACTGGCATCGGACCTCCGCAACCCTAAGGGAGAACTGAAATTCGATGATTGAACTAGTTGTCAGTATATTTGAGGGCACTGACTTCCCAATAATGATTGCCATAGATGTTCATGACAACCGGGACCGACGGGTTTACGTGCTCTCCGAGGCACCGGCGCGAATCACCGCCAAACTTCCAAACTCCGGGCTGCTATTATGTCTAGTTGTAATAATGTAAGTTAGTTTTTTTCTTATATAGGTTATAAATATATATTTTTATGTTCGTTAACTCGGTATTTCATCCCAAGTATTATCATTATTATTACTTTTTAAAGCTTTAGATGTTCTAAAGCTTGAAATAGTAATAATAATCGAACCTGCTGATAATTTTCAGCAGGCTCGATTGTATATTAGTATGTAATCAAGCAGAGAACTAAAATTATCGACATAGCCCCATAGGATTATCAAGCTCAAGTGGCAATGGGCTGGCCATATTAGCCACAAAACCGGCAACCATTGGAGTAAACGTGTTCTTGAGTGGAGACCGCGTCCCGGCAAACGTAGTGTAGGAAGTCCACAGGCTATGATAGTTATGGTAGAATCTCGCATACGTACACGATTGTACCATTATTTTAATGTAATACTGTATTTTGAACTAATATAATATGTAAGAAATTTCAGAAATTTCCAGCAAAAAATGAGTCTTTAACTAGTTACTTGATGAATAAATACAAAGAATACAGGCATATTACAGTTTATTAGGATATTAGCGCATGAAATCAGTAATATCTTAATGTAGAATTTTCGAAATGACTAATATTGTTCATCAAGATTTTAGTTGAAAACTAAAAAAATCTAGTTCGTTGAGTTATTGTTATTCAAACATATTTATTTCTCTATAAGTTGATATAACTCCAAGCCACTTAATCCATTAGCAGTCAGACGTGTGGGCAGATCTCAAATATACGTGCAACATAGTTTATATCAAAGTATCCATTTATGTTACAATATAAAATTCTCGTAGCCTTGAAACATATTGCACAGTTAGAATATAAACTAAACAAAAGTGTTACTATATGTGTTATTAAACTTTCGCGACTTTTACTTATTTCTGATTACTCATGTTTTTTTTCTGTAAACGGGAATAATTCGCGATCACACATATCACATGATCAAAAATCACAAATTAGAACTAAATCAGAATCAAATGTAAGCCCTCTCTCTAGTTCACCTGTTACAAATCAACAACTTCTAAATCGGTAGACCTGATGATCCATATCACAGATATATAATTATAAAAAAAAATTGACCAAGTGCTCGTCAGGCCACGCATAGTATAGGGTGCCGCAGTCACCCATACTAAGCTTAATTGTTATGTTTACATATTATTTCGTTATTTTTGTACGAAGTTTTGCCATAGCAAATTGTAAAGGCCTCTATAACTCCTGAACTAACGTTATCCGAAGCCGTTATAGTTTTCTTTCGAAATTGACCACATCGACTACCATAATTAATTTTTCTAGATTTTTTGAGCCAATCGTTAAGCTTTTAGAGGGGGGGGGGGGTACCTAAATCAAAAATCGTCTTAGCAACCTTTCAA
This sequence comes from Phragmatobia fuliginosa, assembly GCA_932526445.1. Classification (NCBI taxonomy): domain Eukaryota; kingdom Metazoa; phylum Arthropoda; class Insecta; order Lepidoptera; family Erebidae; genus Phragmatobia; species Phragmatobia fuliginosa. The sequence goes on along the minus strand of OW052058.1, from coordinate 4,289,117 downwards.
TGTTTTTAAAAGACCTATCTAATGATATCCCACAAGATGCAAAAAAAAACATCCCACTTTATGTGTAGGGGAAGTACCCCATAATATAAACATTTTTCGTGATTTTATTTTGGGAGTTTGTCCAAATGAGAAAAAGATAGGTATATCCATGAAAAGTTTCATCTTTCAAGCACTAATCGTTTGGACGGTGAGTCGATGGACGGACCGAGTTCCTAACCGCACCTAACCCCCGAACTACGGAACCCTAAAAACTAGTCTCTATTACCCTTGGTCATGGTATCACACTTGTGAACTTTTAGACCAATTACGCTAATTCTACCATTCTTATTAGCCGAGGATCTGCCAGAATAATGTCTAGTGATTTCTTAATCACTTACATAACTTTATGAGGTAACATATATGTATATGTGTGAATTCATTTCAATTCATTCAAAGTGTGTTCATCTTTATATGAATATTGCTAACTATTTATGTATCTATTCCTGCGTCATATAATAATAACAGTAAAATACGGAAATTATACAGAGACATTTTTGATCAGCACATTTCAGATATGTGCCGATTATCGAGCACGTAGGATTCCGGCTGTCATTTCCTTGTTGATATTATGACGTGTTTATTGTGCAATGTAACGATAGATTTAGAATATATAATGTAGCTATAAGATCATAACTAAGAGATTCCATGTACATACCTTAGTACGTAAGGTTAGAATTAGAGTACAGTAATTAATTAATAAACATGGCTCCAAAAGAATACACGATCATTGTTATTCGATATCCACCTATAAGCCCCCATAATCGTGGACCCCTACGACGGACCAAGCAAGAAGAAATAAGTTCGCTATAATTGGTGACCCCGACAGTTGAACAAAGAAGGATGAAGACACCAATCGCTATAATTGGTGACCCCGACAAAAGAACAAAGTAGATGAACAAGGATCCGACAGTTGAACAAGAAGGATGAAGACACCAATCGCTATAATTGGTGTCCCCGACAAAAGAACAACGAAGAACCCGACAGTTGAACAAAGAAGATGAACAATTACCCGAAAAGTTAATTATGAAGAAGCCGAAAATGGAACAATGAAGAAGCAAGTAATCGTACCTTCTGAAGGAGATTTATATAGTGAACTTGTATAGCAGTATTGCATAAAGGACCAGCCACGTTTATGGTTCATGCAGTGAGGCTATCGTCGCTCTCCAAAACAACAATGATCATCATTCAAGTCTCAGCCAGCCAGCAACCTCGGCCTCAACAGGGATACCACACCCAGGACGCAACCGCTCCAAGCTGGTTACCCCTTCGGCCTCATTAACGCCCCGACACAATATGGACTTCACGCAGACTTCAGCCCCGGCTCAGTGGGGACTAGCGGCATACATAAGTGTTCTCAAAATGAACTTCTGACGCCGTTTCACGAATAATAGAAGTAATCTCTATGCCGTCAACGCTAGATTACGATGAGAATTGTCGTGTGCAGCAGAAATGTCAGAATTAAAGAAGTTGCCTGGAGAGGCGTTAGAGCAATAGAACGACAAGACGTATTACGATGATTTCAGATCGCAGCTAAAGCATGATATCAATCGAATACTGTCGTTACCGAGGCTCGCTCTCCAACAATCAGGTAAATCTATTTCTTTTTTATCCGCCGTCAAAGTGCTGTGGGCATGTATTCAAGTTGTCCTACATTCAGTATTACGATACTGAGAAGTACGTGTATATTGAATTGACCGAGTAAGGTTGATGTAATTCGCAAAGCGATATTATAATAAGGTTGCTGACTATGTAAATCTTGAAATGTTATTATAAATATATTATTGTATACTTTGTAGATTTTGCTGACACGAGAAGGTCGCAACTCTCGATCATATTATGTTTGTTTTGTATTCATTTTAATGTTATGATTTTTATTGACCTAGATTATATTTATTATCTAGGAACTACTCCGCGATACTGACATAATATGTAATGTTATAATTGTTAGCGAAATAGGTTATGTTTATAATCGTCAATTGTTGATATAATATGAAGTATGTCTGAATTTACTACCGTAAACTTTTTTGATGGGAAGTTATATTCCTGCGTCATATAATAATAACAGTAAAATACGGAAATTATACAGAGACATTTTTGATCAGCACATTTCAGATATGTGCCGATTATCGAGCACGTAGGATTCCGGCTGTCATTTCCTTGTTGATATTATGACGTGTTTATTGTGCAATGTAACGATAGATTTAGAATATATAATGTAGCTATAAGATCATAACTAAGAGATTCCATGTACATACCTTAGTACGTAAGGTTAGAATTAGAGTACAGTAATTAATTAATAAACATGGCTCCAAAAGAATACACGATCATTGTTATTCGATATCCACCTATAAGCCCCCATAATCGTGGACCCCTACGACGGACCAAGCAAGAAGAAATAAGTTCGCTATATATCTATTGTAGACTAAACAATACAATGAATGGTTTCGATATGAACGTGAAAAATAAACATAACCTTTTATAATATATTACTTCAAGTGAAAGCGTGATAGCTTGCCGTTGGCCTTAAACAATATCTGACTCATTATTCACTTACTTAAGATAAGTCATTACTTGTTTCTCGACCTTTCTTTTATCGTCACTATAATTAAATTATATACGAAGTCAACGAGGTCATTGTATGTAAAAAAAAACCTTATTAACCTCTTTTAAACAGGATCAGTAGGTACATTAGATTTGTTTTTGTCAAGTATAAGAGTCAACAATGGAAACCCTAGCTTTGGATACCAACATCCTGTTTTTTTTAACAATAAATAAAAGACAATAACTTCAAATTAGATCAAATAGTTTAGTACAGAATACACTTGCATAGAATAGATCAGAATAATTAATCGCGTCGATATTAACTATCAACTATAACTATCCAATTACCAAATAAATATTTTAGAAAATTTCTTTCGATCTATTTTACTCGTGATAAAAATCCGACAAACCCTCTTGGAAGAGGGATTGACAGCATCACAAATAAATTTTTTTATTAGCTGCCAAAATGACTCTGCCCTGCCTGATGAAACGTATGAACACCGTCACCGTCCTCACTGTCATTGAGGACAATGCAACACGGCGACCCTCAGTACCACACCATGGCGGCCTAGTGAGATGCTTCTTCACGCCCCGCTTGAAGGACTCGGGATCATAGAGCGAGGGAAACACGTGCGCTGGTAAAGAGTTCCAGGTTTAAACTGCTCGGCTCAGAGAGGAAGTGCCGAACCGTTTAGTTCGAGAGCGAATGTCAACTACTCTAAAGCAGTAGTTTCCAATACCAGTACGTGTTGTACAATAGATGAAGAGGGAAGGGGGAACCAGTTGGAAGAATTCTTCCAAGCGAGATGTTATTTATAATATATATATTAGGTACTTACTTCTCATCGAATTCGTATTGTGAATTGAGCACTGTGAACATCTTGTTGTATAGGATGCTGAAGAATCCGTCTATCATGACGTCGAAGTTTGTGTCTCCTCGTGTGTAGTACCTGGAACAATTATTATATTCTTTATCTCAATAGTTCATTTACTTAAATACCATTTAAAATTCTTCCTCCATAATTATTTTAACTTCAATAAAATTGGACTTTCTTACAACCTACCATCCCCCGTTTTATACCCAAATTTTCGTAAAATCCGTTCTTGGCAGATGTTTACACGTCTTTATGGAACCTTACTGCCAAATTACAAGCTTGTAGGTGTCAGTTTCTGAGATTTCGTAAAACTTTAAAAAAATAAACATCATAACTAAAACGGATATTCATTTTTGCCTTTAGATCCTTACGTATTAAATTTTAAACAAGGGGAAGAGTCAGACTATTCTTATTTTTAATTTATTTAGGAGGGAGTCAAAAACGAGTAAAAAGTATTACTTAATAAATGAAATTAAAATATTATGTGACTCTTACCTTTCAAGCTGCTCGAACAATTGCTCAAAGACATAGGAATGTTGTTCGTAGATCATTCCGTAGGTTCGCTTGAACATCGTATGGAACTCCTCGCGCGACTGCTTTAGCAACCGCCTGAAGAATTCTGCAAAAAAAAAACATTTATAACATATCTATTGTAACAATATTTCTTTATTCTTACTGGCAAGTCTGAATCACGGGAATAAATTAACTGTCAATAGCTGAAATCTATACAAACAAATTAAATAGAAGTATCTGTATGTAATATCATATCATACTTCTATTTCATTTGTTTGTTTCTGTATGTAATATCAAACTGCCTCGTTGGTCTAGTGGTTAGCTTATGTGACTCTAACTCCCGGTTGTCATGAACACCTATGGCAATCGTTATTGGGAAGTCAGTGCCCTCAAATATACTGACAACTAGTTCAATCTTCGAATTTCAGTTCTCCCTTTGGGTTGCGGAGGTCCGATGCCAGTCGCTCCGTGGAAAAACTGATATTCAGGTAAAACCGGTTGAACTAGTAGTTGATCCCAATTAAACTTGGGAATAAGGCTAGGAGGATGATGATCTGTATGTTTTTTTATCTAAATATATATGATAGTGTATACGGTACCTAAACATCAAAAAGGGTAATTTAAAATGTCTTTCTGTTTGTTCCAGCTGAACCATTGACGGGACTCAGTGGCAGAACAGAAGCAGTCGCGATTTATAAAAATAACCGCGAGTTGTTACCGCGGGTAGTTATTAAAAAATATCTATAATAAGTCATTCGATATTCTAAAACCTTTTATAGACAATATTTACGGCTCATAGGTATATCCATATTAAAATAGCATCCTTCGTTCAGTAAGGTCCTAAAGGTCACACACATGTCTGGGCAGAATATCTCGGGTGAATGACATTTGGGAAGAAACTTTTAGGCCCTGCGCGCACGGGAAACTTTTGTCACTGTGACTGTTTTGTCACTTTCATTATGGCTATAGAATTATATGGAGATGCGCGCACGTTGCGACGTGACAATCGGATGACAAAACTGTTTTGTGCCTGCGAACAAGCGTGCGACAAAACTGTCACCGCGCCGCTAGAGTTTGATAGAAGCGCGCGCACGAGTGACGAAACAGTTTCTGCCTGTGCCCTAAGCCAAAAGCGGAAAGCGGAAAGGATTAACTTTTTATTTATATTTTCAGACAACTTGAAATAGCATTGTAATCAAAACAAAAGTGTCTCCTAGCGTTCAATCACCACATTATCATAAAGGGTCTAAGCAGTATGCATTGAAGTTGTTCTAATAAAATATTCAAGGTTTTCTTCGAAATTACTAGAGCTTGAATTGTTTTAGAGAAAATGAAATATGATATAATTTGTTTAAGTTAACACTGGTTGAAAGATTACAAGATGTTATTTAATTTTGAGAATAACACAATGATCGAAGATTCTATGTTTCGGCCCAAAAAATTGAATTTTGTACTGAATCGATTTTTACCCTTGAAAATCGACTGTCGATTTTTTGTGTTGGTATAAAAAATATTTACAATAGTTACAATTAGCTGAATGTATTAATTTGATAGGTAATAAAAATAATTCTTATAATCGAATTCCTTGAACTAAAAAATAGATGATTTTACTGATAAGAGATCCCACAGATTGTTTAATGTATTTTTTTGTTTTTCATAAAATGGATTTATATTTATATTGTAAATACAGAAAAGATATAGAATCGATCCTTTAGAAATCGTTTTTTTATAAATCGATTCTTCATGTTCTGATTCGAATCGAATCAAAAATCCCTACAAAATAGTTTATCCTTACGCCATTTTCCGTGCCCCGCTCTCCGCTTACTTTTGATTGCCCGCTGGCGATAAGCAAATATATATAGTATATAGAAGAAGTGGAAAGAAGACCAGTACTTTACGAGAAAAGATTAAAAGAATATTCTGACATATGATAAATACTAGGCATGCCTTTTAAGTTCTGTCGTTTCCATATTTAACGGCAATTTTGAATTTGAAACAGTTCTATATTCGAATGTGTTTAAATTTTGAATCTCAAAACATTTTTAACACCCCAACTTTAAAGTGGAATAAATGTTATAATTAGTGGTTTGAGCGAAGGGAAAAGTGTACTAAACTATGTGGTGAATACTTTGAAAATATGCAGTAATTCATTAAAACTTTCTGCAATCATTCGAAAACTTTTACGACGTATGAATTCGCAAATAATGACTGTCTCCTCCAAATGCATATCGTTGAATGAACCATGGATTTACAAAAATGTTTCGTGACTGTCATTCGCCGTGTGCGCACTCAGATTTTAAGACGCGACGCGACATGACAAAAACTTTTTTGTCGCAGCGACAAAAGTCACCCGTCAGCGCACTGCTTTATAGCATATGATCGCATAGGTGCTATTTAAATACGCTAATAAAATAGATGCTCAACTATAATATGGATACGACTGTATAAAATATTAATGGAAGGTGTTTAAGAGCCGTGTGGTTCCTGCAGCAGGTATGGGCTTTAAGTTTTTTTTTATAGTTGTCTAAATTTATTTTTGTTTTGGATTTATGTGAAAACACTGAACAAATAAAAATTGAGTTTTTTGAATGTCTTTACAAATTCTAAAGTTATGTATGTATTTCATTGTTTATAGATGTACGGTTATCGTTGTACCTTTACAACTAAGACCGCGAGTAGCACCGCGGTACAAATTTAGTCTAAAATCAAACTAGCCTAATTTTACTTGTTATATCATAAGCTGTCAGTAATAGTCCCATCGAAATCGGTACAATCGAGATTAATCGGAACAAACAGACAAACAAAAAAATTTTTTTGGATGTAAATGTAAGTACCTTATATACTTTCATATACATTGTGAAAAATTTTTTTGGATGTAAGTACTTTATATACTTTCATATACATTGTGAAAAATTTCATTTCAAATTCCAACTGACATTTCAATTTTATTTATTTGTATGGAAAAACAACTCGCGTCGAATTATTGTCATTATACAAAAGCTGACTTTAAAAATCGTATACATTTGTGAGCTTTTTAATTATATCAACGGGTAACAAAGGACTGAGTATTATGATAAAGCTAGATAAAGTTAATCGAATATGTACTACGAGTATATAATATATAATATTACTCGCATTCAAGAGTGACAACAAAGAAAGTACCAAAGTACTCCTTATAACAGAAACCCTTTTCATTTTATCTTGAAGATGTCTTGTACCAAAGCCTTCTTGAATCCTTATTCCTTAGAAGGATTACTTTCAGTATGATGTATGTATATCATTCCACTTTGTTCCTAGTGCTGAATTCGAGTTCAGTTTAAGCTGAATTTGTCTAGCTTTCAGTATATAATAATGTTTCAAATTCGGAATCGAGTCTTTTTGTTACAAAATCAACAAGCTCCGCGATTGTTGATGTGTTTTACAACAACCACATGTCATTTCACGGAACAAAACTAATCTAAAAAGTTACTCCCTATATCATGAGCTATCTGCGAGAGAAAGTCGCGTCAAAATCACTTCAGCCGTTCCAGAGATAAAATTAAAAAAATGATTGGTATAGATTGTATAGACGAAACTATTTTTTAGCCTAGAAGAAAAAAACTGTTATAATCAACTACATTAGTGACCCACCCTCGATCTGATTATCTTCTACTGTAAAATATTCTTGAAACCGACTAATAACTAATTATGAATCAGGTTCAATTGTAAAATAAACTATTTTGGTCGGTGACACGGGCGGGCGCCGCTGTTTACAGACACCGTTCCGGGAAAGCGATGCATTCGTACTGGCTTCGGGGAATTGGTAACTTTCAAAAAATTCTAACGTTTATATAAATTCAAGACCAATTACTGTGAATGAAGGGAAGAAGACTGAATTTAACGGATATCGTGTAATCTACAATTATGGTGACACCACATTATCACCACGGGAAACTAATTATGTAAAATAAATAAATATTTCGGACATCTGACTCACAACGTCATCTAGTCAAACAAGAAGAGAGAGAGAGAGAAAAGAAAGTAATAGAAAAACTGGTTGTTAATATAGTTAGAAAACATCCTGCATTTTACCAGTTTCGATTTCGATAAAACTTGAAAATCTATTTTATACTACACCTGATCGGAACAGTAGTCAATATTCCCTGAAAATGAAAAGAGAAAGTTAGTCTTTTCCTTGACCTAAATAAGCGGGAGGAAAAAATGTATGAAAATCCATTTCTAACGTGTTTTAGCGGGAGAGAAAGTTATATGAATTTTCATTTCTCATGTTTATCTATGGCGCGCGCCTGCCCAAAGAGTTTTCATATAATTTAAATATGGAATCTCCGTGCCACTGACATCCTTTTGTGAAGAATAAAAAAAAACAAAAGAAGCGCGAAATATTTATAAATATTATGTGAAATTCTAAGCTAAATTGTGTCTTACATGGTGTCTTACGTTTTGATTTTATTTTATAAATACTTTAAATGTTCCTCACAGGTGTAGTATAAAGCACTGTGTAGCACTCGGGTGAAAGTTCCATTCCTACCTCGGGAGTATTGTGGCCCTAGGCTGCGCCTTCGGGCCACAAACTGCTCCCTCGCTAGTAATCGGTTCCTTTCCTCCCTCGGTGAACAATGTACTATTCTCACAAGATAAATGTCAAAGGAAGGAATAGTTTATAAATTGAGGCATTGTTGACAACGTCGTCCCGATTTGTTTACAATCATCATCAATAATATAAACTAAAGTCCTCCGCCGCGTAGGTCTATTCTCGATATACTCAAAAACCACTGCACCGATTTAAGTGAAATTTTGTACCCAGATAGTCTAAAGTCTGAGAAAGGACATAGTACTTTCCATTAGTTTCGGTATTTTTTTAAATTAATAGCCTGCCAAGGTGACTGCCTGATGGAAAATATAAAAATAATAATTTATCGGAAAACTCATATTACAATACTAGTACAAAGTTATTATACTTATAAGCTTCCATTTGTATGAGTAGAACCCAAGAGATGGTCCACCACACTCACTGTGAATGCAGGCAGTGTGGTGATGGCCACCCACACTCATCATCTTCCTAGCCTTTATTCCCAAGTTTATTTGGAGTCGGCTACTAGTTCAACCGGTTTTACCTGAATATCAGTTTTTCCACGGAGCGACTGGCATCGGACATCCGCAACCCTAAGGGAGAATTGAAATTCGTAGGTTGAACTAGTTGTCAGTATATTTGAGGGCACTGACTTCCCAATAACGATTGCCATAGATGTTAATGACAACTGGGAGCGACGGCTTTACGTGCTCTCCGAGGCACGGGCGTGAATCACCTCCAAACTTCCAAACTCCGGGCTGCTATTAGGAATTTCCTAAGAAACACCTAAAAACACTTTTTGGCCCGACCTGGGATTTGAACCCGAGACCTCTTTGATTAGCAGTCGCATACGCTAACCACTAAACCAACGAGGCAGTTGGCCACCCACACTATGACGGCCTAGTGAGTTGTTTTATCACGCTCCGCTTATAGGATCCGGGATTATAACGTAAATCGGAGAGCATGTTTTAATTAAACTATTTCATACTTGATGTTCTTCTTGTAATAAGCTTATTTAAAAAATACAACGCCTCGCTTTAGACTAAGTTTAGGAGTGTTCGTCTAAAATCAATAGGCACACGGTCAATAACGTCACGGGCTACGTGCGCTTCTCTCTGTGTATGGGAGTGCACTTCATGCGGAGTGCAGGGGCCGTAGTCATCGTTTTTTTTTTCTACTTCTGAACTGTATACGTCTCGTAAAAAGCTGTTCATTTGATTGTTACATACAGAAACTCCAATTTTATTTATTTGTAGATAGATTTGTTTACTGTTTGGTTAATTATTATCGTAAATATTGTGATAGTTGAGAGTGCAGATGAAATTCTTTCGTATTGAGATGGTAGTGCTTCTAAAACCTTTATAAATAAATATTTCAGACCTCTGACACACAACGCCATCTGGACTAGACGGCGTTGTGTCGCATCCTAAATGGGTGTATGGGTACTAGACAAATATTATAAACTAGCTTTAGCCAGTGGCTCCGCCCGCGTGTATGTCGGTAAAAAGTAGCCTATGTCCTTTCTCAGGTTCTAAACTATTTGAGTATATAAAATTCATCAAAATCGGTTAAGCGGTTTAGGCGTGAAAACGTAATAGACAGACAGACAGTTACTTTCGCATTTATAATATTTGTAGGGAAATATCATAATATATATTTCTTTTTGTAACACAGAAAACATCCTAACTCCGAAACAAATTTTCGCAGGTGATACAAGCATTTGGTCCAATGGTCCGTGATCCGGGAATCGAACCCGAGACCTTAAGTACAGCAGTCGCATATGCTACCACTGCGCCTAAGATTTAATGATAAATAAACATTTTTTATAAAAAAAAATATAAACGTTCTGAAAAACGATCAGAGTGGTGTTCAAAGTGAGAGGCCTATGTCCAGCAGTGGACTGTGTTAGGCTGATGATGATGATGATGATAAATAGTAACGCTAAACGGGCAACAAGAAACGTAAGGCTTATTTATAACTGAAGTCAACATATAAATAAAATTCTATTACTTGACATATTTCGTATGTTGACACAAGTTGCTATTAGTGCCAATTGGTCGTATAACAAATAGCTATTTAGTGAACTGTTTTGCTGAATACACACATGAGCACATGACAACCAAGTTCATCGACATTACTTTTTGTATGTGTGCGGTATTTATGTCGCGTGCAAAAACCAATGCTACACAAAAAAAAATATGCATCACACATTCCGATTAGTAAATAAATCGCTGAATCGAATAAATACGTATGTGAAATTTATTTCTACTTCTGTATGTGCGTATCCATTTCAATGTTCCTTAGATCATAATTCCTCGTATTATAAACTTACTCGCTTTTTCCCGGGGCTCCGCCCGGGTGTATGTCGGTTACTGCGGTAAAAAGTATCCTATGTCCTTTCCCAAGGTTCAATCTATCTCTATACCAAAAATTCATCAAAATCAGTTCAGCAGTTTTGGCGTGAAAACGTAACAGACAGACAGTTACTTTCACATTTATAATATTACTAGCTTTCCGCCCGCGGCTTCGCCCGCGTGGAATTCGTTTATATCGCGCGACACGGTAAGGGTAGATTAAACAATCCTACATGATTTTATGTTTGATATTAAGGAACTTCGACACAAACTTTCGTCCCCTATATTTCAAACCCTTCTACCTTTATTTTCGCTATAAAAAGTATACTATGTCCTTTCCCAAGTTCAGTTCTATCTTCATACTAAATTTCATCAAAATCGGTTCAGTGGTTTAAGCGTGAAAGCGTAACAGACAGACAGACAGAGTTACTTTCGCATTTATAATATTAGTAGGGATAGTAAGGACTAGCTGAGTCCTGCGGTGTTTTATTTTCACGGGAGCGCCGAGGGATGAACCTAAGTTATATATACCAGAGAAAGTAATTGGTATAGATAGGCGTTCCAGAGATTAGCCAGAATCAATAGACCGATAGACAGACTGACGGATGGACGGACTTTTTTAAGCAGGTACCGTATATCCCTTCATATTTGTGCATTTAATGAAAAGATGTTAAATTCGAAGTTATAAACACGAACTTCGTTGGTCAGGTATTCTTGTTGTCGTATTTCGTTTCAGTAGAATCTAACTAAACCGCTATAGTGTGGGTCCCTATGCCGCATTGTATGTACTCATGATGAGGATGGTGACCCCACTATATGAGACTCACTTTGGTAGGCTTAGACATAAAAAAAGAATTCATAGCTCGCATTCAACCGATTACTTGATAAGCACAAAAACAGACCGAACCGCTATCGGACAGCTTAGAAAAAGTGCAGCTACATTTCTAGGAAATAGGAAACAATGCGTCAAAGCATTTATCGGTGAATAATATTAACTAGTTATTGCGCGCGGTGTATTCGAGGTTTTTATTATAGTAGTTTGATCGCGTTGTTGCTTTGGTGGTCAGCGTATGTGACTGCTGATCAAAAGATCTCGGGTTCGATTCCCAGGTCCTGACCAAATGTTTGTGTGATCCGCTAATATTTGTTTCGGAGTTTGGGTGTATTATAGGTATATATTTACAAAAAGGTATGTTTATGTATTTATCTCAGTTGTCTAGTACCCATAACAAGCTCTGCTTAGTTTGGAACTAAATGGCGTTGTGCGTAAGATGTCCGAAACATTTATTTATTTATTTAGTAGTCGAGTAAAAAGTAGCATTAGTTACTCCCTATATTATCAACTACGTGGCTGTTAAAGTCCAGTCCCGTATGTCATCATCATCATCAGCCTATCGCAGTCCACTGCTGGACATAGGCCTCTCCCATTGCACACCACTCTGAACGATTTTGGGCTTCTCACAATGTATTTATTTTCATACTGTCAAATAGTCAAAAGTTATCGGTCCAGCCGTTACAGAGATAAGCCGGAACAAACAGACAGACAGACAGACAGACAGACAATTTTCATTAACTATGTGTCTGCAATGCACTTTTTACATATGCATGAACTTAATATTACAAACTGACGCTTCAAATTGTATTTATTTCTATAGATATTCTACGCTGGATTTCAGAAGCAAATATACCTTCACCTTTGTAGGTGTAAAAGAAAAAAAATGCCAGTGACGGCAAAATTCCACTCGGCCAATAAATCCGCGTTAGCTACAGTTTTAGTTACACATTCTTACTTCTGTGCCTGATTAACAAAAAAAATATCGCGTTCTTTTCACTTCGCGTTGTTGATGTTAATTAAGATAGAATGTCATATTTTGTCGCCCCTTGTGGAAATATGTACGGGGTAAAAAATTGCCGTCCGCTCGAACATTTCTTTGTGTAACAACGTGACAAAGTGTTATTCTATTGCTACGTGGCATGTGGGAATGTAGTAAATAAAATATAGTGTTTATGTAGTGTTATCGACAAAATTTACGATTTTATAACAGTTTAAGTGAAATCGCGTTGTCAGTTATCATCAACAACTTATCCCACTGTTGGTCTCGGGTCTCCTCTAAGGGGAGAATTAAGGCCATGGGTTATTCTCCACAGTGACGATAGCTTCGAAGAAACTGACTGATAAACTTGGCTTCTATATCGCGAAATTCTATATCTGAGAATTTCTATACCGCAATACATGATTGGTAGTTACTTCTTATAGTTGGCTACTTAGTAGTTCGGCGTCGCTTCGATAGATGGCGCTGTAGTATGATATTGTTGCTTTGTATGTGGAAGTCGCCTCATCACTGCTCTTAAAGACCGGAGATCGATATATGAGTCAGCTGTCTTTTCGGTTCAGATCAGACTTTTTAAATATCGTCTTTGTCTCAGGAAATTTAATAACAATTCATGTCGTTAATTTATTTTAATTATAAGCTACCATTATTAAATTAGAATAATTTCATACATTAGAATGTATTATGATAACTTATAGCTTTAACGCACGCTATGTACCTGTTGGTTTATATACTTTGCTACAGTTAAAGCTTTGTTTGTCCAGTAATCCGTCTTACCTTTTAAATTATACAATGACTATTTTAATCAAACCACTTATTATGTGACTATAGGCACAGAAAAACAGTACAATTGCAGATGAAACCCTCTAATTAAAATGAATGAACGTCATTGGCCGGGGTTTTTGTAAATCAATACGGACGGACAAAAGAATTTACCGAGTGTTTGTCGAACACTTATGGAACATTGAAGTCGTATAAGCAAGGTAGAACGAGGGCTCCAGGAAGGCATTATATAGGAAGTTAATTAATAAAATGTTTTGTAGTTACCATATTGTTGCGTGAAAAGTACCCACAGTACAAGCTCTGCTTAGTTTGGGACTAGATGGAATTGTGTGTCAGATGTTCGAATCCCCGTTTTCATTTCAACAACATCTATATATATAAAAATGAACAAAAAACCCGTTTTCCTTGGTCACGGCATCACGCGTGAATGGCTGGACCGATTTCACTAATTCTTTTTTTGTTGTATTTGTTATTATTAGGAGAAGGTTCTTAAGGAAAAAAATATTAAGAAAATCTCTCAGAAATATTGAAAAATAAACATTTAATTTTGCATATTTAAAAAAACGCGCGTAACGAATGTCAATGTCATTCACAGCCATTGAGTGACGTTGAATTGGCGGTACGAAGTTCGCGGGGTCAGCTAGTTTAAAATAAAACATTAAATAATCATTATTACAAGTATATACGATGTACGATGCCTGACATTTATTCTATAGCATCCCTTTTGATGTATTCATAAAAGAATATAAAAAAATGATTTCCTGATACATTTTAACCAGCTGTGATTTTATCAGTTTTTGGTGTTTTTTTTTAAATTCCATATAGTTTCCTAACTCAGTTTGAAATACAAAGCATCTTGCTAGGTGAAAATACCTATACGATTGCCAAACATAAAACCAGAAACTATCAACAGCATCCGTATGTCGGCACTGAGGCGTTGCAACGCAAACCACATCTGTGCGCACGGTTAAATCTGTACGCGGCAAGTTTCCGCGCACGTGCTCTAACGCAGCTGGTTAGTATGACTTACCAGCGTTTGGTAAAATACGGGAAATTTGACACGAAGTTTCGTTAGACGGTGCAACCCCCTATAAATATCTGTACAACTCTGACCCCGCTGTGTTTAGTGTGTGAGTTGTGAGTGTTAACTCTTGTTTGTAACATAGCGTGTCAGAATTTATTGTTTTGTTCGTTGGATCCAGTGACACTTTAACTACTGCACAAAATTAGTTTTCTTCAATTTATAACCTCAAAGAAATTAAAGATTTTATCATTGATATTCTCAAGGTATGTGTATGTATATATTTCCCAATAAATAGGGTCAGCAATTAGCTATTCAGAATATTGAGACAGACAGACTGCCTCATTGGTCTAGCAGGTAGCAAGTGTGACTGTCAATATAGAAATTTCGGGTTCGATGCCCGCCTGGGTCGGATCAAAAGTGTTGACTTCTTGTTACAAGAAATTCTTAATAAGAGCCCGAAGTATGAAAGTTTGACGTTATATCATACCAGAGCCTTGGAGAGCACGTTAAAGCCATCGGTACCGGTTGTCGTGAACACCTATGGCAATTGTTATTGAAAAGTCAGTGCCATCAAATATACTATCCACTGATTCATTTTTCGTATTCAGTTCTTCTTCAGGATTTCTGAGGTCCGATACCAGTCACTCAGAGGTAAAAGATATATTCAGGTAAAGCCGGTAGAACTTCTAGCCGACCCCAAATAATCTAAGAAATATTTAAGTTTACTAAGAAGACACAATTGGACAGTGAAAGAATGGAAAGTCCCTCTGAATATCGTTAAGGACGCAAGAGCCAAGAGTATGTGGTTTCCACTAAAAACGTCCAGTTTTCGATTCGGCCTAACCTGTAGAGGACACGAACTTCAGGTCATCTCGGATTGACACCGTGCCTAGTTAGGCTATATGTTGGAATCAGTTTATGTAATATGTTTTCGAGATAAGTACACTAAAACCCCACATAACAAGAGTTAGAGACTGTTTAGGTTTGATTCAATACTTTGAAGAGACGCTGAGGTGTCTTAGATATACAAACAAAGAATCCATTAGTCAACTTTTGATATTCGACTCCATACACGACCAAACATATAAATGTTTCATATTGCCGCTTGGCAGTCTGTATCACTTTTTTTACAAAGTGTAACAGTCATCAATAACCCATAATGTCCCAGTGCTGAGCTCGGGTTTCCTCATAGGAGAGGGTTAAGGCCATACGTCCCTACGCTGGTCGAGTGCTACTGCTACTTAATCTTGGCATTGAATGTTTTTAAGCCGCCCAAGTAAGCTTCACGACTGTCATCCTATGAGGACAACCGGGACCTACTGCTTAACGAGACCTTTGAAACACAGACGCATATGGTAAATAAACTATGTTACTATTTATGTCATCAGCTAGTGCATCTGCCAGTGTAAGTACCGTCAAAATCTATGCATTTAATAAAAAAACTGTTAATTTGATATAACATACAGACAATCTAATTTAATTTATTTGTATAGAAATACCTTTTATACATTTTTTAAATATCATTATTTGTTTGTAACTTTTTCACATCAATAGTTTTAACAGACAACGATAACCACTACCTACCCAGTATGCTTGTTCGCCAATTCATGAGGCAGATAAGACTAGAATTGGCAATCGATCCAACACTTCGATAATTCATGTTGCAGCGACTACTTTCTCTTTAATTGCCAGTTTCTCTCACATGGTCATCCAAATTTGTATATTGAGGTTGTACAACCACTTTTGGGTGTTCAAGGTGTCGAAGCCGTCGTAATTCTTAAATTGCCTTCGTTCGCGTAATTGGAAAAGATGGTAAATTAAATAATAAATCTGTATAAAGTTTCGGAATTATGAGATAACTTCGAAACATAATAAATTATTTATAACGGGATATTTACTTTGTTTGTTTTTAGGAATATAATTGAAGAATAAAATTGTTTGCATCCATAATAATTTAAATTCGAAAGTAATTACGTCTGTTTGCTACTCTTTCACGGTTAAACCGCTAATTGGTTTTGTGTGTAATTTACAATGGAGTCTTTATTGTATTGGATTTATTTAGTTATAGGTAGTAGCATGTCCACGTGCCTAAATGTTCATACTACCTAGTAGGCTATGTCCACGTGCCTAGGTGTGCCTATGTGTGTAGCGTGTGTTTGCCACGATACACGACATACATGCTAGCGGAGCCACGGACAAAAACTACCGATCTGTAAATAAATATTTTGCGCACGGAATACATTTGGATTGAAATGTAATATTGGGAGAACTCAATTATAAAATGTAGTCAAAGTCCTAAAAGCTTAAATAAAAGTAAAAGTTATGTATAAAACGCATAGAATTTGACCTGTCATGGTGCAAACTAACCATAACAGTTCAAGTTCGACCGAAATTCGACCGTTTGTAACATTAAATTCATTACATATTCCAAAGAAACTGTAAACCACACAATATTGAAGCTCCTATCGAATCAAATCTACAATAAAAAAATAAGCAACGTGATATCATTATAACCTACAAAACTCAAACAGATTTTAAAAATCAAACTAATTACTACTACCACTGTAAGTAATCAATTAATAATTATATAAGAAGTCCGCTCTTTAATTAATTTGCGACCATAGAACTATGTAACAGACAAACGAGACGGTTGGAATGCAAAGATCAAACGTGAATCCCGCAGACCGCACATTGTCTGGCTATAATAAGTACGTTTGCATAAAAATACATGAAACCATGTACCATGCGCACTTTACCGAGAAAGTTTAAACCTAAGCGTACTTGGAGAGAATATAAAATTTGAATGCAATCTGCTTATTGTATTCTGCGTATTCTGCGTATTCTTATGCGTATTCTGTAAACCGTATAAAGATTTTCACATAAAAATAGAAAAAAAAACAATATAGTTTAGGGGTCCCTATACTTGGAACTGAAACTAAAAGAAAATTTTCATCAAATCCATACGTGTTTAAAAATGATGTTGAGGTTTCTAATATTATTTTTTTTCTAAACTGAATAGTTTGCGCGAGAGATACTTCCAAAGTGGAAAAACGTGTGTGTGTGTCCCTGTAACTTCTAAAATAAGAGAGTGATAAAACTAAAAAATATATATATTGTACATTACCGTACAAACTACCAACGAAAATTGGTTTGAACGAGATCTAGTAAGTAGTTTTTTTGTAATACGTCATAAATCATAACTGCAATTTACCTTTCATTCAATCAATACACTATTAAAAAAATCTATCAAAGTTACAACGAACTACAAGAACTTTTATATAATGTTACTTGCTTCTATGGAACCCTTTATGGGCGAGTCCGACTCGCACTTGGCCCTTTTTTTTTATTTAAGAGTACCAATGTGACTACTCTGCGTGAGCATGAGTAGAATTAAAGAGTAGGAATCACCATCAGCATTGTGAGAGTGACCAATACCATGGCGGCCTGGTTAGATGTCACACTTATCAACGAAATACGACAGCAGGAATACTGTCATTATTAGGATGGTCCCTGTGTGAGGGTAGTATTGTCCCGGTCGATTCGGCCGTTTCGTGCTGAAATCAGCATGGCTCTAATACGTCACTGGTATATATTCCAAAACCGAAATAACGACCCTATCTATATGCAGACATGGATAACAATCTCGATTTGGCATGTGATTAGGTTTGCTACTTGCTACTTATGAAGGTCCAATTTTTTGACTGCTTCAGGAGCGTTTTGGGAGCTTATGCAACTGCTTTGCTAGTCTGGGCTTGTTTCCAGAGTCGGACGAAATGTTGTGATTCGCAAATATTTGTTTCGCAGTTTGGGTATAATGTGTATGTATTTACCTAAAAAATGTATTTATATCAGTTGTTTAGTACCCATAATACAAGCTCTGCTTAGTTTGGGACGTTGTGTGTCATCATGAACAGCCTTTAACAGTCCACTGCTGGACATAGGCCTCTCCTTAGAAAGGAGGTTTTGGCCTACTATACCACGCTGGCCAGACGGGTTGGTATAGGGTTGGTTTCAAGTTTTCCTTCTCTTTGCATCGATGTTGTCTTGCGTAGTTTATCCCTTAGTCGCCTTTTACGACACCCGCGGGATGAATAGGAGTGGTGACACTCTGTATTCTTAATCCGTCACCACACGGACGTTGTGTGTCAGAAGTCCGAAATATTCATTTACTTAATTTTGCTTGTGTAAAGACAAACGTCAGTGCGAAGGTATATAATATGCGATACAGTACAAAATGTAGGCCAATCCGATACATAATTTAGTCAGTAATTTGATATGCTAAGGCCTCATTAACTAAGTTTCGTAATTCTCGTCGGTTAGGGACGGGTACGCTGTCACTTCAGAATTCAGACATGGAATTGATGTATGTGAAACTAGGACATTTTAGACGCAGTGTGGTAGATCTTGTGGTGAGATTTGTTTGTTACATACAACACTATGACGTTATCTCACATTGACTTTTCGGTTTAAAAGTCTTAGTAACGACAAATTCATCTATACTATTATAATAAACTAGTTAAGTTCCGTGGTGTTACTCGCGTTTGATGTTGTAAGTAGAAGTAAAAAAAAGCCTAAGTTACTCCTTATGTCATCAGCTTTCTGCCAGTGAAAGTTCTGTCAAAATCGGTCCAGCCGTTCCAGAGATTAGCTGGAACAAGCAGACAGACAGACGGACAGACAAAAATGTTAAAAATTGGTTAGTAGTAAGTAACGTATATAAACCTATCCGTATGAATTTAGTCATCATCATCATCAACAGTCTTTAACAGTCCACTGTTGGACATGGCCTCTTTTTGAAAGTTTTTGAAAAGAAAAAGAAAATGAATTTAGTAATAAAATGTTAATTTGGTATCACATACAGACAATCCAATTATATTTATTTGTATAAATTCTGTCTTTTCCAATGTCTGTTAGTGCGAACATCTCAGAAAATTATCAACAAAGTTTTACGAAAATGTATGTCAAACAAATATCGCCATTTTAATCGCGGAATATACTCTTAGATAAATAAAATGTATGTCTTAATGTAAATTAGGAGTACATAAAGGAATTTACATTGAACATTTATATTTACACGTAGGTAATCATGGCCTATTAACCCAAAAAAACTTACTCAATGACAATATTACTTTTCGTATTTGGAATTGAATTACTTTTAATTAGTTTTCACTTTCATGGTTTGGGAACAAAAGATAACAATTTTAATACAACTACATGCCTATTCTGAATCCATTCTAATATTATAACTCGAAAGGATGTCTGTCTGTCTGTTACATTTACACGGCTCAACCGGTGAACTGATTTCTATGAAATTTCTAATAGAAATACTTTGATACTTAAAAAAGTACATAGAGGCTACTCCTTAACGCGATTACTGATATAAACGCAGACGGCGTCGCGTGTAATAGCTAGTTATAAAGACGTGTAATAAAACTAATGAGTCATATAACATATGTAACAGCTGTATTTAGTTCCACGAACATTACTCGGAGATGTCTTTGGGTATCCCAAACGGTGATGATGACAGTACCTCTAGCTGAATAAATAAATAAATAAATAAATAAATAAATAAATATTTTGGACATCTGACACACAACATCATCTAGTCCCAAGATAAGCAGAGCTTGTGTTATGGGTACTAGACAACTGATATAAATACATAAACATACTTTTTTTTTGTAAATACATACATATTATACATAGGAAACACCCAGACTCCGAAACAAATATTTGTGAATCACACAAATAATATTTGGTCCGACCCGGGAATCGAACCCAAGACCTCTTGATCTGCAGCCGCATACGCTAACCACTAGACCAACGAGGCAGTCAAATAATAAATAATAAATTGATCAATGTGGAAGTTAAGAATTAAATAGGCCTGACAATATATGTATCTGAAGATCCTACATTGATGATTCGAAGGAGTACCATTTTGTTACTATACCTCTACTTTAATGCACAACATATTTATATTATGACGATTGTTCAATTTAGATGTACTGCTTTTTAACCGACTTCAAATTAGGAATATAAATTTCTGTGTCGCGGGGAACTTTACAAACATACATGAAACGGACACAAAGAACACCTAGACTCAGAATAACAAATTGTGAATCACACAGTGTTATCCCACGTGGGATTTGAACCCACGACACTTGGCGCAGTAGGAAGCGGCGTGGCGACCGCTTAAACCACTAGGCCAACCGTGCAGTGCAGGTTCTCAATTCGACTGTATTTTTTTAATGGTTGTTACCTAAGAAATTCCGATAGACTGAATCGATTTTGTTAGTTTAACCGTGTAAGCGTATCAAACAGTCACACAAACGGACAGACATATTTACTTTTGAATTCACAATATTAGTATCTGTATTCTATATCTAATATCTATAATTAATCCCTACTAATAGTATAAATGCGAAAGTAACTCTGTCTGTCTGTTACGCTTTCACGCCTAAACCATTGAACCGATTTTGATGAAGTTTGGTATGAAGATAGAACTTAACTTCACACGCGGTCGGAGCCCCGGGCGAAAACTAGTTAATAATATAATAAATATTTCGGATATCTTACACATAACGTCATGTAATCCCAAACTAAGCAGAGCTTGTAATACAGGTACTAGACAACTGATATAAATACATAAATATACTTTTTTTTGGAAATACATAGGTACATATTATACATAGAAAACACCCAGACTCCGAGACAAATGTTTGCGGATCACACTAACATTTGGACCGACAAAGGAATCGAACCCGAGACCTCTTGATAGCAAGCAGTCTCTTGAGTAGCAAATTTTAAAAGAAACAAAATAGTTCTTTTTTGCCAATTCATTTATCAATTGACTGTGCCGTTATCCAGTGTAATCGTAACTATATTAAATCGTATTATATATTAAGAACACTTTGTTCTATCATCGCACAGTTAAGAGCGCAGACGCAATGCGATATTAATAGCAGCGAGCATTGGCGGGTTATCACTCACACTTGTGATCATTACTCCGTATGACAAAGTCACACAGAAGTCACAAGTAAGTCGAATTAAACTTTAACAATGAACTGAGGAGATTGGCAATTCAATTAAGGAGGGGAATGATGAATTAATATTTCCGAGAATACCATATTGCTGAACAGGATAACTGCTACAATACAGTACGGTGAATGAATAAAGTAGGTCGTCCGGGTTTGCTTGGATTTGTCTTAGTTTAGATAACGTCCGGGGTAATTAAAAAAATTACACCAAATACCTATACTAGGTACTTACTGTGTAATTTTATTATTTATTTTGGAATTGATTTAAAAAGTAAATTGATTTTGGTTTTTCCTTCTCCTTATCAGTCAAAATTCCGTCAATATCTGTCCAGCTGTTTCTTAGATAAGCCGATACAGACGGACAGAAATGTTTCAAATTGCTCTTTTGGTGTGAATAATATACTTTCATATGCATTAAAAAAACTGGCAATTCTAAATTACATACAGATCTATGTTTCATATTTATTTATTTGTTTAAATGTATAGACAAAATCATAAAGAAATATACATAGAGACCAATTAGTTCCTGTTACGATTGAATCGATATGTTTGTGAAATAGAATTCGACATCCTGAGGTACCTCAGTAACAAGTTATCGGGCTCTCAGTGATTCATCTTCGCTTTGCAGCTTCTGTTGCGATTGGCGACTTATTGTGGGAGCAGTGTTTAGTCTTGCCACTCGTACCGATAAATATTGCGGTCAATGGTTTATAACAAGCTTTTGTTCACTCTATAAAAATATTCATATTATGAACATATTATTCTTCAGTTTCCTTTCATGTATTTTTAGCGTTCATAAATTAGCTCATACGGTTTTTTTAGTGCTTACGTAATACCTATTTAATGGTATGTTTCATATTCTGGCAAAGTTAACAGCACTCATATTGGCCTATTTTTATCGTTTATTACATAAAAAATGTTTAATGCTTTTTGCGTTGATCAGGATATAAAAGAAATCATTTGCCAAGTTTTTTAACGCTCCGCCGCCATTCGCTTTCGATTCGATTCGTTAAAATGAGAAGTAAAAACTTGGTATACTGGAATTCTATTTGTAATTTTTTAAATTTCTGCTTGAATTATAAGAATGGTATATTAGGGCAGGTCTTAGTACAGTTCGTAGGAACACGAACTTTATAACTTCGAAGAAGGACCGCTTCCAACCGATTCACTAATGTCCACTACACACGTTTCGACAAATCTTTAAACCTCAGCATAGCAAGGGTAGTATAAGGTAGTATAAGGGCATAATAAGTAGCACAAATTCTCAAGTACAGTAATATGGTCCTTTCCTATACTTTTAACTAATACAACTTGACCCTTTTCTTTTAAACTCAGGCACCCTGCTCTGAGGAGGACCCGGACCGTGGTATTTCACACCGCGCCTAACCAGGCTCTAAACTAGAGGAAGCCGAATAAACTCCCTCCTCTCTAATGGCCAATCATTCCATATCATGGCCTGGTCACATTTTTCAACCAGGCCGCCATCCTACAGCAGGCCGCAGCATTTTGTGGTAATACTAGTTTACCCTAGCATCTCCGTCTGCATTTTTCAAAAGAATTTTCCCACCCGTGTGTATGTCGATTATAACAACAAAAAGTACTGTCCAATTTCAAAGTCCAATCTATCTTTATACATAAATTCACCCAACTCGGTTCAGCGGTTTATTAGCGAAAGCATATCAAACAGATAGACAAAGTTACTTTGGAAAGTTACATTTTAAGACTTTCTCGATAAGTGGGCTGTCTAGCACTAAAAGATTCACAGTAGTGCCTGGGATTATAAAATCGATACAAACAAACAAACTCTACAATTTTGTAAGATTAGTGTAGATATAAAAGTAAAATAATCGTTCCGCAGTGTCAAAGTAAAAATCGCTTTCTGTCGCCAATGAATAGGTTTCCTAAATATTGAACGTGTAACATTTTTTCTTGAGTAAATGTTGCTAAATTATTAATTTGTGTTAATAATGACATGTAGTGTTAGAAATGAATTCCTTGATTAAATGAATTATGTATTGAATAGATACTGTTAAAGTTTTTATTAGAAACCAATATGCCGCAAAATGTATACATAGTAAAAGTTGCAAGAGAAATATGTTGATTGCTTTCCAATCTTATTTTCGATCAATCAATTAGCTAATTTAAATAAGAAGCCGTTAAGAAATTAGTAACTTTCAGATATTACTAAAGAAATCTAAAGTAAGAAGTTGAGACAAAACTGGACTTGATTTGATTGTAGACTAACTCACTGAAAGTGAGTAATGTAATAAATCTGGGTCTTAATTGTGAATGGATTTACTAGCGAGTAGAGCTTATAGAATATCAAAATGTAATTACACAGTAAGTCGCGATTGCTAAGAGCGTTGTACTTCAAGATATTTAATACCATGGAGCTGATTAAATTTGAAAGTACAATTTTGACTTTATAACTCTTTTTGAATACTTTTTATATTTAGAGTACAAGGGCAGGATTTTGAAAGAGTAGCTTTACAATTTAATATTTTGCAAACGAACCACTGAATCGAAAAATAATGTTCAAACCCTCCAAACGTTTTTGAAAGACCTATCTACAGAGATGAATATGGTGAAACTTAGGGGTTTTATCTTGGCTCTGTTTTAGTTGGATATTCACAATACGAGGTACCTCATACTACTTTTCTGTGTAAGTTAATAAAGATTAGGAACCGCTAAGTATCGACTGAATCCAAAAAATACTAATTTGACAAACTAGAAAAATTGTCACTTCTTATACACTACCACCGTCTTAAATGAGGCATGTGCCATAGTAATCTGACTGCTGACATACATATAAGAGTATATTTCTAAATATGTATGTACTTATTATATGTACATATTGACTGTTCGCTTTCTACTAGGTCTAGTGTTGTGAGTTCAAATCCCACATGGGACAACACTTTGTGTAATCCACAAAATTGTTGTATCGAGTTCAGACTTTATTGTGTTTCATCTATGTTTGGAAAGTCCGAGCGACACAAGTTGTATATTTCTAATGCTTGAGTTGTCTTTTAAAAAAAAAGTAGAAGATGAACGATTGTGCTCACACCTTTATTCCATTTGACACACAGAGAACCAAATATATAGAGAGAAAACATAACAAAATCGCAAGATAGAACGGTCACTTTGATTATTGCTTGAACAAATGATCAATAAGCAAGTATTCTTACGTATAATTGAAACACAAAGTTGGTACACCATCTCGAAAGTGGGAATGTCAATATTGGTACGCGTTGGTGGGTATAACCGGACGGTATAATTATACACCGGCCTGAGATACCCACGGCGAGAGTACAAAGTAGACGGAGTCAGTAACTGTCATTGATGCTTGTTTGTGTATACCCGCGAAGAGTATGCTATGCTTCTTTAGTCCTCAAACTGTGTTGTCATTGGTTTGGGAAATGTGGCGCTGCGTTTCCCACTTATGTTCAATTAGATCTGTGATGCTAACGAATAAATAACGTCAGTGACGTAATAGAAAGGTATATTTGTGTTGTTTGTGATTTTGGTGTTTCATTTCTATAAAAAATTAATTGTTCAAAAGTCATTTAAATCACGAATAGTCTAGAGTATAAAGCGTTGATAGTATTTTGATTTATCATCATCATCATCAACAGCCCATAACAGTCAATGCTGGACACAGGGCTTTCCTTAGTAAGGAGGTTTTGCAATATTTTGCAATAATAGCAATTTTATTACGGATCCCTAATTTTGAAAAAAAAAATAGCCTATAGCCTTCCTCGATAAATGGCCTACCCAACACTGAAAGAATCATTCAAATCGGACCAGTAGTTCCAGAGATTAGCGCGTTCAAACAAACAAACTGCAACTTTATAATATTAGTATAGATGGTTCAGACCTCGCTAACTAAATCAAAAACTGTTTTCTCTCCCTTTAATTGCTAATGAGCACATAGATTACAATCCGGATTTAAATAGCTTCACAAATTGTTAATAAATATTCGAAACAAGATGTAAAATGTAATTTAAATCGAATTAAACCTCAGAAGACAGTTACAATAAATAAAAGAACGATCCCACGCCACAACGCGGTTAGATCTGCAATCATTTGTCGGCTCCTGCGCTGGCGCAGTCGCAGTGTCCACTTTCGAGTGTCAATGTGTCCATGTTTGGATAAACGGGCTGCGGTCCCGTTCTGATGCAATGAAATGCACTGATGGAGCGCCGGGAAATCGCCATTTAAGTCGCACGAGACAGAGATGGCTGACAATTTGATTAAATTGTTTTGTACTTATTGTCAACCGTCTTGTACAGTTAGATCCATTTGGAATTTTATATGTCTTGATTTTGGTTTTCTGTATTATTGTATAGAATAGTAAAATTTAAACTATTTACTTTTAATACCACAGAGTTTATCCTGGAATATACTTTACTAACGTTGTCTAGCCAGTCCCCAACCCGCACTCTGCAAGCGTGGGGATGTATGGCCTGAAGCAGTGGGACATTATGGGTTGTTGATGACATCAATGTAACATCTACATCTCTTTACTTATTTTTTAATTTACCTATAACTGATATTAATTAATTCGTTTTGTGAACTTACCGTCAAATTTGATTGCTCTATTAGTAAGAGTGTCTGCGAGTTTACTGAGCTCACTCCAGAGGGCCGACTCCAGCTGCGTCCGCGCAGACTGTGTGAGGCGGACGCGTGCGCCGGCACCACAGCAACCGTTGTTCAAGCATAATTGATCTGCATCTGTACAACAAAACAAGAAAATTGATTTAATATTCATTAAAAGGAAGTGGTAGTCTGCAGTTTGAACGGTCATCAGGACGCCAAATTTTGAGAGTTCAAACCTACATTGGACAACACTTTTTGATCAATAAATTGTTGTTATGAGTCTGGGTGTTCTTTGTTTCCCTTTCTTGTATGTTTGTTAAGGGTATCGTTTCCATAATTGCTCGAAAAAGCACTTACGGATATGACAAGAGAAACAAATTAATTCATTATTTGACAGTAAAAAAAATATCTCAGTTCCTTAAC
The DNA here is from genome assembly GCA_932526445.1 of Phragmatobia fuliginosa. Lineage (NCBI taxonomy): Eukaryota > Metazoa > Arthropoda > Insecta > Lepidoptera > Erebidae > Phragmatobia > Phragmatobia fuliginosa. The sequence goes on along the minus strand of OW052058.1, from coordinate 4,262,533 downwards.
TAATCAATCTATAGAGAGACCGAGTAAAATTACTAATACGATTATTATTTTTCGAGAAAAAAATCATCAACAGTGACCAAAATCACCGAAATCGACCTTTTCTGATTGGAATGTATCTAGTATTATGTTGCTTTATTTGAAATAAATATTATATTAGTTGCAAGAAAAAAGTACAAAAAAGAGATTAACCATTTAAGGTTTCTATTAATTCTCACCAGAAAGTCATAATTTAAACTTAAACATCATTATTTTTTAGCGGCAAAAGTTCCATACATTTTAGTATGGAGAAATAATTTGCAATAAAACAGAGTTCACGCGATCCAAAAATTCAGTGTTCTCCGAATATTCAAGGCGAGCGCACGCTCGTTTTTAGCTCCACACGCACTGTCACGCACACAGAGATTTGATTGTTTACATACGACGACGTGACTGTGTGTAACTTTTGATAATATTTGGTAGGTCTGAGAATAGACACACCAATCTTTATATTTTATATTAGTATTAACCAACTTCAAAAAAGGAGTATTATTTATGTTTAACTAAATGAATTTTTTTTATTGTACATTCATTGATTACTCTGTCAATTGTCGACCGATTTTTAAAATTCTTTTTATATGACTGCCTCGGTGGCGCTGTGGTAGCGTATGCGATTGAGGTCTCGGGTTCGATTCACGGGTCGGACCAAATGTTTATGAGATCCACAATTTTTTTTTTTTTTTTAGGTGTTGGGTGTTTTCAATGTTAGTTTATAGGGAAACCCTAAAATTTTATAAGCACGTTATAATACGCCCCTATAAATAGTTATTATTATTTTTTTTATTTTGTAAGCCTATTCCAGACGCAATATCTGGTAGCCATCATTTCATGATGATGAGCTGATGGTGGAAGATATAACTTTTTAACGGTTAGGAGTTTTAAAATTATTATTGACTTTTATTACTTTTTGACTTTTATTGTTTATTGACTGCCTAGGTGGCAGTTAGTGGTAGCGCATGCGACTACTTTGCTTGAGTGAGGTTTCGGGTTCGATTCCCGTGTAGGACCAAATATTTGTGTGATCCGCAAATATTTATTTCGGGGTCTAGGTGTATTCTATATATATAGTGTATTGTATTCAAAAAAAGTATGTTTATGTATTTATATCAGTTGTCTAGAATCTATAATATAAGCGCTGCTTAGTTTGGGACTGGATGATGTCGTGTGTAAGATGTTCGAAATAGTTGTTTATTTATTATTGTAATATATCATACTGCCTTGTTGGTCTTGTGGTCAGCGTATGCAACTGCTAACCAAGAGGGCTAGGGTTCGATTCCCGGGTCGGACCAAATTTTTGTATGATCTGCAAATATTTGTTTCGGAGTTTGGGTGTTTTCTATGTATAATATGTATGTATTTATAAAAAAAAAAGTATTTTTATGTATTTTATACTGCGAAATAAATATTTGCGGATCACATGAATATTTGGTAGAAGATATTCTGTGTCATTCGTCTGAAATATTTATTTATTGTTATTGATAATAAACTAGCTTTTCGCCCGCGGCTTCGCCCGCGTGGAATTCGTTTATATCGCGCGACACGGCAAGGGTAGATTAAACAATCTTACCTGTTTTTATGTTTGATAATAAGGAACTTCGACACAAACTTTCGTCCCCTATTTCAAACCCTTCTACCTTTATTTTCGCAATAAAAAGTAGCCTATGTCCTTTCCCAAGTTCAGTTCTATCTTCATACCAAATTTCATCAAAATCAGTTTAGTGGTTTAGGCGTGAAAGCGTAACAGACAGACAGACAGAGTTACTTTCGCATTTATAATATTAATATTAATTTGACTGCCTCGTTGGTCTAGTGGTTAGCGTATGCGGCTGCTGATCAAGAGGTCTCGGGTTCGATTCCCGGGTCGGACCAAATATTATTTGTGTGATTCACAAATATTTGTTTCGGAGTCTGGGTATTTTCTATGTATAATATGTATGTATTTACAAAAAAAAAAGTATGTTTATGTATTTATATCAGTTGTCTAGTACCCATAACACAAGCTCTGCTTAGCTTGGGACTAGATGATGTTGTGTGTCAGATGTCCAAAAATATTTATTTATTTTATTTATTAGTAGGGATATGTGTGTTACCTTTAGTCGTATCTTTCAAGATGTTCAGCTGATGATGGAAAGTAATACTACTCAATGGTTTGGTGTTGGAGGATTATTATTTCACTTTTATACGTATGTATAAACCGCTAGTCGTATTTATGTTTTACTAGCTTTTGCCCGTGGCTCCGCCCGCGAGTGTGTCGATTTTCGCGGTAAAAAGTAGCCATGTCCTTTCTCGAGGTTCCATATATCTCTATACTAAAATCGATCAAAATTGGTTCAGCGGTTTAGGCGTGAAAAGGTAACAGACAGACAGACAGACAGAGTTACTTTGCATTAAATATATATAAAAAAAACACAGTCCTCTGCCTCTTCAACCTGTCTATTAAACTCAAAACATAACGTAACTTAAAAACTACTGCACCGATTTTCATGATGTTTTCAGCAATGGATAGATTGGTTTTAAAGGAAGGTATAATTTGTCAAATTTTAAATGTTTTTTAAATATCTATAAGACCGCGTATCGTTAAACACACATTATTGACATAATAAAATCTTACACTGAGAGTCACTAGTGTAAGATTACGGCCAATTACGGTGCGACCTGGATGAACGCTCTGACGTATTATAAAATATTTATTTAAATAATATTGTGTAATAAACAATTTTATTCTACATGAAATGCTTAAAATGTCTACAGTATTTATTAAGATAAGGATTAATATTACATTGTTCCAAATTACTTTGAAATTATAATTTACAAATAAAGAAATATTAAAAAAGTATAATTAAAAAAGTATTACTGTAGGTTATTCCTAATTTATGTAACTCGTAAAATTTTGTCAATATTAGCTTTATTTATGTGTTCCTTTAAAATAATAAAATAACATTAATAAATCTTCCTTAAAAGGTAACCATAATTATGATGAAAACCGTATTTAAATACCTTGCGTATTTAAAAGGATCTGAGTTGACAGACAATGCACGCGAGCGAATTTATTTTATACTGTGTAAAATTATTTTATAATCTTTGCCCATTCGATTGGTATACAGAAAGTATTATGACTTTCTGTACGGAATGAATCCTACGGGCTTTACGTTATGGCAAGATACATTGCGTGCGTTGTAAGACATTAAAATACGTTCTACAAAGGCGAACAGTTGATGGATATTTAACATAAGCAAAAAACCGAAAGTCGGTGATTACTTGCTACGGTATGTAAGCGACAGTGCGCGATGCGTCTGTGTGCATGTAAAATATATATGTGGGTGTTCAATCACAAATTCTCACGGTCGGTGTCGCGGGCCTTAAACCAGGATGTATATTCCTAATGCGGGAGTTGGTTTTATTTAAAAAAAAAACCTGATCAAACCCAGAAGCTTTGTAATAAAAGTTCTTAATACACCCAGTAATGAAGTTATAGGCTGTTACAAAGTATCACAGAAACCTGCAAAATCAGTTAAGCTGTAGAGCTTTAAGCTTTACTAGAACTCTAGTAAAAGGGCTATAAAACGTGGTACTCGAGTTGGTTAACGACGCAATGTATCTCAAAAACCACATAAAGTGGAAACAGCTTAGTAAAATAAGTTGACAAATAATCTACCTGTAAAATAATCCCAATCAATATTATAAATGCGAAATGCGCCGTCTGTCCGTCTGTCTGCCTAAATCGCTGAACCGATTTTCATGAATGTTGGTATAGAGATTAATGGAACCTTGGGAAAGGACATAGCCTACTTTTTACCGCAAAAACCAGTTTCTAATATACTGTTCCCAATAAAGTAGTTCTTATTTTACGAATGTTTCGATCAGAGAATGTTAATAATTGTCAACTAGACTGATCTTAGATTGGGGTGCAAACTACATAGCGAGGGGCGTGATGATGGGGTCGCAAATATATTTAAACATCCGCCCCCACCGTTATTGCGTTATTAAAGTGAGGGTGAATTGGTACGTTCCTGTTTTCTTTGATGGTGCTGTAAAAATCGATAAGTTTTGAGACGTTGAGGGCAGATTGAAGACAGGATAGGATGAGATAGAGAGCTCATTTACATATTAATCCTAACTACCAAAACGAAAATTGTTTATTATGAGATTATGGGCAAGTTTTTTTACTTTTCGAGCTAATTGACTGCGTCGTTGACGTAGTTAGCGTATGCGGCTGCTAATCAAGATGTCTCGGGTTCGATTCCCGGATCGGACATAATGATTGTGTGATTCGCAAATATTTGTTTCGGAGTTGGGTATGTATAATATGTATGTATTTACAAAAAAAAAGTATGTTTATGTATCTATGTCAGTTGTCTACTAACCATAATACAAGCTCTGCTTAGTTTGGGACTAGATGGCGTTGTGTTTAAGATGTCCAAATATATGTATATAATATATATATAATTTCACAATTTTTATTTTTTTATTGACTGGGTTCACAAATTTTCTATTTGTTTTATAAGTTTGATACCTATAATTTCGTCATTAATAAACCGATTTGTAAATTTTCTTTTCATCTTCTTTAGTGACAGTTTATTTAATACCACTTCACACATTTTAACAGTTTATTAAAACTTGTCATGATCTGTGCACATGTGAAGTACTAGGTTTCAAAAGTTTCCTACTATAGTATAAAGATAACAGCACTCGTTAATGAAAATCATTGAATGAAGTGAATTGTGCATCACTGGGAGAAGTTTGCAAAGTTCAATAACACTATGTAGAAAAAAATCTCCTATCATCGTTAGGTCGGACATTTATCAGACCACCCAGTAGATATTGTATTTTTTTAAGTTCATTATTTAAATCAATATTGTTTATGGAGCGTTTAACTTTTTTTATCATTCCAAGCAGGTTGTACGAGAGTTAAACTTTTCAGAAATCAGCTTCTTGAAATCTGTGGAGGTCACTTACTATGCCGCGCAGGTTGGAAGTTAACGGAGTGAACGGTTCATTTCTAAACTCGTACCGGAGCCAACCTGTTGCAGGATCGCAATCATTTTCCAATAGCGTGCCGTGAAATTTTATAGACTCGTAAAGGCGATGAGCGTAAAAATATACCTGTTAACAGATAACCTACGAACTGTGATTACGAAACGGTATATATTGACCTTTCTAGAATGTTCTTCAGTTGAAATTTATACATATAATATTGAATAATGCGTATTTAAAATTATAGTGATAAATATGTGAACCTTTTACAATCTATTAAAAACTAGCTGAGTCCTGCGGTATTACTTGCGGTTATTATTGTAGAGTAAAGCTTAATCCGTTTCAAATTGGTTTAGTCCTTCCAAAGATTATCCGAAACAAACAGACGGAAAGACCTACAGATAAAACTTTTTTTTAAGTAACTACCGTATATACCTTTCCGTGTGGTGACGGTTTCCTTATGGTGACGGATTAAGAATACAAAGTGTCACCACCCCTTTTCATTCCATGGGTGTCGTAAGAGGCGACTAAAGGAACAAAATAAGCAGCTATCATCACTGCCAAGAGAAGGAAAACTTGAAACAAACCCTTTACCAACCAACCCGTCTGGCTAGCGTAGTATAGTAGGGCAAAACCTCCTTTCGAAGGAGATCCCTATGTCCAGCAATGGACTGTTAAAGGCTGATGATGATGATATACCTAGTTTCATATGCATTTAGTAATAAACTACTTCTTTGATGTTACAACCAGTCACTGAAGATTTATTAATTTGTAAAACAATAAAAATACTTAGGTAGACTGCCATACACTATAAGAATATTAATTACCAATGAACAAATTATACAATAATATCTTATTTATTTGCAACTCAAGTCAAGTTCAGTTCTCAAGATGGCCACTCTTGTTTACAGTTTAAATGAAATATAATTTGACAGAGTGCTTTCCCACTCGTATCCAAGTGTTAACATAACATTACTACATAATAAACATAATTCCTATTGAGAATCAAATCAATGCTAATACCTCGAGACGTGCTTTCTATGGTTGAACCGGGATAAGCCGAAATTATTGATTTAAATAGTTGGTGACACATTCCATTTTAAGCTTTATTTTAAAGACATAAGCTCCAAAGTCGATTATAAAGGTAGAGTACAGTGTGGTCGTACAATGTGGTACAATTCATTAGCTCTAACGACTTCATTCTGATTATAAAAGAAATTAGTTCTGACTTTTTTACTAGAGGTTATAAAGTTGAGAAAACAAGAACGGATGCAACCCCATGTATGGGACTTTGAAGTAAAGACAATCCTCCTAACTGGAAACTCGCATTGAATAAATCTTATGATTAATTTAAGCAGTTATAGAAATTAATCATTTATGTAAAATTTTATTACAGGTATAAGTTTAGTAATTACTTAACTTAGTATGAAATTTAAAAGATTCTAGTGTAACCAGACGGACTGATGGACGCTGGAGCCGAAAGGTGCTAGAGTGGAGACCGCGATTAGGCAAACGTAGTGTAGGGCGCCCTGCGGCACGATGGACCGATGATTTAAGGGTGGCTGGCGGCGGATGGATGCGGACTGCCCAAGACCGGGATGGTTGGCGTTCCTTGGGGGAGACCTTCGACCAGCAGTGGACGGCAATAGGTTGACACTGCTGCTAGTGTCATCCTTACTAATATTATAAAGTTACTCTGTCTGTATGTCTGTCCAACTTTCACTCCAAAACTTCATAACCGATTTAAATGAAATTTAGCACACAGAAAAGCTACTTAGAAAGGCTACTATTTACCGCGATAACCGAAATATGTACACGCAGACGGAACCGCTGGCGAATGCTAGTATTTCATAAATCTAAAATTATTTATACGCATTACCATTTATGTATATTCATAAGCATAACATGGAACTAGCAAGCAAAGACATCATCATCATCATTAGCCTAACGCAGTCCACAGATAGACATTGGCCTCTTCCATTTCACACCACTTTGGTCGATTTTAGGTTACAGATTTTATTTTGACATCATAAAAACGGAATAAAATGCAATATATATTTAGATACTGACAGTTACTCAGAAAAGTTACAAACTACATTGGTATTACAGTAAAGTTTTGGCATATAAACGCTATTACTCTTACTTTATACCACAGTATAAGATGAACAGCCCCAAAACTGAGGGCGACATGTCTATCAGTGATAATGTGAGTTACCACAACTACAATATGTGACACACACATTGCATCTAAAGTGCTGCGGTTAAGGCACAAAAAGTCTATTTTTTGTGCCTTATGATTTAGTCGTTTGTGGTAAAAATGATTAGGTAATTACGATATGACAGCGTGTGATGTAACCCTTTTATGTTAGGATTTAAATTATTGTCATGAGCATGTTCAACAGTCATCTTCAGTTTAAGCATCAAGATCTTCTTTATGAAGGTCAAAAGCGTTATTTATATTTATTTAGACTTGAGTGAAAAAAAGGAATCTACAGAACAGCATTACTTATGAAAATGCAATGTATTTCTGTGGTTTGTTTTATTTCAACATGGATTAAGTACTTTTTAAAGAACTTCAAAAAGGGGGAGTTTTTTTTTTCGATTTAAAACCTATAAAACTTTCTTTTCTGTGTCCCGCTCCTGATCGTCTGTTTACTATGTCTATTTCAATCAAATTTGGCTTGAAAATACTTTGATTTTGGAGGAAGGACACAGGCTACTTTACCGAGATACCCATCATACACGAGAGTGGAGCGGCGAGCAAAAGCTAAGTACGCCATAAATTAAGTAAATACTTTATGGGCCATAAAGTAGTTATTTAATTTACAAAAATATATTTATAAAGATATTAGTAGATTTAGGCAAAAAGGTATTACAATAATTTTCAATGGGCCAAGTTTTCCCTCTTTGAAACGCTTCTAAAAAACGCAATATCTCTAAAATCATAAAGCCATTAACCTTTGATAGTACATTAGGGGTTTACGTTTGTAGCACACCCTATCTCATTCCACAAGTAATCGACATCGACTTACCAAACGAACATAGCTTCCGAACGCCCACAACTTATTTTTATACAATCACCATTACGTAGCAATGATAACAATCCAATATATTAGATACACCACGTTTAAAAACCATTTGTGTACATTTATATAATATCCAATAGGTTTCAGAACGTTGTTTAGATTTCCATATATATTCGGCTAGACATAGCCTAAAATAATCTTCATCTATCTACGGCACTATGTAAACAAACAGCCGAGGTCAGCATACGCTTTCCTATAACAATCTTCTAAAATATATTCATATAGAGGAGGTATCGAGAGTGAAATGATGCGTGCGCAGCTTGTTCAAATATACCATCCGGGGAAGATACGGAGTGTTTGTTTGACTTGCACCGAACCCCGGTAGAAAGGGACGCTGCTCCGTGAAACGATATTTTTAAACAACTACATATTGACGTCATGAGCTTTATATTAAACTACAATTTAATGTTAAAAGTATCATATAACACTTACATTGTAATCGTTATGAAAAAAAAACTGGAGCGCTTTATATAGCTTATTATTTCGCTAGCCATTTTAGGTAAAATTAATCAAATCAAACTTCAATCGCTAACAAAATTGTAAATATGAAAATAGTTCTTTCTAGCTAGTTAGCGACTGGCTCGTCGGTCTAGCGGCTAGTATAATGCTGAAGAGGTGCGGTTGTGATCAAAAGCTCCCGTGTCTGGCTATGTTTTTCTCACAAGAATTTTTTAATAGCAGCCCGAAATATGGAAAATGACTGTTTCACGGCCGTACTTCGTAGATTTTGCCATTTATTCCACAGTTTCAAGATTCAAAGTTTCTAACAGTCAGTCATATTATTAAAATTATATTATTATTCAGATTATTGAAGCAAAGCTTGAGATTCAAATATGCGAGAGCCAAATCATTAATTTATTTAGTTTATCTTTAGGTATAAACATAACGCTATATTACCGAGAACTGAGAGGTCTTAAGCGGTCAAGAGCTGATTAGGTCTTAAATTTAAAACATAAATTGAACTTAATAATAACTTTGTCTCAATATGACGAGTGTCGAGACCCAGATATGTCATTATTATTGTTCAATTCTACATTTACAGATAAGGTGGTATTGGGGTTTTCTGTTAGGTTAAAATGTTTCATATGAAAATATTCCCCGTACCTATTTAATTATTTACCCTAACCGATTGTTTTGCAAACCTGATGTTTTGGTAGCTGATGATTGACTTTTTAACCGACGAAAAAGAAAACGGAGGTTCTTAATTAAAGTTAAAAAGTATACGCGTCGGTATACTTTTTTACCCGACTGCGTCAGAACGAGGGTAATGATTTTCGAGCGTACGTATGTAGGCATGTATGCATGTGTCCATTGCTTTTTACGGCCCAAACAGCAACAAATTTTTTTTTAGGTATGCTTACATTAGTTTAAGAAGTTAGTTATTAAGGTTAAGTAATATTAGTTTATTGTTTTCTGCTTTTCAGTTTGTTGTATGTGAGTTTAATTGTAATTGTTTGTAATTACATATATATTCATTAGAAAACAGTAGGTACAAAAAACATGCTTAATCAACTACTACTGTCTCTCTATAACATTTTGATTCATCCTAAGCATCGCATCTTTGGCCCGTATCAAGAGCGTTCGTTCACACTAAATCAGTAGCATTCTTGCAAACATTACTCCAAATCGATAATTAATCTAACTCAGTTTTAAACATCCTCCTTTTTTGAATTCGTTTAACATAAATGACTAGGAACGAGCCATAAGTGTTTAAATGATAGTGTTATAGAATATTCGCCAGATGAAAAATCGAAAGCAATAACATTGGTCGAGTACAGATCAAAAGCAAATTGGATACTTGTACAGATCTCAGGTGCGCGCATTAGTATCTGTACGAGATAAGCAGTGTTTACAGTTTTCTAACCTAAATACTGTTATGAAATAGGAGCATTCACAAACCTTATGTTATCTTTGTTATTTATTATATTTACATTGCATGGTTTATGGTCATTGTGGCAGTTCAAAGCGTTGTGTTAAATTACTTTCATCACGAGTGTTGAAAAAGTATATTATTATAAGTAATGGAATTGCTTTTACTGTATTTTTTTACTTTTCCTTGATTATTAGAGACTTTAAACAATTGTACGTGTCAGATTGTACCTCTTAACATATAAAACTTATTTAAAATGTTGTTACACGAACTTCTGTGAGCGTCTTTGGAGACGCTGACAATTTTGTATTGAAAACTTAGACACTCCGTCAATAACTATGTCGCATGCTTTTAAAAATCACATATCTCAATGATTATTTCAATTTTGAGAAAATATTTTACAAATTAGTTTAGTTTGTCCCTGCTCGAAACACAATTTAATTATATTGGCAGAGAATAAGGGTCGCACCCGCAATTACTGATTGAAAATCCATATTCACTACAAGCCTTAGGCTATTTCGTTCCCGTCGTTTGTTTGTAACATTTGGTCTATTGAAAATAACAATGAATTATTTTACACAGTTGGGACAGTAATTATTCACAAAACTAAGGAGTTCTATTATATTTGTAACCGATAATGTTAAATTTCAGTTCCGTAAATACAATCTTTTGGTGGTATTAATAAGAAAAGATATCACCTATAAAGAATGAAAACTAAGGAACGAACGAACATAAATGTACATGTAGAATCTTGACCTGTCACAAGTAGTGATGGGTCGAGGGCGAAAACAAATACGGGCGGAAAGGCATAAACTGGGCAGATTGGGCATAAATGAGTTTACGCCCGAATAAATGCCCGAGCACTGGGCAGAAAAAACGAATACCTTTGTTTTGTGAAAAACAAATGTTTTCTTAATCTATTTTTTCTTAATTTAAATGAAAGTCAGTATGTTGTAAATTAAAACTTATAATTAATAATTAATTATACATTTTTGTAATTAAAATCACAAATAATCACAGTTCGTTTCATTATTTTTGTCGAAAATTCGTAAAAAATTAACAAATATAACTCTTTTAAATATGTATAATAATAATAACATTTTTAATTATTTCATTCGATGTTATTTTTTATATTTTTAAATGTATTTTTTAGATTTATATATTTAAAAATGTAATGAATAAGTATTTTGATTTTAATAAAGAGAACAATAATAATAATAATAAGTGGCAGCTTGGCAGTGTAGAATAAAACGTATTGCTGAGTCCAGGACACTCATCGCCAAATTAATTGCCTATGAATCTGGTAATACGCGACCGAGAGTCATGCGCTTTATGAAACAGGCATTTTTGGAGACTACCATCAGTCCTCAACAGTATACATATATCAAGTGTCAATAAAGAGAATAATAAAAAATCTTTAATTTCATTATCATCGTCATTTAAGTCGATGTTAGACGTTACATCAAAAAATTCGGTTCGACTGGTTGATTTTGATGGTTAAGCATCATGAGACGTATTAATTTGACTGTTATCATCATCAACATCATCGAAAAATCATCAAATTCTGAATCCGACTCGTTCAAGTTGAATAATGGTAGGTTAGGCCTACCATTGTGACTCCACTCTGCCTGATGATAAGCATGAGAGGGGGCCACCACACTGCCTGCGATGGAGGAAGTATGGCGACGCTGACCCAAACTATAGCGGCTTTGTGAGATGCTTTTTCACACCCCTCTTAAAGGACCCGGGTTCATAATGGGAAGGAAAGACGTGGGATGGTAGCGAGTTCCAGTTTTTAACCGCTCGGCACAGGTCTTTCCTAAACCAAGTTTTTTTCGGTATTAAGTCAAAATGAGGTGAAAAAATAGATATTTCAAATCAAATAAATTACGGTGTATTCAATACATAGAAAGGTAAGTTTTCACAAAATTTCTTGAAAAAATAATTTTATTTGTAAAAGATAAAAAGAAAAAACCAAAAACTTGGTTTTTTGAATATTTCAGATAAAATTTGAGGTTATGTGAAAAAAGTGCAATTACAAAAGTCGTAGATCTTTTTATAACCTACAACTTTGCCTTTAATTTTTTTTTCATAGGATTTGTAGTTTTGCCGGAAATCGACATAAACCGTTTTTACCCTGAAAACCTCCCCCCTACCCCTTCCCGACCTCAGATCGCCCGTAAATTATTTTTCCTTCCATTTTTATAATATTCACCTCCTTTTCCAATGGGTTTTATCACTTTCATCCTACTACAATTTATGTTCACTTTTTATTATTTTAAGACGCTTCATCATCATCATCAGCCTATCTCAGTTCACTGCTGGACATAGGCCTCTCCCATTGCACACCACTTTGATCGATTTTGTGCTTCTCGCATCCAGCTCCTGCCAGCCATCTTGCGCAAATCATCACTCCACCTGGCCTGTGGGCGTCCTACACTACGTTTGCCGAGACGCGGTCTCCACTCCAGAACTCTTCTACCCCAACGGTCATCAGTTCTGCGGCTAATATGGCCAGCCCACTGCCACTTCAGCTTGCTAATCCGGTGGGCTATGTCGATGACTTTAGTTCTCTGACGGATAACTTCATTCCTGATACGATCCATCAGAGAAACGCCGAGCATAGCCCTTTCCATTGCACGCTGAGCAACTTTGAGCTTGTGGACCAACCGCACCGTAAGTGTCCACGTTTCGGCTCCGTATGTAATGACAGGTAGGACGCACTGGTTAAAAACTTTCGTTTTTAGGCACTGTGGGATCGACGACGAGAAGACTCGACGTAACTTTCCAAATGCCGCCCAACCCAGCTGAATTCTTCTATTCACCTCGTCCTCGAGGTTATTCCTACCCAACTGCAATGTCTGCCCAAGTTAGACATATTTTTGAACAACCTCTAGAGCGGTACCGTGTATTGCAATCAGTTCCGGTTGTACATGTTGATTGAACATGACCTTGGTTTTATCCAAGTTCATCCGTAAGCTGATGCGCATAGAAGAATCTGCTAGTTTTTTGAATATTTCACATAAAATTTGAGGTTATGTGAAAAAAGTGCAAATACAAAAGTTGTAGATCTTTTTATTACCTACAACTTTGCCTTTAATTTTTTTTTCATAGGATTTGTAGTTTAGCCGGAAATCGACATAAACCGTTTTTACCCTGAAAACCTCCCCCCTACCCCTTCCCGACCTCAGATCGCCCGTTAATTATTTTTCCTTCCATTTTTATAATATTTACCTCCTTTTCCAATGGGTTTTATCACTTTCATCCTACTACAAATTATGTTCACTTTTTATTATTTTAACGCTTCTACCCTGGTCTATTATGTCAGTTTTACATGTAATAGGTATATACTTATACTATCGACTATTGTTATCGAAACAAAAATACTGTGTTTATGTCACAGATTACTAAGTAAGTATAAGATTTAAAGAACTGCTATCATTTTAATACTCAGTTTGGTTTTTTTATACGCCGATGACCATAGATTTAAAGAAAAAACTAAAATAGTAACATATTTATATCCAGGAATATATCATATTTTTTTGTTAATTAGTCCTTGCTGCATACACATATATTTACACACAATTTAAATTAATAAAATGTAAATTGAAGTTTTTGCCCAGGTAAAGGGCATTTATTCGGCATTTACGGGCATTTATCGGGCGCTTATTCAATGTGCCCAATCCGCCCGGGCAGAAACCCATCTCACTCACAAGTGATGTATTGCATCCTAAGTGAATAAAGAATTTTGAATTTGAATTGAATTTAATTGAACTATTCTGCAAAATGTAGTGTTTGCGTAGTTTTCAATTGCTCTAGTTCATAACACTGTAACAAGATGACGCCACAGTTACAACTAAAAGTCGGTGTTAAGGTTCTCTCCAATAAAAGGTGTCATACCTCATGTTGTCATTAAGATATTGTCTTGTCTTGTCTGTTCTTCTCCATAGGATCTACGAATTGAAACAGACGATTAGCTTCACGACTGACTACTGACTGACTACTTGACGTTTCAAAAGTGCCGTTGTATGGTTTACTTGAAATAAAATGGTTTTGATTTGATTTGATTTGATAAATACCAGACAAGTTAAATGTGTTATACCTACCCTATCAATACTGATATACATACGTCTTAGAGAGCCCTGGACCGACGAATAGATACCGTCCGAGTACTTGTAAATGAACAGCCAATTCTAACTTAATTGAAAAAGACGCTTAGTAGGTATGTACAGCGATTACAAAAATGTATGTAATATGACGACTTTCGAGTGTTTTTTATCTAGCACTTTATATGATGGAATGCTAGATAGTCATTTTTTTTACAACGACCATTTTAATTACATAAAAACTAAGCTAAGTATTATTGAGCGGTTCAGATGAATCGAAATTGATCATTGATTTGAAATCAATCGTCAATGATTATAATTGCTTGCTTCCTTAACATATAAAATGACTCGTGTTTAATAAAGTATTTAATTCATAGTCTTAGCCGTCTGTTTCTGATTAGTGTTTATGTATTTATATATGAACTCGTATGTGTCCCCCATGTATAGTCTCCCAGTTATAAATAGTTATTTTTCATAGTGTTTTCTTGTATTTTTTTGAAATAAGGTGAAGATTAGCAAACAAGACACCTGATTGGAAGTTACAATAACTACCCATAGATATTTCATAATCCAGTGTGCAAAATGTAAAACTAGTGTTGTTTGCCTTTGAAGAATGATCGTAATTGTTCAAATGTATTCTTACTCTGCAAGCGATATTTTTTTATTACATATATGAGCCTGCCAAAAATGATTGGACTCTGCTTGATGGAGAACATCAGGAAAATTTAAGAGTACTCCTAGCTGTCACCTACCTCTTCATTACCGTGCCCCTAGTCTCACACTGTAACGAAATATGCTGTGATTTTAGATTGATCTTCTGTGTAAGGCTAGTACCGCTCGCTCTGGTCGAGTCGAGTCGAGTGCTGAAATCAGCGTGGCTCTATTTTTCTCTTACGGCAAAAGTTTCTTCAAAAGTGCATAGCGGTAGACTGCTAACTAACGTGTTGAATACTTCTTATATTTTAATATTCTATTGTCAACCACCTACAATAGCGGCACTGCACGGATTTGATTGCATAAGTAGATAGCCTAATATGTAAAATACAGCTTTAATGCGTTCTTAACACAGAAGTGTTTTAATATAATGCTAGCTACTGGCGAAGAAAAATTAAACTTGTGACTGAATGACGGAATGTGGACAGAGCACGCATAAATATAAGGTTGGTAAGGGAATTCGTATGGTTGTACGTGACGTGTGTACTAGCTTAAAGGCGAGATTCTACCAAAAGCGATGTTATAAAAGAAAGATATACCTATGTATGTATAGGCTGGCATGGCCTACTGCAAACCACTGGGTTAAAACATCTCCGGTTGGTTAGAATTACAACTGATTGATTATTCATTTTCAGATACAATGCAACTGCACCAATAGAGTAGTGGTTTTAGCGATCTCATTGCTTCCTATCTATATGGAGTACTGTGGCTTACTCGTAGATGCTCACAGCGGACAATACTTTATATGATCTAGAAATAAAAGAACTATAAACAATTCTTACCAAACTTAAGACTACAAGTATTGATCAAACTCATTTTAAATTCTATCGCGTTCAGATTCTACGCGACATCCTCCGTTCTTGACCCCTAATTACTATGCGTTTTACAGTAAAAATTACTTACTTAACATAAATTACAACTACATAAGTTATTCCTCGATTATCTTTCATGTTTATAGGTATTAATTAAAGACAGTAAATTGGAAGAAAAATATCATTTTATTGTTCTACCTTTTTGTCTCGCACTTCGTGGGTGTGATTTTCGATTAGGTCGATCGGTAACAAATTGACCAGCGTAGCGTTCATTTTTGACAAATTTTCATACAACTGAAAATAATACTAAGAGCTGCTAAACAAAGCGATGTAGACTATAAAGTAAGTAGCTGACTGTGGAAGCTTGCCTTTCTCAAAGTTCACATTTACTTACATTACGTGCGTCCTAATGCAATCCTTCACACTCCAGATACGGGCATCAGTGTTTTTGGGAGCTCCAAGATTTAATCTCAGACTTTTATTGTCACGACGCGTACCTCACGGTGCCGATAAAGTGATAAACTTAATATTATTTTGTTCAGAACATGGAACAAAGGGAAGATTAGGGTTCGTGTCAATTTAAGAATTCCAAAATTTACTTTAAGACTTCGTTTGGACCTCTGTAAGATATTGTCTGATGGACGCACGGTTGGCCTAGTTTATAAGCGCCATGCCGCTTTCTACTGCGTCAAGTGTCGTGGGTTCAAATCCCATGTGGGACAACGCTGTATGTTTCACAAATTCTGGGTGTCCGGTCTATGTATGTTTGTAAAGTCCTCCGCGACACAGGATTTATATTCCTAATGCTATAAGTTTACGACTGACAACACAATCAATCTTCGTTTCAAAAACCTTACACCAATAAAGTTATTCTTCTCGATGTAGGCAATTTGAGTGAAATACCTCAACGCTCAACCAAGGATTCAGATTGTTTAATTACAAAAGAATTCGCCAATGCGTCATTCTGTATGCACCCGAGATGCATCTCGGTGTGCCACGGGCGCACAAAAAGAAAAGGCAAGAGGTTATTAATGTTATTATTAAATACGTTTGCCTGCATTCCAAGCCTTAAGACTTCTGCCGTGCCATGATAATCTTGCGAAATTAGCGAGCGGGGAAGGAACAAATAAGAACAATGTTTTAGAATGCAATTTTAGATGGATTTGAATTTGAATCCGCTGGTATATTGTCAGATTTTAGGTGTTTGTAGTATTTTTGATTTCGTTCCTCTTATAATCGTATTTGACTACAGGTATAGTCAATAAAACGAAATGGGAGATGTGACTGCAAGGTTTGCTTGGTGGTTGAAACGGTTGCCAAGCCGATTTCCACTGCGCTCAGTGTTGAGGATTTAAATGCCATATGGGGTTTTGTGTGATCCACAAATTGTATGTTCCTAGTAGACCGCCAATGCAGGATGTTTATTTCCTAATTAACAGGGAGTTGTCTTTTTTAAAGGTTATTAGAATACATAACTCCTGTTCAAATTACACTACTAACCGCTATGCTTGCAATTGTTAATTAAATAGCAGGTATTGAAAATTTCAACAGTCTCATAATAAGTAAATCGCGAATAGTCGCAAGTGTGCTGTAGTCAGTTGTACAATTTTGAACTTTATGCTAATCTATTTATAGTATACGAGTGTAAAGTTAATGCTAAGTAAATTAGTCGCCACATAAATCAGTATCGTTGTCAGTCGGCCGCCAGAGCTGACTTGAGCTATTTTATGTACGCGATGAATCACCGTCCATCGGAGGATTAAGTCCAAGGTTCATTTTGAGTGTTTTGCGCTAACAATTTATACAAATAAATAAAATTGAAGTGTTTGTAACATCAAATAAACAGTTATTTACTAAATACATATCAAAACATATATGCTTTATATAAATAAACGGGGAAATATATTTATTAAATGTGAGGACAATGTAACCAAAAATTTTAAAAACAATGTTGGAAAAGAGTGTCCATGGAGTTTCTTGTCTGTTCCATAGGATCTACGAATTGGAACAGACAAGTAGGTTCACGACTGACTACTTGACATTTCAAAAGTGCCGTTGTATAGGTTTATTTGAAATAAAATGGTTTGATTTGATTTGATTTGAAAAGCAATTTTTAAAATTTTCGTTTGTCTGTCTGTTCAGGCTAATCTCAGGAACGGCTAAACGGATTTTGACGAGACTTTCACTGGCAAATTGCTGATGATATAAGGAGTAACTTAAGCTACTATTTAGACTAGCTTCACTCCCCGGCGTTGCTCGCGATTTACAGTTATAAACGCGAGTAACACCGCGAAACAGCTAGTATTATACATATATGTTGGAATGCTGATACATATTCTTTCTTCAATTAAAACGAAGATAGATCGAATGTCCTTGTAGCCTACCTGTTTTGTTGAATTTTTAATTAAATTACGTTTTCCTTACGAATTCTTTAAAAGATTCTACTTCACATTACCTCTAATATAATTAAAATTAGTAGCAAGGAAATTGAGAATCTCCATGTTTTTATAAAAAAAAATACCCAGAACTAGCACTGCAATGCAAGGAAATTAATATAGATATATTAATAAGATACGATGGACCGACGATTTGAGGAAGGTGGCCTGTGGCGGATGGTTGCGGACTGCCCAAAACCGGAATGGTTGGCGATCCTTGGGGGAGATCTTCGTCCAGCAGTGGATGGCGATAGGTTGACACTATAATAAGGCACTTATGCCCGTGTTAAGAAACTATAATTAGACCGTCTCCTTATTAGGATCCCTTAACGTAAGGGGCCCTAAATTTTAAAGGATATATATATATGCACTTAGGTGTTCCCTAAAGTTGGTAAAAACGAATGTTGTGATCGCTTAAATTTATAGGACATTGGTGAAAACCGCTGTTAGACTAATAAACGATCATCATCAACAACCCATAATGTCCCACTGTTGGGCTCGGCTCTCCACTTAGGAGAGGGTTAAGGCCATATTATGTCCCCACGCTGGCCGAGTGCGGGTTTGGGACTGGCAAGACACGTTGTGACTACGTAACTAAGCTTTACGAATGTTATCTTATGATAACAACCGGGATCAACTGCTTAACGTGACCTCCGAATCATGGAAACGCTCATAACATATTACACCACAAACGGTCACCCATCTAAGAACTGACCGCGCCAGCATTGCTTACCCTCGATGATTGTTTTCCACTCGGCTATGAGCACTTCTAATAAACGGTGTTACACAATAATAATAGCTAGGCATTTCATCAGTTCGAGTGAGACTAAATTCATTAGTATATTACTTTGATATTAGACTAGATAAGTTTATCAAAATTCAAGTCTGACATAAAAACGATTCAAAAAACACGTTTGAAATACCCGTGCCGTTGATAGAAAAAAAACTTTAGTCTACGACTCTAAAAGTAAGTATGATAACAAAATTACAGTCAATATTATTGAACACTAAATAAAATTGATCGCATTTTTATATCTATATTATGCAACTTGTAACAAGTTTTTTTATCACTCCTGTGTCGTGGGGGACTTGACAGACATACACATGACACAAACACAAATATCACAGAGACACAAAACAACAATTTGCGGATCACACAAATTGTTATTCTACGAAGGATTTGGCCCCACAAATCTCAACGCAGTCGAAAGCGGCATACACACTGTCAAAATGCACAGAGGCTGCAATAATATTTGCTTTTGTGGTCACGAATGCGGTAACGAAATGTCCATCTGTGATTTCATCAATCGGGTTTTAAGCCTAGTATTAGCCACAGGTATTGGCCACACTGATGAATTGTCCGTGTGGTGACGGATTAAGAATATAAAGTTTCACCACCCCTATTCATTCCATGGGTGTCGTAAGAGGCGACTAAAGTAACAAAATAAGCAGCTAACATCACTGCCAAGAGAAGGAAAACTTGAAACAAACCCTTTAATAACCCGTCTGGCCAGAGTGCTATAGTAGGCCAAAATCTCCTTTCTAAGGAGAAGCTTATGTCCAGTAGTGGACTGTTAAATCCTGTTGATGATGATGACGATGATACCACACTGCCCAGAAGAGTTGGAATAGGGTTCGTTACAAGTTTTCCCTTTCTATGGAGTGGTGTTGTACTGTGTAATTTTCTAACTTAATCACAACACTCAAAGGATGAATAGGGAGGGATACTTTGAATTCGTAAACCGTCAGCACAAGGAGTGGTCCAGTGAACAGTACCTAATATTGACAAGCAATAAACACATATCATCTCTACTTCATTATAAAAACGTTCATACCATATGCGCCATAAACTCACAGGGTCAGTGTTGTTCTTGCCGGAAAAAGGAATCGTCCGGAACGGCAGCAACAGCTCAGTCACAGCCGGACGACTCTTCCGCTCCAGGCACATACTTGTGCTTTATTTATTAATCGTTTATTTAACCAAAAAAACAATGCAAATAACCTTCTCATAACATAGTAAGAATCTAGAATAAAGTATCATAACATATTTAAATTATATACGCTATCTTTTGTGAGATACTGTTAGCAGTTTTAATTATAATAACATTTACATTATAGATAATAAATACATTTTGAGTCTACTAATTTATATTACCATTTAATTTCGTTTATCCATGCCCTACTTCGCATTATTGATACATCTAATTTAACGTTCAGGAGTCAAAAATGAGCTTCCTCCGTCAGTATAGCTTTGTCCACTTATAAAAGAGTTCCAAGGTTAAAAGAAGATATTTTAATATGTACATTAATTTTATTGCGAAATCAAAAACAAATTAATCTCTCGGTGTCCGATAACATACCTACTTGAAATAAAACAAAAACAATATTTTTGAGGAAATTTATTATCTATTCATAACAGCTTTTAAAAGAATTGTTGAATCATATATTTAGAGTAATCTCGTGGAAGATAATTAAATTATAAGGAATAATTAAAGTACTCGTAACAGTATGACTATGAAAAGAGTTTGTAACTAAAATGGTAACCTATTGAGTAAGTTAGCTAATCCGACGTTCCGTAGCTACAAATAACCTGTGGCCTTACTCTTGGATCAAATCCCAATTTCAAGTTACGATGAAAATAGTTACATATTATGTACTGTTGAATTTAAGAGTATATTCGAACCGTCACAATTCCAAATCCGATCGATCGGAATCGAAATCAAGAGTCAGGCTACTGATAAGTCCATGGTTGACTGCGAATTCTAAATACATAGCTACCGAGCCCGGGTGTTTAGGGTTACCACCAACAACATAGAGCCCCAAGTGAACCTCAGCTGCACCTGTGCACCTGCTGATCAACGGACAGCGCTATAGCAAACTAACCATCCCAGGAAACTGCAATAAGCTCGTCACCAATTGGTTTATACTAAAAAAAAACCTTTACTGGGCGTGTAAATGCCTTTGCCTACCCCTTCGGGAAAACAAGCGTGATTTTATGTGTGTATTAATAGAGCATTGTACCTCGAAGAGTAGAAGCTATAGCTCCCGGTGGCCATATGGCATTTGGATACTGGCAATCGTTTAGAGTAGTTAGAACCCTGAATAGTCCGACAACAGTCCATCTACATGACTTTAATATTTTGTTGGATTATAAAAGTCTGATAGCCTTGGCTCCACGTCACAAATGAAAGCGGACCCTAAGTTAATTTAAGAACAGGAACAGGAGAATCACGCGTTACAGTAATGATAAACTCACAGAGCATCTTTTTGAGTGGCAAAGCTACAGTAGTATGTGTTTCAGTAATTACACCACGAGTTTTTATTGAGCTAATGGCTTAACACTGCCCTCGGGATTCGCTTCAAAGGGAGGAATAATACTGCGTTAATTTGTAAATTAATTGTATAGTTATATGGGCCGTTTTATCTTTATTGTTTAATTTGTGTTTGTTTGTCTACAATTCTTGTTAATATAATCTTTTGTTAGTTAGAAAAAATATAATTATATTAACGTAAAAACCGAAGAAAAGAAGATTTTTTTATTGGGTTTCAAGTGAGATAAAAACAGTTTGTGGAATTACTATACTAGTGGATGTATTAGGTATTTAATTGTTTGAGATAAATTATAATACCAACACAGTGCCATGTCCCTGAATCTATAATGCCAAGACTGTTTAGAAGATAAATCCTCTAAGAAATAAGTAGCACGAAGTTTAAGCAAACAAATAAATACATGGTCTTTACAGAAATAAGAAGCAACTGGCATTACAGTAAGGCATTATAAATCTAGACGGATTCTTTTTAGGGTTCCGTTGCCAAATGGCAAAAAACGGAACCCTTATAGATTCGTCATGTCTGTCTGTCTGTTCGTCCGTATGTCACAGCCACTTTTTTCCGAAACTATAAGAGCTATACTGTTGAAATTTGGTCAGTTCATGTATTCTGTGAACCGCATTAATATTTTTACACAAAAATAGAAAAAAAGCAATAAATTTTGGGGGTCCCCATTACTTAGAACTGAAACCCAAAAAATTTTTTTTCATCAAAACCATACTGAACTGAATAGTTTGCGCGAGAGACACTTCCAAAGTGGTAAAATGTCCCCCCCCCCCCCTCTGTAACTACTAAAATAAGAGAATGATAAAACCAAAAAAAATATATGATGTACATTACCATGCAAACTTCCAACGAAAATTGCTTTAAACGAGATCTAGTAAGTAGTTTTTTTTTAATACGTCATAAATCATAAACCACAATTGACATTTCTTTCAATCAAAACACTGTTATTAGAACATCGATGAAAGTTACAACGAACTACAAAATCTTTTATATGATGTTGCTTGCTGCTACGGAACCCTTCATGGGCTTTTTTTTTATTTTCTTACTAATATATGTATTATAAATGCGAAAATAACTGTCTGTCGGTCTGTCGCGCAACACTACTGAACTGATTTAAATGCAACTTGGTAAACTGAAAGTCTAGAGCCTGAGAAAAGACATAGGCTACCTTTAGAGCTATAACCGAAATACACGCGGAAGGAGTCGCGAGCGAAGCTAGTATTTCATACTTCTTAAATAATTTAAAAAGTCAAACACAAACCTAAGTGTATACTGCGATATTACAAAATTACCTATTACGGCTCCATCGATCGACTAAACATATTAAAGAGGTGTTCTAGGCCTAGGGCACAATAACACAGCACGGACTATTACTGGGACGGACACGATTAGTGGGGCAGGCACGATGCCATTTGATGACTTCATTGTGTTGATTATTGTTTTCCAACAAAAAGCACTCTGTAATAGATGGTGAGAGATCGCCCGGGTGGTCCATGTAATTACAGCCAAGGTTCTCCATGAACTCTCTCTCTTTCACACATAAGACGACAGTGTACTGAATAAGCACATACCATTTTAACTCGACCGGTAATCGCTCTAATCCTTCTCCGTGAGATATGCAAACAATAGAGGTGAATGCAACGATAGATTAATGTGTCAACCCTAATTTATTGTTGGATTCTTATGGGAGTATCTGTATTTTTACGATAGGGATATGGCAGCAACCGTTTCATTGTATTAGAAACCATTCACCGGCTGTTTTATTATCTATAACTGTCTGGGTGGGATTGATAACTTACTAAAGATCGATAGTAAATATCTGTATAATTAACTTATCTATTGAACAAGACATTTAAAGTTAATTACGTTTTAAGTGTCTTACACAGATTTTAATATTTAAAAAAGTATCATCGACTACTACACGGTCACATTAGGGCTAATAGTTTTGTTTAGCTTCCACCTTTAAGAAGAGCTAATTTTTTTTTTATTTTAATGGTACCAAACAAGAATTAAATCCTATTTTGACTGTGCGGAAAGGATACCACCCGCTCGTGGTATGTCGAACTCGAACCGACCAACTAGTAGGCTTTGAGTACCCAAAACGACGTGCGGTTTTAAAAGAATACACTCACAAATTACACCATTTTTCTAAATCGATTCATAAATGATGACGAATACGATTATAAATGTATTTTGATAAATTCGAGTTCAGTAACAGTGGTACGAATACATTTGACATTTCTTAGCATGGCCCTGCGGTTGGACTTCACTGTGAGTAATTTTCGACCTAATGTCACTCACAGGTGGTCGACTCTCCTCCCTAATTATATAGTTTTTACAAATAAATAGGGTTCATTGTGCCTGCTTCGATTATATAGCTCCGTCACTGACAATTTTCACATATAATCGATTCAGGTGGATATCGATTACGGTGACGATGACCCAGAATAGTAAATATAGTTATTCGTTCAATACGCTGCACGTACAATGACCGAGTTATGAATTAGATATGAATAATTTTGTTTGAACTTATGTTTCATACGGATTTGCATTACGTCATTCCTAATTCTATAGACTGTTATCAGAAAGTATTTCACAAACAACTTGTTTTATTTAAATAAGAAAAAAAATATCAATTTGAAATGTAATTTGGTAACGATAGGCCCAGATTATCTGTCGAATACTAGAAACTTCTGAGATTGATACATTCGCCTCATTATTTTGTGTGTCATAGACAAAAAATATCCGTGTGGTGAGGATTAAAAATACAGAGTGTCTCTCTACTCTCCTATTCATCCCGCGGTGTCGTAAAAGGCGACTAAGGGACGAACTACGCAAGACAACATCGATGCAAAGAGAAGGAAAATTTGAAACCAACCCTATACCAACCCGCCTGGCCAGCGTGGTATAGTAGGCCAAAACCTCCTTTCTAAGGAGAGGCCCACGTCCAGTAGTGGACTGTTAGAGGCTGTTGATGAAGATGAGACAATAAAAAAACCCTGCGATATCCCACATACACACAGGCGGAGCCGCAAGCAACTGCTAGTTTAGTCATTAAATTTATTTTATTTCTTGTACTTGGAACCTTAATTTCTAATAAACGATCTAATAAATTAAAAAAATATATAAACACATTGTACATTACGACAATTTTCGTTTTAATAACGTCCTTAAATTCTTTGGTACTCTGTAAGTGGCAACCCTGAGTTTGAAGGGTGCCTTCGCAAATATAACGCGAGTGAAGTCGAGTGCCATGAAATGAAATGATTACCTCCACTTAGTAGCGGCGATAAGAGTGTACTCTGCCACGCCATATTTTATTTGGAAGTATGCTTTAATTTTTTGTGGTAAAAAAGTGCGCTAACTGCATCATCTCACGATCTTTTAGCGTGTAATAAATATATTGTACTTGAGGTACGAGGTGTTATTTAAAGACTTTAAGAAATTTTGGGTTGATTTGTTTCAGTTCAAGAATCTCTATTTATATAATTTTATATGTTTCTATAATATTACCAAATTAATCCAGCACTGTAATTATTTTGGATTTTATTGTCTATAGGAAAGTATGCATCCTCCGTGACTTAGAACACTGAACATGCTCATTAATCTGGGGTCAAGTTTTTTTTTTATATTCTGGCAACACGAAATATTTTTAGCGCGAGTTGCAAATAAAGTAGGCGTGGTTGCCCGGCGCCATGGATATTCAAATTCGATAATTTCCTATCAGTTTATCGTTAGCTTAAATCAAGAACTGCTAAAATATGCGATATAGTATCGTATCAGTTGACCTCTGTGAATTTAAATGAATCTAATGTGACTGACTTGTCATTTTGATATATTTACGGTCAGATTATGTGTTTATTTTAAATGTTTATCAGTTGCGTTTTCAGAACTTTGTTTAAGTTTTGGTTGTACTGTCGCCACATGATATTAAAATATTTTCGGGTTCGCTTTGAGCGGTGCCGCTTGTGTACCTAATAATAAAAATGTCGTAAAATTTCGGTACACCCGAGATTGTTATCGGTCTTTAGATGGATCGGGAATATTAATGAGCCGACATGTTCGCCGTTCACATTACAAGTAAATTGAATTGTTTTATTGGAGTGAGCAGTAAGTAAGGTTTATGTTATTGCTGTGTTGTTGCAGTGAGTTTGCTACTCAATTATGATTTGTTTAAAATCACACTTAGTAGTGATACGTCTTAAATATGCTAAGTCTTAAATGTTGCTATGATGAAAAATTTATTTGTTAGTAAATATATTGTAATTCTAAATCTGATTTTACATCCTAGTAGTAATGACTGCCTTTTACATCCTAGAAGTTCATTGATGACAAAACAGGATAATTCAAGTGTAACATTAATTTGATTGAATTTACTCGTAGTTTGTCATTAAATCTTGTATTTTTTTTTTAAATTTCACTAAACTATTTTCATTTAAATCTTCTAGTGTTCAATTAATCATCACTTAAATCTATTATAGTTTAATTTAGCGTTAATGCCCTTTTTTGTTTGCACTTTTGACGTATAAATTCTGGTTGCCGATATAATAGGACTTCAGGGTCATAAAACATAAAAGGTTAACATTTCTGTTGCACATTTCGTAGTCTGTTTCTGAACCAGTTTTGTAAATAACTATATAGGTATAATAAATCGTATGTCTGGCAAGGTAAGTAAGTACGACTTTACATTTATTTTTCAAGTGAAGAGTTTAACAATAGAACATTTGCCCCATACTTATTTAAGTACCAACTAAGAAATTACACGTAGACACGGCTTACTTTAGCTGCAGCATGTTAACCATGAAGCTTATGTTATTACATACATTCCTGAGCCTCGGTTAATACAATGTGTAGTACGTCTTCGTGTTATTATGATTCATAAAGACGGGGAAATATGTGCGCCTTACCCGTTTTGTCTACAATTCCGCACATAGTAATGTATTTCGTTCACTAAAAAATAAATGCCTTCCATTCTCATTCTTGAGTTCCTCGTTGTATGTTTAATAAAAGCCAAAGACCTCGTTTATGTAAACTGCTTTTACATGTACATATATATGAAACTAACTTCCTTTTTGTTCTAGTGGTTAGCGTATGAGGCTGCTGATCTAGATCTCTGGTTTGATTCCCGGATGAGACCGAATGTATGTATGATCTGCAAATATTTGTTTCAGAGTGTTTTTATGTATAATACGTATGTATTGTCAAAAAAAAACAAGTAAATATATGTATTTATATCAGTTGTCTAGTATATACAGTACAAGCACTGTTTAGTTTGTGACTAGACGATGTTGTGTGTGAGATGTCAGAAAAAACTTACTAAATGTACTCAGCATTTTAATCTCTACTGAAGTTTTTTAAGGATCAAAAAAGTTTTCCTCTATTCTCATTATCATTAGTCCGTTGCAGTCAAAGAGGCATAGGTTTTTGCCAAAGCAGCCCTCTAACGCAATTCGTCTGACCATCTGGCCAGAGAGTGCGCTCCAATACGTTTGCTAAGATGTATCTGACCCTATTACTAAGACTCCGCTGTCCGTTTGTATCTCAGGCTGTACCTCATGATATGATAATTAGAGAGTTACAATTTCCACAGATGAAGTGTTTCTGTAGCCGCTATAATTCTCCAAAATTATACATATATCTTCAAGACATTAAGGCTTGTGGAGAGTAAACGTTCACAAATATAATGTGCACTTGTCCAGTTTTTTAGGCTACAACATGGCCACCGACAATTAACTGTAACAGGTTTAATCATTTCCAATCAAGTGCCACTGAATTTTAAAACGACAAATATATTTGAAGAACACCGCTTACATATAATATATTACGTTTTATTAGTCATTGTCCCGTAACTTCTGTTGGCGACGTACACAGAGGTATGTACATACACTGAATTATAATTTCCATTTCAAATAATAAAGTATTAGCTAAGGAACTCACGTTACAACACTATACATATGAGTAAAACATCAGTCATTTAACACGATTTAAAATACACAAAAAGCCCATATGGTAAAAGGGACACAGAGAAATGTATTATAATTGTAACAACAAAACTGACTTAAAAGAAAAACTATTCCGAGTACCCAAATCGCTACAGGTATGCCTCGATTTCTCTATGATCCTATCACCATATCCTGGTTTCCTTATCATACGACCACATGTGAGGCACCAGCTTTCAAATAAAAAAGAATGATCAAAATCGGTTCACCCAATCGAAAGATCTGAAGTGACAAATATGAAAAAAAAAACAATCGAATTGAGAACCTCCTCCTTTTCTTATGACCCAACATTAACGGATTACATGCTTAGAAACCTCAAAATTTGTATAAGCACTTAAATTTATCAGCACAAGTATTAAACGTTGTCAAAGAGAAAATGGTTACATAGTGGTCGTAAAATCGTTACTTGATGCATTGCTAACTCAGATTACAACCCACGCCAAGCTTGAACTTCGATGTTTCGTACCAACATGACGAAACCAGATTACCTACAAATACATGTATAAAACGAGCCCTATAAAATAAAGACAATGTCAAAGATTACTTTTGTTGTCGTCAAAATGACAAAGACTTGCAAATATTTATCGATATCACTTCGAAATACTCTGGAAACAATTTATATAAGGCCTTCCTACAATAAGTGATCTGGAGTATATTACACTCATAGCAAAGCATGACCAGTGGCATGAACATTATCATCAACAGCCTTTAACAGTCCACTGCTGGACATAGGCCTCTCCTTTGAAAGGAGGTTTTGGCCTACTATACCACGCTGGCCAGACGGCCAGAAATTAACATGAACAAGTACTTCATTTGCAAGAAAGTAATCAGTAGTTCTGCCACTTCACGTAATATGTAAAGAACCTAGCAATTGTTAGGCATACTTGATTTACTTTAACTGCCTCGTTGGTCTAGTGGTTAGCGTATCAGTTCGAAGCGTCGCTCGGGTTCAAATCCCGGGTCGGGCCAAGTGTTGTTGGGTAATCATTACAGAAAATTATTAGTAATAGGCCTGAGTATGAAGGTTTGGCAGTGATACACGCCCGTGCTTCGAAGAGCACGTTAAGCTTTTGGTCCCGGTTGTCATGAACATCAAACTCGGACATCGCCTCCTCGCAATTAATATACTGACAACTAAATCAACCTTCGAATGCCAGTGCTCCGGTCGCTCCGTGGAAAAACTGATATTCGGGTAAAACCGGTTGAAGTAGTAGCCGACTCCAATCAATCTTCGGAACAAATAAGAAGAGACTTGATTTACTTTAACATTGTATAATTTCGCTGATGAGTCAAGTATCGATTTTAATCGTTTACGGAATTACGCAACTCATACGTAAATGTTAATTAATAGAATAGCTTGAAGGTAGACGCCTCGCTAATGTATTGCTGTCGCGGACAGCGGCGCCCGCGCGTTTGTACCGCATACATAATAGTGCTACTACATCGAAAAACTACATTTTATAGAACGCCTACACTACTGTAAAAGGTTTAATAAGTATGCCTATAAAAGCCATTGAGACATCTTTTGTTTTAAAAAAAACCTTGATATCGTGAATATTTATGCACGTTCACGTAAGACCTACAAGCCTTAATGTCTTCAAGATATATGTATAATTTTGGAGAATCTTGCCTTTGAAAATGCATAAATATATGCATACATAAGGCCTATTATCGCACGAATTGAAACGAAAACTAAGAGCAAATTGTTAATCATATTTGCTTGCCCTCGAAGTAGTACCCACACTCCTAGCTTTGGACACTGTCGGTTTTATACATCAATACCGTCGCGATATAAAATAACCTTTAATTAGAACCTAATCCTAAATTGATACTTTAAAATACTCATCATATCATTGGAGAATCTAAAAGCTTATCAGATCGAACTAAAAATTCTCATAGGGTAACCCACGCCTTCTACGGTTTTAATTGCGATACTGGTTCTGTATTACGGGTAAAATAAAGATTACCTACACCTTTAAAAAGAAAATGTTACTCAAAGTGCAAATAGAATTATCTGCTAAATTTTCCTTCTTTTAAATTGATTGAAACAAGATTTTATATTGCCACTGTATAACTTTCAACACATTCAAGTAGTTCGTAACTTGTTAAATAATTGCAATAGGTGATTCAAAATTACATAACTTTTGTACGCTATGTGGTCGTTTCAATGATAATTTCCAATAATGATCAAATTAAAGTCATATACGTATATTTGTACGTTATTTTTAATGATTTTTGGTGCAATTGGTACAGAGAGACATCATAATAACTCGGTATCTATGTAAAATATGCTATAAAACCCAGGAAACGATCCAATTAACAATAAAATCTTGGATTACCTAACGATAATTACAGAATATAATTCCAATTGTCTGCATATGTCAAAACTAGCGGTGGTAACGCTGTGAGGTGAAGATATTCTAAAAAAGTAGCCCAAGTTACTCCTTAAATCGTCTGCTATCTGCTAGTGAAAGTCCCGTCAAAGACAGTCCAGTCGTTCCAGAGATTACCCGCTCAAACAGACAGACAGACAAAAACATTTAAAAATGATTTTTAATGAAATACCGTGGTTATATTACTTCCATAATAATAGAATGTGGTGACGGATTAAGAATAAAAAGTGTCACCACCCCTATTCATTCCATGTGTGTCGTAAGAGGCGACTAAAGGAACAAAGTAAGGAGCTAACAATACTGCCAAGAGAAGAAAAACTTGAAACAAACACTTTACCAACCCGTCTGGCCAGCGTGGTATAGTAGGCTAAAACCTCCTTGCTAAGGAGAGGCCTATGTCCAGCAGTGGACTGTTAAAGGATGTTGATGATGTTGATGATTGATGAATAATATGTGTTTAGTGAGAAGCCGTTAATTTTTAATTACAAACAGATACTTCAATTTGATTTATTTGTATAAATGTATAAATTTACAGTAACATATATATACGAGTGATGAAAAGACGTTAATTATTATAAAGTTCGTTTTGTTCGTATTTATATGGAAATGGGCGAGTGTGCCCGCATCCGCTCGTAAACTTATTAAAACTATTGTCGCGTTTCCATTCAATAAATGTCGCATAAATAAACAACGCACCATGAGGTGAATGAGATTTGATCTAAAACAAATAGCATTAATTTTCTACTATAGAAATAATATAAATTTATTCATAAACAACAGTTGAATTACATTCGGTTTTCTGAACGTGAAAAGTAAAGATTTAAAAGACCTAGATTTTCGTCTTTAACTGCCAAGTATCTAGATTAAACTTAGGCAAATAAAAATTGTCAAAAATACAAGCATTTCAATTTAAAAATCGTCGTAATTCAGTTCAAAATTACAGATTGTTTTAGAAAAATGTTTAGGCTGACTTTCGGTGTAAGGAGCCTTACGTGGAGCCGTCCCGTTCGTACTGAATTAGAATAGATAATTACAATGGGAACCGTAGCACACGTTGGTCTAGTGGTTAGCGTATGCGACTGCTAATCAAGAGGTCTAGGGTTCAAATCCCGGGTCGGGCCCAAAAGTGTTTTGGGATTTTCTTAGGAAATTCCTAATAGCAGCCCGGAGTTGGAAGTTTGGCGGTGATTCACGGCTGTGCCTCGGAGAGCACGTAAAGCCGTCGGTCCCGGTTGTCATGAACATCTATAGCAATTTGGGAAGTCAGTGTCCTCAAATTTACTGACAACTAGTTCAACCCTCGAATTTCAGTTCTCCCTTAGGGTTGCGGAGGTCCGATGCCAGTCGCTGACTGAAACTGAAATTCAGGTAACACCGGTTGAACTAGTAGCCGACCCCAAATAAACTTGGGAATGAAGGCTCGGAAGATGATGAGCACAGTTTAACCACAGCACAGAGAGGGTGACAAGCCTCTTACATTCTCTTTCAGATTAATTACATAATGTCTTGTGTAGTTAAATAAATCCCTTATTAAAAATGTAGTCTAAACACATACATCTTTTGTCCTTTAATAAGCAGACCCATTTGACTGATAGCCGTCGGGTAATATTTATGAGTTAATCAGTACGGTTAAGAAGTCATTAGTCGATATTCTCGGTCACGAACGCACACGTTAGCGCTAGAAAAGGGATGTGTCTGTTGACGAGCTCGTTATCGAAGCTAAATGTGTATCGAAATATTCCTTTCGGAGTCTTACATTGTACTGTACCGACAGCTGCACATCATAGACAAAAGCTCACACGTAGAGTTCGGAGCGCGGGTTGCAACCGCTCGGCCGAAGCTTTCGTGTAAAAGCGATGGACAAAAAAAATACAATACCAAAAATATGCACATGCCTATGTGTTAATAATTAAAATATTTTTGAGACGGTATTATTTTAAATTATGCAAGTACCATAGATATTACTATCAAATGATATTTGTAGGGTTTTTGAATATATGCCGGTTGAAATATAACTCTTCGGTTTTAGTAGGTTATGTCGTTATTTCAATGACTGCAGAATAATTGTAACCCCTAGTAATGTTTAATTCCGGAACTTTTTAACTTTAAGAACTCGAAAATTAATGGAATTTTTAAATAAATAAATGAAGAAAATCAATTATAATATTAATTCTTCCAAATTCTGCTTTTTCGCTGCAGCTTCCTCATAGGAAAAATTTAAAAGAAAATACACAAGTACGACTTTTCTGAAATGATAGGTAGATCGATAATACATTTAAAAGCTGATAAATAAATGTTATTCTTCTAGAATAAGTCCCTCTACAATAAAAAGCGAAAGAATAATGGCTGGCGATAAATCTTTTCTTCAATACCAACTGTCAAATATATGTTCCTTCGAACAATTCGAGAGACGCAAATTGGAATAGTTCATAAAACTTCAGTAGACGGGCATTCTGTTGAACGTTTTTAGAATACCAATTCGCATTATTGAAACATTGACACATTTCAATGTGAGAGAATATTATTCGCTACAAAAGGTACAAAGTTGAGACAAATAAAAAGAAAAAGGTTTTTGAGAATATACTATTAAATGACGGGTACTTTTTTTGTTTTATTTGATTAATTTTTAATACACGAACTTTTATTAGAGTTATTAGAACGCTTTTTATTTTTATAAAACTTCAACAAAGATAAGTCATAAATGGTTTCCGCAATAGTTAGAATTAAAATAAAAAACGGTTTACTTAAAGAATTATAAGTTTAGCAAATTGTGTCATACTAAAAGGGCCATACGTAAAATTTATTTGTTTATTGGGTACCTACCATATTCTTGCGCTAAAAAATAAAATTCTCTAATTTAATATAAAGATATTCAATAGTTACATAATTAAAATAGGTGTAAATAAAGGTATCCATAATTTTTGAATGAAATTGAAGGCTGATTCAACTAATCAAAAAACTGTCAGAAAAGTTTTTCAGTATGAAATCTCTTTCTAACGCCATTCAGTAGAAACCGATCGGACTTACGAGAGATACAGATAGCTAAAGCCATCTATTGGAAAACTAGTAGGTAGATTTCTTTCACTAAACCCATTACCCTTAATCCCTACTAATATTATAAATGCGAAAGTAACTCTGTCTGTCTGTTACGCTTTCACGCCTAAACCACTGAATCGATTTTGATGAAATTTGGTATGAAGATAGAACTGGACTTGGGAAAGGACATAGGCTAATTTTTACCGCGATAACCGACATACACGCGGGCGGAGCCGCGGGCGAAAGCTAGTAATGTCATAAATGTGAAAACAACTCTGTCTGTCTATCCGACTGTTAGGCTTTCAAAGATAAAACTACTGAATCGATCAGTTGTCTAGTACCCATAATACAAGTTCTGCTTAGTTTGGCATCAGATGTGTAAGAAGTTCGAAATCTTCATTTATTTAAGAAAAAAAAACAAAAAAAAATTTGGTACACAGATAATCTAGAGTCTCAGAAATGACGTAAGCTACTTTTTACCGCGATAACCGACATACATGCAGACGGAGACGCGAGCGAAAGCTAGTAATAACATAACTGACACTGAAGATGATAATATATATAGCTTATATTGTATACCGAGCTGTTACGTGGTGTTCATAAGTGCGAAGGTAATCATTTAGCGGCCACTCATCAAGGTATTGAAGTCATACGTCATTATTTCTGTAGTACTTACTAATGATAACATTAAAACATTATTGAGTAATGTATAAAACTATATTCTACGATATAGACAGTTATTACAAATATTATTAACGTATTTTTCTTTTGCTTGTCTCTATTCTGCGATTATCGATTTCAGGACGGTAGTACGTAAATTGTAGCATTGTGGGGGTGGGGTCGCCATGCTGCTTTGTGTGCTCTCACAATGAGGATGGTGACTCCTTGATTCTACTCATGCTTTCCACCAGGCAGAGTAGTCACTTTAGCAGGTTCATATAAGAAAAAGAAAAAAAATTGATATGCCCACCATTTGCTGTGCTGGCGAGATGACACTATTTAAGAAGAACGGTGCTGGAAGTTTGCTGATCAGATTTGAGCGTTATTACGTTAAGCTTACACATCATAATATGTTCAATTTAATTTCAGATTCTAGCACCAAAAGAGGTGGGTACGATGGTTATTTTCGTTATGTAGTGGATTACGATAAAGGCCTTTAAGTATCTTGTTAAACTTTTAATATTTTAAGTTTTAAACGATGTTTATTTTATCAGATCAGATATCTCTACTTAAAAACAATTGTCTTTAAGGAATACTACAATATTTGTGCTTTACTAATAATCAGTATAAGTGAATGTGTATGTAAAAGATTATTGTTGCACATATTGTAACAGATAGATAATCCAAATATCTTCGTCATCAACAACCTTTCAAAAACTAATGCTGGACGTAGGTCTCCCCATATAATCTATGCTATATATAAATAAATAAAATTTGAATGTCTGTATGTAATATAATGAACAGTTTTTTACCAAATGCATATCAAAGTATAAACGATTCTAATATTTTTTTGAGTTCTTGTCTGTCTGTGTTTGTTCCGGCTAATCATCTGGAACGGCTGAACCGATTTTGACGAGACTTTCACTGGAAGAAAGCTGACGACCTTAGGAGTAAGTTAATTTTGTATAGACTAGCTTCGCTTCGAGGCGTTACTTGCGATTCAAAAGAATAACCGCGGGGCTCAGTAATAAATAAATATTTCGGACATCGTACACACAACGCCATCTAGTCTGGAAGTAAGCAGAGCTTAAATCATGAGCACTGGACAACTGATATAAAATGCTTTTTTGTAAATAAATGGATATTATACATAGGATACGCCCAAATTCATAATCAGGCACCTTAGAAAGAAAGATTTGGTATTTTGTTTTTTATATATAAGGGGCAAACGAACAGACGGATCACTTGATGGTGGTAGGTGATTGCCGCCGCTCATGAACATCCGAAACACCAGAGGAGTCACAGGTGCGGTGTCGGCCATAGCTAGTTAAGTTGAGGGTTTGCTACAGTGTTTGTGTCAAATATTCAGTTGTTTTTTTTGTTTTCAATTGTGTCAGTTAGTACAGCCGATCCAGAGCTAAAAAAACTATTCACTAACACACTTCAATTTAATTAATCTGTATACATGCATCACCACCAAAATACTTCTTTTTGAAAATATTAAGCTAAGTATAACTTTACGATCTATCTATCGAAGCTAGTGTATAACAGACCTAATATCATAGGAAAGTTGTAGGTCGATGCTATTCACGTCTATGTGGGTGAAGTGTCACTACTGTACCCTTGTGAGCACTCGACTTACAAAGGTCTATCTATGTATATAGGACGAAGCCTTTTTACTAGAAACGCCCAGATTTTAATCTGTATTTAATTGTAATGATAACAAATACCTACATTTAAATATATGTATGTATGTCTTATTAGTCTAGTGGCTAGCGTATGCGGCTGCTGACTAAGGGGTCTCGGGTTTGATTCCCGGGTCGGACCAAATGTGTGGTGTTGGTGTTTGCAAAGAAAAGTATGTTTATGTATTTATATCAGTTGTCTAGTACACATAATACAAGCTCTGCTTAGTTTGGGACTGAATGACGTTGTGCGTAAGATGTCCGATTTTTTTTTATTTTCTCTTA
Organism: Phragmatobia fuliginosa; assembly: GCA_932526445.1. NCBI lineage: Eukaryota > Metazoa > Arthropoda > Insecta > Lepidoptera > Erebidae > Phragmatobia > Phragmatobia fuliginosa. Next base: position 4,227,106 of record OW052058.1, on the reverse strand, counting down.
AAATACCAGTTAGTTTTATTATTTTCTTATCGTTGAAATAATCTTGTTTGAACGATAAAAGTCTTAGATAAGCGAATCCAATTTACTGTGTTGATTTGTTCTACAAAACTATAGTTTGTAAATAACAACAATACTTTTGTTGATATTACAATTTTGAATTGTAATTTACGTAAAATTATTAATTCAAAAGTAACTTCTGTCTGTCTGTTATGATTTCACGCCTAAACCGTTGCAGCTTCAGATTACAAAACCAAGTTTTTGGGTTACCTTTATAATCTGAGGTTGGTAAGTATATTCGTATAAGAGCCTCAAGCTTCAGTAGGTACCTCAAGACCAGCTATATTTTCACCTAAAACATAATCCATAACATCTTTTATCATATAATGTGTACAACACAAACACACCTAACAATTTCATGGTAAATTCTCAAATGTTTTGAGCTAATCGTCAACCAAATGAACATAACGCTATGGTACGTATCCATCGACGCTTACCTATGTTTATATTATGTTCACGAGTAGATTGTGTATAGTATTATCGTTCGATCGATGTTATACGTAAATACTGAGGAGATATAAGCGTCATATCAGCGACTGTGCCCTTACTGGCACGTCAGAGGTCGCGGATTTGATTCTCAATAAATGTTTGTGTGAAGAGTAAGGTCATTTTTATTCTATCACTGGATGTATTTTATCTAAAAATAAATAAAATTTAATTGTTTGTTTATCATTTCAAAGTATGTACATAAACGTTTTCACTTATTGCGCGTGGAAGAGTCTATTTAAAAATGGATGGACTTTCACTAGTAGATAGCTGATGAATTAAAGAGTATTTTTTACTTGTCAATACAAACAATAAATTGAAGGGATTATTAAAAAAGTAAACTAATCTGCAGATAGTTGTAAATAACTTAAAACTCGTTCTATTACACTAAAAGGTTTCCCGCGAGTTATTCTTCTTGGTACTCGTCGCATACCTATCTTTCGAGTACGTAAGTGAAATAACATCATGATCATCAGCCCAACGCAGTCCACTGCTGGATATGTCCTAATGGCCTATCCTATTGCACACCACTTTGATCGACTTGATCGACGTGGATTTTGACTGAAATAATACTGATTCCAAATGTAAGAAATTTTAATGAACCGTATTACCGCTCGCGTGTTTGTCGGTTATCTCAGTAAAAAGTAGTTTAAGTCCTTTATCAGGCTTTTGGAATCGGTTCAGTAGTTCTTCCTTGTAAGGCGGACAGACAGACAGAGTTAAATTCGCATTGATAATATTAGTAATATACGGATTATGTAGAGTATATGAGTAAGCATTATTAGTCACAGACTACTAAATTCCATTCAAGACCCCCCGGTCGAAGCATCAAGTAATCCAAACATATTATATAATACCTATTGATCGTGTTAATTCCTGTATTGATAAGACTAGAATTGAAAAAAAAAACACAACTTCAGAATTACAGATAAGTACTCTTTACGTACATGCTGTTATGCCATTATGAAAATGCAAGTAAAGTACTCCTACTTCTTCTTCCTAGCCTTATTCCCAATATTATTTGGGGTCGGCTACTAGTTCAACCGGTTTTACATGAATATCAGTTTTTTCACGGAGCGACTGGCATCGGACTGAAACGGAGAACTGAAATCCGAGGGTTGAACTAGTTGTCAGTAAATTTCACTGCACTGACTTCAGAATAACGATTGCCATAGATGTTCATGACAACCGGGACCGACGGCTTTACATGCTCTCCGAGGCACGGGCGTGAATCACCGCCAAACTTCCAAACTCCAGGTTGCTTTTAGGAATTTCCTAATAAAAACCCAAAATCACTTTTTGGCCCAACCCGGGATTTGAACCTTGAGACCTCTTGATTAGCAGTCGCATATGCTATCCACTAGACCAACGAGGTAGTAAAGTACTCGTACAATAGTAAAAAAAAAAAGATTTACTTTTTGGAGTGACGATTGCATCTTGGGCGTGTGCTTTCAACCTCGAATTCCTTTACAACAAGTTGTTTACCTGAAAGTAAAAAAAAATATTAAGTACACAGACACAATTGAACATAATAAAACGTGAAATCATTTAGTTATTGTGGGTCGAGAGCTTTAAGGATTTAGGGTAAGCTCCAATATTAACTTGTAAGGTACGAGTACCCGATATACAACTCAATATATCTTAAGCCATTGGAGTGTAAATTGTGACGAATATAAGAAGAATTTGATATAAAAATACCTACGCCGAAACGAGATTGAATGATCACGGATTAGGATAACATTGTACTTTGTATTATTTTTTACGGTAGGACATCGGACATCTTACACACAACGCCATCTAGTCCCAAACTAAGCAGAGTTTGTATTAAGGGTACTAGACAACTGATATAAATACATAAACATACATTTTTAGTGTAAATACATATTATATACTAGCTGTCGCCTGCGGCTCCGCCCGCGTTTATGTCGAATTTTGCAGTAAAAAGTAGCCTGTGTTATTCTGATATATGATATGTTACTGTAAAGTTTCATCCAAATCCGTTCAGAAGTTTTTGCGTGAAAGAGCAACAAACATACATACACACATACATACTCACAAACTTTCGCGTTTATAATATTAGTAAGGAAAGGATAGAAAAAACCCAAACTCCGAAACAAATATTTGCGGATCACACAAATATTTGGTCCAACCCCCTCAAGCACTGCAGTCGCATACGCTCCCACACACACCATAAGAGTCACTTTAACAGAAATGAATATTCAAGATTTTTGTTTTTGCTCTTTATCAAGCGAGCGATATTACAGAAAACTAACCTCGCCCGGGAGCCCGGTCTGAAAGGACGGTAAAGCATAATTACTTACATATTATATTTTAATGTCATAAATTCATAGCGTCATACATAATGAGCTTCACAAATACGGTAGGTACAGTATATTCATAACAATAAATGTGTTTTATAAAACGGATCTCAAGATTATACCAGTATTTGATGTGGCAATAAAAATCGAATTAATTTATATAAACGCGTAAATCGAAATACGTAAGCGCGATCGATAATATACATAATTGATGTACATGTCGATTACCTTGGAATTCGTTGATTCATACATTTTTGGTGGATAGCTATAATGTTGTGTCGGCAAATTATTTATTTAGTTACACCTAAAATCATTTCACTAGAATATTTAGCCGTACTCATAATAGTGTATTATTTTTACGATATGATGAATAATTTGTAAAATACTAGCTGAGTCCCGCGGTTTATTGTTGCCCATCTCGAGTAACGCCGTGGAGTGAAGCTGGTCTGCATTTTTTTTGTCTAAGTTACTCTTTATGTCATCAGCCATCTGCCAGTGAAAGTCCCATTAAAATCGGTCAAGCTGTTCCAGAGATTACCCGGAACAAACAGACACACAGACAAAAAAAATTGAAAATTCAAGTTTTGATGTCAGTACCGTAAATACTTTGATATTTAGTAAAAAGCTGGTTATTTGATATTACAAACGGACACTCCAATTTTATTTATTTGTATATACCCTATATGACTAGTTGAAAAATTACACTAGAGAATAAGTTCAAGTTTTTTTTTACATGTAAGTGTGACAAACTGACTGCTAAGGGATAAACTACGCAAGACAACATCGATGCAAAGAGAAGGAAAACTTGAAACCAACCCTGTACCAACCCGTCTGGCCAGAGTGGTATAGTAGGCCAAAACGTCCTTTTCAAGGAGAGGCCTATGTCCAGCAGTGGTCTGTTAAAGGCTGTTGATGATGATGATGATGATGATGAATTTTACTGCCTAATTGAAGGCATGAGAAAGTAGTGGTCACAGGTTGTGAACGGTGACTATGCAGCATGGTGACCCACATTATGGCAGTCTAGTGAGATGCTTCTGCATTATTGTCTCACTCACTCTTATTGTCTCACACTCACCAACGAAATACGGCAACACGAAGGCTGACACTTTAGTTTGAAAAGATGCAGAGTCTTACCTATTGGTTGGTATGTGTATAAAGATTATATTAGGGATGCAATAGTTATCCGACTACTAGCCGGACATTAAACTAAGGTTTACTAAACTAAACAAATGTTTTTATACAAATTATGGCAGGACAAAATAAGTATAAATTTGTTCAAAATTGTTTTATTTTAAGCGTTTAATAACTTGCAAATTACCGCTTTTTTATATACATCACTAGCTATATTACGAAACTAGTACTAGGTGATAGTATGCAGATAAAAAATAATGATAGCTATAAACCTACAAAATAGTACTTTTAAATAGATGAGATAAATATCGTTCATAAAGAAAAGCCAACTGGTAACAGACATCTTGATCGCTAATAATATATTATTGCCAAAAATAAGGCGGCAGGATATCGAGTTTTCCAGTTACAACGTTGACCGGATATCCGGTCGTATAACTATCCGGTTAAATGTTTTCTTAATATAACTATTACTGTACATATTTATACATGGCTTACCAAAGTGACTATTCTCTGCCTGATGGAAGCATGATTGATGACGAGTAAGGGTCAACATTCTCATTGTTAGTGCAGATATTGCACTAGTAAGATGTTTCTGCAGCATTCTCCCGACCTCCAGGGTCGGGAGAATGCTGCACAATGATTGGGCCTCCGGTCTCACACTCACCAACGAAATACGACACCACGAATGCTGTCATATTTACGTTGGTCTTCTGTGTGAGGGTAGTACTGGCCCGGTCGAAACGACCACTTCCTGCTCAAATCAGCGTGGCTCTACTACCTACCTACAAAACCAATATCATTAACTAGATAAATTCTTCTTATTTAGAAAAAAGACTTGAATAGGTAAGTTTATTAAATAGTTTTTATATAACAATAACATATCACCATATTGGCCAATTATATTATTAGGCAGGTAATATTACGTCCAAGGTGGGATTAGAACCCGGCGGGGCGGAATTTCGCATCACCTTTCGATTTTTTGTCCAACAACAATAGTATTTCATTGCTTAGGAAGTTGACGAACACCCCATAATAGTTTTTTGTAAGCAACGTTATTTGAGACAAATATTTGTCACCAAGTTTGTTCAAATAGTGGGCCAATTTTACTTTTATATAACTTTTTTTTTATTTGGAGTGTGTGTAATTTGTGTTTAATATTACAATAGTAGGCTTACATTCTTGAAGTTATTGTAACAAATTCTTTTATCACTGTATAAGGAAGGGCAACACACAACTTTTCCGGTATTCTACGAGACATTGGTATCAGTCGTGCTCATTTGAGCCAAAACACCTCTTGAACGGTCAGAATTTGTGGCAAATCTTCTTATATATACATCAATAACTAGCTATAGAACCCAGGTCCTATGGCTTACCTGTCAGGATCGCTAACAACAAGACTCGATCTCAGAGTACAGGAAAAAATATTTTTAAATGTATTTCTAAAATGGGTAGCTGTATGCTATGCAATGAATATTTTAACTCAATTCGCTTAATTTGTCTAGCTAAACACATCAATTGGACCAACTTATGCAATAAGGAACCAATACACTGCTGATGTAAAGCAGTTGCAGTGTAATTTAAATAATTATGGATGTGCTACCATACGGATACAATCACTGCACATCGAAATACTCAAAATAACATATAGATACAGTATGTTGGATTTTAATGATAATCTTAATTTTAAGTCCGGACATCACCCACCAGCGTCGTCCAGGGCTGCTGACAGCGACTTTTTTAACGTCTAGAACATCATCATCATCATCAGCCCATCGCAGTCCACTGCTGGACATAGGCCTCTCCCATTGCACACCACTCAGATCAATTTTAGGCTTCTCGCATCCAGCTCCTGCCAGTCATCTAGCACATTCATAGTAATATTACATATTCGAAAGGAACCCTGTCTACCTGTTTCGATTTCACGCATAAACCGCTGCAGGGATATCAATAAAATGTGATATGGAGATATTTTGATTCTTTAGGAAAGGCATAGATTACTCTTTACCGCAATAATCGGCATATACGTGAGCGGAACCGCGGGCAAAACCTAGTATAAAATATTTAGAGAATCAGCACAGAACATTTCTTTACGAAGTAATATATCCTTTCTTTGATAACAACAATAAATAAGTGTTCTGTTATCTTGAATATTGTACTTGTAAGATAGCCAAGATTTAATAAAAAGATGTAAACAAATACTTCCGATGCAATTAAATATCTGTGTGGCAACCCTAACACAGCACAGTGCTATCTTTAGCCGTTTCCCGGTGCGATCTCGACGTGTTAAGTAAACAAAGGTGCGCGGGCGCAGCGGTCGATATACCACCGCAAATAGACCGTACATGTGTGATGCAGTACTGCATCGGAAAAGGGTTACGCTTCATCAATTCCTGTAGTTAGTTGCCTTCATTCATATTAATAATATAACTTTGAATGTAATTGTTTGTCTGTTACGTTTTCGGTGCTAAACCGTTGCACCGTTGTGTGTGCGTTGCAATGAAATTTCGCATGGAAATATGTATTTCGATTCTTGAAGAATAACTCGGGCTGAACCGAGGGCAAAAACTAGTTGTTAAATAAGTATTTTATATAATGGTGTCTAATACGATAATATGCCTGTACATAGTACAATTATTTATTACATGTATGTTATGAAGTAATTACTAGATTTCCATTTGACTGCAGACGATGGATATAATGCTGAATATGTATCAAGTTGTGTCATTAACAGCAATAGACTCTAAGAAGGGCCATAAGGTCTTACGTCGACACATATTCAGGAAACACCGGCTTTATAGTTTACATTATCAAATAAAGTTAAATTACATTTGATACGTGCACACCTTCAACAATCCATAATGTCCTACATAATGTCCTCTTATGAGAAGGTTAAGGCCATACGTCCCCACGTCGGCCGAGAGCGGGTTGCTTGGTATCAAGACATTGTGGCTACGTCAACTTATCGCTGGATGTTTTCGAGCCGCCCGAAGGCCTTCAACTAAGCTTCAAAACTGTTAATCTATGATAACAACTGGGACCTAAAGCTTAACGAAACCTCCGAATCAGGGAGACGCTCATGGTATCATTAGCCATAGTACCATCCAGGTACTGATCTTGCCATCGTTACTCGTCCTCAGTAATTGTTTCTAATCACCTAGGGTAACTTGGCTAGCATCATACACATTTAGTAAATCGATAAACAGATTATACACTAATTTACCACTACTCTCTAAATATGGAATATAAAAAATTAGAAGATAAATGACAACACATCAAACTCAAAGTTCCAACACTTTAAAGCAATAGCAATATCAAATTTAGGCTTCAGGAAATTTCGACACAGACATTAGCTAAGTCAAATAACATCTCAAAAGAACCTTTCACAACAGTTTGCCAAGAGCTTTGTTTAAAGCCCGTCGGTACAGCACAAACGAGAGCTGGAACCTGATTAGATAGCAGTATCAAAAATGCATAGACGCCGCTTTTTGACTGAAATCTTGTGTAAATTTACCAAAACTATGTACGGAAGCCGATAAGATGTAGGTAATTGTAAGCGATTTTGTAATTCGTCTTGATGTTTAGGTACTCTGTGCACGAGCACGCCTGATGTGCATTCATATCTACAGATAGGAAAAATTATTCCTTCTGGCGTTAAGTAGAAAGTCTGTTTAAGTCTGAGAAGTCAGTAAGAAGAGGACTTAATGCAAATTCACAGTAGAAGGCAACGATATTACGAATTTTAGTGAGTTTTGAACATGTATTTTTACTCTCGATTGTCGTCACTTAGTCGAACTTGTACATTATAAAATCGATCAAAGTGGTGTGCATTGGGAGAGGCTTATGGCCAGCAGTGGACTGCGATGGGCTGATGATGATGAAAATGAAGTAGATTATAATTATGGTATGGTAACTTATTTATTTTGTTCTTTAGCGCTCCTAAAAATACGTGCAGAGAATGAAACAATAGAACAATATAAATAAGAACAAAACAAATGACAAAAAGTTCATAAAAGTTGTAGTTTCATCCACAGACACATTTACTTAAACAAAGTTCGATACCATTCATACATTCCTATAGACAATGACATAATTACAGTAGTTCAAACAGTGGCTTAGGAACAAAACATACGTACGTACATACAGTCAGTATGGTCGTGGAATGCTTTGAGTGCACACCGACAACTGCGCCTCTGGTGGCCACTTGTGTAAACATAATTATATGTTATTCAATGAACAAATTTTACTGGTGTGGTCTAACACATGTAATTTCTTTTTAATAATGATAGGAGTTTAATCTGTTATTTAACTTTTAGGCAGGGTTTTATATGGGTAGGGAAATATCATATACTCATTTTTCTTTTCGCCTACCGAGATGCCTAATCTGATGGAAACCATGAGTCTATTCATGTTCTCCATCAGGCAAAGTAGGGTCTACTCATGTATGGATATCACGAAAAGGAAAAAAAACATACGGAATATGAAGAGCAGAAGATACCTGATATAACTTAAGCTATATTAGGCTCCTACTCTTGAATCATCGCCCTGATGTGCAGTGAGTATGGTAGCCCCCACTATTGGATCCTGAATCGTATCCATACATGAGATACTTTGATTCTTGAAGAAGGACGTATGTCCGCGCGGATCAATATCTAGTAATAATATAAGTATCCGCGAACATCATCATCATCATCATCAACAGCCTTTAACAGTCCACAGCTGGACATAGGCCTCTCCTTGCAAAGGAGGTATTGGCCTACTATACCACGCTGGCCAGATGGGTTGGTATAGGGATGGTTTCAAGTTTTCCTTCTCTTTGCATTGATGTTGTCTTGCGTAGTTTGTCCGCGAGCAAAATCTAGTAATAATTTAAGTAGCAAATATCTATTAAAACTTAATTATAGAAATACCATAAACCAGTTCAGGCAAAGAGCATGCATAACTACGATATCGTAACTTTAATACTCGCTTTGAGGTTGAAGTTATTAAGAAGCTACTGATACATGATTCCGCAATATCTTTGATTTATCTAGTCACAATGTTAGTTCCCATACTCCTCCGAAATGACTAGACCGATTTGCATAAAATTTTGTGTGCATATAAGGTAGGTCTGAGAATAGGCCAACATTTATTTTTCATACCCAAAAGACGTGAGCGGAGCCGCGGGCCTCAGCTGGTTTTATATATATAAATTAAAGGCCATGATTACAACAGCCAGCAATATTTAAACGTTTTATTACGTAATATACATAATTATAGACTCGTCAAATTTAATTAAATCAAAGTTTATTTTCCAATGAATATAGTTATATCGATTTACAGGTCTGGTGATTATAAATAAGGTTATTAGTTAGAAAACTCAACAAAATAAAATAGATATCATTACAGCATATCAACTGCCTTTACGTGTTCTCTTTAGAATAAATAAATATTTCGGACATCTTACACCCAACGGCATTTAGTCCCAAACTAAGCAGAGCTTGTATTATGGGTACAAAACAACTGATATCCTACTAATATTAAAAAGGCGAAAGTTTGTGAGTATGTATGTGTGTATGTATGTTTGTTGCTCTGTCACGCAAAAACTACTGAACGGATTTGTATGAAACTTTACAGTAGTATAGCTCATATATCAGAATAACTCATAGGCTACTTTTTACTGCAATAATCGAGATAGCAATAATCGAGATAAACGGGCTAAAGCTAGGTGATTATAAAAATACATTAAATCGTAGATGTCAAAATGTGTCACTGTCTCCTGTCAAAACTTCACAGGTTGCTATGCATAACACACTTGCATAGCAACCATATGTGTTACCCGCGTATCAATATGGCGCAGCTAGTAAATACATAAACATACTTTTTTTGTTAATACAAACATATTATACATAGAAAACATCCAAATTACGAAACAAATACGTGAATTACACACGGCTAGTCTTTAATACAGCTTCTATTGCACTATAACATCAGCTACAAACTAGACGATACGATATTATATCCTATCACTACGTTCAAATAAATAAAATACAATGTATCACTGTATGGTTTCACTAACATATAACAAACGTCTAAAGATCTCTAATGGCTATTAATCTGATTGTTATGTGACTATTATGGCCACTTCTCGTAGGTGACACAGTAGCAGCTTGCGGTGTAACTTGATATAACATGTATACAACACATTGTTTACATACTAGCTGAGTGCGGCGGTGTTACCCGTGATTATTAATGATAATCACGGAGCGAAGAACTTGCTTAAGTAACTCTTTTTGGTATTAGCTGTCTGTCAGCGGAAGTCCCGTCAAAATTGGTTTAGCCGGGATTAGCCGCAACAAACAGTCAAACTAACAGACAAAAATGGTATAAATTGCTTTTTTTTGTAAGTACTGTATATTTAGTAAAAATCTTTTCATTTTTAACCGACTTCAAAAAAAAGGTGGAGGTTATCAATTCGTCGGAATCTTTTTTTTTTTTTATGTACCTATGTTCAGCGATAATTTCGTCGTTTATGAACCGATTTCAAAAATTCTTTTTGCATTGGAATGGGCGTAGCTTACAGGTGGTCCCATCGTCACCATATCGGGATCTGATCATGGGATCCATAGGAAATCGAGAGAACTCCTCAAATATCATAGGCACAATGTCGCGATTTGGGTACTCGGAATATTTTTCATTGAAGTCGGTTCCTTTTTGTTAAAATTATGTATTATAAACAGACACTTCAATTTTATTTATTTGTATAGTCAGGTGTTGATTAGCTAATTCAGAGGGCCTAGTCACTAGGCCCTAGTGTGTGTGTGTGAGAGAATATCACATCCAGTCGCTCTCGACTGCAAACGCGTTCGGGGTTGCGTCATTTTGCGACGTTTTAAATTATTTTCTTTAATTATTATAATTGTGACTCACATTGTAATTATCGCTTTTCTATTGAAATAATGTCTTTTGCATTTAAGAATATTGTCTGGACTTTAAAAGAGACTGTGATCCCTGAGTTTGTTTTGTCCTTTCTTCTCAGGGCTAGTCCAGTTTGGAAAGGCCAAACTCATCTGCTCAAAAAAAAAAGTTTAACTTGCAAAAGTGTTCATGTAACCTAATTGCAGAATAAATAATTTGATTTTGATTTCATTGGTGAAGATTTTAATACGAGCCAATCGCAAAACCGAACGATATGTGAATCGAAATATAATAAACTCTCGCTAGGTTCTCAGATACTCACGTTGTTATTTCAATAATGTCGACATCTGAAGCTCACAATTAATTTTTATTTGTAATTAAACTGAATACTCTCAATAAAAAAACTCGTCATTAATTAAGTCATTGAAATTCCTCATTAAAAAGTGTGACTTTGAATTTTACTGTCGTCTTTTTTATTACCGGCTCCTCCATCAAGTATACATTTAATTTTTATATACAGACTGAATATACTTCAACGCCTAAGTAATAAAAATAAATGTGCTTTTAAAAATTTACGATACGTTTCGCTTGTGCAGCCATTGTGCCCTATAAAAACTGTGTACAACATAAATTAACTTTTAAAAGACAATGAAATACCTACCTACATCTATATCAGAATTAATTATAATACAGTCTTTTTCTGTTTCTGTCCGTGTGGTGACGGATTAAGAATACAAAGTGTCACCATCCCTATTCATTCGTTGGGTGTCGTAAGAGGCGACTAAAGGAATATCTAACTAAGCTAACATCACTGCCAAGAGAAGGAAAACTTGAAACAAACCCTTTACCAACCCGTCTAGCCAGCGTGGTATAGTAGGCCAAAACCTCCTTACAAAGGAGAGGCCTATGTCCAGCAGTAGACTGTTAAAGGCTGTTGATGATGATGATGATAATGACAGTCTTTTTTTTGTCTTCTTTAATTTTCAAACTTAAAGGTGTTTTATTTTTACCTGATTACGGTGAAGACAAAAGGCAAGATATAGTTTTAGCAGTCTGTGTGTGATTGTCTATTCTGTTAGCGTCTAAAATACTGAAACGATTTTAAAAAAAATCGGCCAAGTGCGAGTCGGACTCGCGCATGAAGGGTTCCGTATCAACAAGTAACATTATACAAAAGTTCTTGTAGTTCGTTGATTAAATGAAAGGTAAATTGCTGTTTACGCTTTATGACATATTAAAAAAAAAACTACTTACTAGATCTCGTTCAAACCAATTTTCGTTGGTAGTTTACATGGTAATGTACAACATATATTTTTTTTAGTTTTATCACTCTCTTATTTTAGAAGTTAGAGGGGGGGGGACACACATTTTTCCACTTTGGAAGTGTCTCTCGCGCAAACTATTCAGTTTAGAAAAAAATGATATTAGAAACCTCAACATCATTTTTGAACACCTATCCATAGATACCCCACACGTATGAGTTTGATGAAAAATTTTTTTTTGAGTTTCAGTTCCAAGTATGGGGACCCCCAAAATGTATTGTTTTTTGTCTTGTCTTGTTATGTTTATGTGAAAATCTTAATGCGGTTCACAGATTACATCTACTTACCAAATTTCAACAGTATAGCTCTTGTAGTTTCGGAAAAAAGTGGCTGTGACATACGGACGGACGGACAGACAGACAGACAGACAGACAGACAGACAGACTTGACGAATCTATAAGGGTTCCGTTTTTTGCCATTTGGCACCGGAACCCTAAAAATGAGGTGTCAATCGATTTGCAAAATTGGAACTTGTGATTTAAGCTAAGTATATACATATGATTAGTAGAGAAAATGATAATTTAAAATGCACATCATAGTTAAAAAACATGTGCGAAACAGGGCAGAGTCGCTAATTCATAAACAAGCCAGAACGTCCCACTGCTGAGCTTAGGTCTCTTTTCAAGAGAGGGCTAAGGTCATACATACGTCCCCCCGCTGCATGAGTGCGGGTCAAGGATTGGCAAGACACGTTGTGGCTACGTAATCTTGCAGTTTGATGTTTTTAAGCCGCCCGAAGGCCTCCAACTAAGCTTCACGATTGCATAACGTGACATCACGATTTCGAAAACGCTCATGGTAACTTGACACAGACAACCATCTAAGTACTGACCGCGACCTGGTTGCTTACCTTAGTGTTTGTTTCCAATCACCTGGAACGGTTATAAACTCTTGGCTAAGTTAGCTAGTTAACGATAGAATAATGTTCCAAAGAGTTTATTATGAAAGTCAATCAAAACGCACTCTCAAATTGAAGCTATTGAAATAAAATTTAACGATCAATACCCTCGTTTAGATCAAGCAGGTGCTTTCCTACCAGTACTTTACTTAGTGTATGAACACAAATAAAATGCAAGTGGAATTCTTTAATCGCTTGTCGGGTGTGCATGTTGCAATAGTATCGCCTGATTACAATCTAAATCTCACAAAACTCAAGCCTGGCTATCGAGACTGGTTTTGGTTTGTAGCCTATAATAAAGTAATAAAATCGTGGTTAAGAGTAACCTATGTTCCTCTTTCAGGTTTCCGACTATCTGTGTATCAAATTTCTTCAAATCTGTTCAGTACTTTGATAAGTCTAGAACTGTTAGGTAGCACTTTTGGGTTATTTGGGGAGAGAAATAAAATATGTTACTTACGTTGAGAATGTAATTGCCAGACAGAGGGTGACGGTAGCTTACATGCATTTAGATATAAGTTATTATTTTACAACTACCGTCACAACTTATTATATACATGAAAACGCAACAGACAGATGGACAGACAGAGTTTAGTTTCACTTTTATAATATTGGTAAGGATAAGTTTTAAGAGAATTTATACATTCCGTCCGATCTATTACGAAAATTAGGCTTACTAATAAAGCACAGAACTTTAGTAGCTAACCCGCTGACATGACATACATATTTATGTACATATTGTAATTTATATATAGATATTATATCCAGGAAGAGAATAAATGAAACAACAATTCATCAATTTCTCCAGCTTGAACAGACAAATACTAAACTGTTTAAATTATATTATGACTAGCTTTTGGCTGTGGCTCTGCCTGTGTGTATGCCAGTTATCGTGGTAAAAGGTAGCTTACGTTCTTCTTCAAGAATCAAGGTATCTTCATAACAAGTTTCATTAAAATTGATGCGGCGGTTAAGCCGTGAAAGTCTTATAGAAGAACAGAGTTACTTTCGTATATAAAGTACAGACATATGGACTTAATTTGTCTGCGACGGGTTAATTGGCTAAATCTACGAAACTTTACTAAAACCCTATCAGTATTCAAGTCCATTTCAACAAAATTACAAGAAAAAACAAGAAACTTTAATACAAAACTATACATGCAAATCGACCAGTCGAAGCCTGACATTATAGACATAAATTCAGCGAGTACCAACAAACTATGAAATAAAACGGTTAATTTCAAGAAGGTAACCTGAATGTAGAAAACCGGCGCCATGAGACAGCAGTCCCTTCATAAATCACGTTGTCTGAAGGTATAGCCGACGACCGTCTAAAGGATCGCCGTGTAGGGCCCGTTTTACGCTACACCGATGATATTATATAATAAGTTTTGCAACACTAATACTTTTTAACCGATTACGGCGAAGGAAGGGTATTAGTTTTGACTGACTATATGTATATGTTAAAAGTAGTGTCTAAATTACTGAATAGAATAGTTGAATCGAGTACTTAGTTGGGTTTCTTTTTTGCTATGTTTTGTTTAACTTTTTACACATTAGATTACACATGACAGAGGATGGCGACCACTATTCTTGGATTCTACTAAAGCTTTTCATCAGACTGAGTTAGCAGGCTTAAATTTACATATTATTATTTTTTAAAGTCGACTATTTGCATAAATATGAATTAATAACCTTGAATTATTTTTACACGCTTTTTATTAGCTTCACCTGTATGTTTTGTTTGTTTGTATGTTTTGGACCGACCGACTCCTTTGGGTGCGATTTTGGCCCACTTTAAGCGGCCAGATTTGGTTCAAACTTTGTAGATTTATCGAGGACCGATGACAATACACTAATTTGAAAAAAAAAAACAAAAAAAATGTTTAAACAAATTATTTAGTCTTTATTCTAGAAAATAGTTTTAAAAAACTAAATTAACACGCTTTTAAACTAAAAAGTGGAAAATAAATTTAATGTAACAAAGGATGCTTTCTGAAAATATTTCAATAAAGTCGCCCCACGCTTTTTACATTAAAATTATTTTCAAATTTTTAGTTTAAAAGCGTGTTTGTTTAGTTTTTTAAAACAATTTTTAATTAGTACGATTTATTCCTTATAGGAATGTGGGTTACACTTGTTTCGAATCTAAATTCCATGTCACGTGAGCAATGAGTCACAGACAAGGGGTGATTCACCCTACCTGCGCGAACGCATAAACCCATCTAAACAACTGTTTGTAAGAAAGAGATAGATACTAACTAAAAAGAGACGGAAACCGGTAATCTTTATTAAAGACAGACCCTTCGACGGGGAATGAAGTGACGATTCATTTTAGATATTTTTGGCTTTGAAAAAACCTTGAAGTGTTTTCAAGTACCGATCGTTAAAAGATAGTTGTTTACTTGTTATTTGCACTTTACTTGTGTCATTGGTATTGCTAATTACTAGCTGAGTGAAGCGATGTTACCCGCGTTTATTGTTGGAAATAGCGAGTAGCGCCGGTGGAGTAGAGCTAGTCCAAAAAAAAATTGTTTAAGTTACTCCTCATGTTATCAGCTTTCTGCATGTGAAAGTCTCGTCAAGATCGGTACAGCCGTTCCAGAGATAACACGGCACAAATAGACGTAAAACTTAAAAATATGTAGGTACAGTTTTCACTTTCATATGCATTATGTAAAACAAAAATCATTTGATCTAACACTTACATTTCAATTTTATTTTTATTCTAATATATAAAATTCTCGGGTCACAATGTTCGTTCCCATACTCCTCCGAAACGGCGTGACCGATTTGTATGAAATTTTGTGTGTATATCGGGTAGATCTGAGAATAGGCCAACATCCATTTTTCATACCACTTGGACGCGAGCGGAGCCGCGGGCATCAGCTAGTATTTGTCTAGATATTACATATTCTATTTTCTATAGAGTAGTATAAAGTATGTATATTCTACTTCCATTATGAAAACATAATGTAAATGTGCCTTTATTAAATGGATTATGTAAATTATTTCAATCTATTACAATATTTACGAATTAGCTTTTTTAAGTGCGTGTAAGCACTTACAAAGTGAAATAACTTAATTGATAATCGTATAATCCACACTCTACACTCGATTCTTGAATTAGTTATAGATATCGGAGATAAGATTATTAAGATTTAAAGCCGACAACTAAATACATAATCTGATCAAATAAATATTAAGGAAATTTTGAATTTGAATATTAAATAAAATCAATCGATGGCTAGGTATTAACTCACTAGTATGACTTATTGATGGGATACTTGCAATTGTATTTGATATCGATACAAATATGTTTTTGGTCCAGTGGTTTTGCGGCTGCTGATCAAGAGGTCTCGGGTCCGATTCCCGGGTCGGACCAAATGTTTGAGCGATCCGCAAATATTTGTTTCAGAGTTCGGTGTTTTCTATATATAATATGTATGTATTTACAAAACAAAAGTATGTTTATGTATTTATATCAATTGTACCCATAATACAAGCTCTGCTTAGTTTGGAACTAGATGCCGTTGTGTGTGTGTTAAATGTCCGAAATATTAAAAAAAAAGTCTGTTAAAATGGAAGTCTGTTTGTTATTTCAGCACAGCTTTTACTTTGGTAGACTTTAATATAAAAAAAACATATAATATACGGTAGGGCATACAAAAAAATATGTCTGTCTGTTTGTTTCGGCTAATTTCTGGAAAGGTTAAACCGATCTTGACAGCAGTTTCACTGGCAGAGAGCTAATAATTTAAAGAAGGCGGCGTTACACGCAATTGTTGTAAATAACCGGCATAGACGCGGCATAGTATTATATAAATGACGTTGATGAATCTGAACACAATAAATTCTAAGCATACAACACGTACTCCTCAGAATAAGTTACCATTTAAAACCTATACACCTATAACACAAGCATTTCTCTAACAATGCAGTCGTAAAACAGCATAATATTATATGTGTGTGGCAAATTTTACTACAATGACGATTAGGCGGGTTGCGCTTAACTTAAGTTTAGCTGCGGCTTATGCCGTCCATGGCTCCTCGCCAAGAATTTAAACCTCATTCTTACCGAACCGTAATATCTACAATGTTTCGGTGAGAAAGCAAAAAAACCGCTTATCGTTGGCACCAGACTTTTTATGTTTGTTGTGTTAGGCATCTGTCACACTGGATTGTTAAAAAGTTGCGGTGTTTTGAATGTATAAATTATGCTCTTTGTAGATGCAGATAATGATGCTGATGACGATGTGTCCGCGTGAACGTCGGTTTTTGCCGAAAAGCATGTCTTTCCTCAAGAATATTAGTCTCAATTATCTCCTCGCCAAATTTAATTGAAATCGATGAAGCTGTTTAGACATTGAAAAGTAACAATTCATAATATTAGTATGGACATAACTTAGCTCAAGACAGATACAAATGGTGAACTGCCACTCGCACAACACTAGCAAATAGGGGTCACGACCCTCAGAATTCAGAATAGCCAAGCAAGGAGGATGGATATAGCAGCCATAATAGTAATATGAAGTATATAAACCTAAAATCATAGAGAATTGCACCGTCTATATTTATAGCCCCTGCGGCTCCTTCTAGGACAGAGCCTAGATAGGCGTGGTGCCGATCCTGAGGAGGACCTGAAATAACATCAATCACCACATACTCCTGGTTCCTCATTTGTCCCTGAGGAGCCGGAGATCCGAAAGGATTTTTACAACAAAAAAAAGGGTCTAGATTTTACCATAACCTTACGAAATTTCCAGAACACAATTTGTGTCTGCACATCTTCAGTGCCCGTACAGAATACTACATCAGATATTTACTGGGATGTTGTAATCTAACGTTAAACAGGTACTAAATATTCTAGAGATGTTATTGCTACCCGTTTCCGTTTGGCTGATGTGTCAAGCTTTTAAAGATGGCGGCCATTGAATGACCTAAGTGTAGACAATACACAATAATATTTGATGAGTACGTGAATAATTTAAGTACTAATGTTAACTTCCGGTGATGTGGTGTACGTTGTTTAAAGCTACATGGCGATGGGACTTTGTACGTACATATAAATAACAAAATTAATTTAACACAATTAATATAACACATACTTATACCAACGAGAAGCGAGAAGAACGGAAGCGCTCATAGCGGTCGGACCTAGATGGGTGACCGTTTATGGCATTATTTGTAATGAGCGTTTCCGTGATTCGGAAGTCACGCTAAGCAGTCGGTCCCGGTTGTTATCATAAGATAGCAGTCGTGAAGCTTAGTTGGAGGCCTTCGGGCGGCTTAAAAACATCCAACAGCAAGATTACGTAGCCACGACGTGTCTTGCCTGTCCCCAACCCGCACTCGGCCAGCGTGGGGACGTATGGCCTTAACCCTCTCTTGAGAGGAGACCTGAGCCCAGCAGTGGGACGTTATGGGTTGTTGATGATGAACAAGAAGCGACACAAAAGTTCATTTACCCTAATTAATAGCTACTGTGGAGTTGACAATCTATTATCTATCTCTTTCCATCTTTTGTAGTTGTCGTAATGTCTCATTCTTCCGGCAAAAAATTATTAGGACTTACTTTAGTTAAACAAGTTTAATTTTCAAAGTAGTAGAGCAACGTAGATTTCAGCACGAACGGGCTATACTACCCTCGCATAGAAGACTATCACAATCTAAAGTGACATCATTCTTGCTGTCACATTTTGTTGGTGACTGCGAGACCGGGCGTCCAATGACGCAGAAACGACATGTGTAAACATGTTGCAATGTCTGCATTCGTAATGAGTATGGTCACCACACTCACACACTACTCTTGAATTCTATTCATGCTTTCCATCAGGCAAGCTTTGTCTACTTAACTACAAATCAAATCAAACCATTTTATTCCAACTAAACCATACAACGGCACTTTTGAAACGTCAAGTAGTCAGTCAGTAGTCAGTCGTGAAGCTAATCGTCTGTTCCAATTCGTAGATCCTATGGAGAAGACAGACAAGAAACTCCATGGACACTTTTTTCCAACATTGTTTTTACAATTTTTGGTTACATTGTTTAAGGCATTTTATTAAATGTGAGCACAATGTAACGATGCTGATATTTACACAGGTAGTGTCCAAAAATAATTAAACAATAAATAGAAGTTGTGAGATGACCAGCCCCGACTGGCGGCGCCCGTATCACGAGCATGACCCATGCACCAGCCATCGTCCAGTTCAACCATATCGTAGGGAGCCGAACGACCCGCTACACACGCCACCGCCAGCAGGGCTTTTACAACTACGTAACTGTGGTATTTAAATTGAAGAATTTTAGTATCACTGTTTAGATACACTAAGTTTAATACGCCCCTGTCTGGGACATAAAACTCCTAAAGGATCATTACGGATACAGAAAAGGTTTAATGTATTTTAAATGGAATGTTGCTATTAAATTGTATTTTTTATAAAATTTATAGGTTTCATTAAAAACAATTTTCCAACGGTCCTTTAGCACTTTAGCGGGCTTACAGTCGGAAATTGAGCTTTTTGTCGGTATAACCGGGAGCAGGGAAAATGATCTGCTAACAACATAAAGTTTAATGTAACTGGTGTTAGTCAAAAGAGTTTGAAAGCTAATACTTAGAGTCAATATTGTGGTTTTTTCTTTTAGTATGTTAAACTAGCTATTTCCTGCGGTTTCGCTTGCGCAATACTTCGAATTTTCCCGTTTCACAATGACAAACTCACATACATCCGTTTATTTCTTACTAGTTTTAGCTAGCGACACCGTCTAGCGACTAGTAGTGTAACAGACAGACATACAGAATGAATTTCATCATTATCATCATCATCAGTCTATCTGAAAACTGCCTCGTTGGTCTAGTGGTTAACGAATGTGGCTGCTGATCAAGAGGTCTCGGGATCGAATCCCGGGTCGGACTAAATATTTGTGTGATCCACAAATATTTGTTTCGGAGTCTGGGTGTTTTCTATGTAAAGTCTATGTATTTACAAAAAAAAAGTATGTTTATGTATTTATATCAGTTGTTTAGTACCCATAATACAAGCTCTGCTTAGTTTGGGACTAGATGACGTTGTGTGTAAGGTGTCCGAAATATATCCGAAAAATATTTATCGCAGTACACTGCTGGACATAGACCTCTCCAATTGCACGCCACTTAGTTCAATCCTCGGCTACTCGCATCTAGTTCCTGCCAGTCGTCTTGCAAATCATCACACCACCTGGCTTGTGGACGTCCTACACTACGTTACTCAAGAACACGTTTAACCCAACGGTTGTCGGTTCTGCGGCTAATATGGCCAATACTTAATTACTTTCGAATTTATACTAGTAAGGAAATTTAATATTCCTATGTGATACGAGGAAAATCTTTTAATAAATATAATAAGAAAATTATTTATTTATTTTTTTGTATCAGTTTACCTTGTTGTTGGGAATACTCAAAATGTATGAATCAATTTCTGAGATAAACGCAACAACTATTAATATCTCTACAACTTATGATATCACAGTTTATTTAAGGGATTACATATCAATGCCACTACGAAGTTTATTTTCAAGACTAGTTAAGCCCCGTGGTGTTACGCACAGTTGGCGTTGCACCCGTACAGTACTGCAAGTAGCTCACGTTATACCTTATATCATCAACTATCTTCCAGTAAAACACCCGTCAAAATAGGTCCAGCCGTTTCAGAGATGAGCCATGACAAACAAAATTTGTTTTTTTTTTTGTGTAAGTACCTACCTAATTTTTTTCATTATTACTGCCTGGTTGGTCTAGTGGTTAGCGTATGCGAGTTGATCAAGAGGTCTCGGGTTCTATTCCCGGAGCGGACCAAATATTTGTGTGATCCATAAGTATTTGTTTCGTTTTCGAGGGCGGGGGATGGTCAAGCAAGACACATAATTCCTTCTTGCATGATGATCCCCCACTCCCAGTATCTGTCCGATGCTGGGTTTGGCGAATGGGTTAGGGAGTAGCGCATGTCGCTGAGATCCCCTAATCAAGGCCTGTGGACTACCCTTCACGAGGTTGCCGCCCGTTATTGGTCAAATACCCTCTGTATTTGACACAACAAAAACCTCTGGCCGCACTCTGGGTCTGGGTCTGGGAGTGAGGATGGGCTTAGGCCCGTCCTCACTCCTAGACCCAGACCCGCATACCCGCATAGCCGAACCGTGGCGGCGCAAAACCACACCCAGGCCCACATAGCCATGGGGACTAAATACCCCCAAAAAGAAGGTACCACACATCCTTGGGCAAGAGTGTGTGAGTAAACCGGGATTTCCCGCTATAGCCCAAAAAACAAACATGAGTGCCTTTAAAGAAACAAATAAACTACCCCAGGAGGGTAGCGCGACAAGCGCAGAATCCCTCACCGAGTCAAACTCGGTCCGTCCCGCGTATTCTGGGGGGGACAAAAAGCACTCGGGAAAAGGCGCAAGCCTGGACCTCACCGGCCTAGCTGAGGCCATAAACACAGCAACAGAAACATCAGTAACACCAGCAAAATGGACCGTGGCCGCCCATAAGCGCCCTTGCAAAAGGGAAACAGCTAATGCGACGGCCACCACCAGTAACACAAACAAAGGCGCGCAGGGCCGAACAGAACGCAGTCGCCCCAACCGGCGCGCGAGAAGGGAAGCTCTGCGCCCTAAAAACAAACAAACCGACACACTGGAGGCCACCGCAGCAGTGGAAACAACACAGCGCGAACCTGTAGAAATACAGGAGGCCAACAGAGTGTCAGACACAACACACAACACACACAACATAAACAAACGGACACGACGGAAACCCAAGCAGAGGGGTCATCGTGGTCAGCGGACCGCTGCGCAGGCTACCACTGCTCCTGAAAAGGAGCAGCCTGGGGTTGCGGGTGGTTCGGGCGTTCCAGCTTCAACGAAGCGGCCACGCCTGGACGACACGCAGTCTCCGAGGGGGGATGCCAAGCGCGCGAAAACTGACGCGAAGTCGAAGCGGGCGGTGGGCTACGCAGATGCGTGCAAATCGCATCTGAGAGTGGCGATCACCACCGTCCCGCCTAGAGACCTCTCAAGCGAGCAGGCGGAACACCTAAAGGAGACCATCGACGATGCAATCCTGCAGTGTGTTCTGACTCCGCAGTCTTCGGGGGCGCCAGCTCCATCTTTCCGCGGACGACCCTTCCTATTGGACGGGGTGTTAGCGATGTGGTGTGAGGATGACAACGCGCTCAAGTGGCTCGAAAAAACCGTCATAAGCATGACTTCACCCGTACCTAACACGAAGTTGACAGTCATAAAGATGTCGGATATGAAGAAGAAACTCAGAGCTGGGCTTCTCCTTCATACTCGCGTCACGGACGCTGCCACTCTACACAAGGTCCTTTGTGCCCAAAACCCATGGTACGAAGTCGACACCTGGCAGTGCTACGATATGACTGTCGACGACAAGGAGGGAAATTCCAAGGAGAAGGTAGTACACCTAATCCTCGGGATCCCTGAGGACCAACGCCAGAATATACTGGACAGGGATCGCCGTGTTGCGCACATGACTGGGAGCGGATACGTCCGCTTCTTTTCATCGGACGAGCCTGCACCGGCCGACTTAACAACCGCAGAGACCAGTGCAACCGAGCACCACGGCACTGCGATCGCCACACCAACCACCTCAGCTCCCCAACCGGGTACGAGCGAGACGGATATGGATGCAAATCATAACTCAGAGGACTGCGTCAGTGACGAAGATGGCGTCCTACGTAGTCCCTAGTATTGAAATCATCCAGACCAACCTCCAGCACAAACAAATAGCGGCAGCTACTCTACGCAGAGTGCTGGAGGAAAACAACAAGACCGTCGCCCTGATCCAGGAACCATGGATCAGAAACAATAAGATATGCGGTCTCAATAACATCGGCGGTAAGTTACTCTTGGACACATCCGTTGTAAAACCAAGGACATGTATTTTTATGCCTAAGTCTATTAAAACAACTCTGCTTAACCAATTCTGTTCTAGAGACGTCACAGCTGTGACTATCCCCACAGAAAACCAAACAGTCCTCGTGTTAGCCTCGGTCTACATGCCGAACGATGGTGAAATACCTCCAAAAGAGCTGACCGAGCTGGTACAACACTGCGATGACCACAACTGGGAGCTGATTGTAGCGGCAGACTGCAACGCACATCACTCATTGTGGGGAAGTAAGGATACAAACAGAAGGGGTGAGTTATTAACCGAATTCTTACTCCAAACTAACCTTAACATCATGAACGTTGGTACGGAGCCCACATTTGTTAGCTCCAGGTACCAAACGATCATAGACATAACCCTGGCAACACACTCTGCGGCAAATCTTATCCAAGGATGGCACGTGTCAAGCGAGCCTTCCTTTGCTGACCACCGTAGGGTTTGCTTTAAACTACAATACAAACAAACAGACCCTGTTCCATATCGAAACCCCCGCAAAACCGATATAACAAGGTACATTGAACTGTCGTCAAAAGCTCTGAGTAAAACACAAATTTGTGACGAAATATCAGACACGAACAAAATAGAAACAAACGTGCAGTTCTTCACTTCAACACTCCTTGAAAGCTATGAACTGACGTGCCCCACCATCACTCCCAAAGGCCTGGGTAAGAGTTCCTGGTGGGGGCCGGAACTCGAAAGATTACGTAAGGAACTCAGGACACTTTTTAACCGAGCGAAAAACACCAGAACCGATGAGGACTGGGAAAGATATAAAACAGCACAAAAACACTACAAGAAGCGAATTAGGTACCGGAGTAGAGAAGGCTTCCGCAGCTTCTGTAGCAGTGTGAACTCAACAAGTAAAGCTGCCAGAATAAAGAAAGTTTTGTCAAAGGACAACTCAAACCTTTTAGGGTCCCTGAAAAAGGATGACGGCACTTACACAAAAACAGAGGAAGAAGCAAATGCAGTGCTATTGGAAACCCACTTCCCAGGCAGCAAACCGGCGCCTGATTCTGGGTGGCTGAACGAGCACTACAGTACACCAACAAACCAGGAATGGGATCTGGCAAAAACAATAGTAACGGCGGAAAAGATAGAATGGGCCCTGGAAAGCTTCCAACCATTCAAATCAGCTGGACTAGATGGTATCTTCCCGGCGCTACTACAATGGCAACTAAACCAGGCAGTTAGACACCTGACACCGATCTACAGGGCCTGCCTGGCTTTCAAATACATTCCGAAACAATGGAGAGAGGCAAAAGTAGTGTTCTTACCAAAACCAGGAAAAGAGGACTACACACTAGCCAAATCCTTTAGACCAATCTGTCTAACTTCCTTCCTTCTGAAAACATTGGAAAGGTTAGTAGATAGACACATCAGAGATGGGGCCCTTGGAAAGGTCCCGCTACATCCCCAACAACATGCCTACAGGAAAGGCAGATCAACAGAGTCGGCACTACACGCAGTGGTTCACAAAATAGAGTCGGCAATCACAAACAAATCATCAACACTCGCAGCCTTCATAGATATAGAAGGTGCTTTTGACAAAACTATGCACAACAGCATAAACCACGCCCTAAGAAAACTAAATGTGGACCAAGTCACCAGAGGGTGGATCACCGAACTGGTCGGAAAAAGGGCGGTCCAGATAGTGGGGAATACTACCACGCGTGCGACTGTAGTCAGAGGATGCCCGCAAGGGGGAGTCCTATCGCCACTTCTCTGGAACATAGTAGTTGACAGTCTCCTAAGAAGGTTAAATGACAGAGGATACACTACTATTGGGTATGCAGATGACCTAGCAATTCTGATAAACGGAAACGCTGAGAATGTCCTCTGCAAGGTCATGACCTCAGCCCTTCAGATTGTGGAAAAATGGTGTGACGAACATTATTTGTCAGTAAACCCGAATAAAACGGAACTTATCCTTTTCACCAACAAGAGGAAGTTACCAGAACTACAACTACCGAAACTATTTAAAACAAAACTCTCCCTATCAGCACAAGTGAAATACCTGGGTGTAATACTTGACAATAAACTGAATTGGGCGAGTCACATAGAGTCAAAAACAAAGATGGCCTGTATTGCTTTTAATCAGTGTAGAAGACTAGTTGGCAAAAGATGGGGTCTTAATCCAAAGATCACTCTTTGGCTATACACAACAGTAATCAGACCTTCAATAACCTATGGATCAGTTGTGTGGTGGCCCAGAACCAAACTGAACACAGTGAAATCCAAGCTTCAAGGATTACAACGCTTAGCAAGCTTGGCAGTAACAGGATGCATGAGAACAACTCCATCAGCCGCACTAGAGTCTCTCTTGAACCTAAGACCTCTAGACTTAGTGATACAAGAAGAAGCAAAAGCTGCAGCCTTGAGACTGAGATCTCTGGGCGTATGGAGATCAAATAATATAACAACACACTCCAATATTCTTCAAATATGTATCAAGGAGCACCCGCTCCTTGATGCGCCCATGGACAAGATATTGGGGCAACACGTCTTTGCCCGAAGATACGACATCCAACTCTCCGCAGAAAAAGCAGACTACTCTGGCACTGGGGAAGTTAGGATCTACACAGACGGCTCCAAAACCAACGCTGGTACCGGAGCTGGTGTCTTCTCAGACGACCTAAACATTAAGATATCAACAACATTAGACAAGCTAAACACAATCTTCCAGGCGGAATGTATTGGTATTACCAGAGCGGCACAAGCCGTTGCGGCCAGAGACATCAGGGACCTCAACATCAAAATCGTCTCTGATAGTGCATCCGTGCTTCAAGCCCTCCGCAACAACACAATAAACTCGGCCCTGATAATGGAATGTCACAAGGCACTCCAATCCATTGCGACAACAAACAGGGTAACTCTGCAGTGGATAAAGGGACACAGCAACTCAGTGGGTAACGACGCCGCAGATGAACTGGCCAGGAAGGGAGCAAACAGGAAAGTGCAGGGTCCCGAACCGCTGCTGCCGATTCCTCAGGCCCAAGTCAAGACATGGCTGCGCGAAGGAACCCAGAAAACACACTTAACAGAGTGGATAACTAGCGAAGGATGTCGGCAAACTAAGAACGCCGTATCAGCTCCTAACAAGAAGCTTGCCCGCACCCTTATCAGACTGAACAGAGACAAACTCCGTAAAATTATAGGAACCCTAACCGGACATTGTCTCCTCAACAAACACCTACACACGATAGGAGTAACAGATAGCCCTCTGTGCAGAGGATGCATGGAAGCAGAGGAAACGCCACAGCCGAGCAACGGGCACAATTTCTCCAGTCACCGGCAACGCTTAGGGAGGCCTGCAGTAATCTCTGGAGGCTGCTTTCCTTCTGGACCGATCTGGGCTGGCTGGAGTAAACGGGAAATTTCTCACACGCACAATGGTCCAATAGTAGGGACTAAGTGCGGAAACCGCCCAGGACAACAAAAAAAAAAAAAAAAAAAAGTATTTGTTTCGGAGTCTGGGTGTTTTCTATACGTATGTATTTACAAAAAAAAAGTATGTTTATGTATTTATATCAGTTGTTTGGTACCAATAATACAAGCTCTGCTTAGTTTGGGACCAGATGATGTTGTGTGTAAAATGTCCGAAATATTTATTTATTTATATACTTTCATATGCATTAAGTAAAAAGCTGTTTATAAGAAATTACAAACAACCACTTAAATTATATTTATAAGTATAGATGTACAGATATATAGGCACGGACATATCTACTTAATCTTATCTTACAACAGTATTATACTTTGTAATTTAATTTGAGTTTTATCACATAAGCAATAAGGTAACGATTGGCTTATATTCGTTCCTTGATTGATTTGTAAAGGGTTTTTTTTATCTTTGATTCCATGTTACAGTAGTTTGAAGCGACCTACTGTATTGACGATTAATCAACTAATGGATAGGTTTGAAAGGGTATCAACTAACGTGTAGTAGGCGAGCCTTATTTACCTTCGAAAAAACATACAAAATGGAAAACTATTGAAAGGTGCGGTCGGTTTTCCTATTTTCTAATGTACCTATTTGAAGAACGTTTTTTTTATGTTACAAACAATGATTAGAGATACATTAAAAACATACTAAGGGTTAAGATACTGTGAATCTTCTGTTAGTTATCATTTTACTATTTCTCAACTTAACCATGAACATAGAAGAACAACACAGGCGGGCGAGGCGGACCTGAGAGTAGCCATTGCTTAGTTTTCCGATACAAAACAGTGTATCATGTTTTACGGGGGAAATTCCTCACACATACAAAACAGTCGCCTGTCACTACGAACTCACACATAACAATTAAAACAAAACATTCACAGTTTCACAAACATATAAACACGTTCTGTATCTTTATAGGGTAATGTGTAGGGGCATTTGGGCTTATGCTTAGACAGGGGAAACGAACTGCGAATGTCTACTCCCTACTATGTTACTCTATGACCACGAATGATTAGAGTAAATCATGAGACAAAACACCTTGAACCCGAAATACAAACAGATTTTTAAAATCTAAGAATTTAAGAGAGCATGATAACATCCAAATATTATAGGTAGGTACTTCGAATTATTTATTATGAACGTTTTCGCGAAATAGCGTCATATAAACAATCGTTATTCAGTGAAACCTCGATACCGAGAATATGTTGTCATCCACGCATTAAAAGATACATCTCTCTCTGTCTTACTACGCTTGTATGCCTCTTAAATTCTTAATATATTTTACTTCCTAATTTACATCTAAAATAACTAAGTAACTTTTTTATATTCGCTAAGCCATCTTTACGAAATAACACAATGCACAGACAATGAATGTAGAAAAGCAATGACCTTGACAGTATATTAAAAAAAAAAGTCTAATGTAATGGCGGCAAATGTAAGTTTCAAGTCAGTAATATTCCTTCCTCAATTCAAAATGTCAAAGGAATTTTCAGAGCTTTTAAAGGAGGCTTAACACTTGATTTCGCCAGTTTCAAGAATTTAAAGGTTGTTACATATTCAAAACCTGTTTAAATTTATATAAAGTTGTAGAAGTATTCTAAATTTGTATAAATTTATATAAAGAAGAATGCTGGCGAGATAATTAGAACAAATCTGTATTATTTACGCAGTTTTTTTGAATATAGTATTAATTATTTACGAACCTACTTTTATAGAGGTATGTTCACTATCCTTGGTTTCGTTTAGAAACAGAAGCTAGAATATTTCATTGATGATAAAATGTTTATAAATTTTATTTATACTTCAAGGTTAAGAATAAAATATTATGAGTTTGACATTTGAACCGAGTCGTCGGATTTATTTACATCAAATTGGACAAAAAAGGCATCTAATTCCTTGTAATATGTATATATTATTGAAATATCTGTAACGTCCTAAACCTAACAATCAATTGTTTAATGTCAAAAACATAACATCAACGATATGGTCGGTTCAACAGATTTGCTCCTACAATAAATTCTACAATATCAGTGGCCTGTCAAACAGTCTGTTCTTTGTCAACATTGAGATACAATTAAAAAAAACCATCCCACTTCAAAGACGTAGCTGTTTCGCTTTACGCAGCTATAACTGGCCATCCGAAAATAATACTCGATGTAGGTCAGCTAGTCTAGGCGATATGAAATATTGACGTTTGAGGAAACTAGAAATTATATAAGTTAGGTCTCTGGACTTCGACATACTAGCGGTGCCATGCGTCTGCGTCTCTTATTGCTCATAGTGATGTTATGAAACAAATTTGTTACTCATAAAAAGTTTATACTGAGTGCTGTCGCGAATTTTTTTTTTTTTGCAGGAACAATTCTTTAATACATTCTTTTTACGAATGTTTAAACATCTACTCAATGCACATAATGAAAGCTCTCAAAAGAAACGGTTTTCTCCCGTTTTTTAATAATTTTTCGTTGACGCTCCGCTCCTATTGGTCGTAGCGTGATAATATTTAGCCTTTAGCTTTCCTCGTTAAATGGACTATCTATTTTTTTTTTTTTTGCAGGAACAATTCTTTAATACATTCTTTTACGAATGTTTAAACATTTACTCAATGCACATAATGGAAGCTCTCAAAAGAAACGGTTTTCTCCCGTTTTTTAATCATTTTTCGTTGACGCTCCGCTCCTATTGGTCGTAGCGTGGTAATATTTAGCCTTTAGCTTTCCTCGTTAAATAGACTATCTAACAGAGAAGATTTTTGCAAATCGGTTCAGTTCCTGAGATTAGCGCGATCACAGAATACATAATTGCGCGAACAAATTATTTATTCAACTTATAATATTAGCATAGTTGGTCTATTGGATAGCGTATGCGACTGCTAATCAAGAGGTCTCGGGTTCAAATCCCGGGTCGGGCCAAAAAGTGATTTTAGGTTTTTCTTAGGAAATTCCTAGTAGCAGCCCGGAGTTTGGAAGTTTGGCCTTGATTCACGCCCGTGCCTCGCAGAGCACGTAAAGCCGTCGGACGCGGTTGTCATTAACATCTATGGCAATCGTTCTTGGGAAGTCAGTGCCCTCAAATTTACTGACAACTAGTTCAACCTTCGAAATTCAGTTCTCCCTTAGGGTTGCGGAGGTCCGATGCCAATCGCTCCGTGGAAAAACTGCTTTTCAGGTAAAACCAGTTGAACTAGTAGCCGACCCCAAATAATATTGGGAATAAGGCTAGGAAGAGGAAGATGATGGGATAATACGAACAGTATATTGTAAAGAGTTCCTTTTAAGTTTAATCTTGTGTACATTTTAGATACTGATATTAATAGCCACTGAATTTAAATAAATTAACCTCTCATCGGCAATGAATTTGAGATCTTATCCAACAAGTCCTTCGTTATTTTATCAATTAAAATATTTAAAAAAATATTAGACATCTTTAGTTAAGAACATTATGGTGTGCTCATATTGAGACTTCTCATAATTATCCCCTCATTAGATTTAAGTACCAATTATATCGCCTATATAAATAACAAAAACATTCACTAATTACATTCTAGAACCAAATTAACTCATTCCACTATTAAATCTATCGACTCTATATTAAATCTAACCAGTCAGGATTTAAGTAGATTAAATATAGGAATGAGTGCAAGTAAGTTTAATTCTAGAATATATCTTATCAAGTTAAATATCATCATCACCATCATCATCATCAACAGCCTTTAACAGTCTACTGCTAGGTTTTGGCCTACTATTTATGTACTATTTACTATTATACCACGCTGGCCAGACGGGTTGGTAAAGGGTTTGTGTCTAGATTTCCTTCTCTTGGCAGTGCTGTTAGCTTCTTATTTTGTTCACTTAGTTAAATATCAAGTGCCGACAAACGAGAGTATAAATTATTCACTAATTACTTTGTAGACTTTGGTGACTACCCTCATTTTACAAAATACTTCATCATTAGTTGGTTAAGCCTTTTTGTATTATAATATAATGTTCGGAACATCCTACGCACAAATATTTTATTTCCATCACTAAAATGAAATGTTATGACGATAAAATTAAGGTCGTCTCCACCCACAGTCAATATACACCTACATAATTTTGAAACAAAAAGTAACGTGAAACTAAAATCACTTATAGTTATGACGAAACTGCATTCTCGCTAATGTATATAACTATGACAAAAGGTTATAATCTGTCAATGTGTTGTTATACTACACCGTTACATATTTTACCTTTAATAAGCAATTGAAACTCAACTTTGAGACTTTCGTTTTAAGATAAAAATTACGTTGTGTTCCGTGAGGAAGTGATGTTGCCGGCGCCTTTGACCGAGATAATATCTACAGAGCAGGTAAGCTTTATTGCTGCTCTTGGCCCCCGCTCTCCAGGTTTACAATGCCGCCGTGCCTGCCAACGATCCTCCGTCGTGTTGTTTTTCACACAACCATTGAGCTTAGATATCCAAGATTGAAACGTAGAACAAAAACCAACTAAGAAAGCCGAAATGTTTTTATAGAGTTTTAATTTCATATTGCGAATGATTGTATGTAACTGATACATACGAAACTACGATACTTTTTAATTATTTAATTTTCTTATTTAGATAGACGCCAAGCTTATATTTTCAAATACTGTAAGTGGCTGATATTGTAAGTGGATAATTATATTCTTTTTATTCTTTTTCTACAGCTCCAGCAATATGTATTGTATACACAATCTTGAGGTCGTCGGATTCCGAAAGCTAAGAGTAGTTAAGATACGATCACATACACACATTGCGTGGGAGAGTCACTTTTCTGCACAAGTGTCGGTTCCTCCAGAGTGATATCACCGCACCTTACATAAGTGTTAAACAATGCTTTCGGAGCGATTGGGATCAACGTAGTTCAACAACGTCCACATCACTTGTATTTTTTCTGGTGAGGGAGACGAGCTCTATTGCCGTACGACCATAAAACAAAAGCAAAATTGTGACGTCACATTGCTAAAAGGAAGCTCAAAGACGCGGAGACTTTATTAAATTTTTTTCATCAAGTATTTGAAATTGTGGGTAAATTTTTGCAGTTTCCTGAAATTAATGGCTGCAATTCAATGAACGCTGTACGTAAATATTAGAAATCTTCATCTCGGTTCGTAGGTTAAGTGTCTGAACGTGTTTATAGACACTGCAATTTTGTTTCGGACAACGGCTTATCTTGAGATTATCGCGGTTGTCTGGCGACGACTCATTCACAAGCGAAGATGTATGAATAAAGTAGACATTTCGTGATAATAACAGTCACCATTTTTTGTTGGTGTGCAATATCAGATAACTGATTTATTGTAGGATTTATGCTGATGAGTGTAACCTTTTTGATCTTTTGTTTATAACGTTCGAGAAAAATGAGTGGATAGTTCATGAACTTTACCCATGGACACTTGCAGAGCAAGACTCACAATTGAATCCTTCGCCCCCAGAATTAAGGTTTGAAGGGAAATTTATTTTACTTATTAAACTATTAGTAATATTTGTTACACAATACTAGTGTTTCTATAAACCTTTTTAAGATCTATCTTTTGAAGGGTCTAACCTGTAACTACAAGTCGCTTACTTATTACGCTACCGTGTTCGATCGTTCGTCCAATCTGCATACTAAGTAATATGGTTATGTTATGGTAATTTTATTTATAACCATTACAGGTAATGCGATAAACGTTTAAACATTACTCCTATCCTATCTATAACGGCTAGTCAATTTAATTAAATATTCCTGGCAAATAGCTTGTAATAACTTACAACACTTCCTTTGTTTGTAAGTAATCCATTACACGTACTTATGCGTAATGAGGCTTGATTCAAATGTGTCTATGACAAAGACAACTGGCCATTAACTATTGCAGAACTCTGATTAAAACCGACAAAATGACGTTATTTTTCATTCTTTTTTTTAATTCCGTTTTTAAACAATATATTGTAGAAAGTTTAATTTTTGTTCCATTTTTAAAAATACATTTTATCCACAAACGCACTGAGTACTGCTTTAAGTAATCATACTAATATCTCAAGCTATAAACGCAATAGCAAGTTGCTCCTTATCTCCAGTTGTAAGTGGGCGAGTGCATTAGCGTTAAATACTTGAATTAATAATACATACTTTGAAAGGTGGTAAGCGACCCGTCGCAACGTACGTGACCTGACACCAGATCGAATCGAAAACTAGGGATTTCATAGACAACGGGCGCCGGTGAGATGAACAGCATTCCTCGACCAGTCTTTGTCATGTTAACCAAACAGAAGTCTCATTATTCTGTTATTTTAACTAGCCGTGCAGCGTTTGTCACCTTATACGTAAACCGGCTGGTTTCCTCTGTACAGGCATCTATCAATATAACGCATTTGATGCATGGTTGGAACGTGTACATTGTTTTCCAAAGTTTCCCTCGAGTTGTAAAGAACCGACCGACTGTTTTCAAAGAAGAAAAACTCGAAGAAATAATAGTTATATTTTTATACTCTGAAATTTTCTGGTTTTCAATTCGGTTTGTTTGTGTCATTTGGAAATACTTTTTATATAGGTGGTATACCTTCCGTTCTATGGTGCAAAGGTAAAATTAATCAAGATGTAGGTGCATTTAAGTCGAAAATACTATTTTCACACAAATGTTTGACATATTTCATTATGTACCTTATTCGAACTTACAAAAGACAACTTTTACAAATGTATTTGCACAAATTATTCGTTTCCAACAGCGCAATATGACTATTCGTAAATATTATTAGTTGAAACAGTTTCAGGTCGACACGACGTCGACCTCTCGCCTTATTGTATCGGATCGGCTAGTTTTTATGTGCATCGGCATCGCCCACTCGAGTTTTTGGAATTCCGATTGCGGGTCCCCCCTCGGCTCCGGGGGTCCGGTTCATTCATAACGCCGCGTGACTCCGGGTATTGCTCTTTCACTAGCTTCTTAGATAACATGTGTCTCGACCGGAAACAGAAACTAAAACAAACCTATAATTGTTTTCGTTGTATGTGGAATGAAAAAAATAAACCACCAACGTCGATGTTTCAATTTTAATACAACGCTGAAAATTTTGTAAACATGGCGGGTAGTATAATCAAAACTGTATAAATTTGAAAAATAGAGCATAAGCCAACCAAAGTGACTCTACTCTGCCTGATGGAAAGCATGAATGGAATCCAGGGGTAGGGGTCACCATCCTCATTGTGAGGGTAGGCAATGCAGCATAGTGACCCCCACCATAGAGGCCTGGTCACATTGAAAATAAAAATTTGTAGGTTGAATTTCTTGCACGGAATAATTAACTGGCGTAGTGGTTAAGCGGTCACCTCACCGCCTTCTACTGCTCTGAGTGTTACGGGTTCTAACCCCACATGGGATAACTCGGCAAACGTAGTGTAGGACGTCCACTGGCCAGGTGGAGTTATGATTTGCGCAAGACATGACGTGAGAAGTCAAGGATCTAACCAAGTGTCGTGCAATTGGAGAGTCCTATGTCCAGCAGTGGACTGCGATAGGTTGATGATTATGATGACAAAATGGGATAACTTGTATAATCCATGAATTGTTGTTTTGAGTCTGGGTGTTCGTTGTGTACGTTTCTTGTATGTTTACAAAGAATATACACTGGTTCTTTATATTTAAATGAAACCACACGAGGAGTATACAGACCTAAATGATAAAGAGTTTTCCAAATCCATGCTACGTTTTCACTGAACCGATTTGGATGAATTCGGTATAGGAATAGATTGACATTGAACCTTGGAGAAGGGCATATGTTACTTTTTGTCGCGCTAACCGACATAAACGCGGGCGGGGCCGCGGGCATCAGCTGGTCAATTCACAAATGCAGGAGTTCCAAGTTAAAGTTGAAAACAAAAAACGTATCTAGGAACCTTCTCTTTTGCCTGATGTAAGTTATTGATAGGCACTTTATTTATTTTTAATTTTTCTGATTTTAATAACAGTTCCTAACTTTGGGGAATTCTTAATCTAAAAGTCCTAATCCCATACTCGTCTAATACTTTTACAATTTGATAAATCTTAATTCATCCTTATCATTATCACTTCAAACGAGTATGCCAGTATACATATACATCAAACACCATTAAACTCAAATTAATCTTAAAAAAAACTATCCATCACAGTATCATATCTATATCAATATTTTGAATGATGGCAACACAATCAGTTGATATAATTAAAACAATACGCATCTATGGTGTGCACTTGACAGGCGGTGGTGTAGCGGTGATCGTCTACATCTACACACTCTCACGGCATAATAATTAAGAAGCGCGTTAACCACTTCGTGGCTGTTTATAGGCCGGCTCGGTGGCCATGCAACCTGCGCAGGCGCAGCCACCCCGCCCCGCCCCACCCGCACTCTCCACGTCCCGCCAGACCGCATTCCGCTCCCATGCGACTGCGTCCTACATCCTCCTGACTCCAGGACCTCTCCAAAATGTCATGTTTTTATTAATTTCAATGATATTTATCAACTTCACGAGTCTTGAACTTAATTGTAAATTAGATAGAAAACATCTCATTCGTACACACATGGTTCAAAGATAATAGAGGACGGGTATTTTTTCACTTCACATACACTAAAAAGTTCTAAATCTAAACCAGCTTTTTGATTGATTGCATTTGCCACGCCTGCATACATAGGTCTAGGTATCCTTAGTGTATCGTCGAAGAGACAGCTAGGTACGCAACTCAGTAATAGGATAATAATAGACACACAGCTGCCGATAGCCATCGACGTACCGTTGTATTTATTTGCGAGTTGTTTAAAAAACATGAACACATCTGTGCGTAGATTATCTATATTTCAATCAGATAAAAACTGTCACCGTGTATACTTTTTTATAATTGAACCGTGAAGGCGTCCATTATAAACATTTGTTACAAAACTCCGTGTCGATCACAATGTAAAGTCATCTCAGACGGTTCACATGCTTATTGCCTATTCCATTAACTAAATCAGACGATGACGAATCGACCACTAAATCGAGATTATAATCATTATACGATCTCGCGAGCTCACATTCTTAACGAAGAATCCGTGAAGCGTCGGAATGCACAGAATCGATTCCAACTCGTTTTGTTTTCGCCACGTCATAATTCGATGTTCGATCTAGAGCTGCACGAGCTCGTCCACGCTCGAACATTCAATCGATATTCCCGGTTTCGGGTTAATGCTGGACAATGCAACTTTAAACGACAAAAAGTTACATACACTTTGAGTTTTACTATTTCGAAATGAGTAAGAAGGCTGTCATTCGTAATTGAATGCGTGTTCAAAGTTTAATTATTTTTCTCATTTAAAAAATAAACAATAAGGATGAACAATTTAATATATTTAACCGCAAGGATCAGAGACACCACCACAAAGAGTTGACTTTACTTTAAACCTTATGTTTATTACTATAAGATGTTATTTTATGCTCTATCAAGAAATAAAAATAACTAATTTTTTTTGACACATTCAAGTTAAGACACGACATCACATAATTCTAATACACTTTGAAATAAACAACCGAGGGATGATTGTCTCTAGAACGTGTAAGAACAGGACCAAGTTCAGCATATGCTAGACGAAGCCTGACTCTGGTTTTCAACTAGGCCCTAAAGTGACTCACTCATAACAACCGGCCCTTAAATGTTGTAAATACATAGCTCAATACAAGACACTGAAAGAGTATCACAGTTCATAGAGGCACTTGTATAAATCTATATATCCACTACATACACACAGGCAAACATACATAAATACAATTCAAAGTATATATTAAAAGCAAAGGTGTATTATAGAAAAAGATCAACATCGCAATCAGGCTTCATATTAGAGAAAATGTAAGAGGAAAAAATGATATAACTAAAAATACATAAAACTTCTACTTCTTTTTCAAGAGCTTTTCACTCCTGGTTATAGGCTTCTTAGACGGGAGACGTTTGGTCAACTTGGGTCTACTATACCACGGAGGCCACAAAGTCTACACTTAGGTAATTATATATTTTTTTTATTTCTTTTCTCCTCACAAAAAAATTGAAACTTTTAGCGTAATTAAAAATAACAGCACTCCAAAGACAATTACATAATATGTATTTATAAAGTTTTTTAAGGATACAATTTAAACTCAGTAATAATGCGCAATTAATGTTTGTCATAGTTATTGATAACTTATTCTTTTGAATTTATTTATATTGTTAATATTATTCGATTTAGCATAAGTTAATAATAAAACAACGTCATGTTTCTTTGATTTATATTACATATTTATACTTTTGGTGTATGCGTGGTACGTTAGAATCAAATTGACTACCTACAATGAATACGGTATGCCATAGATATATAGCTATACTACTGATTTAAGTCGATCAAATATGTGTGAAATATTACACTACGTTACATTATAAATTTCATTTCTGTCTCTGTGAACTGTCCCGTAAATATTAAATATACCCCATTATAAATAGCTGCTACGATAGATGTGACGTAAATATCAGTAATATGGATATTACAGTAATATAAAATTTAAAAAACTAACGACCTATATAAAATAAATTTTGTTTTTGTGTATTTTGTTTTATTAAATATATTAATATATTTATCAGAATGCATCCTAAATATGTACGCTACTATGTACGTATAAATAAACAGTTCTTTAACATTAATAACATACAAATAAATGACTCACTTTTTTTTAAGTTATGGCCATAGTAGCCACCGCTCTGTATTAAAAAAAATGTGCAAAAAAAAATATGCCGTTATGTTAACCATTTTTGAAACAAAAAAAAAATTGCATTGCAGACCTGCATTTTTCCGACTGTATTAAAAGTCGAAATTTACTATATACGATCAAATATTAGAACTAACGAAATTGTTCGTTCTGTTTAAGTTTAAAAGAGAATCCTTTTTTAAATTTAAACAGAAGATTCGTAACATACATTTTTTAAATATCGAATGCACATTTTTTGCGCGGTCGCTGGCAGGCCAGTGCCACGGCCGACGCGCCGTGTGACAGACCGGTCCGGTACAACGGCGACAGGTCGGCACCTGCCTCGTGCTTTGGAATGTCCGTCCGCAAATTAAAAACCTTCCAGATATTCTTATTTGGTCGCTCACAATGACGTTTTTCCGGATTACAGCTAATTATCAAAGCTTTTTTCTCCATTAAACATGTATCGCATTTTCTTGAGCGGTGAGCCAATTAAAGAAACGGAACGTGTTTTTCTGTCACTGATTTAAAACCACGATCAATATACATTTATTATAAAGTCATGATGCATGAAACAGGACTTTCAATAAGTCCAAACCACAATGAATGTTTTTGCGGTTACAATAAAATAACGTTTGATTTTATTTTGTCTAATTCTATTAATAAATATGAATAATTTATTCACATACACAACTTGCAATGACGGGCTCACTGACTCATCAAGGCAGGTCCTACATCGAAGGGCTAAAAACATTATTATTTTTCTACTATTGCTTCATAAGTTGTAATATAAAGAAATAATTGAAATTGGAGTATCTGTTTGTAATATCAAAAGATCAGTTTTTTTTACTAAATACATATTAAAAGTATCATCATCATCATCATCAGCCTATCGCAGTCCTCTGCTAGACATAGGCCTCTCCAATTGCACGCCACTTGGTTCGATCCTCGTCTTCTCGCTTCCAGCGTAGGTACGAAACTAACAAATAGTTGTCCGTCTGTTTGTTTCGGCTAATCTCTGGAACGGCTCGACCTATATTGACGGGACTATCACTATCATTAAGTTAATGACCTAAAGAGTAACTTAGACTACGTTACTAGCGATTTACAATCATAACCTCGGGTAACACCGCGGGACTCAGCTAGTCAATAATAATAAAGAACTTTTGGAAATTTCAACCCTTAATTGATAGATTAAGCAATAAACGATTGTATGGAAGTTCGTAATATACCTATAGGTAGTCATAGAAACACCAATAAATTAATATTACCTATTAACAAACATGCGTACATGAATATATTCAAGTAACAAGTGTTAAATTGAAGGCAATTATGAAGAGTGCCACATGCCTGCCTATTGCGTCATTTTAGGTTCTGTAGTCAAATGGCAATAAAGATGCCCTTTATCATTGCCTCTACACGTCAAACAGTTCACTGAAGGCCTATATTGATTCAATATGGAGGCTACCTATTAACTATTCATGTATCAAAGTTCGATATAATTCGTAACGAGAAACTTCGACAGAGAACTGGAGAAGAGAGAGAGAGGTCAGAGAGGGAATCTGCCCCCCTAACCAAATTGCAAGTGCTATTTCGTGTTCTATTCTATTTCTCGATTTAATGTCCCCCAGTCACGTGATACTTGAAAGTCAGCAGATGATGCGACTATTTGACATAATATGATATACCTAATTCGGATCTATTTCCTAGACCAGTTTTTAGTTCATTCTACAAACGTAAACATTAAAAGAAAACTAACTAATGTCATAGAATAATAACGTTTCTTGACGCAAAGTCACGTGGTCAAAGAAGACATGCAAGAGAATTGAGGTAGAGTAAGAATCCATACTTGCATC
Organism: Phragmatobia fuliginosa; assembly: GCA_932526445.1. Classification (NCBI taxonomy): domain Eukaryota; kingdom Metazoa; phylum Arthropoda; class Insecta; order Lepidoptera; family Erebidae; genus Phragmatobia; species Phragmatobia fuliginosa. The sequence goes on along the minus strand of OW052058.1, from coordinate 4,188,024 downwards.
TTGGCAAAAGGGACAGAACAGAAAAATCTAAATATAATTACTCACAAGAATATTGCTCGTACGTTAGAAATGGAGCACAATGGAGCACAAATTCCACGACTCTTTAATCGACTAAGAAAAAAATAGTTATCAATTCGGTAACTCTACTCCCCGGGTTTATGTATAAAACAAAATGTAAGTGGATGGTATAAAATAGCACTTGAACAGATAAGTAATAAAATATGTAAAAAAAAACAGATCGCATCCTGCTTCCCTCTATGGGCCTAATTACAAAATAAGAGATTACGGCACAAAAGGTCTGACATTGCCTGCGAATGATGGATCGCCATTCAATCGGGCTGATTGAAAGGGTACCCATATTGTGTAGGAATAATGGCGGCAAAGAGGTCTTACTGTCAAGATATGTGCTAATTCGAATTTTAAACATATTTTATTTCGGGCAATGTTTTTTTATTATTATTCTATATTGTCATACATATTGAACCACAGATTATAATTATCTACAGAGTACTCTCTGCATTTTCTTTATTACCGTGTATTTATAAGTTTTTTATATACTGAACTTTTATTCTTTTGACGTAGAGATGATAAGTAGCTTAATTTTGACTAAGAAGTCTGTCAGTAAAAGACCGGTAAAGATTCGCCTTAATACTTTCCAGTCAACCTATTCAATTAAATCGATCTTAAAGAGTATAAAAGTAAATTCTAGACTTTTCATTAACAAATAATAATTTTCCTAAGCATTACTTGAGCAACGAAGCTGATAAATTAGTAAACATGTGGTCTTTAATAAATAAGTTGAACGTCGCCAGGGTTGTCGACCTTAGGCCCGTGTTTGCTCTACCGTCGTTACCAACCAGTCCACCCACTGAACGATTTGTGTGTCATTCCAAACATGCAGTAACGCAGTAAAGGTGAGAGTTCCTCGATAACTCTCCAACTAGGTACTTAACCATATTAAGATAACTATGTATTAGAAAATTCATTGAAACGCCTTCAACTTTTAAAGACCTACCAAAAAAACATAAACCACACAAAGATATATTAATAACATAATGACTACTTAAAATGATAATTATTCAGTCATAAAAAACAGAGATTTATATCATTTCACTTACATACTTAATTAGCCATAAATTATAGAGTATTTTAAAAATTATAAATACGTCTAAAGAGTTTCGAACTCACTGAAACGAGACTTCTGTTATAAGTTAAAAATAAGGCTCTGTTAACATTTAAAGAAGTTTCCCGGAGTCCTTACTCGTTATCTCGAATTCCTTGACAGCTTTGATAGATAGGTTAGCATAGAAAGTGAGTGTACCTAATCAAACAGGATACCAAACGATAACCATGTCCATCTTTATGACATTTTGTGTGTCGGCATATTTATACAAGGAATCGGAGGCTACTGACCCTAATCTACTCATAGAATCCTCAACTTTTATGTGTTCTTTTTTCAAGTCCAGTTCCCAGACATACCTTGTCTTGATTTTTTGGTACGCTAAACATTTTTTTTTAATTAACGTGTTATAGAAATTACGATTTATTTACGGTTTTGTAGTATACAATACAGTAATAACGATCAATAGAACACAACGCGTGTGATTTAGTAGGTTTTCTACCCTACCCTAAAAGCTTATGTCAAAGATTACATTGTGTGTTCCAAATACGGAACACAGGTAACTACTTGATTAAACAGACACAACTTAACATGAATATAACTAGTACTAAATTTACAAAAACCAATTTATTTTCGTCTATATTCGTAACACTGTAACCTAAATGAAACACGATCACCTCAAACTAGACAAGAGATCATCAACATTAATCAACTCATCTATTAAAATGACCGCCAAAAGCTTGTTTATGGTTTAAATCTATACATATAAAAAAATGACTGCACGGTTGGCCTAGTGGCTTAAGCGGTCGCCACACCGCTTCCTACTGCGCCAAGTGTTGTGGGTTCAAATCTCACGTAGGTTAACACTTTGTGTGATTCACAATTTGTTGTTCTGAGCCTGTCTGTAAAGTCCCCCGCGACACAGGAATTTATATTCCTAATGCGGGAGTTGTCTTTTTTTAAAGAAAGAAAGAAAATGTTTGTTGGTTGTGAATGAACAGTTTTTTTTCTTAACACATATGAAAGCTTATACGGTTCTTACACAAAGAAAGCAATTTATACATTTTTAGTCTATGTGTTTATTTCGGATAATCTCTGGAATAACTGGACCGATTTTGACGGGATTTTCACTAGAAGAAAGTTAATGACATAAGGAGTAACTAAGACAATTTTAGACTGACTTCGCTCGCTTGCGTCACTCGCAATTTACTACAATACTCTGTAATAGAACTACATAAATGGCGGTAGCTGTCGCGACAAGTCGCCATCAGTGTTGCATGTTAAATAAGCGTCGAACTATGCAAAATATTCTCGGCCATACCGGTCGACGTCAGTAAGCCTTATCGAGAAATGTGGCGTCAACCTGCGTCTTTAAAACACACACTATCATAATAGCCAGAACTGGTATCGACTTGATCTCGCCGCTTCCATTCAATTACCGTCGGCGACGAATAAAATTTGCGTATAAATTATTATAACGATAACCGTGGCGAATATATTTTAATGATTTGTATTGGGATACAAATAATTGTACAGAATCAACATGAAGCTAGATTATTCTGAAGAGATGTTGAAAAACCAATCACATTTTTAACCGACTTCAAAAAAAAGGAGGAGGTTCTCAATTCGTCGGAATCTTTTTCTTTTTTTTTTTTCTTTTTTACACGCTTTATATTAGCTTCACCTGTATGTTTGTTTGTATGTTTGTTTGTATGTTTGTAACCGACTCCTTTGGGCGCGATTTTGACCCACTTTCAACGGCCAGATTTCGTTCAAACTTTGTACATTTATCGAGGACCGATGACATTGCACTAATTTGATAAAATTATATCAATTTGCATTATAAGATTTTTGTTATTTTATATTAATTTCATCTATCCATGCGCGACGACAGCGCCACATGACAGGTGGCGATTATGATTGAACAATATTGTCACCGTTGTCAAGCAACAAGTAAATATTGTGAAGAAAATTAATGAAATCTTCTGTTATTTTACTATATTAGACAATTTTAGACGGTGGTAGTTAGTAAAATTATTGCCAATAACATTAAAATTGTTATTTTCCGTGGGAAATGAGTCTACTGGTGACTAAAACGGGGTTTCGTACAATCACCCACGAAATCATTTCTCAACCGGAGACAGACGATGTCTAACAAATCAATTTAATTACAGCTAAACACAATTTATCATGTTGAGAGTGCTTTGTGCGACTGTGTTTATAATAAGAGAGGGAAATGAAAGCACATTGCAGCACTTATATACTTCATAAATAATATATTATATATCAATGTAAATAATGAAAACAGTTTTACGAAGATCAGCCAAGAACAACAATGGGGTAAGCCAACTGCCCGTCAAATTTCCAAGGAAGTATATTCTAAAAGAAAGTACTTCCATGAAATGTTTCCCACAGTAAAGAAACAGAAGTGTGAACCATTTCAGTTTAATGTCTCTGATTTGAAGGTAGATTGTGCTTTAAAATGTGTCCTAGAAGGTGCTAAAAGTAATGCTGAAGATATCGAAACTTCTGTTAGCTACTTAGTTGTTAGTTTACCAAATTTTAGTCGAACAGGCTGATAAATTATTTTATTGCTAGCATTTATTAACACTTGAACATTCTCCTATCTTTACACTTACTTTTACACGCGGTTTTGCACATTTATACTCACAACCACTATCCATGACTGAGAATACTAGTTCTTCAGATACTACTCAACAGTTACTACAGCGTTACAGAAGAAAACAACGCTTTATATTAGAAATTATACAGCTAAACAGTCAGAGGAAGCCATAGCAGCTCGTTTGCAGCAAGTGCGTGATTCTATGGCCCAGATCTAAGCCTCAGAATCAGACCACGCCAGAGAAGTCCATTTGCAGCAAATGCGACATTCCATTGCTAAGATCCGAGCCTCTGAATTAGACCAAGTCAGAGCCGTTCGTTTGCAGCAAGTGCGTGATTCTATGGCTGAGATCCGAGCCTCAGAATCAGACCAAGCCAGAGAAATCCGCTTGCAGCAAATGCGTCATTCCATTGCTGAGATCCGAGTCTCTGAATCAGACCAAGTCAGAGCATCTCGTTTGCAGCAAGTGCGTGATTCCATGGCTGAGATCCGAGCCTCAGAATCAGACCAAGCCAGAGCAGCAATGTTGAAGTCGAACATTGACGTGTCAAAAGAATTAGTAAATGGTAACATGGGTTTTATTACAGAAATGATATGGCTAAATTTTCGCAGAGGTCAATTATATGCAGAAGACATTCCGTCAGTGCCTATCGATTTCGGTCAAGATGGTGTTCACGTAATTAAACCAATATCGGTACGATTTCCAGCAAAATACAGCTATGAAACTGCCGAGAGACGAATGTTGCCATTGATTCTGAGTTGGTCATCGACCGTACACAAGATGCAAGGCTGTACAGTTCATCATGCAGTCATTTATCTAGGTTCTCGACTGTTTGCAGCTGGACAAGCTTATGTAGCACTTAGTCGTGGAAGATCTTTGGACGGAATTAGAATTGAAGAACTTGATTGCTCAAAGCTAACAGGTCAAACTCCATGTAACAGAGCAGCATTAGATGAAATGATTCGATTACGAAGTAACACGTAGTAAGACTTGTCAATATCACTTGTTTGGCAATGAACATACCGTTATGTCTCACTGTGTACATTGACGACTGAAAATAATTACAGGTACTTATAGTTATCACGGAATTAATAGTAGATTAAAACAAACAATAGTTTAAAATTAAAAAGACAAGCTATTATAAATAAACCAAACTAAAAAATAGAAAATAAATAATAGTTTTAAAAAACTAAAAAACACGCTTTTTATAGAAATCCAAACTAAAAAATAAAAAATAAATTGAAATAAAATTAAATTAAAAATAGTGTTCAAATTTCAATAAATATAAATTAATACGTGTAAATAAAGAAAAATGTATTTTATTTAAAAAAAAGCGTGGGGTGCTTTTTAAGATAATATCAAAATGATAATCACTACCCATATCCTTCAATAAAATACTTATAACTATTGACACCATGCACCCCACGCTTTTTTTTAAATAAAATACATTTTTCTTTATTTACACGTATTAATTTTTACGCCTTTAAGCCTTTAATGCCTCACACTAAGCTTCACGGCTGTTATCTTATGATAACAACTGGGAACAAATGATTCACGTGACCGAATCACGGAAACGCTCATAATATATCATGCCATAAACGGTCACCCATCTAGGTACTGACCGCGACTTCGTTGCTTACCCTGGGTGATTGTTTCCAACTATACTATACATACTCCCATAAGCATTTCATTTCATATTGCAAGACACTTTAATTTCAATTTAATGGTATAGAATAGTATAGATATAGTTAATAACTAAGTATTACTATTCACGAGAAATAGAAGTTGCACCGTGTTCTTGGAACTTCATTCATTAAAATAAACAATTTAAAAAATTATATTTGGCAGTAAAATCAGTAGCATTCAGTGTTAACGACATTCGTGGGAGGACACCGAAGAAATTCTTGTGCCAAAAGCCCATGTCTTTGACTTTTTAATTTTCATGGAATAATGCAACAAGTGTAATTCGAAGTGTGAGCAATCGGCTGGCTATTGATTGACAAAAATGGCGAAGATAATAACATATATTCTGTCGGACCGTCAGGATGTGCAACCTCATTTTCCTTAATTCATTCTTCGCAGATTATTGTCATTACTTCCCAACCCCCAGCCAGATTCCAGACGTTTTTCTTTTTCTATTTTATTCCCTATTCTCTTGTTTCATTGGCTAATATTTTCTTATGATCACGTGACTGCACCTTGGCTAGGGGGAATAATTAATAAATAATGAATATCTGCCAAATTGTTAGACATAAATGTATACTTTCTATCACGTCAATTATCATTGGTGCTGGAATGCATTGTAAGTCGGTTTTAAACAGATAATAAATTAAAAAAAGTTGGTGAATGTCATGTTTAATCTTGGTTGAACCTTCCGCAGGTTCGCCCACGCTCATACAGCTATTACCTGCCTACTTACAACTACATAATGCTCTTAACTTTAAATGTTTTCTGTTTCAATATAGTTTACGCGAATTTGGACTTTATTCAGCTGGGTCTGGGTTAATTATTGTCATGTTTAACTCTTGTGTGTTGGTTTCGCAGAAACACGTCTATTTTATGTTGCAATTTAAACGCCGCCGCCGCCCGTTTCTGAATCAACAACACCTACTGGCTACAACGATGTCATCGATGTTTTGTTTAACACATTCATTTACTGAACGTTGATGAGCTGACCGCAAGAAAAAATGTAAGAATTGTATTACTTCTGCGGGCGGCCATTGTACTAACAAAATTAGTTAAACACGTCACGACTAACCATTTATTGCGATACTATTTTAATATTTACGCGATACTCAATAATGCTTATGGTTTTCGATCACCAAATTTCGAAATTTCAAACATTTATATGCTTGCTAATTTTTTCTAGTTACTGTCTACAAAACAGTGATGGATTTGGCAATTCTGTCTACCATACCTTAATTTATGTATCTCGCGCAGACACATTATCATTACCACACACATAAAATTAGAGTATGGTTTTAGTAAAAAAATGTGAAAAAAAACACTCAAATTTAAAGCAACAATATATTTCGGCGTCTGGCTCGATCATAAACATGTAAACGGCTTAAATTACTTGACGTTATACATTGTAGTTTTAATGGCAAATTTACACTTTTGTGAGAGCAACTTAGAAATATCTACCCAATTTCTCAGTGTGGTGGCCTTAACTCTTAGATTCTACCTAAGCTTTCCATGAGACAGAGTAGAGTCACCTTGGAAGACTATTAAAAAAAAACTTGTTCTGAGCCGATTTAGAAAACCATTAAAATGGTACAGAATAGATTAGTTCTTGAAACCTAGGAAACACACTGAACACTGGAAACCTAGGTATGCATATATTAATAGATACGTAAAGCAAAAACTTTGTACCCCTTTTTACGAAAATATGCGAGCCGCGGAGTATGAACTTTGACACAGTGTAAGTTGATATGAAGAAGCGGAGAAAGCTAAAAAAACTAATTTAATTATATCCTGTTTTTATGGTAGAATTTCGACAACTGAGAGATCACTAGTAAACATAAATAATATATAACGTTTGAAATAGGAAATGGTTTAAGGTTCCACAAATTAAGAATTTGTCGATGCTGATCCGCTTAACTACCGAACGAATCGATGACGAAGTCGAAGACAGATATATTAACAGTCAACACGGTTCCTGAACGATTTTGGTACAATAAAAAATTACCGGTTTGGTTTAATAAAATAATAAAAACCGCGTCATCCATAGTTATGATATTACCTGCCCTTTAGAAAGGTAGTTACTCGTCTGAACATGTTCATCCTCAGGTAAAATAACACGAAATATGGATTTGTGCATTTTAAGCCCAACAATGGTTTCCTTTGTTTCTAATGCCCTAATTTTTATAGAAAGATAACGTGATTAAGAAACCCTCAAGAAGGCAATTACGGTGTTTATTTGTAAAGGATTTTTATTTTTTGATGTCCTAGAGTTAACTGGAATAAGTAAATATTTTTGCGTGGTTTTGCGTGGTTTCCTCTGTCTTAAGTCCTGCCGAATTGGTACATTATAAACCATCATATTTCTTCGAGTATACCTTAGACTAGTGAAACAGGTACGTAAGCAAATACAGAACGTATTGTACCTATAGACGACGGAAAAATTGTTACCGATCAGGTCAAGTTTTTAGTTGTTTGCTCTAGTACATTTAAAAAGTATATAAGTACTAGTTTTGTGATGATTATTTGCCATGTGTAGCTATCATTTCTTTAGAGATAAGGGAATGTGATAACATACCGTAAATAAATTGCAGTACTAAGTTAAAACTAAAGGAAACAGCAAACATGGCTTCGAAATTCATATATTAGCACAGACAGTAGTAATTAGTTTATCCCAAACTAATATCAATACTAGCCAATAATGAATTTCAAGCGTTTACCACAACTAATAAAGGCATGTATCGTAATCGTTATTCATTATCACATTCAGGTGTGAAATAGCGCGTGAGTCTCACCTGAATTTGGAAGTGCTTGTAGATCTACCGCCGTCAACATTCCATTCTTCTCAAAGATGGTTTTTACATTCGCACAAGTTCCTTCAGCGTCAGCAGCAGATGCGACGCCTAACAAACAAGATGCCAACAGTAAATACAATATTTGGTTCCTCTTTCTCAATCCGAAAATCGATTTCTTGTTAGGCGACAGTTTATCACAACAACACTCTTTCACAGCCATGTTCGCGATAAGTGTATGTAAAGATAAAAAACGAAATGCACTTTAATAAATGGTTCACAAATAAAAGTACGAGAATATTAATAAATTAAAACTTAAATGCGATACTGTGCACACCACACGCACGAAACACGACGATCAGCTACGATCCATGATGGTCGCAGCTCGACTGCACTGTGCATCGACAAACGAACTGAAGTTAGCTGAAAGCGGCGTGACAATGACTGTCAATGACAATATTGACAATAAGTAATGAGGCCGGCCGGGCGGCCGGCCCGACGACGATTTTTTTTTTTTAAAGTTGAGAAATGAATTATCTTTAATCTAACAACATAGAAAGAAATATGATGATTCAGCTTTAATTAAAAAAACGAAGACACTGCAAATAACAGCACTGTTAAACCATGTGACAAATATTTGAAGCTGGCAAGTTATAAGTAAATTTTTACGACTATTGCATGGATTTCCCCCAATTAGATGTTAAAAAATAAAACCACTTATAACGAGATGACAATTCAATATTATATTTAAATTCAAATCTCAATGAGCTGCCATTACCGTTATAATTTCTCGACATAGATAGATATATAGAATAATTATCTTTATAGAGGTAGATATTTATTCATCCTAATGTTTAATTAAAATCATCAATTTATATACTGACCCATCGCTATCGCTTTCCACTCCACTGCAAATACACTACTGGGCTGACGTAAGATTATGATAAGATCAGTAACTGACCGTGACTGTTAAAAACCCCTGCTGCATAATTATTTTTGTTGTACTTTTAGAACACTGCGAAGTTATGCTTGAATGTGTATAATGTGATTACTACCACTACCATTCAATAAAATTAAATGACAGTGTTCTTTATGAACACTGTGGTCTTAAATCAAGTTATTATATAACAACAGTTATTTTTTTTTTGAAAACTTCACTGAACAGTTAAATAAATAAACAGAATATTAAAATTTTCCTAAATTTGGGCAAAAAAAAAGGTAAACAAATGTTTAAATTGAATTTGAAAGTATCTTTAGAATTATATTCCTAGACTGTGTTTGAAATGAAGAAGCTTCTGAAATAATTATGAGGGTGAATTATATTCAAGTGATGGCCACACTGATGAACTGAAATAACAAAATAGTCGTCAAAATTTTATTCAATTAGATCTTCAATCATAGAGTTGAGAATACGTTAACAACTCTAGATTTAATTGATTTATAAATTCCCTAGCTTTTGTTTTAATGAGCAAAAATAGTGTAACTGTAAACATTAAATTCAATTGATTATTGCAGTGAAACCACTGTAAATTGTTTATAATTAGTGTTCGTTTTATATAACCGGTGGGTTAAAATGAGGATTTATTTGTTAAAAAGTGTGTCGCGGGCGATAGGCGCAAGGTATTATTCGACACCGGCTTATAAGAAGGTAACACACTGTATTTTCGACATGGACGGACTCTTGTTAGGTGAGTTGCTTTTGAAATTCGTATTTTGACCTATGCTATTGTAGTACAGAGAATCACGCTTAATATAAATTAGTTGCTAAGGTTATTAATAATCTCTATAAAGTATACGTTAATTACTTCGTATTAACGCTGTACGGTGAAGAAGGCAAATTGTAAATAAAAAAAACACCTAGCTGATCTTTAAAAAAAATATTTTTCTGTTGTTAAAATTGTGTATTCACACTTAGCTATTTTATTACTTGTTTACTAAATGTAAGTAGTAAAAAGTAGCATTTTTTTTTAAACTTATTTAGTTGTTTTTTTTTAATTTTTTACAGATACAGAACAAGTATACAAAAAAATGATAACACAGCTATGTGCTAAATATGGACACAAGTACACCGATGAGCTGATGATGAAAGTCCTTGGTGGCACTGAGCAGAGACTGTCAGAAATTTTGTGCAAAGAATTAAACCTTCCTATAACACCTACGGAGTTCCGTGACCAGTTGTTAGAGCTCGGAGATACCATGCTGGCCAACACACCTCTTTTAGACGGTATGTGGATACATTAATGTTTTAAAAAAATAAGTATTTCTATACATCGTGTCTGATTTTAAATATTAAGTAACCGAGAAAATGTAATACTTATATGTCATAAAATATTATTATTGTGTATATAAAGATTATCCTTACATAAAGTTCTTACGGTTTTTAGATATGAGAATATCATTAATGACTATAAGGAGACATGTATGTTGCAGTTAGAAACACTATTAGGAAGATTATAACATAGAATTAAACACTTTGTAAGGCATATTCATTTAATCAATTGTCTAAGAGATTATAAACTTGCACAAGAGCCGAGAGAATATCTTCATTTTACGCATTTTACAGAAAGGTATATTGACGTATTGAAGGATATTGACTAACAACAAACTGCTCTCATCAACTTTAAAAGCTTTACTTGCGTAACCCTGTCAATAGTGTAGGCTGCAATAGATGGCAAGGTCTACTTATTGTCATGCCTGAGGTTTATGGGTTTGATTCTCAATGTAGAAAAATAATTATATGAAAACCATTATCATTTATTCTGTGTCTGGGTGGGATTCACCTGTAATGTTTATTTAAAAAATATTAGTGTGTTCATCAGCAGTTTGCTCAGCATAGCACAGACTATCTACTTTGGATGCAGATGGTTATGTCTGATTTTGTGTTTCTTCAGTAGGTCTGTGCGTAGGATATAAATAAACTCTGCAGACATCAGCTAGTTATTATTATAAAAAATGAATCATCAAACAAGTAAATTTTAATCAATATAATAAATAATCTCGGCTAAGGCCATCGGTTCTCACAAGATGGCCGAAATCCATACTAGGAATGTTATGGATATGATATTTCGGATCTAAATACGGATATAGATAAAAGAATAATATTATATCAGTTTCGGATACGGTTACGGATATCTAATTGTTTCGGATTATTCGTAAGTTTCTGATAAGTAGTTTCTAATAATTTTGATTTAGAATTAAATTTCAGTGAAGTAGTGCTATTTTCGGTAAAAGTTTTTAACACTGTTTACATTTTGCAGAATCTACATTAACTTACAAAACTGTCGAAAGATGTCGTTTTAGTTAGACTCCGCCCTAATATGAAACTATCCTAAACTTTAGAAACGGATACGGTTTCGGATATATTTTTATTTCGGATATCCGATAGTTTCGGTTACGGTTACGGAGCTTGTTAACATCCCTGATCCATACTAATAACCCATTATATTAGTATAAATTAGTAACTCTTTCTGTCTGTTTGTCTATCTACCTGTTACGTTTCTTACGGTTTAACCGTTGAACCAATTTGTATAAAATTAACGTTGTATATCTTGTGATTTGATTTGAGAAATAAATAGGTTCTTTCTCATATTATCGCGATAACATACACACTATAGGAGCCGCAGGTAGTTAGTAAATATAAAGTATGATCAGTCTCGATAAGTTGAGGCTCAGTCTCATTTGGAATGTATTCTTAAACATATACAGGGTGTAAAAAAACTACCACCAAAAAATTGATTTAGCAAAAAAAAAACGCAATAAAATATTGATACAGAAAGCAGCGATTGAGCAAATAATTTAGGTAATAACTGGAGTTCAGTCAGAACTCACCCCTCACGGTACACAGTACTGAGACTGTCGTATGTGGGGAACCCCCGAGCTTTTAATTGACCCAGATACCGATCAATGGATTTCATTGTGCGTTAGAGGAATAGTTTTTGTGTTTTAAAAGATGTGTTGATTTATTGGTAAGTAAAATACAAAATCTTTATAATAATATTTTTTAAGTAATAAATAATTAGCAATAACCGGCCTCCAAATTTGTCAAAAAAATCTTAATACTCGGAAGATAGATACGGGGTATTTGCTTCTGTGTGAAAAGAAGACGGGCTTAAACCGCATTCATGAATGTTACGTTTTAAATCTATTGTTTATGTATACTTCCGATAGAAGATCCGGTGGGATTGTTCCCATCACGAATACTGTAGCAAAATGTTAATTGAGATAAACTTTCATTAAAAAAAAAGAATAAGTAGTAGTGGTGTATTAAATACCAGCCAAATCTTAACATAGGATTTCTTCGTCGTTTAAACTTTATCGATAACTTTTTAAAACAGCCATGGTCCTGTAAATTTTGCGAACTGCGAACATACTATTAATTCAATATGATTAAACAAATTTAATTAAACTTCATTGATTCGTAATTAAGTAAGTCAAGTGATGGCATTGAAAGGGTTACCGGTTAATGACAATGCGCTATAATTTTTTTATATGAGTTGATATCGACCGAGGCTAGAGCGGAAGGGAAGTAGAGTATGTACCAACTATCAACTCACCGCTTACTTGAGTTAGTAGGCCTAAGCAACCTTACCTACGCTTACGTAAGTAAATAAACATTCACGTATTTGCTTAATATGCTCGCAGTACATTGCTGGCTACCGAAATGAATAAAAATCTTGACACATTGTTTTCTCCGGCTATTATTTTATTTTCAGGAAAACTTTTTTTTAAATAGACTATGGGGTGCTGAACCAGCTCCTTTCGTTTTCGGTAGTAGTTTTTTAACACTCTGTATAAGTTGCAAATAGGATACTTTAAGTGGGCTACCACAAGTTGTCTGATAAAGTACTTATCTTTCTTAATCTTATCAATAGTATATATTGCTTATTTACTTGCCTTTAAATCCCTTTTGGGTTTTTCAGGCGTAATGTATTGCATTTTTATAATAAATGATAAAGTGCACAGTACTTTGACAAGTACTTAGATAATTGACTTTTAAAGTAATATTACCTACTTCAAAATGTTCGCATCACGACGAATTGTGATAAGTTTACTATTTTCTTCATTTTAGTTTTCATTTTTAACATCCTGTATAAGTTATAAATAGGATACTTTAAGTAAGTATGCGACTGCTAATCAAGAGGTCTCGGGTTCAAATCCCGGCTCGGGCCAAAAAGTGTTTTTGGGATTTTCTTAGGAAATTCCTAATAGCCCGGAGTTTGGAAGTTAGGCGGTGATTCACGCCCGTACCTCGGAGAGCACGTAAAGATGTCGGTCCCGGATGTCATGAACATCTACATACAACTAGTTCAATCTGTATTTGTACTGACAACTAGTTCAATTATCGAATTTCAGTTCTCCCTTAGGGTTGCGGAGGTCCGATGCTAGTCGCTCCGTGGAAAAACTGATATTCAGGTAAAACCGGTTGAACTAGTAGCCGACCCCAAATAAACTTGGAGGTATACCTTCTCGAATATGATTGCAGTAATAAAATAATTGCAAGTTGAACATTATATTAAAATTTTTAAAGCAAAAAATACTTATAGTTTGAATAATTACCCTTAAAAATGTACTCATTAAAACTAATAAGACTATACATTTAAAGTTAAGTTACAAGTGCCTTGCAGGTCATGCAATACAGCCATTATGAGCTGGTACTACAACCTGGATGGTCTCCAGACAACCCAACTCTGTAGTGAATCCAAACACGATATGTCTGCTGTAAATTTTCGAAGAGTTGGGTTGTCTGGAGACCATCCAGGTTGTAATACCAGCTCATAATGGCTGTATTGCATGACCTGCAAGGCACTTGTAACTTAACTTTAAATGTATAGTCTTATTAGTAATTCTAATTAGTAGGTAATAGAGTCACGCTGATTTGAGCACGAATGTGCCGGCTCGACCGGGGTAGTACTACCCTCACACTGAAGACCTTCATAGTAATGACAGCACTCTTGCTATCGTATTTCGTTGGTGAGTGTGAGACCGGAGGTCCAATCATTCTGCCGGCTTCCAAAGGCCGGGAGAATGATGCAGAAACATCCGACGAGGCCGCGGCGGGTGGTGACCTTAACTCCTGGGTTCTACTCATACATTTCATCAGGCAGAGTAGAGTCACTTTGTTAGGCTAAAAGATAAAAAAATAGATATAGCATTATTCTAGGTATGGCTATGTTTATAGAGGCAGAATATTCAATCTGACTTTCGATGTCTGACATTGTGTGTGACCCGCATGAATAAGTCATTTGGGTTTTTAAAATCACTGCTTTAATTTAATTGTCAGTGCTTTGATTCAATTGTTTAAACTAATTTTAAGTAATCAATTGGTTAGATCGTAAAATATTAATATTTTAATCATCTTTAAAAATTCATGCTCTGTAAAAAAAATATCCTAAGGCCGACTAACTGCTTCCTTTATAATTACTATAAGAACTGCATTTAGTAAAATAATAACACACTTTTAGAACAAGAACATCACTTAAACTTCGTCTAGAACAATAAGATGCTTGTCACTATGTCAAATTATAATAAATAAATATTTCGGACATCGTACATACAACACCAACTAATCTCAAAATGAGCAGAGCTCGTATTATGGGTACCAGACAACTGATGTAAATACATAAACATACTTTTTTTGTAAACACATAATTATCAAAGAGAAAACACCCAAACTCCGAAACAAATATTTGCGGATCATACAAACATTTGGCCCGACCCGGCAATCGATCCCGAGACCTCAAGCACAGCAGTCGTCGCAATAATACAAATTTCCTTTCAACTTGATTGATCTAACCTTTTTTTAGTATAATTTATATAATCTACTTAAACATACACTTGAATTAAACTGATAAATTGCAGTGACCTTCAGACTTATAAACAAAACGATCACTGTTTGTTACTTAAATCAATAATATGGCAATAACCATAAAGTTTCGTTCTATAAATAAATGAAATTGGAGTGTCTGTATGTAATAACAAATAAACAGTTTTTTTAATAAATACATATTAAAGCATTTTTTTTATCTGGTTGTCTATCTCTTTTTTCCGGATAATCTCGCGTTAATAAGTTACTCGCGCTTAACAACAATAACCGCGCGGAACACCGCGAGATTCAGGTAGAGTTTAATCATCATCATCAACAGCCTTTAACAGTCCACTGCTGGACATAGGCCTCTCCTTTGAAAGGAGGTTTTGGCCCACTATTTTAGGTTTAGGTATAGAGTTTAATATAACAGTAAAATATTAACATGGTAAAAATCTTCTAAATTAAACTTATTTGTGTTTAGAATCTAACCTTAGATACCAAGTTAATGAATGTGTCATAGGAATTCCGAATCCATTTACTGGTAACACTGAAAATTTGCATACAAAATACAATACATAATACTCTCAATATAGATTACATAACATTATCTGCATGTAAATAGTTATACAGCCTTGTGTAATGTACATTTAGCAACTAGGCACGTGCCAAATTTTTATATTTCGAGTATGGTGATGTACATATATCCGATCTATTAAAATCCCGTTTGAAATATGAAGAGTAAAATACCGTGAGAGAACTTTTGGTAGGTACATATATATAACAGGGTAGAATCTATCGAAGTTTTTAAACCTTTTTTTTATTATTTTTCACTGACTATCGAAGGTTACCAAATCCTAAAAGAACCTATCACCCGGGTAATTATTGTAAATCTATTGCCATCTAATTAAAATGGGTTCAGTAGCTAAGGCGCTACGGTGAAACATGCCTCTATAGACTTCTTCCTAGCCTTATTCCCAATATTATTTGGGGTCGGCTACTAGTTCAACCGGTTTTACTTGAATATCAGTTTTTCCACGGAACGAGTGGCATCGGACCTCTGCAACCCTAAGAAAGAACTGAAATTCGAGGGTTGAACTCAGGGCCGTAGCTAGGGGAGGGCATTGCAGGGCAATGCCCTACCTTGAAATCAGAATGCCCTACCTTAAAAATATCAAAAACTAAGATATTTTTTTATAATTGAATTATTTGTAGTTTGAGATAAAAAAAAATGAAGGTATAGGACTCAAAACTTTTCTGAACATACCACAGTTTGTATATTCATTTCATATTATAATAATTCTTTGCTCTGTATATAGCAATTGAAGCGGCATCACATGAAGCAATGGGTCTATTTAATTACAATATCTGTGTAGCAGACGGTACTCCCCGTCCCATAGATTGCAATATGGGCTACATTACAGTCTATGGGAAGGGGAATCCTTTTTTAAAATAAAACTAGCGTACATGTTATGCGTGCAATTGCACGCGTGTCATTTTTAGGGTTCCGAAGTTCATAACTCGGAACCCTTATAGATTCGTCATGTCCGTCTGTCCGTCCGTCCGTCCGTACTCGACTTACCGTCCAAACGGTAAGTGCTAGAAAGATGAAATTTTGCATGAATACGTGTTGTAATTACGTCGACAAAGTGCTACAATAAAATTATGAAAAATAATTTTATTTGGGGTACCTCCCCTACACGTAAAGTGGGGATGTTTTTTTTTTCTCGAGGCTACCCCATCGTGTGGGGTATCATTAGATAGGTCTTTCAAAAACAATAAAGGGTTTCCTAGACGATTTTATGATTTAGGTATCTGTTTGCGAGATATTTCACTTTAAAGGGCACTTTTTTGTAAAAACAGGGCGTCCCCCCCCCTCTAAAAGCTAAACGGCTGGCTCAAAAAATCTGAAAAAAATCGTGATGGTGGTCCATATAATGAACTTTGAAGGAAAATTAT
Organism: Phragmatobia fuliginosa; assembly: GCA_932526445.1. Lineage (NCBI taxonomy): Eukaryota > Metazoa > Arthropoda > Insecta > Lepidoptera > Erebidae > Phragmatobia > Phragmatobia fuliginosa. The sequence continues at coordinate 4,171,047 of OW052058.1, read as the reverse complement.
AACCGATTAGATGACTTTCTTAGTTCAGGAGTTATAAAGGCTTATATGGTAAAATGCGCTCACTTGGAAAACGTCATACAAAATTAACGTAATAATACGTAAACATAACAATTATCTATTGGATACGATTTTAAATCCACATACCATTATAGGTGACTGAGGAACCCTTTCCTGTGCGTGGCCTGACACGCACTTGGCCGATTTTTATTCATATATTTATTTCAATGAATATTTTTGTGTCGTTTGCATACATTTTTTCACTTAGGACCGACGTTACGAAAAAAAGTATCCCTGTTACATTTGCGTCCGTCCTTAGACACGACCAGTACCGCTGTCGCCGAATCAAGAATAGCTGCCTGAATCTTGTCCCAACTGTCTTGAACCAATTTGCTCTCAGCTCCAGCGCACTTGTCAATGAAGGGCGAGGCAAACTTTTGAGACGTGACTTCATCAAACAGCCACCACCTGATCCGGCGTTGGCAGCGTTCTACATGTTTGTCTTTGGGCTTCACACAGAGGTCCATGACAAGGAAACGGTGTTGTGCAGTGAGACTCTCTCCGGGTATGACTTTGCAGTTGGCCACTTTGCTAATAGTGTGTCTTCTCGGAGGAAATCGATTTGAGTGCCTCCCACTTTTGTAAGTGATAAGGTGTTCCGGTTTCTTTTTAAAGAACGTGTCTCCAAGGCAAGATCGGTAGCCGCACATGTTCGTAAAATGTCTTCACCCTCTTTGTTGCGAATGCCATAACCGAAACCACCATGAACACGCTTAAACTCCACACAACCCTCACCCACATGCCCATTTAGATCACCACCCGGAACGATTCCCTGCTACAAAGGTATGCCGCGAAGAACCTCCCTGAGTTGGCTCCAGAACGACATCTTTACGGTTTCGCTACAACCTGCCTGTGGCGCGTAAGCTCTTATCAGATGGGTAATAATTCCATCGATAAGCACCCTTACGACCATAAGACGGTCGCTACATCAACTCTAAAATGCCAGTCTGAAGCCACCCGGCAAGCACCACGGCCACTCCGTTCTCTCCACCAGGTGCCTCTGTGTATATCAGTTGGTAGCCATTCCCAATGAACCGGGATCTACTGCCCTTCCACCGAGTCTCCTGCAGGAACGCTACGGCTACCCTCCGCCTGGAGAGTAAATCGGCTAACTCCCTCGCACGACCGGTTAAGGTGCCAATGTTCCAGGTGGCAAAGCGGAGCTTACGTGTTACAAATGTTGGGCATAACTTTTTTGACCCGCCCTGGACCCGGTAGCCCTCTTCTACTTGACACAGGAGTCGGGCGAAGCTCCTGCGCGCCGTTTTCCGGCGGCGCCCTATCCGTGGCACTAACAGACCTATTGATCAATGCTCATGTTCTGCTAGACAAATTATTTGTCTACGAGGAGCTATTGAATGTACATCACTGACCTAGAGGTCAGTGATATACGTAGTGCTTGATTTAGCAGCCCGAGCTTCGGAGCACATTTATTTTATTTTATTTTAAACTTAATGCGCATGTAGCACAAAGGCGGACTTAATGCCAAGTGGTATTCTCTGCCAGTCAACTTTCAGGTGATGTAGGAATATGATGTGGTAGGTGCAGGCTTAGGATATAAAACCTGACAAGGTAGTTGTAAATGTAGGTATCACCTTTATTGTGAACCATTTTCATTTATTCAAATTTAATAGTTGTAAGTAATATACACAAATTTACTGTTATTATTACATTAGGGTTTATAACAGTGGATGAAGATACCAGACATGTATATAAACATACGTATATATACATACACACATAAATCCACATATACACAGGCATACATAGACATACATTTAAAAATAAATGTAATTATATATATTGCGTATCTAAATACTCAGTCGGGTATTATCGTTGTGATCGTTCTGCCAATTCATTCCGGAGTAAATAACGTACTTTCATTTTGAATGTGAGGCGGTTTGTGGACATCCTGATTTCAGTAGGTAGCGCATTCTGACTGCACGAAGAAGGAAGGGAAGGGAAATTAGAGGTGCGAGGGGGGTAAAGGAGAAGCATATTGTTCCTTGACCGAAGGTTTCGGTCATGGTTTGAGAATAAGAGACAAAAGTGAGGTACGAGGTACTCAGGTAACGATGGGGAGAAGAGAAAAGAAAAAAGAGAAGTGAGTGCACGCAAAATGCGGCGCTGTCGAATTGGGAACCATTGCAGCTGGGAACGTAAAGCAGACACATATTTGAGAATTGAAACCAAAACGAACTGAATGCAGTTATTGAGAAGGGGTTTATTATGGAGGTAGGCAGGTCAAAATAACACATCACCATAATCGATCAGGGGATTTATTAGGGACTGCATAAGCGTAGCCTTGGTTTTAGCGGGAAGGAAGTTTTTAAGACGGTATAAAGCGCGAAGACACGAAGTAACTTTCTGGCTGACATGTGTCACTTGTGCTCGCCAATCAAGTGTAGAGTCCATATATAGCCGCAAGTTATTTACTACTGCACTCAGAGCTATCTTCTGGTTGTTGTAGACAACTGGAGGAATGACTGCCATATCCGACCTACTTAGCATTTGGTTTGGCATATGATATGTCATATGCCATTGAGAAAATGAACATTGGACTTGGTCAACATATCCTCAACACTTGACTACGTACAATCTGGCTAACTTTGATTCATTTGGGTAACATTGACAGTGTGACCATGAACTAGTTTCGATTTATTTTTCATATGATACCAATACAATTTACAAATACTTCTTACAGTTTTACATTTTTAAACTAACTCCGTAAGCGCACCTTAAAAATAAATAGGCTTTCATACAGGGGTAATGTCAAAACTTATTTCTGAAATTTGCGCCCGAGTTAATGCTATTCAAACAGTGTAAAACTTTTAGAATATTTTGTGAGAGATTTTGTAGAATCATTTGTAATGGAATTATAGTATTTTAATATAGCATTTGCCTATAATTACGTCTCTTTATCTAATTACTATAACTACTAATTTTTATACAGGCTAACTTTGACAGTGTTTTGAAGTATTTTTTTACATAATTTGACCTACATATAACTCGTGCGAGCTAAGATGGCACCTGGCTCAAAACGAAACATGACACCGTTCCCCCGCGTGATACCCCTCTGTCATCCTGCGAGTAGCGTTAGCAACACTATTATCGTTGCAAGAATCTTTCAATAATAATTTTAGGTTATTAGGTATTACCTAATGTCATATAAATGACTCCACGAATTTATTTTATAAATATATCATTAGATTTGTCTGGATACCCCAATTGTTTTAAGAAAGGTCACACGAAAAAAACCAGCATAACGACTATGAGACGCAATAGTTTAAAATAAAGAATATCCAAAAACATATGATTTTCAGAGACTACGATTAAAAGGCTTATCATGACTTTAAATTGTATTTTAAAACCATATTTCAGTTCGTAATTTCATTTAAAATGATATTAGGTATTACCTAATATTATTTAAATCACTTCACGAAGAATGCATTCGGGTAAATAATGAATGAGGCCTGCTTCCTATTGGTATGCATATGTATTTTCTTAACTCAGGTAGTAAAGTACCACTTAAAGTAAAGTAGTATGTTATGAGAAACTAATTGAAGCAAAATAAATGTAGAAATTAAAAAAAAACTAGAATAAATTATATTTTTCTTGCACTCAGTACTTCAAACGACTGACATTTGAGTCAGTGCCATCTTAGGTCGCACGAGTTATAATTGACGACGATTGCTCTATATGGAGTGGGGTGAATAAACATTTTATGGTCAAGTGTTCATAAATTATTATTTTTTTCTAATTATTTTAGCTTCTTTTCTATTTAGTTACACAAAAAATGTTGCCTTAAACATGTTTTTAAAGGTTTTTTGATACTAATTAAAAATATGTATAACAATGCCAAATGTCGTAGACTGATTATTGATTATTTTATAAAATATAAGACAAAACTTTAAATTAATGGTTTTTTTATGTCGGTTATACCCATTTAGAAGAAAAACATAAACCAATGTTACCCAGATTAATACAAAATATACCTAATAATTACTACTTTTCTATGAATGGTTCTATGTGTGTCAAAGTTACCCATGTAATGACGGTAACTTTGACAGACTAAAAAATCAGGTTTTCCTAAGGACTGATAATTTTTTAGAGAATTTAATTAATCTTTACGGGTGAAAAGTGTTATGAGAGCACTAACAAAGCAAAATACAGTCGTGTTGTATGCTTGAATTTTATAATATTGTGTAAAATATCACAATTATCTGTCAAAGTTACCCAGATTGACTGTACGTCAATTATGATATTTTTTTTACTTCCGCCCTACCATTAAGCAATGCTGCCCTACCTCAAATTCGACTCTAGCTACGGCCCTGGTTGAACTAGTTGTCAGTAAATTTGAGGGCACTGACTTCCCAATAACGATTGCCATAGATGTTGATGATAACTGGGACCGACGGCTTTACGTGCTCTCTAAGGCACGAGCGTGAATCACCAAACTTTAATTAATTTTAGACAGCTAAAACGTAATTTTTGCTTCATCGTACTGGGGGTAAAAAGGGAAAGTTGAACTTTTCAGTCGATGATATGTTATTCTATTAGTCCACATTGTCTCTGTTCCATTTGGAAATCGACTTTGCGTTGTAACATAGAATAACTATCAAAATTGAGATGAGCCTATAAAAAGACGCGATCAATTCAATTGGATTACATTACGATGAATGAGATACGAAGTAGCACAAACCGAAACCTTAAAAGAGTGTCGTATTATTAAATCAGTGCTGAGCAAATAGAATGTGTTGCGTTGATTGATGCACAAATTAGTCTTTGATGTATAATAACGTATGTATTTATTTGTGCATAACACAGTATTTATGATAGAGACATATAGATAGTGAACCTTTGATCAAGTTTGATCTAAATTAAAGAGACGTACAAAATTTAAGATTTTTTTATTATTCCGACCGACCTTTAAGGTTCTCGATAAAAAAAAAAACTCTAACTAAAAATACTAAACCTGATTCATTCTAAGGTTGCCTGGATGAGATAGATGTGTTTCGGCAATAAAGCCCAATTTGTAGTTGTATCAAAATCGAGCGACTGGCACGATGGTTGAACTATTTGTCAGTTTATTTGAGGGCACTGACTTCCATTAGTGATTGTCATAGATGTTCATGACAACCGGGACCGACGGCTTAACGTGCTTTCCAAGGCACGATATTAATTAATCTCCAATCTTATTTATTCCTTTGAAATAATACTAATTTTATGCATATATTTTCCAGGAGCAGAACGTTTAATAACCCATCTACACAAAACGAGAGTTCCCTTCGCCCTGGCAACGTCCTCAAGCGCCCGATCTGTCGACACGAAGATAGCTGCATACAAAGATCTATTCAGTTACTTCCATCACATGGTAATGGGCAGTACGGACAAGGATGTCAAGTATGGGAAACCTCATCCGGATATCTTTTTGGTGACAGCTGCAAGGTTCCCGGACAAACCTGAACCTTCTAAGGTAAAAACACAAACTAAATTTTATTATACCTAGGTATACCTATAGTAACGACTACACGGTTGGCCTCGTGGTTTAAGTGTTCGCCACGCCGTTTTATACTCTGCCAAGGATTGTGCCTGTCACGTTAGCAGTCGGTGCCGATCGTTATAAGAAAGGAGTCGTAAAATTTCAACTAAGCTTCGGGCGGCTTAAAAATATCCAACGGCAAAATTAACGTAGCGTAGGGAAGTATGACCTCAACCCTCTGCTGAGAAGTGAACCGAGCCCATCTGTGGTACGTTATGGGTTGTTGATGATGACGATGCACTGTTGTACTAGCTTTCCGGAAAGACTAAAATTTGATTCCGCCTGCGTGTATGTCGGTTATCGCGGTAAGAGTAACCTATATATTTCCTCAAGAGTCATATATCTCTATACCAAATATCATTGAATTCGGTGCAGCGTTTTAGCCATCATCATCATCATCATCAGCCTATCGCAGTCCAGAGGACATAGGCCTTTCCAATTGCACACCACTTATAATTGACACTTATAATTTTATGGTTTAGCCATTGGTATAGACTAGCATTTGCCCGTGGCTCCGTGCTCGTTTGTAGCCATATTACACAAAATCTTAATAAGTTGTAGCCCATATGTTACTCTGATATTTAAGCTATATATTACTGTAAAGTTTCATTCGAATCCATTCCCAAATACTTTTTGTGTGAAAGAGTAACAAGCATTTATAATATAACTAGCTTCCGCCCGCGTGTATGTTGGTTATCGCGGTAAAAAGTGTCCTATGACCTCTCCCAAGTTCAGTTCTATCTTCATACCAAATTTCATCATAATCGGTTCAGTGGTTTAGGCGTGAAAGCGTAACAGACAGACAGACAGACAGAGTTACTTTCACATTTACAATATTAGTAGGGAAGTAGGGATAGGAACTATACATTGCACTTCATTTGTGATAAAACTGGCACGTGAAGAATGAAGATATTACTTGATCAAAGTTTTTCGTTAGTATTGCATCAGTCACAGATATCAATCTATATTTTATAGATGTTGATGTATTGTTGCACGTGAAAATAGCAACATCTAAATTTAATCAAACATCGCATGACACAAAAATATGGCACCTGATTGATGGTTAGGTGATTGATTAGGTTATTACTCTCATACGTACATATTTCTACAAATACGAGGGACAAGTATTGGGAATAGTTGATGTAATGGATATGTATATATAAGTGGACTAGTTATTACTAGTTGGCATATTGAGTTTCTGCGAGTAAAGTGTAAAACTGCACTAAACTGACTGCACTAACGCTGTAGTAGTTTAAGCGATCGTTATGCTTTATTCTACTGCGCTTAACAACTAAAAGAAGACCTTTTTTTACGTGAATCCATACGTAAAAAAAGGTCTCGTCACCCCCACAGGCCGGGGTGACGGCCTGTGGGTTTGCGGCGGGGCAATGTGTGGAATCGAACCGACTAAAACTACACGTAGTGCCACTGTGCCTGAAATAGGAGGGGTCCAGGAACAGCTGTTATTACGCCATCTAGACCTCACCCCCACAGGACGTCACCCCATCGGGGTTTGCGGCGGGGCGATGAGTCAATTCGGACCGACTAAAACCACACGGAGTGCCACTCTGCGCCTGAAATACAAGGGGTCCAGGTACAGCTTTTATTACGACAGCTGGACACCTACCAGCGCCGGCCCGCACTAACGCGGGCGCCGTCTCGTCTAAAACTCTCTATTTAGGAGAAGTACGACACACGCTGCCGTCGCATCCTCTCGACCACTAAAACAAGACATTTAACCTTCTTCTTTTCTGATGCCTTCAAAGCTCTGCCATGGTAATTAATTGTAGGGCAGTAAGTCAGAAAAGACGATTTAAAGAAAAGAACACGCAAGTTCTTTTCTACGTACTGACTACTCTTAATCTAGCTAGAAAATTCACTGTCACTGACACAAAAGTCACTGCCTTGCTGATAAATCTGATGGTTGAATTGATTGATATAATCTACGCTAACAAGCTAGTGACGCTGCGATTGAGATTTAGTTATCCTCTGAATTCTGTGCATTAAAAAAGGCGTCCCAACTATGTATAAAATGTCGCTTTATCTACTTTCAGTGTTTAGTATTCGAAGACTCTCCACACGGTGTAACCGCAGGCGTGAAGGCCGGTATGCAAACTGTCATGGTACCCGACCCACATCTCGACAAAAGACTGACAACCCACGCGACCATAGTGCTACCAACTCTATCCAAATTCCAACCAGAACTTTTTGGACTACCCGCATTTCAGTGACGGTTAATAGTTTTAAGCCAAAAGTGTTAAACAATCAGATAACTATTTTTTTATGTGTTATAATGGCGAAGTACTAAATTATTAGATTTTGTAATAGTATGTCTTGTTTATAGAGATAGGTGTTTATATCAAGAGGCTTGTTTTTTGAGCTTCAAGAAATATGACAGTACAAATTAGTGTTGTACTATACATAAATAATTTATCTTTTGAATTCTGTATTCGAATTACTCATTTCTAATTTTTTATGATTTTACCTTTCTTTTAATACTTTGGTATTGTTTTTACTATTTGTTGAATTGGCTGATTTAAACAAAACTCGGTCCAATCACTAAAACGCCCAGTATAAAATATTATTTTGTTTGTTTTCGCAAAAAGGCATGGAACCCATTAGATATTAATGGCGAATTATCAAGAATATTGTAAATATGTAAATGCCATTATATTGTAAAAGATTTTTATGAAGCAACGAAATATAAGATATTAATTATTAAGTCATTTTACTAACACCGAACCATTACCTCAATGTTAATAAAGAATTTCTAATAACATATTATAACGTTTATTTAAATGATTAATGGTAAAAGCTGAACCTCTAAAGTAACCAGTTGAAGAGTGCATGCATCTCATAGATTTAGAACTTTGTGCAGCTGGACCATGTCGAGTGATAATGTAGTACACAAATAGTGCATCATATTGATTTTAAATATATATTGTTATTGTTTACAAAGTCTGGTAGACGTAGGTGTTTTAAGTAATAAATTATTTATATCAGGAAGTTGTTTTACTTATTTACATTTTTATCTTATTTCATTTGTACTGCCTCAGGTTCGATTCCCGGGTCGGACCAAATGTTTATGTGATCCGCAAATATTTCTTTCGAAGTTTGAGTGTTTTCTATGTCATATACATGGACCACTAGACTTTTGTATTGACAAAAAAAAGTAAGAATGTATTTATATCAGTTGTCTAGTATGTACCTATAATATAAAACAAACTCAGCTTAGTTTGGAACTAGATGGCGTTGTGTGTTAGATGTCCGATGATGGCGAAATGTTGTGGGTCCGATCCCCACATGGGACGACAGTTTGTGTGATCCACAAACTGATGTTCCGAGTTTGGGAGTCCGATTCCCGGTATTCATTTCCGGTGCAGTAATTGTTAAAAAATATCAAGGCAATGATGCCACTCACAGGGCGACCAACTTATGCGTTGTGTTGCAGATAGGAAGCTATAGTCTGTAAGATACACACTTCAGTAAAAACATATAAGGAACCTTATCACCATCATCAGCCCGTTGCAGTCCACTGCTGGACATAGGCATCTCCCAAGGCTCACCACAGAGCCTGGTCTGATGCTTTTTGTATTCAGTCGCCGCCGGCCCTATTACGTAAGTCGTCCCGCCACATGGCCAAAGCACTTCACACTACTTTTGCCCACACGCGGTCTGCACTCCAGAACTCGCTTACTGCAGCGGTTATCAGTTCTGCGACATATATGACCAGCCCATTGCCACGCCAACTTACTAACTTTCGAAGCCGTGTCGGTAACTTTATAAATGACTTATTCACAATAAATTTACGCATTTTTTTATAAAAAAGTGAGGCGACTTCCATATACCGCGCAAGTAGATATCCTAGAACAGCGCCATCTGCCCAAAAAACACTGAACCACTGAGTTACGAAGTAACTACTAATCCTGAAACGCGATATGGAAATTCTCGTTCACAACAATGGAGTTTAAATAAAACTACTTTTTCTATAGACTAATATTTATACATAAATAAACAATAACAATTTTTAAAACATAATTTTACTTTGCTATCTGTTTAACGGCAGCCAAAACGTCGCTGGAGGAGAGGTTGGTAAGTGGTGTACTATTTTCAACGCCTTTCTCTGCAAAATAAAATATACTCATCAATCAAGACTGTACTGTGATACATCATCAACAACCCATATTGTCCTACTGCTGGGCTCTGGTCTCCTCTCAGGGGAGGGTCAAGGTCATAAGTCCTCACGCTGGCCGAGTGCAGGTTGGGGACTGGCCAGACATGTGGCTACGTAATCTTGCCGTGATGATAATAATAAAAATCTCTGTGATACGCCCAATAAATACTATTTTCGGATATCTTATTAAACTTTTTGCATAATCTCTATGCGACATTGCCTCATAGTGAGATTATCAAATGCTTATGAAAGTAGACATACATTACTTACACCAAAAAAGCAATTTTATTTTTTTTTGTCTCTATGTTTGTTCCGCATAATCTCTGGAATGGCTGGATCGATTTTAAAGTGACTTAACTGTCTGAACACCCCTAACGATTACGAATTACGAACGGTATAAAAAATTACAAACGTTACTCACGATTTACAAGAATAATGGTGGGACTCCGCTGGTTTATCAATATACTAAAACCAAGCTTGAGAGAGAACATAAACAATAGGTACAATTTAAAGTACTTTAACATATTTTCTAAGGATATTTAATAAGCTGTTCACAAATTACAATATAAATTCAAGGGTTATTGAATTTATATCGTTACTAGCTGACCCCGCGAACTTCGTACCGCCAATTCAACGTCACTCAATGGCTGTGAATGACATTGACATTCGTTACGCGCGTTTTTAGGGTTCCGTAGCCAAATGGCAAAAAACGGAACCCTTATAGATTCGTCAAGTCTGTCTGTCTGTCTGTCTGTCCGTCCGTATGTCACAGCCAATTATTTCCGAAACCATAAGAGCTATACTGTTGAAATTTGGTCAGTCGATGTATTCTGTGAACCGCATTAAGATTTTTACATAAAAATAGAAAAAAAACAATACATTTTGGGGGTCCCCATACTTGGAACTGAAACTCAAAAAATTTTTTTTTCATCGAACCTTTACGTGTGGGGTATCTATAGATAGGTGTTCAAAAATGATGTTGAGGTTTCTAATATCATTTTTTTCTAAACTGAATAGTTTGCGCGAGAGACACTTCCTAAGTGGAAAAATGTGTGTCCCCCCTCTAACCCCCCCTAACTTCTAAAATAAGAGAGTGATAAAACTACAAAAAATATATGTTTTACATTACCATGCAAACTACCAACGAAAATTGGTTTGAACGAGATCTAGTGAGTAGTTTTTTTTAATACGTCATAAATCGTAACACGCAATTTACCTTTCATCCAATCAATACACTAGTATAAAAACAGCAATGAAAGTTACAACGAACTACAAGAACTTTTATATGATGTTACTTGCTGATACGGAACCCTTCATGGGCGGGTCCGACTCGCACTTGGCCGCTTTTTTTTTAAATATGCAAAATTAAATGTATATTTTTCAATATTTCTGAGAGATTTTCTTAATATTTTTTTCCGTAAGAACCTTCTCCTAATAATAACAAATAAAACAAAAAAAGAATTAGTGAAATCGGTCCAGCCATTCACGCGTGATGGCGTGACCAAGGAAAACGGGTTTCATTTTTATATATCGCACGCCCAGAACGACACTGCACTAACTCAAAATAGCGCATTTTTCAGCATCGACGAAAAACCGTTATTTTATTCTGTACAAAGGTTATTACATATGTTTTAAATTCTGCATGTTTGCAAACTAATTCTTGTCAATATAATATATGTCAGTTAGCTTAAAACATACTGTGAATGCAAAAAAATGCATTTTTTGATTTGATTCACTATTGTGGAATAACTAAAAGAAATAAAAAAATATTATTTCGACTTATGTGCTTATTATTGAATGATTCTGAAATAATTCACTGTTTATTGATTTTTAGTTTTGATACAATATACAATATAGAACTTTTATTTTTGTTCTAAGAAATAGCCTTGTTAAAAATAAAATAAAAACCAAATTTTATAAAAAAATGTTTTAATTAAACATACAATTCACAAAAAACAACATTAAAACTATTCAAGTCAATTAAAACGTAAGAAATAAAAATTGCAAACTAGTGCGAAACAAAATAATTAAAACTGAAGCTGCTTAACAAAATAGAAAATTTTCTAAGCAAAACTATATTTCCACAATCACAGGCGGTAAATATGGCTATTTAACATTATCAATAATTAAAATGGCACATTACAAATTCTTAAAAACTAAAACTAAATTATAATTTTGAAAATTTGTCTTCAAAATTATAATTATTCTTCTTTTCTCAAATACTAAACCGGGTAGTTTTTAAAGTTGTTAAAAAAGATTAAGTAATGATAAAAACATGTTAATATCTCCATAAAATAAAATTGGGCAGTGTTCAACATTGTTAAGTACTAGTTATCTTTACTTTTTAAGTTATAGTTATCTTATTATGGTATTGTTATTGTCTTTTTCGTAATAGTAAGCTGAATTTAAAGCTGGTAATTCCTGAGAACTAATGCACCTATATTTAGGTTTATTTTAATTTATATAATTTCTTGTGTATGCTCTTATTATGTATTCTCCAAATCTCATAACTGCCAAAACTTATTAAACATTTTCTTGTCTCACCATTTCGTCTATTTTAGTTTTGCGTTTCAACCTGCATTTGTCGCCAAAATCCAGCTTCCGTACGAGGACGTATTTGACGTTTAGAAATAAGTTTTGTAGATTTTTTTAAAGAAACATACGCCTTTCCTGTATCATTTTCTTTTTTTACTTAATTTGGGTTCAATCTCTAATGGAGCAGTGTCTACAGTTGAAGATGTGGTCACATTTGTCAGAGTGGAATAAACTTGAGTATTTACTGTAGAGGGTCCCAGTCTACTGAATTCATAATCAGATGATCTGGATGATGTGGATGTTCAGCTGTCTAACCAGGAGCTTGAGGAAGAAAAAGTCAATCACGAAGATATTTTTTTAACAGTAACAGAAAAAGTTGGATCTGCATCGGAATCATAAATAAAATCTACTTCATCGCTATGATCGGATAAAATAGGATTTGATGTTGTTATCGCTGCCATCTGTTGTTTTTACCGTACTTGCGACTCCCTGTTCCAGTCTGTTTTGTTGAACAGAAGGTCTGCCTTCATCAGTAGCTACTTTTGTTACCCTTTTAAGCAATAGGAGACCACGACTCTTCATAATCTGCCAAATAATAATTGCAACTTTAATTAATTCAACAATACTGCATTATCTTAAAATAAACAATAATATCGTTGTTAGTATAGAAGAATGTAAATAGTAAATATACTGTTTCTTGTAGTTTCTTAGTTTAGCAATATTTCGAAGCATAATCAATTAATATAAGTGATTTTATAACAATTTAAGACACAATTTATTTCTACCATCAATAGTGCATCATTTCACAGATTTTCACCTTTTTCGAACAACAGAGATTTATTTTGTAATAATACAATAAATCTAACTTACCTTCGTTAACAACAGAGCACTATTTCGAATTAGTATCAAATTCGATATATGAAGACAGTCACCAACACTGAATCAAAACTAAATGATCCGACGTGATTTTTACACTACATTCAACGACACTGCATTATATCCAAATAATACACTATTTCGTAAAGCTGTCTGCGTGTTGCTCCCAAGACGGACAGTTGCAACAAGAAATAGTTTAGTGTTCTCGGCATGATTATGACAGCGCGTCTGCAGCAATAGAGAGTTAGCATGCTCTCTATTTCACATTTGAAAGAATATAAATACGTTTGTCTTCTTGGTATGCGCGGCAAATTTTCGGCTATTCAAATATAGTAAAAAGTCGATTTTGCGATTTTTCGACTTAATACAGTATCGTTCTGGGCGTGCGATATATAGACTAGTTGACCCAGCGAACTTCGTACCGCCCAACTTTAAAATTCCAGAACTTGATCGCAGCGCCACCTACCGGGTCAAATTGCGAATCTAAACCATTCCCAGATCCCCTTGAACACACACAAAAAATTTCATCAAAATCGGTCCAGTTGTTTGAGAGAAGTTCAGTGACATACACACTCACACAAGAATTATATATATTAAGATTTGTGAACAGCTTATTAAATGCTAAAAAAATATTTTTCAACTTATGTATAACTGATTATTTCTCTTTGCATTTATTAAGAATAGTTTTATCGTTCTTAACACAAACTACTATAATAATAATTCAATGTCTAAATGCTACAAGATTCTAAAATATTGACTTAATTTTATACCATGTCTGACACTTTTTTTTTGCAAATCCCTCCATCAATTTTAGAATTTGAGGGCTGCTCATGTTTGTTAAACTAGTACAAGTTTCAAAACCTTTCTCTGGAAAGAAATATGTATATGATAAAATAATAAAATTAACATTCGCAAAAAAAAACCTTACTGTTTTTAGACTTTCACTACTTTACACATAGTTTTTGTTTGTATAGAAATACTTATTTCGGATGAAATTATTTAAACTTACTAACTACTTGAATTAAACTTATACAGATCACACACACAGATGTAGAAAAAATTTTTACTCATTTTTTTTATTGTTATGTTATCAATAGAAAGAAGTTATGGTATATGGTTTTTACGTCATCATCAGCTGTTCCTAGTCTTATTTTTAATCAGCTCTATATCTTACACTTGTAAATCTTCAGTCAGGAAACTAAAAAAAATACATCACTGTAAGGATGCTGAAAGTTTTGGCAAGTAATTGGTGGGAGACTGCAATATTATGAGGAAGAATTATTGGAGAAGTCACTAGGACCATAAACTCTGTTAAACAATTTTTTCTAAATTAATTAAAAGACATTCTGGATTAATATAAAATCCAACATACCAAAACGTGCCCACAGACGTGGTTGAACCCCGCTGCATTCACGAATCAATATTGGGATGTTAGGATTTTCTTTTTTGATTGCCACATAATTGTTTCTAATAAAATCTCTGAAAAATAATGTATTTATTTCAATAAAGTTTAAGGTTATTTCACTGTTTATATAATCCAACTATAATTATATTTTTACCTGACGCCCTGTGAATGCTTGCCAGTCTGGCAGAGGTGAATCCTCAACTCTTTAAGGGCACCGGTAAACTTAAGAGACATGGCTCTTATTTGTGAAGAATAAGAAAAACGGACAGCAGTATTTTTTCTAGATATTAATAAATGTCAAATTAGCTATTTGACACTTTGACAGCAGAATTGCCAAGATTAGTTAGCAAATATCCCAAATAATTTAAAGTAAATTTTTCGATCGAGATTTACCAATCTCTAGTTTGACAAAATAATTTGTTTTATTAGAATGTGTTAAACTAAAATATTTATGCTTCATTACCACAAGTTAATTTTGTGAGTTAATTCGCTTTCTCGACAGTTGCGTTCACAAGGTTACCTAAAAATACATTTTGGACTTTCATTTGTACTTTCATAGTGAAAGTTAAAAATGTAATGTGTGGAACATTAACTATATTCTATATCTGGGTACTATAGGAAAACGGGATATCACATTATACTGAAGATCGTCATAAAGTCTATAACTAAAAATTGGCCAAGTGCATGTCAGGTCACGCATAGAATAGGGTTCCGTAGTCATCCACAATGGTAGGTAGATTAAGAATCGTATTCAATAGATATAATTACTTGTTTACTTATTATTTCTTTATTTTGAACTAAGTTTTCCGAAAGTAAAGTTAGGTAAGTCATCAAAACCGCTATAGTCTTACTTGAAATTTCAATATATGGACTATAATGCCAGTCGTTTAGCTTCTAGAGGGATGGGGACGCCCTGTTTTTACAAAAAAAATGCGCTTTAAAGTTGAATAACTCGCAAACGGAAACCTAAATCGAAAAATGATCATAGCAACCTCATATTTTTTTTAAAAGGTCTATATAATGATACCCGACACGAAAAAAAATCATGCCCACTTTAAGTGGCATCCCAGGTATCCCAAATAAAAATATTTTTCATAATTTTACTGAAGCACTTTGTCGACGTAATGACAACACATATTCTTGCAAAGTTTCATCTCTCTCGCACTAACGGTTTGGGTGGTAAGTCGAGGACGGTCGAGGACATGACGAATCTATAAGGATTCCTAGTCATGAAAATAAGAAAATCTGTAGATATTATTGTAAAAGTAGACCAAGGTGAGTATAGACTCAATCAATTGATACATAACTATTTAATATTTGAGACTTCACGTACCATAATAGGGGAAGATCACCTAAGCTGGCAATACTATTTGATGGTCACCACTGGAATAATCAAAACGACATTCATTTTTATAACTTGAAAGAAAAAAGTTTTTGAAGGAAAAAAAATTAATAACATAAGACGTGTTTTTAGTATTTACAAGATTTCGATAATATTACCGTTACTGGTAATACTTAACTAACTTACCTTAACACAGACTTTTATATATTGTAAATTCTATTTTTTAACCTAATTCCTATTAAATGCATTTAAACATTTGCTTAATTGCCTTACATTTGTTTATTTACAACTTCAGCCACTTATGTAAATCGGTTGACAAGGCATTTTTTTATAGATAAAACTTTAAGCGGTACCAAGTGATCACTGAACCCGGGTCACGCTTTTCTTAACTGCACTGCTCAGCTTGTAAAAGACTGTGTTTAGTATTCTTAAACTATTTTTTTATTGTTTTGAACTATTATACAGATGCGGAAAAGGCCAGGTAGAACCGTTCCAGTAGTACTTTACCATATCTATTTTTGTCCGAAATATTTTTTTTGTGATTGTGATGCTTTTAGCCTTTAGTCTTAATTATCCTATCTCGAAGCTCCACTCTTCATTTGTTGTAGTAGTGTGTTAGACTTGGCGTTACATACTCTTTGGACCTGGCTAGACTTACTAAAGTTGTCAAAAAATAAGAAGCCCGTTTTGACATTTGTCATTTGACATGCCGCGATAACTTTGTATGAACGTCTATGTAAGAAATTAAAAAATGAAACTCATAATCCTCTTTAATTACTATGTTACCCATACACTATCACAACGCGTATCATAAATAATCAAGTTTAATTTATATTGAAAAAACGCACTCAAGAACACGAATTAATCGTTTATTAATACTCACGATGACAAATGTCAAAACGGGCTTCTTATTATGTGACGGTTTTTGGTTAAATTACTTCAACGGGCAGATTAAAAATCTTAGTAGTTTCATGACAAAAAAACAACTATATATTTAACAATTTAATGTAATACTCAATACATCAATTTCATCCTTTGTACATTAAAAACTAAGTACCAAACACTAATTACGATTTCAATGTTACGCTAGAAGCAATGAACAGCGCTTTTCTAGTGACGTGAAACAACTATGAAAATTGAAAAATTATGTATCAATATAATTTTATTTATAAGTGTGGCAACTTCTGCGTGATCCAATAAGCCATATCTTTACAATGAACACAGTGAGTATGGATTATCAAATATTTTAGAATGTTTACTTACTGTACTGTTATTTTAATGTTGTACAACAATAAATTCATTAATCACAGATCACGCTTATAGTGTTGTAATCTAATTAAATTCCTATAGTTGTTATATTAATAAAAGCAAAATCACAAGAAAGTTAGACTTCGAATTATAATGACGCTTAATATGATAACTACATATTATACGAAAACATCTAGCGTACGACTTTAAATCCTCGACAATATTTAGCCACTAGATGGCGGGCCAGTACTCACGCCTATTTGGAACAAATTATTTTAATTTCGTGCTTACTTGCCTTCTTCGTAAACTTCTGTTAATATAATCTTCGAGTTTAAGTAGTCATGTTAGTGATGTTTTGTTCTTTCAAGTACAACTCATAAACCACTGAATTTAGTGATGGATCAATCATCCGTTTTCGTATATTTTTTATACACACACTCCCGAGTAGTTGGTTGAATTTAAGTAGACATTTCTTCAACTTTATGTAATATTTGTTATGTAAAAACTTTATTGGATAAATAACATAGATAAATAGATTATCAATGAGCATTAGCTTTTCGTTTTGAATGTATATATAGCAAATAGCCTTATTTACAAATAAATGATACCATACAAAATATGATTTAGATATTATATTGGTCCCCGGTTGAAGAGTACTGAGGGACATGTAAGGTTTCCGGTGATGTCGCGAGGGAGAGGTTGAAGTTGAACAGTTAACCAAGTAAGCGGATCCCACCACCATGTGAGATAAATAGCGAGGAAGAGAGAGCGTATTAACGAGAAAGTATGATCTGTTATCCATGGACACATATTGATTATTTACGATACAACATTACATATATGTAATGATTCTCTTGTTGATTAAAGATCCATTTTATTGTTTTTTTTTTTATTGTATATTTCGTAGGTAATAGGTTGAAAGTATTCACTCTCTTGCCTCTACCCCCATCAAAATAAAAATAGAGATATTATTTTATTAATCTTACTCATTATGAAATAGTCAAGGTTGATAAAAGAAAAAAAAACATTTTAAAATTCAGTATCTGCAGTTTCGAATTTATGATATTCTAAGATTTCATTGCTTAATCACATTTACAATAAGTAGATCTGAGTTATGACAAAGTTTGAAGTCACAGTGAAACAAAAAATTAGAGAAATAGAAAAAAAAAACAGTTGTCAGTCAACAACTAAAAACATTAAAATAAATACTGAAATAAATGTGTATGATATGAATATAATGCAAAATGTTTTTGATTCGTTTATAATCGAGGATTGTGAATTCTTTCACTTATTACAAGACTGCAAACACAAAATATTTGTACAAATACCTTATTGAAGGACCCATTCTGATACTGCATTTAAATGGTTTATGGTATTGGAATACCAACTCATAAAAATAAAACGTCTATGGTTCCTAGTTAATGGCGACTTTTTGCCAAACCAAAAAGATTAGAGCTCAATTTAAATAAACTGTAGCATATCTAGTGGATATTATCATATGGATTTTTATAATTTCCATTTGCCGTCATGTAATAAGTATACACTGAACAATTTTTAGAATTGAACACTAGTCTAGATATTTTTTGATCAAAAGAGGTCTTTGCTTTACCCGTTTGTTTGCTTGTTTCGCCGGGAGTTGTCTATTGTCTGTGGTCTACGTATTCATATTTACAATTGCCAGTGCTCAATGAATTCTTTAAAATAATTTGTAATTTAATTAAACTCCCTATGTGCAATTATCGAAATGATGTTTGGAATTATTTAATAGTTTAAAACTATATAGTCATCTATTTTTAAAATTCTAAACTTTGAAACTTTTCAACGTCTACTTGTGAGTAATAATATTCTACAAGTGAGAATAGACACCACAAACAATATTGTACATTTATTAACGACACAAAATTGCACCTTTTTCGAAAATACAGAAAACCTTGTACACTTGTATGTAACAATTCTAACAATATGTAATGATGCAAGAATCCAATCGATTATTCGGTTTACGCCGATTTCAACCCACTAGCCCTAGCAAAGATGTTTTGTAGTTACAAAAAACTATAACAGAAAAATCTAAGCTTGTCATATTTAAAAGAGTAATATCATTAATGTGTATTTACATATTTACATCTTAAATTTTAAGCGGCATTCTATTCTATAACTTAAGGGATGTAATGTTCAAAGAGACAATGTTTAGAATAACCCTTACTATAAATATCTTTAAAATTGGAAAAGAACACCCTTACGTTTTATACCCTATGGGGTAATTTGAAATGGATCAACAACAAATTTTACCTAACGGACGTATAGTCGAGGGCTATATACAGTTGAGTGATAGTTTATCGCGAAAATTTCATACAGCAAGAGTGCAGTTCTTTACTAAATCGAAAACATATGATACCATCGAACGATAAACCTTATCGAGTGTAAAGGTTCTATACGACACTATAGCTCGACAAACACTGTAGACTAGGGGAGCTGCGTGCCATATGAATTCGTGAGGCACACACAGCAGATGTCACAATTTAGTCAGCTACACATCTCCAGCAGGACGAGGATAGCGAGACACTCGACTGTACACAGCCCGAGGCCGTAGAGCGCTGCGCGAGCGAACGTCAGACGCGCAGGGCGAGGGCGAGGGCGGGCGAGACGCGGGCTGCGCGGGGCGGACGGCGCGGCGAGAGCGGCGCGCGGGTGGCGCGGCTAGCCGGACGCCGGCTCCAGCGCCTTCGCCCCATCAGCCGTCAGCCCCTGCTTGTGGCACCACTCCACGAAGTCGTCGATGAGGACAGGCCACGCGCCCTCTGCGTCGTAGTTGCTCATGCCGTCGTCGATTTGTGTTGCAAAGTCTAACAGCAAGTTCCATGTGTCTTTCGGTATGGATCTCTTATGGTGCTCCTAGAATTAAATTTGCACAATCATTTTATATCTTTATACCTATGCACAACTATATTTTGTAGGTAAGAACAATTTTTTTGTAATTAGTATAAAAATACTTTTCATTTCAGTACAGTCTATGTATTTACTACAAACTGAAATAAGTTTTATAACGGCAAGTTCTAAAAATATAGTAATGTAAAATGTCATTATAGCAGCTAAATAAATACGGAAATTATACCTACAATTAGATATGCAAGATAAACATGTTTTTTATGTGATTAGTATTTTTTTCAGCACTTACAACTCAATAGTCATAAGAGTATTGCTATGCTGAAGTTTTAACCAGTTTAATAGCTATCTGGTAAGATCACTTGTAGAAAATCCTAGACAAACTCCTTACTTAACCAGGTTTTGTTGAGGCATGGTATAACTCAGATTAATATGGTGCTTAGATAATATGTCTAGAGTTTTCTAACAGTGTGTACTTGTGTTTCTACAGATTCCATGATAATATGAATTT
Organism: Phragmatobia fuliginosa; assembly: GCA_932526445.1. NCBI lineage: Eukaryota > Metazoa > Arthropoda > Insecta > Lepidoptera > Erebidae > Phragmatobia > Phragmatobia fuliginosa. The sequence continues at coordinate 4,150,474 of OW052058.1, read as the reverse complement.
AAATTTTTGTTCATTCAAAGTTATGCCAAAATAATTATGTATAATTATACTTTAGTTTTGATTACATTATTTTATACCTCAATTATATACAGTGTAAAGCATTATTAAGAAAATAGATGTAATTATTACATTCACTTTTTAATACACTTATTAGCTTCAACCGTATGTTGACTGCCGCCTCGCTTGAACAGTGGTGGTTTATGCAACTGCTGTCTCAAGTTCGAATCCTAGGTCAGACCAAGTATGTGTATGATCTACAAATATTTGTATAATCCTACTATTATTATAAACCCGAAAGTATGTTAGTATGTATGTTTGTTGCTCTTTCACACTAAAACTACAGAATGGATTTGGATGAAACTTTAAAGTAATTTAGCTTATATATCAGAATAACACATAAGCTACTTTTTACTGCAATAATCGAGACACACGCGGGCGGATCCCCGGTCGAAAGCTAGTATGCATATATGAACAAAAAAAAGTATTCTAATCTAGCTTTTATTGTACAAGCTCTGCTTAGTTGAAGTTAGCTTTAAACCATAATAGCCACTATGTTTTAATATTTTTTAAGTTCAAAGTTTAATGAAAAATAAATAATACTACAAAAGAATATTACAAATAAACTTCAAAGGTTGTATGTATTCTATGTATATGTTTTATAATATGTATTTTTACAAAAAAATAAATATATTTATGTATTTTTATCAGTTGTTTCATACTCGTAATACAAGCTCTGCTTAGTTTGGGACTAGATGACATTGGGTGTAAAATGTCTGAAATATCTATTTATTAATGTGTATGGTGATTTACTCAATATGGGTCCAATTAGATTAAGTACATGCAACCATAGATATCAAACAGCTATATTTATACAAATTAAAAATATTGAACTGTCTGTAATTTCAAACAAATTTTCACTAAATATGTATGAAGAAAGGTGATCTAGTATATACTTCAAAAATTTCTTTTTTTTAATTTTGTCTATATAGTCCGATTTTGATCGGACTTGTACTGGCAGATAGCTGATGATCTAAGGAGTAACTGAGCCTACTTGTATGCTGTGGAGTTCAGTCCTTATAAGAAAATAATAATAATACATACCGTCAGAAATTTACACCATGCATCAAGGAATTTAAATCTTCCACGGAGCACAATATTCCAATAAGCTATGGCCATATCCAATTCGAGTCCTTTCTGGCCTGGATTCTTTGCATAATTGAATGTGAAATGATAAAAGTCTTTAAACTTATTTAAGTCCTTTATTTCAGCTTCAAATGATGGTAACTTAGCTTTTAATTTTTCTATACTATCAGCCCCGAGTTCTATAAATCCTGTTGTGAATTCTTCTCTAGTAAACTCGCATTGGACTGCCGCTTTACACTTCCATGCTATAATAAGAACTAGAATTGATTCAGGACTTAGATTAAGGTCTTCTAAAAACTTCATCACACCATCCACTGTGATCTTATTACTCTCTTGTTGGTCTCTATACTTAGTGAATAGCTGTTCTATCTTTTTCCTATCGATAGTTGCCTTTAGAGAGTCCTTATAGTACGCGTCAGGATTCTGAAAATAGTTGTCGCTTGCGAGGTCCAGTTTCCAATCATTCTGAGACAAACAGTATATCGCCGTGCTTTCGCTCGTCTGAGTAAATGCGACGAACTTTTTTACTTTGTCTCTCTGTGACGATTTTAACTTATTCTGTAAGAGAGTCATAGGAACGTCATATTTATAACCTGATTACTAGATACCTGTCATTGAATTTACGTATGAAAAAACAAATCACTTCTATTATCTTTCGACTAAGCTAATACTTTTTTTATGGTTGCGTATATATTTAATACGATTACTCACCATTTTCGTGAAATTTTATTTGTTTCTAATGACTTTCACTGTTATTTCGACATCGGAACCAAAGTGAAATAACAACCATAGACAACTTTCTAATTATTGTAGACTAAAAATTCTTGTCTTACAAGAAGTGAATTTCAGGTAGAATGTAGATAAAGTTTTAAGAAAGGATTAGTTGAGAACTTAAATTGACATCAGAAATGGAAAAACTTTCTTACTACCATATTTTTACAAGTACTAGGTACTAGAAAATTAGAAATAAGGTTTGGAAATGTGTATATAAATGATCTGGTTTATTTCAAGTAGTTCCATATGACCAAATAAAAACTTACATTGTCATTAAAATTAATTTATCTTTTATTCAATTAAATGAAAAATGGAAGCAAAACAATTAAGAAATAAAGTTGGTAGATAAAAGTCATGTTTGACAATTTTGTCAACGACATGTTCCATATTCGTTTCCTTTTTTTTATGCTATTTTCATGTAAATTTCAAGTATGGTGCATAGATCAGTACAATATTTCTGTGCTATTTATAGAATTTGAATTTAAATAGATAGCCTAGATACAAGAAGTTGGCTCATAATTTCAGAGTTCTATACCAACTTGTCATTCAAACTGTTCAACCTTCGATTTGTAACGCAAATTATGTTTTGATATGTAGGTGTTCTGTACTTCGTAAAGTCTATTTTCCAAGTGCAGTCACGAGTATTTCAAAAGTAATACTGTAAATAGTTATATTTAAATAATGTTATGAACAGTTATGACTTGTAAGATTTCACAACGAAGTTATCAATTGTCAATATTGTCATAAACAGATGATTGTGACGTTTAACCTATCCTACAGACAGAGTAATTTACTGTAAATATTAAAGAAAATAATTATACATTTCCACATTTATGTCATTAAAATGCATTTTGTTCTGTCAAAAGTGTTATTTAATCGTTCAAATCGGTATTTAATAAGGTATCTGAATACTGAACGTCCTAGAGTACGATTTGCCCCAAGCCCTACTGGATATCTACATCTAGGTGGATTACGGACTGCTCTGTACAATTATTTATTTGCTAAATCAAGGGGAGGCTCGTTCATATTGCGTATAGAAGATACAGACCAGACACGAAAGGTTGAAGGGTCTGTGGAGGCTCTTAAAAGGGACTTAGACTGGGCGGGCATTGAGTGCAATGAAGGGCCCGGTTTCGCTGGAGATTGTAGACCGTATGTTCAAAGTGAGAGATTGGATTTTTATAAGTAAGTTAAGAACGTTACATGTGTCATGTGACCTATGTTTGTTTTTCATTTGATGTTATTGAGAAGATGCCAAAGAATATCTGTAAACAATATCCTACTATCTCGATACATAGCCAAGCTCATTGTTAAATAATTGTCATGCCAAGAATTTGAAAAATATCATTCATTTGAAATCAAGAACTTTTCATTTTTTTAAAGAAAGACAAGAAAAGGTGGTTAAAATGGTTCTTAGCAAACACAATGAGATTTGGGAAATCTAATTAGACAGTTTTTTAATTTCACCATTAACAACCTATCCAGCCTTTATCCAGCAGAGGACTGCCTCTGCTCGATATAGGCCTCTCCAATTACACCATACTTGGTTCAATCTTGCGCTTATAGTTAATGAATTCATTTTCTTTTAATTGCATCTTGTTATTTTTTATATGCTATCTATTATTTTGATTAAAAGAACAAAAAATTAAACAAAGTTACACAAAATTTCTTAAACACATACATCCGTCATGAATATAAATGACTTTCATTATGATAAATTGTTTATTAGTTTAATTCAAATAAAATCATGGTTGAAGTTGAGTTTTTTGAATTTATTTTAGTCATGTGTTAAAATCTCAATGTTCTTTAGGGAACACATATCTACCCTCTTAGAAAATGGCACGGCATATAGATGTTTCTGTACTGAGAGAAGACTGAACATCCTCCGTAGAGATGCTATACGATCTCAACGTGCACCGAAGTATGATAACCGTTGTAGAAATTTATCCCATGAAGATCTAAAAGAGAAAATGGAATCAGGAGCTCCATACTGTATTAGGTTTAAGGTAACTAATTAGTATTATATTTACTGTTAAATTTTTTACAATATAAAAGTCAGGGTACATAGAATCACGCGCGCCGTAGAATTTTTGAGTGGTGCCCACACCCCACACAGAAGGGTACATCTACAAGCGGTAGGTGGCCCGAGGTGCGACGAGGTTCCAGGGACTTCCTTTCGAGGGTATACCTGGTTCCCCGACTCATAGTACCCGAGACGGAGTGCGGTAACGTGTGGCATCCGTGGGGATTTCCGCACGAAAAATAAGAAAAAAAAGGGTACATAAAATCAAAAGTATCATAGAATTACAAAAAATTGTGACTGTCTGTTTATAATCTCTAGAACGGCTGGCAGACAGCCGATGACATAAGAGGTAACTAGGGTTTTTTTTTTTAATACTTGCTTGGCTCGCTGCCCGCAGGACTCGGCTATTACGATAATAAAGTTAAATAAATATTTTGTAGTTTAGTTCAAGATATTAAGTTTTTATTTAAATGTGTGACCAACCTAAAAAAAAAGTTATAACCCTCAGCTAACGTCAGATTGCCAAACATTTGAAGACTTGATCTTTGGGAACATAGCATACGACGTATCGTTGAACGAGGGTGACCCAGTACTGATGAAGACGGATGGGTTCCCCACATACCATTTCGCCAATGTAGTCGATGACCACCTGATGAAAATAACGCATGTATTGAGGGGGGTGGAATGGCAGATATCGACGACTAAGCACTTGTTGATATACAGGTTTGTGCAATTCACTGATTTTTATTTACTGCCTGAAATCTTCTGTAAGTCAAGCTGGTCTTTTCACCTGTTCATCATCATCATCAACAACCCGTAATGTCGAACTTTTCACACAGTTCGACATTACGGGTTGAAGAGGAGTCTTAGGAGAGTATTAAGGCCATACGTCTCCACTCTTGCTGAGCTCGGCTTGAGGACTGTATATCATCAACATTCACCTGTTCATCAACAACCCATAATGTCCCACAGCTGGGTTCGGGTCTCCTCTTATTTGAAGGTTAAGGCCATAAGTCTCCACGCTGGCCTAGTACAGGTTGGGGACTGGCAAGACACGTTGTGGCTACTTAATTGGATGTTCGATGTATTTAAGCAGCACGAAGGCATCCAACTAAGCTTCATGACTATTATCTTATGATAACAACCGGGACGGACTGCTTAACGTGACTTCCGAATCACGGAAACACTCATAACATTTCAAGCCACAAACGGACACCCATGTAGGTACTGACCTCGCCATCGTTTCTTACACTCAGTAATTGTTTCCAATTACCTAAGGCCTCTTGGCAATGAGCGAAACCTGTTCAATAGTCAGAAATGCATTTTATTTTTATTGATCTTACCGATTGAGTATGACTTCTTTATACCGTAACCAAATTAAAGGCGGATGATGAATTTTTTGTGTTATATTCAATTATTCACCTTTGATGTTGTACTTCTCGTCGACTGCCAGTGTAGACTCGTAGTCTGTTTTAGAAAAGGTTTTGGTTTAAAAAACTTACTTAATTTCTTTGCATTTTTTACTTTTAAATTGAATTATATTTTGCTATCGATGGATCGACCGGTTTATGCCTCTTATTTGTCGTAACCTAAAACCACACAGTGTGACCTCTCTGCGCCTGTATTTGGAAGGGAGTATTTGTCGTAACCTAAGCTTAACCATATCGTAACATTATAGGCTATATTTCTTGTAGAGCATTCGGCTGGAATCCACCAAAGTTCGGCCACATGCCTCTGATCGTGAATGCTGATGGTTCCAAATTAAGCAAAAGGCAAAGCGATGTGAAAGTGGAAGATTATAGGAATAATGGTGAGTATTTATACTAAATACTGACATTGGTGAGATTTGCACAATTACGACAAAATTTTGCAGTTTAAAGTTAATTGACGTGACTGCACAGTTCGCAAAATGGCTTAAGAGGTCGCCACGTCGCTTACTATTGCTCCAAGTGTCGTGGTTTTAAATCCCACGTGGGATAACACTTTGTGTTCTGATTCACAATTTGTTGTTCTGAGTCTGGGTGTTCTTTGTGTTCGTTTTATGTGTGTTTGTAAAGACCCCTGCGACACAGGAGTTTATATTCCAAATGTGGGAGTTGTGTTGTTTTTTAAAAATAATCATTGGTCTAATGGTTTGCTTATGCGATTGCTGATCAAGAGGTCTCGGTTGCGATTCCCGGTTCGGACCAAATGTTTGTCTGACTCGCAAATATTGATAGAGTGATATGTATTTGTTTACAAAACAAAAATTTGTATGTTTATGTATTTATATCAGTTGTCTAGTACCCACAATACAAGCTCTGCTTAGTTTGGGGACTGGATGGCGTTGTGTGTAAAATGTCCGAAATATTTATTTATCTCTTAATTGTGTAATCAGTTCTAGTACTGCTCCCTACCAATCATGGCATCTCCTACTTGTGTGTCTCGGTGCAACGCTTTCCAATATTTACGTACCAATAGTATTACGTACGTACGTATAAATAACAGTTGCAGCGTGTGTTTAATATAATTGTTAAAACTTTAATATGATAGAAGAGTAGGGATACAAAATATTATTAGCCAACCGCACTATGACAGAAGATATAGCAACACGTGCCGGACTTGGAAGTCACAGCCTCAGGGTAGAGGAAATACGCACTAGAACGAAACGGTTCGGCTCCTCCATCTTATGCCGAGCAATCAAAAGCTGGAACTCACTTCCAGCTCACGTGTTTCCTTCGAACTTTGATCCTGGGTCCTTTAAGCGAGGCGTGAAAAAGCACCTCACTAAGCCGACATGCTTTATTGCCTGCATTCGCGGCAATGGTGTGTGGTTTCCCCCACTCTTGGATTCTGCTCGTGCTTACCATCAGGCAGGGTAGTCACTTTGGTAGGCTAAATATATATATACATAAAAAAAAAGGTTTTAGAATCACGCTGATTTCAACACGAATGGGCCGGCTCGACACGGGCAATACTACCCTCATACAGAAGCCAACCTAAAATGTCAGCATTCATGCTGTCTTTCATTGGTGAGTGTGAGACCGGAGGCCCAATCATTTTGCACCATTCTCCCGGCCTCCGACCTACAGAATCATCTCACTAAGCCGCCATAGTGTGGGTCACCATGCTGCATTGTGTGCACTCACAATGAGGATGGTGGCCCCTACTCCTGGATTCTACTCATGCTTTTCATCAGACGGAGTAGAGTCACTTTGGTCTTAAATATATAACTTACTATTTACAGGCGTATACCCATTGGCGCTAGTGAATTATATTACATTATCTGGCGGAGGATTTGATCATGTTCCAGGGTCCGGAGTAAGACTTAAAACGATGGAAGAGTTAGCAGAAGAGGTATGATTTATGATTTTGTTCTTTCTAAAGATTTCTTCTTCTATCTAGCCTTTATTCGCAAGATTAATTGGGGTCGGCTACTAGTTCAACCGGTTTTACCTGAATATCAGTTTATAAACGGAGCGACTGGTATCACACCTCCGCAAACCTGAGGGAGAGCTAAAATTCCACAGTTGAATTAGATGTCAGTATATTTTAGGGTATTGACGTACCAATAACGATTGCCATAGATGTTCATGACAACCGGGACCGACAGCTTAACGTGCTCTCTGAGACAAGGGCGTAAATCATCGCAAAACTTTCATACTCAGGGCTGTTATTAAGAATTTCCTATTAGAAAAACCTAACAACACTTTTGGCCCGACTCGGGATATGAACTCGAGACCTCTTGATCAGCAGTCGCATACGCTATCCACAAGACCAAAGATGTTTTTTCAAATACCTATATACATCGTTTGTTATTATTCAACTTCTAATGACTGGTTAAACTCAAGTATAAGCAACACCGAATCGGCAGATCGTATTACGATCTAAAGGGATTTTTATATTCACTATCCGAGGTATTCCCTTCCCTCCGGACCTCTGTAGTGAATGGACGTGTGTATATTTATTTGCTTGATAAATTAAATGAAATACGTATTTTAAAGTAAAATAAATTATAAAACAAGGAAGTTATTTCTCTAACGATATATGTAACGGAAAAGATATTGAAACCGTACTGTCTGATATAGTTTCAGATAAATAAGATCTCATCACATCCAAGTCGCCTTAACCCTGACTTATTAGCAGAGTGCAACAGATTAGAAATTAAACGAAGACTTCAGGATACCGTTTTATCAGATAATCTTGTAGCTGACCTCAAAAACCTGATCACGAAAACGTATCCCGGACACAAGTTAAATTTATCGGATGAACACATACAGACTGTTTTAAATTGGGCTGTCTCAAGAATAACCAGAATAGAAGAACTGGTTTCCAACAAATTTGGTTTTCTATGGATTTTGCCCACGACAAGAATTGACGTGGACCAACCTCTTCTCAAAAAGCTTCTTCAAAATTTAGAAGATCTGGAGAAATTTGATCAGAATTCTTTGAAACAAAATTTGAAGAGCTTTTCAAAAGCCAATGGTGTTAACTTTCCAGTGCTGATGAAAATGCTGCGATCTACGCTCAGTGGGCTTGATGAAGGGCCTGGTGTCGCTGAAATGATGGACTTGTTAGGGAAAACTCAATCTTTAGAAAGAATTAAAGCTATTGTTCGATAATGTATCGTTTCATTTATTAGACTTTTTAAGGTACTATCTTGCTGTTGTATTTCGTTGGTGAGTATGAGACCGGAGGCTCAATCATTCAGCATCATTCTCCCGGCTTGCAGAAGCCGGCAGAATGATGCAGAAACATCCGACCGCCATGGTATGGGTCACCATACTGCATTGCTTACCCTCACAATGAGGATGTTGACCCTTACTTCTGGATTCTACTCTTGCTTTCCAGGTAGAGTAATCACTTTGATAGGCTTAAATATAAAGAAACAACAAAAAAGCTTATCTCAAATACAAGAGTTGTCCTTCCTCAAGTATCATAGTATTTCCATGTCTTTCATTCGGAGGAACAGATGGACAGTATTGATTTTGAATTCAGAATAAAACTATCTAATAAAAATCTTATACGCATGAGCAACTTTGAACGCGTCTAAAACTGCGGGAAACTACTAGTAGATGCATGCCTACTTTTGTGTTGTGGTATTCTGACGCAATTTACTCCAATTTATTATTGACACGTTGCATTCACAAATGTCGTGTTACATCGACGCGCATACGTCACACGCTAAAAATAAATATACTCTGATGTGTTTTTCCAAATGCACTGAAGATTTGAAGGTCAAAACTAGAAACTAAAATTATAGTCTTCTGTTTCGGCACAATGTAAACCACTGTGAATGTGACATTACACTGTTGGAAGACATAAAGGAGTCACTCAAAGTGTTTCGAATTGAAGGCATCCATTAGTGGCACTATTCATATTGTGTCCGACTAAGAATACAGAGTGTCATCATCCCTATTCATCCCGAATCTAATTGGCACACACCATATATTATGTAGGCCTGTATTTCCCGCCCGTCTTTATATAGGACCGTTTTCGTTATTAAAGTAATAAAAATAAACATAAGGGTTATTACTCATTGTTCGGCTTACCTTCGTTTAATAAAATACTATAACGGTGTATGAGACCGGCTGTTTATTAGCCTTGTATGTAACGGGACAACTTTTATGACGACTGACACGCGGTCTCGTGTCTTGGAATCATATAACTTTAATTTGTACTTAAGCGACTTGTTTTGTGTTAGTTTCTGCACCTACGACCCACGTAGGAATGTAGTAAACATGTTTTTATAAAAGTTATTTCAAGTCTTTGAGAATTCATTTGTTGTACCTACTTAGTAATAGTTAAAAAAAAAATATGAAAGATTTGGCTTTATTCATCATCATCATCATCATCAACAGCCTTTAACAGTCCACTTCTGGATATAGGCCTCTCCTTAAAAAGGAGGTTTCTGCCTACTATACCAAGCTGGCCAGACTGGTTGGTTTGAAGTTTTCCTTCTCTTTGCATTGATGTTGTCTTTCGTAGTTTATCCCTTAGTCGCCTTTTACGACACCTGCGGGATGAATAGGGATGGTGACACTCCGTATTCTTAATCCGTCACCACACGAACAACATTATTACAAATAGCTTTGTGAAAAATATGGTGGGTCTCTTAAGTGTGTGATTTGTTCAGATCGACCTGATCGGCTATTGTTAGCGACAGTCAGAGACAGTAATTCGTCACTAAATATTATAAAAACAAAGTCCTCCCAAGCGTCCGTCTGTATGATCGAGATAAACTCATAACCTACTGCACCGAATTAAATGAAATTTGTACCCAGATAGTCTACAGCCTGAGAAAGGACTTGGGCTACTTTTTACCGCAATAACCGTCATAGACGCAGGCGGAGCCGCGGGCGAAAGCTAGTAATAAATAAATGCGGTATATTAGTATATAAAAAATAGATCGTGGTTATCCAGGCGTTGCGTTCTGTAAACTTGATATCAGTTTACTCTCATCGCCTCTGAGCATCAAGGCGGAAAAGGGGGGCATTTCCGGGCAGAAGTTACCGAAGGAATAGGGTTTCTTTTACAGTGCTGAGGTGTGTTTAAGTGCTAAAAATAAAACAAATAGATATGAGTAACAATTTAATTGATTGAATGCCAAATATAAATATTGAATGAAAATATCAAGTCCATATATTTTAGTAAATATATACTTCCAATCATATCATGTCATAATCGAGTCGGCGAACTCCTCCACTCTCATGAGAATTATTTTTTTTATAGATGAAAACGGTTGCACATGAAAAAAGGTCAGTAGGTTATATAAATGTATTCTAGATGGCCGCTATTCTTTTTTTTTAATTTTAAATCTATAACACCATAGATTTAAAATTAAAAAAAAAGAATAGCGGCCATCTTAAGGGTGCCCGCACACACACAATAATATTGTGACAATAATATTGTGACACACGGCCCCGCACACTATAATCCACAATAATATTGTACAATACAGCCCGCACACACACAATATTATCGGCAATACGTACTTTATTGCCAATATTATTGTGTGTGTGCGGACACCCTAAGAATATCGCGCGCTATTTTGTGTCAACTTTTAACCGCGCTATGTTTCCAGATTAAAATATTTATGAGATCTTGTTTTATTTAAATTTAATGTTATAGAAAGATTATTAAAAAGAATTTTTTTGTGGCAAAAAACACATCAAACTAAGATACAGATTAACATTTTTATATGTGCAACCTCTTCAACTACAATAAATAAAACTTAAAATAATTTGAGCAAAATTTTATAAACCTAATTACATAAAGAATTATCAAGAACTAATAATTTTCAATGTACTAAAGCAATTTAATATGACAAAATGCCATGAATTGAGTTTTTCCTCTATAGCCATTGAAACATCAAACATAAAAAGACAATATAATATCTAATAAACTAAAAATTATGATACACAGTCTTAAAAAATCACCAAAATAAAAACGAGTCGTTCTAACATAAATCACTCATGAACTAGTAACTTTTTACACGCTTTATATTAGTTTCACCTGTATGTTTGTTTGTAGCCGACTCCTTTGGGTGCAATTTTGACTCAATTTAAACGGCCAGATTCGTTCCAACTTTGTAGATTTATCGAGGACCGATGACAATACACTAGTTTGAAAAAAAAAACAAAAAAAAAATTAGTCTGTTTTAGTTTAGAAAAAAAATTCAATTAGAAGACTCGTACACTGAATTTGTATAATTTACGCAAATCTTTGGTACAGACTGACAAGCCTTTCGGGATTCCAAAAACAAAAACAATAAAATTGTCATAACCAAAAAGGCCTACTGTGTAGGTATACACTTTTCTCAGAGCCAATGCTTCTACAATTGTAACTCAGGCTTCACTTTTGACACTTAAAAGAAACGCGTGCATGGCCGTTACCAATCTCAATTTTAAATAAATATGGTTCTTTATACAATTAAAAAAACAGCGATACAAATAATCTAATAAGAATTATAACTCAGATGAGAGATCTCAAGAATTTAGTTAGCTAGATAAATAAAGCTCGATAGAATGTATGAGTCTTAATCATCTCACTAGGCCGCCATAGTGTGGGTCACCACGCTGGATTGTCGGCATTCATTTATTATTTTGTTTTGATCACGCGACTAAGTGTCAATCCCAAGGCAATCAAACAAGAGAATAGAGGCGACAGCGATTGTTGAACGAAAAACGTTTGCAACTTGGCTAGGGGGCTGTACTCCTAGATTCTATTCATGCTTTCCATTACGTAGAGTAGAGAAACTCAAGAGTCGTAACGGCCATCAGAATATAATTTTTTTCAAATAGGTATGGAAATATTACTTGAATTGAAAAAAAGAAAAAAAAAAAAAAACAAACGTCTAAATTCCGAATAAGTCTATACAAATACGAAGGTATGCCATCAAGACACAGATATAATAGCGAATAAACCACATTAATATTCATTTTAAATGACTAACTTGACCTTATGAAAATTAATTTAATTGTTATTAATAGCATTCTGTACTTTAACTCACAACTTGCACCAGGAACTTACTGAAATTACAATGACTAGATAACATAAACCTTAATTTTATCGTTAAAACTTTGATTTTGGCAAACAACCACGAACAATTTCTATGATTTCTTTTTTTAAAGATTTAAATAATGTATGTAACGAGAGAAGTCACTAACTAGACAGAGAAAACATAAATATCGACATTATTTTCAGATAAAAAAGTATAAGAGCATATTGACATTTTTTCGTGTTTGCGGCCAAAATTAAAATAACTGTACAAAATAAATACAACATCTAAATAGAAAAATCGAAGCGAAAATCGATGCTTATTGCTTAAATGGAAATCGTAAATTTACAAAGAGACTTAAATATATTGATATGATTACATTTATAAGGAAATCTTTTACATTGGCTGACTACTGGGTACGTCCAAGATGGTTAACTGATTGACAGATTATGACGAATTCGATAAATATTAATTACAAATTGTAATATTATTGTGCCATATTGTAATAATATTGTAACATGTCTTTGTATCGTTTTGAATATTCGTTGATGTGTGTGATTTAGTTTAAGTACCTAATTAAGAAAAAAAAATTAAAAAATAAAACAATTTAAATTGAATATGTTCATGAAATTAATTTTGTACCCAGTAAACAGTTGTTTTTAGTTATAAACACACTCAATTTGAAAACATTTCAAAAACTTAAAGCCAAAAATTATGAAATATTTATTTGCAGAATAATCGTTAAAATACAAGTATTGCAATACAAAAACCACTTACTTATAAATAAATTGTAAGAAATTCATCAATTATTTTCCAAATACATTAAGGTGCAATTCACATAATAATTATTTTTCGCAATTTCTTTCAAAATGTGAGCATTCGTCGAGGAAATTATATAACAGTAGATGTAATATCTAAATATATTTAATTGATAAGTATAATATAATATTTAGACAAAGGACATACGTATATATAATATGCGTTTTTACATGAAAGTGATATATCAATTCAATTGTAAGTGTATTTTAAAACAGACTAATTCTTGCACTGTTTTTAACTTTTCAAATATTTATCGTTTCTTATATAAAACACACAAAATCGACAAAAGTATTTGTGGGGCAGTTTTTCGAAGACAACCTCGTATAAAAACGCATATCTCTTATCATTTCGAATAATTCTAAATCATCTAAGGCATAAAATGTTCTTCTTATAGTCCACAGAGGAAATACTTACTAGATAAGTTTCGAGTTTATAAAAGTATTTTAATAAATATTCAATATAAATTCAAGTATAGATACACAATTTTATATACTTATGTACACTGGTACATATGTAACTGGTTTATTTGTAGAGATACATTATATAAAAACACTTATAAGGCAGATCATACAAGAAGAGGCGATCGCGTGATAGGATTGAAAGCCTAAAAGTAAATTACAAGAATTACGATTTATTTTATTTAGTGTACGTCACCAAACCAACGGTCTCACACTATCGCGATCGCACCAAAAACTCTTTGGTCCAATTGCATTTGCCGTTGTCGACAATAAAAGTTAGCATTCATCCCACGCGATCGTAGCTTTTTATCTAAAAGGTATAAAAAAAATAAGAGATCACATTTTATAGATAGTCTTAATAGTATAAGTAGGTTGTCTACCACAATGGGCAGACATTTGAAATTGCTTGTGTTTACAATAAGACACCTACAAGGGTTGTCTAAATCTACTCGACCCGACCGTCACGCCACTCAAACCTATACTAGACATCACCTTAATTGATTATGGGAAAGTCTAAATACATAATTATGATTTATTGCTCATTGTTGAACTTGAAAAAGATTTTTTCGATATCTGGCTACGAAATACGCATGTCGAGAAGTCGTAGTTATTGTGTTTAAATTAAGTATCTGGCGTTTATTTCATAAGATTTGTATTTTTGTGGTTGTACCTAATAATAAACTGAAACTATAGTATATGTACTTATTAAAGGCCGCTGCATACGTAACAAGATATTACCTCGGACGGGACGTGGACGTGGTTGCCTCGTTATAAACGGGGACGTGATGTAAATGCATACGCACCGTGACTGTGACTCGGATCTAACGTGCTAGTGTTGTTAACAAGGAAATATGGATTTTTTATTTCAAAAATTGGCTTTAATTGCTATTGACGTTCTAAACATCGTCGGCGACGATATTTAGCTTGTCCCGTGCATGCCACGTTCCCGTCCCGCCCGTGTCTCCGTGAAGTATGCATTTCCTTATACATTTTGTATGAAACGATGTTTGCAAAACTTCCCGTCCCGTCCCGTTCATGTAAAATCCCGTCACGTATGCAGCGGCTTTTAGCTTATTACTAAGAAAACACGTGTTTATATGTGGGTATATTTCATTTTCATTTAATATGTCGTGATTATTTAACTATGTAGGCATTTGTGCTAGACATTTGAATATGCGAGTGTCTATCAAGAAAATATTGCATTGTTATACTTAAGTAACTACTTTAATTGTTTAAAGTTTTAATCAAAATCTAGTTAATAATTGTACGACACTATTTTGTTGTTGATTAAAAATTCGATGATTAAAAAATATTTAAATTTTTGATCTATAAATTTCCCGCTAAAGGTACGCGTCCATTGGCCCGCACTGGACGCACCGCACGCACGGCACGCAACGGATTGAACGGAAATGCCTTGCTTATAAATGCAGGCGTTCGGTGCAGGCGGCGCGGATAGTGGACGCAGCACTATGTGAAATCATACAAAGCAAAATAAAATCCGTTGCTTGCGGAGCGTGCGGTGTGTGCGGTGCGTCCGGCGCGGGCCAATGGACGCGCACCTTAATGCGTCCATGTCTGTTATATTTCTTTTATCAACTTATAGTTTATCAAATTATGTTGAATCTTCTAGTGATTAATACTATTATTCGAAAGACATTTTTTTAAAATACAATTCTTAGATACATTTCATTTAAACTTTAAATAGCCATACAAATCGTTAAACTATTACGACATTTCTGCAGAAATATGGCAACTTTATAGAAATTGCACTTTTATTTGTAACTTACGACAAAATCCCAAACAACGTACTTCACTTAAGTTCACACAAAATATTGCTTGAAATAATTAAATAAAACATGAAAATAAAATTACCAGTGAAGCCAACTGGTTTCACTTAAAACAGTGGTCCCGATTGCGAACTCTTAAAAATTATATTTGAATTTAGAAGGCAATTTTGGTAACTTGTATACGATTTGTGTTTAGGTTTTAAATTGAAACGACAATACCCTTTCTAAAATATTTTTAACTATTCAAATGTGTATAGAACTTAATAAAGGGGATAAGATACATATATTTTGCAACTCTTGTTTATATAATATTGAAGTTCTGTTAATAAATTCATATATGTTATACATGTAAACTTGCTTTAGAATAAAATAACTGCTTGATACGTTTTATCAAGTTTCAGAACGAAAATATTTACATTAAGTCAAACATATAACAATACACAGTCAAACATAATATCGATTTAAAAAATAATGTACTTCCATTACTTTTTAAATCAATTTTTTTTATTCAAACTTTTCCTAAAACCTACCATTTGAATTCACCAGCCATATTTACGTGAAGTTATTGACATTAAAAATATTTAGTTTGCCTGTTCCATTTAATATATTTAAAAACGTATATTTTTCATTTTAATACATAAAGGAGTTATAAAAAGAGTTAGAATCAATAACTGCGCTATTGCTTAATCATGTTTTTTTTTATTAGTGTTCACGAGAACGTTGTTATTTTAAGAGTATTTTTAAGTCTTGTTAATACAGCGAGTAAGTGTTTTAATACCTTTTTGGTTACAAAAAGAAGTTAAAACTAAATTTTTTCGTAATAATTCTTAAAGAAATCGGTTTTTTGTTCGTTATATGAGTATAATCTAATAGAACTTGTGTAAATATGTTGTCGTCTGTATATTTTGTATCTGATCCTTCAGTTCTCAGTCTTCTATTTATACGAGAATGTCATTTATGTAGATTTTCCAACACGTATTTTTAGCCAGTACATTTTATATTGACTACCTCGTGTTCATTAACACGAACCCATGACCCCATATCATCGTAGGCAATTGAATTATTGCGTGAATATATTTAGTACATACAAGTTGACCGTTACGAAGAGCAATTTTAAATTTAGAATAGAAGGAACATTCGAGATTCTGATTGCATAATAAATATATCATTCGGTGATCTGTGATTTGTTTTTTCTTTCACACTGAACTTTTAAATGATCAAAAAACCTTATTAAAAAACATTTTTTTTTTAGAATGTTAATATCAATTAAAAATTGTAATTGGTTACATGTAGTGCAGACGAAATATTTGTTCATTTGGTTGAAAAATTCGATAAAAGAAAAATCAAATCACTGCCAGCATATTCATTCAACAATGGCCATCCCCCTCGGAGAGGCCTCGCCGTCGTCACTGCAACTCCTTAACCGCTTGCAGAATCCTCTTCACGTGTCCTACCTTAGTAACTCCTAAGTCCTTTAAGTCCCTCCGAGCGAGAGACAGAAGTTCGCGCCCAGTGACATCGTGTTTCGCAAAAGCTTCCGCGTATTCTCCCAGTTGGAGTGACTCGAGCCATGATTGGACTTCTTTGACGCCCCAGGTACGGACTTGGGTCGCGGTGTAGGTTGGCGTGGGACCTTCCGAAACGCTTCGTCGACCTCGAAGCCAGCGACTGGCTCCTCCTTTCTTTTGCACCTAAGGGTAAGAGAGGGGGGCATGAAAAAAAAGGGTAAATGATCATCTATAGGAATTTGGCATGCTCTAGTGTATGCACATTAGGATCTTTCGAGAGTATTGAGTGGGTTAAAAGCTTGCATGGTTTTGTTGCTGGTATAATAATATAATTATGAGTTCAAAGGTACAATCGGATACCGTCCAAAGATAATCGGCGATATGGTTTGGGGATTCGAGCGGGCGATAACTGGGAGGAATGTGATGATAGTGATTTCCAGTTAGTAATAAACACTAAATAACTAAGTATAGTCTCATAGCTATAGAAAACATAAGCATTAAGCATGTTACTGTTTTGATTTTTTAGTTTTAAGTTTTGGTATCATTTTTTTTATATATTTAAGCCTACTAAGGTGACTCTATTCTGCTTGATGGAAAGCATGAGTATAATCCAGAAGTAGGGGCCACCACCTGCATTTTGAGGGTAAGCAATGCAGCATGGTGAACCAAACCATGGCGGCCTGGTCGCCGGTGTCACACTCACCAACAAAATACGACAGCAAGAGTTCTGTCATTATTAGGATGGTCTTCTGTGTGAGCGATCGAGCCGGGCCCATTCGTGCTGAAATCAGCGTGGCTCAACTACTTATTGAACAAGAGTTGAAACTTTGCCAAGTTTGAATGTTTTTGATCCATTGAGAACTTACCTAACCTAGCTGTAAAGTTGTAACTGAATGTAAACTTTTAACCTTATAGGGCTTAGAGTTAATTCAATCGAGTATAAAAGAAGTCAAGGATGTTATACCTCGTCGGTGTGCAGGAAGGCGTATCCGTGTTGGAGCTGCGCCCGCGCCAGCTGAGCGCGGAGGGCACTCGCAGCGGCTCCCCCCGCGCCCCCTCCCGGGACACTTTCTACTAACTCGTGACAACTCTCCACCTGATATACACCACAGAGTATCAATAGGACTGATCGTATTTAAAAAAAATTTAAGCCTACCAAAGTGACTTTGCTCTGCCTGATGGAATGGCTTGGGTATAATCCAGGAGTAGGGGCCACCATCCTCATTGTGAGGGTAGACACTGCAGCATGGTGATTCCAACATGCTGCAGTGCCTACCCTTATGGATATACCATGGCGGCCTGGTCAGATAATTCTGCATAACTCTCCCAGCCTCCTGAGTATCAATAGGTTTATTGTTTACTAGCTAAGTCCCTTGGTGTTAACCGCGGTTTTTGTTGTAATTCGCGAGTAACGCCATGGAGTGAAGCTACTCTAAAAAAATAACCTAAATTACTCTTTATGTCACTAGTAATCTGTCAGTTGAAAGTCCCGTCAAGGTCAGCCGTTCCAGAGATTATACGGAGCAAACACATACAGACACTTCAATTTTAATTATTTATATGTATAGAATATTCAATGTCAGCAGCATCGTGTGATCCGACTTGAGAAATAATTGACATGAAAATATTTTTACGGGAATTAACGCGATCACTTATGGAGGGTATTATATACCTCTGATTTGAATGACGTTAAAAAAAAAGTTGTTTGAAAAAAGTAAATAGATTGACGTTCAACATAAGAATTGCTAAGATTTGAGATATTGAAAAATGGACTGTAAGCAAATATGATTAAAGTATATAATCCAACAATAAATTTTAGTGAAATTTAGTTTAGTGATGTGAACAACAGAATCTTAGACTTAAACTTTGCCTTGAAAGCCATTCGTTTCTGTATTTTAGATACATAACACGCAGAAAAACTAATCTACACATCAGATAACCCATAAACTTACCAATGTTGCAAGGAGTCGCCGAAGTTGTGGTGCGGGTATCAGTTTTCCTTCAGCGTCTTGTAAAGCGTCCGCTTGGGCCGCCACCCGACGAGCTACCTGCACACCAGTAGACACACCACCACAAGCTGCAGTTTCGCTTATACACGATAGTTTCACCTGGGAAGTTAGACATATACTTAATATAAATTCCCTCTTGCCTCTATGTCAGCTTGTTACGCTCACGCGGCTAATTCAATTTGCATGAAATTCGGTAGATAGAGATAGATTGGGCCTTGAAAAAGGGCATAGGCTTCTTTTTCATCATATGCGTGGATTGAGCCGAGGGCCAAAGCTATCATAAACAAATATCTATCCCATATTCTCTCTATAGGTGTCGTAAGGGTTGACTGAGGGAGGAAACTACACAGGGCTGTAAAGAGAATGAAAACTTGAAACATACCTTACATAAACCTGTGTGGCCAATGAGTTTTATATAATATTGTAATATATTATATTATACTGACTGCCTTGTTGGTCTAGTAGTTAGCGTATGCAGCTGCTGATCAAGAGGTCTCGGGTTCGATTTTCAAGGTTCGAAAACCAAATGTTTATGTGATCCACAAACATTTGTTCCGGAGTCTGGGTGTTTTCTATGTATGTATTTACAAAAAAAAGTTTGTTTATGTATTTATATCAGTTGATTTTAAAGGCTGTCGATGATGATGATGATAGTAAATGATACTAACGTGCTTAACAAGCGTGTTGACGTCATCGAGCAGCGCCAACAGTTGCGCGCTCTCGGCGGCCGACAGAGCGCCGCGCGGGCTGCCCGGGCCGCCAGCTGAAGAGGCCGACGCATTCTTCTGCTGTTGCTTTTCATCCCAAGCTCTATTTAAGTTAATCATTATTACACTTTTTGTATATTTATGGGAGCTATTCGGTGCTAGTTCTGTTGTTACTCTCTCTTTTTTTAGGAAAACCAATTTTAAAGTGGCTTTTCTTGTATGTATTTAGAAAACGATTATTTTTAATATAACATATCTAATTTTTGATTATTTTAAGTTTCGTTTAGAGAGTTTTTGAACAACAATTAACAACATTATCTACCAAACTAAAGTACTATTTTTTAATAATAAAAAAATGTATAATAAATAAACTATAACTCCGATTCCATCAGCGTTAGAAGAACTTTAAAATAATGATAATGATTTGGATATTATTTTCCAAGCAATGCCTCCATCAACTTGTAAATTTTTTTCATAACAATAGGAAATTGAGTAAAAAATCACGAGACATTATTTTAATTAAACCATTTTAATATATTTTTTTAAAGCGTCAGGGTAATAACAATAAAATAAAAAATTATAATCAGGGCTTATAAAACTTTTCTTTTACCAAAGTAAAGAGTCACTCTACTCTGTCCAATGGAAAGCATGAGTAGAATTCAGGGGTAGAGTAGTCACCATCCTCCTTGTGAGGGTAGGCAATGCAGACTACAGCTTCGGCTCTGAATATTCTAAGGATAAGTGTTACACAGCAATCCTTGATATCACAAACTGTCTTCATGTTTGTGTGTTAAGCAGTGCAATATTAACTAGCTCATATTGTTGTTGTCAAGGCTCTAGAGCCTCTACTTTCCATCTACCAATATAAAACAACCACCACTAACCTAAATTTCACTAACCTAAGACTAGTCTCAAGGGCTCTGGACCTGCAAAGCATTTGAGATCTATTCTTGTGTATGATTCGAACACATCCCGGGGGTTGTAACCACGCTTCTCCATCCACCTGAACTGGCACGCATTCTTCGCCCAATATGTTGATTTGGACAGCTCTGCATTGAGCGATTCTGTGCTTTTGTAAGTTGATTAGACGGGAGGCAGCCATCTGCGCTGAGCCGAAAACTGCTACGACCTAACGAACATTTATTAGATTAGGAAAATTATTAAATATAAACTCCAGTCCAATCACAGTCCAAAATACACACATGAAAATACATAAAACCAACCCAACAAAAAAATTATAATAAGAAAATGGCTGTGAAGAATTTTTTTATAAGAATTCTATTTTCTTGTGTCTCTTTTTTTATAACACAAAATTGTAATGTCTTTTCATACGATTACAAGGTAAAATAAAATTTATTTTTAGGTTTACCTTTTGATCGCTTTATTTTAAATAGATTTATATATAGCATCTAAAGTAAGTAGTACTCTGAAGTGTTATCAAAGCCAGCCTATTTTTACTAAAAAGCGATATTTTAAATTGGCACTCAAAGGCTTCATCATTGTAATGATTTAAGTATTCTTATAGTGTTCCAAGAGTATTTAATATAGTCTACAATATTGGCGGGCTTATTACCTTAGAGATAGATAGATAGATAACTCTTTATTTGCACACTAAATTACAGAGTTATAAGAAAGGAACACAATGCTCAAATATCGAGTGTACAAAGTGCGGCCTTATTGCTAAAAGTAATTTCTTCAAGGAAGCTCAGAGGTTAGTCTTTGTTATGTGTTTAGGTGTAATTTAGTTATCCGTGTGATAACGGATAAAAAAATAGATGTATTACCATCCTTATTCATACAATTATGGCAATGAGTTCGTAAAGAAGCAAATTACGCTAGACAACATCACTGTAAAGAGAAAGATAATTTAAAACAAACCATATACCAACCCGTCTGGCCAGCGTGGTATTGTAAGCTGGAATCTCCTTTGTATGGAGAGGGTTATGTTCTATTCTTAGACTTTCGCAACTTTTACACATAATCATGTTTTTTACTGTATACGGGACTTATTCGCGATATAATTAAATAGGTTACGATGATAAAAAACCGACAAACAAGTCTGCCATCGCAGAGCACCTGCTGGAATTAGGAACGAACCACAGATCGTAACTATTTTCGTAAAATACTATGTGAAGCGGTTGAAATCAAAAAACATAGAAATTTCAACCGGGAAGACGGATACCGACTATCAACATCATGGAATCCAGTCATCAGCGGGTGCAGTCAGCATTGGAAAGATAAAACAAGGTGTCCAGATGTTATAGGTGTGGTGTGTAGGAGTACCGACACTACAAGAAATCAACGCGATCAAGTGCGGGTAGATACAACCTGCACATCACGAAGGCGACGCTAAGCTTACATCAGTCTACCCGTGACCACGAGCGGTATAACCCGTTCGAAACGCCGGAAAGTAGAAGGTATCGTAACCTTTTTAATCTTAATAAGCCCCGCATACAGTAAAAACATGAGTAGGGTTATGTTCTTCAGTAGAATAATAAAGGCATTTCATGCGTTTTTATATATTTAGTAACGTTTAAGTATATTTATCAGAAGTCTGATCATACAGAAGTTTTTACTGACCTCAAGAATCCGATCATCAAATGAAGGCGCCAAAAATAAATCATCACCTCTCGTGCCTCCCCAAAAATTGGTACCTCCCATGAAAGATGGGATATTCAGCACCACAATACCTTGAAGTTCTGGTAATGGTATTCGCTGTCCGTCACATTCCAGTTGAACCCGCTGGCCCAGATGCCTAGAAGAATAAACTTCTTTGTCATATATCAATCAACTCAAAGGCTCAATCAAATCAAATGTATCAATCAACTAATATGTTAACATGTGCCGGCAGTGATCTGTAAGCGTACCTGTCATAAATAAATAAATAAATAAATATAAAACTATACGCATGGGATAGGTATGCTTTGGAACATAAGCTGGTGGGAGCTTAACAGAAAACATGTGTCGATTAAATCGTTCGTTGCAGAGTGTGTGAGGATATCGGAGACTCCCAAACTTGTGAGGATATTTAAAAGTCGGTACTTGTGAGCAAGTTGCAAGAGATTTGAGGATCTCCATGAGGTAAGCGTATTTGTTTAAAATAAGTAAATAAATAACTGCGGAACCTTACGCTAAACTTGGCCCGGAATTCTTGGTAGTTTTAACCTTAACGCATAAATTTTTACAGACTTTGATTAACTTTTCTCGAAATGAGAGCGTCTACGAAATATTTTCTTAGAAACATTCACAGTAATTGATTATAATTATAAGAAAATATGTTGTTGCTGTAGTTATACTTTGTTGACTTTTACTGATTGAAATATCCATTGATGTATTAAAAAACCCAAGATACACACTCAGCGTCTCAAAACCGTCCTCATAAAATACGAGCACAATTGCTCCTTTTTCAAATAATACGACAAATTTCAATGGCGGCTTTTTCAGTGTGAGAACGACTATTACACAACCTTTTATTTTAGTCGCATAATCCAAACGACCCTGTTCTTATTCAAAACTTCGGTAGTAAAATTTGATTGGTCATGGTACACTGCTTTGTAATAAAAACTTTAACCAATGCGCGTAAGGTTGAATTTGCAAAAGATATGTTTATAGCATAACTAAAACTACCCACATTGATATTTTTATACATCAATGACTAAGTGGGACAGTTTCGTATGCCGCTTTTGTTTGAGACTGTGCATCTAGGGTTTTTATATATCAATGGAAATATCTCAATTGACGTAAAATAATTTCTATTTCTATTACTTTGAAATGAAATTGAATATAATTTGTAAATATTTATTTACTTTCTGGTAGCTCAAGCCTCAGACCGCAATACTTTTAGCTCAATGGTACTTACTAGGTAGGTAGTAGGTATTATATACTTTGCCGCCTTCGCTTACGTGAAGTTTTTTTTTACTCACATCTTTACTTTGTCCAAACATAAAACAGCCAGTTCACTATATGACCCTGAGTAACATAAAGTTCTAATTTCAAATAATAATTACCTGTATGTCCTGTTCACCCACTCTTTGGAGCCAAGAACTCCATACCACATATAGTTTCTCGCCCTCGATCGGCACTTCTGCGGATGCTCCTCTCTTTTATTGTGAAAGTCCAAAGTGATCTTCGCATCGATTCCAATACCAAAATAATTATTCATTACTGCTTTCTCATAGAAACCTTCTAGAAGAGTCTCATCTGGGTCCATGAGGGGGCTTACTGCAGCGCAGAGAGCATCAGCATTTGCTAGGAGACATTGGCTAATGAATCCTTGGGTTACATGTGGCCAAGCTGGCAATTGGACCAAGGGATTGATGATGGGGAGTTTCTTGTTCGGTTCTTTATCGCTGTCAGATTTGGAACCCGTAGTCTGGTTACCGCCACCTTCCCCCCATATTGATGATACAGACGTGGATAATCTAAAAATAATATTAACATTATAAAACACGAATTTTACGTATGAAGGTGTTAACATTCATTTTAATTGGAGTCCATAAGTTAACGGATTTCCAGGAAATGTATTATTACAATATAATTAACGTGATCGCAGCTTGTTTTTCTCAATTATGTCTGGATGACTTAGAAACGTTTCCAATTAAAAAAAATAATGAAATCGCTTTCCCAGAAAACAAAATCTTATTTTTTTTCTAATAGCTTCGAGCGGATGAAATGCCTTAACGAACCTTCAAAACGTTCTAGATACAAAATGGTCTGATCTCACTTGTGATAGAATAATAAATAAGTGAAATGTCGGAACATTGATATGTGACAAAATGAAGTAAATAAGTTTGTTTATTAAACTGCCTTATTACTGTAAATAAAAAGAATACTACTACTAGCTCTCGTAATTTTTTATCACGAGTTATAATATAGTATATATCCTCCTAACCATTATTCCCAAGTTTATTTGGGGTCGGCTACTTGTTCAACCGGTTTTACCTGAATTTCAGTTTTTCCACGGAGCGACTGGCATGGGACCTCCGCAACCCTAAGGGAGAACTGAAATTCGAAGATTGAACTAGTTGTCAATATATTTGAGGGCACTGACTTCCCAATAACGATTGCCATAGATGTTCATGACAACCGGGACCGACGGCTTTACGTGCACTCCGAGGCACGGGCGTGAATATAATAAATAAATAAATATTTTGGACATCTGACACACAACATCATCTAGTCCCAAGCTAAGCAGAGCTTGTGTTATGGGTACTAGACAACTGATATAAATACATAAACATACTTTTTTTGTAAATACATACATATTATACATAGAAAACACCCAGACTCCGAAACAAATATTTGTGAATCACACAAATAATATTTGGTCCGACCCGGGATTTGAACCCGAGACCTCTTGATTAGCAGTCGCATACGCTAACCACTAGACCAAATAATATAGTATATATATATAGTATAGTATAAACACGTTGCACTGTTAAATATATTTTTTTTAGAAACAATTAGAACATTAACTTACTTGTCAGGTTCTCCAGGCTTGAAAAGACTCCCGCATGAAATTCGCCTGGTAGCTGCAGGGGAACAACTCAAAAATTTACCGTATTCAGAATCTGAGCCTGAGCCTAACAGCTTCGGGTTATCAGACTGCCGTCTTTCTCTTGCAGTTCCTAGGCTGGGCTCTGGTGAGTTGACACTTAAGGTATCTGTTCCCTGATCAAAGATGTCACTTAGTACTGATGCCATTCGGCTTGGACAAGTCTTCAAGCTTTTCTTTTCATCACTATGTGATGGTGAGGGCGGTTCTACAACCACACTCACCTGAGGAAACGGCGACACGTCATTATTTTGAACGAGAATCTTGGATGTTTCCATAACATTATGAGTTTCATGACATTTCTCTGTTACAGTTTCCTCACGGACCTTTGGTATTAGATGTATCAAACTGACATCTTCCGTCACTCGTTTTTTTAAACTCTTCCTTAGCTGCTTTTTGAAGGATTTCCGTGCAATGTCATTACCTTCTTCGAAATGTGCTAAACTGCAATACTTAATCTGTTCCTCTACCTTCGTTGCATTTTCGATGTAGAATACTCTATTTTCAAAACCGAACTTTTCAACCTCTCCTTCCTTCGGTTTTTTTACCTTCGATATGTATTTCATTTTTGTTTCCTTGTTCTTCTCCAAACTCGGATTTCTACTATCCATTGCAATATCTGATACAGTGTCCGATGTGAATAAAGTTGTTTCATCGGTATATGTTTCATTTTCTCCATTCTTTCCCATCATTGCCAATAGAACATCTTGTCCGAGCATCGAGCTAATATCATCCATAATTGACTCTCCATGCAAGGTCTCAGAGTTGATGCAAGTTGTATCAGATGCTTCGGGCGAATCGATATGTCCGATACACTCTGATTCTTCAGTCTCCTCGGGCTTACCTTCCATGATTTCTGATATCAAACTAAAGTCATCGCTAATATTGGACCCTTCAGAACTACTAGCTTCCCTCTCAAAGTCTATGCTTGATAAACGTCTATCTGGTGTAACCTCACCACTCGCGTAGGCAGCCCTCGTATTAATCTCATATTGTACGTCATCAGTATTATACGGTCTATCGATGTCTATAATAGTCAATTGGTCCGATTCATAAGTTTCTCCCTGTATTATCGAATCTTTCTTATCACTATCATCGGAGACTATTAAGTTAGGTATAGTAAGACTACTGCTAAATGTAGTGGCGTGATCAAGATCGAGTCTTGTTAGGTTTTTGCAGGAGCTTGTGTCATAAGAGGAGAGGTTGGAGAGTGAGAGTCTATCTTGGGGTGAGGCGGAGCTAGCCTTACTTTGGTCTGGTTTATCCACATCTAAGTTTAAAGTGCCCGGCGGGTTTGAGCTTATTAATTTAACTATGTCTTCATCTACATCTGGAATGCTTCAAGGAAAAAGAAATATTCGTCAATAATATGTAAAAGTTATTGTAAAGTATAAGTGTCTGACAATATATATTTAAAAATTAATAATTTACTTGTCAGGATGTAAAGAAGCCGCTGACACGGCAGACGCTGCCGACGACCTTCGACTGTCGGCAAAAGCACGTGGCACAGGCAGTGCTGACATTTCAGACGCAGGTGCCGGCGTTTCAGCACCTTCAACCGCGTAATTGCCAGCACCCGTATTGGTGCCTGAACTATCACAGTTATCACAGCACTCGTCGTGAGACATGCCCTGCAGGGAAACCATTTATTATGGTTTTGGAAAAGAAAACTATTATTCTGTCTTAAGTAACTATTCGATTCGTAAAAGAACAATTATTGCTCATAATTAAAAAATACTAATGGAAAACTGTCTACATTGAATACAAAATAGAAGTGCTTGAAGGTAGCTCAAGTTATTTAAGGATAAAACATAGTGTAAATATTGAAGTATTTGTTCCACAAAATATGTAATAAAGAAATGAGCTCTCTCGAAAGTCTTGACTAAAAAGTTTTACGGTTCGGTAAACCGAAGTTTTTATTGGCGAAGTATGAAGTTTTTCACTTATTACATCGTGTGGGGAAAATTCTGTTCAGTAGGTACCCAAATGGAGACTAATAGCCGTTGTCACTTAAAGAGGTTAGGTAACTCTTAGTGATATTTTCGTTTTCACCAACCTTTAGGGAATACCTAAGTGCTTATATTACTCTTAAATTTTTGGGGGCTACTAGTAAAAGTGGAAAGAGAAGTATAGTTAGTGAAAACGAGCATTAGAATCGATCGGTACGACGAGATAAGTTTTAGCTTAACCGTGATTTCTCGTGATTTTTTGATTTGATTGATTTCTCTTAACCGTGAGAGTTTGAGAGTGATACTATATAAATTTTAATTTGTTTTCAGTCCGTTTATTATCTAAAACTGGTTACCTGTGGGTATATTTGCGTAAGTGCCCGTACAAGTGACCTGAGTGCCTTCCGTACACTGTCCGCTCGGCTGGCCAGCGCACATTCGCGAGCCGCCCAGTTTAGCTGCTCCTGACAAATGGAATGCTAAGATAAAATACTCATTTATATCAATTGAAAATAACCAGCGCGGTTTTTCAATATAACACACTTTTTTTCTCATATTACAGCCAGTAAACATGAACTTTTAATATTTATTCCATTATATATTTCACCTAATTTTTCCACACGTTTTTGTTACTGTGTGAAAAATTGAGTTATGATTGAAAAAATATTGCAATTGGAATAAAAAAGAAAATAGTTTGCTACATGTAATCTATAATTACCTTTTCAGTCTTTTCAATGCTGCCCTTCTCGGCGATTGGTTGTGCTTCAGGTTCGCTATCACTAGTCGTCTCAAGTGGCTCCCAGGACCTAGGACATTCGTGAACATTAGACTATTCCTATATCACGATATACCCTATAAAACAACATGATTAAAAGTTCTTAATCATCAGCAAGGACCTCTTCTTAGGAATGATGTGCCTCCTCGGCCGTTTTAGGGTTTGTTACAGTTTTCCTTCTCTTTGCCGTACAGTTGTATTGGTAGTTTGGACCCTTGAGATAAACTGGTATCACCAGTATCATGAAACGTGTGTAGTGTATACTAACTTGCACCGTATATGGTCGTGCGCAAGGTGCACTCTCGCGTGCAGCAGTAGCGAGACAGCGCGTCGCAGACGGTGCGCTGCCCGAGCAGCTCCACCTCCCGCACGTTCTCCTACAGCCGCCAGCTGCAGACATCCCGATTTTAGGGATGAACTTGCCATACTGTTCACTTCACCAGCCTGTATGTTTAAAAACAGTTTTTATTCATCCTCCTCCGAGCCCTTCCAAAAACTAAGTTGGGTTCAGACTTTAGCCTATTATACCGGGGGCACTACTACCCTTGCCCTCACACAGAACACCATCCTAATAATGACAGCATTCTTGCTGTCGTATTTCGTTGGTGAGTGTGAGACCGTATCTGACCAAGCCGCCATGGTATGGGTCACTATGCTGCATTGCTTACCCTCAGAATGAGGATGGTGATCCCTACTTCTGGATTTTATTCATGCTTTCCATCAGGCAGAGTACGGTTACTTTGGTAGGCTTAAATATATAAAAAAAATATGATTGGACTTCGAATTTTTAGTGAAGTGACTTCTATGGAATGATGCAATAATGAAAATGATTGATGCTATGATATTCTATGGATAGACTACTGTCGGACGATTGCTTCAGTTACAAACTTTATGAAAAAACATTATAGCAACCGGGACTGACGTTTTAGCCTTTTCTCCCAGGCGTGAAAGGATGGCAATCGACTCAACTGACTGCCTATTATTACAATATGTTGTGTTACCATCTTAGTTACCCCTAAGTTTTAAATAAGCTCTACGCTCAATAACATGTGGTTCTTCAAACTCGAAAATAGTATATTAAAATATGAAATATGGGCCCCACAGCGCTTACCAACTGGTAATGTGAATATTTCTGCATATAAATGCAGATATTGAGCTTGGAAACGTTACCTGCATTATGTCCTGTAAATTTTTGAGAAGAGACGTTTCCTCGACAAGATCTGGAGGGACCGGTGGAGGCGGAGGAGCAGTCAGTGCACGTTCGAACGTCATTATTGACCACCTGCCAGAAAACCAATTTAAATTCATGATTCAGATTCTATTCATACACAGGATAGTTATATATATATGTATAATTTAGATATGTTTGTATTCAGAAATACGTAAGTTTGTCAGTAAACTGGTTACATTAAGATCAGGCTTGATCTAGTTTAGTATCTGACGGTTGTGTTTTAGAATTAAGAAGTTATTACCTATCTAGCATCTTTGTAGAGGCCCTCTCGTATCGTTCTATGAGCTGCTGTAGATTAGCAGCATCATCACAAGAGGCCCCCCAGCCCAGCACTCGTGCTAGATCGTTCCCCGTTCCCAAGGGAAGCACTGCCGTTTGAACTTGACGCTGTTAAAATAACAATGAAATCATTTACCAAAATAAAAAGGAGTTTGGTAGTTGTACATATTTATTAAGAATGATAATTTAATAATATGTTATGTGTTGGACTTATAATTGCCGATCGGAGTACCTTAGTTCTTTTAACTCTCTTATGAAAGGTTAGTTGCAAGTAGAATTCCAAAACTCATAGCAATATTTAGCATGGTGCTAACTCACTTGATATAATCTTTATTTGCATGCTACACACGAGTATTTACTGCATTTAGTATTTTACCACATACATATAAACCTAGAGCAAAATTGATTTCAAAATTTGGAATCCAACTTTTAAATTACTTACGTGCATATCCAGTTTGTCAACTTCCTGTAGAACCCATCCGACAGACCCATCACCTGAACACACAAGTACCCTCAGCGGCGCAAAATGTCTGAACAATCGTAATCCTAGACGGGGTCCAGCCCCACTTAATTCGAACACCTGCGCCGGGTTGAGAAGTTGCTTAAAGCGCCTTAGAAATTTAACGCCTTGATTATCACCTATAAGAACAAAACCATTTATAAGCATACATTATTGAACAGTTATTAATTAAACCAAATCAGAAATATGTATACCTGATTTAGAATTAACGAACACAATAAGGGGTGATGCATTAGCAGGTCTGTCTGGTACCCAGGCATCGTCAGGGCCGACAGAGTGCAACCTGGTGGGTGGTACAACTGATGCCCGCGCTGGACCGAGCGTGCATGATGCTCGCCAGCTTGGCTTGCATGCTGCATGCACGCATTTGCGACACCATACGCATCTGAAGTCTTGTAGTCTGAGGAAATAATTTTCAAGTTAAGGTATTCATAATGCATAGGTACTTCATTTTTATTTAAGAACGACAACTACAACAAGCAAAAAGTTTTATAAGTTACTTTAAAGAATGATTTATGACTAGCTTTTACCCGCGGTTCCGCCCGCGTGTAAGTCCGTCATGGCGGTAAATAGTAGCCTATATGTTATTCCAATATGTAAGCTATATTATCGTGACCTGCTGGACCGATATTAATCAAACACTATTAACGAAACTGGCTTTCAAACGAAAAAAAACCGCATTGAAATCGGTCTATCCGTTTGAGATCTACGATACGACAGACAGACACACACAGATAGACATCGACGTCAAACTTATAACAAACCTCTTTTTGCGTCGGGGGTTAAAAATACTACAACATCTTAGAATAATTACACATAGAAACCTAGTCCTCGCGCCCATTTTGAACCACTTTCATTGGAGCAGATAATCTATTGGAAGATTTGAATTCGTTAAAAAAATAAACATCGTATTATAACAACTACATTACCATACCCATACTTTACCACACATAGCTATTTATGTATTATTGCCAATAAATAACAAATGATTATCAGCGGCCGAATCATTTCCCTACTATCGGGAACTGGACCTTCTCTGACAACATGACTCAAGTGTATGTGTGCGTGTCATCGAGCGTAAGCCTGTGTGAATCGGTTTAGTGCTTCCCTTTTGATACAGCGCTTGTATGTAGACTATCTTTCTATGTGTAATTATTGGGTTTATAGACTCTTTATTTCTCATAAGAACAATTACAGTTCACTTACATGAGATACAGTTTATAATTAAACAATAATTGTCATCTTGTGACGAAGCATACTCATTACAATAGGTTTAACGGCTATGAATATACAATATATGTATAAAGGCTAATAACAGTTACACTAATTAAAAATATTCTTTCGGTTTGCTAAAGTAGGTAATAGAATGTAACAATAAAACTGGCCAGTCAATATTTCTTTCACTAGGATACAACTCAGTAATAATAATGTGATCAAATTGTTTTAAAACGTTGAAATATTAATTATACATTATATATTCTAAGTACAACATAGAATACAATATGAAAAATTGAATAAGTAAAAAAAGTAGCAGCCAAATCAAATTACGTGAGAGCTTAAGATTTTTTGAGTGTTCTATAATTCATCCTTTTATCGCAATTTAATATTACATAAGAATAATAAATCCAATAATACGAAGATCCATTTCAACGCTTTATTTTCGAGCAAAATCGATTTGAAATGAAAGTAGCACTTAAACCCAGCGAATCCTTGCTGTTTGATGTGGAATCGAATTGATTCCATCGATATAGTCTTTTAAGGCTTAATATGTAATATATCTCATTAGTTCTCAAAATGGGTTGTCTGGAGACCATCCAGGTTGTAGTACCAGGTTAACGTGACCGTATTGCATAGAGCTTCAAGCTGACAACTGGCAGCCCAGGATCGAATGGAGTGGCGTTCTCTTGTGTCGGAGGCCAAGACTCACTTTGGGTCGCTGAGCCAACGGAGTAAGTAAGTTCTCGAACCCTAATACTTTAGCCCCTATAGATATAGGCGCTTTTAGTTGAAAAAACGCTGGGTATAAAAATGAAATAAAATACTAAAAAATCCGCGGTATTACCGGCGGTTAAAAACAAAAAAAACCTCCCCTTCCTCTTTATGTCATCAGCAATTATTAGTGTATTGCCATTGTTAAAGTGGGTCAAAATCGCACCCAAAGGAGTCGGTTACAAACAAACATACAGGTGAAGCTAATATAAAGCGCGTAAAAAGACACAATTCGTGTTGTCTTGTTTCGTTGGTGAGTATGAGACCGGAGGCCCGATGATGCAGTAGTATTTTACTAGGCCTCCATAGTGTAGGTCACTATGCTGCATTAATTGCTTTCACAATGAAGATGGTGACTCCTACTGTATGTACGTAAAACATAGGTAGGAGTCATCATGCTTATTGTGAAAGTAAAGTGTGTGAATACATTCCCTAAGTACAGATTACCATATACTCAAACTTCTCGAACTCCAACAATTGGTTCGTTACTAGTTTATGTAAAATAGGCAGTCAGATTTTCCTTAGAATTTATTATTTATCTATAAAAATAAATAAAATTGAAATGTCTGTGATAAATAAATATTTGGACATCTTACACACAACGCTCACTTGTCCAAAACTAAGCATAGCTTTTATAATGGGTCCTAGCCGTACTTAAACTTACTTTATTTCTTGTAAATACATACATATCTACATAGAAAACACCCGAACTCCGAAACAAATATTTGCGGATCACACTAACGTTTAGTCCGACCCGGGAATCGAACCCAAGACCTCAAACACAGCAGTTGCCTACACTACCACTGCGCCACTGAGGCAGTCGAATATATGATATCAAATGAACAGTTTCAAAAAAAGCAATAAAAAGAAAACAATAAAAAAAACCATTAAAAATATCTGTTGTCTGTCTGTCTGAAAGGGTTTGTTCCGGGTAATATCTAGAACGGCAGGGTCGATTTTGTCGGGACTTACATTGGCAGAAAGAAATAACACAAGGAGTAATTAAGGATATTTTTTTAGACACTAAACTCAGCAACGTTAGTCCCGAATTACAACAATAAACGCGAGCGGGACTCAGCCAGTTAATAAATTTAATTTTCGAATGCTCTTTTCCCAATTCGCGCCTAATGAATTGTCAGGCGCCATCTTGCCGCGTCACATCTACTTCATCACGCCAATTTTATATAGTAACGTTTTAATAGTCGTTATTTAATAATATGTAACACAAAACTTCGAGGCTTCGAGAACATTTAATTTCACTTTACCTACTTTATAAATTATTTAGAAAACATTATTACATAACAAATATATTGTACTGGAAGGTTATTGTTGAATCTGTTACGTTCGCTTTGAAATTCGAAATATAAAGGTCATACAAGTAAATTTATTCATGTGTGTAGACACCGTCTAAATTTCAGTACCTAACTACTTTGTTACTACTAATGTTATAGCTACTTGTTACAACTTAAAGCTTAAGAAACTTTAA
Organism: Phragmatobia fuliginosa; assembly: GCA_932526445.1. Lineage (NCBI taxonomy): Eukaryota > Metazoa > Arthropoda > Insecta > Lepidoptera > Erebidae > Phragmatobia > Phragmatobia fuliginosa. The sequence continues at coordinate 4,116,984 of OW052058.1, read as the reverse complement.
CCTGAGTACATCAAAAGTTATAAAATTTACTAGCAGATGTTATAAGTTTTGATGTACTCTGGCTGGATGGCTTCACTCGCTTCTAAGGGTATGATATAGATAGATGTTGGACGATTCTCAGACCTACCCGGTACGCAAACAAAATGTCATACAAATCGGTCGGAGTTCGGTAACAAACACCGTGACACGAGAATTTTGTAGTTATATTATTACACCAGCATTCGCCCGCGACTCCGCCAACGTCCATGTAGGTTATCGCGGTTAAAAAGTAGCCTATGTCCTTTAACAGGCTTTGGATTATCTGGGTATAAAACATTTAGATCGCTGCAGTGGTTTTTAAGTTTATCGCGAACAGAGAGACGCGGCAGAGGACTTAATTTTATAATATGTAGTGAAATAGCCAATGTTCGATACGATTCTATTGACACATCATTGATTAAAATTGGTTCAGTAGTTTTTAGGTCTACGGTACAATCTATAAAAATACATAGTTTACCTTCGTGTGGTGACGGATTAAGAATACAGAGTGTCACCACTCCTATTCATCCCGCGGGTGTCGTAAAAGGCGACTAAGGGATAAACTACGCAAGACAACATCAATGCAAAGAGAAGGAAAATTTGGAACAAACCCTTTACCAACCCGTTTGGCCAGCGTGGTATAGTAAGCCAAAACCTCCTTTCAAAGGAGAGGCCCATGTCCAGCAGTGGACTGTTAAAGGCTGTTGATGATGATGTAGGTACAGTGCTTCTACAGTATACACTGCTGCTGTTTGCAGATAGCCCCCTCTTGAATGCTAACCCTTATGTTCGAACATCGGGATCGTCGCGGTACTATATCGGTCTACTTTTGCTAGGGCAACAAATAAAAGCAGCAAAACCCTATACCAACACGTCTGGCCAGCGCGGTATAGTAGGACACAACCTTCTTTCTAAGGAGAGGCCTATGTCCAGCAGTGTTAAAGGCTGTTGATGATGAACATAGTTTGTTATAATTATTACCCTTCCTCTTGGCATAATACAATAAAACATGTGTTTGTTTTATTGTATCATGCCTCTTGTCTTCGACGTAGACCGTGTAAAAAGATTTTTGAGTCCAGAGTATTATTTCTGAATCGCAGTTCTCTAATCTCATAGACGTCTATACAATTGTATAATTGCTCATCGTACTCCAAGCCTACATCATCACAAGCTTAGGTTGGAGTCAGATTTCTGTACTACTAACTACGACACGACTGATCTCCGATTTTTTATGAGGAGCAACTGGCCAGAAACTTCCACAACCCAAGTACGTAGATACATGATTAGTATCGGACTTTTTAGGGGTCAAACTATACGTAACGAATGCTACAGATGTTCGTGTAATGACCGGGATCGACGTATTATTGTGCTCTTCGAGGTACGAAAATATGTTCAGAATAGTCACCTATCCATAGACTGATTTGGATCTCAGGTAGAACTTCAAGCGTAAGATATCAAATCCGTAAACACGTGTATAAATATTTGATTTGATAGCTTAGACTTTAATGATTAACACGGGATGAGAAACGTATTATGTTAATATCTAACTGCTGTAATATTATATCGCAAATCTCACGCAAACTAATCTCGCGACGGATGATCCTGGGGAAATTGGCACGTCTCGCTCCTACCCGCCTTTACGTTGACGTTATAATACCAGTATTGCCACATCACATAATTTATTACTACCAACTTTTTCTGGTAGGTATATTACTTTGAAAGTTTTCTCGGTAGCGTTTGCAGTCTTGAAAGATTATGAATTTTCTTCTTAGTATGGAGTTTATGGCGTTCCACGTAGGTCAGATATGTTTGTATAGGGTTTGCTTCAAGTAAAGCTCTTTTTGCAGTACCATTCATTGACCTGTATAGTTTCTGAACCTCTTTTCTACAGGTGATTAAAGGCTGTTGATGATGATGGCGACTATTAATTTTCAACATATAAAGTTGATATTATTTTTATGAAATTATTCTGTTACTGGTTATATAATCTTAGTAGCATTTGCCTATGGCTCCGCCCGCGTCTATGTCAGTTATCGCGATAAAAAGAAGCCTATGTCCTTTCTTAGGCTTTAGACTATCTGGGTACAAATTTTTATTTAAATCGGTGCAGTGATTTTTGAGTTTATCGCGAACAGACAGACAGATAGACGCGGCGGAGGACTTTATGTTGTATATAATATGGAGATACAAAACCGTAGACATATAACACAAATAGTTTGAGAGGTTATAAAGGAAATAATAATTTTAACAAAATGGAACCGACTTAAAAGACAAACTATTCCGAATACCCAAATCGCGACAATTGTGCCTATGATATTTGAGGAGTTCCCTTGATTTAATTGGCATCCCATTATCAGATCCCGATATGGTGACGATGGGTCCACCTGTAAGCTACGCCCATTCCAATGCAAAAATAATTTTTGAAATCGGTTCAGAAACGACGAAATTATCACTGAACATACATAAAATAAAAATATTTCGACGAATTGAGAACCTCCTCCTTTTTTTTGAAGTCGGTTAAAAAGGTTAGATAACCCAGAAAATAGCAGTTAAATAAAATCATTTTACGACAATATTTCTTTACTGACCTCAGTACAGAACCGCAAGTCTTCTCGCACACATCGCACTTGGCCGCAACCGGTAAGTTCCCTTCCAACCACTGATGCGGCATTATTATATTCTGAAACAAATAACATAATGATTTCTACTATTTAGAATAAATACACAGATATTTTTAATGGAATATGTGGCCAACGAGCTGAAGGGTCACTTGTAAATAGTAAAAGTAAAGGGAGGAGGAGTGGGGGGTTATGTTATGCTGTTGACATGGTCAGCAGGTTTCGGCTTGTATGCCGCCGGCATGAATTGGGCAGCAGTATTCCGCTGTAGAAGGTGATTTCAGTGATGAAGAATGAATGATTGAAGATGATGAAGGTGATTAAGGTGATTCATACCGACGTGTAGGTACATCTGAATCGAGGGCCCATTTATTAAAAATTTAAACAGGAATTGCTAATAGTAAAAACCCAAAGGTGTAAATATCTTAAACGTGAATTGGTATTATTAAATAACTTGGGGTCTCAGTCCTGATGCGCGCATAAATTGGCATATCTATAACTCAGAAAATATGTAGAATGTCTGTAGATGCTTGTTATTTAAGAATTAAAGAAGATTTTACTAAACCTGTAGTATATGGTGTTATGGCGGCATAATAATGATATATAGTTCTTTCAATACATTAATGTAGGCAAAAAGTTGGACATATTATATATCCCATCGGTTAGAACAACTTCAAAGTGTAACTCAAGCACGCGTTTATGTACCAAAGCATGGCACTCCGACGGTTACTATTAATTTGTAACCTAATATCTAAATGTATAACGTCGAAAATTGATTGAATTATTTAACCAGTTCTTGCTACATAAATTGTGTTAGGCTAGTGCTCTGTTGAAACCTGTATTTTCAGCGCAGTATAGTGTGATATCTATTCAAATTTAGTCAATGGATTGTTTTGAAAGCTACACTAGGAGTTAGAACTGTATTCAGTGGTCGTGTATTTAATTGTTTGATCTTTTATCGGTTTGCTGCAGTTCGGAAAAATATTTATTTATGTGGTGGCATACCAATTTATTGTGATTCAAAGTTGCATAAAACTAGTTAAAGACAATGCTAGGGCAGTCACAAAATAACAGACAGCAGTTACAAAATAACTATTAAAAGAAAACATATTAATTTGGATTCTCCATTTCTGTTACCTACTACTTAGTGCAAACATATGAGTATATTTACACAAATTATTCCCTATTTCACTTGTTCACGGCAACACGCGTAAAGTGGTAGACCAATTTCTTTAATTCTTTTAGTACTGGGTAGCCCATTTGTTAAGGGGGGGGGGGTGTCTATTTAGGTAGAAATAATCACAGTAAAACCAGAAGGAGTCTAGTATTGATTGAAAAGCTATCGAAAACCGTTATTTTATTACAGTAAACTTTGGTATACATCAAACCATATTTTAGTACAAATATAATCATGAATACATACATAAATAATAAAGACACTCGTAAAATATTATACATTTGACTCTCTCAACAAGTTTCTACAGCGGGGCGTACTTTAAGCTTTAAAGAGATTTAAAATACAGTATGTGCACAATGAATACTTAATAAGTAGATGCGTAAGGTATGGGAAGGTCTCATTATCAAAATTCGCAAAACCTACAAAAGTTGTCAGTATTTTGTTGTGTGTGTGTGTGTGTGTGTGTGAGCAAAACACTGACATCTGAGTTTTGAATTTTAAATTTCAATATTATTATTTTTCACTAGAAACACACATTTTGAAAAATATTACTTGAGATTAGGCGATGAGGAAAGGTATTGAGCCAAATCTCACGACATCTCACCAAGGGAAGGAAGGATCGCAATATCGCTAAAACATCTCACATAATTAATGGATGCCCCCTTTGCCGAAACCTGTAACTCTGAAGGAAATCGAATAACAATAATCAACGTTTATTTAAAATATCGCTTCATGCATTAATTAATTATATAATTTTAACAATGTTTAGGCACAACGCAACCCAATTTTTTGCAATGTGTTTCACTAAAGTATACGAGACAATACCTAGTGAAATAGAATATTATTAGAGAGAAAATTTTTCGTTCAACGAATTCTGATAATGAGGCTTAAATTACCATCTAAATTTTAATTACTTGATATTTACAAAACATAACTATATAATAATGTATTTAAAGTTTCTGGAATATTCAATTGAAATTGTAGAGAGGGATTATGGAGTATGCTGTTTGCTAGCTGTTGGAATGTTAGGTACCTATTCTCCGCATTGAAGGGAAACTAGAAATACTAAAGTTGTGGGTTAGATTATAAAACAATTTTGTGTTTTGGGTGTTGTTTAATTATAAATACTAGCTGACCGGTGTCCACTTTCGTTGGGCGATAACTTTTTTCGGTTATGACACGCACAGATAATGTGGCATTGTATTGGTAAAATAATAATAAACCAAGGGATTATCCCTACAACTTCAGAAACTCGCACACTTTACCTCCTTGTAATACAATAGCTGATGCCCGTAGCTTCTCTCGCGATCGTCTTCGTGACCCTTTCATCCTTTGTTACCTGGGGGTATAAATAGTTGACGTCCTATCCTCAGGCTAACTGAATTAACACAACATTTCATACGAATCGATCAAGTCGTTTCGGAGAAGTTTGCCAAACTTACTTCGTGACACGAAAATTTTACATATAGTATAGATTACTAGATAATCTTCTAAACTTCATCTGTGGTTTTCGAAATATAATACTAAAAGAAATATCATACTGGGCTATATTATATAATACTAAAAGAATTAGCAAAATTGGTCCAGTCGTTCACGTATGATGATCTGTCCAAGGGAAATAGGGGTTTACTTTTATAAATATAGATATACATAAATGTTTTCAGTCCTCAAATAGTAATGTGTTAATGTGAACCCACCACAAATGAAATACATGGTCAGGATAAGGTATTATTCTTTTGATTCGAGTGTCTAAATTATATTTTCGAAAGTACTTATTGAAGAAAAGAAATTATTATTCAACAAGCATTTGAAACTCAGACCATCTTTTCGATAAATTTACATATTATTATAAACTCATCGACAGAAGTACAACAAACCCTTCAAACTTAGAATACAAACATAGTTTAATTAACTGATATAACCATTGAGAAACCTCGAGTTATTATTCTATGTAATTGTATTTACATAATTGTTTCGTTAGTAAACAAACTATATATTAAAGTTTAATTACTTACCAACTTTGAATTACAAGAAAGATAATAAAAACAGGATTTGAAATTGCTTCTTGGAGGAATCCTTTAAAAAAATTGAACCGACTTCAAACAATACTAAAAATTAGTAATAAAAATGAAAAGTTAAGAAGTAATAATCTTGTTATGGACATGTTAAGCGGAGTGATGAGGAAAATGTAGCAAAGAAAATATTTGGTATGGAAATTGAAGGTTACATGGCAAGAGGTAGACCAAAGAAAAGGTGGATGGATTGTGTGAAAGAAGATATGAATAGGAAGGGAGTTAACAGTGAAATGACGAGTGATAGCGTAGAATGGAAGGATAAAACATACTGCGCCGACCCCAAATAAAATTGGGATAAGGGCAGGCAGATGAGTAATAAAAATTCAAAAAATAATAATACAAATCTAATTTAGGACTGAAATAGGCTCTCACTATAGCTGGTAACATTTAAAATGCAATTAATAAATCAAATAGTTAATTGAAGTCGGTGCTATTATTCTGTATGTTTTCGTGTAGCGTCGTATCAATTTATAGTATAAGATTATAATTTAGTATTTCAAAACGAGAAACAGATTATTAAATGCTATAAAAAGGCATATATAGACATAATTATATGAATTAAGGCTTTACTTATGTCAATCTACTGCACCGTGGGAGAGGAACTCTTAAAATCTCAACGGGAGGTTTCGTTTCTAATGTCATACGAGTATATTGATTTGTGTTAAGTAGACCTATTTACTAAAATAGCATTACAATTATAAGTGAATCGACTGACTTAAGTTAAATATTATAAATATATTTCGGACATGTTACACACAACGTCATCTAATCCCAAACTAAGCAGAGCTTGTATTATGGGTACTAGACAAGTGATATAAATACATAATCCTACTTATTTTTTTGAAATACATATTTATTATACATTGAAAACACCCAGACTCCAAAAGATTCGAGTTCAATTCGAATCTAATAAATATTATGGTCTGTAATGCTTTGTCCACGAAAAACTTGGTTTCGTACATTCAGTGAATACCTAATAGGATAGAGGAACTTAGTAAATCAACATAAGTTCAAAACTTTAGTTACATATTCAATTTGAGAGGTCCAGGCAATATGAACTTTGAAGTACCAAACGAAAGAGAGGAATACAGTGAATTATTTCAGAAATGAGATGGGTTAAAGCTCTTTTCTAACGCTCTTTTTAATTCTATGTATAATAATACCAAAACGTTCAAGACTGAAACGTTGAAAATATTTTTACCTCTCACGAATATAATTTTAAAAGAAAAATACAGCGCTGTTAATTGTTCACAAGAAATAACAAAGTAAAATGGCTAATTGCGCCATTGTTATTCCTCTATAAAAATTTATGAGCACGCTGCGTAAGGAATGACATTTTAATTAAATTATAACCGAAACAAAAACGAGTTGACTTTTTATATAAGACTCACCCCATCGGCGTCTTCTACAACGTGAGGGCCGAGGGACGCTAAGGTGCTCCATTTGCAAGATGGCGGTGCCCGTGAAGCGCATCTCTTGTGGGCTTTAAATTTGCATAACTCGCATGCGAGAGCGTGAGCTGTGCCGAGAGCGCCGAGCGGTTCGCGACACACGTTGCAGAATGTTGGGCGGGCGTGTGTGGCAGCATACCTGAGGAAAACGGACTTGTCATATTGCATTTTTTTGTATATTTAAACCTACCAAAGTGACTCTACTCTGCCTGATGGAAAGCATAAGTAGAATCCAGGAGTGCGGTCACCATCCTCATTGCGGGAGTAGGCAATGCAGCATTTTGACTCATACCATGGTGGCTTGGTCAGATGTTTCTACATCCTTCTCCCGACCTCCAAAGACCGGGAGAATGATTGGACCTCCGGTCTCACACTCGCCAAATAAATGCGACGGTAAGAATGCTGTCATTGTTAGGATGGTCTTCTGCGTGAGGGTAGTACGGCCCCGTTCAAGCCGGCCCATTCGTGCTGAAATCAACGTGGGTCTACTACCTCTAACATTTACAGTATTTTTAAAGCTTTTATTAAATAGATATTAGGAACACCGCATTTCTGCATGTCTCCTTGTGTCGGTACCCAACATGCACTAAATGACAATTTGTTCAGTTAGAAGTGAATTCGTATTAAGATGACTGCACGGTTGGCCTAGTGGCTTAAGCGGTCGCCACGCCGCTTCCTACTACGCCAAGTGTCGTGGATTCAAATCCCACGTAGGACAACACTTTGTGTGATTCACAATTTGTTGTTCTGAGTCTGGGTGTTCTTTGTGTCCGTTTCATGTATGTTTGTAAGTCCCCCGCGACACAGGAATTTATATTCCTAATGCGGGAGTTGTCAAAAAAAAAAAAATCTCATATTATCATTAAATACAAAGTTGGGATATTTTGCCATAAATATTTGTGAGTTGGGTACTGAGCTCACATAACCTAAAATTCTACTATGGTATATTCTTAACAGTTTTAGTAATTTATATATACTCTTCCATTTCTTACCAGTGATGGTCTCCTGAAGAAAACCGTGCGACCAGATCAGCAACATCGGCGCCCCCGTGGAGAGCTCCTCGCAGTGCCCCTGCCCACGCCTCCATTTCGCTGCGACTGTCCGCGCAGAGCACCAAGCAACGGCTCGCTGTTATGACCTGTTCAAGGATATTAACTGCTATTAGATACGTGTTAGTTAAAAAAATCGGCCAAGTGCGTGTCCGGCCACGCACATGAAAGGGTTCCTCAGTCTCCCATAATGGTACGTGGATTTAAAATCGTATCCAATAGATAATTGTTATGTTTAATCTTTATTGTTTTTAAACGACCTATCTAATGATATCCCACACGATAGGGTAGCCACGAGAAAAAAAAAACATCCCCACTTTACGTGTAGGGGAGGTACCCCAAATAAAATTATTTTTCATAGTTTTATTGTAGCACTTTGTCGACGTAATTACAATACGTATTCATGTAAAGTTTCATCTTTCTAGCACTTACCGTTTGGACGGGAAGTCGAGGACGGACGGACGGACAGACGGACATGACGAATCTATAAGGATTCCGAGTCATGAACTTCGGAACCCTAATAAAAAAGTAGTAGAGCCACGTTGATTTCAGCATGAACGGGATTGATCCCTGATGATTGTTGATGAAAAAGACAGTATTCGTACTGGAATACCAGGGCCGGACTTCCAAAAACCTTTCTTCAGCTCTAGATGGTTAGAGACTCCTTTTAAGGATCTTTGTCTGGGGTTTCCTGTGTTTGTTGCACATTATTCCGCTTTACTCCGATCGAACTGATATATGTGTTTGACTTTTCCACGCCAAGTATAACTCTCTGAAGTAAAGTGATACTATACAGACTGTACTGATAAATTAGTACAATAACTTAGTAATATAAAAAGGCCCACGTCCACCTCTCATATAGTGGATGATGTATTAGAAAAAGGAACTAAGGATACAGTACATATGTACTGCAAAGATGAAGAAACCTTGATAGCATAGATGGTAAGTCAAAACCCTCTGAGGAGAGGTCTATGTATTAGCTGTTGTATGTCGATCTATATTTGTTCCATTGATGTTGATGTTATAGATACTTTTAAAGCATTAAACAATGTAATTGGTTTACAGCGAAAATCACAAAGTTGAGATCAGTATATTCTATAATGGGAGGAGTTCGCAAGTAACAATTAATGAGTAAAAGGAAAGTTTTGCAGCTTTTGTTTCCAATTAACACTTGAGTAAATATCTTTACATAGTATGAAATAAATTTGGTCTTTCACTGCCTCGTTGGCCTAGAGGTTAGCGTATGCGACTGCTGATTAAGAAGTCTCGGGTTCAAATCCCGGGTTGGGCCAAAAGTGTTGTTTGCTTTTTCTGACAGGAAACTCTTAATAACAGCCCGGAGCATGGGAGTTTGGCAGTGATTCACGCCCGTGCCTCGGACAGCACGTTAAGCCGTTGGTTCCGGTTGTCATGAACATCTATGGCAATCGTTATTGGGAAGTCATTACCCTCAAATATACTGACAACTAGTTCAACCACCGAATTTCAGTTTCAGAACTGAAATTTGGTGAGGTGAGGTGGCGGAGGTCCGATGCCAGTCGCTGTGTTTAAAAACTGATATTCAGATAAAACCGTTTGAACTAGTAGCCGACGTGCTCTGTTTAATTTAGGAGGGTAATGAGCTGACGGGCAATCAAATGGAAAATTATTGGCTCGCTTGTGACTGATCTTCGAGTTATCAGTCGACACTCTCTTATATTGCTGTTTTGAAGATCTCATGCGTTCAGAAATACTGCTGTTGGTTATTTGTTGCATCCCGGATATGTTATGAACGGTCATAATAATCACCCGTATAGGTACTTATCGCACCTTGCTTATTCTCAGTGATTGCTTCCAATTACCCAAGGCCAATTGGCTATGAACATTTCACTTTTAAATATTCTACTAGGTACATTGCGTCTGTTATGAGATTCGGACTCGTATGGTTGTAACGTTATTCATCTCATAGGTACTTTATTCAGTGTGCTAGGTCGTTACATATGAATTCTATATGTCAATTTGCATTCAATGTACCATTATAACGAAATAGTTTTGATATTTGATTGCCATTTTATTTATTCTGTTTGTAGAAATTTGGCAAACTTTTAAACGGTGTAATTATTTGGTTTTCATAATATTTCCGTACGGCGGGGTGGTGTGTCGGACTCAAACCGACTAAAACCACACGGTGTGACCCTCTCTGCGCCTGTATATTGGAAGGAGTCCAGGGATGGGATTTCCTTCTGGACTCCTCCCAGCGCCTGCCCGCACTGTTGCGAGCACCACCTCAAATTTTTGACTCTCTAATTGTCCGACGTCCGGTCACACGCGGACGCCGCCCCTCGCGGTTGGCCACTACTGCGGACGGACGGGAAACCCGTCCCGCCCATCCGCGGCCACACTCAGGGCGGCATGAGGCGCAGGTGTGCGCGCCCCCGCCGCCCGGGGCGCCGGCGGCGGATCGGGCCCGAGTGGATGTCGTCCTCCCGGGCCTTCTTCGCCACCTACTTCTGCAAGATTACGTCCTCGCAGAAGCTTGCGACCGCGGTAAAACAACTGTCGCTACCGGTCATCGATCTTATGACGGCCGGTAAACTGCTTGCCATTAGGCCAACCGTGCAGTCATTATATTCTTAGTTACATCTTAAATAAGGTATTTTTAGGTATACGGAAAAATAGCTCTGACAAGATCAAGGAATAAATAAATTACATACAACGCGATCTAACTACAAAAGACAATGACGACGACTCAAAAATTGTTATTGAGTTTTTTTGATTACCTACAGAAATGCTTAATAACAGCCCGGATTACAGAAGTGGGAGTCTTAGTCCTCGTGCCTCTGTGAACACCTAATGCAGTTGGACCTTTGCCTGATCTCTCCCCGGTTATGATGATCAGATTGTGTATGTATGTGTATAAATATAGACGTATATATGTCTATGTAAGTATATCACTTATTATATTATATGTATGTTTATTACCTATGACATTGCCTACTAAATCACTATAGTCTATCGATTTCCCCTATGTGAACCTACCTCATCTTTTCCATGCATCGCCCAACCCGTCGTCTGGCAGAGAATGCTTTAGGTATTAAGTCCACTGATGCATGTATGTATTTGTGCTTAAAGTAAATCATCTTCGTCATCAACAGCCTTTAACAGTCCACTGCTGGACATAGGCCTCTCCTATAAAAGGAGGTTTTAGCCTGCTATACCACGCTGGCCAGACGGGTTGGTAAAGGGTTTGTTTCAAGTTTTCCTTCTCTTGGCAGTGATGTTAGCTGCTTATTTTGTTCCTTTAGGCGCCTCTTACGACACCCATGGAATGAATAGGGGTAGTGACACTTTGCATTCTTAATCCGTTACCACACGGCATTTAAAGTAAATAAATAAAATAAATATGATGATATGATTGTAAGGAAACTGAGAGTGTACCCGTGTCTGTGTACACACTCGTGCACTATAATATCTCTTCCAGAGTCGGCTAGGAGTACATCACACAATCTTTCAGAATAAAATAACTTTTGACTGAATTGGTTATTGAAGAAACCGATAAGAGATAAATTGATGATCGTATCGGTCCTACAAAACCGCAGGCAATAATTTGTTCTGAAAATTTTGTTGGACGAGGCGAAAGTTGATTTCGATCCATTTCTCTCGAATGGAATCTTATATATCTTTTGAAATCTGTATTCCTATAGTCGTCACAAAATAAGAAGCCCGTTTTGACATTTGTCATTTGATATGCCGGATGTAAGAAATTGAAAAATCAAATTCATGATCCTATTTAATTACTATGTTACCCATACACTATCACAACCCATATCTTAAATAAGCATCAAGTTTAACTTGATATTGGAAAATTGCACTCAAAAACACGAATTAATCGTATTAGCTACGCCACGATGACAAATGTCAAACCGGGCTTCTTATTTTGTGACGACTATAGTCGTAGTATATGCTTCTATATTGTCGACTCACAGAAGCACGCGCCCATTCACTGTCGTCGTTACCAGTCAATTAGACTGTGTCACGACAGCACGTGCACTGGAGATGAAATAAGCTTTCTTCTCATTCATTCACATAAAGTACAATGAGCGAGTGAATGAGTGACTGAGTGAGATGTTCGAATGAGATATACGCTACACTAGTGATATGATTTCCAGGCCATAAGTTCAATATTTATGACAAGAACATATTATATTATACCAATGATAAAATTGTGATCGCATAGATTAACTAACACCAAAAAGATTTATAGTTTCTATGAGTTCAGCAATTGGATTAGCGAAAACTACGTTCCTGTCTAGCTACCATAAAATCAATACAATTCAATGCTTTTCAAAAAGTGACTCGTAAATAGCAGTTTTTGTATTGATGCATATGACAAATGGCATTAAATTAAGAAATGAATACTTACGACATATGTCAATATAAAACCGAGTTTTAATCGAATGATCAATGAATCAAAAACACAAAAACTATCATCAAGTTATTGAATTACAAGATAGTGAGGTTAAGGGAGTTTAAACCCTTTTAATTTTTAGAAACACGTTTAATTACACGAATTAGTACTTATGATATGATCCATTTTCTCGCTTGCCATATTATGAAAATATATTAATTGGATATTTAGGTGAAGCCTCATTCATTCATTCAGTCTAAATTTGATATACCTGTGTTATAGTCTGTGGGAGGTACAGTGTGTGTTCGTTTATTTTTTAATCAGCAACAAGTATAACATCATACCTTCGTATTCATTTCCCAGCGGGTTATAATAAAACAGTGGTCGATACCCAATCAGTATGGGTAGCCGAGTCTATTGCGATTTAAGTGTTAACGTATACTGTCTTTTTAATATTTAACGTACCTGTCTTTGTTATAATCTATCTTTAGACTGTTATGGATATGTGGCAAAGAGCTTCCTATATACCATATTATTCAAATGTTCAAAATTGTGTATTGCTTTTTAAGTTTACGTTATAAAGATTTGCATTTGGAGCTTCTCTTTAAGAAAGTAATTCCTGTGTTGGGAAGCTCCAAGAATTATTACAAGATATTTATGAAATTTTCATTAAAATAATTAAATATATTAGGAGAATGCAGTCAAATAATTTGAATTTAAATGTTTGAACTTTACGTCTATTTAATTTATTTAATTGTACATAATATTATACATCTTTATATATATAATTCTTGTGTGAGTGTGTATGTCACTGAACTTCTCTCAAACGACTGGACCGATTTTGATGAAATTTTTGTGTGTGTTCAAGGGGATCTGGGAATGGTTTAGATTCGCAATTGGACCCGGTAGGTGGCGCTGCGATCAAGTTCTGGAATTTTAAAGTTGGGCGGTACGAAGTTCGCTGGGTCAACTAGTATTATTAAATAATATACTTACTTTCGCCTGCGTTAAAATCAAATTACATTTAAATTGGTTCAATAGTTTTGGCGTGAAAGTGCGATAGACAGACAGACAGGCGAAGTAACTTTCGCATTTTTAATATGAGTTAGGGTATAAGTTGGTTAAGGCTATTGTCTTTTTAAGACTTAAATATGATATTTGGTTGTTTCCATTACAAATCAATGTGTCAATGTATTTTATATTTTGGTATCTAGGAATTGTTACCAACGGTATGATATGTTAGGATATAGTTATTAATACCACCAGCCATCGACAGGGTCTCGAGCTGAGAGAGCCACTTGCCGCGTCAGTTCGAGCGGGAGGACTGCAACCTGATCGCAAAATTGCCATAATGCCGCAACATAAAGCTTAGATAGATAGGCAGAGAGAAGTCTAGGTTTTCTCCAGGATATAATCTGGGACGGCGTGGTGTTGATTCTGGGCGAGACTTGAAAGAACACGATCCGGGTTCTCCACGGAGCAGAGCACCTGAGACTGGCCGTCAGGGAGTTTTTAGTGGATACACCGCATACTCCTAGCTCCTCAGATGAATCTTAGTTCCCAGGAAGCTGGAGATTCAAAGGGTTTTTGTACCTCGTTAAAAGAAACGGTATAATTATTAAACTTGGGGTTGAAGACATTATTACACTGCGTATTCGCGTGTAGTGCGCGACACAATGCAGTGCAACGCGATGATAGGATACTATTACTCTACGTGATTGTTGTCATTACTTTTTATTACTGATTGGTTCGTTGCGTTCACAGAGTCGCGTTGCGTTGTATTCGTCGTTCACTTAGGACACCCTGTGAATCAACAATGATGTCGCGTCTGGTTGTCTACAAAATAAGTACCTACATGTTATTTCGCATCTCTTTGTAGACTGTCCTATGTAGGGACACTAGTTACATCGCGTCATAATCGTCTCCCACCCAGGACACCCCGTCATTAATTCTTATGTGTACATTGTTGAATAGTGAATACTAGTTGAATACTGTCCCACTGCTGGGCTCGGGTCTCCTTTCAGAAGAGGGACATCTCGTGTGTATTTCACTAAGCGCCCCCGCCGCCCGCACCTGTCTCAGTCCCCTTTGTCGTCATACCCCCGCGCCCCTGTTACCGCGCAGGCGAGGACTCGGATAAACGGTCGGCCTATAGTGATTTTTACAAGACTTCAAATATCTGTCATATTCAGTGATGCCGGTATACAGTAAAAATTGTTATGGTTTTTTCCAGGGGGGCAAAGACTTAGCTTGGGGGACCTATCTACGTCCATGCCACCTCCCATGCGTCTATGATGAATCGTCATAAATGGTTTATTCTTTTATTCCTCGAAGAAGATAGCCTACTCTGTCCTACAAGTGTCCTTTTACACAGTTATATTTTGTTATCTCTACAGAATAGTCAGATTAATTGAGTTACGGTAAGTTTAACCTAAATAGAATAATCCAATTAGTCGACACTTGCGTAATATCGTTATATGCCAACAAAGCCGTATCGCCATAAGATCTATCAAAGAGAATAAACAAAATCAAAAGCGCTTTATCACCACAAAGGCAGCTTACTGGCCTGCTACTCGTGCCTTATTAAATTTTATCCTGCTTCAATAATCCCACTTTGCAGTTTAATTATATAGTTCTTACATGCATACTAGATGTTGCAATTTTTTTTTTAATAACAGCTTTTTTTAACGTGCATCCGAAATTTTACTATACATGAACTTTTTATCGAATAAGTCTGTATATTCTTTGGAATGGGTGGGCTGATTTACTTTACACTTATTGCTAGATAGCTAATGGTATATGGAAAGACTTAGAATTAGTTTGATTCCGAAATACGTAATATGTATAGCTGCATTATTGGAACTTCTTAAATGTGCAGTACATGTACTATAAAACTGCTCATGTTATTAAGTATTGATCAAAAATTGACATTTGCCTGGATTCATTTCTTTGGCTATCTATCCATATACGAGCTACATAATAAATATATCTAGAGCTTGTATTATAGGTACTAGACAACTAATATATATACATAAACATACCCAAACTCTGAGGTAAGCCTTGCAAACAGGATTTTGCAAATTCGTGAGAAATTCAGCGATTTCTTAAAGGAGGCAAACCTAAGTCAATAAGACATTTATTTGAGAATTACTAATATAATAGCGTTTATATATGTTTTACCATATGTGAAGTGCCTTTTGTTTAGGTAAACTTCAACAGCTGCTTAAGAAATCCTTAGCATGTGTAATTTAAGGTCAGAGATGTGTAAACATCTCTTTTAGAATAACAAATGTCGTCGTCAACTTTACATAATTTATTCAGTTCTATAAACATAAAACTACTGATCAACTATTGGACTCTATGAAACATAACTTCAAACGAGTCACACATTAAAGGCATGGATCATTAGTATTTTTAACCGACTTCAAAAAAAAGGAGGAGGTTCTCAATTCGTCGGAATCTTTTTTTTTTTGTTTTATGTATGTTCAGCGATAATTCCGTCGTTTATGAACCAATTTCAAAAATTATTTTTGCATTGGAATGGGCATAGCTTACAGGTGGTCCCATCGTCACCATATCGGGATCTGATGATGGGTTCCCAAGAAAATCGAGGTAACTCCTCAAATATCATAGGTACAATTGTCGCGATTTGGGTACTCGGAATAGTTTTTCTTTGAAGTCGGTTCCTTTTTGTTAAAATTATCATTTTACTTGTTTGTCTTTATAAGACTCAAGAATTAATGCAAAAGTACTCATAGAAAATCTGCTTTTCTTATAAATGTCTTGGATTCTTGAACTGACATCAAGTTTCGCATTCAATACCGTTCTATCTATTTCAACACGTTGATCTGCACCAACAATTGGCCAATTGTTCAATTTGGTCGGATATTCAATGCGGTATACCAAACAGTTAATGTTCATTAAAATCAACAAATAGTAGTCCACTATCTAGACATAGGCCTTCAAAAAGAGGTTTACAACACTTACGGGCTGAATAGGTTTATCAAACTTTGTATCCTTGAACGATCACCACATGCATTAATTCAATAATTGAGTTATAAACTTACATAATCTGGGAGACCAGAAATACAGTTTCGTTAAGATTTTTAAATGTTTGTAGAACATTTCGAATGCGGGCAAAGGTAAATGAGAGGGCTTTGCATTACCTTAATAAGAAATCAGAAAGTTTCCGGACGAGGGATAAGTACGGGTAATTACCGTATAGTGTTACGGTAATTACCCGTACCTATCCCCCGTATATCCCTTTTCTCTTATATATCCTTTTGAGATAAATAGGCTATAGTATTCATAAATTACAAGTACGTCTATGGGGTACAATATCCGTGGGGTATTAAAATTAAAATAGAAACCCAGTCCTAATGTGCATAGCATAAATATGTATAAGTTAGTTATAAGAAAAATGATTAAATAAGTATGTATTAGCTATATAAGTAATAAATTGTAACCATTATTGTAATTATTAGAATAAAATAAAGAGTACGAAAGAGTGTAGTTAGATAACGACTCCAATTTATAAAGAATCGGCGGGTGCCTGTATTTAAACAAAAAATGTAAATATCCGTGTGGTGGCAGGTTAAAAATATTGAGTGTCAGGATGTTAGGATCCCGTAGGTGTCAAAAGATCCTACAGAGGGAGCAAACTATGCAGGAAAGAGAAAGAGAAAGAACTGTAAACCCCATACCAACTCGTCTGACTAGTATGGTAGATAGACCAAATCTTCCATGCGGAGGAGACAGCCTTAGTAGCCAATTGTTGAATTTGCTACCAAAGGCTGTTAATGAAGTACATACAACTGTAGACTGCAGTAATCGTATTTTTTTCTTAACATCTTCTAAATCACAAAATCTACTGAACATTTAGAAGTATGAAATTGTTTTGTAGTAAATTCATGCGTCATAAACTCAGGTGCTCTTTCCTTCAATATACCTTGGCAAAATTGCATATTCGAGTCTCCATCGGCACGGCAATGACGAAATACCGCAAAGTATTATAATACTCTGCCGTCGAGGACGCAAAGTAAGTTCATACATTTTTGTTTGAGAAGAATTTTATAGGTTTTGTACCGCTCGCCCGTGTTGTCGATCGATATATTCGTATTTTCGTTTATAATTTAAGTTTTGAAATAGGTTTAATTTTTATACTCAAGGTTGTGTTTACTTTGATAGACTTCAATGATAAAGATTAGAAAAAGCGGCCAAGTACGAGTTGGACTCGCCCATGAAGGGTTCCGTAGCAGCAAGTAACGTCATATATAAGTTTTTGTAGTTCGTCGTAACTTTGATAGATGTTTTAATAATAGTGTATTGATTGAATGAAAGGGAAATTGCGGTTTACGATTTATGACGTATTAAAAAAAATACTACTTACTAGATCTCGTTCAAACCAATTTTCGGTAGAAGTTTGCATGGTAATGTACATCATATTTTTTTTTTAGTATTATCATTCTCTTATTTTAGAAGTTACAGGGGGGGGGGGGGGACAAACAATTTACGACTTTCGAAGTGTCGCTCGCGCAAACTATACAGTAAACTGTATAGTTTGAAAAAATGATATTAGGAACCTTAATATCATTTTTGAAGACCTATCCACAGATACCCCACACGAATGGGTTTGATGAAAAAAATAATATAAACCAAAAATAACCCTCAATTTTTTATATATTTTTTTCTATTTTCGTGTGAAATGTGGTTGACAGAATACATCTACTTTCCAAGTTTCAACATACGGTCGGACAGACAGACAGACAGACAAGACGAAGCTATAAGGGTTCCATTTTTTGCCATTTGGCTACGGAACCCTATCAACGTAAAGGCGCGGATTATCGAATTACACAAAAAAAATATTTGTTGCAAAAAACCATATATATAACATGTTTCAAGCGCAGTTTACGAAAATGAACTTTAAAGTTCCGACTATAAGGTTATACTAATGTCTGGCAATAGAGGGTAGCTACGTATTTGTTCATGATTATAGGGTTACCTCAGCTGATTTTGAGACATATAATATGGTTATTTTGAAACGAGTCTTTTAAATTCATCTAGTGAAGAATATGTTTGCTTTTCTAAAAAAAAAATTAAGCAACTTTAGGATAAAATACTTGTTCAAATCTTATGTAAATTTCAAGGTGAATCCTGCCTACCTATATCTTGAAGTACGTTTTTTTTGCATTTCAAATTATTTTTTTCACATCTAGTGCCAAAGGCCTATCTGAATTGCGGCACTTGACAACTCCAGTTGTATACAACAACGCCCCAAATGTTTATTGAAATTAGGCCTGTCAATGGCAGCACAATGAGACTTATAATTTAAGTTGTTATTGACAGGCCTAAGAAATCGTACGGTAGAAACTGTCAAGTCAAATCAGCTTCTTTTATTTAAACTTCGAAACGTCATTTTTCGAGTGACTGACGTTTTCGTTTCTCTTTCAAGTCTTATTCTTCCCAGATTTGAGCTTGTTCACCCCTTTTCACTTTTAACAGTCATATTGCCTTAAATATATTTATTTTAATAGTAATTTTATTTATTTATACTAAGAATTTACAATTTATCTTCGTCTAGAATAGATTGGTGGACAAGATTGTTGATGGTTGTCAATATTCAGATGGCCATTACAAAAGTAACTAGATAAAAGCTTAGCAACATTGTTCCGACTCCAAACACAGATAGTATTTAGGGTAGGAAGATGACGGCTTAAATTTTTACAACCAATGTTAAGTAATTATTTTTACCATGTGCAAATAGGCTGTTACTTGTTCAGGATTTAACTTGAAGATTATACGAAAGTAGATTAATGGCCAGAAGACTAACTCTTTCGTCCAGCAGTTCGTGTATGCGGCTGCCAATCAAAAAAGGTCTCCGCCTCAATTCCCAGGTGATTGAGGTTGAGTGAGGTTGATTTTTCCTTTGAGTTGTTGGCTTTTGAGAAAGAAATACTTCATAAAGGCCCGGAGCATGGAAGTTTGGCGGTGTTTCATTTTCGTGTCTCGGAGACCACGTTGAGCCGTCGGTCCCGGTTGTCATGTACATGTATGGCGATCGTTACTGGGTAGTTAGTGCTTATAAATATACTGATAAACGTGCGCTTGATATATGGCTCTCTTACTTGGACCATCATTTGCCCGAGGGATGGGTGACCGTTAGAAGCTCGATACCATGAGCATCTCCGTGATTCGGAGGTCACATTAACCAATCGGTCCCGGTTGTAATCATAGAACAGTCGCGAAACGTATCCACGACGTTGTCTTGCCAGTCTCCAACCCACACTCAGCTTCGGATGTAAGGCCTTAACCCTCTCCTGAGCGTAGACAGTCCAGCAGTTGGACATTATGGGTTGTTGATGATAGACCCTAAACGCACTGAAAGTGTAATCACAGGAATTCCATATTAATTTTTCTAAAGTTGATAATAACAGAGGCCGGGAGAATGATACAGAAACATCTGACCAGGCCGCCATGTGTATGCCTACTATTCTGCATTGCCTACACTCACAATGAGGATGGTCACCCCTACTATTGGATTGTACTCATGCTTTCCATTAGGCAGAGTTGAGTCTCTTTAGTAGGTTTAAATATAAAAAAAAGGAAAAAAGATGAAGTCATTTTGTTCATGTAACAAATTCATGTTCGCTAACTATGAAAAATGAACAACAGTTGGACAGAGAAAAAAATTTAACGAGGAAGTCCTACTAATCGTTGACGAGGAAAGGACACTTTTGAATACTGTTGACAATAGAAGAGGCAAAATTGTTGGACATTTGATAAGATACGACAACCTTCTTAAAACCATTCTAGAAAGAAAGATAGAAGGTAGAAGAAAACGCGGAAGGCCTAGATTGGCGTACATACAACAAGTAAAGGAGAAAGTAGGAGTCGTAGCCTATCAAGAGGTCAAACGGATTGCGGAAAATAGACAGGAGTGGCGATTGCTCCACCGACAAGGGACTGATCCTAAATTGAGAAGAAGAAGAACTATGAAAAATGTTCACAGTTCGGAAAGTTTTATTGTTTGATATTATTTAATATTCCGAAAGTTGTTTTGTTTGATATTATTTCAAATTTCAAGTATGCGGTGGACCGCTCTAGTTTGTGGTTAAACGAGAGTTGTGAAGTCAGGAAGTTTGCTTTGTAAATATAAATTCTACATTTACACAGTTAGGAAACTTTTTCAAACTAACCCAGACATATTTACGACAATTATAGTTTTGAAGTACATAAAAATAATTACAACTTCATTCATTTCACGGCCCTTTGATCAGCTGTTGCTTATACGGACTGCTAAAAAACATATGTTTTAGTTATTTTTAAAATATACATTTATGCTAACATTATAGAGACTGCCCGGTGGCTCGGTGGTTGCGTTTGCGACTTCGGGTTCAATTCCCGGGTCGGACCAAATATTTATGTGAACCGCCAATATTTGTTTCGGAGTTTAGGTGTTTTCTATGTATATTATTTATG
The DNA here is from genome assembly GCA_932526445.1 of Phragmatobia fuliginosa. NCBI lineage: Eukaryota > Metazoa > Arthropoda > Insecta > Lepidoptera > Erebidae > Phragmatobia > Phragmatobia fuliginosa. The sequence goes on along the minus strand of OW052058.1, from coordinate 4,095,731 downwards.
TTTTGCAAAAAAAAATATGTTTATTTATTCATATCAGTAGTTATCTAGTACCCATAATACAAGCTCTGCTTAGTTTGGGACTAAATGGCGTTGTGTGTAAGATGTCAAAGATATTAAAAAGAAGAGGTAATGATTGTGAGTTCGTAAATTTGTGACGTTATAGTGAGTAGTCTCTGGATCTACTGAATCAATTTTGAAAATTCTTTTACCAATAGAAAGCCACATTATATACAGTGTTATAAGATTTGAACAAAAAAATACTGAACAATTTATAGGTAGTTGAGACACACTGATTTCAGCACGAATGGACCGGCTCGACCGGGGCAGTACTACCCTCACACAGAAGACCAACCTGATATGACAGCATTCGTGGTCACCTTTCGTTGGTGAGTGTAAGACCGGAGGTGTACCATTTTATTTATTTGTATACATGTACTAAGCACTAAACACTGTACCAACAAGCCATCAGTATTATTAGTGTGCCTAACTGTACTACCGGAGGCTCAGTACGCTGAAGTGTGGGAGTCGGCCAATCACGTATCCAGATGAACTACTGGTCACTGGCGTAGACCTTTAGTCTGCCGTAGTCGGCGACTGTATTGTCGTGGTAATCGGAGGGCGGAAACTCAGAGAAAGTTATTTTCAGAAAAGAAAATGCAAGATTTTCTCACCATACGTACTAATTGCTTTCAATTGACTGCCTTGTTGGTCTAGTGGTTAGCGTATGCGGCTGCTGATCAAGAGGTCTCGGGTTCGATTCCCGGGTCAGACCAAATATTTGTGTGATCCACAAATATTTGTTTCGGAGTCTGGGTGTTTTTCTATGTATAATATGTATGTATTTACAAAAAAAAAAAAGTATGTTTATGTATTTATATCAGTTGTTTAGTACCCATAACACAAGCTCTGCTTACTTTGGGACTAGATGATGTGTGTAAGATGTCCAAAATATTTATTTATTTATAATAATATAGCCTTTTTAAAAAAAAAAAAAAAAAAATTTAAGTAGTCAAAGCATTCTTAATTTTAAAAACTTAGATGATGATGATGTCCTCCCAGACGTATCCGTCGACGGCGACACCCTGTCAATTTTGCGTTCTGCGTTCATGTGCCCGTGCATGACTAGCAAAACCGAATTTTGTTTTGAATGTGCGGTCACAGGAGGCACAGTGTAGGTCGCCCCGCGTGTTGTAGGTGTAGTTGTAGGAGGGCTTGGGACGAGTTTTTCGATGTTGCCGTTTGGCGTCAAGGCTTTCCAGACGGCGCCGCTCATAGTCCTCAATGCCCCGGTGCACAGTTTTGCGCCATTCCGCTTTATTAGCAGCTATTTCCTCCCAAAACTTCGGAGACAGGCCGATTGCTGCTAGGTTGCGCTTCAATACATCCTTGTATCGCAGATACTGTCCTCCGGGCCGGCGTTTACCCATGGTGATCTCCGAGTAGAAAACGTTTTTTGGCAATCTGGAAGACTCCATACGCACAAGGTGCCCGCACCAGCGCAACTGGCCCCTCATCAGGAGGCTCTCCATGCCTGGCAAACCCGTCCGGCGAAAAATCTCCACGTTGGGAATCCGATCCTGCCAGCGTATGTGAAGTATAGCTCGGAGGCACCTCAGATGGAAGGCGTCAAGCCGGTTAATGTCACCTTTGTAAAGGCACCAGGTCTCCGAGGCGTACAGAAGCAATGGCAAAACAATAGCCTTGTACACGGCCAGCTTGGTATTTAGGTGAAGATCATGAGACCTCCAAACACGGCGGTCGAGCTCACCGAATGCCGCGGCAGCCCTAGCGATCCTTGCGGATATCTCAGAGCCAAGACGATTGTCGCTACGAATGAGACCGCCAAGGTTACGGAAAGTTTCTACCTCCTCCAAAGCTTTATCATTTAGGTAAACAGACACGTTCTGCGCGGATTGTCCCCTTGCAGGCTGTTTTAAGATCCGAGTCTTCGGCGCGCTGATTACCAATCCAAATTTGCGACACGATTCGTTTAGACTATTCAGACATTGCTGGAGATCAGCAATACTACCAGCCATAAGGCAGACATCGTCAGCATATTGGATTTCAGTAACGGGGACTGTAGCGACCTTACGCTTCGACCTGAAGCGTGACAAATCGAATACGCCCCCGTCCATACGCACGTTGAGGGCGAGTCTGCTCCCACAATCCTTAATAGCGTCGGCCATTACCGCAGAGAAATAGATGGCAAAAAGTGTCGGCGCCAGGACGCATCCCTGCTTGACGCCACTTGTCACCATAAATGGTTCCGTAAAGTCGTCTTCATGTCGCACGCGGGCAAACATGCCCTCATGGAACTGCCGTACTAGGTTGACAAACTTTGGGGGACATCCATACCTCTCCAGAACAGCCCAGAGTGCTGATCTTGGGACGCGGTCGAAAGCCTTTTCAAGGTCTACACATATAGAGGTCACAATGCTGTTCAAGGCATTTTTCTTGAACCTGTTTTAAAACAAATATAGCGTCAACTGTGCCTCTATTTGGTCGAAACCCACATTGACTTTCCGGAAGGAAGCTCTCAGCTAGCTTAACTAGACGACTATTAATGATATGCGCCATTATTTTGCCAGCAGCAGATAGCAAGGTGATGCCTCTGTATGAGCTGCAATTTGAGGGGTCACCCTTTCCCTTATATAACTTAGTTATGGAGGCGTCCTTCCAGTCCTGCGGAACCGTTTCCGCTTCCCAAACCCGCACTACAAGCTCAAACAGTCTGGTCTTGATGCTATGTCCTCCATATTTATAAATTTCTGGTGGTAGACTGTCACAACCCGGCGACTTGCCATTCTTCAGGCGATCAGCAGCTCGAACAAATTCCACAAAGGATGGCGGGTTCTCGAGACTAGACGCGATTGGTAGTTTCTCAAGAGAGCGAATATAGGACAGATCGACACATTGACTCCCAGGATTGAGCACTTCACCGAAATGCTCCGCCCAGCGATGAAGAACATCCTTAGGATCTGTCAATTTGGTGATGTTATCTCGCGAGTATACGGGTACTGTTTTTCTGTATTTAGGGCCGTAGATGGTTTTGAGGCTTTCAAAAAATTTCGCAGTTTGGTTGGTGTCTGCCAGTACTTGCAATTCTTGGGATTTACGAAGCCACCAATTATTCTTCAATTCTCGCACTTTTTTCTTGAGAGTGTTATGAAGAGTTTTACGTTGCTGGTCACCACGGGCGCATCTGAGCGAACGCCTGTAATCCTCAACCAGTTTCCGTATTTCTGTGTCGGAGGCATCGAACCAGTCCTGGTTTCTCCTTACCTGCTTGCCCACAACCAGTTGGGAGACCATACGCAAGCCATCAGCAAAACAGCGCCAGGCAGCGTCAACCGGCTGGTTATTGTTAATACCGGACAAAGCAGTCCCGAACTCAGTGTCAAGTTTTTGTCTAAGTCCCACGTCTGTCACAAGCTTTGTGAACGCCATCCCTGCAGGCACCCTGTGTTTCGCTCTACGCGGAGGTTTGATATTGAGCCTCATTTTACATCTCACAAGACGATGGTCGGTCCACCCCTGAGCCCCGCGCAGTGCTCGTGTTATAAGTACATCCTTTAGGTCTTGTCTTCGGACTATGATGTAGTCAAGAAGATGCCAATGCTTTGTGCAATCGAGGATGCATCCAAGATGTTTTGTATTTGTCAGGCAGCCGGAAAAAGGTATTGGTAATGCTGAGGTCGAGTTCCGCACATAAGGTGAGCAGAGAATAGCCATTAGAATTGCAGGTTCCGATGCCATGCCTCCCAAGCACATTGCTCCAGGCGATGCGCTCCGCGCCAACACGTGCATTAAAGTCACCGAGCAGAACGATTTTGTCACATTTCGGGATGCCATAGAGTACTTCATGAAGTTGGTTATAGAACCTCGACTTTTCCTCATCAGAACAGGTCATGGTGGGTGCGTACACGCTCACAAGATGGATGAACTTCTTAGATGCCATGTGAAGTCGTAGTGTAATGAGCCTGTCACTGTGGCCTCTGGGCTGCTCCACAAGAGTGCGCGCGATATTATTTCTAATTGCGAACCCAACGCCACTAGCAGCACGCTCCGAAGCGGGCCTTCCCGACCAGAAATATGTATATCCGCCAAGAGCCTCGCAAAGTACCCCGCTGTCAGCCAGATGTGTTTCGCTGATTGCGGCGATGTCAATATTATATCGGGCGAGTTCTCGGGCTATAAGCGCCGTCTTGCGTTCAGGACATTGGTTGTTGTCTCTGTCCAGGAGAGTTCTCACGTTCCAAGTTGCTATGTTAATATTGTTTTTAAGTGTCTGTACGTTTTTTCGACCGCATAAAAGTGGTGACCAGACGATCGCGGCTCACCGTCTGGGTAGAGGCGAGACAGGCTTTGTTTAGGCCACCTTTTCTAGGCCCCTCCCCGAATTGGGGAAAGCAGTGCTATCCCTAAATAGGGCTGCTCTGTCATTGAGCGAGCTGCCGAGTCAGTCCTCCCATCTCAATTGAGTCCCGAAACGACCATCACCGCTCAATCGCCTACGTGTAGAGAGCCAGCTAGAGATTAAACTCACCAGTTCCATCCCCCCCACCAGTCTCCATCGCCGCAGGGCTTACAAGGTCGGAGTCTTATTTATTGCCAGGGGTCATCAGCGCGGGAATATATTATAGTGGGTAAGTACTTGCGCAGATACAGATCCACTCTCTCGCCTCCCAATTCTTGTGACCAGTGGATCGGGTGACCGATACGACTAGCCAGAAAGAGGAGGTGCAGTGAATGGCCGCATGTTGCTAAAGGATCCAAACATGCGCCCTGTAGGCATATCACAGATGCCCCGCTGCAACGCCACAATTGCCGAGTCAGTTGCCGTACTGACGAGGACTCGCCTCTCGCGCCGCTGCAGACTTTAAGCACTATGTGGAGGAACTACCACTTGAGACTATACTACAAGTTGTAGCTATAGTTCCCCTTTACTGGGTTTAGCCCGTGGGTCGTCACGGTGTCCCGGGGTGTGGCCACTGAGTGCTTATCAGTTTCTTGGAGCCACCAGTAAAGAGTTTATGGAACATTAGCGGCATTTTTGACTATCATCTACATCATCAGTAGATCGACCGATAATCTAGCTAATGCGCCACTACACTATTAAAAACTTAGATAGGAAGACATACATTCCAAATAAGCAATAAAAATGGTTGACTTTGATTTTTGCTATCCTTATTGATGTTTAAGATAACGCAGCATGGTGATCCGCACTATGGTAGCCTAGCCTAGCGAGGTCTTCTATGCAGCGATAGTCCCGCCCTGCTCGAGTCAGCTACTATCTTTTAATACCAGGTCATCATCTTCCTAGCTTTATTCTAGCTAGATTTAACCTGAATATCAGTTTTTCCACGGAGCGACTGGCATCGGATATCCGCAACCCTAAGGAAGAGCTGAAATTAGAAGGTTGAACTAGTTGTCAGTAAATTTGAGGGCAATGACTTCCCAAGAACGATTGCCATAGATGTTTATGATAACCGGGACTGATGGCTTTACGTGCTCTCCGAGGCACGGGGCTGAATCACCGCCAAACTTCCAATCTCCGGGCCAAAATAAAACCCAAAACCAATTTTTGGATTTGAACCCGAGACCTCTTGATTAGCAGTAGGATACGCTATCCACAAGACCAACGATAAAAGATGTTTTTTCAAATACCTATATAGATCGTTCGTTATTATTCAACTTCGAATGACTGGTTGAACTCCAGTATAAGCTACACCGAATCGGCAGATCGTATTACGATCTAAAAGGCTTTTATATTCACTATCCGAGGTTTTTTCCTTGTGAATTTCAGGGTCTTTCTCCCGCTCTGTTCATTAAAAGCTTACATAATCAATTTCTCATTCAAACTCTCAATAGCTTTTGCATGTCGGAAATACCTAAAGCACCAACTATCGAGTAAGTTATAGATGACTCAATAAGTCTTATTCCTCCAAGGAATTCAGTGGTTTGCTATTAATTAAGTGCGCCATCACTTGAGCTGAGGATAGTCGAATGGGACAGAATTGTCGCCTTTGCGGTTAGATTCTCGGTAAAGGAATGCAATCTTCCGAAATGTTTTGTTTGAATGCAGATTTCGACAGTGTAATACTTTGTTATTAATATTCTTCAAACATATTCAAATTTATAATTTTATACATTTGTTGTTACAATTTTTTAGCTTAGTGCACATTCTACCATGTATGAACATTAAATTTAAACTTCTATGTGCCATATTTATTTATATATTGATCATATATATTGATATATATATTGGATCAAGTCACCTCGAAACTTGAAATGTTACTTAAGAGACGGGGCTTCTTCTCAATATTTCATTATGTAATGAGATTTAGAGTATCTCGTAATGCGCTTAAGCTCTAAATATATCTCAACACTCAAGTACCTTCTGTAAGAGCACGATAAGTATAGAAAAATTGGCCAACTGCGTGTCAGGCCACGCATAGAATATAGTTCCGTAGTCACCCATAATGGTAGGTAGATTTAAAATAGTGTCCAATAGACAATTATTGTGTGAACTTATTACTTTTGTGCGAAGTTTTCCAAGTGAGCGCATTTTACAAGTTAGGCCCCTATAACTCCTAAAATAAAAAGTTATCATATCGGTATAGTTTTCCTTGAAAGTTCAATATATGGGCTACTATCATGAATTTTTTCAGATTTTTTGAGCCATCCGTCTAGCTTTTGGAAGGGGGGGGAGCGCCCTGTTTTGACAAAAAAATGCGCTTAAAAATTAAATAACTCGCAGACGGATACCTAAATCGAAAACAGGTTGCAGCGACTTTAGAAGAATTTTTCGATTTAGGTATCCGTTTACGAGTTATTCAACTTGAAAGCGCATTTTTTTCTTAAAAAAATGCCCACCCCCTCTTTTTAAATCTATACCCACCAGTATGAATAACTACGGAACCCTATTCTATGCGTGGCCTGACACGCACTTGGACAATTTTTTGCTAAGAAGTTTTATTCATGTAAGTACCGTCTAGCCATTAAATGCATTTAGTTGTACAAGTTGTTAAATTTAAATTACAAACAAATGCTGCAAATTGTATTTATTTGTAAGTACTGTATGTATTGTATTTGTATATTGTATGTATCGTCCCCGTAGTGGGAAAATTAAATAACTCTGATTTTGTGGTTCTGAGATAAACGCGATTTAGTGTTTTGTGAGAGAATTTTTAAGTTGAGCCTTAGCTCTTATTCTTAAGAATCTTAATTCAACAACTCATGTTCTTTACATTAATAGACATTTAACTTATCTTTGACCACAGTTATTGATTTATTTACTGAGTTATTTATTTTTCCTGCAAAAAAAATAGTGTAGGTCTGAAGATATTTATTGTTCCATCTGTCCGACAAAAATGGCTATATTTTTGGAACAAAATACGATACAAAAATGCCTGTAAGGCTCAAATATGCGGCACGTTTTAGGTGTTTTGAAAATAGGTAAAAGTTAATTTCGCCAAAACCTGACTTATTAAATTTTCCCACTATGGGGACGGTATGTATAAATAGATTAACGGTTTTACTCCCGTATATATCATTTTTTTTTAATTATATTTCATATATTTAATTCACTGTGTTCATGTTGGGCTTTTACCTATTTTTATGCTTGTGTATACATTACGTGGAGTGCTAATGAAATGCTTCGTCCGTTTACGACAGCATAAAGCTAAGTTTTACGTGCATTATATGGCCCTTCCGTAATTAAAGATTAATGAGCTCTTTAATAGTTTTGTTTCGCTGCGAGTGGAAAAATGGGCGACAATAAAACTAGAATCAATTGTTGTCAATACACGAACAAAACTGAAATCCAGACAATGAATGAAGGCACTTAGTACTCAACGATATGGTACGAGGAACGAACGGCAATTTTTTTTTTGTTTTATGTAAAGTACTAGCTTTCCGCCCGCGGCTTCGCCCGCGTGGAATTCCTTTATATCGAGCGACACGGTAAGGGTAGATTAAACAATCTTACATGATTTTATGTTTGATATTAAGGAACTTCGAAACACACTTTCGTCCCCTATTTCAAACCCTTCTACCTTTATTTTCGCGATAAAAAGTATCCTATGTCCTTTCCCAAGATCAGTTCTATCTTCATACCAAATTTCATCAAAATCAGTTTCAGTGGTGACAGCGTAACAGACAGACAGAGTTACTTTCGCATTTAAAATATTAGTAGGGATTACACCATCGGAAAGTAGAGATTTCATCAAACAGAAAACACCCCAATTTTTTGAAAAAAGTAGATTTTTTGACGGGTGAATTTTCGATATTATGTCAAAATAGGGTGAAATAATAAATATTTCAAATCAAATAAATTACAGTGTATTCGGGACTTAAAAAGGTAATTTTTCACTAAACTTCGTTTAAAAATAATTTTATTTGTAAAAGATAAAAATAAAAAACCAAAAACTTGGTTTTTTGAATTTTTCACATATAATTTGAGGTTATGTGAAAAAAAGTGTAAATAAAAAATCGGCCAAGTACGTGTCAGGCCACGCACAGGAAAGGGTTCCTCAGTCACCCATAATGGTACGTGAATTGGAAATTGTATCCAATGGATAATTGTTATGTTTACGTTGCGTTGTGTTTATTTTGTGTGACGTTTTCCAAGTAAGCACATGTAGAAGATAAGCCTCTATAACTCCTGAACTAACAAAGTCATCTAATTCGTTATAGTTTCCATTTAAAATTCATTATATGGACCACTATCACGAATTTTTTCAGATTTTTTGAGCCGGCCGTTTAGCTTTTAGAGGGGGGGGGGGGACGCCCTGTTTTTACAAAAAGTCGCAAACGGATACCAAAATCAAAAAATTGTCTTAACAACCCTTTCATGTTTTTAAAAGACCTATATGATGATACTCCACATGATGGGGTAGCCTCGAGAAAAAAAAAACATCCCCACTTTACGTGTAGGGGAGGTACCCTAAATAAAAATATTTTTCATAATTTTATTGTAGCACTTTGTCGACGTAATTACAATACATATTCATGCAAAGTTTCATCTTTCTAGCACTTACTGTTTGGACGGTAAGTCGAGGACGGACGGACGGACAGACGGACATGACGAATCTGTAAGGGTTCGAAGTCATAAACTTCGGAACCCTAAAAGTTTTAGATCTTTTAATTACCTACAACTTTGCCATTTACCTTTTTTCCTTGTAATTATGCCGGACTTGTAGTTTTGTCGGAAATCGAGATAAACCGTTTTTTACACTTTGTTTTATGTATTTAGCCATCGAAAGTGACTCTACCCTGCCTGATGGAAAGCATGAGCGGAATCCAAGAGTCGTGGCTACCACACTTGCTGCGAATGCAGACAATAATGTATGGCGACCCACACTACGGCGGCTTAGTGAGATGCTTTTTCACGCCCCGCTTAAAGGACTCGAAAACCTTCCCCCTACCCCTTCCCGATCTCAGATCGCCCGTAAATTATTTTTCCTTTCATTTTTATAATAACATTCCCCTCCTTTTCCAATAGGTTGCATCCTAATATAATTTTATTTGTTTTCAAAAATTATCTACCCTAGTCTACTGGTCTATATGTCATTTACAAACTATCATTGTGGTTGCCATGCAAGTGTTGTTATGCCTAGCAACCTGTGAAGTTTTGACAGGAGATAAACAGTGATACATTTTGACTTCTACGATTTATGTATTTTTATAATCACCTAGCTTTGCGATTTTTGCAGTAAAAAGTAGCCTATGTCCTTTCCCAAGTTCAGTTCTATCTTCATACCAAATATCATCAAAATCGGTTCAGTGGTTTAGGCGTGAAAGCGTAACAGACAGACAGACAGACAGAGTTACTTTCGCATTTATAATATTAAGTAAGGAAGTAAGGATTTACTTTCCTATAAAATTAATACTAAGCTTTTAATTTGATATTACATGCAGGCACTCCAATTCTATTTATTTGTGTAGATTAAGAATTAAAAGAATTCATGTACATGAGAAAAAAACTAATAACAAAATACCAAAGGAACTGTCCGTGTGGTGACGGATTAAGAATACAAAGTGTCACCACACCTATTCATTCCATGGGTGTCGTAAGAGGCGACTAAAGGAACAATATAAGCAGCTAACATCACTGCCAAGAGAAGGAAAACTTGAAACAACCCTTTACCAACCCGTCTGGCCAGCGTGGTATAGTAGACCAAAACCTCCTTTCAAATGAGAGGCCTATGTCCAGCAGTGGACTGTTGAAGGCTGTTGATGATGATGATAAAAGGAACGCACAGAAAACAGGTAGTAGCAAACTAACCTGAAAGCTGTGGTTTGCGTTATTTATACTGCACTCTGCGAAGGTGGCGTCCTCTAACTCGCATTCATCCCACAACTGGCTCTGTAACAAAGAAAATATTTATTAAAAAGTATTCTACTGATGCTAACAATGCTAACAATTAACCTTGGAAACCTACACGGGGTACTGGTGAGCCCAAACAGATTTTTTTCTAAATATCTATTTGTGTTGTAAATAAAAGTTTGCAAAAGATGTTCGAACTAACACTAATTTTATATAACAAGGCTGATTGGTTGTCTCTAGTTCCTAATTGTTTATAGTAAAATATTATTTCTTTAATTGTTTTTCTGATGTTAGGAGTCATGCACCTATTATTATTGGGTACCCCAGTGTCAGGGGTGCTAGACAGTATAGGGTTAAGATGATAAGAATTTATAGTACTCTACCTCTGTATATAACAACTGCAGACAGTATTTAGCTAAATTCAATCAACGTATCTTAGTCAGATACAATGTTCATAATGAATAGACATTGCATTATATACACAATCAAGGTGAAAGAGAATGGCTCGTTTCAGTTCTGATGTTACTAACTAGTTAGCATACTCATGTTTTTTGTTGTAAACGGGACTTATTCGCAATAAAATTATTTAAAAAGGATACAAAGCCTTCTGCTTTTCTGACTGACGTTGACGTCTGACGTTTCGAACGGGTTATACCGCTCGTGGTAACAGGTAGTTTACACGCCAGAAAGTAGTATCGCAACATTTTGAATGTTTCGTTGTTCATGACTTTTTATCATTTTGATAGTTTATGTAATTGGAAGTCTAGTAATAAACATGTAAACAAAAACAAATGGAATACCTCCTCTTTTGTCAGTCACTAGAAAATTCTATTCACAAAGGTTATCAAATGAATTACGAAGTACAATCAACGTAAAAGTGTTTTTACTATCAAAAGCAATCACATTAATTGCCATTAATGTTTTAATGAATTGATACTTTCATCGAGTTTTATAGTAATTGGTGTTCAACTGAAAGTTTATATGCCAATTTATATACCAGAAGTTCTTAATGTGCAGTAGATAATATACAATTAATTAGTTAACATCCAATTCTGGCCTCGCTTAAAAATACAAGATCTAGAAGGTAGGTCTTCCTCTACAGAACAATGTGCTACCCTTGGAAGTCAGTGTTGTCAGACTCGTAAAAATACGATCTCCAAGGTTCGGATTTTCTTGCCTGTCCTAAAAAAAGAATTGTCAAATCGGTTCACCCAGTCGAAAGTTCTGAGATAACAAACAAAAAAATATATCGGAATTGAGAACCTCCTTCTTTAATGAAGTCGGTTAAAAATGTCGTGTTTAGCTTTTATCCAATGCTCAACCGGACTACTCAACTTGAAATTGAGTAATCGCTAAAAAACATCAAATCCAGTGGGACTTCATGTTGTTTCTCGACTACGGCGATCCACTAGAGCAGTGGTTTTACTGGATGAGCACTTTAGTTACGTACTAGGGTTAGAGAATTCTTAGTTATTTCTTCTATTTGATAGAGACTTAAATATATTTGATAGCACAGAGAATAAGCATTGCCATTTAACGTCAGTCTTTTGGGAACGCTACCAGTAAGCGATGATGCGGGTGAATTTTTAATCCTTCTATGTAAATCTTGTAAAAATATTTTAAGGTAATATTGTAAATTAATTAATAAGTCATATTACTTGTGAGAAATAAATATTTCTACAAATCAATGTGACAGGTATCTATGCAGGTGAGTAGTTCTGTATAAACAATATTTGTTTAACAATTGGGCACAAAATGTTCAGAATTTCAAGAAACCCACTGCTCAACTGATTGAGCACGTGTGCGTATAAGGCCGTGTCATGTTGCTAGTTTGTGTAATAAGTCTTTCTTTATGCAAATTAAACAACAGAATAATCTGCGCTTAACCTACTTCAGCTTGTTTAATTCCACACATTCTGCGAATATTAAAACGTAGGTATAACTATTGCGGAGTGCTTGCAGACCCCTTTAGCTACATTAGTTAATTGCAGGTGAACGCTCGCGGCCATTGTGGGCGTGTAATTACCTTGAAATCACATCAGCGTACCCCTGAAGTGCCGTCCTCGTGGAATTACGTTTCAGTTTCATTTTCATGTTCCGAATAATGTGGAATATTTTGCGGTTTTATCATGATTAGCTTGTTTTTGGTTTGAGGAAAAGCATTTTCAACTCAATGCTTTGAGTTTTGCGAGAATGAGATGCCTAGAAATTTTTTATATCCTCTGTTCTTTTATGATCTCTCGTTATCTCGTATGCATAGGCTAGCCTGTTAGTAAAATTTTACATTAGGGGCATTTCACGTCAAGCGGACAACCAAAAAACAGTGAGGTCGTGAATTTTGTTTATATTCTCGTTAGTTATACTTCTAGTAGACGTGGATGTGTACACACAATATTTTTTTCGTATGATGCTTTATTGCTGAGTTACGAGCTTATAAAAATTTACTAAAAATGAAATTATGAATTTTTAGATGCTTATTATCTGCATCAATTAATTTGTAAAAAAACTAAAAAGTATGGTTTCATAGTAAGAAAGTTGAAGATTTTAATTTTTTTTGTCGAATTCTAAATTAGATTTTTTTTACGTATAGTAAAACGGAAGTGAACATTTCAAATCGATTTTTGAGTAATTTCGAACCTTTTTATTTTTATTTTTTTAACTTTATTTATAACTATAAATGTTCTAATTCTTCACAAAAACAATTTTTTTAACATGATCGCCAATAGTTTAAGACTTAGAGCACATATAGTTTGGGACTAGATGATGTTGTGTATATAGGTATCTTTAAGTTAAGTCTATAGTAGTTTTCGGTAAGTTTAGTCTACAGTAATTTAATAGTAATTTAACGTAATTTAACTTAATATGTACGTATTATTCTTTCCCTATTTGAGTGGAGTGAACCATTACATGGCATGAAATACCAACGGACCGGATAACCCTATGCGTGTGTGTTTAGCTATTTTTCAGTTGAAATACTGTTATTACTTTCATTGTTTATTGTCGTACTTTTACTACAATCAAAATAACTTACCTCTTTACTGATAAACCAAAAAAAAAACTTTAAAAATAAATAAAAGTCTATTGATACCAAGTTTGGATAAGGAAAGTCAGGAAACTAAACAGTAATAAAAAAATAAAATACTCACTTTTTTTAGGAATAGCGGTGATTTTGCAACAGGTATAATTTTAAGTATTTGAATTCACTGACTTTTTGACCAGCCCTCACAATTATAGTGGTTCGGCGTGAGAATGAGCGTGCAATGTTTGGTGTCTCTCTGTCCGACAAAATTCGTAATGAGGTTATTCGACAGAGTACCAAAGTAACCGACATCGCACGGAGAATCAGTACACTGAAGTAGAGACCACGACTAGGTAAACGGAGTGCAGGTCGCCCTGCGGCACTATGGGCCGACGATTTAAAGAAAGTGGCACACGATAGATGGATACTTACTGCACAAGACTGGGATGGTTGGTCCTCTTTGAGGGAGACTATTATTCAGCAGTGGACAGCGATTTATTGGACCAGCCCTATTACCAAGTACTTCTCGTCTATTCTCTTTATACAATTGCTAAAAAATATTCCACAAATATACAATACAATATAAATTGACTATTATCACATGCTCTGGTAACGTGTTTTCTTTTAATAAAAAGTCTTACACTCACAATACACTTCAATCCTTACAAAATTCTTATACAATAAATCTTTTATACAATCATGTGATTGTGTAAAACTTTTACAAAACAAAAAGATTAATTAAAACCATCCAGACTCCTAAACTTTTAGTCCCTCTTTTTGTTTCCTTTAATTAATTAATCTGCCGTGCAAATTGCAAAGTTTGGGTTTTTGTTCATCAATTCTTCCATCCCATCATCAATCATTTTCTTCCTAACAAGCAATATTGATCTTTGAACATAAGACAAGTAGTGTCAATTTCAGTTGCCACTTACTTATCGATAGACCAACTTAGTGTTGATTTTGTCTACTACTCTGAAATACCAGATTCAGAAACGTTCGTAATGTTGATATTATTTGTCCCCTTTCATGTTTTTACGGAAATGACATAACACTCTTTTGTAGGCAATAAATCAAATGTATAATAAGGTTTATTGGAACAACTTCAAACGACAAATTTATACACAAGTTGTGATGCAGTACATGGTCGTTAAATTTACCTTTCTATGTTATTCCACTTTATTGTTTCGTTTCAGTTCGCAAATTGATTGGGTCGTTGTCGGAATTTTAATATTTTTCCCCCGTGAATGAAGAGAAAATAATTATTTTTCTTTTTATCAAGTCTACATTTAAATGTGACAAGTGGAAAACTTCGACTTTTTTATGGAAATGATATTTTTTTTATATGAGCTTGCCAAAGTGTTCTAGGTATTACTGCCAACATGTTTACAAAGGAAGCACTCTTTTCTAATATTATAATGTTACTCCAAACCTTTTACGGTACAATATCATTTATGGATTTGAGGTAAATTACAACATAAAGTCAAAGATCTCTTTTAACCAACTTCAAAGAGGTTCACTTTGAAGTGATTTTTCTTCACATGATACGGATTACTACAACTTTTTTTCTTAGAAGATACCTCTGATATCAGAAGATGTTAAAATCTAAATAGTGGTTAGAAATATACAATACTAACTTTTGTTTCCGGCTCCGCTCGCGTATATGTCGGTTTTCGTTGTAAATAGTAGTCTATGTGTTATTCCGATGTATAAACTGCATTACTGTATAGTTTTATCTAAATCCGTTCAGTAGCTTTTGCGTGAATGAGGGAAAAACATCTCCACAACCTTTCGCGTTTATTTAATTAGTAGGTCTTTTGATAGGTCCGAAGATAGCAGAGCCACACTTGCTCAACCGGGGCGGTATTACCCTCTCATGCAGGCACCACACTTCGTTATGCGCTATTCGTTATGTGTCTACGCCGTATTCGCCCAAATATTAGTTATGCGCGCAAACAACAAACATGCCAACCACACTTCGAACTGGTATGCCAAATAAGCATCAAATAAGGCAAATATGTGTGTTGTAGAGATGTGTCATTGTCATTTTTATGGTGAACGAAACGAATATACTCTCCACACTTCGCCGTATGCGCGCGAATAACCCGCATAACGAATAGCGCATAACGTAACGCAGGCAGGCGGCCGACTATACCTAAGCTGCGGAGTGACACCCCCCTGATTCTACTCATATTTTACATCAAGTATGTTACTATGGTTTAGATAACCTGTCTTAGGCAACTTCTTCGTTTCCGTTCACTGAACGATTGAAGTAACCGCTCCAGATGATTGACCATATTAATACAACTGTATTCCATTTCATTCATAGACCAATTTTACGACACTAACGTGTGTATTGTTCTCTCGCCGTCCGTGTGCAGTGAACCTATTAATAACATGAAACAACAACGTACTGGAAACATTTTGCATGTTTGTTTTTTTTCGGTTGACACGACATTACTGGGTTAGGTTTTATTTATATTTATATACATAAAATAATAAATATTTCGGCCATCTGAAACACAACATCTCAAACTAATCTTGTACTATCGGTAGGTACTAGACAAATTATGTAAATACATAAATCCTTTTTTTTATAAATAACATGAGATTTTATATACAATAACATACCTACGTGTATTATACATAGAAAATACCCAAACTCGGAAACAAATATTTTGCAAATCATACAAAAAATTGGTACGACCCGGAAATCGAACCCGAGACCTCTTAAGATGAGCAGCCGTATACGCTAACCAGTAAATCAACAAACCAGTCAAATTTAGAACAAAAACGTCTTTATTATGTGGACGAAGATTTGTTACGTACCTCTAGGTTACTCTTACCATTTGGAGTGACCATTCAGTTGTCCCGCGGTCCAATTAATGATAAAAAAAAATTGAGACACCTGACACACAACGTCATCTAGTTCCAAAAAAGTAACGCTTTTACTTCTCTCTAGTTCTCAAACATCTCACTCAGCCATCACAGTGTGGGTCAAAATGCTGCATTAACAATGAAGATGGTCCCTATTCTTGGATTCTACTCATGCTTTCCATTAGGCAGAGAAGAGTCACTTTGTTGGGCTTCTATATATTTTAAAAAAAAGTTTCAGTTCCAGTTAAAAGTTATAGTCAGCAGCAACAAAATTACACAATGAAATACAGTAGCCTCATATTTTGTATGAATTGAAACAGCATGCCCTAGTTTTATAGCCTTGGAACATCTCTATAACAATGCTTATAACACGTATAATATAAAATCGACCCACCAAATGGCGTGACGTGACTTTCAGAACAAAAACTAGGCCGCCGTGTCTTGCTGTTTGCAAATATTGTTGGAAACAATGAATGTCACCTCACTAGGGCACGGGAGTCAGGAAAAAGGTAACTTTAACTGATGATACATCAACAATTATTATACGACGACCTATTTAATTAATGTCGGTACAGGATCACGGCTTCGAATTCCGCTGAGAGGAAATTAATATCAATGTATGTCTGTCAATAACCAACATAAATGCGGGCCGCGGGAAAAAGCTTGTTATCACCTTCCTAGCCTTTATTATTACCTATATTTTTTGGGGTCGGCTACTAGCTCAATCTTTTCTACTTGAATTTCAGTTTTTCCAGAGATCTACTGGCATCGGACCTTCGTAATTTCGAGGGTTATCTGAATGCGATTGTTAAATTAGCTATCAGTATATTGAAGGCTGACTGACTTCTCAATTACAGTTGCCAAAGATGTTCATGACAACAGGGATCGACAACTTAACGTGCTCTCGGAGGCATGGGCGTGAAAGAACCGCCTTGTAAGAAAACCGCAACAATATACCGACCTGAGAATCAAATTTAAGACCTCTCTTGATTAGCAACCGCTAGGCTAATAAGTTCAAAATCTCATCTAGGTATATCATTAAAAAACTTAGTTCTTTTAGATGTAATAATTCTATTGTACAACCCAATTCGGTCACTTTCCCCTCCTCGGGTAGATAAGGGCAGCCGCCCGCACCTAGCCTTTTTAATACTTATGTCGTATTACAAATTAGACGCGAAACTTAGCATGCTCTAGTAAGCCAGGCTTTGTTTGGTAAACTCAAATTACAATATAATACGTCCCAAAATTTATATGAAATTTCTTTGTAAGCAAATATGGCGGTAGGAACCATTTTTTTAAGTTTGTGTTTATATTTGGTTTATATTGAAGCGCTCATAGCCAAGTGGCCTTAGGTGATTGGAAACAATCACCAAGGGTAAGCAACGACGGCGCGGTCGGACCTAGATGGGTGACCGTTTGTGGCATTATATGTAATGAGCGTTTCCGTGATTCGGAGGTCACGTTAAGCAGTCGGTCCCGGTTGTTATCATAAGATAGCAGTCGTGAAGCTTAGTTGGAGGCCTTCGGGCGGCTTAAAAACATCCAACAGCAAGATTACGTAGCCACAACGTGTCTTGCCAGTCCCCAACCCGCACTCGGACAGCGTGGGGACGTATGGCCTTATCCCTCTCTTGAGAGGAGACCTGAGCCCAGCAGTGGGACGTTATGGGTTGTTGATGATGATGATGTTTATATTTGGAAGAACAAGTTAGCTATAAAACAAAATATCGGCTAAGTGAGAGTCGGACTCGAGCGCTGAAGGGTTCCCTGTTGTCGTATATAATAAAAACACATTAATTAAAACAGCACATTCAACGTATGTTGTATGGGAGTCCCCATTAATTATTTCTTAAATTCTGTTTTTTGTATTTATTTCATTGTTAGTGTAGTGTATGCGATTATTCGAGTTACTCGAAAAAGCATACATACGCTGTCTCGTGTGCCACGGCTAGCAACACTGCCGGCAAACTGTCACTGTCTACACGCGCATGGCGCGGGTAAGTGTAGTTGAGAGCAGAGTAAAATACGTTGTGTCGTGGGCATTGTCGAGCCAGTGTTTAGTTATTGCAGGTTGAAAGGAACTAAACAAACACTATAGTTAGAAATAGATCATCTGTCTTTAAAAGTCTATACAAAAAATTAAAATTGAAGTGTCAGTTTGTAATATCGTATAGATGCTAATTTATTTTAGATTAAGTTAATTTTAGATTTTTTGCTTTCCTCTCTGTGTGTTCCGGCTAATCATTAAAACACTAATCACTAGATGATGATTTTGACAAGACTTTCACTGACAGATAGCTGATGATATAAAGAGTAATCCGCGGGTCGCGGATATAAATTTCAAAAAGTTCTGAACAATTTAGTTTCAAAGATTGTAGTCTTCAGTGTTAATTTTGTTTCCTATGTCATATAATTATGTGTAATCAATACAACCACAATTCGTTACACTAAAATGTGATAACGTACAGTTTCTTAGTTATATATTATATAATAGCATTATACAGCTCAACATGAGGTCTTTAGTTTCTCAGGTGAAACGTTAAACGTTGAAATATTATCATCATTTCCTGGCGCCACCGAAAACTGGGACGTAGAACCAGAATGTAGGTCGAATATTATTCAGTTCAGACCTCATTTATATCGTGTCTTTCAAAGGAGGTCTTACTGAACAACAAAAAAAAGGTTGTAGTGCGCTCGCGGCTTTGTTAAATATATAACACCTTTTGTAAAAAGTAAAAAGCAATTTAAATTCAAAGGAAGAAAGAACGTCGGTTCTATGGGTAATATAGTGGTTATTATTCTGGCAATATCAAAAAAAAACTTTTATTTGAAACAGGTTGCCAATAAGGTGTATGAAAATAGTTTATGTGCTTTTCTCAAACCTACTGAATAAACATTCAAAATTACATAAGAATCGATCAAGCCGTTTCGGAAGATTTTCGGTTTATGGCAACCAACATTGTGATACGAGAGTTTTATAAATAGGTTCAAGATTTACTTTAAACATTAATACGTGAAATGAAATTCGTTGCACGCTTATTCAATTGTTGCATTCGCATTATGTATTGTGACTACTCTCGCATTCTGCTTATACTTTCCATCAGAAGAGTAGAATCACTTTAGCGTTCTCATATTTTATATGTAAAGAAACCTAAAGCCGATCGAATATTACATCTTACTTTTAATAGTATAATAAAATCATTGTCATATGATGATATTTTCAAGAACCAAGTAAACAAATCTATTAAAGCCTAACCCGAGAGCACAAATAATAATACATATTTACTAACTTTAGCGTATTTGTGCAATCATGTGTCGTTGATTTGTTTCCTCCATTTGTGAAAACATGATTGTTTGGTAGCCGTTGTTTTTCATCGTCCCTACGCATCAAAGTTTCAATTCTTAAATCAATTCAATTTTTAGTCTTCTCTTTTACCCAAATGAAATTTTTCATTATTATTAAATAAGTATTATCTGTCTAATCAGTTCGAAACGTCGTAAAGTACAAGGTAAACCTTTTAACATAATTTAATCTATACTAATATTATAAAGAAGTAATAATATTATATTATAAAGAAGTAAAGTTTGTGTGTTTGTTAAATTGTAAGGGGTAATCTCGGGATCTACTGAACCGATTTTAAAAATTCTTTCACCAATAGAAAGCCACATTATTGCGGAGTGTCATAGGTTATATAAAAACCGAAAAATAAAAAGACTTTTACGTGGTAGTCCGTTATGCAAAGTGAATCGGAGAAAAAACGGTCGAATGAAAGCGTTTCTTACGAACGCTGCCTTAACTATGAAAGATATATTTTTGAGTTCTAGAGAAAAGATGTGGAGCTTGAAAATGCCTACAAAAAGTCAACGACAGCATATGTCTAACTTTAATAATTAAGTTATGCCCAACGAAGTGGGCACGGGCCAGCTAGTTTTGAATAAGTCTGTTTTACAACAAAAAACATGAGTATGTGTAAAAGTCGCGAAAGTCTAAAAACAGTCACTGCATGATGCCAAATATGTAGAATAAAAAACGTAAACTTTTGTATGTATTAAAAGCGCTTATTGCATTTCATCAAAAACAGCACATAATGTCCCACCACTGGGCTTGGATCTTTTCTCAAGAGAGGGTTAAGGCCATACGTCCCGTCACGCTGGCTGAGTGGGGTTGAGGACTGGCAAGTGTCTACGTAATCTTGCCGTTGAAAGTTTTCCGAAGGCCTCCAACTAAGTATCACGACTGTTATCTTATGATAATAACCGGGACCGACTGCTTAACGTGACCTGCGAATCACGGAAACGCTCATAATATATCATGCCACAGTCACCCATCTAGGTCGCACCGCGCCGACGTTTCTTACCCTCGGTAATTGTATCCAATCACCTAAGACCATTTCGCAACTAGCGCTTCTTGCATTTACCAAAAAGAAAACTAAACTTTACTAGTGTAGATGCACAAACTTGCACAATACATGCATGACAGTTACAGTATATTATGTCTTACAAGTAAATTGTATAGGAATTAATGCAACTACGTCATGAAAGTTCTATGGGCTCTGACGTAAGCTGACCCTAGCTATCTAACCGATGTAAGCAAAAGCTGAAAGCTGGTATTACGGAACGAGAAAGTTTGTTACAAACTTTCTTGTTCCGTAATACTTCAGCTTCAAGAAGACCTGCGTAGAATGAGAACAATCGTATAGAATGAATAATAATGAACTAGTCTTTATAACAAGGATAGGATCGAACCAAGCGGCGTGCAAGGCCTATGTCCATCTGTGGACAACGATAGACCGACTACGCTGAAGCTGAACAAAGGGGAATGATATATGTGTAAGGGGAAATAAGGGGATTAATGAAGGTGAGGTGTTAATGAATTCATAACAATCCTCCGGATAACATTTTTATATTTAAATATTATCAAAATGTTTTTTTCGTTTTTGGGGTAAACCTTTTTATTTGGTTAATTTTCATTTAATCAATTGTAGTTTTAGTTTTAGAAAGTTTGTTACAAACTTTCTCGTTCCGTAATACCTCAGCTTCAAGAAGACCTGCGTAGAATGAGAACAATCGTATAGAATGAATAATAATGAACTAGTCTTTATAACAAGGATAGGATCGAACCAAGCGGCGTGCAAGGCCTATGTCCATCTGTGGACAACGATAGACCGACTACGCTGAAGCTGAACAAAGGGGAATGATATATGTGTAAGGGGAAATAAGGGGATTAATGAAGGTGAGGTGTTAATGAATTCATAACAATCCTCCGGATAACATTTTTATATTTAAATATTATCAAAATGTTTTTTTCGTTTTTGGGGTAAACCTTTTTATTTGGTTAATTTTCATTTAATCAATTGTAGTTTTAGATACACAAATCCCACTTCTAAAGCCTATCCTCTCACAAATTAAGCCCGACGGGGAGATTAATTAGCATATGTGTCAACGGTCTCTGACTAAGCCTAGAAATAAATATATATTTTCACTCTCATAATTCAGTTTCGGTGTAGTCTTGCTTCCATAATCACTCCGTCAGGACCCGTCTTTACTTCAAGTTAACCCTCATAACGGCTATTATCCACAACGGAGTTAATACATGGTTACTTTATTTTACTTACATTTAATCCTCTTTGTAGTATGCCAGTGAAGGGTTACAATTTATAACACCGACATAGTGACGCCTTCAAATATTTATTAAAGAGCCAGGTTTACTTTTAAAGAGTGGATAAGGGAATTTGAGTCTAGGGCTGTTATTAATAGAGCTACTTTTTTCTTTTTTTATATTTAGCCTACCAAAGTGACACTACCCTGCCTGATGGAAAGCACAAGCAGAATCCAAGACAAACACACACCATTGTTGCGAATGCAGACAGTAAAGTATGGCGGCCCACACAATGGCGGCTTAGTGAGATTCTTATTAAGATTAGAAATTTTTAACTTTTTATCAAATACATATATATTTAGAACATAAAAACGTATTATTTCTTAATTAATTTGAATAAAAATAAAACAAGTAAAATTAATAAAAAAAAGATAACAATGGCTTCTCGCTTTTCGTTTGCAGAATTTTATTCCTATTTTAGTAATTATAAGGTTCGTTAGAAATAATACTTTGTTATCGCGACATTCTCGATAAAAATTTTATATGAAATTCGACTCGTTGTGTTGTTGTTTTTCTTTAGAAATAAAATTCGGGTTTCAGAAAAAAATAAAATATTTTTATAAATTTACTTCAATGTAATTTCACAAAATTACGACATCGGAATTTGACTGCCTCTTTTGGTCTAGCGGTTAGCATTTGCGACTATTGACTGCTTTGTTGGTCTAGTGATAAGACCAGTTAGTATAGACTGATGATCAAAAGGTCTCGGGTTCGATTCCCGGATCGGACCGAATGTTTCTGTAATCCGCAAATATTGGATTCGGAGTTTGGGTGTTTTCTATGTACAACATTATGTATTTACAAAAAAAAGTATGTATTTATTTATATCAGTGGTCTAGTACCCATAGTATAAACTCTGCTTGGTTTGGAACTAGATGACGTTGTGTGTCAGATGTCCAAAACGATTTATTTATTTATTTTTGTTTATACCTGTACAGGTTTGCAACATAGACGCTCTGGATCCGACGAGTTTGATAGTACAGTTGAAAATAGGATTTTCAACTAGTAAACTCGTCAGTCAATGGCTATCTTAATCTCTCAAAATAATTTATTTGTATAAATAATAAATTTTAATCAAAGATATGGAATCTTACAGTCAGATATTTCTTGTTATAATAAAACATTTAGATAATAATATTTCGAGGGCACAGCTTCCAAATTTCAAAGGCACGTTTTGTTTTGGCATTTTCATGTTAAATTAACTATGGCTTTAGGCATCCCGCTTGTAACTTTGTTGAACAAAGGGTACTGAAATGTTTTCACAATAGAATCTGTTACATGTAGGTCTATATTAAATCTTATTTATTATTACTATTAGCATTAAAATCTTCGAATAATTATTGACTCATACTCTTATAGCTCTAGAGGTACTCATAACCAAGTTGCCCTCCGTAATTAGAAACAATATCCATGGCTAGCAGTGGACTCAATTAAAGGCTGTTGATGTAATGGTGTGAAACCGAGGCTAGTAAAGTATGTGATGTCATTAATCTCACTTTTTCTAGACATTATTTATTACAACACAGTATTACAACAATTCAACTTTCTTTATAGTAGTCATTAAAAGTCGGAAAAGACAGTATTTGCAAATTCAACTTTCATATTGTACTCCTAATTTTCTTATCATTCCTCAAGTGTCTGATTGTCGGAATAGATTTAATCTATAATTCCGTACCTACATTTCACATAACCGTTCGTGCAAAAAGATCTTTCCTACCTTTATTTATATAAAAAATATGTTTGAATAGATTAAGAACTTAAATAAATCATTTAATTACTCACGTGACATCGAGCACTTATCGAACTGTATATATTGTAATACAGGATATAATAGAATAGGGTCGACTTATATTTTTTTTAACAATTGATCCCAAAGAAAGATATGAATCGTATGTATAAAGGATTAAAGGATTTTCGTAGTTTGACATAAAAATTTATGCGAAATAATATACAGGTTCTTTTATCCGGGAATTCTTTGAAATCACTTAAACGTTACCTCGGGCGAAAGTCAGTAAGGTACACTATAACAAGGATTTATGTACGTGTTCAATTTATACACACATTTATTCATAAAATATAACCGTACAATTTCCAGGTTAAAGGGGTTTTTACTTTATTTAGTTCTGACGTCTTTTTGAAATGTACCTATAATGTTATTTGATTTAGTCTTATTTATGCCATAGAAGTCATGATAAAAGCTAATGTAACTTGTCGAAAATGCTTATTTGTTTATTTATTTTAAAGTATTATCAAATTCTGAAACAACATAATCAATGAATTCTTCACAAAATTATTATAAGTTTTAGAAACAGGGGTCGTGTCCCCCCAACGTAAAGGGTGGATCCTCCGACCAGGCGAGGTAATCATGACTAGCGCGCCGCTTCCCAATGGTTGATGTTGAGATGTTGTACACTTGCTGATCGGTGCGAGAACTTCTATATCGCGATACAGGATCAGTTTGTTATTCCGTATAGTTCGATACTCCGTAGTTCAATGTCTCTTCGATGGATGGCGCTGTAGTATATGATTGTATGTGAAAGTGGCCATAACTAGTGATTTCATCTTTCACCAAACATATATTTACCAATATGTGTTAGTCTTAGGACTATATAATATACATATAGGCATGACATAGAAACTGACGCTACAATCGTATGCGAATGAGATATTTATACTTTCAGTCCTTTTTCCCATCCGAGCTCTGCAGTATCCCTTACTCTGTGTAAGTTGTAGTATTCGTCTTAAGTTTGTCGCGTCTGTAAACGGCTACGTTGCAATTTATGATTGGCATCAGCCAAACAACTTGGGTAAAATCTCCATTGCTCATTATTTTATCCCCAAATTTAGAGAAGAGATAAACGATGATGCTGGCGATGATTCACCGGTAACGCATATATGTTGACTATTCAACATTTCCTTTTTTCAAAAAATTACAAATAAGAATTTTTGTAGTTGAACAGAACATGAAAAATATATAGCATACGTAAAGATTTATTTAGCACTTAGTTTGATTGGTGGCTCCACGTTTCCAGCGGAACGTGCCTTGGCTGAAACTACGAATAGTATTTCTGTACATTTTAAACTAATTGAAATTAACTATGAAACATTACTTCAAAGTCCGTTGGGAAATTTAATATTAACACAAAGTCTAGCGAAGAACCAAATGTGAATAATGTGTTCTTGATTTATGTTTGACTCCCTGGAGACTCAGAAACCTGGAGTATACGGTGTGTGTCCTCTAAAAATCACCCCGATGACCGGTCTCAGGCACCCTGGTCTGAGGAGGACACGGACCATGTTATTTCAGGTCACCACAGAATCGAAATTGAGTCTACCCAAATTATTTCCTGGGTTAATCCCGTGTTGCGACACAGGTTACAGTAAAAAAGTTCGTTGAAGTAATAGAGCATCGTTGTTGACTGCCAAGGTATAATTGTGTAATTAGGAAACATGACTTGAAGCTTTAAATAACTTGATTCCGTAACAATACTTTTTTTAAGTTTTAGTTGCTAAAATGACTCTAATCGGCCTGCCCGAAATGTTATCGAGTGTCGCAGTCATATCACGGCTGAAAGCCCATACGCCCGGCACAATTTGTCTCCACGATAAATGTCAATATTCAAAGATTTTTTCAATAATGTTTTTCGGCAGAATACAGTTTAGAGTAGTGATCTGTACTGTGAAAATACTCAAACTACCATTCTGGCTACTGAAAAATATTATGAACTCAAGGGTTTCATAAAAAAAAAGATTATTATTAAATTGCCTGAATTCTAACACACAATCACACAACGCCATTTAGTTAGATTTGTACTATGAAAGTTAGGTTTACTAATAAAACACCTTATTTTTTTTTGCAAAAATATGCATATAATACAAATAACATTAACTACACGCGGAACAGTTCATTAAAGTAGCAAAAGACCGCAAAAAAGAGATAAAAATTTTTAGGGGTGAAAATCCCGTAAAATGTATACCACATCCCTATAAATTTAAATCTAGTTCCAATATTTATTTTAAACCTTTTCATAAGTTTTGTTTCGTTACCAATTTCAAAACAACCGCAACGTGTTTTGTTAAGCTGCAACGAAAAATCTTACGCACACAAGAGAGTCCACTGGGAGTCATAATCTTTTTTACTTTATTCTTTACTTACTAGTAAGTACTAGTACTTTATCTTACCCCTTATAGAAAATCTCTAGAGGATATTAAAGAGTATATAAAGATTTACATAAATATCGTATTACATAAGGAGTGGTGTAGTAATGGCTATGGGCTTACTGTAATGGTTTACATTTACATGTAAAGAACATTTACCTTTTATAGGCATATTTTTTGTGTGGAGGAATGTGACTATGGCCGGTTGCTTGGTTGATTAGCCGAAACAAAGAAATAGACAGAAGTCAGACAACATTTCTTACTTTCATATAATTATGTATTCAGTGAAAAGATGTTATTTATTTGTATGTATTTATTAATTCAAAGAGTAATGAACATATCCATACATCCTCACAAACTTAGCCCTTAGTTCCGCGCATGTATTTCTTTAGAGCGGTAAAAAGTAGCCTATATCCTATTTCATGAATCAAAGTATCTTTTTGTTAACTTTTATTGATATCCCTGCAGTCGTTTAGCCGTAAAAGCGTATAAGATAGACAGACAGACGGATATTAGTATGGATGTGTGTAATACGAGCACTTGATAAAAAAAGGAAATGCATACAACTGAACAGTGTCTATTCACGTGATTGACTTATTGTCCACTGGTAATAATATTTTAGTAACAGGCAAAACACTCCTTAGACCTTTTGTTTCTAAGGAGGTTTTGGCCTGCTTCACCCTGGAACCTGCTTATGTCTCTTGTGCTCGCGAACTAAATTATTTTGTTGATTGTAACTTATCTTCTAAGTCATAAATAACATGTGGGTCCACGAGATCGAGTTCTAATTTCTCTCATTTTACTTCACCACTTGGCTACCAAGCCCCTTAACGTTACACTTGGCTTCCAAGCCCCCTTTAACGTGGCAATGTATTCAATTTATCACAACTGTTCATTAAAAAACTAATAACATGGATTTGAAACTACAGTATCCACATGCGTTGATAATGCGTGTTAGTAATTGTGTCCGCTTGTGTTAGTAGCGATAGAAATAGAACTTCCTACTTATGCTTCAATGAAGAGCAAACGTGTGCATTTCAACAACTGCAATCTGCATTTAATTAAAATGAAGTCGTGTGCATAATCTCTAAGACTTAATTTAGAAAAGTGGCGTTCGAACGTTCATCGCGCAAAATCACCGAAGTTCAAGTTATGTATTATTTTAAAATGGGGAAATAAAATATATTTTTATTTCTCTTTAGATTAAGGTTTCTTTAATGCATTTTAGGGTTCCGTAGCCAAATGGCAAAAAACGTAACCCTTATAGATTCGTCATGTCTGTCTGTCTGTCTGGCTGTGACATAGCCACTTTTTTCGGAAACCATAAGAGCTATACTTTTGAAACTTGGCAAGTAGATGTAATCTGTGAACCGCACGAAGATTTTCAAATAAAAATAGAAAAAAAAAACAATACATTTTGGGGGTCCACATACTTGGAACTGAAACTCTAAAAAAATTTTTTTTCATCGAACCCATACGTGTGGGGTATCTATAGATAGGTATTCAAAAATGATGTTGAGATTTCTAATATATTTTTTTCTAAACTGAATAGTTTGCGCGAGAGATACTTCCAAAGTGGAAAAATGTGCCCCCCCCCCCCTGTTACTTCTCAAATGAGAGAGTTATAAAACTAAAAAAAAATATGTTGTACATTACTATGCAAACTACCAACGAAAATTGGTTTGAACGAGATCTAGTATGTAGTTTTTTTTAATACGTCATAAATCGTAAACTGCAATTTACCTTTCAT
This sequence comes from Phragmatobia fuliginosa, assembly GCA_932526445.1. Taxonomy (NCBI): domain Eukaryota; kingdom Metazoa; phylum Arthropoda; class Insecta; order Lepidoptera; family Erebidae; genus Phragmatobia; species Phragmatobia fuliginosa. The sequence continues at coordinate 4,067,941 of OW052058.1, read as the reverse complement.
TTAATCAATACACTTTATTAAAACATCGATCAAAGTTACAACGAACTACAAGAACTTTTATATGATGCTACTTGTTGATACGGAACCCTTCATGGGCGAGTCCGACTTGCACTTGGCCGCTTTTTTATATGTTTTATATTTATTTGAAATTGTGTAATTCCCATTCATATATTTTTGTTACATTCCGTATAGTGTACGGATTTATATGTAAACTAGCTGACCCGGCGAACTTCGTACCGCCTTAGAATATTAATTCATAATAAAGTATTTATTGTGTTTAGTTATTTGCTGATAGTAACAAACCACAGCAGCGTCAACTAACGGGCCCCGGCCGGTACCGCCACAATCGCTTTGTTCCTGCATTTTAAATCTGTAATATCTACAAAAGTATTAATTTAAATTACATACTGTTAAGGCATAGCTACTGATACAAACTGATAAGCCATATTAATCTATATTAAATACACAATGCATTTAAGGTACTTAATTGGATAAGGATTAATACTGTATTGCTTAAAATCGCTTCGTAAATAAGCCATTATTTTTCGTAAAAAGAAGAAATAAAAAAATGGTTATTGTGTTATGAAACCTCTAAAATTATTATCTACTATATTTCGCATGTATTATACATAAAAACCTTCCTTTTGAATCACTCTATCTATTAAAGAAAACCCCATCAAAATCCGTTGAGTAGTTTAAAAGATTTAAGCATACAAAGGGACAGAGAAAGCGACTTTGTTTTATACTATGTAGTGATGGTTATTGTGGGTTCTAAGAGATATAGACATATATCATCGCGGACTTTATTGTAGACCTTTTTAAGATGAACAAATCTGTAGTACATTATTTTGATCTATCTCGTAGGGTACAGCCAGCGTTTGCAATGTAAGCGTAGAAATCATCACATTAGAAACCTCTAAAATTATTATCTTCTATATTACGCATGTATTATACATAAAAACCTTCCTTTTGAATCACTCTATCTATTAAAGAAAACCCCTCCAAAATCCGTTGAGCAGTTTCAAAGATTTAAGCATACAAAGGGACAGAGAAAGCGACTGTTTTATACTATGTAGTGATGGTTATTGTGGGTTCTAAGAGATATAGACATATACCATGGCGGACTTTATTGTAGACCTTTTTAAGATGAACAAAACTGTAGTAAATTATTTTGATCTATTTCGTAGGCTACAGCCAGCGTTTGCAATGTAAGCGTAGAAATCATCACATTAGAAACCTCTAAAATTATTATCTACTATATTACGCATGTATTATACATAAAAACCTTCCTTTTGAATCACTCTATCTATTAAAGTAAACCCCATCAAAATCCGTTGAGTAGTTTAAAAGATTTAAGTATACAAAGGGACAGAGAAAGTGACTTTGTTTTATACTATGTAGTGATGATGGTTATTGTGGGTTCTAAGAGATATAGACATATACCATCGCAGACTTTATTGTAGACCTTTTTAAGATGAACAAAACTGTAGTAAATTATTTTGATCTATCTCGTAGAGTACAGCCAGCGTTTGCAATGTAAGCGTAGAAATCATCACATTAGAAACCTCTAAAATTATTAACTTCTATATTACGCATGTATTATACATATGAACCTTCCTTTTGAATCACTCTATCTATTAAAGAAAACCCCATCAAAATCCCTTGAGTAGTTTAAAAGATTTAAGCATACAAAGGGACAGAGAAAGCGACTTTGTTTTATACTATGTAGTGATGTATGAATATCTTTTGCGTGCTCATGTTAACGAATATATTATACAATACCGAGTCAGAAATCAGATTTATTTTAGTTGGATTCCACTTTGAACCCAGTTTTCTTCAAGCTCTGCTTAGTTTGGGCCTAAACAATACTGTCTGACGTCCGAAATATTTATTTACTTATTTTAACAACAATAATAGACATCGAACATCTGCGTCATAAACGAAGAGATTCAATGAACATTCCGTCTCAAGTTTATTGGGATAAGCCTGTCAGAATAAATAGAATTGTGATCCTTCGAGACCTTTCTCACACAAGAGAACCACGCTAGATTAGTTTCATATATATCTTCAAATGTTGGAGATAGTTTTACGTTTGATTCGCTTCATCTGACTTTAGAAGCTGACCACTATAATTAATCGATCAGTGTGTTCAATTCTCAAACATTAATAAGTGATATTAGACGAACGATAGGGTCATAACAATAAGCTGTTGGTGGAAAGTTATTTTCTAACAAGGTCAATAGTATCAATGATTAATTAAGTTCGAAAGTCGTTAAGATGTGTAAACGTTCTGAATTGGGCTAATCACTGATTTGGATCAAATTATGACAAACATTTCAAGTTTATGGTTTCGTTAAGAACAATGAGGAAAAAAGTACAATTAGACACATGATAATTTAATAGTTATTTTACGTCATACCTCGGACAAATATCATCTAATCGACGTGCCAAAATTTTAGGTTACTTTTTCGGTATTTTTTTTTGTGTTTCATCAAAAATATTGAGTAATCTAGCTCTAACAGTAGGATTAAGAGTAAACTGACTATATTTAAGCTTAAGTTTCATAACGCTAGTTAGTAATTATTTTATAGAGTTAGTGAAAAATTCTTAGAATGTCATTATGGTTTGTTGACATGCCTTTACGTAAACTAAAAATTTAAAGCAATTTAATAAGTTTAACATGAAACACCACACATGAGTACTGAAAAATGCGAAAGGTGTGCCCATCCTTAGGATCCTGTAATCAGATGCTGGTTTCTTTATTGTATAAAATGAATTATCAAAATCAATTCACATAATCGAAAGTTCTGGGGTAATAAACATTAAAAAAAACAGTCGAATTGAGAATCTCCTCCTTAATTAAGGTCAGTTAAAAAGAGGTTACGTGGCAATAAAGAATTATCTAAATGACAAACACTTAATAAATAATATGCATATTTACTTGAATTTTATTTTTCACAAAAGATTAACTTTGTAAAATTATTGCATCACTTTTCATGGAGCTACTTAGAAGGGCAAAGATAATAAAATGCAAAATAAATTATGAAAAAACATACATTTACGTAGTGTAAAATGAATTACCTATCGTTGTCTGTTCGCCTAGATCTTTTAATATCTAAATCTTTTGCAATAGATAGAGTGATTCAAGAAGAAGTTTTATGTAAAAAATACAGATTGTAGTAAAGAACATCAGAGATTTTCAAAATCTTCTGTGCGAAGCCGAGTCGAGTCGCTAGTTCATAATGAATTATTTGATCTTATGTACACAACATTGCCTTACATCATGGTGCATTTGTTTATATAACTATTTTATTAAACATGTACTCGTAAAATACTGCCTACCTGCCTAAATGTACTCGTAAAATACTCGGGATGTACTTGTGTCTTATTGAATATTTATAAAGCTAACTAGATATATTATTCGTCAAGATATACACCGTTCTAGAAAATCTTTTTTGTTCTATATTTGTAATTATGTGACGCAGGACAATTATTTGCTGGTCTAGTGGTTAGCGTATGCGGCTGCTAATCAAGAGGTTTCGGGTTCGATTTCCGGGTCGGACCAAATATTTGTGTGATCCACAAATATTCGTTTCGGAGTCTAGATGTTTTTCTATGTATGATATGTTTGTATTTACAACAAAAAAGTATGTTTATGTATTTATATCAGTTGTTTAGTACCCATAACACAAGCTCTGCTTACTTTGGGACTAGATGATGTTGTGAGTAAGATGTCCAAAATATTTTTATAAATTATTTATTTACGAACTAATCCAAATATCACGTAACCATCAAAAGTGTGGGATGGAAATGATTTTAATATGTTAATGTAACTTAAAGCTTAAAACTTAGAACCTAACAAAACACGCGTTTTATTTAAATAAGTCTCTTTAGGTTAAAAATCACAGTTACTTTTATATGAAAAATAATAGTTTTAAAAAACTAAACAAACACGCTTCTAAACTAAAAAATGGAAAATAATTTTAATGTAAAAAGCATGAGGCGACGTTATTGAAATATTTTCAGAAATCACCCCACGCTTTGTTACATTAAATTATTTTCTACTTTTTAGCTTAAAAGCGTGTTTGTTTAGGTTTTTAAAACTATATTAAGAAATTCTAGACTAGAAAATACTATTTTGTTTGTTTTTTTTTCAAATTAGTGTATTGTCATCGGTCCTCGATAAATCTACAAAGTTTGAACGAAATCTGGCCGTTTAAAGTGGGTCAAAATCGCGCCCAAAGGAGTCGGTTACAAACGTACAAACATACAGGTGAAGCTAATAAAAAGCGTGTCTGTTTGTTGTGGCTTGTTTTTGGAACCGGCTGAACTAAATTTAAAATATTTTAGCTGATCGTTAGCTAAGAATATAAATAGTAACTTATGCTAATTTTATTTAAAACCAGCTTTAGGTAGGACCCAGGTAGGTAGTAGAGCAGTGTGGGTACTAGAGCCGACTCGACTGGGTATGAAATGATGCAGAAGAATCTCACTAAGCCGCCATGGTGTGAGTCACTATACTGCATTGTCTGTACTCAGAATGTGGATGATGACTCCTATTCTTGATTTTACTCATGCTTTCCATCAAGCAGAGTAACGTCAGATTGGTAGGCTAAGTGTCGTGGGGTAAGGCAGGGGGGACTCCAGAAGCCGCTATTGCGATCCTGGTGTTCCTCCGGACTGCCGAGGTAGGCCGCCGCGGGGTTTAGTGGGTAAACCGATTCCTCCGGGAGTCCCACACACGCCCTTCGTTTACCCCACGAAGGGTATGGTGCGAAAAACATTCCCCGCGTTAAAAAAAAAGGCTTAGTGTAAATAAAAGCTTGTCTGATATAAAACATCATAAAATATCCAATCATCGGGTCAAATCGAGAATTGGCGCTATCGATTAATTAAATTGTAATATTCTTTTGTAATTAAAGTTTAAAACTGAAAGTTTTCAGTTTTTTACTACAGACATGGGCATAACACATAATAAATTAATTTAATATTAAGTAAACTATAAAAAATCTTATTTATTTTCCATTAGGATCCAAAATAATTTGTAACTAAAAAGTAATATTACCGTATTCAATTTAAATTTTCGCCTCCAATTAGTACGTATACCGAAGCTCTAAAAAAAGCAATCAATTTAATTTAAACCACACTGTTGTCAGTAAACGACCTAAATACACACCAGTTCGGTAGACTAACAATACAAAAACGTGCCTGCTGTGTAAACTGCGAGTGTTGTGTGAACTAGGGCGTGGTGTTTCATGAGAAGTGTTCCATTATTCCGGGCATGATCCCTCAAGGCCACAAATATTAACCTTGACTTTGGTGCCGCAACAAAGAATCTAAGGCCCAAAAGCCTTGAAACTAGGAGTGTAATATACAAGCTTACAGCGAATTGTGGATGGTTTTAGATTGTTATATTTGATTTATTATGCTTTTAAATGTAAGTACAATACTAATAATGACACGTGAAAGGAATTCTGTATATCTGTGGCGACTTCAACGCAAACAAAAACACACAACAGCGCTATCTACCGAAGAAACACTGAACCACAGAGTAACGAAGTATATAGACTAACTTGTAATCCTGAATCGCGATATAGAAATTCTCCCGCCGAATAACATAATTATGTAAAAATCCCCACATCAACCTTTGGCTGTGGCACGTAAGAAACTCAGACGACCAGCATACGTTAATCCAGTACGAATACGAAAAGGGCAAGACAATTATCTCTGTTAAAATACGTCTAGTATTTGACATTGGCTTCTTCAAGGCCCTATAGGTACATAAATCAGTCTTGCCCCTTGGCTGAAATGCAAACGCTACGCGATATTTCTCTTTCTTGAATCGCTAACGCCTCTATCCTCCTGTAGCATTGTCTAATATTTTGTTTTGACCACGTGATTGACTTAGCGTTGAGATGACGTCATTCCTATACATTTGCGGAAATAGTTTACGTTTGTAGAATGTCTACTAGGAGTTGGCCTACATCTAACGGCTTTCCATGACATTCACCATATCATTTGACAACCTATATTTCGACACATATAGGCAATTTCAACTAGAATGCTGGTACAGGGCATCGCATGAGATTAGATTGTAATCCCCGAGATAACTTCCGACTCTAATGCTAAAGAAAAATAAATAACCTATTTCAATTGTCCATTAGAATAGCAAATTCAACATCTTCTTAGCCCTTATTATTCACAAATTTATTAGACTTATGTTACTAGTTCAACCGGTTTTTTATTAAAGGACAGTTTTTACACGAAGTTGCTGGCATCGGGCCTCTGCAACCCTGAGGGCGTCCTGATTTAAGTAGAATAGTCAATTATTTTCTTGATTAACATAAAATCGCTGTATTCCATAACTTCCACCTTACTCATGAAAGCGCCACATAGTACGCAGGTTTCATTACTATTCCAATAAAGTGAAACGCTACGAGGGGGAATACCCGGCGTCCCCGAGACAATATCTTAAATAAATAATATTTAATTTTTGGAACTTTGACTTTTTTTCTACATTTACGTTAGTTTATTAACTTTTGTTGTATTTCTTATACACACATACACAAGAGTGGTGTGAGCTTAAAATAAATAAAAAAAAATATGTCGGACATTTTACACACAATGTCATCTAAGCAGAGCTTGTATTATGGGTACTAGAAAACTGATATAAATACATACACATTTTTTTTGTAAACACATACATACATGTGATACTTAGAAAACACCCAGACGCCGAAATAAAATACTCGTATTTGCGGAACACAATCATTTGGTCCGACCCAGGAATCGAACCCGAGACCTCTTGATCAGCAGCCGCATCCACTAAAGACTAGACCAACAAGGCAGTCGAGGTTTGAGTTTTAAAAGAGAAAATATTTATCAAAGGTCAATCGGTGTATTGTATGGTACCTATAGTAAGTACTGTGGCTATAATAAGTAGTAATCATGTGGCTAAATTAAAGGGCACATTAAATTTAAATAACAATTGCTTTGACTGTGACGGGAAAAATAATAAGACAAGTCAAATGTTGAGGAACGTAGCCATTAAGTAAAAACATTATGAATTTATATTAGGAAAAAGTTTGTAGGTCTGCCTTGACATAAACTTATTTCTTTGGTTGCTACGGCGACTGCTGTGCTTGAAGTCTCCGGTTCGATTCGATCGGACCAATTGATTGTGTGATCCGCAATCATTGGTTTCGGAGTCTCAGTGTTTTTTATGTATAATATGTATGTATTAATCATATTTCAAGCTCTGCTTAGTTTGAAGCTAGATGACGTAGTTTATCAGATGTTTGAAATATTTATTTATCTATTATTCGCGATGTTGTAATTCGTTGGTTAGTGCAAGACCGAAAGGTCAACTCAAAAGTTCGCATAGTGTGGGTCACTACGTTGCATTCGCAATGTATAGGTATGGTGACCATTCCTTTTAGATTCTTCTCATACACTTAGATCAGGATGAGTTACGTAAAAAGAAGTAACTATCGTATTCCAGGTAAAAAAATCTGATAAGTATATAAGTTACAAAATTCAATACTTTGTAAAATTTTATTTTGGTTACAAAAATAGCAACATTTGATGAAACTTTTAATATATAAGTCTTATCAGAAGTTCAGAGTGTTTTAATACGAGTCAGTATTCGTCAGAACTTTTCTAATGGAAAAAATATTTTGCTAAAGAACTTGTGTGTTTTACGTTGCTAAGCTAAGTGTGATCATTCATTTAATGGCTTTCGTAAGTAATCAGCCTTAATTTGTATTAATTAAATCATATTTATGTATTCCTACAAAGGGAAAAATAACGTAATGTAAATTGTCTCGTCATAAAAATATTAAACACTCATCAAAACAATAAGATAGAAATATATGTTTATAATTTCAAATGAATAGATTTTTACGAAATAATCCCTACTATATAATATTATAAATGCAAAAGTAGCCCGGTCTGTCTGTCATGTTTTCACACGTAAACCGCTGTACCGATTTTGATGAATCTTAGTATAGAGATAGATGGAACCTTGGGAAAGGACACAGGCTTCTTTTTACCGCGATAACCGACATACACGCGGGCGGAGTCGCGGGCGAAAGCTAGTTACAGATAGTTTGGACATCTGACACACTACGTCATTTAGCTTCAATCTAAGCAGAGCTTGAACTATAAAAGCCAAATTTACTAATAGAATACTGTTATATTTTTTGTTTTGTAAATACACACATGTTATAAATTGAAAATACAAAGACTTCAAAACAAATATTTGCAGATCATACAAATATTTGATATACGATATTGGAAGCATTGTTAGAGTGAAAAAACATTGAATTAAATAAAAACCAATGCAAAAGTGAACAATGTCCAATTCAAAACTATCAAAATCTTGGGTTAATGCCGCGGGACGCAGCTATAAGAACTCGTTCCCACTTGTCGGTTGTCGGATCCTTATACACTTCGGAGGTTACAGTGGCAAAACATTTTTAACCGACTTCAAAAAAAGGAATAGGTTCTCAATTCGTTGGATTTTTTTTTTATTTCTTTTTATGTATGTTCAGCGATAATTTCGTCGTTTATGAACCGATTTCAAAAATTATTTTTGCATTAGAATGGGCGTAGCTTACAGGTGGTCCCATCGTCACCATATCGAAATCTGATGATGGGATCAAAGGAAATAGAGGGAACTCCTCAAATATCATAGGCACAAATGTCGTGTTTTGGGTACTCGGAATATATACTTGTTTTTCATTGAAGTCGGTTCCTTTTTGTTAAAATTATATATGAAGCTATATACACTTGTCGGAAACCGATTTTGTGTCGGCTCCGACAAGAAATGTCGGGTGTTTTGTCAGCCCTCTACACCCGGAAAAAAATCGTGTAGGATCTCGCTCGCCTATGATTAAGAGCTCGTTCCAATTTGTCGGGTGTCGGATCCGTAAATTAATCGGATGTCGGCGCCTTAGTTCACACACACACGATTAATAATCGCTTGTCGGCCACGTTCGAAGCTAGTGTCAAATTGGCACTGCCAATTTTAAGCACTCTACGCGAGGCGACTGTGCAGGATGGACGTCAACGAAGTTCTTTTTATGTACTTTATAACCATTTAGAGTTTTATCCCAAAGAACACCTCCTTCCTGAACAAGTTTATTCAATTCTTCGGGGTTGGGTTCAAATCCCGGGTCGGGCCAAAAAGTCCAGGAGTTTGGAAGTCTGGCGATGATTCACGCCCGTGCCTCGGAGAGCACGTAAACCCGTCGATCCCGTTGTCATGAACGTCTATGGCAATCGTTGTTGGGAAGTCAGAGCCCTCAAATTGACTGAAAACTATTTTAACCTTCGAATTTCAGCTGTCCCGTAGGGTTGCGGATTTCCGATGCCGGTCGCTCTATGGAAAAACTGATATTCAGATAAAACCGGTTGAACTAGTAGCCGACCCCAAATAATATTGGGAATAAGACTAGGAAGAAGACTGTAGTAGTATTCATAGTGAATAACTAGCTAAGTACCGCGGTGTTACCCGTGGTTATTGTTGTAGTGAATCGTGAGTCACACCGTGGAGCGAAGATAAACTAAAAAAAATATGTCTAAGTTACTCTTTATATCATCAGCTATCTCTCAGTAAAAATCCCCCCAAAATTGGTTTAGCCGTTTCAAAGCATAGCCGTAACCGATAAAATGTGTTTTTGATGTGCATTTAGTAAAAGAAACGGTTGTCTGTAAAGTCGGTTTACTGACGATACTTGAACGTGGCAACTTCATAAGATTGTGCCTCTTTGTCGCTCGTTCCGCGCTCTCGCTTGCATTTCAAGCCATAAATGGAACGCCACAGAGCAAGGTAACGCCGCATGAGTCATGTTTTTTTCGTGCGTGCAGCCGGCTCCATCGAATTATAAAACTGTTCATTTAATATGTATTACAAACAGACACTTATGCTTACATATAAATGAACCGATTCAATGATTCAATCGGATCGGTGATTAATAAATGCGGATGCTTCAGAGCTCACAGAATGCCAGTCTTAGAACAAATAATAATATATCGCATAGAGTGAATGGATGAAAGGGAAGCTAAATCTATAGATTTTATCTTCGAATCGCATGTATCTATGGGCGAGGCTAGTTTTCCCTATACCATAAAACAAAGTTTATGCCTTCACCACCCTTTTTGGTGCCAGCAGGTCACCAGGTCAACCGGTTGTATTATTATCACTTTGACACGGTATACAATAGAATATCCTATATCTTAACCCAGAAAAAAAAACTAAAAGGTAGAAAATTATTTTAATGTAACAAAGCGTGGGGCGACGTTATTGAAATATTTTCAGAAAGCACCCCACGCTTTGTTACATTAAAAATAATTTTCAACTTTTTTGTTACAATTTTTTTTTCTAGACTAAAAAAGATTAATTTGTTTAAAAACTTTTTTTTAGTTTTTTTTTTCAAATTAGTGTGTTGTCATCGGTCCTGGATAAATATACAAAGTTTGAAAGAAATCTAGCCGTTTAAAATGGGTCAAAATCGCACTCAAAAGAGTCGGTTACAAACAAAAAAACATACAGGTGAAGCTAATAAAAAGCGTGTAAAAAGATAGTTAACGAAATATGTTAGAATAAAATTTCCGAGTCAAATAAAAAAAAACACAAAGTATATTTACAACAAAGAAAGTATTTTTATAAGGAATGTGAACGTAAAATACTTTTAGTTTTCTTTGATACCAAATAAATTCAGAAAAGATAATACACCGCGAGCTATTCGTTAGCATTTTTTTCAACGAAATGTTTCCATTCTTTTACCTGGAAGCTTTTCATCTGGATTTATATTATTGAATTGTGAGACGGCTAATTAATCTAAAATAAACTGGATTCATTAACAAGTCAATGTTTATTTACTTAATTAAAACAAGTTGAAAATAAAAACATGATTTTAGTATTTGTATATTACGTGAAGCAAAAACTTTGTATCCCTTTTTACGAAAATTGCGCGAAAGGAGGAGTATGAAATTTCGCTCAATTATGGTTTATATGGAGGAGGAGTGGATAGAGTGTGGCGTATCCATAAATATAAAAGTAATACTCTTTGATATTAGAAATAACAATGTTGCCACTTATAATTCAAATTAATTATTATAGAATTTCGATCACTTGGCGACCACTAGTTAAACTAGTGATGTGACCCGTGAAACACAAAGAATTGCATATGATGCTGGACACGAATGAAAGTTAAATTCGAAGATTGAACCAGTTGTCAGTATATTTGAGGGCACTGACTTCCCAATAACAATTGCCATAGATGTTCATGACAACCGGGACCGACGGCTTTACGTGCTCTCCGAGGCACGGGCGTGAATCACCCGCCGAATTATGTAAATACATAAACATATTTTTTTTGGAAATACATTTGTTTCGGAGTTTGGGTGTTTTCATGTATATAGTATATACATGAAAACACCCAAACTCCGAAACAAATGTTTGCGCGATCCGCAAATATTTGTTTGATATGATGATATATTTATATGATCCGGGAATCGAACCCGAGACCTCAAGCACAGCAGTCGTACATGTTACAACTGCCCCACCGAAGCAGTTTTAAATGTTTTAGTTAATGTAAATTTTTAGGAAATGTTTTATTTGAGCGTACCAAAATACCATATTTCGGTGAGTAAACAATGATCCCGAATGCCATCGGCAACAATATAACAAGGAGGAAAAAATGAAGTAGAATTACATCTCAATTATTACTTTCCCAGTTCCTCTTATTATGTATTTTGAAAGTTTGCTTCGTCCCATCAATTTTTCGCACGGATGCCACAATAAGTTAAGACCACAAACTTCAACTAACATTAACAACTTTTCGACTTTTAATTGCTTTCCAACTTTATTTTGAAGTCAGTTTAATTTTCACTTGAGTGCCTTGTTGGTCTAGTGGTGAGCGTATGTGGCTGCTGATCAAGAGGTCTCGGGTTCGATACCCGGGTCAGACCAAATATTTGTGTGATCCACAAATGTTTGTTTCAGAGTCTGGGTGTTTTTCTATGTATTCTTCTTCTTGTCGTTCCTCTCCAATTACTGAAGATTGGACATCAGCCCTGAAAACATCGCTTTGTCCCTGGCGAGGTGAAAGAGTTCCGCGGCGCTCTTGACTCCGGTCCACTCGCGGATGTTTCGAAGCCACGATATAAAATGTATAATATGTACGTATTTACAAAAAAAAAATATGTATATGTATTTATATCAGTTGTTTAGTACCCATAATACAAGCTCTACTTAGTTTGGGACTACATGACGTTGTGTGTAAGATGTCCGAAATATTTATTTATTATTATTTCACTTTAGTACTTATTTTCTAGCCGATGTCTGATTTTCTGTTTTTTTTTTTTAAATTTGTAAAGGTTTTATTGATTTGAAAGTCAGAGTATAAAAGCTTTGGCAGCCCGCACTCAGCCAGTAGCGTAGTGACGTATGGCCTTAACCCTCTCCTTAGAGGAGACTCGAGGCAGTTGGACATTAAGGGTTGTTAAATTGAAAGTAGTTACAGTGACGGTTGGACTGATTAAAACTAGACGAGGGACTTTGAAGTAAGTATTAATAGAATCACTCAATGATTTACCTTAAACTTTCCGAACTGTAGTTTGAACGTAACGGATAAATGTCAAAGTTGTGTTGTTTCATAGAACCCGTAAATTTGGGTTATAACCATCATACGCAGTCCATAACATCATTTTATTCAGAAATTGAAACTGTTTTGGGCTGTGCTAAATGTCCCATATAAGTTCATTGCTGATTACTGACTTGTACCAATAAATATTTTGTTTTCATGAAGCGCTTTTTAGGGTTCCGTAGCCAAATGGAAAAAAACTGAACCTTTATAGATTTGTCATGTCTGTCTGTCTGTCCGTCCGTATGTCACAGCCACTTTTTTCCGAAACTATAAGAACTATACTGTTGAAACTTGGTAAGTAGAAGTATTCTGTGAACCGCATTAAGATTTTCACCTAAGGAGATCTAGTAAGTAGTTTTTTTTAATACGTCATAAATCGTAAACCGCATTTTACCTTACATTTAATCAATACACTATTATTAAAACATCGATCAAAGTTACATCGAAGTACAAGAACTTTTAAATGATGTTACTTGCTTCCAAGGAACCCTTCAAGGGCGAGACCGACTCGCACTTGGCCGATTTTTTTACATGAATTCGATGAAAGCCGAGGATGTCTGTGAATGTCATAAGAGATCACGACTCGCAGATTATCACCCCACAAACAAGTTTATGGTTTCTGTAGCGTCTGAATACAAAATAAGTACGCATATTGTTTCCACAATGTACTGAAAGAAAATTGCCTGCCTCGTTTTTATAGCAGTGAGCGTATGTTGGGGGAAATTCTTAACACCAGTCTGGAGTATGGAACTTTGGTGGTGTTTCATGCCTGTATCTAGTGGAGTACGTTAAGCCGGCGATCCTAGTTGTCGTAAACATCGATGGCAATCGTCACGTAGAAATAAGTGCAATCAAATATGCTGACAATTAACTCAATCTATGACTTCAGTTCGCCTTTAGGGTTACGGAGATCGGATGCCACTCGCTCCGTAAGAAGACTTTCGGGTAAATCTGGTTGAACTTCTAGCCGAGCTCTAAGAATCTTTTGAATAATAAAGACCATAAAGATATATCCATGGACAGAAAAAAAATACGGAGCCTTAGAACAGTCCCAAAAATAAACAAACATCTTAATTCTATTCGCGACTCCAACGTGTATTTATCCCTACTAATATTATAAATGCAAAAGTGACTCTGTCTGTCTGTTACGCTTTCACGCCTAAACCACTGAACCGATTTTGATGAAATTTTGTATGAAGATAGAACTGAACTTGGGAAAAGACACGCGGGCGTTATAAAAAGTCATTTTAAGTTTTCGATAGTCCATTAACTTTCAATAGCTGGTATCCAAAGGAGATAATTCTATACATATAATGATGTAGCAAAAAAATAAATACTTTAGGAATAAAAATCCGGTCCGCTTTTGGCCTTCTCTAGTCTTCTACTCGGCCTTATTATTGTCATGCATGAACCTAATTTGATGCAGATAATAACGGTTGTAGTGGTTCCATTACTTAAATTACAGGTAATTTCCCTTAAGTAAGTGAATCCATTGATTAATCGATCGGTCAATGAACTGCTCAAGGCTAACCAATTGATATTATATATTTTAAAGTATCAGTCAACAAAATGAATATCATACCTATAAAAGAATGCACGCAAAGAATTAATTATAATCTTTATATATATAATTCTTGTGTGAGTGTGTATGTCACTGAACTTCTCTCGAACGACTGGACCGATTTTGATGAAATTTTTTGTGTGTGTTCAAGGGGATCTGGGAATGGTTTAGATTCGCAATTGGACCAGGTAGGTGGCGCTGCGATCAAGTTCTGGAATTTTAAAGTTGGGCGGTACGAAGTTCGCTGGGTCAACTAGTTCATTATAAAAATAATTTCACACATCATACAAAGAACAGTGTTTTAGCTGCCTCGGTTGTAATGATAATGTTGATAAGTTTAAATAATATAACAATATCAATTAACCTTACCCAAAATAAACGTAAGGTCGGATGGATTGTTCATATTTTTCGCAAACGGTTACATTCGAATTGTATGTGGATGTTGGAATCTTCGAGAACAGACTAGTACTAGTGGGGTCTTATTTAAAATGGCGTTACGTCGAACGCAGTTCAGTTTGAGCTACAGTGTGATAAATATCTAAGTGATATAAGTAATCAATGTTTTTTACTGTAAACGCATAATGTATACGACTTCGTCGCCATAAAATTAAAGAGGTACGATACCTTCTACTTTCCGAGGTTTCGAACGGATTACACCGTTCGGGCTCACGGGTAGACAGACTACCCGTGACCGTGGTATCGTAACCTTTTTAATTTTATAGCGATTAAGTCCCGTATACGGTAAAAAACATGAGTAGGTATGTGTAAAAGTCGCGAAAGTCTAAAAACAGTTATAAGTGAATAACTCAGCGACCTCAGCGATCGTTACGGACGATTATAGTATATTAATTAAAGAATTTAAGTGCTTATAATAAAGTCGTCACAAGGCATATTCTTAATTTCTTTTGATCCCGTACATAAACTATGTAAAAACACACATATTATGAATAAATAACACTAAAATTGAACAAATGATCACGTTCAACACACAATTTTTGTCTTGGATGGGAATGTAACAGTCGACCTTTGACTTAGCAGTTACCACCATTAATCACTGAACTGACTGAAAAGGTCGTTACAAAAACTTTGATAGTAGTATTTTCAATGTGTATATAATTTATGACTAGTGAGGTTGACACATGTGAAGTCGGAAATCGATGTGGCAAGTCGATTGGCCCTTATTAAATAATAAAATAATGTTTATTTTGAACAGGTAAAGAAGAAAATGGGGGAGTGGGTCGTTATGAGTTGTTGATGAAAGAAGAAAATTTAGTAAAATCTTAACCTATATTAGTAACATTAATATTATTTTTACGGGAATTAACGCGATCACTTATTTAGGGTATTACATACCTCTGATTTACCTGACGTTTCGACCAGGTGCCTAATTTTTATCTCATTAGCTATCGGCATTAGCGGGAACAAACAGCCAGACAAAAGTTCAATTTTTTTAAATATGTTAGTACCTATACACTTTAATATGCATTTAGTAAAAGCTGTGTCCGTGTGGTGACGGATTAAGAATACAGAGTGTCACCACTCCTATTCATCCCGCGGGTGTCGTAAAAGGCGACTAAGGGATAAACTACGCAAGACAACATCAAGGCAAAGATATGGAAAACTAGAAACCAACCATATACCAATCTGTCTGGCCAGCGTGATATAGTAGGCCAAAACCTCCTTTCTAAGGAGAGGCTTATGTCCAGCAGTGGACTGTTAAAGGCTGTTGATGATGATGATGATGAAAAGCTGTTAATTTGAAATTACAAACAGACACTTCAATTTTATTTATTTATATAGATTGAAGCGACGTACTTTTTAGGGTTCCGAAGTTCATAACTCGGAACCCTTATAGATTCGTCATGTCCGTCTGTCCGTCCGTCCGTCCGTCCGTCCGTCCGTCCGTCCTCGACTTACCGTCCAAACGGTAAGTGCTAGAAAGGTGAAACTTTGCATGAATACGTGTTGTAATTACGTCGACAAAGTGCTACAATAAAATTATGAAAAATAGTTTTATTTGGGGTACCTCCCCTACACGTAAAGTGGGGATGATTTTTTTTTCTCGCGGCTACCCTATCGTGTGGAGTATCATTAGATAGGTCTTTTAAAAACAATAAAGGGTTTCCCAGACGATTTTTTGATTTAGGTATCCGTTTGCGAGATATTTCACTTTAAAGGGCACTTTTTTGTAAAAACAGGGCGTCCCCCCCCTTCTAAAAGCTAAACGGCTGGCTCAAAAGTCTGAAAAAAATCGTGATGGTGCTCTATCTAATGAACTTTGAAGGAAAACTATAACGGATTAGATGACTTTCTTAGTTCAGGAGTTATAAAGGCTTTTCTGGTAAACTGTAATAATATTGATATTTTATGTTTAACTGAACATTGGCTTAGTTGTCATTAATTCTTGTTTAATTTCAATAATCACCAGGTTACTAGCTCGTTTAACAGAAGAAACATGATACGTGGTGGCTCATTAATTATCACAAAAAATAGTATTATAGTAAAGGAACGATTAAATATTGTCAGTCTGTCTGTTGAGCGAACTATAGAAATAGCTTGTGTAGAATTTGAGCGGTTCATTGTAATGAGTGTGTACGGGCCCCCATGTAGTTTATATGATATATTTGACAAAATCCTTGAAGATGCATTATTTAGGGCTACACAATGTAATAAAACGGTTGTTGTCGAAAAGTTTAATTATTATATTCTCGAAAAGTTGAATATAACTGTTAAGATTTTAAATTTATTGAAGTCATATAATCTAAGTAACGTTTTCTTTGAACCCACACGTATTACAGTCAGTAGTGCCACTTGTATTGATATTTTTTTTACAAATGTGAAACCAATTAATATATGTATTGTAAGTGAGCTAGATTCAGATCATTGCGGGCAGTTCGTTACCTTTACGCGAACAAAACCAGAGGTTCAAAGGAAGCGCATTAGTTACGTTCCGATTACGGAGAGCCGCATGAGCCTGTTCAGGAATAATATGGCGGATAAGTTGTTAAGATGATAGTGACCCAAATCAAGCTTTCGCTTTGTTATTTAATATGCTTAATAATTAATTTAAATTAATTTTTACATCAAAAACATTAAAGATTAGTGATCGTGTAGTATTCAGTGACTACCTATAAAAGTCGACAACGGCTAATATTTATTATTTCTATATATATATATATTATTATTATATTATATATTTTGAACATTTTTTTACCAACATTCCGATCAGAACAACCAAGACTCTCTCGTCATCCTCTGTCTCTGCTTGTTGTTTATTAGAAAATAGTGTAAGCCGGTGTGATGCAGGTTTGGAATTTTCAGTTGTTAGTGTAAATGATGTTATCAAGGCTTTTAAAAGCATAAATGTAAAGAAGACAACTGATTTATGGGGACATTCAGTACATACTATATCTGCAATAATTGATATGATATCCCCATATTTAGCAACTGTTTTCAATTCTTGTATCGCATCTGGTGTGTTTTCTTCAGGATCCTCGGTAACAATGGGCGTCCCACAGGGTTCTATTCTAGGTCCATTTCTGTTTCTCATATACATAAACGATCTAGTTTAGTATGTAAGTGACAATCATGAGATTGTACTGTTCGCGGATGACATATCCTTAATTTTTAAAATAAGGTGCCAACTTGATAGTTTTAATGAAGTCAACAGTGCAATCTCGAAAGTGGTACATTGGTTTAATACAAATAACCTTCTCCTTAATGAGAAGAAGACTAAATTCATTAAATTCTCTACACCAAACTTATTCATCATCATCATATATTATGTTTAAAGAAATTTAGCAAAGTTTCTTAAACTCAGTGATGTTCATTCGGTAAATACCAGAAACAAACATAATCTTTGTGTTCACGTCACTCGTCTCCACAGAGTAGGCAACTCGTTCATGGGACAATGTATAAGCTTTTACAATAAACTCCCTATTGATATTAGGAATTTGCCATTACGGAAATTTAAGAATACCATTAAATCTAATTTATCCGCAAAGGGGTATTATACCATAGCAGAATATATTGATGATAAAACCGCCTGGGATTGAGCTGCCCATTCTGCACATGCTGTTTATTTGAATGTTTAAATTTATGTTGATGTGACGATAATTTATAGTTAAATTTACATTATATATATAACAAGTTTATTTTAAATTGTTGCTATTGTTGACATTTTTTAAATTATTATCTTTAATTATTATAACGGGTGATTTTTTAAGAGGTATAGGATTTGATTTTCAAAAAAAACACAAAAAATTTGAAAAATTTGATGAAATCTTTATTGGAATCGATAGAACGATCAATATAATTTAATGTTTGAAGATGATTTCATGCAAATGCTGGCCGCGGCTCCGGTTTAGATGGCCCATTCGCAAGGCCCAATTTCGACACACTCTCTCCAACATATCAGCCGGTATATCACGAATAAATGCTTCAATATTGGCTCCCAGTGCGTCAATCGTTGCTGGTTTATCCCTGTGGACATGAGCCTTAACATGGCCCCACAAGAAATAGTCCAAAGGCGTTAGATCACACGATCTAGGCGGCCAATTGACGGGCCCAAAACGTGAGATAAACTGTTTACCGAAGGCGGCTCTCAATTGGGCCATTGTTTTGCGTGCTGTGTGGCATGTGGCACCGTCTTGTTGAAACCACATGTCAGGCATGTCCAATTCTTCCATTTTGGGCAAAAAAAAATCGCCAATCATTACACGGTAGCGCTCGCCATTCACAGTAACGTTTCGGCCATTGTCGTCTTTGAAAAAGTACGGCCCGATGATGCCACCGGCCCATAATCCACACCAAACAGTACATTTTTCGGGAAGCAGTGGTAGCTCTTGCAATGCTTCTGGCTGGTCTTCACTCCAGATGCGGCAATTATGCTTATTGACATATCCATTCAACCAGAAATGAGCTTCGTCGCTGAACACAATTTTTCGATAAAAAAGTGGATCTTCCTCCAACTTTGCCAATGCCCATTCACCAAATGTTAGACGTTGTGGGAGGTCGTGTGACTTCAATTCTTGCACCAGCTGTATCTTGTAAGGTTTTACACCCAAATCCTTTCGCAAAATTTTCCACGTAGTGGAGTAACAGAGGCCCAATTGCTGCGAACGGCGGCGAATCGACATTTCACGGTCATCACTAACACTGGCGGATACAGCCGTAATATTTTCTTCGGTCCTCACTCTACGTATGCGTGTTCGTGGTTTAATGTCCAATAATGTAAACTGGGTTCGAAATTTAGTCACAAGCTTCCGAATAGCTGCCTCAGTAGGCCGACCAAACTGCCAATAAATTGGAAGAAGTGCGCGATGCACTCTCTTAACCGAGCATGCATTTTGATAGTAAAATTCAATAACTTGCAAGCGTTGTTCGTTCGTAAGTCGATTCATGGTTAAATTATAGACCAAACTGAACAAGTTTGACAATGACACAAGACACGATTCACGCGTGATCTGACAAAAACAGGGTAGCCAAAAAGATACCAGCAAAAAAATCACCCGTTAGTTGTGACTCAAATTGTAAATATCGCTTTTATATATGTCTTTTGCATTTAAGAATATTGTCTGGAATTTAAAAGAGACTGTGATCCCTGAGTCTGTTTTGTCCTTTCTTCTCAGGGCTAGTCCAGTTAGGAAAGGCCGAACTCATTTGCTCAAAAAAGTATAACTTGCAAAAGTGTTCATGTAACCTAATTGCAGAATAAATGATTTGATTTGATTTGATTTGAATGCGCTCACTTGGAAAACATACAAAATTAACTTATTAATACGTAAACATAACAATTATCTATTGGATACGAGTTTAAATCCACGTACCATTATAGGTGACTGAGGAACCCTTTCCTGTGCGTGGCCTGACACGCACTTGGCTGATTTTTTGATGTTACCTTCAGAATGGAGTTTCCATTAATGACTTCTTTCCGGCCGTAAATTTTTCATAAATTCACTTGCCTTGTTAGCGTATGCGGCTGCTGATCAAGAGGTCTCGGGTTCGATTCCCGGGTCAGACCAAATATTTGTGTGATCCACAAATATTTGTTTCGGAGTTTGGGTGTTTTTCTTTGTATAATATGTATATATTTACAAAAAAGTATGTTTATGTATTTATATCAGTTGTTTAGTACTCATATAATACAAGCTCTACTTAACCAGACAACGTTGTGTGTAAGATGTCCGAAATATTTATTTATTATTTATCCACGCTAAAGCTAAATTTCGAAATGTTTATATAATCATTTTAATAATAAGTTAGATTCAAATCTAATTTAATTCCATCTTTGTTGGTATAACTAAAAATTTAACTAAAATATTTAAAATATTTACTTTCAGGGTTACAATATCGTAATAAGTATGTATTACACTGAGCTGAAAGAGCTCCGGACCCTACTCGCGTCGTTATCAGCTCGGGTCCTTGGCAAATTACTCCGTTTATCGTAGTACTGTGCCGGCGGCGAGCGTTTTGTAGGTTTATCTACAGACCGCTGTGGGTTCTGGGACCTTTTGTATCCTTATCTGTTTAATTTTATCTGATCGTAACCAGACCCTCGAGAATTTCAAAACAAGAACAAACTGAGGATTTTATTTTTATGATAATATTTTTGTGTTTGTATATTTTTTTGCCTGTGGTTCTTGATATAAAGGCACAACAACGAAGCTACACTAAAATAAAAGTATCCTCATCACCAACAACCCATAACATCCATCCATTTGATCTTCGGTTTCTTGCATCCAGCTTCTGCCAGCCATCTCGCACAAATTAAAATTCCTAACCTACCAGTCATGGACACATGCAGTAGAACAAGGTATGTTGCCATCCCTCCTCCAAGAATCTTATAGATTTGCAGAGGGAGAAACCTGTTTTCTGGTGGTATTGGGTTTCGGTGAAAAGTTCCGTGAAAGCAGTAAACTGATTAAAATCAGCTTTTCCGCGGCCTCAAAGCTCTGATAGTAGTTGCATGGAAAACCTTTAAAAATATTTAGAGGCAGTAGTAGGTACTCGTGATGTACTCAAGGTATCGTGCGATATAAAAAACAAACACAAACAAAATATATAAAAGAAAAAGACACGTATAAAATTTCGACACTGAAATATACGAAACATAAAAGGTGGGAGGGACCGAGTACATTAATTTATATTACATTATTCATTCCGTTCGCGATGTCATCAAAAGGGTTAAGTTAAATGTGGGTTGAAGGGCGCCGAGTGTCAAATGTGATGAATTAAATGTAAGTCATTTCTTAGTTTTAGAAATTCTTGAATAAAATGTGGTATGTTAAAGTAACGTAACACGTGTAAGCCTTGCCGTTATACGTTTTTTTACTGAGTGGAATCTCCTTCGGTCCAACACGCCACCGGGATTTGCGGCTAGGCGGTGTGTAGGAATCGAGCTGACTAAAACCACACGGTAAGCCACTCTGCGCCTGAAATAGGAGGGACCCAGGAACACCTGTATTACGTCATCTAGACCATCTGGACCTGTCCACACCGACGTGGGCGCCATCTCGAATTGACATTATGCCTATCTTAACTTGTATAATGGACATCGCTTGTAAGCTCCAGACTGCTGCAGACGGGTATCAAACCCGTATTTATCTTCAAATGTTTGGAAATTTCAATGCATACTCATACTTCATATTACAAAATTTGTAAGTAACAGCTTAAATATTAGGAGCTAAATTTTATAAGTTATTTATAACTTCACCAAAAAAGCTCTTAGAAAAAAGCTTGACTTATTTTCGAATTATTTTTAGTAAGCCCTTTCATTTGATACCCAAATTGTAGAATTGTTTAAAATAAAACTAGTACGTCATCTTGGATATGTCGCCATGTTGGATTATCATCCAAATTGCATGCATAACCATGCATTGTCATCCAAATTGAACTTTTATACAACATTTCAGCTCAATTGGTTGAAGATATCTGCTTCAAAATTGAGTTGCAAGATTTCACCCGAACAAACATACATTCATTGTAATATATATTAGAAGGCAGATAATTCACAACCGTCACAATGTTCCTATATCTAATTAATTTATCGTCATTTTCAATCCTTAAATATCACAGGCACTTATATTGTTTATTGCATTTTATAAAGAAATAAAGAATTATCGTAATACCTAAATGCAAATTAATCGCGCCTCAGAAAGGACATAGGCTACTTTTTATCGCGGTAACCGACATAATCGCGGAAGGAGCCGCGGGCGAATACTAGTACATACATTTATGGAATTTAAGTTACCCGGATCTTTCTGCCGGAATAAAACCGTGCCGTTTCTGTCCCAGATCCCACTAATATCAAACTGGGTACAGTATCAACATACAGGTATGTTATTTTTTCATTATAACATCAGCTTAGTGCAGAAGCCGAATAACAAAAAATAAAACGAATTATATAAGGGCGGGGCTTAGCCGTACTTCAAGGTTTGGTGTAATATAGATTAACCTTTAGCCTCTTTTCTCAAATAAGAACGGATCCTTAGCTGAGTAATCTTTTAGATGCAATCAGATTTCTTGTTCGCTAGTTGAACGCTAATCAGCGTTAATCCTTTAACAGTTTTTCACTTACGCTAACTTACTTTTTTTACATTTACGTAACAAACGTGCAATTCTAAAATCTGGCATTCATACTAATATTGAAATTTGAAAGTAAACTCTGCTCATCATCATCCGCAGTCCACTTCTGAACATAGGCCTCTCCCATTGCACACTACTCTGATCGATTTTGGGCCTCTCGCATCCAGCTCCTGCCAGCCATCTTACGCAGGTCGTCACTCCACCTTGCCTGTTACAATTTCAAAGGTAAACCGCTGAACCGATTTGGATGCAATTAAGAATGGAGATTTTTCATTCTTGAGGAACGACATAGGCAACTATTTACCGCGATAAGCGACAAACACGCGGGAGAAGCTGCAGCAAAAAGGTAGTATTATATAGTATTACGTCTACTGGGTCTACTAGGCTCGATGAGGTAGGCATTGGAATGAGTTTAAAAGTTTTATTTTCTTAAGTGAAGTATTTGAACTGGATTAAAAATAGGTTAAATTATTTACGAGTATTGTTATTGTCAAAAGTGGCATGCGGTTAGATAGGCCTATGTTTGGCAGTAGACCGTGATAAGCTGATGATGATAAAATTATTTTCTCCTTCCAAATTTTATCGTTTGATTGTCTACTGTATTAACAGGAAGTGATTTTTAAGAGTTTCTAAAAAGAACTTTTCCGTTTTGTGAGAGAAGAATTATACAGTTTAGGGACATTACCAGTCAATGACCAGAGGTCGTTCAAAGCTTCGAAAAATTTAAAATACATAAGGTTATTCAATTTCGTAATTAAATTTAAAATGAATATCAAATATAATACATTAAAATTTATATAAATAACAAAGTAACGCTGAAATTTGGATAAAAGCGTTAGTAACGCTTTTTTAGGACCTCATTATACACGATAATATTATTACCCTTTTCGGCATTTGATAAGGGTTGTAATTATATTGAGTTCACAGTTAGAAAGGTCTTGCTAACGAGGTATGTAAGCTTGCTGAGTGAGGAAAGAGCCCAACCTAAAGTAAAGTTAGTTAAAAAGCAACCATGTACCTGACAGAGTTAAATTGTGCGATAAGCAATCACAAAACTTCTCTCTGTTGAATTCTAACAACAGATTGTAAGACGTACTGATTTATTATTCTAACATTACTTACTAAGGTATGAATATGGTATGGATATGTTTCGCTCTTACAGCTATTTTATATATTCTAAAACCTATCGCTACACTGCATATAATCACGTCTTGATCTTAACGAGGAAATAACTCCCCTAATTCTACGTGCTCGATAATAGACTCATATCTGAAATATGCTGACCAAGCATATCTCTGTATAAATTCCATCAATTACTTTAAACAATATATGACTATGCAATATGGCTCTACTACCTGCTTAAAATTACATAAGAGATACTCGTTTCATACAAAAATTGTAGCAATTCCAGGCTGCAGCTGTTGCATATTTTATTTTGCCCGCTAGCGTCGTACGTAGTGTAACATCGTGGTCTTATATTTACATACATAATACGAAAACTTTAATAACTAAGTAAGAATATTTTTATAATAGATAAGGTTTAAGGTCAGCCACACACTGGTTTTTCAATTCACACTCCCTAAAAAAGCAGAAGCAACAGTTAGCAAATCACATAAGATTAATTTCATGCAGGCACCACACTTCGAAGCGCTATTCGTTATGTTTCTACGCCGTATTCGCCCAAATATTAGTTATGCGCGCAAACAACAAACATGCCATCCAAACTTCGAACTGGTATGCCAAATATGGCAAACATGTATGTTGTAGAGATGTGTTATTGGCATTTTTACGGTGAACGAAACGAATATACTCTTCACACTTCAGCGCGCGAATAAACCGCTTATCGAATAGCACATAGCGAAGTGTGGTGCCCGCAAGAGCGATGAATTCAGCATAAATGGGCCGTCTCGTCCAGGTCTGTGCTACCCTCTCACAGAAGATCAACCGTAAAATGATTCTTTCGTTGCTGAGTGTGAAACCGAAAACCAAATGATGCATAAGAATCAAAATAAACCGCCTTAATATGGGTCACCATGCTGTGGCAGAGTAAAGTCAATATGTAAAAAATCACAATGAATCTCCCATTCTGAAAATACATAGGTAAATCTCCCGACAAGTTTTTCTATAATACAAATTGTGTAATGACAATTTTAATAACAAAATTTTTCAAGAGATCCTTTATTTTATTCTCTTTTGTGTATTTCAATAAAAGACTCGAGAAGTTTTTTAATTTATTTTATATTTGAATGCTAGCTTTATTGGAGTTTCATTAAATCTGCAATGCAATGCAAAGCTTACAGGATTATTGCTGTACATTTTGCATGAAACATCTAATAAATGTTCATAAAAATATCTCATCTTAGACGTAACACTATGTACGTATTAAGATCTATGTAGGATTGTAAAACCGTAAACCTGCTATTAATGGATATAGCGTTCGAAATACTTCATTACATTTTTAAAATACTAATTTCTACGGTACTACATCACAATGATGACTTAAGGTAGAATTCCCTGATTTTTACGTAGTCGGCTAAATAGCACTACCGTTAAATCGATTAAAAAGATGTCGTATTCTAGGTTTAGCTATGATTGTGATTAAACCTACATTTAGATCGAGTATTTTAAATGTGTTACTCTAGTATGTTATGGCAATACGCCAGTTACTGCACGGTGACCCAGTAGTTTATGTAGTCGCTTTAGGGTGCGCGTCCATTGGCCCGCGCCAGACGCACGGCACGCACGGCACGCTACGGATTGAACGGATTTGCCTTGCTCAGGATAGTGGACGTAGCACTATGTGAATTCATACAAAGCAAAATAAAATCCGTTGCGTGCGGTGCGTGCAGTGCGTCCGGCGCGGGCCAATGGACGCGCACCTTTATACACACTGCTTTCAAATCCCACGTGGGACAAAACACTTTCCGTGATCCAAGAACTATTGTTCCAACTCTGGATGTTCTTTGTGTCCGTTTTATGTAGGTTTATAAAGTTCCCCGCAATACAGTATGTATATTCCTAATGCGGTAGCCGGTAGTTGTCTAAATAAAAAATAAAGTTATATAGGAAAAAACAAAAATAAGCCAAATGCAAACGGTAACTGCATGTAAATTTGATTGTCTACAACCACAATTCTATCACTGCCTAGTATTAGCCTTTATCTATATCACAGCAATGTCTATTATTATTAGTACGCCAGAAAATCCCCCTTAGTAAAGTTGACATTCTTAAAAAAAGCCAACTACGACAAAAAACGACGACAAAAAAAGTGTACGAAATAAGGTTGTCAGGACATTGGATTAAATAACGTTTCTGAAGAAGCAAGATAATCAACACAATTTTCCGAGTACAGAGATACACATATTCAAGATTGAAAAGTCGTAGTCACGTGTTGTTAAAGTGTTATGGTACGTTTCTATGTAACGCGTGACTACGGAATCTAATGTGGCCTAGTGAATCTAAGTTTATAAAATATACATAAAAAATCGGACAAGTGCATGTCAGGCCACGCACAGGAAAGGGTTCCTCAGTCACTCAGAATGAAGAATCGTATCTAATAGATAATGACTGCCTTGTTGGTCTAGTGGTTGGCGTATGCTGACCTTGAGGTCTCGGGTTCGATTCTCGGGTCAGACCAAATATTTGTGTCATCTCCATCAAATCATTCTCACTTTACGTGTAGGGGAGGTACCCCAAATGAAAATATTTTTAATAATTTTATTGTAGTACTTTGACGATGTAATTACAACACACATTCATGCAAAGTTTCATCTTTCTAGCACTTACCAAATGGTAA
Source organism: Phragmatobia fuliginosa (assembly GCA_932526445.1). NCBI lineage: Eukaryota > Metazoa > Arthropoda > Insecta > Lepidoptera > Erebidae > Phragmatobia > Phragmatobia fuliginosa. Next base: position 4,041,345 of record OW052058.1, on the reverse strand, counting down.
GGACGGTAAGTTGAGGACGGACGGACGGACATGACGAATCTATAAGGGTTTCGAGTCATAAACTTCGGAACCCTAAAAAGCGTATTCGGATCCATCTCATCATAATTAAAAGTAAAATAAGCACATAAATAATCAGTTTAGGTCCTTCTAACTAATTTTAGAGGCGCTTATTTTGTTATCAAATTATTACAATCACTGAAGTTATATATTGTCACGAGTTTCTTATTATTCCAAATCAACGAACCTAAACACGCAAAAACATTATATAACTTTATACAAACAAACATATCAAGAGGACTTGTAAAAGTCATAGAAAGTTTGCAAGACATTGAGCGAAAATACATTACATGAACTCGTAATTATTATCGTAAGTTGAACGTGAAAACATATCATTTAATAGGTTTACTGAAGCATTTGATTACTGTGGTTTCCTAAGAAAGATAAATTTTAACGCTCCGTGGACTTCCGTGTTTGATCAGTTATAATCATTCCCACATAACCTGTTGAACTCTACTTCATCTGGTATTTTTTAACCGACTTCAAAATAAACGAGGTTCTCAATTCGTAGGAATCTTTTTTTTTTGTTTTTTTTTTTTTATGTATGTTCAGATATAATTTCGTCGTTTATGAACCGATTTCAAAAAATATTTTTTGCATTGGAATAGGCGTAGCTTACAGGTGGTCCCATCGTCACCATATCGGGATCTGATGATGGGATCCCAAGAAAATTGAGAGAACTCCTCAAATTTCATAGGCACAATTGTCGCGATTTGGGGGAATGGTTTTTCATTGAAGTCTATTGCGTGTTTACCCAGGGAGCCAATTAGACGACACGTTGATTGTAATATTTTATAATTTAACTTAAACTAAAGCTTATATACAATATGTAATATGGACAGGTTTAGGTGGGGCGAACTAGGAAGTACTGTTTACTTAAATTGCTAAATTGACAATATATTATTTTATGCTTCCTTATTTAATAATTTACTATATTACTGTTGTTTGACGGCACGTAGGTTAACTTGAGTAAAACAATTAATGAAGCACGTAGCCGTGTAAAGATCTAAACTATTATCATACTGTGGCTTCGCCATAAAGTCGGTTCCTTCTTGTTAAAATTATTTATCTTTAAGCCAACTAAAATGCATGATGCTTTTCGGCATGATTTTCATCTGCCAGATGGAATACAAACAATGCAGCATGGTCTCTTGGTTAGATTCTTCTGCATCATTGGACGTCCAGAGTCACGCCCACTAAGGAAATAAGACGGCAGTCATCTCAAATTGCTTTTCTGTGAGAGGGTAGAATCGCTCCAGTCGAGTCACACTGACTTTTTTTATCTTTAAAAAGACAACTCCCGCATTAGGAATATAAATCCTGTGTCGCGGGGGACTTTACAAACATATATGAAACGGACACAAAGAACATCCAGACTCAGAACAACAATTTGCGAATCACACAAAGTGTTGTCCCACGTTGGATTAGTCCACGAAGTAGTAAGCGGCGTGGCGACCTCTGAAACCACTAGGCCTACCGTGCAGTCAATCTACATTGGAAATATGAGTTTATTCTAAAGTTTTCCATAAATATATTTCACGAGTGTTTAACATGTCTTAATAGCGTTAATTGTCTTCCTGCTTTATCTCGTGTCTGTCCTCCTGTCTCGCGGTATGTGGGAATACAATGTTTTTTTGGAGTATATAATAACTTTAGGACGGGAAAGGGTAAAATTAAGATAAAAAGACATAAGTGAGAGAGTAAAGTGATTTCTTCAAATGTATCATGACAAGGCATTGGTAAGAAACCGAGCAAGTCTAATGCGATAACTACCAAACAACCCCGTTTCATCACAAATAAAGTGCAATACATTTAACTAATCAACACTATCTTTAAATGAGCAATCTAAATTAGTCTTTATGTTTGTATGTTTTGGTGTATTTTTCTTTATCACTCTTAGCGCTGCTAGCGACATCTATACTACTCTTTCAGTGACCTTTAGTTAGTTGTTGGTTAATACTCCAACACAGCAACACTACAGCTACTTGAAAGACTAGATGGCGTTGTTAAACAATAAATATGATAACCGAGCAAAGCTCGGTCGCCCAGGTACTTACAATTATAATAAAAAGACACCTAAAACATTTGAAAATGACTCGTGTGATAAAACTATCACAGAGAGCAAGCTATATAATAAGGACTATAGTAAACTTCACTAATATATATTCAGATCGATACTTATTCGGTTGGTATGTAATAATGGACCGCGCATCATCTGCATCGTAAATCTGACAGCTTTATTTTAATGGCAAATTAATACCTTATAACCTATAACGTGTTACTGATAGGCAATTATTTTTGTATAATGAAAGAATCCGACATTAAATTTTTCTACCCTCGTTGATTGATAATTAAAAAAAGCTTTCGAGGTGTGACCGCAAGATTGTAATTTATTTTTATATGTTATTCATTAAATATTCCATGTTACCTTCTCTCTTACTGAAGATTTTAATGATAAGTTTAATATGTACTAATGTAAGCTACCACTATATATACTTAATAATATGACGCTGAAGAGTTTTAACTTTCTGAGATTCTTCTCAGGAAATTCAGGATATTCTGATTGGATATTCGAATTTTGAATATTCTTTCTGTTTTAGAGAGCACAGTTATCGAGGAAGGCCATTTAATAATAACCGCTATGCCAAAAATAAAAAAAGTATTTAAAAATGTTGCAGAAACAGGAGTTTTTTTTTGATAGCTCGTGTTGTGTGTGCTGCGTATCTATATACATATAATGTTTTATCAAGCCACGGGTAATAAGATGCCAAAGAGGCTGCATGTGTCCACTACTAAATAATATTGAACAATCATGAAAGAATTTAATGTGTCTAAATCATTACAAATAGTAATAATTGTGCGTCAACTTTTACTAATAAAATAATTTGATTAGTTTTTAACTATTAACTGTTAGCACATAATTAGATTTTTGAACCGTTTAGGGTAGAGATGCTAGGTTCATAGGGGCCGATTTTTCGTGTTAATGTTAAGCAACTGATTAATGCTTCTCGTGACCAAAAGGCATGGCCTTTTCTAGCATAGAGAATTAGCATTGCCATCTAACGTGGCATTGATAGCAGTCTTTTGGAAAAGCTACCAGTAGGCGATGACGCGGAGGAATTTATTTAAAGAATATTGTACATATTCTTTAATTTAATTACTGTTATAAATTATATTACAATTATTGCCTTATTTAGTCTTGCTTTTAATACCTAATATTGAAATCTGTATTTATTGAGTCGAGTTTCACGCAATAAACAAACTTCAGAACTGTTCGTTAAATACCTTGGTCGCCCAGTGGTCGAAGTATAATTCGTTCTATTTTTTGTCTTTTTAGATTTCTGCATATTTTTTTAATAATTTTCGTTTTATATGTACAATGAGAGCACGTACAGCCGTCGGTCCTGGTTGTCATGAACATGTATGGCAACCGTTATTAGGAAGTTAGTGCCCTCAAATATACCAACAACTAGTTCAATCTTTGAATTTCAGTTCTCCCTTATGGTTACGGAGGTCCAATGCCAGTCGCTCCGTGGAAAAACTGAAATTCAGGTAAAGTCGGTTGAACTAGTAGCCGACCCCAAATAAACTTGGGAATAAAGGCTAGGGAGGAAAAAAAAAGAAAAAAATGTACATTTAGTAATAGTTGTATCTACTTTTCGCCATCTTAAAATTACTGTATTATAATATTTTTAGGGTTGCAATACAAATACAATAATACAAATTGCTTTCACCACGACAAAATTAGAAAATGGGTTAGAAAACGACAATAACGATGATAAATGTATTTAAATACATCATTATATTCTGTCAATGAGAAGCCATATTGCGATGAAAGATATGATAATAAAATGATTGATTTAAAAACTTTGTTACTTAGAAGAAAATTTTACTAAACAAACCTTTCTTTTTTGTCTGAAACGTTATGTAGTCTGAAACATGTATGTTATTTGATGTGAGTACCGTACTTCGTAAATATTAAGTAAAAAAGTGTTCATTTGACAAGCAGATACTTCAATATATTTTTGTATGGTTTTAGTAACAATTATTTTGTTTCTTTGTTTAACATTTTTAAATTTTCCTTTTCATCTGTCTAGCTTTTACAATTCGATTAATTATGAGGGGGCAGATACTAGTTCAAATTATCCTGAATATCAGTTTTGCCACGAAGCGTCAGGCATAAACCTTAGCAACCCTGAAGGTGAACTGAATTCGAAGGGTGAACTAGTTGTCAGTATTTTTGAGGGTACTGATTTCCCAATAACGATGCCGTAGATGTTCATGACAACAGGGACCGACGGTTTAACCGTTATCCGCAGCACGGGTTTAAAAAATCGCCAAATTTCCATACACCGGACCGTTAATATCAATTTCCTGCAAACACCAAAAAAAAAACAACCAAAACACTACACAGAGATCTTTTGATTGGCAGTCGCATACTATTACCATTAGACAAGAAAAACAGGGTGTTTTCTACTTCAATCAATCAATCAAGAACCCTTAATGTTGTTGAGTAGACCACTACTGGGCACTGGTCTACTCTTAGAAGATGGTTAAGGCCATACGTCACCACGCTGGCCGAGTGGACTTTTGGGCACTGTCAAGACACGTTGTGGCTACGTATTCTTGCTGTTGTATGTACATTTAGGTACTAGGAATTTCCATCAGTTGACTAGTATTAGCTAGCAGAGTACAAGCTCTGCTAAGTTTGGGACCACATGACATTGCCGCTTTAGATGTCCCACACACAGATGTTACACACAACGCCATCAACACTTCACCCAATGCAAATATTTGCATACACATACATATACTTACACACATACACAGACACGCGCGCGCGCACACACACACACACACACACACACACACAAACATGCATGCTAAATATCAGACTTGTATTACTTTTACTTTATTTTTTACTTTCTGTGATACAATTTGTTATTCCACGTTGAGCAAACGCAGATGTAAACACTAAGGAGAGTCCTGGAGATTTGTCACACAGGTTTCGAACGTACTACAAACTCCAGTTCTCACTAAGGTGAATTGTATATTATTTATCAGTGTATCAATTCAAAAATGTACATATCTACCTTTTTGAGATAAATAAATTATTATTATTATCTATTACTGGATGCGAGTAGCCGAGGATCGAACTAAGTGGCGTGCAATTGGAGAGGCCTATGTCCAGCAGTGGACTGCGATAGGCTGATGATGATGATGATGATGATCTAGTCCCAAACTAAGCAAAGCTTGTATTATGGGTACTAGACAACGTACAAAAAAAAATACATAATATATATGTTATGTTACTTACAACTAAAAGATAAATAAACTATTATGATAGTAACATAAATAAGTTATTAACATTTCCTTCCATAAGTAAATAAAACGTAATGCATACTCTCACAACACATTCTAGATAAGTAATTATTTTTAGTTTATTACATTCAGAAAGCACAAACAGTGTTAATGAACAGCAATATACCCTATAGTGTATACCTATAGTGTACACGTTTGTTGAATCTGAAAACAAACAATTCATCTAATAATACATGTGAAGGTCTATGCCCCGCCAGATATAGCTTGTTACTGAAAAGCGGAGTACGTCAGTTAAACACAAGAGTAAACAGTACACTGGGAACTCATCAATGTTAATATAATTACAGCTGTTTCGTTTATAACATACCCAAGGAGTTATATCTGCAAATCTCTATGACAATGGAACATTAATCATTTATATCTCGAACTAGCTGATCCGGCAGACTTCGTACTGCCTCAATAGATTAATAGAAGACCTAAACTTTTGTATAAAATAAACTTAAAACAAACAAAAGGAATTCATAATTAATAAAATAAAAGCGGCCAAGTGCGAGTCGGACTCGCCCATGAAGGGTTCCGTATCAGCAAGTAACATCATATAAAAGTTATTTTAGTTCGTTGTAACTTTCATCGATGTTTTTATACTAGTGTATTGATTGAATGAAAGGTAAATTGCGTTTACGATTTATGACGTATTAAAAAAAAACTACTTACTAGATCTCGTTCAAACCAATTTTCGTTGGTAGTTTGCATGGTAATGTACAACATATTTTTTTTTTAGTTTTATCACTCTCTTATTTTAGAAGTTAGAGGGGGGGGGACACACATTTTTCCACTTTGGAAGTGTCTCTCGCGCAAACTCTTCAGTTTAGAAAAAAATGATATTAGAAACCTCAACATCATTTTTGAACACCTATCCATAGATACCCCACACGTATAGGTTTGATGAAAAAAAAATTTTTGAGTTTCAGTTCCAAGTATGGGGACCCCCAAAATGTATTGTTTTTTTTTCTATTTTTATGTAAAAATCTTAATGCGGTTCACAGAATACATCGACTGACCAAATTTCAACAGTATAGCTCTTATAGTTTCGGAAATAATTGGCTGTGACATACGGACGGACAGACAGACAGACAGACAGACAGACTTGACGAATCTATAAGGGTTCCGTTTTTTGCCATTTGGCTACGGAACCCTAAAAATGCAATTAATTTTTATATATTCACACATATTATTCACGTTTTAAATCTTCTCTGGACTTCCACAAATAATTCAAGACCAAAATTAGCCGAATCGGTCCAGCCGTTCTCGAGTTTAGCGAGACTAACGAACAGCAATTCATTTTTTTATATGTAGAGAGATTAATTATGGTCAAATTTCGACCACTATTAATAAATATAATAGGTACATTAAGTCACCTACTTATGAGAAACTAGAATATGAATATTTGAAATTACTGTCAACTAGTACAATGCCTGCACGGTTGGACTAATGGTTTAAGCGGCCGCCACACCGCTTTCTAGTAAGTCAAGTGTCGAGGGTTCAAATCCCACGTGGGACAACACTTTATATGATTCACAAATTATTGTTCTGAGTCTGGGTGATATTTGTGTCCGTTTCATGAATGTTTGTAAAGTCCCCCGCGATACTGGATTTATATATCTAATGTGGGAGATGTTTTATTTATTTGTATCTTTGTTTAGATTATCTATTTAACAGACCTCTGTAGGTTATTTTATTGACTCTGAGAAGGCTGAAAAGTAAGCCAGTGGATCGTGGATTTGACTCCCACATGGGACAAGTAAAAATTACGTTATGAACACGATCATTATTTTGTCCTTCGTTTGAGTGTAATTTAATTTCTCACTTATAATCAATGTGTTTATCAGCAGTATGTTTTTATTCTACATACTCTCCCCTGTTTGTTTTATTTTTCCCCTATTTTTTAAACATTTTTCATTGATCTCCGTTCCTACCGGTCGTAGATTCTATTATAGCCTATAGTCATCCTCGATAACTGGGCAATCTAACATTGAACTGATTGTTCAAAAACCAGCACTTCCTCAGATTAGCACGTTCAAACAAACGAACAAACCTTATTATTTTAGTATAGATACCTAATTTGACATAAAACTTTCTAGAAGCAGTTCTCTGTGTGTGTTTATAAATCCGCAACACTGGTGGTTCTAATTAAATTCGAGTTCATGACTGCGAGATTAAGATCTATGTTTGCACTGGTCCTAAACCAGCCAAATTTGCCTAGAAGCTATTTCTGAGAAGGGTTTCTCATGTATTGTAAGCGAACTGCGAAGTGTTAACAAGTTCTAGAAACGTACCATGTTTAGTATACTGCTTTAGGGAAATAATGTTTAATGTTCAGTTTAATAAATATTTTTGACACACAACGCCATTTAACTTCAAACTATAGTCGTCACAAAATAAGAAGCCCGTTTTGACATTTGTCATCGTGTTTTTTAATTAACGATTAATTCGTGTTTTTGAGTGTATTTTTTCAATTTAAAGTAACACTTGATGCTTATTTATGATACGCGTTGTGATAGTGTATGGGTAACATAGTAATTAAATAGGTTTATGAATTTGATTTTTGACATTTAAAAATCAAGTTTTTGACATTGACTCAAAAACACGAATTAATCGTTGATTAAATAAAAGCGGCCAAGTGCGAGTCGGACTCACCCATGAAGGGTTCCGTATCAGTAAGTAACATCATATAAAAGTTCTTGTAGTTTGTTGTAACTTAGATCGATGTTTTTATGCTACTGTATTGATTGAATTAAAGGTAAATTGCGTTTTACGATTTATGACGTATTAAAAAAAACTACTCACTAGATCTCGTTCAAACCAATTTTCGTTGGTATATTGCATGGTAATGTACAACATATATTTTTTTTAGTTTTATCACTCTCTTATTTTAGAAGTTACAGGGGGGGGGGGGGGGGGTCACACATTTTTCCACTTTGGAAGTGTCTCTCGCGCAAACTATTCAGTTTAGAATAAAATGATACCTATTAGAAACCTCAACATCATTTTTCAACACCTATCCATAGATACCCAAACACATAAGGGTTGGATGAAAAAAAAAATTTTGTTCCAAGTATGGGGGACCCCCAAAATGTATTGTTTTTTTTTTATTTTATATGTAAAAATCTTAATGCGGTTTACAGAATACATCGACTGTCCAAATTTCAACAGTATAGCTCTTATAGTTTCGGAAAAAATTGGCTGTGACATACGGACGGACAGACAGACAGACAGACTTGACGAATCTATAAGGGTTCCGTTTTTTGACATTTGGATACGGAACCCCAAAAACACGATGACAAATGTCAAAACGGGCTTCTTATTTTGTGACTTTATATTTACATCGTCTACGAAGAAATAAAAAATTATGCGATATTTTTCAGACAAAATATAAAATCGTTCGGCGTAGCGTTAACTGTGTTGATTGGATGGAAACACGGGCCCAACAAATTTATTTACTTGTCTGATAAATGCGTTAGATTGATGAGGGAGAGGGGTGTGATGATTGGAACCTGGGACCTAACAAATTAATTTTTAGCTTTTTGTAGGTATATAATCTGCAAAAAACCCGTTTAAAAAATATATATTTAAGATTCAATTTTTTACATACTGCTTCTCATTGTATTTATATTTTAATGGTGAATTGTGTTCTACTAATCAAGCCCTTTCATTTCATAAAGCATATTGAGGTAGTCATGTCAAAATTGTAAGCCGCCATTTCGTAGCCACGGCCATCTTGAATTTACAATCAAATAGAATTTATTTAATTGTATTGTCATCAGAACTATAGGTGTGTAACAAATTTCAGATGAATCTGTTAATAAGAAGGGGGTACATTTTTGATTACTAGATTTGACCGCAAGGGTAATAAAACCGTTTGAAAACCCAACTTCGAAATAATTATTTGCTGATCATACAACCTCCTTACTAAAGAGAGGCCTATGTCCAACGGTGGACTGCTAAATGTTGTCGATGAGCAGTCCACCATCAACGAAGGCAGTCAAATATACATAAAGATTACTGTACTATTCTAACTGTATATTTACTAACATAATAAGCTGGTGTTTGTTTGTTTAAATGCGCTAATCACAGGAACTAGCATTCCTATTTGGAAAATTCTTCCACTGTTTGATAGTCCATTAATGGAGACAAGCTAAAGGCCATATGACAAATACACTATGACAAATACAAGCAGAGAGCCAATTATATTTTTTTTTGAAAAAGCGGCAAAATTATTTCTTTTGAGAGCTTCCATTGCGTGCGCTGCGTAAACTTGACTCGCCTTGTTGGTCTAATGGTTGGCTAATGCGGCTGCTATTCAAGAGGTCTCGGGTTCGATCCCGGGTCGAACCAAGAATTTGTGTGATCCACAAATATTTGTTTCGGAGTTTGGGTGTTTTCTATGTATAATATGTATGTATTTACAAAAAAAAAATATGCTTATGTATTTATATCAGTTGTTTAGTACCCATAATACAAGCTCTACTTAGTTTGGGACTAGGCGATGTTGTGTGTAAGATGTCCGAAATATTTATTTATTATTCCTACTTACTATTATAAATGCGAAAGTAACTCTGTCTGTCTGTTACGTTTTCAAGCTCAAACTGCTAAACAGATTTTGATGAAGATTTGGTACACAGATAATCTAGAGTTTGAGTAGGACATAAGCTACTTTTTACTGCGATAACCGACATATACGCGGGCGAAAGCTAGTTATTTATAAATGGTTAAAGATTCGTGAAAATAATGTATGAAAGAATTGTTCCTCTTGAAGAGATCTAAAACAAAGTCCATGACTTTATCAAGCTACGGGCAAAAAACACACATGAGGTTGCGTGGCACAGCTAATCACTACAATACATATTTAAAAAAAAAAGCAGACGACGAATTGAGAACCTCCTCCGTCTGTGTTAACGATAAAATCTACTGTATAGATTTTCAAGCTGTTTTCAGCAATGAATAGATTGATTCTTGAGGAAGCATTTAGTATATACTATCACATACCACTTACTTACTTTACCACCACATACTTTCAACTTTCTTTCTCTCCATCCCATGGTTGCCTGTAATGCAGGCACCACACTTCGTTATGCGCTATTCGTTATGTGTCTACGCCGTATTCGCCCAAATATTAGTTATGCGCGCAAACAACAAACATGCCATCAACACTTCGAACTGATTTGCCAAATAAGCATCAAATAAGGCAAATATGTGTATAGTAGAGATGTGTCATTGTCATTTTTATGGTGAACGAAACGAATATACTCTCCACACTTCGCCGTATGCGCGCGAATAACCCGAATAACGAATAGCGCATTGCGAAGTGTGGTGCCTGCTTTAGAGATTGCCTTCGGGCGATAAGACCGCCACTTACACCAGTTAAGTTTAAGCTACCGCTATTATTATATATATGTCAAGTTAAAAATGTTTTTTAAATACCTATATCTACCCGTGCAAAACAGAGGCGGGACGCTAGTATTAGATAAATGTTCATGCACTCTTCTCAAGTTTATATAGACGTGATCCTTTATGAACGTCACTTATTCATATAAAACTCGCAGAGTATGTCCAATATTACACGTAGGTATGCGACTATCATAGCCCTTAGGGTTTCCCTCTGACATTTTCTACTTCGTGCCGGTCGATTATTATCAGGTAGTTCTTATTTTTCCGGGTCAATGAATTCTTTTCTGTTGGGTAAGGGAACCGCATTCCTTAATAAATTCCTTAGTACCTGTCAGCAGTATTTGTAAAGGTACATTTATTTGTACTAGAGATCGTATATTGGTCCATTTTGAGTCTTGAATCGAATACCTTCTTAGTTTTTATTGCAGAACAGCGAGACTTTTTTGCGATAAATTATTTAATTGGTTACGATACCTTCGATTACCCAATTTTTCAAATGGGTAAGGTATACCCCTCGTGTCACAGGCAGACAATAAATCCAGCTTTATAACAAAAAATATGTCTATCTATGCTCATTTATATGCACTTTAAGACTATTAGTTGAACTATTATTGTAGACACTTTTGAATGAAAAATGAACCTTTTGAAAATAATCTTAGAGCATATTGTTGTTGTAACTCAAAACCTGTTAGACATTATTCAAACTTCAGAATGGGACCACACTACAAGCACTAGCTGTCCAACATAAAAACTAAATCATCAAAATCCGTAAACCAGGCAGGAACTTATGAGGTAACAAACACAAAAAAAAAAAAAACGGAGTTTGGGTGTTATCTATGTTGTATCTTGTGTATTTATATCAGTTGTTTTGTACTCATTGCACAAGCTCTGCTTAGTTTGGGACTAGATGATGATGTGTGTTATTTGTCCGAAATATTAAAGAAAAAAACTTTGGATCTGCTGAATTTTTATTTTATTTTTTGTTTAAAATACAACTCCCGCATTAGGAATATGAATTCCTGTGTCGCGGGGGACTTTACAAACATACATGAAACAGACACAAAGAACACCCAGACTCAGAATAACAATTTGTGAATCACACAAAGTGTTATCCCGCGTGGGATTCGAACCTACGACACTTGGCGCAGTAGAGAGCGGCGTAGCGACCGCTTAAACCTCTAGGACAACCGTGCAGTCGATTGACTTTGAACATCCTTTTACTAATAGAAAGTCAGTTTCTTTATGAGTATCATAAGCTATGTATTAACTTTAGAAATGAATATTGCTATATTCGACGTACATACAAGCGGAAATCTAGCTTTTAATAAATTACAGTCCAAAAGACATGATGTAGCAGTTGTGATAGTAATTTGACGTCTACCGCTGAATAGATTCAATTAGTAGGGGCGTTCATGTAATGGTGAGTACATTGGGCTTGTGAGTAGGTGTGTGTTTTGCATGTCTTCCGTGAATAGCTTAATCAAAATGGTGGGACCTTTTAAGAGTATAATATACTAATGTCATATAATAACTGTGCGTTCTAATATCGAGATACGAATTAAGATACATCATCATTACATAGTATAAAACAAAGTCGCTTTCACTCTCTGTCTGTCATTATAAATGCGTAGATCTTTAAAACTATGAAATGTTAGAAAAGAAAATAAAATTTTTGGCAATGAATTCAAATTCAAAATTCTTTATTCACTTAGGATGCAATACATCTCTTGTGACAGGTCAAGATTCTACATGTACATTTATGCCATGTGCGCAAACAATAGGTAGAGCCGGAGAAAAGAACATGGCAATAAAAACTCGCAGCCACTCCTTTCAAATCGCCAATGTTTACATATTTTTAATGTTTATAAACCTGATATGGGGGTAAGGTGCTGCCACTAATATATATACACCATGTTAGAGGACTAATGCAAATTATAGTGATTAAAAATTAGATCATAAGCTAATTTAAAAAAAAAAAAAAAACAACAGTCTCAGCCATGAAACAAGAGAATAGAGAATTAGAATAGAGGATAGAATAGAAAACGAAAAACATTTGCATCTTGGCTAGGGGGCCAGTTCTAACAAGTAGTTGAGCAGCTATGAGGGAAGAAATGAATATACATACATACATACATAGCCTGTCAAAAATATAACCCTCCTTTGGCTTTACCGTTATCTGGTAATAAGTGATATAAATACATGTTTTTTTGTAAATACATACACAATTATACATAGAAAACAGACATAAAAAAAGACAGGGAAAACATTTGAAATAAGTTAAACATACATATACGTTATGCTCCCAATACGTATGCAACTGAAAACGTGATTTATTTTTCAATGCAGTTAAATTGAAAACAACACTATCAATTAAGAAATAGAAAATAAACTCGAACAATTAGAAGTCAGTTCAATTATACTATCTGCATTGCAGTCAGAATACAGAATTGCTTTTAGTCAATAAATAAATGTTATATATTATTACAGACTTCTTTCACACAAGCGCCATCTAGTTCCAAAGCTAAGCATAGCTTGTATTATGGGTACTAGGCAACTGATATATAAATACATAAACAAACTTTTTTTTGTAAATACATAGAAAACACCCAAACTCCGAAATAAATATTTGCGGATTACACACAATTGGTCTGACCCCATAATCGAACTCGAGACCTCAAGCACAGAAGTCGCATACGCTCCCACTGCGAAACCGAGGCACAGTATTATAGTCATAACATCCACAAAGTCTTTATAATTATTTTAACGTTAATAATTACATAAAAAGCCCTCCCCCTAGCTAACTCTTTGCCCCCCCGCCTTGGAAAAGACCACTACAATTTGTAGGTACTGTATATTTTATAGTAGCCGACAGTTATTTTAATGGTGCCTTTGTAGTACAAATTTCTAGCTACACTTGTGCTCCTAGTTACTTTATTCTATTTTATGGTGGAACTACATATATTATATGAGTCTAATACTAGTATAACGAACTCACAGTCGATGTGACAAAACAATACGACTTATTATTCTGACAATTACATTAGACATAATTGTATTATGTTTAGGCCGTGCCTAATCACTTAAGTAGCATATTGTAACAGATAGAAAATATAATATTGTATTGTTATAGATTTACTACTATTTTATCAGTTACAGAGAGACATTATTTTAGGTGGATATATCACAAAAGCAAATTACCTACATATTGTCTTTTTATCTAATTTACTAGGTAATAGAACCACTCCTTAAGATAGTTCCTGCCTGAGTAAGCGCTGCGTCGCTCCTGGGGAGGATCTGAAATAAAATGGTCCGGGTTGTCCTCAGACCAGGGCGCCTGAGACCGGCTGTCGGGGAGATTTTTAAAAGACACACTCCACAAATTCCTGACTCCTGAGCCCCCGAGGAACTAAAAAAAAGGTAGCAGAGCCAAGCTGATTTCAGAACGAGCGAGCGGGCTACCCTCGCCCACATACCAACCTAATATGACAGCATTCATGTTGTCAAGTTTCGATGGTGAGTGCGAGACCGGAGCTGCGGAGGCCCAATGCACCACTAATCTTAGAATCTGCTAATGCTTTCTATCAAGCAGAGTACGGAATCTACCCTAACAAAGTGACTACCTACTACGGAAAATTTTATTACTAATATTAATAATTGACATACGCTCTCGAACTAAGCGGTTCGACTCTTCCTTCTTAGGCTGTGCAGTTAGAACATGAAACTCACTAGCAGCGTTTCTGTGTCTCTATAATCAGAGCGTGAATAACTATCTCAATAGGCCACCATAGTATGGATCATCTTTTGCAAGGAGAGTTGACATTAATTAAGCAGCCGGCCGTAAAGAAATTTCAGCTAAAAAAACTGTATTTGTAACAAAATTTTTTTTTAGATAGGTACATCCAGTTGTAAAAATACTGTAAATTTTTTGACAAAGCTATATTTTTTGGGTTGAATTTGAACAAACAAGCTCTAGATTAGCAGTCAAACATTCAAGCCGAGAAAATCAGTTAAAGAATAGGAAAATGGTGATGTTAATTATAACACCATAACAAATCGAAATGTATTGGAACATTTCGTAACATATACCTTTTCAGCAATTATTTTAAAGTCCATTAGTAATTTCTAAACGATCTATCCAATGGTTAATGTAACGAATAATGGACAAAATGAAGGGATTTCCCCGCCTGCGCGTTCGTATTAAAAGCCTGTACGAAACCAATTTATTTCCCTCGATTACTGTCAGAATTGTCTCGTCAGAGGAACCTGACATATACTTAGTAACGCTTTATTCAACGTCTAGATAAAATTTACGTCTCGTGATTGATTGAGTTTAATATTTATCTTCTAATAAACACATAGGTTGGATTTGTGATAAAACAAGATAGGAGATTGCTTGTCTCTTTAGGATTATGTAGTTTCTTAATCCTTATATATACACAACTGGTCCCCTCTTTCCCTTTCTTATACAGGACAACACGTGCTGGCCTCGGAAGCCACCGCTTCAGAGTGGTTGACATACGCTCTCGAAATAAGCGGTTCGGCTCTTCCTTTCTGTGCCGAGCAGTTAAAACCTGGAACTCTCTACCAGCGCATGTGTTTCCTCCCTTCTATGACCCCGGGTCCTTCAAGCGGGGCGTGAAAAAGCATCTTACTAAGCCGCGATAGTGTGGGTCACCGTGCTGCACTGTACGTTGTGGCAGTGAGGATGGTGGCCTTCACTTCTGGATTCTGTTCATGCTTTCTATCAGGCAGGGCAGAATCATTTTGGCAGTTGATATTAAAAAAAAAACTATTAGTTGTTTACTAGTTTTTTCCCGTGTCTCCGCCCATGAATGTCGATTCTCGAGGAAAAAAGTAGCATATGTCCTTACTCAAGAATTCAAGTATGCCAAATCATAATGGAAGGTTTAGTCGTAAAGGTGTAACAGGTAGACAGACAGACATAAAGAAGGGCAGAGTTACTTTTGAATTAGTAGCTATTAAAAGGTCTAGTGCTGCCTCGTTAGTCTAGTGGTTAGCGTATGCAACTTCTGATCAAGAAGTCTCGGGTTCAAAACCCGGGTTGGGCCAAAGGCGTTGTTGAGTTTTTCTTACAGGAAATTCTTAATAATAGCCCGCAGTATGGAAGTTTAGCGGTTATTGACGCCCGTGCCTCCTAGCGCACGTCATAAACATCTTTGGCAATCTTTATTGGGAAGTCCGTGCCCTCAAATTTACTGACAACTAGTTGAACCTTCAAATTTCAGTTCTCCCTTAGGGTTGCGGAGGTCCGATGTTAGTCGCTCTGTGGAAAAACTGATATTCAGGTAAAACCGGTTGAACTAGTAGCCGACCACAAATGGGAGTAAAAGTTAGAAAGAAGAGTATAAAAAAATTCTCGCTTCTTCTTCTTGCGGTGCCTCTCCACTACTGGAGGTTGGCCGTCAGCTCCGCATATCTCCTCTTGTCCCTCGCCAGACGAAACAGTTCCTTTACCGTCATCTTAATACTAATAAATTTTATAACTTTTTTGGCAAACCTTTCTTCTTAGGAAAATGAACCAAAATGGTGGTTCCAAAACTTACTGGACTGGTTACGGGAACCCGAGACTTCAAGCACAGACAGTCAAAAAACAAGTTTAATACTATTAAAAACATTACAAGCAAAGTACACATTCCATTATTACGTCATTCGTCCCCATTAGTGCAGTATCATTGGTCTCAGGACATTACTTTGACTCAGACTGCTGTTAATATCACTTTGTTTACAAACTACTTAAAACATAGATTTATATATAGAGTAAATTTCCAAACTTTCCCGCCGCTAGAGTGGACCGAACACTCCTCTTTCGTTTAGTCTTCTTTTAATACTATCATTCTATTTTTATATTTTTCAAAAACTTATACATCAAATAATTAAACCAGGGGTTGCTTTGTAAAACAAAGAAACTATATTTAAAGTGTATTTATCTATCTTACCAAAAATGCAGTCTGAAAAGTAATTTATTAAATATCATCAACATCAATCATCATCATCAACACAACGTGCCTTTAACAGTCCACTGCTGGACATAGGCCTCTCCTTTGAAAGAAGGTTTTGGCCTCCTATACCACGCTGGCCAGACGGGTTGGTAAAGGGTTTGTTTCAAGTTTTCCTTCTCTTGACAGTGATGTTAGCTGCTTATTTTGTTCCTTTAGTCGCCTCTTACGACACCCATGGAATGAATAGGGGTGGTGACACTTTGTATTCTTAAACCGTCACCACACGGACAATTAATCACGGAAAATTAATCAAATAAAAAATATGTTACTCTAATGAAAAATAGAACCGTCACATAACAGCAGACACGAAGAACAAAAACAAGATAAACCAAAAACGTTTTTAAATATAACATAGAAGTATCTTAATAGGAATTCCTTTATACTTACTATATAATTATATATATGTGGTTTCCTATGTAGTTTTGATATACAAATATTGAAGAATATTTTCAATTTTACAGCAGATTTTTTATCATAATTTCTTATCCAATACGAATAAAAGGTAAATAATATCTTGCTAATTTCACTTACACAAACTATTGTTGGTTACTTTTGGTAATAATTCTTCCTTATTATTGCATTGTATTGATAGGTGGCTTTAGTTTTCGTATTCGGACACGAAAACGTGTACTCAAAGAACTTCTCTCTACCTATCTATCTATCTACCTTCAGAAATCTTTGACTTTGACTGCCTTGTTGGTCTAGTGGTTAGCGTATGCGGCTGCTGATCAAGTGGTCACGGGTTCGATTCCCGGGTCAGACCAAATATTTGTGTGATCCACAAATATTTGTTTCGGAGTCGGGGTGTTTTACTATGTATAATATCTATGTATTTACAAAAACAAGTATGTTTATGTATTTATATCAATTGTTTAGCACCCATAACACAAGCTCTGCTTATTTTGGAACTAGATGACGTTGGGTGTAAGATGTCCAAAATATTTATTTATTAATCTTCTACAAAGCGAGATGCCTGTCGTATTAATATTATTAACATTGCATTAGGCTCATAGTCCGAGAGTCAATTAATAGTAACATTTACAATTCAGATGTCTGCAGTGCTGAGACTAACCAGTCTACAGGTCATGGTGAGATCGCAGTTAGCACCAAATAAACTACTAAAATAATTCTTTCTTTTACGGTGTTTATTACTAAAAACCGTATAGAAATCCGTACGATAGTTTATTGCGTTCATATGGACAGAAACGCAGCAGGGTACGTCGGTTTATTACATAAAGTGATACTTGTCTACAGACAATGGTCTGTTTGCCACTGTCTGAATAGTCCCATGAGTTTTATTGACTAACACATGTTAGTCAAGGGACAGGTATGTGTATGTTAGGGAATAAAGTTCAAAAGTAGCTTTTTGTTCGTTGAATTTTTAATTTCCTATCACGGTTTAGAAAAAGCTCACAAAAATTACATTAAAACTGTTCTCTTACTTATTTATTCCTTCTAAATGATATCAGCTTTACGCTTAGATGGGTATAATAATAATAATATTTATTGGCTCAAAAAGGAGGTACAGCTTTTCTATCTTAGTCTAACTATAACTATTTGGTAAACATAATTTGAAATTTCACATAGATAGAGTGAAAAACGACGGTGTCTGAGCTAGTAAATACTGTGTGACAGACACCGACGCATTCCCCCGATCTAAATGTTGAAAATTATAAGAACAGTTTGATGTTGTATGCAAGATTAAGCAAAATAATAATAATAAAACACAATTTATTATATATATATATTTATATAAGCTAAAATAGAATGCAAAAAAACAAAAGGAATGAAAATGTGTGTGTGTGTGTGTGTGTGTGTGTGTCTGGTTGCGGGTGAGAGACAGATAGAAGGTAAATTTAACATATTAACTTATGCTTTATAAGTATAATGTTATGTATTATATAATGTAAATATAAATATAAGAAATATTATTGTAAATGTAAACCACACTCAATGAGATTCCCCATCGGTACTATTATAGACGCTTACCGCGAAATGGCATAGTAATACCACATTAATGGCACAATCAATCAAAGCGGGACCACAAGAGAATAAATGGAAGCGACCAGCTTAAACCGCAAAGTGCTCCACTGAATTATGTCGAAATTAATTTAATAGGGTCATGTTGGATCACAAGCAACTGAAGTGAATACATATTTGTGGGGTACTTTACGTGGAAAAACATAAGTTGTTACTACTACTAATAAACGTATTTACTACGTACAATTTGGGTAACTTTGATTCATTCGGGTAACATTGACAGTGTGACCGTGAACAAGTTTCGATTTATTTTTCATATGATACCAATACATTTACAAATACTTCTTACAGCTTTACATTTTTAAACTAACTCCGTAAGCGCACCTTAAAAATAAATAAGCTTTCATACAGAGGTAATGTCAAAACTTTTTTCTGAAATTTGAGCGCGAATTTATGCTATTCAAACAGTGTAAAACTTTTTGAATATTTTGTGATTTTGGTTGCTAACGAGGTAAGTGAGATGTTATATAGAGTCATTTGTAATGGAATTGTCGTATTTTAATAAAGCACTTTCCTATAATTACGTCTTTTTATCTAATTACGATAACTACTAATTTTTATACAGGCTAACTTTGACAGTGTTTTGAAGTATTTTTTACATAATTTGACCTACATAATTGACGACGATTTGCTCTATATGGAGTGGGGTGAATAAACATTTTATGGTCAAGTGTTCATAAATTATTATTTTTTTCAAATTATTTTAGCTTCTTTTCTATTTAGTTACACAAAAAATGTTGCCTTAAACGTGTTTTTAAAGGTTTTTTGATACTTATTAAAAATATGTATAACAATGCCAAATGTCGAGGTCTGATTATTGATTATTTTATAAAATATAAGACAAAACTGGAAAAATTAATGGTTATATTATGTCGGTTATACCCATTTAAAAGAAAAACATAAACCAATGTTACCCAGATTAATACAAAACATATGATTTTTTCTATGAATGGTTCTATGTGTGTCAAAGTTACCCATGTAATGACGGTAACTTTGACAGACTGGAAAATCAGGTTTTCTTATGGACTGATATTTGATTTTTTAGATAATTTAATTAATCTTTACGGGTGAAAAGTGTTATGAGAGCACTAACAAAGCAAAATACAGTCGTGTTGTATGCTTGAATTATATTGTGTAAAATATCGCACTTATCTGTCAAAGTTACCCAGATTGACTGTACTTCTAATGTTTTTTTTATATTCGGACATCTCACATACAACATCGTCTCGGTTTCTAAGACGATTTTTGATTTAGGTATCCGTTTGCGAGAAATTCCACATTATAGGGCACTTTTTGTATAAACAGGGCGTAACCCCCCCTCTAAAATCTAAACGGCTGGCTCAAAAAATCTGGAAAAATTCGTGATGGTGGTCCATATAATGAACTTTAAAGGAACACTTTAACTGAATACGAACTGAAACGTGAATTTTCGTGTGGTGTTCGTATTCATAAAAAAATATAGTTTTATATTACTTCATACTTGTACATAATACTTACCAAGAAGTCATTGAAGAAGTTCTCACGTAGAATTTATTCAATTATTCATTCACTTATTCACTTTATGGTTCTAACTGTCAGAACAATGCCATACCGTTGCTATCTATTGTTAAATATATTATCCTTTGACAGTTTGTCTTTTAAATACGCGACCTTGACGAAATTGTGACCACACTACCACACGGCCATTATTCAAAAGTTGCAGTTGAATATATTATTGAATATACTATATTATTTATATTATTGTCAATATGACAATCGTAAAAGATATGAGTGTAAATGTCATTAGTTAAATTTATTTCCCCAGAGAAATACGTTTTCGTCAACGACACCATAATCAAAAACAACTGACAGTCTCGTAAATTAAAAAGTAACACGTTTCCAGCGAGTTCTTTTTTTAAATTTTACGTTCATTATTTTTATAGGAACCTGTCACTTTATACCATAATTAATCACGTTGCAAATTTATATGAGTCACAATCAATTTCACTTTAACAAAAATTGCAACAGCATATTCATTTCATTTTTTAAACAGACGCTCTTGTTACAAAGCGAACATTATAATATTAACAATAATATTATCGGAACATTTTTGTTGAAGTATTCGTATCGAATTTATTTAAGATTCTAAAGCAGGTCAATACGCGACAAGAACCATTTACACTTTTGTTAAGTGTAAGTAGTTCTTTTCATGTATTACACGTACAACTTCCGGACTATTAAGAACTAAGTTTTTCGCACCAAAGATTTATGTTAAATGGCCGATATTCGGGCTTTCCCCCTCGGCGGCATACGTCAACTGTATCGGGATCATTAAGTTTTATCATTTATTTGAACGACGGCCGTAAACCTGTATACTGCCCACCTAACTACATAGCAATTTCATTATACTTGATTAAATATTTCTATAGGGAAGATAAAAGATTTATGTTCGCACTATTAAATTGCCAAACTAAAGTAAAGATGATCGTAAAAATAAATTTGCCCATAAAATTATCGCAATAGTTTATATCAAAACAACCTTTGATATATCGAAGCGTTTTATTTAATGTACAAATTATATCGTTTGAAATTCTCAGCTGGAAAATGAAATCGGTATATTAGGATAAAACGTTTGTGAGTTGAAGTCATTTGTGTTTATTTTGAGGATTCATTGGCGAATGCCATTGCAAGCAACTCTGCTCGATTTAGGGCTCAATCAATGGGTGAGACTTACATATGTAAGTCTCTCAATCTCTCAAACAATCTACTGCAGTTCACTGCTGAATATATATTCAGCAGTGAACTGCAGTAGATTGTTGATGATGATGATGGATAATAGGTTTTTTTATGGTAGGTAGGAGAAGACAGGAGAGGGGGGTTTAAAGTGAACAGATAACGATAGCGATAACCACCGCCCATGGGCACATCGTAACTCAAAAGTCATACGTGTGTTGCTATTCAGAATTAAGGAATACTTAGTGAAAAGGAATAAAGAATTGTTGAAGATCATTTTTCTTTAAGGCAAAGTACTACTGCGGTCAAGCCTTCCCCTTTCGTGTTGAGTTTATAACCGGTAAAGGTTAGGAATTACGTGACACAGTCGTTATAGGATCCTTCACTAAAAGTGAAACCCATCGGTTCTGATAATAGTCGAACATACCCGAAGTAGACACATGAGTATTACTTTGACTAGTTAATAAATCTAGCTCCTTGCAAAAGTATCTAAACTAAACTAAAAATCTGTATAAAATGATTGTTGTTCAGTCTTATTGTTCGGAAGAAAAAAAGTTTCCTCGGAAAGTTTTCTATCGTATTTAAATCACGAGCTAATTCGGAATGACCAATTAAGAAGTTATACAATGTTTTACATGAATCAACATTTCCAGAACCAGAGTGCCTGATTAGTTTTAGACCAGATTGGACCTTTGTCTGGTGTTTGCAATTAGCGCAGTAAAAGGCTTAAAGGTTTTGAAAAAGCTGTTGTAATATTTGAAAATAATCTCGAAGCATAAATTACACAGTTTGCTTCCATATATATGAAGCTTGATACCTGTGCATATTGCATTGAAAATAATATTATGTTAAGCAAGGTAAAGCTCTGGTACTCTAAAGTTGATCTACGAACTTTTACTTACCTGAGAACGTGATTCTAGCTGATATTGGACGATTACTGAGACGATAACACACCGGCAATTTATTTTAGAGTTCCGCGAGAACTATAGTGTTGCTAGATGGAAAATAAATTCATGTGGTAAGTTTTAGAAGAGTTAATAAAATTTTAACTCGTAAATAAGTTTCAATTTTACTAAAGAAAATGTTTTGCAAAGACATGTCCCAGAAAAAATTAAATATCCAAGTTAATGCTGTGCTTGCTTTTGTTTTTTGTTTGTTGTTGCAGACACTTTACAAATCTGGTTATTACATTAACGGGTTCATTTCAAATGTTATTTTCGTCAGTTTCTGAACATTACTTCTGCTTAAAAATTAATCTATTTGTTTTCAACGTTTTTCATTTTTCATTATTTATTATACGAATACAAAGCATTACATTTTTGTAGCACCTCTACATAAAAAACACAAAACAGTATCGTCCTATCGTTACCTATATTATCTATCGATATGTATTTTCTTTTATTTTTATAGTGTTATTTTTTATTTTATCGTCATTACCTCATTCTAGCATCTTTCGGCTCCAACGTCCATCAGCCCGTCTGGAGACATGTATGTATGTTGGAATCGATTTGTCAATTTTCTTCAAAGTCTGCCAAAGTGAATCCACTCTACTTAATGGAAAGCATGAGTTTCTACTCCAAGAGCAATTTTACCATCCTCATTGTGAGTGGTCCACTCCAGTAAGGTGACCTACACTAAGACGGCTTCATCAACAGCCTTTAACAGTCCACTGCTGGACATAGGACTCTCCTTAGAAGGAGGGTTTGGCCTACTATACCACGCTGGCCAGACGGGTTGGTATAGGGCGGATGGGCGGGACGGGTTTCCCGTCCGTCCGCAGTAGTGGCCAACCGCGAGGGGGCGGCGTCCGCGTGTGACCGGACGTTGCCCAATAGAGAGTCGAGATTTTGAGATGGTGCCCGCAACAGTGAGAGCAGGCGCTGGAGGAGTCCAGAAGGAAATCCCCTCCCCCTGGACTCCTTCCAATACACAGGCGCAGAGAGGGTCACACCGTGTGGTTTTAGTCGGTTCGAGTCCGACACACCACGCCGCCGTAACCCCCAACGGGGTTACGGTCCGCGGGGCATTTCCACACGTTAAAAAAAACAAAAAAGAAAGGGTTGGTTTCAAGTTTTTCTTCTCGTTGCATTGATGTTGTCTTGCGTAGTTTATCCCTTATTCGCCTTTTACGACACCCGTGGGATAAATAGGGGTGGTGACACTCTGTATTCTTAATCCGTCACCACGTGGCTTAGTAAGTTGCTTCTGAATCATTGACCCTCTAGTCTGTCATTCATCAACGAGATAAGACAGTGTGAATGCTATCATTTGAGGTTGGTTTACACGTGAGGATACTACCATGACAACCTACTAGTGCTAAAATCAACGTGGCTCTACTACCTTGTCATCATCATCATCATCATCATCAACAGCCTTTAACAGTCCACTGCTGGACATAGGCCTCTCCTTTGAAAGGAGGTTCTACTACCTTGTAAAATCTCATATTTATTCCGTCACATATGAGCTTATTGCACTTGGTTATAAATGGAAAAGAAGCCCCTGAGGAGCTTTTAGCACTTAGATTTGAACTTTGTTTTACTACATAGACATTCCTTTTGGCAATAAGGCTGCTTTTTGTACACTAAATTTCTAACGTTTTATGTACTCTTTTGCATCTCTCGTGTGTGTGTTTTCTATCTATTTAACTATCTACTACATTATAAGTTTAGCGTTATCAATAACTTATCACTAAACTAATGATTTTAGTGAAATAAAAGTTATAGTTACATTTCTACCTCTGAGCTTTTATGCCTTTCAAATATTGCTGTAATAATTGACGCCTGTATTTGACATGGGCGCAGAGGCAATCACCAGGAAATAATGTAATTTGTTTAAGCGATTTTATTTCTGAAGTATTATTCCATTGACGGTTATTACATCAAAACTACAATAAATAGGCAGCTAATATGAGTTTAAGTATGAATAAATATAATTATTATTTGATCATTAAATAAATAAATTTCTGACAACTTACACACAACGCCATCTAGTCCCAAGCTAACAGAGCTTGTATAATGGGTACTAGATAACTGATATAAATACATAATCATACTTTTTTTTGTAAATACATACTTAATAATAATAACTTCCTCGTCCGGTTTCGGCCACGGCGACCTCTTCAACTCCGATCACACTGTCTTTGGTGTGCTCGTATATGGCTATTATAGCCGATCTTATTTGATAATGTTCGCGCACAGTGCGGGCAGGTGAGCACACCATTGTCGTAGTTATAAAAGAAAGCACTAGGCGGGCGTGCTTTCAGCTCATCGCGCCGAGCATCCAACTCAGCGCAGCGACTGTCCTCAAAGCTCTCGACTCTAGTCCTCACCAAAGACCTCCATTCCGATCGCTGGGCCGCCGTTTGCTCCCACTTTGAAGGCTCCATATTGCATCTCTTCATATGGCGCTTAAGTACATCTTTATACCTAAGGAGTTGTCCGCCATGACATTATACAAAGAAAACACCCAAACTCCGAAACAAATATTTGCGGATCACACAAACATTTGGTCCAACCCGGGAATCGAACCCAAGACCTCAAGGAAGCAGTCGCATACGCTTTCACTGCGCCACCGAGGAAGTCTAATTGTTTAATGATGTCAGTTTGCACTCTTAGTTAGAGTACATTCATATTATTGATATATTTTAATCGGCGTGGGTGCATCAGGCAATCCAAAGTGCAACAGTAACAGTAAAATATTATGCTACAGGAACCCAAATGCGAGTATTTATTTATTCATCTTATCAACTAGAAATATTGTTCAACTCAGAAAAGTAATCTTATTCCTAAGGGTCAGAAAAGTTTAGGGGCTCGTCAATCAATCTACACTTAACCTAATCTACATTAACTAGTTTTCGATGTATAAAGTTTTAAGGATAATACAACTAAGGCCTAGTTCCCACTACGCCGAACCGGCAGATCTGCCGGAAACCGGACACCGGACAGAGCGTTCACATTACACAGGATCCTCGGACAGTCAAGTACTCAGCTCAGTTAAATTTGGACCTAAGCACACAATGGACGACGAAATTGTTGTGTTGTGGTGGTATGTTAATCGAAGGCAAAATAAAAGAAAACATTGGGTACATTCTATTTTCGAATGACAGCAACCACATTTGACGATTTACTGATGAAAATCCGAGCCAAGTTACGTGAGGGGAGCGAGGGCGAGGCGAGGGGAGCACAGGTGCTGCGAGCGGGGGACAGATACCGGCACAAACTCGTCCACATTACTCCGGTCCGGTGTTTCTACCAGCACTTTCGTAATGACAAAATGCTCGATGAAAATGCCGGACTCGGCAAAAATGCCGGACCCGGGATAGTGTGAATAGCTTCATATAACTTGCGCACTAAGCGCTAAGCATGATGGATTATTTTTTCAAGTTATTTTTTTAAAGATACTCATATCCAAGTGGCCTTTGTAATTGAAAACACTGAGGGTAAGCAACAATAGCGCGGTCAGTACCTAGATAGATGACCGTTTGTGGTATGATGAGCGTTTCCGTGATTCGGAGATCACGTTAAGCAATGGCAAGATTAAATAACCACAACGTGTCTTGCCAGTCCCCAACCCGCACTCGGCCAGCGTGGTTACGTATGGCCTTAACCCTATCCTGAGAGGACACCCGAGCAGTGGTTCGTAATGGGTTGTTTATGATACCAAATGATCTCAAAGAAGTTCAGAAGAAGACATTCAAGAAGTAAACTCTCATAGAACCTAAAATAAGAGCGTGTTTCATTGACGAGTGAGAGATCGAATGCCTAAAGGCAAAGAAGCATCTTAATGTGTGGGTTGACATACTTTATTGTCTTCCTTCAGGCAAAGTGGAAGCTCATACATAAAAAAAAAGCGGCCAAGTACGAGTCGGACTCGCCCATGAAGGGTTCCGTATCAGCAAGCAACATCATATAAAAGTTCTTGTAGTTCGTTGTAACTTTCATCGATGTTTTTATACTAGTGTATTGATTGGATGAAAGGTTAATTGCGTGTTACGATTTATGACGTATTAAAAAAAAACTACTCACTAGATCTCGTTCAAACCAATTTTCGTTAGTAGTTTGCATGGTAATGTACAACATATATTTTTTTTAGTTTTATTACTCTCTTATTTTTATAACTTATAACTCTCTTATTTTAGAAGTTAGAGGGGGGGGGGGGGGGACACACATTTTTCCACTTTGGAAGTGTCTCTCGCGCAAACTATTCAGTTTAGACAAAAAATTATTAGAAACCTCAACATCATTTTTGAGCACCTATCTTTAGAACCCCACACGTATAGGTTTGATGAAAAAAGTTTTTTGAGTTTCAGTTCCAAGTATGGGGATCTCCGAAATGTATTGTTTTTTTCTATTTTTATGTAAAAATCTTAATGCGGTTCACAGAATACATCGACTGACCAAATTTCAACAGTTTAGCTTTTATAGTTTCGGAAATAAATGGCTGTGACATACGGACGGACAGACAGACAGACAGACAGACTTGACGAATCTATAAGGGTTCCGTGTTTTGCTATTTGGCTACGGAACCCTAAAAAGCGGCCAAGTGCGAGTCGGACTCGCCCATGAAGGGTTCCGTAGCAGCAAGTAACGTCATATAAAAGTTCTTGTAGTTCGTTGTAACTTTGATCGATGTTATAATAATAGTGAATTGAATGTAGTATGAAGTAGATTGAATGAAAGGGAAATTGCGGTTCACGATTTATGACGTATTAACAAAACTACTTACTAGATCTCGTTCAAACCAATTTTTTGTGAAAGTTTGCATGGTAATGTTTTATTTTATCATTCTCTTATTTTAGAAGTTACGGGGGGGGGGGGGCATATTTTACCACTTTGGAAATGTCTCGGGCGCAAACTATTCAGTTAAAAAAATAGGTTAGAAACCTCAATATCATTTTTAAAGACCTATCCATAGTTTTGATGAAAAACAAAATTTTGAGTTTCAGTTCCAAGTATCCTACAATTTTTTTTTTTTTTTGTGTAAAAATATTAATGCGGTTCACAGAATACATCTACAGAATACAGAATGCATCTAGTATAGCTCTTATGGTTTCGGAAAAAAGTGGCTGTGACATACGGACGGACAGACAGACAGACATGACGAATCTATAAGGGTTCCGTTTTTTGCGATTTGGCTACAAAACCCTAAAAATGATTAAACATCTCGATTCTGGTCGATCGAATCGATCGACGATTGTCTGTGTGTCAACTCGATTGGAGTTCAAATTCATACTTGAAAATAAGTTAAAATGACATGTGAGCACCGTCTGGAAATCGAATGTCACTACGCTGAATTGTATGTCTTTGATATACGCTACTTGTGCATCCGAGTTTGACGCTTATGACAGGTTATTCGTTCAAGCCGTTTTATGAGTACCTACTGAGCTATTTCCTTGGCCTATTTATTTTCTTTTCATTGGTTTACAGGTATAGACGGTTATAGCATATATGTAATGTTTTCAAAAATTAACTTTCACCCGCAGTTCGGTTTGTATGCGTGTCGATTTTTGCAGCAAAAGTAGCCTACATCCTTCCTCAAGACAAAGGTTATTATATACCGTATGGTAGTCTAGTCTTGAAAGCATAACAAACAAACAGACACACAAAGTTACTTTCGAATTTATAATCATCATCAACAGTCCTCAACAGTCCACTGCTGGACATAGGCCTCTCCTTTGAAAGGAGGTTTTGGCCTACTATACCACGCTGGCCAGACGGGTTGGTAAAGGGTTTGTTTCAAGTTTTCCTTCTCTTGGCATTGATGTTAGCTGCGTATTTTGTTCCTATAGTCGCCTCTTACGACACCCATGGAATGAATACGGGTGGTGACACTTTGTATTCTTAATCCGTCACCTCACCGACAACACAAAGTTACTTTCGAATTTATACTCGTATTAGTATGAATTTCTATAAATTAGTGGAAAGTAGGACAGGATATCACTACTTGAAAATACAGAACTATTCAATATGTTCTGCTTCCTCGCCAAGACTTTATACACAATGAAACATATGGAGCGACATCTGATGGTTCACCAGATACGGTCGTTAATATGTGTTTATGTAACATTGAAGCCAATAGTTTATTTTAGCAAATTATTTATGTGGCTTTAGTACAATGTTATATTCTAGTTTTGAAATTAATGATTAGAAATTGTTCGGAAATAGATGGATCACTTGACCTTATTTTCTACTTTAAACTTATCAAAGTTTTCACCGTTCAAGTACTGCCACATCGGTTACATTTGTAGTCCAGGATATCGTGACCACATGATCTGTGACCGCGAAGTGTGCTAAAAACTATTCAAAAGAAAACTAGAAGAGATGAACACCTGTTGACTCTGCAAGCTTTTCCTAGTATCGTTTGTTTCTCTATCTTTCTTTAGAATCAGACTCGGATACGTATTTACAGTCAAACACCACATAAAACCATTTATTTTTTCATCATCCACAAGAACCTATAACAGAGCTATATACGTATGTTTAGAAATAAGGTTTTAGTATTCAATTCTATTGCTGGGAGTTTTTTTAAAGTTTTATTCTCTCCTAGATTGTATCGTTAAGTGGCAATAATAAAAAAAAACTATTACTTTTGTATAAAATATCAGTTGAAATCATACATGTAAGTAGTATTCCATTCACCCAAGAAGCATAACAATACAGGTCGCAAAACCGAGCGTATTGTGCGCGTAAACAAGAACATAAAAATGTTAAATAAAAAGTCTGTGATTTATTTTTGTACACCAAGGTTGTAGAACAATCTAGTCTCACATACGTAGTATAAAAAATTGGCTCTCAGTAACCCTTTTATACCGAGTACTTACCGTTCTAAACGAGAAACTTTCTATATGCCCAACATACATTTCAGTGACTTACCTGCAACGAAAAAAAAGCATTATTAGTAATAGTTTAATCAAATTTGGTATTTCTAAAATAAAGTTCTTTAATACAAAAATCCTGACTTCAAATAACTGCGGTGTAAGAAGGAGGGTGACAGAACAGATGTAAGATTAATTTATTTTGTCTATGGTTTTCTCGAATTCTGATGTAATATAGCTCTCTTTAATTACGACCGTCTCTTGTGACTAGAACTTTATAAGTATAATTATGAATACATAAAGAGTTCTTACTTAGAAAGTGGTCCAAAGCAAAAAGTATTCATTCATATTCCAATTAATTTAAACTTGCTCTCCTTACGCTTAGAAGTATAACTATTTATATATGTACATATAGACCCCACTGTAAGGGCAAATTATCTCAGTACGCAAATAAATAAAAAAAGAAGTTTGCAAGCCATTAGCATTGCTCATTATATATTCTTTATAAAACTACGCGTAATTTAATTATAATGTATTCAAGCTTTAAGCACGTAATGCAATGTAAGCTTAAGTAGTCGGCCTTTTCGTTGCATATGGGTATATTATAATAAGATGTGAATGCCTCTGTGGCTCAGTGGTAACGAATGCAACTGATGTACTTGAAGTTTCAAACGTTTGTATGATTTGGAAATATTTCAAAATTTGGGTATCTTCTTTGTTTATATATTTTTATATTGAGCAGAAAGAACACGCTACATTTTAAGAATTCGCAAAAAGAAGAATGGTGTGTTTCGTGTATTTAATTCTAACCATCTGAAGGCTTGATCAACTGACCCTTAAGTTAAATCTCCTGTCATGATCTGACAGTTGAATTGCTGAAAGGATGATCGGGCCCTTTGATTCAATCACTGGCTCAGTTTACAGAACTGTCAAAATCTAATGTCAAAATGTCGTTCGTGATCGCAGATTAATAAATTTCTCTTTGATCAATGTTACAGAAATTCAAACTGATTTTATTCACTTGTCATTTCTGGTGGTTGAACAATCTTTTGATCAGTCGTTTAGAAACCGCATGTTGTTAAATTTTGATCTATTTGAGTAATTTCGTATAAAGTTAACATTGTTTATAATATTTTGTGGTATATTTTTATGTAATAGCTCAGTTTCACAAAAGATAAACGGAACTTCTGTTTCTGTTTCTGTTATATAAGATTACTTATTTGTCTAATATATGAGGTTGGCCGATTCATTATAATTTACTACTTTGTAACATATTTTTCAATATTGTAATGTATGTTATAGTTGTGACGGTAGTTATAAAATAATAATGTGTATATAAATGCGACTGCACGGTTGGCTTAGTGGCTTAAGCGGTCGCCACACCGCTTCCTACTGCGCCAAGTGTCGTGGGCTCAAATCCCACGTGGGATAATTGTGAAATTGATTCACAATTTGTTGTTCTGAGTCTGGGTGTTCTTTGTGTCCGTTACATGTATGTTTGTAAAGTCCCCCGTGACACAGGAATTTATATTCCTAATGCGGGAGTAGTCTTAAAAAAAATGGATGTTAAGCTACCGTCACCCGTCATTATACTATCAACGTAAGTTCATATTTTATTTCTCTCCTTGAGTAACCCAAAAGTGCGACCTAAAAGTCAAGACTTATAAAATATGTGTATTATTCACTTAAAGTAATTCTTCTTCATCCTAGCCTTTATGTCCAATATTATTTGGGGTCGGCTTCTAGTTCAACCAGTTTTACCTGAATATCAGTTTTTCTCGGAGCGATTGGCATCAGACCTCCGCAACCATGAGGGAGTACTGAAATTCGAAGGTTTAACTAGTTGACAGTATATTTGAGGGCACTGACTTCTCAATAACGATTGCCATAGATGTTCATGACAACCGGGACCGACGGCTTAACGTGCTCTCTGGGGCATGGGCGTGAATCACCGCCAAACTTTCATACTCCGGGCCGTTATTAAGAATTTACACTAAGAAAAACCCAAGAACACTCTTAGCCCGACCTGGGATTTGAAACCGAGACCTCTTGATCAGCAGTCGCAGACGTAAACTACTAGACAGGCAGAATTAATTACTGACTGGAATATTAACTCTAGTCAGTATCTGTTTTTATAAAAACTGTGTACAAAGGAACAATGAATTTAGAGTACTTGAACTTAAAATTAAAACTTACATTTCTTCTCAATATTTTTGTTATACATACAGCTACAAAAAATTACAAGGGTCCAACTTTATTGATCTATCGTAGTACATAAAGTCTATACAATATCAGACCAATCTATACTGGTCGACTGCTTTAATTAACCTAAAAGTTACCGTAAAGTGTTTACATTGAGTCTAAGGCGTATATTTAATCAATAAGTCCTAAGTAAGTACCAGTTAAAATATTCAAAATTGCTTTGAAGTTTAATTTATCAATGTCTACTTGTCGTATATTATTCATTAATACTTTAGTTAATGAACTCCATTTGATAAATTGCCCATGTCAAACAGTGACTTGCACAATTTGTAATCAGTGAAATTTGTTGAGCGTACGTTAGCGGGTTCGATTAGCGTAAAGTACTTTTTATAAGGACAACTACTACATTTGGAATAAATACCGGACTAAAAGATAACTTAGATTCAGAATAATTATTTGATTTTTATGTTTTAAATCCAAATTGAAAAATGTATCTAAACAGTTTTGTGGAGTATTATCGTTTTTTTATTACAATAAGTTTGAACTTCAATATTCAATTACCAATCCATAATGTCCCACTGTTGGGAACGGTTCTCCTCTCAGGAGAAGGTTGAGGCCATACGTCCCCACGTTGGCCGAATGCCTGTTCGGGACTGGCAAGACACGTTGTGGCTACGTAATCTTGCCGGTCTGACCGCGCCGTCATTGCTTACCAATCACTTAAGGCCACTAAAAGCGCTTCATTTCAGTATTAAAAACAACCAATTATTAGAAACCGACGGAAACGTTCAATACATAATATGAATCATGTCTGGTCGCCTAGGAATTCAGAATAAGTATACTTGTATTGTCCAATGTCGTGTTATTTAAACATCTTACATATTAATGCAAAATCTTAAAGGATTAACAAAAAAAACATACAGGATTCTATGTATAATATGTATGTATTCACAAAAAAAAGTATGTTTATGTATATATATCCGTTGTCTAGTACCCATAACACAAGCTCTGCTTAGCTTGGGACTATATGATGTTGTGTGTCAGATGTCCAAAATATTTATTATTTATTATTATTATTTATTGTTAACAAGATTGAAAGGTTCAAAGTACAATATGTTAGCATGTGTGCACCTCGTGCAGCAGGCAAAGACAATTACTACCCCATTCGGAAATTTTTACATAGCATATTTCATTACATATTACACAATATTTCACAATTTATATAGAAAAATAAAAACTAAATAAGAATTTAAAATACAAGCGCAAAAAAAAGCAATTGAAATATCAATACAATATTTACAAACAAGCGTCAAAAAATTGCTCCGCATCATAACTTACTGGTAGCAATCATAAAACAAATTGGCAGCGCCATGTTGAATGGCAATGCTAATACTCTGTGCTAGAAAAAGGTCGACCTTCTGGTAAATAAAGTAAATAATTATACATATTGAGTAAATATATGTAAACTTATACTCAAACTGAAAGCTATCAAACACAAAACCTACCACCGCGGAAATATTGTTCAAATTATCAACTTCGTGGAATCCAACATTAAACACGTGGAATTTTACTTTTACGTGCGGTTTGAAAAACAACAGAACATGGACATATCCAATTACTTATTATGGTATTTCACGGAACAAAGTGAAATGAAAATGTTCAGAACATGGGGAATGAAAAAGTAAAAATCCACTACACAAGGCATAAATCTATGTATCTGTTCTCTTAGCCCAGGTATTTCCAAGCCTCTATTTTAATGTATTATTATCTAATATTTTTATCACCTGACTTAACGTTGAGATTACTTTTTTATTTATGAGCATGCCAAATTGACTACCGTGATGGAAAACATGAGTAGAATCAGTCAACATACTCATTGTGGTTGTAGATTCAGCATGATAACCAACACAATGGAAATAAACCAATAATAGAAAACGTATAACGTTTGCAACGGTTAGGGGGCAGATATTTCGAAGGTAATCTATAGAATATTTATACGACGAAAAAACGATATCGTATCCCAATTTATAATTAATTATTTATCAAGAAAAGCGGTTTGCTTTAAACAAAACAGTAATTTATATGATAATGTTGAATGTACTTATCTGATAATGGTTATTTCATTCTAGGCGTGGAAGTAATCAAGGTTCTTGGCAATATTTACAAAATGATACACAATATTGAATCTTGAACGAACGATTTTGATTTTGTCTAAAGCCAACAGTAGTTATTAACTTGCTTGTTTACAATACGATACTATTGTACACAATATTATCAATGTACAGAGGTACAAACATTCAAAATTGGAAAACTGTCGTCACACCTTACATAGAAACTTACCTCAATACTTTAACAACGGATGAATACGGCTTTTCAAACTATTTCGTCGGTTCAAAGGTAAAACACACTAAGTGACATTTTGACCTAAAATGAGTTTTTAATATTTTTGCTTCGATAAAAAGAAAATCTACGATGAGAAAAAATCCTTAAGTGCGTATCGTGCTCTATAACAAAACTGTAAAGTGATAAAAGTCTTTATCACCAAATCTTCTGTAATCCCTTTGCAGGTAAAAGTCATTTGGCACTTAATTAATTTTGCCTGAAATCTTCGTTGTATGTCAGCCTAAAGTTACGTTTGGTATCTCACTAAGTCACTAGTGAACTTTACCTGGCATCTCTATTTCGACATTTGTCACTTGCGAATAGACATTTGGTTGGTTTGGAGGTTTTTAAATGTTGGCGGCAAACACAATATTTCAGCACAGCTTATTTTGTATTTACATTGTTTTTACATGAAAATCGGTTTTATTTGTTAAAATGAGTGATTGATTACTGCCTCCTTGGTCTAGTGGTCAGCGTATGCGACTGCTGATCAAAAGGTTTCGGGTTCGATTCCCGGGTCGGACCAAATGTTTGTGTGATCCACAAATATTTGTTTCGGAGTTTGGGTGTTTTCTATGTATAATATGTATGTTTTTGCAAAAATAAGTATGTTTATGTATTTATATCAGTAGTCTAGTTAAGCCAAGCTAATATTTCTATAAATACTTAAAATTGACAAAGGCACAGGTAATAATATTTTAGAAAATCGGTCAAGTGGGGCCACGTCCAATGTAAGACTAATTAATTAATATAGTTATTACAATAACGGTGAACTGTTAAATAATGAAAAAACATTCTAAAACAAAATAGTTTCATGATTTTAATTTGTCTTATAGTCAGCGTGATGATGTACGATCATGTGTTATTACAGACTGCTGGCACTGAATCTGTGAGAAATAGTTTGGATGGACAGGCGTATGTGATGAAACTGAAAAGGTTACGGAACCTTAAAACTTGAACGAACAGCCACAGGCGTTTAATATACATGACGGCGCGTGATTACGTCCCATAAATTACATTACTATTAATGATGATTTATTGTAATAATAACTCAATGTATTAGTTTTAGTCGATTCTGTAATCGATATTGAATAATATTGAATGTATTTAAATAAGAGCGGATTATTTCCGAATAGAGTAGTTTATGTCGCGCCACTAGTAATGGCGGTCGGTCATTCTACTGATGGCTACCGCACGGTGCACATGTGCTAACCTATTGGCTCATAACTCGTTTTAATCTTGTTAATCGTATATAATTTTGCGTTACTATGTAAGATGTTTAAATAATATGACATTGAACAACACAAGTGTACACTTATTTTGAAATTCCTGCCGTTGCACCGCCCACGATGGATAGCCACAACTAAGACCGCTGCGAGGCCTCCCCTGACGTTCTAACATACATGTTGACCTGTCATGGTACAAAAAATCTAAGCAGAGACCGCTCAAATTCCACTGGTCAAAGAATATTTTAAAAACATTTCACCAACATTCGCAATATAAATGATTACACACATAATATATTCCAAATCGAAAGATTAGGATTGGTTTGCTCTCTCATTTCTGAAGCAAATGAACCGAAAACATTCGTGAGTGGATCTGTAGAATAAATTCCAAGTACCATCCGTTGGGCCTCAATTTAAATGATTCACATTAATATTTCAGGATGTATTTTCAATATCATCGTTACGTGTTACGGTGGAATTAATGGTCGAAAGGTCTTTCTCTTATTTTCATTCTGTTTTTTTTTAAAGTTCAGTCCCGCATGAGAAATATACATCCTGTTGCGTGGAGGACCTTACAAACATAAATTAAACCTACATAAAGAACACTCACACTAATAACAACAATTTGTTCATGATGTAAAGTACTACGTGTCCTATGTGGGATTTGAAACCACAGCACATGGCGAAGTAGAAATCTCGGCCAACTGTACAGTATTTTTATTCAATTGTATTGAAGTCATGCAGCTGAAATATTAATTTGACTACTAGCTGCATAGCATGAAGCCTTATTTTTTATATGAGTCTTTTAAAGTGATTGTACTTATTGCGAATGCAGACAACGTGGCAAGGTGAACTATAATAAGGCGGCCTATTCAGAAGCTTCTGCATTATTGTCTATCTTCTTTTATAATCACTACTTTGCACTTTATAATCCGCGTCGCCGAGTACTGGGCTAAAACCTTGTTTAGTGTTGCCAACACGATAAGAAGAAGAAGAAGAAGACTATTTTGGAGCTAATATAGATAGCGTTATATCGGTTTGGGTACCAAATATAACGCATACAGTGGCGAATATAAACGTCTGTTACATTTTTTATTGTTGTAATGTAATAGGCGTTTGTCTTCCATCTCACCTGATGGAAAGTGTACGTGTAAGTGTAAGTGTAAAGAAACCTGTTCACTCCACTCTTAAAGGCTCTAGAGTTCAACTTATCAGGAAAAGTAGACCCAGGCAGGTCGTTCGAAATTTTGGCGACTCTCATCAAAAACGAGCTGTCAAATCGTTTAGTTCGACTTTTGGGTATGCCAACAACGTATGGATGAAACTTTTGCCTGCGCCTAGTAGTCCGATAAAGGAATAGAGATGGCTCGATCAGATCATTTGTATAAATAAACTATGTCTATACTAATACAATTATAATATTATAGAAGTGAACAGTTTTTTTTTATTGAATGAGCCAATCTGAGGCCGTACTGGTGCGATTTAAAAACCTTTATCGAGGAAGGATAAAATAAATCGAAAATAGCGGCGTATCAATTAAAAATGTTGCAAAAACGGCTTAAATGTTTGGCTAATAATTTTTATGAGTTGTTTACGCTATTTTAACATTGTTGTAAGGGCAATGGGGGACGAAGACAAGTCTGGGGGGATCAGCTAGTCAACTTACATAAAAT
Organism: Phragmatobia fuliginosa; assembly: GCA_932526445.1. Classification (NCBI taxonomy): domain Eukaryota; kingdom Metazoa; phylum Arthropoda; class Insecta; order Lepidoptera; family Erebidae; genus Phragmatobia; species Phragmatobia fuliginosa. The sequence goes on along the minus strand of OW052058.1, from coordinate 4,004,450 downwards.
AAAACTGTATCTATCTTCAAAATTATTCATACAAATCCAACAAATAGTTTCAAAGATTATCTTAAATAAATAAAATGCTACTTTTATCATGAAGATTTTAGAAATTGTCATACAATAAAGAATAGAAATATATCCCCGCTTTGTGGTTGACTTGAGCGGTGACTTTCAGGTGTGGTTCACTAAAAGCGGTCAGCTTAAGGTATTTCCCAGCTTATCGAACACGGCGAGTGATCTGTACAGAATCGAATATTATATATTTATCAAGTAAAATGGAAATAAGAAAGCGATATCATCATAATAACATTTTTCACACTACTTTGTTTATGTGATTATGAAATCCTTCACCATGAGCTTTCGATGTTTAAGACAGATCGTTTTCCCATGAAAAGGGCGGTAAGTGAGAGGGTATCGGTATACTGTTTATTTTAAAGTTCGTGTACCGTCATTGAAACTAAGAGTGATCACTTAAAAGCAGCATGGCTCTACTACCTTGAATCTGACGGCTATCTTTGGATGCAGTGCCACATAGTAGGCCTAAACACACTGCAGCAGGAAGGATGTCGGAGTGTAACTGCATCGTTGGAGAAACAAGCCGCTGGATTGATTGCCGTTTTATACCTACTGAATATGCATATTATAAAGTTTAATAAAGATCGGTCAAGCTGTTTCGGAGGAGTCTGGGAACGAATATTGTGACACCAGAATTTATATATAAGACTAGCTGAATCCCGCGGTGTTACCCGCGATTATTAAAATTGCGACTATAATTTGAGATTTAAACTATCCTATCTCTCAAGTTAGATCGAACTGCACATGGTGTGCGAATTTTATTATAATCGGTTAAGTGGTTTAGAAGTCCATTGAGGACAAACATTGTGACACGAGATTTATATATATTAAGATTTAAATAATAACACACTAAGGTACGGAATAAGTTATAAAGTGCGTTGGACACAACTTAAAATCAACTGTGTCTTTAACGATAAGTAAGTGACTTAAAGTCACGGAAATAAAAACATCGTTAAAAGATAGACCCGAGGATAAATACAACCGATATACTTAGAACTTTTTAACATTACTGATTATGTGGAGGAACGGGTGTATGTGAACGAGGTGTCAATAAATTCTTGACATAGGCTTTATTTATATCTAGATTTATATACAGCGTGAATTTTTGAGACGGGACAGTAAGGGTAGGTACCTTAACCGTTATAGTTACAGGAAAACGCTTTTAGGAGACTATCCATAATTTTTTAAGATATTTTGAACTGCATTTACAGATTTTGGAAAAAATGTACAGCCAGCAAGAAAATTGTCATTTTAAACAAAAACTGTTTTTGATGCCAATCGATCCTGTTTTTTATAAGGATCAAAAGTTTCTACTGGACCGACTGAGGTTTAAGTACTAGAAATGTCAGAAATCGTAAAAAACTTTTCCCATACATTTGTACGGAAGTAAATCATTTTAATATGTATTTTAGACACAGACAAACATAACTTACATTTAGGTGATCTACGAAATAAATTGCTCAAAATGTCGGCCGTTTTAACGAATACATAAGTACACTCGTTTTTGTACTGAGCTAGTAGCAGCCGATAATTTTCTTGGATGGATATCATTTAAAATCCTTGTTAATGCATCTTTTGTATTAAGCGTATTTTGTAAATAATAGGAATCTGCATTGGTGTGGTACGCGAATAAGTATGCGACAAGTACTGCGACAAATATCGAGTGGTAATGGTGGAATTTTATGAAGGTACTCTTAATTCTGCCGTGTATAACGACATCATTTTAGAGAATCTCCGAAACCAGTTGGAAGAATGGCTCCTGTCAGAATTGCGAAAAGTTTATTTTCAGCAAGATGGCGCTCCGCCACACAACAGCCGCGTATTCCGGTTTGAATAGGCAGTTCGGGTCACAGTGGATAGTTACACAAGGTCCAACCAAGTGGTCACCTCGCTGCACCGATCTAACGCCTTTCGATATTTTTCTATGGGGCTACCTAAAAAAAATCTACGAAAAATAAATACAACAGTATTCAGGCGCTGAAAGGTGCATTAACAAGGTTTTAAATGATATCTATCCAAGAACATCATCGGCTGCTACTAGCTCAGTAAAAAATGAGTGAACTTACATGTTTTCGTTAAACCGGCCGACATTTTGAGCAATTTATTTCGTAGATCATCCAAATGTAAGTTATGTTTGTCTGTGTCTAAAATACATATTAAAATGATTTTCTTCCGTACAAATGTATGGAAAAAGTTTTTTTGCGATTTCTGACATTTCTAGTACTCAAACCTCAGTCAGTCCAATAGAGACTTTTGATCCTTATAAGAAACAGGATCGATTGGCATCAAAAAAAGTTTTTGTTTTAAATGACCATTTTCTTGATGGCTGTACTTTTTTTCCAAGATCTGTAAATGCAGTTCAGAATATCTTAAAAAAATATGGATAGTCTTCTTAAAGCGTTTTCCTGTAACTATAACGGTTAAGGTACCTGTCCTTTCTGTTCCGTCTCAAAAATTCACTCTGTATATGGTTGTATTTTATCTTAAGTTTCCCCCGTTCCCTTGGAAATAGGGCTGTCGGGCTCCAGTAATCATAATTATTTGCCAAAAAGAACCAAAAGAATAGTTAAACGTTAGTTTTATTCATGAAATAAGACAGTCTACATATAAACCTACAAACAAAAAGTTGAAAATATATAGTTTATAACTCAACGTACCTATCGACCCAATTTATTGCTTCGAAGCAATAAAACGTTGAAAACATTGCATTCTAAATCAATACTGACGAATGGTGACTCTGCGATTTTGCATTTTTATACAGACATCGACATTAAGTGTACGACTGACACGAAACAAAAGACTCCTGTTTATCCGACTGCGTCAGAAGGACAGTAATGTTTTTCGTGTTTATTAATGAATGTAAATTTCTTAGGTAACCTCCTGCGCAGCATGTAGCACCATACAGTATTTAGTAAGCTTAGAAAACAATGCATTAGTCAGTCGAATTTTAAAAAGATATTGTGATAGTTGTTTTTCTCTTTTCAGTTCCTCATTTTTAAGCAAAGTTTTTTATTTCTATAATGATTATTTTAATTACCCGATTAAAAGCTAACAGGAAGAGTAGTATAGTTTTGGCAGTCTATGTATGTTTTTTTTTTAAGTAAAAAGGTGTCCTGTTGACACGGGTTATATAAATTGTAATAAAAGGTTTACGCACGAGTTTGAAAGTCTGATAGGTCTAAAAATAACGCAAACGACAATTAATTATTCTCATTTATTTTTCTACTATGTGACGAGAGTTATACATTTTTTATTTTTTAAGTGTTTTTTGAAATGTACGAGGTTACTTTTTACAGTTTTCCGAAAAACGGCCTAGGTAGCTCAGGATAGAATTAGTTTCATTACATCACATGGCCAGGTGTAGTGATAATTTGTGCAAGACGGCTGGCAGGAGCTGGATGCGGGAAGCCGAGGATCGAACCAAGTGGCGTGCAATTTGAGAGGCCTATGTCTGGCAGAGGACTGCTGGCTCATGATGATGACATAGTAAAGTTCATACTTTTATTTTATTTCGAGTTTTAATTAAAGCCTACCATAGTGTTTCCGTGTGGTGACGGATTAAGAATACAGAGTGTCACCACTCCTATTCATCCCGCGGGTGTCGTAAAAGGCGACTAAGGGATAAACTATGCAACACAACATCAATGCTAAGAGAAGGAAAACTTGAAACCAACCCTATACCAACCCGTCTGGCCAGCGTGGTATAGTAGGCCAAAACCTCCTTCTAAGGAGAGGCCTATGTCCAGCAGTGGACTGTTAAAGGCTGCTGACGATGACGACTACCATAGTGACTACTCTGCCTGGTGGAAAGCATGAGTAGAATCCAGGAGTACGGGTCACCATCCTCATTGTGAGCAATGCAGCATGGTTATTTCATTTGTTTATTTGATAAATTTGCTCAGTCCTTCCTCGAATTAGTTAATTATAAAATGTCTGTACTGGGCGCCGACTGCTCAGGAAAACTACGGCACCCTAAAAAAAAGGAAAAACTTACTAGTTTCGAGTATGTATTTAAAAGGGACAAAATAAATAGTCCTTCTCTCCAAATACGTTAATTTTCCCATTTTATTTTGGGTCGGTGCAATGAGTTTCCTTTATTCATTATCTTTAATCTCTCGACACTCCTTTTCACGTTTTCCTTCAATTCATTACGAAATTGTTTTGGCTTTTTTTATGGCCGGTGGCCTATCTTTTAATTTTCTGAAATTATTAGTATGAATCCTACTAATATCTTACTAATCCAACTAATATTATAAACGCGAAAGTTTGTGAGTATGTATGTTTGTTGCTCATTCACGCAAAAACTACTGAACGGATTTGGCTAAAACTTTACAGTAATATAGCTTATATATCGGAATAACACATAGGCTACTTTTTACTGCAATAATCGAGATATACTTTATAAATAGAATATGAAATTACATAAATCGTAGAGATGTCAAAATGTATCACTGCTTATCTCCTATCAAAACTTCACAGGTTGCTAGGCATAGCACCTTGCATAGCAACCGTAATTATAGTTTCCCGAAAATACGCGGGTAACACCGCGGGGCGCAGCTAGTAACACATAAACTAGTCACTTTTCGATATTGTTTGAAGTAATCGTATTAACCGAAACGGTTTTGAGTCTGCCTGTCGTTCTAATAGTGCAGTTATATTTGTATTCATGACGGTTCTTCGGAATTTTCCGGTCTTTTCGTGTATCGAATTCAATTTACCTCGTTTCCCTTTGAAGTAAGTATTGACTAAAGGGAATACAATTATAGTGGTATAAATCCTCTTTTGAAAAAAATTTCAGGTAGGTTTTTTACAATCAAAAAGATTGTCATACGAGTTGGTTGTAAATAAATTTTATCATCACTACAGTAGACAATATTTTAGATAAAACTATAGTAATCATAATAATATATAAATTATCAATTAGCTTAATCAATGATTTATATTATTTATATTTGAATGTCCGATCTCAGTCGCACCCTGGAAAACCTGATATTCAGGTAAAACCGGTTGAACTAGCAGCCGACTTATTCCTATCGTATCAATGGCAACACATTATATGGTTTTGGCCTAGTGCTTGGCGACGCGGATTACGTTTGGCCTTGTGTTGATCCATTGTGGTGAGAGGATTTGTCACCTACACTCTGCGATACCGAGTGTTAGGTGTCCAGGGTGCGCCGGACGTCGTGACTCTAGTTCTCTTTTTTACGTCGCTCGGGGAGGCTCCTCTCGTGCACTGCCATCTGCCGACCCCAAATAATATTGGGAATAAGGCTAGGAGGAAAAGAAGAAGATATTTGAATGTCCGAATTTTTTACAAAAAAAAAATCGTAACAATGTTAGTTGCCATACTCCTCCGAATCAGTTCGATTGATTCTTAAGAAAGGTGTTATTATTCAGTAGGTCTGAAAATAGGACGTAAACAATTTTTGTACTCTTAGGTAACAAAAGATGAAACAGACGCGAATGGAGTCGCAGACATCAGCTAGTTAATTAATTTATATAAACATTAATTAACCTTACTATAAATCCATTGTTTACTTATTCTTAGACCTTCAGTCGACCGACTGACAGAGAACTATATTTCTTGTTAAGGAACAAGTTTCTTGTTAATTAAACTTAGAAAGTTACGATGAGGATCACCGTGAAGTTTCTGCTGCATTTTAACCTTAATCCCAAGTTGAAAACTTTCATATCACACTTGTACTCACCTGTAAATTCTTATTCGAATACTTAAATGAATATTAAGGCATGCTGAAGTATTGAACTATTTCAATATCATAATGAAATTTAGAACATCACAAAGGTATGGAAATGTTCTCCAAATTTTTAACATTCTTGCTGCCTGCCAACATTTATGTACTTCTAACATGGAGTAATGTAGAGCCATGGCCTATTTTTAACCGACTTCAAAAAAAAGGAGGAGGTTCTCAATTCGTCGGAATCTTTTTTTTTTTATGTATGTTCAGCGATAATTTCGTTGTATATGAACCGATTTCAAAAAATCTTTTTGCATTGGAATGAGCGTAGCTTACAGGTGGTCTCATCGTCACCATATCGGGATCCGATGATGGGATCCCAAGGAAATCGAGGGAACTCCTCAAATATCATATGCACAATGACGCGATTTGGGTACTCGGGATAGTTTTTCATTGAAGTCGGTTCCGTTTTGTTAAAATTATAAAAACAACGATTTAATTCGTGTTTTTGCATTGAGATATATATAGTATGTTTTTGAGTGTATTTTTAACCGACTTCAATAAAAAGGAGGAGGTTCTCAATAAACGACGAAATTATCGCTGAACATACATAAAAAAAACCGACGAATTGAGAACCTCCTCCTTTTTTTTGAAGTCGGTTACAAACAACATAAAATTTCATACACATTCTGTATATAAATAATAACCATGTAATGCATATGTCCATTCAGGCTTATGCTTTGGCAGAGGGAAAGTCCTGCGTGTGGTACCCCTATATTGCTCAATGCTTTCTAATATTTATATTTCTTTCACAGTAGATATTCTTGTTTTGAATCGAGGAGAAGGGTCATAGGTTCATCAGAAATAGCTACCGATGTGTTGTGAGTCGATCTTTAAGTAATCTAGAGTTGGCCGGTCTTCAGTGTTCTCATGAAATGCTAGCTGCTGAAGTTTTAGTCACCCCTTTTCATTCCATGGGTGTCGTAAGAGGCGAGTAAAGGAACAAAATAAGCAGTTAACATCACTGCCAAGAGAAGGAAAACTTGAAACAACCCTTTAACAACCCGTCTGGCCAGCGTGGTGTAGTAGGCCAAAACCTCCTTTCAAGGAGAGGCCAATTTCCAGCAGTGGACTGTTAAAGGCTGTTGATGATGATTGATGATGATGAAGTTTTAGGGCCCTTCCAGCTACTTTATGTATGTACAGCCTAGAAGCATTTATTTCATACTTCTTTTAATGTTTCACCCTACGTAATGCAGGAAGTATATTTATATGAAAAAGCGTTTAAAATTCCACTCTTTTGTACTTTTTAATTTTAAACTAGGTCACGTGGCCGCTTTGTGGGATTGTTACGAATCACGGCTTTAAAGAATTGCTCAGTGTCCGTAATGCGTGCCATTGTGGTTGAAACTGGATTTTTGTTCCATGCCACGCTTCTACCACGGTCGGACGTTATTAAATTTAAAATCTTGTTTCGGTTTGATTTCAATCAAGGGTTTTGTTTTAAAGTACAAAATTTAATTTGTATTTTAAAAAGAGTTCTGAACTCGTAAGATTTGATATTACAGACACTCCAATTTATTTATTTTTATAGACAAATGATGACTTATTAAAACGACCACTGTCATCACTAATCTGTCTTATGTCACAACATTTGACACTAACACAGTCAAAACGATCAACTTTACAGATTCTACTACAGATACTAAATGTTTTTTTGCTAAATAATTACGAACTCTATATATTCATAACAGTGAGTATAAATGTAGCTACACAAGACTTGAATTAACATAAAGATTTGAATCTTCATAATGTTATGCCTCCCTATTCACAGGGACCGACCAACCGTTTCACAAAACGAGGGAATTAAAACCACAACTGACGCTATTGTGGTCTGCCACATTTTTTAATCAGTCCTTTGAAATTAAAAAATAACAAAAGGCAAAAGCTGACTGGTTTATTATCTACAACGCATAATATGAAATACACCTTAAGTGATTAAAAATAAAGTGAGTTTTGTTTTACCGCTGGACCAGTTGCAGTCTCATATAATAATAATATGGCGGCATAAACATACATAAGAAATGTTATTTAGTGCCATCTATGTAAAATAAAGCGAACTAAATAGTAACAATAGATCCTGCATCGCATTATGAAAGTTACTATTTTAATAATTTGTCCATACTAATATTTTAAGTAGGAAAGATTTGACCGTTTGTTTGTTTGATATGAATAGGCTCTGAAACTAGTGAATTAATTTGAAAACTTGTTTGACTATTGGACACTCTCTTTCACTTTTTCAAAAAAGTTACAATTCAAACCAACTAAGGATAAAACCTCCTTTCTAAGGAGAGGCCTATGTCCAGCAGTGGACTCTTAAAGGCTGTTGATGATGATGATGAAGGATAAAATTAATACCATTTATTTCGTATCCAAATAAACCACTTTATCTGATAAAGAATCAGCATGACTGCAATACACTGAGTAAAAGTAACATTAACTCAAATATATAACATAAAACGAAATTTCATGGCAATAGAGGGGTTTTAGGGCTTAATGACATGTTTGTAAAAGAAAATGTTGACCCGACTGACACGGTTACCTAATTTATTATAGAAACATGTTCGAATCAAGCTGACGGGTTACGCCTATGCGTCTATATACCACTTGCTGACCCAAGCTACTGTCTGCGTCTTGTAATGCTCGTAGCGCGATATTATATATCGGAAACAAATAAGCCAACTTTAAAAGATATATATATATATATAATGTCGCATAGAAATTTTCTTTTGTTACAGGAGAAATTTCTTTTTTACATTATTTTCATGAACCTTTAACCATTTACGCAGTTAGGGCCACAGCACACTAGCTACTTTTAGCATTGGCGATCAGCGATTCTGGGACTGCATCGATGCTGCATCGCGTTTTAGCGACTTCTTGCGTTCGATCGTGGTATCGGAAACTCGCGTTTTAGCGACAGCTCAGATGCCAAATCGATGCTACCGGCATCCGAATGTGTACAGAGAGTAGCGTTCAGCTGCTGTATCGCGCTTCTAAAAAGCGACTCAATCTCCGCGTTTGGCGTTTTTAAGTGTGCGGTGTAGAGCGTTCGGTCGCCGTATTTAGCTTCTAAAAAGCGACTAGTTGCCGATCGCCGATGCTAAAAGTAGCTAGTGTACTGTGGCCCTTACGTAGTAGTTACGCAGCGCACGCAATGAAAGCTCTCGAAAGAAATAATTTTCCCGCGTTCTAGAAATATCTATTGGTCGCAGCGTGATGATAAAAATAACCTATATTCCGTGATCAATGGACTATCTAACAGTACAATAATTTTTCAAATTAGTTCAGTAGTTCTCAAGATTAACGCGTTCAAACAAACAAACTCCTTTAGCTTTATGTATTAGTTTGTATGTATTAACGAGTGGTCGCCCATAGATCGAAATTCCATCATTCTTTTAACTTTCAGCTCTTCTCCTCCATATGAACTTTATTTGCGGCAAATTTGCTTCATGTGCTAACATATATATATTTGATGACAATCAACACACCAAAATAAATGCAAAAAGCCCGTTAAATAAATAAATATTTCGGACATCTTACACACAACGCCATCTAGTCCCAAACTAAGCAAATAGACTACCTGATGACTTAATCACCCATTATGGTGGTTTCTTCTGAAAAGCCGTTAGGTAGAGGGAATGACAACCATAAAGGGAATGACTTTAATGCTCTAACAATATATCAATATTATGAAATGTTATTATTGACAGGACATTACTAAAACGGTCCATAATAGTTTGTATTACTCAACAAGGTCGCGTCGTAGGCACGATTACTTTTTGCGGTGGTTGGTCGAATTTTGGTTTGTTTGGGTGTATTGATAGCGATTATTATTTAGTGTATTGTTCATTAATCTTTATATATATAATTCTTCTGTGAGTGTGTATGTTACTGAACTTCTCTCAAACGACTGGACCGAATTTTGATGAAATTTTTTGTGTGTGTTCAAGGGGATCTGGGAATGGTTTAGATTCGCAATTGGACCCGGTAGGTGGCGCTGCGATCAAGTTCTGGAATTTTAAAGTTGGGCGGTACGAAGTTCGCTGGGTCAACTAGTAATATATATTATAATAAAATATAGTAAATATTATGCCTGTTTGGTTTTCTAATTTTATTAATCTTATTGCCTCGTTGGTCTAGTGGTTAGCGTATGCGAATTCTGATCAAGAGGTCTCGGGTTCGATTCCCGGGTCGTACCAAATGTTTGTGTGATCCACAAATATTTGTTTCGGAGTTTGGTGTTTTATATGTATAATATGTATGTATTTACAAAAAAAAGGATGTTTATGTATTTATATCAGTTGTCTAGTTACCCATAATACAAGTTTAGTTTGGTTAGTTTGGGGACTAGATTGCGTTGTGTGTAAAATGTCTGAAAATATTTATTTAATTTATTATTTATAAACGAGCAATTCTTGTATATATTTTATATGTATATTTGTGATGTTCCGAGTCTAGAACTAAGGACCCCTAAAAATGGCGTTTAATGGCGTCTTTCTTTTGTTTTATTAAGACGTTCAAGTCGACGTCACAGCTAGATTAAATAAAATCACAGCATGCATAATGAAGTATCTATAAATGTATTCCAATTGAACCTCGATAAATGGATTATGGTACAAGAAGAAGCTAAGTGAGGATGCGAGACAAGGATGAGCTCAGCGACATCTGCTGATAATGTTGTTATCTGTCAGCACTCTGTCAGTTAGTGCCTACATTGAGGTCGCATTAGACGAGCAAATGCACTTACATACATGTGATCATAAAAAAACGTGATGGAAAAAGCAGCAAAAACTGTATCGAGTATTTTGTAATGTATGTTGAGCATGTTATAACTTTGTAAAGAAATTTCTTTTAAACATTTATTTATGATGAAACGTCAGGCAAATCAGAGGTATGTAATACCCTTAACAAGTGATCGCGTTAATTCCCGTTAAAATAGTAAAATAGTGTTTGGCAGCACAGCGACCGGGATGGCTCGAGATTGTGAAGAAGCGAATCCGCGAATTTTAGGAACACCGTTTGGCTGACCTCGACGGTAAGCGCGATGAGCTTAAAGACCGTCCACTCGCCGCCATTCACTATAATTATAAGAGCGGTAAGCTCACTTGCCCACTTTATGCAAGTTAGTTTGCTGCGAAAAATCGGCTATATAAGCCATCTCCGGGCGCATCAGCGCCAAGCCCTATAAGGGGTCGAAGTGTTCGCCATGGCCGAAATCGGTCGGATTATTATGGATTATTTATATGTCCTTTCTTTTAAACAAACTAACACGCATGTGTGCGCTTAATTTAAAGTACTACTTGAACATATTTGAGAGTCCTGTTTGTCTATCTATTTTAGCAATTGGGATGGGACCAATCGCTAAGTAAACTTTTTTAAATTATCAAACATTTATTCACAATTAGTTCAATAATGATTTATTTCTGAGGATAAACCACTACGATTAAATTGACAATCTTCCCTTTTTCAAGCCGGCTAAGGTATTCCGTATTTGGTCATCTTGTACTAGTTTAATATAACATAAAAATAATACCATCATTGCTTCTTTACCAGAATAAAGCTACAGTATTTTTTTTATGAAACTTGCTACCTTTCCTCGTTAGTGTCAACGACTCGAGTGAGTAAGTAAAACTGTAGACGACTCGAGTGAACATAATTGTGACAATTAGTACAGCCCGACCACTCTGTAACCGGAGACAAAAGGGCCGAGTTGTGAAGTGAACATGTTGGAAGGTGGCAAAATTTCAAGATACCTTGGTAACAATAGATTTCATAAAGTTAACAGTATCAATGAGGTTTTGTTCTGTGAAAAATTCATTCATTCATTTCTGTAACGTGTTTAGATGGTGAGTGTGAGACCGGCCTAATGATGCAGAATAATCTCAATAGGCCGCCGTAACATGGGTCACCAGACTGTATGTATGTATGTATGGTGACCACTATGTACTCTTAGATTCTCCTCTAACACAAGTTCTATCAGGCAGCGTAGAGTCATATTGGTAGCTTCATATATATATGTAGGGTAGGGGTCACCATGCTACATTGCCTACCCTCACAATAAGCATGGTGACCCCTACTCCTGGATTCTACTCATGCTTTCCATCAGGCAGAGTAGAGTCACTTTGGCATGCTTAAACATAAAAAAAAAAAAAAAAAAAATATGTAAAACTGTTTCATTTTATTTCATTTATTATGGAAAACAATCATAAAATTAATTTTTAATGTCAACAATTTATTACCACATTTAGATTAAATTATTACAATACTGAAAGAAAAAAATAATAAATTAACAAGTTGAAAAAAATTGTATACATTAAATATGTCAATTATTATAATTAGGATGGCTGGCAGGAGCTGGATGCGAGACGCCCGAAAATTGCTAAAAGTGGTCGGCAATAGGAGAGGCTTATGCCTATCAGTGGACTACGATGAGCTGATGATGATGTTATAGAATAGTATAAGCCACAACGGCGGTAGTTGTCATTTTTGTGGCGCCATCACTTCACTGGCTTGGTTATAAATAGGAGTGATCTGTTGTATCGGCACGCATTTCTGACGAATGCGTCGCGGAGTGTGGATCATTGTCTTTGGACAATTAGTACTACTCTGTTAACAGATGTGGAAAGCTGTCTTTGACAAGTTAGTACTGTCTGAATTGCGGTGGGTGCGAGGAAAACTGTCTAACAGCTAGTACAGCCCTATGTGACCGCCCTTGCTGTCTATCTAACTGTAATTTGTTTAGATTCGTTACTTAATTAACGGTTGTTTGTGTCTAATTGCATTTCTAAGATTATTTTGTAATTAATGAAATAAATTGTTTAGAATTAAAGTAAATTGTTTAGAATTATAATTATTTTTATTATTTTTCACTTCTGCACTCTAACATCAGAAGTGGGATCGATCTACGTTCACAAATTATTAATTTTCAATATTTGGGAAACGATCAACTACCGACATTTAGTTAGATATTTTCATTTAATTTGCCTATATTTCATTATCTAGGTGTGTCTTACGATAGAGAGCATTGACAAATGCACAATAGATCGCGCTGTCATATAGAACCAAAGTGAATATATGCAGTGATTCGCCGCAGAGGTCCCGGGAACGATAAACGCGATCGTTCGTAAAAAAAAAGGCATTGCACACTATTAGTGCTCATTTGAACGCTATCGAAATTCAGTGTTCGTTGTGATTTTTAATAAGGGAATCCGACTTTTGTGATATTCTTATCCGCTCTAAATCAAAGTCAAAAATCAAAACTAAATCAGTCAAAAATCAAAACAGTCAAAACATAGCAAATATAAAAATCGTAAAGGAAGTGACGACTTCTATATTTGGTTTTTAGTGTCAATTACAAACGGTTTTAAAACGATTATTTTAATAAAATAATGAGGGTATTTGTACCACATGTGTGTTCGTGTGTATAACGCTTTCTTTCCAGTTAGTAAACATTGTGCTAAGCGATGGAAACTGCATCCGTGCCTATGTACAAGGTGTACAATGTGGTCCACCAGTGCCGACACGGTAATGAGAGAAGGTTAGAAGGTTCAGTTAAGAAAAACTTGTGAGTTGTGCTTGACGCTGTACTGGTAAGATCAAATCATATTACATGTTGAGTTGTGATTTATTTTCACATAATTTTGATATGTAGTGTACAAAAGTGAATTGTGTGCGCAATTTAAAATGATGAAAAAATGGACTGTTTGGCGCGTATACGAAAATGCCTTAGGGCTGATGCATAGCTGTGGCTTAACAAAAGGGCTTAAGTAGTTGGTTTAGTTTTAACAATGACCTCATCTCATACCTTTTATTGCGAATATTTGGTACTAGCTATTGCCCGCGTGTATGTTTCTATCTTTATACCAAATGTCATCAAAATCGGTTCAGTGGTTTTGGCGTGAAAGCGTAACAGACGGTTACTTTCGCATTTATTGCGAATATTTGGTATAACGTAAATAGTGAATAGCGCTCAAACGAATGTTTGTAACTACCCCACCTGTGCATAATCAAGTAGGCGTTCTTTGCTATGGTTACGAACTATTTTTAACGAAGGAATGATGTATAATAGCAGTTGTAGTGGCTGCCTAATGCAACCCGAACTTATTACTTAAAGGTCAAGTAACTTTTATCCATTTACTTAAAATGTTACACTGACACAGCAAGTGTGACGGGACATAATACCCACACACGTTGTGATTAATCTGTTTAACTTTTATTTATGGAAACGAAAAATAGATACTTGTCAGATTATAACAATTTACAGTGTGTACACCAAGTTACTAGATGTTTCTCCGTAAATTTAAAAATTGAAATGACTATTATTAAACAACTAGCTTTAGCCAGCGGCTCCGCCCGCGTGTATGATGTCCTTTCTCAGGTTCTAAACTATTTGAGTTCCAAAATTCATCAAAACCGGTTTAGCGGTTTAGGCGTAAAAACGTAACAGACAGACAGACAGTTACTTTCGCACTTAATAGTAATAATAGTAATGATGACCAAAAAAAAAAAAAAAAAAAAATGACAACAAGAAATAGTTGATGATCAATTACATTTCTAATTTTTATTTTGATAATTCGATGAATGGGCTATTCTATTATATTGGTGGTTGGTGAGAGCAAATAAATCGGGAGTATATAAACGTGTGATGTAACTATTCACAATACGGCAAAAGGGTGCGTGGACAGCAGAGCTAGTCCTGACGGAGCCTATTTAAAACAGCTTGAGGAACTCTTATCATCCGCCGGTAGATGTACTATGTCACATTATTTACTGGTGATTGCATTAGTCCACTGTTATTGTAAAATCTATGAAGCGTTATAACAGTGGTAAATGTTTAAATTCTAAAGATATGATGTTAAATTTATTTAATAGTTCAGAGTAGGTAGTACGAAAGTGACTTCACTTGTTATTAATGGTTCAAAGAAAAAAAAAAGTAAAGAAACTTCTATGAACCTTCTATAGTGGACTCCAAACTAAAACTTCATATTTTAAATGTAATCTAATAGGTTTTACACAACATCAACAACAAATTGTAAATGTTAAAGAAAGATCTCTTATGATAAAGCAAAACATATCGTTTGTTAGTTATGTTTTAATGTTTATCGAAATGCAAAGTATTGATACCGGTAAAGACTGCATGTCTATCGATCTTAATAGTACGTCTACTTAAGCATGCTATTCTTGATGTTATAGAAACATTATGAAAGGTTTTAAATACCCTCACTAGTGTCAGGTATTAAATGAACTATGTTATGTTGTTTGTGTAACAATAATGATTAATGGTCAGGTTAGACCGAGCTAAAATGAGGTTTAAGCACTAGTCATTGTGAGAGTACCAATTAGTGTTCCGGAAAGATAATCCTCATGCCTGACTGGCTATTTCAGGTGTTAAATTTTAAGATCATACACAAAATCATTGTAGCAAACTTGATCGTAAAGGTCTGACATTCATATAGGATCAAGATTAATAACATGTTCATGCACGTTACGAGCCAACTCAGGTTATTGTGATCTTTCTTCCTGACAGAGGTACTTATTGAAACGTCAGTACCAGTGATGGTTTCGACTGCTTTGTTGGGTCGACAGTTAGTGTATGAGACTACTGTTCAATATGGGTTCGATTTCTGGGTTGAACAAACAATAACTAATAATACTGTGTACTTCTAATTATAGATATGCTTGTTACGGCCCGAAGTTTAAAAGTTGTGGTCAACGCTCCGTGACTCGAATGAGTACAAAGAGTCGACGGTCCTACGCCTGATCTCTTTCGGGTCATGTTGGGTGGCCGTCTCATCGAACCAAAGGCGTACACCTGTGTTAGACAAGTACTTGCGTGCTGTAGTGTCTACTGTGTTTTTGGTTGCTCACCATTGGGACTGGCCGCCGTAGCAGAAAGGTAAAAAGGTTAAAATGGTAAGGTTTAACTACAGACTCGAGACGATCGACTATAAGCAGACGGTGGCTTATTACAGTAAGTGATTGAACGACACCTGTCGGACAAGCCCTGGTTCATAAAATGACTTTGAGGGCAATTAGTCTGAACTCGAATTCACTGCGTGGGCATACTTGGACATGTTTCGGGTTTGCTTGACGACAATCGTCAAGCTGCAGACATAACCAAAACTGGTGACCCGGTATCATATCCTAAGAGCTTTGCGATTATTGGGAACATCCTTAACCGAGTACCGTGAGACTTCTGTAACATTTTCTGACATCCTCCGGGTCTTGCGTCCTGAGAGATATGCGAAAGTTAGTAACATTCTTGACGATATTACTGCGTACATACTGAGGGCACTGTTATTTTTAAATATCCTAAAAGCTTTGCTTGCTAGTATCGCCTTCTAAAAGCTCTGATTATTCATGACGATAATGAAGCATATTGGTGACGTTAAAGTAATACCGTATTCAAAACTAATGCAATTTTTCATGCTTTCCTTAGATGATAACGATGCATTGAGAGCCTCGTCACTGTGCAAGGTGCAGTCTACGCCAGCCGAGTCCGGGCTGTGACCTGGTGTCTGCTGCTGCCTGGTGAGGCGCAGACTTGCGGCCTGCTCGCTGTATCGCGAGGTGCGGACTTGCGTCCTGCATGCCGCTCAGTGATAAGCGGACCTGCGGTCTGTTCTCCGTGTGCCCGAGATGCAACCTTCCGCCTGTTCACCGTGTGTACGAGACGCAATCTTCGGCCTGATCCCCGTGTGCGTGAGGTGTGGTGCAATGTATGGCGGATGGTGGAGAGCATGAGGTGTGTATAATGGAATGGACCCATGGACAGGGTAACCAGCCCCAAACTCGTGGTCTTCCTGAGATAATTTTAAGACCCATGGACAGGGTAACCAGCCCCAAACTCGTGGTCTTGTTGAGAGAGGTAAGACCCATGGACAGGGTAACCAGCCCCAAACTCGTGGTCTTGATGAGAGGTTTAAGACCCATGGACAGGGTAACCAGCCCCAAACTCGTGGTCTTGTTGAGAGAGGTAAGACCCATGGACAGAGTAACCAGCCCCAAACTCGTGGTCTTGATGAGAGAGGTTTAAGGCCCATGGACAGGGTAACCAGCCCCAAACTCGTGGTCTTGTTGAGAGAGGTTTAAGACCCATGG
Organism: Phragmatobia fuliginosa; assembly: GCA_932526445.1. Lineage (NCBI taxonomy): Eukaryota > Metazoa > Arthropoda > Insecta > Lepidoptera > Erebidae > Phragmatobia > Phragmatobia fuliginosa. Next base: position 3,987,525 of record OW052058.1, on the reverse strand, counting down.
ACAGGGTAACCAGCCCCAAACTCGTGGTCTTGTTGAGAGGTTTAAGGCCCATGGACAGGGTAACCAGCCCCAAACTCGTGGTCTTGTTGAGAGAGGTTTAAGGCCCATGGACAGGGTAACCAGCCCCAAACTCGTGGTCTTGATGAGAGAGGTTTAAGGCCCATGGACAGGGTAACCAGCCCCAAACTCGTGGTCTTGATGAGAGAGGTTTAAGACCCATGGACAGGGTAACCAGCCCCAAACTCGTGGTCTTGTTAATTTTAAGTTTAAATGTTTAAGACACACACTTATGATAACTGTTCTTATGATATTATGGTTCTTATGGTAACGGTAGACCTTCATGCTGAAGTCTACTCTTGTGTTAGTACTAAGTTTCTAGTTTTATTTTAAATGTATCTAACAGTGACTGTTTGTTTCTAATCTGGCGCGGATTATAAATAATCTTTCACTCTTTTCCTTGGAGGTTCGAACCTTTCTTATTCGTGTTAACTGTTATTATCTTGTAAAACTATTCGTTAACTCTAGCTGTTTACGCTAAATTTGATAACTGTTTTTAGTAACTGACCAATTGGACGATGATGTACTTACAGAGGCGTCCAATAAACTTTTATTTTTGTACATGTTCCAGTAACCGCGAATGAGAACAATGAAGAAGTGTGGTCATCCGGACCTGCCGAGGACGTCAGGGTGTCAGGAGAGGCCGTATAAGCCACAACGGCGGTAGTTGTCATTTTTGTGGCGCCATCACTTCACTGGCTTGGTTATAAATAGGAGTGATCTGTTGTATCGGCACGCATTTCTGACGAATGCGTCGCGGAGTGTGGATCATTGTCTTTGGACAATTAGTACTACTCTGTTAACAGATGTGGAAAGCTGTCTTTGACAAGTTAGTACTGTCTGAATTGCGGTGGGTGCGAGGAAAACTGTCTAACAGCTAGTACAGCCCTATGTGACCGCCCTTGCTGTCTATCTAACTGTAATTTGTTTAGATTCGTTACTTAATTAACGGTTGTTTGTGTCTAATTGCATTTCTAAGATTATTTTGTAATTAATGAAATAAATTGTTTAGAATTAAAGTAAATTGTTTAGAATTATAATTATTTTTATTATTTTTCACTTCTGCACTCTAACAATAGAATATACTTAATTGTACACCAAATACAGTTTCTTTACAGTTAAAAGTTTCTATAAGATATGTACAATGGGCGGCCTTATTGCTAAAAACAATCTCTTCAAGGTAACCTTTGGATGGACATTTTGACAGAAGAAAAACGATGAAGACAGTTATGATGTATAGTGATGATAAATAGATAATACATATGTACACAATATCAATATAAACAATATGTATGTCATATACACAACATAAATAAATAATATATACACTGTAAAAATATATAAAACTAGCTGCGCCTAGCGGTGTTACCCGCGTATCGTTATGGTTGCTAGGCAACCTTTGAAGTTTTGACAGGAGATAAACAGTGATATATTTTGACATCTACGATTTAATGTATTTTTATAATCACCTAGCTTTCACCCGTTTATCTCTATTATTGCAGTAAAAAGTAGCCTATGTGTTATTCTGATATATAAGCTATGTTACTGTAAAGTTTCATCCAAATCCGTTCAGTAGTTTTTGCGTGAAACAGCAACAAACATACACACATACTCACAAACTTTCACGTTTATAATATTAGTAGGATAGCATACATACATTAAAATATTATATAAAATAATTGAGTCATGTACAGCTATCGAGAGCAAAGAGTACTTATGAAGCCATATGGTGATCTTTAACCTTTTTCTTAAACGCTGCCAGTGTTTCGGCACGTCAAAAGTAATTAAACTAAAGAAAACAAGCCATAGAAATATCAATTAATTAAAAAGTCTATTTATAAATACTTATAATGTGAATTGTTTATTTTGCCAATTATAAATTAATCTTTTTTGTTCAGCCTACTGCCGTCCACTTCTACTACCAAATAATAATATTTTTTTAAGAGGAAGGTCTACAGATATCTATTAAATAGAATTATCATCAACAACCTTTAACAGTCCACTGCTGGACATAGGCCTCTTCTTGAAAAGGAGCTATTAATATATTAAGCTATATAATATATTGAAAAGGAGGATATAGGGTTGGTTTTATGTGGGGCGGCGTCGGTGTGTGCCGGACGCCGCCTAAGAGAGGGTCGTCGTACCGAGACGGTGCCCGCATCAGGAGCGGACAGGCGCTGGAGAAGTTCAGAAGGAGATCCCACCCTGGACTTCTCCTCCTCCTAAACGGAGAAGCGCGGAGAGGGCACACTGTGTGGTTTTTAGTCGGTTCAAGTCCGACACACTAGCCCGCCGTAACCCTCGGTGGGGTGACGGTCCATGATGATTTTTCACATTTTCCATTCTTACAATTATCAACTGTTTCAAATGCTTTTCTCGTGTATTTTCTCTAGCTATTATTTTTTTCTTTTTTTCGCTTGTTTTTTTACGCGAGCTTTTTTTTACTTAGAATTTTGTAAATTGGTCACAAATACGCTCTTATATATTTTATTTATTTACGAATTTACTTGAAAATTCTCTTTGTGCCAGTTACTATAAAGTTTATAATCAAACACGAATTGAACAAGATAATTTATAACTTCTTTCCGTATAACACTTAGAATGAAAAAGTATTTTTCCTGGAAAACTGAACCTAAGTAATTGATTACCAATATTGATGGAAGATGCCTCATTCATTATTTTTGGCTGTGAAGTGATAAATCTAATAGACTACAGGCCCATGTCAAAAATGGATGGGTCATATGAACCACCAGGTGACGTATATGGGACGATGTAAGACCATAAAATAATAAGATTTAGCACTATGCCGTCACTTGTAAGCTGTCCAACTGAGTGCTGGTGAGAATTCAAAAGTGCAGGTAGAGTGAGTACATTTTGGTCATATATTTTTGTACGGCATTTTTTACAATCGATAGATCCATGAAAAATAATAAGAAAGCGCACAGTGCCGTAAAAAAATAGTGGTCCACAAAGTCGGTATTTTTTGTTGATTTTCTTACAATTTTCAGGGAATATTTGGTCATTTCATTCTGTACGGCATCAGTTTCATTCTGTTTCAATACAGCTTCTAATCCATTATTCCGCAACGCCGTACAAAAATCATGCAACAAGGGGAAAAAATCGAGGGTTGCAACCCCCTCTTTTTCCGTGGTCCGGGGGGTGATTTGACACAACATTAAAATTAATTTATTTTGAAAGTATTTTATGCATAGATAATATTTTTTTACATGCCGTACATTTTCGTTGGTCCAAAGGTTTGTAGGGAAAAAAACTCAAGGAAAAATCCAAATCCATAAAGGTGTTAAATCACACGATCTTGGTGGCCAACTGATCGGTCCATTTCTCGAAATTAAACAAATACCGTCGACCTTGTTATCAATAAGCTTTGGATGGATTTTAAATGACGGTCGGTACGATCTCGACTGTTTCCACGGCGAGGAATGCCCCCAAAAAGTCAGTGACATAACGGAAGCGGATGAGGAATCAGGCGAAGAAATCGATGACGTCATAGGTAAATAAATTAATCTTTACATCTTTAATCTGTACGTACGACTTTGATTTTGACAAAAACTTATTCATGTTTTAGAAAATGATAGAGAAGATAATTCGGACGTCGATGAAGACGTTGATTCCGATAACAACTCAGCAGCTGATTCTGATACTGAATAATTTAAATAAAAACCTTATTTTGTATTAGCATTTTTAAATATACCTATCGATTTTTTCTAAAAAATGGTTGTCTTATTTATTCACATTATTACAATTAAACAAATCAATTATATACATGTAATGTATAAATAATGTTTGGAGTATATAATAAACCAAAAAGTATACAAAACTGTTGATACTGGGATTTACAGTTTCAATTCTTGGATATTATATTATATACACACTCTTTCACTTCGGTTAGACGTCATAATGATTTTATCATAATAACAATTGTTCTTTTCAAAAATATGTTAATACCGTACAGTATCAGATGGCCATAAAGTACTACACCCTTAAAATGGTAGCGTCATTTTCATCAGCCTATAGATATCGTCTGCATTAAAATGTACGGCATCATTTATTCCTAATTTATTTATCATAATACTATTTAAAACAAGGGAAATATGTAGAAAATTGCTATATTTTATTAATCTATGAATATTTAAAGTTTTGCAATAATTTAATAAAATGCAGTTTTTGTAGTTCTCTATATTTTTTTAGAACAGTTTCTTTTGAACGGCAATGCTATATAACAATTGTATTTTACAATATCATGTTAAAAAAAAAGTTGCCGTACAGAGTCAAATGATTTTACAGCTTTATAAATCAAGTATACCATGAAATTAAGATAATTATAAATATACACTCAAATGAACAAGAATTTTTTGACGGCATTATTTTTAATAGTACTTTTGAGTGCTAGATAATGTTTTGGAACCAAAGCCGTACTTTTTCAAATCACCCCCCGGACCACGGAAAGAGAGGGGGTTGTAACCTTCGATTTTTTCCCCTTGTCGCATGATTTTTGTACGGCATTGCAGAATAATGGATTAGAAGCTGTATTGACACAGTATGAAACTGATGCCGTACAGAATAAAATGACCAAATTTACCCTGAAAATTGTAAGAAAATCAACAAAAAATACCGACTTTGTGGACCACTATTTTTTTACGGCACTGTGCGCTTTCTTATTATTTTTCATGGATCTATCGATGGTAAAAATGCCGTACAAAAATATATGACCAAAATGTACTCACTCTACTTGCACTTTTGAATTCTCACCAGCACTCAGTTGGACAGCTTACAAGTGACGGCATAGTGCTAAATCTTATTATTTTATGCTCTTATATCGTCCCATATACGTCACCTGGTGGTTCATATGACCCATCCATTTTTGACATGGGCCTGTAGTCTATAATCTATAATAATACATGTAATAAATATAATAAATATTAGGGTCCGCTACATCACTATCTATCTACACATATATTATACTATTTATATCTACTTAGCTCTTGTAGGCAGAAAAATATAAGTTAGGCCTAAATTATATCTCACTAGGGCGCAAAAGTGATCAATATTCCTGGATCATTGTTTTCCGACATGAAAATTAGAATTACTTTGTCAGGTGAAATGTACCAAAAAAAAGGTCTTACATTTTAGCTGCAATTATATTACTGTCAAATGAGATTAAGCTGTCAAATCAGTCAATATTTATTTCTTTGCCTGCGACCCCGCCTGCGTGTACGGTGTAGGCTCCTTCTTCCTTCACCATAAATCAAACATCATTTCAAACACCAAACACCATAATCGCATCCACATACATACTCTTTCTTCCTTCACCTCATTTCATTTCTATGAAAGCTGGAAGAGAATAAAACGTCATGTGAGACTTTTGGTGTCAAGTAAAAAATCGAAAGAGAACAAGAAACTTCTCTGCTCGCGATGACTAAGGTACATTTTAATAATTGTAATTAGTTCGTGTACATATTCTAGTCAATCTGTTCCTTTCCTTCCTTCCTTCTTAGCACCTTCTATTTATATTGTGAATAATAAGTGCGCTATGTAAATAAATTTACTTGTACATAAATACCCCGAAGTTTCTATACTAAACCTCGGACCATCTAGGCGCTCTTATACATAGTCCTTTTTCAAACTCTAGACTATTTCTGTATCAATTTTCATTTAAATCGGTTAAAAAGTTGTGCCGTGAAAGCCGTACAGACAGACAGACAAAGTTACTTTCGCATTTACATTATTGTTAAGGATAAAAAACTTCTAAACTATGATTTAATCACTAGTTGTGCAAAAAAAGAGAAAATAAATAAAATATTGACTGCCGTATCCAAATTTTAAGACATCAGTAATTCAGGGTAGTAAGTGGTCCTTTGGGGAAGCCATTACACACAAACTCAACAAGTGACGCAAAAGTCTAGAATTACATGTCTCCGTTGCATTTATTTTACAAAAGACCTTACCGACTAGAGGAGCAGGCAAATCAATTACGGAAAAAACGATTTTTGTATAGATTAGGAACAATTGAATTTGGTTTAAATATCTTCAAATCTTTCCATGGAATAATGTCTGCAACTACGATTGGTAGGATTTTATAGTCAGACCACAATAACCAAAAGTTGTCTATAGAAATCAATACAATTGAAGTATGTAACATGAAATAACCAGTTTATGTACTAAATGCATAGGAAAGTATGTTTAGTACTTTAAAAAAAATGCAATTACTAGATCGATTTTGATGGGACTTTCACTGAACAGCTGATATCTTATGGAATAACTTGGGTTACTTTTATTTGAGATAAGCTTCGCTTCGCACTTTATAACGACAACACGAGAGCACTGTTTCACTCAGCTTTTCTGAACTCAATCAAAATTCCACAGTGCAAAGTGGTTGACAATAATCAATTTTTGACGACATGTCGTGTTGAACAAGAAAACCCGTAGAGAAACCAACACAATAGCTAGCTGGATTGACAAAAGACAGGCTATATATTCGAGACAATAACCGCTTAGCAGGAAATGTTCTCGTGTGGTGACGACGGCCTGGAAAATGTTCGGATATTAATTGAACTGGCGACCTAGTTACTTAAACTTCAATGGATGCGGTTGCAGAGTGCTTACAGTGTATCATTGAATAAAGCTTCTATGCCGCCCGGGTCCATGTCGGTTGTCGCGGTAAAAGTAGCCTATGTCTTTTCTAAGATTATCTGGGTACAAAATTTCATTTAAAACGGTGCAGTGATAGCTATATGTAGTGACATAGTGAGATGATGAACATTAAAGATGACAGTGAATGTACTTTCATCAACAACCCATAACGTCCCACTGCTGGGCTCGGGTCTCCTCTCAAGAGAGGGTTAAGGCCATACGTCCCCACGCTGGCCGAGTGCGGGTTGGGGACTGGCAAGACACGTTGTGGCTACGTAATCTTACCGTTGGATGTTTTAAGCCGCCCGAAGGCCTCCAACTAAGCTTCACGACTGTTACCTTATGACAACAACCGGGACCGACTGCTTAACGTGACCTCCGAATCACGGAAACGCTCATAACATATCATGCCACATACGGTCACCCATCTAGGTCCGACCGCGCCGTAGTTGCTTACCCTCGGTGATTGTTTCCAATCGCCTAAGGCCACTCGGCTATGAGCGCTTCTGATTGTATGAATGAAAATTATGAATGTACTTTGACTAAATAAAATACTTTTCCTTTTTTTTGTAGTAGGATTAAAGAGGCCTTCCTATTAAGAGTCTCAACTGTTTTTAGACTCGCGACTTTTATACATGCACTTGTTTTTTTTCAGTTTACCCGTGACAGTGTAAACCGTTCTAAACGTCGAAAAGTAGAAGGTATTGTAACCTTTTCAAATAATTTTACCGCGAATAAATTCCGTTTACAACAAAAAACGTAAACGTAAGTATTGCTTAAGTTTCTGTCCATTGAATCCTATCAGAATCAGGGGAGCGGAAGGTTAAGGCTCTTGTAATCTCATTTATTCGATGTAAAGCTTCAAAAGAAATGCTTATTAGCGTTGTTCTGACACGCAATAGCACTCTGATCGACCCGAAACGCGAATGCATTTGATGTTGAAACTAAACATTGAATAGATTTTAAAAATTAATGTGTAGACGACAAGAAATGTAGAATGGCGACATTGGCGACGTTAGCACAAGGAATCGGTAGGCAGAATAAAAAGCAGCGAAGTAATATTAAAAAATTGTTATAACTGACTCACGTATAACAACAGGAAAACCAGTGAAAGTTGAAAATGTTTACGATAATCGAGAACATTTTAAAATATACATTAATACGGAATGTAAGAGTTACAAAGGATAACCACATTAAAGAATTGAGTAATACAATTATACAGGTTTGCAATCAGAATAATTAAAAGTAAATACATTTAAAATGTTGAAATCCTTTCACAAAGGCTAAGGAAATATTATTAAAACATTTCGTGCCGCAGTATCATGAGTTTAATTCTAACACGACATCGTTGAGGAACAAAATCGTTATGCGGTGCGAATATGATATTGTTTGAGAACAACTTTCAAACATGCTGTACCTACATATATTGTGTTTATTCGAACATGAAGTATGTGGACAAAACATATAGCTAATTTATACTCAAATAAGCTGGCTTTGATGTGGTCTAGACAAAACCATAACACAAAGTTTGCTGAACTGAGGATCAGACAGCTTTATGATACAGTTCGGGCTAAGTGTGATCCTAAGTTCAGACATTTTCGTGCTTATTGTCTCAAGTACAATCAATGGTCTGAAGATGGCTACTACTGAGTACTGACAATAATCCTACTAATATAATAAACGCGAAAGTTTGTGAGTTTGAATGTGTGTATGTTTGTTCCTCTTTCACGCAATAACTACTGAATGGATTTTGATTAAACTTCATAATAATATAGCTTACATATCATAATAACATATAGCCTACACGCGGGCGGAGCCGCGGGCAAAGGCTAGTACTACAATAATCTCCAAGAAATGCTTGTTTAACGTCTGAAAGATAACAAAGAACAATGCCCACTCTCCATACTGCCTTCGGCCTGGAAGTGGACAGTCAAAAATCGTACTACCTGTTTCTGCATTAGATAAATGAGTGTATATCTAAAAATCTGAGTTGATTAGAGGTCTGCCAATTGCCACAGAGTGCTGCCACATTCATACTTTTTTTAATTACTTTTATTACCCTAAAAAAACAGCTCAGTTATGCTTTAACTGATGTATTTTAGTTGTAGTATAGCGTTGTTTTGAGTAAAAAAGAATGGATAGTAAGTCATAGTAAGGGAATGATGGCTAAGAACAATAAATATTACAGGTGTTTAGTTGTCTTCTATATACTGAATGACAATAGATTAGTAAGTGTTTCAGATTACAATGCACAGTTGTAAGAAAAGGGTTAATGTTACGAATGTTTTCATACCTGTTGCGGAGCAACCCATTACTGAAGTAAAGTGAGGATCTCCTCGGGTTCCATAGAATGTCTTTGCATCATGGATACATTTAAGCAGTTACTACACCGTTGTTCTTAAGAATTACAGTTCTCCGTGTTAGACAACTGTACAAGCTTGGATAATCGTTTCACTTGGGTAAAGGTAGGAGTCCGTAAGAAAAGCCAAAAGTCGTTATAGAAAACCAAAGACAGAAAATCATTCACGATGCATGCGAGCTAAAAATGACATAGTTTGATGACATTTACGCAAGCGCAATAAAGTGTGTCATTTTAACTTATAACAATTGAAGGCCACAGCACACTAGCTACTTTGAGCATCGACGATCGGCGACTAGTCGTTTTTCAGAAGCTATTACAGTGACCGAACGCTCCACACCGCACACTTAAAAACGCCAAATGCGGAGATTGAGTCGCTTTTTAGAAGCGTGACACAGCAGCTGAACGCTAGTCTCCGCACACATTCGGATGCCTGTAGCATCGATTTGGCGTCTGCCGAACACGACTTGACTCTCATATTTTTTTTTTATTTGTAAACAAAACCACAGATTACAGAATACTGCATTGCAAATCACAAACATAAGAAATCAAAGTTACAAATCGGAAAATTATAAACTACAGCCAACGCGATCCAGGCATCTGTGCAGTCGCTAAAACGCACGTTTTCGATACCGCGTTTGAACGCAGAAAGTTGCGAATGATGCAGCATGACGCGCGATTTTGATAAAGCGATCAACGTAGAAAGTCGCTAAATCGCGATGCAGCATCGCGATTTAGCTAAAATTTGCTAGTGTACTTGAGTAGCACATGAGCTAGGATTTGAGTTTTCAGTTCTTCTGATAGTAATGACATTTTGGAACTGTGCATCTAGAGATAGTTATATACCGCCTCGAAAGTACCTGATGAAAAGGTCTACTTGAAATAAAATCTTTTTTATTTAGATTTTAATATATCCTCTTAATGTGCGAATTGTCTTTATATGGAAGGCCATCTGAGCCCAGTGGTGTTATATGTCGTTATTATTGTAATCGCGGAACGAAGTTAGTCTATAAAAAAATAAGTTACTCCTTGAGTCATCAGCTTTCTAACAATGAAAGTCTCATAAAAAACGGTCAAGGTGTTCCACAGATTGGCCGGAAAAACAGACAGGCAAAAAAAAATGCCTATTGCCTACTCGTACTTAGTAAAGATATTCATTTAGTAAAAAAAATGTATTTGATATTATAACATACAGACACTCTTATTTTATTTATTTGTATAGAAAAGAAAAAAAAAAGAATCAGTATACAAACAGGCTTTAAAGCAAAAGTATTGCGATATTTATCTCTTTATTATTTACATCTGAATTTGTTTACTACGCTGACGGCGGCGTAAATATGAAACGAATGCATTTGACATTCGAAAGCAAACAAATCCGTAGCTGTCAATACCACGATTATTCCCAGTACATTCCTGAATATATAAAATATTAGAGAATAGGAGAAAAAATGACAATGTACAGTTTTTAGGGTTCCGAAGTTTATGACTTGGAACCCTTATAGAATCGTCTTGTCCGTGTGTTCATCCGTCCGTCCGTCCGTCTGTCCTCGGCTTACCGTCCAAACAGTAAGTGATACGAAGATGAAACTTTGCATGAACATGTATTGTAATTACGTCGACAAAGTGCTACAATAAAATTATGAAAAACATTTTTATTTAGGGCACCTCCCCTACACGTAAAGTGGGGATGATTTTTTGACAAATCCTCTCACCACAATGGATCAACACAAGGCTAAACGCAATCCGCGTCGCCGAGCACTAGGCCAAAACCGTAAAGTGTTGCCATTGATACGATAAGAAGAATATGTTATGAGCATTTTCGTGATGTACACAACGTGACCTCCGAGGTTACGCAGTCGGTCTCGGTTGACATCATAAGATAACAGTCATGGAGCTAAGTTGGAGGCCTTCGGGTTTATAAAATATTCAACGGCAAGATTACGTAGTCACAACGTGTCTTGCCAGTCCCCAACCCGCACTCAGCCAGCGTAGGGACGTATGGCCTTAACCCTCTCCTTAGAGGAGATCCGAGCCCAACAGTGGGACATCACTGATTGTTGATGATGATGATTGACATATCATTCATTAAAATTGGTTCAGTAGTTTAGGTAGTGCGGTGGAAAAATATCACCCATACCTTGGACTTCGTTGTAACCGAATAAAAGTATATAATTCAATTACAAATATTATTGTGACTAAATTGTTAGATTCGATCATCAGAATAAATGTGAGTAAACCACAATTTCAATTTGCGATATTTGAATGTTACAAATAATTATTGCGGTTGTGAAAGTGCAATTTTAGGAATTATGAAATTTGATAATTTCAATTGATACAATGAAAACATTGTATTTACAACGAGGCAGATTAAATAGAATAAATTTTAATTTAGATTTCAAGAACATGTGATTCATCGTATTAGTCCTATTAATCCTATTAATATTATAACTGAAAGATTGTGAGGATGGATGTTTGTTAATATTTCACGCAAAAACTACTTAAACTGAACCGAAACTACTGAACGGATTTGAATAAAACTTTGCAGTAATAAAGATTATTTGTCAGAATAACACATAGGCTATTTACTGCGATAACGTACAAATCACGTCAAACAAGCAAAGGATCGTGGATTTTCTGCAATAGAATGTCATATCAGTTTCTGGGAAACTGTGCAAAATTATAAATGGCAGAGAGTCTTAGAGCTAAGATGCGGCATATTTTTCAGTTTGCAAGAATTGCATACTTTTTAGGGTTCCGTAGCCAAATGGCAAAAAACGGAACCCTTATAGATTCGTCAAGTCTGTCTGTCTGTCTGTCCGTCCGTATGTCACAGCCAATTATTTCCGAAACTATAAAAGCTAAAGCTGTTGAAATTTGGTCAGTCGATGTATTCTGTGAACCGCGTTAAGATACATAAAAATAGAAAAAAAACTATACATTTTGGGGGTCCCCATACTTGGAACTGAAACTCAAAATTTTTTTTTTCATCAAACCCATACGTGTGGAGTATCTATAGATAGGTGTTCAAAAATAATGTTGAGGTTTTTAATATCATTTTTTTCTAAACTGAATAGTTTGCGCGAGAAACACTTCCAAAGTGGAAAAATGTGTGTCCCCCCCCCTCTAACTTCTAAAATAAGAGAGTGATAAAACTAAAAAAAATATATGTTAGACATTACCATGCAAACTACCAACGAAAATTGGTTTGAACAAGATCTAGTGCGTAGTTTTTTATTCATACGTCATAAATCGTAACATGCAATTTACCTTTCATCCAGTCAATACACTAGTATAAAAACATCGATGAAAGTTAAAACGAACTACAAAAACTTTTATATCATGTTACTTGCTGATACGGAACCCTTCATGGGCGAGTCCGACTCGCACTTGGCCGCTTTTTTGTTATCTCATAAGGGGTGTACTCAAAGTAGTATGAAATATTCCATTAGCATTTTTTTAAGAAACATCGTAAAGAGAAAATTAAATTCCTAAAAAACCGTCAATCATTACGATGAACTCGGACTTCACAGACCAGAGACGTTTTAATAACGAATTAATGAGTTCAGTAATGTATTTTGGTAATAGACACCAAACTCCGTAATAATAGATCATAATGAAAAGGGACCGTCAATTTCCTAAGTGTAACATTTGAGCTGTGTAATCTTTTTCATCTCAAATTTCAGTGCGCTGTTTAGCGAATTTGGACGACATTTACTTAACAAAGTAATTTAAGACGAAACAAATATTTAATTAAAGTTTATTTTGCTTTTAAGCAAAAGTTGTTAACTTGGAAGTTCTAAGTTGTAATATTGAATAACAAGTTCGTGCTCCTACTTGCTACGATTCGCTCCTTAAGCAGAGGTCAGTTGCTAAGTTTGAGTCTTAAATTTGCGTTCAAGGTCAATCTCTTAGGTCACAGATCAGAGAGACAGACCAAAATTAAAATTACCTTTTAATAAAGTCCCGATCCAAAGTTGCGCTTAGACGCTGAAAATAATATTTCTTTCCGGATATTTTGTATTTCAACCAACGACTTGGTAACTTTTGGAGGCTTATAAAATTAAAAAAAAAAAAAATTGTGATCTAATTAATATATTGGAGTAGTGAGGCTATCACTTTAACCATTGGGCCAGACGTGTTTTTTAATGTTACCACTAATTTACACTAATAATTTAAAAAAAAGATCCTCTGTTAATCAAATTTAAATTAAATAATTTAAATTTGGTTTTAGTTGCAATATCAGCCCAGAGTTTGGAAGTGTGGCGGTGATTCACGTCCGTGCCTCGGAGAGCACGAAAAGCCGTCAGTCCCGGTTGTCATGAACATCTATGGCAATCGTTATTGGGAAGTCAGATTTACCCAGAACTTGTTCAACTTTAGTTCCCTCAAATTTACTGAGAACTAGTTCAACCTACGAATTTCAGTTCTCCATTAGGGTTGCGGAGGTCCGATGCCAGTCGCTCCGTGGAAAAACTGATATTCAGGTAAAACCGGTTGAACTAGTAGCCGACCCCAAATAATATTGGGAATAAGACTAGAAAGAAGAAGAAGTTGTAATTCCAACCTACAACTAAAATCTTTCTGAAATACAAAGTAAAAAAATATATCAAATATGTACTTACTCATGTAAAAAACTTTATGAAGATTCTGTACGGGTCGAGGTCGCGTTTGCCTCAATTTTATGTTCTTGTAATTTTTCATAGGAAACAGAATATCTTTCGGCGAAAGAAAGAGTGTACTGAAAAAAATTCTGTTAGAGTTAAAATGTCCCCAACTACCAATTTTGTATTTTGATAATATGTGACTGTCGAAATATACAAAATTAATTATTCCTCCTTCCAATGTCTCCTTTGTGGGACAAACACACGTCTCGTACTTAATTCATAAAATGAAAAGTAATTTTATGTCAATTTCGTGAGTTATAAAAATACAGTTGATAAAAATGTATACAATTATTTCGCTAACTACCATAGGACTTTGAACGATCGAGTCCTATAAAATATAAATGGACGTGCCTGTAATACAACTTAAAGACCTTTAGATCGAAAGAAATATATATTAATATTGTCCAGAGATTTGAAGTACAGAATGGCAAAGTGCAGATTTAAGAGGATTTCATGAATCAATCGGCCCCGGAGGTAAAAACGGGTAATATTCTTTTAAGCTTAAGAGCGTTCCTTTTCACCCTTTTTTACTGCAATTTTATAGCCCACTCTTTTGACTTCAGTTCAATGAACTGAACTACAGATGTTACTGTAAATGGTGTATATTTAACGACTTCTGCACTGTAGGAGAATATTCTATTTTTGTTAAGGAAGTTTTTTGTAATAGTGGAATTTACAGAGACAATTCTGATACATTTTCACTGGGGAAGAAATGGTTCTTAAAGTAGTTTGGATATTTTCTTTTGCATTCTGTGATAAAATTCACCTTTTGTTAGGCAACATCACATTTATAGTTTTGTTAGAAATAGGCTACTGTAAGGAGAGGTTAATATTTCTTTTTATGAACATAGTTTTACATATATATATATTATTTGCTGTTGCCCTGTTTAATGATTGTTTTAATAAAATAATGTTAGTGTTTGTTTCTATTATGCATTGCGTTATAATTTCAGCATCAATATGACGTATTATTTAAGTGGCTGACCTAACAGCAAACTCTTTTTTGCAATGAACCATAGATAAAGAAAACGATAAATTACCGATTCACCTACTTTGCCGTTGGGAGAGGTATTAATGTTTGTTTCATTACTTTTACCAAGTGAAAGGAGTTTGGGTCATAGGTTGGTCAGGGTATGTTACCCTGATACATGATTTCACTTACAGATTCTTTGATAAATGCCTCTTTGAAAAATGAAGTGCCTCAATCATTCAACGTATCAACATCTAACGTATGAAACATACAATCTCAGACAAAGACACCAGTAAAAGCTAGTGTTACATATTTTGATGGTGAACTATATTAATAAGCTTCCTATAAATCATCAACAATCCATCCAAAGGCCTCCAATTAAGCTTCACGACTGGACTGCTATTTTATGATAACAACCGGGACCAACTGCTTAATGTGACCTCCGAATCATGGAAACGCTCTCATCATATCATGCCACAAACGATCACTCATCTAGGTACTGACCGCGCCATCGATGCTTACCCTCTGTATTTCTTTAGCTCTATAATAAAGCTCTTAATGATTGCGTATCAATATTTGGAACGGACGGTATGTAAATACCTTGTCAACCTTGAAATCTAGAACTATTAAACGGAGATTATAATGTGTTTATGTCGATCGTTAAACAGCATGCATGCGATATTGATTGTATTTACGAGTATTATAAAATTTATGGCTCATAGATTTGTTAATAAAAATTATTAGAGCAGAACTGTATAGTTCAGGCATTTTTATTCGATGGATACGCAGCTTCATAAATGTGAGTTCAGGCCACATCAGTTTAATATTCAACACGTATCGTTTTAACATTGTTTCTAAAATTGATTTGGGTACTGGAAAAAAGGTTAAATACTTTACGAACGTTCTTTTTGAGAGTTGTACAGCAAATAGGGAAAATGCATCATATTTTTTTATTTCTTAAATCGATTACTTACGTCTTTTAAATATAGAAAAAAGAAAGAGACTTGAAAAGAGTCAACATATTTTACAAAATGAAATTTAAAATTTTGAAAAGCGCGCCAAAGATGGTCGCGTTTGAATGGGTCAAATCTAAGCCATTCAAACGCGATTACGTCAGTGGTCACGTTGTGTTTCTTTACATTTGACATAGATATATAGATCGATGACTTTTGACAAGGTTTTTTTTGAATTACTATAAGGATCATGGAAAAAGTTAAAAAACATCCTTTCAAGTATTGTATGGTACCGATGGTATTTTTTACATGAACAATTGAACATACAACAACCCTAACGTGACCATCTACGTCACATTTCGTTTACACTAATCATGACGCTTTTTGTAACCTTGAATTTCCCTCCCCTATTTTCACTTTTTATTTATTATTTTCTGGGTTCAAATAATAACCAAATAAAAAAAAATCTTTTTAAATGTAATGTAACGACATTAAGGAACCTAAATTATTTGAGACATTGTCAAATATAGTTTGTGCTTGGGATCATTATCGGAAAACAGAAAATACATAAAAATTACATAGTGTAAGAAAATCTATTTTTGAAAAATCCCATGATAACTTTACTTGTAGAAAAGATCAGATGACCATCACCCATTTACGTATCGGACATACAAACATAACAAATTTTCATCTAATAACTAAATCCAGTAGAAATAAATGCAAGTGTGGATAAGATTTAACTTTAAGCATACATTTGAAAAATGTATAGCTAATGGTACTGAGAAAAAATAATGTGATGAAAAAAGAAGATAGTTTGGTAAGTGCAAAAGTCGAGTTTCTAGTTGATCAGTTTAACTTAAAGTTGTACTTAAGGACAATAAAGCTATTGGAATTCGACCAACTGAACCGTTATGGAATATAACGCTTAAATTGATAGGGATTTTGGAATATTAAACACGTCTTGTCTCAATCGTAGCATTTACCCACAAAAACGCAAGCACATTCTGCGGCTAGTCTCAAAGGTTGTGTGGTGGTGGGTGGAGAGAAGACCCGTCCCATCTACACCCACAGTGGTATGAGGCACTGGAAGGTAAATAGGGTATTGTGCCCAAACAAAAGTACTGGTGTGAAGGTTCTAAATTACATACTCAATAATTGGAGAAAATAACTATTGGCCTAAAAAATCTAGAATCGATTATAGCTAACCAGGTAACTAGCTATAATCTGACGCTGCTTTCATACATCTTTGTATTAACTCTTTACTGACCTTGTCCATCCAAGTCACACATCACATCTATCTCATCATTTACGTTACAGCTACATTCAGGTGTCTCTCATTCGCTTCCTAATGATAAATGATATTTATTTCTGCAAGTAAAGCTTTTCAGACATTTTTACAAGTCGGACTTTATAACTAGAAGGCGCCGGCATTTCCTACGACTCACTCTGGGAAGAAACGCCGAAACAAACCACAGAGGTGTCTTTTTTTTTAAGTCCGTGTACAATATTAAAGAGTCATCAATGGGTCAACTTTCAAAACCATACATTACAGGATATAGCAGGATTAGAGCTGACCCACGCAACTTCGACTGTAGCTCTTTTCAATCTTACTCATCAATAACCTATACCGTTCCACTGTTTCGGACATATTAACACACAACGTCTACTACTGGAGGTATTAGACAAGTGAAATAAATACATAAACACACTTTTTTTCGTAAATACATATACATATCATACATAGAAAACATCCGAACTCCGAAACAAATATTTGCGAATCACACAAACATTTGGTCCGATCCGGGAATCGAACCCGAGACCTCAGGCATAGCAGTCGCATACACTAACCACTGTTTCACCGAGGCAGTTGTTATGTGTTATGAGATGATAACTAAACATCTTAGGCACGCCAGTAATCCTACTAATATTATAAACGCGAAAGTTTGTGACCATGTTTGTGTGTATGTATGTTTGTTACTCTTTCACACAAAAACTACTAAACGGATTTGGATGAAACTTTACAGTAATATGGCTTATATACCAGAATAACACATAGGCTACTTTTTACGGCAATAATAGAGATAAACAGGCGAAAGCTAGATGATTATAAAAATACATTAAATCGTAGATGTCAGAATGTATCACTGTTTATCTCCTGTCAAAACTTCACAGGTTGCTATGCATAACACACTTGCATAGCAACCATAATGATATTTTGTAAATGGCTAATTTAAAAATGAGTTCTGGATTATGTTGGCTACTTTTATCTCGAAAATACGCGGGTAGCACCACGGGGCGCAGTTCATATAAAGATACATAGATACATTGATAGGTAGCTGTATATGAATTGTATAAAATAGATAGGAATAAAAAGGTTTTAGTAATACATGGTATTGTGGTAACAGATTTACATACAACTTTAATGGTCCCGTCACT
This sequence comes from Phragmatobia fuliginosa, assembly GCA_932526445.1. Lineage (NCBI taxonomy): Eukaryota > Metazoa > Arthropoda > Insecta > Lepidoptera > Erebidae > Phragmatobia > Phragmatobia fuliginosa. The sequence continues at coordinate 3,969,435 of OW052058.1, read as the reverse complement.
CGGAAGATAGATACGGCTCTTTTAAAACCCTTTTCAACGTTGGAATCTAAACCGTTTTAATGTCACTCAGGATATTCTACTAAATCACGAAGTAACTATCTGAATGAATTCGTTTTTGGAAAATAGGTTCTAGGATTTTTGAGTAAACCAGTATGATACTCTTTACTAAAGAGAGGCCAATTAAAATTAAATAAACTGGTGAAAGAATGACAATGTGCAGTCAAAGGTAATCAGTGCTTTTACAGTCATCATCTTCCTTGCCTTTATTCCCAAGTTAATTTGGGGTCGGCTCTTATTTCAACCGGTTTTACCTGAATTTCAGTTTTTCCACGGAGCGACTGGCATCGGACCTCCGCAACCCTAAGGGAGAACAGAACTAGTTCTAGTATATTTGAGGGCACTGACTTCCTAATAACGATTGCCATAGATGTTCATGACAAACGGTACCGACGGCTTTACGTGCTCTCCGAGGCACGGGCGTGAATCAATACCAAACTTCCAAACGCCGGGCTGCTATTAGGAATATCTGTCCTCTTATTCCAATTTATAACGAAATCTTATTCTATCTATTATTTTTCTTTGTAATGATAATGTAAATATTGTTATTATATGTGATGTATAACTATCTATGTATGTATTTATTTACTTGTTTTAATGTGTATTACAATCAATCTATCTTGGTAATTTACTTTTATACTGATTAGAATTCTGTTATAAATGTATATGTGATTTAGTGTGTGTGTGTGTGTAGGAAGGGGGATATAATGTATGTATGTGTGTGTGTGTGTTTGTATGTTTTTTGTTTTGTTTACTTTTACCACCAAAAACTGCTCGTAAATTCGTTCTTTTTCAGTCTATTTTTCCCATTCCAAGGTTGCCTGGAAGAAATTGCTTTTTAGCAATAAGGCCGCCATTTGTACATGGTCATACTTTCGTTGGAATCCTAAATGTAAATTGAATGAAATGGTCTACAATAAAGATTATTATATTCTAAAGAGGCGGGGCCGCAGACAAAAACTAAAATTAAAATAAATGTTTGAAAATTGCTTTTTTAAAGCTGGTTTTGGTTAGTCATAACTAAAATTATGCTGACATCATGAATTGCGAGTATTTTATGAATACGAAGTTGGTTAAACCTGAACCGACCTGACCTACAGACCCTTAGTACGGCGTCGACCACGTAATCGAAAAAGTGTAATGTAAAAAGTTATAATCACTCGAGATAGGCTTTTATATACAAACCTGGAAAAAAGTTGGTGGAATATCATTTGACGTGTCACAAACAAACCTAATAAAAAGCTTATACAGGTATGACATTCCTGAGTAAAAATTATGGTAAACTGGTATGTACCCGTGGTTTTGGCCACAAATATATCGGTTATCACTGTAAGAGCACTGATTACCTTTGTCTATAAATTGGTCTAGTGATTTAAGTGGTCGCCACGACACTTACTACTGCGCCAAGTGTCTAGAGTTCAAATCCACGTTGGACAACACTGTGTGTGATTCACAAATTGTTATTCAGAGTCTGGGTATTTTTTGTGTTCTTTTCATGTATGTTTGTGAAGTCCACCGCGACACAGGATTTTTATTCCTAATTCAGGAGTTGTCTCCAATAAAACAGTCAAAATATTCTTTTAAGAATCAAAAAAGTGTTAATTTTTCTTTCAATTATTTAGCGGTTTAGCCTTTTAAGCGTGAAATACAAAAAAAAATATTTTGCATTTATGATTTTAGTAAGGATTTGATATGATTTTGACTCTTGAATAAACTTCAAGTTTTCTATTTTCCAATTTTCAAAGTGCTGAGTTGATAGCAAAAAAAATCTACCTTTGTTGAGAGTGGAAGAAAACGGTAGGTTGGAAAATATATATGTTTACTATGCACCTATTTTACCATTTGAGGGTATGCGTATAATATATATGTATATATCAATGAGAGTATGTACATATGATAAAAGAAATGCACCTCAAAATATACGATGTTCTTTTAGAAAACTGCTAAATAAATATGTTTCAAAAACGTTTAGATTAAATTTAGCCTTTACCTAGCTGATCATTATGTTACACGTCACACATCGAAGGGTGCAAGGAAAGCTAACTTGGAGGTCTAGATAATAATTTAACGAAGGTCTTGCACTGAGTCAGAAAAACCGTTAAATATTTTAAGTGGATTACCAAACGTATAAAATGCATTAATTTGGCATTTTATATTGTTTTGGTCATTAACTCACGTTATTATTGATATATAAAACATATTTTAGTACATGTTTATAGTACGTACATAAATATTCACACGCGAAAAGGATTTTTTGGAGAGAGTTAAATGTTAATGTGTACAGGACGTGCATGAAATTATCATTAATTGTATCACTGCCTTGTTGGTGTAATGGTTAGCGTATGCGGCTGCTGATCAAGAGTCGATCGATTCCCGGGTCAGACCAAATATTTGTGTGATGGACAAACATTTATTTCGGTCTGGGTGGTTTCTATATATAGTATGTATGAATTTCCAAAAAAACAGTATGTTTATGTATTTATATCAGTAGTTTAGTGCCCATAATACAAGCTCTGCTTAGTTTGGGACTGGATGACGATGTGTGTAAGATGTCCAAAATATTTATTATTATTATATTTTTTAATTTATGCATAAAAATATAATTGAAGTGTCTGTTTTATAATTATAAATTAACACCTTTCCACTAAATGCATATAAATGTATATTTATAACACATCAACAACTCATAATGTCCTGCTACTGGGCTGAGGTCTCCTCTCAAAAGAGGGTTAGGGCTATACGTCACCACGCTGGCGGAGTGCCGGTTGAGGACTGGCAAGACAAGTTGTGGCTACGTAATCTTGCTGTTTAATGTTTAAATCCCGAAGACATCTTACTAAGCTTCACGAATGTTATTTTATGATAACAACCGGGACTGACTGCTTAACTTGATGTTATAATTACGGAAATGCTTATAGAATATCATTCCACAAACGGTCTACCATCTAAGTACTGACCGCACTGTCTTTACCTTACCCTCGGTGATTATTTCCAATCATGTATGGTCACTTGGCTTTAAGAGCTTCACTTTATGAAAGCATACAAGGTACTTACATAAAAATCAATGATTATTTTTTGTCTGTTTGTGGGTCTGTTTGTTCCGACTAATCTCTGCTTTCACTTATATATAGCTAATGATTTAAGGAGTATTTTAGGCAAATTTTTTGTCAAGTTTTACCCCGCGGCGTTACCTACGTTTATTGTAAAAGTACAAAACAATAACCGCGCTTAACACTGCGGAGATCAGCTGATCATAACTTAACATAATTTTGATCTTTATAGTATACTAGTTGACCCAGCGAACTTCATACCGCCCAACTTTAAAATTCCAGAACTTGATCGCAGCGCCACCTGCCGGGTCCAATTGCGAATCTAAACCATTCCCAGATCCCCTTGAACACACACAAAAAAATTCATCAAAATCGGTTCTGTCGTTTGAGAGAAGTTCAGTGACATACACACTCACACAAGAATTATATATATAAAGACTAGTTGACCCAGCGAACTTCGTACCGCCCAACTTTAAAATTCCAGAACTTGATCGCAGCGCCACCTACCGGGTCCAATTGCGAATCTAAACCATTCCCAGATCCCCTTGAACACACACAAAAAATTTCATCAAAATCTGTCCAGTCGTTTGAGAGAAGTTCAGTGACATACACACTCACACAAGAATTATATATATAAAGACTAGTTGACCCAGCGAACTTCGTACCGCCCAAATTTAAAATTCCAGAACTTGATCGCAGCTTCACCTACCGGGTCCAATTGCGAATCTAAACCATTCCCAGATCCCCTTGAACACACACAAAAAATTTCATCAAAATCGGTCCAGTCGTTTGAGAGAAGTTCAGTGACATACACACTCACACAAGAATTATATATATAAAGATAAAGATGTTAGCTAACATATACTATAAAGATCAAAATTATGTTAAAGCGGCTACATAAGGCTATATAATTTTACTAGCTACCGGTTTAGACCCCGCATGGAAAAAAAGTCTCTGCTATAAGAGTTCAACTTATACTGGTAATTGAAATGAAAGACGACATTAATTAAAAGGCGATCTCTGCTTTAAAATTAATTAGAAAACGGGAAGTCGAAGGTTCAAAAAAGAACATTTAACAAAAGATTTCATAGTTCACAGCGGCGCTTTGAAGTCAAATGTCTACATTGGAAAGCGCATTTTCGTGTAAAATATTATAGAACATATTTTATCTCTACCCACTCATAAATAAAGAATGTACCCTAATGCATCCAGTGAACGTATTTTCTCAGAAGCGGATAAAGTGTCGCAGTTATCTCAGGAAATTTGTCAGACTGAGATGCGAAAATACTGTCATCTTTTACATTCTTTCTGACGTGACTGAATTGGACATTCTCCCTACTGTTTTGGACACCTTAATCGATAAACCAAAGGGCGTATGCCGCTTAAATGAGGGCCATTTAGACACATTAGGTGTGGTCATGTCAAAGCATATTGAATTTGGCTTCAAACCTCAAGAATAACTGTAGTGTGAAATTTTGGTTAAAGGAAAACTTCATATTGAGGCTGTGGCGAAAAGGGTAATGGATGTTAGGCAAATGTAATATTCTTCATCTACGACGATGACAATCAACGTTAAGAATATAAATTATATTAATAATAATAAATAATTAAGATTATTAATAGCAATAAATATTAATATAATAAATCCAATCCAGATCAAATCCAGAGAATCAAAATGGAACTAAATGTTAGGTCAGCATAAGTAGCGGCCTTAACGTACTAACACAATCTCTTATAGACAACTATAGAGTTTTGTTCTCAACCAATTACTAGGACAAAGTTTGTGCACAAAAAACATATATTAGTTAACGTTTAAAAAAGTATATGTCTTTACTCGAGACAGGTTCAATACAATAATCATCATCAATTGAATGAGTCAAATACCAATAAAGTGCAAGAGAACCTCCAATTTCGTTCTCGAAAAGAAGCACTTGACGCCATCTCGATGTCTCACTATATTTCTGAATGGCGATATAGGGAGAAACCGTCGGGTCGACGAATTAGTAAATATGTGTTTATGCAATAAAGAGATATTATTATTATTATGTGTAATGAATCGTTCAGTCGAGATATTAAAAGCTATAGATCAAAAGAGTTTATCTGACTGCATTGTTGGTCTAGTGGTAAGCGTATGCGGCTGCAGATCAAGATTCGATTCCTGGGTCAGACCAAACATTTGTGACCAAATGTTTCCTTCGGAGTTTAGGTGTTCTCTATTACAAAAAAAGTAGGTATGTTCATGTATTTATATTAGTTGTTTAGTGCCCATAATACAAGCTTTGCTTGGTTTTGGACTAGATGATGTTGTGTGTTGTGTGTGTAAGAAGATTAACGGCCCGGTTACGACCTTACCACTGTGAGCGGTAGCTAAGAGCGAAACGCCGAGCGGTAATATCAAAAGTATAAAAATGTACGAGGCACGCCACGAGTCGCCGCTCATAGCTATATAGCTATATAGCTATGAGCGGCGACTTACGCTCGGCGTTTCGCTCTTAGCTACCGCTCACAGCGGTAAGGTCGTAAACGGGCCGTAAGTGTGATCCGAAATATTTATTTAGTTATAATTTATTTCATTTCTGTGAGAGGTAGCTTTTATTCTTTGTCATAATGATATACCTAGTTACAGTAGAGAAATTTTGTTCGCAGTTCGCAATATATTATGACCGTTTGTGCAACTCATAGAGCAACAAAGGGCCATGGACCGGAGGGGAGTATCTTTTTAGTAGGGGAGTATTTATCGAATTCAACATTTTTTTGACAACAAAAGAATCATTTTTTTTGTTTTTTTTTTTACGAGGTTTCACACACACTTTTAAACTTACATACAACAACTATTACGATGATGTATTGACACATAACCATTTAAACGGTGAATTCAAACTTGTTTCAAACAAACAAAAAGTTTCCGTCGGCATATACCCAATTAATGAGTCACTTTTGTAGTCAGCGATTATTCGGCAAAGACCAACTGTTACCCGGTTTCTCACTTTGTATATATTTCTCAAAATGTCCAAATATGCATACACAAGACACACATTTTGTCAGGGTCTAATTTTAATCGATTCTGCTTACTTTTAATAACAAGAATAGTCTGTATTTTTAGACAAAACTATCATCCTGATCAACACAAAACATACAAGAAAAGCACGAAAGAAGTAAACCATCGCAGGCGGTAGTTGCGACTTGCCTGCAAATCAGTTGTTAACGAAGCGTTCCGGAAACTATTGAATACCTCCGAAACGTGATCGGGTTGACTGCCTAGTCGATCGATTAATCGACCTTTTTACGAATAATTAATCAGCTATTCGGCTAAAGCAAAGATTATAATGGCAGTTGTAATCATAACTTAGGCCGACTAGCTGAATCGGCACTGCCTCCTTCCTTGGGCGTCTTTTGCCCAATCTGGGAGGAGCCAGTGTCGCCACGAGGCAGCTGTACACGGGGGTTGTCCGGTCTATGGCACTCTATGGTGCACCGGTGTGGGCGGCGGCTCTGACCGAGCAGAATAGGGCGCGCCTCAGGCGGCCTCAGAGAACTCTGGCGGTCAGAGCCATACGGGGCTACCGCACCGTATCGACGGAGGCGGCGTGCGCCCTGGCCGGAACACCCCCGTGGGATTTGGAGGCGGAAGTGCTCGCCGACGTTTATCGGCGAGTGGCTAACTACCGGGCGGAGAGTGGTGGAGTTGGACCTCCGCCCGAGGACGTGCGCGAGTGGCGCGAAGCCGCTCACCGAGCCACGATAGATCGCTGGTCGGTCCGGCTGGAGACTCCACGTGCTGGCTTGGCCACCGTAGAGGCGCTTCAGCCGGTCATCGGCGAATGGGCAGTGCGGCAGCACGGGACCCTTACCTTCCGACTGACGCAGGTTCTTTCCGGGCATGGTTGCTTCGGAAAGTACCTGCACTCGGTCGCCAGGAGGGAATTGAGTCCCGCCTGCCACCACTGCGACTGCAGTGAGGATACGGCTCATCACACGCTGGCGGTCTGCCCCGCATGGGAGTCGCAGCGCCGGGTCCTCACTGCAGTCATCGGAGGGGATCTCTCGCTGCCGGCCGTCGTTCGTTCCATGGTCGGCAGCGAGAGCGCATTCACCGCGGTCGCAACCTTCTGCGAGGACGTAATCTTGCAGAAGGAGGTGGCGGAGAAGGCCCGAGAGGATGACATCCAATCGGACCAGATTCGCCGCCGGCGACTCGGGCGGCGGAGGCGCGAACATCTGCGCCTCATGCCGCCTTGAGTGTGGCCGCGGGTGGACGGGACGGGTTTTCCCTCCACCCGCACTATGTGGCCAGCCGCGAGGGGGCGGCGTCGGTGTGTGCCGGACGCCGCCTAAGAGAGGATCGTCGTACAGAGACGGTGCCCGCATCAGGAGCGGGCAGGCGCTGGAGAAGTTCAGAAGGAGATCCCACCCTGGACTTCTCCCCCTCCTAAACGGAGAAGCGCGGAGAGGGCACACTGTGTGTTTTTTAGTCGGTTCAAGTCCGACACACCACCCCGCCGTAACCCCCGGTGGGGTGACGGTCCATGATGATTTTTCACACATAAAAAAAAAAAAAAAAAAAAAAAAAAAGGCCGACTAGCTGACATATTGTAATTGTTTTCTAACGAAAAAATCTTTGACAACTTTAGGTATAAGAATACTAGCGAATACCCGCGGCTCCTCTCGCGTCTTCTTCATGCTTTATTACCTAGAGATATAAAAAGTAGTTTACGTCCTAATCTTAAGCTTAGTGAATAAAGACCGACTAGCTGACATGTTGTAATTGTTTTCTAACGAAAAAATCTTTGACAACTTTAGGTATAAGAATACTAGCGAATACCCGCGGCTCCTCTCGCGTATTCTTCATGCTTTATTACCTAGAGATATAAAAAGTAGTTTACGTCCTATATAACGTAATCTTAAGCTTAGTGAATAAAGACAAAAAAAATATAAGCATCGATCGAGCTGTTTCGGAGGAGCAACTAACACTATGAACGAGAATTTCATATACATTCATAGATTTACATAACAATTTCATCAATCGATTAAATGTATGACGGTTTATATATATAAGTACTTGGGCGACCGAGCCTTGCTCGGTTATCATATAATATTGTTTAACAATGCCATATTTTCTTTCAAGTAGACATAGTGCTGAAGTACTAAATACTTACTAATTAAGTGTTACTGAAAGAGTAGTATAGAAGTCATAAGTAATGCTAACAGTTATGATAAATGCGAAATTTATCTCGCGTTGTCTCAAATATAATACTAATCCCATTTTTCACAACCGAAAACGCCCAAATGTCAAATGTCAGCGAAATCGCTAGAGCCGCTTCTGAGATCACATATATATATTTATATTCAAATTCAAATCGTTTATTGCACTCCATAATGTATATAAGGTGTTAACAACATATTAGAGGAAACAATTATGGACCCTGTTGGGCACGGCAACTGAAAGAGAAGACGAAACATCCACTATCAAAGAAGCACATTATGAAATTTATTCAGATACGCCAGGACTACATTATTGTTCTTTTATTGTTCACGTTTATAGTGTAAGTACATATGTTTTAAGTTTATTGTGCATTATTATTTCTATATAGAATGTTATTAATACAGAGGAATATTTTTAAAGTATGTCATGTTTATGGTACGTCATTTTTAGAATAGGTATGTCAATATATATATATATATATATATATAAATGGATAAATGTATATACAAGAAGATTATATATTAGATTTCTGAGCTTCCACTACGGGATTAAAACACTTCCATAAGTCAATGTACTTTTGCACTCAGTGAACTGGTGAACTTTTAACAACTTTTAGTCATCAGCGCAAACTACACATCTGTTATATGAAAAGTTTCTGTTGATATTACGGCCTCTAATATTTATTTACATATTATAACTAGTTACGAAGTCTTCTTGCGTTTGTCTATTTGACTTCCTCGGTGCAGTGATAGCGTATGCGACTGCTGTATTTGAGGTTTCATGTTCGATTCCCGTGTCGACTCAAAATTTTTTATGAAATACTATTATTTTGGAGTACTGATGTTTTCTATAATTAGTTAAGTTTATGAAATGTATGGCATCATCATCATCAGCCCATAGCAGTCCACTGCTAGACATAGGCCCCTCCCATTGCATACCACTTTCATCGATTTTATATTTCGGACATCTTACACACAACATCATCTAGTCCCAAACTAAGCAGAGCTTGTATTATGGGTACTAAACAACTGATATAAATACATAAGCATATTTTTTTTTGTAAATACATACATATTATACATAGAAAACACCCAGACTCCGAAACAAACATTTGTGGATCACACAAAATTTTAGTCCGACCCGGGAATCGAACCCGAGATCAGCAGATCAACAAGGTTATATGTATGTACTTACTAAGTATTCTATCAGATAATCTAGTAGTTGTAGTACCAGCTCTACTTATTTGAAGCGAACCTAGCGTTTTGTGATAGATGATAGATTAATGAACCTAATTATAGACTAGAATTACTCCGAAATACTGAAATTCTTATGCATTGAGTGAAAGAACAGTTCTCTTTTCCAACGAAGTCAAAAGCAGGCTTATAGTTTTACTAGTTTTTATATATTTGTTTACTGCAACGCTGTACCCTTGAATACTGCTGCTAAATTACTACTCGTAAAATTAGTCCGGATGAAATCGGCTATATCTTCTTCCTAGCCAACCGGTTTTACCTGAATATCAGTTTTTCTACGGAGCGACTGGCATTGGACCTCCGAAACCCTAAAGGAGAACTGAAATTCGAAGGTTGAACTAGTTGTCAGTATATTTGAGAGCAGTGACCTCCCAATAACGATTGCCATAGATGTTCATGATAACTGGTACCGACAGCTTTAGGTGCTCTCCGAGGCACGGGCGTGAATCACCGCCAAGCTCCGGAACTCCGGGCTGCTATTAGGAATTTCCTAAGAAAAACCCAAAAATACTCCCGGGATTTGAACCTGAGACCTCTTGATTAGCAGTCGCATATGCTTTCCACTAGACCAACGAGGCAGTTAAATAAAGGTTAAGTTATGAAATAGGCAGTATAATTACTATCAAAGTTATTACGTATCGGGATTATAGTTTTTTAAAGGTTTTATCAATCCTTCAACTCAAGGATCATAAGTGCGATGCTGACTTATAGCCCCTACATGACTTCAGGTCTTCTGTTCTGGGCAATTTAAGCTATTTAATATCAGGTAATCCGCCTGTTCATGTCATCGACCTGGACATAGGGTCCTCATTAGAAAAGACCTAGAAGAATTGGTAATAGGGTTTGTTTCAAGCTTTTCTTTCTTTGCAATGTTGTTGTCTTGCGTAGTTTGTTTTTTTAGTGGAGCCATACGGCACTTACGACGCCCACGGGATGAATAGTCACCACAGAAATGACAATTAAGCCTTAGCAAACGTTTACCAAAGTATTTCATGGCTTGCTATCCAATCGATTTTAACATGGCTATACTGACTCTTTTGTTAAAGCGATGTCGCAACAAAGTTTAATTTAAGCGCTACAAAAGCACTGAAATAACTTTGCAGCGAAAATCGTAAATTTAATCTAAAAAATTTGTTAAAAACATATACATAGTTAAAGGATTTTACTTTACATAGGATAAGTGCTCAAAATAGAACATTTTAAATACAATATCAATTAGTGCAAGCTCTTTTTTATTATTTGTAAAAACTTCGATGTAGCCCTTTTTGATACCTAACAACGAAGTACAAATATAGAAATGAAATGTTTGTAATAACCCGTTATTAGGCCGTAAATAGTACAATTGTACAGTGACTAAATCTCTTTACTGAAAGCTTTCTGATAACATTGGTCGTACGACATCATCTTCCTAGCCTTAATTATTTCAATATAGTTAAGGGTCGGATACTAGTTCAACCGGTTTTACTTGAATATCAGAGCGACTGGAATCGGACTTCTGACACCCTGAGGGAGTACTTTTTGAGGCTAGAACTTGTTGCCAGTATCATCGACGTCCACTGAATTTTTAATAACAACTGCCATAGCTGTTTATGACAACCGGGACCGACGGCTTAGCGAGCACTCGCAGCACAGAAGTAAAACGTCGCTAAACTACAATTCTCTAAAAAATACCATAACTACATACATATGAGAATTGAATTCGAGATCGTGGTCGCAAAAGCAAACGCTAACCACTAGAACAACGAGGTAATCTAACAAGAAAATGCAAATATAAAACTAAATTATTCAAACTCGTTATTAGGTTGTGAATATTTGAGTTGTACCGCCATCCAATCTCTTTATTTCAGGATTTCTTATAACTTTGGTCACACAACATATTTTGAAAAAATTTAGTCGACATAAACACACATTTGGACTTATGGCGAAACGTTATATCACGGGGCATACATTTTACGGGTTATTAAAAAGCTTATGACAATCACAATTAATGTGGTTTCCTATTGGTATAGGAATTTTTAGAATCAGTTCAGCAGAATCAGAGATTAAACACTTCACGCCACAAACTTACAACATCTCACTCCCAATCCAAACTTTACTTTTTACTGAGTCCCGCAGTGTTACTCGCTGTTATTGTTGTCAATCTCGAGTAATGCCGTGGAGCGAAGCTAGTCTCGTAGAGTGAAATTTAGCCTATGTTACTCCTTAAGTCATCAGCCATCTGCCAGTGAAAGTCCAGTTAAAATTGGTCCAGTTAAAAACGGCTGGACCGATTTTAACTGACCGACTGACCGATTTAAACAGACGGACAGACAAAAAACAAAAAATTAAAAAAAATCTATTTTGGATGTCAGTACTGTAAATACTTTGATATACAGATAGTAAAAAATTGGTTATTTGTTATTTCAAACAGACACTCCAATTTTATTTATTTCTATATATAGATAAATTTAGTATAAATAAACTATATACAGATAAAAGATTTACATAAAGGATTCATAAACAAATAACTACATATTTTGTATTACACATTTTCAGTAAAAAAAAATATACTTAAAATTTTATATTCCTCGGGACGAGTTTGATGTGGTACATATCGTCATCATACGATTATAGATCAATAGTATTTTTTATTGTAAATAAAGTTGTAATTTAGTTTGTCATAGTTACGATTGTCATTAATTACTTGGACTATGTTTATCATAGAAACGAAGGACCATCGTATTTGCACCTACATAATACATCTATCGAATATTTAAGTTCATTCATCGTACACGTATTTACCGGTCATTTTACACGCTTTTTATTAGCTTCACCTGTATGTTTGACCGACTCCTTTGGGTGCGATTTTGACCCACTTTAAACTGTCAGATTTCGTTCAACCTTTGAGGACCGATGACAATACACTAATTCGAAAAAAAAATAGTCTATTTCTAAAAAAAGTTTTAAAAAACTAAACAAACACGCTTTTAAACTAAAACTTTTAAACTAGAAGTAGAAAATAATTTTAATGTAACAAAGCGTGGAGTGCTTTCTGAAAATATTTCAATAACTTTGTTACACACACGCTTTGTTACATTAAAATTATTTTTTACTTTTTAGTTTAAAAGTGTGTTTGTTTATATTTTTAAAACTATTATTTTTTTAAGTTTATTCATCGTACACGTATATACCGGACATTTTATATTTATAAGCAATTTGATTTTATCATATTACTGGATTAGTTCCGAAATGAAAGCATTCATTCTGTCGTGTTTCGTTGGTGAATATGCGACCGGCGACTCAATGACGACGCAGAAGGTTTTTTATATAATAGGGGGCAAATGAGCAGACGGATCACTTGATGGTAGGTGATTGCCGCCGCCCATGGACACTCGAAACATCAGAGGAGTTACAGGTGCATTGCCAGCCTTAAGATGGGAGTACGCTCTATAATGTTGCATTGTTTATTCTTTATTGTTCACAATGCTTTATTGTCGCATTGCCTGCGTTCTCTTAGATTCTGCTAATTGTTCTCATCAGCTAGAGCAGTCACTTTGGCTGGCATTTACATGAAAAAGTTCCATTCTCCTCAAGACTTTTTGTAGAACATTCTTGTTTGATTAAAATCAGTTGGCACGGGTATTTTAATAGCAAGTGAGTTGCAAGTTTATTGAACATACTACTGTTATCAGAAGGAAGAAGTTCAGCAACTAAAGTACTGGCGTCTCTATGAAATATTTAAATGTTTTTTTTGACATTTTACACACAATGCCATCTAGTCCTAAACTAAGCAGAGCTTGTATTATAGGTACTAGACAACTGATGTTAATAGATAAAGATAGTTTTTTTTTGTAAATACATATATATTAGACATAAGAAACACCCAAACTCCGAAACAAATATTTATGGATCACACAAACATTTGGTCCGACACGGGAATCGAACCAGAGACCTCAAGCACAGCAATCTACGAATGCACCACCGAGGCAGTCATGATTATTGTAGTTCGAAACTAATTCGGTCGAGCGAACTTTCTTGAAGAAAACATACTCCATATTCTTAGTTAGGCTAAGTACACACGAAGCGTTTTTCTCCCGTGCCCGCTGCGGTTGCGGGCCCGCAGCTTCCGTAGAATGCAGATTTGTATTAAAAAAACAAAGCACAACACACGACGCGTTTTACGCCCGTGGCGTGCGCGGTTGTTTGCGGCTCCCGCTGCACCGGCGGGCAACCTGTAGAACCGCGCGGGTCGCGGTCGCCCGCGCCCTCGGCGGGTTGCGGCCGCGCGCTCTTCGTTCGCTTGGCGGGCGACCGCATCGTGACATTATTAGTGGATGCACCCAAAACCTTCTGGTCTTTCTTTTTTAATTCTTCTGTGAAGTAAATATAATGCAACAGCTCGTTTCTGGTGTTTATCCATGACGGTCTGAACCTCAAATGAACATTACCGCATCTTGCAACCGCCTGTCTTGCGATCATTGCCCGCAAACGTGGCGGGCGAAGATCGCAACCGCAACGGCCGCGTAACCGCGCAAATAACCGGTTTCGTGTGTATAGAAAAAAAACCGCAGTTCCACCACCGCAGCGGGCACGGGAGAAAAACGCTTCGTGTGTACTTAGCCTCACTGTACGGAACAGCGTTGTTTTCTGCCATTAACCCTTCTCACGCTCAAAATATAACATCCGAGGTGACACAGATTTGACAAGGTAACCTATATTTTTCCAATTCCATGTTTTATTTTCTAGGCTGACAGTTGGTTTTTATCCAAAACTTTGGAATTTCGGTAAAATAAAGTTATTTTTTTTTTAATTTAAAAAGACAACTCCCGCATTAGGAATATAAATTCCTGTGTCGCGGGGGACTTTACAAACATACATGTAACGGACACAAAGAACACCCAGACTCAGAACAACAAATTGTGAATCACACAAAGTGTTATCACACGTGGGATTTGAACCCACGACACGTGGCTACCGCTCAAACTACGCCAACGCCAACCGTGCAATATTAGTGCTATTATAGACATTAATTTACTAGCTGAAGGCGCGGTTGTTATTTGGAATACCGGGTAACGCTGCGGAGCTACAAAAAATGCCGAAGTTACTTTTGATGTCATTAGAAATGTACCAACAGTGCATCATTAAAGGCAGTTGATGGTACTTAAGTCAATGTCGGTTAAGTTACACGGTACAATATAAAGAAAAACTATTAGGTATAGGTAAAATTCGAACACCAGTTGATCTCTTTACAAAATATGAATAGCCAAAGACAAATAACGAGAGTAAACTACATGAAATTTCTACTGTACATTTTGAAACGACATTTTTTGTTGACAAGCTTTAGTAGAACCTATATAAATAAAAGATCGGTAATAGTTTTGTTCTTTACCTTCGAAGAAGTATAAATAACTTTTTTTAAATTTATTTCGATCGACGAATACTACCTTAGAACACTAACGTACTGCATTCAGTTTCTTTTAAAACAAGTAATATAAACCTCTTTACGTTTGTGTCTTATTTATTTAAATAGTTCTTTCTGTTCATCTTAATTACATACCTATGGTAATTTATACATCATTATGTAAACAGCCTCTATCAATTGATCATTTTTTTTGTATTATAGGAGGCAAACGAGCAGATGGATCACTTGATGGTAGGTGATTGCCGCCGCCCATGGACGCCCAAAACACCAGAGCAGTCACAGATGCGTTGCATGCCTTTAAGATGGGAGTACGCACTACTTTTGAAGGTTTGAAGGGCGTATCGGTCCAGAAACACCGCAGTTCATTCCACAATTTAGATGTATGAGGCAGGAAATTTCGGGAAAAACGCACTGATGTGGACTGCCAACCATTTAAGTGATGGGGATTGAAATGCTGTTGCGTGGAACGATTATAAAATCGATTATTTGAGTAACTAACTTAAAAAAATTGATTAGAAACAATCCTGTTCATTAGTATTGCGAGAACCTTTCAACACCGTTTCTGGAGAATTAACATTACTTTGTTTTGTGCGAAAGCCGAAGTCATCCCACAAATTGATGACCTACATGAATTTCTATATAATTGACGGTCATTGTGATCCATCTTCAGGTTGTCTGACAGAGATATAGAGTATGTAATAGTAAAGGTTCTTTCGCACATCATCCGTTATGGTTTATATCTACATGTAATATTGTGTACCTACAAACAAATTATGTATATTTGATGCGTTTCTAGGAACGATCGTACAGAAATAATTATCACTAAAGTAAGTTGGCATGTCATATTTATTTAATTTTACCGAGCCATAGATAGATTATTTCATTGTATTTTTCACAAAACTATCTACCTATATACCTTGCAGTTAGAGACCGTATATAGGCACAAAATATTCCTAGTTTGGATATTATTTACGATTTACATAATTTAAAGTGCATATTATATATGTCAAACAAAAAACTTCTGTATTAGTTTTTAAGTTTTGCACTACACATAATATACTCGGTAATAATTATAAAAAAAAATATGAAATAAGTTCGCGGTGACAAACATGATGCCTGATTAAACAATATAAACAAATCATGAATCTAAACAAAATGCTGCCATAATTTTTAAAATTGTGAATTCGTTTTCGATTCAGATATATTACATTTATTTTAAGTCTTAGCAAGACAGTCAGTATTATCTTTAAAAATATCCAAAGTGACGTTGTGCTTAAAATGAGTCTTCTGACCCACTTACATTATTTTTTAAATTATAACCATTATGTCAGGTGTAATGAAAAATTTATGTGCTTACCTAAGCCAGTTTCATTATAAAAAGAACTTATTTTTAAGCTATATTTGATATAGATAATACGTGAAAAACTTCGAAGCTGCAATAATACTCAATAGTTAGTAAAGTTATTTAAATGTTAGCTCATCTTACACACTACTTTTTCTTCTAAAATAAAAAAAGATACTTACATTAAATTTCAGTTATTCAGCACAGCACAGAACAGCATTAATTGTGCAAGAGTTATCAAAATAAAACCAGGTCAGTATACCGAAGAGTAACACATACACACACACACACTACAAACGTTTATAAAAGGTATAGATAACACGAAGGTGTATATTTAAAGTGATATTATTGAGAAGTAGAAAGTTTTAAAGGTTTTTTCATTAATGATTTGAGATTTTAATATCGCACTATTTGTCGTTGCGGCCGACGTGGAAGAAACGTCAGATAACCACAGCGCCTAAAGCGCGACTGACTTTAGCTCGGCGCCCAGCAGTCTCGATCGGCAAGGTGTACACCACAGAGACATATACAGATGGATGAGCCAATACAAACCACTATGAAGGTATACTTCTATCTCAGTCACACGCATCATTATTCGTATTTAAGGTTAACGTTATTGGACAAAGATGGGTAGTGAGGAGGGACTTAGAACGTTAGAGTATCTAGTGAAGTGTATATGTTCGCTTAAGGCCCGGCTACGCTCGGCTTGGTGTTTAAATATTTTATGCTAAAGTGTATTTAAGCATACTGAAAGGGTATTATTTAAGCTTAAGGTCAACACCATAAGTTATTCAAGTGTTTTGAGTGATTGCTAGATATTGTGTAACGAGTTATTGTCAATGTTTCATAAAGCAATAAATTGATCCTCAGATGAATTGTAGCTTGAATCAGGTTTTTAAAAACTTGATAGTTTTCTAGATTAACGAGATTCAGATGTGAACAGTAACTTTTTATTAGTCATATTTGATTGCACGGTTGAACTAGAGGTTTAAGTCACATTGGTAGGCATCAAATAAAAAAAATAAAAATAAAAAAAAAACGGTCGCCGCTTTCTACTGCGCCAAGTGTTGTAGGTTCAAATTCCACAAAGGACAACACTTTGTCTAAGCCACAAATGTTTGTTCTCAATCTTGATTGTCTTTTGTGTTCGTTGTAGGTATGTTTGTAAAGTCTTCCGCGCCTCTGGATGTGTAACTATTCCTAATGTTATCTTTTTTCATCAATCATCATCATCAACAGCCTTCAACAGTCCACTGCTGGACATCGGCCTCTCCTTAGAAAGGAGGTTTTGGCCTACTATACCACGCTGGCCAGTAGCCGGTATAGGGTTGGTTTCAAGTTTTCCTTCTCTTTGCATTGATGTTTTCTTGCGTAGTTTATCCCTTAGTCGCCTTTTACGACACCCGCGGGATGAATAGGGGTGGTGACACTCTGTATTCTTAATCCGTCACCACACGGACAATATCTTTTTTACACGCTTTATATTAGCTTCACCTGTATGTTTGTAACCGCCTCCTTTGGGTGCGATTTTGACCGATTTTAAACGGCCAGATTTCGTTCAAAAATTCTCGATTTATCAAGGACCGATTACAATACACTAATTTAAAAAAACTAAAAAAAAACCTACATAAAATATGTTTAAACAAATTTTGTCTTTTTTAGTCTAAAAAAAAAATAGTTTTAAAAAACTAAACAAACACGCTTTTAAACTAAAAAACTAAAAAGTTAAAAATAATTTTAATGTAATAAAGCGTAGGGCGACGTTATTGAAATATTTTCAGAAAGCACCCCACTCTCTTTCTCATTTTGCTTGGCTGCTGTATTTCTTAATCTTAATTGAGTTCAATTAAGATTAAGAAATACAGCAGCAACGAAAAATGCACACATTTAAAACTTCCTGTACTTTATACTTGTGAAAGGACACAGCCATGCTTAAAGTATACTTAGCTAACAAAAGTCACAGGTGCTATAACTTCATCATGTTAACTTAGCTATTAATATTTAATACCAACTTAGCGGTGAGTTAAGTTGGATGTAAGTAAAGTTTCAACAAGTGAAATTACTTTATATTCAAAGTTATTCATAATACCTACAACCTACCTACTTCAAAAGTTTTGTATCACTAAAGCTCTTTTGAAATAAAAGTATGGAAATATCTGAATCGAACAAATACTTAAACACAGTTATATATCGTAAAGTTTAAGTTTTTCCAGAACCTTCTGAAGGTCAACTGTTAGATAATGCCATTTATTTTTAAATTCGTCTCGTATGAATGAATCAAGTTTTCAATGACAATTCAATAAAAGATGTACTTAAATAGGGAAAATTCTTGTATAATGTACTTAAATATCTAAAAAAAGTATAATTTAAAAGTTCAAGGATTATAAGAACAAGCAGTCACTGAAGAGCTCAACTATCTACCACTAGATTACTTCTCATATCAACTCCTTGATTGGATTGCCTTGTTGGTCTAGTGGCTAGCGTATGCGGCTGCTGATCAAGATGATTCCTGGGTCGGTCCAAATGTTTGTGTGACCCACAAAAATTTGTTTCGGAGTCTGGGTGTTTTCTATGTATAATATAAATGTATTTACTAAAAAAAAATTTGTTTATGTATTTATATCAGTTGTCTAGTACCCATAATACAAGCTCTGCTCTAATTTGGGACAAGATGGCGTTGTGTGTAAGATGTCTAAATATTTAAATTCAAATTGGTGAATGCATACTCCTTCAGCTTTCTATTTCACACTTCTATCCTTTACTATGAAATCACTGCTACTAGATCTCAAGAAAACAACAGCAAAAGACAGGAGCTTTTGTTTAACACGAACCAGTAATACTATTCTAAGTCTTGCTTTGTATTGCTTGCTTTATTTACAGCAAAAGGCAGAAGGGGTTTCAAAGGAAAAGCATAGCTAAAAATATTTAGTGCTTTCCGAGAATTGCTAGAACTGAATTGAATTCCGAGTACCTTGGCAAAGTAAAAACAATATTAAATTCGCTTTTGGTCTATTTAAATAATGATTAAAAATTTATAGCAGTTCACATGATGGAAATTCCAATTAGTATATATAGTAAACTTAAGAAATGTAATAAATTAGAAGCCTTTTTTTATTTGGAAGCGATAATTTCTGGAACTAACAGTCAAAATTGAATGATTCTCTGTGTATTTGCTAAAGTATTTATTTTGGTATTGTATTGGCTAAACCGGAGGCCAGTAAAGCTGCCAAAAACGAGTAGTACAACTTTAGTTAAAGCGTAATAAAATGTAGTGACAGATCTCTACGAGCCGTAGGCGGTCGTAGCTAACATACATAGCTTCGTAGAATCGTAGCATGTAGTTTTAAGGGTCTACACCAGAAAAAATATGTTTTGGTACTTTTGGTACACCTTTTTATTGGATATTAAGGCTTCTAAATACCATGCTGCTACAGCATATTTTACAACTGCACTTACAAATGTATAAAATGTTGAAAATATCATATAAATCTTCGGTATTTGCTTCATACCTATAAACATCTGCAATCCTTTGAATTGTTGAGGCTTCCATTAGTCTTACTTGGTTTGATTAATTTTGTTTGATTGCTATTTGCAATCAAACAAAATTAATCTATTACTCCGGTCACAACATTTCATACGACACAAGGCTCTTATGAAGTTAACTCATAGATTATCATAAGTAGATAAAAACTAATTAAATTAAAATAATAATAAAAATATTTCGGACATCTTACACACAACGTCATCTAGTACTAAACTTAGCAGAGCTTGAATTATGGGTACTAAACAACTGATATAAATACATAAACATACCTTTTTTTTGTAAATACATACATATTGCACATAGAAAACACCCAGACTCCGAAACAAATATTTGTGGATCACACAAATATTTGGTACGACCCGGGAATCGAACCCGAGAACTCTTGAACAGCAGCCGCATATGCTAAACACTAGACCAACAAGGCAGTCATGATTAAACATTAACATTTTATTTCTTAAATTGGACGTTTAATTGTTCCAAAAATCATTTCAATCTGAATAAAAAAATACGAATAATAGTTCATACTAACACTTGATTCAGCACTTCATAAACGATGAATCATTTTACTAACAAATTACATAGTACAAGCACCGTATAAAGAAGATAGCTGGAGCTTTCATGATTGATTGCTTGTGATTGATTCAAGCAGCATCATGATGTATTTTAGATCTATCAAGATAAATGGCAATATCTTTGTGGATCCCTGTTGTCCCAGACGTTCGTATAAGCTGAGGATTATAGGGCTTACGGGAGATCGCTGTGTCGTTCGGTTCTGTCTTTGTTTCAGATAAATTGATTGCCTTGTTGCTCTAGTGGAGTCTGAGTTTACGTGTGGGAATCACCTCGGACCGTAACCCCGTCGAGGTTTTCTATACGGCGGGGCCTAAAACCACACGGTGTGCACTCTTTGGGCTTCTATTTTAGGAGGAGTCCAGGGTCATATCTCCTTGTGGACCATATAAGTATACCGATGCCAACTATCTCCAACTTTAATTTTATTTGACTGACTTCTTGGTCTAGTTGTTAGTGTATGCGTCTTCTGATCAAGAGGTCTCGATTCCCGGGTCCGACCAAATGTTTATGTGATCTATCTACAAATATTTGTTTCTGAGTTTGGGTGTTATAATACATAATCGTTTTAGGGGTTCACTAAATCAATTACAGTGGATTAAGCATTGACGGTTAAAAAGGTTTTTGATAACCGTTTGTCAGATTTTCCATAATATATATATAATTTCCATAATAGCTCTCTTTCATGGCAATCATGAACAGTATTTTTCCAGGACGTTGACAGCTACAAATGTTTTTGACAGGATGTACATTTAGGGCCACAACACACTAGCTACTTTTACCATCGCCGATCGGCGACTAGTCGCTTTTTAGAAGCTAAATATGGCATTCGAACGCTCCACACCGCACACTTAAAAATGCCAAACGCGGAGATTGAGTCGCATTTTAGAAGCACGACGCAGCAGCTAAACTCCACTCTCCGCACACATTCGGATGCACAGACAGTATCATCGATTTGGCGTCTGCCGAACACGACTTGACGCTCATTTTTTTTGTAAACAAAACCACAGATTACAGAATACTGCAATATCATTGCAAATCACAGATATTCCTGCGTCATAATATATTATTTACAGTAAAATACGGAAATGATACAGAGATGCTCGACCAGCACATTTCAGATATGTGCCGATTATCGAGCACGTAGGATTCCGGCTGTCATTTCCTTGTTGATATTAAGACGTGTTTATTGTGCAATGTAACGATAGATTTAGAATATATAACGTAGCTATAAGATCATATTTAAGAGATTCCATGTACATACCTTAGTACGTAAGGTTAGAATAATAGTACAGTTATTAATTAATAAACATGGCTCCGAAAGAATATACGATCATTGTTATTCGATATCCACCTATAAGTCGCCACAATCGTGGACCACTACGACGGACCAATCAAGAAGAAATAAGTTCGCTATAATTGGTGACCCCGACAGTTGAACAAAGAAGGATGAAGACACCAATCGCTATAATTGGTGACCCCGACAAACGAACAAAGAAGATGACCAAGGACCCGAAATTGAACTATGAAGAAACCGAAAATTGAACAATGAAGAAGCAAGTAATCGTACCTTCTGAAGGAGAATCTATAGTGAACTTATATGGCAGTAATGCATAAAGGACCAGCCACGTTTATGGTTCATGCAGTGAGGATATCGTCGGTCTCCGAAACTAGCAATGATCATCATTCAAATCTCAGCCAGCCAGCAACCTCGGCCTCAACAGGGATACCACACCCAGGACGCGACCGCTCCAAACTGGTTACCCCTTCGGCCTCATCAGCGTCCCGACACAATATGGACTTCACGCAGCACCACACACCGCTTGTAATTCCAACGCTCTGGAACCAGCGGACTTCAGCCCCGACTCAGTGGGTACTAGCGGCATACATAAGTGTTCTCAAAATGAACGTCTGACGCCGTTTCACGAATAATAGAAGTAATCTGTATGCCGTCAACGCTAGATTACGACGAGAATTGTCGTGTGCAGCAGAAATGTCAGAATTAAAGAAGTTGCCTGGAGAGGCGTTAGAGCAATATAACGACAAGACGTATTAAGATGATTTCAGATCGCAGCTAAAGCATGATATCAATCGAATACTGTCGTTCCCGAGGCTCGCTCTCCAACAATCAGGTAAATCTATTTCTTTCGTTTATCCGCCGTCAAAGTGCTGTGGGCATATATTCAAGTTGTCCTAAATTCAGTATTACGATACTGAGAAGTACGTGTATATTGACCGAGTAAGGTTGATGTAATTCGCTAAGCGATATTTCAATAAGGTAGCTGACCATGTAAATCTTGAAATATTATTATAGATATATTAATGTACACTTTGTAAATTTTGCTGACACGTGAAGGTTGCAACTCTCGATCATATGTTTGTTTTGTATTCATTCTAATGTTATGTTTTTTATTGACCTAGATTATATTGATTATCTAGGAACTACTCCGCGATACTGACTTAATATGTAATGTTATAATTGTTAGTGAAATAGGTTATGTTTATAATCGTCAATTGTTGATATAATATGAAGTTGTCTGAATTTACTACCGTAAATTTTTTGGTGGGAAGTTATATTCCTGCGTCATAATATATTATTTACAGTAAAATACGGAAATGATACAGAGATGCTCGACCAGCACATTTCAGATATGTGCCGATTATCGAGCACGTAGGATTCCGGCTGTCATTTCCTTGTTGATATTAAGACGTGTTTATTGTGCAATGTAACGATAGATTTAGAATATATAACGTAGCTATAAGATCATATTTAAGAGATTCCATGTACATACCTTAGTACGTAAGGTTAGAATAATAGTACAGTTATTAATTAATAAACATGGCTCCGAAAGAATATACGATCATTGTTATTCGATATCCACCTATAAGTCGCCACAATCGTGGACCACTACGACGGACCAATCAAGAAGAAATAAGTTCGCTATAACAGACATAAGAAATGAAAGTTACAAATCAAATAATTATAGCCAACACTACAGCCGACGCGATCCAGGCATCTGAGCAGTCGCTAAAACGCGCGTTTCCGATACCGCGTTCGAACACAGAAAGTGGCGAATTATGCACCATGATGCGCGATTTTGATACCGCGATCGAACGCAGAAAGTCGCTAAAACGTGATGCAGTCGCAAAATTGCCGATCATCGATGCTAAAAGTAGCTAGTGTGCTGTGGCCCTTAATGAAATTCTATTTAAAAACTTCTTACGACTTTATTTATTTCCTTAGCACTTAATTTACAAAACCAAGTAAAGATGGCCCGGGTATTTAATTTATTTTAGAACTAGCTATCGCCAGTGGCTCCGCCAGCATATATCTCGATTATGGCAGTAAAAAGTAGCCTATGTATTATTCTGATATATAAGCTATATTCCTGTAAGGTTTCATCCAAATCCGTTCAGTAGCTTTTGCATGAAAGAGCAACAAACATACATTATTATCCTTCTTGTTGCCTACTTGAGTTGACGATATTCGTACAACGATCTTCATGTCAACAGAGTTTACGCTCGCTTACCCCGTAGCGTAACAACCAACAAAACACAATTCGACATCTTTTATAAAGAATACAAATGTGTGTCTATGCAATGTATGTGCATTTTTTTCAATATAATTTTAACAAAAAGGAACCGACTTCAATGAGAAACTATTCTGAGTACCCAAATCGTGACAATTGTGCCTGATATTTGAGAAGTTCCCTCGATTTCCTTGGAATCCCATCCTCAGATCCCGATATGGTGACGATGAGACCACCTGTAAGCTACGCCCATTCCAATGCAAATAGAATTGTTGAAATCGGTTCATAAACGACGAAATTATCGCTGAATATACATAAAAGAAAATAAAAAAATATTCCGACGAATTGAAAACCTCCTCCTTTTTTTTTAATTGGTTAATAAAAGTAGCTAAAATGATTCTAGTCTGCCTGATGGAAATTTGTCACTGCTCTTGGAATCTACTCACGCTTTGCATCAGGCTCAGTAGAGTCACTTTGGTAAACAGACGACAGAAAGAAAGACTTATTACTTACGCTTTGATACGTTTTAGGTATTGAAATTACTAATATAATTATAATTAATTTACATTCTATGCTATATCAAAGCTCTATTATAGATTTAGCTATGAGGAAACCCAGAGTATTTTACGGGTTTTCTGATAGTGTGGTATTTATTGTCAACAAACACTCACGTCACACACATACACACTCACACGCACGCTAACACACACCACGCAGACCATACACACGCACGCCCACCAACACAATACTCATTCCCATTCACTTCACTTCATAATACTTCTCCTTCCTAGCTTTATTCCCAATATTATTCTGGTTCAGCTACTAGTTCAACCGGTTTTACCTGAATATCAGTTTTTCCACGGAGCGACTTTCATCGAACGTTGAACTAGTTGTCAGAAAATTTGAGGGCACTGATTTCTTAATAACGATTGCCATAGATGTTCATGACAATCGGGACCGAAGGCCTTACGTGCTCTCCGAAGCACGGGCGTGAAATACCGCCAAACTTCCAAACTCCGGGCAAAAGGAAAATCCTAAAAAAAAACCAACAACACTTTTATGGCCCAACCCGGGATTTGAACCCGAGACCTCTTGATTAGCAGTCGCTTACGCTATCCACTAGACCAACGAGGCAGTTTCATATAGGTACCTAGTTCAAATACCAGTCTCTCACACAGAGCCAGTCGTAACTCGATGTAGAAACATATTTTAGATAATTACTTGTATTCATATATGTGTGAGATAGAGCAATGAAAAGTATTATTATTACTATGTATAAAATCCCACATAAATTCTAAACATGTTATTGAGATTGTTGAGCAACTTACTTGCATTATTAAAATGATATTATTATATACTTATACGTAAAATGCAAAACCCTTTAGTACCAAGTAAGATACTGCACTTACTTGAATACGTTGTAAGAGTAAAAAGGTTTATTTCTGCTCTAATGAGATTATATGTGAAGCCTTTTGAGCATAAGAGCTAAGACAAAAGAGTTTGAACAAACACACAAGGGGTAGAAGCAACTAAATTGCTTTATAATCAAACAAGTTGGATAAGTGCCTATGATGTTTAAAATTGTTTAATAAAAGAATAAAATTTTACAGTAAATAAAGTTCTATAAAAGTACCTTTAAGGATGAAGTTTTTAAAACTACAAACTCCCATTTTAATCTGTCATCTAAAAAGTCTATCTATTTAATAACAGTGTCAAGTTTCGTCAACTAAATAAAATAAGGCCAATGAATAAGAAAAAAATAAGACGAAAACACCTTTCAGTGCCATCTTATGAAGGTAAACTAAACTACTTAGTAACTTCTAATCCTATATCGCGATATGAAAGTTTTCATGCCGATTAGCATATATATGAGTTCTCAACAATAACGCATTTGTATGGATTACAAATATAAACGCAAGAGAAGACGCATCAAAGTAAAATTACATGCCTAATAATATGTCGAAAGCCACCATCAATATTGTAATATACATTATAATCAAATCATCATAATTAAGTAACGTGGTATACTGAATCTTGGTAATTACGTTATGGACTGACTCCAGAAGGAAATTGATGGTAGACACTGTAATGACGTATTAAATATTAATACGTTATGTAAATTGGACCATCCTCCACAAGACAAACTACGCAGAATAACATCGCTGTAAAGAGAAGGAAAACTTATAACAGACGCTATACCAACCCGTATGGCCAGCGTGATATGGTATAATATTGTATATTAGAAGGAGTATAAAATAAAAATACAGCCAGCAGTAAGTGGTAACCGGGGATTTCCGGATAGATAAAAAAAGAATAGAGAGGTTGAAAAAAAAAACAACCAATAAATTTAGAAACAAGAAATAGTTTAAAAACTTTGACCCGACTACATAAAATCGTCTGGGCCGTTAATATAACTCTATTGACACCTTATTCCAAAAAAACCGTTCAGTAGGTTGGGCGCTTCGATGGATCATACCTATGCATAGGTTTATGACTACTAAAACTATTTCACTTCCTCTTGCCTTTCCCGTAGTAGGTAGTAATTATTTTTTTATTTTTCTTCTGTCCAAATGTCCATTCAAAGGTAGCCTGGAAGAGATTGCTTTTAGCAATAAAGGCCGACCATTATACATATAGAAACTGTAAGAACTGTATAGTGGCTGCAATAAAGCATACTCTATTCTTTTCTAATTGTATTAGTCACTAGCTGAGCCCCGCGGTGCTACACGCGTTTGATGTTGTAACCGCGGGCAACGCCGCGGGGCGAAAATAGTCTATAAAAAGTAGCCTAAGTTACTCCTTATATCATCAGCTATCTGCCAGTGAAAGTCCCGTCGAAATCGGTCCAGCCGTTTTAAAGATTACCCGGAACAGACAGACAGACAGTACCGTGTATACATAAATTTATTAAAAAAGCGGCCAAGTGCGAGTCGGACTCGCCCATGAAGGGTTCCGTATCAACAAGTAGCATCATATAAAAGTTCTTGTAGTTCGTTGTAACTTTGATCGATGTTCTTATAATAGTGTATTGATTAAATGAAAGGTAAATTGCAGTTTACGATTTATGACGTATTAAAAAAAAAAGCGGCCAAGTGCGAGTCGGACTCGCCCATGAAGGGTTCCGTATCAGCAAGTAACATCATATAAAAGTTCTTGTAGTTCGTTGTAACTTTCATCGATGTTTTTATACTAGTGTATTGATTGGATGAAAGGTAAATTGCGTGTTACGATTTGTGACGTATTAAAAAAAAACTACACACTAGATCTCGTTCAAACCAATTTTCGTTGGTAGTTTGCATGGTAATGTACAACATATATTTTTTTTAGTTTTATCACTCTCTTATTTTAGAAGTTAGAGGGGGGGGGACACACATTTTTCCACTTTGGAAGTGTCTCTCGCGCAAACTATTCAGTTTAGAAAAAAATGATGTTAGAAACCTCAATATCATTTTTGAACACCTATCCATAGATACCCCACACGTATAGGTTTGATGAAAAAAAAATTTTTTAGTTTCAGTTCCAAGTATGGGGACCCCCAAAATGTATTGTTTTTTTCTATTTTTATGTAAAAATCCTAATGCGGTTCACAGAATACATCGACTGACCAAATTTCAACAGTATAGCTCTTATAGTTTTGGAAATAATTGGCTGTGACATACGGACGGACAGACAGACAGACAGACAGACAGACTTGACGAATCTATAAGGGTTCCGTTTTTTTCCCATTTGGCTACGGAACCCTAAAAAACTACTAACTAGATCTCGTTCAAATCAATTTTCGTTGGTAGTTTGCATAGTATTGTACAACATATATTTTTTTTAGTTTTATAGCTCTCTTATTTTAGAAGTTACAGGGGGGGACACACATTTTTCCACTTTGGAAGTATCTCCCGCGCAAACTATTCAGTTTAGAAAAAAAATATATTAGAAACCTCAACATCATTTTTGAATACCTATCCATAGATATCCACACGTATGGGTTCGATGAAAAAAAATTTTTTGAGTTTCAGTTCCAAGTATGGGGACCCCCAAAATGTATTGTTTTTTTTCTATTTTTATGTGAAAATCTTAATGCGGTTCACAGATTACATCTACTTACCAAGTTTCAAAAGTATAGCTCTTATGGTTTCCGAAAAAAGTGGCTGTGACATACGGACGGACAGACAGACAGACATGACGAATCTATAAGGGTTCCGTTTTTTGCCATTTGGCTACGGAACCCTAAAATCATAGGTAGTAGAGCCACGCTGATTTCAGCACGAATGGGCCGGCTCGACCCGGCCAGTACTACCCTCACACAGAAGACCGTCCTAATAATGACAGCATTCTTGCTGTCGTATTTCGTTGGTGAGTGTGAGACCGGAGGCCCAATCATTCTGCATCATTCTCCCGCCCTTCGAAGGCCGGGAGAATGATGCAGAATAATCAAACCAGGCTGCCATGGTAGGGGTCACCATGCTACATTGTCTACCCTCACAATAAGCATGGTGACCCCTACTCCTGGATTCTACTCATGCTTTCCATCAGGCAGAGTAGAGTCACTTTGGCAGGCTTAAATATAAAAAAATAAAAAAATAAAAAAAAAAAAAAATAAGCGGTTATTTTAATATTACAAACAGACACTCCAATTTTATTTATTTGTATGTATGTATAGATAGCGACAGGAAACATTACCGTCACTGCTAAGTAATTTACTCGAATGTAGACAAATTGAATTATCAGCTTACATCATAGAACGTGGTGTCTTAAGTATATTTTCGGTTATTAACTGTATTTCAAT
Source organism: Phragmatobia fuliginosa (assembly GCA_932526445.1). NCBI lineage: Eukaryota > Metazoa > Arthropoda > Insecta > Lepidoptera > Erebidae > Phragmatobia > Phragmatobia fuliginosa. The sequence goes on along the minus strand of OW052058.1, from coordinate 3,940,705 downwards.
AAACATTACGGCTGTGATAGGTTGTTTACCAATGTGCTGAGGTATTGGAAGACTATTTCTGTATAGTATTTATTTAGTTAAGTGCTATATGTATAGTTTAGTGATTCTTACAGCTATAGCTATGCCTTATATATCAGAATAACACATTGGCTAGTGTTTAGTGATTCTTACAGCTATAGCTATGCCTTATATATCAGAATAACACATTGGCTAGTGTTTAGTGATTCTTACAGCTATAGCTATGCCTTATATATCAGAATAACACATTGGCTAGTGTTTAGTGATTCTTACAGCTATAGCTATGCCTTATATATCAGAATAACACATTGGCTAGTGTTTAGTGATTCTTACAGCTATAGCTATGCCTTATATATCAGAATAACACATTGGCTAGTGTTTAGTGATTCTTACAGCTATAGCTATGCCTTATATATCAGAATAACACATTGGCTACTCTTTACTGCAATAATCGAGATACACGCGGGCGGAGCTTTGTCATAAATAAACATAACAATTGTCTTGACAGCTGTTTTAAAAACAACCCACTGAATGCTTGTTGTTTATCGATTTTTACTATAAAGGTAAAAATTTTAGCCTTTCTTTAAAGAAGGATAACCTGCTTTAACCGTTGTCTTATAAGCCGGATTATGCTGCAGGATTATGCTTTTGAGAAAATACACAAGTAAACACTTAGATCACAACATTCAATTTCAAATCACTTATTTAATTAATGAATCAGGTCCTCCTATGTGTCCCTACGAAGTGTGGATGAATCCTAAATGATTCAATGAAATCTCAAAAAGAAGAAGTGCTTTATAAGTAACACTCACATCTTTCTCCTTGGCGTAGTATAAAGTGCGTCCACGCAGTCGGAAGTAGCGCCGCTGCCATCGCTGGAAGCTGCGCGTCTGCTTCATCAGGAAACCCTCCTTGACCACGGGCTATGAACAAAGGAAAAGGAAATATTAGTCATAAAGTTCTTAAAGCCAATTTCACCTGGACCATTATTATCAACAACCTATGTCCTACTGCTGGGCCCGGGGCTCCTCTCAGGAAAGGGTTACGACCATACGTCCCCTGGCTAGCCGAGTGCGGGTTGGGGACTGGCAAACGTAATCTTGCCGTTGGATATTTTTAAGCCGCCCATAGGCCTTAAACGATGCTTCCCGACTACTACCTTATGGTAACAACCGGGACGGACTGCTTAACGTAACCTCACGAAAACGCTCATAATATATAATGTCACAAACAGTCACTCATCTAAGTACTGATCGCGCCGTCATCGCTTTCCCTCGGTGATTGTAACCATTTCATTATTGCGAGGACCATTATTACGTAACTATTCAACTATTAATGCTTCAACTGTTTTTAGTCACACAGTCACGCGAGCGGTACAACCCGTTCGAAACGTCGGAAAGTAGAAGGTATCGTAACCTTTTTAATTTTAGGGTGAATAAGTCCAGTAAAAAAGAAGAGTATGTATCAATGCTTCATTCGTTAAAATCGGATCAACCACTACGGTGAAACTAACAAACATGCATGGACCGCTAAAAAATTCAAAAGTAAGAGTAAAGCTGCTTTTTGACTTCACCGCAGTTAGATAAAAAGGCGAGGAGAATATTTTTTGTGATTTAATAACCTATTAGCAAAACTGAACTTATATTTTTTTATGGTCCAGGAGCATCTATTGTAAATTACGACTACTATTGGTCATTGAAACCTGTAATTCGAAAGCCGTGAGTGTGTTATTGGTCTTTGATCGAGAAGTGTTCTTTTTTTAAAGGTGTGAAGATATCGTTTTGAAAATACCGCAAGCCAGCGTTTGTTTCAATGATATATGTAAGTGATCATGCAAATCAAATAGTTTCGGGTAAAGAGCACAACGTTTGGTGACCATTACCGATACAATGGGGATGGAAGTTTGACGCATGGAATTATAGTGGAAATCTGTTGTGAGATGACTGATGAAATTTCTGACAATTATCCGATAACGGCCTCCGGAAACCGAGAGAATAATGCAAAATAATCAGGCCTCCGGTCTTACACCCACCAACGAAATACGACAGCACGAATGTTGTCATTACTAGCACAGAATATGTAATAGTACCAGTACAGAAGACTCACTCCGAAAAGTAAATTAAAGTTATAGATACCCTCGGTGTCAAAAGATTAAGTTCAATTCAGATCGCACAGCGCCGAATCACTACGATTATATTTACCTACAATTGCGTCTCTTTCTATCGTGTAACTCTGAACTGTTCTGACGATGTCTATTCGACCGGCGTGTCTGAGCCGGCAGGCAGCTGGCCGACTATACCTAAACTGCCGAGTGACACCCCCCTGTTACTAGGTTGGTTTTTTATGTGAGGCTAGTACTGCCCCGGTCGAACCGGCCCATTCGTGCTCAAATCGGCGTGGCTTTATTACCTCTAAAATAAATACAACAAGCTATATACGTGGTAAATCTGATGGTTTTTGCTATGTCATTTACTCTCACTCACTAATAATAACTGCATTCATGACTAATGCTCCGGGCCTTCCCAGTACTAAAATTATACTGGGAAATTTTGGTAGTGTACATATTATACAACGTTTATTTCCATACTGACAAAATTACAAAAATCTTAGTCAACTATTTAAATTTACTCTTTAGAAGGACAAATTACAAAAATATCAGTTCAAACAGAAATGTCTAGGTGGGTATATTGGAAGGCTTCTGATAAATAAAAAATAATAAATCTCCTTTTCTCCAATTTTAATAGCATTAAATGTTCAATTAAAGTACGTGTGTAAGTAAAAAAGTGCGAGTGCGAGTCGAACTCGCCTATGAAGGGTTCCGTAGCAGCAAGTAACATCATATAAAAGTTTTTGTAGTTCGTTGTTACTTTCATCGATGTTTTAATAGTGTTTTGATCGAAAGAAATTTAAATTGCGGTTTATGATTTATGACGTACTAGCTGACCCCGCGAACTTCGTACCGCCAATTCAACGTCACTCAATGGCTGTGAATGACATTGACATTCGTTACGCGCGTTTTTTTAAATATGCAAAATTAAATGTATATTTTTCAATATTTCTGAGAGATTTTCTTAATATTTTTTTCCGTAAGAACCTTCGCCTAATAATAACAAATACAACAAAAAAAGAATTAGTCAAATCGGTCCAGCCATTCACGCGTGATGCCGTGACCAAGGAAAACGGGTTTCATTTTTATATATATAGATTCCAAAAAAACTACTTACTAGATCTTGTTCAAACCAATTTTCGTTGGAAGTTTGCATGGTAATGTACATCATATATATTTTTTTTAGTTTTATCATTCTCTTATTTTAGAAGTTACAGGGGAGGGGACACACATTTTATACCTTTGGAAGTGTCTCTCGCGCCAACTATTCAGTTTAGAAAAATATTATATTAGAAACCTCAATATCATTTTTGAAGACCTATCCATAGGTCTATCCTATCCTATCCATTCATTCTACACGTATGGTTTTAATGAAAAAAAAATTTTTGAGCTTCAGTTCTTAGTATGGGGACCCCTAAAATTTATTGTATTTTTTTCTATTTTTGTGGAAAAATATTAATGCGGTTCACAGAATACATCTACTGACCAAGTTTCAATAGTATAGCTCTTGTAGTTCCGGAAAAAAGTGGCTGTGACATACGGAAGGACAGACAGACAGACAGACAAACAGACGTGACGATTCTATAAGGGTTCCGTTTTTTGCCATTAGGCAACGGAACCCCAAAAATACCTTTAAGGCAATATTGATGCAGAATTTAGAACTTGTTTTCTTCAGTTCAAATAGAATAAAAACAATTTACGTGCATATTTTACACTTGAAATATTAGATATTTATACGAGTAATGAACTGATGTAGAGAAATAAATAATAAACCTTTATAGTAATAAAAATATTTAGACAATATGTTATTAAAACTGTAACCATACATTGTCAAAAATTAGGTAAAATACTTGACAGATTTATGAAGCAACGAAGAAGATTAAATTCGATTCGAAAAACCATCTTCAGACTGTCCAGAAAATTGAAATTTTATTGGCGACAAAATTTTGTATTAAACACATGGTGGCAGATTAAGAATACAGAGTGTCACGACCTTTATTCATTCCATGGGTATCGTAAGAGGCGACTAATGGGGCCAATTACGCAGGTCAACATCACTACAAAGAGAAGAAACCCTTGAAACCAACCCTATTGGTATAGGGTTTATTTCAAGTACTCCGTCAGTCTTGGCTAGCGTAGTATAATGTTTAAGGGCTACAGCACACTAGCTACTTTTAGCATCGGCGATCGGCGATTTAGCGACTGCATCGATGCTACATCGCGTTTTAGCGACTTCCAGCGTTCGATCGCGGTATCGGAAACGCGCGTTTTATCGACTGCTCAGATGCCAAATCGATGCTATCGGCATCCGAATGTGTGCGGAGAGTAGCGTTCAGCTGCTGTGTCGCGCTTCTAAAAAGCGATTCAATCTCCGCGTTTGGCGTTTTTAAGTGTGCGACGTAGAGCGTTCGGTCGCCGTATTTAGCTTCTAAAAAGCGACTAGTTGCCGATCGCCGATGGTAAAAGTAGCTAGTGTGCTGTGGCCCTAAACCTTCTTTCTTTTTATTTGTTGATGTGATGTACACTAGAACGAAAAATTCGTTCTTTACTTTTTTTAACTGCCTTGGTGGCGCAGTGATAGTGTATGCGACTAATGTGCTTCAGGACTCAGGTTCGATTCCCGGGTAGGACCAAAATGTTTATGTGTTCTGCAAATGTTTGTTTCAGAGTTTGGGTATTTTCTATGTATGATATGTATGTATTTACAAAAAAAAAAGTATGTTTGCGTATTTGTATCAGTTGTCTAGTACTCATAATATAAGCTATGCTTAGTTTGGGACTAGAGGGCGTTGTTTGTAAGTGGTCCGAAATATTTATAATTTCAATGTGAACGGGTAAATTAACGTTTAAAAAGTTTTTATTACAATTATGCTGGTTTTTAAGATTCATACGATGTAAATCTTTTTGAAAACCGTTCAAGAAAAAGATTTTAAAGTATTACTTAAACAACGCTGTGAAATTATTAACTTCAACCTTGTCCATTCTAATCGCTTTTCAGCTATATCTTTTAAAACGTTTTTTAACTTTCTCATTTCAATCATAATTTTCCACTTTGAATCTATACTACAGTTAGAGAATGTTATGGTAATAAGTTTTAAGATTCTGTAACCAAAGCGATGTTTGCTTTGAACTCCTTTAAAATATGTTTTTCAGTAAGTAAATGTTGAGAGCAGATAAGGAATTTGACGAAATCCAACCATTTTATTTAAATTTTCTTTACCATAAGGCATTCCTTCATGTCTATCAGTGTCAAATTGCAATTTTCATGAAGTCCTATTTTTTAATCCACGTATTTGTTAGAGCTACGCTCTGGAAGGAATGCACCAATTTTGATGAGGACTTTCGCTGGTGTTGTAAGGAGTCCTTTAAGTTACTATTTCAGAAAAATCGTAAATAATTAACATCATCATCATCAACAGCCTTCAACAGTCCACTGCTGGACATAGGCCTCTCCTTAGAAAGGAGGTTTTGGCCTACTATACCACACTGGCCAGACGGGTTAGTATAGGGTTGGTTTCAAGTTTTCCTTCTCTTTGAATTGATGTTGTCTTACGTAGTTCATCCCTTAGTTTCCTTTTATGACACCCGCGGGATGAATAGGGGTGGTGACACTCTGTATTCTTAATTCGTCACCACACGGATAGTTATACACGGATAATTAACACGAATATAAAACAATATCCAATTGAAAATCGATAGAACCCGAGGGTGAAACCGCGGGACGCAGGAGGTAGTATATGAATATTTCTTTTTCAACAACCCATAACGTCTTATTGCCGGGCTCGAGTATTCCTCAAGAAGAGGGTCAAAGCCATATGTGGTGACATACAGACAGACAACGTTATGGCTATGTAATCTTACCGTTGGACGTTTTTAAGCCGCCCGAAGACCTACTAAGCTTCACGACTGTTATCCTATGATAGCAACCAGGACAGACTGCTTAACGTGACCTCCGAATCATGGAGACTCAACGACGAGATGATCATGCATCTAACGAACACCCATTCTACTGACCACGCCGTTGTTTACTAAACCTCAGTGATTGTTTCTAACCCTCTAAAGCAAATAAGCCTTTACAAATTTAGAAGTCTCATAAACATTTTACACGAATGATAAATACAGTCAGTGAGTCAAACGTTAGTCTCGAGGACAATAATTTAACAAAAGCAGTCGAGCGGAGTTCTGTTGGCAATGATTAAGTCGCCCGTTGGCTATTCATCAAGTTTTTAATCATTCTACAAAGGACTTGGAATACATAATTAACTAGATTATGACCTGACGACAAGTAACACTACGAGTGCTGACGATCCTTACTAATTCTTGCTAATATTATAAATGCGAATATAACTGTTTATCTGTCTGTAGCGCCAAAATTAATAAACGGATTGAGAAAAGTCTAGAACCTTAGAAAAAAAATTGGCTACTTTTTACCGCGATAACCAAGATACACAATATTTAATCTGTCTAGCATCAACCATTTGGGCGATAGGTCGAGGACAGACGGTTCCGAGGCGTTTACTACGGAACCCTAAAAAGAAGTTTTTCAAGTAAGCTTATTTCATCAGTTAGGTCTCTATAACTCCTGAATTAACAAAGCTATCTAAGCCGTTATATTTTTCCTTTAAAGTTCATCACATTGATTACCATTTCATTTTTTTTTAGATTTTTTGAGTCAGCCCTTTAGCTTTAAGGGGGGACGCTCTGTTTTTGCAAAAAAAAAATCTTTAAAGTTAAACATCCCCACTCTACGTGTAGGGGAGGTACCATATAATCAAAAAATTTTTCATGATTTTATTAAAGCACTCGGTGTAAGTGATAGAAACACATATCCATGCTAAGTTTCATCTTTTTAGCACTAACCGTTTCGTTGGTAAGTCGAGAACAGACGGACGGACATAACGAATCTATAAGGGTTCCGAGTCATAAACTGCGGAACCCCAAAAAATTGAGTTAGATATGTATTTATTGTGTCCATATATTAAATTTATAAACGAATAAAGATGACCCACGCAACACCTTCTGCGTCTCCTATTGCCCAAAACGTGATGTCGTTACAGCGTGAATAAATTTATTATGAACTACAAGTTTTATATAATACCAGTTCTAAGGGCCACAGCTCACTAGCTACTTTTAGCATCGGCGATCGGCAACTAGTCGCTTTTTAGAAGCTAAATACGGCGACCGAACGCTCTACACCGTACATTTAAAAACGCCAAACGCGGAGATTGAGTCGCTTTTTACACAGCAGCTGAACGCTACTCTTCGCACACATTCGGATGCCGGTAGCATCGATATGGCATTTGAGCAGTCGCTAAAACGCGCGTTTCCGATACCGCGATCGAACGCAGGAAGTCGCTAAAACGCGATGCAGCATCGATGCAGTCGCCAAATCGCCGATCGCCGATGTTAAAAGTAGCTAGTCTGCTGTAGCCCTAAGTAGTGAAATGTCGTTTCAATCTCCTGTGACTTTTAAATTCAATGGAAATCTCCCCTATTTTCAAGAAAACTCGCACAAAATACTCCATCTGTATCTAACGAATGCAGGTTTTCCGAAAGTCAATAGAATATTACAGATTTCTAAAGAACTCGTAGTATTTCAGCAAGAATATTACAGGAAAGTGCACCCGAGTAATGGTTTCTCTATATAACATTTATTTACTGTGAAGTTCGAGTGAAGTAAACAGGCATGAAGAGAAAGCAAACAGTTTCTCATTCCCAAAGGGTTTCTGAACCCTGTACTGTGTTTGTCTATTTTAACGTTCTCTTCAGCGAAATTCTGAATATGTAGAATCTTTGTATTGTCGACACACGATACGAGAGAATGGTTTTGTTTGATAATAATAATAGATATTTCGGACGAATTACACACAACATCATCGAGTGCCATACTAAGCAGAGCTTGTGCTATGGGTACTAGACAACTGGCCGCAGGTGGACGGGACGGTTTTCCCTCCACCCGCATTATTGGGCCAGCCGCGAGGGGGCGGCGTCGGTGTGCGCCGGACGCCGCCTAAGAGAGGGTCGTCGTACCGAGACGGTGCCCGCATCAGGAGCGAGCAGGCGCTGGAGAAGTTCAGAAGGAGATCCCACCCTGGACTTTTTCTCCTCCTAAACGGAGAAGCGCGGAGAGGGCATACTGTGTGGTTTTTAGTCGGTTCAAGTCCGACACACCACCCCGCCGTAACCCCCGGTGGGGTGACGGTCCATGATGATTTTCCACACATAAAAAAAAAGAAAAATAAGTACTAGACAACTGATTTAAGTACATAAATATACTTTTTTTCGTGAATAAATATATATTTTATTATTTATACATAGAAAACACCTAAACCCCGAAAGATCCTACCAACATTTGGTCCGACCCGGGAATCGAATCCGAAACCTATTGATCAGCAGCTGCTTAGGCTAACCACTAGACCAACAAGGCAGTTAAGTACACGTATGTCTTGTCACATGATTGTAAATATGAGTAAAATATTTAGTGTTTGCTTGTATTATTTTACATACTGATCTAACCAGGACGGTATTACCTTCACAGAAGACCAACCTCAAACGATAGGATTCGTGCTTATATATATGTCGTTGGAGAATGTGAGATCTAAAGCCAAATGACGTAGAAACATAGTAGTCATTGAAATGACAACTCTGCCTGATTTTCATCAGTCAGTCGACTTAAATATATGTAAAAATGTATACTAACGTTTAAGAAATATTCCGTACTAGTCAATATATACTAAAAAGCGGCCAAGTGCGAGTCGGACTCACTCATGAAGGGTTCCGTATCAGCAAGTATCATCAAATCAAATCAAATCAAATCAAACCATTTTATTTCAAATAAACCATACAACGGCACTTTTGAAACGTCAAGTAGTCAGTCAGTAGTCAGTCGTGAAGCTAATCGTCTGTTCCAATTCGTAGATCCTATGGAGAAGAACAGACAAGAAACTCCATGGACACTCTTTTCCGTTTTTACAATTTTTGGCTACATTGTTTAAGGCATTTTATTAAATGTGAGGACAATGTAACGATGCTGATATTTACACATGTAGTGTCCAAAAACAATTAAACAATAAATAGAAGTTGTGAGATGACCAGCCCCGACTGGCGGCGCCCGTATCACGAGCATGACCCATGCACCAGCCATCGTCCAGTTCAACCATATCGTAGGGAGCCGAACGACCCGCTACACACGCCACCGCCAGCAGGACTTTTGAGCGAGCATGACATACTCACAACCGCCAGTCAACAAACTTATGCTACCAGTGACTACAAAGTGCTCACATGTACAATTCAAAATGTTCGCAGTTATACAATAATAAAAACCATTTATAATTATGCTACTCTCTAAGAATGCGATAAATATTTGGATCATGTCAATAAAAAGTAATTTATTATGCAATAATGATAGTACAAAAAATAATAATAATAATATAATGTCAAACAAGATACAATTAAAATATCAATAATCCATGTCGGAAATATGGATATCCAATGTCAAAAAAAAAAATTGAAATAGATGAATGTCAATTATTATGATAAAATTAACATATGTCAAAAATACAAACTAACTTCTAAATAATTTGAGAATTAATCATGTGGCTGTGGAGCAGGACCAGCATTAAGCCAAGCATTCTTGTCGGCAATGTAATCCTCTAATTTGTAATATGCTTGCTTACATAGTGTGCGTTTTACAACATTTTTAAAAGGTTTTTTTTTTTTTTTTTTTTTTTTATTGTTGTAATGGAATAGGCGTTTGTCTTCCATCTCACCTGTTTCTCTGTTAAATCATCATATAAAAGTTCTTGTAGTTCGTTGTAACTTTGATCGATGTTTTAATAATAGTGTATTGATTGATTGAAAGGAAAATTGTGGTTTACTATTTATGACGTATAAAAAATACTACTTACTAGATCTCGTTCAATCCAATTTTCGTTGGAAGTTTGCATAGTAATGTACATCATATACTTTTTTTTAGTTTTATTACTCCTTTATCAGTTGTCTAGTACCCACAACACAAGCTCTGCTTAGCATATTTATTTTATTATTTATTTTTATTTTAGAAGTTACGGGGGGGGGGACATTTTACCACTTTGGAAGTGGCTCTCGCGCAAACTATTCAGTTTAGGAAAAAACGATATTAAAAAACTTCAATATCATTTTTGAAGACCTATCCATAGACGTATGGGTTTGACGAAAAAAAATTTTTTGAGTTTCAGTACCAAGTATTATTAGTTTTTAGTATATGATGTTGAGGTTACCTTTTTTTTCTAAACTGAATAGTTTGCGCGAGCGACACTTTCAAAGTGGAAAAATGTGTCCCCCCCCTGTAACTTCTTAATAAGAGAGCTTTTTTTGTTATATCGCATAGGATAATTATCAATATCTTGAATTTCTTTGATAATGATAAATGATTTTATTATACGAACTGTTACATCCCTATTTAGTCTGTCACATCACTATTTGTTAAAGTAAAATGCTGACTTGGAATTATTGCTGGTTTATTCGAATACAATAATAAAAATCAGCAATAATTATGCTATAAATACGCAAGACTTTCCTAAATTCGTTCAGTTGGTTGTTCTTTAGCTCAACTGCTCCCCAGCTACGGACCTGGTTCTTGCCTGCCGGCTGGCTATCAGTGAAAGCTAAGAATACACTCCGGGCCAATCTGCCCTTCGCTAGGGCTATCCGCGCTGTTATAATCCAAGTCGCGTATAAGTTTTAAGTATAAGTAGAAATTCTGTGTCCGAACTTGTGTGTGAGTAAACTTTCAGTTATTAAAAAGTTGTCGAAATTTCAGTGCTGTGTTTTTAGGGTTCCGTAGCCAAATGGCAAAAAACGGAACCCTTATAGATTCGTCATGTCTGTCTGTCTGTCCGTCCGTATGTCAGTCACTTTTTTCCTAAACTATAAGAACTGTACTGTTGAAACTTGGTAAGTAAATGTATTCTGTGAACCGCGTTAAGATTTTTACACAAAAATAGAAAAAAAAAACAACAACAATAACTTTTGGGGTTCCCCATACATGGAACTGAAACTCGTTTTTTTTTTCATCAAACCCATACGTGTGGGGTATGGATAGGTCTTTGAAAATGATATTGAGGTTTCTAATATTATTTTTTTCTAAACTGAATAGTTTGCGCGAGAGACACTTCCAAAGTAGTAAAATGTGTGTCCCCCCCCCTGTAACTTCTAAAATAAGAGAGTGATAAAACTAAAAAAAATATAAGATGTACATTACCATGCAAACTTTCAGCGAAAATTGTTTTGAACGAGATCTACTAAGTAGTTTTTTTTTAATACGTCATAAATCGCAAAAAGCAATTTACCTTTCATTCAATCAATAAAACATCGATCAAAGTTACAACGAACTACAAGAACTTTTATATGATGTTACTTGCTTCTACGGAACCCTTCATGGGCGAGTCCAACTCGCACTTGGCCGCTTTTTTTATAAGTGCTGAATAGGACAATCTAACAGAACGCAAAAAGATAAGTGCACAGGATACCATTATTATTTAGCGTTGGTTCATAACCCATCATAAGGTTCATAGCCAGATTAGTGAGTGATTTCTTTTATAGTTTTCCAGCGTTATCAAGTAAGTGACTACCATTACCTAAGAATTTAATAACGTAGGAAAATAAAGTTTTTTACCTACCTACTACAAATTTATCATCATCATCATCATCAGCCTATCGCAGTCCACTGCTGGACATAGGCCTTTCCCATTGCACACCACTCTGATCGATTTAGGGCTTCTCGCATCCAGCTCCTGCCAGCCATCCTACGCAGGTCGTCACTCCACCTCGCCTGTGGGCGCCCTACACTACGTTTACCGAGACGCGGTCTCCACTCCAGAACTCTTCTGCCCCAACGGCTATCAGTTCTGCGGCTAATGTGGCCAGCCCACTGCCACTTCAGCTTGCTAATCCGGTGGGCTATGTCGATGACCTTAGTTCTCTGACGGATCACCTCATTCCTGATACCATCTCTCAGAGAAACGCCGAGCATAGCCCTTCCCGGCTATGCTCGGCGTTTCAAATTTATCTACATAGACAATTGTTTACGCAGGGTCACGCTTCATAAAGCTTGTTTTGTTTTTTATTTTAAAATAAATTGCAGTTTTATTAACCGACTTCAAAAAAAAGGAGGAGGTTCTCAATTCGTCGGAATCTTTATTTTTTTTTATGTATGTTCAGCGATAATTTCGTCGTTTATGAACCGATTTCAAAAAATATTTTTGCATTGAAATGGGCGTAGCTTACAGGTGGTTCAATCGTCACCATATCGAGATCTGATGATGGAATCCGAAGAAATCGACGGAACTCCTCAAATATCACAGGCAGAATTGTCGCGATTTGGGTACTCGGGATAGTTATTCATTGAAGTCGGTTCCTTTTTGTTAAAATTATTGATTTTATTTGTTTTTTGGTTTTCTAAATGAGATAATTAGTTTGTTAGGGTCCTAAGTTTTACTATGTGTATGTAACCAGAAAAATACAAAAAAGAACTTAGATAAATTGACATATTTTTTTCGCTAAACCTATCCAGTATCATGATCTGAATGCAACCCCCAAGTTTTCGATAGCAGTATTTTTACACCTTTATATTAGTAATCAGGGACCAAATATTATTCATGACAAATATGAATGTATCCTAAAATATGAATATTTCAGTACTCTGAATATAGTCAACCGTATTTTCCCTAAAAATGTGTATTTGAATTAAATCGCCGAACGTGTGTGTGATTATGAGTACGTGCGTATAGTCGATACGTATTGGTTTGACTTGATAACGAATTCTAATATCCATGTTGGATATTAAGATATCCTATCAAGAATCAAAGGAATTCCATTGTAAATTTCAGACGTGAAAGTTACGCGTTCTGTTGAACCGGTTGACAGACAGACAGTATTGCTTTCGAATTTTTTATATAAGTATCATTTATTAAAATGAGAATCATAATAAAAAAAAGTCTTCTTAGCTTTATAAAGTATATGACATAAATGTGTAAGAGAGACGAAATGGGTCTGTCGCAACATGAATAAATATTATATTATACGTTTTGTTTGCTTTGAATATCTGTTTTGAACCTCTACAATGTTTCATGTATGTAAGTTCTTCATGAATGGTCAATTGAAAGGTAATTATATTGTTTAACATTTTTGATCTCTGACAAATAGAAATCTCTTTGCTTGAAAATTTAGAATACGCAGTAACACCACCAGCACTAGCAGTGCCAAAATACTGCAAAGAAAAGGGAAATTTGAAACAAACCCTATACCAACAAGTCTGACCAACGAGGTATAGTAGACCAAAAATTCTTTTTTAGGGACCGTTCAGCGTTGAACAACTAATAGCTGTAGATGTGAAATGTAATTATATTTATGGTTCTGCCTGTACATACGGCTAAACTGTTTAGAAACGGGTCACCCTCGTGAGCCCATTACCAATTAGGATAATAATGGGGCTAAAAAGGCATTGAATGCGACGAACCGTACATTTAATAGCCTTTTCGCAGCTTCGTGGGGGATGTTCTAAATTCAGTTTATTGCTACATACCATTTACATAAGACTTTTAAACTAATCGGCTAATTAGTGTGAAAATATGTGCCCTAAATTGTGACTATAAAAAGTAAGTAGGTGTTACTCCTAGTTATTACGCCACTTATAGGAGGTCACAGCTAGGAACTCCAGTCACACAGTCCAGGACAGTCTGTTAATAGCTATCTGTTTATGGCGAGACGCTTAGTTTTAAGAATCATATTTGTGTAATTATATCGCAATAGTGTTTAAGGGTTGCGGAGGTCCAATGCCAGTCACTACGTGGAAAAACTGAATTTCAGGTAAAACCGGTTGAACTAGTAGCCGATCCCAAAATAAACTTGGGAATAATGGCTACGAGGATGAGTGTTTAAGTCGTTGGTGGCCTAATAACTAAAATTTAAAAAAAAAACTGTATTGCAAAAGAAAACCTCCTCACCTGCATACACTCGCACATTGCTCATTTAGACAAAGACAGAGGGCCTGACGGATCGGAAGAGTTCTGAACCTCTCCCGGTCACATACAATTATATACCTAATTTTTTTGCATACTATTACCCATTACACAAGAAAATATATACGTAGAAAACACCCATAATCCCAATCATATATCTTGCAGGTCATACAAACATTTGGACCGACCCAGCAATCGAACCCGAAACTTCAGTTCAGCAGTCGCATTCGCTACCACAGCACCACAGAGGTGGTCAATATTATATTTTATGATGTGATAAAATCCAACTGTTGGTGGCCAATGAAAGGTCACATTATCTTTTTCTCGATTTCAAAATATAAAAACGATGTTTGGAGATCGTGTTAATCAATTAATGTCACAGAATTTCTCCGTATTACTTGGCCGAGTGCCAGGCAATAAACATTGGTCGTTGTCAGGGTTGTCAAACGAGAGAATTTTGTTACACATCTTAAAAGTATTTATTTGTAAAATAAAAAAAAATCAATTTTTAAACGGAAAATTACCAATATATGACTGTCTCGGTGGTAGTGCGAATGCTGTACCTCAAGCGCTCGGGTTCAAATCCTGGGTTGGACCAAATGTTTGTTTGAACTACAGATATTTGTTTCGGAGTTGGGGTGTTTTTATGTATATTGTATTTATCAGTCAATCTGGCTGTCATAGTACAAGCTCTGCTTAGTTTGAAGCTATATGGCATTGTGTAACATGTCTGAAATATTTATTAATTAACATTTTATAAATTCTAATATGTACGTGCTGTAGTTCTGGGAAAACTAATATGGACGGACGTCGCGAGTCATCGCTGTGGGAGTGAACAAGATGGCGCTACTGGATCACCACTGAAGAGGGACGAGTGTATAGTGTCCCTCCAATACAAAGAGAGGATCCTCTGATCATGTGATCGTGCCTGGCCCCACTGCCCAACGGTTCATGTTTGGCAGTTGTGCAAATGCTAATCGGCGTGAGAATTTCTATTTCGTGTTTCAGGATTAATTTCTTTCTTCGGTAGATGTTGTTGTCGCATAATATCGCTTGCGCCGTATGTGGAAGTCGTCACACTAACTAGAATTCGCAAGGTCCATGAACCTGCCATGAATGCCTGTCATGAAGAAGCAGTTAAAACAAAAGAAATCAACAAAAAAAAAACAGGTTTACTATTTCTGAGTACATGTCTTATAAAAACTTATCTTTCAACTCGTTAACTATCTGCATTTGCAAATATTTATTTCCGAGTATGGATGTTTCCTTTAAATAGTGTATATGTATTTACAAAAAAGTCATCAGTCAGCCATCTAATAATGACAGTCCCGTCAAAATCAGTCCAGCTGTTCTAAAGATTACCCGGAAACAGATAGACAGATAAAAATTTAAAGTTTACTTTTTTTATGGATTAACTGTATAAACTTTCATATGCATTTAGTAAGTAACTGTTCATTAAAATTTCAGACACACTATTTTATTTAAGATAAGATAACTAGTACTTTTTGTTACGTGCCAGCCCTACCGACCATACACTTATGCGTTACTCCAGGCCGGTCGTTGCCCCCCCCAGTCGTGAAATAAGCCTACATCTATAGATACACATACAACGTAAAGGTGGCGTCTGCAGCTCTGAAATCGTAGTCGTTTTCAGAAGATCTTGTACAATTTCGCTTGTAAAGATTTAATATTGATTGTAGACTCAATTGTTCTGGAATATTTGTAGTCGTTGTCATAGATACATTTATGTCTGACGTTCTTCAATTAAATCGTAAAGTGGGTCAAGGATTATTCGATATTAATATCAGTGTTAGATGAAAGGTAAATTGAAATTCTGTCAAAATAACAATTTTTTATTGCGTTGGTATTTAATATATCAAAATTTATGAATAAGTAGCTTTTGTCCGCGATTTCACAAGCGTATATATCTGCTGTTGTATCAATAGGCTATTTTGATGTATAAGCTATATTTAATTTCTTGGTTTAGTTTTTTTTCACTCTTTTTTTATATTATAAGGTGCAAACGAGCAGACGGATCTCTTGATGGTAGGTGATTGACGCCGCCCATGGACACCCGAATTGCCGGTCTTTAAGATGGGAGTACGCTCTTTTTTTGAAGGTTAGAAGGTCGTATCGGTTCGGAAACACCGCAGGCGACAGTTCATTCCACAATTTAGATGTGCGAGTTTGAATATTAGTAACTCTCGCATTATGATATATTCCTGTGTCGCGAAGGACTATGCAAACAAAAAAGAAACGGACACAACGAACTCCCAGACTCAGAATAACAATTTGAGAATCACACAAAGCGTGATCCCGTGTAGAATTTGAACTTACAATACTGGCGCAATAGGAAGCGGCGAGGCGACCTCTTAATCCAGTTTCAATAATATAAATGTAAAGTTTCATTTAAATTCATCTAGCAGTTTTTAAATGAAAAAAAAAACATCCATACATTTTCATAAACTTTCGCATTTGTAATAGTAATATGATAGGAATATACAAATCTCATTATTTAGTTCGAAATGCGGCAATAGACTGCCGAAATGAAATGATAGTAGGTGAGATGTAGGTTTTTAATAAACCGTTCGAGATAGATTTGTTTTATGTCAAACGAACACACTTACCCTTAAATAATAAATAACTACCACTACCTACGACTTGAAAGTCATAAGACATATCAATGAACATTTTAAAAAATGACCGCGACAAAACACCGCTTTTCCGTGAGGCTGAGGACGAGAATTCTGATCTGTTAAATTCAAGTTACCTTGTTTTAAAATACAACTTTCGCAATAGTCAGAAGTTCTATGTCGCGAAGGACTTTGCAAGCATACATGAAACAGATTCATAGAATATCTTTACTCAGTATAACAATTTACGAATCATATAAAGTGGACATATCTTGAAGGATTGGAGCACTCAACACCTCGGCGCAGTAGTATAATAATATGTCACATATATGTCCCATACGTGCCGAAGCATCCATCTTCCACGGATATAGAACTTTGTTAGTTTGTAGTTCTACTATATGGACAATTAATGGCCCGTTTTTACCAACGTCCTCTAAATTTAGGGGGCCAATTATAAATAGTTAGGTTAGGTTACTGATATTATCTTTTTCACAAAATTTTTGGGGCCACCAAATAATAATACGATGATGACCATCAATTGGTCAGAGGAAAAATGCAACTAGGAAGTCCTACTAATGGTTGACGGAGAAAGAAGACTTTGGAATGCTGTTGACAACAGAAGAGGCAAAATGGTTGGCCATTTGATAAGAGAACCTTTTTTAAAACCACACTGCAAGAAAAGATAGTAGGAAAAAGAAAATGAGGAAGGCCTAGATTGGCGTATAAACAGTAAATAAAGAAGAAAGTAGGTCAGTCAAACGTATTGTAGAAAATAGACAGGGCCTGACCCTTAAATTGAGAAGAACGTTAGAGGGCTTCTGGTAAGGAGACGGCATAGTACAGTCGGTGTAAACGCGTATAAGACGAACTGAGGTACCCCTTTAAGAGGCCCATGGCTTGATATGCGTCATCTGTCAAATGCAAGTATCCTTACTTCAATCGTACAGCACGTGCTTAACACGTGCGGTATATCCCACAACATTACGAAGAAGTTTTTATTGTGCCTTATCTATATCAATTAAAGTTCCCAATATTTTATTTGGTAAAAAACTAGTTATTTATTTGTAGTTAACTGGACTTATTCGCGATAGAATTATTTAAAAAGGTTCTCATACCTTTTACTTTCCGACGTTTCAAACAGGTCGTGGTGATGGTTAGACTGTCAGGTAGTCTACCCGTGGCCACGAGCGATATAATCATCACCACCACCACCCATACCACCAACCTTGTTATATGCATGGAAAATTCTTGAAAAAACAAGAAAAGTAAACTTTTTTATTTCAAAATAAATATACAATTAGTAAATTATCCTTCAGGTATAGTAGCATCATTAAAAGTGATATTAAAGTTATCTAACATTTTTGTAAACGTTAATAATGAGATACATGTTCAGGTGGTAAGATTTTATTTTCAATCCTTTTATAACATTTTAGTGGAAAAATTCAATGAAACAAAATTTTCTTATGTAAGTCACAATTATTACTCAATCACATTTATCAGTTTTATCGCATTTCGGAACGCAGAGTGAGTGTACTGCGCTCGGAAAAATATTGTAACCATAACGATAATATTCGTCGAACTAGATCTTAGGTAACACATGCCCGCTGAGCATGGCTTAAAATATGCAAATGCATTTATGCAAATATGCAAATGCATATAATCCGGTCTCTACTCATTAGTATGTGTTGACATTTACTCAGATCAAAATGTACATTCCTATTAACATATGTAAATACATACGTTATACCATGAACATTGGAATGTACAATACTATACTTGCGTCTAGAACATTCTGCCATCTCATTGTGACGGATATCACGTACTTCTAAAATGCAAAAGGGTTTGTGGACATCCTGATTTCGAAAAGGATCGCATTCCAGTAAAGAACAGATTTAATGTAGAAAACCAGTCAAGTGCGTGTCAGCCCACTCTTCTTCTTCTTCTTAGCGTTTCGATGGCAAACGTAACGTGTCGGGAAAATTATATTTTTTCAGCCCAGAACGCGGCCACTTTGATGGCGTTATCGGTGGCAGCCATTAGGTCTTCCTGCGTGCAGGTGTCTGGGCACGCAGGGCACGATGGAAGATGGGACATTGTTTGGATTGCACCGCACAAACAGCTGAGATCATCACCGGCCGAAAATCCCCACCTAAACAGGTCTTCTTTGCTTCGACCAACTTGGGTCCGAAGTCTATTTAAAGACCTCCAGATTGGCCACGGTAGTTTATTTCCAGGCGGAAGGCTCTCAGCCGGTGCCACAAATGGATTCGGCAAGGACACCCCCTCTCTCCACTGTTTGCACCTTGCTTGGGACGGGTCCAAGGTCAGTGGGCCGACACATTGTGCAAAACTTTTGCGGCTCTTTAGTCTTTGTTGGGGTGGGGTGTGGCCGTACATGGGATGCCGCGGGTCATTCTCCATCCTAGTCCTCTCCGCTGAACTCGCCACAGCCCTCCGAATCCCCGGAGGTGCTATTCCGGCCAGTGGGTACAGCATCTTAACCGGGGTCGGTTTAAGACAACCCGTAATTATCCGGTAGGTTTCGTTTAGTGCTGCGTCCACTAGCCTTGTGTGAGCGGATCGGCTTCATACGGGGCAAGCGAATTCTCCAGCAGAGAATGCCAGTGCCAGACCAGATGTCCTCATTACCCGCGGCGAGGCGCCCCAGTTGGTGGTACGTAGTCGCTGGAGTAAGTTGTTACGGGCGTGTACCTTTTTTTTTAGATATTCGCAGTTTTTCCTGTATGTGAGAGACCTGTCCAAGATGATACCCAGGTACTTTGGATGGTGGTTGTGGATAATAGGTTCGCCCCGCCAGATGATGTTGAGCTTTCGATTCGCCTGGTTGTTTCGAAGGTGAAATGCACAAGACTCGGTTTTTGATGGGTTTGGTCTTAGTGATTTGTCCTCGTAGTACCGATCCAAGTTGCGGAGAGCCGCACCGAGGCTGACCTCCACCTCCTCAGCCCACTCATAGAATAAGGTTTCGTAGTCACGTGCATTAAAAATAGTGTTCCATTGTTACGTTTACTTATTTTTTCGTTATTTTTTACGAAGTTCCCGAAGTAAACGTATTTTACAAGTTGTGCCTTTGTAACTCCTAAACTAACAATTTGATCTAAGCCGCTATAGTTTTCCTTCAAAGTTCATTACCTGGACTACCATCATATTTTTTTTTAGATTTTCAATACAATTTAGTTTTTAGAGGGAGAACATCATCCCTTCCACTTTAAATGTAGGAGTGGTACCCTAAATAAAAATATTTTCTGTGATTGAATTTTAGAACTTTTTCGAGGTTATAATAGCACATATTCATGCAAAGTTTCATTTTTCTAATAAAGCACTAACCGTTGAACGCTAAGTTGATGACGGACATGATGAAACTATGAGGGTTCCGAGTCATGACCTACGGATCCCTAAAAATGAGTATAAAAAATCGGATATGTTAGTAAACTACAGGTATTTTATTCTTGACGAAGATTCCGGTCATGAATACAAAAGAGTAAAATGAGAGAAGAAAGTTAGATAAAAATATAAAAATAGAGATATGAAAAAATGAAAAATAAGAAGTCAGCGCTCGAACATAGAAGCTCTGTGAATATACAGTCATTTTACTTAGACATATTAAGCAAACAGACAATCATACTTGCAAATATTGAAAAGAAACGATTTTGACAAGGCAAATTTTTCAGAGTTCTGCATTCAGGTTGAAATAACACACATCACCCCAGTCAATTATAAAAATAAATTTAGTTTTAAGAGAATGGATATTTTATTGGTAAGTGGGTTTACAGAATAAAACCATCAGCAAATAAAACTAAAAGCAATATGACGGGTGTCGTTTCCTTCCAACACAAAGGGAGGATCCTCCGACCAGGCAAGGTGCTCATGCCTGGCGGGCCACTGCCCAACGGCTACTGTTGGGATGTTGTTTATGCTAATCAGCGCGGGAATTTCTCAATCGCGATTCAGGATTTGTAGTTACTCCGTTTAGTTCAATCCGTGTTTAATTCGTGGTTCAGTATTCCTTCGGTAGAAGTCGCCGTTGTATGTCTATAACTTACGCTGTATGTGGAAGTCACCGCAATTATAATTGATTTTAAGATAATTACGTTAACGTCATCGTCATCAGCCTATCGCAGTCCACTGCTGGACATAGGCCTCTCCAATTGCACGCCACTTAGTTAGATCCTCGGCTACTCGCATCTAGCTCCTGTCAGCCGTCTTGACCAAACCACCACTCCACCTGGCCTGTAGACGTCCTAGACTACGTTATGGAAATATTTTATTTTGTGGTCACTTCTGGGACAATTTTAAATTTTAAAGTGAAAAATTAGCGAAACTTTATGCTCATAAAAAAAGGGAGAAAAATAAAATTAAAAATGCTTTTGTAATCTACAGATAACGTGCGAGCGACATGGCACATTAGCACATCGTATTCATTAGCACTAATTGCGAGAAACGCGAACTTTTTTACTTAGAAACATTGGCTGGCGGACCGGACGGGTCGCCATAGCTCTTTTTCGTGACACAAAAAAGTATGTACTTTTAAAAGCAGTATACTGCTCACATTGATCTAAATAATGTATTTTTGTGACATTCAGAGGGAGCCCTAGCACTTATTATACAAGTTTAATCTTACCTTGAGTGATAGAGGGCATAGTTGAGAATCTGAGATCTTGTTTTAGAAATATGAGGTGTATGTTTATCAGCAGTCCGCCAAAACACAGGCTTTGCCTAATTTGAGATCAGGCTGACGTGTGTGCTCAAAATCATTATTATTATTAGATAAACACGAAGCCAAAACTTTGAAATCGATACCAAATACAAAGGGTATGATAGATGTACAACGTACAAGCGAATGTCGATGGAATTACGTCCAATTAGAATATTTCCACTCTTGACACCTCGTTCCCCACTTTAACGACGTTCGTAGTAGAAGCTTCAGCTGGTTCTGACACGTGATTTGTACTGAGTATCCCGTGGTATATAGAAGCTATCGACCTATCAAAAACATATCTGTGAAGAGCAGGGAAAATATCAAGAGAATAATTTGTGTAAAAAAATATGTTTTCGTTTGTTATTTTTTTTTTTATTTATTGACTTGACCAACAACGTCATCTAGTTTTTAACTAGGAGAGCTAAGGGTATTAGACAACTGAAATATCTTGTACCTTTAAGGAGCCGGATCCTGATGATGCAGAAACATCTTAACAAGATGCCATAGTGTGAGTGACCTTGCGGCATAGTAATTCTTCTCATGCTTTCAATCAGGCAGAGCAGAGTAACTTTCTTTGTGCTTACTTCTGCGTTCTTACTTTTAAACTGGAACTTTATATCTTTAAAAAGCTTTTTCATCTAACCATGTGCTGTCATCTACGCGTCCCTATTTCATATACATATGTAAATTTCAAACAATAAAGAAATGCTTTTGTGTAGCCTGGTTTACAGTTGCAAGAGATAATGAAAAATATTGTATTTAGTTCATGCATTTTAGTTCCCATTATTTTCTAAAACAAATCTACATGTGCTAAAGCTCAACTTCCTCCTTGCAGTTAAATCACAAGATTTTAGTTTAATTTTGTGATTTAACATTTAGTTTGGGTATTAAGATACAGATAAGTTTTTTAAAAGGTCTTATGTAGCTTTGGAAATCACCTTACTTTGAACCAATTCAATTTATACTGACACGTCATTTACTTTTCTGCATATTTTCTAATAACTTTTTCCTTTTTCTTATATCTTCGTTCCTAATTAAGAAACACGATTAGTTTGAAGACTATTTAAGAAAAGCGGCCAAGTGCGAGTCGGACTCACACATGAAGGGTTCCGTATCAGCAAGTAACATCATATAAAAGTTCTTGTAGTTAGTTGTAACTTTCATTGATGTTTTTATACTAGTGTATTGATTGGATGAAAGGTAAATTGCGTGTTACGATTTATGACAAATTAAAAAAAAACTACTCACTAGATCTCGTTCAAACTAATTTTCGTTGGTAGTTTGCATGGTAATGTACAACATAAATTTTTTTTAGTTTTATCACTCTCTTATTTTAGAAGTTAGAGGGGGGGACACACATTTTTCGACTTTGGAAGTGTCTCTCGCGCAAACTATTCAGTTTAGAAAAAAAGATATTAGTAACCTCAACATCATTTTTGAACACCTATCCATAGATACCCCATATGTATAGGTTTGATGAAAAAAAAATTTTTGAGTTTCAGTTCCAAGTATGGGGACCCCCAAAATGTGTTGTTTTTTTTCTACTTTTATGTAAAAATCTTAATGCGGTTCACAGAATACATCGACTGACCAAATTTCAACAGTATAGCTCTTATAGTTTCGGAAATAATTGGCTGTGACATACGGACGGACAGACAGACAGACAGACAGACTTGACGAATCTATAAGGGTTCCGTTTTTTGCCATTTGGCTACGGAACCCTAAAAAAACACTCGTGAAAGAACTCTTTCTCTTAAGCTTTTGTCTCTTTTTGAGATGACAGCAAGAGAATTGTAAACATTTATTTTAAATATTAATATCACTAAAATATTGGAGTAATAATATATATCGAAAATATATTTCTTTTATTCTCTCGATTTCGCTAATGTACTCTTTGATTCAATTAACCTTTAAGAAAGCAAAAATAGTTACTTTCGTCAAAGCTTGATAAATAAATGAAACAAACTCATTTTCGTATTCATTTTTGCTTTATTTTATATCTCATAAATAAATTTGTCGCGACATAGTAATCGACAGCTCGACATTTTATATTTGATGGGTAGGTACAGTATTGTTTACCTTCTAAAGAAACTTATTCGCAATTAAAAAATGTAGGTTGATTTCTTTTATAAAATTATAGGACAGAAAAACGTGCTCGAAAAAGTATGAAGAAATAACGAAAAAAACATTTATAGACAATTATAGACTTGAAAACATTAAAAAAAATTATACCCAAAATAAAAATATCATCTATGATATACTTTTTTGGAATGTTTTAAAGTTAGATCAAAACTTACAAAAGCTTATTTATTTCCATCACCCACCGCTTACTAAAGAACGATTGGGTAATTATAAATATCGAAATGCTCTACGAACTGGACTAGCTAACACTGCAAAGAGAATCGGTACGAGGAAGTTGGGCTTGTCTCCAATCAGGTTGACGGTTACTGGAGCTCACATGTCTAGCACATGTCAGTAGAGACCGAGATTAGGCAAGCAGGGTGTGGGCGTTCTGGGTTCTATTGCACGACTTGAGAAAAATGGCTAACAGCCACTGTGTACTGTTGAAGACCGGTATCTCTGCGAGAAGCCTTCTTTCAGTATTAGACATAAATACCCTAAAGTAAAAATAATAAGAAATAATAATAATAACGTATAAATATTTCGGACATCTTACAGACAACGTCATCTAGTCCTACAACTGATGTAAATACATAAACTTATTTTTTTGTAAATACACACATAATATTATCCATAGAAAACATATTTTTAACATATCAAATGTTTGTGGATCAGACAAACATTTGGTCCATCCGAGACCTCAAGAGCTATAGTCTCGTACGCCACCACTGAGCCACCAGGGCAGCCAAATAAGTCTCTTAAAAATATTTCAACCTTTTGTTACCTTATCAATGTTTGAAATGTGTCACGTGGAAGTAAGCGATAGCGTGTTATGGTTAACTCAGTTTAAACATAAATAATGTAATAAAAATAAATCATTACATTACACCCCGTTTAAAGTTGGCCTAAAATTCTATATTTAATTAGATTTCCTTGTGCTGGTTATTATTTTAATTGTTCGCTTTAAAATTGTAACGAATTTAATCTTTCAATCTTATTGCCTACGTGATTCTAAATTTTAATTTCAGCTGCTTTAAATTTAACTTGGTCTTAGAAAGCTTATAGTTTTGTTTTTTTTTGGATGGTAGGTTTACGCTAAGGTGAACGAGCAAACGGGTTTCCTTCTGTACTCCCATAGTAATGATTATGTACCTCGATAATTTCGACCTCAGTGGTCAGTTGCAATGGAGACCAGTCAACTACGCAGGAGATATTGAAGTGTACAAGTGTGCACAAACTCTGGTCCCTCACTCTCAGTATCCGATGGAATCGCTATCCAAAAAAGGCACGGGAATTCAGACCCCAACTTTCATAGTCTGGGTTGTTACTAAGCATTTCGATAATCAGAAAACCCAGGGATAACTTTTGGCTCGATCCGGGAATCATATCCGAAATCTCTTGATCGACAGTCGCATATGCTAGCCCCGAGACTAGCGAGACAGTCTCGTAAGTTTTCGATCAACTTCTACAGTAAGTAACTAACCTCACACATGTAACCCAAGATACACTAATGTGTCACCACTCTTTAATGAACCTTCCTCTGCTTAAAGACAGATTCCTCTTCGGTAACTTAAAAAAATGCTTAGCATTGGTTTTCTATGAGACAGTGGTATTACTCTAATCAAGTCGTCCAACCGGCATATGTGTCAAAGCGCGTTTCTCCCACGCTGTTATAGATTAGGTTCATATAGTACACAGCGAATATTATACTTAGTTTATTATATATATTAGTGTGTTTATATATATATTGTGTGTGTGGTGTAAACACACGGAATTGGAACAGTAGAAAGATTGACAGCAACCGGACGTCCGTGGCCGGCCGTCAAGGATTGTAGGGTGACTGTGACGGGCGCTAAACAAGAGACTGTCTCGCAATTGACAAAGGAACGTCACCATTGTGTAAGCAACTCGTATTGTTCAAATGTGTGAAGATTTGTGGTAAAGGAGACTTGTTTGTGAGTAAGGTTAGAAATGGTGAGATAGTACCCGTTGAAATAGAATATTAACAGCAATTGAGAAGGAAAATTAAAAAATTTGGGTATTCCTTAGTAAATATTAAGCGATGCAACAGTTTTAGTTGGCAAAATATGGGTATTTAAAATCGCTTCTGTCAGTCCCTTCTGGGAGAAAGACGTAAATACATGAAAAGGATAACAATAACATTTAAAACTTTATATCGACAGGCAGAAATGTTCTCTTCGATTTTAATTTGTAATTCATTAATGTTATCTCGTTTAGAATACGACTGATTTATAATATTTGATTTTTATTGGATGTCCGTCCTAGTTCAAGTAAGCTACAAAAAAAATCGTTTTATTGTAATACTAAATTGCTTGAATGTTATTGCAACTCCATTTTAACGGTAATTCCTTTGAGTATATTTTCAATAAAATGACTTATTTCATATGTATGAGCATGCTAATCAAATTCAAAAGGTAAAGAGATATATTCTGGTTAATTTATGGTACGAAAACGATTTAGTATTTATACCGTGAACCGTGAAATTAAAATCAAGATAATTTTTCAGCAAAGTAGAATTTTACGACGAGAATAGTCAATGGGTAAAACTGAACTTCCTTGGTAACGTAATTTTCGAATATAAACGTAACGTGTTTATGAAAACTTTTACAACTAAAAATATGTATATTTTCATAAGATCACGTCACTCTGTTCACTTGTATATTTTGCCGCCAAAATCTAACCGTACTGCATTGTACTGGGAACAACTACAATAAAAACCATTTCAAACGCTAATAGCAATACTTCACAGAGTAAGGAACCACCTGTCGGAGGAAAAGATCAATATTTATAAGGGATTAATTTTGTCCCGGACAAAATTATTGTCACTGTCTTCTCCCCTTCAAAGCGCTCCATTATGTTCTAAATAGGTCAAATTCTATATATCTTTACATCAGCAGATATATACGTTGTGTGTATATTGTAACTTGATAAAAAGTAAATAATTTAAGTGGCCCGGGCAAAGTAATGCTCCCCCCGCCCTAGCGTGCATATGACAGTTGGCACGCCCAACTGACAACAACAAATGTATCTTGGCTAAGTCCAGGACTCACCAGTCTACCGATGCACTTGCTTGTTGATATCCTCCGCAAAAGCTGCTTTCTTTCAGTGTCATTGTCACTATCCGTGCTATCTTCGCAATATCCAGGTTTTTTGTCGTCCACTGGCGCATTCCCGCCGGCCACTGACATCACTCCACGGGCGTTCGCACACCATACACACAGCGCACATCAAACACAACTACATCATACAGGATAATCTAATAATTTACATTTTACAAACGGAATCGCTACCTCGGTGACATTTCAAGCGAACGCCATGACAATAGTGACAGACAGTAGAGTCGCTGTTGAAAACAAAACAAGCTTTGGGAATGTAGCGACATCTAGACAAATTTTCTTGAACTATATACAAAATTAGTTACGAAAACGCACATCAACAGGACTTTCGAGCACAATTCAAGCTACTATAATATAAAGGCATTAGATGGCGTTTATTATACTTTCAATGGTTTTATTTTTGATTTAAGGGGCCCCCGGAGGCTGAATTGTCCATACAAACGGTATACCAGGATCATTTGCAGTATAAACATATTTCCACGATGATATGTTGATATTCGGACTTAGACTGTATTTATTTAGGTTATAACGTCTTTATTTTTAAAAATAAACTAATCTAGAATAAAATACAATCAAATTAAATTTTACATATTTTACATTATAAATGTAATGTTTTCATTTTGTTTTTTTCTGTTTTAAAAACAAAAATATTTCTAATATTATTTCATCAATAACATATCTCATATTATTATGCTACTACTTACACAAAATAAATCGAAAAAATATTGAGTTTTCATTCATGATTTTCGATATTACGAAACACATCCATATTTTCACAAATTTCAAGCAATTATTAGTGCTTTCGCATCAAAAAATATTTCAATGTGTGTGTGATTCGTGTCAGTCAAATAATGATAGCCGAACCTTCTACGAGAGAGTCCGAATTACTACGAATGAATGTCAATCCACATACACACATACAGCGGTGCACTCGTATCTACGTTGTATTTTGTCAAACAGAGACAGCAATATTTTACGAACAAATTTCAACTTGCAGTTTCGAGTGTCGTACGCCGGCCTCTTAAGCCCTCATAGCCAAGCAGCCTTTGGTGATTGGAAACTATCACCGAGGGAAAGCAATGACATCGCGGTCAGTACATAAATAGGTGACCATTTATGGTGGTATGATATGTTATTAGATTTGGAAGTCACGTTAAGCAGTCGGTCTCAGTGGTTATCATAACAATTGAAAGCTTAGTTGGAGGCTTTAGGGCGACTTAAAAACATCCAATGGCACGATTACATAGCCACAACGTGTCTTGCCAGTCCCCAACCCGCACTCGGCAAGCGTGGGGACGTATGACCTTAACCGTAGCCTCAGAGGAGACCTGAGCCTACCATTTATAGGTCGTTGATAATTGGTTTATTTATAGATGTATTCGCGATTATTTTTGGTCCATTATTATAACAAACGCAGAAGCACTAGCTCAGGAGCTAAGGTTTGGAACCATTGGATCGGTACGTGACACAGTTTTATTTCGCGCATACATATGCATTAGTCCACAGGCTAGGTGGAGTTAAGATTTGCGTAAGACAACTGGCAGGAACTGGATGCGAGGAGCCGAGAATCGTACTAAGTGGCGTGCTGTTGGAGAGGCCTATGTGCAGCAGTGGACTGCGATAATCTAATGATGATGATGCATTAGTATGTTTAGGTTATAGGATCATGCCGATTTGTGAAATTGC
Source organism: Phragmatobia fuliginosa (assembly GCA_932526445.1). Lineage (NCBI taxonomy): Eukaryota > Metazoa > Arthropoda > Insecta > Lepidoptera > Erebidae > Phragmatobia > Phragmatobia fuliginosa. The sequence goes on along the minus strand of OW052058.1, from coordinate 3,912,284 downwards.
CTTCAAAATTAAATTAAACAGACAGAATAATATTTTAAAAATAGATTTTTTCGATATAAGTACCGTAACGTACCATAATATACTTTTGCATTTTTTTAAAGCTGAAAATTTGAAATTAGGTACAAGTAGACAGTTCTATTTTATTTATTTGTATAGATCTGTATTAATAGATGTATATTTGTGTATTTTTTTGTATAGATATTTATTTTTTATATTTCGGACATCTTACACAACATCATCTAGTCTCAAACTAAGCAGAACTTGGGTACTAAACAACTGATATAAATACATAAACATACTTTTTTTTGTAAATACATTTATACATACTTTTTTTTGTAAATATGTATGTATTTACAAAAAAAAGTATGTATAAACATAAAAGTATTCCAAGATGAAGATGTCTGCATTAAGAAGCGTCATACGAGATTTGCTAAATAAATCATTGAACCAAACAATGCATAGTAAAATTTCTCCAAAAAGATCTAATTACAGCACATCTAATAGTGACACTGGCAGATTCGAATCAAATATACGTATATTTTTCTGAGAAGTTTCTAGAATACCATTTAAAAATTTCTACTTCTTGACAAATGGATTTCCAACAATCATTTTACGGAAATCCAATGTACAATGCGCACAGTATAACACGAAACTGATTTTTTTTATTTTTACTTAGTTTTAAGCTTAATGTTAAGCTTTTCTGTGTATCGGTTTGAACAAATTTAAAGATAAATTGACAAGTATAATATATCTGAAGATCGATAAATTAACAAGATGAGGGAGATCATTAATCTTCAGGTTGGTTCGTGCGGAAACCAGATCGGTGGCAAGGTGAGTTCTTATTTATTTACCTAGCTCTTGATATTCTTGGTTAAGAGCTTTGTTACTCTCATTTTGATATTAAGATAAAATTAGGTTATCCCACACATTACCCCAGATCTTTGTTCCTACCTCTGCCAAAGGACGTAAGACTGCAGTGTACTGAGACTGTCTTACAAATAAAATTAAACCCTAATTTATTTGCTAGTCCACGGTATATAGTATAATGTTAACAAGTTTTCTTTTGCGGTGCTGTTTTTAGTTCACTCCCTTCCTCCTCGCGAAATACTAGTCTACCGTAAGTATAAAAGCAGAAACTTCCCTTTTTAAGGAAGTTATTGATGAACGTGATTGCAAAAAACTTACTATAGTGTATGTAGGTCCATTAGTGATAGCCTAATACATACATGAAGGGGTTTATACCTGTCTGGGGCCTATATGACGCGTAAAGACAAAGTACTCTATGAGCTTCTTTGGAAGGAGCTAAAGGGAAACTTAAAACGCGTGCATGTGGACGATCCAGTGTAATAATAGAACTAAATATCTACCCAACAAGTACATTAAACTTATTAAATTTTACATGCTTAATTTTTACTTTTACCCCACAGTTTTGGGAGGTGATATCAGACGAGCACGGCATTGACCCCAGCGGTTGTTACCACGGAGACTCGGATCTACAATTAGAACGGATAAATGTATACTACAACGAAGCCTCAGGTGGAAAATATGTTCCCCGCACCGTGCTGGTTGATCTTAAGCCTGCGACCATGGATGCTGTACGATCTGGACCCTTCGGATGTCTCTACCGCCCCGATAATTTTGTATATGGTCAAAACGGAGCTGCCAACAACTGGGCGAGAGGGCATTATACGGAAGGAGTAGAAATTCTAGAATCTTGCCTCGACGTAGTAAGACGTGAAGCTGAAAGCTGCGATTGTTTACAAGGCTTTCAAATCTCACACTCGCTCGGCGGCGGTACAGGTTCCGGCCTAGGAACACTGCTCGTTAACAAGATCCGTGAAGAGTACCCCGATCGAATCATCCTGACTTTCTCTGTATTCCCAAGCCCTCGAGTGTCGGACTGTGTGGTAGAACCGTACAACACGACGCTGGCAATGAATCAGCTTGTGGAGAACACGGACCACACGTTCTGTCTCGACAACGAAGCGCTATACGACATTTGTTTCAGAACATTAAAACTAACCACACCTACATACGGTGATTTAAATCACCTAATCTGTGCCACCATGTCGGGAATCACCACTTGCTTAAGATTTCCTGGACAGCTCAACGCAGACTTACGGAAACTGGCTGTCAACATGGTGCCGTTCCCAAGATTACACTTTTACACTCCTGGATTTGCTCCGCTCACATCACGAGGTGCTCAACAGTACAGAGCGCTAACTGTCCCTGAATTAACATTACAGATGTTCGATGCTAAGAACATGATGGTGGCTTGTGATCCGCGACAGGGAAGATATCTAACAGTAGCCACGATATTTAGGGGCAGAATGTCAATGAAGGAAGTAGACGAACAATTGGTAAACATCCAGAACAAGAACAGTACGTACTTTGTTGAATGGATTCCTCACAACGTAAAGATTGCAGTATGCGACATCCCACCAAGAGGTCTTAAATTGGCGTCCACATTCATTGGCAACACTACAGCCATTCAAAGCATCTTTAAAAGGGTATCTGAACAGTTTGTGGCTATGTTCGGCAAAAGAGCGTTCGTTCACTGGTATACTGGTGAAGGAATGGATGAATTAGAATTTACTGAAGCGGAGAGCAATATGAGTGACTTGGTGTCAGAGTATCAACAGTACCAAGACGCCACAGCAGACGATGAGGGAGAGTTCGATGAGGAAGCGGAATGCGAAGGAATGGAAGAGTAGCCATTAATTCGGTTCTATGTGTTGTGTATGTCTTTGTGTATGTCCGAACATAACGTTGAATCAAATAAAAAGTACAATGATATAAAAAGGTATTTCAATGTCTTATCTCCACTTCGAAAAAACTGAATTCTCCATTTCAAAAGGTTGATTTTGATCTATGGCTCTGGCTGAGAATGTCTAGGACTGAATTTCAATAATTTTAAGTTTGATTACAATCAACCGCATGTCTGTAAAAGGGTTCGACTGGAAATGTAGTAAAATATATGGTATATGGGTATGCTAAAAAGTTGTCTCGTTCGTCCCAATTCGTGGTTTGACCCCCGTTGTGTAATTGTTAGTGCATTGTATTTGCTTGACGCTCTCTATCGAAGCGGCAGCAATCCACATTATCGATGTCCCGAAGCAATCAAAGGGGAATGCCCACCGTCCATAGACACTTCGGCCCTAGGTGCACATACATAAACAGCCTGCGCGGTTGGCCTAGTGGCTTAAGCGGTCGCCACGCCGCTTCCTACTGCGCCAAGTGTCGTGGGTTCAAATCCAACGTAGGATAACACTTAGTGATTCACAATTTCTTGTTCTCGAGTCTGGGTGTTCTATGTGTCCGTTTCATGTATGTTTGTACAGTCCCCCACGACACAGGAATTTATATGCGGGAGTTGTCTTTAAAAAAAAATATATGTGATTCATAGAATAAACTAGTAAAGGAATTGATTTACAAAAAAGCGGCCAAGTGCGAGTCGGACTCGCCCATGAAGGGTTCCGTAGCATCATATAAAAGTTTTTGTAGTTCGTTGTGACTTTCATCAATGTTTTAATAATAGTGTTTTGATTGAAAGAAATGTAAATTGCGGTTTATGATTTATGACGTACTAGCTTTCCGCCCGCGGCTTCGCCCGCGTGGAGTTCGTCTTACATGATTTTATGTTTGATAATAAGGACCTTCGACACAAATTTTCGTCCCCTATTTCAAACCCTTCTACCTTTATTTTCGCGATAAAAAGTATCCTATGTATTTTCCCAAGTTCAGTTCTATCTTGATACCAAATTACATCAAAATCGGTTCAGTGGTTTAGGTTAAAGCGTAACAGACAGACAGACAGACAGAGTTACTTTAGCATTTATAATATTAGTAGGGATTACACCATCGGAAAGTAGAGATTTCATCAAACAGAAAACACCCCAATTTTTTGAAAAAAGTCGAAATAGGGTGAAAAAATTAAATATTTCAAATCAAAAAAATTACAGTGTATTCGGGACATAAAAAGGTAAGTTTTCACTAAACTTCGTTTAAAAATTATTGTATTTGTAAAAGATAAAAATAGAAAACCAAAAACTTTTTTTAATTTTTCACTTATAATTTGAGGTGTGAAAAAAAGTATAAATAAAAAATCGGCCAAGTGCGTGTCAGGCCACGCACAGGAAAGGGTTCCTCAGTCACCCATAATGAAATTGTATCCAATGGATAATTGTTATGTTTACGTATTAATGCGTTAATTTTGTATGACGTTTTCCAAGTAAACACATTGTAGAAATGAAGCCTCTGTAACTCCTGAACTAACATAGTCATCTAATTCGTTATAGTTTTCATTTAAAGTTCATTATAATTATGGACCACTATCACGAATTTTTCCAGATTTTTTGAGCCGGCCGTTTAGCTTTTAGAGGTGGAGGATGCCCGGTTTTACAAAAAAGTGGCCTTTAAAGTGGAATTTTTCGCAAATGGATTTCTAAATCAAAAAATCGTCTTAACAGCCCTTGCTCAATGTTTTTAAAAGACCTATATAATGATACCCCACATGATGGGGTAGCCGCGAGAAAAAAAAAACATCCACATTTTACGTATCGGGGAGGTACCCTAAAAATATTTTTCATAATTTTATTGTAGCAATTTGTCGACGTAATTACAATACATATTCATGCAAAGTTGCATCTTTCTACAACTTACTGTTTGGATGGTAAGTCGAGGACGGACGGACGGACGGACAGACGGACATGACGAATCTATAAGGGTTCGAAGTCATAAACTTCGGAACCCTAAAAAGTTGTAGATCTTTTAATTACTTACAACTTTGCCATTTAACTTTTTTCCATAGGACTTGTAGTTTTGCCGGAAATTAAGATAAACCGTTTTTTACCCTTTCATCTTCCTAGCCTTATTCCCAATTTACCCTTTGTTTTATATATTTAGCCATTCAAAGTGACTCTACCCTGCCTGATGGAAAGCATGAGCACAATCCAAGAGTCGGGGCTACCACACTTGCTGCGAATGCAGACAATAATGTATGGCGGCCCACACTATGGCGGCTTAGTGAGATGCTTTTTCACGCCCCGTCCGAGGAGGACCCGAAAACCTCCTTCCCCTACCCGACCCCCCTCAGATCGCAGATCGCCCGTAAATTATTTTTCCTTTCATTTTTATAATATTCTCCTCCTTTTCCAATGGGTTTCATCGTACTATAATTTTGTTTTCATAAATTATCTACCCTGCTCTACTGGTCTTTATGTCATTTAAAAACTATCATTATGGTTGCCATGCAAGTGTGTTATGCCTAGCAACCTGTGAAGTTTTGACAGGAGATAAACAGTGATACATTTTGACATCTACGATTTATGTATTTTTATAATCACCTAGGTAAAAAGGTAAAAACCTTTGTATCTCGATTATTGCAGTAAAAAGTAGCCTATGTCCTTTCCCAAGTTCAGTTCTATCTTCATACAAAATTTCATCAAAATCGGTTTCGTGGTTTAGGCGTGAAAGCGTAACAGACAGACAGACAGAGTTACTTTCGCATTTATAATATTAGTATGGATTAAAAAAAACTACTTACTAGATCTCGTTCAAACCAATTTTCGTTGGAAGTTTGCATGGTAATGTACATCATATATTTTTTTTAGTTTTATCACTCCCTTATTTTAGAAGTTACAGGGGGGGGGACCAACATTTTACCACTTTGGAAGTGTCTCTCGCGCAAACTATTCAGTTTAGAAAAAAATTATATTAGAAACCTCAATATCATTTTTGAAGACCTATCCACACGTATGGCTTGGATGAAAAAAATTTTTTTGAGTTTAAGTTCTAAGTATGGGGACCCCCAAAATTTATTGCTTTTTTTCTATTTTTATGTAAAAATCTTAATGCGGTTCACAGAATACATCGACTGACCAAATTTCAACAGTATAGCTCTTATAGTTTCGGAAAAAAGTGGCTGTGACATACGGACGGACAGACAGACAGACAGACATGACGAATCTATAAGGGTTCCGTTTTTTGCCATTTGGCAACGGAACCCTAAAAAGTCAGGATTGATAAGTTATAGATGGATTTTAATAATCATTTTGCTTAAATACAACATATACTTTTAGTAAGATCTAATAGGTATTTTATGAACTTATACATCATTTGTATCATATATGATCAGTATATACTGCTGCTGTTTGTGATCTTATACATCATTTGTATCATATATGATCAGTATATGCTGCTGCTGTGGTCGCCCCCATTGCTTTATAAGATTTCGCACTTCTGCAATTTCCAACATGTCTAGGTAATTTCGTGACATTTAAACCACAATTGATACAGCGTAAATGTCCTCCTGAATGAGCAACTGAAGGGTGGGAAGAACGCTGGTCGGTGTGAAAACTGGGGTTATCATTATCAATGGCTGACAAATTCAAATTCGTGCAGGGGTAATAGCGGGATCCATATTCAGGCCGTGGTCAGTAGTTTAAGAAGAATTGTCAGAGTCCATTTAGAATGATTATTCCTTGCTCATTTATGAAATCCACAAGAAAACAAACAAAATAATACATCCAAACAGTATTATATATGTATATCGACTTTATAACTTGTAACAGTCGTCAGCCGCCCCGCTGTCATAATGTCAAATTCGATGTCGCCGCTTAATAAACATAAGGGCCACCGCAGACTAGCTACTTTTAGCATCGGCGATCGGCGATTTGGCGACTGCATCGATGCTGTATCGCGTTTTAGCGACTTCCTGCGCTCGATCGCGGTATCGGAAACGCGCGTTTTAGCGACTGCTCAGATGCCAAATCGATGCTACCGGCATCCGAATGTGTGCGGAAAGTAGCGTTCAGCTGCTGTGTCGCGCTTCTAAAAAGCGACTCAATCTCCGCGTTTGGCGTTTTTAAGTGTGCGGTGTAGAGCGTTCGGTCGCCGTATTTAGCTTCTAAAAAGCGACTAGTTGCCGATCGCCGATGCTAAATGTAGCTAGTCTGCGGTGGCCCTAAAATAGATAGATCAATATCGATGTTAGTTTGTATCATTCATCATTTATTTATTAAAGAGCGAATTAATTAAAGCGCTTCAAAGAATATTATCTAAAGATGATTATTGTAATTTTTCATTTATTTTTCTATGCTTAATTATTTTTTCTAGTTAACTATTATGATTTTTTATATTAGAACTCCTGGATAATCACCTAGCGATAATAAACTGCTTGTTCAATTAACATAAAATCAAAATAATCGTCGAACAACGAAAATTTTTACTAATTACATCTTATAAATCGAACAACATAAACAGAAACGATTCTATTTTTGACGAAATTAGTACATAATTGGCAACATTGACATATTTCATCCACAAAACAATGAATGACGGATTTCCTTATTTTTATTTTTATCATTCAGTATTTTTTTTTTGCACATAATATACTGCAATATTTTTTAGATAAATAAACACCGCTAATAACTATCATAAAACAAGATGTTTTTTATTATAAAAATCATTTTGTTGGTCGTTTCTTGGCCTATAATAGGCATTCTCCTTTGGCACGAAAATGCTGATTCATGAAAGACATACCTTTTCTTAGTGGTTCCGAGCATACCCCTTCTACTGCGCCAAGTGTTGTGGGTTCAAATCCTACATAGGATAATCGTATTATCCAAAAATTGTTATTAGTCTGGGTGTTCTTTGTGTCCATTTCTTGTATGTTTGTAAAGCCCCAGGAATATAATCCAAATGCGGGAAGTTGATAAAAAAAAGAAAATATGAACAGAAAAATGCGAGTCTGTCTTTAATAATGTTAGTCACCTCAGAACTTGCGGTTTTGTTGCGAAGGTACATTAACAAACTCGTCTGATGAGTCTCATGCTACAACCAAAAGTAGTGGAGTAGGTACCATTCATATTTTGAAAGACCGGCCAAGTGCGTGTCAGGCCACGTACAGGAAAGGGTGCCTCAGTCACCCTTATTGGTACGTGGATTTAAAATCGTATCCAGAAGACAATTGCTATGTTTACACGACGTATTAATACGTTAATTTTGTATGACGTTTTCCAAGTGAGCGCATTTTACAAGTTAAGCCTCAATAACTCCAGAACTAACAGAATCATCTAACCAGTTATAGTTTTCCTTTAAAGTTCATTATATGGGCCACTATCACGATTTTTTACAGATTTTTCGAGCCAGCCGTTTAGCTTTTAGAGTGCCCTTTAAAGTTGAATTTCTCGCAAACGGATCTAAACTAAAAATTGTCTTAGAAACCCTTTATTGTTTTTAAAATACCTATCTAATGATACCCCATGATGGGGTAGCCGCGAGAAAAAAAAACATCCCCACTTTACGGACGGATGGACGGACTGACAGACATGACGAATGTATAAGGGTTCCGAGTCATGAACTTCGGAACCCTAAAAACGGTATAAGTACCTATCATAATACGTATGTACTTCCCTTGACATTTATAATACCCACTTATGATATTATAACAAATTAATAATGAATAAATGGAAATTATTCATGACACTGGAAGAACACGTTTTATATTCTTAAACATGCAAATTTGGGCGTTGTTATAATGATTACCAACTATCCATAATAGAGAGATAAAATTTTACTTCTTTAGAAATATTGTTGCGTGTTAGGAATCGAAAAATTTGAAAAATAAGCCTTATTACTTATAGACTACAGGCCCATGTCAAAAATGGATGGGTCATATGAACCACCAGGTGACGTATATGGGACGATATAAGAGCATAAAATAATAAGATTCAGCACTATGCCGTCACTTGTAAGCTGTCCAACTGAGTGCTGGTGAGAATTCAAAAGTGCAGGTAGAGTGAGTACATTTTGGTCATATATTTTTGTACGGCATTTTTACCATCGATAGATCCATGAAAAATAATAAGAAAGCGCACAGTGCCGTAAAAAAATGGTGGTCCACAAAGTCAGTATTTTTTGTTGATTTTCTTACAATTTTCAGGGTAAATTTGGTCATTTCATTCTGTACGGCATCAGTTTCATTCTGTTTCAATACAGCTTCTAATCCATTATTCTGCAACGCCGTACAAAAATCATGCAACAAGGGGAAAAAATCGAGGGTTGCAACCCCCTCTTTTTCCGTGGTCCGGGGGGTGATTTGACACAACATAAAATTAATTTATTTTGAAAGTATTTTATGCATACATAATATTTTTCTACATGCCGTACATTTTCGTTGGTCCAAAGGTTTGTAGGGAAAAAAAGCTCAAGGAAAAATCCATAGAACGAAATGTAAGTAAAATCCATATAATGATATGTAAGGTGAAATTCATGGCGATATTTTTTTATACGGCATTTACATAGTTTATTTGTTCTTAATGCAATAATTTATAAAAATTTAATGCCGTACCAATCTGAAAGTTCATATTCATAAAAAAGTAATAAAAATATTAAATAAATTTAATTTACATGACGAAACGGTGAGGCCCGTGATGTTTTTAAGAACAGTGACGTCATTACTATTATTATTATTAGAGTATTTCGTTTTCAGAAATAACTTAAAATAAACTTCACTTCAACCAGAATTCACTTTTAATTAGTATTGATTACACAGCTTCGAATATTTCACAATAAGTTAGGTGTTTGCTGTCCGAGCGCAGACAAACGAATCTTCTCTCCGCTGTAGCGGGCGGCTTTTTATAGGCATTGTAGTGGGGCGGTCGATCGTTGCGAGTTGTTTACGTCATTAAGAACACGTGCAGCGATGACTTATTTCTTTGAATGTTGTGTTGCGCCGATACGACCATTCTGACCGGCAGTGCGCGCTCTGCACTAGCCGTGTTGTTGATGTTTTTCCGATGAGTTTATCTGTAAAACGTAAATATTTTTCTTTGAATTGGCATCTGTGTACCTTTAATTATATTGACGTCTACACTGTGGTAGGATATGAGCATAGCGTACTATGTGTTGTGACGTACTCTGTGGTACTATGTATTGTGACGTACTCTGTGGTACTATGTGTGGTGGCGTACACTGTGGTAATATGTGTTGGCGTACTCTGTGGTACTATGTGTGTTGGCGTACACTGTGGTACTATGTGTTGGCGTACTCTGTGGTACTATGTGTTGGCGTACTCTGTGGTACTATGTGTGTTGGCGTACACTGTGGTACTATGTGTTGGCGTACTCTGTGGTACTATGTGTGTTGGCGTACACTGTGGTACTCTGTGTTGGCGTACTCTGTGGTACTATGTCGTGGCGTACTCTGTGGTACTATGTCGTAGCGTACTCTGTGGTACTATGTCGTAGCGTACTCTGTGGTACTATGTCGTAGCGTACTCTGTGGTACTATGTCGTAGCGTACTCTGTGGTACTATGTCGTAGCGTACTCTGTGGTACTATGTCGTAGCGTACTCTGTGGTACTATGTCGTAGCGTACTCTGTGGTACTATGTCGTAGCGTACTCTGTGGTACTATGTCGTAGCGTACTCTGTGGTACTATGTCGTAGCGTACTCTGTGGTACTATGTCGTAGCGTACTCTGTGGTACTATGTCGTAGCGTACTCTGTGGTACTATGTCGTTGCGTACTCTGTGGTACTATGTCGTTGCGTACTCTGTGGTACTATGTCGTGGCGTACACTGTGGTATAAGTCATGTCGTACACTGTGGTATAAGTCATGTCGTACACTGTGGTATAAGTCATGTCGTACACTGTGGTATAAGTCATGTCGTACACTGTGGTACTGTGTTGCGTAGAATAGGATTGTAAAACATAACCTGAGTTCCTTTGTTTTTTTTTTTTTTTTTTTTTTTTTTTTTTCTTTCTTTCTTTCTTTCTTTGTTCTGTTGCATTGGCTTGTGAAGTGGATGGTGTAGGCTCATTAACCGATACTGGAGTGTAGTCTTCTAACGCCGATACGGTTCCTGAAGCTTCGCTCTTCCTTTAAGCAAGCTGCCAACCGGTGCATTCAGGTTGCAATTCCCTTGTATAATCAGGTTGTTGAGCGGAAGTAGCAGGACACACGCCTCTGTGTGCTACTCTGAAACAACATTTAAGAAACAGCATCACATAGCTCTGTCTCTCGTGTCATTGCACTAGTAAATTATAAACAAAAGTTTTTATCATCAAATTTAAAATGATAATAAAAGCAAAAAGAATAAAAGCTTTAATAGATAGCTGTGATCATGACAACCTGCGTCATTCGTGATGTGTGATCACCCTAGAGTGATACACCACCCAGGTAGAGACACCCTTGTTAGCCCATCATTTTCACGCATTAATAGCGTAGACCCTAACGAACAGCAAGCAAACTATGAATGTGTGACACTGATACACTTTCTCATAACAGCTAAGCTGTTGAAACAGAAGCCCATACTCTCGTATGTGCTCTCAAAGGCCTAAACACATCTCTCGAAGTAGGCTGAGCACGCATCCAGCGTTCATTTGCTAGACGGCGAACAGAACAAAGGTTATACTTCCCTCAGATAGTGAGTAGCCAGCAGGTTGCGCCTCGCACATAAGGCGAACAGGCCGTAGGTCATATGTCGCGTAGACGGTGTGCAGACCACAGGTCCACACCTCACCAGGCGGCGAGTAGACCGCAGATCTCAGTACACGCTCAACTTGCGTAGACAGCGAGAAGACTGAAGTTTGCCGCTGAGTTAAGCACTAGGCTGCTTACGATCACCGTCATTAGTTTAGAAGATATTGTAGTACGCAAGTATGTGTGCAAACACTCGAGCATTCTGTGGAGGGAAGGAAGGATTAAAAATAACCAGTTCTGGCGTCAACCCTTCAATAAAGAATTTTAAACTTGGCTCAGAAAATAGTCAGTCAGGCACAGACTACTCTCACACTGTAGGACGCACTGACTACTGCTTTAACCTTTTATAAGCTCGGCCTCACCTGACCCTTATCTCTTTTCCGTTCTAAAATAATTTAACAAATCTCACAACGTAGTGGGTATTAGTTTATTTGATTATTATTGCAACTTTGTTTGATTTTAAGTAAATCAATTAAAAAGTTACTTTACTTTTAAATAAAAGGTTAGCGTTGCATTAGACTGCTACTACAATTACCACTGCTATTAATTCATCACCTATTCGGTAAACAATGTGTAATCGTAATAAAAAAAACGCCTAGTTTACTACGCACACCGTGGGGGTAGTTTTAAAAGTTTGTTTTTATTACGTCAAACAAAATATTCGCAATATGAAACCGTGATAGACAACAAGTATGAATTAACCCTTAAAATTCGATCAACTACGATTACTACTAACCCTTTTCTTAAGCCACAGCTTTACACTTTAGCCATTGGCAATTTTATACACGCGCCATCTATTGCCACGATCGGTTTATAGCTTTAAATCGCGCACACGGTTAACCCTCGTACAGTAATATCAAAACTATGTCAAAAATAAATCAAAACTTGATATGAAAATATGATTCAACCTTACCAGTGTAGCTTCAATTACAACTCACAAGCCTTTCGGTAACTTCACTCATTACCGATTCGATACTGGTGAACTGGATTACACCTCCTTTACATTGAACTCTGTTGGTCCCCCGTACGAAGCACGGATGCAGCTTCTATCGCTTAGCACCATGTTTACTAGCTGTAAAGAAAGCGTTATACCCACGAACATACCGAAACATATTGAAGTACCCGCACTTTTTTTTTTTAATTTAAGTATCACACGTTTGATAACATTTCTGAAAACAAAAACGATTTATATTCGTTTGCAATTGTTACTCAAAACCCGATATAGGCTACATGTCACTTCATTTACGATTTTACGATTTCCGACGTTGTTAAATAACTTTCCATTTTATTTTTCTTGTTGTTGTCGGTAGTTATTTATTACCAAAGCTTTAACTATCGATTTGAATGAAGAAACACAACAAATATTGAGTTTAGATAGCGAACAGTCTAGAACACATGGTAATCCCACTTCTGATGACGAAACGGTGAGGCCCGTGATGTTTTTAAGAACAGTGACGTCATTACTATTATTATTATTAGAGTATTTCGTTTTCAGAAATAACTTAAAATAAACTTCACTTCAACCAGAATTCACTTTTAATTAGTATTGATTACACAGCTTCGAATATTTCACAATAAGTTAGGTGTTTGCTGTCCGAGCGCAGACAAACGAATCTTCTCTCCGCTGTAGCGGGCGGCTTTTTATAGGCATTGTAGTGGGGCGGTCGATCGTTGCGAGTTGTTTACGTCATTAAGAACACGTGCAGCGATGACTTATTTCTTTGAATGTTGTGTTGCGCCGATATACATATATTTATATCGCTTACGGAGCGACATTTTGTTACGACGTTTAGCATTTGTAGGCATATATCTACACCTGCCTTTACTGTACTGTGTGCTAAGTAGTCATAACGTATTTTATTCGGTTGTAGGGGTTACCAATAAGAACGTCCTAGTTTAAAAATTGAATAAAACACATTTTTTTTATGAAAAATGCATCCGATTGATTTATTTGATAGATAATTTTATGCCATTTATGTTTTAAATAATATATCGGCCAAATGACCGATGTCAGTGACATAACGGAACCGGATGAGGTATCAGGCGAAGAAATCGATGACGTCATAGGTAAATAAATAAATCTTTAATGATAGAGAATTGTTTCAGAAAATGATAGAGAAGATAATTCGGACGTCGATGAAGACGTTGATTCCGATAACAACTCAGCAGCTGATTCTGATACTGAATAATTTAAATAAAAACCTTATTTTGTATTATCATTTTTAAATATACCTTTCGTTTTTTTTAAAAAAATTGTTGTCTTATTTATTCACATTATTACAATTATACAAATCAATTAAATACATGTATCAATAATGTTTGGAATATATATTAAACCAAAAAGTATACAAAACTGTTGAAACTGGGATTTACAGTTTCAATTCTTGGATATTATATTATATACACACCCTTTCACTTCGGTTAGACGTCATAATGATTTTATCTTAATATCAATTGTTCTCTTCAAAAATATGTTAATACCGTACAGTATCAGGTGGCCATAAAGTACTACACCCTTAAAATAGTAGCGTCATTTTCATCAGCTTAAAGATATGGTCTGCATTAAAATGTACGGCATCATTTTTTCCTAATTTATTTATCTTAATACTATTTAAAACAAGGGAAATATGTAGAAAATTGCTATATTTTATTAATCTATGAATATTTAAAGTTTTGCAATAATTTTATAAAATGCAGTTTTTGTAGTTCTCTATATTTTTTTAGAACAGTTTCTTTTGAACGGCAATACTATATAACAATTGTATTTTACAATATCATGTTAAAAAAAAAGTTGCCGTATAGAATCAAATGATGTTACAGCTTTAGAAATCAAGTATACCATGAAAATAAGATAATTATAAATATACATTCAAATGAACAAGAATTTATTGACGGCATTATTTTTAATAGTACTTTTGAGTGCTAGATAATGTTTTGGAACCAAAGCCGTACTTTTTCAAATCACCCCCCGGACCACGGAAAAAGAGGGGGTTGTAACCTTCGATTTTTTCCCCTTGTCGTATGATTTTTGTACGGCATTGCAGAATAATGGATTAGAAACTGTATTGAAACAGTATGAAACTGATGCCGTACAGAATGAAATGACCAAATTTACCCTGAAAATTGTAAGAAAATCAACAAGAAATACCGACTTGGTGGACCACCATTTTTTTACGGCACTGTGCGCTTTCTTATTATTTTTCATGGATCTATCGATGGTAAAAATGCCGTACAAAAATATATGACCAAAATGTACTCACTCTAATTGCACTTTTGAAATCTCACCAGCACTCAGTTGGACAGCTTACAAGTGACGGCATAGTGCTGAATCTTATTATTTTATGCTCTTATATCGTCCCATATACGTCACCTGGTGGTTCATATGACCCATCCATTTTTGACATGGGCCTGTAGTCTATTAAGATAGATACTATAATTTACAATCTTATAAAGAACACTAAATCTTCTTTTTTAAATATTTTCTTTTTGTACTGTAAAGTGGTGTGCAATAAAGTTATAATAAATAAAAAATAAAAATAATAAATTAAAATCTTCTATCTTGTAAAATACACTCTTTTATTAATTATTGCCAAGTTTGGTTGGTTAATCACTTATATAATTCAGATATTTATTACACTAGCACTGTAGTTCAAATTCGACTAAACGGAGCTGATGGAGGCACATTTTTATATCAGATACTTCTCCCCCTAACCAATTTGCAAGCGATTTGACAAGCAAGACAAATCAATGGAACAAGATAATAGAAAAATACAATAGAGAATGGTATCAACACGTATTCCATCTTACGTTTAATATAGTAAAGTTCACTGTTCTGTTCCACAATGTATTTTGATAGAACTTAACTAGAATTTGTAAGGCCAAAGCAAATGTCGATACTCGTCTAGAATTTTAAAGTACCAATTTATATTGGTATGATAAAATTCTTTATTATTAAAGATTTATTTAAAATCTGTTCGTCTGTAGTTGGTTTCCGTGAATTTTACTTGAAATGTAAAATAGTTTTTAATAATATGACTGCCTCGTTGGTCTAGTGGTTAGTGTATGCGGCTGCTGATCAAGAGGTCTCGGATTCGATTCCCGGGTCGGACCAAATATTTGTGTGATCCACAAAGATTTGTTTCGGAGTCTGGGTGTTTTCTATGTATAATATGTATGTATTTACAAAAAAAAGTATGTTCATGTATTTATATCAGTTGTCTAGTACCCATAATACAAGCTCTGCTTAGTTTGGGACTAGATGATGTTGTGTGTAAAATGTCCGAAATATTTATTATTTATTATTATTATTATATGATGACTGATATTTATACATATTTTCTAAGGGAACATGCTCGCAGGGAAAATGCGTGTTTTATTTATTTGTAAAAAAGTTCATTTAAGAGTGAATTTGTTGAATTGAATTGATTAGATTTGAGCCATTCAAAAGCCACCCTTCTGCACGCGCTTTTAATAGCGTCTGGAGTCGTATCTGCGTTTTATTTTTTATTTCCATACAAATCATGTAAAAAGTAAAAAAAAGAGCCAAGTGCGAGTCGGACTCGCCCATGAAGGATTCCGTAGAAGCAAGTAACGTCATATAAAAGTTCTTGTAGTTCGTTGTAACTTTGATCTAAGTTTTAATAACAGTGTATTGATTGAATGAAAAGTAAATTGCGGTTTACGATTTATGTCGTATTAAAAAAGAAACCAATTATCTTTCTTGTTTAAACCAATTTTCGCTGGAAGTTTGGATGATAATGTACATCATATATTTTTTTTTAGTTTTATCACTCTCCTATTTTAGAAGTTACAGGGGGGACGGACACATTTTACCACTTTGGAAGTATCTCTCGCGCAAACTATTCAGATTAGAAAAAAAAATTATTACAAACCTCAATATCATTTTTGAAGATCTATTCATACTCTACCTCACACGTATGGGTTTGATCAAAAAAATTTTTTGAGTTTCAGTTCCATGTATCCCCCAGTTTTTTTTTTGTGTGAAAATCATAATGCGGTTCACAGAATACATCTACTTACCAAGTTTCAACAGTACAATTCTTATAGTTTCGGAAAAAAGTGGCTGTGACATTCGGACGGACAGACAGACTGACAGACAATCTATAAGGGTTCCGTTTTTTGCCATTTGGCTATGGAACCCCAAAAACATTCCTTAAAGTATTATATGGTACTGAAGAGCAAAAACATTGCTGTTAGTACACCCGATAAAGATTTCTTTCGTATAATACGAAAACAATGGTGTAAGATGATGGAAAGGGATAATGTATCTCTGTGAACGGTTTTAGTTTGCTTTTAAGATCATTTTAACGTAAGTATGAAGAGATTTGTGACAATCGAATGTACTCCTTTATATAAAAATACGTGCCTACTTCGTTTTCTATGTACTGTTATTTTAATATATGTATAATTTAAAACGAGAGCGTCAACTGAGTCTTTGGGTATCAAAGACAATTAACTAATTAATTAGTTAACTAGTGATAAAAAAATTGGCCAAGTGCGTGTCAGGCCACGCATAGAATAGGGCTCCATAATGGTAGAAAGATTAAAAATAGTGTCCATTAGATAATTGTTATGTTTACTAATTATTTCTTCATTTTTGTAACAAGTTTTCCAAGTGAGTGTATTTTCTCAAGTTAGGCCTTTAAAACTCCTGAAATAAAAAAGTTATCAGGACCGCTATAGTTTTCCTTTAAAGTTTAATATATGGACTGCAATCGTGAATTTTTCCAGATTTTTTGAGCCTTGTCAAATCATTATTAATTTATGATAATATCTTATACGGGTATTTGAGTGTGAAGGAAAGTACATCTCATATGTATTTCCCTTCGCCTTACTTGGTAATTAAAATTAATTTATTGGAGTCACCTTCATAGAAAGCCCATTGTGGTCATTTGACCTAATGCTTAAGATTTCATTGACAAATAGCCTCACTTGTCACCATCAGGCCGGCGCTTATAGAGGACGAAGTTCGTTCTGCGATCCCTGGTGCCTGAGTCTACTGGCCTGTTCCCGGGCCTGGCGGACCGGAAGAGTTCGACGTGATTCTCAGGTCCACTCAGCCTTCTCTTTTGCACGCAGAACTTACTCGCAGCAGGAGACGGCGAGTTACACCCGCTCATGCGCTCTTAACATGGTCGCGATTATGTTACAATACACTACTTAAAATTAAAATCATGTCCGTGTGGTGACGGATTAAGAATACAGAGTGTCACTACCTTTATTCATCCCGCGGGTGTCGTAAAAGGCGACTAAGGGATAAACTACGCGAGACAACATCAATGCAAAGAGAAGGAAAACTTGAAACCAACCCTATACCAACCCGTCTGGCCGGCGTGGTATAGTAGGCCAAAACCTCCATTCTAAGAGAGGCCTATTTGTAGCAGTGGACTGTTGAAGGCTGATGATGATGACGACACTACTTAAATGGCGGCCACGAGGTCACACCTCTTCTCCGCAAACGTCGAGCACTCAGCCAGCGTGTGAAGCGCAGTGTCTTCAGACCGGGCGGAGGACTGCGCTGGGGTCACGTAACATAAATTTCCATAAGATTTAACTTGGGTGCTTTGCTCTCTGCTTTCAGGTGCTGTGCTGAGAATGTTAGAATTCATATTTTGTGACTGTTAACGTGTAACGTTTAACAAATTTTATCTCTAAGTTTATAACTGTAAAAAAGCAGAGAGTTGCTTAGTGTAATTTTTGCTTGATGAAATTACACTTCAAGTTGTTAAAACGCGATTGTTATGAAGTTGACAAAACAAGAATATTTTAAAATCAAATAACAAGAACAAATTTATAGCTTTTTAAACTAATAAAACACGTAATGAAGGACTCTAAATTTTATCTCTTTAGCGTCTTTACGAATATTGCATATAAATTGCTTATTAATATACATGTATGCTAATAGAGACAGACATTAACTTGTTTCACATTTAATTTAATAAATACATAACGTACTTAGGAACAGTATCAAGATGACAGTCGGCAATAAACCACCGAACGATTTCGATGTAAGTTAATTGATATTTTATAACATCACCTAAGAACAAGTGCCATTAAACTTGAATGCTGCATAGTTTATTAAAAAACAAACTATTGAGTTAGCTATATTAATGACGACTTAACGTTTAATAGATAACAATTTTAATTTTGTAGATAGACCCAATTTTACTTTCATTCTCAAATATATTGTCAGTCAATATATTCACAATGTCTGTTCTCAGAGTGTCACAGAAGAGTTAAACAAAAAGCCTCTTCAAAATGAAGACAAATTGGAAGCGATGCTTTCGTACGTCGGAGAAATGGGACGCTATCAAATATATTTGTTTTTGGCTTCCTTACCTTTCGGCTTCACGTTGTGCTTCAACTACTACGTGCCATTACTCATAGCAGTAACTCCAGAAAATTACTGGTGCAGAATTCCCGAGCTTGAGAATTTACCTCAGGAGCTAAGGTATAGTAAAGCAGAAACTTATAAATACTGTCATTTTGT
Organism: Phragmatobia fuliginosa; assembly: GCA_932526445.1. Taxonomy (NCBI): domain Eukaryota; kingdom Metazoa; phylum Arthropoda; class Insecta; order Lepidoptera; family Erebidae; genus Phragmatobia; species Phragmatobia fuliginosa. The sequence goes on along the minus strand of OW052058.1, from coordinate 3,893,288 downwards.
TTTTTCCCGCAGTGCCACCACATGTGACTACCGGCACATCGTCTGCTTAGAAAAGAAATTAATATTAGACTTTAGGTAAACTCCTTAAATGAAATAAACACTACAATAATTCAGAGCAAAGACGTCACAAAAATGTTTTATCTATACAAGTATGTAAATGTAATTAAAATTGACTGTTTGTAATATGAAATTAACAGTTTTTTAATTAATGCATATGAAAGTATATAGTTAAGGTGCTCATACTAAAGAGCAAATTATAAAAAACTGTGTCTCAGTCTGTAACGAGTAAACTCTGGAGCGGCTGGACCGAATTTGACGAGACTTTGAGCAGCAGGTGACTGATGACGTAAAGAGTAATTTAAAAAAAAAATCACCCGCCGTTTTTGTAGCAGTACAACTAATCATAAGTAGTCGACCTCACAAACACTCAACCATTATTTTATTGAAAACTGAGGATTTATTGATTAGCTCATAAAAGTAATTATTCTCTTAATAAATATACATTAAAATAATTTTCTAATAAGTATAGAGGCTAATTAAAAACATTTAATTAAATAAATATTTGCAGATCATATAAACCTTTGTTTCCCACGGAGAATTGAACCCGAGATCTCGAGCACAGCAGTCTCATAGGCTACCACTGCACCATCGAGGATATTATAGATGATTATCAGCAGTCTGTATACCATAGTGTGGTTGAGATTTATGAGTCACTACTTCATTCGTTAAGTTTGTTAAATAATAGCATTAACTAGTACAGAGAGTCTCATAAACTTTAATTTTTAACCAATCCAAATAATTCGTGAATTATAATAACATAAATTTTCCTATCCATTTCAATATTTGCTTTTACAGGCGAAATCTGTCGTCACCTGGCGCCAGCACAGGCGAGTGGAATCAATGCATGACTTTTGATACCAACTGGACTCAAGTATTGCATACGTTAATTCCTCCGTCAAATGGAACACCTCTAGTACCCTGTCAGAATGGCTGGGAGTTTGACTTTAGTGTGATACCATATGAAACAGTTGTAACAGAGGTGAGTTTCGCATGTTAAACAACTTTACAATTTTCGAAGCTCGGGTCAGTTGTTCAGTTCAAAGATTAATGCGAAGGTACATTCAAAACTAAACTTTAGCTTTAATAAAATAATTTTGTTTACTCGTGTTTAATAAGTATTGAAGGATCATTCAAGTACGTTCTCTTACCAATCAAGTGCATAGCTTTGTTGATTGTTGGATAAAATTGTAACCTAAAACGCTTCTAACTACTTTTTTGAATATATTATATACATATTTCGGACATCTAACACACAACGCTATCTAGTCCAAAACTAAGCAGAGTGTTTACCTTGGGTACCACACAACTGATTTAATACATAGAAAACATCCAATCTCCGAAACAAATATATCTTAATCTTCTTATATATAAAATTCTCGTGTCACAATGTTCGTTCCCATACTCCTCCGAAACGGCTTGACTGAGTGTTATGAATTTTTTTATGCATATTCAATAAGTCTGAGAATCGGCTACTATTATTATTTTATACACAAGCAGCTTAAAGCTGATGCGTGTATATCATTACACTTGTGTTTTTAAATGTTTATTACGTCTGTTTTTTAAAATTTTACCATTTGGGGCACTAATCACGGGTTCTGGTAAAGAGTTCCACTTCCGCACCACACGGTTTGGTAAGAAATGGTTTCGGGGATTGCTACCGCATCGAAGTTTGTTAAGCTTCATGGAGTGACCTCTCAATTGAGTGTTCGTGTTCATTGTGAACATGGACTCAATATATCTCACGTTATAATGATGGTTGAGGATTTTGTAGGTTTCTATAAGGTCTCCTCTGGTTCTTCTCTGTTCTAGTGTTGGTAGATTGAGTTCTAGCAGACGTTCTTCATAGGACATGTTTTTCAAAGAGAAGACTATTTTAGTTGCCCTATTTTGTACCCTTTCCAAAATCACAATTTCTTTTTTTAAATATGGATTCCATATTGGAAATGCGAATTCCAGCAAGGGTCTAATGTACGTTATATAGATGCTGAGAAATAATTATTTATTGATAACATAGAATACCTTTCTAATTATATATAACAATGAGTTTGCCTTCTTTGTTATCATTGTAATATGCTCATCCCACTTCAGGTTATGTGTTATGATAACTCCGAGGTCTTTTTGGAAGTCCACTGGTTGTAATGGCACAGAATTAGTTGTGTACTTGTGTTTAGGATTGTTTTTGCCTATATGCAGCACACTGCACTTAGACGCGTTGAGTGAAATTAACCAATCTTTTGTCCACTGCACAACTCGGTCCAGGTCTTGCTGAATTATGTTGTGGGAAACCAGTGGATTTCCCATAATTTTGGTATCATCTGCGAATATTGACAGGTTTGAGTGAATTACTATCTATTTTTCATACCCCTAGGACGCGTAGCTAGTATATCATATAAACATTTGGCCTGACCCGAGACCTCAAGTGCACTACAAAAACAGTACAAAACAAACTTCTTTGTTTTTATGAGTATACAAATTGCTTTACAGAGAGGATGGGTGTGCGAACAAGATACTTATCCACGCCTCGCGATGACGCTGTCCTTCGCCGGCTCCGTAGTGGGATGTGGTTTGTTCGGATGGATCGCTGATCGATATGGAAGAATACCAGCTTTAATTGGTGCATTACAGTTTATTATTTAACTTGCATCGTACTCGTACTTTGCTTTCGGTATTCCTTTTTGCCTTTGTATGCATGCACTACTCTTCTAAATAACTTGAGCAAATAACTCTTAAACGATTCCTTCAATACAAATAATATCTAGAATATCTAATAATTTTATTGCTAAAACTAATTCGTTCTAGGAGCCAACTTACTGAGTGGTATCGGCGGTGTCGCATCTATATTTACCAGCGGCGTGTGGGACTTCTACGTATGCAGGTTTCTCGTCGGCATGTCATATGATTCGAGTTATATGATCATATATGTGCTTGGTAAGTTTACAACTCTCAATGGTAATACCATAGACGAAAGATACTACATAGACTGAGACAGTATAAACAAACAAACGTACACTAATTTTTAGTTAGATTCATGTTCACTAGATGTCATTAGGGGTCATCGTATCGTGAATTTCAACTATATTGTCTCTGCTACGAATCCGAGAGTCAAATACGAGTCGCTCGCCACGTAGTCATAGTTGTATTATTCAACCTCTTACACAAGTACAGATTTTCCTTGACGCGTGTAGGTCCACGTAGTATATTTCGTCAATTAATGACTATCAAATTTTAGATACTAAAACAAATGAAGAACTGAATAGCTTGTTTATTGTCAAACTGACTAATTTTTTATTACAAATTTGGTTTACTCAGTGGCACATGGGATGACCTTTGGAATACCGTAGGGTAGTATCTTGGGTTTGACACTCTTTCTGATATATATTAATGATCTGTTAGCACGATGGCACAGTTTTTATTTCAGTTATATTTATGACTTGAATATTGTGAATAATATCCAGTTCCAGAAATCCATTTTTTTTTCGTGATTTAATAGTTACTTTAAAGATAATTTGAATGTTATTTCAGAATTGTACTAATTGTTTGTTATTTTAAAATAATGTTTTAGTTTTAATTTCTTTACTTTCAAGAGATTATATTGATTTATTTACTTTCAAGAGATTGCAATTCAGTGATATTGATTTAAAAAAAAAAGAAATACACCTGGTGCTGATAGTCTGATGCTAAAAGTTTCAAAGTTTAAACTATGTTGGTTACAGTACTTGAGTATGTGGGCCCAAAGCACCGTACCTTGATAGCTAACCTATCCTTCTCACTATCATTTGGAGTCGCCGGTATGCTCATACCATGGATGGCGTATTTCATCGCTGACTGGCGCCATCTGGTGTGGGTCACAACAGTACCAGGATTTCTGGTGTTGTTTACTCCTTGGATACTGCCGGAAAGTGCTAAGTAAGTTCTTTTTTCAGTTCTTTGAAATAATACTATCGATTTAATATTTTACATCCTTGTCCCTTTCATCTGTCTCTCTACTCGAGAATTATTCTGTATTATAACTCAATTCACTTTATTTGTAAATGAACAACAACTTTAGAACAGGGCTTCTACCCCTTTAGAAAACCCACCTTTTAATGTCTTAAATACACTGTAATTTATTTGATTTGAAATATTTATTTTTCACCTTCAATCGAAAATTCACCCGTCAAACAATATAGTGGGTTAATACCCAATGGAAACCATTGGGTACTATCCCACTATATTGTTTTTTTGTTTTCAAAAATTATCGACCCTGGTCTATTTACGTCTAATCTAGTTATGCTTTCCACCGCCCAGAATAAAAATTCTTAATGAAAGTCCATATTATATGGCAATAAAAATACGAGTATTTAACAAACTACCATACACAAATGTCGAATCAATGTATGCTTTTACAAAGAAAATAAAATATTTTTAGTTAAAAAATTCTTCAATACAGTTGAGAAATGCCTGACAGATACAACTATTTAAAAATATTATATATGAAAAGTACGACACCTGCAAATTGTTGTCTTTCGATTTGTTAATTCTCAATAATTTATTAATCTAAATTCACAATTGTTGACCGATTACTTTAATTATTTTGTTCATATTGCAATGCTTGAAAGAAGCACTAAGTTCTAAATACTTGTCATGGCAGTAAGATCAAATTGTACACTTATCAATAAATTATTCGAATTTCAATTCAAGTCTTATCAGTATTTATCCAAAGATACCCACGTTTCGTTCACGTATGGCGGTTAAATTTCGGCCATTGCACTGCATAGACCTAGTTTTATTAGGCTGTTTTTACATAGTTTATATCTTTTGAGGATGCATTGCATATTAACTTTAGCTTGCTTATGTTAATACAAAGGGCTTAATGGTATAAACACTGTCAAGTATTAACGTTACAATGTGCCTCACGTACAAATATGCCCATATAAAAAGTTAGAAATCAAACTAATATTATTTGTTTCTTATATTTCAGATGGTTAATCAGTAAAGGCCGCGTCAACGAGGCTGTGGCGATACTGAAGAAAGTTGAATCTGTTAATAAAACCAAGATGCCTGATCCTGTCATTGAGGAATTCATGGTAAAATGCTAAGTTAATCACCACTATTCATCTCGTCGTAAGCAAGATCGGAAAGAGGCTACTTTGATTTGACTAATGGTTTCTCATTTCTTCACAGGCATCTTGTAACGAGGTTCGGCCTGATTACAAATACTTATTTGCCGAATTGTTCCGAAGTAAAGTACTGTGCCAGGCGCTGGCTGCTATGGCGATGCTATATTTTGGATATGCTATTGTATTTGATGGACTTCTACGTGTGACGGATTCCTACGGAATGGACTTGTTTACAATTTTGACTGCTACAGCTGTTTGTGAATTTTTGGCTGTTACAGTTGTTGCTTTCACTCTTGACAGGTATTCACAACACATAGATTCTAATATGGGGATTGATAGCTGTCACTCGGGTGGTAAACTGTGTTTTAACTGAACCCTTATAGATTCGTCATGTCTGTCCGTCCGTATGTCACAGCCACTTTTTTCTGAAACTATAAGAACTATACTGTTGAAACTTGGTAAGTAGATGTATTCTAATACTAGTATTATAATATTATTTGTGTGATTCACAAAAATTTGTTTCGGATACTGGGTGTTTTCTATGTATAATATTTATTGTAAGCTTTGGGGGTTCCCTATACTTAGAACTGAAACTCATTTTTTGTTTTTTAATCAAACCTATACGTGGGGTATCTATGAATAAAATGTTATTGAGGTTTCTTCGAGGCGCGGGCGAGAAACTTTACCAAAGAACAATGCCCATTTTCGGCCTAATTTTGAAACTCGTGGACAGCGCAATAGAGTATCAATTAGTCGTTAGATAATAATTATTGTATATTAAAACATAGTTTATAGATAATACTAAAGTGTGTATATAAAAATAAAAAAAAATAAAAAAAAAACGTGTAAGGGCCACAGCACACTAGCTAATTTTAGCATCGACGATTGGCGATTTTAAGACTGCATCGATGCTGCATCGCGTTTTAGCGGCTTTTTACGTTCGATCGCGCTATCAAAATCATGCGTCATGCTGCATCATTCGCGACTATCTGCGTTCAAACGCGTTATCGAAAACGCGCGTTTTAGCGACTGCTCAGATACCTGGATCGCGTTGGCTGTAGTCTTGTCTATAATTTTCCGATTTGTAACTTTGATTACTTATGTTTGTGATTTGCAATGATATTGCAGTTGATACCGACTTACAGCTACGTTATATAAAGTCTAAAACCTATCGCTACAAGGCATATAATCACGTCTTGATCTCAACGTGCGATCTCAAATTCTACGTGCTTGATAATAGACTCATGTCTAAAATATGCTGAGATAGCTGGACGTGTTTATTTATTGTATAAATTTCTATTAATTCTTTAAACGATATGTGACGCAGGAATATAACTTCCCACCGAAAAGATTCACGGTAGTAAATTCAGACAATCTCTGTCCTAAATGTAATGTTTACAATATTGAGCCTGACCTATGGCAATAACAATTATAACCTTGAACTTAGCGATATAAAACAAACATAGCATGCGAGTCGTGACCTTCATGTGTCAGCACACATTACAAATTACACAATCATCACATTACAATATCTCATAGTCAACCAAATTATTCTAGTATAATTATCACTCGCCGTTATTATCACCAGACCTATACTGCGTTGCCACGCCCTTGCGTGAACATCATCAGCTTCTTCTGCAGACCTTTGCCCACTTGATGGTACTTTCTCCTCTAGTGAATGATATGCCACCGACAAACACTGTGTTACATGTTAAATCTCACAACCGGACGGACGTGCCTTCCTGACTTTGTAAATATTGGCCTAGATAACTCATCCGCTTTGTCAGCACGTTTCTTCTTATGTAGACTGCTTTCGCCCAGCTCATTGTGCTTGCGGTGGCAGACAACTTAACTTTGGACAAGTTAGACAAGCTGGCAGACAAGGTATTTGGAAAAAAAGCAGCAGAAAGAAAAGGTCTCAGGAGCAGTTGGAAAACTTCGAATAGTGCAGAATAAGGCGGGAGTCTGCGCTATCAATCCCTCTAACCCTCTTATAAGGACAAACGTAGAGTACAGTTGTCAGACTACAAGCTGTATGCGGCAAATGGTACGGTCATTGACACATATAGAGAAAAAATGCTGACGCTCGATTTAAATATACGAAGACCGATACAATGTAATGTGGTCGCTGACCTCGGTATGTAATTGAGCACTACAATTTACTTAATGACGTGCGCGGTAAGCGCCTGGTTGATGAAGTGACGGGTATCAAAACGTCTGCCATTATTGCAAGAGCAAAGCACTTGTCTAGTGACTTCACTATACGTACAATTAGTGATAAAATGCAAGGAGTTGTTCGGCAGTTGTTGAAAAAATATTCAGATATAACACATTCTACGGAACCCGCTAAGCATAACGTGGAGCACTATATCGAGACAACGGGCCCTCCGGTGTTCAGTAAAGCGCGCCCCCAGACAAGTACAAGATTGCCAAAAGAGAGTTTCAAGATATGATTAAAATGGGAATATGTTGCCCGTCAAACAGTCCGTGGGCGAGTCCATTGCATATGGTTAAGAAGAAGAACGGAGAATGGAGGCCCTGCGGGGATTACAGGATGTTTAATAAGATTACAGTGCCAGATCGTTACCCACTACCGCGATTGTTAGATTTTACTTATATTTTTGAGAAAAAGAAGAATGGTCATGTCCAAGATTGATATAAAAAAAGCTTATCATGCTATTCATGTGGCTAAAGAGGATATTAAGAAGACCAGCGTATTTACGTCGTTTGGGGTTTTTGAGTTCGTATGGATGAGTTTCGGATTGCGTAACAGTTGATAATATTATAGTGAACTAGTATGGCAGTATTACATAAAGGACCAGCCACGTTTATGGTTCATCCAGTGAGGCTATCGTCGCTCTCCAAAAACAGCAATGATCGATATTCAAGTCTCAGCCAGCCAGCAGCCTCGGCCTCAAAAGGGATTCCACACGCAGGACGCGACCACTCCCACCTGGTTAAACTCACTCCTGACACGGGCAAGCCTCACGACGGATTACAGACCGTTTACTTTCGCCTTTGAAAGGAAGCCCTCGTAAAATGACACCCCACAAAGAGTACAACGCGACATGGTGCCTTAATTGCACGGTACAGCACATATATCAGGCATATTAAGTTTTCTCAAAATGAATTTCTGACGCCTTTTCACGAATAATAGGAGTAATCTCAATGCCGTCAACGCTAGATTACGACGAGAATTGTCGTGTGCAGCAGAATGATTCAGAATAATAATTATAGAAGTTGCCTGAAGAGGCAAATAACAAGACGTATTACGATGATTTCAGATCGCATCTAAAGCATGATATCAGTTGAATACTGTCGTTACCGAGGCTCGCTCTCCAGGCAGCGACCAGGTAAATCTATTTCTTTCGTTTATCCGGCGTTAAAGTGCTGTTTGCGTAATTGCAAATTGTTCTGTATTCGGCATTATGATACTGAGCAGTACGTGTCCATTGACCGATTAAGGTTGATGTAATTCGCTAAGCGATATTAAAATAAGGTTGCTGACTATGTAAATGTTGAAATGTTATTATTAATGTGATTATTGTGTAGTTTGTAAATTTTGCTGACATGTGAAGGTCACAACTCTCGGTCATAAGTTTTTGTATTCATTTTTATAATATGATTGCTATTGACATAGGTTATATTTATTATCTAGGAACTACTCCGTGATACCGACTTAATGTTAAATGTGTGTGATTGTTAGTGACATAAGTTATGTTTATAATTGTAAATTGTTAATTTAAGATGAAGATTGTCTGAATTTACTACCGTATTTTTTTTCATATATTGTGTAAAATAATTGATAGAATTATATAAAGATATGCTTGACCAGCACATTCTGATATGTGCCTATTATCGAGCACGTAGGAATTCGGACAATAATTTCCTCATTGAGAACAAGACGTGTTTATGTGCAGTGTAGGGATAGGTTTTAGAATATATAATGTAGCTGTAAGAGCAAGAAAAGGATAACTAATATTTACCTTAGTGAGTAGTATAGATTAGAAAATCAGTGCTTAAATAATAAACATGACTGCAAAAGACTACACTGTCGTTGTTGTTACACATGTAAGTTTTCGTCAAATATTTACTTTGTTTCCAGATTCGGAAGAAGAGCCTGGATTTCTACACTAGTATTTTGCTCTGGCTCATTCTTACTGGGTTGTCTGTTTGTACCCAAAGGTAAAGTATAATCATACATAAAATGAAATTATGGTGGAAATATTTATATTGCAGTGAAACGATTGCAAAACGTATTCTACAATGTTTTCGTCTGTTTGTTAATTTGTACTCTAATTAAAAGGGATTCTCGATAACTTCCATGTTGGCGTATTTCAGATTCCGTGTAACCCACAACACATTGGTTTGTGATATAACACCGTGTCTTTTTACTCTGTCTGGTTGTGTCATACTATTGCACCCTCGGCTCTGGTGAATTGATGATAAGAATTGTTCATGCGGTATCTTTAGAAAAATTGGATATCAAAAGATGTCACAATTACTTTCACGCCAGCGAATACACATGTAAAAGTTAAATCTCTAATATATTTTCTTTTGGTGTACAGGTCACACGAGAGCAGTTCTTTCAATTATTGCACGTTTCTTTATGAACTCGTGCTCGATATCTACCATGCAGTGGGCTATAGAAATACTGCCAACACCCCTTCGCGCCTCAGTATCATCGATGTTACATACAAGTGCTTACCTTGCTATTTTCATGACACCATTTATTTCGTATTTGGTAAGGTCACTATTTTTATAATACTATGTAGAAGTGATTATAATACCTTTTTATTGTTAATTTTCTGAGAATTATAATTAGAAAATTTATTCACTTTACTAATAATCAGCAGTTGAAAAAAATACGGTTATTACCTTTGTGAAACCACTAATTGATAATTAATCAATATGTTTTTACGAAAATATAAATAACAATGAGAATACAAATGCAAAATCATTTGTAAATAATTGTAAACATTTTGCAGGAGCGCATATGGAAGACTTTGCCATTGTTGGTATTCCCTATAACGGCCTTCACAATAGTCATAGCCAGTCTCACATTACCGGAGACTAAAGGCTTGGCATTGCCGCAGACTATAGCGGATAGTGAGAAAATCATACAGAATCATTCTTTATGCAGGTATGCAAATGTTTTTAATATGTTCTCTCAAATTATGACCGCTTCGTTACCAAGACCCGCGGTACGGTGCGGGACACAGCCAGCTTCTTAATTCATTGATGTATCGTTATCCATATTAAGTTGAATATAATATTGCAGTTAATTAGATAGTAAGGTCAAATTTAAACAGATCAAGACAATACAAGAACAACCAACCACCTGCAACTCTCAGATATTGCGATTTGATAGAATATGGAATACCGGTATTATATTTATTAATAAAAGAAATACATTTTTTTAGCTACTCCATCACTGCATTAAGCAGAAAGCGATTTGAAGTATCAATTGTGACTGATTATCACAATAGCTTACAATTTTAGTAATTACAAAGATACAATATTAGATTGGTTTGCTCACTGAAAAGCAATTGATTTGTTTTCTGGAGAATGTCTGTAGGTCTGCAAAAATTACAATATATTTCTGAAGACGTAGGTTACAGAAAAGAGTCAGGCATCTCCATAAATCCATTCTTCAGTTATACATTTTCATTTAAATATTATTTTTGTTAAGTTAGTAGGTAAATGATTTTCTTATTAAGGCCTGGGGGAAATAAAGGGCATGTTGGACCATCATCGTCACTATCATTAGCCTATTGTAGTCCACAGCTTAACCTAGGCCTCTCCCATTGCACGCCACTCTATTATAGGAATTATCTAAAAATTTCTGTTAATGTAGTCCACGCACTAGTCAAAGCAATCCGAACTTATTATAAAACAACTTCCTCGGTGGCGCAAAGATAGCGTATGTGACTGCTGAGGTCTCGGGTTCGATTCCTTGGTCGAACCAAATGCTAGTGTGATCCGCAAATATTTCTTTAGGAGTTTTTTCTATGTATAATATGTATGTATTTACAATAAAAAGTATGTTTATGTAGATATTTATATCAGTTGTTTAGTACCCATAACACAAGCTCTGCTTAGTTTAGGACTATACGGCTTTGTGTGTAAGATTTACAAAATATTTATTTATTTCATTTCATTCATAATTCAATCATTCGGTTTAAAAATAAATCATTCGCTCCATAGACATACACAAGTTTTTGAAATGATTCAGATTATAGTCTGAACAATCTAAGAATGTGATTTTGACAGTTGACGTTTAGGGATTGGGTGTCAATAATGCGATAGTGTAAATAATTGATTTTGATGCAAAATGTATGACCATCAATATGTATGAAATATCATGAATGGTTTTAAATTAGGAATAAATAAGTCACATTTTTAGGGTTCCGAAGTTTATGACTCGGAACCCTTATAGATTCGTCATGTTCATCTGTCCGTCCGTCCTCGATTTACCGTCCAAACGGTAAGTACTAGGAAGATGAAACTTTGCAAGAATATAGCCCGATTTCCACCGCGAGCGGAACGGACCCATTAATGACTCCTTTTACCTCGCAATACAAAACTGCATACATGTGTTTCCACCAACAAAGAGATGACAACGAGGGCGAAAAGAGTAAAAATGAGCTGCGGAGTCATTAATGAGTCCTTTCAACTCGCAATTGAATTTTGTAGTGTTTCCACTGAAAAAGAGTTGAGCGGAGCGGACCGAGTAAAATGTGTCCGCTGTCTTGCCGACTAGTTTGAATTTGGAACGGACACGCTCAACGCTACTGTTTCCACCACCCCGCGCGCTCCTTTTCCAGCCTCTCCCGCTGCCGCCGGTGCCAATGCATTGTTGACATTGTTTGTGATAATAATTTGATTTAGATTTATAGAAGCTGTACGACAATACCCATGTTTATGGGACTTTCTCGAATGTGCCGACTTAACCAAAATCTCCGTTTTGCACGTTTTTTTCTGAGCTTGAGATATAATAATATATTCTTTTTTTTCGGTATACATAGTCACTGTCCTCACTTGATTCCGTATCACTCGATAACATAGCGAATTCACTCAACAAGACCACACGTAACCAGTTCAAAACTCCAACTGAACTCGTTCTCTGTGGAAATTAATATTCATTTCTCATTTTCCGTTCGTCTCGCTCCGCTGAGTCCGCTCTGTCATTATCCGCTCGCAGTGGCAAAACTCTTTGTTGGTGGAAATGCAAACCTATTTTGTTTAAAAGGAGTCCGCTCCGCTTACCATTTCCCGCTCATTACCCTTTCGCGGTGGAAATCGGGCTTATGTGTTGTAAGTACGTCGACAAAGTGCTACCATAAAACTATTATTTTTTTTTATTTGGGGTACCCCCCCTACACGTAAAGTGGGGATGATATTTTGAGGATTTTGATATAATATAAGGATACATGCAGCTGGAAATATATTAATTACATATGTACTATCTAATTAATATATTTGTGTTATACAAAATGTAGGTGAAACTTAATTGAATAAAAATCGGCCAAGTGCGTATCAGGCCATGCACAGAAAGGGTTCCTCAGTCACCCATAATGGATTTAAAATCGTATCCAATAGATAATTGTTATGTTTACGTAATAATGTGTTAATTTCCAAGTGAGCGCATTTTACAAGTTAACCCTCTACAAATCCTGAACTAAAAAGTCATCTAATCCGTTATAGTTTTCCTTCAAAGTTTATTATATGGACCACCATCACAAACTTTCCCAGATTTTTTGAGCCAGCCGTTTAGATTTTAGAGGGTGGGGGGGGGGGCGCCCTGTTTTTACAAAAAAGTGCCCTTTAAAGTGGAATATCTCGCAAACGGATACCTATATCGAAAAAGAGTTTGAGCAACCTTATAATATTTTTAAAACACCTATCTAATAATGCCCCACACGATGAGGTAGACCCAAGAAAAAAAAATCTTCCCCACTTTACGTGTAGGGGAGAAACCCCAATTAAAAATGTTATTCATAATTTTATTGTAGCACTTTGTCGATGACGATACAACACATATTCTTGCAAAGTTTCATCTTTCTAGCAGCAACCGTTTTGGCGTTATGTCGAGGACGGACGGACGGATATGACGAATCTATAAGGGTTCCTAGTCATGAACTCCGGAACCCAAAAAATAGAGTCCCATAACGGAATGTTTGAATTGTACTGTATTTATTTTTTGCTTTTAGGAAACCAGAAGGTTCTACGGAGTACGGGTACCAAACATCCTTCAGAAAACGAAGATAAGTTTGTTACTCAACTAGATGTTTTGTGATTTGGGTTTAAGGTACAAGAAGCTTCAATCTAGATTTTATCTATTATTTTTGTGAGTTTTGTTCTAATTCCCATCAATACAATACAATGTCCCATATCGTACTTATATCAATAAATGTTACATAAAAGGAAACGCAGAAAGCCGTTTGTTTGTTTTAATTTTGAAATTTGGTTAAAAACTAATTGACGTTTATTTTATTTATATTTAACTCTTATTGTATTTGTAATGCTCATTTAGTTATATGATTTTTGATTATACAATCAAGCAATAAGTTAAGTTCTATTGTAAGTAATGACTAGAAAAAAATTATTTATATATCAGACTAACAACGTTTGTTTATATGTTAAGTTTTTATTTACTTTGTAAAATAAATTAAAGGTTTTTTGCGTTTGGCGAGTTTTAAGTGTTAATTTTATATCTAATTACCATTGAAAAAAGAACAAAAAAGAAGAAGCTTGTCTAAGTAATAAAATAACATTTATAATATGAAATAGTTTTTATTCAAGTAAAATTTTAAATTATGACGGATTTTAAACTCCCCCTTTTTTGCTTGTGTAGACCAGTGCTTTTAATGTTTGAAAACAAAATAAATTATAGTAGGATGAAACCCATTGTAAAAGGAGGAGAATAGTACAAAAATTAAAGGAAAAATAAATTACGGGCGATCCTCAGATCGCCCGTAATTTATTTTCTTTATTTTTCCTTATTATATATGTTAAAAAACTTTTAATAGCCAAATATTTTTCATAGGTCACTCAGGTATTAAATTATCTAAAAATAGTAATAAACAGGCATATACACATATAATTTAAAGAAGATTCCATAACTTTCTCATAATATTGTAGATATTTTATTAAATATTAACTTTATTATTTATTTGTTTGTTAATTATAGTAGTATATTTCGATTTGCAATATTTTTTTTATCATTGTAACATGCAATCTTACGTTTCTCGAGCGATTAAAGTATAAATTTTAATAAATATCTCAATAACGATTAAAAAAAATCGAATCGAGTTTTTTTCATTTTTTGCATTTTCTGAGAAGATTTACTATGGTAATGTATATATATTTTTACACCATCGGAAACTAGAGATTTCATCGAATAGAAAACAACCTATTTTTTTTTAAAAAGTTGAAATTTTTGCGGATGAATTTTCGATTGAAAATTAGGGTTTTTTTTCGGTAGTCCGCCAAAATGAGGTGAAAAAATAGATATTTCGAATCAAATAAATTACGGTGTATTCAGGACATGAAAAGCTAAGTTTTCACAAAATTTCGTTAAAAAATAATTTTATTTGTAAAAGAAAAATAAAAAACCAAAAACTTGGTTTTTTGAATTTTTCACATAAAATTTGAGGTTATGTGAAAAAAGTGTAAACTCAAAAGATGTAGATCTCTTTATTGCCTACAACTTTGCCATTTAACTTTTTTCCATAGGACTTGTAGTTTTGCAGGAAATCGAGATAAGCCATTTTTTTCCCTTAAACCCCCCCCCCCCCTCCCCCTTCCTCACCTCAGATCGCCCGTAATTTATTTTTCCTTTTTTTTTGTACTATTCTCCTCCTTTTACAATGGGTTTCATCCTACTATAATTTATGTTCACTTTTTGTTATTTTATGAGGCTTCTACCCTGGTCTAGTGTGGAAATCCCGTCGGATACTTCCAGTTGGAGGCTATGTCGGTCTCGAATCAACTAAAACACACGCCGTCACAGGTACTGGACGTGGACTGGTACTGGACGTACTACCAGGTGTCCCCTCGAAAGGAAGTCCCTGGCACTCGGACGTACGTCGGGTCACCTACAGTTTTAGATGGTCCCCTCTTGTGTGGGAAACCTACTGTTCCTTTCTTGATCAACAAAAAGGGAACGCGCTTCTTGTAGCGATTGCACCGCCACCCCGAACTGGTTCTGATTGGCTAGGGTGAAAGGTGGCCTCGCCTGTCACCCCTAGGCGCAAAATACACACAAACGGCGTAAGGTTTAAGGCGCCGCGCAGGCGTGTAACGGATTCGGCAAAGACGCTATTTAAGTTATATAGAGTGGAAATTATCAGAAAAGCACAGAAATTTTAAAATAATGGAAAAGTTACAGGAATATCCTGATCGTTTCCACATAGTGTATAAAATGTCACAAGAATGTTTCCATATGACAATATATGTCGCAACTGAAACAAGGTATTCAGAATTTTTTAAATTTTTTATATAATTAATCGAGGGAAGTATCATGAATCACACATAATTACTATAAATTTATATATTATCTAACATCATTTGAGATCCTATACCCTGTTAATATTTGTACAATTAATGTTATATACCATTGTATATCTCTATTGATAGGCGACGTAGGACTTAATGCTTTATACTATTATGTAGAACTGGTTCTTGGGATTTTTATGTTATAATAAATGTAATTTCAAAAAAATGTGGAGTTACTATTTTCTACCTCTGAGGCATACAATTATGCAAACTGTTTTATAGTAACTTAAAGATGAAGAAGATTTCAGGAGCGCAAAGTTTGACTACGACAGGCACGCAAAACGAAAAGGAGGATTTGAAGTATAAAGGTTAATATATGAGTTACGAATAGAGTTAAATGTAAGAAGAAGGCGTAGTTAACAAAAAGGTACTTATAAGAAAATACAGGCACATACACAAATATACTCATTTTGTAAAATTTGACAAATATTGAAATATCTATGATATGTCTATGAAATGTCTAATAGCCCATCCAGACTCTCGCGAGGCGCCTCGCCTCGCGCCTCGCATCGCGCCTCGGCGAGTGAAAGGGACACCAGTGTTAGCGATCCACACTCTAGATTTATTCAGTCGCCCGCTACGTTAAGGCCTTGTCCGCCCTGCGATATTTATCTGCACGTTTTTTTCTCACAATTCTGTAAGACATTTAATCTTATAGGAGTAGCCTCACTGGTGGTAAAAAAATCATGCGGGAAAAAATCTTTGACTTAAACTGACTGTCTAAAGTAAGTATGGTTATGTTCGCACTGCGTAATAAAATTCGCGCGTTTCGCTCCATCGTATAACGTCAGTCAGTGGGTGAATCCAATGTTCATGACATCTTTTGATACGTCTGTTACGCCGCCTTAGTATTAGATAAATTAAAATTTTAGTTCGGTTGTAAATTTTACACGTGCGTCTCAGCCGAGAACAGAATTAAACTGACAGAAATAGTATAAAATTTTATTCGCAATGTGTACTAGGTGTAATTCCGATCGCGAAATTTAATACGCGAGAATACAAACCTCGCAATGAAATATCGCTGTGCGGACAGACTAATCGCCTCGCGTCGCCCCTCGCGCCCTTTGACTCGCGTCCAAAAAACCGACACGATGCGGAGCGACAGCGAGGCGAGGCGAGGCAAGGCAAGACGAGCGGGTACGAGTACACCGTCCACACTCTCGCACTCGCGTTGCCTCATGTCGCATCGTGGAGAGTGTGGATGGGCTATAAAGTCTAATGACAAAATAATGAAGGGCGCTTATTATTCATGAAAATTTCGTGTACAATGCACATGCAGTAAAAGAATTTATTTTTTCAAGTAGTTCTTTTTAACCTATTTTTCATGCTAATTTAATTTCAAGTGTTTTTATAATACCAGTTTCTTTTTGCTAAATTTTTTGTGAATAATCATCATGAGGGAAATCGTCCACATCCAGGCTGGGCAATGCGGAAACCAAATAGGAGCCAAGGTGAGTGTCACTAGATAACTGGCTAGGATTTTAATCTAAAACCTAACATCTTAAATCATTAGAAGGCACTATTACATCTCTTGGAGAAAGGATTCAGATAATCTGTCTTTTCGTTATCTAAATCCTTCAAGAAGTTTTGCCTGTGCTAGTTTCTGATGATTTTCATTTTGATACTAATTTATACTGAATAGTTTTCCTTTTCGCATAGATTTAAATAAGTCATTACTAAGGTTTAGAGCGTAATTTTTCGTGGCTTACCTTTTTCAATACCTTAATATATCAGTTTTAAAAAGCTTCAAAAAAAACTTGTTGAGTTTACTGTAATAGTTTTATTAGCAGACTTCTAGTCAGTATAAAACAGTAGATACAACATTGCAAGATACGATTAGGACAACATCACCATGGCTAAAGTGATATTTTAAATTTTCAGTTCTGGGAGGTGATCTCGGACGAGCATGGTATCGACGCTACGGGTGCCTACAATGGAGACTCTGACCTGCAACTAGAACGCATTAATGTTTATTATAACGAAGCATCGGGAGGAAAGTATGTCCCTCGCGCGGTGCTGGTTGATCTTGAACCTGGCACAATGGACTCGGTACGGTCCGGCCCCTTCGGCCAAATCTTTCAACCCAATAACTTCGTATTTGGACAATCCGGGGCTGGAAACAACTGGGCCAAAGGTTACTATACGGAAGGAGCAGAACTCGTAGATTCAGTTCTTGACGTCGTTAGAAAAGAAGCAGAAGGATGCGATTGCTTACAAGGTTTTCAACTAACACATTCTTTAGGTGGTGGCACCGGATCCGGTATGGGAACTTTACTAATATCAAAGATCAGAGAAGAGTATCCGGATAGAATAATGAATACTTTCTCAGTATTCCCAAGTCCCAAGGTGTCAGACACTGTCGTAGAACCTTACAATGCAACGTTATCCGTACATCAGTTGGTCGAAAATACCGATGAAACTTATTGTATAAACAACGAAGCTCTATACGATATCTGCTTCCGAACACTAAAACTAACGACTCCAACATACGGAGATCTAAATCACCTGGTGTCTGCAACTATGTCAGGAGTAACTACATGCTTAAGGTTTCCTGGACAGTTAAACGCAGACTTGAGAAAACTGGCAGTAAACATGGTGCCTTTCCCGCGATTACACTTCTTCATGCCGGGCTTTGCGCCACTTACATCACGTGAAAGCCAGCAATATCGCGCACTCACCGTTCCAGACCTGACTCAGCAAATGTTTGATGCAAAGAATATGATGGCGGCGTGTGATCCAAGACACGGCAGATATCTAACAGTCGCTGCGGTATTCCGCGGTCGTATGTCCATGAAAGAGGTGGACGAACAGATGCTAAATATTCAAAACAAAAACAGTACTTACTTCGTCGAATGGATACCGAACAATGTGATAACTGCAGTTTGTGATATACCTCCGCGGGGTTTAAAAATGTGTGCTACATTTATTGGCAACACTACAGCTATTCAAGAATTGTTCAAGAGGATTTCTGAGCAATTTACAGCAATGTTTAGGAGGAAAGCCTTCCTTCACTGGTATACTGGGGAAGGAATGGATGAAATGGAATTCACTGAAGCGGAGAGTAACATGAACGACTTGGTGTCAGAATATCAACAGTATCAAGATGCGACGGCAGATGACGAAGGAGAGTTCGACGAGGAAGTGGAAGAGTGATTGTAACTGTTTGTAAAGTCTATTGTATTGTTTTGTCAGTGTCCACGTTTAGTGTTTAGGTGTAACTATTTGGATGTTATTTTATCAGTAAAGTAAATAACAAACATTCAATACCTAACTTGTTTCATTCAACGTATTCAGTATTTCTGTTTCAATCGTATATTCAGTATTTTTGTTTCAAGGCTTATCTTAGTATGAATTCAAACTGTTGAAACTGTATTAAACATCAATGGTGTTGTAGTAGCCATTACAAGGAATATTCGCTCTTGAAAACGTTCACGAGTATTTTTTTGGCATTATGAAATACTGATCGTGGCAGGTCACACCTACTTCATCGATCATTCATTATATCTGAGCCTACAACGTCAAGCCATAAATTTTCAAACAGTTTCTCTGTACAAGCCAAAAACCAATGTGCATTTATTTAATTAGGGGCAAATTTTCAAAATATAATTTTAGGGTGTCCCCTGTCCGTCCGTCGTCGACTTACTGTCGGATAACGGTTAGTGTTAGAAAGAAAAGATCTTTGCATGAATGTTTTGATCACTTGCCCACGTGCCCCACCACTCATCACTTCACCTGGCCTGTGAGCGTCCTACACTACCTTTGCCGAGACGCAGTCTCTACTCAGAAACCCGTTTACTCCAACGGTTGTCGATTCTATGGTTAATATGTCCAGCCCATCACTGCCACTTCAGCATGTTAATATTGAGTACCTACTATGTCGATAACCTTGGTGCTCTGTCGAATTAACTCGTTTCTAATACGATCCCTTTCAGAAACGCCGAGCATATAGCTCTCTTCATAGCACGCTGTGCGACTTATTTGTGGACCAGCCGTACCATGAGTGTCCACCTATTGGTCTGTATGACATGACGGGTAGTAGGACGACCTATCCTACCCTTAAGAAACGTGTTTGATAAATCGAATTAAATTATAGTTGGTAGGTAATCGATTAATCTGTGCAAATCGGTTTGCACAGATTTATCGCAACGATTTATCGTTTCTTGTGTAGTAGATATAAGTGGTGACACTCCATATTAATAATCCGTTCAATAATTATTCAAGACCGTTTCCAAGTCCGTTTCCAAGACCGTTTCCAAGACCGTTTCCAAGACCGTTTCCAACACCGTTTTTTGTAATTGTTTGTAATTCAATTTTTTTTAATGACAGCTTCTGATAGTTTCAGATACATTCACAACAAGTGTACACAAAGTAATATCACAAAGTAAAATCATCTGCCCGTTATTTTATTTTCTTGCTTACCTTTACATGTAAAAAGAAATAAGGAAAATAAGTTTATTTATAACTCATTTTACGTATGCTATAGCCGAAGAAGTTGAAAGAAACGAAATTTGAAATACTCTTACTTTAATAAAGGAACAAAAATTATGTTAAATCTATTAATTATTTAACCTAGTGAGCTTAGCATGATAAAGTGGAGCAGGCGAGCGACGTCGCGTTGTGGAAAACAACGTCTCCGTATTATGATGACGGTGCGTCTGCCAGCCAAGGAGCGATGTGCAGCGGTTTGCTGATAGTTATATACTGTGGTTTAGCTCGTTGTAATTCACACATAATTTCAAAATAAAAGAGAAATAAAAACAATTAACAAGACTTAACAAGATATTCTAATACAAACATATAAAATGACCACACAATACAAGTAATGATACAGAATGATTGGAATGGGTTGTCTGGAAAAGATCGCTGTGAGCGATTAATTTCTATTTCTATACAAAATATTAAAAAGGTGTGCAATGAAAATGTAAGAATATACAAATATGCATAATTAATTTTGGATTAATATAGACAGAAACAAATTATTTTAACCCTTAATCTCTAAATAACAGAAAAATAAAAGCTTTTTAAAAAAGATACCGACTTAAAAAAAACCGATGAATTGAGAACCTCCTCCTTTTTTGAAGTAGGTCAAAAATAGCTCACAAAAACTCAAATTAGGTTACAAACTCATCTTCGTCTTCGAATGCAGCTGAGGTATCCATTCTTTATAGCATTATTTTCTTTCCTTTAAATGAAAATAATAAACATAGTACCTATAGGCAAACGTTTTTTAAAGAGCCTTTCTAAATGGTACAAATATGATTAAAAAAAACCTAGAGGGAAACCCCACACTTTCTGCCTCTTAATAAGCTAAAAATAATATTTACCAGAGTATACCCAAGTGATAATTTTGATAAAACGTCCAGATTGATTCGACAAGTGTATGGATGCATTCTCCTACCTCGAAGAACCTACCAAGAGCTTGTGCGAATAAAAAACATTTCAACTGAGTAAAATGGGTTAGCAAAAATCGGGTTACTTGAGGTTTTTATTTTTTTACTCGTTTTTTATGGTTTGAAACAAACTAATATTGTACCATTTTACAATCCTGATTAAATGTGTATTTTTTTAAAGGATTTTTAAAGTCTACAAATTTAAAAAAAATTAAATTCATAGTATAACATATAGTTTTAACTCTAGGAAACTTGGGGCAATTGTGTAATTATTTTTGACTGTGATTCTAAAAATATTATTTAGGGTTACGGTTCCAATGTGTAAATGAACAAAAATAATAAAAATTAACCACACTGACAGAAAAATGGTTACAGTTTGACCAAATTTCTAAATGTTTTTTTTAAATGCCCATAATTTTCAAACTGCATGGAATAGATTTTTTTTCTTTGATTTTTCTCATGATGGTTACAATCAATCCTGCCACCCCGTTTCGGCTTGACGTTGAGTTCTGGGACACCCTGTATAATTTCACACACACAAACATATTCTGTGTTATCACTGTGTAATGCATTTGCCAATTTGGGCTTACGCTTTGACAGAGAAAAACGCCTCCCTATAGCGTATGACTCCCTACCGAGATCTGTGGTATCCGCCACACAAGTATTTGACTAAAACCAAAAGGATGAACAGTTTAAAAAATTGTACATGTGTGTGTCTATGTGCGTTGTGTACGATGTGTTCAAATGCGGATCTTATTTTAATGTGACTGTTTGCATAACCGTCCCCTCCCCTCCCTTCTAAAAGCTAAACGGCTTGTTTAAAAACTCTGTATGAACTTACGTTCATACTTTAAAGGAAAATTGTAACGACTTAGATGACTTTGATACTTAAGTAGTTAAAGAGGGCTCACTTGTAAAATGAATTTACTTGGAAAATTCATACAAAATTAACGCATTAATACTGAGGAACCCTATTCTATGCGTGGGCACACGCATTGGCAGATATTTTTATTTTAACAGACTTTTGAACAGCATAAGAACCTATCATAATACGTATGTACTTCCCTTCACACTTAAATTACCCGCATAAGATATTATCACAAATTAATAATGATGAGATGGAAATTATCCATGACATTGAAAGTACACGTTTTATATTCTGAAACATGCTAATGTGGGCGTTGTTATAATGATTACCAACTATCCTTATTGCAGAGATAAAATTTGATTTCTTTGGAAATATTGTTGCGTATTGATGTTCGAATAATTTCAAAAATAAGCCTTATTACTTATGATCCTTTAAAGAACACAAAATAATTATTTTTAGGGTTCCGTAGTTCAAGAATCGGAACCCTTATAGATTCGTCCGTCGGTCCTCGACCTACCACCCAAACGGTTGTTGCTAGAAATATGACTTATGAACTTAGCATGAATATTTTTCTTTGAGGTACCTCCCCTGCACATCATCATCATCATAATCATTATCAACAGCTTTCTACAGTCCACTGCTGGACATAGGCCTCTCCTTAGAAAGGAGGTTTTGGCCTACTATACACGCTGGCCAGACGAGTTGGTATAGGGTTGGTTTCAAGTTCCCTGGCCGGAACACCCTCGTGGGATTTGGAGGCGGAAGTGCTCGCCGACGTTTATCGGCGAGTGGCTAACTACCGGGCGGAGAGTGGTGGAGTTGGACCTCCGCCCGAAGACGTGCGCGAGTGGCGCGAAGCCGCTCACCGAGCCACGATGGATCGCTGGTCGATCCGGCTGGAGACCCCCCGTGCTGGCTTCGCCACCGTGGAGGCGCTTCAGCCGGTCATCGGCGAATGGGCAGTGCGGCAGCACGGGACCCTTACCTTCCGACTGACGCAGGTTCTTTCCGGGCATGGTTGCTTCGGAAACTACCTGCACTCGGTCGCCAGGAGGGAATTTAGTCCCGCCTGCCACCACTGCGACTGCGGTGAGGATTCGGCTCATCACACGCTGGCGGTCTGCCCCGCGTGGGAGACGCAGCACCGGGTCCTCACTGCAGTCATCGGAGAGGATCTCTCGCTTCCGGCCGTCGTTCGTTCCATGGCCGGCAGCGAGAGCTCATTTACCGCGGTCGCAACCTTCTGCGAGGACGTAATCACGCAGAAGGAGGCGGCGGAGAAGGCCCGGGAGGACGACATTTAATCGGACCAGATTCGCCGCCGGCGACTCGGGCGGCGGAGGCGCGAACATCTGCGCCTCATGCCGCCTTGAGTGTGGCCGCTCGTGGACGGGACGGGTTTTCCCTCCATCCGCACTATGTGGCCAGCCGCGAGGGGCCGGCGTCGGTGTGTGCCGGACGCCGCCTAAGAGAGGGTCGTCATCCGAGACGGTGACCGCATCAGGAGCGGGCAGGCGCTGGAGAAGTTCAGAAGGAGATCCCACCCTGGACTTCTCCTCCTCCTAAACTAGAAGCGCGGAGAGGGCACACTGTATGTTTTTTAGTCGGTTCAAGTCCGACACACCACCCCGCCGTAACCCCCGGTTGGGTGACGGTC
This sequence comes from Phragmatobia fuliginosa, assembly GCA_932526445.1. Lineage (NCBI taxonomy): Eukaryota > Metazoa > Arthropoda > Insecta > Lepidoptera > Erebidae > Phragmatobia > Phragmatobia fuliginosa. The sequence goes on along the minus strand of OW052058.1, from coordinate 3,869,654 downwards.
CATGATGATTTTTCACACATAAAAAAAAAAAGGTTGGTTTCAAGTTTTCCTTCTCTTTGCATTGATGTTGTCTGGCGTAGTAAACTACGCCTTAGTCACTACCCTTAGTCGCCTTTTACGACACCCGCGGGATGAATAGGGGTGGTGACACACTGTATTCTTAATCCGTCACCACACGTCCCCTGCACGTAAGGTGGAAATAACTTTTTTTCTCACGTCTACCCCCGTCGGGATATCATTAGATAGGTCTTTTAAAAAAATTGCGAGGTTGCTATCACCACTTTTCGAGTTAGGTATTCGTTTTCGAGTAATTCAACTTTAAAACTCATTTTTGTGTAAAATAGGGCGTCCCCCCCCCCTCTAAAAGTCAAACGGCTGGCTCAAAAAATCAGCAATAAAATATGATAGTAATTCATATATTTATCTCTCAAGGAAAACTATAGCGGCTTAGATAACTTTTTTTATTTCATGAGTTATAGGGGCATATCTTGTAAAATACACTCTTTTATTAATTATTGCCAAGGTTGGTTGGATAATCACTTAAATAATTCAGATATTTATAGCACTGGCACTGTAGTTCAAATTCTATAGAACGGAGCTGATGGAGGCACATTTTTAACCGACTTCGAAAAAAGGAGGAGGTTTCAATTCGTCGTTTTTTTATGTATGTTCAGCGATAATTTCGTCGTATAAGAACCGATTTCAAAAAATCTTTTTGCATTGGAATTTAGCTTACAGGTGGTCCCATAGTCACCATATCGGGATCTGATGATGGGATCTCAAGGAAATCGAGGTAACTCCTCAAATATCATAATAATAATAAGGTCACTGAAAACTTTAGTAATTCCATCAAGATGGAATTTGGTGTAGACAAATGTGCAGTCATGTATGTGAAGAAAGGTGTGATTGTAGAATCTGAAGGAATAGAACTTTCAGATTCAAAAAAACTCAGATCTCTTTCTGCCACCGAAGCCTACAAGTATCTAGGTTTTTCGCAGTTCTTAGGAATACCAGAAACTGATATGAAACAAACGTTGCGGGAACGCTTCTTTGGCCGCCTGAAAAAAGTCTTTAAGACTCGTTTGTCGGGGGGTAACAAGGTGCGAGCCTACAATGGTTGGGTCATGCCGGTTCTGATGTATTCCTTTGGTATACTTAGATGGACTCAGACCGAATTAGATGCCCTTGACAGGAGAGTCCGTACTTTACTGACTGCATTTCGAATGCACCACCCACGTTCGTCGGTTATGAGATTGTATATCCCGCGAAAGTTTGGGGGTCGTGGATTTTTAAATATCAAGACCCTACATAATCGCGAGATATACAATCTCAGAGAATATTTTCTTAATACTGATGTGGGAGTGCATCGCAATGTGGTTGCAGTGGATAACGGATTCACTTCACTCGCTCTGGCTAAAGAGAATTGGCGCAAACCTGTAGTACTTAGTACTGATGATCGCAAGGAAGTATGGAAGGGTAAAGAGCTTCATGGTCGGTTTTATCGGGCTTTGAACGGGCCCGATATAGACTTTAAAGCATCAACTTCCTGGCTACGGTATGGTGATCTCTTTGGAGAAACCGAAGGTTTTGTTTGTGCAATTATGGACGAAGTAATCATGACGAATAATTATCGAAAATATATCCTGAAGGATGGTACGGTTGACATATGTCGGGCATGTCACCGTCCCGGGGAATCTATCAGGCATATTATTTATGGTTCTTCTCGTCTTGCTAACGGTGAATATTTGCACAGACACAACCAAGTAGCCAGGATCGTACATCAACAACTTGCCCTTAAATACAAACTTGTGAATTTGGAGGTGCCATACTACAGGTATGAGCCCGACCCAGTTCTCGAGAATGGTCGTGCTACATTATATTGGGATCGATCTGTTATCACAGACAGGACTATTGTTGCCAATAAGCCTGATATTGTGGTGATAGATCGATTAGAGCGCCGCGCAATGATTGTCGATATCGCTGTTCCTCATGACGAGAATCTCGTGAAGGTTGAAAAAGAAAAACAAATAAAATATTTGGATTTATCTCACGAGATTGTCGATATGTGGAATGTCGATTCGGCGATCATTGTTCCGATAGTCGTTTCTGTTCATGGTTTGCTAGCAAAGAGCCTCGACCAACACCTTAAGAGGCTCACGTTAGATGGCTGGATCAAGGGTCTGATGCAGAAGGCAGTTCTTCTTAACACGGCACGTATAGTGAGGAGGTTCCTGTCTTTGGAGCCCTAACCACCGGTTTCTTGGTCCCTGTACCCGAAGTCGGTCGTCTACTATTTTTTATATTTTTAAATGTATTTTTTATATTTATATTTAAAAATGTAATTAGTATGTTTATTGACTTGAATAAAGAGAATGATAATAATAATAATGGTTTATTCACAAACTTTTGTACATATATCCCATGAATTCCCTGACTTCCGAGCTAGGTAGAAACCTGTGACACAGAAGTCAGTGCCCTCTCCCATTTTGGTTGAGACAAATTGTGAATAAGACAATTTCAATTAGTGATAGGTTAAAATTTGGTACGTATGTGTGTGTGTGTGTGTGTGTGTGTGTGTGTGTGTGTGTGTGTGTGTGTGTGTGTGTGTGTGTGTGTGTGTGTGTGTGTGGGTGTGTGTGAATGCGCGCGTGTGTGTGGGTGTGGGTGTATGTGTGTGTTTATAAGATACAGGGGATATTAATTGCTAACCAATAGCATTTCTGTTTGCTCGTAGTTTGGTTGAAGCAACCAGTTTTTAATTTTGATTTTAGTTTCTCGCATAGTAAGAGGATGTATGTTAATTTTTTTATGAACCCATTAGTGGCCAAATCATAACTACAGACCGGATTTTCAAAATTCTTTTATTAATTGAAATTTAGTAGCTAGAAGAGAAAGTAGTATTACAAAAAAAAACAAATGAATTAATTTTCATGATTTTTCAGTGGTGTTCCCAAATTGGCACAACGGCTCCTTATGAGTGAAAATTTGCGAAACACGATTTATCAATACACAGGGTTTTCTTGCACTTCTTGCAACCCCAGCGACCTCTGATATGGCACACAGCACATCGCATTTTTTTTTAGAAGCTTTTCAGGGACGTGATCAACCCCATCCAGCTGTAAACTCTCAATATTGGATGATGAAGGGCGTGCAGAACATCTTTGGGGTGACAATTTGAGGTAATGTCTAGCGACACTTCGGCGGAATAGTAATTGGTCCATTGGTTCTTCTTTAGCAATAACGTGCAATCGCCATGCATTTGACATGGTCATATCAATCATATAAGTGAATAAGACCCACCACCATTTTTTGCCGTGTACGCCAATTCTATACAGAGATATGGATTGGTCTAGTTCATCCACTCCTCCCATACCTTTATTATAATTTTGGAACAGATGCGGAATGCTCACATCGACTTTTTCTCTTTTTACATTGCACCATCTTTTTACGGAACCTACTGGCTCATAGGAATCGTGATTGGTCGCCATTGTACAAATACTGTTATCTTTCCAGCGGACCAACAGAAGCTCATTATTTTTGTCAAATCTGTAATCAAATTCAGCTCTTGCTTTCTTCATCATCTCTTTTGCATTCGATAGCGGACATTTTTTAGTGCGATTTTCACGGATAGTTTCAGTGGCACGGTATCCTAACTGCCGTAGCTCACACAGCAGACCGCAGCTAGTAAAAAAATTATCAAAATATACCTTGTGGTTTGCAGGATTTGTGACTAGTTTGTTGAGCAGGCTTTTTACAACTCTAGTACCTAATGGCTCTGTGTTAGAGGTAGTCGACTTTCCACAATATGTATCGAAGGTACAGCAGTATCCGTTTGAGCTTGCTGCAACCCAATTCTTGTAACCAAATCGTACAGGTTTTCCCCGAATGAACTGTTTCGCCGGATGATGGCCGTAATATTTTATCATGGATTCATCAATTGACAAAGTTTCATGAAAAACACCCCATTGATTGAATTTTTTCATCAATATGTCACTGAGTTTTCTAGCTTTAAACATCTTGTCTAGTGTACTTGGTGCATCATTGTTGTCCACAAGATGCAAATTGCGTTTTATTTCTTTGAATCTGTTTCTGGACATAGATTTTGATACCGCTGCAACACCAATATCCTTATCCAATGACCAGTACATATGTTCACGAGGTAGTTTGTGATAGCCCGACAATATCAGTATTCCCAAAAATGTTTTCAGCTCTGTAACAGTAATAATGAAGTTGTGCCGATTATTTTGATTGGCATACAACATGCTAAACTCAACAATCATTGTAAAAACTTTATCGTCAAAAAGCTTCTCAAATATTGCAACGGGTGTCAAACCTTGTAGTTCCTGCTTGACGTGATTTTGGAGAGCTAATATATCGTCTGTTTGTTCAAAGGTTGTCGAGTAATTAGGTGAACACTTTCGCCAAAGCGGAAGACTGGATAACTGTCGGCACGCAGAGACAGTGGGCTGCTCTGGTTGGGCCGATCTAAAGGAAGGTCGTGACCTTTTAGCAGCCAAAGGTTCATCATCACTGCTATCCTCGGATTCCAGAGTACCCACGAACAAACACCTCAATATTACCTGGGACATCGTTTGGTAGGGTACTAGGTGCCACATCATCATCTCCTTCTTCTTCGTCAGTGACAACGCTTGGCTCTGGTGGAATGATCGCTAAATCATACTCCAAGCCATCGTCACTATCCCCAACTATTGTGCTGATAGCTTCTTCTAAGCCCCTGAAGTCATTAGTACCACTAAAATATTGCTTGCGATTCATATTGATTCTGTAAATAAAATGGTTATTTTTAGTACACTTGTAGCCGTTGTGCCAAAATTGGCACACCAATATTTATGTCACTATGTTTTTATGTACATGTAAAATAACTGCAAAAAAAAACTTTAGAGGATAGATTATGTACTTATTTTACGAAAATATCAACAATATTCATGATATTCATCATCTGTTATGAAAAATAAGAACAAAATTACACTTACCTGTAGTGTCCTCCAGATAACGTACTTGAATGTATCCAAAACGAAAGATTTTTGAACAAATTAGTATAATCCGATGTTTTTACCTAATGAACACACCTTCGACTGCACAACAAAGTAACACAATATCAACTATTGTCAAAACTTTTTTTATCTACCCTCTTTTATTAAGTGTTCCCAAATTGGCACAGTGGTCAAGAACGGGTTAATTCTATTATATAAGTAAGACAACCTAAAAGACTGCTGTCGTCTAGCCGTAGCTGTCCGACATTTTACAGGTAGGCACACATTATTGATAACACGTTTTCTCTTATACTCATTTTCATTGTAGGGTGTTAGTGCATGTTGTTTCGTTAGAATTTGGAATATATACAATTGTCTAATTGTTAGTAGTTGGCAATTTTCATAGAGTTGTTTAGTTGGATATCTATACGTTTTGAAAGTCATTACCTTCAGTAAAGACCTCTGAGCCCTTTCCAGTTGTATCATATGGGATTTGCAAGCACCACCCCAGACCCCCACACAGTATCCCAGTATGGATTGAGCTAAAGCATAATATATATTACGGAGGAGAGGAAACTCCGCAGCATGTCTGAGTTTTTTGAAAACCCATATCAACTTCCTAGTGCGACCAGTAATAAGATTTATATGTGGTTCCCAGGACAGTCTCTCATCTAAGATAACACCCAAATACTTGACATATGAGACCTTATTAATAAAAAGACAAGCGCAACTATTGGGATGATTGCAAGAATGGACTTTAATATTGATATTTTAAGGCTAGTTTTAGAAAAAGAGAATTGTATAAATGACGTTTTTGCAATGTTGAGAGTTAGAAGGTTGGCACTGAGCCATTGGCTAAGTTGATGGAGGCCATTTTCGGCAATGCAACGCACCTCCTCCCAAGTCCCACCATGGAATACTACGGCAGTGTCGTCTGCATATGTAAATATTTTGCCGTTGTATAGTGTTTGAAGACATAAATCATTGATATATACCAGGAAGAGACTTAGTCCGAGGATACTTCCCTGAGGAACGCCGTAGACAACATTTGTAGCGGAACTAATATGTTTGCCAATCTTTATCTGTTGTTTACGGTCACATAAAAAATCCTTGAACAGTTTCAGAGCCGTTCCTCTCACGCCAATACCATCCAGTTTGTTAACGAGTGCAGGAATCGGGACCGTGTCGAATGCTTTGGCCAAATCAAGAAAAACACCTATACACTTTTCATTTCCATCAACCCTAGTAGATACAAAATCAGTAAGCTGACTAACTGCATCATCTGTACTTTTTGACGCTCTAAATCCAAATTGTGTGGTTGCCAAAATATTATTATGTTCAAACGGCACAACTGTGGCGATTTGGGTTCTCGGAATAGTTTTTTTTTGAAGTCGGTTTCTTTTTGTTAAAATTATTATATCAAATACTTTTCCCCCTAGCCAAGTTGCAAGCGTTTTTCGTTTTCCATTCTCATGTTTCATTGGCTAATATTTTATTTTGATCACGTAACTGAGTGACATTAGGCAATGAAACAAGATAATAGAAAAATACAATAAAGAATGAAATGAAAGCAAAAAACTCTCGAAGTTTCTTACAGTTATTGAACATTAAAATTTGAACATTACTGTTACCAATCTACATATCAACACGTATTCCATTTTACGTTTAATACAGTAAAGTTTCACTGTTCTGTCCCACAATGTATTTTTAACCGACTTCAAAAAAAAGTTCTTAATTCGTCGGTGTTTTTTTTATGTATGTTCAGCGATAATTTCGTCGTTTATGAACCGATTTCAAAAATTATTTTCGCATTGGAACGGGCGTAGCCTATAAGTGGACCCATCGTCACCTTATCGGGACCTGATTATGGGATCCCAAGTAAATCGAGGGAATTCCTCAATATCATAGGCACAATTGTCGTGATTTGGGTACTCGGAATAGTTTTTCTCGGAAGTCGGTTCCTTTTTGTTAAAATTATAATAGAACATAACTAGAATTTGTAAGGCCAAAGCGAATGTCGAATCTCTTTTAGAATTTTTAACCGAATTAAAAAAAAGGAGGAAGTTCTCAATTCGTCGGAATCTTTTTTTTTTTTATGAATGTTCAGCGATAATTTCGTCGGTTATGAACCGATTTCAAAAATTCTTTTTGCATTGGAATGGGCGTAGCTCACAGGTGGTCCCATCGTCACCATATCGAGCTCTGATGATGGGATCCCAAGGAATTGGGAACTCCTCAGATATCATAGGCACAATTGTCGCGATTTGGGTACTCGGTATGGTTTGAAGTCGGTTTCTTTTTGTTATAATTATTTCGTAACAGTATAATAAAGATTTATTTAAAATCTGTTTGTCTGTAGTTGGGTTCCATGAATTTTACTTGTTATGTTAAATAGTTTCAATAATACTTTATAAATATTTAAATAAGCCTTTTTTGTCACTTTCAAGGGAACACGCTAGTAGGGAAAATTCGCTTTTTATTTATTTTTTAAATAGATCATTTAAGAGTGAATTTTTTTTTCAAAGTGCAATTTCAAACATTGATTAGATTTGGCCATTCAAAAGCCACCCTTCTGCACGCGCTTTTAATAGCGTCTGGAGTCGTATCTGCGTTTTATTTTTTATTTCTATACAAATCATGGAAAAAGTGAAAAAACATTCCTTAAAGTATTATATAGTACTGAAGAGTAAAAACATTGCTGTTAGTACACCCGATTTGTGACAATCGAATGTACTCCTTGACACAAAAATACGTACCTACTTCGTTTTCTACGTACCGTTATTTTAATATATGTATATTTTAAAACGAGAGCGTCAACTGAGTCTTTGGGTATCAAAGACAATTAGCTAATTAATTCGTTTACTAGTGATAAAAAAAAGGGCCAAGTGCGTGTCAGGCCACGCATAGAATAGAGCTCCATAATGGTAGGCAGATTAAAAATAGTGTCCATTAGATAATTGTTATGTTACTTAACTAATTATTTCTACATTTTTGTAACAAGTTTTCTAAGTGAGTGTAATATCTCAAGTTAGGCCTTTAAAACTCCTGAATTAAAAAAAATATCAGGACCGCTATAGTTTTCCTTTATAGTCCAATATATGGGCTGCAATCGTGTTTTTTTAATCTCAAATCAAAATCTGATGAATCTAATCATCAGATTTTTTGAGCCATGTGTATCATATCATTATTAATTTATGATAATATCTTATCCCGTATAAGTGTGAAAGGAAGTACATCTCGTATGTATTTCCCTTCAGATATTATTAAAGAATTGTCTTACTTGGTAATTTAAATTAATGGATTGGAGTCACCTTCATAGAAAGTCCATTATGGTCATTTGACTTAATGCTTGAGATTTCATTGATTGAGGACATGGGTAGTTGAACTAAAACTTTTGTTCTGTTATCAATATGATTTCTTTTATATTAATCAAAGTAACGACACTACTCATGATTGTGTTTGTCTTAGTTTTTAAATAGTCTTACGTGATTCTGAATTATTAGAATAGATGCAAAATATAACAAAGGACTAATCTAATTGTGAACTAACTGAAGAAGAAAGCAATTGAATTCAGAAAGCAAAGGAAGCGATTTCGATGTTTTTAGAAAGAAAATGTTTCTTGAAGTGATGAACATATAGCCGGTTCCAAAAATAACGGGTCAGTCACATAAACCAATAACGGGTCAGTCACATAAACCCGAATATCTCCCGAACTACGTATGCCATCCTAATGAAACGAAGACTGTTCAATTGAGAATTTAATTATACAGATAAAAAATAAAATAAAACTTAGTTACACCCACAATATTAATCTTAAATTAAAAAAAAACTAAAGTAGTCATATTTTTCTTAAGATTACATTTTTTTTATGATTGTTTTTTTGCTGTTTTTCATCACTTTCTTCATTTAATACTTTGTATTGCCTCCACGTGATGAAGCCTCCAGTGATGAAAAACAGCAAAAAAACAATCATAAAAAAATGTAATCTTAAGAAAAATATGACTACTTTAGTTTTTTTTTAATTGCACCAGAACGAAGCGGTTCGAATCTTACTTCTTGTGCCGAGCAGTAAAAAACTGGAACTCACTGCCAGCTCATGTCTTAATTCCCAAAATGATCCCAGGACCTTTAAGCGGGCGTGAAAAAGTATCTCACTATGCTGTCGTAATGTGGATCGCCATATTGCTTGCATCCTGAGTCCTGAGGACATGGCGACCCTCACTTTTGGATTCTACTCACGCTTTTCGCCAGCCATAGTAGAGTCACCTTGGCAGGCGTTAAATAAAAAAAAACTTATATAAATTAAAGAAGAGTGAACTGAAAGAACTAATTGCAAGAAGAGAAAAGAAGTTTTAAAATTACGAAAGGTAATTTTTCAAAAGTTTTGTCTAGTACCCATAATATAAGCTCTACTTGATTAGGGACTAGATGGTGTTGTGTGTAAGATGTACGAAATATTTATTTTTTGAAAGCATTTTACCCATTTCTTGTAGGGTGATAGCTCATAGCTATGAGTGAAAAACATCTTGGTGATTGTACATGATTAGTATTTGAAGGGAATGGAATAGTAACAAGAACTGTTAGCCATGGACTGGGATTTTTTTTGTGCCCAGTAGATGGTATCCTTGAGGATTTCCTCAAGGATACCATCTACTGCTAGCTATGTCGGACTCGAGCTGAAGAAAATGGCACGTCGTCTCAGGTACGTAGATTACGTCTAAAGTATACCCTAAAAACAAAAACCTTTGAACCCCGACGTATCTCGGGCCTTCTACTGCTCTCAAATAAGCCCGTCCTGAATGGGAACCCCAATGGTCGAATATCGGGATCGGCGCGTCATTATCTCGGTCTGCTTCTGCTAGGGTGACAAATGGCCTCACCTGTCACCACCAGGACGGCGCTTATGGAGGACGAAGTTCGTTCTGCGATCCCCGGCGCCTCAGTCGACTGGCCTGTTCCCGGACTGGACCGGAAGAGTTGATATAATAACAAGAATAAACTAATAGCCTTATAATAAAAATAAACACGTCATGAGGGACTCTAAATTTTATCTCTGTAGCGTCTTTACCAGTACTGCACATAAATTACTTAGACTATTAATATACATAAATGTATGCTAATAGAGACAGGCGTTAAGTTGTTTAACATTTATTTTAATGGATACATAACGTACTTAGGAACAGTAGCAAGATGACAGTCGGCACTAAACCACCAAAGGACTTCGATGTAAGTTAATTGATATTTTTTAACATAACCTAAGAACAAATGCCATTAAATTTGAATGCTAATAGTTTAATCTAAAACAAACTAGTGAGTTAGCTATATTAACGACGACTTAACGTTTGATAGATAACAATGTTTATTTTGTAGATAGTTTCCAAAAGAAATATTCAAAAAATCCCAGTCTATCCCAGTTGAATTCTTGTCCCAACGGCCGTTCACTTGGAGAACAATGAAATAAAATGACAACACGCTCATATTCATTTAGGAACACATTGGTTAATTTAAATATTACTAAAATAGGCCTTAGCATATGATGCATGGTAGCTGCTCCATAAAGTGCTGCTCGAATTGAGGTCCAGTTCGACAAGCAGTTCATTTTTGTCTGACAGGCAGTCTGTGACATACGTTGCTGGCCCGAGCCCTCGACCATATGTCGGACCGCCTCAGGGGAGTGTTAGACGCTAGCCTGGCGTCCGGACGCTTCCCTGAGTGTTGGAAAAGCTGGAAGCTGGTTCTGCTCCATAAGCCAGGTCGGTCTGACAATTTTAATTATAAATCTGAAAATTTGGGGGGAGCCAGAGGCAGCTGAACACGGGGGTTGTCCGGTCTATGGCACTCTACGGTGCATCGGTGTGGGCGGCAGCTCTGACCGAGCAGAATAGGGCGCGCCTCAGGCGACCGCAGAGAACTCTGGCGGTCAGAGTCATACGGGGTTACCGCACCGTGTCACCCCCCCCCCCCCCCCCCCGTGGGACCTGGATGTGGAAGTGCTCGCCGACGTTTATCGGCGAGTGGCTAACTACCGGGCGGAGAGTGGTGGAGTTGGACCTCCGCCCGACGGCGTGCGCGAGTGTCGCGAAGCCTCTCGCCGAGCCACGATGGTTCGCTGGTCGGTCCGGCTGGAGACTCCAAGTGCTGGCTTCGCCACTGTGGAGGTGCGGCAGCACGTGATCCTTACCTTCCAACTGACGCAGGTTCTTTCCGGGCATGGTTGCTTCGGAAAGTACCTACACTCGGTCCCCAGGAAGGAATTGAGTCCCGCCTGCCACCACTGCGACTGCAGTGAGGATTCGGCTCATCACACGCTGGTGGTCTGCCCCGCATGGGAGACGCAGCGCCACGCAGCGCCGGGTCCTCACTGCAGTCATCGGAGGGGATTTCTCACTGCCGGCCCTTGTTCGTTCCATGGTCGGCAGCGAGAGCGCACTTACCGCGGTCGCAACCTTCTGCGAGGACGTCATCAAGCATAAGGAGGCGGCGGAGACGGCCCGGGAGGACGACATCCAATTGGACCCGATTCGCCGCCGGCGAACCGGCGGCGGAGGCGCGAACATCTGCCTGAAAAATAAAATGAAGCATGGTAGCTGCTCGAATTGAAGTCCCGTTCAACAAGCAGTTCATTTTTGTGTGACATACATTCTGTGACATACATTGCGAAGATATCAAATAAAATTGCCAGAGTACAAGAAGATTTATCATGTACTTAACTTTTAAATTGGTAAAAATTGATTTCTATAATTGAAGTATTTATGCGGTGTCTCTCTGTAGTATGCGTGTAAGTATCTATAATTGTTACACTAGGTAACAATTACTATAACATCACCTACTCAGTGTAAACGATTGTTATTGAACCAATGATGAAAATAAAAAAAATGGTCAAGTGCGTGACCACGCATAGAATAGTGTTCCGTAGTGATACAAAATGGCACGTGACTTTAAAATTGTGTACAATAGGTAATTGTTATGTTTACTAATTATTTCCTTTTTTTTGTACGAAGATTTCTAAGTACGCATATTTTACAAGTTAGACCCTATAACTCCTGAACCAACAAAGTTATCTAGACCGTTATAGATTTACTTTAAAATTCAGTAAATAGACTATCAGAAAGATATTTTTCAGATCGTTCGAAAAAGCCGTTTAGCTTTTAGAGGGGGAGAAATCCTGTTTTAAGAAAAAAATGCCCTTTAAAGTAGAATAACTCGCAGACGGAGACCAAAATCAAAAAACTCGTCTTAACAACCTTTCAATGATTTCAAGAGGCCTATCTAATGATACCCCACACGATGGGGTAGACGCGAGAAAAAAACAACCCCACTTTACGTGTAGGGGAGGTACCCCAATAAATATTTTTCATCATTTTATTTGAGCACTTTGTCGATGTAATAAAAAACACACTTGTGCATAGTTGCATCTTTGTAGCACTAACCGTTTGGACGGTAAGTCGAGGCCGGACGGACGGACATGACGAATCTATAAGGGTTCCGAGTCATGTACTACAGATCCCTAAAAAAGCTAAATATTATTATCCAATGTTAACCACTTAGCAAATATACTAAATCATATTTTAATAATGCACGAAGAATTTTAATTAACAATTTATAAAAATTGCTATATAAATATAAAAATAGCTTTAATAAATTATTTATAATTGAAATATAATGCCGTTCATGGCATTAAAACGTCTGTGCAACGTGCAAGCACGTTCTAAATGATAAAATACAACACTTTATATTTTATTTCTTTGTACGCAAAAATTTTTAAGATTTGTGATTTTTCGATACCAATTTAGAAGAAGGTGCAGTTACAAGCCGCGTCTGCAATGACGTCATGAATCATCTTTGGTCACAGTGCATATCTGCTTATGCCCTCTTCTCTTTGTATTTGATCCGTGATGTTAACTATGCCTTTGCATCATAAGGCTCGCTCTTATTCTTCTTCTCATCGTAACTATGGAAACACTCAAATTTTTTTTACAGCTTTTCCCGTCCTTAATAACGACAAGACCTTGTCATTCTGAGGTTACATTTTATTTTTATTTATGTAATTCATCGGGTAAATTCCCGTTAGTTGTCATTTTTTATTTTATACTTTATAGAAATATTTTCATAAATTTATATCTATCATAACTATATTTATATTAAGCTCTGCTAATTTTATCATAATTCTATATATTTCTTATATCTAATTTTTTGTTTATAATTTTGTTTACAATTTTTTGTTTGCAATTTCTTGTTTACAATTTTTGGTTTACAATTTTTATTTACAATTTCATATTTACAATTTTTACTTCAAAAAAAGGAGGAGGTTCTCTATTCGTTGGAATCTTTTTTTTTTTCGCTGATCGCTGAAATTATCGCTGAACATACATAGTTCAGCGATAATTTCGTCGTTTATGAACCGATTTCAAAAATTATTTTCGCATTGGAATGGGCGTAGCTTACAGGTGGTCCATTTTCACCATATCGGGATCTGATGATGGGATCCCAAGGAATTCGACGGAACTCCTTAAATATCATAGGCAGAATGACGCGATTTGGGTACTCGGAATAGTTTTTCATTGAAGTTGGTTCCTTTTTTGTTAAAATTATAATTATTGCTAATAGTTTGACTAGGTTTAGTTTACATTTTTCTGTCGTTATTTGTCGCTCTTTCAATTACACAACTTTTCAACAATTAAATTTTTTCTTCTATTTTGCACGTGTATTTCTTAAATTTTAAAATTTCCTTCCAGTCATTACTTCCCAACACCTGAGATCGTAATACTTGTGACTCTGTGTGTTATGTGCGTTCCTTGTTTCTACCTTTGGCCTTGCTTCGGTCTTGCTTACCTACAGATCGTCAAGCGTGCAAGATTAAGGGCTTGCGGGGCATGTCAGAAAGTGGCCTATCGTCTGGGGAAAACGCCACAGTCGCACTCATTTTTACTAGGGTCGACAAATCCCCACCTGGTCATGTTGTCCTTGGATCTTCCAACTTTGGTACGCAGCCTTTTGAGTGCCTTCCAGGTTGGCCTGGGGAGCTTATCTCCTGGTGGTAGTTTTTCTTCCAAGGGGACCAAACTAGGAAGAGGCAGCCTCTCACGCCACATCCTTTCCCTGACCCTCAGAGTATCGTTAATGAATGAATATGCAAATAAATAAATAACAAGCTGCTTACTAATATTTATTTCAGAAATACTTTTTGCGACATAATAACGAATTTTAGAACCATGGTACCAATTCTGACAGTCCCACGACCCAATTTTACTTTAATTCTCAAATATATTGTCAGTAATGACTGAATATAATGATATTCACAATATCTGTTCTCAGAGTGTGACAGAAGAGTTAAACAAAAAGCCTCTTCAAAATGGAGACAAATTGGAAGCGATGCTTTCGTACGTCGGAGAAATGGGACGCTATCAAATATATTTATTTTTGGCTTCCTTACCTTTCGGCTTCACGTATTGCTTCAACTACTTCGTGCCATTACTCATAGCAGTAACTCCAGAAAATTACTGGTGCAGAATTCCCGAGCTTAAGAATTTGTCTCAGGAGCTAAGGTATGGTAAAGCAGAAACTTATAAAATTACTGTCATTTTGTTTTTTCCCGCAGTGTCACCACATGTGACTACTGACACATCGTCTTCTTATTTCAAAGGAAATACATGTTAGGCTTTTAGGTAAACTCCTTAAATCAAATAAACACTACAATAATGTAAATTTGTAAAAATGTTTTATCTATACAAGTACGTAAATGTAATTATACACTCAATGATTATCTTCTTGAAAAAAAATGAGGATTTATTAATTAGCTCATAAAAATAATTACTCTCCTAATAAACATACATTTAAATAATAAAAGAGCTAATTGAATATTTACAAAGGAATAACGTCATGAGACGTGCTGTCAACTTCCGTTTATCACTAAGAATTAAGCATAATATTATCTCAATAAAAACCATTAACCTGAAAAAGTGACAATGTTATCTAAATATTTATACATTTTTTTAAATTCTGTACAAAACAGCGTCTCACTTAGCTGAGGCTAGAATGAAATTAGAAATATAAAAATTGTAAACTCAAAATACGATCGTTGGTAACAGTGACATTATGGTTGAGTCCCGCATCGTTACTCACGGTCGTTTTTCATTCGAGTAAAGCCGCGAAACGGAGATAGTTAAAAAATTTGCCTCAGTTACTCCTTATATCATCAGCAATTTATTAGTGAAAGACCCGTCAAAATCGGTCCAGCTATTCCGTTATACATAGTAAACACCCAAACTCCGAAATAAATATTTGCAGATAATTTAAAACTATGTTTCTAGGAATCGAACCCGAGATCTCAAGCACAGCAATCGCATATGCTACCACTAAGACATCGAGGATGTTTATGAGTCACTGCTTTAAGCGTTTCGTTTGTTAAGTAATATCATAAAGTGTAGTACACCATTGCATGAACAGCAGATAATCTCATTTAGTAAAATTTATAAAATATTAAAAAAAATGTTGTATTATAATAACAGAAGTTTTCCAACCCATTTCAATATGATATTTTCACAGGCGAAATCTGTCGTCACCTGGCGCCAGCACAGGCGAATGGAATCAATGCATGACTTTTGATACCAACTGGACTCAAGTATTGCATACGTTAACTCCTCCGGCAAATGGAACACCTCTAGTACCCTGTCAATACGGCTGGGAGTTTGACTTTAGTGCGGTACCATATGAAACAGTTGTAACAGAGGTGAGTTTCACATATAAGCCACTTTCCAATTTTCGAAGCTCGGGTCACGTGACGTACTGTTCAGTACAGAGATTGCTGCGTACATTCAAAACTAAACTTTAGCTTTAATAAAATAGTTTTGTTCATTCGTGTTTAATAAGTATTGAAGGATCATTCAAGTATGCTCTCATCCCAATCAGGTGCCAAGCTTTGTTGTTTGTTGTATAAAATTATAAGCTAAAACGCTTCCATTTACTTTTTTATATAATTCATATTTTGGACATCGAACACACAACGCCATCTAGTCCAAAACTAATCAGTGCTTGTACCTTGGTTACCACACAACTGATTTAAGCCATAGAAAACACCTTCGAAACAAATATGGGCGGATCATATAAACATTTGATCCGACCCGAGACCTCAAGTACAGCAGTGGCGTATGCTATCATATGTTGAAGTTTGTTTTTATGAGTATCATTTATATATATACTAGTTGACCCAGCGAACTTCGTACCGCTCAACTTTAAAATTCCAGAACTTGATCTACCGGGTCCAATTGCGAATTTAAACCATTCCCAGATCCCCTTGAACACACACAAAAAAAATCATTAAAATCGGTCCAGTCGTTTGAGAGAAGTTCAGTGACATACACACTCACACAAGAATTATAAATATAAAGATGTACAAACTTCTTTACAGAGAGGATGGGTGTGCGAACAAGATACTTATCCACGCCTAGCGATGACGCTGTCCTTCGCTGGCTCCGTAGTGGGATCTGGTTTATTCGGATGCCTAGCTGATCGATATGGAAGAATACCAGCTTTAATTGGTGCATTACAGTTTATTATTTAACTCGCATCGTACTCGTATTTCCTACTAAAAAGGCAAAATGACGTTTTGGTTCGGGACTATTTGTACTAAGTTTTCTTGGGTGGGAGTCGAACTTCCAACAATGTATTTATTTATTTTGAATGGAGCTCCGACAAGGAGTCCTTACGTGCTAGTTTTTAACAAACAGAAACGATAAATTGTTTTTATTTTACAAACTTATGAAAAAGGAAAAATTAGTAGGTACTAATAGTTATCACAAACAAAAAAGGACCTTTGACTGCACGGTTGGCCTAGTGGTCGCCACGCCGCTCTCTACTGCGCCAAGTGTCGCGGGTTCGAATCCCACGTGGGATGACACTTTGTGTGATTCACAGGTTGTTGTTCTGAGTCTGGGTGTTCTTTGTGTCCGTTTCATGTATGTTTGTAAAGTCCCCCGCGACACAGGAATTCATATTCCTAAAAAAAAATTCCTTCCTTTTTAAAAGAAAGAAAGAAAGAAGAAAGAACAGCTTTATGCTTTTACAAAACAACCGAGGGGGACCGACTGTAGCACCGTGCCAGCTACAGTCGGTCCTCTGTACCCACGCTTCCAAGTTCAGCAGAACGACTCCGACTACACGTTGGCTAGCATAGCCATGAATTTAGAGCCGTGCCTGCCAAGTCTCCAGAACTTGCAAGTGCGCGTTCTGCCGTAGCATTCCAGGTTCATGCTCTGGCGCGGCCTCATAAGCACTCCGACCGAACGAATTTGCTCGTAGACCATAGCGTCCATGTCGACCAGAATGTCGAAGAGCGAAGAATGCGCCAAGACCGTCGCTGCCTCATATAAAATTGTGTTGTATGGCCATCAACCACTGCAATCTTTCAAGTAGGGCCTGACAGCTGAATGAATTTGCCAGGTCTTGAGACCAGACGGTCTCTTCTTGCCGCGGTCCCTCGAGATTGGGCTGACCGGTACCTGGACGGCCCCGAAAAATCCCAAATACCAAAATTTCAGCGAAACCGTAAGAGCTGTTTCCAAAATCAGAAATATATAGATAAATGCATACAAGAATTGCTCGTTTTAAGATATTAGATAGATTATAGACTGTAGTTTAAGTGTTGCCCTTGCTGCTGCCTAATCTGTTATTCCTAATGATTATTGTGGGTTTGACTCCTTCATGGAACAACATTTTATGTGTATTTTTAGACTTTCGCGATCTTTACTCATACTCTTGTTTATTGGTCTACAGCGTCGTCGATACCTTCTGTAAATACAGTTTACCTGTGACCACGCGGGTTAATTAGTATGTTTTTCTTTTAATTTATTTATACAACTTTTACAAACCAAAATAAATTAAATGTTCGGTATCGAACTCAGATAGATACAATATTTGTTGTTATCTCTTGAGTCGATAGATGGCGTTGATGCTAAATTAGATCGCAATATTATTTCGTTCATTGTTAGTATAAGTATGTTAATGTTTTGATGATTGAGGTCGAGCTACGATTACCCGTTTGTTTATTATACTCGTAATAGCGAATTGTGGTGACCTCTGTTGGCAATATACATACGTGTTGTTAATATAGCCTGCGTATTATTTACCTCGCTCAAGAGCCCGGTCCATATTCATAGTCCTTCAAGCCGGATCGGTTGAAGTGAGGTTTTGGTAGTCTTCGGTGGCGAGACGACTATCACCCGTCGCGTAAGGTTTACTGGACAGTGGATCGCTGTCCAGACGAATCCCATACAGTGGACATCAAGATTGGTGAAGCTGAAGGAGGAACCGCTACGTCCTGGTTGGTCAAGAGTAACTGAGAGCGGACATCCGGAGGAACAACGCAGGGGAAGGTGCTAAGCAGAGGTGAAACTTCGCGGCCACCCAGTAGGTGGGGCCACTGAAGTTGAAATTATGAATATGGACCGCACCGGGCTGGTCCATATTCATAAATGTTGTTCTTATTCTGGGTGTTCCTTGTTTCCTATTCATGCATGTACTCCACTTCTAAATAAATTGAACAAGTATAACTCTAAAACAATTATTTCAATAAAAGTATTATATAACCGGTTTTAACATCGACGTGAGAATAATTTTATTGCTAAAACTAATTCGTTCCAGGATCCAACTTACTGAGTGGTATCGGCGGTGTCGCATCTATATTTACTAGCGGCGTGTGGGACTTCTACGTATGCAGGTTTCTCGTCGGCATGTCATACGATTCGAGTTATATGATCATATATGTCCTTGGTAAGTTTCTAACTCTCAATAGTAATACCATAGACGAAAGATACTACAGAGACTGACACAGCATAAACAAACAAACGTAAACTAATTTTTAGTTAGATTCATGTTTAGTAGATGTCGTTAAGGGTCATCGTATCGTGAATTTCAACGATATTGTCTCTGCTACGAACCCGCGAGTCAAATTCGTGTGGCGCGCCACGTAGTAATAGCTGTGTTAATCAACCTCTTATACAAGTACAGATTTTCCTTGGCGCGTGTAGGTCCACGTAGTATATTTCGTCGATTATAAGATGTTCGATACTAAAACAAATGAAGAACTGAATGGCTTGCTTATTGTCAAACTGACTAATTTTTTATTACTTGAGCTACAGTAAATAATTAAAGTTTCTTGTGAAGGAGTATAATTGTGTTTTTTTTTGTTATTTTATAACTTAATATAGTAGTGTAAGTCAGCTGTTAAAGTGAAATAATCATATATTTATGTTAATTTAGTCAATTTCAACAAATGGTCAGTGTGGCGGCTTCCACATTCAGCGCAAGCAAAAAAAAAAACATACAACAGCGCCATCTACCGAAGGAACATTGAACTACGGAGAAAACACGTAACGATCTACACGGAGTAACTACTAATCCTGCATCGCGAAAGTAACATTCTCGCGCCGATTAGCATATATACAACATCCCAACATCAACTGTTGGGCAGTGGCCCGCCAGGCATGATCACCTCGCCTGGTCGGAGGATCCTCCCTTTGTGTTGGAGGAACACGACACCCGTTCCTCCACAGTCAGTACAACTTAAGAAATGAATGGCATCTCCGAAAAATCGGTTGAGAATTTCACTCATACAATCGTATGACTTAGTGACGTCGAAAAAACTAGGAGTTGATTTACGAGAGTCTGACATCGACCAAGTGTTGCAAGTAGGCTCAAAACAGAGATTTACTTCATCTGAAAACTCAAGGCCTATTGTCGTAACTGCATTAAAAAGAAAATAATTTAGAGAGGCTAGACATAGCACGACCCTACACAATTTTCATTACAAGCTTTACTCCAGTGAGGACATCGACAAAAATATTGGTCCCGCTGCTCAAGATACAGACAGCGGTATATAGACTGCGAAAGAAATATTTGCGGATCACACTAGCATTTGGTCCGATCCGGAAATCGAACCCGAGACCACAGCAGTCACATACGCTATCTTTGCGCCACCGAGGCGGTTGTTTTATAATAAGTTCGGATTGCTTTGACTAGTGCGTTGATGCGTTCTCGACACTAACAGACTTTCCTGTAATAATTCCTACAATAGAGTGGTACCACTATCCTAGGAAACCAAAGCTTTACATAGACAACGTTCTAGTGACGCCATTCACCGTTGTATTACGGCCGCTATATGACGGCACTGCTATCCTAAGAAACCAAAGCTTATGGATGTCCCTTGGCCTCCTTAGATGCTCCTCCAAAGGCAAACTTCAAAAAGATCCAGATGATCCTGTTAAAAAATCACATCTACAAACGATACAGAATTTTTTATCATTTATTTTCATCATCATAAATATCTTATATTTTAAATAAAATGTTTGATTTATTTACTTTCAAGAGATTGTACGTTAGCTATGAGCTAGATTGTGATTCAGTGGTATTGAAAAAGAAATATTTTTATAATTATAATTAGGTAAATCACACGTTTATTGACCAGGAAAGCAATGATTGATGATGTGTGTTTAAATTTATACCTCGAGGGTTATTATTAATAGGCAGTAAGGTCTATAAAAAACTGTTTACTATGTTATCTATTATAGTGCATGTACAAAATATATATATTTTGTTAATAATAAATTATTGCTATTAAATTCGTTTAAGCCCTCCTTTTAGGGCTTAAGTGGTTTTAAAAAAAATGCACCTGGTGCTGATAGTTTGATGCTAATAGCTTGATAGTTTAAACTATGTTGGTTACAGTACTCGAGTATGTGGGCCCAAAGCACCGTACCTTAGTAGCTAACCTATCCTTCTCACTATCATTTGGAGTCGCCGGTATGCTCATACCATGGATGGCGTATTTCATCGCTGACTGGCGCCATCTAGTGTGGGTCACAACAGTACCAGGATTCTTGGTATTGTTTACTCCTTGGATACTGCCGGAAAGTGCTAAGTAAGTTCTTTTTTCAGTTCTTTGAAATAATACGATCAATTTAATATTCTTCATCCTTGTCCCTTTTATCTGTCTCTCTGCTCGAAAATAATTAATCAATCAAACTAAGATTATTTGTTCCTTATATTTCAGATGGTTAATAAGTAAAGGCCGCGTCAACGAGGCTGTGGCGATACTGAAGAAAATTGAATCTGTTAACAAAACCAAGATGCCTGATCCTGTCATTGAGGAATTCATGGTAAAATGCTAAGTTATTCACCCCTATTCATCTCGTCGTCAGCAAGATAGGAAAGAGGCTACTTTGATTTGACTAACGGTTTCTCACTTCTTCACAGGCATCTTGTAACGAGGTTCGGCCTGATAACGAACACTTAATTGCCGAATTGTTCAGAAGTAAACTACTGTGCCAGGCGCTGGCTGCTATGGCGATCCTATATTTTGGATATGCTATTGTATTTGATGGGCTGCTACGTGTGACGGATTCCTACGGAATGGACTTGTTTACAATTTTGACTGCTACAGCTGTTTGTGAATTTTTGGCTGTTACAGTCGTTGCTTTCACTCTTGACAGGTATTTACGTAGATACTAATATGGGGATCGATAGCTTTTCGCTAGCCGCTCGCCGAGCCACCATGCTGAGATGGTTGTTCCGGCTGGAGACCCCACGCGCTGGCTTCGCCGCCGTGAAGGCTCTTCAGCCGGTCATCGCGGAGTGGGCAGGGCGGCAGCACGGGACCCTTTCCTTCCGCCTGACGCAGATGCTTTCCGGGCACGGTTGCTTCGGAAAGTATCTGCACTCGGTCGCTAGGAGGGAACCGAGTCCCGCCTGCCACCACTGCGACTGCAGTGAGGAGACGGCCCCGCATGGGCGACGCAGCGCCGGGCCCTCACTGCAGTCATCCGAGGGGAACTCTCGCTGCCGGCCGTCATAAGATCGATGGCCGGCAGCGATAGTTGTTTTACCGCGGTCGCAACCTTCTGCGAGGACGTAATCTTGCAGAAGGAGGTGGCGGAGAAGGCCCGGGAGGATGCCATCCACTCGGACCCGATCCGCTGCCGGCGCCCCGGGCGGCGGAGGCGCGCATACCTGCGTCTCATGCCGCCCTGAGAGTGGCCGCGGATGGGCGGGACGGGTTTCCCGACCGTCCGCAGTAGTGGCCAACCGCGAGGGGGCGGCGTCCGCGTGTGACCGGACGTTGCCCAATTAGAGAGTTGAATTTGAGGTGGTGCCCGCAACAGTGCGGGCAGGCGCTGGGAGGTGTCCAGAAGGAAATCCCCTCCCTGGACTCCTTCCAATATACAGGCGCAGAGAGGGTCACACCGTGTGGTTTTAGCCGGTTCGAGTCCGACACACCACCCTTTTTTTTTTTTTTTTTTTTTTTAACGTGTGGAAATCCCCACGGACCGTCACCCCACCGGGGCTCTCGGCGGGGCGGTGTGTCGGACTCGAACCGACTAAAACCACACGGTGTGACCTCTCTGCGCCTGTATTTGGAAGGGATCCAGGTAACTGTTTTCTCCTTCTGGATCCCTCCCGGCGCCTGCCCGCACTGTTGCGGGCGCCATCTCCTCATACTCTCTATTTGGGCGACGTCCGGTCACACGCGGGCGCCACCCCCTCGCGGCTGGCCACTACAGCGCATGGACGGGGAAACCCGTCCCGTCCACCCGCGGCCACACTCAGGGCGGCATGAGGCGCAGATAGGCGCGCCTCCGCCGCCCGGGGCGCCGGCGGCGGATCGGGTCCGAGTGGAAGTCATCCTCCCGGGCCTTCTCCGCCGCCTCCTTCTGCGAGATTACGTCCTCGCAGAAGGTTGCGACCGCGGTAAAACAACTGTCGCTACCGGCCATGGAACGGACTACGACCGGCAGCGAGAGTTCCTCTCCGATGACTGCAGTGAGGGCCCGGCGCTGCGCCGCCCAAGCGGGGCAGACCGCCAGCGTGTGCTGGGCCGTGTCCTCACTGCAGTCGCAGTGGTGGCAGGCGGGACTCAATTCCCTCCTCGCAACCGAGTGCAGATACTTTCCGAAGCAACCGTGCCCGGAAAGCACCTGCGTCAGCCGGAAGGAAAGGGTCCCGTGCTACCGCCCTGCCCACTCAGCGATGACCGGCTGGAGAGCCTCCACGGTGGTGAAGCTAGCGCGTGGAGTCTCCAGCCGGAAAGACCATCTAGCCAAGGTGGCTCGACGAGCGGCTTCGCGCCACTCGCGTACGTCCTCGGGCGGAGGGCGGATGCCCCTCTCCGCCCGGAATTCAGCCACTCGTCGATAAACTTCGGCGAGCACTTCCGCCTCCAAATCCCACGGGGCCGACACACCACCCTGCCGTAACCCCCCACGGGGTGACGGTCCGCGGGGATTTCCACACGTTAAAAAAAAAAAAAAAAAAAAGCTTACTTGGAAATTTTAGTAAATAAATAACGAAATTATAAATAAAAATAACAATTATCGAATGGACACGAATTTAAAGCCACATGCCATTTTGAGTGACCGGAACCCCATTGTATGCGTGGTTTGACACACACTGGGCCGATTTTTAGTACTTGACAGTAATGCATATCAAGAAAAAAAATAGGCATTGAATAATTTAAATAAAACAGAACGAGTTATTTAGTTCTTATAATGATAGTTTTGTAGTCTTCTTCAAATATTTACTTTGTTTCCAGATTCGGCAGAAGAGCCTGGATTTCTACACTAGTATTTTGCTCTGGCTCATTCTTACTGGGTTGTCTGTTTGTACCCAAAGGTAAAGTATAATCATAAATAAAATGAAATTATGATGGAAATATTTATATTGCAGTGAAACGATTGCAAAACGTATTCTACAATGTTTTCGTCTGTTTGTTAATTTGTACTCTAATTAAAAGGGATTCTCGATAACTTCCATGTTGGCGTATTTCAGATTCCGTGCAACCCACAACACATTCGCTTGTGATATAACACCGTGTCTTTTTGCTCTGTCTGGTTGTGTCATACTATTGCACCCTCGGCTCTGGCGAATTGATGTTTAGAGTGGTTTACACACTAAAAAACATTCAGAAAAGACATACGGTATCTTTAAAAAATAGGATTTAAAAAGATGTCACAGTTACTTTCATGTCAGCGAATACACATGTAAAAGTTAAATCTCTAATATATTATCTTTTGGTGTACAGGTCACACGAGAGCAATTCTTTCAATTATTGCACGTTTCTTTATGAACTCGTGCTCGATATCTACCAATCAGTGGGCTATAGAAATACTGCCAACACCCCTTCGCGCCTCAGGATCATCGATGTTACACATTAGCGCTTACTTTGCTATTTTCATGACACCATTTATTTCGTATTTGGTAAGATCACTATTTTTATAATGCTATGTACAAGTGATTAAAATACCTTAATATTGTTAATTTTCTGAGAACCACATTCAGAAAATGTATTAACTTTACTAGTGAATCACCAGTTTAAAAAGATACGGTTATTACCTTTGTGAAACCACTAATTGATAATTAATCAATATGTTTTTACGAAAATATAAATAACAATGAGTATACAAATGTAAAATAATTTGTAAATAACATTTTGCAGGACCACATATGGAAGACTTTGCCATTGTTGATATTCCCTATAACGGCCTTCACAATAGTCATAGTCAGTCTAACATTACCGGAGACTAAAGGCTTGGCATTACCGCAGACTATAGCGGATAGTGAGAGAATTATACGGAATCATTCTTTATGCAGGTTTGCAAATGTTTTTAATATGTTCGCTCAAATTATGACCGCTTCGTTACCATGACCCGCGGTACGGTGCGGGACACAGCCAGCATCATAAATCATTGATGTATTAAATTATATTATATTTATATTATATTATATAATTATATTATATTATGTATTATATTCATCCACTAGCTTTTGTCCGCGACTTTGTCCGCGTAGAAAAGTGACTTCCGGCAGAAAAGTATGATATCTGTGCACGCGACTCCATCAGCGTGTAATTCCTTGTGTGTTATTAAGTTAATGTATTGGTGATATTGTTTAGATCACGTTCACATGAGGCTTAAGTACCTATAGAACGAAAATACTTCAGCGATAATACCTTCACCAATCCTTAATAATGTATCAGAAAATTGACTATCATCCGGGTTATCTCCAGTTCTCACTCGCATGTTTATAGTCAAATGCACCGATTGTTTTTCACGCCACAAATAAGAGCTTTTCAGGCAAGCCCTAACCTCGTCAGGTCGGGTTCCCCGTGGTATTACCGGTAAGGTTTGTAAGGTGGAAATCACCACAAAATAAAACCGTGATACCGCCCATTGGTCGATCATTTTGTATTATATCCCTTAAAGTTCTGTCTACCGCTTCTACTCCTTTTCGATGGGCCATCGTACATTCATCCCATATGATTAAATTACACTCGTGTAATACCTTAGGTTAGTCGCAATTTTTTGAAATACTAAGTAATTATATAATAATTACTAAAATAAACTATTGATATAATTAAACACTACCAAAATGCTCGTCTCGCTCTGTCAGCTGCTAATCGCATCTCTCTCTCTCTCTGGAGAGCTTTCATTGGCTCGAGCAGTTAAGGCACTAACTCTCATAGAGTCTAATCGATGTGCTCTTTTCTCTGCCGATTCTTGAGAACGCGCATTTTTCATCCTCTTAGCATCTCTCGAATTTCGTGATAAATAGCCAAACTTTTGTTTTACGTGTGGAAGTCCCCTCGGACCGTCACTTCACCTGGGTTTTCTATGCGGCGGGGCAATGGGCTTCGTCTCTTCTTAGACCCTCTCGACCGGCGACTCCCGACCCGGCACACGCGGACGACGCCCCTCTCAAGCCAAGCCAAACTGGTTTTATTCATTTGCAAAACCTTATTGGCCAATGTGTAATGTGTTATAATCATGGACAACGGCCCATCCTATTCAAAGCAAATTGACAAGCCAACAAAGACTAAAAATATAGCAGAGCATTTTCCATGGCCGGAAAGGAACGAAGTTCAAGACTTGACTCTTTCAAAAGAAGAAATTCTTAAAGATCTCTGGAAAAACTTGGTTCAAAGATCAAAAAAAATGAAAGAAGACTTCCGAATCGATATTCTTATCGATAACTTAGAGAAAGCTAGCTGCTTTTCATGTCTTAGATAGTTAAAAAAAACCTCAGAAAGTGATTTAAATTACATCAGGATCCGTTTTATTTGCGGCTACAGGTATCCTAATATTATATCAAAGCAAATCACCAACCGTTTGGGAAGTAGGTCGAGGACGGACGGACGGCCATGACGAATCTATAAGGTCATGAACTACGGAACCCTAAAAAAGGCAGCTGATTTATTTATATTGCAAAATGATTAACGATATTTCATACATATTGATGATAGTTTATTCGTTTATTAATTTATTTTGCATCTAAATCGATTATTTACACTATCACTTTATTGACACCCAATCCCTAAACGTCAACTGTCAAAATCACATTCTTAGATTATTCAGGGTTGTTTTCGAAAGCCGGTCCCCATTTCATCACATCCACATTTTTTTTTATCATTAAATTCTCTACAACGACAACTTGAAGACTTTAGAATTGAATACGATTAATACTTAACATTGGCAGAAATAGCTGATATTTGTACGGCTGGTTGTCATCTCGTCAAATGCAGAAGAAAAAGTAGATTATTGAGACCATTATAACTTTTGGACTTGACACAAAATTTTACTACTAAAAGTAGAGTCCCGTATACCCTTATAGGAATGTTTGAATTGTACTGTGCCTTTTTAGGGTTCCGAAGTTCATGACTTCGAACCCTTATAGATTCGTCATGTCCGTCCGTCCGTCCGTCCGTCCGTCCGTCCGTCCTCGTCTTACCGTCCAAACGGTAAGTGCTAGAAAGATGAAACTTTGCATGAATATGTATTGTAATTACGTCGACAAAGTGCTACAATAAAATTATGAAAAATATTTTTATTTGGGGTACCTCCCCTACACGTAAAGTGGGGATGTTTTTTTTTTCTCGCGGCTACCCCATCATGTGGGATATCAGTAGATAGGTCTTTTAAAAACAATTTAGGGTTTCTAAGACGATTTTTTGATTTAGGTATCCGTTTGCGAGAAATTCTACTTTAAAGGCCACTTTTTTGTGAAAACAGGGCGTCCCCCCCCCTCTAAAAGCTAAACGGTTGGCTCAAAAAATCTGGAAAAATTCGTGTTGGTGGTCCATATAATGAACTTTAAAGGAAAACTATAACGGATTAGATGACTTTGTTACTTCTGGAGTTATAGATGCTCAACTTTTACAATGCGCTTACTTGGAAAACGGCATACAAAATTAACGCATTATTACGTAAACATAACAATTATCAATTGGATACGATTTGACTGAGACTGAGGAACCCTTTCCTGTGCGTGGCCTGATACGCACTTGGCCGATTTTTTTTGCTCGTAGGAAACCAGAAGATTATTCAGACCATTATAACTTTTGGACTTGACACAAATTTTTACTACTAAAAGTAGAGTCCCGTATACCCTTATAGGAATGTTTGAATTGTACTGTGCCTTTTTTTGCTTGTAGGAAACCAGAACATTATTCAGACCATTATAACTTTTGGACTTGACACAAATTTTTACTACTAAAAGTAGAGTCCCGTATACCCTTATAGGAATGTTTGAATTGTACTGTGCCTTTTTTTGCTTGTAGGAAACCAGAACATTATTCAGACCATTATAACTTTTGGACTTGACACAAATTTTTACTACTAAAAGTAGAGTCCCGTATACCCTTATAGGAATGTTTGAATTGTACTGTGCCTTTTTTTGCTTGTAGGAAACCAGAACATTATTCAGACCATTATAACTTTTGGACTTGACACAAATTTTTACTACTAAAAGTAGAGTCCCGTATACCCTTATAGGAATGTTTGAATTGTACTGTGCCTTTTTTTGCTTGTAGGAAACCAGAACATTATTCAGACCATTATAACTTTTGGACTTGACACAAATTTTTACTACTAAAAGTAGAGTCCCGTATACCCTTATAGGAATGTTTGAATTGTACTGTGTCTTTTTTTTGTTTGTAGGAAACCAGAAGGTTCTACGAAGTACGGGTACCAAACATTGTTCAAAAAACGAAGATAAGTTTGTTACTGAACTAGATTAAGTTTGTTACTGTTTTGTGGTTTGGGTTTTAGGTACAACCGGCTTCAATCTAGATTGTATGTGTTAATTGTCTGAGATTTGTTTTAGTTCTCATCAATGCAACGACAATTTAAATAAACAAGTTAAATAAACGATTGATTGGTTAATGCCTTCATCATCATCATCCATACCTGAAACACAACAAAAAGTAGCACAAACACAGCACTGTTCTCCAAGTACTAGCAATGGTAATACACTTAAGACTACACGTTCAGGGCGCGTAGTTAAGATGCCACAACGCTATTGTGACTAGTGTGTTTACCTGTGTTTATTACTTTCAGTTTTTCAAAATTAGTTAGTAAAATTGATTTACAAGACTTGTTTGTTTTTGTACTTAATTGTAATGTCAGTGTAAGTGTCAGACGTCAAGTCAAACTTCAAGTGTCAAGTTTTTTTTTCAATTGTGTTCCGTTACACCAACTTTGTAAAAAAAATTATGGCCTAACCGTACGCCGCTTGAGCCAGAAAGTTAGTAATGGAAAAAAGCTGGAATGTTGGTGTCGTTTTTAACCGACTTCAAAAAAAAGGAGGAGGTTCTCAATTCGTCGGAATCTATTTTTTATTTATTTTTATTTTTATGTATGTTCAGCGATAATTTCGTCGTTTATGAACCGATTTCAAAAATTATTTTTGCATTGGAATGGGCGTAGTTTACAGGTGGTCCCATCGTCATCATATCGGGATCTGATGATGGGATCCCAAGGAAATCGAGGGAACTCCTCAAATATCACAGGCACAATGTCGCGATTTGGGTACTCGGAATAGATTTTCATTGAAGTCGGTTCTTTTTTGTTAAAATTCAGTCTGTCCGTTACAGAGCTATTTGTTTGTTTTCATTTTGAATTATGTTTTAAAACTAATTGACATTTATTTTAATTAACTCTCATTGTATTTGTAATGCTTTTTTAGATTTATGATTTGTGATTAAACAATTATACAATAAGTTAAGTCGTATTATAAGTAATGACTAGAGAAAAATAATTATATATCAGACTAACAACTGTTGATTTGTTAAATATTATTTTTTTTCAATTACACTGTATTAAATAAATTTAAAAAAGAATTGCGTTTGGCTATTATTACGTGTTATTTTAATATCTAATTTACCATTGAAATTAGAACAAAAAAGAGAAGTATGTAGAAGTAATAAAATAACGTTTATAATATTAAATAGTTTTTTATTGTAATAAAATATAAATTTATGACGGATTTTCAAACTCCCCGCTTTTTGTCTGTGTGGAAATCCCCTCGAATACTTCCAGTCGGAGGCTATGTCGGTCTTGAATCGACTAAAACGCACGCCGTCACAGGTACTGGAAGTCGAGGAACCAGGTGTCCCCTCGAAAGGAAATCCCTGGGACCCCGACGTACATCGGGTTACCTACGGTTTTAGATGGCCCCCTCTTGTGTGGGAAACCTACTGTTCCTTTCCTGATCAAAAAAAGGGCACGCGCTTCTTGTAGCGCCTGTACCGCCACCCCGGTCTGGTTCTGGTTTGCTAGAGTGAAAGGTGGCCTCGCCACCGCGCTAAGAAATTGAAAATATTGTAGGAAGAAAATCAAAATTAAATAAATTATGTTTCAATTTACATCTATAATAATAATTGTTAATGGGTTCCTCTTTAGTATTTAAACTATAAATTTTTATTGGATGTGAGGAATTTTATTAAGTTTTGTGTTGATATACATATTTGCTTTCAAGACTCTCGTTCCTAACCTGAATAATTGTTTGAATTCAGTTTCAACAGTTATTCAAATGTCTAGCCATCTCATCAGCGCATCTGTCTAATCATAAGAAAAAGACAGATATTATTATTATTATTATTATTTAATACACAAGCAGCTTAAAGCTGATGCGTATATATCATTACACTTGTGTTTTTAAATGTTTATCAAGTCTATTTTTGAAGAAGTTTACATTGGGGGCACTAATCACGGGTTCTGGTAAAGAGTTCCACATTTGCACCACACGGTTTGGTAAGAAATGGTTTCGGGGATTGCTAGCGCACCGAAGTTTGTTAAGCTTCATGGAGTGACCTCTCAATTTGGTTGTTCGTGTTCATTGTGAATATGGACTCAATATCTCTCACGTTATAATGATGGTTGAGGATTTTGTAGGTTTCTTTAAGGTCTCCTCTGATTCTTCTCTGTTCTAGTGTTGGTAGATATGTCGGGCTAATGCGGACTTAATCTATCCTCTGCCTGCTAGTCTACGTTAGGGTTGCAGAAGTAAATAACAACAATTCTGTACCTTAGAGTTATACAACATTAAGTGGCTAAAGTCAAATTTTACAGGAGAGACAAAAATGCGCGTAGTGAAACTTTTAATCTAATTTTGAGAAAGTTATAATAAAGGCAGAGTAATTAACTAAGCTGTATTTTTTATAATAAATAGAGGGAAGTATCATGAATCACACATAATTAGGAAAAATCTATCTATTTTCTAACATAATTTGAGATCCTATACCCTGTTAATATTTGTGCAATTTATGTTATATACCATTGCTTATCTCTTTTGATAGGCGACGTAGGACTTACCTAATGCTTTATACCATTATGTAGAACTGGTTCTTGGGATTTTAATGGTATAATAAATGTGATTTCGACAAAATGTGGAGTTACTATTGTCTACCTCTGAGGTACAGAATTATGCAAAGATAGTAACTTAAAGATGAAGATTTGAGGAGCGCAAAGTTTGACTACGAAAGGCACGCAAAACAAAAAGGAGGATTTGAAGTATAAAGGTTAATATATGAGTTACGAATAGAGTTAAATGTAAGAAGGAGGCAAAGTTTACAAAAAGGTACATAGAAGAAAATACAGGCCATTGTAAATTATATGAAAAATTTGTGAAATATTCAAATATCGAAACAAAATTTAAAGTCTAATGACAAAATAATGAAGGGCGCTTATTATTCATGAAAATTTCGTGTACAATGCACATGCAGTAAAATAATTTATTTTTATAGGTAGTTTTTTTTACCTATTTTCATGCTAAATTAATTTCAAGTGGTTTTATAATACCAGTTTTTTTTTTGCTAAATTTTTTGTGAATAATCATCATGAGGGAAATCGTCCACATCCAGGCTGGGCAATGCGGAAACCAAATAGGAGCCAAGGTGAGTACCTTTGGATAACTAGTAAGGATTTGAATCTTATAACCTTCTCTGTAGAGTTCCCCCTTCAAGAAGTTTTGCCTGTGTTAGTTTCTGATTCATTACATTGATTTTCATTTTAGATACTAATTTTTCCTTTTCACATAGATTAAATAAGTCATTACTAAGGATTAGAGCGTAATTTTTCGTGGCTTACCTTTCTCGATACCTAACTATATCAGTTTAAAAAAGCTTCAAAAAAAACTTATTTGGTTTACTAGTATTGTCGTGCAGACTCTGTATAGAACAGTAGGTACAATTGGGACAACATCACTGACTGAAGTGATATTTTAATTTTCAGTTCTGGGAGGTGATCTCGGACGAGCATGGAATCGACGCTACGGGTGCCTACAATGGTGACTCTGACCTGCAACTAGAACGCATTAATGTTTACTACAACGAAGCATCGGGAGGAAAGTATGTCCCTCGCGCGGTGCTGGTTGATCTTGAACCTGGCACAATGGACTCGGTACGGTCCGGCCCCTTCGGCCAAATCTTTCGACCCGATAACTTCGTATTTGGACAATCCGGGGCTGGAAACAACTGGGCCAAAGGTCACTATACTGAAGGAGCAGAACTTGTAGATTCGGTCCTCGACGTCGTTAGAAAAGAAGCGGAAGGATGCGATTGCTTACAAGGTTTTCAATTAACACATTCTTTAGGTGGTGGCACCGGATCTGGTATGGGAACTTTGCTAATATCAAAAATCAGAGAAGAGTATCCGGATAGAATAATGAATACTTTCTCAGTAGTCCCTAGCCCCAAGGTGTCAGACACTGTCGTAGAACCTTACAATGCAACGTTATCCGTACATCAGTTGGTCGAAAATACCGATGAAACTTATTGTATAGACAACGAAGCTCTATACGATATCTGCTTCCGAACACTAAAACTAACGACCCCTACATACGGAGATCTAAATCACCTGGTGTCTGCAACTATGTCAGGAGTAACTACATGCTTAAGGTTTCCTGGACAGTTAAACGCAGACTTGAGAAAACTCGCAGTAAACATGGTGCCTTTCCCGCGATTACACTTCTTCATGCCGGGCTTTGCGCCGCTTACATCACGTGGCAGCCAGCAATATCGCGCACTCACCGTTCCAGAGCTGACTCAGCAAATGTTTGATGCAAAGAATATGATGGCGGCGTGTGACCCAAGACACGGCAGATATCTAACAGTCGCTGCGGTATTCCGCGGTCGTATGTCCATGAAAGAGGTGGACGAACAGATGCTAAATATTCAAAACAAAAACAGTACTTACTTCGTCGAATGGATACCGAACAATGTGAAAACTGCAGTTTGTGATATACCTCCGCGAGGTCTAAAAATGTCTGCTACATTTATTGGCAACACTACAGCTATCCAGGAATTGTTCAAGAGGATTTCTGAGCAATTTACAGCAATGTTTAGGAGGAAAGCCTTCCTTCACTGGTATACTGGGGAAGGAATGGATGAAATGGAATTCACTGAAGCGGAGAGTAACATGAACGACTTGGTGTCAGAATATCAACAGTATCAAGATGCGACGGCAGATGACGAAGGAGAGTTCGACGAGGAAGTGGAAGAGTGATTGTAACTGTTTGTAAAGTCTATTGTATTGTTTTGTCAGTGTCCATGTTTAGTGTTTAGGTGTAACTATTTGGATGTTTTTTTGTCAGTAAAGTAAATAACAAACATTCAATACCTAACTTGTTTCATTCAACGTATTCAGTATTTCTGTTTCAACCGTATATTCAGTATTTTTGTTTCAAGCCTTATCTTAGTACAAATTCAAACTGTTGAAACTGTATTAAACTTCACTGGTTTTGTAGTAACCATTACAAGGAATATTTGCTCTTGAAAACGTTCACGAGTATTTTTTTGGCATTAAGAAATAGGATTAATAATTAAGATTGCTTAACCTTAGTGCTCTGTCGAATTACCTCTTTTCTAATAATATTCCTTTCATGGCGACTCCAATTTAGTGTGTAACGCGTGTATGTGGACGGTTACGCGTGGTTCACGCACGTTCACGTCTGTTCACCAGTCTGTTTTGTCCCGCGACAAAGGGTTTTCGCCCCCTTCGGGCGGCGTTTTCGCGTATATATATATCCACTAGCTGCGCCCCGCGGTGTTACCCGCGTATGTCATTATGGTTGCTATGCAAGTGTGTTATGCATGGCAACCGGTGAAGTTTTGACAGGAGATAAACAGTGATACATTTTGACATCCTCGATTTATGTATTTTTACACGCTTTATATTAGCTTCACCTGTATGTTTGTTTGTATGTTTGTTTATATGTTTGTAACCGACTCCTTTGGGCGCGATTTTGACCCGATGTCGACGATGTCTAACAAATCAATTTCATTACATCTAAGCACAATTTATCATGTTGAGAGTGCTTTGTGCGACTGTGTTTATAATAAGAGAGGGAAATGAAAGCACATTGCAGCACTTATATACTTCATAAATAATATATTAAATATCAATGTAAATAATGAAAACAGTTTTACGAAGATCAGCCAAGAACAACAATGGGGTAAGCCAACTGCCCGTCAAATTTCCAAGGAAGTATATTCTAAAAGAAAGTACTTCTATGAAATGTTTCCCACAGTAAAGAAACAGAAGTGTGAACTATTTCAGTTTAATGTCTCTGATTTGAAGGTAGATTTTGCTTTAAAATGTGTCCTAGAAGCTGCTAAAAGTAATGCTGAAGATATCGAAACTTCTGTTAGCTACTTAGTAGTTAGTTTACCAAATTTTAGTCAGATAAACAAACAGGATAGTCAAACAGGCTGATAAATTATTTTATTGCTAGCATTTATTAACACTTGCACATTCTCCTATCTTTACACTTACTTTTGCACGCGGTTTTAAACATTTATACTCACAACCACTATCCATGACTGAGAATACTAGTTCTTCAGAAACTACTCAACAGTTACTACAGCGTTACAGAAGAAAACAACGCTTCATATGAGAAATTATACAGCTAAACAGTCAGAGGAAGCCAGAGCAGCTTGTTTGCAGCAAGTGCGTGATTCTATGGCCCAGATCTAAGCCTCAGAATCAGACCACGCCAGAGAAGTCCATTTGCAGCAAATGCGACATTCCTTTGCTGAGATCCGAACCTCTGAATTAGACCAAGTCAGAGCTGTTCGTTTGGAGCAAGTGCGTGATTCTATGGCTGAGATCCGAGCCTTAGAATCAGACCAAGCCAGAGAAATCCGCTTGCAGCAAATGCGTCATTCCATGGCTGAGATCCGACCCTCAGAATCAGACCAAGCCAGAGCAGCAATGTTGAAGTCGAACATTGACGTGTCAAAAGAATTAGTAAATGGTAACATGGGTTTTATTACAGAAATTATATGGCCAAATTTTCGCAGAGGTCAATTATATGCAGAAGACATTCCGTCAGTACCTATCGATTTCGGTCAAGATGGTGTTCACGTAATTAAACCAATATCGGTACGATTTCCAGCAAAATACAGCTATGAAACTGCCGAGAGACGAATGTTGCCATTGATTCTGAGTTGGTCATCGACCGTCCACAAGATGCAAGGCTGTACAGTTCATCATGCAGTCATTTATCTAGGTTCTCGACTGTTTGCAGCTGGACAAGCTTATGTAGCACTTAGTCGTGGAAGATCTTTGGACGGAATTAGAATTGAAGAACTTGATTGCTCAAAGCTAACAGGTCAAACTCCATGTAACAGAGCAGCATTAGATGAAATGATTCGATTACGAAGTAACACCTAGTAAGACTTGTCAATATCAATTGTTTGGCAATGAACATACCGTTATGTCTCACTGTGTACATTGACGACTGAAAATAATTACAGGTACATAAAGTTATCACGGAATTAATAGTAGATTAAAACAAACAATAGTTTAAAATTAAAAAGACAAGCTATTATAAATAAACCAAACTAAAAAATAGAAAATAAATAATAGTTTTAAAAAACTAAAAAGCACGCTTTTTATAGAAATCCAAACTAAAAAATAAATTGAAATAAAATTAAATTTTAAATAGTGTTCAAAATTTCAATAAATATAAATTAATACGTGTAAATAAAGAAAAGCGTGGGGTGCTTTTTAAGATAATATCAAAATGATAATCACTACCCATATCCTTCAATAAAATACTTATAACTATTGACACCATGCACCCCACGCTTTTTTTTAAATAAAATACTTTTTTCTTTATTTACACGTATTAATTTATATTTACTGAAATTTTGAAGACTATTTTTAATTTAATTTTATTTCAATTTATTTTTTAGTTTGGATTTCTATAAAAAGCGTGCTTTTTAGTTTTTTAAAACTATTATTTATTATAATCACTAAGCTTTCGCCTGTGTATCTCGATTATTGCAGTAAAAAGTAGCCTATGTGTTATTGTGATATATAATCTATATTAGTGTAAAGAGGAACAAACATACATACGTACATACAAACTTTTGCGTTTATAATATTAGTAGGATTAGTCGGATACTCACGGCCTCATCCACTATGAATATTTAAATCAAATAATTAAAGAAGAAAAGACACTTTTCTGTCCAGTTATCGTTTATATCGTAAAATGGTTTATTGTACATAAATATGAATGTAGTATGTGTTCTTGTTTTATATGTTGCCCCAGCAAACAGTTATAGCAGCAGCAGCTTCTACGTCCATTTGCGCGGCGGGTTTTACGAACGATTGTGAGCATTACGTGAATGTGACGACCTATCCTACCCTTATGGAACGTGTTTGATAAATCGAATTAAATTATAGGTGATAGGTAATCAATGAATCTGTTCAAATCAGTGTGCACAGATTTATCGCAACAATTTATTATTTAAACTGTCGTAATTCACACATAATTTAAACATAAAAAGAAATAAAAACATTTAACAACATATCTTATTACAGACCTATAAAATGACCATACGATAAAAGTGCAATTAAATAGTTGTTTCTATAAAGGCCTCAGATCAGCTTATGCTGCTGTCCCGTAGGTGACCACAGCGCTGATTTTCAG
The DNA here is from genome assembly GCA_932526445.1 of Phragmatobia fuliginosa. NCBI lineage: Eukaryota > Metazoa > Arthropoda > Insecta > Lepidoptera > Erebidae > Phragmatobia > Phragmatobia fuliginosa. The sequence continues at coordinate 3,833,403 of OW052058.1, read as the reverse complement.
CTGGAGCCCAGAAAATCATATCTTAATCAATCGTTTCGGAACGCATATAGGTTAATAATACAAACACTATAATGAATATTATTAATTACATAGAATATAATTATTTTAATTTAAGTAGTCTACTCTACCTGATGGAAATCATGAGTAGAATCCAGGAGTAGGGGTCACCATCCTCATTGTGAAGGTAGGCAATGCAACATGGTGACCCATACCCTGGCGGCCTGGTCGTATGTATGGTTGGGACTGGTTGTCTGGAAAAGATCGCTGTGAGCGATGAGGCCGCCTATTGTTATACCAAATGTTAATTTCTACCTATGTCTGTACAAAATATTATACTTTATTGGTGTGCAATGAATAAGACTATATTACCCGGTTACATTATCTCGAGACCTGGCGTCGATGACGTCACGTCGTGTCGGCGCTCTGTTATGGTGCGCAAAATAAGTATCCTCTAGTAGGATATTATTATAAACAATAAGATTTCCAACAAAACAAAGATTGTGTTATTAAATTTAATGTAGGTAATATTATTATAATGATATGATTAAAATGATGAAAAATAAATGAAAAAATCTTGGTTAGGTGGGTCAAAAAGTGTTTATTGTAAATGTCCAAACGTAACAAAAATGTCCAACGTTGCAACACAAACAATATTTTAACGTAACAGCAATAATAAAATAACAATAAAAGTCCAAACGTAACAATGAAATGTTTAAAGATATACCACGAAAACAAGTCGACGCGTATCTGCAACGAAAGTGCTAACCGTACTGACGCGCCGTGGCGAGCGTGGGGAGGTGAAAAGAGAACGGGGCGGGAGGTTCGCATTCCAGCGAGGTCTCGAGATAATGTAATCGGGCAGTATAATAACTATAAAAATATTTTTTCTATAATATAGACAGAAACAAATTATTTTAACACTTAATCTCTAAACAACAAAATAGTTCAAAAAAACTAAAATCAGGTTACAAGCTCATCTTCGTCTTCGAATGCAGCTGAGATACCCATTCTCTCTATCATTATCTGCTTTCCTATAAATGAAAATAATAAACTCAATATTGGCAAAACATTTTAAAGGGTCTTTCGAAATGGTACAAAATGTGTTAAAAAGACCAAGAGATAAACCCCACACTTTCTGACTCTTAATAAAACTAAAAAGTTAAATTTACCAGAGTAATACTCGAGTGAAAATTTTGATAAAACGTCCGGATTGATGCGAAAAGTGTGTGAATACGTTCTCTAGGCTTACAAACATTCTTAGATTATTCCTACAATAGAGTGGCGTGCAAAAGTGATGGAGTAGCTAAACCCAACATATTTCTTTTACAGATAAAGTGCCGTCAAACCCCACCTTTGAAAGTTACAGGCGGTTGGTTGTTGTTTTATTGTCTCGATCTGTTTGAATTTGGCCTTGCCCTCTAATTGACTGCTGGTCATAATTTGAGCCAACATATAAAAACATTTGCAAACCTGCATAAAGAATGATTCCGTATGAGTTTCTCACTGTCCGTTACAGTCTGCGGCAATGCCAAGCCTTTAGTCTCCGGTAATGTCAGACTGGCTATGACTAATACTAAGGCCATTACAGGGAATACCAACAATGGTAAAATCTTCCAAATGCGGTCCTGCAAAAAGTTTAAAATTATTTACAAATCGTTTTACATTGTTATTTATATGATCGTAAAAAAATATTGCTTGATTATGAATTAGCGGTTTCACAAAAGTCAAAGTATAACCATATTCTTTTAAGCTGGTGATTATATAACTACTTGTGCATAGCATTGTAGAAACTGTGATCTTACCAAATATGAAATAAATGGTGTCATGAAAATAGCAAGGTAAGCGCTTATGTGTAACATCGATGATCCTGAGGCGCGAAGGGGTGTTGGCAGTATTTCTATAGACCACTGAATGGTTGATATCGTAGCTGAGTTTATGAAGAAACGTGCAATTATTGAAAGAATTGCTCTCGTATGACCTGTACACCAAAAGAAAATATATTAGAGTCCTACATGAGGCAATCCGACATATGGTCGAGGGCTGAGGCCAGCACATTACATCCCTACTAGTAATTGATTTGAATCCGTAGAACAGCCGTTTCTACCTCCGATTTCTTGACTTGCGCAACATCAGCCTCGCTCTCCCCATCGCTCCGGCTGATGCAGCCATCGACGGGAAGCCAACTAAAACCTAGTTCAATGATACGACAGCTCTAATAATATTAGGAGAAGAGCAGGTTGAATCACTATTAATAAAATCCCATTTAGACGACATCATCATTGGATGGATTGATTGTGTAAACCTAATGATTTGTAATAATACCAATGGCCCGCTATTGTTATTATATTATTATATTGATACTTTACCTTTGGGTACAAACAGACAACCCAGTAAGAATGAGCCAGAAGTAAATAACAGTGTAGCAATCATGGTTCTTCTGCCGAATCTGGAAACAAAGTAAATATATGACGAAAACTACGAAACTATCATTATCAGAACTAAATAACTCTTCATTATTTCTATTCTTCACTGCCTATTTTTTTCTTGATATACATTATTGTCAAGCACTAAAAAGAGCAAGATAGTTGAATAAAACTTTAGGATCGAATTTGAATCAGTCACTAAGTTAAGTTACATGGAGCAGCAAAAGAAGTGAAGAGCTAAAGCTGTATGAAGTTCTGGCTTTTAAAGGAAATTTGCAAGTCGATACGGTAGACCAAAGTGGACACGTATAAATAAATGTGATTCAGACCTTTGATCAGCAAATAAATGAGTTATGAATTATAATTATGCCCGTGGCTCTTATATATATGCGTTTATATCGGTTATCGCGGTAAAATGTAGCCTCAGTCCTTACTCAATCTATCTCTACGCCAAAATTCATCGAAATCAGTTCATCGGTTTAGGCGTGAAAACGTAACAGACAGACAGAGTTACTGTCGCATTTGTATTATATATATGTAGTGAAAAAAAAGATGTAATAAATACTTCTAGGTAGTCAATAAAAAGACCGAACACACGATCGAAATTCGGTTTTTGGACATCGTCATACGTGTACATCAACATTGGACACAAAAAAAGAGGTTTTGGCCGACTATACTATACTGGTCAACGATTGGCAAAGAGTGTATGTCAAGTGTTCCTTCTCTTAGCAGTACTGTTCTTCGTAGTCTTGTATTGTAGCTTAGTTGACTCTTAATAGATTGATAGGGGTGGCGACACTCTATATTAAAACCTGCTAAATCCTCATGGATGAATTGTACTGACCTCAGGTTTTTATCTATTCTATTATTAATTTCTATGTGTCCGACACGTTGGTCTGATTGGTTGCTTAGCCTATGATACTGCCGACTAATAGGGTTGAGTTTTTCTAACAACAAATTCTTAAAATAGCCCGAGTTTTTCACCCATGCCTAGGAGAGCACTTTAGGCAGTCGGTTCCGGTTGACATGAAAATCTCTGGCAACCATTTTAAGACTTAGAGCAAAATTTTCCATTGTGAATTTTATTATACACAAATAGTTTTGGACTTTGGATGTTGTGAATACCTGTCAAGAGTAAAAGCCATAAGTGTAACAGCCAAAAATTCACAAACAGCTGCAGCAGTCAAAATGGTAAACAAGTCCATTCCATAGGAATCCGAAACACGTAGAAGCCCATCAAATACAATAGCATATCCAAAATAAAGCATCGACATAGCAGCCATCGCCTGGCACAGTAGTTTACATTTGAACAATTCGGCAATCGGGTATGAATTATCAGGTTGGACCTCTTTACAAGATGCCTGTAAAGAAATGAGAAATCATTAATCAAATCAAACTAGTCTCTTTTCGATCTTGCTTATGGCGATATAAATAGGGGTGATTACATTTTCAATTTGTAATATAAAATATCGTCAAAAATAGATTCCTTATTTCTAACGCATACGAAAAAAATATAATAATGATGAAAAACAACACACAAGCCAAGAGTTTTTTGGGAAGATACAAAAATTCTGAGAAGTTTAAATATATTGTACATTTATGTAGTTCCGAAGCAACTAATTTAACATAAAAGGAATCAGTTACATTTTCAGATATGTTACCGGTTGTTGAGTTGAGCTTACATAACTACGAATCATAGTTTTTTTAGAGTTATTTGGTAAAAGATACTATTTTAAAGTATCGAAGCTATAGTCTAAACCACGTCGAAGAAAACAATGAAATATAAGTAGGTTTTGGTCATAAGTATAATATTAATTTAATATAATGATATACCCCGAGTGAATTTATTATGTTTCAAGGTCATCATCGTTTCATCGTCATCAAAGACCTTTTAGCAAAAGCAAAGAGGGAACGACAACGATCACAGGTGTGATATGTACTTTAATAATCGAACTCATGCTCTAAGATGACGTGGTTTAATAATGTACATTATACAAAATGAATTATGCAATAAAAAGGAAAAACCTATAAAAAATCCAATCTTTTAGACCCGACGACGAAGATCTGTAACTATCCTAGAATGATTTACTTAGCATCTTACCATGAATTCCTCAATAACAGATTCAGGCATCTTGTTTTTATTAACAGATTCAACTTTCTTCAGTATCGCCACAGCCTCGTTGACGCGACCTTTACTGATCAACCATCTGAAATTTAAGAAACAAATAATCCTGGTTTGATTCATACCTTTTTATGTGGACATATTAGCAGGTGAGGCGAATTATTTAAATACACATTTTAACGTCAATACTTGACAATGTTTGTGTCATTAAGCCCTATACTATATATATATTATATATATATATTGACATAGCAAGCTAAACTTTAAATATAACGTATTCTCAAATGGCACAAATTATGTAAGAACAGCCAAATAAAAATAGGTATATACAATGCAATGGCCGAAATTTAACCGCCGTACTTGAACGAAACGTAGGTATCTTTAGTTAAATATAATAAGTCTTGAATTCAAATTATTTATTGCTTACTAATCAGACGTCTTTTTCATATTCTTATTTTCTTCTATTCGTTTTTATAACTTTAAATATTTTGCAATAGTCGTGTCTGTCAGGCATTCCTCATTGCCATACAATATGGACTTTCACGAAGCATTTTTTTCTGGACAGTGGAAGGTAAAACTAACTTAGTCGCAAAGTGCGCCTACTCTTTGAAAATAAAGTGAATTGAGTTGAGATTCAGCATTATTGTTGAGTAGAGAGATAGATGAAAGAGAAAAGAATAAATAATATTTTCATCGTATTATGTAACAGAGCTGTAAAGAGAACTTACTTAGCACTTTCCGGCAGTAACCAAGGGGTTAACAACACCAGGAATCCTGGGAATGTTGTGACCCACACTAGATGGCGCCAGTCAGCGATGAAATACGCAATCCAAGGTATCAGCATACCGGCGACTCCAAATGACATTGCGTAGGATAGGTTAGCTATCAAGGTACGGTGTTGTGGGCCCACGTACTCGAGCACTGCAACAGACATAGTTTTAATCTTCAGACTTTTATCATCAATCCAGGCGCTATTTTTCCAAAGTAACTTGAGGCTAAAAGGGGGCTTAAACGAACTGTAACGTGTTTTCAAACTTGAATTTGTGTACACCGATAATTGTGCACCGTGTTGTATAAATCTTGTTCCATAAGTATGAAAAAGTTTTCAGCGTTGTTTTTTGTCGAAGTTGGATTTTAGTTTTTACGTTTTTTATACTGTGTCAGTCTGTGTAGTATTTTTCGTCTATGATATTACCATTGACAGCGAACTTACCAAGGACATATATGATCATATAACTCGTATCATATGACATGCCGACGAGAAACCTGCATACGTAGAAGTCCCACACGCCGCTTGTAAATGTAGATGCTACACCACCGATACTACTTAGTAAGTTGGATCCTAGAACGAATTACTTTTAGCAATAAAATTATTCTCAAGTCAATATTAAAACCGGTTATACATTATTTTTATGGAAATAATTGTTTTAGAGTTATTTGTTCAATTTATTAAGAAGAGTAGTACATGCATGAAAAGGAAACAAGGAACACCCAGGCTAAGAAAAACATTTAAATTATTTTCGTTTCTGAAAGTCGTTTCAATGAATTTAAAAAATAAAAATATGAAGTTCACATAAAGTGTTCATACTCAGCATACGACGTACGCAACCTTGGGAAAGGATATAGGCTACTTTTTATCCCGATAACTGATATACATGCAATACATGCATACAAAGTTTTATCTTTCTAGTAGTTAACGTTTGGACGGAAAGTCGAGGACGGACGGACGGACGGACAGACGGACATGACGAATCTATAAGGGTTCGAAGTCATTAACTTCGGAACCCTAATGAATTGCATTTTTTTTATTAAATAAGGATTCCTTTTGTTTGTTTTAAGTTTATCTTATACAAAAGTTTAGGCCTTTTATTTATAGATTGAGGCAGCACGAAGTCTGCCGGGTCAGCTAGTATTATATAATAATAAACTTGAATGCACCAATTAAAGCTGGTATCCTTCCATATCTATCTGCGAGCCATCCGAACAAACCACATCCCACTACGGAGCCAGCGAAGGACAGCGTCATCGCGATGCGTGGATAAGTATCTTGTTCGCACACCCATCCTCTCTGTAAACAAGTTTGTTTATATTTATATGTACATTACACTTATAAAAAACAACTTCTTCAACATATAGAAGCATACGCTAATGCTGTACTTGAGATTTCGGTTTCGATTCCGGGTCGAACCAAATGTATACATGTGACCCGCAAAGTTTTGGTGTTTTCTATGTATTAAGTCAGTTATGTGGTAACCAAGGTACAAGAACTGCTTAGTTTGGGACAAGATACTTGAATAGTCCTTTAATACTTATAAAATACGATTGAACAAAACTATTAAGCTAAAGTTTAGTTTCAAATAGTACTCATCAATCTTTGAACTAAACAGTAAGTTAGGTTACCTGAGCTAGTAAAATTGAAAGTTGTTTAACATGTGACACTCACCTCTGTAACAACTGTTTCATATGGTACCACACTAAAGTCAAACTCCCAGCTATACTGACAGGGTACTAGAGGTGTTCCATTTGCCGGAGGAGTTAACGTATGCAATACTTGAGTCCAGTTGGTATCAAAAGTCATGCATTGATTCCACTCGCCTATACTGGCGCCAGGTGATGACAGATTTCGCCTGTGAAATATTTTTTATTGAAATAGATACAAAAACTTCTGTTATATGCACCAACTTTTTCTTAATCTCTGATAGTCTGAGTTTATCTAAAAGGCTAATATTTATTTATTTTGAAAGACGAAGACGATGTGCCGGTAGTCACGCATGAAAAAAAAACCGAAAAAATGACGGTAATTTATAAGTATCTTAAGCTTTACCATACCTTAGCTCCAGAGGCAAATTCTTAAGCTCAGGAATTCTGCACCAGTAATTTTCTGGAGTCACTGCTATGAGTACTGGCACAAAGTAGTTGAAGCACAGCGTGAAACCGAAAGGTAAGGAAGCCAAAAACAAATATATTTGATAGCGTCCCATTTCTCCGACGTATGATAGCATCGCTTCCAACTTGTCTCCATTTTGAAGATACTGTTTATTCAACTCTTCTGTTACACTCTGAGAACAGATGTTGCTTATTATAACTGACAATATATTTGAGAATAAAAGTTAAATTGGGATGTGGGCTTGTCAGAATTGGGACCATGATTCTGAAATCCGTAATTAATTTGCAAAAAATATCTCTTAAATAAATATTATCAACCAGCTTATTATATATTTCTTTGTATATATTGTCACGTAACACGGCTTTAGTCGCCGGTTTGTGCACGATAGATAGGAGAAAGAGAAATATACTAAATCACGAGAGTTTACAAGAAGTTTAATGTTTTAACAATCAATACAATTAGATAGATATAATCGAAGTACAAGGGCTAGTTCGCGAGCACGTTAGGGCGTGGGCTCTTGAGAGTTTGGTCGGTGATGCCTCCAGAAATAGGAGACACTTATCTTCAGTGGCGGACGCAGCAGAAAAAAGGCCCGGGCTTGAGGCGCGCGCTGTTCTTATAGCCGCGTGCGGAGTAGCGGGGAGACGCTCGCCTGCTCGCGGGGAACGGGGCAGTGTAGCCACGTTACAATATTCATTCATTATTATTAAAGAGCAACAATGACGATGTTCCTATGGTTATCGAAAGGAGGTGGCGTGAAAGGTGCCCTCTACCAAGCTTCATCCCCTTAGAAGAAACCAGGTTAGAAGATGCAAGGACAACCTGACAAGGTGAGAATTTTTCGATCCTAGTGAAAATGAGTGCGACTTTGGCGTGTTTCCCCAAACGATGAGCCATTTGTTGACATGCAGGGGCATTGTTCAGTGGCAGTGGATTTTTATAAATTAAAAAAATCCACTTGTAGCAGTCTAGTAGTAGCATTTTATAAATTTAGGAGCTATTATGCTGTATAAGCTAAGACCTATTTTAGTCATATATCTAAATAACCAAAGTGTTCCCAAATGAACCTGCTTGTGTTGTCATTTTATTTCGTTGTCCTCCAATTGAAAGGGCATTGGGAAAAGAATGTCAACTGGGATACTGACATGCTTGTGCCAATGCCAATGGGAACTATCTATAAAATTACGTTCATATCATTTACATTATATCATTAGATAAAAAAAGTTTTTTGTGTGCAACAATAAATAGTATCATTTCAAGAAACGTATATCATTCAACAAGCTGTGTACGCGACCCCGCACAGGGAGTTACTTGTACATTTTAAATATCAATATACATATATATATTATTAGTATTTGCTCGCGACTTTGTCCGTATTTCTTCGATAATAATTGTAATATTTCGTCTTTTGCTTGTCTGTTCAGATAATTTTATAAATTTAGCTAAAATTACACTAAGCAACTTTCTCTTTTTGACAGTTATAAGCTTAGAGATAAACGTAACACGCTAACAGTCAAAAAACATTAATTCTAACATTTACGGCACAGCACCTGAGGGCAGAGAACAAAGCACCCAGTTAAATCTTATGGAAATCGAAGTTACGCGACCACAGGGCAGTCCGTGGCCCGGTCTGAAGACACTGCGCTCCACACGCTGACAGTGCTCGGTGTGGGCGGAGAAGAGACGGGACCTCGTGGTAAGTTATGCTTGCAAAAGAGAAGACGGAGCGGTACCGAGAGAGGCTTAGAACTTTTCCGTTCGGAACGATTTTCGTCCTCCATAAGCCAGGCCTCGTGGTGGCAGGTGAGGCCATTTGTTGCCCTAGCAAAAGTAGACCGATGTAGTACCGCGACGATCCCGATGTTCGAACATAAGGGTTAGCAATCAAGAAGGGGTTATCTGCAAGCAGCAGCAGTGTATACTTTAGAAGCACTGTACATACCTGAGACCCCATTGAGAATCGCCGAGCATAGCCCTCTCCACAGCACGCTGTGCGACTTTGAGTTTGTGGACCAGCCGTACCGTGAGTATCCACGTTTCGGTCTGTATGTGATGACGGGTAGGACGACCTACCCCACACTTATGAACAGTGTGTATGAAAAATCTAATTAGATCATATTTAAAAGGTAATCGATTAATCTGTACAAATCAGTGTGCACAGATTAATCGCAACGATTTATCGTTAATTGTGTAGCAAACATAAGAGTGGTGACCCTCTGTATTATTTAATTATTTAAGACCGTTTCCAAGACCATATTCATCAAGGTTTTTTATTCAAATCATTCTAATTTTTTATTTTTTTTATTTTGTCTAGTTACCCATAATACAAGTTCTGCTTAGTTTGGGGACTAGATGGCGTTGTGTGTAAAATGTTCGAAATGTATATTATTATTATTTTATAAGGTCAGTCTCTGATAAAGTTTCAGATACATTCACAATAAGTGTACATTTGTACCTATCACAAAGTAAAAGAATTCCGTCCGTTCTTATATTTCTTGCTTATCTGTACAAGTAAGAAAGAAAGAAAGAAAAACGAAATTAAGTTTATTAGTTACACACATAATTACAAGACTTAATAACTAAACATAAAACAAACACATAAAATAAGAACATACAATACAAGTGCAATTAAATGGTTTCGTGGCTAAAGGGCCCCAGCTCAGTTTATGTTGGGGTTCCGACCCCAACTTATACTGAGCTGGGGCCCTTTGGGATAAGGATAATAAGCTTAATATCTTAGAAAGCCATGGTAAAATGCTTTTAGGACGTAATAATCGTAGATAGCTCAAACCAGCATTCATTGTAATACCACGTAAAATGTATTACAAAATAAAATAATTTTTAAATATAGATTTTATAAGCCAGGAAAATTCACGGGCCTATAATACCATACCTGTTTCATCACACTAATTAATCATTTCAGAACGCATAGAGGTTAATAATACCAACAATAAAATATAAATTGGTAATTACATAGATTATTTTAACTTAAGTACACCTCAGGCTACCCAAAATCCGTACAAAGATTGTCTGGAAAAGATCGCCGTGTCGATAACACCTCCTATTGTTATACCAAATGTATGTCTGCACAAAATATTATACTTTATTGGTGTGTAATGATGTAGTATAAATAAATAAAATTATATTTTGATTAAAATAGACAAAGACAAATGATTTTAACACTTAGTCTCTAAGCAACTAAATTGTTCACAAAAGCTCAAATTAGGTTACAAACTCATCTCCGTCTTCGAAGGCAACTGAGATACCCATTCTCCATAGAACCATCTGCTTTCCTATAAATGAAAAAAATAAACATTTAGGCCTTTCTAAATGGTACAAAATATGTTAAATAGAACCAAGAGGGAAACCCCACACTTTTTGCCTTTTAATGAAACTAAAAAGTAATATTTACGAGAGTAATACTCAAATGAAAATCTTATATCTTAATGACTAAACTATTTACGATCATGTGTAGTTTCTGCCTTGTTGGTCTAGTCAATATCGTATTAGACTGCTAATCAAGAGGTCTCGGGTTCAAATCCCGGGTCGGGCCAAAAAAGTGTTTTTGGGTTTTTCTTAAGAAATTCCTAATAGCAGCCCAGAGTCTGGCGGTGATTCACGCCCGTGCCTCGGAGAGCACGTAAAGCCATCGGTCCCGGTTGTCATGAACATCTATGGCAATCGTTATTGTGAAGTCAGTGCCCTCAAATTTACTGACTACTGGTTCTCCCTTAGGGTCACGGAGGTCCGATGCCAGTCGCTCCGTGGAAAAACTGATATTCAGGTAAAACCGGTTGAACTAGTAGCCGACTACAAATAATATTGGGAATAAGGCTAGAAAGATGAGTGTAGTTACATGAAATTGAGATCCATATAGAGATCCTTTACTTTTTCTACTATATCTTCAAGAAAATACTGCTTTCGCATGTTTTTCAAGCAGTATATTACATGTCTATGAAACAAGTTTGCCCTAAATATGTGTAATCAGACTTTTGTACAGGCTAAGTAAATATTACTATGAGTTCATGCAATGTAAAAATAATATTATTAAATTAAATATAGATCAAAGAAGACGCATTTACTACGACCTTTCAACTCCATGACTGAAATACTGAAATATAAAAGTGTTCATACCTGCATAAGGCATTATTCCGTATGATTTTCTCACTGTCCTTTACCGTCTGCGGCAATACCAAGCCTTTGGTCTCCGGTAATGTAAGACTGACTATAACTATAGTAAAGGCCGCTACAGGGAATATCAACATAGGCAAAATTTTCCATATACTTTCCTGTAGGAAATTCAATATTATTATAACAGAAGTAACATAATTACAAATAAGTGTCTTCACATAGGTCAAAGTGTGATCGTTATTTTCAAGCTAGTGGAATTAAAGAGCCCCTTTTTTTTCAACAAATCTAGAAATAGCATTGAGGAAGTAGTGATCTTACCAAATATGAAATAAATGGTGTGAGGAAAACAGCAAGGTAGCAGCTTATATGTAAGAACGCCAATCCTGTAGCTCGAAGGGGAGTTGGCAGTATTTCTATAGACCACTGATTGGTAGATGTCGTGCAGGCATTCATAAAGAAACGTCCAGCGATTGAAAGTATCGCTCTCGTGTGCCCTGTTCAGCGAAAGAAAAATCTAAATATTTATTTAGATTTATATCTAGGTAACGGTTTGATATGACTTATAGCCATTGGCAAAGCATTCCATAGTTGAACAGCCTGAACAGTAAAACAAGTTTTCACAGAACCGAGTACAATGAGTTGCTACTATCAGTTTCAGAGAATTAGATGACCTCAGGGATCTTGAATGTGTCACTAAGTGAAGCAAAGCGTTCCTTTAAATAAGGAAGGATAAGGATACGAATGAGACTGAATACCATACTATTCTGTCAGGAGTACGTCGCAGGCAAAATTGTAACATTTAGAAAAACAATCATATTTTTTTAGTCAAAATTTGAATTTAATATAAAAGTTTTGAAGGCGCTCAAATTTATCGAGCTTGAACTCTAACTCCTTGCATTTGAGGTAATTTTGCCATCCTTTTAAATGCTTTTTATTGCAGGAGATCTATTTTATATCACTGGATAAGTAAAGTTTATAGTAGGAAGGATGTAATCTACAAAAACTACCTTACCTTTGGATACAAACGGACAACACAGTAAGAATGTGCCAGAAATGAATACAAGTGTAGCAACCCAGGCTCTTCTCCCTACTCTAGAAAAAAAAAAACTAGTAAATATAACGACAAGACTAAAGAATAATTTTTAAAGGCAAGTAACTAATTTTAAAAGTAATATAATCTATATTTATTAGAGTTTCATAACGATACCTCAGCCGCTTCAATCAAATGAGATGTTTGTACCAGAGAGAGTTTCAAATAAATATATTTACATACAGATAGATTTATATCTATAATATATCTAGATATATTAATCTATCTGCTCTTATCCCAACTTTGTTTAGGGTCGCGGTCGGCACATTATGTTATCCCTCCATTATATTCTATCAGGACTTATCAAGTAGTAAAAACTACCTCAATATGTTATAAATACCTGTCAAGAGTGAAAGCCACAACTACAACAGCCAAGAATTCGCATACAGCAGTAGCAGTCAAAAGAGTGAACAAGTCCATCCCGTAGGAATCCGTTATGCGTAGAAGTCCATCAAATACAATATTATATCCAAAATTTAAAAACCCCATAGCAACGAGTGTCCTGCACAGTAGTTTGCTTTTACATACTTCGATAAAAGTATACTCTTTCTCGGGCCGTTCCTTGTTACAAGATACCTGAAAAAAAATACAATCCCTTAATCTGAAACCTCAAATACTCAAACTAGAAAAAGACAAAGGGAGCCCAATACCTTCTATCCAGAATTGTAAACAGTGATAATATGATACAAATCTACACTAGGGGACAGTAAGCCATGAACATAACTAGGGATTTTACTAAGTTTAAATAGCTGTCATATTTAGTTCTACCGGCATACAGTAAAAAATTTAATGGCCTTTTCCGAGGCGGCAAAGAGTTAGCTAGACGGGCATTCCCCCCCCCCCTTGCTTTTACAATCGAGACAATCAAGAAATTAAATTAATCAAGCTAGCAAAACTATAAAATGTTTTATGATAGCCTTTCCCAGCTGATAGCAGTGGTATACGTCGTAACTCGTGAGCGACTGCTCCTCGAACTTCGTTAATTGCGGATATAAGAACATTCTGGATTTTGAAAAATCATCTCCATAATATCCTTAGATTAATTTATTCATTAACCTACCATAAATTCCTCAAGGACATGATCAGGGATCTTGGTTCCGTTAACTGACTCAAATCTTTTCAGTATCTCTATAGCCTCGTGAATGCGACCTTTACTGATCAGCCACCTGCAATACAACCAACAGACTACTGAATAATACATTTATAACATAGACATAATCGAATCGAATTATAGGCGAATCCTTAAAGTTCATTTTTAAAGATGAAATATGGTTAAAGTATATACTTACAGAATATAGCCACAAGTGCCACGATAAAATTTTTAACTGTACATCAAATCGAACTAAACTGATGACGACTTTCTCTTATTTAAGTAAAACTATATTTCCATGTCTAATATATTTATACCAAAATACACAAACCAGATACATTGATCACATTATTTTAACCAATTAACTAACCATACAAGTTATTTAATAAAAAGAGAACTTACTTAGCACTTTCCGGCAGTATCCAAGGAGTTATCAACACTAAGAATCCTGGCAGTGTAGTGACCAATACCAAGATACGCCAGTCAGCGATGAAATACGCTATCCAAGGTAATATAATGGCGGCAAGTCCAAATGAGAGGGCGTAAGACAGATTTGCTATCAATGTTCGGTACTGAGGGCCTATGTACTCAAGCACTGAAACCAAGCACAATTTTTCATAGCAAACCGAAGCTTGTAAATGCTTATTAAAAAGTTTTTCTCATCAAAAAGCCTATTGTTCGTATCAAGTTTAATTTTAAAGCATGACTAAATGGAATTAATTATTTTTAGGACATCTTACACTCAACATCATCTAGTCCGAAGCTAAGCAGAGCTTGTATTATGGGTACTAGGCAATAGATATAAACACATAAACATACTCTTTCTTTAAATACATACATAGAAAACACCCAGACTCCAAAACAAATATTTGTAGATAAGACAAATACTTGGTCCGACCCGGGAATCGAACGTCTTGATTAGCAGCCGCATACGCTAACCACTAGACCAATAAGGCAGTCATTGATAAGAATTCTTGGATAGTAAACATGTAAAAGTTCATAATCCACTGGGAACGTTAGTAGGCCTCATATTTTTAAATGAAGGTAGACGTCAGTTGGCGGGAGAAGAGAATAATAGCAATGCTTCTCGTACAATCACTTGATTGTAACTCTCAATCATGAAATACGGCTAGGATATTGAATAGCAGCCTATGATTAATGATTTAAATAAGACACTCCACCAAACACGTGGTGCTAGCACGTGAAGACCCGCGATAATGCTCGCCCCACGATCACATTCAGTTTCAATGGAACGAATGAACGAACAATAATCATCTAGGGATAGGATAAAATCATTGTCACATGTGATCCTGGTCTATGACTTATGACTTTTCAATCGCGTAATATTTATTTTAATGTGGCAATGAGTTTCGTTCCCACGGCCACCGGTCGCACGCACCAATACTCGGTGTTGCATGAGTGTCTTAACTTCAGACACTTACCAGTGTTGGCAGATAAATAATCGATACACCTCAAACAAGTAATTAGGTTGTATTAAAGGAAAATGAAACTTACCAAGGACGTAAATAATCATATAACACGTATCATATGACATGCCGACGAGAAACCTGCATACGTAGAAGTCCCACACGCCGCTAGTAAATATAGATGCTACACCACCGATACCACTTAGTACGTTGGTTCCTAAAATAAGGAATGTTTGGCTACAAATACAAACATAGTGGGTATATAAAGTACATGCACTCCCCAAAACGGTGATACTTCATTAAAAGTGATGTTTTAAAGTTTAAATTGTACAAATTATTTAGAAGAGTATAGAAGTATGTTATTACGAAAGCAATAAAGAAAAGAAAACTGTTTTTAAATATTTACTAGATTTGTCACATCGATAAATTTTGCTTTTACATGTATACATGAATGTTCAGTCAAAAGGTTCAGTAATCCATAGATAGTCCGGAATTTAAACACGTTGCTTTTCTAGTACAGAAGTATGATGAGAGAAATAATAAACCATAACGTACCTATTAATGCTGGTATTCTACCATACCGATCAGCGAGCAATCCGAACACACAGCATCCTGCTATCGACCCAATAAAGGACAACAACATAGCAATACGTGGAAACGTATCTTGCTCGCAGACCCATCCTCTCTGTAAATAATTTTGTACATTGAATATTTATGAAACCTACCCAAACGTCCTTGCTCGATGATATCGATTTGATCACCTGCGGCAGTCGACATGAGAGGATCTCGTGTTGTCTCTCGAAATTTGGTTGTACAAGACGCTTCTTTTGCTCTTCCATAAGAACCTAACTAACAGAGACGTGATTTCATGTCCTTGATTTCTCTAGTCTCAGTTCTCCGACCCAATTTCAATAGAAAAATTTTCAATCGATTAATATGTGCAACTCTCACCTCTGTGATGACTGTTTCATATGGTACCACACTAAAGTCAAACTCCCAGCCATTCTGACAGGGTACTAGAGGTGTTCCATTTGCCGGAGGAGTTAACGTATGCAATACTTGAGTCCAGTTGGTATCAAAAGTCATGCATTGATTCCACTCGCCTGTACTGGCGCCAGGTGACGACAGATTTCGCCTATGAAATAGGATTTCAACTCATAGAAATATAATTCATAAGTGAAGCAATTTAATTGAAACGCAAAATAATAATGGTTTATATATCATTTCCAAAGGTGAAAAATAAATCTACAGGGCTTAGGTGAAAATTAATTAGGTGAAAAATAAATCTAAATCCAGACAGTACATTACTCTCGTCAAACATCTGTGAATTTGATCGTAAATAAAGTCACGAAATAAAAATAATTCAAAATTGGATGACACGTGAAAATGTACACATTGATTATGATCGTATTACTTTTAGCTATGTCATACCTCAATTCCTGAGTTCAAATTCAAATTCAAAATTCTTTATTCACTTAGGATGCAATACATCTCTTGTGACAGGTCAGGATTCTACATGTACATTTATGCCATGTTCGCAAACAATAGGTAGAGCCGGAGAAAAGAACATGGCAATAAAAACTCGCGGCCACTCCTTTCTTTTTGGAATTTGGCACGTGAAAATGTACTTATTGATTATGATCGTATTACTTTTAGCTATCTCATACCTCAATTCCTGAGATAAATTCTTGAGCTCAGGAATTCTGCACCAGTAATTTTCTGGAGTCGCTGCTATGAGTATGGGCACGAAGTAGTTGAAACATAATGTGAAACCAAAAGGTAAAGTCGCGAAAAATAAATATACTTGGTAGCGTCCCATTTCTCCGACATGTGACAGCATCGCTTCCAATTTTTCTTCATTTTGAACAGGCTTTTTGTTTAATTCTTCTGTTACACTCTGGAAATAGACAATTCTAATATTATTAAATAACTTGACTTTGAGATTAAAAGTTGAATCACTGTTTAGAGATATTATTTTTATTTAAATGATAATTTATTTATATGGTTATGCACTGTGATTAGCATGCGATTGATATTATAGTCCCTTGGGTCTTGTCTATCAGTCCACTGGTTAACAATTTTTTTTTGACTTACATTCAAGTCGTTTGGTGGTTTGTTGCTGACAGTCATCTTGAAACTGTTGTAAAAGTTGTCTTTCTCTGTATGTATGCTAATACACAATAACACGTAAAAATTGCCTAAGCAATTTGTGAGAAACTGGTGAAAACGCAAGAGATATAAAAATTAGGGTCCCTCTTTGTTTGCGTTTCATTAACTTTTAACTGTAATTTCATTATTTTTTTGTAAAAGAATTGGCATCTTTTACTCGTAGTATTCTTAATAACCTGAAATGGCTCTTTAAAAAAAATTTCGCTGTATTATCAATTTTAATTTTACGAAAGATTTTCTCTTCACTTGACATTGTCATAAATATTATTGCAGTATACCCTCAACAGCCAAGTGTACATATAAGTGTACATGTAAGTTGACTTACCTATTTTTTGTACTTAGTACATAATCGGAATCGATCCAATAGTTTTCAGGGTGTTTTGGAAGGATCCTGCTTTGTCAATCGGTTCCAAACTTTGGGTAAACTTTGGGTAAACCTTAAATCTGAGGTCGTTGATAATTTTGTGAGGTCACTTTGTTGCGGTACGCGTGTGTGTATTTATAACGTCGACAAAGTGCTAAAATAAAATCTATTTATTATTATTTGCATTAGATTAACGATACACGATAATATCTCGATATGTCTAAAATCTCTATTACTCGTCAATTCAGGAATAAACAGTGAATTGACGAGTAATAGAGAAGAATGGAAGAAGAAAATTCATTGCACCGACCCCAAATAAATTTGGGAAGAGGGTAGGAAGATGATGAGATTAACGATACACGATAATATCTCGATATGTCTAAAATCCCAACTCAGAGTTACATAACTCCCACTTTTATTACATTTAATTATGGTAGAAGTTCATTAAAGTCTATAAGCCGATACGTATCGTTTATAGGTCTAGTCTGTAGACTATATAAACTATATATACATATATATGTCTAGTGTGCATAAATGTATACCTATATATGGGTGATCTAAGAAACGGTTCTAACGGTTTCGCTGTAATTTAGTACTTGGGAGTATTCGGGGTTGTAAAATCATTCTAGATTAGTCTTATGTTTGCCAAAACGCGAGTTTTCGAATTTTCATACGTTTTTCTACTCTACGTAACTGTCAAATGTACTAATACTCTTTTAGTAAAACTTAGATACTTATTAAATAAAGCATCATTCGCTTAAAACGCTTCGTAGGCTCATTGGTAAGTTATTTTTTTTAAAGAAACGGGTTTTAATCAATTAGCTAGTTTTTTATCAATTGACATGTTTTTGATACTGAATAATTAAAATAATGTTCTAATTAAACATAAATTAAAAGAGAAAACTAAAATAATCGTTTCAGTACTTTTTTCTTTGCTACGTTATAAAATAATATACTTTATGTATATGTCATATGTGTATATGTCTATATGTCATATTATATTTAATAATTTAGCCTGTTAAGAAATGGAAGAGCACGTCAATACGTCAGTACAGTAGCTCCGTGGAAAAACTAACATTCAGGAAAAACCGGTTGAACTAGTAGCCGACCCAAAATAATCTTGGGAATAAAGGCTTCGAAAAAGAAGAAACTTATATATAGAAATGACGGAACCCAACCGCATTTAAAAATACGTTAATAATTATTATTTGTTTAATTGTGAACGTTGTAAAAACTACTGATTATCTCTATATGTGGGTATTCTTAAATGCTTAACCCTCATTCAATATTCACAATAAATAATATTTATTGTCAAAGCCATGGCCATATTCCAATGATAGTTATTTAAAAAAAATACTAGCGGCTCTTACTTTAATTTGACAATGATTTTATCATTGATGTTCAACTGTTAATAAGTTACTGGCTGAGCCCCGCGGTGTTACCAATTATTATTGTTGAAAATAACATTTATCAACACCATTAATAAATAAAAAATTATATTGTATAATATTATTCAAATGCATGTCCTTTTAATAAGCATGTTTTATTAGTTCGTTCAGCCTTTGGACTCTTTAAAGCCTTGAATATTTTAATCAACTTCAAAATAGAAGATATTTTATGTAACTGGCACACATTATAATTTTACTTTATTTAAATTAATAGATGATAAGGTACAGACAAGGATTGTCACATAGTAAATTTGTCAGTTAAATTAAATACAGTTTACACTTTTTAGTGCCCTATTTTCCGTGCGGTAATCCCCCGGGATGCCACACAATGGTGGCTATGTCCGATTCGAACCAACTAAAATCCGCATACCATCTCGGGCACTATGAGTCGAAGATCCAGGTATACCCTCGAAAGGAAGTCAATGGGACCTCGAACCACCTACGGCTTATAGATGACCCCCTTCTGTGTGAGAACCCCGATATTCCGTCACAACAGGGGGCGCGCACGCTCCGTATCGCTCACGTCGCCACCCTGGCCTACTTCTGCTAGAGTGACAGATGGCCTCACCTGTCAACCACAACCATGTAATTCGACGAGAGAGAGAGAGAGCGAGAATCCCCACTCCGATAGCGGCCACGAGATCACACTCCAGCTCCTGCCACGCCGGATATTGTGCCAACATGTGGAATGACGTGTCCGCAGTCTGGCAATTTAGTGTCCTAGGCAAGGAGTTGTCATACGGCCTTTTAATGGCCAAAAATTTTTTGTAGGTCACTCAGGTATTAAATTATCTTAAAATAGTAATAAATAGACATATACACATATGATTTAAAGAAGATTCTATAAGTTTCTCATAATATTGTAGATGTTTTATTAAATATTAACTTTATTATTTATTCGTTTGTTAATTAAAGTAGTATATTTCGATTTCCATTTTTTTTATTAATGTAACAGGTAATCTTCCACACGGCTGTCCTCACTTTGCCGGAAACGAGCCCTAAGCTTCTTCGGGCATATTATGCGGTCCTCAAAGCATAGTCTGGAGAAGCCGATCATAGTTGGGCAAATGGACGGCAGGCGTGCTCGAGGCAGGGCACCTACACGTTGGAGTAATACTGTAAAGGAGGCGGTGGGCGGCAGCATGCACGCAGAGTGGACCCACTCTGCGTATAACCGCACGAAGTGGAAAATTATAACTTGTGGTCGCGATCCTCAGCATTGAGGGAACGACGAAGAAGCAGCAGGTAATCTTACGTTTTTCGAGTGATTAGAGTGTAAATTTTAATAAACGGCTCAATAACG
Source organism: Phragmatobia fuliginosa (assembly GCA_932526445.1). Classification (NCBI taxonomy): domain Eukaryota; kingdom Metazoa; phylum Arthropoda; class Insecta; order Lepidoptera; family Erebidae; genus Phragmatobia; species Phragmatobia fuliginosa. Next base: position 3,812,949 of record OW052058.1, on the reverse strand, counting down.
ATTAAAAAATTCGAATTCGAGTTTTTACATTTTTTGCATTTTCTGAGATTTACTATGGTAATATATAAATATATACCATCGGAAAGTAGAGATTTCATCGAATAAAAAACACCACATTCTTTTAGGTAAGTTGATATTTTGACGGGTGAATTTTTCGATTGAAAATTAGGTTTTTTTTTGGTATTCAATCAAAATGAGGTGAAAAAATTGATATTTCAAATCAAATAAATCACGGTGTATTCAGGACATAAAAAGGTAAGTTTTCACTAAATTTCTTGAAAAAATAATTTTTCACATAAAATTTGAGGTAATGTGAAAGAAGTGTAAATGCAAAACTTGTAGATCTTTTTATTACCTACAACTTTGCCATTCTACTTTTTCTATAGGACTTGTAGTTTTGCCGGAAATCGAGATAAGCCATTTTTTCCCCAGAAACCCCCCTTCTCCCCCTTCCCGACCTCGGATCGCCTGTTAATAATTTTTCCTTTAATTTTTTGTAATATTCTCCTCCTTTTACAATGGGTTTCATCCTACTATAATTTATGTTCTCTTTTTATTATTTCAAGAGGCTTCTACCCTGGTCTACAGTTAAATGAGTCAATGTTATACACAGAATTTTAAAAAGGATACAAATTAGATTACACTATGTTACATTACATTACATTTGATAAACAGAAGCTTACAGCACGTCTCATGACGTTATTTCTTTAAAAATATCATAAGTGTTTTTTATTAGCCTCTTTATTTATTACATTTTTTTTAATGTATGTTGAGAATAATTAATTTACTGATCAATCAGTCCTAAGTTTTTTTCAAGAAGAGCTAATCATTGACTGTTCGGCATCTTGCTTTGGGGACGTGCTACAGAAATAGAGTCAATTTTTATTCTGCAGAAAAGAGCCATTAGAGCTATATATTATTATAGTCTCCGCAGTCTCGATTCTCTAAGGGGCCTTATTAAGGAGGTTAATATCATGACAGTTCCTTGTCAGTATATCTATAAAAACATAATGTATGTTCGAAAAAATTTACATCTCTTCAATCAAAGACGGTTAAAATACTAGGAATAAAGATAAATTAATTCAACCACGTTTTAGACTCTCAAAAGTGCACACATCATTTATGGGGTACTGTATTAAATTTTATAATAAAATACCTCAAAACATACTAGATTTAACAGAGAAACGATATAAAAATGTAAAACGTACACTATGTAAGCAAGCTTATTACAAATTAGAGGATTACATTGCCGACAAGAATGCTTGGCTTAATGCTGATCCTGCTCCACAGCCACATGATTAATTCTCAAATAATTTAGAAGTTAGTTTGTATTTCTGACATATGCTATTTTTGTCTTGGTGATTGACATTCTTATATATATATGTATATATATATTTGACATTGGATAACCATTTTGTTTCTGACATGTATTATTGATAATATAATTGTATCTTGTTGTTTCACTTTAATTTTTTTTGGTATTGACATTATTAAATATTAAGTTACTTTTTATTGACATGTTCCAAATATTTATCGCACTCTTATAGAGTATTATTTTTATAAATGTCTTTATTATTGTATAACTGCTAACATTTTGAATTATACATGTGAGCACTTTGTAGTCACTATTAGCATAAGTTTGTTTGTTGACTGGCGGTTGTGAGTATGTCATGCTCGCTCATAAGTCCTGCTGGCGGTGGCGTGTGTAGCGGCTCGTTCGGCTCCCTACAATATGGTTGAACTGGACGACGGCTGGTGCATAGGTCATGCTCGTGATACGGGCGCCGCCATTCGGGACTGGTCATCTCACAACTTCTATATTTTATTATGGTTTAATTATTTTTGGACACTACCTGTGTAACATCTACATCGTTACATTGTACTCACATTTAATAAAACGCTTTTAACAATGTAAACAAAAATTGTAAAAACAATGCTGTAAAAGAGTGTTCATGGAGTTTCTTGTCTGTTCTTCTCCATAGGATCTACGAATTGGAACAGACAAAGCTTCACGACTGACTACTGACTGACTACTAGTTTATTTGAAATAAAAATCGGCCAAGTGCGTGTCTGGCCACGCACAGGAAAGGGTTCCTCAGTCACCTATAATGGTATGTGGATTTAAAATCGTATCCAATAGATAATTGTTATGTTTACGTATTAATACGTTAATTTTGTATGACGTTTTCCAAGAGAGCGCATTTTACCATATAAGCCTTTATAACTCCTGAACTAAGAAAGTCATCTAATCCGTTATAGTTTTCCTTCAAAGTTCATTAGATGGACCACCATCACGATTTTTTTCAGATTTTTTGAGCCAGCCGTTTAGCTTTTAGAGGGGGGGGGGACGCCCTGTTTTTACAAAAAAGTGCCCTTTAAAGTGAAATATCTCGCAAACGGATAAAAATCAAAAAATCGTCTAGGAAACCCTTTATTGTTTTTAAAAGACCTATCTAATGATACCCCACACGATGGGGTAGCCTCGAGAAAAAAAAATCATCCCCACTTTACGTGTAGGGGAGGTACCCCAAATAAAATTATTTTTCATAATTTTATTGTAGCACTTTGTCGACGTAATTACAACACGTATTCATGCAAACTTTCATCTTTCTAGCACTTACCGTTTGGACGGTAAGTCGAGGACGGACGGACGGACGGACGGACGGACGGACGGACATGACGAATCTATAAGGGTTCCGAGTTATGAACTTCGGAACCCTAAAAATGGTTTGATTTGGTTTGATTTGATTTGATTTGTTTGTCAAGACCGAGGCCGAAATACGAGACCATTTTTAATCTTATTAACTTTGATTATATACATGTCAATCAAATCTTATTATTCTACTACCAGATTCCCGCGGTGTTATAAAAACATAGCTTGAATTACATCTTATATCATTTAACTCCTGCTAGTGAAAGTCCCGTCAAAATAGGCCCATTCGTTTCAGAGATTATTTGTTACAGACAGAGTTACAGTCAAAAAGTCCGTTTCATGTATGTAAAGTCCCCCGCGGCACAGGAATTTATATTCATAATGCGGGAGCTCTTTTAAAAAAAAAGAAAAAAAAACAGACTTTTGAAAGACGAATTCATGTGGTAGCTCTTCGGCAGCGCAAGAAAAAAAAATTACAGTATACATATAAGTATATATAGTAGACATATAAGTATATGTTTCTGCTTTACCATACCTTAGCTCCTGAGAAAAATTCTGAAGCTCGAGAATTCTGCACCAGTAATTTTCTGGAGTCGCTGTTATGAGTACTGGCACGAAGTAGTTGAAGCACAACGTGAAGCCGAAAGGTAGGAAGCCAAAACGTATGATAGCATCGCTTCCAATTTGTCTCCATTTTGAAGAGACTGTCACACTCTGAGAACAGACATTGCCAATATTATATAATGACTGACAATATATTTGAGCATCAATGTAAAATTGGGTCGTGGGAATGTCAGAATTGGGACCATGATTCTGAAATCCATAATTAATTTGCAAAAACTATTTCTTTAATAAATATTGTTAAGCAGCTTGTTATTTATATCTATATATATTAATTCATTATCATCAAAAAGCGACAATGACGATGCTCTGTAGGTCAGGGAAAGGATGTGACGTGAGAGGTTACCTCTTCCAAGTTTCGTCCCCGTGGAAGAAAAACTACCTCCAGGAGATTAGCTCCCCAGGCCATCATAGAAGGCGCTCATTAGCCTGCGTACGCAGAAGATCCAAGGACAACCTGACCAGGTGGGAATTTGTCAATACTATCGAAAATGAGTGCGACTGTGGCGTTTTACCCCCGACGATGAGCCATTTGCTGACATGCCCCACGAGGCCTGAATCTTGCACGCTTATCGTCCTATAGGTACATTAGGTACCTAGTGTACCAATTATATATACACACACACTAATAACAGATAAACGCCGCATCATTTTTTAAAATAAACACCAGGTGTCTTTAATACTACATTTATTGAACCCAACTTTTACCACTTTAAAAGTAATGTACTTAATAATATCTGTCGGCGCGTTAAGTTAATTACAGTTTGTAATTACGTACTAAATAATTAATTCAGGATAATCAAATCAATTTTAAAAGTACTATAATCCCTTGGTACATTTTCTAACCTTTATTATCAATTCAATTGATTTTGTATTTTTATTAGGAGTTTTAAATGCTCAAAATAAGTGGTGAATTATGTGAAAGGTTTTATTATCTAAATCACATTATAAATTCCTATTGTGATTTGTAAACATCAATCGGTGTGTTTTTATCTTACGGAAGTAACATTTGATTTAAAAGGAAATCTAAACTGAAATGGTGTCCATATTGCTGCTTTTGATAAAAACACATCCGATTTAAAATAATGTCAGCTAAACTTTAGTTTAATCTTTTAAAATTACTAATAAATTCAGTTAGTATTTGTTGATTTATAACGAACACATTCGTTACTTATTATATGGTTCACAATGTTAAATCATTATAAGTTAGTTCCGGTGGCGTGATCGGCCATATTGTTTTCTTAGTTTTGAATTGTCTTGGAAAGTAAAACTAGTGATTTGGATTCAGTCTGCCTGTGGAAATAATAGAGAGTGGAAGACTCAGAAAAATCCTGTGAGTAAATCGATTCTTATTAGTTGATTATTTAAGTGGTTGTAAAGCTAATATTAAGTGCATTGACTAAGTGTATAAATCATAACGTTTTCCTCTATTTTGGTGTTTTCATTATCCTGCAATGTCCGAGGAACAATAATGAGAGTGGTGACGTCAGCAATGCTGACGTCACTCTTTCTTAAAAAACTTAGCTGGCACGTCTGCTACGTTATCAGAAGTGCGAGATCTACCCACTTCTGCCGGACATTCTGCTACAAACAATGAAAACGTTTCTGTTTACGTTAGCGGCGTGTCCACTGAGTTCTTCTCGCGGATATTGCAGGTCATGAAAGGCATGACCGATCGTATGTTTAGACATTCTGAGAGAGTTAAAATTAGTGACGTGTTTTTACCGTCGTACGATCCCGACCCCAGTATGCGTGAATTGTATCAACACGTGAGCACAGTCATGGAAACCTACAGCCTGACAGATTATGATGTTAAGATGAAGGTTGGAAGTCTACTTAAAGATCGTGCCAACTTGTGGGTGGATAAATGGTTGATTTCCACATCCACCTGGCAGGGGTTGCGTGATTTATTAAATAACACACCTAAACCCGAAAATAGGTACTCTCGAGACATTCTCCGATTCATAGAGAATACGTATGACAAGCTTAAAGATATTGCTCAGTTTCTGTCTCAGGCTTGGGTTCTCTGGCGTCGCGTCACAAAAGACAGATAATCCGACGTGTACATTCTGCTCAAAAGTAGGCAAATGTTTCAAGCGTGAACGTGAAATTATATCTAAATTAATTGTGCGGGTATAGTATAGTAAGTTTGCTTCTATACATATGAGAATTGGGAATGTTAAGATTAAAGCTGTTTGATAGCTGTGCAGAATGTTCGCTTATACGCGAGACTCTAACAGCTGAGTTACCTGGGATAAGAACGAATGAGGTTAGCTATTTAAAGGGTATTGGTAAGTTTACAATGCCCTCACTAACGAAAATAAAAACGGTATGTATTATCGACAATTTACAAGTAGTTTCAATTTCATGTGAAATATGTTCTGAAGTCGTTATTCGCATAAATCCTCTTGATAATACAAATAATGGTACCAGTCACGTCACAGTGTCAAACTGTTTCATCAACCGATAGTAAACGATCTGAGTGTTTTAACTTTGATAATTTAGATTGTAATCTATTGAAAATATTGCTTAACAAATTTGAACATGTCTTCATTAGCGGGTTCCCAAAAACTAGAGTTAATGACGGTGAATTAGAGATTTGACTAAAAGACCCTACTAAGCGAGTGGAATGTCGACCATACACTTTGAGTGCGGTTGAAAGGGAGAACTCCTTAAACACAAAATCATACGCGAAAGTAAATCTTCGTTTGCGAGTCTAATAATATTGGTCAGAAAGAAAATGGCGAGGACCGTAAGTGTGTTGACATCATAGAAATAAACAGAAATACCCTTAGGGACAATTACCCTTTAGCAATAATTTTAGACCAAATAGACCAACTGGTTGGTGGTAATTACTTCTCCACTTTTGATGGCAGCTGCATTGCGGCAGATTCCGAATAAATAATATTTGCAATGACATTTGGTCTAAGCAACGCCTGCTCGATTTATCAGCGTTGTAATAATAAAGCGTCGATGCCATTATTGATTAAGCAGGTATGTCAGGTTTACGTAGATGACTAGGAAGTCAAGGAAAGGAAAGGATTCCAAATGTAAGAATTTCCAGGAATGTATTTCTAACATAGAGCAAATGTTTATTGCTTTGCATTGGTTTCTCAATTAATATCAAGGGGGTGTCACTCCGCAGTTTAGGTATAGTCGGCCGCCTGCCTGCCCGGAGGAGCACGCCGGTCGACTATACATAATCAGAACAGGTAAGTTACACGATAGAAAGAGACGCAATGGTAGGTAAATTTAATTGTAGTTCATTCGGCGCTGTGCGATCTGAATTGAACTTAATCTTTTGACGCCTAGGGTCCCGATTTCTTTAATTTAATTTTCGGAGTGAGTCTTCTGTATGAGTACTATTATGTATTCTGTGTTAATATTGAGAAAACTGCTTTCATTAAACGCTTTATTGAGTATTTGGGCAATAGAATAGCTGATTGGCAAGTTGTTCCAAGTCCAAGGAGAGTGTAGACTTTAACAATGGCACCGGTACCAACTACAGTTAAACAGGTCGGACAATTCAATAGTCTTGCTAGCTATTTCAGGCGTTTCATTCCCAATTTTTCCAGAGTTAAGACGCCTCTTTACGGCTTCACAAAAAAGAAAAAAAAAAAAAGAGACTAAATGAGACTGGAACGGCAGACCCGATGAGGCTCATAAGAAAAATAACCAATATATGTCTACTGCGCCTACCTCATCTTGATTTCAGGAAGATGTGCCAATTGAACTCTACACTGATGCCAGTAGCCTTGGGTACGGAGCTGTACTGGTCCAGAAATCCTTCTGTGGAGTCTAATTAATTCATACCACACATGGGTACATCATCCGGAATGGGAGAAGACCCTACAAAAACTGAAGCAATCTTCCTGGTTTGATAAGATACGCACCGGCGTGAGGAACTTTTTCGAAAACTGTACCGTACGTAGAACTTCAAAGGGGCCTTCGGTGCAATTCAGGTGCAACTACATCTTATTCGAAAACTCACTGCACCATTTCAAGTAATACAAATGGACATCACTGGTAAATTGTGCACCAAAGACTCTCGTGGATATGATGAGTGAATTAAAGGTTTGTGACCAGGTTCGTATGATATTCTTTCATTAGCGCCAGGAGTCAGCCGAGCAAATGGACAGGTGGAAAGTGTGATGGGTACGTTAAAAATGCTCTTACTATGATAAAAAACTATTACACCGAGAAATGGCAAGTCGCATTGTAGGTTGCCTTTAATTGTACAACACATCGAGTGACCAGTGTTGCACCCCTCACCCTCCTAACACGACAACATTGTTTTCCACCTGAGCTGCTGATATTGGTAAACATGGACGATGAGTCAATGGATTTCATTTTACTAGAACAGCATGTACATCAAAGATACTCTTGCAGCACAATATAAAAAGCAGCGTTTTGATAAAAATAAGGCAAAACTAAAACCTTTCCAAAGGAGAGAATCCGTTCTCATAAAGAACAACCCAAGTAGTCATACTTCTTTAGATTTGAAATACAGTGAACTATTTGAGATTTACAGAGTGCTGGGCAATAACCGCTACATGGTAAAAAGGGTGACAGGCCGAGGAAGACCGCGTAAGGTGGCTCAAGATCAATTCGTAGAGCTCCTCAGCCAGGCAATCAGGCAACCGTGTCGGCGGAATCTGAAGAGGATGATGAACAACAACCTGCAACATCCCAGCGTATAACTCCAACACCGGATCATCATTCATTACAAATCTGTCATGTGAATGTATAATAAATTTGGTGAGTTCAATCCGTTACTAGAAAACCTGGTTTTCAACTAGAATTTGTGGGTGTGGTGAATTGAATACCATACCTAAAAACATTTATAAAGTTTATGAGACCTAGTCAAAGACAAGCACTACTGCACTAGCACACCTATTGTGTTCGCAAAATATTGATAAGTTCCTTCACGTCTCATGCTTGCATTATTGCTGATATTTATAAAAATGTAGACCAGATAGCTATGTTATTAAGACCTTATACGATAAGGTCTTGTAATATATATATTTTTTTTTTTACATCCCGTGTTGACCACGATCATATGGAATGATCCAGACAACACCATCGACCTAGACCCAATTCCTTTAGGGCCTCTGTGGACCACGGCGTTCAGTACCGCCCAGACCACAGCATCATCATTTTTGTTTTTGCTCCCGTGTGGACCACGATCATTAAAAATGATCCAGACCACACCATCGACCTAGACCCAATTCCTTTAGGGCCTCTGTGGACCACGGCGTTCAGTACCGCCCAGACCACAGCATCATCATTTTTGTTGTTGCTCCCGTGTGGACCACGATCATTAAAAATGATCCAGACCACACCATCGACCTAGACCCAATTCCTTTAGGGCCTCTGTGGACCACGGCGTTCAGTACCGCCCAGACCGCAGCATCATCATTTTTGTTTTTGCTCCCGTGTGGACCACGATCATTAAAAATGATCCAGACCACACCATCGACCTAGACCCAATTCCTTTAGGGCCTCTGTGGACCACGGCGTTCAGTACCGCCCAGACCACAGCATCATCATTTTTGTTGTTGCTCCCGTGTGGACCACGATCATTAAAAATGATCCAGACCACACCATCGACCTAGACCCAATTCCTTTAGGGCCTCTGTGGACCACGGCGTTCAGTACCGCCCAGACCGCAGCATCATCATTTTTGTTTTTGCTCCCGTGTGGACCACGATCATTAAAAATGATCCAGACCACACCATCGACCTAGACCCAATTCCTTTAGGGCCTCTGTGGACCACGGCGTTCAGGACCGCCCAGACCACAGCATCATCCTTTTCTATGATAAAATAAATAATACAGGGTTACGTGGAGTAACTGTATTAAAAAAAAAAAAAAAAAAAAAAAAAGAAAAAAAAAACAAAAAAAAAAATAAAAAACATAAATACATATATAGTGGCATGATGCAGTTGCATTGCCACATAAACATTTCCAATATCTAATATTTACTAATGTTATGGACGTGTAATGGAACTAAATATAATGATTGCTCCATGCAACTGATGACTTGAAGTTATTAAGCTGACCTACTTATTAATGCAAAAAAAAAAAAATAGCAAATAACATGGTTAAGTGAGTCTATGTATATGCGCCAGACTAGAAACTTAACATTTCACTCTTCAGAATGATTACCTCGGGCTGGTGCAGAGCGCGCACCACCTCGCAGAATGGCCGTGTCGGCGCGTTAAGTTAATTACAGTTTGTAATTACGTACTAAATAATTAATTCAGGATAATCAAATCAATTTTAAAAGTACTATAATCCCTTGGTACATTTTCTAACCTTTATTATCAATTCAATTGATTTTGTATTTTTATTAGGAGTTTTAAATGCTCAAAATAAGTGGTGAATTATGTGAAAGGTTTTATTATCTAAATCACATTATAAATTCCTATTGTGATTTGTAAACATCAATCGGTGTGTTTTTATCTTACGGAAGTAACATTTGATTTAAAAGGAAATCTAAACTGAAATGGTGTCCATATTGCTGCTTTTGATAAAAACACATCCGATTTAAAATAATGTCAGCTAAACTTTAGTTTAATCTTTTAAAATTACTAATAAATTCAGTTAGTATTTGTTGATTTATAACGAACACATTCGTTACTTATTATATGGTTCACAATGTTAAATCATTATAAGTTAGTTCCGGTGGCGTGATCGGCCATATTGTTTTCTTAGTTTTGAATTGTCTTGGAAAGTAAAACTAGTGATTTGGATTCAGTCTGCCTGTGGAAATAATAGAGAGTGGAAGACTCAGAAAAATCCTGTGAGTAAATCGATTCTTATTAGTTGATTATTTAAGTGGTTGTAAAGCTAATATTAAGTGCATTGACTAAGTGTATAAATCATAACGTTTTCCTCTATTTTGGTGTTTTCATTATCCTGCAATGTCCGAGGAACAATAATGAGAGTGGTGACGTCAGCAATGCTGACGTCACTCTTTCTTAAAAAACTTAGCTGGCACGTCTGCTACGTTATATCTTATTGGCTTTATATTGCTAACTTTGTTTGCTATCTTCTCAACGTATATCTCCGGCCGCCTGCCTGACAAAAATGAACTGCTTGTCTAAAATGGAGAAACGTCACTTCAATTCGACTAGTATTTTATAAATTCAGCAGATATTATGCTGTATATAAGGGCTATTTAAGTCATATATTTAAATAGCCAATGTGTACCCAAGTGAAATTGAGTATGTTTTAATTTGCTTTTGTTGTTTTCCAATTTAAGGGGCATTGGGACACTATCTATGGAATGGGAATGTCAACTAGAATAGACTGGGATTTTTTTTATAAATTTCACGTTGTTATTTATGGAACGTTATTTTATAATTAATATAGCTAACTCACTAAATATTTTTTATATTTTGAATAAATTATTCAGCATTCAAGGTCATTCGGTGGTTTAGTGCTTACTGTCATCTTGGTACTGTTATATATTCATTAAATAAAATGTTGAACAAATTAACGTCTGTCTCTATTAGCAAACATATATTTATGAGCAGTACTGGTAATTATGCTAAAGAGATAAAGTTTAAAATGCTCACGACATGTTTATTTTTATTACAAGGCCATTAGTTTGTTCTTGTTATTTGATTTTAAATATTGTTACTTTTGACTACTTTGAAGATTATCTTTCATAACAATTGCGTTACATTTTAACAACTTGAAGTGTAATTTTATTAATTACATTATGCAACTCTCATCTTTTTACACAGTTATCAGATTAGAGATAAAGTTAGTTAAACGTAACACGTTTAACTAAACTAAACGTAACAAGTTTTTATGACTGTTGGTCATAAAACATTAATTCTGACATTCACAGTACAGCACCTGAAAGCAAAGAGCAAAGCACTCAAGTTAAATCTTATGGAAATTGATGTTACGTGACCCCAGGGCAGTACGCGACCCGGTCTGAAGACACTGCGCTCCACACGCTGGCAGGGTGCTCGGTGTGGGCGGAGCAAAGGCGTGACCTCGTGGTAGGTTATGCTTGCGAAAGAGAAGATGGGGCGATACCGAGAGAGGCTTAGAACTCTTCCCGTCGGAACGATCTTCGTCCTCCACAAGCATACAGCCTTCTCCATAGCACGCTAACTAGATCATAGTTTATGGTAATCGATTAATCTGTACAAATCGGTGTGCACAGATAATTCGCAAAGACCGTTTCCAACATTTTCGTCAAGTTTTTTTTTTATTCAAAACATTCTATTTTTTTATTTTTTATTTTTTGTCTAGTTACCCATAATAGAAGCTCTGCTTAGTTTGGGGACTAAATGTCGTTGTGTGTAAAATGTCCGAGATATTTTTAATTAATATTTTATAAGGCCAGGCTCTGATAAAGTTTCAGATACATTCACATTAAGCATACATTTGTACCTATCACAAAGTAAAAGCATTCTGTCTGTTCATATATTTCTTGCTTAACTGTACATGTAAGAAAGAAAGAAAAAAGAAAATAAGTTTATTATTAACACACATAATTACAAAACTTAATAACTTATCTTAATACAAACATATAAAAAGAACATACAATACAAGTGCAATTAAATGGTTGGGTGGCTAAAGGGCCCCAGCTCAGTTTATGTTGGGGTCCCGAAGGTGACCACAGCTAGAGCCCAAAAAATACCTTACAGACATATGCACAATTTAACATTCAAAACAAATAGTTGATAGTATAATATATATACATACATAATAAAGATTATATATTTACGTGACATTACAATAAATACTAGTTAGAGCTAATAGAAATACTATAACTACGTCCAAAAAGCTTTTTACCATGCCTTTCCAAGGCATTAGGTTTATTATTCTCTTTTTAGGGTTCCGTTTCCAAATGGCAAAAAACGGAATCCTTATAGATTCGTCATGTCTGTCTGTCTGTCCGTACGTATGTCACAGCCACTTTTTTCCGAAACTATAAGAGCTATGCTGTTGAAACTTGGTCAGTAGATGAATTCTGTGAACCGCATTAACATATTTTTATAAAAATAGAAAAAAAGCAATAAATTTTGGGGGTCTCCATACTTAGAAGTGAAACTCAAAAAAAATCTAATATCATTTTTTTCTAAACTGAATAGTTTGCGCGAGAGACACTTCCAAAGTGGTAAAATGTGTGTGTGTGTGTGTGTGTGTGTATGTCCCTTCTAAAATAAGAGAATGATAAAACTGAAAAAAAAATATGATGTACATTACCATGCAAACTTTCAACAAAAATTGCTTTAAACGAGATCTAGTAAGTAGTTTTTTTTAATACGTGTGGCATACGCATCCAGCCGAATCTGGATGGCTTTAACACCACACTGGGACAATACGTATTCCTGTAATTTCGATGTTCAATAACTCGACATAACCCGTCGCAAAGTATAATGCAAGCACTTACCTTGGACTGCCACGGGTGTTCGTTGAGCTTCCACCTTCGCTTGTTCAGGAGTCGACAATTCAGGGGTTTTCGATCTTGTGTACGTCACACGCGAGGGGAAATGAAAGAAGATTCGATATTTCAACTGATATCGACCGATCTAAGTCGCGCGCGCGTCGGAGGTTTTTTCACACAACCGTTAGTGGCTCCATGTTTTTCACGAGTCAGTGTTGCCATTGCAACCATTTAAGGCTGCCCCTTGCGACGATTAATACCAGCATTGAAAATCGAAACACTGAATCATGAATCACGACATATAAACTTTACGGTAACGGAACATCCCGCCCACCAAAATGCCTATGGTATTTTCTGGTTAAACGATAAAGGTTTGGAGGACAAGGATCGATATTGTGAGTACGATATATGTTTAGATAATGCTAAAACGATACATAAAGATACTTAAATAAGATAAATTAAATACTAAATGAGATGTTTTGATACGATAGAACTTGAAACGATTTAAGCTAGTCCTCGATAGGGAGAGGGCATAACTTAACCAACGGTCTTTGAATGATGTGATTGTTTGCTGTTTTGATTACTGCAATCCGAGCTATACCATCAGCACCAGGCAAAAGATCCACGACTCTAGCGAGAGGCCAGTGAAGCGGAGCGCGGTTATCGTCCTTGATAATCACCAGTGAACCCACTTGCAGCGGTTTCGAATCTTTGGTCCATTTGGCACGTTGCGTTAAAGAGTTGAGATATTCGTGTTTCCATCTGGACCAGAAATTCTGTTGAAAAGCTTGTATGAGCTGCCACCGATTAAGCCGATTTACGTTTACATTTGATAGATCTTGATCGGGAACAGCCGTTAGAGGCTCCAAAGTGAGAAAGTGTCCTGGCGTTAAAGCTGACAGATCGTTAGGATCAGTACTGATCGGGCAAAGAGGTCGTGAATTCAAAATAGCTTCGATTTGCACGAAGAGTGTCGTAAGCTCTTCAAACGTTAAAATTTGATTGCCTACTGCATGAAGCAGGAAAGATTTTGAAGCTCGAATCTGGATTTCCCAAACGCCACCAAAGTGCGGAGCTGATGGAGGGTTGAATTTGAAATCTATCCGCTCCGCGCTAGAAGCCTGTTGCATGAGAGATGATAGTTGATTTTTACAACCGATAAAATTGGTACCACAATCGGCGTGTATCTCATTGCAACGACCGCGACGTGCTACGAAGCGCCGTAGAGCTGCGATGAATCCGTCTGTCGATAACGTTGAAACTACCTCTAGGTGGACCGCTTTGGTCGCGAGACAGACGAATAAGCATAGGTACGCTTTATCGATCTTAGTGCCCCGATGCGGGCCGAGTTTGATACGAAAGGGACCACCGTAATCCACGCCTACGATTGAGAAAGGCTTGATTTGATTGACGCGGTACGACGGAAGATCGCTCATAAACGGCTGCATAGGTTGGGGATTAGTCCGATAGCACCGAATGCATTTGGCGAGACGACGACGAATAGCGCGCTTAGCAGAAACGATCCAGAACTGCTGCAAAAGCAGAAAGTGAGTTGTGTTAATGCCCGGATGCAAGTAGCTTCGATGAATATAGTCAATGATTAAGACTGTAAGAGAGTGATCAGACGGCAAGAAAGCTGGATGCTTTTGTTCGTATTCTAAACCTGATCGTGAGATCCTGCCGCCCACCCTGAGAACACCCAGAGCCTTGATAAACGGGTTAAGCTTGCGAAACGGTTTCGATAATGGTTTGTTCGTGTTCAAGTTATGAAGTTCCTCTGCAAAGGCGCCACTCTGTACGTGTTTGACGAGTTGCATTAATGAATTGTGACGCTCGACGTTACTGAGATACTTATTTCGATTAGCCTGATTCGGATTGCGACAATTGCCGATAAAACGATAAATGTAAGTCAGTACATTGGTTAGTTTCGACAAAGACGAACAACGATTCAGCAGAGTTTCGAAAATTGTAGGTTCGGTTTTGTGACTGTCATTGGAGGTTAAAACGATTGATTTTCGTATTTCAGCGTCAACGATTACCTCCTCTTCGCGCGATAGTTGATTTGATCCTATAGGCCAAGATTCACGATCTTCAGATAGCCATTGTGGCCCCGCCCACCATAGCCTGTTGTCAAGTATGTCACTCGGATACAGACCACGACTGCACATATCAGAAGGATTATCGCCCGAAGCAACATGCTGCCAGCATTCTATAGAGACAATGTCTTGTATGTGGCTGACACGATTGGCGACAAATGTAGCCCAACGGGAAGAATGTGATCGCAGCCACGAGAGCACAACGGTGGAGTCTGACCACAGGTAAACAGCATCGATTTTAATACGAGAGAGGTAAGTGTCACGAACAAATTTGAATAGATCCGCGAGAAGAACTGCGGCACAGAGTTCGAGTCGAGGCAGAGAGATACGTTTAAGAGGAACTACTCGAGCCTTAGAACAGATTAGAAATACGTGGATTTTATCATCTGCGTCTATAACGCGTAGATAAATAACTGCTCCAAATGCGATTTCCGAACTGTCACAAAATCCGTGAATTTCGTATGATTTTGCATCGGTGCAAGTGAGTTGCCGAGGTAGTTTTAGTTGTGATAACAACGATAATTGGTCCTGATATATGTTCCATGTACGAATGACGTCGTTAGGGGGAGTTTGATCCCAGCCAACACCGAGAATCCAGAGCTTTTGGATTAAGCATTTAGCTTGAATTGTGATGGGGGATAAAAAGCCTAACGGGTCGAAAATCCTAGCGATCTCGCTGAGAATGGAACGTTTAGTACATGGCCGATCCGAAGGTGTAATTTTGAAAAGGAACGCATCCGAGGAGGGATCCCACTTGAGACCCAGAACCTTCACAGTTTGTGTTTCTGAATTGTCAAGCGACACAGAACCAGTAAGACAGTGCTCGCTTGGAATGTCAGACAGGAGTTCGGGCTTATTACTAGCCCATTTCCTGAGTTCAAAGCATCCGCGCTTGAAGAGAGCAATAGTTTGCGATTTGGCCTCTTGAGCGATCTCCAAAGAAGGAAATCCGGTGGTGACGTCATCAATGTATACATCCGACAAAAGAATTTGTTTCGCGAGTGGGAAAGAAGAGCCCTCGTCCTTCACAAGCTGTAGCAGGGTACGGCAAGAAAGATAAGGACTAGAAGCAAGTCCATATGTGACGGTGTTCAAACGGTACTCTTTAAGCTCCTCGCTGGGCGAAATCCTCCAGAACACACGCTGATAGTCACGATGCTCAGGCGATATCAGAATTTGTCGGTACATTTGACGAGCTTCTGCCATGAAGACAACATTGTGTTCTCGAAAACGCAAGAGAATTTCCAAAATGTTTGGTTGCAATTTTGGACCGATGAGTTGCGTATCGTTCAAAGATAGAGAGTGCAAATCCTTCGCGGATCCATCAAAGACAACGCGAAGGCGTGTTGTAACAGAGTCTGGACGTGTAACACAGTGATGCGGAATATAATATTTGCCCAACTTCATTTCGTCTGCGGGAACTAGCGACATGTGACCGCTTTCGATGTAATCAGACATAAAGTCCACGTATTGAGATTGTAAGTCTGGGTCACGTGATAGTCTTCGTTCGGTTGCATGAAACCTACGTAAAGCGATTTCACGAGAGCCTTCGAAAGTGGGTTCTGAATCGTCTTTGAAAGGGATGCGGACTACGTATCGTCCAGACGCTTTGCGAGTATGCTCGTTAACAAACTTTCGCTCGCATAGCAATTCATCTGGAGTCAACATCGATGGGGACGGTAGAGAATCGAGTTCCCAAAAGCGTTGAACCAAAGAATTCAATTCGCTATCGACATCAGGCAACGTATGCAGCAGAGTACTAGATGAAAGGCTAGTTTTACCTAAGAGAAGCCAACCGAATACTGAATTGAAAGCGGTGGGTTGGTTGACACCTCCTTTGATGTGTTGGTTAAGGACAGAATCCGCGAAAACGTCTGCAGCGAATAAAATATCGATAGGTCCTGGAATATCAAATCCAGGATCAGCCAATGGCAGCGATTTAATATGTGACAATCCCGATGTGTTCAAATGCGCGATAGGTTGATCGCCACATATTTTTGATATGACGTGCATATTTAGTTTGAATAAAACACAATTGTTTGTACCGACGGAACAAGTGACGTCACCGATAATCGGCGCAACTGCATCTCCCAGTCCGCTAACGTTCGCATTTGTTTTAGTCGGTGTTAAGTTTAAACGATTTACTGCAGAAGCACTTATGAAAGTACTTTGACTTCCTGTATCAAATAAAGCACGAAAAGATTGCATCTTGCCTGAAGCATCCTGAACTTGTACGATGGCAGTAGCCAGCAACACGGTTATGTTCGGTTGTGACCTTGAAACCAAAGACGATACGATTTGATTTGATTCGATACTAGATTTATCGCGATGGAGTAAGGTGTGATGTTTTCGTTTACATGTGCGGCACGAAAATACTGAATTACAATTCTTTAGTTGATGTGATGGCTTCAGGCAGTTAAAGCACCAATTTCTATATTTTGCTATCGTCATACGTTCGTCAACCGAATTTTTAAGAAAATCTTGACACGATAATATAGGATGGGACTCGTTACAATAAGAACACTTACTTGAATAAGAAACGGTTTTGTTATTACTAGCACTAGTTGAAATATTATTATCAGTCGCCGCCACAAGAGTGTGCTGTGAGCTGACTCGCTTTGATTGAGGCTGGGTAGGTAAATAATTGAGCACAGGCTTATTCGGTTTTAACGAGTCCGAAAAGTGAGTATCTCGCAATAAAGCTTCGCATCTAGATCTCAAAAAATCTTTAAGTTGCTCATAAGACGGTAATTCGACGTTTGAATAACTTTCTTCAAACTTACGGCGTAATTCTTTGTCAAGTTTCGATAAAATATGATATACTAAAACAAAGTCCCAATGTGCAATCGGTAATTCGAGAGTTTTCAGAATACTCAAGTTCTCCTCGAAAAGGTCAAGCGACTTTTGAAACTCATGCGCATTATTGCTTTTAAATTCGATATTTAAAATATCCCACCAACATGTGAAAGCTAGGGTACGTTTACTTTTATAGCGAGCGACAAGCGCTTGATACGCATCGTGATAATGTTCGTGTGTCTTGGGAAACGCTTTGACTACCGACAACGCATCGCCACTGAGAGAAGAAATCAAGTAATGAAATTTCTCCGTATCGCTAATAGAGGTGCAGTTGTGAATCAACGCGTTAAAAGTGTCGAAATACTCCGGCCACGATTTGATATTTCCGGAAAAGGACGGAAGTACGATTTTCGGAAGACGAATATTCGATGACGAACCACTGGGCGATTGAGGCGATTCACCTCTTGATAAACTACGATGTATCGATAATATTTGATAGTACATTTCATCAAAACGTTCTTGGATTTGACTATCCTCATTTTCGGGGTCATCCAAAAGTTCTAAAATCGCGAAGTGCGATTCTTCAAACGTTGAAGCAATTTGTTCCACTTCTTGGTGATAAGACAAAAATAAGTCGCGCTGAGAGGCATCACTCGTAGTCAAAACGCCTATTTCCAAAGCCTTAGATAACCGTTTATACGCAATAGTCCGCTTTCTACGTAAAGAAGATAAGTCCTGAATTGTATACTCAACTTCTACGGAATTCGATTTCGTTTTCTTTATAGAAGGTCGTTTACGAGTGGAATATTTACCTATTAACGGCATTGTTGTTTAATAGACAAATTTCTATAGTGTAAAACTTATTAAAATACTATTTAATAAAGGTTCTAACAAGTGAAGCGGAACGCGAACAATAACAAAGATTTATACTACGAGTGATGGGAAATGATCCACAATAAAATAATTTGAATTTGAAATGCACTGAACATTTACAACCTTATTACACAGTAATAAGCGCTATTCAACGCAACTTGTTAGTTGAACGATAAATGTATGAATTACTGATAAATAAAATATGTTCATTCACGATAACCAGACGTTAGACGGTAGGTAAGAAACAAGTTTTTTCCTTCCACCTCACACGTTTGAGAAACGAAATGCACTAAGAAAGATTTTACACTATTAATTTTAAACTGATTATTTTACTGTTGTATGTTAGTTATTTAGTTACTAGAAACGATTGTGAATGCGATTAATGATTTTAATGATATAATTATCGTAGGCCGATAGAATTAAGCACCGATAAATGTTAGTGATTGCTTAATTAGATCCTACAATAATAATCGATTGATTTGTGTGAATTGAATTTAGAAATAAATCCCTGTTGGTGATGACTTGTGAACGATAATATGCGTATTTTGTATGTAGGTAGGTAAGTTGGCCCGATAATTGTTAAGAATTGAATATGATGCAATAACTCGGAATGCAGTTAGCTGAATAAAACGATAGATATATGTATTCCAAGATAAAACACTACGATTTTGACCATAAATACCATAAACATACGATGATAGGCAGGAAATTAGGTGGAACTCCCGGGTTTCGGCACCATAAAGATGTGGCATACGCATCCAGCCGAATCTGGATGGCTTTAACACCACACTGGGACAATACGTATTCCTGTAATTTCGATGTTCAATAACTCGACATAACCCGTCGCAAAGTATAATGCAAGCACTTACCTTGGACTGCCACGGGTGTTCGTTGAGCTTCCACCTTCGCTTGTTCAGGAGTCGACAATTCAGGGGTTTTCGATCTTGTGTACGTCACACGCGAGGGGAAATGAAAGAAGATTCGATATTTCAACTGATATCGACCGATCTAAGTCGCGCGCGCGTCGGAGGTTTTTTCACACAACCGTTAGTGGCTCCATGTTTTTCACGAGTCAGTGTTGCCATTGCAACCATTTAAGGCTGCCCCTTGCGACGATTAATACCAGCATTGAAAATCGAAACACTGAATCATGAATCACGACATATAAACTTTACGGTAACGGAACAATACGTCATAAATCATAAACCGCAATTTACATTTCTTTCAATCAAAACACTAATATTAAAACATCGATGAAAGTTACAACGAACTACAAATACTTATATATGATGTTACTTGCTGCTACGGAACCCTTCATGTGCGAGTCCGACTCGCACTTGGCCGCTTTTTTATTATACAAACGAAATTTCTAGATATTAACAATATTTTAAAAGACTAGCCATCAGACTTTAGGAAGTGTATCAGTACAGCGATTGCGTTGTTGGATGATGCAGATAATATCCTAACAGCACGAGATGCGGTAGAGGGATTCATTTTGGTATAGTTAGATTATTCCAGGCTTTTGATGCTCTAAATGCGTTATACTTGTTGTGTATTTGTTGGTTATAAAGTTGGCCACACTGGTCGCGTCGTGTCAGTCAATAAATTGCTTGATTGAAGTACGCGTGTTTAATTTACCAATGGCGACGAGGATTATGGACTATATATTACGTAGCACTAAATAACATGATCGAACAGGTTTTGTTGTGTAAAAAAGCACAAAGAAAATGGCTTTGGGAAAAGTGCGTGAATTCGACATTAAAAATGACAATTGGTCGGCGTATGTCGACCGAATTGAAATGTACTTCGTTGCGAACAAGATAACCGAAGAATTAAAATTACCCACACTTATAGCGTTAATCGGCGAACAAGCTTACGAGTTATTAGCAACTTTGGCGAGTCCAAAAAAACCATCAAGTCTCTTGTACAAGGATGCGGTGGATCTTCTACAATCACATTTACAGCCAAAACCCTCGATTCTAGCTGAGAGGTACAGATTTCGTTGAAGACGCCAATTGCCGGGAGAAACAATAGCGGAATACATGACGGATTTAAAAAAAATGTCTCGCTATTGTGAGTTCAAGACCACACTTGAAGAGAATCTGAGGGATAAGTTTATGTGTGGATTGCGTAGTGAGTTCAGCCGGCAAAGATTATTCGCGGAAGACAGCCTGAACTATAAGAAGGCACTGTCATTAACCAATACTCTCGAGGCAGCCGAGCGGGACGCCGAGGCCGTAGAGGGATCGAGAGAACAAGGCTCGGAACGAGAACTTAGCGAGAACGTAAATAAACTGGGAATAGGAAAATGTTCAGCGTGCGAGGATGATAGTCAGAAAAACTGAAACAGAAAAACTGCAGGTATAAATATTTTGCGCGGGCCCAGTTGCGCGGGCGCAGCTGGGCCCGCGCAACTTCCGAGCGCGACGCTGCCGGTGCGGTACACTGGCTGCGCAAACCAGCAGGGCCCGCGGGAGACTCGGCAGAAGAAGACGACGGGTATGAAGATGACCAAGCTATGTACCAAATGTCAATAACTAATTATAAACCGGTGCGTATGTCATTTTTGTAAATAATAAACTTTTGAATATGGAAGTGGACACAGGTTCTGCTTTATCATGTATAAGTAAGATAACATATTTAGATCAGTTTAATGATTTAAAATACCATGTAAATTAAAATTAAAATTTTATGATGGCTCAGTCATTCAACCGATAGGATTCTTAGAAACCTATGTCAAATATAAAGATAATATTAAATAGTTAGATTTATATGTTATCAATAAAGGTACTACTAGCTTATTAGGCAGACAGTGGCTATCAGAAATAAATATAGAAATACCTTCATTTACTAAGTGTATCGAACATAATGTAAAGATATTAATAATGTGGTAGTTTGCAAGAATAAAATACTGAATAATATTATATCCAGACATGAACGCCTCTTCGACGGCACATTGGGCAAATACAACGGTGAAGAAATAAAGCTGTACGTGCGGGATGGAGTGGAGCCAATCTACTGTCGCGCGCGCCTGGTACCGTATACGCTGCTCGCACGAGTGGATGCCGAGCTGGATGCCATGCTGCGCACCGGCGTCATCGAGCCAGTGGACCGGTCCGAATGGGCCACGCCGCTGGTCATAGCAAGGAAAGCGGATGATGGAATACGGATATGCGCGGACTATAAGGTGACCCTTAACAAGGCTCTATTGGTTGATAGGTACCCAGTTCCAAAAGTTGAGGATTTATTGAGTAACTTGTCCGGTAATCATTATTTTACAAAATTAGATTTTTCACATGCGTATAATCAATTAGTTTTAAACGAAAACTCTAAGAATTATACAGTAATTAACATACATAGGGGGCTATTCAAATATAATCGTCTCGTGTATGGTCTTTCATCCAGCTCAGGAATTTATCAAAAGTTTATGATGGATCTTTTTAAAAGTGTGCCAGATGTAGTCATTTTCTATGGTGATATTTTAATAAGAAGCAAGTCGGTAGAATCACACATAAGAAGCGTAGAAAATGTTTTTAATATTTTAGAGAAAAACGTTGAGAATTAGAAAAGAAAAGTGTGAGTTTATGGCAGTGCAAGTTAATATTTAGGGTTTATAATAGATAAAGATGGTGTTCGAGTTAACCCAGACAAAATAAAACCAATATTATCTATGCCTCATCCAAACAACGTCTCGGAGTTAAAATCATTCCTTGGAATGGTTAACTTTTATGGTAAATTTATTAAAAACCTAAGTACACACATAACACCACTTTATGGATTGCTTAAAAAAGGTAAACATTGGAGGTGGACTAGCACACATACATTGGTTTTTATTAAAATAAAAAATCTTTTATGTAGTGCCGAAGTAGTGACACACTTCGACATGTCTCTGGAGAGTATAGTGACGTGCGACGCCAGCTCGCGCGGGCTTGGCGCGGTGCTAGCGCAGCGCGCGAGCGACGGCAGCGAGCGCGTGGTTCCATACGCGTCTCGAGCGTTAACTTCTACTGAGTTACACTATAGTCAAATCCAAAAAGAAGCACTCGCTATCATTTTTGCAGTAGACAAGCTCCATCAATTTTTGTAAGGTAGGAAGTTTGTCTTACGGACCGATCATAAGCCACTGGTCACAATTTTTAGGCCAAATGCAGGCATCCCTAAAACAGCAGCAAGCCGTTTACAGCGGTGGGCTATCAAGCTATCTGCCTATGATTTTAATATCTACAGAGTATATTCGTACGGATAAAAATACGGCAGACGTTTTGTCGAGGCTAATTAGTAAACATAGGGAAGGGACTATACACGAAGAATTAGACACATCGAAACGAACGTATTTACATTTTGCAGCGTTGTTGCTAGACTACAGAATATTAAAAAAAAGAATCCGAAACTGATAATATACTAAACAGAGTAACTAGATATATCAACGACGGTTGGCCGATTGATGTACAAATAAAAGAACTAAAGCCGTATTTTAATAGAAGAAATGAACTTTATATTGAATTAGGATGCGTAATGTGGGGACATCGGGTGGTTATTCCTAGTGCATGTAGAAGTAAAGTAATAGCAGAACTCCATGAAAGTCACATGGGTATAGTACAAACGAAGTCGCTAGCGCGTAGCTACGTGTAGTGGCCCGGGATGGACGAAGCGGTGGAGGCGGCGTGCCGCGCGTGATAAGTGGGTGCTGCGGTGGCGGACGCGCCGCCTGCGCACGCGCCCCGCGCCTGGCCGTGGCTTGACCGCCCGTGGGCCAGGATTCACTTGGATTTCTTAGGGCTTATTGCTGGCAACACTTACCTTATAATAGTTGACGCACATTCAAAGTGGATAGAAGTCATTAAAATGACTAGTACCACAGCGCAGGCAGTAATAAAAGAATTTCGTGACATATGGGCCAGATTTGGCTTACCGAAACAAGTAGTTAGTGACAATTTTCCCTCATTTTTTAGCACCGATTTCAAACGTTTTTTAAATAACAATGGTATCGAACAAGTTTTTTCTGCTCCATATCATCCAACTTCAAACGGAGCAGCGGAAAATGCCGTCAAATTATGTAAACGGAATATTAAAAAGGCGCTAAAATCGAAAACCGACATTCATTTCTCGTTGCGCGGATTCCTATTGGCGTATAGAAACACACAACATTACGCAACTGGGGAAAGCCCAGCTAAGATGTGGTTAGGCCGTAACTTGCGCATGCGTTTGGATTCCTTAAAACCAGAACAGAAAGAGTTAATCGAAATAATTGAAAGAGTCGACAGAAGCAAGTAGAAGCGGTAGCTGGGTGGTCAGTTAGGCATTTCAAATCAGGAGACATGGTATGGTACAGAGATTACCGTAGCGCAGATAAGTGGACAGCAGGAACTATTATTGACAGAAGGGGGAGTACAGATTATAATGTTATCTCAACCGATGGAACTGTGGTACACCGACACATTGATCAGTTAAAGTTAATAATAATAATAGAATGAGAGTGAGAGAATGTTGTCAGCGGTAACTCAAAATGTAAAAACTTCTCGAAATATAATGGCATTCGTAGACCGTCAACCAATTCAGTCTGTTAAGCGATCTCGCCTTTCATTGGTGTTTCCAACAAGTGTCAATAATGCCCCAGACGGAGTGGAGGACTATCTATTGTCGACTGAGGTTAGCGTAACTAGCCCAGGGGCATTAGACACATGTATCCCGCACGCAAACAGAAGCAAATCCAAACGTATCCAATGAGGCCATGACGGGTGATGTCACTAATGTGCCGGAACGAGGTAGACAGGAACCTAGGGTTACTGATTGTACTATACCCTACTTAAAGCGCAAGCCGATAAAAAGATAACGTTTCAATGACTAATTTTACTTAATTTATGTTGTCATAATTTAAGGGTGAAGGTGTTGTGTATTTGTTATTTATAAGGTTGGCCAAACTGGTCGCGTCGTGTCAGTCAATAAATTCCTTGAGTGTTTAATTTACCAATACTGTGGGTTGGTTTAAATCTTAATTAGATAATCGCTCTCGACACGTGGAATTTCATTATGGAGATAGATCAACCTCGTGTTCTGCTGTGAATCAGTGACGAAGGACATTATTTCTCAAGATTCATTTTTGGGACCACTTTTATTTATTATATATAGTGTTGGCTCAGTAAAAGTAATTAATTATTGCAAAATTTCAAATTCATGTGGATTATCATCATCATCAATAGCGGTCCACTGGTAGCTGGACATAGGCCTCTCCTTTGAAAGGAAGTTTTGGCCTACTATACCACGCTGGCCAGACGGGTTGGTATAGGGTTTGTTTCAAGTTTTCCTTCTCTTTGCATCGATGTTGTCTTGCGTAGTTTATCCCTTAGTCGTCTTTTACGACACCCGCGGGATGAATAGTAGTGTTGACACTCTGTATTCTTTCTTAATCCGTCACCACACGGATATTCAAATATATTTTTCGCTTAAACCTGATGAAACTGGAAAAATCCAACAAAACCAAAATGGATTCCTCTACTGCATCGTGTGCTGTTAGGATATTGTCTGTAACATCCAACAACGCAGTTTCTGTACTGATACACTTCCTAAAGTCTGATTGCTTGTCTGGTAAAAAAATTTTAAGCTCCAGATATTTCGTTGACTGTAAGGATAATAATAAGGATAATAAGCCTTATATAAAGATAATAAGGATAACAATAAACTTTGGAAAGGCATGGTAAAATGCTTTCAAGTAGTAATAGTAGATAGCTCTAACCAGCATTCATTGTAACACCACGTAAAATGTATTACAAAAAATAATAATTTTAAATATAGATTTTATAAGCCAGGAAAATTCGAGGGCCTCTAATACCATACCTGTTTCGTCATATTCTAATCAATCGTTTCGGAACACATGGAGGTTAATAATACAAAGAGATTTTCATTCTTAGTTTTGCCATCTAAGTGCAATATATTTATATCTACAAAACAAAAATTACGATTTTTTTTATTTAATGCCTGAGAGAGTGATTTCACTACACCTGATCGAAAACATAAGTAGAATCCCAAAAGTGGGGGTCGCTATTTCTATTGGGAACGCAAACACTATGGCGACCCACATTATGGCGGCCTAGTGAGATGCTTTTTCACGCCCCGGGATCTAAAATGGAAGGAAACACATGAGCAGGCAGTGAGTTTCAACTTTTAACTGCTGGGCACAAGAAGGAAGATCCGAATCGCTAAGTTCTGGTGCGTATTTCTTCCCCTCTAAAGGGGTTGCTTCCTAGGTCAGCACGTTTTTTTCTGTAGGGGAATGGAGCGGGTAGGATCAGTTTTTTTAGTTAGTAGGATCAGTTAGTATTCAAAATAAGAGGGGAAAAATATACAGACGATTTACTTAATGGCACCTATTTATGATTGCAGTCACAAGTACGCTGCCGGTCTTTGATTCCTCAAAGAATAGAGGAAGTGAGTTTTTGAGATATTGTTAATTACATACATTATTTTAACTTAAGTACACCTCAGATTATCAAAAATCTGTGCAAAGGTTGTCTGGAAAAGATCACCGGGTAGATAACACCACCTATTATAATAACAAATGTAAATTCCTATCTATGTCTGCACAAAAGATTATACTTTATTGGTGTTCAATTATGTTGTGTAAATAAATATAAAATAATATTTTGATAAATATAGACAAAGACAAATGATTTTAACACTTAGCAACTAAATAGTTCACAAAAGCTCAAATTAGGTTACAAACTCATCTCCGTCTTCGAAGGCAACTGAGATACCCATTCTCCATAGAACCATCTGCTTTCCTATAAATAAAAAAAATAAACATTTAGGCCTTTCTAAATGGTACAAAATATCTTTAAAAGAACCAAGAGGGAAACCCCACACTTTCTGCCTTTTAATGAAACTAAAAAGTAATATTTACGAGAGTAATACTCAAATGAAAATCTTATATCATAATGACTAAACTATTTATGATCATGTGTAGTTACTGCCTCGTTGGTCTAGTGGATAGCGTATGGGACTGCTAATCAAGAGGTCTCGGGTTCAAATCCCGGGTCGCGCCAAAAAAGTGTTTTTGGGCTTTTCTTAGGAAATTCTTAATAGCAGCCCGGAGTTTGGAAGTCTGGCGGTGATTCACACCCGTGCCTCGGATAGCACGTAAAGCCGTCAGTCCCGGTTGTCATGAACATCTATGGCAATCGTTATTGGGAAGTCAGTGCCCTCGAATTTACTGACAACTAGTTCTCCCTTAGGGTTGCGGAGGTCCGATGCCAGTCGCTCCGTGGAAAAACGATATTCTGGTAAAACCGGTTGAACTAGTAGCCGACCACAAATAATATTGGGAATAATGCTAGGAAGATGAGTGTAGTTACATGAAATTGAGATCCATATAGAGATACTTTACTTTTTCTACTATATCTTCAAGAAAATACTGCTTTCGCGTGTTTTTCAAGCAGTATATTATGTCTATGAAACAATTTTGCCCTATGTACCAATGTGTAATCAGACTTTTGTACAGGCTAAGTAAATATTACTATGAGTTCATGCAATGTAGAAACAACATTATTAAATCAAATATAGATCAAAGGAGACGCATTTCATTTACTACGACCTTTCAACTCCATGACTGAAATACTGAAATATAAAGTAAGTGTACATACCTGCATAAGGCATTATTCCGTATGATTTTCTCACTGTCCTTTACCGTCTGCGGCAATATCAAGCCTTTGGTCTCCGGTAATGTAAGACTGACTATAACTATAGTAAAGGCAGCTATAGGGAATATCAACATGGGCAAAATTTTCCATATAATTTCCTGTAGAAAATTCAATATTATTATAATAAAAGTAACGTAATTACAAATAAGTGTCTTCACATAGGTCGAAATGTGATCGAATTAAAGAGCCCCTTTTTTCAACAAATCTAGAAATAGCAATAAGGAATCTTACCAAATATGAAATAAATGGTGTGAAGAAAACAGCAAGGTAGCCGCTTATATGAAAGAACGCCAATCCTGTAGCTCGAAGGGGAGTTGGCAGTATTTCTATAGACCACTGATTGGTAGATGTCGTGCAGGCATTCATAAAGAAACGTGCTGCGATCCATAGAATCGCTCTCGTGTGCCCTGTTCAGCGAAAGAAAAATCTAAATATATATATAGATTTATATCTAGGTACCGGTTTGATATGACTTATAGCCATTGGCAAAGCATTCCATAGTCGAACAGCCTGAACAGTAAAACGAGTTTTCATAGAAACGAGTACAATGAGTTGCCACTGTCATATTTCAGAGATACAGATGACCTCAGGGAACTTTAATGTGTCAAGCCAAGCAGTCTATGTAAAGCAAAGCGTTCCTTTTATGGGTGTCTCTTGCGGTAAGTTCAGAAAATGAACGCCGCCACACTTTAAATAAGAAAGGTTAAGTATACGAATGAGACAGAATATCATACTATTCTGTCAGGAGTCCGTCGCAGGCAAAATGGTAACAATTAGAAAAATGATAATATTCGCTTAGTCAAAATTTGAATGTAATACAGAAGTTTTCAACGGCGCTCAATTTTATCGAGCTTGAACTCTAACTCCTTACAGTTGAGGTAATTTTACCGTCCTTTTAAATGGTTTTTGTTATTGATTTTGTTGCAGGAGATCTAGTTTATATTACTGGATAAGTAAAGTTTATAGTACTTAGAAAGGATGTAATCTACTAAAACTACCTTACCTTTGGATACAAACGGACAACACAGTAATAATGTGCCGGAAATGAATACCAGTGTAGCAACCCAGGCTCTTCTCCCTAATCTAGAAAAACAAATAAAATTTCTAGTAAATATAATGACAAGACTAAAGAATCATTTTTAAAGGCAAGTACGTAATTTTAATAGTAATATAATCTATATTTATTACAATTTCATAACGTTACCTCAGCCGCTTCAAGCAAACGAGCTGCTTGCATCAGAAAGAGTTTCAAAGAAATATATTTACTGACTGGTAGAGAATGCTTCATGGCACTAAGTCCGCCTTTGTACGATATATGCATTAAGTTTAAATAAATAAATAAATTTACATACAGATAGATGTATATCTATAATATATCTAGATACATTATGCTGCCTGCTCTTATTACAACTTTGTTTAGGGTCGCGGTCGGCACATTATATTTATCCCTCCATTATATTCTATCAAGACTTTATCAAGTAGTAAAAACTACCTCAATATGTTATAAATACCTGTCAAGAGTGAAAGCCACAACTACAACAGCCGAGAATTCGGATACAGCACTAGCAGTCAAAAGAGTGAACAAGTCCATCCCGTAGGAATCCGTTGTACGCATAAGTCCATCAAATACTATAATATATCCAAAATTTAGAAACCCCATAGCAACCACTGTCCTGCACAGTGGTTTGCTTTTAAATACTTCGATAAAAGGATATTCTTTCTCGGGTGGTTCCTCGTTACATGACACCTGTAAAAAATAACAAGCCCTTAATCTGAAACCTCAAATACTCAAACTAGAAAAAGACAAAAGGTGCCCCATACCCTGTATCCAGAATTGTAAACAGTGATAATATGATACAAATCTACACTAGGGGACAGTAAGCTATGAACATAACTAGGGATTTTAGTAAGTGGGGCGCTTTCAAATAGCTGTCATATTTAGTTCTACCGGCATACAGTAAAAATTGTAATGTCCTTTTCCAGGGCGGCAAAGAGTTAGCTAGACGGGCATTCCCCCCCCCCTCCCCTTGCTTTTACCTATCTACGCCCATGCGTAAATATACGTTGTACGTTGATGTACGTAAACAGGCATAAATATTTCGAGATATTGAAAGAGCTTATATAGAAATCTATTTTCAAAGCATTAGTTTTTTTTTTAAATAAGCAGGACTGATGGAATGTAGTTTGTTATGGAAATAAGTTGAAGGAACCAGGACGGGAATTTTCAAATTTGATTTGTTATAAGATAAGCTTAATACAGAATTTTATAAATTATCACGATTAAAGCGCACGGGTCAGTGATACTTTTACACGTTATAAAACCAAACGCTGACTGAGAGTCTAAGTGTAGGTCATGTTTTTGGAAAAAAATCAAAGGTGTCATCGGTGAAGCATTAGTTGCTATATGATTTATTGAGTACGTAATATATAAAAACTTAAACAGTGTGTATTTTGTATTACACTTTTGTAGTTTTGTTTTTCTTGCTAAAAGTTCATAATAGCATGCCAGAGTACGGAAGTTTTGCCGTGTTTCATGCCCGTGCCTGGAAAGTCAGTGATCTGGATTATATTGATAACTACATCAATCTACGAATACAGTGCACCTTAAGGTCATTTGTCCATTGGCACCGTAAGCGGGACGTCACCGTCAACGAGATGACGGCGCCGATTTAGCAATAACATACATTTACTATGGCCGTGTCTCCACCGTACGCCCGTCACCCGAACGCCGTCATTCGGTTGGAAAAAACTTATATTCAACTGATATAAATTATCTTGGGAAAAATAAAGGCTAGGTTATGATGATTATAATTGTATTCCACTATTAAAGTCATTTTCTGACTTTAAATCTCAATAAAACTTAAATCAATGTTACAGATCGAGACAATCAAGAACTTAAATTAATCAAGTAAGCAAAACCATAAAAATTTTTATGATAGCCTTTCCCAGCTGATAGTAATGGGATACGTCGTAACTCATAAGCGACTGCTCCTCGAACTTCGTTAATTGCTAATATCAGAACATTTTGGACTTTTAGAAATTGACTCCATAATATCCTTAGATTGATTTATTCGTGAACCTACCATGAATTCTTCAAGGACATGATCAGGGATTTTGGTTCCGTTAACTGACTCAAATCTTTTCAGTATCTCTATAGCCTCGTGAATGCGACCTTTACTGATCAGCCACCTGCAATACAACCAACAGACTACTGAATAATACATTTATAACATAGACATAATCGAATCGAATTGTAGGCGAATCCTTAAAGTTCATTTTTAAAGATGAAATATGGTTAAAGCTAAAGTATATACATAATATAGCCACAAGTGCCACGATACAGTTTTTAACTGGATATCGAATCGAACCAAACTGAACTTTCTCTTATTTTATTAAAACTATATGTCCATGTCTTATACAAAAAAACACAAACCAGATACATTGATCACATTATTATAAGCAATTTTATTAACTAACCATACAAGTTATTGAATAAAAAGAGAACTTACTTAGCACTTTCCGGCAGTATCCAAGGAGTTATCAACACTAGGAATCCTGGCAGTGTAGTGACCAATACCAAGATACGCCAGTCAGCGATGAAATACGCTGCCCAAGGTAATATAATGGCACCAAGTGCACATGAGAGTGCGTAAGATAGATTTGCTATCAATGTTCGGTACTTAGGGCCTATGTACTCAAGCACTGAAACCAAGCACAATTTTGATAGCTAACCACAGATCATAGAAACACAGGAGATTAGCTTTGTACACAAATTTATTCGTGTTCAGATGTCTCCGTGTTTCTCCCACTTACTTCACCAACACAAAACCAAAAATTGTAAGCACGGCACACACGCTCGTATTTCTCCCGCACACAAAGAAACTTACAGAGACACCAATAAACCCACTAATAGAACACATGCGAAAAGAGGGCGGAGCTTCTACCTGTAGCTACGGATTTCGAATAAACACACATGTGCAAGTTATGCAACTAGTGATGTAAAGTAATAATCATAGAAAAATGTCGAATGAAATTCAGTTAGCTGTATTATCTGCTCTTTCTCCTAAAGATTTTATTGACTGTTAAAAGAAAACTAAACAGGAGTTTCCCTCTAATATTCTATACAAGCGATGTTTTATCATAATTGGAATATTTACTAATTAACTACCAAAAAACTGGATATCATCTTCTCGAATCTAGACTAGAACACAGGAAAAACTGCAAGAATTTTATTGTTATGGATTTTATTGACCAGTAAAATGTAAATATTTATTTAAAACTTGCCGCTTAGACAGTTTAGGTGTTGCGTTCTTAGTTCAGTAGTGTAATCTTACGGTTGCATATTTTTCCATTACGGCTTTTATTAGTATTATTAAATGGTTATTCATTGGCGATTGATCGTATTGGTGAAAATTTATTGGGACGAGCTTATTGTGCTATTTTTGTTGGGAACCAGCTTGGACCCCTTCCTGTCGCATTTATCCATATTTCTTTAATTTTTGGATCCTTTGGATAGCTAAAATTTTGAAATAAGAGCAAGGTATAAATTATGCTTGAGTACCACAATAAATTAAAAATCAAAACTTTATCTACACTTTTTTTACGTTTACATAATTATAATATTACAATTTATTAATATCTTTAATAATCATTCGCACTTAATAGGATCGTATAAAATATCGACAATCATAAACATCACATCACATCTCTAACACAAAGGGCGACAGCGGTCGCTTCCCGAAACTATCGTGTGAGTGTGAGTATCAATAAAACACTTATCCATTGCGCTATTAGACCAGCCGATTCATTGATCGATTTGTACTAAACAAGCAATGGTTTTAGTTCCTAATGAAAAGGATTAATTTGGTATTTCATCATGTTTCTAAAATGTTTTAATGAATTCAGTATGAAAAACTATAATATTAAAATATTTAGATATGAAATGATATACCATCTTTTTTGTAATTCACAATACAGCTGTTATTTTTGCAAACAATCACTGAACAACGCGGCATTTTGTCAAAAATCAAGAGCAGTGAAGACGTCGCAAGTTGACATGCGACTAATGTCCGAAAATGGCATCAAGCCGCTTTGAGGCCAGATGCGTTAGCAAGCGTCACGCCTCAATTGCATATCTCCTGTATTTCTATGATCTGTATAGCTAACCGAAGCTTATAAATGCGTATTAAAAAGATTTTGTCATCACAAAGCCTATTGTACGTATCAAGTTTAATTTTAAAGCATGACTAAATGGAATTAATTATTTTTAGGACATCTTACACTCAACATCATCTAGTCCGAAGCTAAGCAGAGCTTGTATTATGGGTACTAGGCAATAGATATAAACACATAAACATACTTTTTCTTTTAATACATACATAGAAAACACCCTGACTGCAAAACAAATACTTGTAGATAAGACAAATACTTGGTCCGACCCGGGAATCGAACGTCTTGATTAGCAGCCGCATACGCTAACCACTAGACCCACAAGGCAGTCATTGATCAGAATTCTTAGATAGTAAACATGTAAAAGGTCATAATCCACTGGGAACGTTAGTAGGCTTCATATTTTTAATTGAAGGTAGACGTCAGTTGGCGGGAGAAGAGAATAATAGCAATGCTTCTCGTACAATCACTTGATTGTAACTCTCAATCATGAAATACGGCTAGGATATTGAATAGCAGCCTATGATTAATGATTTTAAATAAGACACTCCACCAAAGACGTGGTGCTAGCACGAGAAGACCTGCGATGATGCTCGCCTCACGTTCACATTCCATTTGAATGGAACGAACGAACGAATGAACGAACAATAATCATCTAGGGATAGAATAAAATCATTGTCACCTGTGATCCTGGTCTATGACTTATGACTTTTCAATCGCGTAATATTTATTTTAATGTGGCAATGATTTCCATCCCCACGGCCACCGGTCGCACGGATCAATACTCGGTGTTGCATCAGTGTCTTAACTTCAAACACTTAACAGTGTTGGCAGATAAATAATCGATACGCCTCAAACAAGTAATTAGGTTGTACGAAAGGAAAATGAAACTTACCAAGGACGTAAATAATCATATAACACGTATCATATGACATGCCGACGAGAAACCTGCATACGTAGTAGTCCCACACGCCGCTAGTAAATATAGATGCTACACCACCGATACCACTTAGTACGTTGGTTCCTAAAATAAGGTATTTTTAGCAACAAACACAAACATAGTGGGTATATAACGTACCTGCACTCCCCAAAACGGTGATACTTTCATTAAAAGTGATGTTTTAAAGTTAAAGCTGCAAATTATTTAGAAGAATAGAGAAGTATGTTTTGAATGAAGAAAAAAATAATAAATATTAACCAGCTTTGTCACATCGATAAATTTTGCTATGCCATGTATACATGAGTGTTCAGTCAATAGTTTCAGTAATCCATAGATAGTCCGGCATTTAAGCATCACGATGCTTTTCTAGTACAGAAGTACGATGAGAGAAATAATAAACCATAACGTACCTATTAAAGCTGGTATTCTTCCATACCGATCAGCGAGCAATCCGAACAAACCACATCCCACTACGGAGCCAATAAAAGACAACAACATAGCAATACGTGGAAACTTATCTTGCTCGCAGACCCATCCTCTCTGAAAATTATTTTGTACAATGATTATTTATGAAACCTAACCAAACGTCCTTTCTCGATTATCACCTGCGGCAGTCGACATGAGAGGATCTCGTGTTGTCTCTCGTAATTTGGTTGCCCAAGACGTTTCTTTCGCTCTTCCATAAGAACCTAACCTAACAGAGACGTGATTTCTGGTCCTTGATTTCTCCAGTCTCCAACCCAATTTCAATAGAAAAATTTGCAATCAATTAATATGTGCAACTCTCACCTCTGTAACGACTGTTTCATATGGTACCACACTAAAGTCAAATTCCCATCCATACTGACAGGGTACTAGAGATGTTCCATTTGCCGGAGGAGTTAACGTATGCAATACTTGAGTCCAGTTGGTATCAAAAGTCATGCATTGATTCCACTCGCCTGTACTGGCGCCAGGTGACGACAGATTTCGCCTGTAAAATAAGATTTCAACACGTACAGGTAAATTAGCTTGGAGAAATTTTTGCGTTTGTAGTAGTGTATGGTCACGTGGCACCTGCGGACAGCGTAAACTGGTTTATTCTGGTTTTGTGCGTGTTTCCACTTTCCACTATCAAGTGACGATTTTTTGCTTTAGATTGAAATATCTCGGAAACGGTGCGTCCTAGGCCAAAAATAACAAAAAATTTGCCCCCCCCCCCCCGTAGACCCCCCGGAGTTTTAAAATCCTAGATGAAAGGAAAAAAAAAAACAAAAAAAACTTTTTATATCGGTCTCTCCTCTTTGAAGTTTCACTTCTATCGTGTGTGAATCGCACACACACCTTTTTTTTATAAAGTCAAAACCTTTTTCTTTAAAGTCAAAACCTTTTTCTTGAAAATAAAAACTTGTTTTTATTGAAAACAATAATCAGAGTGTTGCTAGGGATAAGTATAAAATTAAAGGGTAATGTTAGGATATCGAAACATTTTTGTATAGGCCAGAACAATATAGTGGAAACGCGCTCTAATATCTGAGTAATATACACACCACTACAAATGCAAAAATTTCTCGAGACTAATTTCACTGTAAACATATAATTCATAAGTAAAGCAATTTAATTGAAACGAAAAATAATAATGGTATAGATAACATTCCCAAAGGTAAAAAATTAATCTACAGGACTTAGAATCCAGACAGTACACAACTCTCCTCAAACTTATGCAAATTTGATCGTAAATAAGATCACGAACTAAAATAATAAAAAATTGGATGGCACGTGAAAATGTACACATTGATTCGTATTACTTTTAGCTATCTCATACCTCAATTCCTGAGATAAATTCTTGAGCTCAGGAATTCTGCACCAGTAATTTTCTGGAGTCACTGCTATGAGTATGGGCACGAAGTAGTTGAAACAATATATGAAACCAAAAGGTAAAGTCGCGAAAAATAGATATATTTGGTAGCGTCCCATTTCTCCGACATGTGACAGCATCGCTTCCAATTTTTCTTCATTTTGAACAGGCTTTTTGTTTAATTCTTCTGTTACACTCTGGAAATAGACGATTCTAATATTATTAAATAACTTGACTTTGAGATTAAAAGTTGAATCACTGTTTTGAGATATATTATTATTTGATTGGTAATTTATTTACATATATGGTTATGTACTGTGATTAACATGCGACCGACCATATAGCCCTTTGGGCCTTGTCTGTCAGTCCACTGGTTAACAAATATTTTTTGACTCACATTCAAGTCCTTTGGTGGTTTGTCGCTGACAGTCATCTTGAAACTGTTGTAAAAGTAACGTTGTCTTTCTGTATTAGCATACACAATAATACTTAAAAATAGATTAAGCAATTTGTTAGAAACTGCTGAAACCGCAAGAGAGATAAAAATTAGAGTCCCTCTTTGCTTGCGTTTTATTATCTTTTAACTGTAATTTCATTATTATTTTTTTAAAGAATTGTCATCTTTTACTCGTAGTATTCATAATAACCTGAAATGGCTCTTTAAGAAATAAATCTCGCTGTATTTATCAATTTTCATTTTACGATTCATTTTACGACAGAATTTATCTGCACTTGACATCGTCGTAAATATTATTGCAGTATACCCTCAACAGCCAAGTGTACATTGTATATAAGTGTACATGTAAGTTGACTTACTATTTTTGTACTTAGTACTTATTCGGAATCGATCCAATAGTTTTCAGGGTTGCGTAGTTTATGACTCGGAACCCTTATAGATTCGTCATGTTCGTCCGTCCGGCCTCGACTTAAGGTGGAAACACATTATCGGACGCGGCTGACGACTGATAAGTGTGCACAGTCTCGTCAGTCGGTCTTGTACCAGATTTCTGTCGGACGTCCGAACGCTCAAAGTCAGTCAAAGGTCACGTCCGCGACTAACGTCCGATAGTTTGCACAGCTCAGTGTACGTTCATACTCTAGATCACGGCTATCAGCCGCGTCCGTCAGCCGCGTCCGATAATGTGTTTCCAGCTTTACCGTCCAAACGGTTATACTAGTAAGATGAAACTTTGTACAAAAATGTGTATTTATAACATCGACAAAGTGCTAAAATAAAATCATGAAAAATCTTTTTATTATTATTTGCATTGTTAACGACACACGACAATATTTTAATATGTCAACTCAGAGTTACATAAGTCTTCCAGGCCCACTGTCAAAAAAATCTAGATCGCGGCTGATTAATGCTTTATTTCATTATGGTAGAAGTTCATTAAAATCTAGAAGCCTATACGTAAAGTTTATAGGTCTAGTCTAGTGTACATATATACCTATATGTGATCTAGAAAACGGTTCTAACAATTTCGCTGTAATTTAATACTTGGGAGTATTCGGGGTTTAAAAATCATTATACATAAGTCTTATGTTTGCCAAAACACGAGTTTTCGAATTTTCATACGTTTTTAGGGTTCCGTTGCCAAATGGCAAAAAACGGAACCCTTATAGATTCGTCATGTCTGTCTGTCTGTCTGTCTGTCCGTCCGTATGTCACAGCCACTTATTTCCGAAACTATAAGAGCCATACTGTTGATACTTGGTCAGTAGATGTATTCCGTGAACCGCATTAATATTTTTACACCAAAATAGAAAAAAAAGCAATAAATTTTGGGGGTCCCCATACTTAGAACTGAAACTCAAAAAAATTTTTTTCATCAAAACGATACGTGCGGGGTATCAATAGATAGGTCTTTAAAAATGATATTGAAGTTTCCAGTATCATTTTTTTCTAAACTGAATAGTTTGCGCGAGAGACACTTCTAAAGTGGAAAAATGTGTGTCCCTTTGTAGTTACTTTAACTTCTAAAATAAGAGAGTGATAAAACCAAAAAAAATATATGTTGGACATTACCATGTAAACTAAGACCGAAAATTGGTTTGAACGAGATCTAGTAAGTTTTTTTTTTTTTAGTCCCTGCTAATATTATAAATGCGAAAGTAACTCTGTCTGTCTGTTACGCTTTCACGCCTTAACCACTGAACCGATTTTGATGAAATTTGGTATGAAGATAGAACTAAACTTGGGAAAGGACATAGGCTACTTATTACCGCGATAACCGACATACACGCGGGCGGAGCCGCGGGCGAAAGCTAGTACATCATAAATCGTAAACCGCAATTTACCTTTCATTCAATCAATACACTATTATAAAGCAGGCACCACACTTCGCTATGCGCTATTCGTTATGCGGGTTATTCGCGCGCATACGGCGAAGTGTGGAGAGTATATTCGCCAATATTCGCTTTATTCGTACGCATCGAATAGCGAATGCGCATATACGTCTGACTTGTCGGTTTTTTGACACACTTCAAAGGACACGAATAAGGCGAATACACGCATCGACTGCCCACACTTCGGACGGGTAGCGAAGTGCCCTATGCATAACTAACAACCTTAAACTATAAAACAGTTTTTGAAATAGAATAAATCGATTAAACGATTAAATTAGTTTATTATATGATCAAAATAATTAGACTTCATTTAAGTATTGTTTCTGTAAATTTAATAAAATAAAAAGGAAATTAAAAGAATATGTTTCGTTCGTTCGTATGGTTTCGTTTTGTTCACCATAAAAATGACAATAGATAAGATAAGATAAGATAATATTTATTTGCATAAACATGTGTGTACATACAGTTCAAGGCATGTAGGATGTTACAAAGGTATTTGAAAAGGTTCTTACATGTTTGCCACATAAATTGGCGTGCAAATATTGCTAAAAAAAATAATATTAAATATCCAAATATTAAAAAAAATTAAGAGTATAAACTATGCATAGATGACAAAAAATAGAATACAATAATAAAAAGAAGCGAAGAAAATAATAATAATTACAAAAAAAAAACTATTTAATATTACACTCTTGTAAAAAATCTGTGACGTTATAATACGCTTTTTTGACCAAAAACAACTTAACTCTTTTCTTAAAGTCAACCATAGTTAGATCGTGCCAACTATGAGGTAATTTATTATAAATTACCGGAGCCATGCAAAAGACACTTTTGCGCATAAGTGCAGTTCTAGCGCTATGTAAGCAGAGCTTCGCATTATTGCGCCTGTTCCTAGGTACTACATCTGCCATACGGGGAAACAAATTAGGATTAGACTTAACGAACGTTACGATTTCAAAAATGTAAAGAGAGTGTAGAGTTAGTATGTTATATTTTTTTAAATACGGCAGGCAGCTGTCTGTTGGTTGTAGATTGAACATACTCCTGATGCATCTTTTTTGGGCTTTGAATATAGTTTCTTTATTCGTTGAATTACCCCAAAAGATTATTCCGTATCTAAGAATGGGCTCCACTAGTCCATAGTACGCGGTAAGAAGTGCGTCTGTATTAAGCACTCGCGATATCCCTACTAATAATATTATAAATGCGAAAGTAACTCTGTCTGTCTGTCTGTTACACTTTCGCGCCTAAACCACTGAACCGATTTTGATAAAATTTGGTATGAAGATAGAACTGAACTTGGGAAAGGACATAGGCTACTTTTTACTGCAATAATCGAGATACAAAGGTTTTTACCATTTCACCTAGGTGATTATAAAAATACATAAATCGTAGATGTCAAAATGTATCACTGTTTATCTCCTGTCAAAACTTCACAGGTTGCTAGGCATAACATACTTGCATGGCAACCATATTGATAGTTTGTAAATGACATATAGACCAGTAGACCTGGGTAGATAATTTTTGAAAACAAAATTATAGTACGATGAAACGCATTAGAAAAGGAGGAGAATATTATAAAAATGAAGGGAAAAATAATTTACGGGCGATCTGCGATCTGAGGGGGGTCGGGTAGGGGGGGGAGGTTTTCGGGTCCTTCTCGGACGGGGCGTGAAAAAGCATCTCACTAAGCCGCCATAGTGTGGGCCGCCATACATTATTGTCTGTATTCGCAGCAAGTGTGGTAGCCCCGACTCTTGGATTCTGCTCATGCTTTCCATCAGGCAGGGTAGAGTCACTTTGGATGGCTAAATATATAAAACAAAGGGTAAAAAACGGTTTATCTCAATTTCCGGCAAAACTACAAGTCCTATGGAAAAAAGTTAAATGGCAAAGTTGTAGGTAATTAAAAGATCTACAACTTTTTAGGGTTCCGAAGTTTATGACTTCGAACCCTTATAGATTCGTCATGTCCGTCTGTCCGTCCGTCCGTCTCTCCTCGACTTAAAATCCTAGCAGTAAGTGCTAGAAAGATGCAACTTTGCATGAATATGTATTGTAATTACGTCGACAAAGTGCTACAATAAAATTATGAAAAATATTTTTATTTAGGGTACCTCCCCGACACGTAAAATGTGGATGTTTTTTTTTTCTCGCGGCTACCCCATCATGTGGGGTATCATTATATAGGTCTTTTAAAAACATTAGGGTTGTTAAGACCTTTTTTTGATTTAGGAATCCGTTTGCGAGAAATTCCACTTTAAAGGCCACTTTTTTGTAAAACCGGGCATCCTCCCCCTCTAAAAGCTAAACGGCCGGCTCAAAAAATCTGGAAAAAATCGTGATAGTGGTCCATATAATGAAGTTTAAATGAAAACTATAACGAATTAGACGACTTTGTTAGTTCAGGAGTTACAGAGGCTTAACTTCTACAATGTGCTTACTTGAAAAACGTCATACAAAATTAACGCATTAACACGTGAACATAACAATTATCCATTGGATACAATTTCTAATCCACGTACCATTATGGGTGACTGAGGAACCCTTTCCTGTGCGTTGCCTCACAGGCACTTGGCCGATTTTTTATTTACACTTTTTTTCACATAACCTCAAATTATATGTGAAAAATTTAAAAAAGTTTTTGGTTTTCTATTTTTATCTTTTACAAATAAAATCATTTTTAAACGAAGTTTAGTGAAAACTTACCCTTTTATGTCCCGAATACACTTTAATTTATGTAGGTAGTAGAGCCACGCTGATTTCAGCACGAATGGGCCGGCTCGACCCGGCCAGTACTACCCTCACACAGAAGACCATCCTAATAATTACAGCATTCTTGCTGTCGTATTTCGTTGGTGAGTGTGAGACCGGAGGCCCAATCATTCTGTATCATTCTCCCGCCCTTCGAAGGCCAGGAGAATAATGCAGAATAATCAAACCAGGCTGCCATGGTAAGGGTCGCCATGCTACATTGTCTACCCTCACAATAAGCATGGTGACCCCTACTCCTGGATTCTACTCATGCTTTCCATCAGGCAGAGTAGAGTCACTTTGGCAGGCTTAAATATAAAAAAAAAAAAAAAAAAAAAAAAAATTTTTGATTTGAAATATTTAATTTTTTCACCCTATTTTGACAAAATAAAGCGAAAATTCACCTGTCAAAATATCTACTTTTTTCAAAAAATTGGGGTGTTTTCTGTTTGATAAAATCTCTACTTCCGATGGTGTAATCCCTACTAATATTATAAATGCGAAATTAACTCTGTCTGTCTGTCTGTTACGCTTTCACCTAAACCACTGAACCGATTTTAATGTAATTTGGTATGAAGATAGAACTGAACTTGGGAAAGGACATAGGATACTTTTTATCGCGAAAGTAAAGGTAGAAGGGTTTGAAATAGGGGACGAAAGTTTGTGTCAAAGTTCTTTATTATAAAATCATGTAAAATTGTTTAATCTACCCTTACCGTGTCGCGCGATATAAACGAATTCCACGCGGGCGAAGCCGCGGGCGGAAAGCTAGTACTATATAAAGCATAAGAGCTATTACACATTCTTTGATTTAAAGAATCTAAATGAGGTTTCCAATTTAAATTTCTATCAATAATGACACATCTCTACAACATACATAATTGCCTTAGTTGATATACCAGTACGAAGTGTGGTGGCTTGTTTGTTGTTTGCGCGCATAACAAATATTCGGGCGAATACGGCGTAGACACATAACGAATAGCGAATAACGAAGTGTGGTGCCTGCTTTAGAACTTATAAATGATGTTACTTGCTGCTACGGAACCCTTCATAGGCGAGTCCGACTCGCACTTGGCAGCGTTTTTCTACTCTACTGTAACTGTGAAATGTACTAATACTCTTTTAGTAACACTTAGATACTAATTAAATAGAGCATCATTCAATTAAAACGCTTCGTAGGATCATTGGTAAGTTAATTATTTCATTATAGAAACGGGTTTTTATCAATTAGCCAGTTTTTTATCAAGTGACTAATGTCTTTGACACTCAAGGATTAAATTAATGTTCTAATTAAACATAAATTAAAAGAGAAAACTAAAATAATAGTACTTTATAATATAAAATACTTTATATATTTTGTATATGTCATGTTATATTAATTAATTTAGCCTATCTATATAGAAATCGAAGAGCACGTTAAGCCATCGGTCCCGATCTGAGTTGCCACCCGTCCCGAATTTTCCGGGACAGTTCCGAATTCGATGAAATAGTCCCGCGTTCCGATTGCGTATTAGTTTTGTCCCGATTTTTCATAACATGGGACAATCGCTCGATTCAATTGACGTATTTTCTATCTCGTCATGTTCGCACATACCATCCACTGGGTCTATACTCTGTCCATTCGTTTATTTTCTTTTTGACAGCTCACGCCTATAAATTACCGTCTTTTTTTGAAATGATGAGTACATTATTTCTGTACACACTATAGTAATAGTAATGTTAAAACACGTAGTTAATATCGTCTAAATCAAGTTTAAAATTCAGAGTTATGAGCAAATATACTTGGAAAATCACATACTATTTAATTATTTAACAAACAAGAGAAGTAATTGGGTATACAAGTCAAATGATTAAATATTATTTATTACAATGATTTATCAGACGCTTCTTCTTAGTTTACACTTCAAGTAGACTCGTCAGTTGAGTCCTCGGTTACATGAATAATTAGTTGATCCGAATCAGACATTATTATTTTTCTTGTCCTCTCCACTTTTTAATTTATTTAGCTATGAATAAATAATTTTATCGATAAGGTTGCTATTTGTTCATGCTCATACTATTAAAGGACTCTTCTTTTGGTAAATAGTATTGTGTACAATAAAGTTTATTCTATTCAATTAGTTTAAACTCATCATCATCATCATCAACAGCCTTTAACAGTCCACTGCTGGACATACTAGCGGGACCTTTGAAAGGAGGTTTTGGCCTACCACGCCACCATACCACGCTGGCCAGACGGGTTGGTAAAGGGTTTGTTTCAAGTTTTCCTTCCTTTGCATTGACGTTGTCTTGCGTAGTTTATCCCTTAGTTGCCTTTTACGACACCCGCGTGGGATGAATAGGGGTGGTGACACTTTGTATTCTTAATCCGTCACCACACAGACGGACGTAGTAAAAACCATTTTTACCCAACTACGGCACAATCAAACCAGGGTTGTGATTTTGACAGTCTATGTATGTATATTGATTTGTCCCTTGTAGCACCTCAACTAATCATTAGAACTGAACAAATGGGATATTGTTAGAAGCGTCTTGATCATCCGCTGGTTATTATCACTGACTCTAATGTACGGTACTGAGTTAAAAATAAATGTCAGATAAATATGACGTGTTTGGTATCGTTATAAAGAGTGTTACTTGCATATTTCAAAAATATGTATATTATTAGCATTTGCTCGTGACTTTGTCCCTATCTATTTGTGATATTTCCATGGCATTCTTGTCTGTTCTAACTTTAAATATACTTTGTAAATGTGTGACTTTTATGTTAATATTGTAAATATTCTTTAAGTTAATATTGTAAATTAGACAATTTGTAATATGTGACTGATTGTTCGATAAGCGAATTCTTCTAACATATTTACAATCTTATTTATATTCTGATACTTATACTATTACGATTAAAGAGAATTTGAACATTTGAATTGGTAATACGATTCATAAATGAATTTTCATTGTGTTTCTCATTTTCGAGTCCACCGAACTGACTTCAGTGATAACACAAAATAACAATAAAGCTGACTTTAACAGCGCCGAAATATCGGATACTCACTAACAAAAAGGTACATAGTAGCAAATCCAAAAATCCCGCAGATTTTT
Source organism: Phragmatobia fuliginosa (assembly GCA_932526445.1). NCBI lineage: Eukaryota > Metazoa > Arthropoda > Insecta > Lepidoptera > Erebidae > Phragmatobia > Phragmatobia fuliginosa. The sequence continues at coordinate 3,769,654 of OW052058.1, read as the reverse complement.
ATTTAAAAGCTGATTGCTAAGTTTTAAATATAACGTGCTTGCTATTTGTAGTCAAATAATTGTGCACAATCGAGCTCTTAATACGCACAATTCGTACAACGCCTCCTGTTTCTGTATCACAAAGAAAACTAATCGTCCAATATTTGATGCAGGCAAGGCATAGAAAACATTTGATACAGGCTACTAGAAAACCTTTTAGTAAAATTTTAAAAGTCACCCGGGCCATTACCACAAATCTATTTACACTTCATTCACCGAAATTGGTTCAGTAGTTTAAAAGCAACGGCGAAACATTAAAAACTGCCAAGGCCAATAGCTTTCCATGCGGCTTGGCCTTGCGGCAACTAGCGTCTGGGCGCGTCCTCGTGCTGGGGGACTTCAACGCCAAATCCATTGCGTGGGGTTCCCCGGTGACGGACGCCAGGGGCAAGGCCGTAGAGGAGTGGGCGGCCTCGGTGGGCCTCTGTCTACTGAACAGAGGCTCCACCAACACGTGCGTGCGACAACAGGGGGGGTCGATAGTCGATAGTCTTTCGTTCGCTACCCCTGCACTCGCCGCACGTGTACAGAACTGGTGTGTCCTGGATGAGGTTGAGACGCTCTCGGACCATTTGTATATCCGATTTAAGCTCTCCCGGTCCCAGGACGCCAGTAGCGGTCACGCGGCGCGGCGTCCCTCCCGCTTTCCGCGGTGGTCTGTCGCCAAGCTCGACAGGGACTTACTGGAGGAGGCGGCCATTCTTAACTCTTGGCTGCCTCCGCAGGCCCCTGCCGAAGAGGTCAACGTGGGGGCTGGTCGCTTCTGCAGTGCGATTACGCAGATCTGCGACGCGGCCAGGCCCCGCGTACGTGGGCGTCGGCCTTCAAGGAAGGAGGTCTACTGGTGGTCCCAGGAGTTGGCGGCCCTCCGTTCGGCCTGTGTTCGTGCCCGGAGGTGCCTCACTCGTAGTCGGCGACGCCACCGCGGAGTCGGTGAGGAGGTGGACCGGCTTCAAGAGAAATACCGTGAGATCCGGCAAACTCTGAAGCTGGCCATCTGCCGCGCCAAAGAGGAGAGCCGCAAGGAGATGCTGGAGAGTCTCGAGCGTGACCCCTGGGGTCGGCCCTATCGTGCGGTGCGCAAAAAGCTCTGCGCGGGGGCCTGCCCCTCACGGAGACTCTCCAGCCCAGCTTCCTGCAGGAAGTGGTCGAGGGCCTATTCCCACAGCGGGCGGAGCACACGCCCCCGTCGATGGCCGTCATGGCCGGAGGCGATGACGAAGGCGAGGCTGATGTGCCGCCCGTCAGGGAATCAGAGGTAGGGGCGGCTGTTCTAAGGATTCGATCCAAGAACACCGCCCCCGGGCCAGACGGGGTACCTGCCCGAATGCTGGCCCGAGCCCTCGATCATATGTCGGACCGCCTCAGGGGAGTGTTAGACGCTAGTCTGGCGTCCGGACGCTTCCCTGAGTGTTGGAAAAGCGGGAAGCTGGTTCTGCTCCAGAAGCCAGGTCGGTCTGCCGACTCGGTCGCGGCCTATAGGCCCATCGTGTTGCTGGACTAGGCGAGTAAGCTGTTCGAGAGGGTGCTCCACGCCCGCATCGTCCGGCACCTGCGCGAGGTGGGCCCTGATCTGTCGGACGCCCAATTTGGATTCCGGGAGGGGCGTTCGACGGTCGACGCAATTCTGCGACTTAAGGCCGCGACCGAACAGGCGGTGGGCTGCGGCGACGTGCTGTTGGCGGTGTCGTTGGACATCGCCAACGCATTCAATAGTCTGCCATTCAGCTGCATCAGGGCCGCACTCCAGTACCACGGAGTGCCACAGTACCTGAGGCGGCTAGTGGCAGACTATCTGACGGAGCGTACTGTCATGTACGAGGACCGAGAAGGAGTCTTGAGACGTCGTGCCATGTCGTGCGGTGTTCCACAGGGGTCTGTCCTCGGACCACTCCTGTGGAACATGGGATACGACTGGGTCCTGCGAGGGCGTCTCCCCCCGGGGTCGGTGTGCTACGCCGACGACACTCTTGTGACAGCCCGGGGGGCGACCTTCGAAGAGGCGGCACGCCTGGCCACCACAGGAGTCTCCCTGGTGGTCGGGCGCATTGAGGCGCTGGGTTTGCGGGTGGCCCTAGAAAAGACGGAAGCCCTACTTTTCCATGGGCCCCGTCGTGGTCCACCCGCCGGCGCCTCCATCGAGGTCAACTCGGTCCTCGTACCGGTCCGGGCCCACTTAAAGTATCTGGGTCTGGTCCTAGACGGTAGGTGGCTCTTCGACGAGCACTTCCAACAGCTTGCTCCGAAGCTGATCGGCACTGCCTCCTTCCTTGGGCGACTTTTGCCCAATCTGGGAGGAGCCAGTGTCGCCACGAGGCAGCTGTACACGGGGGTTGTCCGGTCTATGGCACTCTATGGTGCACCGGTGTGGGCGGCGGCTCTGACCGAGCAGAATAGGGCGCGCCTCAGGCGGCCTCAGAGAACTCTGGCGGTCAGAGCCATACGGGGCTACCGCACCGTATCGACGGAGGCGGCGTGCGCCCTGGCCGGAACACCGGAAGTGCTCGCCGACGTTTATCGGCGAGTGGCTAACTACCGGGCGGAGAGTGGTGGAGTTGGACCTCCGCCCGAGGACGTGCGCGAGTCGCGCGAAGCCGCTCACCGAGCCACGATGGATCGCTGGTCGATCGTCATCGGCGAATGGGCAGTGCGGCAGCACGGGACCCTTACCTTCCGACTGACGCAGGTTCTTTCCGGGCATGGTTGCTTCGGAAAGTACCTGCACTCGGTCGCCAGGAGGGAATTGAGTTCCGCCTGCCACCACTGCGACTGCAGTGAGGATTCGGCTCATCACACGCTGGCGGTCTGCCCCGCATGGGAGACGCAGCGCCGGGTCCTCACTGCAGTCATCGGAGAGGATCTCTCGCTTCCGGCCGTCGTTCGTTCCATGGCCGGCAGCGAGAGCTCATTTACCACGGTCGCAACCTTCTGCGAGGACGTAATCACGCAGAAGGAGGCGGCGGAGAAGGCCCGGGAGGACGATATCCAATCGGACCAGATTCGCCGCCGGCGACTCGGGAGGCGAAGGCGCGAACATCTGCGCCTCATGCCGCCTTGAGTGTGGCCGCGGGTGGACGGGACGGGTTTTCCCTCCACCCGCCCTATGTGGCCAGCCGCGAGGAGGCGGCGTCGGTGTGTGCCGGACGCCGCCTAAGAGAGGGTCGACAAACCGAGACGGTGCCCGCATCAGGAGCGGGCAGGCGCTGGAGAAGTTCAGAAGGAGATCTCACCCTGGACTTCTCCTCCTCCTAAACGGAGAAGCGCGGAGAGGGCACACTGTGTGGTTTTTAGTCGGATCAAGTCCGACACACCACCCCGCCGTAACCCCCGGTGGGGTGACGGTCCATGATGATTTTCCACACATAAAAAAAAGAAAAATAAGTACTAGACAACTGATTTAAATACATAAATATAAATTTTTTCGTGAATAAATATATATATATTATACCGACATAGAAAATACCCAAACTCCGAATCAAATATTTAAAAATAAAAAAAAAAAAAAAAAAAAAGGTCGGATAAAAAAGGCAAAAAAAAATATATTAAAAAATCCCGTCTGACAAATATCAAATCTCCCAATCCAAAATGTTAAATACTTTACTTTAAGCAATACTCAGAACCGAATTGATCAATGTAAAAGTGGTTGTATATGAACTTATTTTTAATTCGATTTTTCATCTAATCTGTTAAAAAATTATGGAAATTGTCACGGTGGTTTCAGTATGAATGGGCCTGCTCAACCGTGGGTGTACTACCCTCATACAGAAACCTTAAACCGCGTCTTTCGCGTCTTTCATTGGTGAGTGTGAGGCCAGAGACAATTATGATAGTACAAGTATATCATATGTATCCATACTTTATTGTCATCCATAATAATATTATAAACGCGAAAGTGAGTTGTGAGTTTTTCGATTTCGAACATCTTATTTCGGACATCTTATTGGAGCTTGTATTATGGTTACTTAACAACTGATATAAATAGATGAACATATCGCCCTCCCCAGCGAATAATATGATAATGTGCTATTACGATAGTTTACGTTTTATTGCATATTCGGTATTTAGAACACTAATTACACCTTATAAAAAAAAATTGTACTTTTTATATGGATATTTAGAAAAGTACACTAATTTCAATGACCCCGTGATGAACATAACAATATTACTCGTTTAAAATCTAACATATCCTTTTACACGAATAATACCAAAACAAGTTAATACTGATTATGTAATAGTTAATTTTTTCGATAAGTGACTATTACCATATTTTTGGTGGAAGAAATACATAATTGTGTTTCATGTAAGGTGTAAAACAATTCTTTTAGGGTTTTATTTTTATTTACGCAATTTGGTAATGATTTCTTACAATACATGATAGTTAATTGAGAAAATTCGTATAGTGCTGTTAACGGTATCATATAGATAAACTTTATAAAGTTTTTAAATTATCACTTTGATTTCACGCAAATAATTTTGTAATATCATATTACAGTTAACATTTTTAGCAGCACATTTTATCGAATATTACTGTAATGTACTAATACTGACTAAAATTGTTGGATTTACACGCGAACAATATGGCAATGATGCATTACACAATATACTTTTGAGCTGCAATTTCGGTAATATTATTTTCGACCATTACTTTATTTTCAAAACTATTACAAAAAAAAAACCGAAAGAAAATACAAAGTAATTAAATTAGCTTTGTTTTGACACATAAATGGTTACCTTACGATGCTCCCTTGCTGAGATAATACTCAAAAACAGTTTTTGATTTTTCCTGTAAAATTTATAAATTGCCATTACGATATTGTTCGGTGGGGAGGGCGATATATTTTCCTTGTTAATACATACATATTATACATAGAAAACACCCAGACTCCGAAGCAAATATTTGTGGATCACACAAATATTTGGTCCGACCCGGGAATCGAACTAGAGACTTCTTGATCAGCAACTGCATACGCTAACAGCTAGACCAACAAAGCAGTCCGCAATACATGTATGTATGTATATTATATATGTTTGTTGCACTTTCATGCAAAAACTACTGAGCGGAAATGAATGAAACTTTACAGTAATATAGCATAAATATCATAGTACCACATAGGTGACTTTTTACTGCAATAATCGAGATACACGCGGGTGGAGCCGCGGGCGAAGGCTAGTATATAATAGATTCAAAAGCCATTCGAACTATTGCTCTCACTAATTGAGTAGGCGCCTGAACACACAATTTTTAAATGAAAAGTATTTTTTATAAAATATCAGCTTTTGTCTGCGACCCCGCGTATATGTCGGTTGCCGTGAGTAGCTTTTAATCTTCCAAAAGAATCAAATCCATGCCAAATTTCATTGGAATTGGAGCAAATTTTTTGCCATAAAAGCTACAGAGACAGATAGACTTAGTTACTTTATAAGTCACTAGCTTTCACGTTGTAAGGTTAAGCAAGATCAGCCAGGTCAGTCTGTGAATGTGCGCGTAGTTCTTAACATATTAAGACCTCTCAACGCGTCGGTGATCACGGTAGCCGTCAACCATAGAGGTATTAATACGATCTAAGATTCCAAAAGTCAATACATAGATAGGTGACCGGTTGTGGCTTGATATGTTATGAGCGTTTCCGTTATTCGGAGGTCATGTTAAGCTGTCGGTTGGTGTTAACAGTCGTGAAGTTAAGTTGGAGGCTTTCGAGTGACTTAAAAACATCTAACGGCAATATTACGTAGCCACAACGCGTCTGACCAGTCCCCAACCAGCACTCGGCTAGCGTGGGGACATAGGTAACGGACGTAGAACTATTTAGTGAACGTCCCTGTGGTGACGGATTAAGGGGTCCGTGTGGTGATGGATTAAGAATAGGGGAAAGTGGTCACCCTTCGTACACTTTTTACATTTTTATTTTTATTTTTTTTATTATGTGAATATTTATTATCGTGTTTACATCTAAGCTTAGTAAATATATCGTAGTTTGTTACAAAAAAGCCTAAAGAATTTATTTCAAAAGCTTAAAGAGTTATAGCAGTTTTTCTAGGATATGAAATTTGTACGAACGCACCCCACGTGTGGGGTACTTTCGTACTGTGGGTGGGGTACTTTCATACACCATGGGGTAGATTCATACAGGATAATTAAAAAGTCAATTAAAGTCGTATTCATTTATTAATTCACAAAATACATATATATTTATCTTAAACCAAATTTAATAATATTGAACTTCACTCATAATAAACTTGAAATCAGTCTTAGAGAGATCTTTGTAAGGATAACAACTTGAAGTACGCACATAATTAAACATTTGGTTATGGAATATTAAAATTACGTAAATTTATTGCAAAAGTAAAAAGTCTTGATAATATCGTTGTACCATGTGGCCGTGGTTGAGGATCTGGGAGGATTTTAATTACATCACTGATATACAATGTATGAATATCTTCCAGACTAGTAAATTTGGATTGAAAAGTACGTGAGGGTCCAGTTTTGTTAATTTCATTTCTAATTTTTTTCACTCGGCATTCTAAGGTTGATGTTATGATGTTGTATTTCAATGCGGCTTGTCTATAGGACAAAGGTCTTTCACTACTTCCCCAACTGCTGAATTTATGGACGCTTCATCTGGGTTCGCGTTCTCTTTTTACGTAGTTTCGCACCATGACTCTACAACCAAATATTTTAATGTATTAGATATAATATTCCTAATAAATAAAAAAGCAAAGCGATATATGTATATTTAAAATTTTCTTATATTTTAGTATTTTAAAACTGTATTTAGAAAGTAATATATTTAACTAACCGTATCCGTAAATGGCGCTGCTATCAAAGTTGTGCAAAAATACATCTGCCTTGGCCAAATCATCCAATCAAAACTTCGATCTGGAAGCCGACAGAAGGATACGTCTGGGCTGGGCGGCATACGGGAAGCTACATCAATTTTTGAGTCACCAATACCTCAATCACTGACCAAAGTCTACAACCAGTGCGTCCTACCCGTAATGACATACGGAGCCAAGACGTGGACACTCACTATCGGACTGGTCCATAAATTAAAAGTAGCTCAGCGTGTGATGGAGCGTGCGAAGCTGGCTATCTCTCTGTCTGTTAAAATACGTAACGTGATTATTCGACAGAGAACTAGAGTTACCGACATCGCATGGAAAATCAGCACGCTGAAGTAGAAGTGGGCCGGACATGTATCCAGACAGACTGATAGATGCTGGAGCCGAAAGGTGCTAGAGTGGAGACCGCGATTAGGCAAACGTAGTGTAGGACGCCCTGCGGCACGATAGACCGGCGATTTGAGGAAGGTGGCTGGCGGCGGATGGATGCGGACTGCTCAAGACCGGGATGGTTGGCGTTCCTTGGGGGAGACCTTCCTCCAGCAGTGGACGGCGATAGGTTGACACTATATTTAACTAAAGAAAATACGAATTCCACATTCTCGCTGTATTTTACTTAAATATATTCTAAAGGGGAGCATTCGTACGCGTACGAATGTGCCACACATAGTACTGTCCGAACCTACCCCAAGTCGTGCACAACAAAAAAAAATAACTTTATAATAATTAGAATTTAGCTGGAGAAATATTCGTGATTAAAACCCAGAATAAATGATGTTAACATGAATACATCATCACTATTTTGTCGAAAGCTTAAATATTCTAGTTACAATACGATTCTAAACATACCCAAAAAAAAATACTTCAGACGCGCAAAAACACGTTAAGACTCGACTGCGCTCACTGAATGGCGCGACTGGCGTGACATTTGCCATACAACTTGGCGGTTAGTATGTCTACGCACACAAGAAAACTCGTGTTCGTATGACTTTTCGTTTTTTTGTTATGTTTACTGTACGAATGTGCCTCGCGTACGAAGGATGACCACTTTCCCCTACAAAGTGTCACCAACCCTATTCATCCCGCGGGTGTCGTAAAAGGCGACTAAGGGATAAACCACGCAAGACAACATCAATGCAAAGAGAAGGAAAACTTGAAACCAACTCTATACCAACCCGTTTGGCCAGCGTGGTATAGTAGGCCAAAACCTCCTTTCTAAGGAGAGGCCTATGTCCAGCAGTGGACTGTTGAAGGCTGTTGATGATGATTGATGAGCCGTCTTTTTAAGTCACATATACATATATTTGATAAAAAGAGTCTTTCCGTTAATAGTAAACTAGAGGAATGGATGTAGGTGATATTTTTGTAAAAGAAATGAAATGTCTGTTGTACAAGTTATTTAAAAGCATAGTCTATAGAAGGGCTAGGTACACAAATAGCGCAATGGATCGTACCATAACTTGGGTACGATCTATTTTATACTTAGCCCTTCTCTAGACTACGCTCTCATTAAGTTATGGAATGTCGATAGCCACACCAGCTAAAGTAATGTATAAATGCTTCCAAATCAATTTATTTGACACATGGCTGACGTGACGTGATATGACGCATTGTACAAATTAAGCCTCTAAAACTCCTGAACTAAAAATGTCATCTAATCCGTTATAGTTTTCCTTTAAAGTTCATTGTATGGACTAATGTCAGGGGGGTGTCACTCCGCAGTTTAGGTATAGTCGGCCGGCTGCCTGCCGGGTCAGACACGCCGGTCGAACAGACATCGTCAGAACAGTTCAGAGTTACACGATAGAAAGAGACGCAATTGTAGGTAAATATAATCGTAGTGATTCGGCGCTGTGCGATCTAAATTGAACTTAATCTTTTGACACCGAGGGTATCTTTAACTTTAATTTACTTTTCGGAGTGAGTCTTCTGTGCTAGTACTATTATGTATTCTGTGCTAATGTCACGAATTTTCCAGATTTTTTGAGCCTTTTTACAAAAAAGTGCCCTTTAAAGTGGAATGTCTCGCAAACGGATATCGAAATCGAAAAAAACGTTTTAGAAAACCTTTACCTATATTTAGCCGCGAGAAAAAAAGTACATCCCCACTTTACGTGTAGGGGAGGTACCCTAAATAAAAATATTTTTCATAATTTTATTGTAGCACTTTGTCGAAGTAATTACAACACATATTTATGAAGAATTTCCTCTTTCTAGCACTTGCCGTTTGGCCGGTAGGTCAAGGACGGACGGACAGACAGACGGACATGACGAATCTATATGGTTCCGAGTCATAAATTTCGGAACCCTAAAAAACTGTTACGTACCTATTAAAACTGGTATTCCATATCAGTCACCAAGTCGTCAGAAAAACAGTATCCTACTACGGACCCAACGAAGGACAACAATAATTGTATAAATTTCCTAATCGCACACCCATCCTCAATAAATATTATTGCACGTAGAACGATTTTTGATAAATATTGGCGTAGGTCATTAAATTCGTTTTACTGACAACTAGTTCAACCTTCGAATTTCAGTTCTCCCTTAGGGTCCGATGCCAGTCGCTCCGTGTAAAAACTGATATTCAGGTAAAACCGGTTGAACTAGTAGCCGACCTCAAATAATATTGAGAATGCGGCTAAGAAGAAGTAACTATACAGAGCAACACAGGCCGGCAGATCGGAGAAAAGTAACCATATCGTCTTTTCCCGACATATAACACTCCGTCATTTTTTGGGAGGGGAAATCTTCGCACACATTTCAGGCTCACATACAAATAAAATCCCCTGTCACTACGAACTCACACATAACAATTAAAAGAAAACATTAACAATTTCACACACACCGAAACAGAAACACTAAGATATACTAATTAGTTTATGTGAAACTCACCTCAGTAACATCTGTTTATATGGTCAACACTGCTCCATTTGCCGGAGGAGTTAACGTATGCCATACTTGAGTCCAGTTTGTATCAAAAGTCATGCATTGATTCCACTCGCCTGTACTGACGCCAGGGGATAACAGAGTTGGCCTGTGCAAAAATTAGAACATTAACAAAAAAAATGATAGATGTACAATGTGAAACTTAGTTAAAATGAAATAGTAATGGAAGGCATTTAAGTGGCAGAATATAAAAATATTAATTAAATGAAGATTATGGGCAATCCCCTCCTTAATGCAACTTTAAAAATGTAAAAATTACTTACGATTTGTTTTATATAATATCTAGTGAGTATTATCAAATATGAAATAGAAGTAACACGCTTCTTTGTATCTATATTTTTCGCTGTACACTGGACTTATTGGTCATAAAATTGAAAGGTAATCTTTCCGACGTTTCGAACGGGTTACACCGCTCGTGTTCACGGACAGAGCTCCGTTTACAGCCAAAAGCATCAATATGTGTAAAAGTCGCGAAAGTCTAAAAACAGTTGATAGTATCTAAATCTGTCATCTTGATTCAAAACTTTATGCCAAACCTGACACCTTTTTAAGTTTAAAGTAAAATCGTGCTATTAAAATATTACCGGCATGGTGTATGACTAAGTATAATAAAACATGGAATTTTGTCAAAAACAATGCGTTGCTATATTAGCGTAAGAATTTGTCCGCAAAAACTTATGGTAAAAATATAAATAAATAAATGTCACACGGACATCTTACCTATATATACCTAAATACCTATACCTATATATACCTAAAAATGCAACCAGCTCCCTAAGATCATGTCCGGTTGATGCTCAATCACTTATGAGAGGCAGTGTGAAAGAGTGTACTGTACCATTCAGTTTTAATTTTATAAACCCCACTGACATAATAAAAATATTTAAGTCAATTAATTGCAAAAAGACAGCAGATTTATGGGGTATTTCTGTTAAATTAATTAATGGCATTATTATTAAGATAGCACCACATTCAGCAACAATATTTAATCGATGTGTTGATACCGGTGTGTTTCCTGATTTGATGAAACACAGTAAAGTAATTCCTTTGTTTAAAGCCGGTTCAAAAAGCGACCCTAGTAATTTTAGACCTATTTCTATTTTACCAGCTATTAGTAAAATCCTTGAAAAAGCCATACTAATGCAATTAGAAACACATTTTAATTCTAATAATCTACTACATAGTGAACAATATGGATTCACAAAGGGTCGCTCAACAGTAGACGCAGGCTCTAAACTACTTAAACATATATATAGTGCCTGGGAAAACTCGCAGGACGCCATTGGTGTTTTCTGCGATCTCTCAAAAGCATTTGATTGTGTGATGCATAGTACACTTCTGCTGAAACTTAGGCATTATGGCATAACAGGTACAGCGCTTAATCTTGTTGCTTCTTATCTTAGTGAGCGAATACAGTATGTTGATATTAATGGAATAAGGTCCTCCGGATCACCAGTGAGTATGGGCGTGCCACAAGGCTCAATTCTGGGTCCCTTTTTATTTTTGATGTATATAAACGATTTGCCATTTTTTACTAGTAAGTTATGCGATACTGTTCTATTTGCTGATGACACTTCTCTTATATTCAAAACCAATCGCAAAAACGATTACTCTGACGAAGTAAATAGGTCCCTCGCACTAGTCCTTGACTGGTTTACATCAAATAACTTGCTTTTGAATTCTAAAAAAACCAAATGTATTAAGTTTAGTTTGCCAAATGTAAGGAATATCAGTACAAATCTAGTTTTAAACAATGAAGTTATTAATTTTGTTGATTCAACGGTTTTTTTGGGAATTACTTTAGATAGTAAGTTACAATGGGGCGCCCAAATATCGTGTCTCGCAGGGAAACTCAGTCCTGCAGCGTATGCTGTCAGCAAAGTCAGACAGCTTACGGATGTGGAAACAGCAAGGCTAGTATATTTCGGTTATTTCCACAGCGTCATGTCGTATGGCATTCTGCTATGGGGCAAGGCAGCTGATATTCAAACAATTTTCATTCTCCAAAAACGAGCAGTGCGTGCGATTTACAAACTAGGTGCACGAGTTTCCCTTAGAGAAAAGTTTAAAGAGATAGGCATTATGACAGTTGCATCACAATATATATTTGCAAACATTATGTTTATAAAACAAAATATGCATTTATATCACAGGAATAGTGACGTTCACTCGGTGAACACGAGACATAAGCATAAATTAGTAGGTCAATATCATAGGCTACATAAAACGCATAATTCATTTATGGGTCTTTCCGTGCGATTTTTTAATAGGTTACCAGCTAGTGTTATGAGCCTATCAGTGGAAAAGTTTAAAAATGTAGTCAAAACTTATCTTATACGTAAAGGTTATTATACAGTTGACGAATTTTTAAATGATAAAGAAAAATGGTTTTGACTACTTGCTCCTTATCATTTTATTCTACTCATGTGAATGTTGTTATCACATTGTTTAAGAACATGATTTTACTTTTGTAAGTAAAGATTCTACGTGACTAATAAAGGCCATTCTTCTCTTTCTTTTGATCTTATAATTAATATTTTATATTTAATCTTTTGTTACCAGTAATTTGGCCAATATTTGAGCACATATAGTTTTTACCTTTGTTGTAAGTAGATGCTCCTACTATGTTGTACCCACTGAGGCTGTTGTTTTTTTTTTTAAATTAGCATAAGTTCTAATTTTTAATCACTATAATTTGCATCAGTCCTCTAACATGGTGTATAGTATATTAGTGGCAGCACCTTACCCCATATCAGGTTTATTATATTAAAACATTAAAACTATGTAAACATTGGCGATTTGAAAGGAGTGGCCGCGAGTTTTTATTGCCATGTTCTTTTCTCCGGCTCTACCTATTGTTTGCGAACATGGCATAAATGTACATGTAGAATCTTGACCTGTCACAAGAGATGTATTGCATCCTAAGTGAATAAAGAATTTTGAATTTGAATTTGAATTTGAATTACACACAATGTCATCTAGTCCCAAAGTAAGCAAAGCTTGCATTAAGTCAGGTATACTAAAAACTGATATATGATATATTTTTTTGTAAATACATACATATTATACATAGAAAACAAAAATTTTATTAAGTTTTCTCATACCTCATTCTTGAGCTCAGGAACTCGACACCAGTAATTTTCCGAAGTCACTGTTATAAGTGTTGGCACGAAGTAGTTGAAACCAAAGTTGTTACTGAAGGGGAAGGTTCCGAAATACAAATATATTGATAGCGTGCCAGTCCGACATGTGGGTACATGTAATAGCATCGCTTCCAACTTATCCGCATCTTGGCCAGGCTTTGTATTCAATTCCTCTGTAACCTTCTAAGAACAGGCATTAGCACGGCTACAAAATCACATGGGTTATCGTAACAGAATGTAATGTTATATTTACAAACATGAAATTACTTGCCTAGACTGACTATTCCATACACACAGATACCAAACCGCTGTAACTAAAAAGTTTAACAGTTTTTTTGTTTAAAAAACGCACTAAAAAGGTTTTTGAAATTTAATTAAAAGTACAGATAATGCATAGATATACCTAAAACAATCACTCATTTATAACCAAGGTTAAAATGTACTTAAAAATAATAAATTAGAAGTCAGTTCATTTTTAACCGACTTCAAAAAATAGAGGAGAAAAATAAATATCCAAAAAAAAAAATTGTTCCTGTATGATCCACAAATTGTTGTCCTGAATATGGTGTTCTTTTAGTCCGTTGACGATCTGGATCGTGATTCCTGTTATTTTTATGTAAATATTTAGCATTCATAAATAGCATTTTCATTTATTTATTTATATGTTCATTGTGTACATACCTACATAAAAATATAAAAAGAAAATAAAAGATGAGATATAAATTAATATGCAAATAGAACAACCGGCAGTCTTATTGCTCATGGGGATCTTTTCCAGACAAACTGATACGGATTTTAGGTGTCCATAATTTTTTTGTTGTTTACATACAATTAACACATTTATGTTCTATAATAATGTTAACAAATATCAATAAATGATTATACACACACAAAAATACACATACATACACTAACTTATTATTTATTTAATACTAATATTGGAAGTTTCAAAGTTTGTGACGATCAATGGAAGTTTCCTTTCAAGTGCGTGTCGTGCCAAGTTCAATGTAAGATTATGTAGTAAAGGTTTTTGGCGTTACTCAGGTCAGCTAGACTCAACTAAACGTAACAACCAAACGCCCTTACTATAGAATCTTACACGACGCACTTGAACAGTTTTCAAATTCTTAAAGCATTCGAAAATAGTTGTCAATTCAAGGCGGAACAATCACGTCACACACTGTATAGTTGTAATACTGGACACAAGATTCGTTATGCCAGCCCCAAGTATGAACTGATGACCGTTGGGGTAGACGAGTTCTGACTCGTCTACCCCAACGGTTTAATAGATCTACTTCTATCCGCGATAGGTGCCTCCAACCTAAATAAAATTCTAGCTTTTAAACCTTTGATTCATTTTATTTATTATTATTTTAGTTTTATGCACTCCTTTAAATAAACATAAACTTTTATGGGTGCATAGGGTTCTCACCAACATCTCAGGGCCCAATTTTTATACGTGTGGAAGTTGTCACCCCACCGGGCTTGTTGCGGGGCGGTTTGTCGAAATCGAACCTACTAAAACCACATAGTGTGCCACTCTGCACTTGAAATAGGAGGGGTTCAGGGAACCTGTTATTACGCCATCTGGACCCGAACTACTTAGGGCCCCAGGTCCCAACCTCACCTGCAAGTATTCTAAAATGGGGACCTTCTGATCGACGAACAAGGATTACTTTAAAATGTCCCTTCTTACTCTTTTGGGGAAACAGGTCATATGTATTCAATGTACGTTATTAATCGATATTATTGTCTACAGGTCAGACCGAGTGATGATTTACGCAATATGGTTAGCAAGAGCTGTAAGCGAAAAGCCGAGTATCGAACAAAGTGGCGTGCAATTTGAAAAACGTTGTCAAAATGTACAAAGCAGCATGTGCTTTTTTTTTATAACATGAGTATGTCATGACCATCTAGAATTTATTTCTAAATCTATAGAGCCATTAAACAAAACTATTATCTTTCATTATGTTTATTTTTATCAAACTGATGTAGTCTTAATTATAAACATTTTTGTATTTTTCTTAGTTTTTTAAGAATTACTCGGGTTTTTTTAATTTGTTATTGAAAAATTCTTGCGTTTTAAAAATGAGGGAAATCGTTCACATTCAAGTTGGAAAATGTGGTAATCAAATTGGATCCAAGGTAAAGTTTCAGATGTAATTCCTTAGGTAGCAAAATGTCACAGTAACAATGCCATCACCAGAGTCAAACAATAAAGTATTTACATAAATGTTCATCATAGCTGATAATTTATCTGTCGAAGGACCTAAAATTGCATAGACCGCAACCACACCTAGTGTGTGGCGTCTATGGCGAGAGGTTGAGGTGGTTTTTAGTGGTAGCACTATCAGATATGTACTATCAGAGGCTAAAATTACTCATCTATACTAGAATTATAAAGCTGAAGACTTTGTTTGTTTGAACGCACTAATTGGAGAAACTACTGATCGAATTTGGAAAAATATTTCAGAATTAGATAGTCTTTATTTTGTTTTTTCTTTTAAAGATAACTCCCGCATTAGGAATACAATTTTCCTGTGTCGAAGGGACTTTACAAACATACATGAAACGGACACAAAGAACACTCAGACTCAGAACAACAAATTGTGAATCACACAAAGTGTTGTCCCAAATGGGATTTGAACCCACGACACTTGGCGCAGCAGGAAGCGGTGTGGCTACCACTACGCCAACCGTGCAGTTATGAAAGACTATACTATATTTATCATCACGCTACGACTAGTAGGAGTGTTGTGTGAAAAATGTCTTGAAAACGGGATAAAATCTTTTTTTTGGGCGCTTCCATTGCGCGCGGTGCATAAATGGTTAAACATTCGTGAAAATTATGCATGAAAGAATTGTTTCTCTTAAACAAGGCCGCAACTGCATGATTCTATGTATTAAGAATGTCTCACTATTACCTTTTTTGATAGAAACCAATTTGCTGGTCAGCTAATTATTCATTTTCATATACATTTTTCAGACATTAAGAGTTAAATCAACACTAATTAAGTTAATACTATGACAAACGTTCATGAAAGTGACTGCGATTCCATGTATAATTATTTGATTTGACTATGTAAAATTAAAATTTAATAAATAATAATACTCTTTTTGAATATACATTTAAAGTCGTTGTTTATTTCAGTTTTGGGAGGTTATATCTGACGAACATGGGATAGACCCTAATGGCAAGTACAACGGTGATTCCGATCTGCAACTAGAACGTATTAACGTATTTTACAATGAAGGACTAAATGCGAAATATGTTCCTCGAGCGGTGCTAGTCGATCTTGAACCGGGAACCATGGATTCACTGCGATCCGGAGTTTACGGTCAACTGTATCGCCCTGACAATAGCGTTTTTGGCGTTACCGGTGCAGGAAATAACTGGGCCAAAGGATATTATACCGAAGGAGCAGCTATACTTGAATCAGTTCTTGATGTTGTAAGAAAAGAAGCAGAGGGTTGTGACTGTTTGCAAGGATTCCAAGTCATTCATTCACTTGGAGGTGGCACTGGCTCAGGCCTGGGAACGTTACTACTGACGAACCTAACTGAAGAGTATCCAGATAGGTTAACCGTAACCTATTCTGTAGTTCCCAGTCCTAAAGTTTCGGATACTGTAGTTGAACCGTATAATGCAACGTTAGCAACCAACCAGCTTATAGAAAATTCGACACAATCTTTCTGTATAGACAATGAGGCGTTATATGATATTTGTTTCCGGACTTTGAAGTTAAAAACTCCCACGTATGGAGATTTAAATCATCTGGTATCTGCAACCATGTCTGGCGTTACAACTTGTCTGAGGTTCCCAGGGCAGTTAAATGCAGATTTAAGGAAGTTAGCTGTGAATATGGTGCCATTCCCAAGATTACATTTCTTTATGCCTGGCTTTGCGCCACTGACATCCCGCAGTTGTCAAAAGTATCGGGCACTGACTGTACCTGAACTTACTCATCAAATGTTTGACGCTAAGAATATGATGGCTGCCTGCAACCCACGATGCGGTAGATACTTGACGGTTGCTGCAGTTTTCCGTGGTCGTATGTCTATGAAGGAAGTTGATGAACAAATGCTGAACATTCAAAATAAAAATAAAGAGTATTTCGTTGAATGGATTCCGAATAATGTAAAGACAGCAGTTTGTGACATTCCTCCCAGAGGTCTTAAGATGTCAGCAACATTCATTGGCAACACTACAGCTATTCAAGAGTTGTTCAAGCGAATCGCAGAACAATTTACGTCAATGTTTCGAAGAAAGGCTTTCCTGCATTGGTATATTGGAGAAGGTATGGATGAGAACGACTTCACAGAAGCAGACAATAACCTCAGCGATCTGATATCAGAGTACCAACAGTACCAAGATGCTGTTAGTGGTGAGCTAGATGATGAAGAACAGGACACCGAGGATGAGCAGGTTCCAGGAGATGAATAATTTTTATTTATAATTAATTTAATAAATTATTGGTATATTACTTATTTGTTTTGATATTTATATCTAAATCTGTGTAATAAAGAGAGGTAATTAATTTTACAAGAGAAACATTGTCTATTGGAAAAGCCTATTAAAACTCTTGTCAAAGAACTGTATCTGTAAAAAGTAAACTAAAGGATTTAAGATATTACTAAATTATCAAATTAAAATCGCATGGTATCGGACCATGACATGACCCTCTGACCTGCTGCCTATGACGAGGGGCCTACGTTAAGAAGAGGACTTTTCAAGAACAAAATAAGTTACCATTGTCATCATCTTTTAATGGTAGTCGCTAAACAAAGGCCTCTCCTCACATACATAATAAATACTAAGAACACTTTTATTATCAACAAAAATACAACCTGTAATAAAGGTATATTAGATTACAAATATTATGTCTGTCTCAGAGGGGCACTTTGACCTCTCTTCGGTTCAGACCAAAGTTGTCATAATCTCGTTTAAAATAAAATACAAAGTAGTAAAAATGTAGGATCTTTAAATTGAAAAAATACCAAACAACAAAAATTATAATTTAAATTGTAAGCATCCTACTTTTCTTTAAGTCGCTTCTAAATAAAATCTATAAATCAAATAAAAAGGTAGTATTTATAATAAGTTGGTTCACAACATTCATAACTAACAGAAATAACGTTTACATGATTTTAAAATGAAAACAGTGACCAAAACTTCTTTTATAAAAATAAACATTTTATTGAATCTTCAATTAATGAAATAAATTGACACATAAATATTTGTTTCTCAGCAATACAGTAATAACGTTATTTCTGTTCTCAAAAGAAGTCGTTTCTAAAGGCAAATATTATCCTAAAACTTACATCACGGTATATCTTAGAAACACGCATTATTGTAAAACAAAATTGTTTTCACTACACTGTATACACTGAAAAACGTCCAGTTCAAACAATTCCTGAATTGAAGACACCAGAGGAGGTAAGGAGCCTTCTAACTTATCCTTATAACAATCTAGGTCATATCGATGAAAATGAGCAATAAAACACCACTGGTACTAAAAGATTTACAAAACATTACCATTTACGAATAATAAGTAACCAGTTAAATGGCTATGATCATAAAAGTTATGAAAATAATAATATTATGAAAAAGAAAGTTTGTAAAGTATGAATGTGTGTATGTTTGTTGATTTTGCTAGAATGACTTAATCACTCTACATGAATTTTCTTATGGAAATAATAATGTTAACTTCACACACTCGTTGAGCCTGTGCTGTGATAACCAGAAAACTCATTAATATTTTTTATGTAATAGCTACTAAAGTAACTACTCTGCCTGATGGAAAATATAAGTATAATATAAAAAAATAAGTATAATATAAAAAAATAAGTATAATATAAAAAAATAAGTATAATATAAAAAAATAAGTATAATATAAAAAAATAAGTATAATATAAAAAAATATCCATAAAAATGAATTGAAAAACTGTTTGTAATTTAAAATAAACAGTGTTTCAATGAGAATGCCTACATTTCAAAAACATTTTTTTTAATTTTATCTGTTTGCCCGTTCGTGTCCTTGTAAGTCCGTTTGTTTGTCTGTCCTATTGTCTGCTTGTCAGTCTTTGTTCCAGATAAAATCTAAAATGGTTGGACCTAGTTTGATAGGACTTTCATTGACAGAAGGCTATTGATGTACGAAGTAACTAAATAATAAAAGGAATAAATTTATTTTAAAGGTTCAAGATAGTAAAGCCTAAAATGACGATCACCTTTACTAATATAACCATATAACCATAACCATAAATATAACCGCCATCGTGGCTTCGTATTTCGTTGGTGAGTGATGGACGGAGGCCCAGTGAGTTACCATGTATTGTGAGTACTGGTCAGTACTCACAATGAGGATGATAACCTTTACTCTTGGCTTCTACGCCTGCTTTCTACCAGACGGAGTAGAGCTACTGAGGGTGGTGCTGGGAACCTAGTTCTTTAAATTAAATAAACAAAAATATTTGTTCATTTTTATTTTTGTCGAAATCATTTAACAACATATAACATAGAATGGTCACATATACTTAAGCCACCCCTTTGACTTGACGTTTGACGTGATGCATGACATTGACGTTAGCAAAGCCGAAGACCTATCAAAGTAAAATTAAATTCTATATTTAAAAAAAACCCCAGGTAAAACCGCGGGATGCAGCTAGTAAAACAATAAAATGTTAAAATTACATTAATTATTCGACACTTGATGGCCTTGTCCTTAGTGCATCTTCACAGCATGATAAAATGTGTCAAGTGCGTCTCATGTCAGCAATAGAATAGGGTTCCTTACTCATCCATAAATCACACGTAGATTTAAAATTTCGAATAGATAATTGTTATGTTTACCTTTTTTTCGTGCGGATGGATGGATACCACCAGCCACCAGATAGTGGTTATGTCGGACTCGAAGGCGAAGCATTTTTTCGAGGTTGAAACCATGACTGGCCGGTCGGGGACAGGGTTCATCTAAAGGCCAATATTGGTCATATCACTAAATACGGCCAACGTACGCATGCAACTTCCAACTTTCGATGCTCACAACGACAAGGTGGGCCCCCCTTTCATGGTTTCAACCTCGACAAGAAGCATCAGGTGCACCCTCGAAAGGAAATTCCTGGAACCCCGACATACCTCGGGCTATCTAAGGTCTGTACATGACCCCCTTCGGTGTGATAATCAGTTAGTTTCGGAGTTCATCGTGAGCAACAACGTTACACGAGTTTTATATAAGCTTGTATGTCGCGTGTATATCGTAGCCTATGTCCTTTCTCAGATTCTGTGTACCAAATTTCTTTCAAATCGATTCAGTAGTTTCGGCGTAAAAGTAAGGCATACTGATTAACAAAGTTATCTTCATATTTATAGCATTATGCCCCTTGCATATAAAATCTGTACGAATATAATCATTTAGTGCGGTCTCCCGTCTTTTGAATGATGCAGAAACAACTGACCAGACCGTCACCATGCTGCATTGCCTACCTTCACAATGAGGATGGTCCCCTACTCCTGGATTCTACTCATGCTTTCCATCAAGCAGAGTAAGGGTAAGTTTGGTAGGCTTACATCATTATTACCTACTTTATTTATAGCAAACGCAAATTCTACTTCAACTTTGATATAACATTGTGCAATGTAGTTTAATTTAGTTGAAATTTTATTTAATCATCGCACAATTACGCAACATTATTTCAGTATTCATACTACATTTACAAATAGTATTTCATTCATGTTGAAATCCCCGATTCTTCGATACTCTGAAAAGGGGCATTCCCTTTCAATTAATATGTGTGTAATATGTTCTAAAATAAGAAATTATTCATATTTTAGAACATTCAGGGAAAACCGCTCATGTATTTGTAGAGGAACGAACGAAACGACGAACAGGCTAGGTGATCATGCCTGGTAGGCCACTGCCCAACAGTTGATGTTGGGATATTGTATATATGCTAATCTAGGTAGCTAGATGGCGCTGTCGTATGTTTTTCGTGCGCTGTATGTTGAAGTCGCCACATATTCGGGCTTCTCCAAAAGCATATTGTTTCTTTTTTTTTTTTAATGTTCCATATTATTGGTATGTACTATTTTATCTTGCTCTATTAGACAATCTTATACTCGTACATATTTCTTAGTGCGTTACATATTACTAAAGAGACAACACGGAATGTCGTTGTACTAATTATAGATGAATCGGTAAAATTATTGGGTTGAGATACAACAAGAATTACCATAATTTTATCAAAAAGGAACCGACTTCAATGAAAAACTATTCCAAGTACACAAATCGCGACAATTGTGCCTATGATATTTGAGGAGTTCCCTCGATTTCCTTGGGATCCCATTATCGGATCTCGATATGATGACGATGGGACCGGGACTACCTGTAAGCTACGCCCATTCCAATGCAAAAAGAATTTTTGAAATCGGTTCATAAACGACGAAATTATCGCTGAACATACATATAAAAAAAAAAGAAAAAAGATTCCGACGAATTGAGAACCTCTTTTTTTTTGAAGTCGGTTAAAAAGGGATACGCTTCTGTGTATACCGAGGATACATATGGTACGCCTATAAGAATAGCGGAAAAGGCTAACTCTAGCATGCAGTATAAACCCAAAAAAAAACTGTTCATGAAAAAGTTATGAGCGAGATTCTTGTAAACTAAAATTAACGTGCATCAAACGTTTTTTTTTAGTTGGAATTATTCCATTCACTAGTGAGAAAATGTATGAAAACTAACTTCAACAACCATAGAATGTTGTTAAACGGTATTTATGAATTTCCTCATTGATAGATTACATTATTGATTTCAATAAAAGTTTTTTTATGTATGGGTCTACCAAAGTGACTCTGTCTGATGGAAAACATGAGTAGAATCCAAGAGTGGTGGTCACCATACTCAATGCGAATGCAAACAATGCAGCACGGTGACCTTCTATGACGGTCTTTTGAGATGGTACTGCATAATTGTTTTTAAATTTTAATATTGGAATGGTTAACAGGGATAAATTCGAGTGTGTCTGTGTATTGATCTAGGTACAACATAGTTTTATTTCATTCGTTTTAAAAACGGCATTTGTTTTCTTTGGCATGTCGCCGAAGAAATTTAATTTATGAAAAACGTTTGATGAATGAATCACCAAAAATTTTTGAACAACACGACTTCTAGAATGAAAATTACTTATCTAGCTAACAAGATACATTGTTCACGTGGTGACGGACTAAATAAACGAAGTGTCACTTGGGTGATTTTTACGAATCTTCGTATTATTCTTAGTCCCTATTATAGTTATTATAGCTATATAGGCTGCATCTGTGGCGCAGTGGTAGCGTGTGCAACTGTTGTGTGAATGAGGTCTCTGTCTCAAGTTCGATGCCCTGGTCGGACCAAATGTTTGTATGATTCATAAATATTTGTATTGGAGTTTGGGTGTTTTCTATGAATAACGTGTATGTATTAACAAAGAAAAAAGTATGTTTATATATTTATATCAGTTGTCTAATACCCATAATACAAGCTCTGTTTAGTTTGGGACTAGATGGCGTTGTGCGTAAGACGTACGAAATATCATTACATCTCGTCCGTCGTATTCATCTCATGGTAGTCGTAAGAGGTGACTTATGGAGACATTATGCTGGTCAACACCATTACAAAGGGAATCAAAACTTTAAACAAATCTCATAACAAACAACCAGGTATTAGAGCCACGCTGATTTCAGCACGAATGGGCCGGCTCAACCGCGGCAGCACTATCCTCACACAGAAGACCATCCTAATAATGACACCATTGTTGCTGTCGTATTTCGTTGGTGAGTGTGAGACCGGAGGCCCAATCATTCCAGGCTGGGGAATGATGCAGAGTTATCTGACCAGGCCGCCATGGTTTGGGTCACCACGCTGCATTGCCTACCCTCACAATGAGGATAGTGACCTCTACTCCTGGATTCTACTCATGCTTTTCATCAGGCCCAGTACAGTCACTTTGGTAGGCTAAAATATAAAAAAAAAACTGGCCAGGCCCCCTAACCAAGTTGCAAAAGTCTTTCGTTTTCTCTTCTATTTCTTAGTCTATTTCTCTATTCTGTTGTTTCATTGCTTAATATTTTGTTCTGATTACGTGACTGAGTGACATTAGCCAATGAAATAAAAGAATGGAGAATAGAATATAAAATCGGCCAAATGCGTGTCAGTCCACGCACAGGAAAGGGTTCCTTAGTCACCCATAATGGTACGTGGATTTAAAATCGTATCCAATAGATAATTGTTATATGTATTTACGTATTGATGCGTTAATTTCGAATGACGTTTTCCAAGTAAGCGCATTTTACAAGTTAAGCCTCTATAACTCCTGAACTAACAAAGTTATCTAATCCGTTATAGTTTTCCTGTAAAGTTCATTATAAGGACCACCATCACGAATTTTTCCAGATTTTTTGAGCCAGTCGTTTAGCTTTTAGAGGGGGGGGGACGCCCTGTTTTTGCAAAAAAGTGCCCTTTAAAGTGGATTTTCTCGCAAACGGATACCTAAATCAAAAAATCGTCTTAGAAACCCTTCATTGTTTTTAAAAGACCTATCTAATGATACTCCACACGATGGGGTAGCAGCGAGAAAAAAATATCATCCCCACTTTACGTGTAGGGGAGGTACCCCAAATAAAAATATTTTTCATAATTTTATTGTAGCACTTTGTCAACGTAATTACAACACGTATTCATGCAAACTTTCATCTTTCTAGCACTTACCGTTTGGACGGTAAGTCGAGGACGGACGGACGGACGGACGGACGGACGGACGGACAGACGGACATGACGAATCTATAAGGGTTCCGAGTTATGAACTTCGGAACCCTAAAAATATGTATATGTATTGAATAAAATTTGAGTGACTATTTGTAAGATTAAATTTCCAGCTTTTCACTAAATGCAGATGGTATTATATACAGTACTTAAGCCCGGTTTCCACCGCGAAAGGGTAATGAGCGAGAAATGGTAAGCGGAACGGACTCCTTTTAAACAAAATAGGTTTGCATTTCCACCAACAAGGAGTTTTGATACTGCGAACGTGTAATGACAGAGCGGACTCGGCGGAGCGAGACGAACGGAAAATGAGAAATGAATCAACTCTTTGTTGGTGGAAACACATGTATGCAGTTTTGTATTGCGAGGTAAAAGGAGTCATTAATGGGTCCGTTCCGCTCGCGGTGGAAATCGGGCTTTACATTACAAAAAAATCATATTTTAAATATTTATCTATCTGTCTATTTATCTATTCATGCTAGCTATGGCGAAGCCACAGAATATTAGTAGTTTAGATCTTTATACGGTTACGTGCTTAAATAATTGTTTTACTGAAGTTAACGTACGTGCCGTCAAACAGTAGTAATATTATAATATTATAAATAAGGAAGAACAAATAACATATTGTCAATTAAGCAATTAAGTAAATAATATTTCATAGTAGCGCCCCACCTAAAACTGTCCACATATTACATTGTATATAAGCTTTAGTTTAAGTTAAATTAGACGGAGTCAATACGGAGTCTTACAGAGTCATAATGTAGTCATTAATAAATATTACAACCAACGTGTCGTCTAATTGGCTCCCTGGGTAAACACGCAATACTAGCTAGTCCCTGGACCGATTTCGACGAGACTTCCCGTGGTAGATAGCTAATATTATAAGAAATAACTTGAGCTCATAGCGCGCTCATAGCCATAACGACGGCGCGGTAGGCCTAGATTCCGTGATTTGGAGGTCACGTTGAGCATACGGCCCCGGTTGTTATCATAAGGTAACAGTCGTGAAACTTAGTTGGAGGCGTTATGGTGGCTAATAACATCCAAAGGCTAGATAACGTAGCCACAACGTGTCTTGCCAGTCCCCAAACCGCATTCGGCCAGTGTCGGACTCTCGGACCTTGGTTTTAACCCTCTCCTGAGAGGAGACGCGAGCCCAGCAGTGGGACATTATGGGATGTTCATATCTACTTGTACTACTTTTATTACAGAGTAACAGAAGTCTTAGAGTACTGAGGGTGAACTAAATTCAAATGTTGAACAGTATATTTGACTTTCCAATAACGATTACCACAAATGTTTATGTCAACCGGGACCGAGGGCTTCACTTGCTCTCCGAGCCACGGGCTTTAAAACCCAGCCAAACTTCCATAATCCAGGGCTGTGAATAAGAATTCATGTTAAAAAACCCAACAACACTTATAGCCAGACTCAGGTATCGAACCCGAGAGCTCTCGATCGGTAATCGTTTACGCTGACCTCTCTTCCAACAAGGTATCTCTAGAAAATAATTATTTTTTTCCGCGACCCATTATTTAGTTAAGTAACATTTTAAATCTTGAATTTTCCTTAAATTATCGGTTTAAAATATTTACGACTACATTCTGTAACACTCTAACCGATCACCTGTAGATATTTTTACACGCTTTTTATTAGCTTCAAATGTATGTTTGAATGTTTGTAACCGACTCCTTACGGTGACTCAATTTTGACCCACTTTAGACGGCCAGATTTCGTTCAAACTTTGTAGATTTATCGAGGACCGGTGATAATACACTAATTTGAAAAAAAAAACTAAAAAAAGATTAAAACAAATTAGTCTTTTTTAGTTCTTTAAAAGAAATTGTTTTAAAAAACTAAACAAACACGCTTTTAAACTAAAACGTAGAAAATAATTTTAATTTTACAAAGCGTGGGGTGCTTTCTGAAAATATTTCAATAACGTCGCCCCACGCTTTTTACATTAAAATTGTTTCCTACGTTTTAGTTTAAAAGCGTGTTTGTTTAGTTTTTAAAACTATTTCTTTTAATTAGTGACATTCACACATGATAACAGTATATATAATGACGAATAGGTATTAAGTCATTCATTCATGTATGACATAAATTACATAGACATAAATATATATAGGCAATTATGTAACAGGAAAAAGTAATTTATGTCTGCCAAGAAATACGCGGTACATGACCGTCGTACTATATATAATATTCAGTTTGTTTTTTGTTTGAAGGAAGTGTGGGGTTTTACGAATGAAATTAGACCATGAGGAATTTGACAAGGTACTTTTTGATAGTCGAGTTTACTGGTGTGTTACCCTTATACGTTATACGTCTCAATAGAAGATTCTCATGACAAATATTGTGTGTAGAGCAATATCTATGGTTATTGTATCTCTTTACCTATACTATAATAATTTCATTAAAATTTTCATTACATGCATATATAACTCGTGCGACCTAAGATGGCACCTGAGTACCTGACTCAAATGTCAGTCGTTTAAAGTACTGAGTGCAAGAAAAATATACTTTATTCTAGTTTTATTAAATTTCAACATTTATTTTGTTTAAAGTAGTTTCTCATAACACATTACTTTATCTTAAGTGGTACTTTACTACCTGAGTTGAGAAAATATATATGCATACCAATAGGAAGCAGGCCTCATGCATTATTTACCCGAATGCATTCTTCGTGCAGTGATTTAAATAATATTAGGTAATACCTAATATCATTTTAAATGAAATTAGGAACTAGGAATGGTTATAAAATACGATTAAAAGGCTTATCATGACGATTTAATTTTAAATCGTCATGATAAGCCTTTTAATCGTAGTCTCTAAATATCATATGTATATGGATATTCTTTATTTTAAACTATTGCGTCTCATAGTCGTAATGCTGTTTCTTTTTCGTGTGACCTTTCTTAAAACAATTGGGTTATCCAGACGAATCTAATGATATATTAATAAAAAAAAATCGTGGAGTGATTTATGTGACATTAGGTAATACCTAATAAACTAAAATTATTATGTAGAGATTGGTGTAACGGCAATAGTGATGCTAACGATACTCGCAAGACGACAGAGGGGGTATCACGCGGGGGAACGGTATCATGTTTCGTTTTGAGCCAGGTGCCATCTTAGCTCGCACGAGTTATAATAGTATATTCGGTACTTACATCGAAAAACCAATCTTTTAATTTTTTATGTATATATTTATGTATTGACAGTTAGTGTTAGTTAGTTTGGGTGTTTTCTATGTATAAATAAACTATGTATACTACTATACACGACTGTCACAACCGGAATGATGCTTGGCAGCTTTGCGCGGTATGTGCCGGCCTCACTGTGTGTAGGAGCCATAAGGCAATCTTTTCCAGGCAACCTTAGAATATATATATGTTTTTTAAATACATATAAAATTCTCGTGTCGGCATAATATATAAAATTTCATGAGAATCGGTCTCATGAAATTTTGTGTGCATATTGGGTAGGTCTGAAAATCAGAGAACATCTATTCATACCCCTAGGACACGAGCGAAGCCGCGGGCACAGCTTGTTGAATATAAGATACCTATACCAATTCAGGTCGCTGTGCTGCCAAACTCTCTATATTGCATTTTTTCATATGACGCTTCAGAACATCTTTATATCTGAGGAGTTGTCGACCATGCTTTCGCTTGCCCTCCTCTGGCTCAGAGTAAAAGATGCGCTTCACCTCTCTCTCTTCCGCCATCAGTGAGACATGATCACACCACCGTAGTTGCCGACGCATCAAGTATGCATTTATAGTCTGTGGTTAATGCACAGGGCACTTCACTACCCGTCCGAAGTGCGGGCAGTCGATGCGTATATTCGCCGTATTCGTGTCCTTTGAAGTGCGTCAAAAAACCGACAAGTCGACGGATACGTGTATTCGCTATTCGTGATTATGTGTTATGCGTACGAATAAAGCTAATATTGGCGAATATAATAAACTCTCCACACTTCGCCGTATGCGCGTGAATAACTCGCATAACGAATAGCGCATAACGCATTGTGGTGCTGGCATTAGAACCTCGGTATTACGCACCCGACCGGACCATCTGATGTTCATGGTGGTGCGCAAGCATTTTAGGTGGAATCAATCGAGAGTGCGTATATGGTGACGATACACTCACCAGGTTTCGGAAGAATAGAGAAGGTAATAACAATTGAGTACAACAAGTATTAATAATAAATTAAGACTACGATGACCGCTTTCCATAGTTTACTATTTATCAAAACATTAACATAATTGTCACATATTAGTTTAATTAAGTTTTGTATCAGACAATTGCCTACATTAGTAAATAATTTCGAGAGAAACCAAAATAAAATATCCTTGAAACCAAAATGATCCCAAATTTGTGATTGCATATAATTACACAAAAGTATTACGAGGACATAATACAGAATACGTTTATAAACTATAGTATTAACAACTTTTTTGAAACATGTACATATAGTTGAGTTAGTTAAGAGAAACAAATTTTACATTTTCCTTTTTTCTTCTTCTACCTAGCCTTCATTCACAAGAACTTTTGAGGTCGACTACTATTTCAAACAGTTTTACCTGAGTATCGGTTTTTCCGCGGAGCGACTGGCATCGGACTTAAATAACGCAACCCTGAAATAGGACTGAAATTCTAAAATTGAACTAGTTGTGAAAATATTTAAGGGCACTGACTTTCCAATAACAATTGCCATAGATGTTCATAGCAACCAGGACCTACTGCTTAACGTGCTCTTCGGGGCACAGGGGTGAATCAGCACCAAACTTCCATACCCTAGGCTGTTATTAAGAATTTGTTGTAAGAAAATCCTAAAAACACTTTTGACCCGACCCGGACTTTTGACTGAAAAAGGATTCCATATCCATATCCATCTATGGATAGGTCTACAAAAATGATATTGAGGTGTCTATTATCATTTTTTTCTAAACTGAATAGTTTGCGCGAGAGACACTTCCAAAGTGGAAAAATGTGTGTGTCCCTGTAACTTCTAAATTAAGAGAGGGATAAAACTAAATAAAATATATGTGATGTACATTACCCTGCAAACTTCCACCGAAAATTGATTTGAAAGAGACGCACTACAAGCACTTTTATATGATGTTATCGGATGCTACGGACTTCATGGGCGAGTCCGACGCACTTGGCCGCTTTTTGCATTGTCTTTTAAATAGGTACCACTCAAATCAGATAGAGAGGACGATGAGTAATAAATAAGTAAGTGAACTGAGCTTGTTAAATGTCATTAGGTATCAATAGCGCGATGGATCTCACTCTTCAATTAAACGATGATGACACTCGTCCGTTACCAGCTAAACAAGGAAGGAAAGACATCAAGAATATACAATCTGTAAATTTATCTACTGTCACCACTTTTACATGAGGTTAAAAATCAAAACGATATGATGTCATTGATCAATGACCATTAATTTTGTTGACATGCCTTGTATGTACGTGAAATAATGCTTTCACGAGCTTATAAAGCCTGGGAAATCCCCGCTTGTAGATTTTACAATTTTATTAAAGGGGATTCCTCTAGTCATTGGTATAATTTATTATTAACTTTTCTTTTTAATAACCACAAATAATGAAACGCGTCAATTGCGGGCCTAAAATCATTGAAATAGTTGTATAATACAATAGCAATTACATCATTTTATTTTTCAGAATTATTTTAAAATAGATTTAAAATAGAATATTTCGCAACATATGTATCTTTTAGGTCATGGAACTTGCGAAACTGGACAAGGTGCCCAAATTCACCTTACCGATACAATACACAGATACAATACACAGATACAATACACAGATACAATACACAGATACAATACACAGATACAATACACAGATACAATATAGTAGGCAGTAGAGCCACGCCGATTTCAGCACGAATGGGCCGGCTCGACCGGTGCAGTACTACCCTCACTCAGAAGACAATCCTAATAATGACAGCACTCTTGCTGTCGTA
The DNA here is from genome assembly GCA_932526445.1 of Phragmatobia fuliginosa. NCBI lineage: Eukaryota > Metazoa > Arthropoda > Insecta > Lepidoptera > Erebidae > Phragmatobia > Phragmatobia fuliginosa. The sequence continues at coordinate 3,739,884 of OW052058.1, read as the reverse complement.
TTTCGTTGGTGAGTGTCAGACCGGAGGCCTCCGAAGGCCGGGAGAATTATGCAGAATTATCTAACCGCGCCGACATGGTGTGGGTCACCACGCTACATTGCCTACCCCTCACAATGAGCATGGAGACCACTTCTCCTGGATTCTACTCATGCTTTCCATTAGGCAGAGTAGTTACTTTGGTAGGCTGGAATGACCCAGAGTCACTTTTTTTTTTTTTTCAATTAGATTTACATTAGTACCTACCCTCAAGTTTGTAGAACAACGCTAATTTCTCATAGTAGACTAAACTAAAATGAGAATATTCGTGCGGTTGAGTTTCCTTTGTGAATAAGAAACCGGAGCCCAATGATGAAGAAGCGTTTCGATAGGCTGCCATAGTATGGGTCAACTGCATCTATACTTTTTATAGAATAATATATATACATATATTTAAATAATATTATAAAGCTGCAGAGTTTGTTTGTTTGTTTGTTTGAACGCGCTAATCTCTGGAACTACTGGTCCGATTTGAATGATTCTTTCAGTGTTGGGTAGTCCATTTATCGAGTTGAATAGTCCATTTTTTTTTTCAAAATTAGGGATCCGTAATAAAATTGCTATTTTGTAACACAAGGTGTAAAATCGAAAACCTATTTTTTGCACGGAAACGAGAAAAACGCGGGTGAAATCGCGTGGCACGGCTAGTTTGTAATAAGTATGGTGAACACTACTCTGGGATTCAACCCATGCTCAGGCAGAATGAAGACACTTTCAAGGTCATAAATAAAAATAAAAAGGCGCAATAATTATTTTTACTTTATTTTATTTGGACCACAAAAGAAAAAAAGTACTGTCACCTAATTTTTTTTTATAAATTAACCATTTTTATAAAACGATTTTAATTTTTTAGTAAAAATGTTCACTAAATCTATTTTAAAACTTTAGAGATAAATTACAGCTGAATTCGGACTCTTGCCAACGATTCACTCGACGCATCGTTGAAAAAGATCTTGGTTCGTTACTTTTTAACTGTCTCAATGAACGCAGTGGTAGTGTATGTGACTGTGGAGCTTGAGGTGTCGGGTTCAATTCCCAGGGGCAAAGTGTTTGTATGATCTGCAAATATTGAAACGAAGATTATATGAGGACGTTCAGGCCGTCAGATTTAGTAGCGTCCCACCATACCGTACCATACATATATATCGTACCTATACGAAAAAGAGCATATGAGCTGACTTTTTCCTCTAACTTTAAAAAAATAACACCAAATTCCTACGCTTACGCATCGCTTTTTATGGGAGTCGTTTTTTTCAGAAGTTTTTTTGTTTGGGAGTTTGGGTATTTTCTAGATATTTCTATATATATATGGAGTATTTTTTACATGTATGGATATTATTTACAAAAAAAAATGTATTCAGTAGGTACCCATTTTTTTTTAAGTGTATCATTAACCCCTTCGGGCCGTCGCCGTACTGGGACTTGCGACGAGGCGGTGTGTAGGAATCGAACTCACTAAAACCACACGGTATGCCACTCTGCGCCTGAAATGGGAAGAAAAGTATTATTACGCCATCTGGACCCCTCCCACGTCTAGTAGGTATCCATAGTACAAGCTTTGCTTTTGGAACTAGATAGTATTGTGTCTCAGATGTCCGAAATATAATTATTATTAGTGTCAAATAATATTAAGGAAATATCAATATCAATATCAAACTGAAAACAGGCAAAATTTACGTTACCAAATTGTACCTCAGCAGAGTGGAAGTAATAATAAGGAAACAACAAACAAAACAAATCCTGCCACATGGGTTTTCTAAGATTTCTAAGGTCTTCTATATACGATACTAAATGATACTATTAAACTAGATCTGTTTAACAATAAAGACTAATAAACTGGTAGGTAATAATATTTCATTGAATGGAATAAAAGGAGGTCAAAAGGTTCATCATCACCACTGCTGGACATAGGTAGCTTCCATTACACACCACTGTGATAAATTTTTGGCTTCTCTAATCCAGTTCCTGCCAGCCATCTTGCGCAAATCGTCACTCCACCTGGCCTGTGGGCGTCCTACACTACGTTTGCCGAGTCGCGGTCTCCACTCCAGAACTTCCGAACTACAGAACTACCCCAACGGTCATCAGTTCTGCGGCTAATATGGCCAGCCCACTGAGACTTCAAAAGGTTGATTGTAGAAATTGATCGCGGTTAAAAGAGGTGCTCGCGCTCTGGCTCATTCCTGGTGCAACGGATGTCTATGCATTCCAGCGAGACTACGCTGCCAGTGTCATGGGCACTTTTGCGCCGAAAACGATACATGGTGGGTTATTGTGCAAATTGTGTAAATTAATATAAATTGTATCTCTTGTAAGTGAACTGTAGTTATTATAATAAAGATATTTTTAAAAAAAAAAAAGAAAAAATAACTCTAAGCTTACAAAAGTACATCTATATAAACAAATAAATTGGGTTGGGGGCTGACAAGACACGTTGTGGCTACGTAAGCTGTTGGATTTTTTAAGCCGCCCGGAAGCTTCACGCCTGCTATCTTATGATAACAACCGGGACCGACTGCTTAACTTGCTTAACTGCTTGACCTCCGAATCACGGAAACGCACAGTACATATAATGCAGTAAACGGTCACCCATCTAAGTCCGACCGCGCCGCCGTTGCTTACCCTTGGTGATTGTTTCCAATTACCCAAAATAGTTTATATCTTTGTAGGTAGTAGAGCGACGCTGATTTTAGTAGCACGAATGGGCCGGTTCGACAGGAGTAGTACTGACCTCACAGAGAAGACCATACTAATAATGTATAGGAGACCTAATATTTTGTATAGGACTGCACGATTGGCCTAGTGGCTTAAGCGGTCGCCACGCCGCTTCCTACTACACCAAGTGTCGTGGGTTCAAATCCCACGTAGGATAACACTTTGTGTGATTTACAATTTGTTGTTCTGGGTCTGGGTGTTCCTTGTGTCCGTTTCATGTATGTTTGTAAAGTCCCCCGCGACACAGGAATTTATATTCCTAATGCGGGAGTTGTCTTTTTTAAAGAAAACAAAAAAAAAAGAAATGACAACATTCTTGTTGTCGTACTTCGTTGGTGTGTGTGAGATCAAAGGCCCAATCATTCTGTAACATTCTTCCGGCCTCCGGAAACCGGGAGAACGTTGCAGAAATATCTGACCAGGCCGACATGGTAACGGTCACTGTTCTATGCCTGCCCTCACAATGAGGAAGGTGACCCCTACTATTGGATTCTGCTCATGCTTTCCATCAAGAGTAGAGTCACTTTGGTAGATTAAATATATAAAAAATGGTGACTCATAATGTATGTGTGCATGATTCATAGATAACTAAGCCAATATTTTGAGAGATTTTTCAGAAGTCGTTTTAAATGTTCGTATTGTACATTATTGAGTCATCTGAGTGTGATTTCAGTTGCACATTACAATTATCTTATATATTTGACAATGACGGTGCCATATGAATTCAATGTGCCAAATAATATATAGGTACATAAATATGTATACAATAGCGGTCATTCGAGACTTCGTAGGCGTAGAGTTAGTTATTTGCACATCATTTTATTTATAGTTATTTTGACTGCCTTGTTGGTCTGGTGGTTAGCGTATGCGGCTGCTGATCAAGAGGTCTCGGGTTCGATTCCCGGTTCAGACCAAATATTTGTGTGATCTACAAATATTTGTTTCGGAGTCTGGGTGTTTTCCTATGTATAATATGTATGTATTTACAAAAAAAAGTATGTTTATGTATTTATATCAGTTGTTTAGTACCCATAACACAAGCTCTGCTTACTTTGGGACTAGATGATGTTGTGTATAAGATGTCCAAAATATTTATTTATTTATATTTAAATATTTATTTTTAATTGGGCTCCAACCTAAAATACTTTTAATTGTATGCATATTTGTTCATTACAGTGGTACATAAGGTGAGGTGTCGTTGAGTTCGTTAGAATTGTAGTAGTGAAATAGGCTATATATGAATTTTCAAAATAACGCCCACTAACAGGAAAAAGAAGGGGGGTTTGATTATTTTTTCTTACCCCTACAAGATGCACATCAAATGAAAGGTTTTAAGGAGACTATTTCAAATATATATACATCATAATACATTTCGAAAAAAATCAGTAGTGAAACGCGAATGTAGCTGAAAAAGTGTGGAAAGCTCCTTATGTGGTGATAATATATCAATAAAACAGTTTAATCAATAAACAAGGTGAGAAAATGGCAGAAAAGTGATATTGCTTGTACAAAATGACTGAATGGAGTCCATACCTCTCAAAATAGAAAGAAAGAAAGAACACGTTTATTAGGCACACTCACAAAGGGAACGAGAAAAACAATGTATATCACGGCCCTCGTCTGAAATGTGGCCCGAAATTCATTTGTTTGGCCAAAATCGTCTTTGCTGCACTAAGTCTATTTACAAATGCAATACATCATATCCTAACTTTTGTATATATAGTATTGCATGTAAAAAAACAAAATATAATATATTCATAATTCATTCATCAACAGCTCTGGACAGTCCACAGTTGAATATAGGCCTATACTTAGAAAAGAGATTATATTATCTTTTTTAATGAAAGCCTGTTAATAATAGTGTTATATTAGCGTTCTAAACCTAATAAACCTAAATTACATTTAAGCTTTATTGCACTAGCTTTTACCCTGTTTGACAGATATCTTGGTAATCGCTTTATATAGCCTATGACACTCACAATTAATATGGCTTTCTATTGGTAAAAGAATTTTCAAAATTGGTTCAGTAAATCCAGAGAAACCATGCAACCTCACAAACTTAACCTCTTTCTAATATTCGTAAAGATTGCTTCATAATATTTTTCGATACAGTTTACACAATATTTCATATATGTAGCAATATATTGCGTTTCGCAATAATATTAATAATATAAATCGAATAATTACCATTCATACTCATGTTTTTTACTGTAAACGGGACTTATCCGCGATAAAATTAAAAAGGTTACAATACCTTCTACTTTCCGACGTTTCGAACGGGTTATACCGCTCGTTGTCACGGGTAGACTCAAAAAGTAGAAGGTATAAGGTTACAGTAAAAAACATGAGTATGTGTAAAAGTCGCGAAATAGCCTAAAAATAGTAATTACCATTCAGTTTTATAACAATCTTCTTTTAATCAATATCACATACGCTTTAAAAATTATGAGCATGAAAATTTAAAAAGCTAAATATAATTGGCAAGATTATCATTAAATTTCAATAAATAATAATTTAACCAATTTTCTGTAAATACACAAAATACAAATACACCTCCATAACGCCTAGAATTTTAATATTGCGTTTTATTTATTCTACAAATCAGCTAAGGATAAAAAGTTATTACATAAGGTTGAACATTGAGAAAATTCATACATTCAATCAGTACATGGAGTTCACTACACAATTTTTCCTCGAACTTTAACAGCTATAATTGGTGCGTCTTTCACTATATATGTAATACAAATTTGCAATCAGGGTCATTATTACTGACGACAGAGCACTGAATACAGTCTCTTAATCTTAGTCCGCGAAAAATTTTCTTAACGGTTTCTAGTATAAATTCGACCATTCAAATTTCAGACGTCAGCGCAATAAGACGTCTTGAAGTCTATCAGTGATACATATTCAAACAAAATGGGAAATAAAGTCTTGCAAACAGACGTTGACACCGTTAGTAATTTCAATTATATTATGTAAAAAATAAAAAAAACAACGTCTAGCTTAAACAAAATGACGCCACATAATCGCGTTACATATTTAAAAAGCTACCGAATTTACGTTGCTTTTAAGTTTACTTTTAGAGATTTCGTCTTTTTTAGGGCGTGAGAGAGAAATTAAAAGAAATTGAAAAACATGATGGAGATATATTGGATTCCGTACTGCATCACGTTGGTGACCTGGGGCGTTATCAAAAGCTGTTGTTCATTGCAATTCTACCCCTGGGGTGCACTTATGCATTCGCGTACTTCGTGCAGTTGTTCATAGCCGTCGCCCCGAAGAATCACTGGTGCAGAGTTCCTGAGCTCGCCAACTTAAGCATGGAATTAAGGTGAGCTGTTAAATCATTATGCCCTTCCTAACAATTTTTTTTAGTGAATATTTCGAAGACTGTATTCCGACGTATGATGTAAAAGAAGTTCAGCTTCTTTTAAAACTTAGTCGAACCTAATCCAAATACAGTAACCTAATTGTGGAGTTTCATAATATATCGAAGTTGAATTGTATGTGTTAACATATTATTAAACTCTGCAAATAATCTCACATGTCTAATAATTGGTCTAGTGGTTAGCGTGTGCGGCTGCTGATCAAGAGGTCTCGGGTTCGATTCCCGGGTCGGACCAAATATTATTTGTGTGATTCACAAATATTTGTTTCGGAGTCTGGGTGTTTTCTATGTATAATATGTATGTATTTACAAAAAAAAAAGTATGTTTATGTATTTATATCAGTTGTCTAGTAGCCATAACACAAGCTCTACTTAGCTTTGGACTAGATGATGTTGTGTGTCAGATGTCCAATATTTTTTTTTTTATTATTAATAATATAATATATAAATTGATTACTAGCTACGCCAGACAGACTGTCACATTGAAAAATATAAAATACACTTTGAGTAGTATAAATACCGTACATGCTTTGTCTCCAGTCATTTCTACTTTAAAATTAACAACAATTACAAGTAGCAGAGCAGTGCTTACATTACATAACATCAAGTAACAATAACTATCCTACGAAGATTAACCAGTCTGAACCTGTCGAAATGTAAAAGCAAAGTTTGCATTGACTCTTACGGACAGTTCTAGAACATTTTAAAGAAATTGTTACATCAGAAAAATTTGTTATACAAAGTCACCGGTCATATATTAAAATAACAATGTAAAAGGTATTATAGGTAATAGTGTAAGTCTGTGCAACTAAGTATGAAAAAAGTTTGTAAGCGGCCACAAGGCGGCCACGCCCATGAAGGCTTTTCACTTCAGTCGATGGCGTCACTAACGAGATTAGTTCTTTGACTCTGTCGTAGTGTCCGACCGAAGCTTCAGCTTTGGTCATCTTCGACCAAAAAAGCAGCACAAAAAACACCTTACAAATGCGACTGAAGTCAGTCATTTTGCCAAAGGTTTCCAGTCAAAGTCGAAAAAGAAAGGCTGAATGAATATTTTGTTTTATTCAATTTTAATAAAATTTATTAATTTAGTTGCCAATCGTAAACAAAATTTTAATTTTTCAACCTTATGGCGTTACCGATAAATCGATAACCGATAAATCGGTCGAACACAAGTTGTGCCACACAACTCTGACATTTGAAAATCTTGTATTAATAAATAAATTAAGAACATTATTTGATAAACAAATCATACAGCAAATAGATTAAAATACAATTTTCCAAACAACAAGAAATAACGGAAGACAACATTTTTTGATATATATTTTTATATTGTTATTATTTTTTATTTTAACTTTCATTATTTTAAAAGATACAAATTTCTTAAGCTGTTACTTCGGTATAATATTTACTCGTAAGTAAGTAGTTCAGAAGCAAGTTGAAATTTTGTTGAAATTTAATATGGTATGGTCATTTTTAGTCATAAACCATACCAAATATGTATCGATGATGTAGTTCAATGCAATGAAACAATTGTTGCTTTACTTATGTAAAGCAAACAACAGTGTTTGGAAGCGGTCTACACCGATACCGAAATGTTGAACTATTTAGTATTATTATAAAATACAGATTTTACATCAATTTAGAATCTCAAAATGACTAACGGTTTGTACAATTGCACAAACGATTAGTAATTTCTTGAAATCCTCTGTATACAAATGAGTCACTTTCTTTTAAAAATATTGCACAATGTGGACATGTTTTACGAATCATGTTGTGAAACTATTTAATATATATTAGTAAAATGGTATAGTATATACCTTCTAGCTGACCTATTATTGTAATGAATGGTGATTTACCAATACTTGTAATGGAACTTCTTATGGCATTTGTAAGTACATATAAATAAATAATAAATAAATATTTTGGACATCTGACACATAACATCATCTAGTCCCAAGTTAAGCAGACCTTGTGTTATGGGTACTAGACAACTGATATAAATACATAAACATACATTTTTTTTGTAAATACATACATATTATACATAGAAAACACCTAGACTCCGAAACAAATATTTTTGAAACACACAAATAATATTTGGTCCGACCCGGGAATCGAACCCGAGACCTCTTGATCAGCAGCCGCATACGCCAACTACTAGACCAACGAGGCAGTCGAATGCACCGTTAATATCACCTATTTCAAGATGTTTCAATACTTTACACATTTTTATTACAAGATATGGTTAGCTTTTGTTCTAGCGATATGACTTTTTGGATGGTATAATTAATAAGGGCAGTTTTGGTAAAAACACTCAAAACTAATATTTTAATTTCTAAATAAACTTTGTTTGTCTGTCTGTTACGCTTTAACGCCCTAACCGCTGCACTGATTTCAATTGAATTTGGAGTGAAATGTTCGTGTGGTGACGGATTAAGAATACAGAGTATCACCACCCCTATTCATAAGGGATAAACTACGCAAGACAACATCGATGCAAATATACCAACCCGTCTGGCCAGCGTGGTATAGTAGGCCAAAACCTCCTTTCTTAGGAGAGGCCTATGTCCATCAGTGGAATGTTCAAGGCTGATGATGATGATTGGAGTGGAAATCGTTTAATTTTTAAAGAAGGACATAGGCTAAACAAATTAACCGCAGACGCAGCCATGAGGAAAAGGTAGTTTTAATGTGTATTTCAAACAGGATATCATATCGCAGAAGAATATGTGTTGTTATTATTATTCTCGTCTCTTTTCAATAATACTCGGCTCCCATTGGGCTAAGGTTGATGTTAACTATCCTATCTTAGACACGCTTCAATAAATACACGGATAAAAACATCTCTAAAACATTTTTTTAAGTATCAGCAGCTTTTAATCTCGAGAATTTCCTTATCTCATTATTGTCAGAATTTTGTAGAAATATGTTTGCATTGTGAATTTATTTATGCATGTTTTCCTTGGGCGGATAAATGTAAAAAACTTAAATCAAAATCAAACAGTTTTTATGACAAGTAGGGCTTTTCGAAACTTTAAGTCTTCGGTTACAAAATGTCATTCCTATGGTGAAGAACCGGGAAGAAGCTCATCATCATCGATCATCGCACACGGTTATAAAACGAAATTATTTATCTACCAACGTCAGCTCTTAACACTTGTACAATTAAACATCTTGAAATAGGTACAAATGATGTAAGAAGTTCCGTTATCTGTATTTTCTTTATTCATATTTATAATTGTGTCTCAGGGGACTCTTACAAACATATATGAAATGGACACAAAGAACATCCAGACTCAGAACAACAATTTATGGATCGCACAAAGTGTTGCCCCATGTAGGATTTGAACCCACAACACTTGGCGCAGTAGAAAGCTGCGTGGCGAGCACTTAAATCACTAGGGCAACCGACCAGTCAGTTGGTAAATCATAAATCAATTCATTACAATAATAGTCAGCTAGAGTCAGTTAGCAAGAAAGTATAAATTCCATTTTACTAATATATATGTATATAATTGTAACAAAAAGAAACCGACTTCAAAGAAAAACTATTCCGAGTACCCAAATCGCGACAATTGTGCCTATGATATTTGAGGAGTTCCCTCGATTTCCTTGGGATCCCGATATGGTGACAATGGGACCACCTGTAAGCTACGCCTATTCCAATGCAAAGAATTTTGAAATCGGTTCATAAACGACGAAATTATCGCTGAACATACATAAAAATATAATTCTAACAAAAAAGAACCGACTTCAATGAATAACTATTCCGAGTATCCAATTCGCGACATTGTACCTATGATATTTGAGGAGTTCCCTTGATTTCCTTGGGATCCCATCATCAGATCTCGATATAGTGACAATGGGACCACCTGTAAGCTACGCCCATTCCAATGCAAAAAGAATTTTTGAAATCGGTTCATAAACGACGAAATTATCGCTGAACATATGTACATAAAAAAAAATAAAAAAAAAAAAAAAAAAAAAAAAAGATTCCGACGAATTGAGAACCTCCTCCTTTTTTTTGAAGTCGGTTAAAAAGACGAATCTAGAACCTTCCACTTTTTTTGAAGTCGTTTAAAAATAGTTTCACAACATGATTCGTAAGATATGTGCACATTGTGCAATATTTCTCAAAAGAAAATGACTCAGTTAAATAAAGTCAACTGTTTTCTGAAAATTACTCAACATTTGTACAATTGTGCAAACTGTTAGTGATTAAGATTCTAAAACGATACGCAAACGGATACCTAAATTAAAAAATCGGCTTAGCAACCTCTTAATGTTTTCAAAAGACCTAGATGACGATACCCCTCACAATGGGATGGACGTGAGAAAAAAAAACATACCCACTTTACGTGTAGGGAGCTACCCTAAAAAAAAGTTTATGGTGATTTTATTCTTAAACTTTGTTGACGTGTTAAAAACACATATTCATGCAAAGTTGCTACGGACCCCTTAAAGTGTTCAGACCCTTGACCTGTGTCATCGAGAGTTTAATTATCATCATCATCAATCATCAACAGCGTTTAACAGTCCACTGCTGGACATAGGCCTCTCCATAGAAAGGAGGTATTGGCCTACTACTACTACTACTAATGAATGAATAGTTTAACTATGGCTATCATTATCCAAATTGTAATACAGATAATATAGTGGTTGGGTAGGCGGTATCTGGAGGATTACCCAGACAACAGTATGAAATTCATTTAATCGCTTGTGTTTTTAGGAATAGTTAGTAATGTAATGTGTGTGTTGTAATTTACAAACTATTTGAACACAAATTTTATGTCTATTTTTGGTTTCATCGTTTGTGTTCAAGTAACGCCGCGGAGCGAAGATAGTCTTAAAAAAACTTAACCCAATTTTACTTCTTATATCATCAACTATTTGCCAGAGAAAACCCCGTCAAAATCGGTCCAGCCGTTCCAAAGATTGGCCTAAACAAACAGATTAGATACAGAAACAGAAAAAAATTGCTTTTAAGTTTTCTTCTTATCGTGTCTATGGCAACACTTTACACAGTTTTGGCCTAGTGCTCGGCGATTGCGTTTGGCCTTGTGTTGAGAGGATTTGTCACCTAAACTCTGCGATACCGAGTGTTAGGTGTCCAGGGTGCGCTGGACGTCGGGACTCTTGTTCTCTTTTTTACGTCGCTCGGGGAGGCTCCTCTCGTGCACCCCGGCTTTTAAGTATCGTACATATTCAAACAGACACTTCCATATTATTTATTTATATGCTATGTATTGAAGTCTATGCAATAAAATTTAAAAATATATTTTCTGTTTAATCTCGTTTAATAACACCATTACAATTTTAAACAGTATTTTACAAGATATTTTTAAGTTTTTTTATTTATTTAATCGATTCACCATTAACGAAATGGAATTGTCTTGTGCTATTTTTTAGATTAGGTCCTAACTAGTGAGGAAATATAAATGGTTCTCAATGGATTTCGTCATTACCAATGTAGTTAGTTACATGAGGTATTTACCCTATTGTCATCAAATTAATTACGAGTTTAATACGAAAATAATGACAAAAATAATTATTGGCAATTAAATGTAGTTTCTTCCTCAAAATCAAATTATATAACACTAGCTGACCCGGCGAACTTCGTAACGCCTTAGAATATTAATTCATAATAAAGTATTGTGTTTAGTTACTGATAGTAATAGATCGTAAATAAGCCATTATTTCTCGTTAAAAGAAAAAAAAATGGTTATTGTGGGTTATCCCTAAGAGATAGACATACACCATCGCGGATTTTTTTGTACAATACTGTAGTACATTATTTTGATCTATCCATTGATGTATTAAAAAATATCAATGGATCTATCTCCTAGGATACAGCCAGCGTTTGCAATTAAGCGTAAAAATGGGTTTATTTACGACATCACATTAGAAAACTCTAAAATTATCAATTTTTCTCTACTTTAATATTATGCATGTATTATACATAAAAACCTTCCTCTTGAATCATTCTATCCATTAAAGAAAATGACATCAAAATCCGTTGCGTAGTTTTAAAAATTTAAGTACATATACATAGGGACAGAGAAAGCGACTTTGTTTTATACTATGTACTGACTATGAGTATCTTCATGAATTCATTTAAATACTTGGAAATTTACATGTCAGGACTGTAGTAAATAGCGTTCAGCAGTCTCTGCCTACCGTTCCAGGCAACATGCGAGACGTTATGTATGTATTAGGATAATTTATAGCAATAGTACATTGTTAGTTTAAACCCGGAGTGTACGTTAGGCCTTCAGTCCCCGTTGCCATGGTAAACATTTGTGCAATAGTTATTGAGAAGTCTGAAACTCAAATATTTTGACCAGCTGGTATCCTACTCTGGGGTAACTGTGCAGATATTAATGCCATATTTGCCTTACAAAAACGTGCCGTACGAGCCATTTATAAATTAGGCCCTCGAGTTTCTCTCCGCTTCAAATTTAAAGAGATAAATATTCTGACTGTATCTACACAATATATATACGAAAATTTAATTTATGTTCAAAGAAATTTAGCAAAGTTTCCTAAACTGAGTGATGTTCATTCGGTAAATACCAGAAACAAACTTAATCTTTGTGTTCACGTCACTCGTCTCCACAGAGTAGGCAACTCGTTCATGGGACAATGTATGCGCTTTTACAATAAACTCCCTATTGCTATTAGAAATTTGCCATTACGGAAATTTAAGAATACCATTAAATCTAAGTTATCCGCAAAGGGGTATTTTACCATAGCAGAATATATTGATGATCAAACCGCCTGGGATTGAGCTGCCCATTCTGCATATGCTGTTTATTTTGAATGTTTAAATTGATGTTGATGTGACGATAATTTATAGTTAAATTTACATAATATATTTAAAAAAAATATTTTAATTTGTTGCTATTGTTGACATTTTTTAAATTATTGTAGTTGTGACATAATTGTAATTATCGCTTTTATATATGTCTTTTGCATTTAAGAATATTGTCTGGACTTTAAAAGAGACTGTGATCCCTGAGTTTGTTTCGTCCTTTCTTCTCAGGGCTAGTCCAGTTAGGAAAGGCCGAACTCATCTGCTCAAAAAAAAAAAGTGTAACTTGCAAAAGTGTTCATGTAACCTAATTGCAGAATAAATGATTTGATTTGATTTGATTGATTTGAGCTTTTTTTACGTATGGAAACCCTTACGGGACTTTGCGGTAAACCGATTTTAATGATTCTATTTTAATTGAAAGTTCGTGCCTCCCATGATAAAGAAAACAGGATCTGATAATATGATCCTGGAGAAATCGGAGAAACTCCTCAAATATCATAGGCATACCTGTCGCGATTTGGATAATCGGAATAGTTTTTCTTTGAATTCGTTTTTTTTTTGTTAAAATGGTTACAAACATTGCGATGAATACGAAGCTATGGCACAATAACTTCTATCAACAACCTTGTACAACTTCTATACTAATCAACATTAAAACCATTATTGATGTAGTTACAATGTGTATGTTAATATAAAAGTGCTATTAATATAATGTGAATAATTAACATTACTAATTTGGTTCGCAGTCGTTAGTACAAACTTGTGTAATCATAAATCCGTAACGTAACCAATGATGCCGAATATATACAAAAAATAATAGAATTGTGTTCAAATAGTTGGTTAATTAGAATCCACCCATTACAGTATAGACAAAAAGAATAATTTAAGATGGCTTAAAGAAACCAATTTTAGAATTATGAAACAGAACATATGAAAGAAAATAAATAAATAGATATTTCGGATATCTTACACACAACGCTATCTACTCCCAAACTAAGCAGAGCTTGTATTATGGGTACTAGACAACTGATATAAATACATAAACACACTTTTTTTTGGAAATTTGATGATTCAGCAGCCGCATACGCTAACCACTACACTAACGAGGCAGTCAATGCCCCAAGCATTCATATCAACCACTGTTATATAGCTTTTTCGAGGAAAATTCAAATGGATCAGAAGATTAGGAACATAATATGCATCAATATTAATTTGATTCTTTTTCTACATAACTCAATGTAAGCTATAAAAGGTACTCAGCCACTGCAGTATCGTTATAACTACCTCGTTGATCTAGTGGATAGCGTATGCGACTGCTAACCTCTTGGGTCTCGGGTTCAAATCCCGGATCGGGCCAAAAAATGTTTTTGGGTTTTTCTTAGGAAATTCCTAATAGCAGCCCAGAGTTTGGAAGTTTGGCGGTCATTCACGCCCATGCCTCGGAAAGCCGTCGGTCCCGGTTGTCATGAACATATATGGCAATCGTCATTGGGAAGTCAGTGCCTTCAAATATACTGACAACTAGTTCAATCTTCGAATTTCAGTTAGGGTTGCGGAGGTCCGATGCCAGTCGCTTCGTGGAAAAACTGAAATTCAGGTAAAACCGGTTGAACTAGTAGCCGACTCCAAATAAACTTAGGAGTAAAAGCTCGGAAGATGATATTATCGCGTATCGTAATCAAGAATTAAATGTCTATTTTCAGACGTAACCTGTCCGCACCTGGCGCTGTCACTGGCGACTGGGACCACTGCATGACATTCGATACTAACTGGAGCGAAGTATTAGACACGCTAACACCACCAGCAGTAGGAACACCGACTATACCATGCCAGCATGGGTGGGAGTTCGAACTCAGCGATATTCCGTATCAAACTGTTACGTCAGAGGTGAGTGCAACTACTTCAAATCAACCCATCGAGGTCCACTGTTGAACGAAAGTATTCACCAAGAAAAGATGGTTTTATTTACTTATTAATCTAAAAATTAAATTCATGATTTTTTTGATCGCATTTTTCTAAATGCAACTACAGTGAATAGAACATTATGGAACGTCAAATGACGCGCTTTACGTCGCTTTCCATCTGTCCGTCCATCCGTAGATGTGATACAATAGAGATATTGCTTTTAAATCCACCTAACATTATGGGTGACCTCGGAACCCTATTCTATGAGTGGCCTGACACGCACTTGTCCAATTTTTAATTTTCTTGCTATGTTCCTGTGCTATATTTTTCTAATATATAATATTATTAAAATTTGATGACCTGATCTTGCAAGATAGGTAAGTAATACAGATCACGAAAAAAAATCACATTTCCAAAAACTTTGACAATCACTTGTGTTTATAATGGATAATGACTCTGACTTTAAGAAGTTGAGCTTGTCGGACGGACAAAGTTCATTCCTCTCCCTCTTTGGGTATCTTGAAATGTATAATATATATTGCAGAGAGAATGGGTGTGTGATAATGCTAAAAACGTGCCGACTGCTGCGTCGATGTTTTTCGTGGGATCCGTGGTAGGAAGTGTCATCTTCGGATGGGTGGCCGATCGATTTGGCAGAGTACCTGCTTTAGTAGGTGAGTTGCATTATCGCTATCATCTTATACTCTGTAAAAATATTAACAATGCTCTGATTTATTTCATCTGTAATTCAACAATCTCTATTTATCTTTTTTTTTCGTTGTATAAAAAATTAATATAAGAAAATATATGTACTGTTAGAAATACGTCATGTTTATTTCATGTTATTTTTAATGTAAATACGAACACCAACGAAATACGTCAGTGTGAAAGCTGTAATTTTTAGTTTGGTCTTTTGTGTGAGAGTAGTACTGACCGGTTGAGCCGAACCATTCGTGCTGAAATCAGCGTAACTCGACTACTACATGAATAATACGAAAATATCCATAATATGACTATATAGAAAGGAAATAAGATTGTAATTTAAGTTTATCGACTTTGTTTACATCATTAATATTCTAAAATATAATCTTTAGATACACTATCTAAGAAATTGCGTATGCTGCTTCTTTCAGTGACAAATTTACTGGGCGGTATTGGTGGTGTCGCTACTACATTCACCAGCGGTGTGTGGGACTTCATCTTCTGCCGATTCCTCGTTGGCTTGTCGTTTGACAATTGCTTTATGATGCTGTATATAATGGGTTAGTTTTTTTTTTTATTTGTATACATCTGAATATCGGTTGTTTTATCACCATCAACATTAGCGTCCGTCAATGTACATGTGCTGATAGATTAAGAATAGTAAGTGTCCCCTGTTCATCCCATGGGTGTCGCATGAGCTGACTAAAAGTGTAAACTTCTAGATAATATATCTGAGAAGAGAAGCAAAACTTTTCGTAAAACTGTCTTTTTATATAAAACTGCCTTTTTGGTCTAGTGGTTAGCGTATGCGGCTGCTGATCAAGAGACCAAATATTTGTGTAATCCGCAAATATTTGTTTCGGAGTTTGAGTGTTATCTATGTATAATATGTATGTATTTTCAAAAAAAGTATGTTTATGTATTTATATCAGTTTTCTAGTACTCATAAATACTCATAATACAAGCTCTGCTTAGTTTGGGACTAAATAACGTTGTTCATAAGATGTTCAAAATTTATATATTTCATTTATTTATTTATTACGGAGTTAATGGTGATGATAAAAAACAGCGTCAATATAAATTCCGATGATGTTGTCAGTTAATCTCTTATCAAAGTGTACTGAGAAAATAATACATTTATAATATGTTACGTTTCAATGAGTGATACTACTATAGACGCTTTTACTTTATTTTCAGTATTGGAATATGTGGGACCTGAATATCGGACGTTAGTGGCGAACTTAATCTTGGCGCTGTCATTCGGAGTAGCCTCCGTAGCAATGCCCTGGATGGCGTACTTTATCGCAGACTGGCGTGTGCTAGTGTGGGTGACTTCTCTACCAATGTTCCTCGTGTTATTAGCGCCGTGGCTCATCCCTGAGAGCATTAGGTGAGTTTAATTGTATAACATAATCTTACGAATTTACCACGACTTAGTTCGGCCTCGATTTTTAACCCAAGGTTGTAGTTCACCTATAATATGTGTATTTAGAAATAATAAATATTTCGGACACCTTACAGACAACATCGTCTAGACCCAAACTAAGCAGAGCTTGTATTATGGGTACTAAACAACTGATATAAATGAACTTCGACACTACTAATCTCACTAATTTTTTGACTTTTTTCAAATTTGTGTTTCGCTGGCATGCGATATAAATAGGCAAAAATAAGAATCATGCTTAGATCAATAAGAGCTGAACATGGTTGAAAAGAGATGTAACCAAAGCTATCTGAGTAAGCTAGTATTTGTTTTAATTACAGATGGTTGATGAGCAGAGGTCGCATTAACGAAGCTGTTGAAATTCTCAAGAAGTTTGAGAGGATCAATGGAAACAACATTCCAGAACACGTTCTTGAAGAATTTGTTGTAAGTGTATGTTTAGAATAAATTCAATATCTTCCTAGCCTTTAATATAATTATAAGTTTATATATTAAAGGCTAGGAATAGGAATGTTTATTTAGTCTTTGATGAATGTGAGACCAGAGGCCCAATCATTCTGCAAAGTTATCTGGCAATGGTCACCATTCTGCATTGCCTGTCCTCACAATGAGGATAGTGATCCCTACTTTTGACTTCTACTCATGCTTTCCATCAGGTAGAGTCACTTTGGTAGGTTTAAATTTAAAAAAGCGGCCAAGTGCGAGTCGGTCTCGCCCATGAAGGGTTCCGTGGCAGCAAGTAAAATCATAATATATAAAAGTTTTTGTAGTTCGTTGTAACTTTTATCGATGTTTTAATAATAGTGTTTTGATTGAAAGAAATGTAAATTGTGGTTTATGATTTATGACGTACTTACCAATTTTCGTTGGAAGTTTGCATGGTAATGTACTTCATATTTTTTTTAGTTTTATAATTCTCTTATTTTAGAAGTTACAGGGGGGGGGACACATTTTACCACTTTGGAAGTGTCTCTCGCGCAAACTATTCAGTTTAGAAAAAAATGATATTAGAAACCTCAATATCATTTTTGAAGACCTATCCATAAATTTTATGGATAGGTCTTCAAAAATGTTTCTCACCATTAACAATAATAACCGCAGGTAACACCGTGGGACTCATCTAGTATGAAATATAGTAAGAAAAATAAAAAATGTTATTATTATTTACAGATAGTCGCGAATAAAGGTAATTTAGAGGAGAAGCAAAACTTCTTCCACATTTTCAAGAGTCCACCACTGCGTAAGGCGCTGTTCAGCCTGATGATCCTGTTCATGGGAGGTGCTATCGTGTTCGACGGGCTGGTGCGTCTCTCCGACACCCTTGGGATGGATTTCTTCGTCGTTTTCACCTTCATTGAGCTGTCTGAACTGGTTTCTATACTGGTCGTTGCTGTACTTCTCGACAGGTAAGAAACACACATACCTAAAAATACAATATCCCTACTAGTATTATAAATGCGAAAGAAACTCTGTCTGCCTGTCTGTTACGCTTTCATGCCTAAACCATTGAACCGATTTTGATGAAATTTCGTATGAAGATAGAACTGAACTTGGCAAAGGACATTGGATACTTTTTATCGCGAAAATGAAGGTAGAAGGGTTTGAAATAGGGGACGAAAGTTTGTGTCGAAGTTCTTTATTATCAAACATAAAATCGTGTAAGATTATTTAATCTACCCTTACCGTGTCGCGCGATATAAACGAATTCCACGCGGGCGAAGCCGCGGGCGGAAAGCTAGTAAACAAATAAATTAAATTTAAGTGTTTTATTGAATGCAAGTTAAAGTATATACGGTACTTACATCAAAAAGGCAATTTTTATTTTTTTTGTCTCTGTTTGTTTGTTCCTGGTAATCGCCGGAACGGGTATACCGATTGTGATGGGACTTTCACTAACCGGTAGCTGATGACCTAAGGAGTAACTTAGGCTAATTATTTTTAGATTATCTTCGCTCCGCGGTGTTGTTCTGATTTATAACAAAAAAAATTTTGTAGCAAGTTGCAAGTAACGTATAAACTTTCATATGCATTTAATAAATAAAAATCGGCCAAGTGCGTGTCAGGCCACGCATAGGAAAGGGTTCCTCAGTCACCCATAATGGTACGTGGATTAGAAATCGTATCCAATGGATAATTGTTATGTTTACGTATTAATGCGTTGATTTTGTATGACTTTTCCAAGTAAGCGCATTGTAAAAGTTAAGCCTCTATAACTCCTGAACTGACAAAGTCATCTAATTTGTTATAGTTTTCATTTAAAGTTCATTATATGGACCACTATCACAAATTTTTCGGCGGGCGGGACGGCCTGTTTTTACAAAAAAGTGGCCTTTAAAGTGGAATTTCTCTCAAACGGATACCTAAATCAAAAAATCGTCTTAACAATCCATTAATGTTTTTAAAAGACCTATATAATGATACCCTAAATGATGGGGTAACCACAAGAAAAAAAAAAAACCCCACTTTACGTGTAGGGGAGGTACCCTAAATAAAAATATATTTCATAATTTTATTGTAGCACTTTGTCGACGTAATTACAATACATATTCATGCAAAGTTTTTTTTTTTTTTTTTTTTTTTTATACATAAGCCATCCAAAGTGACTCTACCCTGCCTGATGGAAAGCATGAGCAGAATCCAAGAGTGGGGGCCACCACACTTGCTGCGAATGCAGACAATAATGTATGGCGGCCCACACTATGGCGGCTTAGTGAGATGCTTTTTCACGCCCCGCTTAAAGGACCCGGGATCGTAGTGGGAAGGAAACACGTGAGCTGGTAGTGAGTTCCAGTCTTTGACTGCTCGGCATAGGAAAGAAGAGCCGAACCGTTTTGTTCTGGTGCGTATTTCTTCCACTTTAAAGCGGTGACTTCTGAGTCCAGCACGTGTTGTCCTGTAAAGGAAGGGAGAGGAAGGGATCAGTTGGAAGAGCTCTTCAGAACACTCTCCATGGTAAAGGCGATAGAGGACCGCCATAGAGGCGATGTTTCTCCGTAACTGCAGAGGCTCAAGGAACTCGGTGGTTTCGGGACTATTTATAATGCGGACTGCTCGCCGCTGCAACCGGTCGAGAGCGTCAAGCAAGTACTGCGCAGATCCATCGCAGAGGTGAGAACAATACTCCACGCAGGAACGAACTTGGGTCTTGTAGAGAAGACACAGATGCTCCGGCGTGAAGAACCGTCTCACCTTGTTGAGTACACCTAGCTTCCGCGAGGCCGCCTTGGTGACGCTCTCAATGTACTCCCGTCGGTTGAGATCCCGGCAAACATCCATGCCCAGGATACCGAGCTTGTCCTGTAGTGGCAGTTGAGTGTTCTGAAAAGTGGGGAGAGGAAGGAATGGAGACTTTTTCGTAGTGAGCGCGCACACCTGTGTTTTCTTGGCGTTGAACTCGACCAAATTCTCTTCACCCCATTGGGAAATACGGCTCAGAACCAGGTCGAGCTCAGCGACAAGTTCCCTTCGCTTTTCCTCGATATCCGCCGCCTTAGCAGTAGGGTTTCCAAAATATCGACCATGGACTGTGCTGTCGTCTGCATAGCAATGTATGTTGCCGAGGGCTAACATGTCATTGATGTGCAGAAGAAACAGTGTAGGCGACAAGACGGAGCCCTGAGGTACACCAGCATTTATCTGCTGAAAGTTGGAGGCCGCGCCGTCGCAAAGGACTCTAATGCGGCGCTGGTGCAGAAAAGCGGCAATCCAGCTGCAGAGTTTAGGAGGCAGTCCGAATGCCGGAAGCTTGGAGAGAAGCGAACGGTGCCAGACCCTATCGAACGCCTTGGCCATATCGAGACTGATGGCCAGAGACTCCCCATGCCTATCCATAGCCTCACCCCAAAGGTGTGTCATGCACGCTAGAAGATCACCTGTGGATCGGTTCGGTCTGAAGCCATATTGCCGATCATTTAATAATGAGTGATCCTCTAGGTAACGGACTAATTGGCTGTTGATAATCCGCTCAAACACCTTGCATAGAATGGAGGTGACAGCTATAGGTCGGTAATTGGCCGGGTTGGAGCGGTCGCCTTTCTTAGGGATAGGTTGAACATTCGCCTCTCTCCAGACCTCCGGGACAGTTCCTGAGGAATATGATAAGCGGTATAGGCGCGTCAATACAGGAGACAACTCCGGTGCACAGTTTTTTAGTACTATCGCCGGAATACCGTCAGGTCCAGTTTCATCTTTCTAGCACTTACTGTTTGGACGATAAGTCGAGGACGGACGGACGGACGGAAGGACAGACGGACATGACATATCTATAAGGGTTCGAAGTCATAAACTTCGGAACCCTAAAAAGTTGTAGATCTTATAGTACCTACAACTTTGCCATTTAACTTTTTTCCTTGTAGTTTTGCCGGAAATCGAGATAAACCGTTTTTTACCCTTTGTTGTATATATTTAGCCATCCAATCTGACTCTACCCTGCCTGATGGAAAGCATTAGCAGAATCCAAGAGTCGGGGCTATCACACTTGCTGCGAATGCGGACAATAATGTATGGCGGCCCACACTATGGCGGCTTAGTGAGATGCTTTTTCACGCCCCGAAAACCTCCCCCCCCCCCTACCCCTTCCCGACCTCAGATCGCCCGTAAATTATTTTTCCTTTCATTTTTATAATATTCTCCTCCTTTTCCAATGGGTTTCATCCTACTATAATTTTATTTGTTTTCAAAAATTATCTACTCTGGTCTACTGGTCTATATGTCATTTACAAACTATCATTATGGTTGCCATGCAAGTGTTATTCCTAGCAACCTGTGAAGTTTTGACAGGAGGTAAACAGTGATACATTTTGACATCTTTGATTTATGTATTTTTATAATCACCTAGCTTTGGTCTTTGTATCTCGATTATTGCAGTAAAAAGTAGTCTATGTCCTTTCCTAAGTTCAGTTCTATCATCGTACCGAATTTCATCAAAATCGGTACAGTGGTTTAGGCGTGAAAGCGTAACAGACAAACAGACAGAGGTACTTTCGCATTTATAATATTAAGTAGGGATTAAAAAAAAAACTACTCACTAGATCTCGTTCAAACCAATTTTCGTTGGTAGTTTGCATGTTAATGTACAACATATATTTCTTTTAGTTTTATCACTCTCTTATTTTAGAAGTTAGAGGGGGGGGGACACACATTTTTCCACTTTGGAAGTGTCTCTCGCGCAAACTATTCAGTTTAGAAAAAAATGATATTAGAAACCTCAACATCATTTTTGAACACCTATCCATAGATACCCCACACGTTTAGGTTTGATGAAAAAAAAATTTTTGAGTTTCAGTTCCAAGTATGGAGACCCCCAAAATGTATTGTTTTTTTTCTTTTTTTATGTAAAAATCTTAATGCGGTTCACAGAATACATCGACTGACCAAATTTCAACAGTATAGCTCTTATAGTTTCGGAAATAATTGGCTGTGACATACGGACGGACAGACAGACAGACAGACAGACAGACAGACAGACAGACAGACAGACAGACAGACTTGACGAATCTATAAGGGTTCCGTTTTTTGCCATTTGGCTACGGAACCCTAAAAACTGTTAATTTGATATTACTTATAGACACTTAATTTTATTTATTTGTTTAGATTTTAGTTCATAAAATAAATAATTATTTTGGACATGTAACACACAACATCATCTAGTCCCAAACGACCCAAACTATAGTCATCACAAAATAAGAAGCCCGTTTTGACATTTGTCATTTGACATGCCGCATGTAAGAAATTGAAAAATCAAATTCATAATCCTATTTAATTACTATGTTACCCATACACTATCACAACGCGTATCATAAATAAGCATCAAGTTTAACTTGATATTGAAAAATTGCACTCAAAAACACGAATTAATCGTATTAGTTACGCCACGATGACAAATGTCAAACCGGGCTTCTTATTTTGTGACGACTATAAGCAGAGCTTGTATTATGGGCATTAAACAACTAATATAAATGCATAAACATACTTTTTTGAATACACATACATATTATACATAGAAAAACACCCAGACTGCGAAACAAATATTTGTGAATCACACAAATATTTGGTCTGACCCGGGAATTGAACCCAAGTCCACTTGATCAGCAGCCGCATATGCTAACCACTGGACCTACAAGGCAATCAAAAATTAATGGTTGTATGTAATATCCTATATCATATTCTTTTCAGATTTGGCAGAAGAAAAGTTTGTGTCGGTCCGATGTACGCATCCGGTGTCTTCTTATTCATCGCTCTCTTCCTGCCTAAAGGTACGCCGTACGTATAAGGCTTTAACCATCTCCTGGGAGCTGACCCGAGCCTAGCAGTGGGACAATATAAGTTATTGTTGAAGATCTATATTTGGGTGTAATTTATTCATAATGTTCCCAAATAGAGTAGAGCCACGGATCCAACGCAGGATAACACTTTGTGTGATTCACAATTTGTTGTTCTGAGTCTGGGTGTTCGTTGTGTCCGTTTCATGTATGTTTGTTAGGTCCCCCGCGATACAGGAATTTATATTAATAATGCGGGAGTTGTCTTTTAAAAACGATAAACGATTTCAGTACGAATGGACCGGCTCGACCGGGGTAGTAGGTACTACCCTCACATAGAAGACCAAACTAAAATGACAGCATTCGAGCTGTCGTTTTATGTTGGTGAGTGTGAGACCGGAGGCCCAATCATTTTGCATCAATTTCCCGGCCTCCGGAGGCCGATGCAAAAAAACTTCACGGGTTAGAGTGAGAGAAGAGGTGCCTAACTGCCGTAGCCGTATGCATGAGAGAAAGAGAAGCCAGATAAACTAGTGCGGTAACGCGTTATGTAACAAAGCTGTTAACCCTCCCTTAAGAAGTTATCACTTCAAAAATTGCCACTGCATTTTATTGTGTTTGTATATTACAGGCGTCCCGCAGACGGTGATTGAGATCGTCGCGCGTTTCTTCACGAACACGTGCTACACGTGCGTGATGCAATGGTGCACGGAGATCCTGCCCACGCCCTACCGCGCTACAGGCTGCTCCATCCTCCACATGTGTGCGTTCATCTCCACCATCTTTACACCTTTCATCGTATACTCGGTTAGTAATTATTTAACTTTCTCTCTTTTACCCGACTATGACAAAGCTGAAAGGAAGAGTAATATTTTTAACCGACTTAAAAAAAAGGAGGAAGTTCTCAATTTGTGGTTTTTTTTTATGTATGTTCAGCCGTCGTCGTTTATGAACCGATTTCAAAAATTATTTTTGCATTAGCATGAGCGTAGCTTACAGGAGGTCCCATCGTCACCATATCGAGCTCTGATGATAGGATCCTAAGGAAATCGAGGGAACTCCTCAAATATAATAGGCACACTTGTCGCAATTTGGGTACTCGGAATAGTTTTTCTTTGAAGTCGGTTTCTTTTTGTTAAAGTTATAATTAGGTATTATTGACATGTTCCAAATATTTATCATACTCATAAAAATAGTAGTATTTTTATAAATGGCTGTTTTATAATTTAACGAAATAACCGGCTCAGCCCGGGCAATACTACTACCCTTACATAGAAGACCTAAAAACTAAAATTACATCATTCCATCTATCGTGTTTTATTGGTGAGTGCGAGACTTGTGCCTCTAGCACAATGATGAAGAAGAAGTGTCGGCCAACAAGAAGCATTGTTTCGGTATAAAAAATAAAGACAGAACTGAAACGAAATATTTCCTGTATCACTTACAAATCAATCAATCAACAACCTCGGGTCTCCTAGCAGGAGAGGGTTAAGGCCAAACGTCACACACGTTACAAAAAACCCTTTAAAATATCTTTATTAATACTGAGTTCGGCTTCTTTACTTATTTTGCCAATATATCTTCTGTTACTAGCCATTTATTTGAAAGCAAACTATTATGTATAATATACTAATTGTGTGTGGTGACGGATTAAGAATACAAAGTGTCACCACCCCTATTCATTCCATGGGTGTCGTAAGAGGCGACTAAAGGAACAAAATAGGCCAAGAGAAGGAAAACTTGAAACAAACCCTTTACCAACCCGTCTGGCCAGCGTGGTATAGTAGGCCAAAACCTCCTTTCAAAGGAGAGGCCTATGTCCAGCAGTCGACTGATAAAGGCTGTTGATGATGTTGATGATCAACTAATTAAAGTTCACCTTGGATTTACAGGAGCGTTATTGGAGCATGTTGCCAATATTAATTTTTACTATGGTGACCTTCATGACGGCGAGTGTCGGTCTGATGTTGCCCGAGACTAGAGGCCTGCCCATGCCCCAGACTATTGCTGATGGGGAAAAGAATATCAGAGAGCAATCTTTATGCGGGTTTGTATTTTTTTAACTCTACTATGTTTGGCTTATGTTTTTATGTATGTATGTGATACTAAGAACTCCGTTATAAATATTTACTAGATTTCACCCGCGACTCAGCCCGCGTGTATCTCGATTATTGCAGTAAAATGAAGCCTATGTGTGTATGATATACATATAAGCTATATTACTGTAAAGTTTCATCCAAATCCGTTCAGTAGTTTTTGCGTGAAAGAGCAACTAACATACATACTCACAAACTTTTGCGTTTTTAGGGTTCCGAAGTTCATCACTTCGAACCCTTATAGATTCGTCATGTCCGTCTGTCCGTCCGTCCGTCCGTCCGTCCGTCCGTCCGTCCGTCCGTCCGTCCGTCCTCGACTTACCGTCCAAACGGTAAGTGCTAGAGAGATGAAACTTTGCATGAATATGTATTGTAATTACGCCGACAAAGTGCTACAATAAAATTATGAAAAATATTTTTATTTGGGGTACCTCCCCTACACGTAACGTGGGGATGTTTTTTTTTTCTTGCGGCTACCCTATCATGTGGGGTATCATTAGATAGGTCTTTTAAAAACAATAAAGGGTTTCTAAGACGATTTTTTGATTTAGGTATTCGTTTGCGAGAAATTTTACTTTAAAGGCCACTTTTTTGTAAAAACAGGGCGTCCCCCCCCTCTAAAAGCTAAACGGCTGGCTCAAAAATTCTGGGAAAATTCGTGATAGTGGTCCATATAATGAACTTTAAAGGAAAACTATAATGGATCAGATAACTTTGTTGGTTCAGGAGTTATAGAGGCTTAACTGTTACAACTTTTACAATTGTCAGTACATTTATGAAAACATAATGTATGTTCGAAAAAATTAACATCTCTTCAATCAAAGATGTGATAGACATGGGTATAATACTAGGAATAAAGATAAATTAATTCAACCACGTTTTAGACTCTTAAAAGTTCATACATCTTTTTTTTTTGGAAGAAAAAATTACATCTTTTATGGGGTACTGTATTAAATTTTATAATAAAATATCTAAAAACATACTAGATTTAACAGAGAAACGTTTAAAAAATGTTGTTAAGCGCACACTATGTAAGCAAGCTTATTACAAATCAGAGGATTACATTGCCGACAAGAATGCTTCGCTTAATGCTGGTCCTGCTCCACATGATTAATTCTCAAATTATTTAGAAGTTAGTTTGAAGTTAGTTTGTATTTCTGACATATGTTAATTTTATCTTAATGATTGACATCTTATATTTTTCTTTCTTTTTTTTTGACATTGGATAACCATATTTCTGACATGTACGTATTATTGATATTTTAATTGTATCTTGTTGTTTGACATTTCTATTATTATTATTATTTTTTGTTATTAACATTATTGCATAATAAGTTACTTTTTATTGACATGTTCCAAATATTTATCGCACTCTTAGAGAGTAGCATATTTATAAATAGTTTTATTATTGTATAACTGCGAACATTTTGAATTGTACATGTGAGCACTTTGTAGTCACTAGTAGCATAAGTTTGTTTGTTGACTGGAGGTTGTGAGTATGTCATGCTCACTCAAAAGCCCTGCTGGCGGTGGCGTGTGTAGTAGGTCGTTCGGCTCCCTACGATATGGTTGAACTGGGCGATGGCTGGTGCATAGGTCATGCTCGTAATACGGGCGCCGCCAGTCGGGGCTGGTCATTTCACAACTTATATTTATTGTTTAATTATTTATGGACAATCCTGTGTAAATATCAGCATCGTTACATTGTCCTTACATTTAATAAAATGCCTCAAATAATGTAACCAAAAATTGTAAAAACAATGTTGGAAAAGAGTGTTCATGGAGTTTCTTGTCTGTTCTTCTCCATAGGATCTACGAATTGGAACAGACGATTAGCTTCACGACTGACTACTGACTGACTACTTGACGTTTCAAAAGTGCCGTTGTATGGTTTATTTGAAATAAAATGGTTTGATTTGATTTGAAAAAAAAATGCGCTTACTTAGAAAATGTCATACAAAATTAACGCAGTAATACGTAAACAGAACAATTATCCATTGGATACGATTTCCAATCCACGTACCATTATGGGTGACTGAGGAACCCTTTCCTGTGCGTGGCCTGACACGCACTTGGCCGTTTTTACTACCTATTAGTAGGATATTTGAGAGGGTATGCTTCCCATTTAGTCTCTTTTATTTTTTAGTTTTCATTAAAATAATTCATAAGTCCGTATAATAATGGTTCTGTCTAAAACATTAGGGCGTAACGATTATCTTCTGTCCGTGTGGTGACGGATTAAGAGTACAGAGTGTCACCACCTCTATTCATCCCGCGGGTGTCGTAAAAGGCGACTAAGGGATAAACTACGCAAGACAACATCAAAGAGAAGGAAAACTTGAAACCAACCCTATACCAACCCGTCTGGCCAGCGTGGTATAGTAGGCCAAAACCTCCTTTCTAAGGAGAGGCTTATGTCTAGCAGTGGACTGTTGAAGCCTGTTGATGATGATTATCTTCAAAAAAAATTTATTTTTGAAGTTAATTAAGAGATACAAACTAATGACAGGTTACGACTAGAGAATGCAAATCTCGGATTGTAATGTTTGTAATTGTCAATAATTCCAAAGCTTAATAAATTGTGAATTTATTTTTAGAACAAGGAAATTAACTTTGTTAAGCCTGGGAATTCCTTTTTTTTATATAGAAATTTCGGAATTGTTTGGTCAATCCTGGGATTGTAATCCCGGAGAAAAAATGGTCCGGGAACTCGGTATCCCAGTATCTCAGTATCCCTCTAGTTACGACATTCTTAAACTAAAAAAAATATCTCGGCAAGAACAAGTTACACTTCTAATCGTACAACGCACAACGAAAGTTATATCAGTATTTTACGTACTTTCTTTTCACGTTATGTAGTCAGATTACGATTATTTTCCAGTTTCAGTGGCCCTATTTAAATATCAATTCCTTTAGCATTTACATAACGCGTATATTAATATAAACAAGCAATATCTACCTTAATGTAATTTGTATGGCATATTGATCATTATTATATTTTGCTTTCAGGAAACCAGAATCAGATGATTTGATTGTGTAAATAACCATTTACACTAAGGAAACATTGGAAACCACTTCTAAGTGGTCATCATCCTTAACAACTTTTCAAAGACCACTGCTGGACAGAGTCCTCTCCTGTTCTGGCAAACGGGTGATATCTGAATCTCTTCAATTTTTGTTTCTATTTTTATCTCATTCTAAGAATTAAGAAAGGACTGAGAATTACTTAGAGTGTTAGTGAGTTTGCTTGCTCGATTTCTTCTCACAACTCTTTGGAATTGAATGGATAAAGAAACTCTGCTTCCCTAGCCAAGAACAGAAAAATAGAATGAAGAATATAGTAGAAAACGAAAACTGCAACTTAGTAAGGGGGCTGGTAGAGGCAGTGTTATCTACTAACCCGACTGTGCCAGAAGAAAGTTCATGTTTTTAAGAGTTTTTTTATTTATTTGCTCGCTCTTTAACGCTCTTTTAATATTGGCCTATAATATGTTGGCCTTATTGTCACGGGATATCAAAATAGACGGTTTATTAATATTAAGAACTAACTGTGTAACATGGACTACTTTTTAGGGTTTCGTAGCCAAATGGCAAAAAACGGAACCCTTATAGATTCGTCATGTCTGTCTGTCTGTCCGTCCGTATGTCACAGACACTTTTTTCCGAAACCATAAGAGCTATACTTTTGAAACTTGGTGAGTAAATGTAATCTGTGAACCGCATTAAGATTTTCACATAAAAACAGAAAAAAAACAATACACTTTGGGGTCCCCATACTTGGAACTAAAACTCAAAAAAATTTTTTCATCAAACCCATATGTGTATCTATGGATAGATATTCAAAAATGATGTTGAGGTTTCTAATGTCATTTTTTTCTAAACTGAATAGTTTGCGCGAGAGATACTTCCAAAGTGGAAAAATGTGTGGCCCCCCCTGTAACTTCTAAAATAAGAGAGTTATAAAACTAAAAAAAATATATGTTGTACATTACTATGCAAACTACCATAGGAAATTGGTTTGAATGAGATCTAGTAAGTACTTTTTTTTTAATACGTCATAAATCGTAAACTGCAATTTGCCTTTCATTTAATCAATACACTGTTATTAAAACATCGATCAAAGTTACAACGAGCTACAAAAACTTTTATACGATGCTACTTATTGATACAGAACCCGTCATGGGCGAGTCCGACTCGCACTTGGCCGCTTTTTTAGAATACAAAGTGGTCCATGTTATTCCAGACTGAACCTACTCTGTCTCTGCCAAATCCGTTCAGCAGTTTTGGAATTTATTCCTTATGAAACGATTGTCGTATTGAGCCTACGACAGTGGACAGCGTACTTAGAAGCGCAAGGGCTACGATTTCGTGTGCAAATTCCTAGTGGGGTCTGCCCCCAGTTTAGTTCGTAGATGGTAGCGCTGGCGTCGCTCCCTATTCGCTTTGCAATGCATAAGAGGGAGAAAACTGTCGCAGCGCGACTGCCACGCCGCCAAGCGGCAATTTCGTTCGCAGAAGGTTTGTCTACAGAGCACCCATAAGAACTGAGCTTCTATGTACGCCTGCGGTATGAAAACTTTATGAGGAGTATAATCGACCGTTAACTAAAATTGAGCTTATTGTGCCATCACGTTCCTTTGCGCTTTGCGCATGTAAAATTTTGTTTTCCTATTAGAATATAATTTTATGTAATTATTATTTTATTAATTTTAAGGTTTTTAGTTTTTAGGTTCATTGTTCATGTATATTTATCTTTATTAAACCATTAATACCTATACTGAATATTACTACAGAATTTCAAATTGACCTCTCATAAAATAATAAAGTATTCTATGTAAAAAAAAAAAATATGTAATTATAACACGTAATATGAATATCATTGTTATAGTTATAAAATTGCCAAGCATTCATAAATCTATTAGGTAGTTGTTTCTTGGATTTTGTGAAGATTATTACCAGTTACCTATTGTAATATTAACTGTGTGTATAAGTCATTTTAATAATAAAATTTAAAAAGAAAAGCCATTGACATTCGAAATCTGAAACATGTGTTATGCTTTGAATAAAACGTATGGCGGTGAGATTAATTATAAGTAATTATAACACATAATATGAATGTCATTGTTATAGTTATAAAATTGCCAAGAATTCATACATCTATTACTTTATTTCTATTAGAATTTTCTTGTTTTTTTGTGAAGATTTTTACGAGTTACCTACTGTAATAATAACTGTGTGTTTAAGTCATTTTAATAATAAAATTTAAAAAGAAAAGACATTGACATTCGAAATCTGAAATATGAGTTAGGCTTTGAATAAAACGTAAGGCGAATATATGAGATTTGAAAAAATGTTGCATTTAAAAAGCATTTTATGTGATGATATTAAGGTTATATTTTATAATATGACAAGGACCAGTTTCATAATGAAGCGGTCCTTGTTCTAGTAATTTTAAGTTATGAATATGTCAACCTACTCATTAAATTACCTACAACAACTAAATTAGTGTATTATTTTTAAACTCCAAGTTCATCCGCTATATTATTATTCACCTACCTATATGATTTTTGTACAGATAATATAATCTGATACTTGTTGCAGTATTGAGTCAAGTGATTGTGTATATTTTTACAATGAAACAAATGTGGCGCCCTCTAGCGGTTATAAGGTACTGTGTTAAGAAACAAATTTGAGAGATAAATATGCCGTGTTATGTATCATTGTAAAGGGCATTTCTTGTATATTTGTCCGCCGTAATTGATAAAAGCTGTAGTCACACGTTAAATGGAAACGTACCATAACACTTTAACAACGCGTGACTACGGCTTTTCAAACTAATAAATAAATATTTAGGACAATAACTAAAATAAATATTTTTGGACATTTAACACACAACATCATCTTGTCCGAAACTAAGCAGAGCTTGTGCTATGGGTACTGGACAACTGATATAAATACATACACATACTTTTTAGAAAACACCCAAACTCCGAAACAAATATTTGCACATCATACAAACTTTTGGTCCGACCCGGGAATCGAACCCGAGACCTCTTGATCAGCAGCCGCATACGTTAACCACTAGATCAACAAGGCAGTCTTTCTGTACACTTTGAATATTATTTATCTCTGTACACTGATAATTTTATTGTGTTGATATCTTTCCTCTTCAGTAACTTTGGTGAATCCAGCTTCCTAAAAATCAAATCTCATTTTTTCAACGTCTTTTTTTGTCGTAGTTGAGTTTTAGTTTTTACTTTTCTTTATTTTTATTTAACCGATTTCTCGTTGAAGCGCTCTTCGCCAAGTTGCTCAAAGGGATTAGAAATATTTACCGAGGGTAAGCACTGACGGTGCGGTCAGTACCTGGATGGGTGACCGTTAGTGGCTTAATCCCATAAGCGTTTTGGACTGCTTCGGTGGCGCTGTGCTAGCGTAAGCGACTGCTGTACTTAGGATTTCGGGTTTAATTTGTAAGATCTGCAAAAAAATTATTTCGGAGTTTGTGTATTGTATGTTTATGTATGTATTTACGAAAAATAAGTATGCATGTATTTATATCAGTTGACTAGTACCCACAGTACAAGCCCTGCTTAATTTGACATTAGATGCCGTTGAGTGTAAGATGCCAAAAAAAAATTAAAAATAATAATTTAGGAACTAAATGCTTGTATTCTTACGTCCTTACTAGATCAATACACAAATTTAAAGGAAAATCCTAAATATACTGCCTAATTTCCTGTTTACTCACACGTATTACAACAAGTAAAAAACTCAAATTTTGAGAAATAATTTAATAAAATATTGACAAATAAAAACAAGTCACATCAAAATTGCTGATATTTTATAAAAATGCAAAATACTCTATGACTTTCTAATAAATCATTTACCAAAGTATCAATTATATCCCTTCGAAGCTACTCATACTGCAATACAACACACAAAATCGTTAACTAAAGCATACAAAAATTTCAATTTCTTTTAAGTAGAAGTCCATATATTATTAAATTTTGTTATAATGTGCACGGAATGAGGGCTACCGCGAGTATTTTCAGCGCCAGAGGCGCTGGTGTACATTAAGGTCTGAAATGTCAAATTAATTATTTCTGTAGGCGAGTTTATTTTCGAATGAAAATTAACTCTCTAATTATGTACATTAATTATTAAATTTACAAATTACGGTTGTATGTGCTTAAAAGCAGAGTTGAGAAAAAGAGATGCAAAATGAAGCGGTGAAACTTTGACAGTTAAGATCTCAATCTATACTGGCGCTCTCTGGCGACCATTAAAACGGTGGCCCTCATTAGAAACGTTATCATATAATCGCGCATTATAGCTTCTATAGAAATCGAAGACAAGACAAGACAAGAACAATTTTACTTTAATAAATGTAATATTAGATGAAAATAAACTTAGTGTCTGACTAAACATAAGGCAGATACATAAATAGTTGAAACGAATACGCCAAGTTTCGAATTTTAAATATTTATTATGCATTACAATGATACTTTTTTTTCTCTTATATTATTGACCGATATGCAACTTTTTTTTTTTCTAAATGAGCTGTGATATTGGCAGAGTTGCCAATGTCAACAATTCTTCCAATTGTGCTATAGTTATTACACTGAAAAACTTTAGGTGCAACAGATACGGATTTACTTAAACAAATAATTTGCAGCCTTTTAAAATATCAACATAATAGTTTGTCCAGATAAATTAGATTTTATAATTAACATGTTAAAAAAATACGACTCATATAAATAAATTTTATACCTGGTAACACTGATGTGCTACAAAGTGTATGCAAGTACAACCTCTGCTCTACAAAGGTCACAGATCATATAAAATTATAGTGAAAAGCATTTAAAATATAATAATATGTAATGTTCTTATTTTATACTAATTGTATATTATTTTTATTGCACTATGACTAGCTTTCTAAAGTGTCTTAATACATAGAATTAAGATCAATTGCCATTGAATTTAAATATTACAAGATCAATCATACGTGCAAAGCGTATACGTATACGTACGCAATTATTTTAAATAGTTGCTGGTGTTGTAAACATAAGCCAACAGCCCTAGTGCAAATTGCTTTAGTCGTTGTGATAAGTGCAGATTTTAGTGCAGGCCAATCACAAACACAGTGGAATAGATGCGAGTTTATCGCACTTGTTAAAAGTACTTTGATACTGACTTTGAAAGGAGTTTAAATATAATTTTTGTAGTTTTCTAATTATTTGGTATTCAAATAGTATAATAATGGTGAATCTATGCAGTATAATTTTGTATGCGTCTATAAAATATCACACTCTAAGAACAATATAAAAAAATTAATAACATTGATAGTTTTCAAGTTAAAAACTGCCTCGTTGGTCTAGTGGTTAGCGTATGCGACTGCTAATCAAGAGGTCTCGGGTTCAAATCCCGGGTCGGGCCAAAAAGTGTTTTTGGGATTTTCCTAGGAAATTCCTAATAACTGCCCGGAGTTTGGAAGTTTGGCGGTGATTCAAGCCCGTGCCTCGGAGAGCACGTAAAGCCGTCGGTCCCGGTTGTCATGAACATCTATGGCAATCGTTATTGGGAAGTCAGTGCCCTCAAATATACTGACAACTAGTTCAATCTTCGAATTTCAGTTCTCCCTTAGGGTTGCGGAGGTCCGATGCCAGTCGCTCCGTGGAAAAACTGAAATTCAGGTAAAACCGGTTGAACTAGTAGCCGACCCCAAATAAAATTGGGAATAATGGCTAGGAGTAAAGTTTTCAAGTTAAAATCTGAAACTTGACAAAAACAATAAAGACGTGCTAATGTGCCATTTTGTTTTGTTCTATCCGTAAATTGTTTCTACTGTTCTTTGATTTTTATTTCGTTGTTCAAATCATTTCATTTGACATTTTAACTTGGAGTGTAGTCAATCTTTGGTTACTCAAATACCCTAATAATTTACTATACTTTAGTAGTTCAGGAGTCACATAATGCTGTTTTAGACAATTGTTTTCCTTAGAAACACTCTATACAATACAAACTTATTGCCTATAATTTAAATTTTCCTATTAGTATTGCAGTCCATACATTCTATGGTAGGTATTTATCACTAGTATATTTAACAGAACAGTGTTACTTAGCGAAATACAAAATAAAGCCATTAAATTTTAAATAGAACATTATTTAGTGAGAAGAGATATTTTAAAATTATATTTAAATTATTTCTAATTTTGTGTAGATTTCTATGTATAATGTGAGACATTGCCATTTTCACATTCGTCCCCTAAATTTCAGGGGACACTTAGAGAGGTAACCCTTAGTGATATTTTAAACCTTTGTGGATACCTCAGTTCCTAGATTTATGGGCTACTTACATTATTGAGCTCCTAGTACGGATACGGTTTGAGAATTGGTGAAAATAGCTATTACAGACCTTAAAAAGTAAAGTTTGATCTCTGTGACAACTGTCATAATGACAGCTGCCATAGTGACAGCTGTCAAAAGACATTTTAGAATTTATATTTTTTATTTTTATTTTCATATTTTTTATGTTTTGCATTAAAGAAAATAGCACGTAAAGAAAGAAAAAAAACTATTTAGTTACTTCGTCGGTTTCATAGCCATCTGTCACAAAGGTCAAGCTATATCTTAGAGACTAGTCTTGTGTAGATATTAAATATATAATGAGTGAGTGAGAAATTTATATTCTTAATATTTATAAAGTAACTTTGGCTTTCATGTTTACTCAAAGTTTATATAGAATTACACTGACCACCTTGAATTTTTACCCGACAGCGTCTGAAAATGGGATATGTTGTTATAGCTCTCCTACCCTTCTACCCCACATCGTGTATCTTTAATTCTGTACTACAAGGATTTTGACTAGTTTACAAAAGGTCATAATATATTTTATATAATTCTCGTATCACTTAGACAGGAAAACAGCATAGTTGAATAGAGATACAGTCTAAGTTATGTGGGTCAGCTACTCCTCTATAAATATTAACTGAACTGTAGTGTATGTGTCACCGAGTTATTCATTCACTCGTTCACTGTGAGACAATGAGGTGTCACTAAGCCATTCGTTCACTCGTTCACTATGAATGAATGAGAAGGAAGCATTATGTCATCTCGAGAGTACATGCGGGTGATACAGTTCAGTCGATTGTTAGCGACGATAGCGAGTGGGCTCGTGCGACTATGAGCCGACAATATAGGAGGATATACTACATGAACCAAATCCCAAATTAGACTATTGTATATATTAGTATTGTACTCGCAACTTACTTCAAAGAAAGAGACAGAGCTCTACAATTCAACATTAAAAACGAATCTTTCACACTCACACAAGTCACAAAACTAACTTATTTTTTAATAAATACAAATTCGCAAACACAGTGTTCTTACTAGACAGCACTGGCACATAGAACGCTCTGAACACTTGATGGGACTTGTTCGCTTCGAGTATGGGCACACTGGCGATTATCTCCCATGATCGATCTTTGTGGTAGAATGGTTGCAGAGCGGTGGGGTTGCCAGCGTCTGAGTCTACGAGGTAATGGCATTGGCTTGGGTTCAGGTATGTTCTGTTGTCGCCTTTATTTTCGTTGTTGAAGTGAGGGTGGATTAAGCGGGTAGCTGAAAGCAGTTTTTTAATTTATTAGATTTTCTATTTAAGAATACGCAATTACTTCGCAGTTTGTAAAAAGTTTAAAGACTTAATTAACGCTCATCAAGTAGATTTTGTAAGTGATATTTTTAATTTAATTATCATAGATTGTTTATTGTTTTAGGCATAATCTTATTCCTTTCTTCTAATATTGATACTTTCTATTAACAAGACAATATTTTTACCTTTGTTTGTAATAAGTATCACTAATTTATAGGAATTCAAAACTTTCGAATTAAGAAGAACTTGTATTCGTTTACGTTGAATGCTTTCAGGCACTTATATGCAAAATATGTCTTGATTTTCATATAATAAGGAGGTAGTGGGCGACCGAGCTTTGCTCAGTTATCATATTTATTATTTAACAACGTCATTTATTCTCTCAATTAGCTGTAGTTTTGCTGTATTGGAGTACAAACCACCAACTAAGTGTTACTGAAAGAGTAGTATAGATGATGCAAAAGAAAAATTCATGAATACTCACAAACTTGCGTTTTCTCAAACATTAGACTAATCTATATCGATT
This sequence comes from Phragmatobia fuliginosa, assembly GCA_932526445.1. Classification (NCBI taxonomy): domain Eukaryota; kingdom Metazoa; phylum Arthropoda; class Insecta; order Lepidoptera; family Erebidae; genus Phragmatobia; species Phragmatobia fuliginosa. The sequence goes on along the minus strand of OW052058.1, from coordinate 3,703,341 downwards.
TCCCACCCCCGGAAACCCCCAAATACCAAATTTCAACGAAATCGTTAGAGCCGTTTCCAAGATCACAAATTTATACAAGAATTTCTCGTATAAAGATATAAGATGTACATACCATTATGTCCTTTAGCGAACGGCGCAGGCATTTGTCCATTGAACTCGCTACGAATGAACCTGGTGACGTAGGCGGGAGGAAGGTGGAAGCTGGAAGGGAAGCGGTACCACTCCTTGCCGAAGCACACGTTCAGCTGCGAGTTGTCCGGAGCATGAGGCAGGTGGGATAGCACCGTCATGGGACCGTGGTAGTTCGTGTACAGAGCTGCTATGCGGGATATACCTGGAATAGTCAGAATTGGCATAAGTTTTGTTTGGTATTATGTTTATTTAGTTTCTAGACTGTGGGTTCAGTTGTTTTGGCGTGACACCATGACAGACAGACAGAATTACTTTTGCATTTATAATATTAGTAAGGATAGTCTTTTGTTACAGTTTGCTCGCATCGCTAGTGAACTAGCTACTTCGAAGTTACTTTGATCTAATCTAGATGGCGTTGATATTATTTATATGATGGTTGGCTATAATTTTTAACAAGATAATAGAGCCTCGCTGATAATATCAGAAACGGGCTGAAACAGAGCAGTACAGAGCTCAGAAAACCAAGATCAAATGAAAACTTTCGTGCTGTCGTCTTTCATTGGCAAGTGTAAGACCGGAGCCCAATGATAGGTGGGTCACCATACTGTATACACTATATTGGTATTCACAATGAGGGTGATGACCACAGCTCTTGGATTCTACTCATGCTTTCCATACTTCATATCACTTTGACAGGCTTGAACATATAAAAAATAAACCCCATGTAACAAAAAAAATGAAAAGATTAAAAGAAATACACACCACCGACTCCAGCGACCAACACACATATGACCATTAATGGTCCGGTGTAAGAGAGGTAATGTCGCCTCTCCCTCTCTTTCCTCCAGCGGAACAGCTCAGTGCCGACTGCGAATGTCATCTTCTGCAGACAGTCCAACGCCACGGCTCCAGCCAGTACGATCATACTGTATACTGGGTATAAGAATCTGGAACGTTTGTATTGTTGATTATTAATAATCAAAATTTTATCTTTTTATTTTTCTATTTATTTTATCATTACCATCATCATCATCATCAACAACCAATTTTATTTTTATAAATAAATAATAAATAAATAAATATTTTGGACATCTTACACACAACATCATCTAGTCCCAAAGTAAGCAGAGCTTGTGTTATGGGTACTAAACAACTGATAAACATACTTTTTTTTGTAAATACATACTTAATAAACATAGAAAAAACACCCAGACTCCGAAACAAATATTTGTGGATCACACAAATATTTGGTCTGACCCGGGAATCGAACCCGAGACCTCTTGATCAGCAGCCGCATACGCTAACCACTAGACCAACAAGGCAGTCAACTGTTTAACAGTCCACTGCTGAACATAGGCCTTTTCTTTGAAAGGAGGTTTTGGCCTACTATACCACGCTGGCCAGACGGGTTGGTAAAGGGTTTGTTTCAAGTTTTCCTTCTCTTGGCAGTGATGTTAGCTGCTTATTTTGTTCCTTTAGTCGCCTCTTACGACACCCATGGAATGAATAGGGGTGGTGAAACTTTGTACTCTTAATCCGTCACCACACGATCATCATCAACAGCCTTTAACAGTCCACTGCTGTACATAGGCCTATCCTATTTACTTCACATAACTACAAAAACAAAAGTCTAGAGGTAACCAACTAGAAAAAATATTTACTATCTAACTCACTTTATGTAAGACGAATCGAACCCGTGACCTCAAGCAAAGCAGTCGCAAACGCTACCACTGCGCCAATGGCAGTCATAATGATACGTACCTCTCCTCCTTGTGCGGCTGCAGCATGAACACCGGCAGCCACAGCGCTAGGGGCAGCAGGTCGAGCCAGTACGGCGCGCAGAACGCAGCCCGCTCCGTAGAACGAGGTGCGAGCACGAAGCATGCTGCTAGTTGTAGCGGGCACGATAATGCGTATACCTGTATCGTTACAAAAATACAAAACAACGATATTTTCGAACATTTTACACACAACGCCATCTAGTCCCCAAACTAAGCAGAGCTTATATTATGGGTAAGTAGACGACTAATATAAATACATAAACATCCTTTTCTTGTAAATACAAACATATTATACATGGAAAAGACCCAAACTCCGAAACAAATATTTGCGGATCAGACAAACATTTGGTACGACCGGGGAATCGAACCCGAGACCTCTTGATCAGCAGTCGCATACGCTAACCACTAGACCAACGAGGCAGTCAGTCAGTTGATCACTTTCCACACACAGCATTAACAATAAAAATAAACCGTGCCTAGGAGACCACGTTAAACCGTCGGTTCCCAAAATATTTATCAATCGTTATTGGGAAGATTCGCCCTCAGTGTTTTAGGCAGTTTTTTTTAGGGGAAAGATTGATTGAATCTGCTATTCAGGTAAAACAGTGTGTAGATATAGGCAATCCCAATCAATCTTGGTAAAAATAAAGGCTGATGATCTACATTTACTACTGAACTCAAATGTTGATCCGGCTCGAAAGACCAACATTTGGTTTTTATAACTCCAAAGTTCTCTTGATAATTATAATTATTACAGGCCACTGATCCAGATAGTCATCTGATATTCTAAAATTACTCAACCATTAAAAACATCATAAATAACATAGCTAACTTACCCACACTACATTGAAATTTAGAAATCCATTCACGAAGTAATACGTCCAAGGTTCGACTCCGTACAAAGTAGGGCCGTGTTCAGTAAATATATTGTACACTACGATATTCCACGGAGCAATGGTGAGCTTCCCGTAGTGCCAGGAGTCCACTGCGATGGTCGGCAGTAGAATAACGAGAAGGGCAATTACGGACCACTTCAGGAAGTCAACGACTTGACGCTTGATGAACAACATGTCGATTGCTATTGGCAGACCAAGAAGTGCTGTGAATGGCCAGCCTACAACAAATAAATACTGTATTGTATTTTTGAATGTAGCACTAGGCAGGTAGTAAACACTATTTGTAAATAAATAATTTTAACAGAAAGGAACCGACTTCAAAGAAAAGATATTTGAGGAATTCCCTCGATTTCCTTGGTATCCCATCATCAGATCCCAATATGGTGACGATGGGACCACCTGTAAGCTACGCCTTTTCTAATGCATTCCGATATCTGTAACACTACTGTTGTAATGGCACACTACACGTGTTGGGTAACTGTAAGTGTAGTGAGCAGTTGATTAAAATAAATAAATAAATAAATAAATAAATAAATAAATAAATGCAAAAAGTATTTTTGAAATCGTTTCATAAACGACGAAATTATCGCTGAATATACATTAAAAAAAAAGATTCCGACGAATTGCGAACCTCCTCCTTTTTTTGAAGTCGGTTAAAAGGAACGATAATTAAAAATCCTGTATTCAGTTTTTTATCTGTCTGATTTATTTATGAAACTAGCTTTGGCCCGCGACTCCACGTTCGTGTTACTCAGTTATCGAAATAAAAAAGGAGTCAATATTTTATTCTGATATATGAGATATTACAGTGTTTAATTCAAATACGTTCTGTAGTTTTTGTATGAAAGAGTAACAAGCATTCATCAATCCTCACTAACTGCCACAATTCTTCTACTTCATCCTAGCCTTATTCCCAATATTATTTGGGGTCGGCTACTAGTTCAACCCGTTTTACTTAAATATCAAGTTTTTACACGGAGCTACTGGCATCGGACCTCCGTAACCCTAAGGGAGAACTGAATTTCGAAGGTTGAACTAGTTGCCAGTAAATTTGAGGGCACTGATTACCCAATAACGTTTGCCATAGATATAATATTAGTAGGATAAACATAAATAGTGAAGATATATGTAGGAGGGCGAAGTTGATACGCTTATAGCCAAGTAGCCTTAGGTGATTGGAAGCAATCACCGAGGGTAATCAATCACGGCTCGGTCAGACCTAGATGGTGACCGTATGTGGCATGATATGTTATTAGCGTTTCCGTGAGCTCACGTTAAGCAGTAAATATACTGTACGAAGATTCTCGTGCCGAATATCACTACATATTATAAAATAAAGTCCAACGCCGCGTCTATCAGTCCGTCAGTTCGCGATAAACTCAAAAACAAAGAATCTTTGTACCCAGATAGTCTCGTGAGAAAGGACATAGCCTACTTTTTACCGCGATAATCGACATAAAGGCGGGCGGAGACGCGAACGAAAGCAAGTATTCCATATTTACAACACATATACAATAATTTAATCGGGCATTTAGTAATACTTACTAAGAATAGCAGAAGCGGCAGTCAGTAACACTGCCGGTGGATATCTTCGACGCCACCAACAAGCCAGTGCGGCGCTGATTAGTGCACTGCTCCATGCAGACGGCAGCATGGCTGAGCTGCATACGAACATGCCTGCAGCGGGCAAAGTCAGCATTAGCCATACCCGCCCGACGTGGACACCGAACTCGTGGCATACCGCTCTGGTGACAAACAACATGTTGTGTACTATCTTTTCACACTATCTCTTTCAATGTTTATAGCAAAGTTTGGAATACATTTGAATGCCTCACAGTGGGAGCGATTACGACTGTTTGAGTTGATCAAATGTTTGTGTGTACCGCAAACATTTGTTTCGAAATTTGGATGTTTTCTATGTATGATAAGTATGTATTTACAAAAAAGTATGTTTATTTATTTATATCCGTTGTCTAGTACGCATAAAACAAGCGCTGCTTAGTTTGGGACTAGATGGCGTTGTGTGTAAGATGTCCGATAAGTAGTAAGTCTCGCAGTAAAAGAAGTTTTTACATATGAAAAAATAGGTTGATAGATATAATGTATTACCTAAGTACATAATACTAGAAACAAAATAGTATAATGTGGTTTGGTGTGTGTGTGGGAAGGGGGATAGAATGTGTGTATGTGTATATATTTTGTTTTGTTTATTTTTCGCATCAAAAACTGCCCGTGAATTCGTTCTTTTTAAGTCTATTTTTTCCATCCCAAAGTTGCCTGGAAGAAATTGCTTTTTAGAGATAAGGCCGCTATTTGTACATGTTCATACTTTCATTGGAATCCTAAATGTAAATTGAATGAAATGGTGTACAATAAAGATTATTCTATTCTATTCTTTAATGTATGTTTAGATAGTTTAAAAAAAATGCCCAAATTAAAAACAAAAAACCCACGTTCACACAACGGACTCTAGTCTCGAACTAAGCAAGGCTTGTATAGGTGTTAGATGACTCATAGAAATACTTAAATACTTTTTTTTAAATACAAATTTACATAGGAAGCACGCAAACATTTTCACCGACCCCGGAATCGAAGTAGCATAAGCTACGGCCCTGCCATCGAGCCAGCAAAAAAATTTGAAGACCAAAACGATAATCCGGCTCGAAGGACAGAACGACCGAGACATTCATTAGACATTTTTAAAGTACACAGTTTTTGTTAGCGCTGTAATGTGTAAATTTTGGAAATATAAGAATTAAGAAAGTATTAAATACACTTACTTATAAAACATAAATTCTGCACACGAGCTCAGCACAGCCAGCAGCACTCGTAATGAGTAGAAGACGGTGATAGGAGTCATGAACCACGATAGTATTTTAGCAGGTACGGCGAATAGCCATAGCGGCAAGAAGGAACGTAATGCGTAGACAGGACTGTACTCCCATGTTTGAAGACCACTGCCATAGACTTAAAAAGAAAAATTATTTGCGATTATTATTTTACATTTTTAGGCAGTTTTTTTTTTTGAAAGACAACTCCCGCATTAAGAACATAAATTCTGTGTCGCAGGGGACTTTAAAAACATAAAAGAAACGTACACAAAGAACACCCAGACTTAGAACAACAATTTGCTAATCATAAAAAGTGTTGTCCCACATAGGATTTGAACTCACAACACTTGGCGAAGTAGAAAGCGGTGTGGCGACCGCTTAAACCACTAGGCTAAACGTGTAGTCAAAATTGATTGTAAGTTGTGTCTAACTGTTTTAAGGCCCCGCCTGCGTCTTCTATAGCACGTAGCATAGATATTATACCGCAGAAGCGATTTTCTTTCCCATAAAAAGGTTATAGTGACCAAACCTTAAAAGCAAGACATTTGGTGCCGCGAACTTTTCGAGAGGAATAATCCTTACAATTTTTTTTTAACGAATCTTTAACTACTTAGGCAGAGCACGCAATGGAAGCTCCCAAAACAAGTAAAATTCTCCCATTTTCAAAAAAGTAGTCTGAGTTACTCCATATATCATCAGCTATATCCCAGTGAAAGTCACGTCGAAATCGGCAAAGCCATTCCAAACAAACAGATATAGATAATATTTGCTTACCTAAATAATGCAAAGGTTCCCAATAATTGAATGTTTCATCACAGTCCGATATTTGTCCATAATATGCAGATAATATTCGAGCAAACAGGAGCAACGCTAAGGCCACAGCACCACCGGAATATGCTATAGTACGTAAATCTGACGGTGCATTTGTTACCAGGAACTCTCTGTAAACAGGAATGGTTATAATTATATTAGGTGGAAAAAATAATTAATCAATCAATCAAATCAACAACCCATAACGTCCCACGGCTGAGCTCGGATTTCCTCTCAGGGGAAGCTTAAGGCCGTACGTCCCCACGCTAGCTGCTACGCTATCGAGCTGGTGACTAGCATGACACGTTGTGGCTACGTAATCTTACCATTGGATGTTTTTAAGCCGGCTGAAGGCCTCCAACTAAGCTTCACGACTGCTATCTTATAATAACAACCGGGACTGACTGCTTAACGTGACCTCCTAATCACGAAAACACTCATAACATATACCACAAACGGTCACCCATCGTAGTCTGACCGCGCCGTCGTTGCTTTGCTTACCTTCGGTGATTTTTTTCGAATCACCTAAGACCACTCTGCTGTGAGCGAATCTCAGATTCGTCAATACTCGGGTATTTCCAATGAACGGTGGAAATTTTAGTTTTTGTTTTAAAAAGATGGTACCTAACAAACATACATGAAACGGACACAAAGAACACTATGGGTGGCGACCGCTTAACCCACTAGGCCAACCGTGCAGTCAATTATCCAGTCAAATAATTAATTTGAAAATCCGATTTGAGGATGAATCTAAATGTAGGAATCAGTTTTATTTTCTTTTTTTTTTCTTTGATAGGCTATCTCCACAAGCGAGATAATCATGGCAAATCTCATTTTTTATGCAGTCGGTGATCCTGTTACGAGTCGTGACGTTACGCTGAAATGATAATCGCTCGTGTGTGATACTAATAATAATCAATCGAGAAGGTGTTTTGACACGTCGGGCCATATCGTGCGGTGTTCCGAAGGGGTCTGTCCTCGGACAACTCCTGTGGAACATGCGATACAACGGATACGGGTGTAATTTGTTACGCAGACAAAACGGTGGTCACAGTCCGGGGGTCGAACTTTCGGAGGCGGCGCACTTGGCCGCCACAGGAGGCTTCCTAGTGGTTTGGCGCATTCAAGCACTGCGCGCCTCCATAGTGGTCAACTACCGAGCTGACCGCCTCATACCGATTAGTGCCCAGATGATGTATCTGGGCCTGATCTTTGAAGGCAGGTGGCACTTCAACAAGCACTTCCGACAGCTTGCTATAAAGCTGGTCAACACAGCCTCCGCCCTTGGGCGACTTTTAAAGATTTTGAGTGGAGTTAGTGTCGTCAAAAGACAGCTGTACATGGCGGTTGCCCGGTCTATGGCACTGTTTGGTGCAGCAGTGTGGGCGGTGGCCGCCCAATAGGGCGTGCGCCTTGGCGGGTGTACTCGCCGAAGTTTATCGATGAACGGCTGACTTCTGCGCGGAGATTGGCTGTCGCCCTCCACCCCAAGAGGCGAAAAGCCGCTCGTCGAACCACAATGACTCGTTGGTCGTTCTAGCTGGAAACTCCGGTGCTGGCTTCGCCGCCGTGGAGGCTCTTCAGCTGGTCATCCTCGAGTGGACAGGGCGGCAGCATGGGAACCTTTCCCTCTGACTGACGCAGGTCTGGGCATGGTAGCTTTAGAAGTATCTGCACTTGGTCGCTAGGAGAGAACTGGGACAGGTTCAGATGTCGTAAGAACAGCAGTTCCTGAACCCCTAACATTTCGGGGCGCAGAGTGGCACACCGTGTATTGTGGCCATAAAGGCCTCTAAAAATTTATTGCAAAACATTAAGTAAACTAGACTATGTCATATTCGAAAACTACAGAAACCAAAAACAAATAAAAAAAATTTTCTGTCAATTCTATTAAGTCAAACTTAACAGAAGTGACAGAAAAAAGTATATTATTGTAATAATAATAATAATAATATACTTTATTTGCTTAAATGTGGTACAGATAAAAAACATGGTAGAATATGATAGGCACGATACACATTTCGCCAACAGGCATGCAAATATAGGGTTACAATCTCTTGTAAAGTAGTTACATAAAACCATTAAATGCTAAATTAAATAGTAATTAATCAGCTAAATTAGAGTCAATAACACAGTGTAATACTTTGAAAATACATCTAAATAATTATGAACAACTACAATGCATTTCTAAAATGATATGATGGACACGAGTTCTTTTGAAGGAATTCCCTAACGGAATAGTAACAATTGTCTACCAACCATTTCCTGAGCACAGCACAAAATTTTTTGAGTGGTAGATCAGAAATCCATTTGGGTATTGTATTATAAATAAGGGGAGCCATATACACGCAATTTCGTCTAAACAGTTTGATTCTGGGTATTGGCATATTTAATGGAAATTGTGTTGCCTTACGTTTACTGAAGTTATTTTTAGATTCAAAAAGTGAAGGGTTATTTTTGACAAATGTTGCAATTTCATATATATAAATACAAGGAACAGTCAAAAGATTGTGATCTTTAAATACAGGTCTGCAGGATGAACTCCATTCCATATTAAAAATTGCTTGAATACATTTTTTCTGGACTATAAAAACTCTTTCAATTTCGGTAGAATTACCCCAAATAATAATACCATACCGGATTAAAGAAGTAACATGAGCGTGGTAGACTGTTAATGCAGTTGACTTTGATACCTCACTACTCAATACTTTCAAAGCGAAAACAAACCTACTAATTTTCATACATATTTCTTCAATATGGCTTTTCCACGTAAAATGTTCGTCAAGTATTACGCCCAAAAATTTTATTTTATTAACCTGGTTATCTGAGTTCTATTTTCTAGGAAAGATTTAAACCATTCTAAAGCTGAACCTCTTATGCCACTTTTTTCTAGTTTATCAATGAGAATACTATGCTTAACAAAATCAAAGGCTTTACTTAAATCAAGAAATAGCGCCGTAGTTTTTATCTTTGCATTGATATTATTTGAAACCAACTTAAGTAGATTATATATTGCTAGTGAAGTTGATTTATTTTTCCTAAAACCATATTGTTCTGTGGTAAGAACATTGAATTTTTCTAAAAAGGAAACTACTCTCTTATAAATTATTCTCTCAAAAACTTTTGACAATATCGGAAGCAATGCTATGGGTCTGTAATTATTTTTGTCCATTTTGTGTCCTTTTTTATGCAAAGGTTTTATGATAGATATTTTTAATTTGTCTGGAAAACAACCCTTTTCTAGTGATAGATTAACAATGTATGAAAGAGGATTAGCAATAAACTGAGATATTTTTTTTAGAAGGTCTGTTGAGATCTCATCGTACCCCGACGATTTTGTATTTTTTAATGAGTTAATTGTGTGATAAATTTCTATCGGATTGGTGGGTTCTAAAAAGATGCTTTTGTTGTTATGTTTGATATTTAGATTTCTACTACTTTTTTTATTTATATTGCTTTCTATAACATCAACAAAATAATTATTGAAGACGTTAGCAATCTCTGCTCCCGTTGTAATTGTTCTATTGTTGTCGACGATACTGTCAATACCTTCTTTGGGCTTATCAGTACCTATAGTACGTTTGACTATATCCCATGTAGCTCTTCCCTTGTTTTTCGAATATGCGATGTGTTTTATATTACATAATGATTGCAGATTGTAAATACATTTCTTTAACATATTGGAGTATGCCTTAAACTTCATTTTATTTTCGTTTGTTTTATTTTTATAATAATTAAATCTTAGTTTCCTTTTATTCTTACAGCTGATTTTAAGACCTTTTGTTGTTATTTGATATGTAGTATTGTAGATAACTATGGGTTTTGTCTTAACTTACTAAAATATGAATGGTTTGAAAAATTACTGTATTCAAAGTATGAATAATAAATGCCTTCACACTTGATGATAATGACTTAAAAAATTAAAATGTCAATAATAAAAAGCAAAATAATATGATTTTTTCACATTATGAAAGGTATCTGTGGTGTTTGTGTGTTCTACGTTATGCTGAAATGGCTGGACCATTGTCAATGGAATTAGCCCTGTAGATACTTTTGTTCCAGAGGACGGACATAGGCTACAATTAACTGTGATAACCGACATACAGGCAAGAAAAACCACGGGCAAAGGCTAATTTTTTTGAAGGAAAATATTAACTACTAATGACACTAATTGATTAGATTTGGAACATTATTAAAGGCATTAGTTCTTTGTAAGTTCACAAATAATTCCAAAAAAAAAACAAAAATACAGAAATTAAGATTAACAAAGAAAATATATTTGTTAGTAGCATCATGCTTAATTTAAGTCCGATGACCGTTTTACCTTTGTTTGAATACGGAAACGTCTGGATAAGCGCCAAGCTGTAGTACCAGCTACAAATTAGTACATTGATGAGCCAAAATAAATTTATTATAACCTATAAATTATGCCAAGTAATTTTACCCAAAAGCGCATTAAAAAAATAAAGACAATATGCATTACAATACATTTAGCGTCTTTTCTAATTATAAAAGTACATAGGACTAACCCTTCGTTTATTTTCCGTTTCCCTTTACTAAAACTTGTAGCCCTTTTTGCTCCATTTTTATTGTGTATACTTCGTTGTCTTGCCGTGAGAGGCATTGTTTATAATCTATGTTTTGTTTAATACATTTACCGCTTCAATCATTAATTGATTATTTACGTAAAATGTGTTTTGTTTCTTTGAAAAATAAAAACACTATACGCGCAAGACTACTCAAAATTGTACTGACAATTAATTGACATTAGTGACGTTAGGGCACAGGCATTTGACACATTTGTTATGTTGCAAATAAATTTTTATTCGCCCAGACTCCGTTTAGAATTCTCCAACTACAAATTAATTTAAGGTGTAAAGCATTTTTTGATTCTTCCATGGTTGCTTCTTAGCGATGAAACCCCCACTTGCACTTCTTAAGTATTAAGTACTTTATAATAGAAATTTTTACAAAATAAAAATCCTCAATGCCGTTGTACATAATACATACAAGGGAAATATAATTACATTTGTGTTATGGTAATGTTTGGCCGCTGACACAAATATAATCATATTTTCTAAAAACACTTAAGATCTCCTCATTAATTAATTAAAAGAAACCATCTCGAAACGTAATAAATTAAGACTTCCGTCCAAAATCCCATCTTTTTTTGTAAGGCATACGCTTGTCTAGAGTGGCTTAGGCACAAGGTCCTGTAAACATAAACGAAACACTATCGAAATCCACCAAAACAAGGAAATGCGATCTTATTAGAATAAAAAAAGCAACGGTCCCTTTTCTGATTTTGTTGTTCTTAACACTTCTTATGTTGTTTTATGTAAAAGCCTGCCAAAGTGACTCCACTCGGTCTAATAGAAAGCATGAGTAGAATCTAAAGAGAAGTGGAATTATTATAGTGGTGACCACAATCTTTGCAATACACATACAGTCACACTATGGCCTATGGGGGCCTATTGAGACGTTAGTGCATCGTTGCATCGCCGGTCTCTCACTCATCATCATCGAAACACGGCAGCACGAATGCTGTACCTTAGGTTGGTATTCTGTGAGACGGTAGTACCGCCCCGATCGTACCAGCCTGTTTGTGCTGAAATCGTGACATTAAAGGCTTGCGCTTGCAGCTTGGCTCTATTCCTCGAAATCTATTCAAATAGTCTGTTTGTAATATCAAATAACCAGTTTTTTAATAAATGCATATCAAAGTAACAACGGTACTGACATCCAAAACTGTTTTTTTTTTGTCTGTTTTAGGTAATCTCTGGAACGGCGGGACCGATTTTAACGGGACTTACACTGACAGATGACATAAGAAGTAACTTATGCAAATCTTTTTAGACTATCTTCACTCCACGGCGTTACTCGAGATTGACAACAATAACCGCTGGTAACATCGCATGACCCAGCTAGTATAAAATAAGATTAGAATAAAACAAACCAAATGGAACAACATTTATATATTTACGATAAAAATATTCACATATTGGATTATTCAACATAAGTCATCCAAATATTTAATAATTCATATCTTTCATGTGGTAAAATTGCTACTTAAATGTGAATACGGAACGCTACATCTACTTCATTAGTAAAATACAGTAAAGCTCTGCACACAATATTTACTAATGACACTTTTATTTGTCTAGTCTTAACCTTGGCTACGTAATATAAGCAAAAACACTCCTACACTTATGCAAATCTAGAATAAAGTAGAACCTATAACATTAAATCTATTTACTTAATCAGAGGCCCAGTGCGAGTTTATTAGCTCACACTAGGCCCAGAAGAGAAGTATAAAGAAGGCAGCCTGAGAATATTGTTAAATAAAACTTAATAAATAGTGACATCAAGCCAACAAAGCTCCCGATACAGTCTCATGCTATAAACAACGAATAAAATTCAAGCCTCGAATGCCTCGCGGCCCATCTTCTCAAGCTCTGAAATGGAGATTTTGATAGAATAATATATATCCATATTGCTGTGTACCTTCAATTAGGTATAGATGTAATAATCGCAAATGCAAACACCTTAGCACTAAAGACTAGCATTCTTTTATTTGTGCAAGCCATTGCAATGCCAACATAATATTACACGATTTATATTAGCTTCACCTTTATATTTGTAACAGACTCCTTTGGGTGCGATTTTGACCCACTTTAGATTTCGTTCAAACTTTGTAGATTTATCGAGGACTGATGACAATAAAATAATTCTGAAAATATTACCCCACGCTTTGTTACATTAAAATTATTTTCTACTTTTTTGTTTAAAAGCGTGTTTGTTCAGTTTTTTTAAACTATTTTTTTTCTTTCAAAATCAATATTTGCTTAAGTAACAATGAATAGCAGTATGAGATTATAAATATCAAAGGATATTTGACTAAGTTTCATATAACTGTAACATTTTAATATCAGAGTGCTACATTTCTAAAAATTTAAGTCCATAGAAAGTGTGTAAATACACAACAACGTATGGCTCATATATAGCAACTGTTTAATCATTAGGCCTAAATAATATCTATCTGCTAAATGCAACTAGTTCTTAAAAAGTTACTCAACTATGTTTTGTGCATATTCTACACATACCATAGACAGCAGTAATACACAAAAAAAGTCTAGATTACAATGTCAAACGTAACAAAAAACTTATGGTTTCATGATTAAGTGCACCGTGTTGGTCAATGTCAAATGCTGTTAGTATATGTTAAAGGAACATATACATTTAAGAAATAATAGGCATAATCATAATATCAGTGCAGCTCAAAAATAAATAATTAAAAACAAACTACAATTATAACTTTATTTCTTTCTTCTTGTTCTAACAACTGTCCAGCCTGGTTCCACTTCATCTTCATCCATAGGTTCAGTGTCTTGGTGGCCATTTGATGATGTAGGTATGGCAACATTAATATTATTCGGATGATCCTCAGCAATATCCTCATCTTCACTACTGCTTGTTGAATCATCATCGGGATTCCCATGGCACTGAAATTTAAAAAAAAATCTTATATGAATTTTAAAATCTATTAAATTTAAAACATCAAAAATTTATTTCTAAATTAAATCATTTTTAGGGTTCCGTAGTTCATGACTCGAAACCGTCTGTCTGTCCTAGACCTAATGCCCAAATGGTTGGTATTAGACAGATGAAACTTTGCATTAACATGTATTGATAAATATTTTTATTTGGGGTACCTCCCTACATGTAAAGTGGGGATGATTATCATTAGATAGGTCTTTTAAAAACATTATGAGGTTTCTAAAACTATTATTTCGATTTAGGTATCCGTTTGCGAGTCATTTAACTTGAAAGCGCATGTTTTTCTAAAAACAGGTCGTGCCCCCCCCCCCCCCCTCCAAAAGCTAAACGGCTGGCAAAAAAATATGAAAAAATTCGTGATAGTAGTCCATATATTGAATTCAGTGGGTGTATAGGTGGCTACGGAAGCCTAATCTATGCGTGGCCTGACATGCACTTGACCATTTTTTTTTTTATTTATTTCTATGCTGGAAAAATATGAAGTCTTTCCAGTTTCAATTGACAGTTTTTTTTTCCACATTCTACACAGACTAAGTAATAGATATCAATAATATCAATTAAATAGTGTACTTTATGTACATTATATTATTTGATAATTTATCCTCAAATTTTGCCTACTTTGCTAGGGTATATTGTGTTTTCAAAATTTTGCTCACTTTGGAGCTCTGCCCCCCTAGCCAAGTTACAAACGTTTTCTATTCTCTTGTTTCATTGGCTAATATTTTTTTTGATCACATGACTCATTTTTTAATTACGTCATTCGTTAATGTCACATACATTAGCCAATGACACAAGAGAACAGAAAAATATAATAGAAAACGAAAACCGTTTGCCACTTGGCTAGGGGGGACTGTTATGTTACAGTTTGTCTCTTACTCTCTAAGTCAGCGCTCAAGACACCTACAGGAAGAATAGTTATGCTGACAATCCATATTCGTAATCCTTCACCAAACAAAGATAAAATTGTTTAACCAACTAAAACTAACATTCAATACTCACTTGAGGTGGGACAGATTGATGAATTGGTTGACTGAGCCATGTCTGACACTTTGGCATAGATTCAATCCTCGATCTAAGTTCATCATGATGACCTTCTTTTAGTAAGGTAAGGAAGTGTAGCATTAGGGTTGCCACTTCTGAAAAACAATATTTATTGGAAAATCATTAATTGCATCCTTTATCGCTTCTGCATAGTCTAATGCAAGATCTAATATGAAAAAAAAATTGACAATAGAACCTACCAAAGTGACTCAACTCTGCCTCATGGAAAGCATGTGTAGAATTCATGACTATTCTCATTGCACATGCAGAAAATGCAGTATGCAGACCCACACTAGAGCAGCCCATTAAGGTGCCCCTATATCGTTAGGCCTCTGGTCTTTCTTTTATTATTAAAACACAGACCTATTTGCAATAAAACTGCTATTTAAATTATTTTATAAAACTAGCAAACTTGACTCCTGAATTGGTGGCATTGATGAATGGTGGAAGAACTTTCCCTTATATGACCCGTCTACACATAAGCCATTTCATTCATAAAAAAGTCAGCCAAGTGCATGTTCAACTTGCATAGACATTTTAAGAGCCTAGCTGTCGCCGTTATTAATATCAAGCAAAATACATCAATTTATTGTTTGGGGCCTCTCTTAAAAATATTTAAAAGGGGCCCCATACAATAAATTAATAAATTTTATTCTGTTTTTAGTATTTGTTGAATAAATATATCATCGTTGAAAATTCCAACTGTCTAACTATTACAGTTCATAAGGTACTGCCTGGTGACAGACAGACGGACTGACAGCAAAGTCTTAGTGCCAGTTTCTACCCTTTGGGTATAAAACCTTACAAAAGTCCTTTTAAATCGTAATAATGCTTTTAAAGTTACCTCTTGGTGAATCATCATGGCATACAGTTTCAAATTCCTCATCCATGAGATCCTCTATTACTTCTGTCAGTTCATCTCTGTCCACAACATTCTCAACGCAGTACCGTGCTAAGTACACCGACATCAATTGCGCAGTCTATGAAAATAAAATTCAGATTACTTAGTTGTAAATAACGAGTTTTGAACAAATTGAGCCTCAGAACTTTGCGATGAAATAACAAAATTGACTGCCTTGTTGATCTAGTGGTTGGCGTATGTGGCTGCTGATCAAGAGGTCTCGGGTTCGATTCTCAGGTCGGACTAAGTATAAAATTTAAAAATGATTTGTGTTTGTGTATGCTTCAAAAACTAATACTGCACGGATAGACACGATCAAATCTTAACACGATATAAAACCTGCTTATAGGATTGTTATTATTTATCTTTCGGTTACCTTTTATTCCTCATTTCTCATCAATGCAACCACAATGTTATACATAAAACTATAGCTGGCTATAGCTAGTAATTACTATAGATAATGATAGTCAAAGTGAAGGTTATCCCGTAATTATATACTTACTTTCTCACCACCCGGTGCTCCCATTCCATGTTCAACAGCCAGCTGTAAAGCTGTCCAGTTGTTTAGGACTAAGTCTACAATAGGCTTGAAATCGTCGTAGAGCATTTTGAAATCTTTTCAATTTAACTTATTTAAAAAACATTGATCTGAAGACTACGCATTTTCATAACCTCTTGACGTTTGACGTGACGAGAACGGGTCCCGACGTCCGGACGTCGGGAACAGATTACAGAATACAAATAAATATGCCACAGAGCACAATATGTTTTAGTATTGTCTAACTAAGAGCGCAGAATGCGCAGATCTTTAAAAGCATATTTATTTTTCATAAATTTAACTCACTGTTGTAATTTTATTATTCTTTGCGTGGTGTATTTCGCTATTATTTAGTACAAATTCTATTAATTATTAAAATTTGAGATCAATAATATTCATAAAAGTTATTAAATAATGTCATTTGCATGATGGCAGCCCAAGATACAAGTGTAGCTTAGTTTGGATAAATTGGGTCACCCAAATTGGGTGCCATCAGCAAATTCTGTAATTTTTGTACTTTTACTTGAATAAAAAAATTTTAATATTATTATTTAATTTAAAAGAATTGTTCCATTTCAACAGGACGGATAATTCTAAAATTAATTTTCCTCTTTGGCTTTTTAAATTTCAATTCTGAGGGTCATGATACCTATTTCGAATTTTTGGTAGCACACCTCAAACCTTTCAGTCCGAATACCTGGTGCCTGGTGGCGAAAGTTAGGGTAAGGTTAGTCGAAATGGGGGACCTCCGGTCCTTTCATATAAATATTTCAGTGATTTCATTATTTAGTCCATATGACTGAATGCTACTTCTCGATGTAGCGTGGTTGCGATTGCAAAAAGATATTTATGTCCAGATCTTTAAGTGTTTACAGAGGGAATGGCCGTGAATGGCGACTCTACTAGACATTTAGATTAGACATTAGACATAGACAGACAGTCACAGTTTTGTTTTGTTTTTGTCTATGGAATCATATGGAATTATGATATGATGGCGGCAAATTCTTCTTTCATTCAATGAAACTGTCATGTGTTGATCTGTCTCTAGTGTCTAAAATTTTTTAAACAATAAGTTGGTACGAGAACGATAAAGTTCAAAGTTAAATTAATATTATGGTCTAGCTCTATAAATATTGTGTTATTTATGTTCTTATTGCTGAATAACTTTCGTTTAGTATTAAGTTAGAAATGTCGGAGGGTATAAATGTAACTTTTATTATACCGAAGGATTGTAGCAACGAAAATGAATGTTCGGAAGAAATGCAACTTGCTTTTGTTGTAAGTTTGGCTTTACATTATTTTACCTAACCAGTAGTGTACAGCAAAATAGTAAATACTATTTTGAGACTGTGTAAACATATGTATCAACGTATGCCTCTATCGGCAAGATTAGTTCTTCTGAATAAAGTTAAGATTAGATCTTAGATATGAGCAAAAGTTGCTTAAGTAATGTAATGTTATAATGTTATGTATGATTGATATGAGAAGAGCCGACAAAGGGACAAACTACACATATTATCATCACTGCAAAGAGATGGAAAACTTGAAACAAACCCTTTACCAACCCATCTGGCCAACATTGTATAGCAGGTCAAAACCCTACTTTCTAAGGAGAAGCATATGTCCAGCGGTGGACTTTTAAGGGCTGTTGGTTAAGATGATTGATTTACTTTTTCCCAAGATACATGCAGGTTCCCACCTGCCTAGTTCAGAATGGGGTAGCCATTTGATAATATATTGTTATAATTTATTAATAATTAAGCCATCCATTTGTGCACTGTATACCTACATACTTTTTAAGTAAATTATTATTATAATAAACTAAATAATTATTATTAATAAATTATTAATACACTAGTAATACTAACGGTAATATTATTATGCTAGACATGTGAGCAGCATTGCGGTGGTGGTCTTCAAGCTAAATGGGTCAATGAAACTGAGTGGAGTCAATTCGAAGGCCTAACAAAAAGAGATGTGTTTGTACTGAATGAATTTGAAGGGGACCTTTATGAGAAATTGCATAGGACCAAGTGTTTGTAAGTTAAATTGTTACATTTAAAATAAACATTTAAGCTGTCCGTGTCAGTGTGGTGACGGATTAAGATAACAAAGTGTCACCAGCCCTATTCATTCTATGGGTGTCGTAAGAGGCGACTAAAGGCCCAAAATAAGCAGCCAACATCACTGCCAAGAGAAGGAAAACTTGAAACAAACCCTTTACCAACCCGTCTGGCCAGCGTGGTGTAGTAGGCCAAAACCTCCTTTCTAAGGAGAGTCCTATGTCCAGCAGTGGACTGTTAAAGGCCGTTGATGTTTATGCTGGATTTTTTTTCTAAATTGTGTAGTAATATTAATAATATATACGAATCTATATCTATACAAATAAATATAATTGAAGTGTTTATGATTTCAAATTACCATCATTTCACTAAACTAAGCAATATTAAATAATATAGTACTTACATCAAAAACCGAATTTTTAACATTAGCTCTGTCTGTATGTTAGTTTTGCCCATGATACAATAAAACAAGGTATGGCACTCCGAGACATGGTGATGACACAGGTGACATAAGACACGTCATCTCCTCTCTCATAATTTTTTATTATTTATCACGGGATTTTTTTATTGGTTAGTACTATTACTTATTAAGAAGCTGAGCCCCGCGGTGTTACCGCTGGGCGAAGGTAGTCTAAAATAATTTTAACAAAAAGGAACCGACTTTAATGAAAAACTATTCCGAGTACCCAAATCGCGACATTGTGCCCATGATATTTGAGGAGTTCCCTCGATTTCCTTGGGATCCCATCATCAGATCCCGATATGGTGACGATGGGACCACCTGTACGCTACGCCCATTCCAATGCAAAAAGAATTTTTGAAATCGGTTCATAAACGACGAAATTGTCGCTGAACATACATAAAAAAAAAAAAAAAAGATTCCGACGAATTGATAACCTCCTCCTTTTTTTTGAAGTCGGTTAAAAAGTAGCCTAACTTACTCCTTATATCATGAGATATCTGCCAGTGAAAGTCCCGTCAAAATCGGTCCAGCCGTTCTAGAGATTACCTGGAACAAAGAGACAGACAGACAAAAATTGTAAATAAATTATTTTGGTATATGTACCATGTATACATACATATGCATGTAGTAAAAAGTGTTTATTTTAATATTTCAAACATACACTCCAATTTTAATAATTTGTATAGATAAATGGCGTCCTTATTGCTAAATAGGATGAATCAAAATGTATCAGAGAGACAGTAGTCGTTGACTTTGTATTGTGTTTGGAAAATTAGTAACTTATTAGTAAAAAAAAGCGACCAAGTGCGAGTCGGACTCGCCCATGTAGGGCTCCGTAGCAGCAAGTGACATCATATAAAAGTTCTAGTAGTTTGTTGTAACTTTCATCAGTTTGAAAGGTAAATTGTGGTTTACGATTTATGACGTATTAAAAAAGCTACTTACTAGATCTTGTTGAAACCAATTTTCTAGGGAAGTTTGCATGGTAATGTACATCATATTTTTTTTTTAGTTTTATCATTCTCTTAATTTAGAAGTTACAGGGTGGGAGGACACAAACTATTCAGTTTAGAAAAGAAAAAAAATCTATGTTATAATACCCACAGATATGATACCCAGAGATATGATACCCATAGATATGATATATATATGCTGACTCACATTTTCAGGTTGGTGGGCCCCCGGTGTTTATCATGCTGCTTAACAGAGGGCACTCCAATACCTTCAGGCCCCGAGCCAGTATATACAATAGCCATGAGAGGTTTGGTGGTTACAGCTAGTGGATTACCTAAACAACAGAAGGTAAATATGTTTTTACTTGTTTACTTTTAGCACCAATAGGGGCCGTCCATTAACCACGTGAGGCTCGAAGAAGGGAGGGGGGGGGGGGGTCGCGGTTTGACAAAAATCACGAAATATCACAAGGGAGACGATTGTATATTATAAGATTTTTTGTCAAGCACGCGATTTGTAAACCGAAAACGGCGTGCATTGTCCCCTTGACTATTCCCCGTTCCCTTGACTATTGACTAGTCCCGTTTCCAGGCTCAATTTTAATAATTTTTTATAAGGTACTAAAAACTACACGTGATTTTGTGAATAGGGGGGGGGGTTGTTCTTAATCTCACCACGTATCACTGGAAGGGAGGGAGGGGTTATAAAAGGGCTATATATGGACGGCCCCGTAGTGGTGTGGTGTCTGTAATTAAACTCCTCTGAAGTGGCTAGACCTGATTCTCATGAAATTTTGTGTGCACATTGTTTAAGTATTCGAATCGGTCAACATCTATTTTTAATACACCTAGGACGCGAGCGGAGGCGCGGGCATCAGCTAGTAGTTTTATATTGGTGTATTACTGCGGCTCCCCCGGCGTGTATTTCGGTTATCACGGTAGCCTATGCCCTTTTCAGACCCTGAACTATCTGTGTATCAAATTTCATTTAATTGATTAAGTAATTTTGGCGTGAAATGGCGACAAACCGACAGTTTCTTTATAGAAAAAACTGTACATATATAACATTTTTGTGTCACTATGTATGTTCGCGATAAACTCCGAAACTACGGAACCGAATTTTATCAAACTTCGGAAATATTTTATTTTCTTAGTCCGCTACTGAAAATATTTAAAAAAAAAACGAAGTTTGGTAGGTCAGCTAGTAATAGATATATGTTTGTTTATCAACTTTTTGATTACCACAGTGCATGCTGCCCTATTTTAGATCAGATACCTTGATTAATTTGTTAAAGAGTTACTGCAGTCATTAGGTTTAACAAGCTTTTATATATTCTGAGGTATAGACTAGTCCTCACAAATCTGTAACCATGACATAGCTGTTCAGCCCTAAAAAATGCTATCTGCTTGCAGGAGGAGATAAAGAAAAAAGTGCATTGGATGGGAGGTTTATACCGGACAGTGCTGACAGATGACACAACACATTTAGTGTCAGACACAGTTGTTTCTGACAAATATGTTGTAAGTACACCTCTTGTATTCTTTCTTATCAGCATTTTTTTTTCTATCTCTTTATTCATCGTCAAGTGTTCAACGTTTTAGTCAACGTCAAGTGTGCATCGCGATCGCGTTTGTTGCACTCCTTTTTCCTCGCTGCTGCTGGAACACAACGCAAACGCAAAGCACGGAAATGCACTTTTTTTTTTCGTCGTCAGACTATGGTCAGATAATTATGTTAAGTGACAGGAGATGATAAAAAGCAGCAGGTCATTGCCTTACTGTCTACTTAAAGTATGTATGTGGTTCCTTTATTACGGTTTCATAGTTCATGGTTCGGAACGCTTAAAATTTCGTCATGTCCGTCCGTCCGTCTGTCCGTCCTCGGCCTACCGTCCAAACAGTTAGTGCTCGAAAGATGGAACTTTGCAAGGCATGTGTTTCTATCACGTCGACAAAGTGAAACCATAGAATCATAAGAAAAAAAATATTTGGGGTACCTCCCCTACACGTAAAGTGAGGATGTTTTTTTTTTCTCGCGTCCACCCTATTGTGTGGGGTATCGTTACATAGAGCTTTTGAAAACATTGAGAGGTTGCTTCAACGATTTTCTTATTAAGGTATCCGTTTGCGAATTATTAAACTTTAAAGGAATTTTTTTTGCAAAACATGGCGTCCCCCTGTCTCTAAAAGCTAAACAGCTGTGTCGAAAAATCTAAAAAAAATGTGGTGGTAGTCCATGTGACGAACTTTAAAGGCAAACTATAACGGCTTACATGTCTTTGTTAGTTTAGGAGTTATAGATGCCTAACTTGTAAAATATGATTACCTCATTCAAAAATAACGAAATAAAAAGTAAACATAACAATCATCTATTCGACACGATTTTAATTCCACTTGGCATTGTATATGATTACGGAACCCTTTTCCATGCGTGGCCTGACCCGCACGAAAATAGAGAAATCAAAATCAATCCATTCCTTAAGGAACATGCCAAAGAAATATATATAGAAATAAATAAACACACACAAACACTATATATGTATCTTACAAATATTTGTCATCCCCCAGAAATCAGTCGAAAAAGGTATACCGATCATGAGGATATCCTGGATTGAAGCCGTTTGGGAAGCATCACTACGTCTAAATGTGAGTGGTTCCTCCCCGGACTTCCTAGACCACCGGCTTCCTCCATTCAATAACCTCCAAGTAACCACCTCTGGGATAACCAAGAAGGAGAAACAGACAATTATGAAACTCGTGAATGAACATGGCGGTTCATTTTCTGGAGCGTTCCAGAGTGAAACTACTGATGTTGTAGTCTTGACAAAGTAAGTATATTATTTAATTACAGCTGGTAATACTTAAACAGTTGACTTATGGTGATCGCACACTTATCCGCGTCGAACGCGCCGAACGAACCGAAGTCAAGGAGGCCTCGCACACTTATCCGCAGCGGAAGAATCGACCGCGCCGAAAGCATCGACCGCGTCGAAGAAATCATTTCAAGAAATAGTACTCGTGCGTTGCTCTGTCATACGCAACTGATAGAATGCGGGCGCATCGATCGAGGCGACCGCATCATCCGCGCCGAATTTTATGACGTCATCCGAATTCGTCTAGGATTTCTGGGGTCCTTCCAGATGCGGACGATTCGACGCGGGTAAGTTTGCGAGGTTTCATGAAATTTCATATAAAGATTTCTAAAATTCGTTTCGTTCGGCAAGTTCGACGCGTTCGCCTCTGATAAGTGTGCGATTACCTTTATAGGGTATTTTACAAGTTAACATTATTAAGTTACATCTCAAAATTGTTTTCTAAAAATTTAGGATTTATATCGTTATGGCGTAGTGATTTGAAAGCGGCCGCCACACTATTTTCTATTGATCTGAGTGTTGTGGATAGAAACCCCACAAGAACAACACTTTATGAGAGTTACAAGTTGTTGTTCTTAGTTGGGATGTTCTTTGTGTTCGTTTCATGTCTGTTTGAAAAGTCTCTATATACTATCTTTTAAAATTTCGCGTTCCATGATAATATTAAAAGTCTCTATATGTTTGAAAAGCAAAATTTTGTATTTTTTTTTCGTAGTTCATGTATTTTTGAAAATCAGTTGTCGTATGCGACTGCTGATCAAGAGGTCTCGGGTTCGATTCCCGGGCGGGACCAAATGTTTGTGTGATCCGCAAATATTTGTTTGGGAGTCTATGTATAATATGTATGTATAAAAAAAGTATGTTTATGTATTCATATCAGTTGTTTATTACCCAATACAAGTAATAATACAAGCTCTTCTTAGTTTAGGACTAAACGATGTTGTGTGTAAGATATTATTACTAATATTATTAAATATTTATTACTAGCTGATCCGGCGAACTTCGTACTGCCTTAGAATATAAATTCATATTAAAGTATTGTGTTTAGTTATTAACTGATAGTGACAAATCGACAGCAGCGTCAACTAACGGGCCCCGGCCGGTACCGCCACAATCGCTTTGTTCCTGCATTTTAAATCTGTAATATCTTCAAAAGTACTAATTTATATTACATACTGTATAGGGCCATATAAATCTATATTAAATACACAATGTATTTAAGGTAATTAGATATGGATTAATACTGTATTGCTTAAAATCACTTCGTAAATAAGCCTTTATATAATACTCGTAAAAAAAAAGGTTATTATGGGTTATTCCTAAGAGATGGACATATACCATCGCGGACTTTTTTGTAGACCTTTTTAAGATGTACAATACTGTAGTACATTATTTTGATCTATCTCGTAGGGTACAGCCAGCGTTTGCAATGTAAGCCTTAAATAAATGGGTTTATTTACGACATCACATTAGAAACATCTAAAATTATCAATGTTTCTCTACTAAAATATTGTGCATGTATTAAACATAAAAACCTACTTCTTGAATCACTCTATCTATTAAAGACAATGGCATCAAAATCCGTTGCGTAGTTTTAAAGATTTAAGCATACATAGGGACAGAGAAAGCGACTTTGTTTTATACTATGTAGTGATTATTATTATTCAATAAAGTTTAAATCGATTAGACAGTTTCGAAGTTCATCGTGAGCAACAACATGATACGTGAATTATGTTTTTCAGAGAAGGTATAGGAAGTGAGAAATACAAAGCTGCCCTGGAGTACGGCAAGGCTATTGTACTACCAGCTTGGGTGAAGGACTCCGCAGAGAAGGGTGTTGCCCTACCGCTGGCTAAGTACAGAGTGGTTGGTGCGTCTACATCTTCTCCACTTGCAGAGTCGAAACTACCTGACATGAGTGAGTTGGTTCTTTAATTCTAATTAATCTTTTTTTTTTTAATTTTGCGGCTCGACCGGGGCAGTACTACCCTCACACAGAAGACCATCCTTATAATAACAGCATTCTTGATGTCGTATTTCGTTGGTGAGTGTAAGACCGGAGGCCCAATCATTCTGCATCATACTCACGGTTTCCAGAGGCCGGAAGATCGATGCAGAAACGTGCGACTAGGCCGCCATGGTATGGGTCACCATGCTGCATTGCTTACTCTTATAATGCAGATGGTGACCTCTACTCCTGGATTCTACTCATGCTTTTCGTCAGATAAAGTAGAGTCACTTGGTAGGCTTAAACATAAAAAGTCAAGACATGCGCAGGCATTCCCCCTATTAAAGCATAAGTTCAAATGGGCATATGAGTTACACTGGTATGACACAGAATGTGTTTATGTGTGTGTTTAAGTTTGAATTTAATTAATTTAATAATTATAGTGATAAATAGAAAATTATAGTGATAACGAAATTCCGAGGAACCAATTAACGATCTAAGCTGTCGCTGCGCTGTTAGCTCATAGTGCATATGCTATTAGTTGTAACCATTACTTCCAACTTGCAGTCGATAAATTCTATTTTGAAATATATACAAGTGTTCTCTTTTAGAATATATACAGTTGTTCTCTTTTAGAATATATACAGTGTGTTCTCTTTTAGAATGTATACAGTCTGTTCTCTTTTAGAATAAACATATGCAGCATGTTCTCTTTTAGAATATATACAGTGTGTTCTCCTTTAGAATATATACAGTATATTCTCTTTTAGAATATATACAGTGTGGTCTCTCATAAAATATATACAGTATGTTCTCTTTTGAAAATATGCGGTAGTTCCATGTCCAGCAGTAAATTGTAATATTCAAAATATTTTTATAAGTAAGTGATATTTTGCATATTTTCAGGTTTAAATTTTTCACGGATAACGAATATAAGGCCACCAAATAATTTCGTGGATGAGACCAATAATTCTGCGGATGTATCCGTCGTGTCCGGCAAAGTCAAGGTGACGTATACAAATGCCTGAGAACGTAACTTTTAAAAACTTTCTGTTTGTTAAATGTATGCATCTATACTTAAAAATAAAATTGAATGTCTATGTGTAATAGTAAATTAGAAAATTTTCGTCTGTCTGACTGTCAGTTTGTTCCGGATAATTTCTGAAATGGCAGTACCGGTTTGAATTGTCTTTCTTTTTTTCTTCTGATAGATAGCCTCGGACCTAAGGAGTAACTTATGTTTAATTTTTTAAGACTTATTTCGCTTCGTAGCTTCGTTCGTACTCGCGATTTAAAACGATAACTGGGGATTAGCGGTATTTAGCTAGTTTAAAAATATGTGTAAAAGAAACAAAATAATAAAACAAAAATTGAAATTTGAATACGTTTTGTTTTATATTTCAGTTGACACAAGAATCTAAGAAAGGTGACACTTCTGTCGATAAAGAAGTGGTGACTGCTTTTGAGAATCTAGACTTGAGTCTCATCAAGAAGGCTGGACCTATATTTGATGGATTCTGTGTGAGTTTTATGTTTTTAATTATTTGTTACTTAGTACATTTTAATATTCGAGAACTTAACTCTCCATATGATTGACAAATTAAAAATATAGAATGTCATCGGTCCTATCCTTCCTTGAATGTCTTAGGATGCGACTAACTTAGCAAACTATAGATGACAATATCATTAAAAAAAGAAATAGTAGAGCCACGCTGATTTCAGCACGAATGGGCCGGCTCGACCCGGCCAGTACTACCCTCACACAGAAGACCATCCTAATAATGACAGCATTACTGCTGTCGTATTTAGTTGATGAGTGTGAGACCGGAGGCCCAATCATTCTGCATCATTCTCCCGCCCTTCGAAGGCCGGGAGAATGATGCAGAATAATCTAACCAGGCTGCCATGGTAAGGGTCACCATGCTACATTGCCTACCCTCACAGTAAGCATGGTGACCCCTACTCCTGGATTCTACTCATGCTTTCCATCAGGCAGAGTAGAGTCACTTTGGCAGGCTTAAAAAAAAAAAAAAAAAAAAAGACCCTATACTAAACTAACGGAGTTTAGTAAGCAAAAACTACTTTTCTAAGAAAAGTCCTATGTTTAGCAATGAACTGTAACCCTGTTGTACAATGACGTCATCGTATATGTTTTCACCACGCAGATCTGGTTGTCGGGGTTGGATGGCTTGGCTCGTGAACGTGCAGCGGCGTGTGTGTCACGTTGCGGAGCCGTGCGCTACGACACGGCGCACGCACGAGTCACGCACGTCGTAGCTGCTACGCCAGGGGCAGCTCGTAGCGCCGCCGTAGCGCTACCGCACGTGCCCGTGCTGAGCCCGCTGTGGTTGCTACACAGCGTGCAGGCGGGGAAGGCACTCAGTGAAGCACAGGTACGTACTGTTGTCTGTGTACGTGTACTGTGTGCGTGTTGTAGTGGTAGTTATTTTTAGGAGTTATTTGCTTATATGTCGGTTATTGGGCTAAAGAGTTGCCTATGTACTTACTTTTTTATATTTAATCTTGCCAAGGTGACTACTTTGTCTGATGGAAAGCATGAGTAGAATCCAGGAGTAGAGGTCACCATGCTCATTGTGAGTGCAGCATGGTGTGATGATACTAATGATTAAGTATGATTGGGCTTTTGGTCTCATATTCACCAACGAAATACGACACCACGAATGCTGTCATTTTTAGATTGATTTTCTCTGTGAGGGTAGAACTACCCTGATCAATTCATGCTGAATTTTGATTTGTCTAATTTTTTAGCTAATTAATTCCTCAACAACTAAGTTTTATTGAAATCAGTATAGCGGTTTAGCCGTGAAAGCGTCTAAGATTAACAAATAGCGTTAAATCTGAATTATTTAATAAGGATATCCAATAATTAATACAGATTACTTTGACTTCCTTATATAAAAAGCAATTTTAATTTCAAGTGTATCATTATATTTTAATTGTTATGTCACTATAAAACCTATAGTTTAATAATGAGAATTTAATTTTATTAAGAAATCTGACGAATCAACTGCATCATTTAAAAGGAAAAAAAAGATTCATATGATACTTATACATATATATATTGTTTAACACTAGGTTATTGATCAATTTGATTATAATAATGATTACATATTCGTTTCCAGTTTTCATTGGATACACCAAAGCCGAAGACCCCGGCCAAGCCGAGCGTCCGCAAGCAGAAGGTGGAGGCGGCCTCGCCCATGAGCAAGCGGAACCTGGCCCTGCTCAGGCGCGGGCCGCTCGACCTGCCGCCACCCACGCCTGACCACAAGACCACCGCCCAACAAGAACCACACGAAGATGATCTCGTCAACCATTATCTAAGCCGTGAGTACCAGCTTTTACCCGCGGATCCACCCACATGTATGTCGGTTATCGTGGGAAAGAGTTGCACTTTCTCAAAAATCTAAGTATACCCATGCATAATATCATTGAAATAAGTGCAGCGGTTTAGCTCGGAAAGTTTATATGGCTCAGATAGTTTATGAACGGGCTGGTTTGACCAGGGTGGCACTAAACTATCAGAAGACCAACCTAAAGTGACAGCATCCGTGTTATCGTGTCGTGTTCCGTTGGTGAGTGCGAAACCGTGGGCCTAATGCAGAAGACGCCATAGTGTGGTTCACGACCACTCTAAGATGCCGCTCATACTTTGGCAGGCTTATCATAATAGTAGATTAGTACCCAAGGGCTGTAAGGCATCAATTGCAGCCCGAGATATTTAGGCGCACGAGCGCAGCGAGGGCGCCTATAGTTCGAGAGTGCAATTGGTACTTACACCCGAGGTAACTATTCTGCTTTACATCTCGATTGTGAGGTAAGTAAAAAAAAACCCGGCATTATAAAAATAAAACATTGTTAATTGCTGCTTCAGCTTCCATTTTCATTGAATCGGGAGTGCACCTTATGTCTTCATCACTTGAAGAATTCATGTTTTTTCCTAATTAGCACGTAATTATAAAAAAATCCCAAAAAAAAACAATATTTAAATTAAAAGTTTTCTATTCCCGCCTCTTTTCATTAAAAAGAAACAAGTAAAGAACTTTTTAATTGTTTTTTTCAAGAATGAAATTGAGCTTCGATATTTAAAATTGATGACTAATATACTCACACGAAGACAAAGCTGAATAGCAAAGCGACCTCTTTGGTCATTGGGCTGAATGCATGATGTCTTTGCCAGTATGATGGTTAGATGTACGTGAACTTTTTGTAATTAAGAAACGTTTTTTTTAATTACTTACCGCCCTAGGGCTTTTCTAGCTACATTATTACCCTAGAGCGCTAATAAGTCACTTACAAGCCCCATTTGGAAGTAATAAGAACCTACTTACCGAACATGAGAGATGTAAAAAAAAATAGAGTAGTGTTATAGTTATACTAACTTTTTTTTATGATAATTAATATTATTTTTACGGGAATTAACGCGATCACTTATTAAGGGTATTACATACCTCTGATTTGCCTGATGTTTCGACCAGGTTGCGCTGGCCGTGGTCACAGGCTGACTGGCTCATCGGCGCACGCCTTCCGTCTTCGAATCCGTGAAGTAGAAGGTTCTTCATCTACCCGCACATTTTCGATATATTTGATGTTTTTGTTTCGCCATGTACCGTCGCATACCACACTAACAGTGTCCCTATTCTGTAAGCAAACCGATGAGTCCCTATTCTGGTGTTTAACCGACTGCGCAGAAAAGCGAGGTGGTATGTTTTTTAACACTGGATTCCACGCTGTAGATAATTTAAAACCATATTCCCGATTGAAAGTTTTATGCTTTTTAATGTCAACTGCTTCACGTACAACTCTTGAGTAAAAGTGACGTTCGGTGGAGAGGACTTGCGTGCGGTGAAATTCAATCCAGTGGTTGATGCCTGCATCGAGTGCATGTTCTGCAATCTGATTTGCTCGTCTGTCGGTTCTTCACAGTGCTCTTTGACCCTTCCAGCAATAGTCCGCTTAGTGTGGCCTATGTGGCCTATAGTGTTATAGTTGGCGAAAACCACATTCATAAAGAGTGGCGAATGTGCGACAGAAGTCTGTTCTGTCTGTGTTGATGTGATGGGATAGACGGGTTACCAGACACAGAAGTGGGTCCAGGAGAGTTGTGGTTTAGGTTAACATATTAGGAAGTTAAGCAACAAGTGCACTGCACTGCACGGTTGGCCTAGTGGCTTTATTAGTGGTTGACACGCCGCTTCCTACTGCGCCTAATGTTGAAGTTGAACCCACATGGGATAACACTTTGTGCGATCCACAAAATCTGAGTCCTGGTGTTCTTTGTGTCCGTTTCACATCTGTTTGTAAAGTCCCCCG
The DNA here is from genome assembly GCA_932526445.1 of Phragmatobia fuliginosa. NCBI lineage: Eukaryota > Metazoa > Arthropoda > Insecta > Lepidoptera > Erebidae > Phragmatobia > Phragmatobia fuliginosa. The sequence continues at coordinate 3,673,220 of OW052058.1, read as the reverse complement.
CGACACAGGATGTATATTCCTTGGGAGTTGTCTTATAAAAAAACTTGGGAAGGTCACTATGACGGATGATCCTTTGTGCTTCGCTGACCCCTCTATTCTCTTGTTTGCGAGCTATTTTGATGAGAAAGTAATAAAATATATAAAGAAAATATTTACTTATTTTGTACACAAATATCAGGATTAGATTTATGGTTATATTAATTTCATTTTATTTTTCTTACTTAGAGGTTGTACCTGATGCAGAGAATGAGAAAAGTCCAGAGCCAGCTCAAAATCGTGAAGTGACTATGCAACAAGAGCCTCCTGATATAACTGAGGATATGGGCGAAGACCCCACCGAAGACATAGAACAGATATTTAAAGGTAATGTTTTGTTTTATACATTATATTCACATGTTACGGTGCAATAATATTAAAAGTCTATGATACAGTAATATTAGTGAAAGTGCATACAGTATATTTGTTAGTTGGATTCGGGCAGCACAAGACCTGTAAAGATCCTTGGGGAGGTCTAAGACCAGCCTGCACGCTTGGATGGACTAGCCGCGAGGAGGCGACGTATGGCACACGCGAAATAGACAGAGTAATAGCCGAGATGGCGTCCGCGTCAGTCAGGGTAGGCGCTGGGTAATAACAGCTTTTCCTGGATCCCTCCTATTTGAAGCGCAGAATGACACACCGTGTGATTTTAGTCGGATCGATTCTGACACACCCCCCTCCGGAAGCCTAGGTGGAGTGACGGCATGTGGGGATTTCCACACGTCAAATAATAATATCTTGTCTCATAAAAACTATACATAAATTAAGGCCCTAGACCCCACACTAGAATTCCCTGTGTTGTGGGATCTAGTCTTGCCCGTTCGGTTACCTTACTTACTAATTATAATAAAATGATGTTATGAGATAGTATTCGAAAAGGTGTGTTTCAGTGTGCTGTGTAAAAAAAAAAAATGAAGATGGTGAACACTACTCTCTTTATTGGATGCTTACATGTCAGATTCAGTTGAAAGAGTACACTTAAAGAATCTGTATGTCCCTAGACATGGTGCTGGAAGTGCAAGGTCTGGACGAGGAGGCGTGGGCGGAGTTGGGAGCGGAGGTGTCGGGCGCGGGGGGTCGGCTGGTGGCGGCCCCGGCCGGAGCCGCGCACGCGCTGGTGCCGCTCGACTTCGACGTCAAGGACCTGCTCACGCCTTCTGCACAGCCCGTCACCGTCTTCTGGCTGGTACCTACTGCTTCTGTACTCACGTCTTATGTTGGCTCGAAGGACCATACAATCTTGTTTGCCTTCATTAAAATACTTCTCACTTACACCTCTCTTTCGATTAACATGACACTATACAAGTTGAAATATTTGCGTTGAATGTACTTATTTAATTACTATAGCAATTTTAAATTGTTCATTCATTTTTCTATTGTAATGTGATTGCGACATCAAAGTAAAGAATCAATGCACAAGAGCAACTAATAAAAACTACGGTTTTATTTGCATTAATAAGTACATATCTTATTCCTACTTATGTTTATTAATAATTTATAGATAAGAAGTATCTATATTTTCACTTTTATATCACTATGATAGTCTTTGGTTCATTCATAGTCCATTTACAAGATTTAAAATGATCTTGTAAATGGACTATGAATACGAAAGTTCAATCAAAAACTCAATTTCAAATCTTGAAGAGGGCAGTAATGTATACTTGAAAACTACATGATATGTACAAAAACCACTATTTATCTTATTTCAGAAAGACTGTCTATCCCAACAAGAATTAGTTCCTATCCAGTACTACCACAGGCCGGTCCACGTGTCGTGGACTACTGGGCCGCTAACCGGTGTCGTAGCCTCGCTCAGTACCTACAGCGGAGTCGAGCGAGCCTTCCTAGACGAGCTGGCCAAGTTATTGGGAGCAACGTGAGTTAATACTTATACATTGCATACATTCACCATGAGGATGGTGACCACTACTGGATTTTACTCAGGCTTTCCATCAAGTGGAGTAGTCATTTTGGCAGACTTAAATAATGACCAGACATTATGATATATATCTATACCAACCCGTCTGGCCAGCGTGGTATAGTGGGCCAAAACCTCCTTTCTAAGGAGAGGCCTATGTCCAGCAGTGGACTGTTAAAGGCTCTTGATGATGTTGACACACAGAGTAGAAGATAGAAAGATAATAAATAATACGGACATTATATACTAACTATTAACGATCTGTACGACGGTTACTATTTGAAACTCAAAGGCGGGTGGTGAAACAGAGAAAACCGATCTCGCCCGAAGCGAGTGTTCGGGCTTCTCCGTCGATGTAGTAGGCGAGCGCTCGATGTTTGCCTAATTAACCACTCCGAAATAAATGTGTGTATTAATTGTAGTATATCCTTCTATATTGCCGACCCAGACGTCCGCGCCCACTCGCTATCGTCGCTAACAGTCGACTGAACTGTGTCACGACATAATGCTTCCTTCTCATTAATTCATAGTGAACGAGTGAATGAATAACTTAGTGACACCTCATTCATTCACAGTGAACGAGAGAATGAATAAATAAGTGACACATACACTACATTAATTATAACGCCATAGGAGTCTTAGTAATAGGTTTTAGCCTTATAAGTGTTAATTGACAGTTGGCAGTATATTTCTACTCTTGTCTTTTGATTCCAGAACTCAGCTCCGCTTCTGTAGACGGAACACAGCAAACGCTTTAGCCTCGACTCATCTGATCTGTCCGACGGCGAGCGGCGACAAGTACGTGGGCGCGGTGAAGTGGGGCCTGCCCGCCGTCCGCGCTGAATGGCTGCTGGACTGCGCCGGCAAGGGAACCAGGCTCAGTGAGAAAGACTACCTGGTTGGAGACACTAAAGGTCACTTCACACTTCATTACAACACCGTGTATATCTATAGCTGCTTGACTGCACGGTTTGCCTAGTGGTTTAAGCGGTCGCCGCTTCCCCAAGTGTCGTGGGTTCCAATCCCACGTGGGATAACACTTTGTGTCATTCACACATTGTTATTTTATATTGTGTTCTTTGTATCAGTTTCACGTATGTTTGTAAATTCCACTGCGACACAGGAATTTATATTCCTAATGCAATGTTGTTGTCTTTAAGTTGTCTTTAAAAAAAAGAGAAAAAAAAATGTGAGCCGTCACGGGACGCCTGGCAGATTTGAAACATCGCCATTATTTTGTAAAAGTAATATGCAGAAAAGAACATATTGTAATAGGAACTAAATATGTCATAATGATAAAATAAAATATTACGATTTTTTTCAAGATAACGATGCGCATGGCGACGCGTCGCCACACCGTACACACTGCTGCGTATAGACTGTATATATATACCATCGTATAGCGTGGCGACGCGTCGCCACGGCATGCGTCGCCACGCCAAAAATCTGTTTTACGTGCGGCTATAGATGTTTCACATCAAAAATAGCTTTTGTCCGCAATCCCACCAACGTATATGAGGTCTGTCTCAAAAGTATCCGACCTACGTTCATATCTTCGCGCGAAGAGATTTCGGCGACCTCTTAAGGGTACGACCATCACCAGCAATTCCTAACCTCATCAGTAGCCTGAGCAACCGATGAAACGTCTTAGTTCCCGCTCAGCGTGTATTTATTGATGTGAAACATCTATAGCCGCACGTAAAACAGATTTCTGGCCTGGCGACGCCTGGCGACGCGTCGCCACGGCACGCATATAGACTGTATATATATACGATGGTATATATATACAGTCTATATGCAGTAGTGTGTACTGTACTATTTTAATAATTAGTAATATTTTATTTTATCATTATGACATATTTAGTTTCTATTACAATATGTTCTTTTCTGCATATTACTTTTACAAAATAATGGCGATATTTCACATCTGCCAGGCGTCCCGTGACGGCTCACATTTTTTTTATAACGATTTATTTGCTTTCGTATTTTTTTTGCGTAAAATTTTTCTTTAATCTCGGTAAAAATTGTGCGGTATCTATTAAAATATTGCCAAGTTGTTGAAACAAATGCGACGAAAGCGCTTGCGCGTGCTGTAATAACTAAAAACATCGATATGAGCGTTTTGTTCAATCAAATTAGGACTATTGGGGATATTTGGGATCAAATAATTGGGGAAACACTGGCCACTTAGTTAAGGGGCTGTAGTGCCTGAAAACAGTGCATTGTACCAAACAAACTCATCTTTAAAACAATAGTAATAAAGTTCAAATTGTACTTTCAGCTCCGGAAAAACCAATACAGGAAGAAGAAGAAATTCAAGAACATGCAGATCCCCCTCCATTGATGGTAGAGGCGCCAAGTAATGAACAGATAGACGAACAATCCCACACGACGGACAAAGAGAACACGAGGTTGCCACCGCCCGAGACTAGCGATGTGCCCCGGCGGGGTTCTGTACCCAGTGCACTCAATAGAGAACAGACCCCTAAAGGGAAACTTAATAACGGTATGGATCCTTAATTATTTACAACTAGCTTTCGCACGTGGCTCCGCCCGCGTGTATCTCGATTATTGCAGTAAATAAATATTTCGGACATTTTACACACAACGCCATCTAGTCCCAAACTAAGCAAAGCTTGTATTATGGGTACTAGACAACTGATATAAATACATAAACATACTTTTTTGTGTAAATAGATATTCATATTATACATAGAAAAACACCCAAACTCCGAAACAAAAATTTGCGGATCACACAAACATGTGGTCCGACCCGGGAATCGAACGCGAGACCTCTTGATCAGCAAGGCAGTCAATCAGTAAAAAGTAGCTTATGTGTTATTCTGAAATATAAGCTATGCAGTCAAGTAGGATATGTTCAGTATAACATTATATTTATCTTCGGGATAGTTTAAGTAGGATATGTTCAGTTATCTATCATAATATATTTGTACATCCTCCTAGCCATTATTCCCAACCTTATTTGAGGTCAGCTACTAGTTCAACCGGTTTTACCTGAATATCAATGTTCTACGCAACCCTAAGGGAGAACTGAAATTCGAAGATTGAACTAGTTGTCAGTATATTTGAGGGCACTGACTTCCCAATAACGATTGCCATAGATGTTCATGACAACCAGGACCGACGGCTTTACGTGCTCTCCGAGGCACGTGCTTGAATCACCGCTAGACTTCCAAACTCCGGGCAGCTATTAGGAATTCCCTAAGAAAATCCCAAAAACACTTTTTGGCCCGACCCGGGATTTGAATCCGAGACCACTTGATTATCAGTCGCATACGCTAACCACTAGACTAACGAGGCAGTTCATAATATATTTATACATCATAGATTATGGTTTTTTGATATTGTATATTATGAACTTGTAAGAAGAATACTTTATATTTAGAAATGCAAAGTGAGATGTCTCCAGCATCACGGTACATAGCGATGGCGCGACAAGGCCTGCTGGGATTTGAGTCGCAGGAGACACCAAAGAGGGTTCTGGAGCTTAAGGGTGACAAGAAAGAGGGTGAGTTTTAAATATTTTTTTTCCAATTTAGAATCGTTAAGCTAAAAGTAGGTAATTCAACAGGTATAGTAAGGATCAAAGTAAAGAAATTGCTCAAGTTTTTGCGAATTTTGACTCATAAATGTGTGTTATTAAAGTTAATTTTGCTACTTTACTCGCGGCTTCGCCTGCCATATATCGGTTATCATGCTAAAGAGACTATGCCCTCCATATATGCCATAACCGAAGTATGTTCATATACAATTTCGTTGAAATTGGTGTAGAATTTTTGTCGTGAAAGTGTAACAGATAGACAGACTGGCAAAAATTTGAAAAATTGTTTTATTTTCATCTTAGCAATTTTATATGTATTTAGTGTAAATCTGTACAAATAAATAAAAATTGGAGTGTCTGTTTGTAATATCAAATAACCAGTTTTTTTCTAAATACATATCAAAGTATTTAACGGTACTGACATCCAAAACTGAATTTTTAATTTTTTTGTCTGTCTGTTTGTTCCTGGTAATCTTTGGAACGGCTAGATCGGGACCTTTACTGGCAGGTGGCTGATGACATAAGGAATTACCTAGGCAATTTCTTTAGACTAGCTTCATTCCACGGCGTTACTCGAGATTGACAACAATAACCACTGGTAACATCGCGGGACTCAACTAGTTTGAAATACAAACACTTTAATTTTATTTATTAATTATTTGTACTCAGAATCAGAATTTCAGCCTTTATTAGTTCACTGCTGGACACAGGTCTCGACTTAAAAAGAAGGTTTTCACACTATTTTTTATTATTTTGTCCAGGTGCTGAATGTGCAATAAAAACACCAACTCTTGAAGATGCTCTGTCGACACCCAACTTGATAGGATTTAGCCCCACCACGAGACGTCGTCTGCAAGCTGTACGAAGAGGAGAAATGCCTTCAGGTCCAATACGAACACCTAAAGATCCTTGTAAGTGATGCTTAACTATAGTTGTTTTACTTTCTTTGAAGAAATTCATGACCATTTTTAGTTATCTGTTAATAAATATGTGAGACAAGTTATAAATTGACATACATCTATATATATAATGCCGGAACCACACTGCGTTATTCGTGTCCTTTGAAGTGTGTCAAAAAACCGACAAGTCGACGGATACGCGTGTTCGCTATTTGTGCTTATGTGTTATGCGCACAAATTAAGCGAATATACTCTCCGCACTTCGCCGTATGTGCGTGAATAATCCGCATAACGAATAGATAATAACGCAGTGTGGTTCCGGCATAAAATTTATCGTAAAAAGTATCAGTGATTTTCATCAAATTTCGTAAGCATCTGTAATTTGTTCCAGCTTAAGAGATAGGGTAGTTTTTATCTCAATTCATAATTTCATTATTCGTTATTTATTATTAACATATTATTATTGATTTCATTCATTTATAACAAAATCGTGTTTGAAAATTAAATGTTTTTAATATCAATGTTATTGCAAATCTTTATATCTTTATATATATAATTCTTCTGCGAGTGTGTATGTGGCGCTGCGATCAAGTTCTGGAATTTTAAAGTTGGGCGGTACGAAGTTCGCTGGGCCAACTAGTATCTTTATATATATAATTCTTCTGTGAGTGTGTATGTCACTGAACTTCTCTCAAACGACTGGACCGATTTTGATGAAACTTTTTGTGTGTGTTCAAGGGGATCTGGGAATGGTTTAGATTCGCAATTGAACCCGGTAGGTGGCGCTGCGATCAAGTTCTGGAATTTTAAAGTTGGGCGGTACGAAGTTCGCTGGGTCAACTAGTTAGTTCTATAAAATCCTAATATATAGCGCAGAAATCCGGTAGATGGTGCTATGTTTTTATTTCTAGATTAGATAAAATCTACTTTACAGACTAGCTGATCCAGCGAACCCCGTATTGAAATCCCAGAACTTGATGACAGCGCCACCTACCGGGTCCAATTGCGAATCTAAACCATTCTCGAACTTATTTGAACATACACAAATAAAATCGACCGACCGACCGACCGTTTGGAAGAAGTTCAATTACAAACACAGGAACAGAAGATTTATAATAGGTTTATACTAGCAGAGTACTATGTTACCCGCAGTTGTTGTACCAGTTGTTCAACCTACGTTATAAGGATAATAAATAAGGAAGGGCTCTGTAGTGTATGTGTCACTAAGTTATTCATTCACTCGTACACTGTGAATGAATGAGGTGTCACTAAGTTGTTCATTCACTCGTTCACTATCAATGAATGAGAAGGAAGCATTGTGTCATCTCGAGAGTTCGTGCGGGGGTGACACAGTTCAGTCGACTGTTAGCGACGATAGCGAGTGGGCGCGTGCTTCTGTGAGCCGACAATAAAGAAGGATTTACTACAGGCTCTACATAAGGATACGTTTTAAGTATAAATTTTATTCTTGTATAATTAGTACAGAAGGCTAGGAAGATGCAATGCTAAACGTGGTATGTTACAAAGTACTTAGATGTATATAAGGTGTTGTTGGTTGTTGTCAGTCTATGTGGCGACTCCAGACAGCGGATTCGGTTGCGCGCTGATACCAGGCTCGGGCCACATGTCTCCCGACTCCAGGAAGCGCCTCTGGACCCTCGTCGACCAGCTCCCCTCCAAGCTCCCCTCCCCGCCCCGGGACAAACATACCGTATGTCTACATTTTATATTACTTTTTCAGACCTGCTCCCCTACTCAACTTGCAAACGTTTTTCGTTTTTAGGGTTCCGAAGTTTATAACTCGGAGCCCTTATAGATTCGTCATGTCCGTCCGTCCGTTCTCGACTTACCGTCCAGACGGTTGGTGCTAAACAAATGAAGCTTTGCACGTATATGTGTTGTAATTACGTCGACAAAGTGCTACAATAAAATTATGAGAAATATTTAGGGTCCCCACACGTAAAGTTTTTTTTTTCTCGCGGCTTGGGGTAACCGTAAATCCTACCGATTTTCTATTTCTCTATTCTGTTGTTTCATTTGCTAATATAACTCAGTCACTTGATCAAAACAAAATATAAGCCTATGAAACAAGAGAATACAATAGAAAACTAAAAACGTTTGCAAGTTGGCTAGAGGGCCTACTGACACTTTAACGCCTCGGTTGTACAGTAGCGTACGTGACTGCTACACTGCAAGTGTCGAATTCTATTCCCAAACCGGATCAAATATGTTTCGGAGTTTATGTATTTTAAATATTTACTAAAAATTTTAAGTAAGTTCAGTTCAGTTGGAGCTACCGTGTGATAAATATCAGAGTGATACAAGTGACTAACCCAACAACCTTGGCGAGCATTAATTATTATTCCACGTTATTCTAAGGGTTCAAGAGTGTTTTTAATAGTTTCTTTAAGTTGTCACATGGCTTAAATAATTGTTTGTACCCATAACACTTAAAAATGTCATCATCATCAGCCTATCGCAGTTCACTGCTAGTCATAGGCCTCTCCCATTGCACGCCACTCTGATCGATTTTGGGCTTTGGATACTTTTGATACTATTAATTTTCTCCCCGGTCATGACAGTAACCGTATTCAGCGGCGTGATTGACCCATACCAAATGTCTGGAATACCCAGTTGTCTCAATAAATATTTCGGACATCTTACACACAACGCCATCTAGTCCCAAACTAAGCAGAGCTTGTATTATGGGTACTAGACAAATGATATAAATTCATAAACATACATTTTTTTTTTGTAAATACATACATCTCTGGTCTGAAACAAATATTTGCGGATCACACAAATATTTGGTCCAACCTGGGAATCGATCCGAGAGCTCTTGATCAGCAGCTGCATACGCTAACCACTATGCCGATACTTCTATTCGATATTTTAACTGCCTTAAAACTATTTAAACAATGTTTTTTTTCAAGCGGCTAAGTTTGAACAAGACTAAAGGATGTATAGTAAGTACATACTAATACATGTATATTTTTTAATAAATCATTGTCGATTAACTATAGAGTTATCGTTCTTCACTGTTTTTTTTATATTGTGTAAAACTTTTTTTCATTTTTTCGTATCTTTAAATTCGGATATCGGTTTCAGAAAGCCTAGTGTGAGTTTTATTAACATCGATGTGATTGTCATAATGAACGCATACGGCATTGCGATTGGCCCACATTAAAATTCAACCAATCAAAATACTCAATGCGTTTGCCGTCGAGAGTGAGTTTCGCCCTAGGCCGAATATTGCTCAAAGATAAATGGGAGTAAGGAACACAAATAGGGAGAGGTACCTAAGATATATGGATATTGCAATCTTATCAATATTATTTGGGGTTGGCTACTAGTTCAACCGGTTTTAGTCCAGAAGGAAATCCCCTCCCTGGACTCCTTCCAATGTACAGGCGCAGAGAGGGTCACACCGTGTGGTTTTAGTCGGTTCGAGTCCGATACACCACCCCGCCGTAGCCCCCGACGGGGTGACGGTCCGCGGGGATTTTCACACGTTAAAAAAAAAAAGTTTCTAATATGAAATGGAACTGACATAATTTGTAGATATAGAATTGAGTAACCGTTTGTCTGTATTGTGATTGGAAAATTACTGAGATTTCAATTTATCGTACTGATATTCTCTGATAAAACCTTTTATATGGGTGTTTTCTATGTATAATATGTATGTTATTTACAAAAATAAGTATGTTTATGTATTTATATCAGGTGTCTAGGTACCCATAGCACAAGCTCTGCTTAGTTTGGGACTAGATGGCGTTGTGTGTAAGATGTCTGAAATATTGACTTTTATATGTATGTGTTATACAGCCATTATCAGAAATCCGCAATAGATTTCTGGCGCAGTTCAACGGAGACTCGCCCATACCACCCTCAGAACATTCCTTCGCACCCAGAAAACTGCTACTAGAGGTTAGTTTTCAAATTATATTTCCTCAATTTATAGAAATAAATAAAATTGAACTGTTTTTTAGGGTTCCGTAGCCAAATGGCAAAAAACGGAACCCTTATAGATTCGTCATGTCTGTCTGTCTGTCCGTCCGTATGTCACAGTCACTTTATTCCGAAACTATAAGAGCTATACTGTTAAAACATGGTAAGTAGATGTAATCTGTGAACCGCATTAAGATTTTCACATAAAAATAGAAAAAAAACAACACGTTTTGGGGGTCCCCATACTTGGAACTGAAACTCAAAAAAAATTTTTTCATCAAACCCATACGTGTGGGGTATTTATGAATAGGTCTTTAAAAATGATGCTGAGGTTTCTGAGATCATTTTTTTCTAAACTGAATAGTTTGCGCGAGAGACACTTCCAAAGTGGAAAAATGTGCCCCCCCCCCCCCCCCCCCTGTAACTTCTAATATAAGAGAGTGATAAAACCAAAACAAATATATGTTGTACATTACCATATAAACTACCACCGAAAATTGGTTTGAACGAGATCTAGTAAGTTTTTTTTTAATACATCATAAATCGTAAACCGCAATTTACCTTCCATTCAATCAATATACTATTATAAGAACTTATAAATGATTTTACTTGCTGCTACGGAACCCTTTATGGGCGAGTCCGACTCGCACTTGGCAGCTTTTTTTTTTGTAATTTCGTATTAACACTCCCTAAATGCATAATATGTTTGTTCTGACTGTTCCCTGTAACGGATTGTCCGATTTGGATGTAACTTTCAGTTTCATCATAGCTGATGACAAAACTAGGCTACTGTTTTTAGACAAGTTTTGCCCCGCAGTGCTACCCGTGTGGTATCTTTACAACAATATCAGCTCTCATGGGCTCAGCTAAATGTTAAAAATACAACTTGTATTAGTTTATTATATACTATGTATGATTTACTAATCGGCCAATTTGATTTCTTTGTTCAGGAGGAAACAGAAACACCACCAGCGAAAATGTCAAAGATTTCAGAACACCAGGTAATATTATAACATTATATCGAAACACTCTAATCGATTATTTCAGACAAAATTAAAAGTCTCATAACGGTCTTTCTACATCATCATCATCATCAGCCTATCGCAGTCCACTGCTGGACATAGGCCTCTCCAATTGCACGCCACTTAGTTCGATCTTCGTCTACTCACATCCACCTCCTTCCAGCCATCTTTCTACATAATTTCGATATCGCCTAGTGACTAATTACTTGGATTGTGGAGAACTGATGACGGTCGCTCCACGTAAAAATTCAAAGTTTAGCTGTATCAAAGTAAACTTATAGTCATCAGTTTTGTAAAAAGAGCTTGGAAGAAATGTATAATATTTTGTTTAGAATACTTATGGAATTTTCTTTTACTTTAGAATTTAAAGAAAACAATACTTTATTTCATAACTATATTAAACTGTTGTCCGCGACTCCGTCTGACATGGCGGTTAATAGTAGTCTATGTGACATACATACTCGCAAACTTTCGCGTTTATAATATTAGTAGGATCCCAAACTTAGTAGACTACGATCAATGCTCTTACTCTTTATGTATTATAATTGCTTCTAACTCTCTACCAGCTCACATGTTTCCTTCCCACTATGGTCCCGGGTCCTTTAAACAGGGCGTGGAAAAGCATCTCACTAAGCCGCCATTGTGTGGGCCGCCATACTTTATTGTCTAAATTCGGAGCAATGTTGTGTGGTTTCCCCCACTCTTGGATTTTGATCGTGCTTTCAATCAGGCAGTATAGAGTCACTTTGATAGGCTAATTATAAAATAATAATAATTCCCCAGAGTCCAGCCAACTTCACCGCTGCTGAAACCGAAACACCGAAGTCCGTATCCTGTCCATCACCGGCACTCCCAGCGGATGTAGACGCTCAGCTCCAGCGGCTAAACGCAGCCTTGACAGGTCGACTCAGCGCGCAGAGAACTCGCCGCACCCGGGACTCGATAAGCCACATCACTCAGCCAGGTCAGTAAACCTCTCCCTCAAATAAAGGTAGTAGAGCCACGCTGATTTCAGAATGAATGGGGCCTTTCATTAATCACGTGATCTTTTTTTGGCATTTTTTGACCCCCTCTGCCTGTAGTATATGTGATGTGTCAGTGAGTTATTCACTCGTTCACTGTGAATGAATGAGTTGTCATTGAGTTATTCATTCACTCGTTCACTGTGAATGGGTGAGGTGTTACTAAGTTATTCATTCACTCGTTCACTATGAATGAATGAGAAGGAAGCATTGTGTCATCTCGAGAGTACGTGCGGATGACACAGTTCAGTCGATTGTTAGCAACGATAGCGAGTGGACGCTTGCGACTGTGAGCCGACAATATAGAAGGATATACTACACTCAGTGTTGGGCAAAATTTAATTGCACAGGAACAATTAACAATTGATTAATTGTTAATTGTAAAATACCACCTAACAATTAATTAATTATTGACTGTTAGTTTTACAATTAACAATTAATTAATTGTTAACTGTTAGTTTTGCAATTAACAATTAATTAATTGTTAACTGTTAGTTTTGCAATTAACAATTAATCAATTGTTAATTGATTCTGCAATTAAACTTTAATTTAATTCAAATAAAGTAAATAGAAGAAGTAGAAGATGGAGGACTGGCACAGGGTACGGCTCTCACTTGACTGATAACTTTAATAATTTGAATTGAAAGACAGTCTGTAAGCTTAGTAGTCAATCTATTTAAACCTTTATGTCTATAGTCACAACGTTGAAATTTAAATGCATCATTATGCAACGTGCACAAACTTATTATTATCGTAGAAGAAGATGACGATATATTACTTTAGAAAGTGTGAAAGAGATAGCTCGCCGAACACCGGCGTTGAACGCGCTGGTTGGTCTTTTTATTATTATTATTATTTCTTTAGATGCCATTTTTAGTTTTTAATTGAATTTATGACAGTCTGTAACTGCACGCGTGCAAGGTTTTACGTTTGTTAATTACACGTTTGTTATAACACTTTGAATATTACATTTTGTTCAGGAGTTATAGAGTCTTCACTTGTGAAATTAGCTTACTTTGAAAACATCGTACAAAAATAATAAATACTAACCCAACTTTCTAAATCCACGTACTTATGCGTGACTACGGAACCCTATTCTATATGTAGCCTCACGTTTTAAAAAAGGAACATTCCCTTAGTTTTATTATCTCTTTATGAATGCACTTTAATAATAATATCTGATTCTAGCAATCAAAGTCGCTGGTATGATGACATGATTATTAATTGTTAGTTTTAATTGTTTGTTGCAACAATTAAAAATATTAGTTGCATTATTTTAATTGCAATTGATTTAATCACAATTAATTTCATTGCAAAATTAATTGCAATTGATTTAATCACAATTAATATCACTTTTTACACGGATTAATTGTGATTAAATCAATTGCAATTAATTTTGCAATTAAATTAATTGTGATTAAATCAATTGCAATTAATTTTTCAATCAATTACTACGATGATTAAAATATTAATTGATTAATGTCCATCACTGTACACTCCCCTTTGGTGATACACGGTGAGGTTAAGGCTGCCCCTCCCCTCCCCCTTGTGATACTTCGTGATTTTTTTGTGAACCCCTCCACCACCTTCAAGCCTCACGTGATTAATGGACAGCCCATTGGGACCGGGGCAGTACTACCCTTACACGGAAGACCTTCCTAATAATGGGTCTGGGTCACCATGCTACATTGCCTCACCTCACAATGAGCATGGTGGCCCCTACTCCTGGATTCTACTCATGCTTTCCATCAGGTCGAGTAGAGTCACTTTGGTAGGCTTAAACATACGAGCACTCGGGTCATCTGATAGTAAGCGACAACCGTTACCCATGTATAAAAATATATATAAAAAAAAACTTTGATTGCACAATGATTATGTATCTAATAATTATTGTAGCTCCTGACTCCGAACCAGTTCTACAATCTCAACCGAACACAGTGGGATGGGACGACACTCGGCCGGATCAGAACGTGGAGGTTGAACAACCGCCCGAGACACTCAAACGATTCATGCTCTCTTCTAATGTTGATGTGAGTTTCATCTTTGTTCATGTTTGTCGAGGATGTCCGTGTGGTGACGGATTAAGAATACAAAGTGTCACCACCCCTATTCATTCCATGGGTGTCGTAAGAGGCAACTAAAGGAACAAAATAAGCAGCTAACATCACTGCCAAGAGAAGGAAAACTTGAAACAAACACTTTACTTACCCGTCTGGCCAGCGTGGTATAGTAGGCCAAAACCTCTTTTCAAAGGAGAGGCCCATGTCCAGCAGTGGACTGTTAAAGGCTGTTGATGATGATGATGTGGAAGGAACTGGTTAAAAAAAGGTATGTTTAGGTATTTATATCAGTTGTCTAGTACCCATAATACAAGCTCTGCTTAGTTTGGGACTAGATGGCGTTGTGTAAGATGTTCAAAAAAAAAAAAGAAACGAAAAAAAGTTGTTCTATTAACACCATTTTGTTTCTCCAGAATCGTGAGGATATAATAGCAAAGATCATAGAGCTGGGCGGAGCGGTGTGCGAGGGTGCGGAGCTGGACCCGTCGGCCACGCACCTGCTGTGCTCAGCGCCAGGCCGCAGCGAGAAGATGCTCGGCTCAGTCGCGGCAGGCCGGTGGGTCTTACACCCGGTCTACATCCTCAAAAGTCATGAAAACGGAGCGTTTCTACCGGTTTGTTTATATATATTTTTATATTTAACCCTACATTGCGTCCTACACTATCAAATTTCTACTCTTAATTCATAGTGTGCCACATGTGGAACCGAATAAAAAAAACATTTTTTTCATTAAATGTTAAGTTTTAATTTTTTACGATATTCAGTACTAAAATAGCACAATATTTTTTTCCAAACAGATTCAAAAAATTCATGCATTGGAGGGTTAAGCTTAATAAAGTCATTATTTTCTGATTAATGGAAAGTAAGAGTCACTGTATTTATTGTGAATGCAGTATGGCAGCATCATTCTATAGCAACCTAGTGAGATATTTCTGTTCTCAGTCTTGACGGAGACCAGCCAAATATATAATTATATAGATTTGTATTATCTGTTCTCTTACTTCATCAATAGAATGAGACGGTTATCCGATTCGATTGAGGAGAATTCAGGTGCAGGAATTAGGTAAACATATTATTTTACGTGTTACAGTTATTTTATTTTGGATGAATAGTCTCTCGGCGATTAAAGACATTTAATTACAAATATTTTTATTGGTATTTAAACTTTAAATGGAACTTCTGGAAATTTAAAATTTGTTGGTTTATTGAAAGGATTTCTATTGTTTTCGACAGCTGTTCAGCCTAGCTTATTATCAGTGACATTTAATCCCAAAGATATGTATTAAAATAATTAAAATTTAATTTATTAAGCAGATCAAAAAACTTTAATACTGGTTTAGTTGACTACCCACTTTTTCAACAAAACTTTTTCACAAAATGAGGTAATGATACTTTGTATGAGTATTTTAAATATATCACATAACTACACTCAATTACATAAGGTATAAATGTACATGTGTATAGGAGGAGGAATTCGAATGGGGTAACCCATCAGCGACGTGCCTGCCAGCGCTGAGCGGTGCGGAGCGCAGTCTGTCCCGCGCCGCGTACCGCTGGCGCTCCGGGCGGGAGGCGGGCTGCCCCGGGCCCTTCCACGGCGTGGTCGCGCTGCTGCACGTGCCGGAGCCGCGCCGCCGCCTGCTGCAGAGGCTCGTCACCGCGGGCGGAGGCCTGGCGCCCGACTGCGAGTCAGTATACTCTACTGTGCCATACAACTACCTTCAGCTTTCTTGTTCGATACCCGAGATACAAATATTTGTGATCCGCAAATATTTATTTCGGAGTATAGATGGTTTTTATGTATATATGTTACAAAAATAGTTATGTTTAGGTATTTATATCAGTTGTCTAATATCCATAATACAAACTCTGCGTAGTTTGGGACTTGTGTGTGTGTAAGATGCCCAAAATATTTATTTATACTTACATATCGAATAGAAAATAGAAGGGAGAAGGTGATAGAGATAAACTGACCGTGTATTGATTACACGATCAGTTTAGTGATTGAAGTGGTTCTCAGATCGTTTTCTACTGTACCAAATGTTTTTTGGGTTCAAATCCTACATCCTACAATTACTGTTCACAGTCTGAATGTTCTTAATGTATATATTCGTTTCTCTAAAAAAATACTTTTTGACATACATAAATGCGTATATAAATATAAAAAAATATATCTTATATATAAAATTCTCGTGTCACAATGTTCGTTCCCATACTCCTCCGAAGGCTTGGCCGATCTTTATGAAATTTTATATGCGTATTCAGTAGGTCTGAGAATCGGCCAACATCTATTTTTCATACTCCTAGGGCGCGAGGATATATATATATCAAAACGCATTAATGGTATCGTATTGTAATATACATAAAGCGTTTAGCTTTATGTATATTTTAGGACATTCCTAAACATTAATAGAAATACATTCCAGTTTACTTTGACCACAAACCAAATCCAGTATAATATTTATAATATAAAATATTTATAACATTTCAGACCTCCATACACACAAGACGACATCACAGTATGTTTCGCGGACTTGAAGCGCTACCCTCTGTCAGAGCGAGACAGCGCGTGGCTTACGTCTCGTCGGGTCCCTGTGTGCGCGCCCGTACTGCTCAGCGCTTTCCTCACAGACGAACCACCCCCCGACCCGAAGGACCACTGCCTACCACAATTTAGACCTTAAAACATCCATCTATTCATCTACAACCCATAAAGGCGCATTTTAATTGGTCGTTTGAGCCCGCATGCGGGGTACGGGAGATGTTTGTTCAAGCATGCCATAGGGAAAACATGCGTTAGCCGTTTTATCGTATTAGTTGTTAGGGCCCGCTTGCGGAGTGTTGGATATTCTTTACCGCGCATATTTTTATTTTTTGGTATGTCTACATCAGAAATATTAAGCTTTTTCCAAATTTCCTTATACGCACTTTTTATCGCATTTCGGTTTTTATATAAATCACTTGTTACATTTCATAAACATGGGTAGTCTCGATACGTTTCTTCTAAATTCAGCATTTATAAATCGGTAAAACGATCAGTCATTACGTCAGTTCTCATCTAATAACATTCGTAGAGTTCCCGCCGCCACGCTTGCTTTACACCGACCGATGAGTTTGCCGTATATCGACCAAGATATAGATAGCCTACTTTCATTAGTCGATAGCCCGTATTCGGGGACTCCCCGCCTGCTGTATGACCAATGAAAATGCGCCTTAACGTCCCACTTCTAGGCTCAGGTCTCGAGCCTATGTAGGCCAAGAGGCCTATGTACAGCATTGAACTAGAAAAACTGTTGATGTAATGTTGGCATCGTATAAGATCTGTCTTGTCTGTTTTGATCTCCAAATTGGCGGACAGTCGGACATGTGTAAAATTTTCTTATTAGTATTTAGATCTAATCGAATTCGTCTCGAAGCACTCAAGGCCGAATGTCCTAAGCTAGCGAAGGGCCTTAACTTAATTAAGGGAATTATCTTATTTTCAAATTGATCTAAATTAATATTTAAAGAAAAAAATTATGACATAAAATATGAAAGTCAAGACTGGGATTTCTGTAATAATAGCCATGTTATTATAAAAGTTAAGTAGTAATATTTCTGTTAGTACTGTCAATTAATCAATTATATTATTGTATAATGTTTGACATATATAATTTTTGTATGTATAGTGTTAATTTTAGATATATTATATGATAATAATACATAATTGATTACTAGAAATTGTTGTTTTATTGAGTATGTGGCGACTTCCACAAACAGCGCAAGTAAAACCACACAACAGTGCCATCTACCGAAGAAACACTGTACCACGGAGTTACGACGTAACTGCTAATCCTGAATCGCGTAATGGAAATTCTCACCCGATTAGCATATATACAACACCCCAACATCAACCGTTGGGCAGTGGCCCACCAGAAATGATCACCTCGCCTGGTCGGAGGATCCTCCCTTTGTGTTGGAGGTACACGATATCTATTCCTCTAAAGTGGTGACCCCGACGTGATCTGAACATATAAACTAACAATAGTCTCCAAAACTTTCTGAGTCTGAACTTTTCCTAAGTTGTGAAAGAAACCGGCTAATAAAAAAACTATTCATTTTTGAAATCAGTACTATTATAATTATGTTGTTGAACTGTTTTGAAATATCAAGTATCCGGTTCTTATTGATATAACCTTTAGATGAATTAAAATAAATTAATAATTATAGTGTAATTAATAATTATTCATACTTATTTGAAATAAATTCAAAAGTAACTGTCCAAACTGTTGCACCGAATTCAATGATATTTGGCATGGCGAGGCTTTGGTTTTTAAGAACGGACATAGGCTACTCTTTAACAAGATAACCGCGGGCGGAATATATGTACATACACGCGGGCGGAAGGAATGGCTTCTTAAAGATAGTCTACTATGACTGGTAACCAGGTTAAATATAATTAAATATTTAATAAATAAAATTAAAGGTCAGCGATATTGCGTTGCTGAGACGATCGCAGCGAGTGCTGGCCATTAAGATCATAAGGGGTACCGCACGATCTCTTTAGAAGCGGCAAGCTTCCTGGCCGGAACTCCACCATGGGATCTGGAGGCGAGAGCCTTTGCGGCACTTTATCAGTGGCGCAAGGAGGCACGGGAGTTGGGTCAGAGTCCTGAGATTCCTGGAATCGAAGCTCAAAAATCCCAGCCCCTCCAGGCCCTCGTGGAAGAGTGGAGGGAACGACTTGGGCAACCGAGCGCTGGGTACGTCGTTATTGCGGCGATAAGACCCCATATGGAGGATTGCCTCGAGAGACGTCTCGGAACCCTCTCATACTGGCTGACGCAGGTGATCACTGGAAAAGGATGTTTAATTGACCACCTGTGTCTGATCCGCAAAGAACCAACGCCAGGGTGCCACCACTGCGATGGCTGGAACGTGGACATGGCGCTCCATAGGCTGGCAGCGTTCGGTGTGGGAGGTGCCAAGGCGAGGTCTCGTGGCGGCCATCGGAGTGGGAATTCTCTCACTCGGTAACACCCAAAACGGTGTGCGGTTTTAGTCGGTTCGAGCCCGACATAGCCACCTACTGGTGACATCCGTGGGTATTTCCGCACGAAAAAAAAAGGTTAAATAAAAATCTTCGTAATTATGCCATAAATTATTTTTATTCAATAAATACATTTCTAACTTAAGAGTACTTATAATTACATTTAAAATAGTTTTATCTAAACTAGTAATACCCAAAGATAAATCGTGTGTCGTACTGTTAACATAAAAGTACGTATAATATTAATACACATAATTTCTACTAAAGTTTTTCAATTCTATGTAAAGTTCTTGACCATGAGTTTAATGCACCTGTTCTCATCAGGCGGATAGTTCAAGCCGGCTTCAGCCAGCTCCTTTATTGTTACAGTAATGGCGGTTTTGTAGCCAGCGCGTTGGGCACTCCTCTGGGATGCTGGGCCCGTGAATACTGTACTCGCTGCTGTTACACCGTGATATAGGGCTAAAGGCTCTCTGAAACGGGGATAAACATAATTATATTGTTTATTTAAGAGTATAAATAAATGTCATTTATTCAATGGACAGAAAAACTATTAACAGCAAAACTAAAAAGACGAAAAATGCATCGTTTTAAGTTGTCGTCGTTTTTTTTCGTCGTAATTTCAAATTTACAAGTAATAATTTTGTTATCTATATGTCTGTATGTTTGTTTCGGCTAATCTCGGGATAGCTGATGTTATAAGGAGTATCTTAGGCTACTTTTTTCACTAACTTTTCCCCACGGCGTTGCCTGTACCCTAACAACAACAATCGTAGTTAACACCTAGTTAGTAATAATTTTTAAAGAAATTTATACCTAGCAGCTAGTATCTTAGAGCCCAATTTGGCTCCACGACTTTCTTTAGGGACGACCAAACCTAGCCCGTATAGAAGCTTGTTGACACCCAACAGTTTGAAGGCGTCCACTTTGTCGCACACTTTCATTGCCGCAAACACGTTGTTCCAAGCTTTGCCTTTAATCTGTTATAAACAATAATATTTGAATAAAAATATCACTTCAAAAATTACTAGAAAAAAAGGAAGTCAAAAACCTTTATAACTAATTAATTAATTATCCATTATTACCTAACTTTGGGATGTATAAATGGGTGGGTCAACCGGACTGGTTATTGTGGGGAGCCTTAGGAGATAGTCTCACAGTGGAACTGTTTTGGTTGAGATGAGTGCCAATCAACAAAGAAATTTTCGAAATCGGTTAATGAATTATGAAGTCATTACATAATTTATATGATATAAAAACTTCTCGCGAGATTTAGTAAGATAACTTGATGTGATTGATTTTATCTATTAACATTTTCAAACTAAACAAATACGAATACTTAAATTTCGCGACAAGCATTTATAAAATACTGCTGATGCCCGCGGCTCAGCTCGCGTCATAAGGGTATGAAAAATAGATGTTGGCTGATTCACGGACCTAACCGATGTGCACACAAAATTTCAGGAGAATTTTATATATTAGATAATTATAAGTTATGTAATGACTTTATAAGTAGATAGTAAAAGTTATTAAGTAAATATTTATTTAACAATATAAATGAAAATTAGTAACTCAAGTTACTTTTTACTCTCATTTTGGATTTTACTCATGCTTTCCATCAGGCACAGTAGAGTCACTTTAGTAGGCCTAAATACATTAAAAAAAATGTAGTTATTACGAGTTACTAATTAATACGAGTTACTAATTATTACGAGTTACCAATTATAATACCAGAGCCTATTAATCACCTTTTTTTTGGCATTCATATCTTCCTAATATTATTTGGGGTCGGTTACTAGTTCAATCGGTATTACCTGAATATCAGTTTTTCCACGGAGCGACTGACATTCTACCTCTGTAATCCTGAAGACGTCCTTATTTCGAAGATTGAACTAGTTGTCAGTAAATTTGAGGGCACTGACTTCCCAATAGCATCTTAATGATTAATATATATCTAACGCTTGCCATACTTGATGGAAAGAGTGAGTGGAACCCAAAAGTATAACAGCCAAGAGTATAGACATCAGAACGGGTAACGTTACCTCATAGTCAGGGTCATTTCCTTGGCACAAGATCACGCACACATTCAAAGCCACTAGTTTACTATTTCCATCTTTTTCCTTATAGCAACCGAGGGAAGTTCGTTCAGCTAAACGTCCTCGCCAGAATTCTGATATACCGCTAATACTGACAGGATCGCTCTTTAAATCTGAAAAAAAACCTTACTAACGACTAGCTGTGCCTTGCGGTGTTACCCACGGTTATTGTTGAACCTATGTAACGACAACCACGAGGAACACCGCAAGTCATAGCTGGTCTAAGCTTGTCGGCTATCTGTCAGTGAAAGTACTGTCAATATCCTGCCGTTCAAGAGAAAATAGACAAAAAAAAATCGGCCAAGGCAGGCCGTTAAATAATTTAAAATCGTATCCAACAGATAATTGTTATTTTTGTACGAAGTTTTCCAAGCAAGCGCATTTTACAAATTAGACCTTTACAACATATGACCTAACAAAGTTATAGTTTTCCTTTAAAGTTCATCAAATGGACTTTGATCAAGTTTTTTTTTTCCGATTTCCGAAGCTAGCCGTTTAGCTTTTAAAAGAAGGAGGAGTGGGGGGGGAGTTGCGTTTAAACAAAAAAAAACCGCTTAATACTTAAATAACTCGCAAATAGAAATGTAAATAAAACCCGGTCTTAGCAACCGCTCAATCTTTTTAAATAACTATCCAATAATACCCCCACAATAGGGGAGGTACGCCAAAGGCGAATATTTTTAGGAATTTTATTGTAGCACTTTGTCGACGTGATCACAATACATCTCCATACAATGTATCACTTTCTAGCTCACGTTTGGGCGGTAAGTCAAGGAAGGCCGGACGGAAAGACGGACATGACGAATCTATAAAGGTCCCGAGTCATGAACCACGGAACCCTAAAAACTGTATAAGTATTTATATCAGTTATCTAGTATCCATAGCACAAGCTCAGCTTAGTTTGGGACTAGATATCCCAAACATTTATTTATTTACCATCTCAATATTTATTTTATTAAGACGTTAGTGTTACGTACTACGAATGAATAATAAGTCTACGAACCACTCAGAGTGCACAGAACCTCATCTGTACACAGGCTCTCCTCCAGTATCTTGATAGCTTCCTCATCATCCTCCGGTCGAAGGTCGCGGATTACCCAGGTGACGTCATCAGCAACCCACGAGTGCCATGTACGGGGGCAAGATGAGTCCCAAACTCTTTTAAAACCCTTGATCTGAAAAGAGTACAATTAACTATGTAATTTAAATCATCACTAACAAAATTACAACAGGGAAATAATCAAACTTAATGTTATATACAAAGGAACTCTTGAAATTCTGTTACGTTGTGGCAACAAAATAAAAAAAACTGTCAAAAAAGCAAAATTAAAAACAAACAACTAATTCAAATGTTATGTTTAAATAAATCCTTAAAATAGGGTTCCGTAGTTCATGACTCGGAATCCTTATAGTTTCGTCATGTCCTTCTGTCCGTCCGTCCTCGAATTACCTTCCAAACGGTTAGTGCTAGAAATTCGAAACTTTGTATGAATATGAGTTTTGATAGAAACACATATTCGTACAAAGTACGTCGACAAAATCATGAAAAATATTTTTATCTTTGGTACCTCCACTACCCGTAAAGTGGGAATGTTCTTTTTTCTCGCATCTACCCCATCGTGTGGGGTTTCATTAGATAAATCTTTTAAAAACATTGAGAGGTTGTTTAGACGATTTTTTGATTTGGGTATCCGTTTGCGAGTTATTCAACATAAAAGGGCATTATTTTCTTAAAATAGGGCGTATCCCCCCCCCTCCCCCTTAAAGCTAAACGGCTGGCTAGAAAAATCTGTAAAAAACCACGATGGTAGTCCATGTGATGAACTTTAAATGAATTGTTTATAATCCCTACTTATATTACAAATAGTATATTAGTTATGAAGATAGAACTGAACTTGGGAAAAGACGTTTACACGTCTAAGCCGCTGGACCGATTTTGATGAATTTTGGTATAGAGATTGATGGAACCTTAGGAAAGGACATAGGCTACTTTGTACCGCGACAACCGACATACACGCAGGCACAGCTGCGGGCGAAAGCTAGTAAAATATATATTTTGGTACGACCATCAGGAGCTTATAATTATTTAAATACTAGCTTTCGCCCGCGGCTCCGCCCGCGTGTATGTCGGTTATCGCGGTAAAAAGTAGCCTATGTCCTTTCCTAAGGTTCCATCAATCTCTATACCAAAATTCATCAAAATCGGTCCAGCGGCTTAGACGTGAAAACGTAACAGACAGACAGACAGACAGAGTTTATTTGACCAGGTTACCATGGTATGGGTCACCATGCTGCACTGCCTATCTTAAAATGCGTTTACTTGGAAAACGTCATACAAAATTAACGCATTAATAAGTAAACTATCTATTGAATACGATTTTAAATCTACGTACCATTATGGGTGTCTTTAGGAACCCTTTCCTGTGCGTGGCCTGAGACGCACTTGGCCGATTTTTTTTAAAAAGATAACTCTCGCATTGGAAATAAGCATCCTATGTCGCGGAGGACTTTACAAACATACATAAAAGACATCAGACTCAGAACAATAATAATTTGTGGATCATACAAAGTCTTGTACCCTACATGGGCTAAAACCCACAATACCTTGTGCAGTAGAAAACGGTGTGGCGACCACTTAAACATCTAGGCCAATCAACTTTGCATGGATATGTGTTTTTGTCACATACTCGTAAACAGTGCTAAAATATTTTTAAGCAATAGCTTATAATATATATGTATAGCTTTTATCGCGGGCTTTGAGCACGGCGACTAAATCAAGAAATTCCGTAACGGAAAAACCTAACTCCCTAAAAAAGGATAGATAATATATGATTGTAACTGCAGTGCGACAAAGATGTGGCGGATCCGTGCTCTAGAGGCAGATTAGCGCATGCGTGCTGCCGCCACCGGCCGTTATCCGTTGCCTTGACAACACAGTCATTCTAGATTCTTCTTCCTTTTTTTTATTTCGTTTTTTTTCCCATAGATATACTTATTTAACTATTATGTTCTCTGTTTAGTTGTCATTGTCTTTCGCTTAATAGGATGATTATATTGTTTGGCAATAATATTGTTAGAATGTATGTTGGAAAAAAGACAGTGTATATTGTTTTGTAAACTTGACTTAATACCTAAGAAAAAAAACTACATAAATAATATATATATATATATATATATATATATATATATATATATATATATAATTGCATAAGTTGATAAAAAATGCTATACAATAGCTTTACCGCGGTAGTCCCCGAGTGCCACACGACTTTTTTAATAAAATAGGTCGTCCCCCCGTTAGAGGGTTCTAAAAGCAAAACGGCTGACTTGAAAAATCTGTAAAAATCATGATGCACGAGGTGTAAGATTAGATTAACAAGCACGTTGTATCCATTACGTAATATTGCACTTGTATCTATCTATACACGACTAATTTTTAATGTCCAGAGAAAAAAATATGTGGTACTCAGCTTTCGATACTGAACATATTTATGTAATTAAAACAAAAAAAAATACATGTTAATATTTTCCCGAAAACTACCAAATTTTTCTTCATAACGCATGATATAATTCACGACATGATTTGAACTAATTTGACAGTATTGGGCGATGCGTCGCACACATTGAAACAGAAAATGTTATTCATTGATAATTGAAATACGCGTGTTTAAAATATTTGGGTGACTATAAATTATGGGCGTATTTTAACATTTTAAAAAGCGGCCAAGTGCGAGTCGGAATCGCCCATGAAGGGTTCCGTATCAGCAAGTAACATCATATATAAAAGTTCTTGTAGTTCGTTGTAACTTTCATCGATGTTTTTATACTAGTGTGTTGATTGGATGAAAGGTAAATTGCGTGTTACGGCTTATGGCGTATTAAAAAAAAACTACTAACTAGATCTCGTTCAAACCAATTTTCGTTGGTAGTTTGCATGGTAATGTACAACATATATTTTTTTTAGTTTTATTACTCTCTTATTTTAGAAGTTAGAGGGGGGGGGACCAACATTTTACCACTTTGGAAGTGTCTGTCGCGCAAACTGTTCAGTTTAGAAAAAAATGATATTAGAAACCTCAATATCATTTTTGAAGACCTATCCATAGATACCCCATTCGTATAGGTTTGATCAAAAAAAAATTTTTGAGTTTCAGTTCCATGTATGGGGACCCCCAAAATGTATTGTTCTTTTTCTATTTTTATGTAAAAATCTTAATGCGGTTCACAATATACATCGACTGACCAAATTTCAACAGTATAGCTCTTATAGTTTCGGAAATAATTGGCTGTGACATACGGACGGACAGACAGACAGACAGACAGACAGACTTGACGAATCTATAAGGGTTCCGTTTTTTGCCATTTGGCTACGGAACCCTAAAAACCATAATAACTCAGTTATTTTTGTTTTTTGGGTATTTGTTCTATGGTGTTTTATGTTAGTATATAGTTCTTTATCTGCCCCTAGTTTTTCTTTGGTAATTAAAAACTAACCGTGTATATGTATATCGCCGACAAAGCAAAGTAACAAGATAACAAAATATTAAAGATAACAAAAATTTATCAGCTGCGTTATTTATTTTCTGACAGGTTTTATGCAATAATCTATACTATAAACAATAATATTATACAATTTGAACGTAACTCTACATGTTAGTATATCTGTTAAGTTTTCCGGGTAAACCACTTCACAGATTGCAAAAAAATTTTTCGTTCAGATACCTGTATCACAGAATACATAATAGTATCCGTACAGAAGACTCACTCCGAAAACTAAATTAAATTTATAGATACCCTGGGTGTCAAAAGATTAAGTTCAATTCAGATCGCACAGCGCCGAATCACTACGATTATATTTATCTACAATTGCGTCTCTTTCTATCGTGTAACTCATAACTGTTCTGACGATGTCTGTTCGACCGGCGTGTCTGACCCGGCAGGCAGCTGGCCGACTATACCTAAACTGCGGAGTGACACCCCCCTGCCTGTATTCTCTTGGCAAGACTTAACAGCGATAACCGACGAACATGCGGGCGGAGCCGTGAGCTAAACGAGTCCATACTGATGTTATAAATTTTAAAGTAAGTAACTCTGTCTGTCTATCTGTATGTCTGTCTGTTACGTTTTCACGGCTTAGTCGTTGCACCAAAAAGCAATTTAGCATAGAGAAACTTTGGTTCTTGAGGTAGAACATGGGTTACTCTTTCCTCAATAATAGACAGACACAAATGCTAGTAGGCTATATCCCTACTAATATTGGTCTATTGGTTAGCGCATGCGACTGCTCATCAAGAGGTCTCGGGTTCGATTCCCGGGTCAGACCAAATATTTGTGTGATCCACAAATACTTGTTTCGGAGTCTGGGTGTTTTTCTATGTATAATATGTATGTATTTACAAAAAAAATATGTTTATGTATTTATATCAGTGTTTAGTACCCATAACACAAGCTCTGCTTACTTTGGGACTAGATGATGTTGTGTGTAAAAGATGTCCAAAATATTTGTTCAAAAAATATTTATTTATTTATTTGTCCAAATATTATAAATGCGATAGAGGAGGCCGGGAGAATGATGCAGAATGATTGGGCCTCCGGTCTCACACTCGCCAACGAAATACAACAGCAAGAATGTTGTCATTTTTAGGATGTTCTTCTGTGTGAGGGTAGTTTTACGCCGGTCGAGCCGGTCCTTTCGGGCTGAAATCAGCGTGGCTCTTCTATCTACACAATCTTTTGTTATTCAGGTTGAATCAAAACAACCAGACACCAGCAGTTACAAGTAAACTACTGGCCTCTTTACATTCTTCTGGACGTTTCTTTTGATGTAGATCAACAAAGATGGTGTTTAATAGCAGTAAAATATTATAGTTCTGCCAACATAATGATAACAATCTATACAAATCAATTATAGTCGTCACAAAATAAGAAGCCCGGTTTGACATTGTCATCGTGGCGTAACTAATACGATTAATTCGTGTTTTTGAGTGCAATTTTTCAATATCAAGTTAAACTTGATGCTTATTTAAGATATGCGTTGTGATAGTGTATGGGTAACATAGTAATTAAATAGGATTATGAATTTGATTTTTCAATTTCTTACATGCGGCATGTCAAATGACAAATGTCAAAACGGGCTTCTTATTTTGTGGCGACTATAAAATTGAAATGTGTCACGTTTACAAGTTGTAAACGTGACACACTGTGTATGTTTGTAGTTTCAAATTACCAGCTTTACATTACTTTCATAAAGAAATCAATTACATTTTTTTTTGTCTGTCTGTCAATCTGTATGTTCCAGCTCATCTCTGGAATGGCTAGACCGATTTTTACGGAAGTTTTATTGGCAGATAGCTGAACCTTAGCTTTACTTTTTTTTAAATCAGCTTCGCTCTGCAGCGTTACCTGCGGTTGTGTTTGAAAACAAAAAAAAAAACAACTCTGAAATTTTTACGTTTTCTTTACCGTGTCTTTTTTTGTCGTACTAAAGATAAGATAGTAAACATCACTTTTGCACCAATAGAAACATCGTTTCCTATTGGTGCAAAATCTCTTTTCAATCAGGCTCGCTTGAAAAGAGATGTCTGGTAAATAAATCGTTTCCGCACAATAAGAACATCAGCATTCCTATAAACTAAAAGTGTAGGGTGGCGAAACGGTAGATATAGAAGTACTTTAAGGAAGACGCGTTGTGCCCTTTCAAGTTGAATTAAATGTGTCTTAGCCGCTGAACCCCATGAGCATATACAGTAGGTAACTACACATTCGCCCAGTGCTTTATAAGTTTGAATCAAAAGTGTAGTATCCTGGATCAGTCTCAAGTCTCTAAATATAAATATGAGTTTTCTTAGTCTATTACTAACCGTAGTAATGTGCTTCTTCCAATTCAATTTGTCATCGATGTTTACTCCCAAACATTTAACGTCAGTATCTTTTGTTGAAGTCGTATAGCAACGAATTGAAGGCAAGGCTTTAGTTAGGTTACATGGATAGCCATGGACACGAAGCTGACCATTGTTAGGCGCTGAGGATGATGTTTTGCTAAAACAGAGAAACTTGGTTTTGGTGGTATTTAATGATAGTAACTTTTCAAGCCATGCTGTGATAATAGACACGCCTTCTTCTGCTGGTTGTCGCACAAGGCACCATGAGCTACCGTGAATAAGTATGACAGTTTCATTTGCAAATATTCTTATATCTGCGAATTTGATCTGGTACTTACATAAATCATTGATATACGGTAAGAAAAGAGTTGGACCCAGGGTTTAAAAGTGGTTCTAATCATAAAATGATCGAGGCACGTAGTTTGTCTAGTGGGACAGTGTATCCCCTGCCGAAGCCCGTGATTAGCCATTAAGTTTAAATATATAGCAGCATTTATGCTTAGATTATCAGGCATGTCTAGATTCAAATCACCAGTCACAATAGCAGTTTTATTTTTTACTTATTGTATTTAAAATACAATTTAAAATTATATATTAATATACCCAAGCAAATTTTTAAAACTAGGTGGGCGGTATGTACAGTCAATAATTATACGCTATTTGAAAGACTTACCACGATGCAATTGCCCTCAGGACAAACCGGTTCGGTAGACGTTGCTTCAAAGACTTCACGAACGTACAGCACAACTCCGTCATTCTGATTTAGGGATATTTTCGATCTAAACATTTTATAATCATTAATAGATGGCGATGTAAAGTGTTCATTTGTCCAACATTCTGTCAACACTAAAACATCCATCCTTACGTTAAACTTTATAAGAAACATTAGAAAAATATCAAAATTAGCACTTATTTATTTATTTATTTGATATCTTTTTGCACATTTGTACATCGGCGGACATAATGCCCAGGGCATTCTCTATCAGTCAACCGTTGGGTGGTGGAGAAATATTGAGAGGTAGGCGCGCATAGGTTACATAATTCAACAAAAATATACTTATAAAGTAAAAGATAAAGTATAAAATATATAAACAAATTTGATACATAGTATGAACATACATATATTTACATATTATAAATACATATTTACACTATGAATATAAGAAAACTAGTTGGTGTATTTTCGTTACGACGACCCTACTATATCGTTGAGAAGAAGTTCATGTTCTATAAATACAAAACGGTTGGTGGACACCCTGAATTTCAAGAGGGAGCGCATTCCAGAGTAGAACTGATTGGACGAAGAACGAAGAGTTCATGAAGTCAGAACTGTAAGCGATACATGAGAGAAGCACATTGCTTTCTGATCGAAGATTTCTGTCGTGATTAGAGGACAACAAACGGAAGTAGGGAGCAAGGTAAGTAGGTGAGGATGGGGAGGTGAGAAACGAAAATAAACAGGTCAGAGCACGCTAGTTGCGGCGCAGGCGAATGGGTAACCAGTTCAGTTGGGAACGTAAAGCAGAAACGTGGTCATATTTGCGAAGATTCAAATGAACCGAATGCAGTTATTAAGAAGGCGTTCTAGTTTGTTGAGGAGGTCTGCATTCAGGTAGAAATGCTTCATATGTTTACAGTAAGAATAAATAAGGAATTATTTTCGAAGTAGGATATCAACTGTAAACAGTCTGAAGGCTCATTTAAACTTTTACATTCAATGGTTTCATTGTCAACGTCATTGCTAATTTAGTATGTAGTTGATTAAATTTTGTTTACAAATAATTTCAAGTCACGATTTAGTAGTAATATGGGGGTTGGCATTGATTCGAGCTTTGTACAGAGGATCTAGCACCCATCGGCGGCAGGAGACACCGACCAATTCAGTGTCTCTGTTGGTTTACACCAAGGATCGGCTCTTAACCTATATATACCTCTTCCTGCTGATAATGGATGCTCTGACATCGGATATATAGGAGGAGGCACCTTGCTGCATGTTGTTTGCAGACGACATTGTGTTGGTCGGTTAAGACGGATCCGAGGTCCAGCGCAGACTAGAGATGTGGCAGCAAAGACTAAAGAATTTTGGCTTGAAAATCAACAGAACTTAAACAGAATCCATATTCTGCGATTTCGGCCGTCTCTCCGGTCCTGCTGCCATGTCTCTAAATGGAACATCAGTGATTTCAGGTATCTTGGTTTCCTGTTACAAAATAATGACGAAATAGATAGGTCCGTACAGCATCGAATCATTGCAGGATGGATGAAGTGGCGGCAGGTTACGGGAACTATTGCGACCCTATTGCGTTCCCTTTAACGTTAAAGGGACATATATATAAAACAATCATCAGTCTTTCATGGATCTGAGTGCTGGCCAACAAATAAAACGGATGAGAGACGCCTGCATGTGGCTGAAATGCGAATGTTGAGTTGCATGTGTGGTGTGACTAGAATGGACAAGGTGAAGAATGAGTTTATTAGAGGAAGCCTGAAAGTAGCATCATTAGATGAAAAGTTGAGAAGCAAGAGATTATCCTGGTATGGACATGTGATGCGAAGAGAGGAGCAAAATGTAGTGAATAAAGTTTTAAGTATAAAAGTTGACGGATATATTAGTAGAGAGCGACCAAAGAAAAAATGGATGGACTGCGTGAAAGAGGATATGGCCAGAAAAAGAATAAACAGTGAACTGACGAGTAATAGAGAAGAATGGAAGAAGAAAATTTATTGCACCGACCCCAAATAAATATGAGAAGAGGGTAGGAAGATGATGATGAAGGGGTAGTCTGATAGTTTAATATCTCTAATAGACCATTGGTATCATAAAAACCTATACTTAAAATATTTCTAAAATATCTTAGAAAATTTATAATTTGCCCATAGTGGGTAGCTACATAAACAACGGAAACATGATTAATGTGCATAAAATATGTTTTGTTTACTGGAAAAATAGTGCAAGTTTGTATGTAGTTTTTATTGTAGTATTTAACGATTAGTATGAATATGGTGCAGACAGTGTATGGTATGTGTAGATAATAATAATAATACTTTTATTGCTACATACATTACATACAAACTATACACTCAATTTACAAGTTACAATTGTAATACTGTTATAAATGTAAAAAATAGCAAGTTATGTAAGTACACAGTATCCCAAACTGAGTTATTCTCGTATTCTGTGTATGTCGGTTATTGCGGTAAAAAGTAGCCTATGACCTTTAGCAGGCTTTAGACTATCTGGGTAAAAAATTTCATTTAAATTGGTGCAGTGGTTTTGAGTTTATAGCGAAGGGACAGATGTAGTGATAAAATAAATTGTATAACCAGATATCGATCTTTATGAATATTTTTTATACTGTAAAGTGGTGTGCAATAAAGTTATAATAAATAAATAAAAAATAATATTACATTTTAAGGAAGTTATTATGGATTTGGCGGTGCATAAAGTTCTAAAAAACTGTGACCACTAATAAAATTAATTTGAAAAATAATTAACCAAGAACCGTGTGGCTGTGAGTTTGCCTGCCCCTCTCCTCACAAGCTTTAACTCCTTGGAAAGGTTATAGATCGAGGCATTAAAATTAAAATTTCTTTTGCAAAATATTCTACAAACTTTTATGTAGTTGCTGTCGTATTAGTAAATCCATCCATCCATCCACTCAAAATCAATTTCAAATTAGGGTAAACTATACTATTGTTGGCATCCCATCAGTCATTGGCACTTTGCATTTTAAATGCAAATATTAAGAATTGCTATAACAAAAAATACGTGGAAATCTGTTTTTCAAATTCTACCATGTCGACATTATGGGAGTTCAACTGAATCATTTTAAAATGTATCCTGGAAACACGTAAAAATAAATAAAAACGCGGGCTACTCGCACCGGTGATTGTCACCGCCGCTTTCTATTAAGATCCATTAAGGCTTAAGGTAAGATTTTACATCTTTTAATTCGAGTTTATCATGAATGTGATATTGTAAAGTGTTTATATGTTTCGTTTTGAGTTAAATTATCGTTTTGAGTGTATTTTTTCACATTATATCCATTATAACATAAAATTAAGTGATGCCAATGAATAGTGAGCTTGATTTCTATCAAAGTGTAAAAAATATTCCGATTTTTTAGAAAAATATGAAGATGATTCTGCCTAATAGTTCCTAATATTTATACCTCATAATGTAAATAAGTTTTGTTGATTTTTATGTTAATGTTTATTACCTGATGATGACTGAACATGTCCTCAAGTGAAAAACCTAAGTTTTTATCTAGATTTAGGAATAGTATTATTAAAACTGTTAGCTAATATTAAGTGCCAATGACTGATTGCTATGTAATAATAACTGTACTTTTGATGCCAATTACTGTACTTTTCGGAACGTTTTTAAATTTTATTATTTTTTGTTTATTAAACTGTGTTTACATAAATGAATCTGTTTTTATTTCTAAATGAATAAATTATTAAAACGTTTTATGAAGATTAAATTAGAATCTGACATCTAGTTTAATTTTTAAAAATCAAATCTTGGCTAGATAGCCTTATGGTGCCAATCATTATATAGTTTACCCTATTTGTTTTTCATAAAATTTAAGATTGAATTTACTTACATAGATAAAGAAGTAATGTGTAGCTATGCGTCCACGTTTACTTTCTATAGTGCACGACTAGTAATAGTAAATAGACAATGATAACTACACCCACTTGTAGATTATATACTCTGTTATATATATATATACTCTGTTGACGGTGCACGTCAACAACAGATTCGCTAATAGTTATACCTCTTAATAAGTTGCTATAGATTCAGCGGAATTATCTATATTACAGCGGAATAATCTATATTACACTGAATTCAATTTTGATAAGAATTTAAGTAGGTAGTTGGTTTTTAGGGTTCCGTACCCATATGGTAAAAAATCGGCCAAGTGCGTGTCAGGTCACGCATAAAATAAGGTTCCGTAGTCACCCATAATGGTAGCTGGATTTAAAGTCGTGTTTAACAGACAATAGTATTATACAAGCTCTGCTTAGTTTCAGACTAGATGGCGTTGTGTGCGAGGTGTTCGAAATAATTTATTATCTTTTAAACACCGTAATAAATATTTGTGGATCTCACAAACATTTGGTCCGACCGAATCGAACCCGAGACCTCGAGGACAGCAGTCGAATGCGTTACCTCTTTTCCACCGAGGCAGTCAAGGCTTGTTGAGTGTTTAAGATTATTGTTTTTTATTTGTTTTTAAGATATAACTTCATTCAAATATTCGTGATATATTAAATACACAATGTATTTGAGGTACATAAGTGGATAAGGAATAATACTGTATTGCTTAAAAACGTTTCGTAAATATGCCATTATTTCTCGTAAAAAAAAAGGTTATTGTGGTTTATCCCTAAGAGATAGACATATACCATCGCGGACTTTTTTGTAGACCTTTTTAAGATGTACAATACTGTAGTACATTATTTTGATCTATCTCATAGGGTACAGTCAGCGTTTGCAATGTAACCGTAAAAAAGTGGGTTTATTAACGACATTAAAATTATTATCTACTATATTATTATACATAAAAACCTTCCTCTTGAATCACTATCTATTAAAGAAAATGGCATCAAAATCCGTTGCGTAGTTTTAAAGATTTAAGCATACAAAGTGACAGAGAAAGCGACTTTGTTTAATACTATGTGTAGTGATATGCTAAATATGATATAACAATAGATGATGTTGTGTGTAAGATGTTCGAAAAAAAAAATTATAATCTAAATAAGTCTTTACAAACATTTTTACGTGTTAGAGTTTACAGAGAAGAGAAGGAAAACTTGAAACAAACCCTTTACCAACCCGTCTGGCCAGCGTGGTATAGTAGGCCAAAACCTCCTTTCAAAGGAGAGGCCCATGTCCAGCAGTGGACTGTTAAAGGCTGTTGATGATGATGATGAGAGTTTACAGCTAGAAGACGCGGACATTTTCTGAGGCTTATTCTTTCTATTTTTTCTATTAGCAATCCTTACTAATAATATATTAAAAATGCGAAATTTCTGTCTGTCTGTCCGCCTTTACCTCAAAGCTACTGAATCAATTTAAATGACATAGGTACACAAATAGTCTAGTAACCGCGAGTAAAACCGCGGGACACAGCTTGTAGAGGAATATATCTCATGTTATTAATTCATCATCAACAGCCTTTTACAGTCCACTGCTGGTCATAGACCTATTCTTTGAAAGGTGGTTTTGTCCTACTATGTTATTTATTAGTATTACTCAACATTAAATTACTGTGATGAATGACACATAAACAAATTATGAAAAAGCAAATAATTCTGCATGGTAGTCATTTAGGTACTTTACATACAGGAACAATAATCGATTTATGATAAACAACTAAGTTTGTCGTTTATCGCCTTAAATAGTAGTCCATGTACTTTCTCAGTAATGAAAGTATCTCCGTACCAAATTTCATTGAAACCGGTGCATCAGTTTAGCCGTGAATCTGTAACAGACCTACAGAAACACGAAGTAACTTTAGATTTTATAATTAGTATGGCTCAATGAAATATGGCATGGAGATGTTATAATCCTTTAAGAAACATAAAGGCTACTCTTTGCCACAATAACCGATATGCAAGCATTCAAATCCGCGCGCAAAAACACGTCTCGTTTCAATTTTTTTAACTTTTAAAAGAGAACTCCCACGTTAGGATTAGACATTGCGGCGGACTGAACAAACATACATGAAACTGGTACAGTGAACACCCAGACTTGGGACCTCACAAAGTGAGTGCAGTCAGTAAAAGCCGTCAGTCTATAAAAGCCGTTTACAGATTCAAAAGGAGATTTCAAAATTTTCTTCTCTCACCTGTTCCCTTAAATTTTCTTTGCGTAGTGTATTGCGATGTAGTTAGTAACAGGCGCCATGTTTTTGAATAAATTATACTAATATTATAAACGCGATAGTTTGTGTGTATGTATGTTTGTTGCTTTTTCACGCAAAAACTACTGAACGGATTTAACAGTAATATGGCTTATATATCAGAATAACACATAGGCTTTTTACTGCAATAATAGAGATACAAAAGCCAGGTGATTAAAAAATACAAAAATCGTAGATGTCAAAATGTATCACTGTTTAACACGTCAAATAATTTAAATCGCCTTAACCATTGGTACATTCTAAAAAAGTGCTACGATGAAGACAATATTCTTAAATTCCGTGAATGCTTATCATGTCTCAGTTGGTCAGACGTATACAATGAAAAGGACACTAACAACTCTTTTAATTATTTTTACGACACATTCTGCATGTTTTATCATCTCTGCTTCCCCACAGTTAAAGTAAAAATTAATGCTAACTTATCAACTCCGAAGTGGATTACAAAAGGAATAAGATATTCATGCATTACAAAACGAAAACTAAAGCAAAATTGTTACGTCACAAAATGTAAAACAAACATAATACACTATAAAAAATACGACAAAATACTCAAAAAGTGCGTCAATGCATCAAAAAAGAGAATTAATCATCTATTTATAATAAAAGCTAAAAATAAATGTAAGGCATCTTGGAACATAATCAAAAACAAAACTGAAACTGTGAACTGTTACCAAAGCATTAAAGCCATTAATTATAATAGCAAAATCATAACAGACCCTAAGCACATTGCAGAAAGTTTTAATAATTACTATACTACATCAAATACTTTGAACAATAATACTAAATGTAATCTTGACAATATTAATTCTATCGCCTCCTCTATATTCTTAAATCCATGTACACCAACTGAAGTAATAAACACTATTAAAAGTCTTAGTGATACAAAGTCAACAGGGTATGATTCAATCTCTACAATGGTGCTTAAATCATGCGCAGACATAATATCAATACCTCTTACTTACTTGGTTAATAAATCATTTACGCAAGGAATATTCCCTGCCAAACTGAAATTTTCAATAGTAAAACCTCTCAAAAAAATAAATCAACAACCCTTGCAGGTTTCACCCTAATGAAATCTATTACAGAAAACATTGACAATAAAAGACCTGTAACAGTAATATTTCTAGATATGTCGAAGGCATTTGACTGTGTTAACCATAAAATTCTTATAAATAAATGTCAACGATATGGAATCAGAGGACCTGCTCTAGACTGGATAGAAAGCTACCTGTCAAACCGAAGTCAATGCGTCGAAATCAACAACCTCAATCCTAATTTAATATCAATCCCTTTGCGATCAAAAAAGACGATGTTCTTGAAATAGGTAATTATAGACCAATAACGTTAATACCTATTTTTTCTAAAATATTTGAAAAATTAATGTATAGCCGTATTATTACTTTTTTTAATAAATTTAATGTTATCAAGGAAGAACAGAATGGTTTTCAAAAAAATAAATCAACAACCCTTGCAGGTTTCACCCTAATGAAATCTATTACAGAAAACATTGACAATAAAAGACCTGTAACAGTAATATTTCTAGATATGTCGAAGGCATTTGACTGTGTTAACCATAAAATTCTTATAAATAAATGTCAACGATATGGAATCAGAGGACCTGCTCTAGACTGGATAGAAAGCTACCTGTCAAACCGAAGTCAATGCGTCGAAATCAACAACCTCAATCCTAATTTAATATCAATCCCTTTGCGATCAAATTATCGACATAATAAAACAGGCGTTCCCCAAGGTAGTGTAATAGGACCTCTTTTATTCCTATTATATATCAATGATCTTCCAAATATAACACGTCACCAATGTATATTATTCGCTGATGATATTTCAGTAATTGTTCCCAATATTAACAAAATGAACTATGAAACGGAAATCAACACAACTTTACATAATATTGTACAATGGCTCACATATAATGACTTAAAAGTTAACCTAAATAAAACTAAATATATTCAATTTTCTAACTATAAAACAATTACTACCGACGCCGCCTTAAGATACAATAATATCACAATTAGCAGCACTAGTACCATACAATTCTTGGGTATTACCTTAGACAATAATTGTAACTGGAAATTACACATCAACAATGTATGCACAAAAATTAATAAATTTATTTACGCTTTAAAACAACTAAGAACAACTGCTACAGAAAGTACAGCAATTACAGCTTATCATGGTTATGTTGCATCGCTACTACGATATGGTTTACTATTGTGGGGCAATTCAAGTTTAATTCATGAAGTATTTCTGTGCCAAAAAAAATGTTTACGAGCTATTTGCAATTCTGAACCTTTAGACTCCTGCAAGCCGCTATTTAAAAAAACCAAAATACTTACTGTAAGCTCTCTTTATATTCTAGAAATTGGACTGTTTGTCAGGAAACATCCACAGATATTTAAAAAAATCTGCGAAAGCAGTCTCTTCAGTCAAAGAGATCCGACAAAGATAGTTGTGCCAAAATGCAGGACTGCCCTTTATCACAAAAATAGCATGTTCATGTGTGTTAAGGTTTATAACAAACTGCCCCAAAAGCTAAGAGAACTGCCATTAAAATTGTTTAATGCACGCCTAAAAAAATGGCTAACTGAAAAATGTTTCTACACCATTAAAGAATTCTTAGAGTCTAGAATAGAATAGAATTGTATAGATATATCCATATCTGTTTGTAACATTTATTTACCTTTTGTTTTCCTTAGTCCTTTTCTTGATGTTAGAATTATATAACGACAACAAATTAAATGATTAATAAATTTATAAATTATAAGTTAAGTATGTAAGTGAGTTCTAATCTAGTTATCGAAGTGTAATACCTAAGTAGGTATATTTTAAGTAGATTCCTTTTACACAATTATTACTTTTTAAATATTTGCATGCTATCTATATGGCGAAATGTGTCTCGCACTTTAAACATTAAAACCATCTATTGTAAAAACCACATTTTATGCAAATAAAGATTATTATTATTATTATTATTATTATTATTTATTTCCTGTCAACACTTCACAGGTTGCTATGTATAACATACTTGCATAGCAACCATAATGATAGTTTGTAAATGGCTAATTTAAAAATGAGTTCTGGATAATTAGAGTCGTCACAAAATAAGAAGCCCGTTTTGATATTTGTCATTCGAAATGCCTCATGTAAGAAATTGAAAAATCAAATACATAATCCTATTTAATTACTATGTTACCCATACACTATCACAACGCATACCTTAAATAAGCATCAAGTTTAACTTGATATTGAAAAATTGCACTCAAAAACACGAATTAATCGTATTAGTTAAGCCACGATGACAAATGTCAAACCGGGCTTCTTATTTTGTGACGACTATACATATGAAGACTACTTTTTACGGTAGCACCGCGGGGGTTTGTTTATTGAGGAAGGACATAGGTTAACGCGAAAATCGACATACATACCTTAAAAGTTAGTCTGTGTACTACAACTAAAGGCCGCTGCATACGTGACGGGATTTAACACTCACGGGCCGTGGACGTGGTTGTCTCGTTATAAACGGGAACGTGATTTAAATGCATGTGAACAAGGAAAGATGTATTTTTCATTTCAAGAATTGGCTTTAATTGCTATTGACGTGCTAAACATCGTCGGCGACGATTCGGCAAATCCCGTCACGTATGCAGCGGCCTTTTTTTTTTGTTTGTTTTTTTTTTTTCTTGCGGAAATCCCCCCGGATGCCACATAACTGTGGCTATGTCGGATTCGAACCGACCAAAACCGCACCCTCAAAAGGAAAAACCCTGGGATCCCAACGTACCTCGGGCCATCTTTGTTTTCAGATGGCCTCCTACTGTGCGAGAACGAATCAAATCAACTTGCCACCCGGCCTGCTTCTGCTAGGGTGGCAGGTGGCCTCACCTGTCACCCCCAGGCCTGCGCTTATGGAGGACGG
Organism: Phragmatobia fuliginosa; assembly: GCA_932526445.1. NCBI lineage: Eukaryota > Metazoa > Arthropoda > Insecta > Lepidoptera > Erebidae > Phragmatobia > Phragmatobia fuliginosa. Next base: position 3,633,877 of record OW052058.1, on the reverse strand, counting down.
AGATCGTTTTGCGATCTCCGGCGCCTGAGTCGCCTGCGGTACCTAGCCCGTTGCCGGGCCTGGCGGACCGGGAGGGTTCTGAATCTCTCCCGGTCCCGCTCCGCCATCTCCTTTGCAAGCATAACTTGCTCACAGTAAGAGACAGCGGAGTTCCACGCACTCTCGCTCCGTATCATGGCCGCAATACCGAGCGAGAGAGTTCCCACTCCGATGGCCGCCACGAGATCTCGCCTCGGCTCCTCCCACGCCTTACACTCTGCCAGTGTATGAAGCGCCGTGTCCACGCTGCAGCCATCGCAGTGGTGGCACTCAGGCGTTGGCTCTTTGCGGATCAGACACAGATGATCACCGAAACAACCTTTTCCAGTGATCACCTGCGTCAGCCGGTAAGAGAGGGTTCCGTGACGCCTCTCGAGCCAATCCTCCATAAGGGGTCTTATCGCCGCAATAACGGCGTGCCCAGCGCTTGGTTGCACGTATGCAGCGGCCTTAAATATCTTGTTAAATAAAAATGTTCGAAATAATGTTAGAAATTATTTTTATTCAGTAAATATATTATTGCTTAAATAAGTAAGTACTTATAATTAAATTTATTTTAGTTTTGTGCCATTTTATCTAAACTAGTAATACCTAAAGATAAGTCGTGCGTCGTACTGTTAACATAAAAATACGTACGTATAATATACATAACTTTTAATAAAGTTTTTTCAATTCTATGTAAAGTTCTTGACCATGAGTTTAATGCACCTGTTCTCATCAGGCGGATAATCCAGGCCGGCTTCAGCCAGCTCCTTAATGGTTACAGTAAGGGCAGTGGTGTAGCCTGCGCGTTGAGCACTCTTTTGGGATGCTGGGCCCGTGAATACTGTACTTGCTGCTGTTACACCGTGATGTAGGGCTAAAGGCTCTCTGAAACGGGGAAAAACATAGTTGTTTTTTTAAGAACTTAAATAAATATTCAATAGACAGAAAAACTATTAAGAGCAATACTATAAAAAGACGCAAAATGCTTCCATAAAAGTTGTCATAAGATTGCAGTGTTTGTATCAAATTCACATTTTTTTTTTATCTATCTGTCTGTCTGTTTGTTTCGGCTAATTTCTGGAACGACATAACTGATTTTGACGGGATTTGAAGATAGCTGATGATATTAGGAGTAACTAGGGCTACTTTTTAAACAAGTATTTACGCGCGGCGTTACTTTACCTTTGCACATTTACAACAATAATCGTAGGAAACATTTATACAAAAATTTATACCTTGCAGCGAGTATCTTAGAGCCCAATTTAGCTCCACGATATTCTCTAGAGACGACCAAGCCTAGCCCGTATAGAAGCTTGTTGACACCCAACAGTTTGAAGGCGTCCACTTTGTCGCACACTTTCATTGCGGCTAACACGTTGTTCCAAGCTTTGCCTTTAATCTGTTAATAAAAAAGCGGCCAAGTGCGAGTCGGACTCGCCCATGAAGGGTTCCGTACCAGCAAGTAACATCATATAAAAGTTCTTGTTGTTCGTTGTAACTTTCATCGATGTTTTTATACTAGTGTATTGATTGGATGAAAGGTATATTGCGTGTTACGATTTATGACGTATTAAAAAAAAAACTACTCACTAGATCTCGTTCAAACCAATTTTCGTTGGTAGTTTACATGGTAATGTACAACATATATTTTTTTTAGTTTTATTACTCTCTTATTTTAGAAGTTAGAGGGGGGGGGACACACATTTTTCCACTTTGGAAGTGTCTCTCGCGCAAACTGTTCAGTTTATAAAAAAATGATATTAGAAACCTCAACATCATTTTTGAAGACCTATCCATAGATACCCCACACGTATAGGTTTGATGAAAAAAAAAATTTTGAGTTTCAGTTCCAAGTATGGGGACCCCCAAAATGTATTGTTTTTTTTCTATGTTTATGTGAAAATCTTAATGCGGTTTACAGAATACATCGACTGACCAAATTTCAACAGTATAGCTCTTATAGTTTCGGAAATAATTGGCTGTGACATACGGACGGACAGACAGACAGACAGACAGACAGACTTGACGAATCTATAAGGGTTCCGTTTTTTGCCATTTGGCTACGGAACCCTAAAAATGTATATAAAAATTATCACTTCAAAAAAAAGTCAAAAAACTAACTTATTCGTTTGTTTTCCATTCGTAAGAATAAATGGTCTGTCCACCGGGTTTACCAGGTCAACGAGGGGTCAACCGGACTGGTTATTATGGGGAGCCTTGGAATGTAGTCCAACAGAGGAGAAATGTTTTGGCAGAGATTTTGATAAAGTAAATAACGAAATTATTACGTAATTAACGTATTCATTCGAAGATAATAATATGTCGTCACTTCAAGAGGATTTGTATCGGCTACATGAGTACTGTCGTATAAATAAACTTGACCTTAACCCCTCTAAATGTTCATTTGTAACATATACTAGAAAGCGTAACGTTTTGCATACCTCTTACACGTTGGGGGTCATTCCCTTCAAAGAATTAACACCATTCAAGACCTAGGAGTTTACCGTGACTCTAAGTTGCTTTTTGACATTCACATTGACAACATTATTAAAAAGGCTTCTAAATCTCTTGGTTTTATATTTCGGGTAGGCAAAATCTTTAGCGAAGCAAAAACCCTTAAAGTACTATACTGTACCTACGTAAGAAGTCATTTGGAGTATGTGTTTCAAATATGGAACCCGTGCTATTTAGTGTATAGCAATCATATTGAAAATATAAGAGACGATTCATCAAATATCTTTGCTACCATCAAAAGATTCCATATCACTCAAAGGATTATCTCAGACTATGCAAAAAGTTTCACCTCCTCCCACTTATAGATCGACGTAAAATAGCGGACTTTACTTTTCTTATAAAAATATTAAACCATGATATTGACTGTCCTGATTTACTCGAGCAAATTAACCCCCCTCTTCACATTCCCCAAGCTAAAACAAACTATAGGCAGAATAGCTATTTAGTGCGTGCAAGCAATAATTTTAACGAGTTGTGTAAACAGCATGACATTGATCCCTTTTCAATTAGTGTATCCTCGGCTAGACAGAGTTACGAACGAAAGAGTCTTGCAAATCGCACAGCTACCCAGCATTACCGCAATGCTCAAACAGAGAAGACTGCGATGGCTGGGGCATGTGCATCGGATGGATGCCAGACGGCTACCACGACGCGTTTTGTTGAGTGAAGTTGCTTTTGCTAAGAGAAGGATAGGCAGGCCCATGTTGCGCTTTAAGGACTGCGCAAAGCGGGATATGCACGCTTTCGGGATCAGCCCCAGGGAGTGGGAGGGACTGGCCGATGACCGCAGTGGATGGGGGAGCACTTTGTATGAGGGCTGCAGAACGCACGACAGGAGTTGGTTCCAGACTCTGGCGGACAAGCGTGAGAAGAGACAGCGGGGAGACGAGGGGGTCTCGCTTGCTCGAGCCTCGGAAGGTCCTCTGTTTAGGTGTCAAGCGTGTGGACGCTGTTGTCGCTCCCGCATTGGGTTTTACAGTCACACCAAGAAGTGTCGAAGAGGCGCTGTCTAAATCATCTGTAAAGATGGAAAGGCCTATTATATATCCTCGGCTAGAAGGCTACTGGGCAGTAGTTTTTTCGGATGAACATGGTGCGGCACTGAATTTGTGCTTAAGCAGCCATAGTGGACTTTGGCACGGATGTATCGTGTGAATTGTTTTTTTTCCTTTTGTATAAATATTTTGTTTCTATCCTATTTGTTTACAATATCTTAAATTAGTCTATAACTATAAGTGAAAACTTGTAATTGGCTCTCTGATAACTAATCTGCCTTAACTTTAAGACATTTGTAGCTGTAAGTTTTCTATGTGTAAATGAATAAATAAATAAATAAAATAAATAAGTGAAAACCAAGTAAGTCACAAATTGTTTTGGCCACTTAAGAAAGATCTTCATAGGTTTTCAAATCATTGTTATGTACTAGACATAATTTTAAACCTTACGTAGTATTTTCTAACAACAAAAACAAGTGCTTAATAAAAATAAATGTAGCGACAAGCTTTTATATCATATAAATTATTATATATTATACTTTAAACCTAAGTAGATAGTATAAGTTATATAATAAATATTAATGTAACAATATTAAATCAAAATTAGTTTCCTTTCACACTTAATATGGATTCTATTCATGCTTTCCATCAGGCAGATTAGAGTCACTTTGTTGTAGTGTCGTGAGTATTGAGTATTGGGATTATTATTGTTACACTAATTTATCCATTTCACATCTAGATCCATGAAAATTTTATAATTAATGTACCTACTTTTAAATATTCTAGAATTTATTTGACGAAATTTTAATTTCCTTTGCTGACTTACCGAAATGATATTTTTGATATCGCATGCAATATTTAATTTAATTCATATACATATTTGCTATTTAAATAATTTCATTTTTAATATACAAAACTAATATTTGTATACAATGTGTACTGGTAGGATGTAAATGGGACGTGTTAAATTTAGGATCATACTTTGTACACCGACATTCTGACAAATTAATGATTATTATTCAGTGTGGTGACGGATTAAGAATACAAAGTATCACCACCCCTATTCATTCCATGGGTGTCGTAAAAGGCGACTAAAGGTACAAAATAAGCAGCTAACATCACTGCCAAGAGAAGGAAAACTTGAAACAAACCCTTTACCAACCCGTCTGACCAGCGTGGTATAGTAGGCCAACCAAATCAGACATGAAAGGATTCAAAGGAGAGGCCTATGTCAAGCAGTGGACTGTTAAAGGCTGCTGATGATTATTATTATTATCCTCAATATTTAAAAAAAATAAGTTATTAATTCTTACGAGTTACTATTTATAATACCAGAGTCTGAACTACATAAATGGAGGTAGTAAGTTTACCCTGGTATATTATTATACATTATACGAACATGGGCATGATAATTATGTATTTAGGTCAAAGTCAAGTGAGAGGCATACATACTAGCAGTAACTAAATTGCTAACGATTTTTTTTATAACTTCTGTCTTCTGTGTCTCGTAAATCACATGTTTCATAGAGCATAAAAATGTTATTTATAAAAATAACGTATAAAGCCAAAAGATTGACTAGCCTCGATGCAAAAAAATAATAATACACAGCTAGAATCAAACTCGTATGGCATGAAGGTCGACACGTAATGATTCGTACTCGTAGATAGTTCTAAATAGAACTCGCATTAGTTAGTTCACTACCTTATTGGTAGTTACTAAATTACTGGATTGTAATCCCAAAAATCGCCTTCAGAAATGCGGTCGGAAATGAAACACGCCCAAGCGAGGATAATTTTTATTGACTTAAGGTGCGCGTCCATTAGCCCGCGCCGGACGCACGGCATGCACGGCACGCAACGGATTGAACGTATTTATCTTGCTCAGAAATGCCGGCGTACGGTGCGGGTTGCGCGGATAGTGGACGCAGCACTATGTGAAATCATATAAAGCAATATAAAATTCGTTGCGTGTGGTGCGTGCCGTGCGCCCGGCGCGGGCCAATGGACGCGCACCTTTATATAATATTCCGTATTTACATAATAGTCCGTAGTCTCTCAATATCGCGATACAGAAAATTGGTACAAGGCCATCTATCGAGCTCAAACGAACTATCATACATTGTTTATATTGAAACAAATATAACTTTAGCCCAAATACCATTAATCATATTACTTCCATACTTAGGGTTATCACTACTATTTGAGCACTTGATAATACATCAACGGCATCATCATCATCATCAAGTATTCAATATGTTTTTTTTTGGTATGTATATCTTCCTATCAACGGCATATACATCAACGGCAAGATTACGTAGCCACAACGTGTCTTGCTAAGTCACCAGCACGCACTCGGCCAGCGTGGGGACGTATGGCCTTAGATCTGTCCTGAGAGTAGACCTGAGCCCAGCAGTGGGACTTTATGGGTTTTTGATTGATTGATACCTTCCTAGCCCTTATTATTTGGCGTCGGCTATTGATTCAACCGTTTTACCTGAATAGCAGTTTTTCACTTATGACCGACATCGGACCTACATAATCTTGAAGCTTGAACTGAATTCGGTTGTCGGTAAATTTGAGAGCACTTTCAATTACATCATAAAGATTAAAGCATAAAAATCTGTGATAATAAGAAGTGGTAGTGAACTTAAAATAAACAAGTAAAAACTAAAACCCAATTACGACAAAAAACGGCGCTGATAAAGTATGAAATAATAGATAATTCTATTAGTATAATAATATAATATATATTTTTGAAATGTGCAAGTAACGCTCTTTACAATGACATAAAACACGGCATATTTATTTCATTTTTAGGGTTCCGTAGCCAAATGGCAAAAAACGGATCCCTTATAGATTCGTCATGTCTGTCTGTCTGTATGTTACAATCATTTTTTTCTCATCTGTTGAAACTTGGTAAGTAGATCTATTATGTGAACCGCATTAAGATTTTCACACAAAAATAGAAAAAAAAAACAATAAATTTTGGGGGTTCCCCATACTTGGAACTGAACTCAAAAAACATTTTTCATCAAACCCATATATCTATGGATAAGTCTTCAGAAATGATATTGAGGTTTTTAATAAAAAAAAATTCTAAACTGAATAGTTTGCGCGAAAGACATTGTTTAAACAAGGTTTGAGACAAGGTTTGAACATGATCTAGTAAGTGTTTTTTTAATACGTTATAAATCGTAAATCGCAATTTACATTTCATTCAATCAATAAAAAAATATTAAAACATCGATCAAAGTTTGCTTTGTGACTGCCAAAGGGCGCCACATTAAATTCAGTGACAACACCTCATATATTAAATCCTATAACCAACGGACGATCAAGACGCTTCTAACAACACTATTTGTCTAGTTCTAATAAGTAATGTCTGTCAAAAATATTAACTCTTGTTTGGCTCTGCCGTAGTCGGGTAAATAGCCATATACCTATGTAATAAATAATAGTAAATCCATTTATTCCTTTCATACAGTTTATAAAATAGCGTGACGATTTAGGGCTGAAACTGCGTTAAGCGGGTGCCCGCGCGGTTTCATACAAAAGTGCTAAGCGCCGGGGCCCGCCTCCCTGCGACGGGACTTGTCACAGGGGCACGCGCGGTGCCTGCCAGCGGTAACACGCGCGGGCTTGTTCATCGGGGAAAATGTCTTTCGATACAGAAAAGATCACCCTGGCTGTCGTTTTTTTGCTAGTCGTCATTTTGCTACGTACTAATAAATTAAATTCTCCATCGACACGACTATACACCGTTAAAATTGAACTAGCGACACTGCGTAAATAAAATAATCCGGTCTCCACCGGTTCAATGCGCGGCGTCCACCCACGTGTCCCCGCGCGTATGACGCGGTTGCCCGTCGCGGGCGCCCGCTTCACGCAGATTCAGCCCTTATAATACCCAATCAGTATTTCCATCAGTACGTGTAACGTTACCTCATAGTCAGGGTCATCTCCTTGGCACAAGATCACGCACACATTCAAAGCCACTAGTTTACTATTTCCATCTTCCTCCTTATAGCAACCGAGGGAAGTTCGTTCAGCTAAACATCCTCGCCAGAATTCTGATATACCGCTAATACTGACAGGATCACTCATTATATCTGAAAAAAAAAAAACTATCGACTAGCCATGGCTATTAGTAACATCCCGGATGACAGCTAGTCTATCATCAACTATCTGCCAGTGAAAGTTCCGTCAATATCGGTCTGGCCGTTCAAGAGAAAACAGACAGACAAAATTTTTTTTATTGTAGCACGTTGTCGACGTGATCACAACACATCTCCGTGCAATGTTTCACTTTCTAGCACACGGTGGTAAATCGAGGACGGCCGGACAGAAAGACGGACATGTCGAATCTATAAAGTATTCATAGCACAAGCTCAGCTTAGTTTGGGACAAGATGGTGTTATGGGTCAAATCTCCCAAACATTTGTTAATTCACTCAATATTTATTTTATTAAGACGATAGTGTTACAAACCACTCAGAGTGCACAGAACCTCATCTGTACATAGATTCTCCACCAGTATCTTGATAGCTTCCTCGTCATCCTCCGGTCGAAGGTCGCGGATTACCCAGGTGACGTCATCAGCTACCCACGAGTGCCATGTACGGGGACAAGATGAGTCCCAAACTCTTTTAAAACCCATGATCTGAAAAGATATAATAAATACCATTATTCGGTGGCGTATGGTACGCGTACGCGACTGCTGAGCTTGGAGGTCTCGGGTTCGATTCCCGAGAAAATAGTGTGCGATGTGTCCGATGAGACGTTCGAAATATTTTTTATTATTAATTTAATTCATTATCAACAAAACTACACACTATTTATTGATAGTGTGTAATTTTGTTAATAATGAATTTAATTAAAATTGATTATTAATTAATTATTATCAAAATAATTTTAAAATTAATAAATTTTATTGCTTTCTGTAATCAGAAGGAAATAAAAATATTAAAAATTTATTGAAAAAGAATTTGTAATAATTATTTGTAATATATCTTTTAGAATTCAAACTTAATGCTATAAATTTCAAAGGAACTCTTGTCAGTCTGTTATTTATTGGCAACAAAATAAAAAAAAACTGTCAATTAAGCAAAATTCAAAACAAAGAACTAATTCAAATGTTTTATTTAATTAAATCCTTACTATATATTTTCAGTGTCTACCTCGTCTGGTTAAATTATTGTGGAAATATCTTAATGGAAAATTCTTATTTATAGAAATCTTCCTATCCATTAAAAACGTATCCGGAGAAAATCCATACTAATATAATATTATAGATTTGAAAGTAGCTATGTTTGACTGTACCTCAATCTGTTACACTTTCACTGCCAAACCACTGATTTCTATAATTTTGGCATGGAGATACCTATTTTGATTCTTGAAAATTGGCTAAAAGCGTGTCAGGCAGGTATTGGCAAAAAAGGGTTCCGTAGTTACCCATAATGGTAGGTTGATTTAAAATCGTGTCCAAAAGACAGAAACACAGACAACACAGAGAAATAGAATAGAAAAACGTTTGCATTTTGCCAAGGGGGGCTGGTTACTGTAAAAATATTTACTCATATAGAACTGAAATACGCGTGCCTAAGCGTTCCCAAAATTCGGCCAAGTGCATGTTAGGCAACACATAGAATAGAGTACAAATAATTTTATTATATTTTTATATTTATATGATATTCTTGTTGTTAATCGGTGATATTATTATATATTATAGAAGAACATTATTCTTGAATTCTACTCATGCTTTCCATCAGGCAGAGTAGAGTCACTTTGGTAGGCTGATAAATAATAATGAAAACAACATAATTAAAAAGAATGGATTTACGAACAAAAATTGCTCTGATATTATGGGTAAGTAAATTAAATATTGACCTAAACAGATATAATATATCTCACGAACTTCATCCATACTGACATTATGAATTCAAAAGTAACACTGTCTGGTTATTACGCTTTCAAGGCTAAAGCACTGCGTCGATTTCAAATAAATTTGGCATGGAGATACTTTGATTCTTGAGGAAGGGCATAAGCTACCTCTGAACCTGATTTCCGACGTGCACGCGGGCGGAGTCGCGTGCAAATGCTGGTAGGTTTTATATAGAACACAATTTGAATTTACTTGTTTAAAACTCAATTTTCCATGAGATATGCAAATGAACCGTCTGTTTAATTAAGGGCAATGAGATTAATTGCTATTTTCATGCATTGTTTTTTTTTTGGGGATCCGTAGTTCATGACTCGGAATCCTTACATATTCGTCATGTCCTTCCTCTACTTACCGCCCAAGCGGTTAGTGCTAGAAAGATGAAACTTTGTATGAATATGTGTTTCTATCACGTCGACGAAATCATGAAAAATATTTTATTTGGGTTACATCTCCGACACGTAAAGTGGAGATGTTCTTTATTCTTGCGTCTACCCCATCGTTTGGGGTATCATTAGATAGGTCTTTTAACAACATTGAGAAGTTGCTAAGAGGATTTTTTGTTTTGAATATCCGTTTGCCAGTTATTCAACTTAAAAGGGCATTGTTTTCTCAAAACAAGGAGTACCCCCCTTGTAAAAGCCAAACCGCGGTCTGGAAAAATCTGAAAGCAATCACGATGGTAGTCCATGTGATGAATTTTAAACTGAGCTTATGTAACTTTTTTAGTAAAGGAGTTATAGAGGCCTAACTTGTAAAATACGCTTACTTGGAAATCTTTGTACAAAAACAACGAAATAATAAGTAAAAAGGACGGCCTTCCAGGCAACCTTAGGATAAATCAAAATGTATAGGAGAAACAGAGGTAGTCGACTGTGCATTAAATTCCATTATTTTTGTCTATCGTAAGGATTGCAGAAGCCCCGTCAGATAATAAACGAAACAAAAGATACATTTTTATTATCCTTTTTATTAAAAAATTGTACAAGCAAGCATTGCGAAAGGCATTTATCAAATTTAGAGCCCGATATAAAAAGTCCCGCGGTGTTACCCGCAGCTATCGTTATGTTTGTTTGACTGCCTCGTTGGTCTAGTGGTTAGCGTAAGCGGCTGCTGTTCAAGAGGTCTCGCGTTCGATTCCCGGGTCGGACCAAATGTTATTTGTGTGATTCACAAATATTTGTTTCGGAGTCTGGGTGTTTTCTATGTATAGTTATGTATGTATTTACAAAAAAAAAGTATGTTTATGTATTTATATCAGTTGTCTAGTACCCATAACACAAGCTCTGCTTAGCTTGGGATTAGATGATGTTGTGTGTCAGATGTCCAAATATTTATATTTATTTTATCAAGCGCGAGTAACGCCGTGGAACGAAGCTAGTCTATAAAAATTTGCCTGTTTCAGCTTTCTACCAGTGTAAGTCCAATTAAAATCGGTCCAGCCGTTTCAGAGATTAGCCGGAACTAAGAAAAAACATATTATTTAAAATTTATATTTTTGATGTCAGTGTCATTTTATACTTTGAAATGCATTAAGTAAAAAACTGCAAATTTGATATTACATACAGATACTCCTATTTTATTTATTTGTATAGATATAGATATATGTTTATCAGCTGTCTAGTCACCATATTACAAAATTGCCCAAGTTCGAGATTGTGTGTGAGATGTGTAATGCAGGCACCACAATTCGCTATGCGCTATTCGTTATGGGTCTACGCCGTATTCGCCCAAATATTAGTTATGCGCGCAAACAACAAACATGCCATCCACACTTCGAACTGGTATGCCAAATAAGCATCAAATAAGGCAAATATGTGTGTTGTAGAGATGTGTCATTGTCATTTTTATGGTGAACGAAACGAATATACTCTCCACACTTCGCCGTATGCGCGCATATGCATAACGAATAGCGCATAACGAAGTGTGGTGCCTGCATAAGAATTTATGAGGAAACATTTAAAAACCAGCGTTAAGTCGTTATCTTGTTATTCTTCTTTGTCGGCAAAATATAAGTGCAATATTACGTAATGTTTGCAACGTGCTTTTTAATCTAATCTTACACCTCGTGCATTTGAGCACAAGATTCTTCTTCATACGGAGATCCATAGGGATTTCCCACTTCGTCAAACAAAAAAAAGGTCGTGAGGCACTCGGGGATTGCCGTGCACAGCATTTTTTATCAACTTAAGCAATTATAATTATTTTTTTATTTATGCAGTATTTTTTTTTCTTTGATATTAATTCAAGTTTACAAAACTGTCTTTTTACCTACATACATTCTAATAATATTATTGCCAAACAATATTATCATCATATTAACCGAAAGACAATGAAAACTAAACAGAGAAACTAATAGTAATATGAACATATCTGGAGATGCGGTTTAGTTAAATATCCAAGCAGGATAGAATGCGGGTGTTGGAGATGGAGGCCGCTGTTATATCAAATACAAATACAACTCATACAAGGGAAGAGTACTCACCTTGAACTTGCCAAGTCGCTCGTGGCACTCCACTCACAGCGAATGTTAAAGCGTAAAATATTATCACAGCGGAACAGAGAAATTGTGATAAAAGCGAGATGCGAGCCGTCAACGATACACTTTTCTTGACGGAGAAAAAAGTTCAACTGTTTTATAGTTTGATCGTTGTCATGGTAGCGCCTCAAGAAGGCGCTGCGGTGCGGTGTGCTTGCTGCGCATGCGAACTGCCATCAGGGTCGCTTATTGGACAAGCTGGGATTGTACTCCACCCAAGATGGCCGCACCTATATTTAAAATAACAAACGGCGCAACCATTCTCCCCGGCTTGAAAAACCGTAGGGTTTTCAAAAGATATAAATGCGAGCGGTGCTATAATGCGGAGTCAAGTTATAGTAAACTTGCAAATAAATGAAATTGAATTTAATGCGAAGTATGAAATGCGGAATTAAAGGGTAAAAAATTATATGAAACCATGAATAGGTAAATATTTGCGAATATAATTGTAAACTTAACAAAAGCTAATGGATTTTTTTTTTTTTATAAATTTATAGTCTATTGTGATGGAAGAGGGCACAGCTTTACAACTGGGCGTTTAAAGGTGCCAGTTGTAGAGCGCACAAGAGCCATTCGCGTGACTCCGTCCTTTCCCGGGTATATTTGTTCAATAATGCCTGTGGGCCAGCGGAGCGGAGGCGTGTCATCCTGATGGATAAGCACGAGCGTACCGGGTTCAATTGAAACACCTGGAGTATTCCATTTTTGTTTCAATTGAAGCGTGTGCAGGTAGTCAACGTGCCACCTTTTCCAGTAACTCTGAACTAGCCTATCTAATAGTTTTTTGAAATTAGTAGCGTTGTCGCTGTAAAGGCACGAAACCGGGCCACGCCTAGCGAGAAAGCGTTTAAGAGCGTCGATAAACGTGTCTGTGCTGAGATCAGATGCAATTTCTATATGTATTGCTTTAGTGGTCAAGCAGACGAAGAGGCATATGTACGCCTTTTGACTCTTAACGCCACGTCTGCGAGTAAGAGTTATGTTTAACGGCCCAGCATAATCAACGCCCGTGTGAGTGAAAGCTTTCGCTTCTTGCACTCGCGCGGGTGGAAGACTAGCCATCATAGGCGTTGGATGTGTGGGTGCAACTTTAAAACAAAAGTTGCACTTGCGGATGCGTTGTCGGATCAAGTTTCGAGCGAAAATGATCCAGTAGCGTTGCCGCAGCAGCGACATGAGCAAATGCGAACCTGTGTGACAATTAGATCGATGGCAGTCGTCGATGATAATTTCGACCACGTGATCGCGACGCGGCAACAGAATTGGGTGCCGGTTTTCGTATGGTATATTCGCATTAGTGAGCCGGCCACCAACGCGGAGTAACCCGTGGCTGTCTACGAAAGGATCAAGCTTCCTCAACGCAGGCGAAGGTAAGTTGCCCTTTGCTAAAGCTTTGATTTCTTCCGCGAAATATTTGATCTGGAGCTCATGCAAAATTAGGTTTTCAGCAGCTTGCAGATCTGACGCCTGAATGGAAGCCGAGCGTGGCAGCTTACGTGCGAAGCGTAGGACGTAAACGGTAATTCGTAGCAATTTCTTCCAGGTCGCGACCCGGACGGCGAGTTCTAGCAGCGGTGAAACCTCCACATCTGATATAGCGGTAAGTGTCACTGATGGTTTCATTTCAGGTATGGCCTCTACACGGTTGGCAACAAATGTTTGCCAACGGTGCGGCGATGCGTGGATCCAGGACAAAGCGACCGTGGAGTCCGAAAATGCGAAAATGTTTTGAATAGGATAGCGTCCATGGAATGCAGTATAAACTCGCTTGGTAAGTTTAGCCAAGAGTAACGCAGCGCATAGCTCAAGCCTTGCCAGAGTCACAGTTTTTAGCGGAGCTACCTTTGACTTTGAACACACTAAACGAACCGAAATGTCGCGGTTTGGATATGTCACGTGTAAGTAAATGACGCAGCCGTAGGCTTTCATGCTGCTGTCTCCAAATGCGAGCAAGTTTAGCGTGCAGCCCGTAGCAGTACCTAGGTGCCGAGGTATTTGCAGTTTCGACAATAAGGAAAGTTCGGTTTTGAATTTGACGAAGCGTTCTTTCAAATCTGCAGGGGGCTCTTCGTCCCACCCTACCTTTGCGAGCCAAAGCTCCTGAAGCAAGAGCTTGGCGTATAGAATCACAGGCGCTGCAAACCCCAACACATCAAATAAGCGAGCAATGGTCGAAAGTATGGCACGTTTGGTACAACCTACAGACGCGGCGGATGTAGTAAAGGAGAAAGCGTCCGTAGTAGGTGTCCACTTTATGCCTAACACCTTCAGCGTGTCACTATCGTCGGTGAATTCAATCGGCTCGCGATGAGATTCTGGCAAATGTGCAAGAAGCTCTGGCGAGTTGCTTGCCCATTTAACCAGATTGAATCCACCGGCTTTGAACAGAGCGAGCAGCTGGTCAGCGAGTTGTATGCCATCAGCAGTAGACGGCACTGAAGTGGTTAAGTCGTCCATATATAACTCGCTGGTTGCAACCGCTGCAGCGAGAGGGAGACGAGCGTGCTCGTCTTCAGCTAGCTGCCGGACGGTTCGCATGGCGAGAAAGGGACTTGAGCGAAGACCAAAAGCCACAGAGTTGAATTGAAAGATGCGGAGTGGCTCGGTCTCGTTGAAGCGATATACTATTTTTTGATATTTACGATCACCTTCCGATAATAAAATTCTTAGGTACATTTGTTGTATGTCTGCGGTTATTGCTATTTTAAAGTAACGAAAATTCAACATGAGAGAGAATAGATCCGCTTGCAGATTAGGGCCTGTATGCAATAGATCGTTAAGGGACGGACCTGTCTCCGTCTTAGCACTTGCGTCCAACACGACGCGTGTTTTTGTCGTCGACTTGTCTGGTCTAACGACGGCGTGATGCGGTATAAAGTAACCTTCGGTTACGGCAGCGGTGGAGTAAGGCAACTCCGAAAGATAGCCCTTCTGTATGTAATCGTTGATTACGTCGTTATATGCTTGGCGTAATGTGGGTAGCGATTTAAATTTACGCTCAAGTGCGTTCAACCTACGTTGTGCGGTAATAAAAGAATTGCCTAAAGTTTTGGGGTCCCCCTTGAAAGGCAGGGACACGATATAACGTCCGCAAGAACTTCTCGTGACTGTGGACGCATACAGCTGCTCGCATTCGTTGTCTTCTGGGCTCTCAACAGCATGCGACTCTACCTCTTCCAGCTCCCAAAACTTAACGATTTTATCGTTTAGTTCGTTTACTAAAGGACCGAAGGACCAGGCCTCACCATCAGAGCAAGACGTCGATGTCTCACCCATGATGATGTAACCAAGCGTAGTCTCGAGAGCGTAAGGTGCAGAGTGAGAAGCCTGAGAAGACTGAGCGATTGACGGAATTATTTTTCCCCCAAGTAAAATAAATGGAAACAGCTGAGCGCCGAGAATTGCATCAATGTTACCGGGCGAGCCCCACTGATCGTCCGCTAGCGGTAGATTGATAAAATGTTCCATGACGGAAGCTTTGATTGAACGCGTAGGTAAATGATCGGTAATGTGATCAACCACTAGCAGCGTCACTTTGTAACTCGCATCCGAAACGCGCGATTTAATTAAAAGCGATACATAGCCTCTAATCGGAGCGGATATTAACCCCACTGTCTTTAAGCAAGAGTTAATAAGCGGACAAATTTTTAATTTTAATTTCTCGCAGCATGAAAGAGTGATTAAATGATTCTGAGAAGCGCTGTCAACTAAACATCTAATTGTATATTGCATTCCGTTGTTCGAGACGTCTACTTGAGCAGTAGGTAAGATAACAGTCTTATCATATTGAACCTTATTGTAAGCGTGGAACGCAACAGGTTGAGAGTTCGCTAGCGTAGTGCACGGAACGTCATCGTAGCAGGCAACCGGAATGTTGTTGTCTATATTATGTGTATGCATACATAAAGACTGTGAAGACGCAGATTGCTGCGCGGCTGACTTATGCGCTACGGTCGTAGCCGCTGCTGAGCCAGCAGAGCTACAAGCGGGTGCGGGGTGCACGGGCGCAGGCGGCGGCAATCTTGCCCCGTGCGGCGAGGTGCGTGGGGCGCTGCTCGATGACGAATCGAAATGCAACAGAGTATGGTGTTGCTTATTGCACTGCTTACAAGTACTCCGAGAAGCACACTTGCTGAGAGAGGAATGCCTTGAACTTAAACAATTAATGCAGCATTTGTTTGATTTAATAAAATGAAAGCGTTCGTTTACGGGCAACTGTTTGAATGCAGTGCATTCATATAGTTGAGAATGATGTAACGTCTTACAAAAAACACAAGCGGGTTTAGTTACATTATTCTCAGTAACAGCGAAGGTGTGCGAGACCTTTGGCGCGCTATTATTACGCGACCGGTTTGCGAAGAAGCCCTGAGCGTGCGGCAGTGAAGTACTTTTATGAACAGCGGAGGTTCGCTCAAGCACTTTCACATGATGCCTCATAAAATTGACTAAGTCTGTACTCGTAGGTATTTCCTTATCGAGGACAGATAGTTCGAACCTTTGTATCAGCTGTGTGTCTATCTTACGTGAAGCGATATGCGTAAATATAAAGTCAGCCAAGTCGTCAATACCCAGATGTTTTAATGCAGACCAAGACGAATGAACACGCTCGATAAAATTATTTAATTGAGCAGCTGAGTCCGAAGTAGATTTTATGTCAAGTATATTATTTAAGTACATTGACCCTAGCAACTTCTTATCTTGATACTTCGATACTAAAGAATTCCATATCGTAGCGTAGTTCGATTCGTTAGGTATAATACCTGCGAATACGTTAAGCGCAGTACCACTCAATTTACCTACTAAGTATTGGACGCGCTGACCATCAGTTAAATTTTTATTTTCGTGTACGTTTGTTTTGAAACATTGGTAAAAAAGCGGCCAAGATTCTGAATCACCAGAAAAACTTATTAACTCTAGCGGAGCTAAACGGAAGTAACTGGGATGAGCGGTGGATGCCTTATTAATATCAGCTGATGAAGTATCGCCGGCTGCACGGCGAGATTCCAAGCATTCAGTGCGTGTTTGTTTGATAAAAGAAAATAATGATTCGAAAGACGTCCAATTATCAAAGTTAAATTTATAATCAGGATTTTTTTCTAATTCTAATTCATTATGCTGATCACATAAAATATTGAAATCCGAATATAATTTGTCATTGTTTGAAGAAACAGCTAAAAATTCAAGTTTATTTCTAGTTTCTTTAACAGACGGAACAATTTTCTTAGCGGTATTGTATAAAGAAATTATATGCGAAAAAATAGCTTCTTTTTTAGCAATGACCAAACGTAACTTAGCTTCTAACGACATTTTTGAGTGTTACCGTTAGTAAGTGTAGGTTATGAATAGTAAGAAAAACCGTATAAACTGTAAATTACGTTAAATGTGCGAAACAAGTATTGTTGAACAAATATAAGCGTTGTATGCGATAAATAAAGAAAAATATGAAAGTATATTGCGAAAAAATGCGAGAAATATAGCGAAAAATGAGAATTTATGAAATGCGATGCGTGTACTTTCGGGTACCGGTTTATAAATGAAGAACAAATTATAAACGCAAATACACGAAATAAAATGCGAAATAATTCCTACGATAGCACCAGGCTGGTGAAATCCGGCTCTTTAAGGCCAAAAAATTATGGAGATGCGGTTTAGTTAAATATCCAAGCAGGATAGAATGCGGGTGTTGGAGATGGAGGCCGCTGTTATATCAAATACAAATACAACTCATACAAGGGAAGAGTACTCACCTTGAACTTGCCAAGTCGCTCGTGGCATGGTAGCAGCAACGTGATGAAAGGGCACTCCACTCACAGCGAATGTTAAAGCGTAAAATATTATCACAGCGGAACAGAGAAATTGTGATAAAAGCGAGATGCGAGCCGTCAACGATACACTTTTCTTGACGGAGAAAAAAGTTCAACTGTTTTATAGTTTGACCGTTGTCATGGTAGCGCCTCAAGAAGGCGCTGCGGTGCGGTGTGCTTGCTGCGCATGCGAACTGCCATCAGGGTCGCTTATTGGACAAGCTGGGATTGTACTCCACCCAAGATGGCCGCACCTATATTTAAAATAACAAACGGCGCAACCAATATCTATGGAATTAAAAAACGAAATAAAAAAAAGAAGAAGAATCTGCAATGACTGTGTTGTCAAGGCAACGGATAACGTCCGTTGGTGGCAGCACGCATGCGCTAATCTGCCTATAGAGCACGGAGCCGCCACATCCTTGTCGCACTGCAGTTACAATCATATTCTCTATCCTTTTTTTGGGGGTGTTAGGTTTGTTCCTTACGGAATTTCCAAAAAAAAATATGTATATGGTTAAATAAAAAAACAAGCCCCTAGCCAAGTTGCAAACGGTTTTCGTTTAAGGTGGGTGGACCATGGAAGGCCACGCTCCTTTGAAGGCCAACTATCAAAAAGTCGTAGTTATTGACATGTAAACACATATTCCTTCGGCTATACACCAAGATCCATCAAACTCTAGGCCACAGATGCGGCGGCGAGTCGCTCGCGCCGCTATTGTGGCAGTGCGATCTCACGCTTCGTAGACTTCGGTCGTCGACGTTACAATTGTTATTCGCGCCCATAGCAAAACGTAAATTTTTAGTTAGATAACCTATTATTATTTCATATTTTTTTACTGTGAATTGTCGTGTAAGGATATGTTTATGGTATTATAGAAAAAAAAAATAGTTTTGCCTCGATTTAAGTTAAAATATTGGTAGTGTTCCCAGGAAAGCCAATGGTTCCTTATAAGGCCAATCAAAAATTTGACAGTTGGCCTTGCTAGGGTACATGGGCCTTACAAAGAACATGTACAAACCATGAACATATGAACAGTTACTTTTTAGTTATAAATACGTACCGTTACAGTTAAAACAATATTTTATATTTATAATATTTTTATTTATAAGGGTTATTAAATTTTTTAACATTTTGGAACATTTTGGCCTTACAAAGAACGGACCCATAAGAAGGCCATTTGAGGTAAAAAAAAAAGTTTTTAATTTCATTATAATACGCGTTGGCAAGTTATTTGATGTCAATGTAATACTCATTACTACTGTTTTTAAATAATTTCCATTAATATATTCTTAGTTATAGGATGGTGTTCAAGTTATGTTCGTTGAGTTTTTTATAAATGATAAAAATATATTTAGCATTTAATGTTTTGCTTAAATGAAAGAGCTTATTATGTAGTTTTAGTAAAAGCGAATATATTAATTGTTACAACTCTATTTTTAAGTTGAACGACTGATGTATAATATTGGCCTTGTTTGGAGCCGTGTTCCTTGCAAGGCCATTTGGAAGAGCTTAACAAAACTTAAGTTTAATGAATACTGATTAAAGCTAGGTTAAAAAAAAGTGATTTATATGGTACACAACAAAACAAACTATTATTTGATAATTTGTTCTTTTCATTTATAAAGTTAATAAACGAATAAAAAGCGTTTACTCGTTAGAGTGGCCTTCCATGGTCCACCCACCTTACTATTTTCTATTCTATTTCTCTATTCTCTTGTTTCATTGAATAATATTTTGTTTTGATCAATTGTGACTTAATAAAAAAAAAATTGTCACTTATTATTTAGATAATTTTGTACGAAGTTTTCGAGTAAGCGTATTTTTTAAGTTAGAGCTCTGTAACTCTTGAACTAACAAAGTTTTAGTTTTCCTTTAAAGTTCACCACATGGACTACCATCATGAGTTTTACAGATTTTTCGAGTGGGCCGTTTAGTTTTTATAGGTCAAGGGAATGTCCTCAATTAATAAAAATTTTTTTGGACTATGTGAAAAAAACCACATCTCCATGCAAAGTTGGTTGGCCTAGATGTTTAAGTGGTCGCCACGCCACTTTCTACTGCACGAGGTATTGTGGGTTTTAATCCCACATGGGATAATACTGTGTGATCCACAAATTGTTGTTCTGAGTCTGTGTGTTCTTTGTGTCTGTTTTATGTATATTAGTAAAGTGCTCCGTGACATAGGATGTTTATATTCCTTCTAGCCCTAATCGCTTATAAGGTAAGTCTAGGGCGTACAGACGAACGAATGTGACGAAACCATAAGAAATGGAACTTTAAAGGAAAAAGTTAAGATCGTAGAGCTATGTCAGACGTGGAAGTTCTTTTTTTTGTTCTTTTTCTACTCTACCTGGTGGAAACCATGAGTATCCAGGAGTAAGGGTCACCATCCTCATTGTGAGGATAGGCAGTGCAGCATTGTGACCAATACCATGGCGGCCTGGGCTGATGATTAGGCCTCCGGTCTCATACTCGCCAACGAAATACAATAGCAAGAATGCTGTCAGTTTTAGGATGTTCTGTGTGAGGGTAGTATTGCGCCGGTCGAGCCGGTCCATTCGTGCTGAAATCAGCGTGGCTCTTCTACCTACACAATCTTTTGTTATTTAGGTTGAATCAAAACAACCAGACACCGGCAGTTACAAGTAAACTACCGGCCTCTTTACATTCTTCTAGACGTTTCTTTTGATGTAGATCAACAGTGATAATGTATGATAGCAGTAAAATGTTGTAGTATTTGCCAACATAATCAGTCTATACAAATAAATTAAAATTGAAGTGTGTACACACACACACACACACACACACACACACACACACACAACAACCTTGTAAAGTGTATGTTTGTAGTTACAAATTACCAGCTTATCATTAAATTCACATATGTGGTATACCACATATGTGAATTTAAAAATTAAACCGTATACGGTATATAGACAGTTTACACGTTATTTTCATAAAACAATCAATTTTTTGTCAGTCTGTCTGTCTGTATGTTCCAGATAATCTGTGGAACGGCTAGACCGTTTTTTACGGAAGTTTCACTGGCAGATAGCTGTACCTTAGCTTAACTTTTTTTAAACTTAGACCAGTAGGAACCGAGCCTGATTAAAAAGAGAAGAAGACGTAGATTTTTCTAAGACTAGCTTTCGCCCGAGGCTCCGCCCGCGTGTATCTCGATTATTGCAGCAAAAAGTAGCTTATGTATTATTCTGATATATAAGCTATATTACTGTAAAGTTTCATCCAAATCCGTTCAATAGTTTTAGCGTGAAAGAGCAACAAACATACATACTCACAAACTTTAGCGGTTATTATACTAGTAGGATAACTGGTTACTATAGATTGTGTGTAATTTAACAGATATAATGGTGACTTTGCGTGCTAAACATGGTATAGAGAGGAAACCATATTAGATTCTAAGTAATCGGTGGCAATCAAATTGAGTGATGTGTCTTTTTTAATCTTTTTTAAACTAAAATAACTATATACTTAAAAACGTTTCACAATCACAAGAAGACAAAGAAAAAAAATTTTGTTAAGTCCTATACGTCCGTACGAAATATCTCATATATAATAGTATATTATTTCTATACTAGATGAGACCCGCGTTTTTACTGTAAATCGCAAGCGAAGCTACTCATAAAAATATATCCTTGTCATCAGCTTTCTGCCAGTGAAATCGGTTCATCAAATTCAGAGAATATCCGGAACAAACAGACAGACAGACAAACGAACAAATTAAAAAAAAAATGATGATTTTCGATATGTGCTTTCATACTTCTTTGTACTAGTGGTCGTCAAGTGGTCGAAATTCGACCACATTTAATTTGGTGGCAATATTGGTAAGGTTCTTAGTAGTTCAAAGACTATAACTTCTATAATCACGGACTTCATCAATGCTACGCTACAATGTTCATTTGAAATAAAAAGACTTAGTGTATTTTATATGCATAATTAAAAAAAAATGCATTCTGAACTCCTATATATAAAATGTAAGTGTGCGAAATTTCATACTCCACCGTCAGCGTAATTTTCGTAAAAGGGGTACAAAGTTATTGATTAACGTATTAATATGTAGATATACTAGCTGATGCCCGCGGCTCCGCTTACGTTCTAGGTGTATGAAAAACAGATGTTGGCCGATTCTCAGACCTACCCCATATGCATACAAATCGCCCCCGCATGATTTGGGGTACCTGACTAACATTGTGACACGAGAATTTTATATTGATACTTTTGATACTCCGCTCGTCTCTAGCGGTATGAAAAATAGAAGTTGGCCGATTCTCAGACCTATCTGATATGCTCAAAAAGTTTCATCCAGATCGGTCAAGCCGTTTCGGAGGAGTATTATAAGTAACATGGTGACACGAGAATTTGCTATATAAGATTTGATGATAAAATTCTAGTATAAATCGGTTTGTTATTGACGGAGCTCATAGGTAACCAACTAAAAAAGAAACAGATAATCAAATTGAGACCTTCTCGAATATTCTATTTACACAGAACAACAGACAATTTAAAAATATTCCGATACCGGTAACCTAACGGATAAGTAGTTATGATAATTTGAAAAGTTGAATGAACTTGAGTAATAACAAATACCTATAATTAAACAAATTAAAAAATGGGATGATGACGAAATCGCTCATCTAAAATGGACTCTTTTAGTAAAGGACAGGAATAACTGAAAGTATATAGAGGCCTTTAATGACAGACACGCTGTGACCGATAAATATTTCGATGTCAGTAATATAAATAATACTTGCTTTTATTTATTCGTGCGAAAATCCGAACGAATTCCACCATTTGGTGGCTATGTTGGACTCGAACCGACTAAAACCGCACGCCGTCTAGGGTTCTATGGGCCGAGGAACCAGGTATATCCTCAAAAGGAAGGCCCTGGAACCCAGATGTACCCCGGGCCACCTACGTCTTCTAGAGGGGCCGTCTGTTTGGAAATCCCGATATTCCCTATGTTGTTCCCAAAAGGGGATGCGCACGCTCCGTAGCGCTCACGCCGCTACCGGAGCCTGGTTCTGCTAGGGTGACAGATGACCTAACCTGTCACCCCTAGGCATGCCTTTATGGACAACGGAGATCCTTTTCCCATCTAGTATAAATATTACTTTACAAAAAATGCGTGAAATAACTCGCAAAAGGATACATCTAAATCAAAACCTTTTAATGATTTTAAAAGATCTATCTAATGATACCCTACACGATGGGGTAGCTGCGAAAAAAAAACATCCCCACTTTTTAGGGGAGGTACCCTTAATTAAAAATGTTTTTCATGATTATATTCTAGAACTTCTTCGACGTGATAAAAACACATATCCATGCATAGTTTCATCCTTTGATTATATACATGTCTAGATGGAGTGTTGCGCTGCATTCGCAATAAAAACAACAGGCCAGATTTGAAGGGCTTGTGTGCGTATTACACACACATGCAAGCGTTGCCTACGGGCGCGCGCATGACGTGGTAGCGTTCTGAGTGATACCAGCCCTTGAATGTTTTCCATAAAAGGAGGGAAAATAATTGTGTATTGATTTTGAGAATTGTAATTTGTATTAAATTTAAAGTCAGTCAATATGTATTAGAGTTTTTGCTTTTGAGTTATTAGGTAAAATATATGTTGGTGAAAAAGGGAATTGCTATTAAAGCTTATCTATTCTTAATACTTAACAACAATTTGGTTAATATCAACAAATTATATTTAATTTAATTACTATATTTTTAACTAGATGTTCCCCGCAATTTCTCAAAATCATGTTTTTATATCGTTCTCGTTAAGAACTCAGAGAAATGTAGCTTCCGATTAGTAAAAGAATTTTCAGAATCGGTTCAGAAATTCCGGAGATTAGTGCATTTAAATAAACAAACAATCTCTTCAGCTTTACGACGTACATACTACTTTCATTAATAACATCCATGGAGGGGCAAAATTGACACCCATATCAGATTAACAATATTTACCACCTTAGATTTAAAAATATATGATATATGCATATATAATATGTATTATCCAGCACTATAGTTATGATTCAACATTTTGTAAATTGGCTAAAACTCACATGGGAAATTTAAATTCAATTAACAGGCAACCCTGTAAAAATGCCGTCAAAATGGTGGTCGAACTTTGATAAAATTTCACTGAGTTAATTTAATTATTTCTTTACAATATAGTTATTTAAAGTTTACTTACCGATGATAACAAATTTTTTTAGTTGATTTCAATCGTCCAAAGTAATTCCTGCACACTTTTATCATGCAAAACGTCATTTTTATACGCCACTCTATACGTGTTTACCGTACAATGACAGTAACGCCACTGATCGGCCGCGACGAGCTTAGTCTCTTACAGCTAAATACTATTTTTTTGGACGTTTAGACGCTCGAACTCTCTATCTAGACATGTTTATAATCAAAGGTTTCATCTTTCTAGCACTAACCGTTACGACGGTAATTCGAGAACGGACGGACGGACGGACGGAAATGGCGAAACTATAAAGGTTCCGAGTCATGTACTTCGGAACCCTAAAAACGCTCTTGTGAATGCAAAATAATTAAAATGTAGGTACGGATACCGGTACCGCAGTTGACAAATATTTTTTGTGAAATATTTTACTTTTCAGCCTGCTATTATTCAGTATTAAAGTAATTTTTAAAATTAATTAACTAAGAACCGTGTAGCTGTGAGTTTGCCTGCCCCTCTTATCACAAGCTTTAACCTGTTGGAAAGGTCATAGATCGAGGCATTTAATTTTATTAAATTTATTTTGCCAAATATTCAACAAAACCTTTATATAGTTACTGTCGTATTATTATCTACGACTTTAGACTACACAAAATCAATTTCAAATAATTTGTTTTTCATATAATTAAATATTGAATTTACTTACTTAGTAATAGAAGTAATGTGTAGCTATACGTCCACGTCCACACTCTGTAGTGCACGACTAGTAAATAGACAATGATAACTACACCCACTTGTTGAACCGTCCAGAGCAGATTCTCCAATAGTTAAACCTCTTATTAGGTTCTTATAGACACAGCGGAATAATCTTTATTACACTGAATTTAAGTTTGATAAGAATTTTAGTAGTCGGTTTTTAGGGTTCCGTACCCAAAGGGTTAAAACGGGATCCTATTACTAAGACTTCGCTGTCTGTCTGTCTGTCACCAGGCTTTATCTCAAGAACCACGATAGCTAGACAGTTGAAATTTTCACAAACTATATATTTCTATTGCCGCTATTACAACAAATACTAAAAACAAAATAAATTGAATATTTATGGGCTCCCATACAATAAACGCGATATTTTTGCCCTTTTTTGCTAGTTATCAATAATGGCAGCAGGTACTTGACATATTCACAAAATACTCAGTTGTATATTTTCTTCAATAATAAATAATGAATTTTACTATATTAAAAAATTATAAAATTAGAATTAAATTAAATAAATATTAAAGGAGGCTTCCATACAAAAATAATTCAAAATCTAAAAAAAGATTTTATTATGAAATTTGTGTACCTACTTTTGTTTACCTAGTCAATGGTACGGAACCCGTCGTGCACGAATCCGAATCGTACCTGGCTGGTTTTTTTGGTGATGTATTTTCGTGATCTGAATCTGATTTTATTCTCTTTCAAACAACTGAATGTAATATGCGGTACTTATATGAATTTTTTTTGTATATATTTCGGCTAATCTCTGCTACAGCTGGACCAATTTTGAATTTAATCTCACTGGTATATAGCTAATTATATTAAGAGAAACTTTACTTGTAGGTTACTTTAATTTTAAACAAGCTTCATCTAATATTTAAATTTAGTATAAAAATAAAGCTTTAGTTTAGTATTTTCTTTCTCTAAATTAAACGAATTTCATTCTAATATTCGCGACGACTTCTCTGAATCACGAACTTCCATAACGTCCAATTTCTATGACTGGCGCGTAAATGAGGCTAAAATCTATGCCGCTATGGTTTGTCGCACAGGGCTATGACTCAAGGAAAGTCCAGTTGCATGATCAAAGGTCACTAGAGCAGGGACATCAAGTTATTATCTATTAAATACTGCTAAACTTATTAAATATTAAAATAATTATATTTGAAAACTAAGCCTCGCATGTGCATGAATATTATCAAGGTCTTTTCGTGTTATTTTTAGAAGTTTAATGACACGTGTATATATGTATGTTTAACAAAGATAAGTAAGCTACGATAATTAAAATTTTATTCTGCATTGCTGTACAATATAAAAGGATTTATCTATTCTAATGTGGGTATCAGTCGCTCTCATCTGAAGTTCCATATCAGTGTTAAAACAGATCTAAATTGATAACAATTACCATGGAAAAAACTAGTACAAATCAACAAGGGGTTAAGACCATACGTCCCCACGCTGGCCTAGTGCGGGTTGGGGACTTAGCAAGACATGTTGTGGCTACGTAATCTTGGCGTTGGATGTTTTTAAGCCGCCCGAAGGCCTCCAACTAAGCTTCACGGCTGTTATCTAATAATAACAACCGGGAACGACTGCTTAAGGGGACTTTATCATGCCACAAATGGTCACCCATCCAGGTCTGACCGCGCCGTCGTCGCTTACCATCATTGATTGTTTCCATTCACCTTAGGCCAATCGGCTATAAGCTCTTCTTGACATGCACATTTCAGACTGAGTTATTAAGACTGACTTACTAAGTGCCCTAGATGTCATGTTTTTGTAGATGTTATCTTTAGTGCAAAGAGAACAGCGTTTATTTAGTCCTTGGCCTGAATAATCGGCTTGACTTTCTTACGAAATTCTTACAGATATCTTATTTAGTTTTACTCTGTCTGTGTAATGGGAAACACATGTACATTTTTCATGCAGTAAAGTCACGCTGATTGGCGCACGAATTGACCGGCTCTACCGGGGCAGTACTACCCAGAAGACCATCCTAATAATGACGTCTTTCTATCTGTCTATTCCTGCGTCATATATTGTTTAAAGTAAAAGACGAAAATTATACAGAGATATGCTTGACCAGCACATTTCAGATAAGTGCCGATTATCGAGCACGTAGGATTCCGGCTGTCATTTCCTTGTTGATATTAAGATGTGTTTATTGTGCAGTGTAACGATACGTTTAAAATATATAATGTAGCTGTAAGAGCATAACGGAGAGACACCATATTCATACCTTAGTACGTAAGGTTAGAATAATAAGTACAATAATTATTTAATAAACATGGCTCCAAAAGAATACACGATCATTGTTCGATATCCACCTATAAGTCGCCATAATTGTGGACCCCTACGACGGACCAAGCAAGAAGAAATAAGTTCGCTATACTGTCGTGTTTCGTTGGTGAGTGTGAGACCGGAGGCCCAATCATTCTGTATCAGGAACACGAACATAATTTTTTCAAATTAAAATAATTAATTCTGATAATTTCAACAATCTATTTTCTGCAAGCAACCCATCTTGAAGTGATAACGTTCTTCTTACTGAGCTAAATGTATAAAATAAAGTTCACGGTAAAACCGCTGCAGGCGTCTAGGTGTTGTAATATATTATGCCCCTTTTTTTAAAGTTCCACTACTCATATCGAATTAATGAATGAAATGAATGAAAGAATGAAAACAGGATTTTAAAGTATTTCTATTGTAATGTCATATCAATAGGTGGTCCCACTCGAACATTCTTATCTTATCTTTGAGAAAGAAAACTTTTCTTTGCACCTACCGCATCTTATTTTTACTTTACCTGAAGGTTGACTGGGAGAGAATGCCTCAAGTCCACCTTTGTACAACAAGTGCAACAAGTTTAAATAAATAAACATTCGTTCACCCTTCTCTAGTGTGTGTCTACAATTTGCGAGTTCTTGAGACGATTTTGTTATTTCAATTACTCATATTTTTGTATTCGATTATTAGTAAATGACAGTAATAAGGAAGAATTTGGTCAAAGGTTGGAACAATAACCTCATTTCATAATGATTGGTCATTTAGCTGTCTTGAATAGTTATTTGACAAAGTAATGTAATTTTTATTTACTACCAATTGTTTATCTATCATTTATTTATTTAACATTGGTTTAGCTTATACGAATTTCTTCACCATTAGTTTAATACACCTTTTTTCGTCTCTTGGATAGTCCAGACCTGCATCAGCCAGGTCTTTCAGTGTAGTTGTTAGCACTGGGGAGAACCCGACACGTGCTGCTACTGTTTGAGATCCTAAGCCGGTGAAAATTGTACTTGAAGCTTTTACACAATGATGAAGGGCCAGCGGTTCTCTGAAAAAAATAAATATTACTCTTATGAGACCAATTTTTTAAATGAACACTACAGCATTACAGTTTTACGTACAGCACTGCAACAGCTATATTTTTTTTGTTTTAATTTGTTTTTGATCAATGAGTAATTTTGAAAGGCCCCATGGCAGACAAAGTTACTCCGCCTAATGGAAACGTGAGTATGTTGACCATCAATCTTGGATAAACTGCCTCGTTGGTCTAGTGGTTAGCGTATGCGAGTTATGCGACTCCTAATCAAGGGGTCTCGGGTTCAAATCCCGGGTCGGGCCAAAAAGTGTTTTTGGGTTTTTTTAGAAAATTCCTAATAGCAGTCCGGAGTTTGGAAGTTTGTCGGTGAGTCACGCCCGTGCCTCGGAGAGCACGTAAAGATGTCGGTCCCGGTTGTCATGAACATCTATGGCAATCGTTATTGGGAAGTCAGTGCCCTCAAATATACTGACAACTAGTTCAATCTTCGAATTTCAGTTCGCCGTTAGGGTTGCGGAGGTCCAATGCCAGTCGCTTCGTGGAAAAACTGAAATTCAGGTAAAACCGGTTGAACTAGTAGCCGACCTCGAATAAACTTGGGAATAAAGGCTCGGAAGATGAGTCATCATTACGAGTATTCATACTCATACCATATTCACACTCATCCATACTCATTGCAAATGTACAATATGACAATACAGCATGGTGACCCTAATTATAGTGGCCTAGTGTGAGCATTCGTTACGTTTCGTTGGTGTTTAGATCTGGCAGAGTAGACTCACGTTGGCAACTCTGGCAGGCTCACATATAAAGCCACATAGGTTGTATAGTCACGCTGATTTCAGCATGAATGGGCCTTCTTGACCGACCCATTACTACACTCACACAGAAGACCATTCTAATAATGACAGCATTTGTGCTATCGTATTTCGTTGGTGAGCGTGAGACCGAAGGCCCAGGCCGGGTGAATGATGCAGAATTATCTGACAAGGCCATCATGGTATGGGTCACCATGCAGCATTGCCTACCCTCACAATGAGGATGGTGGCCCCTACTCCTGGTTTCTACTCATGGTTTCCATCAGGCAGAGCAGAGTCACTTTGGTATGCTTTTTGTTTATTCAAATTTTCATCTATTTAAACAGAATCCCTAGAAAGTAGTTTTGCAGTTTAATTTTTTTTTATTTTTTTTTCTTTATTGGCTCTACAACAATTATTTACACTGAGTAGGTACAAATTAAAAACAGTTTTAAATAATTCTTAGTCAAGTGTAACAATTACTTACAGATAAGCACTGCATGCCCATAATACAGTGTACAGTAGATAATTAATAGTACATTGTTCACCGAGGGAGGAAAGGAACCGATTACTAGCGAGGGAGCAGTTTGTGGCCCGAAGGCGCAGCCTAGGGTCACAATACTCCCGAGGTAGGAATGGGACTTTCACCCGAGTGCTACACAGTGCTTTATACTACACCTGTGAGGAACATTTACAGTATTTATAAAATAAAATCAAAACGTAAGACACCATGTAAAACACAATTCAGCTTAGAATTTTGACATTATATTTATAAATATTTCGCGCTTCTTTTGTTTTTTTTTATTCTTCACAAAAGGATGTCAGTGGCACGGAGATTCCATATTTAAATTATATGAAAACTCCTTGACAGGCGCGCGCCATAGATAAGATAACACATGAGAAATGAAAATTCATACAACTTTCTCTCCCGCTAAAACACGTTAGAAATGGATTTTCATACATCTTTTCCTCCCGCTTATTTAGGTCAAGGAAAAGACTAACTTTCTCTTTTCGTTTTCAGGGAATATTGACTACTGTTCCGATCAGGTGTAGTATAAATAACCTTTTTCTTTGAAGTTAGAATTTTATTTTTCTTTGAAGTTAGAATTTTATTGAAGATTTACTGCAATGGCGATAATGCAATTTTCTAAGTTTCATAAAACTATGTTATTAATTAAAAGATTGCCCCTGAGTTGATTTATTAGTTATGTTCACATAAATCTTTAACGTTCGCGTTTCACTAGATTTATATTTACAAAGCTAGTTGGTATTGAATTTTCGTCCTTCATGAAGTATTAAAACTTGTTATTGAATTTATTTGCGTATTTTCGTCTTTCATCTTCCTAGCCTTATTCCCAATATTAATTGGGGTCGGCTACTAGTTCAACCGGTTTTACCTGAATTTCAGTTTTTCTACGGAGCGACTGGCATCGGACCTCCGCAACCCTAAGGTAGAACTGAAATTCGAAGGTTGAACTAGTTGTCAGTAAATTTGAGGGCACTGACTTCCTAATAACGATTGCCATAGATGTTCATGACAACCGGGACCGACGGCTTTACGTGCTTACGGCGACCGAGGCACGGGCGTGAATCACTGCCAAACTTCCAAACTCCGGGCTGCTATTAGGAATTTCCTAAGAAAAACCCAAAATCACTTTTTGGCCCGACCCGGGATTTGAACCCGAGACCTCTTGATTAGCAGTCGCATACGCTATCCACTAGAACAACGAGGAAGTCTAAGACCAAGTTTAATACTATATTAAACTGTTTCAAGTTGTGGATTATAAACTTTTATTTTATTAGCATCCTTCTAAATTTATGGAGCATATCGAAATGATTAATTCCAGTTTTCCTTTTCGTTGCAGTTCCATTGTCCACGTAGTTTATTTTTTTAGTCTGCTCTTGGGATACCCATGGGATGTTAAGGTGGTGACATTACGTATAAGAATACCAATCTTAATTCCACAGCACGGATACAACGAGAACCTTAATCTGGTCAGCGTTCTATAATAGACTAAAAATCTCCTTCATAAGGAGAGGTTTATGTTCAGCAGTGAACCGTTTTAGGCTGTGGAAGAGGAAGACTATTCATTTGCGGTGTTATACATAACAACAACCCATAACGTCCGATTTCCTGGGCTCAGGTATCCCCTCAGGAGAGGGTTAAGGCCATACGTCCCCTGACTGAGTGTGGGTTGGGGACTGGCAAGACACGTTGTGGTTACGTAATCTTGCTCTTGGATGTTTTTAAGCTATGAAGGCCTCCAACTAAGCTTCACGATTGATGATCACTTCCGGAACTGACTACTTAACGTGACGTCCTAATCACGGAAACGGTTATAACATATCATGCCACAAACGGTCACCCATCTAGGTCCGACCGCGCCGTCGTTCCTTACCAAATTTTTTTTTTACTTAGTCCTATGTTAAATGAAATAAAGCCTTACCTTGCATTCAGTATTTTAGTAGCCAGACCTGATCCACGATACTCTCTACGTACAACCAAGCCGAATGCGTACAGGACTTTGTCAACACCCAAGTGTTTGAAGACATCAAAATCCTCGCCCTTTTTTAAAGCGCCATAAATGTTTCTCCATGATTTGCCTTCTATCTGCAATGTATTTTTAATTTTAAACAACTATAAGACGACTATAAAAACTTTAGGGCCACCGCACACTAGCTACTTTTAGCATCGGCGATCGGCGATTTGGCGACTGCATCGATGCTGCATCGCGTTTTAGCGACTTCCTGCGTTCGATCGCGGTATCGGAAACGCGCGTTTTAGCGACTGCTCAGATGCCAAATCGATGCTACCGGCATCCGAATGTGTACGAAGAGTAGCGTTCAGCTGCTGTGTCGCGCTTCTAAAAAGCGAATCAATCTATGTGTTTGGCGTTTTTAAGTATGCGGTGTAGAGCGTTCGGTCGCCGTATTTAGCTTCTAAAAAGCGACTAGTTGCCGATCGCCGATGCTAAAAGTAGCTAGTGTGCTGTGGCCCTTAGATAATATAGCCCATGATATCCTAGCTCGTTCAAATTCGTTCAAATTCAATAGTACAGGCACTATAGTGTTGCACCTAAACAACTTTATAAAACTAACTAGCTGCGCCCCGCGGTGTTACCCGCGTATATCATTATGGTTGCTATGCAAGTGTGTTATGCATAGCAACCTGTGAAGTTTTGACAGGAGATAAACTGTGATACATTTTGACATCTACGATTTATGTATTTTTATATTCACCTGGTTTTCACCCGTGTATCTCAATTATTGCAGTAAGAAGTAGCCTATGTGTTATTCTGATATATAAGCTATATTACTGTAAAGTTTAATCCAAATCCGTTCAGTAGTTTTTGCTTGAAAGAGGAACAAACATACATACTTTGACTGCCTTGTTGGTCTAGTGGTTAGCGTATGCGGCTGCTGATCAAGAGGTCTCGGGTTCGATTCCCGGGTCAAACCAAATATTTGTGTGATCCACAAATATTTGTGTGATCCACAAATATTTGTTTCGGAGTCTGGGTGTTTTTCTATGTTTATTATGTATGTATTTACAAAAAAAAGTATATTTAAGTATTTATATCAGTTGTCTAGGACCCATAATAAAAGCTCTACTTAGTGTGGGGACCATAAATGTACCATGTGACTAGAATATAATTATGTAACAGTTGAATAGTCTTACCTCATCATGGCGTTCATCTCCTTGACACGTCACAACACAAACATTTAGCGCCACAAGTTTACACAATCCATCTTTTTCTTCATAACAGCCAAGAGACATTCTTTGACCAAGCTTGGCGCGCCAGAACTTTGATATGCTACGAATGCTTTCGGGATCACTTAGTAAGTCTGGAAGAAGAATGGAGAAGAAATGACATGATATTTTATTGTTAGATTCTCATATTTTCTCGTTTAATGAAGTTAGTTTACTTCTGGGAAATTTTAATGCATACTTTTATGCAGGAAAACCTATTTCGTCTTGTTCTTCTTAAATCAGCTGGTTTTTTTAGCATAAATAGGTAAACTAGTAGACGAGTTAGCTTATTGGTACTAAAACTGACCGCAGTCATCTATAACTCCAGACCTGGATGACAGATGAGCCCATCTGTCATCCTAGCAGAAGCAGGCCTGGGTGTAAGCACGAGCGATACAAAGCGCGTGCCGTTGAAGTTTAGAGTAGTGTTCCAACACAGAAGGGGAGTCATCTACAAGCGGTAGGTGGGCCGAGGTACGTCGGGATTCCAGGGACATCCTTTCGGGGGTATACCTGGTTCTTCGACTCATAGTACCCGAGACGGCGTGCGGTTTTAGTCGCTTTGAGTCCGATATAGCCACCAATATGTGCCATCTGTAAGTATTTCCGCACGAAAAAATAAATTTATAAAAAATGCAACTACAAGTCAAGGTTGAAAGGGGATTTTTTTTCATATGAGTAGCAAGTAGCAAAAGGCGCGTGGCGACCGCTTAAACCACAAACGATCGTAGTGATTGTTGTCGTCTATTAAGTTACATACTGCTTAGTATAGTTAGTGGCTCATCTGGGCATAGATGCTCTAACAGAATCTGGAGGGCTTCCTCATCGTCCTCCGGCTTAAGATCGCGGATTACCCATGTAGCGCCGTCCGCTTCCCACGTATCCCACACGTGAGGGCAGCATGAATCCCAAACTCTCTTGAACACCATATCTGAAATAAATAAAAATAAAACAAAAAATATCATGTACATCATCATCATCAGCCTAATAAAGTCTACTGCTGGACATAGGCCTCTTAGTTAGATCCTCGCCTACTCGCATTCAGCTCCTGCCAGCCGTCTTATGCAAATCATCACTCCACCTGGCCTGTGGACGTCCTACACTACGTTTGCCGAGACTAAAGAACACGTTTACCCCAACGGTTGTCGGTTCTGGGGCTAATATGGCCAGCCCATTGCCACATGTTACATCGTTGACATTATCATGTATGTACATTTGTGGTCAATTCCACATATAGGTAGTTACAAAATCATACAACAGTGCCATGTACCAATATATATCTCTTTTCAAACGAGCATAGCAAGGGGCAGAAGCTAGTCATTAATATGCTTCAGTGGTTTATTCAACTATTAAAGGCTATAATTATTATATTATATTCTATTTATTTTTATTCCTAGCCTTTATTCTCAATTTTATTTGGGGTCGGCTACTAGTTCAACCGGTTTTATCTGAATATCAGTTTTCCACGGAGCGACTGGCTATGGACCTCAACCCTTAGGGAGAAATAAATTTCAAAGGTTTAACTAGTTGTCAGTATATTTTATCTTTTAAATAAGCTATAGATAAGAAATTAGAGATTAAGTACCTAAAGAGAGCGTGAAGAGTTTCTAGATTAGGTTTTTATTTTGACTCATGAAAATGGTGCCTGTTACTAACTACATCGCAATACACTATGCAAAGAAAATTGCAAATTCAATGGAACAGGTAAGAGAAGAAATTTTTTAACTGTCCTTTTCCTTCTTTAAACGGTTTTTACGGCTGAATGGGTGTTTGAGAGATATCCATCATTACAAGGAACACAAAATATGATGATGAATTTATTTATATATATATATATAATGATGAATTTATTTATATTTATATATAAGCCTACCAAAGTGGTTGCATACGCTAACCACTAGACCAACTGCCTCGTTGGTCTAGTGGTTAGCGTATGCGACTGCTAATCAAGAGGTCTCGGGTTCAAATCCCGGGTCGGGCCCAAAAAGTGTTTTTGGGATTTTGTTAGGAAATTCCTAATAGCTGCCCGGAGTTTGGAAGTTCGAAGGTGATTCACGCCCGTGTCTCGGAGAGCACGTAAAGCCGTCGGTCCCGGTTGTCATGAACATCTATGGCAATCGTTATTGGGAAGTGAGTGCCCTCAAATATACTGACAACTAGTTCAATCTTCGAATTTCAGTTCTCCCTTAGGGTTGCGGAGGTCCGATGCCAGTCGCTCCGTAGAAAAACCGAAATTCAGGTAAAACCGGTTGAACTAGTAGCCGACCACAAATAAACTTGGGAATAAAGGCTCGGAAGATGATAATCCTACCAAAGTGACTGTACTCTGTGCTTGATGGAAAGCATGAGTAGAATCCAGGAGTAAGGGGAGAATGATGGGGCCTCCGGTCTCACACTAACCAAATATCAAATACCCGACCCGGGATTTGAACCCGAGACCACTTGATTAGCAGTCGCATACGCTAATCACTAGACCAACGAGGCAGTCACTTTCGAACTGATATAGGTATAACTAACCCATACTAATATTATAAATCTAAAGGTACTTTGTGTATATGTTTGTCTGTAACGCATTCAGGGCTTAAGTGCTGCACCCATTTTAATAAAATTTGGCAGGAAGATAATTTAATAATTGAGGAAGGACAAAGACTACTGTTTATGACACGTCATTTGAAATTGACATTAGCAAATGTTACAAGCCTCAAAAATGTTGTCTTCTGTTTTTTTTTTGTACTGTGTTTGGGAAATCGCTTTTTAATCTATTTGCTGTATGCTGTTTTTTTTTTAAAGGCGATAACCGACACGCGGTCATAGTAGCGGGCATATATTGTTAGTTGTTTATGATAAATCGATAATTGTTCTTGTATGTAAAGTACTTAGATGACTACCATGCAGATTTATTTGCTTTTGCGTAATTTATGTATCATACATCACAGTAATTTAATGTTGAGTAATAAATCTCTGAAAGACTGCACGGTTGGCCTAGTGGCTTAAGCGGTCGCCACGCCGCTTCCTACTACGCCAATTGTCGTGGGTTCAAATCCCACGTAGGACAACACTTTGTGTGATTCCCAATTTGTTGTTCTGAGTCTGGGTGTTCTTTGTGTCCGTTTCATGTATGTTTGTAAAGTCCCCCGCGACGCAGAAGTTTGTATTCCTAATGCGGGAGTTGTCTTTAAAAAATAAAATAAAAATAAATAACATGAGATATATTCCTCTACTAGATAGATAGATAGATAGATAACTCTTTATTTGTACACCGTTGTTACATATTCATAAAACAGAGCAGAAATGACTTAAATGTAATGTACAAAGGGCGGCCTTATTGCTGAAAGCAATTTCTTCCAGGCAACCTTGGGATGGATTAAAATGATCTGGAAAGCAGTAGTTGACGGTGCAATGAGTTTAAAAATTATAATCTATCTACTAATGAATATAACGAGAGAGAATATAACATATACATACACATATATATATACATATACATATACACACACACACATATTTATATATATACATACATACATACATACATACACATATATACATACATACCAATGATATGGATAAATACAATATCTAAATAACTATCAATAATATTATAACTAAAGCATTCACATAATACCCAAATTTTGCGTTTGATTAGCTAAGAAGTATAAAATTCTTGAATCATTTTCTTAAAACTAGTTATTGTTTGCGCTTTTCTAATGTTTACTGGTAATGCATTCCACAAGCGTACAGCTTCGACCGTAAAGGACTGGTCATAGAACTTTGTGGAATGCAGAGGCATCGCCAGTCTCAAATTCTCAGATGACCTTAGGCATTTGTTATGTGTGTCATTAAGGAACTTAAACCGTTCTTTGAGGTAGAAAGGGGCTCTGGGATTAAACAAGATGTTATAAAGAAAAGTAAGGATATGAGTATTCCGGCGAGAGCGAATTGGAAGCCACTTGAGCATTTGACGAAATTCAGAGACATGATCGTATTTTCGTAGGCCAAATACAAATCGTATACAGAGATTTTGTAGTCGCTCAAGCTTATCAAGTTGTGCTTCAGTGAGATTTAGATAGCTGACATCGGCATAGTCGTCACTTCACGTCACTACTAGCTTCGTCCCGCGGTTTTACTCGTGGTTATTATTGTAAATCTTGATTAACATAACGAAGCAAAGATAGTCCAAAAAAAAATAGTTTTAAAAAACTAAACAAACACGCTTTTGAACTAAAACGTAGAAAATAATTTTAATGTAACAAAGCGTGGGGCGACGTTATCGAAATATTTTTAGAAATTATTTTCTACGTTTTAGTTTAAAAGCGTGTTTGTTTAGTTTTTTTTAAACTATTTTTTAGAAAGACTAAAAAAGAGTGAT
Source organism: Phragmatobia fuliginosa (assembly GCA_932526445.1). Lineage (NCBI taxonomy): Eukaryota > Metazoa > Arthropoda > Insecta > Lepidoptera > Erebidae > Phragmatobia > Phragmatobia fuliginosa. The sequence continues at coordinate 3,596,862 of OW052058.1, read as the reverse complement.
TAATTAATTTTTTTTAGTTTTTTTTTTCAAATTAGTGTATTGTCATCGGTCCTCGATAAATCTACAAAGTTTGAATGAAATCTTGCCGTTTAAAGTAGGTCAAACTCTAACCCAAAGGAGTCGGTTACAAACATGCAAACAAACAGGTGAAGCTAATAAAAAGCGTGTAAAAAACATAAGTTACTCCTTAGGTAATTAGCTATCTGCCAGTGAAAGTCCCTACAAAGTCGGTATAGTCGTCCTAGAAATTTGCTGGAATGAACAGACGGACAGATAAACGGATAAAAAATGTAAGTATTGTAAATACTTTTATATGCATTGAGTAAAAAAACTCTTTATTTGATACTAGAGACATTTCCATTTTATTTATTTCTATAGAAAAATACAATACAAAGAAAATACAAAGAGTTACGTTTTAAATATTTTAACCCTGATGACCTTATTTTCTTGAAGTGCAAATGGGCTGGTCATATTAGAAGTAGAACCGTCAACCGTTGGTGTAAACGTGTTCTTGAGTGGAGAACGCGTCTCGGCAAACGTAGTGTAGGACGTCCACAGGACAGTTGAAGTGATGATTTGCGCAAGACGGCTGGCAGGAACAGGATCGAGTAGCCGAGGATCGAACTAAGTGGCGTGCAATTGGAGAGGCCTATGTCCAGCAGTGGACTGCGATAGGCTGATGATGATGGTGATTGATTTAGTGGTAAACGATCATGAATACTAAGCTAATAGACGTAGTTGTCGATCAACACAAATCCTATAATGCCCTGAGCAGCTCCCCTTTTTATTGTGTGGAAAATCCCTTTGGATACCACCAGTTACGGCTATGTCTGGCTCAAACCGACTAAAACCGCACACCGTCTTGGGTAATATAGGCAGAGGAACCAGGTGTACCTTCAAAAGGAAGTCCCTGGAACCTCGAACCCTGATCAGCCCCCCTAGTGAAATTGCAAACGTTTGTCGTTTGCTATTCTATTCTCAATTTTACTCGTTTCATTGGCTGGCATTGGCATTCAGTGACCAAAATAAAATTTTAGCTAACATGAGAATGGAAGAATAGAAAACGAAACATGTTTGCAACTTGGCTAGGGGCTTGATCTAGACATTGCAAAAGCCACCAGGAGCGGGCAGGCGCTGGAAGGAGTCTAGAAGGAGATCTGACCCTGGACTTCTCCTGCTCCTAAAAAGAGAAGCGCAGAGAGCCCACACCGTGTGTTTGAGTGGCGGGGTGACGATCCATGATGATTTTATACACGAAAAAACAAAGACATAGCAAAAGCCAATCACATTGATCAAGCTCAAAATTACAGCCCTAGTATGTGTGAATGTCTGATCACGTAATGGGCCCTTTCTTCAAAAGCTCATCCCAGATCCTACATGGTACTCGCAGTTTTATTAATACAAGGTTTCATCCGCGGTTCTGCCCTCGTGTATGTCGGTTATCGCTGTTATAAGTAACCTATGTCTTTTCTCAGGCTCTAAACTATTTGTGTACCGAATTTCACATTAATTGGTTCAGTAGTTTTGACATTCCATCGAACAAGTATACATTTTTCATTTAAAGTAATATAAAAAATGCTCTTGTTAGACTGAGATTTCTTACATTCATATTTCGGCACAAAGAAAACCTGGATTTTACTGCTACAATGGCCATATAGTGGATACGCTGCTAGAATTCTCAGCTTAGGTGCACAGGCCATTCCTCGCTTCACTGGAACTTGACCATTTATTTCTACGAGGACTTTATACTCGAGAGGGAGATGGCGTAGCGGGCACAGGAGAGGGTTAGTTCTCTTTCTTACTAGGTCCTATGGGTTGCTATACAACTGATATAAATACATATATACTTTTCTTATTACATATTATACATAATAAACACTCAAACTTCGAACCAAATATCTGCATATCATACAAACATTTGGTCCGACTCGGGAATGGAACCCGAAATTTCTTGATCAGCAGTCGCATAGGCTAACCACTAGACCTGCCTAATCCATAAATTCAAGATATTTGAAGAATATTTAAAACAACCTTTAAATGTACCTTGTACATACATCTACGTGATGTTCTTATGGGACAATATAGCACACACACTTACTACACATAAAAGGAATATAAATACAATGTACACTGACACTTACTTTAGATAACTAAAGGGTAAGTATTATTAACACGTCCTCACTTCCTTGTAGTCACAAGATAAATAAGTTATACTATCCAGTAGTTTATTCTTAATAAGATAGTCTAGATATAACTTCAACTTGTAAACTAAGAGATGATACAGATATCCGGCAAGTATCCGGTAATTAGCCGAACCTCCAACAAGTAATATACTAATTACTTACTAGGACACGTATATTCTATCTAACATGATCTCGGGTCTTTTAAGATTCATCATTAATGATGATGGTGACCACCACTTTTTAATTTTTAAATAATAAAGTAATAATAATAATCTAGAAATAAAGTAAAAATAAACAGGTTTGCTGCTGAGTTTTTGAACAATACAATAATATTTTTTTACATCTCTCATGTTCGGTAAGTAGGTTCTTATTAGCTCCAAATGGGCTTGTAGGTGACTAATTAGCGCTCTAGGGTAATAATGTAGCTAGAAACGCCCTAGGGCGGTAAGTAATTAAAAAAATAACACTTTTCCTTCAAAAAATTCGCATTCATCAACCATCGCACTGGCAATAGACATCATGCGTTCAGCCCAATGACCAGAGAGGTAGCTTTGCTATTTAGCCTTGTCTTCGTGTGAGTATAACAGTCATCAATTTTAAATATTGAACGGCGAAGCTAAATTTAGTTCTTGAAAAAAAAAAAATTATAAAATTCTTTACTTTTTTTTTTGATGAAAAAAGGCGGGAATAGAAAACTTTTACTGTAATCTTATAATGTCGGTTTTTTTCTACTTACCTCACAATCGAGATGTAAAGCAGAATAGTTAGCTCGGGTGTAAGCACCAATTGCACCCTCGAACCATAGGCGCCCTCGCTGCGCTCGTGCGCCTAAATATCTCGGGCTGCAATTGATGCCTTACAGCCCTCGGCTACTAATCTACTATTATTTTTTACTTTTTCCAGAATTGTTTAAAAAACAATGTGATAATAATTTACAAACCAAAAACTTTAGTTAGGAGCCCTTTTGCTCATCCTTACCAATATTATAAATGTGAATGTAAGTGTGTTTGTTACGCTAAACTCAACCGGTAATCATGAAAATTCGTACACATATTCTTGGAGGTATTAGAAGTAACATAGGATACTTTTTATGAAAAAACCGAGATACACGCGGTCAGAGCCGCGGGTGAAAGCTAGTTTTTAATAATTCCTTTAACCTGTAGTAATCGAAAATTTCGACCAGACAGGTATCCGGTATCCGGTCAATAGACGTAATGTACGTAGCCGTTGTATCTCTAGTATGGACAAATTAATCTCCATTCAAATAAACCTCTTATATTATAGTAATACTACACTAATAGATAATTTATCATCAAGCGTTTAGATAAAGCTATCAATGTTGCTAAGACTATTGAAGATAAGCATATCGAATGATAATATTGAATAGATCATATAATGTTTACAATTTGATAAAATAGATCTCTACTATCTATTTTTATTAAATAATATAGTATCGTAGAATCTAGAAAGGATTAGATTTTTTTAAAAAGCCAGAGTTAATTAGACGGTTTTTAGGCTTCAAAAATACTTAGGTGCACTTCAGACTTAATTTTTCCAGAAGATATTCGTAAGTAGGTCGTCTGGAAGAGATTGCTATGAGTAATAAAAATGCTTTTTGTAATTCCAAATGTAGACTTTCATCTACCTATCTCCTAGCTTTACAAATGTATACTTTAGTGATGTGCAATAAAAATGTATTAACAATAAAATAAAATTAAAAAAGAGTGAAATCAGAGCGAATTGATATTTTCATTTTGGTATGTAACTGGATACATATCTATAGAAAAATGTTTGGCTAATGCCCTTTTCCACTTTACCACCTCCTTACAAGGAGCCTCCTACCGTAGTAGCCCCAAATTTTAAAAAACATCTGAACACATAAGTGTCCCCTAGAGGTTGGTGAAAACAAAAGGTTAGGGGCCGTTGGGTAAAAACGGTCATTTTTTTTATAGTTATGCTCACAGATCATAGAAATACCTACAGGAGAAATGCAATTGAGGCGTGTCGCTTGCGAACGCATCTGGCCTCAAAGCGGCTTGATGCCATTTTCGGACATTAGTCGCATGTCAACTTGCGACGTCTTCACTGCTCTTGATTTTCGACAAAATGTCGCGTTGTTCAGTGATTTTTTGCAAAATTAACAGCTGTATTGTGAATTACAAGAAAGACGGCATCTCATTTCATATCTAAATATTATAATATTATAGTTTTTCATACTGAATTAATTAAAATATTTTAGAAAAATGATGAAATACCAAATTAATCGATTTCATTAGGAACAAAAACCATTGCTTGCTTAGTACAATTCGGTCAATGAATCGGCTGGTCTAATAGCGCAATGGATAAGTATTTTATTGATACTCTCATTCACACGATAGTTTCGGGAAGCGGCCGCTGTCGGCTTTTGTGTTAGAGATGTGATGTGATGTTTATGATTGTCGATATTTTATACGATCCTATTAAGTGCGAATGATTATTAAAGATATAAATAAATTGTAATATATAATTATGTAAACGTAAAAAAAGTGTAGATTAAGTTATGATTTTTAATTTATTGTGGTACTCAAGCATCATTATACCTTGATTTTATTTCAAAATTTTAGCTATACGAAGGTTCCAAAAATTAAAGAAATGTGGATAAATGCGACAGGAAGGGGTCCAAGCTGGTTCCCAACAAAAATAGCACAATATTCTGGTCCCAATAAATTTTCACTAACACGATCAATCGCCAATGAATAACCATTTAATAATACTAATAAAGGCCGTAATGGAAAAATATGCAACCGTAAGATTACACCACTTAACTAAGAACGCAACACTTATACTGTCTAAGCGGCAAATTTTAAATAAATATTTACATTTTACTGGTCAATAGAATCCTTAACAATAAAATTATTGCAGTTTTACCTGTGTTCTAGTCTAGATTCGAGAAGATGATATCGGGTTTTTTGGTAGTTAATTAGTAAATATTCCAATTATGATAAAACATCGCTTGTATAGAGTATATTCGATTGAAACTCGTGTTTATTTTTCTTTTCACAGTCAATAAAAACTTTAGGAGAAAGAGCAGATAATACAGCTAACTGAATTTCATTCGATATTTTTATATGATTATCACTTCGCATCACTAGTTGCATAAATTGCACATGTGTGGTTTTACGAAATCCGTAGCTACAGGTAGAAGCGCCGCCTTCTTTTCGCATGTGTTTAATTAGTGGGTTTATTGATGTCTCTGTAAGTTTCTTTGTGTGCGGAAGAAATACGAGCGTGTGTGCCGTGCTTACAATTTTTGATTTTGTGTTAGTGAAGTAAGTGGGGGAAACGCGGAGACATCTGAACACGAATAAATTTGAGTACACAGCTAATCTCCTGTGTTTCTATGATCTGTGGTTATGCTTATCAAAGTGACTCTACCCTGCCTCATCAGGCAGGGTAGAGTCACTTTGATAGGCATGGTGACCCCTACTCCTGGATTCTATTCATGCTTTCCATCGAAAGCATGAATAGAATCCAGGAGTAGTGGTCACCATCCTCACTGTGAGGGTAGGCGATGCAGCATGGAGATCCATCCATGGCGGCCTTTGGAGGCCGGGAGAATGAGGAAGAATGATTGGGCGTCCGCAAGAATGCTGTCATTATTAGGATGGTCTTCTGTGTGAGGGTAGTACTGTCCCGGTCGAGAAATTAGCCTGGCTCTATTACCTACATTCCTATTCTCACTTAACTACACTTACACACTCACTCTGTTTACATTATAATATAGCATTATAAATCATTAATTTATATCTTGTCTAACATAAAATAAAAATGATTTTTTATTAACTTTTCAAATCAAGTAATGCATAATATATAGTACGTAATTCATTAAAGTCATTAAAGTTCTTTGTTTTGAAATTTACACAAAAAATATTATACGAAGTTTATGTCCATTAGTAAAGAGAATATAATATTCCTAGCCTTTACTATTGCCCAAGATTGTTCTGGGATCGGCTACTACCCCAAACTAAGGAGTAACAGGCATCGAACCTCCGAAACCTTAGAACATTTAATTAGTTGTCAGTATTTGAACATATATTTTCCAATAAAGTTTCACTACTGCGGAAGAGCGCGAGTCCCTTACATGAACGAAATTTCGGCTGCTTGCTCTGCTCGCCACCTTCAAAAATCGTCTTTATCTACAAATGTTCGTATAGCAACCGTATCTGACAGCTTAATAGCTTAAGGTATTCCAAGACTAATCACCCATCCATAGTTTGACCTAGCTAGAATTGATCAGCTTTGAAATGCATATATTTTGGGTTCCAACTTCACAACCACCTTTTTTTAGCTTTAGTGACATCTAGTGAATAACCTTAGAAGTTTTCCAACACCAAGTTATAGAAGAGGCAATTCATTAAAGTTCGAAATAATTTACATAGATGGCGTGAATTACGGCGCTTTGAAATAAATGAGTTTGTCTGCCGATCAGCAAAATACACATTTTAATAACAACGTAAAAAAAAGCGGCCAAGTGCGAGTCCGGCTCGCCCATGAAGGGTTCCGTAGCAGCTAGTAACATCATATAAAAGTTTTTGTAGTTCGTTGTAACTTTCATCCATGCTTTAATAATAGTGTTTTGATTGAAAGATATGTAAATTGCAGTTTACGATTTATGACGTATTACAAAAAAACTACTTACTAGATCTCGTTCAAACCAATTTTCGTTGGTAGTTTGTATGGTAATGTACAATATATATTTTTTTTAGTTTTATCACTCTCTTTTTTTAGAAGTTACAGGGGGGGGACGACGCACATTTTACCACTTTTGAAGTCTCTCGCGCAAACTATTCAGTTTAGAAAAAAATGATTTTAGAAACCTCAATATCATTTTTGAAGACCTATTCAATGGTTTTGATAACACGTATGGTTTTGATGAAAAAAAATTTTTTGAGTTACAGTTCTAAGTATGGGGACCCCCAAAATTTATTGCTTTTTTTTATTTTGGTGTAAAAATATTAATGCGGTTCACAGAATACATCTACTGACTAAGTTTCAACAGTATAGCGCTTATAGTTTCGGAGAAAAGTGGCTGTGACATACGGACGGACAGACAGACAGACATGACATATCTTTAAGGGTTCCGTTTTTTGCCATTTTGCAACGGAACCCTAATTAGTTGGAGTTTTTCGGAGTTTACCGTAAGCAAAAATCTGACAAGAGAATTATATAAGTATATTATATTAGATTTGGGCACTATCACCTCGCCTGGTCGGATGATCCTCCCTTTATGTTGGAGGGACACGAAACTCGTTCCCTCTACAATACCATCGGAAAAGTTCGCTTGAAGTTTATTATGTAAAACCCTCCTTGAAATGTGCAATTAAAACTAGACCTCGTTATTTGGGTTAAACTCACTATTCTTAGAATTACCCGAGCTGTTCTGAAAATATCTTATAGTTGATAGATAATTTTGTCAGGAATATGTCTGCAGGAGGAGTTCCTATATGAGCAGTAAGGGTATAGGGGCAATCTCTTTGACAAACTATTAGTGAACACGCGATGTCCATCACTTATATTAAAAGGGTAAAATAACGGCGAGGACTTGTATAATAGTCGGATGTGATAGGAGTGATTTTTACAGTATATTCCCTTCAACTTTTTTTTCAACTTCAACTTTGTGGAATAAATTAAGGATTAACATAAATTTCAATCACAATTTTCTGAAGGACAAGGACAACTACAACGTGTACGTTTATCAGAATATCCTGAACTTGAACAGTGTTTGCTAACATGGGTCAAGAACTGGTTAAATGGAATACCTCTATAAGTGAAACAACATTGCAGGGCCATTGATGTCTTACTTCAGCAGGTTTCACTATATTAGTTTTGGCCGAGGCTAAGTCCGTGTGTATTTCAGATCATGTTAAATATTTCGAATTACTAAATCGACACCCCCAAGGAATAACACGGTAACTCACTTTTTGCCAATTTTGAGTTACATTCATATTTGTGTTAAAAATTAAAAAAACTATTTTTTACTCTCACTCTGGTATCTCTAACCCTTTGCGTTTAAAAGTTAGGAATCGTTAAAACATGGTAACTAAGCATCATTTTACATTCCTCGCAGTGATTAAAATGGCATTTTGAGTTACGCAAAATATATTTAAGTTCCAAAACATTGTTCTCCCACGAAAAAGATGTCCATTCGAGTTACAATTTTTTTAATGTATGTATTATTTGTATGATGTATCATATCTGTCATTGTAAGATTAGTTGCAATGTTGTTCACGCAAATTTCTAGAAAATATAATGGAATCCCAAAGAAATTTAATATTAAAATTTGAGTTTTGAGCACTAGGAGACCATGACAAACAATTTCTCGGAGTTTCTCAACCGATTCGTCAAAAAGGTATCTAAAAAACAAATCACTGTGGGCTCATCCAGCCGTCGTACGTGCTCCAACGAGTACTATTTGTTTATTGAGATTAAATAAGTACGAATATTTGCATATTCGTACTTCTTTAACCTCAATGAACAAATGTTTCTGGATGCCCTATCGATAAGCGACATGTGGTTACAAACTTTATCTAAAAAGGTACGTGAATCTGTTGGAAGATCTATTGCATCTGATATGAGAGGCCTTCGCACTAACCAAAAAAATATAGTTCCTGAAGAAGTGAAGCAATCTGTTCGAGACCACATTGCACGAATGTCACTGGTAGAATCTCAGTATGTTAGACAACCGTCATTAAAATTGCATCTGGATGAACAGCTAACATTCCCGAAACCTCAGGGTCTTTATTTGGAGGGGATGAAAGAAAAGCATTGCAACAAAGTGGTGGCTACTTCAAGGCAGTACAGACAAGTATTTTACAATGAATTTAATATAGACTTCAATAGGCCAAAGAAAGATCTATGCCCACGATGAGACTTGTGCAGACATGCAACTGGGGATGGTAAAACTAAATTAGAATACGGGCTGACTTTACACATAGCCAAGAAAAATGTGGTAAGAACTTTAAAAACATCAACAAGAGGAGAAGCGAGAAGTCTGATTCTGTGGTTACCTACCTTACAGCCTGTTATAATTTACAAAATATCTTGAACACACAATTTGAAGTGTCCGTCTTTTATTACAAAATAAAACTTGCTACGTATAACTTCACAATTTTCGATGTATGTAGGTAAACGTAGAGGCCACTGCTGCATATGGGATGAAACAATCTGACAAAAAGGATTAACGAAATAAGTAGCTTTGTGTTTGACTTTATTAGGTGCAAGGTTCAGGTAGAGTACAAAGAATTCAATTTTTATTCTGACAGCTGGAGGACAGTATCAGAATCGAATAGTCTTTGCCACGTATGCATATGCTTGCAAAAAAATTGAGTTAAGTATAACGCATAACTTTTTCGAAGTTTTTCACTCACAGTCGGAAGTTGATTCCATGCATGCTCTGATAGAACGCAAATATAGAACAAGGTAATCTACTCATGTTTTTTACTGTTAATGGGACTTATTCGCGATAAAAATTTCTGTCGTTTCGAACGGGTTATACCGCTCGTGGTCACGGGTAGATATAGACAAGAGTATGTATAAAAGTCGCGAAAGTCTAAATACAGTTAAGGTAATCTACGTTCCATAGCAATGGGTGACTTTAGTCAGATGCGCAAAATCTACTGGTGAACCCTATGTGGTAAACAAAGTAAACTAAGACATGATATTGAATTTCAAAATAGATATGCAGCAATACAATAATTGGGAGCATGACGTCAATATGGAAAAAGTCACCTGGAGTAAAATTATGCATAGATGTCACATGATAGTCACTCACCGAACGTGTTGAACTTTTAATACGACTTTTAAAGCGACCGTCAGATGGTCATTGATCTTCTTGCTCAAAGAGTAGTTGGTCTGCGGCCACGCCGTTCCAAGAGAACTCAAGAACCAAGTTCCAGCGACCAATACTAATGTACAGAAGGAAATTCCGAAGGCATACAACGCGGTTTTGTCAATATCTTTAGCAATCCCAGTCATCTACCATGGTCACTATGTTTACCTTAGCTAAATGCCAATGCCAACTCTGAAAATATTTCTGATACAGACTTATCGCCTACCTAAATTGAAGTTAACCAAAACTGTTTGTTTGCCACCAAATAATTATGTTCCATGCTTAATAATTGTGTGTGTTTGATTTTTATGCATTATGAAAATAAAAAAGATATAAGAATTTCATGTCTTTTCGTTCTTCAGCATGGTAAATTAAACAAATTCTTAACATGATATCTCAGACATACAATTTCTTTAACGACCAAAATTTCTGCGTTTTTGCTCTTTTTTAGTTCGAATGTCTAGTTACCATCTTGTTCGATGGAAATTACATAGCAAAATTAGTAAAAAATACATCGTAAGTCATGGAAATACACTATACAGGGGTTTTTCAATTAATATATATACTCAATTATATACTCCTGTCCTTACAGATGAATAACCAAAAGTTATTTTGAAGTTATGTTTCACACAAAGATTTTGAGAATTTTTTTAAACTTTGACGTGCTCCCCTGTAAAATGGTAAAAAGTGAGATACCATGATATTCCTTGGGGGTGTCGAAATTATAGCTCATGAGACTCATAAATAATATGACTTCAAAACCGGTTCAGTTGATCCAGAGACTGCAACTCACAACGTCTTAAACTCACTCAGGAACGTTCATTTTCAACAACCCATAATGATGTACTGCTGGGCCCGAGTCTCCTCTGAGGAGAGGGTTAAGGCCATGCGTCCTTACTCTGGCCAAGTGCGGGTTGAAGACTGGCAAGACAATCTTGAGGTTACGTAATATTGCCGTTGGATGTTTTTAAGGGGCCTGAAGGCCTCCAACTAAGCTTCTCGACTGTTAACCTATGATAACAACCGGGACCGACTGCTTAATGACCTCTTTAAAATAGCAGTAAAGATAGTAATTGCTTGATTTCTTTATAAGATGTATTGTTGCCACTCTTGCAGGGTATACTTTTCTTGTTTTCTGTACGTTTTTCTTAACTCAACTAATAAGGTATCAAATAAACTTAGGCTAGGTACTAATTCGATAATAAAGGTTTGTACCGACGAGGCTAAATACTGAATGGGATCTGACCTTAGTTACAAGTCTTAAATAAAATCGAGAGCCTGCGTTGGGCTTACTGAGGTAGTAGAGCCACGCTGATTTCAGCACGAATGGGCCGGCTCGACCCGGCCAGTACTACCCTCACACAGAAGACCATCCTAATAATGACAGCATTCTTGCTGTCGTATTTCGTTAGTGAGTGTGAGACCGGAGGCCCAATCATTCTGCATCATTCTCCCGCCCTTCGAAGGCCGGGAGAATGATGCAGAATAATCTAACCAAGCTGCCATGGTAGGGGTCACCATGCTACATTGCCTACCCTCACAATAAGCATGTTGACCCCCACTCCTGGATTCTACTCATGCTTTCCATCAGGCAGAGTAGAGTCACTTTGGCAGGCTTAAATATAAAAAAAAAAAAAAAAAATTACTACAAATCTCTTTTGCAAATGTTTGCTAAAACTGACTTAGCAAAATACATTGGTATATTAGCAAATTAAACTTTTCTTTCACTTGATATGTATATGTGTGCATTCACATTAATGTTTTAAATAGAAAGTATCTATCTAACTGTTTGTTACGCTTTCACGACCTAATCGCTAAACTGATTTGTATGAAATATATAATATTTGTATATCAGTTGTCTAGTACCAATAGCACAAGCTATGCTTAGTTTGGGATTAGATGATTTTGTGTGTCAGATGTCAAAACCTTTTATTTTATTTATCTCGTTCTTTTTCCTAGCCTCATTACCAATATTATTTGGGGTCAGCTACTAGTTCAACCGGTTTTACCTGAATATTAGTTCTTCCACGGAGCGACTTGCATCGGACCTCCGCAACTCTAAGGGAGAACTGAAATTCGAAGGTTGAACTAGTTGCCAGTAAATTTGAGGGCACTGACTTCCCAATAATGATTGCCACAGATGTTCATGACAACTGGGCTTTACGTGCTCACCGAGGCACGGGCGTGAATCACAACCAAACTTCCAAACTCCGGGCTGCTATAAGGAATTTGCCTAAGAAAAACCTAAAAATACTTTTTGGCCCGACCCGGGATTTGAACCCTCTTGATTAGCAGTCGCATACGCTATCCACTTGACACAACGATGCAGTTATTTTATTTATCTCGTTATCTCCTCAAACTAATACACTTGTTGTAATACACACTACTAGTGTATTATCTATTTATAGTTGGCAGTTTACGAAACATTATCAATGATCACAACAGAATTTCTCACTGAATACTTCGCCCGTAACAGGATACCAATGTTTGCTAACTTAGCGCCGCTTACTTGAGCTGGTCATTCTCACAGCGATCAGATACCTCCAAGTTAGTATACATGGAAAGTTTGTGGGCAAGTGTTACAATGACAATTGTATACCGAACGTTTTTTTTCATCAGCCTTATAAATTGTGAGTAAAATTATTTTTAAATAAATTTTAAAAATATTATCACTCATCAAGCCGCAAGACGAATTATTGCAATAAATCCTAATTATTTCTAAAAATTTTCACCTGAGGTGTAGTATTTTGAATTCATATCTAAAATTGAAAGCAAAATAGAAATGTGCCTTTTGGAATAAATACTTTCAATTTTTTTTCGTTCATTTTGTTTTTTATAGTACATAGTTTTTTGGTGTGGTATGTTTTGTTTATTTCGTTTTTTTACATATAGACGCGTGTATTAGTAAAAGTAAATAGTACACTTGTATGTGAGAGAGTCCCTCATAATACAGGTATTTTTTGCTTAAATTGAAAGTCTAACAATTAAACGTTCATTGTACATTTGATAACGCAAATAAACTATTTTGAATTTTTTAACTTTTGAATTTGAATTTGAATAAATAAAGATATGTTTCGAACTTAAATAACTAGCTAAAAAAATTATCAAATTGTTAATGTCCTTCTTTTTTTAGAATTCGGTTTTAAAAAAAACAAGCAACTGCAATAAAAGTTAAATTATAGCAATAAATTTTGGCGGTATTGACATTGTGACATTAAAAGAACGAACATTTCTTGAATACCCTTTTTTTTCTTTTTTTTATATAAGGCCTGCCAAAGTGACTCTATAGTCAGCCTGTAGGAAAACATGAGTAGAATTCAGGAGTAGGGGACACCACTATCCGCATTGTGAGTGCAGATAATGCAGCATGGCGACCTAGTGAGATGTATCTCCGTCATTCTCGGCCTCGGTCTCACCACTTACCGAATAATTGGGCCTCACACTCACCAACGAAATACAACAGCACAAATGCTATCATTTTTAAGTTGTTCTTCTTTATGAGGGTAGTACTGCCCCGGTTGAGCCGGCCCATTCGTGCTGGCTTCAACGTGGCTCTACTATTTGGTTGGTGGTTAGATATTCTCTTCATCATCATCATCATCAACAGTCTTTAACAGACCACTGCTGGACATAGGCCTCTCCTTAGAAAGGAGGTATTGGCCTACTATACCACGCTGGCCAGACGGGTTGGTATAGGGTTGGTTTCAAGTTTTCCTTCTCTTTGCATTGATGTTGTCTTGCGTAGTTTATCCCTTAGTCTCCTTTTACGACACCCACGTGGGATGAATAGGGGTAGTGACACTCTGTATTATTAATCAGTCACCACACGGACAATATTCTCTTAAATTTTCTAATGTTTATTTTCCTTTTCAGATGCCTCAAGTCAATATATAACAGTCGGCTCATCCAACAACCGCAGACCTATAAAATCTTCTTGTGACAATTCAAGCAAGACTGCTCTAGTAGAGCATTTCTTCAACATCATATTTAACGAGTTTCACACCGCCCCTCCCGTGTGTGTGTGCGTTCAAATGTGTCCTGACCAGCCGACATATTGCTACCCTAATGGGTGCTTGAAGAAAACTGAGTCAACTAAAAAGATTGAAGTACCGGTACCGGTGACGCGTTTCAGTGAAAATACGAAGCCCATATTCTTTTTAGATGAAAAGAATGACTTTATGCATGATCTACTGAATAAAAATTACATGGATGACAATAAAGCGGTTCCTGAATTAGGTAGGTGCAATGGTTTATGCAGATGTTTATTTGTTACAAGCTGAGTCGCGCAGTTTTATCCGCGGTTATTGTTAAGCCGGCTCTACACTCGCGTGTGACGTCGCGCCGTGAATTCACGCCGTGAATTCACTCCGTGAATAAACGGCGTGATCCGCGCGAGAACTGTGTCCTTTCACACTCGCAAAGCTTCAGTGGTTCGCAGTTGTCGCGGGCTTTCGCGGCCGTTCGCGCCGCGAATGTAGAGCCGGCAAATAAATCGCGAGTAACAATTAAAAAAATTGCCGTTATTCCTTAGGTCATTAGCTTTCCGCCAGTGAAAGTCCCGTTAAAACCAGACCAGCCGTTCCAAAGATACACACAGACAGACGGACAGACAGACAAAAAATATTAAATTTTCCTTTTTGATGTAAGTGCCGCTTATACTTTGATATGCATTTAGTAAAAAAATGTTCATTTGATATTACATTTACACATTCCTCCAGTAAGAAGTTTTCAAGTTCAAGATTTGAATCTGCGAAGATCTCGATGAAAAACTGGAGTGTAGGTACACCGTTGTAGGTGTATGTATAATAGTAGGAGTATATATAGTTAGTTTAGATACATAGTCAAACGAATACGACAATATATTTTAATTTTTACTGTAAGTTTATAATGTTGACTTGAATTTTTTATATCATGATTTTTTAATTGCATTCATAATTTGATCTAAGAAATTTATTTATTACTTTCAGGGTTATCCAAACATGCTAATGTCATGCCAATAAATCTACGTCCAGACCCTTTTAAAGACAAATACAAGATTTTTTTAAAGTACAAGAAAATGCCAAAAGTGGAATTAAAATATAACCTAGGGGAACAAGTAAAAAACGTGAAGTCAGATGCTCTGAAGAAAGACAATGTAGATATTTCCAAAACAAGATGGCCGCTGAATAAAATAAGTTCAAGCCGCGTTAGTCGACCAAGAGTGTATGCGGAAACTCAAGGTACTGATGACTCTAATTTTTTTAGGACCTCGTATTCTGAAAAAGAAGTTCCAACTTATCCTCCAAAGTATTTCAAAAGAGAACTGATCAATGGCACAAATAATAATTTAACAAATGAAATTGATATAAATATAAAACCTGCGTCAACAAAAAGCGAATTTGACAGCCACTCTTATTCCTTAGAAAAACTAATAGATAGTTTGATTGAAAGTAGTTTTAAGCCCAACGAAACTATTATACCAGTCGATCCAAAAGTTATTCAAGACAGCTATAAGCAAATCATTATAGAAGCGACTGCAAGTACAACTGAACAAATACCAGAAACCACAGAAACTACAGCCACTACAGAAGAAACAACAACACAAGAACCGATAACTGAAACTACTCCGATCAGTGACAATACCGATGTCATATCAATGAATTTGACCAATGAAAATATCGATAAAAACAAATACATTGAAACTGATATTACAAATACTACAAATAATATTAGTCAAATGATTGCATCTCTATCTAAGAAAATAGAACTACAAAATAATACAAGTTTGGAAATGATGAGACGGATGGCAGGTAACTTTGAGTTAGATTCAATTGTGGATAAGCATGTAGAAAGTTCTACAAAAACAGAGAATAGTGAAGTGACTACAGAAAATATAAAAAAAACAACAAATTTCAGCACAAGAATACGAACAATAAAAAAAGGTAGACAAAGATTAGTTCGAAAACTACAGAATAGAAAAAATAACTTGTAATTAATTGTATCACTTCTGGAATTCAACACTTAACCTTACGGAAAAGCATTGACTGGGTAGATAGTAATGAGTAGTATGTGTGATATACTTGTGTTCATTGTACGTGTCTGAGAACTGTAAAAATAATAATATTACATATGTATATGTTTACGATATAAACCTGATGTGATAGCTTAATACTATTTTATTTACCTTTTGTAAGTCATATTATCGCAAAGATCCGCACACACTCGCAAAGAAGTCGTAACAAGAGGTAGTAAAATATATGTATACACAATTTTGAAGAAGCCATTAGATTATAAATCTTTTCCTTTATGTTCCTGACTAGGTGTTCTTTTAATGACATTACCAGTTTTTGTCAATTTTTACAAGAGCGACCGTTCTCAATAGGTTGTCTTTTATCACCACTCCAAGAATACACACACCTATCTCTTTCCTAATAATTGTATACCTAAACAAAGTAAGCCTGAGTAATATTTTAGAACGCACAAATTTTAATCTAAAATTAATGTTGTCGCCATTCAACGCGTAATTAATTTCGCTCTAAAGAACCACAGTTTGAAATACTCATAATAAACGCCATTGTCCAGAATTCATTCACCTCGGATTGTCTTAAATTATACGCAATGAAAATTGTAATTTTGCCGGACTACGCTGGTGGAATACCCAGAAAGGGTTGAATGTTCAGCTTAATGGTGGTAAGCATCTGTGTCCATTTCATGAAATGTGTTGAACACGCCTGCGATTGACCACTGTTTCTCAATATTTTTAACATTACTCTTTACGGGTCACAAGATCGATATTTTTTTTTCTCAAATTTCCTGTAACGGTAGATTCAGTGGTACACTAAAATTATCCGAGTCGCTAACTCCTGCAGATTCTCATGTCTGCCTAATCGTAAAAGTTAATATGCTTTAAATTTGAATTGTTTGATTGCGAAAAGCTCAGAACCGGTTGTTGTGCCGAGTCTTTAGATGGTCTATGTGTAGCAGTGGACGTCCTTCTGCTGAGATGAGTAGTATCTAACCTATAAACTGCTGTATAAAACAATAGAATACAAGATTTTACCTGCGGCTCCACCCGCGTTTATGTCGGTTATCGCTTTAAAAAGTAGCGTATGTCCTTTCCCAAGGTTCTTTCTATCTCTATACCAAAATTCATCAAAATCGTTTCAACGGTTTAGGCGTGAAAGCTTAACAAACAGTACAGAATTACTTTCGCATTTAAAATATTAGTAGCGATTGAAATTGTAAACCAAGCTTTGATCTTATATGACTATAGTTATAGGGAAAAGTGATATTTATTTCTCATTCATTTCTCAGCATTATGCAAAGTTCTTTGACTCTAAAAGTATTTATTACATGCTGCTCATCAAGTCAGATTGATTGAAATAGTTTGAAATATAATAATACTCCAAGTTAAAGTAATTTCTATGAAACCTTTTGAATTGTTTTTGGGTAAGGATTAAATATTTGAGAACCAGTGTAAATAGCCTCGATTAACGCTATTATGGCGAAATAAAAGGAGGTTATTAACTGTAATAAGCTTTAATAGGGTTATGTAAGATTATTAGCTGAATATAGAGGTCCATTACGTCAGAGGCCCATCTTGCCTTGATTGTAAGGATTATTTTGGTGATATGACTTCAGATCATAGAACCACTTCTTATATAGTTTCATAATTAACTGGTTTATGATCGCTGCTTTGCTTGAAGTTTAAAGATCTCATGAATTCAAGTTTAGTTTTAAAGCTTAAAGATGATGTTTAGTTTTTGTTAAAAAGCAACAACCCATATCGTCACAGGCTAAGGCCACACGTCCCTACGCTGGCCGAGTGCGGGTTGGGCACTGGCAAGATACGCTATGGCTACGTAATCATGCCGTTGGTTATTTTTAGGCCACCCGAAGGTCTCCAACTAAGATTCACTACTGTTATCTTCTGATAACAACTAGGACCAACTGCTTAACGTGACCTCCGAATCACGGAAACGTTCATGACATAGCATACCACAAACGGTCACCCATCTAGGTCTGACCGTGCCGTGGTTGCTTACCCTCGGTGATTCCAACCACCTAAAGCCACTTGGCTGTGAGTGCTAAACGGGATACGTGCAATAATCTCTTGTTAAAAGAGCGTCCAATAAAAACTGAATATAAAACTACAGTAATTATTTTAATGTATGAGCGTACCAAACTATCTGACTCCACTCTGCCTGATGGAAAGCATGAGCAGAATCCAAGAGTAGTTGTTACCATAGTAATTGTGAATGCAGACTATTCGGTATGACGACCCACCCCATGACGACCTATTGGGATGCCACTTTATCATTTGGCATCCGCCTCCAGTTTCCCACTCACCAACGACACACTACAGCATGAATAAATTCTTTGAGATGGTAGTACCGACACGGTTAAGTTGGCCCGTTTGTGCTGAAATCAGCGTGGCAATAATACCTTCAGAGAGAGATTTCACGTTTATTATATACATACAAAGTAAACAGTAAGTTTAACCCGTTTTCTGGTGTATGTCACACCATATGTTACACACAAAATTATGTGGTGGGATAATTTAATTTAAAAAGGATAAATCGACTTCTAATGTTGCCATAAGTGGTAGAAAGGTACTTTAAAGTCCATAGTTAAAGCAATCCTACTCCAGTCTGTCGTTATAAACATACCAAACATTAATTAGATTAAATAGAATTAAATACCAATTAAGTTATGATGAAACAGAAGAACTTGTGGAATCCTTCACAAACACACACACGCACGCACACACACACACACACACACACACACACACACACACACACACACACACACACACACACACACACACACACACACACACACACACACACACACACACATATTGATGACCGCGGCACAGTTTTATATTACTGCTGTCGTCATCGTTTGAATTGAATGTGTTTTATGTGCCAAATATACTTTATTTTTTAATTATTATTAATAATAATGACCTATAAGATCAAGACCGATACCTTGAATTTATACGAGTATGGTAGACTTCTTTGAGTTTTATATTTGTGAAACATGGTGTCGGTCATGAGTCTATAGTGACTTCACTCAGGTCAGTGTAAATCAATCATTCTTTTGACGTTGCAGTTGAACGCCGGACCGTAGCGCCAAAAAGGTCATCATAAAACCGTATCTATTAATAGTCCAGGAGATTTATAGTCTGGTCATGACGAAGTAATAAATATTGCAACTGGCTCTGTAGCCCCTTCCGAAAGATGGAGAAAATTATCATCTTGCATTTCCTACTCGAAGTGTAAATCATAATCTTATATTCCCTGGAAATTGAATTTGTAGATATGTATCTTGTTTTATTTTACTAACTAATATAATAGAAACTATCATTACTTTTATACCATTACAGATTAAAGTATAAAAAGTTATTTCACGATTTTTAACTTTTTAGCACATACTCTTGTTTTTACTGTAAATGGGACTTATTCGCAATAAAATTAAAAAGGTTACGATACATTCTACTTTCCGTATAAAAGGAGTGACGGACAAAGTTGGTACGTTATTTAAAAAGTACGCCATAAAAACTGTATACAGTCCGCACTCCGAGGTAGTAAAGTGCTTAAGGACACCTAAAGACTTCATACCGCTGCAGACACCCGGAGTGTACAAGGTGAGTTTCAGTCGTGGTAGTCCGTACATCGGACAGATAGGCTCACAATAGCGGAACGGAACATATCGCAGCTGTAAATAACTGACAAATAAACTATTTTGCTAAACTCACATCAGTCTACCCGTGCAGTAAATACCCCAGTTTATGGCACATGCTGTTCCAGAATGTTAGTTTTATACATATAAACTTTAAGAATCCGAAACATCATATTTGTTCAAAAGAGATACATAAAAAATCACATAATCATTTAAAAAGTGGAGGCATATATCCGGCAATAGATTGTTAAAGGTTGTGGATGCTAGGCATGATATATCAAAACTAAAAAACTTAAGATACAATTTGCAGAAATATCAATTGTCATTGATAGATGACTTACAGATATGTAAGCTTTTCTAACATCCCAAACCATAAACAATATCAATTACAGCCATAATGTTGACTATCATAGATTAAAAAAGCAAACTAATTGAAGTCGGACCGAGAATTCCGGACAACCTCATGTCGAGATAATACGTCCATTTGTTCTATCTTTGAAATCGATTCTCGGTGATCCTTGACTGGTTCCTAAATTATACGTCTCCTCAGTAAATTGATTTCTGAAACGTAAAACTATCATAGAATTTTTTTTTGCGTTTCGCAAAATGTAAATTTGTAATCATTAAATTGGAAATTGTTCCTTATGTTTTACTGTGAGCTCTTGTTTCTTCATCATCATCATCAACAGCCTGTAACAGTCCACTGCTGGACACAGGCCTCTCCTTAGAAACGAGGTATTGGCCTACTATACCACGCTGGCCAGACGGGTTGGTATAGGGTTGCTTTCAAGTTTTCCTTCTCTTTGCATCGATGTTGTCTTGCGTAGTTTATCCCTTAGTCGCCTTTTACGACACCCGCGGGATGAATAGGGGTGGTATTTCTTGTTTCTTGCAAAACTTTATTTCTAGGCTGATAAGAAGTCAGGTTTTAATTTAATATAAAAATATAAATGTCTAATATCAACGAGAGTTTAGAGTATTGTTTTAGAGTTATCACTTTCATGTTTAAAATTTGAACATTTGTTTAAAGTAGTAACACAGTAGTACTAGATTTGCAGTTTCCTCGCAAAACGTAAGATTATATAATTACCGATTCTTTAGAAAAGATAGCCCTGTGGCCCCCTCTTTTAGTTTGTAATCGAGATTCATTAACCTAATTTATTACGTTCAATTTTCTCACTTTCTCCAGTACCAAGCCGCTTCCTCATTTCATTCAAGGAAATAAAAAATCCAATTTGTACCGGAAACAAAACAGAGGCATTGTCAAGAGCCTTTTTTCTATTAAGTTTGTAAGAGAAAAGTTTCTCCATTTGATCCATTAAGCCGAGGCGAGACACTTTGGTTTCCAACGTAGATCCTGATAATATTGCTAATTTGTATTGTTCAATTGTTAATAATTGTTCTTGTTCTTGTTATTTGTATTTGTTTTTCTTTGTTAAGTCGAATTTGTATTGGTTCACTTTCAAACATCAAACAAGAATAAGAAAAAGCTTATGCTGAATCTGCTCGCGGTCTCGGTGGTCATAGGTAAGGTTCAATTGTGGACGATGATCATGGTTTTCTTTTTCATTTGATCATCATATTCCTAGCCTTTATCCTGAAGATTATTTGGGGTCGGCTACTAGTTCAACCGGTTTTACCTGAATTTCAGTTTTCCTAATGAGTGACTGGCATCGGAACTTCGCAACCCTTAAGGAGAACTGTTATTAGTATATTTGAGGGCACTGTGTTCCCAGTTACGATTGCCATAGATTTTCATGACAACCGGGACCGACGGCTTAATTTCCAGACTCCGGCTGTTATTAAGAATTTCCTATAAGAAAAACCCAAGTTAACTTTTTGGCTAGACCCGAGATTTGAATCCAAGACCTCTTGATAAGTAGTCGCATACGCTAACCACTAGACCAACAAAGCAGTCTTTTAATTTTATCATTTTAATCGCTTCTTGAAATCTACACGTGGATTGCATTGGTGACATTTATGTCATGCCAAAGCTGAACTAGATTCAGCTCTATTGTTGCTCTGTTGATTATTTAACTTTACCTATGTAAATTAGTCTTAAAATATTCATATCCTGAAAAGATATGGGCAACGGTTAACATATAATAAAATGGCAATAACACAAAATTCCTCTTTTATGTTCGCCCCGACCAAACGTAATGAAACTTGTAAAATCCATTAACTTCAGTACGGCACAGTGTAACTTTTTGTGGGCACCTAAATTTTTGCTGGAAACATCTTGATAACTCTTTTGGACGAGACCACGAGACCGAAATGATTTAGGACCGTTTCTTGCTAAAGATAAAAACAAATGTTCCCGCAAGCTGTCCGAATTCGTCGAGATTTACCCGGTTTTGTCCCAGTTTTTTTTTAATGTGTTCTTTTCCGGAACAGATTAATTGAGTCAGTTTTCATATAATGAGGGTATGTTTTAGATGATGTGTTGTTTGTTTTTTGTTTGGTATGACATCTTAAATAGGAATGAGATTTTTTTTTACATGTAAGTCTATCTGTGAAAACGTGTGTACCTGTATCTGGTTTTTGCACGTTAAGACAAGGAATGATTCCATAGATAATTTAAAGTAACTTTTATCTATTTTATATCTAAGTCTTTTTATCAATGAACCTTGAAATGTTGTCCCCGAAAATAGGAAGTTAAAAACTAACTTCCATCAAAATACAATGAAGTACTTTTATTACGTTTTAGTTAAACTTAGTGTTAATTAACATTTTATCAAATAAGTAAATCATGTTTATGGGTAGATACATATTAGTTAACTGATATAAATATATAAACATACTTTTTTTTGTAAAGTGTGTACATATTATACATAGAAAACACCCAAACTCCGAAACAAATATTTGAGGATCACATAAACATTTGGTTCGACCCGGGAATGAAACCCGAGACTTCAAACACAGTAGTCGCATACGCTGCCAGTGTGCCACCGAGCTTGTTTATTAAATAGGTTATCAATTAGGGGTTAGCTCATTCTGTAACTTGTTTGATCCAAAAATTGCTTTACTTTTGCGGAAATAAAACAAACAACGAAAATACATCAACCTCGAACCGATTAACAACGATGAAGAAAGTTGTTGGTAGGTTTCTTTTGTGATTACTGCATAACAATTGAAATTGGAAAAGTAAAGATTTTTAAGATCGTAAGGATTCAGAACAGAAATAGCATGAACTGTATTTGTATTAAAAATATTATTATAAGCCAGCGGGCCGCCCCGGCTTTGCACGGGTAGATATAGGTATTTCATCATCATCATCAACAGCCTTTAACAGTCTACTGCTGGACATAGGCCTCTCCTTTGAAAGTTTATTTAGGTATATAACAAACATTTTAAATCTATGCATTGTTGAAAACAGCGTGAAAGTCGGTACTGTAGTTTTACAGGTGGTCCTATCGTCACGCGTCATGCGATCCCAAGGAAATCGAGGGAACTCCTCAAATGTCATAGGCACAATTGTCGCGATTTGAGTACTCGGAATAGTTTTTCATTGAAGTCGGTTTCTTTTTGTTAAAATTATTTTTATTAACACTTGCTGCATTACATTTGCATGAAGCGGACTTATTGTTTCTACCAGCTAACCTTTGGATAGTAAAGTAAAGGACGAGGCAAGTGCATCTTTTCAATAATTTTAACAAAAAAAAACGACTTCAAAGAAAAACTATACCGAGTAACGAAATCGCAACAGTTGTGCCTATGATATCGAGTTCCCTCGATTTCCTTGGGATCCCATCACTAGATCCCGACATGGTGAAGATAGGAAGACCTGTGAGCTATGCTAAATTAAATGCAAAAATAATTTTTGAATTCGGTTCTTAAACGACGAAATTATTGCTGAACATACAGAAAAAAATATTCCGACGAATTGAGAACCCTTTTTGAAGTAGTTAAAAAGAGGATGCAAGACAATCTTTGTAAGAGGATATACAAATAATAATTTCTATAAAATGAATAATAATATAAACATAATGGACATACATAATAAAATATATAAAGTTATATCTGAGATAATTAGATTGCGTAGATATTTCGGTAAGCTGTTGTCAAATAAAATTCTCAAACTTTAGCCTTAAATGTATCACGGTTAGTTATTTTCCTGCTCTCAAATAGGAGTACATCCCATAAGCTTATCGTGAACAGGCAGACAGACACGGCGAAGTACTTGGATTTATAATATGTAGTGAAGACATTACAAGTAGGTAAGCAAGCACGGAAGCTTCCTAGTTCTTTGGGTTATAAGAAAGAGTAGGTATATTTTGATATCTTTATGTTCCTAATGGCGTAAATTATAAACAATTTGTGGAATATCCATGTATTTGAATACTGAAACCTTATATCTCCTTCATCAACAAATTAATTAGGTACGAGTATTTTCTGATAAATTAACCTCGTAAGGCCCAACCTAAATTTAGGACGATATACACTACGACCCAATGTACTAAAAATAGGCGCAAGTAGTTGCGGCCTAGAACTTTGGTTTAGTAAAAAAGTGTTAAAATGTAATGTTTTTGGCAAAATTATTTTAGGGGGTATTTCCTATACCGAAAGTTAACTATTCCATGCAAAAAATATGTTGAAATAATTTGTCCTTTTTTTAGGTTACTGGGTCATAGTTTTAAGTATAATTGTTCGAAAAAATCAAATTTAGTAAATTTTTGATCATGTCATAATTTTAGGTCGCTGGGCCGTAATTTAATAATTTTAAAAACTGTCTTGGGCCGGAACGTCAATATATTTTTGTCATTAAATTAGGTCGTTGGGCCTTACAAGGTTAATATTAAGTAACACGGTAGACATAAAAATAATGTATCTGTGGCCATAGAGCAATACGGTAGCAAGTTGCCAGACGTTGGCTTTCTTCTCTGTCAAAGCATAATCCTTATTAATATTATAAACACGAAAGTTTGTGAGTATGTATATATGTATTTATGTATGTTTGTTGCTCTTTCATGCAAAAACTACTGAACGGATTTGGATGAAACTTTACAGTAATATAACTTATTCTGGCTTTCCCATTCCTCAAATTTGGAAATACCCGCTAACAACTACATGATAAATACGAGCTTCTCCTAGACAGTGACTTAACCTTTAGGCGAATATTCAGAATAACACATAGGCTACTTTTTACTGCAACAATCGAGATTCCCAAATCGATACACTGTTATGATACAGAATATGTTTTTGTGTGTGTGCAATTTCATTGTCTTTTGTTTAATTTGTTACGTGTGTCCTCTTAGTGACAGTATGTATAATAGTATGTGTGTGAATGTGTTGTATGAATGGATATTTCCCCCCGGAAATATGGCAGACAGTTTTGTATTAGAAAAACACACTATGGCTACTGTTCTCTGTTCCCTGGGCTTATGTTGCTGTTGATTATGCCATGGCAATATAATATTTTAAAATGACTTAATTGTGTTTGAAGATTTTTAATGCTTGGGTAAAGCTGAGTTTAATAATAATAAAGCCAATTATTCGAAAAACAAGATTGAATTAACACACATAGGATCACTATTTAACTTTGCATAGTATTAATAACAGTAGTTGTTTACAATGTCTATTCACAATTAATTGATTCAATGCTATTACTAATGTAAACATTTATTAATTTATTATTAAAAATCTATGTTTATATATATACTAGCTGATGCCTAGGAGTATGAAGAATAGATAGTAGCCGATTCTCAGATTTACTAAACATGCATAAAAAATTTCATAAGAATCGGTTGAGCCGTTGCGGAGGAGTAAGGAACAAACATTGTGACACGAGAATTTTATATATAACATATATTACAAATCGACATTTAATAAAATGGTATTTAATCATACTCATCATTATTTAAAAAACAGTTCCGTTACTGACTGACTGACAGACAACGAACAGCCGAAACTACACTACTGAGCGCCGAAAGCAGAGAGGCTGGTATTTTCCTTGAGACGTGTAAGCGAGCAATAAGTTGAGGATTTTTGTAAATTACACCCTTATGAAGTGAAAAAGGCAATTAAAGTTTGTATAAATAAATCTTTATATATCAGAATATCACGTACGCGAAGCCGCAGGCAAAAGCTTGTTCAATATAATAAAAAAAAAAATTATAAATTTTTATAACCTACAAAATCTTCTACAATTTTTTTTTTTTTTAAAAAGCATTAGGAATATAAATTCCTGTGTCGCGGGGGACTTTACAAACATACCTGAAACGGACACAAAGGACACCCAGACTCAGAACAACAAATTGTGAATCACACAAAGTGTTGTCCTACGTGGGATTTGAACCCACGACACTTGGCGTAGTAGGCAGCGGCGTGGCGACCGCTTAAGCCTCTAGGCCAACCGTGCAGTCAGATATTACAGTACATTACAGTACAGGAAACAATGAATAGATACACAACAAGATGACGCCACCACCTGTAATGTGTAATTGTAATAATTGCACATTTTTAGGGTTCCGTTGCAAAATGGCAAAAAACGGAACCCTTATAGATTCTGTCTGACTGTCTGTCTGTCTGTCTGTCCGTCCGTATGTCACAGTCACTTTTTTCCGAAACTATAAGAGCTATACTGTTGAAACTTGGTCAGTAGATGTATCCTGTGAACCGCTTTAATATTTTTACACAAAAATTGAAAAAAAGCAATAAATTTTGGGGGTCCCCATACTTAGAACTGAAACTCAAAAAAATTTTTTTCATCAAAACCATAGGTGTGGGGTATCTATGTATAGGTCTTCAAAAATGATATTGAGGTTTCTAATATAATTTTTTTCTAAACTGAATAGTTTGCGCGAGAGACATTTCCAAAGTGGTAAAATGTTGGTCCCCCCCCCTGTAACTTCTAAAATAAGAGAGTGATAAAACTAAAAAAAATATATGATGTACATTACCATGCAAACTTCCAACGAAAATTGGTTTGAACGAGATCTAGTAGGTAGTTTTTTTTTTAATACCACATAAATCATAAACCGCAATTTACATTTCTTTCAATCTAAACACTATTATTAAAACATTGATGAAAGTTACAACGAACTACAAAAACTTTTATATGATGCTACGGAACCCTTCATGGGCGAGCCCGACTCGCACTTGGCCGCTTTTGTTTTTAAACCTCTCGCGACTTTTACACATACTCATGGTTTTTACTGTAGGATACGGATCGCAAAAAAATTAAAAAGGTTATGATACCTTCTACTTTCCGACTTTTCGAACGGGTTATACCGCTCGTGGTCACGGGTAGACTTTTTAATTTTATCGCTAATAAGTCCCGTATATAGTAAAAAACATGAGTCATTGCACATATATTTAAAAATATATATAACTCTGAATGTCAGAAGATTACCAAAATACAGGATCATCCTATTAAGGGATCAAAGGGCTATAAATAAAATCCGTCAAGTACTTCTTTAGATCATGTTTTGAACTAGTACGTTTTTATATTTTTATCTATACTTCTTTTCTACTATAACAGGGCTTATTTTAAGTTACGGATAAATGTTTTTCTTTTTTGTCCTTTATTTACGTAAAAACCAGCGTAAAAAGTCTTGATAAAGAATATTTATTTTCCATCACAATAATACAAAACGCTTGAACAATATTTATTCAAATCGGTCTTAGCCGCTAATCCTCCAAATGTAGGCGGGGATCAGAGCAAAGAAATCTATTGCATTTTACTGGAATAACACAAAGCAACAATACAATCCTCTTTTAGTCGCTTAGAACTTGAAATATATTATTCTAAGTAGAATTTGTGATTTATTGAACTAATATTGTATTTTTTTGAACTACGAATTTTATTTATGCGTTCAATTTTTTTTATAGATGTTTTGTTATAGATACATTCTTAAGGGCCCAGTACACGATCAAATTTGTTTGACAAAGTTACGTGTTTGTCAAATTATTTGATCGTGTGCTGCTGTGTTTGACGCGTTTGTCAAACAAATTTGATCGTCTACAGGGCTCTTTTGACGTAAACGTGATGTTTGACCAACAAATTTGTCAAACAAATTTGATCGTTTACCGGGCCCTTTAGAGTTTAAATTTTAATAAGACAGTTTGAGTGGAAGACACAAGTTTTATCACATATGGGCGTAATTAAACGAAAGTAAGAGAATCAGCTGCAAGCAATTCTTTTAATTTTCACCGATCGATTTCATCGGTGAAATTATTTAAATACTACTAGATTAATCATTTTTTCAATGGTCAGAAAAAATACATCACTACTTATCACAAAATATTTTAAAACAAAATCTTCTGCCGCGTCCGTTTGTCTATCTGTTCGCAATTCGCGATAAGCTCAAAAACCACTGCACTGATTCAAATGAAATTTTGTACCCAGATAGTCTTTTTCCGCGATAACTGACATGGAAGGGGGCGGAGCCGCGTGCGAATGCTAGTCATACATAAAATCACGCTGTTTCTCTCACAGTGGTAGTCAGTGACGGTTTTAAACGCCCACTATTTGTCACTTTTTTGATCTCACTTTAAAAGTGCCGAGGCTATTGCCGTTTACCGGGATGTTTAGTTTGCTAGTCTCGTCGGTCGATCAACAGGTACACCACTTGCAGGTGAGGGCCGTTTAGGGCCCTCAATTATTAGTTGGAACCCTATGTACCCTATGCACAAGTTTCGGTAAAATTAAATTTAGTCTATTAAATGTTCTATAAATTTTTACAACATCTGATAATTATTTTCCAGGCAAAGAAAGAATCTTTGTAAGCTTACGTCAGTTATACATTCATTGTTATCTAATCCCACAACCATATCAGTTTCAGAATCTAATTTTACCCATCAAAAAGTATTCGAGAAGATTTCATTTTTCGCAATATTTCGACGAAAATAAACTCTTTACATAAATGTGTATTAGAAGAGAATCAATTCAACTTATTAACCGGAACTGAAGTTGAAGGAAAGTCGGAACAAACAAACTGAGGTGTACTTAAATTAAAACATTTTAGCAAATATTTTACAAAATATTCTACAATCTTACACTCTATATTTCTATTAAAATCTGATTTAAATTTAAATACATATATATTTTATTTGAGCCTAGTGACTTTACTCTGCCTGATGGAAAGCATGAGTAGAATCCAGGAGTATGGGTCACCATCCTCATGCGGCCTAGTCTGATAATTCTGTATAATTCTCCTTGCCTCCGGAGGCCAGAAGAATGATGCAGAATTATTGGGCCTCCGGTCTCACACTCACCAACGAAATATGACGGCAAGAATGCTGTCATTACTAGGATGGTCTTCAGTGTGAGGGTAGTACTGCCCCGGTAGAGTAGTAAAAACTTCTTGACCAATATCTGGAAAGGAGAAGGTTTCCAATTCTGGTATTTTTGTTATTGTAAAATTAGCAATATATCTTCTTTACAAAGTAGATCCGAGAAACTGTTATCTAAAATACATTCTTCCTATATACAACTGAAATAAAATAGCAAAGTTAAAAAGAAATTCTTTTATTCATAACTTCGATTCAAAGTTCAAAACTTTACACAAGAACGCAGTAAGGTACGATTAATCAAATTTTATTCAATTTAAGTTTTGAAAGAAATGATTGGCATAAATTCGGTAAACGGAAAAAGAAGCCAAAAAAAAAAAGACAAAATAAAAATTCGTTGTATGTTAACAATTGAATTGAGATCTACACACACTCTATATTATTAAGATGCTTAAGCAATGTGGGGGCAGCCTGTACTTGTAAGTTAAGCAGTTTAAGAATTAGAATAGGAAATTTTGAGTATGACGAAAGCAGTAGGATGAATTTCGAAGGATGAGCAATTTGGGTAGTTCAAGGTCATGTCTGTAACTAACTCCGAGTTCTCATGCCGTTGAATTGAAGGTTATTAAAAATAAATTTAAACTACATCTTCAAGTGTAGTCTTCTAGTGTGATATTGTATATCATAATTAGTTGTAATATTGATTGCAATCGCGAATATTAAGTTCAGCCAGATTTATTACATATTTATCATACAAATATGCATGCGTTATCCGTACAGAAGTAAGTGTAATTGCAAAGAAATATTGAAGTACTGCTTACTTCTCTGTCTAAAATGCAACTGCATTCCGTTTTCTCCGTGAACCCGAAAGTTGACTGGCAAGAAATGCCTAAGACAAGTCCACCTTTGTGTTGCAAGTGCATAAAGGTTAAATATTAAATCAAAATAATAACCACACAATACGTCTTAAGTATGAAATCTAGTCTCAGTTTCTTAATTAAATGCGTCATCTCCCGAAACAGTCTCCCGTAGTTCTGTAATTTTCTTAGCGCGTTTCTATTCGAATGTAAATATGTAATGCAGTATAACTCAGAAACACAGCATAAATGATTGTAAAGCACGAATGGCTTTTACTGTATCTAAATCATGTTGAGGTAGCATTTATATTTGCGCATATGTTGCTCTGGTCTAGTCGACGGTTCTGATGAAGACATTAAGACAATCTGCGTGCGGACGTGCCTTGAACACGAGAAGCATCCTTCTATTATGGTCGTTGTATATGCTAGATATAGTGTAGTAACTAAGGAAGTGTCTTATTTAGATGAATTGTGACTTAATATAAATCTTGTTGTTTTATAATGGTCGTGTGCGTACTGATCTGTTTTTATAATGTATGTATTCAAATTGAATATTTGTACCGAGAGAAATTACAGTACCTACGTAATAATAGTCCGAATCTCCGAGCTGGTTCTTTGGCTTTTTTTTTTGTTAAAAAGACAACTCCCGCATTAGGAATATAAACTCATGTGCCGCGGTGGACTTTACAAACATACATGAAACGGACACAAGGAACACGCAGACTCAGAACAACAAATTGTGAATCACACAAAGTGTTATCCACACAGTTTTGAACCCACGACACTTGGCGCAGTAGGAAGCGGTGTGGCGACCGCTTAAGCCACTAGACCAACCGTGCAGTCAAACTCTGCTTGCCCAACTCTGGTTTTTTCGAATAAACGCGAAAGTAACTCTGTCTGTCTGTTACGTTTTCAAGCCAAAAAACGCTAAACCGACTTCGATGAATTTTTAACCAACTTAAAAAAAAAGGAGGAGGTTCTCAATTCGTCAGAATCTTTTTTTTTTTTTTTTTTTATGTATGATCAGCGATAATTTCGTCGTTTATGGACCGATTACAAAAAATTCTTTTTGCATTGGAATGGGCGTAGCTTACAGGTGGTCCCATCGTCACCATATCGGGATCTGATTATGGGATTCCAAGGAAATCGAGAAAACTCCTCAAATATAATAGGCACAATGTCGAGATTTGGGTAGTCGGAATAGTTTTTCATTGAAGTCGGTTCCTTTTTGTTAAAATTATGGTATAGAGAGATGAAACCTTGGGAAATAACATAAACTACTTTTTACCATGATAATCGTCTAGTCTGTTATTTGACTGGTTTTGATGTCACTCCTATCGAGGCAGCTCATGTGTTTAAGTATGGCATCCACACAGTAAAAAAAAAATTGAAGACCATCATTGAATTTATCTCCAACCAATATAGTAAATCTTGATTGAAATGTTTCTAATAATTCATAGTCAATACTAATATCCCTACTAATATTATAAATGCGAAAGTAACTCTGTCTGTCTATCTGTTACGCTTTCACGCCTAAACCACTGAACCGATTTTGATGAAATTTTGTATGAAGATAGAACTGAACTTGAGAAAGGACATAGGCTACTTTTTACCGCGATAACCGACATACACGCGGGCGGAGCCGCGGGCGAAAGCTAGTTATTACGTAAATTCGGAAGTAACTGGCTGTCTTTCTGTTACGTTTTCACGGCTAAACAATTGCATCGATTTCAAGGAAATTGTACATGGAGATACTTTGATTTTTTAAGACGATCATAGCTTACTTTATACCACGATAACCGACATGATGCGGGAGGAGTCGCTGGCAAAAGCTAGTCATAAATAGAAGATCCCTTAAAAAAATAAAGAGAAAAAAAAATAGGAGAAGTTTACAGATTTATTTATTTACTAGCTTTCCGCCCGCGATTTCGCCCGCGTGGGATTCGTTTATATCGCGCGACACGGTAGGGGTAGATTAAACAATCTTACATGATTTTGTTTGATAATAAGGAACTTTGACACAAACTTTCGTCCCCTATTTCAAACCCTTCTACCTTTATTTTCGTGATAAAAAGTATCCTATGTCCTTTGATCCTTTCCCAAGTTCAGTTCTATCTTCATACGAAATTTCATCAAAATCGGTTCAGTGATAATTAATATTATTTATACTACACCTGATCGGAACAGTAGTCAATATTCCCTGAAAATGAAACGAGAAAGTTAGTCTTTTCCTTGACCTAAATAAGCGGGAGGAAAAAATGTATGAAAATCCATTTCTAACGTGTTTTAGCGGGAGAGAAAGTTGTATGAATTTTCATTTCTCATGTGTTATCTTATCTATGGCGCGCGCCTGCCCAAAGAGTTTTCATATAATTTAAATATGGAATGTCCGTGCCACTGACATCCTTTTGTGAAGAATAAAGAAAAACAAAAGAAGCGCGAAATATTTATAAATATTATGTCAAATTCTAAGCTAAATTGTGTCTTACATTGTGTCTTACGTTTTGATTTTATTTTATAAATACTTTAAATGTTCCTCACAGGTGTAGTATAAAGCACTGTGTAGCACTCGGGTGAAAGTCCCATTCCTACCTCGGGAGTATTGTGGCCCTAGGCTGCGCCTTCGGGCCACAAACTGCTCCCTCGCTAGTAATCGGTTCCTTTCCTCCCTCGGTGAACAATGTACTATTTTACGGGAATTAACGCGATCACTTATTTAGGACGGTTCAGTGGTTTATACGTGAAAGCGTAACAGACAGACAGACAGACAGAGTTACTTTCGCATTTATAATATTAAATAGGGATTTATAATGGACCTCCGACAAGGAATACACTTTACATGCTAGTTTTTAACAAACAGAAATAACAAATTGTTTTAATGCTTGTGCTTCCTCAATTATGGGAGATCACAACATGCGTATTACAAAAATAAAAATAGGTACAATTAATAGTGTTTACAAACAGCATAATGATAAGTAGAAAAGGTAAAAATGGGAAAGAAATTAATAAAATTATAAAATATAACAATAAGGTAAGCAAAAATTAGAATATTTGTGGCAGTTACATATTTATCACACACATTAAAATTTATATTTGTAAAAGCTCAACATCCATTAGAAACGTCAGTAGGCCTCATATTTATAATTGAGGGTAGGCGTGAGTTTTCGGGCAAGGAGAATATTCTCGTACAATTACTTCATTTTAACTCTCGATCACGAAATACACTTAGGACATTTGAATAGCAGCCCATTTAAATAAGACACTCCACCGAACACGTGCTGCTCACACGAGATGATTCACAATAATTATGCTCGCCGTACGACCACGTTCCATTTTATAGGAACTCACGAATCGAATGAACGAACAATAATCATCTAGGGAAGGGATAAAACCATTGTCACCCGTGATCCTTGTCTATGCCTTATGACATGAAAGTAATCGACTAAAATCAATCATTCAATCGCGTTTTTAGGGTTGCGTAGCCAAATGGCAAAAAACGGAACCCTTATAGATTCGTCAAGTCTGTCTGTCTGTCTGTCTGTCTGTCCGTCCGTATGTCACAGCCAATTATTTCCGAAACTATAAGAGCTATACTGTTGAAATTTGGTCAGTCGATGCGTTCTGTGAACCGCATTAAGATTTTTACATAAGAATAGAAAAAAAACAATACATTTTGGGAGTCCCCATACTAGGAACTGTAACTCAAAAATTTTTTTTTCATCAAACCTATACTTGTGGAGTATCTATGGATAGGTGTTCAAAAATGATGTTGAGGTTTCTAATATCATTTTTTTCTAAACTGAATAGTTTGCGCGAGAGACACTTCCAAAGTGGAAAAATGTGTCCCCCCCCCCCCCTCTAACTTCTAAAATAAGAGAGTGATAAAACAAAAAAAAATATATGTTGTACATTACCATGCAAACTAACAACGAAAATTGGTTTGAACGAGATCTAGTAAGTAGTTTTTTTTTAATACGTCATAAATCATAACACGCAATTTACCTTTCATCCAATCAATACACTAGTATAATAAAAAGCGGCCAAGTGCGAGTCGGAGTCGCCCATGAAGGGTTCCGTAGCATCATATAAAAGTTTTTGTAGTTCGTTGTAACTTTCATCAATGTTTTAATAATAGTGTTTTGATTGAAAGAAATGTAAATTGTGGTTTATGATTTATGACGTATTAAAAAAGAACTACTTACTAGATCTCGTTCAAAACAATTTTCGTTGGAAGTTTGCATGGTATTAATACATCACATATTTTTTTTAGTTTTATCACTCTCTTATTTTAGAAGTTACAGGGGGGGGGGACCAACTTTTTATCACTTTGGAAGTGTCTCTCGCGCAAACTATTCAGTTTAGAAAATAATGATATTAGAAACCTCAATATCATTTTTAAAGACCTATCCAAAGATATCCCACACGTATGGTTTTGATGAAAAAAAAATTTTTGAGTTTCACTTCTAAGTATGGGGACCCCCAAAATTTATTGCTTTTTTTTCTATTTTTGTGTAAAAATATTAAAGCGGTTCACAGAATACATCTACTGACCAAGTTTCAACAGTATAGCTCTTATAGTTTCGGATAAAAGTGGCTGTGACATACGGACGGACAGACAGACAGACAGACATGACGAATCTATAAGGGTTCCGTTTTTTGCCATTTGGCAACGGAACCCTAAAAACATCGATGAAAGTTACATCGAACTACAAGAACCTTTATATAATGTTACTTGCTGATACGGAACCCTTCATGGGCGAGTCCGACTCGCACTTGGCCGCTTCTTATTATTTTAAAGTGTCAATGATTCCCATCCCTGCGGTCACCGGTCGCACGCACTGGCGCGTGCGACCGGTGACCGCAGGGTGGACCCGGTGTTGCGTCAGTGTCTTACCTTTAGACACTTAACAGTGTTGCCAGCTAAAATAACCGATGCGCCTACATATTCAACACACTTAAGTAAATATTTATATTTTAATTTAAACAGAAGGTAGGTACATCAACAATTAAACATTTAATTGCACTATTGGATATCGTTTTTAGGGTTCCGAAGTTCATAACTCGGAACCCTTATAGATTCGTCATGTCCGTCTGTCCGTCCGTCCGTCCGTCCGTCCGTCCGTCCGTCCGTCCGTCCTCGACTTACCGTCCAAACGGTAAGTGCTAGAAAGATGAAAGTTTGCATGAATACGTGTTGTAATTACGTCGACAAAGTTCTACAATAAAATTATGAAAAATAATTTTATTTGGGGTACCTCCCCTACACGTAAAGTGGGGATGATTTTTTTTTCTCGAGGCTACCCCATCGTGTGGGGTATCATTAGATAGGTCTTTTAAAAACAATAAAGGGTTTCCTAGACGATTTTTTGATTTAGGTATCCGTTTGCGAGATATTTCACTTTAAAGGGCACTTTTTTGTAAAAACAGGGCGTCCCCCCCCTCTAAAAGCTAAACGGCTGGTTCAAAAAATCTGAAAAAAATCGTGATTGTGGTCCATCTAATGAACTTTGAAGGAAAACTATAACCGATTAGATGACTTTCTTAGTTCAGGAGTTATAAAGGCTTATATGGTAAAATGCGCTCACTTGGAAAACGTCATACAAAATTAACGTAATAATACGTAAACATAACAATTATCTATTGGATACGATTTTAAATCCACATACCATTATAGGTGACTGAGGAACCCTTTCCTGTGCGTGGCCTGACACGCACTTGGCCGATTTTTTTTTTAAATTCAACCAGACTATTAGAAAAGATGTCTATGTCGACTGAAGGAACTGAAATAGCATCATACTCATGAGTCATCCTAGCAAGTGGTGCTTGCTTCCCTAGATTTGTTTGGGCCTTAAATATAGGGCGTGGGTAACGTGGGATTTTAGTTAGAACACTTATGTCGATTTTGCTGAGGAGGTTTGGACAGTCAATATGGTCATGGAACAATTTATATAGGAATACTAGATCAGAAATTGTACGTCGGGCCTTCAGAGATGTAAGTTTGAAATGCGTTAGTTTATCCTCGTAAGTAAATATATCAATTCTTAACGCCAAAACGAAAAGTTAGATGTCGAATTAGTCTCTCTTGGACTTGTTCTATTTTGTTGCTGTGTATTTGGTAGATTGGGTTCCATACCGTGCTGCAGTATTCCAGATGACTTCGTACGTAACTGTTGTATAAAATTATAGTGGTGAATGGCTTTTTTTAAATTCCCTGGAGGACCGCAGTACAAAACCTAAGGCCCGAAATGCTGAGTTAGTTATCTTATCATAATGATGTATGAAGTTGACAGATATTGTACTCATTTTTATATTAGCTGCCAAAATGACTCTGCCCTGCCTGATTGATTGCATTAAATCATATCATCTAATAAGAAAAAGATATTACAAAAATTGCCGTTTTTATACCAATACTCGTTTCTGTACTATAAAAGTTTCAGAGCAAGTTGACTGTGAAGGTATGTATTGTACTCATTAGCACGCGGACGGGCTTCAACGGCAGCTTGCCTTAATGTCTCCGTACAACTATCTTGTACGAATTTATTGTCAGCGCTGCCCGTCCTGCCAGTAAAAGACAAAGTTTCATTGTTATTTTTCAAGTCTTGGAAATTTAATTTCATTTGGAGAGCTTCGGTGATTGTTTTTCTACGATGTTATAGTTTTTATGCAGGTTTTTAGTAGTTGTGATGATGTTACGGTATTCAAAATTGGCTTAGAACCTGATGGAGCTTTTTATTAAGGACTGATTGACTCATACAACTTCGTCTCCTTCTCCTATTGTTCGTACCTTGATAATAATACAGCGTGATCAAATTTGATTACCATAAAAGGTTACATAAGAGTACATATGTTATTGCAAACTTTTTTTAGACTTTTAAAGTAACAAATCTTGCATACGTTGTTTTTGGAAACTTAAACCGTTTGCGCAGCGAACGTAATGAAAACTCTCAAAAAGAAAAATTTTCAGCGATTTTTAGGTAAACAATATCAGTATATTTACCATTTAAGCATTTTAACGCCATTTACCATTCTGTTTTTCAATGCAGAAATTCCTTCGAATACACACACACAGACACGGATAAACAGAAATTCCACTAACTTTGGAGATACATTTAAAGAGTGGAATATGTATTTCAGTTACGGGTGTCCAAAAGCAGGGTTATTTATTTAGTATCAGGTGACACTATAATAAAAGACCAGAGGATTGATGCTGACGCACCGCAATTGACCGCTATTGTATGCGTCACCATACAGCATTGCTTGTACCATACTACACTACTGCTCTTAGATTCTATCAATGATTTCCATTCGGCAGAGCAGAGTCACTTTGTCAGGCTCATACATAAAAGATAAAAGAATACCTATGAATAATATATGATCTATCTGTTCAGCCCCTTTAGATTAATAAAAAACAAAACATTTTAATCATCTATATATTTTATTCAGCAAAAAATACACGGCCATAACCATTAAAATGTTGGAAATCGAACACTGAGTTATTTATTCCGTTTCAAATGGCTCGAAAGTGATTGATAACATCGGCGAATATAAAAGTTTCAATAAATCACTCGACTCCCGTTGATGAACTTACTGGATGAGGCTGCTCTTAGTTTAAAGGATTTATACAGTATGATTTATGACTGTAGTGCAAGATCCATTATAATCTAAGATATAGCGCAGAATTTTATTAGTGCACTTATCGAGCGTTCTCTAAAAATCTACTTATATTTATGATTAGGAGAATATTTATCTACGAGGTTGCCTATCAAAATATCGTTAGTATTATTATTAAAAATAATTAATAATTGATTTTCGGAAAAAAGTCATTGACTTTTTTTTCAATTATAATAATAATAATTTTTATTTACAAAAAAAACAAAACACATACAATTTATACATAATTACATGAGAACTTCACAATACATTGTGTCTGTACTAAAATGTTTAATGCTATCTCTTAAATTGGCACTTTATGGCAACATAATATAATAATATAAAGACTGAAACATCACGGTTGCCTTTGCGAACTTGGCCACACCTCTTCGCAGCCAGCTCATAACGGTCATAACGTACATTTATTATATTATTCAAATCAAAATTAATGCATTTTTATTCTGATTATGATATTATATTATTAATATGAGATTATGATATAAGGTTGCCTAAATAAATCTGGCCGCAAATAAGGGTTGCTGGCTGTTAAAGATGGTAAATATTAAAGGTAGAGTGAAAGATTGTGATATCTCGACCATATGGAAAAATATAAAAAAAAATCATTAAAGGTTAAAAAAAAGGCCAACGAAGCAAGAAAATAGAATAGAAAATGAAAAACGCGTGCAACTTGGATCAGAGGGCAGGAGTAGGATCGACGGCTTTACGTCTTCTCCAAAACATGGGGTTCAAGACACTCGAACAAATTCACTCCCAACTACCAAACTTCGGGCTGTTATTGACCATTTGTATAATCAGAAAATCTCAAAAACACTTTTTGAAGACGACCCTTTTGTTGATGCAGTCGCAGACCCTAACCGTTATATCAACAAAACAGTCTTCACGATAGGCTAATACAGAATAGTATATAATAAAAAAAATAAACACACTTTTCTACGAAATCATCCTTATTTAAATAACGATTTATAATGATAATCCTAAATTAACATAACCTAATTATAACATGTTTAAGATCTAAAATTTAATTACACAATAAAGTAAGCATTCTAAATTATAACATAGATAAAATTCGAACGTGTCCTCAGTAAACAGATTCATCTTAAATGCACAAAGGGCGTCTTAATTACGCCATCACGTAAATATGAGATTGCGATATGTTTGTACTAGTGATGGGACACATTAAACACATTAAGTGGCGATTAATAATATACAAGAGAAATATATATGTTCTTTTAAGTCAATTTCATACAGAAGATGTAGGTCCAAATTTGGTTGTTCTTAGGAAGTTAACTTAGAATTTTGTCATTCTTCCAGACGAGATTTTTTTTGCAGTAGAATTGATGGTCGCTGCATCTCAAATACAGTCTTTTTTCCCATTGTAAACTCCACTATGCAGTAAGCAGTCGTGTTGTTAGCTATTATAATGATAATTTTGTTATCCAATAAAGATAGTTTTGAAGTCATTTGAGAGGATTCCAATAACAATGTTGCATTGAGGTAGATAAGTAGAAGCGGAGTTTCTACTAATTTTGCCTTTCAAATCAGTGTAGTGTAAAGATAACTAACTAAATTATAACCAGTACCATTATGATGAGCAATGATGCTCGGTGAGGTTTATCTGTTTTTCACTTGACCGATATTAAGCCGTCTTTTATTACCTAACTACGGCAAAGCCAAAGGAGGTTTATTATTTTGACAGGCTATGTATGCATGGTCATTTTTTCCTGAACAACTTACCTATTAAAACTGGACAAATGATGTATCATTAGAAGCGTCTAGATTGTCCGCTGTCCGATTTTAAGTGTAAAGGTACGTTTCTATGTAACGTGTGATTACGACTTTCAAACTTGAATATGTCTATCTACGTACACTGATAACTGTGTCCTGAGAATCTTGTTTCATCAGCGCTCCAGCGACCAACAGTTCGGCTGGAGGAAATCGAGAAAACTAATCAGCGCTGTTTTTTGTCGTAGTTGGGTTTTAGTTTTTAGTTTTTTTATTAGACAATCGTTTTAAGGTATTGTGGTTGTGATAAATAACTTATGGTTTTATTGTGTCCGATTTTCTCTATGGTCGTAGGTCCTGGTTTTGCCAGACGTTGATAGCAGAAAGCCAATGAACGTAAATAACAAAGTGTTGTATAGTTTTATTTCTCGAAAGCATTAATTTCGCTCCATGGATAAATTAATATTCAGATAAAACGGGTGGAACTAGTAGCCGACCCCAAATAATGTTAGGAATAATAGAAGCTGGGATGATATATATTTAAATGTGATCAAATTTTTACATTACGAACTGAACCGGTCACCTCGTCTGCAATTTCTATAGCGTAGCTCAATGTTAAACAGAGTAAACATTTTTTTTCCATAAAAGCGGAAATGCCAACCTCAACAGATATACATTTTTAGGGTTCCGGAGCCAAATGGCAAAAAACGGGACCCTTATAGATTCGTCAAGTCTGTCTGTCTGTCTGTCCGTCCGTATGTCACAGCCAATTATTTCCGAAACTATAAGAGCTATACTGTTGAAATTTGGTCAGTCGATGTATTCTGTGAACCGCATTAAGATTTTTACATAAAAATAGAAAAAAACAATACATTTTGGGGGTCCCCATACTTGGAACTGAAACACAAAAATTTTTTTTTCATCAAACCTATACGTGTGAGGTATCTATGGATAGGTGTTTAAAAATGATGTTGAGGTTTCTAACATCATTTTTTTCTAAACTGAATAGTTTGCGCGAGAGACACTTCCAAAGTCGAAAAATGTGTGACCCCCCCCTCTAACTTCTAAAATAATAGAGTGATAAAACTAAAAAAAATATATGTTGTACATTACTATGCAAACTACCAACGAAAATTGGTTTAAACGAGATCTAGTGAGTAGTTTTTTTTAATACGTGTTAAGGCTGTGGATGTGTGACCGGTAACAGAGGGCGCTGTTGTACCACTTTCGTCGAGCCATGACGTCACAGCGCGCCAACCAATCACGGACGATTGTCGCGTGATATGAAGCCAACCGCGCCGGTGCGACACGAATGTTTCCCTTGTCACTCCACCCGCAGACGCTTAGAAATTAAGAGCTTTGTAATAATTTTTGTTTTGCCATTACACCAATTAAAAAATCAAAGTCTTCGTCATTTTGTCTCACATACTCGCAGCTACATAATTTTGGTCCTTCGAGCCGGATGCAAGAAAAGAATCAGCAGAAGATTGAAAACCGAAGTCACCATCACCATACACCGTAAACGCATTACGGGAACGAGAAGACATCCTGCAGTAATCCATACGCAGTACGCACCTGCTACGCAAGCCCTAGTCGTAGTACGCAGCAACGAACCGCAGGCGTGGGTGTTGTTGTCTGTTTTCGTCGTATTGGTGGTTGTAACTGTAAGTACTCTTGCTATCCTTCGTCATCCCAGGTCATGCTTCGGCATCTTGGAAGGTAAGGACCTTCCAAGATGCCGAAGCATGACCTGGCTGATGATAGTTCTACCCTTGGAGACCTAAATAAGCGCAGAGGTTCAATTAGGGGTAGATTAACAATTTTTAAAAATTACATAAATTCTTTTGATTCGTTAAATATTAATAATTTAAAACGCGCAGAGTTAAAGTTACGTTTGCTCGGTATTAAAAACTTGTATAACGATTTTAACGAAGTTCAGAATAAGATAGAATCGTTGATCCCGGAGTCTGAGGAACAATTATTGGCTCGTGAAACATTTGAAAACGATTATTACAGTGTCTTAGCGAAAGCTGAGATTATGATTAGTGAAGATGAACCTCACGAAAACCCTGTGTCCACCAGTAATACGAACTGCGTAAAATTACCCACTATTTCCCTCCCTACCTTCGACGGTAAGTCAGAGCAATGGTTAGACTTTCGCGATACGTTTCTGGCTTTAATTCACACTTCTAAAGATATTTCAGACATTCAAAAGTTTCATTACCTAAAATCTTCTTTGCAAGGCAGTGCCGCGGTGGTCATCGAAGCAGTCGAGTTTTCGGCCTGTAACTACCCTATCGCGTGGGAATTATTGACAAATCGTTACGACAATAGCAAACTTATTTTACATAATCATGTTAAATCACTCTTTAACATTCCCAGTGTGAACAGAAAATCGTCGGCTCAGATTCGTAAACTTATTGATACCGTACTTAGAAATATTCGCGCTTTGAAATTAATCGGTGAACCTACAGAATATTGGGATACCCTGGTTATTTATTTAGTCGTGTCGAAATTGGATCCCACCACGGAACGGGAGTGGAGCCACCACCAAAACTTCTTGTCGTCCTGTGATTCCAGTTATAAATTTAAATTGAACGATTTAATGAAATTCTTAAGAGAAAAGGCCGACACGTTGGATACAGTAACACAATCAAGCTCGTCTCAATCATTACATCACAATCGCAATGTTCATCATAATACACAAACACATTCAAAGGTTCGCTGTAATGTGGTAACTAATAATTCTAACAAACTCAAATCACAAAAGAATTTGATCACTAAAAGCTGTATCATGTGCAACGCGAATCATCCTTTATATTCTTGTACACAATTCTTGAACTTAAATTTAACTGAAAAGTATAAATTTATACAAGATAACAAGTTATGTGAAAATTGCTTAAAGTCCGGTCATACAGTTACAGATTGCCGATATGGTACCTGCCGGAAATGTAATAAAAAACATAATTCTTTAATTCATCGCGATGTCGAAGAGAGGAGCACGGTGTCGCTTGCGTCTAATGAGTCATCCGTAGCTCGCCACTCGGGATCGCTTCACGATCAGGTAAACAACAGCACAGTTATACACACGCATAATACGCATACATTATTCACACAATCATCTACGCAACCCGTTTTGTTGTCAACTGCAATCGTGAAGATAGCCGATAAGAATGGTATTTATAGTGAATTTCGAGCCATACTAGACAACGGGAGTGAACGCAGTTTTATAACACAAAGGATATGTACAAAACTACAATTAGAATGTTTACAGTCCACTATACAAATAAATGGTGTAGGCAACATAATTACAAAAACTACACAATTATGTGATGTACATATAAAATCAACTTGTGGTTCCTTTTACCGACGGATTGCATGTTTAGTGTTGCCACAAATAACATTAGAATTGCCGGCTCATACAATCAGTAAAACTAATTTCAAGATACCTACACATTTACAGTTGGCGGATCCCTCTTTCTATGAAAGTCAACATATCGACATGTTGATCGGGGCAGATCTCTTTTGGGACATTTTGGAGGAAGGAAAGATGCGTTTATCTAATGGGCCTTACCTCCAAAATACCAAATTAGGCTGGATTGTTTCTGGTTCTATTCAACAAATACAAAACACGCGAAAACAACGTACCGTCTCGTGTAATTTTACGATTACAGATACACACAATTTAGATAAACAAGTACGTATGTTCTGGGAGTTAGAAGAATTACACAGTCATAAATCAGGTGACCCGCGCAGTACAGATGAACGACAGTGCGAAGAACACTTCCTGAAAACAACAAAACGCGCAGTTGATGGAAGGTTCTGTGTTCGTATCCCGTTTACACAATCACCTGACACATTAGGCGAATCGTATTCGCTGGCGGAAAAGCGGTTTTTGCTTTAGAAAAACGCTTACAACGCAATCCTGTTTACCAGCAGTTATACAAAGACTTTATGCACGAATACGCAAAATTGGGTCATATGAGTCGCATTACATCATATGGAAACCCACATTATTTTATGCCACACCATGGCGTGTTCCGTGAGCACAGTACCACTACCCGCTTGCGAGTGGTTTTTGACGCCAGCGCAGTGACGTCAAGTGGAAGGTCACTTAATGATTTACAATTAATTGGAGAACCATTACAGGGAGATTTAGTTTCAATTTTATTAAGATTTCGCGAAAATAAATATGTTGCCTGCGCTGACGTCGAAAAAATGTATAGACAAGTGCTCATTCACCCTGATCAGCGCGATTTACAACTAATTTTGTGGCGTGATAATCCTTCAGAAGAAATAGGAATATATCAGTTAAATACCGTTACGTACGGCACCGCCTCAGCGCCGTTTTTAAGCTGTAGATGCTTAAAACAGTTAGCACAGGAAAGCACGAACCCCGAGGTAGCATATATAATAAAAAATAATTTTTACGTTGACGATTTGATCTGTGGAGGGGATAACATAGATACCTTATTATTCATGTGTGCAGAAATCACAAAAACGTTAAACGCAGGGTGCTTTCCTCTCCGTAAATGGGTTTTTAATTTCGATCACGACAATTACAATTTTAGGGATCATACAAAACAACTTACTCTGGGTGAACACATTCACAGTAAAACGCTCGGCCTAGGGTGGCAAAATAAATCTGGTCACTTGCATTTTTATACACAAATTGATAGGGACAATCGACATCCGACTAAACGCACAATTTTATCTACTACGTCGCAAATTTTTGACCCTTTAGGATTGTTAAGTCCAACTATAATCTTAGCTAAGATTATATTACAAAGGCTGTGGCGCTTACATGTAGATTGGGACGAACAAATACCCAACGATATAGCGACTACATGGTCTAAATTCGTGAACAGTCTTTCATGTCTTCATAGTCTAACTATCCCACGTTATATTTATTGTAATAACGCGATAACCAAAGAATTACATATATTTACAGACGCATCGCAGGTGGCGTACGGTGCATGTGCCTACATACGTAGTATAGATAGCGAGTCAGCTGTGCAGGTTCGTTTGTTATGTTCGAAGAGTAAGGTCGCACCGCTGAGTCCTACAACTATACCTAGATTGGAGTTGTGTGGGGCTCTGCTCGGTGCCAGACTGTATTCTAAATTAAAGAAGTCGTTCAAAGGTCACTTTGACAAAGTGATTTTTTGGACTGATTCTACAATAGTGTTAGGCTGGTTGCAAATGTCCCCTAATTTACTAAAAACTTATGTACAAAATAGAGTTGCTGAAATACATGAACTGACAAATGATTTTTCATGGCGGCACGTTAAAGGCAGAGAGAACCCCGCCGATCTCGTCTCGCGCGGCTTGCATCTGGACGCACTTATCGACTCATCTATATGGTGGAACGGTCCGTCTTTTCTGAGTGATTACAATTACGACTGCGACTGCTCTCGAACAGGTTCGATTCCTATCGATTTACCCGAAGTTAAATCAAATGCAGTTAAACTTTTATTAGTGAGTCACATTTCTAATAATTCATTGTTTCCATTTGACAGATTCTCTCAGTTTGTTCGCATGCAGCGCGCCGTCGCATATGCACTTCGCTTTATTTACAACACGCGCAACAAACTATTGCGGCGGTCGGGTGCGCTGACTGCCGACGAGCTGAGTGAGTCTGTATTAGTTCTCGCGCGCTTATCACAACTAGAATCGTATTTTGACGAATACGAGCAATTGAGAAAAAATAAAAGA
This sequence comes from Phragmatobia fuliginosa, assembly GCA_932526445.1. NCBI lineage: Eukaryota > Metazoa > Arthropoda > Insecta > Lepidoptera > Erebidae > Phragmatobia > Phragmatobia fuliginosa. The sequence goes on along the minus strand of OW052058.1, from coordinate 3,551,950 downwards.
CTAAAGAGTAAACATAATTTAACAAACCTTAATTTATTTATTGATAGTAAAAATCTGATTAGAGTTGGCGGTCGCATTTCAAATTCACCATTTTTTTATTACGATAAAAAGCATCCAATTTTACTGTCACCCAAACATCATTTTACTTTGTTACTTTTTAAATATCAACATAAATTATTAATGCACGCTGGCCCTCAACAACTTTTATATTCGATTAGGGAAAGGTGGTGGCCTGTAGGTGGACGAAACTTAGCCCGAACCGTCGTTCAGAGCTGCATTATTTGCGCACGCATGCGAGCTAAACCGTTAACCCCACTCATGGGAAATTTACCACCAGAACGGCTGCACCCAGGCGTTCCCTTTATGAAATGTGGGGTAGATTATGCAGGACCCGTTCTTATACTAAACCGAAAGGGTAGAGGAGCGAGAATAATAAAATCATATATCTGTTTATTTGTATGCTTTGTTACTCGTGCAGTTCATCTCGAACTAGTTGGTGACCTGTCAACGGATGCTTATTTAATGGCACTTAAGCGGTTTGTGTCACGGCGTGGCAAACCGAGCACTATTTTCTCAGACAATGGGAAAAACTTTGTAGGGTTAATGAATAATTTTTCGAAATTTTTAATTGATTGTTCTGAAAATATTAAAGAATATGCGGCCTCGCAAAACATAGAATTCAAATTCATCCCACCTTATGCCAGTCATTTTGGAGGGTTGTGGGAGGCCGGGGTTAAGAGTTGCAAACATCACCTGCGACGTGTGATAGGCAACGCACACTTAACGTACGAGGAGTTCAAAACAGTGTTGACGCAAGTCGAAGCTGTATTGAATTCTCGTCCTCTTAGTCCTATGTCGACAGATCCTGAAGACTTGCAGCCCCTCAGTCCAGCGCATTTTTTGATTGGTCGTTCGCTGACAGCTCCAGTTTGTGAAGCCATAGATGGAAGACCAACAACGACCCTTTTGACCAGGTATCAACGAGTGGAACGGATACGCCAGCATTTCTGGAGCAGATGGTCAAAGGAATATATATCTGAACTGCAAGCCCGACTGAAGTGGAAGGAACGCGCGGACAGCTTAGCCGTGAACACTTTGGTGTTGATCAAAGATGACAACCTGCCCCCTCTGAAGTGGAGTCTAGGCCGCATCATCAAAACGTTTCCGGGCAAGGACGGCATATCCCGAGTAGCTGATATTCGCACTAAGGATGGAACAGTACGGCGTGCATTTGCAAAGATTTGCATTTTGCCGACTGGTGAGGAACTAGGGAGTGATTGAAAGACACTTCTTTCAAGGTGGGGAGGATGTTAAGGCGGTCGGCCTGTAGATGTGTGACCGGTAACAGAGGGCGCTGTTGTACCACTTTCGTCGAGCCATGACGTCACAGCGCGCCAACCAATCACGGACGATTGTCGCGTGATATGAAGCCAACCGCGCCGGTGCGACACGAATGTTTCCCTTGTCACTCCACCCGCAGACGCTTAGAAATTAAGAGCTTTGTAATAATTTTTGTTTTGCCATTACACCAATTAAAAAATCAAAGTCTTCGTCATTTTGTCTCACATACTCGCAGCTACAATACGTCATAAATCGTAACACGCAATTAACCTTTCATCCAATCAATACACAAGTATAAAAACATCGATGAAAGTTACAACGAACTACAAGAACTTTTATATGATGTTACTTGCTGATATGGAATCCTTCATGGGTGAGTCTGACTCGCACTTGGCCGCTTTTTTGTATTTAAGCTAGCCTAGACTACTTTGCCTGACGGAAAGCAGTTGAGTAGAGTTATGGTCACACTCCATTCATACTGTCGTAGCGAGATCATATATCGTCCCCGTAGTGGGAAAATTAAATAACTCTGATTTTGTGGTTCTGATATAAACGCGATTTAGTGTTTTGTGAGATTTTTTTAAGTTGAGGTAAAATTCAACAACTCATGTTATTTACATTATTAGACATTTAACTTATCATTGACCACAGTTATATTGATTTATTTACTGAGTTATTTATTTTTCCTTCAAAAATAGTGTTAGTCTGAAGGTATTTATTATTTCATCTGTCCGACAAAAATGGCTATATTTTTGGAACGGAATACGATACGAAAATGCCTGTAAGGCTTAAATATGCGGCATGTTTTAGGTGTTTTGAAAATAAGGAAAATTCAATTTTGCCAAAATCGGACTTATTTAATTTTCCCACTACGGGGACGATATAACCTATCCTATCTCGATACTGAGCTGTCTAATACTGATACTTATTCAAAGCTACCCAGTAGTTATACTCGTAAAACATCGACTTTCAAAGACATTGAGTAAACCGTAAGGTATTTTCAATATTTTCTTAGATATTTTTGACTATCATTAGAATCAGAAACCTCCGTTCACCCTCCTCTATAGGAACCTAATAGCCGTTTTCCTTAACGTCTCCTAAAGGGGCCACTTAGAAAGAGTTATGTAACCCTTGGTGATATTTTTATTTTCACCAACTTTTTGGACATACCTGGATGCTATATATGTCTCATTAAATTTAGTAGCTAATTTAGGGGGCTTCCAGTTAGGAGACAATCGTATAATCGGTGAAAACGGCCACAAGAATCGTATCAGTTTTTAATGGAACTATTATTTTTTTAGTAGAGAAGATTTCAAAAATGGTCCTGCCGATTCGAGGATGGATGAAGGTTTGTAAGTTAAATTAAATTTTAGCTATTACATGTTACAGCACATCACTAGCTACGAACAACAATTTACATAACACAGTGAACGGGAGCGACTTGGCTTGCACAACTTAAAACTTAGCCGATGCAGGTGCACAGTTCAAAACAGGTATGTTATTATGTATATGACTTTGAAGTTTATGAAATGTTCAGGTACGAATAGTCAGTTTGTTTGAATTGCTTTACTAAACCGAGAAGTTTATCAAAAAACTGTCCAAGTGCATATCAGGCCACGCATAGAATAGGGTTCCGTAGTCACCTACAATGGCACGGCGATTTCAAATCTTACCCAATAGATGATTGTTATTTTTACTTATAATTTTTTTATTTATGTACGATGTTGTCAAAGTAAGTGCATTTTACAACTTAGGCCAATATTACTCCTGAATTAAAAAAGTATTCCTAGCCGCTATAGTTTTCCTTTAAAGTTCAATAAATGGATTACTATGATGTTTAGGTTCTTTGAGCCAGCTGTTTAGCTTTTAGAAAAAATGCTCTAGTTTAGTATTTTAAAATAAAATTAGACTAAGTTCCTCTATATATCACAAGCTATTTTACAATGAAAGACCGTCAAAATCGGCTCAGGCGTTACAGAGATTATGCGGGTGAGTTCCGTAAATACTTAAGTTAACATGTATTTTACCCGTTAATTCAGTAAAAAAATAGTTTAAATATACACTGTTGTAAAAGCGGGTGTATTTTCGGGATACACGCCTTTGGCACGGAACGAGTCAGTCTTCTATTAAGTATTTTCAAGGAAACCTGACTTGACTATCATTCTAATAGGTAGTACCATAAAACTGTAATTTATCATGTAAGAAAAACAGTTATTTCAAAATACATAGAAAAATACATGGTTATACATAGTTTAAGCGAACGCATTACAAGCAATTAATATGCAAGTTTAAGAAGGGTTCAAAGCCAAGTGGACTTAGGTGAAACAATCTTTGAAGGTAAGCAACGACGGCGTGGCCAGTATCTGGATGGGCGACCGTTTGGTGGTCATTTTAAGCAGTCGGTCCCGGTGGTTATCATAACAGCCGTGGAGCTTAGTTGGAGGCCTTCGGGCGACTTAAAAACATCCAACAGCAAGATTATGAAGCCACAACATCTCTTGCCAGTCTCCAACCCGAACTCGGACAGTGTTGGGACGTATGGGTTGTTGATTATGAATGATGTTCAATACAAGAAAAGGTACCTTACCTCACTATGTTGCCATAGCCTCAATGTCTACAGAATTGATGTTTTTATGACCGCGGTTGAAACAAGAGTAGAGTATAAACGGATACTAAAGGTACGCGTCCATAGGCCCTCGCCGCCCGCGCCGGAAGCACGGCACGCAACGGATTGAACGGATTTGCCATGTTCAGAAATGCCGTGCCTGCCGTGCGTCCGGCGCAGGCCAATGGACGCACACTTTTAAAGATACTTTAATTTTATTTATATAAATATAGATTCACTCGTAGGAGAGTGCTCAGTAAACGAAGTCTTGATTTCAGTTGTATTTAAAATCACAAAATATCTTGATTGAAAAATTCGCTCTTTTACAGAACATTTCCCCAATCAATCGTAGACTATTAAATCATTGGATGTCTAAAACAATTTAAGAACTAATCTTCAGTCGATAATAATCGTGACGTCACAAATGTTATATACATTTGTGACGTCAGAATTGCTAGATTATTTAAAAAAAAAGCCAAAGTATGGGAAGCGAAACATAAATAAGGCTTCAAACAACGTTACGATGTACGTTGTGCTCCGTAAGCCTCTTTGCAGAGGAAAGTTTTTCAATTAAAATGGTTTTATAGCGACCATCGCAACGGCCGCGTAACGCGTTATTTTGTGGCGTAGGGATGGACCTAGCTATGTAAGAATATCGTCAGTGTTTTGTAATAAAGTAAAAACCGTTTACAGTTTTCGTTCGTAATTATGTAATCAGCACCAGAACGAAACGGTTCGACTCTTCCTTCCTATGACGAGCTGTCAAAAACTAGAACTTACTACCAGCTCACGTGTTTCCATCCTACTATGATGCCGGGTCCTTTAAACAGAGCATGAAAAAGCATTTCACTTAGCCGCCATACTTTATTGTCTGCATTCGCAGCAAGTGTGGTGGCCCCCACTCTTGATTACTCATGCTTTCCATCAGGTATCGTAGAGTTATTTTTGGAGGCTTAAGTATTAAATGAGGCCACGCACTGGAGAGGGTTCCTCAGTCACCCATAATGGTACGTGGATTTAAAATCGTATCAAATAGATAATTGTTATGTTTACGTATTATTGCGTAAATTTTGTATGACGTTTTCCAAGTAAGCGCATTTTACAAGTTAAGCCTCTATAGCTCCTGAATTAACAAAGTCACCAATCCGTTATAATTTTCCATTAAAGTTCATTATATGGACCACCACGAATTTTTCCAGATTTTTTGAGACAGCCGTTTAGCTTTATGAACGACCTGTTTTTTTACAAAAAAGTCCCCTTTAAAGTGGAATTTCTCGCAAACGGATACCTAAATAAAAAATCGTCCTAGAAACAATTTATTGTTTTTAAAAGACCTATCTAATGATATCCCACACGATGGGGTAGCCGCGAGAAAAATATCATCCCCACGTAATTACAACACAGATTCATGTAATGTTTCATCTTTCTAGCTCTTACCGTTTGGACGGTAAGTCGAGGACGTCCGTCCTCGACTTACCTGACAGACATGAAGAATCTATAAGGGTTCTGAGTCATAAACTTCGAAACCTTAAAAAAGGGTAAGCAGAAACGTTTTATGAAGAACACGTAGTCCGTGGCATTCGTAATTACTTAATATTAATTAAAGCGCTTTAGGAATTACAAGAGACAGAATAATTACAATTACACCTCAAACATAAAAAATATCTGACTTGTGTTTACTTAAACATTTCTTTTATATTAAAAATGTGTTCTTCTCCATCTAAATAAATTAAATAAAAGTATAACATTATCTTCGGCAATCTTCGTAAAACATCGGCACTGTTCGGGTTCCATCGTTCACCGTCCTGAACGCATTCCATTTTGAATTGAGAACGTTCATGAATCGCCATTTTTGTTGACGCTCGGTTTAACAGGCATGTTAGCCGGCAAAGGGTTGATTGAAAAATTTTCGCGCGTTCTACAAACGCTGTGGGGATTTTTAACCCGTCACATGTTTTGGATGATATGGAAATTATGCCTAAGCACTAAAATGACCTTTGTATTATACATACAGTAAAGTTTTTTTATCTGGTGACGAATTCATATTTAGATACTAACTTAAGAATTCTCGAATTTCAGTTACACATACATGGTACACCCATACAAAATTGTTTTAGCACCAGAATTGAAGCCATCCGACCATGACCGCCATGGAATTGGCCACCATGCTGCATTGCTTATCTCATAGTAAGGATGGTGACCCCTACTCCTGGATTCTACTCATGTTTTCCAGGAGGCAGAGTAAAGTCACTTTGGTAGGCTTAATTATAAATAAGAAAACCTATTTTGCCCAATGGGATGGCGATCTTCCATCAAAACCAGGTGAGGTTTTTTAACTTTATTTGATTGCCACTAAAAAAACTAAAATCATTGCTCACTTCTGCGAATTAAATATTAGTGTGCAATCTCCCTTAAACCGAAAGATTCCTTTAATACCATTTTCCGCCATGTTAAATTAGTTGAGTTAAAAAATAAAAATGACTTCCCCTCGTAGCGCAAGAATTTCAATATAATACCGCAGCAGACGGAACTATTTGAATAAAATCCCTTTCTTGCGGTAACGACAGTGTCTCGGCCATTATACGGAACCAACTCGTTCTGCGGAATACTAGAAAATTATGTTATTACTTTATACTGCACAATTTATTGAAAATTAGTTGCATAACTATCTTGTTGGCGCACTTTAATGTTTTGTGAATTATTTTTATCACGTTCACTTATGATTTTTTACACTTTGTAACATAATGAAAAAACTTTTTGTATTCTTTAATTTTTTTTTGCGGTTTCATTCTTTTTTTTCGAAGCCCGTCATAGTGAGGGAAAGAATTATTCTTCTTTCAAAATTATTGATATCTACCATTATGCTCAACGAATGACAACGAGTAGTGTTAACTAGTTGCAACCCGTGGTGACGGATGGCACGGATGTAAATAAATAAATATTTCGGACATTTTACACACAACGCCATCTAGTCCCCAAACTAAGTAGAGCTTGTATTATGGGTAACAAGACAACTGATATAAATAAATAAACATACTCTTTTTAGGGTTCCGTAGCCAAATGGCAAAAAACGGAACCCTTATAGATTCGTCATGTCTGTCTGTCTGTCCGTCCGTATGTCACAGCCACTTTTATCCGAAACCATAAGAACTATACTGTTGAAACTTGGTAAGTATATGTAATCTGTGAACCGCATTAAGATTTTCACATAAAAATATAAAAAAACAACACGTTTTGGGGGTCCCCATACTTGGAACTGAAACTCAAAAAAAAATTTTTCATCAAACCCATACGTGTGGGTATCTATGGATAGGTGTTCAAAAATGATGTCGAGCTTTCTACTTTCATTTTTTTCTAAACTGAATAGTTTGCGCGAGAGACACTTCCAAAGTGGAAAAATGTGTGTCCCCCTGTAACTTCTAAAATAAGAGAGTGATAAAACCAAAAAAAATATATGTTATACATTACTATGTAAACTACCACCGAAAATTGGTTTGAACGAGATCTAGTAAGTAGTTTTTTTTAATACGTCATAAATCGTAAACCGCAATTTACCTTTCTTTCAATCAATACACTTTATAAGAACTTATAAATGATGTTACTTGCTGCTACGGAACCCTTTATGGGCGAGTCCGACTCGCACTTGGCAGCTTTATTTGTAAATACATACATATTATACATCGAAAACACCCAAACTCTGCAACAAATATTTGTAGATCACACAAACATTTGGTCCGACCCGGGAATCGAACCCTAGACCTCTTGATCAGCAGTCGCATATGCTAACCACTAGATCAACGAGGCAGTTCATTTTGGTTTGGTGTCACTCCGCACTTTAGATACAGTCGGCCGCCTGTCGCCGCGCAGGCCATTCTGGTGGGTTGTCGCTTAGGGACTTCACACACTGGCGACGCGAACACGCGCGTAGGCGCGGGCAGCCAATCCCGAAGCTGCTACCCGCACGCGTTCAGTGTGTTGGACCTGGCGCGTTTTCTATACTAATCGATGTACTTGCATACAATATTAAAATCTGCCGCTCCGCGCTACGCGTCGTAGCGCGGTGCAGTGTGTGAATCGCCTTACGCACGATACGCGTCACGTTCGTCACCGCGTCGCTCTCGCACATTATTTAATTTTTTTATACTTTTCTATACCCACATATTCATGTAAAAGCTAAAGTTCTGTTTAGGAACTAATCTGTTCGTTTCATACGTAAATACATACGAAACGAACAGATATTTAGATGTGATATTATTTAAAACGTCATTTGTTGACAAAAGTACCTACAGTTATTTTTTCACTAAATTAAGTGCTAGAGAAAAAGTAGTTATTATACCTACATTAAAATTATTTTTGAAAGAAGACATGCCTGATCACGTCAGAACAGATAAGAGTGACATGATAGAAAGAGACGCAATTGTAGGTAAATATAATCGTTGGGGCTTCGGTGCTGTGCAATCAGAATTGAACTTAATGTAATGACACCAATTCTCCCTATTTCTTTAATTTACTTTTCGGAGTGAGTCTTCTGTACGGGTACTATTATGTATTCTGTGGTTGTACCATTACCACTATAACCGCGGGTAACACCGTGGGGTCAAGCTTAACCGAAATAAATACAGCCTAAGTTACTTCTTATGTCAGCAGATATCTGACAACGAAGCCAGTTCTATCAAAATCTGTTCACACGTTCCAGATATTATATTGGAAGAAGATACACACATACAGATAGACACATCAATTGTATTTATCTAATTTGTACATAGCATATATAGCGTTCATAGCCAAGTGGCTTTATGTGATTGGAAACAATAATCGAGGGTAAGCAACGACGGCGCGGTCAGTTCCTAGATGGGTGACCGTTTGTGGCATGATATATTATGAGCGTTTCCGTGATTCGGAATTCACGTTAAGCAGTCGGTCCCGGTTGTTATCATAAGATAACTGTCGTTAAGCCATCAGGCGGCTTTAAAACATCCAACAGCAAGATTACGTAGCCACAACGTGTCTTGCCAGTCCCCAACCAGCACTCGGGCAGGAGGAGACCTGAGCCCCAGCTGTGGGACATTATGGGTTGTTGATTGATTTGGAGATTCATAATATTAGTGCAAGAACTTTTAAACACTCGTAAGTTTTAATATCTTAATAACATGAGGAGTTATAACGAATTCGTTTGCATGAAGCGACGCCGCGACGTCCAAACAGCGTCACTTTATTCACATGCATTTCTCGCTCCATTTTGCAGTTTTACTTATGCAAATAAGTTTCGACAGCGGACGAAAACCAGCTGAAATGAAAGCGTTTGTTTTGCTCATTGCGAACGGAATGGAGCCGTGTTGGTTTGATATAATTTGGAGTCGTATAACAGTTTCGTAATAGTGCTAGTTTTTGTTTATTAGGGAGGTCTTAAGATACTTTATTTTTATAACAACAACGTCGCTTTCGCCGTTGGGCGAGTAAGCTATAACTAGTCTAAAAGAGTAGCCTAAGTTACTCCTTATATCATTAGTTATCTGCCACTGAAAATCACGTCAAAATCGATCTAGCAATATTTAAAGATTACGCGGAACGGATTGTCCGTGTGTTGACAGATTAAGAATACAGAGTGTCACCACCCCTATTTATCCCGCGGGTGTCGTAAAAGGCGACTAAGGGATAAACTACGCAAGACAACATCAATGCAAAGAGAAGGAAAACATGAAACCAACCCTATACCTACCCGTCTGGCCAGCGTGGTATAGTTAGGCTAAAACCTCCTTTCTAAGGAGAGGCCTATGTTCAGCAGTGGACTGTTGAAGGCTGTTGATGATGATGATGATGAACCGGAGCAAACGCCGTCATATGCATTTAATGAAAAGCTGTTAATTTAAAATTACAAATACACTCTTCAATATAATTTTATGTATGTATGTCGGTTTGGGTTATATACGGTAATAGTATATTTATTTATTTTACACCAGATTATTGTCTTTCTTTATAGGCTTTGGGTTGGTTTTTAGATGAATGGACTATTGTTTTGAGTCGGCCTGTCCGTACAGAAGGCGCGGCGGCGTACGGGCCTCTGCTATCGTGTTATTTTACCGGTATTAGTCAAGATTAACGCACCGAGGTAAATTTAAAATACTTTTACTAGTTCTTTAAAAAAAATTGTAAGTACAGTTAGACGAAACTCTTCGGAAGTAAAATCTTTGAGTTTCCAATTTGGTGACATAATTTTTTTAACACTAAGGCGACTCCATTCCTTTCTCTGTGTTTTGAAGGAAAACTTTTTGTAGACGAGCGCGCCCGCTCTAATGACGTCGGGTCACCGCTCCGAATATCGTATAATGGACTATTGTAGGGATCTCCTATGATAGATGTAGCCAAATCTGTAGATTTATTCAAAAGGAGATTATATTTCAACCTCTCATTATTTACGGAATCCGAGGACAAAAATATGTTACTGAAATTAATTGTTATTCTCATAATATTTTTATTTCAGAGATTTACAACATTTATTGAAAGCAACTTTAGCCCGAGGCTCCGCCTACGTACCGGTTATTGTGGTAAAAACAGCCTATGTCCTTTTTTCAAGCTTTATGCTACGTGTGTACCAAATTTTTCTAACCAATTCTATCATCAGCTATTTGCCCGTAAAAGTCCCGTCAAAATCGATAAAGTTGTTTCAGAGATTAGCCGGATGGACAGATAGACAGACTAAAATAAAAAAAAAAACTGTTTTGATGTTAGTACCGTAAGTACTTTTAAATGTATAAAACTGTGCATTTGATATGACAGATATTTTTATATTATTTATTTATAATGATGCCATTGTCAACTAAAATTATGTTCATAAAAATATACAGCTCACCTCTATGGTCCCACAAGAATATTTTAAAACATTTTACCAAAATTCCAAATGATACAACTCGAAAACGACAGCGAAGTGATTCTCTAAAGACTTTTTTATCCTTTTTAAAACAAAAAAATAACAACACCGTTCTTTCCCCCAAATAAAACATTAGCATTCGAAATCATTTTGAGCATTTTTAACAAAACGTTGCTGTTCATTCAAACACATTATGAAAGGGAATGAAATGGAGTCCCGAAAAGGAATTCAGTATTTGGAATAACTAGTAAAAAGTATAAGTGTTTGTATCTTGAAGCAAATGATTTGTAACTACCGGTGCAAAGAGAACGGCATTCGATATTCATTGTACGAGATGCATAAGGAATGCATTACAATGTTATCTGAAAGTCATTTCAACTTGTTCAAACGTGTTTCTCTGAACTGTTATCCATGTAACTTGAGTTCGATGAGACAGTTCCGAGAATATCGATAAACTAGATATTACAAATGTACAATCGGAAGCGCCATAATACATTCGAGGAAGTTTGAAAGTAGCGCCACAGGATGAAAAGTCAAGAAGTAATAGGTTATCTTGGTATGGACATGTTATGTGGAGGGATGAGGGAAATGTGGCAAAGAAAATGTTGGGTATGGGAATTGAAGGTTACATGGCAAGAGGTAGATCAAAGAAAAGGTGGATGGATTGTGTGAAAGAAGATATGAATAGAAAGGGAGTTAACAGTGAAATGATGAGTAATAGAGTAGAATGGAAGGATAAAACCTCAGAATACAGAAAGAACATGAAGCCGCGTTCCACTGAAATTGCAAGTTGCGAGTGTGTCCAAAAACAAAATAAACACCCCGCGCCCGCCTCACTTCCCACCCGCGTAATGTTGCTAACATAAGCATTATTGACCCGTTTGTGGGGTAAATGTTGAGAGTTTTTATATAATTTTTTTATTGGGTAAAGATGAGGTAAGATAATATAAAATCACTCTATACACGTATTAATATTTTCTTTCTAATCTCTATACCTGATAATGACACGGAAAAAGAAGGTCTTCAAATAAATTATTATTCGATTACTCAGAATGTCACACCAGCTTTTCTCTTATGTCTGCGAAGTATGTATCTGATGAGATATAATTATGTACCTTATTTGGCAAAGCTTCTTTCTTAAGTCTTTTTAAACCACATTTTGTCTCATAAATATATTTCTCCTCAAAATGCATCGAGCAAACTACACTTCGCTTAGAAGGTTTCCAAAACTCTTCAAGCCGTGCTCTTTGTACTATTTTCGTCCACTCCGTTTTCCTGCCTTCATCAGAAGGGAAGCTAAAATTTGATTTAATTATATTGTTAGATAAATACATTATTTCATACACACCCCCCTCCTTCCACCCTCACACAACACAATTTTTAGGGTTCCGTAGCCAAATGGCAAAAAATGGAACCCTTATAGATTCGTCAAGTCTGTCTGTCTGTCTGTCTGTCTGTCTGTCTGTCTGTCTGTCTGTCTGTCTGTCTGTCTGTCCGTCCGTATGTCACAGCCAATTATTTCCGAAACTATAAGAGCTATACTGTTGAAATTTGGTCAGTCGATGTATTCTGTGAACCGCATTAAGATTTTTAGATAAAAATAAAAAAAAAACAATACATTTTGGGGGTCCCCATACTTGGAACTGAAACTCAAATTTTTTTTTTCATCAAACCTATACGGGTATCTATGGATAGGTCTTCAAAAATGATGTTGAGGTTTCTAATATCATTTTTTTCTAAACTGAGTAGTTTGCGCGAGAGACACTTCCAAAGTGGAAAAATGTGTTCCCCCCCCCCCCTCTAACTTCTAAAATAAGAGAGTGATAAAACTAAAAAAAATATATGTTGTACATTACCATGTAAACTACCAACGAAAATTGGTTTGAACGAGATCTAGTGAGTAGTTTTTTTTTAATACGTCATAAATCGTAACACGCAATATACCTTTCATCCAATCAATACCCTAGTATAAAAACATCGATGAAAGTTACAACGAACTACAAGAACTTTTATATGATGGTACTTGCTGGTACGGAACCCTTCATGGGCGAGTCTGACTCGCACTTGGCCGCTTTTTTTTACGCTCGTTTAGAAATCCCAATAGAATAAAACAGTACCTATCATGAATGTTATGCAACTCTAACATTATTATAAACATACGGGTCGCATTGATAATCTTTCTTTTTTTAAAGTCGGTAATTTATTTTAAGTATTTAATAATTTACTAATATGTACAACCAATAAACGCCCTCTGTAAGCAATAATAAGAAGGGAAAATCAAAACTCCTAAATTGGCAACACTCGCAAGATGGACGCATAATTATCTATGACAATTATGAACTGAACAATTAATTCAGTAATTAAATAATACGATAACTGAATGGGCTACTAACACGTGAAATGTGATCACATCCTGCTTCTTTTTTAGGCCCGCTGCATTTTTACAGGTAGGAATGACACAAGACGGCACAATTAAAATAAATTGGACACCAGTAAAACACTTTACGCGATACGACGTTCACAGAGTGACTGATCGGTTGCGCGTCAAACTACTCTATTTAGGAGTAGTTTTTGATGCTTCAGTATTAGGCGCGTATGCGGCTTCTGGTTCTTTCTGTATTCTGAGGATAAAACATACTGCGCTGACCCTAAATAAAATTGGGATAAGGGCAGGCAGATGATGATGACAATCGGAAGCGCTAATAGCCTAGTCGCCTTAGGTGATTGGAAATAATCACCGACGGTAAGCAATGACGGCGCGGTCAGTATCTAGATGGGTGACCCTTTGTGGCATGATGTGTAATAAGTGTTTCTGTGATTCGGAGGTCACGTTAGGCAGTGGGTCCCGATTCTTATCATAACAGTCGTGAAGCTTACTAGGAGGCCTTCGGGCGGCTCGATCTACCGCCCAAACGGTTGGTGCTAGAAATATGAAACTTTGCATGAATGTGTGCTGTAATTACGTGGACAAAGTGATAATTTAATTTTATTGTTTTGAATTGAAATAAAAATTATTTTTATTTGGGGTACCTCCCCTACATGTAAATTGGGGAAGATTTGTGAGGTTTCCAAAACCATTTTTCGATTTAGGTATCCGTTTATGAGTTATTCAACTTGAAAGTGCATTTATTTCTAAAAACAGGGTGTCCTCTAAAAGCTAAACGGCTTGCTAGAAAAATCTGAACGAATTCATGATATTAGCCCATATATTGAACTTTCAAGAAAAACTATAGTGGTTTTGATAACTTTTTTATTTTTGGAGTTATAGGGGCCTAACTTGTAAATAACACTCACTTAGAAAACTTAGTACAAAAATAAAGAAATAATAAGTTAACATAACAATTGTCTATTGGACACGATTTTAAATCTACCTACCATTATGAGTGACTACGGAACCTTATTCTATGCGTGGCCTGACACGCACTTGGCCAATTTTAGACGTTATTATTAAGTAAATTAAGGTTAGAATTTTACTTATAACATGATCGACAAATAATTGTAACGTTAAATCATTAGTTCTATTTTAAAGATTTTATTGAACTAGTAAAATATGCGCTAAGAAAGTAAAATCGAACAACGGCTAAAATTAGGTCGTAATGAGAAACGTGCCGCATGAGTTAAAAAATACGGTTACACGTTTTTGTAATTTGTCTCGTGGAGTGCTTCGATAAAATTGAGAAACGTTGATGCTGTTCAATTCGGGAGGTATTGTCAAGCTTGATGTACTATATCCTATACAGTCTAATGGTTTCAGGAAAGGTATGCGAGTGCTATGCTTATGGTCTCGGTTTCGATTCCCGGGTTGGACCAAATGTTTGTGTGATCCACAAATATTTGTATCAGAATTTTGGTGTTTTCTATTTATAATATGTATATATTATATTAAACATAGATAACACCCAAACCATACAAAAAAGATATGTTTATGTATTTATATCAGTTGTCTAGTACCCATAATACAAGCTCTGCTTAGTTTGGGACTAGATGGCGTTGTATGTAAGATGTCTGAAATCTTAAAATCTTGAATATCCAGGCTTCAGCACATTAAGGCTTCTTTAACAACAATGATATTAAGGTCTCGCCGAAAACCAATATTAGTCACATTCCCTTCCGTTTTATTACCACCTTCTCTTTAGGATTAGGATTACCCAAACAGATTCAACACACTTATTTTGTCATAACGTCATTAGTCGCTTGGCTCTGTATAAAACCTAATGTACTTATAAAACAGAATATTTAATATTCTCTTCAAATTCTTCGACGACAAAAAGTAACTTTAATCTTCAATCATTATAATCTATTTGATTACAATTCTTCGGCTATCAGAATTCACACAGAGTCCCGTCAAGTTGGAAATCGAATAGCAAAGATCAGATAGTATCTCACGGAAATTCTTTTTCTCGTTCCAACTTGTCTTTTATTTGTTTTATCCGATGATAGGGGAAGAATTTTTTCTATCTGTTCAAATGGATTCTTCCTTTCTGAATTATTTTTTTCGATTTTGTTATTTCAAGTGTGTTGCTTCGGGTAACAGAAAGTTTTTGGAGCGCTGAGCAATTTTGTTGAGTACGATTACGGAGATTACAATGGAGCTGTATTTTAGTGATTAGTATCATTACATTTTTAGTATGTTGTGACATTTTTGTCAGAGTGTAATCTATATAAATGAATGAGAGACACTTTCTGTATGTAACATCAACGTTACTTACACTTTTATAATTTTTGTCGGTCAATCTGTATCTTTATTCCGTATAATCTCTGGAACAACTGGACCGACTTTGACGGGACTGACAGAAAGCTGATGATGATGACAGAAGACTTAGAAAGTAACTCAGGATATTTCTTAGACTAGTTTCTTTCCGTTGCGTTACTCGCGATTTACAAGAATAGCCGCGGGTATAACCGCAGGCCTCAGTTATTGAATGTAATTGTGATTGGGTTCTTGAGTGGAGACCGCGTCTTGGCAAACGTATTATAGAACGTCTACAGGTAAGGTAGAGTGATAATTTGTAAAAGACGGACATTCGAACTAAGTGGCGCACAATTGGAGAGGCCTATGTCCAACAGTGGACTGCGATAAGCTGATGATGAAGGTATGTAACGTGCTATTCTGCCTTTTATCAAAAATACATAATTTAAAAGGAAGTAACTTAAACTTTTAAAGATTCATAACTTTTAATGACAACTTTTTGAATAAATTGCTTGAAGAAACAAAATGAATGTCCATGAACTATAGTGTGCTAGAATCTTTTAATAAAAACTTCATAATAATGCTTCAAAAACAGTCTTAAATTACGTGTTCCACAAATTTTAATACAAAACTATTTAATTATTTTATTATTCTAGAAATTTCGTTAGTCATTACGTCATAGTATACTAGGCTGCCGCCATCCTCGCAAGAACCATTAGCTTGAACAAACAAGATTAATTAATACAATACTTGGCTTCTATTATTTTGCTAAGCTTAATATGAGAAACATGACGTAATAAGTGGAAGTTATTTATTTAATTACTTATTACACTCTTTGAAAGATTTACACATAGAGATACCCAACTTCAAGTCTGTCAGTAAATGTAAAAAAATGTTCTCTTGGAAATTTTTAATGATTTTAAGGCAGATATGAATAGACATATCCGTAACGTCCCACTGCTGGGCTCGGTGGGATCTCATCTCAGGAGAGGGTTAAGGCCATACGTCCCCACGCTGGCCGAATACGAGTTGGGGACTGACAAGACATGTTGTGGCTACGTAATCTTACCGTTGGATGTTTTTAAGCCATCCGACAGCCTCCACATAGGCTTCACGACTGCTATCTTATGATAACAACCGGGTTCTCCAAATCCCGGAATCACTCATAACATATCTTGCCACAAACGGTCGCCCATCTTGGTCTGACCGTGACCTCGTTGCTTACCCCCGGTTTTTGTTTCCAATAACCTAAGGCCACTCGGCTATGAGTACGTCTTATAAAACTTAAATGAAACTATATTATTTCAACATTTACTATACGAGAAAGACTTTATCAATAAATATTTGTGTAGGTTTATTAGCCAGTGAATGCAGCTCACATCCAAGAGTTGAATTTGAAAATCGTTCCGCTCGGACCCGAGAACTTTGTTTGAGTTCTGACTTTCTTAAAACCTAGTTTATTTGTGTACGGTCCGCATAAAACCACATTTCCCGTGGGTACTCCGCGGTTAGAAGATGCACCGTTTGAACTGATGTCTGAAAGTTTAAATTGTGTTTGAATTGTTATACCGTGAGTTAGCCAAGTCACTTTACCTATTTGAATGGTATAAAACTGTTGCATTAGGTTATTTTAGTTTTTAAAGAAAAAATGTAAGTAATCATAAAAATGTACTTGTTTTGACAGCTTCTTCTTAGCGTTTCCACGACAAACGTTACGTGTCGGATTTTTTTTTTAAGCCCAAAACGCGGCCATTTTAACAGGGTAGTCGGTAGCAGCGATCATGTCCCCCTGCGTGTCTGGGCACGGAGGGCCACAGCAAAATGGGATAGTTTTTCAATTACAGCACACAAACAGTTGAGATCATCACACTTCGGGAATCCCCACCTAAACAGGTCCTCTTTGCTTCGGCCTTCTTGGGTTCGAAGTCAATTTAAGGACCTCGAGATTGGCCACGGCAATTTTCGTTCAAGCAGTTAGCTCTCAGCTGGCATCACAAACGGGTTCTGCAAGGACACCCCCTCTCTCCAATGTTTGCACCTTGCTTGGGATGGGTCCAAAGTCTATGGGCCGACACTTTGTGTAAAACTGTTTCAAAATTCACATTATTCAAAATCAAAGCGGAGTTTGCAAGGATTACATAAGAACTTATTTCCTTAAAATCTTTACCGCACTTCATCGACAAATGTTTCTGCTTGGATTTACAAAAACTATCATCTATAATTTCTACTGAGTAAACACATATAGTTGTGTTTACTCAGTAGAAATTCTGAACCATCTAAAGATTGATATTAACGTCACCCAGTACTGTGCTATTTTTAATTTAGTCAAGAGAAGTAAGTGCTACTTCACTGTATGAATCGCAAAATAATACCTCCCATTCTGGAACATCGTTAGTTATTTAATATAAATGCATTTTTTTTATTATAGAAATCATTATTCATAGAAACAAGTTATACAATGCTCACGTATGTTATGTAGCAGCCCGGAGATTGGAAGTTTGGCGGTAATTCACGCCCGTCACTCGGAGAGCACGTAAAGCCGTCGGTCCCCGTTGTCATGAACATCTATGGCAATCGTTATTGGGAAGTTAGTGCCCTCAAACTTACTGACTAGTTTAACCTTCGAATTTCAGTTCTCCCTCCCGGAGGTCCAATGCTAGTCGCTCCGTGGAAAAAGAAAGAAGAAAACGTATATTTGTAACATCTGATATCTCACCATACATATGACGGCCAACTCAGGTATAGTACGCGCTTATTGGTCAAATGAAATTGTACGCTTCACTGGTTTCTGTTACACACCCTTCCCTTTACACGAAATTACTCCTGTGTATTGCATGACTGTGAGAGATAAGAATTAGATTAAAAATAAACTTGTTCAGTCAAGTTTACTTGAATGGTGTAAACTGTTATCTGTCTTCTATACATGCAATTCAGTATTTGCGTATTCCTGTCCACACTTAGCTCGGTCTGGGGTTATTTATATTTTATACTTTAACATCTTTCCACTCAGTGTTCAATAACAGTATAAATATGAAAATATTGTTAGAAAATCTTCTACATGCTTATCGAAGGTTCTTTGTATCTGAAACTATGATGAGAAAATGTTTGAAGATTATTTTATGATTGTTTAAAGATAAAGTGAGCATATTTTGTAAATTGCCTGTTAAACCGTTTCATTTAGTTTAGAGCAAATACAATTTTTGTCACAAAAATAAGGTTTTGAGTTTCAAGGCGACAGAGCGTCAGCCTGTGACTAGTGACTTTTAACAGGAGTTTGAAGATTTCTGCAAAGATGTACAATATATGTTTTAACGAGGAGTATATATACAAATAAAATGCCTCATGAACAACCCTCTCAAGAGAGGGTTAGTTAACCTCTAAAGAGAGGGTTAGCTGGTCAGGCACCAACCCGCTCTCGATCAGTGCGTATGGCCGAGTGCGGGTTGGTTCCTGGCACGTTGTGACCACATAATTTTGCCGTTGGATGTTTTTAACACCGGGACCGCCTGCTTAACGTGATCTCCGAATTACAGAAACGCTCAAAGAATATCACACCACAAACGGTCACCCATCTAATTACTAACCGCGCTGTCGTTACTTACCCCGGTGATTATATTTCCAATTGCTTAAAAATGCCTGAGTTCCGCAAATGACATAACATATTATAATACAGAAAGTTGTAGCTTAAATATCTTATGCTATTAGTATCTTTGAAAGTAAATCTAAGTATTGATATACTCAGCCATTGTATCCTGAGTTATGTTGCGATTTTTCCTCACATGG
Organism: Phragmatobia fuliginosa; assembly: GCA_932526445.1. Taxonomy (NCBI): domain Eukaryota; kingdom Metazoa; phylum Arthropoda; class Insecta; order Lepidoptera; family Erebidae; genus Phragmatobia; species Phragmatobia fuliginosa. The sequence goes on along the minus strand of OW052058.1, from coordinate 3,532,663 downwards.
TACTGTTGAACTAACTACGTAAATGGAACGTGATCAAACCTGCCCACAATTTATCATGCAAAAAGAGCTTTCTCTTGATTAAAAGCACACATGTGGAAAAGTACATAATGTTATATTCTTCAAACTACATTCGTTTTTAAATGGTTATCAACTAAGGTAACATATTTAATCTAGGTCATTGATTGTTTTAGATAGATTACAGAGGCTACGAGTGTCGAAAAATATAGAAGTTCATATTGAGAGTTAATGGATTCTTATAAATATGTTGTTTGTGAAATAAATATCCTTACTAATCATCTTCCTAGCCTTTATTCCCAATTTTATTTGCGGTCGGCTACTAGTTCAACCGGTTTTACCTGAATTTCAGTTTTTCCACGGAGCGACTGGCATCGGACCTCCGCAACCCTAAGGGAGAACTGAAATTTGAAGATTGAACTAGTTGTCAGTATATTTGAGGGCACTGACTTCCCAATAACGATTGCCATAGATGTTCATGACAACCGGGACCGACGGCTTTACGTGCTCTCCGAGGCACGACGTGAATCACCGCCAAACTTCCAAACTCCGGGCTGCTATTAGCAAGTTCCTAAGAAAAACCCAAAAGCACTTTTAGGCCCGACCCGGGATTTGAACCCGAGACCTCTTGATTAGCAGTCGCATACGCTAACCACTAGACCAACGAGGCAGTTATCCTTACTAATATTATAACTAATAAAACTAACTCTGTCTGTCTGTCGCGCTTTCACGCTAAAACTACTGAGACGATTAGAATAAAATTTTATCATTATAAGAGGATTTCGGCAAATTGCACCCCTAAGGGGGTAAAAGGCCAATCAAAGTTATACATCAGAATAACATGAAGCTGGTAAAATCTAGTATTGAGATAAAACTACCCAAGCAGACGAACTTATCTATCAGTTTCGCTTCTGGCTCCTACGTATGAAAGACATTTCGTCTGCTAATACTAAATTGCAATTTCAAGAGAAGCGCGCTCGGGTTTTCTTCGTACGATAAGATTCACTACGAGATAATCCTGTAACTGAGGTCGTCGTTCTTGTAATAGTGATTTATTATATCCTGTGACTCGAGCTGTTATATTATTTGTTCGATGTTCAATCTTCATTTCTATAATCTTATCATCATCGTCCTATTTGGGATCGGCTACTAGTCCAAGCGGTTTTACCTGAATTTCAGTTTTTCCACCGCCGCAACCTGAGAACTGAGAACTGGAATACTAAGATTGAACTAGTTGCCACTATATTTGAGGGCACTGATTTCCCAATAACGATTGCTATATATGTTCATGACAACCGGGACCGACGGCCTAACGTACTCTCCGAGGCACCGCTAAACTTCTAGACTTCGGGCTGTTATTAAGAATTTCCTGTAAGAAAAACACAACAACACATTTTTGACGCGACCTGGGATTTCAACCCGAGACCTCTTGTTTAGCAGTCGCATACGCTAACCAAAAAATGTTGTATTGTAGTTATCATGCATATAATTATGACTAACTAGCTACACCCCGCGGTGTTACCCGCGTATATCATTATGGTTGCTATGCAAGTGTGTTATGCATAGCAACCTGTGAAGTTTTGACAGGAGATAAACAGTGTTACATTTTTGCATCTACGATTTATGTATTTTTATAATCACGTAGGTTTCACCCGTGTATCTCGATTATTGCAGTAAAAAGTAGCTTTATATAAGCTATATTACTGTAAAGTTTCATCCAAATCCGTTTAGTAGTTTTTGCGTGAAAGAGGAACAAACATACATACATACATACATACTCACAAACTTTCGCGTTTATAATATTAGTAGGATTACGATGGACATCAGATTTTATATCTCTATTAACTGATCAAAATACGAACAAAGTGGCTTAATGATGTTTTTAGTAATTTGAAAAGTACTTGGCAAGAGATTTGCTTTCTTATTTTTGCATGTTTAGCAGAAGGTGTTACGCAGGCATAGTCAGGCGTTACTTCTAGTATAGGCATTGGCTTCGGTTACACTTGGTCACACGGTCGCTTTACTCAAAACGCTGACATCGCGCAACGCGACGATGACGACACCTGGGTGCAGCATACATGGGAACGGAAGAGCATTGTCACTTCTTGGTCGATCGCCGACTTAGATAGTCTCTTAGTAATAAGTTAGAATAAGTAATTGTAATTTTCATTTTAATTAAAGTTAATTTAAGTAAAAAGGTTTTTTTTGCAACCTCTGCTGCCACCTAACGTAATTGGCGCAGTCGGTAGGATCGTAGGCATTAGCTAGGGCTCAAAATCAACCCTCTGCGACGATCCAGAACCTACACGGGGTGCCTGCAGCGAGGTGAATCCAGACATCGATTCGGCAATAAAAATCTGCAATGCTGTAAGTACTTTGAATCTTTCAAGTCCTTACTATCCATATTCCTAAGCATTTAATTACCCGTTTTATCCTTGAAAATATATCTTATACAATTTTAGTATAATATAGTTTCAGTGTAATAGTTAACTGTAAATTCTTGTACGCATATTTTTACGTAGTATATTATATATTAGATTTTCAAAATTTTTCATCCAATAACTTCACGAGACCGCGATAGGTCTCCTAGGTTATCTAGTAGGAACCGTCTAACAGATAGTAATAGGCAATTGGAACAAACCAGGGCCCCAGCAGTGGACCTAGATACCATTTACAAGTCACTTAGGATAGTACCGGAGTTTGACGGAAATCCGCACGTGTTAAATCGATTTATTAAATTATGCGATGAAATAGTTCTCACATATTTTCAAACGACCGAAGGTAACGAGTTATCTAACTTAGCACTTATAAACGGCATACTGAACAAAGTAACTGGCTCCGCAGCCAGATTGATAAATTCTAATGGAATTCCAGACAACTGGAGTGGCATTCGCAACGCCTTAATAAATAATTTCGCTGACCATCGAGACGAGACAGCCTTGTACAACGATTTGTCATTGCAAACGCAAGGGTCTTCAACCCCTCAGGAATTTTTTGAACGTTGTCAAAATTTATTTAGCACAGTTATGACTTATGTAACACTGCACGAAACCGTGAGCACTACAATTCAGGCAAAGCGTGACCTTTACAAAAAACTTACTTTACAATGTTATTTGCGAGGTCTTAAAGACCCATTAGGCGCGAGAATACGTTGCATGCGTCCCGTATCTATGGAGAAAGCCTTAGAATTTGTACAAGAAGAGCTCAACACACTTTATATGCAACAGATTCATAACCCTCCATAGAATATATGGTAGAGTAAAGGTTTTAGATTTAGATATACGTGAATATTATGACATAATTCAGTTAGGCTCTTACTATGTCAAAAATAATATAGTTTTAGTTTTTAAATTTCCCGTCTTCTTACCTCAATCTTTTGATTTGTATAAGATATCCGTTGTTCCTAACAAATACCATGAAATCCTTACCCCAAACACCCAATTCCTCGCATTCCATTTGAAAGACTTCAAGTACATAGAGGCTGAATGCCCGAAGTCCACCAAAGGGTATCTATGCGAAGAGATACACAACATGTATAGCCGAAAATCTCAGGATTGTATCCAAGCCCTCATCACCCATCAAGAGAAAATTCCCGAATGCAACACAACCACTGTCTCATTGCGGAAACCAGCATATGAAAAACTTGATGACCGGCACTACTAGTAAAGACAAAGTTATCTTGTGGCCAGGATCTCTACAAAATTATTAAAGGCAGTTATCTTGTCGTAATACCACATAACTGTTATCTAGAAACAAATGAATTTAGAATTTCTAACACAAAAGATAGATTGAAGGGTCAAGCACTGAAACTTATGGACATACCTAAATTTGAAAATAAAAGCTCTATGACCATACCGCAGTTTACGCTCAACTCGATCAATTTGGACAACCTACATGAAACCAATAAGAAGATTTCTCAGCAGCCGCCCGCACAGTTGGCAACCACCAGCGACCGTAGTCTATATCATACCACTATACCGATATACGTATTACTATTAGGTGCATCCGCACTCATTAGTGGTTTGGCGTTTCGAAAATACTATTTAAAACGACAGGAGTCTAAGGCAAGGAAACTGAATGATAGCCAAATCAATCTACAAGCAGTGTACGCGATTCCAGTCACGAGAAGAATTGATCCTAATAATCTCCCAGCTCAGTTCACGACACCTGCCGTGAATAGTCGCTGTTGTACGGGGGGAGGTGTTACGCAGGCATAGTCAGGCGTTACTTCTAGTATAGGCATTGGCTTCGGTTACACTTGGTCACACGGTCGCTTTACTCAAAACGCTGACATCGCGCAACGCGACGATGACGACACCTGGGTGCAGCATACATGGGAACGGAAGAGCATTGTCACTTCTTGGTCGATCGCCGACTTAGATAGTCTCTTAGTAATAAGTTAGAATAAGTAATTGTAATTTTCATTTTAATTAAAGTTAATTTAAGTAAAAAGGTTTTTTTTGCAACCTCTGCTGCCACCTAACGTAACTAAGGCGTAAACAAAATATCCTTCAATAGTTTTAGCATTTCTGAAACAATTACATGGAGTTATCGTAGTTGGAAAACAGAACTAAAGATTTTTTATCACTTAATATCTATCATGTATAGTTTAGATAGGTATATGTATAAACTTTTCAGCGTTTATTTTTAAGTTATTGCATAGCTTTTATCGTAGGCTTTGAGCGCGGCGACCCAATCAACAAATTCCGTAACGAAAAAACCTAACACCCTGTGTTAAAAAGGATAGAGAATATGATTGTAACTGCAGTGCGACAAGGACAAGTAACGGGCGCCTGGCATGCGACATAGATTAATCAAATAGAAGGGATATCGTAGGCACAATACATAGTGTCTGTGCGTCATAGCTTAATAAAAAAAAATTTGCATAAGTTGATAAAAAAATGCTATGCAATAGCTTTACCGCGGCAGTCCCCGAGTGCCACACGACTTTTTTATTTTGTAATCCACCCTCAAATCAATAAACATACGTAAACTCAATAAAATGTGTGAGTAATAGAATATTCCGGCAGTGGAACCTCACCCTTTGTAGTTTAATCTAAGGTGTAAAGCTTTAGATATGTCTAGTGGGATTCCGACGGCTGTATACCAGTCAAGGTATTAAATTCCAACTCCATCGAAGTGTTACTGTAGTAGTGCCACACGCCGTTATGCCGACATGCGTTATTGGTGGTTATTCTGTTGTTACTTCCCTAAATTAAAATTTCTCTAAAATGATAAGGATTTCTATATAACAACTATTTTTAGTGTAAAATATTTAATTTTAGTCAATCTTTGACATTTAGAATGTCGTTTGGTAGGACCAAATAACACGATAGTGTATCCACATATTGTTGTTCTGAGTCTAGACGTTATTTGTGTCCCTTTCATGTATGTTTGTAAACTTCTCCGTAACACCGAATATGTAGTATTCCTAATGTGAAAATTGTCTTTTTAAAGAAAAAAGCTATATTCAACGTTTAACGCCAATAAAGTTAATGCCTTTAATAAGGCGGGAGTAACTATATTAATTTATAAAGAAACGCATATTACATATAGTTATACGTAATAGAAAAGGAAATCCACTAGCAATATTTTATGGGACTAATAGTACATACATAAAAAATCGATGCAAACTTTATCGATTCTATGAAAAAGTTATTAAACATAAATACTCATTAGAAAGAAAGCGAGAACAAGAACAATACAAAAGATTTATCACGTAGTAAACTCACGGTGATTTTAGTACGAATGGACCGGCTCGACCTGTCGGTATTACTTTTGCACAGAAGACTAATCTAAAATGCATTCGTGATGGTGAAATCGGTGGACCGCCATAGTGTGGATCACAATACTGCATTATCTCCTTTCGCAATGACATGGTTACCACTACTAAGCTTCTAATCATGGTGACCATAACGCAAAGCTGTCTCTTTGGCAGGCTCATAAAAAAAAGTCGTGTGGCACTCAGGGACTGCCGCGGTAAAGCTATTGCATAGCATTTTTATCAACTAATGCAATTATAATTATTTAAAATGGTAAAAAATGGAACCCTTATAGATTCGTCAAGTCTGTCTGTCTGTCCGTCCGTATGTCACAGCCAATTATTTTCAAAACTATAAGAGCTATAATGTTGAAATTTAGTCAGTCGATGTATTCTGTGAACCGCATTTAGAATTTTATATAAAAATAGAAAAAAAAAACAATACATTTTGGGGGATACATACCACGCTTTACATACATACCATACATATCATACCATACCATACTTGGAACTGAAACTTAAAAATTGTTTTTTCATCAAACCTATACGTGTCATACGGGTATCTATGGATAGGTGTTCAAAAATAATGTTGAGGTTTCTATTATCATTTTTTTCTAAACTGAATAGTTTGCGCGAGAGACACATCCAAAGTGGAAAAATATGTCCACCCCCCTCTAACTTCTAAACTAAGAGAGTGATAAAACTAATAAAAATATATGTTGTCTCTCTATCCTTTTTTAGGGTGTTAGGTTTTATCGTTACGTAATTTCTTGATTCAGTCGCCGCGTTCAAAGCCAAGCTATACAATAGGAGAAAATAAATTACATAAAACAGTCCTAATAAGTACATTTCTGCAAACAGAACATAAGAATATTCTATCTGAGTCGTACGTTTCAAAGGGTCTGGGAATTCTTGTCCAATATATTCTTTATCTCTCTAATTTATTGGAAAGGATAACCATTAATGTGTAGGATTTGGAGATGTTTACTGATATAGATATTTACTGGATAGTCTATTAGCATTAAATAATCTAAATATTAAATTAATACGTGGAGCAATTTGTACAACTCATTACGAAAATTTTGTGGACGGAGGAGTATGAAATTTCGCACACTTTTAGTTTATGTGTGTGTAGTGGAGGGGTGAAGGAAGCTATTAGTTTTTTAAATATACATAAAAAATAATAAATCATATTATATTTATATCATATATTTTATTTTTATTTATATTTATATCAATAACTAAACCTTATCAAACCACTACTTTGTGTTTGATAAACACGGACATAGATACTCTTTTGTCAAATTAACATTGTGGCATAGTCTTTGCGAAATCCGTCACTGTGGAACTTGTAGTCTTTGACAATAGAACTTTATTAATGCTGCCACTTATAATTTAAATTAATAATAATCAAATTTCAAACACTTGGCAACCACTAGTATCATTAAATACGTAGTGTTTATATTTACATAGAACAGAACTATAATATGAAGGTATAGTATTAATCGTTTTCGGAAAGAGCTAGTACTATATCCCCATCGACTTATGGTATTAGTTGATGACTGGAATCACTTTATGGTGTTTTATTTCATATGTGTATATTGCATTAATTTGTTAAATAAAATCCTATAAATATAGAGTTTCAAAGACCATGACGTGATTGAGAAAGCGATGTTCTTGATTGGTGAAGTTTAATAACTTTTTAGTACTTACCTTTTAATTAACAGGTAAAGGGTCAACTACCCAATTATTAGCATGTAGTATTTTAAGTAGAATCTGTTAAAGTTAAATTGAGTGTGGTAATTATATGACTTTGTAAGAGAAGATAATAGAAAAAAGTAACATTAGAATAGTTGCTTTGCGGTAATTTATACCGAAACAGGGTCCGTGCCCGTGACGTGGGACATTATGGGTAGTTGATGAGTCAATCAAGATAGTTCCTACATAAGGCGATAAAATGACTATTCAATTTCGAGTTCTAATTTTACAATAATAGTTTGGCAGCAAAATAACAAATTTTTGACTTACATCAGAAATGTTTTGAAGTAAATTTGTTTGTTGAACAACATATTTGAAATAATTTCGGTATGGAAATACTTAATGCCAAAGATGTTCCATTTTTCTATGTTATTCTCACTCCAGGCGCATCCAGTACGAACTAGTATTGATAATTATTCAACACAGCTTGGAAAAACGTAGCAACGGAATCTCAATCGACCGCTATCGCAGCATTTTCTTAAAGCACATGAATGTTATAATCATATTAATATTTAATAAATTCAGCGGGAAAGCATTTATTTTTTATTTTTTTGCTCTTATACTGATCTTATTATTATTATTCTTAATGTTGACAATGGTTATAATTGTGGGGTTTCATATGAAGTCAGAGCTTACTGGTAAGGAGTTCCAACTATAACTCCGGTCATCAGTAGTATCCATCTCATACTTCCGAAAATCGTCTTCTATCGTGGCTTAAAGCGCTCCGTGTTGCGTTTTCGAAACATGTCAACATCGCGGTCTCCATGCTAACATTATGTTAGCTCCATCAGAGTAGTAGGAGACGTTTTTGTTATAATCACCGTGTAGTGTGGACATAAAATTCGTTACTATTTCAAAACGAAATTTATAACACTCTCAGTATAGCACTGCTTTATGAACTTCGAAGCAATGTAGATACATTGAAAAATATTTACATTACCTTATTATTGTACAAGTCTTCGCTAATATACGTCTGTGGCGCATCTCGTAAGACTGTACGTCGAAGCCGCGATGCTCTCATAAATATTAAAGCGTTCATCTCCCATATTTACATGAAAAAGGTAAGCAAAATGTAACTTGCATTTGAGTTTTATGTATTTACTTTTAGCAAAATTATTTTTATATGAAACTAAGTTCGAACACTCTTTTACTTGCGGTATAACTTTTGGAAAATAATTTCCTCGATTCTCGTGAAAGTACTTTTTTACTAAAGGACGAGTTAAAAAAACAGATCCATCTGTATTCATTAAAAGAAGTTATAAAAAAAATTCAAATGTCAGAAAAAGGACTATTTCGGATAATTTGATTTATTTAATGCTAGCTAAAAGTTGAGTGTCAGAAAAAAAGGTACTTAATTAATATGATTCCAAAAATTCGTCCTGACAGTTAGATTAGATAAAAGTTTAGTCAACTGTAAGTAATTATAAGTTTGGCTAAATTGAGTTTTTATATGAAAGAGATGAGTTTACATATATCCTAATGGCTATCAAATTCGGGTATAATCAATCATCAACAACCTTTAACAGTCCACTGCTGGACATAGGCCTCTCCTTGAAAAGGAGGTATTGGCCTACTATACCACACTGGCCAGACGGGTTGGTATAGGGTTGGTTTCTAGTTTTCCTTCTCTTTACATCGATGTTGGCTTGTGTAGTTTATCCCTTAGTCGCCTTTTACGACACCCATGGAATGAATAGGGGCGTCGACACTTTGTATTCTTAATCCGTAACCACACGGACAATTCAATTCGGGTATGCTTACACATTTTGACGAACAAACGAACATGATTGAGTAGTACAGTGTAGCGATACCTATTTCTAGTAGTAGGTAGTAAAGCCAACTTGATTTTAGCAAGAGGATCCTTCTCGATCTGGGCGGTACTACCCTCTCACAAAAGACCATCCTAAAATGACAGCATTCATGCTGTTGTGTTTCGTTGGTGAGTGCAAAACCGGACGCCTAATGATTCAGAAGCATCCCAATGGGTCACCATGCCATGCATTGTTTGCGTTCCATCAGGCAGAGAAAAGTCCTTTGACAAGCTCACAGATTTTAAATAAATATTCCAGTTATGAAGTACAGGTTTTCTTTAATTTTATTCAGTTTACTAAGTTTTCTGATTTAAATAGTTTCAATATCGAAGCTATGAAAAATGTAAGCTGTCAGTACAACAGATTTGCATCAAGGAAAATCTTCACCGTGACAACGCATTTAAAAAGTAAAACTGATATGCAGGCGACATTTTGAAAATTTCAATCTCCAACGATCGTCCAAAAGCAGTCAGTTAATACGTTACTAATTCTAAAGCCGCATTGGATGAGGGAGTATGAAACATTTACCTTTTTTTTGAAACAGGTTTTTCTTATAGTAAGAGTGGGAAGTGTTTGCAAAGCAAGCTAAGCTGTCTAAGGAATTAGGAGTAAGTATTCAGGGATGCTGAACGAGAACTCTTTGATGTGCCGCAAACTGTTGTTTATGAACTAGTTATGAAGTTACTGTGACAAGGAAGAAGATTAGCAGGTAGTGAGCTGTTTATTACCATGTAAGAATTGTGTGAATTATGCGAATATGGTTCTGGCACACTTAGGCAAATAATATTTTTTTAAGAATACATTAAACTTTTAAAATAAGTCATTACTTTGAAGTCGAAGCTTTGAAAGCTTTCTGTTTATAATAAAATAGATTTCGATATTCGTAAAGTTTTTTATTGTTCTTAACTTTTGTGTACTAGCTTTATTCCAACAACAAATAAAAAAACAGTAGGTAAACAATAATCTAAAGCCTAAGAAAGGTCATAGTCAAGTTTTTACCGCGATAACCGATATAATAAGGCGAAAGCTAGTAAAATATATTGGCTTTACGTACTTTTATGTGATTGAATGAATTTTATCTTTCTTCACACCACAATCTAATTCGTTAATTAAACTCGGTTAAACGTCCATCTAATTTGAATAAGCCTGATAGATATTCCAAATACGTATTGTGATAGGAATTTAATAAAACTAATGATGTAGTGATAGGTTCTTTAGAGATTTTATTTATTTCTGTGTCGCGTGGGACTTTACAAATATACATAAAACGGACACAAAAAACACCCAGACTCAAAACAACAATTTGTGAATCACACAAATTGTTGTCCCACGTGGGATTTGAGCTACGACACTTGGCGAAGTAGAAAACGGCGTTGCGAACTCTAAATAATAATATAATAATAAATATTTCGGACATTTTACACAACAACTGATATAAATACAAAAACATACTTTTTTTTTCGTAAATGCATACATATACATAGCACCCAAACTCCAAAACAAATATTTGCGGATCACACAAACATTTGGACCAACCCGGGAATCGAACCCGAGACCTCTTGATCAGCAGTCGCATACAATAACTACTAAACCAATGAGGCAGTCAAGTTCACTATTCACTAGGCCAACCGTGCAGCCAAACGTAGTACGTATTAACACGTAATAAAAGCCTTTGCATTTATATGGTCGTCTCTGCATACCTAGTGTTACAGTACACCAGTTGACTTAGCGCCATTGATTATTCGTCTCGGACCCAAGACTCACAGTCTAACTTGAAACGATTGGCTAATGGAGATAAGAACGTATTTGCAATTGGTGGTAACTGGAATTGATGTATGAATACCAAATAGCTGTACAGATTGCTGAAGCTCACCTAGTTCTAAGCGAAGTTTGTGAAAGTTTGCATTAGATGTAAATTGCTGATCATTATTAGTAGTACAACTGCCTTTTGCGATTTAGTGCAAGACACTCTGATTGATTTGAGACTTCTCGCACCCAAATTCTGCCAATCGTTACACAAAATCATGAAAAGTTAATATATAATTTTCAAAGATTCTGACTGCTGTACCCGGGCTCATAACTTATATTATTACAATACAAATATCAAGTATATTATGGAATCGCTTGCTGTCAAATTATAAATTTGATTGTCAAATTATTTGCCAAACTACATATTGAAAATATAGCCCTCCGCCGCGTTTCTCTGTTTGTCTGATCGCGATATAATCAAAAACCACTGCATCGATTCAAATGAAATTTTGTATCCAAATAGTCTAAAGCCTGAGAAAAGATTTCTTCTTACTACGAAAACCAACATAGAAATAATTTTTGTAAATAACATTTACATTTTAAAGATAAATTTGATGCATTTATTTTAGAAAAACCCATCATGCTCATTATACAATGATTTTTAGTTTAAATTATATAATTAACATTCCCTCGCTATATACACTAAACACTTCACCGAAATCCTTAGTAATGTATTTATATATATTTTCTTAACCGTCAAGATAAAAATATAATCACTGTTAATATTTTCGGCATTTGTTTTGGATGTTTCTTCATGACATCTTGTAAAGCTGTAACTTTTTAAAATTATCCACTATTTTCGTACTACTATTGTCACTATATTTAGATGTAGGACTATTAATGAGGGGTTAATTTACTAATGTATTGTCAAGATATAACCAAGTTATGATTTTATCACCTAGAGTATTTTGAAAAATTTATATAATTGATCCTAAGCCTGATAAATTTTGACAATCTTTAACAAGAGTGAGAGTCAGTATTTTATTAATAAAACTAGATTGAGACGTGAAGCCTGCTCTAACAATAACTGACACCATCAGAATAAAGGCAGAGTCGACAGCAACAATCCTCTCCGCAAACAACTAAATTCCAGAACGGATGGTGACACCGACACAAACAGGCAAAACAAATACAAACAAATGTGCCTTGTCCTAAATGTTGGGAACGTTGACAGTTTGTGGGGAGATCAATATACCTTTTGTGCCTTTCATTGAATCAGATGATGCAAGTACTAATATCAAGTTTTGTATTTACTTTTATGAGGTTGTATAGCCACGCTGATTTCAGCACGAATGGGCCGGATCGACCGGCGCAGTACTACCCTCACACAGAAGACCATCTTAAGAATGACAGCATTCTTGCGGTCGTATTTCGTTGGTGAGTGTGTGACTGGAGGCCCAATCATTCTGTATCATTCATGTATTATCATTCTCCCAGCCTCCGGAGGCTGGAAGAATGATGCATATTATCTGACCAGGCCACCATGCTGCATTGCCTACCCTCACAATGAGGATGGTGGACACTACCCCTGCTATGTTTATGCCATGCTTTCCATCAAGAAAAGTAGAGTCACTTTGATATGGTTACATTTATACAAAAAATAAGGAGTACAGTGCAGAAGAATTTTCTTAGGGCATAGATACAAAACAAGTACAACATGTCACTGAAAAATAAGTGCCTATTATAGGTAAGTCAGTATAAAATGCTAAGATTCTGAGTGTTATTGACACTTATTTATATAGTTTAGATGCCTAAATGAATCTTCTCAGCCTAATGGAAAACATGAACAGATTCCAAGTTCACGTTCAAGTCACAAGTTGGTGATCACCATCCTCATAGTGAATGCGGACAATGCAGCATTCTAATCCACACTATGGCGGCCTAATGAGATGCTTTTACACGACCGCAAGTCAAATCAAACCATTTTATTTCAAATAAACCATACAACGGCACTTTTGAAACGTCAAATAGTCAGTCAGTAGTCAGTCGTGCACCTAATTGTCTGTTCCAATTCGTAGATCCTATGGAGAAGAATAGACAAGAAACTCCATGGACACTCTTCTCCAACATTGTTTTATTTTTTTTTATTTTTTTTATTTTATTTTTTTTATTGGTTTACCAACAATTGTTTACACAGTACAAAAACAAGTAAATTACATAAAAACAGAAAAGCAATATTATAACAATTACTTATAGGTAAACTCTGCATGCAAATAAAGAGTTGTATCGTACATAACAATAATTTAGTTGTACAAAAGTTCAATAACATTTTCTCAGTAATCGTTAAAAAGAAAAAAAAAAGAGAGTGAACAGTTTTAGTTTTTACAATTTTTGGTTACATTTATAAAACAAGCTGAGTTCCACAGTATTACTCGTGGTTATAGTTGTTGTAAATCGCGAGTAGTCTAAAAAAAATGCCTTAATTATTTCTCATGTCATCAGCTTTTTGCAACAAATCACATCACCTATGAAAATTTCAACTGTCTATCACTGTTCATGAGATACAGCACTATTGCATACTGACAGAAGAGTCTTATTAATAGGTAGAAAATAGTAGTTACCTTCCTTACACGTACAAGAAATAAGAAAGTATTATTCATCGTAATTAATATACAAATGAAGTGTCACTACATAAAGCCCTATTCACGCACTCGCTCATATATCTTGAGGACTTAACATTCGTCTTCCGAAGCCCTTGTTTAATCATACAAGGTAATTTTGAAGCTCGCGTCACGCGTCTCGCCGTTCATTCATTTGCGAATTTTGTGAAGAAAAATTACTTAGTTTACAAACTTATTTTTAGGCATTTTTTGAGGTCAACTGAGAAAAGATATTCCATTATAATTTTGTACTCATAGGATTCGCGTTAACTAAGTCAAATATAAGTGATATTTAGATGGACAGTTTATAAAAAATATTGCCACATTTCTATAAGATTTGGAGGGTCTAAGATGTACAGAAGAAAAAATTTTAAAAGACGGTAGACGGTAACCGTAATTAAGGTAGTTTGCTGACACAACTTTGTTCTAACGAGAAATTAGGTTTAAAAGGTAAGTTCTTAATTGCTCGATAGGCTGAAATTGTTTACTTTGATGTATATTCTAATATAATATTAATTTTAAATTGATACTTTAAAATTTTCCAGTAAAATTATCATCTTGGAAGGCCCATTTTGTTAACCAGAGTTATGGCAGACATTCAGAAAAAATAGTTCTTTTGTTTTTGTTAATCGACAAATCGACTAACTAAGTTAACTTTTAGATTTATTTTGTTGGGCAGTTTTTAAAAGTATTGCCACATTTCTATAAGATTTGGAGGATCTAAGATGTACAGAAGAAAAGTCAAAGACCAATATTTTGCTCTCCTTAGTCACAAAAACGTATCAGTTTTAGATATTACAATATTAAAAGACGGTAGACGGTAACCGTAAATAAGGTAGTTTGCTGACACAACTTTTATCTAACGAGAAATTAGGTTTGAAAGGTAAGTTCTTAATTGCTCGATAGGCTGAAATTGTTTACTTTGATGTATATTTTAATATTATATAAATTTTAAATTGATACTTTAAAATTTTCCAGTAAAATTATTATCTTGGAAGGCCCATATTGTTGACCAGAGTTATTATTATTATTATTATTTAATACACAAGCAGCTTAAAGCTGATGCGTGTATCATTACACTTGTGTTTTTAAATGTTCGTCAAGTCTGTTTTTGAAAATGTTTACATTTGGGGCACTAACCACGGGTTCTGGTAAAGAGTTCCACATTCGCACCACACGGTTTGGTAAGAAATGGTTTCGGGGATTGCTAGCGCACCGAAGTTTGTTAAGCTTCATGGAGTGACCTCTCAATTGTGTAAGCGGCACCTTAATTAATAATGATTTGTTGATTCATGTGATTGTATAAAACAGCTATGACTTATTTTCATTTAACATTTTATTAATTTTAATGACCTTTATCGATATTGATTAATATCAGTATCGATATTAATAAATATCGATACCTTTATTTTTGTTAGTGTTGCAACATTGTAAAAGTGACTTGAGAGTTCGTGCCTGGATAGCGAGGCATTATACTGTAATATTCGGCGCCGTCAACTAGTCAGTAGATACAGATTGTAATAATAAATCAGCGAATATTGAAGTAATCCTGTAGTTTTTCTGAGTTGAAGACCTTGATCTTACAATTGAGTGTTCGTGTTCATTGTGAACATGGATTCAATATCTCTCACGTTATAATGATGGTTGAGGATTTTGTAGGTTGCTATAAGGTCTCCTCTGATTCTTCTCTGTTCTAGTGTTGGTAGATTGAGTTCTAGCAGACGTTCTTCATAGGACATGTTTTTCAAAGAGAAGACTATTTTGGTTGCCTTTTTTGTACCCTTTCCAACATCACAATATTTTTTTTTAAATATGGATTCCATATTTGAAAGGCGAATTCCAGCAAGTGTCTAATGTACGTTAAATAGATGCTGAGAAATAATTCTTTATTGATAACATAGAATGCCTTTCTAATTAAATACAACAATGAGTTTGCCTTCTTTGTTATCATTGTAATATGCTCATCCCACTTCAGGTTATATGTTATGATAACTCCGAGGTCTCTTTGGGAGTCCACTGGTTCTAATGGCACAGAATTAATTGTGTACTTGTGTTTAGGATTGTTATGGCAGACATTCAGAAAAAATAGTTCTTTTGTTTTTGTTAATCGATTAATAGCCATGGCAGGCAGGCATGGTCGGATGTTTAATACTCAAATAACAATAATGTACATGTGCCTTGCGAGGATATCACACAAAGGTGGTTGTAGTATATTATTTAAGCCTATCAAAGGGACTCTACTCTGCCTGATGGAAAGCATGAGTACAATCCAAAGGTATAAGCTATCACCCTCATTGTGAGTACATACAATGTAGCATGGTACCTGTAGTTCCGAAAACCACGAATTACTTTGGCAAACGAACAAGAAGATATATAGTGCTGTATCTGTTAAATGAGTTGCCCGCGTATTTGTTAAAGGGAGTAGACACAAAATCTCAATAAGGCAACTCGAGGGACATTATTTGTCGTTGTGTCCGTGATTGACCACTGGTGTCTCCTATCTCTTTTATTTTTATTTTTATGTTGTTTTGGTTTTCATAATAATGATTTTGATTTAATGTAATATCTTTTTGTGAACCCTGTTAATATGGGGTTTTTTTCATATCATTGCTGTGAGAACTTCTGCCGACAAACTGTTATACAGTTTGGCAGACTTTATAATTGAGTGTCAATTAAATAAAAAAAAAAAAAAAAAAAACACCCAGTATGGCAGCTTAGTCTCCGGAGACCGGGCGAATGATGCAGAATGATTAAGCCTCTGGTTTTACACTCACCAACGAAAGACGACAACACGAATTCTGTCACTTTCGGTTGGTCTTCTGTGTGAGGGTAGTATTACCCGGGTCGAGAAGGCCCATCGTGCTGAAATCACCGTTTCTTTACTACCTATAGAAATAATACCTATAGAATATATTTCTATTCTCGTAGGTTTTCTTAAAGACTACGTCATTGCTTAGGGCGGCTTTATATTGGAAAACCAATACAAATAAACGTAGGCCGTATTATACTATTTGTTCGCGTGTCGTCCTCATATCTCTGCAGGTGTAGTCATTGGTTCGAGTGTACCCGGAAATCTTCACACCTGGTCGTATATTGACACACAAAATAAAATTGTACACTTGCTGCCTAACGCCTATCGTATTGCATTATGGATATTTGGGATCGGCTACTAGTTCAACCGGTTTTCTCTGAATATCAGTTTTCCACGGAGCGACTGGCATCGGACCTCCGCAACCCTAAGGGAGAACTGAAATTCGGAGATAGAACTAGTTGTCAGTTAATTCGAGGGCACTGACTTCCCAATAACGTTTACCATATATGTTCATGACAACCGGGACCGACGGCTTTACGTGCTATCCGATAAACAGGCGTGAATCACCGCCAAACTTCCGAACAACCCGGGCTGCTATTAAGAATTATCTAAGAAAAACCCAAAAACACTTTGCCCGGAATTCGGACCCAAGACCTCTTGATTTGCAGTCGCATACGCTATTCACTAGACCAACGAGGCAGTACAATTGTCATATAATAATAATAATATCTTGTGACACAGCTTAAACAGAAAGTAATTAATTCCCAAACTAAGTATAGCTTCAGGCGTATTACCGATTGATGGCAAAGCCTTATATATCGTAATCCATATTGATATAGATCTTACACGTCCGCAAAGCTTATAGAAAACCCAAACAATGTTCTTTTCTCGTATTTTCTTAAATCAAATAACTACCTCAGTGGCGCAGTTTTAACGTATGCGACTGATGTGCTTAAGGTCTTGGGTTCCATTACCGGATCGGATCAAATTTTTGTGTAATCCACAAATACAACAAACTGCCTTGTTTGTCTAGTGGTTAGCGTATGCGGCTGCTGATCAAGAGGTCTCGGGTTCGATTCCCGGGTCGGACCAAATGTTTGTGTGATCCATAAATATTTGTATCGGAGTCTGGGTGTTTTCTATGTATAAAGTATGTATTTACAAAAAAAACTATGTTTATGTATTTAAATCAGTTGTTTAGTACCCATAATACAAGCTCTGCTTAGTTTGGGACTAGATGACGTTGTGTGTAAGACGTAAGCTTGTCACAAGTTGATTTCTCAATCCTATTACCTAAATGTTTACACAAATGGTTTCGATTTCTACAACTCAATACACTGATGTTAATAAAAACATAACCGACATTAATATTTATACATCGTTTGATAGTTACATCGTTCGCTTCACACATTGTTTATTCAAAAACTTTGATGATTATGTTGTGAAATTGAATTTTCCGACAGGGCTGGGTCATGCGTAAATATTTCTGAGATATACGACGATCAAGGATAGCTTACAAGATTTTATAACCGGAGAATAAAAGGAAGAAATTAAAAAGGTTTTTTAGTAGCAGCAAATCAAAGTTATTTGAGCACTGATTTTAGGTCTTAACTTTCATAAGGATTTAAAATCAAATACAAAGAAAAAAATTAATATAACCATGGTCCACACATACATTAAAACAATAGAAACAAAAACAGGTGTACATCACTAGGATCTGCATTGAATGCGTGGACCAGAATAGGTTGCCATAAAAAGCTCTGATTTTCCCTGTAAATGACAACACAATTGTGCGCACAGCCGAAATAATGATAGGAAAATAATTACAAAAACATAAATAATATAGTATTGACATCAAAAATTCGTAAAATTACATCAACGACGACACAATAAGTTCAGAGATAAAGACAAAAACAACTTATAGTGTCAGAGACATAAGTTAAATAGGGGTTAAATCTGTAGAGGAGACGGGTGTCGTGTTCCTCCAACACAAAGGGAGGATCCTCCGACCAGGCGAGGTGATCATGCCTGGCGGGCCACTGCCCAACAGTTGATGTTGGGATGTTGTATATATGCTAATCGGCGCGAGAATATTACTTTCGCGATGCAGGATTAGTAGTTACTCCGTATAGATCGTTACGTGTTTTCTCCGTAGTTCAATGTTCCTTCGGTAGATGGCGCTGTTGTATGTTTTTGCTTGCGCTGAATGTGGAAGTCGCCACATCACTCCCCTCCAAGACCGGAGGTCGATATAATGAGACAGCTGTCTGTGCTCTGTTGTGGAGCTTGCCAGTGCCAGGAGTGAGCAGTTCCAGTGAGTCGGAACTGAGTGCCGCTGTTCCAGTGAGTCGGAACTGTATGCCGCTAGTCCCAGTGAGTCGGGGCTGAAGTCCGCTGATCCCAGTGAGTCGGAATCGCTTGCGGTGCGCGGTGCTGCGGTGAAGTCCCCAGTGAGTCGGGGCGGTTGCTGCGTAGTGGCTGGCTGCTGCGTAGACGGGAGAGAGATGCTCTTCTTACGTGGACCGTAGGTGCAGTGTGCTGTGCCTAGACGCTGTTGAGGCCGTAGGGGTAACCAGCCTGGAGCGGTCGCGTCCTGCGTGTGGTGTCCCTGTGGAGGCCGAAGTTGCTGGCTGGCTGAGGTGGGAGTGAACAAGATGGCGCTGCTGATCTGCTTTCTTAAAGGCTGCTTCCAATCACGTCGGGGTCACCACTGTGGAGGAACGGGAATCGTGTTCCTCCAACACAAAGGGAGGATCCTCCGACCAGGCGAGGTGATCATGCCTGGTGGGCCACTGCCCAACAGTTGATGTTGGGATGTTGTATATATGCTAATCGGCGCGAGAATATTACTTTCGCGATGCAGGATTAGTAGTTACTCCGTATAGATCGTTACGTGTTTTCTCCGTAGTTCAATGTTCCTTCGGTAGATGGCGCTGTTGTATGTTTTTGCTTGCGCTGAATGTGGAAGTCGCCACAAATCAAATGAAACCATTGATCTTAATTATCATATCTATCATCATCTTTTTCCTAGATCTATAGGTCGATGAAATGAGTTTCTGTGTTGTACCTACAATATAAAAAACTGCTGATCAAATTTAGGTTCACGTAAACTAAGCCTAAAGGCAGAAGCTGGTCCCAGTTTACTTATAATATTTAATTCCACGTTCTTACCGTGACATCCATTTCTTGTTAATAAATAATTTCATACCGTCGTTGGCTTAAAAAATATGTAAAAGAATTTCCAACAAGGTTTTCATACTTTCAAAAGTGTTCGTACCTTAATTAGCAAGTAGAAGGCATCACAAATATTTTAAGTATTCTTGATACTCATATTTTATTATTAAGTATACTTTTAAAGGTAAAGGACTGAAGAGAAATATAATTGGAAGCCGAACAAAAAGGGAGATGTTTGGTAATTTGAGTGATGTTGAATGAACTGAGGGCTATAATTAAAAGAGACAAACCAGCATTAAAATTTATAGAATGAAGTTAATGAAATGATAAATGTCTATTTTTGTAATGGTTACAATATAATGAATCCTCTAATTCAATGGCAATGGCGCAGTGCGACTGCTTTGCTTGAGGTCTTGGGTTGGATTCCCGGGTCGGACCAAATGTTTGTGTGTTCCGCAACTTTTCGTTTTCTGAATATAATATGTATGTACTTACAAAAAAACGTATGTCTATGTATTTATATCAGTTGTCTACTACCCGTAATGTGCGTAGTTTGGTGTTGTGTGTAAGATGTCCGAAATATAAAAAAATAATTTAATAAAATGGCTGCTAGTTATGTGCACTTACTGTTAAATATACATATATATAATTGACAAGTGTGGGATCAATTGATTGTTATAATAATAAAAGTGTCGTACATATGACCTGTACGTAGACTTTTTACTCGCCTGTTTTTTTATTTTTTTTTATTTTGTACACGCATTATCTTGACTAAGCTACAAGGAGATTACATGTATAAAGGTGAGCTTAACAGAAATCTGAGTTTTTTCCCGCGAACCTTTATGATGAATAGGGGATAGATTGGAACGTAAAGGTAAAGTCATGTATACTAACATTAAGTAGAAAAAAGAGTAAATATCTAGTCCGAAAATTATGTACATTCATTTTTATAGCAATACACACACACATACATACATATGCACATTACACACATATAATTATAGTTTGCTGATAAACACGCTTAAATTTTTCATAACATATATTGTACATTTCTGTACTACTGTGATATTTTTCCAATAGTAGTACAAATATGATTTTGAGAGAGAGAGAAAGAGAGAGAGACAGAAGAGTTTGTTTGCTTGAAACTGGCTATACGTGCTAATCACAGGTAATATGGGTTCGATTTAAAAAAATATTTTATTGTTACATAGCCCATCATCACGATACGACCAAAAGTAGTATAGTATCAATTAAAATATTTAAAAACGCAATTGGGGCAAATTTTATATCTTGAAAACATTCAACGCGTGCGCAGCGTAAACAGTCCCTCTAGCGAAGTTGCAAACGTTTTTCATTTTCTATTCTTTTCTCGATTCTCATGTTTCACGTCAGTCACGTGATCAAAATAAAATATTAGCCAATGAAACAAGAGAAATAAGAAATAGTGTAGAAAATGGAAAACGAAAATCTTTTGCAACTTGGTAGGTTAGTTTATTATATTTCAATTACTAGTCTCCTTAGGACCCTATCCGAAGCGGCTTTTATGTTCGGCAGTGGACTATTTGGGATAGTGCACTGATAGTCTTTTGATCTTATATACAGAGTTGGACAGATGTGAAGTGCTGTTATCATATGTATTTTGTTGCGTGAGTCAGCTATTGCGTTACCAACTAAGTGATGTAGTGACACTTTGTATTATATAGATAGTAATTAAATAAATCAATATTTTGAACACCACAGACACACAACGTTATCTAGTCCCAAACTAAGCAGAGCTTGTACTATGGGTACTAGGCAACTGATATAAATAAATATACTTTTATAATATAACACTAAAATGTTTGGTAATCTGTATGACTGTAAGTCCCAGTACTACGAAGTATCCTGCTTATTGGTTCGTATTTGTCACTCCAATAAGTCGGTGCGTGTAAATAAAAAATATTTTTGTAATCCCGAAACGAACCCAAATCCTTTATACAAACATAGTAATGTAAAGAAAACATTCGTCTTCCTCAGAGTCCTGACTTCATAATACGTATCAAATAACACGAAATAGTATAGACCGAGACTAGCATTTTATCATCATCATCATCATCATCAGCCTATCGCAGTCCACTGCTGGACATAGGCCTCTCCCATTGCACACCACTGTGATCGATTTTGGGCTTCTAGCATTTTATATCTATTAAAAATATTTTGAATGTCTCGCGACATATGAGATTTTTTAGAGCTTATTTTTGTTAATAAATGCTAGTAGGCTTCTTGTGAATAATAAATAAAATATAAATATATTTCGGCTATGCTCGGCGTTTCTTGTCGAGCATAGCTGACGAGGGAAAAGGGATCGTCTAAGAAACGAGGTTTTTCGGCAGAGAACTAAAGTTATCTACATAGCCCACAGGATTAGAAAGCTGAAGTTATAATGGGCTGGCTGGCTGGCTGGCAGGACCGACAAACGTGTAAACGTGTTCTTGAGTGAAGACCGCGTCTCGGCAAACGTAGTGTAGGACGTTTACAAGTCAGGTGGAGCGATGATTTGCTCAAGACGGGCTGACAGGAGCTGGATGCGAGTAGCCGAGGATCGAGATAAGTGGCGTGCCATTGGAGACGCCTATGTCCAGCAGTGGACTGCGATAGGCTGATAATGATGATGATGAAATCTATTAGAGATGTCTTATACACAATCTCATCTAGTCTCAAATTAAGCAGAGCTTATGTATTATGGGTACTAAACAACTGATATCAATACATTTCATACATAGAAAACATATAAACCCCGAAACAAATATTTGCGGATCATACATTTGGTCCGACTCAGGAATCGAACAAGAGATTTCAAGCTCAGCAGTAGCATACGCTACCATCGCGCCACTAAATGATAAAACTATAATGAGAATCACATTGTCAGGTTCTATTTTTTTAATATAACGTGTATTTAAAAAAGTTTGCATTTTTTCTTTTCAGTCATGCCAAACATATGATGGTCTATCTATCTAGGTAGGTAGGTATCTTAAGACAAATGCAAAAGTTTGACACGAACCCAATTCTTACATCTTTGTAAGATTACACGAATGTGAGTAGAAGTATCTAAAATCTAAAATTGCCAACTCACAAATTGATTACGCACCGCACCGAGTCGAAACTTCGTCCAATTTAAATCTCGTCCTGACGAAGCGGATATATAGAATTTTCCACTCAGGGGTACATGTCAAATGTCTTTGTGATGTTTCAAGTTTTAGCTTCCTCCCGCTCCCCGCCACCCGAGCTCTCTCTCTGCCAAGAATGATAAATGACATCGGCTAATGAGAGTCCACAAAAGTTGCCGAATTATTTCAATGATGACGCTAAATTAAATTGAGTTTGTTTATGTAGTATGTCGTTGGATATATTACTTTGTCGAGATATGTTGTCTAGTATGTTATTTGGTATTATTCGTTGCGGACTACTTATGACTGCCATGAAAATTGGTGTACAAAATCTAGCCTACATAGATACGATTACATGTACTTTTGAGTTTGAATTGACATGATTTAAAACGTGAATTATTTTAGGATTCTGTATCAACTCTAGTCTAGTCTCCAACATGGGGTTTTTACTTGAAGTCAACGGTTTTGTCTTTGAACCTTGAGATAAACATTTGATCTCATTCAAATATAATTACAAAAAAACGGTTGTCTGTAAAGTCGGTTTACTGTCTATAGTTGAACGTGATGGACAACGTCATAAGAAAATACTGATTGTGGCTCTTTGTCGCTCGTTCCGCGCTCTCGCTTGCACTTCAAGCCTTAAATGGAACGCCATAGAGTGAGGTAACGCCGCATGAGTCACGTTTTTTCGTGCGTGCAGCCGGATCCATCGAATTATAAGACGTTGTCACGTCAATAAGGGCAGAAATATGTTTTTTTCTCACTTCATACACATACACTGATCATACTTGCACTTCCTAACTTTCCTAAAATAGATATAACAAAAAACAACAATGATAGTATAATAACTCAAATAAACTAACAAATAATTTGAGAGAATTGTATTTCAAAACTGTAAAAATTGTTCTTCCGTATCCCTATTAAGTTTTTAACCGAGCGGGAGCGTCGAGTTCCGATCCCGTGACGTCACATCCGGAACCTAGCAACTGCGAGACTTTTGTTGAAAATTGCAAAATGCATGTAAATAATAAAACTTTTCAGAAAATGAATGGCGTAACTTTTTTTGTTTGCTTTATGAATTCCGAAATAAAACTCGTAGTTATTGTATGCAGATATATGTATATTTTTCTTTTCTTATTTTATTGTGTGTAAGATGTTCTAAAATATCTAAATATTCTATGCTGTAGAACGTGAAACTGTAAGATTAAAATAAGATTAAATTTATTAGTACTTATGTAAATTCTAAATTGCTCTCGGAGTCAATCAATCAGAATTTCAACTTTCCACTGCTATACAAGGTTCTTCCCAAGTATCATACCAGTACTGGGTTTGGGCTGTCTGTATGCATCCTTTGCCAGCCACTTAAAAAATTAATTATATTACAATGTTATTCCAAATGTCGTTGGAAAATCGTCCAATTGTCGTTGGAAATACTTAATTCTTGGATACTAATAGTGTAATTTCACTCACACGCACAACACAAATCTTTAAAAATCTTAGTACCTGTAATTTCTTTGGTATTTTCAAACGTTTTCAAAACAGAATCGATTATTTTTGAATAAAGTTGAACGTTTAGTGACTACGACAGAGTTTATGTAAATTATGCAAATATTTATGGATCTTTGAGCAACTTATATTCCTGGAGTATTCGGTTCGACGAAGTTTTCCTCAATTTAAAATGAATATGTGCCATCGTATTAAATCCGCATAAACTCTTATATGATTAGAATATGTTTTGAACTTAATTAAAGTTAGAGGTAAATTTTCATCGATAGAGTCAAAAGTAATGAACTGTATATGTGTATGATGAGATTTCAATTCGAAATCCAAAAAAAAATTCAAGTGCAAATTCATGATAAAATGAAATTTAGACGTAATATTCGAAAGATAAGAAAAACCTAAAAAGATACAATTTAAAACAGAACAAATAGTAACATTAAATGACCAACCAAATATGTACATAAAAACGCGGTTGTATAAAGAAACGTTTAGTTTAGAAATGAATTAACAGTTTGCATACGGTTTCGGTGCCACTTGTACCCACCTATTCTTTTATTTGTGTGTTTTGCTTGGGAAGTACAATCAGTAGTTATATAGCAAGGTTGTATACATCGCCATAAAAAAGAGGAGAAAGAAATGAATTTAACCTAGAAAGAATATAAATCCTGCTGCTGCTTCAGGGGAAACTCTAAAACTTTGAAAATACTTACAATTAGCTGGTAATTTATATTTTTGAAACGTTTTGGAGTAAAAACACTAGGTTCATGGCATCCAAACGCTCGTGACATTTATAAACAATCAGCTAAGCAACTGGTCGACGCTTCTCGTAACCAAAAGGCTGGCCTTTTCCTGGAACAGATAATTAGCATTGCTATTCAACATGGCAATGCGACCAGTCTTTTGGGAACCTTACCAGTAAGCGATGATGCGGGGCGGGGGAATATTTTGACGCTTATATGTAAATATTGTAAAGATTCTATAAGTTAATATTGTAAATAGTCAGAAAGTAAATATTAAGCAAAAAATACATTCCGTCTTTTTAACTTTTACAAACAGTATCATTACAAACGTTTTTGTTTCTAACTATTATTATTAATTTACTTTGAAAAGAAGACTACTTTTGACATTGGGTTATCTTAGGTATAGGTATGTAATAGGTAGCAGAGACACGCTGATTTCAGCACGAATGGGCCGGCCCAGGCCAGTACAACCCTCACACAAAAGACCATCCTAATAATGACAGCATTCTTGCTGTCGTATTTTGTTGGTGAGTGTGAAACCGGAGGCCCAATTAGTCTGCATCATTCTCCCGGCCTCTGGAAGCCGGCCGCCCGAACATCTAACCAGGCCGCTATGGTATGAGTCACTTTGCTGCATTGCTGGCCCTCACAATGAGGATGGTGATACCTACTCCTGAATTCTACTCATGTTTTCCATCAGGCAGAATAGAGTGACTTTAGTAGGCTTTAACATAAAAAAAACTTTATATGCATGCCATCCAAAATTCTGTTTCGTGTTGCCTATTTCTTTATCAGGGTTACCTATGATCTTAGATTGCGATAAGGTTTATCGGCTCGAATGAGGCGACAATGCTGACTATAAAAGCCACACTTGGTCCAAATACTCGTAAAAACTAGCCGTAAGTTGACGCTTTACTCCACAAATGTAGCTAAATAATGGAAGCCTTGATGCTACTAGGGTTGTCGCCATTTTCTTGATGTATAAGGTATTGTTTAGTCACTGAACTCCATCTTAACATCTGTGGCGTGGTTAGAAGATTAAAAATTAGAAAGCAATCTCTATGTTGTAAGACTTATTACTAAACTTAGTACTAATTAAACTTTTTAATTTTTAATTTTTTTAGGTTTATAGGAGCCTAAAATTGAGCATAAAATACTATAAGAGTTTGTGCATGTTGAAACAATGAGTAAAAAGCGAAGAGTAAAGGAGATTATAGACGAGTGAGTGGAGGGAAGAGTAGGTGTGGCTAGAGTTTGATATTAAAGCCCCTGTATTGAAAATGTGTGTAGTCTATGTCACTACCACGATTATGATAATAATAATGATAATGAATTCATTGAAGCCTCAAATGTCAAAATCCTACCAGCCGTTTGGGCTGTAGGGTGTGCCGAACAAATGGACACACATACATACGCTCGAAAATATTACCCTCCTTCTGACGCAGTCGGGTAAAAAAGATTTTCGATTAATGTGCATTAAAGTCTCGATGAATGTTAAACAAGTGCTAGCTATATCAGGTAAACTAACTTTAGCAGCAATAAAATGAAGAAACACTTTATAAATAAATCGCTCAATAAAGACTATCTATATAAATAAAACAACATGGAAAAATGTGTAAAACTATATTTTATACAAATTATATTATCACTTTCTGATTTCATAATAACTGTTTTATAACAATAAATTTGATAACCCTGTCGTTGTACTTTCTAGAACAACAAAGGCAATAGAGTTGACTGTATGACATTGTCTAGTATTTTATGCGTTAAAGCTGGTTACGAGACTTGTATACCTACTAAGGGATCTACGTTCGGTAAAAGATAGTTTTTCAAAGATAAAAGGAGTAAAGTAAAAGATATCGTTAAAAATTTAAAAGAAAATGTAACTTAATTTATAATATTTAAGAAACTTTAAACATAAATCAAATCTGATGTTAAAAATATTAATGAAAAAACTTCCAATCATCAAATCACTGACGGAGCCAAATAAGAGAATTTCTGTCCGCTTTTGAATGAAAATTATAATATTTATTCTACCATTAATATACTTTATTAGATATTACATCTAAAATACTCTATTAAATACTTTGATTCCCATCTATGTCAACGAGTGCTTGCCGGTGTGAGTGACATATTATATGTATACGTCGTTTTTGAAAGAACTGAATCTCAAAGCTTTCAGGCGCTTTGCTAAGTGCGGGAATATCACAGCCTAGCTCTGTAATATCAGGGGGGTGTCACTCCGCAGTTTAGGTATAGTCGGCCGGCTGCCTGCCGAGTCAAACACGCCGGTCGAACAGACATCGTCAGAATAGTTAAGAGTTACACGATAGAAAGAGACGCAATTGTAGGTAAATATAATCGTAGTGATTCGGCGCTGTGCGATCTGAATTGAACTTATACTCTGTCCATTCCTTTATTATCTTTTTGACAGTTCAACAAATTTCGAAATTAGTGACGCCCTCACACGTCACCGATTCGATTTGAAATCAAAATCAATCGATATAAATTTCTTCAAGTCAGTATTGTAAATTAATAAAATGTGCACTATTATGATATGTAATTGACCCAGAACAAAGAAAACTTCCAAACACAGTCACTTGAAGGACGGTTTAGTAAGTATTATGTGATTTTTCAAATATACTTTCTCATAACTCTGGATTTAAACGTTATTAACCACGCGTCTCAAAGTTAAATTTTACTAACACGTGCATAGTTACATTTTAAGTCAGTGGTCCAATAATAAATTAATTAATGCACAGAGTTATTGTTTTTTGTTCTAAGTTTGAAGTTAAGTTCCAAAATTTCGACCTAATTCCTTGCAAATAATCAATCTTGAAGTCATACTATTTTAATTTCCTTTTTATTTTATTGAATTTACAGAAACAACACTTACATGAAGTCAAATTATTTTGATCATAATAATATGATAGATTATTTTAATCGTTTAATCGATTTATCGTATTTGAAGAACTGTTTTACATGTTGTTTTTAGCTATGCACACTGCCCACTTCCCTACCCGTCTATAAAGTACGACATTACTGTAGTACATTATTACGAAAAAAATACCGGTAATTTATAGGCGTGACCTGTCAAAAAGATATTAAACGAATGGACAAGGTATAATCTTTTGACACCGAGGGTATCTATAACTTTAATTTACTTTTCGGAGTGAGTCTTCTGTACTGGTACTATTATGTATTCTGTGGTAATATTATTGAAGATAAAACGTATACATATTTCCACGAACTCTCAGATGCTATCGTAAGTGGTACTTAAATTTATCACAAATCCTTACATTTGAATAATCCTATGAACTACATTTGCTGAGGGCATAATCAGGTTTAGTTATTTAACTTAGATGTTCTGTCTAGATAACTCCAAATGCAGTTCCAATCTAATTAGTAGCTGTTAATTGCCTGATCAGATTTGCCCGATTGCCGCAGAGTAATCTGTGTATCGATAGTCCCATGAGGATCAAGAATGATACCTCTATTCAACTTGCATATACTGTGTTAATTACAACCTGCTACAAAACGGTACAGTCTATAAACGTTTTAATTTAGTAAATTCACGTTTTTATGTGAAGCGGCTGTAAAAGCTAAAGCATCCAAATACAGGGGTCTAGGCTCCGAATATGATTTTGTCCCATTCGGTGTCGAGACCCTTGGGCCGTGGGGTCCTAAATAGCAAAAAGATTGGTCGACATCACAGGAGACCGAAGAGCTGGCAGTTACCTAGGTCAAAAAAATTAGTCTAGTTATTCAAAGGGGGAACGCTGCCAATATCTTCGGAACCATGCCTAAAGGGTCTCGTTTTAATGATATATTTTAGTTGTAATACTATATTTTATTAAGGTTTTGAGTTTTAGGTTCATTGTTTTAGTTATAAGTATAACCAACATTATATTTAGTAAATTTAGAAAATAACGAGAAGTTCATATATTTTCATTTTCAATATAATTTGAGCTACTTTTATTGATATATAAAAAATATTCTAAATATCATAGAAGAGAAAACTAATAGGAAGGAAACTGCAGGTACTGTGTACTATGGTTGTAGAAAGAAAGCTTGACTATAAAAGTCCGATCGTGTATGTCAATAAAAATTTTTCAAGGATAACCTGGAATTTATAAACTTTTAAGGGTAAAAGTCTGAATTGTTATATGAAAATGATATATTTTGGATTTTCATCGTTATTCACTTTGCACATTAAAGAAATTGCCTCAGAAGCGATATAAACGTTGGAATAATTAATATGTCACAAGAACATTGCTATTGAATCATGTAGGCTAGGTTAGTTATAAACGGTATGTTTATCAAATCAAATCAAATCATTTATTCTGCAATTAGGATACATGAACACTTTTGCAAGTTAAACTTTTTTTTGAGCAGATGAGTTCGGCCTTTCCTAACTGGACCAGCCCTGAGAAGAAAGGACGAAACAAACTCAGGGATCACAGTCTCTTTTAAAGCCCAGACAATAATATTCTTAAGTGCAAAAGCCTTTATTTCAGTATAAAAGCGATAATTACAATTTGAGTCACAACTATAATAATTAAAGATAATAATTTAAAAAATGTAAACAATAGCAACAATTCAAGATAAATTTGTTAAATCTGTAATTTACATTACAGATTCACTATAAATTATCGTCATATCAACATAAATTTGAACATTCAAAATAAACAGCATGTGCAGAATGGGCAGCTCAATCCCAGGCGGTTTTATCATCAATATATTCTGCTATGGTATAATACCCCTTTGAGAACAACTTAGATTTAATGGTATTCTTAAATTTCCGTAATGGCAAATTCCTAATATCAATAGGTAGTTTATTGTAAAAGCGTGTCCATTGTCCCATGAACGAGTTGCCTATTCTGTGGAAACGAGTGACGTGAACACAAAGATTATGTCTGTTTCTGGTATTTACCGAATGGACATCACTGAGTTTAGGAAACTTTGCTAAATTTCTTTGAACATTAATTAAATTTTCGTATATATATTGTGAAGATACAGTCAGAATATTTATCTAATTAAATTTGGAGTAAATAAATGGCTCGTACGGCACGTTTTTGTAAGACAAATGTAGCATTAATATCTGCACAGTTACCCCAGAGTAGGATACCGTAAGTCATTATGCTATGAAAGTAACTGAAGTAAACTATTCTATTTGTATCAACATCAGTTGAATGTCGAATCTTTTTTATAGCAAAAGCCGCTGTGCTTCGCTTCTTCTATCGCATCTTCATATTATCCCTGAGTTTAAGCCGGTTTCCATGTTAAGAAGCATCTTACTTGGCTGCCATAATGTAAACCTTTCTGCATTGTCAGCATACACGATACGCGATCCCGCGCCTTGTATTCTACTTACGTTCAGAGACAGAGTCGCTTAGGTAGGTTTAGGCTAAGTACACACGAAGCGTTTTTCTCCCGTGCCCGCTGCGGTCGTGGAACTGCGGTTTTTTTTTCTATACACACGAAACCGGTTATTTGCGCGGTTACGCGGCCGTCGCGGATGCGATCTTCGCCCGCCACGTTTGCGGGCAATGATCGCAAGACAGGCGGTTGCAAGATGCGGTAATGTTCAGTTGAGGTTCAGACCGCCATGGACACACACCAGAAACGAGCTGTTGCATTATATTTACTTCATAGAAGAATAATAAAAAGAAAGACCAGAAGGTTTTGGGTGCATCCACTAATTCAAGATAGAGATCGTACCCGCCAAGCGAACGAAGAGCGCGCGGCCGCAACCCGCCGAGGGCGCGGGCGACCGCGACCCGCGCGGTTCTACAGGTTGCCCGCCGGTGCAGCGGGAGCCGCAAACAACCGCGCACGCCGCGGGCGTAAAACGCGTCGTGTGTTGTGCTTTGTTTTTTTTCATACAAATCTGCATTCTACGGAAGCTGCGGGCCCGCAACCGCAGCGGGCACGGGAGAAAAACGTTTCGTGTGTACTTAGCCTTATAAATAAAAAGTGACTATCTATACTAGTGATTTCATAAATATTTTTATAACTAGCTTTCGCCCGCGGCTCTGCCCGCGTGTATGTCGGTTATCGTGGTAAAAAGTAGCCTATGTCCTTTCCCTAGTTCAGTTCTATCTTCATGCCAAATTTCATCAGAATCGGTTCAGTGGTTTAGGAGTGAAAGCGTAGCAGACAGACAGACAGAGTTACTTTCGCATTTATAATATTATTAGTAGGGATTAATTCTTGTATCTATATTATTAAATATCAAAATATTTCTTTAGGTTAACCAAGCTTATGTTATAACAAAGTCATATACTCCATGATTAAATATACCTAAGAAAATTTCATTTAAGATAAATCGTCGACTAGAAAATTGTGAGCCAAAAATTCAAGATAACCTCCCAAGTCACCTCTACGTGGAATTTTAATTAAAAGTCGTTTGATCTTTGAAACTATACCAAGATAAAGTAAGAATACGTTTATGACATACACGTGTGAAGGGTATTAACGTATGAATAAAAATTTGAAGATAAAATTTGAAGACATTTTGGTTCGCTAATCATCCATTACTCACAAGCTTTTATCTATGAAAACAAATTATCTTTAAAGTTTATTTACGAAGTTTATCTAGGGTGAATTCCTTTGACAGAATTTCATTAATTTGGAATACTTATTGCTTGAAAATTATATTTCGACGATGTCATACATTTTACAGACAGCGGTCTCATTTCAAACTAGGTAAAACAAATATACTCGGGAAAACATATAAAATCTACCCGGGAATCGGACCCGAGACCTCAATAACACTACTTATACCAGGGGGGTGTCACTCCGCAGTTTAGGTATAGTCGGCCGGCTGCCTGCCGGGTCAGACACGCCGGTCGAACAGACATCGTTAGAACAGTTAAGAGTTACACGATAGAAAGAGACGCAATTGTAGGTAAATATAATCGTAGTGATTCGGCGCCGTGCGATCTGAATTGAACTTAATCTTTTGACACCGAGGGTATTTATAACTTTAATTTACTTTTCGGAGTGAGTCTTCTGTACTGGTACTATTATGTATTCTGTGCTTATACGTCAAGGTACGTCGGAATTCCAGGAACATTATATTCGAGGGTACTACTAGTTTCTCGGCTTATACTCTCCAAAGCGGCTTGCTGTTCTAGTCGAGTTGAGTTTGACATAGTCATGAACTGATGGTATCCCGGGGATTTAGAAAATTCGATTACAAAAAAAAGATTAAAAAACACCCCTACATTTGTGAAAACATATCTCATTATTCCAGTTCAATATCCAATAATATCTTACTAGCAGAATACCTACTGGGATCACTACTTATTAAATTGAATTCTATTATTGAAGCAACGATTACTGCAAAGGTTTTATTCCAAATCTTCGTATAATTTATGCCAAGTATAATTGAAGTAACGCGCCAATTCTCTTTGTAACTTTTCTTATTAGTCTTTGGTATTTGAAATTGGGAATATAGTATTTGAACTGTCTTTGTATATAGAAATAAGAAAATCTCATTAAGGGCAGAATTATTTTAGATTAGCGTATATAAATTCATATTCCATTCATCCCGTGGGTGTCGTAAAAGGCGACAAACTACACAAGATAATATCAGTGAGAAGGAAAACTTGAAAAGACCTTATAGCGACTTGTCTGGCCAGCGTGACATAGTAGGCCAAAACCTTCTTTCTAAGGAGAGGCCTATGTTCAGCAGGACTGTTAATGGCCTTAGGTGATTCTAAACAATCACTGAATAAGTAACGACTGCGCGGTCATAGCTAGACGGGTGACCTTTTGTGGCATAACATGTTATGAGCGTTTCCGTGATCTCCAGTTACGTTAACGAGTCGGTCTCAAGCCTTCGGGTTACTTGAAAACATCGAACGGCAAGATTACGTAGCTACAACGTGTCTTGCCAGTCCCAAAACGCAATCGACCAGGGTGGGGACGGCCTTAACCCTCTCCTGAGAGTAGACCCGTGTCCCATAACGGGGCACGGGCCTTTACGGACGTTATTGGTTGTTGATGAAGGCTGATGGAGAGAATAGTTACTCCCTGGTTAAGACTCTTCTTTCTTTGGCTCTTCTTTCTACCTTGAAAACTTGACTTTGCTCTTGAGTTCTTTGTATTCATAGGCTACCGCAGTCACTTAACAGTGGATTTCACGTGTGTTGGTTTGCTCCCTACATCGTAGAAAATACCAATAACCTGCTTCAAATATCAGCATCGGATTAATTTAAGTATTAATAGAAGCTCGGTTTTTCAATTTCAATGAACGGATATTACACAAAATATTTTTATCCAAAAATTAATTAAGAAACTGACTTTTATTCATGAATATAATATCTAGTCTTTATAACCTGGGATGATAGAAACCAGTATTTTAAAATTGGTATTCATATTAAAAAACTCATACCTATCCATGTTTGACCCACTTCAAAAATTGAGGTTTACAATTCGTCGTAATCTTTTTTTTTATGTATGTTCAGCGATAACTTCGTCGTTTATAAACCGGTTTAAATATTCTTTTTACATTGGTTTTGGCATAGCACAGGTGGTCCTGTCGTCACCATGTCGGGATTTCGTGATGGGATCCCAAGGAAATCGAGGGAACTCCTCAAATACCACAACTGTCGCGACTTGAGTACTCGTAATAATTTTTCTTTGAAGTCGGTTTTTTTTGTTAAATTACGTAGTAGGAATTAGTGTTTAGTTTTAGATTATCTACTTTACTTATTATCAACTTACAATCTGATGTTCAAATTTTTATAGCAATAGAAATAGAGAGTATAATAACAACTTATTTACTCTACAAAATTTAATTTTGTTCCAAGTTCTACATCAAAATATTCTAAAATTATCCAAGTCGTGAAAGCTCTTAGTATAATTTATACAATTATATAAAATTGAGGTATTTGTATGTAATATAAAAGAAACAGATTTTTACTAAATGTATAGAAAAGTATATACGATACCTACATCGAAAAAGCAGTTGTATAATCTTGGTCTAAAAAGATTATTTAGTACCAAATTTCTCACTAGATGTCGCTGATCAATAAAATTAACTCGCGATATGGTTTCGATACACATTAAATGCCATGAGTTATTTCTATCTGCTGTTTGTTTGTTCCGGGTAATCTCTGGAACGGTTGGACGATTTGGACGGGATATTCACTGGCAGAAAGCTGATGACCGAAGGAGTAACTTAAGCTAAATTATTAAGACTAGCTTCGGTCCGTGGCCTTACTCGCGATTTACAACGATAAAAGTGGGTTACACCGCGGGACTCCACTAGTTATACTTACTGTAGCAATCAATGGCCAATTTCTCAACACGTGTTTACCACAAGATAATAATAATATTAAATTATTAAATTATAAAATCTTTTATTTCAAAATATATATATATACAAATCAGCTGTCCATGTACATAACATTTAATCTATAGTAAGATTTTTCTGTTAGAGAGTTGCTAACAATAAACATTTCCCTTAACTTTACAATTTCCCTATTTTCAAATATAAAAAAAACATAATACATTCATAAAACTCTTTTCTCATGTCTTCATAAAAATAAAAGGCATCACCAAAGCCGTTTACAAAGCACTCAACAGCAAATTACACGCAGTAAGCGACAAAACCTTCCCATACACAAAATTTTATATAAAATTGTGTCCCATGAAAAATCACTAAGCAGGGCGATATTGCTGGGCCCGTAATGTACCCTCTCAGTTCTACTTGCTAATAAAAAATATGTAGCATTTATGGGTTATATAATGTTTTTAAACTGAGTACAATACAATACTGATAATCAATTATTGTATCATTAAATTA
This sequence comes from Phragmatobia fuliginosa, assembly GCA_932526445.1. Classification (NCBI taxonomy): domain Eukaryota; kingdom Metazoa; phylum Arthropoda; class Insecta; order Lepidoptera; family Erebidae; genus Phragmatobia; species Phragmatobia fuliginosa. The sequence continues at coordinate 3,497,720 of OW052058.1, read as the reverse complement.
TAATTTCTACACAATAATTTTCTTTCCTCTTATTTTATTGAAGCAATTTCGAACAATATTTTAAGTTTATTTTTAGTACAATTACTTTTAAAATTTTGTGTTTGAGATGGATTTTTGTATTTTCGAAAAACGGTCCCCATTTCATCTCATCCACATTTTTTTATCATTTATTACGACGACGGCTTGAAGATTAAAAGACTTTACAATTGAAGACATTTATTATTTGATATTGGCAGAAATAGCTGATATTCAGCTGGTTGCCATTTCATCAAAAGACGAAGAAGAAATTTAGTGTTATATTTGACAAGACAAAACGCATTTGAGTAATTATTAGTTTCTTTTAGTTTTTGAACAGAATTAGAACCATTTCTAGTTAAAAGATATTATGTTCCTTATACTGTATTTACCCTAAGTATAACTACACATCTCTTCTAAAATAATAGTAATATATTGTACCGCTGCAGTATGAAATTTAATACTTAAATAATGCAAATATCACAAGGTGAATATTTTGCGTTTCAGATATCTAAGCCTCGTGAATTATATATAGAAATCTTTAAACCTGTTATCTTCTATGCTCACGCTTCTATGTCTATAAAATTCTCGTGTACTCCTACGAAACGGCTTCATCGACTTTTATGAAATTTTGTGTGTTTATTCAGTAGTTCTGTGAAAAAGACGTAAACTGTTTTTTTTATCTTCTTCCTAGTCTTATTCCCAATATTATCAGCAGCGGCATACGCTAACCACTAGCCTAGACTAACAAGGCAGTCAAAAAAATAGTATTTAAAAAGTATATAATATGCAATCAAACAAGCAAACCTAACAAATAATATAAAATAAAAGATAACAAAAGAGAGAAACAACAAAAAGAAAAAAACAGGGCTTAATTATCTACCGTATTTAGATCGTGCCCCTAAACTACCTACTGTTTGCTATTAATCTTGCTGTTCGTGTAATATTTCTTAGTACCCTAGTTATATTCACCTCACACGCCATATAAATTGTTTCTTTGGGTCTATGGTGTCCCTTCAAAGACATACGGATGGTCAGGACGATAATCTTGTACGTTTAATTGTGTTATTTATTGTTTTCGTGATCTGAGAGAATCTTTTGTGTCAGATTCTAAGAAGAATTTGTGACGGCGTCAGAGTATTTCAAATAATATTACAGCTTTGTACTATTATGTATTTGCTACGTACATTGTATTTAAGATAGTTTATTGTTTTTGATCGTAGTTGAATACTATTATTGTAATTTGAAAATTATAATTAAATTTTGCATTATGTTTTACAGATTTCATCATTTATTATTGTGCCGACTTCCACATACAGCGCAAGCGAATAACACACAACAATGCCATCTACCGAAGAAACACTGAACCACGAAGAAAACACGGAACGATCTATAATACGGAGTAACTACTAATCCTGAATCGCGACAGAGAAATTCTCGCACCGATTCGCATATAATTATAACATCCCAACATCAACCGTTGGGCAGTAGCCTCGCCTGATCGGAGGATCCTCTCTTTGCGTTGGAAGTACACGACACCCGTTCTTCCACAATCATTATAGCCCAAGAGCTAACGACGACCAGACCTTCGTCATTTTATAAAATCTGAAAGTTTCTCTGTGCATGACCAGCGACTATAGAGTTTGGGTTGTGATTACGTGAGCAGGTAACAGGCCGTAAAGGTGTATAAAAGAGTACTTTACTTTTGTTAAAGTATAACGCTCAAATTTTTCATATTTTCTTAGGGATAACTTTAGAAGATAAAGTGTTGGAGACAAGCACAGAGAAACTTTCAGCTTTTATAAAATGCCGAAGGTCTGACTGTTGTGGGCTTTGCTCGATTATTAGAAAATTGAAAACTAAATCAGTTATACGATAGCGCTAGTTAAAAGTAGTTCTGGCAATAAATTAAAAGCAAATTAATTTCTTCATTCATTAATTTCCTAACTATAAATATGCACAACGTCAAAAAAGGGTTTTGTCATATTTACATGTTATACAGACAGGGTCTGTTGGTATATCTATAACGATCGTGTGAATACAAATTACGGTACATTGGCCATCATAATCTCCCCTAATACCTCGCATTATCCGTAACATGTGAGCAGACAGATGAGCAATGACGCCGCCCGTGACTGTTTTATGGTCACCGCACACTAATACACTGTTAAATCACAGAATACCTAATAGTACACAAGTAAATATTGTATCTAGTTTCTTTAATAAATATTTCTACTATTTACACTCATCCAAACAGTCTTGCTTAGTGGTTGTCCAACTCCATTTTCCACATTACAGGAATACAAGCCCTCATCCGTAAGGGAAACTTCTTCAATAACGAGGGTGCCATTAGGAAGGCTCAATATGCCACCACCGGCTAATTCAAGCACTGGTTGCCAAGTGCCAAGGATGGCTGAAAATATTAGGACACAAATCATCAATCATCATCATCAACAGCCTTTAACAGTCCACTGCTGGACATAGGCCTCTCCTTAGAAAGGAGGTTTTGGCCTACCATACCACGCTGGCCAGACGGGTTGGTATAGGGTTGGTTTCAAGTTTTCCTTCTCTTCATCAATGCATCAATGTTGTCTTGCATAGTTTATCCCTTAGTCGCCTTTTACGACACCCGCGAGATGAATAGGAGTGGTGACACTCTGTATTCTTAATCCGTCACTACACGGACACAAATATTACAAATTATTACGTAATCCAGGCAAAAACATTGGTTTAATATTATAACTCTTTTATTTCTCTATTCTCTTGTTTCATTGGCTAATGTCACTCAGTATCGTGATTAAAACATAAAATTTACCAATAAAACATGGCAATAGAGATATAGAATAGAGAATCGAACAGAAAACGAAAAACGTTTGCAGCTTGGATTCTTTTTATGCATGATTTGAAGAAGAAAATTATAGGCCGACCGTTTATCTGAGTCCTCGCCTGCGTGGTAACAGGGGCGCGGGTGTATGACGACAAAGGGGACTGAGACAGGTGCGGGCGGCGGGGACGCTTAGTGAGATACACACTAGATGTCCGCAGGCGCAGGCGAGGACTCAGATAAACGGTCCGCCTATGGTGTTTCATATGTATTTATTGAGCAATCCACGAGACATTGTTTCATTGTTTTTCATTAAAATTTCCGAAACCACTTAACATATTTCTACCTATTCCCAGGAAAGATACTTAAGGGCTGGTCAACGAAGGTACAAAGCATAAACATTCGAGTATGTCTTTACCAACGTTGTTTACAGTCTGTGATAGACACAAAATTTCTCAGGAAATGTTACCCTTAATCATGTTCTTGTATAAGAGTGAAATGTAAACAGAAACATAGACTTTAACTTCGCAGTACAAAGTTTGTACTTATACCTTATTTAATTATTAAGTACGCTCCTAACAACAAAACAGAAACTTATAAGTTGCCCATACGAGCAAAAATCTCAAGTCAAACTGAAAACTCATCAAATCTTCGCGTATCTAAGGCTGTTACAAAATGTTCTTACAAAGCTTTAAGTCGCCGTGAAGTTTCACAATTAAGCCGCGGTATCGCTATGTTCGACTTTTCTCCACAAATTTATTAGAACACTGTAGGCGTTATTTTGTTGCAGCTTTTTTGGGTTCCGTATTCGACTTGTAATATAACTAGTATTTTAGTTGATAACAATCAAGTTTCAACTACTGTGCTAACTTGCGGGTGATTTGCACGGATAAATACTTGACTGCACGATTGTCTGGTTAAGGTTTAAGATGTCGCGCGTCGCCATGTCGCTTTCTTCGCGCTGTGTGTTGTCAATTGTGGTTCTGAGTCTGGGTGATCCTTGTGTCCGTTTCATATATGTTTATAAAGTCCCTCGCGACACAGGATTTCCACTTCGTTAAAAATAAAGATTTACACTTTCCGTCAGTTCAAAATCTCATTTTCTTGTTTTTACATAAACAAAAGAAAAATAAATTAATTTAAAAAAATCTAGTACATTATATTAATATGAATAGGTATTTTATTAGGTATATTTTATAGGTAATTCCTGCTTATATAGTGTTTATAGCTCCGCTCGCGTCCGATTAATCCTTTACTATCTAAGGGTAGAAAAATGTCATATTCTCAAACCTACCTAATAAACACACAAAATGTCATAAGAATAGTTCAAGCCGTTTCGAGGGAGTATGGCAACCAACACTATGAAACAAGAATTCTATGTATTAAGTCTCGGGTTCGATTTCCCGACCGGACCAAATGATTGTATGACTTGTTTCGGAGTTTGGGTGTTTTCTTTGTATAATATGTATGAATTTACAAAAAAAGTATATATGTATTTATTTTAGATGTCTATTACCCAAAGTACAAGCTCTGCTTAGTTTGGTACTAGATGATGTTGTGTGTAAGATGTCCGAAATATTTGATTGATTTTAATACATTCTATTAATAATTAGAGAACCCAATTGAGTATTTCCCGTTCGTGTTCTAGAAACTTGGACGTTATGTAATACCTAATTAATTTTCTTTTAAGAACTTCGCCAAATATTATATATTTCTTGGGTAATTTTTTAATAATACTTAACTTTCGAAACACGTTGAAATCAACACTATTAGAGGTTTCTAAGAATTAACGATGTATATTTAAACAAAAGCAATACTTAATAATAACTCATGAAAATTTCACTACGAATTAGCTTTTCTAGTTGAACATTATATACAAATTTTTTTTTAACATAGTTTGGCTCTTTTCTGTTCCCAAGTATTAACTTAGGAACATAAAAAAGCGGCCGAGTGCGAGTTGGATTCGCCCATGAAGGGTTCCGTAGCAGCAAGTAACATCATATAAAAGATTTTGTAGTTCATTCTAACTTTCATCGATGTTTTAATAATAGTGTTTTGATTGAAAGAAATGTAAATTGTGGTTTATGATTTATGACGTATTAAAAAAAAACTACAGAATAGATATCGTTCAAACCAATTTTCGTTGGAAGTATGCATGGTAATGTACATCACTTATTTTTTTAGTTTTATCATTCTCTTAATTTAGAAGTTACAGGGGGGGGGACACATTTTACCACTTTGGAATGTCTCTCGCACAAACTATTCAGTTTAGAAAAAAATGATATTAGAAACTTTAATAAAAATGATATTAGAAACTTTAATATCATTTTTGTAGACCTATCCAAGACACGTATGGTATTGAAGAAAAATTTTTTTTTGAGTTTCAGTTCTAAGTATGGGGACCCCCAAAATTTATTGCTTTTTTTCTATTTTTGTGTAAAAATATTAATGCGGTTCACAGAATATATCTACTGACCAAGTTTCAACAGTATAGCTCTTATAGTTTCTCAAAAAAAGTGGCTGGGACATACGTACGGACAGACAGGCAGACATGACGAATCTACAAGGGTTCCGTTTTTTGCCATTTAAAAAAGGCAAACTATGTTATTTAGGAGATCAGCTCGAGCACAGATGCCACGGCAGAAAAATGAAATTTGATATTTTTGTCACTACATTGCTATTTGCTATCCTCTTCTATGTTCTTAAAAACGTATCTGTGTCTCGAGGATTGAACGAATCATTTGTCTCCTGTCTTAGGATGCCGATACCTTAAATTCAATTTACTCACACTATATTGAAGAATAACCGTAACTGTCTCCCTGGTCTAATGGATAGCTTATGCGACTGCTAATCAAGAGGTCTTAGCAGCCTGGAGTTCGGAAGTTTGGCGGAGATTTACGACTTTAGTTGTCATGAACATCTATGGCATTCGTTATTGGGGCCTTCAAATTGTATTGACAAGTAGTTCAACCATTAACCAAACAAGAACGCACACTTATCCCCGCCGAACGCGTCGAACGAATCGAAGTCAAGGAGGCCTCGCACACTTATCCGCACCAGAAGAATCGACCGCGCCGAAAGCAACGACCGCGTCGCAGAAATCATTTCAAGAAATAGTACTTGTGCCTTGCTCTGTCATACGCAACTGATAGAATGCGCGCATCGATCGAGGCGAACGCATAATCCGCACCGAATTTTATGACGTCATCCGAATTCGTCTAGGATTTCTGGGGTTCTTCCATTCAACGCGGGTAAGTGTGCGAGGTTTCATGAGATTTCTTATAAAGAATTCTAAAATTCGTTTCGTTCGGCTCGTTCGACACTTTCGCCTCTGATAAGTGTGCGATTACCTTTAGGGTTGCGGAGGTCTGATGCTAGTCGCTCCGTGGAAAAACTGATATTCAGGTTTAAATCTAGTTGAACTAGTAGCCGACCTCAAATAATATTGGGAATAAGGCTGGGAAGAAGATAATATATATTGAAGAATCAATAATATATCCCAAGATCTATGAAATTGTTTATGCATTATTAAGAGATTGGCTTTTTCTTTTCGGGAACGAGGGCAGATGATAATGAGTAGATAAATACGAGTATTATATTCTATGTAAAGTACGTAATCAAAGCCAAGAGGTCAATAAAATGAGATTTTGTTTGAAGGTTTTCATCAATGTACATAAAACTGTTCCCTTACTGACTGATTAACAGACAATGCACAACCGAAATTACTGGACGCAGGAAGCTGAAATTTAGCATGTGTTTTCCTTGAGGAGCGCAGGCGAGCACTCAGAGAGGATTTTAGAAAATTCCACCTCTAACTGGTGAGAAAGGCAATCAAACCTATATATCAAAATAACACGTAGGCACAAGCTAGTGAATTATAAGCACAGTCTACATAAAACAGTAAAACATTTTAAGTCTGACTTTTTTAACCTGATCCCCAGCTAATAAAGCCGTTGAAAAAAGTTAAGGTGTACATCAAAGGAACGTTCTAAAAGTTTCAGTGTCGTTTCGAGACTCATTAAAGACTTAACACGACAGGTTTATCACCCGACTGTGAGACAAAAGAGAGTATTGTGTGGGTACCTATATAATGGTAGGTTCGGTTGTACTTTTTCATTATACCAACTTTTAGTTAATGTTCTCCTTTTTTTAACAAAACTAAAAACACACTTGCTGTCGTATTTCGTTGGTGAGTGTGAGAACGGAGGCCCAACCATTCAATGATGTAGAATTATCTAACCAAGCCGCTATGGCATGGTTCACCATTCTGCATTGCGTACTCCTGGATTCTACTCGTGCTTTCCATCGGGCAGAGTAGAGTCACTTTGGTAACCTTAAATAAATAAAAAAAGTCAAAATACAATTTTATACTAATATTACTGTCTCGTTGGTCTATCAGTAAAGGCCGCTGCATACGTGACGGGTTTTTACACGGACGGGACGGAACAGGAAGATGTGCAAACATCGTTTCATGCAAAATGTATAAGGAAATGCATACTTCACGGACACGGACGGGATGGGAACGTGGCACGAACGGGACGAGCTAAATATCGTCTCCGACGATGTTTAGCACATCAATAGCAATTAAAGCCAATTCTTGAAATGAAAAATCCATCTTTCCTTGTTCACAACACTAGCATGTTAGATCCGAGTCACAGTCACGGTGCATATGCATTTACATCACGTCCCCGTTTATAACGAGGCAACCACGTTCACGTCCCGTCCGAGGTAATATCTCGTTACGTATGCAGCGGCCTTTAGTGTATGTGATCATGACGTGTGTGGTGGTTGGTGGTTGTGGGTGATGCTTTTGAAGTTTGATTTTGCCCGGAGTTAGTAATAGGATAATCAGAAAGTCATTCCATCAGATTGTGAGAATGAGAGAACAGCGAGTGCATTTATGTTTGCACATACACATGTGTATTATAATATCTCCTGCATAGATGACTGGTGCCCGTTGAGACTAGTCAAAAGGCCAAAATCGACTTGGAGACCATCATGTCATTTTTAAAATAAACTTATAAGTGTTTCAAAAGTAATCTAATTATAATTCCACTAGCTTCTCGTACCATATTTTAAAATACAAAGGGAGACGTATTGCCATGAGGCATTATCTCCCAGTTAACCTTCAGGTGATGTAAAAGTATGATGTAGTAGGTGCACAAAAAAACTGTATATTGAATATGACAAAGTTCTTTAGATTATACAAATGAGAGATGATACTATATCAGATATGGCCGAAATCATAAAAATAGTACTGCATATATTACAATATAGTATAAAAAATACTTCTACAAAATACATATTATGTATATAAATATATACTGAGTTTAATTTTTACTTAAAAATACACTCTACTGGTCGTCTACTGACGTAGGATTGTACAGTCAATTCACTCTGAAGAAGTTCGCGCACTTTGTCTTGAATGTATAGTTGTTTGAGGATATCCTGATTTTAGGAGGGAGTGCATTCCAAAGTAGATCACATAGAAGGAAGAATTGTTAAACTGGAGGTGTGAGGAGGGCATAGAAGAAGCAAATTGAGCGATGATATCGACCCTGGTTAGACAATGACATCATTAGAACCAAAAGATGATAACCACAAACTCTATAAAATTTAAATTTATTTAGATGGTTTTAGATTAAAGAGAATTCGTTACATTTTTGACACTCAATTGCGTGATACAGGAGCAGCAAATACTACGGAGTTCAAATGTTGTTTACTAGATGGCGCTGATGTGTACTTTTTGTTTTAAGAAGTTCTTACCACAAATGCTTTCTTATCAGGATTAATGAACTCAATTTAAATAAATTTTAAACTGTATCATGTCTAGTGTTAAGCTTACTGAAAGCGATATTTCTTAATTAAGGTTTGGGAATTCCCGACCATTCGAAAATTTCGGAACACGAGACAGCTTACGATCAAAATTCCGGGACTTTCCAGGACTTCGAGACTTTAAAAAAAAAAATTGAATTGAGTTAAATTTTGATCAAAAGGGTAATTTTTAGTAAAAATCAAAACTTCATCATCATCATCATCTTGTAAGAAGCAAGGCAGGTTAGTATAAGTTTCGTTTCAAGATTTCCTTCTCTTTGCAGCGATGTTGTCGTACGTATTTAGGTTAATTTATACTGTCTGATTTAAATAACTTAACTGATAAGCTTGAAAATATAGAACCAAGCTACGTAAAACGTTCGATAAAGTTTCAATAACCTATGCCACACGGGTTATTATTAGAAATGTATTGAAACTTCATTTATTAAAATCAGTTTAGTAGTTTAGATGCTAGAGGGAAAGAGAGAGACGAATTTCTTAGCATTCCATGGATTCACCGTACAAGTGCCGAGTCCGTCGTGTGGCAGATAGAAAAACCCAGAGCAGTTCGAAGGACTTTCGGCCTAGGCGTAGGTTAAAGCCCCCGCACATTGAGCCACTAGTGGCGATCACATTACAACGACTAGTGGCGGCCACAAGTTGCGGACGCGTTTCTCCATACATTATGTTTAGCATCAGCGCACACCGAGTACTTGTGGCCGCGTTTTGTCGATCGAATCGCGCGCACACACGGCCACAGTAGCCGGCTTCTCTCCGCTTCCTCACTTGAACAACTTCCGCAAGTGGCAGCTACTGAAGGCCGCATCAAGCCACTAGTGACTGCCACTGGTGGCGGCGTGTAGTGGTCTGACTGAACCACTGGTGGTGGCGTTTAGTAGCGGCGACTAGTGGCCCTAATGTGCGGAGGCTCTTAGATGCTATAGTGCATCATATTAACATAAATAAACCGAAATGTTTATTTGTTCAAAATATTTTTAAATAGACTGCCGAAACTACTACTTTAGCAAATCCGAAAGGGTTCTTTCGGAATTGCTCAAGTAACAACTTAAGTAACAACACACAGTGTAAATATTAATTCAAATCCATTCAGTCCCTAACTTCAGCTTTTATAATTAAGTTTCAATTTTTTTTAACTTGACTCCGATGATAACGATGATCAATTTTAGAAAGATATAATGTTTTTCTTGTTTCTAGAAATACTTTAGTATTTATATAAGTGTATTGTCTGTGTTTCTATATTTGTGACTGCAGTTTATAAAGTACAACACAACCTCACTGCAATAAAAGGACAGAGATTATGATAATAGCCACCGCCGTTGTTTTCTTAAAACAATGCAACACAGAGTATACCTGGCGGAGAATTCCTATAAACATTTTATATTGCAAGCCCGTCAACTAATTTAAAAGTACTTTAAGTTATAAACTTTTTAATGTTACTAACATTATTTTTAACGACTTACCTTTACGACGTCATCAAGAAATAGAACCTTTGCTCGCCACCTTGAATACTAATTATTTTTTACTTATTTCGACGTTAAAATAATTTAATACAATCATTAAGTACTGTGTAGTACCACTTAAATTTTTAGAGAATATGCTGTTAATCACTTATACAAAGTATATCTGCAGGAAGAAATAGGCCCAATATTTTGTCATTTATTGTTTTATGTATCTTATGTAAGTAGATGGTTTGGTTAGAATGGAAGGAGTGCTTTGGAACTTCTAAGAAATTAAATCGATGACAGCTTATCCGCCATTTTAATTAAATATAAAATATTCGATATATTTGTGATGTACAAGTATAAGACTATGTACTAACTATTAATTGGTAAAGCGAACATTGTAGTAATATATTTCTCAGAACATGTTTCTGCAAGCGCTGGTGCATCCAAGCTCCTAAGTTTGAACATATTTATTGTGGTAGTTAAGTACTTTGGACACTTTAATGTGCAATACTTATGAGGTTTTGGTTATGTGACTTTCCTGCTTTACTTGGTCTCATTTCTCGTACCTTGAAAGAAATATAATATCGGACATAATAATAAAAAATACAGTAATTTTTTTTCTTATTTTATTACTAGAATTTAGCTTCTTAATTAATGTTTATACTCGTAATGGAATACTATCATATTACCAGTAACGATTGAAATACAATCTAATAACTTAAAAACGCTATATAGATTTTTTAATCTTCCATTGTAAAATATATCAAAAAATATTTAGAGTGCTTCAAAAATACCTATGCAGAATATACAAGGCAATTTTAATTAGAAATAAGTCCAAGGTAAACACGAAGGGAATATTAATTAAAACTATGAAGGAAACGGACCTCAAACTCTATGGTAAACACAAACGATTATCAAATTTCTTTTATCTTGTTCCCAGTCAAGGTGTACTAAAGAAAAAGGATCCGAAAACTCCTACCAGTCTCATTAAAACTTTTTAGAGAGAATTAAATAACGGCCCTGAAACAAATCCGTTTACTACGCCAGAGTTTTTGAGACTTTTATGAAGTAATTTTGAAGTTTGCGGTTTTAGTTACTTAAAAACCTTTGTAATGATGTTGTGTAGTTCACAATTTAGACATAGAGCATGAGTGATTGGAAAGGTGTACTTGGAATAATAATAATAATATTTATTTAATCCGAAAACAGTTTACAAGTACATATTATACACATTAAAATGTTATAACAGTATATATGAGCGATTTTATATATATGATCGATGACAACTGTAAGTTTTTTGATTTGGGATATCAATATCAAGCACTTAAAACCACAATTATTTGTTACAGGGAGAGTCAGAAATATTTTGTTTCTTTTTTGTAATTTCCACTTTGGTTCTTTTACTGTTAGCAGTAGTAAAATGGTGTGCGGGTTTTAATCGGTTCAAGTCCGACATAAATACCAGTAGATGATACCGGGGAGATTTTCACACAGTGAAAAAAAGGGGGAAAGGAACCGTAAAAGTATGTTTATGGATAAGTGTTAGTTATAGATACAGCGTTGTCTTAGTAATGAAATAAGTTATGTAGAATTTAAAAGAGATGTACTGAGAGACAGACAAAGGGTACCAAATAGCTCTAAAGGTATTAGGAACGAGTTGAAAGGAAAGTAATGATTGGAAACTTCTTAAATAGGAACACTCTTGTGTTCATTTCATATATGTAAAGTTTCTCACGACACAGGATATGAATGTTCCTAATGTGGGGGTTCTTTTTTATTAACCGACTTCAAAAAAAAGGAGGAGGTTCTCAATTCGTCGGAATCTTTTTTTTTTTTTAATGTATGTTCAGCGATAATTTCGTCGATTATGAACCGATTCCAAAAATTCTTTTTGCATTGGAATGGGCGTAGCTTACAGGGAAATCCTCAAATATCATAGGAACAATTGTCGCGATTTGGGTACTCGGAATAGTTTTTTCATTGAAGTCGGTTCCTTTTTGTTAAAATTATTTGTCAAACTTTTGGATTTTATTGATGAGCAGCGATGAATGTGATCAAAAATTGGATTGTGAGCGACCCCGAAGATAATATAGGCTACCTATTACAGAGAAAAAAAGACTGTAATAATTAATAGGATCTACTACAATGCTAGTGAAACTAAACTACTTACGATGCTATAAATTTCTTTTAAATAACTATTTTTAATAAGTAAAACATCTTCGAATTACCATAAAACAACTTCAAACCTTCATCAAAATTATTCTTAGTTACTGTAAAACTAGTTTCAATTTTGATTTAATTCACGAAGTTTGTCAGAAGTACTGCCAATTCATTTTAATTCCTACCTTTGATAAAAGAAGAACAATCGATGTTATATACAACTTGATATTCTATGAATTTCTAGGAAATCATTTTCAGAATTCCGTATCTGGCAGATGAATTGGCTGAAACTCCCCAAGAGTTCAGGTCACAATAAATTGTTTAAACAATAGGATTCAAACGATTATCGCCGTCGAATATTGGCTATAAATGCATAACGAATAGCTTAAAGTAAAGTCATAAAGTTCATAATATAGGAATAAAATAATAGTTAAATGTCTGTGAGTTGTATAATACTAATGGTATTTAATTATAAATATAGGTTTATATCATCTTCCTAGCCTTATTCCCAATATTCAACCGGTTTTACGTGAATATCAGTTTTTCCACGAAGCCCTACATAGCCTTTACATATAACTTATGTAAATAATAATTAAGTATTAACAAATTTAAGTCCTTAGTTAAACAAAAACTGTGTGATAAAGCTTACTACACAGTTACTGATTATTTAAATGACAAGCTTGGGATTGATGCTGCTCGCTCCCACATTTTAAAGTGATGAACATTTGCAATTTGTTTAATTTTTCGTTGAAATTGAATTGTATGGTATTTTTTTGTTTTTTTTTGTGTAAGTTTGTAAATGTGAGTATAGTGTAGGCTTCTAATGTTAGTTTATATTTTAGTAATTTTCTGGTGGTTATGAGTGTTTCCACCTGTCCTGCTGGCTGCAGTGTCGTGTTCCGGGTTGTGGATCCTGACTACATCGGTTAGGCTACACGATGGCTGGGGCCCGTATGCCGTCTGTATGGACAGGTCGACTCAAAACTATGGACCTTTCTTCAAAAGGCCAACCCAGACCCTATACTGCACTGACATAGTTCTCTTTAATATTGTACACGGACTTAAAAAAAGAAAAATACACCTCTGTGGTTTGTTTCGGTGTTTCTTCCCAGAGTGAGTAGTAGGAAATGCCGGCGCCTTATAGTTATAAAGTTAGTAAGATTAACTTGCAAAAATAAATATCATTTATATATAATACATAATTATTTCAGATCTGACATAACGCCATCTAGCTACAAACTATGCAAAACTACTATTTGCTATAGCTTATTAGTATAAATATACATGAACTGTTGAAATGTATAATTTCTTGTCTATTTACTAAAACTATATAAAAAGCTATGTCACCGTTTCGCAGTAAAGCGCTTCCTCGGCATATCTATAGCCTATACAATAATTACAAAACCTGCCGGTCACAAAAGTTATCCGGGCGTCGCACACATATTAATCTTACGCCATGTTTCAACCACAGATGAATACCCACGAGTTTGTTAAAGAAATTTTAACCCTGAAAACGCGAATGGCATTAGCAAGCGTAATTGCCCGGATTATCCGGATCGTTAAGTTCCCCTAGGTCAGCTTGGAGCGCGTTGCCTCATCTTTATTGTACCAAAATATAATACAAGGATCAAGCACGTCATTGAAAGAAAAGGAAAATGTATTTGACATTTTGTTAATGCCAAAGTAATTATCTTCTATTTATTATATATCTTAGAAGCTCAAATAATAATAAATATTTCGGACATCTTACACACAACATCATCTAGTCCAGAACTAAGCAGAGCTTGCATTATGGGTACTAAACAACTGATATAAATACCTAAACATATTTTTTTTGTAAATACATACATATTATACATAGAAAACACCCACACTCCGAAACAAATATTCGTAGATCACACAAATATTTAGTCCGACCCGGGAATCAAACCCAAGTCCTCTTGATCAGCAGCCGCATACGCTAACCACTAGACCAACAAGGCAGTCATATTAAACGCATTTTGTTTTTTAAGTACATATCAGTTATATCAATATACTCGGATATAAAACTGTTCCGTTGCAGACTGACTGACAGACAATGTACATTCGAAACTATTGGGTGCAGCGAATTCGGCATGAATCAGTGAAGTGTCGGCCTTGTGGAGTGTAGGCGAGCACTAAAGGTGGATACACATTATCGGACGTGGCTGACGGACGCGGCTGACAGCCGTGTTCTAGAGTATGAACATACACTGAGTTGTGCAAACTATCAGACGTAAGTCGCGGACGTGACCTTTAACTGACCTAGAGCGTTCGGACGTCCGACAGAAATCTGGCACAAGACTACTGACGAGACTGTGCGCACTTATCAGTCGCGGCTGTCAGCCGCGTCCGTCAGCCGCGTCCTATAATGTGTTTCCACCTTTAGAGAGGATTTTGGAAAGTTTCACCCATAAGTGGGTGAAAAAGGCAATCAAAAATGAATAAGAAACGAATAAGAAATGAAGAAAATTTGCATTTGTGTTTTACGACTTAGAATTTTGTTTTTTTAGTACATATAATGTTCAAGAACCATCCAATGATAAAACTTTTCCTAGAATGGAATAGAATATAATGAATCAGAACAGTACAGGACAAAATGGAACTAAAACAACTCAACTACTCAGCCTCCGCCTCTCTTCTGTTTCATAGTGTCTGTCTAACGCAACACAATAAGTTTACAGTAAAAATATCCATAGAATTTATTTTCGGTTCAATTTTTATTTATTTAGAGACTATAATTATAAAATAATATGTTAGTCCCATTGTGGCTCACTCTGTTATGCAGCTGACTAGGTTGTTGTAAGAGACAGAGAAGGACGATGTTGAGTAAACATATTCAATAAGTCTAACCTGAGAATCGTGATAAACAGTCCTACATCGTATTTATTAAAATTATATTTGCACATCAACGAGTTCCTTTCGTGTCGATATTAACTAGCAAGTATTTTACATCGTATCTAATATATAAAATTCTCGTGTCACAATGTTCGTTCCCATACTCCTCCGCAACGGCTTGACCGATTCTTATGAATTTTTTATGCATATTCAGTAAGTCTGAGAATCGGCTACTATCTATTTTTCATACTCCTAGGACGCGAAGCCGCGGACATTAGCTAGTATCCATATTATCTACTTATATTGTCGTGATAACAAAAAACATGAATACATAATTCGTTTAAAAACATCAAACATAAACCGTGATTTCTGATAGCAACGATGTATTTTGTACTAGCAATGAAAAAATATAGGACAAGTCTTAATACTAATAGACTCTGTCGTTAAATAGGATGGCATAGAAAGAACAGGACAAAATAGGCTACCCATTAAGCAACAGGATAAGCAATTCATGAATGGAAAGCATAAAATCGAATATGCTTTCACCGATAGATGAGTTTTTTCTTTTTCAGTGAACCAAAGTGGGGAGAATGGCAGGTAAACTGTGAGTGTTGCTTTTAGCGTCGCAATATTGACCATTTAGAAGTGGAGAATCATTTTGTGAAGAAAATTGGTATGTCAATTATTTTGTGTCTCGGCTTTACTGTAGTCACAGTAATATAAATTGGTGATGAAAATAGCAGGTTGTTTTTAGTCAAGTTAAATATTTGTACCTACTTGTTATTATTCTTTATAGTAGAGCCTGCTGATTTCAGCAAGAATGTCAGTCATTAACGGAACAGTTTCGTCTATTTTGATATACAATTTGAATTTTAATATATCTTAAATTGAATTCAGCTGGAACAGCTCAAATTCTTTTATTTATAGCAAAATAGTAGTTCGAGAGCGTGAAAAAATATGAAATACACTACATATTAAAATAAAAATCTTAACAATTACAAATAAACAAAGTAAGAGGACAAGGTCGCTCTTACCCGGGCATACTGATTAGCTGGCGTGTATAAATGATACGTCCGTTCGTTAGCCGGGTACATAACACCCGGGGCGGCCATTTATCCGGCTAACCTAATTACTGGGTAAAACTAGCACTATTTATTTTGCACTAGTTATACGGGCCGATGATTCCGCGTGGAAAATTGTTGAACCGGTTTGCACATACGTAAGGATATATTATAATAAAAAATATTTGTCATTTTAGAGTCAACCTTGTTTAATAAGTTTATAGTATGTAAGTTCAATAAATGTTCTATGTGAAGCGCTTATAGTCGAGTGGCATTAGGCGAGTGCAAACCATCATCGAAGGTAAGCAACAACGGCGCGGTCAGTACCTAGATGGGTGACCGTTTGTGGCATGATATGTTATGAGCGTTTCCCTGTTTCGGAAGTCACGTTAAGCAGTCGGTCTCGGTTGTTATCATAAGATAACAGTCGTGAATCTTAATTGGAGGCCTTCGGGCGACTTAAAAACATCGAACTGTAAGATTTCGTAGGCACAACGTGTATTGTCAGTCTGCAATACGCACTCGGCCAGCGTATGACTTTAACTCTCTCCTGAGAGAAGACCTGAGCCCAACACTGGGACGTTATGGGTCGATGATGATGAAGTTCTATAAAGACTTGACGGAGTTCCCAGAATGACTGCCTCGTTGGTTTAGTGGTTAGCGTATGCGGCTGCCGATCAAGAGGTCTCGGGTTCAATGCCCGGGTAGGACCAAATGTCTGTGTGATCAGCAAATATTTTTTTCGGAGTTTGGGTGTTTTTCTATGGATAGTAAGTATGTATTTACAAAAGAAAAGTATGTTTATGTATTTCTATCAGTTGTCTAGCACCCATAATACAATCTCTGCTTAGTTTGGGACTAGATGGAGTTGTGTGTAAGATGTCCGAAATATTTATTATTATTGTCCAAAAAAAACATTCTTGTTGAAGTACTGTAGGTACTTATTAGTTTTCGCCCGCAGGTTTGCCTGTATGAATGTCGGTTACCATAGCAAAGAAAGCCTTCGTTCTTTCTCAAGAAATAAGTACCTTCCTGCCAAATCTCATTTCAATCAATCCAGCATTTGTGCCGTGAAAGACTTACAGACAGACAGAGTAACTTTCTAATTTATACGTTTTATTATAATAATAGTAATAAATTTTTTGATCAGAAACATTTCAGACAGATACAATTTTTATACGGCATAAAAAATTATTTTATCATCAACAGCCTTTAACAGTCCACTGCTGGACATAGGCCTCTCCTTGAAAAAGAGGTATTGGCCTACTATACCACGCTGGCCAGACGGGTTGGTATTGGGTTGGTTTCAAGTTTTCCTTCTCTTCGCATTGATGTTGTCTTGCGTAATTTATCCCTTGATCTTGACCATCATGATGATGATGATGATGATGATAAAAAAATATTTTATGTGTGATTGTAACATACATGTCGGCGATACTTCGCTAAGTTTGGACTCGAAAAGTCCATTTCTCGGAGGACTAAATCTATTGGAGCATGTAGCCATCGTGTACGGGGATGAAGGAATTTCCAGTATATTCAGTTTCCGGATTAACTATGCTGAGAATTTTAGGCTTAGGACTGTACTGGCTGGAAAATGTATTGGTGAATGAGATGGATGAATGCATAACGATGGTGCTATGCTGTCTTATATGAAATAGTTCACCCAGGCTCGAAAATTTTGTAGTCATTCAATCCTGTACATTGCATCCTCCTTAAACAAGAAAAATTACGGACTCCAATAATAACATCAAACGATAACAAACAATAATTAACAAACGCAAAATAAACTATCTTCAATTTGGCTTGCTAAATAGTCATTAGTTTGTGATATATATATAGACAAGAATTGTCACATAGTAGTGTGACAATTCTTGTCTATACCCAATTATCTATGCTATATTGGGTTACCCAAAATATAAAGAAATAAATATTTCGGACATCTGACACACAAAGCCATCTAGTCTCAAACTAAGCAGAGCTTGTACTATAGATACTAGACAACTGATATAAATACATAAATGTACTTTTTTGTAAATACATACATATTATACATAGAAAACACCCAAACTCCGAAACAAATATTTGCGGATCACAAACATTTGAACCGACCCGGGTATCGAACCCGAGACCTCAAGTAAAGCAGTCACATACGCTCAACAATCGGACAGTCAACATAAAAACGTTCTAGCTGTTCCAGAGTTAGTTGGTACAAACACACAAACAGACAACAATTAAAAAAAAACATTTGATGTAAGTACCGTACAAACTTTTAAATGTATTTAGTGAAAATATATTCATTTGAAATGACAAATACTTCTAAAGTCACAGCTTTTTTTTAAAGTTAATTAAATAAATTGGAAAACCTTCCTGTTGAATCATTGAATACATACAGTTTGGGAAGTAATTACACATTAACCATTCACTCTTGAATGACATTCTCTCAAAAGCTTAAACACTTTACTTAACAGTCCTTTACAATTTCATAATTTAACCCGAATTAACAACGTTAATTCACTTTATTCATTTCGGAATGAGTTTTAAATATAACTTTATCGTCAACCTGGTTTTTGTTATTTAACAGAACATTGTTTGTGCGAACAAAGCTATGGCGTGAAAGATTAGGCGACATCCATAGATTACGTTACATAAATTTTATCACATTTACGCATAAAAAACCACGATAGGGAGTGGCTTTATGTAGGTACATTATACCCAATATAAATAATGTTATGATACATAATGTGTTTATGTGTGTGTGTGCAAATTATGATTTTTTTGTTTCAATTGTTACGTGTCAGTTCATACTGACAGGCTATTTTTATTGTATATGAGTTTAAATGAGTATAAAATGAGCATGTGTGAAGATTCATCTTTTGCTAAGAACGACAGACTGTTTTATATCGGATTAGGATACTTTGCTCCCCTCCAGTCCACGGGCCTGTGTTCCTCTATGCTTTTAGGTGCCTCTGTTTTTTTTTTTTAATTATATTTTTATAAATTACCTGCCAAAATGACTCTACTCATCAACACGGTTACTCACACTATGGCGACCTATTGAGATACTCTTTCACGAACCACTTGAAAGACGCGGTATCATAGAGGGAGCCTGTACCCGGTATTTTAGAGGAAACTCTCTATGTATGTTTCCCACATGTACGCTGGAAGTGAGTTCTAAGTTTTGACCGCTCGGCACTGAAAGGAATAGCCGAAAGTATGTCAACTATTCTACTCTACTCTCACCCTTCCCGTGGTTGCTCACATTTTATGGTCCACTTTCTTCAATTCATTGCTTAATTTTGCTAGGTCTGCTTGAAAGCAAATGAATGAAAACAAGAATCAAAAAATACTTTTGTTTTAAAAAAAATAAAGATATTGTGATGTAGATGTATGAACGCGTGAGAAATTGAAAGCAAGGGAATAAAAACTTATGCACGTGTGACCTTAAGTCTCTCTTGAGTGTAGACCCGAGCTCAGCAGTTGAACATTATGGGTTGTTAATGATAATGAAAATTTTATAGACATAATTTGAAAGTACAAAAATATTTTTCTAAGAATGTAGTTACTAGTTAATGATCTGTGTCACACTTTTGGTCAAGTATAAGAAACTAAATGTATGACGTTATTTTTGGAAGATCCCTCATTTAATTTCTAATGGTTTCGTATGTTAGGTACTAAAAGTTTATGTGTAGAAATCTTCGTGTACAGAGAGTGGGTATGTAATTAAACATTGAATTTGTGTTTGAGTGATTGTTTTTAAACTTAGACAATTATTTATATATGTGATGTGATATTTAGGTTTCTATTTACACCTTCACAGTCCCCATATAATATTACAAAACTATTACAAAAGTCCAAACAGTTAGTGACTATGTATTATTTTGATTTGTATTGATTGTTTTGAAGGTTTTCACACATCAAATACCTTGGTCACAAGTCCTAAAACTTAAAAGGCCTAACTGGTGCGTCCGCGAAAAAAAATTCAGAACAAGTTACTCAATAGGTGTGAGCCCAATGTGGGCTCACGGACTTGGAGCCATACCAACCATACCATGCAGGTCTGTGAACGTGTTAAACTGAGGTTCCTGGGTCACCAGGAACCTCGTCGTACCTCGGACCACCTACCGCTTATAGATGTTCCCATTATGTGTGGGAACACCACTCTAAAATTCTACGGCGCTCGCTTTGTAACGCTCGCGTCTCCAGCCCGGCCTGCTTCTGCTAGAGTGATAAGATTTTCCCCTGCCAAAAAGTGCCCACTGCGAAAAGAAGTTTCCGTTTCAAAAAGAAAATAGCATTCTTTGATGAAAGTACTATATACCGTATGTATTCATTAGACATTAGAAACATACATTTTAATTTTATTTACTTGTGTATAACATATTACCTGATTTAAGTATCAATGTGTACATACACAAAGAACTTGGTCATAAACAATCCACTATGTATACAGGTAAATAGAATTCATCTACCGTTGTTCGCAACCCTATTTCTAGTTTAGGATGCCTTAGAGACCCGTACCACATCCTAGGCTTCTGTTAACGTTCTCCATTGACCGAGTTAACACGTATTTTACCACAGAGACGGCCCGCGAGCTCGTTACTCTTATTTAGTTTTATTCTTGAGGTTGATAGCCTTGTAGGAACAAATAGTTTTGAAAATAATTGATCAAGTGCTTCACTGACTCGCGTACGTTATAATAATATAAAAGACATTAGACAGTATATTAATTCTTTTTTTTGTTTTTTAATAACTTTAATATTTGTTGTTATAGCGACAAATTACATGATCAGACAAATATGTGACATGCAGATAGACGGATAGTGAAGAAATAATTTAATGTGTTTACTCTTTCGATACGGAACCTTTGCAACAGTCATCAATTTAGTAAACTTAATAAATAGTGTGAGGTTGACCGTGTCAATGATTTCTTACTAATTTATAGGTATATACAAACTTATAAATATAATACACATGCTGTCCAAATTCAAAGCGTCATTTAATTGTTTTTACCTTGGCTCGATAGATGGCGTTGTTGTTTGACGGCGTTTACTGAATCGCGATAATGTTACATTACGAGCCAAGGTATATAAATAATATTTCACAATTTTCTTGTTGAACACGTTTTTTGTCTGTAGTGTGTGCCAATTTACTAGTAATAAATTCAGTGATACCGTGCAGTTTGTGTTTCACTTGAGGACCCGGAGGAAGTGTTTATACACATGCAAATATACCTAAACACAAGAGTAAATATAGGTTTTTACCTGTGTATGCCTATAATTAACAATTCATTCCTTTTTATCTGACATACTAACACAGACTTCAAATTATAAACGCCTAATTAAGACTTCATGTATAGGGGCGGTGCCACAAATTAATCAAGATCGTATCCTCGACCTCGACTCTGCAGATTAGGGTTCCGTCCTCCATCGTGCGTGAAATTGTGAATTCACAAAATATTTTAAGACCGTATTGTGAACAAATTTAGTTACTTTTTAACCGAAAAAAGAAGGAAATATGATTGGCAGATTAAGTGTATGCTTTTAAGTTGCATTGTAGCGGCGATTTAAATTAATAAGGTGTCAATAGAGTGATTTAGGCTATATCTAGATTTTGTCTAACCTTATTTACATAGTCGTTTAATTCCTCTTTGGTTAAGTGGTTAGCGTATACGACTGCTAATCGAGAGGTCTCGGGTTCAAATACCGGATTTGGCCATTAAAGTATTGTTATGTTTTCCTTACAGGAAATTTATTATAGCAGCCAGGATTATGGAAGTTTGGTATTGATTCAGGACCGTGCACGTTTAGACGTCAGTCCCGGTTATCATGAACATCTACGGCAATCGTTATTGGGAAGTCAGTGCCTTCAAATATATTGACAACTACTTCCCTTAGGGTTGCGGAGGTCCGATGTCAGTCGCTCCGTGGAAAAACTGATATTTAATTTTAACTGATCAAGAGATGACGGAAATTTAACTGATCAAGAGATGACGGATGAGAATAAATGAGGTAATTTTATTTACTTAGGTATGAAATTTATAGAAATTTTAGTTATTTTTTTTATTCAATTTTTTATTCAATTTTATTCAAAAGATTCTCTCTCTACCTGACGAAACAGATGTACACAGAATAGTCATGACCATCCGCGTTATAAATGTTGACAATGCAGCATGCACTACGTGTCACTTAATTTCCTTGTATGTAGTAAATTGACACGGTATTGAGTGAGTGATGGGTGGATGTGCTTGATCCAACAGCCCATCGTGTCACCGGTACCGAGATTAGTCCGGGTAAACTCATCCGGATGTCCGGATTACCACAATGGAGTGATGAGATTACAGCGGAATGTAAAGTGTTTTGTATTTAAATAAGTTATTCGGGATAAATTTGTTTTTAATAGAGTGATAAATTAAATAGTAATTTTCATTAAAACTTTTTACAATAATAAATAAATATGTATATTTTCTTACATTATACAGTAATACACACATCTTACATGGCATTTTGATGTCAAACGAGGCAGAACGTTTGTCTGTGATAACCATAGTAATAACAGAGTACTGATAGAAATCCTAACTAATATTATAAACGCTAAAGTTTGTGAATATGTATGTTTGTATGTGTGTTTGTTGCTCTTTCACGCAAAAACTACTGAACGGATTTGGATGAAACTTTACAGTAATATAGTTTGCATATCAGAATAACACATAGGCTACTTTTTACTGCAATAATTGATATACACGGGCGAATGCTAGGTGATTATAAAATACATAAATCGTAGATATCAATATGTATCACTGTCTATTTCCTGTCGAAAACTTCACAGGTTGCTATGCATAACACACTAGCATAGCAACCATAATGATAGTTTGTAAATGGCGAATTTAAAAATGAGTTCTGGATAATCACATATGTAGGCTACTTTTTATCCCGAAAATACGCCGGTAACATCGCGGGGCGCAGCTAGTATTGATATATTTCTAAATTCACACATAGGTACTTAAAAATATAACCATGAGGAAACCGGGAACCTATTGCAGGTTCTCTCATAGTGAGGTGGTAACACTACACTTGGTTCTGTTTATGGCTCACATCACGTCTCATACACACATTCACGTATACATACACACAACGCATGAGTGTGTGTGAATGTGCATAGAAAACAGACACACACACACACACGTCTACATATACAATATGCGTACCACATAATAATAGTTCTCTTTTGTACCGTCACAAGTTGTACTTGCATAAAGTACCTTAATTTTGTAGTTAGGAGATAGTTAGCTACCAAAGACTTACTCAAAATACGAATGTTTTACGTACGTTATGTGAAACCTAAATTAAGACTGTAGTTTGTATTTATATTATATGTATGTGTGAGAGAGTATAACAAATAAATATTTTCATTAATACAATATTACACAATACACCCAAGCTCAGAACAAACGAATAGTTTTAATCACACTTATGTATTTGCCTTGAGGTTAATAAAACCAACGACCTAAGCGGCACACTAATTTAAACTTTAGACACTGTTTACAGGATTTAATATCATTTAAATATTTTAAAATCCGTGGCAATGTGAGCCGTTCGGTGGAAATCCTCATTAATAGTAAAGATCATTAGCCGCTCGAACACAAGGTCAAGTACCAAACAATTTATTAACTCTCTTCATGTGTGTAAGGAAAACATATAAGTCTAAACTTAACATTTTTGAATTTACAAACTATAGTTGTTTACTTCATCAATCATCATCAACAGCCTTTAACAGTCCACTGCTGGACATAGGCCTCTCCTTTGAAAGGAGGTTTTGGCCTACTAAACCACGCTGGCCAGACGGGTTGATAAAGGGTTTGTTCCAAGTTTTCCTTCTCTTGGCAGTGATGTTAGCTGCTTATTTTTTTCCTTAAGTCGCCTTTTACGACACCAATGGAATGAATAGGGGTGGTGACACTTTGTATTCTTAATCCGTCACCACACGGAATGTTGTTTACTTACATTGGAGAATCGTTTTGCCCTAATTATGATTTATATTATTTATTTATTATGAATATTTAATCGCAAAATAAAAATTGACCTTTTCCTGTATATATTAATAATCTTTTTTGTCAGGTATCTCAGACTATAATAAATTTTTACAAGAGTCAAATGCAAAGATAATATTAAAAATATAAAATATTGCACTGCTTACTTCTAGTTTCCTTTTGTACAGACTATAGAATAGTGCTTCAAATACTTAAAACCAGCCTAACAGCTATCACAGCCAAAATTCAATCGCATAGCACTCTGTAAAGCAAGTAAGTGGACATTGCTTTTGAATTACGAAGTAAAAGCAATCCACCCTGGCTTCGGCAAACATTCCTAATGCACTGCAGTAACGAGGCATCCTCATCAATGTGTATGAATCTCTGGTATTACTAGGATCAAGTTGTCCTATATAGTTTAAAGAATGACTCTGCTGCTTCATAAGTTCACTGAATATAATTAGAATATCTTTACTTCACTGTTAACAATGTAAATTATTCCCCTGTTCTATTAAACATTTCTGGGTATGAAATCGTAACGAGCAATCGGGTCCCTTAACCCGAATGGGCTTTTTTCAAATGTCCCTGAGTAATGGTTTTGTTCAGCCAAAGTAAAACGACGTAGCAACCAAGCAAGGCCAACTTTTACTTGCAGTCGCGCGAATCTTGACCCTGAAATAAAAAAAAATACTTTGTGAAAATAATTTTGTCAGTTTGCCTAGCTATGCTAAATGCTTGTGTTCGTAGTCAACGTCTGTGATGCACCTGGGATGGAATTTAAGTCTTCCGTTAGCTAGACTCGTAAAATAGCTAAATCACAATGTGCCATTATTGGATCGTGTATTAAACACGTGCCCAAGACGTCAGCAATGACAAGACGACTCAAGTCGTCGGGCTTCAGCTGGGCGATGTTAACAGGTACCTAATTATGAACTCGCTCCTGGTTTCTTTTCTTATCATTTTCTTTGACATGCCAAGCCCTATACTTAGGCCTTTGTAAAATATGATTTGTTTTTAGTACAGTAACAATACTTGTGTGAGTAAGTGTTTATGAATGCTTTCTAATATCTCTTTTAAATGTAGAGACGATTTTAACTTACCAATGCATATACGATTTCCTTCTCCAAACGGTAAATTAGTGTAATTTGTAATTCTGTTAGAATTATCAGGTGCAAATCTATCGGGATCGAATTCTTCTGGATTTGGAAAATATTTCTCATCTCGATGAATTGCAAACACGGGCACTACTATTGTCGTACCTTTCTCAATTTTCAATCCACCTGGTAACACTGTGTTCCTAGTACATAATCTTTGAATAACACCTATTGGTGGGTACTTTCTCATCGCTTCATTTACTACCATATCCAGATACGGTAGATTTTCAATATCTTTGTAGGTTATTTCATTCATCCCCGGTACAAATATACTGTCTATTTCTTTATGTAATTTATTAAGAACTTCTTGATTAGAAGAGAGTTCAAGTAAAGTAAAATGCATAGCGTTAGCTGAAGTGTCAGCTCCGGCTATAAAAAAGAAAAATGCTTGACCGGCTATTACTTCATCAGTCGGTACAATCTCATATCCAGTTGAAGCATCTTTCATCACACCATTTTTTTGCAGTTCTAAACATGTTTCTATGAAATCGTGACGTTTTATATCATTGTTAAGCCTCCTATCAGCAAGCACACGTTTTACGACACCCACAAAAAAGTCTTCGTGCTCACCGAAAATCTTCATATTCAGAAACTGAAACAGTTTTGGAAACATGTCACTTATAACAATGGATACCAAAGTTTTAAAAGATGGTGCTACAGATTTCCATGCCATTTCCAAAAAGGGTGAGTCCATTGTGTCTTTCGTTTGAGTATCAATACCGAATACCGAAGCCCCTATTGAAGCTGTTGTGTAAGTATACAACCCGGTAAATGGTTTTTTTATTATATTTTCGTCACTTTCCACCAATGATACGTAATCTCGGGCACATTTTTCTAGAATATAAAACATGTTCTTGAGTTTTGCACTTGTAAACACCGGTGATAATTTCTGTCGCATCAATTTCCATCTTGAATAATCACTCATAAACAAAAGATTATCAGCTAACACATCATTGGGATTTGCTTCTATTCCACGACTGTGAAAACTCTGAAAATCACCAACAAATATGGCTTGAATATCTTCTAAATTTTTAACAATTAATGAAGGAGCACACCCTTGAGTAGTTCCAATGTAAGGTGCATCATACTTATCGTATATTTCTTTACATATCTCCGGCATAGACCGCCCATCAAACAAAAATTTGAACATCAAATCTTCAGCCTGTATTACATTCTTTTTCTTCCAATAGTTGCTATTTTTAGTTTTAATATACACGAACACTAACACAACACATAGAATAAACAACAAAATATATAACATTTTGTCCGATTACAGAAAAAATTTAAAGTTATTTTGTTTACTGATCGTTTGTTATTCACATTTGATAGCGGTCGTTGGCACAGTATCACATCCATATAGCGACTGGACTACTTTATCTATAGTACATTGTAATCTACAAATACTCACTCGCTTCTGACAACATCGTCATCGGCGCGTCGATCACGTGGTGTTGTAGTTAATCGCGTCACGTCGCGACGGGGGGACATATAGGTGGTAATATTATTTTTAAGGCAAGAAGTTTAAGAACACAGCTATTATATATTTGAAAACAATTGATTTCGATCTGCATTCATTTCAAATTCGTATATTTGGTAATATAATATCTATGAATAAAAATTTGCCAAGTGCGTGTCAGGATACGCATAGAATAGGGTTCCGTAGTCACCCATAATAGTAGGTAGATTTAAAATAGGGTCCAATAGATAATTGTTATGTTTTATTATTATTTCTTTATTTTTGTACGATTTTTTCCAAGTAAGTGCATTTTATAAGTAAGGCCCCTATAACTCCTGAAATAAAGAAATTATTAAAACCGCCATAGTTTTTTTTAAGGTTCAATATATGGACTACTATTATGATTTTTTTCAGATTTTTGGAGCCGGCCGTTTGGCTTTTAGAGGGGGGGGACAGTGTTTTTACAAAAAAATGTGCTTTACAGTTGAATAACTCGTAAAAAGATACGTAAATCGAAATATAATTTGAGAAACCTCTAAATGTTTTGAAAAGAAAGCTCTAAAAAGGTGTATAGGTATTCTACCTGTCAATCTATATTTAACAGTACAAGATCTATACTAGTAGTTTACTATGTAAACTAGGTATGTGTTTTAGATATAGGAAATTATAAATATTATGTAATAGAATTAAGTTTGTTACTACTACCTAACTGTAATGATTAATTATTTACAGAGATAACATGAACATACGAATACCTGTATTATTTTAAAGCAACCAAATTTCTATTATTTTCTGATAACACCTCGTTGGCAGGTAGTTTGATTTCAGCAGGAATGGCACGGCTCGACCGGGGCAGTACTACCCTAACGCAGAAGACCATCCTAATAATGACAGCATTCTTGGTGTCGTATTTAATTGTTAAGTATAAAACCGGAGGCTCAATCATTCTGCACCAATGATGCTAAAATATTAGATTTATCACGATGTATATAAATTTCTTTATTTCTATTTTTAGAAGATCAATGTTCGTTTATTAAATCTTCTGAGGTGGTGCTTTCAGTGGATATTGTAAGTAAAGTAACAAGATTGATTTATTTAGTACCAGCTAAGTTCAGCGGTGTTACTTGCGGTTATTGAGCGAAGCTTATTAAAAAAAGTAGCTTCATATGTCATCAGCTTGCTGCCAGTGAAAGTCTCGTCAAAATCGGTCCACCCGTTCCAGAGACTATGCTTAACAAACAGATAAAATTTTAAAAACGGCTTTTTTATTGTACTTTTTTTATTTAACGAATTAAAGTAAAAAAAGTACACAAAAGTTAAATAAAAAAGTACTTTAAATTTATACGAAAGTAAAAACTTTCGTATAAATTTAGTAGTATATATTACTTTATCGGACTGGTCCATAAATTTAAAGTAGCTCAGCGTGCGATGGAGCGTGCCATGCTGAGTGTCTCTCTGTCCGATTAAATTCGTAACGAGATTATTCGGTAGAGAACTAGACTTACCGACATCGCATGGAAAATCAGTACGCTGAAGTGAAAGTGGGCCGGACATGTCACCAGACGAACTGATGGATGTTTGAACCGAAAGGTGCTAGAGTGGAGACCGCGATTAGGCAAACGTAGTGTAGGGCGCCCTGCGGCACGATGGACCGACGATTTGTGGAAGGTGGCTAGCGGCGGATGGATGCGGAGTGCCCAAGACAGGTATGGTTGGCGTTCCTTGGAGGAGAACTTCGTCCAACAGTGATATACGGCGATAGGTTGACACTTTATATGTTATTTAAAAGTTTAAGGTATAAATTAAATACAAACACTATTGCAGTATCAAATCTTTATTCTTAATTGTATTATCATTATTCATCGTATTAAAAGAGTTCTGAATTTACATAATTAAAATTACGAAGTTTTCAAACAAAAAGATGACCACATACCATCGACGTGCAATTTCATCAACAACCCATAAAGTCCCACTTCTGGGCTGAGGTCTCCTCTCAGAAGACGAATAAGACCGGATATGTTGTTGGCATACCCAAAAGACGAACTAAACGGTTTGACAGCTTGTTTTTGGTGAGAGTCGCCAGAGTTTGGAACGACCTGCCTGGGTCTATTTTTCCTGATGAGTTGAACTCTGGAGCCTTTAAGAGTAGAGTGAACAGGTTTCTTTTGGATGGGCGTGTACCATCTTCGTCTTCATCTACACTTTCCATCAGGTGAGATGGAAGACAAACGCCTATTCCATTACAACAATAAAAAAAATATATTAAAGACACCACATTGACTGGCAAGATACGTTGTGGCTACGTGCAGGAAGGCTTCCAAACAGGTTACACTACTGTTATCTTATGAAAACCGGGACCAACTATTTGTGACGTGACCTCCGAATCACGAAAATGCTCATAACATATCATGATTGTCACAAATGGTCACACGTATCACCCGTATCACTTAAATTTGTTACCCGACTACGGCAAAGCCAGAGGAGGGTTATGTGTTTGACAGACTATGTATGTATGTCGGTATGTTCAATTTTTTTAAAAATTGTTTTAGAATTTTCAGTCTTATTTTTCTTGTTTCTCTTTCTGTATGTAGATTTCAAAATGTGTTGACTTCTAACTGTAGTGTAAAAATATTTAAATTGTCTCGATAATTGAACCCCTATTATCTTCTTAGCCTTTATTCCCAAGTTTATTTGGGGTCGGCTACTAGTTCAACCGGTTTGACCTGAATTTCAGTTTTTTCACGGAGCGACTGGCATCGGACCTCCGCAACCCTAAGGGAGAACTAAAATTCGATGATTGAACTAGTTCTCAGTTTATTTGAAGGCCACTGACTTCCTAATAACGATTGCCCGACGCCTTTACGTGCTCTTCGAGGCACGGACGTGAATAACCGCCAAACTTCCAAATTCCGGGCAGCTATTAAGAATTTCCTAAGAAAATCCCAAAAACACTTTTTGGCCCGATCCGGGATTTGAACCCGAAATCTCTTAATTAGCAGTCGCATACGCCAACCACTAGACCAACTAGGCAGTTAATTGAACCCCTATAGTGGTGTTAATAGATTTTTAATTGTCACGATGCTTGGCAAAAATATATCTTTAATAATAGAACTTTGATGTTTAGGACAATCTCTTAGAATAACAATCCTGGTGAATACTATACCGTATATAGGTCTAATCTCTCATGCTAGGGACTGCTTGCAAAAGAGATGGCGGAGCGAGACTGGAAGAGGTTCAGAACTCTTCGGTCCGTTAGGCCCGGGACCGGGCCCGGTACCACAGACGACTCAAGCACCGGAGTTCGCAGAATGATCTCCGTCCTCCATAAGCCATAAGCGCAAGCCTAGGTTCATACCTGTGAAGCCATTTGTCACCCTAGCAGAAGCAGTCCAAGGTATTTCTGGTTCCCCAACTACTAGTACCTTGAGACGTCGTGCGGTTTTTAGTCGGTTTATATCCAACAAAACCACCAGTTGGTGGTATCCGAAGAGATTTCCGAAAAGGAATAAAAAGGGCATTTAAAGCCAATATAATACTGTTCAAGGTTTGGTTTACTGTATTCTCAAATATGTCATCCTCTGACCATGACCAGGCGAGGTGATTATGCCGGGTGGGCACTGCCCAACAGTTGATGTTGAATTTCTCTATCGCGATTCAGGATTAGTAGTTACTCCGTATAGTTCATTCCATGTTTTCTTTCGTCGTTCAGTATTTCAGCGGTAGATAGCTCTGTTGTATGTTTGTCGCTTGCGCGGTATGTGGAATAGAATTATAAAAAAAGTATTGCGAAATGTGAGCACATAGCAAGACATGTTGGATGATGATTTTTATTAGTACTCAGTTCTGTCGATCAATATTGATATTAATAGTGCCCTCTAGTACTGTAGTAGTAATTTATTTTATGTACTTAATTGTGTTTGGTGGATTACTTGAAGGCGTGGTATAGTGAGTTCTCAATTTATGACATAGATGGCTCTATTATTAGCTTAGTCTATGAACGGTTTCAGTTGTTGTGGTAAAATTCGAACTGATTATTTTTTACTCTTACTTGTTAGTCAGTATTAGCGAATTTATTCCCTCTTGTCACCATGACAGTTATACGTCACTTTTGATCCATTTGCTATATTTTATTTATATCTACATATGATAGAAACACTCATAGATAAGTTGCTTTAGGTGATTGGAAACAACCGAGGGTAAGTCATAGCATGGTCATGGCAGTCGGTCCCGGTTGTTATCAGAAGATGTCGTTAGTAAGCGTTAGTTGGAGGCCTTCAGGCGACATCCTTAAAACATCCAACGGTAAGATTACGTAGACATAATGTTGTGTTGCCAGTCCCCAACCCGCACTCGGTCAGCGTGGGGACGTACGACCTTAACCTTCTCCTGGGATAAGAACCGAGCCCAGCAGTGGGGCGTTATGGGTTGTTGATGATGTTACTTTACAATTGCATGATGTATGTTGTAAATAAAGTGAATCTCTAAAAAAGTTAGCCTAAGTTATTTGTTATGTTATCAGCAAAGTGCTGGTCAAAATCCCGTTGAAATCAGTCTAGGCGATCTAGAGATGAACCGGAACAGACAGTATTATTATATATTACCTATAAATATTAGAGTTTTAACACGAATAAAGATCACGACTTTTTCTGTAAAGTAGCAGAGCGTGGACTACTGATTTTGCCGGGGCTTTTACTGACAGTTTGCTTGCAATAAACAATACATAGCTTGTTTTTGTTAATTTGTTACAAGTGTCAACCTATCGCCGTTCACAGCTGAACGGAGGTCTCCCCCATTGTACAAATTAAAAAAAATTAAAAAAGAATATTATGTAAAATTAATGATTTTATTTTTATCAATTAATCTAAAACTTTACTTTGGTTTATGTTTATTAAAATAAGGTTTTTATTATTAAAATAAACACAGATAAAATAAAAATAAATCTCAAAAACAGAACTTACAGTTTAAGGTATAAAATAAACACAAAAACAATTGCGCTAACTGAAGTCTTTATTTCGAATAATTACTATTCATCTTACTGTGAGAGTATTTAACTTACTTTAGTAAATTCAATAAGTTATGTGTAACGAACAAAAATATTCACTTATTCTAAAACACGTAAACCTAATATCAGAAGTCATATTTACATCATTCTTAGCTCATTGTAAAAATTAACTGTATTAATATTTTATTTGCCACCTTCAAACATCAATTTTTATGGTTATATAACCATATTTCTAAAATTTGTTAACAGTTCAAATTGTTTACCGGGCATAACACACAACCTTAAAAGGCCTACACATTTCTGTGGCTATATAACGATGTGTATAGTTTCCATTTCCATTAAACTGTTCTGGGAATGAAGTCATAACGAGCCGTAGGATCTCTTATTCCAAATGGGCTTTTTTCGAATTTTATGGGATAAGGACTTTGTTCAGCCAAGGTGAAACGACGAAGCAGCCAAGCAAGACCAACCTTTACTTGAAGTCGCGCGAATCTTGACCCTGGAAATTAAAAACGAAACATTTAATTCAACTGAAATCTGGAATCTGTTTTATGTAAAGAATATGATCAGGCCTTCAACTGTAATGGTTTTACATATTGGAAGAGCTATGCGTCTGAAGCGAACTGGATGATGTTCTTCTGTATTACTTTTAAAGTATTAGCAGAACAGTTTATTTGACTATAAGAAGTATATTCATGGCGTCTCTGATCAATTTTATTTATTATGTTTTAAATTATATCA
The DNA here is from genome assembly GCA_932526445.1 of Phragmatobia fuliginosa. Lineage (NCBI taxonomy): Eukaryota > Metazoa > Arthropoda > Insecta > Lepidoptera > Erebidae > Phragmatobia > Phragmatobia fuliginosa. The sequence continues at coordinate 3,465,145 of OW052058.1, read as the reverse complement.
AAATGTAATAACATTTACAAATACAATTACTGTAATCAAATACAATTATACACGGATGGAGGAACCAAAAAAAAAGATCTAAATTTTTCAGAAACCTTGATTGACTCAAGAATTCTACGTCTGAAAAAACCCTGTTCTGCCCACCGAGGGCACATACTTATGTGATGAACACTATCGATTAGTCTCTCCCATTAGCGTGAGTTTAAAATGTTTTTGTAAATTTATCTAGTTATAAAGTCTGATTACAATAGTATAGTTTCAGCCTTGCTTGAAATCATAAGGTCATGTCATCCTCCTAGCCATTATTCCCAAGTTTATTTGGGGTCGGCTACTAGTTCAACCGGTTTTACCTGAATTTCAGTTTTTCCACGGAGCGACTGGCATCGGACCTCCGCAACCCTAAGGGAGAACTTCGAAGATTGAACTAGTTGTCAGTATATTTGAGGGCACTGACATCCCAATAACGATTGCCATAGATGTTCATGACAACCGGGACCGACGGCTTTACGTGCTCTCCGAGGCACGGGCGTGAATTACCGCCAAACTTCCAAACTCCGGGCAGCTATTAGGAATTTCCTAAGAAAATCCCAAAAACACTTTTTGGCCCGACCCGGGATTTGAACCCGAGACCTCTTGATTAGCAATCGCATACGCTAACCACTAGACCAACGAGGCAGTTTCTAAAACTAGAAATATCTGAATAAATTAATTGCAGAAATAGACTGCATGGTTGTATTGTTGTTCAAATAGAGTGTACTCAAGATGTATTTTTTACCTGCGAAGTAACAATTGAGAGTGATTGTAGCAGTTCTTATATTTGCAATTCATTGTGACGAGAAATATTTAAAAAATCGGCCAAGTGCATACGCTAACCACTAGACCAACAAGGTCATGTATGAAATGTATATTATTTAAACATAAGTACTTTTTACTCACCAATACAAATGCGGTTTCCTTCTCCAAAAGGTAAATTAGTATAATTTGTTAGTCCATTAACATTGTCTGGTCCAAATCTATCAGGATTGAATTCTTGAGGATTCGGATAATATTTCTCATCTCGCTGAATTGCATACACGGGTATTACTACGGTACTACCTTTTTCAATTTTTACTCCACTTGGTAGTAGTGTATCTCTAGTACACTCTCTTTGAATAACGCCTATTGGGGGATATTTTCTCATCGCCTCACTAACTACCATATCTAGGTACGGTAAGTTTTCAATGTCTTGGTATGTTAGTTCTGTCTTTCCTGGTACGAATATGCTATCTATTTCTTTATGTAATTTTTTAAGAACTTCTTGATTAGAAGAAAGTTCAAGTAAAGTAAAATGCATTACATTAGCAGAAGTGTCAGCTCCAGCTATAAAAAAGAAAAATGCTTGACCAGCCATTACTTCATCAGTCGGTGCAATCTCATATCCAGATGTAGCATCCTGCATTACACCATTTTTTTGTAGTTCTAAACACGTTTCTATAAAATCGTGACGTTTTGTATTATTATTAAGCCTTCTATCAGCAAGTACACTTTTTACGGCACCGACAAAAAAGTTTTCGTGTTCACTGAAAAACTTCAGATTCAAAAAATTAAATAGTTTTGGAAATATATCGGACATCATTATGAGAAAGTTTGATTTAAAAGATGGTTCTACTGATTTCCATGCCATTTTCAAGAAGGGTGAGTTCATTGTATCTTTCGTTTGAGTATCAATACCGAACACTGAAGCCCCTATTGATGCCGTGGTGTAGGTATACAATACATTAAACGGTGTTTGTCTCATGTTTTCATCTCTTTCCACCAATGACACGAAATCTCGGGCACATTTTTCTAAAATATAAAACATATTCTTGAGTTTTGCGCTTGTAAACACTGGTGACAATTTCTGTCGCATCAATTTCCATTTTGGTAAATCATTCGTGAAGAGAAGGTTATCGGCTAAAACTTCATTCGGATTAGTCTTCAATCCACGATTGTGGAAACTTTGAAAGTCACCAGCAAACACGGCTTGAATGTCTTCCACAGATTTTACAATTAGCGAAGGTACACACCCCTGTGTGGTCCCAATATAAGGTGCATCATATTTATCGTAAATTTCCTTACATATTTCGGTCATAGATCGGCCATCGAACATAAATTTGAACAGCAAGTCATCTACCTGTATTATATTCTTCTTGGTCCAGTAATTTCTATTTTTTGTTTTTAAATATACGAACACTAATACGACACATAGTGTGAGCAACAAAATGTATAACATTTTTTCTGTTTATAAGGAAGTATTTAAAGTTAATTTATTTACTTATTAAATGACCCGAACTTTGAGATTTATTGTTAGAACTGTATCATGTCCATAGGAAGAATGGACTATATATCGTAATCTGCAAACACTTATTCAGTTCTGTTATCATCGTATCTGTTTGTTTGGTTCAATTACAAAATAATTACGTCGCCGTTCAATCGAGGAAGTTTCGATCTTGTGTTGTTATGTATAGTATACAAGATCCAAAGCCTCATTTAAAATAAGCACGTTAATCGTGAATCGGCACTTTTCGGCGGAATTTTTATTTAATTGCTTATAATAATAGGATTGTTATCTTGTGTATAGATATAATTAATACCTATGATGCCACTTAATGCTAAATCAAATCATAAATTTGAAAATATTATTTTTATTTATGATTTGATTTATTTGCTTTCAGTTTTTAACCACTTCATCGATCCTCATTTAATATGTATTCACTAGAGATACCTACCTTGTATTCTGAGAGAAGAACATTGCATTCTAGAGATTCATTAGATATTATGGTAGAGGAGGCTAGCAAGGAGGGATAAAAAGCGACTAAAGACGCACACGGATACAATACAATCCCTTTTTCAGTTCAGGTTCACGTACACCAAAGAATTAGACCAGTCTTCAAAAATGATTCTTCACGCACCAACTTATTTTTCTTCTATAGGTTTATTAAAACTACTTAGACAATCTTTGTCTATAGATAGATAGATTATTTTTGTTGTACAAGAATACAAAGAAATAAAATAACATAATAAATAGGTACAGTTTGTAAAACTAATATTTTTTTAAAGATTGTAAAAAGCGGCCGCTTGATGAACTAGGATGCCCAATTCGGTTTTCGAGATGGGCGTTCGACGATCGAGGCCGTGTTGCGCCTGAAGGCCGTGACCGACGAGGTAGTGTGCTTTTACGGCGTGCTATTGGCGGTGTCCTTGGACATCGCCAACGCATTCAATAGTCTGCCACTTAGCTGCATCAGGCAAGCACTTTTCTACCACGGAGTGGTGGAGTACCTGAGGCAGCTAGCGGCAGGCTATTAAAAGGAACGTATCGTGTATGAAGACCGAGATTGAGTTTTGGGACGTCTGGCCATGTCGTGCGGTGTTCCGCAGGAGTCTGTCCTCGGACCACTTGTGTAGAAAATGGGATAAGACTAGGCCCTGATCATGAAAGTACCTGCACTCGGTCGCTAGGTTGGAACCTGTCACCACTTCGACTGCAGTGAGGACTTGACTCAGCACAACTGGTGGTTTGCCCCGTCTGGGCGACACAGCGTCGGGCCTTCGCTGCAGCCATCAAAGGAGATCTCCTGCTACCGATCGTCATACGCTTCATGGCCGGTAGCTTTAACATGACCTCCGTCAAAGCGTCAGCAATTCATTTCGAGTACTGTGCAATTAAGGCACGATGCCGCAAGTTCCTGTGAGTCGGAACTGTTAGCCACCAGTCCCCAGTGAGTCGGGGCTGAAGTCCGCTGATTCCTGTGCGTCGGAATCGCAAGCGGTGTGCGGTGCTGCGGTGAAGTCCCCAGTGAGTCGGGGCGCTGATGAGGCCGAAGGGGTAACCAGGTTGGAGCAGTCGCGTCCTGTGTGTGGTATCCCTGTTGAGGCCGAGGCTGCTGGCTGGCTGAGACTTGAATAACGATCATTGCTATTTTTGGAGAGCGCCGTTGGAGAACGCCAGACCGTGATTCGGAAATCACGGTCTGGCTTGTAACCTACCATGCCACAAACAGTCAACCAGAATTAAAATTTGAAATAAACGCTTTACCAATCCGTCTGGTCACGTGGTTTAGAAGGCCAAATGATCCTTTTTAAGGAGAGACTTACATCCAGCACAGTAAGGTTGGTGCTATGACGTGAAATATTTTGACCTGCCAAGACACCAAAGCATATTATACAATAACTGATAAACTCATGCTTGATTAATACTAATAAGTCATTCAAACAAATATTGTTGCGACGGACTGACCCTTTATCTGTCTACTGATAGTAACATTATTGATTTGCTGTGTCATTATGAGAAGCTTCTAGATGATAGCTTATTTAAAGGTCATTTAGGTGCGTACTAGGTTTGTGATAACTTTCTCGTTAATATTATGTAATAAGTATTCTTTGTGATTTTTATTTACTTTTTTATTCTTTATTTCAGGCCTACCTATGTGACTCTACTCTGCCAGATATAAGCATGAGTAGGGATCACCATCCTCATTTCAAATAATTAATAATAATAATAAATGTTTCGGACATCTGACACACACCGTCATCTAGTACACACACATTCGTGATGAAATCAGCGTGGGTCTACTACCTTAATGTGGTGTTTTCAATTAAATTATATTTTTTAATGTTTATTATATCATGATAACAGCTTTTTCAAACCTCCTTGGAAAATGTTTTTATCATTTTTAGGGTTCCGAAGTTTATGACTCGGAACCCTTATCGATTCGTCATGTCCGTCTGTCCTCGACTTACCGTTCAAACGGAAAGTGCTAGAAAGATGAAACTTTGCGTGAATATGTGTTGTAATTACGTCGACAAAGTGCTACAATAAAATTATGAAATATATTTTTATTTGGGGTACCTCCCCTACACGTAAAGCAGGGATAATTTTAATTTCTCGCGGCTACCCCATAGTGTGGGGTATCATCTTTTAAAAACAACAAAGAGTTTCTTAGACGATTTTTGGATTTAGGTATTCGTTTGCGAGATATTCCACTTTAAAGGGCACACTTTTATAAAAATAGGGCGTCCCTTCCCTCTAAAAAAATCGTGATGGTGGTCCATATAATAAACTTTAAAAGAAAACTATAACGGATTAGATGACTTTGTTAGATCAGGAGTTATAGAGGCTAAACTTGTAAAATGCGCTTCCTTGGCAAATGTCATACAAAATTAACGCATTAATACGTAAACATAACAGTTGTCTATTGGATACGATTTTAAATCTTGGTACCATTATGAGTGACTGAGGAACCCTTTCCTGTACGTGGTCTGACACGCACTTGGCCATTTTTTTAAATATTTCTCGTCTCAATGAATTGCAAATATAAGAATTGACAATCTCTCTCAATTGTTACTTCGCATGGTAAAAAGTCTATTTCTGCAATTAATTTATTCCGATATTTCTAGCTTCAGAAATTATTTTATTTCTTTTTTTATATATTTAAGCCTACCAAAGTGACTCTACTCTGACTGATGGAAAGCATGAGTAGCATAAAGGAGTAGGGATCACCATTTTCATTGTGAGGGTAGGTAATGCAGCATGGTCACCCATTCCATGGCGGCCTGGTAACTGAAAAATAAGTAAACAACAATTCTCTATTGGACACGTATCCTTTTATGAGACTACAGAACACTATTCTATGCGTTGCCTGACACAAATTTGGCCGATTTTTATTGTTCTAGATTTCCTGACATTGACTGATTTGATTATGCTGCTTTTTAGATAAATTGAAACCAATTGAAACATTCAAAACATTGTGACAGTGCAGTGACCTATTAATGTTATGTTGACAGTGTTTTATTTAATATGCTGTGTCATCATGAGACGAAATGATCTAAAGAGTTATTTATTCAAAATAAATTTATCATTACTATCTGAGAACAACACATTTGTTTACATTTTGTTAATCAACTTCAATGACACGAGGTATATCCGTATCTCTTGACCCCATTTATATTTTGACTTGCTTTCGGCTTCGCTACTGTAGAGAGAAAGTTACACATGTTGTTTCTTAAGAACTAAAATGTGTGTTGATTACGTGTATATTCATTTTTACGGCAAAGAGTAGTCTAAGCGAGTCAAATAGAATCGAAAATCTTTTATTTTCATTCAGTCTTTTCAGATATTTACGAAACGTTACATTATTGACTTCACTTGTGTAGTTCTTCCTCAAAAGTCTAAGTATCCCTACGCCGAATTTAATTACAATGGGCTCTGTTTGTCTGTCTGTAAAGTTGTCATGGCTAAATCACTGAATCGATTTCGATTCATTGATTTCAATGAATTTCGGTAGAGATACAGATTGGACCACGGGAAGGAGATAGACATCTTGTTACTATAACCTATATACACGCTAACCCAAAATGTACTATATGTATATAATCTGTAAGTAATTACTAATATAATTAAGTAATACTATAAGTATATTAAGAAAAAATATTAATAAAATTAAAAAAAAAAGAAAAAAAAGGACAACATTGTTTATTGCAGTTCGTCACAAAGTTAACGTATTGATTCGCTTTTCATTTTTGAAGTTTTCTATTTGTTCACTGAAATGATACTATTTAGATTGCGAATAAGCATAATTATGCTTCTTTGAAAGGGGGGAAGTCACACTTGGGCTGTCATGCACGCCTTTATTTAAAGCTATTAAAAACATATTTTATCAATAATAATATGTAACCATTCGTATATGTATCTTCACTATTATTTCTACGACGTCTACTGCTGGGTAACACTTTAAATCCTTAGAACACTCTTTCCGTAGACATTAGCTGGCGTTCTTCAAGGCGGTATTCTTTCACCTCTCTTATTTTCAATCTTTATTATTCTTATCACCCCAAGACTTCAGTGTTCCTATCATCTATACGCTGATTATTTGCAAACTATATCATTAAACAGAGTTGTGCAAAATACCACCCGCGCCCGTGGTTTCGGTCGTAAATAGAGGCCTGGCAGCTATGAAACATTGGTCTGATATGTTTGGTGTATCGATTAATTAGAAAAATGTCATCGGTAGTAACTGAAGTGTAAGCCAACTCGACCTTGCTACACTTGACATAGGTTTCCCTTTGGGAATGGGGAAATAAGATAATTATATTAGTATCAATTCGAATTCTATTACTTTTAATTGAATCAAGTTGTGCATCTATAACCAGTTGCAGGGTCAAATAAAATTCAATTGGGAATTGTCTAGGCGCATTGCCTGTTTCATGTCTTTTATATATCAGTGGTCTCAATACATAATGCTTTCTTTATCAATCAGCTCATAAGGTGATTCAGAAAAAGGATGCGACAGCAATCTATCTTAACAGGTAAACAAAAGTAAAAAAAATGTAATGTAAATAATAGTTGAAATTAACAAAAAAAAAAACAAAATTAATTTGTCCTAGATATTATTATTGAAATTGGAAAATATTACAAATTGGTACTAATCATAGTATTACTAATGATGGTACTAATCAAAGTCAAACTGTTAGGTCATTGCAAATCATATCGGACGATTATCTCGAGGTGCCGCCCTACTTGCGGGCTGTCATAGGGGCCTATCTGCGAGACAGGACTGTGAAGTTTGTCGATCGGAACGAGGTGGAAAATCCAAGGGAGATATTTTGCGGGGTTCCTCAGGGTTCAGTATTAGGACCATTATTGTGGAACCTCGCATGCGATGCGGTCCTTCGTACCAGTCTGCCCTCTGGCCTAAGTATCGTCTGGTGTGCGGATGGAAACTGAGGCGATATGGTTCCATGGCCTGCGTTAGCGCCAGGAATCACCCAGCACATGCCTCCGGATTGACGGCACTGAAGTCCAGGTGGACCGGTACATGAAGTACCTAGGCCTCACCCTGGACAGTCGGTGGAGCTTCGAAGAGCATTTCGGGCGATTAATCCCCCGAGTACGAGGGGTAGCAGGAGCGCTACATCGCCTGCTGCCCAATCTCGGGGGAACACGGGAAGAAGTTTGCTGCCTGTACATGGGCGTCGTGCGATCCATGGTCCTCTATGGGGCACCCGTCTGGTCTGAGGACCTAGCGGGCTCCTCCCGCTGCCCGGCTCAACTCAGGAGTTTGCAGCGACTGATGGCCATACGGATCGTACGGGGCTACCGTACCATTTCGTACGAGGCAGCGACGATCCTGGCGCGGTCTCCACCCTTCGACATTCTGGCCGGCAGAGACAAGATGGTCTACGACCAAATTCGTTCTGTCGGTCGGAGTGGCGAGGAGACAACGCCGGATCATAAGCCTGAAATGCTGAGGCGGAACGCACATACGCAAGCCTTACGGGCTTGGAGGGCACGGCTCGAAACACAGGGCTGTGCCAGCCAACGCGCTGTTGGAGTCGTTCTGAAGAGCTTCGAAGCTTGGATAGAGAGGACCGACTGTGTCAGCTACCGATTGACTGAGATACTCACCGGACATGGTTGTTTCGGTGAGTAGCACTGATCGCGGCAATGCTGGCGAGTGGCGAAGGAAGGGAAGCCGCGGTCTGTTTCTGTGAGAACGTTATACTCCAGAAGGAGTCCGCTGAGCGGGATCGGGAAAGGGCCGATCCTGCTCGAAGGAGGCGGTGAAGGGGACATGGCAGAGGTCGATAGACCCCCGTCGTCCCCGTCGGTTCGGTGTTGCGCCTCTTATTGCGTCGAGTGGTGAGAGGCCTGACAGCGACCTGCCTTGGGGGTGAGGATAATCACCCCGGGATGTACCCCCAGTTATGGGGTAAGGCAGGGAGGACTCCAGAAGCCGGTGATGTGTTCCTAGTGTTCCTCCTAACTGCCGATGTAGGCCGCCGAGGGGTTTAGTGGGTAAACCGATTCCCCCGGGAGTCCCACACACGCCCTTCGATTACCACACGGAGGGTATGGTGTGAAAAGCAGTCCCCGCGTAAAAAAAAAAGAAAAAAGGTCGTTGCAAAACGATTTTCATTATCTATTCTATTCTCTATTCTATTTCTTTATTCTCTTGTTTTATTGGCTAATGTCACTCAGTGACTTGATCAAAAGAAATTATTTGTCATTGAAACAAGAGGATTGAGAGAAATAGAATAGAAACGGCTGTTATGATTAAATTTAACCACATCCAAAAAAATGTTTACATTTACATAACTAGCCGCTTACATAAGTATTCAAAAACATTAATCAAATAATCAACTCGGGTCTTCTCTCAGGAGAGGGTTAAGTTAAAAAATATAAAATATACTACTTATTTTGTTTTAATTCTTAAACTTATACATAGTATTATCACAGTATAAAGAAACATACAGTAGGACGACGCCTTTGATCACGTGGTAAATGCCGACAACGTCTAGACATTGTCGCAACTGCTAGGGTTGTCTCAAGTAAACAATATTTATTAATAAATTTATTTATTTTAAATCAACATCGTCATCAACATTATGATTATTATTATAAGCAATAATTAACAATGATCAAAAATATAGTTTTTATTAACAATTTCATTTAGCTTGTCTTGTTTATTTATTTGTTTGGGTCAAATCAAGTAATTGAAATATATAAGGAGGTCAACCCCTTTCCTGTTGCCGGATTAGTCTGAAATTTGGTATTCTAGATTCAAACATATGTAATTTAATTTAAAGAAATATCTGGATTTGGATATCTTGGATTTGAAAAATTTGTTATTTTCATAATCGTCAACCCAAAAAACCTCAAAATTGACACTCATAACTATATTTTTTTAAATAATGTCCTCCATACTGGATCTAGTATACTTGCACGTAACTACGAAAATAAATTCCGCGAAAGACACTTGATCTCATTTTTATTTTCAGGGAAGTCGCAAATCTTGAAAATTACACCCATGTCGAAAAATTTGCTAATTTTCGTCGGCGCCATCTTGGATTTTCATTTCAACCCCATAATCGTTTTAAGTGACTTCGTAAGCCAGGGACATGATACCCATGTCGAAAAATTTGCAAATTTTCGTCGGCGCCATCTTGGATTTTCATTTCAACCCCATAGTCGTTTTTAGTGACTTCGTAAACAATGTACATGATACCCATGTCGAAAAATTTGCAAATTTTCGTCGGCGCCATCTTGGATTTTCATTTCGCCGTCGTCACCATCGCCAAAAACACAAGTCGTATTTAAATTATTTTCCAAAATAATAATATTTTAAAGTGACACACGACAGCCCTGAAAGTTGTTTCCCGAGCTGCTAACACTGTAAATGTATGCAGCTCGGGGCACCCGTTCCCCCCTCTCACCCCTCACACCCCGCACGATTGCCCTGTCTAGACGTCATCGTGGGACGACTGTATGATTTATCGACTGTGGTATTATTTACAAAAAGTAAACACAAGAGTACAGGAAAACATGCGTACAATACCAATTAAGCAAATACAGTTTTTTGTAACTCGTTTTGTTTTTAAAACACTCAGGCCTTGAATGTAATTAGAGAGAACTTAAAATATTAATATTCATTCAAACTTCTGTATAATTCTATGAACTAAGATTTCACTATTATTTTTTTAACTTTAAATGAAAATTGATATAAATATATCCATACTTGTTTTTTTTTGTAAATACATAGGAAAAATCAAAACTCCGAAACAAATATTTGCAGATCATACAAACGTTTGGTCCAACAGTCAACATTTGGACAAAATATTCACATGTTCACATTTCTAAACAGCAAACTGTTTGTGATTACCATCGCCCATGGACATATGCAATTGCAGACACAAAAGATCGTCGCTTAACTCAGGTCTAGTTTGCCATATATGTATGTGCTAAAGCATGGCACACTAAGGCATAAGTGTACTATGAGTCTGTGACTACTGCACAATCTTAAGATGTGACTACACCTAATGATAAGGTAGTAGTGATCCGTGTGGTGACGGATTAAGAATACAGAGTGTCACCACCCCTTTTCATCCCGCGGGTGTCGTAAAAGGCGACATAGGGATAAACTACGCAAGATGACATCAATGCAAAGAGAAGGAAAACTTGAAACTAACCCTATACCAACCCGTCTGGCCAGCGTGGTATAGCAGGCCAAAGCCTCCTTTCTAAGGAGAGACCTATGTCCAGCAGTGGACTGTTGAAGGCTGTTGATGATGATGATGATAATGAACGTAGTAGAGCTACGCTGATTTGAACACGAAGGCACAAGCTCTACCGAGGCGGTACTACCTTTTAACAGATGACACACACAGTGATTCGTTGGTGAGTGGAAGATCAGAGGCCCAATGCGGCAGTAGCATCTTAATAGTCCGTCATAGTGTGGGTTACTAAACTGCATTGTATATATTGACCAATGGTTGAGAGAGCCCTGGCACTCAAAACAAAAGTTCAATCTTAGATTCAGTGCCAAAGGATCACATCAAGTGTGATATACAACATGTTTTCACAATATAAAAACATGTCTAATTCACAAATTTGTAACAAAGTATTGTCGACGTGTCTGTGGTTTGTCATCATATATTTACTAATAGCTTTCGCCTGCGGCTCCGCCCGCGTGTATGTCGGTTATCGCGGTAAAAAGTAGCCTATGTCCTTTCCTAAGTTTAGTTCTATCTTCATACCAAATTTCATCAAAATCGGTTCAGTGGTTTAGGCGTGAAAGCGTAACAGACAGACTGACAGACAGAGTTACTTTCGCATTTATAATATTATATAGTAGGGAAGTAGGGATTTGAGAAATAAAAATTATTATTATTGTCTGCACATCGATATGGTGACCACTAACTTTGAATTTATCTCATGCTTATCTGGCTTAATGGAGCAACTTTGTATGAACCTGTGATACATAAAAATAAAACACATTTATGTGTGTTACTTTAAAATGCTATAAATGTGTTCTTTCAAACTTTTCTGGGTATCAAATCGTAATGGGCTGTCGGGTCTCTCAGACCGAATATGCTTTTTTCAAATTTCACAGGATAAGGACTTTGTTCAGCCAAAGTAAAACGACGTAGCAGCCAAGCAAGGCCAACTTTTACTTGCAGTCGCGCAAATCTGGATCCTGGAAATAAATAAAAAATGGTTATTGTTTTCAACTTGTAGATATCGTTTTATAGATTTTTAAATGTGTTTTTGTGACTGACATGCTCCTATTAATTAAATATTTTTTTGACATAATAATTCATACTTAGATTTTTTTAAATAAAATTTACTATATATTGAGCTCTCAATATCATAATAATAATGTTATAAATGTGTTCTTTTAAACGTTTCTGGGTATTAAATCGTAATGAGTTGTCGGGCCTCTCAGGCTTAATATGCTTTGTTCAAATTTCACAGGATAAGGACTTTGTTCAGCCAAAGTAAAGCGACATCTCTTGTTGACAATGGTATGAATATAGTGAATGTTATGGATCTGAAATGTTTTTCATATTGACCCACTAAGCCTTTTATTTTAGTTGAATATATCAATGTATTTCCTTGGAGATCATTAATTAATATTATTGTTTCTTTTTTCTACAAATCTTTTTAGAAATACAATGGGTTTTCAGAAAAATCTGTATGACAAAACACGATTTATATTACAAAAAGTGCCTATGACTTGTGATGGTTTATTATTAGTAATACCTAAATATTGTTGCTAGCTTATTGAGTTGATATATAAAGAAATCTCTCATTTTCCCATCACATATTACAAATTTCGTTTAAAAAACAGAAATCTTTCAAATAGATCAAACCATAGTCATACTCAAAAAAATCATTTTACGAGTAACTATATTGCAAAGGAATTTGTTTCAATATGCAAATACTATCATAATATAAGTAGTATTTAAGCAAATGATCACACTATTCATTTAAAAAATGTTGCGATTTTTTAAATTATTTTAACATTAATTAACTCACCAATACAAATGCGGTTACCTTCCCCGAAAGGTAAATTGGTGTAATTTGTAATTTCATTAGAATTTTCTGGTGCAAATCTATCAGGATTAAATTCTTCAGGATTTGGGAAATATTTCTCATCTCGTTGAATTGCAAACACGGGCACTTGCACGGTACTGCCTTTTTCAATTTTCACTCCACTTGGCAATACAGTATCTTTAGTACATTCTCTTCCGATAACACCCACTGGTGGGTATTTTCTCATCGCCTCATTCAATACCATCTCTAAATATGGTAGGTTTTCAATATCTTTGTAAGTTATTTCATTTTTTCCCGTTACAAAAATGCTGTCTATTTCTGTGTGTAACTTTTTAAGAACTTTTTGATTAGAAGAAAGTTCAAGTAAAGTAAAATGCATTGCATTAGCTGAGGTGTCAGCTCCGGCTATAAAGAAGAAAAAGGCTTGTCCGGCCATCACCTCATCAGTTGGTACAATTTCATATCCAGTTGAAGGATCCTGCATCACACCATTTTTTTGCAGTTCTAAACATGTTTCTATGAAATCGTGACGTTTTGTAGTATTGTTAAGCCTTCTGTCAGCTAATACTTTTTTTACGGCACCAACAAAGAAATCTTCGTGATCACCGAAGAACTTCAAATTCAAAAAATTAAACAAATTTGGAAATATACTAGCCAAACTGACAAAGAAGGTTCCTTTAAGAGATGGTTCTACAGACTTCCATGACATCTCTAGGAAAGGTGAGTTCATTGTGTCTTTCGTTTGAGTATCAATACCAAAAACTGAAGCCCCTATTGATGCTGTAGTGTAGGTATACAAGACATTAAATGGTTTTTTTCTGATGTTTTCATCGCTTTCCACCAATGACACGAAATCGCGGGCACACTTTTCTAAAATGTAAAACATATTTTTGAGTTTCGCGCTTGTGAACACTGGTGATAGTTTCTGCCGCATTAATCTCCATCTGGGAAAGTTGTCAGCAAGGAGAAGGTTATCGGCCAATGTATCATTTGGATTACTTTTTATTCCACGACTGTGGAAACTTTGGAAATCACCAGCAAATACGGCTTGAATATCATCCATAGTTTTTAAAATTAGTGAAGGAACACACCCCTGAGTGGTCCCAATGTAAGGTGCATCATATTTGTCGTAAATTTCTTTACTTATCTCAGGCATAGACCGACCATCGAAAAAGAATTTAAACAGCAAATCTTCAACCTGAATTATGTTTTGTTTCTTCCAGTAATTTCTATTCTTGGTTTTTAAATATATGATCACTAATACAACACATAGTAATATCAACGAAATGAATAACATGATAACTGATTATGAGAGAATATTAAAAATGATACTTGTTAACGTTAGTACAATACCACGAGCATGTAATGACTGAATGTTATATTGTGGTCTGCAAACACTTAGTTGATTCTGTTATCTATTTTTACGTATTGATTTTATAATAATTACACATCTACCGATTATAATTATTCTCTGTAAATATAACAAAGAAGTTTTGATATGATATGTTTATGTAATGTAATATACAAAAATCGAATACTTTATTTAAAATAATGTTGTGTGAAATGAAAGTTTTCAAGAGATAATTTATTAACTGATCGATGAAATACTTACTTAATTACATATGTGGTGCAAAATGAATACAGTGATATTTTTACAACACTGTTAAATTAAGTGAAAAATAATTAAATTTTGTTAATTTCCTTTTGATTTTTTCGATCGATATATTATCATTAAGATATTAGGTTTGCAAACCACCAGTAGGACACATCTGGTCTTAAAATTGTATAAAGAAACATATCTGTTTCTTTGTGCAATTTTTGTAATTTCTTATACATCATAATTATATATTACACATGATGTTCTCTTAGCCGATTTCGGTCAGTCTCAAAAAAGAATACCCAACTACACAGAAGATATTATAGCGCATAAGTGTGTGCGTAAACACTTGTACAACCTATGTTTCCTTAATCTCACTACCCGAATGAACGGCTATCTCACACGAGCTGAAAAAGATAGGTCGAAGGACCAATGACGGCTTCATGTGCTCTTTGAGATACGGGGGTTTGACCCCAGGTTCCAAACCCCGGGCTGTTATTGTGTGTGGTTTCCCCCACTCTTGGATTCTGCTCATGCTTTCCATCAGGCAGGGTATAGTCACTTTGGTAGGCTAAATATAAAAATAAAATAAAAAAACATTAAATTAATTTGAAGAATTCAATAATACTTTTTTTGTTTGACCTGGGAATCGAACCCGAGAGCTCTTTAGATAAATATAATGTATGGAAGTAAAGTTATTGACGAAGATATATATATATTTTATCTGGCTATTGTTTGACTGCGTAATGACTCTTTTATCGTAAGATTAAAACGATGATATAAATTCATTGTGTAATAATGTTTATTGCTATGCAAATTTTTATTTTTATCAGTCAAAATATTGTTAATTTGTTTGTGGAGTTATCGAAAGGCTCATTAAAATAATATGTTGACATGAATCAACATTTTCGTCAGATAATTAACTCATTATCATAACAGATTGAAGTGTAAGGAGTTCAAAGAAAGAGAAAAATGAATAGCGACAAGGTTGGCTTCTGGGAATTAAGTGCTCGGAGCAGTCCAGTAGATACGAAGGAGAATTAGAGTTGCATATAGTTGAATAGAATAGTAAGGAAAGTATGTAAAGATCTTAACACCGCCGAATATGTAACCAATGCAACTGTTTCCGAAACTTTATAATGTGGTCGAACATTGCAGCATGGTGACTCACATCACGCCGGCTTAGTGAGATGTGTCTGCATTTTTCTCACGGCTTTTGGACTTTATTTTTAACTGCCTCGTTAGCGTCAATAGGTCTCGGGTTCAATCCCGGGTGGGGCCAAAAAGTTTTTCTGGGTTTTTCTTAGGAATTTAATAGTACCACGGAGTTTGGAAGCGGTGATTCTCGCCCGTGCCTCGGAGAGCAATCGTTATCTGCAAGTCAGTGCCATCAAATTTATTGAAAACTAGTTCAACTTTCGTATTTCCCTTAGGGTTGCAGAGGTCCGATGCCAGTAGCTCCGTGGAAAAACTGATATTCAGGTAAAAACGGTTGTACTAGTGGCTGACCTCAAATAATATTGGGACAAAGGCTAGGAAGAAGAAAAGATTTTCTTTTTGTCATGAGATTAAATACAATAAAAAGACAATCAGTGAGCACTGCATTTAAAAATATCGTCTCCAGATGTATTAATTCTCAGTAATTGGAACACCGCCAAATGATCTCTTCATTTTTGTTTTTAAATATGTATGCTTTTTAGCGATATGGCCGCCATTTGTAAATGGTCGTACTATTGATGGGCTCTCATATGTAAATTATGTTAACTAATGTACAATAAAGTTTATAATTTTCTATTCTTTTTGTATATCTTTAGCAGTAAAACGTCATATAATAGAGTTTTACTTATAGTTAAATATACATTTTTGATATCTTAAATCTTTATGGATTGTGTCTAATAACCTAAGGCCAATCGGCTATGAGTAGGTACCTACATATTAAAAAAAAACTGTTTAATTGCCTATGATATTATCAAATCATGACTTGCTAATAATATATGCATAAACAATGAACATTGTAATCGGTCTTCACGTGACTTTCGTGACTGATTAAGAATACAGTCAAATCATTATACCCGTATGTAATACAAAAACCGCCAAAACCTCAATTCTTCTTCAATTCTGACAAAACAACAATTTGAAAGTCCCCATTGTATGTTATAGTGCCATTTTTTTTTTGTACTACAACCTAAAATACCTTATAAAATACATTACTTTACACAAAAACATTATTTTACATAATTATTATGTAATTAAGATACAAACACAAGCATCTCATCTCTTTAATTTTATTTTAATTTTTTTTATATGGTAACCGGATTTCAATAAAAGTACCATTGAAATTTTCGCTCATTATTACGTTTTAAAATTATTATAGAGTAATTGATATCTTAAAACTTATTAGCAAAAAAATATATCTGCAAAACAGGAAATTATAAACTATCATTATTTAACTTTAATAACTAACTTCTTAAAGTATTGTGAGCATACCGAAATGTATTTGAGTCGACGTCAAAAAATCTGTGAACAAAGATATTATTAAATTCTCCTAACTGAATCAATGAAGTAAATGTAAGCGCCTACACTACAATTAAGAGCAATGATCGCATACCTACACTCTATCAGTTATTTTTAATTAGCATGTAGATAGGTTTTAAATTTACTTTTAATTACAACTGTAATGAACATTGGAAATTTATTTATATGAAAAGCGATTGATCTACTAAAGGGACTTCAATATTGGGTTTAAATAAAATTTTAGTAATATTTTCAATGATTTAAAGCTAGGTTTCGCCCACTACTCTGCCTGCATGTAAGTTGGTTATTGTGGTAAATAGTAGCATATGTAAAGGACATAGCAATGATATAAAGGATATATAAAAATATAATAAAACATTTAAACTAGATTTTCGCATAACTCATATTACATATGATACATGTTTAAACTACGCAAGACAACATCAATGCAAAGAGAAGGAAAACTTGAAACCAACCCAATACCAACCCGTCTGGCCAGCGTGGTATAGTAGGCCAATACCTGCTTTCAAAGGAGAGGCCTATGTCCAGCAGTGGACTGTTGAAGTTTGTTGATGATGATATGTTTCACCGCGCTACTACCCGCAGTTATTGCTGTAAATCGCAAGTAACGCCGTGTTACAGAACTAGTCTAAAAAAATGTCTAAGTCATTCCTTATGGCATCAGATAGATATCTGCTCGCGAAAGTCCCGTCAAAATGGGTGCAGCCGTTTCAGAGATAAGCCCGCACTGACATACGGACAGACAGACAGACAACTATTTTACAAATTACTTTTTTAATGTAATTACTTATATAATATGAAATATATTTAGTAAGAAACGGTTCATTTGATAACAACCATACACTTCTATTATATTTAATTGTAAACATTAAAATATTCTCAGAACGATTTAACTAACATAGTTATAATTCGTCGGGGTTGTGAAGTAAAGTAAGCTGAGGCAATGTTTGAATCCATATTTTATAATCCTAAAGTATATTATTATGTAATTATTTTTAAAGATTCAAATCAAATGCCCCACAAAAAACATTTATTAGAAGATTATTGATACGTCTGTCGGTCCGGAAAATGAAATAATTATGCTATTTTTTTCCGTCTGTCAGTTAGTCTGTATGTCTGTTTGTTGGTTCCGGTTAATCTATGTAACGACTAGACTGATTTTAATCAGACAGCTAATGACATAACGTCCGTGTGGTGACGGATTAAGAATACAAAGTGTCACCACCCCTATTCATTCCATGGTGTCGTAAGAGGCGACTAAAGGAACAAAATAAGCAGCTAGCATCACTGCCAAGAGAAGGAAAACTTGAAACAAACCCTTTACCAACCCGTCTGACCAGCGTGGTGTAGTAGGCCAAAACCTCCTTTCAAAGGAGAGGCCTATGTCCAGCAGTGGACTGTTAAAGGCTGTCGATGATGACGATGATGATGAATGACATAACACGGGTAAAACCGCTGGACTCAGTCAGTATTTAATATGTCTTACTCTTTATACTAAATAGAGTTTTAAATTTAGCTACATTATTGTGTGTTGTTTCTGGTAAATATATACGAGTATAAGTACTTGGGCGACCGAGCTTTGCTCGGTTACAACTACTTATTGTTTAACAACGCCATCTATTTTCTCTCTATTAGCTGTAGTGTAGCTGTGTTGGTGTATCAACCAACTTAGTGTTACTGAAAGAGTTGTATAGATGTCGTATGCTATGCTAAGAGTAATTCTCGAAAACTTGTGTTTTCTCGAACGTAAGACTGATTTAGATCGAGTTTTTACCCCCATAAAAAATAACAAAATACAGCAGGGATATCAAAATGAAGAGTCTAAGCAATATATTAAGTTTATTTCAGTCTTTGTTTACATTAATTACACATTTTACACCCAAGACTTAATTCAACATAATTAATACTCATCGTCTTCACCTTTATAACTGTCCTGTTATGATTCTTGAGTTTCACTTATTCTACCTACAGTATCCTCTTTATTCCGAACAAAGATCTCTCTCAATCAATTCATAGAACCCTTTCGAATCACGAAGAGCAAAGGAATGTTTTTCAAATTTCGGTTTGTACTTCTGCTCGGTCAAGGTGAACCGTCTTAACAACCACGCCAGACAAACCTTCATCGTAAGGCGTGCCATATGTAAACCTGAAATAAAAAATAAATAGCTTTGTAAATGGTACACACGTTGTTCGTACATTCCAAGTCCTTCTAGCGGGGTGTGAAAAAGCATCTCACTAGGCCGCCATAGTATCGGTCACCGTGTCGCATTGTCCGCAATGTCAGTGAGGACGGTAACCGCCACTCCGGGATTCTGTTAATGCTTTCCATTCAGGGCAGAGTCATTTGTAACGACTACTATATCAAAAAAAACGTTATTGATCATCAACTTACCAATACAATTCCGATTTCCTTCACCAAAAGGTAAATATGTATACTGCATTTCAGATTTACTGTTTTTATAGAATCTGTTGGGTTCAAACAGATCTGGAACCGGAAAATAGTAATCATCTCTGTGAATGGCAAACGTTGGTATAATAACTGCAGTACCTTTCTCGATTGCCACGTTGCTTGGTAATACGGTATTTTTTGTGCATATCCTTTGTATAAAACCTATCGGAGGGTACATTCTTAGTGTTTCACTGATAATCATATCAAGGTATTCTAGTTTTTCAATATCATCATAAGATAGGTCGTCTTTGTATGTGCCAAATACACCGTCAATTTCTTCGTGAAGTTTTTCTAGAATATGTTTGTTATTCGATAGTTCTATTAAAGTGAAATGGAGTGCATTAGCTGTTGTGTCTGCACCAGCAATGAAAAAAGAAAAAGCTTGTGCTGCTAATCTTTCATTAGTAGGTTTTATTTCACATCCAGTATAGAAATCTTGCAACATACCTTTAAATTGTAATATTAGGCAAATTTCAACAAAATCGTTTGTTATTCGAAATCGTCGTCTTCTTTCCTCCATAGCAGTCTTCATCATACCAGTAAAGAACTTTTCATGTTCTCCGTAAGTTTTTAATTCAAATGATTTGAAAATTTTTGGTAGGAACTTTGCAAAAAACTTACGAGCTTTAGTTTTGAGCGATGGTTTTAATAATTGCCAAGACATATCTAAGAACGGAGAATCCATTTCACTAAGTGTAGATTCCATATCAACGCCAATTATAGAAGCACCAATTGAAGCTGTAGTGAATGAATATAAACAAACGAATGGTTTTGCCCTAACATACTTATTATCTTCTAGTAACTCCACCAAATCACGTGCACATTTTTCTAGAATATAGAACATTTGCTTTAGCCTATTACTTATAAAGAGAGGTGATATACTATATCTTACTAGTTTCCATCTTTTATAGTTGTCCATAGAGAGGATATTATCATTTAAAAGGCCAATAGGATTTTTCTGTATACCTCGGTTATGAAAACTCAGAAAATCATCTGCCAGAACTGCTTTTATATCTTCAATGTTTTTTAAGATCAGAGTTGGCGTAGATCCTACAAAAGTTCCAATATAAGGTTTGTCATATTTATCATAAATACTTTTTAGTATCTCGGCATAAGATCTTCTTGTGAACTTAAATGTCCAATTCAAATCACCTAATTGTAGAATATTTCTCTTTTTCCAATAATTGTTTCTTGTTTTGTACCAAATAACAAACAACACAACACACAAACTTATCAATATTTTAGATAACATTGTCACACACAACCTGCGAAAGGAAACCTGATGCACTAAACTATTATCGTTATGATAGGTCATTTATATTTGATGAAACAATATTAGTTAAGAGCATGCACATTAAATAATAATTAGCTTAAAGATAGTTTATAATATAATGTTGATATTGGAACTCCGTTGTTGGGCTATGCTCGGCGTTTCTTTAAGGGATCGTGTTAGAAACATAGCCCACAGGATTAGCGAGCTGAAGTGGCAATGGGCTGGCCATATTAGCCGCAGAACTGACAACCATCGCAATCTGCGATAAGGCCGCCCATTGTACCATTGCTTTCATGGAATTCAATCCTACAATGTATCTCCTGTATTATGGTGTGCAATAAAAAATATCCATCTATCTAACCATTGGGGTAAACGTGTTCTTGAGTGGAGACTGCGTCTCGGCAAACGTAGTGTAGGACGTCCACAGGCCAGGTGGAGTGATGATTTGCGCAAGACGGCTGGCAGGAGCTGGATGCTAGTAGCCGAGGATTGAACTAAGTGGCGTGCAATTGAAGAGGCCTATGTCCAGCAGTGGACTGCGATAGGCTGATGATGATGATGATTGGAACTCCGAGTATGGGCGATGCAGGGATTTAAGCTATAGTGGATAGAAGTGATTATAGCCGAAACTAAGCAATAAGAAAAAAAACACAGCGTAAATAACGACATCATTAAAGTTGAGTGACCTTCAAAATAATGAAAATTACCTTGACTGTCATTTAATATATCAATTGAATTGGTGCTAAATCAAAAAACATTTCGTATAATTATTCTTACTAATATTAGAAATGAGAAATAAAGTCTGTTTGTCTGGCTTTTACGCCAAAACTATACCAAATTTGGTACACAGTTGATCTAGAACCTGAGAAAGGATATAGACAACGTTTAACCATGCGATGTTACTATACAGTAAAGAAACACAATGAGATATATTATACTGTTAGAGTCCAGAAGTGAAAAATGATAAAAATAATTCTAAACAATTTACTTTAATTCTAAACAATTTATTTCATTAATTACAAAATAATCTTAGAAATGCAATTAGACAAACAACCGTTAATTAAATAACGAATCTAAACAAATTACAGTTAGTTATACAGCGAGGGCGGTCACATAGGGCTGTACTAGCTGTTAGACAGCTTTCCTCGCACCCACCGCAATTCAGACAGTACTAACTTGTCAAAGACAGCTTTCCACGTCTGTTAACAGAGTAGTACTAATTGTCCAAAGACAATGATCCACACTCCGCGACGCATTCGTCAGAAATGCGTCCCGATACAACAGAGCACTCCTATTTATAACCAAGCGCAGTGAAGTGATGGCGCCACAAAAAATGACAACTACCGCCGTTGTGGCTTATAATACATATTTATCTGAAAAGTTATAAATTGATTTTAAAATAATTAATTCATTTTATAATTTTTAACATATATACGTGTTTATCAGATTTAAGGTTCAAAATTGTTTCGGACATCTTACACACAACGCCACGTACTAAACAACTGATATAATTACATAAACATACTTTTTTTTATTAATTCATACATATTATACATGGAAAACACACAGACTTGGAAACAAATATTTGTGGATCACACAAATATTTAGTCCGACCCGGGAATCGAACCCGAGACCTCTTGATCAGAAGCCGCATACGCTAACCACTAGACCAACAAGGCAGTCGTAGTCAGTCAAGTATATTTCATTAATGCAGAGATTTTAGTAAATTCCCTTCATATTTCCGGTTTCCATAAAATTCAAATCAATCATTTTAACGAGGTAAAGACCATAAGATGATACTCCGTCAATTCGACATTGTACACCGACGCATTCGTATGCGGCAGCGAATCACTGCGAAACTACTGCGGTAGCGAAATATCTGCGGAACGTTAGTAATAGCAGTTTTTTCGCAAAGAAAAATATTTCAATATTTTCGGCTTCCATGGTACAAAAATCTGTCCTAAACGACAGAACGCATGCGAACACCTTGCGATGCGAAACACCACTAGCGAAACATATGCGTCTGTGTAACGACGA
Organism: Phragmatobia fuliginosa; assembly: GCA_932526445.1. Lineage (NCBI taxonomy): Eukaryota > Metazoa > Arthropoda > Insecta > Lepidoptera > Erebidae > Phragmatobia > Phragmatobia fuliginosa. The sequence continues at coordinate 3,442,401 of OW052058.1, read as the reverse complement.
TTTCGCAGTTCCTTGCGAAACAATACCGACAAGGACGCAACTATTTCATGTAGCCTAGTGCTAGAGTGAGACGTAGCGTATGCGAAATTCTGCCATACTACTGGCAGTTTTTTCGTTGTTTCGCTGCCGCATACGAACGCGTAAGTGTACTAACGGCGTTAAGGTGACGTAACTAGTGCCTACTGGGTAGTATTTACTTGAAAACAACATTAAACTCTTAGCAATAAAAACGACTGTTTTGTTGTTGTATGCATAAATTTAAATAACATACAAGTTATTGTTTCACGATGACATAATCACATTGATAACGTATCACAAAAATAGTTGTTGATGACAGAAATGACCATGACCTGTCATGTCATTGTCATAATGTTAGTATTACGATGTAAGTAGTGTCAAAGCTATCCAAAAAAAAACGACTACTTTTTTTGTGGTATTTATAAATTAAAAATGTCTATTTTTTGAGACAACTACCGCAATTAATATCACCTGGGTCAATGGGGACTACGACATTCCTAAAACTGATACAAAGAAACGCAGATTAAAACAACAATTGCCATTCACATATAGCCTTGTCCCATGTGGTATTCAAACCCACTAAGCATATCGTGATTTGTTTAGATTAATAATATACACCGAAAACATTGCTTGAACCGTTGTTGGTGATGCCACCGACACGGTCAAGTGGGGCCAAATGTGTATACCAAGCCTAATTTAGGTGTCCGCCAGCAACAAGCTACAAGTGAGCTGCAAGGTCACCAATTATACAGTATGATTTTGTTTCAATTAAACATGTTAAACAAGGAAGATTTTTGATTTCAATAATTTAGAACAGGTTAAAAATATGCTATAAAAGAATATGAAATTTTAAAAAAAAGTAATTAAAATTGTCTTACAAATTACATATGAATGAATCCAATACGGACGGGACTTACAGGTATTTAAGGAAAAAAGTTAAATGTAGTAGGTAATTATAACGCTCTTGGCAGACTTTCTATACTTAGAATAGTCGATTAAGTCTGTTTTTGATAAAACAATCATTCAGAATCATGCATTTGGGAGTCTTGGGAGAATGATAGATGTATGTATACACATAAATCACTTCAAACATAACAACCCTGACAGTTGGTGTTGGGGCTTAATAAAAAACGTATATAAAATCATAAATATAAAGATATTATATAACAAAGATAATTATAGATTATATAGATAATAATGATATCATTACACATACATAGAGGAACCATTAGCCATATTTTATGTGTACAGTGCCTGCCTATCTCTTGTAGATAAAGCGTCAGACAATTCGGACATCTTATACATAACGCCATCTAGTCCCAAACTAAGCAGAGCTTGTATTATGGGTACTAGACAACTGATATAAATACATAAAGATACTTTTTTTCTAAATACATACATATTATACATAGAAAACACTCAAACTCCGAAACAAATATTTGCGGGTTACATAAAAAATTTGGTCCGACCCGGGAATCGAACCCGAGACCTCTTGATCAGCAGCCGCATACGCTAACCACTAGACCAAAGAGGCAGTCTCTTCTTAAATTTCAATTTTGAATAATATTTAAATCATGATAACTTTTGAATGGTATGTCCGATTTCAACAATTCTAAAAGTAATTTACAGATAATGATTATGGACTTGATAATAAAGTAATTTATTTAGATAAGAAATAATACCAAGGTGTTAATACTTGTCCTTCGTTTGTTCGGACGTAAATATTGACTACTAGCTGAGCCCCGCGTGTGATGTTGTAACCGTGATCAGCGCTGAGGGGCTCGTCTAAAAAAAGTAGCTTAAATTACTTCTTATATAATCAGCTATATGCCAGTGGAAGTCCCGTCGCAATCGGTCCAGCCGTTCCAGAGATTACCCGGAACAAAAAGACAGAAAAAAATGTAAAAAAAATATTTTGGCATATTTTTTTAGCATGTATACATACAAATGCATTTAGTAAAAAGCGGTTATTATATTATTACAAACAGACACTCAAATTTTATTTATTTGTATTTTGATTTTACCATGAAAAAGTAGTTATTATTCCGTAACTATAATAGTTAGATGTATGGTACTAGGCCTTTTTTGTAGATATTGATGTTTTCTTTATAAATGTGAACATCAATCTGTTCTATTGTCAATAGTTTTCGCAGACAATAGTGATATTATATGTATTTGTTTTAAAACCTTGGGCTACATTATCGAAGTTTTCAATAGTTTCAGAGCCTATTAATTTCAAACAAACAAACAAATTTTTCCTCGTTATAATATTAGTATAGAAAACCATATGCTATAATATCCTTTAATTTAAATGAATATCTAATCAAATGAAGTATAATAAGTTTTTCAAAAACCACACAAAAAAAACTATATAAACGGGACACATCCTGTATATGTATGTTCATAATTTCGTAAACAATTTAAATCACTAGTACAAGATTAGTTTCAACTAGATGTCCTTGTGTTTAATAGGCAGTCACACGACAAAAATGTTTATAACAGTTGTATTATTTATTGTGATATTAATAATTTCATTTGTATATTTAAAAGGAAAATATAATCAAAAGTATTGGAACAATCTTGGTGTGGTTTTCTATGACAAAAGTAAAGCCGGTGGCCCGTTCTGGGATTTCCTTGTGGCTAATAAACCTATGTTTCAAATTTTCAGTGAAATATATAATAATTGTGAAAACGTGCCCGCTGTTGGACTTGGATCCCTCTTTGGTAAGGATTTGTATGTTAAAGATCCAATAAACGTACAACACATTACCCAAATAGATTTTAATTCATTTTATCATAGGGGTATTTCTATTTGTGACGAAGACCTTTTGGCTGATAATGTGGTATTTAATAATGGCCCAAAATGGAAATTATTTAGAAAGAAATTATCTCCACTTTTTACTAGTGCCAAGTTGAAGAACATGTACTACATCATCGATAAGAGTGCTCAAGACTTTGTTGAATTTTTAAAACTTAATCCCGATCGATTAAAAGGAGACGCAAATGTTATTTATGACACGGTCACATATTTTAATTCAGCAGCCATTTCTGCTTCTGTTTTTGGAATTGAGACACGATCAACGTTTGATTCACCTTTCCGTGAAATGGTAGTAAAAGCTATCGAACCAACAGTAGCTCTAGGTTTAAAGTTCGCAGTAGGTGCAATTAGTGAAAAATTGTACAAAGCATTAAATTTAAAATTGTTTGGTAAACACGAAAGTCTTTTTATTGGAGCTATGAAAAGGGTAATTAGAAATCGTAAGGAAGAAGGAATAAACAGACATGACTTTGCAGATTTATGTGTAAAACTACAAAAAGAAGGAACAATGATTGATGCTGACCAAAATTTATCTATAGAGCCAACTGACCAAGTATTAGCTGCTCAGGCATTCTTTTTCTTTATAGCTGGAATTGAACCTTGTACAGCTAGTATGTTTACAACTATGATGGAACTGGGACGTCATCCACAAATGTTGAAACGGGCCCATGAAGAAGTTGATGCTATTTTCAAAAAGTATAATAATCACTTGACTTACGATGCAGTTTCTGAAATTGAATACTTGGATAGAGTCCTAAGTGAGAGTATGCGAATGTATCCTCCACTTGGATTTTTATCGAGACAATGTGTACAAGATACTGTTTTACCTGTAGGTAATATACCTGTTAAAAAAGGAGTCAAAGTGTATTTTCCAGTTTATGATTTTCATTATGACCCAAAATATCACCCTAACCCAGAAGTTTTTGATCCAGATAGGTTTTTAAAAGAGGAAGAAAATAATGATATGACGTATCTACCATTTGGTAGAGGTAACAGAGTCTGTATCGGGGCAAGATATGCTCGTATACAAGTGCTAAGTGGGTTAATGCATTTTCTCAGACATTATACTTTGAAGACTTATGAGCTTGAAGGTGGTATACAATTTGAAAGATCACCAATGCTAGTGCGACCTAAAAACGTGTATATAGAATTTATTTCTAGAAGTTGAAGATAAGCTTAGTAATCATCATATGCTTACGTGAGTGCATTAAAGTACTTTAACAACTGTTATTCCATAGTAATCAAATCAAAGTCGCGCACGGTGCTACAGAAAGGACTATGCTCGGTGTTTTTTTAGGGATCGTATTAGAAACGATGCAATCCGGCATAGAACTAAGGTTATCGACACAAGCCACAGTACTAGCAAGCTGAAGTGGCAGTTAGTGGACTGGCGATATAAGCTGCAAAGCTAACAAACGTTGGTGTAAACGGGTTCTTGAGTCGAGACCACGTCTCAGCAAACGTAGTGTGGCACACACAGGCCAGGTGGAATGATGATTTGCGCAAGACGACCGGTAGGAGCTGGATGCGAGTAGCCAAGGATCGAACTGAGTGGCGTGCAATTGGATGTGGCTAAGATTTTCAGTTTTTAGATTAAAGTTCTTTTGATCTCTCCTTTTTAACATTTAGAGCTTTGTTTGGTCTTTCCAGCTAATTATAATAGCTTAATAATCAGAATTTGTTTGAGTAATATTTAACTAACTCCAATTGAACGACATTTGGCTCGATTCTTGGCTTAGAGAAGTCTATGTCGAGTAAATAACTACGAAAAGCTTATGGTGGTGATATTTAACGTTAAAATAATTATAGGAATACAGTTTCTTTTGTTTTGCTTTTAGATATGATTTGATAACTTTATAGTTTTTTTAACATACATGTGTAATATTCCTGAGAAGGCTATAGCTAATTACATCGTGCTGAAATTTGGAATGTCATAAGTTAAAAATGAAAAATAAATTTAAGCCTTTAGTTTGTCGTATGTTTTTTTTTTATATTTAAGCCCATCAAAGAGACTCTACTCTGCCTGATGGAAAGCATGAGCAGAATCCAGGAGAAGGGGCCACCATGCTCATTGTGAGGGTAGGCAATGTAGCATGGTGACAGATACCATGGCGGCCTGTTTAGATAATTCTGCATCATTTAACTAACTCCAATTGAACGACATTTGGCTCGATTCTTGGCTTAGAGAAGTCTATGTCGTGTAAATAACTACGAAAAGCTTATGGTGGTGATATTTAACGTTAAAATAATTATAGGAATACAGTTTCTTTTGTTTTGCTTTTAGATATGATTTGATAACTTTATAGTTTTTTTAACATACATGTGTAATATTCCTGAGAAGGCTATAGCTAATTACATCGTGCTGAAATTTGGAATGTCATAAGTTAAAAATGAAAAATAAATTTAAGCCTTTAGTTTGTCGTATGTTTTTTTTTATATTTAAGCCCATCAAAGAGACTCTACTCTGCCTGATGGAAAGCATGAGCAGAATCCAGGAGAAGGGGCCACCATGCTCATTGTGAGGGTAGGCAATGTAGCATGGTGACAGATACCATGGCGGCCTGTTTAGATAATTCTGCATCATTTTCCCATAGGATGGTCTGGTAGAAACCTAGTAGAGTAGAGTAGTAGAATCAGAGTGCCGGTCTGTTTTATTTAATAACAAAGTGACTCTATCCTGCCTGGTGGAAAACATGAGTAAAATCCAAGAGTAGGGGCCAATAAACTTACTGCGAATACAGACAACAAAACATGGGCGCGCACAGTGTGAGATGCCTTTTCATGCCCTGTTTAAAGGACCCGGGATCATAGTGGAAGGGAAACGAAAGTTCTAATGCGTATTTATTTCACTCTGAAGCGGTGACTTCCAAGTTCAGTAATTATTGTCCTTTATAGGAAGGGAGACGTTTGGACCAATTGGAAGAGCTCTTAAGAACTTTGGAGTACAAGTTGCAGTTTATAGTTAGTAGTGTTCATCCCTGGAGTTCTTGAAATTTTTATAGTTTTGATGTACCGAAACATAATCCTACTAGCCATTATTCCAAAGTTTATTTGGGGTCGGCTACTAGTTCAACCGGTTTTACCTGAGTTTCAGTTTTTCCACGGAGTGACTGGCATCGGACTTCCGCAACCCTAAGGGAGAACTGAAATTCGAAAGTCGAACTAGTTGTCAGTAAATTTGAGGGCACTGACTTCCCAATAACTAATGACATAGATGTTCATGACAACCGGGACCTACGGCTTTACGTACTCTCCGAGGCACAGGTGTGAAATCACACCGCAAAACTTCCAATCCCCGGGAAGCTATTAGGAATATCCTAATACAATTAAAAAACTTTTTGGCCTGACCCAGGATTTGAACCCGAGACCTCTTGATGAGCAGTCGCATACGCTAACCACTAGACCAACGAGGCAGTTATTGTTTATTTGATGTAAAATTGTGTATAAAAGTGTCTGTTAATTTCAAATTAACATCTGTTCACTAACTGCATTTAGAAGTATGATCAGATCTTACATCAAAAAATATGTTTTCATAAATTTTGTGTATCTCTCTGTTTGTTTGTTTCTGATAAGAAAAATTCTTCCGTGTAGTGACGGATTATTAATACAAAGTGTCACCACCCCTATTCATTCCATGGGTGTCGTAAGAGGCAACTAAAGGAACAAAATAAGCAGCTAACATCACTGCCAAAAGAAGGAAAATTTGAAACAAACCCTTTACCAACCCGTCTGGCCAACGTGGTGTGGTGTAGTAGGCCAAATCCTCCTTTCAAAGGAGAGGCCTATGTCCACCAGTGGACTGTTAAGGGCTGTTGATGAAGAAAGAATTGGTCGATAGCTGATGACATAAGAAGTTACTCAGTTTCTTTTTTTAATATTTTAGACTAACTTCTCTTCTTGTACCTTTACAATAGTAATCGCCAATTACACCACAGGACACATCTGGTGATAATTTAAATTACAAATTGTGTAAGTATCGAATCTAAATACAAAATTAAACCGCAAATTAAAAAGCCTTTACCAATAAATTCTAGATTCGGCTGCGGTTGAACTGACCAATAATAATTTATTTTCAATTTGTCATCATTAATTACATTGATGCACACAATAATTGATGCTGATAGAACAATTAATCCTCTCTCCTCTCTGTATTCGTTATTTACCTTTTGCAACTAACAAAGTAAAGTGCTTGTTTTATTATCAACAGCTTTTAAAAGTCAGCTACTGGACCTAAATCAAGATTAAGCAAGACAACATCAATGCAAAGAGAAGGAAAACTTGAAACCAACCCTATACCAATCCGTCTGGCCAGCGTGGTATAGTAGGCCAAAACCTCCTTTCTTAGGAGAGGCCTATGTCCAGCAGTGGACTGTTAAAGGCTGTTGATGATGATGGAAATAAATTTCCTCTTAGAAAGAAGGTTTTGGGTTACTATAAAATCAGGATGGACAGACAGTAAAATATAAAGATTAAATAAAATTTACTATGTGTTTTCAGTTTTTTTTTATATTTAAGCCCACCAAAGTGACTTTACTCTACCTGATGGAAAGCATGAATAGAATCCAGGAGTAGGAGTCACCATCCTCATTGTAAGGGGAAAGCAATGCAAGTTAGATGCAGAATGATTAGCTCTCAGGTCTCACACTCTCAAATGAAATACGAGAGTAAGAATGCTGTCATTATTAGGATGGTCTTCTGTGAGAGTAGTACTGACACGGGCGAGCCGGCCCATTCGTGCTGAAAGCAGTGTGGCTTTACTACATATTGTTGTATTGTATTAGGGTATTGTCCTGCATTGTTTTCTGTTTCTGTAGGCTTTTACAAAACACAAAAGTTGTATTGGGGTAATAACACTCTGTGTTTATAATCCACATATCATGTATGTTCTAGTGGTATCTTTGTCTATATTAAACATACCTATAAAACACGCATAGTGCGCATGTAGTAGATAAGCAGGATGCGTACTTATGACGTCGTGGTCAAATTGGTGTCTACAAATATTAAAAGCACTTGGCCGGAACATTGACTTTGACCTTGAGCGCTATTTACTTTCATGATTTTTTTCTTTTATATTTTGTTATTAATTGTAACTTATTTTTTTATTTGACTGGCATGTTGGTCTAGTGTCAAACAACTGTGTTATGAGCAGGACCAGTTTTAATTATATATGATGAGTATAATTAATCTATAATACTATACTACAATAATTTGACTGCCTCGTTGGTCTAGTGGTTAGCGTATGCGGCTGCAGATCAAGAGGTCTCGGGTTCGATTCCCGGGTCGGATCAAATATTATTTGTGTGATTCACAAATATTTGTTTCGGAGTCTGGGTGTTTCCTATGTATAATATGTATGTATTTACAAAAAAAAAAGTATATTTATGTATTTATATCAGTTGTCTAGTACCCATAACACAAGCTCTGCTTAGTTTGGGACTAGATGATGTTGTGTGTCAGATGTCCAAAAATATTTAAAAAATGTCCAAAAATAATACATGTATGTATTTATTAATATGTTTGTAATATTGTACAGGCTCTGCTTAGTAAGGGATCAATCTGATATCTGTTTCTAGAAATGATTGAAACTTGAAGAGACGTACTGTACCATACCAAATCTTAAATATTTAAAAAGTTTTTCTAAAACAAATTTTTAATCTCTTCTTTCATCGCGGCGTTCACGCATATATATCCACATTCACGGCCCATCCACAATGAATATTGAAATCAAAGAATTAAAGAAGAAAAAATACTCTTTGCTGTCCAGTTATCGTTTATATCGTAAAATGGTTTGTCATTTTGTATATATGATTGTAGTATGTGTTCTTGTTTTGGACAGTGATATGTTGCCACTGCAAATAAAGTTATTGCAGCAGCAGCAGCTTCTACGTCCATTTCGCGGAGGGTTTCACGAACGATTGTGAGCATCCCGTGAATGTGGAAGTCACAACTTGCGCCGTGAATTCATAGCGTGAATTCACGGCACTAATGTGGAGCCGCCGTTAAAATATCTGGCAAGTTATAATTAGCTCTAGTAACACTAATAATAATCGGTACTGCATCGGTAGCGTAGTAGTAGCATATGCGACTGCTGCGGTGGAGGTCTAGGGTTCGATATCCGGGTTGGGCCAAATGTTTGTGTAATCCGCAAATATTTGTTTCGAAGTCTGGGTTTTTACTATGTATAATATGTGTATTTACAAAAAAAAAGTATATTTATGTATCAGTTGTCTAGTACCCTTAATACAAGCTCTGCTAAGTTTGGACTAGATGAACTTGCGTTGTGTTTTAGCTGTCCTAAAAGAAATCACAACGCAGTATTTGTTAACAATCTAGTCGAGAGTAACATAACTACTAACAATAACCTACAGTATCATCAGTCAAATACATTACACGAACGCTTTCATACTGACCACTAGCTAAGATGGGCAGAAAGACGCGAAAAAGCAATATGTGTCGCGCTTGAAGAGGGTGCCCAGTATTCTTGGCAGCTGATTTTCATTACTGTCCGACTGTACACCTGTCTGACTTAGTTGCTGTTTTGTCGTGATATTGTGAACTTAGGTTGCTTTCATAGTGTAACACGGTATTCTTATCAGTTAAGATAAAAATTGTGTGCAGAATTAGGATTGTTAGAGAAAACAGTTTTAAATTAGTTTTTATTTCTTTGGAGTATTTTTTATTTATTTTACAACTTTATTGTGCACCATCGTAAAAGGCGACTAAGGGATAAACTACGCAAGACACCAAGGCGGCATGAGGCGCAGATGTTCGCGCCTCCGTCGCCCGAGTCGCCGGCGGCGAATCAGGTCCGATTGGATGTCGTCCTCCCGGGCCTTCTCCGCCGCCTCCTTCTGCGTGATTACGTCCTCGCAGAACGTTGCGACAGCTGTAAATGAGCTCTCGCTGCCGGCCATGGAACGAACTTGACTCCGATGACTGCAGTGAGGACCCGGCGCTGCGTCTCCCATGTGGGGTAGACCGCCAGCGTGTGATGAGCCGAATCCTCGCTGCAGTCGCAGTGGTGGCAGGCGGAACTCAATTCCCTTCTGGCGAACGAGTGCAGGTACTTTCCGAAGCAACCGTGCCCGGAAAGAACCTGCGTCAGTCGGAAGGTAAGGGTCCCGTGCTGCCGCACTGCCCAATCGCCGATGACCGGCTGAAGCGCCTCTACGGTGGCGAAGCCAGCACGTGGAGTCTCCAGCCGGATCGACCAGCGATCCATCGTGGCTCGGTGAGCGGCTTCGCGCCACTCGCGCACGTCCTCGGGCGGAGGTCCAACTCCACCACTCTCCGCCCGGTAGTTAGCCACTCGCCGATAAACGTCGGCGAGCACTTCCGCCTCCAAATCCCACGGGGGTGTTCCGGCCAGGGCGCACGCCGCCTCCGTCGATACGGTGCGGTAACCCCGTATGGCTCTGACCGCCAGAGTTCTTTGCGGCCGCCTGAGGCGCGCCCTATTCTGCACGGTCAGAGCCGCCGCCCACACCGGTGCACCATAGAGTGCCTAAGACCGGACAACCCCCGTATACTGCTGCCTCGTGGCGACACTGGCTCCTCCCAGATTGGGCAAAAGACGCGCAAGGAAGGAAGGCAGTGCCGAACAGCTTGGGAGCAAGCTGTTGGAAGTGCTCGTCGAAGAGCCACCTACCGTCGAGGACCAGACCCAGATACTTGAAGTGGGCCCGGACCGGTACGAGGACCGAGTTGACCTCGATGGAGGCGCCGGCGGGCGGACCACGACGGGGCCCATGGAAAAGTAGGGCCTCCGTCTTTTCTAGGGCCACCCGTAAGCCCAGCGCCTCAATGCAGCCGACCACCAGGTAGACTCCTGAGGTGTACCAACCCGCCTAGCCAGCGTGGTATAGTATGCCAAAACCTCCTTTCTAAGGAGAGGCCTATGTCCAGCAGAAGACTGTTAAAGGCTGTTGATGATGATGATGATGATTGTGCATCAATGAGGTATCAAATTTTGTACACAGACATAAATAGAAATTAAGAATTTGGTATTACAGACCAGATTCGGTTGGAAATATGCAAATGAGGTTTAAAGGTGATATACATTACTAAAATAAAATTTAAACACATGTATTAGTTGAACTGATTGAAATAAAAGTTTAGTGTACCGGTGAAGCAGGCTTCCATAATAAACTTTGTTTCAGGTTCTATAATCTACGACTGCCTCGTAGATGCAGCGGTTAATGTATATGACTACTAAACAAAAAGTTTCAGGTTTGATTTCTGGACCATACTGTTGAGTTTTCCTTTAAAAGGAACTCTTAATAGAAGCCTGGAGTATGGAATTCGACCGTGATTTACTCAAATGCGTCCAAACATTTCGTGATCATTCATCATGAACATTTTGTGCAATCATTATTTGGCAGTGCCCTCAAATGTACTGACAACTATATAATTGAATCTTCAAATTTAATTTGGCCTCATGGTTGCGGAGTGAGGTATGATGTCAGCGGTTGCTTGCAAAAACTGATATTAAAGTAAAACCAGTTGAACTACTAGCCGACCTCAAATAGTCTTGAGAATAATAAAGCCCGATTTCCACCGCGAGCGGAACGGACCCATTAATGACTCCTTTTACCTCGCAATACAAAACTGCATACATGTGTTTCCACCAACAAAGAGTTGATTCATTTCTCATTTTCCGTTCGTCTCGCTCCGCCGAGTCCGCTCTGTCATTATCCGCTTGCAGTGGCAAAACTCTTTGTTGGTGGAAATGCAAACCTATTTTGTTTAAAAGGAGTCCGTTCCGCTTACCATTTCTCGCTCATTACCCTTTCGCGGTGGAAACCGGGCTTTAAGCCTGGAAGAATGAGCTCTTCTCCAGAATGATGATCTCATCAGTTGTCCGTTTTTCAAGGCATGTAGATAACCAGTTTACTTCAGCTTTAAGTAACTGATCAGTGCTCGTCATTTACGAGTATACTAAAATACTGATAAATAGTTGTTTATTTCCATAACTTATTGAGCTACACTAATTTTGCTTATTACTGAGAAACCACTAAGAAATGCATGAGTTCAAAACTTTTAACATGGCAGTTAGGGATATTACCGTTACAGGTTCCAAACTAAACCTACTAATATTATAAACGCGAAATTTTGTGAGTATGTGTGTATGTTTGTTTCTCTTTCACGCAAAAACTACTGAACGTATTTGGATGAAACTTTACAGTAATATAGCTTATATATCAGAATAACACATAGGCTACTTTTTACTACAATAATCGGGATGCACGGGCGAAAACTAGGTGATTATAAAAATACATAAATCGATGTCAAAATGTATCACTGTTTGAGTGCGTTCCACTAAGCGTTCACAACGATCACGCTCACGACTGCAGTTTTTCCCGTTCCACTTGCTTGTGAGCGTTACTATCGTAAACTCAAGTGGAATGGATTATAGAGCGTTTTGGGCGTGGAGGTAAATAATATAAATAATAATAATAATAATTATTGTTTAAATCGACTTATATTGAAAAAACTTATAATTTAATTTTTATATTTAATATTAGTGGTGTATTTCATTAATTTATGTTCAAATGTAAATAAAATATCGTTTGCGGCGGCACTTGGAGATTTGGTAAGAGGTCGCATTAATGCTCTAGAAAGTACTAGTTCATCCAGTTCAGATGAAGAATTGAATACGATTTTACAAAAATATGATTGTGAAAAAAGAAAACTTCAACGTAAGTTTAACGGTCGCCATTTTTGTTGCTTTGACATTTGAAAAAGCCGCCAATATTCTCAATGATCACCACGACCCACCTTTTTAGATGGGTCGTCGCGAGCTTCGCGTGAGCGTAAGTCATGACGTCATGAGTGACGTTTTCGCCACGACCACAACGACCGCGGTCGTTATGTGGAACGACTAAAGGAGCATTTTGATCGTTGTGGGCGCTTAGTGGAACGCACTCTTTATCTATTGTCAAAACTTCACAGGTTGCTATGCATAACAAACTTGCATAGCAACCATAATGATATACGCGGGTAACACTGCGGGGCGCAGCTAGTTATTAAATATTTGTGACAAATTTGAAATTGATTTGAAGAAGCTAGGGCTAATACATTTACTTTTCTAGGGTATATATATTGATACCTAATTTCTGAGTCACGTGGAGAACTGGATAGTAAATAACATGAAAATTTGAATACATGTTCAAACACGTTTTTACATTACTTTATGTGATTAGCATTTCTTAATCATAAACACATTTACAAAGTAGATAACATTAGATTTATTTGTTAGAAACGTAATTAATTATGCCTCTTTTATTTAGCATTCATCGTTTTATTGTGGAGAGCTATATTTTGATTGTATTTGCATTCTGGAGTGGAGACCGCGTATTGGCAAAATTTGAAAAAATCTTTGAGTCTTAAATAGTCCATTAATCGAGGAATGCTATGGTTATATCATCACGATAAGATCAATAGGAGCGGAGCACTATGGAATTTTTTTTTCAAAATCGGTGACTTTAAAAAAAAAGAAAAAGTGCAGCATATGTCTATCTTACTATAACCTTTTTTATGGGCAACTTTGTTTTCGCGATACAGCATTACTGAGAGCTGGAGATGGTACGGTCACGTCCTAAGACGCCCGGACGATCATTATGGTGAAGCTTGCCCTAGACTTGCCAATAACGAGACGTTCGCCACCTGGTGGACGACGGTTGAATAAGACCTGAAAGAAGCTCAATTAAATAGAGACAATGCACTAAACCGTGCTACATGGAAAACGCGGACAAAGAAGGCCGACCCCAAGTAAACGGGATAAGGTCTAGAAGGAAGAAGAAGAAGAAGTTCAGCATACACTCATCCTCCTAGCCATTATTCCCAAGTTTATTTGGGGTCGGCTACTAGTTCAACCGGTTTTACCTGAATTTCAGTTTTTCCACGGAGCGACTGGCATCGGACCTCCGCAACCCTAAGGGAGAACTGAAATTCGAAGATTGAACTAGTTGTCAGTATATTTGAGGGCACTGATTTCCCAATAACGATTGCTATAGATTTTCATGACAACCGGGACCGACGGCTTTACGTGCTCTCCGAGGCACGGGCGTGAATCACCGCCAAAGTTCCAAACTCCGGGCAGCTTTAGGATTTTCTTAGGAATTTCCTGAAAAACCCAAAAACACTTTTTGGCCCGACCCGGGATTTGAACCCGAGACCTCTTGATTAGCAGTCGCATACGATAACCACTAGACCAACGAGGCAGTTTATCATACACTACGGACAATAAAATACGTATACGGAGCTGTGTGGGTCAGCATAAATAAAAATGTATAATTAAAGTGAATCTAAACAATGCTTCATTTGTATCAGCACATAATAATACACGTGCCTGGGAACGTGCCTTTACAAAATATTGCTACCGATTGTCCCCAGCGCTAAAGTTACACAATATTCTTTGTTTGTCTCAGTCGTGTCTCAAAGTATTGTTGCCAAGTTGATCGCAGTAGGCGGTTGGAACCCAGCCTAAGTATTTTGAGTGATATTGATTTCAGTTTGAAATGTTACCTACTGAGATGAGAATCGTGTTTTATAAAAAAAATATGAGTATGTTTTAAGTTTAATCGTTTGTGTCACAGAACTCGAAGCAGAGTCATGTATTACGTTAATTGTTTATATAATTATTTTAAAATTAACTTTTAAACCAGTTATATTAAAAGAAACGAATTAATACAAATATTAATACAAATAATTTTCGCGATAATCGACATATACATGGGCGGGGCCACAGGCAAAGACTAGTGTCCTATTAAAATGGTAGCATTTTTGATTTCAATTTACGAATAATATAATAAATCGATGTGCTTAAACATTAGAATATAATTCGTTATAGCCTTAGAAATAATGTAGAAAAAGAAAAAAAGCAATGAATTTTGTCGTTTGTGTCACAGAACTCAAAACAGTTTTGTAAGAAATTAATCGATTGTATAATTATTTTCAACTTGTTTTATTTACACTAATTAACGCGAACGCAATTATACTAAAATTATAAATTCGAAAGCAACCCTGCGTATCTGTCTGTTACGTTATGTTTAATTAAATTTCAATTAATTATATATCGAGCATCCATTGGAATAATTATAAAAGGAAAACTATTTAGGCTTTATTTATTAATTTAGGCTATTTTCGACCCATAACTTTGTTGTGAATAAAGCTAGAAGTCTGATTTTTGGTAACCAAGCGGTTTTAGTAACACTCAATAAATTTAAATTTCATTCAATCTGAATCAGTAGTTTAAGAAATATACAGCTTACAACACCACGACTTTTATAATAATATATTAAAGAGATTGTAGAAACAGGGAGTAAAGAAATCAGTCCTATTTATGTGTACTAAAGTACATTTTCTTTTTCCTAGCCTTACTCCCAATATTATTTGGGGTCGGCTACTAGTTCAACCGGTTTTACCTGAATATCAGTTTTTCCACGGAGCGACTAGCATCGGACTTCCGCAACCCTAAGGGAGAACTGAAATTCGAAAGTCGAACTAGTTGTCAGTAAATTTGAGGGCACTGACTTCCCAATAACTATTGACATAGATGTTTATGACAACCGGGACCAATGGCTTTACGTGCTCTGCGAGCCACGGGCAGGAAATCATACCGCATAACTTCCAAACTCCGGGCTGCTTATTAGGAATTCCCTAAGAAAAAACACTTTTTGGCCTGACCAGGGATTTGAACCCGTGACCTCTTGACTTGATGAGCAGTCGCTGACGCTATCCGCTACACCAACGAGGCATTACTAAAGTACCTATTATACTTATTATAAAAATATACCTTTATAGTTTTATCAGTATACTATCTTCTAGGTTTGAAGAAATAAACGAACTATATGCACCATTGCGGATTTTTTAAAGCCAAACGTGTGGCATTTTCAATTCATGTAACAATAATATTTCAGTAAAGATTTTTATATATATAGTGTCGAGGAACGGGTGTCTGTTCCTCCGACGCAAAGGTAGGATCCTCCAACACAAAGGTAGGATCCTCCAACACAAAGGTAGGATCCTCCAACCAGGCGAGGTGATCGTGCCTGGCGGGCTAATGCCCAACGGTTGATGTTGGGATGTTGTATATATGCTAATCGGTGCGAGAATTTCTATTTCGCCATTCAGGATTAGTAGTTACTCCGTATAGATCATTCCGTGTTTCATCGTAGTTCAATGTTTCTTCGCTAGTTGACGCTGTTGTATATTTAAGTCGCCACAATAGTATCCTAGACTAATAACATACACGAGAATATTCTAAAAATATTTTATTGACTATACTTTCGATTGCGAATGCTAAGATTATCTAAATAAACTATCTAGACCAATTTATTCTGGTATTGACTAAGCCGATATCATAAACTGACATTCTTTAAGATCAATTTTGCTTATAGATATCTCAAAAGCCAATTTGATTGCAAAAGAAAATGTGATTCTATGTGCGTAACGAAAATTTATACCATTCCAAATCAGTTTAATGTTAGAAATGAATAACAATTAATTTTTAACCATTAAATAATCTGCCCTTTTCATTTCATTATGACTGACAGCTAATAACATTTTTAGTTTTTCCCTAGGATATATATCGCTTGCTGGCCAGTGATCCAAAAACCCAACAAGCCTCCTTTTCCTTTTTCTTCCTTTTATAATATCGGTACATCAACATTTTACCGGAACTCGATGGTGTTGCCAACACGGAACTCGGCTTCACACACGTGTATGTCAAATGTTGACCTATATACAGATTGATCCCTTGATCGCCTCTTACGAAACCCATAGTACAATTAGTTGTGGAGATAAAATTCCAAATAAACAGGACCATTTTCAATTTCTCAACAAGATTCATCGGTAATGTATCACTGAAAATAATTACATTTGGCATACTGGAAGGCATGCAAGTTTAAACAACCGTTTAACGCAACGTTAACCAAATGTTTCTTAGTTTCTCATATGGTGATTAAAATATGCACAATTTCTAATAGCTAGCGTTCTACCAATATTAGCATTTAATATATAATCTGGTACTCGGACGTCAATGAGAGTTTTGTGTTTTATTTATAGACAAATTTAGCTTATATAAATATCGTGTAACATTAATTAAAGGTTCCCAGAAAATGAAGCTAATAGTACTAATGATGATAGGAAAAATATATAGCTAGATGGAAAAATGTTATAATATGATTGTGTTTTGTTTTTATATTAACATTTTCTTATATTTTAATAATATATAAAAAGAAGTTTATATGTCTTTAACATATAAAATTTAACCTACTTTGAAATTAACTTAAAATGGTAAAATGTTAAAAACGAAAAATTCTTAGGTACGAGTACAATATTACAATTACTCGCCGTCATCGCCTACTGGTAATGTTCTCAAAAGACTGACAGCATCTCCATGTTGAACGATAATAGTAATTCTCAATTTTTTATATCTACTTCAAGATTGACCACACTCCACCTGATGATAAGTAGTAGTGAGATCTAAATATAAAACCAATTCGGATAGTACTCGTAGTGTGGCATTTACTGGGCTTGACACCCTCACCTTGAAGGCCTGATCCCTGCTACTGTCGTAGAAACACAATTAGTATTTCATAGATTGGAGCATTCGAGCAAAATAGTTCGCTATGCCCTACCAGTCTTAGAAAAAGGCTGGCCTCTACCCGTCTTAGAAAAAGGCTGGCCTTCACGTCACAAGAAGCGTCGATTAGTTGCTTAGCTAGTACTTTTCTACATACTTTCTACTTTGTACATTTTCAACTACAATATTTTCGGCTTATTGGATATGAAATTGAATCACAAATTACAGTTAACTGTCAGTTCGCTTTTCTCATACGTTCTTTTACATCGGCAAGACTTCTGTTTTTTTGCGGTCCCAGATAAATTGTACTCTGTATTTTCTATTTAATATTTTCAATTACTATTTCTCATTTAGAAAATTAAGAAAACATGTTGAAAAACTATTAACAAATTACAATAATTTGAAGCTAACAGTTGGCTGTGCACCAGGAAGACAAAACTATTGGCACACTTCGGCTAAGTGTGGGCCGCACTTAGACGTCGGCCAATTTATGTGTTACTTAGTAAACTGGCGAAGTTGGATGTGGGGCTGGTCAAACTGCGAGAATAGAACAGTTTGCCTACGAAAACGCAAAATTTACTTCATGAGGTTCATTCATATTGGTTTTAGTTTATAGAAGTTGGTAGGTAAGAGATGCTACATCAGCAAACTTTGAAACATTGTATATCTTTAGGGCATCATACTTTTCTTTGGAAAAATGGTTTTCGTCAATGTTATAATTACCTGCTTTATGAATAATATTAATTGCACTACCGCAAGCTAAAAAAAATCGGCTAAGTGCGTGTCAGGACACGCACAGGAAAGGGTTCCTCAGTCACCCATAATGGTACGTGGATTAGAAATCGTATCCAATGGATAATTGTTATGTTTACGTATTAATGCGTTGATTTTGTATGACTTTTCCAAGTAAGCGCTTTGTAAAAGTTAAGCCTCTATAACTCCTGAACTAACAAAGTCATCTAATTCGTTATAGTTTTCATTTAAAGTTCATTATATGGACCACTATCACAAATTTTTCGGCGGGCGGGACGGCCTGTTTTTACAAAAAAGTGGCCTTTAAAGTGGAATTTCTCGCAAACGGATACCTAAATCAAAAAATCGTCTTAACAACCCCTTAATGTTTTTAAAAGACCTATATAATGATACCCTACATGATGGGGTAGCCGTGAGAAAAATAACATCCCCACTTTACGTGTAGGAGAGGTACCCTAAATAAAAATATATTTCATAATTTTATTGTAGCACTTTGTCGACGTAATTACAATACATATTCATGCAAAGTTTCATTTTTCTAGCAGTTACTGTTTGGACGATAAGTTGAGGACGGACGGAAGGACAGACGGACATTACATATCTATATGGGTTCGATGTCATAAACTTCGGAACCCTAAAAAGTTGTAGATCTTTTAATTACCTACAACTTTGCCGTTTAACTTTTTTCCTTGTAGTTTTGCTGGAAATCGAGATAAACCGTTTTTTACCCTTTGTTGTATATATTTAGCCATCCAATCTGACTCTACCCTGCCTGATGGAAAGCATGAGCAGAATCCAAGAGTCGGGGCTACCACACTTGCTGCGAATGCGGACAATAATGTATGGCGGCCCACACTATGGCGGCTTAGTGAGATGCTTTTTCACGCCCCGGTTAAAGGACCCGAAAACCTCCCCCCCCTACCCCTTCCCGACCTCAGATTGCCCGTAAATTATTTTTCCTTTCATTTTTATAATATTCTCCTCCTTTTCCAATAGGTTTCATCCTACTATAATTTTATTTGTTTTCAAAAATTACCTACCCTGGTCTACTGGTCTATATGTCATTTACAAACTATCATTATGGTTGCCATGCAAGTGTGTTATTCCTAGCAACCTGTGAAGTTTTGACAGGAGGTAAACAGTGATACATTTTGACATCTACGATTTATGTATTTTTATAATCACGTAGCTTTGGTCTTTGTATCTCGATTATTGCAGTAAAAAGTAGCCTATGTCCTTTCCCAAGTTCAGTTCTATCATCATACCGAATTTCATCAAAATCGGTAAAGTGGTTTAGGCGTGAAAGCGTAACAGACAGACAGACAGAGGTACTTTCGCATTTATAATATTAAGTAGGGATTTAAAAAAAAACTACTCACTAGATCTCGTTCAAACCAATTTTCGTTGGTAGTTTGCATGTTAATGTACAACATATATTTTTTTTAGTTTTATCACTCTCTTACTTTAGAAGTTAGAGGGGGGGGGACACACATTTTTCCACTTTGGAAGTGTCTCTCGCGCAAACTATTCAGTTTCGAAAAAAATGATATCAGAAACCTCAACATCATTTTTGAACACCTATCCATAGATACCCCACACGTATAGGTTTGATGAAAAAAAAATTTTTGAGTTTCAGTTCCAAGTATGGAGACCCCCAAAATGTATTGTTTTTTTCTTTTTTTATGTAAAAATCTTAATGCGGTTCACAGAATACATCGACTGACCAAATTTCAACAGTATAGCTCTTATAGTTTCGGAAATAATTGGCTGTGACATACGGACGGACAGACAGACAGACAGACAGACAGACTTGACGAATCTATAAGGGTTCCGTTTTTTTGCCATTTGGCTACGGAACCCTAAAAACAAAAATTTACTTGTAAAAACAAAAATTCGATCATTTGTTTCTACAGCACTAAATGAATAATTTTACAAAAAGGAACCGACTTCAATGAAAAACTATTCCGAGTACCCAAATCGCGACAATTGTGCCTATGATATTTGAGGAGTTCTCTCGATTTCTTATTATTATTATTTCCTTGGGATCCCATCATCAGATACCGATATGGTGACGATGTGACCACCTGTAAGCTACGCCTATTCCAATGCAAAAAGTTTTTTGAAATTGGTTCATAAACGACGAAATTACATACATAAAAAAAAACAAAAAGATTCCGACGAATTGAGAACCTCCTCCTTTTTTTGGAAGTTGGTTAAAAATACTTACGATAGATCTTAAACCATTGCAAAATTATGAATGTTTTTCTAGAAACGTTCCACCTCGTTCGTACAGAAAACTGAATTAGAAAAGCTAGTTTTCTTACCTGAATTACCTTATGTCTTATGTATCTATTTGCAAGTAGCCTCGTGTGTGCTGTACATTGCCGTTTCATTTACGCATGACAAAGCATCAGAGTCATGGCTGCTGCTTATTCACGCGGCAAAACATCGTAGTCACTGATAATGATAAACGAACATGACTTACGGGACTTTATGTTGGCTAGGTTTTAATTAAATAAGGGAATTCTATATACAAAAATCCGTTTGATAAAGGATTAAGAATACCGAGTGTCTCCCCTCCTAAGGATCCCGTAGGTGTCGTAAGAGATGACTGCCGGAGAAAATTACATACGAAATCGTCTCTGCAAAGAGAAGGAAAACTTGAAACAAACCCTCTTTAAGGGGAGGCTTATGTCCAGCAGTGGACTAGTAACAACTTGATGATGATGATAATGATATGCATTGTAGTCCTAAAGGCATAGAAAACATTATATAATGCTTGCGTAAAGTTTCGAACAGATTTATATTATTTATCATGGGCAATTAAAATCTAACTAGATTTTACAAAATGTATGCCTAAAAAAAATAAGAAAGAAGTAATGAACATGTTGCATCATCTTCATAATATAAATGATAATAAAATAATAATACCACTTTTATTACTATCTTATTATTCTTACAACTTTTTATAGTCACTTTAGCAGGCATCAAATAAAAATAATAATATGTCTTTCGTGGAGTGAAAATATAGGTTTCTACTCCTGTTAAGGAGTTATAGGAAATCGTTTTCCAAGGAATATATCATAACTAGCTGGGCCCCGCGATGTTACTCGCGTATATCATTATGGTTGCTATGCAAGTGTCTTATGCATAGCAATCAGTAGGATATTGAGAAAAAAATAACTAAAAAAATGCATAAAATATATATCACTTAAGATATTTTAAAGTGTATTTATATCATTATTATATTTCTTACTAGCTTTCCGCCCGCGGTTGCGCCCGCGTGGAATTCGTTTATATCGCGCGACACGGTATGAGTAGATTAAACAATCTTACATGATTTTATGTTTGATAATAAGGAACTTTGACACAAACTTTCGTCCCCTATTTCAAACCCTTCTACCTTTATTTTAGCCATAAAAAGTATCCTATGTCCTTTCCCAAGTTCAGTTCTATCTTCATACCAAATTACATCAAAATCAGTTCAGTGGTTTAGGTGAAAGCGTAACAGACAGACAGACAGAGTTACTTTCGCATTTATAATATTAGTAGGGATTTTAGTAGGGATTAATAATTCGGCAACAAAAAGAAAAAACATAAAAATTAAATTGAAAAGTTTAGTTAAAACTACGATCCGCTGTTTTCGAGGCTTACAATAAGTACGAGTATTATAAGACGGAAAAATAACATTGAAACTTTTAGCGTCCAGCCATTTAAGTATTTAGTTTCTGACTAAGATCTGAGTTTGTTCTGTAACTAGAGTAAACTCTATTCAAATATTGGAAGATGATTCCAGAACAGTTAACTGTTCATGGACCCCTTGGTGATCTGACTGCTAAGCCAGAGGTAGTAAGTTTGATTCCCAGCCAAGACAAGTAATTCTGATAAGAACTATCGGTTGTTTTGTGGCTGGGTGTAATTTATTTGAAATATATAAGTTTTGAATTTGGGTACGTTTGATGTGATTAGCCGACGGCCGATTTCGATCAGTCAGTCACAATGAAGACCAGTAAACTACGCAGAAATATATATACATTTTAATAAGACAAATCAGGCATTAATAATATACATTCTGTGTCGTAGGGGACTTTACAAACATACATGAAATGTACACAAAGAACACCCAGACTCAGAACAACAATTTGTGAATTATACAAAGTGTTGTCCCACGTGGGATTTGAACCCACGACACTTGGCATAGTTGAAAGCAGCGTGGCGACAGCATAAACCACTAGGCCAATATAAATATGGTAGTGTATAGTGTAGTATATTATAGCAGTAGTGTATAGTGTACTAGTATGTAAAAGTGTGTACACACACTTGTGTTGTATTGATGTATTTTTATTTATTTAGGTAAATAAATAACGACACAATGTGAAGGTATAAAACCAATTACATAAAAGTGTAGGTAGTTCTGCTATCAGTGACATTTAATACATCGTTACATTTACAGTGTTCCTCAACATACATTAGCAATATTGCAATAACGAAAGTGATAATATGATAAATTCGAAAGTCTTTCTGTATATTTGTTACGCTTTCACGGCCATACCGCTGCACCAATTTTAATAAAATTTGACATGGAGATACTTTGAATCTTCAGAAAGGACATATATCACTAATACACTAGGGCGGAGACGCGGGCAATTTGATTAAAATAAAGGGACTTGTAGATTTCAACGAAAAATGCAAATAGATTACTACCCTTTTGAAAGTGCAGTTTAAAGTCCTAACACTAATAAGTAAGTACATCTCTTACTTCAATCTCCGGTTGTTTTATATTTCTGTTCATTATACATCTCTATACAAAGCTTACTTTACGCAAAGCAAATAAAAAGACATGTTATCTTTATGTTAGAAGACTAAATAGGGTCCATTAGAACTCAACAAGCTTTCATAATAATCCTCACTAGAATCCAGTAAAAATAATCATCTCGTGTGAGGACTGTTTGCTCGCTTTGTGTTTTATGTCGTCAATGTGTACGTTTCTACTTAATTAGACACGTGTCTTTGTGAACTTGGTTTTGTTCTGTGAGAAGCAATTTATCTAGGGTATCTAGCTTTAGGAATGATCTAGGTTACGGAGGTAAATAACTGTGGAATAGTAGGAGGAACTGTGGAGATGAATGGAGTTGGTAAATGAATTAAATGATATCGTTGAATCTTCAAAGGAAATTGTAACGAGTATGTCTAAAAACTATTGGTCTATATTAACGGACTAATTTAGATTCATTTTAGATTATACTATACAGATCAGTGACTCTACTCTGCCTGATGGAAAGCAAAAGTAGTCACCACACTCATTGTAAATATAGACAATGTAACATGGTGACCACACTACATCTGCTTGACTGAACGGATGGTTGCCACGTCGCTTTCTATTGTGCCAAGTTTTTTGGGTTCAAATTCCACGTGGGACAAACTTTATGTACTTTTCTGAGTCTGGGTGTTTCATGTCATGTATATTTGTAACATCTTTTTATGGAGGAATTTTACAACCCTCGATTTAGCGATAAATATCAGGATAAATAAACGCTAAATCGGGGGTTGTCTTGAAAAGTACGAAAAACGAGACAAACTATTACAAGAGGCCTAGTGAGATGCTTCAGCAACATTGGGCCTCTGTTCTCACACTCATCAATGAAATACGAATATTATGTTAGGTTGGTCTTGTGTGAGAGGTTAGTCCCTCGACTACATGTCGGACCACCTCAGGGGAGTGTTGGACGCTAGCCTGGCGTCCGGACACTTCCCTGAGCGTTGGAAGTGCGGGAAGCTGGTACTGATCCAGAAACATGGACGGCCTGCCGATTCGGTCGCGGCCTACAGGCCCATCGTGTTGCTGGACGAGGCGGGCAAGTTGTTTGAGAGGGTTCTCTCTGTCCGCATCGTCCGGCACCTCAGCGAGGTGGGGCCCGACCTGTCGGACGCCCAATTCGGCTTCCGAGAAGGGCGTTCGACGGTCGACGCGATCCTGCGCCTGAGGGCCGTGACCGAAGAGGCGGTGAGAGGCGGCGGAGTGGTGTTGGCGGTGTCCTTGGACATCGCCAACGCCTTCAATAGTCTGCCATTCGGCTGCATCAGGGCCGCACTCCAATACCACGGAGTGCCAGGGTACCTGCGGTGGCTGGTGGCAGACTATTTAGAGGAGCGTACCGTCGAGTACGAGGACCGAGATGGCGCCTTGAGACGCAGGGCCATGTCGTGCGGTGTTCCACAGGGGTCTGTCCTAGGACCACTCCTGTGGAACATGGGATACGACTGGGCCCTACGAGGGCGTCTCCCCCCCGGGCTGGGTGTAATCTGTTACGCAGACGACACCCTGGTCACGGCCCGGGGGGCAAACTTTGAGGAGGCGGCGCGCCTGGCCACCACGGGAGTCTCCCGGGTGGTCGGGCGCATCGAGGCGCTGGGTCTGCGGGTGGCCCTGGACAAGACGGAGGCCCTATTATTTCATGGGCCCCGTCGCGGTCCGCCCGCCGGCGCCTCGATCGAGGTCAACTCGGTCCTCGTACCGGTCCGGGCCCAGATGAGGTACCTGGGTCTGGTCCTCGACGGTAGGTGGCTCTTCGACGAGCACTTCCGACAGCTTGGACCTAAATTGGTGGGCACTGCCTCCGCCCTAGGGCGACTTCTGCCCAACTTGGGCGGGGCCAGTGTCCCCACTAGGCAGCTGTACACGGGGGTTGTCCGGTCAATGGCACTTTACGGTGCACCGGTGTGGGCGGCGGCTCTGTCCGCCCAGAACAGGGCGCGCCTCTGGCGCCCCCAGCGGATACTGGCGGTCAGAGCCATACGTGGATACCGCACGGTGTCCACAGAGGCGGCGTGTGCCTTGGCCGGAACACCCCCGTGGGATTTGGAGGCGGAAGTGCTCGCCGAAGTTTATCGGCGAGTGGCTGACTTCCGGGCGGAGAGCGGATTCCGCCCTCCGCCCGAGGACGTGCGCGAGTGGCGCGAAGTCGCTCGCCGAGCCACCATGCTGAGATGGTCGCTCCGGCTGGAGACCCCACGCGCTGGCTTCGCCGCCGTGGAGGCTCTTCAGCCGGTCATCAAGGAGTGGGCAGGGCGGCAGCACGGGACCCTTTCCTTCCGGCTGACGCAGGTACTTTCCGGGCACGGTTGCTTCGGAAAGTACCTGCACTCGGTCGCTAGGAGGGAACCGAGTCCCGCCTGCCACCACTGCGACTGCAGTGAGGACACGGCCCAGCACACGCTGGCGGTCTGCCCCGCTTGGGCGGCGCAGCGCCGTGCCCTCACTGCAGTCATCGGAGGGGATCTCTCGCTGCCGGCCGTCATAAGATCGATGGCCGGCAGCGACAGTTATTTTACCGCGGTCGCAACCTTCTGCGAGGACGTAATCTTGCAGAAGGAGGTGGCGGAGAAGGCCCGGGAGGACGATATCCACTCGGACCCGATCCGCCGCCGGCGCCCTGGGCGGCGGAGGCGCGCATACCTGCGTCTCATGCCGCCCTGAGAGTGGCCGCGGATGGGCGGGACGGGTTTCCCGTCCGTCCGCAGTAGTGGCCAACCGCGAGGGGGCGACGTTCGCGTGTGACCGGACGTTGCCTAATCAGAGAGTAAATTTTTGAGATGGTGCCCGCAACAGTGCGGGCAGGCGCCGGTTGGAGTCCAGAAGGAAATCCCCTCCCTGGACTCCTTCCAATACAAAGGCGCAGAGAGGGTCACACCGAGTGGTTTTAGTCGGTTCGAGTCCGACACACCACCCCGCCGTAACCCCCGACGGGGTGACGGTCCGCGGGGATTTCCACACGTAAAAAAAAAAAAAAAATGTGTGAGAGGTTAGTACCAAACCAGCCAAATTAGCGTGGCTGTCAATTAGCTTTATTGGTGCTTTAATACACGTACGATGCAAATTCTCATAATTTGAAGGAGAAGATAAGATATAAAATCATAACAAACAAACAAAACTCACATTTGTATTTAAATTAGCTGGTACTAGCTACTTTGCCGGCGTACATTTAATTTTGCTTACTTGTTTCTTCCTGCATTTATAATGTGTCTTTTAAGTCATTTAATATCGTATATTCGATACACAAAATTTGTCTAAATTAATTTACCGATTAGTTTTTTTTTTTTTTTTATACTTTTTATTATATTTTATATCTGTATTAATATATTATAATAAGTATTAAAATTTGAAACGCCTAAAAATTTAGTATATACACTCGGTTCCAAAAATAACGGGTCAGTCACATAAACCCGAATATCTCCCGAACTACGTATGCCATCCTAATGAAACGAAGACTGTTCAATTGAGAATTTAATTATACAGATAAAAAATAAAATAAAACTTTGTTACACCCACAATATTAATCTTAAATTAAAAAAAAACTAAAGTAGTCATATTTTTCTTAAGATTACATTTTTTTTATGATTGTTTTTTTGCTGTTTTTCATCACTGGAGGCTTCATCACGTGGAGGCAATACAAAGTATTAAATGAAGAAAGTGATGAAAAACAGCAAAAAAACAATCATAAAAAAAATGTAATCTTAAGAAAAATATGACTACTTTAGTTTTTTTTTAATTTAAGATTAATATTGTGGGTGTAACTAAGTTTTATTTTATTTTTTATCTGTATAATTAAATTCTCAATTGAACAGTCTTCGTTTCATTAGGATGGCATACGTAGTTCGGGAGATATTCGGGTTTATGTGACTGACCCGTTATTGGTTTATGTGACTGACCCGTTATTGGTTTATGTGACTGACCCGTTATTTTTGGAACCGGCTATAGATAGATCGTAGTCTAGAATAGGATATGCTACTTTTTTTTATTTATTAGAGCAAAATAGGTTAACAAACAACTTTAGAATGTACAAAGTCTTGGCAATAGCTATAATATAACGTTCAACATAAATTTGTATATTCGAAAGCACTTTTCATTTCATTTAATATAGAGAAAATTTTCAAGTAGCAGAATAAATTATCATGGAATCTGCTGTTTTGTATTACAAAGTATTCGTTTGCAAATTTCAGGCGTTCAAAGCTAAATCCTTGTGAGCTTGCTAAATTAGATTGCGTTCCTGACTGGAGGGTTCGGCAAAGATAAATCGTTTGATTAGCGCTGAGCTAATGTTTGTGAGATCATTAATTAGATATCTTAGCTTATGTCTTAGTTCAAGGACTATTTTGTGATTTGAACTGTTTTATACAGCTGGATCAAAAGCATCGTAGCTTCCCCCTTTTTGAAGAAATAATGATTTATATTAAAAGTTACCTTTCAAGAATTTTGTTAGGTTTAGATTGAAATGAATTATTTATTGACTGCTTTTTTTTCTCTTTCTGTTACAGGAGATAAAGACTACTGTCGACCATGGAAAGTTAACATCTGCAATTCAGGAGACTACTGCATTGCCGCCTTTTTAATACGGGGGTTATTACGGATCTTTAGATTTGGGAGCGAAAATTGGGATCCTCGGATAACTTCAACAGCTCTGTGTATTTCAGTTGAGCTGAACTGAACTTATTCAAGAAAGATTTTGTCACGTTTTTTTGGAACAATATTTCAAACACATCTGAAATTCTAAATATTATGTTGGAGAATTAAAATATCTATTTTCTTTCCTGTTTGTGCTATTTATATAAATACACTGACCTTTTCTGCTCTCGTATTGATGATCCTTTCTACGTATTTAAACAAACTAAGTTTACTCTACACAAAACATTAATGGTTATTGCAATAAACTTGAGATTCCTTTGCACAGAAATAGACTTTCAGCTAACGCACGTCTCTAGAATAGATTTATATTCAATTTAACTTTTCGCTGTTAGGTTTCCATTGGTTACAATAGTTGGAGTGAGAGGTTGGTTCCTTGTTGAGGATGTTAAAACGTGCCGGTACTCGAATAGTTGCGATGTTGAGACCAAAATGGCTGTAATATCGCTCGTTAGCGGCTTTATTTTCTGTTTTCAAGTACCAACGCTAACAATGATTGTTTAAGAGCTTATGTTGTTTGATAGCTTTTGAAGCAAGGTTAATATAAAGAAGAGGTTGTCAAATCTAATTTTTCCTATGTGTTTATATATCCTTAAAAATTTCTCTATCCTCCGTCTATTTTTAATAACGATTTGTTTGGGAAACTAGATTTCTTCTTTGAATTCATTTAAGTTCAGGTAAAAAATTCAAGAGTGGAATACTTTGGAATTATCATCCTCCTAGCCATTATTCCCAATTTTATTTGGGGTCGGCTACTATAGCCGGTTCCAAAAATAACGGGTCAGTCACATAAACCAATAACGGGTCAGTCACATAAACCCGAATATCTCCCGAACTACGTATGCCATCCTAATGAAACGAAGACTGTTCAATTGAGATTTTAATTATACAGATAAAAAATAAAATAAAACTTAGTTACACCCACAATATTAATCTTAAATTAAAAAAAAACTAAAGTAGTCATATTTTTCTTAAGATTACATTTTTTTTATGATTGTTTTTTTGCTGTTTTTCATCACTTTCTTCATTTAATACTTTGTATTGCCTCCACGTGATGAAGCCTCCAGTGATGAAAAACAGCAAAAAAACAATCATAAAAAAAATGTAATCTTAAGAAAAATATGACTACTTTAGTTTTTTTTTAATTTAAGATTAATATTGTGGGTGTAACTAAGTTTTATTTTATTTTTTATCTGTATAATTAAATTCTCAATTGAACAGTCTTCGTTTCATTAGGATGGCATACGTAGTTCGGGAGATATTCGGGTTTATGTGACTGACCCGTTATTTTTGGAACCGAGTGTAGTTCAACCGGATTTACCTGAATTTCAGTTTTTCCACGGAGCGACTGGCATCGGACCTCCGCAACCCTAAGGGAGAACTGAAATTCGAAGATTGAACTAGTTGTCAGTATATTTGAGGGCACTGACTTCCCAATAACGATTGCCATAGATGTTCATGACAACCGGGACCGACGGCTTTACGTGCTCTCCGAGGCACGGGCGTGAATCACCGCCAAACTTCCAAACTCCGGGCAGTTATTAGGAATTTCCTAGGAAAATCCCAAAAACACTTTTTGGCCCGACCCGGGATTTGAACCCGAGACCTCTTGATTAGCAGTCGCATACGCTAACCACTAGACCAACGAGGCAGTGGAATACTTTGGAATGAACTGAATAAATTCACTTACTTTGACATTTTCGTATTTCAAAATTAATACCTATATTAAGTTGTAACAACACAAGACATGATATGTTAGTACCAATAATACTTCTGTTTATAAATGTGTAAACAAATATTAACTAACATTTGCCTGTGGCGCGGCGTGCATGTTAATTTTCGCGGTAAAATTATACTTCCTCAAGATTCAAGGTTTCTCCATGCCAAATTAAATTGAAATCAGTGCAATTAATAATATTGGTTTTAATTACATTTTATGGACTATGATTTACTAGGTACATGTCATGGTTCAAATCCCGGGTCGGGCCAAAATGTGTTTTTTGGATTTTTCTTACAGGACATTTTTATGGAAGATTGAGTATGGAAGATTGGCGGTAATTCACGCCCGTGAGAGCACGTTAAGTCATCTGTCCCCGTTGTCATGACAATCGTTATTGGGAAGTCAGTGCCCTTAAATATATTGACAACTAGTTCAATCTTGGAATTTAATTTATCCCTTGGGGTTGCGGAATTCTGATGCCAGTCGCTCCGTGGATAAACTGATATTCAGGTAAAACCGGTTGAACTAGTAGCTGACCCAAATTATCTTGGGAATAAAATCTACTAGGAATTCAAAATAAAGTCGAGACTGTATGGGCCAGGATACGAGTGCCCAATGTTCAAACTTATCATGGTTTAAAGTCTTCCTAGCTGCGTTCGAAACAGTAAACTATGCACAAGTGTGTGCGCAAACATCGGTGCAATCTCTGTGTCCTCACTCTCATAATTGAATGAGACAACTATTCGACATAACTGATAAGAGGTTAGGAGCAGTACAGTTACGTAGTCTCCGAGGCACGAGGTTAAGATCCTAATTTTCCACACTCCTGACTATTATTAGGTATTTCTATGATCTATAATAATCCGGGATTCAAACCGAGACCTCTTGATCGGCAGTCACATAAACTAACTAATAGACCAACGAAGTATTTAATTACAGTCCTATTACGGATATATTAAAAAAGAAATTATAAACCTAACGACTTGTTCACTGTATGTAAAATTGATATTGAAGACGATGTAATATTGTAACAGTACAGTACAGTTAACACGAATTTCATGAAATAATTTTAATAAGTGCTCTCTCGCCATTTTCTCCGATACCCGTAGGTACTATATTGAATTAAAAAACTTTTCTCTTGTGGAAATTCGCGACTCTATTCAATTTTCAATCATTCAAATCTATAATCAAAGTTGTAAGTTGCGAATAACAATTTTCAAAGTTTGAAACCAGCACGAATTCGATTATAAATTATTATCACAGTTGCGATATAAAACGTTTATTTTTACTAAAAATGAATAAGTAAAGTGGTCTTAAATGCGTCAGTATTTTGAAAGGATAAAAACACAACATTATTTTTCAAATTTAAATAGAAAATATTAATGGAAAAGTATATTGAAAAACATAAAAAAATGTCTTGAGAACGTTCTCTTTTTTGAGATTAGCAATAAACTAAACCATAAACAGTTTATAAGTATCCTTGAATTCTATTTTTAACGAACTATGCACTAGCCATACACTAACATTGGTTTTCAAATTTACTGAAGCCAAAACTGTACTTCGAACATTTACTATAGAAAATTACCACTCTCTTTATAAGTGGTAAGTTGACATTACTTAAACAGTAAATAAATATAACACCTAACGCATTATACAGCCGTTTAAATATCAAAACATTGATATGAAACGATCCTTCTCTGATAAAGCCATTTAAGGAAACCCATTTCCTCCTTTTGAATTTACCATCTAACTTTGTTCTTTGAAGTCATCCGACAAAGCTACTTAAAATGCAAATATCTTGATATGCTTTTATGGCACAACTTAAGTTCATTAGCATTGGAATCTTAGAGCGCAGCTGTTGCGACTTCCGAACTTGGGTATAC
This sequence comes from Phragmatobia fuliginosa, assembly GCA_932526445.1. Lineage (NCBI taxonomy): Eukaryota > Metazoa > Arthropoda > Insecta > Lepidoptera > Erebidae > Phragmatobia > Phragmatobia fuliginosa. The sequence goes on along the minus strand of OW052058.1, from coordinate 3,411,162 downwards.
AACCATACGTGATACTTCTAAACTAGGCCGTAATACTTGAATATGTATCGTAATAACATATTTAAATATCCAAATTCACCGTAATGTAACAAAAAGCATAGCTTAACTAGAGTGATAATACTTTCTCACTACACAACTACCATAAAAAGTAATAAGAAAAATAGAAGGAGTTTTGTAACGTTTGGTGGAGGTTTTTTTAAACTTTTTTTTATGAACTGCCAAAGTGACTCTATTCTGCCTTACGAAACTTATGAGTATATCTCAGAGTAGAAGTCATGAATTCAAATAATGCAGTATAGGGCCCATATGCCAATAAATGCTTCTGTATCATTCTTTATGAAGAGGATCATTGGACTTCTGGTCCCGTACTCGACAACAAAACACAACCTATATGAATTGTTCTTCTTTGAGAGAGTAGTATCAAAAGGATCGACTTTATTTTGGCGAAACGAATCATCCCAACCATACCTTCGCACCTGTCGTTTTTTTAGAACTCTGCCAAACAATCCGAACACTTTTCAAAAAGTAACAAATACGAACTCCCACGTGTTACAATTCCACCATACTTAAAATCCGATGAAATGAAATCTAGCATCAGAGTAATACTTCCGCGATGAATTGCTTTCTACTCCTGAAAAGCAGGAATACTCAAAAGAATGATAAGACTTTCTTGTGAAACACACGTACTTTATCATTCTTTTTGTCTGCTTTTTTGCCTGCTTTTTAAGCTTCAAATAGTAAAATAATCAGGCAAAATAACTAGAACACTTTTGAATTACTGAGTTACTTTTAGTTGACGGGTATGAATTATTATTCTAGTATTGTTTGGTGATTTAGTCCGAGCCCGACGCCGTAGAGGACAGGACCGGATAATTAATTGTGTGATGAACGCGATCATTAGGCCTGTGTCTGGATATAGTATTTATAACCTCAACCTGTCTAGTTAGCAAAGTACTAACCGTCTCTAATTTTCTTTACTCATGTACAGAAACTAATCTCTTACTATCATTCTTAGTTATTGTACGCTTTCTAGTGTTTATTATAAAGTTACTTTTAAGGAAAAACGTGGAAATTGAGGATGCCGTGGCAGAGCCAAATATCATCGGACAAATCAAAGCACATAGATTCCGGTGGCTTCGCCACGTTGAAAGAATGGGAGAAGATCGAGGAGTGAAAAGAGCCTATCTGGGTTGTCCAATCGCACGACGTCCGGTTGGACAACCCAGATATCGCTGCAGCGATACTGTATCGCTTCAGCGGTATCTGGGGAGGCGGACCTTATGGCGGTTTCAAGCCGACAATTGGCGACAGGCAGCCCAAGATCGAATGGAGTGACGTTCTCTTGTGTAGGAGGCCAAGACTCACTTTGAGTCGCTGAGCTATCGGAGTAAGTAAGTACTTTTATTTGTGAAAAGGAATATTTTAAAAAATTGTTCAAACCCTAACACGTAAATAACTTTGTTGTAGTTGTACCTTTGAATTTTAAGATTTCTAGGATGATCAGAAATCCTTTCCTTTCCTTTGGCTAGCTAAAGTTTCAAACGAGGACAAAAAGTTGTCTGAAGCGTAAATAGATTCAGCTTATCCAGACACTGTTAAACTTCAAGCAGGAGATAACTTTTACGATTTAAACAACTAAGCTGTACGTTCTTGAACATTGTCTACGCGAGATATTAAATTGTGGACTTTGATAATCGTAGTCTATTGTCACAAAGTTATTGTGTAACTGTGATTGTTATGTAAATATTAAAACTAACCGAGTTATTACGAATATTGACTGCGAGGATAAACTATAATAGTATATAATAACGATGGTTCGACGGTTTTTAAATTTAAATTGAAAGATATTTAGTTTTACCCTACTACTGTTGGCAACTGAGTTCGAAGGTTTGGCCAGTTAATTCAAAGGTTGTCACTGTATTTGAGGGCGCTGTGCTTTCAATAACGATTCTCATAGAAGTTTATGATAACCGGGACCGACGGCTTCATATGCCCTACGAGGAAAAGGCATTTGAACTTTCCCCTATAGCACCTTAACTACTCATATCATGTAATAAATGAGGTGCCAATAGATTCCTAACACTGGCTAGATAACATGAACTTTAAATTTTCTCGATAGTTTCATGGAGTCGAGTTTTACATTTTTAAACTGTTTTCTGGTTTTAATGTTAATATGGCTGATTATTACTCATTACAATTTCTCGGACTATGACAGGCTGATGATGATGACGATGATTCAGGTCGAGGTCCGAATCCATATGCAACTCCCAATAACTACAGTTAGTACTTTATTGCTGAATTAATTCGTATCATCCGTAAAAACAATATCCTTGTTCTGCATTGCCTTCATAAGTTAGTTATTTTGCATGAGCTTCCAAACTTGTAATCCAATTCATAAAGTACTCGTCTAACGGTAACAGACTCACAACCAATTACGTAAGTAGGGTTAAAAGTGTAGTACCCAAAACGTGTGCAATTTACGGTACATAGGCGTATTGTTTTCCTTCAGGGATGTAAGCATGTATACATATGAATGATAAGTTAAGATGTTTTGCCTTCCAGTAAATTACATTCATTGAGTAGGTATTCTCAAAGACGTGTCAGTTGAGTGCGACTAATTAGCAAGCACATATTAATTGATCAATCTGTTAGTGTCTAAAGGAGTTTGCAACTCGACAAAATCTTCAGTCGCTTAAACTCTCAAGTTAATTGGTAACTGTTTACGAAGAGCTAATTAATAACATCAAAGAAGAGTTTCTAGCTACTTACAGTAAAATAAATACTTATTTTCTTCAAAGGTCGACATAGAAATAATTGGAAATATTGGTCTTAATTGGATTTTGTTGTGTAGAACCGATCAATATATATAAACTGACAATTTAAAGTCAGTGGTTCAACCTAATCAGTACACAATCTAATTAGGCCCAATTCTAACATTACTAACTTATAAATGGACTATGGACGTTTTCTTCTTCCTAATCTTTATTCCCAATATTATTTGAGGTCGACTACTAGCTCAACCGGTTTTACCTGAATATCAGGTTTTCCATTTAGCAACCCTGAGGGAGATCTGAAATTCGAAGGTATATCTAGTTGACAGTATATTTGAGTTGAGATGTGTGACAATTAACTTGCTCTCCCAGGCAGGATACTCCGGGCTGTTTTTAAGATTTTTTTGTGAGAAAAACCCAAAAACACTTGGTCCGACCCAGGATTTGAACCCGAGACGTCTTGATTACGTGTCGCACACGCTAACCACTATACCAACGAGACAGTCAAATTATGACCAAAGCTTAAATATAATAATATTAAAACTTAAGCGAAATGAATATGAAAAACGAGATACATAATTAAATAAAATGCCATTAATAAAGTATTACATTATTTTATGTCATTCAGTAGTACACAATGCTGAAACTGGAAAGCTTTATAAATGAATACGACATAAATTTAAATGTTAATAACTCCATCATGAAAATAATTACCTTAGCTCTTTATGTTAACTGAGATAATAAAATATTATTGAAGTAGCACGCAAATTTAACGTACATACATATAAATTACTTAAATTATTTCATGTGATATACCTTATAACTATAAAATAAGCAAATATTGAAAACGAGCTTCTTAAAATCTGTACCGTTTAGGTATACCAAAATGCAACTAAGAACAAACAATTTGATATTCTTCAACTATTTCAAACACAATTTAGTAATTCAAATGTCACGAAATTTTATAGACTCACTTTTTAGGGTTCCGCTGCCAATTGGCAAAAAACGGAACCCTTATAGATTCGTCATGTCTGTCTGTCTGTCTGTCTGTTCGACCGTATGTCACAGCCACTTTTTTCCGAAACTATAATAGCTATACTGTTGAAACTCGGTCAGTAGATGTATTCTGTGAACCGCATTAATATTTTTACACAAAAATAGAAAAAAAGCAATAAATTTTTTGGGGGTCCCCATACTTAGAACTAAAACTCAAAAATTATTTTTTTATTAAAACCATATCTATGGATAGGTCTTCAAAAATGATATTGAGGTTTCTGATATCCTTTTTTGTAAACTGAATAGTTTGCGCGAAAGACACTTTCAAAGTGGAAAAACAAAAAAAATATATGTTATACATTACTATGCAAACTTCCAACGAAAATTGGTTTGAACGAGATCTAGTAAGTAGTTTTTTTTTAATACGTCATAAATCATATATTTACATTTCTTTCAATCAAAACACTATTATTAGAACATCGATGAAAGTTAGAACGAACTACAAAAACTTTTTATATGATGTTACTTGCTGCTACGGAACCCTTCATGGGCGAGTCCGACTCGCACTTGGCCGCTTTTATTCTATAAGAATAAAATAACATCTTTGCTTCAAGATTCGTCTATCTTAGCTGGTCTCATTCTTTTTCATTTCGCTACTGGCTTACTCGTAATGGAGTCTCATAAGCCTGTAATCGATGCGGACTTTACGTGAAGATTGACAAATTGACACCCCACTTGTGCTATTCTCCTAAAACATTTATTTGTCTTCCACAGGATAAACGTAAGCATTTTTTAGTTACCAAAAACCTAATAGTCTGGATTTTGAATCTACTTAGGTAGATAAAGAAAATGTATGAATAAGTCTGTATTATCATCCTTAGATTTCGCGTTAATGTAACGAAAGCATTTGTCATCAACAGCCTTTAACAGTCCACTGCTGGACATAGGCCTCTCCTTGAAAAAAAGGTATTGGCCTACTATACCACGCTGGCCAGACGGGTTGGCATGGGGTTGGTTTCAAGTTTCCCTTCTCTTTGCATTGATGTTGTCTTGCGTAGTTTATCCCTTAGTCGCCTTTTACGACACCCGCGGGGGATGAATTGGGGTGGTGACACTCTGTATTCTTAATCCGTCACCACATGGACAGTATTTAGGATTTGTATTTGTATTTAGGACTAAATAGAATATTAGTTGGTATACTATACGTTATCAACTTCAGACACACATGTTTTATATTGGAAATTTAGTTTTTAATTAGTTTTATTAACCAGGAATACGATGGGTTATTGTACGAACCGGGTGTACCGTGGTCTAAATCCGCTTTATCCGGGTCCAAAAACATCTTGCGCAAGCTGTCTGTACTGTCACATCTTAGATGACAATGAAAATTCGATTTTGTTCCTGCAGTGTTGCAGCATTGTATTGAGCATCGATACATAATTTGCAATTGATACAATTTGTATAACAACATAGCAAAACCCTTTTATTATTGTATAGCTTAGGTTGTCAACCCATTAAAAGTTGATCGTTAGGTGTTGCAGATAACTCCGTAATTGCTACGAAACCAAATTCCTATCATTGTCGATCTTTGAAAAAAAGTTGGAGATAATGGCTTCAGAAACTTTATAAAAGGTTTAACCAATGGTCGTGATTAGACAAAAAGTTTATCTCTTGGCTGCTAGAAACATAAGTTTACGAAATTTTTTAGGGCAGGACAAAGGTGAAAAATAATAAATCAGTATTTTTGACAACCTTCATGAAATTGTTGCCTTGTTGGTCTAGTGGTAAGCGTATGCGGCTGCTGATTAACAGGTCTCGGGTTCGATTCCCGGGTCGGACCAAATATTATTTGTGTGATACACAAATATTTGTTTCGGAGTCTGGGTGTTTCCTGTGTATAATATGTATGTATTTACAAAAAAAACTATGTTTATGTATATTTATATCAGTTGTCTAGTTACCAATATTACGAGCTCTGCTTAGCTTGGGACTAGTTAGTTTGGGACTAAATGATGTTGAGTGTCAGATGTCCGAAAAAAATTATGCTGCATTTTAAAGTGTAAATTATATATAGTGCCGTAGTAAATGAAGGCGTTTTTATGTGTTACTAGCTTTCGCCCGCGGCTCCACCCGCGTATATGTCGGCTATCGCGGTAAAAAGTATCCTATGTCCTTTCCCAAGTTCAGTTTTATCTTCATACCAAATTTCATCTAAATCGGTTCAGTGGTTTAGGCGTGAAAGCGTAACAGACAGACAGAGTTACTTTCGCATTTATAATATTAGTAGTTATTAGCTTTGGCCTGCGGCTGTGTCAATTATCGCGGTAAAAAGTATACCTATGACCTTTCGCAGGCTTTATACTATCTGGGTACAAAAAATCATTTTAATCGGTGCAGTGGTTTTTGAGTTTATCGCAAATAGACTGACACACGTGGCGGAGGACTTCATTTTATAATATGTAGTGGACAAATAAGTAGATAGGTCAACTGTAACTCAAAAGACAAAACCGCACGGTGCGTCTTTTAAATGCTCCCCACACTTTGAAAATAAAATCACTTTACCCAATGGCCATATTGCTTTACACTCTACATTATTTTCCTATATTCTCCGAATTGACAAAATTTTTTGCATTAACAAAAAATGATAAATTATATTGATATGTTACTGAAATGTTATTGTAGTATGGGACTACTTACCCATTGGCGAAGGATTAAATGCCTTTTGAATAGACTCTCACTGCTGTTTATCAACTCAGTTCATTCGTCACAATGGTTCTCAAGTCTATTTTTGTTGATTTTGATAAGTGTTTTTCAAGGTTTTTCCTGTAAATTATTATTGGTTATTATTTATCAAGAAAAAAAAGCGGCCAAGTGCGAGTCGGACTCGCCCATGAAGGGTTCCGTATCAGCAAGTAACATCATATAAAAGTTCTAGTAGTTCGTTGTAACTTGGATCGATGTTTTTATAATAGTGTATTGATTGAATGAAAGGAAAATTGCAGTTTACGATTTATGACGTATTAAAAAAAAACTACTTACTAGATCTCGTTCAAACCAATTTTCGTTGGTAGTTTGCATGGTAATGTACAACATATATTTTTTTTAGTTTTATCACTCTCTTATTTTAGAAGTTACAGGGGGGGGGACACACATTTTTGCACTTTGGAAGTATCTCTCGCGCAAACTATTCAGTTTAGAAAAAAATGCGGCCAAGTGCGAGTCGGACTCGCCCATGAAGGGTTCCGTACCAGCAAGTAACATCATATAAAAGTTCTTGTATTTCGTTGTAACTTTCATCGATGTTTTTATACTAGTGTATTGTTTGGATGAAAGGTATATTGCGTGTTACGATTTATGACGTATTAAAAAAAAACTACTTACTAGATCTCGTTCAAACCAATTTTCGTTGGTAGTTTACATGGTAATGTACAACATATATTTTTTTTAGTTTTATCACTCTCTTATTTTAGAAGTTAGAGGGGGGGGGACACACATTTTTCTACTTTGGAAGTGTCTCTCGCGCAAACTATTCAGTTTAGGAAAAAATGATATTAGAAACCTCAACATCATTTTTGAAGACCTATCCATAGATACCCCACACGTATAGGTTTGATGAAAAAAAAAATTTTGAGTTTCAGTTCTAAGTATGGGGACCCCCAAAATGTATTGTTTTTTTTCTATTTTTATGTAAAAATCTTAATGCGGTTCACAGAATACATCGACTGACCAAATTTCAACAGTATAGCTCTTATAGTTTCGGAAATAATTGGCTGTGACATACGGACGGACAGACAGACAGACAGACAGACAGACTTGACGAATCTATAAGGGTTCCGTTTTTTGCCATTTGGCAACGGAACCCTAAAAAATGATGTTAGAAACCTCAACATCATTTTTGAATACCTATCTATAGATACACACGTATGGGTTCGATGAAAAATTTTTTTTTAAGTTTCAGTTCCAAGTATGGTGACCCCCAAAATGTATTGTTTTTTTTCTATTTTTATGTGAAAATATTAATGCGGTTCACAGATTACATCTACTTACCAAGTTTCAAAAGTATAGCTCTTATGGTTTCCGAAAAAAGTGGCTGTGACATACGGACGGACAGACAGACAGACAGACATGACGAATCTATAAGGGTTCCGTTTTTTGCCATTTGGCTACGGAACCCTAAATATGCATTAATAATATGTTTGCCCAATCTGTGAAAATTGTTGTTTCTAAACAGAATTGGTCTAAATAATTCAGATTTGAGATTTGATTTTTAGTCGGTTATACTATATTATCATTAAATAAAGACAAAGATTACTTTACGATGACTGATCTAAAGATACACAAAACTATTTCTAGCAAATTCGATAAAAGTTAGATATGCAGCCAAGATATTTTTTACCTAAACTTTACTCCCAAAAGATGGGTTTACAGATCACCTCATTGTGCCCCTGTGCGACGAGTTATGATCTCACGTATAAACTAGGAGAGAACACATATTTCGGGCTGGCTGAAAATATACGAACGTGTATTGCTGGCGTAACATATCATTTGATGAGATGTTACGAGAACATTCCATCCTTTTACCAGAATTGTTTGTGTGCCTTTGGATTTTTGTCTTAAATAAGTAAGTTTGAGCAGGTGAGGGAGAAAATATTCTTTATCGTAACCAAGAACATACAGGAGCTGAATAGTTAAACAACCTTATTACATTACGAAAAGTTAACAGGGGATTTTTGGAGAAGAATATATCTTTTGCCACCATCATGATCATCTTTCCGTCTTTGATACTGAGGGCCACCTACAGCCTGCAAGGCCGTTGCCGGCTAGGTGGCCCTCTGTTATATGGGAACCCTCATGTTCTCTTTTTCCCAAATAAGGGCACGCGCGCTTCGTAGTACTCGCGCCGCCACCCTGGCTTGCTCCTGTTAGGGTGACAGATGGCCTCACCTGACACCCTCAGGTTTACTACACGAGATTTTTATTCGCATGTAAATCGAAAATTGTGGTAATAAGATCTCTGTTATGCTACTGCTCCACCTGCGTTAGCGTTAATGCTAATGTTAATGGTGAACTACGCGTTAGTTAACGCATTAAAATGCGCGTTGGTTACATTAAGGTTACAATGCCATTAAGACGTAATTCCTCGTCAATTAACGCGTCAACACACAAAACTCCCAAGGGGGCCAAAACAGCTACACTAGTTGCGATAATGAGCCTCATAAATTATTTTAAGTAATTTAAAAAGGGAGAAAAAACGAAAAAAAGAAGATAGTGGATGATTCATATACATGGTCGGCGATTTTTATGGGATTGCAGCTTTGGATTTCAAATACACAGCTCTTATTGCAATAGCTCTAAAAACTAACGCCTTTTCGTTCAACCACTCCATTGTTGTTCTCGTACCTAAATGTAGTTCCCGCCTAAAATAAAGCGCACTCTTCCTTGCTATGCGAGCGCGTCCGATTGAATGAGACGGCTTTAATGTAGCCAACATCAATAAAATTAGCGCGCTAAGCTACGCGCTAAAACCCTTTGATGTGTCCAAAAAACCGACACTCGAGTTATCGCTTAACGTTTAACGTCTGTCTGTCTGTCTGTTACGCTTTCACGCCTAAACCACCGAACCGATTTTGATGAAATTTAGTATGAAGATAGAACTGAACTTGGGTAAGGACATAGGCTACTTTTTACCGCGATAACCGACATACACGCGGGCGGAGCCGCGGGCGAAAGCTAGTGTTTGATAATAAGGAACTTCGACTCAAACTTTTTTTTCGCGATAAAAAGTATCCTATGTCCTTTCCCAAGTTCAGTTCTATCTTCACACCAAATTTCATCAAAATCGGTTCAATGGTTTAGGCGTGAAAGCGTAACAGACAGACAGAGTTTCTTTTGCATTTATAATATTAGTAGGGATTATCATTATATAAAGTCAAAGATTACTTTACGATGACTGATCTAAAGATACACAAAACTATTTCTAGCAAATTCGATGAAAGTTAGATATGCAGCCAAGATATTTTTTACCTAAACTTTACTCCCAAAAGATGGGTTTACAGATCACCTCATTGTGCCCCTGTGCGACGAGTTATGATCTCACGTATAAACTAGGAGAGAACACATATTTCGGGCTGGCTGAAAATATACGAACGTGTATTGCTGGCGTAACATATCATTTGATGAGATGTTACGAGAACATTCCATCCTGTTACCAGAATTGTTTGTGTGCCTTTGGATTTTTGTCTTAAATAAGTAAGTTTGAGCAGGTGAGGGAGAAAATATTCTTTATCGTAACCAAGAACATACAGGAGCTGAATAGTTAAACAACCTTATTACATTATGAAAAATTAACAGGGGATTTTTGGAGAAGAATATACCTTTTGCCACCATCATGATCATCTTTCCGTCTTTGATACTGAGGGCCACCTACAGCCTGCAAGGCCGTTGCCGGCTAGGTGGCCCTCTGTTATATGGGAACCCTCATGTTCTATTTTTCCCAAATAAGGGCACGCGCGCTTCGTAGTACTCGCGCCGCCACCCTGGCTTGCTCCTGTTAGGGTGACAGATGGCCTCACCTGACAACATCAGGTTTACTACACGAGATTTTTATTCGCATGTAAATCGAAAATTGTGGTAATAAGATCTCTGTTATGCTACTGCTCCACCTGCGTTAGCGTTAATGCTAATGTTAATGGCGAACTACGCGTTAGTTAACGCATTAAAATGCGCGTTGGCTACATTAAGGTTACAATGTCATTAAGACGTAATTCCTCGTCAATTAACGCGTTAACACACAACACTCCCAAGGGGGCCAAAACAGCTACACTAGTTGCGATAATGAGCCTCATAAAATTATTTTATGTAATTTAAAAAGGGAGAAAAAACGAAAAAAAGAAGATAGTGGATGTTTCATATACATCGTCGGCGATTTTTATGGGATTGCAGCTTTGGATTTCAAATACACAGCTCTTATTGCAATAGCTCTAAAAACTAACGCCTTTTCGTTCAACCTCTCCATTGTTGTTCTCGTACCTAAATGTAGTTCCTGCCTAAAATAAAGCGCACTCGTCCTTGCTATGCGAGCGCGTCCGATAGAATGAGACGGCTTTAATGTAGCCAACATCAATTAGCGCGCTAAGCTACGCGCTAAAACCCTTTGATGTGTCCAAAAAACCGACACTCGAGTTATCGCTTAACGTTTAACGGCATTAGTAATGCCATTGGCTTTTAACGCATTAAAACGATGGCCACATCTGCGTAGCGCCTATATTAGCGCACTAATTAACGCGTTAAGACGCAGGTGGAGCAGTAGCATTAGTCTTCAAGAATCAAAACATCTCCTATCCCAATTTAATTGAAATCGGTGCAAAGATCAGGATAGGAGAGGCCAGACAGAGTTTCTTTGGAATTTATAGTATTATAGCCTATCTTTGGGTTCTCCACCCTTCGTCACCACTATTCAGCTTCAGCACCAGGGTCTGTGTTCAGGGCTTTGGTAATTTACTCTGCACATTTACTCTGTAACTGAACCAAACATTCCAAAAACGGTTTCTTGCATTACAATATCTCTCGATTCAAGAAGACAGATACGTGCAAAAGCTTCACTTTTCCATGGATAATAGTTTTCTGTACTGTGTATTTTGAACGAGAAAAAAATGTTACTTGCACATACGCATATTCTATTCACAACAAATCCTATTTCGTCGAAGGTTTTTCCGCATGACTACGGCGGGAACGTTCACAATATCCTGAAATTTACGTTCACCTGCGATCAGTCAACTACAACAGTATTATTCCACCGGGAAGGAAAGTTTCGAATGAACCGTTCAGCGAACCTTATTCGGAACTTTCGTGGTTTTCCGTTAGTTGAATATGGTTAGTTTAAGTTAACAGTTAAAGAGAAATTAGAATTGAAATTTATTTTCATAGGAAGTATTTATAATGGACTGTAAGTTATTTAATAAGTTGTTTAGCATGCAACAATTTATTTATCGTATGAGGGTACGAGTTAAAGTACTCTGTAATATGAATTAAATTGTAGATAAACCTGCTTAAGATAATTAGACAAAAGATTACATTTTGCTACCAATAGTTTTAGATCTACTCACCTTACACACTAAACCTTTTAATTCTTACTGGTTATTTATTATTTTAATTTTAGAAAGAAGACGATGGAAAGAAAAAATCTTAAGTACAAGATGCCCTGAGAAGTATTAGCAAAGTCAAAGAACAAGTATATCATCATATCGAGAAATATATAAGTATTAATCTTTAGTTTGTCTTGTGTATAAAAATTGCTATGCTATGCTATGCTAGTTTAGTATTTAAGTTATTTATTTCGGATCACCAATAAACGATACACATAACAATCCGACCGATTTTGGCCATGGCGACCACTTCGACCTCTTATAGGGCTTGATGCTGATGCGCCCGGAGATGGCTTAAATAGCCGATTTGCGGTCAGCTAAACGCTGTTCCTCAATTTCGCGGATTCGCTTCTTCACAGTATCGCGCCATTCCGATCGCTGTGCTGCCAAACTCTCATTAATGATCACACACATCATATATGAATATAAAAAAAGAAAACTACAAGGTAAAAGAACTTTAAAAAATGTCATAAGAACAGTCGTGAAGCTTCGTTGAAGATCTTCGAGCAGCTTAAAGAAATATCCAACGGTGAGATTATGTAGCCACGACGTGTCTTGGCAGTCCCCAACCCTCTATCGCCCCACCTGTGGACATATGGCCTTAACCCTCTCCTGAGAGGAGACCCGAGCCCAGCAGTGGGACGTTATGGGTTGTTCTTGATATCTTTAATTTGGTTGTTATAGAACACGTTCTATCTAATATGGGTCAGACAGCTGTTTATGAGTTGTATGAGGTTATAATTGGCTTGAAGAAAAAGTATCTATTTACATAATAAGCCATGTTTGTATTATAACCAATATTTGAGTGGTCCTGTATATGTACAACTAGTTTATAGCCGCGTGTATGTTGGTTATGGCGGTAAAAATAGCCTATGACCTTTTTCAAGGTTCCAGAGATATCTGTACCAAAATTCATCAAATTAGGTTTAGCAGTTTGAAAACGTAATAGACAGGCAAACAGACATATAGAGTTACTTTCGCATTATAATATTATACATTTATAGTAGTGATTTCCCAAATCTAAACTGAATTATAAATTCAACTAACAAGCGACTGTAATAAGAAAAACAAGTTATAGTCGTATTAAGATGCAAAGCACAAAGAGCGATATATTATTTTCTTGTAGGTGGCATCTATTTGTTCTAAGTTTCTTTGTAGGTTCATGAAAGGTCAAATAATTATTTGATTTTATGAACCTTAGTGCTTATCTTTTGTTTCAAGCTTTTGAGTTCACAGAAGAAAACATTGTTTTATCCACCGTCTCAACTTACTTATACTAAACTCTGTAACCTCTATTTACACTCATTATAAAACTAAATACAAATTGAAAGTTAGTATTTACTTTTTGTTTGTAAGCATTTCAGAGAATTGTAAAGTTTGTTTACAGATATGAAATATAGACTGCTCATCAGAAGGTCGTCTTCCTTATGTCATACTTTGCATTTTTGGTGTCAGCTCGATTAGAGTCATACCACATGCACAAAAAAAAGTGTATGCTGACCGGCACATTATTGGAGTTTACGTCACGTGGCGTCCCAAACGCGCCGAATCTATTTTAAAAGAGCAGGTTATCAATTTGACTGTTTTTTTTGTTTGTTACCGCAGAGCTTTCGATTGAGTGAACCAATTTTGAAAATTCTTTGACAGCTGGTGTTCTCCCATATAGTCCCATGATAAGAAAACTAGAATCTGAAGATATCCGAGGATCCACGAGAAATCGAGGGAACTCCTCAAATATCATAGGTACACCTGTCACAATTTGGGTACTCGGAATGGTTTTGTTTTGTAGTCGTTTCTTTTTTGTTAAAATTATGTTCTATGCGCACTTATGTTACGTTGAATTTAATGCTAAGGTGGAATGAAATTCTCAGCACTTTTTCGGTGATTTTGATGACGTAACTAATGAGAAATCACTGCAGCGTAACGCCTCACTTTTGTTTAACGGTCGATTTATATTTCATGACATTTATACCACGTAATAAATATGAAAATCGTTTCTTAAGAAGTAAAACAATTTCTTGGTTGCATTTCCTCTCGTCGAAATTCTCCTATGGTCCTGTACCAATTTTACCTCACAAGGCACTAGAAGCCGGTAGCGTACTTGTGCCTATAAAATTGTCGTTGTTCATGGGAGGAAGAAGGCGTCAGAATCACGCGACCCATCTGCTCGTTTTCTTCCGCCGTAATAACTATACCGCATCCATTCTAAGACGCTCTATTCGCACGTGTATATAAAATTGCGCCCGCAAGCGACGACTTGCTTCACATAATTAGATTGCAGTCCCCGACACCAGGAAGGAAAGTGTGAAGAAAATTGCATAATTTATTTATTTTCTTTTCAACATTTTTATTTTACACAGCATTAACTTAGCTTGAATTGTAAAATGCTTACATTTCATATTAGATTTTACAAAATGATCAATATTTTATATACTATTGAAAGAAGATATACATATTCAGTGATACTTCTCAAATGTAATGTAAAATGCAAAGTAGGTAGTATGTTTTGATTGAGATATAAAAATATTTAGTTGCGTTTTATAGCTATATATGTTACAAACATTAGTTTTTTTTTAAATAAATATGTTATGTTATAATATCATATATTACTTATCCGGCAAACTTTAAAGTATAGTTAAAAAAATATTCAAATAACGGCATGTCTAAACTAAATAGATTTAACACAATAGTAAATTCATGTTTTGTAAGTATGCGTCTAAGTGATGCTTTTTTATCAATTAATAGTGACTTTGAAAAAAATATGGTCTATGAAAAATGACAAACTTCTTTTCAGGTAAAACATTGGCTAAAGGGAAAAAGGCGTTGATGTGTAGCCAACCGCGTAAGCAGCCAAGGAACATTCACAAATGATTTTTCGTGGCAAAATTTCATAACAAAGAAAAACTCAACGTTATTACCTCAGATTCGTTTTTCAATAAACATCATTAAAAATCATCCATTTCGGCTAGCGTCAACCAAAATTTTATTAAATTTCGTCCTGTAATCCATTGTGGTGCTCCGAACTCACCACAATGACAGAACACTTTAAGAAAATGAAAAGAATTGCGGTTATAACGCGACTCATAAATTAGAGGGTTTCTAGTTCAGACACTTTGGATATTAAATCTGTATTATTTAGTCCTGTAGTATTTGTAATGTGAAATAGACTTATTGAAATATGGTGATTTTCTATTCTGTGCCAGTTCAGATCAATCGGACACTTTGATCTTATTCATATCTCCGGCAATCTCATTTTTCCAGCGGCATCTGGGTCTTCCCACCGGACGTCGCCCTACGGGCTTCACGAGATATGCTCTTTTAAGGGATCGACCCTTACCCATTCTTTCGATGTGGTCATCCCAGCTCCGTGACACAATCTATGATTTAAAATTTATCGTTCACTTGTGAAAAGTTTGGCTAATTGTAATGAAAGATGGGACAGATTTTTACGGGTTTAAGCAATTTTAATATATTTTTCTTGGAGTATCGGAAGCGGTTGTCCATGGTAAATATTAAGTTGTCACATCGATAAATGTTTTGAAAAAGAGCCATGTGAAGAGGGTCAGAAACGGGCGAGCATGCATACAGCGATTAATGAATGTAGACGAAGCAAATCAGGTGTGCCTGACACACTTATAAGGGTAAGGTGGTGGTACTTCGCCTCTATGGCAGTCCTCTATCGCCATTACCACGGTGAGTTTTCTGAAGAGCTATTCCAACTGACCCCACTTTCACCCTATAGAACAACAAGTGTTGGCCTTGGAAGTCACCACTTCGGAGTAGAAGAAATATGTACCAGAACTAAGTGGTTCGTTTCTTCCTTCTTGTGCCGAGCAGTAAAAAACTGGAACTCACTGTCAGCTTATGTATTTCCTTCTCACTATGATCGCGGGTCCTTTACTATTTACTAAGCGAAATGTGAAAAAGCATCTCACTAAGCCGTCACAGTTTCGGAAGCAATGCTGCCTGCATGCTTTAGGCATAGTAGAGTCACTTTAGCAGGCGTTAAGTATAAAAATCGGCCAAGTGCATGTCAGGCCACGCACAGGAAAGGGTTCCTCAGTCACCTATAATGGTATGTGGATTTAAAATCGTATCCAATAGATAATTGTTATGTTTACGTATTAATACGTTAATTTTGTATGACGTTTTCCAAGTGAGCGCATTTTACCATATAAGCCTTTATAACTCCTGAACTAAGAGAGTCCTCTAATCGGTTATAGTTTTCCTTCAAAGTTCATTAGATGGACCACCATCACGATTTTTTTCAGATTTTTTGAGCCAGCCGTTTAACTTTTAGAGGGGGGGGGGACGCCCTGTTTTTACAAAAAAAGTGCCCTTTAAAGTGAAATATCTCTCAAACGGATACCTAAATCAAAAAATCGTCTAGGAAACTCTTTATTGTTTTTAAAAGACCTATCTAATGATACCCCACACGATGGGGTAGCCTCGAGAAAAAAAAATCATCCCCACTTTACGTGTAGGGGAGGTACCCCAAATAAAATTATTTTTCATAATTTTATTGTAGCACTTTGTCGACGTAATTACAACACGTATTCATGCAAACTTTCATCTTTCTAGCACTTACCATTTGGACGGTAAGTCGAGGACGGACGGACGGACGGACGGACGGACGGACAGACGGACATGACGAATCTATAAGGGTTCCGAGTTATGAACTTCGGAACCCTAAAAAGTGAGGATCAAATTGTCTGTGTCTTTGTCCTCTGACTCCTCTAGGAAAGAGGTGAACCCACATAATGTATGTTAAAACAAATTCAAACCATTGCTGATAATATTACTAATACTAACTTGATGTCCTCATTACATCATTAATGCCGTATTAATATTCAAACCTACATGGCATGTATTCACGTTGTAATTAGGATGTCTACTTATGCATGAACACGTCTCTTAGGCGAAGTTAAATCTCTTTTAGAACTCTGAACCGAGGAACGTATAAGATACACTAAAAGGCTAAATAAGTTATTATGTACTAGTTTTCTAAGAAAGATAAGTAGCAGCAAGTGGCAAATGTTTGGGGTAATTCATTCCCAAAATGCCATCTTCATTTCATTCGTCTGGTTTAAGTTACAAATTGTTAATGTTAAATAATTAATCATTATTAAACACTTCACATTGTAATCGCAAGGTAGTAAAGCCACGTTGATTGTAGCACGAATGGGCCGGCTCGACCGGGGAGGTAATACCCTCATACAAAAGACCAACCTAAAACTGACAGCATCTACGTATTTCGATGTGAGTGTGAGAATCTCTACTAAGCCGCCATAGTGTGGGTGGCAATGCTACATTGTCTGTACTCATAATGAGGGTTGTGAACCCCACTCTTGGATTCTATTCATGGAGTCACCTCACGGATAATTTCATCATCAACCCATAAAGTCCCACTGCTGGGCTAGGATCTACTCTCAAAGAGGGTTAAGGCCATACCCACGCTGGCCGAGTGCGTGTTAGGGACTGGCAAGACACGTTGTGGCTAAAAGTAATCTTGCAGTTGGATGTTTTCAAGCCGACCTAAGCTTCACGACTGCTTTCTTATGACAACAATCGGGACCGACTGCTTAACGTCGGCGGTCACGTTATCACAGAAACGCTTATAACATATCATGCCACATACGGTCACCCATCTAGGTCTAACCGCGCCCTAGTTGCTTACCCTCGGCGATTTTTTCCAATCACTTAAGGCCACTCGGCTATGAGCGCTCCCCGGATAATTTAAAGATAAAGTACCTTATAATGTAAATCATAATTTGAAGATTGTGTCGTTGTATTAAATGACTGGTATATCAAACAGCTATAAATTACTATGGTTTGTTAACTGATCTACAATTCTTTTACATACAGATCCTAGACCAGACGAAGGTTGTAGTTTAATTTATTACCAATCATTCGAATAGCTTTCGGTCCGCATGCTAAAGAACGTTCCAGATGTTAAAATTGAGACGACAATTTACCTACAGCAAATGGTTTAACTAGCAAAACCATTCTATCGTAGAATAGCATCCACATTCATCTATCAACGAGCAAGGTAATTGACGATGCTCATTAATGAAGTCAGTCGGGTGTATTTTCTGGCTTAGCTCCGTTGTGGACATGTTGCTGTCCCTGACGTTTTGGCTTGCGATAGAAAGCCATTCCAGATTTTGTACGATTTGGTTTTTGCCAGGCTTGACATTTGTTTTTAGGTTTATTGTAACTGATTACATTAAGATTAAGTTAACGTAGAAAGCTTGAAGTGTAGTTAATTGTAATAAATATCTTTACACATACAGCGCAAGCGAATAAAGTGCAACAGCGCCATCTACCGGGTAAGCATTGAACTACGAAGAGAACACGTAGCGATCTATACTGAGTGGCTGCTAATCCTGAATCGCGAAAGTGAAATTCTCCCACTGATTGACATATATACATCATCCTAACATCAACTGTTGGGCAGTGGCCCACCAGGCATGATCACCTCGCCTGGTCGGAGGATCCTCCCTTTGTGTTGGAGGAACACGATTTCTGTTCCTTCACAGTACTAAAAATACTTTTCTTGACATAATTAAAAACAATGTCATGTATTAAAATATCAATTGTTGCCTGAGTCTAATTTTGTTACTATCTGTCCCCCACATGGGCAATTCCCTGAGTACGGGGACTTTGCCTATCGAATTAACTTAATGATTTAAGAGTAACAATAACTCATAATCCGCAAACTCAGCCCGCAGAATTGAGTCATACATAGAGTTTGAATATAAGTAATATTTTACTTTGAACACCACTTCGACACATTATGGGCAACTCAAAAGTCGTTTCAAGCAACTCACTTCTTTACTGGCTTTCAAAGTCATCACACATAATTCTTCTTTGTGTCTTTCTGTCCGTTTCTTGTATGTTTATAAACTCCCCCATGACACAGGTATATATTTCTAATAAGGGGTTGTATTTGTTTTTTAATAAAGGACATGATTATTTGCGATGACCTCGAGGCAAAATAGTTTTCGAAGTGATAATAACTATCCAATTGATGTTCAATGTTGTAGTGTATGGATATATGCATTTGTAACACATTAGTCACACTGCTTCATTTAATACTCTTGATAATAGTCCAAAGTAATTAGATTTTGATTTTGTATTTGATATGGTTCAGTTAATCCAGATCGAATTAGTACTAAGTTGATAATTGCGTTTGCATACCTGCAGAATTTAGGTGTTGAGAAGTTACGATGTATGAATGGTCCTCTATAAAATCTGATATTGATTAAGGAAATGCTTGAATGATGTAAACTGATTAGGTCATTTGCTGTTGTGTAGTGCAGGTTGATAGTAATGAATGGCAATGTGGAAAAAAAGCAAGTGTAGCTGCGTATTCATTGGCCCATTAAAATATTTTAATAAATTGCATATCATTTTAAATAATAATGAAAACACACAATTACTAATTGTTTCGTTCTTCAATTATTCCCAATGTTTCCTTTAGCATGGTTTATTCCAGCTATAATTTATTGTATAACAATATTATAAAGTGATATACTTTGTAGGGTTGATTGTGGATTTGTAGGAAGTAACCTCTGAATCTACTAAACCAATTAAGTAGATTCTTTTACTGATAGTAAGCCACAGCATTTCTGAGTGCCATAGGTTATATCATCTTTCTAGCCTTATTCCCAAGTTTATTTGGGGTCGGCTACTAGTTCAACCAGTTTTACCTGAATTTCAGTTTTTCCACTGAGCGACTGGCATCGGACCTCCGCAACCCTAAGGGAGAACTGGAATTCGTAGATTGAACTGGTTGTCAGTAAATTTGAATGACAACCAGGATCGAAGGCTTAACGTGCTCTCCGAGGCACGGGCGTGATTCACCGCCAAACTTTCAGACTCCAGGCAGTTATTATGAATTTCCTGTAAGAAAAACCCAACAACACTTTTTTTGCCCGACCCGGGATTTAAACCCGAAACCTCTTGAGTAGCAGTCGCATACGCTAACCACTAGACCAATAGACCATAGGTCATATATTGACATGACAAAAATGATTAGCAAGACATCTGACAATCAAAAAAAAATTAATGCTTTAAGTCCACTTCATAGTAATTTTTTTACCTATTACACAAGCGGGATTACATTAACAACTAAATTACGTCACACCTCACACCAACGGAAATCTACGGCACTGATGTATGTACGAGATATATAATTTTATCTTTTTATAAATAAATTTAAGCCTACTAAAGTGACTCTGCTCTGCCTGATGAAAATCATGAGTAGAATCCAGAAGTAGGGGTCACTATCCCCATTTGTTATTTTTTTGTTATTTTTAAAAAGACAACTCCCGCATTAGGAATATAAATTCCTGTGTCGCGGGGGACTTTACAAACATACATGAAACGGACACAAAGAACACCCAGACTCAGAACAACAAATTGTGAATCACACAAAGTGTTGTCCTACGTGGGATTTGAACCCACGACACTTGGCGCTGTAGGAAGCGGCGTGGCGACCGCTTAAGCCACTAGGCCAACCGTGCAGTGCATTATGAGGGTAGTCGATGCAGCATGGTGACCCATACCATAACAGCCTGGTCAGATGTTTCTGCATCATTTTCACGTCCACCGGAATGATTGGGCCTCCGGTCTCACACTCACCAACGAAATACGACAGCAAGAATGCTGTTATTATTAGGATGGTCTTATGTATGAGGGTAGTACTGGCCCGGTCGAGCCGGCCCATTCTTGGTGAAATCAACGTCGCTACCTCTTAACAATCTGCCTTCAATATTCATAAATCATGACAAACAATTATTAGTCACACATTTAAATCGTAATTCTAATTTTTATCGCAATAAACATCTCATTTAATATATCACACATAATAAAACACACCAATAACTATTCCACGAAGGCTTTACAGTGGTATAATTAGTAGAAATTATCACACCTACGAACGTGACTGAAGCTCACAGTGAGACGGTACCTTAATTCAGCGAAGCGCTTAAGTGCTTCGTTTTCGCTGGCGCATGTTAAAGGGCGTCCTTTAACTGCGTAGTTAAAGAGAGCTCTTCGTTTTCATGCAGCTCTAAAGTAAATGTGTGAAATAAATTGTGGATTGGAATTGTCGTCAGGCCTTCATTAAACATTACTGCAGCGTTTAAGTATTCTTTGCAGAGGAAACGCTTGCAGAAACACGATTCATTGCGATGTGGAATAATTTTATCGCGTAATATAATAGAAACACTTATTTTTTAGCTATGTTAAAATATCATTTTTAACAATGAAAAAAATCTTTGTTTAGTTTTTCTGACTTCTATATTATTTAAAGCTAAAAATTGTAACGTCTTTGATTGGTAATGTTATTTATCAGTAAATTTAACTTTAACATGGATTACTGATAATAAAGTTAATTAGTAAGATTTGTATATAAATAATGTAAATGTGCTTTGCGATACACAACCTGAACCTTTAATATACTTATTCTGCATTTAAACTTAAGTTCGTTTAAGACTCGAGTCAAACTCGATTGAGAATCAAATCAAATTAAATCGTACTTATTTCTTTCAAAAGATACATGATCATAAAACAATACATAATAGCAGTATCAGTTGAAACCTTTATGACAGCTGGAGTCTGCACTAGATTCTAGACTGATGGTATATAAGCATTGCCTAATACTATACATACTATCAGATTGCAAGCAAATACTTACTATTCTGAATCTGTATATATATTTTTTAACTTGGACCACTGTACAACAAAGTTATATAGTAAACATATCAAGTCAAACGTATCGTTCATTTCTATATCATTTAATGAGACTTGTAGACTGGTTCAGTCATATCTTTACGAAATATTCGTTACATAAAAGTATTATTCCTAACTTAATTGTTATATCAATTCAATGTTCAATCAATTCGTATACTCGTAAGCTTGCAAAAGATCGAGTTTCAGTTGTTTGATAATTTATTAGAGATTCTTCAAAATTTGTAATAAATTAAATGTATATTGACAGGAAAAGGTATGTAAGAATGAAAACCGAAGACATTGAATACAAGGTCAAAAACGTTCAGGGCTAAGTGATTAACGTGTAGGTCAACATATCGCAAAGTATGAGATTTTTATCTAGGTCAGGGTATGGAGGAATTACCATTGCTAATATATTGACATTTGTCTATGCCAACGACAGCACTTTCAACTGTCAGTCCCGGGTACGATACGAACACCTTTGGCTGAAGTGGAGTTGGTTCTGAAGTTCTGATGGCAGTCGTTCCACGTAAAGAATCGAAGTTCATCCATATCATAGCAGTTTTAAAAGCTATCCTCAGCCTATATTAGGAAACATAGAGATATTCATGACCCCAGCCTTCCAGTACGTCGTCATCAACAACCCATTACGACCCACTGCTGGGCTCGGATCTGCTCTCAGGTGAGGGTTAAGGCCCTTCGTCCCCACGCTTGCCGAGTGCGGGTTGGGGACTGACAAGACATGTTGTGGCTACGTAATCTTGCCGTACTACTACGTAATAACGACCGGGGACCGACTGCTTAACGTGACCGAATCATGGAAACGCTCATAACATATCATGCTAAAAATGGTCACCCATCTAGATACTGATCGTGACTCCGTAGCTTACCCTCGGTGATCATTTCCAATCACCTACGGCCCCTTGGCTATGAGCTATTAGCACGTCGTAATATTTTAAAAATGTATAGTTATTCTTGACGAGACTATTAAAATCTACTTAATTAAATGAGCACAGCTTCACACCCCCAGCGCCGATAGGCTTGATTGGCGAACCTGTGCCTTAATCTGACGCACATTAATTAGCTCGGAAGAATAATTTTATTCCTGGGAGCCGCATTTCGTATTTCATTTGTTTTATTATTGCTGAATAAGACTTTATTATTGTGCGCAACAGGTACCTAAAAATTAATTTTCAGTTATAATAAAGTTTTACTTGATTTCTGTAGGAATTAGAGGAATTACCTATGTAATCCATTCTCCTAACCTCTATAGGTTAGGAGAATGGATGCCTAATGATGCAGAAACATCTCAATAGACCACTATAATGTGGTCACCTTGCTGCATTATTCACATTCATAATGACTATGATGACTCTCAGATTCCACTTCTGTTTTCCATCAGACAGAGTAGATTCACCTTGACAGGTTCCTACTCGTATGTGTAAAAAGTGAGGTAAAAAGAAACATTATTTTTCCAATAGATGGCTTTCGTTATCTGTATCTCGCGTTTCATAATTCCGATCGGTTAGAAAAATGAGATTTCGTACTAAAAAAACTTTTCTAACAGTTTGGTAATTTGATGACTCTGTTTAAGTGTTCAATTTCGTGCAAAATAATATTTTACTACATACATACATACATTATTTTAAAAAAATCCATCTCTTATGGGTCTGCCATACATAAAAGATCAGAGAATCACGGTTGATTAAATAGATCTTTTATGTATGGCAGACCCATAAGAGATGGATTTTTTTATAGTATACCGATAAAATAGATTCAGTGAATTTATAGAAGTGAACGATAGGTTAGACGATATAGTATACCGATACTAAAACAAGCAAATGTTATTTACAAGAAAACATGACTGGTACAACAAACTCGTTATTAAAATATGAAAATTGTTCTTTTGCACTTTTAACGTGGAGCATAATCACTCCGTCTGACTTCGTAAAGGACTTGTTAGCTTAGTTCATTTACCCAACGTGACGAGACCTCGGTACTTATTACAGACTTTAGCCATTCATTTTGTAGTATATCATATGGTAAGCTGCAGTGGGGTATCACATTTATTTTAATAAGCTTTGTTTTTTAATAGCAGCTCATCAAACTTTATAGTGTTGATGTTGAAAATGTGATGTGTTAGAAAAGAAAAATATATTTTTCATACATTTATTTTTATGAAATATGATAAAAAAAAATGTTTCATTTTCATTAATGAGAGGCATTTTTTTTAAACTTTAACGTGAAAACCACGAAGCTAAACTAAAAACGTTCGGTGCTCTATGTTCCATGTTTTTGATCCCAAACTGAATCTATTTTAATGGATGAGGTATCCATAGATTCATTCGGTTTCTTTAACGTGCGTAATCCCCGTCTTTTCCCACCGCAGTTAGCGGTGGGTTGGTGTGTCGAAATCGTACTGACTAAAACCATACAGTGTGCTTCTCCGCTGCGGATAGGAGGGATTATAGAACAGTCGTTGTTACAACATCCAGACCTACTGGAAATAAGTCTCTCTTAAGGTACGCCACAGAGCACGATCTGCTGCTTTTTGCATTCAGTCACTACCGTTGGCCCTCTTAATATTTCAAATATATATACACTAGCTTTCGCCCGTGGCTCTGCCCGCGTGTATCTCGATCATTACAGTAAAAAGTAGTCTATGTGTTATTCTGATATATAGGCTATATTACTGTAAAATTTCATTCAAATCCATTCAGTAGTTTTTGCGTGAAAGAACAATAAATATATATTAATTTAAATCATGATTACATAAATACAAAAAAATAAATAAACACAATACTTAAATTAACCCGTGCCCGACCGCATCTGGTGGAAAGGTGCCCATTATGCTAGCAGCATTGCCGCGTTGTACGCCAATGGCCAACCTTTGCACCAGAAACGAGCAGGAACGAGAGTCCCCGTTTATTACAGATAGCCTACGACCCAGTACCCCCACGAAGCCCGAAGTTTCAGTAGCCCAGCTCCCCATTGTCTCCACCACCACAGTGACGAAGTGGTAGTGTTGCTCCAAAGCCGCATATTTCTGCAATAAATACTCACAAACGTTCGTATTTATAATATTAGTAGGATGGATATTGTGATATT
Source organism: Phragmatobia fuliginosa (assembly GCA_932526445.1). Lineage (NCBI taxonomy): Eukaryota > Metazoa > Arthropoda > Insecta > Lepidoptera > Erebidae > Phragmatobia > Phragmatobia fuliginosa. The sequence goes on along the minus strand of OW052058.1, from coordinate 3,386,405 downwards.
TGTTTTTTTCTTTTCAGTTCATTTCTTTTAGAGCAAGAGCCCAGAGCCGCCAGACCTACGTCATTAGTGCAAAGCTGAAATTTTCAGGATTATTAGTACAATGTCTTGTTAAGATGTATGTGTACCCATTAGCTTGAAAGCGGGGCCGTTTCTGAGATAGCGCGAAGTACAGATGGATAAAAATCTTACTTACCTACGTTAAAGGTGCAAAGCTAGTATTTACATATTTTATCAAGAATATTATTTAAAATTAAAAGTCATTACTGCCAGACACTTTCTGTGGGCCATTACTTCTGCCAGACGTCTTGAAAGTTGTGAAAAAATTAGGTAAACTACGTTATAGTAGCAATCCTAAATTTTATACATATTATCTAAGGTAGGTACTATTTTAAGACCCTTTGTATGCGGTCAGACCAATCCGAAGGGCCAATCATCCCCCCAGACACCTTTAAATATTTGCAGTAATTAGGAAGCTGAGATATATCATCTTTGGTATTATTTCAAGTATATATAAATATAATAGAATTGTAAAATATTAAATGGTTTTTACACGCTTTTTATTAGCTTCACCTGTATGGTTGTTTGTTTGTAACCAACTCCTTCGGGTGCGATTTTGACCCACTTTAAACCGTCAGATTTCGTTCAAACTTTGTAGATTTATCGGGGACCGATTACAATACACTATTGAAAAAAAAAAACTAAAAATTTTTTTAAACAAATTAGTATTTTTCTAAAAGATTAGTTTTGAAAAAGTAAACAAATAGGCTTTTAACCTAAAAATAGAAAATAATTTCAATGTGAAAAGCGTAGGGCGACGTTATTGAAATATTGTCAGAAAGCACCCCACGTTTTGTGTGTGTGGGTCCAAGTGGGTCAAAATCACACCCAAAGGAGTTGGTTACAAACAAACAACCATACAGGTGAAGCTAATAAAAAGCATGTAAAAACCATTTAATATTTTACAATTCTATTATATTTATATATACTTGAAATAATACCAAAGATGATATATCTCAGCTTCCTAATTACTGCAAATATTTAAAGGTGTCTGGGGGGATGATTGGCCCTTCGGATTGGTCTGGCCGCATACAAAGGGTCTTAAAATAGTACCTACCTTAGATAATATGTATAAAATTTAGGATTGCTACTATAACGTAGTTTACCTAATTTTTTCACAACTTTCAAGACGTCTGGCAGAAGTAATGGCCCACAGAAAGTGTCTGGCAGTAATGACTTTTAATTTTAAATAATATTCTTGATAAAATATGTAAATACTAGCTTTGCACCTTTAACGTAGTTAAGTAAGGTTTTTATCCATCTGTACTTCGCGCTATCTCAGAAACGGCCCCGCTTTCAAGCTAATGGGTACACATACATCTTAACAAGACATTGTACTAATAATCCTGAAAATTTCAGCTTTGCACTAATGACGTAGGTCTGGCGGCTCTGGGCTCTTGGTCCATTTTATGCACTCGGGTTTTCGTTTTTGTTAAATGATAATAGATGAAATCATCACAAATAAATAAATAAATATTTCGGACGAATTACACATAAAATCATCTAGTTCCAAATTAAGAAGAGCTTGTGCTATAGGTAGACAACTGATTGTGGGGGCCTCGAAGAGGCGGGGGCAGCGGCAGCGAAAGCGGGCGAGGAAGGCCGCCCAAGGCGCAGCCCAAGCCCCGCAGTCGCCGCCGGTGGCGGCAGCGGCCTCTAAAAAGGGGCCGCGGAAGCTGCAGCCGCCCAAGACCGCGGCTGTAGTGGTGACCGTGTCGCCGGAGGCGGCCAGTGGCGGGCTCACCTACGCGGCCCTGTTCAAAGGGGCCCGTCCCGGGCTCGCCGCTGAATTCGGGGCTGCGGGGATGAGGCTGCGCCGCGCCCAGACGGGAGCTCGAGTATTCGAGTTCCCGGGGGCTGAGGGCGCCAAGACGGCAGATACTTTTGCCGAGAGGTTGCGGGAGGTGTTTGCCGCCCAGGACGGTGTTAAGATCGCCAGGCCCACCAAGTGCGCTGAGCTGCGCATTTCGGGTCTGGACGACTCTATCACGTCGGAGGATGTCCGCGATGCAGTCATGGAGAAGACTGGCTGCACCGCGGGCACCATCCGAGTCGGCACCGTCCGGCCGGGCCCGGGAGGCCTCGGCTCGGTGTGGGTCAGCTGTCCCGTGGCGGCGGCCAAAGTTTTGGCCGACGCCGGGAGCATGCTCGTCGGCTTCGTGAATGCCAGAATCACGGTTCTGGCCGCGAGGCCGATGAGGTGCTACAAGTGCCTCGTCGCGGGACACACTCGCACCAAGTGCGAGAGCTGTTTTGACTGCAGCGAACTTTGCTTCCGCTGCGGTCAAACCGGGCACAAGGCGGCAGAATGCTCTGCCGCCCCTCACTGCCCGATGTGTGCGGCGGGTAAAAAGCCCGCCAATCACCAGATGGGGCAGGGGGGCTGCAAGCCTCCCCGCGCTTCTCGGCAGACGCCAGAGGCTAGCCCGGCGACCCGGGCTGTCTCCGACGTCGATCAGGCGACGACGTCGTCGCCCATGGAGGGGGTTGTAGAGACGATCCAGTAATGGATCAAGTCTCCAACCTCCTGGTCCAGACGAACCTCAACCACTGTGCCGCGGCGCAGGATCTCCTCCTGCAAACGATGGCGCAGTGGTCGATAGGTGTTGCCGTAGTCGCGGAGCCCTATTTTGTCCCTCCCCGTCCAAATTGGATGGGTGACTGGGACGGCTCCGTGGCAGTCGTCAGCTCCACGGCGGCTCATTCCCCGCCCTTGTCGCTAAGAGACAAGGGTACTGGATATGTTGCCGTCGAATGGGGGGGATACACCATTTATGGTGTATATTTCTCCCCCAACCGGAGTCTGAGCGACTTCGAGGTCTTCCTCAACAACCTGGAGACCTCGATACGGCGATTGGGGTCTGGGCACGTCCTCGTGCTGGGGGACTTCAATGCAAAGTCCATTGCGTGGGGTTCCCCAGCGACGGACGCCAGGGGCGAAGCCGTCGAGGAGTGGGCGGCGTCGGTGGGCCTCTGTTTGCTGAACAGAGGCGCCACCAACACGTGCGTGCGACAGCAGGGGGGGTCGATAGTGGACCTTTCGTTCGCTACCCCTGCAGTCGCCGCACGAGTAAGGAACTGGAGTGTCCTGGATGAGGTCGAGACGCTCTCGGATCACCTTTATATCCGATTCGAGCTCTCCCGGTCCCAGGACGCCAGTAGGGGTCACGCGGCGCGGCGTCCCTCCCGTTTTCCGCGGTGGGCTGTCGCCAAGCTGGACAGGGACCTACTAGAGGAGGCGGCCATTGTTTGCTCTTGGCTGTCTCCGCAGGCCCCGACCGAGGAGGTCGACGCGGGGGCTGGTCGCTTCGCCGATGCGTTAACGCTCATCTGCGATGCGGCCATGCCCCGCGTTCGTGGCCGTCGGCCTCCTCGGAAGGAGGTCTACTGGTGGTCCCAGGAGTTGGCGGACCTCCGTGCGGCCTGCGTACGTGCCCGGAGGTCCCACACCCGGAGTCGGCGACGTCACCGCGGAGGCGGTGAGGAGGTGGACCGGCTTCACGAGGAGTACCGAGCAGCTCGGGAAACTCTGAGGCTGGCCATCTGCCGCGCCAAAGACGCGTCCAGAGTGGAGATGCTGGAGAGTCTCGAGCGTGACCCCTGGGGTCGGCCTTACCGTGCGGTGCGACAAAAGCTCCGCACACAGGGCCCCCCCCTTACGGAGACTCTCCAGCCCAGCTTCCTGCAGGAAGTGGTCGAGGGCCTATTCCCACAGCAGGCGGAGCACACACCCCCGTCGATGGCCCGCCGCGGTCGTCGTCGGGACAGCGTGGGTGATGTTCCGCCTGTCAGGGAATCGGAGGTAGGGGCGGCTGTTCTACGGATTCGGTCCAAGAACACCGCCCCCGGGCCGGACGGGGTTCCAGCCCGAGTGATGGCCCGTGCCCTCGACTACATGTCGGACCACCTCAGGGGAGTGTTGGACGCTAGCCTGGCGTCCGGACGCTTCCCTGAGCGTTGGAAGTGCGGGAAGCTGGTCCTGATCCAAAAACATGGACGGCCTGCCGATTCGGTCGCGGCCTACAGGCCCATCGTGTTGCTGGACGAGGCGGGCAAGTTGTTTGAGAGGGTTCTCTCTGTCCGCATCGTCCGGCACCTCAGCGAGGTGGGGCCCGACCTGTCGGACGCCCAATTCGGTTTCCGAGAAGGGCGTTCGACGGTCGACGCGATCCTGCGCCTGAGGGCCGTGACCGAAGAGGCGGTGAGAGGCGGTGGAGTGCTGTTGGCGGTGTCATTGGACATCGCCAACGCCTTCAATAGTCTGCCATTCGGCTGCATCAGGGCCGCACTCCAATACCACGGAGTGCCAGGGTACCTGAGGCGGCTGGTGGCAGACTACTTAGAGGAGCGTACCGTCGAGTACGAGGACCGAGGTGGCGCCTTGAGACGCAGGGCCATGTCGTGCGGTGTTCCACAGGGGTCTGTCCTAGGACCACTCCTGTGGAACATGGGATACGACTGGGCCCTACGAGGGCGTCTCCCCCCCGGGCTGGGTGTAATCTGCTACGCAGACGACACCCTAGTCACGGCCCGGGGGGCAAACTTTGAGGAGGCGGCGCGCCTGGCCACCACAGGAGTCTCCCGGGTGGTCGGGCGCATCGAGGCGCTGGGTCTGCGGGTGGCCCTGGACAAGACGGAGGCCCTATTATTTCATGGGCCCCGTCGCGGTCCGCCCGCCGGCGCCTCCATTGTGGTCAACTCGGTCCTCGTACCGGTCCGGGCCCAGATGAGGTACCTGGGTCTGGTCCTCGACGGTAGGTGGCTCTTCGACGAGCACTTCCGACAGCTTGGTCCTAAGCTGGTGGGCACTGCCTCCGCCCTAGGGCGACTTCTGCCCAATTTGGGCGGGGCCAGTGTCCCCACTAGGCAGCTGTACACGGGGGTTGTCCGGTCGATGGCACTGTATGGTGCACCGGTGTGGGCGGCGGCTCTGTCCGCCCAGAATAGGGCGCGCCTCTGGCGCCCCCAGAGGGTATTGGCGGTCAGAGCCATACGCGGATACCGCACCGTATCTACCGAGGCGGCGTGCGCCTTGGCCGGAACACCCCCGTGGGATTTGGAGGCGGAAGTGCTCGCCGAAGTTTATCGGCGAGTGGCTGACTTCCGGGCGGAGAACGGCTTTCGCCCTCCGCCCGAGGACGTGCGCGAGTGGCGCGAAGCCGCTCGCCGAGCCACCATGCAGAGATGGTCGTTCCGGCTGGAGACCCCACGCGCCGGCTTCGCCGCCGTGGAGGCTCTTCAGCCGGTCATCGCGGAGTGGGCAGGGCGGCAGCATGGGACCCTTTCCTTCCGGCTGACGCAGGTACTTTCCGGGCACGGTTGCTTCGGAAAGTACCTGCACTCGGTCGCTAGGAGGGAACCGAGTCCCGCCTGCCACCACTGCGACTGCAGTGAGGACACGGCCCAGCACACGCTGGCGGTCTGCCCCGCTTGGGCGGCGCAGCGCCGGGTCCTCACTGCAGTCATCGGAGGGGATCTCTCGCTGCCGGCCGTCATAAGATCGATGGCCGGCAGCGACAGCTGTTTTACCGCGGTCGCAACCTTCTGCGAGGATATAATCTTGCAGAAGGAGGTGGCGGAGAAGGCCCGGGAGGACGATATCCACTCGGACCCGATCCGCCGCCGGCGCCCCGGGCGGCGGAGGCGCGCATACCTGCGTCTCATGCCGCCCTGAGAGTGGCCGCGGATGGGCGGGACGGGTTTCCCGTCCGTCCGCAGTAGAGGCCAACCGCGAAGGGGCGGCGTCCGTGTGTGACCGGACGTTGCCCAATTAGAGAGTTCAGAGTTGAGATGGTGCCCGCAACAGTGCGGGCAGGCGCCGGTTGGAGTCCAGAAGGAAATCCCCTCCCTGGACTCCTTCCAATACAAAGGCGCAGAGAGGGTCACACCGTGTGGTTTTAGTCGGTTCGAGTCCGACACACCACCCCGCCGTAACCCCCGACGGGGTGACGGTCCGCGGGGATTTCCACACGTAAAAAAAAAAAAAAAAAAATAGGTAGACAACTGATGTAAATACATAAATATATTTTTTCTTGTAAATACACACATATCATTATATAGAATCGCCCAAACTCCGATACAAACATTTGGTCCTACCCGGGAATCGAACCCGAGATCATACCAGCAGACTAACCACTAGACTAACGAGGCAGTCAATTCAAGAGTCAATCATGCTCGTCTACTACTAATCTAAGGGTGACGTAAACTATTCCGTCTTAGGCACGCCAGCAAAACACATATTAAATATTTAAAATAATATTGATGTCACTAACTCGATATAACATTAAAATATGATCTAGGAATTGTACGCAGGTATTAGGATTATTTGTACAACTAATAATATATTCATATCAGAGTTATATGAAATAACAGTATTCGAAGGTCACTCCTAACCTCGATCTAGATTAGTCACGTTAATAGCGCGGCTAGCCACCTCATCTAATTAGATCTAGTTCCACTGGGTACCACGGTACTGGGCTAGAAATATATTGCTCTACAGTGCAATTAGTTACTGACATTTTTAAATAGGTAATACGATATATAAAAAGCGTTCATAGCTAAGGTACCCTTTTTGATTGGAAAAAAGCACCTAGGGTACGCAATACGGCGCGATCAGTATTTGAATGGTTGCTTTAATGAGGTAGCAGTCATGAAGCTTAGTTCATACTAAGCTTCATGACTGTTACCTTCGGGCGGCTTATAAGCATCAAAAGCCTATAGTTAAAAATCTACAATAACTCTGTCCGTCTACCTTTCTGTTACGTTTCCTCAGCTAAACCATTGAACCAATTAGGATGAATTTCAGTATAGACACAGACTGGACCTCGAAAAAACATAATTATGCTTTAAAAAAAAAATGATTGCTATAACCGATTAGTTCGCATTTTTATAGGCAAAGGAAAGTTGTGACGGATAAAATTTCCAAAATAAAAATTTGAAGAACTCTAAAGAATACAAGCATCAGAGAATCCACCAGATTTCCACGCAAGTTCCTCAAAAATTCCTCAAGCAAAAGCTGAATATGTCATTAATATACTTCAAGTCACACCCTGTTTAAGTAAGAAAATATATCTAAAATTCTTATGAGAACTATTAATTGGATAAAACTATAAATTAATTGGGATATACAGGCCCATACTGCGTATAATATATTCATTTGGGCTGTTATTTTAAGACGAGGGTCTCCTAGAACCTCTGACCCTTCAATTCGGCAAGGGACCAAATTAATTCTGACCGATGCGTCATTAGCTTGTTTTAAACTGAAATCTCTTATAATTTGATAATTTACTCGTCGAATTAACAAACGAAAAATATTAAATTTGAATGATTTTATAATTCATTTGTTTTGTTTTTATAACTTACAAACCTAGTGTAGGACACTCGAAAACCAGGTGGAGTAATGTTTTGTTTAAGATGGCTGAATGGAGCTTAAAAGCACTATGGAACTCTTTCGATTATTGTAGGAAATGCAGTTATTTAAATATAGCACTTCATTGGTAAGTGATTGAAGCCCACTATGAACACTAACTGGGGATGTTCAATTGTGTTTAATTCTGTGGCTTGAGTGCCTCAAACTTAGTGGAGATGTATTTTGTTCCATTTGAAACGAAATATTTACTTACAAAATTTTTATTATCTGTAAAAAATCGTTAAGTAAAATAAGCTTTTAAATTTTATCCAATATTTCATTTTCACCAAACACCCGCAGTTTACAAACTATTATGATCATATTACGGTAAGCATAAAAATAATTCAGTACGTCATTACGCAGAAAGATGGCGGAATAAATATGTTAAATCTTGGATCCACTGGGAACGTTAGTAGGCCTCATATTTCAAATTGAGGGTAGACGTGAGTTTAGCGGGTGAGGAGAATGTTCTCGTACATTCACTTTATTGTAGCACTCGATCACGAAATACAGTTAGGACATTGAATAGCAGCCCATGATTAATAATTTTAAATAAGACACTCCACCGAACACGTGGTGCTCACACGAGACGATCCGCGACAACTCTGCTCGTCAACGACGACGTTACCTCTTTAAAGGAACTCACGAACGAATGAACGAACAATAATCATCTAGGGAAGGGATAAAATCATTGTCACCTGTGATCCTTGTCTATGACTTATGACATGAAAGTAATCGACTAAAATCAATCATTCAATCGCGTTATTATTATTTTAAAGTGACAATGATTCCCATCCCTGCAGTCACCGGTCGCACGCGCCAGTGCCCGGTGTTGCGTCAGTGTCTTACCTTCAGACACTTAACAGTGTTGCCAGCTAAAATAATCGATACGCCGGCACGGCCATACTGACAATCGCACGTCCCTGTGCGATCACTCACCTCTACAGCTCTCGTACTCCTCGTCAATCAGAGAGAAAAAAAATCGCTCGTCCATCACTGACTCGCTACCAATTCATGACACCTGTTTAAAAAGATCTCGATCTTTACCCCTCGCATCTGAATTAAACACACTGGGCGGACACCTGACCTCAGGCGTCCCTTCGACCATCCACCAACTCGCATGGTGTATCGGACCTGACAACCCGTCAGCGCACCTTCCACCAATCACACACACACACACACACTGGGCAGACAACTGACCTCAGGCGTCCCTTCGACCGATCACCAACTCACATGGTGCCTCGGACCGGACAACCATCAGCGTCTCTTCCACCAGTCTCATTGCGTAGTCTGATCAGGTGCATCGATCCGGTTTACAGACCAGCTCCATTTTTCAGATACGCGACTACCAACTACCCATCAACCCTACTATAAATCGCGAAGTCTGATCAGGTGCATCGATCCGGTTTACAGACCAGCCCCATTTTTCAGATACGCGCCTATTAACTACCCATCAATAAGGCTACATACCGCGTAGTCTGATCAGAGGCATCGATCCGTTTTCCAGACCAGCCCCCTTTTTCAGACACGTGCCAACCGAGTACCCATCCAGTGTACGCTCGCTACGTTACGCACGTACGCACGCTCTGGATCGATACTCTACGTACGTTCTCTGGATCGGTTCTCGATAAAAGAACAGAATATACACAAATGAATTGCGCAACTGAAATAACAATTGGCCGGACACGTTTTCCGAAGAAACTACGATAGATGAAGTCTTATAACTATTCTGGCGACCCTGAACAGGAAGTCGAAGTGTTGGTAGACCAGCTGCCAGGTGGTCGGAAGATATAAAGAAAGACTAGACACACCGCATCCAGAAGCGTATGGAAAACCATGTAGGAAGCATATATCCAACAGTGGATGCAAATATGCTGAGAAAGAAGAAGAGTGCACAAACGTTATAAACTCACCTTTAGTACTCGTCATGTTCGGAGACAGATGCTAAAGTATGTGGACTAGCTGATGTCGATGCTGCATCACTTTCCTCATAGGATATTATGTCCATTGTCATGACTATAGATTTCGGATTTCATGAGCATACTTACAGGTTAGGTTAGACCCACCAACGTCTCTCAGCTCGTCTCTATAATGATGTGGTACCTTGACAATAAAAGTACCTTACCTTTGAACTTTCACTATAGTTTGATTTGGTTACACTCGCTATCCTTGATAAAGACGGAATTGCCAGCACTGAATGGACTCACTATTGCTCTACTTCGGATGAAGCGTTCTACCTCTGACGTATAGTCTTTTTATATTTTACATTGCTCGTTTGTAAAGCATTAATTCCGCAGGGGAGTAGCCTGTTACTCTGGATCTAGTGGTATTAAAGGCAAGCTGAACTTACAGAAGTTTTGTTTGGTTTGTTCTCTACTATTGTGAGCAGACATTTTAGAGTACGCATTATACGCTTAGCGTTAGCCCTACCAGAACCAGTACCAATAAGGTGAAGCTGTACACTATGCCCACATCAACACCGTTTGAAGTTTGCACCTATATAACACCTACGTTAGTCTGCTTTTACACGCTTCGGTGCACCAAATAGGCAAACAGCCCTCTTGAGGGATTGAATTAAGGTAGGAGCATCGAGAGATGCTGAGTAATGAAAGACACGCACTCCCTCTCATCGTCTTTACCACCTAATCCCCCCGCAATATCTATGTGAATCGCATGTCAGGACCCGTGTCCTTAGGCATTGATGAAGGCCAACTTGCCAAGCCTAAAGGCCCCAGGCGATCGGAAACAACCACCAAGGGCAAGCAACGACGGCGCGGCCAGAACCGGACGGGCGACCACCCGTGGCACGACACGCCACGAGCGCCCCCGCAACCCAAAGGCCACGCCAAGCAGCCAGCCTCGGCTGCTGCCACAAGGCAGCATCCGCACAGCCCAGCTGGAGGCCCTCCAGGAAAACAACATCCAACGGCAAGACCACGCAGCCACAATGCGTCCCGCAAGTCCACAACCAGCGCGGTGACGCACGGCGTCAATCCCCACCAAGAGGAGACCCGAGCCCAGCAGCGGAAACCACGGGCTGCTGACGAAACTTGTTGGGACCCGGAGCAGTCTTTCGAAGCGTTGCATACTATACAAGAATCAATAAACTTACGTACCTACTTTATCATCTCTGGAAACCAATAATGCTCAAATAGTTCTTAGTTTCTTAATTTCCGAAGGAACATGATTAATTAAGGTCCACGTTAAGAATCACGGAGCTATTGGTAACCGGAAACTGGTTACCCTTACGCACATCATGGTGCGAGTAGTCTGAGGTTTCTTTGTTCTTATTTTTGTTAATGAGGTCACGAATTTTGATATCACGATTTTGTTCTACCGCTAACTACCCTTGATAAAGTTAACACTCAGCGCCATCTCGCGAAGAAACACTGAACCACGAAGAACACACGGTGTGAACTACACGGAGCAACTACCAATCCTGAATCGCGATGAGAAACTCTCGAGCTGATTAGCACACACACACGACATCCCAACATCAACCATTGGGAAGCGGCCCAGCAGGCACGACCACCTCGCCTGGTCGGAGGATCCCCCCTCTGTGTCGGAGGAACACGACACCCGGTCCTCTACATTATTCTAATATTACGTTTACAGTTTCATCTGATAATGTACTGGCATTAGACTCATCACAAACTGTTTTTGGGATTGGATGTCTAGACAAGAAATCAGCATGTTACTTGTTGGCACCTTATGCACAATATTAAATCCTGTAGAAATACCCACTACTAATGGTGTATGCTGCCCATACAAACACTGTTTAAAGATCTCGACTACTCAGGCGACTATCATAGTTTCTAGTTCCTACGAATGAAATCGCGATTCTGCGTCAGTCGTTCGTCAACTAAAATGTGACACTAAGATATGACAACATGTAGCAAACCATTCTTTATTTGAATGATTAATGCCCCATAACCGTTAGAACTGGCATCAGTGTGAAACTCAATAGCTGCCGCCTCACGATCTAATATTGTTAGTACAGACTCCTGAGCTAAGTATTTGAACAGTTTTCCTTTAAATATTGTCATGTAGGTCCGTCCACCTTATTGTCCCCTTCAGTGAATAAAGTGGGCCTACCATACGAGTATTATTTGGGTATAAAGTTTCTGAAGTAGGAGGCAAGGCCCACTGTCTATTCTGAGTAGCAATCTTCGGGGTAGGAGAATCGACCACTTCTCCTGCTCTAACTACATGACCCACAAAATGTACTCCTGTTCTCATGAATTTACATTTCTATAAAAAAAGGAAAACTGCGTCTGACAATGCTCTCAGGGTTAAAGCAACGTTCCAGACAATGGGAAAGTTTATCAGAGAAACCAAGTCCATAATCAAGGTAACCCAGCGCAACGCTAATTCCAAGTTTATTACTAAGCCTTGTTGATACACCTTTGATTGGCTGCAGCCGAATTTCTAAGATCAAAGGGCTTAGTTAGATACCCATATTGACCATCTTGTGAGGGTGAGGAACTACCGTAAATAACTTACGCTTCTAGGAGGGCTGAAACTTTTTCGTCTTTGAACATTCTTATATTGATCAATAGGGTCTACCCGTAAATCTCCTGTAAAGAAGCGATGCCCTGGTATACCATCGATAAAGAATTCAGAATATTCTCGTAACTAAATTAAGATCAAAAAGATTTTTGATTTGATTTTGTCCACACAGTTTATGTCAGTATCTATATCCTCAAGAGCTTAGCTTAGTTTGGGTATGCTTTTCGCTAAAACTCACTTCCTTTTGTAAAAAAAAAACAATACGGTTAATTAGCACACTGACGTACTCGTTTTAAAAAAATCACTGCCTATAGAATTACTTTACCGTTTATCGTTCCATTCGGCACAACGTAAAATAGTAACATAATCGTGATATGTTATATGCGAACGCGATATTCTATTTGCGAGAAACATCTTACGGTTCCTTTTTTTTTTCTTCTTTTTTTTTTTTTTTTTAACTACCCCCGATACTACGACACTGTAAAATAATAACGAACAAGCATGCCCACTATCAACGAGAAAATAAAAAGAAACGATCTCACCGGATTCTGCGTTGCTTTTGCTCCTCGTCGATTCATGTTTACAGATGTGCACCTCCTTCATTGTTGTAGCTCCGAACCCTTGCGCTCTTTACAAACCGACGCGACGTATCCAGCCTGTCCGCATACGTAGCTGAGATCTGTCCGAAGTCTCATTTAGACGGCTCTTCAGAACCCTCTCGCTGTTCGCGACACTCGATAGAGAAAATCATGGGCAAGATGCTGTGCCCTTGTGTGCCAAAACGCTGACATATCATCGTGGTCAAAACAAATCAGCCTTACGGTAATGTTAAATTCCGACTGTTGCGGATTAGCGGTCGCCAGTAATTGAGATTTTCATCACCATGTTTTCTAAACAGTTTGATTGTCCGGGCTGCTCACTGCTGTTCACTTTACACTATTCTCCTCAGGTGGTTACCCTGCGTATCCCACTTCTGATGTTAAATCTTGGATCCACTGGGAACGTTAGTAGGCCTCATATTTCAAATTGAGGGTAGACGTGAGTTTAGCGGGTGAGGAGAATGTTCTCGTACATTCACTTTATTGTAGCACTCGATCACGAAATACAGTTAGGACATTGAATAGCAGCCCATGATTAATAATTTTAAATAAGACACTCCACCGAACACGTGGTGCTCACACGAGACGATCCGCGACAACTCTGCTCGTCAACGACGACGTTACCTCTTTAAAGGAACTCACGAACGAATGAACGAACAATAATCATCTAGGGAAGGGATAAAATCATTGTCACCTGTGATCCTTGTCTATGACTTATGACATGAAAGTAATCGACTAAAATCAATCATTCAATCGCGTTATTATTATTTTAAAGTGACAATGATTCCCATCCCTGCAGTCACCGGTCGCACGCGCCAGTGCCCGGTGTTGCGTCAGTGTCTTACCTTCAGACACTTAACAGTGTTGCCAGCTAAAATAATCGATACGCCGGCAAATAATAAAAATCGACACTATTTCTCAAGGGAAAGCCGCCCGTTAAAATATTTAACGTCCATTATTCGCTTCTGAAAAATGCGGGTCCTTTCCGCGCCCCTACTTTCTATGCAAATATGAACACCGCGTTAGTTTTAAGACATACAGGTGGTAAGTGATCCTGAACACGTCAGAATATATTACAGCATTTTTTCGTTTAAAAAATGATAATATTTTAAGGAAGCCGGCCTTGGAAGTCACCGCTTCAGATTTTTTTGATGTAAAACGACGACGCGAGGGTCTTTACAAACATACATACTCAGAACAACAATTTGAATCATATTTAGTGTTTCCCACGAGGTATTTAAAACCACGAGACTTGGCGCAGTAGAGAGCGGCGTGGCGACCACTTAAACCACTAGGCCAACGTTGCACCAGGATTGGTAGAAAGAAGCATTAGAACTAAACATTTCGGGCTATTCCTTCTTTTATCGAGAAGTGAAACTCGGCAAGGAATTCACTATCAGCTCATGAGTTTTCTTAAGAATGTAATCCCGGATCTAAATACGTACTACGCTATATGAAGGTACCACACTTCGATGTGATTGATTCTGGTTGAAAAAATATATTAGATGCCTAAAACTGGAGCAAAACTTTTTCTGATTTTTGAAGTGAACTCAAACAAAGTTAGACATGACGTGAAATAAACGAATCAACAAAATATTTTCCATACATTGTTATCAACGTTGTGAACATAACAATAGCTAAAGCTCAGTACCTCCTCGACGATGTATCAACAAGTCCGAGTGCAGTGAACCGTGAATTCAACGGTCTGTGAACATTGGATGAGCGAATGACCGCTAGCAATTTAACTCCAACTTGAAACTCTTGTGTGTACAAACTACATTGCATTGTTATCTTTGAAAGTTACATTCCAAGATGCTATTGTGTAAAACATAATGATTCGAATCCCGCGTCAGACCAAATGTATGTATGATCTTTGGAGTTTGGGTGTTTTCAATGTATAATATGTATTTATTCACAAAAATTGGCCAAGTGCGTATCCAGCCAAGCACAGGAAAGGGTTCCTCAGTCACCCATAATGGTACGTGGATTTAAAATCGTATCCAATAGATAATTGCTATGTTTACGTATTAATGCTTAAATTTTGTATGATGTTTTCCAAGTAAGCGTATTTTACAAGTAAAGCCTCTTTAAGTTCTGAAGTAACAAAATCCTCTAATCCATTATAGTTTTCCTTTAAAGTTCATTATATCGACCATCACCACGAATTATTCCAGATTTTGTGAGGCAGCCGTTTAGCTTTTAGAGGGACGACGACGCCCTGTTTTTACAAAAAAGTGCCCTTTAAACTAGAATTTCTCGCAAACAGATACTTAAATAGAAAAATTGTCTTAGAAACCCTTTAGTGCTTTTAAAAGACCTATCCAATGATACCAAACGATGGGGTAGCGAGAAAAAAACCATTCCCACTTTACGTGTAGGGGAGGTACCCCAAATAAAAAAGTTTTTTATAATTTTATTCTAGCACTTTGTCGACGTAGTTAAAACACATATTCATGCAAAATTTCATCTTTCTAGTACTTACCGTTGGGACGGTAAGTCGAGGATGGACGGACGGACAGACGAACGGACGGAAGGACATGACGAATCTATAAGGGTTCAAAGTCATAAACTTCGGAACCCTCAAAAGTATAGTATGTAAGAATTTTAATTGGAATAGACTACGAATGGGTAAAAGTTCTTGAGATATTAAGACCTCTTCTTGCTTCAAATATGACATAACGTAGTACGATTATGATATTCTTCAGTTCGGCATAAATACTGCTTGAAATTTAAAAAATCTGATATATAATTCTGAATACATTAATCATAAATCCATGTGCAATTAATCAGAACATTAGTCTTATATTACCATTACTATTTGATAAACTTCATCTTCCTAGCTTTTATTATTCTCAAGATTAGTTGAAGACGATTTTTAGTTTAACCGATTTTATCTTAATGTCATTTATTTCCATGGTTCTAATTACAGTCTACTGCAGGACATAGGCCTCTCTTTCTCTATCTTCTTTACTTCTCCTTCGACATTCTCGCAACGACTAAAGTTGAAAGTTGAAATAGTCGTCAGTATATTCTAAGGACACTATCGTCAAAATGACGATTGCCATAGGTGTTGTGTTTTCCGAATACCGAAAAATGTTCACACACTCCGGGTTCCGGGCTTAAGTAATTCTGATAAAGAAGCCTAACAGCAGCCCGACCCCAAAATCAAACCAGATATCTCTTGATCAGCAGACGCTCACGCTACTCGAGACAAGATTATTACAAAGCATATTTGTTTTGTAACTATATTTATTTAAAGCTTTTATTTACGCTGTTTGACCCAAATATGAAAACACGTTTTTCAGTGCCTTTATAAATACATTCCCTGATACATGTTTTATATGATGTTACTTGCTGATACGGAACCCTTCATGGGCGAGTCCGACTCGCACTTGGCCGCTTTTGTACGAAGTTTTTCAAGTGAGTGCATTTTACAAGTAAGGCCCCTATAACTCCTGAAATAAAAAAGTTATCTAAGCCCCTATATTTTAGAGGGGGGGACGTCATGTTTTCACAAAAAAATTGTCTTTTAGGTTGAATAACTTGCAAACAGATACCTAAATCGAAATATGGCTTAAGCGACCTCACAATGTTTTTAAAAGACCTATCTAATAAAACCCTACATGATGACGTGGACGCGATTAAAAAAATCATCCCCACTGTACGCGTAGGGGAGGTAAAAATTTCCCTGTGTAAAAACCATTTAATATTTTAAAATTCTATTCTTGAAATAATACCAAATTTGATATATCTCAGCTTCCTAATTACTACAAATATTTAAAGGTGTCTGGGGGGATGATTGGCCCTTCGGATTGGTCTGGCCGCATACAAAGGGTCTTAAAATAGTACCTACCTTAGATAATATGTTTAAAATTTAGGTTTGCTACTATAACGTAGTTTAACTAATTTTTTCACAACTTTCAAGACGTCTGGCAGAAGAATTTCAGCTTTGCACTAATGACGTAGGTCTGACGGCTCTGGGCTCTTGATCTATTACTACCATTGTTGTCTACAAGGCGAACAGATGTCATTCTTTACATTGTATTTACACTTTGGATATGTGCAATTTATGCTCGTCCATTTATGTCGTTCTCTCGTTCTTTAAAATCATGAGGTAGATGTAGGCGATTTATATGAGGCGAGACACTGGCGGGAAAGGTTCGTGGAGAGTAATATTTTTAGTTTCATATTTATTCCAAAATTGGTAGACGAATAATGTAACTACACTGAAAATAAAATGTAAGTATGGATTCATTATTACGATAAGCCACGTATGTAGCAAAAAACATTGAAGTGCCTAAAGTACTCATAATATTTAATAAGTAACTTTTTTACTAAATACATAGGAAAGTGTATTTTACTTACAGCGAAATATACATTGATAATGGTTTTAGCTTTCTGTCTTCCTGCCTGTTTCATCAATCATCAACAGTCTTTAACAGTCCACTGCTGGACATAGGCCTCTCCTAAGAAAGGAGGTTTTGGCCTACTATACCACGCTGGCCAGACGGGTTGGTATAGGGTTAGTTTCAAGTTTTCCTTCTCTTTGCATTGATGTTGTCTTGCGTAGTTTATCCCTTAGTCGCCTTTTACGACACCCGCGGGATGAATAGGAGTGGTGACACTCTGTATTCTTAATCCGTCACCACACGGACAATACATAGGAAAGTTTATTTAACTTACAGCGAAATATACATTGATAATTATTTTGGATTTCTGTCTTCCTGTCTGGTTATTGCGGCTAATCTCTGAGCCCCCTAGACTCATTTTGAAGGACCAAAATATGGCAGATAGCTGATAATATAAAGAGTACATAACTTAAACTACTTTTGTTTGACTATCCTAGCTCAGTGGTTGTTTTAAAAGTACAACATCAATCGCTGGTAACGCGGGGCAGCTGTCTATACTTATATTATAAATAATTAAAGTTTATAAAGTTGTGAGTTTGTAAAGTAGTGAGCTTGTAAAGTTGTGAGTTTGTAAAGTTGTAGGGAACGCTTAGAAATTTATTGCAGATCTTAGTACTGCATATCTTTGGTCTGATCTAGTATGCTTTTATGTGCTTAATATAATTACACTGTAAAACTGATAGAGTAAGAAATTGCCTTACTTTTGTTGCATGTTTACTTTCAAAAGAAATTTGCACTCAAGCTTCTGATGTTTCTATAAAACATCTAGAACAGAAGTTAATTTGTTAAATGTAACTGGCGATTATGCATCTATAGCGAATGAGCTAGTGTTTTGATTACATACATTTAAATGATGAAGACTAGTTTAGGACAGACGGACGAAAGGACGAACATAGCTAATCTATAAGGGTTCCGAGTCATTAACTACGGAACCCTAAAAATCAATATGGCTATTTCCACAACACTTAACGTCTATACTGCTGAAATAAACATAGAAATATTAACAGTGACACTCCAAAGCTATACCCGTTATTGGATTAATGCTCTTGCGTCCCTGTGACGAGTTTCACAAGTGGTATTATCATACCAAAGTTAACAGCATAACGTGAACTCAGAGGGACGAAGTAATATAATATTAATGAAGTAGATTAACTTCCCTTACAAGTGAGTATCACTGGAAGTGTACTTACAATTAATAAATTTATTTTCTAGAGCGTTTGTTGCCCGTGGTGTATCAACCTAGTGCGGCTAGGTGGACCATGTAAAAATATTTTTGCCTATAGTACATATGGGTGTATCACAGGATAGAAGTATTTCTACACTGCCAATCGTTCGTGACTTTACTTGTGTAATTATTAATTTTGTAACTTTAACAATAATGATATAACATACATACATATTAATGATGAAAGGTTGTATGTATGGGTAGGTTCATCCATATTTATCTGGAAACACTGTGGCTACAATTGGCGCTCTTACTTCATGTCAAGATAGCCTTGTATGCACGAGAATTTTTCAAATCTTTCTTTAAAACATATTTTAGTTCATACTGACATTAGACTTATTAATTATTTCAATATTCATCAAATGTAATTTTCTTGATCGCTGTTTCCTAATGAGTTGTTGTTTTCTAATCATAGACAGCATTTAGATTTCCCAACGGGTAAAAGAAAGTTTCTGTTCTTTTCAGAATCGTGATTGGAATTTGACGTATTTTGATTTAAACAACTTTTTCTTCCTTTGTTTGAATAATAATGTATGATTTTTTAATGAATGAAGTCGTATAGAAATTGATGAAAGAAACCTATTTAACAAAAACTGTTTAAATTAGTTATTTAATTAAAGATTTTAGCAAGCAAAGCATAATAAGCAGAATAAGCCGTGATTTATTGTATTTTCTTTTAGAAAAGCATACCTTGGGACATATTATACTGCCCCGGGGACGCAGTGGCTGGTGTATGTGGCTGATCAAGAGGTCTCGGGTTCGATTCCCGGGTTGGACTAAATGTTTGTGTGATCCGCAAATATATGCTTCGTAGTTTGGGTGTTTTCTATGCATATAGCATGTATTTAAAAAAAAGTGTGTTTATGTATTTAAATTAGTTGTATAATAGCCATGATACAATTTATGCTTAGTTTGGGACTATGGCTTTGTGTGTCCGAAAATATTTATTTATTTATTATGAATCCACCAAAGCGATTCCTTGGTCTCACAGAATATTAGTGCTCAGCAATTCCTTTATTGTTTTTCGGCGTACAGTGGCCGTAGCCGTAGATAAAACATTGATTATTTTATATATGTTTATTCTTTTCTTTAGCCATATATTTACAACTAGCGGCTCCGCCCGCGTATATCTCGATTATTGCAGTAAGTAAGTAAGTAGCCTGTGTTATTCTGATATATATGGTATTTTACTGTAAAGTTTCATCCAAATCCATTCAGTAGTGGTTTTGTGTGTAAGAGCAACAAACATACATACTTACAAACTTTCGCGTTTTTAAAATTAGTAGGAATGCACAACAAAAATAAGCAAGAACAGTTATAAAGGAGTTCTTATGCTATATCTTAACAAGTACATGTAGTAGACCAGAGAGTTGTTTACTCCCCAACGTAAATAGAATCAGAGGCATACATTCTAGGCACGTAGTACATAGCTAAAGCTGAATGTATTGCAGTACGTGCAGCAAGATTCTAGTAAACATCAGCGAACAGCGCCACAACAGCAACTTGTGAGTTCATAACAATTAACACTATAATTGGAAAGTCTGTTTTTGAGTGTTTTTTTGTTAACTTAGCAATATTTGTAACAAGAAGTTAACGATGGTATTTTTTTGATTTTCTCCTGTTATCAAGCGTTTTATAAGTGAGGCGTTACGTGACAGGACTTTCATCTATAAGTGCCACAGCACACTAGCTACTTTTAGCATCGGCGATCGGCAACTAGTCGCTTTTTAGTAGCTAAATACGGCGACCGAACACTCTACATCGCACACTTAAAAACGCCAAACGTAGAGATTGAGTCGCTTTTTAGAAGCGCGACACAGCAGCTGAACGCTACTCTCCGCATACATTCGGATGCTGGTAGCATCGATTTGGCATCAGTGCAGTCGCTAAAACGCGCGTTTCCGATACCGCAATCGAACGCAGGAAGTCGCTAAAACGCGATGCAGCATCGATGCGCTCGCAAAATCGCCGATCGCCGATGCTAAAAGTAGCTAGTGTGCTGTGACCCTAAATGATTGAATTGGAGTGTCTGTATATCAAATTAACAATTTTATTAAGTGCATTTGAAAGTATACATGGTACTTACTTCAAAAATGCAATTTTAAATTTTTGTTAGTCCGTCAATTTGTTATGGGTAATCTCTGGAACGACTGTATCGATTTTGACGGGACTTCCGCTGGCGGATGGCTGACGTCATAAGAAGTAGCCTTGGCTAATTTTTTAGACCAGCTGGTCTACGCCGCAAAGCGAAGCTTCGCTTTGAGGCGTTACTCGCTATTTACAACGATAACTTTTAATATGAAAATCTGAAAAATTTCATGATGGTAGTCCATGTAATGAACTTTGAAAAAAAAACTGAAAACTTAGATTACTTTGTTAGTTCAGAAGTACTTGGTAAACTTCGTACAAAAATAAATAAATTGTTACTTGTACACATGACCATTTTTTTAATTTAAATATAATATAAATAAATAAACATCCCTTCGGATCTGCAGTTCGTTGGAGATACAAGTTAAAGTACGTGGTGGTTTCCTATTCTAGAAGGACCCGCACCACGTGATTTTAAGTCTCCGAATCGATGCGATACCAAACCAAGCCCTATCCTTATGAAAATTTTAAGTTTAAAGTGTGGAACTTTCAAACAAATTATTATACAACAAAAAATATGGAAAACCCTAGACCTTTATACAAAGAGGTTTTGAATTCAAGACTCAAATGTCACTCCTTTCACCATCGCAAATTTGAAAGGGTAAAATTAATAAGTATTTATAGGGTAGGTAGGTATGTATATATCAAAAGTTCTTCTTAATCGCTGATGTTGCTTTCAAAAATGTCGAAGCCACTGATTCGTGAAATGCTCGGTAATCCGTGATTAATACGAACATGATTACAGTTCAAAGCGATGTATTAATAACGTATTTACGTTATATTTTATTTTATTTGGACATAGACATGCTAATGCTGGTTTATTTGGAGTTCAAATCATGCGATTCATGTGTATTACGCTTTAAATGAAAAGATTCACAATAAAAATATTGAATAAAAATAAACAAGTACCTAATTTTACAAAAACATGAAAATGCTTAGCGGATTTTGGCAGTAAGATGTTTGTAAATTTTCCATATAAGTTATTTTTATAAAATCGTACATACAGGTTTGTAAATTTAAGAATATTTATTTCGAAATACATCACTTTTTATTGACTGTAGCAACGTCTTTAATCTCAGTTGACTTGTTATAATTATAATTATAACATATCAACATCATCAAAAGTTATAATTATATTAGTTGAAGTATGGTAAGTTTACGCAGCTTAATGGTCACTTTTCATTGGCTAGTACCATGACTGCTGTACGTCTATTTTAAATCGACTTCAAAAAAAAGAGGAGGTTCTCATTTAAGTCGGAATCTTTTTTTTATGTATGTTCAGGGATAATTTCGTCGTTTATGAACCGATTTCAAATATTCTTTTTGCATTGGAATGGGAATAACTTACAGGTGGTCCCATATCGGGATCTGATGATGGGATCCCAAGAAAATCGAGGGATCTCCTTAAACATCATAGGCACAATTGTCGCGATTTGGGTATTCGGAATAGTTTTTCTTTGAAGTCGGTTCCTTTTCGTTTAAATTATGTATATATGTAATTATGTATGTATATTATGTATATAGCTAGGTTGGCAGGCTTGGCAGCTCTTTTAGCAGTCATAATTTAAAAATAAGTTATATATAACCTTTGATGTCAGAGTCACTCTCGACTTTGATAATCTATTAGGCTCAGTAGGTGTCCACACTCGTGTACAGAAATAGAAAGACAAAACAAGAATAATCTTTAACATATCGTGTTTTGTTTAACACCAGTAAAAAATTATAAATAGTTATTAATTTATACTTCACTACATTATTGCTATGTTTTAATTTAAAACTTTTTGTTTCTTTGCCGACACGATTAAAAATTTTCAAACAAATAATCATTTAAATCTCTAGTCTGTTATGTTGATGTGCATTAGAAAACATTCTTTGAGCAAATCTCATTTATTTAACGTCAGAAACAACCCTTAGCAAGGCTAATCACCTCGCAAGGGCGTACGCCTGAGGACAAACAGTGTTCACTTACTTTTTGCTGGTATTACAATTAAAATGAAACAAAACTTAGTCTATTGGTGAATGGTAAATTTACAAGTGAATAAACCCGCCAATAAAAAGTCCAATTATAGGGACCGCAGAGATCGCAACTTGTTGCGGTGTAGAGGCCAATTTTTGAATCAGATAGGCACAGTTAAGGCAATGTAACATTGAGAATATTCTTTTTCTATTTTTTTTCTGATAGTGTATTTTATAGAGATACACTGGATGAATGAAAGCTAAATTTATCCATCATCGTCATCAATAACCTATAATTTCCGACTGCTGGATCGAGTCTCCTCTCAGGAGAGGGTTTTGAACAAAAATTCGTCGAGACCCTTATTTGATTTGGGGGCAGTAATTAAGTGTATAGCTTTATATTACGGAATGTGCATATGTATAGTGCCTTGTTCGTCTAGTGGTTAGCGTATGCGGCTGCTGATCAAGAGGAGACCTCGAATCGGGTCCAAATGTTTGTGTGATCCGGAAATATTTGTTTTGGGGTCTGGGTGTTTTCTATGTATAATATGTATGTATTAACAAAAAAAGGAAATTTATGTATTTATATCAGTTGTCTACTACACACAATATGATACAAGAAATAGAAGGTATCGTAACCTTTATAATATTATCGCGAATAAGTCCCGTTTACAGTAAAAACATGAGTATGTGTAAAAGTCGCGAAAGTCTAAAAAAAGCTCTGCTAAGTTTGGAACTAGATGGCGTTGTGTAGAAAATGTCCGAAATTGTATATTATAATTATGTTTAAATATAAAATTACGTAAGAGAGTTAGGCTCCCTGTAATAAATAATTTCTAATTCAGCATTTCACATCTATCTAATTTTAAATCTTAATTTTGTTGAACTATGCAGAATGGTGCTTTTGATTAATGATAATTCAAATTAGGGCACAGGGATCAACCTTAAAACTCTGACTTGCTTTAATTTATTTATCTCTATAGTATCCCTTTCTTGATAATATGCTAATTGCTAATTACAAAATACTTCTGAAGAATTTCTTGAGACTCTCTTTGAATTTTAATTAAAAAGGTTAGTTATTCGAATCTTGGTGAATACCACAGTATATTTCAAACCACGGTAACCGACAAAGGCGTTGTTGGAAATTCTGCTGTTAGTGAGAATGTAAAAACAATTATTTAATTATCTACGATTTGTTTTTGTCTGTGCAATGTGCATAGTGTGGTCTGAACCACTTAACAAACATTTGAATTATTGTGAATTTAAAAAGAATACAATTAATAGGAAACCAATGATTTATTGTTTTTAAATGAGTCTAAGAGTGACGCCAGAATTATCCAGAGTCACGTCTGTCGATTTTGCATCTTTTTAAAACTCTTTTTATACAATATAATGCCTAGCTTTTCAGAGTGGTTGCGCCCTTGTACATGCCGATCATAGCAACAAAATTGTATAGTTTTTGTCGCTGCACTGGACTTTGAAAAAACATATACTTTTTTGAGGTCCAGTCTGTTTAGGTAAGGAAGTATAAAAGAAAGGCAGACAATTATACAAATTGACTTTCTAATTTGTACATCACAATTGGAAAGTTTTATAAATGCTAATCGTTGCGAGAATTTTCATATCGTGATACAGGATTAATTATTTCGTAGTTCAGTTTGTGTTCCATAGATGGTGCTGTATTATGTTTTGTTTAGAAGTAATCACAATTCCATGTGATTATAGATTAGCAATTCGGAGTGTTCCAACTCTTATTATAGACAAGAAGAAGTAATTACTCATGACAACACATGGCATAAGAGAATGAAAACTTAAAACAAACCTTAAACCAACTCGGCCAATCAGGCAGCGCAGTAAATTTATTAGTAGATATTGTTGCCTATATTCCGCAGTAGATTAAAAATGCAAACTTATTGATTATGATGTAAGTATAATATTCATATATTTACTTACAATTTGTTAGTTTAAAAATATATACAATGTTATCAACTCTAACCCTACAACGCTGAAATGATACCAGTGATTAAAAATCTCAGTAAATCGATCGATTCAAAGTGGAACTTCGCTTTAAGTCCCGAAGTATTTGTATTCAGTTGAGATTGGCAAACGAGGGCGTGCTCGTAACGATTTCACTATATTGAGGGTTTTGCAAGCCTACAAATATCCATCAACTGGGCAATAGACGTGCTAGTTGTATGACGGCGGGCAATTAACAGCTG
Organism: Phragmatobia fuliginosa; assembly: GCA_932526445.1. Lineage (NCBI taxonomy): Eukaryota > Metazoa > Arthropoda > Insecta > Lepidoptera > Erebidae > Phragmatobia > Phragmatobia fuliginosa. The sequence goes on along the minus strand of OW052058.1, from coordinate 3,361,875 downwards.
GACAAAACGTATTACGAGTACGTTTCGATGTTGTCGTTAAGATAATTGTGATGTAATGTTGCTTTACTTCGTCAAGGGCTTGGCTTGAGTATAAATTTAGAACTTGGTTTATAACAAAATAAGCTAGACTTAAAATTTTCCAAAAATGGATTATTTTAGATATGTTTTTATTAGATTAAAACCTACCTAAGTTATTTTACTAGCAGGGTATATTGAGTTAAGTTAAAGGTTATTCAACTGCCCTCCTTCGTTAAGAATAGAAGTTTATTATATAAAGTGTTAAAGGCCTCCTACACGGTCGGAACTAACCGCCGACCAACCAACCGCTCGCGTCGGCCGACAGCATTCCAGACGGTTGGGGCCTGTCGCGAGGGATGGGCTCGCGACCAAGGCCGTCGACATCAACCAACCATCGGTCAGGTCAACCGATTTCTACACTATACATTCTTGAAATTAAACTCACTTGTTATTTTATTCTACTACTAGCTGAGTCCCGCGGTGTTACCCGTGGTTATTGTTGTAAATCACGAGTAATGAGCGAAGGTAACTGTAGCGATTGGTGTCTTCATCCCTCTTGTTCAATTGTCGGGGTCACCAATTATTCTTTCTTCTTTGTTCTTTTGTCGTGTCCTTGTTCACCTTCTTTGTTGGTTTGTCGGGGTCACCAATTATAGCAATTGGTATCTTCATCCCTCTTGTTCAATTGTCGGGGTCACCAATTATTCTTTCTTATTTGTTCTTTTGTCGTGTCCTTGTTCACCTTCTTTGTTGGTTTGTCGGGGTCACCAATTATAGCGATTGGTGTCTTCATCCTTCTTGTTCAACTGTCGGGGTCACCACACCAGGTATCTCTCAGTTATGCTCTTACGGCTACATTATATATTCTAAACCTATCGTTACACTGCACAATAAACAGGTCTTAATATCAACAAGGAAATGACAGAAGGAATCCTACGTGCTCGATAATCGGCACATATCTGAAATGTGCTGGTCCAGCATATCTCTGTATAATTTCCGTCTATTACTTTAACCAATATATGATAGCCTAAAAAGCAAAAATTGCCAAAGTTACTACTTAGGTCATCAGCTTGGTGCCAGTGAAAGTTCCATCAAAATCGGTCCAGCCGTTCCAGAGTATTAGTCACTTTCGTTACATAGAAACACTTCAATTTAAATTGTTTGTACGTACCTATGTATAGATTTAGATAAATAACTTAAAGTTAACCGGGCTGGTTTTACCCTTTGGCATTAAAGGTTCGAGCACATTATGCCGGGCCGCAGCGTGTCGGGGCGGGCCGCAGCGCAGCGCAAAATGCTAACTTAGCACATTGTGACGGGCCGGGTCGCAGCGCATTGACGGATTTTGAGTAGAGTGTACCGCATGCGCAACTGTTGTGTATTTAGTGCAACTGTACCTTATGGATAGCTCTGACGAAGAACTTTCTTTTTTTTGCCTGCTGTTAGAAGAAGAAGAAGAAGTTAGAAGAAAAAGTATCAAAAAACGAAAATTTCGTAAAATAAACACGTACGCGCATGCACACCAATCCGCTTGCTATAGCACACTGTGACGGGGCGCAGCGGGGCGGGGCGGGTCGCATCGCACGGACGCAAATCCGCGTCGCAATAATGCGAGCCGCTGCGGCCCGACACAGTGTGCGATACTTCATACAATTTGTATTGAAGCGATTTGAGCGGATTTTTGCGCTCCGCCCCGGCACGCTGCGGCCCGGCATAATGTGCTCGAACCTTAACAGGTTAATTTTAAGTTATAGCTTGTTTTATGTTTGTGTGTAAGAGTTGTTAAGCGATATTTGTAAATTAATTAGCAAATACTCAAGTAATTTATAGGAAACAAGTCTGATTAATTTTCTTATCGTAGTGTGAGTGCCGCCACACTAATTCAAATCAAAATTTTCAATTATTACAGTTAATTTAATTTATATTGGATACCATAACGCTAATTTATATTAAAAAGGGTAGACAGTAATTAATTAAATAACGTTCCTTCTGGGGTAGTAATGTTAATTTGAATCCATTTAGTTTAATAACAAAAACAGATTATTAAGGATTCAAACTATAAAACATGTTTACATGGTTATGGAGGATTCTAGATATATAAAGGAATAGAAGAATGAGTACAGTTCGATGCTTATAAATGACTATCTCATTATCATCATCATCATTAGCCTATCGCAGTCCACTGCCGTATATGGGCCTCTCCAATTGCAGGCCATTTAATTGGATCCTCGGCTACTCGCATCCAGCTCCTGCCAGCCGTTTGGTGCAAATCATCACTTTATCTGACCTATGGACGTTATGAACGACTAGATAATTAGGCTAATAACTTTATTCTTTAAAATGAAGACTATGGAAGAGCCATCATCATTGATAATATAATTAATCTCAGCCGAAAGACGTCTACTGCTGGACAGAGGCCTCCACTAACTCCTAGGCAAACTGAGTAAAGTGAATGTCAGACCACGCATAGAATAAGGTTTCTTCGCTTTGGGTTGAGCACTTTGTCGACTTTATAGATACACATATCCATGCAAAGTTTCATCGTTGTATCACTTACCGTTTGGACGGTAAGTCGAGAACGGACAGACTTACGGACTTGACAAAAGTATGAGGGTTCCGAGTCATGAACTGCGGCATCCTAATAAGGCGGGATTGAAAATAAATTAGTTTTGAATTCATTAACGTGAATACCTCTGCATCGATCAAATCTAAGAATTGCCTTTTGTTACAGAAACAGTATAGGATGTTGTAGCTAAAGTTGCTATGACGGCAAATACATGGCTGTTGCAATATAGCCAGGTCAGGTCAGTTAAACGTAATGCTTTCATTTTGTGTTCCCAGCTTAAACAAAGTGAGGTTTCAATGTTAGTAGAAGAATTGGAAATTTTATTCCAATAAAGGTTGTGATGAAAACAAAAGTATATTCTGCAGTAGATACAGTTGGTGGTACGTAATCCCTACTATAATATTATAAATACAAAAGTAACTGTTTGTCTGTCTGTTGGTGACGTTTTAACACCTAAGCCGCTGAGCCGATTTTGATATTTTTTTTGTATAGAGATAAATGGAACCTTGGAACATACACGCGGGCGGAGCAACAAATTTAAATCTTCAAGTCAGTTCTATGTTGCTTAGAATATGTTCAGCCATAAAAGCTACATATAGGTAAATAGAAAATTAAAACACATCTGAAAGTATGTCTAGTTTAAAATAAACTATATGTACATTCGTTTTTTTCGGGATCCAAACACTTAAGTTTTCATTTTTTGTTTGTGCCCATTGTGAAATAAAAGCATAATAATGAGGTACTTCAAAACAAAATATCAGAATAGCACAGTATCAAAGCACCAGAAAGTTCTTTAAATAATTATATACTATTAACACAGAAATACGACGCTTGTTCAAAATTATTAAAATACTCCGTATCCCAAATAATTGTCCTTAAGACGCATAACTTGTGATCCCAATTATCGGCATAATCAATTATCGATTCTCTCCCCAATCACTAAAACTTTAAGACTCAATTTAGCGTGAAGCAAGCAGATCATCCATTTTCAGGACGAGGGTTCCCAGGCAATTGTTTCTAATAGGACTTCTGGGCAGAAAGCGTATTTTTAATGCCTTTTAAGTAACTCTTAATTAAAATTGTATTTTTATCTTCCTTTATTACAGTATACTTCATTAATTGAGAATCCCACACAATAAAGACAGCATTTAGATAAATGTTTCTGTACTATTTAGAAGATTACTCATCATACCAGTTCATACACTATGAATACAGGAAACTCATAGATTTATTAGTACAATCAAAATCTGATTCTAAAGGAAAAAAGAAATAATGTTACGTGAAGGAAACACCAATCAAAAACAAGCCTGGATCGTCGTGTACAAGTCTATCAGTTGTAGACTCTGTTGATTCATAAATTCAAACGAGACTTTCTGGGGAAGCAGTTCAATGAAATGGTCAATTGCGTTCTCAATATAAAAATACGTATATGCATATTGACTGAAAATTTGATATCCCAGCACTAATGATGGTTTAAAATATACGGAGTTCCACCAACCACAATCATCCCATGAGAGTCGTAAAAGACGACTTTGGGAGCAAACATGTGTTAATGTTGAGGGAAATTGTAAAAACATTTTTATACCACAACTAGCTTTTGCTGTGGCTCCACTTGGGTTTGTTGGTTATCGTGGTTAAAGTAGCCTACGTCCTCCCTTAAGAATATTATGTTATATACATTCAATATTTCAATGAAGTCTGTGCTTTTTACACATGGAGGAGGATCAAGTACCGGGTCATGTCAAAAGTGCTTTTGGGATTTTCTCCTATGATGAAAAGAACACATTAAGACGTCGGTCCCGGTTGCCTGGAACATCTAAGGCAATGTAATTGGAAAGTTAATGCCTTCAAATATACAAACAACTATAGCCGGTTCCAAAAATAACGGGTCAGTCACATAAACCAATAACGGGTCAGTCACATAAACCCGAATATCTCCCGAACTACGTATGCCATCCTAATGAAACGAAGACTGTTCAATTGAGAATTTAATTATACAGATAAAAAATAAAATAAAACTTAGTTACACCCACAATATTAATCTTAAATTAAAAAAAAACTAAAGTAGTCATATTTTTCTTAAGATTACATTTTTTTTATGATTGTTTTTTTGCTGTTTTTCATCACTTTCTTCATTTAATACTTTGTATTGCCTCCACGTGATGAAGCCTCCAGTGATGAAAAACAGCAAAAAAACAATCATAAAAAAATGTAATCTTAAGAAAAATATGACTACTTTAGTTTTTTTTTAATTTAAGATTAATATTGTGGGTGTAACTAAGTTTTATTTTATTTTTTATCTGTATAATTAAATTCTCAATTGAACAGTCTTCGTTTCATTAGGATGGCATACGTAGTTCGGGAGATATTCGGGTTTATGTGACTGACCCGTTATTTTTGGAACCGAGTGTAGTTAAATTTTCGAATTCAGTTCATTCTCAAGTTTGCGAGGTCCAATGCCAGTGACGAAATTGAAAAACTGATATTTAAATAGAAATGATCGAACTAGTAGCCGATCGGAAATAATTTTGGGGATAGCGACGGCAGGGCAGATTGTACAATTATTATCCTTAAATAAATCCTTACTAATATTTTAAATGCGAAAGTTTGTGAGTTTGTATGTATGTATGTTTGTTGCTCTTTAACGCAACACCTATTGAATGGATTTTGATGAAACTTCACAATAATATAGCTTACATATCGGAGATTAACACATAGGACACATTATACATAAAAAACTCGGAAACGGATCACACAAACATTTGATCCGTCCCGGGAATCGAACCCGAGACCTCAATCACAGCAGTCGCATACGCTCCCACTGGTCCAAGTCAGAGTTAAAAATAACAACTGTTTTAAAACGATTTACTTAATTTAAGACATTAAATCGTTCTTAACATCAAATTATATCTTACGTAGAATGTCTTCAAAATATTAATAATATTCCCCGGAGCAAACTACTATGCTCCCAAAATCAAACAAATGAGAGGCAGCCTGTTCAGTACTGATAACTCCATTGAATATGCCCCAGTAATTAATGTTGCAGTGTAATTGCAGCCTTAATCAGTGACAAACACGTTCTGGGGTTGATGAGTTTACGTGTTATATAGTGTAGGACAACAATATCTTGTTATTTGAGTATATTACAATAAAATGAAAAGAAAAACTTAAGAATCTAAAATCTGAGGTGTATTTGTATGAGTCTTCTTCCTATCCTTTATTCCCAATATTATTTGGGGTCGTCTACTAGTTCAACCGGTTTTACCTGAAAATCAGTTTTTTCCACGGAGCGACTGACATCGGATCTCCGCAACCCTAAGGGAGAACTGAAATTCGAAGATTGAACTAGGTGTCAGTATATTTAAGTGCACTGAATTTCCAATAACGATTATCATAGATTTTCATGACAACCGGGACCGACGGATTAGCGTACTCTCCGTTACTCTTTCTCTCGCGTACGTACTTGTGTAATTTTATTAAATATAAATACCTAACTGATATTTTAGCTTAGTTTTCCTGGGCGGTTTCCGCATTTAGTACTAGCTATTGGACCATTGTGCGTGAGAAAAAATTCCCGTCTACTCCAGTCAGCCTAGGTTGGTTCAGAAGGAAAACAGCCTCTGAAGACTTCTGCAGGCTTCCTGAAGTGTTGCCGGTGACTGGAGAAATTGTACCCGTTGCTCGGCCACACTACTACATTCCATGATGACATGCTGTGGCGTTTCTTCTGGTTCTATGCATCCTCTGCATAAAGGGCTATCTGTTACTCCTATCGTGTATAGGTGTTTGTTGAGGAGACAATGTCCGGTTAAGGTTCCTATGATCTTTCGGAGTTTGTCTCTGTTCAGTCTGATAAGGGTGCAAGCACCTAACTTATATAATTACATAGTATCTTTTTAGTGGAGTCTGTAGCTATTAATATGTTAATCCTTCAAGCTGATGTACTTTAATTAATTCCTTCACCTAAAGTCGCTTGTAAACGGGATGTAAAAATTGCATCTAGTTGACTATTTTTCTTGACCAATATAGCTCAGTAAATTTGCAACTTTAAGCAAGCGGGATAAATAATTTACAATACCATTAAATACTGGAGCAATGTACAACATTTGTTGCACTGTGTTGAGATATATAATCAGCAACTTGGCGGCTATAATATTGCAGCAAGAAATTGTGAAAAAATAGCCCGTTTACGAGCACCTTTAGACACAATTATATGCCTCACCAACGTATATATGGTCCATACCAATTCAAGTTTTTTTTCAGTTTTAATTCAACGTGTATGCGAAATTAAGCCTATTTTCCCAATTTGAAATATTACCTATTATGAAGTAATAGATTCTGCAATCTTATACCTTGTAACAAATTCGTTCAATGATTCTAAATTGAGTGTCTTTATCTCTATCTTAGATTCATATCATTTATTAGTCTATAGCACAAACGATATTTCACCATTAATTTCACTGAGAAGATATCGGGAAGTCTTGTTTCAAGTCCTTAGGTGTTCGTAATAAACAACTAGCAGCGTAAGATGCTCACACACTACTCAGTCGTTGTTTGATTGAGAATGACCTTTGTACATTTTCCTATTTACCTCACCTTTATTTACAGCAAAAGTAATATACAGAGGTAAAACAATATTACTATTATTATAAATGTCATGTATGTTTTAAGCATAAAGAGGAACTTCATGCTTAAAATATACATAGCATTTATTTTATTTTTTTCAAGGAGCTGGATGCGAGAATCTTAAAATCAATCAGAGTGGTGTGCAATCGGAGAGGCCTATGTCCAGCAGTGGACTGCGATAGGCTGATGATGATGATGATGATATTTTAAGCGTTAATATGACAGCAGAGACAAATTTCATGATTATTTTTTTTACAATGAAATGACGAACAATAAATTAGTAAGTAATAAAATTATAAATTAACTTAGTTTCCCGTAGATAAAGTCCTCTTAGAGTAAAGTGAATGGGTTCTGGAATTAATGCCAAAGATAACAGCTAGCGATAAATAATAGAAATGGCCCTAAATTCAGGGACTTCATAAAAACTTACAATTGTACCCAATCTCCTTGAAGAATTCCTTTGTCTAAATTGTGGAGAGACAGTGTATTTTTTATTCAATGTAAAAGTGGTTTTGTTTTAAGATAACACTTTTTATTGTGCGTATATTTTTCAAATTTTGTGTTTAGGGTCTAACAATTTTTTTATTTTCTATATTTCTAGTCTTTTTAATTTTCTAAAAACTACACCTTAACTATATGACATACATTTCAATTTATGAGTTCATTGTTTGTAAAAACCTCTCTGATTATTGCGCTGTATATGTACCTATGTTGTATGTAAGAATCCATGACTAACACTCTCTTAACATACGGGTTTTCCTAGTTTAAGAGGCAGAACTACATAAAATTTATACAGATTGCAACTGGATACCTCTGACTAATGATTATCTCTACACCAAGTTTTTGATGTATACTAATTTTAAATACTATTACTTTTTAATTTAATGTTTTGTAATCTTTCATGAATAAAGTATTATTATTATTATTGCAAGCGTGAAATGTCATAACAAACTGAATAATGGTAATCGTCACGAAAGTTTAATACCTATTCTAATATATTTGGTTTCCATTAATTAATAATTGTGTCACTAAGTATACTATACACTAAGCATTTGTAATTTTTAATAAGTACTTTATATCACTGTACCTCGAAGTTTGGTTCTCCAAAACAGTATTTTACTATGACTTTCAAAGAGCAGTTTCTCGCAAAATAATGTTATCCACCATGTTCTTCTTGGCTTAAAGTAGATACATAGTTGAAGAAGGGGAAAAGTGATATGTGATATAGCAATTTTTAACGTCGTCGAAAACTATACACATAAATAACTATTTTTATAGAATATCGGTTTATTGGTGAAATAGATGGCAACATTAAAACTTAAATATTTGATTATAACTTTATTTTCTCCCTATAATATTACAGTAATATATCATTTTTAGAGTAAAATACATGTAATTCAAAACACCTAGGTACTTTTCTATTCATTATGTCTTTCATGGACCTTTGCATTGATACGATACGTACGTACTTATGTTTTCTTTGTTTTCGATTTTTAGGAATTAGCTGCACCTTTTAAATGAAACACTCATTTATTTTCTTAAAAAAGGCGTTTCACCTATTTTCCTGCACGTAGATACCGCAATCAATAGCACACTTTATCGCATAGTTTAAATAAAGTAGTATAACAAAAAAGTATAAGAGTTTGAAATAACTTATTATTTTACAATTCTACTACAGAATATACATCAACAACAACTAAACAAATTGATATCACACTTAACTTTCGACATACAACCTAAAACAGTTAAGTAATCACAGTCCAAACTTTGTACATTGTACACCTAAATTTGACGCCATGTAATTCAGTAAATTTACTCTCTTGGTACAGTACAGTGTTGACATTGGTAGTAGTAGTTCTGTTGTTCGAAGACTTCTAGACTAAAATAAATATATATAAATAATATAGTACATCAGAGGACTATTTATTAATCTGTGTCAGAGAAGCGCACGAGCAAAAAAAATGGATGTTAAAGGGATTTTAATGTATACATATTTTTTGAAGGACCTCAATTATAGTAGGCCAAAACCTCCTTTCCAAGGAGAGGCCTATGTCCAGCAGTGGACTGTTAAAGGCTGTTAATGAATTATTAATAAATTTATTATAACAAAGATTCAGTGAAACAAGGAATGTCACTATGAACACAAATTAAAAAAGTCTGCACTATACATAACTTCGAAGGGAAGGGAAGACACTTTTATTACATAAATAATAAAAATAGACATAATACAGAAACATACAAATATATCATTTAGGAAATTGCCAGTCAAATAGAAAATATTAAAGTAAGATAATAGAAGAGTTTAAAAAAAAAATGTTTAGTGACGCGACAACAAAACTAGGAACATTATCATCAATCATCATCAACAGCCTTCAACAGTCCACTGCTGGACATAGGCCTCTCCTTAGAATGGAGGTTTTGGCCTACTATACCACGCTGGCCATAAGGGTTGGTATAGGGTTGGTTTTAAGTTTTCCTTCTCTTTGCATTGATGTTATCTTGCCTAGTTTATCCCTTAGTCGCCTGTTACGACACCTGCGGGATGAATAGGGGTGGTGACGCTCTGTATTCTTAATTTTACACCACACGGACGGAACATTATATGGTAAGCTATTCTTTACTCATGTATAAATAATGAGAGATGTCGTAACTTGACCTCTTTCATCCTGGGGTAATTGTCGTAAAGGGGATCAGATGTAACAAAGTAAAGAGTGTACTGGTAGACGCACCACTTTAAATCTCCAAGAAGATGTAAAGTTATGGGTCTAAATCTATGAACTTACAATTATACGAACCCTTTTTCTGAAGAGTTCATTACTTTGAGTGGGTAAGCGCATCAATCTAAACAACTAATAGCTAGTAACAAAATTTTTATGAATTTATGCTAGTCCCATTATTCGGGTAACTTTAGGAGTCCAGCGACAGTTAAAATAACTCAAAATCAAGGCAAATTAGGGTCGGCAAGTATTAAAATTAGGATAATATTTATTTCTCACAACAGACTACACCATCCTTTATACAATAATCCTTAACACTGTAATCATTATAAATACAATGGACCTGAATAATTTTCAGTAGCTCTGTGTTAGTGGAAACTGAAATATTAACATTCTCTTACCAAACAAAGCTAGTTGGAAGCTCTAGGGAACCATTGAATTAAGCTACACGGCCTCCGGCCATACAAGGCATATTTATATAAGTACGTACCTCGTTGAGATAGTTAGGTGGGGTTTATTCAAAGACCTTGGCGTGTAACTAAGCTTAGATTATTTAGTTAATGATAAACAGAAAAAAATATCAGAACGAGTAAATAACAGAACATAATGGAAATCATTAGAAGAGGAGGAAATCCTATGTCGGAAGACAAGCAGCTGTACAGGATTAACATCGTTTTCGATACTTATCTTCTAGAACAGTTTATTTAGTTATGGGCAGAATAAATGATTAGTATATTAGATTTTAAGTGGCTGGAAAAGTCGAGGATCGTGTGTCGACGTGCTGTCGGTACTATTAACCACAAAGCTTCGGTAGGTAATGACGGAGGTCGCGACACTATCCGACTTACGCAGATGCTCACCAGGCACGGTTGCTTCGATTAGTATCTGAATAAGATCGGAGGAGACGGTACGATTTTCCCACTGTGCAACCAACTGGGACTACACCCAGCACACGCTGGAGGATTGCCCCGCGTGGGGATCTGCACGCCAAGTCCTAGTCGGCCAAATCAGAAAAGACCTGTCCCCGCCAGCAATCATTGCTGCCTTGGTGAGGAGGGCTGTGATGCAGGCTGATCTCTTTCTGTAAAGCTGTAATGCTCCTAATTAATTCTAAAATAATCCTGTTAAATTTGTTAACAAGACATATTCGATTGCATAACTCACAAGGTGTAATGAAATAATGTAAATAATTTGAAAATTTAAAACAAATCACAAGGATTTTTAATTATTTTGATGTGATTTAGTTTGTTTGTACATTACTCGAGATTTGAAAGTAAGATTCTTAAGTTCTTAAAAGGTCCTAAATATAAACAGTATCAAAGTATTAAGTATGCTATTATTTATAATGTATAAACAGAAACACCAATTTTATGTTAATCGAAGCAATAGATTGAAGTAAAATTGGTACATAATCAGAATTTTTGTCCTCTGAACCAGTATTAACTGTATTTTAGGCTCTAAATATTACCTAAATTCACAGTTAAAAAGTCAGCCACATTCGTCAGACTAATAATAATACTCTTTACACATCTTCTAAAAACATATTTGTATGAAACTCATTGTCGTTATAGATTTTGAAACTTATCAAAACACAACTAAAAAAAAACAACAACTCAGAATTTAGTCATTTTAAGGGTTAATGACATATTTCGTGCTATAAAATTTATGTGTACTATAAATTTACTTTTCAATACTTTCCTCTAATAAATCGGTTGCTGTGCGAGGCTCGTACCAAATTAGGTCAGTGTTTAAATCACAACACATTTTGGAGGCATCAGGACTTTGGGCGCAATTCATTAAATGGGCCAATCTGTCTGAATGTGCTTGATATATGGCCAAAGGATTGTATTGGATACGGCGTGTGCGAAAAACGATAGCGTCGATATTACTATATTAAGAGAAAAATTAATTGAATTGGTAACATTTAAACGGTTGTTGGGGAGGCCTATGATGATGATAGTTTTACACTTTTCATTAAGTTACACTATTTGGATTAGTTTTTTTTATTTATATAATTTAAGCCTGCTAAAGTTACTCTACTCTGAGTAACAGCATGGTGGCTTGGTGAGATGTTTCAATATCATCTCTTTCTGCTTCTTGCATCATTCTCCCAGTTTCTGGAGGCCGGGAGAATTATGCAAAATAATTAGTCCTCTAATCTTACACTCACCAAAGAAAGACAATAGCACGAATCCTGTTATTTTGCAGCCGCCCAATTCAGCTAAATTTGATGAATTAAATATCTATATATCAGTCATTTTTTGTAGTCTTAATGTAATAGGGGGTGAAGACAAATGTAATTCAAGAGGTAGATATGTGTTGCCGCATTTTGCTATAATAATCTCACTCTCTCGGTAAAATGGAGCGAAAGAAAGGATCAATACCTATTTTCTGCTAAACCAAAATAGATATGTTTTATCTGTTTTGGTTCTTTATGTACCCTCTTCTTCTCTGTATCTTTTGTGTATTGGTATGTATGTAGGTATAAGTTAATGGATGTAAATAAAATAGATCGTCTTATTGCTAACCAAGAATTTCTACCAGACAACCTAGGATTGGTAATTGTAAGAGAATTCCAGGAATAACTATGATTGCTTAGTTTATATTATTATTTATTTATAAGAGCTTATGTGTACATAGTTTTCCAATATCGGAAGATTTTGTATCGCAAACTATATCACGGTAACAGAAATATTGCGGGGTCGCGTAAACTCTCGCAATTATGTGTCGTCTTTCTGTAGGTCTACGGAAAATATTTTGTCACCATTTTCATACACATAGAAGTAATTGTTAATATATTCCATGTTGGGTCGGATTAAGAATATATAGTGTAACTACCCATATTCAACTTATGGGTGCCGTAAGTTCCGACTAAGGACACAAGTTTGTTTCCTTAAGAAAACTAGACACAAATCGCATACCAACCCGTCTCGTTAGCGTAACATAGTAGATCACAACTTCTTTATAGAAATTCAGCCAGTTTACAGTTACAGTTTTGTTTAAAAAGACAACTCCTGCATTAGGAATATACATTTCCGTGCCGCGGGGGACTTTACAAACAGACATGAAACGGACACAAAGAAAACCCAAACTCAGAACAACAAATTGTGAATCGCACAAAGCGTTATCCTACGTGCGATTTGAACCCACGACACTTGGCGCAATAGGAAGCGGTGTGGCGACCGCTTAAGCCACTAGGCCAACCGTGCAGTCATGCATGTTACGCTAACTGATTTGAGAAGTTCTTCTCAAATCTGATAATGATGGCGATAAAAATTAAAGTCATACAAAATATGCCTCCTTTTTTAGGGTTCCGTAGCCAAATGGCAAAAAACGGAACCCTTATAGATTCGTCAAGTCTGTCTGTCTGTCTGTCTGTCTGTCCGTCCGTATGTCACAGCCAATTATTTCCGAAACTATAAGAGTTATACTGTTGAAATTTGGTCAGTCGATGTATTCTGTGAACCGCATTAAGATTTTTATATAAAAATAGAAAAAAAACAATACATTTTGGGGGTCCCCATACTTGAAACTGAAACTCAAAAAATATTTTTTTATCAAACCTATACGTGTGGGGTTCAAAAATGATGTTGAGGTTTCTAATATCATTTTTTTCTAAACTGAATAGTTTGCGCGAGAGACACTTCCAAAGTGGAAAAATGTGTGTCCCCCCCCCCTCTAACTTCTAAAATAAGAGAGTGATAAAACTAAAAAAAATATATGTTGTATATTACTATAAAAACTACCAACGAAAATTGGTTTGAACGAGATCTAGTGAGTAGTTTTTTTTTAATACGTCATACATCGTAAATCGCAATTTACCTTTCATTCAATCAATACACTAGTATGAAAACATGGATGAAAGTTACAACGAACTACAAGAACTTTTATATGATGTTACTTGCTGATACGGAACCCTTCATGGGCGAGTCCAACTCGCACTTGGCCGCTTTTTTAAAGATACAACCTATAAACTAGCATAATATTTATATCTCATTTGTCTCATAACTTGTACCAGATTCAGCTGTGTGACATATAGTGTGCGTCGCTGTCTGATTCCCTGATTCATTTCTGCATGTTCATTAATTTTGAAATTAACATGTTCTGGACTTTGTTTGATTTTTCTACTCTTTTCCCTACAGTGCACAGAATATGAGTGTATAATTTATTCTACTAAGTGATTTATGTATGTATATTTTTATGAATTACACTAATTCTTTATTTTGTAATGTAATTCTACAACAGGTCAAATAATTAAAAAAATAATAATAATGATTGTGTTTAAACCTAAAGTAGGAACATGTTGTACCAGGATTTTTCAATTACGAGAATATTTTTATTGTTATTTTAAACATGAATCTCATTAGACTTAAACATAAAATAAATATTTGGACTGCCTTGGTGGCGCAGTGGGAGCGTACTCGACTGTTGTGGTTCTCAGGTTCGATTCCCGGGTCAGACCAAATGCTTGTGTGATTCACAAATATTTTGGAGTTTGGGTATTTTCTATGTTTAATATGTTTGTATTAACAAAAAAAGTACGTTTATGTATTTATATCAGTTGTCTAGTACCCATAATACAAGCTCTGCTTAGTTTGCGAATAGATGGCGTTGTGTGTAAGATGTCCGAAATATTTATTTTAATAATCTTCTACCATCTTGATTTTAACTTACTAACTTCTTTCTTCGTTCTTCCTTCTAACTTACATAGTTTAATTTTTTGTAATCCATTTTCAGTTGAGTTTAAATCATGTTGAAAGTTAATAAATTAAATACATGTCATCATCATCATCATCATCAGCCTATCGCAGTCCACTGCTGGACATAGGCCTCTCCCATTGCACACCACTGTGATCGATTTTGGGCTTCTCGCATCCAGCTCCTGCCAGCCATCTTACATCTTAATACATGTCTATTAGTATAATTTATAATAAGCTATTATAACGAACTAGAATGTATGTAAAATTAGAACTGCATTTTTAATCGGCTAATGACGTAGGTAAAATGGCAAATTACTGTTAGTGTTCCCCAACTGATATTGAAATAATGTTTTAGTCTATTATTGGTTCACTTCAGGATGTGAGTTAAACAATTCCTTTACAATGTAAATTAGTTTCCTGAAAGGTTACGCAACCCTGTTCCATGTGACTGAGCTAAAAATTTAAACTCTCAAATGTTTTTAAAGTGGGTGATGAATTTTAAATTTTTGTGTGAGTTTCTCTTTCGTGTTGTTCAAAGAGTATGGTATCTCTTTTAGGAGTATTTTATTTTTATATTTGCCAAGTGTATAGTAAGACCGATAACAGTTATTGAGAAAATTATTGAAAAAAATAAATCAGAAGTGAGATAATTTATGTTTATTCAATTATCTGTGACTTCCAGCCAACTTTAAATACAATGATAAGTCCTGGATGAGTAATGAATTCGTGATTGAAGCAGTTTACATAAGTTCGATTTTAGACTAATAGAAAAAGGGAATACGCAATTTTTTTTTCTAATTGTTAAAGGGTTTTTGGTGGTTGAAGGGTTGGTGGTATAGTAAGCCAAAACCTCATTTCAAAGGAGAGGCCTATGTCCAGCAGTGGACTGTTAAAGGCTGTTGATGATGATGAAGGGTTTTTGAATACTTTTGTATTCAAAAACCCTTTAATAATTAACTTACGAAACGAAGGAGAAAATATTTATTTATTTATTTATTTATACTTCCTGCAAATACATTGCAAAAGGCGGACTTAATGCCTTGAATGCCTGTGAATAAATATAACACAGTTCTATATGTAGTATAATTTAAAATAAAAAGCTTGTATTTATAACATCATTCTTTGATAAATTTAGAAATAAATATACTTTTTGGACAAAATTTATCCACGAAAATGTAATTTTAGACATATTTTACTTTTGTGAGTCTTTGTTACTCATTTTAAGCACCCACGCTGAATGTTTTGATACAGATTATTTAATTCAAAGGCAGGCTTTACTTGTGCTTATAAAATATATTGTTACATTAAGCTATAAATACGTACTAGAAATCGACTAGCGGTCGAATTTCAACCTTTTTGAATATCTTGTTTATTTCAGGTCAGTTTTGGGTTAAGCTTTTGATTTCAGTCGGCCGGATCGACCGGGGCAGTACTACCCACACACAAAAAAGCGGCCAAGTGCGAGTCGGACTCGCCCATGAAGGGTTCCGTAGCAGCAAGTGACATCATATAAACGTTTTTGTAGTTCGTTGTAACTTTCATCGATGTTTCAATAATACTGTTTCCATTGAAAGAAATGTAAATTGCGGTTTATGATTTATGACGTATTAAAAAAAAACTACTAACTAGATCTCGTTCAAACTAATTTTCGTTGGAAGTTTACATGGTAATCTACATCATATATTTTTTTTAGTTTTATCATTCTCTTATTTTAGAAGTTACATGGGGGGGGGGGACACAAATTACCACTTTGGAAGTGTCTCTCGCGCAAACTATTCAGTTTAGAAAATAATGATGTTAGAAATATCATTTTTGAAGACCTATCCATAGATACACCACACGTATGGTTTTGATGAAAAAAGAAATTTAAGTTTCAGTTCTAAGTATGGGGACCCCCAAAATTTATTGCTTTTTATCTATTTTTGTGTTAAAAATATTAATGCGGTTCACAGAATACATCCACTGACCGAGTTTCAACAGTATAGCTCTTATAGTTTCGGAAAAAAGCGGCTGTGACATACGGACGGACAGACAGACAGACAGACGGACATGACGAATCTATAACGGTTCCGTTTTTTGCCATTTGGCAACCGAACCCTAAAAACCATCCTTATAATGACTGCATTCTTACTGCCGTATTTCATTGGTGAGTGTAAGACCGAGGGTTCAATTATTCTGCATCATTCTCCTCATAATTAATCAAAGGCAGCTCAACACATCGATGCTCTAATTGAAATGAAACCTACTGTTCATTAACAATGTGTAGTTACACCAACTTTTCAGATTGACTGCACGGTTGGCCTAGTGGTTTAAGCGGTCGCCACGCCGCTCCCTACTGCGCCAAGTGTCGTGGGTTCAAATCCCACGTGGGATAACACTTTGTGTGATTTACAACTTGTTGTTCTGAGTCTGGGTGTTCTTTGTGTCCGTATCTTATATGTTTGTATGTCCGTATCTTGTATGTCCCCCGCGATACATGAATTTATATTCCTAATCCTAATATAGAGACTGAAAACTAACCGTTTTAATTACAGCGATAATTTAACATTCACCCTGTCATCTAAACAATATTAAAAATCCATGGAAAATAGTGAAATAATAAGTTAACATAATAATTATCTATTAGATTCTAAGGCCACCTACCATTATGGGTGCCTACGGAACCTTATTCTGACACCCACATGGCCGATTTTATTTATAAAAGATTAAGAATTTAAGTTTTAAGTGACATTTTTTTTATAGTATTTCACCGGGTGATATTACTCAAACAAAGGGTGCCTTGAGACTTCAGTTATAAGTATCCATGGTACAATCTAATTAAAATGTTTAAATGAGCGTTGTTTTATACTAGACAGGCACGTAAGTAAAAAGATATATAAAATTAAGGTGTCCTTACTTAAACTTGTGAGGAGTGTAAGGGGTCCCACTAACATCCTTCGGGACCCAAGCCAACCTCGCCTGCCCGTGGCGCACTCTGCTGAATAACGAAGAAGGCTCTGGCAACCCGCCAACACGCACTGGACCAGCGCGGCGGGGTACGGTCCAAACCCCCTAATGATGATAGACAAAGGAGCACGGCCCCAAGTGCCCGGGGGCTCCAGGTGCAAGACGGACGTTGACGGGCGTCGGTTGAGCACTGGAGTCAGGGGTGCTAAGAATCTCCGGGCGAGATGCTACCGTCAAACGACCTCAGGCAATTGCACAACGGAATACCGACGTGGGTTGTCGCTGGTGACATATAATACGCGCACATTGAGGACAGATGAGAAGATCGTTGAGTTGGAAGAGGAGATGAGCAAGTTGCATTGGGACATAGTGGGTTTATCGGAGGTCCGAAGAGAGGGCGAGGACATGACAACCTTAAAGTCTGGCAACTTGTTCTATCACCGGGAGGGCGACCAACAGTCCCAGGGTGGTGTCGGGTTCCTCGTTCGCAGATCCCTTGTGGGCAGCGTGGTGTGTATCACGAGTGTGTCGAGCAGGGTTGCGTACCTGATACTCAGAGTATCAAAGAGATACTCGTTGAAGGTAATACAGGTTTACGCTCCGACCTCGGCGCGCCCGGACGACGAAGTGGAAGCTATGTATGAGGACATTAGTAGGGCCATACATACTTCCAAAACACACTTCACTGTTGTTATGGGGGATTTTAATGCGAAACTGGGTAGAAGGGGCGATGACGAATTGGGAGTGGGGCAATTTGGATGTGGGCGGAGGAATCCCAGGGGCCAGAGGTTGGCCGACTTTATGGAGAAGGAGGAACTCTTTATGATGAACTCCTTCTTCAAAAAGCCACCCCATAGGAAGTGGACCTGGATGAGTCCCGACGGTTCCACAAGAAATGAGATCGACTTCATCATGTCCACAAAGAGACGAATATTCACTGATGTCTCCGTGATCCACAGGGTGAAAACCGGGAGCGATCACAGAATGGTTAGAGGCACATTGAATATCAATGTCCAACTGGAAAGGTCTCGACTAGTGAAGTCCACGCTCCGACCTACTGCAGCCCAGATACAAAACCCCGAGAGCTTTCAACTCGAGCTCGCAAATCGCTTCTCTGGCCTGGAGGATTGCGTTTCTGTGGACGAGGTCAACAACAGGCTGGTAGAAACTGTTTACAAGGTAGGGAAAACCTTCTCTAGACCCCGCCGGAAAGATAGACCTCAAAAACTATCAGGTCACACCCTCGGCCTTATGGCAGAACGACGCTCATTGGCGCTGCAAACTTCCGAGGACGCTGCAGCATATCGACAGCTCAATAGACGGATCTCTAGGTCCTTGCGGCACGACATCCGTATCTTTAATACTCACCATATTAAAGATACGATAGAGCGAAATAAGGGCTCCAAAGTGTTCGCGAGAGACTTATCTATTGGGCAAAGCCAGCTGACGAAGCTGAAGAAAGAAGATGGCAGTGTAGCGTCTACTAAGCCAGAGGTACTGAGGGAGATCGAAAGGTTCTATGGACAGCTATATACCTCGATTGCTACGCCTGTTGACGATTTGGATAAAGATCCAAGAGCCAAATTAATCCGACACTACACAGAAGACATCCCGGACATCAGCCTGTATGAGATTAGGATGACCCTCAAACAGTTAAAAAACAACAAGGCGGCGGGTGAGGACGGAATCACATCGGAGCTTCTGAAAGCGGGTGGAACACCGGTACTGAAAGTCCTTCAGAGGCTCTTTAATACCGTCCTGTTCGACGGTACTACGCCCGAAGCGTGGAACAGAAGCGTGGTGGTTCTCTTCTTCAAGAAAGGCGATAAAACCTTATTGAAGAACTACAGGCCCATCTCGCTTCTGAGCCATGTTTATAAGCTGTTTTCGAGGGTGATTACAAATCGTCTCGCACGGAGGTTTGATGACTTCCAGCCTCCCGAACAAGCCGGTTTCCGTAAAGGCTATAGTACCATAGACCACATTCATACGCTGCGGCAAATTATACAGAAGACCGAGGAGTATAATTCGCCACTATGCTTAGCGTTCGTGGACTACGAGAAAGCCTTTGATTCGATCGAGACTTGGGCAGTGCTGCAGTCTCTTCAGAGATGCCACATTGACTACCGGTATATCGAAGTGCTGAAGTGTTTGTATAAAAACGCCACCATGGCGGTCCGAGTACAGGACCAGAGCACAGAGGCTATTCCGTTGCGTAGGGGAGTTAGGCAGGGTGATGTTATCTCGCCTAAACTCTTTACAAATGCCCTGGAAGACGCCTTCAAGCTTCTGGATTGGGAAGGATTCGGCATCAATATTAATGGCGAATACATCACTCACCTTCGGTTTGCCGATGACATCGTAGTCATAGCAAAGTCCTTAGAGGAGCTCAGCACGATGCTCGGAGGCCTCAATAGAGTGTCCCAGCGGGTGGGCCTGAGGATGAACATGGATAAGACGAAAGTCATGTCAAATGTCCATGTTTCGCCCACCCCCGTATTACTGGGAGGCTCGGCTCTCGAAGTTGTTGATGACTATGTCTATCTGGGACAAGCGGTCCAACTAGGCAAATCCAACTTCGAGAAAGAGGTCAATCGACGAATCCAACTCGGCTGGGCGGCGTTCGGGAAATTACGCAGTGTCTTCTCGTCCAAAATACCACAGTCCTTAAAGACGAAGGTCTTTAACCAGTGCGTGTTACCAGTGATGACCTACGGTGCCGAGACGTGGTCTCTAACTATGGGCCTCATAAGGAAGCTCGAGGTCACACAGCGAGCTATGGAGCGGGCTATGCTTGGGGTCTCTCTACGGGATCGAATCAGAAATGAGGAGATCCGTAGACGAACTAAAGTTACCGACATAGCAGAGAGAGTCAGCAGGCTGAAGTGGCAGTGGGCAGAACCGATGGCCGATGGGGCAGAAAGGTGCTTGAGTGGAGACCAAGGTGGACGGATGACCTGATTAGGATCGCAGGGACTCGTTGGATGCAGGCCGCTACCGACCGGTCGAAGTGGAAATCAATGGGGGAGGCCTACGTTCAGCAGTGGACTTCTTGCGGCTGATATGATGATGATGATGATACTTAAACTTTACTGTTTTTATTAAAAAAAAAAGAAACATTTATATAAATAACCAAATGGGGAAAGAAACAAAATAACAAATAAAATCATGAAACGAAAAACAAGATACCAAAGTACAACACTATTGGTATTTATTTGTATTTCTCCAGATTATGTCGACATGGATTAGAAAACTCGCTTCTAATCTCAATTGAAGTCCATTTATATCTTGCAATGCAAACGCTAACAGGGTTAGGTATATTTATGACTCTGTAATGTTATCTAAGGCGGCCAAAAAGTACTTTGGCGTCGATCGGTTGTCTTTAAAGATTTTTCAAGTATATATTTAAGCTCGATCCTCGGCTACTGTCATCCAGCTCCTGCCAGCCTTCTTGCGCAAATCATCATCGAACTAAACTAACTGATGATGATTAAGCTTGTCAAAATGACTTTACCCTTGTTGGTTAGAAGTCATGAGTAGAATTCAAGAGTATGGGTCACCATTCTCATTGTGAACGGAGACAATGAAGTATGAGGATTCACAATATGGCCGCTTAGTGCGGTGCTTCTGCAACATAAGGCCTCGCCCTCACCAACGAAATAAAACACCACGAATGATGTCATTTTAGGGTGGTCTTTTATGCGGAGATAGTACCGCCCTGATCGAGTCGTCCTGGTAATGCTGAGATTAGCGTGGCTTAACCTGAAGCTGTTTACCTAAAGGGGTAGATATCCGTGTGGTGACGGATTAAGAATACAGAGTGTCACCACCCCTATTCATCCCGCGGGTGTCGTAAAAGGCGACTAAGGGTTAAACTACTTAATACAACATCGATGCAAAGAGAAGGAAAACTTGAAACCAACCCTATACCAACCCGTCTCGCCAGCGTGGTATAGTAGACCAAACCTTCTTTCTAAGGAGAGGCCTATGTCCAACAGTGGACTGTTAAAGGCTGTTGATCATGATGATGTGAAGATCATGACAAAAATAAATAAGCACTAAATCTAAAACAATAAACATATCTATATTCTCTTTATTATTTGAAGCTGATCACAGAGACAGATACGTTGCCTCAGTGCCAGATTTAATCAGCAATGTTAACTTAATCTCTTGTGATTAGTTTACTAAACACTGAAAATTGATTGAACTAATAACGGGGGACGTATCAACTAGTACTATTTAATAGTGAGTAAATGGTAACACCAATTGTCACGTGCAGCTCGAGAAAGGCAAATATGCTCCTACCCTATGAGTGCTCCATAAAAATTTCCCAAAGCATGGCTCTTCCCTATATTTACCGAACCCAATAACTTCACCGTAAATACAAATCCCATAGAGTACCATTATAGAAGATAGCTATAGGTTTCCCCTCTGACAAAATAAGCCCAAATAAACCTATGCATACACCTGGTATGACACAGAATCTTTATAAGTGTGTGAAATTAAATTGTCAATGGTTTATTTTGATTGCTATGTGTGAGTTCCTATGTAAAGTTCGAGTTGTAGTACTGACTGTTTTTGTGAGCCTAAAATGTGATATTCAAGCTTTCGACCAGGCTGTGTAGCATAATTTTAGCAGCTAGGATATGACATCGGGAGAAGACGATATGGCTACTCCTCTTCGCTCCAATCCATCAGCCTGTGTGTTTTATTACAAACCCCTGCAACCACTAGTCATAATTATTACATCTTCTTACTCGCTTTTTATTAGCTTTACTTGTATGTTTGTAACCGACTCTTTTGAGTGGGATTTTGACCCACTTTAAAAGGCCAGATTTCGTTCAAACTTTGTAGATTTATCGAAGACCGATGACCATATACTAATTTGAAAAAAAATGTTTAAACAAATTAGTCTTTTTTAGTCTCTTTTCTAAAAAGAATCGTTTAAAAAAAAAACAATCACGCTTTTAAACTAAAAAGTAGAAAAATATTTTAATGTAAAAAGCGTGGGGCGACGTTATTGAAATAGTTTCAGAAAGTACCCAGTTTAAAAGCGTGTCTGTTTAGTTTTTTAAAACTACTTTTTTATTAAACACAAGAATTTCTCAAAACGTAAAGATTAGTCTCATTATTACAGTTCACAACGAAGAAGTTGAAGCCAAGTCAGCAGTACAAAGGAATAATCCTTCAGGGCAGCACACATACGATTATACAAACAAACATCACACTCTCACATATGTAACACCAATACATATACGACAATAGAACTCCACACACTGAAATTCTTTCAATTTCGATTCAATTTAGATTTCTTGCAGAGGCGTCTACAGGTTGTTCTATTTGCAAATGTATGAAATAAAAGTTTAAAGGGAAACACGGATATTTTAAAAATTGGGTCTTTCTTTTGTCTGAAAGTGTGCTTAGAAATAATTTTATCATGAGTTTTTTTAACACTTTTCTTAAATCCTTACCACACATAGATATTATTCCCAAATAACGACCTATAAACGTTCAATTACTTTTCTTCAAAACTCTGTGCTACCACAATGTATATATACCGCAAATCTCTGATTGTAATGAGACTGCGGTAGCTCAAATCTCTGACTTGGAAGTCACCGCTTCAGATTGGAGGAAATACGCACTAGAACGAAGCGGTTTGGTTCTTCCTTGCTATGATCCTGGGTCCTTTAAGCGGGGCGTGAAAAAGCATCTCACTAAGCCGCCGTAGTGTGGGCCGCCATGCTTTACTGACTGCATTCGCAGCAATGATGTGTGGTTTCTCCCACTCTTGGATTCTGCTCATGCTTTCCATCAGGCGGGGTGGAGTCACTTTGGTAGGCTACATAAAAAAAAAGAAAAAAAAACTAAAGACAACTTATGAACACAAAACATAAAAGTGAATAAATATATTGATTGTCTTTTAATTCTGAATTATTAATTTAATGGTTTATTATAATAATATAATTAAATAACATCCTGTATGTCACCTG
Source organism: Phragmatobia fuliginosa (assembly GCA_932526445.1). Classification (NCBI taxonomy): domain Eukaryota; kingdom Metazoa; phylum Arthropoda; class Insecta; order Lepidoptera; family Erebidae; genus Phragmatobia; species Phragmatobia fuliginosa. Next base: position 3,338,312 of record OW052058.1, on the reverse strand, counting down.
TCGCCTGAGATAAGTCGGGTGTTCAGCCGTCGAAGGTGTCGAATACTTGAACGAATGAAATGATCTAAAGACGTTATTTATCAACCGTGTCTACAGTTTTTAAGTAAATTAAGCCTTAGTCATCCAAAATAGAGTTGAAAATTCGCTGATGAATAAATATTCCTCAATTTAAACTGAAAGTGTTAATTTTGAGAGCTTTAAACTTAAAAGATTGTTTGCTGAGAAATTTTGCTCGAAGACAAAGTTGTTAAATAATTGACGTACGCGATTTGGGAATTTGAAAATGTTTGCTAAGGTGTATACTATAGTATATATTCTTCTTTTCTTTAGCCTTTAAACATCCATTTTTGGGTATAGGCGTCTTCACTATACCAAGCAGTGCGAATGAAGAAGGTAAGGAGGTATTAATCAAATGAAGGTATTATGATTTCATTTTTGTACAGTGTATTATAGTGCTTGTGATTTGAGATATAGAGTGCAAAACGGCAGACAGGTGATTATAGATGACTGTACTCTAAAAACACAAGCTCTTTGTCAGCCTTTGAATGCCTCTCACCTTCAGAATTAAAACGTTTACCCTAGCGGTTTGAGATGTCTCAACTTATCATTAATATATTTCTATGAATAAAATATATACGTACTTAAGTTTGAAATGTGAGTTTTTAATTTTTACAATACATGTTCATTGATGACATGATCTGAAAAAGGATTTCAGTTAATATAGTGTGATTTCAAAGCCCCCGATGGACTCTGCGCCTAACAAGACTATATCCTCGGAACATTAGAAGCAGCCTACAATGAAAATATCATTTTAATAAATAGTAATACTTTAAAATCCGCTTAATATACTCATATCCTTGCAAAACACGCAACACGGAATTCACGCAACAGCGAACGTGTTTAAGCAAGATTAGTACGATAATTTGTTGGATGTAGAGATTACTTAAGTTAAACTAACTTAAGATTTGCTTGATCATGTCTGACTTAAATACGCTCAGTTTGAAAACGACCAAGTTTTATGTAATGTGTAATATGTTTATAAATCTTGTTAGTTCAGGAACTTGGATTACATGATCACATTTTCTTTCATAAGCTACTTTTAAATTATGTTAATATTTATTCTACAGATGAATGATATTAACGAAGTATTATTATTCCTACACCATATCATCATCATAATCATCGACAGCCTTTAACAGTCCACTGTTGGACATAGGCCTTTCCTTTGAAAGGAGGTTTTGGCCTACTATACCACGGTGGCCAGACGGGTTTGTTTCAAGTTTTATTTCTCTTGGCAGTGAAGCCAGCTGCATATTTTGTTCCTTTAGTCGCCTCTTACGACACCCATGGAATAAATAGGGGTGGTGACACTTTTATTCTTAATCCGTCACTGCACGGACTACACCTTCACCATAATTATTCTGTAATTTTGCTCAATGATTTAGAATTAATCTACAGTCGAGGAATGCACTATTCACTGTAACCTACCTTGTATGCATTCTATTTATTAGATGCATATTATAGATATATATTATATACATCGATAAGCCAGGAATCTTATTATTGTTAATCATGATGTATTTTGATCGCCTTATTTGATAGCACATGCACTATTTTATTAGGAAATATAGTTTATTTTAATTAGATCACATCAGATAGTTTTGGACCCATAAGTGATCAGAAATAAAAAAATAAGCATACTATGTTATTTCACTTTCTATAATAAACACTTTACCGTACCTTCAACTACTGCATGAAGATTAAAAAAAGTGGCTGTGACATACGGACGGACAGACAGACAGACAGACAGACATGACGAATCTATAAGGGTTCCGTTTTTTGCCATTTGGCAACGGAACCCTAAAAATATATTTTAACCCATAAAGAATTTTTCAAATCTGACTCCAAAGAAATTTATTTTAGAAACCGGTGATAAAACAAAAATTTTATGTTAATTTAATATATACTAAAGTTAAGCACAAGTGCTACAGGATCTATCAGATAGATTTGGTTTCTATGTGGTTGACGAAAGAGACATGTCTAAAGCATAAGAATGTATAAAATGTTTAAAAATAATTATAAGGAAACTGCCATAGTTTTTTTGAGCCTAACCTCAATCGGTTTTGATTTATTTCATTCAATTGCGGTGCGATATTTGTATTTCTGTGGCTAGTTTACTACAGCTTCTTAGAATAAACTAATATGGCTTTGAGCTTCAATCCATTTAGAGTGTGAGAATTCACATGTTTGACGAGGGTCCTGACGATTCTCGATAAGCATAGCAAGACCGGCTTCACAGTTAATTGACCACCGGAGCGTTTGGTAACGTAGAGATTATCTTAATAATGTAACTAAAATGTCATATTTTAGAAATGCTAATATTGTATTAAATAATACATTACTTTATCTAGAATGTAACATACATAAACACACACCAGGCACACACCCAACATACATACAATACACACAAACTCTCTCTCTTTTTTCTCTTTTAAAAAGACAACTCCCGCATTAGGAATATACATTCCTGTGTCGCGGGGGACTTTACAAACATAAATGAAACGGACACAAAGAACACCCAGACTCAGAACAACAAATTGTGAATCACAAAAAGTGTTGTCCTATGTGGGATTTGAACCCACAACACTTGGCGTAGTAGGAAGCGGCGTGGCAACCGCTTAAGCCACTAGGCCAACCGTGCAGTCAACTAAGAGCACATTTCTATTTAGACACATACACCAACTATATGTTTAATGTAGACTGGGTTTAATGTTACACATTTTATAATAGTAAAGCTTGTATTAACGCATGACCAGTTGGCGCTATTTCGAATAAATAAAGGATCCGCCTAGTTTCGACACACAGTTATTTAGCCATTCAGAGATGCAACTTGTATTTTTTTATGAAAGGATATCATAAATAAATAAATTGTGTATTAAATTTACAAACAAACTTTTAGAAGGTTCAGTTTCTATAACACTTTATAAGGAAAATAAAGTGGTTATTACAGGTTGTGGTATTAATTGTCATATATTTTCTAGTTCTGGCTGTTTGGATTTAGATCGTTATAATGTCGCAATAATATTATCCCTGCCGCTTTTTTCCGTCATCGTCCCACGCGACAGCATTTCCATTCCCCATCACTTTGATGGTTGGCAGTACACAACAGTGCGTTTTTCCCGAAATGTCCTGCCTCGCACATCTAGATTGTGGAATGAACTGTCGCCTGCGGTGTTTCCGGACCGATACGACCTTCAAACCTTCAAAAAAAGAGCGTACTCCCTTCTTAAAGGCCGGCAACGCACCTGTGACTCCTCTGGTGTTTCGGGTGTCCATGGGCGGCGGCAATCAACTACCATCAAGTGATCCGTCTGCTCATTTGCCCCCTATAAAAAAAATAAAAAATAAAAAAATAAATCATAATTTTTAAATTTACTGTATATCAGATAGTAGAGCCAGATTGATTGACCGGGGCATTACCACCCCCACAGAGAAGACCAACCTAAGAATGACAGCATTCATACTGTCGTATTTCGAGAGTGAGAGGCCCAATCATTCGAAAAAGCATTTACTACAATTTTTCACTAATTGAAGAACACCTGAAGTGCAAAAGTTTTTTCAAATAATGACAACACTTTTATCCGCATAGCGGCGATGTGGTCACGTTGTATCTGACTTAGTATCCGCTTTAATTTCCGAACGACATTTAACACGATTTCGTGCAGTAACGACTTGTAATACAACGGTATCGATAATAAACGATACTAGTTGATACCTTATTTATTTAGTGAACGATAATCACTTTATTTGTAAAGTTATTTAGTCTAGTAGATAGCGTATGCGATTGCGAATCAAGAGGTGCCAAAAGTATTTTTAGGTTTTGCTTAGGTTTTTCTGTATTCCGGCAAAAGCTGATAAGTAACCACTTATGCTGTTTACGATATTCAGAGATATTATCATAAATATTTGAGTAATTCAAATATGAACTATAGACACAGATTTTGCAGTCTAGTTGGTATTAGATGGTATTCAAGATTTCTACATATATCTAATAAGCTTTTATGTAGTAACCCATGTAACCTGATAAAATAACACTATTGTTTTTAGTTCAAAAATACCTTATCTCTTTATTTTATAATATTTGTTACTGCTACAAACCTAAAAGATTTAGAAATTTCCATTTCAATTTGAAGAGAAAAAAATATATTTATTCTTTTCTCTTCTCCTCTGTGGTGTATAAAATAGAAAAGAAATGAATTCAAAAACAGATAAATATTGTAGTTATATACACATACGTATACACAGGCATACGTCCAGCAGTGCACTAAACAGGCTGACAATAATGATACATTACATTCGGAGATGGTGAAATATAAAACTACCCACAGGCTACTTCTAAGTAATAAAATATTGTTATATATGTAGTTTAAATTATAAAAAATATATATAAGTGCGCCATTCAATCCCTAGTAAGCCTAAAAATACAACGACTGAGAATAAACACTATTTGGCAGCAGTTTATTAAATTAAAGACTACCGGTCATCAAAGACTACTAAAATTTAAATAAACAAAGCTAGTACATAATAATTCACAACCATTAGCAATCAGTAGGTAATGCAAGCCTCATTATCATAACGGTGCTCGCTACATACACTTTGCACAAAACGTTCACAATTTGTCGGGGGCCACGCTCGCGTGCGCCAAGCCTTGCCTGTCAAAATCTGCATTATTCCAGTATTACAATAATTAATTTTCTACTTAGTCTGTAATAATTTCAGGTAGAACATTGCGGTGTAATTAATATAATGTTACAAATAATACATTTTCTTTTGAGCCTTTGTTAGGGTTGTACGTAATTTAAATTTGAACTGTGTTAATTCAAAGGTAACGATAAGACCGTTAGTGTATGTATTTGATAAATTAGACTTAGAAAAGGTTGTTTTTAGGTTTATATTTGTATGTGTTGGTCTGTTGTAGACAGATAGAACGCTCTAGTTAGCTAGTCTATGTGCAAGTGCATTAGCGATGCAGTTACTGGAGTTGAGATAGCAAACATTTTAGTTACGCGTTAGTGATGAGCTCGGCTTGTCAACTAACGTTCTCACGAGGGAATGCAATCATTTGAGTACCATAATTATATTTGATGCAGCTGGTTATGTACTCTAATTTAAATCTAACCAATAATGGCTAGTTTAAATGACCAACATGATAATATTATATAGCTATTATATATACAAAATTAACAATTATTTGAAATTGTTATTTTGTGTACATACATTGGACTTGTATGCAACATACCATGTGCTGTTCGATATAGCGCACAAGGATGACAATAAGTTTTCCCTAATATATTCCTATTCCAAACTTTTTTGTTTATAAATAGTTTATACCACGCTGACTTTAGCATGAATGGGCCGGCTCGACCAGAGCGTTACTACCATCATACAGAAGACCATCCTAAGAATGACCGAATTCTTGTTGTCTTATTTCGTTGGTCAGTGTGTGACCGGAGTACTGTACTAACAATGAGGATGGTGACCCCCACTTTTAGATTGTCCTATACTTTCCATCAGGCAGAGTAGAGTCACTTTGGTAAGCTAAAATATGAAAAAAAAAACGTCCTTATTAAAACATCTTTAGAGTTGTGGGAAAAAAAATACTATAATTTAGAAAAGACACTGTCAACCCTAATAGATTAATTCAAAAAGGAACGTAGACCAGATTAAAATAAAATTTATTAACTGACCAAACTTTTAGGGGCTTCTTTTATTTAAAAAAACTTAAGGCTCTGCCTGTCAGGCCCTAAAATTTACTCGGGGTAAGAAAGCTGTATAATAATCTTGTTAAATATTCTACTTTACGCCTCAAGATGACCTTGAACTCGCTTCCAATCACAATATGGCTAGAATAGAACGAGAATAAGGTAAATGAATCTTTTACCGATAGGTATAAATATGTCTTTTATTGTTTTTATAATCTACTAAGAATAAATACATCATAATTGAACCCATAAAAATTATAAATTCGAAAGAAACTCTATTTATCTATCTTGTCTGTGATGCTAAACACTGAACAGATTTTAATTAGAGCTACTTTGGTTTTTGATGATCACATGATAAATTGTAAAAAACTGTATTCTTTTTTTCTATTAATCTAGATTAGTTTAGAAATTCGACTAACGAATCCTTGCATACAAACGATTTTGTCGATTTTAAAACTATCTTCCTTTATAATGCTCTCAAAAGCAAATCGAATGCCATCTTGATTTCTCTTCTTAATTTTTTGCTGTTATTCTTAATTTTATAATAACAATTGTTTTATAAACTACCTAGAGTTATCGAGTTCAAAACAATTCATTCAAATTTAAAGACTCATTTGCGTGACAACCCTTACCCCTGTATAACATAGGGCACGCAACTATAACATTCATCATAATATTTCGCTCCTATTCACGAATCCTATACTTATGCGTATCTGCATTTTTCGTTTCACGTGATTTATTATAGGCTCTCATTGAGGTAAACAAAACATTTCAATATCCCTATTTAGGTCTTGTTTTGTTTGTACTTAAGTTAACCAAATTTCGGGAGAAAGTCTAGGTTTTTTAGTTCGTGTGATACAGAATGTTTACCATAACTGTTTGGGTTTTTTTTCGGGGAATATAATAATAATAGGAGGAAACTTAAGGCAAGGAAGGCTTAGAAAGTGAAGAAGCGAAGATAGTATTATTAATTATAGTGAATATGAGGTTGACCCCTTTAACACATACAGGCATAATTGTGTCTTTATAAAAGTTCTTAGAAATCCTTTGTATTATAACAATACTTTTTTGATGCACAACGTTTACAATATTTTTTCTCTTCTATATAACATTATATTCAACCCACGTTACCTTAAATCTCGGTTTAATTTCCTACATGACACACATCCAAAACCGTAAATTTTACTTATCTATTTTTATGTATTTACTGAATCATCCACACTAAATGTTGTCATTACTTTATATTATGTATTTATACTACTTTAACTCCTTTCTCCTATCACTTTTATAATACACCAGGCACTACCCTATACTTTTCTTCAAATGCTTTTCATCCACGGCTACCTGTAAGAGGTTGCCTCTGAGTGATAAGAACGTCACTTGTACTTCTTTAGTGTTTAGTAAGACTTATAATTAATCTGGTTTGTAATAAAGAGAATAATTATTAATGTTATTATTAAGTAATTGGAAAGATAGCATTTCCAAGACTTTAGACTAAAAATAGTGGGCTATGAGGGGTCGTCTCCGCGGGCAAGAGAATCGCGGCGATATTATCGTTGTGCTATTTACTTCTACACAATCAGCGATTCCGCCACGAGTCGCTGTGATACACTTAAGGAATCATGGTTTGTTGTTAGAGTTAAATCGACGAATCGTGTATCCGACGCGGTTCTCTCGCTCATGGAGACGGCCTTTAAAAGTCTAGTGACATAGACCTTCATTTTCGAAAAAATATATTTCTATACATCTTCCTAGCCTTATTCCCAATATTATTTGGGTTGCCTACTAGTTCAACCGGTTTTACCTGAATGTCAGTTTTTCCACGGAGCGACTGGCATCGGACCCCCGCAACCCCCGCTAAGGGTGAACTGAAATTCGAAGGCTGAAAGTTGTAAGTAAATTTGAATGTACTGACTTCCCAATAACGATTGCCATAGATGTTCATAACAACCGGGACCGAAGGCTTTACGTGCTCTCCTAGGCACGGGCATGTATCACCACCAAACTTCCAAACTCCGGAGTTTGCTGCTATGTATTAGGAATTTCCTAAGAATAACCCAATATCACTTTTTGGCCCGACCCGAGTTTCTTTTAGACATGAGTTTCTTTTTATACATCGATACTGAAAGAAACTCATGTGTATGTAAGCTACGTCCATATAAAACCTTATTAAAACAACGTCACAACCACTGATTCGTTGAACACAATACGTAATGTACATTCAATCAATTTCAATAATTATTCGATTGATTGAACAACTGGATCAAAATATCAGAAACGATTCATTATTAAGCCGTAGATATTGGATTTTTGTAGGCTGTGATTAAACAATTATCTGGGGATTATGAAGAATAAGGGTGACCAGAAAATTTGTCTTTATAAAAAAGAAATTTGTTATTCTAACGACCTAAATTATCACAGCGACTGTTCGGCTGAATAGGAATTGATTGGATTCTGTAATGATCTCAATATTATTTAGAGTATTTGAAACTTATATATGGATGCTATTATATATTTTTTTACTTATTCTTGATTATGTATATGGTCCACATAATGAAAGGTGTAATACCAGAAAATTAATTATTGTAAATATGGTTTTCTACTATCGTTTCGAAAGATTTTCCCAAATAAATGAACTCTAAATAAATTTCTAAATTCAACACGGACCGACAAACAAATAGAATTATTTTTAAATTAATAATGTAAGTAGTATGGATGTTCAAAATACTAAAAGAGTTTAGCGGAGAATATATGGGTATAGAAAAATAGATGGGTTAAAACCCATCTATTTCTCTATAAAGGAAACCGAGAGAAATACATGCATATGCATCTACATGGAAACATTTCTGGCTTGATGAATGACGATTGATTATGATAGGTTTGTTCTATTTCATTGAGTTATCGGACTTTCTATACTAAGTACTTATTACACTTGACTGAATATAGTCAACTTATTTGAGTCGTTACTGAATTTAGTCAAGTATATTAGTATTAATACAATTAGTAAGCCAGCCACCTAAATTCAGAAGCTAGTGTGGTATCCGACTGGCTGAATCATTTAGAAGCCTGATTAGAAACGTATTTAGGAAGATGAAGGTGCATTGAGTAACTGACTTCAGTCGCTACGTAACTATAGAGTGAAGACGTATACTTATGTTTTACAGTTACAGTCCCGAATCGAATCTATTACTTTACCTATGAAATGACAAAAGAAAAAGAAGTTATGCTCAATATTTTAGAGTTGTATAAAGATATCCCCTATCTTTGGGGGAAAATTAAACAATCCTTGAATAAAAATGTACGACTGACTTTGGTTTTCAAGTTCTACTAAGCTTATAAAAAATATTGACGAATCGGCTACAGTATACACATTGAAAAAAAACGAAAATTTGAAAACAAATTCAAAACGTAAGATTTCGTCGCGTTTAAAATGATAATTGATTCAGTAACTAAATAAGGAAAGTGTAATCAGAAGCTTCTAATTTGTGTTTAAAGTTGCTTCAGAATTTAGAAGACTAAATTTAAGTGTAATAAGCACTTCACACAGCTATTCATATAAATAGTGAACCTAATTTTATTTTAATTATTCTTTTATTTATATGTAAATACTAAAGACAAAATTTAGCGACAATCATTCAATGGGTTCTGAACGTATACAGTTTTGTAAGTTCTATGGTGACAAGAACTAAGCTAAAAAAGGCTAAAAAATAGAATAAAAATATTTACTTAAAAATATTTGAATTATACGTACAACTGTTTGTCGTTCAAACAAAGGTTAAATTCTCACAAAACTCATAATAAATAGGACAATTAGTAAACCCAATCGATGTTTGATGGACGATTCAAAAGTCCAAATTAACACATAAATTAATTGTACGCATGAGAATTATCGCAATTATGTAATGGATGTTAAATGCATTTGAATTCCCTGATATTTAGACCAAGCTGCACGAGCTGTGGTTACAGGTTGACTAAGTTATAATAATGGAATTCAATTTAATATTGGGAGTGCAATGTTCAGTCTCGTATGGGTCGGATCAATTCGGGTGATATCACAGAAGCTTAGAAAGGTGGTGTTAAGAAATTTGATAGTTGTTGTACTGAAACTAGAGAGGCAATGGAGGTCCTCCTCTCAAGGGGTTACTCTAAACGTATTACACGTGTCTTTTGGGCTTTGAGTTACAGGTATTCATTGGTCTACCATCACATCAAGTAAATCGTCGGCTTGATCACACCTGTGTTAAAGAGAAACGATAAATTTTATTAAAATATATAGAAGTATTTTAAACCAAAGTAGCAAGGTCACCAGTCATATACATTTGACTGCCTTGTTAGTCTAGTGGTTAGCGTATGCGGCTGCTGATCAAGAGTTCTCGGGTTCGATTCCTGGGTCATAATGTTTGTGTGATTCACAAATATTTGTTTTGGAGTCTGGGTGTTTTCTATGTTTAATATGCATGTATTTACAAAAAAAAAAAAGTATTTATATCAGTTATTTTGTATCTATAGCATAAGCTCTGCTTAGTTTGGTACTAGATGACGTTGTGTGTAAGATGTCCTAAATATTTATTTATTTATTTTATTTTATTTATATTGTACATAAAATTATCACCAACGCGAACGTCTAATAGAAGAATTCACATGATCCCTTACCTGGATGCCATTTTCAGATCAAAGCGAACATTTATTTGAGCGTTTATTTTCTAAAGGTACTGTCTAACTTCAAAGAGATTTATTAAATTTGGGCAATTTTTTAGCCCCGTTTTTTTCCTTGCCCGTTAATAAAATGCTTGTTACGTAAAATTAAATCAAACGATATTACCTTTACTTTCTATATTTATTGTTGCTGCTTGATTTAGAAAATAAATATCAGATAGTTAAAGAGAATAATAATATCATTATTATTATTATTGTTAGGGTTGCTTTATTCTTACTTTTCTCGAGACAGTTTTAGAGTATGTTGTGCTTGAGGTTTCGGGTTGAAATCTGACGTAAACTCACTGTTATAAACACAAACTGTTAAGGTAAGCGTGACGTCATTCTATAAAAAATATGTCATTCTTACGCCTACTCTTATCTTGTTGTAGATTATTCTCCACTGTGTTTTTCTTCTAAAAGCTTCGGTTTTAACCGTAAAGTGACATCTAAAGAATGTTTATGGCCCGTTCCAAGCTCCTAAGGATGGCGTAAAAGCAGTATTAGATACAGTGTAAATAAATTCACTTCGGGCGCAATAAAATAAGCCAGTACGAAGTTGAGCGGAGGAAATAGGAGCAGGTTTAGGGACGTAACATTTTAGATGAAAGATTTTATCGTTTAGGGCTGGACGATTTTTGTTTTAAAGTGTAAATTTGATAAAAGTGGGGACGAGATGAAGGTAACCTTTAATTACATGATGTAATTTGTGGTGAACATAAGAGTGTTTTTGTTTTGTGATACAGAGGAGAAGGATGCGACACTTTCGAAATGAAGATTGGTGGTGACACTAATTCTCATTATTAAGACGTAACACACATAGGTGATAAAATATTAAATGCTTTAAAAATCTAATTACCAGTATGTAATCCGACTAAACCATTATCAGAAAGTGATATGACTGCACTGTTGGTCTAGTGGCTTAAGCGGTCGTCACGCCACTTCCTACTGCGCCAAGTGTCGTGGGTCCAAATTCCACGTGGGACAACCCTTTGTGTGATTTACAATTCGTTGTTCGGAGTCTGGGTGTTCTTTGTGTCCATTTCATGTATGTTTGTAAAGTCCCTCGTGACACAAGATTAGCAGGAGCTGTCTTTATAATAAAAAGATATATACTACTTTTTAAAGTGATCTTAGCTTAGGTCCCGTGAATGTAACTAAGCTGTTGGCTCTACGACGAAACTAGTATGTAAATGCTACTGTGAAAAAATTGAATAAATTATCCATAACTAACCATAAACACATTTCGAAGTATTATTTGATATTTGGAATCTTCGAACCAAAAACTCTTTCTAAGGAAGCCTATGTGCAGGAAGCAAAACGGTATTCATGATGATGATGATCAAAACATTTAAGATGATCGATCAAAGCGAGTGACGTCTGACAAATTATAATATCGAGAATGAAATAATTATCATAGTTCTAATCCCTTATAACTGTGAAAATATGTAAAACGATGATTATGACAAGGCATGCAGTCTATAATATCTAAATATAAAAGCCCGAACTGCGATGTAAACGCCCGAAGTTCTTGTGATATGTTTATTTCAACATTTACCGTATCTCGAGCCGAATCGAAAGCAAAAGTTCAAAATAAACTGCTGTCATAGAAGGGTTCATACTTTCATATATTTATTTAGACCTTCGTGCACTTACAAATGTACATTAGCAGACCTAATGTGGCCATTAGGTTTCATTCTCTATCAGACAGCTTTTGGGGGGGTGTAGAGAGTAAAAATTTACCAGTATGCGTTGGTAAAGTTCAGAATTTAAAAAAATCTTAAGGTTTACCCTAGCCTGAGTTTTTATAGTAACATATATATAAGACATGAATCAATCAGAATAATAACTTATTCTAACAATGCAGAAATTCTTCGGGAATCTACTGAGTTCAATTTAAAGTGCATCTTGTGTATTTGTTGAACCAGCTCACGTCTACAATAGAAGCAAATGTCCTGGGGGCAAATGTAGCAAACGAACTTCTTTAACTTAAATGATCATGGGTTAGTTTTAACTTTTCTGTTACTTTGAACCATTTTTTTTTTCCATCAGCTTATTAATAAAAATGTTAACAAAACTTCGTTATAGGTTTTCTTCAAAATTAATTACATGGTCTGCCATTCTGAGTTTTTAAAAGTTTTCTAGTCAGTCGTGTAGCTCTTAGAGGGGGGTGGAGACTTAGCTTATTCTTCTTCTTCTAGTGCCTCTTCAATCTTGAAGGTTGATTGTCAGCTTCCTGTACTCCTTCCTCTCTGTCATTGGCCAGGCGGAACTCCTCAACGGAAGTGATACCGGTACACTCCCGGGTATTTCGCAGCCACGATTTCTTTTTTCACCCAGCGTGTCTCTTCCCGTCCAACTTTGCCCATCATTATTAATTAAAGCAGCAAATATATTTCGTGCCTGAGCACATGACCGCGGTATTCAATTGTGCGCTTTTTGATGGTATGTATCAATTTTCTAGGCATATGGACACGCTGGAGCATAATCTCGTTACTGACCTTTTGCGTCCAACTAATGCGGGGACTTAGAACTTATGTTGATTGGTTTTTTTTATTATTATTTTTTTATATTTAAGCCTGCCAAAGTAACTCTACCCTGCCTGATGGAAAGCATGAGTAGAATCCAGGAGTAGGGGTCACCATGCTTATTGTGAGGGTAGGCAATGTAGCATGGTGACCCCTACTATGGCAGCCTGGTTAGATTATTCTGCATCATTCTCCCGGCCTTCGAAGGGCGGGAGAATGATGCAGAATGATTGGGCCTCCGGTCTCACACTCACCAACGAAATACGACAGCAAGAATGCTGTCATTATTAGGATGGTCTTCTGTGTGAGGGTAGTACTGGCCGGGTCGAGCCAGCCCATTCGTGCTGAAATCAGCGTGGAATAGGTTTGTACAAAACGTGGAATATGAATATGAAACCACATTGCATTGAGCCAAGACGCTCCGATCCAGCGACCAATATCTACAAGAGCAGAAAACAATTATAGACACGCCAGCGCTATATTCGGTTCCTGTCACAAAAATATTTGCGTATCCAGATTTAGTTTGCAACTATTGCTAATGTAAACTGATTCTAATGTATAAAAAGTTATCTGCCAATGAAAAGCTACAAGATTTACCGGCTATTTAGTTTGTCAGAATTTTTCGTAAATAAAGAGCGAATCTTTCTTTGCGTTTCTTTTGAAGGTATGCAGGTTATTTGTGGCTATTACTGTAGGTCCTCTGGGTCTCTTTAATAATATTAGTTAAGGCATGTACCAATATTTTGTTATTAGACCCCAAAGAAAATATATGCTTCGGAGTTTGGGTGTTTTCTTTGTATCATATGTATGTATTGCCAAAAAAAAAAGTGTGTTTATAAAAATCTAATCTGGTATATCCATATAAATTTAAATAAATCTGTCCATCTATATAATTCAAAGACAACGCTCTGGGGTGTGGTTCAAACATAACACAGACCTAAGTCAACATACATGTATGCAATCCGTCTTACGATCCCCCAACATACCCACACAAAGACACTGTTACTATTGTGGGTTACATATTGTAATAATAATTAGGCAAGCCTTTTCTTCGGAAACAATCTTACACACACAGAGTTCGGCATTTGGTAAATATAGTTTTAGCTTCATTAGGTTTCATTTTATTTCACTGCCTCAGTGGCGCAGTGGTAGAATATGCGACTGTTGTGCTTGAGGTCTCGTGTTCAATTCCCGGGTCGGACCAAATGCTTGTGTGATCCGCAAATATTTGTTTCGGAGTTTGGGTGTTTTCTATGTATCATATGTATGCATTAAAAAAAAAGTCATGTGGCACTCGGGGACTGCCGCGGTAAAGCTTCATTTATTTTTTATTTATGCAGTATTTTTTTTTCTTTGATTATATTCAAGTTTACAAAACAATATACACTGTCTTTTTACCAACATACGTTCTAACAATATTATTGCCCAATAATATAATCTGTTAACTTCCTATTAATCCTATTATGTCTATCCTATCCTGTTAGGTCCTATTAACCAATTATATATTTTGTTATTAGTTTTTTTACAATAGGTTAATAGAAAAGCAATGAAGAGGAATCTGAATCTAGAATGACTGTGTTGTCAAGGCAACGGATAACGGCCGGTGGCGGCAGCACGCATGCGCTAATCTGCCTATAGAGCACAGAGCCGCCACATCCTTGTCGCTCTGCAGTTACAATCATATTCTCTATCCTTTTTTAGGGTGTTAGATTTTTCACCAATTTACCACTCTTGGATTCTACTTATGCTTTCCATCATGCAGAGTAGAAACTCTTTAGAAGGCTCGTATACAAACAAAATAGTTTCATTGACGTAACAAAATGCAAATCTATCGCATTCAGTTGCTTTATGCATATTAAACGAAGAAGTTCTATACAAAAAATAAATAACAAAAAAAGCCGTGGATATGATAAAATTAGGGATACAGATATCAAACATATTTCCTAACAAATGACTAGTGCTCACTCATTTAAAGAAGAGAAGACTTATCACATATCATCATCATCATCATCTGCCTATCGCAGTCCACTGCTGGACATAGGTCTCTCCCATTCATCACCAATCTGATAGATTTTGTGCTTCTCGCATCCAACTCCTGCCAACAATCTTACGCAGGTCGTCACTCCACTCGCCTGTGGGCGTTCTACACTACGTTTACCGAAATGCGGTCTCCACTCCAGAACTCTTCTGACCCATCATCAGGTCATCAGTTCTGCGTCTAATATGGTCAGCCCACTGCCACTTCAGCTTGCTAATCCAGTGGGCTATGTCGATGACCTGTAAACATATAAATATGATAAACAGATAAATAGGGAAATTAAGAAAAAAACTTAACCGAATCAAAATATAAACTTAGAAAGATTAAATAAGTAAAATTAGGTATTGCTTAAATCTTCTAAATAGTCTAACCGAATTAGATCGCGCTAAAAAATCATTCAAACGTCATAACTTTCCTATATTTCAAATTTTAATTTCGTATTTGAGAAAATGCAGACTGCAATAAAAATCGGAATAAAAATGTAAGTAGAATATTCTGAATTGAAAAATTATATGACTATTTTTCAATTCAGAATATTCTACTTACATTTGGAAATTATTTAAATCTTAAATTTTCGTACACATTGACATTACGCTCGACATTCAAGTTAAATTTATAATTAATTACTGCTATGCCAGAGCTTCATACTTCAACTCAGTATAAATGTTAAACACGAATACATTAATTATTGACATATATTTCTGCACACATATACATAAATGTACATTACATACTACATATTATATTCATTTCACTTCGTCGTCGTCAATAGACATTAAGTGATGGATGTAACGTCAAAAATAATCTGCTAGTTTGCGCAATTTTAGCAGATAACTTTTACACTACGCGCACACTAGGCGACACGCGACAACAACAGCTCGACGACTTGACGCGACGACAGGCTGCGGCGGACAAATTTCTTATAATTTGCTCTAAGCTCCGCACACTAGGCGTCAGAGACGCCCGAAGAAACAACGACGCCGCGTCTTGTTACGGTGACAAGACGCGGCGACAAGTCGCCCAGTTTGCAATGGCCGTTAGGGTCACAAATACGACACCTTTGTATTTTCATCATTTCTGTACGCTTATCTACATATCATATTTCACAGTTTTAGAACTAGAAATCTATAATTTTGAATGAAGATAATCCAAAAATAAATAAATGTAAAATGTATATCAGTAATTTTATTACATTCTACCACACCCTAATGTCGAAAGTCATTGGATAGGTCTATTAGAAAATAAAAGTTTGTGAAGATGATATTTTGATTGCAATTCATATTTGTAAGAAGCCCTTAAGCACTAGTTTTATATTTCGTTTTGTTTAGTTTACTTGCCTCCTAACCTAGTCAAACGATGCAGAAAAAATAACCATAGTAATATCATTGGATATATATTCGGAGTCTTAATAATAGTCAACCAACTAACTGAATAAATAAGGAAGTGTTCTTACTACGACACCCTTATATTGGGCGAGACTCGACTGTACTCGGCCTTTTTTAGTTGGGTAAAAAAAGGAAAACAACGGAAGAAATCATCCGATATCGCAACTATTTTTAAATTCAGAAAAGAGTTTGTAGATTTTCGATCAAAGTTTTATAGTTCCAAAGAGGTGAAGTAAAAGTATTGGCCGAAATAGTTCAGCGAACTTGATTAGAAAAAAACAAAATATATTCCATTTTAGAACCATTAATGTTCGAGATCTGGAAAGGCTATGTTATTCATTCAAAATTCGAAAGCATTATTTATGGCCAACTAGTTGAAGTGATAAATATATGTCGTTTCATATTAGTAAACCACATTCATACTCTAATAGAAGTCTTATAACTTATAACATTGAAAAATGTATTTAATAACCCTCGAAATAAGTAGACCAATTTTATTGAGAAAATGGAAGAGTCACCCGCATTGATCATTTTCATTTACCAATATTTACCAATAGGTTATGTCATCATCATCATCATCAACAGCCTTTAACAGTCACCTGCTGGACACAGGCCTCTCCTTAGAAAGGAGGTTTTGGCCTACTATACCACGCTGGCCAGACGGGTTGGTATAGGGTTGGTTTCAAGTTTTCTACAACAACACACACACACACAACAACAACAACAACAAGGTTATCTGCAATCTACAAAAAATCTAATTATTATTAATTGATTTTCATGCTAATACTAAGCAGTACTAAAATACTAAGCAGTACTAAAAGAACGCACGCCCACTCAAAGCTGGTAAATTATAACGCTGTGCGAAAATACCGGATACTACCCGCTGGTGGCATTGTTGGACTCGTATCGACCAAAAATCGCACGCCTTCTCACTACCATACAATATAATATATATATAGCACTTTGAGTTGAATCTCTTTCATTCTAATAATTCTCTCAAAAAAATCGAACGACCCTGTAATGAGTCTATCCGTTCATTTTTCATTTTATTCATATAAGTACACTTGAAATGTTATAAAGGTACTTGGTGCCGCAAGCATTTTCTACCAGAACTGAAAATAGTAGATACATGTAAACAAACAGTTCTTTTTAATTTAAGCTAATTACGCCGCCCCCTCGCGGTTGGCCACTACTGCGGACGAACGGGAAACCCGTCCCGCCCATCCGCGGCCACTCTCAGGGCGGCATGAGACGCAGGTATGCGCGCCTCCGCCGCCCGGGGCGCCGGCGGCGGATCGGGTCCGATTGGATAGCATCCTCCCGGGCCTTCTCCGCCACCTCCTTCTGCAAGATTACGTCCTCGCAGAAGGTTGCGACCGCGGTAAAACAACTGTCGCTGGCGGCCATCGATCTTATGACGGCCGGCAGCGAGAGATCCCCTCCGATGACTGCAGTGAGGACCCGGCGCTGCGCCGCCCAAGCGGGGCAGACCGCCAGCGTGTGCTGGGCCGTGTCCTCACTGCAGTCGCAGTGGTGGCAGGCGGGACTCGGTTCCCTCCTAGCGACCGAGTGCAGGTACTTTCCGAAGCAACCGTGCCCGGAAAGTACCTGCGTCAGCCGGAAGGAAAGGATCCCGTGCTGCCGCCCTGCCCACTCCTCGATGACCGGCTGAAGAGCCTCCACGGCGGCGAAGCCAGCGCGTGGGGTCTCCAGCCGGAGCGACCATCTCAGCATGGTGGCTCGGCGAGCGGCTTCGCGCCACTCGCGCACGTCCTCGGGCGGAGGGCGAAATCCGCTCTCCGCCCGGAAGTCAGCCACTCGCCGATAAACTTCGGCGAGCACTTCCGCCTCCAAATCCCACGGGGATGTTCCGGCCAAGGCACACGCCGCCTCTGTGGACACCGTGCGGAAATTTATTGACGACTAGTTCAACCTTCGAGTTTCAGTTTTCCCATAGGGTTGCGGAAGTCTGATGCCAGTCGCTCTGTGCAAAAACTGATATTCAGGTAAAACCGGTTGAACTAGTAGCCGACCTCAAATAATAATGGGAATAAGGCTAGGAAGAACAACAAAATCTAACAGACGATTTTTATTCAAGAGTGTTAGAAGATGATGTGAGACTTTAGTCTATTATTTATTAACTTACTTATTACATTAGACACACAAAAAATTAACAACCATAAATATTCAAAAATATTTGAAATAGACCACTTACGGTTAGCCTAGTGGTTCAAGCGGTCGCTATGCCGCTTCCTACTGTGTCAAGTGTGGTTGGTTCAAATCCCACGTTATACAGTACTTTGTGTGATCCAGAAATTGTTGTCCTGAGTCTGGCTGTTCTTTGTGTCCGTTTTATGTATGTTTGTAAAGACACACTCGACACAGGATGTATATTCCTAGTGGTCGTTTAAAAAAAATCGTTTAACCAGATCAAAATACCGTTGGTTAGGGCTCCAAAGTAAGAAAGCTTGTCACTATATGGGCCGTGTGATGACTACCTTCTTCACTCAGCTTATCGTGAACTTCTTAAGAGTATACGTTCAGGCAATACTCACTCAGATGGTTCCTTTTCCCATGTGTGCCCAAGGTCTAGAAATGTATATTATTAACCGACTAAAAAAAGAGTTTAATTTGGTTTTCCGAACCTAACTTTTGCACTGTAGTCATTTTTCGGGTTATTATATAACCAATTGTACTCACAAGTAATATTACTATCCATTGGTCTATACTAAGTTCGTGTAGTTCTTTTTAATGGTTCTATCTATATAGAACCATTAAAATTGTATAGAAATCTGTTAACAAAGATCGGAGACGGATAACAAAACTTTTTAAAATAATTGACAACAGCTCACTGTCGCATGAATATGCATTGTTTATTCAATCACATGGTATTGTTTTAAAAGTCGGCTCAACTTTTTACCAAAAGCGATTATTATGGGTTTACTAAATTGTGTGTATACCTACTGACCGTATAAACTCTTAAAAATTGACTCATAATTATATGTTTATGCTGCTCAGTATTTTGTATTCTGACCTCCAATTTCATGTTTCACTTAAAAATATTCTACAAAGCAAGGTGACTCTATTTCCAGATTCCCTGTGACAAGTCAAGACGCATGTTACGTCATTGTGTGCTGATAAGGGTTGAAGTAAAACGGTGTGTGAGTTGGTACCTCTGTGTAAGGTACAATATTTCGAGGGAATAATATCTCTGATTATTATGTAGGTCTGGATTGCCCCGTTGGTGATTAGCGTATGCGACTGTGGATAGAGATGTCTTGGGTTCAAATTCCGGGTCGGGCCAAAAGTGTTCTTTGGTTTTTCCGCCAGAATTTTTTTAATAACTGACCGCAGTATGTAAGTTTTCTGTTTCACGTCTGTATCTCGGAGGGCATTAAGCCGTCGTACTGGTTGTCACGAATATCAATAACAATCGTTTTTGGGAAGTCAGTTCCCTCAAATATACTGACAACTAGTTCAATTTTCGAATTAAATTGGCCCTGTAGATTATGGAGGTTCGATGGGCGATGCCAGTCGTTCCGTGGAGAAACTAATATTCTGGTAAAACCGGTTGAACTAGGAACCGATCCCAAATTAAAAGGCAAGGCAGATATGTCTAATTACTAAAGAAAATATATAAAGCTATGGTTCCACCCGTGTATATGTCAGTTATTACTGAATGATTCGTAGCCAAGCATTTCCCTAGGTCTATTCTGAGATTAAAGTGTTGGGATGGGATGTATCCCATTCCAACACGTACGCAATCTTATTTGTTATGCTAAAAAGAAAAAAAGTCATGTGGAACTCGATGACTGCCGTGGTAAAGCTATTGCATAGTATTTTTTATCAACTTATGCAATTATAATTATGTTTTATTTATGTTTTTTATTGATATTAATTCAAGTTTACAAAACAATATACAATATCGTTTTACCAACATATGTACATTCTTACAATATTATTGCCAAACATATAATCATCCTATTAATCGAGAGACAATTACGACTAAACAGAGAACATCATAGTAATATGAGCATATCTATGAAATAAAAAACGAAATAAAAAAAGAAAAAAAATCTAGGCACAAGGCAACGGATAACGGAGCACGGAGCTGCCACATCCTTGTCGCACTGCAGTTACAATCATATTCTCTATCCTTTTTAGTGTGTTAGGTTTTTTCGTTACGGAATTTCTTGATTCGGTCGCCGCGCTCAAAGCCCACGATAAAAGCTATACAATAGCTTAAAACTGCTTCTCACTGGATTTTCGTAAAGTTGTGATATTCTTCTTCCCATATGTGTTCATACTTTACTCTCCCACGGTTGGTCCCCAGTGAAGTAAGCAACATTTTAATATAACTGATAACAAATGAGAACCCAACAAAATTGAAGGAAAAGGCAGTAGTAAATCAAATGGAACTGTCTTCTCCAAGTTATTGAGTACGGAAATGCGGATGTAGCTTGCAATATATCATCACTATATTCAAAGCCTTCAAATAAGTTTTAAGTTAAATAAATCTGCTGAAGACATCAATTTTCTATTTTTTTGCACTTTGACAACTATTGGGTTAAAGATCAATTGAGGTTCGATTTCCATCAAAGAAATTTTTCATGATATATTTGGCTGGCCCCCTACTTTTTTTCTTCTTCCTAGCCTAGTTCAACTGGTTTTACGTGAATATCAGTTTTTCTACAGAGCGACTGGCATCAGACCTCCGCAACCCTGAAGGAGAACCTAATATCGAGGGTTGAACTAATTGATAGTATATTTGAGGGCAATGACTTCTAAATAAAGATTGCCGTAGATGTTCATGACTTTCAAGACCGATGGCTTAGCGTGTTCTCTGAGGCACGGGCGTGAATCACCGTCAAACTTTTATTCTACGGGATGTTATTATGAATTTTTTGACCTCTGACCTTTGAGATCTCTTGATCAGCAGTCGCATACGCTTACCACTAGAACAACAAGGCAGTCTGCCCCCCTAGTCGTATTAGGTAAATGAGACTACAGTGATAGTCGGCATAACGTCGATGTCTATACATTAAAGACACCGAAGAAAACTATAATAATTAAAGTAACAGAAAAAAAAAGCGGCCAAGTGCGAGTCGGACTCGCCCTTGAAGGGTTCCGTATCAGCAAGTAATCCCTACTAATATTATAAATGCGAAAGTAACTCTGTCTGTCTGTCTGTCTGTTACGCTTTCACGCCTAAACCACTGAACCGATTTTGATGAAATTTGGTATGAAGATAGAACTGAACTTGGGAAAGGACATAGGCTACTTTTTACTGCAATAATCGAGATACAAAGGTGGTTATAAAAATACATAAATCGTAGGTATCAAAATGTATCACGGTTTATCTCATGTCAAAACTTCACAGGTTGCTAGGCATAACACACTTGCATGGCAACCATAATGATAGTCTGTAAATGACATCTAGATCAGTAGACCAGGGTAGTTAATTATTGAAAACAAATAAAATTATAGTAGGATGAAACCTATTGGAATAGGAGGAGAAAATTATAAAAATGAAAGGAAAAATAATTTACGGGCGATCTGAGTACGGTCGGGAAGGGCTAGGGGGGGAGGTTTTCGGGTCCTATAAGCGGGGCGTGAAAAAGCATCTCGGGCCACCATACATTATTGTCTGCATTCGCAGCAAGTGTGGTAGCCCCGACTCTTGGATTCTGCTCATGCTTTCCATCAGGCAGGGTGGATGATTTTGGATGGCTAAATATACATATATAAAACAAAGTGCAAATAACGGTGTATCTCGATTTCCGGCAAAACTACAAGTCCTATGGAAAAAAGTTAAATGGCAAAGCTGTAGGTAATTAAAAGATCTACAACTTTTTAGGGTTCCGAAGTTTATGACTTCTAACCCTTATAGATTCGTCATGTCCGTCTGTCCGTCCGTCCGTCCTCGACTTACCGTCCAAACAGTAAATGTTAGAAAAATGAAACTTTGCATGCATATGTATTGTAATTACGTCGACAAAGTACTACATTTAAATTATGAAAAATATTTTTATTTAGGGTACCTCCCCTAGACGTAAAGTGGAGATGTTTTTTTTTTCTCGCGGCTACCCCATCATGTGGGGTATCATTATATAGGTCTTTTAAAAACATCACAGGGTTGTTAAGGCGATTTTTTGATTTAGGGATCTGTTTGCCAGAATATCCACTTTAAAGGCAACTTTTTTGTAAAAACAGGGCGTCTCCCCCCTCTAAAAGCTAAACGGCCTGCTCACAAAATCTGGAAAAATTCGTGATAGTGTTCCATATAATAAACTTTAAATAAAAACTAGAACGAATTAGATGACTTTGTTAGTTCAGGAGTTATAAAACGCTTATCTCCTACAATGTGCTTACTTGGAAAACGTCATACAAAATTAACGCATTAATACGTAAACATAACAATTATCCATTGAATACAATTTCTAATCCACGTACCATTATGGGTGACTGAGGAACCCTTTCCTGTGATTGGCCGATTTTTTATTTACACTTTTTTTCACATAACCTCAAATTATATGTGAAAATTCTAAAAACCAAGTTTTTGGTTTTTTATTTTCATCTTTTACAAATAAAAATATTTTTAAACGAAGTTTAGTGAAAGCTTACCTTTTTATGTCCCGAATACACTGTAATTTATTTGATTTGAAATATTTATTTTTTCACCCTATTTTGACATAATATCGAAAATTCACCTGTTTCAAATTTTCAAAAAATTGGGGTGTTTTCTGATTTATGAAATCTACTTTCCGATGGTGTAATCCCTACTATAATATTATAAATGCGAAGGTAACTGTCTGTCTGTCTGTTACGCTTTCACGCCTAAACCATTGAACCGATTTTGATGAAATTTGGTATGAAGATAGAACTGAACTTGGGAGAGGACATAGGATGCTCTTTATCGCGAAAATAAAGGTAGAAGGGTTTGAAATAGGGAACGTAAGTTTGTGTCGAACTTCCATAATATCAAACATAAAATCATGTAAGATTGTTTAATCTACCGTTACCGTGTCGCGCGATATAAACGAATTCCACGCGGGCGAAGCCGCGGGCGAAAAGCTAGTATCATATAAAAGTTCTTGTAGTTCGTTGTAACTTTGATCGATGTTTTTACATTAATGAATTGATTGAATGAAAGGTAAATTGCGGTTTACGATTTATGACGTATTAAAAAAAAACTACTAACTAGATTTCGTTCCAACCAATTTTCGTTGGTAGTTTGCATGATAATGTACAACATATATTTTTTTTAGTTTTATCACACTTTTATTTTAGAAGTTACAGGGGGGGGGACACTTTTTTCCACTTTGGAAGTGTCTCTCGCGCAATCTATTCAGTTTAGAAAAAAATGATATTAGAAACCTCAATTTCATTTTTGAACACCTATCTATCGATACCCCACACGTATGGGTTTGATGAAAAATTTATTTTTGAGTTTCAGTTCCAAGTATGGGGACCCCCAAAATGTATTGTTTTTTTTCTATTTTTATGTGAAAATCTTAATGCGGTTCACAGATTACATCTACCTACCAAGTTTGAAAAGTATAGTTCTTATGGTTTCGGAAAAAAGTGGCTGTGACATACGGACGGACAGACAGACAGACAGACATGACGAATCTATAAGGGTTCCGTTTTTTGCCATTCGGCTACGGAACCCTAAAAACAGCTTAGCTGAGCCCCTCGGTGTTACCCGCGTTTGTTGTTGTAACCACGGGCAACGCCGCGGGGCGTAGCTAGTCTTAAAAAGTATATATCATAAACTGCCTCGTTGGTCTAGTGGTTAGCGTATGCGACTGCTAATCAAGAGGTCTCGGGTTCAAATCTCGGGTCGGGCCAAAAAGTGTTTTTGGGATTTTCTTAGGAAATTCCTAATAGCTGCCCGGAGTTTGGAAGTTTGGCGGTGATTCACGCCCGTGCCTCGGAGAGCACGTAAAGCCGTCGGTTCCGGTTGTCATGAACATCTATGGCAATCGTTATTGGGAAGTCAGTGCCCTCAAATATACTGACAACTAGTTCAATCTTCGAATTTCAGTTCTCCCTTAGGGTTGCGGAGGTCCGATGCCAGTCGCTCCGTGGAAAAACTGAAATTCAGGTAAAACCGGTTGAACTAGTAGCCGACCCCAAATAAACTTGGGAATAATAGCTAGGAGGATGAACTTATATCATCAGCTATCTGCCAGCAAAGGTCCCGTCGAAATCGGTCCAGCCGTTCCAGAGATTACCCGGAACAAACAGACAGACAGACAAAAATTGTAAAAAAAAAATTTGGCATATGTACCGTGTATAAATACATATATATGCATTTAGTAAAAAGTGGTTATTTTAATATTACAAACAGACACTCCAATTTTGATTTTTTGTATAGATTGAGGAATCACTATGATAATCAACATACATATATGCGGACAGAGCCACAAACAAAAGCTGGTCATCTGCCTGGTTGGTCTAGTGGTTAGCTAGGTATGCGGCTGCTGAAAGAGGTCTCGGGTTCGATTCCCGGGTCGGACCAAATGTTTGTGTGATCTGCTAATATTTGTTTCGGAGTTTGGGTGTTTTCTATGTATAATATGTATGTATTTACAAAAAAACTACGTTAATGTATTTATATCAGTTGTCTAGTACCCGTAATACAAGTTCTGCTTAGTTTGGGACTAGATGGCGTAGTCTGTAAGATGTCCGAAGTATTTATTATTATTATTATCATCTATAAATCTAAAAAAAAACTGAATTAACCGAATCAACAATCTCGCAATGACAACACAACATAATCTCCTAAAAAATAAAGACAACAAAATTTCTGTAGCATTTGCCAAGAAGGACTATTAAATATATAACGAGCATATATTCTATTATTCGGCATACAGTTTGGATATCAAGAAAACATAGATACATATGTATAGGTATGTAGTTATAAATCTCTTGAAGGAGAGATGTCCCTGCATTTGTCAAGGACGAAGTCCCTTGTCGCTCTAGGGAAGGTCCTACAACTTGACTTAAATTAATAATAACCTTTCCTTTTGGTAATGTCGTAGTGGGGTATGGAAAGTACTCATGTATGTGTCTTTTTGTGTTAAGGTTTATTTAAAGCTTTAAATAAATATAACAAATTTTGCCAACGAAGACTTGGTACTACTTGCGTACTAAGGGTTTTATTTTTAAAATAGCCTGATATTTTTAAAATGAAGAAGTCGCCCAAGTGCGTGTCAAGCCATGCATAGAATAGGGTTCCGTAGACATTTTTTAAATTATTATCTTTAATTATTATAATTGTGACTCAAATTGTAATCATCGCTTTTTTATTGAAGTAATGTCTTTTGCATGTAAGATTATTGTCTGGACTTTAAAAGAGACTGTGATCCCTGAGTTTGTTTCGGCTTTTCTTCTCAGGGCTAGTCCAGTTAGGAAAGGCCGAACTCATCTGCTCAAAAAAAAAGTTTAACTTGCAAAAGTGTTCATGTAACCTAATTGCAGAATAAATGATTTCATTTCATTTCATTTCAGTCATCCACTATGGCACGTAGATGTAAAATCGTGCCGAATAGATAACTGTTATGTTTGTAACTTAACAGAAGATAACAGAATAGATAACATGCCGAAACTATAAGGGTTCTCAGTCATGAATTACGGAACCCTAAAAAGATATGGCAACGAGAAACAGCATGATATATTATTTATTTTGATAGATTAGTTGTATCTATATATATAAAAATGAAACCCGTTTTCCTTGGTCACGGCATCACGCGTGAATGGCTGGACCGATTTCACTAATTCTTTTTTTTTAACATTCCTTGAAGTACGAGGATGGTTTTTACGGAGAGAAAAATTCAAAAAGTTGTATGAAAAAGTCAAAAAACAACACTTTTCTATATTCCCATACAAATGATTTGTAATAATACTTAAAAGTCAATTTGAACTTTAATACCATACCATAAAGTTTAAGTTTTATTGGAGAGGTTCCGAGAAGGCAAAACAATTGAGTGACGTTGAATCGACTGCTAAGCGGTACGAAGTTCGCGGGGTCAGCTAGATATTTATAAAATTTAAATTAAATAAAATTTCGTAGATTAAATCAAAGTGGAATTAGCCTATGTCCAGCAGTGGACCGCGATGGGCTGATGATGATGATTGGTAGAGAACTGTTTCATTCTTACCTTCAATTTCTAATTACAACATATGGGAACACAAGTGAAGGTCAATTTGATATTAACGCCATTCATGGATATCTGCTGATAGCTTCAGTACAGAAAGTAGTTGTTACTTTTGTATTATATCTAGTACCTCTCATTTTTAACCCCTGATGCAAAAAGAGGGGTGTTTAACCCCCAATGCAAAAATGACGAGGTGATATAAGTTTGACGTGACTGTGTGTGTGTGTGTCTGTGGCATCGTAGCTCCCGAACGCATGAATGGATTTTGTTTTTGTTTTTTTTTGTTTAAAGGTGAATTAGTAGGGAGTGTTCTTAGCTATGTTTAATGAAAATCGATCCTTCCAGTCGGGGGTTTTATGATTTTTTAATTTTACTTGTAAAAGTGTGAAATAAAGAAAACAATTCGCTTTAGCAGTTAAAAAAAGCAATTAGGGTTTTTATCTTGTTCTAAAAGTTTACAGTGTTTCTACTTATAATTATGATTACTGTTATGCTTATTACTGTTAAGTAGTAAGTGCACTCAGTTTAATTTTTTGGCATCAGTTCAAATATCATTTGCTGGAGTTAGACAAGAATTTTAGTAGCAATAAGAATAAGTGCAGTAAAAAATATCGACTGCTATCAAGTAGTTACGAGTTTGTGACCATTTTCACTAAACACAACTTAATTTTAGGGCTTATAGGGAGATAACCCTTAGTGACATTTGGGGGACATCTAAGTGCGTCTCAAAATATATGGGCTACCTACGTTAGGGAGCTCCTAGTAAGGAGACTATTTAAATATAGTTGATGAAGTCGGGCATGAATCTCTCAAAATCGACCTAAAATTATTACACAGAAGTCTATAAAAATGTGCGTCATTTTAATCCACCTAAATGCCTCCAACTAAGCTTCACGACTATTATCTTAAGATAACAACCGGGACCGACTACCTAACGTGACCTCCGAATCACGAAAACGCTCATAACACATCATGCCACAACCCGTCTCCCATCTAAGTACTGACCACACCGTTGTAACTTACCTTTAGTGATTATTACCAATCTACAAAGGCCATTTGGCTATGGGCGCTAAAGGATATATCAAAACTATAAATAATAAATATTTATTTAATAAATAAATATTTGGACATCTTACACACAACGTCATATAGTCCCAAAATAAGCAGAGCTTATGTTATGGGTACTAAAAAACTGATATGAATACATAAACATACTTTTTTGTAAATACATACTTTAGACATAGATTACACAAATATTTGGTCTGACCCGGGAATCGAACCAGAGACCTCTTGATCAGCAGCCGTATACGCTAAACACTAGACCAACAAGGCAGTCAAAAACTGATTTGATAAAGATCAGATTTAGGGGAAAAATATCTGTAATAGAACCACACACTTTCCTACAACCTACTCTAAACTTTCTGCATTGACAAAATTTTCTCCAGGATCCCAAGTTAGCATGTACGTCACGTACTTGTAATATGAACTGACACCTCCACTGACGAGGGTGGACGATCAATTGGGGATTACATTTGACGGATTTATTTGTTATTACTGACACTTGTGGTATAAAACCATAGACTTTATTGATGTGCTACTAGAATCCCTCAAGGTAGTTTGCTGTTATTGTTTTCAGTCAATATTTTAAATCAACATCTTTTTTTTTTTTATTATTGTTGTCATGGAATAGGCGTATGTCTTCCATCTCACCTGATGGAAAGTGTAGATGAAGACGAAGATGGTACACGCCCATCAAAAAGAAATCTGTTCACTCTACTCTTAAAGGCTCCAGAGTTCAACTCATCAGGAAAAATAGACCCAGGCAGGTCGTTCCAAACTCTGGCGACTCTCACCAAAAACGAGCTGTCAAACCGTTTAGTTCGTCTTTTGGGTATGCCAACAACGTATGGATGAAACTTTTGCCTGCGTCTAGTAGTCCGATAAAGGAATGGAGATGAAAATGGAAAATAATAGTATTTTTGAATGGTGGTATTTCATTTTAATTATCGTCGTTAGTTAAAAATTGATGCAACATTATGACAATGTATGCGTAGTTTTAATTTTAAAGAACTGTTTGTTATGTTATTGTTAAGTTAATCATCATATTATTGTTATTAGTTATTGTATTAGAAAGTGATGAATCATTTTCTTCCTAGTCTTTTTTATTCGCAAGATTATTTGAGGTCAGTCACTAGTGCAACCGCTAAATAATATCAAAAACCGTTATTCGACCAACCGACTAAGTTTTAGCCGGCTATCGAAGTGATTCTTTAAACCAAAATAACTTTTTTCTTTAATAATCAATTGAAATAAAAAAAAATTTATCTTTGGTTAACAACAAAGTTAACCAAAAAATTAAAACAGGAAAAAGATGAAGAACAGCAGCCACAGACTCTTGTCATGCAAGAGGTGACAGTACTTACCTTAAAAAAAAAAGAAAAACTGGAGAACTGAAATTCGAAGGTTGAACTAGTAGTTTGTATATTTGAGGGCACTAACTTCCCAAAAACGATTGCTATAGATGTTCATATTTATATGTATAATAAATAAAAAACAAATAAATATTACATATTACATCTTACACACAACGCCATCTAGTCCCAAACTGAGCAGAGCTTGTACTATACTATACAATATGTTTAGATACTAGATGACTGATTTAAATACATAAACATACTTTTTTTTTTGTAAATATATACATATTATATATAGAAAGCACTATATGTAACAAGGTGTTCTTGTTACCCTACTCAAGAACCAGAGCACTCCACTGTTTAATTAGTGTCGTTCAACTGCGTTGCGGTCGTCTGCCCTATTTAAATACTTGAACTACGATTCAAGGTAACACCTCGCTGTAATCACTCTCCTAACTTGTGTGTCAAGGTATGTTACTCAAACATTTACTAAGAAAATTGTATCATCACAAGGTATATTCACTTCGGGACATTTACTGTAGCTATCGTTAAAATTTTAATTAATATTCGCCGTGATGCTGTTTGACCAAAGATTGTTATCTAAAATGTGAAATACCATCGATGGAAGATTCAAATTTTACGAGGTATTAATTAAATTTGTGTGCTGATTCTGGTGAATGTACTTTAATATGAATGGAAATTGAGTTGCTCTGTGGTACGAATCTTATAGTTCACTAGCTTTACCCAGAGGCACCGCCCGCGTTTAGGATATCGATGTAAAAAGAAGTCTAACTGTTATTCTGATATGTAAGCTGTATTTTTATAAAGTTTTATCAAAATCCCTTGAGTTGTTTTTGCGTGAAAGGGCAAGAAACAAACATACACACATACATACTCACAAACTTTCGCGTGTATAATATTAGTAGGAACTTGAAAAGAGAGAACATCGGTTTTTATATTTAAGCCTACCAAAGCGATTCTACTTTGCCTGATGGAAAGCAAGAATAGAATTCAAGAGTAGGGGCAACCATTCTCAATGTAAATACATGCAATACAGAATGGTGGCCTACATTATGGCGGAAGAATGATGCAGGCCTCCAGTCTCACACTCACCAATGAAAGACGACAGCAGGAATGCTGTCATTTTAGGCCTTGTCATGGCCTTCTGTGTGAGGGTAGTACTGCCACTGTCGAACTGACCTGAACTTATATACTTCTTTATCTTTTAAGCAAAATCTTATCGCCATGATAGGCTAAAGATCCATAATAAGAGAACATCGAGAGTAGCAAAAGAAGCTATTGAATAATGAAACCCTAAAAATTAATACAGTTCAAATATATCAATTACTCTTACGGATTGTCAAAAGTTAATTACAAGCTTAAATAATCACGAAATTATGCGTTTCATTTAATAACCTGACGTTTCGAATTGATTGGAATAATCATTGTGACGGTTAAACTGACGGTCAATTATTCCCCTATGACATTTCATTACATATCGTCGCGTTAAACCTATTATTACACTGTTCAAATCGTAATTCCAGCACCGGTTCATTGAAATTTCTAGATGCCACCTTTTGAATTTTAATGACTATATATAGCCAACATATTTTTTTTAGAAAGCTATCAAAACAATGTTTCAATATTTTATTGTGATTTTTTAGTAGTACCAGGGGGGTGTCACTCCGCAGTTTAGGTATAGTCGGCCGGCTGCCTGCCGGGTCAGACACGCCGGTCGAACAGACATCGTCAGAACAGATAAGAGTTACACGATAGAAAGAGACGCAATTGTAGGTAAATATAATCATAGTGATTCGGCGCTGTGCGATCTGAATTGAACTAAATCTTTTGACAGCGAGGGTATCTTTAAGTTTAATTTACTTTTCCGAGTGAGTCTTCTGTATTGGTACTATTAAGTATTATGTGGTAGTACTTATATTTCATTGAATATTTTTTTTATATTTAGTTAACATTCCAGCTAATAGAGCCATGCTGACTCCAGCATGAATGGGCCGGCTCAACTGGACAGTACTAACCATACAGGAGACCAAGTTGAAAAGACACGTACTGTCGTATTTCGTTTGTAAGTATGAGACCGAAGGGCCAGTGATGCCAAAGTATTACACTGGGTCACTATAGTGTGGGTCACCATGCTGCAATGGCTGCTCTCACTATGAGCATGGTGACTACACCTGGATTCTTCTCCTGCCTTCGTGGCGTCACTTCGGTTGGATTTTATATTAAAGTAACTACCTCAACACAAAATTTTATTACTGAATAACAAACACCCATATATAAGAGTAACAATAGTACATTGTTCACCGAGGGAGGAAAAGGACCGATTACTAGCGAGGAAGCAGTTTGTGGCCCAAAGGCGCAGTCTAGGGCCACAATACTCCCGAGGTAGGAATGGGACTTTCACCCGAGTGCTACACAGTGCTTTATACTACACCTGTGAGGAACATTCAAAGTATTTTTTAAATAAAATCAAAACGTAAGACACCATGTAAGACACAATTTAGCTTAGAAGTTGACCAATATTTCGCGCTTCTTTTTTTTTTTTTATTCTTCACAAAAGGATGTCAGTGGCACGGAGATTCCATATTTAAATTATATGAAAATTCATTGGGCAGGCGCGCGCGATAGCTAAGATAACACATGAGAAATGAAAATTCATACAACTTTCTCTCCCGCTTATTCAGGTCAAGGAAAAAACTAACGTTCTCTTTTCATTTTCAGGGAATATTGACTACTGTGCTGATCAGGTGTAAATATCATTAAACTGCAACTAAATTTGTTGCAATTGGTAATTTTTGATTGTTTTATATTTTAATTGGCAAGTAATAGTAAAAAAGTATTCTAAAGATTTTGAAGATGGAATGCTTTCACAACACAGAATAAGGCTCTTGGCTCTTAGAACGTGATGTAAATATCTGAACCGAATTCGTTAAGCAAAATAATTTAATCTTAATTGCAATTAAAATCTTTGTATTCAACCAACACCTGTATAAATAAATTTTAATGAAAGTATTTCCAGTTTAAAATGTTCTTTGTTAATATTTGTGTGGAGTTGGCGTTGTATACAGTTCAATAAAATTATTCGTGACTAGTGGCATTACTATTTCTCAAAACCTTCAACTCTTAACAGTAGTTATGACAGTGGAAAATACATATTTCTACATAAGATTCTAAATTAAATTGAGCGAGCAACTACCTAGTTGGACTCAATTTCAGCTTTACCTTAAAGTTAGTCTAGAATTTGATAGTAGCTTCTGGGTGGTGTTAGTGTATATTTTAATTATGTGTATTATAATATATTTAGTTTTGGAACAAAAAAGATATTAGTGTTATTAAAGTTTTAAATGTGGTTCAAAAAAACTTTTGCTCTATTTTATATAACAGTAAATGTCATCATCAGCCTATCGCAGTCCACTGTTTCCACATAGGCCTTTACAATTACACACCACTTGGTTCGAGCCTTGGCTTCTTGCATCTAGCTCCTGTCAGCCGCCTTGCGCAAATCATCACTCCACCTGACTTGTGAATGTCCTAAACTCCGTTTTCCTACACTCGGTCTCCGCTCAAGAACCCGTTTACCCCAACGGTTTCTGCGGTGCGTGCAGCGGAACTAACTGGACAGCGGTGGGGTCGGCCCCGACGGGTTCGACATCGCATCCAACGACCGACACTCGCTTTTTGGATTCACCGTGGACGGACCGACTTCGATTTATTCTTTGTATCATACCTTGACGAGTAAAAGATCAGCTATACAGTCCACTGCCTTTTAATACGTTCGTAAGAACCCTAAACAGTTTCCAATTGGTTCTTCATCTAATATGGCTAGCCCACTGCCACTTAAGCTTGCTAACCCAGAGGACCATGTCGATGATCTTGGTTCTTTACCGGATCACCTCGTTTCAGATATGATCTCGTAGTCAAACAGTAAATATATCGACCGTTTATTTAATAGATTTATCATAACTACTCAGTTTTCTTTTGGATGGGCGTGTACCATCTTCGTCTTCATCTACACTTTCCATCAGGTGAGATGGAAGACAAACGCCTATTCCATTTCAACAAAAAAAAAAAAACTACGCTAGTAATTTCGAAACATAATAATAAAACAGCTATTTGTTCAACTGTTACTTCAAATTAGTCGTATAAAAGTTTTAAAGTTAAAGTAACAAACCATTACCGCCATAGGCTAGTAATGGGGATTGCTGCTTTAGTACTTCGTGTTGTAATAGGCTGTAAACTAGCCCATAATTGCATTGAATTAGACTAATACCAGTGCTATTGTGTGCCTGTTAAGTCAGCAATTTAGTTGTTGTTAATACATGGTGGTATATCGACCTCGTTAGTATGATACAGTTAGATAATAAATCCCTACTATAATATTAATATTATAAATGCGAAAGTAACTCTGTCTGTCTGTCTGTTACGCTTTCACGCCTAAACCACTGAACCGATTTTGATGAATTTTGGTATGAAGATAGAACTGAACTTGGGAAAGGACATAGGCTACTTTTTATCGCGATAACCGACATACATGCGGGCGGATCCGCGGGCGAAAGCTAGTTTATTATAACTTACAAGCTGACCCCCGTCTGCATCTTCTATTGCGAAGCGTGATATTACACAATAGAAATAAATTTGCTTAGAACATGAAAGATGTTATTGATAGTCAACTTTAAAAGAAAGACATATGTTGTCCTAGACTTTTTTTGATCTTTTAAACGGGAACAATCAATATATACAAAACTGTTTCGTTACTGACTGCCTGACAGACAACGCAGAGCCGAAATTAATTGGCGCAGGACGGTTGAAGGTTCCGCTGAAGTAGCCAGCTGCGAGGGGGCGGCGTCCGCGTGTGACTGGACGTTCGCCCAAATCGCGAGTTTAAACAGAGAAGGTGCCCGCAACAGTGCGGGCAGGCGCCGGGAGGGGTCCAGAAGGAAATCCCGTCCCTGGAATCCTCCCAAAATACAGGCGTAGAGAGGTCACACCGTTTGATTTTAGTCAGTTCGAGTCCGAGACACCGCCCCGCCGCAAGCCCCGGTGGGGTGACGGTCCGAGGGGATTTCCGAACGTAAAAAAAAGGACAGTTGAAGGTTGAAATTTGGCATGTGTGTTCCTTGAAAAAACGTAGGCGAGCACTAAGAGAGGCTTTTTGAAAATTCCACCTCTAAAGGGGTGAAAAGGGTAAAAAAAATACGTAGGCGAAGTATTTTAATTTTCTTAAAATATTATTTTAAGTGCCTAAAGGTGGAGTTTTAGTGACCGGTATTACTATAACCCCGACTTACTAAAGCTGTGGTTAATTCTTCCCCTGCTATTGTACCTCCTGGCTGCTATGGTAACCACATGTAAGTGGAATTGAAATAAAAGTAATAAAAGTTCAATACTCATCTTCCCACCTCTTTAACAATATTAACCTGAACATCAAATTCCTACTACTACTTGTAACTCAACAGGCATGAAAAGAGACAATCCTATTGATTAGTGCTTTGAAAAGCCAACTCACTATTGTAACATCAACATTTTATAGTTCCAACCAGAAGTTATGTAGTGGCTCCATTCGCGATTAAAATATTAGTCCAGTCATTTAAGCTTAAATTAGGTAAGAATCTCGGAATTCGAGATACCCAGCTGTAAGTCTGTAAATACTTGTATATTGACACCCTAAAAGTTGTCTCAAAACCTACATATGGTAGGGTGTACGCAACTATTAAATTTCAAGGTCAAAAGTCACAAGAATCGGTTTTTTGCGCTTTTTTTGTAAATATCTCATTTCCTATAGTTTTTTGCTATTTGTAATCATTATCAATATTGTAGAATACAAAATTCTCTACAAATTTTGTTTAAAAAAAATTTAATACGATGAACCGTTTTCGAGATAGAGAGCGGAGAGCGCGCGGTCACAGCATCACTTCAGGTCAACAAGTAAATATTCAAATTTATGGTCAAATATTCCACCAACAAGTGCAGCTGCTCATCAACATTTCAAACGTGTATATTATCAAGTTCAAACTTGGTTAGGGCATGTTTTGGAACCCCATGTATGGGGTTGGGCAATGCGAAACGATTTTCTGGAGCTTATCATTATAATTTTACCACCTGCTCCAGAAGATTTGCTAAATACAATTTTCTGCAACTGCAAGAGTGGTTGTGGTTACAGGAAAGCAGGCTTGCAATGCTTTTTAGCTTGTGG
This sequence comes from Phragmatobia fuliginosa, assembly GCA_932526445.1. Taxonomy (NCBI): domain Eukaryota; kingdom Metazoa; phylum Arthropoda; class Insecta; order Lepidoptera; family Erebidae; genus Phragmatobia; species Phragmatobia fuliginosa. Next base: position 3,303,116 of record OW052058.1, on the reverse strand, counting down.
ACAATTTAATGGGCAAGCTTGTCTCAATGCTCTACCATATCAGAGCGACATTAACGAAGATGGAACCTTTGACCCCGAAATCATGGAAGAACTTGAGACAAATGTCGTTAAAGATGATAATGAAGACAAGTTTGAAATTTACCAGCAGCCGAAAGACGACGATGAAGTGGAAGAAGATGAATAAAGTTATAAATTGTAGTTTTTGTACCCAATATTCGATTTGTTTACTTTTAATAAAAATAAATGTCTTGAATGATGTTTTTTAATAAAAATATTAATTCATAATTTATTTGTTTTTTTTTCATCATGTTATAAGTTATTAATATTAATTATGTTAAAATTCAAATATAATTCCTATTTTTTCATTAACAATTCTGCAATTACATGGGCAGGTAAGTGTTGTTAACTAAATTAATACTGAATAAAAAGTGGAAAGGTTAGGAAAAAATGATAAAATATAATATAATAGTTAATAAAAATTGACAAATATTATTATTTTTTATTATTTTTTATATTATTATTTTTTATTATATTATTATTTTTTATAATCAGTTTTCAACCGGAGACACCGGTTGACCTGAAGTGATGCTGTGACCGCGCGCTCTCCGTCCTACATCTCGAAAACGGTTCATCGTATAAAAATTTTTTTAAACAAAATTTGTAGACATTTTTGTATTCTACAATATTATATATACTAACAAATAGCTAAAAACCATAGGAAATGAGATATTTACAAATAAAGCGCAAAAAAACGATTTTTGTGACTTTTGACCTTGAAATTTAATAGTTGCGTACATCCTACCATATGTAGGTTTTGAGACAACATTAAGGGGGGCAATATACAAGTATTTACAGATTTACAGCTGGGTATCTCGAATTCCGAGGTGAACTTACTATAATGACTGGACTATATAGTTGTTTTAACTGTCAGTACAAAAACGGCATTGTCGCAGCTGGCGTGAAGTTTCAATGCATACCGCTAAATTGGTTTGTTACATGTTTGTTGCGAATTTTGTACCATAAAAGTTGTATTTATATAGTTTGCAGAAGTTATTATGTTTATTGTTGGATACAAAATGTTTATAAATCACCATATTTATTTCATTCTGGCAAATTTCGTCTATCGCAGTCCACTGCTGGACATAGGCCAATCGTATTGCACGCCACTTAGTTCAATCCTCGGCTGCTCGCATCCAGCTTCTGCCAGCCGTCTTGCCCAAATCATCACTTCACCTTGCCTGTTGACATATAGTGCCTTTAAATGGTTTTGCTGAAATATTGTTTTTATTTCAATTGAGTTTTTGTTGTCGCAGTTTTCAGTCTATTTAGTTTTGATATCTGGGAATCTATGGTAAATAATTATGACCAGTGTGTGGGATTAAGTAAAAAAATCCCCAACAAGTGACATGACAAATTTCTACAGATTTTGGACAACGTCCGTCATGGGCTAGTTCTGATTGTAGTCGCTCCGAGTAAATAATAACAGAATTTCTTACTGCGAGCGACTACCATACCATACCATAGTCTCTGAGTAATAGAGATTAGATAATCTATTCTTTGTATAGATTGACCTCTGTCTTAGCAGTTAAAATGACTAACCACTACAGCATCATTCTCATCATTGTGTCACATTCTCATAAATATAATCACATCGATAACTATTAATTGTCCACCGCTCGAGTTAGGCCTCTATTAACAAGTTTTGTTTATGATTTTGACAGGCTATGTATGATGTATGTATGTATGTATATTTAAATACATATGTATTAGTATTGTCATATGGTCGTAAGTGTGGGATTATTTTCTTTTTTGTGTGGGTAGATGTAATTGTTACAGCAATTTTATATTGGACAGACTTAAGAAAGATAGCATAGGTATAAAACTTGGTGGTTTTAAGTTGCCATTATTGTATTTCTATTGTAATGATTATTGTAAATGTTAATAAATAAATAAAAAAAAGTAAGTATGTACATTGGTTTCTCATAACTCCTCAATTACTTGTAAGAACTAGACAAATGGGGTATTGTTAGAAGCGTGTCACTGAAAGTAATACGTTGAGTTTAAAAAAAACTTGAGATAAATATGCTTGAATCAGCATGGTTCTACTTGTGTCTTATATTAATATCGTAATCAAACTGGTTTAGTATGTTGCAGGTTATATTTTGATCTTATTATAGTAACTCATATTTTTTTTCAGACAGCTATCCTGTATGATACTACACTTACCTCTAGTACTTCTAAAGTAAAATTCTTAGAGAACACAAATCGAATAGATTGAAACTAATAACGGTCCAGGATTTAAAAAGCTCATAAAATATGTTAAAACTGCAGAAAGTACTATTTCAAAGTTGTGGAGGTAAAATATTGAATTCCTTTTTGGAAATTCCCTTGTTACACCGTTGCAGTATTTAAAAGTTTTCAAATAATAACAGTTGTTATGTTATAAGGTATTAAAAGCCACAACGGCGGTAGTTGTCATTTTTTGTGGCGCCATCGCTTCACTGCGCTTGGGTATAAATAGGAGTGCTCTGTTGTATCGGCACGCGTTTCTGACGAATGCATCGCGGAGTGTGGATCATTGTCTTTGGACAATTAGTACTACTCTGTTAACAGACGTGGAAAGCTGTCTTTGACAAGTTAGTACTGTCTGAACTGCGGTGGGCGCGTGGAAAAGCTGTCCAACAGCTAGTACAGCTCTATCTGACCGACCTTGCTATATAACTAACTGTAATTTGTTACTTAATTAATGGTTGTTTGTGTCAATGCATTTCTAAGATTATTTTGTAATTAATGAAATAAATTGTTTAGAATTAAAGTAAATTGTTTAGGATTATAATTCTTTTTTTATTATTTTTCACTTTTGGACTCTAACAGTATTTTATTTGTTCGACATTGGTTTTCTCGAGCTTAATTTAAGCTCTCATTCATTAGTGTGAAATATATTTATTTTCTTCCCTTGAGGTTCATGATTTTTATCATTTTTTATATGTACTCCTATTTTTTTTTCATTCAATAACCCATAATGTGCTTGGGCGCGGGTCGGCTTCTGGGCTCGAGTCTCCTCAGAGAGGGGTAGGGCCATACGTCCCCACTCTGGCTGAGTGCGGGTTGGTAACAACCGAGACCCATGGATTAACCATCAGAATCATGGAAACGCTCATAAAATATCTTGCTATAAACGGTCACCCATTTGTGTACCAACCGCACCGTTGTTGCTTACATTTATTTTCATATTTAAATGCACAAGTTCGCATACATGTTAGGCCTCTGCCGGGAACTCAACTATGTTGAATCTAATATAAAACGGTTAAGTGATTTAGCCATGAAAGTGTAAGAGACAAACATACAGATTTACTTTTGAATTTATATTATTTATTGTAGTTCCTAATCGCAATTACAAAATCAGATCAAGATGTTAAATTATGTGTAGTATTATTATAAACTATGACTGCTTCGATGGTGCGGTTGTGACGTAAGCAATTGTTCTTGTCTTCAAAATGATGTCAAAGATTTGTTTACAAGAATCGTTTCAAAGACACTACTAAGAGTCAACACAAAACTCTTTTCTTTTCTACTGTAAGGTTACGTATTGGTGTGACATACGGCACACGTTTTATTTACAAGATTTAGAGTCACTTCTATTGAATTCATTCCTATTAAAAGTCGCTTACAGTTACACCGTACACGCTAATAAATGTAGAAAGGGACTAAGAATAGAATTGCATATTCTCTACGATGTTGGAAAAACTAATAGTGGTAGTTTTTTGTTTTATATAAAACTACATCATTTATAACATATTGTTGATACTATTACACACTGTGCTTAAGATTTACACAGTGGATAAACGTTTTCGACTTGGAATATTCTATTATTTTACTTTCTTGGTCGGTTAAAGAGGTGAACGTCCAACACTGGTTGGTTACAGTTAAGCTCTTTGATCTTTCGATTTACTAATTATCGTATTTTCGTAATGTTTTTTTATTATCTTTTCTTATTACTAGTTTTTTCTTTTACTTTGATCTACTAATGCAAATATATATATATTTAAAATAAATACTTTTTCTTTATTTATAGCTTAATTATCGGGGAAAACCATATGACGCTTCAGACAGAAGCAGACTAATTATTCCGGCTAGTTTCTTAAATAATTCCTGGTGTGTACGGTTGACTCTTTTTTTTACGTGCGAATATTCTCCCGGATTCCACCAACTGGTGTTATGTCTTGGGTACTAAAAGCCGAGGAACCAGGTACACTCTCTAAAAGAAATCCCTGGCGGCCCGACGTACCGTGAAACCTACTGTTTGTAGATGGCCCGCTTCTGTGTGGCAACACTGCTGGAAAGAGAAGAGGACGCGCGCTTCATAGCGCTCGCGTTTCCACCCCGGCATGCTTCTTCTTCTTCTTCTTCCTCAACATATTTGTATCCACTGTTGGATATATGCCTCTTGCATGGTTCTCCATACGCTTCTGGATGCGGTGTATCTGGCGTGGCTCCATCTGTCGTCATCTCTTCGGCAGACATTGCCGGCCCATTCCCATTTCAGTTGTGCAATTCTTCTACCTATATAGCATGCTTCTGCTAGGGCTTTATCCGTCTCATCCATCTCCTTTGTAAGCCTAACTTGCTTACACTTTCGATCCGTAACATGGCCACAATCATGTTATGCAGAAAAATAGATTACATACATTAGATTAAAATGATGGTCGTTAAATGTCGGTATTTAATATGCTTCTGCTTACTCCTTTAAGAGTATAGGGGTGAGTTCTCATCAGTGTTTCCACTTTCTTTTTTCATTTTACCCTAGTTTCTTTTGAATTTTTCCCTAAAATTCCCTTAACTACTTTCATAAATCCTTTATTTAGGGAACATCAATATAATACAGAAAATAAACCTCAGCATATTATTTAATATAGGTATATATAATAACAAAATGCCCACAGAAGATCATACATCTACAGAATTAGAATTTTTGGAAGTTGACGCATTGCTTTTATATTCTTTTCGTCGAAGATGATGCTTTATTATTATTTCCTTCCATATAATATCGTAATAACTTGACCTTGAAAAATTGATGTCACAAGTTCCACTACTACTCCGCAATACAGAATGACGTCAAACATATCAAATCAAGAACCTACACATTACAATACGACCAAGTTCTGGTGACATCAACGAAAATAGGTAACTAAAAAAAATTAGACGAATAGCATTTTTTAGGATTCTGGGGAATACCCAAGAAAAAAGCTGTGGTATAGTCATTCATTTACTTTACTACAGGGCTACCAGTATAGGCTTTGATTTTACCCCGAAATTCCCTACATCCCTGTATTTTTCAAATTGTCTTTAATTTTTAGCTATTTGTCCTTAAAAAAGGGAGAATTCCCTAAAAGTGGAAACACTGGTTCTCATGCCCTAATGAGAATATATTAGCAGTAACAAGGCAGTATACAGATTGTATTACGATAATGAACCTTATTTACCAACTTTATTTGTTGATAAAATTAAATTATGCAATTTAATATCAAGATTATTTTTGTTCATTTATTTTGATACACTTTAATGCCCTGTATGCACGAGATACTGGGATACCTATGTTTTGGAGACTTACTTCAATACATTCTTCCATAACCATACTTTCATACTAATTTTACATTTTCGAATGTTACTCTCTCTTTGCTGTTTGCCTATTACGTTTTCACGGCTATACCGTTACACCAATAACAAAGAAATTTAGCATGGAGATAGGTACTTTGATTTTCGAAAACGAATATGGCTACTTTTTTTTACGTGATACTTTTTTAACAAGATAATTGTCATACTCGCGAGCGGAGCCACGGACGATGGCTATTATATTATAATTATTTTGACCGAAGCAAATCTACGAGCTCGCGGAAATGTGTATATCCATTTTTTGTAGAATTTACTAAAAAAAAAACTGAATAAGGTGGGACAAGTCTCTATAGTTCACCATGGCATGTATTACTCCGTAGTTGCAATGTAGAAGGCTGTTAGTAATTACTTTAAATTAAATGATATAAATAGATAATTTGATTATTGATTCATGATGTGAAAAACTTATCACGAAAATCAAAAGTTCGAGAAAATGATATAATTTTTGTTACAACAAACCTTACAACACAACAAAGTTTAGGATATATTTTAAATAGTTTTTTAACTTGTCTTTTTTAGGTGTCAGAATTCCCTCGGGCCGTCACCCACCAGGGTTTTCGATAGAGATCCTCTCATGGCTATCGTAGTATCAAACCTCAGAATGCTTACATTCTGTTATAGTTTTATGGCATTCGGTATTAGCTTACAAATGGGATCGTCTCATCTTGTCTCTTGGGTGTCGTATGAAGTAAAGTATGATACGTATGGGACTTAAAGCGAGGACGCACTGCTAGAAGATAAAGCGATAGCTGTATTACTAGAGCAAGTGTATTTAATGTCCATTTCGAATGTAGTAAGCGCTGATTGGTCATTTGGAGCATCGATAAATGTAAGGCAAAATAAAAAGTATATTCTTACTCAGACTCTAGACTATCAAGAGGTCTCGAGTTCAGATCCCCGGGTCGGGCCAAAAAGTGTTTTTGGGATTTTCTTTGAAAATTCCTAACAGCTGACCGGAGATTGGAAGTTTTGGCGGAGAGCACGTAAAGCCGTCGGTCCCGGTTGTCATGAACATCTATGGCAATCGTTATTGGGAAGTCATTGCCCTCAAATATACTGACAACTAGTTCAATCTTCGAATTTCAGTTCTTCCTTAGGGTTGCGGAGGTCCGATGCCAGTCGCTCCGTGGAAAACTGAAATTCAGGCAAAACCGCTTGAACTAGTAGCCGACCCCAAATAAACTTGGGAATAATGGCTAGGAGGATAATGACTCTAGACTATCAGTGTACCAAATTTTATTTAAATCAGTTCAGTAGTTTTTGAATAAAAGCGCCACAGATAGACAGAGAAAGCTACTTTACATTTATATTAGTAACGCTTACTTAAAGAAAACTGTACATTTTGCAAACGGGTTTGAGCTTGGAGTGAATAGTCCCCGAGAATGATAATTACCTATATATTAAATTAGTGGTATTCATTTCAGGAATTATCTATCTATAAATCTGTTCAGTCCGAGGTCAGCATTGAGGCTTAACCTTACCATGTGCCGGTAGGAATGCCAGGATCGTCCTAAGTAGCTCTTTGGTGCCTTTAAAAATACAAGAAATGGAATAGAAACGTTTTTCTATCTATCTGTTGTTATTTCCCGTTGGAAATAATATGAATGACAGCAAGTGAACGTGCAGTGTACTTCTTCTTCTTTTGATGAGATGGCAACCAGCCGAATAATATCAGCTATTTCTGCAAACGTCAAGTATTTAACGTCTTCAATTCTAAAGTCTTATAGTCTTTAAGTCATCGTCGTAATGAATTTAATGATGAAAAATATGGATGAGATAAAACGGGGACCGCCTTCCAAAAAAACAAAACATTATTTTGACCTGTTCAGTCTAATGTTGCCATAACCAGAAAGAATTCAAGCTTAACAAATATAAAAGAATATACGCAATAAAGAAAGTATTTCTCAGTATAAATTGATCTTGAATTGATTGATGAAAATCACAAGCAGTCGTCGTTTGAAAATAATGGTTTGGAATGTTTTAATTATACGCAACGGTTAAGATTGAAAAAAAATGCGTTTACGGTAATAATTGTTTGCAACTTCAGTGGACTGTAAAATTTGCGTATTTACAAAATGGCGGTCAAGTATTTGCTACTACGACCAATGCGATGCTAAACTGACTGATGGCTCGCGACAAAAAAAAGGAACCATAAACTGCCCTTAGGAAAACATGAGAATATGGACAGACAGTTCAAATAGGTAGGGACTAACCTCTCGGTGGCGTCTTCTCGCGTTGGGGCTGGCGGCTGCTTTCTCCCACTTCACCAGGCCTGTCACTGTCCGTAACGACACACGCCTTCAAAGACGGTTTGAAGCGAAGAACGAAAACACTTCTGTAAATGCTTTACGCGGGAGTGTCGCGACCACGTCAGCTCAACCGGATGCGTGGAGCCTCGAAACGACCTCTTCGATCGGCGGTCGCCGGGATTCTCTGCCTTGTTGGTCTAGTGGTTAGCGTATGCGGCTGCTGATCAAGAGGTCTCGGGTTCGATTCCCGGGTCGGACCAAATATTTGTGTGATCCACAAATATTCGTTTCGGAGTCTGGGTGTTTTTCTATGTATAATATGTATGTATTTACAAAAAAAAGTATGTTTATGTATTTATATCAGTTGTTTAGTACCCATAACACAAGCTCTGCTTACTTTGGGACTAGATGATGTTGTGTGTAAGATGTCCGAAATATTTATTATTATTATTATTATTTAAAATATGATGTTTTTTGTTACAATTGTTTTTTGTGCTCATTCTGTTCACGACAAGCCAGAAATGAACGGTCCCGTTTGTTTATTACAAACTATTTTTTAATTATTAAAGAATATGGTAAATGACAATTCTATTAGTAAGTTATCATCTGCATAGTCTTTATTCTCAAGTTTATTTGGGGCCGGCTACTAGTTCAACCGGTTTTACCTGAATTTCAGTTTTTACACGAAGCGACTATTGTCAGTATATTTGAGGGCACTGACTTCCCAATAATGATTGCCATAGATGTTCATAACAACCGGGACCGACGGCTTAACGTGCTCTCCGAGGCACGGGCATGAATCACCGCCAAACTTCCAAACTCCGTGTGTGTGTGTGTGTGTGTGTGTGTGTGTGTGTGTGTGTGTGTGTGTGTGTGTGTGTGTGTGTGTGTGTGTATGTTTAATACACCCGAAGGTGTATGTCTTCGTCTTTAAGTAATTAGCATGAATGTATGTGTTTAGTTTGAAACAGGAAATTCTTAATATAGTTTTAAGTTATTCAAAACATGAAAAATTGAATGGATTTGAATTTCTCTTTAATTTTTCAAACATTTCAAGCGAAGATTTACTTTTATCTTGCCAGATTTTCTCGCACGACTAGCTTTCCAAGGAGCCTGTAAATTTTCTTTCAAATTCAATCTATTAGCGAAACACCTGCCAAGAATCTGTTCCTTTTGAGGAAGGTGAATAAAATAATAAAATTTCCATCTACGGAAAAATCCTTGGGACACCATAACTTCTTAGTAATGACAGAGATAAAATGAACAGTACTAGTACAAGTTTTATGAAAAATATTCACTGAAATATTAATATTTCAAACTTTTTTAACCCTTACCGGAAGAAACAAAACTAATTTACTAGTATTGTCTTTGAATTACAGTATTAGATAGAGTTAAAAGATTTAATATACAAATAAAACACATTCTTACCATTCTAGTTATAATTTCGTACAGTGCTTTAATAAATCATTATCAACAATCCGTAATATCCCATTGCTTTACTCCGGTCCTTGGAATGTCTCACGGCTGGGCACACTCAGGAGAGTGCCCAGCCGTGAACCTGAGTAAGTAAATAATGGCACAATATACAATTATCAAATGAAAACATAATGAATGTAGCAATTGTGCATCAGCCGCATTTTCCACATATTACTAAAGACATCTTTGTAATTGGGTCCTTCAAGAAACGCTAAGTACACGTTACAAGCTGTGATCTCATCTAACATTGATTTAAATTCACGTTATCATCATCATATAATTTAACATTCATAAAAAAAGGAAAATATTTTAAACCCAAATATTAAGCCTACAGAAAAAAAAAACATAAATTATAATAATAAATATTTTGGACATCTGACGCACAACACCATCTAGTCCCAAGATAAGCAGAGCTTGTGTTATGGGTACTAGACAACTGATATAAATACATAAACATACTTTTTTTTTTGTAAATACATACATATTATACATAGAAAACACCCAGACTCCGAAACAAATATTTGTGAATCACACAAATAATATTTGGTCCGACCCGGGAATCGAACCCGAGACCTCTTGATCTGCAGCCGCATACGCTAACCACTAGACCAACGAGGCAGTCAAATTAGAACAATGCTCTGACAATAATCTCTTAGATGCGCATGGACGAGTCGCCATTATATAAATACAATTAAAATAGGTGTTATAGAATTCGACTAAGCGATGTATTAGGACATGTCTGCCAGCGTAAGTTCGGCATCTGGTTTGTAGTTTGTTCTAGTGGGTTCACTGTTACATGGTGAGTGGAATACAATCGTATGATCGCTATGGCAAAGATTATACAGTAATATTGCTTATAAATATTAGCATCTACATTCCAATTTTATATAAATATATTTCAATAGTAAATCCTAAAGGTCAAGGCCATACGTCCCCACGCTGGTCGAGTAAGAGTTGGGGGCTGGGAAGACAACATTGTGGCTACAGAATCTTGAGGGCCTCTTTTATTAAGTGCTTAAATGAATACTGGACTAACAATTATCCTGATCAAACAACCTTCATTGAAATAGTAAAGGTAATGTAAATACTCAAAGGGAATAATTCATATCTAAATATAGGACTGTCCCTATAAGTAAAATATAAAAGATTCCTCTAGACGATAACAGTTTAGATGCCAATCTCATAACATTGAATGACTTCATACATTTAGATCACATCGATACAGTACTACGCAAATTTCACTTTACCAATTCTTTTAACCGCATTGCGACCTTTAGAAAAGGCCCTTTTTACATTCTGAAAGCGCTCAAATGTACTCCTTCTTCTTCACATTGGATTTAAAACTTTTCCGTTACAAAAGAACCTGTACACGTTTCAAAAACCCAATATTTGCGTAACCATTCACAGTTTTCACGAAAGGCTTTGACCCAGAATTTTAATAAAAATGTATCGGATAATACAGCGGGGTGAAAAACAAGGGTAAGGGTGCGTATTACTGTGTTAAACGATATTTTCTCTTTCACTTGCAAATAGTTGAGGTGAAATTGCGAAACTGGGTAAACAGAATCCGCAAATACTTTATTTGTTTAGAACATTACAAACGGCCTGGGCAAAGTTTATTGTCGTGATTGATTAAACTAATCGACAAACTTAATCTAGAGTAGTTTACCGAAATTTTAATTTTAAACCTTCGCTCCCTCGGGTTAGGCGCTGCCTTTCCCGAGGGCGCAGATAGTTTTTAAATATATATCGTCATATAATCAACTACCCATAATGTCCCTGTCATCACTGTCACGCGGGGTCACCAGACGTCTATTTGCCACTGGTCCTTGTAGAACCAATGCTGGTGTGCGCTCTCCGCTGCACCGCTTAGTTGATACTTATAATAAAGAGTTTTGTGACATAGATATATTACATCACAGTAAGTTACGTTTAAAAAAATATGTTAATGAAGTTTTAAGCGATCGGTAGTGGACCTAACGGCTTTAGATTATTTTTAAGAACACTGTTCATTATTTGCTTTGTTTTTTCTTTCAACACTTTTGTATCAAGCCTGCAATGTATCACGATGATGTTGATATTTGTAGTCCCTGTTGTTACTGGTATTTCTCATACTCTTGAGAAGTTCCAGTTAATATGTAGCAAGTGGCAAATTACTACTTATATATCATTTTATAGACAACGAAAGTTTAATGTTTATGATTAATTACTAACTTTGCTTATATACCTTGAACCTTAATAAGTAATCTGTGGAAAACGTAGTGGGTAGTATATTTACTAAGTTTAGTTTTTTTTTAATAACAACCCTATGTACATTTTATATACTACTGTTTGTGTTCCCTGAAAAAATAAATAAACTAAAATAACTGCTGGGCTTGGGTCTCCATTTAGTCTGGTTAAGGTATGGGTTAAATATAAAGCTATTGCTCAATTGCACCTACCTAATTTTTTATTCACCATTAAATATTATTCGAATCCCCGCCATTTCCCAAATTAATAAAATTAATAAAAACAATTAAATTAAAATTTCACGTAAGTATTTAGCTTTGTTCGTTGTATTTTCTAAGATTAGACTTAAAATTGTTGAAAGGCGATATTATACGTAATGTCATATTCCTTTTAACAATTTCTCACTGCTAACTCTACTAAGCAGCTTAACTCCTGAATGAAAATAAGCAAAAAAGCAAAGTTCCATTTTTGCTATGGAAAAACAATGAAAATTAAAAATCTGGCTATGGAACAGATACGAGCACTTTTTGGCAACTTTCCAGCAAATGCTGGAGATAATCTTGAAAATTTAGCCATTCGTGTAGACGAGTTGCCGAATGAAAGTCACGTAGGGAACCGTGAGGTGCATACCAGGTAGACAAAGCAGTGGGCGGGCCAAAAGTGGACAGTAAAGGAATTAGTGGAATTTAGTTTAAAGTGTTGCTGGCTAAATTGGATGTTGATTGTCAAGGCTAAACGTACGGGATTGTTAACAGTAACACTTTTAGTATTTGCTTTCTCCTGTCTGATCTTATTAATATTCTTGTTTACTTTTTTGCTGGCCGTTTGATGTATTGTGATGATTTGTAACAAAATACATGTTTCATTAATTAATTTTTATCCTTATTGATGGAAGAACTGGAAACGTGAGGTACGTGAAATCATAACAGGCAGTTCTGAGGTTACAAAATAATAGTACAGCCACGCTGATTTCAACACAAATGGATCGGCTCAACCGGGGCAGTATTACCCTGACACAGAAGACCGATCTAAAATAACAGCATTCTCTCGCTGGTGAGCGTGAGACCTGAAATTCATTCTGAATTCATTCATTCTGAATTCATTCCTCTGGAACGATTTAGAAATATCACTCAGCCGCCATTTTGTGGGTTACCATGCTGTATTGCATACACTCACAATGAGGATGATGGCCTCTACTCCCGGTTTCTACACCTGCTTTCCATTAGTCAGAGTAGAGTTACTTTAGTTGGCGTTAATCTATTGTATATATATATAAATATATAAATGTTTTTAAACACCTTTTGTATTGGAACTTGATTAAAACTGACTCATATAAGTAGTTGTAATACATTGAAGCAAAAATGAAAATTGTTCAGTAAGCTAAAAAGTGATTTTCATAAACGTACCCTACCTGAATGAATAGTTTTGTAGGTGGTTAAATAATTTGTGAATTTCACGTCAGAATGTTATCAACATTTGCAGTCGTAATTTTTACTGCTTATGTCTATCTAATTATAATTTAAAAAATATACAAATCAAATATAATAAGTCACCCTTAACACACCCTTTAGGTAGAAAAATACCTATCAATACCGTCGATGACGGTCCGGTCGCCATTTCTACCGTATACATTAAAAGGATGGAATTCAAGGTAAATATTTAAAGTAGATTTGATACGAAGTACCGTGTAAATTCGTTTGATTAAATATCGACTCTCAGGTGGATAATTGTGTGGACTTTTCCGGAATAGAATTAATTTAAAACGGTTTTGTAGTGTTGAGAATTTTAATGACATTTTTAGAACTGAGTCGAAAATGACTTTTTTTTTTCTTTTTTTGGTAAGTATTGGCAAATTAGGAACATAAAATTTATCTGGTTCTGGTCTGGTAGTAAAGGTACTGGAAGTTAATGCTAATAAGCAAACAATATAAATTACAAACACAAAACACCCATCAAACCCACATTGGTTTATCTTGGGTGCAAATGAAATACATACCTTATTTCTTGTATGACTGTAAGCGTCATTCTCTTGTTCCACATTGACACTCTTGTTCCATTTTATATATAAATCAGAACTGCAAGAATATTCTCCAGTACTCATTACTTCCACAATGTATTTGTACTGTCATACCAATGTGTTGACGTATATAATTTCCGTTGCACATCTAAATGAATGCAACTATGTAATTAATACACAATAGGCATTTTGTAACGCAAATAGAGCTCATTTTGATTGTCGTTTCGCTTAGGAAGTGTACATAGCTTAAATGTACATAGTTGACTGCCTTGTTGGTCTAGTGGTTAGTGTATGTGGCTGCTGATCAAGAGGTTTCGGGTTCGATTTCCGGGTGGCCCCAAATATTTGTGTGATCTAGAAATATTTGTTTCGGAGTCAGGATGTTTTCTTTGTATAATATGTACGTTTTTACATAAAAATGGTGCTTTGTATTTATATCGATTATCTAGTACCCATAATACAAGCTCTGCTTAGTTTGGAGCTGAATGACATTGTGTGTAAGATGTCCGAAATATTTAATATTACTATAGCTTTGAATATATTTACCTAGCATCTTAGGAGAAGACTTTACCCAGCAATGGTCTGTTGATGATGAAATTGATCCGAGTTCCTTAAATAATGTTTGTCATTTAAATAAAAGATTTCATAAAGAGCCATAACTGAGATACTATTTATTACAGGCTTTTATATTCAAAATGAAGAAATTTTACAAACATCTTTGTGACCTAAAGATAGGTAGTTTCTTTGGAGAAAAGACAGATTGTTTAACAGACTATCGCAAGGATATTTTATGGTAAAAACAAGTGGCTGAGTCACTGGAGTGCACACACAATTAATTTGCACACAAGTAAAGTCACTTACACTCACCCGACGTACACCTGCAACTTAGGAGGAGCAAGCACGTGGCAGACATCTCAATCCTCTGCAGAATGAAATGGGAAAATAATTGAACTACGGTAACCTCATCTACTCAGTGAGAAACAGCAATGGAGTTTGTTAACACCGCTTTCTGTAAGGCCCTGACATCACTTCAAATGAGACTGGCCCATTTATGACTAAATATGGGTCTTCCATGATAGTAAAAAGTGACATAAGACTACTTTAGTATTTTTTTTTTACTAAACTGAGTTTGAACTTTTTCTTTTCTCGTAACGATATATATAAAAAATGAAGTAGATACTAAAACATCGTCAGCTGCGATACTTTGCGCTTCTATACTTTCATTCTTTGAAAGATAGTATAATAAAAATATTATCATAAAAAGATATACGTAACGTATATCTTGACACCAAGTAAAGAAAATAGGTTTGCGACTTTTGAACTTATCAAGAAATAAATCTATATTCATATTAAATTCAGTAACATTTCGTTAAAACGAAAGTAGAGAATATAAAATCCACAATCGTATTTAATAATATTCTGTGCTTCATTGATAAATTATTAAGATAAATTATATATTTTTATACTTAGCTCAAAGTATATTTACCAGTCTAATATTTATGTTTCATAAAGTGAAAGCTCAAGGCAATCTATTTTGAATAATAGATCTGTCGATTCTAGCCTAGTGTAGTCAAAACAGTTAATTATTAGTAATGCCTTTCTATACGATGCGTATCACAAACGCACTTTGAACGAAATTTATTCATGAAATCATTATCATTCTGTTGGATGACTTCTTTAAATATTTAACTTATAAGAGAACAGTTTTTTTGGCAAGGCTATTGAATGACAGAACTAAGAAACGATTTAGTAATCAGATGCAAAAAAAAGATTAGAAGCCAACTAAGGGCAAAGAGAAAAGATATTGTTAATACAGAATATGTAAATAATGATTCGAGCAGGTTAGTTTCCCATCAACGTAAGTAGAATTGGTCTCTGAAGAAACAAACATTCTACAAAGAAGAAAATACTACACTATTCTAGATATTGTATTGTATAAGAAGAGAAGAATATTGTATAAAGAAAGCAAAACACGGTAATACCTGCAAGTAAAAAAGCAAAATTACAACACGCTTAATTTTATTCAGTCATTATTTTTTACGTGGGTATAATAAACCTGTTCAGGTAAAAACTAAATTTCGTTCAAATAAGGAATAACTTTTTAAGAATTTGTCTATGCCTTGTTAAAAAATATTATCCAAAATCCATATTTCCTTTAACGTGATTCTGAAAAAGAAAATGTTATTCCAAAGGAGCTGTGCATTATTCCGGAACAGCATTATATGTATTATATACTAATTAGTTTTTACACAAATTGCTGCTTTTCTTCTTCCCTGTGTCAGAGGTCAACAATTATCAACATAAATTTTTCTTAATTTTTGGACGTGTTCAAAGATTGAAACCCCGTGGGATCCTATTAGGAATAAGGTGATCCGCCAGAGAATTAAGGTCATCGACATAGCTAACCGGATTAGAACTGACCAGGTGGAATAACGATTTGCGCAGGATGGCTGGCAGGATCTGGATGCGAGAAGCCCAATATCGATCAAAGTGGTGTGCAATGGGAGAGGCCTATGTCTAGCAGTGGGTTGCGATGGGCTGAGATGATGATGATGAAAGATTGAAATTAAACATTGAATAAAATCTGATTTTTGATTGGTGCTTGAACAATTGTTAAAACATCAAATAAATATCATGATAATACTCATTGCAAAATTGTGTAACTGTTTATTAAAAAGCAAATATTGTAATTATAAAAGCACTTTGTGTTGTGATATAAAATGTATTATAAGTATAAAAGCACTTTGTCTTATGGGCAATCGTCAGTGAACTAGCTAGAATTTAGCTCCTTTTCTAATGAGCATTGTTGTCATTCTTCTTTCTGAAAAATAAACAGATTTTACAAATTCATTATTAAGAAATCATCGTTTTTTTTTAATCTAATTACCATTATAGTCAGAAGTGCTGGTTCATAAATAACGAAACTACAAGTAAATAGATTCTGTTCGACATCACTTTATCTCGCTCGCAAAGCGAACTTTGCATTGTAATGCTGTGTAGCTCAACCACGGCATAATTAGTGCAATTTGTTTAACTCGCTGCTGTGCTTGATGCTTTAATAGTTAGTATCTTTGTGTGAATCGCTTAATTAAACACAATTATTCCCTATTTATTCTCATTTGCATTAGAAAATTAAGTTTAGGATAGATGTAAAGTTTATAAGATAAGTGAAGCCACAAATGTCGTACTTTATGTGGACACAAGTTGTGTTTATAATAGTTTAAATATTTCGAACATCTGACACACAACTTTGTTAAACAAAAGTAATGTTATACTCACAATTTTATTTCTGGTATTATAATGTTTGGTAGTAATGGCTGAATAGAGTCACTGTGACAGCTATGATACGTAAAAAAATATTTAGAACACTTATCATCGACATTTGTTGCAATTTAATACATTGATAGTGACGTTGTGAAGTCACAACCATAGTAAGAGTAGTGAAGCCCAGTATCAATAAAAGTGTTCTTTGGAAAGCACCTGACAGGATTACTTTACTACATAGATTGTAAAAATGTTGAGCTTGGAACCTTGGTCCGAGAAAAAATGCTGGTAAGTGAATTGAACTTGTGTAGATATTACATTTGTAATTTTATATTGCCATGTATTTAAATATATTCTACTATATACAAGTATAAATATTAATCTAGGTTTAGCAAAGCCAAAGCGAGAAAACAAATACAAAAAGTGAAAGCTTAAAAAATTTGGCAGAGTATTTTTGCTAAAGTAGTTGTATGTTATACAACTGTTACAGAAAGACTGTTGATTAGATTATCCTTTCCGTCTAATCAAAATAAACATACATGACAGACATCAATGTTCTCAAAAACAAAAACATAGCCAACAAATTTGGGTAGAAGCCTACATTTCGACGGGTGCAAAGTAAAAAGAGTTATCTGCAAAATAGCTACTTTACAGGAGAGCGAAAAGATCTAAAAAGTGTGTTTTTTTTTAAATTAATGAATCGATTTTTCTGTAAATTTTATTAATACATCTTTACACTCTTACACATTTATATATCATATTTATTTCAGGAATTTCTTGTTATTTCACGAAATTTTGCAGTTGTTCGCATCTACATTGTATTATAAATAATACTAATTGTGTCAACTGCCAGTTGGTCGTATATACGAGGGACTTTAAATTTCGTGTATAAATTGAATTTGATTTAATTTACTGTATTAAGATTTTATAGAAACATTTAATTTTAATGATAAATACTACCCAACATCCTTTAATTAACAATAGATCTATTACAGAACATAATAATGTAGATAGCTTTTTATGCGTCGTATTTCTAAAGTAATAAATGACACACAATGCGGTCAAATGAAATATTAAAACTTGGTTTTATTAGGATTTTTTTTTCCAATTACGTTTGAAAATAATAGAAATTAAGTAATAACATTTAGATAAAAAAAAATACACATATTTTACTTACTTTAGCCTGTCAAACAATAATCACAGAAACAAAATATATAACTCTTTTTATGTGATGATTAACCAAAACCTGAATCAACATTTAAACTTACGTAGCTATTTAATTATATATTATTATCGATACATAATTAAAAAAGCAGCAATAAATTAATCTCGTTCTCTATAGTTTCGTGATTCATAAAAGAAAATTCGTGATACCTAGGAAGTATTAAATTTTGCTCTCAAAGTTTTATCAAATCGTTGTATTAAGAATCCATCATCATCAGTTGCAATTGCATTTCAAGTGCAAATGTTTGTAGAGTCAAAAGCTAGCTAAATAAACTTTATCACAGCTAAGTTACTTGCGAGGCCGACTTGTGCTTAACCACTGAAAGAGAATGACCACTGAAAATGATTCAAAACGCAACTTCAGTGTAACGTATACACTGCCCGTTGGCTTGAGACAAATTTAGCGCTAGAAGTGTAAAAGTTTGCAAAACAATCATTTGTCCATCCATTGTCCACAACAACAAATTTGTCAATCAGTAACCAATTTATATAGAGCGCTTTGGATAAATATGATAAAAATACTTGGAACCGTTCAAAGGAATTAAGGCTGTAATCGAAGGTGTCTGTAATCACGTAAAATTTTTTTAGCCTGTGGAGTCTCGTTATATAAGAAAAGACTCAAATAAACTTTACTTATCCGGTGGCTTGAACTTCTCAATTATGTTCAAATTATATCAAGCATGGACAGAGGAAAATAATGTTTCAAAAGGATTTAATCAACACATGAAAAATAAAGATGTTGCAAGGTCTCTAAAGAAATAAGATAAAACCAAGCAACTGCACATCCTGACAGTGTAACTTCAGCTACTTTCGACTTTCAATTTATTTTTTCTACGCCTCAGGGAGAAGCAAGTTCATTTTATTATAAACTTTCTTTAATTTTACAGTGTATAACATTTCAAACATAAAAAGTGCTTAACATGTAAAGAGCTTTATGACCCATTGGTTTTAAAAAAGGAATATGTTACATGTGGCCTGAAACCACGGCTAACAGGGGGAATAAAATAAATTTGTTTCTCCCTGAGGCGTAGATAAAAAAAATTGAAAGTCGAAAGTAGCTGAAGTTACACTGTCAGGATGTACAGTTGCTTGATTTTTATCCTGTTTCTTTAGAGACCTTGCAACATCTTTATTTTTCATGTGTTGATTAAACCCTTTTGAAACATTATTTTCCTCTGTACATGATTGATATAATTTGAATATAATTGAGAAGTTCTAGCCACCGGATAAGTAAAATTTATTTAAGTCTTTTCTTATATAACGGGACTCCACAGGCTGAAAAGATTTTACGTGATTACAGACACCTTCGATTACAGCCGCTGTGTTTATCTTATTTTTGTTATCTTAACTCCTTTGAACGGTTCCCAGTATTTTAATCATATTTATCCAAAGCGCTCTATATAAATTGGTGACTGATGGACGAATTCGTTGTTGTGGACAATGGATGGACAAATGATTGTTTTGCAAACTTTTACACTTCTAGGGCTAGATTTGTCTTAAGCCAACGGGCAGTGTATAATACACTGAAGTTGCGTTTTGAATCATTTTCAGTGGTCATTCTCTTTCAGTGGTTAAGCACAAGTCGGCCTCTCAAGTAACTTAGCCGTGATAGTTTTTGACTCTACAAACATTTGCACTTTAAAGTTTAATATTTCGTAAACGGAGCACTGAATAAAAGAATGTCCTATAACTTCTCTGTACATTTTTGAAATACCTCCCCAACGATATAATATAGCCTAAACGAGAAACAAAATCATCTCCACTTTGCGTGTAGTTATGTTTTCTTTTTATATTTTATACTAGCTTAACTCCGCGGTGTTACCCGTGATTATTGTCGTACTGCGGATACCGCCGCGGGACTAAGCTAGTCTAAAAAAGTTGCCTAAATTACTCCTTATATCATCAGCTACCTATCAGTCAAAGTCCCATCAAAATCGTTCTCGCTGTTCCAGACATTTGTCGGAACAAACGTCTCTAAGCTAAGCTGCGGATAGACAAACTGATATGGTGAAACTATAAGGGTTCTTTGTAAGGACTATTTAACCCTAACAATCTTAAAAAACACCTTACAAATAGGTAGGTACTTCATTTTCCACAAAATTAACCGAAGTAAATTGTAACATCTACGATGATAGCGAAGTAAAATGATTCAGGTGGCAGATGGTCGTTTATGCGTCGGTATTTTAAAATATGACCTCTCTTATAGATTTATTATTCTACAAACAACAAATCTAAGAATTTCACATTTACAACTTTGAATATTTACTAAACAAAATTAATTCACACCAGCAGTTTCACGATTGTCACTTAATTTTGTGAGTTTTATTAGATCTTCTGTTTTCCTGATAGTGACTTATTTTCCTGTTCTACATAATTGCTTCAACAGTTGCCGTCGTTCTTTATTGATTTTACTAATTCAAATGAAGACTACAACAAACCCTCGAAATATCACAGATATCAGACACAAAACCTCATTTAACATAAATAATAACAAAAATCTAATCAAGCCGACGTAGCGCATGTCAGCTGACTGATGTCCTTTTGTGTATGCACGGGGAAAGTCCCGCGGCCCCGTGTAAATGCGGCCAACGTTACTTGGTCGTATTTACTTCGTAGTGTTTGAAAGAACATACGTAGTTGGCTTTTTTTACGTACGAAAATTGATTGAAATAATGTGATATTTGCAAAAAAATATATGTCATATTGTAAAGAATTGTTTTCTTAAAACGATTGTACAATAAACTAAAAATCAGCATTTTGTAGATAACTTTATTTACTTTGCACCCGTCGATTTGGTCATACGCACGCGATTCTCTACTAATGCCATCATTATGCTGATTGTCTGGTTCCCAGTATTGCCAGCTGTTGCCTGTTTGTGCACTTAGAATAAAAACTTAGTGTTCATCAAATATGCCTTTTTCGAGGTAAAAGTGGAACTTTTTTCTTAATAGCTGTTACAGAGACATTTGGATACAATTTTTTGTGGATATGGTAAGTATGTTTTTATATTTAAGCCAAGAGCTTCAGATACGTATCTACATCTAAAAAGTTTTGATGGATACTTTTCACGTGCCGTTCGATTCACACCTAGGAAATATTTAAAGTTTTTTTTTATACAAGATCTTGCAAAAGTGATTTTTCTCTGTGTAAAAGCAAGAGAAAAATCTAAGATTAGGAATACGAATTTATTGAAATACGAATAAATGCAATCATTTATAAACATTTAAAATTATATCATCTTAAAAAATTTGAATCCTAGGGATTAAAAATAAAAAACATAAATTAAATCTAAGCATCAAAATATTTTTTCGTATGGAGAAATGATAGTCATGTCCCTCCGACACAAAGGGAGGATTCTCCAGCCTGCCGAGTTGATCTGGGTGGTCCAGCCAGTGGGTTGAAGTTGGCCAATTGTACAATCAATTAATAGCATATGCTAATCGACACGAGAATCTCTATATCGCGATACAGGATTAGTAGTTACTCTGTATAGCTCGTTACTTCGTAGTACGGCGTATCTTCGTTAGATGGCGACGTAGTATATTTTTGTTGAATTCTTTGTGAAAGTTGCCACACTCTGCATAAAACTAATATAATAGTATGAAAATGAGTAAAAGTACGTTTCCTACTGTGTGTGCGACCTATGACAAAATTATCTATATATCCTGTTGATTTGCAAAAAGATATAAGTTGAAGTATAAATACTTTTAGTTTGTAGATTTTAAGGCAAATTTAAGTCCTACTAATTAAATTATTTTCACATAAAACAGTCCTAAATTTGACAATCTGTCGAACTTTTGTCTTGTTAAGTTTCTCGAAATTACAATTTAAGTCCTTTGTAACTGTCTAATTAACTGAGATTTAATTTTGTTTGAAATTTGTGTTCAATGATTTTACTAGAATATTTGACTAGGTATCATAAAATATCATATCATAAAATGCTAGTCATATAAATCTTAAATGCTTAAACATATGTGAAAAATTGTTGTGTAATTATTTCGGATATTATTTGCCTGTGTGCGTATGGCGACGCACACAGGCAAATACGAGTATGTGCGGGTAATATTTTCTTGGGTGTAGGAGATCTGATCGAAGTCGCTCAATGTAAAAAGATGAAGTTCAGTTGTATCGTAGTATACTAAAAGTTTTTTTTTTATGTGTGAAAAATCATTATGGACCGTCACACCACCGGCGGGGTGGTGTGTCGAACCGCGAGGGGGCGGCGTCCGCGTGTAACCGGACGTTGCCCAATTAGAGAGTCAAATTTGAGGTGGTGCACGCAACAGTGCGGGCAGGCGCTGGGAGGAGTCCAGAAGGAAATCCCCTCCCTGGAATCCTTCCAATACACAGGGACGGAGAGGGCCACACCGTGTGGTTTTAGTCGGTTCGAGTTCGACACACCACCCCGCCGTAACCCCCGACGGGGTGACAGTTCGCGGGGATTTCCAAACGTAAAAAAAAAGGGGTGGTGTGTCGGACTTGAACCGACTACAAAACATACAGTGTGCCCTCTCCGCGCTTCGGAGAAGTCCAGGGTGGGATCTCCTGCTGAACTTCTCCAGCGCCTGCCCGCTCCTGATGCGGCACCGTCTCGGTACGACGACCCTCTCTTAGGCGGAGTCCGGCACACACCGACGCCGTCCCCTCGCGGCTGGCCACATAGTGCGGGTAGGGGGAAAACCCGTTCATCCACTCGCGGCCACACTCAAGGCGGCATGAGATGTGGATGTTCGCGCCACCGCCGCCCGGTTCGCCGGCGGCGGATCAGGTCCGAGTGGACTCGTCCGCCTCCTTCTGCGTGATTACGTCCTCGCAGAAGGTTGCGACCGCGGTAGTATACTAAAAGTCTAACCCAATCTAGGTTTTGAAAATTGCTCGGAGAAATAAGAAGATTTCTTTGTATACGCATACTCTTAGATATTTAAAAAATCGACTATTGATGGAAAAGTTTCTAGCTATTATAAAAACCAGTAGGTAATATAAACTAAAAAAAGCGTAACTTTTTATTATGAATCGTTGTTTGCGTCTATAAATTCAGTGTTAGCTTTAGAGAAGCAGTAAAGATTATGTTCTATTACTCTTTTATAACAGACGTGATGTGATTTACATTATTCATTAATTCATCGACGGTCTTCAAATATTTATAAAGATATTGTTTTATTAAAACTTGTAGTGTACAGTATTTTAAAGCCCTCTGAAGCGTCTGAAGTAGTCCAAGGTTTAAACTATGGTATCCAACATGTTTATACTTATAAATACGTATATATTATGGGTGCCCACTATACACTACAGAATAAATGATGTGCGTCATTCGAAGACCCAGCCTGATGGAAAGCATGAGCAGAATTCAAGAGTGGGGCCACCATATAGACAATTCAGCCTGGTGGCCGAATAAGATGCTTTTTCAGGTCTCGCTTTAAAGAACTGGGCTCATAGTACGAGGACAACACATGCGCTGGTATTGAGTTCCAGTTTTGGACTGCTCTGCACAGGAATCAAGAGCCGAAACGCTTAGTTTGAGAGCGTATTTCGTAATTTGACAAGCGAAATCAGCACTTATTATCAGTTCAAAAGTGTAGGTGCTCTTCAGAATATTTTAAATGATAAATGCGATGGAGGACTGCCATAGAGACGACATCTCATCGCAATTGCAATAGCTCAAGGGACTCGATCACTTCGGGACAGTTGATCGAGCGGACTGATCGCCGCTACTACCGATTGAGAACATCTAGCAAATGCTGTACACTTTACAAGATCGAACCTGGGTCAAAGTGACATGTAAAAGAAAGAAAGAAATGCCATACTCCAGTAATTTTTGTTGTGTAAAAGCTAACAATGCTTTTGACCCGGCCCGGAAATCAAACCCTAGTTGTGTCGATTGGCAGTCACATACACTAATCGCTAGACAAATGATATTAGCATTAATTGAATATTAAACTGAAACGAAATATGCATAATGTATGCATCAAACACAGATGCGGAAGTCAGTTAGTTTATAACTAGCGACACGGGTAGATATAGGAATGTACAAAGTTTTAAACTCAACAAATTATATACTAAAACCTACCTCGAGAATCAATCTATCGATTGCTGAATACTAGTCTAGTCGACAAGTTGAAAATAGTACAAAATAGAGATACTGCTCTTAAAATTATGTGCGATAGCTCATTGGATCAGAAATGACGCCTCGAAAAATATGCCAAAAGCGTGTATTAGCACATAAAAAATTGCAAAAGTTATAAACAATTAAGATGAAAAAAAATGGCATTTCGTTTTTTGCCAATATTTTATAAACTATTAATATTTAAGAAATTTCAAAAAAAGTTTTTTTTTGAATCTTTCAGAATCTTTTTTTTTTATTTCTTTAATATCAATAATTTTAAGAGCAGTATCTCTATTTTGTACCATTTTCAACTTGTAGACTAGACTATACAGCATGAAAATCGATGTAGTAGTTTTTAAGTTTACAGACAGACAAACAGACGCGGCAGAAGACTTTGAGTTAATATGTAGTGATGATGATTCCTTAGGGCTATCCCCACCCAGATTTGTGGCTGGACGGTGTGTCGGTATGAAATCTGTTAAAATCAAAATCTAACTATTTATATCACCAAAAATAAGATTCAGAAAAAGTCTCTAATTTACTTCCTTTAAAATCTTAAACAATGAAAAGTGGAACAAAACACAAGTGAGTTTAATTTCAAGAATCGGTTTTAATCGCCAAGTGCCGACATTTGCGAATATAAATTACCATAGCTTACCATTTTCCCATCAAGTTAAAATGTTATATCTTATAACAGATCAGGTGTCAGTTTCTAGACGAGAGATCAAATGGCAGATTGAAATGTATGAGCGTTAAATGGTAACATGAGCAATCTAAGGGCCACAACACACTAGCTACTTTGAGCATCAGCGATCGGCGATTTGGCAACTGCATCGATGCTGCATCGCGTTTTAGCGACTTCCTGCGTTCGATCGCGGTATCGGTAACGCGCGTTCTAGCGACTGCTCAGATGCCAAGTCGATGCTACCGGCATCCGAATGTGTGCGGAGAGGTAGCGTTCGGTCGCCGTATTTAGCTTCTAAAAAGCGACTAGTTGCCGATCGCCGATGCTAAAAGTAGCTAGTGTGCTGTGGCCCTAACGTCGAACCGTATCATTGACGTGTCGAGTAATGGGTACTTATAAACTTCAAGCTTTTATGCCTTTGACGTCATCGCAATAATTGTCATAGAAACGTATTTCAATATAAAACACTTTAGAGCAATGATCCTGGTCACATGAGACACTTTAAAATCTCGAAAACTGAACTAAACTTTGTTATTAGAGAATTAAACAATCCCTTATTACAATAGACTTTTCTACAAGTTAAACAATCATTTGTAATTCTATTGTATTTGAGTGCTTCGGTGGCGAGTGGTAGCATTTGCGACTGCTGTGTTTGGAAGTCTTGGGTTCGATTCCGGATCAAATATTTTTATGATCTGCAAATACTTGTTCCTGAGTTTGAGTATTTTAGATGTATAATATGTGTGTATTTACAAAAAAAATGAATGTTGACGTATTTTTTTACTCATAAACTATTACTTTCACAAAATTAATAATTAAATACTAAAGTAAAACTCTAAAAGACTTTTCTAAAGTTTTGGTAATTCTTATTTATGTACCCTGTAATATATAATTTCCATTTAACATTCATGTCATACTATATAATATATATTAAATAGATTCTTATCATTATGTACCCTTTTGTACGTTGGTTATGGAATTTACTTCCAAAACCATTAAAACAGCAATTTTAAGCTTTCAAAGGGTACTTAGACTCGTCTCAAGCATACTCGATCGGGTTGAAGTCTGGGCTTTGTTTTCACCAGTCTTTAGTCTAAATGATTACATCTTGAAGCAGTCATTCATAATGTGTCCTGGAAACATTGCTATTGATAGTACTTCACTGATACAGTGTACCGTTTGCGATACATATGTCATTTTATGCCTTACACTGTGTTAGAACTCATAATAGTATGGCAAAATGATACAACCAAAGTATACTATCGTTAACTCAATATAGTAACGTAAGCCAATAATAATTTTTACACTGCCAGGCTCGGGTTTCTTCTCAGAAGAGGGTTAAGGCCATACGTCCTCACGCTGGCCGAGTGCGGGTTGGGGACTGGCAATACACGTTGTGGCTACGTAAACTTGCTGTTGAATGTTGAAACTAAGTTTCACGACTGTTATCTTATGATAAAAAATGCAATCAATCAACCTCAAAACCTCAAAACCACAAACAAATATTATTTGTGATGAAGTACAGATGTAGATGCCCAGCTGAAGACAACATACTTGTTCCCTGTTTCGTGTACGGAACTAGAGTCAACATACCTGAATTAATAATAACAAATTAAAATGGTCATGTCATACATCACAATAATAAACACATGCAGCCCAATTATTCTGCACCATTCTCCCAGCTCCAAGAGGCCGGAAGAATGATGCCGTCAGAAACATCCCGTCACCATGCTGCATTGCTTAACCTCACAATGCGGATGGTGACCCCTGCTCCTGGATTCTACTAATGCTTTCCATCAGGCAGAGTACAGTCACTTTGGTAGACGGAAAATATATAAAAATAACACATTTAATTCTTGAATATTAACTGATACTTTAAACACATATCATCCTCCTAGCCATTATTCCCAAGTTTATTTGGGGTCGGCTACTAGTTCAACCGGTTTTACCTGAATTTCAGTTTTTCCACGGAGCGACTGGCATCGGACCTCCACAACCTTAAGGGAGAACTGAAATTCGAAGATTGAACTAGTTGTCAGTACATTTGAGGGCACTGACTTCCCAATAACGATTGCCATAGGTGCCATGCCAAACCGGGACCGACAGCTTTACGTGCTCTCCAAGGCACGGGCGTGAATCACCGCCAAACTTCCAAACTCCGGGCAGCTATTAGGAATTTCCTAAGAAAATCCCAAAAACACTTTTTGGCCCGACCCGGGATTTGAACCCGAGACCTCTCAGTAACCTAGCAGTCGCATACGCTAACCACTAGACCAACGAGGCAGAACTAGATACTCTAAACTCATAAATAAATAAAATTATCTAAACTGTATATTTTATACTTTAAGGAGTAATAAAGAGTATCTATCAAGTAATAATTACTAGTAATAATTTGAACTGTAACACGAATAATTAAAGTAAATCGATTTCATCTTGAAGCTTTATGAGGCTTCACACATATCACTTTGATAGAACCTGTACTAATTATAAATTAAAAACTTCTTCAAACTGACATGTGTTCGGTCTCGTTTATAACACGTTCAATTAAACAATTAAATAGTGGCTATAATATTTGTTGAAGTAGCTCAAATTCGTAACTATTATCTCGTAACCCCATTTAATACTATTTTAATATGACACTGTTACGAGTACAAAAGAATTTCAAAAAAACTTCAAGTGATTAATAACTTTACGGGGAACAACGATGGTATATTTATATCGTTTTATTTTATTCGATGATGTAATATTACAAAATATTTCGGATATCTTAACACACAAAGTCATCTAGTCCCAAGCTGAAACAGAGCTTGTATTATGTGTACTAGTGCCCGCACCAGGAGCGGGCAGGCGCTGGGGGAGTCCAGAAGGAGATCTGACCCTGGACTTCTCCTCCTCCTAAACGGAGAAGCGCGGAGAGGGCACACTATGTGGTTTTTAGTCGGTTCAAGTCCGACACACCACCCCGCCGTAACCCTCGGTGGGGTGACGGTTCATGATGATCTTCCACACATAAAAAAAAAATGGGTACTAGACAACTAGAAAAGTAGTAATGTTGTAGTTTTGTAAACAGCCTGCAATCCATACTTGTACATAAATACAAAATTAACTATGGATGTCTACCTGGAATAGGTACATGGCTAAACCGCACTGAGATTGAGATTCTATAATTGGAAGGATGATGATGAGGATGATGTTGAGGAAGGATATAGACTACTTTTACAACGATAACTGATATATATCGACAGAGCCGCAGGCAAAAGCAAGTATTATATTAAATACTAAATTTAAAATGAGATCAAATGTATCGCTGTTACACTGTAGTCATAGCAGCAGCAACGAATATGTGCCAATAAGGAGTGCGATATGATTATAAAATAAATACTTGATTATCAAGGAACCAAAAATTCACTACAGTCAGAATGGTGAAGCAGCGATTTTAGAACACTTAATCTGTCTGTAAAATAATATTTTTTAAACATGTCAATAGGTACGTGGAGTCCAATGTTTAAATAGTGCAGCTGAGCTTTTTCACGGAGCCTCAACTCATGAAAATAGAGACACAACCATTTAATTTTAGAATAGGAACACTTTTAGAATGGTGCGCTGGTCCGGACGAAACAAAACCTCGGCATAAAAGCGGACGAATGAAAAAAACTTTTACTTTACGGACTGTACGGTTTTGAGTGGACAGCATACGTCAGTCACTCTATGACCACGGCTGGTGTAATCTAGTCAAAAGGTTTGAAAGACCCTTTCTCATATTGACGATGCCAATTAATGCTTCAAAACGTAACTGAAAATTCATCATCATTTTTAAGTAATGTTCAGATATTGCAGATAATTTATATAACAACTAGCTGTGCCCCGCGGTGCTACCCGCGTATATCATTATGGTTGCTATGCAAGTGTGTTATGCATAGCAACCTGTGAATTTTTGACAGGAGATAAACAGTGATACATTTTGTCATCTACGATTTATGTATTTTTATAATCACTTACTATATATATGATCGTACCGTACGTATCATTAGATAGGTATATTTAAAAATAAGAAAGGGTTTCTAAGACGATTTTTATGATTTAGGTATTCGTTTGCGAGAAATTCAACTTTAAAAGGCACTTTTTTGTAAAAACAGCTCCCCCCCTCTAAAAGCTAAACGGCTGGCTCAAAAAATCTGGAAAAATTCGTGATGGTGGTCCATATGATGAACTTTGAAGGAAAACTATAACTGATTAGATGACTTTATTAATTCAGGAGTTATGGAGACTTAACTTGTAAAATGCGCTATCTTGGAAAACGTCAAACAAAATTAACGCATTAATACGTAAACATATTATTTATCTATTGGATACGATTTTAAATCCACGTACCATTATGGGTGACTGAGGAACCCTTTCCTGTGCGTGGCCTGACACGCACTTGACCGATTTTTAATATTAGTAGGATTGATGAATTACGTATTCTGTAGTTACGTTATGACCGCCTGTTATGTTTATAAATAGCAGAATTCTAGTGGTGTTCGAATGTTTCAGTATTCCTTTGATAATTTAATATTCTTTAAAGGACACTAGAGATACACTACAAGTGAGGCTTCGGTTTGCGGTTTAATTTAAGTTATTATTTGTTTTATTTAATCATCTTTTATTCCAGTGATACAAAAATATTCTGGTAAGCTGTAGTCACTCTCTATGAGGTTCCACCAAGGGCAACTGGGCTATGCGCACTTCTAAAAATATATGTTTAATATTTTTATTTTTAAATATTTGAGAGTCCAATCTTATTGAACACTGATAAACAATGATAGAAACTTTGATAAGCATTCAGCAAAAAATAAAACTTGAATACAAGCTTCATAAAGCAATAAACTAGCAAATATATTAAAAACTTATATTGGTTAAATCAACTAGTAAAAAAAAATGACAAAACTTTGCAACAATTAGCTACTTTTCAACAATTTCGAAATCTTTACCCTATCACTATCCTAAGTACGGCACACAAATATTTTGCCTGCATCCAATGGAGCGTTTACCCCTTTGAGATTGACGTGAAAATATTTTTATGCATGGCAAGTAGGACTATGTGTAATAAATTGAGACATCCATTACTCTAAGCTTGGCTCAACGTTTATAGAAAAACCATAAATCTGCCAACTTCATCGCGCGTAAAAGATTTTAAAATATGAATCTGGTCTAATGATCATATATTTAAATTAAGTTTAATTTAGATTAAATTTTAATCGGTGAATATATGGTGATAATATTAAATCATAAACTTGTTAATTACACTAAATATACTAATTATACTTGGCAGAGTCGTCACGAAATTGCCACTTTATATTATTATTAGTATGTATGTTTGTTTATATGTATGTGTATATATATATATATATATATATATGTGTATATTTAATGTATGCATCAGAGTATGATTATCGTATGAAGACCCAGATATATCTCTTTTATTTCGCCAAAATTGTAGTGCACCTTCTCAAATAGATCCGCACCACCCGACGGTAGACTGTAAGAGAATGCCTGTGGCATTAAGTCCGCCATTGTACAACAAACTTTATGCACAGTATGCATAAAGTTGTAAAATAAAATAAAAAATACATATTAAGTCTTTAATTATCTGATTCTGGTGGCACGCTAGGAATGATCAACTCGCCTATTCGGAGGATAATCCTTACGAGTTTGTGTTGGGGGAACACAACACCCGTTCCTCCACAACTCCACTGAAGTGTTAATCATCATCATCATCATCATCAACATCAACAGCCTTTATCAGTCCACCTCTGGACGTAGGCCTCTCTTTAGAAAGGAGGTTTTGGCCTACTATACCACGCTGGCCAGACGGGTTGGTATAGGGTTGGTTTCAAGTTGGGGTGCTGGCTAGAAAACCTCCTCGTGGTGCACCCTGGTAACGCTGGCGATAACGCTGTTCCTCCTCATTTCCTCCGCGTCATCTGGAGGAGAGGATTATCGCCAGCGGCTAATATTCTAGCAGGAGAGGAAGCCATTCCATCGGCTCTCGGGCAAGGCCTGATCCAGCAGGGTGGGCGTGTCTGCCGGTTGCCCTGCTGGCTCTTCGCTCTTCGGAGCATGGAGGAGGAAACCTCGATAAAAAACCTGAAGGTGGGGCTCTGTAGGGGCCGCAGTTTCTCCGCTGCTAGCGGTGGAGAGAGGAGGACGGGCTCGGCGTGTACTTACACTACCACCGAGCAGGCAGGGGGACGTAGTCTTTCTGCCACCGTCGGCATAACGTAATCCCGGTTCTGTCCGGGGGCGTGGGTCTTGGCTTAGCCGCCCGGACCGCGAGGAAGAAAACCTCTATAAAAAATTACCCCGAATCCCAAGCTCTGGTGCGTGGCCAGGGGATGCATGGCTGATGGGAAGTTCAGTTGCGAGCGCACCCCAAGCCGAGGTACCTGCGGACCCCTCGGTTGGGTTAAAAATGTACGCTTGCCCGGGTATTGGGGGATCTCTGCCCGGGTCGACCTTTAGTTCTCCCCCACTCGTGGGTCTATTATGGGAAATGAAAAGACAAATACAAAAACACAAATCGGAACGGACACTAAAGACAACAAATCGGCTAGCTTAACGGACAACAGATTAGAGGGCAAGAAGGAGAAGAAGGGCATTCTCAAGGGGAGCTCTTCTTCGGGAGTGGACACAGTGTCCAAGGAGGTCGTGGTGGCACCCGGGCCGCCCATCTCGGTGGGGCTCCCAGAAGTCAATCTGACTGCTGGGAGCCGAAGAAGATCGGAGCGATTGCGCTCCAGGTCGGCCGCAGCTGGCAGGAGCGAAAGTGCCAGTACGCAACCGATGGAGACGGAGAGTGCGAGGAACAAGCGCGTTCACACCAGGGATGCAGACAGTGACTCATCCCTGGAGACGCCAGTGACCAAAGGCACCCGCCTCGATGGGTTCCAAGCCCCCGTCCCGCTGCCGTCAGGCTCCGCCTTCACCAGGAGGGAGTCCTATAGACGCGCCAGGGCGGACGGCGAGAACCAAGCGGAGGAGGAGATTTCGGGTCTCCTGTTGAGGATGAGGGAGCCGGTGGAGGGAGATGTCCCACAGGATACCTTGTCCTTGCAGGAAAGGGCGAAGGTGGCCGTGGATATAATCCACAAAGTGGCCACCAAGTCGGTGAACCTGAAGGGCTCTTTTGTAAGAGCCCTGAAGGACTCCTCCTCCGCTATTGCGGAGGTCGTAGAGAGCCTCTGCGGTGACGTCTCACGTCTCCAGGCGGCCAACGACCGCTTGTCGGGCCAGGTGACTGAGCTTAGCGCTCAGTTCGCCCAATTTCGGGCTGAGCTGCCTCAAAGAGAGGCCTTGCCTGGCCCGTCGCAGCCGGCTCCGGCTCCTGCCAGCGTCGAGGTACCTGACGCCCAGCTGCGCCATGTTCTCCTCGCAGTGGAGCGTATGCTGGACGGGCGTCTGGCCGGTCTGGAGGCGAGACTGCCCCCTGCGCCGGTCGTGCGCCCCCCGCTTGCGTCTACGCAGCGACCGAAGGCTACAACAGCGCCGACCGCACCCGCTGTATCGTATGCGGCGGCGGCGGCGGCTACGGCTCCAGCCCCTGCGGCTCCCAAAAGAGTGGGGAAGGGGGCCAAGGCGCCGACGAAGGCCCCGGTGAAGGCCCCGGCTAAGGCGCCGGCCCAGGCACCGGCCAAGGCGCCGGCCAACGCGGTGCCTGAAACGGCGGCGAAGTCCGGAGCGGAGTTCCCTCCGCTTCCCACTCCACCATCTCAGCCGGGCCCCTCCACATCTGCCTCCGATGACCGTTGGCAGGTAGTGGAAGGGTCGAAGTCGTCCCGAAGGCGGGCGAAAAAGGCAGCCCAGAAGGCAGCCCAAGGCCAGCCCTCGCCACCGGTGGCAACGGCCACCAAGAAGAAGGCGCGGAAACTGCAGCCGCCCAAAACAGCGGCTGTGGTGGTGACCGTGTCGCCGGAGGCGGTCAGTGGCGGACTGACGTACGCGGCTCTTTTTCAAAGGGCCCGCAGTCTCGCCACTGAGTTCGGGACGGCAGGCATGAGCCTGCGCAAGTCCCAGACGGGAGCTCGAGTGCTCGAGTTCCCGGGGGCTGAAGGCGCAAAGTCGGCGGACGCCTTTGCGGAGAAGCTGCGAGTTATGTTTGCAGCTGAGGATGGTGTCAGAGTCGCCAGGCCTACGAAGTGTGCTGAGTTGCGCATTTCGGGCCTGGACGACTCAGTGACGGTGGAGGATGTCCGCGTTGCAGTCGTGGAGAAGACGGGCTGCAGCGCGGACAACGTCAGGGTGGGCACCATCCGCCCCGGACCAGGAGGACTTGGCGCTGTGTGGGTCAGCTGCCCCGTAGTGTCGGCCAAAGTATTGGGCGATGCTGGCAAGATCCTCATCGGTTTTGTCAACGCTAGGATTACGGTCCTGGCGGCGAGACCGATGAGGTGTTACAAATGCCTAGTATCGGGGCACACACGCGCCAGGTGCGATAGGTGTTTTGACTGCAGCGGATTATGTTTCCGCTGCGGTCAACCGGGGCACAAGGCGGCGGAATGCTCTGCCGCCCCTCACTGCCCCGTGTGTGCGGCGGGCAATAAACCCGCCAATCACCAGATGGGGCAGGGGGGCTGCAAGCCTCCCCGTGCTTCTCTGCAAGCGCCGGAGGCCAGCCTAACGACCCGGGCTGCCTCCGACGTTAATCGTGCGTCGACGCCGACGCCCATGGAGGGGGTTGGTGACACGGTCCGATAATGGATCAAGTCTCCAGCCTCCTGGTCCAGACGAACCTCAACCACTGTGCCGCGGCGCAGGACCTCCTCCTGCAAACTATGGCACAGTGGTCGGTAGGTCTCGCCGTAGTCGCGGAGCCTTACTACGTTCCTCCCCGTCCAAACTGGATGGGTGACTGGGACGGCTCCGTGGCAGTCGTCGGTTCCACGGCGGCCCATTCCCCGCCCTTGTCGTTAAGAGACAAGGGTACGGGATATGTTGCCGCTGAGTGGGGGGGAGTCACCATTTATGGTGTATATTTCTCCCCCAACCGGAGTCTGAGCGACTTCGAGGTCTTCCTTAACAACTTGGAGACCTCGATGCGGCGACTGGCGTCTGGGCACGTCCTCGTGCTGGGGGACTTCAACGCAAAGTCCATTGCGTGGGGTTCCCCGGCGACGGACGCCAGGGGCGAAGCCGTAATGGAGTGGGCGGCTTCGGTGGGCCTCTGTTTGCTGAACAGGGGCTCCACCAACACGTGCGTGCGACAGCAGGGGGGGTCGATAGTGGACCTTTCGTTCGCTACCCCTGCAGTCGCCGCACGAGTAAGGAACTGGTGTGTCCTGGAAGAGGTTGAGACGCTCTCGGATCACCTCTATATCCGATTTGAGCTCTCCCGGTCCCAGGACCCCAGTAGGGGTCACGCGGCGCGGCGCCCTTCCCGCTTCCCGCGGTGGGCTGTCGCCAAGCTCGATAGGGACCTACTGGAGGAGGCGGCCATTCTCAACGCTTGGCTGTCTCCGCGGGCCCCGACCGAGGGGGTCGACGTGGTAGCTGGCCGCTTCGCTGACGCGCTAACGCGGGTCTGCGATGCGGCCATGCCCCGCGTTCGTGGGTGTCGGCCTCCGAGGAAGGAGGTCTACTGGTGGTCCCAGGAGTTGGCGGACCTCCGTGCGGCGTGCGTTCGTGCCCGGAGGTCCTTAACTAGTAGCAGGCGACGTCACCGCGGGGTCGGTGAGGAGGTGGACCGGCTTCACGAGGAGTACCGAGAAGCTCGGAAAACTCTGAGGCTGGCCATCTGCCGCGCCAAGGATGTCAGTAGAGAGGAGATGCTGGAGAGTCTCGAGCGTGACCCCTGGGGTCGCCCTTATCGTGCGGTGCGTAACAAGCTCCGCACGTCGGCCCCCCCCCTTACGGAGACTCTCCAGCCCAGCTTCCTGCAGGAAGTGGTCGAGGGCCTATTCCCGCAGCGGGCGGAGCACACACCCCCGTCGATGGCTGCATCAGCCGAAGACGACGGGGGTAGCGAGGTTGAAGTTCCGCCCGTCAGGGATTCGGAGGTAGGGGCGGCTGTTCTACGGATTCGATCCAAGAACACCGCCCCCGGGCCGGACGGGGTTCCAACCCGAGTGATGGCCCGAGCCCTCGATCACATGTCGGACCGCCTCAGGGAGGTGTTGGACGCTAGCCTGGCGTCCGGACGCTTCCCTGAGCGCTGGAAATGCGGGAAGCTGGTCCTGCTGAGGAAGCCGGGACGGCCTGCCGATTCGGTCACGGCCTATAGGCCTATCGTGTTGCTGGACGAGGCGGGTAAACTCTTTGAGAGGATACTCTCTGCCCGCATCGTCCGGCACCTCTGCGAGGTTGGCCCCGATCTGTCGGACGCCCAATTCGGTTTCCGAGAGGGGCGTTCGACGATCGATGCCGTAATGCGCCTTAGGGCCGTGACCGAGGAGGCCGTGAGAGGCGGCGGAGTGGTGTTGGCGGTGTCCCTAGACATCGCCAACGCCTTCAATAGTCTGCCATTCGGCTGCATCGGGGAAGCACTCCGCTACCACGGAGTGCCAGAGTACCTGAGGCGGCTGGTGGCAGACTATCTTGAGGAGCGATCCGTCATGTACGAGGACCGAGATGGCGTCTTGAGACGCAGGGCCATGTCGTGCGGTGTTCCACAGGGGTCTGTCCTAGGACCACTCCTGTGGAACATGGGATACGACTGGGCCCTAAGAGGGCGTCTCCCCCCCGGGCTGGGTGTAATCTGCTACGCAGATGACACCTTAGTCACGGCCCGGGGGGCTAACTTCCAGGAGGCGGCGCGCCTGGCCACCACTGGAGTGTCCATGGTGGTCGGGCGCATCGAGGCGCTGGGTCTGCGGGTGGCCCTGGATAAGACGGAGGCCCTACTTTTTCACGGGCCCCGTCGTGGTCCACCCGCCGGCGCCTCGATCGAGGTCAACTCGGTTCTCGTACCGGTCCGGACCCAGATGAGGTACCTGGGTCTGGTCCTAGACGGAAGGTGGCTCTTCGACGAGCACTTCAAACAGCTGGCACCAAAGTTGGTGGACACTGCCTCTGCCCTCGGGCGACTTTTGCCCAATTTGGGCGGGGCCAGTGTTCCCACTAGGCGGTTGTACACGGGGGTGGTCCGGTCGATGGCACTGTACGGTGCACCGGTGTGGGCGGCGGCTCTGTCCGCCCAGAATAGGGCGCGCCTCTGGCGCCCTCAGAGGATATTGGCGGTCAGAGCCATACGTGGATACCGCACGGTGTCAACCGAAGCGGCCTGCGCCTTGGCCGGAACACCCCCGTGGGATTTGGAGGCGGAAGTGCTCGCCGAAGTTTATCGACGAGTGGCTGAATTCCGGGCGGAGAGCGGGTCTCGCCCTCCGCCCGAGGACGTGCGCGAGTGGCGCGAAGCCGCTCGTCGAGCCACCTTGGCAAGATGGTCGTCCCGACTGGAGACTCCACGCGCTGGCTTCGCCGCCGTGGAGGCTCTCCAGCCGGTCATCGCCGAGTGGGCAGGGCGGCAGCACGGGACCCTTTCCTTCCGGCTGACGCAGGTGCTTTCCGGGCACGGTTGCTTCGGGAAGTATCTGCACTCGGTCGCGAGGAGGGAATCGAGTCCCGCCTGCCACCACTGCGACTGCAGTGAGGACACGGCCCAGCACACGCTGGCGGTCTGCCCCGCATGGGCGGCGCAGCGCCGGGCCCTCACTGCAGTCATCGGAGAGGAACTCTCGCTACCGGTCGTAGTTCGCTCCATGGCCGGTAGCGACAGTTGTTTTACCGCGGTCGCAACCTTCTGCGAGGACGTAATCTCGCAGAAGGAGGCGGCGGAGAAGGCCCGGGAGGATGACCTCCACTCGGACCCGATCCGCCGCCGGCGCCCCGGGCGGCGGAGGCGCGCCTATCTGCGCCTCATGCCGCCCTGAGTGTGGCCGCGGGTGGACGGGACGGGTTTCCCCGTCCATCCGCTGTAGGGGCCAGCCGCGAGGGGGTGGCGTCCGCGTGTGACCGGACGTCGCCCAAATAGAGAGTATGTAGAGATGGCGCCCGCAGTGCGGGCAGGCGCCGGGAGGGATCCAGAAGGAGAACAGTTACCTGGATCCCTTCCAAATACAGGCGCAGAGAGGTCACACCGTGTGGTTTTAGTCGGTTCGAGTCCGACACACCGCCCCGCCGAGAGCCCCGGTGGGGTGACGGTCCGTGGGGATTTCCACACGTTAAAAAAAAAAAAAAAAAAAAAAAAAAAAAAAGGGTTGGTTTCAAGTTTTCCTTCGCTTTGCATTGATTTTGTCTTGCATGATTAGTCGCCTTTTTACGACACCCGCGGGATGAATAGGGGTAGTGACACTTTGTATTCTTAATCCGTCACCACACGGATAACACAACACCCGTTCCTCCACAACTCCACTGAAGTGTTAATGGTTAATTGTAAAAGAAATTAAGTCTTCAAAAATATCCAACGGCAAGATAACGTAACCACAACGTGTCTTGCCAGTCCCTAACCCGCACTCGGCCAGTGTGGGGACGGACATATATCCTTAATCATCTCCTGAGAGGAAACCCGACCCCAGTAGTGGGAGCTTATGTATTATGTTGTTGATGAATCATCTGGTTATTGTATAAGTTTAATACAAGTTTTCATGAAGGTGAGGGTCACCATGCTTCATTGTCTGCATTCATAATGAGTTTAGTGACCGCTACTTTTAGATTTTACTCATATTTTCCATCAGACGGAGTAATTGACTGAGACTGAAACACTTGTAGATTTTATTTATTTATTTTCAATTTTTCTTCCTAGCCTTTATTCCTAACATTACGATGGTATTTAGGGTCGGCCACTAGTTCAACCGGTTTTACCTGAATATCAGTTTTTCCACGGAGCGACTGGCATCTGACATCCACAACCCTGATGGAGGATTAAAATTCGATGTTTGAAAAAGTTGTCAGTACATTTGAGGGCACTGACTTCCCAATAATGATTGAAATAGATGTTCATGACAACCGGGACCGACGGCTTAACGTGCTCTCCGAGGCACGAGGCTGTTATTAAGAATTTCTTGTAAGAAAAATCCAACAACGTTTTTGACACGACCCAGGATTTGCAGTCACATAGAGTAATCACTAGAACAACGAGGCTATTATATCCGGAAATAGTCCAAAGCCTAATACATATAGTATTTAGTTTAAACTTTAATCATAATAGTTTCACGTCGTTTAGGTGTTTTTCTACGATCCACAATTAATTTTTTTTATGGAGACAAGAGCGGACATAAAACTCGTTTGTCACAAGTGTAATGTTCCGAAAGTGGTGATAGCAACGCCACCTGTGACGTCACACGTGAATGAGAACGACTAGTATAATATATTATTATTAGTTTTCCAGTAGTCGGTTTTGGGTTATCTTCTATTCACTTTTGTAGTTTAGTAATTAATCTTCATGGTAATAAAAGATCAAGCGGTTAGCGATCCTGCCCCCCTAGCCAAATTTTCGTTGTCTATTCTATTCTCTATTTCTCTATTCTCTTGCTTCATTGGCTAATATTTTGTTTTGTTTACGTGACTGAGTGACATTAGCCATAGATTTTCAGCCAGGATGAATATAACGTGATGAATTTCTACCACACAAACTATGTAAAAAAGGCTTACTATACAGATTTAGATTAATTCTAATCTGATAATTTTTTTAAGTCCGGCGTGTCCGTTTTTTTGTGATTGAAAGTAAAAGACATTTTAATTATTGTATGTTGTTTTTAAATTACTCTATTTCTTATATTCTTTTGTAAATGTTTGTTTAGTCTAGGCTTGTAATATAAGTTTCGATTTAGTATCTTTCTGGTAGTTTTGAGTGTTTCCACAGGCTACCCAAATGTCGTGCTTCGTGTCGCTAATCTTGACTAATACCAATACGATACGACTCAAAACTAGATTCCTTCCTACAAAAGGCCAACCCGGTCTGGGTTGGCCTCTACAGATCCATAATAGGGGTGGTCGCACACAGATATTACACCCAATACAGATATTGTTAATACAACACCACACGGTTGTCTCTTAATCCTATGAAACTAATATACATGAAATATATTAGTTTCATATTTAATGAAAGAGTTGGACACAAAATGAAGTAATCATCTCCAGGATCTAGAAATAATGTGTTAGATTTAAATTTACTGTGAAATATTAACCAGCATATCTATCAGTCCAAATATTATTTTGTAAAACATTTACGATCGTGTCTTATTCAGGCCTAATGATGCAGAAGCATCCAACCATTCCATCATAGTTTGGGTCACCATGATGCATTATTTATTATCACAATGAAGATGATGACTCTTGGATCCCATTCATGTTTTCCATCAGTCAGAATAGAGTCATTTTGGCGGGATCAAACATATATAAAAAGAATATTATTTCTAATACATCGATCAAAGACAAATTTTGAAATCTGTGATCAGTGTTGTTGAGCGTTCGATTGGCAGTTGACATATTATATTTGATTAAAATTTGACAGTTCTATTAAATCAGTTCGATCAGCTAATCAAAGAACCATTATATTCTTAATCATTCAATTTATTTGACTGAATGTTTTGTAAGTAAATGGCAAATGTAGAAAATGAAAGCTAAATTTTAGCTATTTCTGACAGTTTATTTGTTAATACACACGGTGTATTGTATATACACGGTGATTTTGAAAGCGTTTTGAAACCGAAAATTTTGAATTAGTAATCAATAACAGAAGCTATATATAACGTTAATTTAATAAAATATATAAAAAAAAAATCATCAAAGTCGATATTCAAATCGTTTACAGATAAAAAGTGAGAACCAGTAGTAGCACTATTCAATCACACGTAGGTACATACTACGAACAGAAATACTATGCGTTTTATATCGTAAATCGTTAATCGCCAATAAAATCAACGATTTCGTCTTTCAACCAATAACGATTGACTGTGCCCCTGCCCCGCGGGCGCAGCGGGACTCAATCGTCACGCGTCCTTGGCGTCAGTCGGTCACGGTCATCTGACCACGGACCAAAGGTCATCTAACCGGCAACTCGTACTTAGAGATGTTAATTGTTAAGTGATGAAGTTGATAAAGTGAAAAGTGATAGAGACACATTAAGAAAATTAAAATACAATTGTATCAAACGTGGACGCTTGTGTGTTGAACGCGGATTCCATTTTGAGCAGTTGCTTCGATACAGAGAAGTGTTAAATAAACTGTAAATAGGTATGTAAGCTAATTATTCTGTAGATAGCTCCGATTTTTAACACGCCTGACGTGGTTAATAAATCGAAAAGAAGTTTTAAAAAAATAGGTATTAACGCCGCAGTCCTACAATCCGTTGATAAATTGATTTGATGTGATTCGTGGTTAATAATCGAAAAGAAGTTTAAATAAATAAGTATATCCGACAGTACGACAGTCCTAAGCCCGTATTAAGTATGAAGAACAAACTGGAGTCAAACTACGAAGTACCTACTCGCTAGCTCGCGCATAGGTAAACTTGTAAATCAGCTGTTAGCGTCACCGGCGCGCGGCGTGTTTAATTCTTACTACTTTGCAGTGCATTACTACTTTCCAAGTCGATCGAGTAAAAATGAATATTAAAACTGAAACTTTTTTATAGTCAACATTACAATTGATTTATCCATTTTTATTGGTACTATTGATGATTACAAATTAAAATGTTTCGTTTTCAAAACGTCTATAAAATCACCGTGTATAAGATATATTTATTATAAATTATAATTAATTGTTGCATTGATAGTTCAAATCTTCATTGCTGACTAAGTGTAAAAATTACCTAATGTTAAAGTTTGTCTCAACTTAATAGTTCGTTAATAGTGTGTTTAAATCTTAATAAAGTTTAGCTGATAGGACAGATGGTTTAACATCGACACATATATAAACTAGCAAGGTTTATAAAGAACTGGTAATAAACACATATGTATATACGGTAACATGCATGAATAGAGTTTAACTAAGAATTTTCTTCAACATACTCAGTTTGATGGACTGGTATATAATAAATAATATAAATATATCGGTCATCGTACATCTAACACACTACGCCATCTAGTCCCAAACTAAGCAAAGCTTGTGTTATGGGTACTAGACAACTGATATAAATACATAAACATACTTTTTTTTTGTAAATGCATACACATTATACATAGAAAACACCCAAACTCCAAAACAAATATTTGCGGACCACACAAATATTTAGTCCGACCCGGGAATCAAACCTCTTGATCAGCAACTGCATACGCTAACAACTAGACCAACAAGGCAGTCAGATGAAGATTAAATCTAAAAAACTTACTGTAAAATACAGTAAAAAACTATCAAGAATAATTTTCAGATGAACGGCGAAACTAAATCATCGTCAAATTATTATAAATCGTAATTGCTTACTAATAAACAGTTTTTATGACATCGTCAATCTACAAAAAGGTTCTTCTGAAATAAACCTATAAAGGAATTTTGACCTACATCTATACGAAAGCTAAGAAACAATTTAAATATTTATGAAATCTCACAAAGTTTCAACAATATGTCTTCTCTCAGTTTACACTTCGTAAAACAAAACGTTTAAAACCGTTGTGTCACTGCAGTAAAGGAAGGGAGACAAGATCCTTTGACCCGGAAATAATGTATATTGATCCTGAGAAGGTGTGAAAGACTTGAGAAGAAGAATAGTACAACCTACTTACGGAAGGTGTAATGGGACCTAGTGCAGTTAATCGCAAATAATTTGGTACCGTAAAACACCAACTGCTATTATTTTAGTGGCTTAAAAATATAACTGAGATCTGGTTGTTTTATTTTTATTTTTAAATAATTTTTAACCGACTTCAAAAAAAAGGAGGAGGTTCTCAATTCATCGTTTTTTTTTATGTATGTTCGTAGCGATAATTTCGTCGTTTATGAACCGATTTCAAAATTTCTTTTTGGAATGGGCATAGCTTACAGGTGGTCCCATCATCACCATATTGGGATCTGATGATGGGATCCCAAGGAAATCGAGGGAACTCCTCGAATATCATAGGCACAACTGTCACGATTTGGGTACTCGGAATAGTTTTTCATTGAAGTCGGTTCCTTTTTGTTAAAATTATTAATTAGATACTCTGAACTCTTAGTATAAATATATTAAACCAATAATTTTAGAAAGCTAATTATAAAAAAAAATCAGTTTTTACTATGCCTATTTCTCAGTGTCATTCTCACAACTGACTGTCTTAGAATCTAACTCAACTATTCAGAATCAAACGATCGACTCTGCCAAAATCTACCAAAGAGTTTAGTAACAAAGCAACAACCAACCAAGCAATGCAACATATGCATATACACACGTACTTCAAAAACCCGATCCTCTTTCTGAGATAGTCAAGTAAAACAAAACAAATAAGTTGTCAATTACTAAAACAACATAAACCTCAATACACAAAGTTGTTTCCAACGTTAACATAGTTATATTGATTTTAACTTGTAACGTGATGTCGCCTAAACAAATCGCTTCCCTCAAGTGAGTGCTTTAATACAAGATCTGCCATGTAAACTGCCTATTCCGGTGATAGTTTCAAACTTCTAACTATCTCCAATATACTACGTATCTTGTTTTCATGAGTTACAAGATTGTTCTGAACGGAACTCAAACTTCACTCGTATTCCCGTAAAATAATTCTAAACCATACTTAAGAGTATTATTTTAGGGATATCCCCACATTTTGAACATTGATTTGGGTATAGGAAGATTCTGTATAGCAGAATACATTCTTAAACTGACTAAATTTATTAATTGATAAAAAACTGTATTTTAACTCTTAATAGTTCTTGTTATAGACTACAGGCCCATGTCAAAAATGGATGGGTCATATGAACCACCAGGTGACGTATATAGGACGATATAAGAGCTTAAAATAATAAGATTCAGCACTATGCCGTCACTTGTAAGCTGTCCAACTGAGTGCAGGTGAGAATTCAAAAGTGCAGGTAGAGTGAGTACATTTTGGTCATATATTTTTGTACGGCATTTATACCATCGATAGATCCATGAAAAATAATAAGAAAGCGCGCAGTGCCGTAAAAAAATAATGC
Organism: Phragmatobia fuliginosa; assembly: GCA_932526445.1. Taxonomy (NCBI): domain Eukaryota; kingdom Metazoa; phylum Arthropoda; class Insecta; order Lepidoptera; family Erebidae; genus Phragmatobia; species Phragmatobia fuliginosa. Next base: position 3,260,115 of record OW052058.1, on the reverse strand, counting down.
GCCACAAACTCGGTATTTTTTGTTGATTTTCTTACAATTTTCAGGGTAAATTTGGTCATTTCATTCTGTACGGCATCAGTTTCATACTGTTTCAATACAGCTTCTAATCCATTATTCCGCAACGCCGTACAAAAATCATGCGACAAGGGGAAAAAATCGAGGGTTGCAACCCCCACTTTTGCCGTGGTCCGGGGGGTGATTTGAAAAAGTACGGCTTTGGTTCCAAAACATTACCTAGCACTCAAAAGTACTATTAAAAATAATGCCGTCAAAAAGTTATTGTTCATTTGAATGTATATTTATAATTATTTTATTTTCATGGTATACTTGATTTATAAAGCTGTAAAATCATTTGACTCTGTACGGCAACTTTTTTTTTAACATGAAATTGTAAAATACAATTGTTATATAGCATTGCCGTTCAAAGGAAACTGTTCTAAAAAAAATATTGAGAAAAACAAAAACTGAATTGTATTAAATTATTGCAAAACTTTAAATATTCATAGATTAATAAAATATAGCAATTTTCTACATTTTTCCCTTGTTTTAAATAGTATTAAGATAAAATAATTAGAAAAAAATGATGCCGTACATTTTAATGCAGACCATATCTTTTAAGCTGATGAAAATGACGCTACCATTTTAAGGGTGTAGTACTTTATGGCCATCTGATACTGTACGGTATTAACATATTTTTGAAGAGAACAATAAATTGATAATAAGATAAAATCATTATAAACTTGTGTTTTGGTGAAGTGAAAGGGTGTGTATATAATATCCAAGAATTGAAACTGTAAAACCCAGTATCAACAGTTTTGGATACTTTTTGGTTTATATAGTTAGGTTTTGGAGTATATAACTCCAAACATTATTGATACATGTATATAATTGATTTGTTTCATTGTAATGTGAATAAATAAAACAATTTTTTTTTTCAAAAAAAATCAATCGATATTTAAAAAAGATAATACAAAATAATATTTAAATTCAGTATATTTTTATATATATTTTATATTATATATTTTAATTAAGTAATAATATTGTCGCTCTTAACTTGAGACTTTGACTACAGTGAGCTCACATCTCAAGATACGACGTTGGTCAATATTATTTTTTTGTAAATACCCACCTGTTTCGGGTTAATTATTTCAATGAATGTTTTATTCTCATGTAGGTGACATTTGTATTTTTGAGAAATAAATATCTTTAAACTGAAATTATTCGGTATCAGAATCAGCTGCTGAGGTGTTTTCGGAATCAACGTCTTCATCGACGATAATGAATAAGTCTTTGTCAAAATCAAAGTCTTATATACAGATTAAAGATGTAAATATTTTTTTATTTACCTATGACGTCATCGACTTCTTCGCCTGATTCCTCATCCAGTTCTGTTATGTCACTGACTTTTTGGGGGCATTCCTCGCCGTGGAACCAGTCGAAATGGTACCGACCGTCATTTAAAATCCATCCAAAGCTTATTGGAAACAAGGTCGATGGTAAAAAAAGTCGGTCGTAAAAGTCGCTGGTCTAAAAGCCAACATTTGACGAGCCATAGCCGACATACCGGTCGAAATGGTGCACCACGTCATCGAAAATTAGCGTGAGCGGGCGACCGTCTGCAAAAAGAGCCGCGGCGATCATTTGGCCGATATATTATTTAAAACATAAATGGCATAAAATTATCTATCAAATAAGTCAATCGGATGCATTTTTCATAAAAAAATGTATGTTTTCTTCAATTTTTAAACCAGGACGTTCTTATTGGTATACATCCGAATAAACTACATTATGACTACTAGGCAAACAGTACAGTAAAGGCAGGTGTAGATACATATATGCCTACAAATGCTAAACGTCGTAACAAAACGTCGCTCCGTAAGCGATATAAATTTATGTAAATTATATTTAAATAATATTTTTATACCTTTTTTATGAATATGAACTTTCAGATTTTTGCATTGAATTATTACATTAGGTACAAATAAACTATTTAAATGCCGTATAAAAAAATATCGTCATGAATTTCACCTTACATTTCATTATATGGATTTTTCTTACATTTCGTTCTATGGATTTTTCCTTATTTCACCTACCAACCTTTGGACCAACTAAAATGTACGGCATGTAAAAAAATATTATCTATGCATAAAATACTTTCAAAATAAATTAATTTTATGTTGTATCAAATCACCCCCCGGACCACGGAAAAAGTGGGGGTTGCAACCCTCGATTTTTTCCCCTTGTCGCATGATTTTTGTACGGCGTTGCGGAATAATGGATTAGAAGCTGTATTGAAACAGTATGAAACTGATGCCGTACAGAATGAAATGACCAAATTTACCCTGAAAATTGTAAGAAAATCAACAAAAAATACCGAGTTTGTGGCGCATTATTTTTTTACGGCACTGCGCGCTTTCTTATTATTTTTCATGGATCTATCGATGGTAAAAATGCCGTACAAAAATATATGACCAAAATGTACTCACTCTACCTGCACTTTTGAATTCTCACCTGCACTCAGTTGGACAGCTTACAAGTGACGGCATAATGCTGAATCTTATTATTTTAAGTTCTTATATTGTCCTATATACGTCACCTGGTGGTTCATATGACCCATCCATTTTTGACATGGGCCTGTAGTCTATTAGTTTATTAACGGTACAGCGCAAAATTCTTTCCATTTACCTATCACCTTACCTATACATTGACTAATATTGCAATTAACTTGGCATTAAATAAAATTCTTATTGAATCAATTAGTATTCTCATTGGCAGCCAACAAGCTGAAAAATTCAAAGTATTTAGTTGAGCCAGCTAAGGAAAAATACACCTTAGAGTTTGACAGGCATCTGCCACGCGACGCCTGTCAATTAATTCGAAATTTACTACCTAAATAACAGTAGATAAGCGATGGACAATAAATAAATGACACCAGTTGTTGCGTATCCTTTAACTTTAAACTGCCTGTCTCCTGTTAAAAAATAGTTTTAAAATAAACGACCACTGCGACCACTAACGTACCAACCAAGTACGAAAACATTAAAAATAATTCCTTCGACTTAATTTGTCCAGTTTCTCGCAAAAGCCCGGCGTTGTGAAATGCGCCTTAAGCTCCAAGGCGTCGGGAAACTATTACGGTTTGTAACTGAATGAAGTTTTTGAAAGTTTTCAACAGCCTCACTACGTGTAAAGTGGGCCGCTGTAGGAAATGCTACGACGATTAAAGACGCAAGTTTATCAAGAGAGGGTACAAAGGAAATTTGAGGTAATTTTCTGGAAATGGTAAGTTTTTCTGGGAAAGTTTCTAACATTTAATATAAAATTTATATTAATAGACAGATTGACTGTTAAAAATCAACTGATCAAGTTATCGAAACAACAGAACTAATAGATCTGTTTGAAAACACGTGTAAAGTGTTTCAAGTACGTGAAATATCTGACAGCGACTATGCATATTGCATTTAAGTACCAACTAGTATCGCCCGACTACTTGCCATTGATTACAAAGTCCATTATACAGCGAAGTATGTAGCCACGTGTATTTCCGCAAATCAGAAGCTCAGTACTCGTAATGGCGTGAATAGTGGCGGTAAGTAGACGTTCTCTGAATATCCTTGTCCGACACTACTACAGGGACTTTAATATGCCTTTTTCTGTATGTGTTTGGTGTACATATATGAATAACAACTTACGTCTTTTCTTTTACACACTCCAGATGTCAAACTAGCAAACGAATAAATTGATAATAAGCGACTGCCAACCAAAGAGACCTTCAACTTAAGGCATACAATTTCATTACCTTCTTTTGTAGTAATCAGGGTTACGTGATGAAGGAAATTTTTCCTTTACCGTAGTTGAATTATCAAAGTCCATATTATACTTATTCGCCTAAAAATAATGGCATAGTGTAAACCTATAGTGTCAACCTATCGCCGTCCACTGCTATCTTTTCATGTTCGTCCATAATGGCATATTATGAACGAACGTGAAAATTATTATGACTCTAATCAAACCAGCCCATGTTTCATGATGTATAATTAACATCAACGATATAACAGTAAAAAGAACACGATAATTCAAATTATCAGAAACAGACTAATTTGAAAACGTAAGTCAATAATATAATATTTTTATAAAATCTCGTATCAATCGAAATACAAATCGAAACAACACCCTACGCTCAAATTACGACCAAAACAAGGTAACAACAAATCGAAAAAAACACAAATCCAATAACACATCACGCTCTCGGATTAAAGCAAAACGCATTACCCATTACTTACGAAACTGGTAATACTGGATCCTTTCCCTGCGGACCTATCAATTTTACGATAGAAACGCGTATGAGCTCGGTTTACGAGCCGCGATTCAGTTCGTATACGTTCGTATTATGATTTAACCGTAAACACAACGATCGATGTCACCTGGCGCTGCTGTATTAGTACCACGCTATGTTAATTATGTATGGCCTTAACCCTCTCTTGAGAGGAGACCTGAGCCCAGCAGTGGGACGTTATGGGTTGTTGATGATGATGATGATGATGTTAATTAAACTATCAAACTATTTATATTAATCTTTATAGAATTCTTAATATATAATAATATTTTCTTGACTCGAAGATAAGAGAGTCAAATTTTGATGTCATTTTATTTTGTGTTTCTATTGATAACGGAATTATGTTGAACATTGAACGACCACCAACAAAATTCTTTTATGTTTTTAATTTTTTTACCTAAGAATATATTTTTATCAATAGTTAACCTCACCTTAGAGTAAAGGCTGAGGACAGATTTCTAAAGGCATAAACAAGAAAAGCGTAAATTTTATCGCCAGAATTTTTTATATTCTATTTTCAGCCGTATAGGTTTCTACCGTAAATACCAGGATATCAAGGGTAGTATACTTTCTATTTGGTAAATGTATTTTAAAAATATCTTTGACATTAAATTTGATGTATTTAGGTTAGTCTCAATTCTAATGCATTGCTGCAAAACGCCAATACTATTAGATAGTACAGTTGTACATATACTCAGATTTCTATCCTCTTTTTTCTATGCGCAAATCAACTCACATCTCAGGTACTAGAAGCTGGAGAACCAGATGCACCCCAAAACAGAAAAGAAATCCCTGCAATCCCACCGTACCTCGGTACACCTTTGGTGTGTAGATGACCCCTTCATGATTGGGAATCCTGCTGTTCCCTTTTTGCCTTTTCCCTTACAGCGAATCGGGCGGTGGAAGCGCGCGTATCAGCGTCTTAAGCCGCCCTGAGTGTGGCCGAGGATAGACGGGACGAGTTTTGCCCTCCATCTGCTTCGCCGTGGGTTGGCGACGTCTACCTGTGTCGTACGTTCAAATCAAACATGGGACAACACTTTGTGTAATTCACAAATTGTTGTTATGAGTCTGGGTGTTCTTTGTGTCCGTTTCATGTATGTTTGTGTGGTCTCCCGAGACATATGATTTATATTCCTAATGAGGGAGCTGCCTTTATAAGGAAAAATAAAAAAAAAACAACGAGGGAGGGCGAGCCAGGTCACATTTTAACTTACTTAAGTCCAATTACATCAATCGGTTATTTAGGAGAATGGGAGTATAATGAAAAAAAAAGGTTTTAAAAAACCATTAGAAAACGAAGCATTACTAACAAACAACCAATTTTAAGTAAGAAACATTTTTGTCAAAGAAGGTTTTATTTTTATTCCTGTACCAATTAGGTCTTGCATACGAAACAAAAATGATTTTGTTAGCAGTAGAATACATGTAAATGACAAATATTCTATTAGATTTTCAAAAATTTGTAAAGTTTTAGCTCACAAACCCATAGCGTGAAGCCCAATAAAATTCTCGAGCGCATTGTGCCAAATAAAATACGAGGGATAAAATCATCGGCAATAAAAATAAATTTTCAGGTAACATTTTTATTGAATGGGATAAGGTTTGCGCTATTTAGTAATGATTAATAGATATTCAAATAATTACATCATACTCTATGTGATGGTAATGAACCATCGAATAATGAGCGAGTTAATTTAGGCCAGGCCTTTAAAAATAAGGTTTTAGCCTAATCCAAATTATGTTCCTTAACATCTTGCAGTTATTAGTGATCCTGAATGCTAAGCCGATGATAGTAATTTTGATTCTCACCCAGAACGAGTAATTGTGTGACTGTGTGTAGATCTTTGATTATGTATTTGAGTGTAGTTTTTCATAATACGTGTGTATGTATCATGTATTTATGAACATAAGTGTGTGTATTGTGGAGAAATGGGTGTCGTGTTACTCCATCACAAGGATCCTCCGAGTAGGCAAGGTGAACCTGATATTGATGTTGGATTGTTAGCTAATCAGGGCGAAAATTTCTATATCGCGATTCAGGATTAGTAGTTACCCCGTATAGCGTGGTTCGGTGTTTCTTTGGTGTATGGCACTGTTGTATTTTTTCGTTTGCGCTGTATGTGGAAGTCGCCACATTAAACACTACAATTGAATATTTTTTTATAAACATGTAAAAGTTAAATACATATTGATTATGTCCAATGGCCCTTCACTAGGCAAGCCTCTCCTGTGGGTGCCTTTTTCGATTACCATTCAACAACTTAACGTGCTCGGCCGATATCAAGAAACGATAAGTATTATATACAATAAAAACAATGATAACAATAAAAAGTAATTATAGTAAAAGAATGCTTTACGTTTTCGGCTTATGGGTTAACATTATATAGATTCATTAAAGTAAATGATGAGAAACTAAAACTATTGAAATACTAGCACTAACACAATCAGAAAAATTGTCATGTTTGAATCTTCTAAACCCAACAGTAATTATCATTTCATATGTCATGTACACCAGTACATTTTCCGTCATGTCATATGACAGCGTAAGGAGCGAGCTGAGTTCATTTTTGCTGCGTGTACAGAATACGTGCCGTGTGGTGACGGATTACGAATACAGAGTATCACCACTCCTATTCATCCCGCGGGTGTCGTAAAAGGTAGTCACCTTTTACGACACCCGATAAACTAATATGCAAGACAACATCAATGCAAAGGAAAACTTGAAACCAACACCACTGGCCAGCGTGGTATAGTAGGCCAAAATCTCCTTTCTAAGGAGAGGCTTATGTCCAGCAGTGGACTGTTAAAGGCTGTTGATGATGATGATGATGTACGGAACACTTCTTAATATCGCATATAGGTATACCAGCATGCAATATACCAGTATACATCAGTTAATTCAGGACACGTTCCTGTCGCTGAGCTGGCGCGACCGGGCGAGTATCAGTCTGATCCCATGTGAGAGATGTGAAAACAATAAATATTTTTTAAAAACGAGTGTCTCACTTGCTGGTAACTGAATACCGAAACTACTTCTAACTCTGGAGTCACAGATGTGTTGTTGGCCGCTGAGTGCCAATCAAAATAAGGAGAAGAGGTGGGGGGTATGACTCTCTTCAACTCTCTCAACTGATGAAAAGCAAAGAAAAATAGTATTTATTTCTTTAAGTAAATCTATTACAGATATTTTTACACGTTGGACTTAGCAGCTAGAAGGCGCTGGCATTTCTTAAGACTCACTCTGAGAAGAATTGCCGAAACAAACTACAGATGTATCTCTTTTTTAGGGTTCCGTTGCCAAATGGCAAAAAAACGGAACCCTTATAGATTCGTCATGTCTGTCTGTCTGTCTGTACGTCCGTATGTCACAGCCACTTTTTTCTGAAACTATAAGAGCTATACTGTTGAAACTTGGTCAGTAGATGTATTATGTGAACCGCATTAATAATTTTACACAAAAATAGAAAAAAAAACAATAAATTTTGGGGGTCCCCATACTTAGAACTGAAACTCAAAAATTTTTTTTTCATCAAAACCATACGTGTGACCAATCTATAGATAGGTCTTCAAAAATGATATTGAGGTTTCTCTTATTTTTTTTTCTAAACTGAATAGTTTGCGCGAGAGACACTTCCAAAGTGGTAAAATGTGTGTGTGTGTCCCTATAACTTCTAAAATAAGAGCCATAAAACTAAAAAAAATATATGTTGTACATTACCATGCAAACTACGAACGAAAATTGGTTTGAACGAGTAGTTTTTTTTTAAACCTCATAAATCTTAAATTTACATTTCTTTCAATCAAAACACTATTATTAAAACATTGATGAAAGTTACAACGAACTACAAAAACTTTTATATGATGCTACGGAACCCTTCCTGGGCGAGTCCGACTCGCACTTGGCCGCTTTTTTTTAAAGTCTTTGTGAACATTGAATAATGGAAAAACTGCAAATATATTAGGAATAAAATACTTAACATCAGTTATCTTTAAGTCCGTGGTATTGGTCCACGTTCCACGAGTACTCCCATGGTTTCGCGGTATATATTAATAAGTAAATTGGAATCGTTGAGGAAGTTCCATAGAATTCTTAAACCTTTACGGATAACCTTTGTAAATAACATCATTTTACTTTCTACCCTCAGGAAATAATTAAAAGTCTCTCCACTCCTTACTTTATGCGGAATAAAGGTAATAAAACATGAATTTTGGCAATATCCATACTTTTTAGTTATATCATTCAACTTAGCTATTCTTAGCTACGTTACCAAACTTTTATCTTTGTCTACTTGTATTATGTAAACTACGAATACAAAGACACCGCGTAACTAGTGTTGTAACTATGTATTGGAATATTGTTGTTATCGATAATATCAAAACTAAAAGTGTCGAACATTATTTTTACTATACTTTTTTTAGTGAAAATGAGTTCTGAGTAAACTTTTATCCATTGAAATCGTTTACAATATAATAATCGATAAAAGTAGAGTTTCAATGTATTCGATGTATTTCAATGTATACAATTAGTCGACTCATCGAGAAAAACAGAAGAGAGTGGAGTTGCAAAATTTCAGTATTATATTTCTAATATTTAAACAGTGTGCGTGTGTTTAAAAAGTCGAAAACTGTTAGTAAAACGATGAAACTGCGATTCGATTTATATCGATATACTTTTAAAATAAAGGGTATCGGCATACCGTTACGTCAGAGATAGTGATGCTACTATCATTTACGTAACTTAGTATCGATATTGCATAAAACAAAGGCGATGGCACCCGCCATTCTTCTTTATGTCATCTCGACTTAGAAACTCCTACAAAAGGAAGTACGTAAAGTAAATGGCTATTCATTTCCTTCAGACCCTAAATCTAAAGGTAAACATAGACTGGGTCACCAGGCAAACATGTCGGAGTAATGAAGTAATTACACTTAACTAGCCGGTTAAGAAACTTATAACGAAGCCAGAACTATGAAGCGCCAGTTCCAAACTTCCCAACATCGATTAAAGTTAGCTTTCCTAGAGTTTTCTCCGTAATATATTTTGTTGGGCGTGAAAACTCGCTTAAAAGATTGTTTAGAATTTTGTTGGCACTGGATTTTCGAATATACGGCTTATGAAGTCTTCAGATTAGATAATGTTGTTTTGAAAATAATGTGTAGCTTAATAAAACAATAAGCTTGTTAGTATGGTTTCCTTTTATAATTTACTAGAGACCCAGCCCGGCTGCGCGTGGAAGTATTTTAAATTCTCGGATTTCCTTAGCCATGTATTACATATGTAATCCTTTGTCGTCAAGCACGCTATTTATTGCTTAAAATTGCATTCAATATGTTGAGTAGTTTAAACCTAAGCGAATAGACAACAAAAGTTACTTCGTTTAATGCTATGTTTAGATTAAAGCGTTACCTTTCTCAATAAAATAAATACTAGGGACCATAATAACCTAATATATGTATAGATGTGTATATTGTTCTTCAACAACACAGTTTAAAAAAATATCTTAAAATCTTTAACCGACTTTTATTGAAAATAATGAGATGGAAAACATTTATTGCAATATGGGAACATTTTATATTTATTTTAAAAAGCAACATCGTTTTAACGTTTCGAATGATTTAATAGAAACTTGGTTAGAATTTTGCTGATTGTAAGTAGTATTTTGTTCTAATAATATTAATGATAATCATGTTCCATCTTACTTAAAACACGTGCATTCATCATTATAAATTAATTAATTCAATTGGAACGCTTCTTGCATTCTACTGAAAAACTAATCACTTGAAGTTTCAATTCTTCGGTAGAAGTTAATTCTGTCATAGTCATTCAAAACGTTTTTAAAGTTACGTGTTTGTTTTACACTGTAGATACTTACATATTATAAGTTAATTTTGGAAGACTGAGTTGATTAGCTTGGATCCGTTCAAGTTATCACATGAAAAAAGAGAGTCAATGAATGTTTTAATAATTCTTTCAACTAACTCTGGGAGGCTATTTTGATTTCAGGCTTCCATATAAAATGACATTAGCAGAATATTTTATCAAACCCAGGCAAGGCAAGATGATTTTAACTTTAATATGAATTATGAAACTGAAAAAAACGTTTTGAAAAAAAGTTCTGAAAAAAACACGGTAAAGGTTGTCAGTCAAGGAATAGCTAGTTGAATTTTAAATATTATTAATTAATATTAATTTAGATTTATTTTATGACATTAAGTTAATGTGTAAATATCTGCATCATGGCATTGTCCTCACATAACTTCTGAATAAAATGCCTAAAAAAATAAAGACAATGTAACCAAACAATTGTAAAAGCAATGTTGGAAAAGAGTGTCCATGGAGTTTCTTGTCTGTTCTTCTCCATAGGATCTACGAATTGGAACAGACAATAAGCTTCACGACTGACTACTTAACGTTTCAAAAGTGCCGTTGTGTTGGTTTATTTAAAATTAAAATGATTTGATTTGATTGGAGTTAATTTAGAAAGGATAGAAAATGGCTCGAAACGGTTTATCTGAAGTGTGTCAAGTAACTGACCTACGCTCACAACACTAGTAAGCTCAAGGTACGATTACTACAACTGGTAACAGCCAAATTTTATGACGTAGTCTCATAATGGACTAACTAAACTAGGTTTACAACATCATTATACATTGTTTGGAATGATTTAAACTTAATAGGTGCTTTCGTAAATGCACGTTTGTTTTAAGGTGGATAAAGTTTAGTATCGAAAGCCTATAAACGAACGTTAATAGCCATGTCAAGATTTGCTTGATAATTTCAAAATGTAAATTTATACACACGTAAACTGATATTATAAAAGTATTATGAAGAGGATCGAATCAAATGTTTAAGAAATGTTTAAGAGCATGTTAAATTATCACATTGTTTAAGAGCATGATTTTACTTTTGTAAGTAAAGATTCTACGTGACTAATAAAGGCCATTCTTCTCTTTCTTTTGATCTTATATATTTTATATTTAATCTTTCGTTACCAGTAATTTGGCCAATATTTGAGCACATATAGTTTTTACCTTTGTTGTAAGTAGATGCTCCTACTATGTTGTACCCACTGAGGCTGTTGTTTTTTTTTTATTAGCTTAAGTTCTAATTTTTAATCACTATAATTTGCATCAGTCCTCTAACATGGTGTATAGTATATTAGTGGCAGCACCTTACCCCCATATCAGGTTTATAAACATTAAAGCTATATAAACATTGGCGATTTGAAAGGAGTGGCCGCGAGTTTTTATTGCCATGTTCTTTTCTCCGGCTCTACCTATTGTTTGCGAACATGGCATAAATGTACATGTAGAATCTTGACCTGTCACAAGAGATGTATTGCATCCTAAGTGAATAAAGAATTTTGAATTTTGAATGGCGTGCAATTAGAGAGGCCTATGTCCAGCAGTGGACTGCGATAGGGTGATGATGATGACTGTAATGTTAGATATTAGAAATAAAATTGCTTCAGAGAGAGCTTTTTGATATAGTGGTCTAAAGTATTTCTATTATAGTTAAACTTAAACTTAGAGTTTAAAAACCCAAACATTTTTGTAGGGTATTTTATCTGCAAATGTACTTAATATTTTTAATATTAAAATCGTTCACATAATCATTTTGTGATTCATTATTAACTGTTAATATACCCCTAATGCTTCAAGAGCCAGACAGCGACATTGAATACCCTTTTTGTCGACAATAATTTAGCACCACTTAGTAGTAAAGTAAAAAAAATAAAACTTTAAAACAAAAAAAAGTTATAAAAAACTAAACAAACGCGCTTTTAAACTTAAGTAAAAAATAATTTTAATGTAAAAAAGCGTGGGGCGACGTTATTGAAATATTTTCAGAAAGCATCCCACGCTTTGTTACATTAAAATTATTTAAGCCTTCCAGGTCATGAGGACGTCATAAAATAAATAATAGATGATGAAGTAGAATGATGCAGAAGCATCTCACTAAGCCGCCATATTGTGGGTCATCATGCTGCATTATATGCATTCCCAAGATTACTAATACCCTTTTTCTGTATATACTCGTAAATACCTAGAAAACACGTAACCTCCGAAACAAATGCAGATTATAGATATACTTTGTTCAACCCGAGGAGTCAACCTGTGATCTCAGCACATCATTCAAATATGTTGTCACTGCGCTATTGTATGTTTAAGATGTTGCTCAATTCAGCGGAATCACTGCGGTCCCATCAGAAGTTTCAGGTCTCCTCTTAGGAGAGGGTTAAGGCTATACGTCCCCACGCTGGCAGAGTGCGGGTTGGGGACAGGCAAGCTACGTTGTTCGTGTGTCCACCACCACCACCGTTGTGTCCGTGTGGTGACGGATTAAGATTACAGAGTGTCACCACCCCTATTCATCCCGCGGGTGTCGTAAAAGGCGACTAAGGGATAAACTACGCAAGACAACATCAATGCAAAGAGAAGGAAAATTTGAAACCAACCCTATACCAACCCGTCTGGCTAGCGTGGTATAGTAGGCCAAAACCTCCTTTCTAAGGAGAGGCCTATGTCCAGTAGTGGACTGTTAAAGGCTGTTGATGAAGCTACGTTGTGACAAGGTAATCTTGCCGTTGGATGTTTTTAACAAGGACTGACTGCTTAACGAAACGCTCTTATCATATCATGCCACAAACGGTCACCCATCTAGGTCTGACCGCGTCGTCGTTGCTTACCGTCAGTGATTGTTCCCAATCACATAAGGCTACTTAGCTATGAGCGCTAGAGAGCCAGAAGTATTTATATCCTTGTTATTATTATTACAGAAAAGACCTTGAAACTAAATCTTGAGCGAAATAACCGTTTCTGGGAGCATATTTCGCAAATCCTCATTTACTGTCGTCTTTTGATTGCGCGAATGGACACTTAGGGGGAATGTAAGTTGGCAAGTTTGCGTTATCTGTGCGAAATAGGCTTTTACCGCTGTTAGGGACAGATGGAACGAGAAAAAAAGTGAAATTTATTACCATTACTAGTGGCACTTTAAGGAATCGTAATGGTTTTCTCCAGTACGGCTAAAAGGAGTTATTAAATAATAATTTACACTCGCATTACGTAATGTAATTACGTGCTTTCCTAACAAATACACTTCATGCCACATAACATTCTCGTCAAAATACATTAAAGTATAAATAGTAAAAAATATAAATACACATACATACTATTTAAATAAATCCACGTGCCATTATAGATGACTATGGAACCCTATTGTGTGGGTGGCCTGACTACAATAGGCCCATTTTTAGGGTTCCGAAGTTTATGACTCGGACCCTTATAGATTCGTCATGTTCGTCTGTCCGTCCTCAACTTACCGTCCAAACGGTAAGTGCTAGAAAGATGAAACTTTGCACGAATATGTGTTGTAATTACGTCGACAAAGTGCTACAATAAAATTATGAAAAATATTTTTATTTGGGGTACCTCCTCTATACGTAAAGTGGGGATGTTTTTTTTTTCTCTCGGCTACCCCATCGTGTGGGATATCATTGGATAGGTGTTTTGAAAACAATAAAGAGTTTCTAAGGCAACTTTTTGATTTAGGTATCCGTTTGCGATTTATTCAACTTTAAAGCGAAATATTTTGCAAAAAGAGGGCGTTCCCCCCCCCCCCCCTCTAAAGGCTGACTCCAAAAATCTGGAAAATTCGTGATGGTGGTCCATACAATGCAATTTGAAGTAAAACTATAACGGATTAGATGACTTTGTTAATTCGGGAGTTATAGAGACTTAACTTGTAAAATGCGCTCACTTGGAAAACGTCATACAAAATTGACGCATTAATACGTAAACATAACAATTATCTATTGGATACGATTTTAAATTCACGTACCATTATGGGTGACTGAGCAACCCTTTCTTGTGCGCGGCCTGACACGCACTTGGCCGATTTTTATGTATGTAAGTGTCTGTATAAGCACAAACACACATACACACATAATATATGTAATATGTACAAATCCACGAACAGGAAACAGCGTCCAGTAATCCGTTGGTTATGAGAGCACTACCGGCACGTGTAGACACAGGGAATCCGCAATTTGCAAGCCGATGCATCGTAACCCTATTCAGTGGCCAGGCATTTACATAGTGCAGCGTTTGGTACTTTCAATTGTGGGCCGAGCTACTTTATGGGCGAAAAGTGTTAGATTTATTACTTTTTCTTGATTCAGAGTTTAAAATATTAGACTGAGAATAGGTTAACTATGTAGATATTAATTTAAAAATTTAGATTGTTTAGAAAGCTGAATAAAGTAGATGTTTAGATTTCCTCATTTTACATCTTCCTTAGTTTATTTGGGGTGGGCTACGAGTTCAACCAGTTTTACTGGAATATTATTTTTTCCACGGAGCGACTGGCATTGGATCTCTGCAATTCACCCTCCGACCTGAGATTCGAACCCAAGACCTCTTAATTATCAGTCGCCTACGCTAACAGCTAGACCAATAATCTTTCCCCAATTTTTTTAATCTTCAACAACCTATAATGTTCCACTGCTGTGCTCGAGTTTCCTTTTAGGGGAGGTTTAAGGCCTATGTCCCCACGCTGGCCTAATACGAGTTTTGGACTGGCAAGACACGTTGTGAATACGTAGAGTATTTTAATGCCCATTTCTGGCATAGGCAAAATTCCAGGTGGATAATCTTAATATAATAACTATAGACAAACCGTATATACAACATACTAATTATCAGAAAACAAAATACCTTCGAAAATTAAAAACAAAACATTACATTCCTTTTTTTGGACCATCGCAAAAGCAGTATTTTTCAAGTTCAAATTCCATTACAGTATACGAGACTAAATGGCCTAAGCAGAATACAAAATATTTCCGTAAACACAACGGATAGGGGTCCGTAGAATGTTCTGCGTCACGGTAACTTGTTTAATGAGGGTTCGTAGTGTTCCTTACGTCAGTGGACCCCTTTACATCCATTGTGATCGTACCTTTACACATGCTCTTTGTATTATCCAAGCTGCGAGAGTAAAATAGTGCGTCTATTGTGTAAATAATTTCTCACTATAATTACTGCTAGTAACGATGATAGGTGGTATAAAGTTTTTATGCGATTGTAGACTCTCAAATAAAGTGTAATTTGTTGGTTACTACATCTTTCTATGTTTTTTTTAATTATTGTGTGCAATACATAAACAGAATTTTTTTATGGTTATTAAATCCACAATAAGGTTAGCATGACCATTGTTATCTTTATATATATAATTCTTGTGTGAGTGTGTATGTCACTGAACTTCTCTCAAACGACTGGACCGATTTTGATGAAATTTTTTGTGTGTGTTCAAGGGGATCTGGGAATGGTTTAGATTCGCAATTGGACCCGGTAGGTGGCGCTGCGATCAAGTTCTGGAATTTTAAAGTTGGGCGGTACGAAGTTCGCTGGGTCAACTATAGCCGGTTCCAAAAATAACGGGTCAGTCACATAAATTCGAATATCTCCCGAACTACGTATGCCATCCTAATGAAACGAAGACTGTTCAATTGAGAATTTAATTATACAGATAAAAAATAAAATAAAACTTAGTTACACCCACAATATTAATCTTAAATTAAAAAAAAACTAAAGTATCATATTTTTCTTAAGATTACATTTTTTTTATGATTGTTTTTTTGCTGTTTTTCATCACTGGAGGCTTCATCACGTGGAGGCAATACAAAGTATTAAATGAAGAAAGTGATGAAAAACAGCAAAAAAACAATCATAAAAAAAATGTAATGTTAAGAAAAATATGACTACTTTAGTTTTTTTTTAATTTAAGATTAATATTGTGGGTGTAACTAAGTTTTATTTTATTTTTTATCTGTATAATTAAATTCTCAATTGAACAGTCTTCGTTTCATTAGGATGGCATACGTAGTTCGGGAGATATTCGGGTTTATGTGACTGACCCGTTATTACTGACCCGTTATTTTTGGAACCGAGTGTAGTATTGTATATTATATGCCGTAAACAACTGGCAACACAGAACGCAAACGGATCTGACGGCGTTCGATGGTGACACTCCAGGTGTAGCTGCCGGCTAGGGTTGTTGATATTGAACCATCGCGCGTTCTTATATATGTTCCTAGATATAGTTGTGTTACTTTTAACTAAACTTGCTAATTCATTTGGACATTATAATTTAGTTGAGTGAACTAAATTCGTTGCTCCAACGTTTCCCAAAGACGTTCAAAGGTCAAGAATTATGGACCGGACCCTACTGACCGCGACCACGCTTTTCCGATATTTATAAATATATATTAATAAGTCTCTGTATAATATTCTTACTAGCCTTTAATATTTACAAATCTATTTGAGGTCGACTACTAGTTCAAACTTTTTAACGTGATTATTAGTTTTTCGATTGAACGACGTAAGTACCATATTTATCCATATAGAGTTTTCTATAATATTATTTTACAAAATTGGAATTAGTATCAATATACATATATTTTAATATATGTATATAACAAATAACTTTTTTAAGCTTTCAGTACACCTTCATGTCCTCTCAATATTTCTTGCTTGCAATTCAAAACACACACCATATACGTGACATTACAACTCCGAAAGAGTGTTTTCAAATGGGAAACATTTCCATATTCCAGAGCGCATTGAAGTCCAAAAATTGAATACAATTTTCCCTTCAACTCTTCAAGCTAATGGATGTACTGTACGTATAAATATTCCCTTTCTTACTATTTATAAGTTTAGCTCCACTTACTAGAAGTATATTATACGATACCTGGTTGATAGCTGTGTTTTTTTTTTTTTAAATACCAGTACCTTCAATGCTCTTTGGAGCCTAATTTATTCTAAATCCTTTCATACCAGTTCTCGATTTGCCACTTCTCGTATTTTCATGCTTATATATTTCTGTCATTCTACCTTTCATACTATTCAGGTGGGATTCCTGCTACTCTAATTTATCTTAATTTCTATTTATCATTTTACAGGGGTAATGAGTTGTACACGTTTTCTTTTTTTATTAATCTAAATCTTACATGTTATGCTTCTCTATACATTTTACTACAGCTAAATTAAGACTAACTGGTGTTTTGCTGTGTTGGGGTACCAACAAACTAAGTGGTACTAAAAGAAAAAAGCATAAAAGGTTAACTAGACGTTATACCTTAAGACAAACCTTAGATCACTTTGAAACTTAAAAACGCTCTCCTGTAAACCACGACTTTTGACATGTCACTTTGTACATAGGGACCGTCGATATGTATGAGCGGCGTGCCGTGAAATTATCCGCGGTTGTATTGTTGTATGGAAAATTGCGAGACACAAGACGAAGTTAGTTGCGATGTTCCCTGTGTTATATTATTAAGGTGAACTTAACAATACACAGGTGACATCGCGGAGTGCAGCAAGTCTAAAATAAAAGTAGCCTGTGTTACTTCTTATATCCTTCTTCTTCTTTTCTAGTGCAAGTTTAGTCAAAATGAATCTAACCGTTTCAGAGAATAGCCGGAACTAATAATGTTTTGCTTTTAATTTTTTTATATTTTGATAATTTCATAAAAATTAAAAACTAAAGTAACATTTAGTAAAATGCTGATTAATTAATTAATAATTACAAACAGAAACTTCAATTCTATTTGTGTAGATACATAATCATCCTCAAAAATCAAAGTATTTTTATACCAATGTGGCGACTTCCACAATACCATCTACCGAAGAAACATTGAACTACGAAGAAAACACGTAACGATCTATACGGAGTAATCCTGAATCGCGAAAGTGACATTCTCACGCCGATTAGCATATATACAACATCCCAACATCAACTGTTGGGCATTGCTCGCCACGCATGATCACCTCGCCTGGTCGGAGGATCCTCCCTTTGTGATGGAGGGACACGACAACCGTTCCTCCAAACCAATTTCGTTTATATAGGTGCAGTAATTTAGCCCCAAAAGTTTTATGTACAGACAAATAGAGATACCCTTAATATATAATATGTTATTAGTTTGGAATCTTATATATAAAATTCTCATGTCACAATGTTCGTTCCCATACTCCTCCGAAACGGCTCGACCGATTTGTATGAAATTTTGTGTGCATATCGGGTAGGTCTGAGAATCGGCCAACATCTATATTATATACCCCTAGGACGGCCGCGGGCATCGGCTAGTACTATTATATTCATAATAACTTGATGCATTCCATGAATAATAATAAGTTGATCCTAAAAATGCAGAAAATAATAATATCACGCTTAGCATACCATTTGTTCTAGGTGAGACTGTTAAAATAACATTTTGTTTTCATCAAACATTGTCTTTTAAAATAACATTCACAACGCGACAGTTTGTGTATAATATATCTTTGTTACTCTTTCACTCAAAAACTACTGAACGGATTTGGATGAAACTTTACAGTAATATAGCTTATAAATCAGAATAACACGTTTTTACTGCAATAATCGAGATACACGGGCGAAAGCTAGGTAGGTGATTTTAAAAATCCATAAATCGTAGATGTCAAAATGTATCACTGTTTAATATATCCTCCTCCTATTATCCTCCTGTCAAAACTTCACAGGTTGCACGCATAACACACTTGCATGGCAACCATAATGATAGTTTGTAAATGGCTAATTAAAAAATGAGTTTTGTAAAATCACATGTAGTATGAATTAGAAGATTTAATACAATATCCGTTATTTTTGATGTACTTTGATTGCGTTTCTGTTTTTATTTGATAAATATACTTTTCAGGTAAGACGACAAATATAATATCAGTTTATTTATTTTAGAACTGCGGAAGGCACTATGGACAATCAACCTGGGATCTTTGAATGTAACATACATTTTATTTGAGGACTTACATATAAACTGCTGAGAGCCCTTGGACCTCCTCAACCCGTCCTTGTCGTAAAATCTATTTTTAGCTGACGTATCCCACCTATATGCTATCACCATGCCAAAATTCAGGTTTCTAGTAGAAAAAAGCGGCCAATTGCGAGTTGCACTCGCCCATGAAGAGTTCCGTAGAAGCAAGTAACATCATATAAAAGTTCTTGTAGGTCGTTGTAACTTTGATCAATGTTTCAATAATAAAGTATTGATTGAATGAAAGGTGGATTGTGTATACGATCTACAACGCATTAAAAATGCTTACTAGATCTCGTTCAAACTAATTTTCGGTGGAAGTTTGTATGGTAATGTACATCATATATTTTTTTTAGTTTTATAATTCACCTATTTTAAAAGTTACAGGGGGGGGGGTGGACACATTTTACCACTTTGGAAGTGCCTCTCGCGCAAACTATTTAGTTTAGAAAAAAATGATACTAGAAACCTCAACATCATTTTTGAAGAACTATTCATAGATAACACGCATGTATGGGTTTAATGTAAAAAAAATTTTTGAGTTTCAGTTCTAAGTATGGGGTACCCCCAAAATTTATTGTTTTTTTTTGTGTGTAAATATTAATGCGTTTCACAGAATACATCTACTTACCAAGTTTCAACAGTATAGTTTTTATAGTTTCAAAAAAAAGTGGCTGTGACATACAGCCGGTATTTAAGACAGACAGACAGACAGACAGACATGACGAATCTATAAGGGTTCAGTTTTTTGCCATATGGCTACGGAACCCTAAAAAGGGCTTTCATATAAACCCTTGAGAGTTCTTAAATCTTCTACCTCGGTCCTTTTGTTAGCTTTCTCTTTGTTATTTTTTGTATTTAAATATGTTATTTTTCAAATTGACATTCAAGTTAACAATAGAAAAGGGTTAAATAAACAACCGTATTTGAATTTAAGTGAGATTGATGAACAGATCTTTATTGACCAAATGTTCCATTTGAATAGCTTGAACTGGATTGCACTTAAGTTCTGCAGATACAGTCGACTACATATAACATTCTGGATGTTTATAAAGGTCTAGTGGATAGCGTATGCGACTGCTAATCAAGAGGTCTCGGGTTCAAATGCCGGGTCGGGTCAAAAAGTGTTTTTTTTAGGAAATTCCTAATACCAGCCCGGAGTTTGGAAGTTTGCCGGTGATTCACGCCCGTGCCTCGGAGAGCACGTAAAGCCGTCGGTCCCGGTTGTCATGAACATCTATGGCTATATTTATTGGGAAGTTAGTGCCCTCAAATTTACTGACAACTAGTTCAACCTTTGAATTTCAGTTCTCCCTTAAGGGTTGCGAAGGTCCGATCCTAGTCGCTCCGTGGAAAAACTAATATTCAGGTAAAACCGGTTGAACTAGTAGCCGACCCCAAATAATATTGAGAATAAGGCTAGGAATATGACACGATTATCTGTTCATGACAAATTTTTGTTTAGGATAGTTAGGGATACTTGAATATCATTTGTTTTCATTGTGACATATAGCTCGTATTTCTTCCATATTCATGAAATCTTTCATACACGTTGTCTATAATTATAATAATTTGTGTTTCTGATTATACACTTCTATCAGTGTACTGTCGATATATTTAATACCCGTCTGGTGGAGTCTAGCTTCACACATTTACGGACACTTTATAAATTAGTGATTCGCTCTGGGGTAATTGTTTCTATATGATCTCGGGTTCCACTTATTTCCTCCAAATTTATTATTCTATCAACCAAACTTACATCACATTCAAATTCAGTGGAATTAAATGAAAATACATTTTAATTTCTTTCTTACTTTTTCCATTATTCTAATATCACGTAGTGCAATAACTAGCAGCTCCAATGTTGAGTTATTCGTCGGGGATTAGCTTGCGTTTCAATTCCATGTGCAAATTTAAATCCCGACCGTCGTGTTTGAGAGAAGCATGGGCATACATATGTTCAAAATGTTGAAAATTGTATTAAGAGCAGTCTCATTAAACTTTCTAAATTAGTTTTATAATTTCTCTGCTTTGCTTTTCCCTAAACTGAAAATAGAAACAACTTATACTTATACTCTGTCCATTCCTATAATATCTTTTTGACAGTTCAACAAATTTCGAAACTAGTGACGTCCTCACACGTCTCCGATTCGATTTGAAATCAAAATCAATCAATATAGTATTCTTTATGTCAGTATTGTAAATAAATAAAATGTGCACTAATGATATATAATTGGCCCAGAACAAAGAAAACTTCCTAACACAGTCACTTGAAGGTCGGTTTAGTATGTGTTATGTGATTTTTCAAATGTATTTTCTCATAATTAAATTTTACTAACACGTGCATAGTTACATTTTAAGTCAGTGGACCAAAAATAAATTAATTAACGCACAGAGTTATTGTTCTTTAATTTAAGTTTGAACTTAAATTCCAAAATTTCGGCTTAATTCCTTGCAAATAATCAATCTTGAAGTCATACTATTTTAATTTCCTTTTTATTTTATTAAATTTACAGAAACAATACTTACATGAAGTCAAATTATTTTGATCATAATATTAAGATAGATTATTTTAATCGTTTAATCGATTTATCGTATTTCAAAAACTGTTTTACATGTTGTTTTTAGTTATGCACACTGCCCACTTCCCTAACCTTCTATAAAGTACGACATTACTGTAGTACATTATTACGAAACAAAAAACAGGTAGTTTATAGGCGTGACCTGTCAAAAAGACAATAAACGAATGGACAAAGTATAGGCGTAAATGTGTATGTATAACACTATTACTGGAACAAATAGAAAACTATTTATCTATCTGTAGGATTTTAATGGGACTTTCATCGACATAAAGCTGATAACAAAAGAAGTAACTTTGGCTAATTTATTTAAGACTAGTTTCGCTCTCGACATCACGATTTACAAGAATAACCGCAAGTAGTACCGCATGGCTTAGCTAGTATATCTCTAATAAAACCATAAAAAAATCGGTTGTCTGTAAAGTTGGTTTACTGACGATAGTTCAACGTGATAACGTCATAAGATTCTCTCTCTCGCCTTCTTCAACTTCCAGCCTTAAATGGAACGCCTCAGAGCGAGGTAACGCCGCATGAGTTATGTTTTTTCGTCCGTGCAGCCGGCTTTATCGAATTATAAGACGTTGTCACGTCAAAAGTCTCTATAAAGCTTACGTACTCTAAATTCCAAAGTGAACTTATATTTCAAGGAAAACTACAGGTGAGTACAGAACAGCTGCCAGCGCGGCAATGCTGCTAGCTTAATGGAAACATTTCCATCGGAAATTATCAGACACAGGTTAATTAAACTCAATTTTTTGTTTATGAAATTACTGTCACATTTAATTAATATATATATATATTTATAATTAAATAAAATACAGTATAATATTAGGAGAATCTGATTAATTTTTAATACCTAATAAAAAAAAAAAAACTTGCGAACATTAAGATAGTCAACTCCAACCAAAGAACTGTATAATAAGTATATTCTGAAGTAAGTTCAAGCCAAAATAACTTTTATGCCACGTGCTACATTATCATGCATCAAAATTTTTCGATACGTGATCGCAAACGTTTTCGTATTTACATTTGAAACGTGACTGAGGCCTGTTGAATAAATCACACTACAGGTACTTTGTGTTAATGTATACAGTAGGTAATGATGTGGCGTTTAGTGAATTGAATAAACATTTTCAGGCTAAAACACGAACAGGAATGAGTAATGATGGGGTTTCTTGAGAACGTGTTGAAATATTTAAATTTTAATAATATCTGTCTTTATGTTTAGAAATTTGAATATGAATCATTAACATGAGTCTTAAATAGAAATTTGAACATGAGTTTAGTTTGAGTTTTTATGGAATTGGTGGCAAAAGAACATGTCTGATTATAAATTGACAACCGACATTCATGGATTCACACCACTCATGAGATAAAAACCCTCAAAGACAAACATTTTCCGGGCAAGGCTCACGCTGCCTCCGTGCACATTGTATGGTAACCGCGTATGGGTCTAAGACCGGAATGTAGTATGTCCTTCTATATTGTCGGCTTACAGTCGCACGCGCCTACTCGCTATCGTTGCTAACAATCGACTTAACTGTGTCACCCCCGACGTACTCTGGAGATGACATAATTATTCCTTCTCATTTATTCATAGTGAACGAGTTAATGAATAACAAGGTGACACCTCATTCATTCACAATGAACGAATGAAGTAATAATAATATAATAATAATAATAATCTATATTTTTCTCTCTCACACAGATATTTTACAATTTCATCATCTTACATTAGGTGTTACATAATAAAGTAACATTATAACTCACTGACACATACACTACACGGACAACCCCCATGTACAGCCGTCTTTTCGCAATACTGGTTCTACCCCAATTGGGCAAAAGTTTTAGAACAAAATGTCGGAAGTGCTCGTCGAAGAATCTCGATCAAAGAGCAAAAATGAAGTTAAAATAATATTTAAAGCTTATTTTATCATTCTTAAAAGATAATGCACCTACCACTATTTATAAGCAGTTTACAGAATTTTTCCCACGACATATGCGTTTTTTGCTAACCTACTCGGTTAAATATCTTACACGAAAAAAATGCGTTGTATCTATTATCTATACTGGATGAATTGATATTGTTCACCGTTGTACGAACATGTTAAGTGGACTATTGATGTTTTAACGTCACAACACTAGCGTTTCATGTATTATAGGAGTTGTGTTTGGCACGGCATGTGATTTTGCGTGTCGTGGTTTCATTACGTCATACGGTCTGACCAAAAGCTTCGATAAGGCATCATCTGTTTCCAATACCTTTTTAAATGTAAGTGATCTTATTTATGTTTCAGTTAATCTCATTTCATTAAACGATATGTCTCTACGATATGTATATATAACTACTAGCTGATGCCCGCGGCTCCGTTCGCGTCCTAGGGGTATGAAAAATAGATAGCAGCCGATTCGAAGACTTACTGAATATGCATAAAAAATTTCATAAGAAGCGGTCAAGCCGTTTCGGAGGAGTATGGGAACGAACATTGTGACACGAGAATTTTATATATACGATAATGTTTTCATTTTTTGTTTTTTTTTTGCTGTTCTATTTATTTAATGTGTAATTTTATCGAAATTCAGCGCATTAAAAACAAATTGAGGCTAATTTTACTGTCTGATGCTTTTCATGTCAGCTCCCAATATTGTATTACGAGTTAGGTATTGATGGTAAGTCACTTACGTTGTAATATTGTAGACGTGTTCATTTGACTTTAAATACTTAAACTCAACCCACGAAAACTGGAGCCACCTAAAACCGCGGCTGTAGTGGTCACCGTGTCGGCGATGGTGGCCAGTGGCAGTCTGACGTATGCGGCCCACAAAAGTGCCCGGTTTAGTCTCGCCACTGTCACGGCAGGGGTGAGAATGCGCCTCGCCCCTGAAACTGTATACATGTATCAGTATAATTCAAGATAACTTAAGATAATATTTAAAAAAAGTATTACAAAAACAAACGTTAGCTACGTAATGTGATGTAAAATTAATTCAAGAAAACGTCGTAACATGTTACAGAGTACGTACAGACTTTGACATTATTCAGATCACACATGAAACTGATTCTGTCGGGCCTTTACACGCATGATTTGTACCGTAGATGCAGCAGACGTTCATTTACATAAGGAATGTACGGATACTAGATTTTATCGAGTTAGAATTTCAATGGCTTTGAGCCTGTAGGCTGAAGTTTACGAGCCTGTATTTGAAGTTAATTTTGTTTTAAAGTATGTTCTGTCAGTAGGGAATAAAAAGCTTACGATGTATTTATTAGAAAACTCTTTGATTGAAATAATTTAAACTACAAATTAGTGAGAATAAAAATTGTGAAGAAATAACAAGTATTTAGAGAATTTTAGAGACTGCAAATCATAGTAGAACATACAAAACAAGATCATTATAACAGAAATGAATAGGACATGTCTGAATATAGAAAGTACAAATGGACTTCAAAAGTTATGGAATGAAGAAGAGACATAGAGGAAGACAGGTAAATAACTAGTCATAAAGACAGAAGACTATCTTCGAAAGGGATGGAGAAGAACTGCGATGGTACAAAATAAGTGACAACCTAACTTGGTTACTGATGTTAGTTAATAAGATTTAATTTTGGTTGATAGCCAAGTTTGCCGGATATTACGGTAATCATTTTTTGGGTTAATGTACAGCCAAGACCAGTCACCTTCAATAGAACTTTCTATTCTACTTATTATCAACTAGATTTAGATTTCCAAAAAATATAAAGGCTCTTTTCTTTATTTATCATTAATAACAATTTATCGTTTAGTTATTTATCATTCGTTACATTAAAATAAAGGAGTTTATGTGATAATTTAAAATGCGTCAACCAGTGTTATTTTGTGTTATGTTTGTTTCTTTGGTGTCTTATTCCCTATTACGAGTATTCACGCTTTATAATACAGCTACGATCATAAAAAAATGAAAATATAATTTACCTTCGTTATTGACATCAAAAACATTGTATTAATGTTATATTTTCCCATATCTATAATTTTCTGTATCGACATGCAGTAATGTTTTGATAATCTGCTATATCGATGGAAAGGATAATTTTACTTGAAAAATGAAATTTAGAAGGTCTTCAATAAATTTGATTAGAAGGAGTTTCCCTTAAAGATTATTTAAGGGAAATTATGTACTGATAAGGATAATGGATCAGGTTTACTTACAAGTGGGATAATTTTGATGCGAGAGTTAATTGTGTTTATAGGTTGTTACAAAAATATATGGTCTGAATAGTTCGAATTTAGGATATTTCCGATAACGTGACTACAATAATTTTATATGTAAATTGATTAATATAATAATTGATTTACTAGGTTAAAATAAATTATTAATTAAATTAATATTTCGTATTCGTATCAAGTTACGTACTTTTGGAAAATCTTTGAATGGATTTTTTATTTCATGACAATTATTAATTTAGCCTTTTCAGCTCTATCAGGTATTTGTAACAAGGTGTGATCAAAACAACCCTTTCTGTCACATTGCCCTTTAATATTTTAGCGTAAAACAGAAACTAACAATCTAATTTTTACCCCAATCGCATATTCTTTTAAAAATACTTCATTTATAACTATTTTTCTTCTTTCGCTCTCTTTTTTATATCGATATCAAATGAATGTGTACATATTTTTCAAAATTTATTTAACAATTTATTTATAGAAACAAAACATTATCAAATCACAAATGTCGTATCGGGTGATAAAACTTATCAGGGTAAGTTTCATGTATATTTTAATAGTCGATTGTTACACCAAACACGTAGATATCTAGTCAAAAGAAACAATATAAAACAGGTGCGAAGTTTACATGAACATGTCCATTCAACAAAATTTCAAACTAGACCCGCCTATTTACTAACAGCACACAAGCAATACCATTGTGAAAGTTGTTCCGATCTCCACAATCGGAAACTTGGAACAAAAGGGGAACAACTGAACGAGTAGGAGGCGGAACAAGACGAACTTGTTCCGTGAATCTAAAAGCGTGAATCCTTCTTAAAGTTATGAATTATCATAATGCTGAACGATAATAACCACAGCGTGTTTGTTAAACATGTCTTGGAGTTCATTTACTTTAGACTTGAGACATTACTTTAATTGACATAAATTAAATGTTATTCTGATTAAACACGATACAGCACTGCATAGTAATTATGATGGTACGATATGTATTTTAGTATGTTCCTTTTTTTTTTTAAAAAGAAGATATCATTAGTCAATGTAGATTTGTTAGCAAATGCTATACGTTCGATAACAATAACACTGTTAGTTTGGGCAAAATTAGTGGTTATGTGATTTTACATTTAACCACTATTTTTTATTTAGGGTTCCGAAGTATATCACTCGGAACCCTTATAGATTCGTCATGTCCGTCTGTCCGTCCGTCCGTCCGTCCGTCCGTCCGTCCTCGACTTACCGTCCAAACGGTAAGTGCTAGAAAGTTGAAACTTAGCATGAATATGTGTTGTAATTACGCCGACAAAGTGCTACAATAAAATTATGAAAAATATTTTATTAGGGGTACCTCCCCTATACGTAAAGTGAGGAGGATTTTTTTTTCTCGCGGCTACCCCATCGAGTGGGGTATCATTAGATAGGTATTTTAAAAGCAATAAAGGGTTTCCAAGAATTTTTTTTGATTTAGGTATCCGTTCGCGAGATATTCCACTTTAAAGGGCACTTTTTTGTAAAAACAGGGCGTCCCCCCCCTCTAAAAGCTAAACGGCTGGCTCAAAAAATCTGAAAAAATTCGTGAAGGTGGTCCATATAATGAACTTTGAAGGAAAACTATAAGAGATTAGATGGCTTTGTTAGTTCAGGAGTTCTAGAGGCTTAACTGCTAAAATGCGCTCACTTGGAAAACGTCATACAAAATTAACGCATTAATACGTAAACATATAGAGCAAGAGCCCAGAGCCGCCAGACCTACGTCATTAGTGCAAAGCTCAAATTTTCAGGATTATTAGTACAATGTCTTGTTAAGATGTATGTGTACCCATTAGCTTGAAAGCCGGGCCGTTTCTGAGATAGCGCGAAGTACAGATAGATAAAAATATTACTTACCTACGTTAAAGGTGCAAAGCTAGTATTTACATATTTTTTCAAGAATATTATTTAAAATTAAAATTCATTACTGCCAGACACTTTCCGTGGGCCATTACTTCTGCCAGACGTCTTGAAAGTTGTGAAAAAATTACGTAAACTACGTTATAGTAGCAAACCTAAATTTTATACATATTATCTAAGGTACTATTTTAAGACCCTTTGTATGACCAATCCAAAAAGCGTGTAAAAACCATTTAATATTTTACAATTATATTCTTGAAATAATACCAAAGATGATATACCTCAGCTTCCTAATTACTACAAATATATGTCTGGGGGGGTGATAGGCCCTTCGGCCGCATACAAAGGGTCTTAAAATAGTACCTTAGATAATGGTATAAAATTTAGGTTTGCTACTATAACGTAGTTTACCTAATTTTTTCACAACTTTCAAGACGTCTGGCAGAAGTAATGGCCCACGGAAAGTGTCTGGCAGTAATGAATTTTAATTTTAAATAATATTCTTGAAAAAATATGTAAATACTAGCTTTGTACCTTTAACGTAGGTAAGTAAGATTTTTATCCATCTGTACTTCGCGCTATCTCAGAAACGGCCCCGCTTTCAAGCTAATGGGTACACATACATCTTAACAAGACATTGTACTAATAATCCTGAAAATTTCAGCTTTGCACTAATGACGTAGGTCTGGCGGCTCTGGGCTATTGGTCATAACAATTATCTATTGGATACGATTTTTTATGCTTAGGTAATGCAATGAAATCTTGCATAGATATACTTTTCGATTCTCGAAAAAGAACACAGAACAATCTTCACCGCGATAACCGTCATGCAGGCAGTTAGAGCCACGGGCAAAAGCTAATTGATAACATTGATTTCTACGAAGCAGTCATCTAAGTTCCTCATTTAACTACAATGTACTTACAATTATTTGACTTCATAGTTGGTCTAGTGGTTTAAGCGGTCGCCACGCCGCTTCTACAACGCCAAGTGTTGTGAGTTCGAACCTCACATGGTACCTCACTTTATGTGTACAACAAATTGTTAATCTGAGGCTGGGTATTCTTTAAATCTATTTCACGTATGTTTGTAAAGTCATCCGGTACACAAGAATGTACCTGGTGTGGAAGTTGTTTTTAAAAAGTCCACTAAAACTATAATACCCCAATTAGACCAGTGCCGATAATGTTTGAAAACAAAATAAATTATAGTAGGATGATACCCATTGTAAAAGGAGGAGAATATTACAAAAATTAAGGGAAAAATAATTTACGGGCGATCTGAGGTCAGGAAGGGGGAGAGTGGGGGTTTTAAGGGAAAATATGGCTTATCTCGATTTCCGGCAAAATTACAATACTCCTACTATAATTTATTTTCACTTTTTAGGGTTGAAGTTTATGAATTCGAACCCTTATAGATTCGTCATGTCCGTCTGTCCGTCCGTCCGTCCGTCCTCGACTTACCGTCCAAACGGTAAGTGCTAGAGAGATGTAAATTTACATGAATATGTATTGTAATTACGTCGACAAAGTGCTACAATAAAATTATGAAAAAATATTTTTATTTGGGGTACCTACCTCCACGTAAAGTGGGGTTTTTTTTTTTGTCTCGCGGCTAACCCATTATGTGGGGTATCATTAGATAGGTCTTTTGAAAACAATAAAAAGTTTCTAAGAGAATTTTTTGATTTAGGTATCCGTTTGCGAGAAATTCCACTTTAATGGCCACTTTTTTGTAAAAACAGGGCGTCCCCTCCCCTCTAAAAGCTAAACGGCTGGCTCAAAAAATCTGGGAAAATTCGTGATAGTGGTCCATATAATAAACTTTAAAGGACTTTAACGGATTAGATGACTTTGTTAGTTCAGGAGTTATAGAGGCTTAACTTTTACAATGCGCTTACTTGGAAAACGTCATACTAAATTAACGCATTATTATGTAAACATAACAATTATCCATTGGATACAATTTCCATTATGGGTGACTGAGGAACCCTTTCCTGTGCGTGGCCTGACACGCACTTGGCCGATTTTTTTTATTAACTATACTCGTAATCCTGCACTTGAAAGAGAAAACCAATATTTTTTTTACATAAATGTCTAGGTTGGCACCTACTTACCATTGTGCCACCTACAAACCGGTTCCGAGTTCCGTCCGAGTGCCGAGCTCGATGAACGCTCATAGCAATATGTAGCCACAAGACATCCGACATTATTTCACGTAGTTAGATAAGCCACATATTATAAGATACAGACAAAGATTAAATAAAGTAATTATAGGCACGCACCATTTTAGTATATAAGCGCTATTGTTAGTTAAATTAAATATACTACAATATACTACCATATACGATCATAGACTATCACACCACCTTGAGTCCCATTATACTCCTTGCCACAAACAACGGCAAACCGGTGACCCCGACAATGAACAAGGAACCCGTCAAACGAACAAAGAAGATGAACAAGGACATGGCAAATGCATAAAGGACCCCGACAAAAGAACAAAGAATAAAGAAACCAACATGGCGACAAAAAGAAGAAAGAACCGGAAAATTGAACAAGGACCCGACAACTGAGCAATGAAGAAACCGACAACTGAACAATAAAGATACCGAATATTTTACAATGAAGAAACTAATCGCGCCTTCTGAAGAAGAATATATAGTGATCTAGTATGGCACTATTGCATAAAGGACCAGCCAAATTTATGGTTGATGCAGTGAGGCTATCCAAAAACAGCAATGATCGTTATTCAAGTCTCAGCCAGCCAGCAGCCTCGGCCTCAACAGGGATACCACACACAGGACGCGACCGCTCCAACCTGGTTACCCCTTTGGCCTCATCAGCGCCCCGACTCACTGGGGACTTCACCGCAGCACCGCACACCGCTAGCAATTCCGACGCACAGGATTCAGCGGACTTCAGCCCCGACTCACTGGGGACTGGCGGCTAACAGTTCCGACTCACAGGAACTTGCAGCATCGTGCCTTAATTGCACAGTACTCAAAAGGAATTTTTGACGCTTTATCACGAATAATAGGAGTAATCTCTATGCCTTCAACGCTAGATTACGACGAGAATTGTCGTGCGCAGCAGAATGATTCAGAATTAAAAAAAGCCTGGAAAGGTGTTTGAGCAAAATAAAGACGTATTACGATGATTTCAGATCGCAGCTAAAGCATGATATCACTCGAATACCGTTACCCAGGAGAGAACGTTCAGATTGTTAAAATGCTGTTTACATAAATCCACACGTATTGATCGAGTAAGATTATCGGTATGTAATTGTTAAGCGATACTATAATAATTTTGCTGAGTACGTTAACCTTGAAATATTATAATTAATGTGATTATTGTATACTTCGTAAAAAGTGCTGACCCGTGAAGGTCGCAACTAGCTTGTCATATGTTTGTTTTGTATGCATTTTTAGTGTTATGATTGATAGTGACATAGGTTATGTTTATTATTGTAAACTGTTAATTTAAAATGAAGATTGTCTGAACTAACTACCGTAAATTTTTGAAAGTATGTATTTACTAACATTTGTTATAATAATTATCCTTTTAAAAGGGGGGACCTGTGTAGCCACAAGACATCCGACATTATTTAATTTTCACGTAGTTAGATAAGCCACATATTATAAGATACAGACAAAGATTAAATAAAGTAATTATAGGCACGCACTATTTTAGTATATAAGCGCTATTGTTAATAAAATTAAATATACTACAATATACTACCATATACGATCATAGACTATCACACCACCTTGAGTCCCATTATACTCCTTGCCACAACAGCGGCAAAAATACAATACATGTTTACATGCCACGATAGGGTTATATTTTTAGTTGTTAGTTCTGCAAACAACTTAGTATGTAATTATATTTAGTTTATTGTAAGAAATTGTTAATTAAAGTCAGTTCTTTGCATTTTTTAAAACTTATAAACTAACGTGGATAACTGTAATTGGTCATGTGTTGCTAACTATCAAAGATGTAATTATGTTTGTAAAAGACAGTTGTTATCCCTATTATAATAAATAAATAAATAAATTTATAGACGTTAACTATGAACTATGAATTATGATACTAATGGTGATCGCACACTTATCCGCGCCGAACGCGCCGAACGAACCGAAGTCAAGGATACCTCGCACACTTATCGGCAGCGGAAGAATCGACCGCTCCGAAAGCATCGACCGCGTCGAAGAAATCATTTCAAGAAATAGTACTCGTGCGTTGCTCTGTCATACGCAACTGATAAAATGCGGGTGCATCGATCGAGGCGACCGTATCATCCGCGCTGAATTTTATGAAGTCATCCGAATTCGTCTACGATTTCTGGAGTTCTTCCAGATGCGGACGATTCGACGCGGGTAAGTGTGCGAGGTTTCATGAGATTTCATTTAAAGAATTCTAAAATTCGTTTCGTTCGGCTCGTTCGACGCATTCGCCTCTGATAAGTGTGCGATTACCATAATGCTTTTATTCACTCCGATATTGATCGCTCTTTAGCTTAAACTGAACTGTCTGCGACGTTTTTTATGTTAGACGCAACGGGCACTAGTATGTTCCAAATATTTCTGAAGACGATGGAAAAACTATAAAACTTCTTGATGCGATATTATTTCATTATCGATCTAACGTTTTTTGCAGCAAAGTTCATTGTTTTAAGGTAATCGCACACTTATCAGAGGCGAACGCGTCGAACGAGCCGAACGAAACGAATTTTAGAATTCTTATATGAAATCTCATTAAACCTCGCACACTTACCCGCGTCGAAACGTCCGCATCTGGAAGAATCCAAGAAATCCTAGACGAATTCGGATGACGTCATAAAATTCGGATCATAAGATTCGGATGATGCGGTCGCCTCGGTCGATGCGCCCGCGTTGAGCATTCTATCAGTTGCGTATAACAGAGCAACGCACGAGTACTATTTCTTGAAATGATTTCTTCGACGCGGTCGATGCTTTCTGCGCGGTCGATTCTTCCGCTGCGGATACGTGTGCGAGGCCTCCTTGACTTCGGTTGGTTCGGCGCGTTCGGCGCGGATAAGTGTGCGATCACCATAATTCTACAATGTATTATTATTAGAGTTTAGTACCGCTGAACTGACTCTCTGCAGCTAGTTTCGAATGTTCGTGTGTACTTATACTTGAGTGTGCCTTTTCTCTATTGTATAATAAACCATTTCAAAAATAATTTAATATTGCAAAATATTTTGTAGTTGTTTTAAAGTGTATAAAATTGCTGCCGAACTTTAAATAAATGAAATATGATGTCATACCATTTATTTTTATATACTTAAAAATCAACAAGCTTGTAGTAGTTTTTAAACAAGTTTATTTATTTATTTTATATCAACATATAATAAGAAATCCAGTCGACCTTCTTGGAAAAGATTGGATGACGTAATGAACATTACTGTTCTCAAAATGAATCATTATTTGTACCAATTTCTAAAGGTTATTACGAAGTTTTGGAAGCTTTTGAAGAATTTGATATTTGAATAATTTCAGGAAACACAACATTAAATTAATTTAATAAAAACTATAAGTTTTAGTACAATAGATTGAGAATTATTAAAATGGAGTCAGGCTTAAAGTGTATTGTTTAAATTTATATTTTCTTTTTTAATAAACGAAGAAATCTTTTCATATTTAGATTTTGACGAACTATAAAGGTAATATTTGCGATTTGATAGAATCTTCGCAAACCCGATCGATCGAATCAATGATTTTGTATTCACAGTATTTGCACGTACAGTCTTGAACATAACTGCAAAAAAAGTTTAACCGTAATTCACCAGCAAAGAAATAATTTTATTTCATTTCGTTTCATTTCGATTCGATTTGTTCTATACATTTATTTATACGACAATTATACCCGACTTTAATGTCAAAATTTCAACACCACTCAAAGGTTGATGCCGAATGCCTAGGTCATTAAATTCGGTAATGTACATTTGTGCATGAAATGTTTGACAAATAATTAAATACATCATCTCGTTTCATCCACACGTTGTTGACATACCCAAAAGTCGAACTAAACGGTTTGACAGCTCGTTTTTGGTGACAGTCGCCGAAATTTGAAACGACCTGCTTGGGTCTATTTTTCCTGATAGGCCGGAGCCTTTAAGAGTAGAGTGAACAGGTTTCTTTTGGATGGGCGTGTCCCACCTTCGTCTTCATCTACACTTTCCACCAGGTGAGATGGAAGACAAACGCCTATTCCATATCAACTATAAAAAAAAAGAACAAAAGAATAAGATTATCTTAATTATACTAAAACACAACTGCCTCATTGGTCTAATGATTAGCGTATGCGAATGCTAATCAAGAGGTCTCGGGTTCAAATCCCGGGTCGACCCAAAAAGTGTTTTTTCGGTTTTTCAAGGAAATGCCTATTAGCAGCCCGGAGTTTGGAAGTTTGGCTGTGATTTACGCCCGTGCGTCGGAGAGGATGTAAAGCCGTCGGTCCCGGTTGTCATGAACATCTATGGCAATCGTTTTTGGGAAGTCAGTATCCTCAAATACACTGACGACTAGTTCAATCATCGAATTTCAGTTCTCCCTTAGGGTTGCGGAGGTTCGATGCCAGTCGCTCCGTGGAAAAACTGAAATTCAGGTAAAACCGGTTGAATATAATACTAAGACACAATAGTACTGCTTCACGGAATATATATAAAAGTGGCGTAGATAGTTTTCAAAAGATAGAAGTGAAAATTATTATACTGAAATATTTGAATTTGGAAACAGTAAATCTTTCAGTTAGTAGTATTTATGCTTGGTTGACATTTATCGGACACGTTGAGGAAGGGAGATTAATTCTTCTCGTAATTCTCATTTCTATAAAGTCTTATGTAAACGACAATACCGTTGGGCTTACAACTTTATTGATGTGACTCACACTAAACAACGCATATTATTTCTAACGAGCTCATTAAATTTACAAGTGAATTGGGAAGTTCAAGAGAGAAGAATCATTCAGAGAAGATCAAACATTATTTCGAACGTAATTAGAATTAAAATCCTATTTCACAATGACAAGTGAATTATTAATAAGTAAATACTTTGTTGTGGTGTATATACTTGTACTTATATATACCTACTTGGATACATGTAATTGTTTATTTCTTTAGTATTTTTCAAAAAGGAAGGTAAGAAAAAGGGACCTACTATTGATGAATCTCAGCAATTGCCCGAAGTCTGGCCTTTTTAGTTATCGTAGTAATAGGTAGTCTTTCTTTTACTAAGAATAAAAATATTCACATCATCATCTTCCTAGCCTTAATTCCCAAGTTTATTTGGGGTCGGCTACTAGTTCAACCGGTTTTACCTGAATTTCAGTTTTTCCACGGAGCGACTGGCATCGGACCTTCGCAACCCTAAGGGAGAATATTGCAATTCGAAGATTGAACCAGTTGTCAGTATATTTGAGGGCACTGACGTCCCAATAACGATTACCATAGATGTTCATGACAACCGGGACCGACGGCTTTACGTGCTCTCCGAGGCACGGGCGTAAATCACAGCCAAACATCCAAACTCCGGGCTGCTAATAGGAATTTCCTAAGAAAAACCCAAAAACACTTTTTGGCCCAACCCGGGATTTGAACCCGAGACCTCTTGATCAGCAGTCGCATACGTTAACCACTAGATCAACGAGGCAGTTTAAAAAAACAACAAAAAATCACATGCTGAATTTTATTAAAATTAGCGCAATATTTGGCCATGATTTAAAATTTATAATAAAACTAAGTACCGCCTCTTGGTGTTCCTCGCTGTTGTTATTGTTCCATTACAACGACAAAGCCACGGATAGCGTCGGGGAGCAAAGTTAGTATAAAAAAAATCGGCCAAGTGCGTGTCAGGCCACGCACAGGAAAGGGTTCCTCAGTCACCCATAATGGTACGTGGATTGGAAATCGTATCCAATGGATAATTGTTCTGTTTACGTATTACTGCGTAAATTTTGTATGACATTTTCTAAGTAAGCGCATTTTTTTTTCAAATCAAATCAAACCATTTTATTTCAAATAAACCATACAACGGCACTTTTGAAACATCAAGTAGTCAGTCAGTAGTCTGTTCCAATTCGTAGATCCTATGGAGAAGAACAGACAAGAAACTCCATGGACACTCTTTTCCAACATTGTTTTTACAATTTTTGGTTACATTGTTTGAGGCATTTTATTAAATGTAAGGACAATGTAACGATGCTGATATTTACACAGGATTGTCCATAAATAATTAAACAATCAATAGAAGTTGTGAAATGACCAGCCCCGACTGGCGGCGCCCGTATCACGAGCATGACCTATGCACCAGCCGTCGTCCAGTTCAACCATATGTAGGGAGCCGAATGACCTACTACACACGCCACCGCCAGCAGGGCTTTTGAGTGAGCATGACATACTCACAACCTCCAGTCAACAAACAAACTTATGCTACTAGTGACTACAAAGTGCTCACATGTACAATTCAAAATGTTCGCAGTTATACAATAATAAAACTATTTATAAATATGCTACTCTCTAAGAGTGCGATAAATATTTGGAACATGTCAATAAAAAGTAACTTATTATGCAATAATGTTAATAACAAAAATAATAATAATAATAGAAATGTCAAACAACAAGATACAATTAAAATATCAATAATACGTACATGTCAGAAATATGGTTATCCAATGTCAAAAAAAAAGAAAGAAAAATATAAGAATGTCAATCATTAAGATAAAATTAACATATGCCAGAAATACAAACTAACTTCAAACTAACTTCTAAATAATTTGAGAATTAATCATGTGACTGTGGAGCAGGACCAGCATTAAGCCAAGCATTCTTGTCGGCAATGTAATCCTCTAATTTGTAATAAGCTTGCTTACATAGTGTGCGCTTTACAACATTTTTTAATCGTTTCTCTGCTAAATCTAGTATGTTTTTAGATATTTTATTATAAAATTTAATACAGCACCCCATAAAAGATATATGAACTTTTAAGAGTCTAAAACGTGGTTGAATTAATTTATCTTTATTCCTAGTAGTATACCCATGTCTATCACATCTTTGATTGAAGAGATGTTAATTTTTTCGAACATATATTATGTTTTCATAAATGTACTGACAATTGTAAAAGTTGTAACAGTTAAGCCTCTATAACTCCTGAACCAACAAAGTTATCTGATCCATTATAGTTTTCCTTTAAAGTTCATTATATGGACCACTATCACGAATTTTCCCAGAATTTTTGAGCCAGCCGTTTAGCTTTTAGAGGGGGGGGGGACGCCCTGTTTTTACAAAAAAGTGGCCTTTAAAGTGAAATTTCTTGCAAACGGATACCTAAATCAAAAAATCGTCTTAGAAACCCTTTATTGTTTTTAAAAGACCTATCTAATGATACCCCACATGATAGGGTAGCCGCAAGAAAAAAAAAACATCCCCACGTTACGTGTAGGGGAGGTACCCCAAATAAAAATATTTTTCAAAATTTTATTGTAGCACTTTGTCGGCGTACATACAATACATATTCATGCAAAGTTTCATCTCTCTAGCACTTACCGTTTGGACGGTAAGTCGAGGACGGACGGACGGACGGACGGACAGACGGACATGACGAATCTATAAGGGTTCGAAGTGATGAACTTCGGAACCCTAATAAAAGTAACCTAAGTAACTCCTTATCAGCTATCTGGCAGTGGAAGTATCGTCCGAATCGGTAAAGCCATTCCAAAAATTAGTAAGAACAAATAATAAAAATAATGTTTTGAACATCTTACACACAACGCAATCTAGTCCCAAACTAAGCAGAGCTTGTATTATGGGTACTAAACAACTGATATAAATACATAAACATACTTTTTTTTGTAAATACATGCATATTATACATAGAAAAACACCCAGACTCCGAAACAAATATTTGAGGATCACACAAATATTTGGTCTGAAAAAAAGCCGTTCAAAAAATTTGTTAGAAAAAATAGACAGACAAAAGTTTTAAAATTGGTTTTATTGATATATGTACCTTGTGGTGGCGGATTAAGAATAAAGTGTCACCCCTATTCATTCCATGGGTGTCGTAAGAGGCGACTAAAGGAACAAAATAAGCAGCTAACATTACTGCCAAGAGAAGGAAAACTTGAAACAAACCCTTTACCAACCCGTCTGACCAGCGTTGTATATTAGGCCAAAACCTCCTTTCAAAGGAGAGGCCCATGTCCAGCTGTGGACTGTTGCTGTTGATGATTGATGAATGTACCGTATATATTTCCAAACATTTTCAGTGAAAAGCTGTTTATTGCTAACAGACTCAATTTTACTTATTTCTAAAGATTGTTTAGTTATAGAAGTTTTTTCTCGAAACTATCATCGTATTCTTTGATGCCACTTCTCATTTATGTAGGTCCAATTTACCTAACATTCGTAAAGAAATGATCAAACGAAAGCAAAACAACATTGTATTCAAAAGCTTCCTTTTCATTGCCATCGATATAATACGTATCGTATATTATTAATGTCGCGACATGCTTCTGTGTGGCACACGATTCGTGTAGAAACTGCACATAAAACAGTCGTAAAACCAAATCAAAAGGAATATTGGTATCAAAACCATATAAAAACTTTCATCACATATTTATGGATTCCTGTAATTCAATTTGAATTTTGACTATCCTACTAATATTATAAACGCGAAAGTTTTGAGTATATATGTATGTTTAGTCCTCTTTCACGCAAAAACTACTGAACGGATTTGGATGAAACTTATAGTAATATAGCTTATATATCAGAATAACACATATGCTACTTTTTACTGCAATAATAGAGATATACGGACGAAAATACATAAATCGTAGATGTCAAAATGTTTATCTCCTATCAAAACTTCACCGGTTGCTATACGCGGGTAACACCGCGGGGCGCAGCTAGTATTTTAATATTTGCGTCATCGTTGGTCTGGTGGTTAGCGTATGCGAATGTCGATCAAGAGATACCAGGTTCAAATATTGTTGGGCTTTTAGGATTCCGTAGTTCATGACTCGGAACCCTTATAGTTTTGTGATGTCCATGCACTAACTTTTTGGACGGACGTCCTCGACTTACCGCCCAAAAAGTTAGTGCTAGAAAGATGAAACTTTGCATGGATATAATGTATGTTTTTAAAGCGTTAACAAAGTTCTAGAATAAAATTACGACATGTAAAGTGGGGATGTTTTTTTTTCTCGTGTCTACCCCATCGTGTGGGCTATTATTAGAAAGTTCTTTTAAAAGCAGGGAGAGGTTGCAAAGAAAATATTTTGATAAGCGTTTCCGCTTGCGAGTTATTCTACTTCAAAGGGCATTTTTTGTTAAACAGGGCGTCCTCTCCTCTTAAAAAACTGAAAATAATCATGATAGTAGTAAGTATGTATTAAACTTTTAAAGGAAACTATAGCGGTTTGGATAACTTTTTTATTTTGGGAGTTAGGGCCTATAACTTAGTATTATGTAATACAATTATCAATTGTATACGCTTTAAATCCACCTACCATTATGGGTGACTATGGATTCCTATTCTATGTATAGCCTGACACGCACTTTTTAATTTCTTTCAAGAAATCTTTAATAACAGCCCTGAGTATGACAATTTGAAGTTGTTTCATGACTGCCTAGAGAGCACGATGATGGTTGTCTTGGATATCTATAGCAAACGTTATTGGGAAGTCAGTGCCCTCAAATTAGATAACATTCGAATTCAGTTCACCCTCAGAATTTTGAAGGTTCGATGCCAGTAGCTCCATGTAAAAACTGATATTCAGTTAAGGCTGGTTGAACTAGTAGTTGATCTCAAATAATCCTGGGAATAGAAAAGGCTAGGAAAATGGAACCTGGTTAT
Organism: Phragmatobia fuliginosa; assembly: GCA_932526445.1. Taxonomy (NCBI): domain Eukaryota; kingdom Metazoa; phylum Arthropoda; class Insecta; order Lepidoptera; family Erebidae; genus Phragmatobia; species Phragmatobia fuliginosa. Next base: position 3,220,380 of record OW052058.1, on the reverse strand, counting down.
TTCCTACGTACATAATATTATCTGCGTTTTGACTTTGTTACGTAGCGCAAATATTTGAATGCATGTTTATGTACCTATACATAATACTCTAGGAACATTATAAATAAGTCTCTTTTGTTTAGTTCTTCATTTCTCCTTATGCACACAATGCATTTAATGCCTTATGCCCATCGAATACAATTACAAATTAGTTTTCTTTACTTTCTTTTTTTCCATTCTGTTTCGTTCTTTTCTGTTGCGTTCTTTTTTATATCAAACTATATTTTTATCATTTCTGTCAATGTACACAATCCAAAGCATTATTTTATGGATCTTTAATTGTCACCTCATTTTTATTTATATATTTAAGGTCAAATGAAGATTATACGTATTTATGTAGAGTAAATTTATTCGTATAATGAAGGGAGCGTCTCACTCACACGGAAGTTTCTCATTAGCGGACACGGAACTAGCTTGTGTATAACACAGCCTCAAGATTAGAAGGGAAGAGCTAATGGATTTTACGAGTCTGTTATTAAGGTTTGCCTTTTTCCTATTTATTGGCTACTTGGTTTAATAGGGCCAGGTTTTTATGTATTAGATTGAAAAGAAGATTTTGTGTTTTCATATTGATAATTTTGTCTGACAGTGCATCAGTAGTTACTTCATATATTGTTCTTGCTTCCATATCTTCGATTCTAAAGGTCGTGACCTCCTCTTGGAAACATTTTATGAACGTCAATTCCTGTCTTCAGTAGTATGTTAGCTGCCTCGTTGGTCTAGTGGATAGCGTATGCGACTGCTGATCAAAGAGGTCTTGGGTTCAAATCTCGGGTCGGGCAAAAAAGTGATTTTGGGATTTTTTTAGGAATTCCTAATAGCAGCCCGGAGTTTGGAAGTTTGGCTGTGATTCACGCCCGTGCCTTGGAGAGCACGTAAAGCCATTGGTCCCGGTTGTCATGAACATCTGTGGAAACCGTTATTGGGAAGTCAGTGACCTCAAATTTACAACTAGTTCAACCTTCGAATTTCAGATCTCCCTAAGGGTTGCGAAAGTCCGATGTCAGTCGCTCCGTGAAAAAACTGATATTTAAGTAAAACCGGTTGAACTAGTAGCCGACCTCAAATAATATTGGGAATACGGCTAGGAAGAACAGTAGTATGTATGGCAGCATGGATCAAAGGGCGCATAGTAGAAAAGACTTCTGATTGAAACTCCAATATAAAGAACTTACATTAACTGGGTATCTATATACTAATAATTGGATCTACTGATGCATCTAGACACCAATTCACACATATGGCATTTCGAGATAATTATCTCCTTACAGGGTCCTTATTTCGATTTTAACATAGGAGAATTGGTTTTTTGTTGCGTAAGAAGGTCCAATTCACTATACACAGTACACACAGATATACGATAATCAAATTTCTAGATCTTTCAAGATTCAAATACAAAACCTTTCAACAAAAGCTACGCTTGTCCATTAGTCTCCGAATGCCGTAAAAGCGAAACAGTTGGAAAAATATTACACTTTTTACTCCCAACTTGAGTGAAGTGGACCGATTTTGACAAAAAGTGAAAATATCTTTCTGTGTGGAATACGGATTCAATAAACGTTTTCGTTTTATTTCCACATGTAAGTATTCAAAGATACAAGCTGCGCCAGTTGAACAAAAATATGACGTAAAAACAGTGAATACAGTAAAATTTCGCAAATGTTTTACGCATGAGTTTAGCGATGAAATGAAATTTATTTATATGGTAATTTATTTTTAAAGCAAGTTAACCTTTATATGCTTTTTTTTTAAAACACAAACCTAAAAATTTATCATAACTTTTATATTTCAATATTTTTTTTGCTGAAGCAAATTTAACGAATGTGTGTTTTAATTTTTTTGCTTGCTTGACAAGCTTTGGCTTCTTTTATGTCAGGCGCTCTTTTGAGCCTTATTTCAAGTTCAGGGTAGTACAAACAAAGTAGTAGAATACCTTAGTTAAACACACACATACTGATCGCCGAAACCATATTTGTCAAACAGTATAATGCCTTTGTGAAACTACCGAAAACTGTAATTACTGCCCCATATATGAACATATTTAAAAACAGACTTGATAACAATTTTAAAACAAAATTGTAATAAAATACATGCACCGGCTTTAAGCTGTTTGTGAATTACAATAAAAACAGACAGAGGTTTCAAATCCTATTTTAGTAGTCAATAAAAATAAGTTGTATTAAATTGTAACAACTTTTTTTTTGTTAGTATGAATATTTAGAATTAATAACACAATAAGGTGATGTATTTGGGTAAGCGCCATCTTTCTCAAGTTAGCGGTAGCTCTTACACACCTATCGTATTGGTTTAAGATAAACTTTCACCCGCAAGTCGTCAGATGGCGTCTTCTCTCTTGATATATCACTGATGTGATTGATACTCTGTGGTAAATCGCGTTCTATGTTTAGTCTCTGGGCAAAAGTCTATCTTTGTCTCTGAGAATCAGGTGATGTTTTTTGAGTAGGGAATAGAGGGTATAAGTTTTATTCCAGCGGGACCTTGAAATGTAATATAAAAGGCAGGCCATAATTCCCCAGGAAAAGCATTCTTGGTTCTACTGCGTTATTGTGCATAACTCTGCCTGTCTTAGTATTGGATTCGTGAAGAAGTTGTATTCAGAAACCCGCAGTCTAAAAGTGGTAAGAAATCTGTCGCTCATTTAAGCTTTATTTAGTTGTGCCAATGTCTATCTGTTTCAATAGGTATTTAGGATTATGTCTCTTTTTTCCTAGGGTTTCAAGGTTTGGTTTGAGATTTATATCAAGAAACGTTCAAGTACGTTAGCAACGTGGCCTACATCAGCTATACCTTCGGGCACTATTTACGAAACCCACTGGCGGTGCGTGGGTTATCCCGCGTGCAGAGGTGACCGGGGTAAAGGAGAACCTCCTCTCGTACGACAAATCCCCTAGGCTTGCCACAGGATCACGTATGGACTTACAATTGAATAATCATATCTTGTACTAATACCTACTTTTGTTCTCTGGTACGCTAACTTTAGGGGAACAAGATGACGGACCCCAGGGACCATGTCGTGGTGACCCTCTATTCCTGGAAGGACGACTACACTTCCCGGTCGAGTCCCCATAGGACCAATAAATTTTGGAATTGTGAATTTGAAATCTAGATTATGTATTTTGACCCTTTTATTTTTACTTATAAGAACTAAGACTATGTGATATGGTAGAATAAATATATATATGTATATGTGTGTGAGACTGAAGCTGTTGTTTTCTTGAAGAATTCCCTAGTCACCCATCGACACAGTGCACAATTGATAATCTTAGTATTCTCTCTAGTTTCTTCTTTTTCTTTATTAATTTTCTTTCTGTGAACGGCGCCCTGGGATATGTCTCATATTTCTACTGACTGAGCACCGGTGAAGTGATTCCCCCTGGTAGGGCTAGGGCCGACTAAAACCCCCCTTTACCGGGGCTAGGGGTTACAAAATATCAAAATGGTTCACAAAAACGGTTATTTAGATTCAGGGCAGTTTAAAATGACGACTGCTTAAAAGCCAAGAAAAAGGGGAAGATCAAATTACAGCGGTCAAAAGCGCTTGAGAGACTCTTTGAAATTACCCTTTTTGCTTCTCGTTGTCACATGACAAATACATATATTCGTATATGGCACAGATACATATACAATCGTGCAATGTACCTTAGTGATGTGATTGCATAATTCAACCCTACATTAGCACGTATTGTGGTTCGAAAATTTTTATGTATACGCCTGCGAAGGTGACGTCTAATTTTAATGTACATCTCGGCAAGTGGAATTTTTAAACATGAGTTTTGTACAAAAGTCGAAAATGGGAAAAATGATATATACTTCGCAGATTTTTTTTAAAGTGTTTTACTTTCATTTCTAACAGTGATATTTTTAGTAAGGAATAAACTATATTTGCAGAGACCCTTGAAATTCTTCTACTATCAAAAAGTGTAGCACTGAGTTCAACTTTTATAAATACCCTAATAGTAGTATTTTTTTCGTATCCTTATCGAAGGATCGTATCTAGTATTCGTTCTACCTCAATAAACAAAAGGATTTTGCCATTTACGGCAACCAAAGCCTGCCAGGACTCCTTGAGAATTTTCTTCTACATAGTTACATACAGACACTACGTTTTGTTACACCATCATTACTATGATAACCATTAAATTCGGAATGATATATTTGATACCACGATTCAATAATGCCATAACAATCTCGTTATGATTTTTATTAATAAGAAGAGGAGATGGACGGGACGCCAGGAGGGGTCCAGAAGGAGATAACATCCTCGATCCCTCCCTAAAGACAGGCGCAGAGAGATCACACCATGTGGATTTAGTCGGTTCGAGTCCGACACACCACCCCGCCGAGAACCCCTGGCGGGGTGACGGTCCGAGGGCATTTCCACACGTTAAAAAAAAGGAAGTTTATTTTTAACCAAATATTACTACCTGACCACAAATAAATCTCACTGAAAACTACTTTAAATGTCACATACATAATCAATTTGTGGTACTGGAACTCGAACGATATCGTAGATAGCAGTCTACTTCAATATGCCTATTTATGTTGTTGTGCATTGCAAATCGACTGCAGAATAGAGGATTTGTACCGCTATGTTGCAGTATGTAGACGATAGATTTAACGTGTTCAATGTTGAGATCGATTTGAAGTTTTTTTGAGTGATCGCTATACAATTCTGATCCACGTATTTTTTCCTTCAAATCACATTAACAGGTTTTAATAATTCAGTCTTAATACTGAAAATAAGTCACTCTTTCGAAAGTAGTTTTTGGTCTACTATGTCACGCTTGCTAAACAAGTTGGTTTATGGTTTGCTTCAAGTTTTCCTTCAAGTTTGCAGTGATTTGTTCTGTGAAGTTTGTTCCATTAGTTTTCTCTTATGGCAGTCATGGAATAGGAATGGCTATACTCTGTTGTCTTCCGTCATAACAATTATCTGTAACAACGCAAAAATACACATGGCTTACCTCACCTTCTTAAAATGTTGTTCGTGTATTAATGGCATGAATGTGTAGGTATTAGTTAGCACCTTAGTAAGTCATCGTCCCCTCTAAAAACTAAACGATAGACTTGAAAAATCTGAAAAAAAAATAGTCCATATATTGAACATTCAAGGAAAACTATAGTAGTTCTGATAACTTTTTATTTCAGGGGTTATAGGGGCCTTACATGTAAAATGCACTCACTTGGAAAACTTCGTTCAGAAATAAAGAAATAATAAGTAACCCTAACAATTATCTATTGGACATGATTTTAAATCTATCTGCCATTAAGGGTGACTTCGGAACATTATTCTATGCGTGGACTGACACGCACTTTTTATGTTACTAAATTGTGAATATCACGATTTTGCTTTGTCCAGCAACCTGAATTTATGAATTAACCTGAAACTTTGTTGCGGATATTGATATAGTTTAGTTCAGTCTGCAGTTCGATATTCGTTATTCGTTAGTTTTCATTTAATTTATTCAGAATCGGCAACTTAATTATTTCATGTAATAACAGATCTGAATAAGAAAATATGAGCCAATCGAGTTAGAGAAAGTTTTGTTGTATGAGAATTCCTAAATTCATTCATTTTGATGTGTAATTTTATTTATATTTTCTTTCCTAGAATCTGTTGGCGAGTTTATTTATCGTAGGAAGACAATTTAAATAAATGACGCAACATTTTTTTTAAGCCCCATCCAATTATCCTTAACACTTTAGTACTACAGTATTGACAAATGTATGCATCGTTTTCATATAAACTAAATTTAATTAGAACTTTAATAATTTTAGGTCAATTCTCTCCTCTTCCACGATGTTATTCCAGGAAGCAATAAATGTGTATATGAACCACGTATTCGTGCAGCCAGTGTGTAATGCGAAGCCTTGATTTACCGTATTGTAACAAGTTGCCGTGGTTTTTATAGTTATGTTAACATAAACTTACCTCTATAAACTACGGAAAGGTAATATCGAAGAAAGGTTTTTGCTTGTTGCCTAGTACTTACTTTTATTCTAAATTAAGAGCAGCTATAATTACCATTATAAAGAATGAATGTAGGTGATATGCTTAAGTTAGAAATTAAAATAATAATAATATAACCACCACCACCATCTTGATAGACAATGAAACGACAAAAGTCAAAATAAAGCAAGAAGTCAGACAGTTACGTACACTTTTACCACTTCTATTCAAATTAGTAATCTAACAAGCAATACACAAAATTTTTGAATTACCAAAAGCTGGAGTAAATATTATAGGCGAAAGAGTTCTGTTTGTAAGGTTCGCAGATGATGTAGTAGTTGTTGCTGAAAATGAACACCGATTTGAAGATCTTCTTAACAACAAGGACCGAACCAAGAGGAGAGGCAAGATAGTAGGTCAACTTATACGCCTACGATAACATTAATAAGTGACATCATAAAGAGAAAAATAGAAGGAAAGAAGGGAAAAAGAAAACTGGATTATAGTTATATCGACAATCAACAGAAGGACAAAGTCAGGGAAACGGCTCTTAATAGGGAGAGCTGAAAAGAGCTTCATTGATAAAATTGGTATAGCTCTTAAATAAATGATGATCTAATAAATTCAGTAGTTCAATAGAACTACTGAATTTATTAACTGCACGGTTGGCCTAGTGGCTTAAGCGGTCGCCACGCCGCTTCCTACTACGCCAAGTGTCGTGGGTTCAAATCCCACTTAGGACAACACTTTGTATGATTCACAATTTGTTGTTCTGAGTCTGGGTGTCCTTTGTGTCCGTTTCATGTATGTTTGTAAAGTCCCCCGTGACACAGGAATTTATATTCCTAATGCGGGAGTTGTCTTTTTTAAGAAAGAAATAAAGAAAAATTTTTTAAAAAAAATATACTGTTCATGAATTGATCAAATAGGATTGATCTGAATAGGGATTCAATCTTTGAATAAACAGCCTTCTAAATCAATTTCTGAATGTTAAAGATGCAAACAAAAACTGAGTTAAAAAGAAAAACTCGGAACTCAGTAATTAATAACTTTACAAAGAATAAACAGCTAGCGCATAGTATAGATATAAATTAAGATGCCAGGGCATTTCAATTAGAAAGAAAAAATTTAATGAATCTTCATTCTTTTAACGAAGAGGAACTAATTTCAACTCTTAATATAAAAAATGACTTTAGATGTACTTTAATTATAGGTACATACTATAATTTAATTGCCCAAAATCGATTAGAGTGGTGTGCAATGGGAGAGGCCTATGTGCAGCAGTGGACTGCGATAGGCTGATGATGATGATGATCACTATATGAAGCGCTCATAGCCAAGTGGCCTTAGGTAATTGGAAACAATCACCGTTTGACTGATCGTTTGTGGCGTGAGGCCTTCGGGCCTGTGTATATATACTTAACCGTCTACTGAGAGGAGACCCGAGCCCAGAAGTGGGACATTATGGGTTTTTGATACTGATATACAGGGTGAATTTTTGAGACGGGACAGTAAGGGCAGGTACCTTAACCGTTATAGTTACAGGAAAACGCTTTAAGAAGACTATACATATTTTAAAATGTACAGCCAGGAAGAAAATGGTCATTTTAAACAAAAACTTTTTTTGATGCCAATCGATCCTATTCCTTATAGGGATCAAAAGTCTCTACTACTGGACCGACTGAGGTTTGAGTACTAGAAATGTCAGAAATCGCAAAAAACTTTTCCCATACATTTGTATGGAAATAATGACTAAACCACTACACCGATTATATTAAAACTTGGTACTGAGATACTTTAATTCATGAAAAACACACAGGCTACTCTTTACCATGATATTCGAGATAAAGGTGTTTAAACCAGAATCATATTAAAATAAGCTAGGTTATAACGGATAATAAAAAACTTCTCGGACTTTGAGACTCGTGGTAAAACTTGAATTGTGTTTGTAAACATCCTTATTCTTAATTCCAAGACAATTGGAGAAGTTGGCAATTTTAAAAATTTATATCCCTATTTGTGAAAGACTCGAGGAAAGTTATGCGCATTTTTTAGTTTGATATTCAACTAGAAGTCATCCACAGACTGAAGACTAATCATGTCATTCTTAAGCTTGGGTAGCAGGGTAACAATCAATATGATTACAATAAAATCTCTCTTCTAAATCAATATTTATGAAACTGTTTCGTTACTGACAGACTGACAGACAGCGCATAGACGAAACAACTGGATGCCTGAAGCTGAAATTTGGTTTTTGTGTTCCTTTAGGGGCGCAGGCGAAGCTTATACATCAGAATAACATGTAGGTAAAGCCTCGAGGAGTACCTAAAATGTCATGGTCCGGGAGCAGGGTACCCGAGATCGGCCGTCAGGGTGTTTTTAGTCGAATCACGAATCACATACTCCTGGCAGCCCAGACCCAAGGAGCCGAAGGCACTTATCCACCCGATCAATCAAAATAAAATACCACCATAGTATGGGTAGGCATGGCCATACTGCCTGCATTTGTAAATAGTGTGGTTGTCCCCACTCCTGGATTCTACTCGTGCTTTCAAACAGGCAGATTAGAGTCACCTTAATAGGCTATCAAATAAAAAATAAAAACGATTATTAGTAATGATCCAGCCCGCTCATTACATAAACTGATATGCATGTAAGTACGACTACATGACTGCACGTTAGACACACGTTAAGTGTTGAAATGACTCTTGTACCCCCTTTTACTGTAATAGGGTTGTCAAGTAGATGAAATACAATATAAATATTTAATATATCACCTTTTATGAGATTTTGAAGAAAAGTCTCACATAAGTTCTTGTGACGGCAACAAAAAAAGTCTGTATTTAAGTAGTTTTTTTTTTACTTACTGAATGAATACGGTTAATAAAGATTCAATCTTCTATTCTTCTGAGTCGGGAAGAAGGGGTCACAAATTTTGTGAAAAAGTACTTATTTCTCGTCACCATTAGGTAACTCGTGTATTCATTGAGCCCTTATACAATAAAAGAAGTAAGAAAATCCAACAAAGTAAGTGCAAGATAGACAAAAACCCTTCGCTACGGAATCTTGAGTATGTTTCAAGTTCGAAAACACACTGTCTTGATATTATAGATAAAACAACTATAAATTGATTTTCAATTTAAACGTTCACACTAAATCTAAACTAATGTATATAAATACTGGTCATTATTGCGTAGATGACACGTAATAGCTATCCACATATACATAAATAACGAGTCACCTAACTGCCTTTGTATGATAATAACGCTTGTTTATTACTTCCTTCCCTCTCACAATTAGATTGGCAATTATAAGCCGCCACCATGTCTGAAAGTCGTCTTGTTACAATTTGCGTGTATCGTTTCGACGTTCACTTAGTTTGAGGGAATTATATTTAACGAGTAATATTATATGGTATGCGAGAAGTGTAGGTTTTTGTTGCGTAAGAAAAGCTTATAATATCAACGGATATTTTTTATTCACGAGTACTGAAAATTATAAAATACTCTTAACTTGACTAAACTACTAACATAATGTATACTTATTAGGCTTTTAAAAAGTAAAAAGGTATATAAATACTGGTCATTAGTGCGTAGATGACACGTAATAGCTATCCACAATATACATAAATAACGAGTCACCTAACTGCCTTTGTATGATAATAACGCTTGTTTATTACTTCCTTCCCTCTCACAATTAGATTGGCAATTATAAGCCGCCACCATGTCTGAAAGTCGTCTTGTTACAATTTGCGTGTATCGTTTCGACGTTCACTTAGTTTGAGGGAATTATATTTAACGAGTAATATTATATGGTATGCGAGAACTTTAGGTTTTTGTTGCGTAAGAAAAGCTTATATATCAACGGATATTTTTTATTCACGAGTACTGAAAATTATAAAATACTCATAACTTGACTAAACTACTAACATAATGGATACCTATTGGGCTTTTAAAAAGTTCTTTAGGAGACGAAGTAAAAGTATAAAAGGTATAGAAACTAAAGGCACAGTTGTAGTGTGCGCGACTAGTGTGCAAATATTTATTTAGGAGTACATTTTTATAGATTGTCTTGTACACATGGTAATTCTACTTAGTTTGAATCATAGTTTGAATCTAGATGAATTTGTGGGTCAAATGTCGGCCTACATATATACTTAAGCCTATCAAAGTGACTTCACTCTGCTTGATGGAAAGCATGAGTTGAATCCAAGAGTAAGAGCCATCATCCTCAAAATTATTAATAATCATCATCATCATCAACAGCCTTTAACAGTCCACTGCTGGACATAGGCCTCTCCTTAGAAAGGAAGTTTTGGCCTACTATACCACGCTGGCCAGGTTGTTGGTAAAGGGTTTGTTTCAAGTTTTCCTTCTCTTGGCAGTGATGTTAGCTGCTTATTTTGTTCCTTTAGTCGCCTCTTACGACACCCATGGAATGAATAGGGGTGGTGACACTTTGTATTCTTAATAATAATTTCAGGTAAATAATATTATGGGACATCCCTACCCAATGTTGCATACGCTGTGGCGATGCGAAGGGCCCTTGAGCTTGCCCGAGAGTCCCGTAATTTGGGTCAGCGGACGCAAAAGTTTCTGTCTAGCGAAATTTTTAATTTGATTAGACTTTATTTATGCTGTGTTGACTTTTTTTCAGCTGTCATTCTTGTTACAGATTTTTGACATGACTAAATAATTTTCTCTCTGGTTTATTTTTACATTTTTTTATTATATTGTTCCGAAAAAAGATTTGCAATATTTTACCCCGATTTCTGAGCTTACACGAAGAATCCTTTAAAAAAAGCGGCCAAGTGCGAGTCGGATTGGCCCATGAAGGGTTCCGTATCAACAAGTAACATTATATAAAAGTTCTTGTAGTTCGTTGTTTGAATAAAAGGTAAATTGCTGTTTACGCTTTATGACATATTACAAAAAAACTACTTACTAGATTTCGCTCAAACCAATTTTCGTTGGTAGTTTACATGGTAATGTACAACATATATTTTTTTTAGTTTTATCACTCTCTTATTTTAGAAGTTACAGGGGGACACACACATTTTTCCACTATGGAAGTGTCTCTCGCGCAAACTATTCTGTTTTGAAAAAAAAATATTAGAAACCTCAACATCATTTTTGAACACCTATCCATAGATACGTATACGTATAAGTTTGATAAAAAAAATTTTTTTTGAGTTTCAGTTTCAAGTATGGGGACCCCCAAAATGTATTGTTTTTTGTCCATGTTTATGTGAAAATCTTAATGCGGTTCACAGATTACATCTACTTACCAATTTTCAACAGCATAGCTCTTGTAGTTTCGGAAAAAAGTGGCTGTGACATACGGACGGACAGACAGACAGACAGACTTGACGAATCTATAAGGGTTCCGTTTTTTGCCATTTGGCACCGGAACCCTAAAAAGACTCAAAACTACTTCAAGAATGCAATCAATAACGCCATTCATTATTTTTCAGGTTACGTCTTCTGCTATGCCTCTGTATTGCTTATAAACATTCATTGAAAACTGATAAATTTAAAAAAGTTTACAACTCATTAGCAACACTGAAGTTTGCTATATGTGTGACACATATAAAGTTTTTAATTGATATCAATATTATTAATAATAAAATAAATTTAGGCGTAACAACAACTCTATTAAAGTAATGAAAATATATAGCACTAAATTTGAGAATTCCCTAGAAAGAAAGTGGCTGATACTATTTATATTGAGCTGACGAAACAACAATACCTAAACGTGATTGATTGATACTGATTTGAAACGATTTGATGTGATGGATTGCCGTCGTTCCCTAACAAATGTATTTTTAGGTGCTATTGAGATTTCATATTTTTAAGATTGATGCATGAATAGATAGATGAAATACATTCTTTGTTGCTTGGACCATATTATTATTATTATTACAAAAGATCAGTTGACCTACTTACATCAGCGTCATTTAACAGTCCTTTTCAAAATATAGAACACTTCTTGGATAGGCGATTTTGGCTTAATATTCCGCGCTGACCAAAAGCAAGCAATCCGATTAGGGTGGTATAGGTACAAGTATATATAAGGTATTCATTTAGCGTTTATGTTAAATCTTCATAAGGTAAGCTTAAGATATTTCCGAAGGCATCTCTTACTATACCCAGGGAACGAATAGGGGTGTTGACACTTGACCATATTATGTTATTTCAAAAAATTGGGCTATTGGTCCATTATATTCCGCTTGCCAGACAGACGGCTGTGTATGAATTTAGTGGTAACTGTAATTGGTTTTAAATCATTTTAAAACTTATGACACCTTGGAATGTCGGGATTCCCGAAATGAATAGGGGTGATGAAACTTCGTATTTCTAATCCACACGGCGTATATGACCTACTAAAGTATTTTTACTAACACCGGAAATATGAAAGGGCTCAGAATTATCAAAATAGCCTATCGCGGTCTACTGCTGAATGAAGTTACCCTCAAGGAGCATCCCGGTCTTGGGCAGTCCGCTCAAATTTATAGTAATAGGGAATTCAAATTACAGGAGTTGAACCTTTTTTTTCGTGTGGAAAGCCCCTATAGTCTTCACCCCGCCGGGGTTTAAGATGGCGTGGTGAGTCGGAATCGAACCGAATAAAATCTCACGGTGCGTTACCTGTGCCTGTAGTAGGAGGGGTCCAAGGACCACGTTATTACGTAGTCTGGCCATTCAAAGCGCCTACCTGCACCCAGGAGTAGAACGTGATCCAACTATATGTTCTTTCTTCATCCTCTCTCATTGTTTTTATCAGCCTTTCCTACCAATAAAATATTATTATTCTTATCTATTACCTAAACTGCTGCGTTATCATCAAAAGACTTAAACATATTACGCAAGTTGTTTTCGCTAATGTTTAATATACTCTGTTTACCATTTCCGTGATGTGCATCCACAATTTCGCCTACTATCCTAAGCTGTCATTTATTATTCGGTTACATTATCAGGTATACAAAGAAGAAAGTTTCGTAAAATACAGCATTACATAAAAGTTTTACGTATCACACTTTTTCGAAAATAAAAAATGAATCCATATTTCCTAGATGAAAAAACCATAAACCATGAAAAAGATGACACAAGATAACTTAGTCAAAGGCGTCTGTATGTAGATACGTAGGTGTCCTTTGCAGCTAAAAAGCATTAAAGTGCCTTTTAAAAGAAAATGGCCGCTTGCTTTTACTCAAGCCTCTCTGTGACCTTTTAGGAACATTTTTATAGCATTTAGTTAACGTGTAACTATGTTTACGGTACGTACATTTTATGATAGAAGGGAGTACGCTTAGATGTGTGAATTTTGATTTGCAATTGGAAGGGTATTTGAAAAAGAAACATTGTGTAAAGCTTTTAACATATTGCAGAATGAGAACAAATATACAAGTGGTAATACACTTTTTGAAATGAATAGGGGTGATGAAACTTCATATTTTTAATCCACACTGTGTTTGTGACCTACTAAAGTCTTTTATCTTTTATGCCCACAGGCCAGGTGGAGTGATGATTTGCGCAAGATGGCTGGCAGGAGCTGGATACGAGAAGCCCAAAATCGATCAAAGTGGTGTGCAATGGGAGAGGCCTATGTCAAGCAGTGGACTGATATAGGCTGATGATGATGATGAAAGTCTTTTTTACTAACACCGAAAATTGGTAAAAGGGCTTAGAATTATGAAAACAACCTATCTATTATATATATCTATTCTATACCTGTTACACAACTTCTTGAACATTTAACAAATTAACAAATTAATTTGTTATGCTCTCAAAGAAATATTATAAAGCAATGTATTTATAAAAGTAACTAAATGTAAAGTGTACATATAATAATAAAGAAAATATAATCACAAATATTCGCTTAAACCGTGTAGGTTTTTCTTCAAGAGGGCTTCGCTTATTCTACACGCTAATACTTATTGACAACAACACCACAATGTATTTCAGTAAATACCTATTCATCAACCTGTGTTAAGAAGTAATTTTTACTATTTTTCAGGTGACTTTGGCCTGCAATGTATGCACAACAATTTCATCCTGCAGCTCGTTAAGAATTTTGGGCAGAAAATATTTGCACTAGTTTAGTTTACTAAAATATGTGGGTACTATCCTTCAAATATTCTAATATCAATTTTCTCCATTCTCTTTTAATATTGAACCTCAAAATTGTTGTCAGAGATCAAAGAGCTTTTTATAGTGCACCAAGCTTTCACTTAAATACCAGTACCACAGAATACATAATAGTACTAGTACAGAAGACTCACTCCGAGAAGAAAATTAAAGAAATAGGGACCCTTGGTGTGAAAAGATTAAGTTCAATTCAGATCGCACAAAGCCGAATCACCTACGATTATATTTACCTACAATTGCGTCTCTTTCTATCGTGTAACTCTTATCTGTTCTGACGATGTCTAGTCGATCGGCAAGCCTGCCCGGGCAGGCAAATGCCGACTATACCCAAAACTGCGGAGTGACACACCCCTGCCAGTACTACTGTATCGACTTTAAAACTCTTAGTTTTAACTATGGCAGATTCTTCTTGCTGGGCCAGCTCTTTGTCGAGCTATTTACTCGTTGTTTATATAGAAATCTCTTTTGTAAATTTTCGTGTAACACCTTAAAACAATGTATGTTTGTTTTTCCCTGTTATTCATCATCATCATCATCAGCCCATCGTAGTCCACTGCTGAATACAAGCCTTTCCATTGACCAACACATTAATAGAATCCAAATTTATATAATATTATTATTCTTCTGTTAATTAAATTATGCGATATCTATGCATGTTTCCATACACACTAATATTTGAATTGGATTAAAAGTAGGTACAAATATCTAGTCTTCAAAAATATGAGAACATCAAAAATTACATTATGAAGTTTCTTGCATAGTCGATACAGACCATTACAGTTTGGATGACTGACCCTAATGTTATTTCTGGGTGACACCTGAGCATGTCAATAAGACCTTGTGTTGAGGCAGCATGTGGTTTTGATTGCTAAGGCCCTTCGTACACAAGGCTACGCAAATCGTCGATACTAAAGTTGTATACGACATTAGTATCAAGTCGCGAGTATCGAATAGCGCACGATCCGTACACACGACATTGAATCCCAAGACACGAGTTGCCTATGCATCACTATTATATAGACGTAACGGCTAACCAGATCACACTTTTGCCAAAATGTCTGACACAAGTGATGATGAAACTATAATTTTGAACTATCTTTATCGAAAACAAAGAATCGTCGTAACAGAAGATACTGGGCTCAACTTATATATATAGAGAGAAATATAAAGTGCAGGCTGTTCGTAGCTGCAAAAGAATTACAATATAATTATATAAACAAGGCTATTTCTTCACCTCGGAAACATATTTAATATTAAAAAATTGCGCCGCCATCTTGGAAATAGCCGAGACTTATGTAGTGGCGATCTTGTCCGGCAGGTAGCGCGCGACTGGCGCGACGCGAGTCGCGCGATAAATGTCGGCGACGCGACTCGTGTTGGAACCTCAACGGATTTGTATGGCGGTGGTCGCTTGGAAACTAAAATCGTTGAGTATCGGAGATTTGCGTTGCCTTGTGTACGAAGGGCCTTATACTTCATTATACGTACTGTGAGGCTGTTCCAATAGTGTGGGACGTCTTGGATGTAACCATACGATCATCAACACCAATCATGATCAACCTTATCCTCTTTTAATTGTATCTTACGACACCTTCGGGATAAATATGGGAGGTGAAATATTTTTTTCAGTATCAACAATCAATATGATTACATCAAAACAAAATTTAAACCAAAAGCTCCATAAATTACTGTTTTAAAAAATATAATTATTGTTTAAATATAATGCTGTCCTACTTTGTTTTTATTGGTCCGTCTTTAAACACCGTCATAATATTTTTAGTCGATTATTAAACACACTATTGTTGAAAAAGAGTTGAGTAAAACTATTTTTTGTTAAAAAGCACTGCTAATATACAGTAGTGACCTAAAACGAGTCCCAAGTTCCTGTGAACATATCCCTGGACCTAGCATTAATGCCGAACAAATCTATTGCGGTATTGTAATGTATGTGATCCTTACAAGGCTTTATTCTGACAGGGCTAACGGGCGGTCAACGATCGATCGCTTTAGCTTGAAGAAGCTGTTGTGAAGTTGCTCTTTGATAGGTATTAGTATTTAAGAAATCATCACAATTTTTTTAATCAAACCTCTTATTTAGTTACCAGATGATAATTAGAAAACATTAGAAATGGAAGACAGTAGATTTAGCACTTGAAATAGATTAAAAGTTGATCTAACATTTTAGAATATTTTACTATGTTTTTTTATATTATTTATGAAAACTGTTTTTAAATTAATTGTGTGTTAAATCGATGAAGACGACGACTACCGTCGCTCATAGACTCCCAAACAAAGTAAATAAATAAATATGGGATATCTGAAACAACGTCATCTAGTCCCAAACTAAGCAGGGCTTGTGCTACGGGTACTATAAAATTTATATAAATACATAATTATATATTGGTAAATACATACCTGTTTTACATAGGAAACACCTAAACTCCAAAGCAAACATTTGCAGATCATACAGACATTTAGTCTGACCCGGGAATCGAACCCGAGACTTCTTGATCGGCAGCCTCATACACGAACCACTAGACCAACAAGGCAGTCAAAGTGTCTTCGACCTCCAGTAACCACAATCATTCTGATCTAGGAGGTCCCAGAGCCTATACTCGTAAGTATGAAAACATGTCATACTGTAAATATGATTTTAAAGATATACGTGTTAATTGGAGTGGAGACTGCGACTCGGCAAACGTAGTATAGGATGCCCATAGGCCAGGTGGAGTGACGATTTGCGCAGGATGGCTAACAGGAACTAGATACGAAATGCCCAAAATTGATCAAAGTGGTGTGTAATGGGACAGGCCTATATCTAGCGATGGACTGCTATGAGCTGATGATGATGACGATAATGACACGTGTTAATATTGGGAGGTTTATATGAGTTTCACACTTTAAGAAAGTTTGGCGGTGATTCACACCCGTTTCTCGGAGAGCACGTAAAGCCGTCGGTCCCGATTGTCATGAACATCTATGGCAATCGTTATTGGGAAGTCAGTGCCCTCAAATATACTGAAAACGAGTTCAATCTTCGAATTTCAGTTCTCCCTTAGGGTTGCGGAGGTCCGATGCCAGTCGCTCAGTGGAAAAACTGAAATTCAGGTAAAACCGGTTGAACTAGTAGCCGACCCGAAATAAACTTGGAAATAATGATTGGAATAAATGATTATTTTAAGAAAGTCCGCCGATTTTGCTGCATCTATTTCGTAGTATTTTTTATCTCTTTTCAACGTGCAAAATGAAACACAGTCTTGATTTTCACGAATTTTATTCTGTCTTATTTTTTTTTTAATTTTGATACTTGTCATAAGATTTCATAATAACGGTTAGATAACTTTTATCTTATAAATTTCCAACATACTATGATAAGTATGATTTTAATAATTATGAGTCAAATACAACAGAGTTTACAACACAAACTTGATACAATTAAAATTATCACTACTCCTGGCACGACATAAACTAATTAAAAAAAAACACAGAACTTACTGAAATGACAAACTTTTCTTAAAATAACACTAGCTACGTCATAACAGATAATAGTTACATACTGATAAGTATGTATATTATATTATTATAATATAATACAACAGTAATACAAAAAATACATAAAATATTTTTTTTTGAATGTGAATAAACAAATTGAAGTTTTTTTTCGAACCACATGACACAAACGTTTTAAAAGTTTTGAATTTGTTTTTTGTAGTTTTTAGGGTTCCGTTGCCAAATGGCAAAAAACGGAACCCTTATAGATTCGTCATGTCTGTCTGTTTGTCTGTCTGTCTGTCTGTCCGTCCGTATGTCACAGGCACTTTTTTCCGAAACTATAAGAGCTATACTGTTGAAACTTGGTCAGTAGATGTATTCTGTGAACCGCTTTAATAGTTTTACACAAAAATAGAAAAAAAGCAATAAATTTTGGGGGTCTCCATACTTAGAACTAAAACTCAAAAAATTTTTTTTCATCAAAACCATACGTGTGGGGTATCTATGGATAGGTCTTTAAAAATGATATTAAGGTTTCTAATATCATTTTTTTCTAAACTGAATAGTTTGCGCGAGAGACACTTCCAAAGTCGTAAAAAGTTGGTCCCCCCCCCTGTAACTTCTAAAATAAGAGAGTGATAAAACTAAAAAAAATATATGATGTACATTACTATGCAAACTTCCAACGAAAATTGTTTTGAACGAGATCTAGTAAGTAGTTTTTTTTTTAATACGTCATAAATCATAAACTGCAATTTACATTTCTTTCAATCAAAACACTATTATTAAAACATTGATGAAAGTTACAACGAACTATAAAAACTTTTATATGATGCTACGGAACCCTTCATGGGCGAGTCCGACTCGCACTTGGCCGCTTTTTTTATATTAGTGATAGCTTGTATAATATTACTGATAGTAATTGAAAATAACATATTGGGTGTAATACAAGTAGTTGATTTTTATGTAACTTTTATTATCGACTAGCTGACCCCGCGAACTTCGTACCGCCAAACAGTCGATTCAACGTCACTCAATTGTTTTGTATGCTCGTAACCCCTCTAATAAAAGTTATCAGTTTTTTTTTCCTAAGAATCATCTTCGTACTTCAAGGAATATTATAAAAAAAGAATTATCGAAATCGGTCCAGCCGTTCAGGCGTGATGGCGTGACCAAAGGAAATAGGGATTCATTTTTATATTTAAAGATAAGATAGTTTTCGTAGTTTTAGGAAACTTTAATCAATGAATAAATACTTTGACAATACTATTTAATTTGTTTAATGCTATTTCGACAACCAATTTCTTTTATTTCAAAACCTTTTCAATTTCCGTTATTGGAAATTAAACAAAAATAAAATGAAAATAATATCTTCTATTCACACTCCATGAGTTGAGTCAATTGATCTAAGTGGCTAGTAATTGTAAACCACAGGTCGTGGTCGTACTGTCTGTAGTGCCATGTTATAACATATATATGAGCATACACAAATTTGCTAACCATAAAACAGGTTATAGTTTTTTTTTTACTTTTAAGGTGAACATGTTTTTTTCCATTTTTTTATGATAAATGGCCTTCATCGATAACTGGACTAATAAGCTACAAAGTGAGCGCCAGAATCTCATTTCTTTTTTGCTTAATTTAACTAACCATTTAAGGAAACCTACGAAGTAAAGACTGAATTTAAAAAAAATTACTAAAAAACATTCAATACCAGCACCTCCCAAGCGCGTACAAAACAAACCAACTCGTCAGCAAATTTTTAAGTTTAATTTGCAGTTGTAATTTGAACTTTACATAAAAACAATAGAAACCAATATTCATTCTATACGATTCTAGAGTTTATGAGCAGACCCTTTTCTAAAACTATATTTACATGTACACAATGAATGTAATACGATTTTGTTCTCTTATAAATAAACAATTGTATCTACATGACTTTGTAAACAAGTCACGTAAACTCACGACAGTCGTGATATCGGTGACGAAATAACTCAAGCTAATATTCATCAATAAATTATTTTATCACTGCGCAGTTTGGATAGAGGGCCTCTCTCTTATTTGTAATGCTTTGTACGTTATCTTGTAAAATGCGAGAGTGATAGATAATTTTACCTTTGGAGACACCTTACCTTTGTTTAGTTATTCTTGGTGTTTAGTTATTTTTGGACACTACCTGTGTAAATATCAGCATCGTTACATTGTTACATCGTTACAACTGTTTTCTTAATAAAATGTCTAAAATAATGTAACCAAAAAATTGTAAAAGTTATGTTGGAAAAGAGTGTCCATGGAGTTTCTTGTCTGTTCTTCTCCGTAGGATCTACGAATTGGAAGAGACAATTAGTTTCACGACTGACTAGTGTCTGACGACTTGACGTTACAAAAGTGCAGTTGATTGGTTTATTTGAATTGATTTGATTTGACAGAATTGCACATTCGACGAGAGATGTTTTGTCTTGAAACTGCTCACAAATATAAAAGCAACTGTCTATTAGGTCAACAAATAATTCAATGGGCTATCTAAAAAAGATTAATTCATTTTATTAATTCCAAGTTTAAACTAAAATAAACAACACAGAAATGAAGTAAATATTCAACCAGTCTCGGGTATTTGATTTTTCTTTTCTAAAGAGAGAGACATGTTCACCAGTGAATGCTAAACATTAATAAAATGCACTACTAAATGCTCTTGATTATAGCGATAAGTACGAATTTATAAATTATAAGATTCCACATAAATTGCCCGAGGATCATGTATGTTACGCTTTTGCCCATATACTTCCAGCTTTTTGAAAACACAGCATATTTTTTAAGTTTCATATTGAAAGCCGAAAGAAATATTCTACGATAATATAAACATATACATACAACACACATAAGTATGTAATTAATGATGATGCATTTAAAAACGTTGGTTCTAATTACAATGACACAAGATTAGATTATTCTATTTACAATTACAATGTGACTATTCTAATTACAATTACAATGACAAATATGCCAAAAAATAACAAACTGCCAAAAATGCCCATCGTGGCAATTTTTCAGCGTGCACAATAAATAAATAATCACTTTCAATAACAAATTACTACAAACAAATCCACCAGTTTTCAATACAAAGTATTTCAATTTGTAAACTCTCGTTACAATTTTGTCCGTCGCTGCACACGGCGGAATGAAAACACCGACCTTCTACCATGAAAATGATTTTATTGATGACAACGAAAATTGTTTTGCATTTTTTCCTCTTTCGGTGGAAAATTGTTATTGTTATTCAGAATTTTAATTCACGTATTTTAGCTAACAGCAGGTTTTATGTAAATAATGGGTGTAGTAAAAATACATTATTTTTTAAATACATAGCTTTAAAATAATCTGTATCTCGCATTGTAGTAGAGCCACGCTGATTTCAGCACGAATGGGCCGGCTCGACCCGGCCAGTACTACCCTCACACAGAAGACCATCCTAATAATGACAGCACTCTTGCTGTCGTATTTCGTTGGTGAGTGTGAGACCGGAGGCCCAATCATTCTGCATCATTCTCCCGCCCTTCGAAGGCCGGGAGAATGATGCAGAATAATCTAACCAGGCTGCCATGGTAAGGGTCACCATGCTACATTGCCTACCCTCACAATGAGCATGGTGACCCCTACTCCTGGATTCTACTCATGCTTTCCATCAGGCAGAGTAAAATCACTTTGGCAGGCTTAAATATATATATATATATATATATATATATATATATATATATATATATATATATATATATATATATATATATATATATATATATATATATATATAAAAAAAAAAAAATATGTTCGGTCGGATTTTTCTAAATGTCGTTAAAAAGTTAAGATTTCGTACTTAAAACTTTTCTGACAGTTTTGTGGTTAGTTGACTTAGTTTCAGTTTTCAATTTCATGCAAAAATAAAGGGTTTCTTTTTACTACACCTATTATTATTATATAATTGTATATATATATACTATTTCTCTAGCCCTTTATGATATCACCAGATACTACCCCACACTTTCCATCTCATGTTTTCATTCCATCCCATGGTTTCCTGTAAGAGATTGCGTTTGAGCGTTAAGGCCGCCGCTTGTATCTCCTAATTTAAGTTATTGTTGAAATTGATCTGGTGTCATCATCAACAACAGTCCACTGCTGGACATAGGCCTCTCCTTTGAAAGGAGGTTTTGGCCTACTATACCATGCTGGCCAGACGGGTTGGTAAAGGGTTTGTTTCAAGTTTTCCATCTCTTGGCAGTGCTGTTAGCTGCTTATTTTGTTCCTTTAGTCGCCTCTTACGACACCCATGGGATGAATAGGGGTGGTGACACTTTGTATTCTTAATCCGTCACCACATGGACGGATATACGGTGTGTGTCCACACGGATGATCTGGTGTACAATAAAGTAATTTATTATTATTATTGTGGGTTAAGCAGACTTTTTCTCAGCTAATGCTGGTAAATGTGAACCTAACATGGGCTTACACCTATTATTATTATTTTCAAAGTTGTGAATACGATGGTTTCAACATGAATGGGCCGGCTCAATCTGGGTAGTACTACCAACCTAATGGGACAACATTCGAGCTGTCATGTTTCGTTGCTGAGTGAGAGACCGAAGACCGTGATGATGCTGAAGCGTCACAATAGACCCCATTAGTGTGGGTCACCATACTGCATTGAATTCGCAATTAGTATGCTGACCACTACTCTTGGGTTTTACACAGAATGAACTCACTTTTGCAGGCCAAAAATAATTTAATTATATGGCCAGTATTTTCCACTTACGTGTAAAGAATCGTATAAGTGAGATTCTAGTGCTTCTTGTTTTATTATTATTCTCTTTTATGGCCTATTCTTACTTTGATGACTACTATAAGAACTAAGTTAACTCTGTGGTTACTTCGTGAAACAAGAATGGCATTTCTTATAAAGTAACGTAACGGAGAAATTTTATTGTACAATTTGATAGGGTAGAATTTTACCCAAAGGGTAAAGGGTAAAATGCTATTCTGTTACCAAGTCCATCCGTCTGTCCGTCTTATTCATCTGTCAGTCTGTTATAAAGCTGTATCTTATGAACCGTGATAGTAAAATGGTTGAAATTTAGCATAATATATATGATGAATTTCTGTGGCCATAACGACAAATATCAAAAAAATATTTAAAAAGAAATTTGATTCCAATACAACAAACGTGATTTTTTTGGTCAATACTAATAACAGCAACAGAAAGTATACTTGAAATGTATATATGTAATATGTTACGGAACCCTTCGTACGCGAATTCGACTCTCACTTAGCCGATTTCATAATCTTTTTATTCTTTCAATATTGTTATTGGTGTTTATACTGTCTAGGTAAATATTAAAAGGCGTTTAAAACATATTAGTAAAGACTTTTAAATTTTATGTTGGCTTTGATACAAACATAATAAATACAAAAATATGTGTCATGTGGTTTGTTGGAACTTAAAATAAAACTATTCTTAGTTTAAGTATACAGTCTTTAAGATTCTAATTTATTTACAATAATAGCCATTTTCAATGACCGGCTAACTGACAACAATCTGAATGAGGTTTTGAGTTATGTTCGATTGAGTTCGTGAGATATCGTAATTTTTTAATAATACAGTAATGTTGGAATGATTGTGGCATTTCGTTATTTTGTTTGCCGTTTATATTTGTACCTATATTCATTTGAAATGATATTACAATTACAATATTTACATACGATATAAATTATAAAATTACATTTCGTAAAAAAAGAAACAAAATAACATCTTTAAAATTTTCAATTAATTCAAAGATCTCGAATTACATTAGACCTATGATTACTTAAAATGTTACCTGTATTAAATACAATTAGTTTACCATCATATATACACTTGTAATAGTCCGATATTTACAACCATGGTATATCCTGTGACCCGTATCACATCACAACAGTTTTAACACTGTCACTTTACACATAATTGTAAATATCTTCCATATCTCATACGTTCATTTCTGACATTGCAGCTTGTGGGACACGTGACTGCGTGAAATGCTGCGAAGGAGGCGAAGACGGAGGAGGCAAAACGGACCCGTTTCCAGGCCCCTGATTTTGTCCAGTCTGCGCCTGGACATCCGGCAAATTGCTGGCGCTACTCATAAAAGTGGCATTTTTAGGCAATGTCATACAATTTGACGCATTACATATCTGAGTCTGCTGATAATTGAACCCGACCTTTCGTGGCAACGTCGTACACTGGCCCCTATTCGTCGGGGGACTCGTTTTCTGTGACAAATTCGACATTTGTATCCCCGTGTGACAAACGTTCGGGCAGTTCGCTGTGGTAAAGTGGGGAACTCGATTTGTCATTGCTATTATCGCGTTTTTGTCCTGATGATCGATGTCGACAATAGTGCTCGAGCTCTGTGAGTGACCGACGAAGTAATGAGGATGTTTCGATGATACGCTATCGAATGTTGAATTATGGTTTCTTTTCTGCTGTTGTTGAAGCGCCTTCACTTGTAACCTGGTCTTATCTCGTTGATAGTAGACACCGGCAAATATTAATACATTCAGAATGAGAAGGGAGCATCCTATAGCTATTGTAACACTCAATGCTGTAGAATAAGCTGTATAGCCGGCTACCTCTAGATTAGATACGTCTTGAGTGTGCGTATTATTCGGCACTTGTGTTTGTGTGACAGCAGACCCAGGTCGAGCTGACATCACACTAATGCAGGTAGTGACGTAGGTATCCATGGTTGTCGAGGGTATTTCTAAGGTGAGGTTATAGGTCGGCTTGCGGTACAGTTCTAATGTAGGGTCGAAATAGTTTGCTCGTGTGAGTGGATCGGGTCTAACAAGACCGTCGTACAACTCAGGGTCATTGTGGTTTCTAAAAAGGTTGTGTTTGGCGACCACATCCTTCATTCCAGCGCGATGTATCTCTGGGATCAGACGCAGCCACACGGATAGTTGATGTGCTCTATAATGATTTTTCATTCGCGGTTTCATGCCTGTAAAGGAATTTCTGATTGAAAACCTTGAAAAAAAAGGTAGGAAATTTCAGCACAAAAAGTTTGGGAATAAGATGAATAAACAACTCGGCATGATAACGTTTAGATTTGAATTTTGTAAATTCATCATTTGCAATTACAAGGTACAATTGTTATATGGATTTTAGGTTTTATAAAGGGATAAGTTTCTAATCTAATCTAATAAAATCTAATCTAATCTAATCTAAGTTTCACACACACATATTTTTATTTTTTTCTCTTTTAACGGTTCTTTTCAAGACTTACCGATCTCTAAATATTTCTGATATAAGGTATCGTATTCATCCCATACTATGCTCTTGTATTTGTTTCGTTCTCTTGAAATTGGCAGAACAGATTCTTGTCGATGGGCTTCATTAGGATTCCTAGGGAGAAAAATATTACGATTATAATTTGTTTTGTATAAATATGATTTTTTCAGTATGTGAATTTATATATATTTTTGATTTCTTATAACTTTATAGAGATTAAATTATTAGTAGACTGCACGAATGGCACTGAACCTCTGCGACACTCGTGCTTTATACTGCGCTTAGCGAGGATTTAAATTGCAGCCGAGATGATACTGCGTGTCATAAAAAAAAATCCAAGTCTGTTTTTTAGTCCAACAAGAAAATTCCTGGCGCGGGAGTTGTTGGAAAGTTAATAAAGTTTAGACCTATTATTTTTTTTTGTATTTTGATCAATTAAAATGAATTATAATTTTTTTACGAGACATGCTTACAAGATTTTTTAGCTTATAAGTCGATAGACAAACGTTTATTTTTTTTACCGTGAATTGATGGAATTCAGTTTATGATTAGACGGTTCAGTATAAAAAAAAGCAAATCCAGGTCAAAATTAGTGTGAGAGGGTTTTTTTTCATGCCTTATCTGATTCTGTTCAAATATAAAATAACTAGTAATTATCAATACAATAGAAGAAATTACAGGCATAAGGAAACAATAGAATATATCATACATTTATAAATTGTAATGTATTGATAACTATTCTGTATACAGACACGCCATTGTATTGTTATATATACATAGATTGTAACTTTTGTAACAAGTAAAGCGTGCCCCAAAATTTCAAATTAAAATAATATTGTATTTTCATAGGCTCTAATTACTTAACTCACGAAATTCACTTTATTGAAACAAAAGAACTTAATTAAGTTTGTATAATAATAGCGACATTGTCTAACTACCCACTTATGCGAAAAATTATTGAATGTTCTCAACAAAGAAACTTTCTAACAATCTGTTTTGTTTTAAAATTTTCAGTGCTCGGGTTTTTAATAGCTATATATAATAGTATCAAATAATTGAATTAGGCGATATTGAAAGTCTAGAATTCATGTTTCAAATATAATTTTCCAATCTTAGAATAATTATTCTAAGTGTCCAATATTACTTACTAAAATTCTACAAAGTTGTATAAATTAAATGATATCCACAAATTCAATAAAGGGTCTGTCAATCACTTATATTGGTTTAAGGACAAATATTGTTCTTCAATATTTAAAGAATGAAAATAGAAAAACTTTTTATGCATAAATTTAATCTATTTTAGTTTGCACAAAGTATTGGAAAGCTAAACAAAATTTATAAAGTTTAGGTAGGTACCTTATGACTACGCATTAATGCTATTTTTACTACTGTCTCTGACATGGAAAGGATACCTACATTCGACATTGATAGTCATGTTCTTTATTTTAATATTTGAACCACTAATGGGAGCATGAATTTTTCTATCAACTAGATACTTTATTGATCAAAGGAAAAAAGTGAAAGAATCTTAAAAGCAACGGTAGTTGAAACGAAATCAGGTAAGTAAGTAACAGCTATACTAAACCTGAGAATCAATAAGGTTTTAGAAGGATTGGCTTTTTAATTTAGCAATGTAATTTTAATATGGACATTGTATACACACGAGTTTATTAAGAAACAGCCTTATTACGATAAATAAAATTATTCTCCATGTTCTCTCTCCGTGTGGTGACGGATTAAGAATACAGAGCTTTTCCACCCCTATTTATCCCCTGGAAATCATAAGAACGAGCGAGACAGCATTTTTACTAGAGAAGGACAACTTGAAACAAACCCTGTACCAACCGAGGCCTGATCTAAACCTAAGAAAAACTCTATATTGAATGGTACAGTAGGTAAGACTATTGATGCTCTCCATTGAAGACGACGAGGCGAATATTAATAGCACATCATAAGCTAAGTATCAAGCTTATCAGGTTAAACAGGAAAGTAGCAGTTAGTACAATATTTGCTCATCCAATTTAGGACTGAATAAATAATAGCACAGTGTTTTGTTTTATTGCGTTGATTAATGTGCTGCCGTGAGAAATAATGTTCACGCTTAAATGGTTAGTCGGCATGAATTTGTTACACACGCAATCTCTTACGTAGCGAAAGTACATAATATTATTGATTTTCTTTATATTTAAGTGAGGTGAGTTTTTTTTTGAGACAGTCGTCTTTCAACACCTTTTATATAAAGACTTGATGGTTCTAGTTCAATACATTCTTGGAATCCAACTAATTGGAATTTTAATATAACTGTTTAAATGAACTGAACCTATTTCATAAGGTAACCTTTGATAATTTCATTTATAGAAACAAGCCAAGTTAAATTGAGGTTGATTAAACAGTGGAGTAAAAGTTCAAGGGACTTTAATTTCAAGAACACATGTCCGAAAAATGTTTTTCCTTAGAGTCACAGCACACTTACTACTTTTAGCATCGGCGATCGGCTATTTTGCGTCGATGTTGCATCGCGTTTTAGCGACTTTCTGCGTTCGATCGCGGAATTAAAATCGCGAGTCATGCTGCAGCATTTGCGACTTTCTGTGTTCGAACGCGGTATCGTTAACGCGTGTTGACTGCTCAGATGCCTGGATCGCGTCGGCTGTGTGTTGTCTATAATTTTTCAATGCCAAATCGATACTACCGGCATCTGAATGTGTACGGAGAGTAGCGTTCAGCTACTGTGTCGCGCTTGTAAAAAGCGACTCAATCTCCGCGTTTGGCATTTTTAAGTGTGCGGTGTGGAGCGTTCGGTTGCCGTATTTAGCTTCTAAAAAGCAACTAGTCGCCGATCGTCGATGTTAAAAGTAGCTAGTGTGCTGTGGCCTTTAGAAAGGAGCTTTTCATCTTTATTATCAAATTAGTTAAAAGGCTGGTTTGAGGTTTGCTTCACGGTCTCTTTCTTTTAGCAGTGGTGCTTTCTTGCGTAGCTTCTTTGCATCTTTTGATCTTATAACACTCATTGAATGAATAGGGTAGCTGGCACTCCGTATTCTTGATCCATCACCACACATACTGACACACTAATAGAATGATAAAATATAAATCCAGCGATGTAGAAAATAATCTAGTTGATGTTTCTGTCCCCTATATGATCGTCCTTAGAATCACCGAATTAATATTCAGATCTCACCTTCGATTTTCTAAATTTCAGCACCATTTTCCATTCAAAGATTACTTTATCTATGAATTTAGCTCCCTAGTCCTATTCGTTCTTCTTTTGTCCAGTCAAATAGGTTTGGCATCAGGCAGGCGCACCAAGTAAATCAGTCAATTAGAAAGATATAGATTTGCGCAATCAAATTTGGTTCCGATTTTACACGATTAATTAATAAAGATTTATAGAATACTACATTTTGTTGATTCATATTACACGAAGTTGTTTTAGAACAAGTAAATTTAGAGTTTTAGATCAGATTATACTTATAAAATATTATTATTTTATAAGAAGTAAGCAAGTTTAATGAATATAAGTAAAGCAACAATAGGTACATCAATACTATCAAAAATTCTAGGTAAAGGCAACTTACCCACTTCTCGCAAAGTTGGCAATGTAAAGAATAAAAGATTCACACAAGGCTACTTCAGATTTGGTGTAGTTCTTTGGAAAATGTCCGAGGCCATCAACCAGTGGGGATCCAAATAAGTAAGGGAGTTCTTCCCCATGCACAGACCCCATGCGCTGAAAAAAAAAATAACTTAAATATTTTAAATCTTTATCTACCTATTAACATATTAAGATTAATCTCGAGAAATTTCAATCACATTTCAATCTTTTCTGAATTGGACGTACTATTTTTTGGTTAAATATAAATCATTATTTTTCTTAACTCAGGAATAGAGCAGTATTTAGTATATGAATCAACCACTTTATTACCCTATCCATACTAAGAAGACTGATTACAATGGCTTATCTAAATATAGTGGCTTATCTAAATTATAGTATTATGTCTTATTTAAGTCGGCTACAAGTTCAACCGGTTTTACCTGAATTTCAGTTTTTCCACGCAGCGACTGGCATCGGACCTCCGCAACCCTAAGGGAGAACCTAAATTCGAAGATTTAACTAGTTGTCAGTATATTTGAGGGCACTGACTTCCCAATAACGATTGCCATAGATGTTCATGACAACCGGGACCGACGGCTTTACGTGCTCTCCGAGGCACGGGCACTTTCTAATAATCAAAAGCAACATTATAATTATATTACTGTGATTTCGAGTGGTATGTGAGGATTCATTGAACGCTGAACAGAAGGCATATCGCAATATTTTCTATCATGCAGGCATAGAATAACCGCTTGCCACCTACTTATCGTGTCCTAATAAACTGAATAAAAAAAAAGTAATAAAATTTAAGCACCTTACTCACCTGTGGATAATCCCCATCTTTGGTTTGGTAGTCGAACACGTAGAAGAATGTCTTGGAGGATGAATCGGGAGAACTTAAGAAGTCTCCTGTTTGAACAAGTGGGGCGACGTACTGGGCGTCTGATATCGCTAATACTGCTGCGTCCCTTGTGTTTATAGGATGCTAAGAAAAAATAGAATAATACAACATTATATAATATTCTAACATATTCACTCAACGCCATGTAGCCTTATTTAGAGCTTATGCTATGGTAACCAGACAAATGATATAAATACATATTTTTGTTAATACGTATATTATAAGTACTTAAAAATACCTAAGCCCCGAAATAAATATTTGCCAAGCATAAAAAAATTGGTCCGACTCGGGAATCAACACCTCAAATAGAAATCGAAGCAATCTGATTTTGATACATTACTGTTTGTACCTTGCGTATTTAATATCACATTTTTTTTTATTGTTTATAGGTATTGTTTCAACATACAAAAATCTTAACTGAAAATAAACCCCAAAAATGTTAAGTAAAATCATACCTGAAAAAAAACCTAACAACCTCAAACAAGACAATGGCCAACTACCTAGTTAGAATCAATACTACAAGGAGACTTACGAAGTTATGATAAACATACCTATATATAACAATACTTATATAGGAACATAAACATTGCAGACAAATTAAACCAAGACGGGACACAAACTATCGTATTCATCACACAATTAGTGTTCCGTAGTGAAAATCGATACCTCCATCGAACACTTGCTCAACAGACAGGATTTTATGATACTACACCAATAAATCATTCCCTAAATCAATACCATTCATTATTAACAAGTTACAGATGACGAATACAGTTATAAATATGTATCATAATTATCAGGCTTTCAATAGGGCATATTATAATCTCCTGAACAGAATATTACTTGAAAATACAACTGCGGTGCTTTAAATGCTAAAATTGTATTTCTTTTGAAAAAAAACAATCACTCCTCTCTTCCCAGGAGTTCGTTTAATAATATTTATAAGCGCCTAACAGAGTGACTCTGCTCTGTCTTATGAAAAGCATGAGTAGAATTCAGAAGTGGGGGTCCCTATCCTCATGGTGAGTGCAAACAGTGCAGCATGTTCTCACACATCGTGGCGGTCTACCACCGGATGTCGTCAGAATGATGCAGAATGAAATTCAATAAACTCTCAAAGCCGTAGGCAGTGTAGTTTCTTAAATCGATTCACAAGCTTGATAGAAGGCCTTATTGGACTCAAAAAAGAGCGTCTTCGAAATAAATACATAGTAACACCAAAGTATGAATTTAAAACTAAAATTGGCCTTTTTGAAGTCGATAACGGAATAATAAGTAAACAAGGAGACAATCTCAAATATTATTATATTCAAACAAGAGCGAATCAGCTCGGATAAAGTAGCTTAGCAGTCACAACAAACAACGGAAAAGGAGGAAAGTTTGATGGCTCCATCAAGCCAATCCTGAGTGATTTAACTCAACAAGTTATCATAACAATTCAAATTTGGGGGCACGAAAAGGTATAGCATTATATTCTTTTTCTTGAAGCTATAGGTAAAATTGTGGATAAACTGATTGTGGATAAGGCTAGAAGTCTGAATTTTCAATGATCGGAGAGTATAATATAACAGAATATATTCCAAAACAAAGGATTCTAAGGTGATTTAAACTGGCTTCAAAACTTCGCAGAATGTGCATGCAAGTAATTAATTTCTGTTTGTCTGTTACGATTCTAAGGCTAAAATGCTGAATCAATTCCAATCCAGGAAACTAGATACTCTGGATCTTGAGGAAGAATCGCGAGTAAAAGTTAGTAAAATAATAAGTTATTTTTACCTGTACAGTCCTTTCCCAATCCGTGTATTCATTGACAATTGTGAAAAATATTTCGCTTAAATGATATGTGTAGGCATTTCTTACGTAGGTCCTGCAAAATAAAATATATGTTATGATATTTGTAATATACCAAAATGGTACGTCCAACTTGATTTGTTTTAATTATTGTTATAAAGTAACTCAAAACTCTTCATGATTCGAATGGAACAGTCTGAATGAGTCGACGAGATTAGGATGTCAAATGCGCAAACAAAGTTAGCCCCTTTTGCTCACATAAAACTAGAAACAAACCCTTGACTATATTAGTGTGCCGTGTTTTTAGTATACGACATTAAGTGGAAATAAGCGGGAATAAGTATTAAGTATATTAACTCTTATTACTTGCAACCTACAAAAAAAGTATATTCTATCATGATTTAATTTATACACGGTTTTACACCTAATGAAGGATAACTGAGAAATACACACTTAATCAAAGTACATTTCTAACTTCTACGAACGTCTGAAGCTGGTTTCGTTCAAATGTCAGTATTTAACTTTAAATTGCTGATTTATCAAGAAAAGTGTGTACATAGGTGGTGAAGGAGCAGATAGGTCATCTGATGCTAGATGACTACCACGGTGCTACTAAAACACCAACGGAATATACAATTTATCCGCTTGATATTAATTTGCTATGAGGCTGTGGTATAACTCCGATTGAGTCAGGCCTAACATGCTCTTTAGAAATATAAAGTAATGCTACAATACATATATCCATTTTCTTTTTCCAAACAAAAACAAAAGGGCCTACATTTGTATGGCACGAAATTATTCGTCATAAAACAGCATAGGGTTACTTCAAAGGATTTTATAGAACCCCTTTTAGCTCTCAAAGCGTAAAAGTCTGTAATTGGTGTCAGAAAGCAACAAAGAGAACATACTCGTACTTTTTGACGTAAATTTTTTTGTCATATTTTTAATTGAACGTATAAATATTTTATTAAATACAAATGAAAAAATGTAACCAGACGATTTGATAGAACAAAATTGTACAAAACTCATGTACTAAAAATTAAGGTAAGTCATGACAGTGACAGTCTTTAATTTGCATTAAAGTTTTTCCATTGTAGGAACAATTTTAATTAATACGACCCATTTGTTAGAAGACAAATGTTTCTGTCAAATTTCAATGTAGGTATGTAATAGGTATACATTTTGCACCTTGTTTTCTTTGGTTACAAAAAGTTTCCGAAAAATATTTTCGCTACTTCACACGGTCAATGCCTTTGATTACTACCTATTCACGAAGAGATGTCGCATGGCCCAAGTTCAAACACCAATTTTGCTGAATAAACATCGACCTCACCTTATTATTCTATCCCTTCTTTCGCCTTCGAATCCATTTTGTATATCTTGCGCCGAAAATTTCCACAGTGCTTCACTAGTGACAACCCCGAATAGTAGATCATACTTATTTTGCCCTCCTTTGATCCCGAATATTCTTTCTCCGTTTCTTTTATCAGCTTTTTGGTTGTTTACTCCTGATACACTTGAGAAACCTTGAAGGTCATTTGGTATGAAAAATGTTAAGAGTTCTTTAGCATAATCAGTTTTAACAACAACTCCATCAACTGATGGACCGAATGCTGTTAAATAACTTGGAGTACTGATCTCTGCAGACATAAGTTCTTCTAGAGGAACTTCTCTTAGACAGTCTACTATTAGTTCGTGATCTTTTACTATGTCTTCTGGAAGTGTACAGTTGGCTTGTTTGGCTAATTGGACGGAAAAGCTAACCGGGTCTTCTACTAGTGCCCAGGAGCTTAAAGCTGACCCTGATAGAAGAATTGAACGGTGAAAAAGACCTAAAACAAAACAATAGGTTAATTACATTTAAATAAATATTTATACAAATATTAAGAATTACTCAATACAAATACTATAAATACTGTGGATGAGGTTTTTTCAAAATGTCTTCCCAATTTATTTATACTATACAATTCTCTTTAATATTATACATACAACATAATTTAAAGTAATTTACGTTCTTTGTCAAAGATATAATCTCATGCCTTGGTATTATTCGCCATCTATCTATTTGAATTTTCTGTGATAAAATGCTTACAGTGCTATTAAAAGTATAGGGAAGGAGGGTACGTGACTTCCACACTTCAAGCTACTTCGGTCTCTGTCTCATTTTTGGGACTGTATATATAGCCGGTTCCAAAAATAGCGGGTCAGTCACATAAACCCGAATATCTCCCGAACTACGTATGCCATCCTAATGAAACGAAGACTGTTCAATTGAGAATTTAATTATACAGATAAAAAATAAAATAAAACTTAGTTACACCCACAATATTAATCTTAAATTAAAAAAAAACTAGAGTAGTCATATTTTTCTTAAGATTACATTTTTTTTATGATTGTTTTTTTGCTGTTTTTCATCACTGGAGGCTTCATCACGTGGAGGCAATACAAAGTATTAAATGAAGAAAGTGATGAAAAACAGCAAAAAAACAATCATAAAAAAAATGTAATCTTAAGAAAAATATGACTACTTTAGTTTTTTTTTAATTTAAGATTAATATTGTGGGTGTAACTAAGTTTTATTTTATTTTTTATCTGTATAATTAAATTCTCAATTGAACAGTCTTCGTTTCATTAGGATGGCATACGTAGTTCGGGAGATATTCGGGTTTATGTGACTGACCCGTTATTTCTGACCCGTTATTTTTGGAACCGAGTGTACTTTATTCATACTAAACTTCTCACTATACTAATTTTTCTAAATCTTAATAACCTTAATAATTTACACCATCTGAAAAAGGTTATAATACGAAAGAAGATTTAAATCAGAACAAAGATGTAAATAAATGTTACACCCATTCTAAATAAATAAACTGCTGGAGTAGTATTGATGATATCAAGTAACTTACCAGGCATCACAGTTGGCGAAATCATCAGGAAGTTTATACACGCTGCTCCAGATCCATGTCCCAACATAGTGACATTTCCAGCATCACCACCAAATAGCGCTATGTTTTGCTGGACCCAGTGTAATGCTGCTATTTGATCCATCAGACCGTAATTTGCTACTCGAGCTTTTAGGTGGGGTATTGGATTTGCGTTTAAAAAACCTGTTGGGGTAATAGAAATTGTGATGTAAATAAAAGTAAGTTAAGAAAATTTACATTAGTAAACGTAGGCAGCGTAGGTATGTTAACACATATTGGTATTATTTTCCCCTTTAGAAAAACCTCTAATTAATATTAAAATATTCCGATGTCTTCATAGACGTGTTTATAATGTACACGTAAGTGCAACCTCTATGACTTTAGTTAGTGAAGAAAATATCTAATATTTCGCGTGAATGCGTCAGTTAAAATTCAAAGTTACTATTTGAGGTATGACAAATTACAAAATAGAATGAAAAGTATTTAGAAGGTGCCTAAGAATATGAACATGAAAACTAAATTTAATAAATAAAGTGTAAAATAATTGATTCCGTTATGGTGGTGTCGTATTGGTACGTAATTCTAAGTTTAATGCAGACCAAACGAATTTGACGTTAAAATACGACCTTTAAGTGATCTGTAATATACATTACCGCCTTTAATACCAACCAAGTCCCGTTACCAGAAAAAAAAATGACGAATACTTATAGAACTAGCGATTGTCTTAGAGTAATACAGATACAAATATACACGTCAAATTTATAAAGTTTTTAAACACAAAAACGAGGGGCTTTTTGGGTAGGGGTTGCCTCCGAAGAAACTTTGTATTATTGAGTGTTTAGATAACTTCTTTTACAACTATTGTCTTTCACGACATACATTCTTTGTCGTATAAGTTAAAGTTATTCTCAATAATTCTTTGTATCTTATTTCGGTGTACATTTATACAAACAATAGAAGATCCCTAAACAAAGGAAGGGCCGTAGAAATTTAGAATGTTGATAGTAGAACATTTGTCTATCTCGGCAAGTAATTTTTAAAGAGTATTTATTACGATACTTTATAAAGTGAATAACTTTTTTATTAATGCTTCTCAGATAATATTATATGCTTCATCATTTTAAATAACTAAAAGCTTTTCCTCATTGCTTTTCTAAAATAATATTAAAACAATAAGTTTTGATATAGGTACAGATCAGAAACTAGACGAAGTGTAACTAAAATAACTGAACTGCTAATAAACATATGTCGTCCAAATACATAAGAATCATCGATAAATAATTCTTTAGAACAAATGATTAAGTATATATTACTTTTAATTGTTTGTCATATGAAAGAGAACTTACTGACAAAATAAATAAGATAAAGTATCAAAGTATCACAGAAAATCATTTTGCGTGTTCTCTGAGAGCTTAGACGATAAAGTTCATAATTCAATTAGTCGATCAAAGACGTAACTTTCACAAATAATGTTTAATGAAGACAAGTGGTACGTGACGAACAGAACTGAGGCATTACTACATTTAATGAAAATAACGAATTAATAGATATATGGAGATACATGACCTGTTTGTCGAAAGGCAATCACCTAATTGACTTACGGATGTAGGTGATTAAGCAATTGTTATTCAATCTATCTAGAATGACTTGTAACTAGGACTAAATCTCTTAAAAAAAAAACAAGCAATTTAGAAAAGATCTTAATGTAATTCAGCAAAACAATCGAATTAAAAATTATTATTTAAGAACTCTAAGAACTTAATACTTATTTTAAAAATAACTTACCTAAAATGCCAAGCCTGTAGTTGATGGTGATGACGACTAAACCTCCATAGCTAGCAAGTACTGAACCATCGTACACGTTGCCCGAGTTCCATTCAAACGATTCACCATGAATGAAGATCACTACTGGATACTTGGCTTGTAGCGTTGGCCCAACTGCGACAAAGAAAATTGTTAATATTAAATGAAAACCATTTTTGAATTTAAAACAGATTTTTTTAATTAAATTCTTAAAGTATTCGTAATAAAAACGAATTCGAGTTTCTCTCGTGCAATAATTTAATAAATAAATATTTCGGACATCTTACACACAACGCCATCTAGTTCCAAACTAAACAGAGCTGTATTATGGGTACTAGACCACTGAATATATGAACTTACTTTTTTTGTGTAAATACACATATATTATATATAGAAAATACCCAAATTACGAAACAAATATTTGCGAATCACACAAACATTTGGTTCAGGAATCAAACCCGAGACTTTAAGCACAGCATTCGCAACGCTCCTAATGCGCAAATGAGGCTTAATACTTAAAGAGCACTCAAAATAATCTCTGACCTCCATGAAAAGGAGGTATAGGCCTACTATACCACGCTGGCCAGACGGATTGGTATAGGGTTGGCCAGGCCTACGTCCAGCAAGGGACTGTTAAAGGCTGTTAATGATGAATACAATAACAAAATCGATCCGAGTGGTGTACAATGGGAGAGGCTTATGTCCAGCTGTGGACTGCGATAGGCTGATGATAATGATGATACTGGAGTAATCCTACTAATTTTATAAACGTGAAAGTTCGTAAGTATGTATGCATGCATTTTTGTTGCTCTTTCACGGAAAAACCACTAAACGGATTTTGATGAAACTTTACAGTATATATCAGAATAACTCATAGGCTTATATATCAGAATAACACATAGGCTATTTTTTACTGCAATAATCGAGATAAATATAGTTATGAGATATGTTGTCAATTTTCATTTAAACTTTTTATACGATCATATAGGCAAAAAGCAGTAATGGCACTCTTTCACTATGGCCATAAAATAAAAACGATTATCTAAAGCTGTATTTTCCGTTCTTTTACTTTTGTGTGTATGTTATCAACTTTTCGCATGACAGCCGCGTTGTGCACGCCAGATAAAGTCTGAACATTGGATATGTGCCAACGGTAGTGAATTATATTTTTATCATTGAATAACAATGAATACATTCAATATTGTTTTCCAAATAAATTACCGAATTTCCTGGTGCTATGGCTTGTGGTTCGGTCTTATTCTGTTACATTATTTTTAAGCTGTGTCGCAAATAAATATATGATATTATTCTTTATTTATTTATTCGTTTTTGTCATATTTTTTTTTTGTGCGGAAATCCTCACGGGTACCACCAGTTGGTGGCTATGTCGGACTCGAACCGACTAAAACCGCACACCGTCTCGGGTACTATCGGCCGAGGAACCAGATACACCCTCGACAGGAAGTCCCTGGAACCCTGACCTACCTCGGGCCACCTCCGGCTTCTAGATGAGTACCTGTGCCCCTATTGTGTGGGAACCAAGATATTCCCTTCTTTATGGCCATCGCAGTGGTGGCTCTCAGGCGTTGGCTCCTTACGGATCAGAAGCAGGAGATCAGCGAAAGATCCTTTTACGCATCTTATTAGATCACGGGCCCACATTTGCGTCACGGCGTCACAATGATGAATGTCATTCCCCTAGTTTATATTTTCATGTAGCATATTATAGATTCTCTCCCAAACACCGTCATTCTCTCCATACTTATCTTTTAAACGCTCTCTTAATATAGCAGCAACACCTTTCAAATTCTTACAACCTAAAGACTACAACTACAACTACTACTACTATTACAATTACAACTACAACTAAAGACTAAAGTACACCTAAAAGACTTCATTCATTCATATTCACATAACAACCACACAATTTTATCAAACTAAATCAAATATCAAGTTAAATTGCAAACTTTGTACGTGTAATACGATATGTAGAAACCAAATATTGATTCACTATTCGAAGATATTTTCACTCACATCGGATTCCGACAAACTAGTATTTTCACATCAAATTTACAAGTCACTGACGTAATAACATCGATAACCTTACCTCGTAGCGTTTTTGCTTAGTTTGCAGTAAAGGAATTTATTTTATGGACTTTATATTAATAATATCGTGTAATGAAAAGCGGTAGCTCAGCAAACGAAGGAAATATGAACCGAGACGATGAAGAGATAAAATGAAATGTAATGAGTTGCTACGATCAAATGAAAGCCTGTTGACGTTAAAAGAAATATGTTACGAGGAACTGTATGATATCATTATGAAATGAATGTATCTTAAATTTCTTTGAATATGTTCTAGCTTTGAGTTTGAAAGGTAACTTTGCTGATGCTTTCTACTATTCACCTGTGTGTTTATCCTTGTTTCATACAAAACATAAAATGTGACGATACAAACGTCGTAATAATTTAAGTTGTGGATTCAAACTCAACATGGCACAACACTATGTGACCCATAAACTGTTATTCGATGTTTGGATGATCAAATCAAATCAAATCATATATTCTGCAAATAGGTTACATGAACACTTTTGCAAGTTATACTTTTTGTTTTTGGAGCAGATGAGTTCGGCCTTTCCTAACTGGACTAGCCCTGAGAAAAAGGACGAAACAAACTCAGGATCTTTGTGTCTGTTCTGTAATTTTGTGACAGACTTGGTTTATAAATATACTTAATACCTTTTTATAATAATCATCATCATCATCAACAGCCCTTAGCAGTCCACTGCTGTACATAGACCTCTCCTTTGAAAGGAGGTTTTGGCCTACTATACCACGCTGGCCAGACGGGTTGGTTTATTATAATACATAATATTAATAAATGTTAAAGTTTTATAAAATCTTAATAAATAAAATATATGAAGAAAGTAATTTCAGGAGGTACTGAATAATAGCTAGAACATTTTCAATACGAAATGTAACGTAATTCTAATGAGGTTGCCGGGGGGTTACATCGCTCGAAAAGTTAAGGTAAATTCTACCGAAAGACGATTTACAAGCTTTTATTTAACTTATACTGTTCGTATTACTTTTCGTGTTCCCGATTCGGAACTTCTTGTTTATTTTTCAAGAGTCTGCTGGCTAAGAATTCAACATATTATTATACATGCATATAGATGTAATTTTTATAGATGATAAAACAGTAAGTCGGATAATGTGATTTGATGTTGTCCCGAGCTAGAACAAAAAAGCACAAGATCTGTTGGACAATTGGTAGATACATATGATAGGATTTGTGATCTACATGATGAAGTAAAAATATTATGTATGCTATTATGACGTCACAATATACTTATTTTTGTACGTTATTCTGTATGACGGCGTATCGATTATTTTAGCTGGCAACACTCTTAATATATTATATATAATAGAATTATTGTGTTTAGTCTCCTAGCCCGCCAACTCCAACAACTAAAATTCTCAGTGAATTTGAGCTTTTACATCAGAAGTGGCAACCACCTGAGGAGAATAGTAACAGCAGTGGGCAACCCGGATGATCAAACTGGCTACCAAACATGGGGGTAAAAATAAAACTTCCTCTGGAATTACTCTATCTATTGCTAAAATCTTAAACAGTATTAAAATCTGTTGAACTACTCAACAGATTAAATGATTTATGCGAACAGACAGCGGAAACAACTTTATTTTATACTATGTATACTCAAAAAACCTTAGGTTAAAATTTTAGCTTTACCAAGTGTAAATATATCCATTTTCATAAATAAATTTTCTTAATAAAAAGTAGCCAGTGCGCCAAATTTCATTCAGACGCGTTAAGCCGTTCTGAGTGATCAAACATCTAAACATTTAACCTCGCAAACTTTCCATTTATAATATTAAAGCCATTTTACATAAGTTTGACGTGTTTTAATAAGTTAATTCTAGAAACAGCGCGTACAATACGTGTACGAAAACCATTAGACTTTATCAAATTCCAAAGTATATAGTTCTGATAAAATTAACACGTAAAAGTATTTTTACTTTGGGATTTTATTTAATTTTACACAACCGTTGCTTTTTGTGACATTAAGTTGACCTTTACACAGGATTAAAAAGAACATTTTACTATAATGACATTACATAAGTACAAAGAGACAAACTAATATAAATTTCAAAACAACCGTCAGTCTGCTTTCACAACAAAACCTCTGAACCGATAAATTGAACTTTGGAGAAAGCCATATACTAACTTTGCCGACATGTAAGCGAGCGGACCACGGGTACAACATTTTTTTTTTTTTTTAACTACCTCGTTGGTCTAGTGGTTAGCGTATGCGACTGCTAAATAATCCTGGGTCGGGCCAAAAAGTGTTTTTGGGATTTTCTTAGGAAATTCCTAATAGCTGCCCGGAGTTTGGAAGTTTGGCGGTGATTCACGCCCGTGCCTCGGAGAGCACGTGAAACCGTCGGTCCCGGTTGTCATGAACATCTATCGCAATCGTTATTGGGAAGTCAGTACCCTCAAATATACTGACAACTAGTTTAATCTTCGAATTTCAGTTCTCCCTTTAGAGTTGCGGAGGTCCGATGCCAGTCGCTCCGTGGAAAAACTGAATTTCAGGTAAAACCGGTGGAGCTAGTAGCCGAACCCAAATAAACTTGGGAATAAAGGCTCGGAAGATGATGTACACTTTACACACTTCACAAACTCGTATATATAATAACCATTATAACTCGACTATACTAATATTTCAAATTCGATGGTATATCCTGTCTGTCTGTCAGTTACGCTTTCACGTCTAAATCACAGCATCGATTTCAAAGCAATAAGACATTAATAAACTTTGATTCTTGAGCAAGGATACAATCTACTCTTTATTACAAAAATCACAAGGGGCAGAGCTGCAGGCAAAAGTTAGTTATTTATAGATTTTTTATATATTTACAAATACACAACCAAAATTATCTGTACTTGATGGGAATAGAACCTACGAATTTTTGTAGTCAAACTTTTTGTTTTTGTTGCAACTAATAGACAAACAGGACGGTCACAGTCACAACCCATATAAATACATGCTAATCTCATAAATTTGACAGTAACTCCGCAACACCAATTTCGACGAAATTTGGTAATACTTTGATTCCTGAAGACTCTTTACCGCGATAACCGGCATTAATGCAGGTGGAGCTACGGGTAAAAGCTCCCTGTAATTTAATCAATTTATCTATAAATACACTGATGTTTATTGGCCGATATTAATATGTGCATCGCTGATGCGGTGACAACATCCTTTCAATGTGAAATTTGTAGGCTAACCATTGTGGGTATTTCTATTAGCGATATCACCTTTAATGTGGTTTGTCATTGTGTTCTGTAATGTTAGTTACTGCACAATTTTGTAAGTCGAGTGATGGCTATTAAGTGTAGTAAATGCTCAATACGAGGACATTTTTTTTTAAATTACCGAGCTGTAGTGACTCCGCTCTGCTTGATGGAAAGCATGAGCAAAATCCAAGAGTAGTGGTCAGTATCCTCATTGTGAGTGCAGATAATGCAGCATGGTGACCTACACTAGTAAATAAATAAATAAATATTTTGGACATATTATACACAACGTCATCTAGTACCAAACTAAACAGAGCTTGTATTATGGGTACTAAACAACTGATATAAATACATAAACATAATTTTTCTTTTGTAAATACATAAATATTATAGATAGAAAACACCCTGACTCCGAAACAAATATTTGTGGATCACAAAAATATTTGGTCGGACCCGGTAATCGAATCCGAAGCATACACTAACCACTAGACCAACAAGGCAGTCTAGTGAAATGCTTCTGCATAATTGGTCCACCGATCTCACAGTCACCAAAAAAATAAAGCATGAATGCTGATTTTTAGGTTGGTTTTCTATGCGTGGATAGTACCTCCCCGAAGAAATAGCCTCATTCTGCCCCAGCCCAAGCTTAATCTCATTGATTGACTTGACTACACGGACCCAACGTGTTGTGAGTGCAAAACTTCAAGTCCCACAATGGATAAAACTTTACGTGATTCTCAAATTGTTGTGCGTTTGTGTACTTTGCGAGCGTTTCATATATGTTTCTAAAGTTCCACGCGATTAAAATATAAATTTGCGAGATTGCTACCATGTACCTTTTTGTTAGTAAGTATTCGATATTTCAGCGCTGTACAAGCGCCATGATCACGAAGTAACTGAAGATCTTACGGGTGGGATGTTATTGGCAGACATATCGGTCTACCCTCTTTCGCAGTCTTTTACTATGATCGCCCCCGGTACCACTGTTCACTAACTCACTATTCACTCGTAACTGTTCTCGACAAACAACACTAACAGTATCTAACTCCACGCTAATTACATGTTCCTAATGCGAGATTTAACTTTTTGATAAAATGGAATATATTAAAATGTCGAAAGCTTCTTGAGTGTGGGTGTTTATATGTTTCATCTATCACACTAAATATAGATGGAAAAATTTGAACAATAAATAATAGAGTTATAGAGTTATAGAGACACTCTGAGTTGTATATGTAATTTAACACATATGTGGATCATCAATCATGATCAACAGCCTTTAACAGACCACTGCTGGACATAGGCCTTTCCTTTGAAAGGAGGTTATGGCCTACTATACCACGCTGGCCAGACGGGTTGGTAAAGGGTTTGTTTCAAGTTTTCTTTCTCTTGGCAGTGATGTTAGCTGCTTATTTTGTTCCTTTAGTCGCCTCTTACGACACCCATGGAATGAATAGGGGTGGTGAAACTTTGTATTCTTAATCCGTCACCACATGGACTTCTTAATCCGTCACCACACGGACTAAGTGAGACACTTAACACATATGTGGATATAAGTTTTGTATTTCCATTTTTATTAATTTCATATGCACTCGATATATAAAAGAAAAACGATTTTACTAATAATATTCCTGTGACGCATGGACTCTACAACCATGAATTAAAATGACACATAAAACACCTAGACTCAGAATGACCATTTATTGATTACACAAAGTAGTGTCGTATGTGGGGTTTGAACCCACAATAATCGAGCAGTGAGTTGACCGTTTAAACCACTACACCAACTATGTAGAAGATATTCAATGGTAATAATATTTAATTTTTATATTTTCAGAACCACTATAATGCTGATGAATTTAATATGATTAATATATTTACTATTTTTACGTTGTTATAAAATTTGTTTATTAACTGTTTATCGTGTCATAAAGTTATAAATTGAATACCGGTTTAGTATGGGCCTCGTAAACTTAAGATTAAAGTCCCTTTTCTATAAACACCATGCTATAAATAAAATATCGCGTGAAAAATAGTAGTTTCGTGAAATATGAGAGAATTTATTATGTGATAACTGATATTTCTATCCTGTATAGCTGAAATAATTGTATAAGTTTTTATTGTTACTTTTGGTGATCGTTTTTTGTTTTATAGGAAGACGGCCCCCATTTCATCTCATCCACATTCTTTTATCATTAAATTCATTACGACGATGACTGACTGATGAATTGAAGACCTTGCAATTTTATGAAAAGAAGAAGATTATTACTTTTTAATAGTCCACAGATTAACAAATAATCTTCTAAGACTGGATGGTTTATTTTCTTCCATAGCACTGGCTTGATGGGTTGCTTCTCTTTGCTGTGGTATTGTTCAATAATCATCTTTAACGACAACCGTATGAGGAATAGTGGGTGTGTGACTCCATATACTTAATTTATCATCACACGAATCAATTTTATGTTAGGTATTATAAAATTAAATAAAAAGTTAAAAAAAGTAGGTACTATAACACTTTTTTGAACTTTTTTCTATACGTAAAATTTACTTAGCCAATAACAGTCGAGTAATGTTTGACCTTGCCAACTTAAGTACTACTGTTCAGAAAATAAAACCATTGAACTTTTTTGTCCGGTCAGACCTCCACATTCGAAACATGCTTTTCCTTGTCCCTCAAAACTATTTTATTTCTTTAGAGACCTTTATTACACTCTCAATGTTACCTCGACATTCGTCCTGAGCTATTATCAGTAACCACAAAAGCACAATTCAGTCTAACGTTAATAATTTCTTTACAAATACTTCCTTCGCAATCTTAGGTTGCCAACTCACATGTGAGGCAACAATGCGGTTAGTGTGTTTTATTCGGACATCGTCATATTTTAACTTTTTAGAAAAATCATTGTAAATCCTTTACTTGTTTTACGTTTATCTGTACTACTATCAATACTACTAAACGGATTTTAGTGAAATTTTCTGACACAGATAGTCTGGAACCTGAGAAAGGAGGTAAGTAATACTTTTTACCATGACAACCGACATTTACACGGTCGAAACTATGACTAAAAAGTTTGTAAAAAGGTTAACATAGTTTTTGGCGATTGGTTTTTACCC
Organism: Phragmatobia fuliginosa; assembly: GCA_932526445.1. Classification (NCBI taxonomy): domain Eukaryota; kingdom Metazoa; phylum Arthropoda; class Insecta; order Lepidoptera; family Erebidae; genus Phragmatobia; species Phragmatobia fuliginosa. Next base: position 3,175,962 of record OW052058.1, on the reverse strand, counting down.
AAAGTCTGCGTAACGTATACGAAGGCATTCCGTAAAAGCTTAAACTAAAACTATCCAGATACTTATAGATACCATCTATAAAAATGAGTAATGTATGGAAATGAAGAGACAAAGGCCGAGTTTGTACAAAATTATAATTATATGAAAAATCATAAAAGGAATACTTTTTCGCAATTTGGGCATACTGTACTTTTAAATACCTCGTTGGTCTGGTGGATAGCCAATGCAACTGCTAATCAAGAGGTCTCAGATTCAAATCCTGGGTCGGGTCAAAAAGTTTTTGGTTTATTCTTACGAAATTGCTAATAGCATCCCGAAGTTTGGAAGTTGGCGGTGATTCACGCCCGTGCCTCGGAGAACACGTAAAGCCGTCGGTCCCGGTTGTCATGAATGTCTATGGCAATCGTTATTGGGAAGTCAGTGCCCTCAAATTGCGGAGGTCCCATGCCAGTCGCTCCGTGAAAAAACTGATATTCAGGTAAAACCAGTGGAACTAGTAGCCGACCCCAATTAAAATTGGGAATTAGGCTAGGAATAAGAAGTGATGTACTTTTAAGAGAAGAATGCATCAAAGAATGAAGTGAAACGTTTCAACTATATAATAAAATATAGCTCAATATGTAACAGACGTTCGTGAAATTAAACAATAATTGAACTCTTGGTATTACAGAGCTTCATATTCAAATTTGGCAAATGCTTTAGCTGAATTTTCATTAATTAACATATTTACCACTATTGTGCCTTTGTTTGAAATTGTTATTGCTTCTACCTTTGTTGAGTCTTTACGTTTATTCATCTATGATTGTATTTGGGATTAGAAATTATTTGCAATGGAGCAATGAAGCTTACTATTTATTTTCTTTTTCTTTGGTATTCATATTATAATGCTAGGTCAGTACAAGTACCTTATCGCACTTATGCAATCTCTTACAAGCAACTATTTTTTCTTATTTTTCAAATTCAAATTTTTTAAATCCTAATCAGAGTTCTAATTTCAAATGTCATTCAGACATTATGCAGTAAACACTTGGAATGTACCCATTTAATAGTTTTTATTAGATTTTGCTCGAGTTCATTGACACATGTATACTATACTCTGTCCATTCCTTTAATATCTTTTTGACAGTTCAACAAATTTCGAAATTAGTGACGCCCTCCCACGTCACCGATTCGATTTGAAATCAAAATCAAACGATATAATATTCTTTATGTCAGTATTGTAAATAAATAAAATGTGCACTATTATGATACATAATTGGCCCAGAACAAAGAAAACTTCCTAACACAGTCCTTTGAAGGTCGGTTTAGTAAGTATTACGTGATTTTTCAAATGTATTTTCTCATAACTCTCTATTGAAACGTTATTAAGCACGCGTTTCAAAGTTAAATTTTACTAACACGTGCATAGTTACATTTTAAGACAGTGGTCCAAAATAAATTAATTAATGCACAGAGTTTGAACTTAAATTCCAAAATTTCGACTTAATTCCTTGCAAATAATCAATCTTGAAGTCATAGTATTGTAATTTCCTTTTTATTTTATTAAATTTACAGAAACAATACTTACATGAAGTCAAATTATTTTGATCATAATACATATTAATATGATTAAAATAATTTGACTTTAGATTATTTTAATCGTTTAATCGATTTATCGTATTTCAAGAACTGTTTTATATGTTGTTTTTAGCTATGCACACTGCCCACTTCCCTAACCGTCTATAAAGTACGACATTACTGTAGTACATTATTACGAAAAAAAATACCGGTAATTTATAGGCGTGACCTGTCACAAAGATATTAAACGAATGGACAAGGTATAAACAAGGAATCTTAGAAAGTTTGTATTAAAATGAAATGAAATATAAAAATATATTTTTTTAAAAATAAAGTAAAAACTGATCGTTTCAAAATAATAGACAGAAATAAATGCTCTCCAGAACAATAGAGCCTCACAAAGCAGAGCAACTATGCGTGAGACTCCTAAAGGTTTATATTTGTGTGCGTTGAACCGAAGTACAGAAGCATTGTATGGCAACGGATTTATGAACCTCAGAATTTATTTGTGATTATTTATGTCTTCAATGCCAGATTTGCCAGATAAAATCATTCAAATTTTAAGGCACATACGAATATAGTTCCTGGGCTGTAAATTGTAAGTTTCTTATTGGTTCGAATATAATCTTTACTTCTAGCTAACATAATTTGTGATCTCTCTTACACACACTACTTTCCTTGAGGAAGTCCTCTTCATAAATCCTGAGGAACTTGTTGCAAACGCTTCAGAATGGTACAGTAGGCAAAACCGTTGCGGTAAAGTAATTGGATTGGGTTTGTTAGTTATTAAATGTGGGTACCTTGCCAGGTTTTGTTATAAAAAAAATCAAATGGAATATTAACTCTCTAGCTATTTACTAGACTAGGATAATCAACAAGAAATGATAAATTAAATGCGTAAATATGTTTGTTTTCGAGATTAAGTGGTGTAAAATATTTCGGGTCACCGGATACTACATATTTTTCGTCATGCGTCAGCATTCAAATTAAGAGTCAGAAGAGTTTTGGTTGCGGTGCATGCTCTTTTTGCATGCATGCATGGCACCGACCAAATATCACACGGTGTGCCCCTCTCTGCGCTTCTCTTTTTAGAAGGAGAAGTCCAGGGTGAGATCTCCTTCTGGACTCCTCTAGCGCCTGCCCGCTCCTGATGCGGGCACCGTCTCAGTTCGACGACCCTCTCTTAGGCGGCGTCCGGCACATACGGACGCCATCCTAAATTACATTACTCCAACTTTATTTTTATGAATATATAGCTTAATAAGGCATTGTAAAAAAAATATTAAGAGACATAAGAATAACAAGTGACAGGCATTTATCTTTGACAAACACTGAATTTGCTCCATGAAGTTCAATCTACAAAGAAATCTGCAAAAGTAGTGTTTGGATTCAGAACTTGGTTCGTGTCCAAGTTTAAATTTACTTATCAAATGACTTAAAATATAGTGTTTCTATATGGTTATCATTAACGAGGAATAAAGGGTAGGCGTAAAATATTTCGTGTCATAAATAACGGGTTTTATATTTATATCTAATAAGTATTTATTTAATTTGCAATACCTTTGTTAATGTTACTAAGTTCAATGTCTTTATCTTTGTCCTGACTTAATGTTCCTATTGCCACGATGTTCCTTTTCTCATTTAAATGCCATCGTTGTTCAGTGTCACAATGGCAAAATTAAATAACAAACAAAATGTTTGGTACTATAAAAATGATTATGAACGTTTATAAGTATTCACCAGAGCGTTTTTAACTAGTGTAATCCATATCAATCGTAGTTTCATTAATACCAACATTTATTTCATTAAATATAAATTATTAACATATTTACATCGCTCCATTCAAGTTCTAATCAAGAGGTCTCGGGTTCAAATCCCGGGTCGGGCAAAAAAGTGTTTTTGGGTCTTTCTTAATAAATTCCTAATAGCAGCCCGGAGTTCGAAGTTCGGCGGTGATTCACGCCCGTCCTTCGGAGAACCCGTAAAGCTGTCGGCCCCAGTTGTAATGAACATCGGTTGACAATCGTTATTGGGAAATTTCAGTGCCCTCAAATCTATTGACAACTAGTTCAAACCTCGAATTTCAGTTCTCCCTTAGGGTTGCGGAGGTCCGATGCCAGTCGTTCCGTGGAAAAACTGATATTTAGGTAAAACCGGTTGAACTAGTAGCCGACCCCGAAATAATATTGGCAATAAGGCGAATAATTACGATAAAAACCAATTCGTAACTATATATATGGTTTTAAAATCTAATTCTAGACAGAATCTGTGATTTTTCTTCCCATGTTTCATTATAATATCATTCAAGTTGTAAGCTACAATAACATATCATCTTACACATTTGGAATTGGAACAAAGTACGTTAGTTTAGGTAAATTAAAAATCAAAGATGGTTATAATTTAAAATGATTCAGGTTTATCTTTATGCTTTTTCAAAATTATCGAGTGTCGGATACTCAGGCGAGGCCGAGGCAATCGGCTTTTTTCAAAAGTAAGACAGTATGCAAAACTTCCTTTAAAGGTGCTTAAACACGGGCTATTTTTTCGAGAATTTTTGCTGCAATATTATAGCCGTCAAGTTGCTGATTATATATCTCAACACAGTGCAACAATTGCTGCAATATTGCTGTATAGCCCGGCTGTATATATATTGTTCTACAGTAAGTTAATAATATAATATCAAAACGAGAATTCAGTAAATATCTTGCTCCGGTAGCTTTTCAGGTTATCATCGACAAAGCGATAGCACATTTATTCTAGTTAGTCATGCTATCTGTCTTTGCCGCACTTCAAAAAGCCGTTTGCAAAATAGTACACAATTTACTGGTACGATTGGACGGCATTTGTCTCTGCCATTGGAGCGGTGTGCCTAACGTCTATAATTCACCCATATTAGTTTCAAACGGAAGAGAGGTATGGCATACACCGAATAATCTTCATAAATTGTGCCTGTTATATATTATATAAATTAATTTATTCGTTAATGTCTTAGTGCTTACATTTTAAGAGCGGTCTTTCGTCTGATGTAATTCACACATGACCAAATCTCTGTAATCAATATTTTTTTAGAGAATAGATATCTTAATATTTTTAAGTATTTCTTTTATTAAAAAAACATTATATTCATAACTTACCTAAAATTGCACGAAACAGTTAACTAATACAAATCCGGTATCAACACTTTTTTGGGACCGATACTTTGTGTAAATATTTTCTTAATTATATTTCAATCAAACATATCTTTAAAAAAAATAAAAGATTTGGTAACACTGTTATAAATTTTTAGCTTTTAAATATAATATTATTAGCTGTATTTACTGTTCTACACGGTGACATTTCATTTTTCAGCTCAACTTCGATCTAAAGACGACATTGGAATCACAAATATTTTTATTATTCTAAATTTATAAATTAGATAATTAATCAGCAACATCGCAATAAATTGAATTGAAGTTAGTGTTAGGTATTCAAACCTACAAAAACAAACGCCACTAAACCGAACTATTAAAGTAATCATATGAGAAATTGAATTCTAAGACTCAAATTCACAATAGCTTAAATCATTTCAAAAAACAGAGAAGATTTCTAACTAAAGAATTAGGTAAGCAATAAAGGATAAATTGGGTCGAAACCGGGACATACGTGCTTGAAATTTGAAATGAACTGTTTTGGTCACAACTAACTATACACGATATAAAGATGATAAGGTATTTGAAAAAATGCAGATGGAATCATAAATTAGAAGACAATCAAATAAAAGATACTAGGTAGTACGTAAAACAAGTGCTGTTTTGTCCTTTTTAACCGACTTCAAAAAAAAGGAGGAGGTTATCAATTCGTCGGAAACTTTTTTTTTTTATGTATGTTCAGCGATAATTTCGTCGTTTATGAACCGATTTCAAAAAATCTTTTTGCATTGGAATGGGCGTAGCTCACAGGTGGTCCCATTGTCATCATATCGGGATCTGATGATGGGATCCCAAGGAAATCGAGGGAACTCCTCAAATATCATAGGTACAATTGTCGGGATTTGGGTACTCGGAATAGTTTTCATTGAAGTCGGTTCCTTTTTGTTAAAATTATAAAATTTACAACATTGAAACGAACTTGATGTATTTTTCACAAGAAATTGTAATAATCAAAAGAAATTTGCAAAGGCAAAGGCGTATTGAGGGAATTTCTTCTGAAATTGAAGATTGTTGTTTACCACGACTAGTGGAATGTAATTATTTTGGGTGTGTGTTAATTATTCTCTGCAACGAATTAGTGAGTAAAAACCTGTCATACCTTTCTATAGAACGATAGCAATATGCAAAATAGGGTATGGATTTTAATTCCACGGTTGGCCTAGTGGCTTATGTGGTCACCACGCCGTTTTCCACTGTGCTCTCATGGGCCAACACTTTGTGTGATCAAAAAATTGTGGTTCCGAGTCTTGGTGTTCTTTGTGTCCGTTTCTTGTATGTTAGTAAATCCTCCACGATACTGCGCATGTTATTTTATAAAAACAACAAAAAAAATTAAGATATTCTCGCCTTTGAATGTAACACTACAATTATGTAGTTCAAACTATCAAACTCAGAAACATGAATACGTAACCACTTGTGTCAACAAGTTTTCATATACATGTAACCTGTATAAAAACTTGCCGATACAAGACATTTCTCCTCGAATTCAACTTTTGCAAATCCAATATTTTTGTTCCGTATAAAACAACTTCAAACGTTCCCGTGTAAGCATTCTTATTTGAACTCGAAAGAGCCAGAAATGCAACCGCCAGAGGAAATATTACATTTGCCTTTTAAGAAGTTTCTTTACGAGGTTACTTTTTGCCAGACGTAGGTCGATCGATGACAAATACGGATAGTGGAACCAGTAAATATTCTCCATGATTCTCATCTAAAATATTACCGTAAAAATAGCCTCTGGGAATTTGGCATCCGACGTTGTAATACGCTGTCGTAAACCAAAATGAATTTGGAAAAATAAGCGTTTATATGTTTAAGGATATATATTTCGATATTGTTCTCTCTGTATCAGAAGTCAGAAAAAAATTAATTACCGAAAATGTTAAGATTCGGACTAAATATAAGCTTTTATACCTTATTGAACAGTTAGATAATAAATGTAGTTTAACTTTCAAAGGCGGTGAAAGTAATTAAAATTAAGAGGCGTATTTTGGGTTCGTGAAATATTTTAAAGTATTAAAATTGCGTAGCGTCTTCTGGTTGTATTAATGATTGATTTTACTCTGTTTAATGGATATTTAATCATTTCTGAGTCGGGTTTTGATGTTTTTGAAATTTATTTACATATTTCAAAATCATTTTAGTCATTTTGGCCGGACTGGTCAGTTTAGCGGTTAGTATGTGCAAGTGCCAAGCAAGAGCTACTTGGTCCGATTACCGGGTCGGACTAAAAGTACCATCAGTGCTTTTCTGAGAAAAAAATCTTAGTAACAGTTCAGTGTAGAAGTTTTGCTGTGTTTCGTGTTCCGCCTCAAAGAGCACGTTAAGCAGTATGTCTCGGTTGTCATGGACATCTGGCTATCATCATTTTAAAGTTGGTGCTCTCACACTTCAAAGCTCTTTGATTGATAGTTCAACGCACGTTAACTCGTTACTATAAATATTCTGTTGCTATCCCTCTTGGTAAGGCTCCCAAAAAAAGTAATTAATTTTATTGAACAACGATACGTTTTAAAGTAAATTTTCCTATGATGTAAGTTTAGAAATATTAAAGGTGAACAGGGGTTGGATAGCCAGGCAACCTATAATAAAACCTTGTTATCACAGTTTTGTAGGGAAAATAACTATTGAAAGTGCTTATAATAATAAAATTTCAATAATAGAAAAAACTCAAAGAAAAGTTTAAAACCAATATATCTCAAAAGTTAATATTATCTCTCCCTTTTCCATTACATAAATATATATTTTATTCAAAGCAAATTAAATAAACTTCACCATTATAAATTCAAATGTTATAATAACTCGAATATTAGTAATGTTACCTTGAACGGGTGTGTAGATGTTCATATAAAGGCAGTCTTCGCTCTGGTTCTTGAGTCGCGGCAACAATCTTCTCAAGTACTCTAGCCTACCTTTAGGCATTCTTTCTAAAACCAAAGTCTCGTTAGAGATATCTGGCAGTCTTTGCGGACAGACTGGTCCCATCTGGTCGACAGTTTTCACGTCATCCCACGGTGCTGGCGCTCGTGTTGGAGCAAATCTTTAAAACAAATAAGAAAAATAATATAGACATTTACATAGGTCATAAAATGATACATTCTAAAAGACTTCCGAGTGTTTTTAAGGATTACGTTTTGATCTTGATAGAAGTAAGAAGAGATAAATATAGATATGACGATAAGCAGATATCACAGCTCGATAATCGAAGGACTAGGACGCTCACTAGCTAGTTAATTAACTAGCGACCTGAGAAAGGTTGTTGGGGTGAATCTGAGGACTATGGCGCATGCCAACAGGACACTATGATCTGAATTTGATTGATGATTTGAATTTAAGCAAAATAAGTACATTGAAAACTTTGTAAGAACCAATTTAATAATACTATTTTCTCGTTACTGTATAGTTTAGTTATCTCTTAGTTATCTCTGTCTGTTAGTTCAGTCTTTTGTTGGACTTTCTTGAACTGAATTGTAAACATGTACCTATGCACTTGGCTGAGCACCTTGTTGCAATGATTTCTAATTCAGGTTTAATTTTCAGCGGGCAGATATAGGTCGAGCTTACACTTTATATTTAAAACAACTTTCTTGGCTAACGTAGATCATAAAGTATTTATAAACAAAGTGAAGGTGTATGCTAAAGGCCAGATAAATCTTGGCTGTTCACGTACAAATTTTTTTTTCTAGATTCTGCTAACTATATATGAGCTGGTTCTAAACTTTTATAGACGGTACAAGATATAGAAGAAAGCACATGGAAAATATTATCAATACTAGCTGATGTTGAACATTGAATGCAGTAAAAATGATTCTTTTAGCAAATATTTTGATATAAACGGACTCGTTCCGCTTATCAAGTCATTTCTGTTCTCTTCATTCAGCTGTACTAGGTCACAAGGGGCTGATTATTGATCGATTGAAAACATGCACTTGTAATTAATGCAAGGCAGGCAAGTAACCATCTTTTGTAACCAACAGGATTACTATTTTTACCTTACAAAAAGATGAAGACTGATCGATCGAATTACCTATAAAACAAAAGCTATTTTCATCATGGTGCAAAAAATTCGTTAATCTGTTATTGAAACTGAAGCCAATAGACTATAATAATAAAAAACTTACTTTTACTCAATAAAGTTATTTTTAAAATTTGATTTCAAGGCATAATTTTTGCTTTTACGTTTTTAAACTAATTTCCTGAAATACATCAGTTTCGAGAAACTCTTTCTTTTAAACGAATTTATCCTTAGAATCTATATTTCTGTTTTAACAGCACATCGAAACCTAGCCAAGCGTTTAATAAGATGAAACTTACAAACCATAAAATTAAGAACATACCTGTTTGAACCCGTTGGTGGTGTGGCATAAGGAACACCAAGATACGCTTCGACGGGTTTCAAATACTTATGTTGATCCATTGGAAGAATTACACCTTGCAATTTGCCGTATCTTGTTCCAATGACTCTCGTTCGCAGCATAGAATTTCTGCTTCCAAATCCGCTGCAATTCGAATTCTGACTCATCAGTAATACTAGTAGTGTTACAATTTTCAATTTAGCTTGCAATCCTAGGTTTAATGCTAATCTCGTTTTCAGATCGTTTCTCTTTTCGTATCGTGTTCTTACTGTTTGTGAAACCAATTTTATGTTTTTTATGTACTGTTTTATTGAATTGCAAATATGTAGTGATAGTTTATGGGTGTCCATTTTCTTTGAATATCACCTTTGTATACCCATTTCTTTATGTTATTCTTAAAATATAATATTCTGAATTCATACTATTTTCGATCATAACATTTTTAGTCATAGATTTTCTGGTTAGGTTTGGATGGATGCAGCTATTTTCAGTACCTAGAACAAACAATTCATATGTTATGATATACACTCAAGAAATATAGAGGTGGAATAAAAAAAAATGTGAGCCGTCACGGGACGCCTGGCAGATGTGAAACATCGCCATTATTTTGTAAAAGTAATATGCAGAAAAGAACATATTGTAATAGGAACTAAATATGTCATAATGATAAAATAAAATATTACTAATTATTAAAATAGTACAGTACACACTACTGCATATAGACTGTATATATATACCATCGTATAGCGTGCCGTGGCGACGTGTCGCCAGGCCGTGGCGACGCGTCGCCAGGCGTCGCCAGGCCAGAAATCTGTTTTACGTGCGGCTATAGATGTTTTACATCAATTAAACCTATGTTTTTAATTATTTCAGTAAAAAGTCGCGTAATAATTCAACTTTTTCAGTACTTTTGGTGTAAAATCGCGAGGTTATGGACTAACAAGAGAATTAATGACGCCACAGTTGTTCAATGTGACATTTCAGTTTGGCAACGTCAAGAGTATATTATTTTGAGTGAGGTCGCTAAAGGTATAGCAGCGTCAGTCTGACATATTTTTTATTGAAGGAATTATAAGGAAATAGGATACAAGTACCTGTAAAATGACATGAAAGAGTCCAAAAAGGAGAGAGCTGGATTGAAAATCGTTTGAAGCATTTATGGTCCAAATATAAAAGATTTTTAGTTTTACTTGGGTGATGCACCATATACAAGTTTAATAAAAAATGTTATCGATGCTTTAAACTGCATATTTAGAATTTTATTATCTCATAATATGTAATTAATATTGAATCTTCTTCTTCCTAGCCTTTAGTCCCGCAATTATTTGGCGTCGGCTACTAGTTCATCTGGTTTAATTCATATTGAATATGATACACAATAATGTAATAAATTTGATATGTGCCGTGTTCTAAGACATGAAAAAATGTAATGAGTAATTACTTTATTTATGTCGTGAATTCTAGTTAGGTATGCTAAAGTAAGTAATAATTACTATGAATGATATATATAACCACTTAATTTCTATTTTGTAAGCCACCAAAAGTTTTAGTAATAGACGTAGTAGGTATACAATCTAGTATAATTGATTTTGCTTAAAAATTTTCAAAATCTTTAGTTACATAATTTTTTTTCTACTAGTGAGTTGTAGTGAGATGTAGATACAATAAGTGGGCCATATTTTTTGTTTCTACGGCTAAAATCCTTAAATTACTAATACTTAAATTAATTCACATAGTTCTTTGTAAATAAAATAACAACGGATTAAAAAATGTTACAATTTAATTACACTCGGATCGAAGTTTTCCAAAACTCAGATTCGTAAATAAAAATTCCAAAGAATCAACTGAGAATGAATAACCAACGATTTGATTCAAATTATTAATGTACCGTAATCGCCACAATGGTATTAGAGATCATTTATTTAGTCAGTTAAAAATTAATACCAAAAAAAGCTGATTAAATTCCACGGCACGGTTTTGTTACGTGAAAATAACATGTTTGCGTTGTCGTTAACGGCTATGATTATTTGGCCGTTTTTATTCGTACAAAACCGGATAGCCTCTGCCCCTAAGCCCGTTAATATAAATTAATAATACAGTCGGGGTAAAAATTTACCTTTTTGTATGTAGATATTGAATACGTAAATAACAAAAGGTTGTTTTGGGGCTTCGGAAGTCTTGTATGGACAAAATGATAATTAATTAACCTTAAATCTTTTTTTTTAGAAATACCACACGTTTGAAAGACCACAAAATTTGTGTTTGAAATGTTATTTATGTCGGTATTGTATTTTAATATTAGGATTCAGAGATAGTAAATAATGCTTGCAAATTAAGAGATATTTGATGTGTACCTACACTAATTTTTTGTGAAAATTCGACTATAATATCAGTAGAAAAATATCGAAAATTGGTGGTATTGAGAAAGTACAATCTATGTTAACAAGTTAAGATTTACGGAAATAAAATAACGCAAAATAAACATTTAATCGTACGTCACGTAAATAAAATATTCTAATGTGAATCGAAGCAAACCACAAACGATATGAAGTGACTCTTGAGTTGCAGAAGCTCACCGTGCAGTAGTAACAGACTTCCGTAGTGTAGATACTGGGTTATCTGCATTTGCAATGAGTGTGATGACCATCACACTTGGATTCTAATTATGCTTTCCATCAGGCAGAAGTAAGTCATGTTGCAGTCGCAGTTGTTATTCTCCGTAAGATGAACGATATTCCCGTGAGAAGGCACTCACATACAAAAAATAAAATATGTTTTACATCGGTAATGATATTGAAAGCGACAGCAACCTACATTCAATTTGCTAGATAAATATCGAGAGATTGATCTTCGAATATAAATATTGTAACCGACATGATTGACAAACGTTTTGAATATTACATACAATATTATAACTATCTAGAGCGATTTAATTGTTAAAGCACAGTCTCATGTTTCAGTGTCAACAATTCAATTTGAGATATATCGAACAACAATGTTATATATTATTTATACAAACAATATTGGTATTTGAAAAATGGGGTCTTTAAGGGTCCGTGACGTCATTGGAACTTATAAAATATTTACCTTTAGGGTATAGGCCCGATGAGAAGTAGCGTGATCCATCAAATAAATATTTTAGTTCGTTTGAAATTGTAGCACGTACCAATTCCGTATATAATTTAGTGTAACGTTCAACATGCAATCGTGACTATGTAAAACGATTTGAAAATCACATCTAGTCTCTTTTTTATATCGGCAGGCTTTACAGCTCAGTCCACAGATACAAGTTATGAATTTTCCTCTTTCATGATTCACTGTTTTTATTTTCAAAATGTTTTATACAGTATCGAATAGAATTTAGTTTCGTAGTATTTCGATACTTATGAGTTCGAGTTTCGAGCATCGATTTAACACAACATCCCTTTTAATTAAGAGCCCTTATCGAACCCAATATAATTGCGAGCGAGTGAGGTTTCCTTACTTACAACATTATAACATAGAAATTTACTACACTATTTGTTACAGTTATACTTCTTCGAATAATATTTTATATTCCATCCAAGAGAAACGATAAAATCTTTAAAAAGATCGTTTTTATCTCTATCAATTTCGAATACAAAATTGAGAGTTGGAAATGAATATAGAAATAGATCACGTGCCAGCCGTAAATCGGTAAAGCTAAGTTAAATTGGGGTCTATTGTCGATAGAGTTTCGCTTATTACTGTAGGTCCCTTTCTATAGCTTATATTTGTACCCGTTTATGTAGCCTATTAGTCAAGGGTGGAAATAGTATTCATACTACAATAGGTATTTGAATCACGTGATCGGCTATTAATGTATACTTTTTCGGTAATAATATACGAGGCTTGTTGTATAACCTTCGCACGGGTTACTGTAAGCCGTCATATGGGCTTACAGGGCTTTATCAAGGATTTCAAGAGCTTTGCTGGCTCTCAAAGAACTTTTTTTAAATAAGGTCTCATATTTTGAAGATGACGTTAAATGTATTTAAGTTTAGCCGAATTATTCAAGAAAATGTTAGGATTGAAGTCAGTGAAATTCAGTAAGTCATAGGAATATATTTAAATGTTTATAGTTAAGTTCATATTTGTCTGTGAGATTACCCGACCATGGCAATGCCAGAAGGAAGAGTATTGGTTTTAGTATAATATATAGATATGCGCTTATATATTTCATCTTAAAGTTTCAACCACTGAACCAATGTTGTTGAATGAGGTATTAACAGGGGGGTGTTACTCCGCAGTTTAGGTATAGTCGGCCGCCTGCCTGCCCGGACGAGCATGCCGGTCGACTATACATCGTCAGAACAGGTAAGAGTTACACGATAGAAAGAGACGTAACGGTAGGTAAATATAATAATAATTGTAGTTGCTTCGGCGCTGTGCGATCTGAATTGAACTTTATCTTTTGACGCCTAGGGTTCCGATTTCTTTAATTTACTTTTCGGAGTGAGTCTTCTGTATGGGTACTATTATGTATTCTGTGGTATTAATAATCATAATAATGACCCGGGTGAAATTGGCTCTAAGTTTTACCTAATGTTTTAACGTAGTCGGTTATAGTTATTTTTTAACTTTATAATATAAATTTAAAGTAAATTATCAGTTTAAATATATTTAAACTTTATATTATTGCGTCTTTATAAAAACCTTTAACATTCTAACTAAAACAAATCACTTTCAATTAATCTGTATTACTAAGTGTTGATAGGCTACCACGTTGACATTGTCTGACATTGTAACCTTTGCGCGCTGTGTCAGCAATAGTTCTAGATGAATACCAACTCATACATCAATGTAATTCGTTTGCGTCGATCAGCGTTAACATGTCAAATGTCATTTACATTGAACTAGATGAATTACGAAAATATATGCAAATTGAATTTATTTAGTTAGTAAGTACTTTGTTCTACATTTATTTTATATTAATTTATCATAATAGTGAATTATGTTTAAGTGTTATTTCAGGTTTTAAAACTCGGATAGATGGGTCATAAGTTCATAACAAAATTAAATTAACGTATGCGTCCATATTAAATGTACTCCTGTCGCATGATCGTCTTAACTCTGACCTAACTTTCTCCTCATCATCATCATCACCGTCAACTATCGCAGTCCACTGCTGGACATAGGCCTCTCTAATTGCACGCCACTTAGTTGGATCATCGGCTACTCGCATCCAGCTCCAATGACATCAACTTTCTCTTAATGACGGTAAATTGATTAGCCCCCCATTACATAAGGCTAAAAGTGTAGTTGGCAAAAGAATGGCATATGAATTCTTAGCTCCTTATACTTTCTTAGATCCTTTCTTTCCCCATTTAGTTCCCTCTGACCACACCCATTGGGTGAACATGGATGGATGGTCACACTTCGTATTCTTGATATCTCATCATACGGTTGTCTCTACTGAACTACCAAGAAAACTGGAACAATATACTTAATCAACAAACACTCTCTTAGTTACTCCACTGTATGTGGATAAATTTGCCTCCAAATTTACATACAAGTGAAACTTCACACGTTCAAATTACGAGCAACGCACCTGCAGAATAGCCTTCCTAAAATGTTATGCGAAATTTTCTCATCAGTAAAAAGTAACCATGTTCCGTAGAAGATAATTCGTGTTTTATTAGAGCACTTCGCAATACGGATCCCCAATAAAGTTTATATTGCTGAAGGTTGAGGAAAACAAAATAAACCTTTATCTAGGTGCAATATTCAGTAGTATGTTAAATAATGTTTCAGAATAAGCGAGTTTTCTAAATTTAAACATTTATTTACTGTATTTGTTAAAAATTAGAGGTATTTATTATTTTCAAGTAAGATATTTATTATTCAGTATTTCATTAAGGGTACGCGTCCATTGACCCGCGCCGGACGCACCGGATTTTATTTTGCTTTGTATGATTTCACATAGTGCTGCGTCCACTATCCGCGCCGCCCGCACCGGCAAGGCAAAGCCGTTCAATCCGTTGCTTGCCGTGCGTGCGGTGCGTCCGCCGCGGGCCAATGGACGCGTACCTTTATTGTGATTCATTCACAAACTTGTATCAGAATCTACAACATTGTTTTATATTTGGAAGGCTTCATTTAATCACAGACTTCCTCTACACTAGATAAATAAACAAATATTTTGGACATCTTACACACAACGCCATCTAGTCCCAAACTAAGCAGAGCTTGTTTTATGGGTACTAGACAACTGATAGATACGTAAAAATACTTTTTCTTTTGTAAATACATATATATTAGACATAGAAAACACCCAAACTTCGAATCAAATATCACACACATTTGGTCCGACGCGGGAATCGAACCTGAGATCTCTTGATCAGCAGCCGCATACGCTAACCACTGCGTGAACATGGCAGATAGGCAGGCAGATATTTAGACCAAGAAAATGTGTTGTTATTAAATTGTGCTACCCGTTTTGCACTTTACGAACTAAGCTGTGGAACTTTCTTATTCTCTTTCGTACATCAAATAAAGCAAGAGACGCAATGATGTCAACTAAAGTATCTAAGGTAAATTAAATTGCTCTGTAAGCCGTTCATAACCCAGTTGCCCTAGGCGATTAGGAACAATTACCATGGGCCAGTAACCGTTAGTGGCGTGATATCAAGAGCGTCTCCATGTTTCGGAGGTCACACAACAGTGGTCAAGTGATGTGGTGCAATCTTAGTTCTTCCTCTGTTAGCTCAAAAATATCTAATTGCAAGATGGATGTTTTTAAACCGCATGCAGGCCAACGTTGTCATATAACCATCCGCACTCGGCCAGCATGGGTACGTATGGCCTTAACCCTCTGATAAGAGATTAACCGAACCCAGCAGTGATGTTATGGATTGTTGATGAATTTGCCCTGTATGTGTCTGTGTAGAGAATAACAACGACTGCCTCGTTGGTCTAGTGGTTAGCGTATGCGACTGCTAATCAAGAGGTCTCGGGTTCAAATCCCGGGTCGGGCCAAAAAGTGTTTTTGGGATTTTCTTAGGAAATTCCTAATAGCTGCCTGGAGTTTGGAAGTTTGGCGGTGATTCACGACCGTGCTTCGGAGAGCACGTAAAGCCGTCGGTCCTGGTTGTCATGAACATCTATGGCAATCGTTATTGGGACTTCAGTGCCCTCAAATATACTGACAACTACAACAACTAGTTCAATCTTCGAATTTCAGTTCTCCCTTAGGGTTGCGGAGGTCCGATGCCAGTCGCTCCGTGGAAAAACTGAAATTAAGGTAAAACCGGTTGAACTAGAAGCCGACCCCAAATAAACTTGGGAATAATGGCTAGGAGGATGGTGTCTGTGTAGAGGAGCAAGAGAAATAATATACTTCAATCATTTGCCATAGCGACTCTTTCATTTATACTGAAAATTGAAACGAAAAAAATTATATAAAATATTCAGTGTACGTCTAGATTTATTTTTTAAAAGTAACTATAAAGGTAAAGGAAAAATAAAATAAAAGGTAAAAATAAATTGTAAACGACATTTCTTCGGCATTTAAACAGAGGAAACTTCTTCAGGACACTGGCAATCAATTGTTTCAAAGTTTTTAATTTTTCCCTTACTTGCGAGGGGCTTGATCCTTGTACTCCGCAATTTCCAAGGTTGTCACGTTTTAATATACTTTAGCAAAAATGTAAGGAAAAGAGTCTGATGTACTCTTAACTGTTTAATTAAGGTGTTTTACCTGATATAAAATGTTAAAACTTTGTAAATAGCTGTAATACTCGTTGTTTTTAGAAGGGTTCTGGATGAATTGTTTTTTTTTATTCTGAAACATGTTTGTTTTTTGTATGGGTACTGCCTTTTTAGGGTTCCGTAGTTTATGACTCGGAACCTTTATAAATTCGTCATGTCAGTCTTCGATCTACTGTTCAAACAGTTGGTGCTGAAGATATGAAATTTTGCATATGTGTTGTGATTACGTCGACGTACAATAAAATTACGAATATTTTAATTTGGGATACCTCTGACCTACATCTACTCGTAAAGTGTGGCTGTTTTATTTCTCGCGTCTACCCTATCGTGTGGAGTATCATTAGAGAGGCCTTTTAAAAACATTACGGGAACGTTACAATCATTTTTCGATTTAGGTATCCATTTGCAAGTTATTCAATTTTAAAGTGTATTTTTTTGCAAAAAAACTGCATGGGCGGGATGCAGTGTTTTTGCATCAGTAGAAAGTAGCACTCTTGGCGCCTGTGTGTGCCACACTTCGCACACAGGCGCGGCGCGGCCCTGGAGGTTACTGATTTCCCAATAACAATTGCCATAGATATAAACGTGAAATTTTATAGGTATTATTTTTAACTGCCTCTAGTTTCGTCTTCCATTTATCCTTAAGAAAGGTGCTTAAAAATACTTTCAGAATCAATAGTTATTAGAATAAATAACAAAGAAGGATAACTTTTCATTACAGTTTTCAAAGTCGAATGCTCTAACAAAGTAAAACGTTGCTCTTCGCAAATATTTGTTTAAGTGAATATCTATTTTCAATTGCTGTCTATTTTTCTTATAAAATCCACGTAAAACTAAATTTATTTGAGACTAGATTTCATCGACGTGTATATCTGTTTTCGAGTAAAAAGTAACCTATGCTCTTTGTTATGGTCTAGACCATATGGGTACCAAATTTTATCTAAAACGGTTCAGTAGATTGTGCGTGAAAGCGACAGATAAACATACACACAGAGTTGTTTTCGCATTTATAATATTAGTAAGGATTTGTAATCTATGTTACTAAGACTCGCAATGGAGACCAGAATCCCTGCCTGACAAAGTATATTAATAAGTTTCTCTTCTATTCTAACATAAACCTCCTAGATTTGCAGGGTTTTTCATTTTTAAATGAAGTAACATTAAATCTAGAGATAAAAATGCTGTTCAAAAATGAATTTTATTGATCAGAAAACTGCAACTGTGTCTCAAAGAAAATAACTCAACCTATTCAGAAAGCTTCTGTATTTCAACCGACATAAACTACATGGGCATACTAATTGCTAAAGTCTTAAGCGTCTGACAACGAAAAATACATGTCTTAAAAGACAAACTGTGGAAAGCGTGTTTTACAAATTTGATAACTAAGTTCTGTAACAGTTGTTTTTAATTATATGTTTTAATCATAGTAAAACAACATTTTGAGGCACCATTTTGTGTGTAGCCCGTTACATACACCATCAGCTCACATCATGTGATGTATGAAAGCAATTTTGTATAAAGTCTTGTGCGCCTGTAACATAAGATATTAGAATTGTTTCGAATAATTTGTTCACAAAATTTTGATGGGGAAACAAATTTAATTTGTCAGTCTTGAGTAAAATGTGGCGATGTTGGTAATTTTGATACAGGCAATGAGACCCCATGTGAATAAATTTGTACTAACATAAATTGTTGTATACTTAAGGTTTAATATGTTACGTTGAAGAATGAAAAGGATATTATCAGTAAGATAATGAAGGTGTTGTTATTAAAGGACAACTAATAGCACTAAATTGGGGTAGACTATTGAATAGAACAAAGAAGCTAGAATAAGGAAAGTTATATAGCCTAGATTATCTAATAAAATTCTCGTGTCACAGTTTTCATTGCCATACTCCTCCGAAACGACTTGACCGATCTTTATGAAACTTTATATGCATATTCAGTAGGTCTGAGAATCGGCCAACATCTATTTTTGATACCTCTAAAACGCAAGCGGAGCCTCGGGCATCAGCTAGTAATTATATAAATAACTAACTGAGCCCCGTGCGTTTTTTGCGTGAAGCGAAGCTGGTCTAAGTTACTCCTTATATCATGAGCTATCTGGCAGTGAAAGTCTCGTTGAAATCGGTTCAGCCCTTCCAGAGATTACCCGGAACAAATAGACGCACAGACAGACGGACAAAAATTGTAAATGAAGTTATTTTGGCATATGTTGTACACACACATATATGCATTTAGTAAAAAGCGGTTATTTTAATATTACAAACAGACATTCCAATTTTATTTATATTTAATATTTAACTCCAATATATGTATGTTTCATACAGCACTATGTGGGTCATGTTTTGATTTCATGTTTTGATAAAAGAGTGTAATATTTCTTAGGATCCCTGGCTCTCAAGGGACGCTATCCTGATTGATGTAGGATTCAAGAGAGATTCTAATAAAAACCATCACGATAAAAGACCTAATGTTCTTTAATTTAATGAGAAACGAAATATCTACTATACGGGGAGGGGGAGGATTATCCTCCATTCTCCCCATAAAGCAGTAGAACCTTCTAGAATAAAGAAATCAGTTGTCCATTTTATAGAACGATAAAATAAATACCATTACTTTTCTTTCATATCTAGTACTGAATGTAACTTGATTCTGGCCTGTATTTTTGTTTTCTTTTTATCAAAATTGTTCTCAACTATCATTATTTATTCAAAAGACATCAAACAGTATTTCCAATTAAAATAGTCTATAATTAGAAATACTGTTTTTTTTGTCATCGGGCGTGGCTAAGGTTATAACAGTGTTATCATTCATGTTAATGACAAAGAATTTTTTTCTTTAAAAGACATAGAATCAAAATAGTTTCAACTCCCGCATTAGAAATATATTCCTATACTTGAAAAACCTGTAAAAGCATACTAGAAACGGACACAAAGAACACCCAGAGTAAGAATAATCATTTGAAGATCGCAGGAAGTATTGTCCCGTGACGATAGGAGTCGTGAACTTAGTCAGAGGCTTTCGGGCAGCTTAACAATATCCAACGGCAAGATTACGTAGCCACAGCGTGTCTTGCCAGTCCCCAACCCGCACTCGATCAGTGTGCTGACGTATGGCCTGAACCCTCCAGACATCTCCAGAGGAGAGGGTTCAGGCCTCCCTCTGAGGAGACTCAAGCCCAGCAGTGGGACATTATGGGTTGTTGATTTAACTTATCTTAACTCTGACACCTAAAATAAACCACTAAAAATAAACTAGAATTTTTGTATTTTTTAAAAAAATATTTTCTACTACCGGACCGAGACCGCTCTTCATATTTTTACACTGTTTGTTGTTTTAAATATTTAATAATGCACTAAAACATGCAACACGTGAATCGTGAAACACCAATTTTCACAATTTTTTTATCAAATAATGCCACGTACACACTAATTACATTTCAGATTGCATTGTTTTGTATTCAGTGTACGCCTACAAAATGTTTAACATAAATTTAAATTCCAAATTACACAAAAGAGCGGTAATACACACAGGTGGGGCTTGAATTTTATAGCTTGCGTACACACATAGCTACACAATAATTTGACATCAACAATGCCGGCATTGTAAGGAGAACAAATTCAAATATACACAATTTAAGTTACGTAACCTTGAAATAACGGTCGCGCAAACACGTGCAAAATAAATGACATGTATAGGATACATACATACTTACACACAAATTGAAGAAACGCTTCTGATTGGACCGCTCACGAGGTTGAAGCTTCTGAAATATTCAACGCACACAAAGCATTTTAAACTGCAATGTGACCTAAGGGAATAGCTTTAATTTGGGGTTTGAAGTATAGTGCTATAAGTATTCAAGTGCGTGTTATGAAACTAAATTTAAAATATAACCAAGCGGAATTGTTTACAGCTTTTGGAATATTTTTACTTACCTACAGAAAACTAATTAAAACAACTTGTGAACATTATATGAATATTTTAGAGAGACCTAGCAGTAATCTGACATTAGTTTCAAATCAAATCAAACCATTTTTATTTCAAATAAACCAATACAACGGCACTTTTGAAACGTCAAGCGGTCAGTAGTCAGTCGTGAAGTTAATTGTCTGTTCCAATTCGTAGATCCTATGGAGAAGAACAGACAAGAAACTCCATGGACACTCTTTTCCAACATAGTTTTTACAATTTTTGGTTACATTGTTTAGGCATTTATATAGTTTGTTTAATGACTAATGGATCTCCATGTTTACTGGTTGCTATGCAAGTGTATTACGAAGTTTTGACGGGAGATAAACAGCGATACATTTTGACATCAACGATTTATGTATTTTTATAATCATCCAGCTTTCGCCTGTGTATCTCGATTATTGCACTAAAAAGTAGCCTATGTGTTATTCTGATATATAAGCTATATTACTGTAAAGTTTTATACAAATCCGTTAGTAGTTTTAGCGTGAAAGAGCAACAAACATACATATATACTCACAAACTTTCGCGTTCATAATATTAGTAAGGATATACCTGTGCCTAATGAAAATCTTACTAATATTATAAACGTGAAAGTTTGTGAGTATTTGTGTATGTATGTATGTTTGTAGCTCTTTCAGGCAAAAACTACTAAACGGATTTGGATGAAACTTTACAGTAATATAGCTTATATATTAGAATAACTCATAGGCTACTTTTTACTGCAATAATCGAGATAAACGGGCGAAAGCTGGGTTATTATAAAAATATATTAAATCGTAGATGTCAAAATGTATCACTGTTTATCTCCTGTCAAAACTTCACAGGTTGCTAGGCATAACAAACTTGCATAGTAACCATAATGATATACGCGGGTAACACCGCGGGGCGCAGCTAGTACCATATAAACCACAAAATCCAACTTAAAATAATCATTGATATCTATAGTTATATAAGAAAGTGGTGTTATTTACACTATTTATAATTCAAGAACGGCTAAAACGATTTGGCTGAAAATTGGTGTGGGTAGCTTAGAAACAGGAGACGGATTGGATTTTTTGATTTATACTTTACTTTTTTAGGGTTCCGAAGTATATCACTCGGAACCCTTATAGATTCGTCATGTCCGTCTGTCCGTCCGTCCGTCCGTCTGTCCGTCCGTCCGTCCGTCCTCGACTTACCTTCCAAACGGTAAGTGCTAGAAAGTTGAAACTTAGCATGAATATGTGTTGTAATTACGCCGACAAAGTGCTACAATAAAATTATGAAAAATATTTTTATTGAACAGGAGAATTCAGCTGGGTTGGGCGGCGTTTGGGAAGCTTCGTCGGGTCTTCTCATCATCGATCCCACAGTGCCTAAAGACGAAAGTCTTCAACCAGTGCGTCCTACCCGTCATGACATACGGAGCCGAAACGTGGACACTCACGGCACGGCTGGTCCACAAATTCAAAGTCACGCAGCGTGCTATGGAGAGGTCTATGCTCGGAGTTTCTCTAAGAGATCGTTTTAGAAACGAGGTAATCCGGCAGAGAACTAAAGTTATCGACATAGCCCACAGGATTAGCAAGCTGAAGTGGCAATGGGCTGGCCATATTAGCCGCAGGACCGACAACTGTTGGGGTAAACGTGTTCTTGAGTGGAGACCGCGTCTCGGCAAACGTAGTGTAGGACGTCCACAGGCCAGGTGGAGTGATGATTTGCGCAAGACGGCTGGCAGGAGCTGGATGCGAGTAGACGAGGATCGAACTAAGTGGCGTGCAATTGGAGAGGCCTATGTCCAGCAGTGGACTGCGATAGGCTGATGATGATGATGATGATTTTTATTAGGGGTACCTCCCCTATACGTAAAATGAGGATGATTTTTTTTTCTTGCGGCTACCCCATCGAGTGGGGTATCATTAGATAGGTATTTTAAAAACAATAAAGAGTTTCTAAGACAATTTTTTGATTTAAGTATCCGTTAGCGGGATATGGCTTTGTTAGTTCAGGAGTTCTAGAGGCTTAACTGCTAAAATACGCTCACTTGGAAAACGTTATACAAAATTAACGCATTATTACGTAAACATAACAATTATCTATTGGATACGATTTTTTATGCTTAGGTAATTCAATGAAATCTTGCATAGATATACTTTTCGATTCTCGAAAAATAAAACAGAACAATCTTCACCGCGATAACCGTCAGGCAGTTAGAGCCACGGGCAAAAGCTAATTGATAACATTGATTTCTACGAAGCAGTCATCTAAGTTCTTCATTTAACTGCAATGCATTTACAATTATTTGACTTCATAGTTGGTCTAGTGGTTTAAGCGGTCGCCACGCCGCTTCTACAACGCCAAGTGTTGTGAGTTCGAACCTCACATGGTACCACACTTTATGTGTACAACAAATTGTTAATCTAAGGCTGGGTATTCTTTAAATTCATTTCATGTATGTTTGTAAAGTCCTCCGCTACACAAGAATGTACCTGGTGTGGAAGTTGTTTTTAAAAAGTCCGCTAACACTATACCCTAATTAGACCAGTGTCGATAATGTTTGAAAACAAAATAAATTATAGTAGGATGAAACCCATTACAGTGTATTCAGGACATAAAATGGAAAGTTTTCACTAAATTTCTTGTAAAAATAATTTTATTTGTAAATTATAAAAATAAAAAACAAAAACTTTGTTTTTTGAATTTTTCACATAAAATTTGACGTTATGTGAAAAAAGTGTGAATGCAAAAAATGTAGATCTTCTTATTACCTACAACTTTGCCATTGAACTTTTTTCCATAGGACTTGTAGTTTTGCCGGAAATCGAGATAAACCATATTTTCCCTTAAAAACCCCCCTCTCCCCCTTCCCGACCTCAGATCGCCCGTAAATTATTTTTTCTTTAATTTTTGTAATATTCTCCTCCTTTTACAATAGGTTTCATCCTACTATAATTTCTGTTCAGTTTTTAGGGTTCCGAAGTTTATGAATTCGAACCCTTATAGATTCGTCATGTCCGTCTGTCCGTCCGTCCGTCCGTCCTCGACTTACCGTCCAAACGGTAAGTGCTAGAGAGATGAAAATTTGCATGAATATGTATTGTTATTACGTCGACAAAGTGCTATAATAAAAATTATGAAAAATATTTTATTTCGGGTACCTCCACGTAAAGTGGAGATGTTGTTTTTTCTCGCGGCTAACCCATTATGTGGGGTATCATTAGATAGGTCTTTTAAAAACAATAAAGAGTTTCTAAGAGAATTTTTTGATTTAGGTATCCGTTTGCGAGAAATTCCACTGTAAAGGCCACTTTTTTGTAAAAAAAGGGCGCCCCCCCCCCCCCCCTAAAAGCTATTCAGGAGTTATAGAGGCTTAACTTTTACAATGCGCTTACTTGGAAAACGTCATACTAAATTAACGCATTATTATGTAAACATAACATAACATAATAATAAAATGTTATTATGAATAATAACATTTTATTATTCATTGGAAACGATTTCTAATCCACGTACCATTATAGATGACTGAGGAACCCTTTCCTGTGCGTGGCCTGACACGCACTTGGCCGATTTTTTATGAGTATATTTCGCGGCTTTGAATGTTGTTCAACGTGCTGATACACCTCCAGCGATAACATTGACCATTGAAATATTGTAGTTACATCACTCATAATCTCGTTCTGCTTAATTTTAATATTACTTGATACTTGTTTTGTGGAGGTCTAATTCAGTCGCTCTAAGTTCAGTCATATCGTAATAGATTGAAACCCGACCTCAACTTATTATAAACAGAAAATCTCGAAAGAAAGTGAGAAAAACAACCTCCACTTTCAACAATTGTGAAGCATGAATAATTGGACGCTGTTAAGCATTTGTGTGTTAACCCACACCGAGCTAGTTTTGAGTAATCAGCTGTTAATTTTTTTTAAGAACAATCTTCTTTTTCCGCGTATGTTAAGCAAAAAAATGTTGTTAAGCGGTATAATTTTTTTTGTTGAAATGCATAGATTATTAAAATTAATGTATATTTCTTAATAAATTAATCATTAAATAGAAAAAGCATAAAAATGATTGATGCTTAAATTGCTGAAGGGTTTATTTCATTTAGCATTAATGTGTTATGTGACTTATGTGCCTTAAGACATTAATGCAAAATTCTGATTTGTTGTTTTAAAATGAATATCTGTACTCATTTTTAAAAAATGTAATGAAATAAACTGCTAACATATTAAAATGTTCATGTACTTATTTATTTATGTAATTGCTTTAACATGTTTTGAATCACATTTTAAGTTCTGTTTAAAATAAGAAATACAACAAGTTTATATTATTTCAATTGTTCAAAAATCTTAACCAAAAATTTTAAACTTTTTTTATTATTATTATTTTAATCATATTAAATAAAACCATTTTTTTTGTATCCATCATATGGTACAAATCTATTATAATCAGCAAACTCCTCCCTCACAGTTTCCAAGAAGCTATAACTCTTTGCAATCTTCTGGAATTAACTTATGAATATCTTTGAGATCTTTTACTTTGCTGCTGGATATTTTCTTACTATTTGGCCATAACAAAGGCAATGTAATGTTTTTAAAATGTTACATATTTTTAATTTTTGTTTTTGGACAAGTCTACTTACTATCCTAGGGGTTTCATTTAAAGCAGATTTCATGATCATGGAAGAAGTATATTTTTAGGTTCAATTTGAAAAATTTTAAGCCAAGAAATTTTCTTCGTAACTAACCTTTGCCTTTTAAGCTATTGCATAGCTTTTATCGCGGGCTTTGAGCGCGGCGATCGAATCAAGAATTAATGTAACGAAAAGAAAACCTAACACCACGAAAACGTATAGAGATATGATTGTCACTGCAGTGCGACAAGGACGCCACATGCGTCTCCGTGCGCATGCGTACTGCCGCCACTGGCCGTTATCCGTTGCCTTGACAACACAGTCATTCTAGATTATTATCCCTACTATTTTAATATTCACCTAACTAACCTAATTGACACCTTTCAAGTTCTTTCTCAAGTCAAGGGACACCCGGATGGAACGAAGTTACACGCACGGCTTGCTCAAATGTGTCGTTATACAGACGAAACCTCATACTCTACTAACATCATTAAAACTTGTCTAAGCACGCTACAATTTAAACTCTACTCTGGTACTCGTAACTTAATATTTTGCTTTGTTGGAATAACATTCATATATTAAAGTACTCGTCAATACGAATCAAATGAGCCCAAACTCGATGGGGTTCCTATGGCCATCTTCCAGCTCCATCATCAGACCCTGGTTACCATATAGTGTCAAAGTACTCGTCAAGACGAAACAAATGAGCCCAAACTCGATGGGGTTCCTATGGCCATCTTCCAGCTCCATCATCAGACCCTGGTTACCATATAGTGTCAAAGTACTCGTCAAGACGAAACAAATGAGCCCAAACTCGATGGGGTTCCTATGGCCACCTTCCAGCTCCATCATCAGACCCTGGTTACCATATAGTGTCAAAGAACTCGTCTAAACGAATCAAACGAGCCCAAACTCGATGGGGTTCCTATGGCCACCTTCCAGCGCCCTCATCAGACCCTAGTTACTAGTTAGTTAGTCCCAAACTAAGCAGAGCTTGCATTATGGGTACTAAACAACTGGTATAAATACAGAAACATACTTTTTTTTTGTAAATACATATATATTAAACATAGAAAACACCCAGACTCCGAAACAATTATTTAATACTAGCTTTGGCCCGCGGCTCCGCCCGCGTATATGTCGGTTATCGTGGTAAAAAGTAGCCTATGTCCTTCCTCAGACTCTAGACTACTTGTGTACCAATTTTCATCAAAATCAGTTTAGCAGTTTAGGTGTGAAAACGTAACAGACAGAGTTACTTTCGCATTTATAATATTAAAATAGTAGGGATAATAATCTAGAATGACTGTGTTGTCAAGGCAACGGATAACGGCCAGTGGCGGCAGTACGCATGCGCACGGAGACGCATGTGGCGTCCTTGTCGTACTGCAGTGACAATCATATCTCTATCCGTTTTCATGGTGTTAGGTTTTTTTTCGTTACGAAATTTCTTGATTCGGTCCCCGCGCTTAAAGCCCGCGATAAAAGCTATGCAATTGTTTAAAAATTTACATGTCGGTGTGGTCAACAAGCCCGCGCAATCCTTACCACCCCGCCACCGTCCGCGCTCGCCAAATATTGCATTTTTGTTCTAACCCACAATCCGATTTACGCATTTCTATGTTAACCGTAGTATAACACATTAATGCTTTTTGTTGTAGTCTCATTAGATTTTGGCATTAATAATGTAAGGCACTTGTGACATAAATGCTAAATACAAATCTTAATTTAGGAAATAAGCAATAACAATTTTTGTACTCTAGAATATTCTGTGATTTGTTTTCAATAAAATGGATTGCACTATCGTAAACCTTATGATCTAAACAATAAGACAGCATTCATAAGTCAAAACTCGATTTTTTGTGGGTTAACACACGAATGCTTAACAGCGTCTAATTATGAGTCTTATTCTAAGACTGCCTCGTGTGTCCTTTAGTTGGCGTATGCGACTGCTAATCAAGAGGTCTTGGGATCAAATCCCGGGTCGGGCCAAAAAAAAAAGTGTTGTTGGGTTTTTCTTACAGGAAATTCTTAATAGCAGCCGGAGTCTGGAAGTTTGGCCGTGATTCACGCCCGTGACTCTGAGAGCACGTTAAGCCGTCGGTCCCGGTCGTCACAAACATCTATGGCAATCGTTATTGGGAAGTCAATGCCCTCAAATATTCTGACAACTAGTTCAAACTTTGAATTCCCATAAGGTTGCGGAGATCCGACGCCAGTCGCTCCGTGGAAAAATTGATATTCAAGTAAAATCGGTTGAAGATATTGAAAGTATAACATAAGGTTATTTCCATTGCTTTGTTAGAAATTAAAAACAGCATTTTTCGCTAAAGAAATAAAGGTTAGACTGGTAGCGGACTTCAAAACGGTAAACATTGTATAGTCGAATGATTTAAATGCAAATATTATCTTATTGTATCGTATTATAATACAATCACGTACTTACTTGCTTGCTTTAGTACATAAAATATCCTCAAAATTCAGTGATATAGTAATGCAAAGTTGAACATTTAATAAACCGTAAATGAAAATACTACTTTAGTTAATGTGAAATTCATTGCAATCAAAATGAACGGTTAGGCATAGGGCCATTAATGCCGTTAAGCCAGTTACAGCAGAGCGGGCCAAACGTCAATACACCAAATTAAACGATCATTGTTAACAGTTATTGTTCAATATCGAATAGTTATAATTAGTGTGTGGAAATTTTGATATTTCAACGATTTTGTGGATTTGGAATTATTAAATATGGTGTGATTCGAAATGTCGAGACTCAGTTGTAGAGCAAAAAACAACTTAGTCCTCGGGACAAAAAAAATTTCAAAATCTGTGAGACGTATTTGTAAACGTAAGTAGGGCTCTAATTTATAATTCAGAAGTTTATATTGAAGTCTGTGTAGTGACGACTTAAACATTGGAGTGTCACAACCCTTATCCATACTCGGAGTAGGTATCATAAATACCGAGTAAGGAAGACAAACTCTGCAGGAGAACTATTCTGCAAAGACAAAGGGAACTTGGAACAAATCAATAGGGGCTATAAACCAACACATCTCCGAGTATAACGCCGTTAGTACACCTACGCGTTCGTATGCGACAGCGAATCACTGCGAAACTACTGCGGTAGCGAAATATGTGCGGAACGTTAGTACATTGCAGTTTTTTCGCAAAGAAAAATATTTCAATATTTTCGGCTTCCATGGTAAGAAAATCTGTCCTCAACGACAGAACGCATGCGAACACCTTGCGATGCGAAACACCACTAGCGAAACATCTGCGTCTGTGTAACGACGATTTAGCAGTTCCTTGCGAAACAATATCGACAAGGACGCAACTATTTCATGTAGCCTACTGCTAAAGTAAGACGTAGCGTATGCGAAATTCTGCCATACTACTGATAGTTTCTTCGTTGTTTCGCTGCCGCATACGAATGCGTAGGTGTACTAACGGCGTAATGGGCTAAAATGTTCTTTCTTAAGAGCGATCTGCACGGTTGGCCTAGTGGAATAAACGGTAGCCACGCCGCTTTCTACTTCGCTAAGTGTTGTTGGTACAAATCCTTTGTATGATTCGCAAATTGTTGTTCTCAGTCTGGGTGTTCTTTGCGTCTGCTTCATGTATGTTTGTAAAGTCACCCGCGATATAAGTTTTATATATCTAATGCGGGAGTTGTCTTTAGAAAAAACTATGAACACCGGTGAAATTAATGTTTGTTGATTATGATGATTTGGATTTTCTTAATATAAAATACTTTAATAAAAAATAAATTTAATAAAAAATGCATTGGTATCTTTCTAGACCTCGCCAAGGCATTTGATACTGTTTCTGTCCCCCTATTAATATGCAAATTAGAGTCTATAGGAATTAGAGGTGTGCCACTTGAACTTTTTAAAGACTATTTGAGAAATCGGTCACAAACAGTAAAAATAGGCCATGTCATTAGCTCCAAACAAACGGTAAATTTTGGTGTTCCTCAGGGTTCAGTGTTGGGACCCACATTGTTCACTATTTACATAAATAGTCTTTGTGATTTAGCACTACCAAATGCAAAAGTCATTACATTTGCTGATGACACTGTAATTTTATTTGAACAGTCCTCATGGGACCAGGTAAAATCAGATGCTGAAATAGGTCTCTGCAAAATAATGCAATGGCTTGACTATAATTTATTAACTTTGAACTTACAAAAAACAAAATATATTAATTTTAGTATTAAAGAAAATTTACAACCACATCCAGAGTTAATGGTAAAAGCACATATGGAAACCTGTGTACGATCTGATGATTGCAACTGTTACATACTATCTAAAACAAATAGTATCAAATATCTTGGTATAGATATCGATAAAAACTTGAATTGGAAACAGCACATTTCCAATCTCAAGTCTCGCGTGCGTAAACTTATTCCTATTTACAAAAGATTAAGAAACTTAAAGGACGACAGAGTCAACAAAACAGTGTATTTGACGTTGTGTCAGTCCATAATTATGTACGGGATTACTGTATGGGGCGGTGCTAAGAAGAGCGCACTAATAAAAATTGAAAGGGCAATGCGATGTATCATTAAGATTATAAATTTCAAACAATTCAGATATCCTACAGCTACACTATATAAAGAGTTTAAAGTTTTAAATGCCCGTCAACTTTTCATCAAAAATATTGTCTTAAGACAACATAATCGAAAACAACGCACGAATGTATCCGATAGAAGAGCAAACTATACTATATTTGACGTACCTGCATGTAATACTAGTTTCGCACAGAGTTTCTTTCACTTCTTGGCTCCGTTACTGTATAATCGAATAAGCAAAATAAAGCCTCTAAAAGATATGTCAAGGTTTGGCTGTAAAGGGGCGCTGGATGAGTTTCTGAGTAACTTGGATTATGAACGAACTGAATGTTTTATACGAATTGAAAAATAGTTTATTTATATATTTTTATGGCGAACGTGTTAAAAACTTTGATGAAAAAAAAAAAAAAAAAAAAAACTTATATAAGGTAGATATTATTTGTAATATGGTATGTACATGACGGATTTATATAATGTAGTGGTCCTAAAGTAATGTGAATATTATGGATGAATATGTATGTATGTAGGTGTATATGTATTTATGTGTATATATGTGTATGTGTGTATTTATATGTATATATGGATGTGTATGTGGTATACGTAATATAAATCATAATTTATATTGCACACACCTACATGGTGAAACGGAAGTAGGTATTATTGTTTGAAAGCGTTAAATGAACTATTGTGTATTTTGATGTTTTTAAAAATAAAATAAAATAAAATTTGTCCCGTTGATTATCTACGTTCCTTGCATATACTACTTGTTTACATTAGACTGTAACTTGTCTTCGGAATCTTTTGTATAATGCTTTCTTCAATCCAAAAAAATCTAACATTGTAAAATATGTCTTTATGCAAATATATACAGTTGATAATTGTGAAACGAGAATCTTACCTTGCCGTAACACAGTCTCGACTAGCACGGAAGGTAAAGAAACTTTTTTCTTTGTATACCGCCAATTGACACTTTATTTGGACTTATAACAAATTGTATCTAGCGAATAGTATCTAAAACATTTAATTTTAAATATTTACATATTTTATATATTTACTGGTGAATGGTGATTCTCAGAGATTAACGGATTGCACAAACGTACACAAACATGTGTATGTGTTCAGGTATTGTTTTGTTAAATTTCTTTTGTTTAATTTTAAGTATGTTATACATTTTGTTAAAAATGTTTTATGCTAATTAGTTTATAATGGTATACTGTATCACTTTTTTACAAAATAAATTCTATTCTATTCTATTCTAACAAACCGACACGAATGATAAGGCGAGCTGTCAACGTTTCACTGTATTCATTTCAAGTCACAACTATTGTCCTCCAGTTTGCATGAAGCCGTTTTTCAGCTTCGCTAACTTTTTTCGTATTGTAGGGAACGAAAAGTTATATTCGATATGAGACTATCCAAGCAGTCTTATCTAAAAATAAATTAAAATAAAAAGTGACCACTAAACTCAATTTACGTTGAACTATTAACTAAGTTTAAGAACTATTGCAGAGCTCATAGACGAGTGGTCATAGATGATTGGAGACGATCACCGAGGGTAAGCAACTACAACGCGGTCAGTTTCAGTATAGATGGGTTATATGATTTTTTTTTTTTCACAACATCATCTAGTCCTAAAGTAAGCAGAGCTTGTGTTATGGGTACTAAACAACTGATATAAATACATAAACATACTTTTTTTGGTAAATACATACATTATTATACATAGAAAAACACCCAAACTCCGAAACAAATATTTGTGGAAAACACAAACATTTGGTCCGACTCGGGAATCGAACCCGAGACCTCTTGATTAGCAGTCGCATACGCTGACCACTAGACCAACGAGGCAGTCAGATATGTTATGAGTGTTTCCGTTATACGTAGGTTACATTAAGCAGTCGGTCACGGTTCTTATCATAAGATAACGGGCGTGAATCTTAGTTCGAGGCCTTTAGCCGGCTTTAAAACATCATACATTACGTAGCCACAACGTGTCTGGCCTGTTCCGAATCCGTACTCGGCCAGCGTAGGGACGTATGCCTTAACCCTCTCCTGAGAGGAGACCCGACCCAGCAGTGTTGTTGATTATTCCTGCGTCATATATTGATTACAGTCAAATACGGAAACTATACAGAGACATGCTTGACCAGCACATTTCAGATATGTGCCGATTATCACTAATCAGGAATAAACGTAAGAGTAGGTGAATCTCTTACAAGCTACCAGACTAGGGTAAAGCTGAACCAATCGCATAACAATTGGAACTATAGTAGCCTTACTAACTTTACGAAAAACAAGATAAATGGCAATCCAAGCTAGCCAGCCCATATATTTGACTGCCTTGTTGGTCTAGTGAATAGCGTATTCGGCTGCTGATCAAGAGGTCTCGGGATCGATTCCCGGATCGGACTAAATATTTGTGTAATCCACATATATTTGTTTCGGAGTCTTGGTGTTTTCTGTTTATAATATTACCTATGTATATTATGTTTATGTATTCCAGTTGTTTGGTACCCATAATACAAGATCTGCTTAGCTTGGGACTAAATGACGTTGTGTGTAAGATGTCAGAAAAATATTTATTTATTTAATCATTCACAAATCAATATTATATTTGATATATTATAAAACAAATACAAACACCTAAATTATAATACAAATTTGTTACATAAAATTAACTACAACATCAACGATAACTTAAACGTGTCCTACTCACAATCAAATCATGATAAATCGCAACTTCCTTGAACGAAAATAAGGCTATTATTGTCACCCCCATGTGGTCAGTTTATTGCTCCTTTCCCCCCGTTACCCCTAAGTGGTCATCTAACGGCTGTAATTCTCACGTACACTCCCCGTAAATGTTGGCGATAAAAATAGGACTCTGTAACATGTGGAGACGTTGAAAGGTCTCAAGTTGTTTGAGTATTGTATTGTACTGGTTGAGTATGGGTTGAGTGCACTCAATACACGATATATTATATTGATACTGAAAATTGTTCGACTTGAAGTTATTGGTTTAGTATTTCATAAGTAGAGTAAATGTTTTGTCGATGGTTATGTAATAAAATGAAGAACTAATATTGTGAATGCAATAATAATATCAAATTAAGGATAGTGTGGTAGTTGATTCTGATTCCAAACAGAAGAAGTTTTTGTATTCTGTTCCCAACTAGTACATCTATTGTGTGATGAGTACGATGATTGTATTTTATCTATAACTGATGGACGAAAAACAAACAGTGTATAAACAGAGCTTAAATTACTAAGATAGACATCTCTATCCAGAAATACCTCTTCCTTTTATGTCAGGCTTGTAGATTCTCGTGACTGTTTTTCACTTTCAATTCCAGTTTAATTTTAGCAAAAAACTATTATTAATATTAAATAAAATATTAAATAAATATTTTGGACATCTTACACCAAGTCATCTATCTAGTCCCAAACTAAGCAGAGCTTATATAATGGGTACTAGACAACTGATATAAATACATAATCATACTTTTTTTTGTAACAACATACACTTTATATATAGAAAACCGCTAAACCTATACAAATATTTGCGGATCACCCAAACATTTAGTTACAAACATTTCAATTTAATTTATTTATGTAGGTAGATGTAAGCATAGAAGTGTCACTCTTGAGTTTAGAATGTTCTATGCATATTTCATTTTTTGAGCTGAGCACACTACTTTCCGATATCTTCTTCCTAGCCTTATTCCCAATATTATTTGGGATCGGCTACTAGTTCAACCGGTTTTACCCGTATATCAGTTTTTCCACGGAGCGACTGGCATCGGACCCTAAGCGAGAACTGAAATTCGAGGGTTGAACTAGTTGTCAGTAAATTTGAGGGTACTGACTTCCCAGGAACGATTGTCATAGATGTTCATGACAACCGGGACCGACGACTTTACGTGCTCTCCGAAGCACGGGCGTGAATCAAATCAAAAACACTTTTTGGCCCGACCCGGGATTTGAACCCGAGACCTCTTGATTGACAGTCGCATACGCTATCCACTAGACCAACGAGGCAGTTACTACTTTCTGATATATAATACTGTAAATTTATATATTACTAAGTATATAGTAAAGTTTCATCCAGAAAGTTCAACTCGGGATCAAGTCCTAGACCTCAAGCACAGCAGTCGCACACGTTACCACTGCGCCACCAACTTCGTATAATTGTTGAAAGTTACGACTATAAGTTAACAAATTTATTGGAACGAAGTTCCTTATGGAGCGTTGCGAATGGGGGCTAGACCGAAACAATTCATACGAAAAAGTGTAACGACATTTTTGCTACGGTTGTAGCACTTTTGCTACAGTTGTAGCACTTTCTGCTACAGTTGTAAGCCTTGCGACGTGCGCGTGTTTCTCTGTCTGTCTCTCTCTCTCTCTCATAGCAATCAAGCCAGTTTGACACTATATGGTAACCAGGGTCTGATGATGGAGCTGGAAAGTGGCCATAAGAACCCCATCAAGTTTGGGCGTATTTGATTCGTCTTGACGAGTACTTTGACACTATAATACCGACACATTTTAGCAAGCATCTGGGTGTCCCTTGACACCTCTCAAGTTTTTTTGCTATTATTTCAATTTCCAAACTTAGTACAAAAAAATAATAATACAAAACATAATTTCTCCTAGCTACCTTCAGTAATACCTCTTATATCTATCAAGGTATCTTACATAATCCCTAAGTCACTCTATTGTGTGTTTCAGTATACTCGCAATGTAATTGTTTCCACGTTCTATTGTACCGGAACTTAATTGTCAGCTACACGTGTTGTGTAGTAACACGGGTCTTATCTTAACCCTCAAGGGACCCCAGGTGTCAAGGCCAAATGAATTTAACCCTCAACTATTTGCAAATGTAGAGGAATAAGCATTTTATATTTGCACGGATTTAGTGTCTAAATAAGCTCGCGCTTAAGTGCCTAATATAGTAGAGTTGCCAACCGTCCTGTTTTCCCAGGACATATCCTAGTTTTTGAAGTGTCCTGGGATGTCCTGAATAGTTTTAAAGGAGCGTCCTGGGTTTTTAAATTTGAAATAATTCGCGCTCCTCTTTTAAAATTTTAGTGTTACGTTAAGACTTCACGGCTCGTAGTCGCAAGTTATCACGCTGCCGTGCCGTGCCTGCCGTGCCGTTGAAAAACTGAAATTTTGGTAAAACCGGTTGAACTAGTAGCCGACACCAATATATTTGGGAATAAAGGCTAGGAAGATGAAGATGATGAACTTAAGTTTCATTTCACCTATATTCTCTACATATTAATTTAACTGTTGCAAACTCTATTGTTGCGTCTTGTTTGTAAAGTGAATTGTCCTGGTTTTTCCAACTTCAAATACCAGTATTATAAATGGGGGATGTCAACCCTATAATATACTGTTGTTTATGTGACACTGAACGTAAAAAGCGCTCATGGCCACTTGGCTATCATCTAAGGCTACTTAGCCTTAGGTGATTTTAAGCAATCATCAAGTGTAAGAATTTGCAGACCGTTTGTGGCAATGATCAATTGTATTGTAGGCGTTTCCATGATTCGGAAGTCACGTTAAGCAGTCATCAAGATTATTTGGGGTCAGTTAATAGTTCAAACGGTTTTACCTTAATATTCGTTTTTCCAGAAAGCGACTGGCATCGGACCTTCGAAACCCTAACGGAGAACTGAAACTCCAAGGTTGAACTAGTTTTCACTACAAGCGGAACCGACGGCTAAACGTGCTCACCGAGGCACGGGTGTGTATCACCGCCGAACTGTTATTAAGAATTTCCTGTAAGAAAAACCCAACAACACATTTGACCCGACCCGATATTTCAAGTCATGCAATATTTATTTCAAACATATAAGGTACTATCTGAGTTCCACGATGCTATCAGCGGACATTGCTGTTAATCGCGTGTAACGCCGCGGAGCGAAGCTGGTCTGAAAAAGTTCTTTAGGTCATCGACTTTCTGTCAGCGAAAGTCCCTTCAAAATTGGTTAAGTTTGTCACGGGTAATCTCTGACGATTACCCGTGATAAACAGACAGACATTTTTTTAAATTGCTTTTTTGGTATATGTAACGTATGTACTTGTGGAGGAACACGTATCGTGATCCTCCGACCAGGCGAGGTGATCATGCCTGGTGGGCCACTGCCCAACGGTTGATGTTGGGATCTTGTATATATGGTAATCGGCGCGAGAATGTCACTTTCGCGATTCAGCGTGTTTTCATAGTAGTTCAGTGTTTCATCGCTAGATGGCGCTGTCGTATGTTTTCCGTCGCGCTGTATGTGAAAGTCGCCACATACTTTCATAAGCATTTAATAAAAAACTTTTAATTTGATATCACATACAGTCACTCCGTCAACTATAAAAACAATTGTCTAATAAATTACATTCATTCAATTTCAGGTTAACTACATAAATGTGTTTACATGACAGACCCTATTTGATAGACGTCTGGAATCATAATAATTAATTAAAAACCATGAATTAACGAATGTCATAATGAGTAAATAATGGTTATGGAGCTGAAGTGAATGATGTACTTCGTATTGCCGGGACTCAAAATATCGTTGTTGCGAATACTCTCACTCCGAAGACCTTAAGGGAAGCGATCTCATTAACCAAAGCTTTGAATGCTTAAAAATGACAAAAGAACAATTTTTTTCAGTCTAAGAAATATTGAACCAAATAAATATCATCGTATTTGATAGCTGTCCTATTTGCGACTCCTTGGCCTGCGTAAAATTTTAGCTAATAAGAAAAATAAAGGTTTTACTGCTGCAGTCGTAATTCTAACGCTTTTATAACTTTAACCTTATATTGGGTTAGCTAAGAGTTACATGAACATGTTTTCGTTTTTTAACAGTTATTTTTTCTTTTCGTTTCTTTAGTTATTTTAATGAGCTACTTCTGAATATCATTTAAATCTGAATTCATTTTCCATCACACACGGTATTTGTTAATTTGTGTATTATGATGGAAAAATTACCATCAAAGAAATTTTCGGAAGGTGAAGAAAATCATGACTCTGCAGTATAAAATAAAAAATAAATAAAATATTTTGGACATCTTACACACAACGTCATCTAGTCCCAAAGTAAGCAGAGCTTGTGTGATGGGTAATAAACAACTGATATAAATACATAAACATATTTTTTTTGTTAATACATATCTACATATTATTCTTAGAAAAACACTCAGACTCCGAAACAAATATTTGTGGATCACACAAATATTTGGTCTAACCCCGGAATCGAACCCAAGAACTCTTGATCAGCAGCTGCATACGCTAACTTCTAGACCAACAAGGCAGTCGTAAGAGAGTTAACATATCGTCAATTTAAAAGAATCGTTTCTTATGGCAAAAGGCAGAAAAAAGTATGCAGAGGTGACAGCCAACCTCCATTAATGAATTTCACCATAAGAAGATGAAGAGATTCATATTATAAAAAAAAAAGAGATAGAAAATAACGTTTCCAACTGATTCTATAATTTTATTAGTGTAGTAATCTTATTTATAAACTACTAGCTTTCGCCCGCGGCTCCGCCCGCGTGTATATCGGTTATCGTGGTGAACAGTAGCCTATGTCCTTTCCCAAGTTCAGTTCTATCTTCATATCAAATTTCATCGAAATCGGTTCAGTGGTTAAGGCGTGAAAGCGTAACAGACAGACAGACAGAGTTACTTTCGCATTTATAATATTAGAAGGGATTTAGTAATGAAATGTTGACCAATTATGTTAGTTTACTAGAGAATACAATAATTTATGTTTCATGACGGAGGATGTAGTTTCATTTTCATTAATTTTTATTCTTTACTAGACGTAGGCGGGGGCAGATTGTGTACAGTGACGTACTTTGAGAGAAGCCTATATTTAGCAGCGGACTGCTAGATGTCAATTGATTAATTGGGTAATTAATATCCTTTCTTTATTTGTCAGCTTGTGCTTTATTTAATGAAGAATTAAGTAATACACCATTTATTATGTCTGAATCTGAAGTCATCTAAAATAAATTGTTCTCATTGTCTCCAAGAATAATTTGACATCATACATCCAATTTAGAGGTTTTTCAGTTATATTTGTCCAAGATTTGGGAATTTTCCTAGATAAACATTTGAAACACCCTATGTATACACAAAAAAGGAACTCAGACTACACAAAAGAGTACCCATGAGGCATACCAAATTAGGAATTTGAACGGGTATTTACCGGGTAAATTCTCATCTTTTCTCTTTATTTTTAACGTTAGTAAAATTACAAGCAAGGTAGTTATTAAACTTTTTGCGGTACGAAAATGCGATGTTTGCTCGCTTTGATATTAACGTAACCGTCATATCGTGGTGAAGATTGTATCGGCACCGCATTTTGCATATTGAAAATCACCCCAAGGTTTTTGTGTATATACGCATGTATTTTTTTTAATTATTAAATTAGCAGTAAATTAAGATTTTTTAGGGGACGAAACACACATACGACAAAACTTTAACATAGTGTTATCATTTATACGAATAATAAAAAGCTTGTATACCATGTGAATGATATTCCTAATTTTATTTTATTTTGATATCCAAATTATGATAGAATAAAGTGTTGATAAACTCTAATGTCCACTTATTACAAAATAGCTTTCGCCCACCGCTCCGCCCGTGTGTATGTTTATGTCCTTTCTCAAGGTTCCATCCATCCCTATACTAAAATTCATCAAAATTGGTTAAGCGGTTTAGGCGTTTAAACGTAACAGACAGACAGAGTTACTTTCGCATTTATAATATATTCTTCTTCTTATCGTGTCGATGGCAACACTACTCGATTTTGGTCTTGCTTGGATTTATAATATTAGTAGGGATTAGTAGGGATAGTAGGAATTATAATCTGAATTGTGAACACATTTCACTATAATTTTTTGTGAACACATTTTTTTCTCGCGACTCATTTTTCATATGTATGTAAATCATTGTTATAAAACTTCTCGAAGACTTTTGTGAACTGGTAGTAACAAAAAAGATGCTAAAGTAAACGTCTAATGATTTTTTATTGTACTTTTTACACTAAATCATTTTCAAACGTACAAAAGAAACTTATAAGTTGTATCTTTTTGGGTACTTTTTAAGGGGTGAATTTATTGGTACCTTTTCAAAAGATGCTAGTTAAATTAGTAAACTCGTTTAAAGAGTTTTTAAGGATTTTAAGTGTTTTGTAAATCGTTGAACAAGTTGTCTAAGCTTTAAAATACACGGAAGGCTGTTAAATCAAGTTGTAAAACATCGATATCGAGAACTTACTCATCGTATCTTAAGAGAAAAAAGTATTTTATGAGAGTTTTTTTGTTTTTAGTTAGTCTGTCTATCTACTTCTTTATCATCTTTTTTCAAAAGTACATGGATGTATAAAGTTTAAATTAACATAAATTATTCAATTAATTTTCGCTTAAAATGTAAAATGTATATATTGAGGTTACTTGATCGGTACTTTAAACAAACATAGATGCTGCTTCAATTTACTATTCTCTAACATTCACATGCGTAACAAGCATACTCACACACACAAACTTCCTCTAAAGGTAGCATTCCGATGTTAGCGACCAGGGCGACAGGTGATCGCGACTAGCGACCGCGACCCTAGTCGCCTGTCGCCTGACGACCAGTGGCATTCCGATGACAGCGACGGCGACCGACGGCCAGTCTTCCCGCAGTTTTTATTGTATACAGTTTTGTTCTAGTACTCAGTATAATTATACTGAGCACTAGAACACAACTGTATACATAATTATGTCGTACAATTTATTCATCGTGTGTGGAAAATGACGCCATTTTGACGTGCAATGTGGTCAGGTCGCGCGGCGGCACTGCTCCAGTAGCAGTAGCGTCGCGCGACGACGGTCGCTTTCTAGCCACGCCCACAGGTCGCGCGACCGGGTCGCCTGCGTTGTTTAGGGTTCCATATAATTTCATACCAAGCAGTAAGTCGCGCGACCCTGTCGCGGTCGCCTGTCGCAGTCGTCGGTCGCGGTCGCCAACATCGGAATGCTACCTTAACTCATTCTCACGCAAACTCACACCAACTCACACATGCACGAACGCTAAAATAAAGAATTGTTTAAGTGTGTCACAACATTTTGCGGAGTAAGAGTATACAGGATCCACAACACAAGTTTAATCTTACCGTGAGGACCAGAGCCTGCCTATTACTGGGTAACTAATCAACGAAAATGCTGTTACAATAATAAATATGTATAAGTATGTATTAACACCAAATTAAGTACAGATTACTTTATTAGATAGACGTCATAATGAAGTGACGAGAGTGAACTTTAACCATAAATGGTTTATCCATTTTTATATGAAATGACAATTATCTCGTTATCAAGGTATATCATATAAATAAATTAAAGAAAATCTACCCAGGTTTAACATAGGCCCAACAATAAGTCAGGGACAATTTGAAAAGAAAGACTAGGAAATCAATCAAACTAAAATGTAGTTTGATTGATCAAAATAGATTTCCTAGTCTTTCTTTATCAAATTACAAGCAATCGGAATAAATAATAATAAATAATAAATATTTTGGACATCTGACACACAACATCATCCAGTCCCAAGCTAAGCAGAGCTTGTGTTATGGGTACTAGACAACTGATATAAATACATAAACATACTTTTTTTTTGTAAATACATACATATTATACATAGGAAACACCCAGACTCCGAAACAAATATTTGTGAATCACACAAATAATATTTGATCCGACCCGGGAATCGAACCCGAGACCTCTTGATCTGCAGCCGCATACGCTAACCACTAGACCAACGAGGCAGTCAGTCAGGAATGAAGTTTAAATATGTGTTATAGAAAAATTACGAAAGTCTACACGCTACGCTTTTGAAATCAATATCAAAAATAAATAACTGAAACGGATACCTAACTCAAAAAATATCTAATGATACCCCACACGATAGGGTAGACGTGAGAAAAAAAATCATCCACACTTTACATGTAGGGGAGGTACCCCAAACAAAAATATTTTTCAAAATTTTATTGTAGCACTTTGCCCACGTATGACACGGCGAATCAATAAGGGTTCCGAGTCATGAACCCTAAAAAGGAAAGATTGGCCAATACAATGCTTGTGATAGTTTAAAAGTAGTTCGTAATATCTGTGAAGGTATTGCCATAGAGGTAAATACACTATCATTTAATTCCAAGTCCTGTTATTTTCTGACTGAAAATCTAAAAAGCATGGTGACGGTGAACGACTGCTTAAGAAATGTGAGAGATTTACGTCTAACTTTACCTCTAGATCTGAAGAAGTCATTCACAATCAATATTAGTCATGTGCTTAAAAATAATTTGAAATTTGAAATTATTTTTTTTTAAAATTATAATAAGAAATTATATTTACGTGGTATTTCTAGGGTATGAAAAAGAAATTAGGGTAGTACCTATTCTAACAGCTGTCGTCAGTCCCTTTAGTGTCCCTTTTCTACAGTAGTCGGTTCCATAAAATTAAATTATTCGTATTTCAAACACAGAACCTGGAAAAACATAAAATTAGTACGTAAAACAGATTCAATTAAAAGTTACGAATAAGTAAAACATTTTATCCTTTCGTGAAGGGAAAGTTACTGTCGAAATTGTATAATTATTTCACAACTGTACGTCAACTTACTTTACGGGAATGTCAGTAAAATGTTCGAGTTAATTATGTCAGTATTTATTTGTTCTAGATATGTCAAATGTACGTATTGTCATGTAACTTGAGTGGGTGTGTTGAGTTTCATTATGACGTATGATAATAGTATTTGTGTTTATAATGGAAAAGAATAGAAACATACCTAAATGTGGGCTTCATGCCATAATTTGTAACTAAATTTAGGCTAGTTACCATATCATAAAAAAGTAATTGATGAAAAAAAAGTATTCATATAACAGCTAACACCTCAGAGTTTTATTTTGTGAGGAAGAAAAATACCCAGCCAATAAAAAGATTACCTAATCTTAGCAGTTGATGACAGAATAATACTTATGTCTAGGTAAAAAAAAATCATTTATCTATGGCTAAAGGACTTCTGCTATTTCAAAAAGTCGAAAAATACATACTGTCATAAATGAAACGATATCTCTTTACGAAATAATATAAATATAATTCATAATAATTTCAAAAGCCATCATCTTCATTATCATCATCAGCCTATCGCAGTCCACTGCTGGACATAGGCCTCTCCCATTTCAAACCACTCTAATCAATTTTGGTGTAGTGTGGTGACGGATTAAGAATACAAAGTGACACCACCCCTATTCATTCCATGGGTGTCGTAAGAGGCGACTAAAGGAACAAAATAAGCAGCTAACATCACTGCCAAGAGAAGGAAAACTTGAAATAAACCCTACACCAACCCGTATGGCCAGCGTGGTATAGTAGTCCTAAACCTCCTTTCAAAGACGAGGCCTATGTCCAGCAGTGAACTGTTAAAGGCTATTGATGATGATGATTGATGATGATAATCAATTTTGGGCTTCTCGCATCCATTTCTTAAGTAACAATATTTTATTTCACCCTTTATGCAATATAATTATAATTCATTTTGAATTATTCCTATGACATTCAATGCTGTGGTGACATAAATTTTCACTTTAACGTTTTTATTAGAAGAAAGGTACTAACACAATAGTAACCTCAAGCATAACACCGTGAAAATCACAATAACAGCTCTGAAAGCTACCATTGAATGGCATCAGCAACACCTACACATTAATCCTATTTTG
Organism: Phragmatobia fuliginosa; assembly: GCA_932526445.1. NCBI lineage: Eukaryota > Metazoa > Arthropoda > Insecta > Lepidoptera > Erebidae > Phragmatobia > Phragmatobia fuliginosa. The sequence continues at coordinate 3,133,207 of OW052058.1, read as the reverse complement.
CCTTTCGCTCGGCTAAAAGCTTCCATAAATAACACATTTCTTGCACAATGCTATGTCACAAGAATAAGACTCATGCAACAAATATGAGTGTTATGAACTGAAAAATACGATCACACTGTACAGGCTATCAGATTACCGGGAGTCCATTAAGAGACAAACAACGTCTTCATTTCGTAGATTTTAATTTCTTTTGTTGGCAAAATAAGTTATGAACGAGTTAGGTTTTACAATAATAAAACCACTGTGAGGTCTACTATGATGAGGTCCTCTCCACCCTACCTTACCGTTTCCTATTCCATCCCATTCAGTATGAATTGTATAGTATAAAATTGTTGTATAAAACGGAAGCCAATGTCTGTGCGCCATCAATATAGGGACGGTGCATGGAAGTTACGGTTTACAAAAATAGTGATTCAAAACCTCAGCTGGATTTTTCAAGATCTTTTGAATTGTTAATCTCACTTCAGACAGAGCTCTGATCTATCTAGTAATCTATTCTCGTTGTGAGTGCAGAAAATGCATCATAGTGATCCACTCTATGATGGCCTATTAAGATGATGCTGCACCATATATTTTTGTTATTAATATTAAAACCCACCAAAGTAACTCTCTCGGTTACTCGATTCCGATTCAAACCCAGTGTAGTTTTTTTTTAGATGGTAACCGATAATTAACACAACTTTAAAAAATTACACACAATTTATCCACATACACTGAAATGCTTTTAAAAATATTATATTAACAAATTTCATAATTATGCTAACTTTGAATAAAAGCCATACTCTATACTGACCTGTAACATAATCAAAAAGTAATACAATAAGTCGCGACCTAACCTGGTAACCCTTCTTTAATTTCGCTGAAGTCCTTATTTTGTTCATAATGAATAAATTAGAATATTATATGTCTCGTGTTCATTAAAATTTATTAATAGAACAAAACATACAAATATTCCTGAATCTGGTAATGGGGAACTTAATCCAACACAAATTAATTTTGCTAAATAAATATGCTTTTTAAATAAAATTTCAAAGTCAAATATTTTGACAATAATATTATGAAACTAATAATTCCATGGGTATCGTAAGAGGCGACTAAAGGAACAATATAAGCAGCTAACATCACTGCCAAGAGAAGGAAAACTTGAAACAAACCCTTTACCAACCCGTCTAGTGGGGCGCCCAAATATCGTGTCTCGCAGGGAAACTCAGTTCTGCAGCGTATGCTGTCAGCAAAGTCAGACAGCTTACGGATGTGGAAACAGCAAGGCTAGTATATTTCGGTTATTTCCACAGCGTCATGTCGTATGGCATTCTGCTATGGGGCAAGGCAGCTGATATTCAAACAATTTTCATTCTCCAAAAACGTGCAGTGCGTGCGATTTACAAACTAGGTGCACGAGTTTCCCTTAGAGAAAAGTTTAAAGAGATAGGCATTATGACAGTTGCATCACAATATATATTTGCAAACATTATGTTTATAAAACAAAATATGCATTTATATCACAGGAATAGTGACGTTCACTCGGTGAACACGAGACATAAGCTTAAATTAGTAGGTCAATATCATAGGCTACATAAAACGCATAATTCATTTATGGGTCTTTCCGTGCGATTTTTTAATAGGTTACCAGCTAGTGTTATGAGTCTATCAGTGGAAAAGTTTAAAAATGTAGTCAAAACTTATCTTATACGTAAAGGTTATTATACAGTTGACGAATTTTTAAATGATAAAGAAAAATGGATTTGACTACTTGCTCCTTATCATTTTATTCTACTCATGTGAATGTTTATTTATTTATTTATTTATTAACTTTATGCACAAATACATGCATCGGCGGACTTAATGCCTAAGGCATTCTCTGCCAGTCAACCGATTGGGCGATGCAGAGAAAAGATGTGGTAGGTGCACATAAGGGGAATCGATAAATTATTGTCATTTTAAAAGTAATACCATAGGTAATATAATACATAACATAATAAGTAATATACTTACACAAAAATACATATATAGGTCTATAATCATACACATACATACATATACATTTATATTTATTAAAAATTCAAAAAAATAATCTTGACAAACTAGGACCCCGTCGAATCCACCAATTCACTCAATAAAAGTTCCTTTATCTGCCTTTTAAAAGCGTCTCGATTTCTAGCCATTCTGACCTCGACGGGAAGCGCATTCCACAAGTGAATAGATTGGACAAGAAACGAAGAACCCACGAAAGCAGTAGTGTGTGAAGGGCAAAGTAGGAGGAGATTTTTAGCCGAGCGAAGATTTCGGTTGTGATTACTGCACAACAGTTGTAAATGTGTTTTCAAATAAGTAGGAGGGGAAGGGGAATTGAGGATAGTATACAGGAAAGTGAGTGCGCGCATTTTTCTGCGTTGACGAATCGGCAACCAACCTAATTGGGAACGAAAGCTAGAAACGTGGTCATACTTACGAAGATTAAAAATGAATCGAATGCAGTTATTGAGAAGACGATCTAACTTGTTGAGAAGATCTGCATTCAGGTCATAATAGCACACGTCGCCATAGTCGATCAAAGGGAAGATAAGAGATTGCACAAGCATTGTCTTAGTTTTCACGGGAAGAAAGTTTCTTAAGCGATATAGTGCTCTGAGGATGCCGGTGACTCTCTGGCATACATATGCGACTTGGTCACGCCAGCTCATAGTACAGTCGATTTCCACGCCTAAGTCCTTCACTTTTCGACTGATCGGTATAGTGGTGCCATTCAAAATTATTTGAGGGAGCATTTCTAAATTGACCCTGTCCATTGAACGTCGACTGCCAATTACTATAGCCTGGCACTTAGTCGGGTTAATCGCCAATCCGAACCGCGCAGACCAGCTCTCGATAGTCCTAGATGTTACTAATAGCCGTCGTTATATCATCCACACTGGCCCGAGAATACAGTTGTAGGTCGTCAGCATACAGGTGATACGCACTGCGAAGTTCGGGACATAGGAGATTAATAAACATTGAGAAAAGCAAAGGAGAAAGTATACCGCCTTGAGGGACACCAGAGTCAACATTACACCATCCTGATGAGAGTTCGTCAACGCGGACGGACTGTTGGCGTCCCTGAAGATAAGCTGAGAACCATTCCAGCGCCTCAGGCGAGATCTTGAGATAGGAGAGGATGGCCAAAAGAATATCGTGACTGACGGTATTAAAGGCGTTCGTAAAGTCAACCAGAACCAAAACTGTCACCTTTGTTTCCTCCAAGGCTTCTCTAATATCGCCAGTCACTTTGAGGAGAGCAGTGGTAGTACTATGGCCGGGTCTGAAACCCGATTGAAATGGGCTTAGCAAATTATTTTTGTGGATGTAATCAGACAGCTGTTTATGTACGCAGGATTCAAGGATTTTGGAGAGGAAGGGAAGAATAGATATGGGCCTGAAGTGTGGGATTTGCGATTTTGGGTAAAGGAATTATGTAAGCTTTACGCCATAGTGAGGGAAAGGTACCGGAGTATAAGGAGTAATTAATGATGTGTGTGATTACAGGTAAAAGTTCTTCGAGAATGGTTATGATCATACGCCTGCTGATCTGATCACAACCCACAGCGTTGGATTTGATGGAGAGGATAGTCTTTTTGATCTCACCCTGCGCGACTGGAACAAATTGAAAAGACTTATTATTGGGTGAATTTAGGTTCGCCAAGTAACTGACCGTAAGATTTCTGGTTTGGTGATCCAAATGGGAGGATGTGGAGAAATGGCGATTAATATCTTCCAAACCAACAAATCCCGACCAGCCATCAGGCGCCTGTTTACCAATGCCTAGGGTTCTAAGGAACTTCCAGGTGTTGGCAGGGGAAGTACCAATAAGGTTGTCGTGAATATGACGGCGTTTAGCATTGCGTATCATCTGATTGCAGCGGTTCCTGGCACCTTTGTATAATTTCCACTTCTCATCTGTGCGGTCCTTTTTATGCTTACAGTAAGCCCTGTCTCTTCGCCTCATAGCTGAGAGGATCTCCTCAGTCATCCATGGAGCAGGTGGCCTCTTGAGTTTAATTTTTTTTATAGGCGCATGGGAGTCGTACAAGGCAAAAATCATTGCGTTGAAGGCTTCGACCTTATCGTCCAAATTAGAGGCCGTGGTTACAACATCCCAGTTAAGCTTTGAAGTATCGCCACGTAGCTTATCTACATCTAAACTACCAAAGCAGCGCCTGTGCAATACTCTAGGGGGAGGTTTAGGGGATTTCAGGGCATAGGAAAGGAAAATTAAGTCATGGTTGGAAAAACCGGGTGCTGCAAGTTGACCGTGGTTACGGACAAGTGTTGGGACAGACGTGATTATCAAATCCAGCCATGTGTCTCTCCCCAGATTATTGTGCTGAGTCGGTTGAAGTGGTAAGATCTGCATATCAGCTGATTCGACAATCTGACAAAGTTTATAGGATCGTATGGATTGGAGGGTAAGATCGGTGTTAAAATCTCCCATGATGACATGATGTGCATATTCTGACCCTAAAGATTCCAGTACCGTTTCAAGACTGGAGAAGTAATCAATAGAGGGAGGACAATAGACGACACCCAGGACCATCTTGATTCCTCTAACAGAGACCTCAAGAAAGAGATGCTCAATGTCAGCATTGTAGGAGGATGAAGAAGATGCTAGGATTTTGTAGGGTAAGGAACAGTGGACGTAAATAGCTACCCCGCCACCTCTTCTGTCGATCCGGTCATTTCTGACAAGAACGTAACCTGGTAGGGAATAGGATGTGGAAGGCAGATTTGGTTTGAGCCAACTTTCGGAAACGAGGACAGCGTGGATGTTTGTGTCAGTGAAGGCTTCTGTCAAGTCCGCAAAATGGCTAGGTATGCTTTGTGAGTTTATGTGACACACATTGAGTAGGTTATTAGATTGCTGGTTGAATATATTACGCAGGTGATTGCCCAATGTGTCAGGCATGGAGGTGGAACTATCTTCATCAGTGGAAACTGCAGATTCATAGGCAGAATTAAAAGAGTCATCACTATCACTTATCATTAGAATTACAAAAAGAAAGATATTATAAAATTATAAATAAACATACTATAATATAATATACTAAATAGAATATAATATTTAAATAAATATATGATGTCTAATAATATTTATAAACTGATTTTTTATTAAGAACCCTCTCAATAGCTAAGTTAAGTCTTTCTCTGCACCAATGTGTTATCACATTGTTTAAGAACATGATTTTACTTTTGTAAGTAAAGATTCTACGTGACTAATAAAGGCCATTCTTCTCTTTCTTTTGATCTTATAATTAATATTTTATATTTAATCTTTCGTTACCAGTAATTTGGCCAATATTTGAGCACATATAGTTTTTACCTTTGTTGTAAGTAGATGCTCCTACTATGTTGTACCCACTGAGGCTGTTGTTTTTTTTTTAAATTAGCATAAGTTCTAATTTTTAATCACTATAATTTGCATCAGTCCTCTAACATGGTGTATAGTATATTAGTGGCAGCACCTTACCCCCATATCAGGTTTATAAACATTAAAACTATGTAAACATTGGCGATTTGAAAGGAGTGGCCGCGAGTTTTTATTGCCATGTTCTTTTCTCCGACTCTACCTATTGTTTGCGAACATGGCATAAATGTACATGTAGAATCTTGACCTGTCACAAGAGATGTATTGCATCCTAAGTGAATAAAGAATTTTGAATTTGAATTTGAATTTGTCTGGCCAGCGTGGTATAGTAGGCTAATACGTCCTTTTAAAGGAGAGGCCTATGTCCAGCAGTGGACTGTTAAAGGCTGTTGATGATGATTATGAAACTAATTGCAATAAACATTTTTTTACAAAGCATTCGGAGTTACTTGCGTAAATTTTTAATAAAAAGTCCAAAAAATATTGTGAAAACAAAAACAAACCTTTACTGTCACCAATCATCGCAAAAGAAGCATTATCAATAAAATAGATTCAGAAGCGTTCAATGTGTCACACAAACATTCAATCACACAGGTAACACAAAAAGCAAGACAAACGGAACGTCTGCTTAAATCAATCATCATTACGCATTTCGTCACGAAATGTTTAAAGAAAATACTTTCGAACAAAACCTTTAATTTCAGCGTGTCTCCGGTGGGTGCTCGTAAAGAAAACGCGAAGACATTCACCGATTCTATCTTGACAGTAAAAAAGTCTTTTTACACATAAAAAGCTGGAGATCCGTATCGGTTGTTCTCTTTTAACAAAATTGTTCGACTTGATTGCGTTGAATTTAACTTTAGTAAGATTCGTGATCATAAATTCTGAATGTTTTACGAAATTTGTGGCCTGAAGTAAGCGGAGTTTATAAGGTTTTAATGGCATAAAAAATTTAAGAAACTTGAACGCAGGAAAATTACTTTTGTGAAAATAATGGATAATTAAGAAGTATTTCCCAATTCAACTGAAGAAAATATTTTATCTTTCACTTATATAGGTTTCTATTACGTTTACATAATAATATTTACTGTAGGAATGAAATTAGATATGCTTTTGAATTTGCATATTATTATTAACGTATTGTATCCAGCCGAACCGTTATTGAGTAATAATTGTTAACGACATCTATATTTTAGGGGTGAACACAGCAAAGAAGAATTGAAATACTTTTTTACACAATTTTGACATGAACATTTTGAATTACTGTTGAATGTTCTAAATGTATTGTTACAGCATTCGCGTATTAGCTAAAAACAATGGGATCTGACTTCCACCTTTAATTTTTTTAGGATTATATTATGTTAGTCTATTTACGCAGTAACAGACAACAAACCAAAACCGACAAATATTATATACTAGCGACCCTACTAGATTATGAACTTAACAAATATATACTAAAACCTGTTACGAGAATCAATCTATCCATTGCTGAAAACAGCATTAAAATCCTTGCAGTAGTTTTTAAGTTTATCGCAAACAGGCAGACGATATATACGTCTGAATTCCAGTTACAAAGAAGTTTTTTTACAAAGATTGCCGAACAGTAACGTTACAAACTTACTCTGTATCTATAAATCTGTTTTTTCATCAACTTAACTGTTGTTATAACTATTTATTGTAGAAAATTATAATAAGTCTATTAAAGATGTTCTCTTTATTCTATTATTCATTTACAATATTTTGGAACTAAGCGAGTATTTAAACGACAGATGTTTTCTAACGTAACCAATTCGATAAACACAAGTTTATAGACATGCATCGAAAAAATAGTTGCAGTAATTTAAAAAAAAGTTTAAATTCCAAACTCATCACGGCAAAAGAATTTAAACAAAACAATCTTTATTTGTGATGTAAAATCACAACAAACTGTTCAATGTTGAAAATAAGGTATTATTTTTGTAATTCCACGTCGAGTACTCTCAGAGAATTGTCAGTTCATTTAGGAATTTAGTTGTTCAAGTTCTTGTCTTGTTCAATTATGAAGTAATATAAATCTAGTACTCTGAGCAATTCTCTTTCTTGTGTTTATTCGTAATTGTTCATTCATAAAACCAATTGCGACTTAGCTGTTGGATATTTCAAAACAGTAATATTATATCTATAAAAAGAGTAATAGACGTCTGACGACTCTGACGGGTCTCATTTACGATTACGAGTACTAACGCAATATCAATATCAATGAGACACAGTCGTCAGAACCTTATTTAAGAATCCACTTCCATTATCTTAATTGAAAAAAGGTATTACGAATTGAAAATGGCTTATGCAAACTGAAGATGAAAAGGTTTAAAATCTGTCAAACACAATATCATGATATTTTACCAAAAATGAGGCTTAAATATTCTTTTGAAGATAAAGTAAGAAAATGTGAGCAGCTTAGAGAAACGTTTGTTAGAAAAATCATTTTTTTATAAACATTTTGCTCATTTAATTTGCATAGGTATTGATAAGATATGTGTTGAAATAAATCTTAATGAGATTGATTAACAAGCAATAAGAATTAATAGTAATGTAGTGTGATAGTTATAGAAAGGCCTTACTGTACTGCAGTTGGGCGTTCTTTGTCGACAATTTTTTCGTAGTTATTTTTCCGATTGAACCGGATTACCGGAGACCCTTACCCTTCCCACTTGAAAACCGGCTGAGTCTGAAAAATTATAACACATTTGTGCTTTATGCGCTATGGCTATTTCTGGTGGTGGTAAATGATAAACGATAAATTATTGTTTTTGCAAGTTAATATTTTACACGTCGAACTTTACATCTAGAAGGCATAAGACTCATTCTGGGAAGAGATGCCGTAACGAACCACATAAATATATTTTTAAAGTTCGGGAACACCGACTAAATAATGAACTAAGTGAGCATAGTATGAGGTCTTTTGAAAAAAGGACCATAGTTTTGAGTTAGCTCGTCTATTAGACCTACGAGCCCCAGTCAACACTACGCTACAGTCAGCTGGATATTTGAGTAGACTGCTGAAACACTCAAAACCACCGGAAAGATACTAAACGTGAACATATATCACAAGCCACATTAGAATACTATACTCACATTTTCAAAAGACTATAAGGTCTATCGCTTTCAAACACAAAAAGAAAAAAATATGAGGAAACTAGCAGCATCAATTCCAAGCAAATTTATCATTCAAATAATCTAAAACTGTATAGTAAACCTTTTCACACACAATAAGGACTTTAATTAGGTAATACTTAATGATTGAAATTTACTTGGAATTATACTACAAAATCACAAAAACGCATCCATTTTATCTTTATATTGTTTTAAACTTTCATGGTCAGTAACATTTAAATATAAATCTGCGGGATTGCTACCATGTACCTTTTTGTTTGTGAGTATCCGATATTACGGCGCTGTTGCAAGCGCCATGATCACGGAGTAACTGAAGATCTTGCGGGTGGGATGTTATTGGCAGACATATCGGTCTACCCTCTTTTGAAGTCTTTTACTACGATCGCCCCCGGTACCACTGTCTATTTTATCTTACCAAGCACCAAATACACTTTGCAACAGTTTAACACCAAACCAAACTGTTTCCTGTGAAGAATATTATTTGCGCTGAAGTGAGTTTGCAACTGATTCAGTATAATTTTTTTTTAAGAATTTACTGAAAGTAGGTAATACTGAAATAGGTAATATTGAAATAGATCTATAATTTGTAGGATCAGACATGTTACCTGTCTAAAATAAAGGAATGATCTTACTATATTTAATCGCTTTAATTGGTTAGAATCATCACTACAATCCAATTGGGGTAGATTATAGAGCAGTTTATTTTTTAGAATTACCATACGAGTCCCAGTTTTAGGCACTACAGTGATATCTCGTTTTACCACTGTTTTGGTTTTCATAGCAAAGGTACACATATGTCCACAGTGATCAGACTGTAATTTATTTACTATTCCTTTTTTGTTTGGCACGATGCTAGTGAATATGTTATATAGCATCTGTTAGTAGTAGGAGTAATTCTAGTAGGCTCTTAAAAGATATTAATAAGATAGTATGACCCAAATAGGTTATTAAATCTTAAACTCAAAGATGTATTTTCCAATATGTTCACATTAAAGTCATCATCATCATCAACAGCCTTTAACAGTCCACTGCTGGACATAGGCCTCTTCGTAGAAAGGAGGTTTTGGCCTACTATACCACGCTGGCCAGACGGTTTGGTATTTGATTGGTTTCAAGTTTTCCTTCTCTTTGCATTGATGTTATCTTACGTAGTTAATCCCTTAGTCGCCTTTTACGACACCCGCGGGATGAATAGGGGAGGTGACACTCTGTATTCTTAATCCGTCACCACACGGACATTAATTCGTCACCGTCCGTCACCATCACATTATAGACTCCACAAACCATTACATTTTTATCAGTTTTACAGACTTTCTGCAAAACGTTATTCACAACTTTTTCTTTTGATGAAGACGAGGGTCTATTTACATTTTAAACAATAAGTTACTTTAACTCCACACATGCTATTTCTATTGTTTGTTGAACAGAGAAGCCCGCGATACAAATATCGGTTCTTATACTTATTATTATGTATAATTTATTTTGCATTTATGAGAAAAGTTTATTGTTAACTAATGCAACATTTGAAAATATAAAAAGTCAACAAAATAACAAAAATATTATATTTTAAGGGGCGAAAGTGAAATAAAAATAATTATTATTACAGTACTTACACAAGAAATTAACCTTTATTAGTATTTGAATAGAAATAGTTACATTAGATTTCTAACTCTAACAAGTTAATCATTTACGATAATCGCATTTAACAATTTGATAATAATAACGTAACAATATAGCAAAGATCACAACACCTTTCCTTCAGAGTTGTTACCACGCCGAGCGCCGAACCAGAAATGTCTCTTAAATAGGCGCACACCACCTTTTATACTCCTCAGCTTATGAGATATTGGAAAAGTGGGGGGGTACATCTAATAATATAATAAGTAATAGTTTTAAAAAACTAAAAAACACGCTTTTTATAGAAATCCAAACTAAAAAATAAAAAATAAATTGAAATAAAATTAAATTAAAAATAATGTTCAAAATTTCAATAAATATAAATTAATACGTGTAAATAAAGAAAAATGTATTTTATTTAAAAAAAAGCGTGGGGTGCTTTTAAGGATAATATCAAAATGATAATCACTACCCATATCCTTCAATAAAATACTTATAACTATTGACACCATGCACCCCACGCTTTTTTTTAAATAAAATACATTTTTCTTTATTTACACGTATTAATTTATATTTATTGAAATTTTGAACACTATTTTTAATTTAATTTTATTTCAATTTATTTTTTATTTTTTATTTTGGATTTCTATAAAAAGCGTGTTTTTTAGTTTTTTAAAACTATTACTTATTTCTGTAACGCTGTAGTAACTGTTGAGTAGTATCTGAAGAACTAGTGTTCTCAGTCATGGATAGTGGTTGTGAGTATAAATGTGAAAAACCGCGGGCAAAAGTAAGTGTAAAGATAGGAGAATGTGCAAGTGTTAATAAATGCTAGCAATAAAATAATTTATCAGCCTGTTCGCCTAAAATTTGGTAAACTAACAACTAAGTAGCTAACAGAAGTTTCGATATCTTCAGCATTACTTTTAGCAGCTTCTAGGACACATTTTAAAGCACAATCTACCTTCAAATCAGAGACATTAAACTGAAATGGTTCATACTTCTGTTTCTTTACTGTGGGAAACATTTCATGGAAGTACTTTCTTTTAGAATATACTTCCTTGGAAATTTGACGGGCAGTTGGCTTACCCCATTGTAGTTCTTGGCTGATCTTCGTAAAACTGTTTTCATTATTTACATTGATATATAATATACTAGCTTTCCGCCCGCGGCTTCGCCCGCGTGGAATTCGTTTATATCGCGCGACACGGTAAGGGTAGATTAAACAATCTTACATGATTTTATGTTTGATATTAAGGAACTTCGACACAAACTTTCGTCCCCTATTTCAAACCCTTCTACTTTTATTTTCGCGATAAAAAGTATCCTATGTCCTTTCCCAAGTTCAGTTCTATTTTCATACCAAATTTCATCAAAATCGATTCAGTGGTTTAGGCGTGAAAGCGTAACAGACAGACAGACAGAGTTACTTTCGCATTTAAAATATTAGTAGGGAAGTAGGGATTACACCATCGGAAAGTAGATATTTCATCAAACAGAAAACACCCCAATTTTTTGAAAAAAGTAGATATTTTGACGGGTGAATTTTCGATATTAAGTCAAAATAGGGTAAAAAAAAAAAAACAAATCAAATAAATTACAGTGTATTCGGGACATAAAAAGGTAAGTTTTCACTAAACTTCGTTTAAAAATAATTTTATTTGTAAAAGATACAAATAAAAAACCAAAAACTTGGTTTTTTGAATTTTTCACATATAATTTGAGGTTATGTGAAAAAAAGTGTAAATAAAAAAGTGTCAGGCCACGCTCAGGAAAGGGTTCCTCAGTCACCCACAATGGTACGTCGATTAGAAATTGTATCCAATGGATAATTGTTATGTTTACGTATTAATGCGTTAATTTTGTATCATCATCAGCCTATCGCAGTCCACTGCTGGACATAGGCCTCTCCAATTGCACGCCACTTAGTTCGATCCTCGGCTACTCGCATCCAGCTCCTGCCAGCCGTCTTGCGCAAATCATCACTCCACCTGGCCTGTGGACGTCCTACACTACGTTTGCCGAGACGCGGTCTCCACTCAAGAACACGTTTACCCCAACGGTTGTCGGGCCTGCGGCTAATATGGCCAGCCCATTGCCACTTCAGCTTGCTAATCCTGTGGGCTATGTCGATAACTTTAGTTCTCTGTCGGATTACCTCGTTTCTAACACGATCTCTTAGAGAAACTCCGAGCATAGCCCTCTCCATAGCACGCTGCGTGACTTTGAATTTGTGGACCAGCCGTGCCGTGAGTGTCCACGTTTCGGCTCCGTATGTTAAATAAAATTTTGTATGACGTTTTCCAAGTAAGCCCATTGTAGAAGTTAAGCCTCTATAACTCCTGACCTAACAAAGTAATCTAATTCGTTATAGTTTTCATTTAAAGTGCATTGTATGGACCACTATCAAATTTTTTGAGCCGGCCGTATAGCTTTTAGAGGGGGGGACGCCCTGTTTTTACAAAAAAGTGGCCTTTAAAGTGGAATTTCTCGCAAACGGATACCTAAATCAAAAAATCGTCTTAACAACCCTGTAATGTTTTTAAAAGACCTATATAATGATACCCCCACATGATGGGGTAGCAGCGAGAAAAAATAAACATTACCACTTTACGTGTAGGGGAGGTACCCTAAATAAAAATATTTTTCATAATTTTATTGTAGCACTGTCGACGTAATTACAATACATATTCATGCAAAGTTTCATCTTTCTAGCACTTACCGTTTGGACGGTAAGTCGAGGACGGACTGACGGACGGACGGACGGACGGACGGACAGACGGACATGACGAATCTATAAGGGTTCGAAGTCATAAACTTCGGAACCCTAAAAAGTTGTAGCTCTTTTAATTACCTACAACTTTACCGTAGTTTTGCCGGAAATCGAGATAAGCCGTTTTTAACCCTTTGTTTAATATATTTAGCCATCCAAAGTGACTCTACCCTGCCTGATGGAAAGCATGAGCAGAATCTAAGAGTCGGGGCTACTACACTTGCTGCGAATGCAGACAATAATGTATGGCGGCCCACACTATGGCGGCTTAGTGAGATGCTTTTTTACGCCCCGCTTAAAGGACCCGAAAACCTCCCCCCTACCCCTTCCCGACCTCAGATCGCCCGTAAATTATTTTCCTTTCATTTTTATAACATTCTCCTCCTTTTCCAATAGGCTTCATCCTACTATAATTTTATTTGTTTTCAAAAATTATCTACCTTGGTCTACTGGTCTATATGTCATTTACAAACTATCATTATGGTTGCCATGCAATTGTATTATGCCTAGCAACCTGTGAAGTTTTGACAGGAGATAAACAGTGATAGATTTTGATACCTACGATTTATGTATTTTTATAATCACTTAGCTTTGGCATTTGTATCTCGATTATTGCAGTAAAAAGTAGCCTATGTCCTTTCCCAAGTTCAGTTCTATCTTCATACCAAATTTCATCAAAATCGGTTCAGTGGTTTAGGCGTGAAAGCGTAACAGACAGACAGACAGACAGAGTTACTTTCGCATTTATAATATTAGTATGGATTATTTATGAAGTATATAAGTGCTGCAATGTGCTTTCATTTCCCTCTCTTATTATAAACACAGTCGCACAAAGCACTCTCAACATGATAAATTGTGTTTAGCTGTAATTAAATTGATTTGTTAGACATCGTCTGTCTCCGGTTGAGAAATGATTTCGTGGGTGATTGCACGAAACCCCGTTTTAGTCACCAGTAGACTCATTTCCCACGGAAAATAACAATTTTAATGTTATTGGCAATAATTTTACTAACTACCACCGTCCAAAATTGTCTAATATAGTAAAATAACAGAAGATTTCATTAATTTTCTTCACAATATTTACTTGTTGCTTGACAACGGTGACAATACTGTTCAATCATAATCGCCACCTGTCACGTGGCGCTGTCGTCGCGCATGGATAGATGAAATGAATATAAATTAACAAAAATCTTATTAAGCAAATTGATATAATTTTATCAAATTAGTGTAATGTCATCGGTCCTCGATAAATGTACAAAGTTTGAACGAAATCTGGCCGTTGAAAGTGGGTCAAAATCGCTCCCAAAGGAGTCGGTTACAAACATACAAACAAACATACAAACAAACATACAAACAAACATACAAACAAACATACAAACAAACATACAGGTGAAGCTAATATAAAGCGTGTAATAAGAAGTCACTATCCAACATTAAAATTTTGAATCACTAAACATACTAAACTCCATTACTTAAACTGGGTTTGAGCATAATAGCGGTCACTACCCGCAATCAAAATCCGGGACAGTTGTAATGGCACCAGTAGATAGTAATGGTATTGTCTTACCCATTGCCAATAGTACTATTACTACTTCTAGGTATGCAATAACGTAACCTTAGAAAGACCCACGGCGCATGAGGTCAAGCGTTACGGGTTTACGCTGTTAATCCAATTAATTTGAATACATACATTATGTAGTAAGATTAAATGAGCCAGCAGCAACCAATCTTGGAATGGTCAATATAATATGCAGTTAGACTGCCAATTCAATATTTACTTTGCTTAAAGTTCCGTTATATAGAGAGACGGTAGACTTAATTATGGTAGAAACTTTTGGCATGAAACCATATATTATGAAGTTTATAGTATTAGATTTTATAGTTATTTTAGATTAATTGTGTGATCCATAAATATTTGTTTCGGAGTCTGGGTGTTTACTATATATAAAATGCATGTTTGTACAAAAAAAGAGTATGTTTATGTAATTTTATCAGTTGTCTAGTACCCTTAATACAAGATTTGCTTAGTTTGGGACTAGATGAAGTTGTGTGTAAGATGTCTAAAAATAATAATTAATTTGTCTTTATTGAAGTATGATGCGTTCAGTTTTAATATTGTTATGCATTAGAAAACAGTGTTTTACCGGTTCTTTAATATCAAGATATACTAACTTTCGCCTGCGGCGCCGCCTGCGCTTATATCGGCTGTCGGAAGCCTTTGTCCTTTCTCAGGCCTAGACTATCGATGTATCATTTAATTAACTTCTGTACTTTTGTCGTGAAAGCTGGTCAGATAGACTGACAGACGAACAAACAGAGTTCGCATTTATAACATTAATATGGATTTAGATGAGAATCTCTATATTTGCATACAAACTAGCAATTTAATTTATATTCAAAAATATTTACGTCTGAATCCGACGTTTATAATATGACAATGATGATATTTAGTCAAATTCTTTTAGAAAAAACACTTTTTTCTGGATTATCTTCATTACATACAAGTACCTTAAATAAAAACAAAATGTCAGCATGACCTCACATTCTGATGGTATTATTTTACCTTATTGGATATAACATTACGTCCCTTAAACTCGTTAACGTAAATGTACTGAAGCGTGTAAATTGCCCTTCGTGTTGACTCTCTGAGTAATATTAATCGATTAAAACAAATAACGTTTTTATACAAGATTTAATTACAAAGAACTTGAGTTTTCTTTCAATAGGTAGGTTCAGTTATTGTTATGTGACCCTTACTAATACTAATCCATCCCTGTGATTTTTTTATTTCCAAAGCTTATTTTTATTTCCTCTTAGCTACAACTCGAATGATTTGAGATTATTTTAATACGACCAATCGGTAATAAGAAAGGTGTTTTACTACTTCTGTCTACCCCTATAGATATGCAGGTGTGTGTATTTTATTTATAACTAGATTTTGCCCTCGACTCCACCTGTGTGTATGTTGGTTATCGTGGTGAAAATTAGCATTCTCCTTTTTCAAGTTCTAAACTATCTAAATACCAAATTTTATTAAAATCAATTCAGTAGTTTTGACGTGAAAGCCGAACAGACAGACAAACAGACAGAGTTTCTCTCGTATTTATAATATTAAGTAATGATAAGAATTACTATTATGATCCTAATCTTAAAATTTAATATAGCCTTGCATTATAGTGTCTTTATTGAACTCTTTAAAATTGAGTGTTATAGAAATCTTGCATCTACTTTTCATATATTTTTTCTAATCTTTGATCAGAACTTTAAAGCGACAAAATTACACAATTATTTAAAAAAACTCTAAAAGACTATACGCTTATGCAGAACAATAACAGTTTAAAACAATTTTAAGTGTTAAAAACTCTCATAATAGCATTTTTAACAAGTAAACATGCACAGTAGTTTCATTCAGGAAAATTGCAACGAGTAATTCAGGTCATGAACAATATTAATATCACGACACTTAAAATGTTAAATAGCATCAGTTTAACAGTTTAGTACACTTCTCATTCATAATTTCATCTATTCTCATAATTAAATTCATCCTCCTAGCCATTATTCCCAATATTATTTGGGGTCGGCTACTAGTTCAACCGGCTTAACCTGAATTTCGGTTTTTCCACGGAGCGACTTGCATCGGACCTCTGCAACCCTAAGGGAGAACTGAAATTCGTAGATTGAACTAGTTGTCAGTATATTTGAGGGCACTGACTTCCCAATAACGATTGCCATAGATGTTTATGACAACCGGGACCGACGGCTTTACGTGCTCTACAAGGCACGGGCGTGAATCACCGCCAAACTTTCAAACTCCGGGCAGCTATTAGCAATTTCCTAAGAAAAATCCAAAAACACTTTTTGGCCCGACCCGGGATTGGAACCCGAGACCTCTTGATTAGCAGTCGCATACGCTAACCACTAGACCAACGAGGCAGTTAAATAATTAAATGAAATAAATAAAATATTTCGGACATATTAGACACAACGCCATCTAGTCCCAAACTAAGCAGAACTTGTATTATGGGTACTACACAACTGATATAAATACATAAACATACCTTTTTTAGTAAATACATACATATAATACATAGAAAACACCCAGACTCCGAAACAAATATTTGATGATCACATAACCATTTGATTCTACTAGGGAATTAGAAATCACAGCAGAGCAATCGCATACGCTACGCACTGAGGCAGTCAATTGTGCCAATTTATTCCTAAAAACTTTTCGTAAATCTATTCATAATTAAAGCACATTTGCTGTACATTATATTATTTTTATACCATCTTTTAGACGTCTACGCCAAGTTTGAATACTACGTGTTTGGTAACAAATAACCTTTGCTTTAGGAAGTATTCGACATACCATTATTAGAAAATATCCGGAATATTTAACCAATGTTTGTGAACTATTTTCCTTAATATTTGGCTTGCGTGTTACCTGAGGCGGACTAGACAATAAAGATTGCTCCTTACGGTGGTTCATTTTTGTATCACGGCCGAGGGGAATTTTATGGATGAATCGATGGAATGTGTAACAAAATTTGTTGGAAGTTATCATCTATAGATATTAGAGCTGTTTTGTGTATAAATTATAATCAGATATAATGTATTAGATGTAGAATTAACTGTGTAGATAATTCCTGAGTGTAACAAGGGACAATCATGTTATTCTTTTATGAACTATTCTTGTTAGTTCCACGCTTGTTGACTTTATTAAATGACATACCGTCCTTCCTTGTCGTAGTAATTTTGAATTCTTGTAATTTTTTTCGGAGACAAGAAGTACACCAGTCTTGGATTTGTATTAATTTGGTACTAGTGGTCGAAATGCGACCTTATTCCTTTTTAATCTTTTTTTTTCATTTTAAATTTCCACTCGCATAATTTTCGTAAAAGGAGTACAATGATTTTGCTTTATATATTAAAATATAGATAATCAAAACTCAAACTAATATTATGTCTAGAATAATAATATAAGTCAAATACTTCAACATTCTGTAAACATCATTTTCAACTGTATAAATTGAATATCAATTTGACATTCATATAAGTTGAAATTCTAGATTTATTGTTTGCGATAACCATGTCTTTGAATTGATAAAACTCTCGAAATCATATCGTATAAATTACATAAATTGTATTCGATAATTTATATCTTGATTGTATTACCATAACTCAGATAAAAATTCACTTACATTGCATAGTATGGCAAATTTTAACATATTTCCAAGAATTATTTTTCAATGCAAATATGATTGTATGCATAAAACTAAAAGAGACAGGCTTTGGAAATATGTTGCATAATTATGCAAACGCGATGATAGGTTACTTCCCCGCTATGTAACCTATTTCACTTGGATAAATTTTATTACGCTGATAATATGTGGTTCGGAATAGTTTTATGAGTTTTTAGTGCAAAGAAGAATTCATATTGCGATTAGCTGTTCATACATTTTGTATGAATAAGATAGCTTGTGTAGTAAAATTGGCCTTACGGTTTGATGTTTATCTTTTGGATTTATTTTTCTTACTTGAGTATTTTAAGTTTTGCACGATAACTTTATGAGATTACAATTTACAAGCATTTAAACTTTATAATGCAATGATTTAAGTTGCCTGTGGTAATATGAAAATGTTTCCATACATTTACTAAAAATAATTTTAGAAAGCTTTTCATTTCAAAATTTAATAGTGAATGCTAGAATTTACTAAATAATTCATTATCATATGACTGAGACAGAATTATTTGGTTTAAAAATAATAAAAAGTGATTTCAAGAGCTTTCACGAGAGAAACGGAATTCGGTTCGACGTTTTCACTGTTAAATTGAATTTATTAAGTATGTATTAGGAGATTGCCTACATCTCTATAACGAAGTCTAACAAATTTAAGAAAAAAGATACAGCAAAAGAGTTTTTTTTTATGTAGGCAACACTTTAACCATTATTTTTTATATAACAACTTTTTAGAGCAATGTATGGTATCTTAAATATTTCAATAAGGTTTTGCGATAAAGCCTTTGAGTTTCTTTTAGCTCTGTTTTATAGACTAAATGTTTTATACAACCTTTAATATTTAAAACTTAAAGCAGTTAATAACTTTTTAAGAGTAAACATGATATAGTTTTTGAAATTGAGAACCTTTTAGATTAAAAGTACATCGAGGGCACCAGCCCCTGGGAGTTAAAAATAATATCGATAACCAAATTTTAAATAACACTTCGAAATGCTTTTTACTCTGTGTTACAAAAGTTAAAAAGATATTGTTCAAAGCAACCTAAACAGGTTAATATGAGGTTGGTTTGTATTATTTGTTGGTATATTTAGAATGGCAACATTGTACTTTTTTTATTACTATTAAGCAATCAGCCTTCCGAACTAAACCACATTTGTTGTCGACTGCCGAGTCAGAATATTATTCTTTCCATTGAGAATAATATGGGTTTTTTGTTCCCATTTCATCTCATCCACATTTTTTTATCATTAAATTCATTACGACGAAGACTGACGAAGATGACTTTATAATTGAAGACTTTAACTACTTGACATTGGCAGAAATAGCTGATATTCGGCTGGTTGCCATTTCACCAAAAGAAGAAGAAGAGAATAATTTGGTCTAAATCATTTTGTCCATTATCGGTATTGTTCTTCTTTTGAGACCCTTCACTGTTTCAGGCAGTGTCAGTTGTATGTATTGGTAGTTTTGCAGTTGGGTCTTGCATTTTTTGGTTTTTATTTGTATTTCTCCCTTGACCATACTAATATGAAGGTATTGATGAAACTCTGAATTTCGTATGAACCAGTGCATGCATGAACATTGCATGTGGAACATTATTTTGTCCATATATCCAATGAATGTTAATATATCCAATGAAAAAAAACTTGCAAAAAGATTATAAATTTAAACCTGAACCTATTTCATCATTCGTAATAGGTATAATTATAAATAACGAGCGCGTAATTAGTTCATTTTAATTCGGTTTTACTGGACCCTTGACGCAAATTTTTGAGCGTGTTTTTATCCTCCTCAACCACTAACCGACATTTTTGGTTCATTTTAAAAACACATTAAAACGTAATTGTATTATAGAGGAACGGGTGTAGATTCAAATAAAATATAATTCTTAATATAATTCCAATAATTAAAACAAACCATAAATAAAATAAAAAATAGTAGGCTACACCAGCTACGGTTTGTTATATAATAGTAGACATATGATGTATTGGTATATCATTTAAAAATTACTCATATATAACTTTTAGAGTTTCGCTTCTTTTGCGAGCGGTATAACCCGTTCGAAATGTCGGAAGAAGAAGGTATCGTATTTTTTAAATTTTATCGCGAATAAGTCTCGTTAAAAAAAGATGTGTATTCGTATATAGACCAAATAATTGTTTTCAATACACAAAAGCTTATTCTAGTTGGAAAGTGGATACACGAGTCGTTGTTTAATTATCAGAATAAATAACCACTACACAAGAAAGACTTAATGATTAATTACCTAACATGCTTTCCATATTTATATACAAAAAATAGTAAAGAGAAAAATGGTCATTGATGAGAAATATTCTCTAATACGACAGTTTTATAATTTTTTTAGAAATATTTACATAAATACTTTGTACAAGAACGACATAGTAGATCTTTTTTGTTAAAAGTTGATGTTCTACTACCTTATACAAAATTAAGCAAAAATAACTTGATTTTTTTTGTAATTTTTCATCGCAAAAAGCAAGTAACTTTATTTTCCATTTTTTTCTTATCTTTTATTTATACTTATATTTAACAAGGTTCCTTTTCTAATGTTAAGTTGATTTCAGATTCCTTTGTTTCTAGTCGAATATTGTACTCCCACCTAAATTATATACCAATTTCCAAAAGAATATCTAATATATTATTTTGGTTGTTCACGATTCCTGAAGGAAAATATTCTCTCGAAACAATTACTTGATCCGATAAGGAAGTCTTTTACGATATGTAACTATTATACATCTAACATATTGAATCAATTTACAATTTTGTGCGTGACAAAACTGAACATCAGAAGGTTCTCGAACCTTTTATTCAAACTCTTATTCATGCATTCGAATGCCTTGTCACGCGTGTCATAATAAAGTACAGCCTATTCAAGATCTTTTAAGTATTTCACAGTATCTTCGATATTTGATATATCTAAAATTCATAACGATTTTCTGTGAGCATCATAAATAAAGTTGAACTAGGCTGACTTATACAGTATTATGTATATAGTTCAGTATTTGTTCACTATAATTGGTTTTGTAGTATATAATTTTAGTTTTGATTATACTAAATTGGCAATCTTGACGGACTTTGACGGATGATCGAAAGATAAGTTTTCATTTTAAACCTAAATAAAAAATAATTAATTTAAAATCTAAATGATGTCAATAATAGATTTAATTTACAGCACATTTTCCTCAAAATGTAAATTGAAATATTAAATTTGGTCCATTAGCATCTACAATCGACTTAATCTTATTTGATGTGACACAGTCGAGTTGGACGGTCGAGACCACCCAATAACGTTGATATGTGCTATTTGAGTACACACGACCCAATTTGATTGTGAATTTAGTCAAATTGTGTGTGAAACTATGCGGTGTGATAGTCGTTTAAGGCACTACTATCTGTGAATGTATGTTTAAGTTGTTTGGTCTGAATTGCTATGCTCCTTTTTGCTGAATATCTTTCCCATATTTTAAGCTATTGTATAGCTTTTATCACGGGCTTTGAGCGCGGCGACCGAATCAAGAAATTCCATAACGAAAAAACCTAACACCCTAAACTAGGATAGAGAATATGATTGTAATTGCAGTGCGACAAGGATGTGGCGGCTCCGTGCTCTACAGGCAAATTAGCGCATGCGTGATGCCGCCTCCGGCCGTTTTCCGTTGCGTTCTAGATTCTTCTTCCGTGCTTTTCTATAATCCTATCGTAAAAAACCAATTACAAAGTATATAATTGGTATGTAAAAAGACAGTGTATATTGTTTTGTAAACTTGAATTAGTATCAAAGAAAAAAATACTGCAGAAATAAAAAAATAATTTATTATTGCATATGTTGATAAAAAATGCTTTGCTTACCGCGGCAGTCCCCGAGTGCTACAGGTTTTTTTTTTATTAATATTCAAGCCTACCAACCTGACTCTACTCTAATTCAGGAGTAGAGGTGACCATGCTCATTGTGAGGGTATTCAATGTAACTTGGTGACCCATATCATGGCAGCCTGGTTAAACAATTCTGCATCATTCTGGAGAATGATGCAGAATAATTGGGCCTCTGGTCTCACACTCACCAACGAAATACGACAGCAAGAGTGCTGTCATTATTAGGATGGTCTTCTGTGTGAGGGTAGTACAGCCCCGTTGAGCCGGCCCGTTTGTGCTGAAATCATCATCATCACCAATCGTTGCTCTACTACCTTTTTAAGCTGAGTGCAGTAGCCCTTGTGATGTGTGAACGAAGAGGACCTCTGTTTATGTATGTACAAGACTATAAAACTAGATAAGATGATCAGTACAAGAAAGTAAGAAAATATCCTCATTCAAGTTGTACAGGGGGCTCAAATAAATAATCAATTTACAAAAATAAGTCCCTAAGAACAGACACGACAATCGTGTACGGTACCTTTTACAAGTCTTAGGAACTTTATTATTTCACCAATTTTAGTAAAGTAAGTTTATTATTTAAAGCTCGTCTATGAAGAGCCTCATTGGTTTAGCTTTTAGTGTATGAGACTATCAATCGAAAGTTTCCTGGGTTGGGTTCAAAGACTTGTTGGGTTTTTCTTACAGTTTTCTTTAACGACAGCCCTGAGTTTAGAATTTGATACCCGTGCTTCGGAGAGCACCTTAAGCCATCAGTTCCGATTATAATGAACAGCGGAGGTCCATTATAATTAGGATTTGCAAAAGTTCAATCGCTCCAATACTAGTAGCCGTTCCCAAAAATTCTTGGAATTATAGAGACTAGGATGATGATGTTCATTATTTATGTTAATCACATTAATAAAGAAAATCAGTGTCAACATTTTCGAGGTATATCAAATCATAAAATTAGGTTTCCATTGAGAGTAATTTGATATCAATTATATGATTGATCATTTGATATCCAACTTCAGTACGGTGCTCATTACAGAAATAAAATAAAATAGAACACATCCGCCTTCCTTTTATATATTTTCGTCCTTTCATATGAAACTCTTTCAATATATTGGGGGAAAAGTGGAGCATGACGGAAGATGTTACTTATCGTCACAAAAAGAAGGAAAGATAAATATTTGTTTGTCTCACAAATGAGCACACTTAAATTTTTACGAGAAAGAAATAAAAAAAGTATTCAAAGAAATTTTGACAAAAAATATCATCTCAAAATTGAGTAACATAATTCAGACCTGTCATATAACTCATGTTCATCGGACCGAAGAAGTTTGACTTATGTATTTATTAAAATATGCTCCATATGTATATTTTTCCAAATTAAACGTCTGCCCAGGTAACTATACATTGCCTGATGGAAATGCTATCTGCGAGTGCAAGCAATATAGCGACTAACACTACGGTGGCTTAGTAAGATGCTTTGTCACGCCTTGAGCTGGTTGGCAGTAAATTCCGTTAATTTTAATTCAGAATAAAAATTACAGATTAAGTCGGAAATATTATTTTGGGGCCACCATCCTCACTGTGAGTGCATACAATGCAGCATGGTGACCCTCGCCATGGTCGCTTAGTAAGATAGATAGATGCAGAATGAAAGATAAAGAGAACGAATGCTGTCATTTTAGTTTGGTCTTCTAAGACTGAGACTGCCCCGATCTAGCCGGCCCATTCGCGCTGAAATCAGCGAGGCTAAAGTTAACACTTAAGTACCTCAAGAAAGTCTAATTCATGACGTTACAGTTATGTGTTTTCTTATACGTAAAAAAGTAGCTGAACCCTACAACAATTGACGTGGAATAACAAAAGACAGTCTAGACTAGATAAGTGGGAACATGACTCAAATAGCATCGAGCCGTCTCGACTAATCTAAATGTCTCAAAGACATTTTCCCGAGACTCGATACAATGGTATAAAAATAAATTGATCAATCATACCGACTAACCCACTCCTTTTGTTTGGCTAAGATCTTATCTAAGATTTGTATTTTATGTAAATGACGAGAAACAAAGTGCTATTTAAATAAGACGAATGTATTTAAAAGAACAGTGTTGAATATAATTTTGAAATTGTTACTAATAATTTTGTAGGTTCTGAAAACTACGTTTTAAGAAATGTATTGCTAAATTTATAGTTAAATCTATCAGTAATGATAACTGATAGATTTAACTATGAAATTTCATTTCTTGAATAATTATCAAGATATACTTATTTTGAAATGTGTATATATAAGAATGCTTAAAATTAAATGGACAGACAAAGCAGCTAATGTACTTGAAATCATGCAAAAAAAAAAGGTAGAATTCATTCACTATAAAAAAGAGGAAATCAGCTTATTTCGGACATGTCTATAGATATAATAAATATAATATAATAAAATAATTATCGAAGGAAAAATTCAAGGGAGATGAGGTAGAGGCTGGAAACTTAAGAGACTGATTGAAGGTGGACAGCACAGAAACATTAAAACGCATGACCGAAGCAAGGGGCAGATACAGACATATGGTCGCCGACCTCCGTGATGGAGATGGTACCAAAAGAGGAAGAAAATATTATAGTCTTTTAACTAAAAAAAAATCTTGTTTTACTATATTTGTATTGCCGAGACATTGCTACTGGTCGTAGTCTATATATTTCTTTCCTTTATTAAGTCATCCCCAATTTTACGTACGTCAACTCCTACACATAAAACTCCTAATTTCTTACTCAGTAAGAAAGAAAAATTAATAGTTTTAAAAAACTAAACAAACAAGCTTTTAAACTAAAAAGTAGAAAATAATTTTAATGGAACAAGGCGTGGGGCGACGTTATTGAAATATTTTCAGTAAGCACCCCACGCTTTGTTACCTCAAAAATATTTTCTACTTTTTAGTTTAGAAGCGTGTTTATTTAGTTTTTAACACTAATATTTCTTTTCTAGACTAAAAAAGACAAATTTGTTTAACATTTCTTTTTCTTCAAATTAGTATTGTCATCGGTCCTCGATAAATCTAAAGTTTGAACGAAATGTGGCCGTTTAAAGTGAGTCAAAATCGCACCTAAGGGAGTCGGTTACAAAACAAACAAACATACAGGTGAAGCTAATATAAAGCATGTAAAATTGAAAATGAATTGTCACCGAACGTTATGTTTGAAAATTCTTACTTTCAACCCTAATATTTATGTTTGATTATACTGTTCATTTCCCCACATTTAACTGTCAAGTTATTGACGGTAAAGGGGTACCCCCCTATTACTTCAGTTGAGTAAAACATGCGCGTTCAATACACTCAGGTCACATAGATATCGGTATATATATACAATATATATGTACATGTATTCACATGCGTTACATATGACCCTGGTTAGACAGCACAATAACTTGTGGGAGACCGCGATCCGTCTTTAGCAATGGAGCTTTAATGCTATATATATTTATAACATGTATACGTTTGTAATATGTGATACAGTGTCTCTATCAGATATTGTGGTTAATTGCTTTACTAGATATATTGATTCTGCACACATATTTTATATGTTCCGGTATTCTTAAAAGAGAATATTTAAGCATTGTGTAACAAAATATAAAGGAAATATTTATTCTGCATGATGCATTGAAAGTTTATAATTATAACAAATACAACTTTCCAACCTCCACCTGTGATCATAGTCAGACATGATCACCTTTCCTGATCGATTAATTCTGTTCTGGTGTTAAAAAGGCTTGCCTTATATGCAGCAGGCCTATGTGAAGCAGTGGACTGCGATGTGAAAATAGCTAGGACAGTAATGTTCTGAGTGAGAAAGGAAGATAGTTTCTCTTACATAAAGAAGTAGTTGAACCCTAAAACTAAATGAAATAGGATAAGTAACAAAAAAAAGTCTAGACTGTACTGACTTTTTCGGGTTCCGTTGTTTATGACTCGGAACCCTTATAGATTCGTCATGTCCGTCTGTCCGTCCGTCCGTCCATCCGTCCGTCCGTTCGTCCTTGACTTACCGTCCAAACGGTAAGTGTTAGGAAGATAAAACTTTGCAAGAATATGTGTTGTAAATACGTCGACAAAGTGCTACAATAAAATGATAAAAAATATTTTTATTTGGGGTACCTCCCCTACACGTAAAGTGGGGATGATATTTTTTTCTCGCGGCTACCCCATCGTGTGGGGTATCATTAGATAGGTCTTTTAAAAACAATACAGAGTTTATAATGATATACATTAATTACCATGCAAACTACCAACGAAAATTAGTTTGAACGAGATCTAGTAGCTAGTTTTTTTTTAATACGTCATAAATCATAAACCGCAATTTACCTTTCATTTAATCAATACACTATTATTAAAACATCGATCTGTTGTATTTGTTACTAACGATGACTGGTAGTTTTTAGTTAGTGACAACTTAAGACTCATTTGTAGTCAGCTTTAATTTGTAGTCAGCTTTTTAACTAAGACTGTTTAATATATAAAATGTAAAAAGGTGACTACAAATTAAGACAGGAAAATTAAAATTGTATGATATTTTGCAGCATTAAATTTTTAACTATAATAATGTAGAAAAAACTAGGTAATTCCCATGGCTCCACACGCGTCCTAGGGTTCTAAAAATTAGATGTTGGATAATTCTCAGACCTACCCGATATGAACACAAAATTTCATACAAATCGGTCCGCCCAAAGGTTTGATAACAAATAAAACGATACGAGCATTTTAAAGATAAGTAAGTTTATTTAGAGCTTATATTTCTTTAATATCTGAATTTAATTAGCTTTACTGTCATAATTTTGATTCCTTTCACCAGAAAACAGACTAAAGTGGATGATCAGATAACAGCAGATAAGATGAAAATTGTAAGGTATCACAGTTGATACACAACATCATCTAGTCCTAAACTAAGCAGAGCTTGTGCTATGGGTTTTACGCAATTGATAAAAATACGTAAACGTGTTTTCTTTTTTGTAAATATATTCATATTATACATAGAAAACGCCTAAACTCGGAAACAAATATTTGCAGATCGTACAAACATTTAGTCCGACCCGGTAATCAAACCCGAGACCACTTGATCAGCAGCCGCATACGCAAGTAATTTATTTACACAACCTTTATGCTACTAATAACTGATAAGCATCAATGGAATCGAATACCAGAATGAAAGTACAATCTTTCTAGATCTCCCTCTCACTGAAAAAACTAGGTTTATTTTTTGATATATTCGTTGTTGTTGTATTTTTTATAAATAATTTTCCGCACGTAGCCTTCTATCGTGAACTTATTAAAAATCGTGACGCACGAAACCGCCCTGTCGTCACGTGAGCCTGCAAAATCCATTACCAGCAAATGCGGTTTGGGTGGTACCAAGTAAGAGACGTAGCGGTTTGATGTTTTTTTTAATCATATAAAATACCATTGTCGTAGAACATTCGCACTTTACAAGTATTTATGAAAGGGATATAAATATAATTTAGGTTCAGAAAAATATTTTTGGGTAACACAAAGTATTGTCGGTGGAGACTGAAATTTCAACACATCACAGTAGGTGCAAAGCAGCGAGGTAACCGCATAAATCCCTTTGCATAATGTGAAAAAAATATATTTCTCGTGAAAATATAGATACATTTTTAACTGAACTTATAATTAAAGACAGGAGCTGGATGCGAGAAGCCCAAAATCGATCAAAGTGGTGTGCAATGGGAGAGGCCTATGTCCAGTAGTGGACTGAGATGGGCTGATGATGATAATGATCATGATGATAGTTAAAGACATTTTAATTAAATACACAAGACTGTTGTACGGTCTCAGGTTCGATTCCCGGGACCAAATGTTTTCGCATATATTTATTTCGGGGCGATGAGATATGTTTATGTATTTATATCAGTTGTTTAGTACCCATAACACAAGCTGTAGTTTGGTACTACATGGCGTTGTATGTAAGATGTCCGAAAAGTTAATAAAAAAAATTTTTGCCTAGAAATATAAAATTTAAAATAAATTATGAATTTATGGACTCAAACACGCTATCTCTTACGTTTAATACCATCTTATTACAACCTGAACACCGATTGAAACTAGTAACAAAATTCGCTCAGAGACCCAGACCATCTAAGTTAAAATACGAACAAAGTTAAACCTATGTAATAGTTTCACTAGCTTTTATCTTAGGCAAGTTTTCACAACGAAACGGCCATGTTTTTAGTTTGTTACAAGAATTTTATTACCTTGTTAGGGACTGTGGCTTTCCGTTACATTTTTAGGTTAAACCCTAATGTGGTACATTCTACGGAATCTTTTCAAGGGTCAAGAAAATATCATATGTTTTTATTTACTTTGTGTGTTTGTCACAGATAATAATGAACTTTGTTTTCACTATTAGATCAGTTTCATCAATCCTTACTAATATTATAAATGCAAAAGTCGGTTATTCTATCGCGCGTTCACGCCAAAACTATTGAACTATTGAACTGATTATTAAGACGCTGAGTGCAGCCAATGACCTTGAGCAATGGATACACCCCTTTTTGTTCGATAAAGCAGCGCCGCGTTTGAGACGCGGTTCGTTATCGGTACTTCCACAGTCTCCGAGAACTAATATTCGTCTTTGAATTTGCACTCTGCTTTTAACACAGGGCCTTAGAATATTTTAGATAAGGCAAAATAAAAATGCTATCGTAATGGTATGATAAAAAAAGTCATGTGGCATTCGGAGACTGCCGCGGTAAAGCTATTGCATAGCATTTTTTATCAACTTATGCAATTTAATTATTTATTTATTTTTTATTTATATAGTATTTTTTATTTAATATTAATCCAAGTTTACAAAACAATATACACTGTCTTTTGACCAACATACATTCTAACAATATTATTGCCAAACAATACAGTCATAGTATATAATATGAAACTATTCTGAACGCGACGATACCGTCAGAGCTCAGCGAGTATGTGATTTGTGTATGATGCAAAACTACATTCTGCGGTCCATCTCCTTCAGAGCTATTTTCCAATAGTCTTCTTTTGCTGTAAATAAATAGTCTATGAATTGTTAGTTAGATTTGAGTGACATTTCAAGACGTGCAGTATTTTACACTGTTCTTACCTTGGAACGCTTTGTGAGAATTCCACATTTTGCAACCTGTGATTAAATAATAGTATTTATTTAATTTAATATCTTTATTACTTAATTATTATGATGATAATATTATGCGGTTCGATACACTATCAAAAATGACTATGCATAAAATAAGGCCATCATTTATGATACATTGTGTAACTAAAATGGCAGAGTCTACGACTTTTGTAAGTCTATGTACGTTACGTTCTTCAAGACTAAAGCTGGAAACACATTATCGGACGCGGCTGACGGACGCGGCTAACAGCCGCCACTGTAAATTGTACATTATTTTATTAAAACACTAGTAGAGTGCCTTGGTAATATATTTTTATTCAATGTATTAAAATATTGACTCAGTAATATAAATATTTATGATAATTAATTGATTTTAGTGGAAAAATAAGTGTGCACAGTCGGACATTCGGACGCTCAAGGTCAGTCTGTCCACGACTTACGTCCGATAGTTTGCACAGCTGAGTGTATGTTCATACTCTAGATCACGGCTATCAGCCGCGTCCATTAGCCGCTTCCGATAATGTGTCTCTAGACTAAGCTTGTTCCACTACACAGTTGACAGTTTTTAGGGTTATGAAACTACATTACGTCTTTGTAAGGATATCTAGTTAAATAATCTTACATGTCAATCAAATTATAAGTTTATTAATAAAATAAATTATTCTTACCTTATAGCCTCCATCATAATATGATTTTGTTTTGTTTTTTTAGATTTATCAGCTAAATATAGCGCGCGAGTCGAGCGACATAGGTCCGTTTAGCAGGGCGCCTCAGCGCTCACTGTCGTTCTCCATAGGAGTGACAGAGAAAAAGCGCTTGAAATAGAAGGGCGTAAGTGCCAAACCACAAAATTCGTTATTTTTTGTAAATGTTGCAATTTTTTTAAAAATTAAAGTTAACCATTTCCTTCAGTTACATATGATACACAATTTTACTTAATTTCATTTGCATTACTTAAAGCACAACTGTGTAAAGTCAAAATTTAACTATTTTCAGAGGCTACTTTGATTATTTTTTTTATCGAGTGAAGTTTTTCAAATCGTGTTTTGGAAATAACCACTATGTGAGGAATATGTTCAATTATAAAGACATTGATTTTGGTAATGATATGAGCGATAGGTTTTTATACAAAACGATCTTTATTTACCTCTATTTTGGTTTTCAGCCCCTTAAATGAAATTTGGAACGCAGTTTACATACTAAAGACTGCACGTTTCGCCTAGTTTTTAGGGTTCCGTACCCAAATGGCAAAAAACGGAACCCTTATAGATTCGTAATGTCTGTCTGTCTGTCCGTCCGTATGTCACAGCCACTTTTTGCCGAAACTATATAAAATATACTTCTGAAACTTGGTAAGTAGATGTGATCTGTGAACCGCATTAAGATTTTCACATAAAAATAGAAAAAACAACAATACATTTTGGGGGAAACTGGAAATATACATACTTAGAACTGAAACTCAAAAAAAAATTTTTCATCAAACCCATACGTGTACCGTACCATCTATAGTTAGGATAGGTGTTCAAAAAAGTTTATAATATCATTTTTTCTAAACTGAATAGTTTGCGCGAGCGACACTCCCAAAGTGGAAAAATGTGTGTGACACACACACATTTTTCCACTTTGGGAGTGTAACTTCCTGTAACTTCTAAAATAAGAGAGTGATAAAAGTAAAAAAAAATATGTTGTACATTACCATGCAAACTACCAACGAAAATTGGTTTGTACGCGATCTAGTAACTAGTTTTTTTTAATACGTCATAAATCGTAAACTACAATTCACCATTCATTCAATTAATACACTATTATAAAAACATCGATCAATGACATCGACAACGAACTACAAGAACTTTTATATGATGTTACTTGCTAATACGGAACCCTTCATGGGCGAGTCCCACTCGCACTTGGCCGCTTTTTTAAGTGGCCACCACGCCGTTTTCTACTTCGCCAAGTGTCGTGAGTTCAAATCCTACGTGTGATAACATTTTGTGTGATCCAGAATTTTTGGTTCTGAGTATGGGTCTTCTATGTGTCCATTTCATGTATGTTTGAAAAGTCCCCCGCGAAACAGGTTGTATGTTACTAACGCGGGAGTGGTCTATTAAAAAAAAAGTGACAAGTGCCTGAGAAAGGCGGCTCCACCCGTGAGCGAAATCTAGTTCCCAATTAATTAGAAGATAGCATGCTGACATGTAACATTATTCAAAAGATATGCATATATGTATGTCTAGAGCGCGAGAGGTGATTGGAAACAATCACCGAGGGTAAACAACGACGGCGCGGTCAGACCTAGATGGGTGACCGTATGTGGCATGATATGTTATGAGCGTTTCCGTGATTTAGAGGTCACGTTAAGTAGCAGTCGTGAAGCTTAGTTGGAGGCCTTGGGGCGGCTTAAAAGCATCCAACGGCAAGAAAATGTAGCCACAACGTGTATTGCCAGTACCCAACCCGCACTCGGCCAGCATGGGGACGTATGGCCTTAACCCTGTCCTGAGACGAGACCCGAACTCAGCAGTGGGACATTTTTGGGTTGTTGATGTATGTCTATATCCAAGACTTATAAAACCGAAATCGACAAACAATGAAACTGAGCTTAAGTTTTTCTTTGTCGTAGTAGATTTGTGTGTTTTCGATCAAAAATATAAAATAATCAGACATCTAGTTTTGACACGAGAACATTTGAATTCAATTTCATTCACAATGCGTTTTAATCAGAGTATGATATTTGGCGCTGACAGATGACTTGAGATGAACGCCACTCACAGACAATACTGAGATGGTTTACCATTTTTTTTCTTATATATATCTTGAGAGTTGAAATCATTATGTAAACTGATAAACTAAACTTTTTGTTCAAATTAGTACTTATTATTACCACTCTATTAGAATTCGTTTGGCAATTTATTCCTTAGTGTGGCGACTGCTACATACAAAGCCATCTACCGAAGAAACACTGAACCACGAAGAAAACACGGATTGAACTATACAGAGTTACTACTAATCCTGAATCGCGATAGAAAAATTCGGGCGCCAATTAGCATATATACAAAATCCCAACATAAGCTGTTGGCACCCACTAGGCATGATCACCTCGCCTGGTCAGAGGATCTTCCCTTTGTGATGGAGGAACACGAGAACCGTTCCTCCACATCAGTACTTAAAACTAAATATTGCTTAAAATTTTAATTTAAAATAATAATTAATATATTAATTTATTTAATGATCTCTCTGCCTCTGGTGGAAGTTATGAGTAGAAGCCAAGAGTAGTGGCATTGGGCCTCCGGTCTTCACTCACTCACTCACCAACTGTCTTCTGTGTGAGGGTAGTATCACCCCGGACGGGTGCTCATTATCTTATATATAAAATTCTCGTGTCACAATGTTCGTTCCCATACTCCTTCGAAACGGCTGGACCGGTTTAGTATGAAATTTTGTATGCATTTTGGGTAGGTCTGAGAATCGGCTAACATCTATTTTTGATACCCCTCTGACACGAGCGGAGCCGCGGGCATCAGCTAGTCTCATATATAAAATTCTCGTGTCACAATGTTCGTTCCCATACTCCTCCGAGACGGTTTGACCGATCTTTATGAAACTTTATATGCATATTCAGTAGGTCTGAGAATCGGCCAACCTCTATTTTTATACTCCTAGGGTGCGAGCGGAGCCACGGGCACCAGCTAGTTATGTTATAAATTTCATTTCTTTTTCAATATTATTCAATTGAAATTGTTTCTAAATTAGTAAAAGCTACTTAAAATTCAATTAAAGTAAGTAAACTGAAGTATAAGATTTATCAAACCTTATGATATTCCTTCTACAAAAGACGAGCCCGTTTATATTAGCTCAAAAAAATAAATTAAAATGTCTCACCTAAAGAAAAGGTTTCCAAATTAAATTCCCTCACCTATGAAATGAAACCGCGCAATATATATCAGACTGCCAGTATGGCAAGGGACTTCCTATTAACCTGTGACGAACGCGAAATTAACTCCGTAATTGACTATTTTGACAAACTGTAATAAAAGGTTATTTCAGTTCAAAGCGACAGCTTAAATGACTTATTCGTTTTATGTCGATTGTTGAAAGCAATTAATGTTTTTAAGGTAACTTACCTACCCATTTGAATAAAATACTGAGAGAACATTGTTTCGTCGGCCTAAATATTTCATGTTAATTTGCATAGATAATGGAGAATGGAAAGAAATTTGGGTCCGTCAGATGCTTAATTAGTCTGCAGTGTGTTCAATTTACATTAAGGAAGTGAGAGAGTTATCTAAATAAAAGAAAATATTATTTTTACAAATGGATTTTTAATTCCACATTGAATTTTTTTCCGGCTATTCAATCAATGGTAGAGAGTTATAAATGTACCATAATGCAGATGTATTCATATTGCAAATAAATTATTTACTTACTACTTAAATCGCTATTATTATTTATGTTGACGTTTTTGCTCGGCTATCAATTATAGTTCTTTGAATTTAATCTCATACTGATAGCGATAAAATGTTATATTTTTTGAGCTAAAGGCTCAGTAACCTTTGACATACCTACCCTTTTCACTTGAGCGGGTTTGCGTGTGAAGCGTGTACCTCGAAACCAATACGCTCCATATTTAAAAGCACTTTCATCAATACAAGACTGCAAACGCGTTACGTTTCTGAAGCCCATCATAGGCAGAACCCAGGCCTAAAAAGAGAGAGGAATCATCATCAACAACCCAAATTGTCCCAGTGCTGGGATCGAGTCTCCTCTGAGGAAAGGGTTAAGGCCATACGTCCCCACGCTGGCCGATGGCAGGGAAGAAATACGGGGAAAGAATACAAGATAGATGGATATAGATGGACATTTCTGAATATAACACAAACCAATAATAAGAATTACAGTAAAGCAGAGAAACCAAGGGTAGGTAGTAGAGCTACGCTGATTTCAGCACGAATGAGCCGGCTCGACCAGGATAGCATTACCCTCATACAAAAGACCACCATAATAATGACAGCATTTTTGCTGTAGTATTTCGTTGGTGTGAGACCGGATGCCCAATTATTCTGCATCATTCTCCGGCCTCTGGAGGCGGGGATAATAATGCATAAATAACTGACCAGGCCGCCATGGTATGCTGCATTGCCTGCTCTCACAATGAGAATGGTGACCCCTACTATTCCTGGATTCTAATTATTCTTTCCATCAGGCAGAGTAGAATCACTTTAGTAGGCTTAAATATATATAAAAAAAACTTCCTTATCAAATCTCTTCATCTTGTTTTGTTGGTTATATGTCAACCAACGCTACAACATAATATGATTACAAAACACGTTTGATGTACAAAGTGACATCATAAGCTCTATACTCGGTTTACTTAAATCACGAAACGACATCAATTTTGTGAAGTCACTGTATCATCAACATTCAAACTTTTTGTATCTGTATTAAGCTTTTAGGGTGAAGTGTTCGAAAAAACTTTTGTCCTTGGGTAGCATATTTTTCTGGTCACGACATATGCGAGTATTACGTCATAGGGAGAAGTTTCCGAAAGATACTTGAACTAAAAGTTATATAGTAGGAAAAACTGAGGTTGTTCTGAAAGATTTGCGGATTGGCTTTCGAAGTGTTTGAGGTTATAACTGTTCTTATAGTTTTTGTGTTGACAACATTTCATCTCAAATACGTTTAGTTTTGCGAAGAAAATTTGTATGATTTTTTGAAGTTTTATATTTTATCAGGAGGGTAAATCTAGTGTTAAATAAAAGTGAAGGCATTTTCTATAGGGTCATATCGTCTAACAAACAAACTATAACAAATATTACTTTTGAAAAAAAAGATGTGGCGGAAAAATAATGTTAGGGATAGTTTTGACGCGACCAAGATGACATAGCGCCGAAAATTTTATGGGCCTTACAAGTTCCGTTCAAAAAAGTATAAGAGTATGACGTAAAAAAAAAATACAA
Organism: Phragmatobia fuliginosa; assembly: GCA_932526445.1. Classification (NCBI taxonomy): domain Eukaryota; kingdom Metazoa; phylum Arthropoda; class Insecta; order Lepidoptera; family Erebidae; genus Phragmatobia; species Phragmatobia fuliginosa. The sequence goes on along the minus strand of OW052058.1, from coordinate 3,098,019 downwards.
GGTACGCCTGATACTCCACATGACGTAAACTCATGCAAAACGGGACTGACACACTTTTTTCATTAAGTTTAGGGTAGAACTAAATAAAAATGACTGATGGTGATGCATTCTTCGTCCCAAACAGACTGGAATACGAACGTTAGGCCAATTACTTATTGCTTTTCACCAAATAAGCGAGGTATTGGAGCCTCTCTCTCCCTAATGATAAAGAGAGGGACTCAAAAGGCAGTAATATTTTTACGACTCCGAGGTTGAAGGCGTCGATGGACATTGGTAGTAGCTTACTATTTTAGGTTATCATTACTTACTTGTTAATGTCACTCTCACTTACTTTGATCGATAGCTTAAGCCACCGACTAGGGTTTTTTTCTCACACCAATAGCCATCGCTACAACCGTCTAGTTATTATTTAAATTCCTAATTATCGTGTTAGATTGGACTTGAATTAGGCTTGTTCAAACACTATAGTAATAGAAAAGTAAAAAAAAAAAGAATCAGCTCGAATACGTTTTCTCCTTAGGAAGTAAGGTTTTACTTAAGTAATGAATTCAATTATTTCACTCGTAGAAAGATAATTTTGCACGAAACCTGAACGTTGCCCACTGAACCGAACATTATATCAAGTTTTCTCACAAAATTGATGATATCCTGAGAGTTAGGGTCATCTACCAGTACGCTACATTGCCCCGGTCGTAAATTAATTTATTGAGACGGAAAACAGAGCGCTTTTGTTTTATTCACTAAAGAAGTTATTGAGAGTACGGTATGATGACCGTAGGTTTTAGGGACAAAAATACAGAACTTTTACTTTCGAAAAATCATGGACAGTTTTATTTAATATATTTTAATTTTTGGGACAGTCTTTAACTAAACCTATTCTAATTTAATGACATAGTAAGTAAAATTCGAAAAATGAAACTATTGTTCGCAAATATTCTCGAATATCGAAAATAATTTAAAAAATATGAGGCGTTAAAGTAGAAACGAACCAGCGAACTTTTTCAAAGAGACCCGATTGATGGGATACTGTTTTGTAGGGGTTTTTGAATATTTAATTTAGATTTATCTTATCAACAGTAACTAATATAATGTGCTAAAAATATACTCATATACTTTAGCCACTATTTAAGGGAAAGTCATAGACTGTCAAACAAAAAAATATAAATGTCTCGAACGAGATTCAAAGGGATTTCGATTCGGGCTAAGTTACGTATCAACCAAATACTATAGCATTACTGGTTTACCCTCTCTATTTTATGTTTAGTGAATAGTAATAATAAAAACTGTTGTTTTGGACCACTGCCAACCAGAACTGGGTATGTGGTAATAAAATATTAAGTTATAAATATATATTTATACCATTATATAAAAATGTTTATAGCATTTGTACTCATGGTGAATAAAAAGTATGGAGATTGGTAACCGTTGCTTTTATTATAGGTTTGTTATGCAGAAGGTCGGATATGTGCTTTTCAATATAAATGGTAAACGTATTAAATGATTACGGTTACAAGTATACGTAAATTACTTTTTTCTGATAGCGAAGGGGTGAACTTGCTTGTAATGTGTAGGGCATTGCAGCAATAAGGCTCCAAAGTAATTAAAATACTAGGTTTAAAGAACATTTTTGAATTTGGGTGCTTTCTTTGTGTATTATGTGGGTACAGAATGGACCAAAAGTTCGTTTAAATTTGAATCGGTAGCTGCGACGAGCAGCGATGGCGGGGTGGATCAGAGGAGCTACGAAGCGCAAAAGCGGCCAATGGGAATTCAGTACCATGGCGTCGTACTATGTACGCGAGTACTACCGCAACAACGATTCTTTTACTCTAGCTCAACGAAAATTTTGCGATTATTACGACAGAAACTATATGTGTGTTCTAGTTCACTTACTATAAAATAAAATTTTCAGACGCGTCCGTCTGTCTGTCTGTTCGCGATAAGCTCAAAAACCTCTGCACCGATTTAAATTAAGTTTTGTACCCTAAAAATAGTGTAAACCCCGCGAAAGAACATAGGCTATTTTTTACCTCAATGACCGGCATAGACGCAGGCGGAGCCGCGGGCGAAATCTAGTTGCTAATATAATAAATATAAGTTTGTTTTCTTGAACACGCTTATCTCGAAAACTACTTGTCCGGTTTGAAAAGTTATTTCATTGTTAAATAGCCCAATTATCGGTGAATTTGAAACCACAACAACTTTATAAGATTAAGAGCTGTTTTAGAAACTTTGACATGTAAAATGTTACAAATTTACCAATAGAATAATTTTGAGGAATAAACTAACAGATTATTTCTGCTGAGCTGTGATTTCTGCGTATTACGTCTAGACACTACTTTTTATATTCTATTAGAGCAGCGAACAATAATACTAGGTTATCTAGTCCATGAGAAACACTATATATTGCTAAGTTCTAGGCTTCTCCGGGGAGTCAAATAGTTTTGAATAATGTGGTTGGACAAACACTTTGTGGTATTTACAAACTATTGTTTTGAATCTGAATTGATGTGTTTCTAGCGTCCGTTTGTCCGTCCGTCCTAATGCATGAAGACAAAAAATATGACGAACATTTTACATTCTATCTTTGTATATATAATTCTTCTGTGAGTGTGTATGTCACTGAACTTCCCTCAAACGACTGGACCGATTTTGATGAAATTTTTTGTATGTGTTCAAGAGGATCTGGGAATGGTTTAGATTCGCAATTGGACCCGGTAGGTGGCGCTGCGATCAAGTTCTGGAATTTTAAAGTTGGGCGGTACGAAGTTCGCTGGGTCAACTAGTATACTATATAACGCTTATGAAGTCTAGAAACACCAATTAGAAAAGAATTACGTTATTACCGCTTTCAGAGGATCCCAAAAGAAACTAAGTAAATTTATATATGTATAGTTGAATTTGATTATGAATTATTTTTTTCATAAAACTAATAACTATAACTAAATATTTACAGGTGATTCCGTCTTGAAGTGTGAAATACGAATTTATCTGAATATAAAAATAGTTCGACACATGCGTTTGAAGCACAACGTCGTCATCACTTTGCACTTTTAGATAACATGCACTTAAGAACTACGAATTCCATGTGAAATATTAAGGGCTACACGTCATGGTCTTCAAGTGCCTTGTGACGCGATTAGGGATGCGTAACAAAAGTATATACAGATCGATAAACAACACACACACAAATAAAATCCACAAGGTTAAGTTTTGTTTACCAAAGTTAACGACGATCACAAAAACATTAACTTCTCTGTTCAAGTTAAAGTATTGCCAATTTCAACCTTATTGAGCGGTTAACTTTAAACATGGGAAATAATCGTTTGTTTCACACTACACAAACGGTCTAAAGAACGTTTGGCCTAGTCCCTACTTCCTTACTAATATTTTAAATGTGAAACTAACTTTGTTTGTTTGTTTGTCTGTCTGCTTGTTACGTTTTTACGTCCTAAAAGCTGAACCGATTCTGATGAATTTTGGTATAGAAATAGAAGGAAGGAAAGCTAGTCGTTTATAAGTAATTCTGTCTGTTAAGGCGGAAACATACTATCGTGTCGTGGCGTGTCGTGACGGTGAGTGTGTTGTGTCGTGGCGCGTTGTGACGTCATTTCGTTTAGTTCTGACTGAATTTTTGCAGCGTTTAAACGTACTTAATGTTTTCATCTAATTCGGATAGTGATTATATTATTATGATTGATTGATTGATTGATTGATTAATATGACACAACGCGTTGCGCCACGACACAAAATGCAAATGTGTCTCTAACCATATTAAATGTATGAAACTGATACGATTCTGACGCGTCACGACACGCCACGACATGATAGTATGTTACCGCCTTTACGCTTTCACAGCTAAATCGCTGTACCGATTTCGATGAAATTTCGCATGGAGATACTTTGATTCTGAAGAAAAGATATAGTACTCTGTACCACGGTAATCGATATACACGCAGGAGGAGCCGCGGGCATATACAACTACTTCCATATAAAAACTCGTCTACGAGTACTAATCAATTGTTTTTAACCGACTTCATAAAAAAGGAGGAGGTTCTCAATTCGTCTGAATCTTTTTTTTCATGTAATTTCGTTATTTATTAACCGATTTTAAAACTTCTTTTTGCATTAGAATGGGCGTAGCTTATAGGTGGTCCCATCGTCACCATATCGAAGATCTGATAATGGGATCCCAAGGAAATCGAGGGAACTCCTCAAATATCATAGGCACAATTGTCGCGATTTGAGTACTCGGAATAGTTTTTCATTGAAGTCGGTTCCTTTTTGTTATTAAAATTATATTATATCAATTTTATTCCGATTAATTTGTCAATTTTTGAAATCTTTCAATCTTTGTTTATATAATCAAATCAAATATACATCTTTATATAATATATTTACAAAGTAACAACTTAGTTTAACTTAATTATTAGACTACTCAATAAAGCCTTTTGAAAGTTTCATAAAACTTATTTCGTTAATTTAATAAACGAACTTGTAGGCCTAATTTCTTTTGTAAGTTTAGAACATTACCTTTCTTTAGTTTTCTCACTAAGAAATTATATTTCAGTTCTTGCGTTTCGTAATCAAATTAGTATATTTTAATTTTTATTATTCTTACTTACTACTTAAATAATTTAAGACTTTTATATAAAGTACTTATTTATACAGCTGTTGAAGTAAATTTTCTCTGAATCTTATTTGGCCAACAATAACAATTTTTGGTATCAATAAACTTCAATCTTTCTTATTTAAAACAATAAAAAAGAAAAACTGTAAAAAAGAAAAAAAATCTTAACTAACTCAAAGTTGGGTTTCAGTAAAGCAGGGTTGTTATTCCGATCGAATCGGCCTATGTTTACCGAAGTTAGTTGTTTTTTTTCAAACTTATCAATGTGACTTTACCATTGGAAAATATGACTCTGGGTGTTCTTTGTGTCCGTTTCACGTATGTTTGTTAAGTCCAGGTTGATTCCAAAAACAAGAGTTGTTTTTGAAAAAAAATCTCAGTCTTTCAGTTAAAGTTCTAAATCAAAAAAATACATTATATACTGCTAATATTTCATAGCATAGCATTTAATCCGTAAAAAATTGAGTTATCACAATTAAAGTCAAAAACGTCAAGCCTTTAAAAATATGTAAAATTTATTTTAATGATAAAAATTGATTACACGAAAGTCCGGATAATCGCGGACTTAGTGCCAGTCAGTCTTTTATCAGTGTACTATGGGTTTTGAAGAGATTAAAAGGACAAGTGGATTATAAGCACAATATCGTGAAAATTTATGTAACTACTTATTTTTGGATATACATCATACGTTTAAATTTATAATAAGGCTTTTTAAAAGATTTTGTTAATCTTGTTTAACCTATATTTAGTTTATTAACTCAACCTTGCTAGTCAAAAGAAAAGCTATTGAAACCAGGTAATGTATCTTTAAATATATAATTCTTCTGTGAGTGTGTATGTCACTGAACTTCTCTCAAACGACTGGACCGATTTTGATGAAATTTTTTGTGTGTGTTCAAGGGGCTCTGGGAATAGTTTAGATTCGCAATTGGACCCGGTAGGTGGCGCTGCGATCTAGTTCTGGAATTTTAAAGTTGGGCGGTACGAAGTTCGCTGGGTCAACTAGTTAAGTATAAAACTTTTTTTAAGTATATTCCTACCTAATCAGTTCTTTCCACATATAACACGAAATATAACTCCGGTCTCACACTCACCAACGAAAGACGAATGTCGTTTCGTTGGTTAGTGTGAGACCGGAGACCGAGAGAATTATTCAGAGTGTAGTCACCATGCTGCACTGTATGCACTCACAATCAGGATGGTGGCCCCTACTCCTGGATTCTACTCATACTTTCCATCAGGCAGAGTAAAGTTACTTTGGTAGGCCTTATTAAAAACATACATAAGTATTAAATAACTTCTTCAAGTGTTAAATAGGTATATAATAGTAAGAAATAGGTTGTGTGTTGTAAATACCTTTATCGTGAGTTTCTCTGTTACTCATAGGGTCTATGTTCATTCGCATGCATGCGTGACTGTAATTATGTGCGTGATATTCGCCACTTATAGTTCGCAGACCCTAGGCACTATAAATATAATTCTAAGTAACTCGATTGGTTAATTACACATTTACATTAAATGTTTAGTTTAAATTTTCTCTTCAATATTATAATTTCAGTACTTGGAGCCGATCATTTTATTTAACATTTTACACAAAAGTTTTAATTACATTATTTGAGATTTTAAAACATAGTTTTGTTATATTTAGATATTTTCGCGAAGCCTAGTTTATAAAGGCAAACTAATTTCTTGTGAGAAATTTATAATTAGCTACCCATTTTCAATAAAACAATTTTAATTGTTAAAATTTTGACTTGATTGAGTAGTTTTAAATGGATTGTCAAAAAAGTATGCTATAATTTAAAACAAAATTAATTAACATTTACTCTTCATTAGTAAAAGACCTGAGCAACTTGGTTTGAATAGGTCAAAAGGAATTATTCTCACAGTTTTTCCCTCACAAATATTTTATGACCAAAATTAACTAAGTTAGACCAGAAATTCCTTAAATTAATGAGACTGATACACTCTTAATCATCATCATCATCAACAGCCTTTGACAGTCCACTGCTGGACATAGGCCTCTCATTTGAAAGGAGGTTTTGGCCTACTATACCACGCTGACCAGACGGGTTGGTAAAGGGTTTGTTTCAAGTTTTCCTTCTCTTGGCAGTGATGTTAGCTGCTTATTTTGTTCCTTTAGTCGCCGCTTACTAATTTCGAAATTTGTTGAACTGTCAAAAAGATAATAAAGGAATGGACAGAGTATAATTACTATCAATATTACGATACTGCTAAAGTTATAACTACAAAACGCAATATCCTTAATTTAATTTCTATCACTTAATCCTTTATGGATTTACAACAGTTTTGGGTCAATTAAAGTAACGCACGTCCCACGCTAAAAGCCTGTTCACATTTCCATTAATTCCGTGACTAAAATGTGAGCCAATATTGATAGTTTTGTGAGTATCATAGTCACGTAGACATGTTTGATTAGGTATCTTTTAAAAATAAAGTGAATATTGTCAGCATATCATATTCATAAACTTTAAAATTATATTGCATAAAAAGCTTCGGTTGAGATTGATTCTGAATTTGTACATGTTTTCGGTAAGTGTATACCTTTTTACACGCTTTATATTAGCTTCACCTGTATGTTTGTTTGTATGTTTGTTTGTATGTTTGTTTGTATGTTTGTAACCGACTCCTTTGGGCGCGATTTTGACCCACTTTCAACGGCCAGATTTCGTTCAAACTTTGTACATTTATCGAGGACCGATGACATTACACTAATTTGATAAAATTATATCAATTTGCTTAATAAGATTTTTGTTATTTTATATTAATTTCATCTATCCATGCGCGACGACAGCGCCACATGACAGGTGGCGATTATGATTGAACAATATTGTCACCGTTGTCAAGCAACAAGTAAATATTGTGAAGAAAATTAATGAAATCTTCTGTTATTTTACTATATTAGACAATTTTGGACGGTGGTAGTTAGTAAAACTATTGCCAATAACATTAAAATTGTTATTTTCCGTGTGAAATGAGTCTACTGGTGACTAAAACGGGGTTTCGTGCAATCACCCACGAAATCATTTCTCAACCGGAGACAGACGATGTCTAACAAATCAATTTAATTACAGCTAAACACAATTTATCATGTTAAGAGTGCTTTGTGCGACTGTGTTTATAATAAGAGAGGAAAATGAAAGCACATTGCAGCACTTATATACTTCATAAATAATATATTATATATCAATGTAAATAATGAAAACAGTTTTACGAAGATCAGCCAAGAACAACAATGGAGTAAACCAACTGCCCGTCAAATTTCCAAGGAAGTATATTCTAAAAGAAAGTACTTCCATGAAATGTTTCCCACAGTAAAGAAACAGAAGTGTGAACCATTTCAGTTTAATGTCTCTGATTTGAAGGTAGATTGTGCTTTAAAATGTGTCCTAGAAGCTGCTAAAAGTAATGCTGAAGATATCGAAACTTCTGTTAGCTACTTAGTTGTTAGTTTACCAAATTTTAGTCGAACAGGCTGATAAATTATTTTATTGCTAGCATTTATTAACACTTGCACATTCTCCTATCTTTACACTTACTTTTGCACGCGGTTTTGCACATTTATACTCACAACCACTATCCATGACTGAGAATACTAGTTCTTCAGATACTACTCAACAGTTACTATAGCGTTACGGAAGAAAACAACGCTTCATATGAGAAATTATACAGCTAAACAGTCAGAGGAAGCCAGAGCAGCTCGTTTGCAGCAAGTGCGTGATTCTATGGCCCAGATCTAAGCCTCAGAATCAGACCACGCCAGAGAAGTCCATTTGCAGCAAATGCGACATTCCATTGCTGAGATCCGAGCCTCTGAATTAGATCAAGTCAGAACTGTTCGTTTGCAGCAAGTGCGTGATTCTATGGCTGAGATCCGAGCCTCAGAATCAGACCAAGCCAGAGAAATCCGCTTGCAGCAAATGCGTCATTCCATTGCTGAGATCCGAGTCTCTGAATCAGACCAAGTCAGAGCATCTCGTTTGCAGCAAGTGCGTGATTCCATGGCTGAGATCCGAGCCTCAGAATCAGACCAAGCCAGAGCAGCAATGTTGAAGTCGAACATTGACGCGTCAAAAGAATTAGTAAATGGTAACATGGGTTTTATTACAGAAATTATATGGCCAAATTTTCGCAGAGGTCAATTATATGCAGAAGACATTCCGTCAGTACCTATCGATTTCGGTCAAGATGGTGTTCACGTAATTAAACCAATATCGGTACGATTTCCAGCAAAATACAGCTATGAAACTGCCGAGAGACGAATGTTGCCATTGATTCTGAGTTGGTCATCGACCGTCCACAAGATGCAAGGCTGTACAGTTCATCATGCAGTCATTTATCTAGGTTCTCGACTGTTTGCAGCTGGACAAGCTTATGTAGCACTTAGTCGTGGAAGATCTTTGGACGGAATTAGAATTGAAGAACTTGATTGCTCAAAGCTAACAGGTCAAACTCCATGTAACAGAGCAGCATTAGATGAAATGATTCGATTACGAAGTGACACGTAGTAAGACTTGTCAATATCACTTGTTTGGCAATGAACATACCGTTATGTCTCACTGTGTACATTGACGACTGAAAATAATTACAGGTACTTATTTATAGTTATCACGGAATTAATAGTAGATTAAAACAAACAATAGTTTAAAATTAAAAAGACAAGCTATTATAAATAAATCAAACTAAAAAATAGAAAATAAATAATAGTTTTAAAAAACTAAAAAACACGCTTTTTATAGAAATCCAAACTAAAAAGTAAAAATAAATTGAAATAAAATTAAATTAAAAATAGTGTTAAAAATTTCAATAAATATAAATTAATACGTGTAAATAAAGAAAAATGTATTTTATTTAAAAAAAAGCGTGGGGTGCTTTTTAAGATAATATCAAAATGATAATCACTACCTGTATCCTTCAATAAAATACTTATAACTATCGACACCATGCACCCCACGCTTTTTTTTAAATAAAATACATTTTTCTTTATTTACACGTATTAATTTATATTTATTGAAATTTTTAACACTATTTTAAATTTATTTTTATTTCAATTTATTTTTACTTTTTAGTTTGGATTTCTATAAAAAGCGTGTTTTTTAGTTTTTTAAAACTATTATTTATTTTTAGATTTTTTTTTTAATTTTAATTTAACACTAAACTCTCGGAGAGTATTCCCCATAATCCAAGATGGGAGAGTATAAAAACAGGAAAACATTTATGACCCTAGTTTGCAAAAATCACCAAAAGCTAGGTACCATCAGGGAAACGTTTTGTGGTATAGCCAAAAAACTTCAGTTTTTTTTAATCTGTAGCACGATTACTGTTTTAAGCAAACGCAACAAAAGTTTGGAAATAAAAAGAAAGAATAGAAACGCGAAAACAATTTTATACCCACCTTTTAAAAGATATTTAGTTCGCTCCTGTTTGTGATGGTATTAAAATTAAAGTTGGAAAACAAAAGGAGCATAGAAAATACATTTCTTTAGTTTTCGCTCAAGAAGATTGTTATCAAGAAAATGCGGTTAAGAAATTCTCATACGAATTTGGAAAAGAAAAATAATAGAGTGACAAATGGTAAGGATACAACCTTGGATGGAACACTAAGAAACCAGTGACTCGAAAGTTCTTTGAATACTTTAATGTCCACTTCGTAACAACACATAGATATTACTCATATAGAATCTACTGATAATAATCTGTGAGCATTTAAATACTAACGTGAACTTGTGCCCTTGTAATATTAATAACTTTAATAAATCTAGAATTCTACCTATCTTAGTACAGGAGTACATAGAAATCCAGGATTATAGATTTAGCGCAGGGTTAAGCGTCTTAAACCTTTAAGCAGTGTCTGTTGTCGATGGCTTAAGGTACTCAGAAATGGTTCGGAACTATAGGCAGTAAATCTTTCAAGGGCTTACGCCTTCAAGTGCTTCCACTAATAAACAAATAAAAAGTTATGCGAAATTATTTTATATAGTTGAGTATATTCCTAACATTTGATTAGTTTCTTACATTTTCATAAAGATACTCGTAGTTTGGGGCGACTGTAACAGAACTGATATGATTTCAATACATTTTGGTGATCGTTTAACAGCTTTAAAAAATGTAAGAACAATAAATGTTTTTAACTAAAACAGCATTGAATACGATAAGGTACTAAAAGATTCGTTAAGATTATAAACTTTAGTGGTAAAATGTTAGCAATACATATTTATACAGGTGGAGTACTACAAGGAAAACTAAACTAACATATATAAAGCCGGTTCCAAAAATAACGTGTCAGTCACATAAACCAATAACGGGTCAGTCACATAAACCCGAATATCTCCCGAACTACGTATGCCATCCTAATGAAACGAAGACTGTTCAATTGAGAATTTAATTATACAGATAAAAAATAAAATAAAACTTAGTTACACCCACAATATTAATCTTAAATTAAAAAAAAACTAAAGTAGTCATATTTTTCTTAAGATTACATTTTTTTTATGATTGTTTTTTTGCTGTTTTTCATCACTTTCTTCATTTAATACTTTGTATTGCCTCCACGTGATGAAGCCTCCAGTGATGAAAAACAGCAAAAAAACAATCATAAAAAAAATGTAATCTTAAGAAAAATATGACTACTTTAGTTTTTTTTAATTTAAGATTAATATTGTGGGTGTAACTAAGTTTTATTTTATTTTTTATCTGTATAATTAAATTCTCAATTGAACAGTCTTCGTTTCATTAGGATGGCATACGTAGTTCGGGAGATATTCGGGTTTATGTGACTGACCCGTTATTTTTGGAACCGAGGTAGTATCATGCTATGCAGATGTTTTAACTAATTATAAAGCAAAAGTTATTTGAAGCGATTGTTTTATGACTAAACGAAGTAGAGTTTTCAGTAAAATCTATTAGAATCTATCTGCGGAAAGTTTCAAACAGTTTTGTGTGAGTAAAGTTACAATTTGTGGTTTTTATTATGAATTTCTAATGGTAAGTTTGTTTTACTGAACTATTGATCTGAATATGTTCCTTATAGATATATAATATTTCGCGTACGAGTATACTATTATAACCATCAGTACTCTATCGAAGTTAACCGTACTTTACCGAATTAAAAGCGTAAGTTTATTAAATATTTACGTCCTAACTGTAACAATATTTATGTTAAACGTGCAAACGTAATTGTTTTTAGGGTTCCGTAGCCGTAGCATAAGGACTATACTGTTGAAACTTTGTAAGTAGATGTATTCTGTAAACCGCATTAAAATTTTCACACAAAAATAGAAAAAAAAACAATAAATTTTGGGGTTCCCCTAACTTAGAACTAAAGCTCGAAAATTTTGTTTTCAACAAACATACGTGGATAGGTCTTCAAAAATGATATTGAGGTTTCTATTATATTTTTTTCTAAACTGAATAGTTTGCGCGAGAGGCACTTCCAAAGTGGAAAAATGTGTGTGTCCATTTAAAAATAAAATTCTAAATACTAATATACTGAATTTTATTTTAGTATTTAAAGCTACCATCAAAGATATAATTCGACTTAAACACTTGTAAGTGAATAGATAATTTAATTACATTTAATCACACATAACTACAAATAAACCACCGAAGTCTCAGTAAATATGCCTCAGTTCCAACAGTGCATCGGTGCCCTGAATTTACTATTGTATTTGATGATGATGGATATCAAAACTATATATAACCAGAATACCACCCAATAAGCTTCCTTATCTTGATACATTAGTAAGATAAAAGATTATATATTCAAGAAAATGATTGTGCTCGACAAAACAATATTACCATAACAATGACAAAATATAATCCAAACGCAATCCCGTCACTCACAATCCTAAGATGAATCTGACGCCTCTTCATACATCTAAATCCATTAATGCTGCTGATGCTTTAAGAAGCGACGTTCATGAAAATCATAATCCCCTCTTAGCATGCGCGGACGGTTTTAAGTTTATTCATTTACTGCTTTTCAGTATTAGAGGAATTTGTTAAATGTGGAAAATAAACTTCTATTAGAATAATAAGATTGCTACGTACATTAATACGCAGAGACACTCAGTGTTTGGCGTTCGTATTTCCCCGAGCTCCCCAAGTTCATAATAGGGTCATGATTATTAATGTTCAAGTTTTATGAATTGTAAGAAAAAACTGTAAATGTATTAGAAGGCAAGGAAGGTAGATAATCACACCCTTACTTGTCTTGCTTCGCCTGGCCTATCATTAGATAGTACAAAAGAAATTGCTAATACAGCTACTTTGAGGAATATATGGCAAACAATATCTCGACCTGATCAATGCATTAATGGTGCAGTGGGGGCGTATGTAATTGCTTGAGGTCTCGGGTTTGAGTCCCGGGTCGAACCAAATGTTTCTGTGATCTGAAAATATTTATTTCGGAGTTTGGGTGTTCTCTTTTGTATAATATGCACGTATTTACAAAAATAGTACGTTTATGTAATTATATCAGTTGTCTAGTACCCATAATACAAGTTTTTCTTAGTTTATTTTTCCTATATATTTATTAAATGTCATATATTAATACTTCGAATCTAGAAAAGTCCGAGTACTCGAGATTTATAATTCATAACTAAGATTTAAGTAGGTATGTATTTCGGAGATGTCCGACTAATTTCGAATACGAAAGTGTATCAAAGGATAAAGATCATCAGTCGGGTGAAGGTCAGGTGACCTTTAATATACGAGTACACCTTGTGTAAAGCCATAGAACCTACATCTTTATGTAGTATAAAAGAAAGTGGCTGGCAGTTCTAGTATGCCTAAATCTAACTACACAACGGATTTAAATGCGATAGAGAAGATAATCAAAAATGATATAAATATTTACAAAAAAAAAATTTCGAACAAATATAAATATTTCGGACGTCTTACACACAACAATACATCATCTAATCCCAAACTGTGCAGAGCTTGTATTATGGGTACTAGACAACTGATATAAATACATAAACATACTTTTATATTAAATACATACATATTATACACCCAGACTCTGAAACAAATATTTGTGGATCGCACAATCATTTGGTCTGACCTAGCAATCGAACGCGACACGTCAAGCGCAGTATAGTACAATTATGTAGTAATAGTCTTAAGGATAAGACGTCTAAAATCGTAACTAATTAAAAGAATCTCACTCACAAAGGTTACCTAGCTAATACGAACGTTATATTGAGTCGCGAAATGTTAGCGCAATATGAAAATATTATACAACACCATCTATTGGTAGGAAATTGTAACAATAAGTCTTGTTTAATCTTATTGGAATAAGTATTCTATAATTATAAGTATTTTATTATTTGACTGCCTCGTTGGTCTAGTGTTCAGCAAGTGCTGATCAAGTAGTCTCGGGTTCGATTCCCGGGTCGGACCAAATGTTGGTATGATCAGCAAATATTTGTTTCGGAGTTTGGATGTTTTCTATCTTCTGTGAGTGTGTATGTCACTGAACTTCTCTCAACCGATTTTGATGAAATTTTTTTGTGTTCAAGGGGATCTGGGAATGGTTTAGATTTGCAATTGGACCGGGTAGGTGGCGCTGCGATGAAGTTCTGGAATTTTAAAGTTGGGCGGTACGAAGTTCGCTGGGTCAACTAGTGTACTTATAAAAAAAACATGTTTATGTATTTATATCAGTTGTCTAGTACCCATAGCACAAGTTTTGCTTAGTTTGGGACTAGATGGTGTTGTGTGACACTCGTTTGAAACATTTATATAAATATATAAAAAACATTGACATTAAAATTTCTAATAATAAAATAATATTTAATAGATTTACTGTTTAATCTTAGGATACATTTGTTCCCAGTCAGAAATAAAACTCGTTCAGTTATTTTCGTAGGTGAATTTCATTACTCTAACCAACGGGTCAGTGAGTTCCAAATGTTATTATCTATACTAATATTATAAAGAAGTAAAGTTTGTGTGTTTGTTAAATTGTAAGGGGTAATCATGGGATCTACTGAACCGATTTTAAAAATTCTTTCACCAATAGAAAGCCACATTATTGCTGAGTGTCATAGGTTATATAAAAAACCTAAAAATAAAAAGGCTTTTACGTGGTAGTCCGTTTTGCAAAGTGAATCGGAGAAAAAAAGGTCGAATGAAAGCGTTTCTTACGAACGCTGCCTTAACTATGAAAGATATATTTTTGAGTTCTAGAGAAAAGATGTGGAGCTTGAAAATGCCTACAAAAAAGTCAACGACAGCATATGTCTAACTTTTATATTTAAGTTATGCCCAACGAAGTGGGCACGGGTCAGCTAGTACCTTTTAATCTAATGAATCGTATACCTACGGTATATACGCCGAGAATCTAGATAACTAAGAACAATATGATTCTATGTTCTCTTTTCTATCCATACCAGCTATTATCAGACTTATCGGCATTCTGCCAAGCCTGTAAGGTTATTTTTATAAAATCTTTCTAACAACCGAGTCTTTTCCCAAACTAAGTTCTTCATTCTCTTACTACACTTGATTGCTTACGCGGAACTACTCTCATCAGATCTCCACAATCCAAATCCTTGACAATATCCAACTACTGAGGATAGAGTATTGTCGGCCTCCAGCCGTAAGTACGCGTAACAATTGAGATCAATTTACATGTGGCAACTGGGAATGATAGCTTAATGTGCCAGAAGAAACCTCCATGGACTGAACTAACTAGGATTGCTTTAGTTTGCAATATGCTAACCTACTAGGTCACCACTTAGCTACGACCTCTTAATCTTAACCATTTTTACAAGCTGTGTCAAAACATTTACTCTGATTTGTCTATAGAAATTCATCATCCACTATTAGTGGTTTGCCTTACCCCAGTTTTCTCATTCCATCTATTTTCATTACCTGAAATCTTTGTTAGTCCCATGTGAAAACGATTTCATTCCCAAGGATTGTTGACTGTTGGATAGACAGCCGTAAAAGAAAACCGCCAAAATAATTTTCACAATAAAGTGCTACACATTGTTCCGATTGAATTTTTTTTAGAAATTTCACGAATATCGTAAGTTATTATGAATGATAAGTTACCGAAACAATTCATTAACAATAGAATAAATACATAAATATTATTATTGGCATATAACTGTAAAGGTTACAAAACTTCTTGAACTCATTAGATTCATAACAAAAACAAATTGAGATATTTAGTAAATACATGTGGTCACAATTTATAAACATCCTGTGAATTTCCTAAGTCTCTCTCTCTCTCTCTATCTCAAGTCTAAAACTCATACAACAGTTCTGTAAAGAGAAGAAAAACTTGGTAGAAAATTCAGTAAAACTCATTTCCAAGAAGAGTCAACTGGTGGACTATTAAAAAGTCGTTCATGTGTTGTAACTATGTGAAAATTCATACAAATGTAAATGTACCACATACCACACACTCCTAGCTCCTGTTTCCCTGAAGAGCCGGAGATCCGAAGGGATTTTTCCGACCCGTCAACAAAAAAATGTTATACAAAGGAACTGCAATTTGGCGACTTTAATTTTAGTCCCGCATAATTTATGTTTATAATTCATGTATGGATAATAAATAAAATTGAAAAACGAATTAAATTATCATAAGAAAATAACTGTGGCATTAAGTTTCAATGATAAGTTAAAGTTATAATAAGTATTATTTAAACCTTCATTCATTGTCAGATGTCCGTTTATTTATCAATCATCAACAACCCATAATGTTCCAATGCTGGGCTCGGGTTCTCAGGAGAGGGTTAAGGCCATGCCCACGCTGGCCGAGTGCGGGTTGGGGACTAGTAAAATTGTATCTGTAATAAATCTGAAACAAAAGCATTTGGAACGAGGATATGTGTACGGTTAAAATGTTTTTTTCTTCCTAGCCTTTATTCCCAAGTTTGTTTGGGGTCGGCTACTAGTTAAACCGGTTTTACCTGAATTTCAGTTTTTCCACTTAGCGACTGGCATCAGACTTCCGCAACAATAAGGGAGAACTGAAATTCAAAGATAGAACTAGTTGTCAGTATGTTTGAGGGCACTGAATTCCCAATAACGATTGCCATAGATGTTCGTGACAACCGGGACCGACGGCTTCACGTGCTCTCCGAGGCACGGACGTGAATCGCCGCCAACTTCCAAACTTCGGGCTGCTAATAGCAATTTCGTAACAAAATCTCAAAAACACTTTTTGACCCGACCCAGGATTTGAATTCGAGACCTCTTGATTAGCAGTCGCATTAGCTATTCACTAGACCAACGAGGCAGTTGTGTACGTTTAAAATGTACATAGTAAGTATTATGTATTACTAAAAGAAATGTAACTCCACGTATTTATTTCTCTAGTTTCTATAAAGTTACTTTGTTGTTGTTCTCAAGTAAAGTGAATTAATAAATTCGCAATAACTCCATTTTGTTGAGCAGATGAAATTAAATTTGTTAGTGACGCTTGTGTTTTGGTTTCGTTCTAATTGAATTTGCTTTCTGATTTATAAAGGTAAAAGAGGGCAGTTGCCAGTGCCAGTGAATAAATATTTATGCATTTTGTCGTAAGAGGACTTATTAAGTTGACTTATATTTTATTAATAGTTGAAAAAAAAAATCTATTAGGGACAGTATATGTCATAAGTTATTACTTTATCTTGTCAATTACTTAATTTATTCTGATTTATATACAACATTGATGAAAACAAAGATTAAGATTGTTAGAACAAAGATTAAGTAAACACCATTATTTTATGAAACTGGTAATCCGTGTCAATGTACATAACATGCGTAATAAATTATTGCATTATATAAAGTTCAATGACCAAATGCACACACGCACAGACACGTTACACGGAGTTGTAATATTTAAGTCAGTATTAATTGTTAATAAACTGAGTTGGAATTAGAATCTAGTATTGATCACTTGTTTCCCCGTCCTACGTAGGACGTCCGTCGTCCGTCGTAATACTTAAGCCCGATTTCCACCGCGAGCGGAACGGACCCATTAATTACTCCTTTTACCTCGCAATACAAAACTGCATACATGTGTTTCCACCAACAAAGAGTTGATTCATTTCTCATTTTCCGTTCGTCTCGCTCCGCCGAGTCCGCTCTGTCATTACACGCTCGCAGTATCAAAACTCTTTGTTGGTGGAAATGCAAACCTATTTTGTTTAAAAGGAGTCCGTTCCGCTCACCATTTCTCGCTCATTACCCTTTCGCGGTGGAAACCGGGCTTTAGGCTACACGCCCCAATGAAGAACCCACAAAACCAAGGAGATCCTGTACGTTCTTAGAGCAACGCGTGAGGAGGTAACGATACCCAGGCGTTCCCTTCTGTGAAAGCATATATCCGAATATTATTCATTACACTATTACGACACCGAATGAGTGTGTTTTTTTTTATGTGTAAGTTCATAGTGATAGACGATTGCTTTTGTATGTGAGTCTATAATGTGTATGTATAGGTTGGAAATTTGGCGGTGAATTCACGCCCGTGTATCGAAGAGCACGTAAAGCCGGTCCCGGTTGTCATGAACGTCTATGGCAATCGTTATTGGGAAGTCAATGCCCTCAAATATACTGACAACTAGTTCAATCTTTGAATTTTAGTTGTCCCTTATTGTTGCGGAGGTCCGATGCCAGTCGCTCCGTGGAAAAACTGATATTCAAGTAAAACCGGTTAAACTAGTAGCAAACAAACTTGGGAATAAAGGCTAGGAAGAAAAAATGTGTAGGTATGTGTAAAGATTTCTCCCCGCAAATAAATTACAGACTATTTTATGTCGAAAAAAGAAGTTATGGCGAAAGAGAAAGAGAGTTAAGAGTCAGAGAGTAGATGCCCAGCAGTAGACTGCGATAATCTGATGATGTTATATCAATGTATCGTTTTTTTTTGTATGATTTAGAGCGAACGGCAGCCTCACTTATTGATAAATGACTACCTCCGCATCTCAAAATCCACGAGGGTTTCGTCAACCTTTGAGGTAGGAGTACGCCCTTTTCTTAAAAGTGTAAAGGTCGTGTCAGTTCAATAATACTACAGTCACAAATTTGTTTCACAGGTTGGTTGAATGAACTAAAAAGTTTCTTTGCAACGCATGGTGATGAAGTGTAAAATATCGAAATGATAGGGATGACCCCATTACCTTAGATAAACTCACCATAGTACAAGTGTAGCAAATATCCACGCAATGCTTAGGGGTCAGGCCGATCAAGATTATGTAAATCGGCAATTTAATTCTTACTCCGCTCAGAACGAGAGAGAGAAAAGCTGGTGTTATATTTTCAACATCATTGGTATTACAAACTTACAATCACCAAACAGTTACAGTACAATCACAATCACAAACCACTCTTAAAAAAATATTACATTTATTGATAAAACTATAAAATTTCAAGTTATCAAGTATGTCTTCATTCGAAAACTATAACTGTTTGCAATGTTTACAGTTGAAACATATACGACCCTTAAAAATTCATCCACGCTTATTTGTCTTTCGGTAACAGTATGTATACATTTATAGTTACATACCTACCTCATATTATGTCACAGTTATTAGAGCAAAATAATAAATGTATATACATTTATCTTATTATCTTATTATAAATGTATCTTATTCGCATCATCATCTTACGCAGTATGTTTCCTTATGTATCATATGGACGATCCAAATGTTTTCCCCTAATATTCAGATCAATTATTTTTAAAATATTTCCATATTAATTTAATAAAAAATAAATATATCTACTACTTAATAATAATAAATAAATAAAACAGTAAGCCCGTAAGTATATGTCTGTATGTTATGTTATGTGTAACATAATTAAAAATTGTATTTAACTGTTTTTTTTTATTTATATTAAAAACATACTAAGCATAAAATACCTAAAATAATTTAATTCGCTTTTACAACAGTCTTCTGTGAAAAACATAAAGAATATAATTTTATTTTAACAAAAACCGGTAGGTATTTTAGTCATTTTTACTTCAGCCCTCAGGACATACGAAAGATCGAGGTGGTTTTTTGGCCCATTTTATCCTTAAATAGGAGGTTTTTTTATAATTATCCTCTAGGCATTGAAACTTGAAATTCGAATTTCAGGTTAGAATTCGGCTTACAGTTTTATGCGGCCAGTACTAGTACTTTTATAAATTACAGATAAAATATCGATAAAAGAAACGATAGGAATAAGTATTAAACCTTCGTCAGACATAAAAAAGGCACAAATTACTTACATTCAGTACGGATGTCGCGGGAAGGAACAAATCACTCGAACAAACACAAAATAACACAAATCACTAGTGTAGACACACTGAATCAATTGGAAAACACTGCACTAGACTTTACACCGTCTTGTCTATAAAATTTCAAACACCGTGTCTATATTTTGGCCAATTTTCTTTACGCACGTGTATTTTGTATAAGATCGCGTTAGACCGAGGCTTGCTAACGTTCAGCGTATACTGAAACGTGCGGGCCGGGATTGTACCCGGCTATGCCTGTCCTTTTCCTGCGTGGGTCTTTGCCTGAGTGTATAATGTTGTGTCCTTCTCGCACGCCCTGAAAGTGTGCGAGAGTACTCGTAATACGTATAGGTCAATATGAAAGCTCCTCGGGTGCTGGAGGCTGCAGTTAGGGTGGATATGTTTCGTGGATATATGTCGGGATGTGTCAAGATATGTCACACGATGATTTCGGCATTAAATTATATTTGGAATTCTAATCTTTTAGGAGTACTAAAAGATATTTTATATTATAGCGGTTTCCAGTTATACTTAATATTATTGTTTTATAATTCGATATGTTTATGTAGTCATTGTCATTTGTATCCACGAAACTTTTAAATAGTTTTCTAGTTTATTTAAATTAAATTTTTATAGCTACTGTAACTTCTTCTAAGGGCAGCATCGTGGTAACCTACAGGATTTATTCATAATAAATTATCTAAAGAATACAAAAACACCATCAAAAATAGTACCACTGTATACAGACATTAAAATTATTATTAAAAAAAAACAAAAATATAAGCTTCAGTAAATTAGTATAACCATTTAACTACAGCCAATAAAGTAATGTAAATAAAATGTAAAAATAACTCTTTACGAAATTTAAATGAGAGTGACTTTACCGGTCGGTGTGTAGAAGCTACGTAAAGCTATGCAAATAAGCTTTGAAAATTCCCACGGCTCGTTCCTATAACAAATCCTGCCCACCCTAGTCAATCCGGCTTGTATCAGCCGCTGCGCGCATGCGTCCTGTAGTCGCCGCTTCGCACAGGCACGTCACACACCCCTGAAAATTAATTATTCCAAACACCGAACGTTACTTCACGATACATTTTTTTAACTTAAGTTTTTTTTTTTAAATCTCAATTGTCTATAGTTTACAAGACTAAAAACTATTTTTATACACAAACTTATTTAAAATATATTAAGTACTAACAGTAGGTTAAGTCTTGTAAATAACATAGTATGGGTGTGCCCAAAATAAAGAATTAGAAAATAAAGTTGTCTTTCTATTTAACTACTTGGAGTTATTTTCTTTACATAATTTTTATTCAATTTTTTCACTTATCCCTAATCCCTACTACAATATTATAAATGCGAAATTAACTCTGTCTGTCTGTCTGTTACGCTTTCACGCCTATACCACAGAACCGATTTTCATGAAATGAGGTAGGAAGATAGAACTGAACTTAGGAAAGGACATAGGCTAGTTTTAACCGCGATAACTGACATACACGCGGGCGGAGCCGAGGGCGAAAGCTATTATTATTATAAATTCGAAAGTAACTCTGTCTTTCTGTCTGTTACGCATTCACGCCTAAACCACTGAACCGATTTTGATGAAATTTGGTATGAAGATAGAACTGAACTTGGGAAAGGACATAGGCTACTTTTTAACACGATAACTGACATACACGCGGGCGGAGCCGCGGGCGAAAGCTAGTATTTTATAGTTTCATCATCATCATCATCCTGCATCATCTTTAACAGTCCACTGCTGGACACAGGCCTCTCCTTAGAAAGGAGGTTTTGGCCTACTATACGACGCTGGCCAGACGGGTTGGTAAAGGGTTTGTTTCAAGTTTTCCTTCTCTTGGCAGTGATGTTAGTTATGTTATTTTATAGTTTACATAATTGAAAACTTCTTTTAGATGAACCCGTCTACTATTTATGAACTTTAAGTTAAATTATGGTTAGCACATTATTCTCATCAACAACCCATACCGTCCCATTGCTGCGCTCGGGTTTCCTCTGAGGAGAGGGTACATCCTCCGGCCGAGTGCGGGTTGGGGACTTGCAAGACACGTTGTGGCCACGTAATCTTTCAGTTGTTATCTTGTGATAACAATCGGAATCAACTTGTTAACATGACCTCATAATACATCATGCCACAAACGATCACCCATCTATGTATTGACCGCGCTAATCACCTAAGGTCACTTGCCTATGAGATTATTATTATTATTGTACCCAATTGTGCTAAGTGCTGATGTTAATAATTCGAATACTCCAAACGGATATAAAATAATCTTATATATAAAATTCTCGTGTTACAATGTTCGTTCCCATACCCCTCCGAAACGGCTGGACCGATTTGTATGAAATTTTGTGAGCATATCGGGTAGGTCTGAGAATCGGCCACCATCTATTTTTCATACCCCTAGGAAGCGAGCGGAGCCGCGGGCATCAGCTAGTATTTTATGAACGTTGTCATTGAAATATTTTAAAATATTATTGATACATTGTCAATTATTAATTTAATTATAATTAAATTGTATGTACAAAACAGAAAATAATTACTGTTTTTTTTATGTTGTTTGTCTGTACTTTGACGGTACAGTGTCAGGCCTCCGTCACTCCATGTACTTGCGCGCTATAAGTGCCTACCGCCCAGCCGAGCGGTCTCGGGCCGCCGACGGCTCAAATTCAGTGCGGTTTTCAGAAGCGAAGCGCGCGCACGCCGTTCAATTTTAATAGTGCTGTTCGTTCGTACGCGTATTACGATGCCGAGTGGTACCTTATGTGCTGTAGATGGGGTTAAATATTTTATAAATGATAAAATTTTTAACTGCCACATAAAAGTCAGAACATATTCACAGTTCTCAATAAAATAGATAAAAAGTTATGTTAATTTAATTTTATCGAAGAGGCAGCCCTGCGATTACTGTGGAATAGCGCGGTGCGAAGCAATCACTGCTGTACGCTTGAGCATTTAGGCGCATTTTAGCGTACAGTGGTTATTGACGCGAGGGAGTAGGCAATTATCGTAATAGGTATTGGAAATTTTCTACTGAGTGAAGTGTCTGTTACGTAGTAACTATTCAGTAATCTGTGACAGTGTGTACCTGTAAAACAACGTAACTCATATTATTATCAATCTCTTTACATCAGTCAATATCTTACATCATTCATTCATCACAACTGTATATCTTGTAATTAATTAGATAAAAGATTAATTGTGTGGGAGTTTATTTCATTTCAAATTTTACAGCTCAACTGATGACGTCAGCCATTCGAGTTTTGGAATATCAAGTTTCTTGAACGTTGTTTTACGACACAGATACTGGGCTCTGTGGTTTATTATGGCTTTACTAACATTGTCTGCGTCATTTAAAGGTAAGAATATACTTCTACTATAGACTTGAGTCATTTTTATTGGACAATTAGCTGAGAAATGTGGCTGTTGTGTACCCTTACAATAACTACTGCGAGTAATACCTCGGGTCGATACTACTCGTAATCTAAAAAAGTAGTCCTAATTACTCATTATATCATCAGCTATCCACCAATGAAAGTTCCGTAAAAATCGGTCTAGCCTTTCCATAGATTACCAGGAACAAACAGACAGACGAAAATTTTAATTTTTTATTATACGCTTTTAATTAGCTTCACCTGTATGTTTGTTTGTGTGTTTGTAACTGTGTGTTGACTCCTTTGGGTGCGATTTTGACCCACTTTAAGCAAGTTTCATTCAAACTGTAGATTTATCGACGACCGATGACAATAAACTAATTTGAAAATAAAATGTTCAAACAAATCAGTCTTTTTTAGTCTAAAAATCGTTTTAAAAAACTAAACAAACATTCTTTTAAACTAAAAAGTAGAAATAAATTTTAATGTAACAAAGCGTGGGGTGCTTTCTGAAAATATTTCAATCACTTTATATTATATTTTCTACTTTTTAGTTTAAAAGCGTGTTTGTTTAGTTTTTTAAAACTATTTTTTTTTGTTTTATGTAATGTTAAATTGAAATTACAAAAAAACACTAAAATTAAATTTATTTGTACAGTTGCAGGTATTGTTATCTTATTTGTAATGTTCTAGTTTCAACAGCTATTTCAATTTTTTATAATACACAGTACCTTCAAAGTACAGAAACACTTTTTTAAATAGATCAGTCATAGCAGAACTACCTGAATCACTATGAAGTATGTAAAGTAAAAAAAAAAAAAAAAAAAAAGTATGTAGAATCCACCACATGATCAGAAATCAGTGAGGTCAGAAAACCTTTTCTCTAAAATAAAGACCGTTCGATCCTCTGTTAAATCAGAGTAACGGCGGGTAGACTCAAAAGTTGTTATGTTATTTTATGTTGAGCGATACAGACTTAATAGTTGCTAAGAACTATTGCTAAACATCATTTACAGACGCCTGTAATAGGTAGTTCGCGGGCGCGCGCGCTCCTGTTGTGGACAATAATGGGTACATTGGGGCTTCCACATAGGAAAAGGCCATCTAGGCTGTAGGCGGTATGTCGTGGCCCTGAGGTATATCGGGGTTCCACAGACTTCCTTTCGAGAGTATACCTGGTTCATCGACTTATAGTACCCGAGACGGCGTGCGGTTTTAGTCGGTTCGAGTCCGACATAGCCACCTACTGATGGTATCCAGGGGGATTTCCGTAGAGACCGAAAAAAAAGTGGACGCATTTATTTAAGGATATTTTAATATATAGCCTAAAACTAATGGAATAGCAAGTCCTAAAAGTTTATAGAAATGTTTCGATTTAGGATCAAAACTGTTTACAGGTGATAAGTGTGAAAATAAATTTTCCGCATTACGTAGTAATAACACGGATTAAAATACTCTGTTAAGCAAATGTATACTTAGGTCCAGTTAGGAGGGGTTGATTGATTAAATTTATATTAAGGTGGTAACCCTTGAATATTAATTATTCGAGACACTGATCAATTATTACAATCTATCAAAGCCTTTACAGCTAATGTGTATGGTCCCAGTAATATGTAAAATTAATTAAGGTAATATTAAAAATAAGGCTATTATTAATTTAGATATGTTGCGATTCAGCAGTTGTACACTTCATAGGCAGAACTAAACGCTTTAGCTCTTCTTTCCTGTGCCGAGCAGTAAAAAACTGGAATTCACTACCAGCTCACGCGTTTGCTTCCCATTACGATCCCGGGTCCTTTAAGAGAGGCATGAAAAAGGATCTCACTAAGTTGCCAAAGTGTGGTTCGAGATAGCAACACTGCCTGCATTCGCAGACAGTCTGGTAGCTCCCACTCTTGGATTCTGCTCATGTTTTCTATCAGGCAGAGTAGAGTCACTTTAGCATGCACCAAATAAAAAAAATCGGCCAAGTGCGTATCAGACCACGCACAGGAAAGGGTTCCTCAGTCACCCATAATGGTACGTGGATTTCAAATCGTATCCAATAGATAATTATTATGTTTACGTATTAATGCGTTAATTTTGTATGACGTTTTCCAAGTGAGCGCATTTTACAAGTTAAGTCTCCATAACTCCTGAATTAATAAAGTTATCTAATCCGTTATAGTTTTCCTTCAAAGTTCATTATATGGACCACCATCACGAATTTTTCCATATTTTTTGAGCAAGCTGTTAAGCTTTTAGAGGGGGGGCCGCCCTGTTTTTACAAAAAAGTGCCCTTTAAAGTGGGATTTCTCGCAAACGAATAGAAACCCTTTATTGTTTTTAAAAGACCTATCTAATTATACCCCACGCGATGGGGTAGCCGCGAGAACAAAATTATATCCCCACTTTACGTGTAGGGGAGGTACCCCAAATAAAAATATTTTTCATAAATTTATTGTAGCACTTTGTCGACGTAATTACAACACATATTCATGCAAAGTTTCATCTTTCTAGCACTTACCGTTTTGACGGTAAGTCGAGGACGGACGGACGGACAGACGGACGGACGGACGGACAGACGAACATGACGAATCTATACCGGTTCCGAGTGATATACTTCGGAACCCTAAAAAGCGGCCAAGTGCGAGTTGGACTCGCCCATGAAGGGTTCCGTAGCAGTAAGTAACGTCATATAAAAGTTCTTGTAGTTCGTTGTAACTTTGATCGATGTTTTAATAATAGTGTATTGATTGAATGAAAGGGAAATTGTGGTTTACGATTTATGACGTATTAAAAAAAAACTACTTACTAGATCTCGTTCAAACCAATTTTCGGTGGAAGTTTGCATAGTAACGTATATTACATTTTTTTTTTAAGTTTTATCATTCTCTTATTTTAGAAGTTAAAGGGGGACACACACACATTTTATCACTTTGGAAGTGTCTCTCGCGCAAGCCATGCAGTTTAGAAAAAAATGATATTAGAAACCTAAATATCATTTTAAAAGACCTATTCATAGATGGTTCGGATGGACCCCACACGTATGGTTTGGATTAAAAAAAAAATTGAGTTTCAGTTGTAAGTATGGGGAACCCCAAAATTTATTGTTTATTTTTTATATTTTATGTAAAAATATTATTGCGGTTTACAAAATACATCTACTGACCAAATTTCGACAGTATAGCTCTTAAAGTTTAGGAAAAAAGTGGCTGTGACATACGGACGGACAGACAGACAGACTTGACGAATCTATAAGAGTTCCGTTTATGCCATTTGGCTACGGAACCCTAAAAAGGTATTTACAAGATGTCACCGTCGAATAACTGTTGCATCTTACCAATGATATGGAGAAGTACATACAAAAAACTGACGGCAAAGTATCAAGATTGAAGAGATACTTAATGAAGAACAAGATGTATATTATTGCCAGTCTCAGCGGAGTCGCATTTATCATTTCTGGATCACTGCAAGGAGAATTTTCTAAAAGCAGACCTACCAGAAACAACGTCTTGCCAGACTCAAAATAGGAGTTTTTTTATGGCCTCGGGCGGTGAACTCAGACAGTGTCGTTTCGTTCTGAAAGTTTAGTTGATCTAAGGAACTTTACTTTCTGAAGCTAATTTTCATAATATATAGAAAGAAATATTCTAAAAATAGTACTTTAATATTTAGATTAGTGTGGGTCGCAGACCTTTGAACTTTCAAAATGTGAATGGGCGATAGGACGCGCATGCTCACATGCCTTCTAAGTAACATTTATGAGCTTATTTACATAAGAATGTCTCAGGGCATTGTTTAAAATTACATTAAACAATAGGAGGATAAAAATATTTCATTGAAAATTTAATTATTTCCATTTTATTAATCTTATCGTAGTGTAACATAGTTACATATAGGTATATACTCGTAGTATCTGTCAGGCCTATACACATTATTTTAAATGAATAATAAGAGATTTTACGTTAACGAAATTGTGAGTTTTATTTATTTCATCTTTCTAGCTTTTAGCACAGAATACATAATAGTCTTACTTTTCTAGTTTATTTTGACTCGGCTACTGGTTCAACCGGTTTTATATGAATATCAAAGTGACACCACCCCTATTCATTCCATGGGTGTCGTAAGAGGCGACTAAAGGAACAAAATAAGCAGCTAACATCACTTCCAAGAGAAGACAAACTTGAAACAAACCCTTTCCCAACCCGTCTAGCCAGCGTGGCACCTCCTTTCAAAGGAGAGGCCTATGTCCAGCAGTGAACTGTTATAGGCTGTTGATGATGATGATGATCAGTTTTTTGGCAGTCAGGCAGCAGAAAGAGTAAGTTTATTTAGTACTAGCTGAGTTACGCGGTGTTACCCGCGGTTGGTGTTGTAAATCGCGAGTAACGCCGCGGTGCGAAGTTAGTAGTTAGTATTAGCTTTCTGCCAATGAAATTCCCGTCAAAATCGGTCCAGCCGTTACAGAGATTACCCGGTATAAACAGACAAACAATTTTGGAAAATTGCTTTTTTTAGGTACCGTATTTACTTTCAAAAGCATTTACTAAAAATCTTCTATTTTTATATAATATACAGGCACTCCGATTTAATTTATTTGTATAGATTTTATGGGTGTGTCACAGAATACATAGTAGTACCAGTACAGAAGCCTCACTCCGAAAAGTAAATTAAAGTTATAGATACCCTCGGTGTCAAAAGATTAAGTTCAATTCAGATCGCACAGCGCCGAATCACTACGATAATATTTACCTACAATTGCGTCTCTTTCTATCGTGTAACTCTTATCTGTTCTGACGATGTCGTGCGACCGGCGTGTCTTACCCGGCAGGCAGCCGGCCGACTATACCTAAACTGCGGAGTGACACCCCCCTGGGTGTGTAGACAGAAGTTAAGAGTTTCTTAATTACCATAATACGAATAGTATTTCTACATGTAATTTGTTTTGAGTAATACATCTTTAGTTATTACTAGCTGCGCCCAACGGTGTTACACGCGTGGATCATTATGGTTGCTATGCAAGTGTGTTATGCATAGCAACCTGTGAAGTTTTGACAGGAGATAAACAGTGATAAATTTTGACATCTACGATTTATGTATTTTTATAATCACCTAGTTTTCGTCCGTGTATCTCGATTATTGCAGTAAAAAGTAGGCCAAGTGTTATACTGATATATAAGCCATATTACTGTAAAGTTTCATCCGAATCCATTCAGTAGTTTTTGCGTGAAAGAGGAACAAACATACATACACACATACATACAAACTTTCGCAATAATATTAGTAGGAAGTAGGATCGTGTTCAAACTATTAGTAGCGAGATTATTTTACCTATCGCTGACGTTATAATGGAATCTCCTCCCCGGTTGTGTCGTACCCTTAAAATATTTAGGTCAAATTTGCCATAAATGTAACCCGAAAAGGAACTCAACAATAAGATACGAGAGGGTAAAAAATACAAAAGACACCTTTATGTCAAACTTAATTCCTGGTTTATAGGTAACAAAAAAAAGTATCAAATAACTTTATTGTTTCCTTAAAATTTCGTGGCATTAGCACTTTGCCTACCGTCTTGGTCTAATAAAAAGTTATAATATATAGTTTGCATTATGGTCGTATGGTGCTGACTACTACTAGTAATCCATTAGTAAACAATAGTCATCAACGCTATACCTATGTATCCAACTAGTTTTTTTATTTATGAAAAGACATTATAAAAAGACAACTCCCGCATTAGGAATATAGTCCTGTGTCGCGAGGAACTTAACAAACATATAAGGAACAGACTCGACATACACTCAGACACAGAATAACAATTTCTGGATCACACAAAATGTAAGATTTGAACTTACAATACTTGGCGCAGTAGAAAGCGGCGTGTCGATCGCTTCAACTACCGGGCCAACCATGCAGTCTTTGATTCATTCAATTTTAATTAAAGAACATATAAATATAACTGTTTTTAGGCTTTCGCGACTTTTACACGTACTCATGTAGTATAGCATAGTCTGTCAGTCAGTCATAGTCAGTCTACCCGTGACCACGAGCAGTATAACCCGTTTGAAACGTCGGAAAGTAGAAGGTATTGTAACCTTATTAATTTTATCGCGAATAAGTCCAAGTATACAGTAAAAAGCATGAGTATATAAATATAAAACTGAAGAAAAAAAAAATGTGAGCCGTCACGGGACGCCTGGCAGATGTGAAACATCACCATTATTTTGTAAAAGTAATATGCAGAAAAGAACATATTGTAATAGGAACTAAATATGTCATAATGATAAAATAAAATATTACTAATTATTAAAATAGTAGTCTATATGCAGTAGTGTGTACGGTGTACACACTACTGCATATAGACTGTATATATATACCATCGTATAGCGTGCCGTGGCGACGCGTCGCCAATCGCCAGGCCAGAAATCTATTTTACGTGCGCCTATAGATGTTTCACATCAATATTTACAATACTTATGTCCATTGAAGCGTTAAAGTGACCCTTGTATCTGTTATTTATCTTTTTTGAAAAGAAACTTGCGCATAATCGCTAACTAGTAAGCGAAATTCGACACAACAAAGAATGCATCAATACTGCCCCGGTCAAGCTCGCCCATTCGTGCTAAAGTCAGCGTGGTTCTACTACCTTTTAAATATATGTGTATGTGTGTGTTTGTGCGTGGGTTGTGCAAGTACATGTAGGTGTGCACCTTACTTAGATTTTCAATCACGTGAGATCTAGAGTTAGCAGCCAGCATTGTGTCTAATTCTCATTTTTTGCAATGAGAGAATAAAAATAAACAATACATGTAATTTATGTTTCACATTCATATTTAAAGTAAACTGCCTCGTTGGTCTAGTGGTTAGCGTGTGCGACTGCTAATCAAGAGGTCTCGGGTTCAAATCCCGAGCCGGGCCAAAACTTGTTTTTGGGTTTTTCTTAGGAAACTCCTAATAGCAGCCCGGAGTTTGGAAGTTTGGCGGTGATTTACGCCCGTGCTTAGGAGAGCACGTAAAGCCACCGGTCCCGGTTGTCATGAACATCTATGGCAATAGTTATTTAGAAGTCAGTGCCATCAAATATACTGACAACTAGTTCAATCTTCGAATTTCAATTCTCCCTTTGCGGAGGTCCGATGCCAGTCGCTCCGTGGAAAAAATGAAATTCAGGTAAAACCGGTTGAACTAGTAGCCGACCCTAAATAAACTTGGGAACAAAAGGCTAGGAAGATGATTCATAGTAAAAGTATAAAATTAAATGCAACTCTGTCTGTTTGTTACGTTTTCACGGCTAAAGCGCTGCACCGATTTCAATGACATTTATCATGGAGATACTTTGAGTCTTGAAACAATGTACTCTTTATAATAATAATAATAAATTTTTCGGACATCTTACACACAACGCCATCTAGTCCCAAGCTAAGCAGAGCTTGTATTATAGGTACTAGACAACTGATATAAATACATAAACTTACTTTTCTTTTGTAAATACATACATATTATACATAGAAAAACACCCAAACTCCGAAACAAATATTTGTGGATCACACAAACATTTGGTCCGACCCGGGAATCGAACCCGAGACCTCTTGATCAGTAGCCGCATACGCTGACCACTAGACCAACAAGGCAGTCAGTTTTTTTACAGTTTTTTTTTTACTTTATTACAATAACGAAAATACACGTAGAAAAAAACGCGAACAAATTTTATTTGAGTTATAAATAAAATAGGAAGACCAATAAGTTATCCTTCATTCCACGTAAGCCTATAGGCTATATTAATCTATCTTTGATAAATATACAAAACAAATTCCTTTTGTTATTTTCCTCAATTCCTCTTGTATTATAATAAAGTTTATGATACAAGGGGAAGTTATGTCTGTCAACGAGATAATATAATACGGATAAGCAAAATACCGTTAAAGAAAAGTTTTGAGAAAAAGAACTCGGATATAATGTTATTTTTCTTCATTATGCATTTGTCTTGATTACTGCTGTACTTATACAAGCTATTAACTATTTATATGCTAGCTTATCAGGCTTTTAATAATTTGAAATATCTATTGACCTTACTTGACAATGAACTTACTCGTATAATTGTACTTTTTAAAATGACTCTTCTTTGCCTGATGGAAATAAATAAATATTTCGGACTTCTGATACACAACATCGTCTAGTCCCAAGCTAAGCAGAGCTTGTATTATGGGTACTTCTTCTCAATCGTTTCGCTCTTGGCAGGGCGGTCGTGGTCACGTCGAGGCATCCACGTCGGTGGCAGAGGCGGACACAGCTCTCCGGACGATTTCACGCCATCGCTCTCTATTGGCAGTTTGTCTTGCGCAGTCAGACACACGGTTACCCACTGCGGACTTAACTTGGTCAGTCCAGCGTATAGGTGACCTGCCGCGCGATCTGGTTCCTTCCACCTTCCCCTACACTACCAGCCGCTCTATGGAGTCGCCATCTCGTCTGGAGACATGTCCAAAGTATTTCAGAATGCGTGATTTTACTACAACTGACAGACGTTGTGGTTACTAGACAACTGATATAAATACATAAACATACTTTTTTCTTGGAAATACATACATATTATACATAGAAAAATCCAGACTTCGAAACAAATATTTGGTCCGACCCGGGAATCGAGACCTCTTGATCAGCAGCCGCATACGCTAACCACTAGACCAACAATGCAGTCAAAAGTCACATGGGAAATCAGTGGGCACAAGCAATGCAGCATGGTGACCTACAATATGGCGGTTTAGTAAGTTGCATCTGCATTATTGGGGCTCCGGTCTCACACTCATCATCAATGAAATACAACAACACACATCCTCCTAGCCATTATTCCCAAGTTTAATTGGAGTTGGCTACTAGTTCAACCGGTTTTACCTGAATTTCAGTTTTTCCACGGAGCGACTGGCATCGCACCTCCGCAACCCTAAGGAAGAACTAAAATTCGAAGAACTAGTTGTCAGTATATTTGAGGGCACTGACTTCCCAATAACGATTGCCAGAGATGTAAATGACAACCGGGACCGACGGCTTTACGTGCTCTCCGAGGCACGGGCGTAAATCACCGCCAAACTTCCAAACTACAGGCTGCTTTTAGGAATTTTCTAAGAAAAACCCAAAAACACTTATTGGCCCGACCCGGGATTTGAACCCGAGACCTCTTGATTAGCAGTCGCGTACGCTAACCACTAGACCAACGAGGCTGTTAATGAAATACGACAACCCTAATATTGGAATTACATGTATGTTCGTCTTTTGTGTGAGGGTAGCTCCACCCTGGTCGAGTTGCCCCATTCGTTCTGAAATTCCAATTGCAAATGAAAATGCAGCGTGTTTTTACTACTTCTAAAAATTTTGCAGTAAAATATCAATACAATCTAAACATAAAAAAACGACACAAAAAGAAAAAAAATAAAATGAGTGATTAGATGAAAGGATAGGAAATAAACATAAAAAAATCTTACGCAAATGATTTCAGTATTTTATTTTTTAATTTATGCAATGAGTCGTGAAAAATATCCAACTGGTCAAGTTTTCCATTCAATCGGTTGTATTCATTACACGCGCGCACTAATGGTGAATTTAGTCCAATATTAATTCTCACTGATGGTTGGTAGAAAGATTTAGTCATAGGGTAACGTGGCGGCTGCCGAGGAACTGCCAACAATAAGCGATTAAGTATATCGGTGGTGTCGATGTTATTGTTGAAAATCGTTCTCCATCACTGAGGATCGTGATTCGTTAAGAAGCTGGTTGTTTTTCTCCACCTGTTCTATCCGTCGCCTGGATATTTAGATATACACACATCAAAAGTGTCTAGGGATCAACATATATTTTTGCAATAACTTTTCTCCTGATTGATATTAATTAAAAATTTCTTTAAGGATTCATCAAATAAAGTGTTTTCGTTTGTCACAGTAACGATAAACCAAGTCACCTTTGCATTAGTAAAGAAATTTGCCATTTTCCTAATAAAGGGATTTTTGACATTTGAACCACTAACATTAAAGTTCGAAAAAAAGACTGAAATAACAGTTTTCTTTAAAATTTTATTAGGTAACTTAAACAATTAATAATCCGTGTTTCTACCGCGAACACTAACAACACAAGAACATCGGTTTGGCATACTCAAAATGAGTTCATCCAAATCACGCTGTGGAATGGCCGCCCATGTTCGTTGCAACAACAAAAAAAGGTCTTCTTGCGACTGGATACCCTCCATATTCGGCAGAGCTCTTCTCTGTAGCATATCCCATGCATGCTCAATCGGGTTCAAGTCTGGCGACTGAGCAGGCCAGGGCAGGACATTGATGTTAGCTGCGGCGAGAGTCTGTCTTACAACTCTTGCGGTGTGCGGTCGTGCATTATCATGCATTAACTGAAATAAGGGACCGATTTGCACTTGTAGAGGAACGATGACGTCTGATACAATCGTCTCAGCATAAATTTGAGCGTTGAGGTTGCCTCTGATCCAAATCAACTCAGTTCTTCCGCCGACCCAAATACCCGCCCATACCATGATGGTTCCACCACTATAAGGATGGACTTCCTGGCAGGATTTTAATCGCTGTTGGCGTCCAGGGGTTCTCCAGTGTCGTATACGTCTTGTATCCGGTCTCATACCAAAACGAGACTCATCAGAAAAGCACACGAAACGCCATTGTTCTTCTGCCCAATTTCTGTGTTCAAGAGCCCATTGATATCGAATCCTACGATTGTGCATTGCTATAGGTGGTACCCGTAGCGGTCTTCGGGAATGAAGGTTCACTTCATGCAAGCGGTTTCTGACTGTTTGGTCGCTAATTAAGTTCCCTGAAGAGTGATGAAGCCTCACGGCTAACATCATGGCGGTTATTGTTGGAGCTCTTCGAGTTAAGATTTGAATGTATCGGTCTTGTCTCCGTGTGGTGCAGCGATACCGTCCTCCATGGCGCTCAGCCACGGTACCAGTGCTTCGGTAACGTGTCCAAAGTCGACTGATAACACTCTGACTTGTATTCAGAGCTAAAGCCACAGTACGTTGCCGGGAACCAGCTTCTATCATTCCCACGGCTCTGAGCATTTCTTCCCTGCTTAAATGACGTCGCCGCTCCATAATAACGTTGGTTTTAATCAGTAGTAGGGAAACAGTAGCACTAATAATTTCTTCAATGCGTTGTATGTTTTTATAGGGAAAATATTGGCAGCTGATTTTCATCTTTTACTCGAATTTGATTGACAGTTCCTGATTCAAATTATGAAATGCACCAAAAAGGATCCATATAAATTTATAAAATCATAAATTTATTACAAAGCCACATCTCAATCTCAAGAAATCCGCATAAAAATGCTTGATCCCTAGACACTTTTGATGTGTGTATATACAAATATAATAACATTTAATAATAATAATAACATTTATTTATGTATATAGAAACAATATATAGAAACAATACAGGCTCCGTCCCTACCGTTCCTTTGTGAGAGGCTGGTGTCTGTAGTAGGAAAACCCTGTGTCACAGATCACCAGGCTCCACCTCTTGGACTAATCTTAGTAGTAATTTACATTTTGATTATTAAGTACATTACTTTGTAATAAGTTTTTAAGACAGATGTATAGAAGCGGATGTGCGTATAAGTGTGTGAGAGAGAGTAATAAATAGGTGTGTGTAATTACATGTCCTCGTGCGAGTGAGACAGTGCAAATACGCGTGTGTGTGTGTGTGTGTGTGTGTGTGTGTGTGTGTGTGTGTGTGTGTGTGTGTGTGTGTGTGTGTGTGTGTGTGTGTGTGCGTGTGTGTGTGTGTGTGTGTGTGTGTGTGTTTTACCCATTTGTTTGATTGGTTTATGGTTGTTTTTATTAAGATAATGGTACAATCAGGTTTTCAGTATCAGTGTAAGATAAGTTAAGCAACCATGACGTTAATTTTTCTTTGACTTTATATCTGTTCAAAGAGTATATAGATAGGACATAGTTAATTTTGTTGTATAGGTACGGGCCCAAGAAACAGAAGAATCTATGTGACAAGGCTGTTCTGAATATTGTATCCGCCCGGTGTGTTTTGTGTTTGCGGCGTTTTGAGGCGTTAAGCGATGGATCGTAATTCGATTGTCTGTGTGACTTTACAACTACTTGAAGAATAAATAGCTGTCTAACCGTAAGCACATTAAACTTCGAATATAGATCTGCTGTAGGATGCAAGAAGGGCAGGAATAGTGCCACTTTTAAGACTGCTCTTTGGGCTCGTTCTATCTTTATCAAGGTTGTTTTAGCGGCTCCCCCCCAAGACGTAATGCAGTATGTTATTATGGATTGACACAAGGCAAGGTAAGTAATTCTTAGAACTTTAAAGTCCGAGACATGTCGTAGGTTTTTAAATATGTAGATTAATTTTCTGATTCTAGATGTTAGTAGGTTTATGTGAGCCTGAAAGTTCAAGTTTTTGTCTATGATGACCCCAAGATACCGAATTGAGTCCACCGATTGTAACTTCTGACAGGTACACTGTGCGGTGCCATTTGGGTGTTCACAGGAATGTGCTAATATGGGGTAAGGGTCTCTTTGTGGTATATTATTCTTTAGGGTGAATACTATGTATTTTGATTTGTTTACATTTAGTGTAAGAAGATTGACGTTTAACCACTCAGTGACTCTGTCCATACCACTTTGCGCACATCGATACGTCTCCTCCCAGGAATCACTTCGGAAAATAAGTGCAGTGTCGTCTGCAAATGTGACAACCCGCCCATTTGTTAAGTTTAATTTGCAGAGGTCGTTGATAAAGATAACAAATAATGTTGGGCCCAGTATACTGCCTTGTGGAACACCTGTTTTAATGTGAAGGTCGCCACCTCGGACACCACCCAGCTGAACGCACTGAGTTCGATTAGTAAGGTAGCTCGCAAAGAATTGCAGTTGCGTACCACGAACACCCAAGCCCTCCATTTTGTGAAGAAGTAGTGGAACAGAGACCGTGTCAAACGCCTTGGCTAAATCGAGAAATATCGCCATTACTTTTTTCTTTTCATCCATACCAGGGACTATAGTGTTTGTTAATTCATGTACTGCGTCATCAGTTGACAAGTTTCTTCGGAAACCGAATTGAGATTTGGATATAAGGTTTTTCTTTTCTAGATAATTAACGAGTCTTTTGTTGACGGTCTTTTCAATTATTTTCGATAAATCAGGTAAGACAGATATTGGCCGATAGTTGTTGACACAGTCCCTGTCGCCACTCTTGTGAATTGGATGAATAAGAGCTTGTTTGAATGCATTTGGGAAAATACCTGTCGTGAATGCCAAATTACAGATGTACGCGAGAGGCTCAGTCAGAATACTTCTATATCTTTTTATTAAGTTGTTAGATATGCCGTGTATACCAACAGCACAATCGTTCCTAAGTCTGTGTATAATTAAATTAATTTCATCTATATCTGTAGGGTAAAGGGCAAATGACTGTGGTAGATTTAGTTGATGTGTGAGTGTAGAGGCAGTTGTAAAATTAGGTGTCGGTAGATTCGAAGCCAAGATCTCGCCAACACTAATAAAATATTCATTAACCGAATTTGCTGATGCCACAGGATTATTGTTAGTTATTAAGCCACAAGTTGATGTTTGAGTTTTATTTGTATGTGTAATGTTTTTTATAACTTTCCAAAGCTTTGTGGTGTTGTGCTTAGCGTTGTCTACTTCACTCCTTTCATAGTCCCTCTTAGCATTTTTTATAATCAAATTACAGTAATTACGATAGCGACTATAGGTTAGTTGGTAGGTTTCATTATTAGGATATTTTTTTGCTTTTAAATATAAATTATTTCTATTTCGTATACACCTCAACATACCCTTTGTAATCCAGGGTTTAAGGATGTTTTGACGTCTGGGGGTATGAATAATTTTAGTGCATCTATCTACCTTACTGTTTAGGGTGAAAATGAGAAAGTCAACAGCTTCGTTAACATCGGACATCGATAGTTGTTCATATTTAATATTTAGAGTTGTTGTTAGTGTACTCGATAGATACCGTTAGGAGCGATTTACGTCGCACTATGGTTTCGTTGCACGCCATAGTATATAAGCCTTGATTTTTTATGATTAAATTGACTCGCTCTGAGATACAGAAGTTTTATTTAAACGGTTATCACTGGAGGACTTTGGGGTAACATGTGCCGGTATTGTACATGGTCCTTCCAGCCGGATGGCGTTTTGGATGTGGAACACGGCAAGTAAATTAAAGCTACGGAGTGACATACGCGGAGATATGCAAGTGGAGTGCTGTTGAAGATAATTGAGGACACTGGACTTCGAGGATACACTTACTTACGTGAGTAATGAAGTACAAAGTGGACTATAAACTGTGAGTACTAGTTCAAGTGTTTAGAAACGATACTTAGAAAATAAGGTGGTTGGTTGCTCTTTCGGACTTAGAATAGTTTCGATAAAAACGACGATACGAGGAATCTATGCCCGATTTTTGATCGGTAAGAGCACCACAAAAACACTTAGAAAAATCACGCTCGGTTTTAACTTTGAAATTTTAACGAAATCGACACTTAGAAAAATTACTTGCATTCGACGACACTTCTCAAAGATACAAGATGGAAAAGGAACTTAGAAAAGTAAAGGATCAAAGGACAAATTGAGAAAGGTTTAATCAACTTTAAAAAATCTTCAAAGGAACGAATTACCTACAATTACGTGGATATGCGGTTAGAGGTTTTGGAGAATCAATTCAAGAATTTTTCTGCCAAATATGAGGATATAGTCGGCGAGTACGAAGAGGAAAATTTGTTACATTATTTTCAAGAGGACATTTATGAAAAAGTTTATGAAACTTATTTATCTTATGAGGTAGAATTAAAAAAACGCATTATCTCAATTAAAATTAAGTAGTTCTTATAAAGAAGCTTGCAATGTATCGTCTGACAATAAGGTTAAATTACCAAAAATTGTATTACCTAAATTTAGCGGAAAATACACAGAGTGGTCATCATTTCGGGATTTATTTGTATCTTTAATTCACAATAATAAGACCTTAGATGACGTACAGCGGCTTCACTATTTAAAGACCCAATTGTTAGGTGAAGCAGAGCAATTAATAAGGCACGTTCCAATAACAGATAGTAACTATAACAAATGTTGGGAAACGTTAGAAAATAGATATAATAATAAGAAATTTATGTCCACGTGTATCCTAAAAAGGTTATTTAGCCAACGAAATATTGTTGTCGAATCCGCGAATGCATTAAAAGATCTGTTGGATGTTACAAGTGACTGTTTGCACGAGCTGACCAATCTTGGTATTGATGTAAATTCTTGGGATGTTATTGTTATTTATGTAGTAAGTTTGAATCTGGACGTAGAATCTCGGAAGCAATGGGAATTGCATGTTAGTGAATCCTCCGAAGATCTACCTTCTTTCAAACAGTTTGGTAAGTTTTTAGAAACACGATTTCGAGCCCTTGAATTTATCGAACCAAAAGGAAAGCCAAAGTGGGTCCCTTCTACGTCTCACTCCAAGGTAATGCATGGTTCTATTAGTATAACATGTCCACATTGCTCCGATAATCACAAATTAGCGAACTGTAAAAAGTTTTCTAAAGAGGATAGTGACGAGCGACGTAGTCTTGCCCAGTCTTTGGGGGTATGTTTTAATTGTTTAGGACTTAATCACACTTCACGAGACTGTCGTGTTCTTTTAAAATGCCGTATTTGTCAGCGGAAACATCATACGTTGTTGCACCCTAAGAGCCCTAGTGTAACAAGTGCAGTGGTAACGCCTACCACCTCACATGAAAGTATTTCAGAGTCAGAGCCCACACCATAAGATATTAGTGCAAATATAGCAACCCATTTTGTGAATGAACGAGCGCAAGCTCAAGTATTATTAGCCACAGCGCTTATTAGGGCTGAATCTCAAAATGGGTCATACCAAACATTGAGAGCATTGGTAGATCAAGGATCGCAAGCATCCTTCATAACTGAGGCAGCAGCGCAATTACTTCGTTTGAAAAAAGTTGTTTCGAAGACAACTATTGCAGGAATAGGAGGTGGTCATGGTGATATAGTCTCTAGACATGTTGTTAATATTAAAATGCAGTCATTGCATGACCCTTCCTTCACCTTAAAAGTAATGGCGCATGTTTTAAATGCACTGACCTCCGTTATGCTAGACGCCAGTTTTAAACTTCAGAATTGGCCAGCAATTTACAATATTCGTTTAGCTGACCCAAAGTTTAATTCACCCAACAAAATTGACATTTTGTTGGGAGCTGAAACATATTGCCATATTTTAAAAGCAGGATTAATCAAGAGTCCCACAGGTTCTGCGATCGCTCGAGACACACATTTAGGGTGGATTGTGTTGGGTCAAGTTAACAAAGCAGGAAATTCTATCCAGTCACATAACACTGTCATTGCAATGCATACACAAATCGAAGAAAACGAGATGTTAAAACGATTATGGGAATTAGATTCTGAACCTGTGGTAACTAAAAGACCCTTTTCCCCCGAAGAACAGGCCTGTGAGGATTTCTATACAGCCACTACGAAAAGGTAGGTAATTTGTTGTCTCAACTTCCCGATGATACAAAGCACCCAGTTGTTATTTCTCATGAATCTAGTTTGGCTAAGTTGATTATAGCCGATACTCATGAAAGGACCTTTCATGGAGGACAACAACTGATGCTCAATTTTAAACGCACCAGATATTGGATTAGCCGAGTGAAAGGTATAGTTCGAACCCATATACACAATTGTGTTCCATGTATAAGATATGCTGCGACAACGAAACAACAGTTAATGGGTGAGCTTCCAGCTTACAGGGTTACTCCAAGCTAGCCCTTTCTTGACACCGGTGTCAACTATGCGGGACCCATTAACATGAGGGTATCTAAAGGCCGCGGGCAACGGTCATTTAAGGGGTATATTTGTTTGTTCGTGTGTATGGCCACACGTGCCGTGCATATTGAACCGGTTTCAGATTTAACGTCTGAGGGTTTCTTGGCAGCCTTCAAACGGTT
Source organism: Phragmatobia fuliginosa (assembly GCA_932526445.1). Classification (NCBI taxonomy): domain Eukaryota; kingdom Metazoa; phylum Arthropoda; class Insecta; order Lepidoptera; family Erebidae; genus Phragmatobia; species Phragmatobia fuliginosa. The sequence goes on along the minus strand of OW052058.1, from coordinate 3,057,760 downwards.
TGTCTCCAGACGTGGACATTGCCGTCATGTCTGGAGCGACAATGGTATCAATTTTGTGGGTGCTGCAAAGGAGTTACAGAAGCTTTTTGCTCGAGAAAGCTCATTGTTTAAAGAGATTGCAGCTGCTCTCGCCAACTCTCAAACTGAATGGCACTTCATCCCTCGCCATGCTCCAAATTTTGGTGGACTGTGGGAAGCAGAGTTAAAAAGTCTGAAGCACCATCTGAAACGGGTTATCGGCGAATCTACACTTACGTTTGAGGAGATGTCTACAGTTCTCTCTCAAATTGATGCGTGTTTGAATTCGAGGCCACTGTCTCAAGGTAGTAGTGACCTGGATGATCCCGCCCCTTTAACCCCTGGGCATTTCTTGGTAGGTCAACCGATTGTGGTACCACCTGACGACAATTATGAATATAACACAGTTACCACTTTACGTAGATGGCAATTAGTACAACGTACGGTGCAAAGCTTTTGGCGTAGGTGGAAACAGGAATATTTGACCAACTTCTTCCAAAGACACAAATGGACTGCTCGGATTCCTGATATGAAATTAGGCAATATAGTTTTAATAAAGGATGATAAGTTACCTCCTGCTAAATGGTTGTATGGTAGGATCACTTAATTGCATCCGGGCAAGGACAATTTGACACGCTTTGTCTCTGTACGTTGTAAAGGTACTACGATTAAACGTCCAGCTTCAAAATTATGTTTACTGCCTGTCACTGAATAGTGACATTGTGTACGTTTATACCGAAGTATTTTATTTTACATTTAAAAGTTATAGGCTAGTGTTTGTTATATTGCATGAAGTTTATTTTTATACATTTGTTATTTTTTAATTTGTAAATTGCTCGTCTACTATTATATATTTTTTAATTATACAGTCCATTGTTCGAGAATTTATATTGCTGAGTTTGTTAATTGTGGGCGGTACTAAAAGGAAATTCTTCCTTTTGGTGGGCAGAATGTTCATATTTAATATTTAGAGTTGTTGTTAGTGTACTCGATAGATACCGTTAGGAGCGATTTACGTCGCACTATGGTTTCGTTGCACGCCATAGTATATAAGCCTTGATTTTGTATGATTAAATTGACTCGCTCTGAGATACAGAAGTTTTATTTAAACGGTTATCACCACTGGAGGACTTTGGGGTAACATGTGCCGGTATTGTACATGGTTTTTTTTTTTTTTTTTTTTTTTTTTTTTTTTTTTTTTTTTTCAGAGCGATTGGGTCCATATCCATTTTTGTGAGGCACTGATCAAGAGAGACAAAGTCTATTTTCTTTTTTACTCTACTAGGTTTTAGATTGTCAGGTAGCATGTCGAGGCTAAGTATAGTGCTAAAGTGGTCAGTTATTGTAGTATGCGCAACATAACATTTCGCGGGTAAGTTGCTCTTAAGGATGATGTGATCAAGACAGGTATTTGTATGAGTAGGAATATTGTGTGCGGGTAGCATACCATGTGAGGCTAATAGATTTAGATAGTTTTCAGATCTATTGTCATTCGACGAAATTGCAATATCCAAGTTAATGTCTCCGGCTATAATTATGTTACGAAATGATGCTAATTGAATCAAAATATTATTTAAGGACTCTAAAAATAGAGATATATCTTTTACACCGGGGCGACGATATATAGCGAGAATAACAGTTGAACTATTCACTTTTATCATTAAGCAATTAGCATCCGCCAATGGTGGTTCAGTTATATTATAGTTATAAATAGAGTTGTAATAAACTACAACACCCTCATTTTGGGTCCTGTTTTCAATGGTAGATGCGTGATTATAGCCATCTAACTGTGGTATCTGGCTATTATTCTGTAGCCAACATTCGGTTAATACTAGTAAATCCCAATGGATGTTTGAGCTATGTAGTAGTGTTTGAAAGTGTGTAATGTTGCAACGGATACTTCGGATATTTTGAACCATCAAATTTAGAGACCTACCAACTGGATAAAGCATGTTAGAACATATATCTTCTATGTCACAGGTAGTACTATTTGCCAGTGTCATGTTGTCTAGTTCCGAATTAATAAAGCTGTTATTTTGATCGAATTTTAATGTGAGTTGTTTTTAACTTTGCAAAAATTTTACCTATTACACATTTTGAAAAAGAATACACTTTGATAATAATGATCATGCTTAGTGCACATATAGAGCAATACTGAATTATATATGAGGGAAATGTTATAGTTGTAGCACAAAAAGTTGGGTTGATAAAGTGAAAATATAAAACACTAGTTTTATTATATTGTAAGTCTATTTGATTTATAGTTTTGGGTAAACACTGGGTTTTTTGTTTAGTGTAGTATGGTTTATGTGTGTAGTTTGTGTGTGTAAGTTTTGTTGAATACATGTAGACTCTAAAAATAACAATACAAATAATGCCAATACAGATTGGGGCACGTTCTAGTCATTGTTGCGCACCTAAGTTGATAATATCATCTTCCGTATCTAAACGGATTGAAGGTTGTCCATCCTTGAGCCGGATAAAGACCTTTCCAAACGCAGTCCAACAACTAGCCTGCTGGTGAGTCTTTGTATACTCCCGTGCTAGGTAGAACAGACGTCTGCTTTTGGTGGTCAAATTGTCAGTCACATAGATTGGGACCGAATTGCCTGGAATCTTCAGATGGCTTGTATTAATTTTGTCACCTTTTCCTTTTCCTTTATTAAAACTAATAACAGATCTAACCAAATTTTCTTTACTTATGGTGGTAGTGAATTCCACAATTATCGGTCCCGGCTCGTACTTTGTTCTTATTCTGTAAATATCTCGAATCTCTGTATCCTGTAATGGTTGATTTACAGCTTCACTGAGACGCAAGACATGGGTTTTTAAGGTCGTTTTTGTCTCTGGTTTAATCAAGGGGATGTTACGGACTTCAATAGAAGAAGACTTCATGCTGCGTTCTAATTGTTCCACCTTCGTTTCCAGTGATTTAATATAACTTTTATGAGATAAGTTTTCTTTTTCAATTTTTTCAAATTTTTGAAGTAAAGAATCATACATGTTAGAGAGAAACTCCAATGATTTCTGTGACTCCGAATTTTGTTTTTTGATGGCTTCCATATCCTGTTTGATGTTTCGGAACTCTGTATTTTGTTTCTTCTGCATGTCACAAAGGAGTTCTTTAATTTCGGCGTTGGCCACATCATCGTGTTTACGCTTAGGCCTCCTTGAAGTACCAGGGAGTCGCTGTTCAATATCAGACAACACTTTATCGGAGGCGGTGTCTGAGTCTTGAGTTATGACTATTTCATTAGACGGAACTGATAGTGTTGAAGTCTTAGGTGGAGATCGCTTCATAGGCATGTCTCTTACGATGTTTAAATAATATTTTCAACAAAATATAATGAATTTAATAAATATAACCACTTTTAAAAGTTAAATTATGTTTTATGTAGAAGAGTAATAAACTCAAAACAACAAAAAGATGAACACAATTTCTTGGATTCGAACTCGGTGTCTATAAACCAACAGTCGCCAATCTTAACGTCCACGCCAGAGCAGCAACTACGAGTGTTGTCAAATTAGCACTTCTGTACTGTCATTACTGAACTTGTGGTTAATTATGTTATCCTGGTACTTAGTAAAGCATTTATTGAATATGTATATGGTTGTCTTTCTCACCCGTGGGTGGAGTTCCGCAGGCGGCACGCTCGGTGGGCGGAGTTAGTAGAAATGTCGCACGATGATCTCTTCAGTAATTATGCACTCCTATTATTTTCTCAGTATTATTGTCGAATTAAATTAATATTTTTAATATTTGTTATAAAATTGCGTATATTCTGCACACGTCCACTCGATATCGAGGTCCGGGGGGAAGTATGAATATAGATATCTAAATTATAAAATTGAAGTGTCCGTTTGTAGATTCATTTTATTCATTCATTCATTAAATTTATGCTCACTTCTTCTCCAACCATACATTTCACTGTCCAGAGTTGGGAGTCGCTGGTAATCTGTAATACAGGTCATCCTAGTACAGATGCCAGTCTCCCACACAGATTACATCTTGTCAGCTGTTTTTTTTTATTTTGTGCATTTTTGTATATATATTGTAAACTGTGTGTGAGAAGAAATAAAGCTATTATTATCATTATATTATTGTTATTATTATTCAAATAAGCAGCTTTACACTAAACGCCTCGGAAAGTAAATTGTATTGTATTGTATCGTACTATATTGTATTGTAAATTACTCATATAATATGTATTGTATATTATGTTATGTATTATGTTTATAAACTTGTATCAGTCGTGTCAGTTTGTACATAGGTAGTAAATTAATTTAAATTTTCACCAAAATGCACCTACTACCATTTTTCTCTGCATCACCCAATGGTTGACTGGTAGAGAATGCCTTACGCATTAAGTCCGCCAATGTACCAATGTGCACGATCTGTAAATAAATATAGTTCTCACTTAAGGAAAACAATTTTTAAAATATTATAAATATGTCTGTTCCGACTAATCTCTGGAGCGGCTAGACCAATTTACGTATCGTAAAAGTGGTTTACATTTTCTACTAGACAAAGGGGCGAACGATTCATAATTTTCCATTGTTCTAGAAGTTGTAATAGAAACAAGCTTAAATATTGATATACTAGTTGCGCCCCGCGTATCATCATGGTTGCTATGTAAGTGTGTTATGCATAGCAACCTGTGAAGTATTGACAGGAGATAAACAGTGATACATTTTGACATCTACGATTTATGTATTTTTATAATGACCTAGCTAGCTAATAGTAAAAAGTAGCCTGTGTTATTCTGATATATAAGCTATATTACTGTAAAGTTTCATCCAAATCCGTTCATACAAAGTCCGTCCGTGAAAGAGCAACAAACATACATACTCACAAACTTTCGCGTTTATAATATTAGTAGGATAGGATGAAGTAAACGTTAGAACGTAACTCTTTAATAATGTATATTGGATTATTTCAATGTAATCGTATACTGCATAATAGTTATATTATGGGGCCTTTCATTTCCCGTTTAGGGAAATAGCTATGAAAATTTTAGCGAAAGCAAATATTGTTCGAGATGAGGGCAAATATATTGTCTGTATGGCTTTATTTAGTTCAGATGGGAAATTGTAGAGTGTGTGTTTTTTTCATTATAGTAAATATTTATAAGTTTTTCTATTAGGTTACGCCTTCTGTTTTTTAATAAACTCTTTTGCAAAAAATACGGGCACATAAGCAAAGAACTATTTTATAGTTACTATTTGTTTGTTTGACAATTTTAGGTATTGTTATCCTCAGAATTTTATAAATTAATTAGGAAGGAATAGTTTTCATCAGTTTTATCATAACATTTTGATTAAATTATTGAGAAATAATGTTTAAGCTCAAAACACTATTATTGTACCTGCTCGCTAAATAAAAATGAAACGCGTTAATTTTTTTGTTTTTATTGAATACATTAAAAGCAGATAAAAGTTTAGTATTGAGTGTGACCCCCTCTTGCTGAAATCACGGCTTTCATTCGTCTGGGCATGCTAGTGAGTATATCTTTTATGGTTTCTTGGGGAATACGTTCCCACTCTGCGGTAGTCACATTCTTTAGCTCTCTGATGGTCTGCGGACCCGGCTGAACTGATCCCACTCGTCGCTTCAGAACGTCCCAGACACGCTCTATGGGATTGAGGTCCGGACTTCTAGCTGGCCAGTCCAAACGACGAATTCCGACTTCTAGCATATACGCTTCCACATTGCCAGACCGGTAGGCGCGAGCTTTGTCGTCCATAAAAATTGAGTTTTCGCCAAGAGCAGTTAAAGCGGGTTATGCATAAGGAATTAGAACTTCCGTTATGTATCGGTGTCCAGTCAGTGTACCGTTTTCGATTAAGACTAACTCCGTACGATCCATAGAAATTATTCCTGCCCAAAACATAACAGAGCCCCCTCCATTAGGTGTGATTTCTTCAAAACATGCCTCTGCAAAGCGTTCTCCTCGTCTACGTAGCACTCGCCGTGGTCGGTCTTCACCATGCAGAGATATCCTGGTTTCATCGGAGAACAATACCCAATCCCAGTCTTCATTAGTCCATGACACACAATTTCGAGCGAAGTTAAGCCTGACAACTCGATGTCCACGGAGTAATTTAGGGCCGCGTGCCGGGCGATGACTGTGTATATTAGCAGCGAGAAGCCTCTTCCTGACCGTCCATAGACTAATTTGCACATTTCTTACTTCTTCGAGTCTGTTCTTGAGGTCCACATAAGAAGATTTACGATTTCTCAACGCTTGACTAACTAGAAGACGATCATCCCGTGGTTCGGTACATGTCTTTCTGCCAGAACCAGGCCTTCTCTTGACGGAACCGGTCTCTTAATAGCGCTGCCAGGTCCTTTGAACTGTCGACCGACTCACATTTACCGCAACCTTCTTCAAGCAGCTCAATAATTTTGCTCGTTTTTATCACTTTATCTACCATTTTCGAGATTGCTAAACAGCAATAACAATACTTTTAAATGTCAAGGACATCAGATCATTTAATAAAAATTGACAAAAAGTTAATTAGAGTGAAAAATTCCGAACTTGACGACGTTTTTATGCACCATAACGACAAATCTACAAGTTTCGGAGACGGTTTTTTATTCATAGCTTAGTTAACTGTTCTATCGACCAAAAGTATAATTTTTCACTATTTTAGGCAAAATACTCGTATCTAAAAAAATAATTGAACTGGATTCTTTTAGTATTTTATTTAAAGGTGCCATACAGTCACCTACCCCCCACTTGCCGTTGGACGTTGAATTTCAGGACATCCTATATACATATATATTCCTTTGTACACCTAAAATACTACCAAATCATACTCAATGCCTGTTCAACTATTATATTACAACACTCCAAAAAACTTCTCCGAAATAATTTTAAACAATTCAAATATTGAGTTACAAAGGAATTATTCATTGTTCACATTGCTGACCACAAACAAGCAATTGATTCAATAACAATAAACAATCAGTAAATTCAAAATATTAAATCAACTGTGAAAATATTTCACTCTGAACATTGAAGCAGGTTTTCTCTGAAAGCCAAATGAAAATAAAATTGGGACAGGATGATCTTTGGTACAAAGTTAATTCATTATTGTTCGGTTCCGAGCGGCCATCTTTTGACGGTGGCAGAATGCCAATGTTTTCTTTTGCGCAAGTATTTTTCAATATTTTTGTTCACCTTAATTATCCTAAAGCTTTTAAGGAAGTTTGCTAATAAATAAATAAGTAATTAAGGGTTATTGAACATTTGTTTTACTTCTATAAAAAGAAGAATATTTTTGTTTTTTTGTTTTTTGGTTAGGAAGTTTGATTATTTCAATATATTTGGAAAGTGATGAAACGGAAACAGATCTTGAAAATTCCTAAATATTTTAGTTGAGTTTCTTCGGTACGGTTTTAGTTCACTTTGATTGGTTGATTTCTAATACGAGTTCATAAAAGCTACCCAAGGAAATAAAGTTTTGGTCTTGAAGAAGGAAAATAAATTGATAAAAGTTTTATATTTTTTTATTAGCAAAACTTAAATGATATTAGTACAAAGGTGTACTGATAGCCTAGGTATTTTGAACCAGACTTTAGGGAATGTATCTATAGGTATTAAAATATCGATGCAAAATTGTTTTGATCCTTTAATAATCTATTTAAATATTAACAAACAGAATAAATTTATTACATAGATTAACCACGTAAATCACTCAAGTAAATAAACTATATAAATTTAGATTAAACTTAAAATTATAGAGTATCAAGGATTTTCCCACTTTTATTTTCTAAGCGCAAATTTCTTCGGGTACCATCAGACGATAGGAAAAGCAGACGAGATTGCATGGATATGCTAATACCCTACATCATAGGAAAAATCCATGTTGAAATCCTAGGTCGGGCCAAAAAGTGTCTTTGGGGTTTTTCTTACGAAATTCCTAATAGCAGCCCGGAGTTTGGAAGTTTGGCGGTGATTCACGCCCGTGCCTCGGAGAGCACGTAAAGCCGTCGGTCCCGGTTGTCTTAAACATATATGGCAATCGTTATTATGAAGTCAGTGCCCTCAAATTTACTGACAACTAGTTCAACCTTCGAATATCAGTTCTCCCTTAGGGTTGCGGAGGTCCGATGCCAGTCCGATGGAAAAACTGATATTCAGGTAAAACCGATTGAACTAGTAGCCGATCCCAAAAAATATTGGGAATAAGGCTAGGAAGAAGATTCATTTGACATAACTATAATATTACATTGTACGATACAGGAATTTAAAGTACCATAAATGCTTACAATGATGAAATCACCATTAAAGGAACAAAGTGCTTGAAGTGTAAAACAAGTTTCATTACAATGTATTAAAGTGTCGTAAATATCGACAATCGTAAAATACACTATGTACTGGCTCTCATCGGTAACAAGTTTTCAGACTTACGGTGAAAGAGGTTCTATAGTTATTTTCAGTAATGACATAGTTGTATCTTTAAGAGGAAAACAAGAGCAATCGGCGTTCAAGTTATTTTGCGATACGTATTCCTTCCTGATTTAGCCAGATAATTCATTGTTTTAGTAGAATAAATTAACTAAAATGAATTTGTTTTAATTAATGGATTTCAGTTATTTATTTAAATCTTTAACTATTATGTACTACAGGTAATCGTTGTGAATGTTTCCTCAAAAAGCAGCCTTACGATTTTTTATTTAATTAATATTTTATACATTTATACTCGTGTTTATATAATTATACGAGTAATAATAATACTGCTAGACCAACGCGGCAGTCCATGCCGCGTTGGCCTAGCAGTTAGCATATGCGACTGTCAATCAAGATGACTCGGGGTTCAAATCAGGGACCGTACTGCTGTAGGGATTTTCTTACGGTCGGTCCCAGTTGTCATAGATATTTATGGGACGTCATGCCTTCAAACATACTGACAAATATCTCAATCCTCGAATTCAGTTCGCTCTCAGGGTCGTGACCCTGCCAGTCGTTCCGGGTCAAAACTGTTATTCAGGTAAAACCGGTTGAACCAAGTTTGGATGGCCTTGTTGGTCTAGTGGTTAGCGTATGCGGCTCCTGTTCAAAAGATCTTGGGCTCGATTCCCGGGTTGGACCAAATGTTTGTATTACTTACAAATATTTGTTTCGGAGTTAAGGTGTTTGGTATGTAGATTATGTATATATTTACATTAAAAAAATATGTTCATATATTTATATCAGTTGTCTAATACCCATAATACAAGTTCTGCTTAGTTTGGGGCTAGATCGCGTTGTGTGTAAGATTTCTGAAACATTTATTTATTACTATTATTAATTATTGTAGTTAGCTAGCTAATCGGCTAGTAGCCGACCCCAAAGAAACTTGGGAAAAATAAACACTAGGAAGATGACTTCTTATACCCGCATTTAATTAAGATGATAGAATCCAAGAAACAATAAGAAACCCAAATGAAGCTATATTAATTCGAGTATTTTTTCTAATAAAATGCCTAGTCATTGATCGATAATTCTCACGTAGCGATACAATTACTTTAATATCGGTTTTCCCAGTAAGTATGTTTTACCAGTCCTGTTACTATTATACAATCGATTGAAACCAGCTGTACGTAAATAGTGTTAAAAAGAAACATATGCATCATCATTATCATCAACAGTCTTTAACAGTCCACTGCTGGACATAGGCCTCTCCTTTGAAAGGAGGTTTTGGCCTACTATACCACGCTGGCCAGACGGGTTGGCATAGGGTTGGTTTCAAGTGCGGGTGGACGGGACGGGTTTTCCCTCCACCCGCATTATGTGGCCAGCCGCGAAGGGGTGGCGTCGGTGTGTGCCGGACGCCGCCTAAGAGAGGGTCGTCGAACCGAGACGGTGCCCGCATCAGGAGCGGGCAGGCGCTGGAGAAGTTCAGAAGGAGATCCCACCCTGGACTTCTCCTCCTCCTAAACGGAGAAGCGCAGAGAGGGCACACTGTGTGGTTTTTAGTCGGTTCAAGTCCGACACACCACCCCGCCGTAACTCCTGGTGGGGTGACGGTCCATGATGATTTTCCACACATTAAAAAAAAAACAAGGGTTGGTTTTAAGTTTTCCTTCTCTTTGCATTGATGTTGTCTTGCGTAGTTTATCCCTTAGTCGCCTTTTACGTCACCCGCGGGATGGATAGAGTTGGTGACACACGGACATCTTAATCCGTCACCACACGGACAAACATACGCAGTTAATACAAATATACCTATTTATGGCTCAGTAGAAAACAAAGGTGTCACCTCTAACTTTTCTTCTTCTTCGTAACCTTTATTATTCACAAGACTATATGGGGTCGGCTACTAGTTCAAACAGTTTTACCTGAATTTCAGTTTCTACACGCGATTGGCAACGGACCTCCGCAACACTGACGTCGAACTGGAATTCGAAGAGCTAGTTGTCTGCATATTTAAGAGCACTGACTTACCAATAAAGATTGCCATAGATGTTCATGACAAATGGGACCGACAGCTTAACGTGCTCTCTGAGGCACGCTCTCTCTCTGTTCCTCTAACGTAACAAACAAACGACTGCACGGTTGGCCTAGTGGTTTAAGCGGTCGCCACGCCGCTCTCTACTGCACCAAGTGTCGTGGGTTCGAATCCCACGTGGGATAACACTTTGTGTGATTCACAAATTGTTGTTCTGAGTCTGGGTATTCTTTGTGTCCGTTTCATGTATGTTTGTAAAGTCCCCCGCGACACAGGAATTCATATTCCTAATGCGGGAGTTGTCTTTTTTAAAAAAAAAAAAAAAAAAAATTAAATATCTGCCTACAGATGGGTCATCAAAAGATTACAATATAAAATTTTCATTACATTTCGGCCAGAAGCTCCGCGCGCTCAAACCTATTGTGCTTTAAACAAAGTCATAAAATTAGCGGTAGTCTTATCTCAGGTTCCTTGTTAAATTTACGAGGTTTGCAACAATTTCTAGCGTCTATCATTGAATATTTTAACACCGAGATAATGTTTGGTAAATAAAGTGAAGAATGATTTAATTTTGAACGCAATACCGCTCGCATACAAATTTTGTTGGGTCGAAATAGGTATAAAATGTTGAAATGATTGGACTGAAATAATGAAACGTAATTCCTTTGATGGTTGTCTATAGAAATAAATGAAAGTGGAGTGTCTGTATGTTAAATGAAACGAACAGCTGTTAACTAAATGCATATGAAAGCATATACGATACTGATACACAAAATACTAGGGCATTAAGTCCACTGATGTACAAAAGTGCATGAAGTTATAAATAAAATACATTTTTTATACTTTTGTGTCTGTCTATCTGTTGCTTTGTTTCGGGTAATGTCTGGAACGGTGGAATGGATTTTTACTGGACTTTTACTGGTAGATTACTGATGACACAAGCAGTATCTTAGGCAAAATTTTGTAGACTAGCTCTGCTCCGCGGTGAAACTCGCGACTAACAACAATAACCGCGGTATTCTGCTAGCCGCAAATGAATCGGTTTGCAAGATGTTTGGATATCTTGAGAGGCACTATACCTACGTCACAAAATAACTACCAAATTTAATCATTGTGAGATCTAAAGCTCTATGTATGTGGCATTGGTGAGCAACGGTAGTCAGTTTCCATCAGGTGCAAAGATGTTTTTAATTTCTACAAGGTTTCATTTACAAAAAACAAACAATCAATCAATATAAAATTGAACAAAAAAAGGAAAACTTGAATCAAAGTCTACCGTGTAATACTAATTTCAAATGAGTTTCTAACATTCGTTGGTAGTACTTTAGTCACCCAGGATCATTTGCTCTAAATTGTTCATATCTGAATTTTCCTTGCTTATTTTCTTCCTCATTGCTTCCTTAGTGTTATCAAAGTTACATCTGCTAATATAATCCTGTTTAGCCTCGGGTTTTCAAGACCTCACGAGAATCGATATTAGTCGAATTTCACTGCCTTGTTGGTCTAGTGGTTAGCGTGTGCGGCTACTGGTCAACAGGTCTCGGGTACGATTCCTGGGTAGGACCAAATGTTATTTGTGTGATACACAAATATTTGTTTCGGAGTCTGGGTGTTTTCTATGTATAATATGTATGTATTTACAAAAAAAAAGTATGTTTATGTATTTATTTCAGTTGTCTAGTACCCATACTAGATCGCGTGATAAGTAAGATGCTTGAAACATTTATTTATTATTTTTTCTAGCTAGCTAACTAATCGGCTAGTAGCCGATTAGTTGGCTAGCAAAAAAAGTTGAAGCCTTGTTGATGTTATAATTGTATAGTATATTTAATATAATTGAATAATTGTACGAAACAAATTATTTGCATAAATTTGCCAACAATAAACATGTCATTTAAAATCTTTGTATTTCACCGTCTCTGCTTCGTTTTGATGTTTCATTCGGTCTCGAAGATCACTACTCAGGAAATATTATAGTTATATTATATCTATATGTATTTACTATATAGTTCACAGGTGTGTGTGTGTGTGTGTGTGTGTGTTCAAACACAGGTTGTTCTCTACTCTCTCTCTCTCTCTCTCTCTCTTTGACTAACTCGGTGCCGCAGTGGTAGGGTATGCGACTGCTGTACTTGTGGTTTAAAGTTCGATTCCAGGGTTTTACAAATGTTTGTGTGACTTACAAACATTTTTTCAGATTTTATTTTCTATGTATAATACGGATAAACTACGCAAGACAACATCAATGCAAAGAGAAGGAAAACTTGAAACCAACTCTATACCAACCCGTCTGGCCAGCGTGGTATAGTAGGCCAATACCTCCTTTCTAAGGAGAGGCCTATGTCCAGCAGTGGACTGTTGATGATGATGATGATGATGATGATGATGTAGAATACGGAAGAATTTGCAAAAAAAAATGTGTTTATATTAGTTGTCTAGTATCCATAATACAAGCTATAATAATCGGAAATAGAAGCCAAGACCTCTTATATCCTATTTAGTACTTATTCAACTGAATATAGTACAGGTCAATAATAATAATAATAATATATGTATCTTTTTATTGTACACCAGAACAGAAACATAAAGCGGTAGCTGAAACTCGGTGGTACAAGTGGCGGCCTTATCGCCCGAAGGCAATCTCTTACAGGCAACCATGTCAATTGACCGGTTTGTTTTTTTTGGCGTGATCATCATCATCATCAGCTCGTCTCAGTCCACTGCTGTACATAGGCCTCTCGCAATGCACACCACTTTGATCGATTATTGGCGTCTCGATACCATAAAAACCATATGTTATTTTTATATCGATAATATAGTATAACCAGACTCATCGTCTGTCCATTAGGGATAAATGCGAACATGTAAAATTATACTTATGATCAATATTCAATTCAAGTGGATTAATATTTAAAAATACATTTACATTTAAGCTCCACGTGTATTAATGGATATAACCCACTTATCCATAACAAGTTCCGCATATTACGAATGTGAAATTATTGATAAAATCAATACAATACATCGGCTTATTGCCTTTTGATGACATACCTTTAACATTCTGATAGAACTTTACTTTTAAAACTTGCTGCAGTCAATATGTTTTCCTTATTTTTTTTATTTATCAATGAAAGTGTTTTACATTATTCTAAATGCAAAGGTATATTTTATCGACTGCCTTGTTGGTCCAATGGTTAGCGTATGCGGCTGCTGATCAAGAGGTCTCGGATTCGATTCATAGGTCGGACCAAATTTATTTGTGTGATCCACAAAAATTCGTTTCGGAGTCTGGGTGTTTTCTATGTATAAAATGTAGTATTTACGAAAAAAAAGTATGTTGATGTATTTATATCAGTTGTTTAGTACCCATAATACAAGCTCTGCTTAGTTTGGGACTAGATGATGTTGTGTGTAAAAGATGTCCGAAACATTTATATATTTAAAGTCTCATTTTCATGAATACTATATATCACATTTTACTTATCATAACAACAGTCGACGCAGCACCGTACATGCTAATTAGTAAAACCAAATTATGTTACACAGTTCCGTCCTTTTCTCACGAAATTAATCCCACAGATCGAAGAACAGTATGAAAGATACCAAATCCTAAGTTCCATTCTTGTATTTACTTATCTTTAATATAAAACGATATAAAAATATTCATTTTGCATTACTTGCACACAAAAATAGTACCTTCTATATTTAAGACTGGTAAAGTCTCACACTAAATGAGGTCATTGTATAAAAAACGACAGAGATTTCCTTCCTAGGCTTCCTCAAGAACGCCGGCACAGTATATAGTCGTAGTGAATAGTGATAGTCTAACTTCTTATGTATCGGTGTAGTGACAACCAGCTGATTATGAGTAGCTATTTTACAAAAATAATGAGAACTAAAAACTCATTTACAGAATTCGGTTGCATACAATTCAATAAATATACAAGTTATGTTAATATAAACGTGTTAAAAATAAATCGCCAAATGTATTCTAAGCACTAAACTTGAGCATGGCTTAACAATTTTTTTTTTACATTTTCATGAAGGCACGGGGAAAGTTTTTAATGAAAAGTAAAAATTATTAAAATTGAAAGAAAAAATTCCGACAGACAGTCCAATGGGAAAATAAATTATGAATAGTAATTATTTTTCTACAAACTTATTAATATAATAAATATAACTCTAGTATTTATTTCTGAAGGAAAAGTGTCTTACAAACAGTTTTCACAAATAAATACACATTATATACAAAAACACCTAAACTCTCTAACAAAAATTTACAGATCATATAAAGGTTTGGATTGAGATCTAACAAAACAACAAGCACTCAAGAAAAACAAAATACCACCAAATAAACAAAGTACCAGTCAAAGCTCAGTGGAACATTTCCTGACTAAATAAAGATCCTTACACATCACGATCACCACCTATAGAAGTAGATAGAACTCCTCTGCCGTACTATAAATATCAACTACTTTTTTTTTATTTTTATTTTTATTTTTATTTTTATTTTTATTTTTGTAATACGCATGTTGTGATCTCCCATAATTGAGGAAGCACAAGCATTAAAACAATTTGTTATTTCTGTTAAAAACTAGCATGTAAGGTGTATTCCTTGTCGGAGGTCCATTATAAATAAATAAATAAATAAACTAAGAAACCTAGACCAAAAAATAATAATGCCGCGCCCTTAAAAACAAAAAAACCCTTAAAAACAATAAAACCTAAAAAAAAAAAAAAAACCTCCCCCAGAACGGTTCGTCACCGCGGGGGTTGCAGACGATGACCCTCCAAACATAATATAGAAAAGAACATCTCTACATTAAATGTCAGATTGGTATCATTGGAAGTGACGATATCGTGAAAACGTCGGCCACCAGTGGTCCAGACTGGTAACAGATAAAGCCACTTGCCAATGTTTGGAGGAGGCTTAAACCGCAAAAGGCGGTCCTTACATCAAAGAACACTTAAATAAAATTGAATATACAACCATAAATATAAAATAGAAAACATAAATGTAATATTAAGATATGTAAGCACAAAATGTTGTAAGGAAATGAAAGCTAATAAATAAATAAATAAGTAAATAAATAAAGGTTTGGTTCAAATCATGAATCGAAACCGACCGACCAACATAGCAGTCGCTATAGTTCTTACAACCGAGTCAATCGAAATAGTTTTTTCCTAATTTATACACAAAACAACCGTCGGAAATAAACAAATACACTGGTTTAGTCTGCTAATATTGCAAATCAGGTTGTATTTTTGCTAAACGCTACTCGTTATTCCGGTCGCCAGTTCCCGAGAGATACCTACAGTAATTAGTGGCAGTAAGTAGCATTGTCTGTGGATGCCAATTGTTCACTTTATATTAGTGAGAGAACGGTGTGGGCTGAGTAATAAAAACAGTTGCTGGTCTATTTTGCTTTTGTATAATATTACTGAAATATCAGATATTTTTAGGATGAATTAAAATAAATATAAATATTACGGCCATTTGACACACGACATTATCTGGTTTCAAACCAAGCAGAGCTTGTATTATGAGTACTAGACTTGTGATATAACTACATATATATTTACATATATACCTACATAGAAAACACTCAAACTCCGAAACGAATATTCTCAGATTGAACAAACATTTGGTCCGACCCGAATTGAATCCGACACCTCTTGATCAGCAGTTATATGCACTGCCCACTAGACAAAATGGAGGTTTAGCTATACACAGCTTCTTCATGTTGCTGCAGTCTCAACTTGCTTTCTCAACTTTTTTTTTGTCTGTGTGGAAATCCCCGGAGGATACTATAAGCAGAGTAACCAGGCGTACCCTGGAAAGCAAATCCCTGAGACCCCGAAGTTCTACCTAAGCTGGAATGCTGAAGCTCTAGCTGTCAAGTCTTACAAATAATTTACCTATAACCTATAATTTAATAACTGTAAGGGAGACTTCGCATCAGACAGAAAATAGTAACGATTATAAAGAATGTCAATTATTAAATTTCTTTATTTTTTTAATGAAATTTAGAAGTTGCTTATAAAGTATAAAAGGTACTTAACAATAGTCAGCAAATTAAATCCTTTTAATCCTCTAAATAAATGGTTTTTACTACGTTTAGTTCACTTAGCCTTAGCATTACCAAAGACATACTTAAGTCATAAATTCGCTTACTTTCGCTTCTGGTGTGATAGCATTCATATCCCACGCCCTATTCCCAGGGTAAGCAAAAACGGTAAAACGATGTATCCTAAACTTTGATATAAAGTTTAAACCTCTTCGTCGTTCATAAACAGTCGACGGTTACAAGTACCTTTAACGGAAGCTTCAATATACAACAGATTTGCCTTTGAAGGTGTAAATAAATGTGCATTCATTTCTACAGCTATTTATTCACGACCCGTTTGAAGCGCTCCGTATGATTAAAATAGTACGTAGTGCTACAAACTGCGATAAATACAAAAACAAAAGTAGAAAAAAGTTGGCAAAAGTTATCTCAAAATGCCTGCTTTCTCCATTCTCTTCTTTTGCTATAATCTTGTCATAGCATCCACTTTGGTGCCAAATGTCATAAAAAATTACTACTCAGTCCTACTTTCATAGAACTTACTTTCGCAACCATGAACCAATCCACCCACATGCCAAATTCAAAATAAAGGCCCTATGTGTAAGGAGACAAGAATAATTATCTAGATTTGGCATGTTTATAGATTGTTTCCTTGTTGCATAAGTAGGTAAAATTGCATTTCCATGTTCTCATTCGCGTATTTTAACTTTCAACTAAAACAAGCTTCAGGTAAACTTATTTTCCATTAGCATATTTTCCGTCGGTATTTGAATCAATTAATACGCTGTTAATATTTATTGCAGTACTTTGCTAAGCAATTTGTTAAAAGATCAATAAACCGTACTATATGTAAAGTAAGAGTTGGACTGTGTCTGAAATCTGCTGCATAATTCACGAAGACGACGCCGACGGCTTTGAGCGTGAAGCGATGTGTGTCCGTCAGTAGATAATGATGAATAAATACTCCAAAGACTTTATAAAACGAGGTAATATACATCATAATATACATTTACAAAAAAAATGTATGTTCAAGTATTTATATCAGTTGTTTAGTGCTTGTAATACAAGCTCTGCTTAGTTTGGGACTAGATGATGTTGTGTGCCAGAAGTCCGAATATTTATTTATTTTTATTATTAATATTGTATATACAGATTTAATTGATATTAACTTAATACTATTGGTTTAAATGTGAAATAAAAATGAAATCTCTTCAACTAGCATCAGTAACATGATCAGGTTATCTTTTGACATAGGCCTCCTATAAATCTCATTTTATTTACTTAAATATCTTCGAACGGAAAATTTTACGAAAAAAAAACAGAAATTTTAGAAGAAGTTCGACACTATTCGCGTTGAAAAATAATCTTAGTCATAAAATACGTATGATAAAACAGAGATTATTTAAAAATCTTATGAATCTGTATTACTGGAGGATCTCGCTCATTCGTATTCAGTGCTTATGCCGCGTCCGTATGATGAAGAATACATAACATCACGACAACCCCTAAGAGGGTCAACAGAGTTATGATAGTAAATACTGCTTGAGCTTGTGGCATAAAGTAGTTTTATTAAAGTGTGAAGTATATTTTGTACATGAGGAGTTAAAGGTTTTAGATCTAGCTTCAGATTTTTCTGATGTCGCTTACTTTATTTGTGGGTTCGTTTTGCTTTCTAAGACGCTTTTGTTGGCCTCACTTGTTTGTAAGTGACTTGTTATAAATGTTTGTTTCATCAGTTGTTTACCTATATCATTTTGCTTAAAAAAATAATTTTGTTTTCATTTTTGATTATTAAGTAGTAATGTAGTAATGGCGGAACATGTTGATTTTGAAAGTGGTTTCTATAATTAGCAATGGGAGAATAGGCGATAGAGATAAGTAATTTATCACTTGACTGCTAAGATTAAGAGTATGAAGTCTATAATTATTTATTTGTTCTAAGGAGAATAAAACTTTAAGATAATTAAATATACCTTTTTAACAGACTTTAAAAAAAAGGAGGTTCTCAATTCATCTGTGTGTTTTATTTTTTTGGGTTCCGTAGTTCATGACTTGCAACCCTTATAGATTCGTCTAGAAGAGATCTAAAAGAACAGACAGCCGAAGTGACTTAGGTACTAAGATAATCACCACAACATAAATATTTGTTGTAAAACTATTGAAGATCTAATAGTTTAGTGTCATTGCAGTTAGTCTAAAAAAAAAATGGGATTTTAACAGTAATGTGAGGTAAGGTAAGTTTTTTTTGTTTGTTGTTTTTTTTTAAGACAACTCCCGCAAGTCAAACTTAGGTTAAATCTTTATTTTTGCGAATGTTTTGAATGAGACAAATGTTTTGAGTTTTGAGAATGTGACAAACATAATATTTATACCATTTTTTGATAAAATTGTATCAGTTCTAAAACTTAACAAAATAATTTAATAATCTAGCTTAAAATCAAGTTACCTCCGGGAAATTACTTTGCTGATTTTATTCATGATATTTTTTACCCGGAACTGTTTTGTTATCTCAACATCGTAATAGCAGAATAAGGACTCAAATGGGAAATCTGATCAATATGTAGTCAATAAGGATTTTTACGGACAGCATTGTACTAACAAAAGAAAGATATTATTAACCTAAGTTTTTGAGAAGAAAAGTAAATTAATATTACTATCATTTTGGAGTTTATTCATATCGATTTAAATAACTTAAATTTACAAGAACAAATATCACTAATGAACTTCATTTCAAAGCAATGAATTTAGAGCAATTAGGCAGCAAGGGATTTTCGCTGTACAAGCTTAACTTCCAACGAGTCAGCACTTAGCTAAGAAACACAAAGCGCGAAGCTGACGTCAGCTCTTCGATCTCAAAGAAAAATAAACCGCTTCTAATTAAAGTACAGTACCTTAATGTGTTAAATAGCAATCTAATATTTATCATTGAAGGTAAAACGAACGCTTAAAACTTTTTCTCGAGAAATTTTAATGTATGTATGTATGTGTGCTAAATAAGTTTTTCTGAAACAGCTAGTCCTGTTTAGGTCGCATTCAAAGATGCTTCAGTCACCAGCAACTCAGAACGTTCCACTGCTAGGTTCAGGTCTCGTCTCATGAGAAGGTTAAGGCCATTATTTCACTACGCTGGCCGAGTGTGGGGGACTGACAAGACAATGTTGTGGCTAGATAATCTTGCTGTTCGATATTTTGAACCGCCCGTAGACCCCCAACTAAGCTTCACGATTCTATGATTACAACTAGGATCGTCTGCTTAACGTCACCAATGAATCATGGAGACGCTCATGGTACCATACCACTAACGTTCATCTATCCAGGTTGTTCTTGTTGCGTCATCTTTACTAACCCTCGGTGATTGTTTCTAATTACCTTTTCTTTTTCGAGTGGAAAGTCCTCACGGGCCGTCACCCCGCCGTGGTTTTCGATACGGCGGGGCGGTGCGTCGGACTCGAACCGACTAATAAACAAATACACTGGTTTAGTCTGTTACTATTGCAAATCAGGTTGTATTTTTGCTAAACGCTACTCGTTATTCCGGTCGCCAGTTCCCGAGAGATACCTACAGTAATTAGTGGCAGTAAGTAGCATTGTCTGTGGATGCCAATTGTTCACTTTATATTAGTGAGAGAACGTTGTGGGCTGAGTAATAAAAACAGTTGCTTGTCTATTTTTGCTTTTGTTTAAGATTACTGAAATATCAGATGTTTTTACGATGAATTAAAATAAATATAAATATTACGGCCATTTAACACACAATATTATCTGGTTCTAAACTAAGCAGAGCTTGTATTATGGGTACTAGACTACTGCCAAAACTACATATATAATTACTTCTTTTTGGTAAATACATATTATACATAGAGAACACTTAAACTCCGAAACAAATAAAATAATACATTTTCAGATTGAAAAAACATTTTGTCCGACCCGAATTGAATCCGACACCTCTTGATCAGCAGTTGTATACGCTGGCCACTAGACAAAATGGAGGTTTAGCTATACACGATTCCAGTCTCTTCATGCTGCTGAATTTCAACTTCGTTTCTCAACTTTTTTTTGTCTGTGCGGAAATCCCCCAGGATACCACCAGCTGGTGGCTATGTCATTCAACCTTATTCAACCTTAGTATACAAAAAGGAATTTTTCCGGACTTATTAAAGAGGGGTCTTATTTATCCTATATTTAAGTCTGGGGATTCTGATTGTGTCAATAGCTATAGACCTATATCTATCTTGCCATCTCTGTCTAAGGTATTGGAAAAAATTATGAACAAACGTTTAACCAAATATCTGGAGGCTCACAATATACTAAGTAACAACCAATATGGATTTAGAAAAAATATTTCTACAAATGACGCAGTTCATGATCTCACTGACCATGTGGTGCGGACGTTGGATAGCGGCAAAAGATGTTTGGCAATATTTCTTGATTTGGCCAAGGCTTTTGACACGGTCTCTATCCCCAGATTGATCCTTAAGTTGGAGGCGATCGGAATCAGGGATAAACAGCTGCAGCTATTTCGCAGTTACCTAACCAACCGCACTCAATGTGTCAAAATTGGTGAGCACATCAGCAGTCATCTTCCTGTGGAGTTTGGTGTTCCTCAGGGTAGTGTACTTGGCCCTACACTCTTTTTAGTGTATATAAACGGACTTTGCAATCTAGATCTAGTAGATGGTAAATTGTTGGCCTTCGCAGATGACACAGCGCTTGTTTTTACTGCCCACTCTTGGCAACGAGTTTTTGAGGCTGCACAGATGGGATTTAACAGAGTAATTAAATGGTTATCCCACAATACTCTGTCTCTCAATGTCGATAAAACCAAGTATATGTTGTTCAATATCAAAACTCTGAAACATTTTAATGATAATAACTATTCCATTACAGTCCATAATCACGCACCAAATGAACATCTCAAGTGCAAATGTCCCACACTACAAAGAGTGGATACTATCAAATATTTGGGCATTATTTTGGATGTACGGTTAAGTTTTGCACCACATATTGATTTTTTGACGGGAAGAATTAGGAAGTTAATATATATATTTAAACATTTGAGACATATATGTCTCAAATGTTTAAATATTTTGTTTAAATTAAATATTTTGTAAAAATTTGTTTAAATATCCGCTATAGCGGATCTCAATATTTTGAAAACGGTGTACTATTCTCTGTGCCAATCCCTGATAGCTTACTGTATTTCTTCCTGGGGTGGCGCCTGTAAGAGTAATATGATAAAATTAGAACGGGCCCAAAGAGCTATCCTAAAGGTTTCCAGTTTTAAACCTTTCCGCTTTCCCACCAAGGAACTTTATGACCATTTCGGAGTCTTAACAGTGCGACAAATGTTCATTCTGCAAGTTACTCTTAGACAACATATGTTGACAGGTAATTCTGAATATTCTTCTGTGATGTCCCGAAGTCTACCAACACGTAGGCTTAGACTACCCTTAAATGAGATTCGCAGGACGAGCTTCGGTCAGCGATTCTGTTGCTTTCTCGGACGTTTCTTGTATAGCAATTTGAATAAGCGTTTGAACATAGTTAATAAAAATAAATACCACTGTAAAAAGGTTGTCACTGACTGGCTTCTTACACTTACCTATGATGTAACTGAGAATCTGCTTCATCCAGTTAAATAGACACTCACACACACACACACCCACGCGCGCACACACACACTCGAACACTCACACACACACATACACATGCACACACACACACACGCACACACAGAGACACATGCTTTTTAATTATTTCTTATGTTGGTGGATTTTGTTTCATTGAGATGAAATTGATTTAAATTAGTGCTTTATAATTTGTTGTTATTTTAATTAATGTAATTGCAATTTCTATCCAATTCATTGCAGTCATTTTTATATTTATTTTGATTTTTTCCATAATTTTGATTATTTTTGTTTTTGTAATTTGAATTGTTTTATTATTCTAATTTAAAAATAATGCATCATATTACCTTACTGTGTCATAGTAACAATTGCTGATGCTTATAGCACAGGTTTTTTTCCTTTTTAGGTATCAGCAGTTCATTATTTGTGATCATCGGGATATAAAAATTGTAAAATAATTATTATGGTAAACTTAAACTTGTACTAATCTATACAAATAAATAAATCTATCTATTGTTTTGATCGTGAAATAACATCTTCAAGCATGAAAAATGCCGTTATTTAAATAAATATAAAAAAAAAAAAAAAAAAATATGTTCATGTCACAAACACACTTGAACTTTATTTATTTGTGTAGATAGATGAATAACACTCAGACATAGATTAAATGATCATCATTGTTGCCTAAAAAAAAAAAAAAAAAAAAAAATGTCGCACGCCGTCTCGGATACTAGAAGCCGAAGAACCAGGCGTACCCTGAAAAGGAAACCCCTGAGATCCCGAAGTTCTACCTAAGCTGGAATGCTGTAGTTCTAGCTGTCAAGTCTTACAAATTTTACTTATAATTTAAATAACTCTAAGGGAGACTTCGCATCAGACAGAAAATAATACGATTATGAAAATGTCAGTAATTAAATTTCTTGAATTTTTTCATGAAATTTGAAGTTGCTCATAAAGTATAAACAATAGCCAGCAAATTAAATCCTTTTAATCCTCTAAATAAATGGTTTTTACTACGTTTAGTTCACTTAGCCTTAGCATTACCAAAGACATACTTAAGTCATAAATTCGCTTACTTTCGCTTCTGGTGTGATAGCATTCATATCCCACGCCCTATTCCCAGGGTAAGCAAAAACGGTAAAACACTGTTTCCTAAACTTTGATATAAATTTTATTCCTCTTCGTCGTTCATATACAGTCGACGGTTACAAGTACCTTTAACGGAAGCTTCAATATACAACAGATTTGCCTTTGAAGGTATAAATAAAGGTGCATTCATTTCTACAGCTATTTATTCACGATCCGTTTGAAGCGCTCCGTATGATTAAAATAGTACTTAGTGCTACAAACTGCGATAAATACGAAAACAAAAGTAGAAATAAGTTGGCAAAAGTTATCTTAAAATGCCTGCTTTCTCCATTCTCTTCTTTTGCTATAATCTTGTCATAGCATCCACTTTGGTGTCATTACAAATTTTTGACAAAATAAAATTCCTATCAGTTATCAGTCCTATAAGGGTTCCGTTGCTAAATGGCAAAAAACGGAACCCTTATAGATTCGTCATGTCTGTCTGTCTGACATGCCACTTTTCTCCGAAACTAGAGCTATACTGTTGAAACTTAGTCAGTAGATGTATTCTGTGAACCGCATTAATATTTTTACACCAAAATAGCAAAAAAGCAATAAATTTTGGGGGTCCCCATACTTAGAACTGAAACTCAAAAACTTTTTTTGATCAAAACCATATGTGTGGGGTTTAACCATCTATGGATAGGTCTTCAAAAATGATATTGAGGTTTCTAAAATCATTTCTTTCTAAACTGAATAGTTTGCGCGAGAGACACTTCCAAAGTGGTAAAATGTGTGTCCCCCCCCCCCCCTGTAACTTCTAAAATAAGAGAATAATAAAACTAAAACAAATATATGATGTACATTACCATGCAAACTTCCAACGAAAATTGGTTTGAACGAGATCTAGTTAGTAGTTTATTTTTAAGACGTCATAAATCATAAACCGCAATTTACATTTATTTCAATCAAAACACTATTATTAAAACATCGATGAAAGTTACAACGAACTACAAAAACTTTTATATGATGTTGCTTGCTGCTACGGTTCATGGGTGAGTCCGACTCACACTTGGCCGCTTTTTTTTATAGAGCAGACTCTTGCAACTAGGAACCAATCCACCCACATGCCAAATTCAAAATAGAGGCCCTATGTGTAAGGAGACAAGAATAATTATCTAGATTTGGCATGTTTATAGATTGGTTCCTTCTTGCATAAGTAGGTAAAATTGCATTTCTATGTTCTCATTCAGCGTATTTAACTTTCAACTAAAACAAGCTTCAGGTAAACTTATTTTCCATTAGCATATTTTCCGTCGGTATTTGAATCAATTATTACGCTGTTAATATTTATTGCAGTACTTTGCTAAGCAATCTGTTAAACGATCAATAAACCGTACTATATGTAAAGTAAGAATTGGACTGTGTCTGAAATCTGCTGCAAAATTCACGAAGACGACGCCGGCTTTTAGGGAACTTTTAGGGAATTTTCCCTTTTTTAGGGACAAATAGCTGATATTTTGGATGGTTAAAGACAATTTGAAAAATACAGGGATTTAGGGAATTTCGGGGTAAAATCAAAGCCTATACTGGTAGCCCTGTAGTAAAGTAAATGATAGACTATACCACAGCTTTTTTCTTGGGGATTCCCCAGGATCTTAATAAATGCTATTCGTCAAATTTTTTTCATTTACCTATTTCACTATTACAATACGACCAAGTTCTTGTGACATCAAGTCACAAGAACTTGGTCGTATTGTAATGTGTAGGTTCTTGATTTAATATGTTTGACGTTATTTCTGTATTGCGGAGTAGTAGTGGCACTAGTGGCATCAATTTCAAGTTATTACGATATTATATAGTATATATTAAATTAAATGGAAGGAAACAATAATCAAGCATCATCTTCGACGAAAAGAATATAAAAGCAATGCCACAACTTCCAAAAATTTCTAATCCTGTAGATGTATGATCTTCTGTGGGCATTTTGTTATTATATATACCTACATTAAATAATATGCTGAGGTTTATTTTCTGTATTATATTTATTTTCCCTAAATAAAGGATTTATAAAAGTAGTTTAGGGAATTTTAGGGATAAATTCAAAAGAAACTAGGGAAAAATGGAAAATGAAAGTGGAAACACTGGCGTGAAGCGATGTGTGTCCGTCAGTAGATAATGATGAATAAATACTCCAAAGACTTTATAAAACGAGGTAATTATTAAATAATATATAAAAATACATATAAAAATACATTTACAAAAAAAAATGTATGTTCATGTATTTATATCAGTTGTTTAGTGCTTGTAATACAAGCTCTGCTTAGTTTGGGACTAGATGATGATGTTGTGTGCCAGAAGTCCGAATATTTATTTATTTTTATTATTAATATTTTACTTAATTCTATTGGTTTAAATGTGAAATAAAAATGAAATCTCTTCAACTAGCATCAGTAACATGATCAGGTTATCTTTTGACATAGGTCTTCTATAAATCTCATTTTTATTAACTTAAATATTATCTTCGAACAGAAAAATTTAACGAAAAAAAAACAGAAATTTTAGAAGAAGTTTACGACACTATTCGCGGAGAAAAATAATCTTAGTCATAAAATTCGTAGGCTAAAACAGAGATTATTTAAAAATCTTATGAATCTGTATTACTGAAGGATCTTGCTCATTCGTATTCAGTGCTTATGCCGCGTCCGTATGATGAAGAATACATAACATCACGACAACCCCTAAGAGGGTCAACAGAGTTATGATAGTAAATACAGCTTGAGCTTGTGGCATAAAGTAGTTTTATTAAAGTGTGAAGTATATTTTGTGCATGAGGAGTTAAAGGTTTTAGATCTGGCTTCAGATTTTTCTCATGTCGCTTACTTTATTTGTGAGTTCGTTTTGCTTTTTAAGACGCTTTTGTTATCCTCACTTGTATGTTTGTAAGCGACTTGTTATAAATATTTGTTTCATCAGTTGTTAACCTATATCATTTTGCTTTAAAAATCAATTAAGTTTTCATTTTTGATTATTAAATAGTAATGGCGGAACATGTTGATTTCAAAAAATGGTTTCTATGATTGGCAATCACAGAATGGGAGATAGAGATAAGTAATTTGTCACTTGACTGCTAAGATTAAGAGTATGAAGTCTATAATTATTTATTTGTACAAAGGAGAATAAAACTTTAAGAGAATTAAATATACCTTTTTAACAGTCTTTAAAAAGAAGGAGGTTCTCAATTCATCTGTACTTTTTATTTTTTTGGGTTCCGTCGTTCATGACTTGTAACCCTTACAGATTCGTCTAGAAGAGATCTAAAAGAACAGACATAAATTTTTGTTGCAAAACTATTGAAGATCTAATAGTTTAGTGTCATTGCAGTTTTTCTAAAAGAAATGGGTTTTTAACAGTAATGTGAGGTAAGGTAAGTCAAAATAGATTTAAAGAATGTGACAAACATAACAATTAAACCATATTTTTGATAAAATTGTGTCAGTTCTAAAACTTAACAAAATAATTTAATAATCTAGCACAAAATCAAGTTACCTTCGGGAAATTACTTTGCAGATTTTATTCATGATATTTTTTACCCGGAACTGTTTTGTTATCTCAACTTCGTAATAGCAGAATAAGGACTCAAATGGGAAATCTGATCAATAAGGAGTCAATAAAGATTTTTACGGACAGCGTTGTACTAACAAAAGAAGGATATAATTCTAAGTTTTTGAGAAGAAAAGTAAATTAATATTGCTATCACTTTGGAGTTTATTCATATCGATTTAAATAACTTAAATTTACAAGAACAAATATCACTAATGAACTTCATTTGAAAGCAATGAATTTAGAGCAATTAGGCAGCAAGGGATTTTCGCTGTACAAGCTTAACTTCCAACGAGTCAGCACTTAGCTAAGAAACACAAGGCGCGAAGCTGACGTCAGTTCTTCGAGCTCAAAGAAAAATAAACCACTTCTAATTAAAGTACAATACCATAATGTGTTAAATAGCAATCTAATATTTATCATTGAAGGTAAAACGAACGCTTAAAAATTTTTCACCAGAAATTTTAATGTATGTATGTATGTGTGCTAAATAAGTTTTTCTGAAACAGCTAGTTCTGTTTAGGTCGCATGCAAATATGCTTCAGTCACCAGAAACTCAGAACGTTCCACCGCTAGGCTCAGGTCTATGAGAGGGTTAAGGCCATTATTTCACTACGCTGGCCGAGTGTGGGGGACTGACAAGACAATGTTGTGGCTAGGTAATCTTGCTGTTGGATATTTAAAACCGTCCGAAGGCCCCCAACTAAGCTTCACGAATGTTATTCTATGATTACAACTAGGATCGTCTGCTAAACGTCACCATTGAATCCTGGAGACGCTCATGGTATCATACCACTAACGTTCATCTATCCAGGTTGTTCTTTTTGCGTCATCTTTACTAACCCTCGGTGATTGTTTAACCTTTTTTTTTCGAGTGGAAAAACCGTCACCACGCCGGGGTTTTCGATTCGGCGGGGCAGTGCTTCGGACTCGTACCGACTAAAAACCACACGCTGCCAGGAGGTGGAGGAGTCCAGGGTGAGATCTCCATCTGGACTCCAAGACAACTTGCTTATGATCGCTTAAGATGCTTTAGTAGTCAACTAAAAATGACTATGAAGAGTAGGACGCAATGAAATGATTTAAATGACAACAAAAGCTTATATATCTACATCCATCAAATGTTTATTTAATACTATAATACTTTTGTGTTGTCAAATAAATATTTGGTTGGCACAATAGAAAGCATGGTCAGTTTGAAGACGGTTTGAAATGTCCATAGCAGTAGAATTTTAACATGGGTCTGTATCTTGCCGTTTTTGATTGAGTCCATGTTACAAAATGCATCAATATAACAGCTTTTATTTGACATCCCGTACTATTAATTTCCTCTAAAGTTGGGGCTGTAGCTATGAAATATGTCTTTCACTGCTAAAATAGTTTCAGTATTTTTTATTCTATAGTTAGATTGTTTATACTGACGTGACAATAAATAAATATTTTGGATATCTTACACACAACGTCATTTTATCCCAAACTAAGCAGAGCTTGTATTATAGGTACTAGAAAACTGATGTAAATACATAACTAAACATACTTTTTTTATAAATATATACGTATTACGAGTATACATAGAAAACATTCAGACTCCGAATCAAATATTTGCAGATCATACAAACCTTTAGACTGACCCAGGAATCGAACCTGAGACCTCTTGATCAGCAGCTGCATACTCTAACCACACGACCAACAAGGTAGTCAAAAATCATTAAGTCTTAAATATTCTTAGACACTCGGTGATAAGAATATTTGTTGATCGTATTTATAAAAATATAGATAATATAAGGTTTTATAATATAATGTCACCGGCATCTCGAACTCGTTTGGTTGTGACGATAATGTAATGTACATGTAATATCTGACGCTTCATTATTCACTATCAGCTATTTCTACAATCATTAATTAATCTTTACAAAAACAAGTATTTCCCAACCTTAGGCCTATTAGTCTGTTGCCTGCCCTATTCAAGTTTGTTCAAAGTTTTTACATTTGCAGGTGCCGATCTATCTTGAAAATAATAAAATATTTTGCATACCCTGCAAACTAGTATCCAAAAAACCCATATTACTGCTTCAACTTTGTTGACTACAGTTGACGATAAATTGCCAGACTCTTGAAAATCATGTACAAACTATAAAATCTTACAAGCCTAATACTAAATTGGAATTAAATGGAATTAATTGGAATTAAATGGAATTAAATGGAATTAAATGGAATTAAATGGAATTAAATGGAATTAAATGGAATTAAATGGAATTAAATGGAATTAAATGGAATTAAATGGAATTAAATGGAATTAAATGGAATTAAATGGAATTAAATGGAATTAAATGGAATTAAATGGAATTAAATGGAATTAAATGGAATTAAATGGAATTAAATGGAATTAAATGGAATTAAATGGAATTAAATGGAATTAAATGGATTTGAAAAGAATTAAATGGAATTAAGTGGAATGAAGTGGGAAAGGGAATAATAAATAAAAATATAAATATTGACTTTGCAATGGCACGGATTGCAAAGTCAATATTTTTATATAAAACAAAAGTTTTTTTATATTAAAACGCTTACTATAGGATGTTGTTAGGTTAGCTAATTAATTAATAATTTATTAACATCAATAATTATAACTAAATATTATATACTTTCATTAAATAAAGGATCAGTTAAGATTGTATACTATATGTTTGCATTATTTCTGACAGATCTATGCCAATAACATATAAAGAAAACAAGAAAATTACTGATGAGTCTGCAATACATTTTGTTGTAAGCTTACTTTTTCCCTTTATCCAATTTTCTGAAACAGCCCTCTAAGCTATACTTTGCACTATTGGTTTGCTATTTCAGTATAATTGAACCCATTTAATTTATGTAAATATGTAGCTAGGTATTAATGTGACAAGAAAGTAGTTCTTATGTTTTTATTAATTTATTTTGTAATTTATTTACCAGTGGGAAAAAGGCAAAAGTAGGTTGATATTTTAGTACCATTTTTAATTGTTAGTGATCTATGTATACAAATGAAACCAAGTAGGCACTGAAAGGAATACTTATTCGACGAGAAATTTTTCATAAAAGTTGTGGTATTACTCTGTGGTTCGCTAGATGGTATGAAAGTATTTTTTTATTGACTTTGTAAGTAACAAGAACTACCTTATATTAAGAGCTATTATCCTTGAATAAACAAAACTAGTGAGCAACTAACGAACTTATATTAGAAGAATCTACAAAATCAATCCTCCCGTTAAAAAAAGGACATCGTTGCTATTTCAGTTTATTTATCATACATCTGTGAAGTTTCACACGTAAATAAATATAGCGGTGTTTTATAATTAAAACAACCCTGTTTTTCTTAGTGCCTTGAATAATATTGGTCTTAGAAAATTGTAAAGATATTACGTTGGTGCTGAATTTTAATAAGACAGAGTATTAACGTAATGTATGGACCAAATTCTCACCGTGTCGACATTCCACAGTAAAAATGATAGAATATTTTGTTCATTTTTTCTCTTTTAATGAATTATATATTTTATACGCTGCCTTTAGATGGTGTCTTTTCAGGGAAAAAAATTGAATTTGAAATTGTACTAACATGCAATATTTTATATACATAAATTTATTCTGAAGGGTTTGTTTGCTAGAGATTTTTTGTTTGTTGTTATGTTTTAGTATAATACATATGTCCGTGCGTTGCGGAATATAAGTCACTATCAAGAGCCAAAGAGTGAATGATATCTAGCGAAGCGTCGTGTCTTTGGCAGCGGGTCGGCAACGCCGGCCATGTGGTGGATCACTTTTGATGGGAACGTCGCGTCGTCTGCGCACCACGTCTACGACGAATCGCTGTCTACCGGCTCAATTGTAATTTGTGAAATCGTTAATCATAGACGGAGTAAATTAAATCGTTTTTGTGTTAGCAAGGTATTTTCTCGATTTCCTTGATTGTAACTGTCCGACTACCTACCCGCCATTATTACAAGATGGATAGTATTGAACTTGAAATATTGAATTGAAATTGAAATATGAATTGAATTTGAAATATTAATTTCTATTGACTTTTAAAATACAAATATAATTTAAGCGTAAGAAAATGTTTAGTCGTTAATATAGGACAAGTATGTTCATTATTCTTCATTATAAAGAAAATACAAATATTAATGTCATTAAAATCTATTTATTTTGTACATGTTCACTTTGTCAATAAACTCCAATTATAGACCAATCGTTTTTACCTCCCTTTTCTCTTAGTTAATGGAGCGGATAATTAACACACGACTCCCGAGATACATTGAAGAACATAGCTTATTAGACAGTCCCGCTTTCTGGAACATTCGATTTAATGGTAATCTGTTTTGCGTACCTTACATACTACCGTTTGAAACCAATTGAGGCTTGAAAGAAGCAACTTGGCTTCAAAGTAGGAGCCGAGAATATGTTTTGTGAGCTGAATATCTATTTTTAAGCAATTTTGGTTGGATATTTTTATATAGCTTTTAAATCAACTGCCATTACTTTAGTCAGGGGGGTGTCACTCCGCAGTTTAGGTATAGTCGGCCGGCTGCCTGCCGGGGCAAACAAGCCGGTCGTATAGACATCGTCAGAACAGTTAGTTACACGATAGAAAGAGACGCAATTGTAGGTAAATATGACGTCGTCAAGACGTGGCATCTATAAATCAGCACTGAGCATTGTTTTGGT
Source organism: Phragmatobia fuliginosa (assembly GCA_932526445.1). Classification (NCBI taxonomy): domain Eukaryota; kingdom Metazoa; phylum Arthropoda; class Insecta; order Lepidoptera; family Erebidae; genus Phragmatobia; species Phragmatobia fuliginosa. Next base: position 3,026,238 of record OW052058.1, on the reverse strand, counting down.
ACACAACTCAATTGGTATGCAAAATTTTAATTCATGCATTAAACATCTGAATATTCTTACTTGTTTGTTCATTTCAGTTCAATTCAGTTTATGTTGTTTTCAAAATTACTAGATAAATTTGACCTTCATCAGATAGATGCGGCTGTAATTGCTTATTTCTAATTAATCTAGTTATTTTCTCTATAACTTGCCTTCAACTTGAACTGAGCTGTTGCAGTTGACTTATAAATTAAAAATTTTACACACATTTGGAATATTTCACACGTATATAAATATTTAATTTTTTAAAGTCCTTTAAGACAATGACCTTGAAGCAAATGCTTTGTTCATTTATCAAAACATTGGGAATTGATGCTTCAGTATGGAGCGAACGCTGATGACACATTATACAGTGAATAAAGTCACATCAAAATGAGGTCGTTTCATGAAGTCACTCATAAGGACAATGAAGTTCTTATGTAAATAAAGGACTTTGTTTTGATTTATGAGTAAAAGGTATACTGGAAAATTATTTATTCAATGATTAATTTTGTATTAAGTCTTCTTCTTCCTAGCCTTATTTATTCCCAATATTATTTGGGGTCGGCTACTAGTTCAACCGGTTTTACTTGAATATCAGTTTTTCTTCAGTGCTTCGAAGAAAAACCACGTCTTGCAAGAATTTTATAGTAGGCCAAAACCTATTGAGCGAACCAGGCTTACTTTTAACTCCGACGTATTAACAATTCGATTTTATGTCTAAGTTTTCTCTGTATAGGTTTTATAACTAAATTATTGATACCTAAAATAAACTGTTGTATTCCAATTATAATTCATAGTTTATAGACTGCTTTTAAATAAACAGGCTCGGTCTGGTTTGGGAGTATAATAATATTATACTTACTTACTTGAACACTACAATCTTTACAAAATGATCTTATTAAACGTATTTCATGAAAGAAAATTATGAAGAGATTATTTACGAAGTTTATTACTACAGGTTCAAAGAGATATTTGCAAATAGAATATTAAGGGTTTAATTTCTGTTTCAAATGTCTTAGACAATAAAAAACCAAACATTTGAAATGTTAGACTTTGTAAACACAATAGTCATATTTTCTTTTTAAATTGAATTTTGCTAAAGCATTTTTGCAGTCCTTCAAAATGTTCTATAATAAACATTGGCGTGATTTGATTAGCTCGCTAGAGTGCTGTACCACTCCGCAGTATTTGTTTAGGTTACAGTCCCTCCGAAGTCAAACATGGCGATAGAAATGATATTTGAGAACGCAGCTTTCTTTAAGAAACATCCGAGGGACCAAAAGGTTTATATTGATACACTTCAAGGGTGGGTATGACTGTTATGTTAAGAGATCAAAAAGTTATACAAGAAAGTACGTCTTTGTATATACAGGGTAGGTTAGGAATAATATTTATAGTTTGGTTGCAATAACTTATTGAAATAACATCTAACGAAATTGTTTTTAATAACTTGTGGAGGAATGGGTGTCGTGTTCCTTCAATACAAAGGGAGGATCCTAATCGGCGCGAGAATGTAACTTTCGCGATTCAGGATTAGTAGTTATTCCGTATAGATCGTTATGTGTTTTCTACGTAGTTCAGTGTTTCTTCGGTAGATGGCGCTGTTGTATGTTTTTTTTAAGTCACACTGTATGTGGAAGTCGCCACAAACTTATGTGGAATGTATTAGAGCCACGCTGAGTTTACACTAAAATAGGATCGCTCTAATGACAACATTCATGCTGTCGTATTTCGTTGGTGAGTACCAGACCGGAGGCACAGATTACTGAATAGTTACTCCGGAGGCCTAAAGATGCAGAAGCTGCTAGTCTAGGCTAGCTCACTAGGCTGCTGCTTATGGTGGTGATCACCACTATTCGGTTTTACTCGTACTTTCCATCACGCAGAGCAGACTCACTTTGGGATATTAATAATTATGTATTTATCATTGATTTAAAATGTCATTATTCGTAATTACATTAGTCATAACATTAAACTTGCCTTTCCTATTCAATTCCACTCAAACTTTTGGGTTTTACTAGTACTTTCTATCTGGCAGAGCAAACTCATTTTAGGATTTTCATAATTATGTATCTATCACTGATACAAAGTGTTATTGGTCGTAATCACATTAGTCATGACACTGAACATACCTTTCCTATTCAATTCCATTCAAACAAGCAAAATAGTTTTATGTCAGAACTAATACTCTTGCACCATTGATTTACTACAATTTAGAACTTCAAATCAGCGCGGCGGCGTTAGTATACCCACTAGAGCTTCATATCTGCATATGACGCTAGTCATGCTAACACCAACGAACCAGTGGTTTAAAATATACTATTATGAGCTCTCTCAATAATCTGTAAAACATAGAAAACATTTTACACAAACCTAGCTGAGTTACAACGCTTAAAAAGTAGACTATCCTTGCATTTGCTTAGTGTTAAGAGACTAATAATTAATCTGGTGTACAATAAAGACATACATTATTATTATTAATAATATAAAACCAACGTTGTAAGTACTCGTATTTATACGAAAATAACATGAACATTTGCTTGTTCTCAGTTGCTTTGTACACTAAAACTGCTTTTCATAACTTGTTTTTAACTTGCATTTGCTTAGTAACTATAATGTTATATCTTATAAATGTTTATAACTATAATGTTAGTATTATTTTATACAAGAAATGATATATAGTTATTTATTTTACGATACTCTTTTTAAGCCACATGTTACCTGTAAAAACAAGTTGAATATTAAATTAAAATTTTCCATAAATCTCTACGCAAAAAATACTTGTAGTTTAATGAAAAACCCATAAAAATTAACTCATTAAAACTAATATATTAAACCCAAATACGACATGTCTGTTGTGAGTTTTCGAAGAGTCGGGTTCTTTGGAGACTATTCTGGTTGTAGCAACAGGTAGAAGATCAACGATTATACTTTCACGCGTGAAGCACTTAATCGAGTCCTTCAAACATACATCAAAGCCTTAACATAGCCAAAACCAAAGCCAAACATAATTTTGGAAAAGAGCTGATACTCTCACACTGATATTAACATAATATAGCTAAGAACTACAGCAAGGAAACTGGTTTAAAATAAAAAAAAAACGCATTGAAATCGGCCCATCCGTTTGAGACTTAAGATGCAATAGACAAACACACAGATATAACACCCCTCTTGCGTAGGGCGTTGAAAAAACAATTTTATCTAAAGAACATCAAAATTCTTTTACTTTATAATTTCAAAATGAAGATTACAACTTAAGCTTCTAAACGTGTAAAAGGCTGCTTTTCCAGCGAAACGTGAAGCGACTTCATCGAAAATACGTAACAACGTGATAGACAAAAGATGACAGTTTATTTCTTTTTAAGGAAAAAAAATCGTTTGCACTTTTTATACGTTTTAGCTACTAGGATTCGGATATAACAAAAGTTACTTTGTAATACCTACTTATTTGTGCTCATTGGTAGTTTGGCAATAATCTTAAATACATATATAATATCTTATATTCCGTGTGGTGACGGATTAAGAATACAGAGTGTCACCACTCCTATTCATCCCGAATATGTCGTAAAGGGATAAACTACGCAAGACAACATCGATGCAAAGATCTTTTTGCATCGATGTTGTCTGGTATACCAACCCATCTGGCCAGCGAGGTATAGTAGGCCAAAACCTCTTTTCTAAGATCAGGCCTATGTCCAGCAGTGGACTGTTCCTTCTAAAATATACTGAAACTTACTAAAACAAAGAATAATTTAAGCTTCAATGAATAAATAACCAAATAAGACTGAAAAATAGTCGAATTTCATGTGTCAAGTAATGTTAATTCTTAAATTACGTACTAACAGCGCAATACCTAAATGTATTTTTTATTTTGCTTGCTCGCCTTTCATGACACACAGTCTCGTAATTTGAATAGTCATTAAAACGTAAAAACTCTGCTTTACATAATGTAGTAGGTTTCTGTACCTTTTGCAGACATCGTGTCGTTATTTAGCTTAAACCCGATACTTTGTTTTATTTCCCAGAAACCCAGAAATTTCCCTTTTCAACAAAATGAGTGGTCCAAATTTCGTTTACAAAGTACACAATACTAATAAGTACTATTTGTATAACCATATCAAAATTATAACAATAATAATACTTTGAATAATTTCATTTAAAAAGATTCTTTAACATTTTCACCCACTAAAACAACCTATGAATCGGTCTATCTATAGTGGATTTACGAATCTAACATTGCCTGTTAGAAATGGCTTTTTGATGGAAGGACGCATGTTGTACATAATCATAAAAAAGCGGCCAAGTGCGAGTCGGACTCGCCTATAAAGGGTTCCGTATCAGCAAGTATCATCATATAAAAGTTTTTGTAGTTCGTTGTAACTTGTTTTTATAATAGTGTATTAATTGAATGAAAGGTAAATTGCAGTTTACGATTTATGACGTATTAAAAAGAAACTACTTACTAGATCTCGTTCAAACCAATTTTCGTTGGTACTTTGCATGGTAATGTACAACATATATTTTTTTAGTTTTATCACTCTCTTATTTTAGAAGTTACAGGGGGGGGGACACATTCATTTTCACTTTGGAAGTGTCTCTCGCGGAAACTATTCAGTTTAGAAAAAAATGATATTAGAAACCTCAACATCATTTTTGAATACCTATCCATAGACGAGGATCCACACAAATGGGTTCGATGAAAAATTTTTTTTTTGAGTTTCAGGCCAAGTATGGGGACTCCCAAAATGTATTGTTTTTTTTTATTTTTATGTGAAAACCTTAATGCGGTTCACAGATTACATCTTTTACCAAGTTTCAAAAGTATAAAATGCTCTAATGGTTTCCGAAAAAAATGGCTGTGACATACGGACGGACAGACAGACAGACAGACAGACATGACAAATCTATAAGGGTTCCGTTTTTTGCCATTTGGCTACGGAACCCTAAAAATGTTCTATTGACATTCTAAACTGGTTCATATTAAAGTCTTTTTCTAACTTAGTTTATTGACATGGTTTATTATAAATATCTTTCAGTGGAGTACGAAGCAACAAAGTGAAACCAAAAATCCTTACTAATATTCAAAGTCACTTGGTCTGTCTGTCTGTGTCAGTGTAGTTTAAAGAAAATTTGGTACACATATACTCTAGGGCCTAAGAAAGGACATATACTGTAGTATTATCGCGGTAAATAGTAACTTTTAACTGCCTCATTGGTCTAGTGGTTAGTATATGCGACTGCTGATCGAGAGGTCTCAGGTTCGATTCCCAGGTCGGACCAAATGTTTATGTGATCCGCAAATATTTGTTTCGGAGTTTGTGTGTTTTCTATGTATAATATGTATGTATTTACAAAAAAAAAATGTTTAAGTATTTATATCAGTTGTCTAGTTACCCTTGTATTATACAAGCTCTGCTTAGTTTGGGGACTAGATGGCGTTGTGTGTAAAATGTCCGAAACATTTATTTATTTATTTACCGCGATAACCGACACCCACGCGGGTGGACTTGCGGGTGAAAGCTAGTCTCCTATAAATACAAACCCCACACACAAATGTTTTATCTTCAAATCATAGCTTAGAAGGATACAAAATATTTTTTGTATTAAAATATAATATAGGAACTGGATTTTATTTTAAAGTATAAAATTCTACCTAAAGTTGGAAGCCGTAACGATTTTATTGTGAAAGCAATAATACCTACAGGGCATCAATTTCAATATATTAATTGAACTGTATACTTTTTCAAATAATGAAAAACAAATACGTACTTCATTCTTTTCTAGTATTTTTTTGAAACCTTTTTCTGTTATGCTAGCTCGAATTCTTTTAAAAAGTAAAATGAAAAAAAAATGTGTTACTGATTGACATTGACATTGCCTGTGGCTTTTGTCGTGTAATAGTACATTGTTCACCGAGGGAGGAAAGGAACCGATTACTAGCGAGGGAGCAGTTTGTGGCCCGAAGGCGCAGCCTAGGGCCACAATACTCCCGAGGTAGGAATGGGACTTTCACCCGAGTGCTACACAGTGCTTTATACTACACCTTTGAGGAACATTTAAAGTATTTATAAAATAAAATCAAAACGTAAGACACCATGTAAAACACAATTTAGCTTAGAATTTGACATAATAATATTTATAAATATTTCGCGCTTCTTTTGTTTTTTTTTATTCTTCACAAAAGGATGTCAGTGGCACGGAGATTCCATATTTAAATTATATGAAAACTCCTTGACAGGCGCGCGCCATAGATAAGATAACACATGAGAAATGAAAATTCATACAACTTTCTCTCCCGCTAAAACACGTTAGAAATGGATTTTCATACATTTTTTCCTCCCGCTTATTTAGGTCTAGGAAAAGACTAACTTTCTCTTTTCATTTTCAGGGAATAATGAATACTGTTCCGATCAGGTGTAGTATAAAATATATTAGAATAATATCGACATGGAATAGAGATTTAGCTCTATAAGAAAAATATCATATTTCGTGAATTCATTAACAGCCTTTAACAGTCCACTGCTGGACATAGGCCTCTCCTTTGAAAGGAGGTTTCGGCCTACTATACCACGCTGGCCAGACGGCTGGTAAAGGGTATGCTTCAAGTTTTCCTTCTCTTGGCAGTGATGTTAGCTGCTTATTTTGTTCCTTAAGTCGCCTCTTACGCACCTATGGAATGAATAAAGGTGGTGACACTTTATATTCTTAATCCGTCACCACACGGACAGTTTCGTGTATTAACTGTCTGTAATCTACAATCTGCTAAAAACAAAACAATGAATTATTTATAATAAACTTAATTTTTGTTCATCATTGACACCTTTTAATCTATAGCTGCTGTAAAAGTAAACTATGCAAGGGTATACAGCACAGCGATTGGAAGAAAAACTTGAAATCTGGCGTTCATTATAGGTTTATTAACCCTCTTTCGCTCATAGCCAAGCGGCCTTAGGTGATTGGAAACAATCACCGAGGGTAAGCAACGATGGCGAGGTCAGATTTAGATGGGTGACCGTTTGTGGCATAATATGTTATGAGAATTTCTGTGATTGGGAGATCACGTTAAGCAGTCGGTCCTGGTTGCTATCATTAGATAACAGTCGTGTAGCTTAAAGGGAGGTCTTCGGGAGAATTAAAAACTTCCAACTGCTAGCTTATTTAGCCACAACGTGTCTTGACAGTCCGCAACCGGCCTGCATGGGGAGTGGGGACGTATGGCCTTAATTCTTGGAGACAAGACCCCAGCAGTGGAACCTTATGGGTTGTTGACTGAAACCTCTTTCTTACGAGAGATCTATGTGCAGCTGTAAATTGTTGATGATGCCAGTGAATCATACTAATATCTATGGTATACAATAAACCTTTGCTTTAATATTCATAGTTGCAAAAGTTATAACTTTTTTAACGTTTAAGGTTTTTATTACTTATGATCTGGGAGGATTATAACTAGATTGTTAAATGATTCGTACTGTCGTAAATCTAAAGTTTGAACAATAACTTATGTTAATGTGATACCAAATATCGTTGTCTTCTTAATATTATATAGTTACATGCTTTTTATTTCGGCTGATAGACGGTAGATTAGAATCCTTCATAACTCATTGCACCGCCAACAACTACTGTCTTTAAAACATTTTGATCCATCCTAAGGTTGCCTGCAAGAGATTGCTTTTGGCAATAAGGCCGCCCTTTGTACATTATATATATTTGGCATTTCATGTACTTTCTTGGAATTATGTAATAAGGTGTACAAATAAAGAGTTTTATGTCTATCTATATTTTAATGCTCATATTATTCTATAGCCATTCATTCTTGATTTCATTCAGCGAAAAATTTATTTAATATTGTAAAATAAAAGACGTATTTTAGGAGCTGTAAAAAGATCATGAGCATTCTTTCATAATTGGGAAGTAATCAAAATATATAGCCAAAAGTTGCGATTTCAATTCTCGCTTCCCGGCTATTGGCAAGCAGATAAACAGTATTATGATTTTTGGGTGGTTAAAGTCCAACAGACCTTATTGCTCAATACCAAAGATCGCCTATGAGGATTTTCCACCCTGTAAACAGAATACTGCTTTACTTCTGCAGAGCGACAAATAAATTCTATCCGTCGCTCTCTAGCGAGGCAGAACTGAAACTCGAAGGTTAAATATTTGAGGGCACTGACTTCCCAATAACGATTGCCATACATGTCCAGGACAACCAAGACCGACGGCTTAAGGTGTTCTCTGAGACACGGGCGTAAATCATCAATGAGATACTACTGCTTTGACATAACTCCAACAACAATATAGTACAGTGATAGAAAGACATTGGCTATCAAATACATGAGATAATTCTTACAAAAACTTTCTCAGTCTGCACTCGTGTAACTCACAAAGACACAAAAAAACAAATACCTTATTAGACTGCATCATAACAATTCTTGAAGATAGCTCATTACGTTTCCCTGGTAATCATTTACAATTCAGCTCTACGTAGGAGGTTGAAATTTTCATATCAACATCCAAGTTAACACAACAAATGATGCCCGAAATAGCACAGTTTATTTCATCTGAGTCGACAAGTCGTGTCATATTTACGCTTGCTATGTGAGGTGAGATGTGGTGTGTGGTTACAGTTTAAGCGATTTTATTCTAGGTCACTATTTCCGTGTGGTGACGGATTAAGAATACAAAGTGTCACCACCCCTATTCATTTCATGGGTGTCGTAAGAGGCAACTAAAGGAACAAAATAAGCAGCTAACATCACCTGCCAAGAGAAGAAAAGCTTGAAACAAACCCTTTACCAACCCGTCTGGTCAGCGTGGTATAGTAGGCCAAAACCTCCTTTCAAAGAAGAGGCCTTTGTCCAGCAGTGGACTGTTAAAGGCTGTTGATGATGATTGATGATGACTATTTCAGGGAAGTAGTGAAGTAAGATTTTCATAAGGGACATCTAGTACGGACACCAGTTTCCAACAGAGGGATTTAAAAATATTATTTATTGTAAATTTTTATATAAGGAACCTTTGTGGAAGACAATTTTTTTTTATTGTTACTTTAAAAAAAAATAAAAAAATATTATTCAAAATATTTTTCTAATATTCAATGAAGCCTTTTTTTATTACTTTGTATTTAAATGTGTATGCCAGTTCAAGTTGACAGTTATGTTTTGATTTATTGAAAATATACAATAAAATAAAATCATCTTGCTGAATCATCTCTTCTCTAAAACAGAGAATAATGGATCAGACGAGCAGAAAAATAAATCAAAGCAGCATTTAACATTAAACAAAACAATAATTTATTTCTGCTGTTGTTACCGTAAACGCTTTGAATCTTCCTAGATGTGAAATTGAAGAAGACTCTTTACCTATCCTGAAAATCTCACCGTACCTAAGCAGTCACTTTCACAGAACGAGGTACCTGAGCTCGGCTATTGTGCTGTCGTAGAAGTTTTGAAAACTTTCAATACAACAAGAGAAAAAGATGTGAAAACCTTTGAAGACTTATGCACTATAATGATGTTTTATGAATCCATTTTTAGGGTTCCGTAGCCAAATGGCAAAAAACGGAACCCTTATAGATTCGTCAAGTCTGTCTGTCTGTCTGTCTGTCTGTCTGTCTGTCCGTCCGTATGTCACAGCCATTTATTTCCGAAACTAAAGGAGCTATACTGTTGAAATTTGGTCAGTCGATGTATTCTGTGAACCGCATTAAGATTTTTACATTAAAATAGAAAAAAAACAATACATTTTGGGGGTCCCCATACTTGGAACTGAAACTCAAATTTTTTTTTTTCATCAAACCTATACGTGTGGGGTATCTATGGATAGGTCTTCAAAAATGATGTTGAGGTTTCTATTATCATTTTTTTCTAAACTGAATGGTTTGCGCGAGAGACACTTCCAAAATGGAAAAATGTGTGTCCCCCCCCTCTAACTTCTAAAATAAGAGAGTGATAAAACTAAAAAAAATATATGTTGTACATTACCATGCAAACTACCAACGAAAATTGGTTTGAACGAGATCTAGCGAGTAGTTTTTTTTTAATACGTCATAAATCGTAACACGCAATTTCCCTTTCATCCAATCAAAACACTATTGATGAAAGTTACAACGAACTACAAAAACATTTATATGATGTTACTTGCTGATACGGAACCCTTCATGGGCGAGTCCGACTCGCACTTGGCCGCTTTTTTGATTCTATCGACTTAATCGACACAAATCGAGTTCAAAATGAAAATATATTATTGTACCTATAGATCTACTAATAGGTATAGAACATGCTGGTTTGGTTTCGAGAGCGATTTGGAGATTGTCTTGAAATTTACTTGTCGTGACCTATATCGGCTGTTAAACCGCCCTCTTTTAGTAGCACCATACAACACGACAAGGCAAATGTGAGGAGGCGCGAACCCCGCGTTGATAGAATTCTTTATACTTCTCTGTGAGCCTCTATTTTAAATCACTGTGGATATTACCTTGAGATGTATTCGAGGAAAGCTGTTTTGCTGTATTAATATTATATATCCAGATGTTTAATAACATTAGATAGCTCGCCTTATGGTTAGGAACATAGTTATGCTAGATTGTTACCCTTATTCGCTGTAGTTGTCTGGAAGTATTTGTTCTAGTGTAATTTTCTTTCTGTATAAAGGTTTGTATATTATTAATAATATAAGATTAATAAAATATGTAACTCAGTAATATAAGAAGCAATTTCATTAATATAAACTACTGTTGATCAGAGGTTGGTGATCACTGTTAATAATTATAAAATGAGCACAAGAATTTGTATTTTATCAAGCTGTAATCCATTAAGTATATTTTTTCCAGGATATATCATAATATATAAAGTTACGTTTATCAAAAGGTCTCGATATAGGTACTGCGTGGGTCGGGGTTAGACGCGTGTGTGATCTTCAGTTGCTTACCCTGTACCTTAGAAACTTTTCTTTTTAGCTTACAACTTGGAACTCTTCTTTGCCTTCTAATTTAAACTACGTTCTTTGATATACCTTTGAGTATTCATGAAAGTCTGTTCACAAAACGAAGTGTGTAAAACTAAATATGCTAATTTATATTATTATTACAACGGAAAAACGTATACCTACAGTATCTAACCTAAATCATCTCAATAGCTCAAAATAATCAAAATCGGATTCATTGAATGAACGTTTTATCAAATTACAATATTTTTGCGCCAACCCTGCTGGTGGACATTGATTGATGATAGCAGTTGTTAACAACGTACTACGATCTTGATAAGGTTGTTACACTCGAGTTTTTCAGATTATTTCACTTTTTTACTCTCTGTGGAAATTGCATGCATGACAGTTTTTTGTATGGGCATTCAGCTTGAATAAATTGTATGAAAACAGGAAAATACAAATAAGATTTTTTTTGCGAACGTCTCTTAAAGTTTATCGCGCGAGAAAGTGATAAGAAAAGACGGAACTTTTTACAAGCAAAGGCTATTTTAAAGAGAAAATGTTTTGAAATTCAATGTTGAATGTTTATATCTTGAAAGGCTTTTAATCATAATAATTAAATTAAGTTAATTATAAAATGGCAGATAGGCAGTTATTCAGTTAAATGCGTTAATCAAATTAATTCCATAAAATTATCGTGGTATGAATATAATACAAAAAGTAATAAACCCACCGTTTTAGTAAAACTCGCTCATATTTATTTTATTCTAGTAAAATTATATACAGCGTATTGATAAAACAATTTGTGATAAGTTCTCTGAAAATATGAATTCATTAAGTTTGGTGCATCGTTACATTGTCCTCACATTTAATAAAATGCCTGAAACAATGTAACCAAAAATTGTAAAAACAATGTTGAAAAAGAGTGTCCATGGAGTTTCTTGTCTGTTCTTCTCCATAGGATCTACGAATTGGAATAGACAATTAGCTTCACGACTTACTACTGACTGACTGACTACTGACTGCCGTTGTATTGGTTTATTTGAAATAAAAATGGTTTGATTTGATTTGATTTGATTTATTATTATAATTTGGTTGTTATGGGCCTTGGGGGAGGTCTAGCAGTGGCGGTTGTTGATTAAATCTGATGCTATTGAAATATATATTTTAAGAAAATTTAGAAACAAATAACAAATTAAATATTTTAATTTTTATTATTTAGCAGCGCCACGCTGATATCAGCGAGAATGGGCCGGCTCGTCCGTGGTGTGTATATTTTAACTCAGAAGGCCAAAATAAAATGACGGCATTCTTTCTTTCATGTTTCGTTAGTGAGTGCGAAACCGGAGGCCCTTGATGAAGAAGCATTTCACAAGGCCGTCATGGTGTGGGTATATTTGCACTGACAATAACAAAGGTGCCTACTATTTTTTAATTTTGTTCATACTTTCCATGAGGCAGAGTATACAGAGAGTCTGAGGCAGATTCACTTTGGCATGCTTAAAAATAAAAAGAGGAACGAAATTTCTGTCATAAACAGTAGGGAAAACTGCTACAAAAATGATGGTTTATGAAGACTTACAAGCAGCAGATCACCCGATATTAAGTAAATTCTTAGCAATATTTTTAACGAACTTCCCAGTTTCGACCCAAAGAGTTCTGGAATTAATTGAATCAAAATACCTTTGTTTTAACGGGGGAAATTGTCAGAGATTTTCTCCAACATATTCTTTTGAAATAATTTGGTAAGTGTGCGTTATTAGTGACAATGTTTGACTTACTTTTTTTGAAAGTTTATATAATGGTAAATAATAATAGTACAACAATCAGTCGTATCTGTAATCCGCTTACGACTAAGTACAATATGAAACTCACAGAATATATATCTGATATCTGATGACGTTGAAAGAATATCGATTTTTTTTCGGAGTAGCGGCATCGATTAATATTGACTCGGAGAGATACCTCAAACCTTTCTCATTTCTCAAAGGAATGTCGTAAATGGAATCGCGTCTATCTACCCTGCCAGCAAATAAAAATCACCCAACACGTGTCTTCACCACTAGGTTCCTTTGGACTACTGAAGACAAGATTCGCCCACATACACATCGACCTCATAGGACCCTTAAAACCATCACAAGGGTATCGTTATTGCCTAACAGCTATCGATCGGCAATCACAAATCAACGGCAAAATTACATAGCCACAACGTGTCTTGCTAGATCCCAATCCGCACTTGGCCAGTTTCGGGACGTATGATAGCCTTAACCCTCTCCTAAGAGGTGACTCGAGTCTATCAGTCGGACGTTACGGGTTGTTGATGTTAGACTACTAAATTCTTCATCATCATCATCATCATCAGCCTATCGCAATCCAGTGCTCAACACAGGCCTCTACAATTGCACGCCACTTAGTTCGATCCTCGGCTACTCGCATCCAGCTCCTGCCTCTTACTAAATTAAGAAATGTGTTTATTTATAAAAATCTCTACGTAGTATAAAATTGAAACCAACTAAATTGTACAAAAAATTACAGTGAATCGTTTCTAAACAATTAACTGAGCTATAAAATAGACGATAAATTTCGAGAAAATTGTATAACATGGTGTAACATATACGTTGTACTTTACGACCTTATAAATCTGAGAAGGAAACATCTTACCTTTTATAAAGTTAATAAATTCCCCATTGCTCACCTCGAAAACCGTAAAGATCCCCGCATCATCTTTAATCAAAATCTCTTAACAAGATATAACGGAATAAACGTACCCACACATGTACATATTATTACAACACTATATTCAGTTATTCCATATTCGACATTATTTCATTCAGATAAGACTTAAAATAGCAAAAGTTTAAACCATAACACCCGGTGTTTCAAACTGCACAAAACATTGAAACCCTAAGAAAATTAATCATATAAGCTACTTATTCTGAATTCCGACGAGCATTAAGTCTTTGAATGTCTGACGTCATTGTTCTTGCGGTAAGTTTTATCTTGTAAATTTTTGGTATTCATGTATGCGTGTGTGTAAAGTACATGTACTAAATGTTGAATTATTATTCTAATAGTAATAACTTTTTTTAAATTTATGTGTTTCTTCGATAAAGACATATGAACAGGAACAATAAAAACTTAATTATTAACGTAAAAAAACTGAAAATGAATAACAAATTGTGTTTACAAAATGATTTAAACAAAAGCTTTCACGAACTTTGTCTCAATATAAAATCGTGTGGTGACGGATTAAAAATACAGAGTGTCACCACCCCTATTCATCCCGCGGGTGTCATAAAAGACGACTAAGAGATAAACTACGCAAGACAACATCAATGCAAAGAGAAGGAAAACTTGAAACCAACCTGTCTGGCTAGCGTGGTATAGTAGGCCAAAACGTCCTTTCTAAGGAGAGGCCTATGTCCAGCAGAGGACTGCTAAGAGCTGTTGATAATGATAAAATCATTGCTCAATAGCTGTTAAGTCTAAAACTGTTTTAAATGCGAAAGTAAGCTCCGTACCGTATATTCTCTTGTTTAGTAAAACACCAAGTACATATAAAACAGTATTCGTATTATAAATCTGCAATAATTGTATCACAATTCATCACTCAAAGTAGATTATTAGAAAGAAATAGAGACTTCAAAAGCTATGTTCACAAAGAGAAAAAAAAAACTCAAGTTAAACTTCAAAGCGTTTTCCCCGAAATTGAGTAAGGATTTTTTGTTACTACAAAGGGATTCGATAATAGATGAGAAACGACGGAGCTACCTCCTACGCTTACGTATGAATGTATTACATAAAGGACCACTTACAAATGTATTGTTTTGAAAACATATTTTAATTTCTCTGTTCTAGAAACATTAAATGATGTACTAGTTTCTACCCGCGGCCCCGCCCGCATGTAAGAACCTAAAAGCGCATTTTCATTGGTCGTTAGAGCCCGCATGCGGGGTACGGGAGATTTCTGTTCAAGCATGAAATAGGGTCAAAAATAGCGTTTTATCGGCATAATATTATTTTTAATATTAACTACGATTAATTACATCAATTTTTGTTTGTTTGCTGGCTCTATGGCATGCTAGAACAGAAATCTCCCGTACCCCGCATGCGGGATCTAACGACCAATGAAAATGCGCCTTAACTACTACTAACCTACATCCTTTCTCAAGCTCTAGACTATCTGTGTACCAAATTTCATTTTAATTGGTATAATAGTTTTGCGGTGAAAGCCGAACAGACGAACAGACAGAGTTACTTTTGCATTTATAACATTACTAGCTTTTGCCCGCGGCCCGCGTATTATCGTGGTAAATAGAAGCATGTTATTGTTATTCTGCTGTATTATATATGTTATTCTGCTATATTATATATAATAAATAATAATATATATTTATAATAATATGTAATATAAGCTATATTATTGTGAGGTTGCATCAAAATTTATTCAGTAGTTTTTACGTGAAAAAGCCACAAACTTTCATACATACTCACAAACTTTCGCGTTTATAATAATAGTAGGATAAGTAAGGATTATTATTAGGCCTATGTCCAACAGTGATGATGAAGTAAGGATTGATTGTTGGTACTAACTCGCCTGAAATAGTGAATGTTTTCTCTACAGTCAGCGCTTTCGAGTGTTTTTAGGTTCGATGTTTGTTAGAGATTAAATTTTATACGTAAAAGCTTTACGACTTACATTAGTTACAAGTGCTATATTAAGTACTCTTATTACAGTAAAAATATATTAGTTCATTTTACTTAATCCATGTTGATACCGTTTAAGGTATAATTTCGAGATGAAAAGTACCAAAATGTCCTTCTGAAAAAGATGCTTATCTCAGAGAGAAATTCAACATAATTGGTTCTACATGTTGAATAACTCGCAATATGATCCAGGTCAAGTCTTTTTGAATCTATTCAGTACTGTTTGCTTGATTTACTTGTATCTTTTTTACACCGTTCATTAACGTTTTTATTTTTGCGTATTTAGCACCTTAGCTTTTGATTGCTTCTATTGTCGATTCATCATAATTTTTTCAGATGAAAGATATAGGAGTTCCCCAAGGTACCCCTCAACAACTGGTTCAATGCTGCCCACTTCCATCGGTTTTTTGCCATCTTCACCAGGCTACATAAATTTCTATTATAACCTTATAATTATATTATAAAATTATATAGAAAAAGTTAAGTATTTTTTTATAATCCACCAGTTTTACTGAGTAATTGAAAAAGAGATAGTAAAGACAGGTTAATTAATTAAATCATAGCACTTAAAATGAACATAAGCTCATATTCAAAACCAGAATTCGCATCAATTATTCATAAATGCTCATCAGTAGTAATAAATCCCAGCATCTCCACCAAAAAAATTAAAGCCAATCAGCGGCACCATCTTGTTCTCTTCAACCGTTGGGCCGTGACTCGCTAGGCTTGATCACCCCTCTGGATCGCAGGATCCTCCCTTTGTATTGGAAGGACATGAAACCCGTTCCTCCACAGTTATACGTATAAATTTAGTAAGTGTATCGAGGTCTCAGTAAAGAGGAGAAAAAGAGTAGCAATAGGTACTGCCGGACTATGAAGATTAAAACCATATATAAATATCTCTCTACGAGTATTTTATGATATCATCATCATCATCAGCCTATCGCAGTCCACTGCTGGACATAGGCCTCTCCAATTGCACGCCACTCAGTTCGATCCTCGGCTACTCGAATCCAGCTCCTGCCAGCCGTCTTGCGCAAATCATCACTCCACCTAGCCTGTGGACGTCCTACACTACATTTGCCGAGACGCGGTCTCCACTCCAGAACACGTTTACCTCAATAGTTGTCGGTCCTGCGGCTAATATGGCCAGCCTATTGCCACTTCAGCTTGCTAATCCTGTGGGCTATGTCGATAATTTTAGTTCTCTGCTGGATTACCTCGTTTCTAACAAATATGCATACACAAATATAGTTCGGATCTTTCATCATCAGTTACTTCAGCCCTTGATTTTGTACATAAATTCGTGGGAGCCTAAAAATACGCCTACTCATCTTAATTGCGGAAATGGTTCTAATTTGGTGAAAGTACTGACAAGGCAAATGGGCGAATAATACGATGCCACTTCATTTGATTCGTTCTAGTAGGTATATTGTGGGATTTGACCTTTACGATCACGTTCCTTCGAGAAAATTATTCCAGCATTATACACATCGTAGGTATTTCTTTTTGAAACATTAAATTAAGGTCTACTCTAATCTATATCTGTAGAAATATATAAAATTTGATTATCTGTTTTTTTAAATGACCATTTTTATTACATGCAGGTCTGTTTGTTTGGTCCAGATCATCATCTTCCGAGCCTTTATTACCAAGCTTATTTGGGGTCGGCTACTAGTTCAACCGGTTTTACCTGAATTTCAGTTTTTCCACGGACCGACTGGCATCGGACCTCCGCAACCCTAAGGGAGAATTGAAATTGGAAGATTGAACTAGTTGTCAGTATATTTGAGGGCACTGACTTCCCAATAACGATTGCCATAGATGTTCATGACAACCGGGACCGACAGCTTAACGTGCTCTCCGAGGCACGGGCGTGAATCACCGCCAAACTTCCAAACTCCGGGCATTTCCTAAGAAAAACCCAAAAACACTTTTATGCCCGACCCGGGATTTGAACCCGAGACCTCTTGATTAGCAGTCGCATACGCTAACTACTAGACCAACGAGGCAGTCCATTTGTTTGATACAGATAATCTATGTAAATGCCGGAGCGATTTAGGCGGGACTTTTACTGACAGATAGCTGATGGCATAGTAACTTTGGCATTTTTTTAGACTAGCTTCGCTTCACGGCGTGAATAGCGATTTACAAAAATGACCTCAAATAACAGTAAGGGATTCAGCTGAGGATAAAATATTGCTGGAGCCATTTACTCATCATCAACAGCATTTAACAGTCCACTGCTGGACATAGGCGTCTCCTTTGAAAGGAAGTTCTGGCCTACTATACCACACTGGCCAGACGGGTTGGCAAAGGGTTTGTTTCAAGTTTTCCTTTTCTTGGCAGTGATGTTAGCTGCTTATTTTGTTCCTTTAGTCGCCTCTTACGACACCCATGGAATGAATAGGGGTGGTGATACTTTGTATTCTTAATCCGTCACCACACGGATACTGGAGCTATTTACTATTGCAACTAATTTTAAACATGGTTAAGAACTAAGATTAAATGAGAATGCAGATGATATGCAAGAATATATAAAAGTGTCGAGTCTTAAATATTTAAGTGATTTATTGGATAATAAGAAAGAAACACGAGAAATACCAGGAGCTTTAAACAATTTTATTGCAAGTTTTTGAAGTAATACAAAGAAGTTCTGGAAACTCGTAAACAAGCGCCAGGAAAGTCAAACATTAGCTTTCATAAATGTAATGAGGTATGAACGCGAGGAAATTGCTAATGAGAAATGATTAGTTTTAGCGTTCAAAAGGATTTAAGAAGATTCTTGAAGAGGTCAAGATATAGGGATGAAAATATATTAAATTATTAAAGCATTGGACTACCTGAGACAAAATAAATATAAAGCTGTTTAAGTCAAAGTATCAACTGATAAGTATTAAAGCCTGGTAATAATTTTGAAACAATCTCACTCGTTGTCACACAGAATAGAAATTGACTTAAGTAAATATACATTTTTATCTATTTACCAGCTTTTGGCTAAAGATTCCGACCGCATGTATGTCAATTATCGCGGAATGAACGTAGTATGAAAGAGATTGTAGTAGAAACAACTAAACGTATTTCCTTTATAACTTTACGTTAGAGTTATCTTAGGTACTAGATCAATATCAACAACTTTCAATCGCACAAATAAGAAATAATGTTGAAGAATTCTTGAAGTTGCTACGTCTATAAAAGTCTTTGTGGTTTCCACAGCAAAGTATATTTTGGTCTTCATGATGGATGGTTCCATTAAAAGTTTCCAGGGAAACATTTTGTTACAATCACAGTGTAAGTTTCAACACTTATACCCCTTAGTACAGACATTAAAATATGTTGGAACATAACACTTTTATCGTGGGCTGCAGGCGGTACTTAGTTGGAATTTCATTCGTTTAACTTGGAATTATTATATTAGATAGTAAAATGAACACTATTGAAGTTTTAGTACATACTACGTAGATTTGATGGGTAATAATATTAAGATAAATCTAACTATCTTTCAAATGATTGAGGAAAGAAAACGCTTTTTTTTTCAAAAGAATCCTTGGAAACTACTTAATTTCTCGTTTTACTATCGTGCAAATTTGCACTTTCTTGCATAGATAAAAGAGTCACTATTCGATTGTTTTAAGCGGTAAATCTTCCGTATGGAAGCACAATTATATTATCCCATGGCATTACGTGACCCACAATTAATAGTCTCTAGTAAACAAAGAGAGCCATATATCCTCTGTCCCCTTCAATTGATGGCACTACGTTGTGTGAACATCGGACACCTTTGGGATAAAAGGTGACTAATATTACTGACCCCCATTGAAATTCCTTGTGCCTTTTATGTTCTTGACGTTGTAAGTGATTGGAAAAGTGATTAGATGGCTCTCTTGAAATATTCTTTAAGTTCTAAAAATAACACTGAAGGGAAAATGGTAGTACACTTGGTGAAACACAAAACTCCTTCGATAATACTCCTAAATACATATTTAGGAAGCAACAGGAAATAGAAATAAAAAAAATTAAGGCGTAGAAGAAGTTGAAACTATTCTATGTGATCATGGCCTTCAACAGCAATAGCAATGAAATATAGTTTAAATATTAAATTTTTCAAGTGTAACCTTGAAAGTTCAAAAGTAAATTGTATGTTCAAAATAGCATACCTATAATTTGACCTTCTAACTTATTGTTGTGAAAATAAAATACTTTGATTTTGCATCATCACATTCTAAGCCGAATCACATTATTTCGGATCGGGACCTATCCAATACATTATAGGTCTTACACGATAGAGGCAACTAATAGCTTCTAATAGATTTAGATTCTTCTAATAAATGTAGATATATATAATCATATCACAAACATAAATATATAATGTCATGCCATTTTCTAGAGTGGTAAGCAGAGAACTAAGGTTATCTACATAGCCTACAGAATTAGTAAGCTAAAGTGGCAATGGGGTGACCATATATACCAAAGAACCGAAAAAGTTGGAGTAAACGGGTTCTTGAGTAGACACAGCGTTTCAGCAAACTAGTGCAGGAGGTCCACGGGCCAGGTATAATGATAATTTGCGCAAGACGGCTGGTAGAAGTTGGATGTGAGTAGCCGACAATCGAACCAATAGGCGTGCAATTGGAGTGCGATAGGCTGATGATGAAACAGAAACAATTGAGGAATATGGGTGGTGGGTGTGTGGAATATTATAATATCGTCCCAGCATGTCAACATGTAAGACAACATCAATGCAAAGAGAAGGAAAACTTGAAACCAACCCTATACCAACCCGTCTGGCCAGCGTGGTATAGTAGGCCAAAACCTCCTTTCTAAGGAGAGGCCTATGTCCAGCAGTGGACTGTTAAAGGCTGTTGATGATGATGATGATGATGTCAACATGTTCTATTGATTGGCTAGCACTTTGTAACAACCGATGATGCGCTACATTCTGCTGTTTAAGTATGCATACAAGTGCTTCAGTTTAGCAAGTATTCATCTTTACTGAACAAAATAAAACATTTTAGCAGAAGCAATTTTTTGCCGTCCAATAACTTTTCATTAACCAAAACAATACCCACGGTATCAACTTCAGCCATAACATCAATTTCAATTATTCTTTACATAATAAACATTCAAAACTAAACGAAATTTCTTAAATAAAAATATGAAGGGAAAAAGACAAGTTGAATAAAAAATATTCTCTGTATTTATTGTCAGATATACAAAGGTGAACTTTTTTTTCACTTCTTTTCTTAAAAAATGCTCTGAAGCAACAATTGCTCAGATATTTTTATTTATAGCTTCCAGTGTTGTGGTATTAATCCAGAGACGGTCTCCACGGTGAATATTAGTTTTCTCTTTCGCATTGAAAACTATTTTGAATAAAGTATTGGTAGCTTAAGGATGGGGCGTAGAGGTGTCCTATTTTTCACATTTTTTTTCTGTTGGGACACCACTGGGACCCATCCACCACTCTCCCACCACGCCATCAATGTGAGTGGAGGAGTGAGGACACTGTATTTCCAGTACATCACTACATGGAAATAAATAAAAAATAAATAAAATAAAAAACAAAAAGCCTTTTATTCCATGCATTCCTTCTATTCCACAAATGTTTAAATACAATAAATATTTTCTTACTCATTGTGTATTACGATTTCGTCAAAAAAAATATATTATAAAACAATGATTTCATTTTCTACATTAAATTTAAATTTGAGAATATAATTTGGTTATAAAATTTTTTTTTTTTTTAAATTACAAGTTAAATTAAAATATTGCAGTGATAAATTAATAAATTATTGTTTATCTAGTTTTTTTTTATTATTTACATGGTGCTTCTGTCTCTTGCCACACCAATCCAGTTTGGCCCAGCAACTTTTTAATGTCGTCCACCCATCGCATGGTCTACCAACGCGCCGATTGCCCTGAGGACCGTCCCATGAAGTTACCTCAAATATCCATCTATGTCTTTAAGTCGTGCTATATGTCCAGCCCATCTGAATTTCAGCTTTTGAGCATATTTCAGCGGCAGCAGCAGCAGATGGTATTAGTCATGCTTCATAATTTTTGTGTGATGGATTCTATGTGTCTTTCTTATTTTGAACCATTCCCCTCTGGCACGCTATTGTTTTATTTTTGACTTTGTTCGTGAATTTCCAAGTCTGACACCCATATGTAAGACAAGGTAGAATATACGAATCCATCATTTTCTGTTTTACTTCTATCGGCATGTTACTTTTCATCACTTCTTTATAACTACGGAACTTATTCCACGTAATTCTTGATCTGCACTCTACTTCTAGTTCATTTCTATTGCTATCAAATGATATCTGTTTTCCTAGATAGGCATACTGTTCCACATACTGTAATACTTCGTTTTCTAGTGAGATCGTTCTTTTAAAGCTGTTTGTCATGACCTTTGTTTTTGTTAAGTTCTAAACCGACTAGTCTGCTTGCGTTGTGTAGCGATTGTATCATACTTTCTAAGTTTCTACTGGTTCCAGTCAGTAGTACCAGGACATCTGCGAACCTAAACTGTCTCATGTATTTTTCTTTGATATACAAACCACATTTTTCCAGTCCAGTTTACTTATAATTAATTCTAGTACTATAATTAGTTTCGGATATAATGGGTCACCCTGTCTCACTCCTCGTTTGATGTTAAAGTTAGGACCAGTTGCTACCAGTTGGACTCTACTAATGCTGTTTCTATATATACTTTTTATTACTTGTATGTATTCATTTTCGACTCCTTGTTTATTTATTTAATCCACATCCATCCACATGGAGATATTAAGTTCTAACTGACCCATGCAAGCTTTTCTGCATCCTCTATTGCCCGTAGTGTAACACTCTTTTTTTGCTTTGTTAGAATAACACAAAATTAATTAATCTAACAGAAGCGATCTTGCTATTAGCGCCATCTTTGGGCAACATTGACTACTCCATCGCCTATTATCTTCCGCAAAGAGTCCTGTTTTCTCCAACTAGGCACTGGGTGGCGCTCATGTCGGGTTCAAATCGATTTTAATCATAGACTAGGTATTAAATACTTTTTTTTAATTCTAGTTGTGTCTCTGAAAATGGCGTGATGTTTATCTTATTTTGTAAGGGGGTAGGTTAATTATCCTATAGACCTTGAAATAGGATATATAAAGCCGGTTTCACTCATAGAAATTTCATTTCTCTTATAGTGTTATATCTTGAACTAAGTTTTGCTGTTGTTAGTTACTTGTGAAGATTAATTTTTATATACCGTACCCGCAATTTGTGGTGAGTTAATATATTATATATGTAAACTGTATCTCGGCCTTATCGTGTGTTCTAGACGTGTATCTTAGGATATAATCTTTTTCACAGGGTCGCTTCGCTTGGTATAGTTTTCTATAATCCTCGCCAGGAATACCTGGAGATTGCAAGAAAAGCCCCTCTTCTCATTTGAGACTCCACTGCCAGATACAGGCGAGTGCCAGCGGTGGTGGCCACACAGCGCCGATCATTCCTTGAGCAGTTGCTGGGTCACAAGGAGGGTTACTGAGTTTTCATTTGATAATAATACCATTTTTTATACTGTTTTTCTCTGGTGTGCGTCCCCGAAGTACGGCCCTTGAGGATCCTACACATCCAGGAGAGAAGTGTGCACCCAGGGATCTACCACTGGTTCCGGTCCACACGACGGTGACTAGGAAAATAAGAACATACATTTTGTTTGTTAACCCACCTAATTTATTACTAGTAGAATTAAGTACAATTCTGTATTAGGGCCTATGTATATTAATTATTATCTTTTGGTGTAAAATACATATCTGTGAAACTGAGAAAGAGTTTTCTTGATTTCCTGGGGCATCGGCAGGGTACACACACATATCAATCCTCTGCAGACAAAGGCGCCCTGATTCTTGTGCGAACTACCGTGGGCTGTCCGGTGAGTGACCCTTCTAACAAAAGAGGTTACAAATTGGCGCCCAACGTGGGGCTAGCTACCCGAACCTTTGTGTGTGTGCTTTGTGGGTGTTCATCTTGGATTTCAAGAGAACCTTTCCGTCCGAGATTTCCCGGGACGCTAATTGGTTATGCGATAGCAGTACGCATGTAATAATCTCTTTTTTGCATTTTTCAGCCCAGTATACCACCATCTCTGCGGCATGCAAAAGTACAAAATTCTAAATTAATATCTAAATTGTAATACTGCTGATATTTGGTAAGTTTTGGCCTTTTCTTATTTGAAATTCTTGTGCCTGTGTTTTTGTGTTTTGTCCCCTATTTTTTTATTTGATTCGGTTTCACATTTATGTATTTTTAGCGTTATTTTTAGCCTTTGTTGTAAAAAGTCACTTATTGAGGGTAACTTTTTTTCAACACTTTGTTAGACTACCTACTTACAAAGTGGGTGAGTAAGCTGTGAGCTTGAACTGCATATCAAGTTCTCATCTTATTATCACAATACCTAACTTTTATTAAGGTTATTGTTTTCTTTAAATTTTGTTAAACAATTTAAATATACTTGGTTATTTTAAAAACTCTAGTAACCTATGTTTTGTGAAGTTAACAGTGAAACTGTTACAAATAATAGTGCGTGACTATATTGAGTGTATTGTGTGCCTTAAATCTGATAAAATTCATTTCAGAACATAACCTCCTTATAGGTCATAATATATATAAAAATCTCTAGAAACTTAGACTCTGTAACAGGTACATTCGATCATTTCTAATCTTTTTATTTTTAATAACTTTGTGAATTTGAAACCAATTTAGCATTAAAGTTTGTTTAAAATCTTGTAGTATAACTGTCTTACAGTTATAAGTGAATGTATGTTGAGTTATAACAACTTTGAGTGTTATCTATCGAGTCTTGTAAATAAGTTTAAACTTTTATTTCAATATTTCAACTTTCAACATATTGGTTATTTGTTTAAACCATAATATCTGTGTTTGAATTAGTGTATATAGTTGAAACCAACCAAGCTATTCTTTTGTAGGCTTTGGTTGTGTTTATAATACTACTTAACGTTGAATCTTAACTTTGAATCTTAACTTTGTATCTTAACTTTGAATCTTAACTTTGAATCTTAACTTTGAATCTTAACTTTGTATCTTAACTTTGAAGTTTAACTTAGAACTTTGTTTTTTTTTTCTGAATAACATAATGGCCCATTTAATCAAGTGCATTAATTACCTTAGAAAGGATGAACTTATTAACGAATTGTCTGCCGTGGGGATTTCAGCGAATCCTGATGACACAGTAACTAGCTTGAGGAGTGAGCTGCGCACTGCTTTGCGGCTTCTCCGGCGCGGCAGCATTAAAGCCAGCGCCTCTGTCTCTGCTTCTGCCGCTTCGGAGCTGTCACACTGCGAGCCCAAGGTTCAAGAACTTGAAGGAGCTCTTTCCTCAGGTGATTTCCTTTTAAATAAGTCTAGTCGCCACAGGGTAACAGTGAGGGCTAACTATCTTCTGGCTAGGTTAGCAAGGAGTGGTTTCGACTGCCCCGAATTGATTGGTATACGGGCCCGGCTAGTTAAAATTCTGTCTGTGTCTGAGGCGGAGTCTGAATCTGACTCCGATGGTTCGGAGAAGGAGGCAGCTCCTGCCCCTGGTGACGGGGAGCACCACACCCCAGCAGAGCTGGAGGGGGTTTGTTCGATGTCACCCGAGGCTACGTGTGCCCACTCAGCCCCAACCTTGGTGGTCAGGGATAAACCAGTTAACCTGAACTCTTTCAATTTAAAATTTGATGGCTCCTCATGTGTACGGGTTTTCATTGAGAGACTGGAGGAGCTTAGGTGCGCTCGGGAGGTCACAAAAGAAAAAATTCTCATGGCTTTCTCCGACCTGTTGGAGGGTCCGGCCTTGTCTTGGTTCCGCACCAACAAGGGCGAGTTCACTTCTCATGAACACATGTTGGAGGAGTTGAGGGAGAACTTCGATCTTCCTGACTATGATTATCGCCTCCGCAGGGAAATTAGACAGCGTACACAGGCCCGATCTGAGACTTTGGGATACTTCATCTCTACGATGCAGGCCATGTTTTCTAGGCTCTCGTGCAAGATGCCTAGTGAGGAACAACTGGACATTCTCATGCACAACATTAGACCAGATTACATGAAAGAATTAGCTCTTCATGATGTTAGGTCCATCCTCGATCTGAAGAGATTGGGGAGGCGCCTTGAACTTGCTCGTACTAGGGCTGAGGCATTTGACGAACCAGCTTTGGACAAAATGAAGATCACCTCAGACTTACATATCACAAAGAATAAATCCTCTCATAAATCTTTTCGACAGGTGTCTACGGTGTCCGGTCCCTCCACCTCAAGCGAACCCAAGTGCTTTCGCTGCGGAGATTGCAGCCATCTTACTGCACGCTGTACGCGGTCGAGAGAGGTGGTGTACTTCCGGTGTGGTCGAAGAGGTGTCAGAACCCCGGATTGTCCCCGATGTAACGTCTCGCCAAAAAACGAGTAAGTCAGGGCCTTGCAAGGAGCCTACCAGTCGGTCTGACCGTTCCTTCTCTGTCTGGTAATCACTCTGGTAAGGTCCTGTTTAATAAACGGGATAATGATATTAGACCGTATTTAGTGGTAAAGGTCTTGAACTTAAATGTTCTGGGCTTATTAGATTCAGGTGCGGCCTGCTCTGTGTTAGGCAAGGGTTCGCACCGCATCTTTTTGGAACTAGGGTTTGAGCTAGAAGGCATCAGCCCCACCTTTAGTTTATCTACAGCAGACGGCTCTTGTCTGTCTTGTATGGGCTGTATCTCACTTCCTGTTGAA
The DNA here is from genome assembly GCA_932526445.1 of Phragmatobia fuliginosa. Classification (NCBI taxonomy): domain Eukaryota; kingdom Metazoa; phylum Arthropoda; class Insecta; order Lepidoptera; family Erebidae; genus Phragmatobia; species Phragmatobia fuliginosa. Next base: position 2,999,826 of record OW052058.1, on the reverse strand, counting down.
TATAATTCTGTTCTCAGAGTTATTAAATTCTATGTTGTCCCAGATATTACTACCGCCATGATATTTGGCGTAGACTTCTGGCAACAATTTCAGTTGGGAAATAGATTGACCACTCGGGATGTCAAACTATCCCACTTTAGTGATTGTAGTCCTGTGGAATCACTGGCGCTTAACCATGGTCTGGAGGATTACGACAACTTGTCGGCTGATCAAAAGCGGATTATAAACAACATTATTGACAAATTCGAAACGATCAATACTGATAGAGTAGGTCTAGGCCGTACATCTCTTGTGCACCATGTCATTGATACGGGTGACAGCAAACCAATCAAGCAACGGTACTATCCGCTATCTCCCTGTAAACAGAAAGCCCTGGAAGAAGAACTGGACCGGATGTTGGAGATGGGAGTAGTATCCCCTTCTCAGTCTGCGTGGAACTCGCCAGTGGTGATGGTGGAGAAAGCGAATGGTGACCTAAGACTCTGTCTTGATTCTAGGAAGCTGAATTCCGTGTCAAAAAGTGATGCATATCCCTTACCCTACATAAATCAAATCCTAGACCATCTCAATAATGCCAAATATCTATCATCTATAGATCTAAGTGCTGCTTATTGGCAGATCCCTTTTGACTCACCACAATCTGCTGAGAAGACTGCTTTTACTGTCCCTAGACGGGGTTTGTTTCAGTTTAATGTTATGTGTTTCGGGCTCGTCGGAGCTTCTGCTTCAATGCAGCGCCTCATGGACCGTCTATTTGGCCCAGAGTTTGACAACAAAGTCTTCGCCTTTCAAGACGACATCATCGCTGTGTCCAGCACCTTTGAGGAGCATGTGGATCTCCTACATAGAGTCCATCAGCGCCTCAAAGAGGCCGGCCTCACGATCAACATGAAAAAATCCCGTTTCTGCCGAAGCGAATTAAAATACCTCGGGTACTTTGTTGATAAACACGGCCTTCGGACTGATCCGGGTAAAGTTGATGTTATTCTCAACTATCCCACTCCTTCCAATCCCAAGGAGGTGAAGCGTTTCCTGGGCATGGCTGGGTGGTACCGTCGTTTCATCAACAACTTCTCTAAGATTAGCAGACCTTTATGCAAATTAACTTCTAAAAATGTTTCTTTCATGTGGACACCCGAAGCGGAAGAGTCTTTCAACCTCTTGAAGTCCGCTTTGGTCCCTGCTCCTATTTTGAAAATGCCTAACTATTCTTTACCGTTCAGGATTCTTAGTGACGCATCCTCATACTCGGTGGCGGCGGTCCTCACACAGACACATGAGGGTGTCGAACACCCGGTCGCGTATTGCAGTCGTTCTCTTAACAAGAGCGAGGTCAACTACAGCACCACTGAACGTGAGCTGCTAGCTGTGATCTTTGCATTAGAACAGTTCAGACAATACGTGGAAGGTCAGAAATGCACCGTAGTCACGGACCACGCTTCATTATTGTGGTTTCACAAGTCAAAGAACCCGACTGGTCGTCTCGCCCGCTGGAGCATGAGGTTGAGTCAGTTTGACTTCGACATAGAGCATAGAAAGGGTAAGGATCATGTTGTACCCGATGCTCTGTCTCGAATACAGATTGGTGCATTGCATACCAGTGACACCAAAGATTCTTGGTATCTCCATACTGTTAACAGTGTGTTAAAAAACCCACGAAAATTCCCGAACTTCGACATTCGTAATGGTGCTCTATATAGGTTGTCAAGAAATAATTTTTCCTTGACATCTGATTTCAGTTGGAAACTAGTAGTACCTCAAGAGGATAGAGCATCCCTGCTCACCAAGTACCATGACCATGTCATGAGTGCCCATGGAGGCGTTTGGAAGACCCACAAACGACTGGCTCTCAACTACTACTGGCCTAAGATGTATCAAAGCGTTAAGGAATACGTGGGCAAGTGTGAAATTTGTAAGCAGTATAAACCTGTGAACACTGCCCGTCCTGGTCTCATGGGAAATCCAAAACGGGTGTCTAAGCCTTTCGAAGCCATCTCTTGTGACCTTTTGAGCCCATTCCCTACTTCTAGCAAGGGAAACATACATTTAATCGTGGTCTCAGACTACTTCAGTAAATATGTCATGTTGTATCCTATACGGACTGCTACAGGCATAGCTGTTGCGAGATTCATTGAGAAGAATGTTTTCCTAGTACATAGTGTCTGCAAAACAATCTATATGGACAATGGCCCTCAGTTTGTTAGCAAACCCCTCAAGGACCTGTTGGTCAAATATAACGTGCCCAATGTCTACTATAACCCCAGGTATCACCCGCAGTCTAACCAGGCAGAGCGAGCCATTCGTAACGTGGTGCAGGGGATTTCCTGCTACGTGAAGACTCATCACAGGAAGTGGGATGAGAACCTTGCAGAACTGCAGTGTGCCTTGAACACGGCAGTCAGCGAAGCTACTCGCTTTAGTCCATATTTTCTGGTCCATGGCAGGGAATTTATAGGAGATGGCGATCTTTATAGACAGGAGGAGATCTCTGCTCATCCTAACTCTGTTTCTGTTGACAGTCCTGTGTCCTTTGGCGAGAGGTTGAAGGAACTTCATCGATTTACGACCAGGTGAGCAAACACTTAGGTGTCGCTCACCGGCGTAACGAAAAGTACTACAACCTCAGGAAAAGACCAATGGAATTGAAGGTGGGACAGTTGGTCTATAAGAGAACTCACTTCTTGTCCAATAAGGATAAGAATTTTACATCTAAGTTAGCCCCTAAATTTTTGAAATGCATAGTATCTGCAAAACGCTCGCCCTTGGTCTATGAATTATCAGATCTAGATGGTAAGAGTCTGGGAGCTTATCATATCAAGGACATTGTGAAGTACAGTGAAGAGGAGCCACTCTCTGTTCCTGATCCACGTTGTATCAGTTCTGTATTTAAATCATATTTCTGACCATGAAGTGTGACATTGCACTTCGTGCGTTTCCTTTTTAGCTCACACCTTTCTACACGTTATCCACATACGTGTATAGCTTACAGCGACTTGGAATGTTGGGACTTTGGATTGGCATCTGTCTCCCACTGGTGTTAGTTAACTTAGATTATTTGTTTAGCAAATTTTAGATTTTTCCCGTATGGTTAGTATGTTGTTCTCAGTCAATGCGATCAACTCTCTCTTAGAAGTTTACTTTGTTGTTTTAGTATTTTAATTTCCTTCGCCCCCTGCTCAGGAAATTTCACGGGGGAGGGGGTACTGTAACACTCTTTTTTTGCTTTGTTAGAATAACACAAAATTAATTAATCTAACAGAAGCGATCTTGCTATTAGCGCCATCTTTGGGCAACATTGACTACTCCATCGCCTATTATCTTCCGCAAAGAGTCCTGTTTTCTCCAACTAGGCACTGGGTGGCGCTCATGTCGGGTTCAAATCGATTTTAATCATAGACTAGGTATTAAATAGTTTTTTTTAATTCTAGTTGTGTCTCTGAAAATGGCGTGATGTTTATCTTATTTTGTAAGGGGGTAGGTTAATTATCCTATAGACCTTGAAATAGGATATATAAAGCCGGTCTCACTCATAGAAATTTCATTTCTCTTATAGTGTTATATCTTGAACTAAGTTTTGCTGTTGTTAGTTACTTGTGAAGATTAATTTTTATATACCGTACCCGCAATTTGTGGTGAGTTAATATATTATATATGTAAACTGTATCTCGGCCTTATCGTGTGTTCTAGACGTGTATCTTAGGATATAATCTTTTTCACAGGGTCGCTTCGCTTGGTATAGTTTTCTATAATCCTCGCCAGGAATACCTGGAGATTGCAAGAAAAGCCCCTCTTCTCATTTGAGACTCCACTGCCAGATACAGGCGAGTGCCAGCGGTGGTGGCCACACAGCGCCGATCATTCCTTGAGCAGTTGCTGGCTCACAAGGAGGGTTACTGAGTTTTCATTTGATAATAATACCATTTTTTTATACTTTTTTTCTCTGGTGTGCGTCCCCGAAGTACGGCCCTTGAGGATCCTACACATTCAGGAGAGAAGTGTGCACCCAGGGATCTACCACTGGTTCCGGTCCACACGACGGTGACTAGGAAAATAAGAACATACATTTTGTTTGTTAACCCACCTAATTTATTACTAGTAGAATTAAGTACAATTCTGTATTAGGGCCTATGTATATTAATTATTATCTTTTGGTGTAAAATACATATCTGTGAAACTGAGAAAGAGTTTTCTTGATTTCCTGGGGCATCGGCAGGGTACACACACATATCAATCCTCTGCAGACAAAGGCGCCCTGATTCTTGTGCGAACTACCGCGGGCTGTCCGGTGAGTGACCCTTCTAACAAAAGAGGTTACAGTAGATAACCATTTTCCACTGCTGGGCTCGGGTCTACTCTCAGGAGAGGGTTAAGGCCATATGTCCCTACGCTGACCGAGTGCGGATTGTGGACTGGATGTTTTTGAACCGCCCGAAGGCCTCCAACTAAGCTTCACAGCAATAAATATTAATAAAGCAATAAGTTAAGCTTTATATAATAATATAATAAACGGTCAATGAAATCCAGAATTCTCAGACGGAGTTCTTAATCAATCTAAAAGTTTCTACGAAACGAGTGATTAAAAGAGCTTGATTTGGCTCTCAATTGAAATTACTGAAAAACAGAAACATAAAAGTTGGGGTAATCATTACTGACTGCCTGAGCTACTAACAACATTTTTATACCCCCAACATTTTCAAAATAATGTTCCACTTTCAATATTTTTTATTCCAACATAGTTTTACTGAGGTTAATAAAAAGTTCCGACACAGGAGTATCGGATATCAGACATCGCTAGCAGCAGATGTTACTGAGGGCAACGCCTTCGATACTTGTTAAAATTTATAAACGAGAATGTCATTGTTCTACTTGCGCTGCATACGTAGTTCAACGACAGCTTGTAATGAAAACTTATGATAGTGTATAGTCATCTATTATTTTATATACTGTCTATAAATCTGTCAATTTTACTTGACGTTTAAAAAGACTGGTCGAAAATTTTATGAAATATTAAATGTTATTTTATAATATAATACTGGCAGTTTGCCAGCGGGCGAAATTTGTAATTTTAAAAATCGATAAAGACAAAGAAAGTCGTTTTCAAATATTTGTTATTGCTCAAAGACTCTTCAATCCCACTGCGTCTAGGTAGGCGTATGCGACTGCCGATCAAGTGTTGTTGGGTTTTCACGTTAAGACGTTAAGCTATCGGTCCTGGTTGTCATAAACATGTATATAAATCGTTGTTGCGAAGTCAGTGCTCTTAGATACTGACAACTAGTTCAAACTTCAAGTTCATTATTGAGGTCCGATACCAGTAGCTTCGTGAAACAAATTATATTCAATTACGAATGGTTGAAATTGTAGATTACCCCAATACTATTGGAAATAATAAAGGCTGATCGAGTACTCTTCAATATCTGAAAAGCATTTTATATACTTTATTAGAGGGTTAATAAAATTAAGCATGTCCTTAGGGTGGTGAGAATACCAATTATAATAAAACCTATATAAATAAAATATAATAACACATTTTCTTTTTTTTTTTTTTTTATATTTAAGCCTGCCAAAGTGACTCTACTCTGCCTGATGGAAAGCATGAGTAAAATCCAGGAGTAGGGGTCACCACGCTTATTGTGAGGGTAGACAATGTAGCATGGTGACCCCTACCATGGCGGCCTGGTTTGATTATTCTGCATCATTCTCCCGGCCTTCGAAGGGCGGGAGAATGATGCAGAATGATTGGGCCTCCGGTCTCACACTCACCAACGAAATACGACAGCAAGAATGCTGTCATTATTAAGATGGTCTTCTGTGTGAGGGTAGTACTGGCCGGGTCGAGCCGGCCCATTCGTGCTGAAATCAGCGTGGCTCTACTACCTACAAACTTGATGGATTGACTTGATTTAGATCATAGGACAATACAATTTATTTAATAGTGGTATTCAAGAGCATTCACACTCGTAAATTCAAACGAATTAATTACAATATTAGAAAACTTTGCTTGCAACTACACAGCTGTAACGAATTTCAGTCGATAACATGATGTCCATATGCTGCACAGCGATGAAGATGACTTGTTTCCTTAGAATCAGATCGAATTTATTTTAATTTAGAAATATATTAGTGAGTACTAGCAGTCATTCATTTCTATTTTGATGAACAAGATTCACGATTCTTGCTAAAATAGATTATTTGAATTCTCATTATAGATGAATAATGTGTGAAGAAAGTTGTTGTTATGAAAGGGCGGCAATGCAGTTGCAATTCTTGAGCGTAAGTGTCCCCAGTTGGACGTAGTCACACAAAATAAGTAACGTGTCAACTAGTAGTTCTATTAAATATATTCTTTTTCTTTATTATATTTTTAAACCTTCCACCTCTGCCTGATGGAAAGCATGAGTTGAATCCGGGAGTAGGGGTTGTGGAGGAACGGGTGTCGTGTTCCTCCAACACAAAGGGAGGATCCTCCGACCAGGCGAGGTGATCATGCCTGGTGGGCCACTGCTGAACAGTTGATGTTGGGATGTTGTATAAATGCTAATCGGCGCGAGAATGTCACTTTCGCGATTCAGGATTAGTAATTACTCCGTATATATCGTTACGTGTTATTATTTGTAGTTCTGTGTTTCTTCGCTAGATGGCGCTGTCGTATGTTTTCGTCGCGCTGTATGTGGAAGTCACCTCAGGGTCACCATCCTCTTTGTGAGGGTAGGCAATGCAGAATAGTGACAGAATACCATGGCGGCTTGGTCGGTTGATTCTGCATCATAATCCCGGCCTCCGGAGTCGGAAGAATGAAGCAGAATGATTGATCTTCCGGTTTCAAACTCACCAACAAAATACTACAGCAAGAATGCTGTCATCATCTGTCTGAGGGTAGTACTGCCCGGTTGAGCCGGTCCATTCGTGCTGAAATCAGCGTAGCTCTTCTACCTTTAAACAGATCCATCTTTACATCACCATTTACCACTGCATACAAAGTATTATAACGTTAAGATGTCATTTCGCTGACGTATAAGGAAAAAGACGATTCAGACACATTATTCGTACAGTATGTATCGTAAATTGACATTGCCGATATTTCCATATACGTCGCACTTAGCACAGAAAAGTATTAGGTCAGACGACATTTGGCACTGTTCCAGGCACAATCTTGTACAGTATTCTTTTTTGCTACATTGTAAAGTAACAGAGCGTAACCGATTTAGCAATAAATGGGTCGCCAAACGGCTTGCATCACTGTTTTTTTTTAATAATCATTTGTTCTGCTTCTGTTTTGTAATAAATAAAACTAAAAACAAAGAAATTTATGAGTTTCCAGAACAATAACTGCTCGACCAATTTTAAGTAGTTTAATGAAAAGAAACAACTTTTATCGTATACTTCAATCTCTGTTCATGTTCCGTAGTCAAAATATTCTGTATTTACTAAAGCGATTACGTTAAATTTTATGTTGTAACCTTTATCCGAAACGCAGCTGTGTAAAGTTTATATAAGAACATTTTCAATATCAAGATCAACGTTGATGGCTTGATTAGAAAATTATAAACATATGTGAACAAAATGCTGATACTAATAATTGATTATCTAAACTCTCCTAACAGTTTATTTTTAATTTTGATGATGTAAAGTGAGTTCACTCTGCCTGATGGAAAGCACGACCAGAATCTAGGAATAGTGATCACGATACTCTTTGCGCATGCAGACAATGCAATAATGTAGCATGGTCACTCACACAATGACGGCGTATCGAGATGCCTATGCATACTTGAGCCTGCATCATTGTGTGAAATCGATTCACACTCACCAACGAATCATTCGTTCGTTCATGCAGAAATCAACTTTTTTTTATTACCTTAGAAATATCACGTTCTTATTCAAATGTAAATAATTTTGATTAAACTATCAACTGAAATTCACAATTAGAAACCATTTGTAACCTCTCCGAGAACTTTTAATGTACTGCATGTATATTGAGTTAGGTAATCATTTGACTTCATTTCACAGTGAGACGATTTCACGACGATTTGAGGGACTCAACATGAATAGTAATTTTATGGGCGAGATAGTTATTTTATCTCAATTCATCCATTCTTAGAAAATTACACGTCCACTAAAAATATAAGATTCTGTACCATATTTATTCTGTTTCTCCTTTAAAAAAGAAGAGAACAAATAAGCAGAAGGGTTTGTGGAGGAACGGGATTCGTGTTCCTCCATCACAAAGGGAGGATCCTCCAACCAGGCGAGGGGATCATGCCCAACAGTTGATGTTCGAATTTTGTATATATGCTAATCGCCGCGAGAATGTCTCTTTCGTGATTCAGGATTAGTAGTTACTCCGTAGTTCTTCGCTAGATGGCGCTGTTGTATGTTTTCGTCGCGCTAAATGTGGAGTCGCCACAGGTTTGTTCGCGGAAAGTATCTATTACTACTTACCTTTTTTATGACAACCGGGATCGAGAGCTTAAGTTATCTTGGCATGTACGTGAAACACCTAAAACGTCTATACTCCAGGTTATTACTAACAATTTCTTGTAAGTAAAACAAAACCACACTTTTGGTCCGACCCAGAGACCTCTTGAGCGGCAGTAGCATACACTAACCGCTAGACCAACGAGGGTAAATTTCCATGTTATAATAAAAGCTATATAAAAAGAAAAGAAAAGATAGAATAAACTATTTGATATTACTTACCTAATTTTGAGAAGCACTCAACTGAAATATAAAATATTCTTACACACGTAACATCAAGAGCAGACAATCAAATAAAAACACTATCCATCAAAGACGTTGTAGTATAATATCTTAACAAAATATTCATGTTCAAATACTACAGCTAGATCGATTTGAATTACTCTCGAGGAAAGGTCTATTCAAATAAATTTAATAGATAAATTGACTAGATATCGCTTTCTAAGGTACAATTTGGCAGATGAGATATGATAGATATCTAGATTGGTTTTATTCACAGAAAACATATGTACTAAAAACAAAGTTATAAATTAACCAGCTGACTTACACAACGTTATCTACGTCTCCTATGGTCCGTCACACCAGATTATAACAGCATGAAGAAATTTGTTAACCACAGATAAAAAAAATATAAAAAAACACCGACTACAAACAAAAATCGAACGAAAGACAAAAAAGCGTAAAATACACAGCTTTAATTTGGCTTGCTTTGATAACTATTTGTCAATTTTTGTTTAAATACCTATTAAAATGTGTGCTAGGCACCTTATTTCTGTTTGAAGTCGGTGCCCAACCGAGTTAAAAAATGAGTACATAGAAATAAAAATTTCAGATTCAACAGTAAAGATCAATAATCGCCAAACGAGCAGGCTAGTCAAGAACAACAAGACAAAGTTGCTAATATCAAAATACTATTATATTACATAGACGAAACTATTTTGTTATATAACAATATTAGCTGTTGACGTGCCCACCTAATATGATTACTTGACGGTTATTGGGTAATGAAAGAACACCTGCTAAGTCTGGTGTATATCTGTGCTAAGTAAAGGTATATTCGTATAGTAAAAAAGGTATATAAGTATCCTAGTATAAACAAAAACTACTTAAAAAATATATGAACCAAAAATATGTAGCTGCTACTACGCTTATAAGTGCACTTAATTATTCTTGGAAATTGAAATCCAAACAAGCTTTAGAAAGAAAATAGAAGGTTTAGTGAGATAAGATTAGACAGAAATCCAATTGATTAGACTTACTTGTCGATATAGTAGAGTCAAGTATTCGTAATTAAATGCCGGAGAACGTGACAATGTGACGGGTTGAAGTACAGTGTGCTCTGTTCTGGAATTTGAAAAGAACTATTCCCTTACATAGAACTTGGCTAACCATACTTATAGATATTTGATTTTAAAAAGTGTCTAGTGGATAGCGTATGCGACTGCTAAATAAGAAGTATCGGCTACAAATCTTGGGTCGGGCCAAAAAGTGTTTTTGGGTTTTTCTTTGGAAATTCCTAAAAGCAGTTTAGAAGTTTGGCGGTGATTCACGCCCGTGCCTTGGAGAGCACGTAAAGCCGTCGGTCCCAGTTGTCATGTACGTCTATGGCAATTTTATTGGAAAGTCAGTGCCCTCAAATTTACTGACAACTAGTTCAACTTTCGAATTTCAGTTCTCCCATAGGGTTGCGGTGGTCCGATGCCAGTCGCTCCGTGGTAAAACTGATATTCAGGTATAACCGGTTGAACTAGTAGCCGACCCCAAATAATATTGGGAATAAGACTAGGAAGAAGAAGAAAGTGTAATCAATTAAAATCATCATCTCAGATGAAAGACGTACACTGCTGGACAGATGCTTCCCCTAAGGCCTTCTACAACAATCGATTCCGCTATCCGTCAGTCACCGGGCTATATTCTATGAACCGTGAGAGTTACAAAGTTGAAATTTGTACAGATGATGTATTTCTGTTATCGCTTTAACAACAGATTCTAAAAAATAGAAAACAATAAATCATTTAGGAGCTCCCATACAAATAATATTAATATCTGTGTACAAAATTTTATACCTTATTGGTGTACAATAAAGTTGTAAATAAATGCAAAAGTTTGAGAAAAAATTACGTTATTTATTTATTAATTTACAACTTTATTGTACACCAATAAGGTATCAAATTTTGTAGATAACGGAAGCAGGTAGATGTTTGAAATGTGTAGATAAGCCTTCCTGCGTGAGTGAAACTCGCACTTGGCAAAATTGTTTTCTATTTAAATAGAATAGAAACTACCAATTGTTTAGACGGCCATTCTCGGCCGGCGCCAAAGCTGGGAGCAAACCGCTTCGTGGAAGGAAGGAAGGTTCTTTTTATTTTTTATAAATCTCCTTCACGGGTATATTTTTTCTTTTGTTAATTTGTATCCTCAATTAAATGAAAACTGGTTACACTCAGTCTATAAAAAACGGTAAATTGTATTGGTAAACCTAAAATCGGAAAATTTACTTACTTATTTTAAAAGACAATTTCATTATTCTTTAACATTTCACAAAAGCAATTATAACACTTTTGTAGTGTGCACACCTAAGTAAGTCACCTAAGTCAGTAAGTTCAAAGAGTGTGGTTTGTAGGGTCTCTAAGCAGTAGTGCTTTGATAATTTGTGTTAGCTACTGGACTACCATGAACAATTCCGCGATCTAGCATATATACCGGCGCTAAGCAATATTTTCATTGTCAATTCATCAAGTAAGTTGTTACTGGTAAAGAAAGTACAAATCCCTTGATTCTATCCCGTATCCTGCTTAGCCGTTGTATTATATTAAAAAAAAAGTTTGTCTGTTTTCAAAAGTTCTAAAAAAAACATATAGGTATTTGTGGCAAGTGCAATAAAATACCAACAGCTCATGTGGGTATTTGTGCCAAGTGTATTAAAAAACCAACAGCTCATGTTCGTGTTGTGAACAAAATACTATAAAAGGTATCATCTGGCTACATGTAATTAATTGGGTATTCAAAATTGATGCGATTAAGCCACTTTGGTATACTGTTACCTTGTCACTGGAAACGCAAGTAAAAATTCGATAATTCTCCACAGACTTATAATGTCACTTGTGTATACTATCTGTTTTAATGCTTATTTTTTTTTTTAAAAGAAAAAAAACGGAGGAGGTTCTCAATGCGACGCGTATATTTTTATTTTAAATATGACTGCATAACTTTTTACAGAGTTGTCAGAATTTGATAAAAAAAAATCATTTGAAATGGTATACTATGAAGTTGATCTCATAGAAATTTAAAAAAAGAATTCTAACTTTAACGGCAGGAAAATAGGCCAAGATTGTTTGGACTATATGAGTACCCATTAATTTTTACAGAGTAATCCGATTTCGATAATTCTTTTATTATGAATAGAGTGTTCATATTAAACGAACAAATTTTTCTCCCTCGAGAATAAAAGTCTCTCCATAGCGGTTTAGCCATTAAAGCGTAACAGACATCAACAATCAACAAAACATATAAATAATGAAATTACTGTTTTCAGAACATTTCATATCAAATAACTATTTTTAGTTTTAAAACTAGTTTTTTTGTGGCAAGCCCTGAATTAGCAGGTATTTAACTTTTTTGATTGATTTTAAGTTTAAAGCTTTTATTACCTTTAGCAATCTTTAACTTAATGTTGACGTTAATAAGATAACGTATGTATATTTAATTTAAAACTTCACTATAATAGTAGGATAAGACATAAAAAGTTAAAACCATTCAGAAACTACATAACTACTGAACAAAGATAACGTTCTCATTTGAAATCCCACTATAGAGTACCGATAAAACTTGTGAATGTTATATACCTTTAAATCTTCTACCAACATTCAGGATTAATATTAAAAGTACTTTTCCTCAACGTTAAAATGTCGAGCTCATAAAGTTCAGACCGAGAAATATACAAGGTAGCGATCGACAACATTTTTATAGCAATTGATTCCAATATTACAGACATAAATTATAACCATAAAAATAGTTTGAGCAGTAATGAGACATAAACGACAGTTAGGGTGGGCTTACAATAAGTTGGTAAAGACGTGTGGTACAGAATCAAATAGGGGTCAATCTTTTCCTTCGCAATAAACAGTTATCGTAAAGTTTTGTATCCTTACTTATGATTGTGTTAAATCTATCTAATGGATATAGAAAAATTAATCAGGAAGTAGGTTCTACATGGTACGCTGGCCTGTACTATTCTTCCAGTACAGCCAGTCTGATTTCAACAAGAATGGGAGCGGTACCACTATCACTGACATTTGGCAGTCATAAGTTTTCGTTGTTGAATAAATATAAAGAAAAAAGTATAAATGAAATGCTGCCGATTGGTAAATGAGTCACTGGAGAATCGATGAACCATTTTTTTAAATCCTTATCCAGCATTCTTATAAAAAATAGAATGAATAAGATGTAAAAAATAATTATAATACTAGTAGAGGTAATTTGGAGTGGTTTTATGTCATTAAATCTTTAATTTTCGGCTGAGAAATAAATAAATAGATCAGTTTAAAAAAAAACCTAGGTACAGATCGTCAAGAAAATCGAACATCTATGTTAAGAAAATTTTACATGGCATTCACTCCGAGTGATCAAGCAGACCCCCAATTCTTTTGGGTCTATAAATTGTGAATCAAAAGTGATAACATCAATGAAGTGATTTAATAGAAGCTGAATGCGAGAAGCCGAGGATCAAACCAGTACCGTGCAATTGGAGAGGTCTATGTCAAGCAGTGGACTGCGATAGGCTGATGAGGATGATATAATCCATCGCTGGTAATGCTCATTTCTGGTAATTTTTACACGGCCCTTAATTGGAACATCATCATTTCGATCTTTAGATTATCTTTGCATTCTCTCTATTTAGCCAAACTTCTTTGTCACTGCATTTTATTTCAATCAAAAGCGTTCTTTTATCACTAAATTCTTAACTCTATCACTAAGATTTACCCCACACATACTTCCACAAACTATCTTACACATTATTATATACGAATACCAAAATATGAAAATAGTTAACAATGAAAAAAGAATCGATATTATATAAACGTTTCCGGGTTGAAAATATCCGTTGTCAGGATCATTACGGCTTTCGTATAGCTGAATTGAATGGTTTTGCTATGGAAACTAAACTAATAAAATATTATGTGAGTAATACTCTTGGTTTGGGCAGGTGTAAAAAAGTATTTCAATGAACATAGCAAAAAGCGGGCCAAAATGCTCCTTAGTAATTGTTTTTTCTTTCTCTTCAAAATTATCTGTAAAAATAGCCATATTTTGAAATGATGATATAAAAAATTATATTATATTATGCCATCACATGTATTTAGATGCTATAAAATACTTATGCAGGCTAACTTTATATTTTTTTAATTATATTCAATGCAGGTAGGTTGGATCTAATAAATAAACTGTTGATCTAATTTCAATAAATATTTAGGCATAAAAAAACCAACTTACAAAAAGAATTATTCAATAGCTAGATTGTTAACCAAAGAACGAAGAAAAATTAAATTAGATACTTTTCCCTCAATGAATGTTCGGGGCCCGACACATGCCAACTTTACGATCACACCAATCGCCTTGCTTCGGGTTGACTCGTGTTGCGGAACAATTTACGAGCAACCAATAAAACGCCTCAGATGATAGTAAACTGGAATTTAATGACATGTGCAAGAGCGCCGATGGCTTAATGGGAAAGGATGGTGCGTGTAATGTTTTATTAATTCGGGTTAATTAACCTATTAATTTAATTTAACGCAAATATTTAACAGCTAAAGATATGTAAATCTTTACATGTGTAAATCTTGATTCCCTTTTCGACTTGAATGTCTTGAAACTGTTAATTTATAAATTGTATATCTTTTAAAAGCAACTTCTGTATTAGGAGTAGATCGTAGGGAACTTTACAAACATATATATTACGGACACAAAGAACACCCATATTTAGAATAATAATTTATGGATTAAACTACGTAATTAAACTCAGATACATAAACTATACCTCGTTTTTTAGTAAATAAATATTGTTATCATTATTTTAAGATTGAGATGAGTACTGTCTTGTTGGTCTATACGGCTACTGATCGTTATCTATATATACTATATACTATCGTTAATTCAGCGGTCAAAATATGCGACTAATCAAAAGGTCTCAGGTTTGAATCCCGGGTCGGATAAAAAGTACTATTATGTTGTTACTATTAAGTAGTAAGAGACTGTGATCCCTGAATTTGTTTAGTCCTTTCTTCTCAGGGCTAGTCCAGTTAGGAAAGGCCGAACTCATCTGCTCAAAAAAAAAAGTATAACTTGCAAAAGTGTTCATGTAACCTAATTGCAGAAGAAATGATTTAATTTGATTTGTTCTGACTATAGAAATACTTTATAATAGCCCGGAGTTTGAAGTTTTTACCCCCGTGGATCATAAGTGAGAATAACGGAACAGAGTACACCTGTATATGGGTGCACACACACTTGTGTACTATAGTATTGCCTGGCTATTCTAGGTTGAGACTGGCCACTGGGGAAGAAATCAGCTACCTAGAACCATGACTGGAATGTGAAAACTCATTTTAAAATATTTGTCCTTGCACTTGTAACTTGTAACCTTGTAATCATACCCATCCTGGTTTGATGGGGGAGATGATTTCCTTCGGGATAGGGCCTGATAATTGACTTGGCGCTGATTCGGGAAGGGCCTGAAATAATATGTCCTATTCCGGAGCAGGTCGATCGTCGGGGTGGTATTTAGTGGAAAAACTACATACTCCTGGCTCCTGTTTCCCCGAAGAGCCGGAGATCCGATGGGATTTTATCACCCTTTCAACTACAAAAAAAGTATAATTTTCATTACCTCAATCACTACAGAATTCGGCAATCTTGTAGTCTGTCAGAGAGTTTTGAAGTAGTTCGAGTTTTCGCTACAATTTAATCCAAATTTAAGAAAATTCCATTATTATTAATAAAATATCTCCTGCATAAAATAATCAGGCATTTGAAATAAAATTATTGAAACTATAAACTGTTATGTTCACAACTATGAACTTTAAAAATGATAATTGAAACCAATAAAATTAACCGCTTTTGCTCGATTAAAATATCAATTTCCACAACAAATAATTGTGTTGTTATTACCAGCTCAAATAATGAAAAGTTTTTCTTGTTAACGTGGTATACAGTTTTAATAGTCTCTATTCCTGCTTCATATATTGTATACAATAGATAAGCCAGTCCATATTTCAGATAACGATCACGTAGGACACGGAAACTCTTTATATTGTTGAGATGAAATCGCGATTACAATCATCGTAGCGATAGTTTTAGAATATATAATATAGCTGTAAGATCAAAACATATCTATATCATATCCATATCTTAGTAAGTAATATTAGAATACTAAACCAGTACTTAAGGCTATTCCAATATTGGTATAAGCACCAAATTAACAATGTGCGTTGGGGAGATGGCCTGTCTGAGGCCTATGGATTAGAATGTGGTGTAAGGCAAGGGGGCTTAACCTCCCCTAAGCTATTTAATTTGTATATGAACGAGCTGATCGTTGAGCTCAGTAGTAGACGTGTTGGTTGCTGGATAGACAACGTTAGTGTAAACAACCTAAGTTACGCTGATGATATGGTCCTACTGGGACCAACGGCCAGCTCGATCAGAGAACTGTTAAATGTTTGTGAGAAATATGCGGTGACACATGGCTTAGTATACAATGTAAAAAAGAGTGTTTGTATGGTCTTTGAGGCCTCCGGTGGGAATGTGCCCCATGACCTAGATATTAAACTGAACGGAGTGAAACTCGAAAGAGTCTCACAATTTAAATACCTTGGGCACATAGTTACTGGAGACCTCAACGACGATATAGACATCGAACGTGAACGAAGGTCTCTGGCGGTCAGAGGCAACATGTTGGTGCACAGATTTGCTCGTTGTAGTCGAGATGTGAAAATTACTCTCTTTAGAGCATACTGTCAGGTCCTATATACGAGTAATCTGTGGACCAGGTATACTAAGAGATCGCTTGAGAAAATAAAGGTGCAATATAATAATTGCTTTAGGATGCTGTTGGGACTGCCGCGTTTTTGTAGCGCATCCGGTATGTTCGCTACAGCCCGAACTAACAACTTCCACGCAGTTTTACGAATCAAAACTAATTCGCTGCTAACAAGAATGCGGTCTAGTTCCAACGGTATCCTAGTTATGCTAAGTAACAGACTTGACGCACCCTGGCTGCGTCACGCAATCAAAATTTTAGTTAGACCAGGTTAACTGTCACATAAATTTAAGCTACTAACCTTATTATTAAGTTCATTGTTACTAACACATTGGGCCTCGTTGCCATAATAAACAATATTATTATTATTATTAAGGGGCCCCCGGAGGCTGAATTTTCCATACAAACGGTATACCAAGATCATTTGCAGTATAAACATATTTCCACGATGATATGTTGATATTCGGACTTAGACTGTATTTATTTAGGTTATAATGTCTTTATTTTTTAAAATAAACTTATATAGATGAAAATATAATGAAATTAAATTTTACATATTTTACATTGTAAATGTCATGTTTTCATTTTGTTTTTTTATGTCTTAAAAACAAAAATATTTCTAATATTGTTTCATCAATAACATATCTCATATTATTATGCTACTACTTCATCATCATCATCATCATCAGCCTATCGCAGTCCACTGCTGGACGTAGGCCTCTCCAATTGCACGCCACTCAGTTCGATCCTCGGCGACTCGCATCCACTACTTACACAAAATAAATCGAAAAAATATTGAGTTTTCATTCATGATTTTCGATATTACGAAACACATCCATATTTTCATAAATTTCAAGCAATTAGTAGTGCTATCGCATCAAAAAATATTTCAATGTGTGTGTGATTCGTGTCAGTCAAATAATGATAGCCGAACCTTCTACGAGAGAGTCCGAATTACTACGAATTAATGCCAATCCACATACACACATACAGCGGTGCACTCGTATCTACTTTGTATTTTGTCAAACAGAGACAGCAATATTTTACGAACAAATTTCAACTTGCAGTTTCGAGTGTCGTACGCCGGCCTCTTAATTAATAAACATGGCTGCAAAAGAGTACACTGTCGTTGTAATTCGATACCACCATTACCACCTATAAGTTCGCTTTCTTAGAAAATTCCCAATAAGCAGCCCGGAGTTGGAAGTTTGGCGGTGATTCACGCCCGTGCCTCGGAGAGCACGTAAAGCCGTCGGTTGTCATGAAATCTATGGCAATCGTTATTGGGAAGTCAGTGTCCTCAAATATACTGACAACTAGTTCAATCTTCAAATTTCAGTTCTCCCTTTAGGGGTGCGGACGTTAGATGCCAGTCGCTCCGTGGAAAAACTGAAATTCGGGTAAAACCGGTTGAACTTGTAGCCGACCCCAAATAAACTTGGGAATATAGGCTCGAAAGATGATACAGATAGGCTAAATCCTGAGGAAGGATATAGGTTATTTTTTTTTAGGTTGGTCTTCTCTCTGAGGATGGTACTAGAGCCGGGTAGCGCCGGTCAACTCGTGCTGAAATAAGCATGGCTTAACTACACAAAAATTATCGTTTTTTTATTTTATTTTATGCCTACCAATGTGAATCCACTCTGCCTGATGGTAAGCATGAATAGAATCCAAGAGTGGGGCCACCAGACTGCCTGCAATGCAGGAAGTATGGCGATAACGACCCAAACTATGGCGGCTTTGTGAGATGCTTTTTTACACCCCTCTTAAAGAACCCGGGATCATAATGCTTCTTCTATGTCCCCCTCACACCTCTAACTTCCTCCATTCTTCTTTCTACGTGCAGTCAGTTCTGCTCTGGAATGCACTCCCTGCTGAAATCCGAATGTCCACAAACGCCTTACGTTCAAATTTAAAGTACGAGAACTTCTTCAGAGTCAGTCGACAGTATAGTCGCAGCCCTAGTACACGACTATGTATTTTATATAATACTAGTTGATCCAGCGAACTTCGTACCGCCCAACTTTAAAATTCCAGAACTTGATCGCAGCGCCACCTACCGGGTCCAATTGCGAATGTAACCATTCCCAGATCCCCTTGAACACACACAAAAAATTTCATCAAAATCGGTCCAGTCGTTTGAGAGAAGTTCAGTGACATACACACTCACACAAGAATTATATATATAAAGATTAAATTTAAATAGGTATGTGTATGTCTTTAAGTATGTTTTTAATTTTTATTATAAAATATGTAATGTTATATAATATATATTTATGAAAAAAATATATGTATTTTGGTTGTATTTTATGTCAGAATAATATTAATAAAAAAAAAAAATTCTCATCACAAATGTAGGTATTCAGTACAATGCAGTTACTTAATCTAGATATAAATGATATCGTTAATAATAAAATAGTTATGTCTCAAAAAACTTATCTTTGCACCAACCGCATCTTATTTTTACATCACCTGAAGGTAGACTGGGAAAGAACACCTCATGGCATTAATTCTGCCTTTGTACAACAAGTGCAACAAGTTTTAAATAAATAAATAAATAATGGGAAGGAAATACGTGGGATGGTAGCGAGTTCCAGTTTTTAACCGCTCGGCACAGGTAAGAAGAGTTAACTGTTTAGTTCTAGTGCGTATTACTATCTGAAAAGAACATCGCTTGGATTGGCACTATCACGCGTTAGTGAGGGTCACTGTAATTCTGACTGACTGTAACTAAGAAGATCAAATCGTCTAGTTAAATTTGATTAATAGATGGAACCATATCATGCAAATGAAGGATTAGCCGACCATCTGTAACTGTCAATATTATATTAATCGATTTATGACTATCCAAACTAAGCGGATTTGTGTATCCATAAACAGTTGATATGGTAATAGATAGTTATTAATTAATTTAATATAAGTTTATATGAACTAAATTAAATCAAGGTTATCAATAAAGAAAAGAATTAGAGAATTTCATTTATATATTTGACGTAGCTTCTCTAAATTAATGAACACAAACTTAGTAAATTACAACTTTAGTCTAAATTGGAATTCCTTTTCCCGAAACTTTCAGTTCATAACTTTGAATAGAAAATTATTAGTTACATTATTTACTGATTATTTCAAAATTTCAAAGACATTTTTGTCATAAAAAACTGGCTCAAATATGAAAAAATATTTTTTTCTATGTATAAGAGTCCGAGACTAGACTGCTCTGAACATAATTTACATAGTAAACCTTCAAGCTATGAACTAAAACACACTACCAAAAATTACGTATTTTTTTGTTTAATCAACACTTCAAATATGAACTATAACTATTTGCTTGATCTCGCTTCATCTCTTTGTATTTTGATTTGAAACTTTTAGGTTTCTATTTTTATTAAATCGAGTATGAAAATCTACTGTTGAGCATTTAAAATGTAACCACGTACTTCCAGATTCTACGTAGATCCATTTTTCATTTAAAAGCCCAGTCACTGCTAGACATAGGCCTCTTCAAAGGAACACCATAGACCGCGGTTTGCTGCTTATAAGTCAGCCAGCCAGCCCTCCAAACACTATCAGCCCTTTACATTTGAAGCTACTAAAATTTATATCATCAGCCGTTTTAATTGAAGACAAACTGGAGCTCTATAATATATAGTTATATTATACCGTGTGTTAGTAATTTTAACATAATTTACATACCACACATTGAACTAATATTGTTAAAAAATTGACGTCTGTACTTTTTACACTTTACATTTTAGTGAACATACTTTTGGTTTTATAGCTAAACCAGGTTTCTTAAATATTAAGTTGGAAATAATTATTCCATATTCCAACAATAGAACCATCAGTCAATAGCAAAAGCAACTGCAGTAACAAAAGTTAAAATGGCGACGAGTATTCTCACTGCCAGTAAAAATTAACGATTTTCCATTGTTCAAAATACAGTCTAGATCGTTTTATCGTTTACAAAGAAATTACATAATTATAGTTTTTGTAAATCAAATACTAAATACAAACAAAAGTTATTTTGTGCGATTAAAGATTTATTCCCATTTATGCTTTTTCAGCTTCAATATTTTATCGGTGAAACATAACCTTGATTGAATATTTTCTTTTGTAAATTGCCAATTCGTTCGTAATTTTAACCTGTGTCAAACTGTCAAACAAAATGTCAAACTCAACAAACTATTGATTGCGTTCCATTAAATGGATTGATTTACAATTTGTAAATGTAAGACTTTGGGCTTATTGTTTTTTTATGTTCAATATTAATGATATTTCATGTTACTTTGTAGATCAAGTAAAGTGGTTTGCCTTTGATGTTTGTAGTTTAGTGATGAATTATTGAGAGAGAAAATTCTTGAAATGGAGGGCCGTTAACGAGTTTTGAGGTTTAGTTCTGTTTGGAGAAATACATTCTTTTAAAGTATACAATTTAATTTGCTCGTTAATCTCAATTAACAGAAATTGCATTTTAATTTTTTTATTAATTTATGAACTGTAAAATATCTTTTAAATCAATAAGATAATAAGAAATATCGAATAGAAAAACGTAGAGTTTGAATTTGGCGAGATGATTACATTAAGGTTTCTTTTGCCTTTTCCATTGAATTACGAAATCCTAAAAGAAATCAAGCAACTGTTTTGTTTCATTTATCTCATATGTTCTCATATCAACCTCCCAGAATAGGTAAGTAAAATAACTAGATAATATCTACAGATACAAACATATATATTACTTGTATCACTCATATTTTGAATTTTTCTGATAAATATGAGATAGCTGTGAGTTAAAGATAGCATGAAATATAGATTTACATGCCTGCGATTTTTTATATTCAATTGCATATTCAAACAATGATTACTCTTTGTACTTTCAGCATCATCATCAGCTTGTCGTAGTCGAAAAGTCAACAATAAATTCGCAATCAAGTAAGATGTTTGTACGTGTTAATGATTTATATAAACTCAATTCTGTCTAAAGTATATTCTACGCTAAATTGCTTTTATAATACAATTTATGCGGTAGCTTCTGTACGCTATTATTGAGCTTAGTGTACATTGAATATATTAAACTTACGCACGTGTTACGCACGCAGACGTCTCAGGTAATGGTTGTGAACACTGCTAATGGCTCGATTTGCGTCATAATAGAAAGTCATTATTTTATTTTCTAATAGAAAAATATTCTCTGAAGAAGGTTTGAAAGGCTTTGTTGAGTTTCAATTGTTATTTGGTTTGTACTTATAAAAATATTGGTATAACAGTATGTAATGAGGTATTTTTGTATTTGACACTTTCTTAACATGTTATTTTTATTAGGGTTTTGTTGTAAAAGGAAAGTTTTTAGTTTCGCTATATTTGTATGTTGGTTCAGGTCATTAGTAATGTTATTATAAACTTGAAAAATATCTACATGCGTTATATGTATAATGAAATGATTTCTATAATGTGATAGTGTGGTGTGGGTTATTTATAGGGTCATGATATTATTATTATTTTAAAGTTCAAATTGTATGATGCTGAAATAATGGTGGTAAGATATTCATAGCCATTTTCATCCACGTCCCGTAAATTTAGGAGGCCTTAAATACAGACTTAATTAACCCTTATTGACGTTTTAGTCGTCTTCAATTTTCAGAAGACACTTGGGTATCCCTTGAAAATTGTGTGTTACCTACCTTAGTAAGAAGATGGTTCAAATATAGTTATTGTTAACGGGCACAAGTCTTCCACAACTGTAAGAGTCTTACACAATAATCTCAACACGCAAACGTCAGTCTGAGTTGTTAATCAGGCAACACAGGCAATCAGTTCCACAATAATTCTTTTAGTAATACAAAAAAAAAATGTTTAATAAATTTCCAGTCCCTTAGTTACGCCGCACATTCAGCCCGCTGTCCCTACATTTGACCTTCGTTCCCGCTAAGCCGGGCGTGCTCGCTGACTATGATTTACTACCGAAGTCTTGCGTAGCTTACATAGTTCCTGCTTCCAAACTTTGATTATTAACGTCAATGGAACGTATTTATTATGCACAATGTTATGCGTACATGAATTATTACATGATAACAATATTTAACTGATCAACTTTTGAACAAGTCTCTTGGAAGTTAATTTACTCTTAAAATTAATATAGTTGAACTATAATAGCTTTTTACAAAAATCATTTAACGAATTGCCGCGCTTAAGTTCGACATTCGAACATTTACTTCGCTGCATAAATTAATAAATAATAGTTTTAAAAAACTAAAAAACACGCTTTTTATAGAAATCCAAACTAAAAAATAAAAAATAAATTGAAATAAAATTAAATTAAAAATAGTGTTCAAAATTTCAATAAATATAAGTTAATACGTGTAAATAAAGAAAAATGTATTTTATTTAAAAAAAGCGTGGGGTGCTTTTTAAGATAATATCAAAATGATAATCACTACCCATATCCTTTAATAAAATACTTATAACTATTGACACTATGCACCCCACGCTTTTTTTTAAATAAAATACATTTTTCTTTATTTACACGTATTAATTTATATATTTTATTGAAGTTTTGAACACTATTTTTAATTTAATTTTATTTCAATTTATTTTTTATTTTTTAGTTTGGATTTCTATAAAAAGCGTGTTTTTTAGTTTTTTAAAACTATTATTTATTTTCTATTTTTTAGTTTGGTTTATTTATAATAGCTTGTGTTTTTAATTTTAAACTATTGTTTGTTTTAATCTACTATTAATTCCGTGATAACTATAAGTACCTGTAATTATTTTCAGTCGTCAATGTACACAGTGAGACATAACGGTATGTTCATTGCCAAACAAGTGATATTGACAAGTCTTACTACGTGTTACTTCGTAATCGAATCATTTCATCTAATGCTGCTCTGTTACATGGAGTTTGACCTGTTAGCTTTGAGCAATCAAGTTCTTTAATTCTAATTCCGTCCAAAGATCTTCCACGACTAAGTGCTACATAAGCTTGTCCAGCTGCAAACAGTTGAGAACCTAGATAAATGACTGCATGATGAACTGTACAGCCTTGCATCTTGTGGACGGTCGATGACCAACTCAGAATCAATGGCAACATTCGTCTCTCAGCAGTTTCATAGCTGTATTTTGCTGGAAATCGTACCGATATTGGTTTAATTACGTGAACACCATCTTGACCGAAATCGATAGGTACTGACGGAATGTCTTCTGCATATAATTGACCTCTGCGAAAATTTGGCCATATAATTTCTGTAATAAAACCCATGTTACCATTTACTAACTCTTTTGACACGTCAATGTTCGACTACAACATTGCTGCTCTGGCTTGGTCTGATTCTGAGGCTCGGATCTCAGCCATGGAATCACGCACTTTCTGCAAACGAGATGCTCTGACTTGGTCTGATTCAGAGACTCGGATCTCAGCAATGGAATGACGCATTTGCTGCAAGCGGATTTCTCTAGCTTGGTCTGATTCTGAGGCTCGGATCTCAGCCATAGAATCACGCACTTGCTGCAAACGAACAGCTCTGACTTGGTCTAATTCAGAGGCTCGGATCTCAGCAATGGAATGTCTTCTCTGGCGTGGTCTGATTCTGAGGCTTAGATCTGGGCAATAGAATCACGCACTTGCTGCAAACGAGCTGCTCTGGCTTCCTCTGACTGTTTAGCTGTATAATTTCTCTTATGAAGCTTTGTTTTCTTCTGTGACGCTGTAGTAACTGTTGAGTAGTATCTGAAGAACTAGTATTCTCAGTCATGGATAGTGGTTGTGAGTATAAATGTGCAAAACCGCGTGCAAAAGTAAGTGTAAAGATAGGAGAATGTGCAAGTGTTAATAAATGCTAGCAATAAAATAATTTATCAGCCTGTTCGACTAAAATTTGGTAAACTAACAACTAAGTAGCTAACAGAAGTTTCGATATCTTCAGTATTACTTTTAGCAGCTTCTAGGACACATTTTAAAGCACAATCTACCTTCAAATCAGAGACATTAAACTGAAATGGTTCACACTTCTGTTTCTTTATTGTGGGAAACATTTCATGGAAGTACTTTCTTTTAGAATATACTTCCTTGGAAATTTGACGGGCAGTTGGCTTACCCCATTGTTGTTCTTGGCTGAGCTTCGTAAAACTGTTTTCATTATTTACATTGATATATAATATATTATTTATGAAGTATATAAGTGCTGCAATGTGCTTTCATTTCCCTCTCTTATTATAAACACAGTCGCACAAAGCACTCTCAACATGATAAATTGTTACCATGTACCTTATTGTTTGTGAGTATCCGATATTTCGGCGCTGTTGCAAGCGCCATGATCACGGAGTAACTGAAGATCTTGCGGGTGGGATGTTATTGGCAGACCTATCGGTCTACCCTCTTTCGAAGTCTTTTACTACGATCGCCCCCGGTACCACTGTTTACCAACTCACTATTCACTCGTAACTGTTCTCGACACACAACACTAACAGTATCTGATCGCGAAACTATGTTTTGTTGATTACGCCGGATAATGACTGGAATCCAGTGATTCGAATGTGCAAAAGCACATTCGAATCACTGGATTCCAGTCATTTGACAATTTAAACCCATCTTCACGATTGAAATTTTTGTATTTCGTAATTTCAATCGCTTCCCTGACCAATCTAGGTATGTAGTGGCGTTCTGTCGTAATTATTTGTGGCTTATGAAACTCAATCCAGTGATTTGGGCCCGAGTCAATCAAATGTTTCGCGATTGCCGACTTCTGTATGTCATTGTTTTTGACCGTTTTTATGTGTTCATTCATTCGGCACGCGATGGTACGTTTAGTTTAGCCGATATATGAACTCCCACAGCTGCAGTCAATCTTGTAGACACCAGGCTTCTTCAAGGGGAAACTGTCTTTTGGGGATCGGAGACATTGTGCCACTTTTCTGAATGGAGTGAAGACAGTATTGAGTGAAAACTTATTAAGTACGTTTGAGATCTTGTCTGTCACTCCTTTTATATATGGCAGAAATGCTGGTTGTCTCTCCACCCTGTCTCTTCTCTGGTGACTGTCTTTGTGTCTAGGTGGGAACTTCACCCTATGTCCATTGTTCCGTAGGACGCACCGAACATGCTCGAGCTCTTGGTTTAGGTGTTGGTCGTCACACAACTCATATGCACGATTTGTCAATGAGGTAACCACAGAATCAATGTGTCTAGGGTGATGATGAGAGCTTGCATTGAGATAGCGGTCAGTATGAGTTGATTTTCTGAAGACAGAGTGGCTCAGTGAACCGTCGCTCCGCACACCGATTTTTACGTCCAAAAACGCCAGGCTTCTGTCTTCCTCTATCTCGTGAGTGAAGTTAATCTTCGGATGGATGTTATTTAAATTTGTCAGATGGGACTCCACATCATACCTGTTTCCTCTCAACACACAGAATACGTCGTCAACATTTATATTTAAATGTTACTGACCATGAAAGTTTAAAACAATATAATGATAAATTGTGTTTAGCTGTAATTAAATTGATTTGTTAGACATCGTCTGTCTCCGGTTGAGAAATGATTTCGTGGGTGATTGCACGAAACCCCGTTTTAGTCACCAGTAGACTCATTTCCCACGGAAAATAACAATTTTAATGTTATTGGCAATAATTTTACTAACTACCACCGTCCAAAATTGTCTAATATAGTAAAATAACAGAAGATTTCATTCATTATTTCATTAATTTTCTTCACAATATTTACTTGTTTCTTGACAACGGTGACAATTTTGTTCAATCATAATCGCTACCTGTCACGTGGCGCTGTCGTCGCGCATGGATAGATGAAATTAATATAAAATAACAAAAATCTTATTATGCAAATTGATATAATTTTATCAAATTAGTGTAATGTCATCGGTCCTCGATAAATGTACAAAGTTTGAACGAAATCTGGCCGTTGAAAGTGGGTCAAAATCGCGCCCAAAGGAGTCGGTTACAAACATACAAACAAACATACAAACAAACATACAAACAAACATACAGGTGAAGCTAATATAAAGCGTGTAAAAAGGAAACTTATGCTTCGGCTTAGCTGGTGATCTGTGACACAGGATTTTACTACCATAGATGCCAACCTCTCACAAAGAAATGAGAGTGACTCAACCTGTATTGTACTTATACTAAAATTGTTTTTATCTAAGTACCTTGTAGCGGAACAGCTGTCATCCCGGACGTACAGCTACCGTGCGACTGGTCACGCAGAGCTTCGTGTGGCCAGGGATTCGTAAGGACTGTAGAGAGTGGTGCAGAAGCTGTCTTCACTGTCAGCGCTGTAAAGTGACCCGTCACACATCCGCTCCCCTTTCCCAATTCCCTTCAACAACGTCGAGATTCTCACACATCCATCTCGACATCGTAGGGCCTCTAATACCATCTTCTGATTACAGATACTGTCTCACCATCGTTGATCGGTTCACACGATGGCCTGAGGCAATACCGCTCAGAGATATAACTGCTGATACTTGCGCGGCCGCCTTGGTATCCGGGTGGATATCGAGGTTCGGTTGCCCATCGCAGATCACCACCGATCGCGGCCGGCAGTTCGAGTCCGGCCTGTTCAAGGCCCTATCCACCCTGCTCGGCGCACATCACTTCAGCACCACAGCATACCACCCAGCGTCGAACGGGATGGTAGAGAGGTTGCACCGACAGCTCAAAGCAGGCCTCATGTGTCACAACAACACACAATGGACAGAAGTCTTGCCCATCGTTCTGCTTGGCATACGCAGTTCCTGGAAAGACGACATCCAAGCATCCTCGGCTGAACTGGTCTATGGCGAGCCCCTACGATTACCGAGTCAGTTCCTGTCACCATCAGATGACTACACCGTCGAGGACATCACGAGCTTCGCTACCCGACTCGCTAAACACATGGCCAACTTGTCTCCGAAACCAACTGCGTGGCATAGAGAAGGCACATTTTACATCCCTAAAGACTTGCACCACTGCTCTCATGTCTTTGTGAGGCAAGATCATGTGAGGAGATCTTTGGAGCCGCCGTATGCTGGTCCCTACAAGGTACTGGACAGGAAGCCTAAGTACTTCAGAGTTGAAGTACGAGGCAAGGGCAACAACATCTCATTAGATCGCCTGAAACCAGCATACACCACCCAAGATAAGCACACTGTCGACACAAAAACGTCCAGCTCAACGATTCCAGTCTGTGCACCTTCGTGCACGTCTTCTCCACCAGCAGACAAGCCGGCCACTCACACTCGCAGCGGCAGAAGGGTACGCTTCCCAGACTTCTATCGACCGTAGGAACGGTCTCGGGGGGGAGTACTGTAGCGGAACAGCTGTCTAGCGGAGGTGTGGCCGTCGGCAATCATCGGATCGGCTCGGCGCCGCGCGCGCCGGTTCGGTTTTAGTTTACTCCCACCAGTCAGTGCATTGTCTGCTTTGATCCGACGCACACTCCGCGCTAGTTTGCTATAGCTCCCTAATAGATTTAAATTTGTGTAATAATTTCTTATTTCCATTTCTCCAAGACTGTAACCTTTTGCTTGCTATACACCTACTATACTTTTCTTGTCTTTTGTGCGTGTATAAACTTCTCCTCTTCCGT
This sequence comes from Phragmatobia fuliginosa, assembly GCA_932526445.1. Taxonomy (NCBI): domain Eukaryota; kingdom Metazoa; phylum Arthropoda; class Insecta; order Lepidoptera; family Erebidae; genus Phragmatobia; species Phragmatobia fuliginosa. The sequence goes on along the minus strand of OW052058.1, from coordinate 2,971,744 downwards.
GTAACTACTGTGTAAAAAAACTATTGTAAAAGTGGGTGATTATATGAACGTTTAAGTAACTATTCACCGCGTTTTAATTAATTTTAATACCTGTGGACAGATACCCCTACAACCTAAATGAGAGAATCAAATACTCTTTTATTACACGCTTTATATTAGCTTCACCTGTATGTTTGTTTGTATGTTTGTTTGTATGTTTGTTTGTATGTTTGTAACCGACTCCTTTGGGCGCGATTTTGACCCACTTTCAACGGCCAGATTTCGTTCAAACTTTGTACATTTATCGAGCACCGATGACATTACACTAATTTGATAAAATTATATCAATTTGCATAATAAGATTTTTGTTATTTTATATTAATTTCATCTATCCATGCGCGACGACAGCGCCACATGACAGGTGGCGATTATGATTGAACAATATTGTCACCGTTGTCAAGCAACAAGTAAATATTGTGAAGAAAATTAATGAAATCTTCTGTTATTTTACTATATTAGACAATTTTGGACGGTGGTAGTTAGTAAAATTATTGCCAATAACATTAAAATTGTTATTTTCCGTGGGAAATGAGTCTACTGGTGACTAAAACGGGGTTTCGTGCAATCACCCACGAAATCATTTCTCAACCGGAGACAGACGATGTCTAACAAATTAATTTAATTACAGCTAAACACAATTTATCATGTTGAGAGTGCTTTGTATGACTGTGTTTATAATAAGAGAGGGAAATGAAAGCACATTGCAGCACTTATATACTTCATAAATAATATATTATATATCAATGTAAATAATGAAAACAGTTTTACGAAGATCAGCCAAGAACAACAATGGGGTAAACCAACTGCCCGTCAAATTTCCAAGGAAGTATATTCTAAAAGAAAGTACTTCCATGAAATGTTTCCCACAGTAAAGAAACAGAAGTGTGAACCATTTCAGTTTAATGTCTCTGATTTGAAGGTAGATTGTGCTTTAAAATGTGTCCTAGAAGCTGCTAAAAGTAATGCTGAAGATATCGAAACTTCTGTTAGCTACTTAGTTGTTAGTTTACCAAATTTTAGTCGAACAGGCTGATAAATTATTTTATTGCTAGCATTTATTAACACTTGAACATTCTCCTATCTTTACACTTACTTTTACACGCGGTTTTGCACATTTATACTCACAACCACTATCCATGACTGAGAATACTAGTTCTTCAGATACTACTCAACAGTTACTACAGCGTTACAGAAGAAAACAACGCTTTATATTAGAAATTATACAGCTAAACAGTCAGAGGAAGCCAGAGCAGCTCGTTTCCAGCAAGTGCGAGATTCTATGGCCCAGATCTAAGCCTCAGAATCAGACCACGCCAGAGAAGTCCATTTGCAGCAAATGCGACATTCCATTGCTAAGATCCGAGCCTCTGAATTAGACCAAGTCAGAGCCGTTCGTTTGCAGCAAGTGCGTGATTCTATGGCTGAGATCCGAGCCTCAGAATCAGACCAAGCCAGAGAAATCCGCTTGCAGCAAATGCGTCATTCCATTGCTGAGATCCGAGTCTCTGAATCAGACCAAGTCAGAGCATCTCGTTTGCAGCAAGTGCGTGATTCCATGGCTGAGATCCGAGCCTCAGAATCAGACCAAGCCAGAGCAGCAATGTTGAAGTCGAACATTGACGTGTCTGTCGTAGACCTCTGTAGTTATTTTGGGTTTGTAAGTAAATAGAGTAGACTGTATAAATGGACTGTATTATGTACAACAATATTAAGACAATATGTAAGGCGAGCGTCGCTGACTAGCGTGTTGCGCGGAGTGAGCTCGCACCCAAAGGATCGCCTCCTTGCGCCGTCGTCCTCCTGTCCCCCGCCGCTGCTCGGTGCTCGTGCGCCGACATACTGCCCGGGTTGAAGTACCTAATACTTCAATTATTAGGTAAGGGGCAGATGGAGTTGAACCCTCGTATGATGCTGCCCGTCTTCGTCCGGATCTCGGCCACCCTTGTGACTCGGTCGCTGCCAGGAAACACCTTTGTGACTCGGCCAAGCGACCACAATAGAGGTGGCTGCGTCCTGTCCCTGATCAGCACCAACATGCCCGGTTTCAAGGCTCCCGTCGAAGCGCTCCATTTCGACCTTTGCTGCAGTGTGGAAACATATTCATTAGCAAATCGTTGCCAAAAGTGAAGTCGAATGATTTCCACTCTCTGGAAGCGCTCTAGATGCGTGATGGCCTCGTTCGATGTAACCTGGGGGTGCGGAACAGACGTAAGTGGTCGTCCAATCAGAAAATGGGCAGGTGTCAAGGCGGTATAATCTAAAGGATCAGAGGAAGCAACGGTGAGAGGACGAGAATTAAGAATGGCCTCAATTTGGACCAAACATGTCGCCATTTCCTCATACGTGAGGTGCGTAGAGCCTAAGATTTTTTTTGAGGTGGGTTTTGGCGGACTTAACGGCTGCTTCGGCGATGCCATTAAAGTGGGGAGAATATGGAGGAGCAAAATGAAATTCTATACCCTCTTGGGCTATGTCCGAAGCAACGTCTAGACCCGAAAGGAAGCTACACAACTCGTTACAAACTCCAACGAAGTTGGTCCCATTGTCGGACCAGATGCTGCGGGGTTTACCTCGACGTGACATAAACCGTCTAAGAGCAGCCATGTATGCTTCTTTTGTCAATGCTGTGACAAGCTCGAGATGAACAGCTTTTACTGCAAGGCACACAAAAATGCATAAATATGATTTAATCAGTCGACACCCTCGCCCCTTCCGATCAGCGATCAAAATTGGCCCTGCGTAGTCCACACTACAATTAAGAAAGGGATATTGAAGGTCAGTGCGAGACGGGGGTAATTGACCCATAATAGGTTGTACATTTTGTGCCCTAAATCTAAAACATTTTATGCAATTTCTAACAATTGCTTTAGATAAGTTTCTACCGCCTAGAGGCCAGTATTGCTGACGTATATTCGTTAATAAAAGCTGTGGTCCAGCGTGAAAAAGCTTTAAGTGTTCGCTTTGAAATATTAGCTTTGTAATAGGATACTTACAACAAATTAAAATTGGATGCTTTACATTAAAATCGTAGGGAGAGTTGTCAAGCCTACCGCCAACGCGTAAAATGCTATTAGAGTCTATAAACGGAGATAAAGAAATGAGACGATTGTTACGCGGTAGGGACTTCCCAGAGTTCAAAAGAGTATACTCTTCGGGAAACATTTGAAGTTGGGCATTGTATATAATACAATTTAATGATATTTGCAGTTCTTGTGTTGACAGTAAACCTGTATGTTTATGACGTGAATTTTTAAAATTGTAAATAGCTCTAAATACATAAGCAACTACTCTTTGTAAATAGTTAAAATTAGAATATTTAAGAATTAGATCACTAATTACTAAAGAACTAAGTGGCGTTTTTTTAGTAATAAGCTGATTATCAACGCTATTAACTACATTACAAACTACGTCTGGTAGATCTTGTTTTCCATTACTGTTGGGCTTTTCTGGCCAATCATTTTCCGATTTTAATAAAAATGTTGGACCAGACCACCACAGGGAACTGTTGCTGATAGCATCAGCCCTCAGCCCTCGGGAAACTAGATCTGCTGGGTTGTCCTTCGACGGGACATAGCCCCAGGTGCAACCAACAGTACCTTCTTGGATTTCGTTGACTCTGTTACGTACAAATGGTTTGAGGTGATTAGGTGAGGTACGTAGCCAGGCAAGTACAATTGTGGAATCGGACCAGAGATAAATTTTATCGATTTGCATCGTAAGAGAGTCACGCACCTTTGTACACAGTCTTGTAGCTACTAAAGCACCGCACAGTTCAAGCCTCGGTATTGTAGTAGGATTAATAGGAGCCACTCGGTTTTTAGATACTAACAATTGTACGCGAACGGAACCTGAGTCGTTAATAGAACGAATATAAAGACACGCTCCATATGCTTTTTCCGAAGCATCGGTAAAGACGTGAATTTCGTTTCTTATTGAGTTACTGCACGATACGAATCTAGGTATTTTAAGTTGATTAAGACACGACACAGTACACGCAAATGAGGACCAAAGATCATATATGTCTGTGGAAACTGTGTCGTCCCAGTCATATTTCTCGATCCATAGTTGTTGCATAATGATCTTAGCTTCGACAACGCACGGTCCTACTAGGCCCAGTGGGTCGAAAATCTGACTTATTACAGACAGTATGTGACGTTTTGTAATTTTTTCGTTATTTCGGTCTATATTAATTGAAAAGGAAAGAGAGTCTGAGTCACATAACCAGTGTAAACCTAACGTTTTAGAAGCTGCATTAATGTTACTATTGTTAAATTCTAAGACATTATTGGAAGAAGGATTTTTTTCTGTATTATAATTAATTTGTTTCAAAATGCTAGGTTCATTTGTTTGAAATTTACGTAAATTAAAATTTGCCGACGAAAGAGTGCTTATAACACCCCGACATAGCTCCACCGCGCCTGAGATGGAGTCACTCCCACTCAAAAAATCATCAACGTAAAAATCGTGCTGAATGGCGCGTTTAACTCGCTCATTGTCAGCTAAGGCGGCTAGACTAGTGAGACATTTAGTAGCTAAATATGGCGCTGACGCCGTACCATATGTTACCGTGTTTAAGGTATAGACTTTAAGCGGCTCCTTCACATCAGACCGAAAAACTATACGCTGAAGTGATCTCTGAGAGGGATTTATGTCTATGGCTCTGTACATCTTCTCGATGTCGCCCGATATAACATATCTATGCTGACGGAAGCGCAACAATATAGAGAGAAGATCATCTTGGACCACGGGGCCGACCATTTGAATGTCGTTGAATGAAAGACCGGTGGTAGTGGCTGCAGAGGCATCAAACACTGTACGTAATTTAGTTGTTGTACTAGACTCGCGTATGACTCCGTGATGAGGTAAGAAATAATTGATTTGTTTACCACGAGCCGCGGAAAAGCTACGAACAGTAGTGTTAAATGTCATATGTCCTAACTGTTCGTATTCACGCATGAACTCTAAGTATCGTTCTTTAAATACGAAGTCACGTTGAAAACGTCGCTCAAGGGACAAAAAACGCTTTATAGCCAATTGTAAAGAATCACCTAGAAGTTTTGGGTCTTTTTTAAGAGGAATTGTGACTACAAAGCCCCCCTTGCTATTGCGATTCGTATTATCAGCAAAAATCTGTTCGCATGAGTTTTCCTCTGCAGTTAATAAATGCTTAACTGGTACCGAGTCCAGTTCCCAGAAACGACTAATATTGACTTCATCTTTTGTAGCATTACAAAAATGTGATGAAGCTTGTAACGTAGGGCAATTATTATTTGAATAGGATATATGCCCCGAAATGATCCAACCTAACTTAGTTTCATGAAGCTTTGGTTTATTTTTGCCTAAATTAATAGAATTGCGCCCTAAGACGTTCCAAAATATTTCAGCCCCGACCAGGATGTCTATTGCCGAAGGGATATTGAATGAAGGATCAGCTAGACGCACCCCTGAGGGAAGAGGGACCTTATTGATGTTAATGAAACGCGATGGCAGCAATTTTGTTATCTCGGGTAAAACAATACAATCTAAGTTGACCGAATAGTCACCGCAATAAGACTCGAGCGTGAGATTACAAGACTGTGTACTATAAGAGGTCTGATTGTTAATACCTGTGACTGTTGAACCAGTGCCGTGTTTTGACAAACCCAGCTTGCTACATAAGGCTTGTGAAATAAAATTAGTGGTACTTCCGTTGTCCAGTAAGAGTCGGGCAGTGTGCTTTGTGCCATCGACACTGCGCACTCTCGCCAAGGCTGTGGAAAGGAAGACATAAGAAGATGAGTCATCGTGCTCATAATTCGTTGAAAGGGCTACATTATCATTGTTTGGCATTGGATTGTGAGAACTGTGTTCAGGTTCTTTATGCAAAAGAGTGTTGTGCCGTGTTTCGCAATATTTGCAATGTGACAACTTGCACGTTTTGCTTGTGTGGCCCGAACGCAGGCAATTCATGCAAACTTTGAACTGTTTTGCCTTTTCAATGCGTGCTTCTACTGGTAAGCTCCTGAATGATTCACAACTGTAAAGTAAATGGTTTTCAGTACATAATAAACATTTATTTGTAGATTTAATTGTATTGTTATTAGATGCTATAGCAAAACTTTTTGGTTTGTTTAAATTGATGTTGTTTTCTGCTAAATTAATAGATTTAAGATTGATTTTACTGTTATTTTCTAATTTTTCTAATAGGTTAATCTGATTTTCTATAAATTTAATAAACTGATCTAAAGTTGGAGGCTTTGATAATGTATTACGATGCTCTTCCCAGTAACGGCTTGTGCTGTTATCTAGTTTTAGCGACATCATGAAGATAACGAGCGTGTCCCAATGTTCCGTAGGTTGTTCTAACGTTTTTAATGCTCGAATATTCTTATTAGTAACGTCTATCAAGTGACGTAAGCTTTTACTAGATTCTTTTGAACACGGCTGAACACTGAACAACGCCTGTACATGATTATGTATAAGTTGGTGATTGTTGTCATATCGCTGACACAGCAGATCCCAAGCGTTTACATAGTTTTCGCTCGTAAAATCTAAGTTTTGTATAACTAAAGGTGCACTACCGCGTAAACATGATCGCAAATAATGAAACTTCATTATGTTATCATTGCAACTATTATTATGAATTAGGGAAATGTACGTATTCTTGAACTCGAGCCAATTCTGAACGCTGCCATCGAAATGTGGTAAATCAATTTTCGGTAGACGGACATTTTTGTGTGCCTCACCTGACCCATCAGAGCTAGGGTGAGTAGAAAGTAAGCTCCGAGCTAGGGCTGCAGCAGCGTGGTACTGTTCTTCGAATTCACACCGGTTTTTAAATTCCTCCTCGGGCGTGTCTAACAGCACCTCAATCTCCGTCTGTAACGCGTCAAAAGCACTATATAAGTTTTGGATTCGTTCATAACGTCCTTCCAGCTCAATACGCTGCAAATCGGACATGCTAGAAGCACTACTGAGCGGATAAATATAGTTTTTAAAAATTGTTAACTTGGCTTTAAGTGCACTACGACGTTTTTTTAATGTTTCAATAGTCTCAGTCATTGTGAATAAATAAAACGAACAACTAGTTAAAGTCTAAACAAATGAGTGAGAACCGGTTTTGTAAGCTACGGTATGCGAGCCTTGACCTTGAAACGGCTAGCTATGACGCGTTAGTTACTGTTAAAATGAAAAGATGCACAGCTGTTATGCAAATTGTAATAAATAACAATAAAGAATGCGCTTTTAGGATTATAAAAAAAAACAGATATGAAAATTTGCAATTTAAATAACATCAATGCGTAAGTAGGTATCTATCAATAAAAAATAATTTAATCTCAGCGCATAAACCACAAAAATGCAAATAAGCGCAATAAGATGTGATTCTAAGCAAGACTGAACGTTAAATTAAATATTACGATGATATAAAATGTACAAATGAAAATTAGAAACTCATACTATCACTGAGTAGGTAGGTACTTATAACTAAGTAACAAAAAATAATTTAACCTCAGCGCTAAAGCCTACACAAATGCAAATAAGCGCAATAAGATGTGCTAGCAAGCAAGACTGAACGTTAATTTGATGTAAAAATGATGAATGAATTAGCAACTTATATTATCGCTGAGTAGGTAGGTATCCATCACTAAAAATTATTTAATCTCAGCGCTTTAAAGACACAAAGGCAAATAAGCGCAATAAAATGTGCAAGCAAGCAAGACCGAGCGTTAAATTAAATGTTCAACCCAAATTGAGGCGAAAAGGGATAGAATAAAAATTACGAAAAAATCGTAAATTGGAAATCTAGACGAAGAAAAAGGGAAATCTGATTGGAACGAACTCACTTATGTATCCGAACCGTCCCACCAAGTCAGATATCTTCAGCTCCGCAGTCTAGCAGCAACGTGGTAGCGGGCGATCCAACGTCCTTGTCGGGTTCAAAGTTCGCCCACGCCGCCTTGTAGATAACTCGCCGGTTTTTTCCGTGGTCGGTTTTAATTAAAAAAACTTAAGGACCAATGTTTAGACCTCTGTAGTTATTTTGGGTTTGTAAGTAAATAGAGTAGACTGTATAAATGGACTGTATTATGTACAACAATATTAAGACAATATGTAAGGCGAGCGTCGCTGACTAGCGTGTTGCGCGGAGTGAGCTCGCACCCAAAGGATCGCCTCCTTGCGCCGTCGTCCTCCTGTCCCCCGCCGCTGCTCGGTGCTCGTGCGCCGACATGTCAAAAGAATTAGTAAATGGTAACATGGGTTTTATTACAGAAATTATATGGCCAAATTTTCGCAGAGGTCAATTATATGCAGAAGACATTCCGTCAGTACCTATTGATTTCGGTCAAGATGGTGTTCACGTAATTAAACCAATATCGGTACGATTTCCAGCAAAATACAGAGCAGCTATGAAACTGCCGAGAGACGAATGTTGCCATTGATTCTGAGTTGGTCATCGACCGTCCACAAGATGCAAGGCTGTACAGTTCATCATGCAGTTGTGGCGACTTCCACATTCAGCGCGAGCAAAAACATACAACAGTGCCATCTACCGAAGGAACATTGAACTACGGAGAAAACACGTAACGATCTATACGGAGTAACTACTAATCCTGCATCGCGAAAGTAATATTCTCGCGCCGATTAGCATATATACAACATCCCAACATCAACTGTTGGGCAGTGGCCCGCCAGGCATGATCACCTCGCCTGGTCGGAGGATCCTCCCTTTGTGTTGGAGGAACACGATTCCCGTTTCTCCACACAGTCATTTATCTAGGTTCTCGACTGTTTGCAGCTGGACAAGCTTATGTAGCACTTAGTCGTGGAAGATCTTTGGACGGAATTAGAATTGAAGAACTTGGTTGCTCAAAGCTAACAGGTCAAACTCCATGTAACAGAGCAGCATTAGATGAAATGATTCGATTACGAAGTAACACGTAGTAAGACTTGTCAATATCACTTGTTTGGCAATGAACATACCGTTATGTCTCACTGTGAACATTGACGACTGAAAATAATTACAGGTACTTATAGTTATCACGGAATTAATAGTAGATTAAAACAAACAATAGTTTAAAATTAAAAAGACAAGCTATTATAAATAAACCAAACTAAAAAATAGAAAATAAATAATAGTTTTAAAAAACTAAAAAACACGCTTTTTATAGAAATCCAAACTAAAAATTAAAAAAAAATTGAAATAAAATTAAATTAAAAATAGTGTTCAAATTTCAATAAATATAAATTAATACGTGTAAATAAAGAAAAATGTATTTTATTTAAAAAAAAGCGTGGGGTGCTTTTTAAAATAATACCTATCAAAATGATAATCACTACCCATATCCTTCAATAAAATACTTATAACTATTGACACCATGCACCCCACGCTTTTTTTTAAATAAAATACATTTTTCTTTATTTACACGTATTAATTTATATTTATTGAAATTTGAACACTATTTTTAATTTAATTTTATTTCAATTTATTTTTTAATTTTTAGTTTGGATTTCTATAAAAAGCGTGTTTTTTAGTTTTTTAAAACTATTATTTATTATATAGAATCTTAACTTTTTATGAAAACATTCTTTAAAACAACGTCGCAATAATGTCAAATGTTCCTCGATTATCAGGAATTCGATTCAATTCCATGAGTGTAATCCTATGTATTCACAATCCTCTTAACAAGAGTGCAGGTACATTCTTACTGTAAATAGTTAAACAATTTCCAAAAGGTTTTTGTTTTTCTAACTGAATTCAGATAATATTTTTTTTACGTTTGTTTCTGTTACGTTTTAAAATTGTTTCATGAACAATTTTAAGCATATTAAGTATTCTTTCCGTATGATTTGAATATAGAAATAGATTATGGGGCGTGAAAAAGCATCTTACTAAGCCGCCATAGTGTGGGTCACCGTGCTGCACTGTCCGTTGTGGCAGTGAGGATGGTGGCCTCCACTTCTGGATTCTGTTCATGCTTTCCATCAGGCAGGACAGAGTCATTTTGGCAGCATATAAAAAAAAAACTATTTACAGTTAGAAATATTGAAATCTAATATTTATCTGAGTCAAAAAAATTCGTGTCTAACATTATAAATGGAAAATACGGGCATATGAATATGAATTTACTGGAATTTAGAAATAAGTTTACATAATATATTATTCTTAATCGAAAAACAGATTATTATACCTTAGTACATAAAAAAAGAATTAATTGTAAAGAAATGATTTGAAGGGTGGATACTGATAAGTGAATCCGAAATGTCCTATTTACGGTAGTTGATATTTTCCTGTTGTTACAGGGAAGAATACCTTTATTGTTCTTAAAAGACCTATCTAATGATACCCCACACGATGGGGTAGCCGCGAGAAATACAAGATCATCCCCAGGTCACGTGTAGGGGAGGTACCCCAAATAAAAATATTTATCATAATTTTATTGTAGCACTTTGTCAACGTAATTACAACACATATTCATGCAAAGTTTTATCTTTCTAGCACTTATCGTTTGGTAAGTCGAGGACGGACGGACGGACACGAATCTATAAGGGTTCCGAGTCATAACCTTCGGAACCCTAAAAAGTGTACCGTGAAAACGCCGTCAATAAAGCAGCAAAAATGTGTGAGAGGAAATGCTACTATACATATTACTCTTATACGTTTTTATTTAAAAATTTGTAAAACGTAGATACCGTGTATTGGCTACAATAATCAGTTATGGAGTTTCAGCGTCAGTAATTTCTTCTATCTGTGAAATTTCAAAAATAATGATGTATATGCGATTTCACATTCAAAAATTACAGCTCTCAGAAAAGAATAAGGGACCTTCCTAACAGGTATCAGTTTTTCATAATCTATCAGCTACACATCACTCTTATTTTAAAAGAAAAATAAAAGTAGTAACTATACTCTATTTTGCTTTAGCACATTGTGTTTAAATTGCTTAGAAAATCGAAAAAAAAACTGACGCGTAAAGTAGTTTAAAATAATTTTTGAAACGATTTCTAAACCGTGTCAAAATTTGCGCCAAATTTGTGTAGAATTTTTCTGCTTTTTTATGCAAACATAACTAACTTTACATTTTTATTAAAAAAGCGATTTCAAGATTCATTTATTATTGAAGGAGGAATGTTCTAACAGTTCAAGGCTCTATTTCGAAACGAGATATACAAATTAGATTAAAAACACAAAAAAAACCAAACACAATGGCCGTTACCAGTTATATCATACTGCGCAGTCGTATTTTTTCATATTTCCCCCAGAGTGCCATAATTCATGGAAAAAATGGATCAACCGTCCTACATACTCAGGATATACAACGCAGCCTATGTTTCTATTAGCAACCGAGATAGCGCGGCTCTAGATATGGAATAAGTTTTATCCTATCTAATACATAAAATTATGTTTGTTTGTTCGTATTTTACATTCTGATTCTTCTTTCCAGCATTTTTATTCTCAAAATTTTTAGGGTCAACCACTTGTTTAACCATTTTTATACAAAAACAAGGCAATCTCCCCACCTAAAAGCTAAACGGCGAGCTCGAAAAATCAAAAAATATATTGAAGTAGTTCATGTGATAAATTTTAAGGAAAATTATAACAAATTAGATAACTTTCTTAGTTCAAGAGTTATAGTTGTTATTTTTGTGTGGAGTATTCAAAGTAAGCGTATTTTATAAGTTAGACTAACTTATAAAATACACTTACTTTGAAAACTTCACACAACAATAACAAAACAATAAGTAAACATAAAAATTGCCTACTGGACACGATTTGAAATCCACGTGCCATTGTGGGTGCCAACGGTACCCTATTATATGTGTGGCCCGACACGCACTTGCTCGACGATTTTTACCTGTACCGTTTTTCCTTGGAGCAACTGACATCGAAACTCCAAAACCCTGAGGACGAACTAAATATGAGTTGAACTATTTGTTATTATGTTTGAGAGCACTAACTTCGCAATAAAGATTGCTATAGGTGTGCATGACCATCGAAAACCTGAAGATGTTTATATATTAGATATAAACATCTTCAGGTTTTCGATGGTCATGAACTATAGCTGAAATATGACACTATCGTACAGTAGGTACAAGTACATTTTTTTGTGGTGTACGTAATGTAAAGTGGTACATCTGATGGTATAAGAATAACAACAACGGTCATGTAGGTGACAACATTGTAACATGCAACAGTTTCAAAGTTAAAATAAGTCGTGTGGCACTCGGGGACCGCCGCGGTAAAGCTATTGCATAGCATTTTTTATTAATTTATGCACTTAATTTTTTATTTTTTTTTTTATTTATGAAGTATTTTTTTTTCTTTGATATTAAATCAAGTTTACAAAACAATATATATATATTGTCATTTTACCAACATACATTCTAACAATTTTATTGCCAAACAATATAATCATCCTATTACAACTAAACAGAGAACATAATAGTAATATGAGCATGTCTATGAAATAAAAAAACGAAATTGAGAAGAATCTAGAATGACTGTGTTGTCAAGGCAACGGATAACGGCCGGTGGCGGCAGCACGCATGTGCTAATCTGCCTATAAAGCACGGAGCCGCCACATTCTTGTCGCACTGCAGTTACAATCATATTATCTCTATCCTGTTTTAGGGTGTTAGGTTTTTTCGTTACGGAATTCCTTGATTCGGTCGCTGCGCTCAAAGCCCGCTATAAAAGCTATACAATAGTTTAAAAATGTTTTGTTTGAAAATTCTGGTAAAGCACGAGAACGCAACATAAAGCTAGTATGTAACATAAACAACTAAATAGTATAGAAGATAAATATTAATTATTTCTTATTTGTACCGTTTTTGTACCCTTGATGGGTAGCAATTCCGTCAATTAGTTTCAGTTAGTGGAACTATCCTCATTAGGTTCTGGTGATTTTATTTTACTTACCAGCTTAAATACTTTAGTATGCCAGTGATGTTACGTAATCGCATTTTGTGATATACCGTAAGAGCTTTCTATTTTCAGGAGGTTCAATGTGAACGCAAATATCATTATTGATAAGTTTTTTTTTCTACATTTTAAATTAGATCACATCTAGTGTAAAAGAAAAAAAAGCGGCCAAGTGCGAGTCGGACTCGCCCATGAAGGGTTCCGTAGCAGCAAGTAACGTCATATAAAAGTTCTTGTAGTTCGTTGTAACTTTGATCGATGTTTCATTAATAGTGTATTGATTGATTGAAAGGGAAATTGTAGTTTACGATTTATAACGTATTAAAAAAAAACTAATTACTAAATCTCATTCAAACCAATTTTCGGTGGAAGTTTGCATGGTAATGTGCAGCATATATTTTTTTTTACTTTTATCATTCTCTTATTTTAGAAGTTACAGGGGTGGGGACACACATTTTACCACTTTGGAAGTGTCTCTCGCGCAAACTATTCAGTTTAGAAAAAAATGATATTAGAAACCTTAATATTAATTTTGAAGACCTATCCATAGATACCCTACACGTATGGTTTTGATGAAAAATTAATTTTTGTGTTTCAGTTCTTAGTATGAGGACCTCCAAAATTTATTGTTTTTTTTTTTCTATTTTTGTTTAAAAATATTAATGCGGTTCACAGAATACATCTACTTACCAAGTTTCAACAGTACAGCTATTATTGTTTAAAAAAAATAGTGGCTGTGACATACGGACGGACAGACAGATAGACATGACAGACATTTGGCTACGGAACCCTAAAAACTCGCCACCAAAATTTATTTTGGAAAAGGGTAATAGGGTGATAATGATGATGATAAGAGTTCACTAAAAGTTATGAAAATTATCTAAAATAGTTTCTTTTCGTCAAATAAAAACTTACTACGATGCTTCCATTATGGTTGTAGAGTATTATACGCATACCTGAAAACATACCATTGCTGTCGGATTGAGAGGAATGGAACTTAACTAAGAAACTAGAAACTAAAATCGTGTAACGTTACTTTCTAAATCCCTATGTCAGCATGCCATGGAAGTGCTTCATCATCATTAGCCCGTGGTAGACCATACCTGGACTGAGAGAGTTTGCTGGAGCACAAACACGCTCGACTGGAGTGAAACCACGCTCTCACAGAATACAGATATTTAGCAATTCTCTTGTTGCTTTAGGTGGAGCGTTAAAGGGTCTCATACACTCCTTTCTTTCTTAGGGTGTTACATGTTTGCAACTTTCTTTACTAATAGAAACCAGTAGGAACTTGTCATCAGGTGATCCAACTAGATTGCTCCATCTAATAAACAAGAAGTATTAAACCGAGGTTACCCAGCCAGTACTGTCACCAAATCTTCGAAACCATTTCGAAAATCCATTAAGAATACATTCATTACTTTGACCACACGCACACTAAGTTACTGTCTTCCATAGATTTTATATTTATGCCAGTTTACGGGTGAGGTAAACGAAATACCATTTCACAAAATACAGCAGAGTCATCCGACTACTTATGCGTTCTAACAAATTTGTGCACAGAAACGGAGACCGGTATGTTAATGACAATACATCTGAACCCAGCCTTTCATAAACCTGAATAAATTTCCATCCTTCGGCTACATCTAGCTTCTCTAAGCTTTCCCCCGGCATCCATTCAGGTACAGTGCGTGATTTATTCCGCCGGAGTTGCCACAATATGTCACCGGCTACAAACGACACACCATTCAGTGCGTATACCGATCGCTCGTTACTGCCTTTACGATTTAACTTTAGTTGATTGTAACCTAATCTGGGGTGTTCGCCTTTGAGCATTTTGTTAAGCATTTCTTCTAAATTTGTAAAGTCAGACTGATTCTGATACAATGGTTGTTTTTTTAGGTTAAACGTACTACATTAGTTGCATATATAAATATACTTACCTCCATATCCTCGAAGGTAGACAGAAGTTTTCGTTCACATTTTGTCGACTGTAAATTTAGTCTAACTTACAACTTACTAAATAAACAAGCCTCTTGCTATCAACCGGACATATTCGCTTTGAAATAAACTTATACGTATACTTTAAAGATACGTACATCTCACTAAAGATGAATTGCAACCAGACACAGAAGAAAATTATTGTGCTCGTCACATATTACTAATCTACCATACCAACAGGTTAGTTACACGGCATTTTTGCATAGCCTTAAAATACTGCTCGTTGAAATTATTTACAGTAATGATTTTTTAACATGTGTGATGATAATATGATCAAAAATTTGGGATGTACAAGTACTGAAGAGTTTGTGCAAGTTTTGTAGTTTAAACTAAAGCTATGCCTACTATTCTATTAAAGTATATACTGCCTTGTTGGTCTAGTGGTTAGCGTATGCGTCTGCTGATCAAGAGGTCTCGGGTTCGATCCCCGGGTCGGAACAAATATTATTTGTGTGACTCACAAATATTTGTTTCGGAGTCTGGGTGTTTTCTATGTATAATATGTATGTATTTACAAAAAATATATTTATATTTATATCAGTTGTCTAGTACCCATTTTTTTTTTTTTTTTTTTTTTTTTTACGTGTGGAAATCCCCGCGGACCGTCACCCCGTCGGGGGTTACGGCGGGGTGGTGTGTCGGACTCGAACCGACTAAAACCACACGGTGTGACCCTCTCTGCGCCTTTGTATTGGAAGGAGTCCAGGGAGGGGATTTCCTTCTGGACTCCAACCGGCGCCTGCCCGCACTGTTGCGGGCACCATCTCAAAATTTTACTCTCTAATTAGGCAACGTCCGGTCACACGCGGACGTCGCCCCCTCGCGGTTGGCCTCCACTGCGGACGGACGGGAAACCCGTCCCGCCCATCCGCGGCCACTCTCAGGGCGGCATGAGACGCAGGTATGCGCGCCTACGCCGCCCCGGGCGCCGGCGGCGGATCGGGTCCGATTGGATTGCATCCTCCCGGGCCTTCTCCGCCACCTCCTTCTGCAAGATTACGTCCTCGCAGAAGGTTGCGACCGCGGTAAAACAACTGTCACTGCCGGCCATCGATCTTATGACGGCCGGCAGCGAGAGATCCCCTCCGATGACTGCAGTGAGGACCCGGCGCTGCGCCGCCCAAGCGGGGCAGACTGCCAGCGTGTGCTGGGCCGTGTCCTCACTGCAGTCGCAGTGGTGGCAGGCGGGACTCGGTTCCCTCCTAGCGACCGAGTGCAGGTACTTTCCGAAGCAACCGTGCCCGGAAAGTACCTGCGTCAGCCGGAAGGAAAGGGTCCCGTGCTGCCGCCCTGTCCACTCCGCGATGACCGGCTGAAGAGCCTCCACGGCGGCGAAGCCAGCGCGTGGGGTCTCCAGCCGGAGCGACCATCTCAGCATGGTGGCTCGGCGAGCGGCTTCGCGCCACTCGCGCACGTCCTCGGGCGGAGGGCGGAATCCGCTCTCCGCCCGGAAGTCAGCCACTCGCCGATAAACTTCGGCGAGCACTTCCGCCTCCAAATCCCACGGGGGTGTTCCGGCCAAGGCACACGCCGCCTCTGTGGACACCGTGCGGTATCCACGTATGGCTCTGACCGCCAGTATCCGCTGGGGGCGCCAGAGGCGCGCCCTGTTCTGGGCGGACAGAGCCGCCGCCCACACCGGTGCACCGTAAAGTGCCATCGACCGGACAACCCCCGTGTACAGCTGCCTAGTGGGGACACTGGCCCCGCCCAAATTGGGCAGAAGTCGCCCTAGGGCGGAGGCAGTGCCCACCAACTTAGGGCCAAGCTGTCGGAAGTGCTCGTCGAAGAGCCACCTACCGTCGAGGACCAGACCCAGGTACCTCATCTGGGCCCGGACCGGTACGAGGACCGAGTTGACCTCGATCGAGGCGCCGGCGGGCGGACCGCGACGGGGCCCATGAAATAATAGGGCCTCCGTCTTGTCCAGGGCCACCCGCAGACCCAGCGCCTCGATGCGCCCGACCACCCGGGAGACTCCCGTGGTGGCCAGGCGCGCCGCCTCCTCAAAGTTTGCCCCCCGGGCCGTGACCAGGGTGTCGTCTGCGTAACAGATCACACCCAGCCCGGGGGGGAGACGCCCTCGTAGGGCCCAGTCGTATCCCATGTTCCACAGGAGTGGTCCTAGGACAGACCCCTGTGGAACACCGCACGACATGGCCCTGCGTCTCAAGGCGCCACCTCGGTCCTCGTACTCGACGGTACGCTCCTCTAAGTAGTCTGCCACCAGCCGCCTCAGGTACCCTGGCACTCCGTGGTACTGGAGTGCGGCCCTGATGCAGCCGAATGGCAGACTATTGAAGGCGTTGGCGATGTCCAATGACACCGCCAACAGCACTCCACCGCCTCTCACCGCCTCTTCGGTCACGGCCCTCAGGCGCAGGATCGCGTCGACCGTCGAACGCCCTTCTCGGAAACCGAATTGGGCGTCCGACAGGTCGGGCCCCACCTCGCTGAGGTGCCGGACGATGCGGACAGAGAGAACCCTCTCGAACAACTTGCCCGCCTCGTCCAGCAACACGATGGGCCTGTAGGCCGCGACCGAATCGGCAGGCCGTCCATGTTTTTGGATCAGGACCAGCTTCCCGCACTTCCAACGCTCAGGGAAGCGTCCGGACGCCAGGCTAGCGTCCAACACTCCCCTGAGGTGGTCCGACATGTAGTCGAGGGCACGGGCCATCACTCGGGCTGGAACCCCGTCCGGCCCGGGGGCGGTGTTCTTGGACCGAATCCGTAGAACAGCCGCCCCTACCTCCGATTCCCTGACAGGCGGAACATCACCCACGCTGTCCCGACGACGACCGCGACGGGCCATCGACGGGGGTGTGTGCTCCGCCTGCTGTGGGAATAGGCCCTCGACCACTTCCTGCAGGAAGCTGGGCTGGAGAGTCTCCGTAAGGGGGGGGGCCTGTGTGCGGAGCTTTTGTCGCACCGCACGGTAAGGCCGACCCCAGGGGTCACGCTCGAGACTCTCCAGCATCTCCACTCTGGACGCGTCCTTGGCGCGGTAGATGGCCAGCCTCAGAGTTTCCCGAGCTGCTCGGTACTCCTCGTGAAGCCGGTCCACCTCCTCACCGTCCCCGCGGTGGCGTCGCCGACTTCGGGTGTGGGACCTCCGGGCACGTACACAAGCCGCACGGAGGTCCGCCAGCTCCTGGGACCACCAGTAGACCTCCTTCCGAGGAGGCCGACGGCCACGAACGCGGGGCATGGCCGCATCGCAGATGAGCGTTAACGCATCGGCGAAGCGACCAGCCCCCACGTCGACCTCCTCGGTCGGGGCCTGCGGAGACAGCCAAGAGCAAACAATGGCCGCCTCCTCTAGTAGGTCCCTGTCCAGCTTGGCGACAGCCCACCGCGGAAAACGGGAGGGACGCCGCGCCGCGTGACCCCTACTGGTGTCCTGGGACCGGGAGAGCTCGAATCGGATATAAAGGTGATCCGAGAGCGTCTCAACCTCATCCAGGACACTCCAGTTCCTTACTCGTGCGGCGACTGCAGGGGTAGCGAACGAAAGGTCCACTATCGACCCCCCCTGCTGTCGCACGCACGTGTTGGTGGCGCCCCTGTTCAGCAAACAGAGGCCCACCGATGCCGCCCATTCTTCCACGGCTTCGCCCCTGGCGTCCGTCGCCGGGGAACCCCACGCAATGGACTTTGCATTGAAGTCCCCCAGCACGAGGACGTGCCCAGACCCCAATCGCCGTATCGAGGTCTCCAAGTTGTTGAGGAAGACCTCGAAGTCGCTCAGACTCCGGTTGGGGGAGAAATATACACCATAAATGGTGATTCCCCCCCATTCGACGGCAACATATCCAGTACCCTTGTCTCTTAGTGACAAGGGCGGGGAATGAGCCGCCGTGGAGCTGACGACTGCCACGGAGCCGTCCCAGTCACCCATCCAATTTGGACGGGGAGGGACGAAGTAAGGCTCCGCGACTACGGCAACACCTACAGACCACTGCGCCATGGTTTGCAGGAGGAGATCCTGCGCCGCGGCACAGTGGTTGAGGTTCGTCTGGACCAGGAGGTTGGAGACTTGATCCATTACTGGATCGTCTCTACAACCCCCTCCATGGGCGACGACGTCGCCGCCTGATTGACGTCGGAGGCAGCCCGGGTCGCCAGGCTAGCCTCCGGCGTCTGCCGAGAGGCGCGGGGAGGCTTACAGCCCCCCTGCCCCATCTGGTGGTTGGCGGGCTTATTGCCCGCCGCACACATCGGGCAGTGAGGGGCGGCAGAGCAGTCTGCCGCCTTGTGCCCGGTTCGACCGCAGCGGAAACAAAGTTCGCTGCAGTCGAAACAGCTCTCGCACTTGGTGCGAGTGTGTCCCGCGACGAGGCACTTGTAACACCTCATCGGCCTCGCGGCCAGAACCGTGATTCTGGCATTCACGAAGCCGACGAGCATGCTCCCGGCGTCGGCCAAAACTTTGGCCGCCGCCACGGGACAGCTGACCCACACCGAGCCGAGGCCTCCCGGGCCCGGCCGGACGGTGCCGACTCGGATGGTGCCCGCGGCGCAACCAGTCTTCTCCACGACTGCATCGCGGACATCCTCCGACGTGATGGAGTCGTCCAGACCCGAAATGCGCAGTTCCGCGCACTTGGTGGGCCTGGCGACCTTGACACCGTCCTGGGCGGCAAACACCTCCCGCAGCCTCTCGGCGAAAGTGTCGGCCGTCTTGGCGCCCTCAGCCCCCGGGAACTCGAATACTCGAGCTCCCGTCTGGGCACGGCGCAGCCTCATCCCCGCAGCCCCGAACTCAGCGGCGAGCCCGGGACGGGCCCCTTTGAACAGGGCCGCGTACGTGAGCCCGCCACTGGCTGCCTCCGGCGACACGGTCACCACGACAGCCGCGGTCTTGGGCGGCTGCAGCTTCCGCGGCCTCTTCTTAGGGGCCGCCGCCGGAGACGGCGGGGCTTGGGCTGCGCCTTGGGCGGCCTTCCTCGCCCGCGCCCGCTGCCGCTGCCCCCGCCTCTTGGAGGGCCCCACGACCTGCCAATCCTCGTTAGAGGGGGCTGGTCCCGAGGAACCCGTCGGAGGCGCCGGAGCGGGAAGCGGGGGGAAGTCCGCTCCACTTGGGGGCGCCGTTTGAGGCCCCTTCTTGGCCTGCGCTTTGGCCGGAGCCTTGGCTGGCGCTTTGGCCGGTGCCTTGGCCGGCGCCTGGGCCGGTTTCGCGGCCCCCTTCTTCGGTCCCTTTTGATTTTGGTGGGGGGCCGGGGCCGACGTCGCCGCCGCGTAGGTGACGCGGCTTCCCACCAGGGTGGCAACCGGGGGCCTCTGCGACGCGAGCGGGGGGCGGACAACCGGCGCGGGGGGAAGCCTCGCCTCCAGGCCGGCCAGTCGCCCGTCCAACATCCGCGTCATGGCGTCGAGCGCCTGACGCAGCATGGCGTCAGGGAACTCGCCGCCAGCAGGGGCCTCCGGCCGAGACGGCGCGGGCGGGGCCGGGACCTCTACCCGAGACGGTCCGGGCGGGGCCGGGACCTCCGCCCGAGACGGGCTGGGCGGGGAGGGCACCTCTACCCGAGCTGGGCTGGGCGGGGCCGGTACCTCTGCCCTGGGCGGAGACGACCCAGGCGAGGCCGGGTCCACCGGCTGAGCACACTGAGCCCGGAATTGGGCGAACTGCGCGCTCAGGGCAGTTACCTGGGCCGTCAGGCGAGAGTTCGCCTCCTCGAGGCGCGCCATGTCCCCGCACAGGGTCCCCACAACCTCCGTCAAGGCGGAGGAGGAGTCCTTAAGGGCTTTTACGAACACGCCCTTTAAGTTTACGGACTTGATGGCCACCTTTCTGATGACGGCCACCGCCGCACTCGCCCTCTCCTGCACGGACACGGGGGCTTGGGGGGGTTCTCCCTCCACCGGCTCCCGAACCTTAAGCAGGAGATTGGCGATCTCCTCCTCCGCTGCGACTTCGTAGTCAAGTCGCCTCCTCCTGTAGGACTCCGCGTTCGAAAACACGGAGTCCGTTGGCAGCGAGACAGGGGCTGCCGACCCGTCGATGCGGACACCCTTCGCGACTGGCGTCTCTGCGTCGCTGTCCACCTCTGAGTGCAGACGCTTGAGGCTATCGCCCGCCCGCATCTCCGTCTCCATCGGCTCCGGGCGCGCACCATCGCTCCTGCCCGCCACCGCCGACTTGGAGCGTATCCGCTCCGAAGACCTTCCTCCTCTTCCTCTTCGGCTCCCAGTGGTCCGTTTGACTACTGGGAGCCCTACCGAGGTGGGCGGCCCGAGTGCCACCACTGCCTCCTTGGACACTAGGTCCACAACCGAAGAAGAGCTCCCCTTGAGGATGCCCTTCTTCGCCCTTCCTCTCTCCATATCAGTGTCCGTTATGCTTGCCTGGTTAGTCGTTAGAATTTCCGATCGTTTTAAAGTTTTAGATTTATCACCTTCCATAATAGTCCCACGAGTGGGGGAGAAATAAAAGTCGACCCGGGCAGAGATCCCCCAATACCCGGGCAAGCGAAAATTTTTAACCCAGCCGAGGGGTCCGCAGGTACCTCGGCTTGGGGTGCGCTTACGACTGAACTTCCCATCAGCCATGCATCCCCTGGCCACGCACCAGAACTTGGGATTCGGGGTAATTTTTTAGAGAGGTTTTCTTCCTCGCATGGCTTCCTCTCCTGCTAGAATATTGGCCGCTGGCGATAATCCTCTCCTCCAGATAACGCGGAGGAAATGAGGAAAGACAGGGTTATCGCCAGCGTTTCCAGGGTGCACCACGAGGAGGTTTTCTAGCCAGCACCCCGTTGTCTAGTACCCATAACACAAGCTCTGCTTAGCTTGGGACTAGATGATGTTGTGTGTCAGATGTCCAAAATATTTATTATTTATTATTATTATTATTTAGAATATTATCAGACGGACTGTGTTTAAACTTAAAAAAAAAAAAAAAAAACGATCAAGTGCGTATTAAGCCACGCATAGAATAGTATATGATGAAATGGCACGTTGATTTATAACCGTGTTTAATAGATGATTATTGACGCAACTATTATTTCGTTATTATTGTACATGGACTACTATCATGATTTTTTACAAATTTAGATTTTAGAGGGGGACCCTGTTTTAGTAAATAAATGTTCTTTAAAGTTGAATAACTCGCAAACGAATATGGATTTAATCGTCTTAGCAACCTCGCAATGTTTTCAAAAGACCTATCTAATTATACCCCACATCATGACACGGACCCGAAAAAAAAACCTCCGACGGAGGTCGGGAGAATGATGCAGAGTGATTGGGCAGGTATCAATTATTAAGAGCTTGCAGTGATCATTTCTTAGATGATCCAAATTCTTATTAGGGTGGGATAATCGTAATAAAAATCCATTCAGACAAGCTTTATAGAAATAACCCATCCAGAAAAACTTCAAAAAAGAAAACCCAACTAAGGTTATATATGCACAAGTCCATGTATGTTTGTGTTCTAATGTGGTCGAGTGAAAAAAAAAAACACAAGACAGTATAGATGTGTTTGTATAGTGCTCGTGGGAGGTTGAAGTCTGAAAATCAATGTTTATTTAAATTCTAACAGAATAGGTTACACGTTACTAGTGAACATACATAGCATTTGACGTCACTCGTTGACGTATGTTTGTGTTATAATGTGGTCGAGTGAAAAAAAAAACACAAGACAGTATATAGATGTGTTTGTATAGTACTTGTGAGAGGTTGACGTCTGGAAATTAATGTTTATTTAAATTCTAACAGAATAGGTTACACGTTACTAGTGAACATACATAGCATTTGACGTCACTCGTTGACGTATGTTTGTGTTCTAATGTGGTCGAGTGAAAAAAAAACACAAGACAGTATATAGATGTGTTTGTATAGTACTTGTGAGAGGTTGACGTCTGGAAATTAATGTTTATTTAAATTCTAACAGAATAGGTTACACGTTACTAGTGAACATACATAGCATTTGACGTCACTCGTTGACGTATGTTTGTGTTATAATGTGGTCGAGTGAAAAAAAAAACACAAGACAGTA
This sequence comes from Phragmatobia fuliginosa, assembly GCA_932526445.1. Taxonomy (NCBI): domain Eukaryota; kingdom Metazoa; phylum Arthropoda; class Insecta; order Lepidoptera; family Erebidae; genus Phragmatobia; species Phragmatobia fuliginosa. The sequence goes on along the minus strand of OW052058.1, from coordinate 2,948,801 downwards.
TATAGATGTGTTTGTATAGTGCTCGTGGGAGGTTGAAGTCTGGAAATCAATGTTTATTTAAATTCTAACAGAATAGGTTACACGTTACTAGTGAACATACATAGCATTTGACGTCACTCGTTGACGTATGTTTGTGTTATAATGTGGTCGAGTGAAAAAAAAAACACAAGACAGTATATAGATGTGTTTGTATAGTACTTGTGAGAGGTTGACGTCTGGAAATTAATGTTTATTTAAATTCTAACAGAATAGGTTACACGTTACTAGTGAACATACATAGCATTTGACGTCACTCGTTGACGTATGTTTGTGTTCTAATGTGGTCGAGTAAAAAAAAACCCAAGACAGTATAGATGTGTTTGTATAGTACTTTGGAGAGGTTGACGTCTGGAAATTAATGTTTATTTAAATTCTAACAGAATAGGTTACACGTTACTAGTGAACATACATAGCATTTGACGTCACTCGTTGACGTCAAAATGTTGTACACGAAATAATTATATATTCTGTTTTAATGTATAAACTAGTGCATGTTCATACCTGTTATACTGAGAGTACAGCATTTGCTTTTTAGGGTTCCACAGCCAATGGCAAAAAACGGAACCCTTATAGATTCCTCATGTCTGTCTATCTATCCGTCCGTATGTGCGAGAGGCACTTCCAAAGTGGTAAAATGTGTGTCCCCTCCTGTAACTTCTAAAATACGAAAATGATAAAACTAAAAAAAATATATGATACTCATTCCCATATAAATTTCCACCGGAAATGGTTTGAACGAGATCTAGTAAGTATTTTTTTTAATACGTCATAAATCGTAAAAACACTATTATTAAAACATCGATCAAAGTTATAACGAACTACAAGAACATATATATGATGTTTATTGCTTTTCCGGAACCCTTCATGGGCGGGTCCGACTCACACTTGTCCTTTTTTTAATGAGAAGTGAGTTTGCTTTGGGGTGCAGGAGAAGACGAGTCAATTAATGATAAATAACTATTACTACTCATGGAAATTAGCCAAACAGAATAACACTTGTAGTCGATCTTTTAGTTCTTCTTACCAGTGTTAAGGGGAATTTTGGGCTCTAGTATCCTTAATCGTTCTGTGGAAAAGCAGCATAAACATTTTTAACACTGGTTTTCAATGAGGCCGTAGAATCAATTATGTTCTTTTGAAATATTTTTATATTGTGCCATAATCACGCAAGTATTAGTTTTTTATGTTTCCGTATTTCATGACTCGGACTCGGAAACTATAAGAGTTTTGTCACGTCCATCTGTCCTCGACTTGCCTGCCCAACGGTTAGTGTTGAATTCCGTGTTGAATTAGTGTAGAATTCCACGTGCCATGGTGTGTGACTGCAGAACCATATTCTGTAAGTGACTTGACACACACTTGTTCGATTTTTTTAATCGTTCATGTCCAATAAAAAAATAGTTTTTTCCCTCCAAAGGTTGTCTTGAAGAAATTGTTAGCGATAAGGTCCCCATTTGTACATGATCATTTATTTTAGTTGATAAAAATCCTACTAATATTATAATCGCGAAAGTTTGTGAGTGTGTGTATGTATGTTTGTTGCTCTTTGATTTGGATGAAACTTTACAGTAATATAGCTTATAAATCAGAATAACACATAGACTTTTTACTGCAATAATCGAGATAAACGGGGGAAAGCTAGGTGATTAGAAAATATAATAAAGCGTAGATGTCAAAATGTATCACTGTTTATATCCTGTCAAAACTTAACAGGTTGCTATGCATAACAAACTTGCTTAGCAACCTTAATGATACCCGGGTAACAACCACGGGGCGTAGATAGTGATCTTTTATATAGTAATTGTTGATGTACAATAAAGTATATTTTATTCTAATCTAATTCTATCCAGTCGAGCATTCATTTATGCTATAATATAATTGGACCTCTCCCACGCAGTCTGTCACAAATAGCCTAAAAATATCTTGTCTCAGTCTAAATAGTATCAACCAGTATAATGTAATCATAAAGAAATAATAACATCATTTTCAATTTCGGAAACTGAAATTTCATTCTCTCTAAACTGACAAAGAAAATGGGTTGTTTACCCTAATTTTATTGAGAGTTTAGAAATAATGAGTGCTTCTCTAACTAACTCGAAAATGAATAAATGTAAAATAAAGTGTTTATTTGTTTTGTTCTTATATTTGAGCAGCCCAATATTGATTTGCTTATTTTATATTTGTAACAAAATACTCGTATCTACATGCCATTCATTTGGTGTGTCTATAACACTTCTAAATCCAGCATCACATTCTTCTATGCAGTGTATTTAATTAATATACCTACATACCTAAATACAAACTGCTTGCTGGGTGCTTTCTGAAAATATTTCAATAACTTCGCCCCAAGGTTTTTTACATTAAAATTATTGTCTACGTTTTAGTTTGAAAGCGTGTTTGTTTAGTTTTTTAAAACTATTTTTTTTAATGAATAGATTGAATACCGCAGTATAGCCAGCGCTACATGTTATTTAACTGGCGTACGCAATCCAAACATAGTTGTGTCGAAACTGTTTTTATTTATTTACTGGCGATCTGGCTACACCTATAAAATAAATGGGAGTACACTGTTGAATCTGATATCTGGATAAAACTTTTTGGAAATGTGTATTATTAATAGATCTCATATACCATTTTATATCTTTTAACTTAATTAGAATTTGTAAACCAAAAATATAAACTTATAAATATGAACTTTACTGAATTTATCTTCTTGCTGTCACTAAACCGCATTTCAATCGTCAAATATACGACTACAAATTTAAAAATCGCATTTTTTGTTGATATTAAACTTTAAACAGGGCAGATCTAGAAAATTCAAGCCTGGGCGAAAAATTAGGCATAGAACTTAGTCTGCAAGCATCCGAAAACGTTACACTTTTGTATACCTACCTTTTGTCACCCAAAAAGGATCTAAAAATGCTAGTGCCTACTTGCTTGTGAAACAAAAATAGTCTCTAGCTCAGCAAAGTGCCACTTCGTGTAAATACCTAACGCTGCGTTGATATTTTGCTAAAGTCAAAAGTGACCAAGTCGTATTAGATTCATTTTAAATTAGGCTTATCAATGCAATATATTTAATACTAGCTGCGCCCCGCGGTGTTACCCGCGTATCATTATGGTTGCTATGCAAGTGTGTTATATGTGAAGTTTTGACAGGAGATAAACAGTGATACATTTTGACATCTACGATTTAATGTATTTTTATAATCACCTAGCTTTCGCCCGTTTATCTCGATTATTGCAGTAAAAAGTAGCCTATGTGTTATTCTGATATATAAGCTATATTACTGTAAAGTTTCATTCAAATCCGTTCAGTAGTTTTTCCGTGAAAGAGCAACAAATCTACATACACATACATACTCACAAACTTTCGCGTTTTATAATATTAGTAGGATATTCATACCATCAAATATACTCTGCGTACATTGCAAACAAAATAAGAAATGAATTACTATAAAATAAAAGAAACATACCATTTTCTAAAATGTAGTATTGAGTGTCGTAATGTTGTATGTTGACTTTCGCGATAATCTGTAACTAGTATATTGTTTACTATCTTTCGCCCGTGACTCCGCCCTGAGTATCTCAATTATTTTTATTCTGATATTTAAGATCTGATATATATTACTGTAGTTTCACCCAAATTCATTCAATAGCTTTTGCGTGAAAGATAAACAAACATACATACATACAAACTTTCTTATGTTTGCTTTGAGTTCTAAATTTAAAGAAATATTTTTATACATACATCCATAAAAACTGCTGCTGATCAAGAGGTCTCGGGTTCGATTCCCGGGTCCGACTAAATATTTGTGTGATCCATAAATATTTGTTTCGTAGTCTGGGTATTTTCTATGTATATTATATATGTATTTATATCAGTTTTTTAGTACCAATAATACAAGCTCTGTTTAGTTTGGGACTAGATGATGTTGTGTGTAAGATGTCTGAAATATTTATTAAAAATACAGAAATAAATATTTGTGAATCACACAAATAATATTTGATCCGACCCGGTAATCGAACCCGAGACCTCTTGATCAGCAGCTGCATACGCTAACCACTAGACCAACCAGGCAGTCAAATAAATAAAACAATATATACAATATATTACACAGTGAATTTCGATAAAACCTAAATGTTATAATAATATTTAATTTTTGTTAAATCATAAATTTAAACAGATCAAAGTGATATATCTACCTCCAATAGCGTTAGGTAACATAAGGGACGGTAAAAAATCAAACTTTCTAACGACTCTCTAATTGATCTATTCTGTCTGTTTTATTCATTTAGGTACTGTGTTTGTTAGTAGTAAAAAACGATCGATCGAAGTTTATTTGTCTGATACATTACTCATTTAGATTTGTTAGAAAATCAACCTATCAGCTGTTGTAATGGTTATATTTGATTCTGATACTACGCGCTTATGACAACTTTTTACGGTTACAAGAATATCATCATTGCGAATTCCAGACTCTTGTATGTTCCGTACATATATATATTTTGTGCAGAACTTACTTCCTAGGAAAGGCTCTTTTCCTGACTTGTAGCTTAGGGTAGCAGCAGGTAGTAAAGCCATGCTGATTTCAGAAGACCATCCTAATAATGACATCATTGTTGCTGTCGTATTTTGTTGGTGAGTGTAAGACCAGGCTGGTATGGGTCACCATGTTGTGCTTACTATCACAATGAGGATGGTGACCCCTACTATTCTACTCATGCTTTCCATCAGGCAGAGTAGAGTCGATTTTGAAGGCTTTAATACAAAAAAAAATAATTAACAATAAATATTTTGGACATCTTACACACAACATCATATAGTCCCAAACTAAACAGAGCTTGTATTAACTACTACTACTAAAAAACTGTATATAAATACATAAACATACTATTTTTGTAAATACAAACATATTATACATAAAAAACACCCAGACTCCGAAACAAATATTTGTAGATCACACAAATATTTAGTCCAACCCGGAAATCGAACCCAAGACCTCTTGATCAGCAGCCGCATACGCTAACCACTAGACCAACAAGTCAGTTAAGTCAAAGCATTATCATCATCAACAACCCTATCCTACTGGTTGAATAGCATACTCTCAGTAGGTATTTAGGGTATTTTAAACTTACCGAATGCCTGGATTCCAAAAGCGGTTTAGTGTATTAGTGCGATAAGTGCTAAGTGCGGATATGGATCATATCGGCTTACCGCTTCCCGACATAATCTTATAGTTCCCGTCTAATATCTTATACTCGTACCGATGCTGCACTAATTTGTTTCTACATCACATTTTAGGATAGCGATTACTATCTCTCAATAGTATTTTTAATTAGCTTAGAAGCTTGTTCAAAATTATCCAAGATGACTATTATCAATAGTGTTTACAAAGTGTACGAAGCTAATGTTATATAAAAAGTCGACCGCCTGTCTTATTCTTCATAATACTTTCAACTTAATCCAGGGGTATACATTATGTCGTAAAAAGACCATAAAATTGTTACCGTGTAAACGACGCTGTACCCTACAGGAAAGATAAGCAATTGCACTTTTATAGGGTTTAATAAGACTCACGGTTTTCGGTTGTAAAATATTATAAGACGATATTTAAGTATAGAAGTAAGTAGTAATATTTCTTGAAAATTTTGCTGTAATAGACATTTTCGAGTAAGATAAAGAAGCGGCCATTATAATTTAAGGTCAATTTGCACCGTTGTAAAGCTTTTTCAAAATTGGGTCTGTGTAGGAAAGGGTGTCATGTTCTTCCAAGACACAGGAAGGATCGTTCGACCAGGCAAGGTGGTCATGCCTCGCTAGTTGGATATGTATAATTATGATAATCAACGCGAAAATTTATATATCGCAATACAGATTTAGTAGTTACTCCGCAGTTTGTTATTCCTTAATTCAGCGTATCTACGGTAGATGGTCCAGTTTCATATTATTATTATTATTATTATTATATAATACACAAGCAGCTTAAAGCTGATGCGTGTATATCATTACACTTGTGTTTTAAAATGTTTATCAAGTCTGTTTTTGAAGATGTTCACATTTGGGGCACTAATGACGGGTTCTGGTAAAGAGTTCCACATTCGCATCACACGGTTTGGTAAGAAATGGTTTCGGGGATTGCTAGCGCACCGAAGTTTGTTAAGCTTCATGGAGTGACCTCTCAATTGGGTGTCCATCCTTCCCGATTATATACAAAGATATAATCGGGAAGGATGGACCCCACAAGTTACTTAATTTCTTGTAGCTTTTCCTCGAGTTCGTGAGATTACAGTTGAACATCATGACTGTCAAGAGCAGTTGCAGGTCTATGGACAGCGGAGGTAACTTAACCCCAGGTAATCCAGGTATGCTCGTTTATCCTAATATACAGTAAAAAATCAGTAGTTACCTAATATACCTAATGCCGATATGTAGAATTTACTACAAAATCCTTAACCACTAGAGCAACGCAGTAAAATATAATTTTAATTTGAACAATTGGTTTTATAACATTAGATTACATTACTTACTAAAATTACTAATTATTATTTGACATGAACAATTATTTTGCCAAAATTAAAATGTTTCGTAGATTTTTTTTAATTCATACATAATTTACGTAACCCTAAATACTTTCATGTTTTTTTGCGCTCTTCACACTTCCTTAAATGAAAAAATGCGTAAAGTGCCACAAATAAATTTATGTATTATTGTATTATAAAAGAAAAAAACATTTCACAGCAGTCTTGTTAGTTAATGTTGTTGTTGTTAGCCAAGTTGGCTTTTATTATTAACCATAAAACAGAAAATGCACGTAAAAGGGCAATTTCTCTTTAGTCAAGGCAAATTATCCGACCGTCTGCATACATTACCGTTAGAAGAACGAAGGAAAATAAAAATCTATGTGATCCTATCTCTCAACTCTTTTAGACTAAAGGGATAAGTGGGACTTAAGGCTGTTATGTAACAGATGCTGGTGTGATATGGGATGCTTTATCGTATGTTCAAAGAGTCACCTTGCGGTAAAAAGATATTGGAATCGTTTAATATTATTTATTTAGCTTTCTACCTTCAAGACTTGAATGAGTTTGTGGGGCATCGGATTTGTTGCTTGAACTGTGTTACCTTTTTTATAACAATAAATAAAAAAAAAACAGTTTGTTATATTGATTGGTAACAAATGCATGCGGACTGCCTAGGGTCATGAGTGAAGTTTTTGCCCAGATTTTAAATAAAATAAACAGAAATTATGCCTACCAAAATTGAATAAAAATAAATTCATCCTCATGTAAATTACAGTTCATGTCTTTAATCAAGAATCAAAGTATCTCTGTAGCCGTAAAAGTGTAACAGACACAGAACAAATAGAGTTACATTCGAATTTTTAATGCATGTAGTATGAATATTACTATTTTAACGATCTGATTTTCTGACGTGAATTTGAAATCCTCAAAAAAATACTGTTTATACCAATATTTAAAAAAATAATAAAACAAACAAATTTGAGGATTACATAAAATGTTACCCTCGATCTAACCCGGTATTTACTTCAATAGAAGCTAATTTTAAACCATAATTAATGAATTATTTTAAACAGATGTGATATATATTGTTTGTTTCAATATACCTATACCGTAACTATTCAAAAGTTAGAGTTAAAAAATACGATAGATTACATTAAATTGAATGTAATTGATAGCCGTAGAAATAAAAAAAAATAAGGGAAAATCCTTCTTAGAATTTAATTAATAACAATTATGCTATCAAATACATATTTTGTACCACTTTATCATCAAATTCTATTTGGATTGTTGAAATTTCACAAAGCAATCAATTAGGAAGGGCCTTAATATTAGTATCTATAACAGCCACCGGATAATAACCCTTAATGCTTACAGAATAAAGGATAAATATTGATGTATTAAATATAATTCAGAAAGGGTGACAATAACAAAACTGCCAACTTCCAAATTGTTGAGCAAAAGTTTAATTTATGCGGTAAGTTTCCTATAAAATTATTATACACACAGGTATTTTCAATAGTCAACATAATTAGAGGCCATATTGTTAAGGCGACGGGAATAGACCTTTTTACTGTTGTTTAGTATGCCTGCCTGCCTTGCCTGCCTTAATGACTGCCTTGTTGGTCTAGTGGTTTGCGTATGCGGCTGCTGTCCAAGAGGTCTCGGGTTCGATTCCCGGGTCGGAACAAATATTTGTGAGATGCACAAATATTTGTTTCGGAGTTGGGTGTTTTTCAATGTATATTATGTATGTATTTATAAAAAAAAGTATGTTTATATTGTTTATGTTTATATCAATTGTCTAGTATCCATAGCACAAACTCTGCTTAGTTTGGGACTAGATGAGTGTGTGTTAGATGTCCAAAAATATTTAAAATATTTATTTATTTATATATTTATTTACTCTGCGGTTTAGTTCTTTTTATTAAATTATAACAGCTATCCTGATTTGATGACGGTTTTGTTTTATTATTTTTCTTTAATAAATTGAGTCATTTAAGTATGTAGAGGAACGGATATGGTGTTCCTTCAACACAAAAGGAGTATCTTCCGACCAGGCGAGTTGATCATGCCGGTTGATGTTAGGATAAATAAACAAATCAATATTTCGGACATCTGACACACAACATCATCTAGTCCCAAGCTAAGCAGAGCTTGTATTATGGGTACTAAACAACAGATATAAATACATAAATATACTTTTCTTTTTAAATACATACATATTTTAGGATGTTCAAATCGCGATTCAGGATTCGTAGTTATTCCGTATACTTCGTTACCCTGTGGTTCAGTGTTTCTTCGGTAGATAGCAGTGTAGTATGTTTATGCTTACGATGTATGTGGAAGTCGTTACAAGTATTTTAAGATATTAATATTTAATGCAATTAGTAAAACACTTACGATTTCTTTTTAACCCTAATAAAAAACTTTACTTGTACATATCTAGTAAACTTTCAAAGTGAGGTTATCCGATTTTGCCCTGGCCAAAATCGGAAAACCTCACTTTGACTCAATGGAGACCAGCCGACTACGCATGGGATATTGTGGTGCGTAAATACAGGTGCACTTTCTGCTCACTCTCACAATCCGATAAGACTGGGGTAAGACCAACCACAGGACCGACGGCTTTACGTGCTCTCCGAGGCATGCCCGCGGCTCAGCTCGCGCCCTAGGAGTATGGCCATATATGAAATGGATGTTGGCCGATTCTCAGACCTACTGAAGATGTATATAAAATTTCATAAAGATCGGTCAAGCCGTTTCGGAGGAGTAGGTATGGTAACGAGTCGGGTCGGGCGTTAGTGATAGCTCTGTCGGTGCTAGGGGACAAACTGAGGCAGATTTTCACAAAGTGTATCAGCCTAGGTAAGTTCCCCCTCGGCTGGAAAGAAGCGAGACTGGTGCTCCTAAAAAAGGAGGGAAGGGCTGCAGATTCATCATCTTCGTTCCGACCGATATGCCTGCTGGACGACTCGGGGAAGCTCTTTGAGAGGGTGATCTCTGACCGTATCAGCGGGCACCTGTCGCGAGTAGGTGGTGGGCAATCAGGGCGGCTCTTGAATATCACCAGGTGCCGCCCTACCTGCGGGCTATCATAGGGGCCTATCTGCGCGACAGGACTGTGAAGTTTGTCGATCGAAGCGGGGTGCAAAATCGAAGGGAGGTATTTTGCGGGGTTCCTCAGGGTTCAGTATTGGGACCATAATTGTGGAACCTTGTATACGATGCAGTCCTTCGTACCGATCTGCCCTCCGGCCTAAGTATCGTCTGCTATGCGGATGATACCTTAATACTGGCTAGAGGGTCATGCTTCAAGGAGGTGCTCCTGCTCGCCGAGCAGGGGGTTGCTTGTGTTGTAGAAAAGATTCATGAGCTGGGCCTGAGAGTGGCGCCTCAGAAAACTGAGGCGATATGGTTCCAATGATATGGTTGGCCTCCGTAAGCGCCAGGAACCACCCAGCTCATGCCTCCAGCTGGGTGACACTGAAGTCCAGGTGGGCTAGTACATGAAGTACCTGGGGCTCACCCTGGACAGTCGGTGGAGCTTCGAAGAGCATTTCGGGCGATTAGTCCCCCGAGTTCGAGGGGTAGCAGGGGTATTACATCGTCTGCTGCCTAATCTCGGGGGCCCAAGGGAGGAAATTCGCTGCCTCTATATGGGCGTCGTGCGATCCATGGTCCTCTATGGGGCACCCGTTTGGTTTGAGGACCTGGAGGGTTCCTCCCGCTGTAAGGCTCAACTTAGGAGTCTGCAGCGGCTGATGGCCATACGGATCGTACGGGGCTACCGCACCATCTCGTATGAGGCGGCGACGATCCTGGCGCGATCTCCACTTTTCGACATTCTGGCCGACATGTACACGATGGTCTATGACCAAATTCGTTCTGTCGGTCGGGATGGCGAGGGGACAGCGCCGGATCTAGAGCCCGGAATGCTATGCTAAATTCAGGGTTGTGCTAGCCAACGTGCTCTCGGAGCCGTTCTGCCGAACTTCGAAGCGTGGGTAGAGAGGACCGGCTGTGTCACCTACCGATTAACTCAGATACTCACCGGGCACGGTTGCTTCGGTGAGTACCTGAATCGAATATGTCGGGAGGCTACAGCACAATGCCACCATTGTGAGTCGGACCGGGACTCCGCCCAGCACACACTGGAGGACTGCCCTGCTTGGGAGTCCGAGCGTCGAGTCCTTGTCGGACAGATTGGACGAAACCTGTCACCACCAGCATTGATCGCGGCAATGCTGGCGAGTGGCGAGGGATGGGAAGCCGCGGTCTCCTTCTGTGAGAATGTTATGCTCCAGAAGGAGTCCGCAGAGCGGGATCGGGAAAGGGCTGATCCCGCTCGAAGGAGGCGGCGAAGGGGACGCGGTAGAGGCCGCTAGCTCCCCAATCGTCGTCTAAGGGTCGCTGCGGTCACATCCTGGGGAAATGTGACCGCTGCAAACGACTCGAGATAGGTGGACACCCCCGGTGCGGCCGGGGGGTGTCGTCTAAGGCGGGTTAATGGTCCGCCTCTTATACAGAGTGGTGAGAGGCGCAGCAGCATCCTGCCTAGGGGATGAGTTCAGTCACCCCGAGATGTACCCCAGATTAGGGGTAAGGCAGGTGGTGATTTAGTGGGTAAACCGGTTGCCCGGGAGTCCCACACACGCCCTTCGCTTGCCCCACGAAGGGTATGGTGCCCAAAGCATTCCCCGCGTAAAAAAGGTATGGGAACGAATATTGTGACACGAGAATTTTATATTTATGATAAAAATATTCAATCGATCGATTTTCAGACTTCGTAATATAATACACTTTTGTAGCTTGCATTTCTAGTTAAGTATTCAACATGAAAGACCATGTACCTCCATCTCCCAGCTCTTTTGTAAGTGTTAATGCATGTTATTACGGAAAAATTCTAAAATTGATGTAAATTGCAAGGGATAAACTAGAATTCCATTAAACTGCAGCAAAAGGAAAAGAGCTTAAATCGCAACTGTGATTTATTTACATATTACTTTTAAGAAATAATATTTTCATGTTCATATTACATTTCTGTATAAAAGTTCTTATTTGTGTCACGTACGATTTATTTATCCTTGTTGGTCTAGTTGTTAGCGTATGCGGCTGCTGATCAAGAAGTCTTGGGTTCGATTCCCGGACCGGTTCAAATGTTTGTATGATTTCCAAATTTTTGTTTCGGAGTTTGGGTGTTTTATCTGTATAATAAGTATGTATTTACAAAAAAAAGTATGTTATGTATACATATCAGTTGTCTAGTACCCATAATACAAGCTCTGCTTAGTTTGGGACTGGTTGGCGTTGTGTGTAAGATTTCTGAAATATTTATTATTATTATATTATTATTTATACACTAGCTCAGTCAAGCGTTGTTGTTATAAATTCTGAGCGACTCGGCGGAGGAAAGCTGGTCAAAAAAAATTGCCGAAATATTCCTTAGGTTTTAGGTAGGTAGTCACACACACACACACACACACACACACACACACACACACACACACACATTTTGAATTGTTTCCTCAACATATTTATTTTAAAACCCTTAAAAGATGCTACCACGCTTGTTCTAAAGAATATGTTACTTGCTGACCAAACTGGAAAAGAGCACTGGTATCCATAACTCAAGTTGAAACTTATCATGGGTACCAGAGTTCAATGCTACCCTTACATCATCATGTAACGCATCTATAGAAATGTTTGAAATGTTTTGTATGTTGTAAGTGGTTTTTGTACAACTACTGTTTTTAAATTAATATTTTACCTGTTTCGAGGTATATAATTATTTGTAAAGTTTATTAAATGATACACTTTTGACGAGAGAATTGTTTTAATGAATTACTCAAATACAAGTTACTTATAATTGCTACTTAGTATATATATCGCGAATGAGTGCGCGAGTGAACTACGTGCCCGAGGGGTGACGACTGAGGCTCGCTTCGGTTTTAGCTTACCTCGCGGTTTCGTTCCTGTCGTGCACGTGTGTCGCTACATCAACCCTCCCCTTTTTTAAAAAATAAAAAATTACAATTATGGGATATGGTTGTCAAAACATACAGAACAAACAAACTTACACTTAAACTATTAAACAGTATATACTTAAACAATATGTTAAAGTTGAGCACATATCAACCGGACTTCGTAACATAAACATGGGCTCAAATTACCTGTTCCCCGAAGCCCGGTTGTTATCGCTCCGCTTACTAGCTACGGTGTACAGTAACCTATGTTAACAAAGAGTACAGAGAATAAGAATTACACAGTATATTATATTATTACAGTTCACAATACGTAGAATATATAGAACAAAGAGTAGCATAAATAAGTGTACAGTACTTACACTGCAAAACAGCAAACTGACAAAAAATAAACTTATTACCTATCACGCTGTGTATATATACCTGTTGTGGTTTAACTTGTGCCTGTGGAATTCGCGGAACACTCGCTACTTCCACATTGGCTGGTAAAGGGCCTACAATATCTGTATAATATATATATGTTCAAAACGTCCTGCTGGTGGAAATTGCCACAGTATGACGATGAACCTTAGCTTTTTGGCATTTGATACACGCGAAAGTGAATAATCGCTAAATAAATTGCTAATAATTCACGATCGAAAGTACTATACTTAATCTACGCGTCGGTAAGCTTCCTAGGAGAATAGCCTAACGGTCTCCAGTTGCCATCACCGCACTGTTATAAAACTGCTCCCACACAAGTATTTGATGCATCCGTCATCAACGCTAGTGGAATTTCAGGTACCGGATACGATGACAATACGGCCGATTGAAGGCTCTCCTTACACTTGATAGACGCGTCGCTTCTTAGTATCAGGTGGCTTCATCGGTATGCCAGGGACCTGCTGGATGGATCCTTTCAAGAGTTTAGTTATGACGAGGTTAAACCCGACCTCGTCCGACATCTTCTGCGGAGACAGCATAGCCTCTGCCTGGAAAAACCAAAGACTAGGCTGGTCGATCCAGAATTCTGGAACCCGTGACGTCACTGTGATCGTAGCCATGTCCATTCTCGTCTCTTCCTTCACCAGAACTCCCGGGGCCGAGGCTGTAGCTGGCGATGCTTGCGGTAGTCCTTGATGCGGCATGACGTATTTTTACAACTGATATGCGTATTTAGTATTTAAATTGAAAAACTTATGTTACTCAGGCACGTAATTCGGAAAAATGAGTCGTCACTAAGTTCGCGGGGTCACCAATTTACCTATATCGTGTATATAATTATTTGTTAAGTTTATTAAATGATACACTTTTGACGAGAGAATTGTTTTAATGAATTACTCAAATACAAGTTACTTATAATTGCTACTTAGTATATATATCGCGAATGAGTGCGCGAGTGAACTACGTGCCCGAGGGGTGACGACTGAGGCTCGCTTCGGTTTTAGCTTACCTCGCGGTTTCGTTCCCGTGGTGCACGTGTGTCGCTACAATATTATTACTATTATTATTATATTAGTTACTTTTATTCAGCATTAAGTTCCAGCTCTGACAAAGTTTGGGGTCAGACGGCTTCTTCTAAAATGTCCCACACATTATTGGTTCTATTCTGTCCACTTAATAATTGTATTTATATAAGTGAAATTATTCAGTGTTAGTAAATTTAAACGTGGTTTTATACCAATTTAACTTAGTTTTGTTTTGATTGTTTAGTCGGTGGCAAAGTCCCAGAGCGTTTCGCTACAACCGGCAGACAGCGTAATTACGAAACTTACAAGTCAGTGAGAGAACTTGAACAGGTGAAGTAATTTGTAGAACTGAATTATTATACAAGCATTTACTGGACTCACTAAAACTGTGGTTTGTGAGATCATAGTTGAGTTCCTAAGTTTGGATGTAAGGGTTGAATCTTCAAAAGTTGCTTCACCATGACAAAAATAGTTTGTGGTACCGGTATATTTAAAACTATTTTATGTTTACATAAAATGTGTGCCATTCCTACATAATTAATTAAAAAAAAGAAAAAAAGACTCCTCTATACACAGTAAACCGTAAACAATACAGTACAAAACGATATGAAGCAAATTTTCTTGTTGCTTTTCACCGAATGAGTAAGGTTAATGGAATCCAAAACTTACAAGTTTTTCTTATTCTACAGAAAAAGGACTAAAAAGGTAACACTGCTGATTCTTAAGTTGAAAGATCCATAGGTGGTCTGTGAATTCGTGAAACCCAATTCGTGAAATTTAAATCCCTACTAATATTGTAAATGCGAAAGTAACTGTCTGTCTGTAAGTTATGTTTTCACGCCTAAGCCGCTCAACCAATTTTGATGAATTTTGGTACCGACATAGATTGAATTTTAAGAAAAGACAAAGGCTACTTTTTACCATGATAACCAACATACACGCGGGCGGAGCCGCGAGAAAAAGTTAGTTTAAAATTTCGGACACCTTACACACAACTCCATCTAGTCCCAAACTAAGTAGAGCTTGTATTATGGGTACTAGACAACTGATATAAATACACAAACATACTTTTTTTATATATATACATACATCTACATAGAAAATACCCTTACTCCAATAATGCATTAACTAAGAACTGTGTGAACCATTTTACAATCTGACTAATAGCAAATTAAACTACAAACAAAAATTACAAATCACAGAAGATTAATCTGTTTTCATAACCTAAAATAGCTCGAGATAAATGAAAATTCACATAGCAAAGACTAATTGAAGGTTGTTCTAAAGTAGGTCTTCCGAGTACAAATGATCAACCAATTTGTAACACTTAAACATGAAAGTCAGGGCCTTAATAAGTTTTAGTTTAGTGGTACATTCTTAGGCTCATAATAAGTAGTTAATATTCATCATCATCAACAGCCTTTAACAGTCCACTGCTGGACATAGGCCTCTCCTTGGAAAGGAGGTTTTGGCCTACTATACCACGCTGGCCAGACGGGTTGGAAAAGGGTTTGTTTCAAGTTTTCCTTCTCTTGGCAGTGATGTTGGCTGCTTATTTTGTTCCTTTAGCCGCCTCTTACGACACCCATGGAATGAATAGGGGTGGTGACACTTTGTATTCTTAATCCGTCACCACACGGACGAGTGTTGAAATACAAGTTGTTGAAATGTTTTAAATAGTTAATATTATGAAAATAAAAAAAAACAAAAATGTTTTAAATAACTGTTTTTAGACTTTCGCGACTTTTAATTTTATCGCGTATAAATTCCGTATACAGCAAAAAACATATTTCTTTATTTTATTTGATGTATGAGATAAATATGAGTATGTATATATATATATATCGTCGACTGCCGGGATATTTCAGATCGGCTTGATCCCTTGGCACTGCGTAGAGATATAGCATCACTCTGTATATTCTATCGCTTATACCACGGAGAGTGCTCCGAGGAATTGTTCAAGTTGATCCGTTCCGAGTTTCCGTCATCGTCCCACGCGACAGCATTTCCATCCCCATCACTCAGATGGTAGGCAGTCCAGAAACAGTGCGTTTTTCCAGAAATTTCCTGCCTCGCACATCTAAATTATGGAACGAACTGTCGTCTGCGGTAAATAAATAAATTGTGTGTGTATAAGTGTGTGTGTGTGGATTGTACGATTAACCTAGTGCTTTATGCGGTAGCCACTCCACTTTTTATTGCGCCAAGTGTGGAATTAAATCCTGCGGTGTTTTCGGACCTTCAAACCTGTAACTCCTCTGGTGTTTCGGGTGTCCATGGGCAGCGGCAATCACCTACCATCAAGTGGTCCGTCTGCTCGTTTGCCCCCTTCGATATAACAAAAATGTTTTAAATAGTCGATTATAATAATAATAACAAATAAATATTTTTGGACATCTAACACAACGCCATCCAGTCCCAACTAAGCAGAGTTAATGTCAAAGATTGTTTCACACACTTTCTAAGTAATTTAAGCAATCTGTGTGGTTTTAGTGGTTTCTTAGCCTCGAAAAAGAAAACTTGAAAGAATCAATACACCCATCCGTCTAAAAGCAGTTGGTGTAATGTGTGTAATTCCACAATAAAATATACTTCAGTTTAAAATTAGTAAAATAAATTGTGTGTGTATAAATGTGTGTGTGTGTGTGTCGATTGTACGATTAGCCTAGTGGTTTATGCGGTAGCCACTCCACTTTTTATTGCGCCAAGTGTGGAATCAAATCCGTCTGTGTGATCTGCAATCTGTTGTACTGATTATGGGAGTTCTTTGTGTCCGTTTCATCTATCTATGCTAAGTTGTCTTTTATTTGTATTAGTGTGGTTTGTACAATTTTAAACTTCCGTAGTTTAGAAATGTATTCATGACAAATGATAATTACTTAAACACTAACGGCCAAGTTTTCACGCAGTAAACTAAATATAAAATAATAAGTAAAGCGGGCATCGATCACCGTTTCAACGGGAGGCTTAATTACTAAAGTTTACATGCTGCAAACTCGACACGCGTCTAAAGTAATTTGTTCAAACTTGCTAGGCAAGAGAAATTCCATTGGTGATGCAAATTTTAAAGTATAAAGCACTGAAGAGTAACTTAGTGGATAGTTCATGTCATATCATTATAATCTCCATACTTGGCCTATTAGTCGATCTAAGATTTTCAAGAGATTTTCTATTTTAAATGAACTGAAACTAAAAATGTTTTCTTTAATAAAATTATTTCAATCGACGCGCAAATAAAATTCTCAGATAAAACATAAAAGAAAACATATAAACTGAACCTAAGATGAAACAATTTTAGACATGTATTTTCCACTAGTAAACACTGTTGAGCATGTACTATAAAATAATATTTCCAATGAAATATTGTATCCTAAGGGGAGATAAATATGGTCTATTATTGCAATTTCTCGCGGGATAAATAAGCTAGGCTACAGTTTATCGGCACTTAATCTCTCAATAGGCCTGCGTTTACTTTCTCTCCACATAGAACAATCGTTCTAGAACAATGGATTAATGTTGTGTTCAGGCTTGTAGCTAGTATTATCATGTATTTTGGTATTGATCAAACGAGTTGCCTTGAATTAGTTCACTCCTTGTCATAACATCAAGACGGTCAACTCGTGTGTGAAAGTGCTCCATATAAATTAATCATAATAAACAGTTGAAAGTGTTGATTTCACCAAAAATTTACCTTAGAATATACATTTAACGTTAAAAAAACATTTTGTGATGAATGACAGTGTTTTTTATCAATAAGTAATATCAATATTTACAAAACAAGTTGTTAATACTTGCAAAACTATCTAAACAGTGTTCGAGGTGTACTTTTTTAATCGTGTTCGACGAGAACGCGTAAGCGCCGCCGATTTCACGGCGCTTGCGACCTTTTTAACACAACAGTGCTCAGAGCTGCATATTTGTGCTGTGATTTCGTTATAGTTCGGTTTGCTTTGTTTGAGAACGTGTTGAATGTACCCACTTGCCTGAGTCTTGACGATTTATCTTAATAAAGGTGACATTATGGCTCCTATTCATACCTGCGCAGGGTGTAATATTGCTATGAAATCTAAGGATTTTCTGACATGTTCGCTCTGTACAAAGAAATTTGACTTGCAGTGCGCTAACGTTTCTGAAAGACGCTTGAGTAAGGAACAGAAAAGTACATGGAAGTGTCCTGAATGTCTAAGCAAACTGCCAAAAAGAGGAAATACTAACACACCTGTTCGCCAATGTGCTAATCCCGCAGTCTCGCCCTCTTCCGACAACTCTGTCACGGGTACATTAATGAACGAGTCTCCAACTGGCTCGAGTGTCACCCTTGGAGCACGTCAACAACAGCCCCGTCTTGAGCCAATACTTACTCTGGATAACATTAGAGAACTGATTCAAAGGGAGGTGACGGTCATAGTCAGGCGGCAAGTTACCGAGGAACTTAATTCAATTAAGCAACAGTTAACATCTTATCATGATTCGATATCTTTCATGAATGTTAAATTTGAAGAACTGAAATCCTGTATTGAGGAAAAGTCTTCTACAATATCAAAATTGCAGGCTGATAACGAGACGTTAAAGTCAACGGTGAGCGATTTGACTTCTAGGCTTTCCATAACTGAACAACATCTACGCGAGAGCAACCTCGAGATTAACGGCCTCCCGGAACATCGTTCGGAGAACTTGATTTGTACTATAACACAACTGGCAAAGACAATAGATTGTCCGATAGCTGAAGAAGATATCTATAAAGTGACCCGGGTAGCTAAAATGGTAAAAGACAACGACAGACCACGCACGGTCATCGTCAAACTCCGTAATGCGCGTCAGCGAGACACAGTACTTGCGGCTGTAACTAGATTCAATAGGCAAAATCCTACTAACAAGTTGCATTCTCATCACCTAGGAATGGGCGGATCACGCGTCCCTATCTTCATTTCTGAACATCTAACACCCAACAACAAAGCCTTACACGCAGCTGCCCGAAAAAAAGCCAAAGAACTAAACTACAAATTCATTTGGGTTCGTAATGGTCGCATTTACGTGCGTAAAGACGAAACATCACAAGCATTAGTTATCCGAAGCTGCGATAGCCTGGGACTAATGTAACTAGGTTATTGATCTGTTGTTCACCGATTTTTGTGGAATTGTAATTAGAAATGCTTGACATATATTATCAAAATGTACAAGGACTGAGGACAAAAACTGCAGATTTATTTAGGAATGTTATTAACTCTAATTATAAGATCATTGTATTCACGGAGACATGGTTAAATGCAAGCATATCGAGCGCTGAACTGTTTGATGGCCGATATGTTGTATACCGGAAGGATCGATTGTGTTCACAGAATACTAAAAAGGATGGTGGAGGCGTTATGATTGCGGTGTCTCGGGAATTGTTCTCTGTTCGGGTTCAAAATTGGGAGACTAATGATGCTGAGGTCATGTGGGTAACAGTAGAAGTCCCTTTAAACCACACTATTAAAAAACTATCAATTTGCGCTGCTTATATACCTCCACCTGTTAAACATAATCAATTGACAAAAATATTAAACTCCATTGGCAATGTTATCAACGACAGTAATGACGTAATTATAATCGGAGACTTTAATCTGGGTTTCATTGACTGGCACTCTGATAGTAATTGCACTCATATGATTCCAAACAATTATAATGTAAGTTTGGGATACTCTCTTGTAGATTTTATGTCTTCAAACAATCTGTTACAGTTTAATTGTGTTAAGAATAGTGATGGGCGTCTCCTGGATCTGGTTCTTGGTAATATGCCAAAGACATATGTAACAAAACCCTTATGTTCCATAAGTAAGAGTTACCAAATACATCCTAGTCTGTTGGTAAGTATTCCTTACGATAATATTGTTAACAAACATCTGGTTCCAAATTTTGTAGCTAAATACAATTTTTATAAGACTGATTACGATAGTGTTAATAAAAACTTGAAAAGTGTAGACTGGTACGATATATTTGATCATTGTAAGGATGTCAATGATATGGTGCATGAGTTTTACACAATATTGAAACAGCTTATTTCTAAATATGTACCAGTCAAAAAGGCTGCTAATGCACGTTACCCATCATGGTTTAGCAATGCGTTGATCAAACTTTTAAGTGAAAAGGAGAAAATTCGTAAAAAATTCAAAAAATATGGTAATCCACGGGATGAAGTCGAATACCAGATATTACGGAACCGCTGTCATAAACTCTATGATACGTGTCACAGTAATTACAAAACTACAATAGAATCTAATATACCATACAACTCGAGACTTTTTTGGAGTTATATAAAAAGCAAGCGTGGTGGATGCTCATCATTGCCGGCAATGATGCATATGGACAACTCAACCGCACGTAATGGTTGTGATATCGCAAATTTATTTGCTGATCATTTTTTTTCCATGTATTCAGATAGCATTCCTACAGTCCCTTGTACACTGACTTATCAAAATAATAATTATTTGGCAGAAGTAGTGTTTACGGAAATAAATGTTCAAAAAGCAATAAAAAAACTCGATGCATTAAAGAGTGCGGGACCTGATCTAATTCCACCTATGTTTGTTAAGAAATGTGGTCGGTTGCTTGCATTGCCACTTTCCTTGATATTTAACCGTTCCATGACTGAAGCAAAATTTCCTGACGAGTGGAAGAAAGCTCGCATAGCTCCAATTTTTAAAAAAGGGGATCACGCAAATGTAGCCAACTACAGGCCAATATCCATACTCTCTTGTTTTTCAAAATTATTTGAATCTGTTCTGTATCCCTCAATTGTAAACTTAATAAATACTGGTATTTCCGATCATCAGCATGGATTTAGAAGTGGACGCTCTATTTTGACAAATTTAGTCGACTTTATTTCTGACATATCTCAGGAAGTGGATAGCGGATCGCAAATAGATGCAATATACACAGACTTTAGCTGTGCTTTTGATAAGGTTAATCATAAAATTCTTTTGCACAAGTTACATGCCTATGGTATAGGAGGATCGTTGCTGGACTGGTTTGAATCGTATTTGCGGCATAGACCCCAAACTGTAGTTGTGAGTGGATTTGAGTCACGAGCTTATTATGCGATTTCAGGTGTGCCACAAGGTTCCCACCTGGGACCAGTTCTCTTCCTTATTTTTGTAAACGATATATGTTTTCGTATTAAGCATTGCAAAATGTCATTATTTGCCGATGACCTTATGATTTATCGTCCGGTTAAATCAACCAATGATTCCCAACTTATACAAGAAGATCTTAATGCAATTCTAGATTGGTGCAACGTAAACTGTATGAGACTAAATGTTAATAAATGTTATCACATCAAGTACACACGTAAAATAAAACCACTTGTTACTAGATATGAGGTTGGTGGAGTCAGTTTGGTGGAAGTTAGCGAAATACGTGATTTGGGTGTTATCATTGATACGAGACTAACATTTACATCGCATATAGACAAGATGGTTACTAGGGCAGCGCAAATGCTGGGGTTTTTGAGACGTAATACTTCGGATTTTAAAAAACTAGGCACAAAATTACTCCTGTACAACACTCTTGTCCGCAGCATTCTCGAATTTGCAAGTATTGTATGGTCACCGCGGTACGCTGTTCATTCCCAAAGAATTGAAAGCATTCAACGAACCTTCACTAGAAATCTTGCCTATTCTTGCAGTGGGTTTTCCCATAGAAGTCCTTATGACCAACGGCTATCCAAGTTTAACATGACCGCTCTTTCCAATCGCAGACATATTTTGGAACAATGTTTTCTTCATAAAGTAATTAATAGTCGTATACAGTGTAATTGCATATTAGAAAAAATATCTTTGAATATACCCTACTGTTATCCCAGACATAAAATAGTTAAAATATTCTACACGCAACTTTCAAGAACTAATTTAGGGCTGCAGTCGCCCATAAACAGAGTTCTTATTCAATATAATAACATACAAGCTCATGATCCAGGCATTGACATCTTTGGCCAGTCGTTTGATGTATTTAAAACAGAAATTACGAAATATTGCATGACCAAACAAATTTAAGCTGAAAATTAGTATAAGTATAATAAGTAAGTGAATAGGATATAAATATAAAGGCATTAGTAGCGAATTATGTAAAAGTTGATTATTTTTGAGTAGATCGCTTTTGTTATGGTAAATGCTATGTACACCGTAATTGTCATGCATATCAGAAACAACCCACATGTTAGTATAATTAATATAAGTATAATATGTATGATGTGGTAGTACTTATATAAATAAATAAATAAATAAATTAGTTGATTACCACCGTCTGTACACATCTGCAACCCAAGAGTCACATGTACATTATTGCCGTTTGGAGCCCTTGTTCGAGATCAGGGGTTTCGTAGGTGATAAATAACACAACTGTGTATTGTATCTGAACTGCCATTTACCAATCTCAAACAACAATAAATCTCCATGGTACTTAGAATAAATCTAGTATACAAAAGTTAGCGCGATTCAGCCATTAATAACAGTGCCATCTATGGATTAGCTACTTAAACTAAAACTAAAAAAAAAACTTATCGAATAATATAGTCAACGGACAGATGTACATCCATTCACGCCATCATATCACAAAAAGAGCAGGCAGAGAAGTTTAAATATGTTATCAAACGTATCAATTGATCGACCTGAACAGCCCTTAACTAGAATCAAGAAAGAGTTTTTTTTTTCACTAAACTCACGTGATGAAAGCGACGTAGCATTTTTTATTTACATTAAGACAAGGCATTTTGAAATGCTTTAACTATGTTGCGACAAACTTTACAAAAATAACGAAACTCCTGGAAATATCTAGCATATTATGTGACCCGAAAAGCATTTTATTCTAAAACGCCTGCTTAAGAAACAAATTTCACTGTATTTAATAAATCCTCTCTTTATAGCGATTCCTGCCTATAATTTAACTGCCAGACATGTTTATTCATTGGTAAATACCAATGAATAAACATGTCTGGCAGTTAGTAAAGGTTCTCGTTCTCATGAACCTGTGACCCTGATACCTTTGTGGCGCGTAAATTCAATAAGAGAATCGTTATAGGCCGATTACTTTAATACCGTATAAGATTTTTATTTAATTTGTTGGCAGCATCTCCAATTAGAATTACATATAGCTTGCCTAGTCTAATATCAGTCGTTCCGTGGTAAAATTTGTAAGCCGCCATTTTGTAGCGGCGGACATCTTGGTTTTTAATGAAAAAGATTTTTATAATTATTTTGTCACCAGAACTAAAGGTGTGTGTATAATATGTCAACAGGAAGGGGGTCAAATTTCAATTACTAGATTTAACACAAACAAACAGGGCAAGATAAATAAAACTATTTAAAAAACCTTTTACTCGAGCGAAATCACAAGCAAAAGCTAGTTTTATTGTATATCAAGAAATTCTTATTATTGCCGCACTTCGCATGCATAGCCTGCCGTTATCTCATCTGTTCCATTTCATTTCGTCTTCAAGTCATTTGAATATATTAGGATTGGCTTCTAGAGAAACTGTTGTTTCAAGTATACACAGCTCTGGAACAGTCAAGTCTTTAATAAATAATATATGTTTCAAATCAAACGTTACTCTTGTTTTACATCTACGCTACCAAAGTGCGACATGCTGCGAATGTCATTGATTCAACTAGTTAAACAAGTGTACGTAGTTCATGAACCAGATTCTCACCCAGGACAAATTTTGGGTGATTAATAAACTCATTTGATTTTGTCTAGGTTCAATTTGTCTAAAAGAGGTTGCTGTTAGATAAATAAATTAACTTAGAAATGCTAAAGCCTAGTTACTGGAGTAAGGCTTGTCTCTTTTTACATTAATGGTGCTCGTCCATTGGCCCGCGCCGAACGCACCGCACGCACGGCACGCAACGGATCAAACGGATTTGCCGATGGCATGCGTCCACTGTATCCGGATTTTTTTATTTAGTTTCGAGAGTTTGCTTGTCGTGAGTTGACGTATACGGTCATGGAGATTGATATCATTGTTATTAGTTGCTTATTGGAAAATATAAAAAAACGTAAAACTAAACGTAGAATGTGGGTTCATGAAATAAATTTGAAGCGACCAATATTTGGAGAGTTTCATTCATTATTTGTTCCGTTCCGTTCCGTTGTATCCGGATTTACTTCAAGATGAAGAAAGATTTTTTTAATTACATTCACATGTCAAGAGCTAAATTTAATGAATCTAGGTATATGGTTTACTCAAACCCCATTTGACGAAACGAATCGATCCTATCTCCTCCCAAATATTGTCTCTTCTTTGGACATTATAATAATGTGGATGTTCTAAATTATAAAATTCTTCATATCTTTCTACTATTATTATCAATAGTGCGGCATCAATTTATTTTTTTTGTCGTGCGCTCCTCATTTAAATAAAACAAATAACACGTGCGCAGTGGGCGATGCCAGCGGCGAACTGATTTGTGTGACGTCACCGGCACGTAACGCATTTTTTGCTCATAAATGCCGGCGTCCGGTGCGGGCGGCGCGGATAGTGGACGCAGCTCTATATGAATTCATACGAAGCAAAATAAAATTCGTTGCGTGCGGTGCGTGCCGTGCGTGCGGCGCGGGCCAATGGACGCGTACCTTAATGGAACTTATATTACAGTAGATAAATTAATTTAGAAATGCTAAAGCATAGATAAATACAACTTAAAATTACAGTCGACAAATTAATTTAGAAATGCTAAAGCCAAGTTACCTGAGTTAGTATTATCTCTTTTAATATATATGGGACTTATATTACAGTCGACAAATTACAAATGCTAAAGCATATATAAATACAACTTATATTACAGTCGACAAATTGATTTCGAAATGCTAAGGTAAGCTAAATCACCGGTGTTAGTATTGTCTCTTTTTATATAAATGGAACTTATATTACAGTTTAAAAATTCTAAACGCCTTTTTGAAGGTCAGACACGTGAGATAAGTCTGTAAATGATCTAAAACTTTAAGATATTATTCTTGTGAGTGTTACCACTTCGTTCCTTTAAACTATAATTCATTAGCTGATTTTTGGGACTGAAATTCTAGTGTTACGTTAATTGATTTCGTACTATTCAGGGTAAAAAATATGAGAAAAGATATTACATATCAAACACAATTCCAATGAAACTACTACCTATTGAATTTTAAGAATTTACAGAATACGAAGAAAAAACTGATTAAAAGATTAAAACCTTTCCCGTCTTGATTCAAGCAAGGAAAGTTATCTAGCATATTAATGATAATAAAATTCACTATCATTAAATATTTTATGTAAAATGTACTATATGTTTATGTACTCTACTTCAAATAAAATACTTTTACTTTAGGAATATACGTAGGCATGGCTGTATGAAACCTAGTTTAAAATTTTTATAAATATTTCAGACGTCTTACATAACGTGATCTAGTCCCAAACTAAGCATGGCTTGTATTATGGGTACTAGACAACTGATATAAATACATAAATATACCTTTTTAAAAATTGCGGATCACACAAACATTTGGTCCGGCCCGGGAATCGAACCTTTGACCTCAAGCATAGCTGTCGCATACGCTACCAAGGCTGTCAAAACAAGATGTTAACAATAATAAGTAATAGTTTTAAAAGAAAAATGCGCAATATCGCTGTGACCTTATTTTTTTTTTGTTCACGGGGTGGAAAAATCCCTTCGGCTCTCCGTCTCCTCAGGGAAACATGAGCCAGGAGTATGTGAGGTTTTCCACTAAAGAACACCCCGACGATCGACCTCTGACGCCCTGCTCCGGGAGGATCCGGACCATGTTATTATATTTATTCAGGTACTAGGTATATATTCAAGTCCTTTTCCAGAATCCATTCCCCCTCTCCGTCCCAACCTCGTATTCGATGCAACCAAGCCGCCACCAGAGTTCCCCGTCCTCCGGCGGCCCCGTCAGCGATTTCTACCGCCTACGTCCTCGCTCTGTGACCTAGTAAGAATTGTAATAAGAATTGTCTCAGGACAGCATGTCACACAGTTCAAGTATTTTCTTTGTAAATAGACTTTTCAGTTTTCAATTTGTATAGATATACCATGAACGATTATTTAAATAGTCTGATATATTATAAATAACCTTTTTGTAAGGTCTGCATTCTTTTTAGGGTTCCGTAGCCAAATGGCAAAAAGCGGAACCCTTATAGATTCGTCATGTCTGTCTGTCTGTCTTTCCGTCCGTATGTCACAGCCACTTTTTTACGAAACCATAAGAACTATACTTTTGAAACTTAGTGAGTAGATGGATTCTGTGAACCGCATTAAGATTTTCACGTAAAAATTGAAAAAAAAAACAATACCTTTTGGGTCCCCATACTTGGAACTGAAACTCAAAAAAAATTTTTTCATTAAATCCATACGTGTGGGGTATCTATGGATAGGTGTTCTAAAATGATGTTGAGGTTTCTAATATCATTTTTTTCTAAACTGAATAGTTTGCGCGAGAGACTCTATCAAAGTGGAAAAATGTTCCCCCCCCCTGTAACTTCTAAAATAATCAATCAATACACTAATATAAAAACATCGATCAAAGTTACAACGAATTACAATTACTTTTATATGATGTTACTTGCTGATACGGAACCCTTCATGGGCGAGTCTAACTCGCACTTGGCCGTTTTTTTGTATTTTTTTTTTTATTTTTATTATTTTAAGAAACAACGACTCTCGTAATTTTTAAGGAGTCACCTTGATGAAGTATTTATTTCGTATACGGCTTTTAGAACTGGCCTAGGCTTAGGCTTTTAGGACCGAAAATAGACGAGACTTGTTAAATTCATTCGTGAGTACATTGAAATGGTGAAACATTCAACATAAAAATAGGTATATTAAGCTATTATATATAAGGTTATGTAAAATACGATGTGTACAAATTTATTTCAAGTTTTATTTGTAACTAGTTGAGTCTAAAGAAGGCACCACACTTCGCTATGCGCTATTCGTTATGCGGGTTATTCGCGCGCATACGGCGAAGTGTGGAGAGTATATTCGTTTCGTTCACCATAAAAGTGACAATGACACATCTCTACAACACACATATTTGCCTTATTTGATGCTTATTTGGAATACCAGTTCGAAGTGTGGATGGCATGTTTGTTGTTTGCGCGCATAACTAATATTTGGGCGAATACTGCGTAGACACTTATCGATGGCGCATAACGAAGTGTGGTGCCTGCATCACGATTATTGTTGTAAATCGCGAATAACGCCGAGAATACACTAAGTCTAAAAAAAATAGCCTAAGTTACTCCTTATGTAATCAGCTTTCTGTCAGAGATAGTCACGTCAAAATCGGTCCAGCCGTTTTCTGGAACATACAGACATTATTTTTTTTTTTTTTAAGTTCTAATTTTGGTGTAAGTACCGTATATATTTTCATATGCATTTATTTTTGTTTAAAGTTCTTCAAGTCAGGGCATTTTACACATTAGGTCTCTTTAAATCCCTAACAAAGTTATCGTAGCCGTTATAGTTTTCCTTTAAATTTCATCATATGCACTAACACCATGATTTTTTCAAATTTTGCGAGATAGCCGTTTAGCTTTTTGAGCGGGACGGACGGACGCCCTGTTTTCATATATTGAACTTTCAATGAAAACTGTAGCGGTTTTGATAACTTTGTTATTTTAGGAGTCATAGGAGCCTAACTTGTTGTACCCCATTCATGGGGTTAGGCAGGGGGGACTTTAGATGTCGCTGATGCGTTCCTGGAGCTCCCGACTGCCGAGGTAGGCCGCCGCGGGGTTTGGTAGGTAGACCGTTTCGCTGGGAGTCCCACACACGCCCTTCGTCTTCCCCACGGAGGGAATGGTGCGAAAAGCATTCCCCGGGAAAAAAATAAGTAAACACAACTATTATCTATTGGACACGATTTTAAATCTACGTACCAATAACAGTGACTACAGAACCCTATTTTATGCGTGGCCTGACACGCAATGTTTTTATACAAAGCTAAAAAAGTTTTTAAATAACTATAATAAACCATTTTCACATATAATATAAGAAACTAAAATATTTCCCTAGAAATTTCAACAAAAGTTTTAAGTGTCAAATATAAAAAATATAGCAAGATTTTCTCTTAATACGCTTGGAGCGGACTTGATATTTGAAATGAAACTTCTTTTTACTGTACCGTTTTGAATAATTTTGACGTTTCTTTTTTTTCATTTTACTTCACTAACAAAAATATAAAGGACGACAGCTATGTAAGGAGCAATAGTGAACGCTATTAAATATACCTCCTGACAATATTACAACATTCAGAACTTGTATTAATTTGGTTTCTTTTTTATATGAAAAAGTAATTCAAAAGCTACTGTTCATCATATCAAAGTAACTGTACTCTACCTGATGTAAAACATAATTAGAATTCAGGAGTAGGGGTCACCATCCTCATTGTGACCCACACTATGGCTACCTAGTGAGAAGCTTCTGCAGTATTGGGCCTTCGGTTTCTCACTCACCATAATAAATATACGACAGGACGATTATTGTAATTTAAGGTTTGCCTTCTGTGAGAAGGTATTACTGCACCGGTTAAACCAGCCCAATCGCGTCAGCTATCTTTAAAATATTGTTTTCTTTGTGAAATTATTTAGATCCATACTAATGTTCTTCCTAGCCTTATTCCCAATTATATTTGGGTTTGGCTACTAGTTCAACCGGTTTTACATGAATATCAGTTTTTCCACGGAGCGACTGGCATTGGACCTCCGCAACCCTAAGGGAGAACTGAAATTCGAAGACTGAACTAGTTGTCAGTAAATTTGAGGGCACTGACTTCCCAATAACGATTGCCATAGCTGTTCATGACAACCGGGACTGACGGCTTAACGTGCTTTACGAGGCACGGGCGTGAATCACCGCCAAACTTCCAAACTCCGGCCAGCTATTTGGAATTTCCTAAGAATATCCCAAACACACTTTTTGGCCAGACCGGGATTTGAGCCCGAGTGATTAGCAGTCGCATACGCTAACCACTAGACCAGCGTGGTTCCACTATCTTTTAAATATGGTTTTTTTTTTGTGAAATAAGTTAAATCCATACTAATAATCTATATTAAATATTATTAATTTGAATGTAGCTCTGTCTGTATGGAAAAAAATACACCAAGTTGGCTAGGATATACTTGAGGAAGGATACATCCCACTCTTTATTGCGATAACAACCGTATAAGCAGCGAAGTCGCAGGCAAAAGCTAGTAAAGTTATAAATCTTTGTGAATATTGTATAGAATCAGAGCATTTTTTCATCAACATAAATTGGAAAAGCCTAAGGAAATCAGAGGATTACTTATTAGCTTTGCGCAGTCAATCTGTCTAGCGAGGTATAGTCAAGGCCTAGTGAGGTAATGAAAATGAATAAGGTAAGAAGAACAAAATGTTGTTTTTTATAGAAATAATATATCGGAGTGCTGTTTATATCAAAAATAAATACTACTCGATAAAAGTGTTTTTATATTTATATCGTGCTGATAGCTTTTAGAAGACAGAATCAATATTGTGTTTACTGAAAGCTATCTACATATATCGATATTTTTTTCATACAAAATCATAAAATTCACACACATCTCTCTATTTTCGTTCGGTAAACGAACACATATACGTATGTATATATACGTTATACGTTCCTTTCCTGATGTTAAGTGCTCGTGGACATCAGTTAAAGTATCACAAGTATAATAATACCCTTTCCCTTTCCCTAGAATTAAAGGTAAGGTTTGGTATTCGATGAAAAACTACTAAAGAATTATCTTATACCAATTATTAAAGCCTGAGTATCGCGCAAAGCCAATCTATATTAGATATGTGTATATATTTTTTATTATCATGCCATAATATAAAACATGAGCAGAATACAATAGTGGTCACCATACTCAATTCAGACATTGCGGTATGCAGACAATGCAATAAACACCATGGCTTTCTTTGCCATTGCCTTCGTCACCGTCACAAAAATCCCAAGGAATGAAAATAATCCTGGTTTTCGATAGGATAGTCACAACTTCCCTGAAATGACGGCCGTATGCCTTTGATGGAGTGTATTTATTTAAAATAATAATAAGTTCTATCCTGAAACTGTGTTGAACTTTCGTTTATTGAAACTGCTTTTCTACATTTGTATAACAATTAATATTGTATTAAGTTTATATAAGTAGGTATATATAGCATAAGGTTAGTCACCACTCATTCCTGACACGAAATCCATCCAAAAGTTATCTGAGAGATCGCTTTTGTCGATAAGATCGCCCATTGTACCTAACTTTGGCAATAAATTTGAGTTCCATTGTTATTATATTTAGAGTATAGTGAAGAATATTATAATTTAACATTTCTAGCTTCTGCCAATTCACTGTATATCATTAAACTCATCAAGCCTTTGAAATGAGTTTCCCTTTCTAAAACTAAACTGACAACGCTAAAATAAATACACTGAATCTTACTTTGGCGACTCATTTTCATAAAATTGCTTCGTCCTTACAATCTATATTATATCAATCAATCAAAGCAACCCGTAGCGATATTACTCAAAGAGGCTACTGAACAATAAAGAAATACATCAAGAACTTTGGGTCGACTCATACCATCCACATACGTTAACTCATCGAATTTTCTTTTGTAAGCCTTCCCTTATATTTGACCAAGTGTGCTTGAAACACAATGATGTTACAGTGATAGCATCTTAAGAGCTATGGATTAAGTCATTTTCAGTCTGATAATCTCGTTTACTTTGAAATGTGAGTATTAAAACCTTCTTCTTTCCTTGCTCTTTGGTTTAGCAGTGAAAGTATGCAATTGCTGATAGTATTTTTTTTTTATTTATAGATAAAGTAGCCGCAAGCCCCGGCTCCGCAGGGAGACTTATAGGTATTTAACAAAAAAAAGAAAGTATAAATTATAACTAGAGATTGAATACCGGGATCCCGGGATCCCGAAAACTGGGATCCCGGACCGATTTTTCTTCGGGATTACAATCCCGGGATTGACCCACAAACCCGTAAATTCCCGGGATTGAAAAAGAAAAATCTAGGCTATTAAAACCGAAAGATTTTTAAACTCGACAAAGTTAATTTCATTGTTCTAAAAATAAATTCACGCCTAAGTAGGCATAGAAATTTTTGACAATAGTAGTAAACATAACAAAAGAGACATATACCTTTATAACTCCATACTCTTTACTTTTACTTACTTTTGTTAACTATTTTGTTCATTTTGTTATAATTCATATTAAATTTGTTTCTTTGTTTTTCCTTTTCTTATTTATTAAAAGTTAGTTTTCTTTATTAAATTGTGTTTATTATTAAACTATTTCAAATTTTCGTATAACCCCGGTACCAGTACCGGGATCCCGGGATCGCTCTGATACGATCCCGAAATCCCGGGATTGAAAAATCGTCCGGGATTTGCAATCTCTAATTATAACACACTCTTGGCAGACTTTCCATGCTTTTCTGAAGGGTCACCTGAAAAGATGCAATATAGAGCCCTCTTACTGGGAGAGTTTGGAGACTGTGAAGAAACGAAACCGTAAATTTGAGGAACAGCGTTTAGCTGACCTTGACGCCAAGCACGATGAGCCGCCATTCACTATAATTATGAGAGTGGTAAGCTCACTTGTCCACTTTGTGCAAGGGAGTTTGCTTCGAAAATCGGCTATATAAGCCATCTCCGGGCGCATCAGCGCCAAACCCTATAAGGAGTCGGAGTGGTCGCCATGGCTGAAATCAGTTGGCTTTATATTATTAAGCTTAGAAGAGGCGATTGTCTGTTTTTGACAAAACAATAATTCAAAATCATTCATTTGGGAGTTATGATAGATTTACATATATTGACATGGACAAAGAAGAAGAAAAGCAGCCTAAGTTTCTCATAATATCATCAGCTAGATATTTGTCAGTGAAATTTACGTCAAATTCGGACGGATGTTTTAATTTATTCTATGGTTTATATATTATAGGAAAAGAAATAAGTTATAGATGTTACACGCTTTAAGAATCTTCCTTGTGTCTTAGCGAAAATATTCTGAAAGTATCCGAGTTGTATAGCAGTTCTTGAGTTTTGCTCTTAAAAACACATTTAGCAAATGTAAAAAGAGCATATATTTTGCAAAATAATATAATACGAGAAGAGTAAAAGTATTTAGGTAAAACTTTGAAAATATACAACAAAGTATTTGAAAATGGAGTTCAACATCAGAAATGCATTGCTATCAGCATTTTTTTTTTACTTTTGTTTTAAAAATCATACTAAGTTGTTATTTCTTCTTCTTCTTGCGGTGCCTCTCCACTACTGAAGGTTGGTCGTCAGCTCCGCATATCTCTTCTTGTCCCTCGCCAGACGAAACAGTATCTCTACGTTGGCGATCCCGGTCCATTGTCTAACGTTACGAAGCCAAGACAGTTTCCTTCTTCCGACGCGTCTTTTCCCCTCAATCTTTCCCATCATTATAGTCTGGAGAAGTTGGTAACGCTCATGTCTTAATACATGTCCCAGATAGGCTACTTTTCTTCTCTTGATGTTTTTCATGAGTTCTCGGGATTTCTTGACACTCCGAAGTACTTCCGAAGTTGTTATTTAATCAAATGTTATTGAGAAAAAAACCTTCTGTATAAGTAACCAGTGTGAAGGGTTCAACTTACGATTCTATTACAGATATTGAAGATATTGAAATTTTTAGAATTGTTAAAGATCTCAGGGCCTTTATAGATCTTAATATGCGTGAGCACCGAGCAGCGCCGGGGGACAGGAGGACGACGGCACGAGGTGGCGATCCTTCGGGTGCGAGCTCACTCCGCGCAACACACTAGTCAGCGACGCTCGCCTTTCATATTATTGTCATATATTTGTTGTACATAATATAATCTAATTAATACAGTCCATTTTATTCAGTCCACGATATTTTTATTAATAGAACTGACCTAAACAGACGTATTAAAAGCCCTCATTATCGCCAGTATAATTTCAATCCCACTTATACTATAGGGAGCAAGATTATTATCGTGAACGGAGCCCAAAAATAAATTTACTGAAAGAATAACTTCATGTTAGCAGCACATAAACAATTTTCAATCACATAATGAAAATATTTGTTAATCACTATATAGTGTTGCCCCTCTGTCCTATCAATATCATCAAAGTAAAATATCTGTCAAAATGAAAAACCTATTTCCATGTAAAAGGACGGCAGGCACAGAGTTGCTCATGTATCGCGATCAATCACTCCGAGAGTGACAAAGCCATATCTGAACTTTTTTTAATATGAAACATGACGAAGTGCGTTCACACCAGTATAGCGAATTAATAGGGGAATTTGAAAATGATGACCAGATGGAAAAGTTTGCATTTGGGCAGTACTACGCTTAAGAAAGAAATTAGGAATAAATAAAATGAGAATTTTATTTTATTCTAAGATACAAACACGATCTTTTTTTTCTGTATTTCGGTGTAATTAATCTATAATTTATTAACGTATTTATAAAAATCTATAGAAGTATTTATGAAGCAGTCTGGTTACCACAGCAATACCATATATAACTTTTCCCAGTTTGAGATCAGACTGAGAGAGATCATACCATGCGTTGTGTGAAGTTTCAATCAATTAACAACCCATAATGTCCCACTTCTGGGCTGGGATTTCATCTCAGGAGAGGGCCATACGGTGTGTGAGATGTTTATTATTTAATTATTCATCTCAACTGAAAGATGTTCTCTGCTGGACTTAAGAGATTTAGAGCTAGACCTAAGAAATTTCGACAGAGGACTTGTGAACTTTTCTTTTAAAGATCTTAGAGAAACCATTTCAAACAAATGAATATCATAAAACATTTAACATAACACACACACAGACACATATTTAAAAAAACCGATAGATTTATGAAACTAAAAAGTCTGGAAAAAATCATTATTATAGAAACAAAAAACCCAACTGCTAAAAAAGCAATAAACTGAAAAGAGAACTATAAATATCACAATATTTAGGTATATAAAATTTTACTGACTAATGACTGCATTTTTAAACTTACTAAACACATTATCAGGCCTCCGTCACTCGCTCAACGCCACGCGCTATATACGTACGGCTCGGCGTATCGTCGACTATACAACTCGACAGAGGGCCGTCAAACGTCCGCCTGAATTCGTTTCCCGCCCTTATGCTTCGTAATGCCTAAACCACGTAATTATTGTGCAGTAGATGGGTGTAAAAGTCAAATTTATACATATATATTAAATATTTACGCGTTATAGGATATTTTCAACTATAAAATTTTATAACAGAGAATTTAGAGAAGGAAAAAAGAATATAAATCATTATATAAAACTTAAACATATTTGATTGACTAATAAGAAATATGGTTGAATCGCAACATTCGTTTTATTACAATAATTTTATCATAGGTAGGTAGCCCTAGGGCATTCTTACGAGGAGGCGCCGGCGCATGACCCGCGCGGCGGTCGACACAGTATCGACTCTTTGTTCGCGTACTTATGGTACATTTCTTCCCGTTCTGAGTGGCAGGTATTATTATTAAGATCTTGTAGGCTATTATAGCGTAGGTATTTTCGCTTTTGTATGGGAGTGATGTATCTGTTACGTAGTATTATTAATCTGTGACATTATGATGCTACAGGCAGGGACAGTAAATACTTTGTTACCTACGGGCAAAGAATAATCTACCAAAACTACATTTGTCACCTTTTTTGGTTTCTATAATAACTATTTTTTAACTTACGTTAAAAGGGAATTCTTAAAATAACTAACTTATTCAAAACACACGTGATCACATTAGTATACATGATATGCAACCTGCAGCATGGCTAATGAGCTCTCGTCCGAGCCATTTATTCTTAAAACCGTCGAACAAGGTGTGTAGATTCCTTATACCATGCTTAAATTGGTCTAATATTTTAAAAGTTACAATTTTTTGAACGTAGATTATGTACTACCTTTGGCCTGTAAGTTACCAGTGAAATGGTTGTGCACTAACAAGGCAAATTGACCCAGTTAAAGCGATATCGTGATTCAATTTTGACTGACTGCCTTGTTGGTCTAGTGACTAGTGTATTCGACTGCTGATCAAGAGGTCTCGGGTTCGATTCCCGGGTCGGACTAAATCTTTGTGTGATCCACAAATATTTGTTTCGGATTCGGGGTTTTCTAATATGTATGTATTTACTAAAAAAAATTGTGTCTATATATTTATATAAGTTCTGCCTAGTTTGGGACTACATGACGGTGTGTAAGATGTCCGAAATATTTATTTAATCTAAACATGTAATCCTGATATTGATCACGATCCTCAATGAAAAAGATATAAGAAAGAAAAGAATCAAATGATTACAATAAAGAAGTTAGCTATAGCTGCTTAGGATTTGATTTCTTTCATAAACTTGTATTGGAAAATACAAGTTTATGGAAGTATTACGTTGTCATTTTCTAGATTATCGGATGGCATTTGACTCGCAGCCAGATGAAAGAAATGGTTAAAAGGATAATTTATTTCTTAATATATAGGAGCTCTTTTGTGAGTTCATAGTAGAAAAAAACCTATAGAAAGTTTACTTTATAAGATTTTGAAACTTGGCACTATTCTTGCTTAACCTTAGGGGTCTGGCGTGAACACCCTAACAATTATAAGAAAATTAATGGTGTATAACACGATTGCGACGCGTAAATCTGGCACCAACACTTGGCTGACACAAATCTCAAATTTGGATTCACTCCAAATTCAATAATGGCTCATATGGGCCTCTCAAGACACTAGATAATAACTTAAACTGTTTTTGGGAGTAATGTTTGTGCGGTATTAGAGTGTTTTAACCTTATGTTTGAAGCCTGGCAGATGCCAAATGTAAACGATAGATTTGTTTTGGGTAGAGCCATTTTTTTCTTAATATGAAAATTGTTTTCCGTTTGCTTCAGTTAATCTCAAGAATGGCTGGGCCGATTTTAACACGATTTTATCTAGCAGATTGCTTTTATTAAAGACTAACTGCTTCTGGGGTTGTTGTTGTAAAAGTACATACATTAAAATAAAATAATATTATGTATAAATTAAGTAAATTTTGCAAAGTTCCTTAAATTCCATTACATTTTTCTGAAACTTATATTCTTAGCATACTCCATTTAATTACAAATCAGAAACGAATAACATTCTTTTATTATTTGGACCCTTATTTCTGTACCTACTAATCTGTGTATTATTCTAATTTCCTTGTGGTGACGGATTAATATTAAGTTTAACCATCTTTAACTCATTCCGTGGATCATAAGAGTAGTTTACATAGAAAACACCCAGACTGCGAAACAAATATTTGTGGATCACACAAATATTTAGTCCGACCCGGGAATCGAACCCGAGACCTCTTGATCAGCAGCCGCATATGCTAACCACTAGACCGACAAGGCAGTCAAAGCACATATTAATGCAAAGTTTCATTTCCCTAGCACCAACTGTTTGGGCAGTAAGTCGAGGACGGACGGACATGACGAATCCTTAAGGGTTCCGAGTCATGAACTACGGAACCCTAAAAACCATCTTCTCGGTCAATTTTGTTATGATTGTTGAGACACGTGTCCGTAATGAGTGAAAAAAGCAGGAATTAAATTAAATTTCCCTCATTTATCTCTCTCAATTCTCATAGAATTAAAAT
Organism: Phragmatobia fuliginosa; assembly: GCA_932526445.1. NCBI lineage: Eukaryota > Metazoa > Arthropoda > Insecta > Lepidoptera > Erebidae > Phragmatobia > Phragmatobia fuliginosa. The sequence goes on along the minus strand of OW052058.1, from coordinate 2,912,135 downwards.
TGGTTCCTATTAGACTGTAAATAGAAGATGCTTTCAAGACGTTCTCTAGCAACACCAAATGTAGTAATTAAAAAATAAAAACCATTAGCAACGTTGATCTATAACTCCTAAAAGCAAGCGACGTTACTAAGGGTCTTAAGTGAATCCAGGTTCCGTATATTTTTTTAAACATTTTATATATTTTAATGATTTGAAGAAAAGTTATCAATAATGATATAAACTAGCCTTCGCCCGCGTGGAATTCGAATTTATTCCTTTATGTCATAGAAACATTTCTCTTTCAGCCATTCTGTTAATTTTTTCTTGTATTTAGTTAAAGGTAGCTCTTTAATGGTGTTTGGTAGATTATTATACACCTTTATAGCACTTATGTAAGAATTACTTTTGTACATTTGGAGCCTACATTGAGGTAAATGTAATTTATGTTTATGTCTCGAAACTACATTCCGTTTGGAAACATCTTCCTGTTTCGGAAAATACTCTGGATATTGTCGGACAAATATGCACAATTCTTTGATGTACATGCAAGGCAATGGCAATATGTTAAACTTCTTAAATAGGGGCTTACAGCTATCCATATACGCCGCTCCACAAATTGCTCTCACACATTTTTTTTGAACTTTAAATGCTTTGGTTACATCTACCGAATTGCCCCACATCAAAAGACCATATGAGAGCACGGACGAAACGTAGCCGTGATATGCACATAGTACAGCTTCGGTTGATACTGTTACTCTTACTCTCTTTAATGCATATATAAATCTATCAAGTTTGTCACAGACGTATTCTACATGACAGTCCAATCACAGTTTTGATCCACCTTTAAACCAACTAATGTAGTGCTTGCTACTTGTTCAACATTTGTATTCCTATATTCAATATTGAAATGTGTTGCTTGTTTTTGATAGGTTTGGATTTTATTAATTTTGTTTTGTTCATATTAATTTTTAAATTATTTGAATTCAGCCAGTGTATTATTTTACTAAATGCCTCATTTATTTCATTTTTATGGTTATCACTCCTTTTACATTTCACTATAAGCGTTGTGTCATCAGCAAACAAGACTATTTTATTGCGAGTTATGTTTGGAAGGTCATTGATATAGATCAAAAATAAAAATGGTCCAAGAACACTACCCTGCGGCACGCCAAAGTTGTTCTGTTGAACGTTGCTTTTGCAGGATATCATTTTTCCATTCCTGATTTTTGATATTTGCACACATTGTTGTCTACCCCGCGTTATCTATTAGGACCACAGTAGAGCCACGATAGCGATTTCAGTACGAATTGGCCGACTCGACCAGGGCAGTACTACCCTCACACAGAAGACCATCCTAATAATGACAGCATTGTTGCTGTTAAATTTTGTTGGTGAGTGTGAGATGGCCAGGCCGTCATGATATGGGTAACCAAGCTCCATTGCCTACCCTCACAATGAAGATGGTGACCCCTATTCATGCTTTCCATCGGGCGGAATAGAGTCATTTTGGTAGGCTAATATGTTATTCAAAAAGAAATAACTAATTGATAACAATGAAACTTGATACCTCTGCCTACCCTTACGGAACATTTGTAAGTAATAAATAATTATAATAAATATTTCGGACATCTGACACACAAAATCATCTAGTCCCAAGCTAAGCAGAGCTTGTAATAAGTATGTAGTATGTATTATGTATGTAGTATGTCATAAGATCGATGACCCGATTCGCCGCCGGCGCCCCGGGCGGCGGAGGCGCGCATACCTGCGTCTCATGCCGCCCTGAGAGTGGCCGCGGATGGGCGGGACGGGTTTCCCGTCCGTCCGCAGTAGTGGCCAACGGCGAAGGGGCGGCGTCCGCGTGTGACCGGACGTTGCCCAATTAGAGAGTCGAGATTGAGATGGTGCCCGCAACAGTGCGGGCAGGCGCTGAGAGGAGTCCAGAAGGAAATCCCCTCCCTGGACTCCTTCCAAGATACAGGCGCAGAGAGGATCACACCGTGTGGTTTCAGTCGGTTCGAGTCCAACACACCACCCCGCCGTAATCCCCGACGGGGTGACGGTCCGTGGGGATTTCCACACGTAAAAAAAAATGGGTGCTAGAAAACTGATATAAATACATAAACATACTTTTTTTTCTAAATACATACATAATATACATAGAAAACACCCAGACTTCGAAATATTTGTGAATCATACAAATAATATTTCGTCCGACCTGGGAATCGCACCCAAGACCTTGATCTTGATCAGCAGCCGCATATGCTAATAACTAGACCAACAAGGCAGTTATTAGTACTAATGTCCATTATGTACCAATCGATAAAAGTAAAACTTCATTTAAATTCTTACACAAATAATTTAATACACGATTACAAACTTTTTACCTGGTTAACTAAACAATCTTAAAAACATCACAATAGATTCATGTTACACGTTGTACATAATATAAATATCAGGTTTAATAAATCGAGTGTTGAACACCGCTTATAACGTACTACAGTAGTCAGTGTTCGAACTCATGGTTCGAGTAGCGGCCCCTAAATAATCCGTTTACAACCATTAAGCGATGTAACAACTGTACGGCTCCTTGCTATTATTTATCGTTGGAACCCCATGCTGCGGATATGGACGTTTTAGGTAAATGCTATCCTAATTGTGGGGAAAACTTTTCGTTACTTCGTCGAAGATGTTGATTTTAAATAGAGAGAGATTTCGCCTTTAAGGCGGTCCTCTATTGCCTTTACCATGGAGAATGTTCTGAAGAGCTCTTCTAACTAGTCATTTCTTCTTCCTTCTTTGACAGAACAAGACGTGCTGAACTTGGAAGTTACCAGAGTGGAATAAATACGCACCAGAATTTAACAACAGCTGTGTAATGCCATAGTTTAAGTTAATCTCTGTGATAGTCGTTCCTAGTTTAGTTTGAGAAGATAAGATACAAAATGTAGGTACAAATTAAATGTGTTCCATTATTAAGATTTGAGTTGAAACTAACACGCAAAAAATAAAAATATATCTGATATAAAATATACCCGATGGTTCAGAGATTTTTAAACAAATATTATGTCACAGAGAGAGACCTCTATTTAAAGGACTGTAAAAATAAGATGTGTTTACCAAAAATGTATTTGAAGGTCGCATAGTTATTGAAGTAACCCAAATAGAAGATTTGTGGTTTATTTGAATAACGATCTATATCAATAGAATCATTTTTATCTCAGTTGAAAGTTGAAGTCTTGTGAATGAGGACATCAAAGGTCGGTTGTTATGTAGAGCTTTGAGCCTCTGTCTAGTCGATATTTTGATAAAATCATTTATAAGTAAATTTATTGAAGAAAAATTCATGTAAATGTAAATTACCTATTCTTGTTAATTCAATTTCAACCTATACATTTATGTATGTTTTCTGCAATCCATTTTGAAAGCATAATTTTAATAGTACACCATTGGCCCAATTTTGAAATCTCAGAGCTTGAAATGGCAGCACGATTCTTTAACCCACTTGAACACACATAATTTTTTTTTTCGAAATCGGTCCAGCCCTTTATAAGGAATTCAATTACAAACACACGAACAGAAGATTGATATAATATGAAGGTGTAATAAATGTAAAAATTGCATCAAAGCGAAATATCTAAAACTAACAGTATTGATTATTGTGAGAAATTAACTTGGTTATGAGTAATTAGGTACCAGAACTTGTTCACAACTACACAGACATGATTTTTTTAACGCCTATAAAAACATATTATTCGTGTCTTAAGCTTGTATAAATTACCGTTTCACAGACTTGGAATATCTCACCTGAAAACCAGGAATGCCGACCGAAATTGCCACCCTAATGGAGAAGTGCTTAATACTCATTGCTTGGAATGGTTATAATACTGGTTTTTAAACAGTTTAAATTAGAAGCAAAATTTTAAGTTTCAGTGCTGTTGTACTTTTTTAGTCAAGGTATTTATTCAATGACTTACTGTTGACTTGTCTCGAAAGCCAGAGGAGACCACGTCTCTTTAAACGTAATAGGATACCAACAGACTTGCATAAATAATGTATAGCCACGGCTCAACGGTTGATGTAGAGAATTTGTATTTATGCTATTCGGCGCGAGAATTTCTATATCGTGATTCAGGATCAGTAGTTATTATTTGTAGTTCATCACCTTGTAGTCACATGAATCTTCGATAGATGGCGCTGTTGTATGTTTCACTTGTATTGAATGTGAAAGTTGCCACAAAACTTTTTTTTTCATAATAATTCTAAGCTATAGCACATTCTTAACTAAAACACATAAAGTATCATGTGCCTATTAGTGGTAATTACAACACATGACTTTCTTTTACAGGAACCTTACAAGTTATACGTCAGCTAATCATTAATCATAACAATAAAAACAAAATCAATTATAAGATGCGACGAAGATTGATCGAGAGTCGACGTCCAGCTCGACCGAAAAGTATTTTTCTGGTAAGTGGCGGGTATAAATCAAGTTGACAGAATTTTATTGGAAAAAAATACATACCTGGACGTTTCTTTCTAGAAAAAATGAGAGATTTGATAAAAATACCCGGGAAAAATTTGTTCTCAATGACTCAGTTATTAATTTTTTATATTTTTATTATTCTAGTTCAGCCTTGTGCCTACACTGTGACGTTTTGTGGTGGCATTAATGAGAAAACTGGAATGGAAAATAAGATGATAAAACTTTTACTAACTAATATATTTCGTATTTAATTTTTCGAAGCGTTATATTTAACCTTATAATATAATAATACTAGCTTTTGACCGCGTTTACACGCGTGTATATGTCGGTTTTTGCGGTAAAATGTCTTTTCTCAGGCTCTAGACTATCTCTCTTCCAAATTTCATTAGAATCGATTCATTATACATGCTACAGGCATACAGAGTAACCTTTTAATTTATAATATTAGTAAGTATATTTCTGTAAATAGCCGTATACAACGGATAACCGTTGTATACAGATTTTCTAGGATATATAACATAACGTGGTCGAATCTGTAAAATAGTTTTATAAAATTATATTTCTTTATTTAATTTAACTTAATACATATTATGTTGTACAAAGGCGCACTTAATGCCATGAGGCATTCTTTACCAGTCAACCTTAGGGTGATGTAGAAGTATGATGCGGTTGGTGCAAAACTAGAATATATTATAGAATTAGATATAGTAACTGTAAAACAGGTATTATATTTAATATAAACGATGACATTAGATATTATTACTAATATATTTATATATAAAAAGTAATCTAAGTTATATAATAATTATATTCTGTGAAATAAGGATAATCGTTTCCCTTTAGGAAACAAATAGTGCAATAACGCATATAAGCATAATAATAGCTGTATTCATAATAAGTGTAGTGACAAATACTTTTAGATTCTACTCACGTTTTCCAATAGCCCGAGTGCAGTCACTTTGGGAGGCTAGTACATAAAAAAAATTTTTGATCAATTGTTTAATTTATATTGAATCTTTTAGAGCAAGAGCCCAGCGCCGCCAGACCTACGTCATTAGTGCAAAGCTGAAATTTTCAGGATTATTAGTACAATGTCTTGTTAAGATGTATGTGTACCCATTAGCTTGAAAGCGGGACCGTTTCTGAGATAGCAGTACAGATAGATAAAAATATTACTTACCTACGTTAAAGGTGCAAAGTTAGTATTTACATATTTTTTCAAGAATATTATTTAAAATTAAAATTCATTACTGCCAGACACTTTCCGTGGGCCATTACTTCTGCCAGACGTCTTGAAAGTTGTGAAAAAATTAGATAAACTACGTTATAGTAGCAAACCTAAATTTTATACATATTATCTAAGGTACTATTTTAAGACCCTTTGTATGACCAATCCAAAAAGCGTGTAAAAACCATTTAATATTTTACAATTATATTCTTGAAATAATACCAAAGATGATATACCTCAGCTTCCTAATTACTACAAATATATGTCTGGGGGGTGATAGGCCCTTCGGCCGCATACAAAGGGTCTTAAAATAAATAAATAAAATAGAACCGGCTATATATTTAAATTTACTTACTTTCGTCACATCTCACAATTTTCAGTATAGTGCACACTGCTTAGAAAGGGGCTATAACCAGTAGAGGTTAAATTAATGGTGGAATTTGTATCACAACATGCTTTGCTTTCGCGAACCAGTAGTGCTCTTGGCCCTACCGACCACCGAGCCTAATAAAGTGGGTCGGGCAAACATCCACCCCACCTAGAACTATGCTTTTTAACTAGTATTTTTAGTTGCTTTTGTACAAGCTCTATCTTCGGGCATGCCTTCACTTCTACCTGCCTTTTTTCCAACTTTTACGCTTACCTAAACACGTAGGACCGAAAGTTTTCTTTGTTTTCATATAAAGCGCAATGAAAGTTTGTCTTTCATTCCTTTCTTAATGTGTTGTTGTACTTGTAATATCAACTATTTGTATGAAATTAAATTAAGTTATCTATATATATATAAATGAATCCCTATTTCCCTTGGTCACGCCATCACGCGTGAACGGCTGGACCGATTTAGCTAATTCTTTTTTTATAATATTCCTTGAAGTACAAGGATGGTTCTTAGGGACAGAAAAATGAAAAAAAAACTGAAATAGTCTAAAAACAACACTTTTCTATATTTCCATACAAAAGATTCGTAATAATACTTAAAAGTCAATTTGAACTTTAATATAATACAATAAAGTTTCAGTTTTATTGGAGGGGTTCCGAGAAGGTAAAACAATTGAGTGACGTTCAATCGACTGTTAGGCGGTTCGAAGTTCACGGGGTCAGCTAGTGTTTTAACATTTTACTAAGTAATTTAATGACATTTGACTGCACGGTTACCCTAGTTGCTTAAGCGGTCGTTTCCTACTGCGTCAAGTGTCGTGGGTTCATATTCCACGTGGGACAACACTTTGTGACATTCACAAGTTAAGATTCCATGTTCTTTGTGTCTGTTTCGTGTATATTTGAAAAGTCCCCCGCTACATAGGATTTATATTCCTAATGCTGGAGTTGTCAGTTAAAAAAAGGAATAACAAAGAAACAACGGATGCTTTACGGTGAATACTAGCGTACCAACCGCAAGATAACTTTTTACATAACTAACAGTTCTAAGCGTGGAAACGACGATGCACTATAACAAACCTGTTGTTTTTTTTTTTGACGATGAGCTTATCAGGTACATCCAATACTTACATTCGTACGTACTGGGCGACTAATGTATATATATTAAACGAGAAATTCTTGTATACATATATAATATAATAGAGCCTCGCTGAACTCAGTATGAAAGGGCCGGCTCGACTGGGGCAGTACCACACTCACACAGAAGACCAACATATTATGTTATAATTTTAAGTTTCAAATTTTTTTAATAATCTAGTATTTCATGTACTAAATAAAAAATAAATAAATAATCATAAATAAATATTTAGGACCTCTTACACACAACGCCATCTAGTCCCAAACTAAGCAGAGCTTGTACTATGGGTACTAAACAACTGATATAAATACATAAACTAACTTTTTTTTTTGTAAATGGATACATATTTTACATAGAAAACACACAAACTCCGAAAAAAACATTCGCGGAACACATAAATATTTGATTCGACCCGGGAATCGAATCCGAGACCTCTTGATCACCTGCCGCACACGCTTACGACTAGACCAACAAGGCAGTCGTCCCAACTATATATTGCGTTAAAACTCAAATTAGCAGCCATAAAACTGGCCAAGTCGAAATGAATTGAAAGATTTGAAATGTAAAATATGTTATTTCAGTAACATCCAAATATTATATCAATCTCAAATATTGTTTGTCTAGTCGCTTCTTATTTTGAATTGTATTGATACTCTCTGGAGTATTGCAGACATTAAAGCGTCAGAGACTATTCACGATAAGTTATTCGTAAAAACTATAAATTTCTTAACATGACATTTTACTTCAACATTGGGGAATACCAGTCGTTTGTCTTCGTCAAATCCCCGGGGATTCCCTGTCCTACTTAAAGAGACACCTTCTCGGCTATTTTCTTTGTGAGTTAATCTCTTAAGATTGGCCAGATAAGGAGCTTTCTGTTCGACTAGGCTTGGATTTTTAACATGATGTAAATCTTTTTGCTAAGTTGATTGACTTTTAAATTGTTTTCAAATCACTTGTAGACCTTATTTTTTGTACCTAGTTTAAAGTAAGTAAAGTGCTTCAAATTGCATAAATAGATTTCATATAGGCAATGAAACATTTCAGCAATTTAATTATTAAAAAAAGTCATAACATTGGAACATACTGGAATAAACGATTAAAGACTGACTCAGCCTTGTTGTGGTAAGCGTATACGGCTGCTGATGAAGAGGTCTTGGGTTCGATTCCAGGGTCGGTCTAAATGTTAGTGTGATCCACAGAATATTTGTTTCGGAGTCTGGGTGTTTTCTATATATATTATGTATGTATTTACGAAATAATGTATGTATTTATATAAGTTGTCTAGTACCCATGATACAAGCTCTGCTTAGTTTGGGACTAGATGACGTTGTGTGTAAGATGTCCAAAATATTTAATATTTTAAAGCGTGTGACTACAAAAGAATTGCTTTCAATTAAATTACTCTGTAAATTTGATGGACTAAACCATAATATAAATGCGAAATCGACTATTTGTTAAAAAAATATGTAGATTATATTTTTTTTACTAAACTGTTATTCACAGTTAATTTACCTTTTTAGGAACACAAAGGAGGTAAGCAGAGCTGCCGTGAGGTGACGAATTAACAATACGGAACGGAATGTCAACTTCATCTTAAATATTTTTTTACTATAAGTTCTCGTTAGTTGAACTCTGAAAGAGGTAAAAAAATTACTACAATAATTAGAAAAAAGAATAAAACTAAAATTTTATTTATCACAATTTGTTTTCTTCGTAGAATAGGTCATCTATAAGAAGTTGCAACAATCTGCCGTAAGAAATATGCAAACTAATATAAAATTGAAAGAAATTGAAATGTTGAAGAAACTTTTGCAGATACTAAGGTAGAAAAAGAGTCTTTAGTCATTATTACTTGTTCTTAGTTTTACATTTTAAGTTCTATGAAAAAATGATTTTTAAAGCGAAAGTTTCAAGAAGGAAATAGTTATACGTTCCAAAGTAACTCTGTTCGACTTTTTCATTTTCACGTTTAAACCACTGTAACGATTTTAATTAAAGTTGCTTTGAATATAATATTTTAAATATACAATTCTCGTGTCGTGGTGTTTGTTGCCAAACTCTTCTGAAGTGGCTGGACTGATTTGTATGAAATTTTGTGTGTATATCGGGTATATCTGAAAATCGGTCAAAATCAATTTTTCATTAGCTAATGACGCGAGAAGAGCCACGAATATCAGCTATTACCTGAATATCAGTTTTTCCACGGAGCGACTGGCATCGGACCTTCGCAACCCTAAGGGAGAACTGAAATTCGAAGGTTGAACTAGTTGTCAGTAAATTTCTGGAGGCGGAAGTGCTCGCCGAAGTTCATCGGCGAGTCGCTGACTTCCGGGCGGAGAGCGGATTTCGCCCGCCCGAGGACGTGCGCGAGTGGCGCGTAACCGATCGCCGAGCCATCATGCTCAGATAGTCGTTCCGGCTGGGGACCCCACGCGCTGGCTTCGCCGCCGTGGAGGCTTTCCAGCCAGTCATCGCGGAGTGGGCAGGGAGGCAGCACGGGACCCTTTCCTTCCGCCTGACTCAGGTACTTTCCGGGCACAGTTGCTTCGGAAATTACCTGCACTCAGTCGCTAGGAGGGAACCGAGTCCCGCCTGCCACCACTGCGACTGCAGTGAGGACACGACCCAGCACACGCTGGCGGTCTGCCCCGCTTGGACGACGCAGTGCCGGGTCATCGGAGGGGATGTCTCGCTGCCGGCCGTCATAAGATCGATGGCCCGGCAGCGACACTTATTTTACCGCGGTCGCAACCTTCTGCGAGGACGTAATCTTGCAGAAGGAGGTGGCGGAGAAGGCCCGGGAGGATGACATCCACTCGGACCCGATCCGCCGCCGGCGCCCCGGGCGGCGTAGGCGCGCATACCTGCGACTCAAGCCGCCCTGAGAGTGGCCGCGGATGGGCGGGACGGGTTTCCCGTGTGACCGGACGTTGCCCAATTAGAGAGTCAAAGTTTGAGATGGTGCCCACAACAGTGCGGGCAGGCGTTAGGAGGAGTCCAGAAGGAAATCCCCTCCCTGGACTCCTTCCAATATACAAGCGCAGAGAGGGTCACACCGTGTGGTTTTAGTCGGTTCGAGTCCGACACACCACCCCGCCGTAACCCCCGACGGGGTGACGGTCCGCGGGGATTTCCACACGTTAAAAAAAAATGTTGTCAGTAAATTTGAGGGCACTGACTTTCCAATAACGATTGTCATAAATGTACTTAATATCCGGGACCGACGGCTTTACGTGCTCTACTAAGAACGGGCGTGAATTACCGCCAAACTTCGAAAATCCGGAATTTCCTAAGGCAAACCCAAAAACACTTTTTTTTGGCCGGGATTTGAACCCGAGACCTCTTGATTAGCAATCGTATACGCTATCCACTAGACCAACGAGGCAGTTTGCAGTTTATTTAGCAAAAATATTTCTTAAAATTAAACTACTGTTTCTCACTCTTTGCGACAGTATCGTATTGTTCGCCTCACATAACTTTCACCTATTAGATTGTATATCTGATGCATGAAACCGATTTTTCTTTTATAGCCCCATGGACTAGGCCATTACGTGAAAGGTAGCATAGAACCTTGTTAAAAGATTATACTTTTTTTTACCAAAATGTAAGAGTAAAATACGGACGGTCTAGTAGAATTCAGTAGTAGTAAAGCTTGTATAGATGTATTAAGTATTATAAAAAATGTATGTGTTAAATTCTGATGATCTGAATGATTCTGGAAAGATAAATACGGCTTCCTAAAGTTTGTGAGCAAAAAATGACCAAACAATGCTGTTTACGCCGATTATTACTCACATATACAAGTATATTATTTTGTATTTAAATATTATATTATCACGCTTACTCGTTCCTGAACGCATAAAACACAAACCCTTCCCCTCCCGCTCCGCTTCGCATATACGGGAGCCATTTTGAAATGGCCCCAGCCAGTCACTGTCCAGACGCTGTCCTGTCGCCCCGAGTCACTCTCCAGTGTCACTCTCTCTCTCCACTCACTCCTCTCCACTCAATCTCCGCGCGCGGTCGTATGTAGACCGCCTCGCAGCCACCAGGCATAGTCGCACGCGCTCAAGACAACCGTCTCTCGCTAATTCGCAACTACTAAAAGCGCGGGCCCCGCTTATCAAAACAATAGAAGTGCGCGTGTGATATTCGCTAAGAACTCTTAACGCAAACAACGCAAAACGTGAATTGTATGCAGAAGAAAACTCAAGAACCAGCACCGAAGGAGCAAGAAGATCGTACGGCCACCTACCACGTAAGTCAACTCCAATTCCTAACCACCTTACCACCGGACCACAACTTCTGGTCCCTCCTAATTCCCAGTGAATCTCGCATATTTTGCATACAATTACTGGTCCTTCACAGCCGCATTCCGCAATTTACACAAAATATACACAAAAACATATATTTTATTTGTAACGCAATTCAGACGACAAACACGTCGCCATATTTATTCTCCAAACCGCTTATATATTCGCTACGCACCCTATTTACGCATTCTACTATTATTAATAGCTCATATATATATTATTTAATAATATAATGATGTTATATTATTAAATACTTCTCACACGACGCATATTTTTCATCTTACAAAATTCAATTGTAAGACACGCACCCATCCGCCATTTTATTTCTCCACAACGCTTATATTTAATAACGCTACACACATTATTTACGTATTCTATTATTATTAATAGTATATGTTTATAATATCCAATAATATATTGATATTATATTATAAAAATACGCTCAAAATAGTTAATAGTTAACTTCAATTATTTCTCAGACGCATCCGGTCATACTTGTTCATTTTAAATATGGCCGCTCAACTACTTCGTAAGATTTCTTTATTGCAATCTAAAAAAGAAGCATTATTTCAAAGAACGCAAGAAACATACGATCTCAGTTTAAATATTTCCAATCATACTTCGCAAACTAAATTCTTATCGCGTATAAAATCATTAGAACAGACTAGGACCGAATTTTTAGAAACGGTAGATGAATTGAATTTATTGTATATGGAACAGGACAAAGAGGTCAAACCTACCTACTCTGAGATAAACGCATTTGATGATTTGTATTGTCATATTAAAATGGTTGAGAATTCGCTTCTGCCGTCCGCCAGCGAGCAGAAAATAAAAATCACGCCGAAATTACCGCCACTGCAATTAGCCTGCTTCGATGGTAACCCTAACAATTGGGCAGTGTTTTATCAGAACTTTAAAAGTCTCATTCATGAAAATCCCCGTCTCACCGCAGCCGAAAAGGTTCAATACCTCGTAGGTAATCTCTCAAACAAAGCGTTATCAGTTTGTTCTGGCATTCCACCTATTGGTGAGAATTATGACATTATTTGGAACGCATTAATTGAAAAATATGAAGACATTAGAGTTCAAGCTTCTATGTACTTGGAACAGATGTTAAAATTTAAATTATACTCCTTAGACGCCTTTATTGAACGGTTTTGTGCAGCCGAAGCCGCGCTACGACGCTTGTGTATAGATGATCTCACGGATTTCATCATAACTCATATCGCATTATCTAAATTTGATAAAGAAACCCTAACGCTATTTGAACAGTCGTATAGACATGTCAAAATACCTACATTTGAAAATCTCAAACAGTTTATAAAAGAGCAGGATAAAATATATACATTACGGACGCAATCATATTCGCATAGTAAACAATTTAATATAACTCAATCTCATAAAAATAATAACGCAAACTCAACTAAAAACTCGAAAAATACTAAGTCATTTATAGTAAACACCACGCCGAATCGTACGGTTAGTCATAACAAGTATACGCGCTCGCTTAACTATTGTTCTGTTTGTAAATCAAGTCTTGCTCACGCGCTATTTAAATGTCCTGAATTTTTAAATAAAGACATAGAAACTCGCAATCAAATTGTAATGAAACATAACTATTGTATTAATTGCTTAGGATTTCATTCAATTAATTTTTGTAAATCGCAAAATCGTTGTTCAATTTGTTTACAACAACATCATACTATGTTGCATCGAGCGGCCACACGTCCCTCACCCCCGCGCGACACCGCCGCTAATGTAAACAGTCTCTCAACTCGAGACGCGCGCGCACACGATTTAGAGCCTTCGCGCTCTAACAAACAAGGCTCAGTTTCGCATGCTGAAAACGCTAATGTGTCTCTGTCAGCTATACATACTAACGGAGATATGAAGATTAACACTGTTTTGTTACCAACCGCTAATGTTTACGCATATAATTGTAACGGACAGCAAAAAAGGATACGCGCTTTCCTAGATACCGGATCTATGTCTAACTTTATTACAAAGGGATGTTGTGAACGATTAAGTTTACAAATATCACCAAACCAGTGTGTAGTAAAAGGCATAGGCCATTCCGAGAGTAACTCGTATGGTTTTGTTACATTTAAAATTCAATCCCGCTTTGACTCGCGTTGTAATTATAATATTAAAGCTCTTGTCATAGATAGCATCACAGATCGCTTACCTAACTGTCACGTAGATATATCGCAGCTAGCTGGTATTTGCGACTTGCCACTAGCGGATGATGATTTTTACATTCCTTCGGAAGTAGACTGTTTGTTAGGTAACGAGTTATTCCCGCATTTAATTCGCAACAACAAAATTAGTTTTCCGCCGTGTTCCGTTGTTGCCATGGAAACCACGCTCGGTTATGTAATGATGGGCAGAGCTCAGTGCGATGACCCCGATTTAGACACGCAAACCAATAATAATAATAATAAATCATTTTTCTGTTCTGCTCAAAAGCAAAGTTTAGAAAACTTAACGCAACGCTTCTGGGAGCTCGAAAGGGTACCAGACACGATTCACACAAGTCCTGATGATAAAGTCTGCGAACGTATCTTTCAGGCAACGCACTCCCGCGACGAGACAGGTAGATATACTGTAACGCTTCCCTTTAAATATGATCCCCTTTTACTCGGAAACTCGTATAATATCGCTAAAAAACGCTTAATAAATTTAGAAAGAAAATTAGATAACGCACGCGAATTACGCTATGATTATAACGCAACTATACAAGATTATATTGATCAGGGTTACTTAACAAAAGTCAACTCTGATACTCAAATTCGCAACTCTTATTATATACCGCACCGGGCCGTTTACCGACCAGATAAAAGTACGTCGAAGATTCGCGTTGTTTTAGATGCCAGCGCTAAAACGACTTCGGGAAAATCGCTTAATGATTTGTTGTATACGGGTCCCAACCTTCAACAAAACATTTTTAATTTATTAATTAATTTACGCATGTTCTCTATAGCCATGTCAGCGGACATAGAAAAAATGTATTTTCAAGTACATCTTACGCCGGGTCACCGACCTTTTCAACGCATTCTCTTTAGGTTTAATTCTAGTTCAGATATTGAAGAATACGAATTTAATAGAGTGACATTCGGATTGTCTAGTTCTCCATACCTCGCAATGCGCGTCGTGCGCCAACTAGCAGACGACGAGCGCGCAAAGTGGCCGCTTGCCGCTTACGAGGCCGCGAATCACATGTACATGGATGACTACGTTTCATCTGTAGACTCTGTAGAAGCCGCTGAGAAAATATACAAAGAAATGATAGATTTGTTTTCGGCGGGAGGTTTTAAATTGGTGAAATGGATCTCGAATAGCTCGGATTTATTAAATAAAATTCCTAACTCAATTAAAAGCCCGCATATTGTCGATTTCGATATTACTCAAGCAACTACGAAAGTTGTAGGCATGCTTTGGCAGCCTGACGCGGATATATTTTCATTTCAAGTTACCGCAGATACCGGGGTACAGTCGTGTACAAAACGAATTCTTCTAGCCGCAACCGCTCGTCAGTACGATCCGATCGGTTTAATTTGCCCGGTTGTTACTTTCATGAAGCTCTTAGTTCAGCTATGCTGGAAATTATCGCTTGATTGGGACCAAGAAGTACCCGACTCTATACGCAAAAAATATATACATTTTCATAAGGAGCTGAAATATCTGTCAAAACTAGTTTTTCCCAGACATATCGGTATTGTCTCTAACGCTCACATTTCGCTGATAGGTTTCGCTGATGCCAGTGAGCAATGTTATGGTGCCGTGGTTTATATTCGTGTTAGTCCCGATGACAACTCGAAGGGCATTGTTTCGCTACTCGCTTCTAAGTCTAGATTGGCACCGCTAAAAAAGATTTCACTCGCTCGCCTCGAACTTTGTGCCGCGCTACTTTTAGCTAATTTAATTGATTCGGTAACTAATATATTAACGAAACGCTGTAAAATAAACTCAATATTCGCATTCTCTGATTCCACAGTCACGCTGACTTGGATTCACTCGCCCTCGTTTAAATTTCACACATTTGTCGCAAATCGAATTACAGAGATTAACGCTAAACTCGACGCTAAACACTGGTATCATATTAGTGGCTCCGATAATCCCGCAGATATTATATCGCGCCCTGTCACGCCTTACAACTTGGCATGTAATAGGCTTTGGTTTTGCGCTTCAGAATGGGTTGCACAGCCTATTAACGCATGGCCTATCGCTCCCTTTCAGCCTTGTTCAACACAAGATGAAAGTTTTGAAAGTAAGACAATAACGCTTACTTCGTTACTAAGTTCAAGTCACAGTGACGAACATCCGCTACAACGCTTAATTAACCGCATCTCAACCTTTAAAAAATTGCTACGCGCCGCCGTTTATGTACTACGCTTTTCAAAGCTTTTACGCACCAAAGGTTTGGTTACTCCCGCTGACTATGATTACGCTGAACGCTACCTTGTACGTTATGTCCAAAATAAACACTTCGCTAATGACATAACGGCATTAAAAAATAATAAACGCTTAAATAAAACTCTTTTAAAACTCAACTCTTTTATCGACGATGATAATATTCTACGCGTCGGTGGACGACTTACGCATGCTCAATTAAATTTTAGTCAAAAGCACCCCATGCTGCTCCCCGCTAAAGACCGCTTTACCGAAATGCTAGTTGACTACTATCATTGCTCTAACCTACATACAGGTCCCACGCTTTTGATCGCACTGCTTCGTCAGAGGTTTTGGATTCTTGGCGCTAGAAACCTAGTGCGTCAAAGAGTTCACGCTTGCAACATTTGCTTCCGACTCAATCCTAAATCGCTAACTCCTTTCATGGGAGACTTACCGGAGTTTCGGGTAACTGAAGCTAAAGCTTTCGCTTTTACCGCTGTGGATTACGCCGGTCCGTACTTTGTTACACACATACGACGCCGCGGAATCAAAAGCCAAAAGGCATATATTTGTATCTTCGTATGTCTAACTACGAAAGCGCTTCACATTGAGTTGGTCTCGGACCTTAGTTCCGATTTATTCCTTGCCGCGTTTAGACGGTTTATTAGTAGAAGAGGCCCCGTCTCTATGTTATATAGTGATGGAGGAACCAACTTCATTGGAGCTCAACGCAAGCTACAGGAAATATACGCACTATTAGACTCTGACGCGCATAAAAATTACATAGGTAATCAATTAGCTGAACAACGCATTGAATTTAAGCATAGTCCACCGTACGGACCGCATTTTAATGGTCTCGCTGAAATTAATGTTCGCTGTGTTAAAACTCACCTATATAAAATTATAGGAACTCAAGTACTCACGTACGAGGAACTCAACACAGTCCTCGTTCAGATTGAAGGAATGCTAAATAGCCGCCCGCTATGTGTTCTTAGTTCAGACCCTTCAAGTATTAGCGCTTTAACTCCTAATCACTTTCTAAACGTGACTCCGCTTAAATTCCTACCTGCAGAAAATCTTTCTGAGGTACTGGATAACCGCTTAACTCGTTTTCAACTCATAACAAAACTCTCTCAAAGCTTTTGGCGTCGCTGGAGCCAAGAGTATTTAACTTCTCTTCAGCAGAGGGAGAAGTGGCTCACACCCTCGCATCCTATAGAATTAGGTACGGTGGTGGTAATTAAGGATAATAACGCGCACCCTCTCTGTTGGCCGTTGGGCACAGTAGAGGAAATTTATCCGGGAAAGGATAAAGTAATTCGCACAGTTAAAGTTCGCACTGCTGCTGGTAGTTTTATTCGCCCAGTAGTTAGAGTTTGTCCTCTTCCGAGACAATAAACGCAACGCAATGTTTTTAACTCTTACTCTTAGATATAAGTTTTATCATTACGCTTTAATTTAGAGGAAAGACCTCTAGGCCGGGGGGGTTGTTTACGCCGATTATTACTCACATATACAAGTATATTATTTTGTATTTAAATATTATATTATCACGCTTACTCGTTCCTGAACGCATAAAACACAAACCCTTCCCCTCCCGCTCCGCTTCGCATATACGGGAGCCATTTTGAAATGGCCCCAGCCAGTCACTGTCCAGACGCTGTCCTGTCGCCCCGAGTCACTCTCCAGTGTCACTCTCTCTCTCCACTCACTCCTCTCCACTCAATCTCCGCGCGCGGTCGTATGTAGACCGCCTCGCAGCCACCAGGCATAGTCGCACGCGCTCAAGACAACCGTCTCTCGCTAATTCGCAACTACTAAAAGCGCGGGCCCCGCTTATCAAAACAATAGAAGTGCGCGTGTGATATTCGCTAAGAACTCTTAACGCAAACAACGCAAAACGTGAATTGTATGCAGAAGAAAACTCAAGAACCAGCACCGAAGGAGCAAGAAGATCGTACGGCCACCTACCACGTAAGTCAACTCCAATTCCTAACCACCTTACCACCGGACCACAACTTCTGGTCCCTCCTAATTCCCAGTGAATCTCGCATATTTTGCATACAAATGCATTTAAACAAAAACAACTGTATCCTAAAACAGGCTAGTAATTTAATCCATATGAAAATATATGAATTTAATTAAAACATCAAGTGACACTGCAAGTAAAATAACCTGTGTTGTTGGGTGTCGCCTCGCTAAATAGGCATGACGTTTATGTGTAGTTATGGCGGCGCTCCTCTGTTCAATAACCTTGCGCAGTTAACTGACTTTAAGACCAGGTGTATTCTGTATAAGGGATTAGCGTCGGAACATACAAAATTCTCAGCTTTATAAAAGAAGAATGGCAGATCTTGTACTGCTGACAATATGTAATGGATGGTTACCATGAGATACGCCAAGCGGTTTAAAAGTCCCATACCAACCAGATATTGCCCTTATATTCCCGTACGTATATATTTTTTATTAGTTCGAAGTTTAAACTAGATTTTGGGGATTTATTGAACTAGTTCATGATTTATACTCTCAATTTTTGGCACTTTGAACCTTTGAGAATTCTCAAACCTGAAACCTGGTCAGGTTAAATTTAGGTTAATTAAATATATTCTAATATTATAAATAGGTAAAGTTTCTAGAGGGTAATCTCAAATCTACTGAACCCATTTTCAATATTTTTTGCTAATAAAAAGCCATGTTATTTCTAAGTATCATAGGGTATTAAAATTGAAACAATTTTTCGTAGTAGTTCGATTTTCTGGAAAAAACTTAACTCGTAACGAACTCGCACCAATAAGCCATTAGTGGAATAAAAGTGCAAGTGAGTTGAGTTTCAAGAACGTAATATATTGATTGACTCTTAAATATCATAAGATGATATACAACGAGATGAATAGGGGTAAAGATACTCCATTCTCTGGAAAAGATACAGATGACTGGCCAGATTCAAAATAGATTATTCTAAATAATCAGTATTGCAACCGACAATTTTCTACACCATACATCTCTTGATAAAATATTCTGACAAATCTATTTCTTAATATAGTTATCATATTAATGGAATTAGTACGAATACAGTTATCATATTCTAATATTTTGTAACACAATCGGTACAAACATGTAGTTAGTTATGAAATATACCGACACATGGTGTTATTTAAGTGTGCCCTTTTTATAACCAAACCTCCAATATTATGGAATAAAAATCACACATCTTATGTACGTGACTATCTGAAAGCCCACTTAGTTGTGTTCGAGAAAGATGTACAAAATATAAATATGTACAGACGACCTACACAGTCTGGAGACCTCGACAAATCTTAAAAGATCTAACGAAAGTAGGATTTGTTAAGAGCGCTGCTTCAAATCTTTCTTGAACACTTTGTGAATGTTCTTTTGGGCATTATATCAAGAATACATGTCTTATTTACATACGCTTCTTGAGTTTATATGCGCTACTTTAGTTTTATACTTGGGCTTAGTTGAGAGAGCTCACAAATACTTTGATGTCGTCATATTTGTTGTATTTGAATACTGAATTTAGAAAATAATTTCTCAACAATATAACCTTTTGATCTTGTCTGATCTGTAAAACATTTGGCTGTTTTCACTAACGTCTCTTAAATTAGGACCACTTAGGTTACCCTTAGTGATTTTTATTTCACTAGCCTTTACCTAAACGCTCAAATTTCTTTTAAACTTGATCATGGTAATATGAAAAATAAAATATAGTTTTAAAAAACTAAACAAACACGCTTTTAAAAGTAAAAGTAAAACACGTGGGGCGACGTTATTGAAATATTTTTAGAAAGCACATTATTACATTAAAATTATTTTCTACTCTTAGCGTGTTTGTTTAGTTTTTTAAAACTATTTTTTAGAAAAAAGACTAAAACAGACCAATATGTATAATTTTATTTTTATTTTTAGTTTTTTTTTTTCAAATTAGTGTATTGTCATCGGTCCTCGATAAATCTACAAAGTTTGAATGAAATCTGGCTGTTTAAAGTGGGTCAAAATCGCACCCAAAGGAGTCGGTTACAAACAAACAAACATACAGGTGAAGCTAATATAAAGCATGTGAAAAATCTTTCGAGCCTGAAACTAATAGGAATTCTCATAAATATGCAAGTAGAAAAAGAATAGGTTACTTTTTTACAACTAAACGAAACTTTGTTAATTTAAAGCACATTCTAACATGCCTTATATTACTACCTTATTTATATCAAAGTTATCTAGTTATAAATAATCCATGCAATTTAAAATTAAATCTTACTAAAATATTGGAACATCTTTCCAATGCTTAACAGAAAAATGCGTATCAGACACTACATATTTAACTATTTTATACATAACGGAACGGAATGAAACACACCGGAATAAATTAGCATCCAACGGCATTAGAAAACCCATAACGGAGTAACATCTTGTCTATAAAGTCAATGCACCATGTTTAATATTCAAAAGATGCGCATACAAATTAAGTGTTATTATCTAACTTTGCCTATAAAGGCTTTCATAGTACTTCACCGGGGCCACTCAATTCGCAAACTGATTTAATAGACCAGAACAAAATTGTGTACGTTTTGTTAAGGAGTTAGGTTCGATCATTGTTTGACTATGAATTTGGGTTATTAGACGTTCAGGAATGGATTCTTTTTATTTTTTGTAGCCTACCAAAGTGACTCTAGCCTACTTAATATCAAGTATTAGTAAAATTAAAGAGTGGGGGCCACATCACTTGAGGTGAATAGAGACAATGGAGTACGATTGCCCACATTATGGCGGCTAAAGAGATGTTCACTCTCACGTTTAAAGAACCCGGGATCTCAGTGCGAAGAAAATACGTGAGCTGGTAGTGAGTACCAGTTTACGACCGCTCGGCACCGGTAAGAAGATTCAAACCGTTTAGGCCTAAAGGCTGAGGAATAATAACACTATACCATCACGCCACTTTAATAGAAGTAGAGCTTTAATTAAAATGTTAAAATAAACTATAAAGTAAGAAATGCAGACCTACTGATAGCCACCGTTTTTTAGGCTCACCAGTGGGCGCTACTATAGAATAAGATGCTCAGGCAAAGCTGACAGCTATCAAAGTTTGTTATGCGTTTTTTTATGTTTATAAGCATGCAACACAGTTACCTGACTCCGCTAACAAAAGGAAACTTTAGGTTTGGACTATAATAATTCGGTTTAATAGGCCTATACATAGGTCAAGCTGGGAGATTACTAAGACTTTGTGTATCGAAGAATTTCATGAAGTTCGTTTGAGCAGTTAAGTCATCAAGGAATACCTAACAAACTAATAAAAATATACAAACACAAACTTTTAAATTGTTGACATTAACTTCATTTCGTAACACAAATTTCTAAGAATATAATAATAAGGAATATCGCAGCCAATTTAGAAGTAACACGCTTGTTAGATGTACATTGTGGGAGTCGTGAGATGCCACAAAGCTTTTTAATGAGGAACACAAACTTCTTTGATGTCCTGACACCGTGTTGAGTAATGTGCTTGAATTACTCGAAATTATTTGAACCGTAGAAATTCAGATAACATTTCATACACAATAATATTATTAATACGAAAGATACTCTGACTGTCTGTCTGTTTTTAGGGTTTCGTAGCCAAATGGCAAAAAACGGAATCCTTATAGATTCGTCATGTCTGTCTGTCTGTCTCTCCGTCCGTATGTCACAGCCACTTTTTTCCGAAACTATAAGAGCTATACTGTTGAAACTTGGTCAGTAGATGTACATGTACATGTTATTTACACAAAAATAGAAAAAATACTTTTTTATTTTTAAATACGTCATAAACCGTAAATCGCAATTTCCCTTTCATTCAATCAATACACTATTATTAAAACGTCGATCAAAGTTATAACGAAGTACATTTTATATGACGTTACTTGGTGCTACGGAACCCTTCATGGGCGAGTCCGACTCGCACTTGGCCGCTTTTTACGCAAAAGCGTAAGCGTAACAGCATATTTACTCATACAAGTAAATGATACGGGCGCCGCCAGTCGGGGCTGGTCATCTCACAATTTCTATTTATTGTTTAAATATTTTTTGGACACTACCTGTGTAAATATCAGCATCGTTACATTGTCCTCACATTTAATAAAATACCCTTAATTAATGTTACCGAAAATTATAAAAACAATGTTGGAAAAGAGTGTCCATGGAGTTTCTTGTCTGTTCTTTTCCATAGGATCTACGAATTGGAACAGACAGTTAGCTTCACGACTGACTACTGACTGACTACGTGACGTTTCAAAAGTGCTGTTGTATGGTTTATTTGAAATAAAAATGGTTTGATTTGATTTGAATAAAATTGAAGTACCTGTATGTAATATAAAATTTTCAATTTCATTAAATGCATAAGAAAATATTGACGTTAGTTACACCAAAAAGCATATTTTTTTCATTGCCATTGTCTGTCTGTCTGTTTGTTCCGGGTAATGTTTGGAACGTCTGGCCCGATTTAGACGGGACTTTCTCTGGCAGAAAGCTAAAGAGTTACTTAGGTATTTTACCAAGTATTAACTTACGTTGGCCGGTTGTCCTAGTGGCTTAAGCGGTCGCCACGCCGCCGCGCCGCTTCCTACTGCGCCAAGTGTCGTGGGTTCATATCCCACGTAGGATAACACTTTGTGTGATTCACAATTTGTTGTTCTGAGTCTTGGTGTTCTTTGTGTCCGTTTCATGTATGTTTGTAAAGTCCCCCGCGACACATGAATTTATATTCCTAATGCGGGAGTTGTCTTAAAAAAAAGTGTTTTTAGACTAGCTTCGTTTCACGGTGTTACTCACGATTTACAATAATAACCATGAGTAACACTGCAGTACTCAGCTAGTAATAAATACAACAGAATTGAGAAACTCCACAGTTTTACGTTATATTTTTATTGGTAGCTTAATGAAAAACTAATTCATCAATGTGTACAATCTGTCTTGATTCCAACAGCTTTAATCCCAAATCTCCCAACCTAATTTCACACATATACAGTAGCATTTTCTATTCCCCTTAATCATCCGGTCCTTTGTGTAAATTCCAACAAAGATGTCCCCAATTGAAACCTATTTGTTTGTCCAGTTGAAGGTAATGTCGCTGAAATAGTTTAGCCCTGTTTCTTATACTTTGATCCGCTTTTCAATTTCAATGGGAAAATTTAAACGGTACTATTAAAGGAATAATGTAAACAGTTGTTTTGATAAGTTAATTACCATTCGTGTAGAAGCAAATGACCTGTTCTCATGATTAAAGGTAGCTGGGTCTAGATTGAATTTCAGTCAATTCGAACGAAGAGTAGCTTACTATGTTTTTTACATTATGAATTTACATTTAACGCTATTTAAATCTTACGCACTACAACATCTAGTCCCAAATAAGCAGAGCTTGTATAATGGGTACTAAACAACTGATATAAAAACATAAACACACCTTTTTGTTGTAAATACATACATATTATATATAGAAAGCACCCAGACTCCGAAACAAATATTTGTGGATCACACAAATATTTGGTCTGACCCGGGAATCGAACCCGAGACCTCTTGATCAGTAGCCGTATACGCTGACCGCTGAACAAACAAGGCAGTCAAATGTCAGCTGATAGTATTGCCACGCTAATTCTGCTCGACTTTGAGAATTATCGATCAATTGTTTATCTAGTTCTTACTAATGTTGTAATATAAATACGACAGTAACTCCGTCTGTCTTTCTGTCGCATTTTCACGCATAAACTACAACACTGATTTAAATAAAATATGGTGAAAAAATTTCGGGTCGGGCCAAAAAGTGTTTTTGGGTTTTTCTTTTCCTTTTTCCTAATAGCACCCCGGAGTTTGGAAGTTTGGCGGTGATTTACGCCCGTGCCTCGGAGAGCGCGCAAAGCCGTCGGTCCCGGTTGTCATGAACATCTATGGCAATCGTTATTGGGAAGTCAGTGCATTCAAATTTACTGACAACTAGTTCAACTTTCGAATTTCAGTTCTCCCTTAGGGTTGCGGAGGTCCGATGCCAGTCGCTCCGTGGAAAAACTGATATTCAGGTAAAACCGGTTGATCTAGTAACCGACCCCAAATAATATTGGGAATAAGGCTGGGAAGAACATGGTACAGATAGTTTAAACCCTGAGAAAGGACATAGGCTATTTTTTAACGCGATTACCGACAACAAGCGGGAGTAGCTCAGGCTAAATCTATTTCTTTGTGAATGGAAAGATCGGCTGATCAAATATGTGATTGCTTGTTAAGTGTTTCATCAATCAATCGTCAATTTATGTTTGATTAATAATAAATGATGTCAATAAATCATATGTATGATCGCTCGCAAAAAAATTATCTGGCCTTTGTGTAGAAATTAAAAAAAAACTGCAATTTAGTTACCTCAACTAAAACTTTTGTAAAACTTTAGCAAAATAAAAAATTGGTACGTGTTTTGCCCGCACTAAATAAACATGAAAAATATTTATAAACAGCTTAGAGTTCAGTATAATAAATAGCAAATGATCCAACAATGTCGAAAGCTTTGAGATTTAAAGGCTTTTAGCTGTGACGACAAATATATTTTCATAAGTTTAAAAAGGTCTGAAGTCTTCTTCACACTATTTTTATGACACACATACAAGTCTTCTTGTGACAAGCCCTGCAAGTGATTCCACACTTGAGAAGACGTAAAATTTCAATACTTTTATAGTGTGGTGATTTGGTATTTATTTTTTATTTTTTTATTTATTTATTCAACATCTAATACATATTTTACACTCATAAAGTCTGACAAACTATAAAATAATTTCTTGAATACTTCGTATCTTAAAATTAATAGTGTTATAGCAAGATTGAGAGGAGAGTTGTACAATCGTCATTAGTAACGTGCCTAGGTGGGTGACGGTATCGATGATTCGAAGACCATGATTCGAGTTCACGTTAAGCAGTCTCGGTTGTTATCACAAGATAACAGTCGTGAAACTCAGTTGTAGGCCTTCGGGTAGCTTAAAAATCCCCAATCTGCACTCAGCTGGCAGCCCACTTTTAGGGTTCCGTAGTTTATGACTCTTAAGCTTATAGATTCGTCATGTCCGTCCGTCCGTCCATCCTCGACCTACAACCCAAACGGTTGATGCTAGAAAGATGAAAATTTGCGTGAATATGTATTGTAAATACGTCGACATAGTGCTAGAATAAAACTATGAAAAATATTTTTATTTATTTATTCGCAATGACAATATTACTAAAATCAATTTTATTTTATTTACATTATTTAATTACCTCGAATTCCTAAAAAAGCCCTAAAGACTAAAAATTTTGCGATCACAACATATATGCGTTTCATCGGAATCACAAAACTTAAACTTAATCCAAGATCCAATAAAGTCGGAAAAAATTGACTGTGACTCAACGAAACACACACACACACACGTATAATAAAGGTTACAGTTATTTAGATGTAAGCAGCGACAAAGAATCTATAAAATCTTCAAAAAAGATAAAATAAAAAATAGTTTTAAAAAACTAAAAAAATACACTTTGAAACTAAAAAGTAGAAAATAATTTTAATGTAAAAAGCGAGGGGTGACGTTATTGATGTATTTTTAGAAAGCACCCCACGCTTTGTTACATTATTTTCTACTTTTTAGCTATACGTGTTTGTTTAGTTTATTAAAACTATTTTTTTAGAAAGAAGACTAAAAAGACTAATTTGTTTAAACATTTTTTTTAGTTTTTTATTATTTACTTTTTTTTTCAAATTGGTGTATTGTCATCGGTCCTCGATAAATCTACAAAGTTTAAACGAAATCTGGCCATTAAAAGTGGGTTAAAATCGCACCCAAAGGAGTCGGTTACAAACATAAACAAACATACAGGTGAAGCTAATAAAAAGCGTGCAAAACTTGCAATAAAGAAATTCATCAAATGGTTTCTTACTCAGATATTTAAACTTGAAGTTGACTGATATACACAGTACACATAAGGTACACTACACTATACATATAAGTGTTTGTGTGTGAAAATATGCCAAACATTTTCCGCGATCTCATGTGTGACAAATTACGTGTGCTATGAATATGTTATCCAGCATATTCTGTCTAATCCCAGTTTTACCTATTTTGTCATTATACCATAGTAGGTATACATTAATGCATCCTATTATTTTGTTCTTAAGTTCTATTTTGTCTTAAAAGAAGTGAGAATCTTATATAGATTAGGGTATATCAAACGGGTTTTTGTGGTTGCAACTTCAAAACAAGTTATAATATATCCTCCTTCGAACGTTATATAGCACATAAATCATTCTTAAAGATTCAATTTTAAAATAAATTGTCACTAAAATTTATCATTGCCAACGTTATCAGTGTCTAAGCCTTACAGCTTGTAGTAGTTGTAGTACAAATGTTATTAAGTTATTATTTTTCTAGTTATTGTTATAATTTGATCACTACGTTCTTTTGTTAGAGATGTTTTTTCAGAGAATCGAAAATTTAACGTAAAAATTTTAATTTTTAAATTGATGATTTGACTTTTGTATGTTAAATTAACATATCCTTACTAAAATGCGAAAGTCTGTCTGTCTGTCGTGCTTTCACGTCAAATCTACTAAGCCAATTTAAATGAAATTTAGACACAGGTAGTCCAAAGCATTAGATAATTTTAACAAAAAGAAACCGACTTCAAAGAAAAACTATTCCGAGTACCCAAATCGCGACAATGATGTGCCTCTGATATTTGAGGAGTTTCCTCGATTTCCTTGGGATCCCATCATCAGATCCCGATATAGTGACGATTGAGCTAAGCCAATTCCAATGCAAAACGATTTTTTGAAATCAGTTAATAAACGACCAAATTATCGCTGAACATACATAAAAAAAAAGATTCCGACGAATTGAGAACCTCCACCTTTTTTTTTAAGTCTGTTAAAAAGACATAGGATACATACATTACTGCGATAATCGCAACACACGGGAAACTAGTACTTTGTTAATACTATAGTTCAGCCACGCTGATTTCAGTACGAATGGGTCAGTTCGACCGGGACGATACTAACCTCACAAAGAAAACCAACCTCTAATGACAGGCGGGCCGTCGTCTTTTGTGGGTGAGTGTGATACCGGGAGCCCAATCATTTTGCATCATTCTCCCGGCCGGAGAATGATAAAAATCTCACTGAGCCGCTATGATGGATGGTGGCCCCTACTCCTGGATTCTACTCATACATTCTATCTGGCAGAATAGAGTCACTTTGGTAGGCATAAATATAAAAAAAGAACCAGTATCATAAGCTGTAATTAGTCTATACACGATATAAACAAAATAGATTTCTTTTATGGAATGAAAAATAAGACCAATACATATTTGCCATACATGGAATTGCTACATATAAATCGGCGAGAAAAGCATCAAATAAAGATCCCTCATAAAGGAAAGAATGAGTAAAAAAGATAAAAAGGGCGTGATATGAAAAGCGTTCGGGTCTTCAGAATTTTGCTTTGGTGCACGGCAAAAGAAAAAAACAGGACATAGAGTAAAAATAAGGTAACGTTTCAAAAGAGGGTTTCACGTGCGATATTTTTAACCGAGAATAAATTAGAATTTTCATATTTACTGTTTTTAATGATGTTCTAGGATTTATTCCATTTCAAATTAAGTATAGCTAAGGGTGAAATGTAGTCGCTTTGAAATGTAGTCAATTCTCATTAGCCGCTTTTTTAGTTTTTATATCTTTCTGTGTACCCCACGTGATTATGTATTTAATAGTGTATAGATCAAAATTTAGTTGCAATTTATTTTCTCATTACTTTCGTTCAAATGTACCTTATAATTTCTCAGAATCGTGCAATTGGTTGAAGAGAGAGAATGCCCATTATAATAACCAATCCATGAATTTGTGCAGGGAAAAGACATAAATATATTACATAAATATATATAAATGTTTAAATAAAAATACCCAAATATGCGCATAAATAGATAAATTAACATTTGTAAATATTTGCACTGGTTTTAAATCAAACACGCTATACTTAACGTGGCAGTCGAATGTTGCATTACTAGATCATTAGATTTATCACTGGCTTCAATATATATTTTTTTTTTAAATGTGCTCACTGCATTTACAGTTTGCCCAACACGTACAGCAAGCGTAATGGCTTACATTTAGTGTACATATAGTGTTACAAATTTGATAGTAAAAATCAATTAGCTTTACATTTTTTTATTTTATTTAACGCCTGCCAAGGTGACTTTACTATGCCTGATGGAAAGCATGAGTAAAATCCAAATTTGGGGGTCGCCATACTCACTGCAAATGCAAGCAGTATGGCGACCCACATTATGGCGGCCTAGAGAGATGCTTTTTCACGCCCCGTTTAAAGGACCCGGGATCATAGTAGGAAGGAAAAACATGAGCTGGCAGTGAGTTCCAGTTTTTAACTGCTCGGCACAAGAAGGAAGACTCGAACTGCTTAGTTCTGGTGCGTATGTCTTCCACTCTGAGGGGGAGACTTCCCGGGCCAGCACGTGTTTTTCTGTAGAGGAAGAGAGACGGTGGGATGAGTTGGAAGAGCTCTTCAGAACACTCCCCATGGTAAAGGCGATAGAGTATATATAGTTACAGTTTGGACTTGAAAAACATCTCTTACTACATAGATTCGCTAGAATTAAAAGGATGTCGCTGCCTGCATTGTTTTAAGAATTATTTTTTTTGCATATTGGCTGAGCCCCGTGGTGTTCCTTGCGCTCATTATTCTAAATCGCTAGTTACGCCAAGGAGTTTGCTTTGATTAGTCTAACTAAAACTAGCTTAATTATGTTACTCCTTAGATCATCAGCTTTCTGCGTGTGAAAGTCCTGTCAAAATCAGTCCAGATGTGTCAGAGATCCTCGGAACAAACAGACAGACAGAAATGTAAAAAATTGTGTTTTGACGTATTTACCATATATGAGGGGTATAGATTCAAAACCGCTTCTATCCACTTTTTATTTTTTTCCAGAATAATACTAAAACCATTTATTGTACTACTACTTGTTATTAAAAACATATTTGAATAGAATAAAGTGGTGATAGAGGCAATTTTGTACGTATTTTAATAAGTGAAACCAAGGAGAAGTAGAATATCATTGCCAGCAGTTGAAAAAACAATAAAAGCTTGAAATGGGATAGAGGCGCTTTTGAATCTATAGCCCTCATATATACTTTTTAGGGTTCCGTTGCCAAATGGCAAAAAACGGAACACTTATAGATTCGTCATGTCTGTCTGTCTGTCTGTTTGTCCGTCCGTATGTCACAGGCACTTTTTTCCGAAACTATAAGAGCTATACTGTTGAAAATTGGTCAGTAGATGTATTCTGTGAACCGCAATAATATTTTTACACAAAAATAGAAAAAAAAGCAATAAATTTTGGGGGTCCCCATACTTAGAACTGAAACTCAAAAATTTTTTTTCATCACAACGTGTGTTTTATCTATGGATAGGTCTTCAAAAATGATATTGAGGTTTCTAATATCATTTTTTTCTAAACTGAATAGTTTGCGCGAGAGACACTTCCAAAGTGGTGAAATGTGTGTCCCCCTCCCCCTGTAACTTCTAAAATATGAGAATGATAAAACTAAAAAAATATATGATGTACATTACCATGCAAATTTCCAACGAAAATTGGTTTGAACGAGATCTAGTAAGTAGTTTTTTTTAATACGTCATAAATCATAAACCGCAATTTACATTTCTTTCAATCATAACACTATTATTAAAACATCGATGAAAGTTACAACGAACTACAAAAACTTTTATATGATGTTACTTGCTGCTACGGAACCCTTCATGAGCGAGTCCGACTCGCACTTGGCCGCTTTTTAATGCATAGGCATATCAAAAAAAAACTGAAAGTTTGATATTAAATACAAACACTTATATTTTACTTATTTGTATACATAGTTAAGTACCTAGATATTAGGTAAAAAGAGTGTCACCTTTAGACTAACTAGTCTTTGCCCAGACATCGTTTTGAGAACAGACAAAAAATATCTCCGTACAAAAGCGAGTTTCCAATTTGCGACGAGTTTGCGTGAGCGATCTTTTTTACGGTTTTTAATGTCTTTATTAGTCTTTTTTTGCTAAGTGATCATCAAACCATTACTCATAGTATAAAGAATAATGAGAGACGTATAATGATGGATTTAGAACATGGAGTATGACTGCTCCTATTTATTCTACGAGTATTGTGAGAACCGGCCAAGGGATAAACTACTAGGAAAACTTGAAACCAACCCTGTACCAATCTGTCTGGTGAACGTAGTATAGCGAGCAGGAACCTGGACCTTCTAAGGAAAGTTTATGTTCAACAGTAGACTCAACAATACAGTTTAACATTGACGTAATTTGTGACTCGTTTTATGTTCTGCGTCATCGAATCCCGTCAAATAAGATACTAGCTGAGTCCCAAGTGTGTGCGGTTATTCATTTATTTAACAACTTTTTGTAACGAGAATTCAATGGCGGACTTAATGCCAAAGGCTAAGGTTATTGATGTACATCACGAGTAACGGCGCCTACACGTAAAGTTGAGTTATTGTTTTTTTCTCGCATCTACCCCAGCGTGTGGATAAGTGTTTTAAAGCCTTTTAAAAACGGACGGACGGACATGACGAAACTATATAGTTCTGAAAAATGGACGAGAACCCTAAAAAATGATGAAATGCGACTCTGGACATAATTCCAAAATCATGAATTGTAAGTATTTTTCGCTCATTCGACTAGGCTAGTTATTTTTAGAAAGCTTTTAGATATCGTCGAAAGCATCAACATCTATAGCGAGATCTCTTGAAAAATAAATTTCTTATATCAGAAGTAAATAGAAGAGAAACCTTGATATAATGATCCTTTGGAAAAAGTTGTTGTTATTTTTGAATACGATACCGAAATGTTATTGAAATGTTGAGTTGTCAAAAGTGGAAAACGAGTGAAAACTTAGAAATTGTTTGGAAATAAACTAAATTACCCTTTCTTAACCGTGTGGTGACGGATTAAGAATACAAAGTGTCACCACTCCTATTCATTCCATGGGTGTCGTAAGAGGCGACTAAGGGATAAACTACGCAAGACAACATTAATGCAAAGAGAAGGAAAACTTGAAACCAACCCTATACCAACCCGTCTGGCCAGCGTGGTATAGTAGGCCAAAACCTCCTTTCTAAGGAGGTTTTGTCCAGCAGTGGACTGTTGAAGGTTGTTGATGATGATGATAACCCTTTCCTGAGAGAAGACCTGAGCCCAGCAGTGGAACATTAAGAGTTGTTGATTTGAAACTACCCACAGACTATGAAAAAAACTATTATATTTTGTACCGATCATATTCTACTAGCTGATATGCGGAGTAATTTAGCTAGAATAATCTAGCTTCACCCCGTAGCGTGGTCGTTTAATATGGCTACCTACATGTTTAAAATTCAAAGAATTTTAATTTAATACGCCATTAGTTACACAGTTTTCATCTATCATATTTTAACTGATTAGATCGAAAATGATTAAAATTAAAATGAATTTCACTCTCCATTTAGTAAGAAATTCAGCATGTTTACTATTATAAATAATAAATATTTCGGACATCTTACACATTGTATTACTTGTATTATGAGTACTAGACAACTGATTTAATATAAATATAAACGTACTTTTATAAATAAATAATTACATTCTATTATTACATAATATTACATAACATTTTATACGTAAATAAATACATATTATACATAGTAAATACCCATACTCCGAAACAAATATTTGCGAATCACACAAATATTTGGACCGACCCAGGAATCAAACCCGAGACCTCTTGATCAGCAGCCACATACACTAACCACTAGACCAACAAGGCAGTCAGAGTATACATATATTATATAGATAGATAAGAACTTAAACTTTACTAATAATTATAATTGTATTAGCCTTTAAGTTTTGTCGCTCTCATTAATGTAATTTTGCCGTACCCGACAATACGTCATAGTGCAATAATTCAATTTGTTTAAAGACCTGATGTGCTTATAGAACGCAATAAGATTTTGAGTATAGTATTTTCAGTGAAGTAAATAAAAATGGATCCTAATTAATGATCTGAGGATAATAGCCTTTGTTACGTATTGTACAGAGTAGAAATTCTAAAGTATCCTAAACCTAACCACAGAACGACATAAACTTAACAAAACAAGGATAGTTAGCGACACCCCATTATTTTCACTGAATGGTAAAGATTCTATCCTGAATTCCACTCTGCGTCTGTTTAAGTAAACAACTTTGGGATTCCACCAACCCACATATGACACGCAAAATGAGCGATTCAAAGCTTTTCCTTCGTCTTTACGTCTCTTAAAATTCAATTTTCCGACATAGATTACATATTCTACAAATTCTCTTGTACCAAGAATGTGTCGAGAATTTTTTACGCACACATTTCTAAACAAAACAAATGAAGACATAAGTTGAAGTACAACTTTATTACTTGTTCAGTCTTCTTATATTTTTTATGATAGACAGAAAAAGTTTTATTATTTACATTTTTTGTTTTAATTGACTTCAAAAAAAATGTTTTCATGAAAAAGACATTTCGGTTTTTTACACATATAAAGTTATTGGTACTTCTAATTCCACCGTATTTTTATGCGGGTCAGACCAAATAAAAGATGTTCATATCCGATCAACATTAAAAGTTAGCTGGGCGAACTTTTGTATCAGACAAATAGGGAATCTTCTCTATTTTTCAAGAAAGTTAATTTCTTCTAATTACTAAGATTACAAAACTCTTTTAGTTTAGATAGTAGATTTATTTGAAAACATGAAACATACTTAACACAATTACAACCTCACAATATAATTAAGCACGTGGATCTATAATTGGCTTAATGACACAATTCTCTCTGCTGAGCTGAGCTATGTATAAATACTATTATTATTACTTTAAATAGGATCATACCTTGCGGTTTATTTTGACCCAGACATCGAACTCGAGATTTGAAGCACAGCAATCGCTTAAGCTACCACTGGGCCACTGAGGCAGTATCTTAATTCTTTAACATGTTTCTAAATTCCTTTTAGAAGTAAATATATATAGTTTAGTTCACCGGTTTTTGATAAAATTTTAGATATAATCTAGATCAGATTATATATCTACCATATAACTATATTTAACAGATAAATGTTGCTCATATAAAAATAAAATCA
The DNA here is from genome assembly GCA_932526445.1 of Phragmatobia fuliginosa. Classification (NCBI taxonomy): domain Eukaryota; kingdom Metazoa; phylum Arthropoda; class Insecta; order Lepidoptera; family Erebidae; genus Phragmatobia; species Phragmatobia fuliginosa. Next base: position 2,878,999 of record OW052058.1, on the reverse strand, counting down.
CTATTAATTTATTGGTTACTTTGCCTATAGTTAGGACTTGTGTTTTTTTTTTTTATTAGTTTGTTGCAATTCCAAATAACATTTTGAAACAAGGTCTATTTTGTTTTTTGTATAAATAAAGTTATTATTATTAATTGTGAATACAAAATTTGTAGCTATCTACCAGATAGATTCAAAATATTCCATCAGAGAATTTAACAGCGAGTGGTGAATCTGGCCCCATAACTATTTATATCTTCGTAGTTGCTATTGAAACAGCTACTCAAATGATATACTGAATACAAAAGGAATAGTAGTTGACCTATACGGCCAATAAATGCCGGTATAATGTTCTGTAACAGTGATGAACAACATTTGAATCTGAAACCTAAGCAGTTCTCTGTTAGTGTTTTGTGACGTCAGAATAGTTTGCGGTAAACGAGGACTAAATGTACAGAATGAAGTGCGATAGGATATCACTTACAATTATTTCATCTTCTAAAATTTATAATCTTCTTCTTCCTAGCCTTTATAATTCCCAAGACTATTTGGGGTCGGCTACTAGTTTAACCGGTTTTACCTGAATAACAGTTTTTACATGGAGCGACTGGCATCGGACCGCCGCAACCCTGAGTGCGAACTGGAATTTGAAGATTAAAAATTACAATTTATTCTTTAATATTAAGACTGTGTAAAGAACCTGTCCTACTCTCTTTGTCCTTTTTTTTTCAATGCGGAAATTCCCTTGGTTATGTCGAACTCGAACCGACCATCTCAGGTAACACTACCCAGGGAACCAGGTGTACCCTAGAAAGGAAATCCCTGGAACCCCGACGTACCTCAAGCCATCTACCTACGGCTTGTAGATGAAATTCTTCATAATAGTAGCGCATCCACCCCGGCCTACTTCTGCTAGGGTGACAGATTCACCTCTCACCCCCAGGCTAGCGCTTATGGAGGACGGAGATTGTTCGTGATGTTCGTACTTTAAGACATTTTAATTCACTGTATATAAATAAATTTAATGTTATTTTCTGTCTTCCTAGAATATTTGTTTAAATTTTACCAGATTTCTATCGGGGACTGTTATTAATGCATCAACCTATTTGTATGAACGGTATTTTGTTACAAATACAATAAAAGCTGTATTTAAATTCTTGAACCATACTGTCTGCCTATATATAAGATCAGAATATATTAATAAATCCTCTATTTAAATTGCGCCCACGCGTATGTAAACCACGTACCCTTTAACGCCCCGTTAAACACGACTAAATTCTCCTGCACAATTTGCTCAACAAATCAAACATATTATAATTGTATATATCAGTCGCAAGCATAAACGTAATTATTCTAATTAGTTCTGATGACGTCATCTGTCAGCAAACGCTAAGCTCCAAGATAGGCCGCGTCTCGAGTGAGCACAAACTTAATATTCCATAACTAAGCAGATTATATGTAGCGGAGAAGAGCTGCCACAGTGTATAAACAAGTATAGTTACTTTGCTTCAAATTTACAGATATGCAATAAATTGCAACTATATTGTAAATACATATATGAAGGTGGGATATATTAAATATATGTCGGCAAGAGGGTGTTTGTCAGAGCAGTTGCCTGCTCCGGAATACATATTGTGTGGGCTGCGTGGTGTTTCTCGAGCAGAAAATGAAAGTAATTAATTTAAATAATCTTTCATCAACACGTAGGAAACTTAAAGTGAGAACAACGAGCCGTATGGTAGTTCCTAGACTTGTAATTCGCGTCGTGGTCGATCGGTGAGTCGGTGAGTGTGGCTCCGCTCGGCCCGCACTAACACTTATCTAGACTCTGCCGAAGCGATGAAGTTTCACCGCTTGCGCCTCGTTGTCAAATCAGCTCCCGTATAATTGAACATTCCAACAATTTCTAATCATAATCATATTTAAATTAAACACTATATATTAATCAGCCCTCCAGGAACAAGGCTGTCAAAAGGTAGTTTGCATTTTTGAATGTGTTTCTTAACTTCAAATAATCTATTAGTTCTAAATGCCTGTACATAATATTAATGTTAGAATGACTTTGTCCTATTTTTTTTAATAAACTACAATTTAAACATATTTTTAAATCAAGTTTTCTCATAGTATTCATGATCCTCCATCCTTTTTCCAAATGCTGTTTTATTTATTTACAAATAATTGAAAATATTCACAACCAATTTTTCGCTGCTTATAAAGTACCAGTAAAATTTAAAACATTTAAATTTATTTTGTTTTACATAGGTACATACCCACTTAGCTTATGCATAGTTCACTTATATTGTTACCCCAACTATGACTATACGATTGGCCTAGTGGTTGACGTTGTCATAACGCCGCTGTCTACTACGCCAAATGTTGTAGGTTCTAATCATATACAAAATATATATTCCTACTATATCTACTGTATACTAGATTGGTATCTATCTATCTATCTTATTGGATATTACGTTTTATTTCAGTTGATGATTGACAATTTAGATGAACCCGATAACCTACTGCAATGTTGTTATACTGTGATCGTAAATTCTCTTGAAACTTCGAAAGGGCAGTTTAGTATTACTTATAATATTATTAAGCACGTTATTGTATGAAACTTGAACTTACTCGAGTTAATAGAGCTAGTTAGACCCAACACTTGAGCTGTTATATGATAATTGCCATGTTAGGCCGAATCTGACAATGTTGCCGTTATGTAACACTCAATTGCTTGATTTTAATGGTGTTGTTGAGTAATTCTTTTGGAAAAATTTCTTATCTAGATGGATTAATATCATGATAAAATTATTTGTAGATATAACTGCTTTCCGTAGTTATACTTTAAAGGAAACGTGTGTTAAGCACAGTCCGGATTCAATGATTTAATGTTTTCATTTTATTATTGATAGATTATATTATACTAGCTTTCGCCCGCGGCTCCACCCGCGTGTATGTCGGTTATCGCGGTAAAAAGTAGCATATATGTCCTTTCGCAAGTTCAATTCTATCTTCATGCCAAATTTCATCAAAATCGGTTCAGTGGTTTAGGCGTGAAAGCGTAACAGACAGACAGACAGACAGAGTTACTTTCGCATTTATAATATTAGTAGGGATTATTTTTCATTCTCAAGATACAAAGCTGTGGTATAATACCTAAATATAGAATTTTATAATAATTTAATAGCCTAAGCACACTTTTTCAATACAAAAATTGATTACTACTGATATTGATTAGGTGTAAGCACAGAGTATGTGAATGGTTAAAAACTCTCGATATATGTAAAAATAAATTGTTGATGATGGTAATGGCAGTTTGGTTAAATGCACATGTTATTACAGAATTTCCTATTCTCGCAAACACAGTCACGCAAACACTCAAATATATATACACACTCAAACACACACAATCACACAGGCACTCCCACATCCACACTCCCACACACTCTCTCTCACACACACACACACACACACACACAATTACGCCTCATGCATTCGCATTAAGCATCATGTTTAATTTAACGTTTTTCTTTTTTATATATATTTCTCCTTCCCTAGTATGTATATCGCGATCCAATATGTTAGTCTAACCTGTAATAAAATAAGTGGCGTGGGGATCTGGTGACCTGTAACACATGTTTCTACCTATCACAGGCACCAGCCTCTCACAAATGTGGTATTTGAATGGAATGTATTGGACCCTAAATATACCTATTGTAAGAAGCATTTTTTGTAAAGAGTAAATAAACTTTTATTATTTGTTTGTTATTTGTTACTACACTTATCAGTCCACTTATGAATATCATCGACACTTTTCTGTGGGTTTATGGAACTTCTATCCAAAAATTTTTAACGCTACGCTTAGAGCTGTTTGGCAACTACTTGACATTTTATGAGAATTATTCTAAAACATCAATTATAAAATAGTAACTAATAGAACATAAATTTTAGACATTTCGGACATCTGACACGCAACGACATTTAGTTCCAAACTAAGCAGAGCTTGTATTATGGGTACCAAACAACTGATATAAATATAATAATATACATAAACATACTTTTCTTTTGTAAATACATATTATATACGGATCACACAAACACTTGGTCCGACCCGGGAATCCAACCCGAGACCTCAAGCGCAGCAGTCGCATACACTCCCACGGCACATGTAGCAAGCAATACGTGTACATAACTTAACACGTAAATCTACATTTAAAATTTATATAGGTGATTTTTAACCGACTTCAAAAAAAAGGAGGAGGTTCTCAATTCGTCGGAATCTTTTTTTTTTTTTTTTTTTTTTTATTTATGTTCAGCGATAATTTCGTCGTTTATGAACCGATTTCAAAAATTCTTTTTGCATTGGAATGGGCGTAGCTTACAGGTGGTCCCATTGTCACCATATCGAGATCTGATGATGGGGTCCCAAGGAAATCAAGGGAACTCCTCAAATATCATAGGTACAATGTCGCGAATTGGATACTCGGAATAGCTATTCATTGAAGTCGGTTCTTTTTTGTTAAAATTATTCTAATATTGTTGAAGTTCGCTCTAGACATTATGTTTTATATTCATGTCACCACTAGCCGACCGTTGCCTACTTTGCTGGGCGTTTAACATTTTAAAGCAAATCAGATGACTACCTATTATCCATCTAACATCATCAGCAATCCATGATGTCCCACTGCAGGGCACGGGTCTGCTTTAAAGAGAGGGTTAAGGCCATACGTCCCCACGCTGCCCAAGTGCTGGTAGGAGACTGCGAAGTCAACATTGTAGCTACTTAATCTTGCCGTTGAATGTTTTAAGCCACCCGAAGGCCTCCAACTGAGCTACACGACTATTGTCCTGATAACAACTGGAACGGAATGCTTAAAAAAACCTCCAACTACTGACTACGCCGTCATTACTTACCCTCGGTTATTTTGAGTTTGGCTATGAGTGCCTTATTTATGATTACAATTTATTACAGAGGAGATATATGAACAAATGCTTAAGCATAGAAACTCAATTAAGCATACAATAGGTCCGCGGAGTTGTTTATTTTTTCGACATACGTACACTCCAACCCCTTTAAGTAACAAAGCGTTCAATTCATTGCATGAGACAGACTTTGTTTAAGTTTCGACGTTGAAATAACAAGGGTAGCCACGGGTCCATTATCAGGCCCACCTCAAACTACTGTCAACAGTGATTAATCTTAATTCACCTTAGAGTGGGGTTCAGTAGTTTTGATTAGTACGTGCTTCAGTATATTGTTGGAAAGCTGTCGGTATAAAAAGTTTGAGTATGATATCGCACCCATCGTTAGGTCTGAAAATGTTGAGACAAATTAGGGTTTCATGTTCTTTGTAAATTTTATGAATTGAGCAAGCGGGATCAACAGTAAGTATTCTAGAAATATTCTACAAAATCACGAATTTATAGATAACTTCTTCTTCCTAGCCTTATTCCCAATATAATAAAATAATTTGGGATCGGCTACTAGTTGTCAGTTAATTTCATATCGTGCGGTGTTCCACAGGGGTCTGTCCTAGGACCACTCCTGTGGAACATGGGATACGACTGGACCCTAAGAGGGCGTCTCCCCCCCGGGCTGGGTGTAATCTGTTACGCAGACGACACCCTCGTCACGGCCCGGGGGGCAAACTTTGAGGAGGCGGCGCGCCTGGCCACCAGAGGAGTCTCCCTGGTGGTCGGGCGCATCGAGGCGCTGGGTCTACGGGTGGCCCTGGATAAGACGGAGGCCCTGTTATTCCATGGGCCCCGTCGTGGTCCACCCGCCGGCGCCTCCACCGAGGTCAACTCGGTCCTCGTACCGGTCCGGGCCCACATGCGATATCTGGGCCTGGTCCTCGACGGTAGGTGGCTCTTCGACGAGCACTTCCTACGGCTTGGCCCCAAGTTGGTGGGCACTGCCTCCGTCCTAGGGCGACTTTTGCCCAATCTGGGCGGGGCCAGTGTCCCAACTAGGCGGCTGTACACGGGGGTTGTCCGGTCAATGGCGCTTTACGGGTCACCGGTGTGGGCGGCGGCTCTTACCGACCGGAACAGGGCGCGCCTCTGGCGTCCCCAGAGGATATTGGCGGTCAGAGCCATACGCGGGTACCGCACGGTGTCCACTGAGGCGGCTTGCGCCTTGGCCGGAACGCCCCCGTGGGACTTGGAGGCGGAAGTGCTCGCCGAGGTGTATCGGCGAGTGGCTGACTTCCGGGCGGAGAACGGCTTTCGCCCTCCGCCCGAGGACGTGCGCGAGTGGCGCGAAGCCGCTCGCCGAGCCACCATGCTCCGATGGTCGTTCCGGCTGGAGACCCCACGCGCTGGCTTCACCGCCGTGGAAGCTCTCCAGCCGGTCATCGCGGAGTGGGCAGGGCGGCAGCACGGGACCCTTTCCTTCCGGCTGACGCAGGTGCTTTCCGGGCACGGTTGCTTCGGAAAGTATCAGCACTCGGTCGCTAAGAGGGAACCGAGTCCCGCCTGCCACCACTGCGACTGCAGTGAGGACACGGCCCTGCACACGCTGGCGGTTTGCCCCGCATGGGCGACGCAGCGATGGGCCCTCACTGCAGTCATCGGAGGGGATCTCTCGCTGCCGGCCGTCATAAGATCGATGGCCGGCAGCGACAGTTGTTTTACCGCGGTCGCAACCTTCTGCGAGGACGTAATCTTGCAGAAGGAGGTGGCGGAGAAGGCCCGGGAGGACGATATCCACTCGGACCCGATCCGCCGCCGGCGCCCTGGGCGGCGGAGGCACGCATACCTGCGTCTCATGCCGCCCTGAGAGTGGCCGCAGATGGGCGGGACAGGTTTCCCGTCCGTCCGCAGTAGTGGCCAACCGCGAGGGGTGACGTCCGCGTGTGACCGGACGTTGCCTAATTAGAGAGTAAATTTTGAGATGGTGCCCGCAACAGTGCGGGCAGGCGCCGGTTGGAGTCCAGAAGGAAATCCCCTCCCTGGACTCCTTCCAATACAAAGGCGTAGAGAGGGTCACACCGTGTGGTTTTAGTCGGTTCGAGTCCGACACACCACCCCGCCGTAACCCCCGACGGGGTGACCGTCCGCGGGGATTTCCACACGTAAACAAAAAAAAAAAAAGTTGTCAGTAAATTTGAGGGCACTGACTTCCCAGTAACGATTGGCATATATGTTCATGACAACAAGGAACCGACGGCTTTACGAGCTCACCGAGGCACGGGCGTGAAACACCGCCGAACTTCCAAACTCCAGGCTGCTATTATGAACTTCCTAAGAAAAACTCAAAAACACTTTTTGGCCCGACACAGGATTTGAACCCGGGACCTCAGAACGAATTTATAGATAACCTTGCAAATAAAATACTCAGACCTCCCAAAACACATTCTACTTTTGAAATCACTCTTTAATCTGTTAATAGTTAACACATTCATTATTTTTGGACGATATGATCGTTTTAAATTATGATGAATATTTTAATTTCGAAAACTTCCTATTACCTATATTGATTTAATTTCATGATCATTATTTTAAGATACTTACAAATAATATGGCTTGTATCGGTGAAACATTTTTTAAATAATAAATCTGAAACAAAAATCAAAACTTGAACATAGCAATCGAGCAGTATGTTTCGAACGGGTAAAAATAGATTTTTATCACGGTCTACAGATCATCACACATAAAAATTGTATTTCCTGAATAAATAATCTCAAAACGTCCAAAAGAGAACTATTAAGAAGCATCCACCGAGAAATTCACTCATCCAAAAACATCCCTCCTTATCCATTAACTAAAGAGGCTTTCAGCAAACAATGATCCTAACTCTTTAGATATGATGTTGTGTTTTGTTGGACTCTTGGGTTGGACTTTTTTTTTTCAAAATGTCTACAAACATCCCTTTTCCGGTACGGGAGTGACTTTCATACCGCCCGTATTATTGTTTCCTGAGCCGATGTTTGTTTTCCTTCGGTACGGTAAAGTTTGCAAAATCTATTTTCCAGTTTTGTACTTTATATTGTTGGGTCTGCATTTCATGTAATATTTTATTCAATGTTCTCAGTATGTTTTGTTTAAGAAATAAACCTTTCAAATACTGTAGTTTCAAACATAGATATAAGTTGTATGTTGCACTAGGTTAGAATAAAAATTTTATTTATTGCATCTGTATTGCATCAATACATAAATAGTTATAAGTTACATATTTTAAGGCTATATTGAAATTTCACAAATTTAAGTGAATAAGCATCTGCAGTCGAACTAGGTGGGGCCTGTATATTGACTATCAGCGCCAACTCCCCATGTATTATATTAAATAGCTGTACACTTTAAAATATTTTACATTAAATCAGGTCTACAATATTCATAAAGCCGGTGTGTTTGTGTGTTTGTATGAGTGTGTTTGTGTGTGAGAGAGGTGGTGTGTAATAGTTTGTGGTTTTTCAGTCTCCTCATAGTCTCATAGTCAAGTTTTTGTAAATAAGCACTTAACTTTCTTTTGCACTGCGTCGTCGTGTTACAATGTTACAAGAATGTTGTATTGAATTAATTATTTGTCATTTTTAAAAAAAACTCCCGCATTAGGAATATATTCGTTCGTCGCGGGGGACAAACATACAAGAAACGGCCACAAAGAACACCCAGACTCAGAAAAACAATTTATGGATCATACAAAGTGTTATCCTGTGTAGGATTTGAATCCACAACACTTGATGCAGTAGTAAGCAGCGTAACTAAGACTAAGACTAATCCACTAAGCCAACCGTGCCAATATTGTAAGAAATGTAAATGCCATTAAAAACATGAATTGTATAAAAACCAACTCGAGCTAACCCAGTCTACCGTAAATAGTTCTGAGATCCCTGTAATACCAACTTGGTTCATTTATGCAGTCCCTACTTAAGGGGACATCTATTTTAAGTTATTTTACCAAGTTAGCTCACCTAACAATATCCTATAGTGACCATAGTTATATTAAAAATCTTTTATGTATTAAATTAATGGAATGAGGGAAATGAATGATATGTATTAAATAAATAAATCGGTAAATGCATCACTTTTGGGTCTGTTTCGCATGAAAATACAATGATTTCCATGAGTAATACATGTATAAATAAATAAATATATATTTTGGACATCTTACACACAACGTCATCTAGTCCCAAACTAAGCAGAGCTTGTATTATGGGTCCTAGACAACTGATATAAATACAAGAAAATCCATTTTTTGTTAAATACATACATATTATACATAGATAAACACCCAGACTCCGAAACAAATATTTATGGATCACACAAATATTAACCAGAGACCTCTTGATCAGCGGCCCCATACGCTAACCACTAGACCAGTAAGGCAGTCAAATATAGCAGTAACTTGGCTATTTTTTAGACCAGTTTCGCCCCTCAGCGTTACTCGCGATTTACAACAGTTATTTTGTAAATACGTGGTGTACAATAAAGCTATTATTATCTATACATATAATAAATCTGTAGAAAAGTCATTTTTGTACATTGAAGAAATTGAAACAAAAAATAGCCAGCGTGTGAAAAGATAAGTAACAGAACCCATTTCCATCATTTTTGAAATTTTTGTCTGTTTGTCTGTTTGTCTGTTTGTCTGTTTGTTTGTGCGCACATCACGTAAAATCTACGAATTCAATGCTGACAATGTTTATATACAAAAATTATACGCAACTTGAGGTTTAACTTAGTTTTTGTTTCATCGAAATCGGTTCACTCTATCAAAAGATATGATTAATTTAGTGAGTTCAAGAAGTAAAATATTACGTTACGCAATTAAGTATAGTACTTGCAACGACATCTTAAGACTAAAAATAGAACTAATGTTGATAGTTGAAATCTAAATCCGATAGATGGCGTTGTGCAAATGACGTCATTTTCTGAATCGCGGTGTTAAGATTTTCCGCGCGAGGATGACGTCCACCGTGTTTACTAGGCAAATTGGGTTTCGTTAGGTGTCTTAAAAGTTCTTGCGTGTGTCGTAAAAGTTCTTTGGTTGCTTGGTTTATCGATTTTCTAAATTGGTCGAAAAAAAAGTATTTGCTTATCTTATTGGTTTCGTTTGGTCAACTTTGGTCATTGGTTTGAAGTACGAAGTTAAGATTGTATTTGATTTACTTCGTAGTTTGAATCCAATAGTGCCAATCGTTATACAGTAAGTTAGTGTTGCCAATTCGTTGAGTCACGACCACGAACAGACGATACGTTGTCACACTAGACTGTTCGACGCACCGTTCTTTTAAGTTTGTAGGCTATTCAGTCATAAGTGTTGTTAGTTTTGTTTATTGCTTTAATTTTCCTTGAAAATGCCTCAAAGAAAAAAAACTAACCTTTCGCTGCGTAGCCGAAATGCGAAAAGGATGAGACTTTGTAGGTCTCAGGAATCGGAAGAAGATCGTGAAGCACGGTTATCTGCTAACCGAGAGCACATCGCTCTTTCACGTGAATCGGAAACGTTCACCGAAAGGGAGTCACGTTTAAGTTCACAAAGAACACGGACCGCGACTTTGCGGTCTCAAGAGAGTATCCAGGAACGCGAAGACCGGCTGTCTGCTGATCGGGAGCGCCACTCTCTCTCACGTGAGTCAGAGACATTCACAGAAAGGGAGTCGCGCTTAAGTTCGCAAAGAACTCGGACCGCGACTTTGCGTTCTCAAGAGAATATCCAGGAACGCGAAGTTCGGCTGTCTGCTGATCGGGAGCGCCACTCTCTCTCACGTGAGTCAGAGACATTCACAGAAAGGGAGTCGCGCTTAAGTTCGCAAAGAACTCGGACCGCGACTTTGCGTTCTCAAGAGAATATCCAGGAACGCGAAGTTCGGCTGTCTGCTGATCGGGAGCGCCAGTCTCTCTCACGCGAGTCAGAGACTTTCACAGAAAGGGAGTCGCGCTTAAGTTCGCAAAGAACTCGGACCGCGACTTTGCGTTCTCAAGAGAGTATCGAGGAACGCCAAGCACGTCTGTCATCTGACCGAGAGCGACACGCTCTCTCGCGCGAGTCTGAATCTCTCTCCCAAAGAGAAGAACGATTAGAAATAGCTAGACATAACTATGTAGGTGTACAAAGAAACAATGAAAGTTATCTTGCATCTGAAAGGGAAAGAATAGATGAACTAAGACGAGCAGAAACAGCAGAACAACGTCAATCTCGCCTAGAAATAGAACGAGCTCGATACCATATGAATAGAGAAACAAATAGCGGAGCTGATGAGTCCATGGAAAATGACGATGCAAATATTTTATTACCTTGGGACAATAGGGAAAAATCAGGGTTCACTTAATCGTCTAGAATTAATTATGCTGGCTTTACTTTCGTGGGTGACATGAGAGAAATTTGTAATTTTTGTCATGCTTTGAAATGGAGGAAAGAGACAGATGGAATGTGCTGCTCAAATGGAAAAATTGTTCTTCCAAATTTCCAAGATCCACCACACTTACTTATAAGTCTCCTGAATGGCGATCATCCCCAGTCGAACCGTTTTTTGGATAATATTCGTTTATATAACAGTGCTTTCCAAATGACTTCCTTTGGGGCAAAACAAATAACGGAAGGACCGTTCATGCCAACCTTCAAAGTACAAGGTCAAGTTTATCACCTTATTGGATCTTTGCTGCCAGAAAATGAACCCAAATTTCTCCAAATTTATTTTGTATCCGATTACACGCAACAGCTCAATGTTAGAAATCACAATTTTCCCCAGCTCAATGCTGAGCTTTTGGGTCAACTTCAAGAATTGCTGCATCGCGTTAACCAGTACGTTCGTGAATTCAAAGCTGCATTGGAGTCAATTCCACAAGGCAGCAATGATTTCAAAATTGTTATAAGTGCCGATAGACGTCCTGTGGGTGAACACCGTGGAAGACACAATGCACCCGTCGCAGATGAAGTTGCAGTTGTTTTAGTCGACCAGGAGTGTGAGAGACGTGATATCGTGTTGCGTACACGCGACGATCGCCTTCAACGCATTTTGGAAACCCACCGAGCTTACGACGCCCTGCAATATCCACTAATCTATTGTCATGGTGAAGATGGGTACAATTTTGGGCTGTACCAAGTGAACCCTACTACGAGAGTCACTAATTATCAAAAAAAAATATCTGCTCAACAATACTATTCCTACCTTTTACAAATAAGGCAAAACAGTTTCGTATATTTGCAACGATTTCGTGGTTTGTTCAGCCAATTTATTGTGGACATGTACGCAAAAATAGAAACTGAACGTTTAGTGTATATTCGCACTAACCAGCGACGGTTACGCGCTGAAGAATACGTGCACTTGCGGGACGCCATGCAATCAGATAATAACGTCGAAAACTTGGGTCGATTGGTTATTTTGCCATCCAGTTTCACAGGCGGTCCGCGGTATATGCACGAACGAACGCAAGATGCTTTTTGTTACGTCCGTAAATACGGCCGGCCGGACCTTTTTATAACATTTACAACAAATCCAAAGTGGACGGAGATTTGCCAGGCACTTCTCACAGGACAGGCGTCATACGACAGACATGACATTATTGCTAGGATTTTTCATTTAAAACTCAAAGTCTTGATTAATCTACTTACAAAGGAGAAAGTTTTCGGTTCAACTCTTTGTTTTATGTATAGCGTCGAGTGGCAAAAGCGTGGTTTACCCCACGCGCACATTCTTCTGTGGCTGGAAGAAAAAATTCGTCCCGATGCTATAGACAGTGTCATAAGTGCAGAATTTCCGGACTATAATGCAGATCCGATTTTGCATGACATAGTAAAAACACATATGGTTCACGGGCCATGTGGCCTCTTAAACAGGGAATCACCGTGCATGAAAGATGGTCAATGCTCAAAAAAATACCCCAGAGCACTGAAAGAACTAACTATGGCTGGGGAAAATGGGTATCCGCAATACCGGCGAAGATCACCGTCACAAGGTGGTTTCACAGCTACTGTCAGATTCCGTGGACAAGAAATAATTCTAAATAATAGTTGGGTGGTACCGTATTCTCCAGTTTTGTCAAACGCTTTTCAAGCACACATTAATGTTGAAATTTGTAATAGCGTCGAATCTATAAAATATATATGTAAATATGTTAATAAAGGTAGTGATCAAGCCATGATAGCACTAAGAAATAACAACCAATTTGATGAAGTGACAAGGTATCAATCTGGCCGATACATAAGCTCTTCGGAGGCAGTTTGGCGCATTTTGAGTTTCCCTATTCATGAAAGGTATCCGCCAGTCATCCATCTTGACGTGCACCTGGAAGGCGGGCAGCGAGTTTACTTTCAGCCAGAAAATGTGGCAGAAAGAATGAACAACCCAAGACAAACCACCTTGCTCGCATTCTTTCGCCTTTGCGAAAGAGACAATTTCGCTAAGTCTCTGTTGTACAATGAAGTGCCACATTATTATACTTATAACAAGCAGCAAGGTGTTTTTAATCGCAGGAGACGTGGAACTGCTGTAGAAGGCGAGTCCGGCATTTTTAAAGAACACGTGATTGGAAGAGTATACACGGTGCACCCAAATAATGCAGAGTGTTATTATTTACGCCTTCTTCTTCACACAGTGCGAGGACCTACTTCTTTTGCTGAGCTCCGCAAAGTGGACGATATAGAATATCCCACATTTCAAGCTGCTTGCCGCGCACGGCATTTATTAGATGGCGATCAGCATTGGGATGATGCTTTAGCCGAAGCATGCGTCAGTGATAGTCCACATCGTTTGCGCCATTTATTTGCCATTTTGTTGACATTTTGTGGCCTATCGGACGCTGGGCAGTTGTGGCAAAAATATAAAGACGCGTTTGCCGAAGATTTTTTGAGACAGCAAAATATAAATAGTGAAACTTCTGACCAAGTACGTGAAAGCTGCCATAATAGGGCTTTGCTGGCTATACAAGATATAGTTACAAGTATAGGAGGGAACCCCCTCAGTCAATACGGCTTGCCGACACCGACAGTTGGTGGGGAACGAATTAATAGGGAGTATACATCTGAAATAAATTACAACCCCGAAGAGTTAGCAGAAATATTGCGAAATGGCTGTTCAAATTTGACGTCAGAACAACGTCAAATCTTTGATAGAGTATGCTGTAGTGTAGAACATTCATTAGGAGAAATGCTGTTTTTAGATGCACCTGGTGGAACAGGTAAAACTTTCCTCACTAAAGTTATCTTGGCTCAAATAAGGAGCCAAAACAAAATTGCCCTTGCCGTCGCTTCCTCAGGAATAGCTGCCACTTTATTACCAGGAGGAAAAACTGCACATACAACATTTAAAATACCAATCGACTTGGACCGCACAGAAAACCCTGTTTGCAACGTGTCTCGCAATAGTGATAAAGCAAGGGTTTTACGCGATTGCGCCCTTATCGTTTGGGACGAGTGTACGATGGCAAATCGTAAAGCTGTGGAAGCTGTAGATAGAACGTTGCGAGATATAAGACAAAATGACCGACCGATGGGAGGCTTAACGGTGCTATTCTGTGGAGACTTCAGGCAGACACTCCCTATAATACCCAGAGGAACGAGGGCCGATGAAATAGGTGCCTGTTTAAAGAGCTCTATTTTATGGCGTAGTGTCATATTAACTAATTTGAGCTTTAATATGCGAGCATATTTGGGAGGTGACGCAAACGCGCAGGTTTTCTCAAATTTACTACTTCAAATTGGTAACGGCACATACCCGACTCAAGAAGGAGGTAAAGTAACTTTAGTCGAAAGCCTGTGTTCTTCTGTTGCCTCACAGCAGGAACTCATTTCCTCTGTATACGGAGATCCATCAGAGATCTCGAACCATGACGCTGCTTGGCTATGCCAACGAGCTATTTTGGCACCTCGCAACGACCAAGCAGCAGCAATAAATTCTCAAATATTGGTACATGTTTCTGGAGAAAGTAGGGAATATTTATCTATTAACACGGTTTTAGAAGAAGGAGATGCCACCCACTATCCAGTAGAGTTTTTAGACTCTCTAAATACACCAGGTCTTCCAGCACACAAAATTTATTTAAAAGTCGGAGTACCAATCATTCTACTCAGAAATTTAAGCCCACCAAAACTATGCAATGGAACTCGGTTGAGAGTAACAAATCTCCAACGAAATGTCATCGAAGCCGAAATCTTAACAGGTTGCGGCTCCGGTGATGTTGTTTTCATTCCCAGGATACCCATTATCCCCAATAATTTTCCGTTTACTTTCAAACGTGTGCAATTTCCTGTAAGCCTCTGTTACGCTATGACTATTAATAAAGCCCAAGGCCAGACGTTATCCGTTGCGGGTGTAGACCTTACTTTTGATTGTTTTTCACACGGCCAACTCTATGTTTCTCTATCACGTGTTAGCAACCCAAACAACCTTTTTGTATATGCTCCGGGTAATTCCACCGCTAACATAGTATATAGAGAAGCATTAACGTAATCAACTATACCAAAGTCAGGACTCTTATCTAAATCATCAAAAAGGTGATATACTCTTATCTAAACGACGTTGTTTTGCTCTCGACAACCACGCGAACGAAGTCGCGGGCACAGCTAGTTACTCATAAATACAAATACCTTGTAACTAGACAATTAGAACACAAAGAATGGATATAGTACTAGATTTTTACACGCTTTATATTAGCTTCACCTGTATGTTTGTTTGTATGTTTGTTTGTATGTTTGTTTGTATGTTTGTATGTTTGTAACCGACTCCTTTGGGCGCGATTTTGACCCACTTTCAACGGCCAGATTTCGTTCAAACTTTGTACATTTATCGAGGACCGATGACATTACACTAATTTGATAAAATTATATCAATTTGCATAATAAGATTTTTGTTATTTTATATTAATTTCATCTATCCATGCGCGACGACAGCGCCACATGACAGGTGGCGATTATGATTGAACAATATTGTCACCGTTGTCAAGCAACAAGTAAATATTGTGAAGAAAATTAATGAAATCTTCTGTTATTTTACTATATTAGACAATTTTAGACGGTGGTAGTTAGTAAAATTATTGCCAATAACATTAAAATTGTTATTTTCCGTGGGAAATGAGTCTACTGGTGACTAAAACGGGGTTTCGTGCAATCACCCACGAAATCATTTCTCAACCGGAGACAGACGATGTCTAACAAATCAATATAATTACAGCTAAACACAATTTATCATGTTGAGAGTGCTTTGTGCGACTGTGTTTATAATAAGAGAGGGAAATGAAAGCACATTGCATCACTTATATACTTCATAAATAATATATTATATATCAATGTAAATAATGAAAACAGTTTTACGAAGATCAGCCAAGAACAACAATGGGGTAAGCCAACTGCCCGTCAAATTTCCAAGGAAGTATATTCTACAAGAAAGTACTTCCATGAAATGTTTCCCACAGTAAAGAAACAGAAGTGTGAACCATTTCAGTTTAATGTCTCTGATTTGAAGGTAGATTGTGCTTTAAAATGTGTCCTAGAAGCTGCTAAAAGTAATGCTGAAGATATCGAAACTTCTGTTAGCTACTTAGTTGTTAGTTTACCAAATTTTAGTCGAACAGGCTGATAAATTATTTTATTGCTAGCATTTATTAACACTTGCACATTCTCCTATCTTTACACTTACTTTTGCACGCGGTTTTGCACATTCATACTCACAACCACTATCCATGACTGAGAATACTAGTTCTTCAGATACTACTCAACAGTTACTACAGCGTTACAGAAGAAAACAACGCTTCATATGAGAAATTACACAGTTAAACAGTCAGAGGAAGCCAGAGCAGCTCGTTTGCAGCAAGTGCGTGATTCTATGGCCCAGATCTAAGCCTCAGAATCAGACCACGCCAGAGAAGTCCATTTGCAGCAAATGCGACATTCCATTGCTGAGATCCGAGCCTCTGAATTAGACCAAGTCAGAGCTGTTCGTTTGCAGCAAGTGCGTGATTCTATGGCTGAGATCCGAGCCTCAGAATCAGACCAAGCCAGAGAAATCCGCTTGCAGCAAATGCGTCATTCCATTGCTGAGATCCGAGTCTCTGAATCAGACCAAGTCAGAGCATCTCGTTTGCAGCAAGTGCGTGATTCCATGGCTGAGATCCGAGCCTCAGAATCAGACCAAGCCAGAGCAGCAATGTTGAAGTCGAACATTGACGTGTCAAAAGAATTAGTAAATGGTAACATGGGTTTTATTACAAAAAATATATGGCCAAATTTTCGCAGAGGTCAATTATATGCAGAAGACATTCCGTCAGTACCTATCGATTTCGGTCAAGATGGTGTTCACGTAATTAAACCAATATCGGTACGATTTCCAGCAAAATACAGCTATGAAACTGCCGAGAGACGAATGTTACCATTGATTCTGAGTTGGTCATCGACCGTCCACAAGATGCAAGGCTGTACAGTTCATCATGCAGTCATTTACGGAATTTGGACACTTTGGACGGAATTAGAATTGAAGAACTTGATTGCTCAAAGCTAACAGGTCAAACTCCATGTAACAGAGCAGCATTAGATGAAATGATTCGATTACGAAGTAACACGTAGTAAGACTTGTCAGCTGAAGGTGGTCACGGATGGTTTCAGTAATTGTAGTATTTTATATGATCAGGCTTTATTTAAAATTAGGGACTTGGAAGATGAGTTAGTTCATGCCAATAGTTGTATAATAAAGTTAGAGAAAGAAAAAGCATGTAATCAGGTTAAAGAAACAAACCTCTTAAACAATGAATTATTAAATAGTGATTGTAACCCCCCTTCCTTAATAACTATTGATCTGACTGAAGATTCCTTACTGAAACAGAATTATTCAGTTAGCAATAAGAAAATAAAAAAGTATGCAAAACTGAATAGAATAATTAAAAAATGTTATCAATTTAGGAAACAACACAAACACTTTTCCAAATATATTCCACTGAGGAAAGAGCGTGTTAAATTAGTTAATAAGTTAAATAATTACCAAATAAAGTTAGAAGACAGTATAAAAATATATGAAATTGATACTCAGTATTTGCAGTCTGAAATACAGGTACTTCAGGACTCACTACGTTCCCTTTCTAGTAGGTATGAAATTTCTCAGAACGAAATTAAAGAACATATTTTTGCAGCAAAGGAGTTGGTAATGTGTCAATGTTTTTGTCAGACAGTTACCAACCATGATACTGTCCAGCCTGAGGTAATGGAGTACCCGTCCCAGGTTGAGAATTTGTCTCAGGACAGTATACTGAACCAAGAATCAACTAATATGACACAAGATTCACACATAGTACAGCCTGAGTTATATGATAGTCTGCCTGAGATTGATAATTTTGTCTCACCTAATAGTCATGATTGTAATCATTCAGTTATGTTCTCTGACAGTATAGGTAGGGGGCTAGGTAAATTAATTAGTAATAACCTGAGTTATTGTACCCAAAACAATTGTATGCCTGGGTCAACCTACAAACAGATTATGGCATCAGTAACAAAAACTGATTGTGATCCTAGTACCACCATTAGTATATGTATTGGCAATAGTTCTAAGATTAAAAAGGAAGACATCACTGACTGTGTTTCAGAGTTGTTGAAGTTGAATTGTAAGAAAATCATATTGTGTGCTTTTCCATATTTTGAAAATTTAAGTAATAGTAAAAACAATTACATTCACATGTTAAATAATCATATACATTTTTTAGTAGGTCACTATAGTGATAAACTTATATATCTTGATATCAACACTTTTGTTGATAAACTTAGATCAACTCGGGGTAAAGTGCATCTACCTATTAGTTGTAGACACAAAATAGCTAGGCTATTAGCTTTTAATATTCACACAGACATAAGTAGTATGTCTAAGTTTAGTTATATTATTAACACGGCGACTATTAGTAATAATAGTAATGTACAGGTGACTTTAAATGAATATAGCATTAGTGCTATAAATGTTTACAAACATTGTACTGAGGAGAATCCATGTGTCACCGTGGAAAATCCTCAATTAGTATCTATTAGTAATAGGGTCTTTTTGTCTGAGGATGGCACGGGAGTCTCCAGCCTCACTCCAAATATTAATATTAATTTAAACTAGAAAGTGAGACAATGGAAGGTACCATTAACAATATTGTTAATCCTACCAACAGTAAGGTACCTTCTTGCACTCAATTAGTTAGCAAAAAGGGGCCTCATCAGAACACCTTAAAATTATTCCACCAAAATATCCAAGGCATTTCTTCCAAATTATTAGAAATTGAATTGTTTTTAGAAAATAGTAAGTTTGATATTATTTGTTTTACTGAGCATTGGCTACAGGATTACCAAATGCTTATTAACTTTGAGATCTATATGGTGGGTAGCTGCTTTAACCGTAAAACTATGCTTCGTGGAGGTTCCTTAATTTTAATAAAAAATAGTTTTAAATTTAAGCAACGTATTGACATAGTGGATCTTTCGGTTGAACATTGTGTCGAACTGTCCTGTGTTGAGCTAGATAAGCATATAATTGTGTGTGTGTACAGACCCCCAAACTATCAAAACTTTACCTTATTTGAATCGATAATGGAAGATGTCCTGGCAAAACTTGCAGCCAGTAGTAAATATACAATTATTTGTGGTGATTTTAATATCAATATTTTAGAAGAAAATTCAAATAGTAGTCGGTTAATAAATCTTTTTAAGTCATTTGACTTGACCAACACTTTTATAGAACCTACTAGAGTCACTCCATCTTCTGCTACTTGTATAGATAATGTTTTCTGCAATTGTAATTACTTAGATAAAGGCATAGTAAATTGTCTACCGTCTGACCATAGTGGACAAACAGTAACTTTTAGGTGTAACACGCCATTGCAAAAAGTTCAGATTAAATTTAGACCTATAACTTCCAGCAAATTAGATAGGTATAATAATTCCCTACAAAACAAATTAAGTCTTATGAGCCTTGACGATATTAATATAAATCAATTGTATGAGCGTTTCTTTTCAATAGTTCACACGGAATTCAACAAAACTTTTGAAAAGAAGACAAAAAGTATTTGCCCTAAATTTATATTTAGTGATTGGGCAACTAAAGGTATCAGAATAAGTAGGGAAAGACTATTTGAGCTTTATGGCCTTAAGCCTTTTATAAACTCTGAAACTTTTAACAAGTATGTTGCTAAGTATTCAAAAACTTTTAGAAATACATGCAAGGTTGCTAAAGCCCTGCACATTAGCAACAAGATCAAATCAGCAGAAAATAAAATAAAGACAGTTTGGAAAGTCATAAATAACGAGACTAACAGGAAGAAAATACGTAACACTAGCTACACATTAGATACAGCATGTGGTCCTAAAAGCTCAAATCAGGAAGTAGCTGAAGAATTTGTAAATTTCTTTACTAATATACCATCAAAAACTACAGAGGCTCTTAATTCCTCACCTGATGTCTCAATTGATTTATTAAAGGCGAATGTGTCTAGCTGCCTGGCTGAATTTAAATTTAAACACATTAACCCTAAGATAGTTATTAAGGCTTTCCGGCAAATAAAAATCAAACTGACCGAAGATCTATGGGGAATGTCTATCAAAGTTTGTACATCCATACTTGAGACTATAGCCCCATACTTAGCTTTAATTTTTAATTTATGTGTTGACCAAGGAGTTTTCCCTGATTTAATGAAATACAGTAAAGTAATACCTCTTTTCAAATCCGGGGACAGTAAAGATACTAATAATTATAGACCTGTATCCGTGTTACCAGTTTTTAGCAAAGTTTTTGAAAAGGTAATGCTTATTCAAATGCTCGATCATTTTAACACCAACAGAATCATACATGATCAACAGTATGGTTTCACCAAGGGACGTTGTACAACTGACGCCGGTGTAACCTTATTAAAGCATATATTTACTGCGTGGGAAGAGTCCCAAGACGCCATAGGAATTTTTTGTGACCTCTCCAAAGCATTTGATTGCGTAAATCACGACACATTACTTTTGAAACTTGAGCATTACGGACTAGGAAAACTTGCACTGGATTTGGTTAAATCTTATTTGAGTGATAGACAACAATATGTACAAATAAATGGTGTTCATTCACAGGGTTTAAAAGTAAAAATGGGGGTTCCTCAAGGCTCAATATTGGGTCCTTTCCTCTTTCTAGTATATATAAATGATCTACCATATTTATTAAAAAATCAACCTCAAAATATGGTGTTATTTGCTGATGACACTTCCTTAATTTTTAAGATAAAAAGACGGGCCCAAAATCTAGATGACGTGAATAATGCCCTAGTTCAAGTCCAGAATTGGTTCACAGCAAACAATTTGGTATTAAATGAAAAAAAAACCAAATGCATAAGATTTGCTTTACCGAATGTTAAGAGTAGTGATTGTGATATAATTTTGAATAAAGAGAAACTTGAATTCGTAGATAAAACTGTTTTCCTGGGGATTACGCTTGATGCAGGGCTACAATGGGGTTCTCATTTAACATCTCTTGCGGGGCGGCTAAGTTCAGCAGCATATGCTATTAGAAAAATCCGTCAATTTACTGATGAAGATACCGCTAGACTGGTCTATTTCAGTTACTTTCATAGTATAATGTCTTACGGCATCTTGTTATGGGGACGGGCTGCAGATATTGAGTCTATATTTATTCTGCAAAAAAGAGCCATCAGAGCCATATATAATCTTCGTAGGCGCGATTCTCTAAGGGAACTGTTTAAGAATATTGGCATCATGACGGTACATAGTCAATACATCTACGAAAACATAATGTACGTTAGGAAAAATCTTCATCTTTTTGGCAAAAGAGGTGACAAACATAATTACAGTACTAGAAATAGGGACCAACTAGTTCAGCCAGGCTTTAGACTCGCTAAAGTAGACTCTTCTTTTATGGGGTACTGTTTGAGATGCTATAATAAAATTCCACAAAGTATTCTTGAACTAAATGAGACAAAATTTAAAACATGCATTAAACGCACACTATGTAAGCAAGCATATTACAAGTTGAGCGATTATATCGCTGATAAAAATGCTTGGCTCAATGCTGGTCCTGCTTCACAAGGACAGGGGCGCATAAATTGATAGCATTGAATGGTATTGTTGGAGCTGCTGAAGATTGTACAACTTTCTTTGCATTGTATAGATTCAATCTCTTTAGTGTTATATAATCGCATAGCCCATATTGTGTGAGTACTATGTACTAGGAAGCTATTCAAGCTATCATTCACTGGAAACCTACGTCTTTTCTTTTTCTTGACCTGAATCTGCCCTGGCGGTTGAGAGTATGTCATGCTCACTCAAATGTCACGCTGATGGTGGCGCGTGTGTCTGATCATTTGATTCCCTTCAAAATGGTTGAGTTGAATGGTGCGGATCCATGCGTCATGTTCGTGAACGGGCGCTGTCAGTTGTGACTGGTCATCTCTTAGTTGCCACGGCTTATTTGAATTAATTATTTTATTTTTAAATTGTATTTTTGTTGTACTATGGACACTTTTAACGTGCACGTCTTGCTACATCGTTCTCACATAATGTACCATCTCAACATGAATGATGTAACCATGATTTTGTAAAAACATTTTGATTTAAAAGAGTGTCCATGGAGTTTCTTGCCCGTTCTTCTCCATAGAGATCTACGCTAGGGAATGGGCAACTACAGTACTTTCACAGTTTTTGTGTCTTGTGACTGGGACTGTAGCTACATTTTTGTTTCGACAATTCAAAAGTGCCTGTAACTGGCCTACTTGAAATAAATGCTTTGATTTTGATTTTGATTTTTGATTTCAATATCACTTGTTTGGCAATGAACATACCGTTATGTCTCACTGTGTACATTGACGACTGAAAATAATTACAGTTACTTAGAGTTATCACGGAATTAATAGTAGATTAAAACAAACAATAGTTTAAAATTAAAAAGACAAGCTATTATAAATAAACCAAACTAAAAAATAGAAAATAAATAATAGTTTTAAAAAACTAAAAAACACGCTTTTTATAGAAATCCAAACTAAAAAATAAAAAATAAATTGAAATAAACTTAAATTAAAAATAGTGTTCAAAATTTCAATAAATATAAATTAATACGTGTAAATAAAGAAAAATGTATTTTATTTAAAATAAAGCGTGGGGTGCTTTTTAAGATAATATCAAAATGATAATCACTACCCATATCCTTCAATAAAATACTTATAACTATTGACACCATGCACCCCACGCTTTTTTTTAAGTAAAATACAATTTTCTTTATTTACACGTATTAATTTATATTTATTGAAATTTTGAACACTATTTTTAATTTAAGTTTATTTCAATTTATTTTTTATTTTTTAGTTTGGATTTCTATAAAAAGCGTGTTTTTTAGTTTTTTAAAACTATTATTTATATGATATTATCAAACATTGCATAAAGCTGGTTTCATTTTAAATGCAGGTTTCTTCGCACACACATCATGTGCAAAGTAAAATGTAAGACATCATTTAATCCTTCTGAACACACCCTTAGCGCATTCACCGTGTACGTTGTTTGCAAAGCTATTAATCTCTGTAGAGAAGCTGCACCGTAAAGAGCGAATACTTTCGGAATGAAGAGTAATTATACGTAGTTTCCTTTAATATTGTGAAAAAGTATCGATCGATATAATTTGGAGTGGAAGCATATGAACTCTAGACAACGTGAAAGTCTAAAGAAAAAATAAAAAATCGGTTGTCTGTAAAGTCGGTTTACTGACGATAATTGAACGTGACAATGTCATAAGAGAGACAGATGTCGAACGCTGCCGAACGCGGAGGCCGATTTTCTTTGTCGCTCGTTCCGCGCTCTCGCTTGCACTTCAAGCCTTAAATGAAACGCCTCAGAGCGAGGTAACGCCGCATGAGTCATGTCTTTTCGTGCGTGCAGCCGGCTCCATCGAATTATAAGACGTTGTCACGTCAAAAGAAGAACTTGATTTTAAATATTATGATAAGAAAATATGAAAAGTGAAGATGAAGTAATAAGGGAATTTACTGCACGGTTGGCCTAGTGGTTTAAGCGGTCGTCACACTGCTTCCAACTTCGCCAAGTGTCGTGGGTTCAAATCTTACGTTCTATCATCAAATCAGCTCCATATTATCATTTTATAATATGGAGCTGATTTGATGATAGAACCGGAAAATAGTCGTAGGTACTTAGAAATAAAACGACGCAAAAGCATTGTGTTTGGAATCATTCGATTCGTCTTGACAACTACCATATGTTTTTATAGTACCCAGGCTCTCATGATGGAGTTGGAAGGTGATCATAGTTAGATTTCAGTACCCATAATATTACTTAAAGTGAAAACTTTAATTGTAAAATCAATTTATTAAACTCACTTTACGGGTAATATTATGCATATATACAGGGTGAATTTTTGAGACGGGACAGTAAGGGTAGGTACCTTAACCGTTATAGTTACAGGAAAACGCTTTTAGAAGACTATCCATATTTTTTTAAAATATTCTGAACGGCATTTACAGATTTTGAAAAAAATGTACAGCCATCAAGAAAATGGCCATTTTAAACAAAAACTTTTTTTGATGCCAATCGATCCTGTTTCTTATAGGGATCAAAAGTCTCTACTGGACCGACTGAGGTTTGAGTACTAGAAATGTCAGAAATCGCAAAAAACTTTTCCCATACATTTGTACGGAAGTAAATCATTTTAATATGTATTTTATCCTTTTTTTTATTATTTAAGCGTATTTAGTAAATAACAGGAACACGAAATTTGCATTGGTGTGGTACACGAATAAATTTCCACTGCGACAAGTATCGAGTGGTAATGGTGGAATTTTATGAAGGTACTCTTAATTATGTATTTTAGACACAGACTAACATAGCTTACATTTAGATGATCTACGAAATAAGTTGCTCGAAACGACCGCCGTTTTCAGGAATACATAAGTTCACTCATTTTTGTACTGAGCTACTAACAGCCGATATTTTTCTTGGATGGATATCATTTAAAATCCTGGGTAATGCATCTTTCAGCTCCTGAATACTGTTGTATTTTTTTTGGAGACTTCGTTTTTAGGTAGCTCCACAGAAAAATATCGGGGCTACGAAGTGGCCGCTTGGTTGAACCATGTGTACCTACCCACTGTGACCCGCACTGCCTATTCAAACTAGAACACGCAGCTGTTGTGCGGAGCGCCATCTTGCTGAAAATAAACTTTTTGCAATTCTGACAGGAGCCATTCATCCAACTGGTTTTGGAGATTCTCTAACTCTGACGTCGTAATACACAGCAGAATTAAGAGTACCTTCATAAAATTCCACAATTACCACTTGATACTTGTCGCAGTGGAAATTTATTCGTGTACCACATCAATGCAAATTTCGTGTTCCTATTATTTACTAAATACGCTTAAATAATAAAAAAAAAGGATAAAATACATATTAAAATGATTTATTTCCGTACAAATGTATGGGAATTTTTTTTTGCGATTTCTGACATTTCTAGTACTCAAACCTCAGTCGGTCCAGTAGAGACTTTTGATCCTTATAAGAAACAGGATCGATTGGTATCAAAAAAAGTTTTTGTTTAAAATGGCCATTTTCTTGCTGGCTGTACATTTTTTCCAAAATCTGTAAATGCCGTTCAGAATATTTTAAAAAAATATGGATAGTCTTCTAAAAGCGTTTTCCTCTAACTATAACGGTTAAGGTACCTACCCTTACTGTCCCGTCTCAAAAATTCACCCTGTATATGGAAAATTCCAACATAATCGGTTGGAGATTTCTGATTTAAAATAGTTGTAAGATTCCACTCGTACAAACTTAGTTAAATACGTAGTTTTACACAGACAGTACGAAAGGAAATAGATAGAAGCCCAAAATCGATCAGAGTGATGTGAAATGGGGAGGCCTATGTCCAGCAGTGGGATGAGGGAATGCTTATACAATCCAATATTCTCATTTCTAACAGAACAATTATTAAAGGCTGTAAAGGATGATGATCTTTAAAACCTCGCGTTAAACGTGATAATGCAAATGTAGTTGTTACAAATACTGTAAGTATATTGCGAATTATTTCGACAATGAGGGTAATTTATTTCGAATCATTAGTAAGTAAGTAGAGCAGATTACATCATAGGTGCTTGGAGCCTATTTATTTTATTTATGATAAAGGTTAGAAATAAGGCTCATACTATAGTGTTGGTTAAAGAGATAGAAAACCTAATCTTGTAGGAGAAATATACTACACAAATGAATGTTGAAATAAATAAGACAAATAAATATTTTGAATATCTGACACACAATGACATATCTTATGCAGGCACCACACTTCGTTATGCGCTATTCGTTATGCGGGTTATTCGCGCGCATACGGCGAAGTGTGGAGAGTAAATTCGTTTCGTTCTCCATAAAAATAACAATGACACTTCTCTACAACACACATATTTGCCTTATTTGATGCTTATTTGGCATACCATTTCGAAATGTGGATGGCATGTTTGTTGTTTACGCGCATTACTAATATTTGGGCGTAATACTAATAATGGCGTAGACACATAACGAATAGCGCATAAACAAGTGTGGTGCCTGCATTACATTGTATGTCAGATATGTCATGGTTTGTCAGATATTCGTGTAGTTTCAACACAAAGCAGAACGTGAACTTTAGAAGCAAAAATAACTAGAATGCTTGTAAACTTTTTGGTGCCAATACGCAAATACTCAAGTAGATATTTAATAAATGAAAATAAACTAAAGTAAAGTATTAATACATAGAAAACACTCAAACTCCGAAGCAACTATTTGTAGATTATACAAAAATTTCTTCCGACTCGGAAGTGAACCTGAGATCTCGGCATACCTCGCATATATTACCACTACGCTACGAAAGCAATTTAACTTATTAAGCTAAAGTTAACCTATTCACATTACTTATATTATGACTGCCTTGTTGAACTAGTGGTTAGCGTATGCGGCTGCTGATCAAGATATCTCGGGTTCGATTCTCGGGTCGGACTAAATATTTGTGTGATCCACAAATATTTGTTTCGGAGTCTGTGTGTTTTCTAGGCATAATATGTATGTATTTACAAAAAAAAAGTATGTTTATGTATTTATATCAGTTGTTTACTACCCATAGTACAAGTATGGGACTAGATGATGTTGTGTGTAAGATGTCCGAAATATTTATCATTATTATATTTGTACTGGTTTGTATTACTTCAGTATAGATGGCGTAACATACCACAATTAGGTAATATTTAGAGATTACACGGCGCTGACAGTACACAAGCATTTAACAAACCATAGTACTTATCTATGAACATGCTTTATAAATAATGTTCCATGTTGTAAATCATTAATCTTTAAAAAAATGCAGACCTTATACTAAACAATTTATATTCTGTACAATCCTAACTTGGTGGAATTATATAAAATACATTCTAAAATTAGACTCACTTCATTCCACTATTTAATGAAGTTAAAATAAAATCCTGACTGGTTTCGCCTTATACCATTATCAAAAGTTACTTGGTATTATATTTTCTTTAAATTTGAATGGGACCAAAGTTATGAATATTTTTATACGCGAGTTAAAAATTATACAAATCGCTTCAAAAAAGGATTCTAAGACAACAAAATAATAACACAACTGAAATGAAAACCACCTCCATTTTTGAAGACGGCTAAACAATTCACTAACACAACCTCCAATATAACTTACCAATCCAAAAACGCTTTGCAACCTCCTCTCTTCCACAGCTTTATAATCCATCACCTATCCCGCTCACACAAACCGCCGAGGTCATTAATCACCCAGTACAGGTGATACAGGCATGATGTGGGTACATCAGTCACCCACGATAAGGGATTACACAGAAATTATGTCACTTGAATATACGGGTGAAGTGGAACTATTTCTTTGGTAATGTCGATTTAGTTTGAGCTACGCATTATTTACTATTAGACAAATTGTGATGATATTTTTAAAATTAAGTAAAAGATGTTTAACATCATCTTTAACAGTCCACTGCTGGACATAGGCCTCTCCTTAGAAAGGAGGTTTTGGTCTACTATACCACGCTGGCCAGACGGGTCGGTATAGGGTTGGTTTCAAGTTTTCCTACTCTTTGCATTGATGTTGTCTCATTACTTTAATAAATATTATCAATAGCTCTCTGCTGGTCTTCAGAATTTACTTAAATAGGAACTCTAGAAGAAAGATGTGTGTGTTTGTGTGGCCTATTACAATACTGCGCTGATCAAACTGTACGGTAGATGTATGGTTGTGTCAAGATTTACTTATTTTTTGCAAATCTGTTTTATACTCCGTAGTTTTTTTTCCTTCATTTTCAGGATCTTATGATATCTACTGGATAAATCGGGGTGGTGAAACTCTGTACTATCATTCCGATACCACATGGTTATTTTTTACCGTAAGGAAAATAACCATGGTATATTTAATAGAAAGTATATAAAAAAACGATTTTTGATACTACTTTACACAATCTAGCCTGTCCTCTCCCGGGTATAAGCTTTTTCTGAGGAAAGCACTATATCATGTTGGTCAGACGGATTGGTATCGGGATTGTGTCAAGTTTTTCTTCTCTTTGCAGTGCTGTTGTTCTCCCTCAGTCAGATCTGACGACACCAGATGATATCTAGATACGAATTATCATCAACTCTATTCATCTTGTGTCGTATCTATATATGTGTAATATAGATATACTTGTCACTTATCATTATACATGTATCTTTATTCATATAAATCTTCTGTTCGTGTGTTTGTAATTGAACTAGACCGATTTTGATGATTTTTTTGTGTGTATTAAAGAGGGCTCGAAAATGGTTAAGGCTTGCTATTGAACCCGATAGATGGCGCTGCGATCAAGTTCTGGGATTTCAAAATAGGGTGGTTCGAAGTTCGCCGGGTAAGGGTAGTTAAAATATTTTTTAATTATACTATGGCAATTTGATACCACCATTATGTATGACTGTGTGTGGTGAATATGGGAGGACCTTTGTAACAAACTTCGCGACACTAAATTTTGTATGAGCTGAGCTCTGCGGTATTATTATTAGTAAATGGCTTAAGTTACACCTTATAACAGCTATCTGCCAGTTAAAATCGCGTCAAAATTGGTCTAACCATTCCAAAGATTAGTAAGAAGAAACAGACAGTAATTAGTTTTACAAACAAACACTACTATTTAATTGCATGTATGTATATATTTATTTATAGTACTTGCATATACTATATATGTATAGATAAGTATATTATTATTAATTAATACTCAACGTCACGGCCGTATAAGGTTTCAGCTAATTAATTTCAGACAACCTAATAATTATTTCTAAGTAAATACTGAAGTCATAGAAAATTAAACCAGCAGTTTATTGACCCTTAAGTTTTACGAGTCAATTAAAGGAAACGGCTCACTTAATTGTGCCCTTATTCAGCTGGCAAACGATTATAAACGGAGCATTTTATGTAAGACCTCATTAAAAGTATAAAATTTCATCACTGTTTTTTGATATAGGATATAAAGACGATCTTTGTTTTATAATTTTATGTAATGAAAATTGAAGGAAATGATTTATTGTTATACTAGCTTTCCGCCCGCGGCTACGCCCGCGTGGAATTTGTTTATATCGCGCGACACGGTAAGGGTAGATTAAACAATTTTACATGATTTTAAGTTTGATAATAAGGAACTTCGACACAAACTTACGTCCCCTATTTCAAACCCTTCTACCTTTATTTTCACGATAAAAAGTCCTATGTCCTTTCCCAAGTTCAGTTCTATTTTCATACCAAATTTCATCAAAATCGGTTCAGTGGTTTAGGTGACTCTAAAAATACATAAATCGTAGATGTCAAAATGTATCACTGTTTAGCTCATGTCAAAACTTCACAGGTCGCTATGCATAACACACTTGCATAGCAACCATAATGATATACGCGGGTAACACCGCGGGGCGCAGGTAGTTCTTTCATCCCTACTAATATTATAAATGCGAAAGTATGTCTGTCTGTCTGTCTGTCCGTCCGTATGTCACAGCCAATTATTTCCGAAACTATAAGAGCTATACTGTTGAAATTTGGTGAACCGCATTAAGATTTTTACTTAAAAGTAGAAAAAAAGCGGCCAAGTGCGAGTCGGACTCGCCCATGAAGGGTTCCGTATCAGCAAGTAAAATCATATAAAAGTTCTTGTAGTTCGTTGTAACTTTCATCGATGTTTTAATAATAGTGTTTTGATTGGATGAAAGGTAAATTGTGTGTTACGATTTATGACGTATTAAAAAAAAACTACTCACTAGATCTCGTTCAAACCAATTTTCGTTGGTAGTTTGCATGGTAATGTACAACATATATTTTTTTTAGATTTATCACTCTCTTATTTTAGAAATTAGAGGGGGGGGGGACACACATTTTTCCACTTTGGAAGTGTCTCTCGCGCAAACTATTCAGTTTAGTAAAAAATGATATTAGAAACCTCAACATCATTTTTGAACACCTATCCATAGATACCCCGCACGTATACGTTTGATGAAAAAAAAAATTTTGAGTTTCAGTTCCAAGTATGGGGACCCCTAAAAGGTATTGTTATTTTTCTATTTTTATGTAAAAATCTTAATGCGGTTCACAGAATACATCGACTGACCAAATTTCAACAGTATACCTCTTATGGTTTCGGAAATAATTGGCTGTGACATACGGACGGACAGACAGACAGACAGACAGACAGACAGACAGACAGACAGACAGACAGACAGACTTGACGAATCTATAAGGGTTCCGTTTTTTGCCATTTGGCTACGGAACCCTAAAAAGCGAGGGGGTCCCCATACTTGGAACTGAAACTCAAAAATTTTTTTTTCATCAAACCTATACGTGTGGGGTATCTATCGATAGGTGTTCAAAAATGATGTTGAGGTTTCTAATATCATTTTTTTCTAAACTGAATAGTTTGCGCGAGAGACACTTCCAAAGTGGAAAAATGTGTCCCCCCCCCCCCCTCTAACTTAAAAAATATAAAGGGAAAATAAGAGAGTGATAAAACTAAAAAAAATATATGTTGTACATTGTAACCCCTAGCCCCGGTAAAGGGGGGTTTTTAGTCGGCCCTAGCCCTACCAGGGGGAATCACTTCACCGGTGCGCAGTCAGTAGAACTATGAGAAATATCCCAGGGCGCCTGTTCACAAATGAATTTATAAGCTGAGAGAATAACAGACAGAGTTCATATGTGTGCATATGTCGATTTGGGCAGTCAGGGCAGGTATTCCCCAAGGAAAACATGGGTTTAGTCTCACACACATTTATTCATTATAACATATGAAGTACAAATAGATCCACCTCTTACACACTAGAGAGAATACACAAAGGTACGAAGGTGGGTTGTTTAACATTATAGTACTAAGATTCTTATATCTAAATATAAATCTAATCCTAAATAAGAGGGTTACTTTACAAATAGTCTATAACTTAGGCTTCCCTGGATCTCTGGGGGCTCGACCGCGAAGAGCAGACGTCAGTGAAGTTAATACGGGAGCCCCTGGGGTCCGTCATCTTATGTCCTAGGGGATTTGTCGTACGGGAGGGAGCTCTCCTCTTACCCCGATCACCTCTGCACGCCGGATAACCCACGCACCGTCAGTGGGATTCGTCAATAGTGCCCGAAGGTATAGCCGATGTAGGCCACGTTGGTAACGTACTTGAACGTTTCTTGATATAAATCTCAAACCAAAACTTGAAACCCTAGGGAAAAAAAGGACATAATCCTAAATACCTATTGAAACAGATAGACATTGACACAACTAAATAAAGCTTAAATGAGCGACAGAGTTCTTACCACTTTTTTAGACTGCGGGTTTCTGAATACAACTTCTTCACGAATCCAATACTAAGATAAGCAGAGTTATGCACAATAACGTAGTAGAACCAAGAATGCTTTCCTCGGGGAATTATGGCCCGCCTTTTATATTACATTTCAAGGTCCCGCTGGAATAAAACTTATACCCTCTATTCAAAACTAAAAAAACATCACCTGATTCTCAGAGACAAAGATAGATTTTTGCCCAGAGACTAAAAATAGAACGCGATTTACCACAGAGTATCAATCACATCAGAGATATATCTGAGAGTGAAAACGCCATCTGACGACTCGCGGGTGAAAGTTTTTCTAAAACCAATGAGATAGATGTGTAAGAGCTACCGCTAACCTGATGAAGATGGCGCTTACCCAAATACGTCATCATATTTTGTTATGAAATCGAATTATTTATACGAACGAAAAAAAAGTTGTTACAACATTACCATGCAAACTACCAACGAAAATTAGTTTGAACGAGATCTAGTGAGTAGTTTTTTTTAATACGTCATAAATCGTAACACGCAAATTATGTTTCATCCAATCAATACAGTAGTATAAAAACATCGATAAAAGTTACAACGAACTACAAGAACTTTTATATGATGTTACTTGCTGATACGGAACCCTTCATGGGCGAGTCCGACTCGCACTTGGCCGCATTTTATTATTTTTAAAGAGACACCGCATTAAAATAAATATTTCGGACAACTGACACACAACATCATCTAGTCCCATCCATCTTGTATTATGGGTACTAGACAACTGATATAAATACATTAACATACTTTTTTCATACATACATATAATACATAGAAAACACCTAGACTCCGAAACAAGTATTTGTGAATTACACAAATCATATATGGTCCGACCCGGGAATAGAACCCGAGACCTCACCCGGGAATAGAGCATACGCTAATCACTAGACCAATAAGGCAATGGAATATAAATCCTGTGTCGCTGGTTTCATTTATAGCCACATTAAGACTGTTAACGTCTATGGCCGACACTACTGCATTACTATCATCGGGAAAAAATACCAATTCGAAGCTTGTCTAAATTCGCTGAATCACCTCATTCATAATAAGTAATGTCTTTTAATGAAGATTTATAAAAACATACAAAGAATATGCTTGATTGAACTGCTTGCTTCAGACTCACTACCAGATCACGTGTTTCCTTTCCACTATGATCCCGATCCTTTAAGCGGGGCGTTAAAAAGCATCTCACTAAGCCGCCATTGTTTGGGCCGCCATACTTTATTGTTTGCATTCACGGCAATGGTGTGTGGTTTCTTCCACTCTTCGATTCTGCTCGTGCTTTCCATCAGGCAGGGTAGAGTCACTTTGGTAGGCTAAATATAAAAAACGTGGTTTATAAATCTCACCAGCGCTGTGACTTTAAAGTTTTCGAAATTTTACGTGGGTCAAAGTTGTATGTGAAAATGTCTCTTGAATCTGAATTATACTAATGAAAATCCATGCTAAAAAGATGTATTAAGGATTTTTGTCATTTGGATTTAATTTAAATTAAGTAGTATAGGTTCAGGACGAGTAAGTAATTAACAACCTCCTTAGAAGCCTTAATCACAATTCTATTCATTCCATCTCTTGTGGGGTACCATTAAGATTATCAAAGGGAAAGTAGGTACTTATATTTACTTTAGTACAAAATTAAGATGTGTACAAATTAATTTAGGTAGAAAGGTGGTTAAGTTAAAGGGTTTAGGTTATCCGTAGATGTATAGCAATCTCTTTTTATGTTTCAACCTACCATAGAGACTCTACTCTGCCTGATGGAAAGCATGAGTGGAATCCTGGAGTAGGGGTCACCATCTTCATTGTGAGGGTAGGCAATGCAGCATGGTGACACATACAGTAGTGGCTTGGATAGATGTTTCTGCTTTATTCTCCCGGCCTCCGGAAGCCGGGTATAAAAAGGTAAGGTTTGCTACTTTTGGGTAATGTTTGTCTGGCAGTACAAAAAGTAATATAATTAATCATAATAAATAATAGCTAGGTAATAGAGCCACGTATATTTCAGCACAAATAGGCCGGCTCAACCAGGGCAGTACTACCCTTACACAGAAGACCATCCTAATAATGACAGCATTCTTGTTGTCGTATGTCGTTGGTGAGTGTGGGACCGCATTGGGACCGTCCAGTTAAATCTGCATCATTCTCCGGGCCTCCGGTGGCGCGGAAAATGATGCAGAAACATCTGACCAGGCCGCTATGGTATGGGTCACCATGTTGCATTGCACCTACCCTCACAATGAGGATCCCCCCACTACTAGATTCTACTCATGCTTTCCATCAGGCAGAATAGACTTAAATATAAAAAAAACTATATATTCGTATTACACACAACGCCATCTAGTCCCAAACAAATTTTTTTGCGGATCAAACAAACATTTGATCCGACCCGGGAATCGAATCCGAGACCTCAAGCACAGTAGTCGCTTATGCTACCACTGCGCCTTATAGAAAACTAAGACTATAGCAGGTCGAAGAGGTCATGTACCTCTATGTTAGTCATTCTTACAATAATGTGCTCATTCTAATTTATGTCCAAATGTCCAATAATATGTCTCTTTGACGATTCAAATATTTCGTGATTGTGTTTCATTAAATGACTACAAAGCACTTTGATAAAGGATAATTAACGGCCTTTACAGCTCAGTACAAACCGCAATGGACCATAACAGTAATATAAGTATTACAATACAAAAATTCATTAATCCAAAATGTACAGTCACGGCCGAATAATCATACAGGCCTTCGGTAATTGGTTTGTTGGGGATAACCGCACGCTGAGCAAGCAAAACGAGAAATATTTTATTACTTTTTATAGGACATTACGTACATTCGTTGCAAAAAGTGTTAGAGTTCAATTAAAGATTTTAATATAATTGTCTTAAATTAATTATCTGTGTGGTGACGGATTAAGAATACAGAGTGTCACCACCCCTATTCATCCCGCGGGAGTCGTAAAAGGCGACTAAAGGATAAACTACGCAAGTCAACATCAATGCTCAGAGAAGGAAAACTTGAAACCAACCCTTTACCAATCCGTCTGGCCAGCGTATTACAGTAGGCCAAAACCTCCTTTCTAAGGAGATGCCTATGTCCAGCAGTGGACTGTTAAAGGCTGTTGATGATGATGAAAGATTTTAATTATTTATTAGTTATCTCCGAAGGGGTCAGCATAAGTGTAAAGAATTAATTGGTAAGAGGAGATTATAATATATTTGTCCGCGTGGATATCGATTACTGCTGTAAAAAGTAGCCTATGTCCTTTCTTATGCTCTAGACTATCTGTGCACCAAATTTCATTTGTATCGGTTTAATAGTTTTGCTGTGAGAATGCGATAAATAGACAAAAATTCCTTTACATTTATAATATGTCATAGTAAGGATTAGGTAGTAAGGGGAGATTGCTTGAGAATGGTGCTACATTGGGCAGTACAAGCAAATACTTTAATCATAATCGTCATCATCAACAGTCTTTAACAGTTCACTGCTGGACATAGGCCTCTCCTTTAAAAGGAGGTTTTGACCTACTATACCACGCTGGCTAGACGGGTTGGTAAAGGGTATGTTTCAAGTTGGGGTGCTGCTGGCTAGAAAACCTCCACGTGGTGCACCCTGGGCGCTGGCGATAGCACTGTTCCTCCTCATTTCCTCCGCGTTATCTGGAGGGGAGGATTATCGCCAGCGGCTAATATTCTAGCTGGAGAGGAGCCATCATCGGCTCCCGGGCAAGGCCTGGTCCAGCGGGGCGGGCGTTTCCGCCGTTTCCCCTGCTGGCTCTTCGCTGGTGGTGACAGCGGCCACCAAAAAGAAGCCGCGAAAACTGCAGCCGCCTAAAACCGCGGCTGTAGTGGTGACCGTCACGCTGGAGGCGGCCAGTGGCGGACTAACCTACGCGGACATATTTAAAAAGGCCCGGGTTAGTCTCGCCAGCGAGTTTGGACCGGCAGGGGTCAGGTTGCGCCGCGCCCAGACGGGAGCTCGAGTCCTCGAGTTCCCTGGAGCAGAAGGCGCAAAGACGGCGGACAAATGTGCCGAGACGCTGAGGGGCATGTTTGCCGACCTGGATGGCATCAAGATCGCCAGGCCCACGAAGTGCGCGGAGCTGCGTATTTCGGGTCTGGACGATTCTGTGACAGCCGAAGATGTCCGCGATGCAATCCGGGAGAAGACCGGCTGCAGCGCGGACAATATCAGGGTCGGCACTATTCGCCCCGGTCCAGGCGGGCTAGGCGCTGCATGGGTCAGCTGTCCCGTGGCGTCGGCCAAAGCGCTAGACGACGCTGGCAAGCTGCTCGTCGGTTTCGTCAGCGCTAGAGTCACAGTCCTGGCGGCGAGACCGACGAGATGTTATAAGTGCCTAGCCGCAGGCCATACTCGCTCGAAGTGCGAGAGTTGCTTCGACTGCAGTGGTCTATGTTTCCGCTGCGGTCGACCGGGGCACAAGGCGGCAGATTGCTCTGCCGCCCCCCACTGCCCGGTGTGTGCGGCGGCGAATAAGCCCGCCAATCACCAGACCGGGCAGGGGGGCTGCAAGCCTCCCCGCGCGTCTCGGCAAGCGCCGGAGGCCAGCCTATCGATCCAGGCTGCCTCCGATGTCACTAGTGCGTCGGCACCGATGCCCATGGAGGAGGTTGTAGAGACGAACCCTTAATGGATCAAGTCTCCAACCTTCTCGTCCAGACGAACTTGAACCACTGCGCCGCAGCGCAGGATCTCCTCCTGCAAACCATGGCGCAGTGGTCGGTCGGTGTGGCCGTAGTCGCGGAGCCCTACTTCGTCCCTCCCCGTCCAAACTGGATGGGTGACTGGGACGGCTCCGTGGCAGTCGTCGGCTCCACGGCGGCTGGTTCTCCGCCCTTGTCGCTCAAAGACAGGGGCACGGGATATGTTGCCGCCGAGTGGGGGGGGATCACCGTTTACGGTGTCTACTTCTCCCCCAGTAAGAGTTTGAGTGACTTCGAGGTCTTCCTGAACAACTTGGAGACCTCGATGCGGCAACTAGCGTCTGGGCGCGTCCTCGTGTTGGGGGACTTCAACGCCAAGTCCATTGCGTGGGGTTCCCCGGCGACGGACGCCAGGGGCAAGGCCGTAGAGGAGTGGGCGGCCTCGGTGGGCCTCTGTCTACTGAACAGAGGCTCCACCAACACGTGCGTGCGACAACAGGGGGGGTCGATAGTGGACCTTTCGTTCGCTACCCCTGCACTCGCCGCACGTGTACAGAACTGGCGTGTCCTGGATGAGGTTGAGACGCTCTCGGACCATTTGTATATCCGATTTGAGCTCTCCCGGTCCCAGGACGCCAGTAGGGGTCACGCGGCGCGGCGTCCCTCCCGCTTTCCGCGGTGGTCTGTCGCCAAGCTCGACAGGGACTTACTGGAGGAGGCGGCCATTCTTAACTCTTGGCTGCCTCCGCAGGCCCCGGCCGAAGAGGTCAACGTGGGGGCTGGTCGCTTCTGCAGTGCGATTACGCAGATCTGCGACGCGGCCATGCCCCGCGTACGTGGGCGTCGGCCTCCAAGGAAGGAGGTCTACTGGTGGTCCCAGGAGTTGGCGGCCCTCCGTGCGGCCTGTGTTCGTGCCCGGAGGTGCCTCACTCGTAGTCGGCGACGCCACCGCGGAGTCGGTGAGGAGGTGGATCGGCTTCAAGAGGAATACCGTGAGATCCGGCAAACTCTGAAGCTGGCCATCTGCCGCGCCAAAGAGGAGAGCCGCAAGGAGATGCTGGAGAGTCTCGAGCGTGACCCCTGGGGTCGGCCCTATCGTGCGGTGCGCAAAAAGCTCTGCGCGGGGGGCCTGCCCCTCACGGAGACTCTCCAGCCCAGCTTCCTGCAGGAAGTGGTCGAGGGCCTATTCCCACAGCGGGCGGAGCACACGCCCCCGTCGATGGCCGTCATGGCCGGAGGCGACGACGAAGGCGAGGCTGATGTGCCGCCCGTCAGGGAATCAGAGGTAGGGGCGGCTGTTCTAAGGATTCGATCCAAGAACACCGCCCCCGGGCCAGACGGGGTACCTGCCCGAGTGCTGGCCCGAGCCCTCGATCATATGTCGGACCGCCTCAGGGGAGTGTTAGACGCTAGTCTGGCGTCCGGACGCTTCCCTGAGTGTTGGAAAAGCGGGAAGCTGGTTCTGCTCCAGAAGCCAGGTCGGTCTGCCGACTCGGTCGCGGCCTATAGGCCCATCGTGTTGCTGGACGAGGCGGGTAAGCTGTTCGAGAGGGTGCTCCACGCCCGCATCGTCCGGCACCTGCGCGAGGTGGGCCCCGATCTGTCGGACGCCCAATTTGGATTCCGGGAGGGGCGTTCGACGGTCGACGCAATTCTGCGTCTGAAGGCCGCGACTGAACAGGCGGTGGGCTCAGGCGACGTGCTGTTGGCGGTGTCGTTGGACATCGCCAACGCATTCAATAGTCTGCCATTCAGCTGCATCAGGGCCGCACTCCAGTACCACGGAGTGCCACAGTACCTGAGGCGGCTAGTGGCAGACTATCTGACGGAGCGTACTGTCATGTACGAGGACCGAGAAGGAGTCTTGAGACGTCGGGCCATGTCGTGCGGTGTTCCACAGGGGTCTGTCCTCGGACCACTCCTGTGGAACATGGGATACGATTGGGTCCTGCGAGGGCGTCTCCCCCCCGGCGTCGGTGTAATTTGCTACGCCGACGACACTCTTGTGACAGCCCGGGGGGCGACCTTCGAAGAGGCGGCACGCCTGGCCACCACAGGAGTCTCCCTGGTGGTCGGGCGCATTGAGGCGCTGGGTTTGCGGGTGGCCCTAGAAAAGACGGAAGCCCTACTTTTCCATGGGCCCCGTCGTGGTCCACCCGCCGGCGCCTCCATCGAGGTCAACTCGGTCCTCGTACCGGTCCGGGCCCACTTTAAGTATCTGGGTCTGGTCCTAGACGGTAGGTGGCTCTTCGACGAGCACTTCCAACAGCTTGCTCCGAAGCTGATCGGCACTGCCTCCTTCCTTGGGCGTCTTTTGCCCAATCTGGGAGGAGCCAGTGTCGCCACGAGGCAGCTGTACACGGGGGTTGTCCGGTCTATGGCACTCTATGGTGCACCGGTGTGGGCGGCGGCTCTGACCGAGCAGAATAGGGCGCGCCTTAGGCGGCCGCAGAGAACTCTGGCGGTCAGAGCCATACGGGGTTACCGCACCGTATCGACGGAGGCGGCGTGCGCCCTGGCCGGAACACCCCCGTGGGATTTGGAGGCGGAAGTGCTCGCCGACGTTTATCGGCGAGTGGCTAACTACCGGGCGGAGAGTGGTGGAGTTGGACCTCCGCCCGAGGACGTGCGCGAGTGGCGCGAAGCCGCTCACCGAGCCACGATGGATCGCTGGTCGGTCCGGCTGGAGACTCCACGTGCTGGCTTCGCCACCGTAGAGGCGCTTCAGCCGGTCATCGGCGAATGGGCAGTGCGGCAGCACGGGACCCTTACCTTCCGACTGACGCAGGTTCTTTCCGGGCATGGTTGCTTCGGAAAGTACCTGCACTCGGTCGCCAGGAGGGAATTGAGTCCCGCCTGCCACCACTGCGACTGCAGTGAGGATTCGGCTCATCACACGCTGGCGGTCTGCCCCGCATGGGAGACACAGCGCCGGGTCCTCACTGCAGTCATCGGAGGGGATCTCTCACTGCCGGCCGTCGTTCGTTCCATGGTCGGCAGCGAGAGCGCATTCACCGCGGTCGCAACCTTCTGCGAGGACGTAATCACGCAGAAGGAGGCGGCGGAGAAGGCCCGTGAGGACGACATCCAATCGGACCAGATTCGCCGCCGGCGACTCGGGCGGCGGAGGCGCGAACATCTGCGCCTCATGCCGCCTTGAGTGTGGCCGCGGGTGGACGGGACGGGTTTTCCCTCCACCCGCACTATGTGGCCAGCCGCGAGGGGGCGGCGTCGGTGTGTGCCGGACGCCGCCTAAGAGAGGGTCGTCGTACAGAGACGGTGCCCGCATCAGGAGCGGGCAGGCGCTGGAGAAGTTCAGAAGGAGATCCCACCCTGGACTTCTCCTACTCCTAAACGGAGAAGCGCGGAGAGGGCACACTGTGTGTTTTTTAGTCGGTTCAAGTCCGACACACCACCCCGCCGTAACCCCCGGTGGGGTGACGGTCCATGATGATTTTTCACACACAAAAAAAAAAAAAAAAAAAAAAAAAAAAAAAAAAAAAAAAAAAAAAAAAAAAAAAAAAAAAGGGTATGTTTCAAGTTTTCCTTCTCTTGGCAGTGATGTTAGCTGCTTATTTTGTTCCTTAAGTCGCCTCTTACGACACCCATAGAATGAATAGGGGTGGTGACACTTTGTATTCTTAATACGTCACCACACGGTACTTTAGTAATATTGGTTGCCCAGTTAAATGTAGTATATTGAAGTCGATTTCCAACCAATACAAATAAGTCACTATTGTGTACCTAACATAAAAACATTGGTAGGTCCATTTAAGTTTAACACTAATACTAGGTTAAGTCATTCTAGAACTAGCACAATATAAGTTTACCAATAAGTCCGAAATAAAGGATTTTTATTAGAAATTAATTCGACGTCTAAGTGTAATTTGTATATTTTTACACATTAATTATGTACGTGTTCATTTAACGACAACGCAGTTACCTCCTATGCAATTCTTATAGGTAGGCAACATGTGGGTGTTTAATAACAATAATCACTTCAGTGCATAGATCGTAGATCTTTAGATAGGCCCTCACGCGTCGCGGAATGGTCATAGTTTCGCAAGTTTCGTACGTCATCACTCGTCATAGAATAAATAAAAAAGTGATAATCTTCTGATTTCTGAAGTATTATACCTACACAGTACTGTAAGGAATCAGGTTAGGAATAATGATAGAAAATAATAAAAATATGAAGTTTAGTAATAAAATAAAATCATTTATTTAGAATATGTGAAATAATAATATAATGTAAACAAAAGAATCTGTATTTGGCGTTTTGTATATAAGAATTCTATAAAAGATAATCCCTGCATTGTATAAAAATTAATGATACATTTGATATACATTTGAACTTAATATTGAAGAAAATAGGAACAAAAGTCAATCATAATGAAAGTTGTTACATCATTGCTATTTTAAAGTAGATATTAAAGTATTCTAATCCAGTTTCATAAAAAGAATCAGTGCAATATAGAGATCGTTACCTTCAGAACTTTAACTGTTCTGTTTAGTATATAATCTTTGGCAGCCGGCCGCTTCTCCACCCCTCACGCCTCTCCTTCGTCCCGCTAAGCCGCTCAAGACGTGTGTTTTAAATAAATCAAATTAAATTGTTTACAAATACTTACGCATGAAAAGTAACACCTTTATCTTTATTTGTGTTTCGGCTTGTGTTTTTACACTTCCAAAATGAACACGAAGGCATACTAAAATATTTAAACACGAAAAAAACTTAAAATATTTTTTTAAGTCCGCGTCCACTCACAGCCTGCAATTGTCGGGTACTAAGACAAAAGTTGTGCGTGCACTTCTTTGAGTAATGATATAAATTGGGCGCCTTTTAATATGGAGCGGCCCATCTAACGATCTACGATCTATGCTTCAGTGTACATAATTATAACAGGACTTAATACTCATATTGTAGGTACATATAAAGGTACAAAGGGGACAAATTTTAACAAATAACAATTTAAACATACAATATTTTGGCCAAACTTTAACTGATTTTGAAAACTTCTTCATTGACGCTCCGCTCCTATTGGTCTTAAGGTAAGCACACTGTAACGGCACGGTAACGGCATAGCTGCGGCACAGCTCTGTATTGAA
The DNA here is from genome assembly GCA_932526445.1 of Phragmatobia fuliginosa. NCBI lineage: Eukaryota > Metazoa > Arthropoda > Insecta > Lepidoptera > Erebidae > Phragmatobia > Phragmatobia fuliginosa. Next base: position 2,837,440 of record OW052058.1, on the reverse strand, counting down.
TTTTGGCTACCGCTAGCTGCCAACGCGCTAAGCAGCCCGCGAGGTGCAAGCCCGCCGTACGCACGCCAACCGCGAGTTGCAAGCTCTTTATACTGATGTTATGAAACATATTAAACGACATACGATTTAAGGGTCAAATTCAAAAGACAAGCTAATCTCTGGGTTGGAGCGGTGGCGTTGCCGTGCTTGCATAATGTGCGATGACCTTTAGCGTGATAATATATAACCTTTTTTGATAAATGGGCTATCTAACACTCAAATAACTTTTAAATCGGGCTAGTAGTTCTTGAGATTAGCGCGTTCAATCAAACGAATAAACAAACTCTTCATTCTCATAATATTAGTTACACGATTATTTAATGGTTAAAATTGTAAATGTAAGGTATGTTGTCCATACTAACTAGTTCAACTCATCGCCCGCATTCAGTTGTCTGACAATTATCTACATATTAATCAACACCAATGCATGTAACAAAACAGAAATAAAGATAACATTGAAATTTGCTTTTAAATCATTTAGAAAGTAAAGTTATGTTTCAGTGTCCTTTCATGCCATTATTCAGTGTACTTTAAAACACTCAAACTCCAAAGTAACTGCAGATCATACAAATATTTGATACGACCCGGGACTCGAACCCGAAGCCCTTAAGCAGAGTTGTCGAAACGCTACCAATGCGCCACCAAGGAAGTCTTGTATGTATGTATGAAAGGGTGTCGTAAAAGGCGTGCAAGTAAACCACCCAGAACAACACAACTGCCAAGAGAAGAAAATTTGAAGCTAACCCTTTACCAGTGTAGGTAGCATTATTTAATAGGTCAAAGTCTTACTTTTTAAGCAGAGACCTATAGACAGGTGTTGGTCTAGTGGTTAGCGTATACGGCTGCTGATCCAGAAATCTCGGGTTCGATACCAGGGTCCGTACCAAATGTTTGTATGATCTGCAAATATTTGTTTTTGAGTTTGATTTTTTCTATGTATAATATGTATGTATTTACAAAAAAAAAGTATGTTTATATATTTATATCAGTTTTCTAGTACCCATAATACAAGCTCTGCTTAGTTTGGGACTAGATGACGTTGTGTGTAAGATGTTCGAAACATTTATTTATTTATAAAGCCAAAATTATTTTTTAAGCATATACCTATAGACAGCATTAGATGATGCTGATAGAAGTGCATATTAAAATAACAAGTTCAAAAATATGCTATCATTTATTAAGAGTGACCAATGCATGGTGATTTTAATTTATACGACAAAAAATTTAAGACGCAGTAAAGCGTGTAAGTTGTGGTAAAGAGCATTAAATAGTATTATTAATGACATTTTTAAAACTGCTATTATAATGCAATTATCATTCTTACTTCCTTACTAATTTTGCTAATTACTAATATTATAAAAGCGAAAGTAAGTCTGTTTGTTGCGTGTTTAGGCTAAAACTACTGAACCGATTTTAAGGGGCTGAAAACCAAAATAGAGGTAAATAAAGATCGTTTTGTATAAAAACCTATCGCTCATATCATTACCAAAATCAATGTCTTTATAATTGAACATATTCCTCACATAGTGGTTATTTCCAAAACACGATTTGAAAAACTTCACTCGATAAAAAAAATAATCAAAGTAGCCTCTGAAAATAGTTAAATATTGTCTTTACACATTTGTGCTTTAATTAATGTAAATGAAATTAAGTAAAATTGTGTATCATATGTAACTGAAGGAAATGGTTAACTTTAATTTTTAAAAAAATTGCAACATTTACAAAAAATAACGAATTTTGTGGTTTGGCACTTACGCCCTTCTATTTCAAGCGCTTTTTCTCTGTCACTCCTATGGAGAACGACAGTGAGCGCTGAGGCGCCCTGCTAAACGGACCTATGTCGCTCGACTCGCGCGCTATATTTAGCTGATAAATCTAAAAAACTTTATTAAAAAACAAAACAAAATCATATTATGATGGAGGCTATAAGGTAAGAATAATTTATTTTATTATTAAACTTATAATTTGATTGACATGTAAGATTATATAACTAGATATCCTTACAAAGACGTAATGAAGTTTCATAACCCTAAAAACTGTCAACTGTGTAGTGGAACAAGCTTAAGCTAGAGACACATTATCGGAAGCGGCTAATGGACGCGGCTGATAGCCGTGATCTAGAGTATGAACATACACTCAGCTGTGCAAACTATCGGACGTAAGTCGTGGACAGACTGACCTTGAGCGTCCGAATGTCCGACTGTGCACACTTATTTTTCCACTAAAATCAATTAATTATCATAAATATGTATATTATTGAGTCAATATTTTAATACATTGAAAAAAAATATATTACCAAGGCACTCTACTAGTGTTTTAATAAAATAATGTACAATTTACAGTGGCGGCTGTTAGCCGCGTCCGTCAGCCGCGTCCGATAATGTGTTTCCAGCTTTAGTCTTGAAGAACGTAACGTACATAGACTTACAAAAGTCGTAGACTCTGCCATTTTAGTTACACAATGTATCATATGATGGCCTTATTTTATGCATAGTCATTTTTGATAGTGTATCTAACCGCATAATATTATCATCATAATAATATTAAGCAATAAAGATATTCAATTAAATAAGTACTATTATTTAATCACAGGTTGCAAAATTTGGAATTCTCACAAAACGCTCAATGTTCTGAAGTTCCAAGGTAAGAACAGTGTAAAATACTGCACGTCCTGAAATGTCACTCAAATCTAACTAACAATTCATGGACTATTTATTTACAGCAAAAGAAGACTATTGGAAAATAGCTCTGAAGGAGATGGACCGCAGAATGTAGTTTTGCATCATACACAAATCACATTCTCGCTGAGCTCTGACGGTATCGTCGCGTTCAGAATAGTTTCATATTATATACTATGACTGTATTGTTTGGCAATAATATTGTTAGAATGTATGTGTGTAAAAAGACAGTGTATATTGTTTTGTAAACTTGCATTAATATTAAATAAAAAAATACTACATATATAAAAAATAAATAAATAATTAAATTGCATAAGTTGATAAAAAATGCATGCAATAGCTTTACCGCGGCAGTCTCCGAGTGCCACATGACTTTTTTTATCATACCATTACGATAGCATTTTTATTTTGCCCTATCTAAAATATTCTAAGGCCCTGTGTTAAAAGCAGAGTGCAAATTCAAAGACGAATATTAGTTCTCGGAGACTGTGGTAGTACCGATAACGAACCGCGTCTCAAACGCGGCGCTGCTTTATCGAACAAAAAGGGGTGTATCCATTGCTCAAGGTCATTGGCTGCACTCAGCGTCTTAATGACATTTCATGCAGAGATAGTCTAAATCCTAAGAAAGGACAAGGGCTACTTTTTACCGCCATAACCAATATAAATGCGAGCGGAACTGCGGGCGAAAGCTTGTACTTTCTAAAATCAAATAAATAAAAAATTGGATAAGTGCGTAAGTCAGGCCACGCATAGAATAGGGTTCCGTAGTCACTCATAATGGTAGGTAGATTTAAAATCGTGTCCAATAGATAATTGTTATGTTAACTTATTATTTATTTCTTTTTGTATGAAGTTTTCAAGTAAGTGAATTTTATAGAAAATAATAATAACTCCTAAAATAAAAAGTTTTAAAACCGCTATAGTTTTCCTTGAAAGTTCAATATATGGGCTACTATCATGATTTTTTTCAAGATCTTTGAGCCGGCCGTTTAGGTTTTGGAGGGGGCGGGGACACCCTATTTCTAGAAAAAAATGCGCTTTCAAGTTGAATAACTCGCAAACGGATACCTAAACTGAAAAATGGTTGTAGCAACCTCATTTGTTTTTAAAAAACCTATCTAATGATACCCCACACGATGGGATAGACGCGAGAAAAAAAATCGTCTCCACTTTGCATGTAGGGGATGTACCCCAAATAAAAATGTTTTTAGTAATTTTATTGTAGCACTTTCTCCACGTAATTACAACACATATTCATGCAGTTTCATCTTTCTAGCACAAACCATTTGGGCGGTAGGTCGAGGATGGACGAACGGACGGACGGACGGACATGACGAATCTATAAGGGTTCCGAGTCATGAAGTACGGAACCCTAATAAAAATGATTGAATTTTAATATAAAGTCATCAATCATCATCAACAGCCTTTAACAGTCCACTGCTGGACATAGGCCTCTCCTTTGAAAGGAGGTTTTGGCCTACTATACCACGCTGGCCAGACGGGTTGGTATAGGGTTTGTTTCAAGTTTTCCTTCCCTTGGTAGTGATGTTAGCTGCTTATTTTGTCCCTTTAGTCGCCACTTACGACACCCATGGAATGAATAGGGGTGGTGACACTTTGTATTCTTAATCCGTCACCACACGGACACGGTAAATAAAGTAAAAAATTGTAAACATCATAATAATGAGTCACAATAATTTTACGTATTAACAATTATTAGAAATGATTGTTTATGTATAAAATCCCAAGGTTATCTTATTTACTCAGACAAATGATAAGAGTTTTCTACACACACACACACAAACGCAAATAAATAAATATAGCAGGTCCTTGCTCTATTAAATCCAAAATTAATAATTTTATTACCATAAAGTTGCACTTAATATTAGCAGAACGATATTTCTCATTAGCATAACATCAATATTGGTGAACGCGTGGTTGGTACCATGATTGGTTCTGAACTAATTTATAAATGGAAATGCCTAATGAATAATTACACAATCACTGACGCGGTGTGTAAAGCTACCCAATACACCGTTGCAGGGTATAGTTAGGCCATTTTCCTTAACCATTACATCAGGCGCATACTAGGCGACATGCTCCAGCGATAGCTCGACGACTTGACGCGACGACAGGCTGCAGCCGACAAATTTCATATAATTTGCTCTAAGCTCCGCACACTAGGCGTCAGAGACGCGAGAAGAAACAACGACGCCGCGTCTTGTCACGTTGACTATAGTCGGATTTTTAATTAGACGAAGCTACCTGACAGTAGCTAATGTCACTTAGTAAAATAATGCTGCCATATTTAAAGTAATAGTGATGCGTTCAGTTCTCATTCAATCAGATGAATGAACAATGAGTGTGAATAGTTAATCATTTCAAACTATAAAAGAATATTACATCTATTTAAGAATGAAATTGTATAAAAGTGCTCTGATATAAGATACTAGTAGTATGTAACAACAATCAGTTTTTTGACGGCTCAACGCCGCGCATTATGTTTTTTGACCCAAAAAACAACCATCCTCTTATTATATTTTTATTAAATAGATAAATTAATTTAAAAAGAAAGATGAGAATTCCTGATGTTCAAATGTGCTTTGATCAAAAGATTTTTTTTTGTAAATATTTAAAATTTTTTTTTTATTAAAATCTTAGATCCCATATGAGTTTCTGTAAATCTACTAATGTCCTTCTTTGCGGCTTTAACATACACAAATAACACAAAAATATAAACCATAACATGAAAAATACCGGAGAGAAATACAAACAATGTTATTTCAGGATATAATTTTTTACAGCTATATCTTGTCTTAGTTGGATTCAAAACCTTGATAAATAACTAGCCTGCAATAGTACCAGTAATACAAAAAAAAACAAATCCTAATCATCCAGGATCTTTAAGTTACAAGCTTTTGTACTTTTTTCTTTGGTTTTAGGGTTGATAATAGAGATATTACTCGTCTGTGTGCAAAGGCAAAGCAAACAGGAAGGGTATTGGCAGTATACATGTCAATAAATTTCACTCTAGTGTTTAAATTACTGAACATCAATAGATTTGCTCTATTGTTTTGGTTTGTTTGTTTGTTGTACTTTCTTGTACTTGTGTTAAAAATAAACGAATCGAATTGAGTGACAGACAGACAGAAAATTTTGCCTATTTATACAAATTTTTAAAAAGAATAAATTGTGAAAGTCGGATGTAAAAATTAAATCCTCACAATCTTCAAAGAGATCATTTACATCATCTGGTTCATTTAAATCTGATGTTGGTATTTGATATGGTTGGATCAGTTCTAAAGCCCTCACTGGTAGTGGCTTACGGTCTAATTTTTGTAGCCTCTTCTTCACTCTTACATCAGAAATCAGACACAATTGCCCTGTTAAATAGATCTGTCATGTGTTATTCGCGGCCTGACTTTCTAACATGGTGTTCCCGGTCATATCTCTAAAATTTGTTTCTAGATTCACCAGTCTGTCCGGATAACATGCCTATTGGAAGCGCCGAATTTCTTATGATCTCTTTACCTCAAACCAATATTTTATGTTGAGTTACTGTCATCGGATACCAAGGATATTCTGTTACGTATCTGATGGCTGAGGCGCTATGCACAGCTTCATAATTTGCCACTCACATACCAACAAGGAGGTTGGCACCCTCTTGTCCTCCTTGCATTAAGTCAGCTGGTCGGAGCCCAGACTGACATCCCTCAACAGGTTGGGTTAATTCCTGTTGAGGCAAAGTGGCAACATGGGTCTTTGACGGCTCCATGATGCTTCACCCCCGTTCCTCCAAAAGAAATGTTTAGGTATGCGGTTTTAACCAAAGTCTTACGAGGGCGGGCCCCTTCCCCATACCTCATTTTTTCTTTCATTGGAAAATTCCGGCTTTGATGTATGTCAATGAAAACATGACATATAAGTTTGTATTGATAGAAAATACAAAAGAGTTCATAAACAACAAAAAATACTATTTTATAATAAATAATTATAAATAAAAAAGTATTTTTTGTTGTTTATGATCAGAAATGTTTATGTTTTTAGAATAGAGGTTCTAGTGTTGGTAGACTGAGTTATAGCAGACGTTCTTCATAGGACATGTTTTTCAAAGAGAAGACGATTTTAGTTACCCTTTGTTGTACTCTTTCCAACATTACAATATCTTTTTTTAAATATGGATTCCATATTTAAAAGGCGAATTCCAGCAAGGTTCTAATGTACGTTAAATAGATGCTGAGAAATAATTCTTTATTGATAACATAGAATGCCTTTCTAATTATATACAATAATGAGTTTGCCTTCTTTGTTATCATTGTAATATGCTCATCCCACTTCAGTTTATGTGTTATGATAACTCCGAGGTCTCTTTGGGAGTCCACTGGTTGTAATGGCACAGAATTAATTGTGTACTTGTGTTTAGGATTGTTTTTTAATTTTATTAATTAATTTTAATTTTATTAATTAATTTTAATTTTATTAATTTTTATTAATTTTATTCATTCAGGAGTTTTTTCAATCATTCACTTTGTCACAACACTATTTTTATTTCATCAAAAACTGACAACACAGTAAACGTCAGTGGATATCGTCTAATTAAAAATCCGACTATAGACGCGGTGACAAGTCTTCCAGTGTGCGATGGCCGTTATAGTTGTTTTTCATATATTTCATATGAGTCTGCCAAAGCCATGACTGCCTTGTTGCTTTAGTGGTTAGCGTATGCGGCTGCTGATTACGATATCTCGGATTCGATTGCCGGGTCGAACCAAATGTTCGTGTGATCAGCAATTATATGTTTCGGAGTTTGGGTGTATTCTATGTATGATATCTGTATGTTTATGTATTTATATCAGTTGTCTAGTACCATAGTACAAGCTCTGCTTTGTTTAGGACTAGATGATGCTGTGTGTCAGATGTCCAATTTTTTATTTTATTTATTTTAAACAGACTCTTATCTGCCTGCAATGAAGAAAATATAGTTTAGTGACCCGCTCTATGGCAAGTATGGCAACCTATTGAAATGATTCGGCATCATCTGACCCTCGGTCTCGCACACACGAACAAAACAGGACAGAACGAATGCTGTTAATTTAAGTCAGTTTTCTGTGAAAGGGTCTAGCTTGCTCCTTCGTGCTGATATCCTCGTGGCTCAACTACCTTCAAGCTTAATTTAAATGGTACAGAACTTGAACAATTCCGTTCCAAAACATGTATTAAAGCAAACATCAAATAGGTGCCATTGTTTTAAGTAATTTTCCGCTGCAAATTATCTCACTGGTGTCACAATGCAAAACGTATGCTTGCATAACGATTTTACATTCGGTAACAGTGTTCGGAATAATGCGGGTGTACCAATAAAATATTAGCTATAATGTATTCGTTGGTAGTTTTTTATAAATACAGTTTTTAAATGCTCATACAAATATAGATCGTAAGTATTTTTCAACAATGAGACAGTATATAGACATAGACACTGAACCAAATCTGTTCAGCAAGCACCACACTTCGCTATGCGCTATTCGTTATGCGGGTTATTCGCGCGCATACGGCAAAGTGTGAAGAGTATATTCGTTTCGTTCACCATAAAAAGGACAACGACACATCTCTACAACACACATATTTGCCTTATTTGATGCTTATTTGACATACCAGTTCGAAGTGTGGATGGCATGTTTGTTGTTTGCGCGCATAACTAATATTTGGGCGAAGACAGCGCAGACACATAACGAATAGCGCATAACGAAGTGTGGTGCCTGCATTACTATAAGATAGCAGTCGTGAAGCTTCGAGGAGATTCGAGTACAGCAGTGGGACATTATGGGTTGTTGGTTAGAGCTACATTGATTTCAGCACAATAAGACCTTCTCGATCGGTGTGGTACTACTCTCGCAGGAAGGTCAAGTTAATATGACAGCATTCCTACTGCCGTGTTACGTTGATGAGTGTCAGACCGGAGCACCAATGATGCTAATTTTGGATTTTACTCATGCTTTCCATCAAGCAGGGTAATAGTCAATTTGGCAGAACCAGTATATATAACATTATCATCAACAGCCTTTAACAGTCCACTGCTGTACATGTGCAACTACTATACCACGCTGGTCAGACGGGTTGGTAAAGTGTTTGTTTCAAGTTTTCCTTTTCTTGGCAGTGATGTTAGCTGCTTATTTTGTTCCTTTAGTCGCATCTTACGATACCCATGGAATGAATAGGTTTTAATCCGTCACCACACGGACAAATATATATATAAAGAACAACAATATAAATAATGGATTTTATTGTTTAGGTAGTAAGTACGGAAATTGGAAGGAAAATATAACAAGAAATTCAAACCACTGGAAATTCTACCGCCAGAGAATATCTTATAATTGTTTATTTTACAGTAAAATATAGGTAAAGGTTTTCTCAAGGAATATTTCGAGGAATCTCTGTTCAAAGATTATTAAATAATCCTTGAGGAAAGATTTCATAGCCGTTAATTAAATGTTGCGTTAAATATTTACATTGAAACAATGTTGTTATGAAAATGAGTAACTTGGTATTGACTTCTCACGTTTCCTTTTTGATTGTTAGTGAATAATTGTGGGTTCATTTAATTGAGAAAAAAAGGACGACGTGATTATGATTGCAATAGGTCAGGTTACCAATACAGTACTTACCATATTTAATCTATATAAATGAATAAAATTGAAGTGACTATTGTAATATCAATTGAACAATTTTTCTCACTTAATGCTCATGAGAGTACATAAGGCAAAAAAAATGTTTACTATGTAACTACATAAATAAATACTTAAGTATTTTACATTCTCAACTTCCTATAAATTGTAATATGTTTTCAAAAGTTGATAATCTTAAGGCATACGAGTATTCCGAACGTATTTAGGAAAGACGAGGCCAGAAAGTATGGAAAACGTGTTATAAGAACGGCAGCTTATGCGTCACAACAGCCAATAAAATACTTGTACATTGAAAGCATATTTGCCTCAATCTTTTTTTTTATTCTACTATATATATATGTTGGCGTATCGATTATTTTAGCTGGCAACACTGTTAAGTGTCTAAAGGTAAGACACTGACGTAACACCGGGCACTGGCGCGTGCGACCGGTGACCGCAGGGATGGGAATCATTGACACTTTAAAATAATAAAAAAAAAGCGGCCAAGTGCGAGTTGGACTCGCCCATGAAGGGTTCCGTATCAACAAGTAACATTATATAAAAGTTCTTGTAGTTTGTTGATTGAATGAAAGGTAAATTGCTGTTTACGCTTTATGACGTATTAAAAAAAACTACTTACTAGATCTCGTTCAAACCAATTTTCGTTGGTAGTTTACATGGTAACGTACAACATATATTTTTTTTTGTTTTATCACTCTCTTATTTTAGAAGTTACAGGGGGGGGGACACACATTTTTCCACTTTGAAAGTGTCTCTCGCGCAAACTATTCAGTTTAGAAAAAAATGATATTAGAAACCTCAACATCATTTTTGAAGACCTATCCATAGATACCCCACACGTATGAGTTTGATAAAAAAAATTTTTTTGAGTTTCAGTTCCAAGTATGGGGACCCCCAAAATGTATTGTTTTTTATCCATGTATATGTGAAAATCTTAATGCGGTTCACAGATTACATCTACTTACCAAGTTTCAACAGTATAGCTCTTGTAGTTTCGGAAAAAAATGGCTGTGACATACGGACGGACAGACAGACAGACAGACATGACGAATCTATAAGGGTTCCGTTTTTTGCCATTTGGCTACGGAACCCTAAAAAGCGATTCAATTATTGATTTTAGTCGATTACTTTCATGCCATAAGTCATAGACAAGGATCACAGGTGACAATGGTTTTATTCCATCCCTAGGTGATTATTGTTCGTTCATTCGTTCCTGAGTTCCTTTAAAAATGGAACGTGGTCATTGACGAGCAGAGTTATCGCGGATCATCTCGTGTGAGCATCATGTGTTCGGTGGAGTATCTTGTATCTTATTTAAAATTATTAATCATGGGCTGCTATTCAATGTCCTAACTGTATTTCGTGATCGAGTGCTACAATAAAGTGAATGTAGGAGAATATTCTCCTCACCCGCCATCTCCAGTCTACCCTCAATTAGAAATATGAGGCCTACTAATGTTCCTAGTGGATTCAAGATTCTACATATAAAACTATCTTTCACCTGCGGATCCGACTATGTCAGTTATCGCGGTAAAAAGTTGCCTATGTTCCTTAACTTGCTTTAGACTATCTTCTTCTTCTTCCTAGCCTTTATTTCAAAGACTATTTGAGATCAACTTCTAGTTCAACCGGTTCTTTTTTAACATCAGTTATCCTCGAAGCGACTAGCTTCGAACCTCTGCAACCGTGAGGGAGAACTGAAATTCGAAGGATAGTTCATATATAGGCTTTAGACTATCTGGGTTCAAAATTTCATTTAAATTAGTGACTTCATTTTATAATTTCTAGTGACTAGCTTTTCCCCACGGCTCTGCCCGCGACTCTTCCTGCGTGCATGTCAGTCATAGCGGCAAAAAGTAAAAGTATATTTATATCATTAATAAGCCTATTACAAGCCTATTATAAGCCTTTCACAGGATCTAGACTATCCGTATACCAAATTTCATTTAAATCAGTTCAGTACTACTGGTGTCAAAGTGCAGCAGACAGACAGTGATACTTTCGCATGTAAATATATAAGTAAGAATAATACTGTTTTGTTCGTGTTTCAGCCCGCTTGTAATTCTGTTATCGCGGTAAATAGTAGCCTATAACGTATTCTGATAACAAGCTACGTTATTGTAAAGGTTCATCTTTTGTTCGGTTGTTTTTGCATGAAAGAGTAACAAACATGCAGACGTTGTGGTGAGGCTCACTCACTTTTGTATCATTACATATTATAAAGCAAAGTCCTCTGACAAATTAATTCTCGAGGAAGGTTTTAGTATATAATCAAAAGCGAAAGCTAGATTATACCTAATATTAGGCACTATGCCCTTGAAATGTTATAAATTTGCTAACAAATTAAAATAGTTTATCGAGCTGAAAGTCGTTACAAATTTTGTTGAATTAAAAGTTGGATTTTCAATAATTTAATTAAAGTTGTTCATTGAACATCAAAAGAATAATTTGCTAGAATGATTTTAAGTACTATCGCTTTACGCCACAACAGTAGTGAAAATTAGATTTATTTCTATGGATAAGTTTAAAAGTATCACTTTAATTATTATTTTTTGCATGAATAAAATAGTAAACAATTTGTTGTATATATAAATATCGTCATCATCAGGTAAGTATATTAACACACTAGCTTACGCCCGCGGCTCCGCCCTCGTGTATTTGGATATTGCAGTAAAAAGTATAATGTGTTATTCTGATATACACTCGGTTCCAAAATTTACGGGTCAGTCACAAAAATTGAAATACCTCCAGAACTGTAAAAGCTAGATCAATGAAATAAATAAATAATAGTTTTAAAAAACTAAAAAACACGCTTTTTATAGAAATCCAAACTAAAAAATAAAAAATAAATTGAAATAAAATTAAATTAAAAATAGTGTTCAAAATTTCAATAAATATAAATTAATACGTGTAAATAAAGAAAAATGTATTTTATTTAAAAAAAAGCGTGGGGTGCATGGTGTCAATAGTTATAAGTATTTTATTGAAGGATATGGGTAGTGATTATCATTTTGATATTATCTTAAAAAGCACCCCACGCTTTTTTTTAAATAAAATACATTTTTCTTTATTTACACGTATTAATTTATATTTATTGAAATTTTGAACACTATTTTTAATTTAATTTTATTTCAATTTATTTTTTATTTTTTAGTTTGGATTTCTATAAAAAGCGTGTTTTTTAGTTTTTTAAAACTATTATTTATTTTCTACTTTTTAGTTTGGTTTATTTATAATGGCTTGTCTTTTTAATTTTAAACTATTGTTTGTTTTAATCTACTATTAATTCCGTGATAACTATAAGTACCTGTAATTATTTTCAGTCGTCAATGTACACAGTGAGACATAACGGTATGTTCATTGCCAAACAAGTGATATTGACAAGTCTTACTACGTGTTACTTCGTAATCGAATCATTTCATCTAATGCTGCTCTGTTACATGGAGTTTGACCTGTTAGCTTTGAGCAATCAAGTTCTTCAATTCTAATTCCGTCCAAAAATCTTCCACGACTAAGTGCTACATAAGCTTGTCCAGCTGCAAACAGTCGAGAACCTAGATAAATGACTGCATGATGAACTGTACAGCCTTGCATCTTGCGGACGGTCGATGACCAACTCAGAATCAATGGTAACATTCGTCTCTCGGCAGTTTCATAGCTGTATTTTGCTGGAAATCGTACCGATATTGGTTTAATTACGTGAACACCATCTTGACCGAAATCGATAGGTACTGACGGAATGTCTTCTGCATATAATTGACCTCTGCGAAAATTTGGCTATATAATTTCTGTAATAAAACCCATGTTACCATTTACTAATTCTTTTGACACGTCAATGTTTGACTTCAACATTGCTGCTCTGGCTTGGTCTGATTCTGAGGCTCGGATCTCAGCCATGGAATCACGCACTTGCTGCAAACGAGATGCTCTGACTTGGTCTGATTCAGAGACTCGGATCTCAGCAATGGAATGACGCATTTGCTGCAAGCGGATTTCTCTGGCTTGGTCTGATTCTGAGGCTCGGATCTCAGCCATAGAATCACGCACTTGCTGCAAACGAGCTGCTCTGGCTGTTTAGCTGTATAATTTCTCATATGGAGCGTTGTTTTCTTCTGTAACGCTGTAGTAACTGTTGAGTAGTATCTGAAGAACTAGTATTCTCAGTCATGGATAGTGGTTGTGAGTATAAATGTGCAAAACCGCGTGCAAAACTAAGTGTAAAGATAGGAGAATGTGCAAGTGTTAATAAATGCTAGCAATAAAATAATTTATCAGCCTGTTCGACTAAAATTTGGTAAACTAACAACTAAGTAGCTAACAGAAGTTTCGATATCTTCAGCATTACTTTTAGCAGCTTCTAGGACTTATTTTATAGCACAATCTACCTTCAAATCAGAGACATTAAACTGAAATGGTTCACACTTCTGTTTCTTTACTGTGGGAAACATTTCATGGAAGTACTTTCTTTTAGAATATACATCCTTGGAAATTTGACGGGCAGTTGGCTTACCCCATTGTTGTTCTTGGCTGATCTTCGTAAAACTGTTTTCATTATTTACATTGATATATAATATATTATTTATGAAGTATATAAGTGCTGCAATGTGCTTTCATTTCCCTCTCTTATTATAAACACAGTCGCACAAAGCACTCTCAACATGATAAATCGTGTCTAGCTGTAATTAAATTGATTTGTTAGACATCGTCTGTCTCCGGTTGAGAAATGATTTCGTGGGTGATTGCACGAAACCCCGTTTTAGTCACCAGTAGACTCATTTCCCACGGAAAATAACAATTTTAATGTTTTGGCAATAATTTTACTAACTACCACTGTCCAAAATTGTCTAATATAGTAAAATAACAGAAGATTTCATTAATTTTCTTCACAGTATTTACTTGTTGCTTGACAACGGTGACAATATTGTTCAATCATAATCGCCACCTGTCACGTGGCGCTGTCGTCGCGCATGGATAGATGAAATTAATATAAAATAACAAAAATCTTATTATGCAAATTGATATAATTTTATCAAATTAGTGTAATGTCATCGGTCCTCGATAAATGTGCAAAGTTTGAACGAAATCTGGCCGTTGAAAGTGGGTCAAAATCGCGCCCAAAGGAGTCGGTTACAAACATACAAACAAACATACAAACAAACATACAGGTGAAGCTAATATAAAGCGTGTAATAACAGAAGATTTCATTAATTTTCTTCACAGTATTTACTTGTTGCTTGACAACGGTGACAATATTGTTCAATCATAATCGCCACCTGTCACGTGGCGCTGTCGTCGCGCATGGATAGATGAAATTAATATAAAATAACAAAAATCTTATTATGCAAATTGATATAATTTTATCAAATTAGTGTAATGTCATCGGTCCTCGATAAATGTGCAAAGTTTGAACGAAATCTGGCCGTTGAAAGTGGGTCAAAATCGCGCCCAAAGGAGTCGGTTACAAACATACAAACAAACATACAAACAAACATACAGGTGAAGCTAATATAAAGCGTGTAATAACAGAAGATTTCATTAATTTTCTTCACAGTATTTACTTGTTGCTTGACAACGGTGACAATATTGTTCAATCATAATCGCCACCTGTCACGTGGCGCTGTCGTCGCGCATGGATAGATGAAATTAATATAAAATAACAAAAATCTTATTATGCAAATTGATATAATTTTATCAAATTAGTGTAATGTCATCGGTCCTCGATAAATGTGCAAAGTTTGAACGAAATCTGGCCGTTGAAAGTGGGTCAAAATCGCGCCCAAAGGAGTCGGTTACAAACATACAAACAAACATACAAACAAACATACAGGTGAAGCTAATATAAAGCGTGTAATAACAGAAGATTTCATTAATTTTCTTCACAGTATTTACTTGTTGCTTGACAACGGTGACAATATTGTTCAATCATAATCGCCACCTGTCACGTGGCGCTGTCGTCGCGCATGGATAGATGAAATTAATATAAAATAACAAAAATCTTATTATGCAAATTGATATAATTTTATCAAATTAGTGTAATGTCATCGGTCCTCGATAAATGTGCAAAGTTTGAACGAAATCTGGCCGTTGAAAGTGGGTCAAAATCGCGCCCAAAGGAGTCGGTTACAAACATACAAACAAACATACAAACAAACATACAGGTGAAGCTAATATAAAGCGTGTAAAAACAGAATAAAGACTTTTTAGTTGCGCTTCTAATAGCATATTATTTAAACTGGTTGATGAAAAAAACTTCATTAGAAAAACAAAATTTAAAAAAATGACTATTTTTAAAAACAAAATTTTTGTTTCATGTCATTATGGATGCTTTCCATTTCTATTCTGTCACAAAAAAAATTATCGTGAACGTCTTCCACGTGCATAATTATTATTCTGTGAGGTGAAGCATGGCAGTCACGCTAGAGGAATGTACCAGAATCCTAACTTTTTTGGAACTTGGGCGGAGCCAGCGTGAAACATTGGTGTATCTTTGTCGACTGTTCAGCGGGTAGTCCAGCGGTACCAAGAGACCGGATCACACCTTAGAAGACCAGGAAATGGCAGACCAAGATGCACAACGGCCAGGGAAGACAGACAACTGGTGGCTACAATGCTCCGAAATCGTTTTCAAACTGCTGTTGGTCTAAAAACTCACTTTATTCGCTTTGGAGGTGGCAATTTAAGCGCTCAAACAGTAAGAAGACGTCTTGCTGAAGCAAATTTGAAACCATTGAGGCCCGCAAATGGCCCCAAACTGGAACGGGGACATCGAATTGCAAGACAGAGATACGTGCGCGAACACCTAAACTGGACACTAGACGATTGGTCTAGGGTAATGTTCACGGACGAGTCTAAATTCATGCTTTATAAGCATGATGGTAGGCAGTTGGTGTACAGAAGACCAGGGGAGCGCTTCCATCAAGCGTGTGTGGAGGAAAAAGTGGCGTACGGTGGAGGCTCCGTACAAGTTTGGGCTGGGATTTCTGCTGAGGCCCGCACCGAGCTGGTGCTCATTCAAAATGGAACTCTAAATGCAGAGAGGTACGTGGAAGAGATCCTCAATGAACATGTAGGTCCTTTCATGGCCAGGATGGACCGGCATGGCATATTAATGCATGATAATGCGCGTCCCCATACCGCCAGAATTGTACATGACTACCTTGAAGAGGTCGGTATCGAACTCATGCAGTGGCCAGCGCGAAGCCCGGACTTAAACCCCATCGAGCACGCCTGGGACGAGCTTCAGAGATGCGTGAAAGGTCGAAACCCCCCACCAATCACGCTTCCCGAGCTCATACAAGCACTGGTGGAGGAATGGGAAGGTATTCCTCAGCACCGGCTCCGAAATTTGGTGTACAGCATGCCTAATCGCCTGGAAGCTGTCAGAAGAGCTCGTGGAGGCAATACAAAGTATTAAATGAAGAAAGTGATGAAAAACAGCAAAAAAACAATCATAAAAAAAATGTAATCTTAAGAAAAATATGACTACTTTAGTTTTTTTTTAATTTAAGATTAATATTGTGGGTGTGACTAAGTTTTATTTTATTTTTTATCTGTATAATTAAATTCTCAATTGAACAGTCTTCGTTTCATTAGGATGGCATACGTAGTTCGGTAGATATTCGGGTTTATGTGACTGACCCGTTATTTTTGGAACCGGCTTTATAAGTTATATTACTGTAAAGTTTCATTCAAATCCGTTCAGCAGTTCTTGCTTGAAGGAGCAACGAACATACATACATACATATATACTCACAAACTTTCGCGGTTTATAATATAAGTAAAAATTACATTTTAATTGAACGACAAAAAATATTAAATACAAAAAATATTTTAGTATTAGTTATGTAATTTATCACAGCTATGTATCACAGTGATGTAGCAACAGTAAAATAAAAATTAAAATCAATTTTCATAATGTTAAGTTGAAGTTACGCCGAAACAAAACCATATTTAGAACATACTTAAATGTATACGTACTTTTAACATACATAAACGCGTAGATTTCGCATATGAGCGCATATGACTGGTCACAATGAGTTCAATGACTAAGTTTTTATTATTTTCTTCTGTCTTTTTAAAAACAATTATCACAGGTATCAGTTAATTGCATTTTACAATCCATTTAATTACGCAATGATAACAGTCGACGCATATGTTTTCCATTTTTGTTGTCATTCGGTGTCTGAATAGTCGATAGTACGGTTGTGATAAAAGTGTTTATTTAAACTGTCTTATTATGAAGTCAATGATTGCGCTGTTTATTTTGACTACTGTGGCTTGTAGTTTGGCTGACAATAATGATGATTGTAAGTACACTATGAAATAATATTTAATTATAGGGATAATAAATTCAAATGATACTTAAAATTGTAATGGGATTTTTGGTATAATACTTGTAGGGTTTACGATATATCTACGGACTAAAGTTATAAAGCGAAAAGAATGGCAGTATCAGAGTACACGTTTATTTTTTCAATTAATTAGTTTTAATAATACCATTGTACTATTTAATATGTTTTTGATTATATAAAATTACACTGTTATGATGCAAGGAACCGCAAAATTATTTAAATGTGAAAAGGAATAGTTTAAAATTTGTTTTGTTATTTTTTGTTTATTTTTTTTATTTTTTCTTCAGCAATGTTGGGTCCTTTACTATTACACGCTATACTTAATACACGGACCTCACTGTTACACATTTCCACTCGCGTTAAAATTTAAATCTTTAAAATTAACATGCCAAGTTTTTTGCAGACAACCCTATATCAACGTGCTCGCAATAAAACAGCGCATAAATAGATATATATTTTTTTTCTTTTATTTAATCAAGTGAAAGTAACTGGCATCGACATACCTGCTTATACTTGACAACCGAGTAGTTTGTCCGGGTAAATGATAGGCAACCCAACGGCTGCACATTCTATACGTTTGATACTATAAGTCAGGGTAAAAAGATTCTGACTTCATGTTGCAACATTGAATTAAAAACAAATTTTAAAAAAATTAAAAATAGTCTGTCCAGGATTTTTTTTGGCAAGTCATTTTTATCATATTTTCTGATATACTAAATTTGTCATAAGTAAAAATGTTTCATCCTATTATCAGCTCGGTGAAGGTCGTTGTAGGGTCAGTATTTTTACAAAAACAAAAAACATGTTTTGATACTGATTTACTGTTCGTAAAACGTTGCATATGAATAATTTTAGTGACAAATTTCTGAGGAGTTATTCATTATAAAAATTTCATTTCTACTTTTCTTCTGAACATTTTTTGGCAGTTTTACTAGTATTAACATATAAGAAGTTACCATTACAAAGAATTTTGTAATTAGATATTTTTATTTTTATTTCGGACAACTTACACACAACATAATCTAGTCAGAAAACTAAGCAGAGCTAGTATTATGGGTACTAAACAACTGATATAAATACATGGGTTGGGTTTCGAAATACGTCACCTGAATCTGAGGGTTTTGGTGGTGTAGGGGGCTTAAGGGAGTTAGTCTTAATCCCCCCCAAGTAATTTTGGCTGCCGGAGTTGCGTCTAAATATTTTTAAAAAAAATTCAAAAATTCTTAAATACAATTGCAATTATGCAAAACGGAACGTATTTTTATGCTTTAGTACAGTTTTTAAAATGTAATTTTTAGTTTTTATATGAAAAACGTGAAACGAAACGCAACATTTTGACACTAATTGACAGCAAATTTCAAATTTATGTGTCATTCCTTTGCTTTCGAGTTTAAGTGAATGTGTTCTTCCGTATCGATTTGTGTTTTTTCTACGACTTGGCTACATTCTTGGATTCTGTTTGGATTGCTTTACTGTAATTAATTAATCAAGGTAATTATATTGGCACAATCCGACTTCATTGGGTTAGGTTAGATGGGTAAGGCGGGAGCGTAGCGCAGCGAAGCTGCCGCCTTACCCATCGTGGTTATTTTTTTTTAAACCACCCAGAAATAGGAGCCCCGCGTAGCGGGGCTCCGTCGACTATAATGCATAAAGCAATAAAATATGTATATAAAGTGGTATAAATAATGTTTGTACAAATTTCTGTTTTTGATTTTTCCAAAAGGAATCAAGTATTTTCGGCGGGTAAAAATGGTGAGGCAGGGTTCAGAGGGTTCAGACCCCTCCCCCATCCCCCCAAAAACTCACAACCCCTTAAAATGGCGACGTATTTCGAAATTTTTACCATTTCTGTTTTTAATTTTTTTTAAGGGAACCAAGTATTTCCGGCAGGTAAAAATGGTGAGGGGGGGTTCCGACACCTCCCCCCCCTCCCCCCCAACCACTCACAACCCCAGAATCAGGTGACGTATTTCGAAACTTTAACCAAATACATAAACATACTTTTTTTTTGTAAATACATACATATTATACATAGAAAACACCCAGACTCCGAAACAAATAATCGAACCCGAGACTTCTTGATCAGCAGCCGCATACACTAACCACTAGACCAACAAGACAGTCAAAATTTTGATTTTCGTTCTGTATTCACCAACACATTACGCATTGAGTAGTTTTTACTTGTGTGTGTGTAGTAAAGAGAAGTAAGTACAAAGTTACTATTAAACAAAAGTAAGTAGTACCTTCTCAAAATGTTGTAGAACTACCTATCTAACGGCCTAACTATTTACGAAGATAACATAATTTTTACCGCTATTGCTAATAAAATAAAATTAAAAATAATGAAAAAAATCTCTGACTGATGAACCGATTAGACCGAAACAAAATCAATCTGAGTTCATCCGTTCGAGAACTACCCACAGGACGTTCGAGAACTACCCAGGATGCCACAGACAGACACACACACACACAGACAGACACGTCAAACTTATAACACTCCGAAGGCTGATAGATATAGCCCAGCTATCGTAGATTCGAGCAAGAAAAGCAATTCATCAGCTTCCTAGCCTTATTCCTAATATTATTTGGGGTCCGGTTACTAGTTCAACCGGTTTGACCTGAATATCAGTTTTTCCACGGAGCGACTGGCATCGGTCGGCAACCCTAAGGGAGAACTGAAATTCGAAGGTTGAATTAGTTGACAGTAAATTTTAGGGCACTACTCGTAACTTCGCAATAACGATTGCGATAGATGTTCATTACAACCGGGACCGACGGCTTTACGTGCTCTCCGAGGCACGGGCGTGAATCACCCGCCAAACTACCAAACTCCAGGCTGCTATTAGGAATTTCCTAAGGAAAACCCAAAAACACTTTTTGGCCCGACCCGGGATTTGAACCTGAGACCTCTTAATTAGCAGTTATCCACTAGACCAACGACGCAGTTGCAAGAAAAGCAATTAATTACAGTATGTATAATGCACTCGAGCAAAATAAGTAGGATATGAATAAACATAAATTAGAATACAATTAAAACAAATATATTTTACAATAGCACGATTAATTGATTAAGGTATTACAAGGTCCTTTGGAACAATGTGTTGTACTGCTATGTATTGTATTGCTTCGCATACGTTAAGTATTGATTTTCTTAATAAATTCGGGTTTCGCCTAAAAGTGCGTGTCCATTGGCCCGCGCCGGACGCACCGCACCGATTTTATTTTGCTTTGTATGATTTCACATAGTGCTGCGTCAACTATCCGCGCTGCTAGCACCGAACGCCGTCATTTATGAGCAAGGCAAAACCGTTCAATTCGTTGCGTGCCGTGCGTGCGGTGCGTCCGGCGCGGGCCAATGGACGCGTACCTTTAGAATAATACCTTACTAAAATTAATCAAAGTTTGTGAGTATGTATGTTTGTTGCTCTTTCACGCAAAAAAAATCTGAAAGAATTTTGATGAAACTTTATAATAATATTTATTTATTTAGTTAACAACTTCATGCACTTTTGTACATCGGCGGAGTTAATGCTCTAAGCATTGTCTACCAGTCCACCTTTAGTGGGTGTAGAGATATAGTACGGTAGGTGCATCGAGGTTAGAGTTGTACAGAGCAATATGCAATTGATTTGAAACTAAACTAAACTAGCATAAACTCACACAAACATATAACTCGTGCGAGCTAAGATGACACCTGGCTCAAAGCGACACCTAATGCCGTTCCCCCGCGTGACACCCCTCTGTCGTCTTTCGAGTAGCGTTAGCATCACTATTACCTGTACGAATTTTTTCATAATAATTATAGTTTATTAGGTATTACCTAATATCATTTAAACCACTGCACCAATTTATTTAAGTAATATATCGTTAGATTCGTCTGGATTACCCAATTGTTTTAAAAAGGTAACTCAATGAAAAAAACCAGCATGACGTCTGTGAGACGCAATAGTTTCAAATAAAAATTTATACATATGATATTTTGAGACTCCAATTAAAAGGCTTATCATGGCAATTTAAAACAGTATTTTAAAACCATATTTCGCTACCTAATGTAGGTATTACCTAATATCCTTTAAACCACTTCACAAAGAATGCATTCGAGTAAATAATTAATGAGGTCTGCTTCCTGTTGGTATGCATGTGTATTTTTTCAACTCAGGTAGTAAAGTACCACTTAAGTTACAGCAGTATGTTATGAGAAACTACTTAGTGTAAAATAAATGTGGTTATTAAAAAAAGTAATATACTACATTTTTTTTTATGCAATTGATACTTTATACAACTGTCATTTGAGTCAGGTGCCATCTTAGCTCGCAAGAGTTATATATATACAAAAATACATACCTAAATACACACACAAATGTACATACACGTGCCTCGAGTATAGCCAAGTTAAATACCTAACGCTTGATCGCTTGTGCATTCGCATCTATGTATCCTTATAAATAACAATAATTAAGTTTATTTGGAACAAGAATGTGCATGAAATTACGTGCGATATTTACATCTAACAAGCGATTTTTTAGTTTTTGTCTGTCTATCATTCTGTTTCGGCTGAGCTCTGGAACGGCTGCACAAATTTAGACGAGACAGCAGATAGCATAAGAACGCTATTCGCGATACTCGCGATTCACAACAATAACACTGCGGGACTCAGTTAATTTTATTAATTATTTGCAACATGCGATATGAGGGACCGCAGTTTCGTTACCACTCAGGGTAAAGACAACACAAACTAAAACTTTATAAAACCCACTACTACTATACTTAATTTAATGTTCAGTATAGTATTTGAAATGTGAAATGTAGTAAAGACAAACTTATTTTCGCGTTTATTATTGACTATGTTTCAACTGCGGCTTCGCTCGCGTATCTGTCGATTATCGCAGTAAAAATTAGCGTATGTCTTTTCTGAAACTCTAGACTATCTGTATATTCAGACATATAGATACGGAGCCTGATAGACATTGTTATTTTCGTATTTATAATAATAGTTAGTTTATGCTTATCGTAACTAATAATATGGTTAATGATTCAACGGATGTCTTACATACGTATTGTGTCGTGTTTACACTGTGATTTGATTCAAGTAGTTACCGACCCAAAAGGAATAGTCTAGAATACTTATATTTAAAAATCGTTATATTTATTATTAACGCAATATTTCGTTTATAAGTGAAACTCACTTTTTAACCAACTTCAAAAATGAGGAGGTTCTCAATTCGTCGTAAAGTTTTTTTATATATGTTCAGCGATAATTTCGTCATTTATGAACAGATATCAAAAAAATTTGTTCATTCGATTAGGCATAGGTTACAGGTTGTCCCATCATCACCATGTTGGGGTCTGGTGATGGGATCTCAAGGAAATCGAGGGCAATTCTTAAATTTCAAAGGGAATCGAACCCTAGACCTCAAGCACAGCAGTCGCATACGCTCCTACTGAGCCACCGAGGCAGTCTTTACAATTTCATACACAATTTAATATTAAACAAATTCAATCCTGATCGATTTTCAAGTATAAATACGTAGGTTAACACAATCAAATCGTTGCTGAGACTTATCAATTATACAATATTCAAATAACTTTTTAACCGACTTCAAAAAAAAGGAGGAGGTTATCAATTCGTCGGAATCTTATTTTCTTTTTTTTTTTTTTTTTATGTATGTTCAGCGATAATTTCGTCGTTTATGAACCGATTTCAAAAATTCTTTTTGCATTGGAATGGGCGTAGCTTACAGGTGGTCCCATCGGCACCATATCGGGATCTGATCATGGGATCCCAAGGAAATCGAGGGAACTCCTCAAATATCATAGGCACAATGTCGCAATTTGGGTACTCGGAATAGTTTTTCATTGAAGTCGGTTCCTTTTTGTTAAAATTATCACTCTATTTAATTGCACGGTTGGCCTAGTGGTTTAAGCGGTCGCCACGCCGCTCTCTACTGCGCCAAGTGTCGTGGGTTCGAATCCCACGTGGGATAACACTTTGTGTAATTCACAAATTGTTGTTCTGAGTCTGGGTGTTCTTTGTGTCCGTTTCATGTATGTTTGTAAAGTCCCCCGCGACACAGGAATTCATATTCCTAATGCGGGAGTCGTCTTTAAAAAAAAAAAAAAAAAAAAAAAAAAAAAAAAATGCAATTGAGTATTTGCATAATGAATGAATTATAAACTGCATATTAAACTACCACACTAACAATTAATTTACTACATATTTTCCTTCTTTAATAATCCAGAGAAGATTTCTCCCTTGTTCTTGTTATTCTTGTCCTTTTTACTTTGACCTTTCCTTTGACTCCAAAATGAATATCAAACGAAAACTCCGTCTATAAAATGCTTTAATTTATCTGGCTTAAACCTAAATCTGTTCTCAGTAGGTGCCAAGCTCAATAGTTTTTTGATAATATTGTGTTTCATATACGAAGTACGTGTCTATAAAATTTGAGGGTTGCCCTTGATTTCCTTGGAATCGCATCATCAGACAACGTTATGATGACAATGGGACCACCTGGAAGCTACACCGAACTCAATGCAAAAAGATTTTTACTAAACGTTTTTTAATATATTTATTAAAAAAAATACTAAAAAGATTTTCTTATAAGCAAAAACATCCTCCTATTTTAATTTATTTAATTAACAAATAAAAACATACTATAATAAATAAATCACTCAAATAAATCAATGGTATTATAATCCTTCGTCGCGTCTGTCTGTCGGTCTGTCTGTCTGTCTGTCTGTTCACGATATACTCAAAAACTACTGCAACGATTTAAATGAAATGTACCCAGACAGTCTGAAAGCCTGATTAAGAACATAGGCTACTTTTCACTGCCATAGACGCGGGCGGAGCCGCCCGCGAAAGCTAGTTTATAAATAAACACATATGAAACAAATAAATAACTTCTTCAGTCTTATCCAAGGTAAACTGGTAGACACCAGATGGCGTCAAGATCGCCTTATACACTGTAATTTGTAGTAAGTCAATGTGTCCTTATTGCATCATCAATCTGAACAATAGCTTCATTTGGATGCATTTCTTAACCGCCTTGATATTTTGTAATGTGTTCATTTTTCATATTGATATTTTATATGATTTACTGTATTCACATTCACATCACATCACACTAAAAGCCTTTACAGCCCACTACTGGATATAGATCTCCTTAGAAAAGAGGTTTTTGCTAACTATATGATGCTGACACGACCTTGCTAGCCCGTAGTGTTTGTTCAAGTTTTCCTTTCTCTTTGCCTTTTTTTTGTCCTGTGTACTTTCCTTTCTAGTCTAGTCATCGATTACGACACCCATGAGATGAATAGAAGAAATTAATACCATAAATAATATCTTAACTTACACCTTTAAGGCAACGAGACCACCACGAATCATGTTTTTAAGATTTCATTTACAGTATCTGGAGTGGCCGCCAATTTTGTATTTTTATGCTTTTACCGTAGAATTCCGCTATTTTTAAACTCATTAGGATAAAAAAGTAAAATGATATTATACTTTTCGTTTCGTCTCATTTTAGTTAAATAAAAAATCGGCCAAGTGCGTGTCAGGCCACGCACAGGAAAGGGTTCCTCAGTCACCTATAATGGTATGTGGATTTAAAATCGTATCCACTAGATAATTGTTATGTTTACGTATTAATACGTTAATTTTGTATGACGTTTTCCAAGTGAGCGCATTTTACCATATAAGCCTTTATAACTCCTGAACTAAGAAAGTCATCTAATCGGTTATAGTTTTCCTTCAAAGTTCATTAGATGGACCACCATCACGATTTTTTTCAGATTTTTTGAGCCAGCCGTTTAGCTTTTAGAGGGGGGGGACGCCCTGTTTTTACAAAAAAGTGCCCTTTAAAGGGAAATATCTCGCAAACGGATACCTAAATCAAAAAATCGTCTAGGAAACCCTTTATTGCTTTTAAAAGACCTATCTAATGATACCCCACACGATGGGGTAGCCTCGAGAAAAAAAAAAACATCCCCACTTTACGTGTAGGGGAGGTACCCCAAATAAAATTATTTTTCATAATTTTATTGTAGCACTTTGTCGACGTAATTACAACACGTATTCATGCAAACTTTCATCTTTCTAGCACTTACCGTTTGGACGGTAAGTCGAGGACGGACGGACGGACGGACGGATGGACGGACGGACGGACGGACGGACGGACGGACAGACGGACATGACGAATCTATAAGGGTTCCGAGTTATGAACTTCGGAACCCTAAAAATATACCCCTCATATTTAAAATTCATGGTAAATAGTAAGTCATGATCTCGGCGCGTTGAAACAGGTGCAACTTTTTAAAAGTATTAATTACTACATTTTGCCTGAGGCTCTGCCCGCGTGTATCTCGATTATTGCAGTAAAAAGTAGCCTATGTGTTATTCTGATATATAAGCTATATTACTGTTAAATTTCCTCCAAATTTGTTCAGTAAAAGAGAAAGAGAGAGAGAGTTTTGCGTGAAAGAGCAACAAACATACACACATACATACATACTCACAAACTTTCGCGTTTATAATATTAGTAGGAAGTAAGTTACTGTAAAGTTTCCTCTATATTCGTTCAGTAGTTTTTGCGTGAAAGAGCAACACACATACCTACATTCATACATATGTACTCACATACTTTCGCTTTATAACCGACTTCAAAAAAACGAGGAGGTTCTCAATTCGTCGTTTTTTTTTTATCTTTTTTTATGTATGTTCAGCGATAATTTCGTCGTTCATGAACCGATTTCAAAACTTATTTTTGCATTGGAATGGGCGTAGCTTACAGGTGCCATTCCCATTCAGATCCCGATATGGTCCCATTGTCACCATATCGGGATCTGATGGAAAAAGGAAATCGAGGGAACACCTCAAATATCATAGGCACAAATGTCGCGATTTGGGTACTCGGAATGGATCGGGTTTTTCATTGAAGTTGGTTAAAATTAAACTTTTCGTTAAAATTATATAATATAAGTAAGGATGTATGTTAAGCTAATAATACCACTTGACAGTTACATTGTCTACTATTTATACTCGTACATCACTTAAAGAGTCACTAAAATCTAAAAATAGCTTTAGTATCTTCTTTTTTGTTATTCAAATACTATATATTTTGATTTCAGTTCGCACCATAGATTCCATTCATCCTGAGCCCGAATGTTCCAGTGCAGGGGGCTCCTGCACCATTGCTGAGGACTGTCCAAAAGGCTTGCTAGCGGAACAACGAGGGCTCTGTCCAAACCAAAGAAGCCGAGGAGTGGAATGTTGTCACGGAAGTACATAAAAATTATTAAAACTACACTTAGTTTTGGTTTTACCTATTGGTAGTCGATTCATATCACACTATGAACACAAAAATTAAATTATTATTAATACGGAATCACGTCATCTTCGTATAATAACACATCACCACATACCATTACGAGCCATATGAAATATAACTCAGCGTGGCATGGCTCTGAATGTTTGTAAAACTGAAATTGTTGTAGATATTGCACACCAATTAAGGACGCCAAGTACATTAATATGTAGTATATATGTATTTAAGAACAGTGAACAAAGCTCTATAAAGAGTTATATTATACCTTATCTTAGAAAGTATCTTTTAATATTTTTATAAGTTAAAAGAAACCGACAAACAGGATATGTTTTCAGTATTATTCTAATTATATTTGTCATGCATAAGACTAAGGTTGACTATTGCGTTTCTAAAATTTGAAAATTGCCTATCATTGGAGCATATTGCACACACTTGATAAATACTCTTTACAGAATTGTCCCATTCATAACATTTTTTTTCGACTATGAGGTAATCAAAAGCAATAGTAAAAGTTTTTCTTGTTTACAGTTTCAGTAAAAGAGACCAGATGCCGTAAAAGGGGAGGAGAATGTATGAATAACTGCAGAGATTTTCTCAAAATCAAAGAAGCTGCTGATTGTCCAGAACCTACTGTTTGCTGTATATTATTGCTTTAATTTCATTAAAATGTTATAAACGAAAAAAAAACTTTCTTTTGTTTTTATATTTTTAAGCCTATCAAAGTGATTCTACTCTGCCTGATAGAAAGCATGGGTAAAATCCAGGAGTAGAAGCCACTATCCTCGTTGTGAGTGCATACAAAACAGTATAGCGACCCACATCATGGCGGCTTAGTGAGATGTTTCTAGATCATTCTACCGGCCTTCGAAGGCCAACAGGTCACACTCACTGTGGCGTCCACATACAGCGCGACGAAAACATACGACAGCGCCATCTAGCGAAAAAGCACTGAACTACGAAGAAAACACGGAATGAACTATACGGAGTAACTACTAATCCTGAATCGCGAAAGAGACATTCTCGCGCTGATTAGCATATATATAACATCTCAACATCAACTATTGGGCAGTGGCCCACCAGGCATGATTACCTCGCCTGGTCGGAGGATCCTCCCTTTGTGATGGAGGAACGCGACACCCGTTACTTCACACTCACTAATATCAAACAACAGCGCGAATGCTGTTATTTCAGGTAGGGCTTCTGTGTTAAGGTAGTACTGCCCCGGTCATAATCATCATTATCAACAGCCTTTAACAGTCCACTGCTGGACATAGGCCTCTCCTTTGAAAGGAGGTTTTGGCCTACTATACCACGCTGGCCAGACGGGTTGGTAAAGGGTTTGTTTCAAGTTTTCTTTCTCATGGCAGTGTGTTATTTTGTTTAGCTGCTTATTTTGTTCCTTTAGTCGCCTCTGACTACCTCCATGGAATAAATAGGGTCTGAACTGCCCCAGTCGAGAAAGCCCCAAGAAATCAGCGTGGTTTTACTACCTATTAAAATTAATTCATAAAAATCTCTTAATTCTTATAGGTGAAGAAATGGCACCACAAGGCTCGTTTTAACACAAGTTACTAAACTATAGAAAGCATTTCGATAGTATCGGAGTTTTATTAGTAAAATGTCAGGTTGAACGAAAGGCAGAATTCCAAAGTTCTTCACATACAATCAACTGAATCCCATTTCAGGTTTGATGGTTGTTGTAGTTCTTCTGATGAAATTGTTTAGTTTCGTTTTATCTGTTATAGAGAAGTTTTTATAACAGTACTATGCTTTCATGTGGTAATCACGGAAACTGTAAATAGTATTCTTACTAATGATAAAGTTGAAATAGTACATCCAATCTCTCTGCAACTATTTAACTAGGAAAATGATCATTTCTGTCAAACATGTTGACTATTACAGAAATAATTATTGATTAATTTTTTTTAAGGCATTAAAGAACAAATAGTAAATGAAAGATGAATCATCACAATTTCAAAAAAAAAATTAATATCTATATATTTTATTTAAAAAAATCTGCCAAGTGCATGTCAGGCCACGCACAGTAAAGGGTTCCTCAGTCACGTGGATTTAAAATCGTATCCAATAGATAATTATTATAGTCCAAGATCCCAGAGCCGCCGGACCTACGTCATTTGCGCAAAGCTGAAATTTTTAGGATTATTAGTACAAAGTCTTGTTAAGATGTATGCGTACCCATTAGCTTGAAAGCGGGGCCGTTTCTGAGGTAGCGCGAAGTACAGATGGTAAAAAACCTTACTTACCTACGTTAAAGGTGCAAAGCTAGTATTTACATATTTTTTAAAAAAATATTATTTAAAATTAAAATTCATTACTGCCAGACACTTTCGGTGGGCCATTACTTCTGCCTAATAATTTACTTCTTACTAATAATCCTGAAAATTTCAGCTTTGCACAAATGACGTAGGTCCGGCGGCTCTGGGATCTTGCTGTATTATGTTCACGTATTAATGTGCTAATTTTGTATGACGTTTTCCAAGTGAGCGCATTTTACAAGTTAAGTCTCCATAACTCCTGAATCAATAAAGTCATCTAATCCGTTATAGTTTTCCTTGAAAGTTCATTATGTGGACCACCATCACGAATTTTTCCAGATTTTTTGATCCAGCCGTTTAGCTTTTAGAGGGGGGGGGACGCCCTGTTTTTACAAAAAAGTGCCCTTTAAAGTGGAATTTCTCGCAAACGGATACCTGAATCAAAAAATCGTCTTAGAAACCTTGTATTGTTTTTAAAATACCTATCTAATGATACCCCACACGATGGGGTAGCCGCGAGAAAAAATTTACATCCCCACTTTACGTGTAGGGGAGGTACCCCAAATAAAAATATTTTTCAAAATTTTATTATAGCACTTTGACGGCGTATTAACAATACATATTCATGCAAAGTTTCATCTTTCTACCACTTACCGTTTGGACGGTAAGTCGAGGACGGACGGACGGACGGACGGACGGACGGACAGACGGACATGACGAATCTATAAGGGTTCCGAGTGATATACTTCGGAACCCTAAAAAAGACAACTCCCGCATTAGGAACATAAATCCTGTGTCACGGGGGACTTTACAAACATACGTGAAACGTACACAAAGAACACCAAGACTCAGAACAACAATTTATGAATCTCACAAAGTGTTTTCACACGTTGAATTTGAACCCACGACACTTGCCGATGTAGAAAGCGGCGTATATATCACTATGACAAACGTGCTGTCAAAATAAAAAACTCGACGATGGCTTGAAGGCAATGATCTGAAAAGAGAAATACAAGTATCACAATCTTAATATATATAATTCTTCTGTGAGTGTGTATGTCACTGAACTTCTCTCAAACGACTGGACCGATTTTGATGAAATTTTTTGTGTGTGTTCAAGGGGATCTGGGAATGGTTTAGATTTGCAATTGGACCCGGTAGGTGGCGCTGCGATCAAGTACTGGAATTTTAAAGTTGGGCGGTACGAAGTTCGCTGGGTCAACTAGTATCTATATAAAATTTGACTGACTACTGCATTGTTTTGTAAGCTAACTAAATACTTTATGTTTAAAGCTATATATTATACTGTAACAACATGTTTTCTATAATTTTTTTTCTTCCTAGCCTTTATTCCCAAGCTTGTTTGGGGTCGTCTACTAATTCAACCGGTTTTACCTGAATTTCAGTTTTTCCACGGAGCGACTGGCATCGGAACTCCGCAATCCTAAGGGAGAACTGAAATTCAAAGATTGAACTAGTTGTCAGTATATGTGAGGGCACTGACTTCCCAATAACGATTGCCATAGATGTTTTCTATAATATATTAAATATAGATATATAACATAAGACCATTGTCCCCTTGAAATATTAGGAAACCGATCTACCGATTCCTCTCTAAAAAACTTCAAGAGTTTATTTTTGGTCGAAAAATATATTCCTGTTTATAATATCTCCACAAAATCCGGTTATACGGAAGTCAGAAACATAAGGAAACTAGTGTCCCTTATCGCGGCCACATAAATAAGAATTTTAGCGGCCGATGTAATGCAAGAATATCCTTTATACTATCACATAAGGAGGGATTTATCGCGCTTTTCTTGATCACGATTTACGCCTTTGCTTAAGGTATGAGAGGTAGCGAGAGCGATAGCGATTTACATTTGTATTCTATATACAGTGTATTAGCTTTTTGATAATTCATAGAATTTACAATTTCGGACTAAGTTTTTTGGTACTAAGGATCTTTCTAGACTTTAAGATATTTAATGCATAAGTAGATAGGCACTCAAATCACAAATAAAAATATTATAAGAAACTAGCTTTTAGCCGCGGCTCCGTGTGTATTTCAGTGATCGGGGTAAAAAGCCGCCTTGTCCTCTCTCCGGCTCTAGTCTATCTAGGTACTAAATTTTATTCAAATTCTTTTTGATGTGAAAGATGGACGGACAGACGTAGAAAGTTACTTTCGCGTTAATAATATTGGTAAGAATAGTCTTTTAAAAAAGCCAACCCTTGCTTATTTTATGTTTATTTATTTAACTTTTAAAGTCTACTATTGGACATGGGCCTCACCTCAAAAAGGAAGTGTCAGCCCACTAAATATCATTAAATAGACAAGTTGGTATAGTTTGCGTCAAGTTTTTCTTCTCTTTGAAATGCTCCCCTAGTCTGCTCTCAATATACCCAAGGGGTGAATAGGAATGGTGACACTCTATATTCTTAATCCGTCAGGGCATTAGTACTAACTTATGCAATTTTTAAAAATATTTCCGAAAATTAATACAACAGTTTTTCAATAATTTACACCTAGAATCATAATCGAATTCATGTTTATTAGTGGTCGCTAAGTAATCGAAATTAGACCATAATTAATTTGAATTACAAGTGGCAACTTTATTAACGTTCAATTGTCAAAGACTATACTTCTATATGCCCAAAATCGATCAAAGTGGTGTGTAATGGGAGAGACCTATGTCCAGCAGTGGAATGCGATGGGCTGAGATGATGATGATGATACTTCTATAATCACTGATATCGCCAAGGATACGTTACAAAGTTCATTTGACAGGAGAGTATCTGTACGTGTATGTATCAAATACATGTTATACATGGTAGTGTGTGTGACGTTTTATTTATAATATATTTTTTTAAATACTAACTGACCCGATAGACGTTGTTCTTTTTTTTTTTTACGCAGGGAATGCTTTTCGCACCATACCCTCCTTGACTTTGTCCTGTGTTAATTTTTTAAATATTTTCTGTCATAAGAACCTTCTCCTGACAATAACAAACACAACAAACAAAAA
Organism: Phragmatobia fuliginosa; assembly: GCA_932526445.1. NCBI lineage: Eukaryota > Metazoa > Arthropoda > Insecta > Lepidoptera > Erebidae > Phragmatobia > Phragmatobia fuliginosa. The sequence goes on along the minus strand of OW052058.1, from coordinate 2,805,055 downwards.
ATACTGAAATCGGTCATGCCATTTACGTGTGATGGCGTGACCAAGGGAAATAGGGATTCATTTTTATAGATATAGATAGATTAGCTTCCTGCACTCGTCTCCACATAAACTGTATGTAAAAATTTTAGTAAAATTGTGTACAAAGTTATCGGTTCACGTATTAATATCACAGAATACATAATAGTACCAGTACAGAAGCCTCACTCCGAAAAGTAAATTAAAGTTATAGATACCCTCGGTGTCAAAAGATTAAGTTCAATTCAGATCGCACAGCGCCGAATCACTACGATTATATTTACCTACAATTGCGTCTCTTTCTATCGTGTAACTCTTAACTGTTCTGACGATGTCTGTTCGACCGGCGTGTCTTACCCGGCAGGCAGCCGGCCGACTATACCTAAACTGCGGATTGACACCCCCCTTGTCAATATCCAGAAACCTCAGTTAGAAGAGACCTCAAATGCTTATTCCAATTCGCCTACAACTTGTGCTAGTTAATAAGAAAAAAGCCTTACAAGGAAATACGTATCTAACAGTGTTTTGTACGCCTTGTATACTTTTGTATAACGTAGACGTTTAGTCATTTTATAACCCTCATTATAGATTTAGTGATTTGTTTAATATGTATATTAAACAAAAAAATGCCTACCTTATTGTTCTAGTGGTTACTGCTGCTCAAGAGGTGTCGGGTTCGATTCACGGGTTGACAAATATTTGCGGATTGTACTGCAAATATTTATTTAGGAGTTCGGGTACTTATTATGTATAATACGTATGTATTCACGAAAAAAGTATATATATATTATGATAAATATCAGTTTTCTAGTACCCATTCATAGTACAAACTCTGCCTAGCTGCTTAGTTTGGGACTAGATGATGTTTTTTTTTCGAACGTCTTACACAATACGTCTTCTAGTCCCAAACTAAGCAGAACTTGTATTATGGGTATTAAAACAACCGACATAAATACATAAACTTTTTTTTTGTAAATACATATACATACCATACCTACATAGAAAACACCCAGACTCCGAAACAAATATTTGTAGATCACACAAATATTTGGTCCGACCTGAGACCAATAAGGCAGTCAAATGTCCGAAATATTTATTTAAACATCAGCTGTAGTTTCAAACTAAGCAGAGTTTATACTTTGAAATCCATATTGACTGAAATAATTCTCATAATATTTTTTTTTGTGGGCATGGGCGTGAATCAACGCCAAACATCCAAAATGCTATTAGGAATTTCCTAAGAAAAAAACCCAAAATCACTTTTTTTTTTTGGCCTGAACCGGGATTTGAACCCGAGACCTCTTGATTATCCGTCGCATACGCTAACCACTAGACCATCGAGGCAATAAAAACATACATCAACTCTCGAAATAAATATCAGGAATGCGACTACTGTGCCTGAGGTTTTAGGTTCGATTTCCGTAAAGATTATTAATAAATAGTAATCATTTCCTAAAATCTTTGTACATTGTTAATTTTATGTGTGTAAAAACTACAATTAGTTTATGTTAAAACAACCGAAATTTTTGCTTAAAAAAGAATCTAAATCTTAACTAAAACAAAATATTCAACACTCACAACTTAAGCTTCTAACATTAAATCTGTCTTCAAATACTGTATATAAGCACAGCACAACGACATTTCTCAAGACGTTAAAAGTTTTGCGAGCATCCAGTAGTTCCTTATCCAAGTTGCAAGTTGGTTATGGGCCACGTTAATGCTTCACAGACAGTTCTTGAGTATAGGCATAAGTAGGTTTAGTGGGTATTAGGTGTTTTAGTGCCTCCTAATGTACTAAACTTGACAGAAGCTATATGAAGACTTTGTGAGATTATGTCGAGGATTTTCAGTAGGGGAATTTCCGTAAGATATTTCGTTTATTTGTTATAAAATAGTGTGGATAGTGATATAGATAATTTACTTTTTAACCGACTTCAATAAAAAGGAGAAGGTTCTCAATTCGTCGGAATCTTTTTCTTTTATGTATGTTCAGCGATAATTTCGTCGTTTATGAACCGATTTCAAAAATTATTTTTGCATTGGAATGGGCGTAGCTTACAGGTGGTCCCATTGTAACCGTATCGGGATCTGATGATGGGATCCAAAGAAAATCGAGGGAACTCCTCAAATATCCTAGGCACAATTGTTGCGATTTGGGTACTCGGAATAGTTTTTCTTAACATGCCACAATCGGTCACCCATCTAGGTCTGACCGCGCCGTCGTTGCTTACCCCCGGTGATTTTTTCCAATCACCTAAGGCCACGTAGTTATAAGCGCTTTATAGATTACCTAGCACAAACAGACAGTCAAAATAAAAAAAATCAAAAAATTGTTGTAAATATACACTTTCTTAGGGCCACAGCACACTAGCTACTTTTAGCGTCGGCGATCGACAACTAGTCGCTTTTTAGAAGCTAAATACGGCGACCGAACGCTCTACACCGCACACTTAAAAACGCCAAACGCGGAGATTGAGTCGCTTTTTAGAAGCGCGACACAGGAGCTGAACGTTACTCTCCGCACACATTCGGATGCCAGTAGCATCGATTTGGCATCTGAGCAGTCGCTAAAACGCGCGTTTCCGATACCCAGATCGAACGCAGGAGGGATGCAGTCGTCAAATCGCCGATCGCCGATGCTAAAAGTAGCTAGTGTGCTGTGGCCCTTAGGTATTTTGTAAAAATCTCTTAATTTGAAATAGCAAACAGTCACTTCAAATGTATTTGTGAAAATTTGAAAATAAGTCTATTCTGTCTGTCTGTCTGTTTGTTATGCTTTCACGATTAAACTGCTGAACAAATTTCAATGAAATTTAGCACGAAGATACTTTAAGGAATGCTGTTAAGGAACTGAGTATAAATTCGTTTTCGACGTAGGTACAATATATAGGTATACGACGTAGGTAGAGTATATAAAGATAAAATATGTAGGTAGGTAGTAGAGCTACACTGATTTCAGCATGAATGTAATACTACCCTCAAACAGAAGACCATTCTAATAATGACAGCATTCTTGCTGACGTTTTTCGCTGGCGAGTGTGAGACCGGAGGCCCAATTATTTCACCAGGCCGTCATGGTATGGGCCCCATGCTGCATTGCCTACCCTCACAATAAGGACGGTGACCCCTACTCTTCGATTCTACTCATGTTTTCCATCAGTCAGAGCTGAGTAACTTTGGTAAAAAAAATGGTTGTCTGTAAATTCGGTTTACTGACGATAGTTAAACGTGACAACGTCAAAAAAAAAATACTGATTGTGCCTCTTTGTCGCTCGTTCCGAGCTCTCGCTTACACTTCAAGCCTTAAATGGAACGCCTCAGAGCGAGGGTAACGCCGCATGAATCATATTTTTTCGTGCGTGCAGCCGGCTCCATCGAATTATAAGACGTTGTCAAGTCAAAAAACAAGACAACATTTAAAAATTACATTCCAGATCGTTTTCTACTGGTTTATATTGCAGTTGCAAGAAATGGGTAGTTGGAACTATCCCCGAAGCTCCCATACGAACTTAACTATACAACGCTTTGTGCTTTTGGCAATAGACCAGAATTGTTCAGTAGTGTGTATTCATTTGTAGTAAGCTCTGTTATAAATTATTGTACGGCTATTTGAATTATATCACAGTCACAGGAGTCAAAGCGTTTATGATTTATTTAACGTATCTATATTTTCTCAATACCATAAATTACTTTTATTTATTTATTTATTTATTTACAACTTTATTGTACACCAATAAGATATCAAATTTTATACACAGATATTAATATTAATGGAACTTAACAATATGGTATTACAATAGGCGGTCTTATCGCTCACGGCGATTTCTTCCAGACAACCTTTGGACGGATATTGAAGAATTCGATTTGGGGTATATATAATCTATGTAATTAATAAAAAATATATAAAAACATTACATGTATATACAGTAACAATTCTAATAATATAAATACTTACAAAAACATACATATACACATACACGTCACATATATATACATACATACATACACATACACATACACACATACATACACACCATACATCGATCAAGCAGTAACCTCTACAATGTCAGATAGTAGTCCGTGACTTTCTTTTTGAAGGCATGCAGAGATTTGGCCTTTCTTATTGCCTCAGGTAAGTCATTCCACAGTCTGACTGCCTGTACCGAGAACGATTTGTCAGTGAATTGCGTGGTATGGCTAGGCATTTTCAGTTTTAAATTCTCCGACGATCTCAAGAGCCTACAATGTGAATTGTGTAAGAACTCAAAGCGTTGTTTGAGATAGGGCGGTGAATGTGGAAGAAACAGAGTACTGTATAAAATAGAGAGAATATGGGCATTACGGCGAAGGCGGATAGGTAACCATTTGAGCTTAATGCGATACTCGGAGATGTGATCATATTTACGTAGGCCAAATATGAATCTTATGCAGACATTTTGGAGACGCTCAAGTTTGTTCAACTGTTCTTCGGTAAGATCTAGATAGCTAACATCACTATAGTCAAGGATAGGAAGGAGAAGGGATTGTGCTAGGGCGATTTTTGTGTTGGTAGGAAGAAAGTTACGAAGTCTTCGCAGTGATCCCGATGTAGCAAATAACTTTCGACTAACTTCACCAATCTGTGGGGCCCAGGACATATTTTTGTCCATATAGATTCCAAGGTTTTTGACCTCGTCACTATATGGAATATTGGACCCGTCACAAGAGATGGCTGGTAATTGCCCCCAATTTATTAAAGAGTTCATCCTCCTGCTACCTATTATTATAACCTGGGTTTTTTTTGGATTGACTTTTAATCCATACTCTTTACTCCAATTGCATATTTGTACTAGGTCTTTATTAATATCGTCGATAGCCTCAGATATTTTCGCTGGAGAAGCTTTAGTGTAAATTTGAAGATCATCTGCATAAAGGTGGTAGGAAGAGAGTAAGCGATCAGTGATGGAGTTGATAAAAACTGCGAAAAGTAATGGAGATAGCACGCCGCCCTGAGGTACGCCAGCAGATGTGTTGCACCAGGAGGAGTATCTGTTTTCAATACAAGTACGCTGCTGACGACCATACAGGTAGCTATGAAACCAGTCAATTACTGGTGGAGATATGTTAAGAGAGCGCATTATTCCAAGCAAGATATCAAAGTCAACGGTATTAAAAGCGTTACTGAAATCAAGTAAAGCGAGGATTGTTAACTTTCCTTTCTCCATGTTAAATCGGATATCCTCCGTAACATGAATGAGTGCGGTGGTAGTGCTGTGGCCGGGACGAAAACCTGATTGGAGAGGATTTAAAAGGAAATTTCTAGAGAGAAATGAACTTAACTGCATGTGAATGAGGCGTTCGAGGACTTTAGAAAAGAAAGGTAGAATGGATATTGGGCGATAGTCTGAAAAAGAAGAAGGATTACGTTTTTTAGGGAGAGGAATAATTTGAGCCCTTTTCCACATAGATGGAAAAACACTATTACATAAAGAATAATTAAATATATGGCAAATCACAGGCAGGATTTCATCTAGGATAGGAAGTATCATTTTACGGTTGATGTCATCCGTTCCCACCGCATTAGAAGTAATGGATATAATGCTTCTCCTAACATCACACGCAGACAATTGACTAAATGCAAATGAAGGACAGTTAGGAGTCGGTAGAGATGAAAGATAATTTAGTGTAGTAGTTTTGGTGTTCCCCCCAAAATTAGAGGAAGCAGAAAAATGTGTATTTAAGGAATTAATGTCAACGTTTTGTGAAATAGAATTAGAGTGTAATTTACCGACCCCCAATGACTTGAGAAATTTCCAGACTTTACCTGGATCACCATTTTCAATAGATTTGTGAATGTGCCGGCGTTGAGCATTCCTACACATCTTATTGCAGTGATTTCTAATATTTACAAATTTATCCCAATTTACCGTGCTAGGGTGCCGTTTGTATTTAGAGTGTGCCTTCTGTTTCTTTTTTTGTAATTCCTTGATTTCCTCAGTTAACCAAGGGGCTGGCAGATGTCTCACCTTGACGACACGAACTGGTGCATGTTTGTCGTATAAATTTATTATTGCTTTTGAGAAGTGAGAAATTTTTTCATCAATGCATTGCGAGTCAATCAACACGCTCCAATCGATACTGGCGGCATCTCTGCGAAGATCATCGAGAGCCATACCACGAAAGTTACGACATGCAAATGTTTTGGATTTTGGTTTAGGAGTACGAATTTGATAGGATAAATATAGAAGATCGTGATAAGAAAAGGAATCAGCGGCGCACTGACCGTGTTTAGCCACATGCTCCTCCGAAGAGACAATGATGAGGTCTAGGAGAGAAGAGTTGCAATTTGGCATATTATGTGTAGGGTTGAGAGGTAGAATGGAAAGGTTTTGAGATTTCAGAACAGAGCGAAGAGAGGAAGATCGAGAATCATTCTTAAGTAAACAAGTGTTGAAGTCACCCATGACTATAGTATGACTGTACGAAGGTGTTAAATTTTCTAAAATTATTTCAAGTGAGGAGAAATAATCTACTCGTAGGGAAGGACTATAATAGACGCCGAGGAGCACTTTTGAATGTTGAAGTGCTACTTCTATGAAAATGTGCTCCCCTGCACTTGCAGCATGTTGCTGAGATGACATACTCACAACAGAGAAGGGAATGTATGTACGAATATATATGGCGACACCACCTCCTCGTCCATACATACGATCATTTCGTACCAAGTGAAAACCAGGTAACGAGTATGAAGTGGTAGATAAGCATGGCTTTAGCCAAGATTCTGATATAAGGATGGCGTGTAGGTTCGTACAGTCAAAGCTAGTTAGCATATCGTTGAAATGTGCCGGAATGCTTTGGGCGTTTATGTGAACGACATTGAAGCTCCTGGGTACTTCGGAGAACTGAGCCGATATAGTATCTGCTAGAGAAGGAATGCTGATAAAACTGTTGTCACTGTCGGACACCGAAAAATAGTCCCCAGTGTCGCTGCTATCGCTAGATGAATGCATAACTAAATTCTTGTAAAAGATAAAAAAGACAAAAATACAGAAACAAGACTTTTCCTTACCTTTTTTCCTCCGTAACAGATACCTCTACTGTATATTGCAATTAAGTGAAAAAAAAAAAAAAAAGCTTATGTCTGAAACTGTAATATAGGTATGTTATATGAGTAAAATAATAAATTTAAATATTCAATTTGTAATATTTAAAATAAAAATAAATAAATATTTGTTTCATTCGATAGCACCCGTCTGCCGGTTGTATGTCTATTGGTACATAAAAATAATAAGAAGAAATTACAAAAACAATTATTAGAAACTATTTGACAAAAACGCAACAGCGTGCATATGCAATGAAGATTAGAACATAGTAGTTACATAAAAAATATTTATGTGGCGCAAAACGCTAGTTCTCAAATCGATGAGTTACATGCAACACAGAGAAGAGCAATGAAATGGAACGCAATTATGTGTGTCACTCATGACAGCTTGGTATGACAGATAGCAATCAAATTGACATCGTAATAAGTTTTCTGATGTTGATGTTTTGTTTACAGTAATTGATAAAAAAAATAGGGTAATTACTAGTATTGTAGTATATTAAGTTTGCAGAAGTGAAAGAGTTAGGGTAAACAGTAGTAAGAAGTGAAATTTATGTGACAGTTTTATATAAATACCTTGCACATGCACGCCGGACTAAAAACAATTAATGATAGAAATATGTTGATTTTACTGGACCTTCACTACAGATTGTAAAATCATTAGAGCCCTATTTTTTTACTGCACGCCTGGTTTTTGCCACTGTTGTCTTAGTGACTGCAGCTGGCTTCACTGTGTCTACGCAAATTGCACCAAGCTCCATCAATGACGTTACCCGATGCCGTTTATCGCCAGGCCCCATAACAAAGATGTTTCCGTCCCGGGTCCAGCACTTATCAACACCGAATCTCTCACGTGCAGACATAAACACATTATGCCGCGATTTGGTAAGAAACTCAGAGACGGTAACCCCCGTGCCCTTCAATTTAGTTTTTGCAAACCAAACCGAATCGCGAGCAGTAGTTTGATTAAATTTGATTATAATTGGCCTAGGCTTACTTGATGATGCGATTCGACCCATCCTGTGGCTTCTTTTGACATCAGTCACAGTAAAATTGCTTATTTTAAGATCTTCAGTGATGATTTTGGTAGCCAACAATGTAGTGTTCTCATTCTTATCCTCAGAAACACCATGTATCAGCAACATATTACGTCTACTCCGCGTCTCCATGTTGTCAGTAATGTGAGCCAACATTTGCACTTGATTTTGGAGGTCGCTCAGGGCTTGAAGGACTAACTTCTTAAATGATGTGAAGTCCTCCTGAAGCGTCGTTGAAGTGCTGGTATCTTTATTCATCTGTTCTCTGGATTCGAATTCTGCCATGCGGTTGTTAAACATAAGGCTCATATCTGCCACAGCCTTCATGAGGGACTCCATATTGCAGGTGATGTAGTGCGAGTTGAAAGGTGAATATAGAGGAGATAACACTTCTACCGGCAGTGGGCACAGTTAGTTACTATTACAAGTCATGAAACTTGCATAAAAGTTTGAAATGAATATGTATTTCAAATAAAAATTTGGAGCCACAATTAGACAATGTTCACTGTAAGAGTACCCACAAAAAATATATTTTATTTTAGAACTAGCTGACTCCCACGGTGTTGCTCGCGGTTATTGTTGTAAATAGCTAGTCAAATAAAATTATCCTGATTTACTCCTTGTGACATCAGCTTTCTTTCAGTGAAAGTTGTCTCAAAATCAGAACAGCTGATCTAGATATTAGTGGGAATCAGCATATGTGCTAGTTTTAGTTTTAGAAAGCTCATAAGACATATAAGTACATACTTATGAAATACCTAACGCGTCCCTTAGCTTGCACTCTTGCTTTAACAGATTCATAAGTATCTTAATGTTCCTCAGATAGATTTATCTTAAATCTGTATAGGCAAAGTCACCTTTTTTTTGTCTTTTTATGTCCCTTGCCATTGCCATGCCCTTTTTATGTCAATTGATGCTATACATAGCATATTTATATCAATTTGACTGCATGATTGGCTTAGTGGTTTAAGCGGTCCTCATGAACACCTATGGCAATCGTTATTGGGAAGTCAGTGCCCTCAAATATACTGTCAACTAGTAGTCAAAGCGAGAGTTGCCTTTAAAAAAAAAATGTCATTTAATATCTTACAGCAAACATATTTTTTTTATAAGATCCTTAAAAATAAGGTCCTGCGAACTATCGCAAAAATGACATATATTTAGTATTTATTTATACGTCCGTGTAAACTGAAATCAATTTTAATTTAGAACTAAGTTCGATACTGCAAAGCTGCAATCCTAGTCTACCTTAGAAAATACTTACTTTACCTTACCTTAGAAATAGTTTACTTCTCCCCATTAGATCAAGAAAGTTCGCTGTGTCAATGAAATCAGTTGCCAAGTAGAAAGTAATTACCGAAGGAACGGAATCAAAGTTCCTAACAGAAATATAGAAAATAAATTTTCGGTTGCTAATGTTATATTAACAGAGATGTATTAATTGTCTAGATATGATCAAAATTAATTTAAATAGCGAATATAAAAATGATTAGTAAAGTTACATAAAGTCTGGATAATTACACTGCATAATTTGCCTTGAATAAATATTTAAATATTTCGGACATCTTACACTCAACATCATCTAGTCCCAAACTAAGCAGAGCTTGTATTATAGGTACTAAACAACTGATATAAATAGATACATAAACATACTTTTTTTTGTAAATACATACATTTTAAACATAGAAAACACCCAGACTCCGAAACAAATATTTGCGGACCACACAATGAATGAATAAATGAATGAATGAAAAAATTAGCTTGAATAGGTCAACCAATTAGAAATCAAAGCGTACGAAAAATTAAGTATGATAAAATAAGTATAATAAACCTATAGTGTTACCAACATACAGAAAACGAACACAAAGAACACCCCTGACTAAGTACCTCAATTTGTGAATCACACAGTGTTGTTCCACGTGGCATTTGAACCCAAGACACTTCGCGCAGTAGAAAGCGACATGGCGACCAATTAAACCAGTAGGCCAACAGTCCAGTCATATAGAAACTGCAATATCTCTGTAAATCGGAACAAGGCTGCGTGGCAACCTGTGCAGTATTTTAACAACAGATATCTTGCCTGTCTCGGCTGCAGATTAAAAATTACTTTTATTTCTCGCATTTTCTTTCCATTGTTTTTCATTTTGTTTTTCTCTCACCGACGCAACGCTGACAGCAGAAGATTGTAAGAAACGTTCAGCGAAATGTGAAGAAGTGAACGTCTATCATATTTTTATCTCTATTTATCTTTATTTTTGTATTCTATTTATCAATTTTTTTCCATAATTAATGGAACTTTATTATTAGAATCATTGTAATAAGACTTTTATGAGTCATGTTCAAATGTCATGTCAAAATCGATCAGAGTGATATCCAATAGGAGACGATAGGCGTCTCCTATTGGATATCACTCTGATCGATTTTGGGCTTCTCGCATCCAGCTCTTGTAAAACATGACTCATAAAAGTCTTATTACAACGTTTCTGCTGTCCAGCAGTTGACTGCGATAGGCTGCTAATGATGATGATGAGTCATGTTTTAGTTTTCAATTACTATTCATCACTTTCAGATCATAGTAAACAAGTGATATATATAGAGTACTAGCTTTTACCCGCGGCTACGCCCGCGTCTATGTCGGTTATCGCGTTAAAAAGTAGCCCATGCCCTCTCTCAAGTTTAGACTATCTGGCTGGGTAAATAATTTGATTTTAATTGGTGCAGTGGTTATTAGGTTTATCGCGATCAGACAGACAGACGCGGCGGAGGACTTTATTTAATAGCTAGCTGCGCCCCGCGGGTTCACCCGCGTGGTTATAGAAAATTGTGATAATAATTATTAGAATTGTCCGTGTGGTGACGGATTTAGAATACAGAGTGTCACCACCCCTATTCATCCCGCGGGTAACGTAAAAGGCGACTAAGGGATAAACTACGCAAGACAACATCAATGCAAAGAGAAGGAAAACTTGAAACCAACCCTATATCAACCCGTCTGGCCAGCGTGGTATAGTAGGCCAATACCTCCTTTTTAAGGAGAGGCGTATGTCCAGCAGTGGACTGTTAAAGGCTGTTGATGATTATTAGAATGTATCTATTTTATTATTTCATAATTTTTTTAATGTTTCATATTATTCTTCTATTCAGGACTGAGACAAATCCAACAAATTAAAACCATGAGATGTCCAGTTACGTGTTAAACAACTGTTATCTATAATGATGATATATGATACATGTAAATGAAACAAATTTTGGTATTTTTATGATGAAAACGCTACTGTATCTCCAATTTGTAAGGATAATTTTGTTTGTTTAGTTAGAATTAGCTATTGTAATATACCCCTATAAACTAAGTTAAAAGATTTATTTTGTTCTGCATAAACATGTAAAATTTTTCAATTTAGAATAGCGTGAGCAAGCAACGTAGAGGTGGCCGTGGGAAAAACATGGTGTGCCCAAATGTATGCCCGCTACCTTTAAGGTTTGACCCTGCGATTTGTTGATAGTCATTGAAAATGCAACTTTTAATGGGAACTGCAGACGTTTAAAGTTAAATGGCAAATTATTGGGAATGATTGGAATACGCGGTATAAGAACATTGTCTCCCTTGCATTCTCCAGTCAAGACTGTAGCCTTCACAATATGCCTACCTAGTTCAGTGACTCGCAACCGGGTACCGTTGCATAATTTTGGCGCATCCAAGTTTCGCATTAACAAAACGGGTACACCTACTTTTAATTCCAGCTTATGTGATGGCACCCCAGATAGCTCCAAAGAGTTTGAAAACTCTACTGGGTAGCTCGTAGTGTCGTCGGATGACATGGCTATGTCGATGGATTTATATACTGACATTTCGCCGGTTATTTGGTCCAATTTTTTTTTTATTATTTTTTTTTTGCAACAGTCTCATTTCTTGGTGCCAGTATAGTTCTATCATATAGCCACTTTTCGTCAAGAATATGTTGCTGCAGATTCGGAAAAACTTGATCAATGAGCTGATCGGCTTCCGACTCCACGACATGGCAAAATTGGTTTGTGAAAAGTACCATACCTTCTTGGTCGGCGTGTAGGCGGCCTTCACCAATTTCTAGGAGTTTTTGTGCATATGCTCCTGAATCGACATCGCTGAATATCTGGGCTAGCATGTTAGTGGTAAGATGAATCTTTTCAACCTTAGTCCACAGATATGATGCTTTCAAACATGCATTAATCTTGTCTGCTGCGGTAGCTCTTTCGATAACAGGTAAAGTCTGTCTGAAATCTCCTGCCAATAACACAACCACACCACCCATCAATCTACAATTGCTTTGAATGTATTGTAGACAGCGATCAAGCGCTTCGATGGCACGTTTGTGTGACATTGTGCATTCGTCCCATATAATCAGTTTACATTGCTGCAACAGAGCGCCGCGGGCACTGCTCTTACTAATGTTGCACGTTGGGGTTTCTTCACTCGCCAGATTAAGAGGTAATTTAAAAACCGAGTGTGCAGTCCGTCCACCACTCAGTAATGTAGCAGCGATCCCGGAGGACGCCACTGCTAATGCTGCCTGTACCCCCCGGGGCATCGAGAAAGAAAAGGCCGCCTTCACCAGGCTCAACGCGTTGTAATATTTTTTTAAATACATCTTTTTGCTCGGGTAGCAGGTGTGGTTCAGCTTCGCGTATCTGAGCTTCTTATAAAGCGGTATCGTAGCTTAGTTCTTTGATCAAATCAGTCGACAGCTCCCCTCGATACTGCGGTGAATGCATACAAAGTCGGTCAATTTCTTCCCGGAAATTGTTATGATTTTATCCTCAATAAGTGTCAGTACTTCATTCAAACATAGATCATCGTTGATTTCATCCAACCTTTCAAATTTGTGAAAGATATCTTCTACTAATGCACTTTTATATTTTTATATTAGCCATTTACAAACCATCATTATGGTTGCTAAGCAAGTGTGTTATGCCTAGCAACCTGTGAACTTTTGACAGGAGATAAACAGTGATACATTTTGACATCTACGATTTAGTATATTTTTATAATAACCTAGCTTTCGCCCGTTTATCTCGATTATTGAAGTAAAAAGTAGCCTATGTGTTATTCTGATATATAAGCAATGTTACTGTAAAGTTTCATCCAAATCCGTTCAGTAGTTTTTGCGTGAAAGAGCAACAAACATACACACATACACACATACACACATACTCACAAACTTTCACGTTTTTAATATTAGTAGGATTTTATGTTTTTTGAATAATGAATAAAAATAAATCAACCACCTAAATGTCCCACTGCTGGGCTCGGGTCTCCTCTCAGGAGAGGGTTTGTATAATAAGACTAAGAAATTTGGCGAAAATTCAGTGGTTATAAGCCTGATACATAAAATAGTACTTCTCTCTTCAGTGTGTATTGGTATGAGATTTCTTTGTTTAAAAAATTTTAACCACCACATCGGTAGCTTAGTCCCTGTGCTAGAAACGAGGAATCGCTTTTACCCTTGCAAATTTTTTCAATTTTTACATCAGGTCTGTATCTTGTTACGTATCCCGAAGTATCATCATCATCATCAACAGCCTAGAACAGTCCACTGCTATACATAGGCCTCTCCTTAGAAAGGAGGTTTTAGCCTACTATACCACGCTGGCCAGACGGGTTGGTAAAGGGTTTGTTTCAAGTTTTCCTTCTCTTGGCAGTGATGTTAGCTGCTTATTTTGTTCCTTTAGTCGCCTCTTACGACACCCATGGAATGAATAGGGGTGGTGACACTTTATATTTTTAATCCGTCACTACACGGAAGTAACCCCCCCCCCGTCCCGAAGTAGTAATTGTACGTAATTAAACAAAAAAGATAACTAGACTATGAAAAACATCTGATAATTTTTTTTTTTCATGGTTTCTGGGACTTTTGACATTGACATTATATATCTATTGACACCTTATTCAATAGTAGAAAATCGGTTTAGTAGTTTTGGCACTACGATGAAACATACTAACATACCTATTTACTACTCTACTATTAAACGCAAATATTCATTGATTTTCTTATGTATATATATTTAACCGACTTACAATGATAGGACAATTACTCTGAATACATCCAATACGTTTTTCCTTTTACTCAAATCACTCAAGGCTGCTCCGAATTTCTCTATAAGAAACCGATAAGAGCGGAAAGTGTGAAATCCTTCAATTATTCCCAAGGAGTTGCATAAAGCGGTGTTTACATCGAAACTCACTTTGGCTAACGAGGGAAGCGGTCCCACACGTCCTTGGCACTCAATTTGTAGTTGTACTAAAATATTGATGTTAGGGAAATTTGAGTAGTTTTAACTTTGAGAGGTTCTCCTTACTTTCAGAGTGGAATTTCAAACTCTTCATTTATGTAATATCAAAAAATTAGGTTTGTGAACATGTAGTTATACAACAGAAAACAATTTTATGTTGAATTAAAAATGAACGCAATGAAAAGGTAAGCTGTATAAAGTGTAGATCTCAATAAGATTTTTGGGACGAAGTGAGACAATAATTAGGACAACGAATCCTAATAAGGGTTCAAAATAGTTAAATTAATCGCAGGTGAAATTAAAATACAGTTCAAAAAATTTTAAACTTTTACGAAAATAGAAGGTATTTTCCTTCCTGTGTATGAATTAAGGTGATAGAGAAGTTTGTAATCATTAAATTTTATTGATTTCTATTAAAAAGTATTCAATGGCCATAAAATATGATAGCATATTTTTTACACTACCTCTCAATATCTCTGAATTTTAGTAATGTCTATATCATCATTATCATCATCAGCCCCTTGCATTCCACTGTTGGCTTTATTTGCATAGATATTATTAAAATGATTAGTAAAAATACGTAAAATTGTATTGTTTTGATATTACAAACAGATATAGCTGATTGTACATAATTAATTTGGAGAACTTATTGTAAGCGTACTTCACCTACATTTGTACCTATCTAAATATATAGTTGTTATAGTAATGGTATTAAGCATTACGAGTCTCCTATTATTCTCTTTAACAAAGCAAAACACTTTCTTTCAGAGACAGATAATAACAGTTTGAGCCGAAGTGACCCTGAGTGACTTTTGGTGTCCAGGGAGACATTTGTGTTAAGGACTGCGTACAAGTCACTCAATTTGCACCGAATTTATTATACTTGAGTATTTCTATATGAAAGCTTTATTAAAAATAAAATTACCTTGGCTATTCTTCCTTCTTTCTCTTCCTCGTAGGAGGGACTTAAGGTGTTTGTTTATTATACAAAAGAGAATAAATAAATTTGTGTTGCGAATAAGCAAATTGTGTATTTATTTATATTTAAGAAGAGGTTCGTTTTCTTACTGACAAAGTTTTAATAAAGTTAATTTATTTGTTAGGGTATATAAAGAAAAGAAAATGGTAAATGAAGTTATTGAATATAAAATGATGAGACATCTTAATTGAATTATAATTTTTCATGATTATTAGAATACGCAAACTATCAAATATCACATTGTAGAAAGTTACGAGAATCGTAGCGTAAAAATGTTAAATAATAACATAAAGATTATTTATTTATTTCACACCTAAGTTATTATATATCAAATAAAAACCTGACCATTTTATTATCCAATAATAATAAATAAAAATTAAGAAAAAGGTAAGAATTATCAGTGGTAAAGATCCAGTGAGAAACTCTTGTGAGTTTTTTCGTGGCACGTGATTGTAGAATTATCTGAGAATTGTATTTCTTTCTTTGTGGACACTGATTTGTATTTTAATCTTTATTGCAATCTCAAGTTTGTAAGAAATACCAATGAAATTTACCACAGAAGTCTTGTGATTTTAATTACTGCATCAAGGATAATGATAGTGGAGGCAAGAGTGAGTTTATATGAATCTATATTAAGTACTTCAAATATTTGTAATATTAGCTTTTACCCATGGGTCCACGTATGTACATATATCGGATGCTCATAACCATGAGGTCATTTACCTAAGGTATTTGAAAACAACCACCGAGGGTGGGCAACGACGGCGCGATCAGTACTTAGATGGGTGACCGTTTGTGACGTCGGTCACGGTTGTTATCATAAGCTAGCAGTTGTGAAGCTTAGTTGAAGGGCTTCGGACGGCTTAAAAACCTCCTACGGCAAGATTACGTACCCACAACGTATCTTGGCAGTCTCCAACCCTCACTCCGGCCTTAACCCTGGTAGACCCGAGCCCAGT
Source organism: Phragmatobia fuliginosa (assembly GCA_932526445.1). NCBI lineage: Eukaryota > Metazoa > Arthropoda > Insecta > Lepidoptera > Erebidae > Phragmatobia > Phragmatobia fuliginosa. Next base: position 2,788,717 of record OW052058.1, on the reverse strand, counting down.
AGTGGGACGTTATGGGTTGTTGTTGATGACGATGATAGTCAATGATAGTCACAAATAATGTAGCGTTCTATTGTTAAAAGAATTTTAAAGAGAGGTCACTCCTACAACTACACAAATACCATTTAATAACATTAGTTTAGATGATTCCTATTGATCTCAAAATTATGAGAAATAGTAATGATATATGAGACATCAGTTATCATTGAATGCCATATAAGAAAAAGATACTATTTACTAAGTGTCCGCCTTGCTTACACGTGTTTACACCAACACTCACTCCTACTCGATACTCGAAAATATCAATTTAAATCTGTTTTCCAAATATTCAATAAGGTTAGGCTTATAACGCGCTGATGTGGGTATCAAGACTACGCTAACAATACCGTACGGTTTTATTTGAATTCGATACAATAAGCTTCTTCTCCTTTGGCAAACAAAACCTAGTTGAACTAGAATGTTGGCAACGCCTAGAGTCACGTACGCAAATGTTATTATTATGTTGAGTTGAACTCTGCATACGAAGTAATCATATGCAGTTTCATGAGCTTAGTGAGCTTTGATGCATTCTTTAAAAAGAAAATTTAACCATTGTATTTGGAACCAGCAATTATTTATATAGAGATTCAGAGTAGGCTAATTTATTATTATTGTTATTTTTTAAAGGAAATTTCCGTATTATATTTATACATTTTGTGTCGCAGGGGACACCCAAAACTAATAACAAGAATTTCTAGAACACACAGTGTTGTCCCACGTAGGCTTAGAACACTTGGCAAAGTGGCAAGTCAAATCAAATCAAATCGAACCATTTTTATTTCAAATAAACCAATACAACGGCACTTTTGAAACGTCAAGTAGTCAGTCAGTAGTCAGTCGTGAAGCTAATTGTCTGTTCCAATTCGTAGATCCTATGTAGAAGAACAGACAAGAAACTCCATGGACACTCTTTTCCAATATTGTTTTTACAATTTTTGGTTACATTGTTTAAGGCATTTCACTAAATGTGAGGACTATGTAACGATGCACACACAGATATGTACACAGATAGTGTCCAAAAATAATTAAACAATAATATAATATAGAAGTTGTGAGATCACCAGCCCCGACTAGCGGCGCCCGTATCACGAGCATGACCTATACGTATGGCGTGGCGACCATTGAAACTATTAGGCCAAACGTCCGGTTAATTACACGTAGTTTTAGAGCTTAAGGTAGGAGAGTCACGTAACCGAGATGGCGCCTTGAGACGCAGGGCCATGTCGTGCGGTGTTCCACAGGGGTCTGTCCTAGGACCACTCCTGTGGAACATGGGATACGACTGGGCCCTACGAGGGCGTCTCCCCCCCGGGCTGGGTGTAATCTGTTACGCAGACGACACCCTGGTCACGGCCCGGGGGGCAAACTTTGAGGAGGCGGCGCGCCTGGCCACCACGGGAGTCTCCCGGGTGGTCGGGCGCATCGAGGCGCTGGGTCTGCGGGTGGCCCTGGACAAGACGGAGGCCCTATTATTTCATGGGCCCCGTCGCGGTCCGCCCGCCGGCGCCTCGATCGAGGTCAACTCGGTCCTCGTACCGGTCCGGGCCCAGATGAGGTACCTGGGTCTGGTCCTCGACGGTAGGTGGCTCTTCGACGAGCACTTCCGACAGCTTGGACCTAAATTAGTGGGCACTGCCTCCGCCCTAGGGCGACTTCTGCCCAACTTGGGCGGGGCCAGTGTCCCCACTAGGCAGCTGTACACGGGGGTTGTCCGGTCAATGGCACTTTACGGTGCACCGGTGTGGGCGGCGGCTCTGTCCGCCAAGAACAGGGCGCGCCTCTGGCGCCCCCAGCGGATACTGGCGGTCAGAGCCATACGTGGATACCGCACGGTGTCCACAGAGGCGGCGTGTGCCTTGGCCGGAACACCCCCGTAGGATTTGGAGGCGGAAGTGCTCGCCGAAGTTTATCGGCGAGTGGCTGACTTCCGGGCGGAGAGCGGATTCCGCCCTCCGCCCGAGGACGTGCGCGAGTGGCGCGAAGCCGCTCGCCGAGCCACCATGCTGAGATGGTCGCTCCGGCTGGAGACCCCACGCGCTGGCTTCGCCGCCGTGGAGGCTCTTCAGCCGGTCATCGAGGAGTGGGCAGGGCGGCAGCACGGGACCCTTTCCTTCCGGCTGACGCAGGTACTTTCCGGGCACGGTTGCTTCGGAAAGTACCTGCACTCGGTCGCTAGGAGGGAACCGAGTCCCGCCTGCCACCACTGCGACTGCAGTGAGGACACGGCCCAGCACACGCTGGCGGTCTGCCCCGCTTGGGCGGCGCAGCGCCGTGCCCTCACTGCAGTCATCGGAGGGGATCTCTCGCTGCCGGCCGTCATAAGATCGATGGCCGGCAGCGACAGTTATTTTACCGCGGTCGCAACCTTCTGCAAGGACGTAATCTTGCAGAAGGAGGTGGCGGAGAAGGCCCGGGAGGACGATATCCACTCGGACCCGATCCGCCGCCGGCGCCCTGGGCGGCGGAGGCGCGCATACCTGCGTCTCATGCCGCCCTGAGAGTGGCCGCGGATGGGCGGGACGGGTTTCCCGTCCGTCCGCAGTAGTGGCCAACCGCGAGGGGGCGACGTTCGCGTGTGACCGGACGTTGCCTAATCAGAGAGTAAATTTTTGAGATGGTGCCCGCAACAGTGCGGGCAGGCGCCGGTTGGAGTCCAGAAGGAAATCCCCTCCCTGGACTCCTTCCAATACAAAGGCGCAGAGAGGGTCACACCGTGTGGTTTTAGTCGGTTCGAGTCCGACACACCACCCCGCCGTAACCCCCGACGGGGTGACGGTCCGCGGGGATTTCCACACGTAAAAAAAAAAAAAAAAAAAAAAGGGAGAGTCACGTAGATTACAATATTAATGAGTCGGTTCGACGTGTGTGGTACTATCCTATCACAGAAGACTAACCTGAAATGACAACAGTCGTGCAGTCGTGTTTTATCGGTTAACTGAAACCAGTGACTCATTGATATAGAAGCATCTCATTAAGCAGCCATAGTATAAGTGACCATGCAGCGTTATATGCATTTACAATGAGTAATATAACCATTACACTTGGATTCAACTCATGCTTTCCATCAAGCAGAGTAGAGTAGAAAACAGAGTCCAGATGAGATGATAGTAAAAACATGATGTTTCTCACGTAATACTAAACATTGTATATCCAAGATTGCTCTAAATTGTAACTTATGTAACAAGTGTTTTAAGTATATTTTTATCTGTAGACTTCAACCATTAATCAGGCTAGTCTCGCGTAGAAAGTTCTGGAAACAAGGAAAGTTTCCTTTCACTTGAATTAAAATCTTCAGCGGAATGACTTTGCTGTTTTTTTTTTCTAGACGACAGCGACAGTTTGATAAACTGCAGTTTGTTTCAATTTGACGATTGGACTAATTGGATAGAAGATCGGCGATATTAGAAACTTGTCTGTATAAGGGCATAGTGTTTTTCTCATTTTTAATTTTAGATGAATCCTTATCTTGTTCATTTTCTGCTTATCTTTTAAGTTTTAGTCACACTTTTAAAAGAACTGTGAGTTTCATATTATTATGTGTTTTGTAAAACAAAAGTACTTTATTTTCTATTTTTATTTAGATTTCTTGTGTGCAGCTAACGTCTATTTTTCATACTCTTAAGACGCAAGTGGAGCCGCTTGCATCCGCTAGTCATTATATAACAGTCGTGAAACTTAGTTGGAGGCCTTCAGGCGGTTTAAAAACATGCAACGGCAAAATTATGTAGCCACAACGTGTCTTGCCAGTCCCCAACCCACAATCGTCCAGCGTGGAAACGTATGGCCTTAACCCAGCTTGCCAGCCTGACCCCAGCCCAGCAGGAAGATATTATCGGTTGTTAATGATTGATGAAACAGCATCGGATGTACGCGGCATATAGATATGTATTCACAATGAAATGCAACTAAAGGATTATTTAACACCGGTTAGAGGCCGCTGCATACGTGACGGGATTTTACACGGACGGGACGTGGACGTGATTGCCTCGTTATAAACGGGGACGTGATGTAAATGCATACGCACCGTGACTGTGACTCGGATCTAACGTGTTAGTGTTGTGAACAAGGAAAGATGTATTTTTCATTTCAAGAATTGACTTTAATTGCTATTGACGTGCTAAACATCGTCGGCAACGATATTTAGCTCGTCCCGTACGAGCCACGTTCCCGCCCCGTCCGTGTCTCCGTGAAGTATGCATTTCCTTATACATTTTGTATGTAACGATGTTTGCAAAACTTCCCGTCCCGTTCCGTCCCTGTAAAATCCCGTCACGTATGCCCTTTAGTATCACAACAAAAAATAACTTTTTAACTGTAGGTATCTCGAACTCCTGTAAGAAATTCTGTCGATAACATAATTGTTAAATAAGAGTTTCTCAAAAACATAATATTTCAAAAGGAAATAGTACCTTATCTTAACTGTAATAAATCGATTATGTAATTACCGGTGTTCACAAAATGTGACAAAGAATATAAAAGGCAGGAAATTATTTAATGCTGACATTAAAGCGATTGTCAATTTCAATTCCTTGACATACAAGTTGTAATCTTTATTGATTATTAATGTTCATCCTAAAGTAATAACAAAACCAGGTGTGTCACTTGATGGAAAGTAACTACCGTAACCCATTAAGATCTCGAAATAAGGAATCATGATTTTAATCATGTACGTCCTCCTAGCCTAATTCCAAATTTATTTGGGGTCTGCTACTAGTTCAATCGGTTTTACCTGGATTTCCGTTTCTCCACGGAGCGACTGGCATCGGACTTCCGCAACCCTAAGGGACAACTGAAATTCGAAGATTTAACTAGATGTCAGTATATTTGAGGGCACTCACTTCCTAATAACGATTGCCATAGATGTTCATGACAACCGGGACCGACGGCTTTACTTGCTCTCCGAGGCACGGGCGTGAATCACCGCCAAACTTCCAAACTCCGGGCAGCTATTAGGAATTTCCTAAGAAAATCCCAAAAACACTTTTTGGCCCGACTTGACGATTGGAACCCGAGACCTCTTGATTAGCAGTCGCATACGCTAACCACTAGACCAACGCGGCAATTTGAATGTACATGTATTTTTAATAAATTCTCATAGGTTTAGTGTTCAAATTTTTGTAGGCCTAACCTTAAAGTTTTAGGTTTAAATTAATTGCCTTAAAATAAATACTTAATACCGTAGAAAATAATATAATATTTAAGTTGTTCTGTTTTTGAGATCTATTTATGTACCATCGTTGAGTGTTACGATTACTTTGTCTATCAAAGTATGAATACAAACAGTTGTAGATTACTTTCTTCTTTTGATGAGATGGCAACCAGCCGAATGATATCAGCTATTTCTGCCAGTGTTAAATATTTAAAGTCTTCAATGGTAAATTCTTCTAGTCATCGTAATGAATGCCCCTGAGAAGCCGAGTAGCCTTAGGTAATTGAATACAAATCACTGAGGGTAAGCAACTACGGCGTGGTCAGACCTAGATGGGTGACCTGTTTGCAGCATGCTATGTTATGATCGTTTCCATGATTAGGAGGTCACGTTAAGCAGTCTATCCCGGTTTTTATCTTATGATAGCAGTCGTGAAGCTTAGTTGAAGGTCTTCATGCAGCTTAAAACATCCAACAGCAAGATTACGTAGCCACAACGTGTCTTGCCAGTCCCCAAACCGAAATTGGCCAGCATGGGGTCATTATGGCTTTAAACCTCTTTTGAAGGGAAATCCGAGACTAGAAGTAGACATTATAGGTTGTTGACTGATTGATTGAAAGTACCTCTACTCTGCCTGATGGAAAGCATTATTGGAATCCAGGAGTAGGGGCCACACTGGCCACCATACACATTGCGAATGCAGTCAATACAACATGGTGACCCCGTACTGTGGCGGCTTGTTGAAATGATTTTGCATCATCTGGTTCAGGATCTCAAAATAAATATAAAAAAAATAAATGACTTCTTAAGATAAATGTAAAATTGATAGTCTCTAAATATTATTATATTATACTAGCTGATGTCCGTGGCTCCGCTCGCGTCCTAGGAGTATGAAAAATAGATGTTGGCGGATTCTCAGACCTACTGAACATGTACATAAAATTTCATAAAGATTGGTCAAGCCGTTTCGGAGGAGTATGGGAACGAACATTGAGACACGAGAATTTTAAAGATAAAAACTGTCTCGTTGGTCTAGTGGTTAGCGTATGCGACTGCTGATCGAGAGGTCTCGGGTGCGATTCCCGGGGCGGGCCAAAATGTTTGTGTGATCCGCAAATATTTGTTTCGGAGTATGACTGTTTTCTATGTATAATATGTGTATTTACAAAAAAAAAGTATGTTTATGTATTTATATCAGTTGTCTAGTTACCCATAATACAAGCTCTGCTTAGTTTCGGGACTAGATGACGTTGTGTGTAAAATGTCCGAAAAATATTTATTATTATTATTATTATTCGTATAATCTGTGTACATTTCACTTAACATGTATCATTTAAAGGCTTACCATGAAACATTTCTCCCACAGCCACTAAGTCTTATTAAAGATACATTAGTTACTTGTACTTTATATAAATTTGTTAAAACAAACACAAGAGACTTGGTACAAAGCACTTCTTAGGCTGACGTATAGATCACAAATAATATATAGTCACGTATTTAGTCGTTCACTCACAAAGCTTGCAGCTATTGTTCGTTCATTACACTTGAAGCCCAAAATAACGAAACGTGTATTAAGAGAAAAAAATACGTGAAAATTGTGCCCTTTCTTAATCTGTATTTGTTGTGAAGCTTTAGATATTTGTTACAAAAATTTCAACAGTCCATTTTTTTTAAGCCTACCAAAGTAACTTTAATCTGCCTGATGGAAAGTATGAGTAGAATCCAGGAGTAGGAGTCACCAGGCAATGAAGCATGGTGACCCATACCATGGCGGCCTGGTCAGATGTTTCTGCATCGTTCTCCCGGTCTCAGGAGGAATGAATGATTGGGCCTTCGGTCTCACACTCGCGAACGAAATACGACAGTATGAATGCTGTCATTATTAGGATGGGAAAAAAAATAGTTTCTTTAAAGATAACCTGTTTTTCTATTCAAATTACATTGTGTGTTAGTTCTGCACAATATAAAAAAAACCTGTCACTGTTATTCCTCTAAGCCTAATGTTAACTATCCTATGAAAATATAGATCCCATTTTTTTTTATTTTAATTTTGCTGGTGTGTCTAAACCAGCAAAAAAAAAAAAAAAAGGGATCCATATTTTCAGAGTTCATCATGAACTACTTACTACTTATTTACTTGGTTAGGTTAATGACCGGGCTGGTCGATTTAGAGAAGTTGTGATTCGTGTTAATTCGCTTTCTACTCTTAATTGCTAACTCCTCTATTACATGTCTTATATTATTAGCTAATATTTTGTTTTAACCACGTAACTTAGCGTTGTGAGACGCCATTAGAATATGTAAATTTTCTATTAAAGTTTACGTTTCTAGAATACAACTTGACTAGGAGACTGATCAAATTTCACAATTTCTTCTTGTATTAATAAGCTTATTTATAATCTTGGTTACATAACGTGCTAACTTTATACTATTTTCTCTGTTTTTTCTTCACGTATCTTCATTCTCGTATTTATGGGAGCAGATTCCAATTTGAAACAAATTCTAAAACAGGTCATTTTATTTGTCCCGTGTTGTAATAAAATAAGCAAATTGCGTGTTCTCGTAGCTTCGACCGCACAATGCGTAACACGGCATACCCAAATGTATTTGTTAATATATTGTTTGTTTTACAACAGGTGATGTTCGTGTATTTGTGATACTTACTGAAAAGCTTCGTGGTATAATGAAAGGATATTAATTGCTAGATTTAGAGCGCAATGTCTCTTTTACATTTATCAATATAAATAGATATTTTAATTGAATGCAATAATACTCCTTATACTAATAAATAATACCTTATACCTTATACTAATAATAAATAAAAATACATAAAAACATCAGACGATGGAGTTACCATCGTCTGAGGTTTTTATGTATTTTTACATGTATGTTGACGATTATGTATCTAGTATGATTCAGAAAAATATTTTTAGACTTAAAAAATTCCAACAAAAAGCTCTATAATGTATTGCAATATATGCCTGTAAATATTATTTTCAATACATATAGCAAGAAAAAATAAATCATCAACAACCCATAACGTCCCACTGTTGGGCTCAGGTCTCCTCTCAAGAGAGGGTTAAGGCCATACGTCCCCACGCTGGCCGAGTGCGGGTTGGGGACAGGCAAGGACAGGATAGCAAGCCAACGTCCATACCATGTTGAATACACCGGTTCTCGTCCGATCACCGAAGTTAAGCAACATCGGGCGTGGTTAGTACTTGGATGGGTGACCGCCTGGGAATACCACGTGATGTTGGCTTTTTGTCGACGCAATTCTGCGTCTGAAGGCCGCGACCGAACAGGCGGTGGGCTGCGGCGACGTGCTGTTGGCGGTGTCGTTGGACATCGCCAACGCATTCAATAGTCTGCCATTCAGCTGCATCAGGGCCGCACTCCAGTACCACGGAGTGCCGCAATACCTGGGGCGGCTAGTGGCAGACTATCTGACGGAGCGTACTGTCATGTACGAGGACCGAGAAGGAGTCTTGAGACGTCGGGCCATGTCGTGCGGTGTTCCACAGGGGTCTGTCCTCGGACCACTCCTGTGGAACATGGGATATGACTGGGTCCTGCGAGGGCGTCTCCCCCCCGGGGTCGGTGTAATTTGCTACGCCGACGACACTTTAGTGACAGCCCGGGGGTCGACCTTCGAAGAGGCGGCACGCCTGGCCACCACAGGAGTCTCCCTGGTGGTCGGGCGCATTGAGGCGCTGGGTTTGCGGGTGGCCCTAGAAAAGACGGAAGCCCTACTTTTCCATGGGCCCCGTCGTGGTCCACCCGCCGGCGCCTCCATCGAGGTCAACTCGGTCCTCGTACCGGTCCGGGCCCACTTAAAGTATCTGGGTCTGGTCCTAGACGGTAGGTGGCTCTTCGACGAGCACTTCCAACAGCTTGCTCCGAAGCTGATCGGCACTGCCTCCTTCCTTGGGCGTCTTTTGCCCAATCTGGGAGGAGCCAGTGTCGCCACGAGGCAGCTGTACACGGGGGTTGTCCGGTCTATGGCACTCTATGGTGCACCGGTGTGGGCGGCGGCTCTGACCGAGCAGAATAGGGCGCGCCTCAGGCGGCCTCAGAGAACTCTGGCGGTCAGAGCCATACGGGGCTACCGCACCGTATCGACGGAGGCGGCGTGCGCCCTGGCCGGAACACCCCCGTGGGATTTGGAGGCGGAAGTGCTCGCCGACGTTTATCGGCGAGTGGCTAACTACCGGGCGGAGAGTGGTGGAGTTGGACCTCCGCCCGAGGACGTGCGCGAGTGGCGCGAAGCCGCTCACCGAGCCACGATGGATCGCTGGTCGGTCCGGCTGGAGACTCCACGTGCTGGCTTCGCCACCGTAGAGGCGCTTCAGCCGGTCATCGGCGAATGGGCAGTGCGGCAGCACGGGACCCTTACCTTCCGACTGACGCAGGTTCTTTCCGGGCATGGTTGCTTCGGAAAGTACCTGCACTCGGTCGCCAGGAGGGAATTGAGTCCCGCCTGCCACCACTGCGACTGCAGTGAGGATTCGGCTCATCACACGCTGGCGGTCTGCCCCGCATGGGAGACGCAGCGCCGGGTCCTCACTGCAGTCATCGGAGGGGATCTCTCGCTGCCGGCCGTCGTTCGTTCCATGGTCGGCAGCGAGAGCTCATTTACCGCGGTCGCAACCTTCTGCGAGGACGTAATCACGCAGAAGGAGGCGGCGGAGAAGGCCCGGGAGGACGACATCCAATCGGACCAGATTCGCCGCCGGCGACTCGGGCGGCGGAGGCGCGAACATCTGCGCCTCATGCCGCCTTGAGTGTGGCCGCGGGTGGACGGGACGGGTTTTCCCCCCACCCGCATTATGTGGCCAGCCGCGAGGGGGCGGCGTCGGTGTGTGCCGGACGCCGCCTAAGAGAGGGTCGTCAAACAGAGACGGTGCCCGCATCAGGAGCGGGCAGGCGCTGGAGAAGTTCAGAAGGAGATCCCACCCTGGACTTCTCCTACTCCTAAACGGAGAAGCGCGGAGAGGGCACACTGTGTGTTTTTTAGTCGGTTCAAGTCCGACACACCACCCCGCCGTAACCCCCGGTGGGGTGACGGTCCATGATGATTTTTCACACACTAAAAAAAAAAAAAAAAAAAAAGGACAGGATAGCAAGAAAAAATAAATAAATACAATCAAATCCCGAGTTTTGCCAATAAGTGTTTTTGAGTTTTTCTGAAATTCCTTATAGTAGCCCGGAGATTGGAAGTTAGGCGGTGATTAACACCCATGCCTCGGAGAGCACGTAAAGCCGTCGGTCCCGGTTGTCATGAACAACTATGGCAATCGTTATTGGAAAGTCTGTGCTCTCAAATTTACTAACAACAACCTTCGAATTTCAGTTCTCCCTAGGATTGCGGAGGTCCGATGCCAGTCGCTCTACGTAAAAACTGATATTCAGGTATAACCGGTTGAACTAGTAGCCAACCCCAAATAATATTAGAAATAAGGCTGGGAAGAAGAAGCATAGCAAGAAAAATAAACTAACGAATTCATTCGATACGACTTGTATATTGACAAGTTAATCAAACAAGTCATGGAAACAGTTTTACATTTTTACGTTCAAAATTGAAACGTGTTGCAATGTTCTTTACATGAACCTTGTTTCTAGTATAACAAACCCTATAATCTCATAAATTGTAACTTCACTTAATTATTAAGTACAAAAAAATCAAATATTTTGTTCAATCTTGTCTAAATAAATTGCGATAGGTACTCGTAAGAGAGCTATATAAACAATGTACAACATTTTAAAAGAAAGTGTTTTAGTTGAAAGAAAATAGGAAAATTTGGATACATAAATTTTATTAATATGGTAAAGGGTATGAAATAAATGGTTAAATGAAAAGAGCTTAAGTGTTTTATTTTAATAATATACAGCACACTTCATTATTTCCACAATCCATAGCTTCCTTGACGGTCAAAAATTGAGGGCAGTCAATAACTTCAATAGATTCACAGCTGCCGCCTCTTGAGCGACATCTTAATATAGAATTCTCTGAAAACAAATAACATGCTATATCTTATAGTTTCTTAATTTTGTATTAGTTAATCTTAGTTATTGAATAATCTAACAATATTTCTAACATCGATGGAGTGTTGAAATACATCCATTTCGACCAGTCTATTTTTCTAGTGGTTAGCAATTCCGACTTGTAAGCCAGAAGTCGTAGATTTGATTCTTACGTAGGTTAAATCAAATGATTGAATAAATACTATTCTTTTACAAGGTGTAAGTTATGCATTTAAATCAGCTTATAAATTGTGAAATATTGAGCGAAAAAACACTTAAATTGAAAATTACTCGGTATTGATATCATTTATAAATTAAAATCTTTATACCTCTGTGATAGATATATTTGAATAATATGTACAAAATTATATGTAAATTATTTATTTACTGAGGACACGTTTCATACAATATATACAATCCGTCATTACAATAAAAAGAAAGTGAGAGAGCAATATGTCACTCATATATTTTGTCTCATGTATTACATTGTACAAAGTATTACGTTCCATTTCTTTCTACATAAACTAAGCCTATTAGACAATGTTAGTCTAACGCATACACCTAACATAAGTTGTTCTAAGAAGCTATAACTTACGTAGTAACTATTTATTAATCTGAGCTATAACTGTCTCGTCTTTTGTCGGGCGCATTGTAAGTGTTCAATACTAAGCGAATTGGGCCCGAGAGATTTTGCATTCGCGCATCACGTTCCTCACCAGTATGACTTATGCTACGTGTTTTGTTTAAATATATACCACATCTGTCCCTGGAGTCTACTCCTGCAGCCTCTGTCCAATAACTGAATTGACGTTTTTAAATATTTGCGAATATTGCCTAGACCACCGTCAGTAGATAGGTTTTAAGTTACAGCTTATGATTAACTAGCTGACCCGGCGAACTTCGTACCGCCTTAGAATATTAATTCATAATGAAATATAGCGTTTAGTTATTAACTGATAGTGACAAATCGACAGCAGCGTCAACTAACACGCGCCGGCCGGTACCGCCAAAATCCTTTTGTTCCTGCATTTTAAATCTGTAATATCTTCAAAAGTATTTATTTAAATTACACACTGTAAAGGGCCATATTAATCTATATTAAATACACAATGTACTTAAGGTACTTAATTGCATAAGGACTAATACTGTATTGCTTAAAATCGCTTCGTAAATACGATATTATTTTTCGTAAAAATAAAAAATAAAATAATGGTTATTGTGGGTTATCTCTAAGAGATAGACACCATCGCGGACTTTTTTGTAGACCTTTTTAAGATGTGCAATACTATATTACATTATTTTGATCTATCTCGTAGGGTACAGCTAGCGTTTGCAATGTAAGCGTAAAAAAACACACATTAGAAACCTCTAAAATTATAAATCTACTATATTATGCATGTATTATACATAAAAACCTTCCTCTTGAATCACTCTATCTATTAAAGAAAACGGCATCAAAATCCGTTGCGTAGTTTTAAAGATATAAGCGTACAAGGGGACAGAGAAAGCGAGTTTGTTTTATACTATGTAGTGATAAATAACCTTAAAGATATTGTGGATACCATTGGATATAAGAAACACAATTGCTGTAGAGAAATCTGGGGATTATTTGGCTTTGGCTGGATGCGAGAAGCCCAAAATCGATCAAAGTAGTGTGCAATGGGAGAGGTCTATGCCCAGCAGTGAACTGAGATGGGCTGATGATGATGATGATGATATGGCTTTGATGATAAAATCTTTAAGGTTGAAAAGAAAATTATTATAAATAAAACAACTCACTAAACATTAAGGTTAATTATGTAACTAGGATAAGTAGAGATACGCTGATTTCAGCACGAATCATCATCATCATCAACAGTCCACTGCTTTACATAAGCCTCTCCTTAGAAAGGAGGTTTACAATATTAAATAATAAACCGGGGTGGTACTACCATCACACAGAAATTCAACCTAATATGACAGCATTCGAGCTGCTTTGATAGCGAGTATGAAACCTGAGGTCCAAAAATGCGCAGATTTATCTCACTAACCAAAATAGTGTGGCTCACCATACTGAATTGTCTGTACTCACAACGAGGATGGTGACCCATACTCTTGGATTCTACTCATGCTTGCCATCAGATAGAGTAGAGTCATTTGGGTTAGCTTAAATATAATGATAATAATAATGGGTTCTTTCAAGAACAAGATAAAAAAAATGTTAACATTTACTGTGACAGCCACACTAGGCAGAGCATGTACTGTGGCTATCTAACAATACGATTGTCTTATGACTAGGACTTATATATATATGTTTATAGCGTGTGTGTGTGTGTCTGTGTGTGTATGTGTGTGTATCTGTGCGTGTATGTGTATATAAAATAAAATGTAAAATCAATATAATTAAACTAACCAGGCTTACAGCACTCAATTCCTTCTCTTTGTTGTAAAGGGCATAGACCTTTGATAGCTACCCTAGAATTTTTGGTGCAATTAAATTCTCCGGTACAGATACCTCCAATTGTCAAACATGGCAGCTCGGCGAATGGTTTCCCCATAGCTAATTATAAAAGAATAAAAAACACATTAATTTTACAACTTCCTTACTAATAGGTACTATAAATACGAAAGTAACTATGTCTATCTATTTGTCGCACTTTCAGGCCCAAACTACTAAACCGATTAAAAAGAAATTTGGTACAAGAATAGCCTTAGAAATGACATAGTCTACTTTTCACCACGTTAATCGACATACACGCGGGTGAAGCTATGGGCAATCCCTAGTTTCTGACTTATAGCTCTTAGAATCGAATTTCAAGAACCAATAATTAATTCTAATCTTAACAAGTATTAGTAGAAACATGTCAGTAGGTATTTGAACATATCCACTACCCACAAGGGAAGCGCTCATAGCCGAGTGGCCTTAGGTGATTGGAAACAATCACCAAGGGTAAGCAACTACGGCGCGGTCGGACCTAGATGGGTGACCGTTTGTGGCATTATATGTAATGAGCGTTTCCGTGATTCGGAGGTCACGTTAAGCAGTCGGTCCCGGTTGTTATCATAAGATAGCAGTCGTGAAGCTTAGTTGGAGGCCTTCGGGCGGCTTAAAAACATCCAACAGCAAGATTTACGTAGCCACAACGTGTCTTGCCTGTCCCCAACCCGCACGCGGCCAGCGTGGGGACGTATGGCCTTAACCCTCTCTTGAGAGGAAACCTGAGCCCAGCAGTGGGACGTTATGGGTTGTTGATGATGACTACCCACAAGGAACTATTTATAATGATACATATTTCGAAGAAGTATTCTTGGTCTAAATATAATTTTACGTCTAAACAACTTTGAGTGGATTTAATCAGAAATGTTATTAAAACGTTTCACGATAAAAATGTATATATCAACAAATTGATATTATTATAACAGTTATAAAACTAAAAATGAAATCGCAAATAATAATTTCGTAGAATTTTGCAAAATTGGCTTTATCATTGATCTTATTTATTCAAAACTTAACCTTTGTTCGTAAGATAAGTAAATTAGAACATAACCAAAGTAATTATAATAAGTAACTATTTGTTTCAAATTACGGCGAATCTGTATTTTGAATGAAATATTCATTCAAAATACAGATTCGCCGTACCGTATAAATCTTTTAAATATAGCAAGTATAGGTAACTATGGCAAAAATCTTAGTAAATATCTAAATCAAAAACACACCGACATACTTTGCAAAACACACTTCCTACTAATAATGTAAATTATGCATACATTTAAACTAAATATTGTAATGCTAAATTAACACTTTCTCTTCCTAGATAAATGTACGTTTTTTTTGTACAAATAATCGTGATTTGTAAATAAATGAATTATTTGTCATAAATTCATATAAACACGTCTCGTCTTATTTGACGATAATATATATCGGCGCAACACAACATTCAAAAAAATAAGTCATCGCTGCACGTGTTCTTAGTGATGTAAACAACTCGCAACGATCGACCGCCCCACTACAATGCCTATAAAAAGCCGCCCGCTACAGCGGAGTGAAGATTCGTTTGTCTGCGCTCGGACAGCAAACACCTAACTTATTGTGAAATATTCGAAGCTGTGTAATCAATATTAATTAAAAGTGAATTCTTGTTGAAGTAAAGTTTATTTTAAGTTATTTCTGAAAATGAAATACTCCAATAATAATAATAGTAATGACGTCACTGTTCTTAAAAACATAACCGGGCATTACCGCCTCGTCATCAGAAGTTGGGATTACCATGTGTTCTAGACTGTTCGCTATCTAAATTCAGTGTTCGTTGTGTTTCTTCATTCAAATCGATAGTTTACGTTTTTGTAATAAATAACTACCGACAACAACAAGAAAAATAAAATGTCAAGTTAATTGACAACGTCGGAACATAGAAATCGTAAATTAAGTGACATGCAGCCTATATCGGGTTTTGAGTAACAATTGCAAACGAATTTCAATCGTTTTTGTTTTCAGAAATGTTATTAAACGTGTGATACTTAAATTAAAAAAAAAATGTGGGTACTTCACCATGTTTCGGTAAGTTCGTGGGTATAACGTTTTCTTTCCAGCTAGTAAACATTCCAAACGATAGAAGATGCATCCGTGCTTATACGGGAAAAACACAGAGTTCAATGTAAAGGTGTAATCCAGTTCACCAGTACCGAAAGGGTGAGGTTGCCGAATGGCTTGTGAGTTGTAATTGAAGCTACACTGGTAAGATTGAATCATATTTTCATATCAAGTTTTGATTTATTTTTGACATAGTTTTGATATTACTGTACGAGGGTTAACCGTGTGCGCGATTTAAAGCTATAAACCGATCGTGGCATTCGATGGCGCGTGTATAAAATTGCCAATGGCTAAAGTGTAAAGCTGTGGCTTAAGAAAAGGGTTAGTAGTAATCGTAGTTGATCGAATTTTAAGGGTTAATTCATACTTTTTGTCTATCACGGTTTCATATTGCGAATATTTTGTTTGACGTAATAAAAACAAACTTTTAAAACTACCCCCACGGTGTGCGTAGTAAACTAGGCGTTTTTTTTATTACGATTACACATTGTTTACCGAATAGGTGATGAATTAATAGCAGTGGTAATTGTAGTAGCAGTCTAATGCAACGCTAACCTTTTATTTAAAAGTAAAGTAACTTTTTAATTGATTTACGTAAAATCAAACAAAGTTGCAATAATAATCAAATAAACTAATACCCACTACGTTGTGAGATTTGTTAAATTATTTAAGAACGGAAAAGAGATAAGGGTCAGGTGAGGCCGAGCTTATAAAAGGTTAAAGCAGTAGTCAGTGCGTCCTACAGTGTGAGAGTAGTCTGTGCCTGACTGACTATTTTCTGAGCCAAGTTTAAAATTCTTTATTGAAGGGTTGACGCCAGAACTGGTTATTTTTAATCCTTCCTTCCCTCCACAGAATGCTCGAGTGTTTGCACACATACTTGCGTACTACAATATCTTCTAAACTAATGACGGTGATCGTAAGCAGCCTAGTGCTTAACTCAGCGGCAAACTTCAGTCTTCTCGCTGTCTACGCAAGTTGAGCGTGTGCGTGCTGTGATCTGCGGTCTACTCGCCGCCTGGTGAGGTGTGGACCTGTGGTCTGCACACCGTCTACGCGACATATGACCTACGGCCTGTTCGCCTTATGTGCGAGGCGCAACCTGCTGGCTACTCACTATCTGAGGGAAGTATAACCTTTGTTCTGTTCGCCGTCTAGCAAATGAACGCTGGATGCGTGCTCAGCCTACTTCGAGAGATGTGTTTAGGCCTTTGAGAGCACATACGAGAGTATGGGCTTCTGTTTTAACAGCTTTGCTGTTCTGAGAAAGTGTATCAGTGTCACACATTCATAGTTTGCAATCGTTAGGGTCTACGCAATTAATGCGTGAAAATGATGGGCTAACTAGGGTGCTCCTCTACCTGGGTGGTGTATCACTCTAGGGTGATCACACATCACGGATGATGCGGGTTGTCGTGATCACAGCTATCTATTAAAGCTATTATTCTTTTTGCTTTTATTATCATTTTAAATTTGATAATAAAATCTTGATGTTAAGAGTTTTGTTTTGAAGTTCTCTTGATTTACTGGTGCGATGATACGAGAGACAGAGCTATGTGATGCTGTTTGTTGAATGTTGTTTCAGAGTAGCACACAGAGGCGTGTGACCTACCACTTCCGCTCAACAACCTGATTATACAAGGGAATCTCTACCTGAATGCACCGGTTGGCAGCTTGCTTAAAGGAAGTGCAAAGCTACAGGAACCGTATCGGCGTTAGAAGACTACACTCCAGTATCGGTTATTGAGCCTACACCATCCACTTCACAAGCCAATGCAACAGAACAAAGAAAGAAAGAAAGAAAGAAAGAAAGAAAGAAAAAAAAGAGAAAAAAAAAAAACCCAGGAACTCAGGTTATGTTTTACAATCCTATTCTATGCCAACACATAGTACCACAGTGTACGCCAACACATAGTACCACAGTGTACGCCAAGACATAGTACCACAGTGTACGCCAAGACATAGTACCACAGAGTACGCTACGACTAAGTACCACAGAGTACGCTACGACTAAGTACCACAGAGTACGCTACGACTAAGTACCACAGAGTACGCTACGACTAAGTACCACAGAGTACGCTACGACTAAGTACCACAGAGTACGCTACGACTAAGTACCACAGAGTACGCTACGACTAAGTACCACAGAGTACGCTACGACTAAGTACCACAGAGTACGCTACGACTAAGTACCACAGAGTACGCTACGACTAAGTACCACAGAGTACGCTACGACTAAGTACCACAGAGTACGCTACGACTAAGTACCACAGAGTACGCTACGACTAAGTACCACAGAGTACGCTACGACTAAGTACCACAGTGTACGCCAACACATAATACCACAGTGTACGCCAACACATAGTACCACAGTGTACGCCAACATATAGTACCACAGTGTACGCCAACACGTAGTACCACAGCGTACGCCACCACACATAGTACCACAGAGTACGTCACAACACATAGTACCACAGAGTACGTCACAACACATAGTACGCTATGCTCATATCCTACCACAGTGTAGAAGTCAATATAATTAAAGGTACACAGATGCCAATTCAAAGAAAAATATTTACGTTTTACAGATAAACTCATCGGAAAAACATCAACAACACGGCTAGTGCAGAGCGCGCACTGCCGGTCAGAATGGTCGTATCGGCGCAACACAACATTCAAAAAAATAAGTCATCGCTGCACGTGTTCTTAGTGATGTAAACAACTCGCAACGATCGACCGCCCCACTACAATGCCTATAAAAAGCCGCCCGCTACAGCGGAGTGAAGATTCGTTTGTCTGCGCTCGGACAGCAAACACCTAACTTATTGTGAAATATTCGAAGCTGTGTAATCAATATTAATTAAAAGTGAATTCTTGTTGAAGTAAAGTTTATTTTAAGTTATTTCTGAAAATGAAATACTCCAATAATAATAATAGTAATGACGTCACTGTTCTTAAAAACATAACCGGGCATTACCGCCTCGTCATATACTTTCCTGCTATAGCGTATAATAGCTGTATAATGCACGATTGTGTTGTTTTTCACAACATGTGACATAGATATAACAATCATCATCACCATTAGCTTATCGCAGTCCACTGCTGGATATAGGCCTCTTCAATTGCCCGTCACTTAGTTCGATTCTCAGCTACACGAAATTAAATATTACAATTACCTCAGCTACTATAACAATCAACTACCAAAACTAAAAGATTTTTTAAGAACTAAAACTTTATCATTTATTTATTTATTTATTTAAAGGTTTTCCCAGAGCTCGTATGTAAAAAATACATAATAATAAGTGACAAATTTTACAAGGCCTTACACACTTGCCAATTACGGGCTAACCAACAGTCATCATATCATTACATATACATTTAAGGCATACCTAGCTATACAATACTTAAATAAAAACCAACACAACACCAAAAAAAAACAACGAGAATAATTGCAAGATAATCAAAATTTAAGACAATCTAACAAGGCTTCATCACATGGAAGATATCTACCACAATTTCCTGAGGCTTCCTAGCCATTCTTTTGTGATTTTAGGTATTAAATATTACATTACAAAAATACAAATTACAAATATGCATACTACTTACGATTGTTTGAAGACACTAATTCGCCTGTAGCATACTTCCAAAACCCTACGTTCAAAACGAACACAAAACAAAATAATTTAATATAAATTTTAGTCGACTGCATTGTAATACGACTCAAACCAGTATGATAAGGTTTATTGACATTTTATACGCTTTTATACATCGATATTAGGGCAGTGAAATAACAGTTTCCTTAGTATGTTTACTTCAAGTTTGGTAAAATTATATCCAATAACGTTAAGAAAATCAACATACAGATAGTATTCATTTCATCCTTTTAGCTTTTATTTCTAAGATTATTTGGGGTCGACTACTTTTTTTTTAAAGTGTGGAAATCCCCGCGGACCTTCGCCTCGCCTGGGGTTTACGGCGGGGTGGTGTGTCGGACTCGAACCGACTAAAACCATACCGTGTGACCTCTATGCGCCTATGTTTAGTGAGGGGGCCAGGGTGTTATCTCCTTCGGGACCCCTCCCGGCGCCTGCCCGTACTGTTGTGGGCACCTACGACTAGTTCAACCGATTTTTATGAATACCTTATTGAATGCCTTATAATCAATGATTGCCTTGGATGTTGATGAAAACTAGGGCCGACGGCTTAACGTGGTCTACGAGGCAAGGGGGTGAATTAACACTAAACTTCCATACCCCGTACTGTTCTTAAGAATTTTCTGTGAGAATCCCACAACATTTTGAACTGACCCCGGTTTGAACCGTTAAATCAACGAGGCAGTCGTACTATTTACTTCATACTTTTCTAAAAATGTTTACGTAATATCATGACTACGGCGTACAGTATAATATTGAGGAGAATAAAAAGAAAAAAGAAAAGATATGAAATTTTATACACAATCTTCGAATTTCAAAGTAGAAACGGTAAATTGTATAAATATATTTACTATCAGTAAAAATTCTGAGTAAAAATGTCATTTTAAACTAGATCACACTAAAATGTTTTTAATTTAAACCTTTCGTAAATATTAAAAAATGTTATTGATGGTTTTACTATTTCAAATTTCAATTTTTCCAATTCCACAAAAACTTGAAGTCCACAAATAACCAAATAGATATAACTTACTACTAAATCTACAGGCTTATAAATAATTAATAACGCATATTAATCCATATTATTACAGATGTTGATGTTATTATTTACTATCACAACTATTTACTATCAATTTGAAAGTCCAAAATACATCGTCCTAAATTCCCAACTTGCCAAATAATTTTGGCATTACAAATGCTTATTGAAAACTAATATTCTGATTGTGACTTAACACCAACAACGCCACTATTAAAATATTTATTAGTGTTGTGGTACAATATTATTAAACTGTTTTCAATGTTATGTATTTCTGAATAGTAAATACCAGTAAATTGAAATTTCAAGAACTTGATAAAGTGCCCCGGAAGCATGCACGTAAAGCTGTTTCAGTTCTCCCTTTGGGGTTGCGGAGTTCCGATGCCTGTAGAAAAACTAATATTCAGATAAAACCGGTTGAACTAGTAGCCGACCCCAAATAATATTGGGAATAAGGCTAGGAAGAAGAAGAAGAGTTTGTTTTGCTTAGTCGCCTCTTTCGTCGCTCATGGAAAGAGGTGACTTCACTCTGTATTCTTAACGCGTCACCATACGGATTAAAAAAATTATGAATGAAGTTATTTTTAGTTAATTAATTACACTCGAATACATTGGAGTGGTTAACACATATTTTCAAGCGTTTTGAGTTTCGCCTCTTTATTCATTTTAAGACAAGAACAGTCGAAATACTTTAAAATTGATAGCTATTGCTTTCAAAGAATTTATAAAACTAAGATGACTAACTTCTTTTTAAAACTTAAACCTTTAAAATTTGACTACCTTAACAGCAGTGTCACGTACGCTATAATTTATATTAATATGAAAGGGAGCAATTTGTTGTTTGAGTTGAATTTAATAAATAGAGAAATACCTACGATGCAAGGTATAATTTAATCTGACTACGGCTACTCTTAGTTTCTTCAGATACTTTCGATCAGGCTTAGTAGATTCACTTTATAAAAAAATATATATAAAAGCTGGACTTTATTTGAATCATTTTATTCTATTTCAAATTTTCTTAATAATTTTAATAAGAAGCTCCAATAAATTCTTATTAAAATTATTAAAAAAAATTGAAATAGAATAAAATTATTCAAATTAAGTACAGCTTTCATAACATTTTCCAAGAAATAGCTTTTTCAATTACGTTATTAAGTTGAAGGTTTCCAAGAAAATATTAATGACTGTTATAATGAGTATTTACTAAAGACTTCTTTCTATAATGTCATAGATATTGCCTACCTTTTTCTTTGTTTGTGCATAAATCCCCGGAAAACACTTATGTGGTTCTGTCGGACTCGAACCAGTCAAATACTAGGTTCTTTAGTTTTTCAAAGAATAAACTAAGTCTAGAAACCGTGGACACTACAACATACCTCGGACAATCTATTTACGGCTTGCAGATAACAACTATATAGTAAGAACAGCTTCAGGTTAAACGAAAAATAGGCCGGCTTCCAGGTCTAAGCTACAGCATAACCTGAACCTTAATAACTGTAACACATTATATATATCAGGATTTACATATAAAGACGCGGGTTTAAAAAGTATAGAAGTGTAGGCACTTCTGCTTAAAGTTCCTATTTAAACTTTCGATGAAAGAAAAATATAGTTATTATTCCTGGTTAAATTATCTTGGGAATGTGAAATGGCCGGCTTGCATATAAATGAACCGGTTAAACGCTAGTTTTGGCTAGAAAATTTCCATTATGATACTCCAAAGAGAATTAGTTTAAAGACTCCTGGCGAGCATTATGTTTTATTCGCTTAATTATTGTTAATTTGATGTGATAACGTTTACCTATAAAGGCTTAAGGCTAAAGTATGCTTTGAATTGAAAATTTGTCTAGCCTTGAATTACTTAGATATTTTAAGATTAAATCAACGTTTTATTTTTTCAATATATTTATTTAAGCCTACAAAAGTAACTATTCTGGTTGATGGAAAGAATAGTAGAATTCAGGAGTAGGGGCCACCATGATCATTGTGAGTGCATGTAATGAGGCGTAGTGACCGACACCACGGCCGAATGTTTCTGCATTATTCTCCCGTCCTCCGGAGGTCATCGTGATACAGAATGATTGGGCCGCCGGTCTCACACTCGTCTCACACACACTCGGCTCGGCCGTCTTTCGTTGGTGAAATCAGCGTGGCTGTACTACCTACACCCGTACCTACTATCTTCTTGTATTTGGAAACAATATGATATCTTATATATCGGCGCAACACAACATTCAATGATCTACGTCATCGCTGCACGTGTTCTCAAAGACGTAAACAACTCGCAACGGTCGACCGCCCCACTACAATGCGTATAAAAAGCCGCTCGCTGCAGAGGAGCGAAGATTCGTTTGTCTGCGCTCGGACAGCAAACACCTAACTTATTGGGAAATGTTCGAAGCTGTGTAATCAATACTAATTAAAAGTGAATTCTTGTTGAAGTAAAGTTTATTTTAAGTTATTTCTGAAAATGAAATGCTCCAATAATGATAATAGTAATGACGTCACTGTTTTTAAAAACATCACCGGGCTCACCGTTTCGTCATATACATTCTGTATATGATATCATATTGTTTTGTGTATAGACGGTCTGGAGTAGTCTATACGAATGGAGTAGTCTGGAAAACGGGCTATTTTTAAAGTTGATAATTAATATTAATATCTGTGTACATAATTTGATACCTTATTGGTGTACAATAAAGTTATCATCATCAACAGCCTTTAACAGTCCACTGCTGGACATAGGCCTCTCCTTTTGAGGGAGGTTTTGGCTTACTATATCACGCTGGCCAGACGGGTTGGTAAAGGGTTTGTTTCAAGATTGGTTTTTGAGGTTCCGTAGTTCGTGACTCGGAACCCTTATAGATTCGTCATATCCGTCCATTCGTCCGTCCTCGACTTACCTTTCAAACGAGCAGTGTTAGAAAAATTCTACTTTGCATGGATATGTGTTTTTATCAGGTCGACAAAGTGCTACAATAAAATCATGAAAATATTTTTATTTGGGGACCTCCCCGTAACGTGGGGATGATTTTTTTTTTCGCGTCTATCCCATTGTGTGGGGTATCGATGGTAGTCCATGTAATGAACTTTAAAAGAAAACTATATCGGCTTAGATATCTTTGTTAGTTCAGGTGTTACAGAGACCTAACTTGTGAAACACGCTTACTATGAAAACTTCGGACAAAAATAACAAAATATAAAGTAAACATAACAATTAATTATACTATATCCAAGGACAAGATCATCTCGAGCCTTTTTATCGAGTCCGCCACGAACGCGGTCCATCAGGGTATAGAGGGCGTCTTCGGTGCTCCTTTGCGGCATGAACCCGTATTGGCGATATCTATTGAACATCACTTGGCATTGTATATGGCTATGGAACCGCGTATTCTATGCGTATTCTATGCGTATTTTTGTCCATAGACATGTTATGAGTGACTTTACTGTGTAGATTTATCATGATTATCTAACAACAGTACAAAATATTCCATTGCTTCCCCGAATGGATATGCAGAGGCATTTTAAAGGCTAACTTTTCGCCAGTTTTCTGATCCCACGTACCTAATAGGTGGCGAGTCTTTTATCGCTTACCGGAATTTATTTCTATTGCTTTACAAAAGCTGCTCCTTATAAGGCAGAATTTGGCCCACTTTGGAACGCTGGTCATACGGGTCGGTATTAAGTTCGTCTTAAGTTTATCTTGTCTACGAGTATGTGTATGCTTTTGCCCTGCGCAATTTGCTCTCTTAGTTGACTCTCACGATACCTCAAGGATGAATAGTGCTGTATTCTGGATTCACCTCCACGCGGATAGTGTGTGCATTACAATTAATATTATTTCTGTGAGACATGATATCACTCTGTTTGAACCTATCCAATTATAATTAGGCATGGCTCTCTATTAGGAGAGCATGACAGAGCAAGAGCATGAGCAGACGGACATGACGAATCCATAAGGGTTCCTAGTCATGAACTACGAAACCTTAAAAACCATTCAATTACTGCCATAGCTAAGCAAAAGAGTTCTATCTCAGATTGAGGGTACACTAAGATGAAAATATAATAATTAGACTCGGAAACAGCTTAGTGAACAGTTACAAGAACAATCTAGAAAAATACGAAATTCCAAAGTTATTTGTTTCATCTTTCGTAATGACAATCTTATCGAACTTGTTATTTATTGAATCTAATAGGAATTAAGGTTTGGCATTTCTTTAATCAATGCTGTTACGTCATAGCGTTACGTAATATTGGGTCTAGACGAGTTTGATTGTCGTTATGTTGTCCTTATTTTGTTACGGTATATTATTGATAATTAAGCTGTAATGGTATTACGAAAAACCATTGTACTATTTGATATAGATTTAAAGTATTATGCTAGTTAATAAGCTAGGAAAATACATACGATCCGCGGCTTGTTATTACATTTATACACAATCTTAATTCATTTTAAATGTTCATTGAAATTATTTTACAACATTAGTTGTATCACTATTTGATACAGCAAATATACCCTCTTCTGCGAGAAGACCCAAGCACAGCAGTGGGACGTTATGGGTTGTGTGTGTGTTGTTGTAATGAATATAAATATACCAAAAGTACAAGTATTCAGTAAGATTGCGATTTCTAAGTTTATTATTTAATTAAAATTCTGCAAAAAATATTCGTTATGAGCAGCTAAAAAATGAACTAAATCGTGAGATAAATTTGAGGAGTACACTCGTAGAATTCAAAAGTGAGAAACAAAAACTTTAAGACGGCAATAAATTTTTATAAATAATGGCAACACTTCACGAAATTTATATGACAACTTGTTCGTTCGGGAAGCGGGAGCGAGTTAAATAATTTAACATCTTACACAGTAAGGTTTGCTTTAGAATTAAAAGAATACTCGTAAATACGGTTTTTAATTTTGCTTCCCTGGTCTTCCGAATAAATAAACAATTTGTTGAATTGTATTAAGATTAAGAACAAAAGTTTGTGGGTATTGGTTCGTTACATTTTCTTCAGCATAAATTTCTATAAAATATCTGGCAATACGTTTTAGATGTCAGCTAATTAACCTTTTGCTGACTAAAAAATATTTAATCAGACTTATATAACTGTCCATGTGGTGACGGATTAAGAATACAGAGAGTCACCACCCCTATTCATCCCGCGGGTGACGTAAAAGGCGACTAAAGGATAAACTACGCAAGACAAAATCAATGCAAAAAGAAGGAAAACTTGAAACCAACCCTATACCAACCCGTCTGGCCAGCGTGGTATAGTAGGCCAAAACCTCCTTTCTAAGGAAATGCCTATGTCCAGCAGTGGACTGTTGAAGGCTGTTGATGATGATGATTATATAACTGAAATTTTGCATGTATTTTTACAATGAATAAACTATAAAATTTAGCATTTATATATGTAAAGGGATAAAAATAATATACCAAGGAAGAAGTTCTAGAAGAGTGAAAAAGAAGAGGTTACTGATATCTGCTATAGAAGGTAGAAGAAGCAAGATGATAGGTTACCTCATACGCGGTTTTCTTCTCTCTCCCTTCTCATAACTTTATGAGAAACATGGTAGAAGGAAAGTGAATGGCTCTTGATAAGGAGAGCTTATAAGGCCAACATCGACAAAAGCATAGTTCTTAAATAAATAATCATTACTATCATTATCATCTTTAGAGTACCTACTTTAAAAACTTAAAAGTATGTTATAAAAAGAATAAACAAAAATATTCAAAGGTCACTGAGATTTGAGTGTTGGGCATGGATGATTTTAATTAAATTTTGTTACACTTTAACAAAAAGCCTTTATACTTATTTTTCTAGCTTTATTGTTACCAGACGAGTTGTCCCACACTTAAATTGCCCTGCACTAGTCTCATCCTTTCTTTTACGTTAAAAGATCGTAGAAAACCATTAGAGTTCGTTTAAAATTCATCTCACAAACTGCACACGCTCTTTAAACATGGTTCTTGAGTTTATCGCGAACAAACAGATAGGTACACTTTATTTTATAAGATATTCTGATATAGTTTTAAAAAATAGATGCTTACAAAAGAAAACAAACATTCAGGTGAAACAAATAAAAGCGTAAGCTTAGGTCATCATCATCATCATCAACAGCCTTTAACAGTCCACTGCCGGACATAGGCCTCTCCTTAGAAGGAGGTTTTGGCCTACTATACCACGCTGGCCAGACGGGTTGGTATAGGGTTGGTTTCAAGTTTTCCTTCTCTTTGCATTGATGTTGTCTTGCGTAGTTTATCCCTCAGTCGCCTTTTACGACACCCGCGGTATGAATAGGGAAAACGGAGCTTAGGTACCTATGCGAAAAGTGACAATTAGGAGTATATAATAAGTGTAAGCAAATATAGTAAAGTCTATTGCAACAAGTATGTCGGCAGAATAAATATCATCCTGGTATTTCGTCACAATGTACAAAGTATATTCATAAATATTTACATACCACAAATTTACAGTGACAAAAGTCACTCATGAACGCTGGCTCTAAGAATGGCTGTGGAATTTTTGCATTGCAAATATATGTAAAAGTATTAAACAGACACAGCGTCCGAAACCACGTGTTGGTTGTATAATTTATAAATAAATATTTCAGCCATCTGACACACAATGCCGTCTAGTCCCAAACTCAGCCGAACTTGTATTATGAGTACTAGACAACTGATATCTATCCACCTATATATTAGATATAAAAATGAATCCCTATTTCCCTTCGTCTCGCCCTCACGCGTGAACGGCTGGACCGATTTCGCAAATTCTTTTTTTATAATATTGCTTGAAGTACGAGGATGGTTCTTAGGAAAAAAAATTTAAAAATTGTCAGATAAGTTTTATTGGAGGGGTTCCGAGAAGGCAAATCAATTGAGTGATTTTGAATCGACTGTTAGGCGGTATGAAGTTCGCGGGGTCAGCTAGTAAATACATAAATATACTTTTTTGTAAATAAATAGATACTATAAATAGAAAACACCCAAACTCCTAAAGAAATATTTGTGGATTACACAAAAATTTAGTCCGACCCGGGAATCGAACCCGAGTACTCTTGATCAGAACACCCTAGAAACTAGAACAACAAGGCAACAACACTAAATATGCTTTAGCGCCATCTGTTTAAGCAATATTGAATTATTTAGTAGCTTCACCTCGGAAGTTACTAGACAATAGCATAATGTTGAAAACTCAACTATAACTTACATTTTCACGACCAGCTTAAGTGGCACCAGTTTAAGTTTCATAGTTCCGTACCAAACATTTGCTATTTTGAGGTCAAGGAATATACCTAGTGGACATGTGTAGCTTTGTATATTTACAAGTCTCATATAACTTTATAGCATAGTAGCTTTTGCTTGCGGCTCTGCCCGCGTGTAGGTCCGTCATGGCGGTTAATAATAGCCTGTGTGTTAATCCGATATGTAAACTATATTATTGTGAAGTTTAATCAAAATCCATTCAGTAGTTTTAAAGTGAAAGAGCAACAAACATACATACATACTCATAGACTTTTGCATTTATAATATTAGTAAGGATCTACTTTAAATACGTAAACTTTCCGCGTTTCTTAATATCAAATCTTAATTTTCCAAATGCCATAAATATAAATTCGCGACAATAATTTGTGTTGTGAATTAATTTGATAATTTAGTGAAACTACGTACTAAAGATGTAATAATTAATGAAACAAATGTACATAGCTACTAGTAAAAATAATAATATTATTAATGTTGATCTCTGCACTGTAAAGTTTTACAGTGTATTTATATCTTTAAAATTCTTTCATGCATTGTTATTGTAAAACTTTTTATGGAGCGCACTCATTGGAAACTTTAAAATCCATATCCCCGGTTTTCCAACTTTTTTCTATGATACTCCATTTTATTAGCAGCGTGATTTAAAACTGAGAGATTTTTCGAAACGAACCACTATGTACTTCCTTTATTTATTTTTTGTTTACTGGATGGAAAATCCTCATGGATGTCCTTCACTCATTGGGAGGAGACCGTAGGGGTCCGACGGACTTCTACCGACTAAAAATAACCCCGGTATTGCTCTGCTTGTTAGTAGCAGGGGGAACAAGATTTGCAGTTGCACTTTTCGGCCACCCCCGACAGGCATTGACCCATCTCACCCAAGACGGATCCCGTCTCCGTTGCAACCGTCACTCATCAGTCCCTGTTCTTCAGGAGAGGTACTTCCTTAGGTTAGCGCGTTTAACGAAACAAACAAATTATTGAGCTTTGTAACATTATTATAGATGATAATATAATTTAAAAAAAAACTAAAACAATATTTATTCAATTAAGCTTTGCAGTTGCCAAGAAATTACTTACACTATACATTAATCACTGCCGTATATAGATCTAGAATAAGAATATAGTGCTTAGACCTAGAGTAAACAATGGTGGCCCGCATCTGTTCACATTAAAGGGTGAGATAAACTGAACCCTTTCTGCAGCCTGCCTCTAATTTAGTGAAAAGATAACGATCGGAGGCGTCATAATATAAGTAACGAAATGTAAGCGATTTAGTGTCTGAACTCGCTGATCAATGTAGCGAATTTTTATGTTATACTAGCTTTTACTTGCGTTAAAAAGTGGCCAAGTGCGAGTCGGACTCGCCCATGAAGGGTTCCGTATCAGCAAGTAACATCATATAAAAGTTCTTGTAGTTCATTGTAACTTTCATCGATGTTTTTATACTAGTGTATTGATTGAATAAAATGTAAATTGCGTGTTACGATTTATGACGTATTAAAAAAAACTACTCACTAGATATCGTTCAAACCAATTTTCGTTGGTAGTTTGCATGGTAATGTACAACATATATTTTTTTTAGTTTTATCACTCTCTTAATTTAGAAGTTAGAGGGGGGGGGACCAACATTTTTCCACTTTGGAAGTGTCTCTTGCGCAAACTATTCAGTTCAGAAAAAAATGATATTAGAAACCTCAACATCATTTTTAAACACCTATCCATAGATACCACACACGTATAGGTTTGATGAAAAAAAAAATTTGAGTTTCAGTTCCAAGTATGGGGACCCCCAAAATGTATTGTTTTTTTTCTATTTTTATGTGAAAATCTTAATGCGGTTCACAGAATACATCGACTGACCAAATTTCAAAAGTATAGCTCTTATACTTTCGGAAATAATTGGCTGTGACATACGGACGGACAGACAGACAGACAGACAGACAGACAGACAGACTTGACGAATCTATAAGGGTTCCGATTTTTGCCATTTGGCTACGGAACCCTAAAAAGTAGCCTATGTCCTTTCCCAAGGTTCCATCTATCTATAAATTCATCAAAATCAGCTTAGCGGTTTAGGCGTGAAAACGTAACAGACAGACAGAGTTACTTTTGCATTTATAACATCGAAATAGATCGATAAAATAGTATGGATTTGCTGTGCAAATGAACCAACTGGTAAATTATTAGCTAGAAAATACTTTCACCCATGGCAACCGACTGAATATTTATTGGTAAAATGTTGCGTTTTCGAGTGACTTTCCCAATGCTTAGCCCTCCAAGGGTTGATCCACCAAAGCATTAAAATAATTTATTGATATATTTATTGATAATATACTGGGTGTCTGTGTCTAGTGCCCCGGTCGAACCAGCTCATTTATACGAAAGCATCACTCTCCCACGCTTGCTAACTTTATTATCGATAATGAATTTGATTGCAGTACATTTACAGATTGTAGGTACGGATGTCGGTCAACGGTTGATGTTGGGGTGTTGTTTATATGCTAATTGGGACGAGAATCTCTCTATCGCGATTCAAGATTGGTTACTCCATGGTTCAGTGTTTCTTCGGTAGATGACGCTGTTGTATGTTTTTGCTCGCGTGATATGTAATGTTATTGCAATCCATTAAATATATCAAAATATATATTACATTAAATTTTTCATTCCATTTTTAAACATACGGAGTTTTTCGCATTACTTACAAAAACCACGAGGTGCTTATTACTACAGTGAATAGTTTAGCCACTATCAAAATGTTTCTAATATACATTTTACTTTATTAACTTTTAACTATAACGTAACATTTAAATTCAGCATAGAGTATTATTAATTCTAGTAAAAATTCTGCCTGAAATGATATTCTTTACTAGAAAATTCCTTGAGGTAAAGAACAACATAAAGTAGGCTTTCTTTGTCTTATTCTTAAAATTATTCTGCTTTTTAATAAGGTTTTGCCCAAAAATGTGAAATCTTATGAAAAAACCATAAGTTACCAACTAAGATATGCACGATATTGTAGAAGTTAAAATGTAAAACAATAATAATTCGAAATACTGTGAAAGCTTTTTATTGAGACCACACTACTTACTACTTTGGCCGCAAGTTCTACGCGACGCGACCAGGAACGACGTAATTACCACCGCAGACTCCAAATATACAGGAAAATAAAACAAATAAGTGTTTTCTTACAACTCATTTGCTAGGAAATCTGACTTTTTGTCGAGTTGACTCTTTTTAGTGCTCCTTATATAAACCAAGCAAAGCTTTTTTTCTTCTTTTTTTTTTCTTTTTTTCTTAAAAAAAGACAACTCCCGCATTAGGAATATAAATTCCTGAAACATACATGAAACGTACACAAAGAACACCCGTACTCAGAACAACAAATTGTGAATCACACAAAGTGTTATTCTACGTGGGATTTGAACCCACGACACTTGGCGCAGTAGAAAGCGGTGTGGCGACCGCTTAAGCCACTAGGCCAACCGTGCAGTCAAAGTTTCTTATAAAATATAGTTTAAAATTTTAGTAACAAGTATTATACCTGAATAAAATGTGCCTTGAACATAGCTAAAGTTAGGTGTTCGTATTTCCAAGTTGATCCGTGGTACGTCGGGATTCCAGAGATTTCTTTCGAGGTACACTTGGTTTCCCAGCTTCTGGAGCATGAGGTGCAGTGTGGCTTTAGTCGGTTCGAATCCGATATAGCCACCAATTGGTGGATTTCAGAGGGTTTTCATCAAGAACAAAATAGGTGGGAATCGATTCCACGAACTCTGAAGGTATTTTATTCTGAAATCAATAGGTACATCATAAATTATCAGTGTTATATTATGAAAAACTTAAACAAATAAATGAAATACACCTTTTAAGTACATTTCATCATCATCATCAGCCTATCTCAGTCCACTGCTGGATATAGGCCTCTCCCATTGCACACCACTCTGATCACTAGAACGTTGTCTATGTAATGTGTAGAAAAGTGATGTGATGAGGCCGTATTCACACATCGTCAGTAATTTTTTTGAACAAACGTCAAACGAAAAGTATCTAGGATAAAAAATGGGCGATTTTGATTTAGCTTTAGTAATTAACTTGGAGGATAATCTATTATCACAAGAGGACAATAGTCGTATGGCGGAAGACAATTCATTCAAATCTCCTGGTACAGAAGGTGCATTTGGAATTTTATTACGTCGTCATTTACTGAGCAATGAAGAGATGCTCCAAGAGTTGGAACTCATTTTGTACGTCGTTCCGGTTAAAAAAAACACAAAAACGTATTAAAAATAAGTTCACCGCTATCAATAAAACGTTCACAAAACCATCTAACACCGACAAGACGGCCGTCATGCCAATGGCGGCACCGCTTTTTGAAAAACTTAAACCGGACCTCGATCCTGCCCTATTTTAAACGTTTCTTTTGTTTATTTTAAAAGTGTATTATTTTATATTAAATTGTCATTGACATCCCTCAAGATATCTAGAAAGAAAGGTCATAAGAAACTTAGCAGAGTTCTGCTGCCGTAGAACTTAAACTGTTAAACAATATATGTAATCTTAAGCTAACCAGTACCTAAAGGAGATAAGTGACCATTGAATTTTGTAATGTGATTTGAACCTTATTACGAAAAAAACACAGTCGCCTGTTAAACTGAATTTCGAACTAATAACGAACCAAATAATATTGGACAGATGCTCTTGATTCACGTTAAATTAATAATCATCCTCGATTGTGCGGATACAGTCACAGGCAGAACACGGTAATTGCCAATCTGACATGTGAAACAGCACCTCATGACGTTGATAAGTACAATTATACACACGATTCAATCATATTATTTACTGGCTCATATTGTGTTTTAGAATCAGATCTAATCACTACCCATCGGCCAAATTTGCATATTTAATAAAGAAAACTGACTCGCCAGTCCAGTGTGTAATAAAATAGAAGAAGTGCAACATTTGCTGATCGATTGTGACAGAATTTCAATTCATTTGATGTAGGTCGGATCCAAAGCATAATGAGTAGTCCGAGGTCAGAAGCAGCTAAAAAAATAAGTCACCTGATCACAATAGTTGAGCAATGATACCATATGTAATTTAATTATTTGTATTGTCTATGTATCCAAGGTCCGATGGGGTTGGCATATCCTTACTGCATCAAAGATTCTCCCTATTCCCCTTGAATAATAATAATAAAAAAGAATTGTGTTTGTACTTATTTACTTAGTGACACTTACCTTTAAAATATTTCAACCACAGATATAACAATGCTGTAAAATATTTTTAAGAATATCTGAAATAATATTTGACATGCATGGTCCACAGGCCAAGTGGAGTGATGATTTGCGCAAGACGGCTGGCAGGAGCTGGATGCGAGTCGCCGAGGATCGAACTGAGTGGCGTGCACTTGGAGGGGCCTATGTCCAGCAGCTGCGATAGGCTGTGATGCATGGTTTACAATTGATAGATAGACAGACAATTATTTATATACATCAATTGGATGGATCAAAATCTTATGGAGATATAGTAGTTGACTATGAATATTTTATAGCTAATGGATATAATTACAAACATATATATATTCTTATTACAATACAAAGCTTGCATTATGTATATATTTAAATTAATCACATATGGAAAAGAAAAACATTAACGTTACACCACGTGACGGCTCAGTTAAGAGGCATAAAATTGCCGTACTATTTCTTGAATATGTTTAATGTTTGAGCTTGCTTACTTAAGCGGCAGGGCATTCCATAAGCGCACAGCTTCAACGGTGAAAGACTGGTCATAAAATTTTGGAATGCAGAGGCATCTCCAGTTGAAAATATCCGGATGACCGCAGACATTTTTCATGTGTGTCGTTAGGAACTTGAATCGTTCTTTGAGGTAGAAAAGGGTACAATGTATGGTTTAGGAATTTGAAGAAGTAGTATTTTGAAAAAATACTACTTCTTCGAATTCGATTGAATACTTCTTCGAAACGATGATGATTTTATGAGTGTGATTGAGTGAGTGATTTTATATTTATGAAATTATGTCTTTAAATATTATATATGACGGCGCGTGATTATGTACCATAAATTACATTACTGTTAATAATAATTTATTGTAATCATAGCTCAATCTATTAGTTTTGTTGAATTTAGTCGATTCTGTAATCGATATTGAATGATGTTGAATGTATTTAATTAAGAGCGGATCATTTCCGAATAGAGTAGCTTATGTCGCGCCACTAGTAATGGTGGTCGGTCATTCTACTGACGGCTACGACACGGTGCACATGTGCTAAGCTATTGGCTCTTAACTCGTTTTAATCTTGTTAATCGTTTATGATTTTGTGTTATTATGTAAGATGTTTAAATAATACGTCATTGAACAACACAAGTGTACACTTATTTTGAAATTCCTGCCGTTGCACCGCCCACGATAGATAGCCACAACTAAGACCGCTGTTAGGCCTCCCCTGACGCTCCGACATATATTTTATAAAGCTGGTAGCCAACACTGAAGTCAGAGAAAATATCAAGACTACTTAGTCTTCTGAATTTTTGATAAGTATTAAGGTATTTTTGTGACTTTGGACTTGTGTGACGACTTGACTTGTGGAGTGAACGATACTTGACTTTAACAAACATTAACGTTATAAAAGTTTAATGTTACACAAACGTATACCTCGATCTAAAAATGGCTTACCCTCATTAACTGTTTTTGGATATTTGAGACTTTAACGTCCACACATAGCTTTTGTTTTCAAAATATAATTATTTATATTAAAGTTACAATACCTTCTATTTTGTGACGCTTGGAACGGGTTACATTACTTGTGGTCATGGCTAGATTTTCTTTCATTAAAAACATTCAATGTTTTTATTACTATTTAATACTACACTAGCTTTCGCCAGCAGCTCCGCCCGCGTCTATGTCGGTTAGTCCTTTCTCAGGTTTTAGATTATCTGGGTACAAAATTTCATTTAAATCAGTGCAGTGGTTCTTGAGTTTATCTTGACTTTTTTATAATATTCAGTAGGTATTTAAGGTATTCAAATATTTCGGACATCTTACACACAACATTATCTAGTCCCAAATCAAGCATAGCTTGTGTTATGGGTACTAAACAACTCATATAAATACATAAACACTTTTTTTTTGTAAATACATACATATTATACATAGAAAACACCCAGACTATGTAGTGATACTGCGTCTAGATAACGGGAAAATATAGTTTACGTGTCGGGAATGTTTGCTAAATTGTTTTAATTTCATTTTTAATGTTGATGACGTGATTGACGCAATTACTACGGTGGATCATAAAATTCTTTAGATTAAGGAGCCATACCAGGCTCCGGTAACTACTCTAAAGGAAAATAACTATTCAGAGAAAAAAATAAACCCAACTAATAAAGAAACTGATTCGATATTACAAATAAACAGTTATAGACTGCCTCGTTGGTCTAGTGATTAGTGTATAGGGATGCTGATCAAGAGACCCCGGGTTTGAATCCCGGGTCGGACCAAATTTTTGTATGATCTTCGAATATGTGTTTCGGAGTTTGGGTGTTTTCTATGAATACAAAAAAAGTATATATGTATTTATATCACTGGTCTAGTTTGCGTAGTTATGGACTAGATGATGTTGTGTGTCAGATGTCCAAAATATTTTCTACTAGTTTTCGCCCGCGGCTCCGCCCACCTGTATCTCGATTTTTGCAGTAAAAAGTAGCGTATGTATCATTCTGATATAAAAGCTATATTATTGTAAAGCTTTATACAAATCCGTTCAGTAGTTTTTGCGTGAAAGAGCAACATACATACATACTCACAAACTTTCGCGTTTATAATGTTAGTAGAACATACAAAATACTTCTCTGAAACGACTGTACCGATTTATATGAAATTTTGTATGCAAATCAGGTAGGTCTGATAATCGGCCAAGATCTATTTTTCATATATCTAGGACGCAAACGGAGCCACGGGCATCAGCTAGTTATTATTATAGATTTTGTCAGTTCCCGGTCAGAGTTTGCCTTATAACATTTTTACTCTACTGAACTATAACAAGACAAGTCAAACAAATCTAACAACAAAGAAATAAGTGAATTCAGGAAACACTTATCTACATGTTCAAAACGTTATACTAACCGTAAACCTACACTCGCTCAAATATCAAGCACCGACAAAAAATATAAATATTTCTTAAAAAGACCCTAGCTATTCGACCTTTGAAATAGGAGTCAGGATAAAAGAATAAATCACACTAAAGATATGCGGATGGGAAATCTTCCGGGAGAAGTTCTTAGAAAGCGTTGAAAACTGAATGTTGCCAATGTATTTACATATTTTTGGAACTCTGGGCCGGTTTTGGTAAAAGAAATATTAAAAAGAAAGTTGTTATGTAAGCGATAAACGAAATATGTAAAAATACAGTCTGCTAATGTTTTTATTAAACATTTAAATATAATTTTAAGCACATGTAGTTTTTAGGTATGCTTACGTATACTTTGTAATCCCAAGTAAAATATAATGAAATAATAAATGAAATATATTTTTTGATTAATACGAAGATAGCAGTTCAGGGACGAAAACTTAAGGGATTCCATAGACCTTTCTAACAAAGTTTCATCATAATCTGATCAATTCAATAGTTTCAGAACGCTTAGAGGACAAAATTAACTTACTGCACAATTAGCCTAGTGGTTTAAGATGTCGCCACGCTGCTTTTTACTGCGTCAAGTGTCATGGGTCATCGTGGGGCATCCGGCGTGGGACAAGAAGAAAATAATAAAAAGTATTTGTGCCAAACGTATTTGCCCGATTTTTTGTTTTTAAATATTTAAACCTACTAAAGTGACTCTCCTTTGCCTAATGGAAAGCATGAGTAGAATCCAAAAGTATGAATTACCATCTTTGTTGTGAACGCAGAGAATATAGCATGGTGACCCACACTTTGAGTTTGTTGGTGGTTTAGTGAGATGCTGCATACTGAGCCTCTATTCTCAGACTCACCAATGAAATACGACCACATGAATGCTGTCGTTACTAGGTTAGTCTTCTGTGTGAAGTTCATCCCCGGCAGAGTCGACCCAATTTTACTGAAACCTGCGAGTTTATTCTGCCTTCGTGGATTTACTTTCCAAA
Organism: Phragmatobia fuliginosa; assembly: GCA_932526445.1. Lineage (NCBI taxonomy): Eukaryota > Metazoa > Arthropoda > Insecta > Lepidoptera > Erebidae > Phragmatobia > Phragmatobia fuliginosa. The sequence continues at coordinate 2,751,840 of OW052058.1, read as the reverse complement.
TCAAGGCAAATAATTTTGTGATAATTACATTAAATTGCTTTGACACGATTCTTCGAAACTTTAATCTAGACATCACAACCATTAGCTTTAAAAATTCGACAAAAGAGATTTACAAATTTATAAAATAAAAACCTTTATGATATTAAAGTCAAATAAAACACTTTATGAAAGTCAAAAGCCACACCAAATATAATCACACAACCCATAAAAATACAAACGTGATATTTAATTAACATAAACATTGCCTTAAAATGTAAGCGAAATGTAGCAACTAGCGTAAATCCCTTCAGTAACGTATGTCGTGAAATAATCCTCCTCTCCCCGCCCTTACCTCGTCCCCGTCACCCCCATTATTTGTACTTAGCTACTAAATAAAATAAATACGGATTACGGAGAACATCCTCTCAAACGTAGTGATGTGTTCGTAGATATCGATATAAATAAAATCACCTTTAAAATTGACCTTTTTTCGCTTTAATGTGTGACTTGGAGACGTAGATTATAAAGCATTATCCACAGATTGAAGAAAATGGTCGATCAAGAATTTTTAGCCAATGGTTTAGACACACAAATGCTTATATTTAACACTATTAGAGTTGTTCAAACGACTAAATCACATAAGAATTTATAGCGTACCTAAATACAGTAGTAATCCAAAACATTAAGAAATGTATTTTTCTACTAAACGTATTAATATTACAAATTCGAAAGTAACTCTATTTGCCTCTATGTCTTTCTGTCTATTACGCTTTCATTCTTGGTAAATCCAAATAAATAGTAATGCAAATCACTGTTACTATTTTGTTTATTAGATTATCGACTGCACTATGTGTACGCTCAACACTAGCACACTATGGGGTAATTTTTTTACATTTTCTTCACAACTTTCTTTTAGTATTCACATCAATCCCCACATTAGTGCGTCCAGCAATGGTGATACATACTGATGTTCGTCATTACTGACTGTTATACTTATAGTATTTAAAAACACATATTAAATGTAAGATGCTTGCTGTTAATACAACAATAATGGAACTTATGATACACTAATTGCGCCCCGCGTTATTTTGTACCCACGGGTTAAGTTGCTTTTGAATCGGATATTGTTCACTATTTGCACATTTTTGTTTAAACATATTTTTTGAAAATAAAAGTACCTTACCACTCCTTTTATCAGATATCTAAAAATCCCTTCAAAATTGATCCTACTGTTTTACCGATTAAAGAATGAGAGAGGTGAGAAAATAAGATTTATTATGATAAAAGGCAGATAAAACCCTTGAAAATTCCACGTCACAGGATGTATATACCTAATGCGGGAGTTTTCTTTTGAAAATGAAAATGAAGAAAGTTTCACTCTTAACATTTATTGAGTGTTGCTGTTACTATTACGTCACTGAATTTCATAGTAAGCTTCATAAAAAAGACGAGCTATTTTAATCTTAGTGCCGAATTGGATATACATATATATATAGCTAGAGTCGTTCTGGTTTGTCTGCGTAATAAACATATATTTTAATACAAGCCAAACTGCATCTCAGTCTGTCACAAAATCTGTCTATTATAGTCGTCACAAAATAAGAAGCCCGTTTTGACATTTGTCATTTGGCATGCCGCATGTAAGAAATTGAAAAATCAAATTCATAATCCTATTTAATTACTATATTACCCATACACTATCACAACGCGTATCATAAATAAGCATCAAGTTTATCTTGATATTGAAAAATTGCACTCAAAAACACGAATTAATCGTATTAATTACGCCACGATGACAAATGTCAAACCGGGCTTCTTATTTTGTGACGACTATAGAGAGTACCAAGTCAATAGTGTGGGTCAGCATTTTGCATTGTCTCCATTCGCAATAAGTATGGTGACTATAGATTCTACTCATGTTTTCAATCGAACAGAGTCACATAGGTAGCCTCAAAAAAATAACCATAGAATAGGGTTCCGTAGTCACCCTTAATGGTAGGTTGATTCAAAATCGTGTTTAATAGATAATTATTATGTTTACATACTTATTATTTCTTTATTTTTGTACGAAGTTTTTAAATTGTAATTTTACAAGTTAGGTCCCTATTACTCCTAAAATAAAAAGCTATCAAAGCCGCTATAGTTTTCCTTTAAAGTTCAATATAAACTCTTTTGCAAAAAAAACGGGCACCTAAGCAAAGAACTATTTTATAGTTACTATTTGTTTGTTTGACAATTTTAGGTATTGTAATCCTCAGAATTTTATAAATAAATTAGGAAGAAATAGTTTTCATCAGTTTTATGATAACGTTTTAATTAAATTATTGAGAAATAATGTTTAAGCTCAAAACACTACTATTGTACCTGCTCGCTAAATAAAAATGAAACGCGTTAATTTCTTTGTTTTTATTTAATACATGTGGGATGGCGTAAATCAATAGTCATATGTTCGAAATCACTTCTTTTAATAATTTTACTTTATAAATATGAATCCCGCAACGTTCACCCGTCTTTCGTCCGCCGCCATCTCCCTTTTTCTCTCGCTTGCACACACTACATTCTCTCTTTCACACATCTTACGTTCCGTTTCCCACATTCGGCCTTCCTGCAACAATGTCTGTCCTCAGACATTCCTTCTCATCCATAATGTTTCCTCATTCAGAACAATGCATCACTCACACACTCTCTTTTTCCAACCATACTTAACAAACTGAAATCTTAATTGCTACTTACACATCTAACAACTTTGACATCTTTTAAGAACAGGTAAATGGTAAATAACCAGCTTCTAAAATTCTAAATGAACACTAGTAGGTACTTTATTAAGTTACAAAAAAAAAATTAAACTCTTAACCAACTTTTCTTAATAAATTTAGAAACAAACGACATTGTATATATTAACAGATAACTTAATTAATCCATGACAATGGGCAAGGTACAGAGTAAAAGCTTCAATAATCATACCTATTAAATTTAAAAGACAGTTCTCACCTATCTTCACTTGATACAGGCCAACGCTTCATGTGATCAACTGAGCCAGATGTACTTATAGGTCCTTCAGTGGTACTATCAATCTTTTCCAGATCATAGCGATCATTTCTCTTCACCTTGACCACCTTGTAAGGTCCTAGGTATTTAGGTTTCAACTTGAGACCTGAACCAAATTGTGTTCGTTTTAATGCCACCAAATCTCCCACTTCATATTGTGTACCTATTTTCCTCTTCTTATTAAAGAATTTAGAATTCTCTTCTTGGACCTTAAATATTTGTTCTTTAGCCTGTTTTCTTAGCTCTTCTCTGTCTTCATTAAATAGTTGTATGTACTCTTCTTGTAATAACTCCTGTATTTTCAAGTCTTCTTTTACTCGCATTTTTGTACCCGTCAGTAATTCAAATGGAGTGCAGTTAATGCTCCTTTGATATGTACTATTAATAGCTCTTTGAACTCGACTGATGTGTCTGTACCATAGGTCAGAGTTCTCAAGACACAGCTTCGTAAGTAAGGGGATTAATATCTTGTGTATTCTTTCAACTTGGCCGTTGCCTCTAGGAACACCTGTTGTAATTTTTACATGTTGTATGTTTTCCTCTTTACAATACTCTGCGAACTCATGGCTAGTAAAGGCGGTGCCCCTGTCTGTAATTACTCGTCGTGGGTTACCAAATGTCTGCTGATGGATTTCTAGTTTATTCAGGGTCTCCCTGCTTGATGTAATTTTCGTTGGAAACAGCCATACAAATTTTGTGAATGCATCCACTATGGTAAGTATGTGATTGTACTGCTTAGTTGTTTGGGTCAAAGGTCCCACATGATCCAGGTGGAGGGTATCTAATGGAATGGCTTCCTTTTCAATGGGGTGGAGAAACCCTTCTTGCTTTCCTTCTTTTTTCGTAGCTAATAAGCATGGAATGCATGTAACTACAAAATCCTCTATCTTTCTGTCCAACTCTTTTATGTAATAATCCTTTTCGATTAACTCTTTCATTTTTTTCTTGGAGAAATGTCCATTACTGTGTACTTTCTTTAACACTTCTTTTTCCATAGTCTTAGGTATAACCAGTAATTTTTTATCACCTTTAAATAAAATATTGTTCTCCATCCAGTAATCCTTATACTTATTTAAGTTCTTTTTCAAAATTTCCTTTATAGCGCTGAGCCCTTCATCTTGGTTTTGTGCTTGCTTCACTTGATCATGTAGTGTTATAACTCCAACATAAGGATAGCGACTTAATGCATCAACATGATTCATCTTGGAGCCACTTCGATGTTCAACTTCAAAATCATAATCAGCAAGAAACAATACCCATCGGGCTACTTTAGCGGACAGTTCTTTCTTCTTCAATGTTTGTTCAAATGCTTTACAATCAGTAACTATCTTGAAATGTATCCCATATAAGTACTGATGAAACTTTCTTACACCCTCAATGATTGCAGTTGCTTCCAACTCATAGCTAGAATATCTGCTTTGAGTATCATTCGTCTTATGACTCATGTAGTGAACTGGGTGGAGTCCTGTATTTGGATTGTGTTGCATAAGTATGGCAGAATAAGCCACACTGGAGGCATCAGTATGCAATTCAGTCTTTAACTTGGGATTAAAAATCTTTAACACAGGGCCATTTGCTAATTTTCCTTTTAACGTTTGAAATGCTTGTCTTTGTTCATCTTTAAATATAAATTCTTTATCCTTCTTTAATAAGTCTGTAAGAGGTTTTGCAATAAGAGCATAGTTTTCAATGTATTTTCGAAAATAGGATGTTAACCCTATAAAACTGTGCAGCTGTTTAATATCTCGGGGTTCAGGGTACTTACAGACAGCATCTGTCTTCTCTGGGCTTGGTCTTACTTTCTGGTCTTTCACAATATGGCCTAAATATACTATTTCCCTCTTGATGAGGTCTGCCTTCTTCCAATTAATTTTTAAGCCATATTCTGAAGCCACTTGCAGTACAAGCTGAAGCCGTTCTACTGCTTGCTCTTCATTTGCTGCTACAATCAACAAATCATCAATAAAAATCATCATGATGCCTTGTGAGATCAGATCCCTAAAAATAATGCTTACATATCGCATAAAATACTTGGGGCAGATAGATAGACCAAAGGGAGCTCTGAGAAACTCAAACTGGCCGTGGTGCGTTACAAATGATGTATATGCGACAGACTCTTCAGACACCTTCAGATGAAAAAAGGCATTTTTTAAATCGAGAATACTGAAAATCCTGGCTTCACACAGCTTATCAATCATATCATCAATGACAGGCAATGGATATTCATCTTTTACAATTTTCTTATTCAAAAGTCTATAATCTATACACACTCTAATTGAACCATCCTTTTTTTTTACTAAAACCACTGGACTGGAATATTCTGAATAACTCACCCGTATAACACCATCATCCAACCACTCTTTTATCTGATCCTCGACAATCTTCTGCTCAGTTAAAGACAATCGTCGTGGTCGTTGTGCAACAGGCATGTTATCTTTTAGTACTATCTTCAACTGAATAGGTGCTTCTTTCATTTGAACAGGTTTATAACCTTTAACACACTGTAAGACCTTATCTTTCACCGAATTATTCGAAATATGATTAATATCCACTAAAGAATCTGAAAAACAACACAATTTAGACAACCACATATCACTTTCAGGCAAAAACTTAACTTTGTACCCGCTCATTATCATGGTCAATTTTTTTAACAATTCTTGGCCTATAATCATAGGAAATGGAATGATGTCTTTGTTTACGATGTGAAATAATACGTTATGATAGTCGTTGCCGTCGATAGTGATGTCTTGAAACACTTTTCCTTGCGAATTCACCTTCGTTCCTCCGAGACCCGTCAAACATAGGTTGTCGTCGTATTTTTCTATTCCAAGTGCCACAAAACACTCATATGCCATTAAATTTACGTCGCTACCGGAATCAATTAAAGCATTCACTGCCATATCTTTAATTTTCACCATAATCATGGGCTTAGTCGTCGAATTTTCATGTTTGTTTACCTTGTTGTCCATCTGTAAGACCTCTCTGTAATTGGTTGACATTTGCTTGACAGAGTTGACAGAACTGTCACTTGTTCCCGCCATATTGACGTTCGCAGTGCACTGTTTCACCGACTGGGCTTGACCGACAGTGCCCCCTGTAGCAAATCTATTGGAACCTCTCAAACACTGTTTTACCGACGTATTAATTTGTGCTTCCTTCTCGAACTTTTCAGAACATTGATTACCCTTATGCCCGAACTTATTACACCTAAAACATTTGATACCGTTTCGACACACATTCGCCACATGATTTAAATCACCACAATTATAACACCTTTGTGTAGATTGGGGCTTTCTACCCATTCCATTTTCAACTTGTAAACTATTGTTCAACGTCTTAGCCGTCTTAGCCTTCATTTTTTCATACAATAATAATTTTTCTTTTAATGTAGGATAAGTAGTGGCGCCATACAAAATTGCTTTATTAGGCTCATAATCACTAATTCCGTCTATGATGTATTGTACTGAGACATAATCCGCGAACTTTGCTCTGCGACCCAACTCTTTCATAACCAACATGTATTCGTAATATGATTCGTTTTTTTGCTTTTTTCGAGCCGACATAATTTCATGCATCTCTTTTGTGTTGGATGTATCAGGGAATTCTTTTTGAATCGCTGTCTTGAGCTCTTCATAGGTTTTGAACGTTTTTTCACTCTTCAGCCATAATGCCGCCGTGGCCACTAAAGATCTTCGAGCAAAAATTAGTTTTTGTTGCGGTGTCCAGTTAAATATTTCTGCGTTATCCTCCAAATCCTGTGCCCATTTGGTTGATGACACGGTTTTGTCGTCGCCGCTAAACTTCGTGATTCCATCGAGGAATAATGCTGACATCGTGGTCTGTTCAGCACCTTTATTTTCGTCTGGCATCGTAATTAAACGTCTTCGTTCGTCTTAATCGTCTTGAAATATATAGAAATAGTACTGCAAACAACGTATTTTTCTTGTATCGTCGTAAAAACACTACACGCGGTACGTCGCGTCGTCTCGAAACGTGTTTTTTCGTTCTGCGCGAGCGCGTGGTAGTCGGCACAATCTTTCTTCGTCTTGTTCTTGCGGAATCCAACTTCTCTTCTTAACTTTGAATATCCCGGACGAGCCCCCAAATGTGGGATGGCGTAAATCAATAGTCATATGTTCGAAATCACTTCTTTTAATAATTTTACTTTATAAATATGAATCCCGCAACGTTCACCCGTCTTTCGTCCGCCGCCATCTCCCTTTTTCTCTCGCTTGCACACACTACATTCTCTCTTTCACACATCTTACGTTCCGTTTCCCACATACATCAAAAGCAGATAAAAGTTTGGTATTGAGTGTGACCCCCTCTTGCTGAAATCACGGCTTGCATTCGTCTGGGCATGCTAGCGAGTATATCTTTTATGGTTTCTTGGGGAATACGTTCCCACTCCGCGGTAATCACATTCTTTAGCTCTCTGATGGTCTGCGGAGCCGGCTGCACTGATCTCACTCGTCGCTTCAGAACGTCCCAGACATGCTCTATGGGATTGAGGTCCGGACTTCTAACTGGCCAGTCCAAACGACGAATTTCGACTGCTAGCATATACGCTTCCACATCGCCAGACCGGTGGGCGCGAGCGTTGTCGTCCATAAAAATTGAGTTTTCGCCAAGAGCGGTTAAAGCGGGTTGTGCATAAGAAATTAGAACTTCCGTTTTGTATCGGTGTCCAGTCAGTGTACCGTTTTCGATGAAGACTAACTCCGTACGATCCATAGAATTTATTCCTGCCCAAAACATAACAGAGCACCCTCCATAAGGTGTGATTTCTTCAAAACATGCCTCTGCAAAGCGTTCTCCTCGTCTAAGTAGCACTCGCCGACGTCGGTCTTCACCATGCAGAGATATCCTGGCTTCATCGGAGAACAATACGCTATCCCAATCTTCATGAGTCCATGACACACAATTTCGAGCGAAGCTAAGCCTGGCAACTCGATGTCCACGGAGTAATTTAGGGCCGCGTGCCGTGCGATGACTGTGTATATTAGCAGCGAGAAGCCTCCTCCTGACCGTCCATAGACTAATTTGCACATTTCTTACTTCTTCGAGTCTGTTCTTGAGGTCCACATAAGAAGATTTGCGATTTCTCAACGCTTGACTAACTAGAAAACTAGAAAATCATCCCGTTGTTCGGTACATGTCTTTCTGCCAGAGCCAGGCCTTCTCTTGACGGAACCGGTCTCTTGATAGCGCTGCCAGGTCCTTTGAACTGTCGACCGACTCACATTTACCCTCTGAGTCACGAAGCATTGGCTGCAACCTTCTCCAAGCAGCGCAATAATTTTGCTCGCTTTTATCACTTTATCTACCATTTTCGATATTGCTTAACAGCAATAACAATACTTTTAAATATCAAGGACATCAGATAATTTAATAAAAATTTACAAAAAGTTAATTAGAGTCGATATTAACTATAGGGAATTCGCGCCACAAAATGTAGTTAAAAGTTGTTTTCTTTGAAAACCAGGCTCAGTCAATAATTTAAATTTGGAAGGTACTCTTATAAACATTTTGGCACTTTTATAACTGGCCAGTAACATGTCCAAATGATTAAAACCTTTTTGGTATTAAATTTTTTTCAGCCAGGAAGAAAATCGAAACCGCCCGTTTTTTTTGCAAATGAGTGTATGAAATTTATTGTAGCACTTTGAAATTTATGAATGCACGGTTGGCCTAGTGGCTTAAGCGGTCGCCACGCCGCTTCCTACTGCGCCAGGTGTCGTGGGTTCAAATCCCACGAAGGATAACACTTTGTGTGATTCACAATTTGTTGTTCTGAGTCTGGGTGTTCTTTGTGTCCGTTTCATGTATGTTTGTAAAGTCCCCCGCGACACAGGAATTTATATTCCTAATGCGGGAGTTGTCTTTTTTAAAATTAAAAACAAACAAAAATAAATTAAAATTAAAACAAACTTTGTCGACGTCATCACAATACATGCCAAGTTTCATCTTTCTAGCACCAACCGTTTCGGCGGTAGGCCGAGGACGGACGGACGGACGGAGAGACATAGCGAATCTATAAGGGTTCCAATTAATGAACTATGGAACCCTAAAAAAGTGAAAATTAAAATTAAAAAACTTCAGAATGTCGATCTAAGTTTTTAGATTTTGCAAATAGTAGCCATAATACTCACTTTAAAAACCATTTTAAATTCTAAAGTAAATTTGAAAACCCACAAGTCGCTAACATTAGCTTAGAGTCGTGTTAATCTTTATTAGGACAAACTGCATCGTATACTCTAATGCAATTAGCGCTGGTGAGCGAGTTAGTTCGTGCAAAGCGTTCAGTTAAATTGTTTATAATTTGGCTATCATGCTATCTTTATTTCGTTTTATGTAATACATGCTAATCCTCACAGTTTTACACTTTTAATGATCACTGCTTTACATACAAAAATCAACTAAAATTCCTAGTGATAATAGATTTCAATAATCATAATATACTATATATTGAATTGCAGTGCAATGTAATCGAGGACTATTATACCCTCGACTTCTTTTGTAACTTCATCATTATCATAATCGAGAATCCTAAGTACAATAGTAAACTGTGATAGGCTAATCACAGTTTACTATTGTACTTAGGATTCTCGTGAACTGTTATTTATTCCGTTGATGTTATATGAACTGTTATATTAATTTTTGTTATTTTTCTTCTGTTTGTTATTTTTAACTGACATCAAAAAAAAGGAGGAGTTTCTCAATTCGTCGGAATCTTTTTTTTTTTATGTATATTCAGCGACAATTTATGAACCGATGTTTATGAACCGATTTCAAAAATTCTTTCTGCATTCGATTCGGCATAGCTTACAGGTGGTTCCACCATATCGGGATCTGATGATGGGATCCCAAGGAAATCGAAGGAACTCCTCAAATATCATAGGCACAATTGTCGCGATTTGGGTACTTGGAATAGTATTTCTTTGAAGTCGGTTCCTTTTAGTTAAAATTATTATCTACAAGTTCAATTTTTTTAGACTTCTTTTCTGGGAGAGGGCGTGGATATCTACCACACAGTTTCATTATTTTTGCAGATATCATCGTTTTCAATTGTACTCTATGTAAACTTGTTATTTTTATATCCAAATATATAATGGAGCCTGGTGAATTAGCTATAAAGCTAAAATAGCAGTGGAGTCCTAACGGGTAGGTAAACGGGTCCTTAAGTGGAAACCACGTCTCTGCAAACGTACTGAAGGATATTGACAGAGTAAGTGGCGTGGAATTGGAGAAGCTTATGTCCAGTATAGTGATGGAAAAATATGAAGTAATTATATTTATTATTTAAACAAGGTTACTGGCAGTAACTGGAATCTTGAAGCCCAGTATCGAACCAAAATGCGTGCAATTGGAGAAGCCTTCTTTAAATTAATAATCATAAATAGTTTATGAAAGTTTTGTGAAAGGAAATAAAGGGATTTAATAATATAAATTTGATTCGAGCATATTACGGTATTTCTGGAAGATCTGAACATCGTGTTGGTCTAGAAAAATCGCAGGTAAATGATTATTTGAAAATGTAGGCAACTATAACATACTCCAGTTTTATAAATCCGTAGAATTACATACTTTAAACAGTCCGTTCTTAATTTTAAGCCGTTTTTTTTTAAATATGAATAAAAACGAACTAAAATGCTGGAGGATTTAATCAGTCATAAAAATTCCGTTAACGTTAAATAGGTCTGAATGAAGCCACTGCCAAATAAAGAGTATCGATAAATGATTATTAAAGCAACAAAATTCTAGTGTATGAAGATTGTTTTTGCTGTTAAATTTGCATGCTTTTACCGTGAAAAGACCTGAAAGTTCAAGGCAAATTATCTGTTACGCAGATAACTCTCTGGTCACAACCCAGACATGAACTTCCAGGAAGCGGCGCGCCTGGCCAACTTTAGAGTTTCCCTGTTGGTTGGGCGCATTAAGGCGCTGAGCCCTGGATGGCCCTGAATAAGACGGAGGCTCTTTTGTTCCATCCCCCGACGCCTCCATCGTGGTCAACTCGGTCCTCGTACCGGCATGGGCCCAGACTTTCGGGCGGAGAACGGCTTTCGGTACATACTGCAGTCATCGAAGTATATCTCTCGCTATCGACCGTCAGACGCCCAAAGGCCGGTAGCGACAGTTGTTTCACAGCGGGCACAACCTTCTGAAAAGATGTCATTTCACAGAAAGCGGCGGCGGTGAAGACCCGGGAGGACGACCTCCAATCCGACTCAATTCTCTCTATTTGGGCGAGGGTAAAACCCTTCCTGTCAATCCGCAGCCACACTCAGGACGGCATGAGGCGCTGGGAGGGTTCTAAATGTCGTAATAATAGCTGTTCTTAGACTGTTCTATTTTAGGCGCAGAGTGGCACACCGTGTGGTTTTACTCGGTCCGATTCCGACACATAACCCAGCTGTAAGCCCCGGATGAGTTAAATCGATTGAACTAGAAGCCGACCGCAAATAAAATTGCGAAAATTGTATATCAAAATAAATTCAAGTTTTCTTTGAATTTTTTTTTTATTTACTAGCTGATGCCCGCGGCTCTGCTCGCGTCCTAGGGGTATGAAAAATCGATGTTGGCTGATTCTCAGACCTACCCGATATGCACACAAACTTTCATACAAATCGGTCCAGCCATTTCGGAGGAGTATGGGAAGGAACATTGTGACACGAGAATTTTATATATAAGATAAATGTATTGGAATATAAAGTAAATAACTGTTCTTCTTATGACATTTCCTGGTATATTGTAAGGACCCAATACTTTAAAAAAATATGAATACTGTGTAATAATCCTTTGTATAACTTTTAAAATCTGATACAATAAAGATAAAATACATATTTGCCTATTACAGAAAGGTTTTATCAAATTGTTAGCGAGAAAATGAATATTTGTTATTTATACAAAAATACATGCTGTTTTTATAAAACAATTGCCTAAGGCTCCTCCGCAAATATGTATTCCGCTACGTAGAACGAATAGATTTTAATAATATCGATCTCATATTTTTTTCCCTTGAGGCTTTTACTTATCTGGGTTACATCTGACTATATATTTTTTATTATTTAATTAACAAAATTCACAAAAGTATATTCGTTATTTTAGTTTTTTGTATGTTAAATTATTATAAAGAGATTCTGTAAAGTTTTCAATTATGATATGGTATTGGATTAACTGAAAAATAAATTGGCGGTAGTTCGTAATAGATTGTTGATGTTGGTAACCTTATTATAAATTAGCCCTTATTATACCATAATATAAATATGTAGGTAGTAGAGCCACGCTGATTTCAGCACGAATGGGCCGGCTCGACCCGGCCAGTACTACCCTCACACAGAAGACCATCCTAATAATGACAGCATTCTTGCTGTCGTATTTCGTTGGTGAGTGTGAGACCGGAGGCCCAATCATTCTGCATTATTCTCCCGCCCTTCGAAGGCCGGGAGAATGATGCAGAATAATCTAACCAAGCTGCCATGGTAAGGGTCACCATGCTACATTGCCTACCCTAACAATAAGCATGGTGACCCCTACACCTGGATTCTACTCATGCTTTCCATCAGGCAGAGTAGAGTCACTTTGGCAGGCTTAAATATATAAAAAAAAAAAAAAAAGTCTTGGTTGATGGGGAAACACTAACCAATCCCGGAGGGCGTCGACCCAATGTCACATATCACACACTGCATATTAGTTCAATTACACAGACTAACCACGTCTTCAAAGAATCATCTATTCTACTATTCTATAGTAACAAGTAATAAGAAGATATTAGCTCATGTTTCTTATATATATTTCTTATATTATAGTTTCGTATATTATACACGGCTTCCGGGTGGTGACGGATTAAGAATACAAAGTGTCACCACCCCTATTCATTCCATGAGTGTCGTAAGAGGCGACTAAAGGAACAAAATAGGCAGCTAACATCACTGCTAAGAGAAGAGAGAAGAGAAGTAAAATTTGAAACAAACCCTTTACCAACTCGTCTGGTCAGCGTAGTATAGTAGGCAAAAACCTCCTTTCCTAGGAGAGGCCTATGTCCAGCAGTGGACTGTTAAAGGTTGTTGATGATGATCTTATATATCAGCCCACCAAAATGACTCTTAGTCTACATAATGGAAAGTGTGAGCGGAATCTAAGAACAGTCACCATCCTCATTTACGTAATCGGTTCATCTGCACGGGTTAAGATAAGAAAATATTTATTTGCATAAACATGTATATGTATATACAGTTCAAAGCATGTAGGATGTTAGCAAGGTATATATAAAAGTTTTTAGCTGTTTGCCACATAAATTGGCGTGCAAATATTGTTAAAATATTTTAATGTTAAAAATTCAAATATAAAAATTGTTGAGGATATAATTGTATTAATGTGTAATTATGCAAACATGTCACAAAATAGAGTATAATAAGCAAGATGTAAAAAAGCCAAGTAAATAATAATAATAATAAAAAATACTATTTAATATAAAATTTTGTAAAAAATCTCTGACGCAATAATACGCTTTGTTGACTAAAAATAACAACTTTTTTCTTAAAGTCAACCATAGTTAAATTGTGCCAACTATTAGATAATTTGTTATAAATTACCGGAGTCATGCAAAACGTACGTCTGTTCCTAGCTATTACGTCTGCCATACCGTGCAACAAATTGGGATTAGACTTAACGAACGTTACGACTTCAAGAATGTAAAGAGAGTGTAAAGTTGGTCTTTTGTATTTTTAAAGTAACTCAGGCAGCTATCAGTTGGTTGTAGATTAATCATACTCCTGATGCATCTTTTTAGGGTTCCGTAGCCAAATGGCAAAAAACGGAACCCTTATAGATTCGTCAAGTCTGTCTGTCTGTCTGTCTGTCTGTCTGTCTGTCCGTCCGTATGTCAATTATTTCCAAAACTATAAGAGCTATACTGTTGAAATTTGGTACGTCGATGTATTCTGTGAACCGCATTAAGATTTCTACATTAAAATAGAAAAAAAAATACATTTTTGCGGGTCCCCATACTTGGAACTGAAACTCAAAAATGTTTTTTTCATCAAACCTATCTATGGATAGGTGTTCAAAAATGATGTTGAGGTTTCGAATATCATTTTTAGGGTTCCGGTACCAAATGGCAAAAAACGGAACCCTTATAGATTCGTCAAGTCTGTCTGTCTGTCTGTCTGTCTGTCTGTCTGTCTGTCTGTCTGTCTGTCTGTCTGTCCGTCCGTATGTCACAGCCACTTTTTTCCGAAACTACAAGAGCTATACTGTTGAAATTTGGTAAGTAGATGTAATCTGTGAACCGCATTAAGATTTTCACATAAACATGGACAAAAAACAATACATTTTGGGGGTCCCCATACTTGGAACTGAAACTCAAAAAAATTTTTTTCATCAAACTCATACGTGAGGGGTATCTATGGATAGGTGTTCAAAAATGATGTTGAGGTTTCTAATATAATTTTTTTCTAAACTGAATAGTTTGCGCGAGAGACACTTCCAAAGTGGAAAAATGTGTGTCCCCCCCCTCTAACTTCTAAAATAAGAGAGTGATAAAACTAAAAAAAATATATGTTGTACATTACCATGTAAACTACCAACGAAAATTGGTTTGAACGAGATCTAGTAAGTAGTTTTTTTTTAATATGTCATAAAGCGTAAACAGCAATTTACCTTTCATTTAATCAACGAACTACAAGAACTTTTATATAATGTTACTTGTTGATACGGAACCCTTCATGGGCGAGTCCGACTCGCACTTGGCCGATTTTTTTTTCTAAATTGAATGGTTTGCGCGAGAGACACTTCCAAAGTGGAAAAATGTGTGTCCCCCCCCCTCTAACTTCTAAAATAAGAGAGTGATAAAACTAAAAAAAATATATGTTGTACATTACTATGAAAACTACCAACGAAAATTGGTTTGAACGAGATCTAAAAGATCTAAATGAGGTTTCCAATTTAACAATTTTAATTCCCAATTTTCATCATCATCAGCCTATCGCAGTCCACTGCTGGACATAGGCCTCTCCAATAGCACGCCATTTAGTTCGATCCTCGTCTACTGGCATCCAGCTCCTACCAGCCGTCTTGTGCAAATCATTACTCCACCTAGCCTGTGGAAAATAAATGCCACCGTTCGGTGCGGGCGGCGCGGATGTGGACGCAGCACTATGTGAAATCACACAAAGCAAAATAAAATCCGTTGCGTGCCGTGCGTGCGGTGCGTCCGTCGCGGGCCAATGGACGCACACCTTTACACTACGTTTGTCGAGACGCGGATTGCAACTGCAAAGTCTGCCCAAGGTACACATATTTTTGAACAACTTCGAGAACGGTACCGTGTATCGCCACCGGTTCCGGTATTACAAAATCATGAAATTAAATACTACATTTAGCTGATTAAATGTATTGTTGTTCCTTCTATATAATTGGTTGACATTGATAAGACTGATTTCTGCACTGGGGCAGTACTAGCTACAGTACTACACAGAAGACCATCCTATGACAGCATTCTTGCTGTCGTATTTCGTTGGTGAGTGTGAGACAGGAGGCCCAAGCATTCTGCATCATTTGGCCTCCGGAGGCTGGGAAAATGATGCAGAAACATCTGATCAGGCCGCCATGGCATGGGTCACCATGCTGCTTTGCCTAAACTCACAAGGAGGATGGTGACCCGTACTCCTGGATTCTACTCATGCTCTTTTAATTTATTAAAGTCAATTAAATTCAATCTGGTTAAATTCAATCTGGTAGGTTAAAAAAAAATTGTGGGCCACCTATGATCTCCTAGAATGATGATTGAGCCCCATATACCTCATTACTTCAAATTAATAAGTGTTCACAAATTTCAAAAGCCGAGGTATTTGTAAAATTAGTAGACAATTGTATCTTTAAACCATATTTTTCCCGACAATACTTGTTGATTCCCTACTAGGTTAGTTTCAAAAAACAATAACCGAACGTCGGAAAAATGGTTACCATGGAAAATATATCAGCGCACTCACTTGAAATAATTGGATAAATTTCATTCAGTTACGCTCTGCATAGCTACTGACAACGTTTGGTAAGTTTTATTTTTGTTTTTGATGACACAGCCATGGTTGTGTATGCATAAAACCTCGCTAACAATGCGCTGTCAGCTAACATCGCTTAAATATTTATACGGATAACTTTTTCGAATAGGATACCTGAAAATCGTGTTATTTTTTTTGGCTAAGTTTTTTATTGAAACTGAAAGTGACTTATCATAAGTTTATTATATTGTGTAGTCAGTAACGTATAAATAATTATAATATTTTGGACATCTGACACACATCATCTAGTTAAGTAGCTTTTTTTAAGAAAACACCCGAACTCTTATACAAATATTTGCAGATCATCCAAACATTTGATCCGAACCGGGAATCGAACTCGAGACCTCTAGATCAGCAGCCGCATAAGCTTACTGCTATTATTCATTTTCTCATTCAACGGTCAATTAGCTTGATACTCGTAACACATTGGTTACATGAAAAGAGAATGAGTCAACGAGCCGTTTTGAGTGTTCTCGTTAATAACGCTTGTCCCTCGTGACTAACCGAATAAGTGACTATCATTGTTGGTGGATATGAAGTACTGGGTTGCTATTTTTGCTAAATTTTATTCCAAATTCATTTCAGTATTTATTTTTTGATATTTTTTGTATAGGAGCTGATGCAAATACATCTAAATTGTGGAATGGACTGTCGCTTGCGGTGTTTCCGGACCGATACGACCTTCAAACCTTCAAGAAAAGAGCGTACTCCCTTCTTAAAGGCCGGCAACGCATCTGTGACTCCTCTTATATTTCGGGTGTCCACGGGCGGCGGTAATCACCTACCATCAAGTGATCCATCTGCTCGTTTGCCCTCTATAATATATATAAAATGTACCTTATGGTAAGTGACTATAAATATTCAAGGAAATTTTTAATGACGATATCTGTGTATATTATAATGATAACTTATTTAAGTTTTTTGACTGTTAAATAAGAGAAAACATAAAGTATATTCTCCCAAGTAAATAAATATTTTTTGAAATCGCTTCCGAAAATTAGATCCGTATTAACAGAAATGAAAAACAACATAGACGAAACGACATTATAAACGTCTTTCTTTTTTGAAGTCGGTCAGTAATATCTCATTTATTTAACACAACGATCTATAGGCAGCAGTACCTGATCGGGTCATGCAAAACGTGTCAATATTTTATGTGCAAATGTTTGGTTTTGTGGTCGCCTCGAGACCACTACCGGTCAGGTATCGATTTATTTAACGTACAATAGAAATTTCGAGTCTGCTTTTGGTTGACATCTCCTACTACTAAGAGCTATTTCAAGATCTTTTTTTATGAATAAGTTAGAACAATCGGTTATATTTATTTGATAACTTTTGTTACTAGATTTAACTTTAAATTCTTGTTTTAGCTTATACGTGATTAACGTGTAAACGTGTCAATAAATATTTGACAACTAGTTAAAACTGTATTTCAGTTAAGTTCGGTTAAGTTGAATTTATTATGAAGTACGATCATTTCATGTAGTGGTTGAAAGAATTAGTTAATTCTAAATTTTAAAGATGTGTTCTAAGATTCCGAGATATAAATCACTACATAATAAAACAAAGTCCTCTGCCGCGTTTCCTCTATCGCGAACAGACCGACGTAGGTCTGTTCGCGATGTAAATTTGTAATGATAGGCTCCAGAAAATCGTTTCGCATTGCCCAACCCCATACTTAGGGTTCCAAAACATACCTAACCAAGTTTGAACTTGATAATATACATGTTTGAAACGTTGATGAGCAACTGCACTTATTGGTGGAATATTTGACCATAAATTTGAATATTTACTTGTTGACCTGAAGTGATGCTGTGACCGCGCTCTCAGCCCTCTATCTCGAAAACGGTTTATCGTATAAACTTTTTTTTAAACAAAATTTGCACAAATAGCAAAAAACCATAGGAAATGAGATATTTACAAAAAAAGCCCAAAAAACCGATTCTTGTGACTTTTGACCTTGAAATTTAATAGTTACGTACACCCTACCATATGTAGGTTTTGAGACAACTTTTAGGGTGTCAATATACAAGTATTTACAGACTTACAGCTGGGTATCTCGAATTCCGAGATTCTTACCTAATTTAAGCCGAAATGACTGGACTATGATTTTATGCCGTTATTAGCAATAGGTAGATTAATTCTCAAGCAAGGTTTTACTAAATAATTTAATTTGTCAAGTTTTAATTTTCTTTTCTATCTACCCGTGCAAAGCCCTGGCGGGCCGTATTATATTTAATTTGTCGCAGCTATTTCTAAATAAATCCAATGAGAGATCAACAATAGATCTACAATTCAAAAAACTGTAGAATGTTTTTGAGTAATCAATTGCGCATCAGATAAACAGTGAGTAATTTAGTGTATTTTAAATTGCAATCGACCAAACAGATTTAATTAAAATTGCCGCCAATGCGATTGATGTAACTGAATTGAATATATTTGCATTTGACACGACGAAATGGGCCTCTGTAACTGTTAAATATTTATATAGGCTGGAGTGATCTGCCAGCGAAAATTTTGTATGTATTAATATGAATTAGGTGACAAAGGGTTGATTGAATTACGTTGGTAATTATCTATTTGAAATGGTTTTGTATTTGACATCATTAGTGTCACGAGGTTTTATCATGTCAACTATATAATTCAAATTCAAAATTCTTTATTCACTTAGGATGCTATACATCTCTTGTGACAGGTCAAGATTCTACATGTACATTTATGCCATGTTCGCAAACAATAGGTAGAGCCGGAGAAAAGAACATGGCAATAAAAACTCGCGGCCACTCCTTTCAAATCGCCAATGTTTACATAGTTTTAATGTTTATAAACCTGATATGGGGTTAAGGTGCTGCCACTAATATACTATAAACCATGTTAGAGGACTGATGCATATAGTGATTAAAAATTTTATTCTCTGCTTGTTTAATATTTTTACTTAAATATAAGGACTTGGCAGCAGCGCAAGTCTTTTTAAATACTTTGGAATAATTTTTAACATATTGAACAAACTTATGGTCAAAATTATATTGTTTCATGCCTTACAATTCATACAACTTAGCTCTACTTATTTGTATGCCAGTAGTTGCCCAATCACAAAAGCTAATTTTTATATTTTTATAAAAAGTCTTAGTTGTGAATAAATTGATCAAACATTTGATTTTGTGTGACAGATATGAAACAACATAATAGAAATATAGACTGGTAAAGCTTAGAAAGTGATTTATCAATGTTACAAATTGAAAACTAAGACAGTAAAATTAATAGACTTGAGATATATAAAAAAAATGTTTTAAAAAACTAAACATACACGCTTTTAAACTAAAATGTAGAAAATAATTTAAATGTAAAAAGCGTGGGGCGATGTTATTGAAATATTTTCAGAAAGCACCACCCACGCTTTGTTACATTAAAATTATTTTTTAGTTTAAAAACGTGTTTGTTTAGTTTTTTAAAACTATTATTTTAGACTAAAAAAGACTAATTGGCTTAAACATATTTTTTTGTTTTTTTTTTCAAATTAGTATATTGTCATCGCTCCTCGATAAATCTACAAAGTTTGAACGAAATCTGGCCGTTTAAAGTGGGTCAAAATCACACCCAAAGGAATCGGTTAAAAACATACAAACATACAGGTGCAGGTAATAAGAAGCGTGTAAAAAGTGCTTTCTTTCTGCTAAAAGGACATAAAATAGTAGCCTGTAATATCATATCTGTTTCTTTTAAGCTTTCCAACCATTATAAATATTGTTGTCTTTCTTAATAGCATCTCTCAGTCAGTTCTTATGACGCTGGTCTAATCCGCTCAGGTATATAGTGATCAAAAAGCGGCCAAGTGCGAGTCGGACTCGCCCATGAAGGGTTCCGTATCAGCAAGTAACATCATATAAAAGTTGTTGTAGTTCGTTGTAATTTTGATCGATGTTTTTATACTAGTGTATTGATTGGATAAAAGGTAAATTGCGTGTTACGATTTATGACGTATTAAAAAAAAACTACTCACTAGATCTCATTCAAACCAATTTTCGTTGGTAGTTTGCATGGTAATGTACAATATATATTTTTTTTAGTTTTATCACTCTCTTATTTTAGAAGTTAGAGGGGGGGGGGGCACACATTTTTCCACTTTGGAAGGGTTTCTCGCGCAAACCATTCAGTTTAGAAAAAAATGATATTCGAAACCTCAACATCATTTTTGAACACCTATCCATAGATATCCCACACGTATAGGTTTGATGAAAAAAAAATTTTTGAGTTTCAGTTCCAAAACCCCAAAAGTTGTTTTTTTTCTGTTTTTATGAAAAAATCTTAATGCGGTTCACAGAATACATCGACTGACCAAATTTCAACAGTATCGTTCTTATAGTTTCGGAAATAATTGGCTGTGACATACGGACGGACGGACAGACAGACAGACAGACAGACTTGACGAATCTATAAGGGTTCCGTTTTTTGTCATTTGGCTACGGAACCCTAAAAATTATCCTGCGATTGATCAATAAGTACATTACAATATAACACAGGGATCTGCCAATTTGCGCCATAGAACAGAGTCTTTAATTCGATATTCTATTAGTTTCAGTTCTATTAGTATCCGTGTGGTGACGGATTATGAATACAGAGTGTGACCACCCCTATTCATTTCGCGGGTATCGTAAAAGGCGACTAAGGGATAAGCTACGCAAGACAACATCAATGCAAAGAGAAGGAAAACTTGAAACCAACCCTATGCCAATCCGTCTGGACAGCGTGGTATAGTAGGCCAAAACCTCCTTTTTAAGGAGAG
Organism: Phragmatobia fuliginosa; assembly: GCA_932526445.1. Classification (NCBI taxonomy): domain Eukaryota; kingdom Metazoa; phylum Arthropoda; class Insecta; order Lepidoptera; family Erebidae; genus Phragmatobia; species Phragmatobia fuliginosa. Next base: position 2,730,966 of record OW052058.1, on the reverse strand, counting down.
GCCTATGTCCAGCAGTGGACTGTTAAAGGCTGTTGATGATGATGATGATGATTAGTTTCAGCTACTGAAAGTAAGTTCTTATGACGAGCAGCATCCTACTCTTTATAAGCTAACTAGCTTTTGACTCCGCTCGATTGTATGTCGGTTATCACGGTAAATAGTAGTCTATGTCTTTTCCCAAGAAACAAAGTATTACCATCAAATTTCATTAAAATTAGTGTGGCGGTTTAGCCATGAAAGTGTAACAGATAGACAATGTTGCTTTCGAAATGATAATGTAGCATGTTCACTACCTTCAACAAAGTAACAAACGAGAAAAAGAAACTAGATGTAGCGAGCAAGTCAATGTTTACGTTTCTCTATGGCTGGAGGTCCTCAAAAATTCAACGCCTGGAAAAACTAAGAAAGCATTTCGACTTGCTACCATTTTGTACACTTTCTTGGCAAAGAAACGCCCAAGGCGCTATTCCAGCAATTTTGGCACACTATGTTTACTCAGAACTGATATTAGTTTTGGGACGAGATACCAGCTAGAGAGTTTATTTATTTAGGCTTATGCAGTATCGCAATAGTTGAAAAATTAAATTCCTGGAGCAACCAAGCAGTTCGGTAAATGGTTATTGACATTTTATAAGGCCGATTTTTTTTATCTTTTTAGGGTTCCATAGTTCATGACTCGGAACTCTTATAGATTCTTCATGTCCGTCCGGCGTCCGGCCGTCGATCCGTCCGACCTCGACCTACCGCCCAACCCGTTGATGCTAGAGAGATGAAACTTTGAACGAATATGTGTTGTAATTACGTCGACAAAGTGCTTCAATAAAATTACGAAAAAATATTTTATTTTAGGTACTTCCCCTACACGTAAACGTTTGGATGTTTTTTTTCTCACGTCTACCCCATTGTGTGGGGTATCATTAGATAGATCATTTAAAAATATTATGAGGTTGCTGCAACTATTATTCGATTTAGGGAACCGTTTGCAAGTTATTCAACTGAAAAGCGCATCTTTTTATAAAAATAGGGCGTCCCCTCCCTCTAAAAGCTAAACGACTTGCTCTAAAACAAAAGACAAGTAATCCATATATTGAACTTTCAAGAAAAACTTTAGCGGTTTTGATAACTTTTTAGTTCGGGCGTTATAGAGGCCTAACTTGTAAAATGCACTCAATTGGAAAACCTTATACAAAAATAACTTATTAATAAATAAACATTAAAAGCGAAACATCAAACATCCAAATTTTAAACATCCAAACGATTACGTAGGGGAAGTACCCAAAATAAAATATTTTTTCGTAATTTTATTGAACACTTTGTCGACGTAATTAGCAATTATCTATTGAAAATGATTTTAAATCCTCATGACGTTATGCATGACTATGGAACCCTATTCTATGCGTGGTCTGACACGCACTTGGCCATTTTTTTATTTTTACTGATTACTAAGATAATATTGTCCATGTGTTGACGGATACCGACTGTTACCACCCATATTAACAATTTGCTATGTGAGTGTCGTAAGAAGCGACTAAGAGTGCTAATGGAGACAACATTACTGCAAGAGAAGAATAATTTGAAATAAATCCTATGACACTCCGTCTGGTCAACGTGATTAGCAATATTTTTTTTATCGAGCAGTTAAAGGCTGTTGATGATGATGTTAATATTTTATTAAAATTGTGTAAGAGACGATGCAACGTAAACCATAACGTTAGATATTGCAAATAGTGTTGTCATTTTATCTTTCTGGCGATGCAGTAGTCAAGTCAGTTTAAATTTTCAAAGTTTTATCGTGTTTCTTAGATTTCAAAGCGAAAAATAACACAATTTCTTACTGACTAAATGGTGGGCACATATATTATGGTCTACTTGTAAAAAAGAACACCGTAACTTATTATATAAAACTCTATTCGTATTTTGCCTACTTTCAACAAAGAATATTTATCAAATGATAATTCTATCTTGCTTGTAAAATTAATCATTCCTCTTTATTCTCCTTCTCAATCTTGAACCGAACTCCCGTCGATTCCGCGTGACGTTTCTTATAAACATCATAGCGGACATCTAACTTGTAGACTTTAGGTTCCGCTTGAGATAACAGATGGCGACTTAGGGAACGTGGCACATCGGACTTGACATACTGAAATAGTATAAGCTACATCATAATTCAGACAATACTGGTATTAATAAGCATTCAAACATATATATCAACTAATTTTACCAATATCAAGTTTTTAACGTCTTTACTTCTAAAGTCGCCGTCGTAGGAAATTAATCATAAAAATATATAAAATGTGGATGCGAAGAAATCGGAACCGTCTTTTGAAAAAATTAAACCATCTTTCTCTCTCTTGGAATAGATTTGATTTAAGTGACAGGCTTAACAGAATTGATAAGAAGATGAGAATTTGTTCCAGTTTAACGCCAAGAAACCCCAGGTGTGCGCGCTCACTACAAAAGAATCTCCATTCCTCCCCCTCCCCACTTTTCAGAACACTCAACTGCCAATGCAAGACAAACTCGGTATCCTGGGTATATTTGCCGGGATCTTAACCGACGGGAATACATAGAAAGCGTCACCAAGGCGGCCTCGCGGAAGCTCGGTGTGCTAAACAAGGTGAGACGTTTTTTCCCGTCGGGACATCTGTGGACAGGACAACACGTGCTGGACTTGGAAGTCACCGGGTAGAGGAAATACGCACTGGAACGAACCGGTTCGGCTCTTCCATCTAATGCCGAGCAGTCAAAAGCTGGAACTGACTACCAGTTCACGTGTTTCCTTCTCACTATGATCCCGGGCCCTTTAAGCCGGTCGTGAAAAATCATTTGACTAAGCCGCCATAGTGTGGGCCGCCATACTTTATTGTTTGCATTTGCGGTAATGGTGTGTGGTTTCGCCTACTCCTGGCTTCTGTTCGTGCTTTCTATCAGGCAAGGTGGAGTCAATTTGGTAGGCTAAATATTAAAAAAAAGTGACACTATTACAAGACTGTCAAACTATTACGATTGAGGCAAGTTTTGTATTTGGAATGTTTTTTTTTAGCTTCTGATTGAATAACAGATAAGCAATAGTGACCAAGCTAATTAACATATTCTTTTAACTTTAATTTCTAAAATACTTACAACTCTTGAATCATATTTCTTTCTTAATTGTCTCACAAAAAAATCTTTTGGCCCCCATTGAGGATCTGGGCTGAATAATTGACTAATACTCTAAAACATAGTACATTTATCAAATAGTATATCAAATCAAATCAAATTAAACCATTTTTATATCAAATAAACCAATACATCGGCACTTTTGAAACTTCAAGTAGTCAGTCGTGAAGCTAATTGTCTGTACCAATTCGTAGATCCTATGGAGAAGAACAGACAAGAAACTTCATGGACACTCTTTTCCAACATAGTTTTTTACAATTTTAAGTTACATTGTTTTAGGCATAAAAATAATATATGGAATAAATCGTAAAATACATGAAATAAATGTATATATTTAAGACGACTTCTGCACTAAGAATTTAATTTATCCTGTTTCGTAATACTATACAAAATACATATGAAGAATATGCTAGCAGAATAATTGGCCAAATAGGTTTTAATAACTTACACCCTTACGTATGGCATTTTGCTTGAAAATACTATAAACCATGCCCAGAATAAGAGGCACTAGCATTAAGCACCAAGACCACAAATAGTGACATGCTATAAATTGGATGTTGTTGCGCTCACTATAGAATGAATATATCAGTGCAGAGAATTTAATCTGAAACAAATATTCAACTATAAAGTTTAGTAAACTTAAGTTAATGCAAAATTAAATGATTTATTGGTGCAGTGTCAATTCTTAGTTGGAACTTTGTCGCAGTCCGGTTGTAAACAAACACGCACACAGCACTACGCAAAAAGTTTTAGTTGTAAGATAGAATTGCAAACGACATTTATACCTTATCGACCGTATTGATCACAGTCTAATTAGCATATATACGTTATAAATTTTAAGAAAAAAAAATAGAAGTGCAAATGTGTCAATTTTTTTTATGTTTTCACACTATTTAAAAAAAAAAAAACAACTCCCGCATTAGGAATATATCTTTCTGTGTCGCGGGGGATATTACAAAGATACATGAAACGTACACGAAGAATACCCAGACTCAGAACAACAAATTGTGAATCACAAAAAGTGTTATCCTACGTGAGATTTGAACCCACGACACTTGGCGCAGTAGGAAGCGGAGTGGCGACCGCTTAAGCCACTAGTCCAACCGTGCAGTCATCACTACATTGATATAAAACTCATTTCATATCTGGAGGATTACTTTGCTAGCCTTGCTTTTTAACACGATTATTAATATTCAAGGTATTAGAGTTACCCTGATTTCAGCACAACTGGGCTGGCCTAAACAGTGCACCTTGTACAATGTAATACACCTTCACACAGAAGGCTAACCTAAACTAGCAGCTTTTGTGTCGTCGTATTTTGTTGGTAAATGCGACACCAAATGATGCATGCCTCACCTCACTAGGCCATAATAGTTAATGCTCCGTTGCCTGCACTCACAATGAGGATAACGACCCCTACTCCTGGATTCTACTTATAATTTCTCTCAGGTAGAAGTAGAGTGAGGCGTGAGCGCTGCAAAGAGCGCGCGGACTTGACTCTCGAAAGAGAGTCAAACCAAAAGGTCAATAGGGAAAAATAGGTTCGCCAAACCGAAGGGGGTCATGTACTGACCGTAGATGGCCCGAGGTATATCGGGGTTCCAGGGATTTCTGGGTTCGAGGGTGCACCTGGTATCTCGGCTTAATTACCCGAGATGGCGTGCGGTTTTTAGTCGGTTCGAGACAGACACTGGTTGGCTGGTTGTATACGTGAGGATTTCCGCACGAAAAAAAAAGGTGGAAGTAGAGTCACTTTGGTAGGCTTAAATATAAAAAAAATATACACGCAGCTAAAACGACATAATCTATGAAATATAGTCTTAATCTGAATACCAAAAATACAAGGCAACCTTCTCCTCCAAAGGTGTCAGTTAATCATAATATGTATAATAATTCTAAATACAATTGTAAAATAAATACCATGTAATAAAAAGGTACAACTTGTAAGCATAGTTTTCTTAATGTTGTCGGTGGTTCTCCGTAATGAAAATTGTAATCATCAATAATCCTCCCAAGAGGATAAAATATATACAGTATTATGATTTCAAATAACGTTGCAAATCCGATGGCGTATAGACATAGTAATCCTAGAACCTGTAACCGAAATAATAATAAGCACGGATTAAGAATACAGAATGTCACCACCCCTATTCATCCCGCGGGTGTCGTAAAAGACGACTAAGGGATAAACTACGCAAGATAACATCAATGCAAATTGAAGGAAAACTGGCAATCGTTGTTGGGAAGTCAGTGCCCTTAAATATACTGACAACTAGTTCAATCTTCGAATTTCAGTTCTCCCTTAGGGTTGCGGAGGTCCGATGCCAGTCGCTCCGTGGAAAAACTGAAATTCAGGTAAAACCGGTTGAACTAGTAGCCTACCCCAAATAAACTTGGGAATTAAGGCTCGGAAGATGATTCTATCTCTCTATTCTCGTATTTCATTGGCTAATATTTTGATTTGATCACGTGACTGCATGACAATAGCCAATGAAGTAAGAGAACGTGAAACGAAAAACGTTTGGCTTGGGGGGCTGTCGCTAGCCCCTTATACCATAGGTTAACAATTTCTGCCCCCTTATCTAAGATGCAAGTGTTTCTCATCGATTATTTTTAACAGTCGCTGACGCTTTTATTCTCTCGTATTATTAAACAACATTTCGTCCACGTTACTTTCATAAAATAACAGCTTGACTAAGGAGACAGACAGCGTAATTTTTAAAAAAAATCCTGTGCCGCGTGGGACTTCCCAAACATACTTGAATGAATGAAGACAAAAATACCCAGACTCAGAACAACAGTTTTTAAAGTCTAAGTGTCGTCCTACGTGAGATTTGAACGACACTTGGACCAGTAGGAAGCTGTGTGGCAACCACTTAAACCACTGGGCCAACCGTGCAGTCAAATGTGCAGTTAATTAAAAACAATCGGTGCGATGCGGTGATCACTTACCATCAAGATTCTTAGTTTGTCCTTTATTTATTTAAATTATGTATCCACAAAGATTTGATACTGAAGTTACTTTCAGAAAGAATCAAAAGATAAATAATTAAAAGAGTATGTTAAAATTACTACAAAAGGCTTTGATATAATCTTACTTAAACACTGATCAGTTTCAGGGTGTTTCAATACGACTAAGATGTGTTTTTTAATCTGGTTAAGAAATATTTACTTGTCGACTGAAGAATATGATTAACATGAGAACACTTGGACATGCTGCCACAATAACCATCCAATCTCTAATATTTATATTCTCTTTCCATTCATAGATTACCATTTCAATAAGGCAACGAAATGTGACTGTCTGGAAAAAAAAATTAAATTAAATTTGTGTTGTATTTGTAAATTAAATTTAACTTTACTGTCAAAGATCCAAGTTTAAATTAATCATCAAAAATAATAGCAATAAGAAAAAAATGAATAACTATAATCCTATAAATCATAAATTCATGTGAAACCGGTTGAAATAATAGCCAACCCCAAAAAAACTTGGGAATAAAGAATAGGAAGATGATTTGATTTGTGTATAAAAACAATACTAAACAAATATTAATATTATTGTGTTATTATTTGTTATTAATTTATTTTTATGTAACTATTTTAATATATTTTTGAATTTTAATTATACTTTCCATCAGGCAGAATACAGTCACCTCGGCAGGCGTGAAATAAAAAGAAATCCTTTCCTTCTCTTTTCATTGCTGTTGTTTTGTTTTCAGGATGAATAGGGGTGGTGACACTCTAAATTCTGAGTCCGTCACCACACGGAAAATATAAATTCGCCACATACAAACATTCTATGTCTCCCGGGACGTGGGACATCAATATACTTACAGAAGATAAAAGCTCTGCCACAAAATTTAATCCAAGAAATATTAAATTGCACAGATCACCCATGTATATGTGCATAAAAAATATTGGCCAGACTAAAAAGAACACGTAACCTGAAAGTAGTTAATAACATTTATTTATTTATTTTATAACACACTTACGTCTACCATTACAGATATGTAGAATCTAATGTATCGGATCACTAGTTTCATCCATACGTTGTTGGCATACCCAAAAGACGAACTAAACGGTTTGACAGCTCGTTTTTGGTGAGAGTCGCCAGAGTTTGGAACGACCTGCCTGGGTCTATTTTTCCTATTGAGTTGAACTCTGGAGCCATTAAGAGTAGAGTGAACAGGTTTCTTTTGGATGGGCGTGTACCATCTTCGTCTTCATCTACACTTTCCACCAGGTGAGATGGAAGACAAACGCCTATTCCATTACAACAATAAAAAAAAAGATATACGTAGACAATATGTTTTAATTAACTTAACTGTTCGTAAGTTACCCTGGTGAATTCGCTCAGTGAACAAATAAATATGTCAACGACATTAACATGTGTTAATCTGAACAATTACTTTAAAAGTAGTAATCTCTCAATCAATTATATTACATTATTTGAAAGATGGTGCCTCCCATGTGTCTCATGATAAGGAAACCAGGATACGATGACAGTCTGGCGACTTCTACATACAGCGCAAGCAAAAAATATGCAACGCCGTCTACTGAAGAAACATTGAAGTACGAAGAAAACACGTAACGATCTATACGGAGTAAATACTAATCCTGAATCGCAAAAGCGACATTCTCACGCCGATTAGCATAATTAAATATAACATCCCAACATCAATTGTTGGGCAGTGGCCCGCCGGGCATGATCACCCGCCTGGTTGTAGGATTCTCCCTTTGTGTTGGAGGAACCCAACACCCGTTCCTCCACAATAGGATCCTGGAGAAATCGAGGGGACTCCTCAAATATTATAGGCCACCTGTTGCGATTTGGGTACTCGGAATAGTTTTTCTTGAAAGTCGGTTGTTGTTTTTGTTAAAACTTTTTGTTTTTCACTAACCTAATTTGAATTAAAAACAATTTCGGGCAATAATAATAAGAACTATGTTTGTAAAGAGATCCAAAGTCGATCCTATCACACTTGTGACACCATAATTATTTAACTTTTTTTCATTGTTAATTTAACTATTGAAGTTAACTGCCTCGTTGGTCTAGTGGTTAGCGTACGCGACTGCTAACCAGGAGGTCTCAGGTTCAAATCACGGGTCGGGCCAAAAAGTGTTTTTGGGTTTTTCCTAGGAAATTCCTAATAGCAGCCCGGAGTTTGGAAGTTTGGCGGTGATTCACGCCCGTGCCTCGGAGAGCACGTTAAGCCGTCGGTCCCGGTTGTCATGAACATCTATGGTAATTATTACTGGGAAGTCAGTGCCCTCAAATATACTGACAACTAGTTCAATCTTCGAATTTCAGTTCTCCCTTAGGGTTGCGGAGGTTCGATGCCAGTCGCTCCGTGGAAAAACTGAAATTTAGGTAAATCTGGTTGAACTAGTGGCCGACCCAAAATAAACCTGGGTATAAGGCTCGGAAGAAGAATTTAACTATTGAAGTTGATAGATTATAATGTAAGAACTTACCGTAAGGAAAAACATCCAGTGGTATTCCAATAATATTCTTACAAAAAATAGACATCTTACCCGATAAATATATTCTAAACAGATAGTAGATCGCATATGAAATAATAATTGCTGTACTGTCACTACTCGGTTCTATCTGTGGCATATGAAAAATAGAATAAGTTTAGTTTATCTTTTGATAGTTGTCTAAAACAAAATAGAACAAAAAATTTAGATGACGATAATTAAAATTTTTGCGGTCGAAGAATTTGCTGATGAGAAAAGTTGGGCAATTATAAATGAAAAATTATATATGACAAATGTCCACCACGAGCACTCTGACAAATGTCGATTATTTCTCATGGTCCATTGACCGTTACCGTATTTCCACCCTCATCTTTGAAAAAAACGGCCCAATCACGCCTCGCCCATCAAATCCAATAGCAATTATTGACAAGCTATGTGCTATACTGCCTTATTGGTCTAGTGTTTAGCGTATGCGGCTGCTGATCAAGAGGTATCGGGTTCGATTCCCGGGTCGAACCAAATATTATTTGTATGATTTACAAATAATTGTTTCGGAGTCTGGATGTTTTCTATATATAATACGAGTATGTATATTTTTACAAAAAAATATATGTTTATGTATTTATATCAATTGTCTAGTACCCATAATACAAGCTCTGCTTAGCTTAGTACAAGATGATGTTGTGTGTCAGATGTCCGAAATGTTTATTTATTATTATTATTATATGCTAAACGTGTAACTCTATGGTGCGCTATGTGGTCAGGAAGCGTGATTTAACCGTTTTTTTTCGAAGGTCAGGCCTGATATAAAGATTCAAAAGAAATTTCAAATAAAAATTTGAATCATCTTCATATAAATTCTGTGTTATATTTTGTTTTAGTAAACAAAGTTCTTGTTGAACAACCCTATATTTGGTTTACACTGGGACTTTTTAATTATTTTTAATACATAAAAGGACCTCTTAAATAATGTTACAGGTATCTAGATATTAAGACCTTTTTGGTTTTCTGTAAAAAAAAATTAGTAAAATGTTCTACTCTGTTTTGTACAATAGTAATAAAGTAGATTATTAAATTTACGTTTTTAATTTGCATACGTCATACAACACTAAATAATAAAGTTCTGTTATATTTCCATTAACTGATATTATATATATATAAATGTACATTGAGTGTGTGGGGTGGCTACAGCACCCCGCGAGTGCTCACGAGGCTAAAAACCGCGCGAGTGACCGAGGGTTAAGAGTGTGTAGATTGAGTATAAGAAATAAACAGATAGTTGGATAAAGTTATTTAAAATCTTTGAAATGGTTTTTTTTCGTGTCTTTTTTATGGAAGCTTATTGCGGAAGGCCTAGATTGGCGTACATACATTTAAACAAGTAAAGGAGAAAGTAGGAGTCGTGGCATATCAAGATGTCAAACGGATTGCGGAAAATAGACAGGAGTGGCGATTGCTCCACCGACAAGGGACTGACTCTTAAATTGAGAAGAAGAAGAATTCTCTTTATCTCTTTATCTATATTTTATAAGACAACTCCGGCATAGGAATATAAATTCCTGTGTCGCGGGGGACTTTACAAATATACATGAAACGGACACAAAGAAAACCCAGACTCAGAACAACAAATTGTGAATCACACAAAGTGTTGTCCTACGTGGGATTTGAACCCACGACACTTGGCGTAGTAGGAAGCGGCGTGGCGACCGCTTAAGCCACTAGGCCAACCGTGCAGTTATTGTTATTGATGAGTAACTACCGCCACACACGGACATCTGAAACTCAAAATATACAAGAGTGCTGCAAAGCATTCAGTGGCGCTACATCTTCGGAATTGAGGTTTTTGAAATTTGTACCTAACTCGATGCAAGTCAACGAAAGAATTGATTTACATCAATTTTCTGTAATATGTATCACTCCAGGTGAGCTAGCCTATATGGTTCTAAAATATAAAATAAATATAAACCTTGGACACCAAAAAAACTTCACCAGTAAAAAAGATCGCAAATATTGCAACAATAATAAGCGCAGAACAAAACTTGTGTCTAGCTTATTAATAAAATTCTTTTCATAACATTGACCCCCCTCCCTTTCTCCTAAGACATTTATTTTCATTGCTGACGGTAGGATTCCCCGTTTGAAAACATGCTACAAGTGATAGTTCGTCACCTGTTCTTATCTTAAGTGTTGTGCATGGCAGCTGGCAGCATAGATCGTAGTACTGAGAAAAAACAAGTTTGGTCGGCCCGGTGTATAGGCCGACAGTCTCTGGGTCTTTTTCTATCGATCTTACCCATTACTATTGACCTTTTATAACTGTTTCCTTCTCTTCTGGCAATCATCAATCATCATCATCAACCCGTAATGTCCCACTGCTGGGCTTGTGTCACCTCTAACTAAGCTTCACGACTGCTATCCTTTGATAACAACCGAGACCGGCTCCTTAACGTGACCTCCGAATGACGGAAACGCTCATAACATATCATGCCACATATGGTCACCCATCTAGGTCTGATCGCGCTGTCGGTACTTACCCTCGGTGATTGTTTCCAATCACCTAAGGCCACTGGGCTATAAATAAGCGGTTCTGGCAATATGACCGAAGTATTCGCAGAGTATGCTCGGAAAACCAGCGTGCGGTGAACTGTCCAGAGTTTACGCAGCAGCCTATGTGATCTTATTTGAACGACTTTAACAATCAACGACAAAACAAGACTGCACGGTTGGCCTAGTAGCTTAAGCGGTCGCCACACCGCTTCCTACTGCGCCAAGTGTCGTGGGTTCAAACACTTTTTTTCCTTTTTTAAAGACAACTCCGGCATTAGGAATATAAATTCCTGTGTCGCGGGGGACTTTACAAACATACATGAAACGGACACAAAGGACACCCAGACTCAGAACAACAAATTGTGAATCACACAAAGTGTTGTCCTACGTGGGATTTGAACCCACGACACTTGGCGTAGTAGGAAGCTTGTTGTTCTGTGTCTGGGTGTTCTTTGTATCCATTTCATGTATATTTGTACAGTCCCCCGCAACACAGGAATTTATATTCCTAAAGCGGGAGTTGTCTTTAAAAAAAACAACATAAAATAAAGTGATTTTAGGAAACCTACAATGAAACAGTAACGCAGTAAACTACAATGTTTGATAAACTGCTGTCGTTTAGAAGCATTTGCCGATACTCATTAGAAATTTAAGCAACATTCAACCATGGAGCATAACATTATTCCACATTTCACGATACACATTTTGAACGTACGTGCTATTATTACGCAAACATGTACGCACATAGGTATATTTAGTAAATGAAAGGACAACAGCTGTTTTACTGTTTGCAGTTTGAGCCATTGAGAGTTTTAAACCTGTCATAAAGGTTTTAAAAATGACCGGTGACTTTTTATTACTAAACGGTTGTGTTGTTCGTTAAAGCAAAATTGATCAACCTCTATTTATATTAAGAGTATAGTGAACAGAGCCTATTTAGAATTTCTGTAGAAACAGGCATAAAAAAGGTTCTATTTCTGAAAAATCGCCCAAGTTCGTGTCAGGCCACACACCCATATTGATAGGTAGATTTAAAATCGTGTCCAATAGATTGTTGTTTTCACTTTTTATGTCGTTATTGTTGTACAAAGTATATTTTTCCTTTAAAGTTGATAGCATGAAACTACAATCACGATGGGCGGTAAATCGAGGACGAACTGACGGGCAGACAGACGCACGGACGGACATTACGATTCTATAAGGATGCCGAGTAATGAACTACGTAACCCTACAAAATATTTTGCTGTGGGAGAGCCAAACTTCGTCGTATAAAGGCCTGCTTTACTTGAAAGGCAACTTCTGCATTAAGAATAAGTCCTGTGTCACAAAAGACTTTACAATCATTTAATGGATATAAAATACCGCGCTGTCAATCAGTTTAACCGGAGTCGTAAAGAGACTTACTTCAACACCTATTATTTCTTTGCAACTAGTCAGTACTGTTACTTTTACTTGAGTAAAGTTACTTTTACTTGAGGGCCAAGTGTCTGCGACTGGAAAAAGTCACATACCATTACGAAATCGAATTTTCACCCAACATTGGTTTTTCCTTGATTTCATCAGCAACCCATAATGTCTCAATGCTGTGCTCGGGAAAGGATAAAGGCTGTACGACCAAGTTAGCGAATAGCAAATAACGTTGTGGCTACGGAATCTTGGCGTTGAATGTTTTTAAGTCACCCGAAGGCCTCCAACAAAGCGTCACGACTGTTATGATAACAACCGGGACCGATTGCATAACGTGACCTCCGAACCACAGAAACCGTCATAACATGTGATACGTCAAACTGTCACCCTCATGCTTAAACTCGGTGAGCTTAAACTTGGCTATGAAAGTTTAATTCATTCATAAAATCTAAATTAATTAAAATAAAATTAAAGTATTTTACCAATTGTGTGCTCCTAGACGACAAAATATGGGCAAATGGCGGTGCAGTGGTAACTCCTTCTACTATATTGAGATCTGTAAGCTAAAATGACAACTATTATTGTATAGTGATTATGGTTTCAATAATTACAATAGAGGTTTTGTTATAGTATATGTAACTAGCTTTTACTGGAGGCTTTGCCTACATGTTATTCTCATGTGTAGTTATCGGTTATGCTCCTCACACACATGCCCAGTTCCAGCTTCCTGCGTTAAGTACTTTCAACTGTGTGTTGTCTGTCAGTAAGTCAACAACAGAACAGTTTTTTAAATTTATATTGATTGATGACTAATGCAAATATTGACAACACTATTAAAACTATGCAAAGCTTTTTATTAAAATTAATTGAAGTAATAAACTGTACTTACATCATCATCATCATCAACAGCCTTTAACAGTCCACTGCTGGACATAGGCCTCTCCTTGAAAAGGAGGTATTGGCCTACTATACCACGCTGGCCAGACGGGTTGGTATAGGGTTAGTTTCAAGTTTTCCTTCTCTTTGCATTGATGTTGTCTTGTGTAGTTTATCCCTTAGTCGCCTTTTACGACACCCGCGTGGGATGAATAGGGGTGGTGACACTCTGTATTCTTAATCCGTCACCACACGGACGGTACTTACATCAAACAAAATTAATTTTAATTTCTTTATCTATCTGCTTATTCCATGTAATCTCTGGACGGGCTGCACTAGTTTTGACTGTATATTTACTGGCAAATAGCTGATGTAATAAGGCTATAATAATGTATAATAACTAAGGCTACTACACAAAAAATGTTGAATAAAGTCAAGAGAAGAATAAAACCTACGAGTAAAACCACGAGGCACCGCTAGCAATATCTTAATTTTTAAGTTAAATAAACAGCTTGTGTTAATAATAGTTACATTCTTACCCAATATTTATAAATAGTAGTATTAGATGGAGATACAATAGTTATATATTCTCTTTTCCCTTTTATTTCAGATAGTTTTATTAGTATATATAGAACTGTCAAGATATTTGTAATAATAATTGTCCAATGAGTGTAGTGTAATACCTGTTTGAACAGACATTAGCTTATATGATTGACTTGGAAGCGGGCATAAGGCAACACAAACCCACAAACAGAAAGCGAATTAGAATAGCGTCTTTTCCGATACAAGGCAGTGTGTCATTCATTGTGGGGGAAATCTTAACACTTTTATAGTCGCATACAAAAGCAAACGCTATCAGTATGAACTCACACATAACAATTAGAACAGTGTGGAGGAACGGGTGACGTGTTCTTCCAACACAAAGAGAGGATCCTCCGACCAGGCGAGGTGATCGTGCCTGGCGGTCCACTGCCCAACAGTTGATGTTGGGATGTTGTATATATGCTAATCGGCGCGAGAATGTCACTTTCGCGATTCAGGATTAGTAATTACCCCGTATCGATCGTTACGTGTTTTTCTTTGTAGTTCCGTGTTTCTTCGCTAGATGGCGCTGTCGTATGTTTTCTTGTCACTGAATGTGGAAGTCGCCACATAACGCATAGGCCCAATTGGCTTATGCTTTGATAGAGGGTAACGCATGTGTGCGGCTACTCCTTACCGTGTTGCTGTACAACTGCGTTGTCAGCTATTAATTGCCTAAAGAAGATACTTAAATATTAACTTGAACGTATTTGTTAGGTCCAGTCTGTGTTGACCCTAACACTTGCTAAGAATCGTCTAAGTTCTTTATGAAAATGAAGCAGATTTCGATTCTGTTGATAGTACTACATACCTTCCAAAATATTTTCTTAGAAACACAATAGGTTAAAAGGGCAGTCGCAACAAACATAGCTGCATAGTATAGAAGAGACATATTGCTAAAATTAAAGTTTTGTTCAACAATAAATCTGAAACCAAAATAGATCATCATCATCATCAACAGCCTCTAACAGTCCACTGCTGGACATAGGCCTCTCCTTTGAAAGGAGGTTTTGGCCTACTATACCACGCTGGCCAGACGGGTTGGTACTAATACAAAATAGATCAATGATTCTAAATACAATCGATAGATACCTCCTTTCAAAGGAGAGGCCTATGTCCAGCAGTGGACTGTTAAAGGCTGTTGATGATGATGATGATGTAGATACATACATTTAGAAGAAAAGCCAACTCCAGAATCTTGAGTCGTGGGGTCTTTACAAACATACATGCAAAGGACATGAAGAACTCCAAGACTTTAATTACTCTGATTGGTGGATCACATGTTATGTTTTGTCCTTAGTGCATTAAAAAGCGATGTGGCTACCCCTTAAACTAATACGCCATCCATAATATGTTAAATCATATCAATCATACAAGTCTGCTAGACATATACTTCTATTTCGAAAGAGGGTTTTGGCTTACTACGAGTATACCATGCCTTTAATTTTTTTTTACCACGATTTGTTTTTAATTTTCTTTGCACAGGGTATTATAACTGTTTGTGATCCGTTTCTTTGAATAAATGTATGTAAACCGTTTATTGTCCGGTTTATGCTGGTATAATTTAATTTTTATTTTATCTTTTTTATATTTTTATTTTTTTCTCTTTCTCTTTTCTGTCTTTGTTTAAAGTGAAGTTGTCTTCATAGTTTGCCCCCTTAGATGAATGAATGAATGGATAGATGAATGGTAGTGAATTTAATTAAATGCTCAAAAAAATACCTCAAATATTCATATTGCGCCAACGAGAAATATTCTTGACTAGAATTCATAAATAAATGTTTAGAGCGATCCAAAGTCGTATTCACAACTTTTTTAGTAAATTCGTCTAATTCATAGCAATGAATAACTATATCAAATTTCACATCGTAATAAGTACTATTTTTGCATCTGAAACATTAAAACTGTTTCTATAAATCTCCCAACATAAGAGTACAACCAACTTTAAAAACGTTGCATTAAAACAACAACCCATAACGTCCCACTGCTGGGCTCCGATATCCTCTCAGGAGATGGTTAAGGCCATACGATCCCACACTGACCGAGTGCGGGTTGGGGACTGGCAATATAAGTTGCATAGTCGAGATAAATGAATTTTCCACACTCTCAGTGATTTCCATCAATGTATTACACCATTTTAATCAATCAGTCTTAGGATCGCATGCATAAAACAGAATATCTTTTCGATGATAGATCGGTCTTTATAGCCTCATTCTCAGACTTATATCACTATAAGCAAACAGATGCTTCATCACACAGAAACGATGTGTCAGAGCCATAGTCGGAATCGCACCAGATCAAACATGCAAACCGCATTTCAAAAGCTTGGGCATACTAACTCTTTATTGTATGTATATATTGGAGATATCGATTTTTGTAAAAACATACCCAAATTTGTTCACCAAAGCGAAAGATAAATTTCCAAGAAACACTAGAAACCCAAATCGACTAGTTTTGGAATGTACTCCAAACACAGCTTTATATAAAAATAATTGTTACTCAATGTGTATAATAGTGTATAATAAGCTTCCTGAATACTTCAAGGAATTACCGTTGTGTCGTTTTAAGAATCGTCTCAAAACATGGCTCTTGGAAAAATCTTATTATTCTCTGAAAGAATTCCTAAATTAAAAAATGAAATTGTAATAGCTTATTGACTTAATATTAGTTTTAAATTGACTTTAATTGTTAAATGATGACGATTCGATTTTCGATAATGACGATACATATTTTTTAACTTAAGTTTTTGACCAAGACATTTTATTTTATTTTTTGATTTGAATTTTTTTTAATGATTGATGATATGAATCGAAATTAATATTTAATCCAATTATAATTTAAAATTAATTAACAATTATGTAATAAATAATCAAATTTCCAAAGGCCATCCCACATTTTCACATGCCATCTGTGGCTAAATGGACGAACTAAAATATAAATATTGTAAAAACACCTTTGTACTCTGTTTAATGTGAAATAAAATCATTTCATTTCATTTCATTTCATTTCTATAATAATGGGCTTATTATGATACTAAGAGAAGTAACTTTAGAATGATACATAAATAACGAGTTATTTATGTATCATTCTAGAGTAGTTAATACAACTTTATACAGTTCATATTTTTTATTTGAATGTACGGTTCATTCTTTTGGTGACATGTTCATTAAATTCTTGAGTATGGCAGACTTATCTTTTACTTTTGTTCTTCTCATATATCCTATGTCACAATTGCCCCCTTAAATTGAATCTTGGACTTAACTATTATGGCATTCGAATAATATTTGTCTTTTTTAATATTGAAATAATATGTAGATTTTTCTCACCTATTCCATGGGTTTTTATAAATAAACCCATTAATGAAGTAATAAAATGTTAAATACAATGAGTTCATTGAGATCACTAACGCTGAAAGTGATGCTAATATTACCAAAAACTTATGACCTGAAAAGTTACCAAAGAAAAACATGTAAATTGTATTCAAAGCCCACGATAATTTGAGATTTGCAACTCCGTTTACATATAACAACACGCCTCAACCACTAGGAGCCGAACATCAATCCAAAATTTTACAAAATAAAGAAAATTATTCCTTTTAAGAGCATTTATTACATGCGCTGTATAACCGCCATAAGTGTCACGAAAATAATGAAACAAAGAATAATACCCTTTTAAAGCTTCAAAAAACGACCGCTATGGCAAACACAGGCGAGGTTGCACTGATCAGTTAACTGAGATAAAAGTAATACAACAAAATAATAACGAAGTAAAGTGGAAACTATTAAAAAAATAATGTTGCCAGATATAATCTAAACATTTATGACAATACTTTATTTATTGTAGACAAAATAACTCGCATTACCCTATAGGCAATGGCAAACACAGGCGAGGTTGCACTGATCAGTTAGCTGAGATAAAAGTAATACAACAAAATATTAACGAAGTAAAGTGGAAACTATTAAAAAAATAATGTTGCCAGATAAAATCTAAACATTTATGACAATACTTTATTTAAGTATGTAAAATATAAAAATGTTTAAGACTACATACCAACACAAAACGGAACCATTTTTGTGGCAAATATATGCTCTTCTGGGGAGTAAGACGCGTAGAATATGTGAACAAAAGTATGCGATAAGCTCTTGAACATAAAGTTGCCTATATGAAGCCATATTAAACTGAAAAAAAAACGTAATTATGATTTAAATAAGAATTTTAGAGGGTTGAAAATCTACTTTAATTAACATTAATATATATTTTTTTATCTATTCGCTCTTTGGTGTCTTCACGTCATGTCTAGGTACCGTAATTGACATTGAAGTAGACGGTTTGTCATATGATAAATAAGTTATCATTTTTCCTTTCACTATTCCTCAAAACTAAAAGAAGGAAGGAGGTACTGTAACTCATTAGAAAAAGAGGATGATCCGAATTAGCTTCAAACATGGCGAGCAGCTGCCGAATACTTTGTGTTGAAAAGTCATATCATATACTAGCTTTCGCCCGCGGCTCCGCCCACGTATATGTCGATTATCGCGGTAAAAAGTAGCCTATGTCCTTCCTCAGACTCTAGACTTTCTGTGTACCAAAATTACATCAAAATCAGTTTAGCAGTTTAGGCGTGGAAATGTAACAGACCGACAGACAGACGGTTACTTTCACATTTATAATATTAGTAGGGATGTTAACCATTGGAAGCACTTTTTAACCGACTTCAAAAAAAGGAGGAGGTTCTCAATACGTCGAATTCTTTTTTTATTTTTTTTTATGTATGTTCAGCGATAATTTCGTCGTTTATGAATCGATTTCAAAAAATCTTTTTCATTGGAATAGGCGTAGCTTACAGGTGGTCCCATCGTCACCATATCGAGATCTGATGATGGGATCCCAAGGAAATCGAGGGAACTCCTCAAATATCATAGGCAATTGTTGCGATTTGGATACTCGGAATAGTTTTTCGTTGAAGTCGGTTCCTTTTTGTTAAAATTATCATTATATGACGATTCAAGATTACCGGACACTCAGTAAATGGTAAAAAACTTTCGTGCTATCCTTAGTTAAATGGTATAGTGATATCTATTGAGGTCAGAAACCTCTGATGTTTTCAAACCAAATATTCTCGAGAGAAAAATATTAATTCGTAATTCAATATTATTTACCTATTATGGTGTACAATTTCTTTACATAAAGGCTCAGTTTTCCATGCCGGTAAAGTATATGTGTTGTAAAACGATAATCTTTCAAACTTGGTGGAACTTATTGACGGTCTCTTGGATTTTGGAGCTTTCTGTAACAATAGGCCACAGTAAATTTTATGGACTACTTACTAGCTTTCGCTTATGACACTGTAGTGTATGTGTCAGTGAGTTATTCATTCTCTCGTTCACTGTGAATGAATGAGGTGTCATTGAGTTATTCATTCAATTGTTCACACTGAGTGAGTGAGGTGTTACTAAGAAATTCATTCACTCGTTCACTACGAATGAATGAGAAGGAAGCATTGCGTCATCTCGAAAGTACGTGCGGATGACACAGTTCAGTCGATTGTTAGCAACGATAGCGAGTGGACTCGTGCGACTGTGAACCGACAATATAGAAGGATATACTACAGACCCTACTCAAACCTGGTAAAATAACTCTATTCTGTCTGAGTTAAAGCGTTTATAGTATCAAAGAGATGTGGTCACCATCCTCATTGTGAACGCTGATAATGCAGTATGTTGACCGTGTTTGGCGGCTAAGTGAAATGCTTCTGAATTAATGATTATCATTGCGCCTCTGGTCCAGCACTCACCTAGGAAATACGACAGTATGCTTGTGTCATTTAAGATTAATATTTTGTGTAAGAGTAGTACCGCCACGTTCGAGCCGGGCCTTACCTATTCCTCTATCTTCATCATCATCATCAACAGCCTTTAACAGTCTATTGCTGGACATAGGCCTCTCCTTAGAAGGAGCTTTTGGCATACTATACCACGCTGGCCAGAAGGGTTGGTATAGGGGTGGTTTCAAGTTTTCCTTCTCTTTGCATTGATGTTGTCTTGCGTAGTTTATCTACTATCTTAGTTACATGCTTAGTGTCTGTCATGTTAATTAGTAGTTTATCTTTTATTCTCATCTTCTTCCTAGCCTTATTCCCAAGTTTATTTGGGGACGGCTACTAGTTCAACCGGTTTTACCTGAATACAACCGCAACCCTAAGGAAGAACTGAAATTCGAAGATTGAACTAGTTGTCAGTATATTTGAGGGCACTCACTTCCCAATAACGATTGCCATAGATGTTCATGACAACCGGGACCGACGGCTTTACGTGCTCTCCGAGGCACGGGCGTGAATCACTGCCAAACCTCCAAATTCCGGGCTGCTATTAAGTATTTTAAAAAATACACACCTTTTGAATGACGTACAGCTGGAACTTTGGCTTGTTTTCACTCACTTGAAGACTTTGTTCAGACGACACCTCACTAGCCGTAGCTTCCCACGAATCTCTTTTTGTTTCTTCTTTTCTGAGGTTGAATTCTTCAGCATCCATAATTAAAGTTCTAAATATATATCGTTTTGTTAACAAAGTCACTATGAATACTAAATTTCTATTAATATTTGCTTATGAATAAATGTGTGTAATAATTAAAGTACGATGTATACAAAAAGTAACATAGATATTGAATAGTTGTCAAATAAAGAATTGTAAACAAAGAACAATATTTTTTAATTTCCAATCTCCTTTGTTTGAATACTCTTGAAATGTGATTATTTCGACTTATAAAACATGACGCTTGAATGTTTTCATAAATAGAGTAATACGGGCCACTATGTTTTCATTCAATCTATATAAATAAATAAAATTGGAGTGTCTGTTTGTAATATTAAATGAACAGTGTTTTCCTTAATGCGTATTAAAGTATATATATATACGGTACATACAATAAAAAAAAGTTTTAAAAAACTAAACAAACACGCTTTTAAACTAAAACTTAGAAAATAATTTTAATGTAAAAAGCGTGGGGCGACGTTATTGAAATATTTTAGTTTAAAAGCGTGTTTATTTAGTTAATAAAACATTTTTTTAGAACGACCAAAAAGGACTAATTTGTGTTTTTTTTTCATATTAGTGTATTGTCATCGGTCTTCCATAAATCTACAAAGTTTGAACGAAATCTGGCCGTTTTAAGTGAGTCAAAATCGCACCCAAAGGAGTCGGCTACAAACATACATACAAACATACAGGTGAAGCTAATAAAAAGCGTGTAAAAAGGAATTTTTTAACGTCTAATAATGCCAGGACTGCCAAGCTGAGGCATGGCCAATAATAATAATTGATTATTGACTCAAGCATTGTCTTAAACTTACGTCTTAGTTTTATCTTATTTATAAGTAACTGAAAATATTATAGTTTTATTCGTACTAAATCAATACATTCTTAGAAGTATTTAAGTTCAATGTTGCACTCAATTAAATTAACTTCATTAGTGATATTATTCATGCATAAAGCTATGAAGTTGGAAATTTCTATTTTCCAATTAAAGCTGATATTAGACCAGTTAAAACAAAGGATAATCATATTAACTAACCCAGTAAAAGATATTGCGTAAATAAATAAAGAGGTCATGAAATTTTAAGATTCATTGAATGATCAATGAAGGTTAAGTGACAAAAAATCGCAATTGTGAGAGCTTTAGACTCTGTAAATTCGTATTTGGTATTGTTTTACCTGTTTTTATCGTTATCATCTTAACCAAAAGACTTTCGCTGTACAACTCTTTTCCAAGGCTCTGTGGTCTTTAATTGGTCCCACACTGCCGGCAAAGGACATGGAGTTCTAACCTCTACCGGTCCCGTTCCAAGATTCCATTCTGCTATTTATTATATCTTCCTGCAGCTTGTAGGAGTGATTGCGTTTCAAAGAACGAAAATGCGTCACACGAATCCGTGAAAGTGTGTGCTTTTTTATTTGACCAACAAGCTCGAATGGTCATTGAAACATAGTCGATAATATGTCAGACGACACATGTCATAATAATATGCGGCTTTTGCAAGACTTGCCCTTACATCTTTATGATTTTTGAACTAATTGTAAACTGTAATTTTATGAATATCTGTTATTCAAAGAACCGAGGTCATAAACATTAGCATTCTTAGGTTTTGGCTGCAGTGCCGCCCCGTCCACAAGAATGTCGGTTATCGTGGTAAAGAGTTGCTTGCTCAAAAACCAATGTATCTCCTGACTATGACTATGACTAAACCGCTTCACTATGAAAATAGTGAAGCGGTTTAGTCATCATCATAGTATGTACGTAACATAACATACATAAAAACAGTTGTAAATGGACCCTATATTTACGTATTTCAAACAATATTTGTCAACTATAGTTTATTGTCTATTTCTGTACTTAAAAATAAAATAAATAAATTTCACACCTTAAATCATAAAAGGAAAGATATCTTATAAAAATTGTAACTAACAAAATCGGCTAAGTGCGTGTCAGGCCACGCACAGGAAAGGGTCCCTCAGTCACCCATAATGGTACGTGGATTTAAAATCGTATCCAAAAGATAAATAATTGTTATGTTTACGTACTAATGCGTTAATTTTGTATAACGTTTTCCAAGAAAGCGCATTTTACAAGTTAGGCCTCCATAACTCCTGAACTAACAAAGTCATTTAATCTGTTATAGTTTTCCTTTAAAGTTCATTATATAGATAACCAGCACGATTTTTTCCAGATTTTATGAGCCAGCCGTTTAGCTTTTAGAGGGGGGGGACGCCCTGTTTTTACAAAAAAGTGCCCTTTAAAGTGGAATATCTCGCGAACGGATACCTAAATCACAAAATCTTCTTAAAACCCTTTATTGTTTTTAAAAGAGCTATTTAGTGATACCCCACACGATGGGGTAGCCGCGAGGAAAAAAACATCCTCACTTTACGTGTAGGGGAGGTATCCCAAATAAAAATATTTTTCATAATTATATTGTAGCACTTTGTCGACGTAATTACAACACATATTCATGCAAAGCTTCACCTTTCTAGCACTTACCGTTTGGACGGTAAGTCGAGGACGGACGGACGGACAGACGGACATGACAAATCTATAAGGGTTCCGAGTCATAAACTTCGGAACCCTAAAAATGTACTTTCCACTCTTTCTCTCAAACAGACTCTCTGTCTCAAACCAAAACAAAAGTACAACTCAAAAACATAAAAAATGTTCGCACGTAGTCAATAAACTTGTAATTAAATGGTATATTTGTCATGTAATCCTTCACGGGGACTAATAAACTGGATATTATGTGAACGAAATAGGTTCGACTCAGGCGGATAAATGCGCTGGCTCAATCAACGTCTCGC
Source organism: Phragmatobia fuliginosa (assembly GCA_932526445.1). Lineage (NCBI taxonomy): Eukaryota > Metazoa > Arthropoda > Insecta > Lepidoptera > Erebidae > Phragmatobia > Phragmatobia fuliginosa. Next base: position 2,707,567 of record OW052058.1, on the reverse strand, counting down.
TGCGAGTCTCGAGTCTCTAGCATTTGTTATCGCACTTACCTAATGGAACAGTACTGTTAGAGTAGCGTTTTAGGAACATTAATTTTACTTTATAAATATTTCTGTGAATAACTATTTTAAAATTAAATTTATAATTACAATAAAAATCAACGCAGTGTAAAGTTTCGAAAGTGTCTGAAAAATAGTTGAAATAAAAGATTTTTCATACCCTAAGACCCTCCGCACATTAGGGCACTAGTCGCCGCCACCAGCAGCAGCCACTGGTGGCTGGATGCGGCGACCAGTGGCTGCCACTTGCGGCAGTTGTGGAGCTAGACGGATTTGGGTAAAACTTTACAGTATTAAACAGTATACAGTAATATACCTTATATGTCAGAATAACACATAGTCTACTTTTTACAGCAATAAAATCGAGATAAGTCTCTTGACAAGTGCCTCACTAAATTGGATATGGATCCGATACTAACGATGGCCGATGTTAACGAAGCTGTTGACTATCTCATCTTCACCCTAAATAGTAAGATAGATAGTTGCACGAAAATTATACATACCCCAAGACGCCAAAACATCCTTAAGCCCTGGATTACAAAGGGTATGTTGAGATGTATTCGAAACAGAAATAATTTATATTTAAAAGCAAAAAAATACCCTAATAATGAAATTTACCAACTAACCTACAGTCGTTATCGCAATTTCTGTAATTCGATAATAAAAAAAGCTAAAAGAGAATATGAAAAGAGTGAAGTGAACAATGCTAAGCACAACACCAAAAAGCTTTGGAAGGTTATTAAAAACATTACTCACACAAATAAAATTCAAAACTCACCGTGTGGCTTAATAACTAATAATAACCCTGTGTCATCAGCTAATTCAGTTAACGAATATTTTGTTAATATCGGCGGGATCCTGGCTACGAATGTACCCACACCTAAAACCTCTAAACTCACATATTATGGAATAAATCAACCATATTCATTTGTCCTTTTCCCTACAGATACAGACGAAATTAATCTGATCATTCATAAACTTAGGAACGATTGTGCTGTTGGCCTGGACGGTATTTCTAACTACTTGATAAAAAGATATAGAAGCATTCTGGCGGAGCCGCTGGCATACATCTGCAATTTGGCATTCACATCAGGTATCTTCCCAAATGCATTCAAACGAGCTCTTATTCACCCGATACACAAAAGTGGCAACAGAGACTGTGTCAGCAACTATAGGCCGATATCTCTCTTACCTGCTTTATCGAAGATAATTGAAAAGACCGTCAATAAGAGACTTGTAAATTATCTAGAAAAGAAAAACCTTATATCCAAATCGCAATTCGGTTTCAGAAAAAACTTATCAACTGACGATGCAGTACATGAATTGACAAACACCATAGTTACCGGTATGGATGAAAAGAAAAAAGTGATGGCGATATTTCTGGATTTGGCCAAGGCGTTTGACACGGTCTCTGTTCCACTACTCCTTGATAAAATGGAGCGGTTAGGTGTTCGCGGTACGCAACTGCAATTTTTTTCAAGCTACCTTGCCAATCGAACCCAGTGCGTTCAGCTAGGTGGAGTGCGGGGTGATGACCTTGTCATCAACACAGGTGTTCCACAAGGCAGTATACTGGGCCCAACCTTATTCCTTATATTTATTAACGACCTTTGCGAACTAAACTTGATAAATGGGAGGGTCATCACCTTTGCAGATGACACTACACTTGTTTTCCAAAGTGATTCTTGGGAAGAGACGTATAGATTTGCACAGAGTGGTATGGACCAAGTCACTAAGTGGTTAAACGCCAATCTTCTTACACTAAATATAGAAAAATCAAAATACATAACATTCGCTCTAAAAAATAATAAACCACACACAGACCCTATCCCAATATTAGCACATTCATGTCCATACCAAAAAAGCACAACACAATGTACTTGTAAGGAGTTGCAATCGGTGGACACAGTTCGATATCTTGGAATCATCATAGATAAAAACTTAAATTTTCAAGCTCACATAGATCTATTAACTTCTAGGATTAGAAAATTGATCTACATATTTAAAAACCTACGACATGTCTCAGACAATAAAATTCTAAAAATTACTTACCTAGCTTTATGCCAATCCATAATAACGTACTGCATTTCATCCTGGGGCGGTGCCGCTAAAACCACTTTGATGAAGCTAGAACGAGCCCAAAGAGCTGTTATTAAAGTGGCACTATTCCTGCCCTTCTTGCATCCAACAGCCGATCTATATGCGAGGTTTAATGTGCTTACCGTTAGACAGCTATTTATTCTTCGAATAGTTGTTAAGTCACATATGCAATCGAATTACGATTCATTGCTTAACGCTACTAAGCGACGCAAACACAAAATTTACCAAGCAGACACAATTTATAAAACAGCCTCGTCTCATAGATTTTACTGTTTTCTAGGTCCATACCTGTACAATAAAATTAACCACCTCCTTTCTATATACTCTCTGAACAAATATGAAATAAAAGCAAAATTGACGTCATGGTTTCAAACTTTAACTTACTCTGATACTGAAAACCTACTGGTACCATTATCATAATAAATGCAAACAGATACTAATCAACACATGGGTAATAATCATATCTTCACTAGAATTCACGTAAAGATATAAACACTCAAAACACAAAACATCCACACACACAACCACCCACCCACACCCACACACACACACACACACACACACACACACACACACACACACACACACACACACACACACACACACACACACACACACACACACACACACACACACACACACACACACACACACACACACACACACACACACACACACACACACACACACACACACACACACACACACACACACACACACACACACACACACACACACACACACACACACACACACACACACACACACACACACACACACACACACACACACACACACACACACACACACACACACACACACACACACACACACACACACACACACACACACACACACACACACACACACACACACACACACACACACACACACACACACACACACACACACACACACACACACACACACACACACACACACACACACACACACACACACACACACACACACACACACACACACACACACACACACACACACACACACACACACACACACACACACACACACACACACACACACACACACACACACACACACACACACACACACACACACACACACACACACACACACACACACACACACACACACACACACACACACACACACACACACACACACACACACACACACACACACACACACACACACACACACACACACACACACACACACACACACACACACACACACACACACACACACACACACACACACACACACACACACACACACACACACACACACACACACACACACACACACACACACACACACACACACACACACACACACACACACACACACACACACACACACACACACACACACACACACACACACACACACACACACACACACACACACACACACACACACACACACACACACACACACACACACACACACACACACTACAGAATTACTAAAGTTTTCAGTAACCTTTAGTAACTCCATCAATTGTAATTTAGTGGGAGCCAGTAGTTTCAAATCATCCATGTAAAGCAGGTGTGATATAACCCGGTTACCTCTCTGCAACCTATAGCCTAACCCTGAACCCTCTAAGAGAGTGCTAAGAGGGTTCAAGGCCAGACAAAACCACAAGGGACTCAGACTGTCACCTTGAAAGATACCCCTCTCGATCTTTACAAATACGTCGCTTACCGCAGTTCGGCGGCATCCAGGATAGCAGAGGACTGTCCTCCATTGCCCCATACATGACTTCAAGAAGTTGCACAGAGTTGTATCAATTTTATACAACTCCAGCACCCTCAAAAGCCATGAATGGGGAACCGAGTCGTAAGCCTTCTTATAATCTATCCAACATGTCGCCAAACCCTTACGATTACGACGTACTTGTTGGCTAATGGTCATATCAACGATAAGGAGCTCTTTAGTGCCACGGGTCCCACTTCTACATCCATTCTGAGAAACGGAAAGTATCGAATTATTATTTACATGTGTAGTAATTTTGAGTCTCAGAATAGATGTAAGAAGTTTGTATAAAGTTGGTAAACATGTAATGGGCCTAAAGTTTTTGGGATCCATGGCACTACCAGATTTATGGAGTAAATGGGTTATACCAGTTGTTAAAAATTGTGGTAATGAACCAGAATCCAATTTGTGCAGACCGTCCGGACCAGGTGATTTCCAATTTGGCAATGAACGGACTGCACAACTTACATCATCTTTGTCAATGATGATTGGTTCCATAGTTGTTATAGACTCACATGAGTGTCTGACATCTCGCATCCAGTCACCATCTGTATGGGTGACAGGCACCGACCAGATGCCACGCCAAAATTCATTTGTGGCATTTTCATCTGGCAAGTACCCATCGCGCTCACATGGATCTGGTTCTTCCCATTTCCGGTACACCCACTTCTCATTTCTTTGGAACATGCGATTCTGATAATACCGATTTCCGCGTTTTTTGTACCGTCTTATCCTATTTGCCCATGCATACACTTTTTGCTTCAAGAAGTCTATGCGCTCTGTGACACTAGACAAGTACTGTTGAGGACTGATGGTAGTCCCCAAGAATGCCTGTTTCACAAAGCGCATGACTCTCGGCCGCGTATTACCTGCCTGGAAAGCAGTTAGTTTACCGATGAGTGTCCTAGTCTCAGTAATACGACGTTCTATTCTATACTGCCAAGCTGGCAAAGTATTTTTGGGTCGAGTAGCAATTCTGTCTTCAGCAAATTTAACACCAGCTACTCGACAAACTGCAATAGCCGCACAGTAAAGAATAGAATGTGTATCACTAAGATCTTCGCTATTATCAAAATAATCTGATAATAACGAATTCAGGGCACTCACCAGTGCTAAATTTCGTTTATGAATGGGCAAACGGGGTAACCGGGGTCTGTTATGATAATCAACATACCGGTATTTCTGAACCGCATCCTCCAAAGCGCTCCTTATTCTATCATTATATTGGGTACTCACGGATATAACTTCACTCTCCTCTTCATCAACATTATTATTATGTGGTAGAATTGGTGTACTATTCGCTCCCAAATACAGAGCATGTGACGAAGAAGGGATAGCCAAGGTATTCCGTACGTCCGAGCGTATCCTCTCAAGTACGGCCTCATCTAGCAGATGGCATCGCTGTATAGCCCGCACTTGATCCGACAATCGTTGCGCTGATACGTTGACGGCTGGCTCAAGCTCCTGAAACAGAGAGACTAGTCGAACACGGTACGCAGTAAGGTTTGTTCCCAGCTCTGTAGCCCGAAAATATGCCCGCATGACGTTCTCATTTATTGTATGTGACCATTTCATGCGGTGCACACCACCACCGGTAGCGGGGACCCTTTTCGAGGTCAGTGGTCCTCGGGATCCCAAGCTGTCTGGTGGCCGGGTTCTCTCCTGCCGACGTACAGGTGTTGGCGACGTCGGCGGAGAGAAAAACTCGTCGCTCGAAGTAGAGCTCGACGCCTGTGCACTATTCGGAACTTCTATGATTTCTTCCATTGACGGCACGGCGGAGCGGAGCGACGAGTCCGGGGATGTTCGTTGTGCTCTGCTTCTAGCTCTGGTTAACATCTTTGAGAATTTCTCATTTTATCGATATTTATAATGCTTATTGCGTATTAAACGTCATGTCTTTAAAAACAGATCTTTCTATGTTTATTTCATTGCGATTCATTTTATTTCTTTTAATTCATTATTTTTATAACATTGAGTTATTTAAAATATATATATTTCGTTTTTAATATGGTTCTTAATGGAAAAAATAATTGATTTTATTATTATTATTATTATTTACTGCTAGACTAACTGACTACTGTGTGATTCCCGGGTCGAACCAAATTGCTCTTTCACGCAAAAACTCCTGAACGGATTTGAATAAAACTTTACAATAATATAGCTTATATATCAGAATAACACATAGGCAAATTTTTACTCCAATAATCGAGATATACGCGAGCGGAGTTGCGGGCGAAAGCTAGTTATATATATATAGTAGTATATATAAATTTTATTCGATACAAAACTGACAAATTTATCCTTTTCTCATTTCTGAAACGGAACTTTTTTGTATTCCAACAAAACAAACCTAAGAGATCGGATCTCATGCCATAAAAGAAATTTCGGAACGCACCCAAAATATTTGACAACCAAGTGACAGTTTTATTTCAAAAAAGACAAAAGATTCACGGCTAAGAAACCTTGAATTGGAAAATTAAATTGACGTTTTTAGTATTTTACGTTGCTTAATATTTATATTGCTCACAGTTTAAACCTTCCCTTGAAGTTCAAAGTATCTTTCAGGATTAAAAATATCCAAATCGGTCCCGGTCCTTTTGTCTTTATGATTGGTTCTATTCTCATGTTTTAGGGAGATTAACAAATAGCAATTCGTTTTTTATATTTAAATAGTTTGACTGCCTCGTCGGTCTGGTGGTTAGCGTATGCGGCTGCTGATCAAGAGGTCTCGGGTTCGATTCCCGGGTCAGATCAAATATTTGTGTGATCCAGAATATTAGTTTCGATGTCTGGGTGTTCTTCTATGTACAATATTATGTATGTATTTAAAAAAAAAAGTATGTTTATGTATTTATATCAGTAAATTGGTTTAGTACCCAAAATACAAGCTCTGCTTAGTTTGGTACTAGATGACGTTGTGTGTAAGATTTCCGAAATATTTATTAATTTAGTGTATTAGTAATAATGAAACAAATGATAAATACATTGTTGATTTTTAATTCACTGTAGCTTTAAAACACTGAAAAGAAGTACTTTGTATTTTTCATTAATGACTGCTATGATTTGCCAAACATGGCTTTCAGCTAGACCGGAGTCCCCGATTAGTTTTTTCTGAAAATCGATTTCAATCAATTCTTTTGATGCTTTACAGGGAGAATTTAAGCGCTCAAAGAACAGCAACGCATTCTTGAGTTGCAGCTGTTCTTAAGTGGCTATCATAACTTGCCATGTGTTCAACCGGCACCCGGTCCCATTTGTTATCATGAGATAACAGTCATGAAGCTTAGTTGAATGCCTTCAGGTGGCTTCACATCCAACGCCAAGATTACGTGATCACAACGTGTCTTAGAAGTTAGAGGAGACCCGAGCCCATCAGTGAGACGTGCAACCTGTGAAGTTTTGACAGGAGATAAACCGTGATACATTTTGACATCTACGATTTATGTATTTTTATAATTACCTAGCTTTCACCCGTGTATCTCGATTATTGCAGTAAAAAGTAGCCTATATGTTATTCTGATATATAAGCTATATTACTGTAAAGTTTCATCCAAATCCATTCAGTAGTTTTTGCGTGAAAGAACAATAAACATACATACACACATAAATACTCACAAACTTTCGCGTTTATAATATTAGTAGGATGAGTAGGATATATTTCAAAGACGTGAAATTTTCACGTAATAAAAAATCACGAAAGTCTTCTTTAATGTTTACAACAAGGTATGAGTAACAATTCTGATTAATTCACTTGTCGCGAAATACAATTTCGAATGAGATTTAATCTGTTTGGCTCTTTACGTCTGAAGTAAATACCTAAGGGAGGCAAGGAAACGTGCTGCCATCAAAATACTTAGTATGCAGATTAAATATGGTTAGTAGAAGTTAGAATCTCCACGTGTTGTCACTGGATTCTCGAGCATGATAAGAATGAATTAGTACTACATGAGTTCATGTTAATGTTTCTTATTTACTTATGACAAAAATTGGTTATTTTCTCGTTGATATAATTTCGTCATTACGTCACGTCACTGCTTAGGTACAATCAGTAACAGCCAATGTATAAAGAAGTATTTTTAGGGTTCCGTAGCCAAATGGCAAAAAACGGAACCCTTATAGATTCCTCAAGTCTGTCTGTCTGTCTGTCCGTCCGTATGTCACAGCCAATTATTTCCGAAGCTATACTGTTGAAATTTGGTCAGTCGATGTATTCTGTGAACCGCATTAAGACCTATACGTGTGGATTATCTATGGATAGGTGTTCAAAAATGATGTTGAGGTTTCTAATTTCTTTTTTTTCTAAACTGAATAGTTTGCGCGAGAGACACTTCCAAAGTGGAAAAATGTGTCCCCCCCCCCTCTAACTTCTAAAATAAGAGAGTGATAAAACTAAAAATAATATATGTTGTACATTACCATACAAACTACCAACGAAAATTGGTTTGAACGAGATCTAGTGAGTAGTTTTTTTTAATACGTCATAAATCGTAAACCACAATTTACCTTTCATTCAATCAATACACTAGTATAAAAACATCGATGAAAGTTACAACGAACTACAAGAACTTATATATGATGTTACTTGCTGATACGGAACCCTTCATGGGCGAGTCCGACTCGCACTTGGCCGCTTTTTTAGCCAACTAACTGTCTAAGAATGTTTATAGTGTGATGTAAATTCAGTCCATGTGATGACAGATTAAGAATAAGGGAAAAAACTAGGCAGGGTAACATCACTGCAAAAATAAAGAAAACTTGAAAAAAAAAAAACAACTCGTCTGGTCAGCGTGGTATAGTAGGTCAAAACCTCCTTTCTAAAGAGAGGCCTATATCTAGCAGTGGACTGATAAACGCTGTTGATGATGATAATGTGTACACATTGTGTATAGGATTAGTAAGATCCTTCTGCATTATTAAACCTCCGGTCTCATACTTACCAACGAAGTACGACAACACGATCTTCTATGTGAGGGTCCCGATACCGGTACTCAGGTCGAGCATGCCCTTGCGTGCCTCTACTACCTAATAACGTATGCGGCTGCTGATCAAGAGGTTTCGGGTTCGATTCCCGGGTCGGACCAAATATTTGTGTGATCCACAAAAATTTGTTTCGGAGTCTAGGTGTTTTCTATGTATAATTTGTATGTACATATTTACAAAAAAAAGTATGTTTATGTATTTATATCAGTTGTTTAGTACCCATAATAAAAACTCTGCTTAGTTTGGGACTAGATGACATTGTGTGTAAGATGTCCGAAATTTTTTTTTTTAATAATTAATTACTTACTACTTAATTCGCTCTACTACCTAACAAGTATTTATTACCTTCATAACGAGAATAAAACATCTAGTTGCACAATATCCGTGGCATTTCAAGTTACTTGTGCTGAGACGACGCTAGAATGAAATATGGTGAATGATTCACACTTCTTTATTCGATATTACACGAACAGTCGTGTAATATCGACAGCTCTAAGACACAAGTCTTAGAGCAGCGAAAAAGTTTTGTTCTCTTACACTCTATGTACGTTTTTGTAGTTGTAAAACTATTAGTTTACAAAAATAAGTAAACAAGCCTACAAAAATAAAGTAAGATTAAAAGTGTGTTGTGTTTAAACATATTAGGTCTTTACCTATGAAATGGACGTTTTGTATGCAATAAGTGGAAGTACTTATTTTTTCAAACTTTTTTATTTCTGTTATTGGAAGTGATCACCCATGCAATCGACGCATCTTGGCCAACGCATTGGCAGATTATTGATGCCCTACTTGTAAAAATCAGCTGGACGGGAGGCAACAAACTCTTCAAAGGCATTTTGTACTGCCTCTCGGGAATTGAATTTTTTACCAACTAAAAAGTTGTCTAAAACTAAAAATTGACAAAGATGCGTTGGCAAAGATGCGTCGATTGCATGGGTGATTACTTCCAATAACAGAAATAAAAAAGTTTGAGAAAATAAGTACTTTCACTTATTGCATACAAAACGGCAATTTCATAGGTAAAGACCTATTATAAGTTTCACTTGAATTATATGACTAAATACACGAATAAAAGAAATCCCTAGCAAAAAATAGTGTGTGTGTTATAGATATGAATATATAAAATTTTATACATATGTTTTTATAATGCACACTCATTTCTCGCTGATAGTTGGTATTAATTATGTCAAAGGATATACTAGCTTTCGCCCGCGGCTTCGCCCACGTGTATCTCGATTATTGAAGTAAAAAGTAGCCTATGTGTTATTCTGATATATAAGCTATAATACTGTAAAGTTCTATCCAAATGGGTTCAGTCAACAAACAACAAACAACATATATATGCTCACAAACATTCGCGTAAATAATATTAGTAGGTTTAATATTACTACATACTGTTCCTTATACTGTTTATAGTTTATATATAATGATACGAAATACAATTTACTATGATAAAATATTAGCATATTATTAGCTCACTAAACCTGTGCGCAAAACATGCCCAAAAATATTCATAACCAATGCTAGTAAGAAATTTCTCAAGAAATATTTTCATCGCATGTTTCTGAAGTTGTGACTAAGAGTGTACATCGGAGTGCACTTACACCCAGTTTCCAATTCCGTCTATCAAGTGCCAGTGCTATGTTCAACATGTCGTAGATACGGACAGAAGTGGAAAGCAATTTGTATATATCTACATTAACTTCATTAGTTAATTAACTTCATTAGTCTCGTTGTAGCTGGTAAAAATCTATCTGAGGCTGAACATCGTCTACAACATGATTTTAACAGTATATGTAAATGGTCGCACGATGTCGGATTAGTACTAAATGCCAACAAAACTAAAATCATTCATGTCCGGTCTAACCACTTACTTAATTACGACAAACCAATCGAAGTAGTAGCTCATTGCCACCGATGCTTGCATGAAATGAAATCTAACAATAATGCATGTAGCTGTGAATTTTTGGAACAAGTATCTAACTATAAATACCTAGGTCTAGTAGTGGACGACAGATTTAACTGGGGTTACCATATCGATACAATTTGTGACAAACTAAGAGCAATATTAGCTAAATTTGCAATACTAAAGTATAAGGTTCCTTTTAAAATACTACTAAATCTATACATTGCCCTTGCTGAGTCAATCATATCATATGGAATCACTAGCTACGGAAGAACTTTCAAAACCTACTTGGACAGAATATACAACTTGCAGACACGAATTCTAAAAACTATAACACCAGACAAAATAAAAAACACGGTGTGCGTTGGTGACAATGCCAGTGCCCTGTTCAAATATTGTAAAATACTGCCAATTCATCTTAAAATAAAACTGTGGCTTTTAATCGAACAATATCAAAATAAAAAACTACAAATTAAAATTAAAATTACTCATAAAATAACAACACGGCAAATAACACACTCAAAATTAGAAGTGCCCAGAATTACTAACTATTACGGACAACGAATGAACGCTTATCTAATCCCAACTTATATCAATGACATTCCAATAAATATACAAACACAAATAACAGACAAGAACTATAAATGTAAATACAAAAAATATTTTATTTCTATGTTTTAACACCGTAACATGAAATTATTGAAAAGTAGACGACTTGAACATATTTAAATAGAAAAATAAAAATAAAAGAAAGTGCAACATCCTGTCTATAGTGTATAGCTCCTTCTGCATAACTTAGTACATAATAATATTATAACTTCATAAGAAAGTCAGGTAGCATCGGACAGGACATGCGTCGAACGGTTAAGTGAACTGTAGGTACTATTATAAAAACATTGTTTTTAATTTTGAGATGTTTTTCAGTGAATGTATGTTAATAGATTGCTCAAAAGTGATTCAACGTCCAGACAAACCTGTCAAGGTTTTGTGATGTTCTATAGATTACACAGAAATTGTATATATTGTATCAATCAATAAATAAAAAAAAAAAAAAAAAAAAATAAATAGTACGGGTTGATCAAAATCAGTTATCTCGATTGATTTTATCAATATGCTTAAATGAGATTAAGCAAGATCAAATTAAATTTGTAACTGTTGAAATCGTTGAATTAGAAATACACAAATACTGAGGGTTATGACATGCTTTACGGGAGGAATTAATATCTTGTGTTGCAGTGGACTTTACAAACATACAAACGACATTTTTTTAATCACACAATGTTGTAGCGTGTGGGATTTGAACCCGTAATACTGAGCACCGACCGTGCAGTCAATTAATAGGCGGACTGTGAAGTCAAATCAATTTATTTAGATTATCTCTTTAAAACCAATATAAGTGACCAGTTTTGTATAAAACTCGGTTTCCAAATTCATTATTCTATGTAATCAAAATTATGTTAAGCATGTTAATACATTGTAAAAACAGATTTATTTAGTATTTTACCATTTTTTATTTATTTAGAACATTTATTTTCAATTACACCCCCTTTTTCAACCGATTAAATGACAAGTATATCGATTTGCCACAATACTTATTTAAAAATAATAACACTATGATACAGGGCATTAACTTTGACTTCGTTTCAAGGATTAATGAAATCATTAAATTTTCCCTATTATAAATTATCGTGGTTTATAGTCAATAACTATCGTCTCGTTTACAATATTTTCTTTACAGAAGGCTCTATAACCTCGTACTACTAACACTTTATTGAACCTTGAGCTCATTCTGTTAAATTGTAAGGAAATCGCTCGATCATTCTGCAACCAATAGCTGATGTTGAACTTTCTCGAGTCTAAGTAACCAATATTTATTATTGAACTTGTGTAAAAAATGTTTTTCTAGTTTACTGATAAAGCGTTGAATTTATCTGTTTTCGTAAAATTTTGAAGTTTCATTCTGCTTTTTAGGGTGCTGTAGTTCATGACTCGGATCCCTTATAGATTCGTCAGGTCCGTCCGTCTGTCCTCGGTTAGTGATAGAAATATGAAACTTTGCATGTATATGAAAATGCGGTATCCGTTTGGGAGTTATTCGACTTTACAAAAGATTTTTTTGTAAAATAGCGTTTCCCCCCTCTTTAAAAGTTAAACGGCTGGCTCAAAAATCTGGAAAAAAATCATGATAGTAGTCACTGCACTTAAAAGGAAAACTATAGCGGTTTAGGTAACTTTTTTATTTCATGAGTTATAACTAGTTATAACTATAGGGGCCTAACTTGAAAACTTCGAAAATGATGATGCACTTAGAAAACTTCGTACGAAAATGAAGAAATGTAGAAGTGCCCACCCATAGAATAGGTTTGCGTCACTACTCTTAATGGCACGTAGATTATTATTATTATTAAAAAATATAAAGTCATCTATGCCACTATAGTTTTTTTTTTAAGTTTAATATTCAATTCAATTCATTTATTTAATAAACAATTTTAGCTTACAGTTCATGCACCAAGACGCTTACATGTTAAGTCAAAAAAATGATTTTTAAGAAACATTTACATTAAAAGAGAAATAAATAAAATAAGTTTCAACCATAAATAGCTTAAATATAATTATTGTCAACAAATATAGATATTAATTAAAAAAAATAAAATAAAAAAAGATAAAAAATCAGTGCTTTCAATTAAATGTCAATGATACATCAATAAATGTCAATATTTAATTAAAATACAATTATTTACAGCTATTTAGGTATGTCATTACATTATTACAAAATACACCAGTCGCATCGAAAAATATGTCTACATTTGGTCTAGCTTTTAAAAGATGATTTATAAGATTGATCGCTGTAACGGTGGGGCTATTACTAGTTTATAATATAATATTATTATGGACTATGATCATGAATTTTTCCCAGATTTATCATCACTCACTTCACTCTTTCTTCTGCATTTCACACCAAAGTGAGTAAATGGTAAGTAGAGACAGCTACACGAGATTTACTTTGTAAGCAAGTAATTATTCACTCCTAACGTATTTAATTGTCAACATAAATTCAATTTTGCAAGTCAACTTATATTCATTAAGGAGCATCAAAAAGTTTTTGTGCGAAAAACTAAAGGCTATTATTTTCATCACAATAGGTGGTATATATGTGTTTATGCATACATTTTTTTTTCAATAGCCTCCCCGTGACCTTTAATATTTGCAACAATACATCTTTTTGTGAAACACTTAAATCGATGTTAGGGTATAGCGGGTGCGGATGCTTTGATACTTTCTGAAATAACAATTGCTTATAAATATTAACACAAGTCTTATCAATTCACACATTTTATTAAACACTATATTCACTTCTCCATGTTTTTGATTGTTCAATTGGAAAATCTGGAAAATCACAAAGCGGTTCCCGGTATAAACTTTTCTAAATTTTTTTAAAATTTAAAATTAACGACAACAAAAACAAGCTCTGTTTAGGCGGCTAGTTGGCACTGTGAGTCCTAATTTTTATTATTTTTTTTCCTTTATCGATTCAATACAAATTCTAATGCTCTATCTATCTCTAAAAATGTATTACACCAAATACAATTATATTTTTCTTGTCAGTAGAAACTAAGAAATTTACAATTTCACTTACATAAATTGTTTACTGTCATTTTGGAAATTTGTAAATGATTTTCAAACAAAATTTATAATTGAATTTTTTGAGTCTATATTGATATTATTTATTCGAAAGTAACTTTGTCTGTGTGTCTTTCCTGTCACTGACTTTTCTCTCTGTTTGTATATCTGTGATGCTTTTACGATTAAACTGATCCACTGATTTCAATGAAATTTTATATCGAACATTTTTTATTCTCGAGGAAAAATATAGGCTACGTTTAATTGCGATAACCAACTAACACGCGGGTGGTACACAGGCGAATGCTAGTAATTATTAAAAATCAACTAAAAAGATATTTAAGTTGTAATGAAATTACTTGCACTAAAAGTTTATTTTTAAAAATAATATTAGGTATTTCAACTCTTAAAAATTAAGGATTGAGTTTTATGAAATAGATTATAATTGTTTTTGTACTAATTAATTTCGAAAAATAGATTAAAGTTGCTAATTTATTTCTTTCAAAACATTTTTTTTAAATTTAGGCTTACCAAAGTGACACTACTCTGCCTGATAGAAAACATCAGTAGAATTCAGTAGAAGGGTCCTCATCCTCATTGTGAGGTAGGTAATCCAGCATGGTGACCGATATCATGGTGGCCTGGTCAGATGTTTCTGCATCATTCTCCAGGGTGTAGGGCCTCCGGCCTCACACTCACAAACGAAATCCGACAACACGAATTCTGTAATTATTAGAATGGTCTTTTTCTGCCCCGGTCAAGCCGGCCCATTCGTGCTGAAATCAGCTTGACTCTACTACCTACTATTACTCTTTTTTATTTACTCTTAAATTTATATTTCATTGAATGATTCATAAACATTTACTTTTTATTGTAAAAAATTAAAAAAAAAATTTTGAAACGGACTATAATACTTCAAATATCAAGAAGATTACACGCACCTATTCGAACCAGTATCGGTTAGCTCTTTCAAGAAAAACACATATATTCCAGCCGTACACCGCGACAGTACTCTTAACACTTAAATAACTACAAAACCTAAGTGACGTAATGCAAAACACGAGTAAAAACATTATAAATCGTTGGAAAAATGTTAAAAATTTAACACAAGACAAAGTACCTGAAGAAAAAAATGAAACACCGCCGGTTCTTGCGAAAGTTATTAATCTTTCAAGGGAAAAAGGTGAGAGTCACTTTTCCGTCATTTTTTTCGCTTGCAAGACACATCTGAGAAATAGGTAGAAAGCGTACTTCCCAAATTACCTTTGTCTTTTTTTTATATTTTCATCACAATAAGAAAGATGTAATAAATTTTTGAAACGTTCCGAAAATATGAATTTAATTAAATTTTTCTATCGTCATCATATCAGTCTACTTGTGTACATATCAGGCTTTCCTAAAAAAGGAAGTTTTCTTCTAATTGTAGATAATTACCTCATTAGATCTGAAAATGATGTTTAAAAAGCATTGTCTTGTAATGGTGAAAAAGTGGTTTATTAACTTTAGGTACATACAGGACTCTTAAAAGAAATTGGTTACATTATATATTACTTACAATTTAATAAACTTACACCTGACAATCGCAATAACTTTTCTGTTAATAGTTTTAATTCTCACAATAAAGATAAAAAACTCTTCAAAGGCTGAAAAGTCCTTTTTTGTTGCGCAAATGACGTCGCCAAATATATTTGACATTATATGGTTATTAGGCCTAATGGTGTCGGAACGTGACTCACGATAGTCGAGTGTCTTGTTAATTCAAAATCGCTGCTGGAATATTCGAACTTTAAATTTAACTAATAATGACAAACGTTAAAACAACGGGCTTGGCTACTGTAGATCCCGAAATGTGTTCTGATTGGCAGGAATCAAACAAAAAAGAAAATGGTGAGTTTAGAAATAATTCAGCAATAAATTATCTCTGTTTTACATTAATAGATGATAATAATAAAAACAGAATCAATTTCACATCTTGTACCCATTACTAATATAATTCAATATCAAGTTCTGTTATCTAAGTATTTGTATGCTGTACCCTTTTTATGTGTGCAATATATTATCAAAAAAAGTTCACAAAGTACAAAGCTACTTTACAATTGGAAGAATCACACTTACAGATATTTTTAATTGTAATATTACTTCGTTTGACTTATGTCTTATAACTCCTCCTTCCACTTTTGAAAGAGGATACACAAAGATGTTTCTTATATCTCTTGAGTTACAGTTATCCACGGACGGTTCGTTTGTCTGCTATAAAAACTATTGTGTCTTGCAAGTTTTTAAATCTATGCTAAAACAAGAGAGTAGCAGGCGATGCGGTTGTTTTGTGTAAATGAAAACATTTTTCCAACAGATACCATTTATACGTAATTAGTTCGAATGTATTTGGTTTTCACTTAAGCCTCCGCTTGCTGCACTCTTGTTTTGCAATTTTATATTTTGTATTCATGTTTATTAAACAAAGCCCTCATAGACAAGTGGGCTTAAGCGATTGGAAACAATCCCCGATGGGATGGACGGGTGACCGTCTGGGGCATGATATGTTATGATCGTGATTCCTTAAGCAGTCGGTTTAGGTTGATATCACAAGATAACAGTCGTGACGCTAAGTTGAAAGCATTCGGGCAACTTAAACAAGACTTATCCAACGACAAGATTACATAGTCATAACGTGTCTTGCTAGTCCACAACCCGCACTCGGCCAGCATGGGGACGTATGGTCTTTACCCTCTCCTGGGAGGAAACCTTATCCCAAGAAACTAGCGTAATAAATACTGTAGATTCCAAGATATTTGTATGTGGATTAATTATATTATGATAATTTTAAATACAAAACAATTCTTTAGACGACGCGACGGTTCATTTAATATAGTTTTCTATAAACTCCCAAAATATTCTGTTGTTTCAAAAATTATATTTATAAAAAAATATAATAAAATTATTGAAATTATTAATAATTATAACTTAATAAGTTATTTATTTCTTAGATTATTGTTTTATGAAATACGAACATCGTTTATTTATTTATAAAAGAAATAAAATAGTAACTATTTCACAACATAAAAAAATCAATTTAACTTATTTCTCAGATTGTCCAGTCTTGTACTACTTAAATCCAAACCCAATTTTCTACTTTGAGAGCTGGACACCTCGTAAACCAATAGCAGTGGTAGTTCATCCAATTTGTAGCAGAATTCCACTTTAGGTTTCATGATTCTATTCAATTGAGCAATGACACAGATCGTAAAGTATTGAAATTCGAGACAAAAACTGATATGTTTACGGCTTACAGGTATTTTTTTTCGCAAAATGACATCTTATAAAATGTATACATAATACTATATATAATATAAGTATGTATAATATTATGTATATATAATACTTTTACTTGTTTTTCGTAACTTTTGCTTAAATCATTAAGTATGTGTAAAAATATTTCTTTTTGTACAATTTTTGATCAACTTTAATATTCCTGCATATTACACAATATTTTGCCCGGATGGGGATAAAGTCATTATGAGAAGACCAAAAAATCCTGCCAAATAGGAATTGAATATTTAAGCTTATTATCTATCCATAATATGTAAATAATTTGTATTTGCTGCTTGGGTATCACAAATATTTAATACATGCTCTTTTTACTCTTAGTTCATATAATAGCTTAGAAAGTATAATTCCCGTCATATGTAAGTTAACATCACTTACATATTATACAGATATAGATTCCGTAAAAATTCAACTTTAATTTAAAATTGTTCTTTAGCTATTGAGGAATGCAATTTGTTACATAGCCTAAAATTATCTTTAAAAATTGATATATTAAACGCCAAAAGAAATGTTTAAGTGCCACTTGGATAAAATTGAGCGTATATCAAATTAATTCTGGATTATTTATTGATACTGTATTTGGGTAAAATTCACCTTTGATATTATGCGTATTAGAAATAATATGGAAGTTGGTTAGTCAGCCTTCTGGTTACCATAGTGTAGTCTCTTTTTACACGCTTTATATTAGCTTCACCTGTATGTTTGTTTGTATGTTTGTTTGTATGTTTGTTTGTATGTTTGTAACCGACTCCTTTGGGCGTGATTTTGACCCACTTTCAACGGCCAGATTTCGTTCAAACTTTGTACATTTATCGAGGACCGATGACATTACACTAATTTGATAAAATTATATCAATTTGCATAATAAGATTTTTGTTATTTTATATTAATTTCATCTATCCATGCGCGACGACAGCGCCACGTGACAGGTGGCGATTATGATTGAACAATATTGTCACCGTTGTCAAGCAACAAGTAAATATTGTGAAGAAAATTAATGAAATCTTCTGTTATTTTACTATATTAGACAATTTTGGACGGTGGTAGTTAGTAAAATTATTGCCAATAACATTAAAAATTTTGTTTTACGTGGGAAATGAATCTACTGGTGACTAAAACGGGGTTTCGTGCAATCACCCACGAAATCATTTCTCAACCGGAGACAGACGATGTCTAACAAATCAATTTAATTACAGCTAAACACAATTTATCATGTTGAGAGTGCTTTGTGCGACTGTGTTTATAATAAGAGAGGAAAATGAAAGCACATTGCAGCACTTATATACTTCATAAATAATATATTATATATCAATGTAAATAATGAAAATAGTTTTACGAAGATCAGCCAAGAACAACAATGGGGTAAGCCAACTGCCCGTCCAATTTCCAAGGAAGTATATTCTAAAAGAGAGTACTTCCATGAAATGTTTCCCACAGTAAAGAAACAGAAGTGTGAACCATTTCAGTTTAATGTCTCTGATTTGAAGGTAGATTCTGCTTTAAAATGTGTCCTAGAAGCTGCTAAAAGTAATGCTAAAGATATCGAAACTTCTGTTAGCTACTTAGTTGTTAGTTTACCAAATTTTAGTCGAACAGGCTGATAAATTATTTTATTTCTAGCATTTATTAACACTTGCACATTCTCCTATCTTTACACTTACTTTTGCACGCGGTTTTGCACATTTATACTCACAACCACTATCCATGACTGAGAATACTAGTTCTTCAGATACTACTCAACAGTTACTACAGCGTTACAGAAGAAAACAACGCTTCATATGAAAAATTTTACAGCTAAACAGTCAGAGGAAGCCAGAGCAGCTCGTTTGCAGCAAGTGCGTGATTCTATGGCCCAGATCTAAGCCTCAGAATCAGACCACGCCAGAGAAGTCCATTTGCAGCAAATGCGACATTCCATTGCTGAGATCCGAGCCTCTGAATTAGACCAAGTCAGAGCTGTTCGTTTGCAGCAAGTGCGTGATTCTATGGCTGAGATCTGAGCCTCAGAATCAGACCAAGCCAGAGCAGCAATGTTGAAGTCGAACATTGACGTGTCAAAAGAATTAGTAAATGGTAACATGGGTTTTATTACAGAAATTATATGGCCAAATTTTCGCAGAGGTCAATTATATGCAGAAGACATTCCGTCAGTACCTATCGATTTCGGTCAAGATGGTGTTCACGTAATTAAACCAATATCGGTACGATTTCCAGCAAAATACAGCTATGAAACTGCCGAGAGACGAATGTTGCCATTGATTCTGAGTTGGTCATCGACCGTCCACAAGATGCAAGGCTGTACAGTTCATCATGCAGTCATTTATCTAGGTTCTCGACTGTTTGCAGCTGGACAAGCTTATGTAGCACTTAGTCGTGGAAGATCTTTGGACGGAATTAGAATTGAAGAACTTGATTGCTCAAAGCTAACAGGTCAAACTCCATGTAACAGAGCAGGATTAGATGAAATGATTCGATTACGAAGTAACACGTAGTAAGACTTGTCAATATCACTTGTTTGGCAATGAACATACCGTTATGTCTCACTGTGTACATTGACGACTGAAACTAATTACAGGTACTTATAGTTATCACGGAATTAATAGTAGATTAAAACAAACAATAGTTTAAAATTAAAAAGACAAGCTATTATAAATAAACCAAACTAAAAAATAGAAAATAAATAATAGTTTTAAAAAACTAAAAAACACGCTTTTTATAGAAATCCAAACTAAAAAATTAAAAATAAATTGAAATAAAATTAAATTAAAAATAGTGTTCAAAATTTCAATAAATATAAATTAATACGTGTAAATAAAGAAAAAATTATTTTATTTAAAAAAAAGCGTGGGGTGCTTTTTAAGATAATATCAAAATGATAATCACTACCCATATCCTTCAATAAAATACTTATAACTATTGACACCATGCACCCCACGCTTTTTTTTAAATAAAATACATTTTTCTTTATTTACACGTATTAATTTATATTTATTGAAATTTTGAACACTATTTTTAATTTTATTTTATTTCAATTTATTTTTAATTTTTTAGTTTGGATTTCTATAAAAAGCGTGTTTTTTAGTTTTTTAAAACTATTATTTATTTTACTTGAATTATGAAGAACTTGAACACTGTAATTTTCGTTTCTATACTAAACTTTACTAAAAAGCTAAAGGTAGTAGAGCCAAGCTGACTTCAGCATGAATAGGCCGAGCCTGCCTACGGTCGGGTAGGACTTCCCTCACACGGAAGGACCAACCTAAAAATTAGAGCATTCGTGCTGTCGTATTCCATGGTTGAGTGTGAGACTGAAGTGCCAATGATACAATAGCATCTCGCGAGTGACCTTTCTCCTGGATTCTAGTCATGGTTTCCATAGAGTCACTTTAGTAAGCCTAAATGTATAAAAAACCTTCTGGCATAATTTTTTTAAATTTCAACTACAAAATATTAAATACAAAGTCATCAATTTCCGAAATGAACGAGTGCTGCATATGTTGCCTTAACATGTGCCGTATCATTAGTTACATGCCTATCGCAATACCGCCTATAATATACATTTATATTTGGAAATAAATACATTTTATACTACACCTGATCGGAACAGTAGTCAATATTCCCTGAAAATGAAAAGAGAAAGTTAGTCTTTTCCTTGACCTGAATAAGCGGGAGGAAAAAATGTATGAAAATCCATTTCTAACGTGTTTTAGCGGGAGAGAAAGTTGTATGAATTTTCATTTCTCATGTGTTGTGTGTCAAGGAGTTTTCATATAATTTAAATATGGAATCTCCGTGCCACTGACATCCTTTTGTGAAGAATAAAAAAAAAACAAAAGAAGCGTGAAATATTTGTCAAATTCTAAGTTAAATTGTGTCTAACATGGTGTCTTACGTTTTGATTTTATTTTAAAAATACTTTAAATGTTCCTCACAGGTGTAGTATAAAGCACTGTGTAGCACTCGGCTGAAAGTCCCATTCCTACCTCGGGAGTATTGTGGCCCTAGGCTGCGCCTTCGGGCCACAAACTGCTCCCTCGCTAGTAATCGGTCTCTTTCCTCCCTCGGTGAACAATGTACTATTGTAGCTTATTTCATTTATCATTTCGCAAATCATTTTTACAGTACCTCATTTGTTTGTCGCTGTTTGTTATTAAACGATACTCGCATACAACACACTCATTCATAAAATAGTTCACAAACAGATAAGCCATTCTCGCACGATAAGCCTTAGTAATGCCCATATGTATCTAAATACTGCACTTTGTAATTTACATAAAATTTCACCTATATCTACTTATTCCACCGTCTGCACTAGCCAGACTTACACGCCTTGATTTCGCCACATTTAAAATGTAAAAAAGACACAAAAAAATCTTAATCAAACTAAATAACCTTTAAAGAAAAAGTGATCGATAAACTTAGAACTTGGTAATTGATCTAAAACCTAACAATGAACATGGACCCATTAACAAAATACTTAGTGTATAATAAAACACCAACAACAAGACACCCAATGGATTACGATACCATAAAAGCACAGAAGAAAGACGTTAAAGAAAAAGATGCAGCAATTGATAGAAGAGTTCTTCTTCTATCTCCTGATATCGAAAGAGTTTACGAAGGTGAGTTTAAAATTGTTCAAGTATTAAATTTGAGAACGAAGAGTTTAAATCTATATTAAACCAAACATAATTTTTTTGTGAATTTTTTATGAAATATTAATACCGATTAATAAATCTGTCTGGTTTTCTGTTGCTGAGGAAATACGTAACGTTTTGTCGCGATAATCAATGTACACGCGGAAAAGCTGTAGGTGAAAGCTATTAATTACCATAATTTTATTAAATTAACTAGTTATTATTCCATAGATAAGAGTCCCCTTAACTGGAGTAGTATCACGGAAAACAGAAAACCGATGTTGACTAAGTTCTTTCCCTGCTTTTCCCTAAGTGAGTGAGGCTTTTGGAGCCCAAACTCCAGCACCTCTTTATGGGAAATATAATCTCCACCATTGATACGAGGGAAACTCAAACATGATCTACGGTAGATAGATACTTCCCATTCGGTGATTCATCTTCTTATTTTGCCCTTATATAATTTTTTTTAAGTTCACTTTAAATTGTGCCTTTTTAGGGTTCCGTAATTAATGACTCGGAACCTTCATAGTTTCGTCATGTGCGTCCGTCCGTACGGAGGTCCTCAATCCGTTCAAGCGTTTGGTGCTAGATATGTAAAAATTTGCATGTATATATGTGTTTTTATCACGTGGATAAAGTGCTAAAATAAAATCATGATAAAAATATGTTATTAAATTTTTCTGGGGTACCTACCTCCCATGCTAGTAAAGTTGGGATGGTATTTTTCGTCTACCCCATTGTATTTAATTTATAGGTAGGTCTTTTATAAATATTGCGAGGTTGCATTCCTTTATGAGGTATTCAACTTTGAAGGGCATTTTTTTGTGAAAAGACTTTGTCTCTCCCCTTCTAGAAGCTGAAACAGCTGACTCGAAAATTTTGAAAAAAACATAATGGTAGTTCACGTAATTAACTTTATAGTGATACTATAATGACTTAGATAACATTGTTAATACAGGAAATATAGAGGCCTAAATTGTAAAATACGCTTAATTAGAAATCTTTTTACAATTATAAGTAAATACATATAACAATTATCTATTTACCACGATTTTAAATCCACGTGTCATTATGGGTGATTACGGAACCCAATTCTATGTGTGGGCTGACACGCGACTGCACACGAGTTGCATTTACTGCAAAAAATATTTATAAAATGCAATATTTCAAAGGGAGTTTCTTCTATTTCTTAAAAATACCAGTCATATTCAAGCAATCTGAATTCTGAATTTTAAATAAAACCGTATCTAAAAAACCAAAATCCATAAATCACCATACACGTCGAAAATTAAAAAAAACGTAACCGACGCCACAGTGTTTTGAAATATAGCTGCAACACATTATTGCTCGGATACACGAACACGCGCCCGATATTGGTGCTAAAAATAAAATATTAATTTCCTATGAGTTCGATAGGTAGCTTGACTTTAATCTAAAACAGTGATGTAAGGAGCTGTATATAAAGTTTGGTCGAGGATTTATGCTTTGGGTGATAAGGTTTCAAACTATAATTTCAGCAAGTAAGGTTTAATCTCTTTGCAGAAACTATGTTCCACTTTCTGAAAACTTATTTTCATGACTAGAACTATCTTATTTAGACATTTCTATTTTAAATATTCTTCTTCCTAGCCTTTATTTCTAAGATTATTTGGAGTCGGCTACTATTTTATATAGTATTGTTACTAAATTATATTTATTTAGAGTTTTTTTTTTCAAATTTAATACTGCCCGCGGAGACTTCACTTTTTTTGGGTATTGCTATAATTTAAAGTTACTAAAATAAAGAAATTAACCACTTTTTAAGTAAAAAGTGACAGTCCCTGAGACAACTGTATACTTTTTATCAAAGATGAATCAATCAGGCGAGTGAGAACTTTATAATTTCCTTTTAGGAATACCAGAATTTTGTTAACGTTTATATTTATAAGCTTTAAGAATAAAAAACTTTGAGTAAGCCATCAAGCTTAAAACAATTTGATTAATTAATAGTACGACAATTTTCAAAACACCAAGCAAAGTAAGAATCAAAACATTTTGTAGTGCTTTCAATTTTCTGCATTCAACACATTGAAAAATAAATTGAAGAAAATCAACTATGTAAGTTATTATAAATAATATATTGAACATTTTTCTATTTTCTCTAATCTATTATATATTATTATTTTCACTGCCTCATTGGTTTAGTGGTTAGCGTATGCAACTGCTAATCAAGAGGTCTCGGGATCAAATCCCGGGTCGGGCATAAAAGTGTTTTTGGGATTTTCTTAGTAAATTCCTAATAGCTGTCCGGAGTTTGGAAGTTTGGCGGTGATTCACGCCCGTGCCTCGGAGAGCACGTAAAGCCGTCGGTCCCGGTTGTCATGAACATCTATGGCAATCGATATTGGGAAGTCAGTGCCCTCAGATATAATAACAACTAGTTCAATCTTCGAATTTCAGTTCTCCCTTAGGGTTGCGGAGGTCCGATGCCAGTCGCTCTGTAGAAAAACTGAAATTCTGGTAAAACCGGTTGAACTAGTAGCCGACCCCAAATAAACTTGGGAATAATGGCTAGGAGGATGATTATTTTCACAGACTTACTTAGATATGTTCAAAAAATATTATACAATGTATGACTAAACAGCAACTTTAGTTATCTAACCTTAACAGTGATATGCTACTAATTATCATGCTTTCATTTTTCAAAGTGCCTTATCCACCGACTACTGCAGTTTATTTAGCACGCAGATACAACCCCAAGCTTATCTACAATATAATGTACAGTTGAACGGTGTGAAGCAAATGCAACCATTTCCAAACAATCACCTACACTGGTTTGACGTGCAATATTACTGCATCAAGTTGCAATCAAAGTAAACTTTAGAACAGTTTTGTTAAGATCAGTTTTTGTTTGGCACGGTAAGTTCTGAATATTTTTGATTTGAAGTCTACAGTCATTTTGTGAAATTTTATTGACTGAAATAACGAGCGATGATTGTCAAACTTGAATTTACATTTCATTTATCTAATAATTTGATCTAACGGTGTTAGATCTGAAGCGTTATTCGCACCCTATAGTGAGGTTTCAAATTTAAAAAATATCCTTATTTCGTTTTTGTAGAAATTTTAGTAAAATGCATCGGTTTTCTCGTGACGGACCTTCTTCTCATCCATGCGAAGGTAATTTTCAGTGATACTAATTTTATCTAGCTCAAAACTAATTATGTAGTTGTTTTTATTAATACATTTCATCTTTCCACTATACTTTTATGTAGTACATTCCAGTTTATAGTAATAGCGTATTTACTGTCAGACCCCAGTGGCTACACTGATATTATATTATAAGCTTTAATAATTTGGAGTGTGGAAGTGTAAAAAAGAAAAGAAGTGAGGCAGAGAAGAGTCACTTTGGTTGGCTTCAATATAAAAAAATAATAGAGAACATTTATTGCAAATATAACCTCTGCAATTTTAATTTACGTACTGCAGATAAATTGAACGTCGGGCACTACTCACATTGATTGACACTCTATTATAAACCTCCTTCAAAGGTGATCATGAAGGGAGGTATAATCGTGACTGCCTCGTTGGTCTAGAGGTCTCGGGTTCGATTCCCGGGTCAGATTTGTTTTGGAGTTTGGGTGTAATGTATAATCTGTATGTATTTACAATTTAATAATGTTATATGTATTTATATCAGTTGTTTAGTACCCATAATACAAGCTCTCGTAGTTTGGGACTGGATGACTGGATGATAAATATTTCGGACATCTTACACACAACGGTGTGTAAGATGTCCGAAATATTTATTTCATCCCTATTAAATGGATTATTTTCATTTATTAACATAATTTCTGTCACGAATGTACCAGTAGCTATCCAGACTATCTATACTCCAACAATAACATTTTAAATTCAGAAGTAACGTTGTCTGTCTGTTACGCGTTCACGGTTAAACCGCTGCATCAATTTCAGTCAAATTTGACATTCGGCAACTTTGATTGTTGATAAAGGCTACTCTCTACCACAACAACCGACATACATGCGAGTAAAACAGCGGGCCAAAGTTGGTATTACATATTTTAACCAGTTTTGGTTGCATGTTTCCAATAACGGCGAGTTGCTACTTTAAGTGGTGTGTAAGACTGATAAGTAAATAAGTCACTATCGAGACATTCATGCAGACATGCAACTAAAGAGGCAAATGTATTTTTGATCTTTTGGTTCCTCTGTCTTTACAATCCTTACAATTGTATGTTCATTATCGTTCCGTTAAAAGCATGGGTTGGCTTTGATCGTAATATAACGCTCCTGTAAGTTGATCCAAATATGCCGTAGGTTTTGTACAAAATTCTTGTGAAAATCCATTTCGAGGTAAAGATATGCGACCCTAACATACTTCAGTTAACACTTACATTCCTCATTTTATTAGTTTTCTTATGTGTTGTCAACGATTCTTTTAATATACTAAAACTTATCCATAGAATTCTTTAAGTCACCGGTTAATGGTAACAGCACGGCAATTAACTTGTCCCTATAATGTAGGCGGGACTAACATTATAGTTAGAAAAATGTGAAAGTTTTCTACATACATCTCTGCGAGTGTAGGCACATATTGTAATTTAGAATAATCATAAAGTCTAATTTATATCGAGTGAAAGGATGGAGGAAAGAAGGAGGGGAGGTGAGTGAAAGGATATTTATTATTTTCCATTTTTATCACTCTTGGTGTTTTTCAAACATCCCAGTACAATTAATGGGACAAAATAGCATGCCCCAGATATAATCTTAAAGTTAGCTCCTACGATACCTAAGGGAAATTATGTAACGGTCAATTTATATCTGTATCTTCAACACGGAATGCACTTTCTTTTATATTTCTTCTCTTATATTTCATTTTCTTTGCTATGTGTAGAAGGGTTTCATATAACTTGTTTATATGACTGCCCTGTTGGTCTAGTAGTTAGCGTATGCGGCTGCTGATCAAGAGGTCTCGATTTCGATTCCTGGGTCAGACCAAATATTTGTGTGATTCACAAATATTTGTTTCGGAGTCTGGGTGTTTTTCTATGTATATGTATGTATTTACAAAAAAAATATGTTTATGTATTTATATCAGTTGTTTAGTACCCATAATACAAGCTTTGTTTAGTTTGGAACTAGATGATGTTGTGTCTAAGTTGTCCGAAATATTTATTTATTTATTATTTATTTTATTTATTTAATGAAAAATCTTTAGTGGTTGTAAAGAGGCTGAATAAAAATTAATAAATATTAAAGAGACCCAATTTTATTTAGCTTCAAATAACATTTGCCTTTCAAATAACATTTTTAACTCATCGTTTATTTGTTTTGTTATATTTTGTTGTCGAAGACAACAATAGTTAAGCCCCATAGCTGTTTTTTGCAGAACACGAAGTCGTGTTATGACTGTTTTCTGTGTATGCTTTTTTGTTTTTTATTTAATAGCCCGCCAAACTGATTCTATTCTGCCTGATGGAAAGCATAGATGGAATTCAAATGTGAGGACCACCACTTATCCTTTCATAAAGTATTTTATGGGAATCCTTTATCTTAATCTGTATTCGCTTTATTCGGTTAATCATCAACAATCAGAATTGCGTTTGATAGTCCATTGCTATATACGCTTCTATTGGAAATGAGGTATTGACTTCCTACATCACACCGCTCAGATGGGTTGACATAAAGTCTCAAGTTTTCCTTTTCTTAGCCTTGATGTTGTCCTATGTAGTTTACTCCATAGTCAGCTGTAATGGGATAAATAAGGGTGTGACACTTCGTAATCTTAATCCGTCATCACTTATATAACATGTTGGTTTGTTTTTTTTTTCATTTAATGCATTTTTGCACGTAACTGTACCCGCATTATTTACTTTAGCCTTCAATAGCCAATATATAGCTTATGTCTGGTTGGCCTTCAGCGAGCGTGTAGCACGAATACAATTACCGTTCAATTTCACACTTTCAAACTGAAAACTAAGGGATGCATTCCATTCTACTGTCTTCTCTGTATTGTATAGTGTTGGTTCCGATACCGATAGTTCTGTGACATTACTTGAATATTTTATTAGAAAAAAATGCAAACTTAATAGAAAATAATAGAGTATTAAATTTCTTTCCCTAGAAGTGAAAAAATGAAATTAAAAAGTAGATAATAAAAGTCATTCATTTAATTGACATACAAAGGTTTACTAATTACTCAATTTCCAAAATTATTTTAATAGGTAGTAGATCCACGCAGATTTCAGTATGAATAGGCCGGTTCGACCCAGGGCAGTTCTACCCTCTCACAGAAGACCATCCCAATAATGACAGCACTTTTGCTATCGTATTGCGTTGGTGCGTGTGAGACCGGAGGCCCAATCACTCTGCATCATTCTGCCGGCTTCCAGAGTGAGAATGATTCAGAAACATCCAACCAGGCCGCCATGGTATGGGTCACCATGTTGCAGTGATTACTCTCAAAATGCGGATGGTGGCCCTTACTCTTGGATTCTACTTATGCTTTCTATCAGGCAGCGTAGGGTCACTTTGGTAGGCTTAAATATAACAAAAAAAAACAACAACATAATTATCCACGTACAACATAGCCCTGTAATAGAAAAGCCTTTTTTGTTGGTGTATCATAATGAAACGTTTATTTTGAATAAAAGGAATTTCCATTAAATATAATTTACAATTACAAATAGTGTGATTTACTATTGATATAAGTAAAATTATTATGATTTTGAATGTACTTTACAAAATATAATTTAAAACAAATTAAAAAAGTTTACAAGTAAAAGTAAAAAAAAATTACGAGTAATTAAAATAAACATTATTTCAACTATCAGTAACATGTACGGTGCATCACTAGAGTCGCTACCATAGTTTGCGTCCAATTTAATCGGACTTCAAGAGGAAGCTCGGTGCCATCGTTACTGGCAAGTGCGCTTCAACTTGTTCAAACTCGTTATATCTGGACACCAAGGTCTACATGAGTATCTGGCAGCACTATCTCTATTTCCGTTATCAAATTGAAGGGCTGATGTTAACTTCGCATGAGGAATTTTATGGTAATAGTACTTTATATTCTTTGGTTACGAATTATTTTTTGTTAGCTAAAAATACATTACATTACATTGGAAATTATAGAGAGCTTGATATTAATAAAATAAATACAGATATTGACTGTATTTTGTTAAATATACTTCTGAAGATACTACGAAAGAATCTATTGAATAATTGTCATGTACATCTATGGCAATCGTTATTGATAAGTCAGTGCCCTCAAATTTACTGACAACTAGTTCAACCTTCGAATTTCAGTTCTCCCTTAGGGTTGCGGAGGTCCGATGCCGATGCGAAAAACTGATATTCATGTAAAACTGGTTGAACTAGTAGCCGACCCCAAATAATATTGGGAAGATGGCTAGGTGGAAGAAGTTACCATAGTCATTCTGAATACAGACAATGAAATAATGCATCATGATAACCCATATGCTTCTGCATAATTCGGCCTCCGGCTATAAAATGAAACAATATTTAATGAAAGTACAATGTTCTTACTAAAAACTGTAAATTAAATCCATAAATGTTTTAAAACCATCTCCAAAGAGAGACACATTATGCCTTGTTGGTCTAGTGGTTAGCGTATGTGTGATACACAAATATTTATTCGAAGTCTGGGTGTTTTCTATGTATAATAATAATGTGTATGTATTTACAAGGAAAAGTATGTTTATATTTTTATATCAGTTGTTTAGTACCCATAATACGAGCTCTGCTTAGTTTGGGAGTAGGTGACGTTGTGTGTAAGATGTCCGAAATATATAAATAAATAAAATAAATATAATGTACCAGAAAAGTATGTGATTATGAAAAAAAATACTTCTTAATTATTATTCTTTTGCAAGCTAAATTAACTATTCGTAGACGAAGCGTTTCTAGAATTAATAAAATTGTTCTTTAATACCCTGCTTAAATTGCCATAAATAGTTCAACATTTTCCACAATGTTAAACAAATATGTTTTTCTATCAATATTTTCAGAAATAGAATTAGAAACGAACAAAGATTTATTGTCAATTTAATGAATACCACTCGAAATATAATTTTATATTTCTTGAAATCCAAATAAATACAACAATACATGAAAAATAATTTTATATAAACGTTTATATTTGTTACTTGAATTGCAAAGACAACGTTATTGACCAGTGGTGGTTAGTCAGCTTATTTTGGACAACATAATGCCTCACCTGCTTATTTTCGCACGGTTTGTTGTGAAAATAAGTATTTTTCAAGGTAATTATTGTGTCGGTATACAATGACTAAGCAACCCTTGCAAACCTATTTTATTTACACAAAAAGCTTTAATTAATAATTTACCGACTAACATTTTTTTTAATAAGCCTTTCAGTTTTTGCTACGTTATTGTTTTGGCTAGTGATGTACTTACTTTTATTTCCAGAAGCGTGCGAGAGATAAAATTAAATCGTTGTGTTCAATTTATTCACACTTTCTTGAATGCTTTGCAGGTCAAGATCCAAATAAATGAAGACAAATTGAGGTTCTCTAAATTCAATTGGATCCAATATCGGAACTTTGAATTGAAAAAACGGCCATTTTGTGTAACTTAAATTCTCGAATCGAGACTTTTAATGTTTAAGAAAAAGTAACTTAATTTTGAGATTAAGCATTACCGTGCACATCTACCACTAAATAAATTTCTTCAAACTGATTTTCGGTGAAAACCATGATTTGCTAGAAATGGAAATGAAAAATGAGTTTGGTAATAAAGAACGGCAAATTTTATGCTATTTTTTAAAAAAAACCTAAGTTTTAAGAAGTGTAATATGAAAAACATTCTAAACATTTAATTCTTAAGATAAAGATTTACATCTCCAGGTCACAGATACTTGTCGTTTCCTTTGAAATCGTCGAAACTATCTAAGAACGCGGTAACTTCTATAACTTAGATTATTACATGACACAAATTTCGTTTTCTATTTCTGAAGATTATAGTTTCCTTATTTATTTATTATATATTTCAGCCTGATAAATTGACTAATTAACTGAGTGATGGAAAGCATGAGTAGAATCCAGGAGTAGAGATCACTATCCTCATCTTATGGGTAGGCAATGCAGCATGGTTACCCATAATATCATGGCAGCCTGGTCAGAGAATTCTGCATCAGAAATATTTATTTATTTACTAAGTTACTGTAAATATTCTAACTATTATCTATTAGCGAGACTAACGAACAGCAATTCATTTATATATATATAGATAAGAAGAGACAAAATTAAAACACAAAATGAAAAACAAAATTTTAAAACCATTTCGATAGAATAGAAAACACTTTACGACTATCCATTCTATCTTTTTTTGCACCAATTTGTTTTAAGATAGGAAGGCACAAGAAAACCTGGTTCGGGATCTTCGTAAATTGGAACGTATTGTGATCCTAACAATGGCTGAGCTAACAGGATTCAATGGGGGGTCCATTTATATGAGAAAGTAAGGATTCGTGGGCTAGGTATTACGGAAATAGATGTATTTTTGAATACTCTCACAAAATGGCGAATATCATAAAAATGTTGGCTATGGAATTAAACTTGCTTGTAAATGCTTTGCGGTCTAAAATTCAAGACCTGTGTAACTTAACCTAGCGAGGCAAGTCCAATATATTTTAAAAGGTAGATATTTATGTACTTTTTAATAAGAACAATAAAATGTTTTGCGAATTAGAGAAACTGTTGTTGATTAGAATAGTGTTCACTTATTTAGACTAGGTTTTACAAGTGAT
Source organism: Phragmatobia fuliginosa (assembly GCA_932526445.1). Taxonomy (NCBI): domain Eukaryota; kingdom Metazoa; phylum Arthropoda; class Insecta; order Lepidoptera; family Erebidae; genus Phragmatobia; species Phragmatobia fuliginosa. The sequence continues at coordinate 2,675,415 of OW052058.1, read as the reverse complement.
TCCGCCCGAGTGTATGTCATTTCTTGCGATAAAAAGTAGCCTATGTCCTTTCTATCTCTATACATAAATTCATCTAAATCGGTTCTACGTTTTAGCCATAAAAGCGTAACAGACAGACGGTAATTTTGAATTTATATTATTGGTATTAAATTATTTTATTTTCTTCTGACACATGATCCTGATCAACCATATACCCAGCGTTAGCGAACCCAGCGTTTTTTCTGGTTATTTTTTCACTGATTGACTCCATGAACTTTTCTACAATAAACTTTTATTTTGCACAATGAACCTGTGTCTCTTTGAATTACTAGTGTCTAAGGACAGTGATAGCCACTTACTGGTAGGTAACCAAAAATCCAGTTTTTTTGGGATTGATAAAATGAGAGAGTATTAATGTACATTTTTTTTAAAAAACCAGCTGCATGACACATTTATATATATATTTGGCCTACCAAAGTGAATCTACTCGGCCTGATAGAAAGCTCGCAACGCTCGAAAGAGGCGGCAAAGGGGACGCTGCAGAGGTCGATACCTCCCAACCGTCGCATAAGGGTCGCTGCGGTCTCATCCTGGGGAGATGTGACCGCTGCAAACGACCGCTGCTGATATTGGGCACATGTTTAAGGCGGGTCGATGTTTCACCTTTTTCTGTGTCGAGCAGTGAGCCCAGAGCCCGGGGGTAAGCCCAGTCTCCCCGGGATGTACCCCAGTGTTAGGGAACGGCAGAGGGGACACCAGACGTGATCCTGGTGTTCTCTCCGACTGCCGAGGTAGGCCGCTACGGGTTTTAGTGGCTAGACCGGTTGCTCGGGAGTCCCACACACACCCTTACGGCCTGGCCACGAGTTTTGGTGTTAGCGAAAAGCGGAGTGGCGTCGGCGAGCGGTGCGTTTTGCACGCCACGAACCCTAGTAGCGGTTAGTTGCAGCGGCAACGGTGGACGTATTTAGGTAGTCGAAACGTGTTAAAAATCATGGCGTTATAAAAATTATCCCCTGTCTGTTTAGAAACAACTTTTTTTTTTTAAATATGATGGAATGAGTGCACGAACTAAATAAAGATCGGTATTTAGATGGTGGATTTAGTGACCTATACGAAGGTCCTACCTATAAGAAGTAACTGATGTTTCCAAGTGTTTTGCTAAGTAGGTACTTACAGAGAGAAAAAACTTTATAAACTTGTCAACTACTTACATTGCGTATAAGACATACTAGTAGTTTCGTGTTTAGTTATATTATGTTGGGGATATTTTGACATCCATATAGGCGGTCTATTTAAAGTTTCTGTTATAAAAGCCTCGGTATCCATTACCGCCATAAAATCGTCTAAATTTTTTGGTTTTTATTTAAAGCCGCTGAGTCCGTCACTCCTGCACCGCTGTCCACGCCGCTCTGTTTCGTGGCGTCGCACATACTAACTTGTGCCTTTGTTCCTGCCGCTCTCCATACCGCTCGCCGCTGTAGCAATTCGCTCGGCAAAAACCGCTAGCTTTTTCGCTATGAGCGGCGACTCGTGGCGTGCCTCGTACATTTTTATACTTTTGATATTACCGCTCGGCGTTCCGCTCTTAGCTGCCGCTCACAGCGGTAAGGTCGTGAATGGGCCGCTAGTTTTTCCCAAGAAGGGTATAGTAAAGCATTCCCGCGTAAACAAAACCGCCACCAACGAAATACTACAGGTAGTACTGCCCCGGTCAAACCAGCCGATTCATGCTGAAATCAACGTGAAGCTAATGCGTTATCAAATTGAAATGTGGCCATATATATCAGCAGCAACTTTTTAAGAAAAGGATATCGATTTTGAAGATAAAACCCTTATACAGGGTGAATTTTTGAGACGGGACAGTAAGGGTAGGTACCTTAACCGTTATAGTTAGAGGAAAACGCTTTTAGAAGACTATCCATATTTTTTTTAAATATTCTGAACGGCATTTACAGATTTTGGAAAAAATGTACAGCCAGCAAGAAAATGGCCATTTTAAACAAAAACTTTTTTTGATGCCAATCGATCCTGTTTCTTATAAGGATCAAAAGTCTCTACTGGACCGAACGAGGTTTGAGTACTAGAAATGTCAGAAATCGCAAAAAAACTTTTCCCATACAATTTGTACGGAAATAAATCATTTTAATATGTATTTTAGACACAGACTAACATAGCTTACATTTAGATGATCTACGAAATAAGTTGCTCAAAACGACCGCCGTTTTCACGAATACATAAGTTCACTCATTTTTGTACTGAGCTAGTAGCAGCCGATAATTTTCTTGGATAGATCAGATATCATTTAAAATCCTGGATAATGCATCTTTCAGCTCCTGAATACTGTTGTATTTTTTTGGAGACATTGTTTTTAGGTAGCTCCACAGCAAAATGTCCAGAGGCATTAGATCGGGGCTACGAGGTGGCCGCTTGGTTGAACCATGTGTACCTACCCACTATGACCCGCACTGCCTATTCAAACTAGAATGCGCAGCTGTTGTGCGGAGCGCCATCTTGCTGAAAATAAACTTTTCGCAAATCTGACAGGAGCTATTCATCCAACTGGTTTTGGAGATTCTCTAACTCTGACGTCGTTATACACGGCAGAATTAAGAGTACCTTCATAAAATTCAACAATTATCACTCGATACTTGTCGCAGTGGAAATTTATTCGTGTACCACACCAATGCAAATTTCGTGTTCCTATTATTTACTAAATACTCATAAAGAATAAAAAAAAAGATAAAATACATATTAAAATGATTTATTTCCGTACAAATGTATGGGAAAAGTTTTTTGCGATTTCTGACATTTCTAGTACTCAAACCTCAATCGGTCCAGAAGAGACTTTTGATCCTTATAAGAAACAGGATCGATTGGCATCAAAAAAAGTTTTTGTCTAAAATGACAATTTTCTTGCTGGCTGTACATTTTTTCCAAAATCTGTAAATGCAGTTCAGAATATCTTAAAAAATTATGGATAGTCTCCTAAAAGCGTTTTCCTGTAACTATAACGGTTGAGGTACCTACCCTTACTGTCCCGTCTCAAAAATTCACCCTGTATAATAAGACTATCTAATGCCCGCGGCTCTGCTTGAGTTATTTTCATCTTTTTTAACCTTTTGCGTTCTTTTATCAGACCTACTTATTAATACACGAAATGTCATAAAAATATATCAAGCCATTTCGGAGGAGTTAGACAACTAATATTGTGCACCATAAGCTTCTATTAGCCAACAGCACCTAAGCTTTGTATTCACTGTAAGGGGTTACATGCGTAAACATGCATATTTGTCCATTCAGTAATTAAAACTAGTTGGGACTTAGGTAAATGAACTAAATGTTCATTAATTATTTATTACTACATATTAGTATGTATTCGATTCGGATTTCTTTCCTTTGTTGTCATTGATAACATTTAACGATCAACTGGATTTATGTTTGAGGCAGAAAGAGGCTGAGCTGCAGTACTTACAAAGTCTTATCGTCATCATCATCAGCATTATATACATAGGCCAAAGACAAAGTCTTATTAAAAATATATATATGACTTTGTCTCTAACCTATGTCTAGCTATATATATATGTTTAATATATAATAAATTGATTAGCTATGTTTCTATTTTTTTTCGTACTTGTCCAAATATCTTTGATCTTCGTTAACTATATGTACAAAGTGTTAAAGTCGTGACAGAATTAACTAACCCATAAATACTACTGTCATATTTGTAATTTCCAATAATGTGAATAAAATGTAAAACAATATTGTAATATTAATAAAAGAACTGACAAAAGTTCGCTCTGTCAGAGCAAAGAATTGAAACTACAAATCATTTTCAGAGCGGGTTTTGTACGCTAGGAACAAGTTATTGAATGGCGCTAAACCAGCTGTGGTCGGCGGGAAGCCGATAAGCGAAGAGTTAGCTTCTGTGAGTATATTGTCAATGTCTATGCTCTTTTAGCGGTTTTATTGCAAGGCAATGTATTGTCTCTTATATTGGTGTGTCAAATAAGTAGCCACAATAGTTGCTATAAGTATCTTGAAGACTGCTATTATTGCTTTGAGAAAATTAACGATGGACAGAAATATTTGTGAATCATTAATTGATTAAAGGTTTACACGATAAGATTTTGAATATTTGCCTCCGCGTTATAAGTACCATAATTTAGTTTGTAAACTTGCACTATCACTGGCATTCAAATAATCAGCTTTGAGAAGGAACTGATTTTCAAAATTGATATTTTTCTTATTGCTCATAATTCATTGTCCTGGATTAAAAGCTGAGGAATCTCGAACGTTAAGAATTCTATCATAGAGATTCTGCACAATGTACATGGGTGAGTTGTATGGACTTTGAGAAAAGGCATATACTTTTTCTCCCCGTCAAGACTCTTGAAAACCCTGCACTTGAAATGTACAGCGAACTTATATCTTTAGGATATGTTCCGTTCTTTTTATCTTTAGAACTTATGGATCGATATCGAATAACAATTACCGTGTACTCTTTAGCAGCTTCTTCTTCTTTTCCTTTGCCCCTTCCCACGTTAGGTGGGGTCGGCTCTCCTTATCTTTCTGCGCCAGGATAGTCTGTCCTGGGTTGTCGGGTCAGGTAATTGGGCCTTCCTTACGAGTAGTCTTTAGCAGCCATGTTTATTATTTATTTACTGGTTTATTATTCTAACCTTACTTACTAAGGTATGCATATGGTATGGATTATATTTTTCTCTTACAGCTACATTATATATTCTAAACCTTCGCTACAATGCTTGTAATCGCGACTTCATCTCAACAAGATCTGAAATATGCTGAGATAGCTGGTCATGCCTTTCTATTGTATAAATTCTATCAATTACTTAAAACAATATATGACGCAGGAATAATATGTAGTATTTATGAGTTTAAACATTGCAGGATCTGCGAGTAACCTGCTTCAGTTCAGCTTCCTGCCCACCTCGAGGTGAATGGATACGAACTCCTCTAGTCATGAGGCCTCCAGATCAACCACTGGGCTACGGTTTAGCTGCACCGAGGAATGGAGCCAGATCTCTGTTATCTGCTATTCAAGCACACATGATTAAATGGCTCCTGTTTGATTCACGGCCGCAGACAAAGGATAATAAGTGTGATGTGCCACCTGACACGTAAGTACCACAAGACTTTTGGTGATAACTTGACAAACCTATTGAGACAACTGATTCTTGATGATTTACATTAAATACTAACTTTAGGACTCCGCCTGCGTATATTTCGGTCATTGCACTGATTTTTTAAACTAAATTTTTTTTTTACAAATCAAATCATGATTCAAATCGGTTAGCCACTCTACCGGAAGACAATTCTAAGAATGTGTTCATTCGTTTTTCTTAATTTCTTGTATTCTTAAAGTGCATACATCAACTGTCTACAATTTTATTACATATATCGTAATTAGTACATAGTGTAAGTAAAATAGGTTAGTGTTGGCTAAGGCAACATTTTTTTGCTATTTTTAACCGACTTCACCAAAGTCTCAGTTCTAATGATAATTTTTACACAATTTTTATCTATTTTCAGCAATATTTTCATCGTTAATAAAACGGTTTTCAAATTTATTTTTCCACTAACTTTGGTTTCGCTCTCAAGTAGTCCCATGTCGGATGCTGAATCAACTTCAAATTTTTCTTAATTTAAATTAAATACTCTTTATTTTATGCTCTATAACATTCGTTGGTTGCTTTTTTGGAGTCTGTTTAATTTTTACGGTAAAAATATTTATGATGGAACCTCATGGCACATCATGGCATGATAGAAATGCAACATCACTTGCTATTGTATCACGTTCTGAATCTCATTCAGTTTAGATACAATCACTAAAGCTTAAACAAATAAGTTGATTGATATTGATTAAATTCAGAATGTGGAGACTAAATTAACTGAATAACTTTCTTTATCTGTTGAATGTAAGCTAACGCCATTTTTTCTGACCCAGTTAGACATCGTCTTTCAGTTAGACTAAAAAACTTAGGTTAACTGTTTTTAGACTTTCGCGACTTTTATACATACTCATATTTTTTACTGTAAACGGGATTCATTTTCGATAAAATTAAAAAGGTTACGATACAATCTATTTTCGGCATTTCCGAACGGGTTATACCGCTCGTGTTCACGGGTAGACTGTCTGACTGGGTCGAAATAAAAGGTATCGTAACCTTTTTAATTTTATAGCGAATAAGTCCCGTTTCCAGTAAAAAACCTAAAAAAAAAAAAAAACATCTGACACTGGGTCATGCTCGCTCGAGTAGTCTTCATACAAAGTAGCCTAAATTAGAACCCAAATCTTATCATATTCATATACCTATGGTTTTTATTCACCTACATAGGTGGCTTAGTGATTTAAGCGGTCACCACGCGTCTTTCTACTTCACTAAGTGCCGTGGGTTCAATCGAACGCGGGACAACATATTGTGAGATTCACAAATAAAATTGTTTTGAGTCTAGATGTTCGTAGTCCGTTTCATGTATATTTTTAAAGTCCCCTGCAACATAGGATTTACATTCCTAAGGCGGAGTTGTCTTATATCCATAAAAAAAATGGGTATGTTCTACCATCGAAACATTCTGTTGCTTTCAAACGGACAAGTAAAATGTACAACCTTTTTACGCATGATAAAATTACTTAAATACGCGACACATTACGTTCAATGTTAATTAAAAACTGGCACGGTTAAACCATTAACGCGGTCGGAAAAGGTTACCAGAAGCCAATCTGTAAACAAAAAAAAACAAAATATACTGGCACTGTTTATTGTGCAGATACACAAAAGGTAGGTGATGTTAAAACAACATGTACTTTTAATACGAAAACTTGAAAAATAGCCATACCCTCATGCTTTCCATCAGATAGAGGTTACTATGGCAAGCTCAGATAAGAAAAAGAAAAAAATCAACCTGTCTGACGAGTGGTATCATCAACAACCAATAACGTCCCTTTGCTAGCCTCGATTCTCTTCTCAGGAGAGGGGTAAGGTCGTCCTTTCGCTGGCCGAGTGCGGGTTAGGGACTGGTAAGACACGTTGTGGCTACACGTTGTCCCTTGGATGTGCCCGATGGCTTCCAACTAAGCTTTACAACTCATTGTTTATTTGCCTCTGGTGCTATATGCTTGTGCCTGTAAAAAACTTTATTGCAAGTTATACATTTATTATACATTACATATACATACGTTACACACACGATATCTACTATACTAATAGGGTAAGAAAATATCGTCTTTTTAAATAATTTTACTGCCTTGTTGGTCTAGTGGTTAGCGTATGCGGCTGTTGATCAACGGGTCTCAGGTTCGATGTTTGTGTGATTCGCAAATATTTGTTTCGGAGTCTGGGTGTTTCCTATGTATAATATATGTGTATTTATATCACTTGTCTAGTACCCATAATACAAGCTCTGTTTAGTTTGAGACTAGATAGCGTTGTGTGTAAGTTGTCCGAAATATTTGTATTTATTTATTTAATGTTAGCTATAAACTTATTTGCCACAGAATGCAGTTTGTCCTTAGCTGTCAGTACCGTTGAGATTTACAAGCCAATTCCCTTCACAATTAATATTTAAAAGCAATGAATTCAAAATGGAATGTTTTAAACAAGACAAGATTTTCGGACACAGTACAGCTGCATAGCGTAAAATACTTTTAACGACTACACAAATTTGTCTCAAAAAGTTTGGTATTCAAACAGTATATTATTTTGAGTCATAGACAACACAGAGTAAAAATTACGAACGTTCGCTTTCATCCTCATGTCTGGGTATGAAAAACGGCACTAGTACCAAAACTACCCTCAAGTCACTACTGACATAACGTTATCCAGACCAACGAGATATAAACGATATTATTATTTAAATTATTTTTTATGAATTTTTTTTAGTAAAGAGCATTGATAAATTGACTGTTTTGAAAATATATTATGAATAGATGAATAAAATAATGTATTTTATTGTGATCGGTATGTACATTAATATTACTATCAATGAACCTATTGTTTTTACGTTTATATTTTTTATAAATATGTACAGATTTAGTATTGATAGAATATTTTCTGGTACTTACTATTTATAATTCTCTACAAAAGGTTGTATGTTGTACATACATTTTTGTAGGAAATTATTACTTTATACGCCAAAATATTGCCATAAATGTTAGACGGTTGAATAAGTCGAAATGAAATTCTTCTATTTAATACAGTTTACCTACAATACTAGTACTTAGGCGACAATACAAACAAATGATTCAAAATCCAACAAAATTATTCAATATTCATGATATTCATTTTCTTAAATTAAGATGTTGTGTACAACAAAGCATTTACAATCATTATCTGATCAAAACGGCTTCTGTATAAAATTATAGTTCATGGTTATCTTCCACGAATCTTTTTTTATAAAATCATCTTCTTTATAAAATAAAGACAAACATTTCAATGGATTAATATATTTTGAAATATTTGTCTTAACTTTATAAACATCGCTGTACTTAGAAACATAATATTTTGAATGATATTTCTTGATTTAATACACATTTAATAGGCAAAAAACTGAGTAATTTTAAGCTCAGTAAGCTCAGTAGATTTACTCTTATAATTTATCTTCTATACCTATCTCTAACATTATTTCTGACTAATCCATAATTACTATTCGTTAAGTAACTACGTTTGAAAGCGTTCAGCGAATAATATTAGTTTATTATTTGTACGGTATGCTAAATGAAAGATAAATGTGCTAGGAAGAAATAACTGTATTTAATAGAAACATGAAACTTAACAGATTTACAATGTAAATGCTATGTATCGATGCGCGGCGAATGGTGCGATAGGTCGCCCCTGTATGATGTTGCAACGACTACTGTTTTATTACGTGTTCAATAATTTTATATTGTAAATGAGGTTCACTGCGCGTCGATGTCAGCGTAAAACTATAACAAGTGAAATGTACGGGTTTGCTCGTACATTATTACTTCATATCGGTTTATAATCATTCCTCAAAATAATGTAAACTTATGCGCGCGGAGGCACACAACATGGCTTCAAAATACCGATCATAATTCTCTTGAACGCCACGTGTTTTGGCATAAATCTGCACTATACTTGCTTCGTCAACCAATATTTTAGTTTAAATGGTCGACGTTATGTTCTAACCCGCGGAAGCGGCGTGTTTATTTAAACTACCCAATATATCGCTGTAAGTGAAAGATATATTATTATAATAAGGGTATTTTTTTGGCCTCGTAGTTTTATCCATGGAGATACGTTCTATATTCTGTCAACAATATTGTATTTACTGGCCACTTTTTTATATTACCTACGCTATAAGCCTACCAAAGTGACTCTACTCTACCTGATGGAAAGCATCTGTAGAGTCCCAGGAGTAGGGGTCCACCATCCTCTGACCTATAACCTATAAAGTTCTTATAACATGGCGGCTTGGTACGCTCACCAGAAATAGGACATTAAGAATGCTGTCATTATTAGGATGTGAGGGTAGTACTGCCCCAGTCGCGCCGGACTATTCGTGCTGAAATCAGCGTGGCTCTACTACCTACCAATACTTGATCTAGTTGTTAGAGATCACTACTGCTGAGCTACATAGAAGCTAGCCTGTTCTGTTTATTCTAGTATTTGATTTTCACCCAGTTCTAATGGGAGTCTGTAAAGCCTGATCATTTGGTCTCAATTTGTTGTTAATCATCATCATCATCCTTTAACAGTCCACTGCTGGAAATAGGCCTCTCCTTTGAAAAGTGGTTTTGGCCTACTATACAACGCTGGCCAGACGGGTTGGTAAAGGGTTTGTTTCAAGTTTTCCTTCTCTTGGCAGTGATGTTAGCTGCTTATTTTGTTCCTTTAGTCGCCTCTTACGACAACCATGGAATGAATAGGGGTGGTGACACTTTGTATTCTTAATCCGTCACCACACGGAATGTTGTTAATATATTTGTGTATTTATCAGGAATTTGATTACTTATAGGCCCTGTCATATTTGAATTTAGATTGTTTTTGAATTGTCTTAAGAAGTGTATGCAATCCTACGTTAAAATTTATCTATGAAATCAAAAAAATCCTGAAAATCTAAGAAATTTAAATACTCATAGTGACTTAATTTAAGCCTAATGTTTAGCAAGCTCAGGATAAAGAAAGATAGTCAATAATATATATTATACTTAATTTGGTTTCAAGATACCTTCGACCTTCGGAGGAACGTCAGGAGGAAGCGATGTGGCGCGCTTGCAGTGACGTCATTTGGCGTAGCGCGGGCGGTTTTAATCATCAGGCAGGAGCTGAACCTCAAGCGATTGTGTGCTTGCCCAGTGATAAAAATCATGTTCAACATAGCTCTCAGTATTATCAAGATGGCGTTACAGAAAAGGTGAGTTTGTTTTCGTAATTTCTGTTTGATTCCCTACCATTCTTTCGTTGTAAAATTTATAAAATATTCCTATAAAATAATTGTTTTAACACTTTTGATTATTAGAATAATTATAAAAGAAAAAAGTATTTCAAAAATATTCAAAAATGCAATCTATTTTTTTTTAACAGTGTATAAAATGTTATAGAAGGTTATTATATAGAAAGCCGTAAACCTATTCCAGAAATGAATTCTAGCTATGTACTTATTGGATAAGAAACGGATTAGGAAATATCGAAAGAGTGACGAGTTTTGCGAATGTTCTTGTAAAGTTTTACTGTAATGTGTAAACTATTAAGAATAACTTTACAGTTTACCCATGTAAAATATCAATGTTTTTTTACAAGCTGCATTTGTTTGAATTTAAGAGTTTGGAAGATCTTCAAATATTCATAAAACGGTATCTTTATATGGTAAGATATTTCATAGTTACATTTTGTTACTTTTTAATTTGAAAAAATATCTACTGTGTTATGAACAAATGTCAAAGCATAAAAACATCCAGCGCCGAGAATACTTTGCCACAACGTTCTCTTGCTATCCATCTGACCCGCACTTGGCTATCGTGGGGACGATGTCCTTTGCCCTTTCCTGAGAGGAGACTCCAGCAGAGCAGTGAGACATTATGGGTTGTTCATGAAAATAATATGTTTGCTTTTTTCTCATGTCTGAATTATTTCACTTTTCCATTCCAATAATGCTATGTGTATTGTTTTTCAGTTCCAAATGGAAGATGGTGCAGGTGCCTTGCTGATATTGTATTCATGTGTGCTATCAAGGGGATTAGAAAAGTTAGTGTATTTAATATTCGGTTTTTCTCGTTTCAGTTTTGGTGAAGAAATATTTCTTCATAAAAATATTATAACTTTTAAGTCACGTACGTAGTATTATTTAGCTATTCTGGTGGAATGGAGCAGCAAACCTTCGTCAATTTAATACATAGGTACATCAAAAATGTTGTTGTTAGGTATACTTGTTTCAATTTATGGGGGTCAATTAAGTAGTGGGCTTTTGATATGATCACGTGACTAAGTGACATTAGACAAACAAACAAACAAAAGAGAATAGAGGCGTCCGTGATTTTAAAACGAAAGACGTTTGTAACTTGGCTAGAGGGGCAGTTATGTTTGTATGAAATCGGCAGGAAGTAAACTATTCCACCAAACATTAGAACTCAAACATTACCTAAGGTACAGAAATATGACATGAAAATGTAAAAATATAACTCGATGATTTGACTTTTTTTTTAAAGTTATAGTTTAGGTTACCAGGGTATTTATAACGAATCTATTGACACTTCATTCATCGAACGCGTAGTGTAGTGTACTGTACTGTAGAGCGTACAAACTTACAAATAAAATACAAAAACTATTATGGCTTCGCCGTAGTCAGGTAAAAAATGGATATTGACAAATAAATAGTTCAATAGGAATTTTACAATCTTCAAGTACTTGAATTTGCTATAAAAAAAAAATGGAATGAATAGGGGTGGTCAAACTTTGTATTCTTAATCAGTCACCACATGGGTGTCGTAAGAGGCTAATAAAGTAACAAAATAAGCAGCTAACATCACTGCCAAGAGAAGGAAAACTTGAAACAAACCTTTACCAACCCGTCTGGCCAGCGTGGTGTAGTAGGCCAAAACCTCCTTTCAAAGGAGAGGCCTATGTCCAGCAGTGGACTGTTAAAGGCTGTTGATGATTGATGATGAAGAAAATTTAATAAATTAATACTCACAGATAAATTGCTAATCAAATTGTATTCTATTTATTTTTGCGTAACAGTGTCAAGAAAGATCTAGATGGAAAACTGACCCATCTGGTGTCAGCTCAGGTTGAAGGATCAATTAATGTGGTGACTCTTCTCCTGACTGGAAGAGCTACTCCATATCTTCATAATGGTGTTTTGTATGTCGGTGATGAAGACCACTACGTAAGTTTTTTTCTTCAGTTACTCAAAATTACATTATCACACGCATTTACTTTATGAAAAAAATTTGGACATCTAATACAACGCCGTCTAGTCCCATCATCTAGAGCTTGTATTATGGGTTCTAGAAAAATGATATATATACGTCTTTTTTCTGGAAAAACATACATGTTAAACATAGAAAATACCCACACTCCAAAAAAATATATATTTGCAGATCACACAAAAATTTTACCAGATTCGAACCTCAAGCACAGCAATCGCATACCCTACCACTGAGCCACCGAAGCAATCATGACTAAAATTATACCTTCATATTTACATCTGCTTAAAAACTGCACAGCAATTATCTCTAAATATCTATTTATTAAGAAGGTACTGCACGAAATTGTGGGATTTGACGTATTTTCAAATGAGTAGTACTGTGCGCTGCATTAATTAAATACATCAAAAGTATTTGTATAGTTTAGGTCGATCCTTGCACAAGATCTCCGCCGAAGTTGGAATTTGAAACAGATACATATAAAATTAAAAAACGATACATATATGTTGTGTGTCAGATGAAATCTTAAAAACATTTTTCTTCGAAAAGATAGTAGATTTTACGTCTAGAACAATAATTTTCATATGACAATATTTGTATTTACATCGTGCAGGGTTTAGCCGGTGTATAATTTAATTTAAAAGTATAAATCTAAAAATATTGAGACTTTTCAATTTTTAACACAAACGCCTGATGCACATTGCACATTGCGCAGAAAAAAATATTGCTCTAATTAAATTACTAGGTCTGAAACTTCAAAGCAGAATGGGTCTAATTACTAATATTAATGAGATCAATTTTGTTTTGAAGTTTTTTTTAGACTTATGTCAGTATTGTATTGTGTATCATGTCTATATGTCATTGGTTATACTTACTGGCAAATAAGAAAATTGGAAAAAAATCAAATTTCGAGTCGAATCTGTACAGAGTAATGCGAACGCAGAGCAACAAATGTACGAAACACAATACAAACGTACAAACGCAAATAGGTAAATATCTCAAACAGGTATGTTTAATGTTACTGTTATAATTTTAATGTAAATGCAATGTTCCGTTCACAATTATTCGTCAGTTGCTAATCAATCAATACAAGTAATCAAGTAATCAAGACGGTAGAGAACTTCAAAACGTAAATATTTACCTTTGATTATAAACATATATTTAATCAAAGGTACCTACTCTTATCAAACTCACTTTATATTTATGAAAAATCTTTCGCTGAAAAAGTTATAGATTTAAAACAAGACCTTTTCAATGCACTTATTCACGTTTTCCGCGATCACAGCTCGTGCAAGTCTTATATTTGCAAGTACATCCTCATAAATAAAGGCCATCAAACTGATAAAAACGTATTTGGTGAAATAAAATCAGATGCGGTCTTTGCCACCATAATAAAAGTACTTTGTCGATTGATTAAAAATGCCAAAAATTTTATGGCGAATAAACTATTCACTTAGACAATCATACTCAGGACGGTGTGCTGCATCTGTTGTTTCATTTAATCCCGCAATACAGACATTAGTGATAAAGACTACGGTGAAACTTGCCCAAGGCCTGATTTTAGTAAAGCCGATTTCAACTTTGCTAACTCTACGCATATGGCAAAAATACTGTTACAGCTATCCAATGAGGATCGTCACGCACTTGAACGGCGCACTGTATTAAGCTGATTCGATTGAATGGCTTCAGGAGCGGAAGCTTCTTGAAGCTAATTTTGAAAAAAAAGAACATGTAAAAGGGGCTTTATAAGATGTGAACCGGTCGTCTTTGTCTTCTTCTGAATTTCGTCAAGCACAGTGTCTTGTATATTGATATTTGCTATTCTCCCAGTGCTCGTACCACCTATGCATTCTACCTTCCGAATAACATCTGTACACTCTTATGAATACGCGGTAATCTGGATGACGCGCTGTAGGGTATCTTTCCCTATAAAGGAATGCATCAGCACTTGCGCTACTTCTACATTCACCATAAATAAAGTGCATGTTTGCGTATTCTTGTGCCATATATTGAATACGCGGCATACTGATACACGAAACCAGTCCAGATACAAGCCAAGTCGTCGTAAAATCACCAAACTAAAGTCCAAATCAGTGAGCAAAACGAAGAGTCCAATGATTTGACTCTTACTTAAAACGATGACTTCTGGCTGTTTAGCCAGAAATCGTCGTTTTAACACTGATCGACAATCACAGAGAACTGCAAAAGGAATGGGAACATGCGATACCGAACAAGTCAAGCGACGCACCAAATACTTGCCATTGCTATGTGCCATGGCGCGAGAGATACAATAGTACAAAGGTACAATAATAATATACTCGTCTCTCGCTCGCTTACACTGTACTTTAGTACTGAATTTATTCACCTATCTCTGTCTCATAATTAACAAAAAATTACTTCGGCCACACTCAGGTAGTAAATAGCGAAATAACATTATCACACGTCCTTTACTACACTAAAAAGGAAGCTTTAATTTTCTCTCTTTGGATAAAATTATGTATTATACCATTTTTTTTAATATAGTTGCTGCTTAGTTTTTCATACATATTTTTTTCACAAAAATCTCAAATTCTGTCATAATTTATTTTGATCAAATTTCATGTTAATTTTTTTCCAAAAAAGTATAATAGGCACTCATACTATTTACTGCATTTCTAATAAGATTTTTTGTGAGGAATAAGATAACTTCAAAATTTGGGCAACTATTGGATTTCTTTTGGGTTTTTTTTTGTACGCTGGATAGCTTTAGGATTACCCATTCTTTCTGGGACACCCTGTATAGATGATATACTTATATTGACAGGAGCTGGATGTGAGAAGCCCAAAATCGATCAGAGTGGTTTGCAATGGGAGAGGCCTATGTCCAGCAGTGGACTTCGATAGGCTGATTATGAAAATGAATAGATTCTAGAAATTATTACTTTTGAACAAAACTTCCATAAAAACGACTGAATATTTAGAAGATATGTATTACTCTGTGTGGAGCCTACTCTGTACAATTATTTTACATATCTTAGATAAAATGTTTCACGTAGGAAGCGGCGACGGTGCTGCCTAGCGGCGCTGCCGCGCAACTCTGCTCGTAAATACCTAAACTCGGCGTTTTTTGTTCGCGCAGCACACTCTGCTCAGTTGGCCTAGTGGCTGAAATGAATGAACCCGCCACGCCGCTTTTTACTGCGCCAAGAGTTGTGGGTTGAAATCCTACACGGAAAAACACTTGACGTGATTCACAAATTATTATTCTGTGCCTGGGTGTTCGTTTCGTATACGTTTGTAAAGCATCCCACGACACAGGAAGTTTATTTCTAATGATACAGTTATCTTTTAAAAAATAATAATGGACATTTTTATTTTAGGCAATGCCACAATTTGGAATACTGTCTCGCAGTCCTGTTGGTCTTCTCGTGTGGCACGGTGGTGAAGAAAACGCTAAAGCGATCATCAGTAAACAGTATCCTGGATCTCGATTGAAAACTCCTGCTTTACCAATATGGGTAAAATTTTATTAAATTGTTTGTGTTTGTACCATAATGTTTGTTTGTGTTTATTTTTGAATGAAAATTAACTCTCAAATTATGTTGGTGAATATTTTTCCATACGCGATATTAATTTTATGAAATTTACAAATTATGACTCAATGAATGTGCTTTAAAAGCGGAGCTGAGAAAAAGAGGTGCACAATTAAGCGGTCAAACTTTGACATCTAGGTCCTCATTCTACAGTGGCGCCCACTGGTAAGCACAAAAATGGTGGCCCTCATTGTTTTACATTTTTGTTCTGACACACATTCATGATGATAATTAAAAAATAAATTGGCCAAATTAGAATATCGATAATGTGATTTAAATATCTTAATCCGTCACCACACGGACTATTCATTCCATGGGTGTTGTAAGAGGCGACTAAAGGAACAAAATAAGCAGCTAACATCACTACCAAGAGAAGGAAAACTTGAAACAAACCCATTACCAACCCGTCTGGCCAGCGTGGTATAGTAGGCCAAAACCTCCTTTCTAAAGAGAGGCCTATGTCCAGCAGTGGACTGTTAAAGGCTGTTGACGATGATGATGATTTAAATATGCATGGATTTAAAGTATAAAAAGAAATATGAAAGTAACTGTCTTTTTGTTTTCTGTTTTATCAAAGTGGAAATGGCAATTAAAAATAATAATTTAGACGTAAAATGTACTAAAAGATTTTTTTTCTTTTTAGTACATTTCACGACAAAATTATGTTTTCTAACTTTTCCGTCATTTCTAACAATATTCAATTTTCAATACAGGTGACCAGCTGCTCTGGACACTACGGAGTTTTATTCAACACTAATCGTGAACTGCTGAGAAATTATCATGCTGAGAGGAGGTCAATATTCATAATAATTATACACCCTTACATAGATACAAATCTGAAAATCTGATCAGGATATGTCCTTACCGGAGAGCAAGCTGCGAAATTTTAAATTAAATCAATGACCAATAGTGAAGTGCTTATAGCTAAGAGGCTTTACATACTTACTTACTTACTTCGCTGGCTCAGCGACCCAAAGTGTGTCTTGGCCTCCGACTGTAGAATGCGCCATTCTTTTCTATTCTGTGCCAGGCTTCCCGAGATATGCTTTTTTAACAGCTCGATCCTCACCCATGCTTTCGATGTGGCCAAGCCAGCGAAGTCGGGCAGCTTTAATTTCCCCGATAATATTTGGCATTGACACAAGGCTCTCTATCTCTTTGTTATACTTTTGTCTCTGCTCTCCATTCGCACCCACTGTTGGTCCCAGAATCTTACGTTCTGCGACTAAGACTTTTTTTCTCTCTGCACCTACCGCATCACATTTCTGCAACACCTGAAGGTCGACTGGCAGAGAATGCCTCATGGCATTAAGTCCGCCTTTGTACAACATGTGCAATAAGTTTAAAATAAAATAAAATAAAATAAAAAAAATTTGGTAGTCCTGCTTATTACCTTGGAGACTAGTACTTTGTGAAGGGCTGCGGTATATCTTAGTGCGTTGATAATTCATGGCGTAGAGGAGCGTCCCCTGGGTGGCGGATTCGCTGACCAACGGAGGGTGTGGTCCTCTAGCATTATGGGGGTTGTGCGGCGGGTTGACAACCCTCCCACGGAAAAAGACATAATTGTTACGAAACCAGAGGCTTTACATGATTGGAAACAATCACCGAGGTTAAGCAACGACGGTCAGTCTCGGTTGTTATCATTAGATAAGAGCTGTGAATCTTAGTTGGAGGCCTTCGGGCGGTTTAAAAACATCCAACGCCAAGATTACGTAGCCACAACGTGGGGACGTTAGCCTTAACCCTCTTCTGAGAGCAGACCCGGGCCCTGAAGTGGGACGTTATGGGTTGTTGATGACCAGTATAGTTTATATTTTCAATTAGTCAACTATCTATATCAAGGTACATGGATAAACTCCTACCTTTTCTTTGTTATTACCTCTGCCCGACCTAAAAATTGACCGGTAGAGAATGCCCTGGGTATTCTACCACCTACGTACTAAAGGACATAAACTTAGAATTAAATATATTAATAGTAGAAATATCTTGTAGTCATTATATCACCATTTTCAAAAGCTCCGTCTAAGGTAAATTTCAACCTCTCATAGGGCGGCTACTTTATACAACAACAGATCTGCTTACACTAAAAGCCCATAAAACATTTCATCTTGTGCAATCTTAATGAATTATTGTCGTAATTTGACCAACAGGCTACCTCCAGTTTTAAGTTACAAGCTCTTGCTTCAAACCAGTCTTGATTGTTATTTCTGTCATTTTTAAATGTAATTATATATCTAGTCGAGTGTCCGTAGTCGATATTAATTAGCCGTTGGGTCAAAGGGACCGAGCACCTTTTGTAGCATAATTAAGTATTCCATTACGCTAATAGAATGTTTTGTTAATTAGCAATGTGTTTTATTTCCTCGAACACGTACGTATAAAGGAGTCAGAAGATTCTTAGAAAGGATTCTAATTGATAATATTTTGGTTAGTGAATTTTACTTTAATTACGAAATTGAGGTCTGTTAAGCCCTTTTTCAAACCTGTAACACATAGCGAAACAAAATTTTACAACATCACGAACACGACGAATCATGTAAATACTTATTAAATTAGTCTTCAATTATGGTTCATTTATACAAATTTATTACACGAATTTGGCAACCATATTTGAGTCAATTAATCATACGTAAAGTAGTCAAAAGCAAAGTTTGGTTATTTGATTTCAAACGACAATAAAATATAACAACCTTTAAGTTAATACATCCTAATTAAAAGGTTCCTTTACCTATAGACTTTTTCTAAATACTGCGTCAAACAAGATGTTTGCTATATTACATTATGTGTTATGTACGTTATGTTTAAGGTTCGATATCCATTATTACACGTGTGGTGGTTGTCACGTTTTGCTGAATGTCGATACACGAACTCACGACGATGCTGTGGGAACAATACGCAATGATGACATCAGTGCTACACCGCTTGAGAAGCTGATACATACGAAGTGAGATATTTATATTAAACTCGTAGTAATAATGACTGCCTCGTTGGTCTAGTGGTTAGCGTATGTGACTGCTAACCAAGAGGTCTCGGGTTCAAATCCCGGGTCGTGCCAAAGAGTGTTTTTGGGTTTTACTTAGGAAATCCCTAATAGCAGCCCGGAGTTTGGAAGTTCGGCGTTGATTCACGCCCGTGCCTCGGAGAGCACGTAAAGCCGTCAGTCCCGGTTATCATGAACATCTATGGCAATCGTTATTGGGAAGTCAGAGCCCTCAAATATACTGACAACTAGTTCAATCTTCGAATTTCAGTTCTCCGACTGGCATCGGACCTCCGCAATCTCTAGGGTTGCGGAGGTCCGATGCCAGTCGCTCCGTGAAAAAACTGAAATTCAGGTAAAAGACGTTGAACTAGTAGCCGACCCCGAATAAACTTGGGGATAAAAGCTAGGAAGAAGATTCGTAGTAATAATAACAATAACTTCATTAATATAAAATTAACTCAAATTAGATAGAGCCTATAACCATACTTATACAATTAAGCCTCGTACCTCGTACTTCAGTATTGTGTATTTCAACTTATATGTATACAAAATGATAGAAAAAAATCGGCCAAGTACGTGTCAGGCCGCATAGGAAAGGGTTCCTCAGTTACCCATAATGGTACGAGGATTTAAAATCGTATCCAATAGATAATTTTTATGTTTACGTATTAATGCTTTAATATTGTATGACGTTTTCCAAGTGAGCGCATTATACAAGTTAAGCCTCTATAACTCCTGAACCAACAAAGTCATCTAATCCGTTATAGTTTTCCTTTAAAGTTCATTATATTTATCACTATCACGAATTTTTCCAGATTTTTCGAGCCAGCCGTTTGGCTTTTAGAGGGGAGGGGGAAACCCTGTTTTTACAAAAAAAGTGTCTTATAAAGTGGAATATCTCGCAAACACATACCTAAATCAAAAAATCGTCCTAGAAACCCTTTATTGTTTTAAAAAGACCTATCTAATAATACCCCACACGATGGGGTAGCCGCGTAGGGGAGGTATCCCAAATAATAATATTTTTCATAAATTTATTGTAACACTTTATCGATGTAATTACAACACATATTCATGCAAAGTTTCAACTTTCAAGCGCTTACCGTTTGGACGGTAAGTCGAGGACGGACGGACAGACGGACATGACGAATCTATAAGGGTTCCGAGTCATGAACTTCGGAACCCTAAAAAACCTTGTTCCTTAATCTTGTTTTCTTGTTGTTGTAAATTGCGAGTAACGTCACAAAGCGAAGCTAGGTAAGAAAATAGCCTAATTTACTTATTATATCACAAGCCTGGCTAATGAAAGTTCCATCAATATCGGTCCTGCCCTTTTAAGATTAGCAGGAACAAACAAACAAACAGACGAAAATTATTAAAAAAAATTTTTTTTGCTATTTTCTAGTTTATAATACATACATGTAAAGTTAAATTAAAAAAATACCCATAATTAACCATCACTACGATATTATCGATAACGCGACCCAGCTTATTTACGTTCGATGAATTTAATTCAGTAATGTTGATAATTTTATGATATTTAATATAGTTACAGATATTTTAATATGAAACTCGTGTGAACATTTTCGGGATATTTATTTATAATTCGCTTGAATTGATTTAAGAGATTCAGCCACATTAATGAATCGACCATTAATGTGGCTGAATTTGCCAACCTGGCCAACTTCGAACTATACCGACATTTATATATATATAACATTAAAACCTCCCTTTGTAGATTTTAATTAATTGCAAAATACGGTACTTACATTAAAAATCAGTTTTGCCCGTCAATCTGTTTCAATGTTCCGACAAATCTCTTTAATGGCTGAAGCCCACCGTTGTATCAATGACAGCCACATGTATCATAGCTAGCATTGTATAAAGGTATTATGTATCAAAAAAGAACATGAGCTTTTTGCTTAAATTACAAGGTTCTTTGGAAGTAGATACTTAAAATAACAATGAAATTTTCTACTCATTTTCACTAGAAAAACTTACTGAATTAGGGAGATGTGAATTAAGTAACCATTTAATTATAACTTGCGGACCTTTTGAAAAGAATACATAAATTTACTAAAATAAAAATTTCTAACAGCTATTTATATGCATGCAAAGGTATATTTGACAGTATGATGGATACGACGCATAGTGTTTTATGTAACTGTTTTTAAGCTTTGGCGACTTTTACACATAGTCGTGTTTTTTAGGGTTGCGAAGTTCATAACTCGGAACCCTTATAGATTCGTCATGTCCGTCTGTCCGTCCGTCCGTCCGTCCGTCCTCGACTTACCGTCCAAACGGTAAGTGCTAGAAAGATGAAACTTTGCATGAATGTGTTGTAATTACGTCGACAAAGTGCTACAATAAAATTATGAAAAATAATTTTATTTGGGTTACCTCCCCTACACGTTAAGTGGGGATGATTTTTTTTTCCTCGCAGTTACCCCATTGTGTGGGGTATCATTAGATAGGACTTTAATAAACAATAAAGGGTTTCCAAGACGATTTTTTGATTTAGGAAAACTATAACGAATTTGTTAATTCAGGAGTTCTAGAGGCATAACTGGTAAAATGCGCTCACCTGGAAATCGTCATACAAAATTATTGTATTATTACGTAAACATAACAATTATCTATTGGATACGATTTTAAATCCATGTACCATTATAGGTGAGTTAGGAACCCTTTCCTGTGCGTACCCTGACACGCACTTGGCCGATTTTTATTACTGTTTACGGGACTTATTTGCGATAAAATTAAAAGGTTACGATACCTTCTACTTTCCGAAGTTTCGAACGGGTTATACCGCTCGTGGCCACGGGACTGAACTAGACTGGTTTTATGTACCTTTGTACTCCTTTTTACGAAGATAAAACGAACAGTGGTGTATGGAATTCGATACAGCTAAAGTTTATGTGGAGGAGAATTGCTTTCATAAAATATGGTCGAATTTCCACCACTTTATGAGTGCATTTACAATAAATCCTCGTTTATTATTTTCGAGTTTATTAGATGCTAATAAACTAATTTGATTTCAGATGGCAAGATGCTAAAATAACCTGGACTGGAGCTGCACCTTACGTTGGAGAACCAGCAAAATAAGCTAATTTTAGTTTTGAGCGTTTCCAATGAAGCTTCATGTAGTGGATTTAAAAAACAATGAGATTCTAAGAGTTTATATGCCAAGCTTAAACACGTAGTCGTTTTAATAGCACTTAATACTGGAATATTTAAACTGAATAAGTTGTAGTTTATACCTGATTACGGTAAAACCAAAACTAATGATAATAGTCTTACCAATCTAATATATCTTTACATGTTCAACCATAGCGCCGCTTCCTTCCGACATCGTCCCACGCGACAGCATTTCCATCCCCATCACTTAGATGGTTGGCAGTCCAGAACAGTGCGTTTTTCCCGAAATTTCCTGCCTCGCACATCTAAATTGTGGAATGAACTCTCGCCTGCTGTGTTTCCGGACCGATACGACCTTCAAATCTTCAAAAAAAGAGCATACTTCCATCTTAAAGGCCGGCAATGCACCTGCGACTCCTCTGGTGTTTCAATTAACTACCATCAAGTGATCCGTCTGCTCGTATTTTATTTTTTATATCATAGGGGGCATAACCTATGATATAAAAAATAAAATAAAAATGAATGAAGGATCAATAGATTCATAATTATGACCCGGATCATATAGGCTATATAAATTTTATGAAACAATGTCTTATGTAGTTGGCTTATACTTTTTAACTTATGTGGTTGCTTAACATTTTCAATTCTAGTCACTGTTAGTAGTATTTACTAGTCAAAGTGTATTAATTTATACATAGATGTTCTAAGTAGAAAAACAAAAAGTCTATGTTATATGTAGATAATAATGTACACTGTGTATATGTAGTTTTTTTCTGTGATTGATTAAACAAAAAATAATATAGAATATTGTTAATATAATAATATTTATGAATCTAGAATTCTAAAAAAGAGAATATTATACATTTTTTGTGTATTTATTTTTTAAGCATAGCGACTAAGGGATAAACTACGCAAGACAATATCAATGCAAAGAGAAGGAAAACTTGAAACCAACCCATTACCAACCCGTCTGGCCAGCGTGGTATAGTAGGCCAAAATCTCCTTTCTAAGGAGAGGCCTATGTCCAGCAGTGTACTATTAAAGGCTGTTGATGATTGATGAGCTAACAAACGGATAGCAAACATTACAACCACTTTCTCAATCTCTACAAAATAATCGATGCAGCCCTTAAAGATACGTTCACTATGAAAAATGTTATGATGAAATTTACAAGGGTGTTTGGATTTCTGAATCAATTCGTAGTAAGCGATATAAGATCGTTTTTCGATCGTCATGGCGTGATAGATGGCTCCCATGACAAATCCACTAATAAAAGTAATTTATCAAATGCGTCAAAAGCAGAGGTATTTTATTTGCTACGAATTTTTTCTCTTGGTTTTCTTTACAGGTAAAGTGTTGCAATGTCATTTGGAGTTGAAAATATAAATTTTTAAGAATAAATTGTTTTCCAGTGATGAGTTAACTGTATACTTATTTTAAGGGTTAACCTGATAATAAGTTTGTACCGTTATTGTTGGCGTCTACATCTCAAAGGTCAGAAGTGCACCCTTTTAGTTCCTTCTACAGAAATAACAGAAATATAACTCGTGCGAGCTACGGATGAACTTGGACAAAACCAAGGTCATGTTCAACAAACATGTACTACCGGAACCGGTTGCGATACACGGTGCCGTTCTCGAAGTTGTTCAAAAATATGTGTACCTCGGGCAGACTTTGCAGTTGGGTGGAAACAACTTCGAGGACGAGGTGAACAGGAGAATTCAGCTGGGTTGGGCGGCGTTTGGGAAGCTCCGTCGGGTCTTCTCATCATCGATCCCACAGTGCCTAAAGACGAAAGCCTTCAACCAGTGCGTCCTACCCGTCATGACATACGGAGCCGAAACGTGGACACTCACGGCACGGCTGGTCCACAAATTCAAAGTCACACAGCGTGCTATGGAGAGGGCTATGCTCGGAGTTTCTCTAAGAGATCATGTTAGAAACGAGGTAATCCGGCAGAGAACTAAAGTCATCGACATAGCCCACAGGATTAGCAAGCTGAAGTGGCAATGGGCTGGCCATATTAGCCGCAGGACCGACAACCGTTGGGGTAAACGTGTTCTTGAGTGGAGACCGCGTCTCGGCAAACGTAGTGTAGGACGTCCACAGGCCAGGTGGAGTGATGATTTGCGCAAGACGGCTGGCAGGAGCTGGATGCGAGTAGCCGAGGATCGAACTAAGTGGCGTGCAATTGGAGAGGCCTATGTCCAGCAGTGGACTGCGATAGGCTGATGATGATGATGATACACACATGATATTTAGAGACTTCGATTAAAAGGCTTATCATGACGATTTAAAATTGTATTTTATAACCATATTTCAGTTCCTAATTTCATTTAAAATGATATTAGGGATTACCTAATATTATTTAAATCACTGCATTCGGGTAAATAATGAATAAGGCCTATGTATGCATATGTATTTTCCTAACTCAGGTAGTAAAGTACCCCATGATATAAAGTAGTATGTTATGAGAAACTACTTGAAGCAAAATAAATGTTGAAATTTAAAAAAAACTAGAATAAATTATATTTTTCTTGCACTCAGTACTTCAAACGACTGACATTTGAGTCAGGTGCCATCTTAGGTCGCACGAGTTATATGTTGTGTATATAATATAATCTGTGTAATGGAACATCTATGTAGTATGTGGTACCGAGAAGATGAATACCTAAAACGAAACGCAGCAGAGTAAGATTATATCGTACTAAAATTATAAATAAATTAATATTTGAATGTCTGACACACAATATCATCTAATGCCAAACTAAGCAGAGCTTGTATTATGGGTACTAGACAACTAATATAAATACTTTCATACTTTTTTTGTAAATACATACATATTATACATAGAAAACACCCTCCGATTTAAGAATCATACAATCATCGGTCCGAACCGGGAATAAAAACATTAATTAAAGTGTGTTCGCCTTATCAACGTTGCCTTTTACTGATGTTACAGGTTGGGCCATGTTAACCTTCCTAACTCTCCCAAAATACAAGTAAATCTATCAGAAGCGTCAAATGCAGTCTTATCTCGTCGGATGTCCGATCTAGAATATAATAATAGACAGACATCTAAGCCTAAACTATGTTGAATTTATAGTATGATGCTAAACCCAAAGATAGGCTTTTCGGTCTCATACTCACCTACGAAATACGACAGCCCCAATGCTATCATTTTTAAGTTTGGTCTACTGTATACGGGTAGTACTGCCCCGTTCGAGTGAGCTCATTCTCTATATCTCGTCAGCGAATAGATTAAACCTGTGTCCTCAGACATATCAGTCATACTGCTACATACATAGGTCGTTAATATGAGTATTAACATAAAGTATTAGAATTTTTCTGAAGCACTTAAACTCAGCAAATAGCTGAATCACAAGAAACAGAAGAAATAAATCACACAATTCACTAACCACGAGACAAATCACCCACAAATAATGTAGGAGCGTCACAATCCGATCTAAATCGGAATATCTCGGCAACATCGCACAATAGCTGAACGAAGCCACGTAGGCTTATAAATCATAGTAGCCTTGCCGAAGTGCCACGTACCCGGGTATTTGTCCATAAAGCCGGGTATAACAATGGCTAATTGCCCCGGTCAACCCGGACAAGATAGGCAACAATAAAATTTTATTCGATCGTTTAAGTTCGTGAATTTATGCTGCGAAAGTTTCATCTGAACTTCTATGATAGTGGATTTAATTTTATGAATGAATGATGAAAGCTTTTTAAATAATGGGCATCCGAGTAATTGATAAATGCAATGGAACGATTTCTGTGGTGTCGTGTAAACTTAAGTTTATTATTAGATTTTATTGCCGTACATTTTCTTGTATACATTTAGAGTTTTAGCATTCATCATTTTTTTATATTTAAGTATATCAAAGTGACTACTCTGTCTAATGGAAAGCATGAGTAGTGTTCGAGTGTAACCGTTACTTTCGAGGTAACTCGATAGATGTCGCTGTATCAAATAGTTGTGTCGCGCTATTGTTTTGTTGTGATGTTGATCATTTAAGGATGTGTGATAAATTGAATAAATTGCTTACGTTCTGAGTACTTGGTGTGTTATTACCCATTCTTACTATAAGTGCATATAATGCAGCATGGTGACCCACATCATGGCGGCTTAGCGAGATATTTCTGCATTACTTTCCCGGCCTCCGGAGGCTGGGAAAATAATGCAGAATGATTGTTTCTCAGTTCTCACACTCACCGACGAAATACGACACCCAAATTCTTTCATTGTAGGCTTGTCTTCTGTGTGAGGATAGTATTGCTTCAGTCGAACCAGCCCGTGCTAAAATCAGCTTGGCTCTAGTACCACGTTGTTCTTTTTGTCCGTATAGGTTTGTTTTAATCAGAGATCAAGTGACTCTCGAAATTTTACCAATTTGAATCTCTAAATTACATGATCAGTACAAATTGAACTGTCAGGTGGGAACAAAATATATTGTTTTTTCTAATTACAATTTAATTTACGTTTGTATTTACAAAAAAATGTATATATGTACTAGCTGATGCCCGCGGCTCCGCTCGCGCCCTAGGAGTATAAAAAAGCGGCCAAGTGCGAGTCGGACTCGCCCATGAAGGGTTCCGTAGCATCATTTAAAAGTTTTTGTAGTTCGTTGTAACTTTCATCAATGTTTTAATAATAGTGTTTTGATTGAAAGAAATTTAAATTGCGGTTTATGATTTATGACGTATTAAAAAAAAACTACTTACTAGATCTCGTTCAAACCAATTTTCGTTGGAAGTTTGCATGGTAATGTACATCATATATTTTTTTTAGTTTTATCACTCTCTTATTTTAGAAGTTACAGGGGGGGGGACCAACATTTTACCACTTTGGAAGTGTCTCTCCCGCAAACTATTCAGTTTAGAAAAAAATTATATTAGAAACCTCAATATCATTTTTGAAGACCTATCCATAGATACCCCACACGTATGGCTTGGATGACAAAAAAATTTTTGAGTTTAAGTTCTAAGTATGGGGACCCCCAAAATTTATTGCTTTTTTTCTATTTTTATGTAAAAATCTTAATGCGGTTCACAGAATACATCGACTGACCAAATTTCA
Source organism: Phragmatobia fuliginosa (assembly GCA_932526445.1). Taxonomy (NCBI): domain Eukaryota; kingdom Metazoa; phylum Arthropoda; class Insecta; order Lepidoptera; family Erebidae; genus Phragmatobia; species Phragmatobia fuliginosa. The sequence continues at coordinate 2,648,242 of OW052058.1, read as the reverse complement.
ACAGTATAACTCTTACAGTTTCGGAAAAAAGTGGCTGTGACATACGGACGGACAGACAGACAGACAGACAGACAGACATGACGAATCTATAAGGGTTCCGTTTTTTGCCATTTGGCAACGGAACCCTAAAAATAGATGTTGGCCGATTTTCAGACCTACTGAATATGCATATAAAGTTTCATAAAGATCGGTCAAGCCGTTTCGGAGGAGTATGGCAACGAAAACTGTGACACGAGAATTTTATATATTAGATTTATATCAATTGTCTAGTACCTATAGTCTGTTTAGTTTGGGGCTAGATGAAGTTATGTGTCAGATGTCTGAAATATTTAATTGTTTTATTTTAGTTTTTTATTATCTATACAATTCATACAAATGAATAAAATTGGAGTGACTGTAGTCATATCAAGTGAATAGTTTTTTTACAAAGTATATACGGTAATAACATCAAAAAACAATTATTGAAATTTTCGTCTGTCTGTTTGCACTTTGTACCGGCTAATCCTGGAACCACTGAACTGATTTTGAAGGGACTTTCACTGACAGTAAGCTGTCATCACATAAGGAGTAACTTGAGATATTTTTTCTATTTAGCTTGGCACCGTGGCGACTCGCGATTTGTAACAATAACCGTGTGAGTGCGGGTTGGGGACAAGCAAGACAACGTTATGTCTATGGAATCTTGCCGTTGGGTGGTTTTTAACTAAGCCGCCCGAAGTTCACAAACTAAGCTTTACGACTGTTATTCTATGATTACAACCAGAACCGACTGCTTGACGTTACCTCCGAATCACGGAGTCCCGCGCGATTTTATTATAATTTTTAAATTCCGAGGTATTTATTCCTGTTTTTAAATTTTCGCGACTTTTACACATACTCATGTTTTTTACGATAGAAGGTATCGTAACCTTTTTAATTTATCGCGAATAAGTCCCGTTTACAGTAAAAACATGACTATGTATTAGTTCCTGATGCGAAAGTAGTTTTTTTAAGAGAAAAATAATAATAAAGTGAAATGATTGCTATTTCAAACATAAGAAATGCGTGCTTTTACTAAGCTCTCAACTATCAACATCTCTCGATTAAACATTAGTAATACGCGTTACTAATGTTTTAACAGAAGGATGTTACCAGATTTTGCTACAATAAACCTAAAATTAAATATATTTAAGTCGATATTATGTTTGAAGTTTGATGGACATTTTTAACGACTACCAGAAACAAACACACATCTGAAGACACGACTCCACGGCCCCACACTCCCCAGATAGACGTTTACTCTGCACACAGTCCGTTGCAAGTCCTTTGACAAATCACCGTCATGGCGGACATACTTTGTTCACAATGATTTACTGCTACCCTCTCGGCACCGACTATTTGGCCTGTATTGTTCTGCAGAATTATGATTACCATAAAACACAAAACACTGTACGAAATGGTGTGGTTTCGCGGTATAATTTGAGAAATAAAATAGAGAGATTTTTCTCGGAATAATACACATTGTGGAGTTGATATTATGTTCTGACTTGATTATGACGTTATTGTATGTTTTAATTTTGTATCTTTTGGGGATAATGGTCTTCATTATTTTTTCTATTGAACTAGATAAAAAAAAGTATATTACAATCAATATTAAGAGATTTTAATTACTATTTAAAGTCTTTTAATTATAAACGACGTTACTAACTTTTGATTGAAAATTTTAAATTAAATTATTACTACAATAGATGAATATTTTATTTTTGTTAGTGTGAGTAAAATTGTGAGAAGTAGAGAACAGAGAGAACTATATTATAATACTTGTTATATAAATGATGCCTGTATGCCTAGAAGCGTTTGTCTCAGTTTAGCAATAATGTTTTAAAATATGAGAAGTTTTCTACATTTTTAAGTGCGTGAGTAACGCACTTAAAAAGTTAAAGCTCAGTTAGTTACGGTTATATAGTAATTTTTAATTTACAAATCCAGCTGCGAATATTGTACCCGGCATAAAATCGACTATCAAAGTTAAGTTCAAGTTAACTCAGTCAAGAGCCTACAAACCTTCATACATTTTACAGGAGACCGCTTTACTAATAAGTTTATTAACTTTAATAGGCGAGTTGATAGACTTGCAAAGTGTAAACTGGCTAGTAAATTAAACTGTGTTCTGTTTTGAATGGAACATCAGCTCATAATTTGTATTTTAAACTAATGTCTTTAGGGTTTTAGAATTTTTCGTTTGACTATTAGAGTCCCAAGACAGTGTTGTAATAAATTTTGTAAAAATTGAAATAAAAAACTATAGGTATTTAATACAATTTGCAAAGTGTGCAACGTAGAACACGTTATTAAATTATATTTTAAGTATTTGTAAAGTAGTGCTGTCATGTGTCGTTGATGAGTGAGTAATTTTCAGAGCTTCAGAAGTATTCCAAGAGGCTGCCATAGTATAGGTTATAATACTGCATAATCTGCATTCACGATGAGTATGGTGACCACTACGCTTGGATTCTACGAATCCTTGCCATCAGGCAAGGTAGAGTCACTTGACCAAGCTCACAAATCTAAGGAAAAATATTTTATTTGAGAACAGGAATATAATAAACTGTAAAAAAAACTCTATTCAATATAAAGGTTCACTGGAAGAAAACTCAGGTTTTGGTTAAGTACGCCTTTGTATATGTAATCTTCTTGTAGCTTATATAAGAAAATGTGTGTACAACAATAAATAAACAATAATAATAATAATATTTATTTTCACACCAGAGACATAACATTTTGATAGTACAATGCAAAAGATGTACATACTTTGGCAGTTTATGTACTCACGTTACAGGTACTGCTTCCCAAACTAGGCATAGCCTGTAATTTCGGGAGGCAGAATTTAGTCACATTTTTGCTGCTTGCAATTTATTTCATTTACACATTGCTAATTACTTAGTGTCTGGTGAACGTACTGTCTGGTGAAAGACTTACTATGTGTGTGTGTGTGTGTGTGTGTGTGTGTGTGTGTGTGTGTGTGTGTGTGTGTGTGTGTGTGTGTGTGTGTGTGTGTGTGTGTGTGTGTGTGTGTGTGTGTGTGTGTGTGTGTGTGTGTGTGTGTGTGTGTGTGTGTGTGTGTGTGTGTGTGTGTGTGTGTGTGTGTGTGTGTGTGTGTGTGTGTGTGTGTGTGTGTGTGTGTGTGTGTGTGTGTGTGAGTGAGTGTGTGTGTGTGTGTGTGTGTGTGAGTGTGTTTAAGTGATATCATATATGAATATATACGATGAAATGAAATGTCGAAATTAATAGTGTAATTTTATTCTAATGCAGGCACCACACTTTGTTACGCGCTATTCGTTATGTGTCTACGCCGTATTCGCCCAAATATTAGTTATGCGCGCAAACAACAAACATGCCATCCACACTTCGAACTGGTATGCCAAATAAGCATCAAATAAGGCAAATTTGTGTGTTGTAGAGATGTGTCATTGTCATTTTTATGGTGAACTAAACGAATATTCTCTCCACACTTCGCCGTATGCGCGCGAATAACCCGCATAACGAATAGCGCATAGCGAAGTGTGGTGAATGCTTAACAGTTAGAAGATTAGACATAATTTACTCTAATTAAAATAAAAATGAAAAGAATAATCAAAATATACAAAACTATTTTTGATGCACAATATAACCATCAATGGAATTTGGGAACTGCTGCTCTTTGAAGTCAGATTTAACAACGGACGTGCGACTTCTGTATACCACAGAGTACAAAAGGGCCTTTATCATTCACTATTGTGATCGTGTTCACAAAATACACAGTACAAAGGGATATGGGAGTGAGAATACTTCATAATATTGCCAGAGGGTATATAGACTTTCTTCCTTTGAACGCTTTACTGCTTAATATCAAAATCGTAAGAGCATATTTCGCAGTCACAGTTAGTAATGAATGCTAACAAAACTAATTCTCCTAATGTGATTATGAATATAAACAATTATCGTGGATTCTATTACTACCTAACATTTCTTGAATGCTTTTATTTTCTTGAAATAACATAAAGCTTCATTTAAAAAAATAAAATTGATATCTGCTTAGCACAAACTTTACAATTCATATTATCAAATTTAATAAAATATAAAAAAAAAACAGAACGTCATCAAATACAAATTTGGATATTTTTAAGGACTTGTAAGATAATTGTCATCTGCCATTCAGTTTTGAAATTTGTAAGGTTATAAGTAGGAAATATCCGTTTACTATATATTCGTATTCTCAGCCACAGAAATGAACATTTTTTAACCAAAAAGTATATGAGATAGATGAACATACCTAAGGATATTGTCTCAACACATAAGTATGCAATGTTTAAAACTTAACTTTAAACAAAACAAACAATTTCAATTTCATTGGTATAGCTCTGTAGCCAATCCCATCAACAATTTCACGAATGTTTAGTTTTGAAACGCTTCCAATTTAGAAACACACATTTTTAGAGAAACCTAGAACAAAAACGGTACAAATTTCCACTACAACATTACATTTCACTGTGGAAACGAACGAACTGAGCTGTTCAAAATTCTAGTCCAGTTTTCACAAATTGTTCATGCTCGGTCACTTTGAAAAAATCTAGTGTGTGGTGTCAATTGAATTCTCATGAAAACTCTGGTCTCTGTGGCATCGTAATTTTTTATCAACTATCCCTATAGTGTATTTAAGCCTACAACTTGGTAAACGCTGCCAAAAATGCAAAACATCGATACGAAATACTAAAAGAACTTAAAGCGTTAATTTGGCGCGGCAAATTGGCATTGGTCTCATGCAGAATGCATTTTCCAATTGATCAGTATCGATATGTTCAATTTATGATATGAATTTTTGGATACTTTTAGCTTTAGCAAATTAATTTCTTTTTTAATCTTCCAGCAGTATAAAAATAAAGGAAAATAAACTTATTAAGTATGTTTCCCATTACTGCCAACTCGTCAAATAACCCTTTATTTTTATTGTCCTTCTTTCTTGGTTACTCCTTTTAATAATTCTCATAACTTGCCAGTTTACTAATTAATATAAATATTTTTGGTATTGCCTAATTTATTACGTTTGACAGACAACAGAATACCTGTCTGTTCTTTGTAAAATACATTCAAATATATGACTCTTCTTCCTAGCCTTATTCCCAATATTATTTGGGGTCGGCTACTAGTTCAACCAGTTTTACCTGAATATCAGTTTTTCCACAGAGCGACTGATATCGGACCTCCGCAACCCTAAGGGAGAACTATGCAAATATTATTCAAGTATTTTATTTTAGTTGTTCTTGATATCAAATTAGTTAATTAATATACAAAAATTTGTTTCATTTAACATACAAAAGTATTTCCAACGGCCTAATTGTGACTCGACTTTTAGTCTCAAGTCTCTAAAGTTTAAAAATAAAACCTATTTCTGTTTTTCACCTAAATAACTAAGGACCTTGGCTAGTTTGACAAGTTTTAATTTAATCATGAAGATTTAGTTCTCAGGGGAGATAATTTCGTACCCAAATTTATAACTTAACTTGAATTTAGACTCGATGTCTAAGACTAACTTGATAGGTATGTAGGTCTTATGAATTTAGAAAGTAGTAATTAGATTTTTATGAGTGCTTTTGACTTGAAAAAAGTTAAGATTATAATGTAATTTCTCATTCCTCATTTCAAAATATAAATTTTCTGAATTCATATGATGTAGCACCTAGCGGTCGTAATTTTTTATTAGATAGGTTAATTTAAATTATCTTTGTATAGAGTGAGGTAGCATAATTAATCAAGTACTTGTCCTTGAGATGACTCGGTTGGTGTAATTATAATTTGACCCTGTTTTGGCACATATGGCCTGACTTCACCATACCTTGCAGGAAAACGCAGGAAATTTTCTAGGTACGAGTTAAAATTCAAAAAGTTTCTTTGGATCCCACTGTTAAAATTTAAACAAAAATAGAAGATAATGTTTTAATATCACTAAACAATATCCTTTTATTCCTCAAATCATATAACAGTTGTGTACGTCACAATACGATAATGAGAATATATAAGTCCTTAAAGACTGCTAAACACTGTTGATGATGATAATGATGAAGTGTTTTTTTACGGTACAAGAGGGTAAAAGAGCAGATTTATTACCAATGTGACACCGTAACTAGCTCTTTCCAAAGGTATCAACAACTCAAGATACACATCAAATCTTCTCCTTCAGTATTTGGTTTAAATATAGTTACTGTTGATGTAATTTTTATATTTTAGGTTTGATTATTATATATTATTACTTGCATAAATTAGCAATATACTATCTGGTTACCTATAAAACTAAATCTATATCGAAAACTAATATTGTCGAGTTACAAAGTTTATGCCTGTCATTCTGAGACTAGTTTCTCCGAACTATTGGCCGTAAACCAATAAATCATTTTAGTTCGGATAGATTTCCTTTTAATGCGGCATTTAATATATCTATATTGATACTTGAAAATTAATAACGAATTATGTTTAAGTGATCTTTATTAGCTGTATTATGATTCAATTATTATTAAATGTTTAGTTTAAAAGAAAGAATTGTAGCTTGATCTACAAATAACAAAACAGCACAAGCATGTTTTGGTAGTAACACATTCGTTAACACAATATTTTTTAAATAAAAAAAAAATGAAACTCAATTACATGAATAAATAATCATCGTCATTATTGTATTCTACTGCTAAATATAGGCCTCAAAAACTTTTGTAAATAAATGATTAAAAATCTAGAATCATTACAGTGCTACCTAGCAGACAGAATTATCAATGTAAGAATCAGTGGAGCTATTCTAATACACAAAAGAATATTTTATATTAAGGAACCATGAATTTCATGATTATGAAATAGGATCAGTTTAAAACATACAAAAAGCAGTTCAGAAGCTTGGGTGAAGTTTATACAAACAAAACCATATAATAAATAAATAATAAATATTTCGGACAGTAAGATGTCCGAAATATGAAATATTTACTCAACGTCTAGTCCCAAACTAATCAGAGCTTGTATTATGGATACTAGACAACTGATATAAATACATAATCACTTTTTTTTTGTACATACATGTCATACCTAGAAAACATCCAAACTCCGAAACAAATATTTGCGGATCACACAAACATTTGGTTTGACCTGGGAATCGAAGCCGAGACCTCAAGTTCAGTAGTCGCGTACGCTTCCACTGGACCAAGGCCGTAAAAAAATATTCATAAGTTTTGTCCTTAAAGGACCAGGTCCTATGGAAATGTCGTCTAGAAGTAGTAAGTTGAACGACCTCTCACTTTCTCACATGAATCTCAAATCCAAGCTATGAATCACAGTATTTGTCACTATAAATAAAAATGGAGAAGCTTTATTAAAGGCCCAACTATCATCCCAGTAAATTATAATCCTGAAAATAAAACGCTAATTTCATTTCCAATTAAATAGCTTTGTACTCGAACCATTGGAAACAAAGAACGTCCAAGCTGATTTAACGTCCGACAGCGACACAAAAAAAGAATTGTTTCGCTCTTGTAAATATGTATGTATATTACTTTTACGTACCCTCTGTTTTGTTGCATGACTATATTTTTTTTAAATTATTGGTAAATAATCTAGATGAACTCTGACTTTGTGTAGAAAGGTGCAAAATAAAGTTACATTTAATGACAGTTATTTTTTATAGTGTCAATAAAAATGATTTTCTATGTTTAACATGGATTTATTTACAAAAAATAAAAATGTTTATGTATTTATATCAATTGTCTAGTACCCATAATACAAGCTGGTTAGTTTGGAACTTGATAACGATGTGATTATGTTATAATATTAATAATGTTTTACTTGGTTGAACTTCAATTCATGCTGACAAAATCAAAATCTTACGTTACGTTGATTATCTTAACTCTAAGTTTTAAATGTTTCGAGTTTAGAAGAACCGATTGTTTCGTAAAAATATTCACAGAACTATAGACAAAAGAAAACTATGCTTTGTTTGTCTATGTTCTCATAAAGTATAAACTAAAAACAATATTAAGTTAAGTGATCAAAAGAACATAGTTATTCCATGTATCGATTGAATAATATAATTTATTATATAACTAAACAAAATTAGTTTTCTATATAAATTGTGCTATACTTCACGAGTGTTAGTACTACTATAACTAAGAAAGAGGAGTTTACGCGTCCGACATGGTATGGCATACTTATCATCTGTGTGCTCAAATTTAATAATTTGTACACATAAAATCATAAACCAGTAGTCTTTATTAAACAACGTATACCACTATTTAGATGTAGGTTTACTGCCTACATCTTGACACGTAATAGACACTTGTTGCTTTGAACCTTTTGAGATAGAATTTGTACTTCTAATAATAAACCCAGTCATAATCTATACAAAACCACAAACCCTTGTCAGTAAATAATATATTACACTGAGGTAATGTTGTGTTTTCGTGTAACTGTAACAGTTACGTAAATGAACTACGAATTCAAACTCGTTAGAATTATTCTCAACTAGCTTTTTTGTTTGGGATTTGACTGTAAAGAAACTAACTTTTCTTCCGTCGGCAATAGTATATTTTTTCTCTATTTAGGATTTGGCAGCAATATTGTCAGTTGATCCGTTTAAAAAAAACAGATATGAAAACGTACTTAATAAACTCACTTTAAAAATTGCATCAGACAAAATATGAAGATTGCCAAATCTGTATCGCTAAACTGGAACAATTTGTTTTTAAATATCAGCAAATAGTTCGAACTGTAAGGCTACGATTGCAAGATACATACTTTCAAGTATATCAAAAACTTCTCGATGAAACGTCACCATCCACCATGGGTATTGTAAAAGGTGACTCAGGGAGTAAATGCAGAAAATTATTATCTCTGCAAAGAGAAGAAAAACTTAAAACAGAATATACCAACCAGCCTGGTCAGCGTGGTACAGTAGGCCAAAATTTTCTTTTAAATAAGAGGCTGTGGTGACTTCCACATACAGCACGACGTAAAACATACAACAGCTCCATCTACCGAAAAAACATTGAACTACGAAGAAAACACATAACTATTTACACGGAGTATCTACTAATCCTGAATTGCGACAGTGACATTCTCGCGCCGATTAGCATATATACAACATTCCAACATAAACTGTTGGGCAGTGGCCCACCAGGCATGATCACCTCGCCTGCTCGGAGGATCCTCCCTTTGTGTTGGAGGAACACGACACCCGTTCCTCCACAAGGCCTCAATCATAGGCCTCAAAGGCTAATGAGGAATATTTTAATAGCTGCTGGACTTAATAAAATAGTGTACGAGTATAGAGTAACAAAATTATTTCAAGCCTCACACACTCTAAAAAAAAACCAGGTAGAATAAGCAGATTATGCTAACTCTTAAAACAAAATGTAAAAGGGCAAAGCCACTACATCAATTACAAAACGTCTGACACTAAATCGCGTTCCGCGAACAAGGTTTTGTATTCAAACTTTAGCAATTACGTTAGTCAGGATTTAAAGTTAAGTTGCTAACTTTCAAAACGGGACGGATGGTTACCGTTGAATTGTATCAAGGAGCAAGTTAGAACGTGCATGTGCGGTGAGCTCCACGTCTAGAGCTGACCAGTATTAATTGCACTGTACAATGGGATTGTATAAATCTTAATTAAAATTTGTCTGCTTTTAGTTTTCTTTTCGATCCTTTTACCTCCAAGTAAATTTACCACAGCTTAACACATAAAGATATAGAGTACATTTGACTGCGTCGTTGGTCTTGTGGTTAGCATATGCGACTAAATATAAGTGTTATCCGCAAATATTTGTTTCGGAGTTTGGGTGTATTCTATGTATACTTTGTAAATATTTACAAAAAAAAATGTTGTCTATACCCTTAATACAAGTTCTGCTTATTTTGGGGACTGGATGGCGCTGTGTGTAACTTGTCGGAAATATTCGAAATATTTATTTATTATTGATGTCTTAATAAATTAATTCTATTTACACATAGATACTTATCTGAAAGATAATAAGTAGGTACTTGTGAAGTAGAAATAATAGGTTTCATTCTCTTCTTTACGTCAATTGCTCCTAGATGTAATATCTCTGCAGTTCATTGATGTTAATTCTTGTAAAATATAATAACCTAATGAGAAGCTTAATGAGAACTTCTAACTTGCTTACAACATGACTTCACCCGCAAGGAATACAAGTAATTTCATCACATGTAGGCACAATAATTAGTTTATGTCAATTATAACAAGCCTCCATAAATTATACAAGGCGATTATCATAAAACATTGAGGTTGACCTCAGGGGATGACCCGCAGTCAAAGGGACTTTACCTTATATTGTGTGAAATGGTGCAAAGAACTGCGTAAGCGATAATTGTTTGTGAGTTTGAATATTTATTTTTCTTGAACATCCTGTTTCAAAAAGCTTTATTCTATTCATTTATGTATGTATCTATGTATAGACGCTTTTAGATAACTATTGTTATCCATACATTTAAAAACAAATACTATATTATCATACCATCACATTTTTTTATATTCATATTTCTTTAGTACTTCAAATCAACTTTTTAAAACCACGATCTAATCATAACTCAACTTTCATAATTCGTTCTTTGCAAATTCTGTTGTTTGGCCTCCCTTATAATAAAAAAGAATTGGAAATACATATCTGGATTTCATCCTAATACTTTCATAATCAGGTAACCCTTACAGTTTCAAGATTCAACAAGATTTAATTGGTGAACCTGACAACTAAATAGAATCCGCTGGCGCTTCTGGCTTGCTTATCAACACTAAACCTATTACACATATATACTTGTATTGTCTCAAAGGAATCTTCTCTTAAATTAGTTCAGTGCTGACGAGACGAATGTTTTTGCTACCCAAACAAGGAGTGTTTTTGTTAACTATATGCAAAGTACGTGGACTTGTAGTATGTTACTAAAGATCCTTTGTGACCACTACAATTAAAAGATATTTTTTATAATCTGTTTTATAACTTACATATTCCTATTCCTTACGTATTTTATCATTTAAATAAGTACTCCAGTTCAGATGATTATTATTAATCAATAATAATATGTAAAAACAGTAATCAAGAGGTCTCGGGTTCTTATCACGGGTCGGGCCAAAAAGTGTTTTTGGGTTTTTCTTAAGAAATTCCTAATAGCAGCCCGGAGTTTGGAAGCTTGGCGGTGATTCACTCCAGATTCACTCAGGCACGCCTTGGAGAGCACGTAAAGCCGTCAGTTCCGGTTGTTATAAACATGGCAATCGTTATTTGGAAGTCAGTGACCTCAAATTTACTGACAACTAGTTCAACCTTCGAATTTCAGCTCTCCTTAGGGTTGCGGAGGTCCGATGCCAGTCGCTCCGTGGAAAATCATATTCAGGTATAGCCGGTTGAACTAGTAGTGGACCCCAAATAGTATTGGGAATAAGGCTAGGAAGAAGAGTATCAGAATAAATTTTACTGCAATACTAGGGCGGATCTGCGGGCGAAAGCTAGTAATAAATAATATAATGCCTGGCGGTGCTCTGTTACTCGCGATTGTTGTACATTTACAACAGAACTGCGACTAACTCCGCGGCGCGAAACTAGTCCTAATAAAAGTACCAGTCTACCGGTCAGTAAATCTTCCAACTAACAATTAATAAGGTGGCCAAGTTTAGTATGTGCCGCGATGCCATCCTCATTAGGTTTCCCCGATAATCACATAGACTTATTCCCACAAAGATTTCGTTTGAAATATATTATGTAGTACCTAATTATAAAACAATTTCTGAAAATTAATCATATTATAGTAAAAATTAAATCGTCATTTAGAATGACAAAAAAAAATTAGTCAGTAGTTGTTTAATATATAGCAAAATACTGCACTATTAAGTATATTAACTTTTGACTGCCTTGTTGGTCTAGTGGTTTGCGTATGCGGCTACTGATCAAGAGGTCCCTGGTTCATTTTCCGGGTCAAACCAAATATTTGTGTGATCCACAAATATTTGTTTCGGAGTCTGGGTGTTTTTCTATGTATAATATGTATGTATTTATAAACAAAGGTATATTTATGTTGTTATATCAGTTGTTTAGTACCTATAATACAAGCTGTGTTTAGTTTGGGACTAGATGACGTTCTGTGTAAGATGTCCGAAATATTTATTTTCTTTTATTTATTAATTTTTTAAAGAAATTCAATAAATTAGTACTGAAGGGTATAAATATCTCGATATTAGTAGAACTAAATACATATCTATAGAGCTCCGTTGGGTCATTGGACAAGAAGGTTACATAGTTCATCATTATCCACATCCTTAAATAGTAAATAACCTTTAAAAAGTTTTTGTTCAGTGTAAATAGACTTCATTCCGAGAAAAATATAAGCAGAATTAGAATTTTACAATAATAGCTAGATGCGCCCCGCGATGTTACCGGCGTATTTTCGGGATAGAACGTAGGCTACATATGTGATTATGCAGAACTCATTTTTAGCTTTCGCCCGGGTATCTCGATTATTGCAGTAAAAGTAGGTTATGTGTTATTCTGATACATTAAGCTATATTGTAAAGTTTCATCCAAATCCGTTCAGTAGTTTTAGCGTGAAAGAGCAACAAACATACATACACAAACTTTCGCGTTTATAATATTAGTAGGATTATTGATCAAATTCCGACAAACATTTACGTATAATTTAAGTTGTTTACGACAAAGTTAAGTCTATAACGAGATGCTATTTATGATTATATAATTATATGGTGTGTGTAAAGGTCAATGTGGGAGTAAGGAGCGAGAATTTCCTGGATTTGGTTCACAAATAAATTATCAATTTTAGTTTATGAAGTACTAGATTTCGCACGAGGCTCCGCCCACGTGTATCTCGATTATTGCAGTAAAAGATGGCCTATGTGAAATTTCATATATAAGCTATATTACTGTAAAGTTTCATCCAAATCCGTTCAGTAGGCTTTGTTGAAAGAGCATCAAACATACAAACATATTAAAAAAAAATCGCGTTTATAATATTAGTAAGGATGGTCATCGAAAAATTACTACTAAAAAGTACTACATTACATTTAATATAAAAACTATTAGTGATTGTAAGAAAACTATGAGTATTTATAATAATAATAATAAAAGCTTCACAAATCTTATAGAAGACTGTCTAATCTTAAATTACGTTTAGTATCTATCACTTTAACACGGAAAAATGCTCGACACAACGCAATTATTTGTCTTGGATGTTAAACGATTGGTGGCGTATTAATGCCGCGGCGTGGTAAGAAGTACCTGGACCTGGTGGTGGGACCTGGTTGCACCTAACACGAGGTCGGGACGGAAAGGGGAAGTTGTTTCCCCCGGGATAGGGCCTGGTATGTGGCCTGGCGCCGATTCGGGAAGGACCTGAAATAACATGGTCCGGGTCCTCCCGGAGCAGGGCGTCAGAGGTCCATCGTCGGGGTGTTTTTTAATGGAAACACCACATACTCCTGGCTCCTGTTTCCCCGAGGAGCCGGAGATCCGAAGGGATTTTTCCACCCCGTGAATAAAAAAAAGAAAAAAAAGGCCTCGAGGCCCGTATTACTGAAGCTCTATTGACAATCAAATGAAATCATAAAAACTTGACTGCACATTTGGCTTAGTGGTTTAAGACGTCTCCACGCTACTTTCTACTTCTCCAAGTGTCGTGGGTACAAATCCTACATACTTAGTTCGATCTTCGGCTCCTGCAGGCCGTGCGCAAATCATCACTCCACCTGGATTGTGGACGTCCTAAGCTACGTTGGCCGACACAATGTTTTAAAGTATACCGCTGTAAGAAAACGATACGATGGGTTTTCTAAATAAGTTATTTATGTATATATTTTTCTGGTAGCAATATCATTAACGACTTTTTGACAACGTACTTTGAAGAAATAAGTACTGCTTATAAAGTATTTATTGCAAAACTCAGACCCTTCGTTTCTATTTCTGTCTTGAAAACATAAATCTGTTTCTCGTATTTGTTGGTGTACTTGTATTACTTTTTTTAAAATAATTTTTCACTTAAATGGAAGATAAAATATTTTATGACTCTGGGCATTGTATGATCTATCTATAATATTTGTAGACCAGGGTCAATTACTTTTGAAAACAAAAAAAAATATAGTAGGATGATACCCATTTAAAAAGGAGGAGAATATTATAAAAATGAATGGAAAAATAATTCACGGGCGATCTGAGGTCGGGAAGGGGAAGGGGGTGAGGTTTTTAGGGTCGAAAACGGTTTATCTCGATTTCCGGCAAAACTACAAGTCATTATGGAAAAAAGTTAAATGGCAAAGTTGTAGGTAATAAAAAGATCTACAACTTTTACATTCACACTTTTTTGACTTAACCTCAAATTGTATATATTTTTTTAAAAATTATTGACTTTGGTCTACAAATCTTATAGATAGATCATTCAATGCCCAGACTCATAAAATATTCTCCTCCTTTTACAATGGGTTTCATCTTACTATTTTTTTTTTCAATTTTTATGATTTAAAAAGGCTTCTAACCTGGTCTATTGACAGTGGTACGTACGTGGAAGTTGACATACCCTATACCTAAGCACTGACCACGACTCGAAAATGAGATAACTTAAATATTAGCAAGAACATTACAATCTAGTCTTAAATCATTACTCAAGCTTATCGTGTTGTAACGCTAAACAAAGGCTTCCCCCAAGAAGCAACGATTATACCAGTTTTGGGTAGGCAGGATTCATCATCGGCCAACCTCTTTTTTCAATATTTAAGTCTACCAAAGTAATTCCACTCTGCCTGATGGAAATCATGTGTAGAATCCAGGAGTAGAGGTCACCATCCTCATTGTGAGGGTAAGCAATGCAGCATGGTGACCCATATCATGGCGGCCTGGTCAGATGTTTCTGCATCATTCTCCCGGCCTCTGGAAGCCGGGAGAATAAACTATCAAATAATGTGGATTGCTGTGTGAATTTAGTACTGCCTAGCTAGCCCACCCATTCGTGCTGAAATCAACGTGGCACTACTACCTGACACATTTTCCCCAAGTCGTTGGTTCACCATGCCACAGAGTACTCTAAATTTCTCCACTCCAACACATTTGGGCTCCAGAAAACATCAGTGGACCTGGAAACATTACAAAGTCCGGTTCCTAATTTCAATCAACTTCAACCCATTTAACGTTCAATACAAAAATGTATAAACATAATTCAACTTACTAACTTACTATTAGTCCAGTCATTACAGGGTTTGACCTCGGAAAATTGACATACTCAGTATATTACCAGTAAATACTTGTCTTTTGGCATCCTAAAACTGTTCTCAACATTCACATTTATTTGGATGGTCGCAAGTTTTAAAGTTAGGGGGTTAGGGGTCAAAAATACAAAAATCGTTTTTTAAAATATTTCTTTGGAAATATCTCTATTTCTATGGGTTTTACGCTATTTGTATTTTAATCAAAATTGTAGAGAATTTTGAGAATAGTTTTAGGATGCCAAATACCAATTTTTACGTGGTAATTTACTGGGTATTTCGATATTCCGAGATATTCACCTAATTTGGCCTAAGATGACTGGACTATATGTCCTTCCTATAAAAATATTCCTTTTCAGAATAGGAAATGCTGACTTATATTTAAAATATACGCACACACCGTAAATATAAGAAAGGTTCACCGATACAAGACGTACGTTCCGATTTAGGTTTATTTATGCTTGCCTGAATTTATTTAAATATTCAGGCGTGAAAGTCGTTAACATGTTTTTTTTCCAAGACATGGAATATTTGCTTATGATAATCAGTGAACATTACATACCTGTAGAATTATAGTCGTTATGTGGAGGACTTTTTCGAGTGGAAATTTCATTCTTAATTTCAATATTTGAATCAGTAATCAACGTTGTACTAGTATGCTAATGAGCAGTATTGATCGTGTGAAAGGTGTTGAACCATGTTAAACGCAGTGTTTGGGGCTTCACTTTTGTAGCAAGAAAAACTCCAAATCGTAATTTTTACTTGGTTTATATCCGTAAAGTATTTTACAATAACAATTAGATGTTTCGTGCAAGGCGTTGAATCGATGAGTAGAAAAATTAGTTATTAGGAGGTACTTGTCAAAAATATATGTAGGTAGATTATAAATAAACGCAGGCGTCAACATCCTCCCCCCGTTGAAAACCCCAAGTTTTCAACCTCCTATGATTTCCTCTTCGGTTGGCAAAGGACAGATGCGCACTAGAGGTCGTCGCACAGTTCCTCGAATTGTATTGATATCGGCGACGCGCGATATACCGTCCGGTCCAGGAAACAGTCTTGTTATACGTCCAAGTCTCCAGCATAAGGGTGGAACGTCATCTTCTTGTAGTACGACCATGTCGCCAATTTTCGCAGTTGATTTGTTGGTCTTCCATTTGCGGCGATGTTGTAACTCTGATAGGTATTCACGTTGCCAACGAATCCAAAAATGTTGTAATATTTGCTGTAGTCTTGCGTACCGCTGCAAATTAGTGGCGTTGCAGTCTTGCAGAGGACGTGATGGCAGTGCGGTGAGAGCTCGACCAATGAGGAAGTGCCCAGGGGTAAGGCAATGAAAATCGTCAGGAGAGGAAGATAAAGGATATAAAGGCCTACTATTCAAAACAGCTTCGACCTGTGTGAAAAGAGTTGAAATCTCCTCAAAAGTTAAATGGGAATTTCCCATTACGCGTTTAATATGGAATTTTGCTGAACGCACACCGGCCTCAAAAATCCCACCAAAGTGAGGAGCGTAAGTTGGTGAAAAATTAAATTTAATGCCTTCCGAACATGCAAAATCAGATAGGTCATTACAATACATTTTGAAATTATGATTGATCTCTTTCGCTCCTGCAACAAAATTGCGTCCATTATCGCAGAATACCTCCGTTGGCTTGCCCCTACGCGACACAAACCTACGAAATGTCATAATAAAAGCGTCCTTCGATAGATCGCTTACTGCCTCTAAATGTGAAATTTTATATCTTAAACATATAAAAAACAAAGATAACATTTAATTATAGTAGCACCGCGGCCTCTTTTATTCAAAATAAGAAAGGGACCTGCGAAATCCATACCTACTGTTTGAAATGGAAAGCTTGGCGTGACACGTTGTGACGGTAAATGTCCCATTATAGGGGTAATGGTCTTACCCTGCAGACGCCTACATCTACAGCAATTATGAAAAATGCGTCTTGCTAAATATCTACCGTTAACGGGCCAAATGTATTCCCTAACCATAGCAAGTAACAGTTGCGGGCCAGCATGCAAGCCACGTTTGTGTTCGTATTCAAATATCAGTTTGGTTAGAGGATGAGAAGCATGCAGCAAAATAGGATGTTTTCTGTCGTAATTTAAGTCCGATAATTCTAGTCTGCCACCAACTCGAATGACTTTATCATCACCTAAAAATGGCGTTAGTGATAAAATATTTGATTTAGGACTTAACGGTTTTTTATTAAGTAACAAATTATATTCGTTCAAGAAAGATTCTTGCTGTGATAAGCGACACAGTATGAGAAATGAATTATTTAATTCGTCGACTGTTAAAAGGCCAGAATATTTCTTGCTAATATTTCTACAATTATTGATGAATCTTAAAACATAAGCAAAAGATCGTTTTAGTCTATTTAGGCTAGAATATTTTTTGAAAATTATTATAGATTCATTACTTGAACTAATATTGCAAGTAACAATAGAATTAGATTTAGTTTCAGGTAAGTTTGTTTTAACTATTTTATTTAAAATAGGCCAGCTATTCTCACTCTCCATAAGGAACAGAGGGCCTGACCACCACCTTTCAGTGTTAGCTATCTGATCGGGACTGATTCCTCTTGATATATAGTCAGCGGGATTGAAAGATGTAGGTACGTAACGCCACGATGACACATCTGTTAACTCAGATATCTCGGAAATTCTATTCGCTACGAAAGTTTTTAGACTTTGAGGACTAGCATGAAGCCATCCCAGTACAACTGAAGAATCGCACCAGTGTACCTGATGCTGAATCTCAAATCGTAACGACTCTCTGACTGCCTTACATAGATTCGCCGCTAGTAAAGCCGCACATAATTCTAATCGAGGAATCGTTGTACTTTTAATTGGAGCTACTTTAGATTTCGCACAAAGCAGCTTAACTGTTACCATGTTTGCCGCACTTACAGAACGCAAATAAATGCATGCTCCGTATGCTTGCTGGGATGCGTCACTAAACGAATGAAGTTCAATAGATATAGGTTCATCGCAAAGCACACGTCGCGGTATTTCTACTAGTAACAAAGATGGTAAAGCTGTGGTAAATTTATCCCATTCCTTTTGAATATCAGAAGGAACGGGGCAGTCCCAAGATAAGTTTAGCGTCCACAAACTTTGTAACAATACTTTCATTTTTATTACGCAGGGGCTAATTATTCCTAAGGGGTCAAAAATTTTAAAGATAGAAGAGAGCATGGATCTTTTAGATAAATTTGTGGTATCAGATAAAAGGGGAACTTTAATAGGAAAATAAAAATTATCATTAGATGGATTCCATCCCATACCCAAAGTATTGGTAGATTCACTAACCATTAGATTATTGTCTGTTAAATCCGATGTGTTAAATAAAGATGGTATATTAGTCTTAAATTTACGAAGATTAAAACATCCCCGTTTAAGTGCATCAGTAACGGCCTCTTTGATGTATCGTAGACCTTGCTCACTATCAGCTCCAGTAATGAGATCATCGACCAGAAAGTCGTGCTGTATTATATTTTTTATGAAAGGATCGGTGGTTTCTTCCCCGATCTGCCACAGACAACGGGTACTTAGGAAACTAGAGCTTGCCATTCCATAAGTTACAGTATTTAATTGTAATGTTTTAATAGGCAAGGACTCGTCCTCCCTCCACAGCACAAGTTGAAGCCGACGGTCTTCCTCCTGGACACGGACCTGACGGTACATCTTTTCGATGTCCCCTGTGAGGAGGTACTTATGCTGTCGAGCTCTTATCATGATCGAGAAAAGAGAATCTTGAATATTAGGACCTACTAAAAGAATATCATTAACTGATAGGCCTGATGAAGTAGGAGCTGAGCCATCGAATACGACTCTAATCTTTGTTGATTCGCTAGTTTCTTTAAAAACAGCATGGTGACATAAGAAATATGATGATTGAGTTGGAAATGAGGTTACTTCAGAGAGGTGACCTAAATCTGCGTACTCACGCATAAATTTTATGTATTCAGATTTGACATGTGGTTGTTTTCGAAATCCTTTTTCTAAATTTAATAGTCGTTTTTTAGAAAGTGAATATGAGTCGCCAAGACAATCAGGTGCATCCTTTAAGGGCAAAGCTACAGAAAATCTGCCAGATCCGAGGCGTAAGGTGTGGGCTAAAAAATGTGATTCACATGCCATCTCCCTTTGACTAAAAATAGGTTTCGTTTGTGGAATAGTTTCAATGTCCCAAAACTTACTGAGTTCTTGATGAAGGTCAGTATCAGCGGACATACAAGAAATCGTTGATTGAGTGTATTGGGTATTTGTGTTTTTAATCGTATTCTTGAAGTGAAAATTTATATTAGTAGGACCGGAAATTAACCAACCAAAACGAGAACTTCTCAAAATAGGCAAATTAGCACCGAGAGAACGTTGCTCACGGCCGAGAATGTCCCAAAAAAGATCGGCACCTATTAGAACATCAATAGGTGCTGGTTGATGAAAACTAGGGTCTGCTAAAAATATATCTTTAGGAATATTGAATTGTCTAACGTCAATCGGTACTTTAGGTATTTCTCCTGTTAATGTTGGTAACACTAAAAAAGTGGAAGTGACGTTGAAAGATTCGAGCATAGACCTCAATTGCACTACACATGTGTCTGTAGTCTGACTGGTAACTTTGTTGCCTATGCCGATAATATTGACATGAAAACTAGACATGGCTTCTACACCTAATTTTGTTTTAAGAGATTTAGTTACAAATGATGACTGACTACCGCAATCCAAAAGGGCGCGAACCTTCTCCTTTTGATTTGTTTTCGGATTACAAACTTCAATGTAGGCAGTAGACAGTAGAACATGTGTATTAATTTGGTTTGAATAATTAACAGTTGTGTCATTACTATCGTGGCTGGAAGTAACATTGACATCTGAACTATTACAATTGGTAGCTTGTTTATGTATAAGGCTATTGTGTTTAGCATTGCACATGCGACATGGACCCATACGACAATGTCGCACATTGTGCCCAACCCTTAAGCAGTTGTGGCACAAATTTAATCTATTTACTTCTATAATGCGGTCGGCTATGCATTTAGCCAAAAATTTAGGGCAGTCGTAAATGCGATGATCACCCTTACATACAACGCACAAAAAGGTCGGTGTTGAAGTATCTTCAACATTAGATGCGTAAGACTGATTGCGTTTAACGGGAGTTACACACTTGGTGCTGTCTGACACTTTGTCTTAGTATACGAATGACTCCTATTTATTGCTTCGAGAACATCGGCGCGATCTATAAGAAATTTAAAAAACTGTTCCAAGTTGGGAACATCATCCAACATGCCACGGCACTCTTCCCATTTCGTAAGGGTGTAACTATCAAGCTTAGAACTCATTATGTGTATGATTAAAATATCCCACGCACTAGTAAGTTGACCAAGATTCGTTAAAGCGCGTAAGTTTTTAGTAATGTGATCAACAAAGAATCTTAAAGATTTTTCAGACTCACGAGTTATCTGTTGTATATTTAATAATGAATTTAAATGATAGCTAATTAATTGACGTTTATTGTTGTATCGATCACATAATAACTTCCAAGCAGTGTTATAGTTCACACTAGAAACCTCCAAGTTAGCTATAATGCGAGCGGCATCACCCGCCAGGTACGAAGTCAGGTAATGGAATTTATGAATTGGAGCAATACTATCGTTATTGTGTACAACAGACAAAAAGGTGTCGCGAAATTCAAGCCAACGGAAATAAGACCCGTCAAACTTTGCAATTTCAATGCGAGGTAGTTTGAATCTAATATTTTGTTCGTCATTACAATGAGGTGAAGACATCATAGATGAACTTAAGTCCTTAGAATTACTTTCTTCGCGCTGACTCGAGTTATGTTTTTGTATAACATTTTGAGCAATTGCAATATTAGATATAAAAAACTGTTCAATGACGTCACGCTCGTCAATCTCACTAGATAAATTTTCTGAATTTAATACTTCTATTTGATTTTGCAATTCATCGAAACGGCTATAAATAGTTTGAAACTTGTTGAGTTTTAATGTCAGCTCAGCTATCTCAATCTGAGACAAAGTCTCTTTGGATGTAATATTTGACAAAAAGTTTCTAAATTTTGTGATTTGACCCTTTATAGAACTTCGTTTAACCAATAATTCTTGTAACTCTTGTGTTGTATTTGTGCCAATATCACTTACAATGTCTTTAGGCATGATGACGATAAAATAATGTAATTATGTTTAAAAATATATTACTAAATCTTCTTATCTATCTTAAAAGAATTATTAGACTTTATTTAAGACTGATAAATCAATTAAACCCAACAAGATAAGGTACTTTTAGAAAAAAAAAAAAAAAATAATAATAATTTAGCTCACGCTCCTCGTCCGGCGCAACCTGAGTTCGGCCCTGTGCTCCCAGCAAAATCCGTTCGCAGAGCGGTCGTCTATTGTCTCGAAATTGCGTAACCGCAGCTGATATCGACCTGGAATATTCGGCGGATAATATGTTATATTCGTCTAAACAATTTTTTAAAAGCCGTTTGTTGTTAGAATAAGAATAAAATAATTTTCTTTTCACAGAAAAATATGACTGTTTGTTTACCTTTTAAGTTTGTTTGAAAGTAACACAAAATAACTTTCGGTGGATGTAGGTTGACCGATAGGTTTGTATTTGTATATTTTATGGAAATAATATAGATTTGTAACTACATATACTTTGTACGGATAACGAAACACAAGTAAAAACTATTTTGAATAGTAGATAGGTAGGTAATAAGGATTAAAAATGTTGATATGTAACTTGGAAAGGAATTTCACAAGGAAAGGGCACTTAGCTGCATTGGCCGTTGCTGCGGTGCGTAGCTGACCGGCGGTGGCTGCAATGGCTGGTAGTTACACTTCCAAGGAAACCAGGAAACTTCTTGAAATACACTGCGGCGCAATAGCTCGACCGTCAGTGTACAGATACTTGAATTTATCTGTTATTCGAAGATTACAGGTCCTGTCACGGTCGCCAGATGTTTGGGGCTTCACTTTTGTAGCAAGAAAAACTCCAAATCGTAATTTTTACTTGGTTTATATCCGTAAAGTATTTTACAATAACAATTAGATGTTTCGTGCAAGGCGTTGAATCGATGAGTAGAAAAGTTAGTTATTAGGAGGTACTTGTCAAAAATATATGTAGGTAGATTAAAAATAACGCAGGCGTCAACACGCAGTGTAATTGCACTGTAGAATATTTATGTAGAAAATATATTTGGGACAAGATGACCCGGCAGATTTCGTACTGCCTCAATCGATAAATAGGAGACCTAAAATTTTGTCTAAAATTAATTTAAAACAAACAAAAAGAATCCATAATTAATAAAAAAAAATGCAATTCATTTTTATATATTCACCTTTTAAACCTTCTCTGGACTTCCACAAATAATTCAAGACCAAAATTAGACCAAAACGGTCCAGCCGTTCTCGAGTTTTAGCGAGACTAATAACAATTCATTTTTATTATATAGATTTCATTGATCGTAAACAATGTCCTAGAAATACACGCAATTCAATTCCTGTCTCCAAAGTTACAAATGCTACATTATATGTGTAGGTATTGGAAGATTTCCAGTAAGCCAGATATTTTAGGTAGTTGGAGGAGTAAAGAGGAGGTCTCCTGACTACCTTGACCCTACAATCGGTTTCGGTATCGGTAGCAGTTTAGTCGGAGGTCCAGGAGCAGACCGAGAATAGCGTGGAAATCAGAGGTAAGCATAGCTATTAATCTTTAAGTTTTGTTGTACCTATTGGGATCATCAACAACATAACATCCCACTACATGACTCGGGTTTCTTCTCCGAAGAGTGTAAAGGCCATACGTCCCAACGATGGCCGGGTTGTGGACTGGCAAGACACGTTGTGGCCACTTGCGGCTACGTAATCAACAACCGGGATTGATTGCTTAACGTGAGCTCCGAACCACGGACGCGCTCACATATCAAGCTACAAACGGTCACCCATCAAGATACTGACCGCGCCGTCGTAGCTTACCCTGTGTGATTGTTTCCAATCACCTAAACCTACTTGACTATGAGCTCTTCGAAGCTTATAACCCGTTATTAAACGGTGTTATATAACAATTTATTACACGCAGCTAAATTCTGATACACAAGATTTAATAGCTCTGCATATTCCTTGTATGAATGGAGTTCCGTACCTGTATTTTATGCAATTACAACGTGCGAGTGAGACGCACTTACATAATAAAAGAGGAAAGCGCTAAATTTCCATTAATTATTCAAAAGAGACCCTCGATCGTTGAAATACGTACCCCAATTAATCTTATATTCATTGACTTCGGCAAATTGACACAGATTAGTAAAATCCGCTTTCGGCTTCAGTTTCAATGTGTTTACTTTGAGATTGTTACGTTGTGTTTCTTCCTTTAACTTATATTCCATAACTGTTATTTATTTCACTTCAATATTACTTATACAATACAGATACAGAAATTTTGATTTAAATATTTACCTGAAGCAACTTCTGTAGTAGGTTTTATCTTCCTAGCCTTTATTCCCAAGTTTTTTTGGGGTCGCCTACTACTTCAACCGGTTTTACCTAAATTATAGTTTTGCCACAGAGCGACTGGCATCGGACCTCCTTCGGTAGAACTGAAATTCGAAGATTGAACTGGTTGTCAGTATATTTGAGGGCACTGACTTCCCAATAACGATTGATCTGATATGTTCACGAAAACCGGGTTATTAAGAATTTCTCAAAGAAAAACCCAACACTTTTTTTAGGTGCTGTGGTAGATATACCTGATGGAAAGCATGAGTAGTGGCCATAGTCCACATTGTGTTTAATGCCCTCGATGCCAATGTAATGACAGCATGGTGTCCCAAACTATAGAAGAAAAGAAAATATTTTTTTGTTAACATGATCTAGACTGAAACTAAACATACCTTGTACTATGGATACTAGACAAATGCTAACATATGGCCTGACCCTTGAATCGAACCCGAGATCTC
Organism: Phragmatobia fuliginosa; assembly: GCA_932526445.1. Taxonomy (NCBI): domain Eukaryota; kingdom Metazoa; phylum Arthropoda; class Insecta; order Lepidoptera; family Erebidae; genus Phragmatobia; species Phragmatobia fuliginosa. The sequence continues at coordinate 2,623,988 of OW052058.1, read as the reverse complement.
AAGCACGGTAGTCGCATACGCTACCACCTGCGCCACCAAGGCAGTCAACCAGATCATTTTTATCAGTTTATCTAAAAATTCTGTGTTGCATTTGAAACTATAGTTTTTTTTTATATTGAAATAATTCTATAAGGTCACATAATTAAGTTTTAAAGTAATTTCATAATATCCATGTTAACAAAGAAGAAATTGATGTTATTATTCATGTATATTACTGCATAGTTAAAACCATCTTCAATCATTGTACTATTATTATCCTACTAATTTTATAAACGCGAAGGTTTACCAGTATGTACGTATATATTATAGGTATGTTTGTTGCTCTTTCACGCAAAAACTACTGAATGGATTTTAGTGAAACTTTACAGTAATATAGCTTATATATCTGAATGACACATAGGCTACTTTTTACTGATTAATCGAGATACAGGCGGGCGGAATCGCGGTCGAAAGCTAGTTATTTTATTATATTTTTACATAGAACTAAGTTTACATCAAAAGATTTTGTAACAGCGACATCTAACGAATCTTTGAGTAATCACAATAAAGGCAGAAATGTTTATTCGTTAGGTATTTGGTTTAAGCTAGTACTGGTAGAGGGTGTGTTTTAAGTTTATGGTAAAAAGCAACAGATGGAGCTACTAGTTTAGTTATTTTGATTTTTTTTAAAAGAAACCTCTTTCATGCACAATGACACAACAATCTTAAATCCTACTAATATTATAAACGCGAAAGTTTGTGAGTATGTATGTATGTGTGTTCCTCTTTCACGTAAAAACTACTGAACGGATTTGGATGAAACTTTACAGTAATATAGCTTTTATATCAGAATAACACATAGGCTACTTTTTACTGCAATAATCGAGATACACGGGCGAAAGGTAGGTTATTATAAAAATACATAAATTGCAGATGTCAAAATGCAAAATGTATCACTTTTTATTTTCTGGCAAAATTTCACAGGTTGCTAGGCATAACACACTTGCATTGCAACCATAATGATAGTTTGTAAATGGCTAATTTAATAATTTTAACAAAAAGGAACCGACTTCAATGACAAACTATTCTGAGTACCCAAATCGTGACATTGTGCCTATGATATTTGAGGAGTTCCCTCGATTTCCTTGGGATCCCATCATCAGATCCCGATATGGTGACGATGGGATCACCTGTAAGCTACGCCCATTTCAATGCAAAAAGATTTTTTGAAATCGGTTCATAAACGACGAAATTATCACTGAACATACATAAAAAAAGCGGCCAAGTGCGAGTCGGACTCGCCCATGAAGGGTTCCGTATCAGCAAGTAATATCATATAAAAGTTCTTGTATTTCGTCGTAACTTTCATCGATGTTCTTATACTAGTGTTGATTGGATGAAAGGTAAATTGCGTGTTACGATTTATGACGTATTAAAAAAAACTACTCACTAGATCTCGTTCAAACCAATTTTCGTTGATAGTTTACATGGTAATTTACAACATATATTTTTTTTAGTTTTATCACTCTCCTATTTTAGAAGTTAGAGGGGGGGGGGACACATTTTTCCACTTTGGAAGTGTCTATCGCGCAAACTATTCAGTTTAGAAAAAAATGATATTAGAAACCTCAACATCATTTTTGAACACCTATCCATTGATACCCCACACGTATAGGTTTGATGAAAAAAAAATTTTTGAGTTTCAGTTCCAAGTATGGGGACCCCCAAAATTTATTGTTTTTTTCTATTTTTATGTAAAAATCTTAATGCGGTTCACAGAATACATCGACTGACCAAATTTCAACAGTATAGCTCTTATAGTTTCGGAAATAATTGGCTGTGACATACGGACGGACAGACAGACAGACAGACAGACAGACAGACAGACTTGACGAATCTATAGGGGTTCCATTTTTTGCCATTTGGCTACGGAACCCTAAAAAAAAGATTCCGTCGAATTGAGAACCTCCTCCTTTTTTTTGAAGTCTTTTAAAAAGAAGTTTTTAGCCTACTATGCCGCGATAAGCCAGACAAATAAATATAGTATTTGTGTCTAATTTTCTTTATCTTTGCTGTTGTCCTATTAATTGTGCTTCCTTAGTAATTCGTTACGACACTCAAAGGATGACAAGGAGAGGTAATCCTTACTAATAAGTGCGAAAGTTTGTGAGTATGTATTTATGTGTTTGTTGCTCTTTCACGCAAGAACTGCAGAACGGACTTTAATGAAACTTTACAGTAGCTTCTATATGAGAATAACACATAGGCTACTATTTACTGCAATTATCGATATACACGCGGGCGGAGTCGCGGGCGAAAACTAGTAGTCCATGTGCTTTATCTGTCACTAAACGGATACTGAGTTTTACAGGTTATAAATTATAATCCTTGTAGGTTTAAATAATATAAGCTATTGATCTTATTCGGAGAACTCAGAATCGAACCATTAAACTCAAAACTTTGATCACTAACAACGAAATTTATCTAAATCACCGCCACTCTCTGCAGTTAGAGTAAGCGAAGCTGTTCAACATAAAAAGTTTACGGGATAAAATTATGCAAAGTGATATGACGTACACAACTTTTGAATTGAGACCATAAAAGATAGTGCAGGTTGGGGAATAAATTTTAAATTATATAATCATATCGTATTACATCTAGCAATCATTTTTTCTGTACTAATTATGAGAATTTAGGCCTTTTTTACTCGCTTCACCTGTATGTTTGTATGTCTGTTTGTATGTTTGTAACCGACTCTAAAAACCAAAATAAATATATTTAAAAAGTCTTAATTAGTCCTACTAAAAAAAGTTGTTTTACAAAACTAAACAAACACGTTTTTAAACTAAAACGTAGAAAATAATTTTAATTTTGTTACATTAAAATTATTTTCTTTGTTTGTTTGTTAAGCGTGGGGTGCTTTCTGAAATATTTCAATAACGTCGGCCCACGCTTTTTACATTAAAATTATTTTCTACATTTTAGTTTAAAAGCGTGTTTGTTTTAAAACTATTTTTTTTGTATATCTAAATTTTAATTTTCTATATTACTAGCTCATCATACTGTGTAACTCGCGGTTATTATTATAAATCACGAGTAACGCTGCGGGGTGAAGCTAGTCTAAAAGTTACTTCTCATGTCATCGTCTATATGATAGTGAGGGTCCCGTTAAATTCGGTTAAGCCTGTCCGTGTGGTAACGGATTAAGAATACAAAGCGTCACCACCCCTATTCCTTCCATGGGTGTCGTAATAGGCGACTAAAGGAACAAAATAAGCAGCTAACATCACTGCCAAGAGAAGGTAAACTTGAAACAAACCCTTTACCAACCCGTCTGGCCAGCGTGGTATAGTAGGCCAAAACCTCCTTTCAAAGGAGAGGCCTATGTCCAGCAGTGGACTGTTAAAGGCTGTTGATGAAGCCGTTCCAGAGATTAGTCGAGACAGACAATAATTTAGTAGATTTTTTTTGTATAAAAGTACTACATATAAATATTATACTTTTAAATTTACTTAGTAAGAGATGGTTTATTTATACTTCAATTTTATTTGTTTGTATAAAAGACCAGCTCCCGCGTGTATCTCGATTATTGCATTAAAAAGTAGCCTATGTGTTATTCTAATATATAAGCTACTAGCTCTCCACCCGCGGCTTCGCCCGCGTGGATATCGTATATATCGCGCGACACGGTAAGGGTAGATTAAACAATCTTACATGATTTTATGTTTGATAATAAGGAACTTAGACACAAACTTTCGTCCCCTATTTCAAACCCTTCTTTCTACCTTTATTTTCAATCGGTTCAGTGGTTTAGGCGTGAAAGCGTAACAGACAGACAGACAGACAGAGTTACTTTCGCATTTATAATATAAGTAGGGATTACACCATCGGAAAGTAGAGATTTCATCAAACAGAAAACACCCTAACTTTTTGAAAAAAGTAGATATTTTGACGGGTGAATTTTCGGTATTAAGTCAAAATCGTGTGGAAAAATAAATATTTCAAATCAAATAAATTACAATGTATTCGAGACATAAAAGGTAAGTTTTCACTAAATTTCGCTTAAAAATATTTTTATTTGTAAAAGATAAAAATAAAAAACCAAAAACTTAGTTTTTTGAATTTTTCACATATAATTTGAGGTTATGTGAAAAAAAGTGTACATAAAAAATCGGCCAAGTGCGTGTCAGGCCACGCACGGGAAAGGGTTCCTCAGTCACCCATAATGGTACGTGGATTAGAAATTGTATCCAATGGATAATTATTATGTTTACGTACTAATGCGTTAATTTTGTATGACTTTTCCAAGTAAGCACATTGTAGAAGTTTAGCCTCTATAACTCCTGAACTAACAAAGTCATCTAATTCGTTATAGTTTTCATTTAAAGTTATTATATGGACCACTATCACGAATTTTTCCAGATTTTTTGAGCCGGCCGTTTAGCTTTTAGAGGGGGGGGACGCTTTGTTTTTACAAAAAATGTGGCCTTTAAAGTGGAATTTCTCGCTAACGGATACCTAAATCAAAAAATGGGTTTAAAGATCGTCTTAACAACCTTTTAATGTTTTTAAAAGACCTATATAATGATACCCCAGATGATGGGGTAGCTGCGAGAAAAAAAACATCCCCACTTTACGTGTAGGGGAGGGACCCTAAATAAAAATATTTTTCATAATTTTATTGTAACGCTTTGTCGACGTAATTACAATATATATTCATGCAAAGTTTCATCTTTCTAGCACTTACCGATTGAACGGTAAGGAGGACGGACGGACGGACGATAAGGGTTCGAAGTCATAAACTTCGGAACCCTAAAAATTGTAGATCTTTTGATTACCTACAACTTTGCCATTTAACTTTTTTCCATAGGACTTGTAGTTTTGACGGAAATCGAGATAAACCGTTCTTTACCCTTTGTTTTATATATTTAACCATCCAAAGTGACTCTACCCTGCCTGATGGAAAGCATTAGCAGAATCCAAGAGTCGGGGCTACCACACTTGCTGCGAATGCAGACAATAATGTATGGCGGCCCACACTATGGCAGCTTAGTGAGATGCTTTTTCACGCCCTGCTTAAAGGACCCGAAAACCTCCCCCCTACCCCTTCCCGACCTCAGATCCCCCGTAAATTATTTTTCCTTTCATTTTTATAATATTCTCCTCCTTTTCCAATAGGTTTCATCCTACTATAATTTTATTTGTTTTCAAAAATTATCTCCGTGGACTACTGCTCTATATGTCATTGTCAAACTATCATTATGGTTGCCATGCAATTCTGTTATGCCTAGCAACCTGTGAAGTTTTGACAGGAGATAAACAGTGATAGATTTTGATACCTACGATTTATGTATTTTTATAATCACTTAGCCTTTGTATCTCGATTATTGCAGTAAAAAGTAGCCTATGTCCTTTCCCAAGTTCAGTTCTATCTTCATACCAAATTTCATCAAAATCGGTTGAGTGGTTTAGGCGTGAAAGCGTAACAGACAGACAGACAGACAGAGTTACTTTCGCATTTATAATATTAGTATGGATATTACTGTAAAGTTTCATCCAAATCCGTTCAGTAGTTTTTGCGTGAAAGAGCAACAAAAATACATACTCACAAGCTTTCGCAATATTAATAGGATGTATAGATTTGATTATCCAAGCGGTTTTGCAGTACTCCGGCTTTTCGAAGTACTGCATTCGTAGTTTAGTATCTCCATTTAAAACTAAATCCTTTTTTTTCTTCGTCCTTTAGCCCCATATATTTTCCTCACCCCAATTTTCCATTATCTTGTCGGAAAATAATTATATCCCAAAGGAGCGTCAGCGTAAAACGGGCGACCACCTCTTAAAAGAAACTAGCCATTTGAAATTTCGTAGATTTCTTTATGTATGAATACACTATACTCTTATATGTAGTGAATATGTGAAGCACGAATATAGTATATTGTTATGTGCGCAATGTACACATAGTGAATGGTATATAAAACTGCCAAAGAAATTACAGAGATTAATATATCTACTGGTTAGTAAAATTCAATTTAAATCTAAACATTTGAAATGGTTTATATCTAGGTAGATATAAACACATAACTACATGTAAGCAAAGCCAAAAGTAGTTTTTGTGTGTAGGGGTCATCCATAAATTACGTCACACGAATTTCATGATTTTTTTGCCCCTCCCCCCCTCCTTGTCACAGCTGGTCACATTTGTGAGACTCCCCCCCTCCCTAGTGTGACGTCACATAATTTTCAAATTTACATTTAGAAATCATTGAATAAAAACAGATTCCGAAATCAGTTTTATTCCATTAAAATTATTTTTTAATAAAATTAACATAAAATCAAACAATTAACAAAACAAAAATTGATTAATTACATAAATTAAAGAAAATAATAAAACAAAAAAATTTGAAAGTGCGTGCCAGGTTGCGCATAGAATTAGGTTCTGTGGTCACCCATAACGATAGGTAGATTTAAAATCGTGTCCAATAGATAATTGTTACGTTTACTTATTATTTCTTTATTTTTGTACGAAATTTTCCAAGTGAGTGCATTTTACAAGTTAGACCTGTAAAACTCCTGAAAAAGCCATCTGTTTAGCTTTTTGAGGGGGGAGGGTTATGCCCTGTTTTTACAAAAAAATGCGTTTTAAAGTTGAATAACTCGCAAACGGACACCTAAATCGCTAAATCGTTTTGACAACAGCGCAATGTTTTTATAAGACCTATCTAATGATATCCCACATTATGGGCGACCTCGAGAAAAAGAAAACATCACCACTTTACGAATAGGGGAGGTACCCCAAAAATAATAATTTTCATATTTTTATTATAGCAATTTTTCGACGTAATTACAACACATATTCGAGCAAAGTTTCATGTTTCTAGCACCAACCGTTTGGGCAGTAGGTCTAGGACGGACGGAAGGATACGACGAATGTATAAGAATCCAAGTCAAGAACTACGGAACCCTAAAAACGATTGACTATGTTAATTAAAGAAATTAACAAAATAAAAAAATTAAGCCAAGTTTTATTGTTATTTACTATCCAGTTCTCAACGTGACTCAGAGATAATTGGGTATAGGTTGCCCGGGAGTCCCACACACACCCTTCATTGTCCCCAAGAAGGGCATGGTGCGAAAAGCATTCCCCGCGTGAAAAAAAAGTATGAATATGTATATAATATACTCTAGAAAAGTAAATGTATTGGCCCTATCTTCTTCAAATCAATTTAAAATTTGTCACAAATATTCAATTATTTGTTCGACTATATTAGATTAGAATATACTTTATTGTACACCAAATACAGTTTTTGCAGTTGAAAGTTTCTGTAAAATATGTACAATGGGCGGCCTTATTGCTAAAAGGAATCTCTTCCAGGCAACCTTTGGATGTCCTATTCGACAGAAGAAAAAGGTGATTTATACTACACCTGATCGGAACAGTAGTCAATATTCCCTGAAAATGAAAAGAGAAAGTTAGTCTTTTCCTCGAGCTGAATAAGCGGGAGGAAAAAATGTATGAAAATCCATTTCTAACGTGTCTTAGCGGGAGAGAAAGTTGTATGAATTTTCATTTCTCACGTGTTATCTTATATATGGCGCGCGCCTGCCCAAGGAGTTTTCATATAATTTAAATATGGAATCGCCGTGCCACTGACATCCTTTTGTGAAGAATAAAAAAACAAAAGAAGCGTGAAATATTTGTCAAATTCTAAGCTAAATTGTGTCTTACATGGTGTCTTACGTTTTGATTTTATTTAAAAATACTTTAAATGTTCCTCACAGGTGTAGTATAAAGCACTGTGTAGCACTCGGGTGAAAGTCCCATTCCTACCTCGGGAGTATTGTGGCCCTAGGCTGCGCCTTCGGGGCACAAACTGCTCCCTCGCTAGTAATCGGTCCCTTTCCTCCCTCGGTGAACAATGTACTATTAATCACAAAATAGTAGAACTAAGAAGGACGTTGTTTCATCCGCGAAAGACAGTGGTCAAATGAAATAGAAACAAAGAAACAAATCACCGCTAGTTCCACTAGGCACAATCAAAGGGCGCCTAGGCGGTCGGCGCGTAATACTAGTAGAGCGAGTGGTCACCAAAACAATTGGTATCTTATATTTACACAGATATAGTTGTATATGTTTTTGAGGTTTTCGTAAAGTAATAGTTTAAAGTTCGTGTTTTAAGACTTAGATTACAATAGATTTTGAAATGTGACGTCACATAATTTAGGACCCCTCCCACCCCCTTGTCACACAATGTCACACTTCGTCGACCCCCTCCCTCCCCCCTAAGGTGTGACGTAATTTATGGATGGCCCCTAAGAGTAACATATATACATACATACTCAGATAATTTTGCGTTTATAATATTTAGTAAGATAATAACAGGATTCACTAATATAATTAAATACGCCATATTGTAATTATCAGCCAAATTGGTTTAGTGATTTTCAATTTTTAAATAGTTCGAAGCTAATAGTCTGTGATAGCCTCGCCTTCACAACAATATTAAAATATAGAAAGTTATTTATTACTTCCAAATGCGACAAGTGGACGCGTCACTACTATCCACAAAAAAAAGGGGTTTGACCCTAGAAGCAAATTTATTACATCCTTAAATGAATTCTGTAAAAACATTTGAGTGAGGACCTCTGAATGGTACTTCAAACATCTGTAAGACATAAACTATTAAAAGTTTGCAGTTTGACAAGCCGAGCGATACTGTGATTGTAAAAAAGGGATAGGTATCAGGTAGTCGGGAGTTATGATGTTTGACGCGGTCTTGAACTTAGGGGCATTCGGGTGAGAGCGGCGAAGGTGAACGGAGCTAGGAGAAGTCACTTGCGCAGTCGATAGAGCAGTGGAGTAGATAAGTCTTTTATTGAGTAAGTTGAAATAAGTTAGCTTTGGAGAAACCCAGGTGAGTTCGTGCCTATTATTTCCAATTTGTATTCATAGGGTTAGGATAAATGTAATTATTTGTATTTCAGTCTGAGTGTTGTAATTATTAGTTATTTAATAATTTAAAGTAATCTACACTTTAATTGGTTTATCGGTACCATTGAGTGAGAAGAATGTGGAGGCCTCTTTATAGGGCTTGCAGAGTGGATAACCGACGTTTGAATGAGTGAGGAATCCTGACTGATCCTCTGGCTTTCTTGCTTGCGTTCGAATGATCTTCGGTAATCTATCTTTGTATAGTTTTATACTGATATTTATATGTGTAAGATGTGTGTGCTGTGCGTTTGAGTTTGGGGTGCTAAAGTTTGGATACTCGGGGTTTCAGTGGGCAAATTAAGCCTTTATAGTAGTCGCGTGTCCTTGGAGAATCAGTTCACATGACTGCACAATCAGTTCATGTGCTGGAGCGTATGTACGAGAGAGCCGTTTATGATGTGATTCGGTCTACGTTTAGCACAGTCTTAATGCGACTCGGACAAGGCTGGTATGATGTCTTAATATCTGCTTCACAGTTTCCCGAGTTGAGGAAAGTTAGTGCGCTCAAGTCTTGAGTGCACAACGGAAGATAGCGTGAAAATAAACCAATTAGAATGTATTTAACTTGTGCGTAATCACTTCTAGCTTCCCTTTGTTCGCGGCAGGCCTTTAAAGCTAGTGGAGAGACATCGTGTCACTAGGCTGTGTCTCACAAGATAGTGCGAGGCGGGGCACTATCCCAACAAATCTCTCTGTAGAATGATGCCATTAGAATAAAAACTCCTCCAAACGAACTATTACTTACTTCACTCAGGCTAGGGTTGAGCTAGGGGTCGTCACATGTGGTGCCGTGACCAGGATTCTCGTCAGTAAATGTACTAAGTCGTAGTCATTACGCTAGTGCAACGAGAATGAGCATAAAGGAAGGGTTACTACAAATACAAACACAACGTATTCATAGACAAATTACATCATAGGCCATAATTCAATCGATAATATATATCATTTCAAGTTAATTATCCATACTAGTTAAATTTATAAACATTTCTTTAAATTTTTTAATTATGTTAAAGTTTTATATTATTTATAATTTACGAGTATACTCGTAAATCTATTAATAATTATTATATAGTATTTTGTTGTAGTTGATGATGATGATAAACTGGTGAGTGGTAATTTTAATCTTATTTTCTAGATGCACGATTGTTTTACAAGGGTTGTGGGTTCAAATCTCACATGGAACGACACTTTGTCTGATTCACAAATCGTTGTTCGGAGTCTGGGTGTCCATTGGGCCATTTTCATGTGTGGTTGTAAAGTCCCTGCCACATAGGATTTATTCCTAATGCGGAGGTTGTTTTTATAGAAAGGAAAGCCGTTTAAATACTGTAGCATTAGGTGATCTGTACATAACGTAGATAGATAATATAAATTAATTTTATATTGTTCTGTAATAGAGTTCAGTAATAGAACAATATAATTAATATTCGTACAGTAAATGTTCTGTATCGTTTAAGTGTTAATCGTTACAAAAATTAGTGGCTTCGATGCCAGGACGTGTTAGTCCATTGTCACGACAAGAGTAGACATATTCTTCCTCGAGGTTTAAAATCACCAATGCCAGAGTTTATTTTAGTGCAGATGTCTTATCATGAGGGCATAACAAATAGACAAGTTACTTTAGAATCTATAATCACTCATTTTGTAAAATTCTACATAACTGAAATGTGTACTGTAAAGCCAAGTGTCTTTTGGGTTTAACTTTAAACAGTAGTGGGTTCGACTCCTTTATTGAGAATAATATTCTGTGTTGAACAATACATTGAAGACTAATACTTATATTCATAAATGTTTAATTAGGTATACTGTATTTTATTACAAGTTCGGTTAGGTTTAACTTTAAATACGAGCGGGCTGGATTCCTAGGTTGACAATATGTTCTATGTGATTAGAATAATACATTTGTAATTGTGTTAACAATGAGGAATTAGTTAGGTCATAAAGAGAGGGGGGAACATTTTTAAACGCAAACTTCTAGTGTATGTCAATTATTCGGTTCGATTTCTCAATAAATATTAATATGGTGTGAATTTTATATTACATTTTGTCTGAGTTACTGAGTCTCACTCTCAATAATAAAATCATTGAGTCTAGCGGAGAACATCTGTTTAAACAATAGATTGTTTTGTACTGTGCGCACTCAAAATTGTCACCCGCAGTAAAAAAAAAAAAAAAAAAATCATAATGGTATTATTTGTAAATACTTATGACTTCACTGAATAGTAAATTATTTAGAATATATGTATGTACTTTAGCAAATAACAAGCAAGTAGGTATTGGTAATCTAGATTATGGTAAATCTATCAGGCTGCAGAATTCTAGACAGTTGAGTCACTAGTTGTTGACTCCTAATGCGAAATCGGTTAAATAACCATTAGGATTTAAATTATGGTCACAACAGATGTGACATGGAAGTAAAGTTGTGTAATATTGAAAGTAGGTATTAGATGAAACATATGATGAAGAATATTACAAGTAGAAAGGTTAGATTGATGGATAGCTAAAGGTTACAGTCTCATACTGAATGTGGGAATAATAAATAAAAATACGTTACGAGTGGAGTAGTTAAATTGATGGAAAGCCAATGTAACTACAATGAGTGCAAGCTTAGTTAGTTAATTAAACGCACACTGCTCGACTTACAGTTGCACGAAACGATAATAGGTAATTTGGTAAGAGAATATTACTGATGTTGTAGTCTAGAGGGTGTCAAATATATAATATATTTATTAATACTTGAACAAATTAGTTGTTCGTGTATGCTGATGAGATAGACTTTAGTTGAACTTGTTGGTTAGACAAATAATTATTTGGCAAAAGGTTAAAACTAATTTATAAACGAAAACAATACTGTACGTTAAAGTTAAATCGGTGGATGCCAAATCATTAGATGCGTATGAGTGCATACAGTTGATGATGATGATGGACACATTTGGTGAAGTTAAGGTCTACATAATAAGGTTGTATGAGGATACACAGGAGATGATGATGATGTAAAATATTGTTAAGTAGGGGCTAGAAGGGTCGTGGCCTAACTATCGGAGTGTATGAATACATACAGATGATATTGTTGATATAAGTGACATTAGAGTAAATATCAGATTTATAATATGTACAATGATTTTTATAAAATATCATTGAATATGTATCAATTTGATGCATATTGAGATGGAGTAATCCTGTGTATGATTATCATTCTGTTTATGAATAATTACGGATGAAAACAATGACGCTGATGATGGAAACAGTGTTGAAGTTGATGTAAGATGTTGTTGATAGGAGCTTTGTTAAAGATATAGATAAACAACTAACCTTAAAAGTTGGAAGTCTACATACACATATGTATGTTCACTAAGCATTTGTGTTGATATCACGTCTTGTTATCGTGGATGTCAATCCGTACGAAACAAATCTTCTGCTGTCATATTATCACGTTCCAGTGAAGGGGGTAATTGCATATAGGTAAGCAATACGAACATCACAACGGGAGACATTATTTCTTCGAAGCCACAACGCAGGCCGTAAGCGGAGCTGTTTTATTAAGAAAGGCAAGACTACGACGAGACCCAAACGGAGACACAAACGCGTTGCAGACAGGGGCAGGCAACTGTGAAATCAAGCTCTTCTACTACCACGGGAGTTCTACGCAAATAGCATACAGTCTAATCGTATTGGGTAACCTTATATAATATTTGAAAGTTTGAGGTATGTAAACGTCTTATGATTCTAAATTAGGAGAGCTAGGGATGGTTAAAAGTATAAAATTTATATTATTACCATCGATAGATGTAATGCAAAGCAGTTGAATACTTGTGATATAAAAGCCACTTTAGTTACTTATAAGTGTAACGCATGTAGAGTTAAGTGAGGAATACTTAGGAAACGATTCTATATTGCAGTCCACGTTTGGATATATGTGTGGCATGTACCATACCGTGCATACATAGTCGTTAAATGACTCATAAAGAAAAGGAAATAGTCAGTATACAGGACTTGATATAACCAATATCTTTTAAGTGAACCAATAAGAATTGAGTAAATTTATAAGACCTGAGTAGACTTATCAGAATTATATTTAAGCTTATAAGATTCAACCATATTATTTTATATGGAAGTTACAATCTTTGTATGTTGAGCCACTCGTATCTGGTATCACCAGACTTGTTATATTGGATATGCGAATCCTCTAAAGGAATAATGGATAATATCCACTTGTTAGATTCGAGCTGGACTTAGTAAAGTAAGCTACTATGAGTGACATATGCATACTACCTTGTTTAAAATTAAAGGTTGTATAGGAGAAAGCCAATGGGACTAACTTGTCTTTACGAATTCAATTAAGACAAAAGTACAGAATCAACTCACCTAATTTCAAATTGGGAAAAATGGAAATAACTGGTCAAATCGTAAGGAATCTATCGAACAAATACTTACCAATAATAACGGTGTGCCAAACGTACCCAACATCCTTACCATGCCTATCATTCCAATGCCACAATATAGTGGAAGCTTATTACAAAACTTACCTACGAAATATTCCAATACAGCGGCTTGTTCTGGAGAACCAAGTACTGCTAGGAAGTATCACGATAAAATTGGACTTGAAGGTGTGAAGGGAAACCTGGGGCGTGACAGCCATACCGACATCATCACATGCTTATACGACCACACTAATTCATGCGATTTGATAAGTTAGAAATAATTTATTTAGACAAACGCTTCATTCAATCAATACTCTCAATTCAAAAGATAAGTGAAATCCCATACGCTTATTCTTCGCATCTAAGTTTCACTTGGGGGGAAAATGTGATAGCCTCGCCTTCACAACAATATTAAAATATAGAAAGTTATTTATTACTTCCAAATGCGACAAGTGGACGCGTCACTACTATCCACAAAAAAAAGGGGTTTGACCCTAGAAGCAAATTTATTACATCCTTAAATGAATTCTGTAAAAACATTTGAGTGAGGACCTCTGAATGGTACTTCAAACATCTGTAAGACATAAACTATTAAAAGTTTGCAGTTTGACAAGCCGAGCGATACTGTGATTGTAAAAAAGGGATAGGTATCAGGTAGTCGGGAGTTATGATGTTTGACGCGGTCTTGAACTTAGGGGCATTCGGGTGAGAGCGGCGAAGGTGAACGGAGCTAGGAGAAGTCACTTGCGCAGTCGATAGAGCAGTGGAGTAGATAAGTCTTTTATTGAGTAAGTTGAAATAAGTTAGCTTTGGAGAAACCCAGGTGAGTTCGTGCCTATTATTTCCAATTTGTATTCATAGGGTTAGGATAAATGTAATTATTTGTATTTCAGTCTGAGTGTTGTAATTATTAGTTATTTAATAATTTAAAGTAATCTACACTTTAATTGGTTTATCGGTACCATTGAGTGAGAAGAATGTGGAGGCCTCTTTATAGGGCTTGCAGAGTGGATAACCGACGTTTGAATGAGTGAGGAATCCTGACTGATCCTCTGGCTTTCTTGCTTGCGTTCGAATGATCTTCGGTAATCTATCTTTGTATAGTTTTATACGGATATTTATATGTGTAAGATGTGTGTGCTGTGCGTTTGAGTTTGGGGTGCTAAAGTTTGGATACTCGGGGTTTCAGTGGGCAAATTAAGCCTTTATAGTAGTCGCGTGTCCTTGGAGAATCAGTTCACATGACTGCACAATCAGTTCATGTGCTGGAGCGTATGTACGAGAGAGCCGTTTATGATGTGATTCGGTCTACGTTTAGCACAGTCTTAATGCGACTCGGACAAGGCTGGTATGATGTCTTAATATCTGCTTCACAGTTTCCCGAGTTGAGGAAAGTTAGTGCGCTCAAGTCTTGAGTGCACAACGGAAGATAGCGTGAAAATAAACCAATTAGAATGTATTTAACTTGTGCGTAATCACTTCTAGCTTCCCTTTGTTCGCGGCAGGCCTTTAAAGCTAGTGGAGAGACATCGTGTCACTAGGCTGTGTCTCACAAGATAGTGCGAGGCGGGGCACTATCCCAACAAATCTCTCTGTAGAATGATGCCATTAGAATAAAAACTCCTCCAAACGAACTATTACTTACTTCACTCAGGCTAGGGTCGAGCTAGGGGTCGTCACAAGTCTTATATTAGTATAGTAGTATATTTATGTAAATATTAATATATCGACGCCCCCCTGCAACAAGTCGGTAATGTGCTATTATGGACTTTTTGCTGTTATGTTAAAATCGTAATCTTTGAGTCGGAATACATATTGTGAATTTTTGTTATAATTTTCCTACTTACATTTTCGGAGATATTTGCAATAGCCATTTTGTTGTAGGGAAATTGTAAATAAATTAATGACGAGAAAAACATCATTACACATTAATACCTAAGTGTTATTTTTTTCGGTATTCTGTAAGTTGCTATTACTGGGTTATTGTAGTGAATAATTTGCAGTAATTTCCGGTAAACGCACACTCCATATTTATTTCAGTGTATACAGCATTAGAGAAGGTAAAATTAGATGACGGTTTCAAAGATAACAAGGGAGTTCACGATAACAGACCTCGGAAAATGAATACTGCTACAGATTTAAGTATTAAAACGTATATTGAACTGTTTCTAAAAGTAGAATCGCCCTACATTCGGAAAACATATAAGCGCGAATATTTTTCAGAAAATTTAAATATTTCAAAAATATATCGCTTTTACTCTGAGTGGTTTGCAAATCAAAATTACAATTATGTTACAATGGCTACAAAACGCCAATATGAAACTGTGTTTAATACAAATTACAACTACTCATTTTTAAAACCAAAAAAAAACAATGCCCTTCGTGTTCTAGAGGAAAATCATAGATATGGCATCTATGATTTTCCTCTAGAAAGAAAAGAGATTATTACAAAAAATAAGAAAAACGAAATAGATACTGCTGATAAAAATATTTCTATGGTAGCAATTTTTGATTTACAAAAAGTTTTAAGTATACCACAATCTGAAGTGGGTGTATTTCACTACAAGCGTAAATATCCTGTCTATAATTTCACAGTTTTTGACGTTCTTAGAAAAAAAGGCTACTGTTATGTATGACACTTCCAAATAGCAAAAAGAGGTAGTACATAAATAGGTAGCGCTTTGCTTCATTTTTTTAAAAGTAACTACGATATGGCATTACCACATTTTCACTTTATTCTGATTAATGTTATGGGCACAATAAAAATAGATATATTTTTGCTTTATATCTTTTCCAAATTACTTAATTTTTTCTGCCAAATTACTAGGCATTTCTATTACCCACAGGTTTTTCTAAACGGGATAAAGCGAGAATGAGGGAGATTCCATGAATGCATGCATTGAAAGAAACTTAAAGAATAAAGTGGTATATCTACCCCCGACCAATTATATAACATTATTTTAATCCTAAAGTAACTGGCGAAAAGTATTGTGTTTAAGAACTTGAACAATTCGATATCTATGATATTAAACAACTTGTAGAAACTAATAATTGGCGGACGTAATAGAGGGTAAAGCAACACATTTGCAGGAAAATAAACTGGTTTTTAGAATTTTGAAGACGCATATCCCGAACTTGATACTAATCCACAATTTTCTTTAAATATTAGACGGCGAGGGTCACACCTATAGTTCCAGGTAATATTGGGTTGCAACAAGCCTACCACCAGCCCATTCCAATCACCAAAGCCTTACACACAGATTTAACGACTTTATGTAAAAGTGGCGCTATCAAACGATTTTATCATTCCTTTTATGATTCCTTATCATTTACTGAAAATGTGGATGCAACAGACAAAAAATGCAGAAGATAATTGTTGATTTTTTAAATTTATGTTTCTATTGCTTTTTATTTATAATTTCACACTGATTTCGTTTAATCTTCTCATTCAATACTTCATAAGTGTTTCTTATTTTCCATGTATATAGTTGATAATAGCTATAATTTACGTAAATTGTATTTAAATTGATTAAACTCATAATTAATTATTTATTTCAAAGAAAAACCTTGATTAATTATTCTTCAAAGGTCTTTTTGTTTTGAACGGTAATATGAAAAAGTTGTTGTTAAATTTTCTATTTAGTACTGTATTTTATTATTACGGTATTTCTTGCATATAGAAAATTACTAGAATAACTTGGTTACGATATATTACATTCACTAGCTATAATAAGAATAAACGTTATAAAAGTCGATAGTATGCTGTTACACATCAACACTCTTCATAAATTTACCACAATAATCCCGTAAGTTACCATTGCTGAACAATGAAACTTTTCTCGATACTGTAAAAAAATATTTTTCATATTGCAGCCGACAGGAAGCATATAATTTAAATCAGATGACAAAATGGTATTTCATAAAAAAATAGCTTTCATTTGACGTATCAATGATCGTAATACTCCTAGAGGTTAGAAAGTTATTCAAGAAAAACAGTAAATTATTTTTCCTGTAAAATTTGCTTTTTTCGATTACCGACTTATTGCACGGGGGCGTCGATATGCAGTAGTATTTACGAGTTTATGTATATTGGCTATAACTAATGTAGAATCATCTCTCATTTACATAGCCTACAGAACTTGGTCAAATTCAATACATAATTTATATACTATGCACCTACAAAATCATATTTCTACTCCACCTGAAGGTTGACTGGGAGTGTGTGTACGTGTAAATAAAGATTTCAAGAAGTTACTTAGCTTTGAAATTAATGCTGAATATTGCCAGACTAAGTTCATGATTGATCATGTTTGCTTCTTTGGTTTCATCTAAACTTTTTACTTCCTTGTGTAAATTCCCTTATCTGTTTTTATAATTCAGCGGGTCCTGTTCACTGGGTTCTTTAGAGCTGATGTGGGTCGAAAGGGTCATATCCGCAGATTATTCGGTGGTAAATCAATTTAATAATTCATTGTCTTCACCGTTTTTCCTTTGTCATTGATTTATAATGTAGTTTTAGAAAGTTGGAACAACGTAGAGCTAAGTGAAATTTTGTAACTACGGTGTTCAGTTTATTCGGGATTGATTTAGCGTAAACACATTATGAGTATGAATTATAGAACCACATAGAACTCATTTTTTTAAATTGAATTTTATAAAAATAAATATATATTGGATTAATATTTTTTTCCCGTCGGTGATGACAGTTTTTTTTTAATAAACCAAAATAAATAAATGTTTTGGATATTTGGACATCTGACATACAACATCTTTTGGTTCCAAACCAAGCAGCGCTTGTTTAAGGGTACTAGATAACTGATATAAATACATATATACTACTTTTTGTAAAAACATATTATATGTGTTAGACATGGAAAACACCGAAACTCCGATACAAATATTTGCAAGTCATACAAACATTTGATCCTACCTGGGCATCGAACTCGATCAGCAGCCGCATACGTTGACTACTAAACCAACAAGGCAGTCAAAATCGAATTCGTTTTATATGGCGTCTTATATGAAATCCTTACAATCCATTGCTAAATTAACACTTAATAAGCATTTGTCGGAATAGTTTTTGCCATACATCCCTTTGTTACACTCATGAAGCCTCAAAAACTCACAAACCATATAACGTGTAATCCCATTGACGACTATCCACAAAGCGTAATCCCAAAGCTCATCTCACAGATTAGTAAAAGCACATACATAACTTAGAAATCATTACTGTTTTAACGCAACTTTTGTGGCGTATCCCTTGTAAGTGTCATGCTCTAGAACTGAAGCAATAAATGTTTCACATCGATGGGTTTAGTTTTGTGAACTCGAAATTTTGGTAACAAGGGTAAAATATTCGGCATAAACAACACCTAATACTCGGCATAGTCACGTCTGTGTGTTGAAATGGATTAGCAAAGGCGTATGACATATCTACATTTTGCCAAATGTAATTTGGTAACGTTCCTGTTATAAGAGGAAATATACTGCCGTCAACCAACCACTTTATTGAGATTAGAATTGAGGTCATATATTAAAGGAATAAGTTGAAAATCAATTATATGAATGGGAAAAGTGTATTTGTGTTTCCTGATTGACAAAGAAATAGAACAATTTAGGTATAACTAACAAAGTAGCAGATCGTTTTACACGTTTCAAAAGACCAATTCCAATACCAGTAGAAAATAATAATAATAATTCTATTTATTTGTCCTCACACTGTTACACTTATAGCTAGCTATTTCACACAGTTTGGTTTATATATGTAAGGAGCTGGTGTCTGTGAGAGGCATGAGATGCCTATGTTACAAATCACCAGGTCCTCACCCCTCGGACTTACAGATACATTTTTATCCGAAGTGTTAAAACAAAAAAAGTTAAAAAAAGAATGATAATTGGAATTGAGTTCTTACTACTAGAAATGTATAAAGATAATAACGAAACACTGACAACATCTGCTACTCAAGTATTAGGATTACTTTCAGATTTCACTGTTCTCGTTTCTTACGAAGGGATCCATTACTTTCATAACAATAGTTCATTAAATACTAATCGTTCTCAGAATTTTACCACCGATAAGTGAGGCGAGAAATTTATTTTTTCTTTGTGCAAGTGCATTCATAGCAAGTCATCAACAAAAAAGAAAAAATCACTTCCTCATCTTCAGCGTGTAAACTAAGATTAATCGTTTGTCTGACAGTAATGACAAGCATTTATGATGTGAATTGACAGTGACGATTTATCAAAGTTATAGCACTTGATTTGTTTGAATTATAATAGTGTACTTGTAATCTTTAATTTAATTTAAACATTTTACACATATCTTTAAATATTAAATGAAATATTATAACTATAAATTGCTTAGATGTTAGTGTTATACATAAATCTTGAGATTTAATCAATGTACAACGATTATGAATAACATGAATTTTAATTTGTAAATATTGTATCCCCAAATGGCAGGACACAGCTGACTTAAATTTTTGCAATCATATAATGTACCTATGATCCACAATAAAATAATTTAACTTTGACTCTGATTTTGTCATACTGTGAAACATACTTTTAGAAATGTCATCTGAACTGAAGGACAATGGCTCCAGAAAATTTTAGCTTCTAAACTTTTAGAATACTATCAATAACTTACATAATTACTAAAACAGGATAGTGAATAAAGTTAAAAAAAAACAATGATATAGATGATATTTGACTGCCTTGTTGGTCTAGTAATTAGCGTATGCGGCTGTTGATCAAGAGGTCTCGGTTTCGATTCCTGGGTCGGTCCAAATGTTTGGTTGATCCGCAAATATTGGATTCGGAGTCTGGGTGTTTTCTATGTATAATAATTATGTATGTATTTACAAAAAAAGTATGTTTATGTATTTATACCAGTTGTCTCAGATTGGGATTAGATGACGTTGTGTGTAATCAATGAATATCATAACAATTGAACTGTATTTCATATAATTATCTATATATAATATATATATATATATATACACACATCAAAAGTGTCTAGGGATCAAGCATTTTTATGCGGATTTCTTGAGATTGAGATGTGGCTTTGTAATAAATTTATGATTTTATAAATTTATATGGATCCTTTTTGGTGCATTTCATAATTTGAATCAGGAACTGTCAATCAAATTCGAGTAAAAGATGAAAATCAGCTGCCAATATTTTCCCTATAAAAACATACAACGCATTGAAAAAATTATTAGTGCTACTGTTTCCCTACTACTGATTAAAACCAACGTTATTATGGAGCGGCGACATCATTTAAGCAGGGAAGAAATGCTCAGAGCCGTGGGAATGATAGAAGCTGGTTCCCGGCAACGTACTGTGGCTTTAGCTCTGAATACAAGTCAGAGTGTTATCAGTCGACTTTGGACACGTTACCGAAGCACTGGTACCGTGGCTGAGCGCCATGGAGGACGGTATCGCTGCACCACACGGAGACAAGACCGATACATTCAAATCTTAACTCGAAGAGCTCCAACAATAACCGCCATGATGTTAGCCGTGAGGCTTCATCACTCTTCAGGGAACTTAATTAGCGACCAAACAGTCAGAAACCGCTTGCATGAAGTGAACCTTCATTCCCGAAGACCGCTACGGGTACCACCTATAGCAATGCACAATCGTAGGATTCGATATCAATGGGCTCTTGAACACAGAAATTGGGCAGAAGAACAATGGCGTTTCGTGTGCTTTTCTGATGAGTCTCGTTTTGGTATGAGACCGGATACAAGACGTATACGACACTGGAGAACCCCTGGACGCCAACAGCGATTAAAATCCTGCCAGGAAGTCCATCCTTATAGTGGTGGAACCATCATGGTATGGGCGGATATTTGGATCGGCGGAAGAACTGAGTTGATTTGGATCAGAGGCAACCTCAACGCTCAAATTTATGCTGAGACGATTGTATCAGACGTCATCGTTCCTCTACAAGTGCAAATCGGTCCCTTATTTCAGTTAATGCATGATAATGCACGACCGCACACCGCAAGAGTTGTAAGACAGACTCTCGCCGCAGCTAACATCAATGTCCTGCCCTGGCCTGCTCAGTCGCCAGACTTGAACCCGATTGAGCATGCATGGGATATGCTACAGAGAAGAGCTCTGCCGAATATGGAGGGTATCCAGTCGCAAGAAGACCTTTTTTTGTTGTTGCAACGAACATGGGCGGCCATTCCACAGCGTGATTTGGATGAACTCATTTTGAGTATGCCAAACCGATGTTCTTGTGTTGTTAGTGTTCGCGGTAGAAACACGGATTATTAATTGTTTAAGTTACCTAATAAAATTTTAAAGAAAACTGTTATTTCAGTCTTTTTTTCGAACTTTAATGTTAGTGGTTCAAATGTCAAAAATCCCTTTATTAGGAAAATGGCAAATTTCTTTACTAATGCAAAGGTGACTTGGTTTATCGTTACTGTGACAAACGAAAACACTTTATTTGATGAATCCTTAAAGAAATTTTTAATTAATATCAATCAGGAGAAAAGTTATTGCAAAAATATATGTTGATCCCTAGACACTTTTGATGTGTGTATATCGGCGCAACACAACATTCAACGAACTACGTCATAGCTGCACGTGTTCTCAGTGACGTAAACAACACGCAACGGTCGACCGCCCCACTACAATGCCAATAAAAAGCCGCCCGCTGCAGCGGAGCGATGATTCGTTTGTCTGCGCTCGGACAACAAACACGTTTCGTCATATATATATATATATAATTCTTGTGTGAGTGTGTATGTCACTGAACCTCTCTCAAACGACTGGACCGATTTTGATGAAATTTTTTGTGTGTGTTCAAGGGGATCTGGGAATGGTTTAGATTTGCAATTGGACCCGGTAGGTGGCGCTGCGATCAAGTTCTGGAATTTTAAAGTTGGGCGGTACGAAGTTCGCTGGGTCAACTAGTATATATATATAAATGAATTGCTGTTCGTTAGTCTCGCTAAAACTCGAGAACGGCTGGACCGATTTGGCTAATTTTGGTCTTAAATTATTTGTGGAAGTCCAGAGATGGTTTAAAAGTTGAATATATGAAAATTAATTGCATTTTTTAATACTTTTGGATTCCTTTTGTTTATTATAAGTTTATTTTATATAAGAGTTTAGGTCTTCTATTTATCTATTGAGGCAGTACGAAGTCTGTCTCAATCAATAGTATAATATATAAATGTAATATTTCTAAAAGTACTTCTAAAACAATTTACATAACATATTCACCACTGTTAAATATACAACCATTTAATAATAATACCGAAATAAGGAAAACGATGATCAAATTAGGGGACATCCGAGTGCCAGTAATACATCATTTTGAGATATATACGAATCACCCTTTCCTTTATCCATTTAATTTATGATGTGCAGCGTTGCACGTGATGAATGAGCTCGACTGTACTTCATGTGCTTCATAGAATCGCTGTTGTGCGCTTATAATGAGAAATGAGGATCATTATATTGCGAAGATTATGCTTAAATTCTGCTTACAATATATTCTAAAGTGTATTTTATCTTGACTAAAATTATGTAAAGGATAGATGTTTTAATATAAAGGCAAAATAAATTGTTGTACTGAAAATTAGAAAATTTTCTACATGTGGTTTTTGTAACAATGAACCTTTTTGTGACTAGTTCTAGTAGAATATTATGTAGGTTGTATGTAGATATCTTGTCATATAGTATTTTAAACATTATTTGGGGTCTTTAATAGGCTTTGTGAATAACACCAATGGACCATTTTGCAGGTTTAGATTATGATGAAGTAATGTAAATAGAGTCAGTTTTATAGCGAAAGATGTCTTTAAAAAAATGAAAAAAAGTGGTACGGTCAGTAGAAATGAAAACTCATTCTTAAACCCACTATGTAAAGTACTTTTATGGTACTTGTAAAGTAATTGGTGGATAAAATATAGTTAAAAAATAGAAGATTTTTATACTTCCCATAAAAACAAAGCGTTCATATAGCGTAAATGTTTGAGAGAGAGATTAAATAGAAAAGTTTTGTGATCATTGTGGGTTTGTGTTATATTATAATACTATTCTTCTTCTTCCTACTACGCTAACTAGTAGACCAACAAGGCAGTCTGTATTATAAAGGTATGTTATACTATTGTCATGTTAAAGTCGTTCTACACGGTCGGGACTAACCGCCAACCATTCTGTCCTTGGTCGGGTTGATATAAAAATGGACAGTGTAGAAATCGGTTGACCCGACCGATGGTTGATTGATGTCAACGGCCTTGGTCGGCCAGGCCCCAACCGTCTGGAACGCTGTCAGCGGACGCGAGCGGTTTGTTGGTCGGCGTTTGGTTCCGACCGTGTAGAAGGCCTTTTAAAATAATTAATGAAAAGTAAAAGTATCAAACAACTGACATAAACAGTATCCGGGTTGACTTTGAAATAATTACCAAAAGACGTTTCAAGTTAATTATAATTATTTAATTAAAATCTTTCGCTAAATTAGGACAATGTCTTCAATGCTGTCAGTTGTTGTTTTGGGTCTAAGTTTTTTTCTATAAATCCTAATCCCATTATTTAAAACCGTTCTCTCAAGAATATTAAAAAAAACTTAGTAAAAGCAATATTTCACAATTGCTATAAAATAATCTCAATAACTGAGCAAAATGCACTGGAAAAACATGTAAGTTAGAACTTGCTTGTAGAGTTCATCATGAAAGTTCCGTGTAATCTTAGTGGTAGTAGTCTGAAGGTAGTAGAGCCACGCTGATTTCAGCACGAATGGGCCGGCTCGACCCGGCCAGTACTACCCTCACACAGAAGACCATCCTAATAATGACAGCATTCTTGCTGTCGTATTTCGTTGGTGAGTGTGAGACCGGAGGCCCAATCATTCTGCATCATTCTCCCGCCCTTCGAAGGCCGGGAGAATGATGCAGAATAATCAAACCAGGCTGCCATGGTAAGGGTCACCATGCTACATTGTCTACCCTCACAATAAGCATGGTGACCCCTACTCCTGGATTCTACTCATGCTTTCCATCAGGCAGAGTAGAGTCACTTTGGCAGGCTTAAATATATAAAAAAAAAAAAAAAAAAAAAAAAAAAAACTATTCATGTAGACAGCTCAGATACTTCGAAGGATCTCAGGTCTAATAACGTACCCAAAGAACATATATTATAGAAAAGTACGGTACGCAATTCATGTATAAACTTATCTTTACTCAGAAAAAAGATCATATAACTAAACTACGCCGACATTCCTAAAAATGCGAAATCTCTTATTAGATCTCTATTAAGAGTATCATTAAATTTCGACGAAATACCTATTTTAAGTTAACAAAAACCGAATTTCTGACGCTTTATCAAGAATAATTGGAGTAATCTCTATGCCTTTAACGCTAGATTACGACAAGATTTGCCGTGCGCAGCAGAATGATTCAGAATTAAAGAATTTGCCTGGAGAAGTGTTTGGGCAAAATAACGACAAGACGTATTACGATGATTTCAGATTGCAGCTAAAGCATGACGAATACTATTGCTACTAAGGGGAGAACGATAAACTATTTCTATTTTCGTTTATCCGGCGTTAAAGTGCTGTTTGCATGTATTCAAGTTGTTGTGTATTCGGCATTATGATACTAAGCAGTACGTGTCTATTGACCGAGTAAGGTTGATGGTATGTAAATCGCTAAGCGAAACTATAATAATTTTGTTGACCATGTAAATGTTATTATCGTTGCGATTATTGTGTAGTTTACAAATATTGCTGACACGTGAAGGTCGCAACTCGCGCGTCATATGTTTGTTTGGATTCATTTTTAATAATATGATTGTTATTGATATAGGTTATGTTTATAAATATAAATTGTTAATTTAGAATGAGCATTTTCTGAATTTACTACCGTAAATTTTTTGGTGGGAAGTAACATTTCTGCGTCATATATTGTTTAAAGTTATTGATAGAATTTATACAGAGCCCTGGTCATCAAATTTCAGATATAAGGGGATTATCGAGCACGTAGAATTTGGGCAGTCGTTTCCTCGTTAAAATCAAGATGTGATTATATGCAGTGTAGCGATAGGTTTTAAAATGTATAATGTAGCTGTAAGAGCAAAACATATCCATACCAAAAATATACCTTAGTAATGTTAGAGCAATAAACCAGTACTTAAACAATAAACATGGCTACAAAAGAGAATACTCTAATTGTTATTTGCTATCCACCTATAAGTTCACCATAATTGGTAACTCCGACGACTGAACAAGCCTGAACCTATAAGTTCGCATACCCTTCTTTCTCTTATTTTATATATTTGTGTAAATTCGCAGTAATATAGGATTATATTCCTAATGCAGGTATTGTATTGTTTAAAAAAAATCATGCTGCCAATACAACAATAGTAGTTGAGTAAAGAGTACGCTGCCTTTAGCTACAAAACTGTGTACTAACTGAAAAACATAATTCATAACGGCAATAGACGACTTGTCTCTTAATCTTATCTTTAATTATATATATCTCTCTTGAGAATAATACTATGCTATTTTGGTACTCAATGTGCCCTTGTGTGAAAATTTACGACTTGAAATTCGTCGATTGGAAGCTCATTAAACTCATGGTTGTAGGTAATTGGTAAAGTTTTACGTCACCGTGTTATTAACGATAAGGCTTTTCCCTACTTCCTTCCAATGTAGATAATCTACAAAGATGGGTTTTATTAATAGCCTGCTGTAGTCACAAACTTAAACAATAAGTGATATCTTGTGTAATGACGTGATTAAAATACGGTCTAGATGTTATTATCAGAATGAAATTACACGTAGGTACTCAGACTTTTGGGACTTGTACACATTCTCATGTTTAGAACAAAAAACATGAGTATTTGAAATAAAATATACGAGTATTACAATATAATATAATAAATTTGAATATAAAAACAAACAAAATATAATATAATAAACAAAATAAATATACTAAATAAAAATAATATAATAAATAAACATAAATATATGACGAAACAGTGTGCCGGCAATGTCTTTAAAAACAGTGACGTCATTACTAAATAAACTTTACTTTAACCAAAATTAAATTTTAATTGGTATTGATTACAAAACTTCGAATATTTCAAAATAAGTTAGATGATTGCTGTCTGATCGCAGACAGAGAATGAATCCTCCGCGGTAACGGTCGGTTTTTTATAGGTACTGTAGTACTTCATGTCAGTGAGAACACGTGCAGCGATGATGTGTGCGGAGAGTAGCGTTCAGCTGCTGTGTCGCGCTTCTAAAAAGCGACTCAATCTCCGCGTTTGGCGTTTTTAAGTGTGCGGTGTGGAGCGTTCGGTCGCCGTATTTAGCTTCTAAAAATCGACTAGTTGCCGATCGCCGATGCTAAAAGTAACTAGTGTGCTGTGGCCCTTAATTGTCCTTAGCGCGTTCACACATCTCTATTGTATAATCGTGTTTTGTCTAAAACTGTGACGTCACAAAGATACCAGACTTCTAGTTCACAACACTATGACCAGATGTCAGCAAACAGTTTATATATTCATTTATGTATACCGCTGGTAATTTTGCGGCTCTCGCCAGCTAAACGCCTTAACGACGCCAATATTACGACGTCGGCAGTAGTAATAATGCTCATGGAAAACGGGAAATTTAAATATAAACAGCCACAGTACACGTTGCAACTTTCTTTGGATGCATAAACTCTATAAATAGTTGTAGTAAATTGAATTTTTCGTGTGCAATTTAAAACAAGACTAAAATATATTAATAGTAAATCGTAAATAAATGCATCATCATTATCAACTACCTTTAATGTCCCACTTTTGGAGTCGGGTGTCCTTTTAGAAAAGGGGTTTAGACCATATGCCCACGCTGGTCGAGTGCGGATTGGGGACTGACAAGACAATCTGTGTCTACGTAATTTTGGCGTTGGAAGTTTTTAGGCCACTTCTTCCTCCCACTAAGCTCCAACTAAGCTTTACGACTTTTATTTTACTGTAACAAACAAGACTAACTGCTTAACGTGACTTCCAAATCACGGAACATATTATGCCACAAACGGTCATCCATCTAGGTACTGACTGAGCCGTCATTACTTACCCTCATTGATTATGTACACCTAGGGCAATTTAAATGAAAGCAATTATTATAATATATCATAGGATAGTTACAAATAGAATTCATTTTAGAAATATCAGAACTGGATCAATTAATTGAATAAAAATCAATTCACCGATCTTGCAGTAAATTATTCAAGTGGAATATTTTATACGGTTTAATAAATCTGGCATTTAATTCTTGGAGTTTGACAGTTTTCTGGATAAATCTCTCTGATATTATGTTTCAACACAGAATATACAGGTGTGTCAGCCTGGGCCTCTATATATGTGTCAAATTGATTTACGTACAATCTTGAAGAACTTGAACAATTAGGTTTCTTGGAGTGAGTAAAAACATTGTTCATAATTAGGGAAAAATATGAAAAGAGTTATCTGAAATCCTCACACAGTTAAAAATATCGAGATACGTTATTTAAATTGTTTTCAAAAGACAACTTTCGTAGTAAATATCTAGGCTTACTGAGTCGAGGGACTCTAAAAACATTTACGAAAGGACACAAACAACAGAGAGTACAGTACAAAGCGGCACTCGGCGAGGTGAATGAACGCCATCAGTGTTTTAAATTTAATAAATTATAATGGTTCATGTTTTATTGTATTTTCATGAATCAAGCCTGATTCCGAGTTTTGGAAAAACAAAACAATAGATAGTTCAACAAAGGCTAATGGGACTGATTTATCCATGTTGAGAAATTGGAAATATCTATAGAACATTTTGTAATCAATTTTGAAATGATAACTTCTTTTGGGAGGATAAACCGCTTCGTTACGTAACAGGTTACGGTGCCAATTTGCTTTGCTTCCCTTTCTCTCACGTATATAGTAGCGATAGGTAGACTCCTCCTCTCTCACTCAAACCAATAGTGACCCTCTCTCTACTTAGTGTTTAGTGTGCTATAAAGTTATCACTACTTCTGCCAGGTGTACCGAGACGCACATGTTTTTTTTGTAAATTAAAAACTACTTCATTATCATCATCAAAAGCCTGTAACAGTCCACTGCTATATAGGCCTCTCCTTAAAAAGGAGGTATTGGCCTACTATACCACGCCGGCCAGACGGGTTGGTATAAGGTTGGTTTCAAGTTTTCTTTCTCTTGGCATTGATGTTGTCTTACGTAGTTTGTCCCTTAGTCGCCTTTTACGACACCTGCGGCATGAATAGGGGTGGTAACACTCTGTATTCTTAATCCACACGGACATCTCAATCCGTCACCACACTACTTAAAAAAATAAAATTATACTCTTATAGAAAATGTTCTTAGTCTTGTTAGTCAATTCTAACATTTATCAATCATATAAATATCGGTATATAAACTTTGTTTAAAATTTTTAATAACAAAAGTCAATACAAATATTATACTATATTAAATTCTTTGCCGTACCCATTTATGGAGCATATTGCACGGAAAGTTAAGGAAAAGTTAAGGCATTAACGAAAGTTCTAGTAATTAGTTATGCAATAGCAGCAGCTTGAAATTAGTTGTACAGCGTTAAAATATGATACTACAACATATTTAATACGGCTAAGACTTTCATATTTAAAGTTATTAATATATATTGACTATCGTGATTAAAATATAATAAAAATAAAAAAATCGGCCAAGTGCGTGTCAGGCCACGCACAGGAAAGGGTTCCTCAGTCACCTATAATGGTATGTGGATTTAAAATCGTATCCAATAGATAATTGTTATGTTTACGTATTAATACGTTAATTTTGTATGACGTTTTCCAAGTGAGCGCATTTTACCATATAAGCCTTTGTAACTCCTGAACTAAGAAAGTCATCTAATCGGTTATAGTTTTCCTTCAAAGTTCATTAAATGGACCAGCATTACGATTTTTTTCAAAATTTTTGAGCCAGCCGTTTAGCTTTTAGAGGGGGGGGGGACGCCCTGTTTTTACAAAAAAGTGCCCTTTAAAGTGAAATACCTCGCAAACGGATACCTAAATCAAAAAATCGTCTAGGAAACCCTTTATTGTTTTTAAAAGACCTATCTAATGATACCCCACACGATGGGGTAGCCTCGAGAAAAAAAAATCATCCCCACTTTACGTGTAGGGGAGGTACCCCAAATAAAATTATATTTCATAATTTTATTATTTTATTGTAGCACTTTGTCGACGTAATTACAACACGTATTCATGCAAACTTTCATTTCATAATTAAAGCTAAACTACAGCTACAGCATTCGGTATAAGAGATTGTATTGTTTTAGATAGTAAGTACTCTTAAATTAATATTATTTGTATTATTTGCTACGAAGCTATTTTTAACTACTGCTTTCAAACGATGCATATATGTGTTTAAAAAACGGTTTCGACTGTATTAAGTGGTTGTACTTATTAGGTATAAGATTTGTTTAAGTTCTGCTGTAACAGTTAGATTTTGGTTGAAACAATAAAATTATTTTATTTTATTTATTTATTTATTTCATCTTTCTAGCACTTACCGTTTGGACGGTAAGTCGAGGACGGACGGACGGACGGACGGACGGACGGACAGACGGACATGACGAATCTATAAGGGTTCCGAGTTATGAACTTCGGAACCCTAAAAATCAGGACAGTGGAAGATCCCTCAACATGGTTTTGTATGTTGCTTGTATTTAGATCATATATTTTAAGTGTGGCTAATGAGTTCTCATTTTTAGGGTTCCGTAGCCAAATGGCAGAAAACGGAACCCTTATAGATTCTTCATGTCTGTCTATCTGTCCGTCCGTCCGTATGTCACAGCCACTTTTTTCCGAACCATAAGAGCTATACTTTTGAAACTGGTAAGAGAAGTTTTTTCTAAACTGAATAGTTTGCGCGAGAGACACTTCCAAATTGGAAAAATATGTGTGTCCCTCCCTGTAACTTCTAAAATAAGAGAGTGATAAAACTAAAAAAAATTATTATTGTACATTACCATGCAAACTATCAACGAAAATTGGTTTGAACGAGATCTAGTAAGTAGTTTTTTTTTGATACGTCATAAATCGTAAACTGCGATTTACCTTTCATTCAATTATTACACTATTATAAAAACATCGACCAAAGTTACAACGAACTATAAGAACTTTTATATGATGTTACTTGCTGGAACGGAACTCTTCATGGGCTAGTCCGACTCGCACTTGGCCGCTTATACATGATATTTATATCTGTAACTGAACCAGGCGTGGCCTTTATTTAGACCTTTAGCGCCAATTCTTTCTTATATAATAAAATCTAACTATCTTAGCCATTATCATTTGTTGAATAAAGTATAAAAATATATATTTCTATATGTTTAAAGTAGTATCACAAATTTTCAGATTACTTCTGTGATCCAAAATCATGAACGGTATTAAATAGAAAAGATTAGCAACGCCGCTAAAATGTTCTAAAAGTTAGAAATTAATAAACTTAACTTCTATGTATTACGTGCTGTGTATTGCTTCTGAAGTATTTAAGATTAAGCCTCTCAAAGTTCATCCAAGTTGCTTCCGTTGAGTGGTAAGTTTTCATTGAATGGCAATATTTATAAATCGAAATGTTTCTTGGAATAAGTCATCAATTTCTTGGCAAATTCAATAATTTAGTTAACAGACGCTAAGTGAATTGGCAATTACATTAAAACTGTTGTATAAGACCAATATTATATAAGTTACAAGCTTAAAATGTGAATGCTAGCCGGTGAAATGGTTTGATACAGTTTTTACTTTAACATTTCCATCACAGTGTAAATTTAAAACACATTAATATTGCTTTTGATTGCTTTAATGGCTAAAAATCTTTTCCAGTGTGTGATATCTAGAATGCACAGGATGTTTTAATTTAAATGATGTTTTTAATAGAACTGAAGAACTAAATTGTTACTCTGCTAAAAGTTTATTATTTACTACAATATATATATATGTCGGCAAAGGGGTGTTTGTAAGGGACGTTGCCTTCTCCGGAATACATATTATGTGGGCTGCGTGGTTTTTCTCTAGCAGAAAACGAAAGTAGTTAATTTAAATTATCTTTTATCAACACGTAGGTAACTTTAAGTGAAAACAACGAGCCGTAAGGTATTTTCTAGACTTATGATCAGCCTCGTGGTCGATCGGTGAATGCTCTCCGCTCGGCCCGCACAAACACTTATATGGACTCTACCGAAGCGATGACGTTTCACCGCTTGCGCCTCGTTGTCAAATCAGCTCCCGTATAATTGAATTTCGTCAATATATATATGATTTTATCCAGAAACAAATTTACACAAAATCATACCAGGCTGCCATGATGGGGGTCACCATGCTACATTGCCTACCCTCACAAGTAGAGAGTACAAGGCAGAGTAGAGTCACTTTGGCAGGCTTAAATATAAAAAAAAAAAAAAAAAAAAAAAAATTCTGTCACACATACATTTTTTCAGGCTTACTATGTTTATAGGGAATCTGAAAAAATGGTTGGTTAAAAAAAATAGTTAAAAAAAACAAGTTTTAAATAAGATTTTAGACATATGCATCTCATGAAACAAACATGAATAAATATATTTTTATTACACGATCAGCTGTATCTATAATTTATAATATATGTTAAGTAAATATTAATAAATTTATACCAGTAGTTAAAAACGGTTTTATGTAAGTTTACTTTTGTTATTGATCTGAAATCGTCGAATAAAAATATCGTGTGGTGACGGATTAAGAATACAGGTGTCACCAACCCTATTCATTCCATGGGTGTCGTAAGAGGCGACTAAAGGAACAAAATAAACAGCTAACATCACTGCCAAGAGAAGGAAACTTGAAACAAACCCGTCTGGCCAGCGTGGTATAGTAGGGAAAAACCTCCTGTCAAAGGAGAGGCTTATGTCCAGCAGTGGACTGTTAAAGACTGTTGATGATGATGATGATGATTGATCTGAAACTCTACGCAGATGAGACTCTAGTTACAACTAAAATTCATAGTTTGTTAAGAGAATTCATGTTTAATAAATGTAATGAGCTAAATTTGTCTAACGTATTCAATTACAGCAATCACTAAGTAATATGTTGTACAAGATAACATAATCTTAATCAATTTACATAAAATATATACGTTTGAAACTACAGGAGATAAGACGTGGGTATAAACACATGTACTTATTAATGTTCATATTTTGTAGATGATTATTTTAATCCAATTAAACACAGTACAATATATTATTAGCTTACAGCATCAAACAAGACACGCTTATTAAAACCATTTTCACCCTATCGTCATCTTCTGAGCTTAATATGTAGTTAGTAAGAAAGTGCTATAATAATCCAGAGAAGCGGATACTCTGTTAAATTAAAAGACATAAAGCATTCATTCACCTCACGGATGAACATGAACAAAATTAACTCAATAACCCCATCAAAATTTAAAAAACGGTGCGATTAAACTCGAGTTTAATTTTCACGTCGACCGTTAATTTGAGACTGGCATTTTCAATTGTGCCCATGGTTAATTCAATTTCAGAAAACTTTTTCTGTTGTTGACGGTGCGAAGTTGCGTTTTTATCTACATAGACAATTTGCGACTTTTCTGTGAACTTCCTTTAGATAGGCGTTTTGTTTCCAAGGAGGTTTTATTTGTAAAGTTTAAAACAATTCTTTGTTGGAATTTAGTTCTTTGCATTTTATGTTTATTTGGACAATTTATGTTTAATCATGATTTCACGTTTAGATAAAATCACAAAAGGGCACAGCTGTAAAGTGTGAAAAGTTCTTTTTATTTTATGATAATTTTCTTATTTCTTTTAAGAGCTTATATTTAAGATACAATTTTATTCTAGAAAACTAAGACGCCACGATATTATTGACATTTAAACTGTTTTCTTCGTCGTAATCTGCTTACATTCTAGTCTAAAGTTTTATATAAAGTGATGTTCGACTGCCATGTTGGTCTAGTGGTTAGCGTATGCGATTGCTGATGAAGAGGTCTCGTTTTCGATTCCAGGGTCAGACCAAATATTTGTGTGATCCACAAATATTCGTGTCGCAGTCTGGGTGTTTCTCTATGTTTAATATGTATATATTTACAAAAAAAAAAGTATGTTTATGTTTTTATATCATTTGTTTAGTACCTATAACAAAAGCTCTGTTTACTTTGGGACTAGATGATGTTGTGTGTAAGATGTCCAAAATATTTATTTATTATTATTTATTAATGTGTTAAAGCAACTGTCAGTAACACATTACTCCAAAGTCTAAAGCTATCATGAAAACTGAAAAGAAAAACAATATAAACTTGACAAATAGAATCGTCAATTATAATGGCTTAGTAAAGAAATTCCGCAAGTATAACTAAAAGTCCATTAGTACAAGAGATATTTACCGTTGCAACAGCTGATAACTTTTCTCTAACGAAACTTACCATTAAACATACAACATAGTAGAATATTTACAACGCAACGTCTTTGCTAAAAGCCTGTAGAGTGCTCCTTAACGCACACCCAAGAATTAGCGAACCACTATGCAATGACCTACATCTAAATTTAGATTTTCTATAAGCCCATTTACACCTGCATTAGAATATAAACTTACAGACAATTGAATAGTGTTCAAATTTCAAAATGCAGAATAAAATTAAGGTAGTTACACAGAACGACTCTAAACTAAATTGATTCTTATTCTGTATACGGTAAGTCTATATTACATTGATAAGGTCACTTGGACCGTTACGTGTCAATTTAACACTATTTGCTTTCATGTTGTAAACTAAACCTTAATGCGATTACTTTAAGGTATTCTTCTATGTTTGTTTGAAGAATATTTGTGACCAGAATATAACGTTTAAGTGATGACGAGTGCTGAGGTCAGAGTGGAGTTTCGAACACGAGTGAGAAAGGAAAGTTTTCAACATATGGTGATTATATGGACCTCGTGTAATGTTAGAAAGAAAATTATGTCGTGAATATAATATTTGGATGACTAGCATTTGGGTCAGTCGTTACGACTTCTCTAAGGACTGTTATTAAAGATATTTACACACCTATTTGCTCTCACCGCTTGCCATAACAGTAAAATGGTTAGTTTAAGGGGTACTCAGTGCGGTGGGGTTTTATTGTTTGGTAAAATAATGTCTTTCGGCAAGTGTGATGCAGGATATTACAATTTGTATAAAAGCATCATCCTTTAAAGTAATTTGAATCACTTTGTTAACAAAATTTACTTTTAGACATAACAGAGAAAAGTTTATTACCATTTATGATAGTGAGGGCTAGTTTTAGCCGACTGCGGTGAAGCCACATGGTTAAGTGATATTCATCATCATCATCATCATCAGCCTATCTCAGTCCACTGCTGGACATAGGCCTCTCCCATTGCACACCACTTTGTTCGATTTTGTGCTTCTCGCATCCAGCTCCTGCCAGCCATTTTGCGCAAATCATCACTCCACCTGGCCTGTGGGCGTCCTACACTACGTTTGCCGAGACGCGGTCTCCACTCCAGAACTCTTCTACCCCAACGGTTATCAGTTGGGTTAGAAGTGATATTATTGGCGGTTTAATTATATGTTTTTAAATTCTTTGTTTTTTTTTTATATTTTCAGTCTACCAAAGTGACTCTAATCTGTCATAAGGAAAACATTAGTAGACTCCAAGAGTAGGGGTCATCATCCTCATTGTGAGTACAAACAATGCTAGTATATTATAGTGGTGACCCAAGCCATGGAGCTTAGTGAGATGCATCCGCATCACTGGGCCTCCGGTACCACACTCACCAACGATATGTCATCAGCTCACGAATGCTGTCATTTTCAGGTTGGTGCTGTCTCGGTCGAGCCGAACCATTCGTGCCTAAATCAGCTTTCTTTTTTCCTTTTCTTTTTCTTTTAAAAGACAACTCCCGCATTATGTATAGCCGGTTCCAAAAATAACGGGTCAGTCACATAAACCAATAACGGGTCAGTCACATAAACCCGAATATCTCCCGAACTACGTATGCCATCCTAATGAAACGAAGACTGTTCAATTGAGAATTTAATTATACAGATAAAAAATAAAATAAAACTTAGTTACACCCACAATATTAATCTTAAATTAAAAAAAAACTAAAGTAGTCATATTTTTCTTAAGATTACATTTTTTTTATGATTGTTTTTTTGCTGTTTTTCATCACTTTCTTCATTTAATACTTTGTATTGCCTCCACGTGATGAAGCCTCCAGTGATGAAAAACAGCAAAAAAACAATCATAAAAAAAATGTAATCTTAAGAAAAATATGACTACTTTAGTTTTTTTTTAATTTAAGATTAATATTGTGGGTGTAACTAAGTTTTATTTTATTTTTTATCTGTATAATTAAATTCTCAATTGAACAGTCTTCGTTTCATTAGGATGGCATACGTAGTTCGGGAGATATTCGGGTTTATGTGACTGACCCGTTATTTTTGGAACCGAGTGTATATAAATTCCTGTGTCGCGGGGGACTTTACAAACATACATGAAACGGACACAAAGAACACCCAGACTCAGAACAACTAATTGTGAATCACAGTAGAAAGCGGTGTGGCGACCGCTTAAGCCACTAGGCCAACCGTGCAGTGCAGCTTGAATACAACTACTATTTTTTTTCTAATTAATTTTTTTCTTGTTCTAATTTATTTAGACACTAGCTTTCGCCCGCGGCTCCGCCTGCGTGTATATCGGTTTTCGCGGTAAAAAGTAGCCTATGTCCTTTCCCAACTTCAGTTCTATCTTCATACCAAATTTCATCAAAATCGGTTTAGTGGTTTAGGCGTGAAAGCGTAACAGACAGACAGACAGACAGAGTTACTTTCTCATTTATTATATTTATATTATTAGTAGGGATTAACATTTAAACTAACTAAGCAAAATAATTTTTCTACTCAATTACAGAAAATATGTAATTATTTATCAAAGCCAATGGATATATGAATGTAATGGTACGTTTACACCCTTGCCAAGCCTTGGCAAACTGCAAACTGTCTCAAGCCTCCACAAACCTCGTTTGGCGTTTGAAAGGCGTTTATACGCTTGTGAATTGTCAGTCTGCAATATACATCCAAGCATGGCGGACACCGAACTTGTGACGGCTATTGGTTTAACGTACTTTTATTTGAAATGTAAGCAAAGTGAAATAAAAATCATCAATCTCTTTTTTATTTTTTATTTCCTTTACTGGCCTTCCAGTAAGTTCAGCAAGACGAATCCATGCATCTGCTTGTTTCTTCTTATCTTTATGATTTCCATCTTTCGGATTCCAGATGCATGGTTCCATTTGGTAATGTTCCAGAAACGAAAGACTCCTCATTCGCCCAGCAACTCATTTTTTATTTATTTTTTTATAAAATCAAGCAAGCGTGTACTCGCCGCGAGATCACAATGGCTACTAAACGCGGACCAACATGTAAATGCATCGCAAGCGCTTGCCGCAAACGCCCTTTGATCTGCGTAAAAAAACCGACACTCGACTGGATCGGTAGCAAGCAGGCACAAGCCCACGCAAGCCAAGCCAAACGCCCTTTTCACATGCTTGCGATTGTCGATCCTTGCCAAGGCTTGGCAAGCGTGTAAACGTACCATAACATGTAGTACTGTTTAGGTACAGATACATATAGTACCATTATTCTCATATAGTAACCTCGATAATACACTACATCCAATAAAATAAAGATAAACTATCCTGTTTAGAGACAGTTACTTATCATCCTTCATTAGAGTGGGTCATTGGAAAAGGATTTCCACATGAACTGAAGCAAATGCCAACAATAAGAATAGACTTCTATACGGACCCTCAACCTTTTCAAGTGAAGTATGAGCGAACTGTAATTTGTTTTGTAGGGTCCTCAGGCTCCTTGACTTCGATATTCTGAATGGTTTTGTTAATATAATTGTTCATGATACTTATTACTCTATACATTTCAGTAAACTGAGAATAGGTACATGTATTCTATTAATTTATTTACTGATATATTTTATTTGTAGTTTAACTCGTGTCCTATTGCTTAACAAAATCGATAGCAGTTGATAAAAAATATGGGGTGCTTTCTAAAAATAATTTAATAACGCCGGCCCGTGGGCCGTGCTTTGTTACCATAAAATTATTTTCTACTTTTTAGTTTAAAAGCGTGTTTGTTTAGTTTTTTAAAATAAGTTTTTTTCTAGACTTAAAAGACTAGTTTTTTTTAAACTTTTTTTTTTTTCGAATTTGTGTATTGTCATCGGTCCTCGATAAATCTACAAAGTTTGAACGAAATCTGGCCGGTTAGAAACATACAAACAAATATATAGGTGAAGCTAATATAAAGCGTTTAAAAATCAGCCTGAATAGTATTCTAAGTTTAATTAAAACTTCACTGCCTCTGTGGCTCAGTGGCAGCGAATTTGACTCAAAAAAGGTCTCGGATCCATCCATCCAGGGTTCTCGGACTCAACGCTTATGTAATTTGCAAATAATAAGAGTTGTAGTGTTTCTATGTCTAATATGTATTTACAAAAAAAAAACAAGACGTATTCTATCAGTCATTATATTCACGTATTCGGGTTTAAAATTAGACGGCGTTGTGTGTCAGTCTCCAAAATATTAATTTTTAAAATAATTAAAAGAATCCGTACTGTGTATTTCAGATCCCTTAAATCTTATAAGTAAAATTTGTGTATCCTATAAAAAGTGTAGAAATTCCCTCACCGGTGTGGTGCTAATATCGGACTCGAACCGACTAAAAACTACACGGAGCTCGTCTCGGATACTAATGGCCGGAAAAACTCAGAAAGCAAACTGCTGTTTTTTTATTTAGTCGTATGTAAATATCTTTATTTATTAA
Source organism: Phragmatobia fuliginosa (assembly GCA_932526445.1). Taxonomy (NCBI): domain Eukaryota; kingdom Metazoa; phylum Arthropoda; class Insecta; order Lepidoptera; family Erebidae; genus Phragmatobia; species Phragmatobia fuliginosa. Next base: position 2,585,720 of record OW052058.1, on the reverse strand, counting down.
GAGGCTTTGTATCCAACTGTTGATTGCATGTTAAATACAATATCATATTACATACACTATCACATAATAATGTAGACAGTAATAATTATTGGTAGCAAGGTGATGAAAAGTAGTAGAGTAGTGCAGCCTCGAACACAATGGTCTTAAGCTCAATAGGCTCTTAGAGCCCTTTCTGTAATGATGCCTCCAGCTACATGTTACAGCAATTTCTTCACGATTCAAAACAAAGTCCTTTAAAACTTTTATTGCACAGTTTCTTTAAAGCAAAGCCGTATATTCAATGCGGGTTTTCTTCGACGTGATATTTCAAGTTGCTATTTAACTCGGCAAGCTAATCTTAATTACGTCACGGTCAAACTGTGTAAATCCTGAAACCCAATTTATCTTTGACGCTCCAGTTTTATACTACTTGGAGAAAGGGAGCTTTAGCTCCGAGGCAAGAGATGTGATAAACTTGGAGAAGGTATTTTTTATATTATATCAATGAAATAACATATGTTGATTGCTTTGATTCCGTTGAAAAGTTTACGTTATATTCTTAACAAAAAAAATCGACTTCAAAGAAAAACTGTTCCGAGAACCCAAACGGAGTTCGTGACAAGCCAGTAAAATTTGAGGAGTTCCCTAGACTTTCTCGGGATCCTATCATCAGATCCTGGTTTCATTAAGATGAACAAAATTATCATGGATCACATGTGAGGCATCAGCTTTAAAATAAAAAAAAATTATCTAAATCGGTTCACCCAATCAAAGTTCTGAGGTAACAAACATAAAAAAAAATCGAATTGAGAACCTCCTCCTTTTTTGAAGTCGGTTAAAATACTATAAAACTAATGAGTGATAATACCTGCAATTTATTTATTTTATTTATTTATTACACTTCCTGCATTATATTTGCATGAGGCGGACTTAGTGCCGTATGGCAATTTCTACCAGCCAACCTTTGGATGGTACAGTAAAGGTGTACAGTACAATATATTATGTTTATGAGTGAAAATTGCGTTCTTGGCTTTTCAAGTGTAATTAATTACTTTAGTTTCTTATTTGTTTGAATATCGTATTGATTTAGTAATACCAAAATTAATTCAATTCAGTATAATGCTATCAAATAAAATCAAGAATTTATTTGACAACAGTCAGTTCCAGATATTGAAATACATATATAATAAGTATATTACTTATTATCACTTATTATATATTATATATATATAATAAGTGTGTGAACTAATCACATACTTGCAGGATTGTAAGAAATACTGACTGCCTCGTTGGTCTAGTGGTTATGGTTTGCGACTGCCGATTAAAAGGTCTCGGATTCAATTCCCGGGTCGTACCAAATGTTTGTGTGGTCCGCAATTTTTTTTCGGAATATGGGTATTTTCTATATTTAATATGTATGTATTTACAAAAAAAAATATGTTTATGTATTTATATCAGTTGTCTAGTACCCATAATACAAGCTTCGCTTAGTTTGGGGACTAGATGGCGTTGCGTGTAAAATATCAAAAAAAAAATTTTTTATTTAAAACTCAACATATATTATGATGTCGAATGTTTGGCTTGGATTGACAGAGACTACAAACCATAACAGATTAAAGAGCTTATACAATAAAAGTGTCACAAGCTATGGAGCATATCATAAGTGATCTTGGGTCATACGGATTTCGATAAACAATTTACAGTTCAAGTTCTAAACCACAAAATGAGTTTCTGATGGAACAAAAATACCTGTTCACATAATTATTATCAGAACAACTCTAGGTTCCTTAATCCTGAATGTAAGCATCATTAAAACAAAAATCTAATAATTTATACATGTTGATTAAAATTTAACAAAATAATATTTATTGCCTAATTGTCGTAATTAATAGCCTTACACAAGTAAATTAATGTAATTTGTGTCATAATTTTCGTTTTATACTCGCAAATTGTTTAATTTAATCTTTATCTTGTTAAGCTTCGTTATGACAGTACTTTTTTATTGATAAAATAATAATGAATTTTATATGAATTTCTTTGAAGTTATATAATAATATTAAGAAAAGAAATATGGAAATCGAGCTAGTTGTTTGATTTATAAATAAAATAATAAAAGCTTTTATTAGAATGTTCGAAAAAAAAATACTAATGAAATTATTTTATTTTTACATTTTTTTTTTCTAAGTTTATACATAAAAACAAAATGTTGTGATATTAACAATTACTTTTTTAAATAGAACTAACTTTTAGTCACGGCTCCACTTTCGTGTAGTGTAGTGTGTGTGTTTCGTGTAGTGTGTGTCAGTTTTGTATCAAAATACATCCAAACAGTTCAACCGTAAGCGCGTCACAGCCAGACAGACAGAATTACCTATTCCCTATTATCTAAAATAGCAACATTACCACATCTATATTTGTTTCTTCTACTTTAAAGCATCGAATGTACCGCAAAGCAATCACAGTAATTACTAGTTTAATTCGCTCCGGGCTCGAAGCCTGGCGTCCGTTTTATATTTATGATTTTTACCAAGGGAAACGTTATTTAAACTATTTAAATTATTTAATTTAAAGGCTGAGATTGTAAATTGTGCATGTTTTGTGAATTCTTAATGGAGTTATTGTGTAATCTTACAAAAAAGGGACAATACACGTTTCGGTAAGTGATAAGCCCTTTCAAACAAATTTTTGTTGTAAAAGTTTAAAACTTTGACAATTTTATTTTGGAATTTTATTCATAACTGTAGATGTCTTTAACATTTAAATATATTATAATAATTTTTAATTAAATGTTGTAAATTACAATGAAAAAATATAGAAAAACATGTGGATTGATGACATATTTCTAATATATATACCTATATATATTTTCAAGTAAGCGGAAACATACAACAGTGCCATCTAGCGAAGAAAGACTAAACTACGAAGAAACTACGACTATACGGAGTAACTACTAATCCTAAATCGCGAAAGAGACATTCTCGCGCTGATTAGTATATATACAACATCCCAACATCAACCGTTGGGCAGTACCCCGCCAGGCATGATCACCTCGCCTGGTCGGAGGATCCACCCTTTGAGATAGAGGACACGATACCCGTTCCTCCACAGTAAGTAACGCTTTTACGAATACACCGCTTCACCGTTTTCAATGAAACTTGCCAGTGAGATACTTTTATTCCTGAGAAAATACATAACTTACTCTTCACCTTGATAACCAAGGACACAATTTATTGGAATATAATTCTTACCAGCATGTCTATTAAATATTATGCGTCGAAAATACAAATAAAAAGCATTGTGAATTATAGCGCGTTATCTCAGACCGTTGGGTCATGTAGATGTGATAGCATAGTTTGTGTGCGGCTTACCGTTGAAGGGGTGCGGTTCGCGCGTGACATAATTTGTGTCACATAACATAGAACCTCATGTCTATTCCAGAATATTTAGATCATAGTGTCTGAACAATGTGGGTTTTAGTGATTAGGCAAATTGATATGATTTATTTGCAGCTATAGATAGAAACCTCGTCTCGGTAATCGTAGTGTATACGCCACGTGGTTTTGTTTGCTTTTAAATCAAATACTGTTCTATTGTATATTTCATTTGTTTGACTGCCTTGTTGGTCTAGATGTTAGTGTATGCGGCTGTTGATCTAGAGGTCTCGGGTTCGATTCCCGAGTCAGATCAAATACTTGTGGGTCACACAAATATTCGTTTCGGAGTCTGGGTGTTTTCTTTGTATAATATGTATGTATTGTTTTTATATCAGTTGTTTAGTACCCATAATACAAGCTCTACTAAGTTTGGGACTAGATGACGTTGTGTGTAAGTGTCCGAAATATTTATTCATTGAATAATAATCTAATTAAATAACTATCCAAAACAAACAGATAGACAGACAACATATTGACAGTTGCTAATAATATTGCTTCTCGAAGTAACGAAGATACTTCCATCAGGAATATTCTTTTAGCGATTTTTCAATTACATTCGGCTTTCTTGAAGGCTGGTCGTAAAGTAAACTTAAAAAAAACTCATTTATCAGCATGCTCATCTCAGTAGCTTGCAAGAATTATTTTAAAAGTTCATAAATATTCTATAATATGAATTTCAATTTCTTAGTAGAATATACATATTCACCCAAATTACATATATATATCGCAGGAATTATCAGGAAGATTTCCTTTAAAAAGCTTAAATGGCAAATACCTTGATGTTTTCTCCTAGCGTCAATCACTTAAAATAAAATCCCCGGGCAAACAGAAGAATAAACGTAAAAAAGGCCTGAAAAGTGCTTTTAAACGAAATTGATCCATTACTGCTGAAGTGCAAAAGGAGAGCGCGTGTGAGTAAATACGAAATGGAGGGTTAATGGCCTACGGATCACATCTTAATGCGAAAGCACCAATTAGCGTACGCGTTATGCAAAAACGGTGATAAGCCAAAATCAACTTAATGTTCAACGGCATAGAATCACTGAGCAAAAATCCATTTTCAAAGAAAGCTAAGCGTAACGTGCATTTTGACGGTATCAATCTAAACAGAACATTAAAGTCACTAGACTAAAGTCATTTTTTACTCGTCGGCATGATGTAAGTGACGGATATACATTAGAGACGGTGGGGTAAGAGGCTGCAAGACGAAATACTAAGCTTGTGTTGGTTTGAATTACTGGAGAAACTGTTACTCTGTGTGTTTATCTTTCATATTTCCCATGCTGACTGTTTGGTAGGAATGTGTTATTTGATTTGTGACGCCATAAAGTCAGTTTATCTTTGGCTGTGATGTACTTTTAAAAGCACGAGTAGGTGACATCATACGGCAAGCGTATCGGTTTTATGTTACTTTTGTTCAACTATTTTCGTTGGTGCTTTTGGTATATCTGGTTGCAAATACTCGTATCCTGTCTTCTCGTATGTCATCTGGGCTGTTATTACAATTTAATTAACATCTGTTTGAATAAAATTGATTCAATAGTTTAAGCGCTAAGATGGAGCACACAAATATGGAGGAACGGGTGTGGTGTTCCTCAGACACAAAGGGAGGATCCTCCGACCAGGCGAGGTGATCATGCCTGGCGGGCCACTGCCCAACAGTTGATGTTGGGATGTTGTATATATGCTAATCAGCGCGAGAATGTCACTTTCGCGATTCAGGATTAGTAGTTACTCCTTATAGTTCATTCCGTATTTACTTCGTAGTTCAGTGTTTCTTCGCTAGATGGCGCTGTTGTATGTTTACGTCGCGCTGTATGTGGAAGCCACCACACAAACATAATAATTAAAAACAAAATGATGAATTAAAATTAAAGTCAATATTAGACATTATATACTTTATTTACATTATTTATTATATTTGTATTTACAAAATACTGTTCGATATCTTTGTATTAATAACTAATTTGTTATCTAGTACTCACAGTCCCAGCTCTTTTGAGTTCGGGACCAGGTAGCATTATTTTAATAATGCTAAGATTGCGAGCCTTAACAAGTGTCGATTATTATCGTTCCTTCCATATCTTGAATCAAGCATTAATCATGGTCAATTGACCTTTGACCCAATTTCTCACTTGAAGGGTCATTTCTACTCTAAATGCCCTCGAAGTTGTGTCTTTGATGGTAAAGAAAAAATACACTGCCAGTATCCATGAAGAAAAAATAAATACGAAAAAGGATTTAAGGAATACTGTCATAGATAAAAAAAAATAATCAATATTTTTTAATCATCATTTTCCATGAGGCGAGGTAGTGTCACTTTGGCTGGTTTGCATATGAAAAAATCACCTAGATTAATTGATAGAATAATAATGTGCTTTTTTGGTAAATTTATCTTCTTCCTAGCCTTATTCCAAATATTATTTAGGGTCGGCTACTAGTTCAACCGGTTTTCCCTCAATATCAGTTTTTCCACGGAGCGACTGGCATTGGACCTGGCAATGGAGAATCGATATTTAAACGTTGAACTAGTTGTCAGTGAATTTGAGGGCGCTGACTTCCAAATAATGATTGCCATAGCTGTTAATGACAACCGGGACCAACGGCTTTACGTACTTTCCGAACCACGGGCGTGAAAATTAGATACTTACTAAGAAAAACCCAAAAACACCTTAGCTTAGCTTAGCTCGACCCGGGATTTGAACCTCTTGATTAGTAGTCGCATACGCTATCCACTAGACCAACGAGGTCGATGCATATATGTTATTGTAAGTCAAAAGTGCGACATCGGCGCGTCTGTGTATCCGCTGTGTGGACGTGCACAGATTAGGGTTTTGAGTTTAGAAAAACATGATTTTCTCTAAATCTATCTATTAAATCTATAATTAAAAATATATATGTAATTTCTTACACTTTAATTGCCTTTGAAATGCATTTCGAATGTGTTTAGCGAAAAACAGACTCACCTGGAACGGGAGGGGCCCCATCTTGGGGCCAATTCTATTTTCCAATTAATGAAAAATTACGATTTTGCTATCACTATATACACTATTTACACATTAAAACACTAAACACTTAATAACATAACCAAAAAGCCGTTGAACGCGGCCACAATCCGACGCCGACTGTCAAAAAAATTTCTACCAACGAAAAATCAAATTAAATTTGGTAGGATGGACCAGTTCATTTCTGTTCGATCGTGAACAAGAACCGTACAGTAGAAATGGTAGATTTCAAGGTCTCAAGTGCGTCTCAAGTGCGTCCACAGAGCGGCGCTACACAGAATTATCCAAACATCTCGTGACAGATGTACGGTTTTACACTGACAAGTGGATAAAAAAAAACATCCAAACTCTTAAATAAATATTTGCACATCATACCAAAATATAGTTTGCTTTGAGATAGCACAGAAGCACCGAGGTAATTAAAAATTGAACTCTTTGCTTATATATATTTTTTATCAATCAAGCAAAATTTGCCAAATTGATCCAATGCAAGCTCATCGATGAGTTTCGTCAGTAATTACCCATTGGATGCAGACCCTCCCTCGTATATCTTTAAGCCACGTATTTTATGGTAAAAACAGTTCCCTTCCAATTTATTCGACGAATAGTCTTTGATACCCTTACGGAATTTTAATTTAGAAACCAGGTTGATTAGGTTTTTGATTGCAGTTGTAACGATATCTGTGTTTACATAAAGTTTAATTAATATGTCCTTTCCAGTTTATTTTGTCTCCAAGCAATTAAGGTACTAATAAGAGAATATTAAAATATCTACATTTACAATACATATTATGGATAGAAATATACAATGATAATATGATAGCCCCCTTTTCATTCCATGGGTGTCGTAAGAGGCACTTAAAAGAACAAAATAAGCAGCTAACATCACTGCCAAGAGAAGGAAAACTTGAAACTAACCCTTTACCAACCCGTCTGGCCAGCGTGGTATAGTAGGCCAAAACCTCCTTTCAAAGGAGAGGCCTATGCCCAGCAGTGGACTGCTAAAGCCTGTTGATGATAATTGATGATGAACATGATAGCAACATTTAATCCTAGTTTATGCCCCTCTTAACGTATTGTGGCTTGCACCTTTTAATGGATGTGCCGAGGTTCTCTCAGATACCACCCACGAATCTGTATGACGTATCGGGTTCAGTTTTTAGTATCAAAAGGAAAAAGAGCCACGCTGTCTTCAAGACGAACGGGCAGACTAAAAGTAGCTGAAATCGTGACAGATAAATCATGACTCTGTAGGAGGTGGTGAATCGTGAAAAAATCTCTTCTGCTTCAGACTTTGAGGCCAGCGTTCGTCTTATCTTTAAATGTCAGTTTTAGAATTCATCACGTCACTGAAGTATTGTTTTGGATTAAATGTTACGTTTACACTAATATTGAATGTCCAACATATCTTTACCTAACATGACTTTCGTGAAATATGTCTCGGGATACAAGCCATGAACGTGACCGAGCTAGAAAAGTCTCTAAAATGATATTTTAACCCTAAAATATGCAAAAAGTTCTTGATTTTTTAGTCAAATCTACTCCATAAATCTAGGTTTAGTAAGAGCTAATTTTTCTTCACTCACTCTGAAACGTCTTCTGTGTATATATCAAACAATCTATCTAGCACTAGTTATTTCTGTTTTATTCATTTTTAGTATGAATAAACTGAAATTTCTAACGGAAAGCAGGCAGAGAAAATGTATTTCCACTAGCATTGTAGTGAGAACATCTCAAAGTTGAAGGGCGGGTTGAAGGCTCCGAGAATATTTTGAATCTATTGAAATCTCAACACGAATGTTGTTTATGTTGCCGTCCTGAAATGATTCTTCACTCTCAACACTTACAGTCTTGTCAGATATTTTGAAAGGCCAAAGTTTTTGGAACAAAGGAAAATAGCTCTTATTACTTTAGTCTTAAAAGTATTTTTGTTAATATTTCAAGAATACAACTGTGTAGTTTTAGGCTTTAGTCTATATTATGAGCGTACTTTTAATATTTAGTTTGATTTGTATTTCAAGTTAAATTATTGTATTGTGTCAAAAACTTATTAATCTGAAGAAATGCACTTCCTGAATTTTTAAAAATGTTCAGTTCAACGCTGCATTTATTAAATTAATATAATATATAATGTCAAAAGTGATTCAAACAGCTTGATGTATAATAAAAAAATCGGCCAAGTGCGTGTCAGGCCACACACAGGAAAGGGTTCCTCAGTCACCTATAATGGTATGTGGATTTAAAATCGTATCCAATAGATAATTGTTACGTTTACGTATTATTACGTTAATTTTGTATGACGTTTTCCAAGTGAGCGCATTTTACCATATAAGCCTTTATAACTCCTGAACTAAGAAAGTCATCTAATCGGTTATAGTTTTTTTTAAAGGTCATGATATGGACCACCATCACGATTTTTTTCAGATTTTTTGAGCCAGCCGTTTAGCTTTTAGAGGGGGGGGGGACGCCCTTTTTTTACAAAAAAGTGCCCTTTAAAGTGAAATATCTCGCAAACGGATACCTAAATCAAAAAATCGTCTAGGAAACCCTTTATTGTTTTTAAAAGACCTATCTAATGATACCCCACACGATGGGGTAGCCTCAAGAAAAAAAAATCATCCCCACTTTACGTGTAGGGGAGGTACCCCAAATAAAATTATTTTTCATAATTTTATTGTAGCACTTTGTCGACGTAATTACAACACGTATTCATGCAAAATTTCATCTTTCTAGCACTTACCGTTTGGACGGTAAGTCGAGGACGGACGGACGGACGGACGGACGGACGGACGGACAGACGGACATGACGAATCTATAAGGGTTCCGAGTTATGAACTTCGGAACCCTAAAAAAGAGGCCAAGTGCAAATTGGACTCGCCCATGAAGGGTTCCGTAAGTAGGGAAGTAACATCATATAAAATTTCTTTTTAGTTCGTTATAACTTTAATCGATGTTTTAATAATAGTGTATTGACTGAATAAAAGGTAAATTGCCGTTTACGATTTATAACGTATTAAAAAAAACCTACTTTCTAGATCTCGTTCAAACCAATTTTGGAAGTTTACATGGTAATGTACATCAATTTTTTTTTTTAGAAGTTACAGGGGGTTACACATTTTACCACTTTGGAAGAGTCTCTATATGTAACTATATATATCTATAGGTACAAACTATAATATGTATACGCTGACTCTTATATCTTACGCCACAACAGACGGTTTTGTTCAGGATACCGTTCTAGCAGGCATTGTACCAACGGAAGACTTCCTATCTTATTGTTGAACTTTGATTTACGTTTCACTGGAAGTTTCAAAGCAAGATTATCGAGAGCACCTCACGCTGTGATGCAGATTCAACATATTAATCAAAGATATTAGAAAATGTATCTTTAGATTATCTTGTTTAAAATTCAAGAAAATAAATACAATAAATATTTCGGACATTTTACGAAACGCCATCGAGTCCCCAAACTAAGCACAGCTTGTATTATGGGTAACTAGACAACTGATATAAATACATACATAAACATACATACATGTTAGACATAGAAAACACCCAGATTCCGAAACAAATATTTGCGGATCACACAGACATTTAGTCTGACCCGGGAATCGACCCCGAGACCTCTTGATCAGCAGTCGCATACGCAACCACTAGACCAACCAGGCAGTCTGTAAATTTAAGTTAACGGTATTTAGTTACAAATCAATATGTCTTTTCCTAAAGCGTTACTCGGGCTTGTAAAGCTACAATGACACCGCAGAGTTCAAATATTATACTAAAAAATTAGGACTATATATACCTTAAATACAGTTTTTAACCAAAGATAATTTTTATGTGTGGAGGAAACTAATTATATCATTCTAATATACTGAAAAAAAACATTAACGAATTTGTTTTCATCCTTTACAAACTTTCATGTTACTTTTGATATAGCATTATAAAGTATTAAGTCAGTACAACAAATAAAATACCTTAACAAAATCACAGAACGACGTTTGCGTCGCTTGCTAACTTAGATATAAATTGGTTTCTTAACTCGCTAGATGCGCCGCCTTTAATCTGTACAAACTTTACCAATGCATACGTGGAAATTTTTGTTTTAAACTTATTTCAAATATATTTTGAGATATAAATTTATGAGTTGGAGATTCAGAAGTAAAACGGAACGGAAAGTTAGGTTTTATGGAGAAATCCTAAGTTTTGACTATTAATACAGCAATATTTTAAGTTTGTGGTTTGAAAATTCTAGCTAGTATTTTGGCATTCTTGAATAATAGCCAACTTATAAAGAGAGATTCTCAATTTAGCTGTGATATTGATATTTGGTCAAAAGTTATTGAACGTAGAAAACTCCATGATAGTTCATGTCTTTTTACAGTTATCAAATTTCACGCAAAATTCACGCTGTAAAACATTACGACACTGGTAATAAGAGTTACAGACGAGATCGTATAATAAATATTTCGGACATCTTATACACAACGTCATCTATTCCCAAACTAAGCAGAGCTTGTATTATGGGTGCTAGACAACTGATTTAAATACATACACACATAGAAAACACCCAAACTCCGAAACGAATATTTGTGGATCGCACAAATATTTGTACCCGACCGGGGAATTGAACCCAAGACCTCTTGATACAGCAGCCGCATACGCTTACCACTAGACCAACGAGGCAGTCGAATGTGTCAGTTATATAACCTTTCTCAATAAATTATCTGCACAACTAGAATACGATTATGAATTATTTTTATATCTTATCACATCACCAACAACTTTCAATACTCCGGGATTTTCCCGATAACCGATACTATTTGACCAGGTTTTCATACAATTAAGACTGCCTTGTTGGTCTAGTGGTTAGCGTATGCGGCTGCTGATCAAGAGGTTTAGGGTTCGATTCCCGGGTCAGATCACATATTTGTGTGTTCCGCAAATATTTGTTTCGGAGTCTGGGTGTTATGCTATGTATATTAAGTATGTATTTACAAAAAAAGTATGTTTATGTATTTATATCAGTTGTCTAGTATTCATAATACAAGCTCTGCTTAGTTTGGGACTAGATGACGTTGTGTGTAAGATGTCCGAATTATTATTTATTTATTTATTTAATTACCATGAAACATTATAATAGCAAATCGACAAAAAGCATGTTGACCAGATGAAAACCGAAAGGTAATCGAAAGATCTTAGAAAATGGATTTTTGGAATAAAAAAAGCCACTGATATTTAATGCTCTGGAAACCGTATATTTCTTGTAAACAAATAAAAACGATACTAAATCGTGTCCATAGCGCAAAGAATATCCCACTCTTGCTGAATTCTAATGTTAGGCGGTACAAGGTAGAGCCTTCAAGCGTTTGATGAAACAGTAATATAATATAGGAATTAAAGGCTAAAACCTTTATCTATTATCATGCTTATCAAGCTATTGGTGCCACGCTAAGTATCATAAGCCAATATAATAAGATATGATAAAAATAATTAAAATACGTAAGTAAATAAAGTTCTTTCTTTCTATATTAATATAGACTAAAAATACATTAAACACGACTGGAGTTCACTATTAGCCTATTAGTTTAAGTTCTCCTAACCCTCTCGCTTGAAGAGTTTGGCAGCACAGCGACTGGAATGGCGCGAAACTTTAAAGAAGCGTATCCGCGCATTTGAGGAACAGCGTTTAGCTGACCTCGAATCCAAGCGCGATGAGCTTAAAGCCCGTCCACTCGCCACCATTCACTATAATTATGAGAGCGGTAAGCTCACTTGCCCACTTTGTGCAAGGGAGTTTGCTGCAAAAATCAGCTATATAAGCCATCTCCGGGCTCATCAGCGCCAAAACCGAAATCGGTCGGAATATTTATTATTAACAATAATAATATTCGCGGCTTCCTATTGCGCCAAGTGTTGTGCTTTCAAATCCTTCACTGAATAACACTTTGTGTCATTCACAAATTGCATGATGATGGTTGATGATGATGCAGAAACATCTGACTAAGCGGCCGTGGTGTAGTTCGGCATGCTCTATGCATGCACTTACAAGGAGGAAGGTGGTTCAGACTCCAGTCTACTTATGTTTTCCATCAGGCAGAGCTTTGGTAGGCTCCAATTAAAAAAAAATCCTTTGCGTAGAACATGCACGACTTATCTAAATCAAGTAAAAGTCAAGCAATCAATATCCTTACCATGATAGGACCTGTTAACTTAGAAGAAATAACAATCAAGAAATTTGCATAAAATATATTATTTAGAATAAACTGTTCCCAAGTAAATTTTACTTTTAATGATGTTTTGCAATTTAAGTAATAATATCTGGCTCCTGCGGTGTCAGTTGTAAACCGAGAATAACACCGGGGAGCAAAGCTAGTCTTAAAGAAAATAGCCTGAGATACTGCTTACGTCATCAGCCTCCTGCTAGTGAAAGTCCATTCAAAATCGTTCCAGCCGTTCCAAAGATTACCTGGAACTAACAGATAGACGGACAGACAGACAGACAGACAAAAAATATACACTTTCATATGCATTTAGTAAAAAACCGTGCCTTTGATATATCAAACATACACTTCAATTTTGTTTGTTTGTATATATATATATATATGTGTATACTAAAATTAAGTCGAAGCGACTGAAGTTAATAACGCGACACTGAACGCAAGCAGCTAATTAACCTATTTGACATGCTCTTTGCGAGTAGCAACTAAACTTACATCTTAATATACATATAAACATATATACATATTTGTTTATATGTATAACGTTCTTCTTCATCTTCTTTCATCTTCCTAGCATTATTCCCAATATTATTTCTCGTTGACGCAGTGGTTAGAGTATGCGGCTGCTAATCAAGAGGTCTCATGTTCGATTCCCGGGTCGGAGATAAAATTTGTTTCGGAGTTTGGGTGTTTTCTATATATAATATGTATGTATTTACAAAAAAAGTAAGTGTGTAAGATGTCTAAAATACTTATTTATATTATATTTATTTTAATATTAATGAGCACTAGTGCACAAACCATATTGAGTTCTACTCCAATAGTAAATGAAATGCCACAAATATCATTTACTGTTCATCATTTAAAACTACTTTATTTCTCAAGATTACATAGATTACTTACAAGCAATTTAGAATAACAAAGGTTCAAATCTAAACTCTTCTTTTAGATACTAAATATTCTAGGAATTGTAAGAATGTAGCTTCACATGACATTATTCATTATTAGTTACTAACTAACTTTTGCCCGCGTCTCTGTCCGCGTGTAGGTTATCGCGGTAAGTAGAACCCTATCTGTTATTCTGATATGGAAGCTATATTATTGTGAAGTTTCACCAAAATCCATTTAGTAGTTTCTGCGTGAAAGAGCAACAAACACAATAAATACATAATCACAAACTTTCGCGTTTATAATGTTAGTAGGATTCATTTAAATAAATTAATGAGCAAATAACAAAGAATGCACAAGGAAGTTTTAAAATTTTGAATAATTTCATTCTCGCAGAACAGGTGCCGTAGCACACGAATATATCATAACCGTAGCGCTTTCGTAGAGTTCGTAGCATTATCGTAGACATATGTAGCTTAGTCGTAGAACTTAGCATAATGGAAAATGAATCTCATTGTATGGCTTCAATATTGTTAAATTTACACTACTTTATATTAAATACCGTTATAATTGACTGTTTAAAAATAGTAATAAGTATCTGAATCGGATAAAATTACGATAAGCCCATATTTATTGTCAGTTTCAATTCTACGAAAATTTTTAAGTAAACATAATAAATATAATGGTTAAAACTATATTTATAAGTAGTTATATATTATTATGTATTGAGCTAAAAAATATATTGAACTAAAAAAAAATGTTTCCAAAAATACTATTTGGACACAAGTGCACACAATAAGAAACACATACAGAAGTTTATACATTGTGCCAAACATAGAATGACAATAATATCAGCGACCCTAAAAGGGATATATTTGTGGAAAATATCTAGTAATGTTAGTTTATATCGTTCATTTTATTTTTTTAGGTCCAGTCGCTTTCGTGGCATATTTAAATCTTATTTTGCACAAGAATCACATAAAAGTTACTATTTCTCGTTCCATGAAGGCTATTTAAGATATTTTATTTCTTACAGGAAGTTTTTGCTTTTTTTTTCTCGTTTTGAACACAGAATAAAACAAAATATCATTCTAATATTCCAATTTCAAACTTACGCTCAAATTTTGTTTTCTTCCGAGCCTTATTCCCAAAATTATTTGGAGTCGTCTAGTAGTAGTTCAACCGGTTTTACCTGAATATCAGTTTTTCCACGGAGCGACTGGCATCGGACCTCCACAACCATAAGGGAGAACTGAAATTGAACTAGTGGTTGAACTAGTTGTCAGTAAATTTGAGAGCGCATTGACTTCCCATTAGCGATTGCCATAGATTGTTCATGACAACCTGGACCGATGGCTTTACGTGCTCTCCGAGGCACAGGCGTGAATCACCGAAAAACTACCAAACTCCGGGCTGCTATTATGAATTACCTGTAACAAAAACCCAAAAACACTTTTTGGTCCTACCCGGGATTTGAACCCGAGACCTCTTGATTAGCAGTCGCATACACTCTCCACCAGACCAACGAGGCAGTAAACTCAGGTTCTAAATATTGATTATTAAATTCGCCATATAAACATTCTAATTAAACTTAAAATTAAATTGTGTAACACTATTATGATTAATCAAGATAGTGGCTGGGTTAATTCTAAATTTAATTTTATACTTAATATTATATTTTACTTTTGTAAAGCAGACATTTATTAACAAATGTAATAATTTTCTTGGCTACTTAGTTGCAAGTTTTAATTCTCTCAGATCAAAGATTTTTAAAATTTTTCACATCACAATATTGAATCTATTAAAGTGATGTCACTAATGTTATGTCCAATTTTTTTTTAAATAAGGACACTTAGTTTGAAATAAAACTGAATTTAACGCCATCTGTGTTCAGTATAGTGAAATTTCACGACAAGCCTGTAAGAAACTACTACAGTAGCTCTCCACGTATACGTACAGATCTGTGCAAAATTAGGTTCATATTTGCTGATATCGCCAGTCGCCTCGCAATCGTGCTAGAGCGAGTACGTCGTGACCGCAGCGTTTATCACGCTGATACATACACCGTGTTTGTTTTAAAACAACATAAAATAGAAAGACAAAGTTCCATGTGAATTAAATTTTATTCTTAATGTGACTCTTGCTAATTGTAAGATATTAAATTAGGGAGTGTTTTTGTCATTGTAGATGTAAGGATATACCGCGTGTGAACGGTGGCAATTAAATGGATATGTGAGACTTCAATATGGTGTTAGAAAGGTATGTAACTTTTAAATAATAGTTGTAGTTTTTTTTTTTAATTTCTTGAAAATAAATTATCAAAAATATTGACATGTATTTTAAGTCTTTAGTATAGAGTTGCTAATACCATGACTTTTCAAACCTGTGAGAGACATAATCTAATACTATAATACCTTGTATAGTGCTGATACAGATAAAAATATATTGTACCAGCTTTATAATATCCGTACAGAATATAAAATAGTATAGAATGTACAATAGTTCAAGCAGAAAAAATATTAATAGTAACAACGTCTAAAATTTAATTTTAAAGGAAGTACAATTGCAAAGGGCTTAAAGTTAAACTTAATTTGGCTAAAACACTTTTGTATTATTTATTTTAGAAATAAAATGGAAGAACAAAAATTTATGCGAGGGCTTTTCCCTAACGAGGCCCTATTTGGGTCAACGGAATATTAGATGTCTTGCAGCATCTCATGGCTTTCAAGAGCTTGTCGAGGCATTGGGCTCGCGATCTAGAATAATTAAGAACAATTTATTATATTTATTGATTACTTCTCTTCCAAATACAGAAAATATTACTTTAAAAGACCCAATTCATCAATATTTATATGTTAGATTACATCTTCTAAAGTACTTTAACACTATCAAGGTAAAATATTAAGTTACAAAAATGTCAGATTTTTTTGCGATCTGAATGAAGTTTTTTAAATGTAAATCACTATCATCAATATCATACATATGTTTATTTTTCTCAAGACTAAGCAGATTATTTATTTATGAACTTTAGGCACTGAGTTTGCACATATATTGGCGGACTTAGTGCCCAGGGCGTTCTTTTATAGTAAGTCTTCCTTCGGGTGTAGAGATCTTGTCAAGTATGTGCATGAAGTTTCTTATTATGATAATCATGTAGTTATGAAAATAATTTATCAAAAACACAGATACAATTTATACAAGGGCAAACTAGTATATAAGAAATAACAAAACATTGTGCTCCGCACTTACCTACTATAAATTGAAACCAAATTATTAAATGCTATCGCTTAAACTAGGTATTCTTGTTTTTTTAGAAAAATTATTAGTCTTTAAGGTATTATAAAAATGTAAAGTTGGGAATATTAATCGCCATATAAAAAAAACCTACACCTTTTAAGAATGGAATCAAAAATATTTAATTATCTTAAAACCGACAAAAGAGGTAAATTCCTAATGTATTTATTTTTACATGAGTTTCTATTGTCATCGAAAGTACAAAACGAAGAGGCATGAAATTTTTACAAAATATCAAAACAAATAAACATAATAATAATCCATTAAACAAATAAACTAAAATGTTATATTAATATTCTCATTATCATTATTAATTTGAAAGTCCGTTTACAATCTAAATTATGCTAAAACTGAATGAGCTGATTAATCCTAGATTATAATTCTAGATTGGAGTTTTATTCGTGATTAAGGAAACTAATTTCATTGTCCGCTTCAAATTTTTTTAATATCAAATTAGTTGAATCAACTTATAAAAATAAAATTGTTTTGAACATCATGTTATTTTTATTTCGTTATATGATTTTATTTTGATTTTATTTATATTATTTTTAAATTAAGTAAATAAATGAGTCTTGTTTTTTTATTGAAATGAAAAAATGAGAAATGTATACAATGAGAATTAAAAAAAATATATATTGTGTGTATGTATGTCAGTTACAGCAGTAAGAAATATTTACTGAACGGTATATGCTTCCATAAAAATAAAAGCATCTTCTGCCAAATTTCATTCCGTGGAAAAACAATAGATATACAGATAGAATTAGTTTGGAATTTATAGTAGGTAATTATAAGTTTGGATAGACCTTCAACCTATCCATTACATTTTAATACCGTACTTGTAAGTGAATAGCTCTTTCACAGTTCGACACAAACTGTCAGCCCTTTAACTGTATGTGTACATAATTGAAAGGTATTCTGTATCTCCCCACAGTTTCTAAACTAACAAGCAATTCACAAAGGAGGTGTGCATCGATTTATCTACATTATACACGAGATTCTGTTACGTAGTTTTAAGTAATATTGCTCTGTATAGTTTGAGAAATTTGCTTTTATAGTGGTGACAATATTTCTAAACCGTCTTGATAATATATTTGGCTTATTAAACAATGTTTCTATTTACACGTGACTTTTATTAGGAGACTTATTTTTCCTTTCAGTGAACAGCATTCAATATTTTGAACATTAATTCATCAACATCAATTCAATTCAGTCATCTCCATGTTGGCCTTTCCCTCTCTTGAGAGGACACCCGAACCCAGTAGTGGGATACTATGGATTGTTAATGATCTTGAACAGTGTCATTAGAATTATAAAAGTTTGAATGATTGTTTGTGACTTTATCACAATAAAATATATTGTATTAAAGGCTTGGAGAAACTTGTAATACCATATAGATTCCTATTTGTACGGAAAATTTGACTGTCAAAATCGACATTTATGCGAGCTGGAGCATTGGAGAATTTGAGAGATAAAATTAGAATCGTCTTATTTTTCTTCAGTCGTTTTGGGTCACAACGATTTTTGAATTAATTGTCGTTTTTCTTTATTGTGTATCTAGTTCAAGACATCGTCTTTCTTTACACGACCATTTCAGCTTATTTAAAATCTTAGTAGTTATTTTGTTTATATGCCAAAATGTAAATATTACAGGGATAGATAATATGTATCTATCCCTATAATATTATGTATCTATCCCTTAGGGAATATCCCAGGACACGCTACATTTTGTCTCATTATTTTGTCTTATAATTTATGTATAAAAACAAATCACAAAAGTTCGACAAGCTCCGGCTTAAATCAAGTTAAGGCCAAGTTTATATATATTTTATTTTGTTTTATTTTTGGTATAAAAAAGCCAACATATACCGTAATTGTTTTAACATTACACAGTAGATTTTTATACCGCTACGCCTTAAATGTGTGCGACCGTAGTTTTCATTGACCCAAAGTTCCTATAAAAAGCTTTTAAATTGTGTTGTGTTCGAACCCTTTTCGCCATAGAGTTTTTGTGGCGTCCTTTGAAGTAAAACATGCCTTACAAAGTCTAATTAAATACGTATTTTCGAACATTTTCCCTATCTGCATATTATTATAGAACATTCTTTTAAACTGAGCCAATGTATGTAAAAAGTTTGTTTATAAAGAATTGGGTACAAATAATAGTGGTTTAGAGGTTTGTTTTCTGTGAAAGTCAATATTAATCTGTTTTTACATTGTTATATAATCTTATTCTTAACCTTTATTATGCTGAAGAATATTTTGAGTTCAGCTTATTAGTTCAATCAGATTTTGTTTTTTAAGAAGCGACTGGCCTCGAACCTGCACAATCCTGAGGGCGCATTGTATTCGTAAACTAGTTCCAATAACGATTGCCATATATGCTTATCACAACTAGGGCCGTCGTAAAATATCACCAACTTCCATGCTGCAAGCTGTCTTATTTCTTTTTTTAATTATTAATACTATTGCCTCGATCCGAAAATAGAAAATCTATATCTATAATAATGTATATATATAATAAAAAATCTTGATCGACAATTGCATACGCCGAGAAAACAACGAGGTGGTCTTCCTCGATGTGATCAATTCATTTGAAATATTTTTAAATTCTTATGGTTCAAACTTAGAAAATTAATGCTATTTTTTGGTATTGCTTACGTTTTAATTGCCTTACGTGGCTACAGGCGGCCTGTTCTGTTCCCTTTTTGTCATAATGAAAGAGACCAATCACTATTCAACGATTACATTGCTGGCCTTTGAGGTTCTTCTGACAGAATGAGAGGATCTGTGAGTATTCTAACAATGTGCTACGCTCCATATCAGGCTCCATATCTGGTATTTTTTTTCAGTCGTAGTTTAGTATATAGAAATAGTATTAGTAGCTTAAGATCAACTTAAATAATTACAACGCTGTACTGTTAAACACAGCCTTCATAGTTAAACAGAACGAATGAGCTGCAAAAGCAGAAAACATGCTTACAATCGACAACTGAACTAAAAGCTGACTGCATAAATCGTTTGGGCTGGCAATTAGAGTGACGTTAGAAAAATACACCCTCTGTACTATTTCTGTGTAAAATGTGAACGAAAACGACATCATTGCTATGTTTAACTGGTATTAGGAGTTGTGTTAAAGTTTGATGTACTTATTATATTTTATTTTGAAATAGAGTCGGTAAAATGACTGCCTTGTTGGTCTAGTGGTTAGCGTATGCGGTTGCTGATCAAGAGGTATTTTGTTCGATTCTCGGGTCGGACCGAATGTTGGTATGATCTGCAAAAATATTTGTTTCGGAGTTTGGGTGTTTTCTATGTATGTATGTATTTACAAAAAAAAGTATGTTTATGTATTTATGTTAGTTGTTTAGTACCCATAATACAACCGCTTTTTAGTTTGGGACTAGATGGCGTTGTGTGTAAGATGTCCAAAAATATTTATTATAAAATATAACTTTTGTGACGAGATACAATATATCGAATAAAGCAAACGAGAAATTGGGTCATTGACGACATTGGCTACTCCCTCTATGGATACCAACAACTCCAGAGGACTTAGCACCTTTTAGCACAAGAGCCAAGAGCACTTCGAATCTGGTAACCCTGCAGACTCGGTGAAAGGCAAGGAAATAGATGCTCAACATAGTTTCTTTAATGAGATGAGAGAGATCGAATTATACTTTATAAAAATGCATAAAAGTCAGTAAAAAGAAGAAGAATATTAAAATATCTCATATATAAAAAAAAAAATGTTTGAATAAATTTGATAAATGTCACAATTGTTTTGTCGTAGAAATTATTTAATCACGACGTTTATTTTTATATAATTATATTAAAATTTGTATCCCTCTTTTTTTATTCCTTTACTAAGTTATTGTATATTATTCCAACAAACTATTTGTATTTTAATTAAAAGTAGCATAATATATAAGTATTTTATAAGCAACCTATGACACTGAGAACGTAAACTGGTCAGTTTCTACTACCATGTTACACTAATGACATTCTCCAAGCCTGAGTTCTCACAACTCCATCAACGGTATACGAAACATAAATAGAAGATCCCTAAACTCATGTCCACTGATTGGGACAGCCAGTCTCGTATTTATAGCGATACCATCAATATTAATAGGATTTGGCCACCTTATTAATATTCTGAGGACGAAATTGTGTCACTTGGTAGTCCAAGACGCTCGGTCCTAGAATCTTCGATATTTTTTTTATGTTTATGACATTGTAATACGATGTTGTAATACTGTGTTCATATTTTATATGTACCTTATGTACAAAAATCTGTGTATAAGGATATTTTTAACATCACATACCTCTTTATGTAATGTGAAAAATATCATTATAGGTACTTCATCGGTATTTGACTGTGATAATAATTCAAAAAATAAGAAAAATAAAAAGTTAGGATTTTTTTGCGTTTTCTCAAACGTCTTGTATTTTGAAACATTTAAGTCACATACATACATATATACATACATACGTACTATGTTTTACATAGATTAGCAAAATTGTACTCTTCGGTATCCATGGTTAACTAGCACGAATTTTAAGGAAACTATAAATGACTGATTGCACAAAGCAAATACGCAAATATAATATTCATAAATTCGTAAATCTATAGAAAAATTGTACACATTTTTTTTCTGTTTTCACATATACAAATTAAATACAAAAAATAATCTAGAGACTATTTATTTTACTGTACTTATAAGAATAATCTTAGTTAGCAAAACTCCATTAAAAATAAATTGAAATAAACTTAATTAAAAATAGTGTTCAAAATTTCAATAAATATAAATTAATACGTGTAAATAAAGAAAATTGTATTTTACTTAAAAAAAAGCGTGGGGTGCATGGTGTCAATAGTTATAAGTATTTTATTGAAGGATATGGGTAGTGATTATCATTTTGATATTATCTTAAAAAGCACCCCACGCTTTATTTTAAATAAAATACATTTTTCTTTATTTACACGTATTAATTTATATTTATTGAAATTTTGAACACTATTTTTAATTTAAGTTTATTTCAATTTATTTTTAATTTTTTAGTTTGGATTTCTATAAAAAGCGTGTTTTTTAGTTTTTTAAAACTATTATTTATTTTCTATTTTTTAGTTTGGTTTATTTATAATAGCTTGTCTTTTTAATTTTAAACTATTGTTTGTTTTAATCTACTATTAATTCCGTGATAACTATAAGTACCTGTAATTATTTTCAGTCGTCAATGTACACAGTGAGACATAACGGTATGTTCATTGCCAAACAAGTGATATTGACAAGTCTTACTACGTGTTACTTCGTAATCGAATCATTTCATCTAATGCTGCTCTGTTACATGGAGTTTGACCTGTTAGCTTTGAGCAATCAAGTTCTTCAATTCTAATTCCGTCCAAAGATCTTCCACGACTAAGTGCTACATAAGCTTGTCCAGCTGCAAACAGTCGAGAACCTAGATAAATGACTGCATGATGAACTGTACAGCCTTGCATCTTGTGGACGGTCGATGACCAACTCAGAATCAATGGCAACATTCGTCTCTCGGCAGTTTCATAGCTGTATTTTGCTGGAAATCGTACCGATATTGGTTTAATTACGTGAACACCATCTTGACCGAAATCGATAGGTACTGACGGAATGTCTTCTGCATATAATTGACCTCTGCGAAAATTTGGCCATATAATTTCTGTAATAAAACCCATGTTACCATTTACTAATTCTTTTGACACGTCAATGTTCGACTTCAACATTGCTGCTCTGGCTTGGTCTGATTCTGAGGCTCGGATCTCAGCCATGGAATCACGCACTTGCTGCAAACGAGATGCTCTGACTTGGTCTGATTCAGAGACTCGGATCTCAGCAATGGAATGACGCATTTGCTGCAAGCGGATTTCTCTGGCTTGGTCTGATTCTGAGGCTCGGATCTCAGCCATAGAATCACGCACTTGCTGCAAACGAACAGCTCTGACTTGGTCTAATTCAGAGGCTCGGATCTCAGCAATGGAATGTCGCATTTGCTGCAAATGGACTTCTCTGGCGTGGTCTGATTCTGAGGCTTAGATCTGGGCCATAGAATCACGCACTTGCTGCAAACGAGCTGCTCTGGCTTCCTCTGACTGTTTAACTGTATAATTTCTCATATGAAGCGTTGTTTTCTTCTGTAACGCTGTAGTTACTGTTGAGTAGTATCTGAAGAACTAGTATTCTCAGTCATGGATAGTGGTTGTGAGTATAAATGTGCAAAACCGCGTGCAAAAGTAAGTGTAAAGATAGGAGAATGTGCAAGTGTTAATAAATGCTAGCAATAAAATAATTTATCAGCCTGTTCGACTAAAATTTGGTAAACTAACAACTAAGTAGCTAACAGAAGTTTCGATATCTTCAGCATTACTTTTAGCAGCTTCTAGGACACATTTTAAAGCACAATCTACCTTCAAATCAGAGACATTAAACTGAAAAGGTTCACACTTCTGTTTCTTTACTGTGGGAAACATTTCATGGAAGTACTTTCTTGTAGAATATACTTCCTTGGAAATTTGACGGTCAGTTGGCTTACCCCATTGTTGTTCTTGGCTGATCTTCGTAAAACTGTTTTCATTATTTACATTGATATATAATATATTATTTATGAAGTATATAAGTGATGCAATGTGCTTTCATTTCCCTCTCTTATTATAAACACAGTCGCACAAAGCACTCTCAACATGATAAATTGTGTTTAGCTGTAATTATATTGATTTGTTAGACATCGTCTGTCTCCGGTTGAGAAATGATTTCATGGGTGATTGCACGAAACCCCGTTTTAGTCACCAGTAGACTCATTTCCCACGAAAAATAACAATTTTAATGTTATTGGCAATAATTTTACTAACTACCACCGTCCAAAATTGTCTAATATAGTAAAATAACAGAAGATTTCATTAATTTTCTTCACAATATTTACTTGTTGCTTGACAACGGTGACAATATTGTTCAATCATAATGGCCACCTGTCATGTGGCGCTGTCGTCGCGCATGGATAGATGAAATTAATATAAAATAACAAAAATCTTATAATGCAAATTGATATAATTTTATCAAATTAGTGTAATGTCATCGGTCCTCGATAAATGTACAAAGTTTGAACGAAATCTGGCCGTTGAAAGTGGGTCAAAATCGCGCCCAAAGGAGTCGGTTACAAACATACAAACAAACATACAAACAAACATACAGGTGAAGCTAATATAAAGCGTGTAATAACAGAAGATTTCATTAATTTTCTTCACAATATTTACTTGTTGCTTGACAACGGTGACAATATTGTTCAATCATAATGGCCACCTGTCATGTGGCGCTGTCGTCGCGCATGGATAGATGAAATTAATATAAAATAACAAAAATCTTATAATGCAAATTGATATAATTTTATCAAATTAGTGTAATGTCATCGGTCCTCGATAAATGTACAAAGTTTGAACGAAATCTGGCCGTTGAAAGTGGGTCAAAATCGCGCCCAAAGGAGTCGGTTACAAACATACAAACAAACATACAGGTGAAGCTAATATAAAGCGTGTAATAACAGAAGATTTCATTAATTTTCTTCACAATATTTACTTGTTGCTTGACAACGGTGACAATATTGTTCAATCATAATGGCCACCTGTCATGTGGCGCTGTCGTCGCGCATGGATAGATGAAATTAATATAAAATAACAAAAATCTTATAATGCAAATTGATATAATTTTATCAAATTAGTGTAATGTCATCGGTCCTCGATAAATGTACAAAGTTTGAACGAAATCTGCCCGTTGAAAGTGGGTCAAAATCGCGCCCAAAGGAGTCGGTTACAAACATACAAACAAACATACAAACAAACATACAGGTGAAGCTAATATAAAGCGTGTAATAATGGTAATTTAATGCTAAGCAAACCATAAAGCGAATAATACTTGATTTAAACCTTAATTAGCGTAAGGGCCGTATCCATATTCGATTTATTACCGTATTCTTCTTTAAAACTGATTACATTTAGTGGAAGCAAAATTGTGAAAACGACAAAAGGGAGAATTGCGTTTCGCCAAATGAAAGTACTTAGATGGCTTTGTTTGGCCTTTCTTTTTTATTTCCAACCACGCCTCACCAATCGTTTGGTACTGAAATAAACGAATTTTTAAACGGTATTCCACAAATTTTATGTCTTATAGACAAAATGCTATCTATGACCTCTTTGATGGTAAAGATTAAATTTTTTAGAGAGAAGAGAAGAGAATTCTGTTATCAGGGTAAAGTATGGTATTAGAACTTCTATCTTTAAAATAAATTGAACTATTAAAGTTGTTTTCTTTTAGTTAAAGTTTATCTATGGCTAGTTGATTCCCGGGGTGTTAAACGCGATTATCAGACAGACAGAAGAACAAACTGAAAAAAATTTAATTGTTTTTTGATATAGGTACCTTATAAATATCGTGAAAACTTGTGTGTTCACTTGAGATTAGAAACATACACTTTAACTACCTACCTATTTGCATCCATTAATATCTATTATTTTAGAAATATAAGTTTTTTTATCTAGAAATATAAGCTACCGACTGACGTCAATAGGCTTGTTGCCTTTTACGTTATTCAGTATAAAATTTGAATAATAAACCTTGTCTAGAACTTTAGATTTTATTTTATGTTTAAACAAACTTACATTATGAGAAAAGTAATCTTTTTCCAACCATTGTTTAGAAAATCCTTCAGCAGATGGAGTGAACATTATACAAAACATAAATCCACTACTTTATGTTACGTTTTAGATCAAAGTTCTATTCGATAAAGTTCTTTCATTCCACACAAAAGGAAACCCCAAAATAGATTCGATTGAACCATGGGACTTTTTATGAAACACATTACCTGAAATTGATTTTATCGATTGAAATAAAATGGACACGTGTGAGGTTTCCTGGAACTGAACGAAGCAACACTTATTAAATTACATAACTTAAAGAAGTCTATATACACTTACACTCATTGGGTTTCAATAATAATAAAAATTTGGACATTTTTACACACAACGCATTTAGTACACAAACTAAGCAGAGCTAGTACTAGACAACTGATTTAAATACATAACTATACTTTGTCTTGTAAAAATATACATATTATACAAAAAAAACACCCAAATTCCGAAATAAATTGAGAATCGAACCCGAGAGACCTCTTTGATTAGCAGTCGCGTACGCTAACTAGAGTTCAAGAAATTAACCAAATCAAAAATTGAGTCAACGTCATTATAAACTTCGATTTTACAAGGAAATAGGAAGTGTTGAGTTTTTATTTTTAAATTTATGTACTTTTGTGTACTTATGAGTGTACATTTAATGAAATTGGAAAAGTTATAAACAAGTGTTTCCCGTCGCTAATATGGCCACGAAGATAAATTTAGACAGTCAATGGATTCTAGTATTTACTTACAGACAATTGTTTATTTTTTACGCCCTTTATATTAGCTTCACCTGTATGTTTGTAACCGACTCCTTTGGGTGCGATTTTAACCCACTTTAAATGGCCAGATTTTATCAAAACATTGTAGATTTATCGAGGACCGATGACAATACAATACACTAATTTGAAAAAAAAAACAAAAAAAAGTTTAAACAAATTAGTTTTTTTTAGTCTAGAAAAATAATAATTTTAGTAAAGATCATCGGTAACGTAAAGTATTTAATAAGGTTCCGATACGTGTTCGGGTAACTAGAATGATTTTACGTATCTCATTAAAATTTTACACTAATTTAACTTAAAAAAATATATTTATTCTTTAAATGATAATAAAAATGGTATGATTTTTCAAAGAAGCAGCTTTGTATAAACTTCTGTATGAAAAACCTTACCATGCTTTCCTTGAAAAAATATGAACTTTAAATGTGAAAACGTAAGTCATAGTCAAGTAAAAAACTTAGATTGAATTGCATGAAGTTGTATTAAATTTCAACGGAAGCATTTTTTTCCAAAGAAACGTAGGAAATGCTTTTTTAATCCTTTTAAGTTTTCATAGCAGAGCACAACATTTTTTACTTTTTTTTATTTGTTTAACTTTTAAACTGATAAATGTGTGAGATCCAAACCTGTGTGCCAGTATATATTCAACTAGTGGATCTTTTCGCTTATGATACGAGTTTGTTTTTTAGTTTTCTTTGTATTTCAATACATTAATAATTTAATCTCGAGGGCCTCATGCCTAGTTCACTTAGGCGTGGTTAACACATTCGTAAATTGATCATTCTAGAGATGGACGAAAATTTTACTTTACAAAAATACATGAAACGGACACAAAGAATACTCACATGTAAACCACTAGGCCTACCGTGAAATCAATTTACATGCCATTTATGTACATGCTCTCTGAGGCTACCACACTCCATGCTATTATTAGAGTCTTCTTAAGCAAGAAGAAGCAAGAAGAAAACCCATCAACACTTTTTGGGGCGACCTAGAAATTGATCAAAAATCTCTTGATCAGGAGTCGCATACGCTAGCCGCAGTTCCTTACATAATAAGAGGCAAGATCTAAGAGAAATTTTAATTGACTCTTTGTAGTATAATGGGGAACTTCATTAGCTATGTGTGTCACTTAGTTCGTGGTGCCGTGGCAACGTGGTGACAAAATGAGGCTACCTATTTATTGCAGCGCATTGGTAGTGCTAAGGTATCGGGCTTGAAATATTTGTTACGGAGTTTGGGTATTTTTTCTCTGTATAAGCTTACTTATTTTTTTTTTTAAAAGTAATGTGTTTCAGAAGTCTTAAATACTCATATTATTTGATGTACTAAGTTGATTTCCGTGTGGTGACGGATTAAGAATACAAAGTGTCACCACCCCTATTCATTCCATGGGTGTGGTAATAGGCGACTAAAGGAACAACATAAGCAGCAAACATCACTGCCAAGAGAAGGAAAACTTGAAACAAACCCTTTACCAACCCGTCTGGCCAGCGTGGTATAGTAGGCCAAAACCTCTTTTCTAAGGAGAGGCCTATGTCCAGCAGTGGACTGTTAGGCTGCTGATGATGATTGATGAAGTTGATAAGTCGTAAAGTCAAAAAATTTATATCAGTTTCTAACGAGGTCGTGGTAGAACCGATCTAGCTGGCAGGTGGATGCTGACACTCTCCCCAGTCGAAGTGATAATAAAAGCTAGAGATAAAATGGGACCAAATATTATTAATACCATTCTAAACTCACAAAGTATTATGTAAAACATTGATTATTCTATCGCATGGATTATGTTAAAACCTCAATATTGATTAAATTCTTTAACACATGAATTTCTATTTCAAATGTTACTTACTTAAGTGATTTCTATAATAACTCTAAAACTAGATACTTTGAGGCTGCAATATGCTCTTATACGCCTATGGTTCGAAGTTATGGTATAATTGCTTTTAAAATTTATTTATTATATAAAATTTGCCAAGTGCATTGCAGACTACGCATAGAATAGGGTAACATAATCACCCACAATAGCACGTGGATTTCAAACCGTGTCTAATAGATAATTGTTATGTTGAATTGTTATGTCCGTTTGGTGACGGATTAAGAATACAGAGTGTCACCACCCCTATTCATCCCGCGGGTATCGTAAAAGGCGACTTAGGGTTAAACTACGCAAAACAACATCGATGCAAAGAGAAGGAAAACTTGAAACCAACCCGTCTAGCCAGCGTGGTATAGTAGGCCAAAACCTCCTTTCTAAGGAGAGGCCTATGTCCAGCAGTGGACTGTTAGAGGTTTAAGGATTAATTGTTATGTCTTTATTTTTGTTTTCAAGTGAGTGCATTTTACGAGTTAGGCCCCTATAATTAAAAAACTTATCCAAGCCGCTATAGATTTTCTTTGAAGTTCAATATATGGACTACTATCACGATTTTTTTCGGATTTTTTTGAGTCAGCCGTTTGGCTTTTAGTGGGGGGGAGGGACACCCTGCTTTTACTGAAAATTTTATAGTTGAAGAACTCGCAAACGGATACCTAAATTGAAAAATGGTTTATGTATCCTCGCAATTTTTTTGGGGTGATGGGGTGAAAAAAACCATCCCCACTTTACGTCTAGGCGAGATACCCCACTTAATTTATTTTTTTGTGATTTTATTCTAGCACTTTTCCGACTATTACACTTTCACTATTACACTATTACAGAAGCACATATTCATGTAAAGTTTTATCTTTCTAGCACTAACCGTTAAGACGGTGAGTTGAGGACGGACGGACGGACAGGACGAATCCATTAGGGTACCGAGTTATGAACTACGGAACCCTAAAAATGTTTCTATTCGACTAATGTCTCCACCAGTTTATAAAATTTCATATCCCATATTACACATGTAACATAATAAAGAAAGGATATTACTTGAACAGAATTAGTATTGCTCAAAGTCGTAACAAACGAGGTCCTAGAGTCACTTTGATATTCTTAAATAAAGAAAAAAACCTAAAAGCATCATAGCATGGACCCAGCACGAGATCTTTTACTTACATCACAAAAGATTTCCATTCCGTGGATACCCTAAGTACAAGCCAAACCACTCCGGGATTGGTTTACTTAAGACTTGTCATAAATATGTGTCTACTCTTACTTGAATAAATGTGTTAAATGTTAGTAAAACAAATTTAATTATATATATTATAGCCATTGATGTATTAAAAAACCCTAGATACACACTCAGCGTCGCAAAACCGTCCTCATAAAATAAGCGCACTATTGAAAATGATGCTCATATTTCAAATAGTCTCGCGTCGCTCGCGTCTCTGTGCGCTCGTTAAAAATGCCTAAGTGTTCGATGCGGAATTGTAAAAATATTACGTCAAGAACGTTAAAAAAGGATGGGATATCGTATTTTCGGTGAGTAAAAGAGTTTGTTAATTTGTTTTTGTTGTTTTTATGACTAAATATCGGAAGCAATATGTGATTTTAATTTAATTTGTCTAAAAACTTCACTTAACGGTCCAAGTATAATACGACAAATTTCAATGGCCGCTTTTTCAGTGTAAGAACGACTATTACACAACCTTTTATTTTAGTCGCATAATCCAAACGACCCTGTTCTGAATTTAATGGAGTCGATTTTTTTTTATTGTGTTTAATTTTTATATATAAGTTTATTTAATTTGAACTTTTTTGTATTTAGTTTTTTATAAGTATGTATACGTTACAAAATATATAATAATATTATTATAGTTATTAATCGAATTTCAAATGGAAAAGAGGTCGTCCAAACGGTGTTATTATTAAAGTTCGTAAATATTATATTACCTATTATATCGATTAATTAGGGGACAACTTATGGGTTCGCGACATACAATTTTTTTAAGCCAAATAGTGCATGCGTCGTTTGTTCTGAACATTTTCTGGACGAAGATATGAATGTCACTGCTAAAGGCATAAAACGTCTTCTTAAAACGGCTGTTCCTAGTATAACGGTAAGTAGTCGTTAGCCAGAAAAATAATGAATTTATCAAATAATTTCGTACCTACATTCAAATAATATAATTATTTTTTAACGGATTTCACTGATATGATATGAAAAAATGAAATAAATGATTTTAAGAGTTAATATTTGTTTCATTGATGTACACATGTCCTACCCAAAAACATATTTACGCTAAGTATAATTATGGGCTTAGAACACAATTTAACTATACTCATGTTTTTACTGTAAACGGGACTTATTCGCGATAATATTATAAAGGTTACGATACCTTATATATAATATTATACTGATACCTTATATATTATATAATATTATCGCGAATAAGTCCCGTTTACAGTAAAAACATGAGTATGTGTAAAAGTCGCGAAAGTCTAAAAACAACAATTTAACTAACTCTTAAAATACTAACTCAATGTATTATAATAAAAAAAATATACAAATATTCCTCTTCACTCCATGTCCTGTCCTGCCGGCTAGCTTCGGTCATAAAATTTGATTGGTCATTGTACGCTGCTTTGTAATAAAAACTTTAAACAATGCGCGTAAGGTTGAATGTGCAAAAGATGTGTTTATAGCTTAACTAAAACTACCCACATTGATATTTTTATACATCAATGACTAAGTGGGACAGTTTCGTATGCGACTTTTGTTTGAGACTGTGCATCTAGGGTTTTTATATATCAATGATTATAGCACAAAATCTCAAAAAATGCAATAATGAATCTTAAGTGAGAGTCTCTTTGGTTGTATGGACCTCTGTTGTTATATGACATAAATTGCCCATTAGCCGTTCTCCCCTCCCATAAAAAATGTTTACGGTAACCACTCTTGGATTCTACTCATGTTTTGTATCAGGTAATAGTCACTTTGACTGGCTGACAAATAAAAAAAAAACATTTAATTAAAACTAAAAGTACGTACAGACCATTTCCACTTACAGGAATGTTCATTCCTGTACGTGAAGAAGAAGTAAAAAATTAGAAGGCACAGGGTTTCCTGTGCCTACTAAATTTTCCTGTAAAATATATTTTTTATCATTTTTTATGAGCCTGATAAATAAACGAGCATACCCTCATACCAGAGCATACAGACTGCGAATGCTGACAATGCAGTGTGGTGGTCAACACTGTAGCGACCCACTGAAATTCTTAGAAACTCAATGAAAGCATAAACAAAAGTACATTTTAAACTTCTGTTTATAGTTTCATCATCATCATCATCAGCCTATTGCAGTCCACTGCTGGACATAGACCTCTCCAATTGTACGCCACTTAGTTCAATCCTCGGCTACACGCATCCAGCTCCTGCCAGCCGTCTTGTGCAAATCATCACTCCACCTGTCCTACACTACGTTTGCGGAGACGCAGTCTCCACTTAAGAACACGTTTACCCCAACGGTTGTCGGTCCTGGTTTATTGTTTCAGTAGAAGAAAATTACATGGCCACAATCAACCGACACCACAGAAGCAAAACAAGAATAATTTCATTTTTCCTATTAATATTGTTTTCGTTACTATCTAAATTTAAAAAAGCTCTTTCTGTTCCGTTCTCAAAAGTAATCTCTAAATACCTTTTTATTAATTGAATACAAAAGCCCTTTTAAATTATTCCAATTTTCGATGAAGGAATTTCTGTCTACGACAAAGAATTACATTTTAATTTCCATCGTTGCGGTAGTTGTCATAAGAATTTGTTCAGGTTAAAAAGCTACTTTATGTCCATGTCTTTTAAAATTAAATTAGCATGTGGGAAAATATAATCGTGGCAGATTCGTATTGTGACTATATATATTCTGTCTCGGTGGAAGAACTACCTCCGCACGGAAAACCAATGTTTAGCATGTATTTCGTTGTTTTATCGTATTAGTAAATCCCAACGTATACACATCTTAAATGTTATCTCAAAAGCTTAATTACTTAACAAATCAACCTATTGCCCTACGTTAATAAAGAAGTAATTAACAGTACACTCTCTGAAGATATATTTTTGAAATTCGTTGTTCCTACACCGATTTATATGAAAAGATCCATCGTACCGTGTTCTCCATTCCACACGAACCTCGCCCAACCCTCACGTAGTCCCTACATATGCTTTCACTTCATCAGCCAATTCTTTACGTTCATTCGTTTGACCTCATTCCCGTAGCTGATAGGGATCGATTTTGATGTGATTATTTTACACAGTTGACAGTATTTCGTGTTTTACATTACCATCTTTCAATCTAATTATTTGTTCTACAAGATTTACATCTGTTTTAATATAAATATGGAATTTAGCAATATATATAAAATGGCAGTATTTTAATCAAACAAATTCATATTATAATCTCTTTCGGAACATAAAATCAAATGTGCAGAAGAACTGAAACACAAAATGGCGAAAGTACATATTTAAAAAAAAATGTAAGCCATAATAATATAAATAAAAAATAAGAATAACTCTAGTTGTTCAGTAGCTTAGCCGTAAATCTGGTGTCTCGAATGGTGGGTTGATGATCTCCAACCTGCAAGATACCACTTTGTTTGCTACCAGTACCCAACATGGAAGAACTTCTCGATATGATGGGATGCGTTATCCTTGAGTTTGGATATAGGATACCAAAGTAAAATAAAAGTGATAACTGTCGACCACATGAATATCAAAAACTGCACAAGCTACTAATTGTGATGTAGTGCCATCACAATGATGCACATTAATCTGGGGGTCTTAATTGCGAACAACGATGGATGTATTGACGATGTGAAGAGGCATAAGGCAATTGCTAGGTTCGCAATAAACAAATTGAGGAAAATATCAAGAAATCGTAACATTCATAGATCCACAAAAATCCGTCTAGTTCGGGCACTTATATTCCCCATATTCATGTACGCCTCAAAAATATGAACCCTGCGAGAAATAAAGGAGAAGACGAAGATAGGAGAATGCTCAGAGTATGAGGACTGAACTCCGTACTAACGAGTTTATTCTCCGAGAACTTGGCATCAAGCAGTGTTTATTATCTTAGGTACAGTCTTGTGTCCTCACCTTTTTTTCTGGGTGTTTTCTATGTATATATTTACAAAAAAAAAGTATGTTTATGTATTTATATCAGATGTCTAGTACCCATAACACAAGCTCCGCTTAGCTTGGAACTAGATGATGTTGTGTGTCAGATGTTCAAAAATATTTATTTATTTTTTGATCACGTATGTCGCCTAAGAGAGGTGGCTATGGAGTGACTTGTGGTCTAGGCAAAGATTGAGACCACGAGGAAAATCGCCTATGAGGTGGACTGACCAGATAAAGGCGACAGTAAATAGCTCATCATCACTACGTGAATGCACGATGCACGAGGAAGGCGGCCGTATTATGAGTATACCATTATTAGGAAGGATATTATTGGACTAGGAAGAACATTATAACATTATTGGGATTCTATCTTATTCAACCGATATGAATATGAAAACGGTATTCAGTAAAATTTTATTAGCAAATAATATGAATTCAAATGCCACTGAGAGCCTAAGTTTATGGTTATCGTTTGCATATTTACCTATTTAATTAACAAAATGAATGTATCAACTGGGATATAGGTAAATGAAAATTGAATGTGCACGAATAAATGTTAATATATGAACCCAATAACGTGGTTTTTGTGTATTAAAGGATTTGCTGTGAAAAAGAACAGAGTATTAATACCGAAAATTGTAGTTAGTGAGGTTGTCAGAAAAAAAATTGTAAGCCAAATTTTTTTTTTATGTAATTGCATTTATAAATAGTTGCTTAGTGACAGCTTTACTCGAAATGTTTTTAGACGCACGAAGGCGCACTTTTAGTATATTTTTATCTATTTCAACACGAACAAAATACGCTGACATATATAAAATAAAAAGTATAAAAGTTTTATGGAAGTCTAATATTTGGAATTTGATCTAAAAATGTAATGCGATTTAGAATTTCATTTGCGTAGTTCAGTTTTCCTTCATGATTAGATTAGTCTCGAGTTATAATTCACGTTTACAAAGCTAATGACATTAAATAGCTTATGAGGCAATGTTTCAATAGTCTGACAAGTAGGTTATCTGCCTCCACATCTTTAATAGGTTGAGTGAACTTTGCCCTTAGATGTCGCAGTTTGAACCCGTATAACCGTAGTTTTAATACTTGTTATAAGACATCGCTCAATCGACTCCAACTCACTTATCTAGCTAACTCCCTGATCGGATTATTTGAGACAAGTTGAAAAGTTTTCGACACTGTCAACACTTAAATATAAATAAAACTTTAATTCAGTTAGTTTGAAAGTGTTAACGGAAACTCGTAAGTCTAATTATTAATTCAGAACTTTTAGGAAATTAATGACTACTCGATATTATATTGGACTTTTTAAAATTGCTCTATTTTTCAAAGATAAAAACCTGCTATTCAAGAGATCGTCGTGTCCTTTTGAGTTTTTCTAATAATTCCAGTTGGTCCCTGGTAACTTGATTCACTCGATAAAACCACCAAATTTTTTTTTCAAACCGGTCGTTACGGTTACGCCTAGTTTAAGAGAGTTAATTTGAGCTGATGTATTTTTTTACAGCAAGTACATAATCATTTTTTTTTATATAACGCCTGCCAAGGTGACTTTACTATGCCTGATGGAAAGCATGAGTAAAATCAACAAGTGGGGGTCGCCATACTCACTGCAAATGCAAGCAGTATGGCGAACCACATTATGGCGGCCTAGTGAGATGCTTTTTCCCGCCCCGCTTAAAGGACCCGGGATCATAGTATGAAGGAAAAACATGAGCTGGTTAGTGAGTTTCAGTGTTTAACTGCTCGACACAAGAAGAAAGACCCGAACCGAACAATTATTTAGCTCACTTAGAAATGTGGAAAAAAAACCTAGAAATGTGTGACAACTATCAGCTTAAATTTGGAAACTTATGTATTACTTTAACCCTTATTCCGCTTTAGACTCTTTTTCCACATCTATCGTATAAACTACGTTGCTTTTAGTTCCTTTTATGGAAAACAAACGTTACTAAAATAAGAGAAACTAGCCGTGCAAAGGCCGCGTAATTTATATGAAGTTTCAGTACTTCGTAGTTCACCTTAGCAGAAACTGGGAAATATTCAACTGTATAAGGTCGCTCGATTGTGACTGTGGGGGCTACAGTTAGAAGAAAATCATATTTAAACTGTGAAACTGAATTTTACTCAGCTCCTACTCGCATAGTGTGTTGTTAACACTTTGTGTCTCTTTATGATTTTTCTATTTAAAGAAAACCATTTCCTTGACTTTTATCCCTAAAAATTTACAATAAAGTCTTATATTCAATGAAATTGTTGATATTCAGTAGGTCTCGATTATCATCTATCTATCTATGGCAATCGTTATTGGGAAGACAGTGCCCTCAAATTTACTGACAACTAGTTCAACCTTCGAATTTCACTTCTCCCTTAGGGTTGCGGAGGTCCGAAACCGAGAGGAGGTATAACCGGTTGAACTAGTAGCCGACCCCAAATAATATTGGGAATAAGGCTAGGAAGAACATTCATCTTCATAGCATTAATTACACACACGATTATTTAAATTTAAATGGTTTAAAGGCTACCAGGTATTCCTTTAGGGTTCCGTAGTTCAAGTCTAGGAACTCTTATAGTTTCGTCATCCATGCCTCATCCACTGACCCTCCAAACGGTTAGTGCTAGAAAGTAGATTATTTTTGGAGTAACTCCCTTTTACGTAAAGTGGGAATTTTTGTTTTTTCGCGTAAGCCACATGGTATGAGGTATAATTAAACAGATATTTTAAAAGCATTGAGAGGTTAAATATGCGATTTCAAATTTAAAGCAAATTTGTTTTTGTTAAAATAAGCGCTCAAATTGAGCATTTCTATTCAATGTCAAGATAGTGCTTATTAAATATTTCTAGAAATATAAATAAGGACTACAAATAATACGATCCTTGTTGAATAACGAATGAAAAACCTAATGGTTTCTTTCTAAATAAATAAAGCCATCAAAATCTTTTCACATTTTTGTCAATTTTAGTTTCAAACATTTCTCAGTACACGTTAAAGATACAACATATCATACCAAACTTATGTACTCGTTATAAAATAATTGCGCTCAAAGTCTGCACATATAACAAGATAAAAGCGAAAGAAATCCCTACTGAATTTGTAATAGAACAGAAAATATGTTAACACGGCCCTATGTCTAAAACAGCTAGTTGAGTACAAACATGCTTGGAATATTTTACCTTTCATTTAAAGACCAAGGGTCACATTTTATTAGTTCAGCGCAAGTAGAATACTTAAAATGAGTTGGAGAAAATAAGAAACATTAACCTTCAGTGAAATATACAGTAAGGTTTCAAGATTAAATATTCAACACATTTCCACAACTGTAGGTAAATAATAAAGCAAAAATCACAGAATTCTAGAATTTGGTTTCATTTTATTTTGTACACTACTATTTTTCTTTTTTGGAAAGTTTTTGTTTGTACAAGAGACATACACTGTAATAAATCCATCTCTGATAGTAGGATCGCAGCGAGCCTGTCTGGAGAAGATGCGTTCTATACGATTATAAGGTATCCGTTGAATCGACGCTGTGTGTACCAAAACTCAATCCCGGGAGAAATAAGCTAAGGTTTGTATGTATCAAATTACACAATCAACGTATAAATGATTTCTGCCTTTAACTAGATGATGGCCGTGACTTTGCCTTGCACGTCATGTGCCATGCTCCCACACGTAAAGTGGGGATCATGTTTTTTTCTCGCGTCTAACCCAACGTGTGAAGTATCATAAGATAGGTCTTTTAAAAGCATTTAGAGGTTGCTAAGACGATTTTTTTATTTAGGTATTAATTTACGAGTTATTTGACTTTGAAGGGCATGTTTTTTCTCAAAACCTCAAAGTCTGAAAGCTAAACGGCTGGCTTGAAAATCTGAAAAAAAATCGTGACGGTAGTCCATGTGAAGAACTTTAAATAAAAACTAAAATATCTTACGTAACTTTTTTAGTTAAGGAGTTATAGAGGTCTAACTTTTAAAATACGCCTACTCAAAAATCTTTGTACAAAAATAAGGAAATAATAAGTAAACATAACAATTATCTATTGGACAGGACGCAAGCCATTACGGGTAGCTACGGAACCCTACACTATGCGTGGCCCACTTAGCCAATTTGTAATCATATTTGTTATTGGTAAAAGGTACTTTCACGATACATATTAATTCAGGTCTAAAAGACTTCTTGAATTTTCATTTTGATTAGAATTTAAGAATTGAGTTCTTCAATTTCAATCAAAATGAAAAATTTTCATCTCTGAATACGAAACGGTATAATTACAAAATGTTCGTTTTTTCTAGGCAAGTCAATTTCTATTTTCTTTTTTATATTTAAGCCCACCACAGTGACTCTACTTTGCCTGATGTTAAAAGTTAATTATCGTATCAGATTTTTAATAAAATTTCATTTTGATTCGCCTTTTGATCTCACATCATAACATCTTAAAAGGTATTGTCTAAGTAAACTATTAAACATTGACTGTAATGTAATAGTGTCATGTTGTTAAACAAAGTTGAATCAGTATTCTACTCAGTAATACCTTACCTGACATTTGTAACATTGAGATTATATCGTAACCGAATATCGTACATATTTTTATTCTTACCTCGAATAAAAAGATCAATAACCTTCCGGCCTTCGAAGTAGGCATATAACTTTTATTTTGATTTGTTTCAAACTATCAATATCATCCTTCCAAACTCATTTCTCTAAATACCTTTTAAAACCAGGATCTGTTGTCACCCTAATCCATTATCCCATTCACCTTATACCCTCGAATGCTCCAGAATTCTTTAGCCATAATTTCATTACGCGTCGCTAACCCTAAAAAAACTTTGAACCCAAAAAGAAAGAATACTTACAAAAATGTCAAATGCTATTTCACATTGGCTAAGGGCGACCTAATGGAGGTTGGTTTTACTAAAATATTAGGCACGAATACACTCTTACTGGAATATATACCGCTTAAAGACGTTGGTCACATCTGGTTCATGAAAGGTTGTGAGGAGGGACTGGGGAAATATATCCAATGTTTTAATAAATCCGGCGACAAACGCCGTTTGTTACCTTTCTTTATATGTTTGAATTCACGCTTGGTAGTTCTTACGCTTTCTTAAGCATCTGCAGAGATAATGGCCAATACTATCGTCCAAAATATTTTTTGTAAGGCCGTTCTCTTTTATGTTTATTTAGGTATATTTGTGTTGCAAATATTAGGCTGGCAGGAGCTGGATGTGAGTCGCCGAGGATCGAACTGAGTGGCGTGCAATTGGAGAGGCCTATATCCAGCAGTGGACTGCGATAGGCTGATGATGATGATGATGAAATATTAACCGTTTTTAACCGACTTCAAAAGAAGGAGGAGGTTCTCAATTCGTCGGAATCTTTATTTTTTATGTACGTTCACCGATAATCCCGTCGTTTATCAACCGATTTCAAAAAATTTTTTTGCATTCGAATGGGTGTAGCTTACAAGTGGTTCCATCGTCAGCATATCGGGATCTGATTACGGAATCCCAAGGAAATCGAGGAAACTCCTCAAATATCATAGGCACAATTGTCTCGATTTGGGTACTCGGAATAGTTTTTCTTTGAAGTCGGTTTCTTTTTGTGTAACGAAAGTGTGATCTTAATTAAATTCATTCAAGACGTGCTAATCGAAGTGAACGCTGTGTCGCAGGTACTTGCCAGACTTGAAATTTAGACCTTAAGACAGATTATGTTCCAGCTAATATCTACGAGTATGTTACTTTCTGCTTCAATAAACTACGTTTTTAGTTTTATAATTACTTTTTTTTTACTTAAGTATTATACTACCTAAGTATTATAAGTATTCAATTAAGCGAAATTAACATTATTACACAATTCATTTATTTACATTGGAATAGGACATATTTTAACGATTTTCACCAAGCTCTAAAAATCAAGAGTGTTAGTAATTCTTACTGATCCCTACTAATATTATAAATGTGAATGTAAGTTTGTTTGTTATGCTTTCACGCGAAATCTACTCAACCGATCATCATGAAACTTTGTACACATATTCTTGGAGATATTAGAAGTACCTTAATATACTTTTTATGAAAAAAAAATTTTTTACGTTTTTTTTTCTATCGCGATAACTGAAATAGACGCGTGCAGAGCCGCGGCGAAAACTAGTATTATATATGCGATAGTAGCTCTGTCTGTTCGGCTTTCACAGCAAAACTACAGAACCCATTTAAATGAAATTTGGTACACTAATAGTCTATAGTCTAAGAAAGGACATGGACTACTTTTTACAGAACAGAATTATTTCTATTGCTTATTGCTTAGAATCCATGCTATCACATTTTTTTTTTATATATTTATATATTTATTTATTTAATCACTTTGTTTTACAATTTTCTCTTATTTCCTATTACAGATTAAATTTAACAGAACCAGACAATTCTTTTGGTAATAAGAGGTTGTCGATGACGACCGTACTAATATACATTGTGTTACAGTCGTCAGCGCCTTCCACTCTAGACAATGGTTACCTTATTATAACTGTCCAGTAATATATATTAATTTTCGAATTCTTAATTATGAATTTATTAATATAAAAAATTACAAGCAATAACATAAATTATATAAATTAACAAAAAAGTATTTTTTTTTTATTGTGTGTGTGCGTGTGCGTGTGTGTGTGTGTGTGTGTGTGTGTGTGTGTGTGTGCGTGTGTGTGTGTGTGTGTGTGAGAGTGTACATGTGTGTGTGTGTGTGTGTGGTTACGTTTAGTTAACTACATGTTTGATGATTTATTAAATTCTCCAAGGTTGCGTAGTTCATTCCTTTGAGCCAGCTAGTAATATTTGATTTAAGTTTATGTGACGTTAATGGGTAAATGCTATTAACTATATTGGCAGCATTATAAAGAATATTGCTAAGTGTATAGTATTGGCGTCGCGCAAGAGATGTCTTATAGGCGGGTACTTGGCAAATTTTGTTTTTATTGCGCTTCAAAATAGGCTTGAAATAAGTGAACCTATGCTTACGAAGTATTAGCGCCCTCACAAAAAGTTGTCTTACCGAGAGAACCTGGCAGTCAGTATAAAGTTGGTCAGTGCTGTATCTTCTTGGCTTACCAAGTATAATCTTAAGTACACCTCTCTGAGCCCGCTCCAATGGGAGTAAAATTGTTTTGCCGGCTCCTCCCCAAGTTACAATACAGTACTGGATTATACTCTGTGCCAGGGCATAGTATACCATTAACAGGGTATTCATGTCAGCCGAGCGCCTCAGTTGCCTAAATATCGGCATAAGTTTTCTCACTCTCATCGTCAGTGCATTCACATGTTCTGACCAGTTTAAGTGCCTATCGATTATGATACCGAGATACCTAATATTAGTTGTTTGTATCGAATTGGGACAAGTGCAGGTATCTCTTTTAAGGCAAACGTGAGTTTTGATGTTAAAGTGAGGTGGTGGTTGGGCACTTATCCGATGGCAGAAGGTAATGTATTTTGTTTTATTTAAGTTTATCGTTAATAGGTTACTCATTAGCCAGACCATTACCTCCTCGAGCGCATTTTCTGCGCATATCCGTGTCTCTTCCCAGGAGCAGCCATGGACGATGAGTGCCGTGTCGTCGGCGTAGGAAATGATACTACAGTTTGTCAGAAGTTTAGTACACAGGCCGTTCACGTATACCAAGAAAAGAGAAGGCGATAAAACACTACCTTGGGGCAGACCGAAAGTAAGAGATCGAGGTTCACTGACATGGTCTCCCATCCTAACACACTGAGTACGGTTAGTTAGGAAAGAGCGAAACATATCCAGGACAAGACCTCGTACTCCAATATGTTCCAATTTATGTAACAGGAGAGGAATAGAGATGGTGTCGAATGCCTTAGATAGATCCAAAAATACACCAAGGACTTTTGCGGAATTATCTAGATGTCTTGCAACCGTTTCCGTTAACAATAATGTTGCGTCTTCCGTGGACTTATCTTTGATAAAACCGAATTGATTTGGTGCAATTATTTTGTTTTTCTGAAGATATTCTGTAAGTCTTACGTTCAGCAGTTTCTCGAGAATTTTGGATAGGACTGTTAATACAGATATTGGTCTGTAATTTTCGACATCATCTCTACTACCACTCTTATGGATAGGGTGCACGAGAGCTGTTTTCAAAATGTCAGGAAAAGTACCAGTTGCCAAGCACAAATTAAATGCGGATGTGAGTGGAGGTAATAGGCTATTCTTTGCACTTTTAATTACTAAACTTGGTATATTGTCAATGCCCGTAGCAGTTTCACTCTTCAGATTACCAATAATTGTGTCAATTTCTCTACAATTTGTGCCCAGTAGTACCATGGAATCGCAGGCCGACTGAAACTCATCCGGTTGCAAAAGCATGTCCCGAGTTTTGTGACTATCTAAGATAGCGCTCGCTAAAGTTGAACCTACTCCAGCAAAATAATCGTTAACGGCAGTGACGGATGCGTGTGGGTCCGGAGTCAGATACAGCAGCGGATCACTAGCAGGGGCTGACTGCTTTAAATTGATGATCCCTTTAATCGTCTTCCATGTGCCCTTCGGATTCCCTTTATTTTTATTAAATTCACTTTTCTCGTGTTGAACTTTTAATCTCTGAAGCAAATTATTGCAATAGTTACGATATCTGGTATAGGTAACGTGGAGTATGGCGTTTCCCGGATGTTTTTTAGAAATTTTGTGCAGTTTATCCCTATGCCTGATACATCTCAATAAACCTGGAGTTATCCACGGTTTGATAGTCAGTTTCCGATTAGGGGTTCTTACTCTAGTGGAATGTGTTGTAATTACTTTTACAATGATGTTAGACAAAGCTGTCACTGCATAATTAGCGTCTGTGGCAGTGAGAATTGTACTGAAGTCACTATGTGCCAACTCTTTGATTACCGAGGGATAGTCGATTTTAAGACGAGTGGTACAGGAATTATTTTTCTTTATTTTTAAGTCTAGACTAACCACCACCGGAGCGTGGTCAGTTACGAGAGAGTCCAGCACACATGTTACGGCATCCCTTTCTGATCTAAGCATGACATGATCAATACAGTTATCATTTCGAGTCGGGAGTTGGTGAGTTGGTAGAAAACCGTAAAACGCCATTAGGTCCAGATATTTACTGGAGTTTGCATCCCTGTTGTTTGTCGGGGAAATGTTTATGTTAATATCGCCCACTATTATAACCGAATTAATTGAATTTAGAGAAGCAATACACTGGTCAAGAGCATCACAAAAACTATTAATATTTTTTTGTGAGGGTGAGCGATAGATAGCCATTACAGCGTATTCACAGCCAGTCCTGAGGATTAGGCAGTTTGCATCACTTATTATGGGGGATATCACTGTATGTTCCATGTCAGCTTTAATGTAAACTATTACGCCGTCGTTTTGATTACAAAAGTTTGATCTATATGCGATGAAGCCTTGAATTTGTGGAGTGGCTGTGGTTTTACTTAACCAACATTCTGTTAGTACGATAATATGACATCCGATATTTATTCTTTGTAGTAAAACAATCAAATTGTCAAAGTTGCAATTTATACTGCGAATATTGGTATGCAATACAATTAGTGATGTTTGGGGCGTAGTTATATATTCTATAAGATTATCGGGTGAGCATATATATGCGTTAGACGTTTTAACCAAATCAATTTCTTCAGATATTTTATTAAACCGAGTCATTTTTGTTTAGAAATGAGTTACTGGACCCTCTCATTATTTCAAGTGAAACCTTTTCCCCTACAATCTCAAAATTA
The DNA here is from genome assembly GCA_932526445.1 of Phragmatobia fuliginosa. Classification (NCBI taxonomy): domain Eukaryota; kingdom Metazoa; phylum Arthropoda; class Insecta; order Lepidoptera; family Erebidae; genus Phragmatobia; species Phragmatobia fuliginosa. The sequence continues at coordinate 2,542,625 of OW052058.1, read as the reverse complement.
ATCTGTAATACGCAAAAGGAACTAGAAGCTCCAAAACTAGCTGTGAGCTTAAGTGTATGACCGGAGTAAAAACCTTTGTTTAATTGCAAGTGTAGATAGTGTAATGTTCGGTTTAGTGTATATGTGGCAGAGATACAGTGTGTAATTATTAATGTGACGAATACATAATACAAATAAATATATGTTTTTGGCAATAAGCAGTCGCTATACAATCTAAAAATATTGTTAAGGAGTTCGTGAGTACAATATGGGTTAACTAGGAGGAACATGCAAATAATACAACATTGGCAATTAAATGTTTCAGAAATGTATAATATACATCACAAAAAAATTCATCCTTTTTTCATTTACTTATTTTAAGGGAAACTTTGTGAAGCTAATGAAGGAGTGAATTAAGATTCTTCCTTTGTACATTCATTAGGAGGTTTTATATTTACTATTCTTTGAGTTAAATCACTCTTTTAGTTAATTTTAGTGCCTGAAGCACTGCCTTTTTGAGTAGAAGAAGTTTTGTTTAAAACAACTTTGTTATAATTAAACAAGGCTAAGGTGAGTCAAACTAAATATACACCCCAGTCGTCATGTTATATTGTAAATATTTTTACAGAAAATGATTTTATAATCGACGTCATCCATTATTTAGTATAACTAAAAATTCCGATTAATATCTAAATACAAAAAAGTTTTGACAACAGAATGTATACATGTGACATGAATGGCGCAAGGGTCTTGAAAACATAATATATTATTCTCTTTTTGTATTGAATAACCTTCCAGATGATATCAAGGGAAAAAACGTATCAGAGTACATTAAAATATCGTATATCTTTAGAGAATATTTTACGGAAGGTTTTAAGAGCGGTGAGAATCTATTGATCACTAAGGCCTATTGAGTGCCGGGTTGTTATTTATCTAATGGAATTGTAGATTTCATCTTTATGATTTAAAGTCCCCCCTTCCCCTTTCCTATACTGGACAACGCGTGCTGGTCTCGGAAGCCACCGCTTCAGTGTGGTTGACATACGCTCTCGAACTAAACGGTTCGGCTCTTCCTTTCTATGCCGAGTAGTTAGAATCTGGAACTCTCTACCAGCGCATGTGTTTCCTCCCTTCTATAACGCCGGTTCGTTCAAGCGGGGCGTGAAAAAGCATCTTACTAGGCCGCCATAGTGTGGGTCACCGTCCGTAGTGGCAGTGAGGATAGTGACCTACACTTCTGGATTCTGTTCGTGCTTTCTATCAGGCAGGGCTGAGTCCTTTTAGCAGCTGATACAAAAAAGAATTTAATATCTATATAACATCAACAACCCATAACGACCCACTGCTGGGCTCGTTACCTTTTGTTACCTTATGATAACATGCAGGGCCGACTGCTTAACGTGACCGCTCATATCGTATCATACCACAAACGGTCACCCATCTAGGTGCTTACCGCGCCGTCGTTGCTTACTTATATCGATTTAATATTAGAAGTGATTGTTTGTAACTTCAAAATAACAGCATATTAAAAAATGCGTATGAAAGTATAACGACAGCAAGAATGTCATTATTAGGATGGATCATCAACAGCGTAACGATTTTGAGCCGTACAGCGCCTACAGTTGCCCTATCAGCAATACCTTTACAGTAATAAAAAGGTAACTTTGTTCATGTACGCTTCAAAAACTAACTCATTAAATTCTGAACCGATTGTCAAAGTTAATTTTGACACAATACACGACACGCTACAAAGATAGTTGTTACATTTTTTAGCCATAATGTACCACAGCGAATCGTGTCAGGATAGCTAGTTTGTCTACAAACATAAATCAAATTGCGGGATCTCAGTTTTTACAGTATATACGGTACATCATCAACTCTATCTTTACAACTTTAACAGTCCACTGCTGGACATAGGCCTCTCCTTTGAAAGGAGGTTTTGGCCTACTATACCACGCTGGCAAAACGGGTTGGTGTAGGGTTTGTTTCAAGTTTTCCTTCTCTTGGCAGTGATGTTCATTGCTTATTTTGTTCCTTTATTCGCCTTTTAATAGGGGTGGTGACACTTTACTTTCTTAATCCGTCACCACATGGACAAGCCAAGCCGGCCCATTAGTGCCGAAATCAGCGTGGCTCTACTACCTATAGTACCTGTAGATAGCACGAAATATGTAAAGAATGACTAAAAGTAATACTGTGTACATTTACAAAGCAATTTGTAGTCAACTGTTGTAGAATTGTCTGTTTATTACAAAATTCTTGAGTTGTACCAGACGTACGCAGATAAGTAAAAATTCTCTCTACCTATGTACTTTCTCCTTTGAAGCTTTAGTAGAATAATCCAGATGGACGGTCCCATTAAACAGGAATCTTTAACATATAATTCACTGCTGAACAAGCCTTTCCAATCTATTTTTGGGTTAGCTCTTATTAATCTGTCGCTAGACTTTTCCTTAAGTCCTGTTGTAAATTTATTTACAATATTTGGTAGGCGCGTAAGGCGGTATTTGGCTAATCGCGGTCTATACTCTAACTCATGTCAGCCCCAACATCCATCAGTCCGCCTGGAGATTTTATCACATTAGTGACTTTTAACGTATATTTTTTTTTAAATGATATAGGTAGTAGAGCCACGCTGATTTCAGCACGAACGGACTGGCTATATTGGGGCAGTACTACCACAGAAGACCAATTTAAAGTCACAGCACTCGTGCTGTCGTCTTTCGTTGGTGAGTGTGAGACCGAAGGCCCAATGCCGTCATGGTGTGGACCACCATGAGTACTCACAATAAAGATGGTGGCCCCAACTCCTGGATTCTACTCATGCTTTCCATCAAGCAAAAAAATTGAATTTTGACGTAATAATTCATTGATAAACTCCAATGAATTTATTTAGGGAAATTCAACTTACAAAAGGATATTATCATATTCAAAAGTTTTGAAAAGAACTGAAAGAAACTTTTTGAAAATATATTTTGTTGTATTCTTTGGACTTGTTTACTAAATTTTATGTAGTATAAGATTTTATTTACGGGTGTTGTCACAATTTATGAAAACTTTTGGTTTCAAACTGCCTATTTCAAACCTTGAATAAACAAACCTTTGTCAATATGAAATCTGATGTCATCTAGGTATGTAACTTAAAAATCGGTCTAAGTAGTCAGGCCACCCATAGAACAAAGTTCCGTAATCATCGTAATTGCACGTGGATTGAAAATACTAAAACCAACTAAATAATTTTATTTTTAATATTTCACATATTTTCTTATTGTTTCGTTATTTTTATACAAAGTTTTCTAAATAAGCTCCATAGCTAAGTCAGACAATAAATGATGATGTGATGTGAGCAAATTGTAGTGTATATTTGTTAATTAAATTGTTGAGATATAAGTGAGTAGAGTATTATTATGGATTAATTTTAAATTTGTATTATTATTATTATTTTGCTATTTTTTTTAAAGACAACTCCCGTATTTGGAATATACATCCTGTGTTGCGGGGGACTATACAAACATACGAGTACATGGAACGGACATAAAGTACACCCACACTCAGAACAACAATTTGTGATCACAAAAAGTGTTATCCCACTTGGGATTTCAACCCACGGCACTTGGCGCAATAGTAAGCATCGTGGCGACCGCTTAAGCCACTAGTCCAATCGAGCAGCTTTACTAAATGTATCTAAAACATATGAGTCAAGTTGAAAATTTAAGTTATGTAAATCTTCAATTGTATTTTACTACAACATTAATCGATTCCCAGCATTTCTTTTTCTCTTATCCTGATTCGATGAGATCTGGTACAAAATGGTATCTCCTTGCTCCACAAATGATATTCAAAGAACGTTTTTATAAAGGACGTGCCCACAAAGGAGTGCAAATTTCTATTGTAAATTATACTGCGGAGACCTTGGAGCCAGTTAATTAAAGTCGTAATAGGAAACGAAGCTTCGGAATATTGATGGATCATATTTTGTCACAATTTTTGTATTTTATTACATTTCCATCAAAGTATTCGCTTTCCTGGCATTTGAGAACGATATTTTTCGTTATAATATTGTCGAGTTCTTATTAGTGTGATTTATTGTGTTTCTTGCTTTTGTATTGAGGTGTTTCGGTCAATTTAATGATAAAATAAGAAGTGTCAGATAATTCACTGCACAAATTCATCATGGTCTGAATTCGTCCAATATTAGTTTATATAAATAATAAATATTTTAGTACATCTAACACACAACATCATCTAGTCCCAAACTAAGCAGAGCTTGTGCTATGGGTAGATAACAGATATAAATACATGAACATCCTTTTGTAAATACATATATATTATACATAGAAAACACCCAAACTCCGAAACAAATTGATCCATTGAGCACTTGGCATCAGACCTCCGCAACCCTATGGGAGAACTGAAATTCGAAGGTTAAACTAGTTGTCAGTAAATTTGAGGGCACTGACTTCCCAATAACGATTGCCATATATGTTCATGACAACCGGGAACGATGGCTTTACGTGCTGCTATTAGGAATTTCCAAAGAAAAATGTGCAAGCGCTATCCACCAGACCAAAGAGGCAGATATAACTATTTAACATCAATCTGAAATCCTTAAAAGAGCAGCGACATAAACAAACCACACCTTTATTTATACAAATCATCAATGTCCAATCTCTCCGTAAGCGCCGGTGAAAGTGTCAACTTGTAATTTAGTATACAATAGAATTGATGTCTACAAACACACTTAATTTAGAATGGTGAGACCAATTAAAATTCAAAGACAAAACCCAAACTTATCTTACAGATTGTCAGTCATAAATCACCTTGATGTTATCTGACAGCTTCTGAAATGGGACCATAATAGTTGGGCCCAGACGTCTTGGGCTTACTTAGAATAATTAATGCGGAACGTACCTCACACCGAGCGTACCTTGTCCTTACAATTAATTGGGGTATGTTTAACCCTGCCTTGGTATGACTTAAAATCTTCTAGGTATGTCTTCATACAGCTTAAATAGCTTAACGAGTAGCTGCATGTGTGCTCTAGTTGTTTCCAGTAAATACAATTCTGTCATCGTTTTTAGTTGGATTGTTTCAAAGATTATTTTCAATCAAATCAAAGTTTGATAGTCACACTCAAACTTTTGACTTTCAGCTTCTTGCTTTTTTTATAAGCTCGCTAAAGTGACAATTCAACATTTTAGTTCGACTTGGCGGCAGATTTATAAAAATAATAAATATTGTAATATAATAGCAGCCAGACTCCGAGACCAAATATTTGTGTAATCCACAAACATTTGTTTCGGAGTCTAGGTGTTTTCTATGTATAATATATATGTATTTAATATAAATATGTATACATATATTATAATACTAGCTGCGCCCCGCGGTGTTACCCGCGTATATCATTATGGTTACTATGCAAGTTTGTTATGCCTAGCAACCTGCGAAGTTTTGACAGGAGATAAACAGTAATACATTTTGACATCTACGATTTGATATATTTTTATAACCTAGCTTTCGCCCGTTTATCTCGATTATTGCAGTAAAAGTAGCCTATGTGTTATTTTGATATATAAGCTATATTACTGTAAAGTCAAATCCGTTCAGTAGTTTTTGCGTGAAAGAGCAACAAACATACACACATACTCACAAACTTTCACGTTTATAATATTAGTAGGATTAGTAAGATGTATATTAAAATATATGTATACAAAAAAATATGTTTGTGAATTTATATAAATTTTTTTTACCCATAATATAAGCTCTGCTTAGTTTGGGACTAGATGTCGTTATGTGTTTTACACCTTACGTCATCTAGACCCAAACTGTCCGAAACATTTATTATTATTTATTAATATATATGTATATACAAAATATTCTCCACGTAGATGAATATATAAAATCGACCACTACAAACATTCGAATTCTAAAAGCTGAATTGAAGCAAACACACCCACTTGGTCATTCTTTGAAATCACCAAAACCTTCGTGTCAGCTATTAGGATCAAGTCATCCAAGTGTAAGTGCCTCTTAACCCGTTAATACTAAAAGCATACTAATTTACCAAACATACCAACGTCAAACACAGATGTCCCATCTGTGTCATAACTCATAATCGCCTCCCGACCCGTTTGGATGACAGTTTAAGAGGCTTTCCAAAGGATTACCCTTCGTTTAATATTTTTTTTCCTCACAGGTGCTTTTGGCAGTATTTTTCACCTGCCAAGACACTTCAGTAACTTTTTTTATTAATTTTGCAAAGAGTGGTTTAAGATGATGGATGGGTGAGCGCGTTATGTTAACACGTCTTTTTCATATTTGTTTTTTCAATGTATTCTTCTTTTTGTAAATGTGAGAATGAGAAAATTTAGAGTATTAAGTACAACAATGTGATGTACTTTATGTAAAAAAACGATCTTTTTCATTAACACTTCTGTGGGCTAATAAAAGTAATTAATATCGAAATGTTTAACAATTTTAATTAAAAACTGAAAGCTATTTCAATAGCCGTTATCGAACCTCATTTTCCGTTTCTTGAAAATAAATAACAAATATCACAATGATTTATCGGCTATACAAATCTGTTCAATGTTCTGGTGTTTCTCGATATATTCAAGAGATATAACATTATCAGCACAGTTATATATATAAATATATATTTAAGCCTACCAAAGTGAGTATTCTGCTTGATGGAAAGCATGAGTAGAATTCAGGAGTAGGGGTCACCATACTTATTGTGAGGGTAGGCAATGCAGCATAGTGACCCATACTATCACTGCCTGGTCAGTTGTTTCTGATCAGTTTGTCAGCAGAATGATAGGGCCTCCGGTCTCACACTCACCAACAAAATACGACAGCAAGAATGCTGTCATTGTTAGGATAGTCTTCTATGTGAGGGTAGTATTGCCAGCGCAATCAGCGTGGCTTTACTACATTCTAGACAGAGTACTAATATAAATCTATTCTGTTATAGGAAGAGTAACCTCACTATAGGGAATGACCTCCTCTATAATTCTAAGAGTGAAAATAATCGAAAATGCCTTTACTCTTGACTTGCAAGTGTCTGCTGAATGCTTTCTGTCCTATAAATAGTAATACACTTTTTACCATATAAACACTCACATCAAATAAGATATCTCATAAATATTTTATTGAAGGGAAATCAAAGATCTGAACCATGTAGTCGAATACACTACTGCGTCCTGCACTTTCCAGTTCTTGATAACATCTGACACAGCCAAGCAAGAACCTTTTACTTTGTAAGGTTTCCTTATTTGAATCATAAAATGTTTGCTATGAAATATTAAATATATGTTGCCTCTATTTCGTGAAATAGGCGACACGATTTTCGAGGAGTTATGCGTATTCGTGACATTTTGATGTTTGTGTCCCTATATTTATTTCTGCATTATTAATTCAAGCGATGAGCAAGAGCTAGAAAGAAGCCTTTTAGATGCTTCAGTTGTAGGATTTTTTTCTGGCTCTTAATTCAAACACAGATGGTTTTATTATAAATGTGATATCGAATGTTTATACCACTTTCTAGCATCAGAATTTTTATGTTGTATTTTAAAATATATATTCATCATCAATCAAACCAAAATATATAACTAAAACAGTGAATTACAACAGTGTTTTCTCTTACTGTTATTAGATTTTAGGGACTTTTACATACTGTTGTATAACGGGTCTTATTAGGATATTAGATAAAATTATTTTAAACAGATACGATACCTTTAACTTTTCGATGTTTCGTATGGATTATACCATTTGTAATCACGGGTTGATGGGTAGACAGGCAACCGTTGAGTCCCGATGTACAACACAAATTGTTTTTTTTTATTACTTAATATTATGAAAATAAAACTGAATGTCACGAAGACTATTAACCAATTTATCTTAAACAAAGCAAACCACTCAATCAACCAATTGCTATAATACTTAATCGATATATATAATTCACAAGTCAAAGTAACTATCAAATCGATTCTAACGTCAACTCCCTTAGGAACCACAAACGTAAATACCTTTATCCACTCAACAAACACACTGAAAGAGATTTGCGTGGGACTAAGTGTAGTGTGAGATTTGTTAGGAAGAGGGACTAATATATTATATTGGCCCCCTATGATAGCAAACTTAGAAGTAACATAATACCTTACGGATAGTTAAGGTAACATATTTTATTACTAATTGTTTACTAGTTGCAACCACTTCGCAAAACGATTAATGAATCAATTATAAGAAAATTAATTTGTATGATTGCTCATCCCGAATGTAAGCTATCAATTACTTCTTGACTGCACGGTTGGCCTAGTTGCTTAAGTGGTCGCCACGCCGCTTCCTACTGCGCCAAGTGTCGTGGGTTCAAATCCCACTTAGGATAACACTTTGTTTGATTCACAATTTGTTGTACTGAGTCTGGGTGTTCTTTGTGTCCGTTTCACGTATGTTTTTAAAGTCCCCCGCGACACAGGTATTTATATTCCTAGAGCGGGAGTTGTCTTTTAAAAAGATTTAAATAAAACTAAAGTTTCATCTAAACTATTAATTATATATTACCTTAAAAGTATATATTTGAAGAACTACAACTGCAAACGAGAAGTATTGAAGAATTATTTAAAACAATGTTAAATCAATAGATGTCTATAATTTAAATAAAATCTAACTTACATACAGAAAATATGACTCTTCTAAACTTTCATAAATGAAGTATGTGTGTATATATATGTGTAATGTAATTTGTATTGATGTCTGTATTTTCTTAAGGTCTTTGATTTCCCTAAAACATAAATAATATGTAACAATTACACAATTGTACTTGTTGGAATTACACAATTTTAATTGTAATTGGAAACTGTTAGCATTTTAAAATACATATAAAAGGTTGAAAAAAGCACGTGTAAGCTATATTCAAAGGTCCGTCTTTTATATAATAAATGCTTTACCTCTAGTAAGCAGGACAATTTACGGCAATACATTTCATATGAGGATTACACATATTTTGACGGGTGACATTTTTTTTTTTTTTTTTACATACAAATGACATTCAACGTATTTTATAAAATATTTTGCTAATCCTGCTAAAACCTCTCAAAGCCAACATCGTTTAAACCCTCGCGTGTATGCTGAATACAGTATCTGACATTATTTTATCACTTGGCTATAAAAAAAACAATTTTTACAGTTAACAGGCAAGTCAGATAGGTGGATTGTTTCCAATTTATTTACGGCACAAAAAATGGACGCGAAAGAGTTATTTATTTAAATACAAACCTTTTGAAAACAAATCGGGAAACAAACAACTACAGCAAATAATTGAATGTAAATATTTGAGTATCCTTACTAATATTATCAATGCGAACTTAATTCTGTCGGTCTGTTTTTATATCTGTAAACTTCACTAAATATTTGGTGTTTGTTTTATTTTAATCAGTCCTTTCAAAAAAAGTTACGTCAGTTTAGAGATTCACTGTTACATTGACGTGACTGGAGTCGAAAGCAAAACCTAGCACAATATAAAGTTAGACATGGAAAGCAAAATGGGCAAAGAACAGTTTTATGACTAAGCCCCTCAGTGAGCGGAAAATCAAAAATACCCTATTTATTCTAACACTTTATTGTTCACACATTGACACACAACCGACTGTTTTTTTTTTTAACGTGTGGAAATCCCCGCGGACCGTCACCTGGGGTTTACGGAGAGGTGGTGTGTCGGACTCGAACCGACTAAAACCACACGGTGTGACCTCTCTGCGCCTGTCTTTAGGTAGGGAACTGTTTTCTCCTTCTGGGCCCCTCCCGGCGCCTGCCCGCACTGATGCGGGCACCGACTCGGTTCATACTCTCTATTTGGACGGCGTCCGGTCACACGCAGACGTCGCCCCCTCGCGGCTGGCCACTACAGCGGATGGACGGGGAACCAATCAACCGACTGCTTAACGTAACCTCTGTAATAACGGAGCCGCTCATGGTATCATATCACCAATGGTCACCCATCTATTTACTGACCCCGCTGACGTTTTTTAACCTTGGTGATTGTTTTACTTATGGCTATGAGCACCTCAGTAAGCGATAAAAAGAAAGTGATAAAAAAAATGGTGAAAATTAATGACATTCTAATAACATTTATCACTAAAACATAACCCAAATACAAAATTATTAAATGAAATGTTAAAAATGACATATAAATTCAAAATAACAGCTCACGGCTTTACACGGGAGCTGGTTGTTACAAGATTACTTAAAGATGTTACAGTGAAATTAGGTCTCGAGGCCGAGCCCGAGATGCGATATACTAAGAGGATTTACCTTTAAATTGTGAAATTCTATTACCGTAGCGCGAATGTTGAATTTCATCCTGTAATAGGACAATATCTAATTTATGATCTATTAGTAAACTATGCTATATATTGTAAGATTGCTCTGCTAGCTTTTGTTCTAAGTAATCTGTTGTTTATCATGTTGAGTTTTAGTCAAGCAAGGATCACAGATAATATCCAACAGGTAATAATGGTTAATAAACGGATGCAATTAAATTGATGCTACTATAAAATAAACAAGTAATTTAATAAACTTTTGTAAATAAAAATTTTTTTGCAGAAATAAACAAATAAATAATAATAAATAATCTGTACAACCCATTGTTTTTTAAGTCACTTGTTAATAAAAGCTAATAAGCAACAACAGCGAATAATAAAAGCTAATAAGCAAAAACAGCGAATACACATTTAAAAACGAACGTGCATTCGCTCTAGTACTTTCTTTTCTAAAGCTATTCACATTCAAAGAGAATCAATAACGAGACCAATAAATGAATTTTATTTTACGAGTGATGCTTCTATTATTCACTGAGGAAGCGAGGAAAGGAGTGAGCTTGTTAAACGACTGTGTTGCGATTTCTCATTGCATTTTTATTCAACTCAACCAAAGTCATTGACCAGTGCATTGTATTTGTTCTATAGGTATTTGTTATGGAATACTTGTATGTTGTTTCAATTATACTTGGCTCCTATTCGCATAAGCGTACTGGTAACTATTCTATTCAACATAAATCGTAATTCATCGTAAGCTACAACGTCAGAGGAGAATATCTATAAACGATAGTACGTTGTTTTTATTTTGCCGGAGAAATAATAGTGCACAAGTGTGTGCGCACACACTTACCTCACTCTCATAATTTCATGGTACGGCTATCCGATACAACCGGAGAGAGATCAGTTTTACGTAAAATAATAATTAATACTTTTTAGTGGAGAAATAGCTGATGCCCACGACTGCGCATATAAACAAATTATAGAATAAAAAATAATACAGACATTTTATTACCTGAATTTCAAAAATCCTCTTTTAGTGCTCGCCTACAGTACCTACTTAAGGAGTACCCTTGCACATTTTCAGATTCCTGTATCCAGTAATTTTGACTGTACGTTGTCTGTCAGTCCCTCAGCAACGGAACTGATTTATTATTGATATAGTATATGGGTCATCGCCAACTCTGGTTAAGTGAAACTGCCGTCCATGAAAAATTGCATACTTAATCTCAAAAATGTCTATATAATAAACAATCTTACATATATATTTCTTATTTATATACCTATATTGTTAGTTGTATTTAAAGAATGTAAAATAAAAAAGGTGTATAAATTTGTTTTTATCCATTCTTCTTTAAAGAAATCACATTTTAAAACCATTTAAAATGACATCTTGGCTTACTTGAAATAAAAGTTTTCTTTGATTTTTGATGTAACTATTCTTTATAATTCAAATCTCATTATTATTTTTTGCTATTAAATTATAATCTCAGTTTTTATAAAATTATTTTTTAAAGATTAAAGAATAAATAAACAGTTTCATCACGGTAAATGGAATAAAAAGGAAAGGCTATATATGTATATTTTCAAAACAAAGTCCCCAAAGCAAAAGTCATTTGAAATTTACCAAGGTTTATTTTTGAAGGACTCCGTCTAAAGAAAACACATCAAAATAAATCCCTCCCCAGCATAACAAACTTTCAGTCGCGTCTGTCAAGAATATAAATTGTAGGCGTCTCGGTATAAAAGATAAGTTTTCATTGAATTTACACACGATATTGTTAGGTTGTGTTGTTACTTTAAGATTGACTTCTTCAGCAAATGGCTTAAAGTACTTGTATGTTGTTTCTAAACTTTTACTAAACTTTGCGTACTAAATATTCTAGAGATCATCTTCGCAAATTGACTGTTTTAAAAGTGTCATTTCATTTGATACTGGAATATATTTGAGTGTTTTCTGCAATCCTTCCCTGAATCTTATTTCTGAAAAATAATTATCATAAATCATCATCATTAAACAGCCTTTAACAGTCTACTGCTGGACATAAATGGACGTAGATCTCTACTTGAAAAGGAACTATACCACGCTAGCAAGACGGTTTGGTATTGGGTTAGTTACGAGTTTTCCTTCTCTTTGCAGAGATGCTGCTTTGCGTAGTTTGTCCATTTGTCGCCTCTTACGGCACCCACGGAATGAATTGGGGTGGTGACACTCCGTATTCTGATTTCATCACCACAAGGACATTTTACGAACGGAAAAATAATTATGTGTGCAATTAGTTTTCTTATCGTTGATGAATAATGAATAACAATATACAGTTTTTAACAAGTTGGTTTAAGTTGAATAAATAAAGAAGTGTACTCTTTTCTTCAGCATTAAACAGTTTTCTTTATTTCATTTTAAGTTGATGATTTTCCTGATTTGAAGGATTTTTTAATTACTACTGGTATATATACGGTGCGATTCACGTTACTAGTGTAAATTATTGTCATTTGCATAAATTACTATATATTTTAGTAGTCATACTTTAGTTAATGTCAGGAATCATCTAACTTTGAATTCATATGTATATTTATCATATCATAAAAGTGTTAAAAAAAATCACGAATAATATTTTTTTAATATACAGGAGTATATTATCCAGTATACGTCTCCTACAAGGATGTAGGTGACACAAAAAGGCACAGGTATATGTAATACTAAAAATAAGAAATGTTGCCAAAGGATATTAAACTTATTACCGTCCGTGTGGTGACGGATTAAGAATACAATGTGTCACTACCCCTATTCATTCCATGGGTGTCGTAAAAGGTGACTAAAGGAACAAAATAAGCAGGTAACATCACTGCCAAGAGAAGGTAAACTTGAAACAAACCCTTTACCAACCCGTCTGGCCAGCGTGGTATAGTAGGCAAAACCTCCTTTCAAAGGAGAGGCCTATGTCCAGCAGTGGACTGTTAGAGGCTGTTGATGATGATGATGATTAAACTTATAGACGGAATTTACATTAACCAAGGAAGTCACGACCAAAAGTGTAAAAGTATTCTAGAATAAAATGTTCGTGTTAACGCATGACATTTAAAACAATTGGGTCGTTTGTCGAAAAAAGAGCTCGTATAAACAATTCTGAAAAATTTTCGTTTTAAATCGACGTGATGAATGGCCTAATACGTACATGTTTTATTATTATACAGTTTTAGATTGTCATATTTAGATAAAACATATATTTTGTTAATATTTTTTTACATTTTATTTAATTTTAATTGACAAAGCCACTTGAAAATATTATGACTGCTTGTGTTTGTCTATAATTATAATTTTGATAAATTAAAAATGAATCGATTAACAACTATACCTGGTAACATAGTTCTATGTTTGCAGTACATACTGCATCCCTGTTGAATGATTGTCTACTAATTAATTATTTTCTTTAAATCAAACACTAAACATTGAGTAAAAACAAAAAGATGAGACAAAAATTTTGAATTACATATGATAAGTCGTGTTGATTTATTGGCTTATATCCAACTTTTAGCAACATCTAAAATTTCCAAAGAGTAAAACGTTACATAAATCTTGTTCAGTATTATCGTCAGTCATTTAGCACTGTGGCATGTATTTTTATCTAACTGCCAAGTACATTCAAACTCCTAATTGTGATTTCTGGACTTTGATGTATATAGCTAATTGAATTCAAATGTGTATCAAATGTTTCTGACTTTTACTCGACTACCGCAAAGCCAAAGGAGGATTATGGCTTTGACAGGCTATGTGTGTATATAAGTATGTATCTAAAAGCCTTAGTCACGCGTTTTTAAAGTGTTATGGTAAGTTTCTATGTAACGTGTGACTACGGCTTTTCAAACCTTAAAATGTTTATCTCTGTACACTGATAATTGTGTAATATGTTGTTTAAATCTTGTTTTATACTTTTTAAGCGTCGTTTTTGTTGTAGTTGGGTTTTAGTTTTTACTTTTTTTATAATATTGGAAGTTTCTATTCAAGAACCATTTATTATATCTCGTGAGAGTTTATAAGTTTACATGTAACGTATTTAGAACTGTTTAGTGTTGGAAGATTTTAATTACTAATATTATAGGTATAAGTACTTTACTATTACTAGCTTACATTAAATTCCATGGTACTTAGTACATTCACTCCAAGAAGAGAGAGAGAGAGATTCACTCAAGAAGGATAAAGTCTAACCTATTAATTCCCATCGTATACCTTTTTTAACAAGTTTACAAAGTGTTAGAAATGTTGAACTATTAGATAGATAGAAAATTAGACAGGGTTTTTACACAGTTATACAAAGCAGTATAATTCATGAATTTGTCAAACATGTAACGTATAATGGGTAGCCTTATTGCTAATAATAATAATCCATTCCAGGTAACCTTAGGATAAATCAAAACGTCGCAGGTCGCCCGGTAATAGGTATCCTAATAAAATAAGTAATAGGTAATAAAATAAAATAAATAAATTATAATAATTAAAAAATAGTAAGAAGTTCATGCAAATAATTAAATAATACTTTCTCTTGAATATAGAAGAGGTTAAAATTAGATATATGATATGTACATATAAAACACACAACCGTTTGTTTCTCGAAAACGAAAAGTATTTCTACTATAAATTGACGGTTTTGTACCTACCTAAATAATTAAAGAAGTGTATTTTACCATGTGAACTATTCTGAAATGATCACTAAAAGTAAACAAAATAAAATAAAAGATTAATGGTTTTTTAGAATCAGTATAACAAATATAGTCTTTGCTGAAACAATTAAAATTATAACACAAATATTAGGTTTTTAAATATTTCGTACATTACAACAAATATCTGTAGATCATAATATATGTACAAACATTTGATCCAGTCCAGGATTTGAAGACGAGACTTGAAATTCAGCAGTTGCATACACTACCACTTACTGAAACATTCATCATCATCATCATCATCATCAACAGCCTTTAACAGTCCACTACTGGACATAGGCCTCTCCTATGAAAGGAGGTTTTGGCCTACTATACCACGCTGGCCAGACGGTTTGTTTCAAGTTTTCCTTCTCTTGTCAGTGATGTTAGCTGCTTATTTTGTTCCTTTAGTCGCCTCTTACGACACCCATGGAATGAATAGGGGTGGTGACACTTGTATACTTAATCCGCCACCAAACGGACTTGAAACATTAAATGAGTTTATTACAAATTCCTGAAGGAATTTCAAATAAATAAATATTCACAATCTAAAAGTATACCACAACTGTTGTGTAAAATATTTATTTTATTATAGGACACGAAAGGTTTACATTTTTTTTGCCAGCTTAACGATTTCTGCTCGTAATTTTATTCAATGTACCATTTGTGATGAAAATAGGGAGTTTACAATAACAAAAAAAACAGAGGGCTTTAATTTTAAAATGGCACCCGTTCAAAATGGCTGACAATTTATCCGTGTCTCTGGTTACGATATGAGGTGCAAATGTCTCTTCTGAAGTTGAAGAGAGTACATGGATTTTATCTTTTGTAAAAAAGTATCTGATTATGTTCATGATATATGATGATGTCACATAAATTTAGGTGAAAACTCTAATAAATGTTCTTTTCTGACATTCTTTTAACTGCCTTGTTGGTCTAGTAGTTAGCGTATGCGGCTACTGATTAAGAGGTCTCGGGTTCGATCCCGGGTCGGACCAAATATTTCTATAATCTGCAAATATTTGTTTCACTGTTTGGGTATTTCCTATGTATAATATGTATGTATTTACAAAATAAATAAGTATATAATATGTATTGTATATGTGTAGTTTGGGACTAAATGATGTTGTGTATTATATGCCTGAAATGGTCCGAAATATTTTTTGTTGTGTATGCAGGTGAACCAAATATCATTCCACACCATTAAGTTTTAAGTAGAACGTTAACACTTAATTTCCATTCAAGTTAGCTAATTTAAGTTGGCGAAGGCTCAAATGAAAAAGCTACTTTCAGCAAGTGTACTTTAATAAAAAAGAATTGCGTGAGTACTTCAATTAGATTCGTAGATATGGTGAGAAAAAGAAAAAATACAATAATATTATAAATTACGTTTGGGTATAACTTGAAAAGGGTAAAAATTATTTTTGAAATTTTCGTGATAACTCTGTGGAGTGATATGTCCATGCTTTTATCAACTTCATTTGTATGTTTGTTTTTCTGTCTTTTTGTTTGTTTGTAACTGACTTTTGTAAGTGTGATTTTTAGTATTTCTAAAGTACCGTTTTTGTGATATAGGAGTTAATAAGTAGACTGGTCATGTACGAGTAATTGTATGTAGCTATTGGCTCCCAACGGTGCCTGCAACTTCATCATCATCATCAGCCTATTGCAGTCCACTGCTGGACATAGGCCTCTCCCATTCCACACCACTCTGATCGATTTTGGGCTTCTCGCAGGCAGTTCCTGCCAGCCATCCTGCAACTCAAGATTTATATTTTTTTATAAAATTTTAATCTACCAAAGTGACTCTACTCTTCCTGATGGAAAGCATGAGTAGAATCCAGGAGTAGGGATCACCATCCTCATTGTGAGAATAAGCAATATAGCGTGGTAACCCATACCATGGTGGCCTAGTCAGATATTTCTGCCCATTCTCCCAGCCTCTGGAAGCCGACAGAATGATAAAGAAAGAAAGAAATAAATGTTTTGGACATCTTACACATAACGTCATCCAGTCCCAAACTAAGCAGAGCTTGTATCAAGGGTACTAAACAACTGATATAAATACATAAACATATTTTTTTTTGTAAATACATAGGTACATATTATACATAGACAACAGACTCCGAAGCAAATATTTGTGGATCACACAAATGTTTGGTCCAACCCGGGAATCGAACCCGAGACCTCTTGATCAGCAGCCGCATACGCAAACCACTAGACCAACAAGGCAGTCAAAATGCATAATGATTGGGATGCCGGTCTTACACAACAAATTTATTGCTATAATATATATTTTGACTGCCTTGTTGGTCTAGTGGTTAGCGTATGCGGCTGCTGATCAAGAGGTCTCGGGTTCGATTCCCGGGTCAGACCAAATATTTGTGTGATCCACAAATATTTGTTTCGGAGTCTGGGTGTTTTTCTATGTATAATATGTATGTATTTACAAAAAAAAAAGTATGTTTATGTATTTATATCAGTTGTTTAGTACCCATAACACAAGCTCTGCTTACTTTGGGACTAGATGATGTTGTATGTAAGATGTCCAAAATATTTATTTATTTATTTATTATTTATTGCTGCCATCGACTTTTCCCCATAATTAGACGAAGAAGAAAACTGTAAAACAATCACTGATTCGATAAAAGCAACAACAAAAATTACTTAACACCTGTGTCCTGTTGTCTGCTGCTGTCAGAAACAATAAACAAAGCGATATGATAGAAATGGCCTAAAAGATATAGAATATTGCACATCGTTATATTTGATCAGCCGATAAAGATTGAATGAGTCTCAGCTGTGTATGTTTTACTTAGAGGTGGATATCGGATTTGTAACAAACACATAGTTTTCCTTAATGTCCGAACATTTTTTCGGGGATTTGTGTTATTATATGTGATAGTCTACTTAGTTATATGTGATGTTTGGGGGAAAACTGATGCGTTATTAAAGCATTGGTTTAATATGTACCGCATTGTAGTTGTTTTTATTTCTTAATGCACATGTTGTTGTACAAAGGCGGACTTAATGCCATGAGGCATTGTCTACCAGTCAACTTTAGGGTGTTATGGAAATATGATGCTGTGGGTGCAAAACTTTATTTTCTATTTATTATGAAAAATTGAAATAATTTTCCTTC
The DNA here is from genome assembly GCA_932526445.1 of Phragmatobia fuliginosa. NCBI lineage: Eukaryota > Metazoa > Arthropoda > Insecta > Lepidoptera > Erebidae > Phragmatobia > Phragmatobia fuliginosa. Next base: position 2,524,493 of record OW052058.1, on the reverse strand, counting down.
TTCTTTCTGAACCATTCGAAATAAAATTTCAATTTCTATTTTACGAACACTAATGTTAAAATTGTTATCCTTAAATAATACTAATTCTTTTAACATAATTAATTTAATTTCGACTGTCTTTTTGGTCTAGTGGTTAGCGTAAGCGGCTGCTGATCAAGAGGTCTCGGGTTCGATTCCCGGGTCGGACCAAATATTTGTGTGACCCACAAATATTCGATTCGGAGTTTGGGTGTTTACTATGTATAATATGTATGTATTTACAAAAAAAGTACGTTTATGTATTTATATCAGTTGTTAAGTACCCATAGCACAAGATCTGCTTAATTTGGGACTAGATGGCGTTGTGTGTAAGATGTCCGAAAATATTTTTTTTATTATTATTTATTATTAATAGTTTTGACAGTCTATGTATGTTCGACCGTAGCGACTAAACTTTATAACAATTCTAATTTTTATTTTTCAACTTAATTATAAACTAGCTTTCGCCCGCGGCTCCGCCCGTGTCTATGTCGGTTATCGCGGTAAAAAGTAGCTTATGTCCTTTCTTAGACTGAAGACCAATTTCATTTAAATCAGTGCAGTGCATTTGAGTTTGTGAGAGGACTTCATTTTATAATATTCACTTAGCAAATATCAGTTAAGAAATCAGAATAGATTTTCGTTGTTGAATATTTTGACTACATTAACCATTGTTTACCATATACTGTTATATAATGAATAGATAATGAACAAATATAATTCTCTTGTCTAAAGACGTATATCAAAAGACAGGATCAGAAATACAAAGAAATAGGTCAACAGCATATTTTGGTTAATGTGCCCGACGGGACCTCATCGCAAATTGCCGTCGATCTCGCCTTCCGTCCTGGAGGGATTCACTTTTGATTGCCAACAGAACCCTAATTACCGCTTTCTTGTTTTCCTTGCTTCTTATTGCGTGCCATTTTTTTGTTGTCATTTGGTATCGTTGTTAACATTATATGGTGTTGTTTTATTTATAAAATGTTTTCAATTTCTGCATAGTATCTTACATAGGCTTATTTGTCTAATTGTTACTAATCCTAACTTAGATTGATATTTCAGCGATTATGGATCTAGATCTAATCTGTATCTTCAATTTTTAAACATATGAGTATGCCAAGGTGATTGTATTCCAACTGATGGAAATCTCGAGTGCAATCCAAATGAAATGGTCACTATACTCATCGCAAATGTAGACAATGCAACAATTTAGTATAGTGAGTTTTACGGGGCTGTATCTTTGTCCTTAGTTAGACAAAGAAAGTCATGAACATAGCCTACCGGATTAGCAAACTTATTACTAGATTAATAACTGTGCATTGTATGCACAGTTATTAATCTAGTAATAACAAATGCTATCCTAGATATTTTACATGGTACTACTACATCTGTACGGGTACGGGTTATTTTTTATCGTATAGGTAAACCAGAAGATGGATCAGCTTAATTTAGGTGAATACTATCGCCCATAAAAAAATCAAGATCATATCGAAATATTTCAGTCGTCAATTTATTCCACAGATAATTTTACCTTATGATGCGTAATTCCCAAACAAACGTTCTAATGATAAATGAGTCATACTAATAGTTTATGTCTAAATGAGGAATAACATAGTATTATATTATTAGAATCTATTCTATTACTAGTTCATTCCCACACTGGGTTTATTTCTCAATAGATTTTGATGAATGAACTGTCAGAGTATGTGTCACATTGTATCCTGAGAATAGTATATTACGGTGTTGGCAGAAAAACTCATGTATTTTATTGTTAGATATTACTGTGTGTGAAATGTTTTGCAATGTTAGGAAATGTTTTAAAATGTTTCAATAGTAGTATGGAGTTAAAAGTTGTGTAATGCGGTAATGTTTTTATTATTTCATACTTTATATTGCTTCCTAGGTATATAGGAGGAGAAATAGGAAGAAAGAAGCAAACGGGTCACTTAAGAGTCAAAAGTACTTGGTCGAATTTTGAGCTTCTCTCTCACAATGCATCGGGGAGTTGAAAGTTGGTGAGAGTACTTCAATGTCCTCCTTGCGTCGTTATCCTTAATTCTAAGGGTCGTGACATCTACATATTAGTGTTCTTCGAGTGGCAGTTCGCTATTTGTCTTGGTTTTGAGCAGTATGCAGGGCGTCATTGCATATAATTCAATGTAGGTCTCCCTAATTTAGACTGTAATAACTGAAAAACAAGGAATAATTTGATACCTCCTCATCGATGTAGAATACTTAGGGGCACTTACTCATTTTAAGTTTTAGCACCACGCTAACTTTATCACGAATGGGCTGGATCGAATTTTTCTCATGCTTTCCATCAAGTAGAGCCGAGTCACTTTGGCTTATATAAAAAGAAAACCTGACCTCACAAAAACAACATTTACATAAAGGTTTCAGTATATTTTAACATTAACTATTTATAATAAGTATAACATTACATAATCTTAATAAATTTCACAAAAAATATACCTTGCCAATAAATCTTAAATCAAAAAACATTACATATTCTCTTAGGCAATAAATTCGATAAAGTAACTTGTAAGTAACCCTAGAGTAGTCTAACAAAATTCTGAAGAAAATGAAATAAAAGTGCTATAGTTTAAGATTTTATCATGAAACCTTTTTTGAAAAACTCCCCAACATCACTAGAACGTCGCTTCTCGTATCTAATTCAATTTTTGACACATTTTCTTAGTTTTCCTTAGACGTATATTGTGGATTTGATGCGAATGTTGGATATTTTCTTCCTTTATTTTTTGACTTAGATTAGATTTGTTTTAGTGCTCTTTGTACGTTCTGTCACTATAAAGTAGTTTAGCTAAATTGACTTTTGGTTTGGTGTTACATTTTTTTTATTAAGCCAACCAAAGTGACTCTACTCTGCCTGATGGAAAGCATGAGTAGAATCCAGAAGTAGGGGCCACCATCCTCATTGTGAGTGTAGGAAATGCAGCATGGTGACTCATACCATGGCGGCCTGGTCAGAGAATTCTGCATCATTCTCCCGGCCTCCTCATCCTTCATCATCCTTCACTCTTCATCATTCAATACTTTTACTAGTTTAACTTTTAATGCTTAAAGTAAAGCAAAACAAAAATGAAGGGTTAATATTTTTGGCAGTCTATATTTGTTTGGGTATTAAATTGCAGCGTTTAAACTACTCGAATGACTTTAATGAATGATGTGTCAGTGTGTCAGATTTGTAATAATGGTTCGAGTGACATAGGTTCAGTGGTTTAGTAATTAGATTTGTTAATGATATTCCAAATTGAATAATGTTTAGTAATTAGATGCCAAACATTATTCAATTTGGAATATGTGATCCTATTATTGTGTTTTTGCATATCTATTTTTGATCATTAATCGCCACTTTGAATCTCTAACGAATATAAAATAACAAATTTCGAAGAAATAAAATCCCTTTGTTACACTAAAACCTCAGACCGAAACATTCGCAAAAGCTTGAATAAAAACATGTAACCATTTCACTTTTGAACGTGCACGACACAATGGCCACTGTTTTGTTTGATCGCCCTCTTAGCATACAAATGTTGGCATACCCTTGAGATCCGATTGTCTTTCGATTCCAAGTTAGATTTCACTAGAAAAAGAAAATGTGTGAATAGAGAAGCCCTTTGCAGAGGTTACGTTGTGCAGATAAGACACAGATGTTAGGAACCTTTTAAGATATTGATTCCTTCTGTTTTATAGTACCCTTGTGACATGGAGCCATTGTTCAATCTTTGACATGACGTTGGAATGATTGTGTTGGGAACTGAAATAAATCGGGATAAGATAACTGGTATATCTAATCTCTCTCTCTCTATCTATCCATATATATAAAATTCTTGTGTCACAATGTTGGATCAATTCTTATGAAATTTTGTGAGGATATTCAGTTAGTCTGAATCTAAAATATTTTTATGCCCCTTGAATGTGTGTGAAATCGCGGGCATTAGCTAGCACATCATATATTAAGCTCTCCAAAGTGACTTTACATGCATAATGAGAAATATGAGCAGAATCCAGAGAATGTATACACAAAAAAGATTGTTTGCTAAATTTCTTCGAATATTAAATGTTCTTGAAAACATTATTGTTATGTAGTTATGTTTATGTTAATTTCATTACCTTATTTGTATTTTAGTAGCCAAGTATGCATATACATATTTATTTTATACAAATAAACGAATATTTACTTAAACTATCATGTAAATATTTACACATACGGCAGCTGTTATACTTGTATACATTACTACACTAGTAGACAATTAGTGTTCGTTATTAACATCTGTTTCTAAACTAAGCAAAGAGCCAGTGTTTCAGCTATAATAACATTTTATATTATTCCATTCCTCTTGGAAATTATAGCAGATATATATTTGAAGAATCTACAGAGACTATGTAGATTAAATCTCTCTCCTTTATACGCGTCATTATTGCGAGACCTGCTTCGAATCACGCGATGGATTTTGTCACCATTAGAGGCAGGATTCGCTGAATCACAAGAGAAAAGCTTTACTATATACGTTTGAATTAAGCCTATATTAGTCAAACCAATGGTTTTACTTGTATAAATTGCTTTATCAAGCCTTCCAATCGATAACTGTTTACATTCTACTTTTAATTTCATTAGTAAGTTATACATACGAAACATTAAATACCAATTTTCATCTATCTAAATCTAATTAAAATGTAATCAATTTTGACAGTGATACGATTGGCAATCAAAAATGAATCTTTGTATTTTGTATAATTTAGTTAACCAACAGTTTTTCAGATGTTATTGTTAATAAAAGCTTCAATAACTTTAAATTTTAAGTAATAATAAGCTTTAAATTCTTAGAGTATAAGGATTAGTTTCAAACAAAAGAGGTCGTTGCATCTGTCATTGCCAAGCCGTTAGATATAAGTTAGACCAGGCCACTCCACACTGTGAAAAATGAAACTCCAAATACGTGACAAAACGTCACGTGATTGGAGCTTACTTACTTTCAGAGACGAACTTTACTCAGTTCATAATCGCGCCTGGAATGGTTCACACGTGCTTTCTTACGTTATTTCGATAGTGACTCTTCAGTCATGACGTACTGTTGAGAGATTTCACATAACTACTTTGGTAACGAAATCATGTGGCATTGTATTCGGCAGTTTAAAAAAATAGCAAAAGTCTGAAATCAATTTGTTTCATTCTTCCAAAAAACACATTCAAAATAAAGAAATGTAACTGTTCTATCTTTGAAAGAAGATATTAGAAAACGTGATTGAAATAGAAACATTCTTGAGGTTAATATAATTGCAGGAAATTAACGCTGTGAAATTTGAACAAACTGATTATTTGTGAAATTGATTTGGTAAATATCAGAAGTGTCGAAGAATTTGTCTCTATTCATCCTTCAGTTTAATTATCAAATTATCTTGTTTGTTTTACGTAGAGATTTGAAATAATAGGACCTCGAATAAGTTCTCGCTATATCTACAAACATGGCATTAGCAGTACACCGTTTGTGAAATTTCAAATGGTAGTGTATCTAACCTTAAATTTCAGTGTGTGGTACTACCATACCCAAATACTATACCGTACCAAATACTATACCATATACCATACCCAAAATGTACTGCCGCGTGGTTTTATTTATCTTACTAAGTAAATAATCCAATTACTTTTAATGAAACTTTTATTTTGTCACTTTTTCTACCGTCTCTTCTTAACACATTCCATTAAGTTTTAATTCCACGTTTCGCTCAATGGCTTGTAGCGCTATTTTCTTTGCGACACCAATGTAAGTGTTGGCGATGAATAAATTTTCCATTTTCTTCACTTTCTTTTGTACTTCCTTTTTGTAAGATGTAGGCGGTTCTTGGTACTTCTTTTTGAGAAAAATTTAAATACGGAATTAAGTAATGTTTTTTTTTGGGTTGAAATAAGTTTGCTAATTGAGATTATGAATTAGGTGCTTGCTTTATTAATTACGGTGAGAGGAAAATTATGTACAGCTAACTAAGAGCTTTAAGAGTGATTAGATTAAATTAACTTCAAAGCGTTTTGGGAAAATAGAAAATATAAATTATTATAGAACAGTTTTTTTTTGTTCAAATCCCGGGTTGGGTTAGTTGTTGAGTTTTTCTGACAGAGACTTCTTATTTAGAAGTCAATGCCCTCAAATATACTGACAACTGACAAGGTTGAACTAGTGTTCAATCTTGACCCCCCCGTGCTGTGCGTAATTTGTTACGTCGATGACACATTGATCACGGCCCGGGGGGCTAATTTTCAGGAGATCTGCACCTCATACCGCTCTGAGTGTGGCCGCGGATGGACAGGACGGGTTTTTTTTGTCCATCCGCTGATAGTGATAGTGGTCAGCCGTGAGGGGGTGCCGTGGTGTTCTCATGTGCCAGACGTCGCCCAATTTGTGAGTGTAATGGAGATGGCACCCGCATAGTGCGGGCATGCACTGGAAGAGCACCAGAACTTCTCCTTTTTCTAATATAATTCAGGCTATCTTACTACTAGTACTTGACTAGTCTGTCTGTCTGTTCCGGCTAATCTCTAAAACGGCTGGACTGATTTTGATGGAACTTTCTTTAGCAGAAAGCTGATGACATAAGAAGTAACTAAGGCTTATTTTTGAAAGACGGTGTTACTCGCGATTAACAAAAATAACCATTCACAGCTGGTTTTTAATATATTTTAAATAAGTTATCACTGAGTCGTCAAACATATTATAAACAAAAACTTTCGGGACTATTATTTAATTTCGGAGTTGCCGGAGTCGAATTGGGGTTGTTCAATTAGTTTTATCTCCCGGGGTATCCGGTGATTTTCCCGACATTGGGAGCGGACGGATGAAATCGTATCTTTGTCCGGACGTGTGTTAAGTACGTGCTAGTGAAAGGGTTAATCATTTTTAGTTAACTAATAGCATCAATTTTGGACAACTCAATATACCTAGTTTTCTTTTAATAGTAATATTTTTATTCTTTTATATTAAAAAAAAACTATTTAACGAGTGTGAAAATATCGATACCTATTATTGACTATTATGTCTTCATCATCATCAACATCAGCATATCGCGGTTCACTGCTGGAAAGATCCATTCCAATTGCACACCATTCTGATAGATTTTGGGCTTCGATTTTTTTATGTATTAAGTGTCATGAAATAATATATAATTACTAGCCGACCCAACGAACTTATTAGATTTATCGAGGACCGATGACAATACACTAATTTGAAAAAAAAAATTAAAAAAAAAACTAAACAAACACGCTTATAAACTAAAAAGTAAAAAATAATTTTAATGTAACAAAGCGTGTTTGTTTAGTTTTTTAAAACTGTCAGTGGTCTGAGTTTAATGTTAACTATCCTATTTTAGGCACGCCAACAATAGACACATTTAAAAGTGCATGGAAATAAGTTAGTTTCGGGGTTCATTTTAAGCAGCGAGTTGTAAATGTTGTAGTAAACACTGTTAAAGGGATTATTGCTATTAATTAGCGAAACGAGATTAGCAAGTATTAGTCAAAATACCAATTAATTATAATGTTATACTTATTAATGCTCATTACTTAAAGGGCGGTTTGGTTACTTCCATGCTACGAAACCATAAATCCTTTCTAATTCTTACTTAACATTATAAATGCGATAGTAATTTTGTCTGTCTGTTGCGTTTTCACACCAAAACTATTGAATCGATTGAAATGAAATTTAGTACACAGATAGCTTATAGCCTGATAAAGGACATTAGCTACTTTTTACTGCTATAACTTACATTTACGCGGGCGAAGAAGCAGTCGAAGGCCTGTATATTATAAAACAAGGCAAAACCCATCTACAAAGAAGCCCATGTTACTCCATATATTATCAGCTATTTTCCAGTTAAAATCCTGTTAAAATCGGTACAGCCGTTCCAGAGATAAGCTGGAACAAACAGACAGACACACAAAAAAGTACTTTATGATGACGATACATTTAAGATTTTAAAGGTAATTGTAACAACCTTTGTTTATCTGTATGTATGAGTATTACATTTTGTAAAAAAATAATACCTATGTAAAAACTTATTCCAGATAAGAATTTCCAAGTGATTTCAACCCTGCATACACTATTCAAAGCCACGCCAATACACTCGAAGCCTATTTCAAACCAAGATTCATTCAATCATTGAACATACCAAGCGTTCTATTATGCAATGCAAATTGCCCTTACAGTATTGAGAAAATAAAACAGTTCTACTTGCAACGTAAAGTTCTTGATAAGAAAAATTGTTTTTCTGTGTAAACATATGTCAGATGTGTTAAATAAGCATACTTACTTTTGCCCGCAGCCCCGTATGTATATAGTTAGTCGCAGTAAATAGCCCATATGTCCAGCTCTCAAGGATCGAAGTGTCTTAATAACAAATTTCATTGAAATCGTTGCAGCAGTTTAGGCGTGAAAGCGCAACAAACCAATAGACTAATAGACAAAGTTACTTTCGAATTTATAATATGTCTATGAAGATTGTGGATTAAAATTCTAACTGCCTTCCTGGTCTAGAGGTTAGCGTATGCGGCTGCTGATCAAGAAGTCTCGGGTTCCCCGAGACTTCTCAAATGTTTGTGCGATCCGCAAATATTTTTTTCGGAGTCTGGGTGTAGTCAAAGAAAAATAACATCGAATAATTTTGAATATCGTATTATTGGTATTTTGAATTCATTTGTTCATATTTTTTGACTGCCTTGTTGGTCTAGTGGTTGGCGTATGCGGCTGCTGATCAAGAGGTCTCGGGTCCGATTCCCGGGTTGGACCAAATATTTGTGGATCACACAATATTTCGGAGTCTGGGTGTTTTCTATGTTTAATATGTATGTGTTTACAAAAAAAAGTATGTTTATGTGTTTATATCAGTTGTCTAGTATCTATAATACAAGCTCTGCTTAGTTTGGAACTAGATGGCGTTATGTGTAAGATGTAAGAAATATTTAATTGTTAATTATTATTTAAAATACTGCAATATCGTATCGAAATACCGTAACATAAATTAGTACTTAAATATTTTAAAGACAACTCCCGCATTAGAAACATACAACCAGTGTCATTGTAGACTTTACAAACAGACAATAAACGGACTCGAATAACAGACTCAGAACAACAATGCATGGTTCACACACAGTGTTCTCCTATATTGGATTTGAACCCACAATACTTGGCGCAGTAGAAAGCGGCATGGCAACCGCTTAAACCACTAGTCCAACCGTACAATCGATATTATTTAGTATCGATTTTATTTATTCAGCTCTATAGGTACTGCTATTACGAAAAGAGTCTTACAATAATATCTTATTAGTCATGCCATCATGGCTTAGGTATGATCAGCAACAAAGTTTTCTAAATCCGATATTCCATCGTCATCTTTGTCGCAGTAGTCGTCGTTAAGCACACTCATCTGGCCTTGAAATTATTCACTTGTCAATATATTTACGAGTATCATCGTAATACGAATCAGAAATAATAAAAGCTGGCACGATTGTGCGAAAACTACACATTAGGACACACGCAAACTCTTATTATGCTATTGCATACCAATATGTTGGGTCGTATGTAGTTAAAATTCGACTCATAGTCCAACTCCGGTCAAGGTTACAGTTATGACCCGACAATATGTGATACTAGGAACTCTTATTCCATACTAAACTAATATGATTTTAATATGTGTGTATGTTTACATGTATATGTGTCTTTGTATGTATGTATGCATATAAAAATGTGAATATGTGCCGCCTGAACGTTGCTGAAATGCGAATGCTAAGATGGATGTGTGAATGAAATGAATACATACGAGGAAGTCTGAAATTAGCGCCACTCGATGAACAGTGAAATGACGAGTGATAGAGTTGAATGGAAGGATAAAACATACTTTTTTTTTTTTTTTTAACGTGTGGAGATCCCCACGGACCGTCACCTCACCGGGGCTCTCGGCGGGGCGGTGTGTCGGACTCGAACCGACTAAAACCACACGGTGTGACCTCTCTGCGCCTGTATTTGGAAGGGATCCAGGTAACACAGGTTGTCCGTGTAGTGACGGATTAAGAATACAAAGTGTCACCACCCCATTCATTCCATGGGTGTCGTAAGAGGCGACTAAAGGAACAAATTAAGCAGCTAACACGTACTGCCAAGAGAAGGAAAACTTGAAACAAACCCTTTGCCCACCCGTCGGGCCAGCGTGGTATAGTAGGCCAAAACCTCCTTTCAAAGAAGAGGCCTATGTCCAGCAGTGGACTGTTAAAGGCTGTGGTGATCCAGGTAACTGTTTTCTCCTTCTGGATCCCTCCCGGTGCCTGCCCGCACTGTTGCGGGCGCCATCTCCTCATCCTCTCTATTTGGGCGACGTCCGGTCACACGCGGACGCCACCCCCTCGCAGCTGGCCACTACAGCGGATGAACGAGGAAACCCGTCCCGTCCACCCGCGGCCACACTCAGGGCGGCATGAGGCGCAGATGGGCGCGCCTCCGCCGCCCGGTTCGCCGGCGGCGGATCGGGTCCGAGTGGAGGTCATCCTCCCGGGCCTTCTCCGCCGCCTCCATCTGCGAGATTACGTCCTCGCAGAAGGTTGCGACCGCGGTAAAACAACTGTCGCTGCCGGCCATGGAGCGGACTACGACCGGCTGCGAGAGTTCCTCTCCGATGACTGCAGTGAGGGCCCGGCGCTGCGCCGCCCATGCGGGGCAGACCGCCAGAGTGTGCGGGCCATGTCCTCACTGCAGTCGCAGTGGTGGCAGGCGGGACTCAATTCCCTCCTCGAGACCGAGTGCAGATACTTTCCGAAGCAACCGTGGCCGGAAAGCACCTGCGTCAGCCGGAAGGAAAGGGTCCCGTGCTGCCGCCCTGCCCACTCGGCGCGTGGAGTCTCCAGCCGGAAAGACCATCTAGCCAAGGTGGCTCGACGAGCGGCTTTGCGCCACTCGCGTACGTCCTCGGGCGGAGGGCGAATGCCCCTCTCCGCCCGAAGACGTACCTCTGACCGCCAATATCCTCTGGGGGCGCCAGAGGCGCGCCCTATTCTGGGCGGACAGAGCCGCCGCCCACACCGGTGCACCGTACAGTGCCATCGACCGGACCACCCCCGTGTACAGCCGCCTAGTGGGAACACTGGCCCCGCCCAAATTGGGCAAAAGTCGCCCGAGGGCGGAGGCAGTGTCCACCAACTTTGGGGCTAGCTGTTTGAAGTGCTCGTTGAAGAGCCACCTTCCGTCTAGGACCAGACCCAGGTACCTCATCCGGGCCCGGACCGGTACGAGGACCGAGTTGACCTCGATCGAGGCGCCGGCGGGTGGATCACGACGGGGCCCATGAAAGAGTAGGGCCTCCGTCTTATCCAGGGCCACCCGCAGACCCAGCGTCTCGATGCGCCCGACCACCAGGGAGACTCCTGTGGTGGCCAGGCGCGCCGCCAAGGATAAAACATACTGCGCTAACCCCAAATACTGGGATAAAGGCAGGCAAATGATGATGTATGTATGTGGTAGTATTTTTCACTAATTATATCTGTACACCTCCCTACAAGATTTCTTCACCATCCTAAGGTTGAATGTTAGAGTATGCCTTGGGCATTAAGTCCCCGTTGTGCAAAGTGCATAAAGAAATAAATAATATAAATTTATAAAATATTTGATCTAATGAAATTTTGTGTTTATTCAGAAGATCTGAGAATAGGAAGTAAACTATTTTTATACCTCTAGGTAAAAAAGGAAAATAAGCGGAATCGCTAGCATCAGCTAGCATTCTTATAAATTCGAAAGTAACTCTCGCCGTTACGCTTTCACGGCTAAACGGCTGCACAGATTTCAATATCATTCTTATGAAAATACTTTGATTCTTGAGAAAAGTACTTAAGCTTCTAGCGGACACGTAGGAAAAAGCTAGTACCTAATGTATATATATGTATTGACTCATAACTTATGTTATAATACTACAAAGAAACATCATAACTGTTCATACAAAAAGTTAACGATGACGTCAATATTGCAAAACAACGCAACGCAGTGCAAAACAAAAACAAATTTTCAATCGAATCAGAAGCATTTTCCTTCAATCCGTTAAGTAGAAATTTCATTTATCTATTCCTGTGTAGAGAAATATTGATTTGAGCACCTCAAGCAGTATTGAGAATTCGTTTAGGCTGTTAAAGGTAAAATTCTTTGCAGAAAATCTTTGCCTATAAAATAGATTAAGGTTTTCCTAAGCCACTTAAAAAGGTAGGTATTAAATTAAACTTTTTGGAATCAAAGAGATTTACATCAGCTAGGAAAACCATTCAGATATCTACTAATATTATAAATGCGAAAGTTACTGTGTCTGTCTCTCTATCTGTTAAGTTTTCACGCCTAAATCGCTGAACCAATTGTGATGAATTTTGGTTTAGAGATAGTTGAAACTTTGGGAAAGGACAAAGGGTGCTTTTTACCGCGATAACCGACACACACGAGGGCGGAGCCACGGGCAAAAGCCAGTTTAATATAAGTTTTTGCTATACCTATATGTGAAAAGATTATTTAATTATTGAAATACAACTTGTATCTAATTGTATACGTGATAATCCCAATAACCCAAAGCCTACAATTTTGCGCAATAATTATAGAAACAATAATTATAAGACCCAATACTGGCTCCAGTCCAATATAAAACATTGGCATTCAACCAAAGTTTCGTACAATTAATAAATTTCGAATTGGGTTCGATGCTTAATCATTAATAATGGAACTTTTAGGGTTCAATTGTGAATGGAAAGTTGATCAAAATGTGCTCATGATTGAGTTATTTCAAAAAGCGCACATACCTAAGATAGCACAGTTAAAATGAATTGTAAAGTATCAAGTTGTGCAACAAGCTCTAAAAAAAAGTTGGTGTCGCGATTATTACGTTGTCTAACTTTTTTAATTATATCTCAAAAGCTTTTCATAGGAGTTCAAAAATTACTATTTTTGAAACTCAATAACAGAAGTTTTTTTTTTTTAAATTATAGGGGGCTAACAAACAGTCGGAGTGATCCGATGGTGTTTCGGGTGTCCATGGGCGGCGGTAATACCTACCATTACCGCCGCCCATGGACACCCGAAACGCCAGAGGAGTGACAGGTGCGTTGCCGGCCTTTAAGATGGGAGTGCGTTTTGTTTTTGAAGGTTTGAAGGTCGTATCGGTCCGCAAATACCGCAGACGACTATTCATTCCACAATTTAGATGTGCGAGGCAGGAAATTTCGGGAAAAACGCACTGTTGTGGAATGCCAACCATCTAAGTGATGGGGATGGAAATGCTGTCGCGTGGAAATAAAATAAATGTTCTCTTCCGTATGCTGATGGTAGCAGTTATTAACTGATAAGCTGGTTGACTCCTTTATGTTGCAGATATTTAAGCCAAACTCTTTAAAGCCATCCTATTTGAATATTACCCTACGGCATTCTTCTGACGGATAGTCATTAGGTTACTCACTTTAAACCGAATGACTGTAGTGTGACTGTGCTTGAGGTCTCAGGTTTGATTCCCGGGTCGGACCAAATGTTTGTGTGATCCACAAATATTCATTTCCTGGTATGGATGTTTTCTATGTTTAATTTGTATGTATTTAGAAAAAAAAAAGTTTATGTATTTATATCAGTAGTGGGTACTACTGATATAAATACATAAACTTTTTTTTTACCTAGTCCCAAACTAAGCAAAGCTTGTATTATGGGTATAATACAAGCTTTGCTTAGTTTGGGACTAGGTGACGTTGTAGGTAAGATGTCCGAAATATTTATTAGTTTTTAGTTACTTAGTTCACATAATTGTAAGCAATATCTATAATTGAAAAGAAACAGCAATTAACTCGATGAAATTATGTGATAAGGTAGCAATTGAAATACATTTAATAGAGGCTATTGATTATACCACAAGCTGATGACTGTTAGTAATTACTATAGATTTTAATGTAAATTCTAGGCCATAGTAACAAATGATGGTAATATAAGAACAAATTTGCTAAACCCACAACAAACTTTTGAGGTTTAGACTGCTAAAGCAGTTTAAAAGTTGGAAGACAAGGTACTGATATATTACTGCTTAGACAGACATATACATTACCGTTGAAAATGTTCCCGAAGTCCAATAACAACTAGATTGACAGAAATGAAACACAAATATTTGTTGGTGGCATTTCCTCCGATATTGGTTTGTTCTATTTTTTTATCAGTCGCAAGTAAATCATATATAAAAGTACGTAAGTCGGTAATTGTCTAATATTGGGATACTGAAATAGACAAAATTTATTTGTAGTAATAAATATGCGTCGGTCGTTATCTTATTATTATGTTCTGTTGAAATAAATGATTTCTAGGTTATGTGTTTGTAGAGGAACGGATATCGTGTTCCTCCATCACAAAGGGAGGATCTTTCGACCAGGCGAGGTGTTCATGCCTGGCGGGCTACTGCCTAACGGTTGATATATGGATGTTCTAAATATGCTAATCGGCGCGAGAATTTCTCTATCGCGATTCAGGATTAGTAGTTACTCCGTATTGTTCCATCCGTGTTTCTTTGGTGGTTCAGTGTTCCTTCGGTAGATGGTGCTATTGTATGTATTTCGCTTGCGTTCTATGTGGAAGTCGCCACATCACTTCCCTCAAAGAGTATATTTGATCGATATTTGATGAGTCAACAGTCTGTGCTCTGTTGTGGAGCGTGCCAGTGCCAGGAGTGAGTAGTTCCAGTGAGTCGAAACTGTGTGCCGCTAGTCCCAGTGAGTCGGGGATGAAGTTCGCTGATCCCAGTGAGTCAGGCGTGCGGTGCTGTGTTGAAATCCCCAGTGAGTCGAGGTGGTTGCTGCGTAGTGGCTGTACATAGACGGGGGAGAGATGCTCTACTTACGTGGACCGTGAGTGCAGTGTGCTGTGCCTAGACACTGATGAGGCCGTAGGAGTAAACAGGTTGGAGCGGTCGCTACCTGCGTGTGGTGACCCTGTCGAGACCGAAGTTGCTGGTTAGCTGAGATTTGGTTGACGGTCCTCGCTGTGCGAAAGAACAAGATAGCGCTGCTGATCTGCTTTCTTGAAGGCTGCTTCAAATTAAGCCGGGGGCACCACTGTATAGGAATGGATATCGTATTCCTCCATTATAAAGGGAGCATCTACCAAACAGGCGAGATGATCATTCCTGGCAGGCTACTCAATTTTAAGAAATGAAAAGACAGTGGTTTTTTTCATATAAAATATTTATGTTGACAATTATATTCGTCATCCATAGGTGTGTATTAAAATGGTTGCGTGTATATCATCATCATCATCATCAGCCAATCGCAGTTCACTGCTAGACATAGGCCTCTCCCACTCTGATCGATTTTAGGCTTATCGCTTTCAGCTTCTGCCAGCCATCTTGCGCAAGTCGTCGCAAGCAGTATTACCGTATTCGTAGTTTAGTGATTTTTATGGACATTGTAATGTCATTGACACGAGCCTTTTATTATTATAGTTCTCCTGACTTTTACTTTAAGTTTCAATAATATTGAAGAATAAGTATTCAAGCTCAAAGCTCGTAAAACAATGATGAAGCCAACATCAAAATTTGCAGTCAAGTACATGACTTTTTCAAAATGTTTGCATTGGATACTAAATGTACTAGGTATGTAATAATAAATGAAAGTGTTGAATAGGTTATGACTAACATTTTTATAAATTTAAATATTTTCATAGACTTTTCTTGTCGTATTTCTTTATGTCACAAAAATGTTCCCATCACAGAATAAAAATGTTGTTGAATAATTATTTAAAAATATAAGTGATTCCTGGCATAAGCCTTGTTGGTAGCTAACGGAATTTAATTCAATAATTATATAAACTAATGAAATACCCTCAGGGGAACCGCTCCAACACACTCGTCACTTAATTTCTGTTCTTTTCACATTTTCGTATTCTAGAATTCTTAAGAACACACAAATTTCAATCGTTTTAGATTCACTTACGGTTCAAATTACTCTGAGATTTGTAAAATGGAATTCTTTCCTCGTTACAAGAGGTCGTCTCCCGTTTCAAGAATAATTTCTTTAACATTTTTGATGGCACTTGACGTTGATGTACGATGTGTATTTCTATTTTTGCAATTGAAGTCAAAAAAAGTTGCGAAAGTAGTTTTCGCTACGTACTGAATAAATATATCATTTTTTTTGTAATAATTTTGATTTCTAAATAGCTTCATCCATAAACTTATGAAGAATACACTGATATCTTTAAGCTAAAGAAATTTTTGCTTGTTTAGTTAAGGGGATCGTTTCCATAACTGCTCGAAAAAGCACTTACGGTTATGACAAGAGAAACAAATTCATTCATTATTTGACAGTAAAAAAAATATTTCAGTTCCTTAATAAAGCAATCTATAGAGAAACCGAGTAAAATTACTAATACGATTATTTATTTTCGAGAAAAAAATCATCAACAGTGACTAAAATCACCGAAATCGACCTTTTCTGTTTGGAATCAATCTAGTATTATGTTGCTTTATTTGAAATAAATATTTTATTGGTTGCAAGAAAAAAGTACAAAAAAGAGATTAACCATTTAAGGTTTCTATTAATTCTCACCAGAAAGTCATAATTTAATCTTAAACATCATTAATTTTCAGCGGCAAAAGTTCCATACATTTTAGTATGGAGAAATAATTTGCAATAAAACAGAGTTCACGCGATCCAAAAATTCAGTGTTCTCCGAATATTCAAGGCGAGCGCACGCTCGTTTTTAGCTCCACACGCACTGTCACGCACACAGAGATTTGATTGTTTACATACGACGACGTGACTGTGTGTAACTTTTGATAATATTTGGTAGGTCTGAGAATAGACACACCAATCTTTATATTTTAAATTATTATTAACCAACTTCAAAAAAGGAGTATTATTTATGTTTAACTAAATGATTTTTTTTATTGTACATTCATTGATTACTCTGTCAATTGTGGACCGATTTTTAAAATTCATTTTATATGACTGCCTCGGTGGCGCTGTGGTAGCATATGCGATTGAGGCCTCGGGTTCGATTCACGGGTCGGACCAAATGTTTATGAGATCCACAAAATTTTTTTTTTTAGGTGTTGGCTGTTTTCAGTGTTAGTTCATAGGGAAACCCTAAAATTTTATAAGCACTTTATAAATAGTTATTATTATTTTTTTTATTTTGTAATGCTATTCCAGACGCAATATCTGAGCTGGTAGCCATCATTTCATAATGATGAGGGCAGTAGTAGCGCATGCGACTACTTTGCTTGAGTAAGGATTCAGGTTCGATTCCCGTGTAGGACCAAATATTTGTGTGATCCGCAAATATTTATTTCGGGGTCTGGGTGTATTCTATAGGTAAGCAACAAAAAAAGTATGTTTATGTATTTATATCAGTTGTCGAATCAATAATATAAGCTCTGCTTAGTTTGGGACTGGATGATGTCGTGTGTAAGATGTTCGAAATATTTGTTTATTTATTATTGTAATATATCATACTGCCTTGTTGGTCTTGTGGTCAGCGTATGCAACTGCTAACCAAGAGGTCTAGGGTTCGATTCCCGGGTCGGACCAAATGTTTGTCATCATCATCATCAACAGCCTTTAACAGTCCACTGCTGGACATAGGCCTCTCCTTTGAAAGGAGGTTTTGGCCTACTATACCACGCTGGCCAGACGGGTTGGTAAAGGGTTTGTTTCAAGTTTTCCTTCTCTTGGCAGTGATGTTAGCTGCTTATTTTGTTCCTTTAGTCGCCTCTTACGACACCCATAGAATGAATAGGGGTGGTGACACTGTATTCTTAATCCGTCACCACACGGAAATGTTTGTATGATCTGCAAATATTTGTTTCGGAGTTTGGGTGTTTTCTATGTATAATATGTATGTATTTATAACAAAAAAGTATGTTTATGTATTATAAACTGCGAAATAAATATTTGCGGATCACACGAATATTTGGTAGATGATATTCTGTGTCATTCGTCTGAAATATTTATTTATTGTTATTTATTATAAACTAGCTTTCTGCCCGCGGCTTCGCCCGCGTGGAATTCGTTGATATCACACGACATGGTAAGGGTAGATTAAACAATCTTACCTGATTTTATGTTTGATAATAAGGAACTTCGACACAAACTTTCGTCCCCTATTTCAAACCCTTCTACCTTTATTTTCGCGATAAAAAGTACCCTATGTCCTTTCCCAAGTACAGTTCTATCTTCATACCAAATTTCATTAAAATCGGTTCAGTGGTTTAGGCGTGAAAGCGTAACAGACAGACAGACAGAGTTACTTTCGTATATGTGTGTTACCTTATGTCGTATCTTTCAAGATGTTCAGCTGATGATGGAAAGTAATACTACTCAATGGTTTGGTCTTGGATGATTAGTATTTCACTTTTATACGTATGTATAAACCGCTAGTCGTATTTATGTTTTACTAGCTTTTGCCCATGGCTCCGCCCGCGAGTGTGTCGATTTTCGTGGTAAAAAGTAGCCATGTCCTTTCTCGGGGTCCCATATATCTCTATACTGAAATTGATCAAAATCGGTTCAGCGTTTTAGGCGTGAAAAGGTAATAGACAAACAGACAGACAGAGTTACTTTCACATTTATTTTAGTAACATTATTGCGTAAATAAGCCGTTTGCATTAAATATATTAAAAAAAAAACACAGTCCTCTGCCTCTTCAACCTGTCTATTAAACTCAAAACATAACGTAACTTAAAAACTACTGCACCGATTTTCATGATGTTTGCAGCAATGGATAGATTGGTTTTAAAGGAAGGTATAATTTGTCAAATTTTAAATTTTTTTTAAATGCCTATAAGACCACGTATCGTTAATCACACATTATTGACATAATAAAATCTTACACTGAGAGTCACTAGTGTAAGATTACGGCCAATTACGGGTGCGACCTGGATGAACGCTCTGACGTATTATAAAATATTTATTTAAATAATATTGTGTAATAAACAATTTTATTCTACATATTTCATGTAGAATAAAATTGTTTTAAATGTCTACAGTATTTATTAAGATAAGGATTAATATTACATTGTTCCAAATTACTTTGAAATTATTATTCACAAATAAAATAATAAAGAAATATTAAAAAAGTATAATGAAAAAAGTATTACTGTAGGTTATTCCTAATTTATGTAACTCGTAAACTTTTGTCAATATTGGCTTTATTTATGTGTTCCTTTAAAATAATAAAATAACATTAATAAATCTTCTTTAAAAAGTTAACCTTAATTATGATGAAAACCGTATTTAAATACCTTGCGTATTTAAAACGATCTGAGTTGACAGACAATGCACGCGAGCGAATTTATTTTATACTGTGTAAAATTATTTTATAATCTTTGACCATTCGATTGGTATACAGAAAGTATTATGACTTTCTGTACTGAATGAATCCTACGGGCTTTACGTTATGGCAAGATACATTGCGTGCGTTGTAAGACATTAAAATACGTTCTACAAAGGCGAACAGTTGATGGATATTTAACATAAGCAAAAAACCGAAAGTCGGTGATTGCTTGCTACGGTATGTATGCGACAGTGCGCGATGCGTCTGTGTGCATGTAAAATATGTATGTGGGTGTTCAATTACAAATTCTCACGCTCGGTGTCGCGGGCCTTAAACGCGAACGCAAATATCCTAAGGGCAACATACTCGTAGTATCAGGATACTGCTAATAGTATACACATTTCACACAATTAGTTAACCTCACACGTTAATGCCACAAATTTTAATAGCTTCCTGCATCGCAGGCTGTCTGGTGGCCCCCACTCTTGGATTCTATTCATGCTTACCATCAGGCAGAGTGGAGTGACATAAGTAGGCATCAAATAAAAAAAAAAAGGAATAAAGTCATCCAAAAATACAATATCGACGTATTACTTCAAAGAAAGTCCTCTAATATTGGAATTGAAGAAGGTGAGACTAATTTGACTACAAACGTTTCAATATTAAAATAGAAATAAAATATGTATAAAGAAGATAGTAATAGCCTAGTAAGCTTTTAATTAAGAAATACTTGAACGTTATGAAATTTTCAAGTGTGTAATCTATTTGCTATCTCTTTTCAATTGTTTACGTTTATGTTTAAGTAGTTGAATCCTGTAAAAAGCTGCGAGTAACGCAGCAGAGTAAAACTGTAAAAGTTAAATAAAATAGTTTAAGTTACTCTTTACATCATTAAATACAACCTGATAGTGTAAGTGCCTTCAAAATCGGTGCATCTGTTCTAGAGAGAGAAACTTGCAGATTGACAGACAGAAGAAAATTTAAAAAAATGCTATAAATCTAGTTACATCAGAAAAGCAATGAATAGTTTTTTACTAAATGCATATGAAAGTATGCAAAATCATTTGATATAACAAAATCAAACAAAATTTGTATTTTGAGTTTTGCTATTTTAGTTACAATATTTTTTCTCATTAATACGAGTCTCAAAATTTTGAAATCTTATTTCTAGTTTAAGTAAACCACAAAAAATGAGTCAGCTATTTAATAAAAACTTCTTGCTCGCATAACTCCTCAGACGCTATAAAAACTTCATGTACATTCAAATAGTAAATTAAGCAGACTTTATTAAATAAAGAATCATAAATATTCAGACTTTAAGATCTACTTAACAAAGCTTGCTGCGTATAATAATAAAAACTACCAACAGAGCTAACTTGCTTGTATTTCCAATATTTTTTTTCTGTTTAAGGCAATTTCAAGTTTTCCTTTTCTTTGCATCGATGTTGTCTGGCCAGAGTGGTATAGTAGGTCAAAACCTCCTTTCTAAGGAGAGGCCTATGTCCAGCAGTGGACTGTTAAAGGCTGTTGATGAGGATGATGATGAAGATATAACTGAAAATATAACTAGACTATGCAAATTAACCTTCTAAATATTTTGTAATCACTATCACTATTTTTCCGTGGTTTAAAGAATGAATCAGCCAGCCGGTAACATGCCTCATGTTAAGATGATAAGAACGCATAAAGGAGGAATCTATGTAGGGATACCCCAAGTTCCAAATGAGTTTACGGAATAGATTATACAGTGAGAATGAGAAAGAGGACAGAGAGAGTCGTTATGTGTATGGAATAATATCTAATCATACAAAAATTTCAGCAGACATGTGAAAATTCCTAAACCTTTAAGTAATTTTTTTTTCAACAAATATCATTTTCTTAGCCTTATTCTCCAGTTTATTTGGGGTCGGCAACTAGTTCAACCGGTTTTACCTGAATTTTAATTTTTCCACGGAGCTACTGGTATCGGACCTCCGCAACCCTAAGGGAGAACTGAAATTCGAAAGTTGAACTAGTTTTAGAGTGTATTTGAGGGCACTGACTTCTCAATAACGATTGCCATAGATGTTCATGACAACCGGTACCGACGGTTTACGTGCTCTCCGAGGCACGGGCGTGAATCACCGCCAAACTTCCAAACTCCGGAATTAAATATTTTTTCAACAAACATTAAAGATAAATTTTATAGCCTAAAATCTATACTTCAATTGAGTTCAGTTATTAGATTAGATATTTTTATCTCACACAGAAGACCAACTCACAAATAACAGAATTCGTGTTGTTGTATTGCATTGGTGAGTGTGCGATCGGTGGCTCAATGATGATGATGATGATATATGCCGAAGCATCTCACTAAGCCGCCATTATTTGGGTCACCAGGCTTTATTATCTGTGCTCACAATGAGAATGAAAGTGTGAACCTCTTGGAATTTACCCATACTTTTCATCAGGCAGATTAGAATCACTTTGGCACGCTTCATCATCATCATCAGCCTTTAACAGTCCACTGCTGGAAATAGGCCTCTCCTTTGAAAGGAGATTTTGGCCTACTATACCACGCTGGCCATACGGGTTGGTAAAGGGTTTGTTTCAAGTTTTCCTTCTCTTGGCAGTGATGTTAGCTGCTTATTTTGTTCCTTTAGTCGCCTCATACGACACCCATGGAATCAATAAGGGAGGTGACACTCTGTATTATTAGTCCGTTACCACACGGACACGGCACGCTTAAATTTATACAACAACATCTAAACTTGGTCAATTTTTAAAGTAAAATCTGATACCGTTTGGTATTATAGTGACATAATGATCAATATATATTCCTGTTCATTAATATACCAAATTTATTCGGGAACACGCTGAGCTTAACGTTAACATAATTATACATAGGTACATAATACATTACACTTAGGATTTCCAAATAGTAGCACGAAGTACTCTTCATAGTAAATTTAACACACCTAATGCAACTACGTGACTTGGAAACCCTTTAGTAAATAAATGGGTTCATGTTATCATTTTTACCCGATATGATACGATACGTTAAAATATGAAAACTTCGACAAGTATAGATCGTGCATCTTTTCTATTACTAAAATAATTTCAAGTTTTTAGGGTTCCGTAGTTCATAACTCGGAACCCTTATCGATTCGCCATGTCCGTCCGTCCGTCCTCGACCTACCACCCAAACGGTTAGTTCTAGAAAGATGAAACTTTGCATGAATATGTGTTGTAATTACTTCGAAATTATGAAAAAAATTTTTGCGGTACCACCCCTACACGTAAAGTGGGGATATTTTTTTCACGTCTATCCCATCGTGTGGAGTATCATTAGATAGGTCTTTTAAAAACCATTGAGGTTTCTAAAACCATTTTTCGATTTAGGTATCCGTTTGCGAGTTATTCAACATTAAAGCGCATTCCTTTGCGATTTTGGGCTTCCCCCCCCCCCCCCTAAAAGCCAAACGGTTGCCTAAAAAAATCAGAAAAAATCATGATAGTAGTAGTCCATATATTGAAATTTCGAGAAAAACTATAGTGGTTTTGATAACTTTTTATTTCAGGAGTTATAGGGGCCTAACTTGTAAAATGCACTCAATTGGAACACTTCACACAAAAATAATAATAATAAGTAAACCTTACAATGATCTATTGGACACGATTTTAAATCTACCTACCTACCATTATGGGTAACTACCATACCCTATATTATGCGTGGCCTCACGCACTTGTTTAATTATGATGACGACTAGATAGAGATTTTAACATTATTGTATTCTCCATATTCTCCGAAGAATTTTACGTGAAACCACACCAGTATAGATTAATTCATTAATCTCTTAAAGCTGACTCCAGGGACAAATTCTATTAGGAATAGGCTTACATGTTCGGAGTGCATCCATTATTAAATTAACAACGCATTGTACTCGTAAGTGGTGATGGCGGTAATACTCAGAATACGGGAGATTCAAATTGTACTCTGTACATTGACGGCTCATTGTATTTAATTATCTTTTGTAGGCGGCGTAAAATGTACATGATACATGAGGAACATGAGGAAATGAAATATGTGTATTTAAATAAACGAGATTGCAGCACGTACGAAATCGTACATCTGTATTAGAAATGATATTTTCGTAAATCGACGACGAAAAAACCTTGATTTCCATCAGATACATTGCTATAACCTCCCTCTGACCCTTTCAACGGACACATTTCGTATCTAAAGGGAGACAATTGGAGTAAAGGATACATATCGAACATTTTCCTCTCTCTGGGCAATCGTATTGTAAACAAAAGCAGCATTGTAATAGTCTGTTTTAGAGAATAGATTCGTTGGGTCGTTATGTCCCCCATCCATTGGTACGGGTAAATGGTTAAGAAGGATTTTCCTCGATTTCTTTTTTTTGCGTCGATGTATACACTAGTATTAACTTTGAATTATTACATCCTGCTTACGAACGGATTTTTGCGGAGCAAACGGGAAATGACCGGTCGTTTTCCATGATAAACATGTTTGAATTTTTTCCACGTACATTAAAGGTGTTTTTTGGGATTCTTTTTTATATATTATGCTGATATAAGAAAGGTTGTATTAATTTTTCAACCTTTCTTGTTTATGTTGGGACTTTTATTATTAATATAATCTGTTGACAATTTAATAACAAAGGTGCTCTCTGAAAATATTTCAATAACGTCGCCCCACGCTTTTTACATTAAAATTATTTTCTGCTTTTTAGTTTAAAAGCGTGTTGGTTTAAATTTTTAAAACTAGTTTTTTTAGAAAGACTAAAAAAGACAAAAAAAAAATAAGTATTTTTTGTAGTTTTTTTTTCAAATTAGTAAGTTTGAACGAAATCAGGCCGTTTTAAGTGGGTCAAAATCGCACTCAAAGTAGTCGGTTACAAACATACAAACAAACATACAGGTGAAGCTAATAAAAAGCGTGTAAAAAGTACCATTCGACTTCCTTTTTTGCTTTTTTGGTTGAGAAAAGACAAAAATCAAGGAATTAAAACTTATTATAGTCGTCACAAAATAAGAAGCCCGTTTTGACATTTGTCATTTGACATGCCGCATGTAAGAAATTGAAAAATCAAATTCAAAATCCACTATCACAACGCATATCTTAAATAAGCATCAAGTTTAACTTGATATTGAAAAATTACACTCAAAAACACGAATTAATCGTATAAGTTACGCCACGATGACAAATGTCAAACCGGGCTTCTTATTTTGTGACGACTATAGAGATATTTTGTACTGTCAGAGATGAGCATCTGTTCAGAGCTCAGTTTTCTAAAGTCATATTAGTAAATTACAGTTTTTTTAACAGATTTTTATACAGAGACCAACGGACCCATAAGTCTACCCTACGTCTGAGTCTTTTATTTCCTTTAGCGTGATGTTATGCAAGTATAACATTAAGCAAATTGTTTCCCATAAAATAGGATATAGAGAGTCAAACTTAAAAGATAGGCATATTGTTGTCCAGGTTTTTTTTTTGAACTTTTAAAGGCAAACAATACTGTTGTATATGATTTTTGCGAAACTTTAACCGTTTACGCAGCGCACGTAGCGGCAGCTCTCAACTAGAAAAAACCCGAATTGAAACTTTCTTCATTAGTGATCCGCTCCTATTGATCTTATCGTAATGATAGCGAGAGCCTATAGCCTTTCACAATAAATTGGCTATCTAACACTAAAGATTTTTTTTAAGTCCTACCAGTGTTCCTGAGATTAACGCGTTCATCAAAACAAACAAAATCTTCCGCTTTGTATCATTGGTATACATTAAGTACATGATTTTATTTACTGTTGTTTTGTTGTTAAATGTTAAATGTTGTTTTCCATGTAACGCCATCTCACTTTATGTAGTCATTAGAACGGTGAACTGCGAGCTTCCTCAATTTAATAAATTTATTCCAAAAATTGATGGACTGACGATACCGGTAGTAATTGCTGGCATTAAGCGTCAGCCAATTTTAAATTCAAATTACAGATTTCATTTATTTCAGCTTACAAATTATATTAAAAAGCTTTTCGGAACTATCTGATACTAATTTATTTTATTAATTATGTACGTATTTTCTAACTATATTATTAGGTAAGCTATTGATAATTATGTAAATGTTTTTTTGCATCGATTGTGCTCATTTTTCGGACATCTTACACACAACAACATCTAGTCCCAAACTAAGCAGAGCTTGTATTATGGGTACTAAACAACTGATATAAATACATAAACATACTTTTTTTTTGTAAATACATACATAATATACATAGAAAACACCCAGACTCCGAAACAAACATTTGTGAATCACACAAATATTTGGTCCAACCCGAGAATCGAACCCGAGACCTCTCGATCAGCAGCCGCATACGCTAACCACTAGACCAACAAGGCATTCATTATTCTGCTTCCATATTTCCTATCACGTTGTCAAATGTTTTATCTTTTTTTTTCTTTGTTTCAGATACAATTCCGACGTCTGGAGAATGAAAAACAGTTGATTGTGAATTATAATCAAGTAATATGATAACATGACAAAATATGCTAAACAAATGCTGTAGAGCAAAGACTAAATACTGCGTTTCGAGCATGTTACACCATGCACAAACATGTGGACACAGTAAAAATCCAGCTCAACATGTTGTGTTCTTTAATATCTACTTTACGATTGTTGTGACATGTCTTTCTATAAATACAGTGAACTCTAATACTGCAAATATGAACAGAAACTTTAATGTTAAAAGTGTTAAATATGTAGGATCAAAACAAAATGATGCACCCGATACTAATTATGAAGACCATGACACATCACACGCAGACGTCAATTTCGATACGAACCCTTACTATAATAGTGAAAGTTTTCTACATTTAAACACAAAATTTTACAATAATGAAAATAACGCTTACAGTAACTACGAAGACTATAAAAATTACTATCTTAACCCTTCTAATCCAATCCCTAAATCTAGTGTTAAGTTTAAGATAAGTAGTAGAATAGTGCAGACTAAGTATGGAAAACTACAGGGAATAGTTTTGGCTATGGACGAGCATAGGTATTTGAGCCCGCTTGAGGTTTTCTTGGGCGTACCATATGCGACACCACCAGTGGGATCCAACAGGTGAGATATTTTGAGAGTATTTTTGCTACTATAATTTGTAAATTATATTATTGATAAATTTCCCTGGACTGAAACTTGTTCAGCAAATTAGTTCTTCAACTTTGAGAATTTCAACTAAATGTTGAATTGCAATATTTTGTACAGTTAGTGTTCACATTACCGAGGCCGAGGCCGAGGCCCGTTCGGCAAGATCACCTCGGTTGGTCGAAGGATCCTCCCTTGTGTTAAAATGACTTGATACGTATCAACAATACATATGAGTACCCATTTTATTGTGACAATAATTGTTTTTTTTGTTTTCATTGTGACAATTTCATTGTGACAATAATGCAAATATCAATCACTGGATGCTGCAATTTCAGTATTGTAAGACTATTCAGTATTTTTAGGTTCAGCCCTACAAGAACTCCTTCTCCATGGGACGGTGTGCGTGTCTCCGATAGACCAGGTCCTGCTTGCCCGCAGAAACTACCAGACGTCGATGATGAGAGGACCATATTAGAAAAAATGCCTAAAGGCAGACTAGAATATTTGAAAAGACTGATTCCCTATCTTAAGAACCAAAGTGAAGATTGTCTATATTTAAACATATTTGCTCCATTGCAAAGTGAGTATGATTACACAAATGAACACAAATTAAATTTACTAAATAATAACATTTCAGCATAGCATAGGACTATCCACTACTTGATTTGCCTCCGTAAAGTAAATTTTACTATATCATTAGTCAATACATAGAAACAATAAATTTCGTGTAGTGACGTATTAAGAATACAAAGTGTCACCACCCCTACTCATTCCATGAGTGTCGTAAGAGGCGATTATAGGAACAAAATAAGCAGATAACATCATTGTCAAGAGAAGGAAAACTTGAAACAAACCCTTTACCAACCCGTCTGGCCAGCGTGGTATAGTAGGCCAAAACCTCCTTTCAAGGGAGAGGCCTATGTCCAGTAGTGGACTGTTAAAGGCTGTTGATAGTGATGATGATGAAAAAATCAAACGATTCCTTGTTTATGTTTTCCTAAGCAAAGACTGCTAGATAGATATTACGATTAGTGTTTTTCCAACAATTATTTTAAATGATAACTAGCTGACCCCGCGAACTTCGTACCGCCAATTCAACGTCACTCAATGGCTGTGAATGACATTGACATTCGTTACGCGCGTTTTTTTAAATATGCAAAATTAAATGTTTATTTTTCAATATTTCTGAGAGATTTTCTTAATATTTTTTTCCGTAAGAACCTTCTCCTAATAATAACAAATACAACAAAAAAAGAATTAGTGAAATCGGTCCAGCCATTCACGCGTGATGCCGTGACCAAGGAAAACGGGTTTCATTTTTATATATATAGATAATAAGATATTTCTTTCGTTTTAAGCAATATCATTTATTTCGTAGAACAACAATCTCTGTAGTTAATTGTACTAAGAAAGACTTTATTTCTTTTATTTTATTAATAGTAGGGGAAGGTGGGGACCCTTCGTACGCGGGGCACATTCATACAGTCAAAATAAAACTTGAACGAAACAACGTACGGTCTTGCTTTTGTATGTGTGCGTGAGTCGAGGTACCAACTTTAAGTCAACGTAGTATCGCGCCATTCGCACCGGTGAGAGTGAAGTGACAGACACGAACGTGTTTTCGCGCTAGGTAAGTAATTTTTTGATCAATGTTTTTGTCTATTGTTACCGTAGATAAAATAAGTTTTCGTGTAGAGTAGTATATTAGTAAGTAGCAAAATATACTTAATATACGTTTTCAATACTTAATTTATGACGTTTTCCTATTAATATTAGAAGAGGTCATATTTTGTTATTATTCAGTTAGTGGGGTACTTTCGGACAGAACTAGATGGGGCACGTTTGAACGGGTACGAATGTGGTCCAACTGGTAGGTAGTTATGATTTAGTGTGTTAGTGTGCTGATTGCTAATTCTTGCATTAACTTTGTCCTGTATGTATATATTTTTGATACCTATTTCTTAATATTTTTTCTCAGAAACATGGTGCGGACTTATAAACCAATAAAGACAAGTAGACAAGCTGTGGATGGAAAAAAATGAACTTTATTTTTGTATTTAATTTCATTGCTAATAAAAGAATTTTGATTTATATGTGTTGTTTTAATCGCACGTACGAACTACCCCACAACGTACGAAGGTAACACTGTACATAGGTGCCCCGTTGTTGGGGCAGATTCGTACAAATTCCAGATTTCCTTTAAATCATAATTATGGTTGAAACATCAGATGAAATCATGTGTAATTTTTTTATATGAATCTCAGATAGTTAGGCTATAAATTTAAGCTGTCAGTTGATTGATTCATGAAAAAATAAAAATAAATAAAAATAAAATGTAAAAACCGTACGAAGGGTCCCCACCTTCCCCTAATTAGAAATGTTTGATGTTAATTAAATTTTACTCAGATTTTTTAGTAGAATTATCTTTTAAAGAGTTACTTAACTCAAGACAATTTCGTTTACTTGAAAAATTATTAAATTTTTAGTTTCTTTGCACAGTTCAATTTCGAATAACTCTATGAAAAGTTTTTTTTTTTTTTTTTTTATTGTTGTAATGGAATAGGCGTTTGTCTTCCATCTCACCTGATGGAAAGTGTAGATGAAGACGAAGATGGTACACGCCCATCCAAAAGAAACCTGTTCACTCTACTCTTAAAGGCTCCAGAGTTCAACTCATCAGGAAAAATAGACCCAGGCAGGTCGTTCCAAATTTTGGCGACTCTCACCAAAAACGAGCTGTCAAACCGTTTAGTTCGTCTTTTGGGTATGCCAACAACGTATGGATGAAACTTTTGCCTGCGCCTAGTAGTTCGATAAAGGAATGGAGATGGTTCAATCAGTTCGAAAAGAGCTTTCGAGCACTCTCCAAAGTGCATCCTATAAAAAACCGATAAGCTGGCAACTCGACGACGATGCTCGAGGGTATGTAGTCTGCTATTTGAGAGCTTTTCGTTACTTTTTACAAAATTATTTTAGATACATAATGGTGCCAGATATTTTAACTTTTTATGAGAACACTAAAACAGAACAATAGTTTTATATATGTTACAATCAAGTAACTTAGTTATTATATCTACAGCATAGCCTCCTGAACTTCTTCCACTAATTCAGACTAAAATTTGACTTTTAGGTTAGCTAAGTATTTGTTAGTATATAATAGACGCCTCATTATGGGCTAGGCTTTTGAGTGAACGGTTAATTAATCTAGCTGAACGCGACACATCAAACAATACAGCGTTCAAGATTCTAAATGTGTCGATTTAAAATTGAGAATGTTATCTGTAAAGTTTTAATGATAAATCTGGGCTCGGCAGTCGAATCATAGCGAGCTTTATTGGATATCAATTTGCTTAAATAGATTCCATCGCATTTTGACTCCTGTAAATAAAATTTCTTGGAATCTCAAAGAGATGTTCAAGTTTTTGCTTTATTGTCAAAGGTATTTTGGTTAAATAGTTAGCAATGCTGATAAGACCGAGGTTTTGGTTTTAGATCTGAGACAAATTACTGTGATAGGTTTAATACGTGTTTTGGTTAAATTTTAATGTTATATTTATACATAGCTTTTGTAATATAATTTGCAAACTCTGAATAATTTGCTGTTAGACAGTCTTGCAATTTGTCTCTAGTTTTTGGTAGAATAATTTTTAAGAATAAATAATTAATGTCTATAAATATATTTGTTTTTTATTGATTGGATTATACAACATTATCTTAGTATCCAAAAAATATTTCAATTAGTTTTATATT
Source organism: Phragmatobia fuliginosa (assembly GCA_932526445.1). Taxonomy (NCBI): domain Eukaryota; kingdom Metazoa; phylum Arthropoda; class Insecta; order Lepidoptera; family Erebidae; genus Phragmatobia; species Phragmatobia fuliginosa. The sequence continues at coordinate 2,494,239 of OW052058.1, read as the reverse complement.
TCTGAAATATCTTATTTTTTTATTATTGACTGCCTCGTTGGTCTAGTGGTTGGCATATGCGGCTGCTGATCAAGAGGTCTCGGGTTCGATTCCCGGGTCGGACCAAATATTATTTGTGTGATTCAAAAATATTTGTTTCGGAGTCTGGGTGTTTTCTATGTATAGTATGTATGTATTTACAAAAAAAAAATATGTTTATGTATTTATATCAGTTGTCTAGTACCCATAATACAAGCTCTGCTTAGTTTGGGACTAGATGACGTTGTGTGTAAGATACACAAATCTGAAATATTTATGTCTGACATATTTATTTATTTATATTTATTATGTTTGCTTTTAACTTTTAGTGGACGAGACGAAATTAGCACTGCCAGTTCTAGTCTACATCCACGGCGAGAGCTACTCGTGGAGTTCCAGTCATCCATACGATGGCAGTGTGCTGGCAAGCTACACTGATCTTATTGTTGTCACTTTGAATTTCAGACTTGGCGTTCTTGGTGAGTCAAACTTTTAACCTTATAATTGTTAGCCTGCTGATCTTGACTTCTAAGTTAAAGGTCGAAGTACCATTTATACCTGGATTCTTTAAATCCAACTGTGCAATCTGTAAATGGCAATATGCTTAGTTATAAAAATATTCAGTTTTTAATTATATTGTGATAGTGTACAAGCCGTTGGTGGCTAAATAAGCGTATAGACCTTGTAGTTTACTTGTATTATTCATTCATTTTAAATATAAAGATAGGCACAAATAGGAAGCATTTCACTAAGCCGTTATAGTGTTGGTCACCAAGCTGCACTGTGTGTATTCGCTGATAGTGACCCGTACTCTCCTCTGATTCTACGCTTTTATGAGTTTTAACAAATAATTACATTCAAACTTTATTGCTTAAGGGGCCCCCGGAGGCTGAATTGTCCATACAAACGGTATACCAAGATCATTTGCAGTATAAACATATTTCCACGATGATATGTTGATATTCGGACTTAGACTGTATTTATTTAGGTTATAACGTCTTTATTTTAAAAAATAAACTTATATAGAATAAAATATAATGAAATTAAATTTTACTTATTTTACATTGTAAATGTCATGTTTTCATTTTGTTTTTTTCTGTCTTAAAAACAAAAAATATTTCTAATATTGTTTCATCAATAACATATCTCATATTATTATGCTACTAATTACACAAAATAAATCGAAAAAATATTGAGTTTTCATTCATGATTTTCGATATTACGAAACACATCCATATTTTCACAAATTTCAAGCAATTAGTAGTGCTATCGCATCAAAAAATATTTCAATGTGTGTGTGATTCGTGTCAGTCAAATAATGATAGCCGAACCTTCTACGAGAGAGTCCGAATTACTACGAATGAATGTCAATCCACATACACACATACAGCGGTGCACTCGTATCTACGTTGTATTTTGTCAAACAGAGACAGCAATATTTTACGAAAAAATTTCAACTTGCAGTTTCGAGTGTCGTACGCCGGCCTCTTAACCTCCTTATTACGAAAGTCATATACAATTATAAAGTTACTGAGAATGACATAAATTAGATGTAGTTATTAAACTGGTCTATAAGACAGGACAGAAATTACGACCATTGATGGAGAATGCAAACCTATACATTTTAAATACGTAAAACTAAATTAAAGAACAGATTTATATTTGCCATACAAAAATAGAGACAAATTCTAAAATCTCGTATATTTTTTGCGATATTCCTCCTAATTTTTGATCCAACCATTAAACGAAAACAATGAAATTAAGAACCACTCAAACAAATCAAGTCTACATAATTTGAGAATTCAACACAAAGTTTAAATTCATCTTCATTTAAATAAGTGAATTAAAGGAACGTCATAAACTCGACGTCTTATTTCACAAAATACTTGAAAGTTCAAAGCCCCATCGTTGGAAAGTCGAAAGAATTCTTGAAACACATATAAACAAGTTTAATATCCATTCTTTGGGAAATAAATTTATAGTCTTTTATGCTGTCTTTTTCCTTTTGTATATTCATGGTAATCTAATTGAAATAATCATTGTATTAATGATTATTTAACAACATTATTTAGTTTAACTGTTTATTAGAAACCAAATTGATTTCCTAATATTTCTCATGAAACAAATGACGATACTACAGATTTTACTTTTTCAAGACATTTAAAACTAAATTAAATGAACTTTTAATGCAGGGCTAATATTATATATAAAGAGTGGTCTAAGTAAGGTAGGTAAGCTTCACAATATAGTACAGTTCTCAATGTAACTAAATTGCTTGTAGGATTTCTGAATGCTAATCCAACACCACAGCAAAAGGCCCGTGTAGCCAATTATGGTCTGATGGATCAAATTGCAGCATTGCACTGGGTGCAGCAGAACATAGCGCTATTTGGAGGCGACCCAACGAACATAACATTAATGGGACATGGATCTGGAGCGGCTTGCATTAATTTTTTAATGATATCGCCTACAGTTATGCCTGGTAAGTTTGTCATTATGATTATGTGTGCCTGAGTTATTAATACAGATTTGAAACATATTTCTTTATAAATAATATAAGTAGAGTGTGAACAATTACATTGTAAATGAATTGAAAATCAAGAAATAAATACAATTAGAGAAGAGACAAATAACAGTACTTAACAGATAAAAGTTGATAATATATATAGAATTATATGACATTATATTATGTTTATGACTTGTGAAATTGAAGTCTGTTACTATATGAACGATGAGTTTAATATATACTAAGCTATCAGCAGTGGTGAAAATGGCCCTAAAAGTAATAAAATACAGAAATAAACCTTGATTAAAGAAACAAACAAAATGATAGAACAACTAAGAATCAATATAGAAAACATAAATGAGAATACAGATACACGCTCTCTTTCTATAACTAAAGAGAGACTAACTAACTAGAGAAAATTCAGTGTAATAATCGCAACTTTGACGATATAGTGCATGTACATCATTCAGCTTTAAAAAATGTCTTTCTCGTCACCCTTTTTTGGCATTCTACAAAACGGTTATTTAGTTTTTGTCATCAAGACTAAGAATAAAAATACCAAAGTTTATCATAATCTGTGTGGACATTGCATAACACCAAAAATAAAAACAAGAATTGAGTCTAGAATCTTCTTGAAGGTCTACATGTCAAAATTTAAATTTAAAATTTGTCAATATTTGCATAAAATACAGTTGATTATTCTTATCAAAAACTGATGCATCTCATTCTTTCCAAGAACCTGAGCAAGCAAATACTTTCATTAGTAAAGTTATTACCTTCATGAATGATATATTCCATAACGATAATATTTCCTAGAAGCTATTATCTCTATGATAATAAGGCAATGAATATTAAAGCTATATCAATCTGATACGCTGTATAATTGGAAGCAGGTTCATACAAATTTATAGTGAAATGTAAGGAAGTTTTCAGTGCTAAGCTGCGACATAAAAGAAAAAAGTTGTTACTGTGTTACGTTAGAACGATTTTCAAAGATTAACAGAAAAATATTATTAGTTCCTTGTAGAAAAAAAAATGTGATTATTGATTTCTCATTTATACGCATGTAAATACCGTACAGTGTATTATTTATTTATATCAGCAACATCATCATCAACAACCCATAATGTCCCAATGCTAGCCTCGTGCTTCCTCTCAGAAGAGGGTTAAGGCCATACGTACCCACGCTAAATCGACAAAACACGTTGAGGCTACGCAATTTTGATGTTTAAAGTTTTTAAGCCGCCCGAAGGCCTTCAACTAAGCTTCACGACTGTTATCCTATAATGACAACCGGGACTGACTGCTTAAAATAATCAATAATCATGCCACAGAAGGTCACCCATCTAAGTACTTATCGTTGCGTTACAAGGAAGAAGGAACAGAGTTCCTTTAACATGTTCAAATACAAAAATATTTTTAAAGAAAATCTATTTTGCATTTTCAAGAAATGTTGCTAGTTATTATTCATATAATTTTTACATCAGATAAATATTTTCAGGTTTATTCCATCGAGCAATATTACTGTCAGGTTCAGCATTAAGCTCTTGGGCAATAGTCGACGATCCGGTCTATTACTCACTAAGGCTAGCCAAACAACTGAACTGTACTATACCAGAAGATCTCACAAAAGATCATGAAGTTATTGTTGATTGTCTTAGAGAAGCAAGTATAGAAGACCTACTATCAGCGGACATATCCCCACCAAACTTTTTGACTGCATTTGGACCATCGGTAGATGGTGTAGTGATAAAAACAGATTTCGCCAAAGACTTTTTAACTATGTATTCGACGGGGGATTTCCCTAGCTTTGGACCCCTGAATAACATGAATAATAACTTGAACGTCCATAGAAAGAGAAGTGATAGTGGAAGACGTCTGTTTCAAAACAAATATGATTTGTTGTTCGGAGTTGTCACGAGTGAAGCGTTATGGAAGTTTTCGGCTCACGATGTTCAGAATGGAATTGAGCCGGATAAAAGAGATAGAATGTTGAGGTAAGATTTGGAAAGTTGATTTAGGGACTTATTTTTATGTGCTTACTACTTGTCAAGTAAAAATAGTAGGAATATGATGTTAGAAATACTCTGTGTTATCATTAACTTGGAATATAATATTATGAACTATAATACCTGCGACTTCGCCCTCGTAAATGTCGGCTGTGTCTTTTATCAGGTTTTAGACTGTCAGTGTACTAAATTTCATTTAAAATCGATTCAGTAGTATTGCCGTGAAAATTGGAAAGACCCATAGATAGAGTCACTTTCGCATTTATAATATTAGTATCAGCATCTTCCTAGCCTTTGTTCCCAAGTTTATTTGAGGTCGGCTACTAGTTCAACCAGTTTTATCTGAATTTCAGTTATTCCACGGAGCGACTGGCATCGGACCTCCGCAACCCTAAGGGAGAACTGAAATTCGAAGGTTGAACTATTTGTCAGTATATTTGAGGGCACTGACTTCCCAATAACGATTGCCATAGATGTTCATGACAACCGGGACCGACGGTTTTACGTGCTCTCCGAGGCACTGGCGTGAATCACCGCCAAACTCCCAAACTCCGGGCTGCTATTAGGAATTTCCTTAGAAAAACCCAAAAACACTTTGTGGCCCGACCCAGGATTTGAACCCGAGACCTCTTGATTAGCAGTCGCATACGCTAACTACTAGACCAACGAGGCATTTATAATATTAGTAAGGATTAATAACTAATACTAGCAATATTATTAATACCTTACCAATAATTACAAGCCCACCGACTTTTAATATAACATTTACTCAATTTTGCGTTATTTTGTTTGTTTACAGAACCTATGTCCGCAATTCATATACGTATCACCTGAGCGAAATATTTTATACCATTGTCAACGAGTACACCGATTGGGAAAGAACGGTAGAGGTTTGTTTTACTAGAACGTAGAGAAAATGTTGAAATTTATTTATTTCTAGAATATATTTTCCTTTTGGTAAATGTTTCGTAAGAATTTCATAAATCTGAGCTAACTCTAAGTCGGCTTTACTTATTTTGCTCTTTTGATAAATTTATTATTTTGAAATCTTGAAAGGTCTTGTAGACGCTACTAGTAAAATTACTTACTAACTAAGTAATCCTGACTTTATTTTGTATATTTAGGGTCTTACTTGGTAGAACATTATGTAATATAAATTAGATAAAGTTAACAATGTATTATTTTCTTTTCAGTTGTTTTTTTTACTAGAGTAATTGAAAAAGTTAGTGTTATTAAATTAAATGTCATTAAATTTTCGAAAATATTCGGTAACCCGAGAATAAAATCTTTTTAAACTTCTTGGTAATATTTGTAGTACTTTTGAATTATATATATAAAAAAACTCTATTGCACCGTCTGTTCATTCAATTGGCAAAAAATCGTAAATTGGATTAGACAACTATGACAATAATTTAAAAAAATCATAATTACCTAAAGCTAAAATATTAAAGTACATTATGTCTAATTTAAATTAAAGTAGGTATTATTTTAGTACAATAAATACCACTTAGTACCCACGTACGTAACAATAATAGTTTTAATATTTAAAACTTATTGAACAATGTGATTTGTTACATCAACATGTATGTTGACAATTAAAGAATTTAATTTAAAAAAATCATAATTACCTAAAGCTAAAATATTAGAGTACAATAAGTTTTAATTTAAATTAAAGTAGGTATTATTTTAGTACAATAAATACTACTTAGTATCCACGTACGTAAAAGTAAAAGTTTTAATATTTTATAACTTATTGAAGATTGTAATTTGTTACATCAACATGTATGTTTGTTCCCGCCACTAGCGGGACGTCTGCGAAACGGAAAGCTTGTCAAATCCTATGCCTGTACTAGTTTTATATTTGTAGAATCCTATAAACACAAGGGATGCAGCAGTCGCAGCATTATCAGACGCACAGTACGTAGCACCATTGGTCCAGAGTGGGGACTTACTTAGTGGAGGACCAAAACCCGTTCTGACTGATGAAGATGAACCTCGCAGACCAACAAAAACTTTCTTCTATGTCTTCGATTATCAGACTAAAGATGGAGTATATCCACAGGTAAGTTTTGATACATACTTTTAAAACAAATCATTTGACTGCTAGGAGTAACTAGTACTAGCGAGAAATTTTAGTATTGAAATTATTAATGTACATGTTTAAATATCGACTCAGCCATTAAATTAAAAAGTAGTTAGAAAAAAAGTATCAAGTAAAAACGACATAGAAGTAGTTGTTTTTATTTTAAAATCTAGTGAATATTAAAAGAAGTCTTATCTGGAGGCATGGCAGTGCCTGCGCCGTATCATATTTTTCTCGAAGCAATTCAGGCCACTTTTGACCACCTATAACTTCTCTGTGGGTACAAATTAGAAGTTTGAATTTTTAGTAAACAAGCAAGATGTATGTAAATTCGGTATATAAACGTCCCCAAAGCAGAAAAACTGCTTTGTGCTTGACCTGGATTTTTTATAAGTTATCAACATATCGTAACTTTAAAAGACGTGTCTCTACATTTAAATGAAATGATGAAATTTAAATGACAATAAGAAGATAACAATCAAATAGTATCTTCGTAATCAAACTTATATTTGACACACATTTGGACGTCTAGTTGGGTTCAACAGTTTTCATTACAGGCGGTACAGTATTAATTCATTTGGTAGAATACTTCAGTCACTACCAGCTCCAATTTTCTTCATTCCAGCTGGCTAATGTTTTCAAATAATTTCTTCTTCATATATTTATGGGATGGGTCTAAAAAGTCCTTTAGAACTGTTATCCTTATTCCAAAATTGATAATATTTGCTAGACGGATGGACGTTAATGTTTTGTGATCTGCGATTCTCCAAAGAAGTTAAAATAAGTAACATATGATGCACATTGTTATATAAGCGATAGTTCAATGTATCAATATTAAACTACATGAGGTACAAACAACATACAAATAACAATCTCAAGATGTATCAACCGACAAATAAGATTACGAAGAAGCAATTTCATACACAACTTGTTTCATCTATCAGCATTACATTTCAAATAAGTGCTTTAGAGACATTGACAGTGTATAACAAAACATCTGTTTGTTATTGGACTTGAATTATTTATAAGACGGAGTTTCATGGAATGCCTGACCTGCTTAAGGTAATCGCACACTTATCAGAGGCGAACGCGTCGAACGAGCCGAACGAAACGAATTTTAGAATTCTTTATATGAAATCTCATGAAACCTCGCACACCTACCCGCGTCGAATCGTCCGCATCTGGAAGAACCCCAGAAATCGTAGACGAATTCGGATGACGTCATAAAATTCAGCGCGGATGATGCGGTCGCCTCGATCGATGCGCCCGCATTCTATCAGTTGCGTATGACAGAGCGACGCACGAGTACTATTTCTTGAAATGATTTCTTTGACGCGGTCGATGCTTTCGGCGCAGTCGATTCTTCCGCTGCGGATAAGTGTGCGAGGCCTCCTTGACTTCGGTTCGTTCGGCGCGTTCGGCGCAGATAAGTGTGCGATCACCATTAGTGTGACATCTTTTTTATTTATTGTAACCAAGGTATAATGTTAGTTCTAGTCGAAATAAGTTTTGACATTGATTCATAAACAATGCAGAAGTGTTAGACTATAGTCGAATTTTTAATTAGACGAAGCTACCTGACAGTAGCTAATGTCACTTAGTAAAATAATGCTGCCATATTTAAAGTAATAGTGATGCGATCAGTTCTCATTCAATCAGATGAATGAACAATGAGTGTGAATAGTTTATCATTTCAAACTATAAAAGAATATTATATCTATTTAAGAATGAAATTGTATAAAAGTGCTCTGATGTAAGATACTAGTAGTATGTAACTACAATCAGTTTTTCGCACATTATGTTTTTGACACAAAAAACAACCCTCCTCTTATTATATTTTTATTAAATAGATAAATTAATTTAAAAAGAAAGACGAGAATTCCTGATGTTCAAAATATGTGCTTTGATCAAATATGTTTTTAGGGTTCCGTTGCCAAATGGCAAAAAACGGAACCCTTATAGATTCGTCATGTCTGTCTGTCCGTCCGTATGTCACAGCCACTTTTTTCCGAAACTATAAGAGCTATACTGTTGAAACTTGGTCAGTAGATGTATTCTGTGAACCGCATTAATATTTTTACACAAAGATAGAAAAAAAGTAATATACTTTGGGGGTCACCATAATTAGAACTGAAGTTCAAAAAATTTTGAGGTTGAGGTTTCTAATATCATTTTTTTCTAAACTAAATAGTTTGCGCGAGAGACACTTCCAAACTGGTAAAATTTTTGTCCCCTCCCCCCCCTGTAACTTCTAAAATAAGAGAATGATAAAACTAAAAAAAATATGTGATGTACATTACCATTTAAACTTCCAAGGAAAGTTGGTTTGAACGAGATCTAGTAAGTATTTTTTTTAATACGTCGTAAATCACAAACCGCAATTTACATTTCTTTCCATCAAAACACTATTTTTAAAACATCGATGAAAGTTACAACGAACTACAAAAACTTTTATATGATGTTACTTGCTGCTGCGGAATCCTTCATGGGCAAGTCCGACTCTCACTCGGCCGCTTTTTTTTGTAAATATTCAAAAAACAAAATTATTAAAATCTTAGATCCCATATGAGTTTCTGTAAATCTACTAATGTCCTTCTTTGCGGCTTTAACATACACAAATAACACAAAAATATAAACCATAACATGAAAAATACGGGAGATAAAAACAAACAATGTTATTTCAGAATTTATTTTTTTACAGCTATATCTTGTCTTAGTTGGATTCAAAACCTTGATAAATAACTAGCCTGCAATAGTACCAGTAATACAAAAAAAAACAAATCCTAATCATGCAGGAGCTATAAGTTACAAGCTTCTTGAGTTTTGTACTTTTTTTTTTGGGTTTAGGGTTGTTATTAGAGATATGTGACCGGGTTGTATATTAAATTTACTTGTACATAAATACCCCGAAGTTGTTATACTAAACCTCGGACCGCCCCGGCGCTCTTATAAAATTATGTGTTATGCGATGTTTTTAGGGTTCCGTAGCCAAATGGCAAAAACGGAACCCTTATAGATTCGTCAAGTCTGTCTGTCTGTCCGTCCGTATGTCACAGCCAATTATTTCCGAAACTATAAGAGCTATACTGTTGAAATTTGGTCAGTCGATGTATTCTGTGAACCGCATTAAGATTTTTACATAAAAATAGAAAAAAAACAATACCTTTTGGGGGTCCGCATACTTGGAACTGAAACTCAAAAATTTTTTTTTCATCAAACCTATACGTGTGGGGTATTTATGGATAGGTGTTCAAAAATGATGTTGAGGTTTCTAATTTCATTTTTTTCTAAACTTAATAGTTTGCGCGAGAGACACTTCCAAAGTGGATAAATGTGTGTCCCCTCTAACTTCTAAAATAAGAGAGTGATAAAACTAAAAAAAATATATGTTGTACATTACCATGCAAACTACCAACGAAAATGGGTTTGAACGAGATCTAGTGAGTCGTTTTTTTTTAATACGTCATAAATCGTAACACGCAATTTACCTTTCATCCAATCAATACACTAGTATAAAAACATCGATGAAAGTTACAACGAACTACAAGAACTTTTATATGATGTTACTTGCTGATACGGAACCCTTCATGGGCGAGTCCGACTCGCACTTGGCCGATTTTTTTATTAATGTACCTATCTATACCTAATTATTATATTTTATACATCTATAGTTTGAACTACATGTATTGAAAATAGGACAGTCTTACAAGTTTCCTCTCAATGTTTTCCTTAATGTTTAAAACACTCGGTATTCAGTATAAATAGATACTATACGAACAAAGTCGTCGAAAACTCGTTGATATGACTAAAATTCGAACTCCGTACCCAATATCGGCAGTTCGGCACACTAACTATTTACTGGACAATCGAGGCAATTTCATTCATTCAGGAGTTTTTTTAATCATTCACTTTGTCACAGCACTATTTTTATTTCATCAAAAACTGACAACACAGTAAACGTCAGTGGATATCGTCTAATTAAAAATCCGACTATAGAAAGGATAGTTTCGAATGTCAGTTTGTCCTTTAGTTTCGACTCAAATTGTTAACGTAAGTTTGGACATGTTCGATTACAATAATGAGAACGGAAGATTGACAGATGCTGTCAATGTAATAATGAACATTGTTTGAGTAGTCCTGTCATACTTACAGCAGCAAAGCTTGTTCTAATATAACTCTTGTTTGTAGTATTATTTGGTTTACAGTTTACCTCATACAATTGAAACCTTTTTTTGTAAAATAATCAATTTGGTAATGCTTACACATTTTCTGTATAACAGAATAAATAAATGAATAAACTTTCATTCATTATCCAACAGTAAAAGTTAATATGAAAAAAAGGTGTGTGTGCGATTCACACGCAATAGAATTAAAACTTCAGTAAATCGACGAAAGAAAGAATGAGATGAAACAGTGTGCAATATACATACACACCGACATTTGCTCTCTCGCTTTGGCTCACTAATTTTGTATTTATGTCTCTTACCTGTTGTTTTTCCGTTGCATCCGGTTTGAAATCACAATGATTCTAAAGAAGTTTCACTTCAAAAATTGTTGCTTGAAAAAACTGAAGAAATACCCGTATATGCAATTCCATACACATGCATCAATTATTTATTTATATTTTATACTTACACACTATACAAAACAAAAACTCACAGTACATAAATAAATAAATAAAATAAAATACTTTTACCACACATTAACACTCATCCCACTACACATATTAATAATTTATGTGTTCTTCATAATCGGAGAAGACTCTGACTTCTGTCACGAGACCAGCTCATGAGTCAAATCTTTAAATATTGCTGTATTTTTATGTGAAGGTACTAATATAAAAAAAAAATATGGGCTTTAAAAGTTGCAACACAATTACAGTAGTACATACTGCAGCAATAGACTTATTTTGTATCTTATATTCAATATATCAATCAATCAATCAACCAAAAATATACCAATCAAAAATGCTACAAGTAAAATACTGCTAGTAGACATATTTCTGACACTTTTAATTATAATTTGTAGTATGTATGTAGTATTATTTTTCTCATAAATTCTCTTTCTACAATCACTAGTGCTTATATTCTCTTCTATTATTTTGTTTTGACCATGTGACTTATGAAAACATCCAATGACAAGATTAGGTAGCCACAACGTGTCTTGCCAGTATCCAACCTGCACTCTGTCAGACTGTCTCTTGAGAGGAAATCGAGCCATCCAGTGGGACATTATGGGTTGTTGATGACGTGATTTACGTTTAGATGAAGATTTTCACGTTGAGGACCTTATCTTGACAATGATCGTGTACTTTTTCGTATAAATCATTTTTCTTACAATTGTTTCTTCAAAGTCATTATTTGTTGAATAACTCAGCTATTTAGTGAATTAAAACAATAAAAATAATAGCATATTATATAATGTTATCACAACATTTCGGGCCAACATAGCAAGAAATTTAATACAGAAGTTACTATCTGCTGAACATGAATATGAATTTCATCATTTCTAAGAACGTTTGTGTTACAGTGAACACGGAAAGTCACCGGTACTGTGTTCTCATAAACATCTATGAACCCTGATAAAACTTGTATATTGTACAGTAAGATGTATGTTTATGTTTAACAAAAATAGTTATTACGTGTAGAAATATGGTTCTAATTTCAGATTCAAATTTTTAAAAAAAGATCATCAAAAATAACGAATATCTTGTGTGCTAGTGTCGATCATAATCAATTTTATAGATCTTATAAGTTTGAAAACGGGTAAAAAAAATACTTTTCATAAACTTTAAAATTCTTTCAATATTTTAGCAATATTTGATTCCAAGAGAAATTCCTGTACAATTTATTTCTCTACTAAGATTATATTCGATTATTATTATATTATCTGTTTAACGTTTGGAGTAGTGCGTAAGTGTATTCAGTGGCCTGGTGAGGTCTTTTTCAGTAAAATTTGTAATCAAAAAGTTTATTTAAAGCAGCCATTCCGTAAAGTATTATATTATATTACGCCTACGACGTAACTTAATCATATTAAAAGTGTACCTAGATGGTGCGAAAAAAAAATTAATGTTAAATTAGTTTTTCTCCATTAAACAAAAAAGCTAAAGTTTCAGTACACTTCTACTAAAAAGCCGCCAAGTGCGAGTCGGACTCGCCCATGAAGGGTTCCGTATCAGCAAGTAACATCATATAAAAGTTCTTGTAGTTCGTTGTAACTTTCATCGATGTTTTTATACTAGTGTATTGATTGGATGAAAGGTATATTGCGTGTTACGATTTATGACGTATTAAAAAAAACTACTCACTAGATCTCGTTCAAACCAATTTTCCTTGGTAGTTTACATGGTAATGTACAACATATATTTTTTTTAGTTTTATCACTCTCTTATTTTAGAAGTTAGAGGGGGGGGGGGGGACACACATTTTTCCACTTTGGAAGTGTCTCCCGCGCAAACTATTCAGTTTAGAAAAAAATGATATTAGAAACCTCAACATTATTTTTGAAGACCTATCCATAGATACCCTACACGTATAGATTTAATTTAAAAAAAAATTTTGAGTTTCAGTTCCAAGTATGGGGACCCCCAAAATGTATTGTTTTTTTTTAATTTTTATGTTAAAAATCTTAATGCGGTTCACAGAATACATCGACTGACCAAATTTCAACAGTATAGCTCTTATAGTTTCGGAAATAATTGGCTGTGACATACGGACGGACAGACAGACAGACAGACAGACAGACTTGACGAATCTATAAGGGTTCCGTTTTTTGCCATTTGGCTACGGAACCCTAAAAAGTAAGAGCTGATGACGTCAGCCTTTCCACCTCTCACTATGTCACTCAAAATTACATTACATTACGAATATACGTTATTTCTATAACAGTTGTGTGCCATACAGCAATTCTTCATCCGTCCTAAAGAAGGTTGGCCGAGGAAATGGCTCGAGCAATCGATTACCCTGACACCGTAATACTTATGTTATGCGCTCGAAGCTATTTTCACGCAACGTAACCGTGTTCTGTTGTTTATTGATATAATAAAACACAGGTGCTTATATTTTGGGGTACATTATGATCGTATGATAAAAGTGCTTACTGTTTTAATATTTATGAAGGATGTATTGTTTTAATCACAGGGTTTACTGTGTTTACTGAACTAGCCGCATTTTCTATGCAGAGTCTTATACTTTTATCGCAATGTTGTCTCACTGTACAAATCTTATATATAAAATTGTCGTGTCACAATGTTCGTTCACATACTCCTCCGAAACGGCTTGACCGATTTGTATGAAATTTTGTGAGCATATCGGGTAGGTCTGAGAATCGGCCAACATCTATTTTCCATACCCCTAGGACGCGAGCGGAGCCACGGGCATCAGCTAGTGTTCTTATATAATTAATAATCATTTTCCAATTTTATTTGTCGTTCTATAAATTTTGAACATACACATGTTTAAATTAAATGTTGTATGGCATCAGATAGCACCTTGTTCTGCAACATTTATGCTTAGAACACGCCATAGATACTCGTACAGACAGAATACTAAATATGTCATCAAATAGAGAACGCAGTGAAGTAAACTGGGTTACCTACACAATGTATTGCTTTGATTAACTTTCTGCGTGATGTCGCGATATGATAGTTGTCATAGGACTGAGTTTAATAATAAATACCAGTACATTGTATTGTCTATATAATATACTCAGCATTACCATTGTATTACAAACAAAAATAAACTTTGAGAACCCAAATATTTGGTTAAATTTTACATAAATGAATTGCTTAACTTATCATCGTGAAATCATCTACAAATATTCAACAATCAATGGATAAGCTTCATGTTTATATCATCATTATTACATAATCCTTAAATCCACTGCTGATCAGTTGGTCATATGAATTTCTTTACAAATACCTGGCCAGATCGCTTTGTATAGTATTTATTTTAAGGTTTCCTTCTCTTGTTAGTTAATAGGTGTATATGTATGTTTCGGTCAGTAGGTCTAAGGCGGGTCGATGCTCCGCCTCTTGCTGCGTAGAGCGATAAGACAGTGCCCTACCCTGGGGGTGAGTCCAGCCTCCCCAGGATGTACCTTGGTTTTGGGTTACGGCAGAGACGGAGCCCGCATCAGGAGCGGGCAGGCGCTGGGAGAAGGAGATTTGACCCTGGACTCCTCCTAAAATTTTTCTTTCCGGTTTGATTCTGACACACTGCCCCACCACATTGAAAACCCCGGCGTGGTGACGGTCCGAGGGGATTTCCACACGTTAAAAAAAAGGGAGGACTCCAGAAGCCACTGACGCGTTCCTGGTACTCCTCCCGACTAGACCGGTAAACCGGTTGCCTGGGTGTCCCACACACGCCCTTAGTTTAGCCCCCACATGAAAAAAAAGGTGTATATGTTTCAATAAGTAAATTGAAATAAATAATCTTTTACGAGAGCAAATCACCAAGTAAAAGCTTATATTTCATATTCTAACAATGTACTAGCTAAGGTACTGTATTCTGAAACTCATTTCCTTTTAACAGTCATAAATGTCACCGTTGAATATGATACCCGTTCTAAACTACCATTACTACGCACTATGGGTGCGTTTATAGTCCCGAGTTCATTACCCAGCATTACATAACTTTGTTCCCATAATATTGAAGAGACAAAGTGATTTAAGTATAAAAGGGAACTTAAGAGAATCATAACAACGACTTGAAATTATTTCACGTCGCCGTAGTGGACAGGTTTATATCCAAGAATATTGTAGACGAACTTCATTTCAATCACAAAGGTAATAAGATCTATTCTAGAATAATCTTGTATTATTGCAGCGAATGGGAGTTGTACACGGCGAGGAATTACCGTATGTGTTCGGTGCGCCTTTAGTGGCTGGATTTGGTCACTTTCCGCAAAACTACACCAAGTCTGAAGTCGCTTTGTCGGAGTCTATTATGCTGTGTTTGGCCAACTTTGTGAAGTTTGGGTGAGTATATAACACAAAAGGCGTTTAGAATTACGTACTTTATGACTTATGTTGGTTTCTTTTCTATTTAAAATATTGTTTTTATCTTAATTTGCCAACTGATCATTATTATATGCTATAAATTACTGTCGGTTTTTTTATTAGTGACTACCGTTGCTCGTGGACACATGAGTCGTGAGCCGAAAGTGACGTTCTTTCGGTCCAGTAAGTTCCTACAGAGAATGATGTACTCCTATAGCCAATTTCAACAACGATGGCTATTCTCAACTGAGACCATCCAGAAAGATGAAGGAAATATTTCAGTACATAAATATGTACGCAAATACATATTTATGTACTGAAATATTTCCAGCTCTCTCAGAAACCAATAAGAAAGACCAACTGCTTTTTGTGCTCCCCGGGGCACGGGGGTTGTGTTGTGACCCCAATTTCAAAATTTCTGCCTGTTATTAGGCATGTTGCATTTGAAAATCTCAATAAAAGTTTTGGAATTGAAGTCGAGACCTTTTGATCAGCAGTTGCATGCGCTAACCGCTAGACCGATAAAATAAATAAATAAATAATAAATATTTTGGACATCTTACACACAACATCATCTAGTCCCAAAGTAAGCAGAGCTTGTGTTATGGGTACTAAACAACTGATATAAATACATAAACATCCTTTTTTTTTGTATATACATACATATTAAACTAGACCAACAAGGCAGTCAGTTGTCCCCCGAGAATATTGGGGAGAAGTGTATTAGGCTCTGGTTTTCTCTCACGTAATAATAAACATAACGAAGTAATTATCTAACACGGAGTTTCTGTGAGCCTTTCATGATCATTTATTCATTACTAACTTATTATCCTGTTTTTTTTTTATTTGCTCAAAAACATTGGTTACAATTATTGTCTTTAAAAACCAAGCTTGAACAGTTTTTTTGTAACTACGAGAAGGAGCATCTGCAGCCGAACTAGGCGTTAACCTGTATCTCAGCATGCAGCGCCGATTCCCCTCGAAAATAGATTAATAGAAAATTTTGTTAGCCAAGTAGCCAAAGTAAGGGACTTCTATAAATCCAAGTAACAAATAGGTAAAAACAGGTAGGTAAACTAACACCTGCGTCTCATGCCGCCCTGAGAGTGGACGCGGATGGGCGGGACGGGTTTCCCGTCCGTCCGCAGTAGTGGCCAACCGCGAGGGGCGGCGTCTGCGTGTGACCGGACGTTGCCCAATTAGAGAGTTGAGAGTTCGAGATGGTGCCCGCAACAGTGCGGGCAGGCGCCGGTTGGAGTCCAGAAGGAAATCCCCTCCCTGGACTCCTTCCAATACAAAGGCGCAGAAAGGTTCACACCGTGTGGTTTTAGTCGGTTCGAGTCCGACACACCACCCCGCCGTAACCCCCGACGGGGTGACGGTCCGCGGGGATTTCCACACGTTAAAAAAAAAAGGTAGGTAAACTAAACTTAAATTACAAACCTATGTGTGTGTATGTGTTTGTGTGTGTATGTGTTTGTGTGTGTATGTGTGTGTATGTATGTGTTAGTTAGTAGCTCAGTAACATGATTACTTTAGCTACTGCGCCCTTTCTAAAAACTTAATCTTTCGCTCACCGCAAAACCAATCTATTAAACAAATTATCGTTTTCGGTATTTCAAAACCGATACGACCGCCTAATCGCCAAAAAAGAATGTACTCCCACCTAAAAAGTTCCCAACTCACTTGTACTTTTCACGCTGCAGACGTAATGACCGGCCGACGTACAGACCGGTAGTAATAATTATTTGTTATCAATTGATCTCAGTTGTTAAAAATACCTAAACATTTTTTCAATATTTCTTATAACAATGTATGAGTAGAAAATATTTCTATAAAATACTAACATGTTTAACAATTACTTTGAAGATGCATTGTTCCGTAAACTGGCCACGACATTCAAGATAGTCTTCAAATTTTCACGTCTCCTTTAAAATTTTAGGACATCTTACTAAGGACGTGCGCAAATCCCAGTCACCTTTAATAACGTCAAATATTTATGAGAATAAGTTGGCTTTAAACATTTTAAACGCCAGTGTAATATGAATCTTATAAAGATAGATATAGAGACTACTTTGTGACTCCATAATTTATTCTGAATTGTTTAATAGGTCCACAAAGTTTTTGGAAGTTGCAAACAAGTGTAAATTTTCTATAGCAGGCATTAAGGTTGTATTTACTTTGATGTTCTTCGATAAGTACGCCTTTAAAGGTCGCATTATGATTATGTCTGACTTGAGTTACTTATTGTAACTTTAAGACGTTATGTAGAATTTGTTAACATTTCGAATATCGTTGTGATGTTAAGAGAGACATTGGAAGCTCTAAGTCCTAAAAACCTCAAGTGTCATAATAACCAAAACTATTTCAGTGTAAATATCATTTTTGATTCGAGATTCTTTAATAACGTTATTATTACTAACTGAATGTACCAGGAAAAAAGCTAATCTTATCGCCTGTATGAGATTAGGCTAAAAGGCTAGGTGGATTTTGGATTGGGAGCTGATGTTAAATCCTTTTGATTTTGAGATGGACATAAACTCACTCGTTTTTCATCGATTGACTTTTATATTGAGTGTTGTAGTGGTAGCGTCTGCAACTGCTGTGCTAAGGTCACTTAATAATCGATACCTAAACTGTTTTTAGACTTTCGAGACTTTTACACATACTCATGTTTTTACTGTAAACGGGACTTATTCGCGAAAATATTGTAAAGGTTACGTTGTATACCTTCTATTTTCCAACGTTTCGAATGGGTTCGTAACCTTTATATTATTATCGCGAATAAGTCCCGTTTACAGTAAAAACATGAGTATTCGATTCCTTGGTTGGACCAAATCTTCGCGTTATAGAATTTTTTTTGTTTTGGCATTTTTAATGCTACATGCACCTCAACCCATGTGATCTATATATGTATTTCGTCATCATCATCGGCCTATCGCAGTCCACGGCTGGACATAGGCCTCTCCAACTGTACGCCACTTAGTTCTATCCTAGGCTATGTATGTATTTAAATATATTATAGATCAAAACTTTAGTTATAGTGATAATTTTATCAAAAAGGAACTGACTTCATAGAAAAAACAATTCCGAGAACCCAAATCGCGACAATTGTGCCTATGATATTCGATTCGAGGAGTTCCCTCGATTTCCTTGGGATCGTATCATCAGATCTCGATATGGTGACGATGAGACCACCTGTAAGCTACGCCCATTTCAATGCAAAAAGAATTTTTAAAATTGGTTCATAAACGACGAAATTATCGCCAAACAATACATAAAAAAATATTTTCTTAAGTCGGTTAAAAATAAGAATAATAAACATTTTAATTGCATGATTGTAAATGTTAAGTACCTATACATTTTGTTCCCGTTTTTGTTTTTGGCTTCTTAAAATCATTAGCTTCTTTAAACCGTAACCGTGTTGACTTCAAAATTAGCTTTAAAAGGATTTCACGAAGCTTTGAACACAGAAAACAATCCAGTTGTTTTTTTTTTAGCAACTTTTAATTGGTTTTACAGAGCAGTGGTGTTCCTTGTTTGGTGAATAAATTTCTGGAGTAGTTCAAGCTTGTATGTGTTTTAAATAGGCGACCATTCAAACTCTAAGTTTGAATAATTAAATTATGTTTTCATTTACAAAACCGAATGTATAGAAATAAATGTTTTATTAGTCCATATAGTTTTGTGAATGACTAAATGAGAATTGTCCTGAATGAGCATATTTTGAATGATGGGAATCGTTTTATTTTTAAAAGTAAGTCTACCAAAAGGACTCTAATCTGCTAATAGCCATGAGCAGAATCCAAAGTTAATAGTCACCGTCCTCATTGTGAACGCAGACAATGTAATATGATAACCCAGACTATGGAACACACGCTCTTTTTAAAAAAAAGAAAAAATAGGCTGCCATAAAATATTCTGTGTATATATTTTAACATTATATATCGCATTACTGCTCTTATAGAAATGTGATTAGAAAGTGATATTTGTTAGGGCATATAAAAATATATGCCCGAACAACAATATTCGATATATAAGTAACACTATATATGGATAAACACAAACTTTGTACAATTATACTGTTTACAACGATCGTGTTGGGTTGCGAGTACATCTATAATAATCTACATACATTATACGGATAGAGGCAACTAGCTCACGACACTTCGTACATTTTAACATTATTTAAAACGATGAAATGTTTTGAAGAATTGAAGTTCAAGACAAAACCTTGTTTTGTGACTTTTCTCAAAGAATCAAAAATAGTTTAACGAGTTAGAAATTCATTTTTTATTTTGTTACACAACAAGTAAACTAAATGAAAACCTTCTGGTATTCGAAATAAACATAGCAACCTAGCAATAAACCTGTATTTATATTGTTCAAGGTAGTTTCTTCATCAGTAACGCAACCGTTATTGAAAATATTCCTACTGATTATAACCCTAATGAAAACCAAATATAGTACGTTGGTTTATTACACGAACGTTCTTGTTTTCAGGAACCCAAACGACAATGTACGACAGGAAGCCTTGCTGCCAGCGTCAAGGGAGAGAAATAAATTCAGAGGGATAAACTGGGAAGAATATGACTCTACACACCAGAAATATTTGGAAATAGGTCAGTTGTGTAACAGTTTATCATACAAACATTAGAATAACAGGAATTATGGATATCGCTTGTGTTAGTCAATAGATACTATAAATGCATTGAGCTTATAAGTGTATCTGAATTTAAGGTATTGAATGAAACTTTTGAATTGCACATAAGCAGATCTATGCAAATTAAATTGTAAATTAAATTAAGAATGTTGAACGTTGTTTTACTTGTGATTATTCTTGTATAAACTATAGCAGTGATCACTCTTATTAATGTTTCAACACTTTTTATTTTGAAAGAAGAAACAGAGCGTAGTACCAAAGTGTATTTATTTTAATTGCGTATAAGAGCTTTTAAGAGAAGTTGGAATAATGATTAGATCTCTATTTTTAGTCCTAGGCTAGACCCGTCAAAACTAGTCTAACGGTTCCAGAGATTACACGAACAGACAGACAAACTTTTTGATTTTTTTATGAGTACCGTTTATACTTTCATATGCATTTAGTCAAAAAGGGTAGATTTGATATTACATACACAATAATAATAATACGTTTTATCAGTATCATTAAATACATATAATAATTATTAAATCCTATACCCATACCCACTAATACTATTTTGTTAAAACAGGTATGAAGCCTCGCCTCAAAAATCATTATCGCGCTCATCAACTTTCCGTTTGGCTGCGCTTAGTTCCCGAATTGCACAGAGCTGGAATGGAGGACGTAGCCGCACGACATAACCTATTCAAAAACCACAACGAACAAGAATTGTACGAGGGTATAGTCAGACCGGATCCATTGGCGAGAAATATCAATGATAATGACCCGATCAGGCGAACAAACGGTTCAGTGTATACTGATACAGCCCTAACGACCGTAGATACGATCCTAGCGACCTGTGCTACAATTTTGCCAGGCAGAGATCTGCAAACATTGAACACGACTGAAAATACTTTAGCCAATTTAGAGGCAGCTGGTTACGCAGCGTATTCAACCGCACTTAGTGTGACAATAGCTATCGGTTGTTCATTACTTATCTTAAACGTACTCATTTTTGCTGGTGTATATTATCAAAGAGATAAATCTAGATCCAGAACAAAACAATCGAGGTTTAACGAAAAACATTTTGAAACTATTTCTGGTAAACATTCACACTATCACATCGACCCAACACACGCTCCGAGCTTGGTCGTTGATGTTGAACGGCAGAATAGGAAGAAGCATATGATGAATACAGATCAACATTTAGCAAATCTAAATTTTAAAGGACCTCTGGACGTCCCAAAATCACCCCCTAGTCCAACGATGAGTATGGACAACGTGATGCTACCGAGCAAACTCGGGAGTAGAAGCAACAGTTTTCGAATACCTAACGTGAGTTATACGCAGATGGGTTACGCGACTATGCCAAAGAATTTGAGTCAGTTTAATACCTCGCCGCCTTTACAAGAGTTACGGCAACAGAAATTCCAGCATCCGAACGGATCGACAGGGAACTCTCCGGGGAGGGAGGCGGAGGTAAGGGGGCCGCACGCTACCCTCCGACGGGGAAAAGCCTCTCTTCATTCTAACCTCCCGCAAGCAGCCATTGATGAAATGAGAGTGTGATAGATAATTTCATCTGACTTTACATTACAACATTAAAATTGTGCGTGTATGTGTGTTTAATTATCATGATTGTAAATAGCTATTATAATAAAATGATGAGAATCTTTTTTTAGAAATGTTATCGATTGTTTCCGACCTTGGAATATGATTATGGAATAAATTGAACTGTATCTTACTGTGCTTATTTATTTCTCTTGTACCTTTAAAATCAATTTTTATGTTTATTAACTTCTTGGTCAAGCGAGAACAAAAAAGGCATGTATTTCTTATCTATTTTCAAAAAGAAATATTTTGGAACAAATAATTTTACCGCTGTTTTATTATAGATAACTTATTTTAAATTTTATATGGCAGCCGATAGATAAGGACCGCCAAATATCGGAATGACTGGCATTATTTATGTGAGGCCCGATCAACAGTAGGCGACAATAGACTGAAGTATAAGTATTTTATATAACTTTTTTATCTTTGGTCTAACACAGTCAAGATTCCTATCCACTACGCCCAGAAAAGGCCAGTGCTAAGATCGACTTTAATACATAACAAATAAAACCTACACGTACAATTCCTGTGATGATAAAAACTTTATAGATATAGAGGTGAATAACCTAAATAAAAACTTCTTGTGTATTCTTAACGAAGTTTAATAAATTACCAAAATAAACATTCTGAAGTGCTAAGCTTCTTACCAATGAATTAGTTATTATTGTAGCAAACATTTTTTTATAAGGTTAAATAGTTGCCTAAAGTGACACAAACAAACATTTTCAAAGCACCGAGACCTAAAATCTGTAACTGACTATGTTGCCAAAATATTTGCACTTTTAAAAATCCTTTCATTGTAAAAAAATTTAAAGAGAAATATGAGTCATATAAAAGCAAATGTAGCAATCTCCATTCATTGCAATTTTGGGCAAATTAAATAAAACTCATTTTTGTACCAATACCTATGAATTTTTGAATAAATTATATTATAAAATTTATAAAACACTAATAAACATTTGTGATATTTTTTATAAAACACTTTTAGAATTTCACGTAGACAGTGGCGATGTAAATAGGTCGGTTTGAAAAAAAAATGGATTTTGCTATGTTTGCTTCTATATGACACATATGTATGTAAAATTCGATTTGAAAAATGAGTTCTAGAGATTTTCAGCGCTCTTTGTAGTGCATACCTGCAAACCAGTCGGCATCGTAACAGTACGTTATGTAAGAATAACTGAAGCTGAATATTTGTTCAGTACACTATACAAGAAGCATCCAGATAAGATTGGTTCCCTGTAAAGGATATGTGATAGTGTGTGTGTGAGAAAATACCTAACTCGTATACTGAAAATGCTGTGTTTGTTGTATAAACAGTAGAGAAAATAAGCTGAGAACAGTATTGAATGCAATATCCAGAAATACATCGTTCTGATTCGAAAGAAAAAAGTATAGGATATTATGATCATAACAATACTTCATCATCTTCCTAGGCTTATTCCCAATATTATTTGGCTACTAGTTCAACCGGTTTTACCTGAATATCAGTTTTCCCACGGAGAGACTGGCATCGGACTTCCCCAACTCTAAGGGAGACGTGAAATTCGAAGGTTGAACTAGTTGTCAGTAAATTTGAGGGCACTGACTTTCCATTAACTTTTCGGGACTACTGTCGTCCCAACGGCGTTCCAGGTCAAAATTAGGCGGGCTGACACTCGGACAGCGCCACATAAGCGGGTAGATGTATGTATGCACACACTTTGTATGGACAAATTGACATTAGATAAGAATAAACCGAGCTTAGTTTCGGTATTTGGAAGCTACGGTGGTAATGTATTGATAACGAAACAATGTATTTTATTTTTAATCTAAGACGCAAAGCCGGGGTGTTATAAGTTTGATTTGCTTGTCTGTGTGTGTCTGTCTGTGGCATAGTAGCTCACGATCGGATGAACCGATTTTGATTTTAATGTCTTTTTTCTTTGAAAGGTGCATTAGTCGGGATTCTCCGAATTCATCTGCTCAAAAAAAAATTTACTTGCAAAAGTGGCCATGTAACTTAATTGCAGAATATATGATTTCATTTCATTTAGTTCTTAGCTATGTTTGATGGAAATCGGTCCAATAAGACGGAGGTTTTTTAAATTTTACTTGTTAATTACATATTTGGCTGTATAATGTAATATTGTTCCAAAACCTAAAACAGTTTGAAAGAACCACACACTACCAATAATTGTCTAAATATCTCAATGAACAATTTGTTTGAAATTGGTGCAGTGATTTAACAGTGAAAGCAATTAAGCTTATTTTTAAACAAAACAAAATATAGGGTAACTAAATACTAAAAGAAGTCATCTTCTGAGCCTTTATTCCTAGGTTTATTTCAGGGCACTGACTTCCCAATAACGATTGCCATAGATGTTCATGACAACCGGGACCGACGGCTTTACGTGCTCTCCGAGGCACAGGCGTGAAGCAACGCCAAACTTCCAAACTCCGGGCTGCTATTAGGAATTTCCTAAGAAAAACCCAAAAACACTTTTTGGCCCGACCCGGATTTGAACCCGAGACCTCTTGATTAGCAGTCGCATACGCCAACCACTAGGCCAACGAGGCAGTTTACTAAAATAAGTATAAAATAATATTTACAATATTTATTTTAGTAAAGCTGAACTCATCTGAAAAAAGATATTTTTATGACAAACTATATAGGTTAGAAGTTTCCTTAACTATTTCAGGGGTGCCCCTATCGATAAACAGAGCAATAAATATCTTAACATCTTTGTGGAGTTAGTGACAGTCGTTAAACACGATACGCACAGAGCGGTTACAAGATGGGTTAGATTTAATATTACGTTGGTATTATGCCCTCTGACCTATTTACTGTAGGTATGGATGATAATTTCAAAACATAATATTTTATCTTTCCTAATAGATGGGACGATGACCTAACGATGATATAATGTTAAACCGCGGTATTCCTGTGTCTTATTTTGTTTAAAATGATTGATGGAATTGTATAGAGATATGCTTGACCAGCACATTTAGATATGTGCCTATTTTCGAGCATCGATTCGGACAATCATTTCCTCGTTGAGAACAAGACGTGTTTATGTGCAGTATAGTGATAGGTTTTAGAATATATAATGTAGCTGTAAGAGCAAAACAAGGCATAACTAATATATACCTTAGTGAGTAATATACGTAACGAGATATTACCTCGGACGGGACGTGGACGTGGTTGGCTCGTTATAAACGAAGACGTGATGTAAATGCATACGCACCGTGACTGTGACTCGGATCTAACGTGCTAGTGTTGTAAACAAGGAAAGATGGATTTTTTATTTCGAGAATTGGCTTTAATTGCTATTGACGTGCTAAACATCGTCGGCGACGATATTAAGCTCGTCCCGTGCGTGCCACGTTCCCGTCCCGTCCGTGTCGTCGTGAAGTATGCATTTCCTTATACATTGTGAATGAAACGATGTTTGCAAAACTTCCCGTCCCGTCCGTGTAAAGTCCCGTCACGTCTGAAGCGGCCTATACTGTTGTCGTTGTATATTTTAACTCCGGTCAAGGCAAATGTGTGCAATTCAAATGCTAGTTAAAAATGATGGTCTTCATAATTCGTTGAGGTACCTGCCCGTTGGTACAACACTCAGGCAAAGACACCAAACAACAAATTTGTTAGTCTTCTCCGGAACAGGGGCTTTTGTGCATGTTTGTTAATTTCGCTAATTGTCTCTACAATTCGAGGCAGTACAGTAGTATGACGGCCTCAGTACACTTTGAGAGCCGAGTACGGCCGTGTTTAAGTGAAATTTCTGAACAAATATATATTTCCAGTTGTGTCAAAGTGAGTTCCGTAAAGACTTTAAAAAATAATTTATTTTAAATACATATTTGGACATCTTATACAGAACGCCATCTAGCCCCAAACTAAACAGAGTTTGTATTATGGGTACTAGGACACTGATATAAATAGATAAACATACTTTTTTTTGTAAATACATACAAATACGACACATATTTAACACCCAAACTTCGAAACAAGTATTTATGTGTAAGATGTCGGAGATATTGATTGAAATATTGGTTGATTTATAATAATTTCCGCAATTTATTTTTGGGTTGGGTTTCGAAATACGTCACCTGAATCTGAGGGTTTTGGTGGTGTAGGGGAGTTTTTAAAATGTAATTTTTAGTTTTTATATGAAAAACGTGAAACGAAACGCAACATTTTGACACTAATTGACAGCAAATTTCAAATTTATGTGTCATTCCTTTGCTTTCGAGTTTAAGTGAATGTGTTCTTCCGTATCGATTTGTGTTTTTTCTACGACTTGGCTACGTTCTTGGATTCTGTTTGGATTGCTTTTCTGTAATTAATTAATCAAGGTAATTATATTGGCACAATCCGACTTCATTGGGTTAGGTTAGATGGGTAAGGCGGGAGCGTAGCGCAGCGAAGCTGCCGCCTTACCCATCGTGGTTATTTTTTTTTAAACCACCCAGAAATAGGAGCCCCGCTTAGCGGGGCTCCGTCGACTATAATGCATAAAGCAATAAAACATGCATATAAAGTGGTATAAATAATGTTTGTACAAATTTCTGTTTTTGATTTTTCCAAAGGGAATCAAGTATTTTCGGCGGGTAAAAATGGTGAGGCAGGGTTCAGAGGGTTCAGACCCCTTTTTTTTTTCTTTTTTTTTTACGTGTGGAAATCCCCGCGGACCGTCACCCCGTCGGGGGTTACGGCGGGGTGGTGTGTCGGACTCGAACCGACTAAAACCACACGGTGTGACCCTCTCTGCGCCTTTGTATTGGAAGGAGTCCAGGGAGGGGATTTCCTTCTGGACTCCAACCGGCGCCTGCCCGCACTGTTGCGGGCACCATCTCTACATTCGACTCTCTATTGGGCAACGTCCGGTCACACGCGGACGCCGCCCCCTCGCGGTTGGCCTCTACTGCGGACGGACGGGAAACCCGTCCCGCCCATCCGCGGCCACTCTCAGGGCGGCATGAGACGCAGGTATGCGCGCCTCCGCCGCCCGGGGCGCCGGCGGCGGATCGGGTCCGATTGGATAGCATCCTCCCGGGCCTTCTCCGCTACCTCCTTCTGCAAGATTACGTCCTCGCAGAAGGTTGCGACCGCGGTAAAACAACTGTCGCTGCCGGCCATCGATCTTATGACGGCCGGCAGCGAGAGATCCCCTCCGATGACTGCAGTGAGGACCCGGCGCTGCGCCGCCCAAGCGGGGCAGACCGCCAGCGTGTGCCGGGCCGTGTCCTCACTGCAGTCGCAGTGGTGGCAGGCGGGACTCGGTTCCCTCCTAGCGACCGAGTGCAGGTACTTTCCGAAGCAACCGTGCCCGGAAAGTACCTGCGTCAGCCGGAAGGAAAGGGTCCCGTGCTGCCGCCCTGCCCACTCCGCGATGACCGGCTGAAGAGCCTCCACGGCGGCGAAGCCAGCGCGTGGGGTCTCCAGCCGGAGCGCCCATCTCTGCATGGTGGCTCGGCGAGCGGCTTCGCGCCACTCGCGCACGTCCTCGGGCGGAGGGCGAAATCCGCTCTCCGCCCGGAAGTCAGCCACTCGCCGATAAACTTCGGCGAGCACTTCCGCCTCCAAATCCCACGGGGGTGTTCCGGCCAAGGCACACGCCGCCTCTGTGGACACCGCGACTGTGTATCCGCGTATGGCTCTGACCGCCAGTATCCGCTGGGGGCGCCAGAGGCGCGCCCTGTTCTGGGCGGACAGAGCCGCCGCCCACACCGGTGCACCGTAAAGTGCCATCGACCGGACAACCCCCGTGTACAGCTGCCTAGTGGGGACACTGGCCCCGCCCAAATTGGGCAGAAGTCGCCCTAGGGCGGAGGCAGTGCCCACCAGCTTAGGACCAAGCTGTCGGAAGTGCTCGTCGAAGAGCCACCTACCAGGGTTCAGACCCCTCCCCCATCCCCCCAAAAACTCACAACCCCTTAAAATGGCGACGTATTTCGAAATTTTTACCATTTCTGGTTTTAATTTTTTCTAAGGGAACCAAGTATTTCCGGCAGGTAAAAATGGTGAGGGGGGTTCCGACACCTCCCCCCCCTCCCCCCCAACCACTCACAACCCCAGAATCAGGTGACGTATTTCGAAACTTTAACCTTATTTTTTGTAAAATATTTTTATATATTAGAAAATAAACAGGTTTTCACTAAATTATTTTTGGTCTCCATTATCTCTAAATGTGATAAAACCTTTCTGTAACATCTTTTAGTAAAAAAGACCAACAAGAATTTTTGTGTTCACACCAAGCCATCATGCGAGTATACTGCACAGTTGCAACTGGCTTGATAAGAGAAGTACGTGTGCATATCTAAAGCATACTCTGCCAGTGGTTTTAGTGTGTGTGTGATACTGTGACGTCAAACCAACCACATAGTGTGCAATTTTACTGTGTATATGTGTAATAGCATGTGTATATGTGTAATAAATGTATAATAGCAATTTTGAACTGAGATGATTTTTTTATTTTCAGTCTTCGTGCTTATTTATTCAATATTTCCAGCACCACTTCATAAGCTTTGTTTTATTGCAGGTTTACTTTTACAAAATCCTGCCAGTACCTTATAATTACCCCTTTCAGCTATTTTTTTAACTTTAGTGGTTGAAACATATTGACATCTGCAAAATTTACATATTTATTCATATACTAGCTTTTACCTGCGGCTCCGATCGCGTAATAGTATCATGACTGCTTCGTCGTCGTAGTAGTTAGCGTATGTGACTGCTGACCAAGAGGTTTTGAGTTAAATTCCGGGCGGGTCAAAAGTGCTGTTAATTTTTTTTACTGGAAAATCTTAGTTCAACCTTCAAATTTCAGTTCGCGCTTAGGATTGCAGAGGTCCGATGCCAGACGCTCCGTGAAAAAACTGATATCCATGTGAAACCGGTTGAACTAGTAGCCGACCTCAAATAATCTTGGGTACAAAGGCTTGGAAGATGACTTACATAATAATATCCTAATCTTACCTTCATATATTAATAAACAATTTAGCGTGTCAGCATGACGTATTTCATTCAAAGTAAAGTTAACATTTAACTCATACATAACCAACTATAGGCAAACAGACTTCAAGCTTTGTCAAAACATCAAGGGAACTTCTCGAATGTTTTGGTAAAGTACTTTATGCATGCCAAGAGATAATATTAAATTAGATGTTTAGGTTATTATAAATATAATTTTCTCTTCGAACGTTGGTTGTTGTAGTGTTGTGTCTGATAATATGTATTTGGCTGGTGAATAAGCAATATATTGAAGTGAGATAATTTTATTACAAAGATATTTATTGTCTTCTAATTGTAAAGCAACTAATTTTCTTTCAGTATAAATATTAATTAGGTAATGCATAAGTTCATAACCCTATGCTAAATGTTCACAAGCAACAGATTGCATAAAAAAATATTACATTGAAAAATAGCTGAGTTCCACCATGTTACTCGCGGTTATTGTTGTCCCTATAAGACAAACAAGGCAAACGCCGCGGAGCAAAACTAATATAAAAAATCAGTTCTTATATCATTAGCTATCTTCCAATGAAAGTCCTGTCATTATTAGTAAAGGCGTTTTAAAGATTGGCTGGAATAAATAGAGAAACAAAAAAATACAAATTGATTTTTGATGCAATAACCGTGTAATAATCTAGTTAATATTATAAATTCGAAAGTAACTCTGTCTGTCTGTCTGTTACGTTTTCACGCCTAAATTGCTGAACCGATTTTGATGAATTTTGTCATAGTTATAGACGGAACCTTGGGAAAGGACATAGGCTACTTATTACCGCGATAACCGATATACACGCGGGCGGAGCCGCGGGCAAAAGCTAGTTCCTAATAAAACCATTATCCATACATATACGTTTTGAATTTTTTATAATTCTGGCGAACTCAGAAACCCATTTTCATTTTTGTTCCAAGTATGAAATTGATTACCTTTTTCAATTTATTTTTTTAGTTAAACTATTTTTAACCCTATCATTTTAACTTTGAAACCAAAGGGATGGCAAGATGATCGTAGAATATGATTGTGAAGAGATTCAAAATTATTTTCTATTACACAAATTGTTTCTAAATACTTTTAGTTTATCTTACTAACAAATTATCCCACGTTTTCTCTGAAATTCTTACAGTAGGTTATTCAAAAGTCCAAAATAGCTAAGAAAAGTTTGGTTCTATAAAAGAAAATTTACGACTTGTTGGAACTGAACTGAACTGTTTCGGAGTCTGGGTGTTTTTCTATTTATAACATGTATGTATTTACAAAAAAAAAGTATGTTTATGTATTCATATCAGTTGTTTAGTACCCATAACACAAGCTCTGCTTACTTTGGGACTAGATGATGTTGTGTGTAAGATGTCCATAATATTAAAAAAAAAAAACTGCTAAAACGAAATACAAATAAAGTTCCAAACTTTATCGAATTGATACAGAAATATCTGGATATGGAAAAAAATATTTTATAGCTCAACTGTTGAAGCTGGAAATGATATGTGTTTTATAACGGTTATTTTTAAGGTTCCGTGTAGAAATAGAATATATAAATGTAAAAAATAAAGATCTTAATCTGACTAGATATGTTTTTTGTTTGTAAGTTCTCCAGCTAATGATTGATTGACTACTCATAGTATTACAAAGTTGATTGCGAAAAGCCCAAAATCGATCAGAGTAGTGTGCAATGAGAGCTAACTTTATTCGTGTTGTCCACCAGTGAACTGCGATGAGCCGTTGATGATGATGATGAAGTTGATGAAGACGACAGTGTAAGTAAAAGAAAAGAAATTTTTTGGCCTGGTGGTTTAAGTGGTCGCCACGGCGCTTTCTAATGCGCAAAATGTCGTGGATTTAAATTTAGCGTGGGACAACACTTTGTGTGATTAAAAAATTGTTGTTCTGAGTCATGGCATTTTCTTTGTTCGTTTCAGGTGTGTTTATAAAGTTCCCCGCTACACAAGAATTATATTCCTAAATCAGGAGTCGTCTTAAAAAAAAGCGGGTAAGTGCGAGTCAGACTTGCCCATGAAGGGTTCCGTAGACGCAAGTAACATCATATAAAAGTTCTTGTAGTTCGTTGTAACTTTGATCGATGTTTTAATAATAGTGGTTGCCAATTTTCGGTGGAAGTTTACATGGTAATGTACATCATATATTTTTTTACATGGTTAAATCACTCTCTAATTTTAGAAGTAACAGAGGGGAGGACTTACATTTTACAACTTTTGAAGTGTCTCTCGCACAAACTATTCAGTTTAGAAAAAAAATGATATTTGAAACCTCAATATCATTTTTGAAGACCTATCAATAGATATTTTTTCATCAAACACGTATGGGTTTGATGAAAAAAATGTTTTGAGTTTCAGTTTCAAGTATGGGGAGCCCCCAAATTTTTTTTTTCTATTTTTATGTGAAAATCTTAGTGCGGTTTACAGAATACATCTACTTACCAAGTTTCTACAGTATAGTTCTTATAGTTTCGGAAAAAAGTGACTGTTACATACGGACGGACAGACAGACAGACATGACGAATCTATAAGGGTTCCGTTTTTGCCATTTGGCTCCTAAAAAACTAATAATAATAGTATACCATTTAGTACTTGTCAAGATAGACTCAGCCAGCTTTTCATCTAGACAAGCTCAGGTAAAAATATTGTTCGTAGCGGAGTTCTCATTAATTCTTAATGAACCCGTCCTTCACTTAGCAAATAAATAAAGTTAGCTGTGTTTATTAACAAATTATAAGGTCAAACTTGAGTTTGTAGGAGTGGACTTAAGACGTAATTATTTGACTGCGTTATTAGCTTTATAGAAGCTTATTTTCTTAACTCTGTAATGGGTTTTTGTATTAATTCTTAAATAAGGTCTAATATTCCATTATATTATATATTAGATGAGGATTATTAGCAGGGGGGTGTCACTCCGCAGTTTAAGTATAGTCGGCCTGCCTGCCCGGACGAGCATGCCGTTCGACTAGACGTCGTCAGAACCGGTAAGAGTTACACGATAGAAAGAGACGCAACGGTAGGTAAATATAATTGTAGTTGATTCGGCGCTGTGCGATCTGAATTGAACTTAATCTTTTGACGCCTAGGGCCCCGATTTCTTTAATTTACTTTTCGGAGTGAGTCTTCTGTATGAGTTGATGAGAGAGCTGGTTGAGTCTAAAAATAACATGCTAATGGGTCGTTAATACCCAACAAAGAACGAAAAGTAACAGATAATTCCGAGTTGATAGAAATGCGAGTAATGTTGATACTCAGAAGACCAACCTCAAATGATAGCATTAATGCTGTCTTGTTTTGTTGTCGAGTGCGATACCGGAGGCCCAATAATTGCTTAGGCTCAGTAGACCACCATGCTGCATTGCTTGCACTCAATTCGTGGATGGTAACCACTACGTCCGTGTGTGTGGTGACGGATTAAGAATACAGTGTCACCACCCCTATTGATCCCGAGGGTGTCGTAAAAGTCGACTAACGGATAAACTACGCAAGACAACATCAATGCAAAGAGAAGGAAAACTTGAAACCAGCCCTACACCAACCCGTCTGGCCAGCGTGGTATAGTAGGCCAAAACCTCATTTCTAAGGAGAGGCCGATGTCGAGCAGTAGACTGTTAAAGGCTGTTGATGATGATGATGATGATAATGATGAACCAGTACTGTGGGATTCTACTCATGCATTCCATCAGGCAGAGTAGAGTCACTTTAGCAAAAGGAAATATTATTATGCACGTTCTCGTTTACATTTTTAAATTAAAACGTGTGAAAAAACTACTAAAACGATTTAAATGATATTTTGAACACGGATAGTCTAAAGTCAGAGAAAGGACATAGGCTACTTTTAACCGCGATAACTGACATACACGCGAGCGGAGCCACGGGCGAAAGCTAGTATTATGTAAATTTATATATATATATATAAAAAAAATGAATTGCTGTTCGTTAGTTTCGCCAAAACTCGAGAGCGGCTCGACCGATTTGGCTGATTTTGGTCTTGAATTATTTGTGGAAGTCCAGAAAAGGTTTAAAAGGTGAATAAATTAATTATGGATTCCTTTTGTTTGTTTGAAGTTTGTTTTATACAACAGTTTAGGCCATCTATTTATCGATTGAGGCAGTACGAAGTCTGCCGGGTCAGCTAGTGTTTAATAAAAACTTCCAACTAAATAGTTATCAGATCAACAATCTCATCTATATTCCTTTCTTCACTAAATAAAATGGGAAATCGTCTATGAAATAGCGAAGCAGCTCTTGACTCTCTGTGGTAAATGAAACTGCCGACCTCTCAGAAATCCAATTATTTTCTAATTACAATTCCAATGAGGTGTTTCCATCTTCAGAATATTTTACGTGGAAGTCTTCGTTATCGTTGAAGTGACCTGTATAATAGCACTATATATTTAACAAGGTGTTGTCCTTTTCCTTCTAGTGTTGTTATTAGAACGACGTCTCTTTCTAGCTTAGATACAAATTGTCTTAGAGTACAGTGCCTACAAGTTATTTTGCATAGTATCCATGTCCTGCTAGAGTAAGTGATTTTGTTCTAACTGCTGGTGCCATGGATTTTGTTATTGTTAGGTAGTACAACACTACTATCGTCTCTCGATACTTGTCAGTGGTACGTCACTATACTTAGAGTTAGCTATGGCGGACATGCGTATTGCATTGTAATATAAATATAACTTCTGAAAATAAAGACATACTTACTGGCTACGGTGGACTTCATCATTTAACCTGAAAACCCAACATGGTGTCAGAAGTAGTGAACAACGCGTAACACGCTCCACATTCCAGTCGCGCGCACATTAAACATACTAGAGAAAAAAGGTAAAAAATGACCGACGACAAGAAGCCGCCAACGCCGACGACATCGAAAGTAATCAGTAGCTTCATCCAGCCATTGGACATAAATAATTCAAATATGCCATTGGCATGGAAAAACTGGCTCACACAGCTCAAAATTTATATGCGGGCTAATAATTTAGAACAGGAAAACGACGCTAGAAAAGTCGCCATACTTCTACATTTCTTGGGCACAGACGCACTCACGACATTCTATTCTTTTAACCTGGATATCGACACTGTAAGTTTTGCAGAGCTGACAGAGAGGTTCAACCTACATTTCATGCCGCAAGTAAATGTAACAATGGAACGCCACAAACTATTTAACAGACGACAAGGCTTAGATGAATCCATTGATATGTACACAACAGACTTGAGAAATATCGCAAAACAATGTGAATTGAGTACACTAGAAGACAGCATCTTACGTGACATCTTTAGTTTAAACTTGAATGCTAACAATCAGTATATCAAGGAGAGAATACTGACAGACAAGCCAACATCTTTGGACAAAGCAGTAATGCTAGCAAAAAGCATGGAAGCAACAAGGATACAGGTGAAAACACTGGAAGAACCAATCATAGGCCAGGTCTCCAAATTTTCACGTAGCATAAAAGAATATCCGAAGTCGGAATCAAAACGTCCTCAGTCGCAGTCATCAAGTAAGAACAGCATTTGCTCCAGATGTGGTCTGACCCACAGGTTCAGATGCCCGGCAGAAGGCGTTAGATGTAGGAAGTGCGGAAAGTATAACCATTTTGCGCAAGTATGTAAAAGTGTTAACAACATTAACATAGATGAGGCTCATAATAGTAATGATTGTAACAATAACAACTTTTTTCTAGGCACAATTAGTGTAAATTCAGTCAATACTCAGTCATGGAAAATGGTACTCTCAATAAACAATGTAAACATAGATTTTGTTCTAGATAGGTACTGGTGCAGACACTAACATTGTTTCGGTGCATACATTTGAAACTCTACACATTCCAACCAACATGATACATAAAAGTACTCATAGGTTATCTACATTTAGTGGTGACATCATACCGACTATTGGTCAATGCAACTTACCTGTTAAATATAATAGCAATAGTTATACAGTCAATTTTCATGTTGCTGACCTAAATTGTAAAAATATCATAGGCAGGGACACATGCCAAACACTGAACTTAATTAAAAGGGTTCACAACATTGATTTGGTACCACAGCTTCCTCATGATTTGATAAATGGTATAGGGTGTATCACAGATCTAGAAGTAAAGCTCAAGCTGAAGCCAGATGCCACTCCAAACATCGCAGCCTGCAGACGAATTCCATTTCAACTCCGGGAACCACTCAAAAAGGAACTTCAGGAGATGGAAAAACAAAATATCATACAAAGGGTTGACGAGCCAACGGAGTGGGTAAGTCCTATTGTTTTAACTACTAAGAAAGATGGTAAAATTAGACTCTGTATAGATCCAAACAAACTCAATGAAGCTATCATGAGACCCCATTATCCATTACCAACTTTAGATGAAATAAAAACAGAACTGTCTGGGTCAAAGTATTTTACAACTTTAGACGCCAACAAAGGCTTCTGGATGTTGAGATTATCAGAAGAGTCCTCAAAGCTGTGTACATTCATAACCCCATTTGGTCGGTACAGGTTCACACGCTTACCTTTTGGTATTACTTCAGCACCAGAAATCTTTCATAATGAGATGGTTAAACGTTTCAATGACATTCAGGGTGTTAAGATTATGATGGACGATTTTTTAATTCATGCTAAAGACATCAATGAGCATAATGCCATATTTAATAAAGTCATAGAAAGAGCACGGTCTATAAACTTAAAATTTAATAATGAAAAGTCCAAAATATGCTGTACTGAAGTCAAATATTTAGGTCACATTTTCAGTCAGGACGGAGTTAGAGTCGATCCTTCCAAAGTTGATGCAATTGTAAACATGCCAAGTCCAACTAATATTACAGAACTCCAAAGATTTTTAGGAATGGTGAATTACTTAGGTCCTTTTATTAAAAAATTATCACAAGAAATTTCACATCTTCGACAACTGTTAGGTAACAAAAATGAATGGATCTGGACACAAAAGCATGAACTAGAATTCACTAAAGTCAAGAGTCTAATAAGTTCATCACCAGTTCTCACATATTACGATCCTAAAAAAGAAATAATACTGTCGGTTGATGCATCCAAAGATGCTCTAGGAGCTGTAATTTTACATGAGCAACAGCCCATAGCTTATGCATCAGCATCACTAAGTACTTGTCAGCAAAATTATGCTCAAATCGAAAAGGAACTTCTAGCGGTTCTATATGGCTGTACCAAATTTCACCAATATATATATGGTAGAAAAGTAACTGTTGAAACAGACCATAAACCACTAATTACCTTATTCAAAAAACCACTTTTCGATATTCCAGCAAGGCTACAAAGAATCATGCTGAGGCTGCAACCATACGATTTAAATGTGCTATACAAACCTGGTAAGTACCTATACATTGCAGACACACTTTCAAGGTCAGCCCTTCCAGCAGGTACACTTACAGATTTAGACGAAGACCTTGATCTTCATGTCAATCTTTTATTTAGAAATCTAGCAGTTAGTCCAGAAAAGTTATTAGAAATTCAGGAAAATACAAAAAACGATTCAACTTTAAGTCAAATTATTTCACTTTGTCAAAATGGTTGGCCAGAACATAAAAAGTCAGTCAGTCAGTTGGTCAAACAATATTTTACTATAAAAGATCAGTTACATGTTGTAAACAATATATTATTCAAAGGCAATAACATTGTGATTCCAGAGAATATGAGAGAGTATGTCATAAAATTAGTTCATGAAGGTCACCAAGGTATCAATAGTTGCATACGCCTGGCAAAATCTGCAGTTTATTGGCCTCAAATGAACAATGATATTGAGAAATATATAAACCAATGTCATGTTTGTCTAACTTTTCGAAGAAATAATTCAAAGGAGCCATTGATACATCATGACTATAAAATGTTACCTTTCAGTAAAGTAGGTATAGATATTTTTGAAATAAATGGTAATAAGTACTTAATATTAATAGACTATTTTTCAAAGTACATAGAGCTTGCATTATTAACTTCAGATTCAAATTCAAAGACAGTCATAACTCACTTAAAATCTATTTTTGCCCGTCACGGAATCCCAGAAGTTATGCATTCAGACAATGGACCTCCTTTTAACAGTAAAGAATTTAAAATTTTTATTACAACATGGGGAATAGAACACACAACTTCCAGTCCATACCTAAGCAGATCTAACGGAATGATAGAAAGGGCAATAGGTACCATTAAAACCCTACTAAAGAAATGCAAAGCAGATAATACAGACCCTTATTTAGCACTTTTAATGTATAGGAATACACCAAAACAGACCGGTTATTCTCCATCACAGTTATGTATGTCAAGACAGTTGCGTACAAAACTGCCTACATCAGAACATTCACTCACACCTTGCACTGTTGATATCAGAAGCTTCAAGGAAAACATTAAAAAACTACAATTCAAATCATCACTTTATTACAATAAGGATTCAAAGTCACTATCAGCACTCAAACATGATGACAAAATTTACTTTAAGCACAAACCACAAGGTACTTGGATTCCGGGTGTAGTATCACAAAAAGATGTTCATCCACGCAGTTACATTATCAAGTCACCTCAAGGCATCTTCCGTAGAAGCCGTGAACACATTTTAAAGCCTTCTACTTCCAACTCAACCGATTCCATGACTGATACTGTACCTGAAACTGAAAGTCAAATTAGCACACAAGATAATACTACTAACTCTAAGCCTAGTACGAATAATACACAAATAACAACCCGTTCAGGGCGTGTAATTAAAAAGCCAAAGCGTTATTGTTAATGTTGTCTTGTGTAATTATCCAGTAATTTTGTTTTATTTAAGCTAATAGATATGTGTCAATGTCAGAACTGTCTATTGTCATGTTGACAGTTGACAGTCATATAGTGTATTTTGATATCCATAGATTCTTGTTTATTTTTTTTACAGGCAAAGGAAAAGTAAATATAGATTTGTAAAGTTTTCATGGCTTGAAGAAAACATTACATATTGGTTTTAATTATAGAAAAAAAAAATTAATTAATGATAGCCATGGAATCTTGTAGGTAATATGTAAAAATTCATTTTAATTATTATAATACATTTAAGATGTTAAAGTTAATCTTTTTTATAAAAAAAGGGAGATGTTAGGTAGTACAACACTACTATCGTCTCTCGATACTTGTCAGTGGTACGTCACTATACTTACAGTTAGCTATGGCGGACATGCGTATTGCATTGTAATATAACTTCTGAAAATAAAGACATACTTACTGGCTACGGTGGACTTCATCATTTAACCTGAAAACCCAACAGTTATATTTACTAATTTATTAATATCTTTACACTTAAAAAATATTCATAAGCTATCAATATATTCAAATTATACTATAGTCAGTTTTCATATAATGTTATGACTATTGTGTGCATCTACATGGAAAGTAGTAGATCGTAAATCACCTTCCAAAACAATCCTGGTTAAAGCAGCATCTTATGTAAGTACTGCAGAAGATTTATAGGTGAAGTTTTATTACAGAATTCAATGTACAAGCAAAAAAAGATGAAAGTGAAAGTTTATACTAAAGTAACTATAATCTAGGACTAATATTATAACCTAGGACATAAGAACCCTAGGACTAGTCCGTGTGGTGACGGATTAAAAATACAGAGTGTCACCAGCCCTATTCATCCCGCGCGGGTGTCGTAAAAGGCGACTAAGGGACAAATTACACAAGACAACATCAATGCAAAGAGAAGGAAAACTTGAAACCAACCCGTCTGGCCAGCGTGGTATAGTGGGCCAATACCTCCTTTCAAGAAGAGGCTTATGTCCAGCAGTGGACTGTTAAAGGCTGTTGATGATGATGATGATGAATCTAGGACTATTGTCTAAACGGAATTGTCGTTAATTTTGCAATAAACACAGTATTGAAATAATTTTCTGCTGTCATGTTTCAATTGTGAAATAACATTTGTGAGTAAAACTTATAAATATATTTATATACTTCTTCTTCTCTATGTATACTTCTCTC
Source organism: Phragmatobia fuliginosa (assembly GCA_932526445.1). NCBI lineage: Eukaryota > Metazoa > Arthropoda > Insecta > Lepidoptera > Erebidae > Phragmatobia > Phragmatobia fuliginosa. The sequence continues at coordinate 2,455,411 of OW052058.1, read as the reverse complement.
TCTGTTTCGATTAACACTTACGAATGAACATATCAATTATCTATCAACAACCAATAACGTCCCACTGTGCGTCTACACGCTGGCCGAATTCGGGTTGGAGACTGCGAAGACAACGTTGTGGCTACGTCTTGACATTGGATGTTATGAAACCGACTGAAGGCTTCCAACTGAGATTAAGGACAATTTTTCTATGATAAGAACCGGGACTGACTGCTTAACATGGCCTCCGAATCACGGCGACCTTCATGGTATTACGCTACTAACGGTCATCCCTGCAGATCCGCTGGGTTATGAGCACCTTATAAATTTTAAAGTAAGTCTATCTTTCTGTCTGATATGCTTTCACGGTTAAACCGTTGTACCGATTTCAATTAAATTTGATATGGTGACTGTAGTATATCCTTCTATATTGTCGGCTCGCACTCGCTATCGTTTCTAACAATCGACTGAACTGTGTCATTCGCACGCACTCTCGAGATGACCCAATGCTTCGTTCTCATTCATTCATAGTGAACGAGTGAATGAATAACTTAGTAACACCTCACTAATTCACCGTGAACAAGTGAATGAATATCTCAATGACACCTCATTCATTCTCAGTGAACGATTGAATGAATAACTCACTGACACATACACTACAGTGACAATTTAGTCCTTGAGGAAGGATATAGATGACTCTTCATTGCGGTAATCAACAAACACGTGGGCTTAGTTGAAAGCAAATGTTACTAGTTTACAAAGGGATAGAATTAGGTATGTAAGAAAATAAGCTTAGGTACAATTTTTATTTTTGTTTTGCTACGCTTACATCGAAGACTTCAAGGCATGGGGAGCAGCTAGCTTATATTAAATGCTAGGGGTGTCACTCGCTCGTTTTATATGCATAAAATGTATAAGTTGAAGAGAAAAGACTGTTACTTCGTGACTTCTCTGGGTGACTGCAAAACGAAAATTACGTGCCCTAAATACGTAGTTAATGTTTTATGTTTCATTTCATTGTTTTGTTATCTAAGCACATAATGGCAGTTTAAAGCTATTAAAAATTTTTATTGGATTTTTTAGTTTTTATGACTGTTGGATTAAATCAAATAAACGTAACTATACTAACTTTTAAACTTTCGCGTTCCATGATAATTAATATTATTTTACGGGAATTAACGCGATCACTTATTAAAGGTATTACATACGTTTCGACGTTTCGACCAGGTTGCACTGGCCGTGGTCACACGAATCCATGAAGAAGAAGGTTCTTCATCTACCCGCACATTTTCGAAATTATTGATATTTTTGTTTCGCCATGTACCGTCGCATACCACACTAACAGTGTTCCTATTCTGTAAGTAAACCGATGAGTCCCTATTCTGATTCTAACCGATGAGTTTAAGCGACTGCACAGTTTTATGCTTTTTAATCTCAATCGCTTTACGTACAATAGCATAAAACTTTAAATCGGGAAGATGGTTTTAAATTATCTACAGCGTGGATTCCAGTGATAAAAACATATCACCTCGCTTTTCTGCGCAGTCGGTTTGTTTCCGCGACAGCTAACATTTATCTATATTTATTAAGAGAATAAATCTAGAATTCAAAAAATGTGGGACTGCTCCATTTCTGACAGCCCTGTAATAAACAGTTATCAAAGCTCGCCTAGACGTTATGGTGAAGCGTCGAACCGGAATAATTTCTAGAGAAATGGCGAGGCCTTGAACAAAAGGATTAAGTGAATGGTTTAATAGATGAACGATTTTAGTGCTTAGTTTTAGAGTTCTGATATTGGAACGATAGCTATTATCATATGTATAGTTATGAATGGGATATTTCCGTCTGATAATAATAGAAGCTAGCTAAAGTATGAAATTGCCGATTTGTACTGAAAAATTGAAATTCGTTTTTTTTACATTTAACATATTTATTTCGACTGCACGGTTAGCCTAGTGGCTTAAGCGGTCGCCACGCTGCTTCCTACTACGCCAAGTGTCGTGGGTTCAAATCCCACGTAGGACAACACTTTGAGTGATTCACAATTTGTTGTTCTGAGTCTGGGTGTTCTTTGTGTCCGTTTCATGTATGTTTGTAAAGTCCCCCGCGACACAGGAATTTATAGTCCTAATGCGGGAGTTGTCTTTCTATAAAAAAAAAACAATTAAACAAAAGATTAAGGTATAGTGGTTCGTTCTTCTAATTAAAATTTCCATCACGAAAGCGTTTAAACCAAAATCACAGGGAGCATTCATTAGTAGACCGCTCTCCAAACGCAACATTGATATTGCGAGCTGTTTCTGCAGCGTGTTCCGCTTGTAACTCGTTTTCAAAAATCACTTGAATATTCGAAGTATTCATCTTTTTTATCTAAGCTGAATAAGAAAACAACTAAACGTCGATAATCGAATGTTGCACATTTTTAAAAGAAGAACCTCATAGGTACTCTTTGAAAAAAGTTTTACTCAATAAATCTCAAACCATGAAGGTTCTATGTCAATTTAAAGTACCCATTACAATGAAACGGTAATTTCATCCTTTAACTCCCATTATTATTTCTCTTCAAGTTGTGTACTCTGTTATGAAACTAACAGTTACATAGTTATGTTTTATAATTATAACTCCTTGAAGTTTGTGTCTTTTTTATTTTTGATACTTAAACTTATTACTTTCTATTGTTGCACTAAGTGATGATGTTTGTATCTACGGCCCACTGAGAATCTGCAATCTGATATTTAAGGTTTAACTTTGAAACTGTCACTTCTATTTTGAAGTTCAAGTGGCAGTATATTCAAGTAACATATCAATTTTAATGGCGTTTTCGAAGCGGTGCAATCCTTACACAGAAAATGAACTGCAAAATTACATATTGTATATATCGTATTTCGTTGGCGATATAAAACCATCTAAATAAGTCGCCATTGCTTTCCATCACGCAGATTAGAGTTACTTTGGTACAGCTCAGCTCGTTATACAGATTTTATTGTAATATATTTGCAATCAGCACCGTTTAAAATGTTCCGTGAAGTATCTTGTCAAATGAAAAAGCAAGTACTGTTGAGTATTCAGTGGAAGCATCACTCGTATTTAAATCCTTCAAAGTGTCTTTTGAAATACGTTTAAGTCTACTTGTCGGTAAGTGATAAGTCTTATTTGTGGCTATCCATCGTGGGCTGTGATTGAAACGAGTTAAGAGCCAATAGGTTAGCACATGTGCACCGTGCGGTAGCCGTCAGTAGAATGACCAACCGCTCTTACCAGTGGTGCGACATAAAACTACCCCATTTGAAAATAATCCGCTGTGTTTTAAATACATTCAACATCATTAAATATCGATTACAGAATTGACTAAAACAAACAAAACTAAAACATTGGGCTATGATTACAATAAATCAGTATTAACAGTAATGTAATTTATGGTACATAGCCACGCGCCGTCATATATATATTTAAGTTAAATATAAATATATTAATAATTACATATTTTCATTCTAAACCCACAAACGCATTCTCGAGGTACATTATAACAGCCACAAATTATTAATAAATCGTATTACATTTTCGGGCTCTGTATTGTCAAGCATCTGGCCTTGTATCTACTAATAAGATTAAATTGACGTCACGTGTGTGAATTAGTTCTAGTCAGTAAACACAGTGGGTTGCTTTGTGCCTTTCCTACAAATTTGCGAAGAATTGGCATTATTTAGATTTGTCATTCCTCGATTAGGATGATACTACTCTGTCATAGAAGATCATCTTATAATGACAGTGTACATAGTGACGTATTTCATTGGAGAGTGCGAAATCGGAAGCCGGAAGGTAGAAGTATCTATATAAGTCAATCTTCGAATTCTAAGAACCGAAAATAGTCTAAGTTCATTCAACATTTAGGACGTAATTGAGATACAAACATTCTAATTTCCCAGGAAACATAATTACCTTTATCAATATACTCTACAGTTCACCTAAATGATATACATTTTAACTAATAGGTATTAATATAATTTTTATTGATACTCTGCTATTTTTGGTTGTAGTGTATAGCCTTTGTTGATTACTGGGCTATGTAACACTGAAGAGATATTCCAAAACAAATAAGTAGTTCCTGAAGTTAACGCGTTCAGCTAAACAAGCTCTTCAGCGTGATAATATAAGTATAGATTAGTACTTCTAGGATTTTATATACAAAACATTTAAATAAATCAATAAATAAAAAAAGGATACTATCGGTACTCCTGGAAACGTTTATAAATATAAGGCATAAGCTTTAAAGAACCATTTACCTACGTCATATATTGTTTGAAGTAATTGATAGAATTTATAGAGAGATTAGCTTGGCCACCATATTTCAGATATGAGTCTATTATCGGGCACGTACAATTCGGACAGTCATTATCTAATTGAGATCAAGACGTGATTATAGGCATTGTAACATGTTTTAGGATAAATAATGTAGCCGTATGTCGGTATCAATAAGCATACTATATTAGTAAGTAATATTAGAGTAGTAAACCAGTGCCTAAATAATAAAAATGGCTCCCAAAAAACACACTATGGTGATGATTCGTTTTGACCCATATGTTCGCTATAAATAGAGACCCCGACGACTTTACCAGTCTGAAGATATAAGTTCGCTATACAATGCATATCATTATTTTGAAAATGGAACTTTAAATGCAATTGTTTCATCTTACACGTACTTAATAAGTGATTACTATGAACAGCTTTTGCTAAGTGCATAAGAAAGTACATGAACACCTCATATCTAAAGTTTATTTAACTGATACATTCGACTGCCTTGTTGGTCTAGTGGTTAGCGTATGCGGCTGCTGATCAAGAGGTCTCGGGTTCGATTCCCGGGTCAGACAAAATATGTGTGTGATCCACAAATATTTGTTTCGGAGTCTGGGTGTTTTTGTATGTATGATATGTATGTATTTACAAAAAAAAGTAAATTTATGTATTAATATCAGTTGTTTAGTACCCATGACACAAGCTCTGCTTAGTTTGGGACTAGATGATGTTGTGTGTACTTCGTCCGCAATATTTATTTATTATTATTATCTATCATATGCATTTAGTAAAAAACTTACATCACAAGGATATTGTTCTTTGTTTTGTCTCCATACCTGTTTGTTTCGGACCTAATCTTGGGACCATGTGAACCGATTTTGATGGGATTCTTTCACTAGCGGATAGCTGAAGAAATAAGGACTCACTTACAGCCCCCGCACATTGAGCCACTAGAAGCGACCACATTACAACGACTAGTGGCGGCCACAAGTTGCGGACGCATTTCTCCATACATTTTGCTTAGCATCAGCGCACACTGAGTGTTTGAGTGTTCGCGTCCAAGCCACAAGCTGCGGGAGTCGACCACGCTCGCTACTTGTGGCCGCGTTTTCTCGTTCGACTCGCGCGCACACACGGCCACATAAGAAGTTATCAGTTAGGGGTACTACAACCTTCAGTGAATGGGCCACGGTTGGAATATTTAAAAGTAGAACACGGCTTTATGAGCTTTATGAAGAACGAAATTATAACACTAGTGTAGAATTTCGAGAATATGTTAAACAATATTCCAATTTATTTAAAAAAATATGTCATCTCGCAAAGGTTAATTACTTAAAATCTAAAATTAGTAATAGTTCAAATAAAATTAGAATGACATGGGAAATAATTAATGCCGAAACTGGAAAAGTAAAGAACAAAGGTAATAATTACTGTCTTTTAATTGATAATAAAGAAATAAATTCCGATTTAGACGTTGCCACAGCTTTTGAAAAATTTTTCACAGACATTCCAGTTTCGACCACAGAGTCATTGAATTCGTCCCCCACTATTGCAGAATCATTATTGAAAGAAAATATTAACATTTGTAATACTGAGTTTAGATTTAGTTGTATCACCGATAGAGATATTGTTAAAACGTTCAGTGCTCTTAGTGTAAAGAGAACCTCTGACCTTTGGGGTAATTCTGTACAAATAACCAAATCAATTATTAACGTAGTTGCATCAGATTTGGCCTTAATTTTCAATAAGTGCATTGAGTGTGGTGTATTTCCTGACTTAATGAAACACAGTAAGATCATTCCTTTGTTCAAGGCGGGTAGCACGTCCGATCCTACAAATTATAGACCCATTTCGGTGTTACCTACTTTCAGTAAAATTTTTGAAAAAATTATACTGGATCAGTTACAAACTCACTTTAGCGCACACAAAATTCTACACAAGAAACAGTTTGGCTTCAGAAGAGGACGCTCGACAAGTGACGCTGGTGTTGAACTATTGGAAAATATATTTAGTGCCTGGGAGGATAAACAGGATGCGCTGGGTGTTTTTTGTGACTTATCCAAGGCATTCGATTGCGTTTCTCATGAAACATTGGTCAGGAAATTGCATCACTATGGAATAAGGAATACTGCTTTGGATCTTCTTATCTCTTATTTGGGTAATAGGACCCAAAGAGTGGAAGTTAATGGACAGAGGTCCCTCGGGTCTCTGGTCACTATGGGGGTTCCGCAGGGCTCAATTCTCGGCCCATTTTTGTTTCTCGTTTATATAAATGACCTACCTAATCTGATAAAAGATAATCAGGAGATAGGGCTATTTGCGGATGACACCTCACTTTTATTTAGACTAAAACGACAGCAATTAGTTACTGACGATGTGAATAACACTCTCTCCAAGGTCGTGAACTGGTTCAACGTTAATAACTTGCTCTTAAACGAGAAAAAAACTAAATGTATTCGATTTTTTACACCTAATGTTAAGCAGGTAAAAACTAATGTTCTGATAAATGGAAAGGGGTTGGATCTTGTGGACACCACTAAGTTTTTGGGTATAACTCTAGATTCTAAATTGCAGTGGGGCCCACACATTGATGGCTTGTCGAATAGACTCAGTTCTGCAGCATACGCGGTTTATAAAATTCGCCAATTAACTGATGTGGACACCGCAAGACTGGTGTATTTTAGCTATTTTCATAGTGTAATGTCATACGGTATTTTGTTGTGGGGAAATGCTGCTGACATTCAAAGTATCTTTGTGTTGCAAAAGAGAGCTATTCGCGCAATTTATAATCTCAGTTATAGGCAGTCACTGAGGGATAAGTTTAAAGAAATTGGTATTATGACAGTCGCATCTCAATATGTATATGAAAATCTAGTGTATGTTAAGAAAAATATACATTCATTCACAAAGTTTAGCGACATTCATAATATAAACACTAGAAATAAAGATAAACTCGTGTTGCCAACGACTAGACTACAAAAAGTAAGCAAGTCTTTTCGATGTCAGGGTGTGAGATTCTACAATAAGATTCCAAGCAAATTTCATGAATTAAGTATTAACAAATTTAAGACCTTGGTTAAACAGAAACTGTGTGATAAAGCTTACTACACAGTTACTGATTTTTTTAATGATAAATTTGCTTGGGAGTGATGCTGCTCGCTCCCACAAGTGATGAACATTTAAATTTTGTTCTAATTTGTATTTCATTTATTCTAATTTGTTTAGTTTTTCGTTGAAATTGAATTGTATAGTATTTTTTATATAATTTTTGTTTTTTATGTGTAAGTTTGTAAATGTGAGTATAGTGTAGGCTTGTAATGTTAGTTTATATTTTAGTAATTTTCTGGTGGTTTTGAGTGTTTCCACGGCCTACTCAAGTGTCCTGCTGGCGGCAGTGTCGTGTTCCGGGTTGTGGATCCTGACTACATCGGTTAGGCTACACGATGGCTGGGGCCCGTGTGCCGTCTGTATGGACAGGTCGACTCAAAACTATGGTTCTTTCTTCAAAAGGCCAACCCAGACCCTATACTGCACTCACATAGTTCTCTTTAATATTGTACACGGACTTAAAAAAAAAAAGAAAAAAAGACCTCTGTGGTTTGTTTCGGCGTTTCTTCCCAGAGTGAGTCGTAGGAAATGCCGGCGCCTTCTAGCTATAAGTCCGACTTGTAAAAATGTCTGAAAAGATTTACTTACAGAAATAAATATCATTTATCATTTACAGTCACCGGCTTCTCCCCGCTCACTCATTTGAACAACTGTCGCAAGTGGCAGCCACTGAAGGCCGCATCCAGCCACCAGTGGCTGCCACTGGTAGCGGCGTGTAGTGGTCTGACTGAATCACTGGTGGTGGCGTTTAGTAGCGGCGACTAGTGGCCCTAATTTGCGGAAGCTCTTAGGCTATTTATTAACTAGTTGTGCTCCGCGGCACTACTTGCGATTTACACTCAGCTGGTATACTTTAAGGCCAACTCTAAGGTTCTTGTAGCTAGCCAGCTTTTAAATCTACTCAAAACAATTTCTCAAAGACAAATTTGTAGCTAATTTCCCCTCAACGGAGATTACCTCATGAAACTGTCTGCGCTCGCTCGTATTAAACAGATACAACAAGCAGCCCACAGGTTGACTACCACCGGTATATACCTGCAAAACTAAAACTTACAGTGTCTGAATTATGTATGAGTTTCCTTTGCTCAAGTAAATAGATGAAGCGATTAGAGGATTATTAAGTAGTGTATTTTGGAGTACATTAGACATATGGTACCTTACCCTATAAAGACACTGTGTCTTTGCAAATAAATTAGGCAGTCCTTTATTATAGTTCTTAGTATGGTAGAAGTTTTGGTAGTGTTTGTTTAAACCGTTTCTAAGATAAACGAAAACTAATATTATAAATGTGAATGTAATTTTATCGTTCGTTGTGCCTAAACACGGAAGAAACTGATATCATTAAAAAAATTATTAGCACAATGGAAAGCAAGATTATCAGAAAGTCAAGGGCATCATAGGCAATGTTTGACCATGACAATTAACATACACACTGGTGGAGGCGTGGGCCGAAACTGTTATTACTGAAATCATACTTTTAAAATATGAAAATTATTAAGGTAAATAAGATATTATGAAACACTAGCTGAGTCACGCTGTTTAAGGCCACGAAGGTGTTACGCTACTAAGCAGAGCTACTCTGGAAAAAATTAGCCGTAATTACTTATTATATCAGTTTTCTGTCAGTGTAAGGCCAGCCGCTCCAGAGCCGGAACAAACACACAAACCGAAGGATAAAAAAATAAAAATTGGCTTTTTGTTGTAAGCATCATATATATATTCATACGCACTTGGTAAAAAACTGTTCGTTTGTTATTACAAACAGACATTCCAATTTTATTTACTTACTAGCTGACCCGGCAGACTTCATACTGCCTCAATCGATGAATAAAAGACCTAAACTTTTGTATAAAATAAACTTAAAACAAATACTTTTACACAAAAATAGAAAAAAAGCAATAAATTTTGGGGCCACATACTTAGAACTGAAACTCGAAAAAAAATTTTTCATCAAAACAATACGTGTGGGATATCTATGGATAGGTCTTCAAAAATGATATTGAGGTTTCTAGTATTATTATTAGTTTGCGCGACAGACACTTCCAAAGTGGTAAAATGTTTGTCGCCCCCCCCCCCCCCCCCTTGTAACTTCTACATTATGAGAATGATAAAACTAAAAGAAAATATGTGATGTACATTACCATGCAAACTTCAAACGAAAATTGGTTTGAACGAGATCTAGTACGTAGTTTTTTTATAATATGTCATAAATCCTAAACCGCAATTTACATTTCTTTCAATCAAAACACTATTATTAAAACATCGATGAAAGTTACAACGAACTACAAAAACTTTTATATGATGTTACTTGCTGCTAGGGAACCCTTCATGCCCCGGCGCTACCAGTGGTCCCAAAGCTGATGCCCTGGCGGCTAAGCTAAGGGACACATTGGACGCAGCTGATGTCCGAGTGTCCAGGCCCATAAAATGCGCTGAAGTACGCATTACGGGCCTGGACGATTCTGTCACGGCAGATGAGCTTAAGCTCGCCGTTATGAAGGCCGGAGGCTGCCCTCTGGAAAACGTGAAGGCCGGGGCAATACGCTTCGGCCCCAGCGGACAGGGGGCAGCGGTTATCAGCTGTCCTATTGCGGCGGCTCAAAAGGTTGCTGATGAACGCACCCTCCTGGTTGGAGGTTTTCTGAGGGCGCAGGCACGACTCCTGCAGTCCCGGCCGGCAAGGTGCTTCCGATGCCTGTCGGTGGGACATGTTGGGGTCCAATGTACGGCGGAGGTCACCATAGGTGACCTCTGCTTCCGCTGTGGCCAGCCCGGTCATAAGTCGGGTGTTTGCAATGCTCCGCTGCGTTGCTTTAGGTGCGCAGCGGAGGGTAAGCCTGCCGACCACCGGGTTGGTAGTAAGACCTGCGCCGGAATGAGACCAAAGCCGGGAGGTCGGCCTTCCATCTCTAAGCCGGAGACGGAGAGTGCCGCTGGAGAACGGCAAGGTTTGCGGAGGGATGTGGAGATGGAAATCCAATAATGGATCCATATCTCCGCATTCTCCAGGTGAACGTGGGCCACGGTGCCGGCGCTCAGGACCTTCTGCTCCAGAGCATGGCACAGTGGTCCATTAACATTGCCGCTGTCGCCGAGCCTTACACCCACCGGTTTCTTGGGGCTGCCTGGGAGACCGACTTGGATGGCTCGGCGGCATTGGTGCATGACACCGCCGCCGGCACTCCTCCTTTTGCCGTAGTTGCAAGGGCACGGGGTTGCATAGCGGCGGTGGTTGGGGATATAGCGGTCGTGGCCGCTTATTTTACGCCGAACCGAGACATAACTGAGTATGAGCAATGGCTCGCTCAGTTGGCCGTCGTCGTCGATGCTTGTCGCCCCCACCCGGTTCTTGTGCTCGGGGATTTCAACGCCTGGTCGGAGGCTCAGGGTTCCCGGCGCACGAACGCGCGGGGAAGCGCTTTGGAGGACTGGGCCGAAAGGCTCGGCCTAGTTGTCCTCAATCGGGGAGCCGTGCCCACGTTCGTGACGGCGAGGGGCAGTTCAATCGTGGACATTTCGTTCGCGTGCTCCTCGCTGGCACGCCGTGTTCGGGACTGGCGCGTCGTTGTGGGGGAGGAGACGGGTTCGGATCACCGATATATCCGGCTTGAAGTCTCCGCTCCCACAGGTGACGCGCCCGCCATACCGGCTCCTCCTGAGCCACGATGGGCGCTCAAGCGATTGGATCGGGAGCTCCTCCTGGAAGCCGCCATCGTACAGGCATGGGTCCCTACGCCCAACAGGCCTGTCGATGTGGATGCTGAGGCACAATGGTTCCGGGAGGCCATGACCCGCGTCTGCGATGCGGCGATGCCTAGGGTTCAGTCCAATACTGTGGGGCACCGGGTCTACTGGTGGTCGCCGGAGATCGCGAGGCTTCGACAGGCTTGTGTGACCGCGCGCCGTCAGTGGTCCAGGTTCCGCAGAAGGCGTCGCCGCCCCGAGGATGCGGTAGCCCGGGAGGCAGAGCTATTGATGGAATACAGGGTCGCTAAAAGGACCCTTCAGACAGCGATAAAGCGGGCTAAAGGTGAGGCCCGCCGAGAGCTGCTGGAGACGCTGGAGCGGGATCCATGGGGACGCCCTTACCGTATGGTTAGGGGTAAGATGCGCCCATGGGCCCCGCCGCTGACACGGTGTCTTCAGCCAGACCTGCTTGAGGGGGTCGTTGGCTCCCTGTTTCCATTGCGAGCGGTGGAGCACGCTCCACCACAGATGGCTCCGCCTACGTCGCCTGTAGCTCCTTACGTGGATGACGACGACGTGCCCGAAGTCACTTGGGCAGAACTAGCGCTGGCGGTGAAGCGGCTCAAAGCCAAAAACACCGCCCCAGGACCCGATGGCATTCTTTTCGAGAGGGCTTTTCAGCGCATGCTTCGAGCAGGGCCAGTTTCCGAAATTGTGGAAGACGGGGAAACTGGTTCTCATCCGAAAGGAGGGGCGCCCGGCCGATTCACCATCTGCCTACCGGCCCATAGTGTTGCTTGACGAGGTGTGCAAGCTCTTTGAAAGAGTGATTGCACACCGCCTCGTCAAGCACCTCTACAGGGTGGGGCCGGATCTGGCGGAGAACCAATATGGTTTCCGCCAGGGGCGCTCCACTGTGGATGCGATCATGCGCGTGAGGGCCCTGGCGGAGGAAGCAGGTTCCCGTGGCGAAGTGGTGTTGGCGGTGTCATTGGACATCGCCAACGCGTTCAACACTCTGCCTTGGAGTTGCATTAGAGAGGCACTAATGTATCACCGAGTGCCACTCTACCTCCGCCGCATTATTGGGGCATATCTTTCGGAAAGAGCCGTCATCTACCCAAGTAGGACCGGTCTCGGTCGGCGTGAAATGTCATGCGGTGTTCCGCAGGGGTCGGTCTTAGGGCCACTCCTGTGGAACATTGGCTATGACTGGGTGCTTCGCGGTGCATTTTTAGATGGTGTTGTCGTCACGTGCTACGCGGACGACACGCTTGTGACGGCGTGCGGCAAGACGCATCGCGAGGCAATCTTGAGGGCCACGGCTGGGGTTGCCCAAGTTGTAGAACGAATCCGGCGGCTGGGTCTCGAGGTGGCCTTGCACAAATCCGAGGCCTTATTCTTTCATGGACCTCGGAGAAAGCCACCTGAAGGACTCAGCCTCATAGTAGGAGGCACTCGCATCGGCATCGAGCCCTCTATGAGGTATTTGGGGCTTGTACTCGATGGCCGATGGGACCTCGGAAATCACTTCCGAAGTCTGGTCCCTAAGCTGGTTGGCACAGCTGGTGCATTATCGCGGCTGCTGCCAAATATGAGGGGACCCGATGACTCCTGCAGGAGACTCTATGCAGGGGTTGTGCGATCCATGGCCCTTTATGGTGCCCCAGTATGGGCGGAGGTCCTGAAAGCCAGCATTATTACCCTATTGCGGCGTCCGCAGCGGGTTCTGGCCATCAGGATCATTAGAGGGTATCGCACAATCTCCTTTGAGGCGGCGAGTCTCCTGGCCGGAACTCCACCATGGGACCTGGAAGCGAAAGCCCTTGCGGCTCTGTATCAGTGGCGCAAGGAGGCGCAGGAGTCGGGGAGAAGTCCTGAGATTCGAGAAATCGAAAATCAGAAATCCCGACTCCGCCAGGTCCTTGTGGAGGAATGGAAGGAACGACTTGGGCAACCGAGCGCTGGGCACGCCGTTATTGCGGCGGTAAGACCCGTTATGGAGGATTGGCTCGAGAGGCATCACGGCAGCCTCTCATACCGGATGACACAGATGATCACTGGAAAGGGGTGCTTTGGAGATCATCTGTGTCTGATCCGCAAAGAGCCAACGCCTGAGTGCCACCACTGCGGTGGCCAGACTGTGGACACGGCACTTCACACGCTGGTAGAATGTCCGGCGTGGGAGGAGCCGAGACGTGACCTCGTGGCGGCCATCGGGGTGTGATAGCCTCGCCTTCACAACAATATTAAAATATAGAAAGTTATTTATTACTTCCAAATGCGACAAGTGGACGCGTCACTACTATCCACAAAAAAAGGGGTTTGACCCTAGAAGCAAATTTATTACATCCTTAAATGAATTCAGTAAAAACATTTGAGTGAGGACCTCTGAATGGTACTTCAAACATCTGTAAGACATAAACTATTAAAAGTTTGCAGTTTGACAAGCCGAGCGATACTGTGATTGTAAAAAAGGGATAGGTATCAGGTAGTCGGGCAGTGATGGTATTCGACGCGGTCTTGAACTTAGGGACATTCGGCTGAAAGCGGCGGAGGTGAACGGAGCTAGGAGAAGTCACTTGCGCGGTCGGTAGAGCAGTCGAGTAGATAAGTCTTTTATTGAGTAAGTTGAAATACGTTAGCTTTGGAGAAACCCAGGTGAGTTCGTGCCTATTATTTCCAATTAGTATTTATAGGGTTAGGATAAATGTAATTACTTGTATTTCGGTCTGAGTGTTGTAATTATTAGTTATTGAATTATTTAAAGTAATCTAGGTACTAATTTACTGCATTGTAGTTGGTTTACCTTTGAGTGAGAAGTATGTGGAGGCCTAAGTGGAAGGCGTGCAGTGTAGAATATCGAGGTTCGAATGAGCAACGAGGCCCGATTGATCACCGTTGGCGTTTTAGTTTACATTCGGATTATCGGTAAACTATCATTGTAGTGTCCGACTACTTCAGGTCAGGAAAGTCAAGGTGTCTGTAGTGCATTTAAGCTTGGGTTCTAAAGATTGGATACTCAGGCTCGGTTGCACCCCGTTAAGTTTCTAAATCGGTCGATGGTTCTGGGAGATCCGCGATCCGGGACGTTTTCTTTAGCGGCAACCGCTTCTCGGAAGCCAGGGCGTCTAGCTTAATTAAAGCAACTAGACCCGACTTCTTTATAGGCTTACGCCCTGTGGAATAGAACCATGAGTAGAAGAAAGTTAGTTCTCCAAGATCTTAAATGTACGAACGAATGAAAGCGAGAACATTAATAAACCAATTAGAATGTATTAAATGGTACGTAATCACTACTAGCTTCCCGTTGTTCGCGGCAGGCCTTTAAAGCCGATGGAGGGACATCGTGTCATTAGGCTGTGTCTCACAAGATAGTGCGAGGCGGGGGCACTATCCTAACAAATCTATCTATAGAGTGATGCCTTTAAGAATTAAAACTCCTCTAAACGAACTATTAATTACTTCACTCAGGCAAGGGTCGAGCTAGGGGCCGTCACAGGGGTGAGGAGTCTCTCGCTCCATAACATGATTGTGGCAATGATACGGAGCGAGAGCGCGTGGAACTCCGTCGTCTCTTTCTGTGAGGAAGTCATGCTTGCGAAAGAGATGGCGGAGCGAGAGCGGGAGAGGTTCAGAACTCTTCCGGTCCGCCAGGCCCGGGAACGGGCCAGGTACCGCAGGCAACTCAGGCGCCGGAGATCGTTAAATGATCTCCGTCCTCCATAAGCGCAGGCCTGGGGGTGGCAGATTAGGCCATCTGTCACCCTAGCAGAAGCAGGCCGGGGTGGATGCGCAAGCGCTATAAAGTGTGTGCCGTGCCGTGTACTTTTTGAGTGGTGCCCCCACACAGAAGGGGGCCATCTACTAGCGGTAGGTGGCCCGAGGTGCGTCGGGGTTCCAGGGACTTCCTTTCGAGGGTATACCTGGTTCCCCGACTCATAGTACCCGAGACGACGTGCGGTTTTAGTCGGTTCGAGTCCGACATAGCCACCAACGTGTGGCATCCGTGGGGATTTCCGCACGAAAAAAAAAAAAAAAAATAAAAAAAAAAAAAAAAGGGAACCCTTCATGGGCGAGTCCGACTCGCACTGGGCCACTTTTTTATATATTCACCTGATTAACCTTCTCTGGACTTCCACAAATAATTCAAGACCAATTCGAGTTTTAGCGACAAGAAACTCATTTTTATTTTATAGGTGTAAAGATTTAGCTCTCCAGTATCTATTATTAGCTTGTCTCAAATATCGATCAGTTTTAAATCTAGCCACACCTTTGTGTACCACTTTGTACAATGTTTTCGCTTCATCTCACATGTTAACCCCTCCGTTGAAGATTTGAGGGGCTAATTTGCATATTACGGCTTAATCTGTCGCCGCTCTCGTATGTAAAGATTTCAACTTGTTCAAACAAGGTTTTTACACCTGCCCGTCATACATAAGCTATGTGTTTCTAAACACCTCTTCGTGTCAGTAATGTTTTAGGTTTTACGGTTTTATATTGATGTTATTAACAATAGCATGTATTACACGAAGCTTTTATATTGGTCCAAATACAATTTTGTCTGCATTGGTAGTAAATAAATAATAATAAAATAATAAATAAATACATCTTACACACAATATCATCTAATCCCAAACTAAGCGGAGCTTTTATTAGGTACTAAACAACGGATATAAATACATAAACATACTTTTTTTGTAAATACATACATATTATACATAGAAAACTCCCAGACTCCGAAACAAATATTTGTGGATCACACAAATATTTATTCCGACCTAGAAATCGAACCCGAGACCACTTGATCAGCAGCCGCATACGCTAACCACTAGACCAGCAAGGTAGTTATAAATTAAGATAGTGACATTCCGCACTCCGAGTATTAATCCGTAACATAAGTAGCCCCCCAGGCCAAGTTCCAAACGTTTTTCGTTTTTTATTCTATTTCACTATTCTCTTGTCTCATTGGCTAATGATGCTCAGTCACGTGATTAAATCCAAATATAAGCCAATGAAACAATAGAATAGAGAAAAGAACAGAAAACGAAAAAAGTTTGCGACCTGGCTAGGGCAGGACAGCAAACTGAGCGTACAATGTACAGCAAACATGAGTGAAACTTGAAACAACACTATAGTAACTCATCTGGCTAGCATTCAATGGATAAAACCTCTTTATAACCGACTTTAAAAAATCTTTTTTTTTTATTTATTTATGTATAAGGTTTAAGGATCTCCAACAAAGGCTATACACAACTATAACACAAAATGAAAAAACATTACAGTAATCTCTCGGTGTACTCCCTTAATTAGAGGAGACCACAGCATGCACACATTAGCAACAAGTGATATTGTGTTTAACGCTTAATTAATACAGAAAATTTCCATAGATTACAATCAATTTTAACATATACGCAATCTTGTTAACACATTGAGAAAACACTTTTCAACGCTTGTTTATATTTTAAAAGTGAAGCACCAAGGTCCAAACCTTCAGCCCTGGACATCATGTTGTATTGCCTGCAGAGTCTAGGCACAGCAGCGAAATGACCCAGGTTTGATTTTGCCGAATGGACAGAGAATAGACCATAGGCTATAAATATACCACCACGGCTGCCGAGGATAGGAATCCTCGGCAGCCGTGGTGGTATATTTATAGCTAGACTACTCACTAGTTCATTACAGTCGATGTAACCATTGTACAGCTTATAAAGAAAAATAGCATCGAGGTACTGTCTGCGGCTGTTAAGTGTGCACGCATTGTAGTGTTTGAGCCTCTCGGTGTAACTGGGCAATGACAAAGCTATATGATCACTGTAGCTAAGGTGATAAAGAAATCGCTTTTGTACGGTTTCAAGGCGTCTATTATACGCCTCGTAGTGAGGATTCCATACTACAGAGTTGTTTTCTAGCACGGGCCTAACTAGTGAGTTAAATAAAATTATTTTAGTGGATACATTTTTAAAGTCTCTACTGTTGCGTAACACAAATCCCAGTACCCTAAAAGCCCTCTCAACTGTGTCACCGATATGAATATCGAATTTTAAGCCTGCATCTATTGTAATGCCAAGGTCCCGAATCTTATTTGTATCTTGAAGTGGAATGCCATCAATGGTGTACCTGTTGTTTCGTTTGTTTCTATTTCGTGTAAATTGTATATGGAAGCATTTATCTGTATTTAAAGACATTCTATTATCCCTGCACCAGCGTGATAATGAATCTATGTCTTCTTGCAACAATATAGCGTCCGAATCCCCACGTATGGGTTTCATAATTTTAAGATCGTCTGCGTAGAGATAGAAATTGCAATGCTTAAAACATAAAGATATGTCATTGATGAATACGTTAAAGAGAATAGGGCCCAAATGCGATCCCTGCGGTACACCCGAGGTAGCTCTGTACCTGTCAGAAGAGTACCCATTGACTACTACTACAGACTCTCTTTCACAAAGGTAAGATTCAAACCACTGTATCATAGAGCCCCCCACTCCCATTCTGTTTAATTTTTGTAGAAGGATTGAATGATCTACCCTGTCAAAAGCCTTACTGAAGTCCGTGTAAATGGCGTCCACAGGCACACGTTCATCAACGCTCACGCATAAACGGTTTGTGAAGCTGATTAAATTAGTGCCTGTGGATCTAGATTTTATAAAGCCATGTTGAAATTCAGTGACATGCTGTTTCAAGTACCAAGACAATCGCTGTGTGACAAGCTTTTCAAACGTCTTACTCAGAGTAGCCAAAATTGAAATTGGCCTGTAATTAGTAACCAGGCTCTTATCCCCTGACTTGAAAATGGGTACAACCAGAGCTTCCTTCCACTTATTCCACCTTCCTTCAATGACCTATTGAAAATTAAGTTTAACGGATATACCAGTGCTTTGGCACAATGTCTAACAAATACAGGTGGGATTCCATCGCTTCCTGAGCTTTTAGATTCATCTAGAGAAATCAGAGCGCGGAATATTTCGTCATCCTCCAACACAAGATTACAGAAAATATACGAAGGCGTGGAAGCATCGTCGCGGATGCGTTTTTGTGTATTTTTTGTGGTATTGAAACACTTTGAAAAGTTTTCAGCAAAAAGATTACCTAAGTCGCTGCCATTGGAAACGACTTTGTCACAAAATTTCATTTCCGCGGGATAGGAACTGCTGTTTTTCCTTTTATTTTTGATAAATGACCATAGTAGCTTTGGGTTAGATCTAATGGATTTTTCCATTTGATCTATATAGTTTTTGTAACAGTACTTGAGAGAAACATTAAATCTATTACGCAGCTGGATGTACATCTCATAGTCTAAAGGGTTATGATATTTCTTGTACTTTTGATATTTGTATTTTTCTTTAATAATAGATATGAGGTCTCGTTGGTACCAAGACGGATATTTAGCACGTCCAGATGTTTTCAAAGGAATGTGTTAGCTAATTGTATCTTTGAGTATACTGTAGAATTTATTCAGTACGTCATCGAGTGTATCACAATGACGGAATGCTTGTATCCAGTTCAATGAATTTAAGTGTGACACAACCTTTTCATAATCTGCCCTGAAAAAACCTTGGTTTATCCGTATATGACGGTTGCAAGAAGGAGCTAGTCGACCCTGGTACGCAGAAATCGAATGCAGGGTGTAAAGGGTCTTCTTTTACTAAAGGAGAATTCTTGCGATTCAAATTAGATTTACTTATGTTACTCAAAACTAAGTCTAATGTTTTAGCACTCCACCGCCGTCCTTACGAGTATTGTATAAAGTGTCTTCTCGATCGCGTCTGTAAACTACATAGTTAGTATCAAATAATTCAGAGTCATAGACACCGCTGTTGAGCCAAGACTCTTTCAGGACCACAACATCATAATTACATAAAGCAATACTATGGCAAAACCTGCCCCCACCCCGCACTCGGCCAGCGTGGGGACGTATGGCCTTAACCCTCTCTTGAGAGGAGACCTGAGCCCAGCACTGGGACGTTAAGGGTTGTTGATGATGATGATGATGGCAAAACTGGGTGGTTTTAGTCTTGAGGCCTCTTACATTTTGATAATAAATATTCAGTGAAGTATTGAATGCTGTATCTACAAACAGATATCATGCAATCGTTTATGAGTTTTGTATTATTTTAATTCCTTTAGTTTTTCTAAGTTATTAATTACAAAAGTTGCAGATGACTCACATTTCTTCATCAGTATCCTACCATTGCGAACCCAGACGAACTTAAAAGCGAGTTCCTTAGCACGAATACGCGAAGCTGCGTGCAAAGCCTTGTTTTCAGGGGAAAGATGCTCGACGACGTAAATATGAAGAGGTTTTTCTGCACTGATCCCCAGATGACTGGTATTCAACTTCTTACTCGGGTTCGTCCGGTTAAACTTCATGGTTGCAGCAAGAAAGTTATCTCGTAGACGTGGGTTAGCGAACTTAACCAGTACGGAACGTGGTCTGTCAGTCTGTGTATCTTTTTTAGCAATTCTAGTACAGAGTTGTATGCCAGTTTCCTTGACATCGCACTTTACAACTCTACTCAGTTGCATTATAGTACTAACTAGATTTTCGGACCTATTTTCTGGTATGGATTGTATTTTGATGTTAGTTGACCTAGCATGTTGTTCTAACAGGTTCATACGTTTCGTGAGTTGGTTTACATTGTTGTGCAGCATACTATTCTCTTTTTCTATTTGCTGTAGTTTTGTGGATCGTTCCTCAAGAATAGCCTTCATATTTTCGTATTGTTCATTAAAGAAGGTTAATGACTGCTGAAAACTTGTGATCGAGTCATTAATTTTTTTGAACTGTTCTGTAACCAGGATTCCTATGGCGCTCTCAATTTCTTGTCTCATTATTTCTCTTAACGCCCCACCTGTTGTTTCCATTACGGCGTCATCACTATTGAAGCTCGACGGTTCACCTTGTTGTTTCTTATTGCGTCTGGTACTGTTAGAAGAACATGACGACATCTGTGTATGTGCATCAGTAGGGCTACTCGCTTGAGTCACCCGTATAGGTATATTTTAATGTATGTTCAGCGATAATTTCGTCGTTTATGAAGCGATTTCAAATATTATTTTTGTATTGGAATGGGTGTAGCTTACAGGTGGTCCCATCATCACCATATCGGGATCTGATGATGGGATCCCAAGGAAATCGAGGGAACTTCTCAAATATCATAGGCACAATTGTCGCGATTTGGGTACTCGGAATAGTTTTTCTTTGAAGTCGGTTTCTTTTTGATAAAATTATTAAAGACACACATAATAGCACCACACCATTGGATAATTTATAAATCGTTGATAATGCTGGCCATGTATCAGTTATTAACTGCTGACAATAGTGGCAATTATTTTTTAATTATACTAGATACAACATCATATTATAAAAGATTATTTCTTAAGGGAAAGTGAGCATTTAACTCAAACTATTACCAGATCAGTTCAATTTTTTAATACATTTCCTCCGTCAACTAATTATTTCAAAAAATTGAAATCTTTAAATGTTGTAGGTATTCAGCCATAGATTAGGTACATTTTTTTTTTTTTTTTTTTTTTTTTTTTATATTTAAGCCTGCCAAAGTGACTCTACTCTGCCTGATGGAAAGCATGAGTAGAATCCAGGAGTAGGGGTCACCATGCTTATTGTGAGGGTAGGCAATGTAGCATGGTGATCCCTACGATGGCAGCCTGGTTAGATTATTCTGCATCATTCTCCCGGCCCTCGAAGGGCGGGAGAATGATGCAGAATGATTGGGCCTCCGGTCTCACACTCACCAACGAAATACGACAGCAAGAATGCTGTCATTATTAGGATGGTCTTCTGTGTGAGGGTAGTACTGGCCGGGTCGAGCCGGCCCATTCGTGCTGAAATCAGCGTGGCTCTACTACCCATCAAAACATTTTTATAGTTTGTGTCTTAGTAAATTATGTAATTATAAATTACTTGAAATAATTTAAAGCGGGGAGTTTCATAAGTGCTCAATATATAAAATTTTGTTGATGGTATTTTAAGGTTTATTTTAGCATAAATTCCTGAGCAGCTTAAGTGCATCCATTAGTGTCGTGGTGGGTATGGGTAACAGAGCTTTGATTTCATAAAATTGATTACTTTATATGAATTGGAACTTTTTAATAACACGCCCATGCCTCGGAGAGCACGTAAAGTCGTCGGTCCCGGTTGTCATGAACGTCTATGACAATCGTTATTATGAAGACAGTGCCCTCAATTTTACTGACAACTAGTTCAATCTTCGAATTTCATTTGTCCCTTAGGGTTACGGAGGTCCGATGCCAGGTAAAACCGGTTGAACTAGTAGCTGACCCCAAAAAATATTGGGAATAAAGCAAGGAATATGATGCTTAATATATAAAGAGGTAAAGTTTGTGAGTTTGTGAGGGGTAATCTCTGTATCTGCTAAACCGACTTAGAAAATTCTTTTACCAATAGAAGGCTACATTATTTGTTAGTGATATCGGCTATAACCCAAAACTAAATACTGTTTAATCGGAAAGGATAATGTTACATATGGAAGGCAATAATATATCATAAGTGATTCTTATAAACAGGAAAAAATGTATTTGAATACCAATTCAATAAATTTGTAAGTTACCTGATTTTTTTAATTTTACTCCAGTTATACTTCTTTGAATTCTTTGTTCTAATCTTTATCAAGTCTGTATACAAATTGTCATTGAAATTTTTCATCTAAAACTGGTGAAATGAAGTAGTGAATTTCATTAAAAAAATGTTGTCTTTTTTAAGGTTTCGAATTTTTTGTTATAGGTATCCGTTTGCGAGATATTTCACTTTAAAGGGCACTTTTTAGGGTTCCGTAGCCAAATGGCAAAAACGGAACCCTTATAGATTCGTCAAGTCTGTCTGTCGGTCTGTCCGTCCGTATGTCACAGCCAATTATTTCCGAAACTATAAGAGCTATACTGTTGAAATTTGGTCAGTCGATGTATACTGTGAACCGCATTAAGATTTTTTACATAAAAATAGAAAAAAAACATTACATTTTGGGGGTCCCCAAACTTGGAACTGAAACTCGAAATATTTTTTTTATTAAACCTATACGTGTTGGGTATCTATGGATAGATGTTCAAAAATGATGTTGAGGTTTCTAGTATAATTTTTTTCTAAACTGAATAGTTTGCGCGAGAGACACATCCAAAGTGGAAAAATGTGCGTCCCCCCCCCCCCTCTAACTTCTAAAATAAGAGAGTGATAAAACTAAAAAAAATATATGTTGTACATTACCATGCAAACTACCAACGAAAATAGGTTTGAACGAGGTCTAATGAGTAGTTTTTTTTTAAAACGTCATAAATCGTAACACGCAATTTACCTTTTATCCAATCAATACACTAGTACAAAAACATCGATGAAAGTTACAACGAACTTCAAGAAATTTTATATGATGTTACTTGCTGATACGGAACCCTTCATGGGCGAGTCCGACTCGCACTTGGCCGCTTTTTTTTAAAAACAGGACATCCCCCTCTCTAAAACCTAAACGGCTGTCTTAAAAGATCTGCAAAAATTCGTGATGGTGGTCCATATAATGAACTTTGAAGGAAAACTATAAAGGATTAGATGACTTTGTTAGTTCAGGAGCTATAGAGGCTTAACTTGTAAAATGCGCTCACTTGGAAAACGTCATACAAAATTAACGCAATAATACGTGAACATAACAATTATCTATTGGATACGATTTTAAATCCACGTACCATTATGGGTGACTGAGGAACCCTTTCCTGTGCGTGGCCTGACACGCACTTGGCCGATTTTTTTATCTGTGCTCATATACAACGTACTCAGGTTCCTAATAAGCGAACTTTGTCGGACTGGAAAGTTTGACGGTGTTTCAACCCCCTTGTCTCATAAAGTACCTTATGCCGTTGATCCCAGTCGTCATGAGCATCTATAACAGACGTTATACGGACGTCACTCAAATAAACTTTATTGAATTCAGTTTCGCCCTCAGTTGTTCGTGGGTCGCAGCATTTGTTGAGTGAACTATAAATTTAACAAGCAGTTGATTTTAATCTACCAGTATATTTATTTTTGATTGTTTTGGTTGCGGTGTTTTCTATGTTTAATATGTATGTACAAGTATTCACAAGAAAAAGAATATTTATGTATCAGTTGTCTAGTACCCTTAATACAAGCTCTGTTTGGGACCAGGTATGCGTTGTGTGTATCTTACACATATTTATTTATTTATACATATTCAAATAAATGAAATTAAAGACTGTATGGAATTTCAAATTAACAGATATTTATTAAATTCAGACATAAAGTATATACGTATATACCTTTTATTTTACTATTTTTTTATATATTTTTGCTTGTATATCTATATGTCCGTCTGTCCGTCTGTTTATTCCGGCTAATCTCTGGAACGACTGGACTTTATTGTGAGGACTTTCGTCATTTTTTTTTCCGATTACCTTTAGCTCTTTTAACCGTGGGTAAAATATCGCGGG
This sequence comes from Phragmatobia fuliginosa, assembly GCA_932526445.1. NCBI lineage: Eukaryota > Metazoa > Arthropoda > Insecta > Lepidoptera > Erebidae > Phragmatobia > Phragmatobia fuliginosa. The sequence goes on along the minus strand of OW052058.1, from coordinate 2,431,870 downwards.
TCTCAGCCAGTAACTAAATAAAATCGATTAACCAAAGTAATTTTCATTAATGAATGCCATATAAAAACACACACCATTTATATTAACTATACAGCGTGTAGCCATTATTTTGAAATATTATATCGGTTGAAGATGACACGCGTAAACAAGTGTGTTTACCCGGTTTATAGATTTAACCTATTTAGGTGGGGTGTAAACAGGAGCGATATACCGGAAACTAAGTTTATTGATTGTATTAGTTACTGGCATTTAGTAACAATATTTACTATTTTATTAGTCAGGAAGAAGAGTTGATGTCGGAGCGATTTATATCAAAAATTGCCTTTAATAATATATGATGGCCTATTCTACGACCTTACGGATGGCCTAGTCTAGTATGGTACTTTGGCGATGATTCACAACCGTGATTCAAAGAGCACGTTTAGTTGTTGGTGTTGGACATCATCAAGAGTCCCACACATCTCACAGTGCGGTGAATCTACTTTTTTCATTAGATGTACAAACTTCCTAGACGGATAGTGTCCAGATCGAAGTCTATGAACAACATTTGAGTGTGTATCTTTAAACAGAACTGTAAATTTAAAAAATGACGATTTAAATTTAAAAATATTTCTATTCACACTTAAATCCTACAAGACTATTTTACCAGTAATCTATACCTGTAATAATTCTTTTATACGACTCTTGAAATCGTCTCCACAAACCGCTACCTACGGATATTCCATTACTATATTTTCACTTTGAAATAGTGGCCTGAAATCGACCCACAGACACTTGTTATAGGTATTTTAGGTAATTTAACGTTTGGATTAATATTTCTACGCCTTTTTATTGTATGCAGAAGTATGTCACAAAGCCGCCATATTGTAAGTCAGAGTTTGTTTCTGCATTATCTGTACTTACAATGTTAATGGTGACCCTTGCTCTTGGATTGTACTCGTGTTTTCCAGATTTAACAAAAAGTCTTGAGTTTAGATATTTTTTTTAAATGTAATAATAATAATAATAAATGTTTCTGACATCTTATACACAACGTCATCTAGTCTCAAACTAAGCAGAGCTTGTATTATACTTATTACTTTTTTTGTAAATACACACATATTATACATAGAAAACACCCAGACTCCGAAATAAATATTTGTGGATCACAAAAATATTTAGTCCAACCCGAGAATCGAACCTGAGACCTCTTGATCAGCAGCCGCATACGCCAACCACTAGACCAACAAGGCAGTCAAAAAAAATGAACAATTAATGAATTCTAAATATCAATAATACGATTCAAAATTATTCGATGTTATTTTTCTTTCTGACTATTATTAAACGTATTCTTATTAAATTAGAGTCTCGTACCCTACCGCACGTTACTATCCGAAATACCCCGTACCCCGATAAAGGCATTCCTGACCTTTATCAGTTTCTCATTAGTAACTTTCAATTTTAAGATATTTAGACAAAGGGTATAATGGCTTTATATGGATGTAACCTTTATCACATCCTGACTGACTGAATTCCGATACAAAACTTTACGAACCCTGCATAACGAGACCTTTAATTTACATTAAAGCTAAAATACAGTTCCTTTAGTCTCTTGGAAGCTCTTTATTACTAAAAGGACTGTGAACAAATATGTGACGCAAATATGTCAAAGAAATAATTGAGTATTGACTTGTTTCTATTGGCTCTACAAGAAGACTCGACTGTAAATTGACGTTTCTGTTTAGAACACAACACTTTGTCGCTAAACGAAGATAATGAAGTACATTACTTGTTTACATCCATACAAATGAATCTAAATGAAATGTCTCTTTGTGAATGAATACCTCGACTGATTTTGAAGGGACTGTCACTAGCAGATCCAGTATAATCCTACTAATTTTTTTTTTTTTTTTTTTTTTTATATTTAAGCCTGCCAAAGTGACTCTACTCTGCCTGATGGAAAGCATGAGTAGAATCCAGGAGTAGGGGTCACCACGCTTATTGTGAGGGTAGGCAATGTAGCATGGTGACCCTTACCATGGCAGCCTGGTTTGATTATTCTGCATCATTCTCCCGGCCTTCGAAGGGCGGGAGAATGATGCAGAATGATTGGGCCTCCGGTCTCACACTCACCAACGAAATACGACAGCAAGAATGCTGTCATTATTAGGATGGTCTTCTGTGTGAGGGTAGTACTGGCCGGGTCGAGCCGGCCCATTCGTGCTGAAATCAGCGTGGCTCTACTACCTACCTAATATTATAAACGTGAAATTTTGTGAGTAGGTATGTGTGTATGTATGTTTGTTGTTCTTTCACGCAAAAGCTACTGAACGGATTTGGATGAAACTTTACAGTAATATAGCTTATATATCAGAATAACACATAGGCTACTTTTTACTGCAATAATCGAGATACACGCGGGCGGAGCCGCGGGCGAAAGCTAGGTGATTATAAAAATACATAAATCGTAGATGTCAAAATGATCACTGTTTATCTCCTGTCAAAACTTCACAGGCAGGCTATGCATAACACACTTGCATAGTAACCATAATGAAAGTTTGTAAATGGCTAATTTAAATATGAGTTCTGGATAATCACATATGTAGGCTACTTTTCATACAGAAAATACGCGGGTAACAATGCGGGGCGCAGCTAGTGATAAAATAAGATAATAATAAAATAAATACCACAGTCTAAATATTTTTTTTAAACCTTTTTGGGTGCACGGGGTGATGCTTGCGGTTATTACGGTAAGGGCACAACAACAACTGTGAGCAAAGCCGCGGGGCACAGCAAGTTTTAAATATAGTTTATGGAACGTAAGTAAATACGATACGTTTATTGAATTAGTACTTATAGTTTATGAACGAGTAAAATTACAGATGCTAAAAGTGCTTATATTTTTCTAAACTGTGTAAATAAAGCTTTTTTTTTTTTTTTTTTACGTGTGGAAATCCCCGCGGACCGTCACCCCGTCGGGGGTTACGGCGGGGTGGTGTGTCGGACTCGAACCGACTAAAACCACACGGTGTGACCCTCTCTGCGCCTTTGTATTGGAAGGAGTCCAGGGAGGGGATTTCCTTCTGGACTCCAACCGGCGCCTGCCCGCACTGTTGCGGGCACCTACTCTAATTTCGACTCTCTATTGGGCAACGTCCGGTCACACGCGGACGCCGCCCCCTCGCGGTTGGCCTCTACTGCGGACGGACGGGAAACCCGTCCCGCCCATCCGCGGCCACTCTCAGGGCGGCATGAGACGCAGGTATGCGCGCCTCCGCCGCCCGGGGCGCCGGCGGCGGATCGGGTCCGATTGGATGGAATCCTCCCGGGCCTTCTCCGCCACCTCCTTCTGCAAGATTACGTCCTCGCAGAAGGTTGCGACCGCGGTAAAACAACTGTCGCTGCCGGTCATCGATCTTATGACGGCCGGCAGCGAGAGATCCCCTCCGATGACTGCAGTGAGGACCCGGCGCTGCGCCGCCCAAGCGGGGCAGACCGCCAGCGTGTGCTGGGCCGTGTCCTCACTGCAGTCGCAGTGGTGGCAGGCGGGACTCGGTTCCCTCCTAGCGACCGAGTGCAGGTACTTTCCGAAGCAACCGTGCCCGGAAAGTACCTGCGTCAGCCGGAAGGAAAGGGTCCCGTGCTGCCGCCCTGCCCACTCCGCGATGACCGGCTGAAGAGCCTCCACGGCGGCGAAGCCAGCGCGTGGGGTGTGTAAATAAAGCTACATCAAGGTACATGCCTACAGTAAAAACATTTCAATCTTATATTGATAGGTCGTTGACTCTAGGTATGTTATTATTTAAACACATCACCTTTTTGAAGTCAGTTAGTTAAAAATGCATTTAAGGCGTAGTCATTACACTCACAGGCATGAAAATTTCCGTCATTAGCCTAACGGTCGAGTTTTATCGCCTGAATACATTCGGACAACAAGTTTCCCTATTTAGCCATTGCTCTTCCTTTTTACTTGTCAATATAATAATATACGTCCGTGGGGTGACGGATTAATAATACAGAGTGACACTATCCCTATTCATCCCGTGGGTGTCGTAAAAGGCGACTAAGGGATAAACTATGCAAGACAACATCCATGCAAAGAGAAGGAAAACTTGAAAACAACCCTATACCAACCCATCTGGCCAGCGTGGTATAGTAGGCGAAAACCTCCTTTCTAAGGAGAGGTCTATGTCCAGCAGTGGACTGTTGAAGACGTTGATGATAATGATGATGATAATAATATTACAGGTGACGAAATTTGAAAGAGTAATCTGAAACTAGGGGTATTCTTAGGCTTACCAAAGAATTATCCAAATATCAGTTTCCTTCTATTATTATCCAATTAGTTAAACTTTATGTCAACAGGAGGAAACTCTAACGCTTCTGCGTATTCGCCGACCAAAGTAACTTATTGGATTTAATCGCCAAAGAAAACATACCTATCTATATATAAGGAAAACATACAGACATTCCCCTGTAATAATATTGGTGGCGTTACCTCATGTGTATAATTGATTGAGTTACATATATAACATATTATATGTGTGTGTGTGTGTGTGTGTGTGTTTGTGTCACTTGTATAAATAAGGTTTACCCTCGGCTTTCTTCAAATAAAAGATACCTTTTAATATTTGTCTTTAAATATCTCGTAAAATGCGCTTAATTGGAAAACTTCATACAACATTAACACATAAATAAGTAAACATAACAATCTATTTGGATACTATTTTAAATCTACGTACCGTTATGGGTGTCTGAAGAATCCTAATCTATACGTGGCCTGACAGGCACTTGGCCAATTTTACTTATTTTCACTCTTAGGATTAGCAATGTTTTCGCTATGAGTGTGTATACTTTAATCGTTATTTTTTACTGCTTTCAATTTGGATTTAAAATTTCAATATGGCCAGAAAATTAGTTGAACAAAAAATAGTAAGTGGTGTTACCTTTTTGATATAATAATTGGCATGTTACTTAAGTTACTTAATTTCATATTCTTCATTAAATTTTTACTTTGTTTTGCAAGCCAAACCATGTATATTATATCTATATTTGTTATATAACAAGATCACTTATTTTTATTAGTTCAACAAGAACGTTTTGAAAGTATTGTGGTTTACTTCCCGCATTTCATATTTGATGCTCGTAGTACTTGTGCTATCTGTATTTTCAAGTCTTTTCTCTGTATTAATTGTATGATTACTTTAGGAAACTTCTAAAGTATATATAGAGGAAATGAATAAAGTTTGTGCCAACTACTACAGAACATAAATTACCATTAATTTACCAGCATGCGATAAGGAGTTCCATTGTTCAAACCAAAAACTGAGACGCAGCACTAGTAGTAATTACAATTTATTTGAGTACTCTTATTGATTCAGAAGTTCCATGGTTCATTACTATTACTTGAATGTATACCTCTGTCTGACTGTCTGTTACGCTTTTGCGGCTTAAACGTTGCACTGATTTTAATGAAATTTGACAAGGAGATACTTTGATCCTGAGGAGGAACATAGCTTCTCCGACCACGTTACAAGAACAATACCCGATGCTGGTGAAGCATTTCAATAAGCCGCCATGTGTGGGTCACCATACAGCTTTGTATGGATTTGCGCTGAATATGGCTACTCCTGATTCCAGAGTTAGCCATTTCATCACCTCATCTTTCTAGCTTTTATTATTTCCAAGATTATTTAGGGTCGGCTACTAGTTTAACCAGTTTTATCTAAATATCTGTTTTTACATGGAGCGACTGGCATCGCACTTCTGCAACCCTTAGAGCGAACTGAATTTGAAACTTGAACTAGATTTCAGCATATTTGAGGGCACTGACTTCCCAATAACGATTGCCATAGATGTTCATGACAACCGTGACCGAGTTCCATAATTAAGGTATGTTTTTTTTTAAGAAAAACCCAACAAAAGCCTGACTTGGGATTTCAACTTAACCAAAAGATCTCCCAAAATCTTTCAAAAAAGCTAATCTAGGAGTCTCCCTCATGATTAGCAGTTGCATACAGTAACCACTAAACTAACGAGGCAGCCTTTGATTTCAGATATAACCACGTAAATATTTTTATAAAGAATTATAAATAGTTTAAATTAAATAATAATATTATCAAAATTTATAAATACTAAACAAATTCTTGAGATTCTTTTTTAGAAATAATTTTCTCAGTAGGTTATTCATAATAGGTATTCGAAATAAAGGTATTGGAATCAACATTCGATGAATACAGAATTATTAACAATCTTATTCAAAATTCCAAAACACGTCGAGACAATAAACACGGTCAAAATCTGAATATAAACACCAAAAGTTTCATTATCTATCGTCCAAGTTATAATATTGCATTCCTTTATGGTAAGATCGTAAGTCCCATTCAAGTTTCTAGTTAGGTTGTAAGCAGGTCCTTGGAGACGGCCGAGCAAACAATAGGCACTGTCAACAGACCCGAGTGGGCGTTTTATGGTCCAAGATATAGATGAAAGCGGTTTTCTATTCAGATTGTATGAATAAATGCTTTAATTTAATAACAACTAGTAAATAAAAAAGTGATGAAGTACGATTCAGACAGAGTTATGTTGTATTGTTTTTCTGAAGATTTATCATCAAGTTTATAAATTCGTCTAATCTGATCATAAAAATCGTAAAATAAATCATCGTCGCTATGTCGTTAATTTATACGCAATACCAGCAAAATCTCTCTATAACCTTCTGAGAGACCTTGGCCTGTCGAGAACTGCAGTAAGTTCTATTTTAGATCGAGTATATAAGGCAGTACTAACAGTTTCCTACCAAATTTGGCTAGGCAGGGCGGGCAACTCGAGCAGTGAAGGTGAGCGTTGATGCGCATCTCAAAGGGGGCCTCCTTAAACCTACGCCTAGGTCGCAAGTCCTGGGAACTGCTCTGGGTTTCTCCCTCTGCCACACGACTAACCCGGCACCCGCACGGTGAATCCATGGAATGCTAAGAAGTTCATCTCTCTCTATTACCATCTAAACAAATATATATTTGTTATATACATGTATAAAACAATGGGTCTTGCCAGTCCCCAATTTGCACTCGGCCAGCGTGGGGACGTATGGCCTTTACCCTCTTCTCTTCAGAGAAGACCCGAGCACAGCGGTGGGACGTTACAGGTTGTTAATTAACAATGTATAAGAACGAAACCAATAATATTTCTCTGCACAGACAACGAAAAAATAATCTAATCGTTCATAAGCTTCATATTAAAACGGCTCTAAAATGTTTCCTCAGAAAACGCAATTCAAATAATTGTGACATTATAATATTTTTGCTAATAGCCAACCACTCCATTAACACAAACACAATATGCTAATAGCCACTATCCTTTAGAACTCATTTTAGTGTCTTCGCCAAGGTAATTATTCTTTGCTAAATGAAATAATATACAGTTGAAGAGTCTAATTTTCATTAACCAATTTCGCGACCATAGCAAACTGCCTCTTTGATCTAGCGGTTATCTTATGTGACTGAAGATCCAGAGGTATCAAGTTCAGTTCTTCTGTTCAGTTTTTTTTTTAACGAGAAGTTATTAATAGTAGCCCGGAATATGAAAGATGGCAGAGTTTCACGCTCATGCCTCGAAGAGCACGTTAAGCCGTTGGTCCTGGTTGCCATAAATATCTATGGTAATCGTTGTTGGTAAGTCAGTGCCCTCTAAAAGCAACAATAACTAGTTCAATCTTGGAATACAGCTCTGCTCAGGTTTGTGGAGGTCTAATGTCAGTCGGTTCGTGAAAAACTAATATTCAAGTAAGGTCGTTTGATTAAGTACCCGACCCCAAATAGTCTTGGGAACAATAAAGACTAGAAAGAAGAAGAAGATGACACAGGGAACTGTTTTCATACTGAACAATATGAGTCCACTGTCTATAAATAAAAGTTAATATTAATGTTACAGAATCATATTTATCCTTAACTGAACATTTTACTCTTCAAGGTCATCTCTCTGGTTTAATATTATTTATTTCAACATATAGAGTGTTGTAAATATAAGCCTGTCAAAAGTTATAAATGTAAGTTCTACATCTCATATAATGTAAATCTACACAGTAGCTACATATTTTTGATATCAATCTGGTTTTAACTCACAAAAGTCGTTACCTGTATCAAAAGTTATAAAAGTACATGAGCGAAGTAAGTTTAACTTTTTATTGCAAACGTTATTTTCGCCTATAAATTTTGGCTGAGGAACACGCAAAGCAGCAAATCTTTTATTTCACTTTTTTATATTGCCGCCCGCGATGTGATTTATAGCACATTATTTATTAATGTATCGCCCTATGTATTTTTCATGCTTTATTCTATAGCGACTGTACTTTTTCAAAATTATAGTCTGGAAAAGTCCCAACTATGTTCAGGCTGATATTCCACCGAGTAAATCAAATTTCTGTTGTCTTCTTGTACAAAATGTCATTTATATAATTTGTTTTGAGAAGGATTCCCATCACCTTATCAAACACATGGCTTCAAAAATGCAGAGAAACACAAGGCACTCCTAAACGGAGGCAAGTAGCAAGTTGAAAATAATATTTTTAAGGAAATTTATCAGATTAGGTACTATATACTTGAAAATTAATTATTATCATTATATTTGATGATTTCTGCTTTATGGCAGTCTGCTTTCCAACAATAAGCCACCTCTTTGTTTGATTTCTCAGTTTATGTTTTCCTCAAGAGCCATACTTGTATGAAAATTCTTTTCAAACGACTCTCTTGATGTCAAGTGGTAAATCTTTTATGTAAGCTCGATATGTCACTTCCTTTTAGCCGGGTATGCTGAAGAGCTTCGTCTCCACTCAAAGGGTGTGCCAGTTTGTTTACATGGACGGTCAGTTTCTCCTGGCATTTCAGGCTGTTTTGAACTATTTCCTGCTGAACTATTTTTAGGCCGAGGTCGATGATGTATCTATTACTCATTCAATGACGGATGCCAAACATTATTCTCAGAGCTTTGGTCTGGAATCTCTCCAGGATATCTATATTACTGTTGCTGGCCGTTCCCCACAGTTGTATTCTGTAAGTCCAATTGGCTTTACGGTAGTTTTGTACAGCATCTTGCTGTTAGGATTTAGTTGTTATTGGCGTCCCAATAACCAGTTGAGTGATCACAGTTTTCCATATAGTCGTTTGCGCTTTGTCCAAATATGTTTTTGCCATGTAAGCCTCCTGTCCAGATGCATGTCCAATTATTTTGCGGAATATCTTGAGGAATACCGGTGGACATGTTTCTCTCCTAAATGTAAATGTTACATGTACCGATTTGCTCTCATTGGATTTTAATTCTCCAGCGCTTCAGCCACATCTAAACTTCTGTCAGGTGGTTTTGCAACTGTGACGTGCCGTTTCTGGATTGCTATGAGCCGAGAGTAGCACCGTATCATCATCGTATGTCGCGGTCATGGTGTGTTCAGTTGTTGGGTTCAAACAGTAACTAATAACATCTAAATACAAACGAGTATACCACTTGAGTTATCCAAAACATGCACAGTGGCAAAGACCTATGATCCAAGACCTCTTATTCACATAGTTGCAATTGTTTTACTTTTTTATATTTAAGCCTACTATATTAACTCTGCTCTCCCCTATGGAGAGCATTAGTAGAATCCAGAAGTAAAAGCCACCATCTTCAGTGTGAGTGCAAACAATGCATCATGGTGACCCACACCATATGCAGAATGATTGCACTTCCGATCTTACACTCACTAACGAAAGGCAGACAGACAGCATGAATGCTATCATTTTAGTTGGTCTTCTGTGTGAAGGTTGGTCCGGCTTGGTCAACCGGCACATTCGTGCTGAAATCACCTTGGCTCTATCATATCATATCACTACCTATTAGGATGGAAACTTCATTCACAATTGAACAAAACTTCATCAACATAAATTATTTGACCAAATAAAAGCCCAACTAAGACTATCAATATTTTTATCCATCTGGTTATATATTATAAACCCAAATTCGTGAGGACACAAGTATAAGGTCTAAGCAGTCATATGTATTCAGTCTTCAGACTCGTATACATTCCTACATTTTCTCAATATTAAGAGTTCGAATTCCTACTTTCTTCAAACTCGGTTTAGTAATTCACAGTAAATTGGGCAAAAATATATTTACGAAAATATCAAAACCCACATTATTTACGATTTTTATTATAGCATCCGTTTGGTGCCATACATAATCTCTTTTTAATGATCTCCTCGCAACGTGCTTTGTAATAAAAATAAGAATATATATCTAATATTGTCAGTGAATATTGAGACGCAGCTTAAGTGTGATCAGTATTTGGTAAAAGGGAGAATCCAAGATACTCGCTAATTATATGAAGACTTAATAATATGGGTTGGGTTCCAAGACAGCTCTTGAACTTTTAAGAGTCTTTTTTAGAAATAATTGACTCGTTATAAAGTTTACATTTTGTTTTAGTTGAAGTCTTATTTCTTAGTAAGAAATATGTTTTACGAAGCATACCTATCTTTGATATTTGTTTTACTACCTGATTATTATGTTATTTTGCAAGGGCATTGTGAATGTCAAATAAATGGACATCTAGGGCTGATCGTTTACATTTCTATACACTTATGTCTCGATAATCATTTTCAATGTTGCTATTTAGCTGTGGATTATTTAAAAAAAATATATATTATTTCTTTCAAGTACTTACTATCGAGTACGATTATGTAAAGTCGGAAATATTATGCATTAAATATATTGAACTTATTACAATCATTTTATTACACATAATTTATAATTATTTGACAAATTATTATCATATTCTAAAATTTCAGAATGTTCTTAACTCTAACATGTTTCAAACCTAATTTGTATCACATATATCATTACTAGTTTAGGCTAAATTAGAAACTTACTACAATAACTAAACTCTTAAATTAAATTAAGCTTCTTTGTTCTATGTTCATAAATTAAATAGTTTGAACTAGTGATATTGTTTTAGGAATTAATAAATTCTTGATCCTTTCAAATATAAATTAAGTAAATCTTGTGATATTGATTCAAGTACAAATGTATAATCAAATTAACGTTTCAGATTCCGCTTGTAAGTTTCTTGAGCTTCGTTCGACATGGGCAGGATATTATTTTTAATATTTTGCCGTCTCATAACGGATAATTATTTGATAATTCTTCTTCTTTTTATGGCTTTAATTGAAAGAGACAATTAAATACATAACTAAATATCGCATCAGTTATAGGTATATAATATATATATACATATACACCTATAACTACGTAAAAGCGTTCTTTTTGAATTGCAACTGATTTCATAAATTATTTTATATTGGTACCTATTTAAAGTATTCACAAATTAAAATACATTTACAATTAACTAAAATTACGTCTATTAACTTGGACCATTGTTACTAAAACTTTGTGGAAGCAGTATCGGACTGAGCGTAGTTTAATTTACCCCATCTTCAGACGCTTAGCTATTTGATCTCGCTTCCACCTTCCCACAGCTGCAATGATTTCAACCGTTAATAATCATTATTAATCAATGAGAAAATTAAGTTTGAAAAGGATATAACTCGTGCTTAAGACTACCTTGCAGTCTTGTAACTAGAGGGTATTTTTCTTACAGACCAAAAAAAGAATAGACTTTAGAAACAAGATTCAAGTTATATTATAACTAGCCGCCCGTCCTGGCTCCGCAGCGGTAAATATAGTATTGATTTTGGTAAAATTATTTTCAAAATCGCCTCAGTAGGTCCAGAGATCACTTCTTCAACGTCACAAACTTTACATCTTATATTTTTTTTATAAATTTATATACATATATCATTTGAAATGTAAAACTTTTGGTCCCTCTGTATAAAAATCGGATAACATTTCTTATACCAAATTTATTCAAGTATTTTGAAACGCAACGAACTGTTCAAGTTTTTGTTGTCGAGAGGTTTCAAAAAAGCAAAATTCTTTATTTTGTATGAAACTAAAAAGATTCTAGATTCGAGTTTGGAAGTGAAGAGCTCGCATCAAAAGAAACTTGTGTAAAAATTGGGGCTCATTATTTTCGTATAACTTTTGTCAATTTAAAATAAAATAAATCTTTTTAATAACATCTGCCGTAATTGATATAATTATCTGTCAAAAGGAAATGTTCACATTCCCATTATTTTTAAGCGATAAAACTAGTTAGTAATTGTATGTTTGAAAAGACTGGGCTTAGTATTTGGATTCTAATCTCACTCGAAACAAGACTTATCTACTGTGATTCTTACTTTTCTTTGTACCCTTTTCATATATGGTGGTAATTGCCTCCGCGATATAACATTTTCAAAAGTTTTTTAAAAATAAGCATATTTATACAATCATGCTCTATCATTATCCATTTAGAAATCAGTTGATCTATCCTGTTACAAATTCTTTCATATTTTGAATAATGAGGATTTAAACTTGAAATGTTAGTGGGAATTTTATATTAAACTGATGCACACTCACATCAAAAGATACATATTATCCTTCATAGTCAAAGCCAGTAAGTACACATTCATGCTGACCTGTTCAAAGGAACTTTAAGAAAGATGCAATGCAATGCAAAAATAAAAACTGTAGCACATTTTTTTTCAGACAGTAGCAAACTGAGAATAATATTCTTACTCACATCTTTGTGTGTACAAAGATATGTCAATGACTGCCTTGGTGTTGTAGGTCGGACCAAATGTTTGTGTGATACGCAAATATTTGTTTCGGGGTTTGGGTGTTTTCTATGTATAACATGTATATATGTATATAAAAAAAAGTATGTTTATGTATTTATATAAGTTGTCTAGTACCCATAATACAAGCTCTGCTTAGTTTGGGACTAGTTGGCGTTGTGTGAAAGATGTCCGAAATATTTATTATTATTGGAATGATGGATTTATATAGGAATGATGGATAAGTCAATGTATAGGAGTATAAGATATATAGGAATGGTGGAACTTCGTGTTCTTAATCCATCGTCACACTGATAAACGACGAAAAATTACCTCACTTATTGAAAGTAAAACAATAATAGTGCTCAAAGTTATACAGGTACCAAAAATTTAAATACCCACAGTTTTATGTTCATATTATAACTATGAGTTCTAGCGGTAAACAGTTAGTGCTCTGTTTTTTCACAAATTCCTAAATATATCAATGGAAAAATTAATTAGAATCGATTCAGCTAGACATAATATTTCCTTTTACAATAATATAATATTAGTAATAATTAAGTGAGGAAGTCAGTGTCTTACATTGCGCCCACCACAAGAAATAAAACAGACTAGGTAAATACTTTCTGAAGTTTGTATATATTATTTTAAGCTTCCATAGAAATCTATCTATCTATCTTATTTGGGAATTGTTAACCGTTTATTGTTGGTATTGTTTGCTATCTAACAAAAAGGTATGAGAGAATTAAAAGCCAGATATTTTTCAGGTGTAAAACATGACCTTTTGACCTTTTCAAAGACGTTTCTCAAAACTGCTTTAAGAAAACAATGAAAATCGTCCTTTTCGTAAAAGTAAAACAAAAGGCTAAGAGATAAACAATTTAATTTAAAAGAATGTCTCTTTGAATTTTTTTAGAAACCTGATTAAAATAATTGTTTGTCTCAGTTACTTGACTAATTGTTTTAGAGACGCTTAACAGAAAAGTTATCTTGAAATGTCTAATAAATGTGTTGAAGAAATGAGTAAGGTCTTTTGATTTTTAATAACTGTCTTAAAAGTAAGACACGAATTTATTTAAGTTTTGTAAGTAATATAAAAATGGAATGCAACTTTTTTTTTATTTAGTCATACTATTAAACTCTTTGAAAATAAGAACCCATAAGAGTCACAGTTGTTTAAAATTAGTTGGATATTTCTAGTTTTTTATTATTGTTCTCTCGCCTTTTTAAAAATGTCTTGAGTTTTTTGGGTTATCTTTATTTTTTCACAGTAGGTAAGTAAAATTAGTTTATATTTACACAAAACAATATATCTGTACAAAACAATTACTGTTACTGCAGCTTTTAACGGTTGAAAACTTTACGGAGTAAGATTTTTAAATGTCACTTGTAACGGCAAACGGAAAGGCAATTGCAAGAAAAGTAGCTACTAGCTTTCACATAGAAATGGTTTAGAACATTACTTAACAGAACGATGTAGAAAGCGAATTCCTACATTAATCGAAGAGTTACTGCGCGTTATTAAAGTACTATTTACCAAGGTACCGAAGTCTGGCTATATTATTGTGCCCCTAACTAACTAAAATGCTGTATATGTTGTATCAGAAAATTGGTCGTTAATTAATGCCTCCGAAATGTGGTGGTGTGGTGACGGGTAAGGTATAGGAGAAAAGAAAGAAAAGCGCTGCGATCAAGTTTGCTCTACTCTCGACATTACAATCCACGCTGCCCTTCACACAGTTCAAGATAAGAACAGGTGGTGAGCTTTCACCTGTAGAATGGTTCCAAATAAAGGTCACAACACTCAAAATATGGACAGCGGCGGAAGGAGAAGGAGGGTTTTTAGTATCCAAACTTAATACTCCTCAAAGGCGAACGTTATAAATTGACAACTGGTTTAGCACATGGGCCAAAACCTCCTTTTGCAGGAGAGGTTTATGTTCAGCAGGGGACTGTTAAAAGCTTTTTATGATGACATAGAGCTAAAAGTGAATGACTAACCTTTAAAAGGAAATAACTTGAATCAAATATAACTCTGCATATTTGGTGATGTCAAAACTATTACCCTTTAAATATACCGTTTTATGATTACATACAAGGTTAATTATAAGTATCGTGACATCAATAGAAACTGTAATAGTTTCATGTCCTCATTAAAGAGGAGGACTATTGAACTACGTTACAGGGATGAGCAAATATTTGACGTGTATTAAACTGTGTAGCTCTAATCTATTATAATATACAGTTATGGAGAGGACTTCAGTCATCTCAGTAGAATGACAAGGGCTAATGATAAGCTTCAATATAACTTATAGAGATATTGAGTTAGCACTGTTTGCGTAAATTAATTACCTCAAAGTTTATTTCACAGCTATTTCTATACCAACCTGTATGATACAGTCATGCCAGCATACAGTCAGTGCCATGGTACAATAGGCCAAAAAATATTTTCCAAAGAGAGGCATATATCTGGTAAGGTACTTTTAAAGCCTCAAATGCTATAGAATGTGTGATGTGAAATTTTATTTGTAAAGATCTTAAATACATAAGTATATGATTATTTTCGGCCATTTTACACACAACGTCATCTAGTCCCAAACTTAGCAGAACTTGTATTATGGGTACTAGACAACTGATATATATTTTTTTTTGTAAATACATATATATCATACATAGAAAACCCGGACTCAAAACAAATATATGTGTATCACACAAACTTTTGGTCCGACCCGGGAATCGAACCCGAGACCTCTTGATCAGCAGTCACATACGCTAGCCACTAGACCAATAAGGAAGTCAAAGGCAGTTATAGATGAATTCTTTCTTTTTTCAAAAGCATTGCTCACATGAGAAAAACTACCTGTGTGATGCGTCGCATTGATTTACAAACATACTCGTACAAGAAACGAACACAAAGAACAGATACACTCTGAGCGATAATTTGTAGGTCACAAAAAGTGTTATCTATCTGGGCAGTTTGCACTTATAATAAAAACTTTATCTGGCTTCTACAATGTGCAACCAAGACACTCGAAATTTTTACTTATAAGGATATATAGTTTACCAAACACGCTAAATGCAAACAGAACAAGAAACCACGTACAACTAGCGAGAATGGACACTCGGCCCACATGTTGCCTCTAGTGAAGCGTACTTACTAGAATATTTACTCGTCTCATAGCATTCCATTCACTCTATTGTCGTCTCTGAAAAGCGCCTGACGAATAAATTTCTCAACATAAATCTGAGCGAAGAGAAGACGGCTTTAAACTCACAGACGCCTGACGTTTTTTATTTGTTGACAACGTATGGTAAAATTATTTCACCTGATGCTTGCCATATGAAAATTTATCTTTTCATGGAAAATTTACTTTTATGACGTAAATGTACTTTAATAATCTTACTAGTTCTAAGACACTAGGCAGCCTATCGCAGTCCACTGCTGGACATAGGCCTCTCCCATTGCACATAACTTTGATCGATTTTGGGCTTGTCGCATCCAGCTCCTGTCAGCCATCCTACGCAGGATTACTCTTATGTGTCAACAATTGGGTTATGTAAATTGTGACAAAACATTTTTAGACGGCCCAATATGCAGTTGGGTTTTTGTTCCAATATTTTTTTTCATTAACAGCCCGGAGCTTCACGGTGTTTTACGCCCGTTTCTCGGAGAGCAAGTTAAGCTATTGACTCCGCTTGTCATTTATGGCAAAAGTTATTAGGAAGTCAGTAAACTGAAAGTAACTGAGAACTAGTTCAACCTTTGAACTTTAGTCCTCCCTCAGGACTGTGGAGATCAGACGCCAGTCGCTACGAGGAAAAACTAAAATTCAGGTAAAACCACTGTAACCTGGCAGCGGACCACAAATAATATTGAGAAAAAGAAAGATTACGAAAATATACATATGAACATATATATAACATGAAACAAAAAACTTATGTTACACTTGTCATGTTTCAAATACGTGCCTCATATTAACACTAACACTTTATAAGTCGCAAGTTCAACCCCACAAAGTACAGTTGTCAACTCCGGGCAGTTAGAGCCTTTTGAGTCGATACAAAGCCGAGACTTGAGGATTGTCAACGATCCCAAACTCACAAACGATATTGAACTTCTAAGCTTCTACAGGGATTTTACCTTCCTATACATGTTAAATCGACTGTATAATGGACTGTGTTTTAAAGATATGATGATGATTAATACCTTCTACTACCAATCGGATAGGATACCTTCAGTGAAGAACAGTCAACTAAACATGTGATATTGAAGTGAATCAGTGAGTTCATAAACGTAGTTGCATTCTCTGTTGTTACATACTCTGTTACCATGGCCTTACGGAAAATCGACCTTGATTCAACATCCACATACAGCGCAATCAAGTACACTAAAGCACCATCTATCAAAGACACAGCTAACTACGAAGTAACTAATAATCCTGTATCGCGATATAGAAGTTTATCATCAAAATCAACTATTAGGCCCACTGGAGGATTCTCCCTTTCCGTTTGAGGGTCATGTCAACCGTTCGTCTAAAGTGTTTAGAAATTGTGTCGAATCTATATGCCTTTATACCATTAAAAATAATAAGGCGAGAGAATAACTGCAGTAGTTTGCAACCGTATCACAGTTTTAGAACGTTCTCTGACGTGACAATTTAATTACATTAAACACAAACGTTTTGATTATAAAAATTGTCTTTTATCAAAGGGTAAATAGTTATTACATACATAAAAATAAGCAGAAACTATTGACCTCTACTTACTATGCTCCTAACACACCTTTATGCTTTTCAAAACATAACCTATTTGGACTTTAATGTTTTCTGTTGACGACTTTTGCCGATTCTTCTACTACATGGGCTCTAAAAATTCCTTTCGTGAGTTCTCTATTATCCATCCTCTCTAAGTGGCCAAACCAGCATAGCGTACTCATTACAATCCTTGGTTATTCTGTTCACTTTTTTTTTGTTATACACACATACACAAATTCGAATATGTATTAATGTTCTATAAGCTATGCCTTTTAACTAAAATAAAACACATAAGGCTACTCGTATTAGTATAGTCTAGTGTATATAGTGTGTAGTGTAGTATAGGTCTAGTGGTTAGCGTATGCGGCTGCTAATCAAGAGATCTCGGGTTTGATTCCCGGGTGGCACCAAATATTATTTGTGTGATTTACAAATATTTGTTTCGGAGTCTGGGTGTTTTCTATGTATAATATGTAGGTATTAACAAAAAAATGGTTTATGTATTTATTTCAGTTGTCTAGTACCCATAATACAAGCTCTGCTTAGCTTGGGACTAGAAGATGTTGTGTATTAGATGTCCGAAATAAAAAAAAATGTAAACACTGAAAGTTATTTTTGAAATAATATTTTATTCAAAAGAGGTTCGTGTATGTTTTCAGTTTAATGAATGTGTTCATTCATGCGTAGACGTTGATATTACCTAGCAAACGCCCACACATGATTGTGAAGCACATTAATCAGGAAACCACATTATTTTCTCCATTTTTCGGGTTCCGCAGTTCATGACTCGGAACCCTTGTAGATTCGATAAGTCCGTCCTCGACTTGCCGTCCAAACGGTTAGTGCTAGAAAGATGAAACCTTGCATGGCTATGTGTTTTTATCACATCGACAAAGTGCTAAAATAAAATCACGAAATTATTTTTATTTCGGATGCCTCCCCTACACGTATTATATAATTATTATTGTAATCTTTGTAATCGATTAATTGTAATCCTGAACATTGCTTTCTGAATTTAAATACATATGTATAAAAGCTTAGACATTTTGTTTTTTAATCAAATTGCAGATTGCATTATGATTTTACTTAATTAGTCGATTCCAATGCAGTAATCAGAGAGATACAGAACTTGAATAACATTATACAGTCGGTTGGAATGTCAGACAAAACCATTAGGTACAAAGAGAATTGTCCCGACATGTTATAATTGTGTTTGCTTTTGTATTAGAAGCCTTTGTAGTAATTTCATAATAAACTAGTGTTTGTTCTCTCAGCTAATGTAGAACTCACGCTTCAGTGAAATTTTCTAGATGGTTTGTTTTTCAACAAATGTAAAATAAATAGAAATAAATATTTCGGACATCTTACACAGAACATCGTCTAGTCCCAAACTAAGCAGAGCTTGTGTTAAAAATAAATAAATAAATATTTGTGGACATCTTACACACAATATCGCCTAGTCCCAAACTAAGCAGAGCTTGTACTATCTGTACTAGACAACTGATATAAATACATAAATATACTTTTTTTTGTAAATATATACATATTATACATAGAAAACACCGACCGGACGTCGACCCGGAAATCGAACCCGAGACCTCTTGATCAGCAGCCGCATACACTAACCACTAGACGAACAAGGCAGGCAAATTTATGGTTCCTGAATAATTGATATAATACATAAACATCCTTTTTAGGGTTCCGTAGCCAAATGGCAAAAAACGGAACCCTTATAGATTCGTCAAGTCTATCTGTCTGTCTGTCCGTCCGTATGTCACAGCCAATTATTTCCGAAACTTTAAGAGCTATACTGTTGAAATTTGGTCAGTTGATGTATTCTGTGAACCGCATTAAGATTTTTACATAAAAATAGAAAAAAAAAACAATACATTTTGGGGGTCCCCATACTTAGAACTAAAACTCGAAAAATTTTTTTTCATCTAACCTATACGTGTGGGGTTTTATGGATAGGTGTTCATAAATGATGTTGAGGTTTCTAATATATTTTTTTTCTAAACTGAATAGTTTGCGCGAGAGATACTTCCAAAGGGGAACAATGTGTGTCCCCCCCCCTCTAACTTCTAAAATAAGAGAGTGATAAAATTTAAAAAAAAATATGTTGTACATTACCATGCAAACTACCAACGAAAATTAGTTTGAACGAGATCTAGTGAGTAGTTTCTTTTTAATACGTCATAAATCGTAACACGCAATTTACCTTTCATCCAATCAATACACTAGTATAAAAACATCGATGAAAGTTACAACGAACTACAAGAACTTTTATATGATGTTACTTGCTGATACGGAACCCTTCATGGGCGAGTCCGACTCGCACTTGGCCGCTTTTTTATTAATACATAAATATAAAAAAATAGAAAACATCCAAACTCCGAAACAAATATTTGTGGACCACACAAACATTTGGTCCAACCCGGGATACGAACCCAAGACCTCTTGATTAGCAGCCGCATACACTAACCACTAGACTAACAAGGCAGGCAAAGTTATGGTTACTGGACAATTGGTATAATACATAAACATACTTTTTTTTTATTATTACATATAAACATAGAAAACATCTACACTCCCAAACAAATATTTGTTGATCACACAAACATTTGGTCCGACCCGGGAATCGAACCCGAGACCTTGAGGACAGCAGTCGCATACGCTCCAGCTGCGCCACCGAGGCAGATATAGTATGGGTCACCATGCTACATTGTCTGTATTAACAATGATGATGGTTCTAGGCTCTTGGATTCTACTAATGCTTTCCATCAGGCAGAAAAGAGTCACTTTGGTATGCTTAAATTAAAAAGAAAATGGAGTTTGTATATCCATACACTTTTTGGTTACTTGGTACAATGTTCAACAAAGTTCAACAACATCACAAAGTACTATATTTTACTGAAATTCTGCATGACATAATTGGATTACACACTATCTATCCGGTACTTAATAATGTCGGTAACTAATTTACTCATGAAGCGGGTTAATTAATTTATCGGCCGTAAACATCCAATGTAAAACACCAATGCGGAACTGGTCCCACGTATGTTTATACTCGAATAGCTTATATTTTGGCTTCTCATTAAAAACAAAAAGTTCAATTAATGTTCATCATCATCAAGCCTTTCGCAGTCCACTGCTGGACATAGGCCTCTAAAATTGCGCGCCACTTAGTTCGATCCTCGGCTACTCGCATCCAGCTTCTGCCAGCATTCTTGCGTAAATCATCATCAAATCTAACTATAGAAAACCCTTTTCATAGAAACAAATAAATGAAATTGTAACTAAGATGAAGTTGAAGTATATCTGACCTCTGAAAACCATTAAAACTAGAGGAAATAAACTATAATCATGAGCATTAATTTTAAATGTAAACACACTTTTATTTATTTAAATATTTATTTATTTAAGGGCGCTTTTTATCAACGTAAGGTATTAATGACCACTGAGAATAACTAAACCAATTTGTACACATTAAACTTTAAGAACATTATTGTTTTAACATATCCGGACTTCAACAGTCCCTCAAATTATAAATAAATAAATAAATAAATATTTTGGACATCTGACACACAACATCATATCAGGCTTATTTAAAACTTTCTTTCTTTTCCAAAAGTTATAAAACCTTTAAAATATGTACAACAGTTAAGTCCTGGCTACATTTGCACTTATTAATAATATTTTTTGGAAAACACACTTTCTTTGATACACAAATCTTTGATCTGAGTCTGTGTTCATTGTAACCTTTCAATAGAGTTTGTGACGTCTCCTATATAACAGCATATAATATATATTCCTTGCATGGAAAAAACTATTCACTCAAATATAAGGGATATTATAAATATCTGAGAAAGCCGACGTAAGGCTACAATACTGCTCACACAAGATTGTCATCATCTTCATTATATTGATATGATATGCACCTATATACTGTCAGACACATTGCATCACGTTCAAACAAGATACATTACATGAAACAGTTTTACGAATAGGTCATACTGGCCTTTTTTTTTTTTTTTTTTTTTTTTTTTTTTTTTTTTAACGTGTGGAAATCCCCACGGACCGTCACCCCACCGGGGCTCTCGGCGGGGCGGTGTGTCGGACTCGAACCGACTAAAACCACACGGTGTGACCTCTCTGCGCCTGTATTTGGAAGGGATCCAGGTAACTGTTTTCTCCTTCTGGATCCCTCCCGGCGCCTGCCCGCACTGTTGCGGGCGCCATCTCCTCATCCTCTCTGTTTGGGCGACGTCCGGTCACACGCGGACGCCACCCCCTCGCGGCTGGCCACTACAGCGGATGGACGGGGAAACCCGTCCCGTCCACCCGCGGCCACACTCAGGGCGGCATGAGGCGCGAATAGGCGCGCCTCCGCCGCCCGGGGCGCCGGCGGCGGATCAGGTCCGAGTGGAGGTCATCCTCCCGGGCCTTCTCCGCCGCCTCCTTCTGCGAGATTACGTCCTCGCAGAAGGTTGCGACCGCGGTAAAACAACTGTCGCTACCGGCCATGGAGCGGACTACGACCGGCAGCGAGAGTTCCTCTCCGATGACTGCAGTGAGGGCCCGGCGCTGCGCCGCCCATGCGGGGCAGACAGCCAGCGTGTGCTGGGCCGTGTCCTCACTGCAGTCGCAGTGGTGGCAGGCGGGACTCAATTCCCTCCTCGCGACCGAGTGCAGATACTTTCCGAAGCAACCGTGCCCGGAAAGCACCTGCGTCAGCCGGAAGGAAAGGGTCCCGTGCTGCCGCCCTGCCCACTCGGCGATGACCGGCTGGAGAGCCTCCACGGTGGCGAAGCCAGCGCGTGGAGTCTCCAGCCGGAAAGACCATCTAGCCAAGGTGGCTCGACGAGCGGCTTCGCGCCACTCACGCACGTCCTCGGGCGGAGGGCGAGACCCGCTCTCCGCCCGAAATTCAGCCACTCGTCGATAAACTTCGGCGAGCACTTCCGCCTCCAAATCCCACGGGGGTGTTCCGGCCAAGGCGCAGGCGGCTTCGGTCGACACCGTGCGGTATCCGCGTATGGCTCTGACCGCCAATATCCTCTGAGGGCGCCAAAGGCGCGCCCTATTCTGGGCGGACAGAGCCGCCGCCCACACCGGTGCACCGTACAGTGCCATCGACCGGACAACCCCCGTGTACAGCCGCCTAGTGGGAACACTGGCCCCGCCCAAATTGGGCAAAAGTCGCCCGAGGGCGGAGGCAGTGTCCACCAACTTTGGTGCCAGCTGTTTGAAGTGCTCGTCGAAGAGCCACCTTCCGTCTAGGACCAGACCCAGGTACCTCATCTGGGCCCGGACCGGTACGAGAACCGAGTTGACCTCGATCGAGGCGCCGGCGGGTGGACCACGACGGGGCCCGTGAAAAAGTAGGGCCTCCGTCTTATCCAGGGCCACCCGCAGACCCAGCGCCTCGATGCGCCCGACCACCATGGACACTCCAGTGGTGGCCAGGCGCGCCGCCTCCTGGAAGTTAGCCCCCCGGGCCGTGACTAAGGTGTCATCCGCGTAGCAGATTACACCCAGCCCGGGGGGGAGACGCCCTCTTAGGGCCCAGTCGTATCCCATGTTCCACAGGAGTGGTCCTAGGACAGACCCCTGTGGAACACCGCACGACATGGCCCTGCGTCTCAAGACGCCATCTCGGTCCTCGTACATGACGGTTCGCTCCTCAAGATAGTCTGCCACCAGCCGCCTCAGGTACTCTGGCACTCCGTGGTAGCGGAGTGCTTCCCCGATGCAGCCGAATGGCAGACTATTGAAGGCGTTGGCGATGTCTAAGGACACCGCCAACACCACTCCGCCGCAGCTCACGGCCTCCTCGGTCACGGCCCTAAGGCGCATCACGGCATCGATCGTCGAACGCCCCTCTCGGAAACCGAACTGGGCGTCCGACAGATCGGGGCCAACCTCGCTGAGGTGCCGGACGATGCGGGCAGAGAGTATCCTCTCGAAGAGTTTACCCGCCTCGTCCAGCAACACGATTGGCCTATAGGCCGCGACCGAATCGGCAGGCCGTCCCGGCTTCCTCAACAGGACCAGCTTCCCGCATTTCCAGCGCTCAGGGAAGCGTCCGGACGCCAGGCTAGCGTCCAACACCTCCCTGAGGCGGTCCGACATGTGATCGAGGGCTCGGGCCATCACTCGGGCTGGAACCCCGTCCGGCCCGGGGGAGGTCATACTGGCCTGTCGCCAACCAACCTTACATTACTCGGTATTGAATGCGGTACATGTCCCGTAATTGTTATAACTACACCCGGTAGTATCAATTTATGGGGTACCTTTCACCCTGTCAGTTTATTCGTTTTATGGAGAGACCTCGGGAAGAAAATGGATTATATATTACTAGCTTTTCGCCCGCGGCTTCGCCCGCGTGGAATTCGTTTATATCGCGCGACACGGTAAGGGTAGATTAAACAATCTTACATGATTTTATGTTTGATATTATGGAACTTCGACACAAACTTTCGTCCCCTATTTCAAACCCTTCTACCTTTATTTTCGCGATAAAAAGTCCTATGTCCTTTCCCAAGTTCAGTTCTATCTTCATACCAAATTTCATCAAAATCGGTTCTATGGTTTAGGTGTGAAAGCGTAACAGACAGACAGAGTTACTTTCGCATTTATAATATTAGTAGGGATTATAAAATGAATGGAAAGGAATAAGTATAAGCATAATTTTTATGATATCGTTTCTCAAAAGTTTCTAATTTTGTAAATACTGCAGAAATTCAATCACACTTGACCAAAAACAGTTACAATTTCAGGAATATGTTCTTATTTGATTTTATAACCTTTGTTTGTATGTTTGAGTGAAAAAAGAAATACACACCATATATTGACGCCTGTGCCACGTTGCCAACTCCTTTAAAGGCGGACGCTCGTATACCCAGATACTAATGTACGTGCATTTAGCTAATGTACATGACTTGACTGAAAATATGTCATCGAATTTACGACTTTATGGCTTTCGAAATAGGACCATATTCTCATAAGATATACTGTCTAATCATGCCTAACCGGAACTTTTGGCAGAAAAGCTTGCCAATAGGTTAGTGAGTGATATTGAGTGGTTGCGCCAAATGCTTACTTTCTATTCAAGGTCTAAGGGTTCAATAGCTATGAAGGTCTGTTATTCGATACTTTAACGGTCAAGGGCAGAGAGATAGAGATGTACTTGTAACCATACTTTTCTAAAAAGTTGTATCTAGGAATGGTAATATCAAATCATCATCGTTCATCGTTTTAAAGAACATTCTGATTTCGAAAAATATATCACTGTTACTTTTTTAAACCTTTTTAAATATTAGTCAAGTTTAAAAAGGATTTTCATAAAGATACTAGCTAATGCCCGTAGCTATACTTGTGTGCATTTTATCCGTTAATATCTAGCGGTATAAAATATTTTGCATCCTATTCTCAGACCTACTGAATAAACACACAAAAATGCTAACATTGTGACAAGAGTATTTAATATCTATAGGATCTTATGTCAAATATTACCTATTATTCATCCGATATCAATATTTTTTAAAGTTTTGTTGCTTTTGTTCAATGTTAGTTCACTTTCGCAGAATTTCAAAGAAATGCGTTTACTCGTTTTTTTTTAAGTCCTACAAGTTTGACTGATTCAGTTAGTTAATCCGATAGTTGTGAAACTTATTGTTTGACTGCCTTATTGTTCTAGTGGGTAGCGTATATGGCTGCAAATCAAGAGGTCTCGGGTTCGAATTCCGGGCTGGATCAAATATTTATTTGATCTGCAAATATTTGTTTCGGAGTTTTGATGTTTTCTATGTATAAAATGTATATATTTACAAAAAACAGTAAACATCTATTTCTAGAAGTTGTCTAGTAAACATAGTATAAGCGCGGCTTAGTTTGAGATTAGAGAACGTTGTGTAACAGATTTCCGAAATATTTACTATTTATAATAATAAAATCTCTTCTGCAGTCACGTACAATACATATTATATGCAATCAATGCAAAATGTTGCCACAAAGCAATATTTGATTCATTACCACTTTAATATACCTTTCTATGAAATTGTCTTAAAAATCTAAACGGCTCAATTCTGTATATTGCTAGTATCAAAACCGTCTTTCTATATATTTTCAGAAACTGTAGACTCCATTCTTTTCAAAGTTTTATCACGAATAGCGTTATTAAAGACTTTATTACATAACTGGATATGTTTCTCGTAGCGTACGTGTAAAATTTGTAGTTACTGCAACGCTGGTATGGTCCGCATCATGAACATTAGCTGTCGGCAATAAACAGGAAATCTATTGTGCAAGAATTTTTAAAATTGTCTTGTTAGTTTAGAGATAAATAAAAACGTAGTATAGCTTTTGCAGATCCACGTATATTTCGGTTATCGCAGTAAAGATTAGTAGGAACCTATACCCTTCCCGTCCGTGTGGTGACGGATTAAGAATACAGTGTCACCACCCCTATTTATCCCACGTGGCTGTCGTAAAAGGCGACTAAGGGATAAACTACGCAAGACAACATCAATGCAAAGAGAAGGAAAAGTTGAAACCAACCATATACCAACCCGTCTGGCCAGCGTGGTATAGTAGGCCAATACCTCCTTTACAAGGAGTGGCCTATGTCCAGCAGTGTGACTGTTAAAGGCTGATAATGATAATTGATGATGATGATGATACCCTTCCCCAAGAATCACACCATCTCCATGTATTGCAGCCGCTGTGTATGTTTTTAAGTCGCCCGAAGGCCTCCAACTAAGCTTAACGACTGCTATCTTATGACAACAACCGTGACCAATTGCTTAACGTGACCTCTGAATCACGAAAAGGCTCATAGCCTATCATGACACATACGGTCACCCATCTAGGTGTGACCGCGCCGTCGTTGCTTAACCTTGGTAATTGTTTCCAATCACCTAAGCCGGCTCATAGCCAATTGGCCACTTTACTATGAGCCGGCTTAGCTATGACTTTGACAGAAAATGAATTATCTAATGGTAAGTAAGGACGAGCCACCCATCGACAAATATGACTGATCACTAGTGCGTTGCCTCATTTTGATTCCAACTCATCCAGAAATAGGAGGAGGAGTAAAAGAAGTTTCGGTTATATTTCTCTTTCCAGTTCATTGCTTTTAAGCAGTTTTGGTTTTTGTTTCTATAATAATTATTTTATTTCAGACTTTTCAGCCGAGAAACCTACAGATATCAAACATAAAGCTCACTCTTGATAGCTATTTTCATCTGTTGGTTTCCAGGTAGATTAAAGCCTATAGAAGCATAAGGATTCAATTTCCACATGGATATCCATTTGAATCGTATTCCATATATCGCATGTTTGTACAAGGTATGCTCAAAGGCCGAAAACGTTCATTGAGCCCAATACAGCTCAAACAACTCACAACGCACTGTAGTTACTTTGAAACATTTACAAATTCAAGATTCGGTATTTCGTTGAAGTTAGAATATAAAACAAGTTGTCAGACCCAAATGACTTTAACATACTTCAAGGAAACTATACCGAACTATGGAGTAGCTGCTAAACATGAATCGTGCAAAGTACTATATATATATATATATATATATATATATATACTAGCTGATGCCCGCGGCTCCGCTCGCGTTTTAGAAGTATGAAAATAGATGTTGGCCGATTCTCAGACCTACTGAATATGCATATAAAGTTTCATAAAGATCGGTCAAGCCGTTTCGGAGGAGTATGGCAACGAAAACCGTGACACGAGAATTTTATATATTAGATATATAATAGGCCTTTCCATCTTTACAGATGATTTAGACAGCGCCTCTTTGACACTTCTTGGTGTGACTGTAAAGTACAATACGGGAGCGACAACAGCGTCTGCACGCTTGACACCTAAACAGAGAACCTTCCGAAGCTCGAGCAAGCGAGACCTCCTCGTCTCCCCGCTGTCTCTTCTAAGTACTTTATAGAGACAAATAACCCATTCTTCTACATGGACACCACATCCTCTGCTATATTTTTTTTTTCTTACAGTGCTTTTTCCTCTAACACAACGATCGCAAAACTTGTTTTGTGATATGTAAGATTAGTTTTAGTTATTTATTGAAGCTTATTAAGAGGCTATCCATAAATCTTAATCACAATTAGTTTTCCATGATAAAAACTTCTCTATCTTAAAATTTTCCATCTCAATTTTTCCATTTACAGTCATACTGCTTGCAATAAACCAACAAACTTTGTTAACTTTAACTGAAATCTTTTGTACTGTTACATAAACATACGATTTCCTACCCAATAAAAATAAAGTCGTGCTTACAAGGAAAACTGAATGACCAAACATTGTAGGTTATTAGTACTAATAACGATGTATACCTTTCCTAAAACTTTCTACATTCAGAGTGGCGAAGTTTTCGGCCCTACGTAGGACTATACTCCTACAACTGCCACCACTTATAAGAAAGTATTGGATGCGTTCAGACAAACTTTCTTTCATAGAACATCAAAACATTGTTTTAGCTTTATTATCGGTTTAATGATTAAACTTCCGTACTCTACGGAGATAGTCTAGTTCAAGTGATAAAAGTAAGGTTAAGTGGGCATCTTCGCGGCTTTTTGTTTTCATTGTTATTGTAAGGCGAGGTTTTCTCGGATCTGGTGACTTTATCTTGTTAACACGTTGATATACCGATTTAAAATGAATTGGCAATTATTTCATGGAAAAAGTGATAGGATAACTACACGAATATGATTATATTATAGGTACCAGAGCCATGCTGGTGGCTGGTGGCTGGTGGCGAATAGGGTGGCTCGATCGGGACAGTACCTACTTTTTTTAATTTTATTTATTTTGGTAAATAAACAACGACACAATATCTTAATATATATAAATCTCGTGTCACAATGTTTGTCCTCAATGGACTTCTAAACCACTTAACCGATTATAATAAAATTCGCACACCATGTGCAATTCGATCTAACTTGAGAGATAGGATAGTTTAAATCTCAAATTATAGTCGCAATTTTAATAATCGCGGGTAACACCGCGGGATTCAGCTAGTAAGAATATAGATACAATTATAAACGTATAGGTTAATGTGTCATCAGCAACATTTGCCACATATTGAATAAAGTTATAGTTACATGTTTTTTTACTTAGAGAACATTGCAACTGATAAAGCCTACATTACTTACACATTACCTACATTACCTACATTACCTACATTACCTACATTACCTACATTACCTACATTACCTACATTACCTACATTACCTACATTACCTACATTACCTACATTACCTACATTACCTACATTACCTACATTACCTACATTACCTACATTACCTACATTACCTACATTACCTACATTACCTACATTACCTACATTACCTACATTACCTACATTACCTACATTACCTACATTACCTACATTACCTACATTACCTACATTACCTACATTACCTACATTACCTACATTACCTACATTACCTACATTACCTACATTACCTACATTACCTACATTACCTACATTACCTACATTACCTACATTACCTACATTACCTACATTACCTACATTACCTACATTACCTACATTACCTACATTACCTACATTACCTACATTACCTACATTACCTACATTACCTACATTACCTACATTACCTACATTACCTACATTACCTACTTTACCTACATTACCTACTTTACCTACATTACCTACTTTACCTACATTACCTACTTTACCTACATTACCTACATTGCCTACATTACTTAGCACTGCAACACACACACAGGCACCTTAAAAACCATGACCAATTAGGTCAAGTATTCTAATAAAAGATTTTTAAATGAACCAGGACGCATTGCCATTAGGTCAATAGAATTAAAATGCTTGTTATAACTTTCTACCAATCTGTGCATCGGGGATCTTTTACCAGCATTGGTTCGGCATCGGGTAGTTGCAAAAATGCTACACATAAGTATTACGGCAATGAGCTCTAGTCGGTACTACATAACAAAGCCTATCAGTAAGTGCAATGCAATCATAGTTACTATGGCATAAGTCATAAAGTAAAAAGTACTACCCTCACATAGAAGTTTAACCTAAAAGCTTCTGCACTATTTGGCTTTTTATTTTTTTTTTGCCCTTTGACTGCCTCGTTGGCCTGTGTTTGTGTGATCCGCAAATATTTGTTTCGGAGTCTAGGTGATTTTTATGAATGTATTTACGAATAAAAACATGTTTATAATAATATATTTATATTATCAGTTGTTTAGTACCCATAATATAAGCTCTGCTTAGTTTGGGACTAGTTGGCGTTTTGTGTGAGATGTCCGAAATAGTTATTATTCATTTATTTATCAGTTTCTTGTTATATCTACACTTTGTGCAGTGACTGCATAAAGATGGAAGGATATTATAATATAATGCTATACCAAATCAAAAAAAAATGCACTAGTCCTACTAATATTATGAACGCGAAAGTTTGTGAGTATGTATCTTTCACGCAAAAACTACTTAACGGATTTGGATGAAACTGTACAGTAATTATATCTTGTGCTAAGTGGCAACACATCCAGTAGCAGCGAGTAGCAGCGAATGACGCTACCGAACATAATATATAAGCAGCAGCAATCAGTGGCATCGGGCACTTTCTCGTCAATTTCAACGTTTGACATCTCTCTACCTTACTTAATGTATTTGTGTTATTACCTGCCTTTGTTAAATAATAAAAAAATGTTAATTATTTGTATTAAAACAATGTTTTTAAGTAATTGATATTTAATTTTGTAACACTTGTGTATCAGAATAACACATGGGCTATTTTTTACTGCAATCGAGATACACGCGGGCGTAGCCGCGGTCAAAAGCTAGTTTTATATACTTAGTACTTTGCTAATGCATATTCGAATTTCTTTGCACATTGTGCATCGTAAATCCTCCTTAAGGCGCTTATAGCGATAGCTCGTTAGTAACATTAGAAACTTTCGCTTACTTGGTGTTTTTCTGCTAGCTTAAACATATTCTCATCCTATTTTATTCTATACTAATATATAAAGAAATAAAGATTGTGAGATCGTGACGTTGTAAGGGGTAATTGCCAGATCTACTGAACCGCTTTCCGAAATTCTTTATCCAATGTAAGGCTACGGGATTTCTGAGTGTCATAGGCTGTATTTTAACCCGAAAAATCAATACAATATGTCCCCGTGCGGAGCCGGTGCGTGCTGCTAATCTAGAATATGTTTAACTATATTATTTATAATATCTATTTTTATCTATAATATACATTATATTATTATATGTAATAATTAGATTATACACAAATATAAACATACATATACTCCATAATTTTAACAAAAAGGAACCGACTTTAATGAAAAACTTCCCAGTACCCAAATCGCGACAATTGTGCCTATGATATTTGAGGAGTTCCCTCGATTTCCTTGGGATCCCATCATCAGATATCGATAAGGTGACAATGGGACCACCTGTAAGCTACGCCCATTCCAGATTTTACGCTGAACATACATAAAAAAAAAAGATTCCGACGAATTGAGAACCTCCTCCTTTTTTTTGAAGTCGTTTTAAAAGCAGGCAGCCATTCACACATGCACTATACTCACGAAAGTTTTAGGGGACATCGTATTTTTGAATTCGAGGGAATCCTAACCTCCTCTTCTCTAAGGGTTACAGAGCGGGAATTAGGATTGAAAACCGAGATAAAATGTCGAGCAAGAAAAAATTGAAAATATAATTATTATGTAACAATGTATATATTTTTATCTCTTTACTGCCTCAGTGGCGTAGTGGTAGTGTACGCGACAGGTGTGAGGTCTCGGGTTCAAATTCCGGGTCGGACTCACTGTTTGTATGATCTACAGATTTTTATTTAGAAGTTTGGGTGCTTTCTATGTATAATATGTATTTTCAAACCAAACGGATATTTATTTAAGTATTTTATTAGTCCATCTATCTTTCATAGTTCAATCACTGCTTAGTTTGAAACTACAAGTGAATGTCCGGTAAAAATATTTTATCAATAAGTACACATTTGCTGTCGGTACAATTTCGAATGTCATATTTTGTTGCAAGGATCAGTGACACTTGAGCTGTCTTGACATTGACTTTGATACCATCCCTACTAATCCCTACTAATATTATAAATGCGAAAGTAACTCTGTCTGTCTGTTACGCTTTCACGCCTAAACCATTGAACCGATTTTGATGAAATTTGGTATGAAGATAGAACTAAATTTGGGAAAGGACATAGGCTACTTTTTATCGCAGTAACCGACATACACGCGGGCGGAGCCGCGGGTGAAAGCTAGTAACAAAATAAATTATGAATATAGTCATTTTACAAAATTATTAACTAATATTCATATCAATATTGGATAATTTTATAAAACAAAATTTGGCAATAGTTATTCAATATTGTTTAAAGGTTATCTTTTTTTAAACCCTAAGAAGCATGGTAAATACTACTGACTTCCTGATTTTTATAATACTCGTACTATAATATAGATTCGTGATATATAATTTTAGTCCAATCCCGACCTCTAGTAGATCAAATACCGAAAATTTAAAACTCAGGCTTTAATTTATTTATTAACGGCTACAAACACATATAAAGTAATTAATTTTATAAATTATGCTTTTACTAAAAGTAACATGTCGATGTTATAAACTAAATAATTTACCTTGTTTATAGAAAAGAGTCTTCTGTCAACATGTTTAATAAGGTTCCTCGTCTACATTGTGCCTCTGTGGACACGAGCTTATTATTGAAGGAAAATCTTTCATGAATTTGTAATATGCGAGAAGATAATAACCGACATGTCCTTTGTTGATACACCTACGCGATACTGGGTACGAAACGAGGTATGGAATATTGAAAATAAGTAAATGGTGAATCGTAGTCAACTCGAGATTTTGTAATCATGTTGATATTAAATTGTTGTTAAAACCGATATAACCGAAAACAACGCGGAATCTCAACAAACTACAACTAAACTACAACTACTTCCAGAATTACAGAGTGGGATCAGATTTAAAAACTGATCCCACACTGTAATTCTGGAATGAAAAGAATTCAGTCATTCATAAAAGCAACGCACTCGTGATTCTTAGTCTTAAGTATTCTTAAGAATTCACTACATAATAATAATAATAATGACTTTATTGTATTACCAGAAGAAAATTACAGTTAGATCTTAGAACTAGCTATATTGTGTTGGTACAAGTGGCGGCCTTATCGCCCGTAGGCAATCTCTTACAGACAACCATAGGATGGAGATTAAACATAGGAGAAAGTATAGGGTAGTGTCTGGTGAGTTAAAGTAATAAACGTAGAAAAAGAAAAGTAATTACAGAAGTGAAAGAATATAATATGGTTTTCTAGTAATATAGAGTGTGGATTATTAAATAAATACAAACATGGAGTGAAATACCTAAATGAATAAATGCGACTTATCTAAGAAGAGAAAGTAGGTTAAAGGACCTTGGTGACTCCCAGGTAATGCTCCTTTACAAGTCTCTTGAAGGTAGATAGTGTTTGAGCACGTCTTATTGTAACTGGTAGGGCATTCCACAACCGAACAACTTGGACTGTGAAGGAATGGTCAAGAAATTTGGTGGAATGCCCAGGCATTTTTAATCTACATTTTAAGATAAATAATTATCTTAATAAGTATAATACCGAAATCTTAAAAATTAGCTCAAAGTAAGATGTATAGACTTATTTGAAGGCATTTCCCATGGTCTGTTGGAAATTATTGTGTTTAGTTACTAGTCAGCTTAAATGATAATAATAAACATGACCGAAGCAAGGGATAGATACAGACATATGGTCGCCGACCTCCGTGATGGAGATGGTACCTAAAGAAGAAGAAGCTTAAATGATCAGAATAGTACGGGACGAAGCAATTCTCTTTCAGGAAAATGACTTGCATGATGCAGTGTATATTACAATACAATTAAAAACCAAATTGATTCTCTCATCAAATCTGTCTATATAATTTAGAATATTGGCAATCCGAATATTCAGTATGAATTGTATATTACAAACAATTTAGTAAATTTACATATTCATAATATCCGCGTTACTGTAATCCGATACGGAATTATTCGAGGATAAAATCATCAATCATCATCAACAGCCTTTAACAGTCCACTGCTGGACATAGGCCTCTCCTTTGAAAGGATGTTTTGGCCTACTATACCACGCTGGCCAGACTTGTTGGTAAAGGGTTTGTTTCGAGTTTTCCTTCTCTTGGCAGTGATGCTAGCTGCTTATTTTGTTCCTTTTGTCATCTCTTACGATACCCATAAAATGAATAGGGGTGGTGACACTTGTATTCTTAATCCGTCACCACCACACGGACTTTTACGGAGGAGGATTAAATAAAACAATATAACGCTTGATAACACATTTATTATTGAAGACAATCAGAAACATCGGTCAACAAACAACATTTCATTTCTTTCAGGTTGAACACACCGAATAAATATTTCTGAGCTACATTTTTGTAAATTGTGACATTATGAAGTTCATAGGTTTTTGTAAAAAGATCTCATTTTCCTTAGTTTTTTCTTATATTGAAAGATAAGTTTAAAATATAAGGGCATTTAAAGTTTCGTGCTTCAGATATTCGTTAAACTTCTTGAAAACTTATTCTTATAACTCGCCTCCACTAATACAAGTTGGCTATCAGCTCTGCATACTCCTTTCTGTTTTTTTGCCAGATGATACAGGCCCCACTATGATCCCAGGTCGTGAGAAGCATCTCACTAAGCCGCTATAGTGTTGGCCGCCATACTATATTGTCAGCATTCGCAGCAAGTGTGGTGGGTATCACTGTTGGATTCTGCTCATGCTTTCCATCAGTTAGAAAACAAAACTGTGAGGTTACATTGTTATTGCTAAATATTTCTACTTATAATTTGTTTTCTATTCAAAAGAATTTTCTATAAAGTTTACATTCACTTTATTAATGAAACATTTGTATTAAAGTGGCAATGAATAGTTTTCATCATCATCATCAACAACCCATTTTGTTCCACTGCTGGGTTCGGGTCTCCTCTCAGCAGAGGGTTAAGGCCATACGGCCTTACACTGGCCGAGTGCGGGTTGGGGACTGGCAAGACACGTTGTGGGTACGTAATCTTGACGTTGGATGTTTTTAAACCGCCCGAAGGCCTTCAACTAAGCTTCACGATTGTTACCCGGGACTGACTGCTTAACGTGAACTTCGAATCACGGAAATGCTCATAATATATCATGCCACAAACGGTCACCCATCTAGGTCTGACCGCGCCATCGTTGCTTACCCTCGATGATTGTTTCTAATCTCGTAAGGCCAGTCGGCTATGGGCGCTTGGAACTGAGAATAGTTTTCAATAACCTCCAATAGCATGTATGAGTATGATGAACACTAATTTTGGATTATATTTATGCTTTCTATCCGGGAGAGTAGAGTTACTTCGGTAGGCTTAAATATAGAAAAACTAAATACAATATTTCTCTATATAAATCGAACTAGTTACAACACTACGCATGACCTAGATCGTTTATCTACCATGAAAACTGGAGGCCTATACACGTGTAATTTATAGCTCTTACGCCAATAAAAAAGTTTTTGCGGTCAAACAACTCTCTACGAATCTAATGTAAAATTTGAATACATTAAGTTATGTTTTTCTGTATGTGCATACGTCAAATATGTAAGGAAGAAATACGCATATATCAACGTAATATAATATCTTACTTAAAATGTTTCGTAGTTTTGCTACAGTATGTGATTGAGAGGTGTTACATACGGGCCATTTTTTCATATATATTGATGACTAGTTGCGCCTCGCGGTGTTACCCGCGTATATCATTATGGTTGCTATGCAAGTGTGAAGTATAGTCCTCCATAAACAGTGATACATTTTGATATCTACAATTATATATATATTTTTTTAAACTATAGGGGCCAAACGAGCCACCACCCATGGACACCCGAAACACCAGAGGAGTCACATGTGCTTTGCCGGCCTTTAAGAAGGGAGTACGCTCTTTTTTTGAAGGTTTGAAGGTCGTAGCGGTCAAGAAACACCGCAGGCGACAGTTCATTCCACAATTTAGATGTGCGAGTCAGGAAATTTCGGGAAAAACGCACTGTTGTGGACTGCCAACCATCTAACTCATGGCGATTGAAATTCTGTCGCGTGGAAAGATGACGGAAAGAAGCGGCAGGAATTAATTCGAACAATTCCTCGGAGCACTTTCCGTGGTATAGGCGATAGAAGATGCAGAGTGATACTACATCTCTACGCAGCGCCAAGGGATCAAGCGGATCTGAAATATCCCGGCAGTCGACAATTCGAGTTGCTCTCCGCTGAATGCGGTCCAGAGGGAGAAGCTGGTACTGGGGTGCCCCGGCCCAAAGATGAGAACAGTATTTCACATGAGGATGAACCTGCATCTTATAAAGTAGAAGGCGGTGCGTCGGAGTAAAATACTGTCTCGCTCTATTGAGCACACCAAGCTTCTTTGAAGCTATTTTTATAATCACCTAGTATTTGCCCGTATATCTCGGCAGTAAAAAATAGCCTATGTGTTATTCCGATATATAAACAATATTATTGTAAAGTTTCATCCAAATCCGTTCAGTAGTTTTTGCGTGCAAGAGGAACAAACATACATACACACATACATACTCACAAACTTTCGCGTTTATAATATTAGTAGGATTAGTAGGATATAACATAATATTACATGCTCCTTCAATATTAGAATGCAGTATCAGTATCCCTAACATTGATTAATAATAATGAATTGAGAAATCTCTGAATGAAACATGTTTTAGTTGGTATAATTAGATATAAGAAGCTGGACAGAGAGTGTGGTTGTTAAAACAATTTCCACGTCGTTTTCTACTGCTAAGTATCATGATCAACCGACATGGAAAGACTCTCTGTGTAATTCAAAAACCGTTGTTTTCAGTCTAGGTGTTTTTCCTCCCTTTCATGGATATTTGTAAACGAGGAACATAGGAGATGCGGAGATCATAGGAAAGTTGTCAGAAGATTGCTTTTCAAAGATAATTTGTGACATTTATCATGAAAATGACACTTAACTAGGTTAAAGAGAAACTAAACTACTAAGGTATTGATTATTCAAAAAATAGATACTGTATTTCATTAAGTATCTTCTAAAGAATAATTACTTCAGCTCTATCTTATGGATATTGTGAAATAGTAATTGGTATTCTTCGTTGCTCTGAATACTTAAACTACAAGAGTACTCGTAGTTTCTTGCTCTTGTCCGAAACTTTGTGAGAGCTTGATTGGGTATCTGGATTGCAAGTCAATTCTTGAGGTATTATTATTCCACTAATCGTTTAGGTGAACGGTTCATAGTATTTGAGTCGAAGAAACAAGCACAAAGAATGTGTGTATTTTTACAGTAAATAATATATTATGTATGTATTGATGTACGTTTAATTAAAAAAAGCGGCCAAGTGCGAGTCGGACTCGCCCATGAAGGGTTCCGTACCAGCAAGTAACATCATATAAAGTTCTTGTAGTTCGTTGTAACTTTCATCGATGTTTTTATACTAGTGTATTGATTGGATGAAAGGTATATTGCGTGTTACGATTTATGACGTATTAAAAAAAAAACTACTCACTAGATCCCTTTCAAACCAATTTTCGTTGGTAGTTTACATGGTAATGTACAACATATATTTATTTTAGTTTTATCACTCTCTTATTTTAGAAGTTAGAGGGGGGGGGGCACATTTTTCCACTTTGGAAGTGTCTCTCGCGCAAACTATTCAGTTTAGAAAAAAATGATATTGAAAACCTCAACATCATTTTTGAAGACCTATCCACAGATACGTATAGGTTTGATGAAAAAAAAAAATTTGAATTTCAGTTCCAAGTATGGGGACCCCCAAAATGCATTGTTTTTTTTCTATTTTTATATAAAAATCTTAATGCGGTTCACAGAATACATCGACTGACCAAATTTCAACAGTATAGCTCTTATAGTTTCGGAAATAATTGGCTGTGACATACGGACGGACAGACAGACAGACAGACAGACAGACTTGACGAATCTATAAGGGTTCCGTTTTTTGCCATTTGGCTACGGAACCCTAAAAACACTTTACGAAGAAACACAAAATGAACTACAAACCCTGAATCACGATACAGAAATTCTCGCGACGGTTAGCATAAATACAACTTTCCAATATTAACCATAGGGCAGTGGCCCGCCACGATTTTGGTCCTCCTTAAGCGCTAGCCTGGGGTGACAGTTGAGACCATCTGTCACCTTAGTAGAAACAAGCCGGGCAGAGATACGAAACACACGTATATGAAAGTTGCCACACCACTCTTTGCAGTGCTGTCTTTGTGTGTAGGTAGTCGACACTTACGACAGCCACGTTATAAATAGGTATTGTCTTACTTCGTATTTTTAATCCGTTACTACACTGATTTACAAACATGATAACATATTTATCTTTCATTTTACTTTAAATCGATTGGCCTTTTTTGTTTACGAGGTAGAAAAATCCCTTGAGTTCTCGGGCTCCTCGGGGACTCAGGAGCCAGGAGTATCAGACATTTTCACTAAAAAACATTCCGAGCACTCAGGCGCCCGGCTCTGGCGAGATCCGGACCATTTTATTTCAGGTTCCCCCAGGATTGACTCCGCTACTGTCTGAACTTTGTCCTGGGCGAAGCCTCGGCTCCCTCCTGCCTATCGGACGAATCATTTTATGTTTTGGCAATTTTGCGACCAAGCCGTATTCCTCCCACCGACCACTAAGTCGGTAGGCTTAAGAGGAAAGCTTTATTCTAATTTATTATAAATTTCTTATATTTAGAATGCGGATGTAATTAAATATTTGTATCAGTAACCTGAGCTCGTTGACTTTGCATTTTGCACACAGTTTAGGTTGCCAATACCGGAGCCGTTCTCCGTAATATTGTCAACACAACATAAATCTATGTCTTAATATAACAAGGCCTGACGTTACTTAACAAACACGGTTGCTGATAAACACCAGCAAGCTTAAAGCAAGTTCTAGGCTTCATTATTAAATTGAACTCCAGGTAGTACTAATATTAGTTGAGTGGCCTTATATAAATTACTATTGCATAAAACAACTCCTAACCTCCTTTCTAAGGATAGGCCTATGTCCAGCAGTGGACTGTTAAAGGCTGTTGATGATGATGATGATGAAAACAACTTATGATCCAAAGCAACCAAATAAGAATACGTTAAATGAAATAATTATTAAGTAAAATCCTTTTAAAAATTCAAATGTTTTAAATTAAACGGGGCTTATTTTTTACTGTAAACGGGACTTATTTGCAATAAAATGAAAAGGTTTCGATACCTTCTATTTGCTGTTTACCCCTGACCAAGAGCGGTAATACAGCACAACGTTCGAAACGTCAGAAAATAGAAGGTTATCGTAACCTTTTTAATTTTATCGCGAATAAGTCTCGTTAACAGTAAAAAAATGAGTGTGTATAAAACTTGCGAAAGTCTAAAAACATTTATTCAAAATTTCCAATAATATTTAACATGTAATACACCACTCACTTAATTGCGTACGGTATCGTTTCTAAGCCCGTGTGGAGTTCTTTTTATTCACTGCTGAAAACTCGATATGTCAAGATTCAAATATTTTTTTCCAATATGTTCAGATGCTTTCACGAAGCTTTGATGTGAAGTAATCGATATCACAAAGAGTTCTTGTTGTACGGCTTTACAACGGACAATGGCAGTTTTTACACGCTTTATATTAGCTTCACGTGTATGTTTGTTTGTATGTTTGTTTGTATGTTTGTTTGTATGTTTGTAACCGACTCCTTTGGGCGCGATTTTGACCCACTTTCAACGGCCAGATTTCGTTCAAACTTTGCACATTTATCGAGGACCGATGACATTACACTAATTTGATAAAATTATATCAATTTGCATAATAAGATTTTTGTTATTTTATATTAATTTCATCTATCCATGCGCGACGACAGCGCCACATGACAGGTGGCGATTATGATTGAACAATATTGTCACCGTTGTCAAGCAACAAGTAAATACTGTGAAGAAAATTAATGAAATCTTCTGTTATTTTACTATATTAGACAATTTTGGACAGTGGTAGTTAGTAAAATTATTGCCAAAACATTAAAATTGTTATTTTCCGTGGGAAATGAGTCTACTGGTGACTAAAACGGGGTTTCGTGCAATCACCCACGAAATCATTTCTCAACCGGAGACAGACGATGTCTAACAAATCAATTTAATTACAGCTAGACACGATTTATCATGTTGAGAGTGCTTTGTGCGACTGTGTTTATAATAAGAGAGGGAAATGAAAGCACATTGCAGCACTTATATACTTCATAAATAATATATTATATATCAATGTAAATAATGAAAACAATTTTACGAAGATCAGCCAAGAACAACAATGGGGTAAGCCAACTGCCCGTCAAATTTCCAAGGAAGTATATTCTAAAAGAAAGTACTTCCATGAAATGTTTCCCACAGTAAAGAAACAGAAGTGTGAACCATTTCAGTTTAATGTCTCTGATTTGAAGGTGGATTGTGCTTTAAAATGTGTCCTAGAAGCTGCTAAAAGTAATGCTGAAGATATCGAAACTTCTGTTAGCTACTTAGTTGTTAGTTTACCAAATTTTAGTCGAACAGGCTGATAAATTATTTTATTGCTAGCATTTATTAACACTTGCACATTCTCCTATCTTTACACTTAGTTTTGCACGCGGTTTTGCACATTTATACTCACAACCACTATCCATGACTGAGAATACTAGTTCTTCAGATACTACTCAACAGTTACTACAGCGTTACAGAAGAAAACAACGCTCCATATGAGAAATTATACAGCTAAACAGCCAGAGCAGCTCGTTTGCAGCAAGTGCGTGATTCTATGGCTGAGATCCGAGCCTCAGAATCAGACCAAGCCAGAGAAATCCGCTTGCAGCAAATGCGTCATTCCATTGCTGAGATCCGAGTCTCTGAATCAGACCAAGTCAGAGCATCTCGTTTGCAGCAAGTGCGTGATTCCATGGCTGAGATCCGAGCCTCAGAATCAGACCAAGCCAGAGCAGCAATGTTGAAGTCGAACATTGACGTGTCAAAAGAATTAGTAAATGGTAACATGGGTTTTATTACAGAAATTATATGGCCAAATTTTCGCAGAGGTCAATTATATGCAGAAGACATTCCGTCAGTACCTATCGATTTCGGTCAAGATGGTGTTCACGTAATTAAACCAATATCGGTACGATTTCCAGCAAAATACAGCTATGAAACTGCCGAGAGACGAATGTTGCCATTGATTCTGAGTTGGTCATCGACCGTCCGCAAGATGCAAGGCTGTACAGTTCATCATGCAGTCATTTATCTAGGTTCTCGACTGTTTGCAGCTGGACAAGCTTATGTAGCACTTAGTCGTGGAAGATCTTTAGACGGAATTAGAATTGAAGAACTTGATTGCTCAAAGCTAACAGGTCAAACTCCATGTAACAGAGCAGCATTAGATGAAATGATTCGATTACGAAGTAACACGTAGTAAGACTTGTCAATATCACTTGTTTGGCAATGAACATACCGTTATGTCTCACTGTGTACATTGACGACTGAAAATAATTACAGGTACTTATAGTTATCACGGAATTAATAGTAGATTAAAACAAACAATAGTTCAAAATTAAAAAGACAAGCCATTATAAATAAACCAAACTAAAAAATAGAAAATAAATAATAGTTTTAAAAAACTAAAAAACACGCTTTTTATAGAAATCCAAACTAAAAAATAAAAAATAAATTGAAATAAAATTAAATTAAAAATAGTGTTCAAAATTTCAATAAATATAAATTAATACGTGTAAATAAAGAAAAATGTATTTTATTTAAAAAAAAGCGTGGGGTGCTTTTTAAGATAAAATGATAATCACTACCCATATCCTTCAATAAAATACTTATAACTATTGACACCATTCACCCCACGCTTTTTTTTAAATAAAATACATTTTTCTTTATTTACACGTATTAATTTATATTTATTGAAATTTTGAACACTATTTTTAATTTAATTTTATTTCAATTATTTTTTATTTTTTAGTTTGGATTTCTATAAAAAGCGTGTTTTTTAGTTTTTTAAAACTATTATTTATTTTTGTTAAAATAATTAGTTTTTTCGTGAGTAAAAGTAGTGAAACATTGATAATATCGTGTTATTCAGTGTTTGCAATAGAAGTTTGCAAGAATGGCAGCGAATTATCTTGTAAATGTTCCCAAGCTGAAAGGCCGGGAGAACTACAGCGAGTGGATCTTTGCCGCGGAGAATTTTCTTATCCTAGAAAATATGCAGCACTGCATTAGACCAGTTTCTGGGAAGATGATAGAAGCCGCAGATGATGCAAGAACCAAAGCAAAACTAATTATGACTATAGACAGTGCGTTATATGTACATATCAAAGAAGTTAAAACTTCGTTGGAGCTGTGGAACAAATTAAAGGCATTATTCGATGATTCGGGTTTTGCACGAAGAATATCCCTATTACGAAATCTAATATCAATACGCCTGGAAAATTGTGTCTCAATGCAATCGTACGTAACACAAATAGTTGAAGTTGGCCAAAAATTAAGCGGGACCGGTTTTAATATCAGTGATGAGTGGATTGGGTGTTTATTATTGGCAGGTTTGTCAGAAAAATTCATGCCGATGATAATGGCGATTGAACATTCTGGCATTCAAATTACAACAGACGCCATTAGAACCAAACTCATGGATATGGAGGATACGGAAGTAAGTCAAGTGAATGGAAATATTCATTTTCAATCACATGAAACTAGTAGTGCATTCGCCAGCAGTTCGCAGAAATGGCAACATAAGAAAAATAAATTATCTATGGCCCACGCTCAAAGCGGCAACCAATCAAAAACAAATAAAAATGGCGGCAGTAAAAATAACGTCAAATGTTACCGGTGTAAACAAACTGGACACTACAAGAATCAGTGCACAAATAGCAATTATACAAATTATAATATGAAAGAAAATCAACGTAATCAAAGTAATGCATTTAGTGCTGTGTTTTTAAGTGGTCAATTTAGTAAATACGACTGGTATATTGACTCAGGTGCGAGTATACACCTAATAGCTAACGAGCAGTGGATTGAGAATGCTATTTATCACAAAGTGAAAGATATATGTGTCGCTAATAGTGAAAGGTTACAAGTATTATGTTCCGGCGATGTGACCATTATAACTAAAACTGATCAATGTGAATTTGAGATTCCAGTCAAGGATGTATTATGTGCTAATTGACTACTAACTTGTTGTCAGTGAGCCAGCTAATAAAATCCGGGAATAGTGTGCAGTTTAATACAAATGGCTGTGAAGTATTCAACAGAAATAATGAGATTCAACAACAGATTCAACAGATTCAACAGAAATAATGTTGTAGGTAGTAGAGCCACGCTGATCTCAGCACGAATGGGCCGGCTCGACCCGGCCAGTACTACCCTCACACAGAAGACCATCCTAATAATGACAGCATTCTTGCTGTCGTATTTCGTTGGTGAGTGTGAGACCGGAGGCCCAATCATTCTGCATCATTCTCCCGCCCTTCGAAGGCCGGGAGAATGATGCAGAATAATCTAACCAGGCTGCCATGTTAGGGGTCACCATGCTACATTGCCTAACCTCACAATAAGCATGGTAACCCCTACTCCTGGATTCTACTCATGCTTTCCATCAGGCAGAGTAGAGTCACTTTGGCAGGCTTAAATATAAAAAAAAAAAAAAAAAAAAAAAAGCTGGTAGCCACAGCTGTGTTGAATAACGGAGTGTACAAGTTAAGAGTACCAGACAGTGTTATGGCTAATTTAACTGCATCAGGCATTACATGGCATCGCCGTTTAGGCCATGTTAATAGCAAATACTTAAATAAAATGAGTAGTGCTGTTGATGGCATGAATCTACGAGAGAAAATTGATCTTGACAAGACGTCATGTACAGTTTGCTGTGAAGGTAAGCAGTGTAGATTACCATTCACAAATGAGGGATCAAGAAGTAAAGAATTACTTCACCTAGTTCACACAGATATTTGTGGACCCATGGAACATGAATCATTGGCTGGTTCAAGGTATTTTATATTATTTGTTGACGACTATAGTCGTATGATACACACCTATTTTATTAGAAATAAAAGTGAAGCTTTAAGATGTTTTGTAGAATTTAAAGCAAAGGTAGAAAAACAAACTAATAAGAAAATTAAGATTTTACGAAGCGATAATGGGTGTGAATATTGTAATAAAGAATTTGATTCATATCTCAAGAAGGAAGGTATTATTCATCAAAGGAGTAACCCATATACCCCGGAACAAAATGGCTTGTCTGAAAGAAATAATCGGACAATAATTGAAAAGGCCAGATGTTTATTATTTGATGCCAAATTGGGAAAGGAGTTCTGGGCAGAGGCTACCAACACTGCTGTCTATTTACAAAATCGTACAGTTTTACCGGCATTGAATGAGAAAACTCCTTATGAAATCTGGACCGGGTGCAAACCAGACATTAGTCACTTGCGTATATTTGGTAGTAAGGTAATGGCACATGTGGCTAAGGAGAAGCGGCAGAAGTGGGACCACAAGTCTGAAGAGCACATACTAGTGGGTTATCCAGATAATATAAAGGGTTATAGATTATTTAATCTTAGAACAAAATGTGTTATAACTAGTAGAGATGTTGTTATAATGGAAGATGAAAAGAACCTTGAGATGAGTATACCAATTATTGAAAAACATCAAGACTCGTGTTCAGTGGGGGACACAGTCAAGAACTCAACAATATTGAATGAAACAATCCCAGAAGAGGATACAATACTTGAAACTTCAAATAGTTCAGATGATGACTATATTCCTAGTGAATATGAAGATGTTTGTGAAACTCCTGAGCGACCTGAAAGACCTAGTCGAGTCAGAAATAAACCAGAAAGGTATGGAATGTCAAATATGTGTGTTTCTCAAGAAATGTTTCATGATGCTAGTGGACTATGTCTTGAAGAAGCACTGCAAGGACCAGAAAAAGAACAGTGGTTACAGGCTGTGAAAGAAGAACTTAAGTGTTTCGAGGACAATAATGCATGGGAACTAGTAGATATGCCTAAAGGTGGAGAGACTATAGTG
Source organism: Phragmatobia fuliginosa (assembly GCA_932526445.1). Lineage (NCBI taxonomy): Eukaryota > Metazoa > Arthropoda > Insecta > Lepidoptera > Erebidae > Phragmatobia > Phragmatobia fuliginosa. Next base: position 2,387,247 of record OW052058.1, on the reverse strand, counting down.
AAGTGTAAATGGGTGTTGAGAAAAAAGGTGGACAGTGACAATAGTGTACGTTATCGTGCTCGTTTAGTAGCCAAAGGTTTTATGCAGAAGCAAAATGTGGACTATTCCGAGATATTTTCGCCTGTGGTTAGGCATTCAACGTTACGGCTATTGTTTGCTCTGTCTGTTAAGCTAGGCTTAGATGTAACACACCTTGATATCACTACAGCTTTTTTAAATGGGGATCTTGAGGAAACAATTTATATGCAAATACCAGAAGGTTTACCAAATTCTCAGAATCACATTAATAAAGTACTTAAACTGAATAGAGCCATATATGGTCTGAAACAGTCCTCAAGAGCCTGGTATAAAAAGGTTGATGAGTGTCTTATTGGCGATGGATATAAGCGCTCTAAGTTAGAACCATGTTTGTACACTAAAATTAAAGATAAAACTAGAACAATAATCACATTATATGTTGATGATTTTTTTGTATTTAGTAATGATAGTATAGAATGTAATCATTTAAAAGAGTTATTGTCATCAAAGTTTAAGCTAAAGGACCTAGGCCAGGTCAAAAATTGTTTGGGGATGTCTGTTAATGTTGACAAGGTTAATGGCACAATTACACTTAGTCAGGAGAATTATATTAATCAGTTATTAGATAGATTTAATATGACTAATTGTAAACCAGCTGATACACCGTTAGAGCCTAAATTGAAAATTAATTTGGATAAACAAAATTGTAAGAGCCAATTACCTTATCAGCAACTAATTGGTGGCCTTATGTATTTGGCAGTTTTGACTAGACCTGATATTGCATATTCAGTCAATTTCCTAAGTCAATTCAATAATTGTTATAATAGTGAAACTTGGGCATATGCTAAACAAATTTTAAAGTATCTGAAGAAAACTAAATGTTTTGGGTTAAAATATACAAAATGTGGTAATTCTAAATTAGAAGGGTATGTTGATGCTGACTGGGGGAATAATGTAATAGACAGAAAGTCTTACAGTGGTCTATGTTTTAAGTTAGCTGGAAGTCTCATTTCATGGGAGGCAAAAAAGCAAAAAACAGTTGCCCTCTCAAGCACAGAAGCAGAATATATGGCTATGACTGATGCTTGCAGAGAGGCTATTTATTTACACAATTTATTAAAAGAAATTGTCAATGAATCATATACTATTACACTTTATAATGATAACCAGGGTGCACTTAATTTGTCTTCAAATGATAGTTTTAATAAGCGCACCAAACACATAGACATACGTTACCACTTTTGTAAGGAATGTGTGATAAATAAAATAGTTAAATTAAAGTATTTGGAAACAGCTGAGATGCCAGCAGATCTACTTACAAAGGGGTTGAGTAACGTGAAGCATGGTTATTTCATGCGTTTATTAGGGATACACAATGTTGTAATATTGTAAATGTCATGTTATTTTGATAAGTGGGGGTGTTGATATGGTATCAAAATTGTAAGTGGTGCCATTAATTATTAAATATTATTATTATTAAATATTTTGGACATCTGACACACAACATCATTTAGTCCCAAGCTAAGCAGAGCTTGTGTTATGGGTACTAGACAACTGATATAAATACATAAACATACTTTTTTTTTTTGTAAATACATACATATTATACATAGAAAACACCCAGACTCCGAAACAAATATTTGTGAATCACACAAATAATATTTGGTCCGACCCGGGAATCGAACCCGAGACCTCTTGATCAGCAGCCGCATACGCTAACCACTAGACCAACGAGGCAGTCAAATCTATGATGTAGTTGTCCCATGTACATTGAATGTCAATAAATCGTTCACTCTCTTTCCGTGTCTGACACAGGCGTTTCATTTATACTTTTGTCCCCTATTTCAAACCCTCTACCTTTATTTTCGCTATAAAAAGTATCCTAAGTCCTTTCCCAAGTTCAGTTCTATCTTCATACCAAATTTCATCAAAATCGGTTCAGTGGTTTAGGCGTGAAGTGACAGATTAACAGAGAAGCTCAAAAGCGATCAGAGGGGTGTGCAATGGGAGTGGCCGATGTCCAGCAGTGGATTGCGATAGGCTGATGATGATGATATTTATATGTCTTCATTAAGGTTTTAAGTAAACTAGCAATATGATAAAACGACGAGAATATTTTTACAATATATGATTTGTCTAACACAACGTTTTTATTTATACCAAATTACACTCTGTGAAAATTAAAATTTTCACAGAAAATTTGTAAATTTCATGTAATGCGAAAAACACAAAACTTTCTTTGTTATTACTTTTTAAAATAAGGGTATACCAAGTTCTAATGTTTAATTAAAGGTACATATTGTTCAATTTAATATTGAAAATTCAATTTCAAAATAGCTACCCTAGCTTCACCTCGCTTCAAAGCCTGGAATAACATTATATAATTATCGACGTCGGACGAGTCACGACCAGGAGACAGGTGGCATTGCCTTAATTGTGCAGGGGACGGTTATTCAGCTAAACAATTTAACGTTTTCTGGTCACGTATTAAACATCGCCCGCAATACAACTGAGGTTTTGATGCTACGGACATGCTGTAATCGTATTGTGTTTAGACATTTTGTATTGGATTTGATTACAATAGCACAGATGTGACCAAAAAATGATCATAACTGCAAAGTTTCCGTTTCGTGAGTTGAAACGAAAGTAGATAACGTAATAGAAGATAGTAATATTATGAAGTAAAACGAAAGGGAAAAGATTTTCTTACTCAAATATTTTATGGATTTTAGAAGCTACGAATAACGGTAAGAAAACCATTATAGTTTTCTGTGAGGGTACCTAACCACTTGCCTGTTATAAATAACATAAATATTTCAATATTACACACGACATCGTTTAGTCCCAAACTAAGCAGAGCTTGTAATTTGGGTACAACACAACTGATATAAATAAATAAACATACTTTTTACACGCTTTATATTAGCTTCACGTGTATGTTTGTTTGTATGTTTGTTTGTATGTTTGTTTGTATGTTTGTAACCGACTCCTTTGGGCGCGATTTTGACCCACTTTCAACGGCCAGATTTCGTTCAAACTTTGCACATTTATCGAGGACCGATGACATTACACTAATTTGATAAAATTATATCAATTTGCATAATAAGATTTTTGTTATTTTATATTAATTTCATCTATCCATGCGCGACGACAGCGCCACATGACAGGTGGCGATTATGATTGAACAATATTGTCACCGTTGTCAAGCAACAAGTAAATACTGTGAAGAAAATTAATGAAATCTTCTGTTATTTTACTATATTAGACAATTTTGGACAGTGGTAGTTAGTAAAATTATTGCCAAAACATTAAAATTGTTATTTTCCGTGGGAAATGAGTCTACTGGTGACTAAAACGGGGTTTCGTGCAATCACCCACGAAATCATTTCTCAACCGGAGACAGACGATGTCTAACAAATCAATTTAATTACAGCTAGACACGATTTATCATGTTGAGAGTGCTTTGTGCGACTGTGTTTATAATAAGAGAGGGAAATGAAAGCACATTGCAGCACTTATATACTTCATAAATAATATATTATATATCAATGTAAATAATGAAAACAATTTTACGAAGATCAGCCAAGAACAACAATGGGGTAAGCCAACTGCCCGTCAAATTTCCAAGGAAGTATATTCTAAAAGAAAGTACTTCCATGAAATGTTTCCCACAGTAAAGAAACAGAAGTGTGAACCATTTCAGTTTAATGTCTCTGATTTGAAGGTGGATTGTGCTTTAAAATGTGTCCTAGAAGCTGCTAAAAGTAATGCTGAAGATATCGAAACTTCTGTTAGCTACTTAGTTGTTAGTTTACCAAATTTTAGTCGAACAGGCTGATAAATTATTTTATTGCTAGCATTTATTAACACTTGCACATTCTCCTATCTTTACACTTAGTTTTGCACGCGGTTTTGCACATTTATACTCACAACCACTATCCATGACTGAGAATACTAGTTCTTCAGATACTACTCAACAGTTACTACAGCGTTACAGAAGAAAACAACGCTCCATATGAGAAATTATACAGCTAAACAGCCAGAGCAGCTCGTTTGCAGCAAGTGCGTGATTCTATGGCTGAGATCCGAGCCTCAGAATCAGACCAAGCCAGAGAAATCCGCTTGCAGCAAATGCGTCATTCCATTGCTGAGATCCGAGTCTCTGAATCAGACCAAGTCAGAGCATCTCGTTTGCAGCAAGTGCGTGATTCCATGGCTGAGATCCGAGCCTCAGAATCAGACCAAGCCAGAGCAGCAATGTTGAAGTCGAACATTGACGTGTCAAAAGAATTAGTAAATGGTAACATGGGTTTTATTACAGAAATTATATGGCCAAATTTTCGCAGAGGTCAATTATATGCAGAAGACATTCCGTCAGTACCTATCGATTTCGGTCAAGATGGTGTTCACGTAATTAAACCAATATCGGTACGATTTCCAGCAAAATACAGCTATGAAACTGCCGAGAGACGAATGTTGCCATTGATTCTGAGTTGGTCATCGACCGTCCGCAAGATGCAAGGCTGTACAGTTCATCATGCAGTCATTTATCTAGGTTCTCGACTGTTTGCAGCTGGACAAGCTTATGTAGCACTTAGTCGTGGAAGATCTTTAGACGGAATTAGAATTGAAGAACTTGATTGCTCAAAGCTAACAGGTCAAACTCCATGTAACAGAGCAGCATTAGATGAAATGATTCGATTACGAAGTAACACGTAGTAAGACTTGTCAATATCACTTGTTTGGCAATGAACATACCGTTATGTCTCACTGTGTACATTGACGACTGAAAATAATTACAGGTACTTATAGTTATCACGGAATTAATAGTAGATTAAAACAAACAATAGTTCAAAATTAAAAAGACAAGCCATTATAAATAAACCAAACTAAAAAATAGAAAATAAATAATAGTTTTAAAAAACTAAAAAACACGCTTTTTATAGAAATCCAAACTAAAAAATAAAAAATAAATTGAAATAAAATTAAATTAAAAATAGTGTTCAAAATTTCAATAAATATAAATTAATACGTGTAAATAAAGAAAAATGTATTTTATTTAAAAAAAAGCGTGGGGTGCTTTTTAAGATAAAATGATAATCACTACCCATATCCTTCAATAAAATACTTATAACTATTGACACCATTCACCCCACGCTTTTTTTTAAATAAAATACATTTTTCTTTATTTACACGTATTAATTTATATTTATTGAAATTTTGAACACTATTTTTAATTTAATTTTATTTCAATTTATTTTTTATTTTTTAGTTTGGATTTCTATAAAAAGCGTGTTTTTTAGTTTTTTAAAACTATTATTTATTTGATCTCTGTGACTAAAGCTATAATGGGTTCCAGAAGGAATAAAAGAACCAGACAAAGACTGTCAGAATAGTACTACGGCCCTTACAATAAAAAGTACCTCAAGCAAAATTCTGACAATTATAATTACTCACTTAGATGTCCGAAATACATGTTATTATCTATCTATCTATATTATCTGGATTCAACCGACGGGAATACATTGAGAGCGTCACAAAGGCGGCCTCGCGGAAGCTCGGCATATTAAACAAGGTGAGACGGTTCTTCTCGCCGGAGCATCTGTGTCTTCTTTACAAGACCCAGGTTTGCTCCTGCGTGGAGTACTGTTCCCATCTCTGCAATGGATCCGCGCAGTACTTGCTCGACGCTCTCGATCGGTTGCAGCGGCGAGCGGTCCGCATCGTTGATAGCCCTGAAGCCACCGAGTTCCTCGAGCCTTTGCAGCTGCGAAGAGATATCGCTACTATGGCAGTCCTCTATCGCCTTTACCACGGGGAGTGTTCTGATGAGCTCTTTCAACTGATCCCACCTACTCCCTTCCTTTACAGGAACACACGTGCTGGCCTTGGAAGTCACCGCTTTAGAGTGGTAGAAATACGCACTAGAACTAAACGGTTTGGCTCTTCTTTTCTGTGCCGAGCGGTTACAAACTGGAACTCGCTACCATCCCATGTGTTTCCTTCCCATTATGATCCCGGGTCCTTTAAGAGGGGTGTGAAAAAGCATCTCACAAAGCCGCCATAGTCTGGGTCAGCATCGCCATACTTCCTGCATCGCGGGAAGTGTGGAAGCCCCCACTCTTGGATTCCATTCATGCTTACCATCAGGCAAAGTGGAGTCACATTGGTAGGCATCAAATAAAAAAAAAATCGTTATAAAATTAATGTACATATTGATTACATTTTAAAATAAATTTTAAAATGTAACTCACTATACATGTCGAGCAGGACTGCGTACTGCATCAGATCCTTGATCCAGCCCTTTAACATGAGCCTCTTAAGATGTTGTTATTATTATCAATTACTACTAAATGAGTAACGTGCTAGTTTAAAATTTCTTCTCCTATCTTCAAAAGGCGAACCCAGACCCTATACTGTACTCGCCTTGTCATAATTATTAAAAAAAAGAAAGACAACGCTGTGGTTTGTTTTGGTATTTCTTCCCAGAATAATGCTTAGGAAATGCTGGCGCCTTCTACTCGAACCTGTAAGTTCCGACGTGTAAAAATATCTGTAAAAGATTTACGTGCAAAAATAAATATCACTTGAAAATCAGCTTCCATTGAAATCATTTTAATTCAAAACATATCCTCTTTTAAATAAATACTAATTTCGCTTTTCTGTTCCATTTATGATTGATTTCCATTAGCGCGTACTTTTACATCAACTGTATCGGCTTAATGCATTTAAGTTTCGATAATTTTCAATGCCTATTTGTAGTTAAATGTTTGTTAGCAGTAAACATATTGAATACATTAAATCAAAATAAAAACAATATTTGTGATATCGCTTTCAATATGGGTCTATCAACAATCAGTCATTTTTGCATATGTAAAATTACCATCTCTTATCTGTGGCTTCTTTAGCACTTGTTTGTCTATGGACTAGCGTATGTGACTGCTTATCAAGAGATTCCATTCCCGGGTCAGACCAAAGTGTTCTAGATTTTTTTACAAAAAATTCTTAATAGCATTAATAACTAGTATAACCTTTGAATGAAGTTCACACTCTTAGTTGCGGAGATACGATGTCAGCAGCTCTATATAAAATTAATATTCAAATATAAGCGGTGATACCAGTAGCTGACCTGAAATAATCCCGATAATAATAAAGACTAGCCAGATGATTTCTGCGGCTTCGCTCGCATCTATGTTTCAAGTGTCGTGTTGAATTTGTTCCCTTTTTTTATTAAGAATTAACGATTGTGTGAAAGTCCATCATACTATAAGAGAGGTAGATCATAGCGAACTGTTTCGCTCGAATTGGAGCAACCCAAGTGAGTGAGTAAGGTTTCCAGAGCTCCTGGGAGGGAGGGGGGGGGGCGATAGTAGCAGGGGTCGAATTTTTAAGGTGAGGGTGTGAAGCCGAGTCACAACTACACTACTGTACTTATCGATCTAATATCTCACTACCACTTAATTTCATGTGGAGTGTGGTCAATCTTGAAGTGCAAAATAAAAAGAGAGAGAGAGAGAGATCATGCACGAAAACCATAAAAACCACATAATATACTTCACGCAACACATTATCACAGAAAACAGTTTTCTAAGCATTAAGGTATAACTAAGTAAATAAGTTATCTATTTCTGCAACAGTAGCAAATCTTATTACAAAGTAATCAGACTAGTATTGTGCAACAGTTTTGTGATCTCTAATGCTTGGCATTTGAAGAAATTTTGTCTATTCATCAGCGGTATTGGTCCGATAACTTACCTTACCCGGATAACTCTACACATCCCAATGAAATGTTTTATATTAAATTTGTAGAGATTTAGGATTATATAAATTATTAAATTTTCATGCGATATTATAATTTCTCCAGTAAGTTACGAACTTATTCATGTTTTTCCCCCAGCAACACGTATTCTGTGCGCGTCCACAGAGCTGACTACACAGACGCGCCGATGTCGCACTTTTTTTTTACACTGATGACAGGATAACACACAAATGAACCCAAAATGTGTTTTAATATAAATTCCATGACATGACAAAATGTGTAGCGTTTATTGTTGCTTCGCAGCACGGGTGTTTAATAAATCTCGCTTAATTAAAGTGAGCAAATAAAAAACAACATCAATTGGCTCGCCCAATCACTATTCGTCCCGCGCTTCACAAGACAAATTAACTGAGTTTATTTAATACAGTGTATCAACACCATTATTCTAGCTGCACCCTAAAAGCGATAATTTATTGAGGTAATTTCGTCACAGTTTGATAATTCCCCATTTTTATGGGTAAAACCTCTATAAAATTTATGTCGTCGTAATACTCGGCATTCTCACCCAGCGATCCTATAATTGATACGTTGCCATTCTGTTATATCCAGTCCAGCAATAAAGAGAAGTGAAACGCAAAGGATTTTTTTTGGAAGATACAAACCAGTGGGCTGACTAATTGTTTAGCTCTTATCGTCAAAATAGTCTTTGAGCAGAAAAATTCGCAAAGCTATGAAGATTTTTTTATTTTGTGTTGTTTTATGGCGAGTGAGACCTAACTTTTGGCTGATGTTTATACTTTTTACTTAGTGCAAATTGCAGGTGTTCATGATTTAAAACTTTTGACGAAAAAAAAAGTCGCGTATGTCAACAAGTCTCTCACGTGACGTTTTCTATATTGCAAAATAAGTTTTTCTACAAAACAAGTACACTAACACAAAAAACTGAGAAGTAAAAGGTGATTTTTCTTTCTGATAAAATCATTATATTACATTTGTGATTTTTTTTTTTTATAAATATCAAGGTGGTACCTAAAAGGTTCGTTTAGACAGTAGAAAAATATTATGATGTAATTTTTTTTTTATTTTCCCATTAATGATGTAAAAAACTATGAACACATTTTGTATTTTCATCTATCGTTATTTTTTTATATTACGTTGTGAGGTAAACTTTACTCAGTACTCTTTGTCATTTGTAAACGAATCTCGATTATTCTTCATTTAAAATGACCTGGCGTATAATTGAAGAAAATATTTCCCTAATAACTGTGATATATTATAAGATAAAGAACAGTTCATAATAAGTTACAGAAAGCGTTGATATTTTTCTTTAAAAAAGTTATCTGTTTTCAAGAAATATATTAGCAGCATTTCATGTCGACCCTCACTGCTAGAACTATTATTCATTTATTAATATTAATGTGATCTTTTTGCATACGAAAATTTCTTACAAAATTTTTGATTTAGTTTTAACAAAATTAAAAACAGTAGGTACTGTCTTCCAATAAAAAAGTAATATCTGAAAAGTTACAAGAAACAACATTTTTGTTAACAAAATTGTAAAGAAATCCAGACAAAATTTACATATAAAATTTGTTGAATAGATTTTGCTTACTTAAAAACTAAAACTATATAAAGTTGTTTATGTACATTAATAATAGAATAAAAAATAAGGCTACCTACAGTTTATACTACAATAAAACCTAGGCCGAGAAACTGGATAATACTATTACAAAAGTTGGTTACGAAAAACGTACACACAGCTGAAATTAATGAAAGAAATTTGCTAAAATGAGAACTATAGTTATACAAATATGACGCATATTAAAATTAGATATGGACTTGTGAAGGATATATATGTCAGAGCTTCAGGGTAGCCTCACAGCGGTCTAAGTTGTGGCTATCCATCTTGGGTGGTGCAACGGCAGGAATTTTAAAATAAGATTATAAGATTTTTAAACGATTAACAAGATTGAAACGAGTTAAGAGCCAATAGGTTAGCACATGTGCACCGTAGCCGTCAGTATAATGACCGACCGCCATCTCTAGTGGCGCGATATCAACTACCCTATTCGGAAATAATCCGCTCTTATTTAAATACATTCAATATCGACTACAGAATTGACTAAAACTAAAAAAAAACTAATACATTGAGTTATGATTCCAATAAATAATTATTAACAGTAATGTAATTTATGGTACATAATCACGCGCCGTCATATATTATGTATGGTCACGTTTTTACCTATAACTTAATCCTGATTAATGATTTACGCTGAACTACACCATAATGAACAGAGGAAGCCACTAAGAACAAACAAACAGAGTTAATTATGATTGAGAAACACAAAGGCACCGACATTGCACAATACAAATAGCACATTCCCATGTCTGCTGTACGCCATCGCACTCAGACAATTGCTATTCATCGGAGTGGATATCATGTTGAATGTTTCAATGTCAGACTGTAGCACTGCACCCTCTATCAATCGCTGTACGTGACTAGCCTCTTGTATGCATTCAATTGACTGGAATGGGATTTATTTTAAAATGGAAGAGATTTTTTGTTTAAGTTGAGAATGAAAGTCCATTTTGTCAGTACAGTCACGGTTGAGTCAGCCTGTTTGTGCTGAAATCACCGTGGCTTTACTACCCTTTAAAATTCGTATAGATTTAAAATGTATGAAAAAGATATTTTGAATTTAAATGATAAAAAATAATAGTTTTAAAAACTAAACAAACATGCTTTTAAACTTAATAAATAATAGTTTTAAAAAACTAAAAAACACGCTTTTTATAGAAATCCAAACTAAAAAATAAAAAATAAATTGAAATAAAATTAAATTAAAAATAGTGTTCAAAATTTCAATAAATATAAATTAATACGTGTAAATAAAGAAAAATGTATTTTATTTAAAAAAAAGCGTGGGGTGAATGGTGTCAATAGTTATAAGTATTTTATTGAAGGATATGGGTAGTGATTATCATTTTATCTTAAAAAGCACCCCACGCTTTTTTTTAAATAAAATACATTTTTCTTTATTTACACGTATTAATTTATATTTATTGAAATTTTGAACACTATTTTTAATTTAATTTTATTTCAATTTATTTTTTATTTTTTAGTTTGGATTTCTATAAAAAGCGTGTTTTTTAGTTTTTTAAAACTATTATTTATTTTCTATTTTTTAGTTTGGTTTATTTATAATGGCTTGTCTTTTTAATTTTGAACTATTGTTTGTTTTAATCTACTATTAATTCCGTGATAACTATAAGTACCTGTAATTATTTTCAGTCGTCAATGTACACAGTGAGACATAACGGTATGTTCATTGCCAAACAAGTGATATTGACAAGTCTTACTACGTGTTACTTCGTAATCGAATCATTTCATCTAATGCTGCTCTGTTACATGGAGTTTGACCTGTTAGCTTTGAGCAATCAAGTTCTTCAATTCTAATTCCGTCTAAAGATCTTCCACGACTAAGTGCTACATAAGCTTGTCCAGCTGCAAACAGTCGAGAACCTAGATAAATGACTGCATGATGAACTGTACAGCCTTGCATCTTGCGGACGGTCGATGACCAACTCAGAATCAATGGCAACATTCGTCTCTCGGCAGTTTCATAGCTGTATTTTGCTGGAAATCGTACCGATATTGGTTTAATTACGTGAACACCATCTTGACCGAAATCGATAGGTACTGACGGAATGTCTTCTGCATATAATTGACCTCTGCGAAAATTTGGCCATATAATTTCTGTAATAAAACCCATGTTACCATTTACTAATTCTTTTGACACGTCAATGTTCGACTTCAACATTGCTGCTCTGGCTTGGTCTGATTCTGAGGCTCGGATCTCAGCCATGGAATCACGCACTTGCTGCAAACGAGATGCTCTGACTTGGTCTGATTCAGAGACTCGGATCTCAGCAATGGAATGACGCATTTGCTGCAAGCGGATTTCTCTGGCTTGGTCTGATTCTGAGGCTCGGATCTCAGCCATAGAATCACGCACTTGCTGCAAACGAGCTGCTCTGGCTGTTTAGCTGTATAATTTCTCATATGGAGCGTTGTTTTCTTCTGTAACGCTGTAGTAACTGTTGAGTAGTATCTGAAGAACTAGTATTCTCAGTCATGGATAGTGGTTGTGAGTATAAATGTGCAAAACCGCGTGCAAAACTAAGTGTAAAGATAGGAGAATGTGCAAGTGTTAATAAATGCTAGCAATAAAATAATTTATCAGCCTGTTCGACTAAAATTTGGTAAACTAACAACTAAGTAGCTAACAGAAGTTTCGATATCTTCAGCATTACTTTTAGCAGCTTCTAGGACACATTTTAAAGCACAATCCACCTTCAAATCAGAGACATTAAACTGAAATGGTTCACACTTCTGTTTCTTTACTGTGGGAAACATTTCATGGAAGTACTTTCTTTTAGAATATACTTCCTTGGAAATTTGACGGGCAGTTGGCTTACCCCATTGTTGTTCTTGGCTGATCTTCGTAAAATTGTTTTCATTATTTACATTGATATATAATATATTATTTATGAAGTATATAAGTGCTGCAATGTGCTTTCATTTCCCTCTCTTATTATAAACACAGTCGCACAAAGCACTCTCAACATGATAAATCGTGTCTAGCTGTAATTAAATTGATTTGTTAGACATCGTCTGTCTCCGGTTGAGAAATGATTTCGTGGGTGATTGCACGAAACCCCGTTTTAGTCACCAGTAGACTCATTTCCCACGGAAAATAACAATTTTAATGTTTTGGCAATAATTTTACTAACTACCACTGTCCAAAATTGTCTAATATAGTAAAATAACAGAAGATTTCATTAATTTTCTTCACAGTATTTACTTGTTGCTTGACAACGGTGACAATATTGTTCAATCATAATCGCCACCTGTCATGTGGCGCTGTCGTCGCGCATGGATAGATGAAATTAATATAAAATAACAAAAATCTTATTATGCAAATTGATATAATTTTATCAAATTAGTGTAATGTCATCGGTCCTCGATAAATGTGCAAAGTTTGAACGAAATCTGGCCGTTGAAAGTGGGTCAAAATCGCGCCCAAAGGAGTCGGTTACAAACATACAAACAAACATACAAACAAACATACAAACAAACATACACGTGAAGCTAATATAAAGCGTGTAAAAATAGAAAATAATTTTAATTTAACAAAGCGTGGGGCGACGTTATTGAAATGTTTTCAGAAAGCACCACACGTTTTGTTACATCAAAATTATTTTCTTCTTAATTTTAGTTTAAAAGCGTTTTAGTTTATATATTATATATATTAAATAAGTATTTAGTTTTTTAAAACTATTATTTTTTTGGACTAAAAAAGACTAATTTGTGTAAACATTTTTTTTGTTTTTTTTTTTTAAATTACTGTATTATCATCGGTAACCCTACAAAGTTTGAATGAAATCTGGCCATTTAAACAGGGTCAAAGTATAAAGTGTGTAATATCAACATGCACAAGCAAATGTAACCAACAGTTTAGATTTTTTCCCAGCTTTATTCTTTATATAGAAGTTGCAAACACTTTATTTCACTTTAGCGCCTCAAATACATTTCCGTGTTGCAAATGTATGCTATTAATGAAACACGAGCTTTTTCTGTGCTATTTAGCTGATGGGGAAAGCAATTAAGGTACTTGTTGCAAACAGCTTTAATCATTTATTGTAATAGAATCGTTTCTGCCGTACTTAACGCTGTAATGATCGTACACATCCAAAAACAAATGTTAATAGAATGTTTCTCTATATAAGTGTCGAAATAACATTTTTCTAATTTCAACTAAATAAGTGTTGGCAGTAGTTGTAGTGTTGTTGTATGCAAGATTGTGGGGGAGATACTGGGAATTAGGGAATTGGAGTTGACTTACGTGGTAGGTGGCTGTAAGGTCTTCTTTTCCTTCGGTGCTGGTTCTAGAGTTTTTCTTCTGCATACAATTCACGTTTTGCGTTGTTTGCGTTAAGAGTTCTTAGCGAATATCACACGCGCACTTCTATTGTTTTGATAAGCGGGGCCCGCGCTTTTAGTAGTTGCGAATTAGCGAGAGACGGTTGTCTTGAGCGCGTGCGACTATGCCTGGTGGCTGCGAGGCGGTCTACATACGACCGCGCGCGGAGATTGAGTGGAGAGGAGTGAGTGGAGAGAGAGTGACACTGGAGAGTGACTCGAAGCGACTGGTGCCATTTCAAAATGGCTCCAGTATATGCGAAGCGGAAGGAAACGGGCGGGGTAAGGATGCGTGTTTGTTGCGTTCAGAAATGTGTAAGCGTAATAGAATAAGATTTAAATATAAAATAATATACTTGTATACGTGAGTAATAATCGGCGTAAACAACCCCCCCGGCCTAGAGGTCTTTCCTCTAAATAAAGAGTAAGGATAAAACTTATATCTAAGAGTAAGAGTTAAAAACATAGCGTTGCGTTTATTGTCTCGGAAGAGGACAAACTCTAACTACTGGGCGAATAAAACTACCAGCAGCAGTGCGAACTTTAACTGTGCGAATTACTTTATCCTTTCCCGGATAAATTTCCTCTACTGTGCCCAACGGCCAACAGAGAGGGTGCGCGTTATTATCCTTAATTACCACCACCGTACCTAATTCTATAGGATGCGAGGGTGTGAGCCACTTCTCCCTCTGCTGAAGAGAAGTTAAATACTCTTGGCTCCAGCGACGCCAAAAGCTTTGAGAGAGTTTTGTTATGAGTTGAAAACGAGTTAAGCGGTTATCCAGTACCTCAGAAAGATCTTCTGCAGGTAGGAACTTAAGCGGAGTCACGTTTAGAAAGTGATTAGGAGTTAAAGCGCTAATACTTGAAGGGTCTGAACTAAGAACACATAGCGGGCGGCTATTTAGCATTCCTTCAATCTGAACGAGGACTGTGTTGAGTTCCTCGTACGTGAGTACTTGAGTTCCTATAATTTTGTATAGATGAGTTTTAACACAGCGAACATTAATTTCAGCGAGACCATTAAAATGCGGTCCGTACGGTGGACTATGCTTAAATTCAATGCGTTGTTCGGCTAATTGATTACCTATGTAATTTTTATGCGCGTCAGAGTCTAATAGTGCGTATATTTCCTGTAGCTTGCGTTGAGCTCCAATGAAGTTGGTTCCTCCATCACTATATAACATAGAGACGGGGCCTCTTCTACTAATAAACCGTCTAAACGCGGCAAGGAATAAATCGGAACTAAGGTCCGAGACCAACTCAATGTGAAGCGCTTTCGTAGTTAGACATACGAAGATACAAATATATGCCTTTTGGCTTTTGATTCCGCGGCGTCGTATGTGTGTAACAAAGTACGGACCGGCGTAATCCACAGCGGTAAAAGCGAAAGCTTTGGCTTCAGTTACCCGAAACTCCGGTAAGTCTCCCATGAAAGGAGTTAGCGATTTAGGATTGAGTCGGAAGCAAATGTTGCAAGCGTGAACTCTTTGACGCACTAGGTTTCTAGCGCCAAGAATCCAAAACCTCTGACGAAGCAGTGCGATCAAAAGCGTGGGACCTGTATGTAGGTTAGAGCAATGATAGTAATCAACTAGCATTTCGGTAAAGCGGTCTTTAGCGGGGAGCAGCATGGGGTGCTTTTGACTAAAATTTAATTGAGCATGCGTAAGTCGTCCACCGACGCGTAGAATATTATCATCGTCGATAAAAGAGTTGAGTTTTAAAAGAGTTTTATTTAAGCGTTTATTATTTTTTAATGCCGCTATGTCATTAGCGAAGTGTTTATTTTGAACATAACGTACAAGGTAGCGTTCAGCGTAATCATAGTCAGCGGGAGTAACCAAACCTTTGGTGCGTAAAAGCTTTGAAAAGCGTAGTACATAAACGGCGGCGCGTAGCAATTTTTTAAAGGTTGAGATGCGGTCAATTAAGCGTTGTAGCGGATGCTCGTCACTGTGACTTGAACTTAGTAACGAAGTAAGCGTTATTGTCTTACTTTCAAAACTTTCATCTTGTGTTGAACAAGGCTGAAAGGGAGCGATAGGCCATGCATTAATAGGCTGTGCAACCCATTCTGAAGCGCAAAACCAAAGCCTATTACATGCCAAGTTGTAAGGCGTGACAGGGCGCGATATAATATCTGCGGGATTATCGGAGCCACTAATATGATACCAGTGTTTAGCGTCGAGTTTAGCGTTAATCTCTGTAATTCGATTTGCGACAAATGTGTGAAATTTAAACGAGGGCGAGTGAATCCAAGTCAGCGTGACTGTGGAATCAGAGAATGCGAATATTGAGTTTATTTTACAGCGTTTCGTTAATATATTAGTTACCGAATCAATTAAATTAGCTAAAAGTAGCGCGGCACAAAGTTCGAGGCGAGCGAGTGAAATCTTTTTCAGCGGTGCCAATCTAGACTTAGAAGCGAGTAGCGAAACAATGCCCTTCGAGTTGTCGTCGGGACTAACACGAATATAAACCACGGCACCATAACATTGCTCACTGGCATCAGCGAAACCTATCAGCGAGATGTGAGCGTTAGAGACAATACCGATATGTCTGGGAAAAACTAGTTTTGACAGATATTTCAGCTCCTTATGAAACTGTATATATTTTTTGCGTATAGAGTCGGGTACTTCTTGGTCCCAATCAAGCGATAATTTCCAGCATAGCTGAACTAAAAGTTTCATGAAAGTAACAACAGGGCAAATTAAACCGATCGGATCATATTGACGAGCAGTTGCTGCGAGAAGAATTCGTTTTGTACACGACTGTACCCCGGTATCTGCGGTAACTTGAAAGGAAAATATATCCGCGTCAGGCTGCCAAAGCATGCCTACAATTTTCGTAGTTGTTTGAGTAATATCGAAATCGACAATATGCGGGCTTTTAATTGAGTTAGGAATTTTATTTAATAAATCCGAGCTATTCGAGATCCATTTCACCAATTTAAAACCTCCCGCCGAAAACAAATCTATCATTTCTTTGTATATTTTCTCAGCGGCTTCAACAGAGTCTACTGATGAAACGTAGTCATCCATGTACATGTGATTCGCGGCCTCGTAAGCGGCAAGCGGCCACTTTGCGCGCTCGTCGTCTGCTAGTTGGTGCACGACGCGCATTGCGAGGTATGGAGAACTAGACAAGCCGAATGTCACTCTATTAAATTCGTATTCTTCAATATCTGAAGTAGAATCAAACCTAAAGAGAATGCGTTGAAAAGGTCGGTGACCTGGCGTGAGATGTACTTGAAAATACATTTTTTCTATGTCCGCTGACATGGCTATAGAGAACATGCGTAAATTAATTAATAAATTAAAAATGTTTTGTTGAAGGTTGGGACCCGTATACAACAAATCATTAAGCGATTTTCCCGAAGTCGTTTTAGCGCTGGCATCTAAAACAACGCGAATCTTCGACGTACTTTTATCTGGTCGGTAAACGGCCCGGTGCGGTATATAATAAGAGTTGCGAATTTGAGTATCAGAGTTGACTTTTGTTAAGTAACCCTGATCAATATAATCTTGTATGGTTGCGTTATAATCATAGCGTAATTCGAGTGCGTTATCTAATTTTCTTTCTAAATTTATTAAGCGTTTTTTAGCGATATTGTACGAGTTTCCGAGTAAAAGGGGATCATATTTAAAGGGAAGCGTCACAGTATATCTACCTGTCTCGTCGCGGGAGTGCGTTGCCTGAAAGATACGTTCGCAGACTTTATCATCAGGACTTGTGTGAATAGTGTCTGGTACCCTTTCGAGCTCCCAGAAGCGTTGCGTTAAGTTTTCTAAACTTTGTTTTTGAGCAGAACAGAAAAATGATTTATTATTATTATTATTGGTTTGCGTGTCTAAATCGGGGTCATCGCACTGAGCTCTGCCCATCATTACATAACCGAGCGTGGTTTCCATGGCAACAGCGGAACACGGCGGAAAACTAATTTTATCGTTGCGAATTAAATGCGGGAATAATTCGTTACCTAACAAACAGTCTACTTCCGAAGGAATGTAAAACCCATCATCCGCTAGTGGCAAGTCGCAAATACCAGCTAGCTGCGATATATCTACGTGACAGTTAGGTAAGCGATCTGTGATGCTATCTATGACAAGAGCTTTAATATTATAATTACAACGCGAGTCAAAGCGGGATTGAATTTTAAATGTAACAAAACCATACGAGTTACTCTCGGAATGGCCTATGCCTTTTACTACACACTGGTTAGGTGATATTTGCAAATTTAATCGTTCACAACATCCCTTTGTAATAAAGTTAGACATAGATCCGGTATCTAGGAAAGCGCGTATCCTTTTTTGCTGTCCGTTACAATTATATGCGTAAACATTAGCGGTTGGTAACAAAACAGTGTTAATCTTCATATCTCCGTTAGTATGTATAGCTGACAGAGACACATTAGCGTTTTCAGCATGCGAAACTGAGCCTTGTTTGTTAGAGCGCGAAGGCTCTAAATCGTGTGCGCGCGCGTCTCGAGTTGAGAGACTGTTTACATTAGCGGCGGTGTCGCGCGGGGGTGAGGGACGTGTGGCCGCTCGATGCAACATAGTATGATGTTGTCGTAAACAAATTGAACAACGATTTTGCGATTTACAAAAATTAATTGAATGAAATCCTAAGCAATTAATACAATAGTTATGTTTCATTACAATTTGATTGCGAGTTTCTATGTCTTTATTTAAAAATTCAGGACATTTAAATAGCGCGTGAGCGAGACTTGATTTACAAATAGAACAATAGTTAAGCGAGCGCGTATACTTGTTATGACTAACCGTACGATTCGGCGTGGTGTTTACTATAAATGATTTAGTATTTTTCGAGTTTTTAGTTGAGTTTGCGTTATTATTTTTAGGAGATTGAGTTATATTAAATTGTTTACTATGCGAATATGATTGCGTCCGTAATGTATGTATTTTATCCTGCTCTTTTATAAACTGTTTGAGATTTTCAAATGTAGGTATTTTGACATGTCTATACGACTGTTCAAATAGCGTTAGGGTTTCTTTATCAAATTTAGATAATGCGATATGAGTTATGATGAAATCCGTGAGATCATCTATACACAAGCGTCGTAGCGCGGCTTCGGCTGCACAAAACCGTTCAATAAAGGCGTCTAATGAGTATAATTTAAATTTTAACATCTGTTCTAAGTACATAGAAGCTTGAACTCTAATGTCTTCATATTTTTCAATTAATGCGTTCCAAATAATGTCATAATTCTCACCAATAGGTGGAATGCCAGAACAAACTGATAACGCTTTGTTTGAGAGATTACCTACGAGGTATTGAACCTTTTCGGCTGCGGTGAGTCGGGGATTTTCATGAATGAGACTTTTAAAGTTCTGATAAAACACTGCCCAATTGTTAGGGTTACCATCGAAGCAGGCTAATTGCAGTGGCGGTAATTTAGGCGTGATTTTTATTTTCTGCTCGCAGGCGGACGGCAGAAGCGAATTCTCAACCATTTTAATATGACAGTACAAATCATCAAATGCGTTTATTTCAGAGTAGGTAGGTTTGACCTCTTTGTCCTGTTCCATATACAATAAATTCAAATCATCTACCGTTTCTAAAAATTCGGTTCTAGTATGTTCTAATGATGTTATACGCGATAAGAATTTAGTTTGCGAAATATGATTGGAAATATTTAAACTGAGATCGTAAGTTTCTTGCGTTCTTTGAAATAATGCTTCTTTTTTAGATTGCAATAAAGAAATCTTACGAAGTAGTTGCGTGGCCATATTTAAAATGAACAAGTATGACCGGATGCGTCTGAGAAACAATTGTAGTTAACTATTAACTATTTTGAGCGTATTTTTATAATATAATATCAATATATTATTGGATATTATAAATGTATACTATTAATAACAATAGAATACGTGAATAATGTGTGTAGCGTTAATTATATATAAGCGTTGTGGAGAAATAAAATGGCGGATGGGTGCGTGTCTTACAATTGAATTTTGTAAGATGAAAAATATGCGTCGTGTGAGAAGTATTTAATAATATATAATTAGTATATTATTAAATAATATATATATGAGCTATTAATAATAGTAGAATGCGTAAATAGGGTGCGTAGCGAATATATAAGCGGTTTGGAGAATAAATATGGCGACGTGTTTGTCGTCTTAATTGCGTTACAAATAAAATATATATTTTGTGTATATTTTTGTGTAAATTGCGGAATGCGGCTATGAAGGACCAGTAATTGTATGCAAGATTGTGGGGGAGATACTGGGAATTAGGGAATTGGAGTTGACTTACGTGGTAGGTGGCTGTAAGGTCTTCTTTTCCTTCGGTGCTGGTTCTAGAGTTTTTCTTCTGCATACAATTCACGTTTTGCGTTGTTTGCGTTAAGAGTTCTTAGCGAATATCACACGCGCACTTCTATTGTTTTGATAAGCGGGGCCCGCGCTTTTAGTAGTTGCGAATTAGCGAGAGACGGTTGTCTTGAGCGCGTGCGACTATGCCTGGTGGCTGCGAGGCGGTCTACATACGACCGCGCGCGGAGATTGAGTGGAGAGGAGTGAGTGGAGAGAGAGTGACACTGGAGAGTGACTCGAAGCGACTGGTGCCATTTCAAAATGGCTCCAGTATATGCGAAGCGGAAGGAAACGGGCGGGGTAAGGATGCGTGTTTGTTGCGTTCAGAAATGTGTAAGCGTAATAGAATAAGATTTAAATATAAAATAATATACTTGTATACGTGAGTAATAATCGGCGTAAACAGTTGTATCTAAAACTTATATTTATTTTATACTAGCTGACCCGGCGAACTTCGTACCGCCTTAGAATATTAATTCATAATAAAGTATTTATTGTGTTTAGTTATTTGCTGATAGTAACAAACTACAGCAGCGTCAACTAACGGGCCCCGGCCGGTACCGCCACAATCGCTTTGTTCCTGCATTTTAAATCTGTAATATCTTCAAAAGTATTAATTTAAATTACATACTGTTAAGGCATAGCTACTGATACGAACTGATAAGCCATATTAATCTATATTAAATACACAATACATTTAAGGTACTTAATTGGATAAGGATTAATACTGTATTGCTTAAAATCGCTTCGTAAATAAGCCATTATTTTTCGAAAAAGAAAAAAAAAAATGGTTATTGTGGGTTCTAAGAGATATTGACATATACCATCGCGAACTTTATTGTAGACCTTTTTAAGATGAACAAAACTGTAGTACATTATTTTGATCTATCTCGTAGGGTACAGCCAGCGTTTGCAATGTAAGCGTAGAAATCATCACATTAGAAACCTCTAAAATTATTATCTACTATATTACGCATGTATTATACATGAAACCTTCCTTTTGAATCACTCTATCTATTAAAGAAAACCCCATCGAAATCCGTTGAGCAGTTTAAAAGATTTAAGCATACAAAGGGACAGAGAAAGCGACTGTTTTATACTATACTAGCTGATCCGGCGAACTTCGTACCGCCCGAATTTGAAATCCCATAGCTTGTTCGCAGCGCCACCTACCGGGTACTATAATTTGAGATTTAAACTATCCTATCTCTCAAGTTAGATCGAACTGCACATGGTGTGCGAATTTTATTATAATCGGTTAAGTGGTTTAGAAGTCCATTGAGGACAAACATTGTGACACGAGATTTATATATATTAAGATAGTGATGGTTATTGTGGGTTCTAAGAGATATAGACATATACTTTATTGTAGACCTTTTTAAGATGAACAAAACTGTAGTACATTATTTTGATCTATCTCGTAGGGTACAGCCAGCGTTTGTAATGTAAGCGTAGAAATCATCACATTAGAAACCTCTAAAATTATTATCTACTATATTTCGCATGTATTATACGTAAAAACCTTCCTTTTGAATCACTCTATCTATTAAAGAAAACCCCATCAAAATCCGTTGAGTAGTTTAAAAGATTTAAGCATAAAAAGGGACAGAGAAAGCGACTTTGTTTTATACTATGTAGTGATTTATTGGTAACAACATGATAAATTTCTCGACATAAATTTTTGTTGTGATTCGAATAAAACATTATAGGAACATTTCGCGATATAAAAAATATCATAAACTGTTTTCATTAGTCTACTGCTGGTTCAATAAATAGGCTTAGGATATGGATTCTATTGCGTGTTATCCCAGGGAGTCAATTAGACGACACGTTGATTGTAATGCTTTAATAATGACTCTGTTATCTCTGTAAGACTCCGACTAATTTAACTTAAACTACAGCTTATATACAATGTAATATGTAGACAGTTTTAGGTGGGGCGC
The DNA here is from genome assembly GCA_932526445.1 of Phragmatobia fuliginosa. Taxonomy (NCBI): domain Eukaryota; kingdom Metazoa; phylum Arthropoda; class Insecta; order Lepidoptera; family Erebidae; genus Phragmatobia; species Phragmatobia fuliginosa. The sequence continues at coordinate 2,365,200 of OW052058.1, read as the reverse complement.
TGATATTATTTACTTAATTGCTTAATTGACAATATGTTGTTTATACTTCCTTATTTAATATTTTATAATATTACTATTGTTTGCCAGCACGTACGTTAACTTAAGTAAAACAATTATTTAATCACGTAACCGTGTAAAGATCTAAACTACTATTTTGCTGTGGCTTCGCCCATAGATATTCCCCCTCTAAAGAGAAGAAACATCCTTATATTACTATACTATTATATATTACTATTATATACTATTGTTGTATAGTTCTGGTTTATATATTATAATTGGAATCTAACCGTCTGGTGGGAGACTCTACCAGAACGTGTCCTTTTTTCTGTTTGCTTATCTGTTTGTGAAGATTCTGTTATCTTGTCTCCGATTGTTCGTTCGCTTATCTTGCTATTGTTTAAAATAAATGCTGGTTTAAGTCTATCGATAGCTACACTTTTTTGTTTTCCGTTTATCAAGATCGTGAAGATCTTATCATTGCGACTGATGACAAGATAAGGTCCCTCGTACGGTGGTGTGAGGCTGGGCCGTAGTCGGTCACAACGTAAGAAAACGTGCTTACATTCCGCTAACTGTGGGTGTACGAATATCTTGTCGTTCTTGCTTTGTCTTTGTGGACGCGAAATCATGTGTTCTAAGTTATCCTTAATTTCTCTGATAAAATCTGTGTACGTTGAGTTATTTTGTGTCTCGAAAAATGCTCCAGGCAGTCTAATTGTTGAACCGTATACTAGTTCAGCTGCCGAGAATCCTGTGTCTTGCCGTAAACTCGTACGTATGCCAAATAAAACGGTAGCTAACTCTTTTGTCCAATTAATTGTGTTTCCTCTTGCTATCAATGCAGTTTTTAATGTTCTGTGCAATCGTTCTACTTTAGAATTTGACTGTGGATGATATGGGGTGGTTCGAATTTTTTGAACTCCCATTAAGTTTGCTAAATTTTTGAATATTTCAGATTCAAATTGGCGTCCCTGGTCTGTGGTAATGTATTCAGGGCATCCGAATCGGGTTATCCAACCTTCGTATACCGTTCTGGCTACGGTTTCTGCAGTTATATCAGCTATGGGGAATGCCTCTGGCCATGAAGTACAACGATCTATCATGGTGAGTATGTATCGTTTGTTTTGAGAAGTGGGTAGAGGTCCTACTAAATCAATATGCAGATGGGAAAATCTTCCCGTTGGCATGAATTCTCCGAATTGTGACTTTGTATGACGATGTATTTTTGCTCGTTGACATTGTAAACATGTCTCCGACATCTCATTTACGTCTTTATTCATATTTTCCCATATGTAGTTAGCTGAAATCAGTTTCCTCGTAGTATTCTTACCAGGATGGCTAATGTTATGAAAACTTTCGAAAATAGTTTTCCTGAATTTGAGTGGTATAAAAGGGCGTTGTTTTCCTGTTGATATATCGCAATAAATCTTAATATTTTCATTTGGAAAGTGTATTAATTCTATTTTTAATGATTTATTGGCTTTTAGTCGTTTTAACTCGCTATCATTCTTTTGATATTTTTCTACCTCGTGCCAATCGATTGCAGAGGGTAAGGTTATCGTCTCGATAACTCGAGATAAGGCATCGGCTACCACATTCTTGTGGCCACTGATGTGCTGGATATCCGTACTGAATTGTGATATATAATCCAGATATCTGATTCGTCTAGGGGTATCATCCAATGATGGCTTCTTGTCGAAAGCATGCATTAGTGGTTTGTGATCCGTGTAGACTGTAAATTCTCGTCTTTCTATGAGTCTTCTGAAGTGTTTTATAGCCATATAGATTCCTAGCAGCTCTCTATCATAGGTAGAGTATTTTGTTTGGGCTTCACTAAATAATTTGGAGAAAAAAGCTATTGGTTCCCATTTTGTTTTTCTTCGCTGCTGTAGTACAGCGCCTGCGCATTTGAGACTAGCATCTGTCATTAAAGCTATTTGTGCGTTGCTGTCCGGATATGCCAATGTAGTTAATTGTCGAATGTCCTGCTTGCAGCGTTCAAACGCGTGGTTTGATTCCGTATTCCACTGGATAACAGTCTTATCGTTTTTCTTACTATTAATTAAATATTTGTTTAACGGTGCTTGATGCTTTGCTGCGTGTGGAATACTGCTTCTGTAGAAATTAATCATACCCAAAAAACGTCGTAACTCATTTACCGTTTGTGGTTTAGGGTAATTGTTTATAGCTTGAATCTTTTCCATAGTAGGAGTCAACCCTTGGCTCGTTATATGATAACCGAGGAAATCAATCTCCGACTTGGCGAATTCACATTTGCTTGTATTTATTGTTATGCCGTTTTTATGTAGGCGCTTAAACACCTCCTCTAAGTGTTCATAATGTTCCTTAAGGTTATTTTTCTTGTCAGCGATAAATATGTCGTCCACATATACAAATACGTAGTCCAAGTCTCTGAATATAGAGTCCATAAATTTTTGGAAGGACTGTGCTGCATTTCGCAACCCGAATGGCATTCTGATGAATTCAAAAAGTCCAAAAGGGGTTATTATCGCTGTTTTCTCTGGTTCAGCAACGGGCAGTATGTGAAAAGCTTTCTTTATGTCTATCTTGCTGAATATTCCTTTTCCGCCTGCTACATACGTGAAATCGAGTAGCCTTGGCAGCGGGTACCTGTCTGGTACTGTTATTTTATTTAGTGCGCGGTAATCTCCGCATGCTCTCCATTCGCCATTCTTCTTCTTGACTAAATGGAGTGGCGATGCCCATTGACTGCTTGAAGGACGGCATATTCCCATGTCCATCATATCTTGGAATTCTTGTTTTGCAATCCTGTATTTGTCAGGAGGTAATGGACGTGCTCGCGTAAATACTGGGAAACCCTTTGTTATTATTTGATGCTGTACTCGGTGCTTAGTCTGTAGATTCATTGATCTAGGTTTTGTAATATCTTCATATTTCTCTAATAATCCCTTTATTGGTTCCTGTAGAGAAGCGTTTATAGATCGCACGGATGCAATTTTTGTTCTTACTATTTTGGCAGGCGTTTTCAGACCTGTTTTTTTATCGATCAGTTTTTTTCCGTGTATATCCACTAATAACTGATAATGATTCAAAAAATCAGCTCCCAGGATTGGCATCTTGACATCGGCAATGGTAAATGTCCATTTAAAGCTTCGGCGTAGTCCTAGGTTAAGCGTTAAAGTGCGTTCCCCGTATGTATTTATAGGGGTCCCGTTTGCGGCGAATAATTGGTATTCGCATGCTTGGCTCTCCTTATTTGTGCTATTTATAACCGAAATGTTAGCACCCGTGTCGACTAAAAATCTATAACCACTGTTTGAGTCAGTTATAGTTAGACGGTTTGCTGGGTGGATAGCACAGAGGCCCGTCGTATTCTGTGCTAATTTTAGTTTTCCGATAGCCTGTTATTTTTAATTGTATTCCATGAACAAGGCTTATTGCATCTATATGAATCCTGCTTGAACCGATTATGGAAATAACATAACCCATTATGTGAGTTTCTGTGGCGCGACCTTGACCGTGCATGTGGCGTATGTCGTGTTTGGTATTTGCTGCGTTGCATAGGTCGATTCTCGCGTATGCTGCGTAATGCATTTATTTCTATTCGCATGGCTTCAAGTTGTGACGTTATGTTTGTAACTAGGTTAATGTCAACCGCTGTTTCTTGAATATTTCTTTTGTTGTAGGTCAAGTTCTCGTATATTTTATCGGCTAACTCGCTCGAGTTGTCTAACGACATATTGTTTGTCACCGATAATATCGCTGTTAGCGAAGCGGGGAGTTGCCTTAGCCACAGCAGGCGAATAGTGTCGTCGTTTATTTTTCCACATCCAGCTTCTTTCATTTTTCTCAGGAGCTGGGAAGGCTTCTGGTCTCCAAGGTCCATTTCTGCTAGTAGTCTGTGGAAACGTCGGTGTTCGCTCTCTTCGTAGCAGTTTATTAGACGTTCCTTGATGGTGGAGTACTTGTTTTCGCTGGGTGGGTTAGTTAATATGTCACTGACTTGATGGACGACCTCTTTTGGTAGTTTGGATATTACCATGTTATATTTGTAATCTTCGCCCTGTTTTTGTGGTGCTATTATTGCTTCAAACTGGGCGAACCATAAACGTGGGGAGTCTGTCCAAAATTGAGGTAGTTTGTCTGTGACCGTGATAGCAGCAACTGATTCGCACCCCGTGTCGCCTCTTGAAGGAGTTGTTGTTGGAGCCATTTTTGGGATGTGATAATTTCGTAATGCTATTGTTTTCTAGATTCACTGCTGAACACCATATAGGGTTCCGGTCGTCCCGGTATTATATCAGCACTAGAAACCAATAGATCACGTCGGGGTCACCAATTATTGCGTGTTATCCCAGGGAGTCAATTAGACGACACGTTGATTGTAATGCTTTAATAATGACTCGGTTATCTCTGTAAGACTCCGACTAATTTAACTTAAACTACAGCTTATATACAATGTAATATGTAGACAGTTTTAGGTGGGGCGCTGATATTATTTACTTAATTGCTTAATTGACAATATGTTGTTTATACTTCCTTATTTAATATTTTATAATATTACTATTGTTTGCCAGCACGTACGTTAACTTAAGTAAAACAATTATTTAATCACGTAACCGTGTAAAGATCTAAACTACTATTTTGCTGTGGCTTCGCCCATAATTCTTATAAAGGAAGTTTTAGCCAGCGTGGTATTGGTTAAGGGCGTGGCGACTTTATTACTGACTAATGATCTTACATAATCTTTTCTTTTTTCTAATTATCTTTTCCGTTTGGTGACGGATTAAGAATACAGAGTGTCACCACTCCTATTCATCCCGCGGGTGTCGTTAAAGGCGACTCAGGGATAAACCACGCAAGACAACATCAATGCAAAGAGAAGGAAGACTTGAAACCAACCCTATACCAACCCGTCTGGCCAGCGTGCTATAGTAGGCCAAAATCTCCTTTCTAAGAAGAGGCCTATGTCCAGTAGTGGACTATTAAAGGCTGTAAATGTCAAGAAAAAAATATCTTACAACACCCCTCATGGGATGTTGGATTCATCTCATGGAAATTTTCGAAAGATGATAAATTTATTATTACAGTGAAATATAGGTAAGCAACAAAACAGTAGGTATGCCTCAGTTCCCTAATTATGTTTTACTATTTTTTGCCGCTTTTTTACATATTTTTTTGGAAAACATGTTACATTTCACTTAGAAACCGTATAACTAGATGAACATTACCACACCTAAAGTGCTAACTGAATGCAAAAACTTGTCGTGAACTAGAATAGAAACATTTTCAGGAACCAGCACATTTCGAATTCCATTAATGGACAACTGTGTTTGTACAAGTTGCAAATAATTGTAGAATGGTTGGTTTTAATTGCGTTGCCACACAGGGGCTTTGTGAATCGAATACAAATTAGCGCATTAGTGACTGGTGTTCTATTTAGGTTCTTTCACAAACCAAAGTAAAGAATGAATTCGACCGAATAATTTATAATTGTTGATTTGCACAGATATTAAAAAGTGGAATCAAATTACGTTTAGTTCGTATATATCTTATTTAATTTCATTAAATTTAAATAGACTACAGTGTTGTAACAATAGTGTTTCTTATCGTCGAAAACCGGCGCTATATATCAGTTTCTAACAACTTTATCGACTGTTTCAGGTTTTAAGTAGAAAAATATTTGATGTTTACTTTTTTTATAATTTTTAGGGTTCCGTAGCCGAATGGCAAAAAACGGAACCCTTATAGATTCGTCATGTCTGTCTGTCTGTCTGTCTGTCTGTCCGTATGTCACAGTCAATTATTTCCGAAACTATAAGAGCTATACTGTTGAAATTTGGTCAGTCGATGTATTCTGTGAACCGCATTAAGATTTTTACATAAAAATAGAAAAAAAACAATACATTTTCGGGGTCCCTATACTTGGAACTAAAACTCAAAAAATTTTTTTTCATCAAACATATACGTGTGGGGTATTTATGGATAGGTTTTATTTAGGATTTTTTTCTAAACTGAGTAGTTTGCGCGAGATATACTTCCAAAGTGGAAAAATGTTTGTCTCCCCCCTCTAACTTCTAAAATAAGAGAGTGATAAAACTAAAAAAAATATATGTTGTACATTACCATGCAAACTACCAACGAAAATTGGTTTGGACGAAATCTAGTAAGTAGTTTTTTTTTAATACGTCATAAATCGTAACACGCAATTTACCTCTCCTCCAATCAATACACTAGTATAAAAACATCGATGAAAGTTACAACGAACTACAAGAACTTTTATATGGTGTTACTTGCTGATACGGAACCCTTCATGGGCGAGTCCGACTCGCACTTGGCCGCTTTTTTTTACGTCAAAAACCGGCGCTATATATCAGTTTCTAACAATTTTATCGACTGTTTCAGGTTTTGAGTAGAAAAAATCCTCTCTTTATCTTCATATTTGGGAAAGGCATTCATTACTGGTATTTACTTTTTTTATAATTTTAGTAGAATGTTTTTAGTAGCAGATGGGATATTAGTTTTTTTTTATAAAGTAAACGCTACGAGTTGCAACTTAATAGAAAAACTATAATTTTAAGTTGATCTTCTATGAAAACCCAGTACCGTCCTAGCCTACCTTACCCGGTCTAACTGCCTTACAAATATTTACTCTACTACTCTAACTATTCTTACTCTACTTTTTAATATAACTAGTGGCCCGCCCCGGCTTCGCGCGTGTAGTTAGAGATATTTAACAAGCACCTCCAACAAATATCATTATATTGTATTCAATATATACATAAGCTTGACAGGTGATTTACTTTAACATTCTTCGAGAACCACTTTGCCCATTGAAGAAAACAACATGCAAATAGGTGCAGTAATTTTTGAGTTTATCACGAACGGATAGACAGACAGAAGACGCGTTTGACGACAGACTTTGTTTTATAATATACTAGCTGACCCGTGCCCACTTCGTTGGACATAACTTAAATATAAAAGTTACACATATGCTGTCGTTGACTTTTTTGTAGGAATTTTCAAGCTCCACATCTTTTCTCTAGAACTCAAAAATATATCTTTCATAGTTAAGGCAGCGTTCGTAAGAAACGCTTTCATTCGACCGTTTTTTCTCCGATTCACTTTGCAAACGGACTACCACGTAAAAGCCTCTTTATTTTTCGAATTTTTATATAACCTATGACACTCAGCAATAACGTGGCTATCTATTGGTGAAAGAATTTTTAAAATCGGTTCAGTAGATCCCGAGATTACCCCTTACAATTTAACAAACACACAAACTTTGCTTCTTTATAATCTTTATAATATTATTATTATTATTATTTGTGCATTACTTTACCTCGAAATTAAAATTTCGGTATAATGAAAACCACGGGCCTAGACCAAGTGGAGTTCATTTTGTTGGCTTTGGACTGAGGCTGTAATCTGTGATATTGTGTCTTCCTGTATGAACTTTCGAACAATGCGGCACGTATTTAATATGGCGGCTTTTTGCATGGTAATGTATGTGTTAGTGGGAAGTTCGATCTGTCGTAGGAAGTGAAGGAGATGTTTTGGTATGATTCCGGTGCTGGAGAGTACCAGAGGCACAATGTACACTTTGGACATTTTCCAAATTCTACTTATTTCTTCTTATAGTTCTGTATACTTATGTATCTTTTCAGTTATTGTTTTTTGTAAATTGTGTGTGTTAGGGACTGCAATATCTATTAAATATGTGTGTTTCTTATATTTATCTATAAGAGTTATGTCAGGTCTGTTATTGTGGATGGTTTTATCGGTTAATATAGCTCTATCGAAGTATATCTTGTGACTTTGGTTTTCTAACACTGGTTTTGGAGAATATTGGTAGTATGGTACTATTTTAGATGGAATTAAATTATGTTTTATGGCTAATTTCTGGTGGACGATATGGGCGACTTGATTGTGTCTGTGGGTATAGTCATTTTGGGCTAGAGTTGGACATGCACTTGTGATGTGTTGTATAGTTTCTGCGGGTCGGTGACATTTTCTACATTTATCATTTTGGATATTAGGGTCTTTCAAAATAAATTTACTGTAATTTCTAGTGTTAATAACCTGGTCTTGTATTGCAATCATAAATCCTTCAGTTTCAGGGAAAAGGGAACCTAACTGCAACCATTTATTCGAAGCATCTAAATCTATGTGTGGTTGTTCAAGGTCATGTAAATGTCTGCCATGCAGCTCTTTCGACCGCCATCTATTTATTTTTTCTTGTCTTAGGGTTTCTGAATTTTTGTAAATTATGTCACTATTGCATAAGTTTAGAGGAGTTAAGTTAGAATCTATTTTAATAATGGCTGAATGTATATTACTTGTTGTGGCTTTACTGTAGAAGAAATCTTTTAGATTTTTTAGTTGTCCTTCCCATAACGCTGTCAGATCTATAAGTCCTCTTCCCCCTTTTTCTCTTTTAAGTGCGATTCGTTCTATTGCCGATTTTGGATGTAAATAGTTGTGTTTCGTTAGTATTGTTCTACTTTTAATTTCTAACTTGTTTATGTCAGTACGTGTCCATTTAATTATTCCAAATGAATATGTCAATATGGGTATGGCGAATGTATTAATGGCTTTAAATAGATTTTTAGAGTGAAGTTGTTTTTTAGATATTAAATTTAATCTCCTACTATATTCAGATGAGAGCTGCTTCTTAATTTCGATATGATCAATGTTTTGAGATTGTTCGATTCCTAGATATTTGTAAGTGTCTGTTGGTTCCATATGTAAAAATAGATTAGGTTCAAGTGTTTCGTTGGTATGATTTGCAACTTTTCCGTTACGTATATGTAAAGTTCGGCATTTATCAAGTCCAAATGACATATTTATATCTTGGCTAAATTGAGTTGTTATTTTTAATAACTGGTCAAGGCACTTCCTAGTCCTAGCAAACAGCTTTATATCGTCCATATACATTAGATGTGTAATAGATGTGGTATTATGTAGCTTGTATCCGTTAGTGGTAGTGCTGTTGAGGAGAGTGGATAGAGGATTTAAAGCAAGACAGAACCATAAGGGACTGAGTGAGTCTCCCTGGAAAATGCCATTTTCGATTGAGATCTCATTCGTGACAATTGATTCTTTTGCATTAAATACGTGTAATGTTGTACGCCAGTCAGACATGGCATTCTTCAGGAAGTTAATAAGAACAGGATTAATTTTATAAATTTGAAGGACACGGACTAACCAGGAATGGGGAACACTGTCAAAGGCTTTTTTATAATCAATATAAGCTATATGTAGGTTCCTTTTGTGTTTATTTGAGTGCTTTAAAACTGTAGAGTCTATAACCAGTTGTTCTTTACATCCTTTATGGTTCTGTCTACACCCTTTTTGCTCTTCGGATAGTATGTTGTAGTTTTCTAAATGCTTACTAATTTTCTGTGTGATTATGGATGTCATGAGTTTGTAGATTGTGGGTAGACATGTGATGGGTCGGTACTGTGAGGGATCGCTTGTGTTGCTATTTTTGGGTAGCATGTAAGTTATACCTGTTGTTATAAATTTAGGTAATTCTTGTTCACCTTTGATAATTTCATTTATATTATTTGCTAACTGGTGATGGAGACTAGAGAACTTCTTGTACCAGAAATTATGTATATTATCTATACCAGCTGCTTTCCAATTTTTCATTTTTCTTGTGGCTATCTCTATGTCATCCAAATTAATATCATTTAATTCCATCATATCTATGTTTGCCATTTTATGTTCTTCTACGGCTATCCATTTTGAGCTATCATTGTGATCCCTTTGTTTTCTCCATAAGTCGGTCCAGTAGCTTTTAAGTTCGTTAGATTGAGGCATATCGTAACCTGTATTTTGATTTGTTTTATGGCTGTTAAGTGATCTGTAGAAACTTTTTTCATTAGTGGTAAATAACTTATTGTCTTCTTTTCTTTGTTTTGCTTTTAAGTATCTTGATAAACGTTGTGATTTTAGAGTTAATTTTTGTTTCAGTGTGTCCAAATACTCTTCTGGTCTAGCATTGTTTCGTTCGTGAATTGTATGCACCTTTGTTTTTCTGAAAATCGCCTCAACTGCTGCTACTACTTTTTTAGTCCTATTATTATTCATATATTGTGTTAATCTACCTATATCAGCTCTTAAATTTCTTATGTCATTTTCAATTCTTATTTGCCATGGGGGTTTTTGTAGTTTACGTGTCTTAGATTGAATACTAGTATTAGCTAAGATTTTATAACCTAGGTTCTGACAAATAACAAGTGCGCTACAGTATATGAGAGTGTGTAATGTATTTAAGTCAGTTAAGGAAGTGAAAAAATTGCTAAGTATTTGCTTGTTGAAAATCTCTACAAATCCGTAAAGATTTTTATTCTCTCTTAATTTCGGTAGCTTAGGGCGTGCTGTTGGATCTGTACCTGCATAAAGTATTAGAGCGGTTTCTAACTGCTTTATTAATTCCTGTGTTGGCACATCCACCTGTGGCAATTGGGATACTTCTACTTCTTCTAATATTTGCGTAATAGAGTCGATATTAGGTAGAATGGTAGTCTGAGTAGAAGCGTGTGATTATGTTATTAAAGTTTGTGGTGTGTTTAATGTGATATCAGGTGATATTTGAATATGAGGAATGATTGATGATGAAATATTTGCCGTCGGTTGTGTGATTGGTGTTGATGTAATCGATGTTTGTGGTAATGTATTTCCTAGTTCTTCTCTGCTAAGTTGATCTGCTATTTCTTGCTTCATAATGTTTATAACTTCAACTGGTAACAGTTTATTTCTAACAATGACTCTTCTTTGGTCTGCTACTCTTTGTGCCGATACTTTTAAATGTGGGAATTTTAGAGTAAATTGTTCGTGTAGTTTTTTACAGTACATAGTCCTATCAGTATCAAGTTTGGTAATATATAAATATGTGCGCATGATAAAGGTATTTATCTCTTCACTCCATTGCATACGCACTCTTGGTTTGCCAGCTTTGGTGGTCGCAGATTGAGTGGCCAGTGCCTCTTGCGAAACATCCTCAGCTAGGGTTATTACTCTAATATTATCTTGTTCATCTTTATTACTATGGACAGAAGGAGATGTTGCAGTTGATGGTGTATAAGAAATTGTACTTGGGCTAAATGGTTCTACGGGGCTTCTTGTCCTGTCTGTAAGTCTGTCAATTTCGTCATATAGGTCGGCTGTAGTATATTCGGAAGATCCGGTGGGAGTCCGCCTGCTCAACTCCTCACCACTGACGGTTCGCATGCTGAAACACCCAGCGTCAGCTCCAGGTGTGCCCCGGCGATCACCCCCGGGAAGCGGTCCTCTCAGTTTCTTTTTAGAACGGGTCTCCATATTGAATGGGTTACCAGTGCCATGTTTGCCGCGCCAGTAATTTAGATATCGCGTGTCCGCCCCCCACGTGAATCAGATGTTCGACTCGGACGTATGGTTGGGATTTAGGGGGCTTATTATTAATTATTATTATTATTATTACCAGTAAGTATTAGTATAGATGTACCTAGTGATTATTATATCACTTTAGAAAGTCAGTTCCATAAATATAATTATCTTTGAACTTCAATGATTCCAACTTTTTGACTACTTAATATCTTGTTTAATACTTTGTATGCGATCAAAAGTAAAAAGATAATTAAAATGTCCCCACAGGAATATTCTCTGTCTCTTTAATTCTATGTTTATTAACTTTTTCTTAGATAATTAATTTTCATTACGTGCTTGACAGTTAATGAAAACTCTAAGAGTTTTATCTCATTAATTTTTATCTGTACTAAATTAATGAAATTATATTAAAGTGAGTGTTATAAGTAAAATTGAGTTGTAACTTTTGCATTACCTAACATTTGTATTATGTTTTATGTATTTATAGATGTGTATATTTGGGTATGTGTATATATAGGTATGTGTGTGTACTATATATATACGTGTAAATTTATTTACTTATTTATTTATTAAACGTTAAATAGTTTTTATGCGACAAAACCATATACTCGCCCAATACTCGATCATTAAGTGCACCTTCCTCATCTTTTCTCTGCATCGCCTATTCGGTCGACTACCCGAAAATGCCTTGGGCTGCCTATTAGTTTGTACATAAAGTTATATAATATATTAATAAATTAAAATAACTTTTGGCAGTTTTACTTTAACAGAATACATAATTTATAAGCAAATGATCAGATCTTTAAATGTTAATAATTTGTACATTATACTGAATAGGTAAGACTGTGTACTTTAGGGATTTGGTCCATAACGTAATAAAGGAAAACGAACTACTAAGTTTTTTCTCCAGCACATTTATTTTATATACGATCCTGACAAAGTGACTACTCCAGCTGATGGAAAGCATAAGTAAAGTCCAAGAGTAGTATTGTGATCATCATCAACAGCCTTTAGCAGTCCACTGCTGGACATAGGCCTCTCGTTAGAAAGGTGGTTTTGGCCAGACGGGTTGGTTTCAAATTTTCCTTCTCTTTGCATTGATGTTGTCTTGCGTAGTTTATGCCTTAGTCGCCTTTTACGACACCCGCGGGATGAATAGGGGTGGTGACACTCTGTCTTCTTAATCCGTCACCACACGGACTAGTATTGTGATACTAGTCCGTGTGGTGACTAAAGAAGTATTGTGATACTCATTGTGACAAGTAACTCCACTCTACTTGCTGCAAAGTAAGAATAATATCCAAGAGCGATAGTCACTATACTTATTGCGAATGCAAACAATCAGCATGGTGGTGACCCATACTATACTAGTGATGTGCTTTTTGACACCCCAATTAAAAGACCCGGGATTATAGCGAAACATGTGAGCTGGCAGTAAGTTCCAGCAAATCAGATATACTATATACAGTTATTGTACGAATAGACGTACGTAGAAGAAGAGTTTGTTATTTTTAGGGTTCCGTAGTTCATGACTCGGAACCAATTTTATTATAGATTCGTCATGTCCTAGATTAGTGCTAGAAAGATGAATCTTTGCGTAAATATGTATTTCTGTTACGTCGAGAAAGTACTGCAACAAAATCAAGAAAAATTTTATTTGGGGTTTTTTATCGCGTCCTGTTTTTTTTTATCGCGTCTCCCCTATCGTGTGGGATATCATTAGATAGATCTTTTAAAAACATTGAGAGTTTGCTAAGATTATTTTATAATTGCAAGTTATTCAACTTTAAATTGCATTTATTTCTTAAAACAGGGCTCCTCCCCCTCTAAAAGCTAAACGGCTATCTCGAAAATCTAAAAAAAAAATCATGATGGTAGTCCATGTAATGAACTTTAAAGAATAACCATAACGGCTTATGTTACTTTTTTAGTTATGGAGTTATAGAGGCCTAAGCTTACTTGAAAATCTTCGTAACGTACAAGACTAATGAAATAATAAGTAAACATAAAAATTATCTATTAGACACGACGAAAATCATTATGGGTAACTACGGAACCCTATTCTCTGCGTGGCCTGACACGCACTCGACCGAATTTTATTATTTATGTAATATTTATATGTATATTAATTTTATTAATATACTACCTTGTTGGTCTGGTGGATAGCGTATGCGGCTGTTGATCAAGAGATCTCGGGTTCGATTCCCGGGTCGGAACAAATATTTTGTGTGATTCACAAATATTTGTTTCGGAGTCTGGGTGTTTTCTATGTATAATATGTATGTATTTACAAAAAAAAATGTATGTTTATGTATTTATATCAGTTGTTTAGTACCTATAATACAACTCTGCTTAGTTTGGGACTAGATGATGTTGTGTGTAAGATGTCCGAAATATACTTACGTTGCGGATAAATACAATCTAATGCGTATGTAATACTAAAGTACATAGTAAGTGATTCTAGTAAATTCACTCAGTGAACTAATAAGTACCTCGTAACACCTTAAATATGTAAATCACTAGTGATACTTCGCGCCTCAGAACTAGCTTATAATGACCTACTGTGGCGTGAATAACAAAGTTGGATAGAGCAATGGATACCCTGGGTATAGTTCATACAGCTTTAAATATACGAATCGGATATCATCATCATCATCATCTACAGCCTTTAACAGTCCACTGCTGGATATAGGCCTCTCCTTAGAAAGGAGGATTTGGCCTACTATACCACCCTGGCCAGACGGGTTGGTATAGGGTTGGTTTCAAGTTTTCCTTCTCCTGGCAGTGATGTTAGCTGCTTATTTTGTTCCTTTAGTCGCTTCTTACGACACCCATGGAATGAATAGGGGTGGTGACACTCTGTATTCTTAATCCGTCACCACACGGACTTAAGCGATCACATTAAGTTCGAGATGACTCTTCACAAGAGACCCATATGAAGCCTTTTGATTCACAGATGTTTGTTGACATTCGTTCGACTGACGTCAAATAACAAACAGTAATTTATGTGCATCATATTCAAAAACAACTTACCATTCATAGTCAATCACGATTATAACACGGTTTAAGAAATCATATTTTGGAATTTTCTAGAGAATTTAAATTTCACTGTAATTGAGCTCTTGGACGATTAATTCTCAGAAATGCTTTATAAAAGACGTTGTAAATTCAGTCCACTTTACTATCCTCGGATACACTATTATCATAATATCCGCCGTTGCGGCTTGAGTTGCCGCCGAGGCAAATTCCATAGTGACATAAATTTTTCATGTCCGGAATTTTCAACAGTTTAGTCGACATTATAACTCGCCGAACTGAAAGGGTATAAGATCTATAATCCACCGGTAATTATGAACTTCATTTTAATATATTTTTTTTATTTTATAACAGTGTCACATCGTTTGTGTTTCTTATCGGAATAATGTTTCTGTAATAATTTTCATTCAATCTAGGCTCCAATTGTTTTTGAATTTTTCAATTTTGTCCAGTAGTTCATGAAGTTAGTAAGTTAAACCAAACATACTCTTTAATTTCATAATACAACTAGCTGATGTCCATGGCTCCATTTCATACTATAGTGCTTAATTAAAAATAATTTACAAAGTATTATCGGACCCAGATTGAAAAAACACACAAAATGTCATAAGAGCCACTAACATTATGACACGAGAATTTTATATATAAGAAGAAGATATAGAAGTAATGTATCAAAAACTTTAATTTTAATTTACCTTGACAGTTGAAACCAATCATCGTAATTAAAGTACTTATATTCAGCGATGTTAATTGCTTCTCTTACCAGCTTTGATGTCCTATCAATGATACATAGAAAATATTCTATTTCAAATAAATTACCAACAAAAGAGTTGATTCAATTTAATTATAGTGACTCCGCGGTTGATAAAGTTATGTTGCTACTAGGCGGAAGATGCGGCCGCTCCCCAAATATTTGTTGCCAGTCTATTTGTTCCTTGTTGATCAATCCATTTGTCGGTCCGTTCATCCATCCGTTATTTTAATGTTTGTACAGTTTTCCAAGATACAGAAGATATTCTCAGTAGTTTCTTTTTGACTTTGCTGACTTTTAAATGTAGGTGAAAAAAAAGTTTTATTTTACGTATTTCAAGCTTATATAAATTGAAAAGTGGGCATATTACAATTATTTACCGATTCCATACTAGGGCAGAATCTGTACAATGATGACTAGATGACCTGAGTACATATAACAATATTATTTAAATATTAGGGGTTAAAGTATGAAATTGCCGATTTGTACTAATTTGTACTGAAATTGATTTTTTTTTCTTTCTTTTAACATGTTTATTTAATCACAATATCTAAAATTACTATCGATACATTGCTGCTATCTAATAGGAAGGTCATTTATGCCTTTGCGATAGAACTCTAGTGATCTAGATTCTACAAACTGTGTGAAAGCATTTTGTACTGCCTCCTGGGAAGAAAACTTTTTGTCACGTAGAAAATTGTACGAATCACGAAAAAATGGTAGTCCGTTATAGCAAGGTCTGGCGAATACGGAGGGTGACGAATGGTTTCTAATTGTAGTTCCTGTAGAGTTAAAACGGTTTCTCGTTAGGTCTCGCGTTATCATCGAGCAATAATGGTGAAGATCGATTCATGAGTCGAGGCTGTTTCACTGCAAGTTTTGCTATCATTCTTCTCTTTTTTTTTCTCTTTTTTAAAAAAGACAACTCCCGCATTAGGAATATAAATTCCTGTGTCGCGGGGGACTTTACACACATACATGAAACGGACACAATAAACACCCAGCCTCAGAACAACAAATTGTGAATCACACAAAGTGTTATCCTACGTGGGATTTGAACCCACGACACTTGGCGCAGTAGGAAGCGGCGTGGCGACCGCTTAAGCCACTAGGCCAACCGTGCAGTCAATTGTGCCGTGCAATCATTGTTCGGAGTTCGGCACAGTAGACATCTGCCGTTATTGCTTGACCAGATCGGTAAAAACTATAGTGAATAACACCATGCTGAGACCACCAAACAGTTACTATATCTTTTAATTGGTAAGTTTTGCTTTAGGACACTGTTGCGGCGTTTGACCTGTGGTCAGCCACTGCATTTTTCGCTTACGGTTATCGTAAAGAATCCACTTTTCATCACATGTCACAATTCGATCCAAAATTCCTTCATTTCTGTATCGATTCAACAAGGCAACACAAGTTTCAACACGCGTTAATTTCTCCAGATCAGTCAAATCATGTGGCAACCAATTTTCATATTGTTTTATTTCATTTATTTGACGCAAATGAGTCAATATTATTTGTAAGGTAACGTTACACTATGCCGCTAATTCCAGGGTAGTTTGGCTCGGATCGGCTTCCACTTTCTCTTTCTATTCATTGTAAATCACATATATGGGGGTTTTCCACGTGGTTTGTACTTCAAATCAAAATTTCCATCACGAAAGCGTTTAAACCAAAACCGCACAGTACGTTCATTAGCAGTCAACTCTCTAAACGCAACATTGATATTGCGAGCAATTTCTGCAGCGTTAGTTCCACATCGGAACTCGAAAATCACTCGAATTATCGAAGTATCCATCTTTCTTGTCTAAGCTGAATAAAAAAACAACTGAAAGTCAACAATCTTGTGTTGCACATTTTTTAAAAGAAGAACCTCATAATTACGATTTGAAAAAATTAAGTTTCAATCAAAAATCTCAAACCATGAAGTTTATATGTCAATTCGAAGTACCTATTACATTAAACGGTAATGCATACTTTAACCCCTATTATAAAAATAAAAGATAGCGAACAAATTAAAATCAAATACCTGGCTCAGTAGTTTACACACTAACCATTAGACCAAAAGACTAGTCAAAGCTTTGAAAACAAGTTTACAATTGAAAGCATCCAAATGAAGAAAATAAATTCTAAATAAAATTTAATCACAAGAAATTGGAAGTAGAATAATTTTGTATATTTTTCTTTTAAATATTGCTTCTAAATTTAATTTAGTCAGGAACATCTGGCGACAAAAAATTTGAGTTCTACAAAATTGTTTACTGTAATCATATTTCATTTCAATCACAGCTTATTTTTTTCTTTTAAATTGAAATGACAGGCGAACTTTGACAGTCGCTGTAACAAGACATAGTATAGTGGTTTAATTGTTTTCTTTATGTTCACCAAGTGTTAAAATCATATTAATATTCGGAAAAGAAGGATAGAACAAAAATAGGGCTAGTTACCTTTGTGCACTTGTGTGTTTAACTTCTTCAGCGGCACACATTTTCCCATTCTAGTCCGACTACTGCTGACCGGACGACATGGCGGCGAAGCACCGTGATAGAAACTACTCTACTTTCAACCCTTTCTTCATCATCAGCCTATCGCAGTCCACTGCTAGACATAGGCCTCTCCCATTGCACACCACTCTGATCGATTTTGTGCTTATCGCATCCAGCTCCTGTCAGCCATCCCGTGCAAATCGTCACTCCAACTCGCCTGGTGACTGTCAACTCTTTAACTGAATCAATTACCGAGCACTTTAATTATATGTTTTATTAAATTCTAATCTTTTAAAATCAGTTTTCTAGCAAAACAATTTTAATTATGGTTCTGTGACCTTATATCTCTTGATATATATGACTTTATCTAATGATGATTACCAACAGGTCTTTTAGAATACTACGTAGATATTAAATTGCTCATCATCAGATTTTCATAAAATAATAAGATTTTTCTACTATTCTGACGATATCGCTATAATTACAGGCACTTGATAACAGAGTAGACACATTGTTCTAATATCACAAAGCCGAACAATATGGTAACGACTCACCGGGATTTTCAAAAGCTCACGACTAAAATTATGGGTCTATTCATAGAATGGTATCTGTAAATCATGATGAGAGGAATAATATTCAGTAACATTTATGTAATAGAGTTGAAGAGTTTTTGCCATTTTTTTGGTTTAAAACGGAAATATTTGAAACTGTCCGATTCAATGAACAAGTTTAATAATATCCTTACGCTTTGAAACTGATATTCAGTTAAAACTGGTTAAAGTATTTTTGAGTTCCAATAAACTTAGAAGTAATCAAGGCAAGGAAAATGAAGAGGATGATCTAGAACTAGCCTATCTGATTCCAACCAAGTAAATTCTATTTTCAGACTTCCTCGTACGTACTTCTTACTCTACTACTCTTAACATTCGCATTTATACATTAAACCTAAAAGTTAAATCTTAAAAAAAAAAAAATTTGAAGAATCTTGAATCCACTGGGAACGTTACTAGGCCTTATATTTCTAATTGAGGGTAGACGTTAGTTAGCGGGTAAGGAGAATATTCTCGTACATTCACTTTATCACGAAATACAGTTAGGACATTGAATAGCAGCCCATGATTAATAATTTTAAGTAAGACACTCCACCGAACACGTGGTGCTTATACGAGATGAACCGCGACAACTCTGCTCGTCAGCGACGACGTTCCATTTTTAAAGAAACTCACCTACGAATGAACGAACAATAATCATATAAGGATGGGATAAAATCATTGTCACCTGTGATCCTTGTCTATGACATGAAAATAATCGACTAAAATCAATCATTCAATCGCGTTATTATTATTTTAAAGTGTCAATGTTTCCCATACCTGCGGTCACCGGTCGCACGCACCAGTGCCCGGTGGTGCGTCAGTGTCTTACCTCCAGTCACTTATTAGTGTCACCAGTTAAAACAATAATCGATACGCCGACATACTTATTTACCTATTTCTACCATAGAAAATATTTAAGGAAATAGTCTTTTTATCAAAAAAGTATCAAATTTAACAAATTACTGGGGTAATTACTAAGTATCAATTTACTAGGGTAGGTTGTGAGTAATGCTGCTATTATTCATTTGACTTCTTAAACACAATTTACTTAAAAACATTCTTATGAAGCGGTCATAGCCAAATCGCTTAAAGTGATTGGAAAAATCATCGAGGTTAAACAACGACGGCACGATTGGTACCTTGATGGGTGACCAGTTTGTGGCATGATATGTTATGAGACTTAAAAAAATCCAACGGCATGATTACGTAGCTACAACGTGTCTTGCCAGCGTGGAGACGTATGCCTATGTCTGACATGCCTGACTGCCTACGTATGACATATGTAAAGCCATAGCTTTAGCCCTCTCCTGAGAGGGAGGCCCGGGCCCAGCAATGCGACATAAATATTTTTTATGAATATTTCTGACATCTTACACACATCATTATCTAGCTTGTATTATGGGTACTAAACAACTGATTTAAATACATAATCATACTTTTTTTTGTAAATACATTCACATTATAGATAGAAAAACACCCAGACTCCGAAACAAATATATGGTCCGTACCGGGAATCCAACCCGAGACCTCTTGATCAGCAGCCGCATACGCTAACCACTAGACCAACAAGGCAGTCTTACAGTTTTACATTATAGGTTGTTGATAAAAATAAACTTCATTTTTTTTATTTCTAACTGTGGTTTTGAAAGTCAATCTGAAGTAAGTAGTGTTAGTAGAGCCTACAAAATTACATTAACAATTTTATACCTAACTAGATTTTGACCGTGGCTACTCCGTGTGTATGTGATTGTCGTCGTGCTAAGGAGTATGTATGATGTAGGAGTATGCCTATGTCCTTGCTAAAGAATTGTTGTATTTCCATTCTAAATTTCGTCTTGTAGGTTAGCTGTGAAAGTAACAGGACAAAGAGACAGAGCTACTTAAATATTAACATGGATTAGATATTTTTACTTTATTGTAGACTGTTATTTATAGTATAAAATATTTTATTGTCATTAAAACACAAATCCCTACTAATCCCTACTATCCCTACTATAATATTATAAATGCGAAAGTAACTCTGTCTGTCTGTTACGCTTTCACGCCTAAACCACTAAACCAATTTTGATGAAATTTGGTATGAAGATAGAACTGAACTTGGGAAAGGACATAGGATACTTTTAATCGCGAAAACAAGAGTGGAAGGGGTTGAAATAGGGGACGAAAGTTTGTATGGAAGTTGCTTATTGTCAAACATAAAATCATGTAAGATTGTTCAATCTACTCCTTACCATGTCGCGCGATATAACCGAATTCCACGCGGTCAAAGCCGCGGGCCGAAAGCTAGTATTGTTATTAAAAAATGCACCTAATTCCTTGTGTTTCTTGTAATTGTATTTTTTTTACATATATCTAATTCTCTTTAAAGTAGCTAGTTTACTTAGAAGTTGAAATCTTTGTTGAATTACGAAATAGAAAGCATAAGAAAACCGTTTAAGAAATAAATGAAATTGTCTTGTGTGAAAGTGTTGAAAATTATCGGTTATTGGCTTTCTGTTGATTAGGTTTTCCCAGACGAAAGTGCTAAAAATGTAAGAGGCTGTAACTTATAGTGTTTCTTATACTCTCTGGATAATTGGTTTGAACCGATTTCAAAAAAAGGTGGTTCTCAATTCACGTGTAGTTTTTTTGTTTGTAATCTCATTCATTTTTGGACTGGTTTAAAAAAAGATAAATATATTGTTCGGAGTTCAGAGTGACCAACGCTGGACTAAGGACACATCGAAAGTCACAAAGGTGTTGCTAACCTTTAAAATCTTCCCCACTCTCCCTCTTTAAATGTGTGCCAGCATGATTCACCCATTTTCCTAAAAAAAGAATATTTTATTTTAATTTGTAACCGTTGGTATGTTGGTGAGATTGCCTCCGAGCGATGTTGCCTCCAGTTGTGCCTATTATTTTTTGTAATTACCTTGTGTACAATACAGTCATTACAATCATTATTTTACACTTTTCAAAAGCTTGAATTTAACTTTGTAAAAAAAAATGATTTTTTTTATATTATTTGATTATGCATCTTATCACATATTTGTTTACACACCTGTAATTAGAAACGTATTTAGGAAAAATATATTCATTACCCATTAAATGTTTCTACTTATCTGGAATAAAATATGGTTTTCTTTATATACTGGCATTTTATTACATTCCCACTGTACAACTAAATAAATGATTTTGATTATGAAAAAAAAAAGATTTGTACTAGCAATCCTTTCTAAAGCGAGACAGCAATTTCTTTAAAAGGTTCATAATTTAGGTGGCCTTTATTTTGGACATTAATAACGCATGAGATCATCCTTGGAGACTAAAATAGACTTATCTTTATGGTTGTTTAACTTGTACAATAGAGTGAGATTACATGCAGCTTTGGTTTTGTTTCATCTCAAATTTTAGAGGAGATTAGTAATTATGTGAAACACATACAAGCATGTCTCAACATGGCGTACCTACATCACTCATTTTAAAGATGGCTTTTATTATTGTAATCAGTTTTGTGATGTGTATTGCTGACAAGGGTTTTTGTATAGTTTGTTGTTGAGTTAACGATTTACCACGTCGCAATTCATCTGACCTCAGTTGGTACTTTATTGCTCCAAGTTTCAAGTATGTACTGTGGGGAAAACTAAACAAACACAAACGAACGCATCAAACGAACATTCCAAAACTTAAACGTAAAACGATCGATGTAAAGAAAACCAATCAACGAACCGCACTCGAGGCCGCAAATAGGCGATTTATTGCCGAATTGAGGCCACAATAGGCCGGAAGAAAGGCCAGATGAAAGGATAGTTTATCAAAGAGTCCATTATTGTAGGACCTCTATTGTGGGTCCGGTCGGGTTGTTTTGTTACTTAATTTAATTTGATTTCGAAGGAGTTTGTATTCTTTTTTTTGTTCTCGCGCTATAGTGTATTATCTTTCTATAGCTGAAAAGGATTTGGATTTTCGAAATTGTTCTCTGTTGGCATTGAGGTCCATTCGCGTGAGAAATTCACTGATACTCAATATTTTATTGTTTGCTGATATACCTATGATTCATTTTATTACGAGCTTTACTACAATTTACTAGATGATTCTACAATTTATTAAGATTTATTACAATTTAATTGCATACATAACATGTATTAACATTCATTATTCTGGAAATTCCATGTCTATTGGCAGGTGCACCCCAATTTAAAAATGACATTGGTTAGGCCAACGGCTTTGTATCATTCAAATACGACTATTGAGCGAACTATAAACTAACCAATTGAGTCGAGGCTTGAAAGGCTTGAATTTTTTAACTTAAATGGTTTATAGTGGCCTGATTTATGATACAATTCAGTTTTTGATAAACCGCTGTCCAGTTGCTGTGATATATAGTAGGAACTTGTACTGAACTCTCAGTGAATTTGGCAACCAGTCTTTTGCGGAATAGTGCTTTCAATGATAAATTGACATAAAGTTGGGAATTTGGTGAAAACTTTTTTTAATTTTATATTTATAATCATAATTGACAGATTATATTTTTTTTTAATGAGGTTTTCATTTCAATAATTTAATCGGACTAACTACATTTCGAGTAACTCTATTATTGAACCAATATACAGTTTTCTACGTCAATAATAACGGTTTGATGAAAATAACCCTACTTCTTCCTCCTAGCCTTATTCCCTATACTATTTGGGGTTGGTTACTAGGTTAACCGGTTTTACCCGAATTGCAGTTTTTATATTTTAAATGATTCAAGGGTTGAATTAGTTGTCAGTAAATTTGAGGGCACTGGCTTGCCAATAACGATTGCCATAGGTCTTCGGCACGGGCGTGAATCACCGCCAAACTTCCAAACTCAGGGCTGCTATTAGGAATTTCCTAAGAAAAACCCAAAAGCACCTTTTGGCCCGACCTGGGATTTGACCCCTCTTGTTCAGGAGTCGCATACACTATCCACTAAAACAACGAGGCAGCAGAGTGAAAATAACCCAACACAAAGTTTTTTTTTTTCTTCATAGCCTTTATCCCAAGTTTATTTGGGGTCGGCTACTAGTTCAACCGGTTTTACCTGAATCTTAGTTTTTCCACGGAGCGACTGTCATCGGACCTCCGCAACCCTAACGGAGAACTGAAATTCGAAGATTGAACTAGTTGTCAGTATATTTGAGGGCACTGACTTCCCAGTAACGATTACCATAGATGTTCATGACAACCGGGACCGACGGCTTAACGTGCTCTCCGAGGCACGGGCGTGAATCACCGCCAAACTTCCAAACTCCGGGCTGCTATTAGGAATTTCCTAAGAAAAACCCAAAAACACTTTTTGGCCCGACCCGGGATTTGAACCCGAGACCTCTTGATTAGCAGTCGCATACGCAAACCACTAGACCAACAAGGCAGTTAACCCAACACAAAGTTAAATACTATAAATTTTCACTTTAAAAGGAATGTAAATACATGTATTAAATTGAAGGATGGCAAAGCATTTGTAACTGCTAGCTCCATTATATGTATGGGCGAATGCAATTACTTTCCGTTCTTTTCTGTTTGAAAACAAAACGGTTCCTCTTTATGGGGGACTTTATAGATATTGAAACATCAATTTGTAGATCACATATTATTTTAACCCACGTGTAAAGCAAACTTAGAACACAGTGCAGTAAGGAGCACGTTTGAACAGATATATATCGACTTACGAATCCGCTTATTGCAGTCTACTGCTGGATAAAGATCTCTCAAATCCAGCACTTGCCAGTTTTTTTTTTTAATAAATTTTGAAAATACAACCTGTGAAGCAGGGGCCTTTACAAACATACATGAAACAAACACAAAAAAACATCCAAACTCAGAACAAACAATTTGTGGATCACACAAAGTATTGTCCCACGTGGGATTTGGACCCACGTCACTTGGTGCAGTATATAGCGTGGCGACCACTTAAACCACTAGGCCAAATGTGCAGTCACTTCACCTGGCCTGTGGGTTTTCTACATTATGTTTGCCGAGACTCGGTCTCCACTGTAGAACTCCTCTAAACGAGGGTTTGCCATTTCAGCTTGCTAATCCATTATCGATCTATAACATTTACAATGAAATATCCATAATCCAACAGTTGAACACTGTTCTATGTTATAATCAACAAACGTACATACCTATATATAAGTGTGGTGTGTAGGGGTACCGACATTACAAGAAATCATTGCGATCAAGTGCGGGTAGATACAACCTGCACATCACGAAGGCGACGCTAAGCTTACATCAGTCTACCCGTGACCACGAGCGGTATAACCCGTTTTAAACGTCGGAAAGTGGAAGGTATCGTAACCTTTTAAATTTTATCGCGTACATTGGTGTAACTCAGGTGACTCTTGGTAAAACTTTCACCACTCAAGTATGGCTCTGAAATTGAAACTCCAACTAAAATTAATTTAAAGTGGTTCTTGAGTAACGGTTTGTAATACCGTCCTTCAATAACAAACGGATAATAAAGCCCAGGTTCTATGATTTTAGAGTGTTGATATTATTATATTATTAAAATTGCTAAGTTTATCGTTTGTTAGCGAGAATATCCCTAACTTGAATTTCCTTCAAATTTTAAGTAACGTTTTGCCTATGTTGATATATTTATTGTCCATTATAATTACCAAATACTTATACGGAAGTATGGTAGCAGATATTATTTAGTTTTTAATAGGACAGTTTCTCAGATAGTTATAGACAGTTACAGGTTTTACGTAACGCTCAACTGTTGTAAAATTCCCTCTTACAGCACAAGACAAACACGTAAACTTCAAACTTCTCTTCTTTCTATCGTTTTTTTTGCCAAGATTATTTGAGGTTGGCTGCTAAGCACTGGCATGGGACCTCCGTAACCAAACAGCGAACTGAATTCCAAGATAGAATGTTATTAGGATTTTATTGTTTGAAAACAATAACACTTGTCATGACTTTTTTTTTTTTAACGTGTGGAAATCCCCGCGGACCGTCACCCCGTCGGGGGTTACGGCGGGGTGGTATGTCGGACTCGAACCGACTAAAACCACACGGCGTGACCCTCTCTGCGCCTGTATATTGGAAAGAGTCCAGG
Organism: Phragmatobia fuliginosa; assembly: GCA_932526445.1. Taxonomy (NCBI): domain Eukaryota; kingdom Metazoa; phylum Arthropoda; class Insecta; order Lepidoptera; family Erebidae; genus Phragmatobia; species Phragmatobia fuliginosa. Next base: position 2,339,913 of record OW052058.1, on the reverse strand, counting down.
GAGGGGATTTCCTTCTGGACTCCTCCCAGCGCCTGCCCGCACTGTTGCGGGCACCATCTCAAACTTTTAAATTCTCTAATTGGGCATCATCCGGTCACTCGCGGACGCCGCTCCCTCGCGGTTGGCCACTACTGCGGACGGACGGGAAACCCGTCCCGCCCATCCGCGGCCACTCTCAGGGCGGCATGAGACGCAGGTAACACTTGTCATGACTAGTCTGACCTTCAAAGCGAATCCGAGACTTATTGATTGGCAGATGCATTAGCTAATCGCCAGACCAACGGCTAATGAGTGTGCCATGATTTATAGTAACACAACCACAGTCCCATTGTAAGAACACCCAACAAAAACATATTCAGGAAAAATCCAATTACGTTACGGTTCTCATTACGGAATGCACTCGTGCATTATGATTCGGAATCTAGATAAACCTGAAGCAGCGTTTTGTAGTTTGAAATGTAATACATCGTGTATATTACTAATCTCTATTGTTTTTATGAACGTTTAATCAAATAAATAATATGTTCAAGAACATTTATAAATATATGTATCCTATATTTGTTGAAGGAAGATATTAGAAGTGTGTGATTAATATAAGTATACCTTAGCCGGTTCTTAGAATTAATGTCCGACCATTTCCTTGAATGGTTATATTTCACGATAATGGAAAATACCCGACGGTACTTCAAATATCATACGATGGAACATTGGTGATTTTGTTGCGAAATCTTATATACAGTTAGATGAAACTCCAATTATCTTGCTATGATTGCTTGATTGCAATTCTACGTAGAGGTGGACAATTATTCTGTTTATAAAAACAAATCATCGACATCCCCTAATGCCCTACTGCCGGGCTTCGATCTTCTCTTTGGAGAGAGTCATGGCCATAAGTCCCAATGCTAGCTAAGTGCGGATTGGGGACTGGCAAGACAACATCGTAGCTACATAATCATGCCGTTGAATGTTATTAAGCTCCCCGAAAGCCTCCTACTAAGTTTCAGCCAGTTTCAGTTTCAGTTTTCTATTCTATTTCTCTAATCTCTTGTTTAGTCACGGGATCAAAACAAAATATTAGGCACTGAAGCAAGATAATCGAGAATAGAATGGAAAACGATGATAATTATGAAATTTACAGCACTTATGTATAAAAATAAATAAATAAATTATTTCGGACATCTTCCACACAACGCCATCTAGTCCCAGACTAAGCAGAGCTTGTATTAAGGGTACTCGACAACTGATATAAATTTTATACATAAACATACTTTTTTTTTGTAAATATATACATGTGATACATAGAAAACATTTGACTTCTTAAACACAATTTTATGAAACAACGACGGCACGATTGGTACCTTGATGGGTGACCAGTTTGTGGCATGATATGTTATGAGGCTTAAAAACATCCAACGGCATGATTACGTAGCCACAACGTGTCTTGCAACCGTGGAGAATTATGCCATGCCAATGAAGATTTATGTCCAGCAATAGGACATAAATATTTTTTTTATAAATATTTCGGACATCTTACACACATCTAGTCCCAAATTAAGCAGAGCTTATATTATGGGTACTAAACAACTGATTTAAATACATAATCATACTTTTTTTTTGTAAATACATACATATTATAGATAGAAAAACACCCAGACTCCGAAACATATAGAATCCCAGATATATAGAGTCTGTATATCCTCCCCTATTCTATAAAAATTATAATTCTAATTTATAATATACATAATATGAAACAAAGTTTTTTGAAATACGTGCTACTAAAAAATTTCAACAAATTTTTTGAGTTTCCTTTTCTCAACTTAAAAAGATTAAGTATGCGAATAAATTTATTCTTGCGGCTTCAGGTGGAGGGAGAACGGATCTGAAAGTCTGATTTTCAAATAGTCACACGTTTGCTTTTGAAGCAAATATGATAATTTTTTGTCGGACAAATGTTATATTATGCGAACGTCCGAACGAAAGCTTTAAATCAAATAACAACAAAAAGACGTCCACTGGAATATCGTCATAATTTATTCTATTATATTCATCAACGTCTTTCTGTCATCAAAAGAATTTAACAATCCACTTTATTTGGAAAGGAAAGGAGTTTTTTAGCTTCTAAATCACGTTGGCTAGACGTGTTGGTATAAACTTTTTAGGGTTCAAATGGCAAAAAACGGAACCCTTATAGATTCGTCATGTTTGTCTGAAACTTGGTCAGTAGATGTATTCTGTAAACCGCATTAATATTTTTACACAAAAATAAAAAAAAAAAACAATAAATTTTGGGGGTCCCCATACTTAGAACTGAAACTCAAAAAAATGATTTTCATCAAAACCACGGTGTGTGGTTATCTATGGATAGGTCTTTAAAAATGTTATTGAGGTTTCTAAAATATAGTTTGCGCGAGAGACAGCTCCAAAGTGGTAAAATGTGTCGCCCCCCCCCCCCCGTAACTTCTAAAATAAGATAATGGTAAAACAAAAAAAAATATTTGATGATAAAAAAATATAATATACATTACCATGCAAACTTCTAACGAAAATAGATTTTTTTAATTCCTCATAAATCATAAACTGCAATTTACATTTCATTCAATCAAAACACTATTATTAAAATATCAATGAAAGTTACAACGAACTTCAAAAACTTTTAAACGATGTTACTTGTTGCTCCGGGACCCTTCAAGGGCGAGTCCGACTCGCACTTGGCCGCTTTTTTTCAAGTTTTCCTTTTCTCTGCGATGATGACAGACAAAGTAATTGTCTGTATTCGACCAGGTAAGTCGCTTCTTGACCGAATTTGAACATTTCGATTGATTAATATTTTTTTTTTAAAAGACTTCTTATTTTTTTTGCAAGTGAAAAATTATTGACCGCCTATCGAATATTTGAGCTGGGGACACCAATCCGCATTAGGAATGTTATTTAAATGTCGCGGGGACCTTTACAAACATTCGTGAAATGGACACAAAGAACACCCAGATTCAGAACAAAAATTTATGAATCACAAAGTGTTTTCAAACGTTGGATTTTGTGATTGTCCGTTTCATGTAATGTTTGTAAAGTCCCAAGCGACGCATAATTTATATTCCTAATGCGGATTGGTGTTCCCAGCTCAAATATTCGATAGGCGGTCAATAATTTTTCACTTGCAAAAAAAATAAGACATTAAATATAGCTTCATTTCTGTGACAGTTGACACTAGAGTCATTTTAAAACTTACAAGTTATCAACATTTTACATGTGAATTTTCATATATATTCATTAATATATTATGAAACTATACCGGTACTGACTGACAGACAACGCATAGTCAAAACTACTGGGCGTAGGAAGCTGAAATTTGGCATATTTGTTCCTTGAGAAGCGTAGACGAGCATTAAGAGAGGATTTTGGAAAATTCCACTCCTAAGTGGGTACATCAGAATAACACGTAAGCGAAACTGCGGGCAAAAGCCAGTTTATTATAAAACTGGAAAACGAAAAATTAAAATATAGGTACAGTGTAAATACTTAAACAAATATGTCGTCATTTTGTTGGTTTAATAGTTGTCAGTCATAATGATCACACTATATTTCAAGAATTGTAAGTTACATGAAAACTACTGTTTAAAAAAATATTATATATTGTTAGAGTCCAGAAGTGAAAAATAATAAAAAAATAATTATAATCCTAAACAATTTATTTCATTAATTACAAAATAATCTTAGAAATGCAATTAGACACAAACAACCATTAATTAAGTAACAAATCTAAACAAATTACAGTTAGTTATACAGCAAGGGCGGTCACATAGGGCTGTACTAGCTGTTAGACAGCTTTTCCACGCACCCACCGCAATTCAGACAGTACTAACTTGTCAAAGACAGCTTTCCACGTCTGTTAACAAAGTAGTACTAATTGTCCAAAGACAATGATAAACACTCCGCGACGCTTTCGTCAGAAACGCGTCCCGATACAACAGAGCACTCCTTTTTTTAACCAAGCGCAGTGAAGCGATGGCGCTAAAAAAAATGACAACTACCGCCGTTGTGGCTTATAATATGCAAATTTTCTTATTTCGTAGAACCTCAGCTACGAAACGGATTTCTTGCAATTAAGTTCAATACAAAGGTTTGATTAAATGGGACGAACTTGTCTAAGGATAGCTGGTGCAACGTAATTCGTTTTATTAGTGGTTGAGAAGAGCACCAGCTGGCTACATTTTAATTAGTTGCGGTATTTTAGAAAAGAAAACTCCCTATATATTGTGATAGCGGTTTGTTTCCGAGTTAAAGGTGTACAAGCTTTGTATTCTGATTATTTTATGAGTGCATTGAACTTTGAGAAAATATGTTTTTTTATTTTTATATAGTACTTGAAATGCGTTTGAGTATAAATATTTTCAAATTAGAAGAACTATACTAACCCGTCTGGCCAGCGTAGTATAGTAGGCCAAAACCTTCTTTCTAAGGAGAGGCCTATGTCCAGCAGTGGACTATTGAAGGCTGTTGATGATGATGATTATCCTCATCGTCTTCTAATACTAGACTAATGTCTAGTATTACAAGAATATTGCTTACATATATTAATATATGTAAGCAAAAACATCTTTAAAGTGATTTTCTAAGCTAAAACAGACATGCAAGTAAATAAAATCTCTATCTATTCAATAAAAATACCTAAAATGTCAAACATAGACACACAACAATTTTAAATAAAAAATGCAGTACAGTGTACAATTTGCACTCGTTTATTGAATAGCTAAACGTAGTGAAATAAATTATAGTTGTAGTAAAAAGTATAAACTATCACTGTTCAAACTCATTTCAATATTAAATTCTCAATGAATGCCAGTTATTTGTTCAGATTCTTTATGCAATGGCTCAACCGGGAAATGAAAATGTTTTAGTTCACTATTTTTAGTTTGAGAATATTTCATATGAAAGATGCATACGAAAAAAAACATAATGAAAAGTTGAATATTGAAAAAATGTGACTTGTTGAAAGTTGTTAAGCTATTTATGATCGTAATTAATTAGGGAATTTCAATCTTCATCAACAGCCTTTAAAAGTCCACTGATGGACATAGGCCTCTCCTTAGAAAGGAGGTTTTGGCCTACTATACCACGCTGGCCAGACGGGTTGGTATAGGGTTGGTTTCAAGTCGGTGTTCCACAGGGGTCTGTCCTCGGACCACTCCTGTGGAACATGGGATACGACTGGGTCCTGCGAGGGCGTCTCCCCCCCGGGGTCGGTGTAATTTGCTACGCCGACGACACTCTTGTGACAGCCCGGGGGGCGACCTTCGAAGAGGCGGCACGCCTGGCCACCACAGGAGTCTCCCTGGTGGTCGGGCGCATTGAGGCGCTGGGTTTGCGGGTGGCCCTAGAAAAGACGGAAGCCCTACTTTTCCATGGGCCCCGTCGTGGTCCACCCGCCGGCGCCTCCATCGAGGTCAACTCGGTCCTCGTACCGGTCCGGGCCTACTTAAAGTATCTGGGTCTGGTCCTAGACGGTAGGTGGCTCTTCGACGAGCACTTCCAACAGCTTGCTCCGAAGCTGATCGGCACTGCCTCCTTCCTTGGGCGTCTTTTGCCCAATCTGGGAGGAGCCAGTGTCGCCTCGAGGCAGCTGTACACGGGGGTTGTCCGGTCTATGGCACTCTATGGTGCACCGGTGTGGGCGGCGGCTCTGACCGAGCAGAATAGGGCGCGCCTCAGGCGGCCGCAGAGAACTCTGGCGGTCAGAGCCATACGGGGTTACCGCACCGTATCGACGGAGGCGGCGTGCGCCCTGGCCGGATCACCCCCGTGGGCTTTGGAGGCGGAAGTGCTCGCCGACGTTTATCGGCGAGTGGCTAACTACCGGGCGGAGAGTGGTGGAGTTGGACCTCCGCCCGAGGACGTGCGCGAGTGGCGCGAAGCCGCTCACCGAGCCACGATGGATCGCTGGTCGGTCCGGCTGGAGACTCCACGTGCTGGCTTCGCCACCGTAGAGGCGCTTCAGCCGGTCATCGGCGAATGGGCAGTGCGGCAGCACGGGACCCTTACCTTCCGACTGACGCAGGTTCTTTCCGGGCATGGTTGCTTCGGAAAGTACCTGCACTCGGTCGCCAGGAGGGAATTGAGTCCCGCCTGCCACCACTGCGACTGCAGTGAGGATTCGGCTCATCACACGCTGGCGGTCTGCCCCGCATGGGAGACGCAGCGCCGGGTCCTCACTGCAGTCATCGGAGGGGATCTCTCACTGCCGGCCGTCGTTCGTTCCATGGTCGGCAGCGAGAGCGCATTCACCGCGGTCGCAACCTTCTGCGAGGACGTAATCACGCAGAAGGAGGCGGCGGAGAAGGCCCGAGAGGACGACATCCAATCGGACCAGATTCGCCGCCGGCGACTCGGGCGGCGGAGGCGCGAACATCTGCGCCTCATGCCGCCTTGAGTGTGGTCGCGGGTGGACGGGACGGGTTTTCCCTCCACCCGCACTATGTGGCCAGCCGCGAGGGGGCGGCGTCGGTGTGTGCCGGACGCCGCCTAAGAGAGGGTCGTCGTACAGAGACGGTGCCCGCATCAGGAGCGGGCAGGCGCTGGAGAAGTTCAGAAGGAGATCCCACCCTGGACTTCTCCCCCTCCTAAACGGAGAAGCGCGGAGAGGGCACACTGTGTGTTTTTTAGTCGGTTCAAGTCCGACACACCACCCCGCCGTAACCCCCGGTTGGGTGACGGTCCATGATGATTTTTCACACATTAAAAAAAAAAAAAATAAAAAAAAAAAAAAAAGGGTTGGTTTCAAGTTTGGAGTGGGCGGCGTCGGTGGGCCTCTGTTTGCTGAACAGAGGCGCCACCAACACGTGCGTGCGACAGCAGGGGGGGTCGATAGTGGACCTTTCGTTCGCTACCCCTGCAGTCGCCGCACGAGTAAGGAACTGGAGTGTCCTGGATGAGGTCGAGACGCTCTCGGATCACCTTTATATCCGATTCGAGCTCTCCCGGTCCCAGGACGCCAGTAGGGGTCACGCGGCGCGGCGTCCCTCCCGTTTTCCGCGGTGGGCTGTCGCCAAGCTGGACAGGGACCTACTAGAGGAGGCGGCCATTGTTTGCTCTTGGCTGTCTCCGCAGGCCCCGACCGAGGAGGTCGACGTGGGGGCTGGTCGCTTCGCCGATGCGTTAACGCTCATCTGCGATGCGGCCATGCCCCGCGTTCGTGGCCGTCGGCTACCTCGGAAGGAGGTCTACTGGTGGTCCCAGGAGTTGGCGGACCTCCGTGCGGCCTGCGTACGTGCCCGGAGGTCCCACACCCGGAGTCGGCGACGTCACCGCGGAGGCGGTGAGGAGGTGGACCGGCTTCACGAGGAGTACCGAGCAGCTCGGGAAACTCTGAGGCTGGCCATCTGCCGCGCCAAAGACGCGAGTCGAGTGGAGATGCTGGAGAGTCTGGAGCGTGACCCCTGGGGTAGGCCCTACCGTGCGGTGCGCCAAAAGCTCCGCACACCGGGCCCCCCCCTTACGGAGACTCTCCAGCCCAGCTTCCTGGTGGTCGTCGTCGGGGCAGCGTGGGTGATGTTCCGCCTGTCAGGGAATCAGAGGTAGGGGCGGCTGTTCTACGGATTCGGTCCAAGAACACCGCCCCCGGGCCGGACGGGGTTCCAGCCCGAGTGATGGCCCGTGCCCTCGACTACATGTCGGACCACCTCAGGGGAGTGTTGGACGCTAGCCTTGCGTCCGGACGCTTCCCTGAGCGTTGGAAGTGCGGGAAGCTGGTATTGATCCAGAAACATGGACGGCCTGCCGATTCGGTCGCGGCCTACAGGCCCATCGTGTTGCTGGACGAGGCGGGCAAGTTGTTTGAGAGGATTCTCTCTGTCCGTATCGTCCGGCACCTCAGCGAGGTGGGGCCCGACCTGTCGGACGCCCAATTCGGCTTCCGAGAAGGGCGTTCGACGGTCGACGCGATCCTGCGCCTGAGGGCCGTGACCGAAGAGGCGGTGAGAGGCGGCGGAGTGGTGTTGGCGGTGTCATTGGACATCGCCAACGCCTTCAATAGTCTGCCATTCGGCTGCATCAGGGCCGCACTCCAGTACCACGGAGTGCCAGGGTACCTGAGGCGGCTGGTGGCAGACTATTTAGAGGAGCGTACCGTCGAGTACGAGGACCGAGGTGGCGCCTTGAGACGCAGGGCCATGTCGTGCGGTGTTCCACAGGGGTCTGTCCTAGGACCACTCCTGTGGAACATGGGATACGACTGGGCCCTACGAGGGCGTCTCCCCCCCGGGCTGGGTGTGATCTGTTACGCAGACGACACCCTGGTCACGGCCCGGGGGGCAAACTTTGAGGAGGCGGCGCGCCTGGCCACCACGGGAGTATCCCGGGTGGTCGGGCGCATCGAGGCGCTGGGTCTGCGGGTGGCCCTGGACAAGACGGAGGCCCTATTATTTCATGGGCCCCGTCGTGGTCCGCCCGCCGGCGCATCGATCGAGGTCAACTCGGTCCTCGTACCGGTCCGGGCCCAGATGAGGTACCTGGGTCTGGTCCTCGACGGTAGGTGGCTCTTCGACGAGCACTTCCGACAGCTTGGTCCTAAGCTGGTGGGCACTGCCTCCGCCCTAGGGCGACTTCTGCCCAATTTGGGCGGGGCTAGTGTCCCCACTAGGCAGCTGTACACGGGGCTTGTCCGTTCGATGGCACTTTACGGTGCACCGGTGTGGGCGGCGGCTCTGTCCGCCCAGAACAGGGCGCGCCTCTGGCGCCCCCAGCGGATACTGGCGGTCAGAGCCATACGAGGATACCGCACCGTGTCCACAGAGGCGGCGTGTGCCTTGGCCGGAACACCCCCGTGGGATTTGGAGGCGGAAGTGCTCGCCGAAGTTTATCGGCGAGTGGCTGACTTCCGGGCGGAGAGCGGCTTTCGCCCTCCGCCCGAGGACGTGCGCGAGTGGCGCGAAGCCGCTCGCCGAGCAACCATGCAGAGATGGTCGTTCCGGCTGGAGACCCCACGCGCTGGCTTCGCCGCCGTGGAGGCTCTTCAGCCGGTCCTCGAGGAGTGGGCAGGGCGGCAGCACGGGACCCTTTCCTTCCGGCTGACGCAGGTACTTTCCGGGCACGGTTGCTTCGGAAAGTACCTGCACTCGGTCGCTAGGAGGGAACCGAGTCCCGCCTGCCACCACTGCGACTGCAGTGAGGACACGGCCCAGCACACGCTGGCGGTCTGCCCCGCTTGGGCGGCGCAGCGCCGGGTCCTCACTGCAGTCATCGGAGGGGATCTCTCGCTGCCGGCCGTCATAAGATCGATGGCCGGCAGCGACAGTTGTTTTACCGCGGTCGCAACCTTCTGCGAGGACGTAATCTTGCAGAAGGAGGTGGCGGAGAAGGCCCGGGAGGATGCTATCCAATCGGACCCGATCCGCCGCCGGCGCCCCGGGCGGCGGAGGCGCGCATACCTGCGTCTCATGCCGCCCTGAGAGTGGCCGCGGATGGGCGGGACGGGTTTCCCGTCCGTCCGCAGTAGTGGCCAACCGCGAGGGGGCGACGTCCGCGTGTGACCGGACGTTGCCCAATAGAGAGTCGAATGTAGAGATGGTGCCCGCAACAGTGCGGGCAGGCGCCGGTTGGAGTCCAGAAGGAAATCCCCTCCCTGGACTCCTTCCAATACAAAGGCGCAGAGAGGGTCACACCGTGTGGTTTTAGTCGGTTCGAGTCCGACACACCACCCCGCCGTAACCCCCGACGGGGTGACGGTCCGCGGGGATTTCCACACGTAAAAAAAAAAAAAAAAAAAAAAAGGGTTGGTTTCAAGTTTTCCTTCTCTTTGAATCGATGTTGTGTTGCGTAGTTTATCCCTTAGTCGCCTTTTACGACACCCGCGGGATGAATAGGGGTGGTGACACTCTGTATTCTCAATCCGTCACCACACGGACAATCTTTCCGGAAATCTTTTCGGAAAAAATTCCAATCTACAACAATTGTCACGTTCTAGTAACAATAATAACAAAATAATATTTTCTCAGAAGCTAATTTCTCTACTGCGGCATTATTGCTTAATAATTATTTTAATGTATTAATATTCTCTTCCTCTTGGATTCCGTGGTGTACGGACGTGTTAACTAAATAACCCCACTCAGTTATATTTCAATATTTAATTAATTAGTAAATTGTTAGTAGAATAAATCAAAAACAAAAATAGGAGTGCATAAGCTACGAGGAGGTTGATAGTGTTGCGGTGCGTCACTAGAGCGAGACATACAGGGACAGTTAAGGACGACAACACTTCCCACGCGCGACAGCCGACCACGCCTACCTGCCCACGCGCCGAGACGAGTCACCTATCTCCGTGCCACAAACAGACGACCCCGCCTATGTCGCATGCGCATCTGGCCACTCCTCCCTGCACATTTGCTTGAGTGCATACGTAGAAGTATTACTATCGCTGTCGCACTACAGGTAACACAATTTGTTTGTTCTTATCATCGCTATAATGTCACACCACCGTACCCCGCCAATGTCAACAAGCGGTCTGGCGGTAACTAGCGCTAATGTGACGAGCTATGAATCAGATCCCGAATTAAACGTATCCCGGCATGAAACTGACAGTTATAGGGATTTTGTTTCTCGTAGAGTAAAAAGGAAGCACTCTGACGTAAATTCACCCGAAAATATATCCCTACTAAATCAAATGAGGGACATGTTCGCCACATACGAAGCTCAACAGAACTTGCGATTCGAAAAACTTTTAGAGACTGTTAACACAATTAAGGAACAGAATATTGAGTATAAAAAATGCATAGACTTCCTGTCATCAAAGTATGATGATTTTTTTGAAAAAATAAATAACTTAGAACAACAAAGCAGGAACTTCGAGAGTAAAATAGTACACCTTGAGAATAAAATTGAGCATCTCGAGCGTAATTCACGTGTCTCCTCTGTCGAGATTAGGAACATCCCTACGCAACCGACTGAGGATAAGTTTACCCTTCGATCTATAGTGAAAAAGGTCGGCGAAATAATAGAACAACCGGTTACTGATTCTGATGTATATGATGTCTATCGTATAAAGTCTGGCTCAGAGGGCAAAAACCACATCGTAGTTAAATTTACGACCACTTTCTGTAAGGACAGATTTATCAAGGGAAGCAGGTTATATAATAAGACAAGAAGAGATGAAAAATTAAATACCTCAAATCTACAGCTACCTGGACCACCGAAACCAGTGTATATTGGTGAATCTCTCACAAGTCTGGGGAGGAGATTAGCATACCTAGCCAGACAGGCAGTTAAGGATCTTAACTTGCACAGCACGTGGACAGCTTACGGTAAAGTGTTTATTAAGAAGACCCTTAACTCGACCCCGCTTCGAGTTGATACTGAACAGGACATATTGAAATGCAGTTCTAAGTGACTAGCGCTTGTTCTATCCGCTATGTTATCAACTTGTTACCCTATAATACTTGTTTTGTTATATACTTGTGTTTATTACACTAAACATCATAATCACATATCCTGCACTGACACACACATACACACACACTCACAAGCATTAAATAACATTATTACACCATACATTACACATACACAACATATTTATATCACCCATTTCCCTACATTATTTTGCCGGTTAATTAATTTTAACACCTTACTGTATCTATCACACTACATATTCGCAGACACACTACATATGCTTTTTGCGCGAAATCTTCTAGTAAACGAACGTACCATTTTCTGCCTACTTGTATATCTTAGGTACCCCGTCGCACACCTGATGATCTTGCCTGCTGGAACTAACCATGTTACAATTCGATACAAATAATACTCAAATGAATTGTGACCTGGATAATATGACACCAGCCACTTGCGCTACCTGTGACATAGACGGTGTATGTGAGAATATGCTCTGTCAGGTTGGCAAGTCTGTGAATATCATTGTACAAAATATAAGGAGTGTTCATTGTAATATGCCTCATTTTGAAGTATTATTGCAAAGATCCAACATTCAATGGGATTTACTCATTCTGACCGAATGTTGGCTAAAAAATAATTATTATGTACCTACGTTGAATGGCTACAATCATGCATCTACCACAAATAATAAGACACAAAACGAGGGCGTGGTAGTATATTACAAGTCTACACATAATTATAAAATAATGGAACCTGTACTAACGGATGCGAACTGCCTTATGATAATCACGAATGATAGCAGCGTGATCCTTGCCATATACCGTCGTCCAGGGGAGAAAAATATTTCTAGCTTCTTAGAATCACTAGATAAATTGCTCATAACATTAAAATCGTATAAAACTGTTGTTATAACTGGAGACATAAACATTGATATTTCTGAAAAATCTAATGATAAACGAGCAGAAAATTATTTAAATCTCGTCGCCTCACATGGCTTGCTACCTGCTCATAGAATTCCAACACACTCGCGAACGTGTCTTGACCATGCTGTCCTGAGGACTAAGTCTCTTGCCAAATGTTTTGTTGCACATACGACAGTTACTGACCACTGCAGTGTCATACTTAGCCTAGATATTCACCCTAATATTAAAAAATCGAGCGGCATATTTAAAAAGATTGATTATTCCAACCTTGACTTAGTTCTAACCAAGCTTGATTTAGAGCCACTTCTGTCAATGACTGATGTAGACGATGCCGTGGATTCCCTTGTAACGATCTTGAAAAATGCAATAGATGGTTGCACTACTATTGCTAGCTCCACTAGGCGTCACCATATAATTAAGCCTTGGATAACTAAGGGAATGTTAAGATGCATGAGAAATAGGGATAAATTATATTTAAAAACAAAAAAATATCCTGATAATGAAATTATTAAATTAACTTATAACAGATATCGAACTTTCTGCAATACTATGATTAAAAATGCTAAAAGGGAGTATGAAAAATCAGAACTCACTAATGCTAAAGGCGATACCAAAAAGCTTTGGAAGGTCATTAAAAAAATAACTAATACAAATAAAACAGGGAACCCAGTCACAGCTTTAATAACTCATAATAATCCCAAAAACTCAGCTGACTCGGTAAATCGATACTTTGTAGATGTGGGAAGGAATTTATCAGACAAATTGCAGAAATCAAATACACCTGATTCTCCTCTTCCGGATGTTCCGGTCCAGTCTCAGTCATTTGTTCTTTCATCTACAGATCCTGACGAAATAATTAAAATCATTGACAAACTTAAAAGTGACTGTGCGATTGGACTGGATGGCATCTCCAATTACTTTATTAAGCGGTACAAAACTATACTAGCCAAACCTCTTGCCAACATTTGCAATTTGTCATTTTCAACAGGTACCTTCCCAAAGTCGTTCAAACGAGCACTTATCCATCCCATACATAAAAGTGGTGACAGGGACTGTGTCAATAATTATCGTCCTATATCTATATTGCCTGCTTTCTCCAAAATAATTGAAAAAATTGTAAACAATAGATTAGTGAACTATTTAGAAAAGAAAAGCATTTTATCATCATCACAATTCGGATTTCGCAGAAATTTGTCAACAGATGATGCAGTTCATGAACTTACAAACACCATAGTTACTAATCTTGATCGAAAACTGGACGTAGTAGCGATATTTTTAGACCTAGCCAAAGCTTTTGACACGGTCTCTGTCCCACTGCTACTCGACAAACTGCAGTGTTTGGGTATTCGTGGTGTGCAATGGCAGTTCTTTGCGAGTTATCTGACGGATCGGACTCAGTGTGTTCAGCTTGACCATGTGTGTAGTGATGACCTTCCCATCAGGGTAGGTGTGCCCCAAGGTAGTATACTTGGACCGACTTTGTTCCTGATTTTTATTAATGACCTCTGTCAATTGGAACTGACAAATGGGAGGATTATTGCATACGCAGATGACACTGCACTGGTTTTTCAGGGCGAATCCTTTGATGTCGCGTATAGATGTGCACAGGATGGCTTGAACCGTGTCAATAAATGGCTGACCAACAACCTTTTGTCATTAAATATTGACAAAACTAAGTATATTAAATTCAGACTAAAAAACAATAACCCAAGTTCCAGAACTTCTATTCCCATTCTAGCACATTCCTGTATGAACTACAACGATATACCTGTCCGATGCGACTGTAAAGAAATTCACTCAGTTGACACCATTAAATACTTAGGAATTATCATTGACAAAAACCTAAATTTCCAAGCTCACATCGACTTACTAACATCCAGGACAAGGAAACTAATCTATATTTTTAAAAACCTGCGTCATGTCTCTGACCACAAGGTCCTACAAATGACTTACCTCGCATTATGCCAATCCATATTGTCGTATTGCATTACATCTTGGGGTGGCGCTGCCAAAACTAGTTTGATAAAACTAGAACGTGCCCAAAGGGCAGTTATAAAAGTGGCACTTTTTCTGCCCTTCCTCCATCCCACGGCTGACCTTTACCATAGATTCAAAGTTCTCACAGTGCGTCAACTTTTTATTCTTCATATTGTCACAAAATCACACACTCAATCCAATTATATCCCTCAAATAAATGCAACAAAACGACGTAAACATAATATATATAAAACTGATACAATTTTTAGAACAACATTTGCACATCGATTTTATTGCTTTTTAGGCCCTTATATGTACAACAAAATTAATTCCCTTCTTTTTATTTACGACGCTAACAAATTTCAGTTAAAAAGAAAGTTGACGACGTGGTTACAGGATCTATCATACAACGATACAGAAAACCTACTTACTCCATTAAGATAGGCACGTTAATAAAAGATCTAATAAGCTGAAAGATAACTGCTTAATTCTTGCATGCTTGCACACACACACACACACACACACACACACACACACACACACACACACACACACACACACACACACACACACACACACACACACACACACACACACACATACACACACACACACACACACACACACACAATTTACCATATTCTTATTTTAATTTGAATGAGATTATACAAGAACAATTGAGAAGTTTCACCTCATTGGGTCCGAGAGGTGGGAGCCTGGTGATCTGTAACACAGGTTTTCCTAATATAGACACCAGTCTCTCACAAAGGAACAATGAAAATTGCTACTTATACATTGTGTGTATTACCTGTACTTGTAACCTTTGTGAAAGAATAATAAATAAATATATTATTATTATTATTATATTATTATTATTGTTAGTTTTTAGATTTCATTTTAAAATTCACCACTAAAATAAAAGTCCATCACCGTAGTAGATTTTTTCTTAACTCTATGTTTTACTGGTAATTGTTAGGGTTCCGTACTCTGTATAAAAATAACCCTTAAATAATCACTTATTTGTCCGTTTGTTAGACTGTCCACTTAACTTGACCAAAATGTTACACTTCAAAACAAATTGTGTTTATTCATCCACCGTTTTGCGTAAATACGCCAATAACACTGTGCCATCATCATCTATCTCGGAATGATGTCGGCAATAATGTTAAGTGCAGTTTGGTTATGGGATTCGCTTGTGGTTAATTCTGTTAATGACGTCGTTGATAAATATAGATTTGATGAAACCGCGAAATATACTTGTACCAAATAACTGAATTACGAAGGGCCACCGCACACTAGCTACTTTTAGAATCGGCGATCGGCGATTTGGCGACTGCATCGATACTGCATCGCGTTTTAGCGACTTCCTGCGTTCGATCGCGGTATCGGAAACGCGCGTTTTAGCGACTGCTCAGATGCCAAATCGATGCTACCGGCATCCGAATGTGTGCGGAGAGTAGCGTTCAGCTGCTGTGTCGCGCTTCTAAAAAGCGACTCAATCTCCGCGTTTGGCGTTTTTATGTGTGTGGTGTAGAGCGTTCGGTCGCCGTATTTAGCTTCTAAAAAGCGACTAGTTGCCGATCGCCGATGCTAAAAGTAGCTAGTGTACTGTGGCCCTAATGTATACTTTATTGATGATTCAATTGAACAGTTTATTAAATTGATAAAATGCATACTTACTCTGTGTGTTTGTCTGTTGGTCTAGCGGCTATTGTATTGACTTTTCCTGATTATAAAAATCCTTAAAACAGCCCGTAATTTGAAAGTAGAGGTCATTACCCCTGTGCTGTGGAAAGTATGTAAAGCCGTCAGTCTTGCGCCTGATCTCAACCCTGTTGTGTGTGATGATAGTGTCAGTCAGAATGAAGGAACAGAGAGTGCACCCACTTGTGGGCACATACACGTGTTCTCTAATATCTCTTGCGTAGTTGATGATGATGACATTTATATCTAATGTTTCAAGTAATTATAAAATACTGCTTTAAAATAAATCTTATGTAGACATTATAATCCGTCTGTGATATTGATCCTATGACGTTGTGTGTCAGTTGATTTATTTTACTTTAAAATCTAGGACATCACAGTATTGCGGTTGTGTAATACCACAGTTTCCGGTTCCACAAACCAAGCAGAAGTCCAGTCACGTGGTTTATATTTGCAATTGGCAATTACGATTGAGGTCGTTGCAAATTGTATACAGTCCTCGGCTTGTGGTAATGTAATAATTATAAGATTCATTAATGTACACTTAGTTAATAAGTTACTACCGACCAACCGACCGACTGAGGTTTGAGTACCAGAAATGTCAGAAATCGCACAAAACTTTTACCATACATTTTTACAGAAATAAATAAATAAAAAAAAAAACTTTTGGACATCTTACACACAACATCATCTAGTCCCAAAGTAAGCAGAGCTTGTGTTATGGGTACTAAACAACTGATATAAATACATAAACATACATTTTTTTTTGTAAATACATACATATTATACATAGAAAAACACCCAGACTCCGAAACAAATAATTGTGGTTCACACAAATATTTGGTCTGACCCGGGAATCGAACCCGAGACCTCTTGATCAGCAGCCGCATACGCTTACCACTAGACCAACAAGTATAAATCATTTTAATATATATTTTAGACACAGACAAACATAACTTACATTTAGATGATCTACGAAATAAATTGCTTAAAATGACGGCCGTTCTAATGAATACATAAGCTCACATGAGTGAAAATAAAATGATTTTATACTGAGCTAGTAGCAGTCGATAATTTCTTGGATAGATATCTTTTAAAATCCTTGTTAATGTATCTTTCAGCTCCTGAATACTGTTGTATTTTTTTTGTAAACTTCGTTTTTAGGTAGCCCCACAGAAAACCTGCCCTAACTGTCCCGTATCAAAAATTCACCCTTTATGTTATCAATTCAGTATTATCCTTAAAATCATTCTGACTATTTTCTTACCTCTAAAATCTCCCAGTCAAAAGCGTGATTTTCACAATCATTTTTTAAAATAAAATCATTAACATCAACAACCCATAACGTCCACTGCTGGACATGAGTCTCCCCGCAGGAGAGGGTTAAGGCCATACATCTTCGTGTGCGTGTTGGGGACTTGCAATATACTTTTGGCCACTTAATCCTCTCCAACTGTTATCTTGTAATAACAATCGGGACCGATTGCTTATCGTGACCTTTGAATCACGGAAATGCCTCATAACATACCAAGCCGACTTTGCTTACCCTCGGTGATTGGTTCCAATCACCTAAGGTCACTTGGCTATGATCGCTTATTAAGCGCTACTTCTTCTTCAAAGAAGAAATAATTTCTTCTTTATTATAAGTTTATTGCGTATGAGTGGAAAAAACCTATGTATACGTGTAATTACTATTATATTTAAAAGTAATAAGACTGTATTAAACTGTTTTCTTTTTGCTGTCACACATTTAAAAAAATATTTCGTTCACACAACTAATTAAAAATAATAATAATTTAACATAATGATGAACATCTCAATTTGACGATCTTCACGGCTTAATTCAGCCTTTCTGAATGTCAATTCCAAATTCTCAAACACCTTCAGTGGTCCCTATTCACCTGAATCCCTAAGGAATATTAACACAATCAGAATCAATTTATCTTGGCGCAGCGAATGAATGAACAGACATAAATTATTCATGTTCAATTATTAGAGACCGCGGACGTTTGTTAAATTTATGATATTGTAATGTTGATTCAGCAGAATCATTTTTTTTTCAAGATGACTGATAGTGGTTTGGTTATCTTTATGAATACTGTGTCCTGAGGTTTTGTTTTTAAGCTAATGTATAGCTTTTATCGCGGGCTTTGAGCGCGGTGACCGAATCAAGAAATTCCGTAACAAAAAAACTTAACACCCTAAAAAGGGATAGAGAATATGATTGTAACTGCAGTGCGACAAGGATGTAGCGGCTCCGTGCGAATGTAGAATTCAAAGTATTTTACGAGTTAAACAATGCAATGTCATGCGTTTCCGTGAATCAGAGGTCAAATTAAGCAGTCCATCCCGGTTGTTATTATAAGGTAATAGTCATTAAGCTTAGTTGGAAGCCTTAGGCTTAAAAACATCCAACGGCAAGATTTACGTAGCCACATGTTTTGCCAGCCCCCAACCCGCACTCGGCCAGCTTGGGGACGTATGGCCTTAACATAATTGGGTCGTTATGTGTTGTTGATTAAGTGTCATGTGGAATATATTGAAGTAGCTAAACTATTGTGATTGTGTTAATTTTACATAATTAAAATATAGGTCAAATAGTCCTTTTTTTACGAGATAGAAATATGGTAAAAGTGTTATTAGACTTAACTTAAACCTAAAGAAGAAGAAGACTTCTTCTTCTTTTAGTGCCTCTTCAATCTTGAAGGTTGGCCGTCAGCTTCCTGTACTCCTCTCTGTCATTGGCCAGGCGGAACAGTTGTTCAAAGGAGGTGATACCGGTCCACTCCCTAAGATTTTCAACCTAAGAACTTTTTACTGCATTTTCTATTCTGACCTGAAATATAAAAACATATAGCAATCAATAACAATGCACATTAGCGAAAATGTACAAAAGGAAAAAAAACTTTTTACAAAACATTCTGCACCTCAAAAACTACAACAGAAACACATATAGTGCCAATAAAAATAAACGACTATCACAACAGATATAATGTAAGAGCACTTTACTAAAATTCAGACGTGAAATGGAACTGAGGCGTCGATACGTAACTTGGAACGGGCACTTTATCAAGTAAACAAAAAACGGCTTACGACACTTTTCATAGAATTTTATTCAGACGACCGGTAGTTTTAGGGTACGGTGGAGTTACGTTGATATTTTTCCCAAATTAAAATTACTTAACTTATATTTATATCAATTGTATATTACCCATAATATAAGCTCTGCTAAGTTTGGGATTAGATGAGGTTGTGTGTCACGTCCAAAATATTTATTTATTTACTAGCTTTTGCTTGAGGCTCCGCCCGCGTTTATGTTGGCTATCGCGATAAAAAGTAGTCTATGTTCTTCCCGAAGGTTCCATCTATACCTATTCAAAAATTGATCAAAATTGGTCCAGCGATTTAGGAGTAAAAACGTAATAGACAGACAGAGTTACTTTCGTTTTTATAATATTAGTAGGGATTTATTTATTTAAAAGATTTTGTAACACTGTTGTTCTAAGTTCTATGCACAGTTAAAATTAAATAATCTTTAGAACTCTTTTCAAAGAATCGGTCTAGCTATGAATTTTTTAATATCTGTCTCGATGTTACTCTTTTACAAAATATGAGCACCAAGCTTTTCTCATCGTGGATGGCAGAGCAGTGAAAATGGTATTTCAGGGCAATTCTACAACGGGTTTATAAGATCCCTTGTAACATCAATTTTATCTGACAGGTTAAAATTTACTTTACTTTGTCGTAAATGACAAATAGAGTTTGAAGCAGCGGGTTGTTGCATAAGCTCAATTGTTTCCAGTCGAGGCTGACGGGGGAAGTGAAAATTTTCAAAACTTGAATTGGTTTTCTGTTTTCTTATAACTTTTACGTCACTTTAATAATTTTATTTCTTGTTTTTAAGGTATTGACTGTTTTTATAAATAATCGAGATGTTCTTGTATAAATTTAATGTTGAATAAGTTACGGAACCATAATAGTTTTTGGGCTTTTTTTGTCAATTTTTTTCTTAAGAAATGTAACAGATTCAATACAAAGTAATGTAAACGAAATACAGTAGTACCTTGACGTCAAAAGATAGAGAAAGGTTTGTTCTTTAAGATAATGTTTTCAACCGTTTGGTGGAACGATATGGATTTTGAATAAATCACGCGAACCCGTCGGGAGTTTTTTTAAGGAATAACTTTATGTACGAATGTATTATTCACTTCTGAGGATTGTACGATAAAACCTATCGTCGATTTACAAATAAAAAAACCAATTGAAATTTACTACCTTTGACAACACTTCATTAATATTAAAGCTAAGATGCATTTCAATTTTTTGACATTATCTTGAAAATACAATGAAAGTATATGTAAGACTATTCACATTTTATGTATAAAATGTTTCTTGTGATAAGTTAAATTCGTCTTGTAATTTCTTGAGGTATTCCATCCACGTTTCTTTAATTTTCTTCAGCAAAACATACATGTTCGACAAAAAAAACTTGATGAACACGGCTTTAAAACATTTTTATCGTCCTAGAATAAAACTTAAACGGCGTATCTCTCTAATTTAGTATGTAATCATTAAGGTGTTGTTAATTTTTTTTTAAAAAACAATGTCAATGGATTGATGACCTGCGTAAGATGGCTGGCAGGCGCTGGATGCTAGAAGCCCAAAATCGATCATAGTGGTGTGCAATGGCAGAGGCCTATGTCCAGCAGTGGACTGTAATAGGCTGATCATGATCATGATGTCAGTATTTTTTATTCAATAGCTTAAATCGTTTTAGCAATTAAAATGTAGAATTGAATTCTACTGGTTTAAAAAAAATTAAGGAAATAGCACAGCTACACTTTTAAATAGATCTAAATATTGCAAATAGTACAATGAAATGAACAATCACATTCTACAAAATAATACACAGTCAAATAACTCAAAATGAAATAATATACTGTATTCATTTCTTTGTATTTATGATTTTAAAAGTTCTTATAAAAATAAGCAAGTATTAAACAGACCATAGTTAAATATAGTTTTCCCTATAGTTAAGTAAATATTAATACAGGCTCCTTCTTTTCAAACATCAGTTTTTCTAGATCGTGAAAACGTCAAAAGCACTGCACCGTGTTAAAAACTCTCAGTCAGTCAGTTTTGCTTGAATAAATCTTATATTTAAATGAAATGCGGATAAACCTCTCAGAACCAGACATAGATTTAATAAACTAAAGGGGAAACTAAAAAAATTTGCAACTTCAAACGAATGTCCGTGTGGTGACGGATTAAGAATACAAAGTGTCACCACCCTTATTCATTCCATGGGTGTCGTAAGAGGCGACTAAATGAACAAAATAAGTAGCTAACATCAATGCCAAGAGAAGGAAAACTTGAAACAAACCCTTTACCAACCCGTCTGGCCAGCGTGGTATAGTAGGCCAAAACCTCCTTTCAAAGGAGAGGCCTAGCCTTTAACAGTCCAGCAGTGGACTGTTAAAGGCTGTTGATGATGATTGATGAAACAATTTCACTCGCATTTACATAGTAACGTTTTAATTTGTAAACGTGTTTTATACTTCTCGGCGATGCAATTAGCGAATTAATGTGATTGCAGTATATATCAAGACTATAAATGAATCAATGTATATTTTACTGGATATTAATGTGGTTCATGACTCATTGGTCTAGCAGTTAACATATGCGACAAGAGGTCTCATGCTCAAATGCCGGGTGGGTCTAATAGTGTGCTTAGGTTTTTTTAATAAGAATTTCTTAATAACCGCCCAGAGTATGTGAATTTGGCGGTGTTTCACGCCCGTGCCTCGGAGAGCACTGTGGCGACTACCACATATCGCGCAAGCGAAGACATACAACAGTGC
Organism: Phragmatobia fuliginosa; assembly: GCA_932526445.1. NCBI lineage: Eukaryota > Metazoa > Arthropoda > Insecta > Lepidoptera > Erebidae > Phragmatobia > Phragmatobia fuliginosa. The sequence goes on along the minus strand of OW052058.1, from coordinate 2,318,075 downwards.
CATCTACCAAAGAAACACTGAACCTCGGCGTATCTAAAAAATAGCAAATATACAACTGCTTAACATCAACCGTTGGAGCAGTGGCCCGCCAGGCACAATCACCTCGCCTGGTCGCAGGACTAACACGAAGGGAAGATCTCTTTGTGTTCGAGGAACTCGATACCCGATCCTCCACATGCACGTTAAGCCATCATTCCGGTTGTCATGAACATCTTTGGCAATCATCATTCGGAAGTCAGTGCACTCAAATATACTAACAGCTAGTTCAATCTTCGAATGTTAGTTCACCTTCACGGTTGTGGTAATAAAATTCGGAAAACGGTAAAGAATCCACATCAATCTTTTGAAAAGATACTTTTTACCACTTTTATTAAAATTTTATCGCTTACTCAGTTCTTTTTGGAATATAAAAGTAAGGTTCGGAATCCAACACAGGTGGGAATAACTGTTCCATTGGGGTGGATGTAAAATTAATATTTGTTTCATTTTTAGCGGGTCAGCAAATCATTTGCGTAACAAAAAATGAGCCAAGTGTATGTCAGGCCACACATAGAATAGTGTATTTAAAATCATGTCCAATAGATAATTGTCAAGCTTACTTATTTTTGTATGAAACTTTCCAAGTAAGCAAATTTTACAAATGAGACCTCTATAACTCTTGAACTAACAAAGTTATCTAAGTTGTTATAGTTTTCCTTCAAAGTTCAGCATATACTACCATAATTAATTTTTCAGATTTTTAGAGCCAGCCGTTTAGCTAATTCTAGCACTAAACGTTTGGGCGGTAAGTCGAGGACGGACGGACGGACATGACGAAACTATAAGGGTTCCGAGTCATGATTTTAGAAACTCTAAAAAAGGTTAGTGTGGTGTATTTGGTATAGTATAGATATTGTACGTGACAAGATATCTTAAAAAAATATAGCCTTTATTTCCTGTAACCTGCTTTACATATTTTTTTAAATTTAGATCTAGCTAACTTAAATTAAATAATAATACTAAAATTTTGATTTTTAAATACCTACTTATATCAAATCTCGTCTGTCAGCATCAGTAACCAGGTCTGGGTGTCTTCTGACATAGGCCTCCTCTTATTCCCTCCACTGGTTTCGGTCCAGCGCACTTCTTCTCCATCCCTTTGGCAAGTCGTCTTCCTATCTTTTTACCTTCCTCTATTTCTCTTCCCATTCCCGGGGTAGCATTCTGTAACTTTTTAGACAAGATAACTCACCTGTTCACAAATTAATCAATTTATGGGAACGCGATAAATTTCTCTAGAGTTATATACACAAAAGTGTATCAGAACTATCCAACAAACTAGTTTTGCGATTAGATTCCTAAAGGGATTCCTAACTATCTTACTATTCCTAAATATCTTTTTGATTTTCTTTTCATGAAATATATTTCTATTAAAGGCACTTCGAGAAAAAAATGATAGTATTATAAGAGATTTGATTGAAATATTTCTATTTTATAGTTCCCGTAATAGTACTTTGTAGTAAAAACACTATCTTATTTCTCTTTCGTGCGTGCGGTTAATAAGAGACCTGTAAGAAATTTATGACTACGATGGTCCACTCTAGAGTAATATATGATATGAGGTAATCCTTTTATCATTACTAATATAATAAATTCGGAAGTAGAACAGTCTGTCTGTCTATCTATTGCTAAAACACCAAACTGATTGGAAAAATTTAGGTACAGATATAGATTGAAGTTTTGAGAATGACATAGGCTACTTTTTTATAGGTAGGCCGCGGTTGGGATCTAGTTTATATTAGAATATATTCTAATATTAATTATGAAAGCTGAAGACTATGTTTATAGGTAGTACTGGTACGTGTTGACAAAAACCATTGTGAGATAGCTCAAGTATTGGAGAAGGATATATTGATATATATTATTACGCTAGACCAAAAGAAGCGAAACAACATTAAACTATATTGAATTCCTGATGAGAGCTTTCAAAACGTGTGATGTGTCAACGGTGAAAGTTTTACAAAGCCATTGTATGGAAGAATTGTTATACTTTAAAAGTTCTAAAAAAGTCAGACAGCATATGTCTATATTTTCGGTTCATCATCAACCCATAACGTTCCACTACTATGGTCTCTTCTCAGCAGAGGGTTAAGGTCATAAGTTCCCGCGTTGGCCGAGTGCGGGTTGGGGACTAACAAGACTTTTTCAGTTGGCCTTTTATAACCGTTTTTTTCACAAGCACGCCACGAGAAATTAGAAGAGGCAGAGCAGGTTGCTTGGGTTGCTGGACCCTTATGAGTTTTTACATAAAATATCTATAATAATCTAAGCTTTCTAAAGAAATAATTTAAATATTATCCCAGCAGACTGGGTTATTATTTGAAAAAAATGTATGTTTTCATACTTATATCAGTTGTCCGTGATACTTATTTTTTAGTTAGGAGATTAGAACATCATTAAAATGATTTAACATTATGTATAAAAATAAGATTAGGGTGGTCCTAATGAAAAAGGAAAGAAAACCTGCAACACGTACTCTTATAAAAAGCTTGACACGCGAATAAATACTTCGCTCCGTAGTAAATCACTTTGCTAGTAAAGTATATCCTCAGTCTTAGAATCTGTTGCAAGCAACAAAGTATAATATAATATCTTAAAAGTCAACCTGCAACGGCGTCAAAATTTTTAAACTGACTTTAGAAGCTTCGAATAAAGAGGAAAAGTCGGATCTCGGTAATCTTTAATACGTGACACGTATGTCAAATATATACTGTTGGTATTAGTTTAAAAACAGATTTTATTTTTCTATTCTTTTTAGATAGGATGAATTTATGTATTGTAAGAAGTAACAAGATCGAGTGAAATCCACCGATTTTCTGTACCTAAGTTCACGTTGGGTGACGTCATTCGAACGAGACTATAAACGGAGCAGTATCGTGAAGCTGTATCATGTATCACGTAGGTAATGTATTGTTGTTAAACTAGCTTTTATATTGTGATTATGTTTGGAGTTAAATAAACTCATATAGTTTCATGTTCTGTGTAAGAATAAATTATTTTATTTTAAATCAATAATTTGGTTTTTGATTACAGTATGTTTATTACTTATTAGCCCTAAAATGGTTTTATTAGCACCAACATGATAAAAGACGAGAAGAATCAGGTTATAAATTGACGTTGTTACTCTTTCTCTAACCTTCTTTTTTACGCGGGGAATGCTTTTCGCACTATTCCCTCCGTGAGGAGACGAAAGGCGTCTATGGGACTCCCAGAAACCCAGGTCTACCCACTAAACCTTGCAGTGGCCTACCTCGGCAGTCGGAAGGAGCTCCAGTAATGCATCTCCGTCTTCTGGAGTCCTGCCTGCCGTACTCCATGAATGATATGCATCCCAGATTGGCCAGTGTCACCACCGTACTCTTTTTTTAACCTAAAATAGACAATAATTTAGTGAAATTGTGATAGAAATATAAGATGAAACACTTCATTTGTATTTAGCTACATTATTATTATTCATTTTTTTTTTTTATACATAAGCCTTCCAAAGTGACTCTACCCTGCCTGATGGAAAGCATGAGCAGAATCCAAGAGTGGGGGCCACCACACTTGCTGCGAATGCAGACAGTAAGTATGGCGGCCCACACTATGGCGGCTTAGTGAGATGCTTTTTCACGCCCCGCTTAAAGAACCCGGGATCATAGTGGGAAGGAAACACGTGAGCTGGTAGTGAGTTCCAGTCTTTGACTGCTCGGCATAGGAAAGAAGAGCCGAACCGTTTTGTTCTGGTGCGTATTTCTTCCACTCTAAAGCGGTGACTTCTGAGTCCAGCACGTGTTGTCCTGTATATCATTACATTATTTATTACATTGTTATCATTGGCTACTTAAGTAACTACAACTTTAATAACTTAGGTAGCGTGGCGACAACTATTTAAAGTTTTAAACAAAGGCCGGCAACCGTGAATATCGACTACCGATGAACTCGATTATTAAATATGTATTGTTATTAACATATACCAAATTGAATGTGCTCAGCCTGATGAAAGGTAGGAGTATGAATCACTATCCTCATTGTAAATGCTGAAATGCAGGAAATGCGGCATGGTGACCCACACTAAGTGTGAAGGTAAGTGAAGTGGACCTCCACTTGAACATAGCAACAAATATTTTGTTATTAAACGCCGAAGCTTTACTCTCTCACAATAATTTACGCTAAAATTATTTCTATTATTCCGGCCAACTTATTTCAACTATTTTCCCAACATAATTTCTTGCTGACGCTACTACACACGAGCCCATAAATAAAGACAAAATCAAAACACAAACTGAACTTTAAAACAACAAAAAAATTACAGAACGCGTGGTCATTGTCCCCATGACTGGTTCTTTTCTAAAACATTGCGGTTGACAGAGTTGACATGGGTCGTCTGCAAAAAAACTCGTCCAAGGTATAAACACAGATGTTCCATTATGGACTAAGGAGGTCGGGTTGACTCTTGTCTTTTGTGGCCAGGCTTCGTGCTAATGGAAATTTTAAATGTACCCATTTGAAGCTACAGACGGAACCGAAGAAATCCTTTGGTTTTTGTGTAGTGTACAAAACGCGACATTATTTTAATGTAACTCTTTGACATATTTCTGACCTGTAACACAAATCGAAGTTTATATTGAACGTTTGTGGACCATAGAAGATCACTACTTTGTGTACACCGCGAACGACACACCATGTTAGTAGTACGAAATATCTGTGATGTTAAATAATTAGTACAGAAGTTAAATCTAAAAAGATATTATAGGCTGGATAAGAGGTTAATTTTGTAGTTTCCTGTGCTTTTATAAATATAAAATAAAATGCCACGACGATAGGTTAAGTTTTTAGGTATATAATACAGTGATTTCGTAGCATTTAACATTGTATTGTAGCAGCATCAAAGAGCTTTCGTAAGTGATTCGTAGTATTAATAAACATCCCAATAAAATTATACTTGGAATTAACATTATATTAATACTGGAGTTGTCTGTCTGTGTAGCTGAATGGAATCTCGCATCACAGTCGATATTTTGATATCCATTAAAAGCATGATTAAGCTAAAAATATTGTTATTTTTTCATTTTGGTTAATTTACACGATACAAAATAAGAATTACCTTTTTTGTACCTACAAAATCTTTCTGTTACAGAGATACATAACAAAATCCTCGTGAAAATCGGCCAAATTCTACCGGACTCCGAAGGACGGGAGAAACATCTGACCAGGCCGCCATGGAATGGGTCTTGCTGCATTGTCTACCCTCACAATGAGCATGTTGCACCCTACTCCTAAAGTCTACTCATGCTTTTCATCAGTCAGAGTAGTAGAGTCAATTTGGTAGACTTAAATATGTGGCGACTTCCACATACAGCGCGACGTAAAAACATCCAACAAAATAGCGCCATCTACCGAAGAAACATTAAACTACGAAGAAAAAACATAATGATCTATATGGAGTAACTACTAATCCTGAATCGCGAAAGTGACATTCTCGCGCTGATTAGCATATATACGACATCCCAACATCAACTGTTGGGCAGTGGCATGATCACATCGCCTAGTCGGAGGATCCTCCATTTGTGTTAGAGGAACACGATACCCGTTCTACCATAAATATAATAAAAAAAGAAGGTTTTGACCAACTACGAGTATACTACGTTCATAGACCTGTTAGTAGACGGTTGTTTCAAGTTTTCATTCTTCTTGGAGTGATGTTGTCCTGTGAAGGTCGTTCCTTAGTCGCCTCTTATAATACCCACGTGATGATTAGGGGATTCTTAAATCGACACTGCACAGTGAATACAGATATTATAAAAATGAGGCTGCGTAGTAATCAGATTCACTGATGGGGAAAATCTGTGCAAATATACATTCCTTAAATTATACAAAGTCATTTTAAAATAATGAACGCTGTTCAGTACAGAACATATATTTTAAATGGCAATGATTTGCCACTTTATTTTGTGTAGATTTAATTTGTTACTTGGTAACACTTCCTTTTTTTTACCATGGCGGAGCGACTATGAACTCTGCCGCTTTTTATATTGTTGGAGTAATTAATAAACAGTATTCTATATATTACTGAATTTCAATCATTAATTATTCACAACATAAGTGGTCCTTCGAAGCTTACATAAAGGTACTGGTGATCTGTGGAGTTTTGCGCCATAAAATTTATGGTGTGTTCGACCGCGTGCTCGTGGCGGGCCTATGCCTGTTATTACCGGCGGTGGAACTTCACCAGTGGAATTGGTGAAAATATTTCAAAAGGATTGTTCCTGTTATGCAAAGAAGAGGCATCAAATCCGTAAAGTATTAGAATTTGGGGCTATAACCTCAAAAGAACTCGTGGTATGTAACCTTACATTTTCTACCAGTTGGAGTTTGGGAGTTCCGGCGACTAATGTCAATGTCAACGGATTGACAATTATATATTCAATCGTGCATCGATGTAAACAAGGTGCGGAAATTATTAATTGTATTCGACAAGTGCTAAAAGTGTATAAGAGTGAGCTATTTTTTAATCATATAAGCGTGCTACCAGTTCAATCATCGCAATGGGTGATTTAAAGCAGCTGAAACTGTCCCGTTCTTCGTGTAAAGCAACGCTAACTCGTATTCAAAAATATGTTGAGGATTCCTCAAATTTAACTACGGCTACTGTAGACATTTTGGAGGCAAGAAAAGATAAACTTATAAGTTGTTTAAAAAATTTTGAAGCCATTCAGTTAGATATATTGAGTTTGGATCAGGCAGATCCTGAGGATGTAGGTTTGTTTGAGGAAAAATACTTTTCTACTATAGCTAAGCTTAATGAACGAATTAAAATTCTCACTAAGTCGCAGCCTTCGCAGCCTGCCTGTTCCAATGTGTCAAAGTTACCTACTGTAGAAATACCAACCTTTGATGGCAAGGATTTTACCAAGTTTAAGCCTTTTTATGAATTATTTTGTGCTGTAATAGACAGTAATGAGGCATTGAGTGATGTTCAAAAACTATTTTACTTGCGTAAATATTTGCAGGATGAAGCATTGTCCATCATAGTTAGTCTGCCTCTTATAGCTCAGTCTTACAAAGAAGCATTACAATTAATTAGAAAGCGCTATGACAACAAGTCGCGCTTGATTTGCAATCACATAAATATGCTTTTAGACATACCGACTATGCAGAAGGGCACAGCTTCTTCATTAAGAACCTTTGTATCTAATATTAAACAGCAACTATGTGCATTGAAAAATTTACATGAACCAGTTGATAACTGGGACTGTCTCTTGCTGTGTGTACTTTTTAAGAAATTAGATTCATATACCCATCGTGCATTTCAGCTGGACCGTGATCCAGAACAATTGCCAACTATCAATGAATTTTTGGCTTTTTTAGAGAAGCGTGCTATGGCGCTTGAGGATACCATTCCTCTTAAAGGACACTCCTTTGAAAATAAATCCAAACCTACTATGCGGGTTAGTAATTTATCTACACATAACAATGTTATATGTGCTTATTGCAATAAAAAGGATCATGCTCTATATAGCTGTCCTAAATATAAAATGGTCCCTATAGAGACATGTTTAACTTTTGTAAAAGATCATAAATTATGTTCTACTTGTTTGAGGAACCATTCAGACAATGTCTGTAATTATAAATTTAAATGCAAAATTTGCAAGGAACCTCATAACACACTCTTACATACTGATAAGCAGGATAATCCTGTTTCATTAATTTCAAATTCTAACATTTCAGATTGTAATGTTTTATTACCTACTATAAAGGTGAAGGTCATTGACAAGTATGGCCGTGAAATTATTGTTCGGGCTTTGTTGGATAGCGGAAGCCAGGCATCCTTCATAACAAATTCTTTAGTGCAAAAATTGGCAATAATTCCTATTCCACAGCCAACCAATATAATTGGTATTGGAAACAAGCCCACCAAATTAAATGAGGTTGTACATTTACCTATTTTTTCATGTTTACACAAAAATATAAGTTATAAAATCAATTGCTATGTAGTTGATAGTATTACAAAACCACAGCCACAATGCACTATGGACATTTCAAAGTTAAATATTCCAAAAAATATATTAGCAGATAGTGATTTTAATATACCTACTGAAATCTCAATTTTATTGGGGGCTGATATTTATTTTAATTGTTTACTAAGTGGCTGTTTAAGATTGCCTGAGGGTCTTACTTTACAAAATACAGTGTTTGGATATGTGGTTGCTGGGAAGGCTAAGTTTACAGATGACAGCTCATACATTCATTTGGTTTCAAATTTTATGGTTTGTGATGAAAGAAAATTAGAAAGTGTTATGGAAAAATTCTGGCTAACTGAAAAAATACCGGATCAGGTTTCTTCTAAGGTAAAGACTGAGTTACAAGAGGCTGAGGCTATTTTTAGTAAGTCAGTGTGCAAAGTAAATAACACATTTTATGTGGACATGCCTCTGACTTGTCCTATAAGCGAGTTACAATTGGGAGATTCCTTTTCAGTTGCCTTTCAAAGGTTTTTATATTTGGAACGTAAATTCAAACAAAATCCAACTTTATTTTTAGAGTACAAAAGGTTCATTGATCAATATATAGAAATGAATCATGCAAAGGAAGTCGACATTAGTTACTATGATACTAATGACGGTTCTGTTTATTTTTTAGCACATCATGCTGTATTCAATGAGTACAGTAAAACAACCAAGTTGCGAGTGGTTTTCGATGGCAGTATGAAGTCTAAAAGTAAGGTATCGTTGAATGATATTATGCTGAATGGGCCTGTGGTGCAGGGTGAGCTCTTTGACATCCTTCTTCTGTTTCGAACATACTTGTTCATTTTAATATGCGACATAGAGAAGATGTTTCGCTCTGTTTTCATTAATGAACATTATAGAAGTCTACAAAATATTCTATGGAGGGATGATCCCAGTCAACCTATACGTTGCCTGCAGTTACAAACTGTCACCTACGGTCTAAAATCCTCTACCTTTTTGGCCACTCGATGCTTGACAGAGCTAGCAAATACACACAAGAATAAATATCCACTTGCTGCTCAAGCTATGCTTAATAACACATATGTAGATGATATACTTGCTGGTTGTGATGATGTCAGGCAACTTTTTGCACTTAAAAATGAACTTATTGATTTATTGAAATTAGGTAACTTTAATTTACACAAATGGTGTTCCAACCATCCATCAGTATTGTATGATATTCCTAGCAATCGCAGATATTTTGATGAAATAAATTTAGATAAAGATAATATTATTAAAACCCTTGGCTTGAGGTTTGATGTTGTTTCAGATGATTTCTATTTTGAACCCCCATCACAATGTGATGAGGCAGTTTATACTAAACGCAAAGTTCTTAGCTTTATTGGCAAAATATTTGACCCATTGGGCATTATTGGGCCAATCATAGTAACAGCAAAAATTTTTATGCAGAATTTGTGGTCTATGAAACTAGGATGGGACGATGACCTTCCTAGCGATTACTCCCAACAATGGGACAGATTTATCAAACTTTTAAATAAAATGAATAAAATTTCAATACCTAGATTTTTAAACTGTAATGATTTTAAAACTGTTGACTTAATTGGATTTGCAGACGCTTCCTCTAAAGCCTTTGGTTGCTGTCTCTACTTACGTATCGTAAAATCAGATGGAAATGTAGTAGTTAATCTCCTTTGTTCAAAATCACGTATTGCACCTCTATCAAAGATACTAACCATACCCCAGTTAGAGTTAAACGGTGCACTCCTTCTTGCCCAGTTGGCAAACAGGGTAACTAAGGTACTCAATTTTAGATTTCCACATTCTGTGATTCTATACAGCGACTCCCAAATTGTTCTTGCTTGGTTAGAGTCCGGTAGAGCCAAAGGTAATACTTATGTCAATAATAGAGTTCAGCAGATTCTTGACCTAACAGAAAAATCTTCATGGTACTATGTCCGCACTAATGAAAACCCAGCAGATTTGATCTCGCGAGGGGTAGAGCCGCAAAGTTTGCAGGCGAATGAATTGTGGTGGCATGGGCCACAATTTTTATTAAATTCAGATTTCATTAAACAACAAAATGAAACTGCCAATTTAGATTCATGCTATATTCATGACCCAGTAGAGGAAATTCCTTGCCTGGTACAAAAAGTAGAGCAGTCTTTATCATTTGATTTGTTAAAAAAGTTTTCTAGTTTAAATAAACTACAAAGAGTTGTAGCCTATATTTACAGATTCTATAATAATGTATCTAAAAAGATTTTAATTAAAGATCCTGATTTGACTCCTATAGAGTTGCAGTCAGCTCTCTTCATAATTATACGCAGTGTACAAGCACTTGAATTTTCAAAAGAAATTGCTTCTATAAATAGCAATGAGAAAATAATAACAGGTATTGCTAGCTTATATCCTTATATCGATAGTAAAGGGTTACTTCGCGTAGGCGGTAGGCTACAAAATGCTAACATTTCGCAAGAAAAAATGCATCCCATAATATTACCTAAAAATTGTTTTATAACTTCTTTGTTAATAGAAAGAGAACACCTTCGATTATTACATGCAGGTCCTAGGCTTGTACTTAGCTCTCTGTCACAGAAATTCTGGATAGTGAATGGCGTACGAGAAGTTAAAAAGGTACTTCATAAATGCATAAAATGTGCCCGACTTAAAGCTAATACTGCTAGGCAACTTATGGGTTCTCTTCCTGTAGAGAGAGTCACTTCTTCTAGGCCCTTTCAGCACGTTGGCATCGACTTTTGTGGTCCATTTAACATTAAAGTAGCGCGGATTCGCAAACCACTTGTAACCAAAGGGTATGTCGCGGTATATGTATGCTTCTCTACCAAAGCTATACATTTGGAGGTGGTGTCAGATATGACTACTGCGACTTTCTTAGCATGCTTCGATCGTTTTATCTCAAGACGAGGCATGCCCTCTAAGGTATATTGTGATAATGCTAAGACTTTTAAGGGTGCTGACAACCAGTTAAAGGAATTATACAATTTGCAATCATTGAAGTCTCATAGAGACTCAGTTTATAATTATTGTAAAAATAATTACATAAAATTTACGTTTATTCCTAGTTACTCCCCTGAGTTTGGTGGACTTTGGGAAGCCGGGGTCAAGAGCGTGAAACACCATCTCAAGCGGGTTGTTGGGAATCTTTGCCTGACCTATGAAGAGTTCAATACTGTAATGGTCCAGATAGAGGGTGTTTTGAACTCTCGACCTCTGCTTTCCAACCCCAGTGAAGGTGGATATTTGACGCCAGGACACTTCCTGATTGGCACTGCTTTGACTACTTACCCGGATATTAATTTATTGGAAATTCCAGTACAAAGATTAAAATTATGGAAAATAATTTCACAAGTTAAACAACACTTTTGGAAAGCATGGTCTTCTGACTATCTTACTCAATTGCAAAGCCGTCCCAAGTGGAAGTATGGTAAACCTAACATTAAGGTAGGTGACATTGTACTTGTTAAAAATGTTAATACTTCTCCTTTAGAATGGCCTTTGGCTATTGTTGTAAAAATATTTCCTGGACCTGACAATAATGTTAGAGTGGTCCAAGTCAAATATAATAACAAGCTTTATATAAGATCTATTCATAAGTTGTGTCCTCTCCCAATGGAGAGTGATCAGTTGTAAATTAAAAGTAATTTGATTGAAGTCTTTGAATACATTTAAAATCAATATAAAATGTTAAAAGTAGTTCCTTTAGTAATTTAAAGAATATGCAAACTTAGATATATGTCATTCTGTATTGTTTAGAATTTCTACTTTTAGATATTCTACATACTTACCATTGTCTTCTTAGTATAATTTAAAAGGTTGTACTTTATTTAGTTCTATAACTTAAACATTTTCATGTATTTGCCAATGTCTATTGTTCTGTAGGGCAATTGTATTAATTATTCTGCCCGCCCAACTATGTTCAGTACAGAACATATATTTTAAATGGCAATGATTTGCCACTTTATTTTGTGTAGATTTAATTTGTTACTTGGTAACACTTCCTTTTTTTTACCATGGCGGAGCGACTATGAACTCTGCCGCTTTTTATATTGTTGGAGTAATTAATAAACAGTTTTCTATATATTACTGAATTTCAATCATTAATTATTCACAACAAACGCGAAGGTAAACTCGATTCCCCATTGTTTTTGAATGAATACGTATTCAACGGCAATAGGCTTGCCCTCCATTATGTGAGTGGGACGAAATTCTAGTCAGCAAAATGTAGGTCATTAATACGCCTCTGCTGAACCCTTTGAGCAGACTCTCATGAGTATAATTATGTATGTATGTAGGTGGGTATTCTATGTTAATCAGCACGTGTATATTAAATGAGGTTAAGTGGTTACCTCGATAGTAAAGTGGGCGTATGCGACTGGTGATCAAGACGTCTTTAGTTCATATTCCAGGTCGGGTCAAAAAGCGTTATTGAGTTTCCCTATTATAGAAATATCAAATAAACAGCACGGAGTTTGAAGGTTTGGGGGAAATGTAAGTTCGAAAGTAACTTTGTCTGTTACGCTTTTATAATTGCTATACCGATTTGGGTGAATTTTATTTTAGTATAGAGATAAATTGGAAAGAGACAAGCTACGTTTGTCGCAATAACCGCGCGCAAATGTAAGTGGTATAAAAAAGTTATAACTAAAACCCAACTACGGTAAAAAACGATGCTGAAAAAGTATGAAAGAAGATATTCATGACACTGGATTAAACAAAGTTACTGAAGTAGCAAAATAATCGATACAATTATGCGTGTATAGAGATACACATATTCAAGTTTGTATGTGTATTGATGTTGATATTAGTTTCAAAATTGGCTGCTACGCATCTTTTTTTACACGCTTTATATTAGCTTCACGTGTATGTTTGTTTGTATGTTTGTAACCGACTCCTTTGGGCGCGATTTTGACCCACTTTCTACGGCCAGATTTCGTTCAAACTTTGCACATTTATCGAGGACCGATGACATTACACTAATTTGATAAAATTATATCAATTTGCATAATAAGATTTTTGATAATTTATATTAATTTCATCTATCCATGCGCGACGACAGCGCCACGTGACAGGTGGCGATTATGATTGAACAATATTGTCACCGTTGTCAAGCAACAAGTAAATACTGTGAAGAAAATTAATGAAATATTCTGTTATTTTACTATATTAGACAATTTTGGACAGTGGTAGTTAGTAAAATTATTGCCAAAACATTAAAATTGTTATTTTCCGTGGGAAATGAGTCTACTGGTGACTAAAACGGGGTTTCGTGCAATCACTTACGAAATCATTTCTCAACCGGAGACAGACGATGTCTAACAAATCAATTTAATTACAGCTAGACACGATTTATCATGTTGAGAGTGCTTTGTGCGACTGTGTTTATAATAAGAGAGGGAAATGAAAGCACATTGCAGCACTTACATACTTCATAAATAATATATTATATATCAATGTAAATAATGAAAACAGTTTTACGAAGATCAGCCAAGAACAACAATGGGGTAAGCCAACTGCCCGTCAAATTTCCAAGGATGTATATTCTAAAAGAAAGTACTTCCATGAAATGTTTCCCACAGTAAAGAAACAGAAGTGTGAACCATTTCAGTTTAATGTCTCTGATTTGAAGGTAGATTGTGCTATAAAATGTGTCCTAGAAGCTGCTAAAAGTAATGCTGAAGATATCGAAACTTCTGTTAGCTACTTAGTTGTTAGTTTACCAAATTTTAGTCGAACAGGCTGATAAATTATTTTATTGCCAGCATTTATTAACACTTGCACATTCTCCTATCTTTACACTTAGTTTTGCACGCGGTTTTGCACATTTATACTCACAACCACTATCCATGACTGAGAATACTAGTTCTTCAGATACTACTCAACAGTTACTACAGCGTTACAGAAGAAAACAACGCTCCATATGAGAAATTATACAGATAAATAGCCAGAGCAGCTCGTTTGCAGCAAGTGCGTGATTCTATGGCTGAGATCCGAGCCTCAGAATCAGACCAAGCAAGAGAAATCCGCTTGCAGCAAATGCGTCATTCCATTGCTGAGATCCGAGTCTCTGAATCAGACCAAGTCAGAGCATCTCGTTTGCAGCAAGTGCGTGATTCCATGGCTGAGATCCGAGCCTCAGAATCAGACCAAGCCAGAGCAGCAATGTTGAAGTCGAACATTGACGTGTCAAAAGAATTAGTAAATGGTAACATGGGTTTTATTACAGAAATTATATGGCCAAATTTTCGCAGAGGTCAATTATATGCAGAAGACATTCCGTCAGTACCTATCGATTTCGGTCAAGATGGTGTTCACGTAATTAAACCAATATCGGTACGATTTCCAGCAAAATACAGCTATGAAACTGCCGAGAGACGAATGTTGCCATTGATTCTGAGTTGGTCATCGACCGTCCGCAAGATGCAAGGCTGTACAGTTCATCATGCAGTCATTTATCTAGGTTCTCGACTGTTTGCAGCTGGACAAGCTTATGTAGCACTTAGTCGTGGAAGATCTTATTGAAGAACTTGATTGCTCAAAGCTAACAGGTCAAACTCCATGTAACAGAGCAGCATTAGATGAAATGATTCGATTACGAAGTAACACGTAGTAAGACTTGTCAATATCACTTGTTTGGCAATGAACATACCGTTATGTCTCACTGTGTACATTGACGACTGAAAATAATTACAGGTACTTATAGTTATCACGGAATTAATAGTAGATTAAAACAAACAATAGTTTAAAATTAAAAAGACAAGCCATTATAAATAAACCAAACTAAAAAATAGAAAATAAATAATAGTTTTAAAAAACTAAAAAACACGCTTTTTATAGAAATCCAAACTAAAAAATAAAAAATAAATTGAAATAAAATTAAATTAAAAATAGTGTTCAAAATTTCAATAAATATAAATTAATACGTGTAAATAAAGAAAAATGTATTTTATTTAAAAAAAAGCGTGGGGTGCTTTTTAAGATAATATCAAAATGATAATCACTACCCATATCCTTCAATAAAATACTTATAACTATTGACACCATGCACCCCACGCTTTTTTTTAAATAAAATACATTTTTCTTTATTTACACGTATTAATTTATATTTATTGAAATTTTGAACACTATTTTTAATTTAATTTTATTTCAATTTATTTTTTATTTTTTAGTTTGGATTTCTATAAAAAGCGTGTTTTTTAGTTTTTTAAAACTATTATTTATTTTCTATTTTTTTTCTGTAAGCCTACGAAAGTGACTCTATTCTGCCTGATAGAAACCATAAGTAGAATCGTCATTGTGAGTGTAGGCAATGCAGCATGGTGACCCATACCATGGCGGCCTGGTCAGAAAACTCTGCATCATTCTCCCGACCTCCTAAGGCCGGTTGAATTATGCAGAATTATTGGGCCTCCGCTCCGGTCTCACACTCACCAACGAAATACGATAACAAGAATACTGTCATTATTATGATGGTCTTCTGTGTGATGGTAGTATTGCCCCGGTCGAGCCGCCCCATTCGTGCTGAAATCAGCTTGGCTCTACTACCTATTTCGATGTCAAGTTATAGAAAATAGGTAAATAGAATTTGACCACCTTTAAGCTTATTTAAGCCTGTTAAAGTGTCTCCACTCTGACCTGGTAGAAAGCAGGAATAGACCAAGAGTAGTGGTGACAATCTCCATTGTAAGTACGGGTAATACAGCATGGTGACCCAGACAGTGAGATATTTTTTTTTTTTTTTTTTTTATATTTAAGCCTGCCAAAGTGACTCTACTCTGCCTGATGGAAAGCATGAGTAGAATCCAGGAGTAGGGGTCACCATGCTTATTGTGAGGGTAGGCAATGTAGCATGGTGACCCCTACCATGGCAGCCTGGTTAGATTATTCTGCATCATTCTCCCGGCCTTCGAAGGGCGGGAGAATGATGCAGAATGATTGGGCCTCCGGTCTCACACTCACCAACGAAATACGACACCAAGAATGCTGTCATTATTAGGATGGTCTTCTGTGTGAGGGTAGTACTGGCCGGGTCGAGCCGGCCCATTCGTGCTGAAATCAGCGTGGCTCTACTACCTCAAATGTGAGTCATATCATAGTGAGATATTTTTGCATCTAGTGTATAAAATAAGTTTAAAAAATAGGGAATATAATTTTATTAATCTATCTATCTATATCGATTTAACTCATAAAATATATTCTTCTTACTAGCCTTATTCCCAATATAATTTGGCGTCGGCTACTAGTTCAACCGGTTATACCAGAATATCAGTTTTTCGACGGAGCGACTGGCATCGGACCTCCGCAACCCTAAGGGAGAACTGAAATTCGAAGGTTTATTGTTAGTAAATTTGAGGGCAATGATTTCCTAATAACAATTGCCATTGATGTTCATGACAACTGGGACCGACGGCTGTACTTGCTCTCCGAGGCACGGGCGTGAAACACCCTCAAACGGGCTGCTATTAGGAATTTCCTAAGAAAAACCCAATAACTCTTTTTGACCCGACCCGGAATTTGAATCCGAGACCTCTTGATTAGCAATCGCATACGCTATCCACTAGACCAAAGAGGCAGTTAAAATATATAAAGTCAATTATGTACCCACTCTTTTTAATTTTAATGTTACAAACTTACTATCTTGAAGTAAATACTTTAGAAGGTAATTGCTTTAGTTGTTTTGATGTTAGAGGAGCTGTGAGTACCGAAGGAATACTGATATTCTTTGACTGGTAAAGCGTATAAGATATTCGCTTTTACGTGACTAGAATCAGGAATAAAGTTAAAGTTTTACTATTAAGTGTACAATGTGTACATTGTTTGAATTTTTATATATTAAATTAGCATTTTATATATTTTACTAGCGTTTATGGAAAAAAAAGTTATGTGGTACTCGGGGATTGCTGCGGTAAAGCTATTGCATAGCATTTTTTATCAACTAAAACTGCAAGAAAAGCAAGGAAGAAGAATCTAGAATGACTATGTTGTCAAGGCAACGGATAACTGCCGGTGGCGTCATCATGCATATAAAGCACGAAGCCGCCACATCCTTGTCGCACTGCAGTTACAATCATATTCTCTATCCTTTTTTAGGGTGTTAGGTTCTTTCGTTATGGAATATCTTGATTCGGTCACTGCGGTCAAAGCCCGCGATAAAAGCTAATAGATAAAAGCTAATGTTTACATAATTTGTTTATGATACAGTAATACTATAAATGAGATCACTAGCTAACATTTTTGCAATAAATTTAGTATTATTTTTTATTATTAGTGCCTCGAAGAGCACCTAAATTAAGCCGTCGCGGTCCCGGTTGACATGAACATCTATGGCAATCGTTATTGGGAAGTCAGTGCCCTCAACTTTTCTGACAACTAGTTTGATCTTCGAATTTTAGTTCTTCCTTAGGGTTGCGGAGGTCGGATGCCAGCGCTCCGTTAAAAAAACGGATGTTGAGGTATAACCGGTTGAACTAGTAGTCGACCCCAAATAATATTTGGAAAAAGGCTAAATAGAAGAAGACTAACTTATACAATTATAGTACCTGCAGTGGTTCTATTACTGAGTTTTTTTGCCTAGAACACAAAATTCAACAAATACATCAAGGAATGTTCTAAATGTTTTAAATATAAAATAAACATAGGTCAAGACGTCTGGTATTTGATACACACTTAAATAATCATAGAATTTATTTACTTATGATTTTTTTTTATGTTTCTAAGTTAAAAAAAAATATACATGAATCCAACTTTAGGTGTTTTCTATTTAGCATATGTTTATATTTAGACACAAATATGTTTATGTATTTATATTAGTCGTCTAGTACCCTTAATGCAAGCTCTGCTTAGTTTAGATTGTGATGTCCGAAATATTTATTTTTATATATTTAAGTTAATGTTTTTTTGTTAATTAACGTGTACAGTGTTTATGAATACCTTTTACTTACTTTATTTTCTTCTAATTTGTTTATATCAGAATATTCAAGCTATTATTAAATACATCTTCAAAATACATCTTAAGTAAACATAATCCGTATATCAGATTCGCAGAAATTACGCGGAAATTTATAATATCAAAATAATAAGTAAAGCGTACGGTAGACGCTGATAAGATGTGCAAAATAATTTTCCACGAACAAAAGGAATGTGAATTATGGCTTTGAATTCTCAATAGGGTGTTGTATTTTTCTATTTGATT
Source organism: Phragmatobia fuliginosa (assembly GCA_932526445.1). NCBI lineage: Eukaryota > Metazoa > Arthropoda > Insecta > Lepidoptera > Erebidae > Phragmatobia > Phragmatobia fuliginosa. The sequence goes on along the minus strand of OW052058.1, from coordinate 2,299,874 downwards.
TGGGAGAAAATTTCGCAACATAAATCTCAGTTCGGTATAGCCTAAAAACGTTACAACATAGAACATGAATCGATCTCCTGGGAGCCATTGGCCTCTTTGAGAATATATACAGTAAAGGTTGGCTTCGAAGCTTTTGAGGTGGACTTGGCTCAGATCTCTTAACAACCATCAATACCATCGTAAGCAATAGTTTTTATTGGCGGTTTTATCTTTAACCACCCCGCGTTAACTGTACCATAGTGAATTTCATCTAGATTCGTCTTGTATTTTAAGCAATCGTTTTTATAAAATGAATGTGATCAAAAACTTTAGAACATACGCAGATGAGAAAATGTGAATAAGTTTTCTGATGTACACTATCTTTACTATTACTATATATTATAAAATAAAGTCATATGCCGTATATGTATATCTGTTCGCAATAAACCTAAAAACTACTGCACCGATTTTCATTCTGGTTTCAGCAATGGATAGATTAATTCTCGAGAAAGGTTTTAGTAAATATATTTTTAAGTTTAAAATGATTTTAAATACAAATATCGACCCGTGCAAAGCTGAGGCGGGCCGCTAGTAAAGAATAAATTTACTTAAACTTGGTCAAGCGGAGCAAAAAATACCTTAATTTTATTTGATAGTGATTGCCATGAAGACATTTGCTTAATATCAGTTTTCTCGAAGCTTAGTTTTTTCACTAACATTTGTTACTTTGCGCCTATTCAAATCCATTTATGATTTTAAAAGTTAGTTATCAAACTTTAAAAAAAATCGATCATAAGAAGTGATTCTATGTCAAATGCAACGTATATTTTTTAGTCTGGATCAAGCAAGGCCAAAGGCAATCCGCGTCGCCAAGCACTGGGCCAAAACCATAAGGTTTTACCATTAACACGATAAGAAGAAGAAATCCGTGCTAAGTCATCAAAGTTAAAAATATCTGAGGGTATTTCGTTCGCGGCCGGCGAGTAAAGTGAATGTCCACTTTTGTGTTTGTTTCCAACATGAAGATATGCCATTGACTTTGGTATGGATCATTTTTCCACTTGGATCAAAAACATTTGAAGATTGTGTCAAAACTGGTCAGAGTTACGCAATTACAATAAATATGAAAATGTGAGACTTTCTGTGTTGTAATGAAAGTGCTTCAGGTATAAGATTTTCACAAAAAAAATACAGCAATGCTTGATTGCAAAGCATGATATGACTTCCCTGATTTTCCAAAAACGCATACGAGCTATATATTACCTCTTTAATTTATTTTCATTGAAAATAATATAAATTACTTTTTTTCTGATTTATGATAAAAGGAAATTAAAAAAATTTAGGAAATTAACACACACATGTGCAGAAAATCACTTACAATAAGAGGCCAAATTAATAAGCTGTATTTTTTTTAAAAAAAATGAAATACTAAACTATTGATGAAATTATACTATGTCAGCCGGACCATCCATCATTACAAATCTCATCTTCAATCCATAACTTCCAACTCTGGGCTCGGGTCTATTCGTAGTAGAGAATTAACGCCAAACGTCCCCATGCTGGCCGACTGCGGGTTAGGAATTGATAAGATACGTTGTGGCTACTTAATCTTGGCGGTGGATGTTTTTAAGCCGCCCGAAGGAATACAACTAAGCTTCACAATTGTTGGTTATCATACGATAGCAACTAGAACTGACTGCTTAAAGTGACCCATTTAGCTATGAGACTTCCGTTCCATTACAAATCTGTTGACTTCTTATTTATTAAATTGTTTCAGTAGTACAGGAACTTTAGTGGAACATTCATAATTATCTAGATAACTATAACTTTACGCCTAGTTTTCATTTTGCAGTAGTAGAGTAAAAATACATATTTTTACTATTGTTCCAGTAACTGTTAACTGCCTCGTTGGTCTAGTCGGGCCAAAAAGTATTTTTGGGTTTTTCTTAGGAAATTCGTAATAACAGCCCGGCGTTTGGAAGTTTGGCGGTGATTGACGCCCGTGCCTCGGAGTGCACGTAAAGCCGTCGGTTCCGCTTGTCATGAACATTTATGGCAATCGTTATCGGGAAGTCAGTGCCCTCAAATATTATTGACAACTAGTTCAATCTTCGAATTGCAATTCTCCCTTAAGGTTGTGGAGGTCCGATGCCAGTCGCTCCGTAAAACCGGTTGAACTAGTAGCCGACCCCAAATAAACTTGGGAATAAAGGCTAGGAAGATTCACTCTTGTTCCAGTACTCATGTTACGAGATATATTTAGAAAATAATCTACATACATGTAACAAAACCTAAGCAACTTATATATACACACATTCGACGCAGAAAACATTCAACAAACACCTTTTACATATTTACGTTCGTTAGTGGGAACTTTTCCCAACGTCCCTGAAGTGACCACAGTATATGTAAATTACTGGCAAGCGAAAATATAAGCCCGCCTGTGGTCGTGCGGTGGTCAGATGTCGCTTATTCTATTCACACGGTGTAATACTTGTCTCATACATATGCAAAGCGAAATACCCAAGTAAGCGTACGTTTTAGTGGAACCAAGAGGATTATTTTTATTTTGTATTGGAATAATATTTTCTACATAATTAAGATAATGCAGTGAAGGTAACATACTATACTTATGTTATATTGAAGTTATAATGTAAAATTAATAAAAATATTTAGTCACTTCGATTATAATTAGAGATTTTTTTAAAGTATCCATTTTCTCCGGTATGAGCAAAATCAGTTGTCTGTAAAGTCGGTTTACTGACGATAGTTGAAGTGACAACGTCATAAGATTGTGCCTCTTCCGCGCTCTCGCTTGTACTTCAAGCCTTAAATGGAACGCTTCAGAGCGAGGTAACGCCGCATAAGTCATGTGTTTTCGTGCGTGCAGCCGGCTCCATCGAATTTTATAAGTCGTTGTCACGTTGAAAAGAATTTAATTAGTTTTTTTTCTCTTAAGTATGCTCCCAAATCGTTAGTTGGTAGAGCAATATAACTTTAAGTGTCCCTTAACCATTAATCATTCTGCATCATTCTCTCATCATGGTGTGGGTCACTATGCTGCATTGAATGCATTCACAATGAGGATGGTGGCCTCTACTCCTGGATTTAATTTAATCTTTCTATTATGTATACTCGTAGCAGAGTCACTTTGGAAGGCCTAAATCATCTTCCTAGCCTTATTTGCAAGTTTATTTGGGCATCGCACCTCCGCAACCCTAAGGGAGAACTGGAATTCGAAGATTGAACTAGTTGTCAGTATATTTGAGGGCACTGACTTCGCAATAACGATTGCCATAGATGTTCATGACAACCGGGACCGACGGCTTTACGCGCTCTCCGAGGCACGGGTGTGAATTACCAAACTTCCAAACGCCGGGCAGCTATTAGGAATTTCCTAAGAAAATCCCAAAAACACTTTTTGGCCCGACCCGGGATTTGAACCCGAGACCTCTTGATTAGCAGTCGCATACGCTAACCAACGAGGCTGTTTGGTAGGCCTAAATATATATATAAAAAAAGTTTCAACAAATAGTACAAATAATACTAAGTAATAGTACAATATTCGATTCGTACTTGTATTTGTAGCTTCAAGTTAGTGACGTCCTAAAAACCGAGGGTGCTCGTCAATTCCGATGCAGAATGTTAAGCGGTTAAGGTATGGTTCTGATATTTGGGCTTTACTAGGTTTTTGTTAAATTTTTCGTGTACATATACGGTTTAAGGTAAAAATAATATTAGTAAGACTATTCACTAACTATACATATAAAAATATATGTAAAATACAACACTTATTGGTTTTAAGGTTCGACGTTTATAAGAGAAAATGTTCTAGAGAGTCTCCAAAATTTTTATTACGGTAGAAAATTCATTTGAAATCATGAGCAACAACATGACACGAGAATTATGAAGAATTATAAAGCTATCTAAGCCTAATCTATTTGATGAGCTATGAAGGACCAAATGAACACACATAGGCAATGCCAGTCGCTCCGTGGAAAAATTGAAATTCAGGTAAAACCGGTTGAACTAAAAGCCGACCCCAAATAAACTAGGGAATACAGACTAGGAAGATGATTTTATAAAGATAAACGAATCGTAGATGTTATGAAATGAGTATCAAATCATACTTATTAAGCATTATTGTACATTTGATGCTCATACGATTTTTTTAAAATTAAAAATTTTAAAAGCCTTTTGAAATCCATTACGACTTTTTGTAGTGAATTTCAGAACAACACATTAAGAGGAAGCAATTATTATGTAGTGTCGCAATCGTGGGATCGAAGTAGAAAATAAAAATACTTTTTTCTTAAAAGAACAGTGCTGTGCCTAGGGGCTTGGAGTATTCATTAACCTACATTTTGTTTTATATTTCACTTAAACTTAAAAATTCTACGAAGATTCTTGCTATTTTGTACCACTAAAAGGTTTGCTTTGTGTATAGTGCTCTCATTTCTGTTTTCTTTTTAAATAAATGTTCTCTGAACCATTAGTCAGCTGATGGACTTTTTATGTTTTAAACTCGCTGTTTAGGTTTTAATAGTAATTTTCATTACCTCAGGCCTTGAAGTGTTTTCATTTCCGAGTACTATTAAGATAACCACATTTTTGAGTTCAAGCAAAGCAAAACTTGTATAAAACTCCTTTTTAATTTTTTATTAGGAGTCCCAATGTCATCTCTTTACCATCGTTTTAGGATACTTGCAAGTGCATGACCGCTCATTGTTGTTCGCATGTTTCGGGTTTTAACTTCACCCAGACTTAGGTTAAACTGATGAATCGTGAAAACGTGTAATAATTCTTACATATACTATAAGTACCTCTGTCTATCTGCCTGTTTCTCACGCTTTCAGGCCAAAACTGAATCTGAACCAATTGAAATGATATTTGGTACACATGATCTAGAGTCTGAGAAAGGATATAGGCTTCTTTTTACCGCGATAACCGTTAAACACGCGGTCGGAGACGTAAACGGAGACGTACATAAAATGTATATAAAATATTATTAGATTTAATCCACGTTGACCTTCAAGGATTTTACATAGTTTTTCCTTGATAAAATATTCTTGTAAACAGAAAATTACCCCCAGAAACGGGAAAATATTTAATAACATGTTCACCACTGGGGTCTCAGGAAGGCCGAGGAGCAACGCAGCGGGAGGCTTAATAAATTTCTGGAAGTTTTAATGTAAATTAATAAGGGTGGGTATGTGGGTGCGTGTTGGCTATATTAGTTGGTGGTCGTTGAAAACTTTATGTTATTATAAAGTTTGATTAATGAAATGTGTATTACTCATGCAATTTTTTTCTCGTTGGTTTGCTTTTTAACGCTACTATGGTCATTAAAAAATACTGAAACGTCATTAATAAAAATCCATTACACGCAATCTAAAATGTAATAAAATAAATAAATATTTCTGTCATCTTACACAACGCCATTTAATTTCAAATTCGCAGAGTTTGTATTATGAGTGCAAAAAAACTGATATAAATACATAATCATACTTTATTTTGTAACGATACACCCAAACTCCGAAACAAAATATTTGCGAATCGCACAAACAGTTGGTCCAACCCGGGAATCGAACCCGAGACCTTAAGCACACAGCAGTTACACACACTCTCACTGCGCCACCAAGGCAGTCAATAGATAATAATAGTTACGTTATTCAGTACCGGAGTTAAAACTCAAAGCTGTTATTTTATTTGTTGTTTATAAAAGCAGGTAACTAATCAATACGTTCTTCAAATATGTTGGTACTCCTTTAGGTTATAGAAATCTATTCTAACCGACTTCAAAAAAGAAGAAACTATTCAATTAGCTTGATCGTTTTTCTTGTTACCTCAAAACTTCTTGCCTTGTTGATCAGGGAGTCTCAAGTTCAAATCCCGGACCAAAACTGTTATTAGGTTTATCTTACAAAAAAATCTTAATAGCAGCCCGGAGTAGGGAAGTTTGATAATGTTTCACGCCCCTGCTTCGGAGAGCACGGTCCCGGTTGTCATGAACATCTATGGCAATCGTTATTGGGAAGTCAGTACATTCAAATATCAGTATATTTAGTCATGCTATGTAGCTATGTAGTTCAACCTTCCAATTTTAATTCCTACCCAAGGTTGCGGAGATACGATCACAATCGTTTTCTGTAAAAACTGAAATTTATTTGAAACCGGTTGAATTAGTAGCCGACTACACATATTCTTCTGAATAAAGGCTAGAAAGATGACCTCAGAACTTCGTCAGTTATGAATTGGTTTTATCACTCTGGGTAAAGATTTATTCGTCTTAATAAATCTTTATATTTTATTAAATATTAGTAACAATCAAATCTCTGATATTTTATTCACTTTTACTAACTACTTTTTGTAATTTCTATGATTCCTTTTGTTACAAAGTATTTGTTAATTTACAAAATTTACTAAAAGACTATTTATAATATTTACAAACAAGCGTCAAAAAATTTCCCCATAGCTTACTAGTAGCGTTCCCAAAAGACTTTCAGCATTGCCACGTTGAATAGCAATAGCAATAGTTTTATCACTCTCTTATTTTAGAAGTTACAGGGGGGGGACACACTTTTTTCCACTTTGGAAGTGTCTCTCGCGCAATCTATTCAGTTTAGAAAAAAATGATATTAGAAACCTCAATATCATTTTTGAACACCTATCTATAAATACCCCACACGTATGAGTTTGATGAAAAAAAAATTTTTGAGTTTCAGTTCCAAGTATGTATGTATGTATTGTTTTTGTTCTATTTTTATGTGAAAATCATAATGCGGTTCACAGATTACATCTACCTACCAAGTTTCAAAAGTATAGTTCTTATGGTTTCGGAAAAAAGTGGCTGTGACATACGTACGGACAGACAGACAGACAGACAGATAGACAGACAGACAGACAGACAGACATGACGAATCTATAAGGGTTCCGTTTTTTGCCATTCGGCTACGGAACCCTAAAAAGGCCAGCCTTTTTGTCACGAGAAGCGTCAAATAGTTGCTTAGCTAATTGTTTAAAAATATCACGAGCGCTTGGACCCCATGAACCTAGCGTCTCTGCCCCAAACAGATCAAATATATAGTTACCTGCTAATCATTGGTATTTACGCTGTGGGGCTTTCAAAACATAATTTTTTGTTAAGTAAATTTTCAGAAAAAATTAAATTTACACCTGCTTCTAATTACAGTAGGAGTATAGTGGCAAAAAAAGCTTTAAGTCGGGTAATTTTTAAGTGATTTGTGTCTAAAAGAGCTGTCTGCCAGATAAGTAAGCATCTTGACAAGGAGAAAATTAACAAAACTATCAATCTTAGATAACGTCCTTCAATAAAGTCCTTGTCAAGGGGTGTCACAGTTTGAAAAATGTACGAATCCGGCTAGGGTTGTCCCTTGGTAGATGTAATCAATCAATGAGAGGAATTGAGATCGCTCAGATATTCGTGGTCGTAAATTATCAGAGATAAATATCTATTTGTAATGGTAATGTTTTTATTGGTTGTTTGATTGAAGACAATTTCAGTTTTCCGTGGTGGAAGTATAATACAATAATGAATATTGGAGTGATAAAGAACTTTGTTTTGTTCGTGAAGGTCAAATTTTTTAGACGTTTTACATAACTACTTTTACCCTACTATGTTTTATTCGATATAGTTTCAAATAAATCAGTAATTCATGGTTACAATACTTTGGAATTAAAAAGTAATATTTCTTTTACAAAATAAATCGACTTGATATCAATTTTTGATTTTATATTTGCAAATAAGTTATATCAAATATTTAAAATTCTGGTATCGCGGTGTTTGTTATACAATTTTTCGGTACGGTATGAACAATTTGTATGAAATTTTATGTGTATGTCGAATACGTCTGAGAATCGTCAAACATCTATTTTTCGTACCCCTAGGCGAGAGCGGAGCTGCGGTCATCGACTAGTATGTTTTTTTTATGTAAGCCTACCAAAGTGACTCTATTCTGCCTGAGAAGCACTGGAAAGCATGAGTAGAATCTAGGAGTAGGGGCCACCAACCTCATTGTGAGTGTAGGCATTGCAGCATGGTGACCCATACCATGGCGGCCTGGTCAAAATACTCTGCGTCATTCTCTCGACCTCCTAAGGCCGGTTGAATGATGCAGAATTATTGGGCCTCCGGTGTCACACTCACCAACGAAATACGACAGCAAGAATACTGTCATTATTAGGATGGTCTTCTGTGTGTGACGGTAGTACCACCCCGGTCGAGCCGCCCCATTCGTGCTGAAATCAGCGTGGCTCTACTACCCATTGAATTTAAACCAAACAGTAATTAGTAATCATATAAGAATGAAAATTACATATATTTTTTTGGCCACCTCCTTTTTATTCAGTATATTAATAAGCTTAGGGCCGCGACCCAAGGGCTTATGTTGGGCATTTGTACTTGTGCTAATTGGCCTAAGAATTCCTATATCACGATGAAGGATTATTAGCTATGCCATAGTTATTTCATCGTGAGATAGCGCTACAGCATGTTTTCAATGCACGGTATGTGGAAGTCACCGCAAGTGAATCTACATTCCTTAGAATATTGTAGTAATTAAAATATGGCAATGAACATCTTCGTGACTCATGAATATTCAAATGCTATACAGATTTATATTATCAGTGAAATAAATTCGCATCGGTTAAAGAATCTCTCGTGAAATTTCTACTAAACTTTCAACCACGTAATTATATTCATTTATCAAGTTTTTTTAATATACCGTGGTCTCGCATTTCGAACAGCAATTCAACAATTTCAAGAGAACTATTTTTCTATGTTGGATAATAATCTATAATTGCTTATAACATTTATCATTTCCTGATGTAAATAAATTAAATACACATTTTTTTAAATCTTTGATCATAGGTATTGCAAAATGAAAATTTTGAAGAATGAATAACTCGTCAATCAAGTTTTGTAACAATGAACTTTCCGAGAAAGTCCGGGTCTTCCTCTGAGTAGGTAGCTAGTTTGGTCAGAGGTTAGGATTGGTTTGGTTTGAAGTTTGTATCCTCGAGGATACGGATTAAATCTAGAGGATACAAGGATAATCCAATCTATCAACAGAAATAAAAGCTAACATAGTTACTCCAGGCAATGGAAGAAAACTGGTCATTTAAAAAAACCTAAGCCATTGATACGTTTACTAGTTTATTTATACGACATCAAGTGAATAGAATGCTCACATAATTCTGGAAATAAAGAAAGTGGGCGGGGAAAAGGCGGAATAGTACTTTTTTTCCGTAGAGAATCGTCTGTCAATCGCTATAATGGTGTCGCGGGAGATCATCTCAATTCTGCAAAAAGTTCCAAATGGGCAAAATGGGCTTAGTAAGGTCAATAACTTTACAAATTTTGAATTGGTGTATATTTTATTAACTGACAGAAAAAAAGAGGTTTTCTAGAAATTTATATTTCCCATTTGGTACAATTCAAAATTTCAGTAACACCAGTAACACTGTTTTAGCTTTTTAACTGCCTCCGTGTCTAAGTGACCGTGCTTGAGGTTTCAAGTTCAAATCCTAACTCGGTCCAAATGTTTGCATGATCTAAAAGATGTTTGTATCAGAGTTTGGGTTTTTTCTGTGTTTAATATGTACATATTTCCAAAAATGTGACAGTCAATTTAGCCTTCATAGTACAGACTCTGCTCAGTATGAAATACTTATTTATTACGTGTATATATTTAATATCCCTAACAATAAAACAGAATAGATGACGAATACATCTATACTCGTATTAAGTGAGAAACCTTACTTGTTAAAAAAAATAAAAAAAACACATCAAATCAAATCATACCATTTTTATTTCAAATAAACCAATACAACGGCACTTTTGAAACGTCAAGTAGTCAGTGAGTAGTCAGTCGTGACGCTAATTGTCTGTTCCAATTCGTAGATCCTATGTAGAAGAACAGACAAGGACATGGACACTCTTTTCCAACATTGTTTTTACAATTTTTGGTTACATTGTTTAATGCATTTTATTGAATGTGAGGACAATGTAACGATGCAGATATTTACACACACTACGAAAAAAAACGACGCTGAAAAAGTATGAAACAAGATTTACAGGACACTGAATTAAACAACGTTACTGAAGAAGCAAAATAATCGAGAAAATCACCAGTGTACAGAATACATTGAATATGTACCTACTTATTAGTTTGTAACAAATTTGTAACACGTTTTCAGATCTCATAAAGAGCCAGGCTTTGAACTCTTAAAGCTAACTTCACAAACAAGTCAGGAAATAAACCAGGTTATATTCAGGTTATATCAAAAATCAGGTTATATTTGATAATAGCAAGCTTATCTAGGTATATCAATCAGCTCATTGTTTACCCGCATCACCATGATCCCTGACTACCTGGATATTAAAACAAACATTGGTCAGTAACAATTAACCAGGCCGTATTTTTGAAGCTTTTAGTGAAATTGAAATGCGTTTCACATGTCCATGTTCTGGGTGAATTTTAATGTGGTGAATTGTTTATAGTAGACTTGCATTTCAGTTTTATGGACAGTTTGATGTTGTGAATAGCATGTACTGTCATAATATACTATACTATCATATTTTTATTGGGCTGTTTATAATAGCAAAGAATCAGTTCAATAATTATTTTCTTTGCTTATTTCTACTAGAATGAGGTTATCTGGTTACCTAGAAGAGATTTCTTTTAGCAGTACGGCCGCTTATTGTGCGTATCTTCTGTTAATATTTAAAAAAAAATATGATTGGTGTACAAAAGTTCTAACGGGGTTTTACTCCCTCTGATTCTTTGGTCACTTAGTCTTAGGCAACCCACTCGCTCATTTCTCTCAACATCATGAAAAGTAACTGTTTTTAGACTTTCCCAACTTTTACATATACTCATGTTTTTTACTGCAAACGATACCTTCTACTTTCCGACGTTTCGAACGGGTTGTAACGCTCATGGTCACGGGTAGACTATAAAAAGTAACTATTGTAAAGAGTTAAAAATATTAGGTACATGTTCAAGGAGTTCAAGTTTCTCATAACACGAATAAAACTTTGATCGTAAAGTACTCTGCAAAGCTTGCGCAAAATGGTTTCTATGTTACGATTTACTAAGACTCACTAACTTGTAATATACATATTTCTTTGAAAGAACTTTTCAAAATTATTACAGTAGGTAATTTTTTTAACGAGCCTCAATAGTAATAAGTATAATTGAATACTAGAAAAGACAAGAACATAAAAATTTAATTTATACAAGAGGCAATTAACGCAATTAGATTGAGTTCTTAATAGTAATTAGAAAATTCATTTTAATAAACAAATAACGACTGAAACAGTTAAGAAATAATGGGCAAGTCTATCACTTTCATTTGACACTTTTGGAATAAGTGGTTAAATTGAGAGTATATATTAAACAAAGTAGCTTTCAACCTGCCCCCTCCATTCTTCTTTTTGAGAACTCAAAGAGCAGCAACAGGATTACCAGCAAGATCCTCAAGTTGCTGGTGTTTAGAAATTACTTGCTATTAGGTGACGTGTCTAATTTTTTGTAGCCTTCTTCTTCTTCTTAACCTTATTCCCAATATTATTTGGGATCGGCTACCAGTTGAACCGGTTTTACCTGAATATCAGTAGTCAGTAGTCAAGGAGCATCAGACGTCCAGAACCCTAAGGCTATGATGAATTTTCTGTAAGTAGCAATTTAAGATCTATTGTTGAAAGTGACATCTCGTCAACGACAAGCAAATGAACAATGAAAATGAAAATTAAAAATATTTATTGATATAGCTGTATATACATTACATGCATAGTAACGGGGGCCTTCCTTCAAGGCACCTAGCAACCCACCACGCAAACCACCTCTCAGTGCGGCCACCGTGTATCCTAGCAAGTAGCCAGATTATAAGCCTTTAAGCTTGCCTTTAAGCACTGATTTCTCAATAACGATTGCCATAGATGTTCATGAAATCATGACAACCGGGACCGATGGCTTTACGTGCTTTCCGAAGCAAACTTCGGACTGTAATTAGAAAATTCCTATGAAAAACCCAAAAAACGCTATCAACTAAACCAACGAGACAGTTAATTGTTTGTAGTCTTATATTATTAAAAATATTGCCTCATTGATCTAGCGGTTAACGTGTGCGACTGTACATTATTTAATCAAATTCCAAATCAGAGTTCAAATCCCGGGTCAGGACTAAGTTTTTTGTTTTTTTTTTCAAGAAATTGTTAATAATGGTCCGGAGTATGGAAGTTGGCGATGTTTCGCGCCACGAATAAAGCAATCGGGCACTGTTAAAATTGGAAAACTGATATTCAGGTAAAACTAATTGAACTAGTAGACCAACCTAAAAAAAAATTTGGGTATCATAGAAACAGAAAGTTTAAAATATGAAAATACCGTTCTATTACATACAACCATATGTACCTATTATTATCAATATGTATGTTTATTAAAACATTTATTGAACTAAACAAAGTGATAACTGTAAAAAAGTAAGATTTTTATTTATTATTTTTATTTATTTATTGTCTTTATTGTTAATACAAAATAGTACAAAAGAAAAGAATCATATGAGTTACAAATTATATGTACAACAATTGGCGGTCTTATCGCTCAAGGCGATTTCTTCCAGACAACCATATAATTATATAGTAAAATATTTCAGAATATCATTAAGGAATCATAATTTTACTAAAATCTAAAGCTAAAAAAGAGATCCAATTTCGTTCCAATTTATAACAAATGTTCACGTTGCAACAGATTGCAATATAATTATTTTGAGCATAAAGAGAACTAACAGGCTCCCAGAATGCGAGAATAACTCAGTTTGGGAGACTATGTGCTACAAACAGAACTTGCCATTTAACAATATTGTAACATTTTATAACAGTTTTACTTAATTGTAAGTTGTAAATTGAGTTTACCTGTATTGTAGTAAAATTACAGGTTGTAGATACGGGTAAATTTACCTATATTTGGAGCATTGCGCTTTATGGCTGCGAAACGTGGACGCTGACTCAAAGAGACAGTGATAAGATGAACATCAGTTGGACAGAGAAAAAATCTAACGAGGACTAATGGTTGATGAAGAAAGGAAACTTCTGAATACTGTTGACAACAGAAGAGGCAAAAAGGTTGGCCATTTGTTATGACACGACAACCTTTTTAAAACCATTCTAGAAGGAAAGACAGAAGGTAGAAGAAAACGCGTAAGGCCTAGATTGGCGTACATACAACAAGTAAAGGAGAAAGTAGGAGTCGTGGCCTATCAAGAGGTCAAACGGATTGCGGAAAATAGACAGGAGTTGCGATTGCTCCACAGACAAGGGACTAACCCTCAAATTGAGAAGAAGAAACGAATGTGCGGGTCTCGTGTTCCTCCATCACACAGGGAGGACCCTCCTAGGCGAGGTGATCATGCCTGCCATATATTTTGAACGGCTCGAAAATTTCACTTTCGCGATTCAAGATTAGCAGTAAGTATAGATAATTCCGTGTTTTTCTTCGTGGTTCAGTGTTTCTTCGGTAGATGGTGCTGTTGCATGTTTTCGCTTGTGGTGTATGTGGAAGTCGCCACAAGTGTACAGTTTGTATTGTGTAATGAACAATAAAATATTAAAGTATTACTATTAAACATTGATAGTAATTAAAACACAATAATCAAGTAGACATAATGTTATCCATAATGTCAAAGCTTCATAATTAAGTTTAGGCATTGTGGAGAACATTAGCACGTTATTACTACATAGTAATAACGATTTCGTTAACCATAATCGCTATAGAGATGAGCCATAATTGAGGTGCATTATATATGACCTGGTACATTCGCGCTCGAAATTGATAATCCCTACTAATATTAAAATGCGAAAGTAACTTTCTGTTACATTTTCACGCCTAAAACGCTGAATATTTTTTATGGATTTTGGTATAGAGATAGATAGAACCTTGGAAAAAGTCATGGGCTACTTTTTACCGCGATATTATTATTTTAGTAGCTAAAATAATAATATCGCAGGTTTCTTTTGGATGGGCGTGTACCATCTTCGTCTTCATCTACACTTTCCATCTGACAAACGCCTATTCCATTACAACAATAAAAAAAAAAAAAAAAAAAAAATACAATAATGTGGAAAATTAATTTATTTTTACATATTAACAATACTTATGAGAGGTACTTAAGATTCAGAAATTTGTAATTTTTTTTATATTATAGGGGGCAAACGAGCAGACGGATCACTATTTGTAGGTGATTGCCGCCGCCCATGGACACCCGAAACAACAGAGAAGTCACAGGTGCGTTGCCGGCCTTTAAGATGGGAGTACGCTTTTCTTTGTCGTAATTTTTTTACCAATTTTTTTTTCTTTATTTAAGAATATTGAATTTTAAAAAATGCGTTAATTGAAAATAATCATAAAATGAATACGTTATCAAAATAGGGGTTATCTGTGTCAAAATGTCACCGACTGTACCGAAATGTATCTACGTGCTCGTTTGCAATTATAATGAAACATTCTAGTGATTTATTACTAGATAAATTATGTCATGAAACTAATGTAATAGCAAATGAATTGAGATTAATTATTTAATATAACATAAGAACAAAGCCGCGATCTTTTGCTAAGTAATTTTATCAAGTCATTTATAACTATAAAGGGTTTATTTTGTTATTAGAGTTAATATTCAATTTATCGTCATGAGACTAAATTTGTAATTAGTTTAATATAAATTTTAGCTTGATTATCATTTAAAAAAGAAGGATAGCTCGAGATAGAGCTTAATGGAAGGAACTGGGCGAGGCCTATATCGAAAGACAACCTAAGTGGTTGCTGAAATATATACACATATAAAAATAAATAACAATTTAGAATATAATTAAGCGGGGAGTGAAGCAACTCACTAGGCCGCCATAGTGTGGGCCGCCATACATTATTGTCTGCATTCGCAGCAAGTGTGGTAGCCCCACTTTTGGATTTTGCTCATGCTTTCCATCAGGCAGGGTAGAGTCACTTTGGATGGCTTATGTATAAAAAAAAAAATATATATATATGTAGTTTTTAAGTCATTTTTAATGGTCAGTAAATAAAGGTTTTTATCATTATTGTTAGTATTATCATTAAAAAAAAGCTAAACATATTTTAACAACATTTTAATTGTATTTAATTTTACCTGTCCACGGTCAAAAGGAATAAAAAGACAACTTACTATTACTAAAAATTGCTCAGAACTATTAAACAAACTTACCGACAGTTATCATGAGCTTGGCCCAAATTTCATTCAATATTCTGATTTGTTTATCATATATGTCGTATTACACGTGGAACAAATGAACATGCGTGATGCTTGTCCTCATCATCATCATCAACAGCCTTTAACAGTCCACTGCTGAACATAGGCATCTCCTTTGAAAGGAGGTTTTGGCCTACTATACCACGCTGGCCAGACGGGTTGGTAAAGGGTTTGTTTCAAGTTTTCCTTCTCTTGGCAGTGATGTTAGCTGCTTATTTTGTTCCTTTAGTCGCCTTTTACGACACCCATGGAATGAATAGGGGTGGTGACACTTTTTATTCTTAATCCGTCACCACACGGATGGATGCTTGTCCAATCTTTAAAAAAAAAAATACGTGTCTGAATGTAATATCAAATGAATAGTTTTTTTCTAAATTCGAATGAAAGTATATGTAGTACCTACTGACGTTCTAAATGCAATTTTTAAATTTTATTTGCCTGTCTGTCTGTCTATTTGTTGCGGATAAATTCTATAACGGCTGGACCGATTTCAACGGGACTTTCACTGGTAGATGGCTGATGACACAAGGAGTAACTTGAGCAAATTTTTTTAAACTAGCTTCGCTCCGCGGTGTGACTCGCGATATACAATAATAATCGCCGGAATCGGCTAGTTTTGATATTTATTTGATTTGAATTATACTTGGCTAGATAGTTTCTATTTAATTAAGTATGATAGTCTATCCCGGTCTGCGCCGATTTCAGGTATCTTGGTTCCCTGATACAAAATAATGGCGAAATAGTTAGGTCCGTACAGCATCGAATCAATGCAGGATGGTTGAAGTGGCGGCAGGCGACAAGATAAAGAATGAGTTTATTAGAGGAAGCCTGAAAGTAGCACCATTAGATGAAAAGTTAAGAAGTAAAAGATTATCCTGGTATGGACATGTGATGCGTACATATGAGCAAAATGTAGTGAAGAAAGTTTTAAGTATGAAAGTTGACGGATATAGGAGTAGAGGGCGACCAAAGAAGAAATGGATGGACTGCGTGAAAGAGGATATGGCCAAAAAAGGAATAAACAGTGGATTGACGAGTAATAGAGAAGAATGGAAGAAGAAAATTCATTGCACCGACCCCAAATAAATTTGGGAAGAGGGTAGGAAGATGATGATAATGATGATGAGTCAAACCTATGAGGCTTCAAAAAGCGGCCAAGTGCGAGTCGGACTGCCCCACGAAGGGTTCCGTTTAAGCAAGTAACATTATATAAAAGTTCTTGTAGTTCGTTGTAACTTTGATCGATGTTTTTATAATAGCGTATTGATTGAATGAAAGGTATATTGCGATTCACGATTTATGACGTATAAAAAAAAAACTGCTGACTAGATTTCGTTCAAACCAATTTTCGTTGGTAGTTTTCATGGTATTGTAAAACATATATTTTGTTTAGTTTTATCAGTTTCTTATTTTAGAAGTTACAGGGGGGGGACGCACATTTTTCAACTTTGGAAGTGTCTCTCGCGCAAACTATTCATTTTATAAAAAAATATATTAGAAACCTCAATATTATTTTCAAACACCTATCCATAGATGTCTCACACGTATGGGTTTGATGAAAAAATGTTTTTTGAGTTTCAGTTCCAAGTATGGGGACCCCCAAAATGTATAGGTTTTTTTCTATTTTTATGTGAAAATCTTATTGCGGTTCACAGATTACATCTACCTACCAAATTTCAAAAGTATACTCATATTTTTACTGTAAACGGGACTTATTCGCGATAATATTATAAAGGTTACTTTTATAAAAGCAAGAATATAATGTTATTAGAAGGTATCGTAACCTTTATAATATTATCGCGAATAAGTCCCGTTTACAGTAAAAACATGAGTATGTGTAAAAGTCGCGAAAGTCTAAAAACAGTTATTTCAAAAGTGTAGTTCTTATGGTTTCGGAAAAAAGTGGCTTCCGTTTTTGCCATACGGCTACGGAACCCTAAAAAGTGTTGCATAGCTATAGATCATCTTTGTATTCAACATATTAATGTACTCCAGTCATTATCAGACGTAAGTTGAATCACTGTAGTCGTTCATCACTGTAATTGACATGTCAAAAACAGCTTAATGTGTATATTGCTAGCGCTAATGCGAAACACGATGCGTTACGTAATTTTAATTAGGCACAAATCGGCTGGAAAAAAGTCAACTCATCATATTTTAAAACTTAGAAGTTTTATTAAAAATTCGAACTTTTTTAATTTATGTTTAATGAAAATCGTATAAGAAAATTTGCTAATCATTCAAATTAATGATTTTTATAAAACGTGCCAATATGCGTAGGTATGTTTAGAACTTAAAACCTTAGACCAAATTTATTGTAAAAGGACCCCTGTAGTCATTTCAAAAAGCCTGCCATGAATATCACAACTTAACAACATTCATGCAGTATATTGTCTGTCTCTGTACTGTCCGAGTTCTCGGGTTCAATTCCCGAGTCGGACCAAATATTTGTGTAATTCACAAATGTTTTTTTTTAGGATTATGGGTGTTTTCTATGTATAATATCATGTATGTTTTTATAAAAAAAAAAGTATGTTTATTTATTTTTATCAGTTGTTTAGTACCCATAGAAACAAATAGTTGTTTCATAATGAGGTCGTAGTAGGTAGACATTACTATTTGCTTGAACTTAATATCAGTACAATTACTGTTCTTAACTTTATCTGGTACCCATAATACAAGCTCTGCTTAGTTTGGGACTAGATGACGTTGTGTGTAAAATGTCCGAAATATTTATTTATTATTTATTTCTTGTTCAGAGTGACCTTACAATTGCCGAGGTTAAGCAACGTCGGCACGGTCAGTACCGAGATGGGTGACCGTTTGTAGCATGATATGTTATGGCGATTCCATGATTCGGAGGTCACATTAAGCAGTCGGTCCCGGTTGTTATCGTAACATAACAGTCGTGAAGCTTATTTCGGATGACTTGAAAATATCCAACGGAAAGATTTACATAGCCACAACATGTCTTGCCAGTCCCCAACACGCACTTGGTCAGAGTGGGTCGCATGACTTTAACCCTCTCTTGAGAGAAGACTCGAACCCAGCAGTGGACGTTATGTGTTGCTGGTGATGATGTAACTTAGAGTAAGCAATAAATTGATGTATGTTTACTTCAAATGCAAACAATAATATTAAAAAAAAAATTAGATGCATATAAGCGGTTAAAAAGAAAATATATGTAGCAAGTTGGTAACTTTACATTAAATAAATAATATAGAAATATTTTGGACATCTAACACACGTCATCTAGTACCAAACTAAGCAGAGCTTGTGCTATGGGTACCAGATAAAGTTAAGAACAGTAATTGTACTGATATTAAGTTCAAGCAAATAGTAATGTCTACCTACTACGACCTCATTATGAAACAACTATTTGTTTCTAAAAGTCATATTTACATTTCCAAGAAAACCTTCGTAATATGTTTTTATTGTGTAGAAAAACTTAACATTCCAATTCAAAGAATTTAATAATATTGTGAACCCGCTAGCAGATGGTACAGTATTTGCTTTGGCTCTGTTGCGATAAAAATATTCACTGAAAAGTACATACGGTTATCTGACTGCACGTTTAGCCTATTGGTTTAAGTGAAAGCCGGACAGATAGACAGACAGAGTTATTTTCGCATTTATTATATTAGTAAGTATTAAGTCATTTGTAAAAACTAGAACAGATGAAACGACAATTAAATCAAACTTCTTAGGTACGTCAATACCCTGAGTTCCAACTTAGTGTCTTCTTCTAGTGTCTTTTGCACTTAAGAATATTGTCTGGTCTTTAAAAGAGACTGTGATCCCTGAGTTTGTTTCGTTCTTTCTTCTCAGGGCTAGTCCAGTTAGGAAAGGCCGAACTCATCTGCTCAAAAAAAAAGTTTAACTTGCAAAAGTGTTCATGTAACCTAATTGCCTAATAAATGATTTGATTTGAATGCTATTTATAATGGAAAAATCCTAAGTCGGTCGTCTTGTACGAGCAGAATGATAATATTGTAACTACCAATTCATCCATGAGAGTCCAGCTTTGATTACTAGACGACAAACATGTTGAGGAAGAATTAATGAGATCATGATATGATACAATGATGATAACACAGATGATAATACTAAATGCAATCAACACTTATGCAATAAGGTCTAAAATCTAACACTTTCTTAAATAGGGGTTTGGTGAAATAAGCTCAATAACCTAGGTCATATTAGGTTTCCTTTCATAAATAGCAATTAAAATAGTAAAAACTTAAAAACTACAATTACTTTGATTAAACAAATACTACATAAAACTGCTTCTCTAAAAATACTTTTATGTTACATGTTTATTGAACGCACGCTTGAAGCTCAAATCGGATTCGATCCAATTATCTTCGCAATATTTACAATAACTTCTCCTAATCCAAACAATACTATAAAATATTGTATTAAAAAGTTACACATTTAGAAAAGGTATGCGCTGAAAAGAAATCGGATTTATATATCATGACATTAGCTGGAATTTCCTGCTGGCTTCCTTCCTAAGCTTCTTAGGTAGAATTACTGTTACTTAGTGGTACGGTCCATTTCTCACACGTAGAATTTGTGCCGGTGTGTGTACAAGAAATGCGATTGATTTTTATTTCACATTTAGTTTTCACCTTGCTATTTCAATGAAAAAGGACAATATGATGAGAATAGAGTGGGAGTATCGTCGACTTACTTACTTAAATATTGGTTATTTAATTTATTTTGATGAAAGCAAATTTAAGGTTATTATTTCACAGGTATTTGCGAGTATTTTCATGTTTTTTTTTAAATGAATCTATTCAATCCAACGTGACACTGCTCCGCCTGATAAAAATCACAAGGAGAATCTAGTGTGTGTTATATTTTCAGCCAGCGCCAGATGAGCGCGGTATATACCATGGCTTATAGAAATGTGACGCATTTCTTTCGAGGGTTTTAACTGAAGTACTGAAAGTCATTGATTTCGTGATTATATTGGAGACGAATGAGACGAATGGAAATATGAGAGGGAGAGAATCTAAAAGAGACGTCAGTTACTGGGCTATAGGCGGAGATGGTCATTTTTCACTTTTTATAACATAGAAACTTCTATATGCCATTTAAGTTACTACATAATAAGTAGTCACCGTACTAGTCATCATAAATTTTGATTAACCAATAAACAAAACGACAGATAAATGAAATGATTCGACCCTAAAATGTAGGTAATTTAAGGTGTTACAAACGACATAGTAAGACCTTGTACCGGCAATTATCGAAGAGAAGTCCCGGACTAGATGGCGGTGAGATACCTTAATTGGCAGACACTAAAGGACATGTGTCGTTGAGAGTGTTCGTGCATAAAGAACAATGTCGGAATTTGGCCATTGGAGGAGATAAAACGTAATCTTTTGCTATTTTTATCTTTCCTTTTTAAAATTATTAATATTTCCTGTTAGTGTAAACAAATATGTTTCAATGATTGTAATATGTACATAGTTTATTCATGAAAGATTTAAATAAAAGATTTAATGCCAGCTAACATTAGCATACATGGAAAACTTGGTATACAATTAATCATATATGATATTTAGTTGGAATTTTTACAAATTTTATGTAGCCCTGACTTTATTGGAATAATGTGGATCTTACTTTCCATATTTTAGTAATAAATAAAGTCTAGACTAGATAATAAATTAAAACGAGTTAAGTAATAAAATAAAGTTAAATGTACTTTTATTTCTTCTTCTTTCATAATATTCTTCACTTTTACTTTTTACCACAAGCAGTAAAGTCTCGCAACATTTTTTTGCTTGATTTCTTACAAGAAAAATAGCACTTTAGGCTTGTTGCGAACTCTGTAATCACTTTTATGATATAGCACTTTTTATTTTTACTTATAAAATATTTTTTAATATTGATTTTGAAAATCGCAGTGAAATAAAATACTTTATTTGCAATTGATGTTTATTTAGGTCGAATGTTTTATTCATCGAAGTCAGATATGTTATTAGTCGTTTCAGTGATACGGAAATTTTGTTATTTTTTTTTATTTACTGTCAATTAAATATTAATTATAATATCAATCAAAAGTTAGTGTCTGACTGAAAATGGATTTTCAGCCGAAAAAGAAGTTTTGGAAAATGTTTTAGGCTTTAAAAGTTGAAGATATTAGGTAAATTCTTAATTGAATGTTATTCCGGTGTATAATGGAATATTGTTTTATTATGGGTTTTGGCTGGAAACGAAAATGTGGCCGAATATCTATTTTATAGCGAATATACTATTATATAATATATCACTATTAAAAGTAGATGAAATTTATTCCATATAATTTTGTAAATATTCCGTATTTGTATTATATATATATATTTTTATATTTGGCTTTGTCTACTACACATGTAGTTAGCACAATTTAAGAAATGGAATGGATGTGAAACCAATTTCTTAGTTTATTTCACCTGAAGCTTTACAAGTTGCTAATGAAGAAAACAACTCCGATGTTGAAGGTTTGTTGTGTAAACATCTTCTTTTATTTATTTGATATACATGACAAAGATATCCTTATACGTGACGTAGCAAGACAGACAAGTCTAATGAATATTTATATATCTCTAATTCACTCTCTTTTTTTCTCTTTGTAACCTATTTCGCTACAAGAACATAGAAAATCAATAAGAAATTAACAGAAAAAATATTTTCTGAGTGTTGAATGTATCAAAAAATATGGAAGTTGATTTTACAAAATCCGAATTGGTATAAATTGTTTCGTAGCTTCTACTACTGTACCAAATGTTGCCGGCTTACTGAAAATTTGTAATTCAGAAATCTGTTGTTTGAACATAATTTATGCTGCTGCAATACAACAGTTATTTTGAACAAGCGAGTTGCTCCTTTATAAAACAAATCTTCAAGAAGATGTTGAGTATTTTTTTTTGTTCCATGTTGGAAAGTAACACGTGGAGTAAAGTTTTAGTTGTTTTTTAATCAATTTTATTCAATATTTTTTATAATTTATGTAATATAATACGGTTATTTTTATTGTAATACGCTCTTCTTCAGATTTTCCTTAGCAGAAACAAAATGCTTGTTATTTACCTAGTGCGTTGAGAATTTTTTCTGCTTTTCATTCTTTGTTATGTGTTGGAAATTGTCCACAGATTACAAAATGTTTTCACAAACCACAAATATTGATTCACAAATCCCAATTTTATCTTTGTTAACGTTTTGTCCCATAAATACGCATCGATGGACAGATTTGTGATGATTTTACGTAACACACAAATTCGCCAAAGGTAATTTGTTTATGCAAGCATATTTCACCTGTAGTATATTTAGTAGAATTCATGCTAGGAATTTAAGATTTTGTAGATAAAAGTCAAATAATTATAAGTTGACTTAAACCTTCTTAAATAACTGTGTAATTTTATTTTATTATATGAAAAAAATTTACTAAATAAATAATTAACAATATTCTGTTCTTATACATGTTAACAATATACTCGCATTTTTCGTAGAAGTTGTGACGATTTTTGATTGCTGAGGTCCATTTCCGATAATAATTTCTGAAATTGACGCTGTTCTGACTCTTCATAGCAATCGATGAGGCGTTTCTTGATGGTCTTATATTTTTCCGTTGATGGTGGAGAGGTTATGAGGTCACTAAACTGTAGTATTTCTTCTTTTGATAGCTTAGCTACCACCGTATTGTATTTTTAACCGTAGCCTTGCTTCTGTGATGCTAATATGGCCTCTAATTGCGTAAACCATAAGCTTGGTTGGTCCCTCCAAAATTACGGAATGCGGAATAAAATTGTGGTGCCAGCTGCTATTTCCAAAGTTTCTTCTTGGCTGCTGCTTGATTTGCAAGTTGGCGGAGTCATGATGTATATTTTCTTGTTGTGAAGCCTATTGTAGAGCGAGAGTTGGTCAGTCGTCCGTTTGCCGGGGTCACCAATTTGCCATTGTTCTGGCAAGGAGTATAATGAGACTCAAGGTGGTGTAATAGTCTCTTGGAGCCATGTTTATTAATTGATTACTGGTTTATTATTCTAACCTTACTTAATAATATGTGAACATGGTATTGATATATTTTGGTCTTACAGCTATATTATATATATAATATTCTAAACCTATCACTACAATGCTGGTAATCTCGACTTCATCTCAACAAGATAAAGAGTGTCTGAGTACTACGTGATCGATAACTGAAATATGCTGAGATAGCTGTACATGCTTATCTGTTGTATAAATTTTAATAATTACTTTAAACATTATATGACGCAGGAATAAAAAGCAACTAACCCGCGGGGCACAGCTAGTATTAAAACTAATTATATATCTTACCTCATTCGATCTCAAAGTATACGGAACATGTATTCGAAACAAGGATATTGTTAAAATATTCTTATATATTTTATGCAGTAAAATCTAAGTAGAATATAAGTTTTAAAGAGATTAACTAAGAAAGTACCGGCAAAACAGTCTTAAGAAACTAAAACTTTCCTTATCCTTGGTTTGGCGTGAAAGCCTCTAGGGATGAAGTAACACAGCAAGTATAGAATCTAAAACCCATTATCCCCAACCGCAGGGACCTTTCTAAGATGATGATAATGAAAGAAGATTTTTTTTATTTTATTTTATATTTTACTAGCTTTTTTTAGTGTGTCGGTTATCGTAGCAAAAAGTAGATAGTAAGCCGGACGGACAGACAGACATAGTTACTTTCATATAATATTAGTACGGAAATGGAATCACCAGCCCATAAAATAGGTTTCAAACTTTTCAATCCAAAAATGACGGTACTTCCATACAACTTTTCGTCCCCCCTTTTATCGACTTGTAACCCTTATTCGCATTAAAAATTACCCTATGTCCTTTTTCTAGACTATTTGGATAATAAAATTAATTCACACGAAAACTAATAAAGCGATTTTAATGAAATTTGATAAGCAGAAAGTCTAGAATCTGAGAAAAGACAAGACTACTTTTTATCACGATTACCAACATACACACTGTCGTAGCCGCGGGCAAAGCTAGTAACAAATAATATTAAAATAAGTTCACATTCTTTGAAATCTCTATTATGCCGTCAGTATATATATATATATATATATATAAATAAATAAAATAAAAAATAAATAAATATTTTGGACATCTTACACACAACATCATCTAGTCCCAAAATAAGCAGAACTTGTGTTATGGGTACTAAACAACTGATATAAATACATAAACATACTTTTTTTGGTAAATAAATACATATTATACATAGAAAAACACCCAAACTCCGAAACAAATATTTGTGGATCACACAAACATTTGGTCCGACTCGGGAATCGAACCCGAGACCTCTTGATTAGCAGTCGCATACGCTGACCACTAGACCAACGAGGCAGTCAATAATATATATATATATTATATATATTATTTTCAATATAGTATAGAAATCGTTTATTTTAATGCCACTGTAATAAAGTACAACAAAGGGACAAACGCATTAAGTTAAATGAAAACCATTTAACATTTATGGCAAAGCACATTAAACTTAATTCTTGTTACCATTTATCTCTCGGCTTTAGACCATTATTATTTTATTTTATTGTATACTACCCGCGTATCATTATGGTTGCTATGCAAGTGTGTCATGCATGGCAACCTGTGAAGTTCTGACAGGAGATAAACAGTGATACATTTTGACATCTACGATTTATGTATTTTTATAATCACTTAACTTTCGCTGGGTATCTTGATTATTTCAGTAAAAAGTAGCTTGTGTTATTCTGATATATAAGCCATATTATTGTAAAGTTTCATCCAAATCCGTTCTGTAGTTTTTGCGTGAAAGAGGAACAAACATTCATACTCACATACATACTCACAAACTTTCCCGTTTATAATATTAGTAGGATACAACATTTAACTTTTTCGAAAAAAATAACTGTATTTCATAACCAATTTGATGGTTTTTTTCTAATTTTGTGTTGTTAGTACCGTGGGTATATACTTTGACATGCATTTAAAAAAAACATCACATTTGATATTACATACAATTTACTTTATTTGTATAAATACAAAACAAAAATTGTTTTAATTTTTATTAAATATGTAACCAGGATAGGCCTGTGTCCAGCAGTGTCATGCAATAAGCTGATGATGATGATGAAATATGTAACTAATAAATGAAAGTAATTCTATAAAAGCTAAAATAATCGCAATGGATAATAAAACTTCTGACAATGTTGACTCCCAAAAACTTTTCCCTGTACTATATAGTAAGCTTTCAAGACTTTAATGTTACTTCGTGTTATTTTCCTAATTAATAATATTTCTCAACTCCACTTCGTTACTTTCGTGTCGATCAAATTACATTTTAATTAGTACCATTGTTGCTTTAACGTGAACTTTATTCAATTAACAATAGAGCTGAAAGTTGTACAAAGTAAATTAGTGATGGACCAAGAGCCCAGAGCCGCCAGACCTACGTCATTAGTGCAAAGCTGAAATTTTCAGGATTATTAGTACAATGTCTTGTTAAGATGTATGTGTACCCATTAGCTTGAAAGCGGGGCCGTTTCTGAGATAGCGCGAAGTACAGATGGATAAAAATCTTACTTACCTACGTTAAAGGTACAAAGCTAGTATTTACATATTTTTTCAAGAATATTATTTAAAATTAAAATTCATTACTGCTAGACACTTTCCGTGGGCCATTACTTCTGCCAGACGTCTTGAAAGTTGTGAAAAAATTAGGTAAACTACGTTATAGTAGCAAACCTAAATTTTATACAATTATCTAAGGTACTATTTTAAGACCCTTTGTATGCGGCCGAAGGGCCTATCACCCCCCCAGACATATATTTGTAGTAATTAGGAAGCTGAGGTATATCATCTTTGGTATTATTTAAGAATATAATTGTAAAATATTAAATGGTTTTTACACGCTTTTTGGATTGGTCATACAAAGGGTCTTAAAATAGTACCTTAGATAATATGTATAAAATTTAGGTTTGCTACTATAACGTAGTTTACCTAATTTTTTCACAACTTTCAAGACGTCTGGCAGAAGTAATGGCCCACGGAAAGTGTCTGGCAGTAATGAATTTTAATTTTAAATAATATTCTTGAAAAAATATGTAAATACTAGCTTTGCACCTTTAACGTAGGTAAGTAATATTTTTATCTATCTGTACTTCGCGCTATCTCAGAAACGGCCCCGCTTTCAAGCTAATGGGTACACATACATCTTAACAAGACATTGTACTAATAATCCTGAAAATTTCAGCTTTGCACTAATGACGTAGGTCTGGCGGCTCTGGGCTCTTGCTCTATGATGATAGCCCAAATGCCTTCAGATTACATTAATTTCTCACGATGTTTTTTCTTTTAAAACATAAAGGTATGTGTCCACTGACAACCTTGGGTAGGAGAGAAATGAAGTTTTTCCAGCTGATGTCCTTCAGAAATTCCAATTAATATTAGCACGCATCAATTGCGTGGTCACGCAATTTTATATAAGATTATTAATATCATTTCCAAGGGTTTCGGAATAAGATTCTGTTATAGAGTGGTTTAGTCGAGGAGAGGCATTAAGATGTTATACTTACATTTTCAAATATAAATTTTGTAATTTTTGTTATAAGTTTGTACGGAACTCTTGTTTCATGAGTTAGATTAGCCTCTCATTCGTTCACCCACAGGTAGTAAAATATGAACTGATTTCCGATGCACTGATTACAAAAGTTACATTCATTTTTAAATCAGTTAATTGATGGAGTTCAGATACAATTAATATTAGCTGCTAGTCATCAATTGAACTGGATTGGCGTAATATTACAACGATTTTCGTGTTCAATTATACATGACACTGTGGCCAGTGCGTAGTTTAAATAATAGGCAATCTAAAACTATGTGCATACCTATTTTGTGCTCGTAGCAATTTGCGCAGGCAATAATAGTAAAGTTTACCGTTCAGAGATTTATATTTTTGAAATTAATTTGACAGTTATTCAATGTGGTAATGTGTGTTTTACTTTTTTCATAGTAGCGTTTTAGTAATTACAGAAACCTTATATGTAGCAATTTTTACCAATTTGTAGCAATTAATTGTTTTGTTTTCAATAACCACAAAATTCACCTTATAAATTCAGTTAACAACTTTAAAGGAATTAAATTAATGGTGTATGTATGTGGAAACAAGTAGCGATATTGTATACTTACTAATAAATATTATGTTCTCAATTTATATAAATTTGTTGCTAAGTGGCCAAAAACGGAACCTTTATAGATTCATGTCTGTCTGTGGATAGGTTTTCAAAAATGATATAATTTCAAAAATTGTAGGTTTCTAATATCATTTTTTTCTAAACTGAATACTTTGCGGCAGAGGCACTGTCAAAGTGGTAAAATGTGTCCCTCCCCTCTCTGTAACTTCTAAAATAAGTAATATCGATAAAACTCAAAAAATACATGCACATTACCATGCAAACTTCCACCGAAAATTGGTTTAAACGAGATCTAGTAAGTAGTTTTTTTTAATATGTCATAAATCGTAAACCGCAATTTACCTTTCATTCAATCAATACACTATTATTAAAACATCGATCAAAGTTCCAACGAACTACAAAAACTTTTATATGATGTTACTTGTTGCTACGGAACCCTTCATGTGCGAGTCCGACTCTTGGCCGACGTCATGGCGGCTTTTTTAGGCTACACCCGGCGAACTCCCGTAGAGCGATAATTCGATTCATGCGTCATCTCAACCCGAGTAGCGATGAGGACTCACAAAAAATTGTTAATAAATTATTATATTCTAACATTTTACCGATTGTATGAAGTTACGAAAGATCTAACATAAATTTAGAAGGCTCTTTTATATCTAGTTCGTTTAGGTATAAGCTTACCATACTATGACACCTTCACAGATTTACCCAGTACTCTAATAAAAAGACCATAGCTTCTGTATAATGAGATGGAGTCTGGAAACAATTTTAAAGTAATTCTGTAACAAGTTTTTCGAACTCTCAATTTTATTTAGCATCAAATGATTGTAAATCTTACTTTGAAAGGCGTAAAATTTCGAATAAACTTTTAAGGTTCCCCTTTTAGTACAGCTAAAATTGTATCTCAGGCCGCCAAAGTCGTGATAATAAAGATTACTTTCAATTTCCTGAGCACTTTCATTTCAAAACGTTCTTACTTACAATTTTAATGAAAAACAAATTCGAGAGGGTTGTAATTACAGGCTCGGAGAGGCTACTGAAGACAAAATGAAAGTAAGCGGCTCTGTTCCTTGCAAGTGACCCTGTTGACTCAGCAATAATGTAATGTACTCTTAAGGTATATAGCAGAGCTGTTTGTGTTTACAAACAATTTTGTTCTTTGATAAATAGCCTTTAACCCTTCTAAGACACTCATTTAGCCCAAAGAAAATTATCAAAAAAATATTCTCTAAACGTTGTTAATCAATTTTAACGTCTGCATCTCATCGGCAATGAGTCATCAACATCATCAACAACCCATAACCTCCCACTGCTGGCTCGCGTCTCATCTCAGGAGAGGATATTAGGCAATGAGTGCGTCATTTTAAAGACAAATTGGTAACCTGTTTCAAGGGTAGTTTTTGAACAATTATGACGTGACAAAGTCATATAATTCGATGGAGCCCGCTGCACGCACGAAAAAACATGACTCATGCAGCGTTACCTCGCTCTGAGGCGTTCTATTCTCAAGGCGACAAAGAGGTACAATCAGTATTTTCTTATGACGTTGTCACGTTCAACTATCGTCAGTAAACCGACTTTACAGACAACCGATTTTTTTTGGTGTAGTATAGCACCGACATCAAACAGATTTTTTAGTTGTTAGGATAGGTAAATTATAATAGTACTTTATTAAATTAATAGGTAATTAGATCAGATAAGAATAAAATTGTCACAAAGTAAAGTAATTGAGCCAGTTTATTTTATGCTTTTTAGTGTTTCTAGGTAAGGAATTTCTTTTTTCTTTTTTAAATATTTCGGACATCTTACACACAACATCATCTAGTTCTAAACTAAGCAGAGCTTGTATTATGGGTACTAAACAACTGACATAAATACATAAACATACTTTTTTTTGTAAAAACATACATAATATACATAGAAAACACCCAGACTCCGAAACAAACATTTGTGGATCACACAAATATTTAGTCCGACCCGGGAATTGAACCCGAGACCTCTCGATCAGCAGCAGCAGTCGGCTACTAGTTTTATGAAATAATAATATTTTAATATAAATGCACAAACATATTTATTTTAACTAAATTATTGTATAAAAGAGTATCTCAAACACATAAGCTTTAAAACTGGTTCCTCTAGATGTAGTTTTTGCGAAAATTAATTGGATAGGTATGTATTTCATAACAGACGTTGTACACAGACATATCTAAAATTGTTTAAAAACTTCAATTAAACCGGTAATTGGTACGTTGGTTAATTACGCCATTCCACCAAGCGGGACTCTGAAGTCTCTAATCACGAGTGTGGTTACCCAATCACATTGAATATGAAACCCATACTATATAAGGTAAACGGATATATTTGCTAAATATTAAATGGCACTACTAATTTCGAAATCAAAATCATTTTAGATCTAATAAATAATTTCAAAATAAAAGTTTTTCACTCAATGTATAAACCCGTATTATAAACTGACGGCCATACCGAAAAGCGAATTTCAGTAGTGCTTCAAGGATTGGAAAAATCGGTGGTACAAGTGCATTATATCTGAGAGGGATAACTATGAAGGGTATAAAATGGATGTTGATGAATAAATAAATAATTTTCTTTTCTTTTCTTTTCTTTTCTTTTCTTTTCTTTTCTTTTCTTTTCTTTTCTTTTCTTTTCTTTTCTTTTCTTTTCTTTTCTTTTCTTTTATTTTATTTTCTTTTCTTTTCTTTTCTCTTCTTTTCTTTTCTTTTCTTTTTGTTTGATCAGACTGTGTATATGGCATATCCATCAATCATTTTTGTTCACATCAATTATTGTCTGTTTCTCTGTCTTATCTCTTAAATGGTCCAACTGATTTTGATAGAATTTAAACTAGGACTGTATGCCAGTTAAACTCCCAATGAAGATTTAAGATACTTTTTTTATTAGATTCGCCATTCAAATAAGTTCTAACGTCTTCTTTAAAGGTAAATAGATAATTCTTTAGAAGAGTTACGATTCATTTTTAATGTCTGTCGTTTCTTTGTTTTTGTCATTCTCATAGTTTATTTTCTCGATCAGTATTCTTGGCACAATTCACTACAATTCTAGACGACATCATAAACAACCCTTTTGTATGCAAATTTTATTTTCCAATCTGAAAGCGCCTGACTACTGAGTTCAATTAAACAAGTCAGATCTAGTAAATAAAGTTATAAATTTTAAACGATATTTTCTAGGTAGCAAGTTATATTTTTTATTATTGTTTGCTAGGCTGAGTAGTGATCCAAATCCATATTGATATTAAAAATTCGAAATAAATTCTATCGGCTTATTATGATTTTAATCCTAATAATGACAGTATTCTTGCTGTAGTATTTGGTTGGTGAGTGTGAGACCGGAGACCCAATAATTCTGCATCATTCAACCGGCCTTTGGAGGCCGGGAGAGTGATGCAGAATTTTCTGACCAGGCCGCCATGGTATGGGTCACCATGCTGCATTGCCTACACTCACAATGAGCATGGTGATCCCTACTCCTGGATTCTACTTATGCTTTCCATCAGGCAGAGTAGAGTCACTTTGGTAGTTAACATAAAAAAATAAAATGTTTGCATTGAGATATTTGGATTTTTGAGGAAGGAATAATAGAGTACAGTTGAGCGTATGTGTACATATGATAGATAAATATTTAATTCTAGCGCGGTCACACATATAAAATAATAATGATCATTAAAAATAGCCAAGATACTAGAAAATAAACAACAATGAAAATATATATTATACGTAAACGTCAAAAAATTCCTCCGCATTAGCACTAATGGTGGAGTTCCTAAAAGTCAAGGGCAGCATTGCTACAATGAATGCCAATGCTAAAGTTCTGTGATAGAAAAAATTAAAAGTATAAAACCCTTTTTTTTTAAAAACCTTATATTTCTTGGAACTCTATATTTTGCAAAAAAAAGTTATCTATCTATCTATCTATAAAGACGTTACATAATTTATATCATCTTCCTAGCCTTTATTCCCAATCGGGTCGGGTCGGCTACTAGTTCAACCTGTTTCACCTGAATTTCAGTTTTTCCACGGAGCGACTGGCATCGGACCTACGCAAGCCTAAGGGAGAACTGAAATTCGAAATTCGAAAATTTTTTTGGCCCGACCCGGGATTTGAACCATAGACCTCTTGATTAGCAGTCGCATAAGCTAACCACTAGACCAACGAAGCAGTCATATGATAATTATAAAAGATTTCAAATTGATTAGTTGCTTAGATAGTAACTTAAATTTAAGTTATAGTAATCTACAATTTGATTATGGACAGTATAGTACGATACTTTCTATTTATTTTAGGTACTTCGTGATTTATCTTGTGCCTTCAAAAATGACAATATTCTTCATCTGTGTTCTTTGCCGCTTTTCCTGAAAAGACACCTTAGTTTCTCAAAGCTTCATAACTTCGATTCTTTTAATGGGTAACACCCTTCTTTCAGTTTTAATTAAAGTTAATTAATTAATGAGCTCATCGTTGTTTTAAATAAACATTTAAATAATAAGAAAGAACTTCATTAAAAAAAGTAAGATCAAATTAATAAACAATTCTAATGGAATTTGAAATTTTTGATACCGTTGTATCAAAACCCAATTTTAACTCGTTACCCGTGTAACAAAAAAGAAAACAATGTTGACTCGGATTAAAATAAATGATAATTAATTGAAAAACACCTGCCTAACGATCCTGTACATGAAATGGTCTATGCGAAAACTGAAACAAGGCTAGTTTCCCATCCTATTACCCGATTTGTGCTAATAGTTTGCTGTTGATACCAGTCGTTTAACCTTGAGGCTTATGTCCAGCAGTGGACTATTAAAAGCTGTTGATGACGTCTTTAGGTTCACAAAAAACATTGGTGACAATGATACATTGTATAAGTTTAAAGTGAACTGTTTGTATAAACCTACGACTACCTAATTAAATATTCTTAACCAAAAAACAAATACTAATGTAGTTACCTGTTTGACCACCGATCACATGTCTTGTTGAATGATAAATTATTATTAAACCAGGTTCAACCTCAGTGCAGTTCAAAGCATCATGGCTCAGAACCCAGCGTAGGTTGAAAGGCCTGCAAAGGAGTAGATGTTTTTTAAGATACTCGAGAATAAACTTCAAAACTGCAAACATGTTGCATTGTACACGCTTTAAAGAGCATATATTTAATAATCTTAACAAAAAGGAGTTTTGAACATTACGATAAAACCGAGTTTTGAAAACCTACTTCCTGTGAAATAATAATTTTAACAAAAAGGAACCGACTTCAAAGAAAAACTATTCCGAGTACCCAAATAGCGACAATTGTGCCTGTGATATTTGAGGAGTTCCCTCGATTTCCTTAGGATCCCATCATCAGATCCCGATATGGTGACGATGGGACCACCTGTAAGCTACGCCCATTCCAATGCAAAAAGAATTTTTGAAATCGGTTCATAAATGACGAAATTATCGCTGAACATACATAAAAAAAAAAAATGATTCCGACGAATTGAGAACATCCTCCTTTTTTTTGAAGTCGGTTAAAAAATTTAATCTATTCTTCTCTAAATAGCCATGCTGATGTTAGGTATCACAATTTTAAATCGAAAAACTCCTAACATTGAGGGGCCATTTGAAAATGACAAACCGAGTAATCCATTACCTACGTTTCGTATGTTATTATGCCGTGACAAATTGCACACGTCCATGGGATCAAAAAAAATCCATTAAGGACCGATTTGTAGGGTTGAGAGGCGATAATTTCGTATCGCTTTTATCAGTGTTCAAATCCATGTGCCTTCAATAATTGAAGTGAGACTACCCGTAAAGCAACACGGTAGACTGTAAATGGGCATCTGCATCATCTTCCGAGCCTTTATTCCCAAGTTTAGTTGGGGTCGGCTACTAGTTCAACCGGTTTTACCCCAATTTCAGTTTTTCATCGGAGCGACTGGCATCGGACCTCCGCAACCCTAAGGGAGAACTGAAATTCGAAGATTGAACTAGTTGTCAATATATTTTAGGGCACTGACTTCTCAATAACGATTGCCATAGATGTTCATAACAACCGGGACCGACGGCTTTACGTGCTCTCCGAGGCTCGGGCATGAATCACCGCCAAACTTCCAAACTCCGGGCTGCTATTAGGAATTTCCTAAGAAAAACCCAAAAACACTTTTTGGCCCGACCCGGGATTTGAACCCGAGACCTCTTGATTAGCAGTCGCATACGCTAACCACTACACCAACGAGGCATTTGCAAAATATATAATTTTAACAAAAAGGAACCGACTTCAATGAAAAACTATTCCGAGTACCCAAATCGCGACATTGTGTCTATGATATTTGAGGAGTTCCCTCGATTTCCTTGGGATCCCATGATCAGATCCCGATATGGTGACGATGGGACCACCTGTAAGCTACGCCCATTCCAATGCAAAAAGAATTTTTGAAATCGGTTCTTAAACGACGAAATTATCGCTGAACATACATAAAAAAAAAAAAAAAAGATTCCGACGAATTGATAACCTCCTCCTTTTTTTTGAAGTCGGTTAAAAATGGGCATATGCATTACAGTGTTATTATACTGAATGTGTGTGTGTGTGTGTGTGTTTTTTTTTTGTTTTAATTGTAATGTTTGAGTTCATAGTGAATGAATCGTGTTGGTCCCTAGCATATTTTTAAGTCAATTAGTATCATCATGACTAAATTCTATCCACAAATGAGAGCAAATTAAATTAACATAATTATACAAGGCCATTCTTTTCAGACAGGACAGTACTGTCCATGAGATGCAACTTCGGATAAAATATTAATATTTCTCCATTATGCCAATGGAGTATATTTGTAACTACAAACTGAAGAAATTGCCAAAGGCTAGAAGGAAACCAATTACCTTTTAAAAGTAGTTATTTTTTCTCAGAAAGCTTTTGACCTCGATTATCAGTGGTAATAACATCAAACTCTAATGACTTCGATGTTTTATTTTATAACTTTATTTTTAAACTTAAAAGTATTAAAGTACTAAAGGATTGTGTTTTGAAATATTAGTTTCAGATTACTTAAAACACTTTGAAATATTAGTTAAAAATTATTAGTAACCTATTACTAGCATTTGATTTAAATGTTAAGAACTGAAGAAGTTATTAGTAAATAAAACATGTAATTGATGAAGAGATATTTGGCACTGTGAGTTAGAACAAAGAGTTCTACGTAACACAAGGAATTAGTATTTTCTCTTGTTAACCGAGGTTCCTGGAGAACTAGACGCAAATATTGAAATGAGACAATTTTTGTTGGTCTAGGGTTTATTGGGTAAACCGGTTCCTCCGGGATTCCCAACACGCAGTTCGTTTACCCTACAAAGGGTATGGTGCGAAAAGCATTCAACGCGTAAAAAAAAACGTCTAGCGGTTGGTGTATGCCAATCAAGAGGTCTTGGGTTCGATACCCGAAATGAGACAAAATTGTTGTTGAGTTACCTGACAAGAAATCACTAGTAGAAATACGAAGGTCTAGATAAAACCAGTTGAACTGATCCCAGTTTTCTTTGAAATAATGAAGGCTGTAAAGATAATGTTGTAATTAATATGCTAACTTTGTATTTGCCGTCTATCTGGACATATCATCATCATTATTACCATGAATCTCACGGAAGCTCTGCACACGAGTTAAACATACACCTAGAAGATTTCATATAATCAAATAATAAATATTTCAGACACCTGACACACAAAACCATCTAGTCCCAAACTAAGCAGAGCTTCTACTATGGATACTAGACAACTGATATAAAATACATATCATACATAGAAAACACCCTAACTCCGAAGCGAATATTTTTAGACCATATAAATATTTGGACCGACCCGGGAATCGAACCCAACCAACCTCTTGATCAGCAGCTGCAAACGCTAACCAATTGACCAACAGGGCAGTACATTTCATAACACCTATAATCCTTTTTTTTCAAGTGAAATTTATTTTTAAATTCAATTCAAGTAAATGAAAATATTTTAATACTTTTTGAGTTGTAACCTTTACAGATTTGTTATATTCTATACCCGTAACCTTTGTATATTACTCGCTATAATAAATTTCGTACCGTGACAAAGACAGTCAAAATTATAGCAAACTCGCAAATCTCCAGCATTTTATTGTTCATCGAATATAATAGTTCTATTCTCGTTGTGAAACATTGCTATAGTGGAATTTTAGTGTATTGTGTCTACGACTAACAATATCGTTTTATAACGGATTCTCGATTATGTAGTCTGTACGATATGAATTGTTTCTTTACACAAAAGCTTTAATTTCAATTTGTCTGTGAAGCAATCCCAAATGTTTATTGCTGTTTTGCGGACAATTTTATTCATTTACTTGACTGTTTTTCCATGTACATAAGATAGCAAAATGTGTCGGCTCTGCGTGATGGAAACCAAGAGTATAATCCAATAATAGTAGTTACTATCTTAATTGTGAATGCAGCCAACTACATTGTCTAAATGCTTTTTCACGTTGAAGGCGCGGGCGCGGGCGCGGTAGCGGGTACTGCCGCGGCGGTGCTCGCGAGTTCTTGTTCACATTGGCCGCCAGGCGTTTGCGTGACTGTGACATCATTTCGGAGCTTGGAAATACTGGACGACGATCTTTAATTGTTAATTCATACTACAGTGGGAGATGATAAAAATTAGAATCGGTGTATATAGGTGTTTACTTTGCCAAATTGAAGGTCTAGCGTAAATAGCACTAATAAACTCTTCGGGTAATGCCGCGCGCGATGCGCCTTTGCCCGCCACTTAGAGTTAACATGTTTGAGCACTTATGGTGGTGCACACTATAGCCGCAAATCGAAGTACTTCTTAATCATTGTCCCTGCGGCTTAGCACTCATCAACTAAACACGACAGCACTAATGCTTTCATTTACGTTTGGTCTTATATTTAACGGTAGTAACACTCCGGGCGAGCCGGCTCTTTCATGCTATAATCAATGTCGTCTACTATCTTAAGAAAGATTCAGATGATGAGAGGCTCGAGTATTCCGACCATAGCTGTATTTACAGAGTGAAGTTACTAAAATGATTCCGATGACTCAGGCATAGAAACTAATAAATGGACAACGCACTTATGATATTAAGTGTAGGCATCTAATGAGGGCTAAATTCCTTGGCCTATTCCTCTTTTGCCTCGTGTCTGCGTTATCCCAATATCAAATTTAATATCTACACCTGTCCAAAGTTAATATTGGCCGCATTTGACTTGTAAGCCAACGTAATACCCACATTGCTCGGATGATGTGGTATCTGATCCAGTATAGCTTTTTTGTTTCTGTGCAGCTGGGTGAAAAATATAGGCTACAGTGTTCGTCTAGCGTGGCCACTATAAAGCGCTGGAATTTCAAATATTGCCTGCTTTTAATAATGAAAATCAATATTCTGAGCGAAACTATTTGGGAATGTAGTACAGCAAGCACATTCCAGTAACTTGTTGATTATATTTTCATAGGGATTAAAACATTTTGTAAAACAGTTTTTTTTTTAAATCGGTATGTACTTTTAAAAGTAATAACTATTTTATTAGTATATAACTATAGATTAAGAGATCATGTATTCCATTCTCACCCAGGACAAATTATTGTTTGAAAATTATGGTTGTTTTGTCTCGTCTTATTTGGATCGATCAGTTCTTCATCATCCTATAGCAGTTTACTATTGGACAAAGGCCTCTCAGATAGTGTGCCACTCTAATCGATTTTGGACTTATCGATTCCAGATCCTGTCATTCACCTTGCGTAAGTCTCTCCACCTGGCCTGCCTGCCTGCATGTGTCTGTTTACTAAGACGCGGTTTACACTTCAGAACTCCTCTATCCCTTATAAACATTAATTTACACTGAGGGACAGACAGGACGCCTATCCCTCAATGTAAATTTGATAATGATTATCATCATTAATACACTTTGGCGGTTGGCCCAGTTTTTATGTACGGGGTTGTTATTATAAGATAGCGGTCATGAAGCTTAGTTAGAGGCCTTCGGGTGGCTTAAAAACATCCATCGGCAAGATTACATAGCCACAACGTGTCTTGCCAGTCCCTAATCCACACTCGATCAGCGTGGGGACGTATGGCCTTGACCATCTCCTGAGAGGAGACCCGAGCCCAGCAGTGGGACGTTATGGGTTGTTGATTGAATTGAAAGTAAGCACTTAGAAATAAATATTTTTATGTAAACCATAAAATATGGTTGCAGAAATCAAATAATAAGAATGTTAAATTTTGACTTATAAATTAATTTAATAAATGAATATAATAAATTTGTATTTAAAAAAGTAAGTTTTTTATTGTACCAAACCTTTTAATCCGACTTTTCTGACAACTTTCTCGAAATGGTGGTTTGCAATAAAAGTTGACAAATAAGATAATAAGGTAAGAAAATACGAAGGTAAGTAGAAAGGAAACACTTATTATTA
The DNA here is from genome assembly GCA_932526445.1 of Phragmatobia fuliginosa. Taxonomy (NCBI): domain Eukaryota; kingdom Metazoa; phylum Arthropoda; class Insecta; order Lepidoptera; family Erebidae; genus Phragmatobia; species Phragmatobia fuliginosa. The sequence continues at coordinate 2,261,921 of OW052058.1, read as the reverse complement.
CATAAACATACATTTTAATATTTATTTATTCTCTAGTTTGTGATATTATGTTGATTAGTTGTCAAAATATTTATACACTTACGTCTGTAGGTAAAAAATTTCTGCTATTAGAAAGTATACTTGAATGTAACATTTATGAAAATTGAAAAATTCAAGAAAATTGTTAGTAAGTAACCGGTTTCAAGCGGTTTTATGAGAAATATTACGCTTGGTAAAGTAGCGGGTCGTAATAAAAGGGCTCCTGAGTAAAATTCCAAATTTAATATAAGAAGCATGTGGGCAAAAATATTTTTTGGCCAAAAAAACATCCTGTGTAACCGAATATTGGTAAATAATATTGGAATTGTAATGTGAACCTAAATAGCCTTTGATTTAACGCTTGAACGACTCTCAGAATGTTTTTGAATACAAGTATTTATTTGTAAAGGTAGCGCAACTTCAAACGATTCAAGCAAGTCAATGGTTGACTAACCATTTGTTGTGTATACAATGTTTATTTAAAAAAATAGTTTTAATAAACTAAACAAAGCGCTTTAATGTAAAAAGCGTGGGGCGACGTTATTGAAATATGTTCAGAAAACACCTCACGCTTTGTTACATTAAAATTATTTTCTACTTTTTAGTTTAAAAGCGTGTTTTTTTAGTTTTTTAAAACATTTTTTTTTGAAAAAGGTTTAAAAAAACTAATTTATTAAAAAATACTTATTATAAATCTGGCCGTTTAAAGTGGGTCAAAATTGCACCCAAGGAAATTGGTTACAAACATACAAACAAACATACAGGTAAAGCTAATAAAAAGCATGTAAAAATGCTTTTTATATTGCTTTTAATATCTTCTTGAGATTGAAAATAGCATTGTTGTAAATGTGTGTAGATTATTTTATTCACTTGTCACAAAATTTTGATTTATCACAGATTTGAATGGTTTAATAATAATAATTATTATATAATAGTAATAATTTTTGCTACGCATGTAAAATATAGGTATTTAAGTCACGGCAATTTAACCGCTATAACAAAACCACAATACCTACATTAAATAAAATAACAAAAATATAAAAGTCCTAAAAATGTTATAAAACATTATAATTTTATCACCCGTACAGAATGGCTACGTAAGCCGTTTGGGTTACGCATTTAACATAAATCATCCGCTAATACTCTTACCCCATTACAAAGGTGATAAAATACACAGTAATGATCACAATTTTTCCCAGCTTGAAAATATAACACAGTAGTTTGTACGTTCATGTAGATTTATCAATGATCTGCCAGCTTGTGGACAAAATATTTCTAGAAACTTGTATGCAAGTTTTGAACGGTTAAAGTGCGAAAGTTTAATAAAGAAAAAGTTCCATTTTCAACAGAGGTTGCTGAAATTCTTGTTGTTTGATTATTTGCAGGACAAAACGACATCATTGCAAAGACAAAGTTAACTTGAAATTAACAACAACCCGTCTGAGTGATGTGGTGTAGGCCAAAACTTCCTTGCTAAGGAGAGGCGTACTCTGTTAAAGACTGGACTGTGTTGTTGCTGATATTGTTCTTTGAATGATTTGAACACAATATATATTGTAACTAAACAAGTCATATACAATGACCGAGGCCACTTGCAATGGTACATAAATTCACGAACCCTCAGATTTTTTGTATTAAAGAATTCAAGTATCTGATCTAGTTTCGACAGTAATTTAGATAAAGTTTATAATTCTGTACTAGACTAGTATATAGCTCTTTTGCATCCAGAATAAAGGAGACTAATTAATACCATCTCAGTTTATACGCTTGCCATCACTGATAAACCTCCTATAATCACTTGGCACCTGGGCGACCGAGCTTTGCTCGGTTACAACTATTTATTGTTTAACCACGCCATCTATTCTCACAAATAACTATAGTATTGAAGTATTGGAGTACCAACCACAAACCAAGTATCTACTATACTACTATCTTTCAGCAGAAAGAGTAACATAGATGTCGCAAGCAATACTAAAAGTAAAGATAAAAGCGAAAGAAAACTTGACAACACGTGTTTTCCTTAACATAAGACTAATTAAGATTGATTTTTCACCCCCGAAAACCACCAAATACTAAATTTTACGGAAATCGTTAGAGCCGTTTCCGTTTCATGTCTTCTTCCGCGTTCCTGAATTTCAGTTTTTCCATTGAGCGACTGGCATCGGACCTCCGCAACCCTAAGGGAGAACTGAAATGCGAAAATTGAACTAGTTGTCAGTATATTTGAAGGCACTTACTTCCCAATAACGATTGCCATAGATGTTCATGACAACCGGGACCGACGGCTTTACGTGCTCTCTGGGGCACGAGCGTGAATCGCCGCCAAACTTCCAAACTCCGGGCTGCTATTAGGAATTTCCTACGAAATACCCAGAAACACTTTTTGGCCCGTCCCGGGATTTGAACCCGAGACCTCTTAATTAGCTGTCGCATAAGCTAACCACTTAAGCAGTTGTCGTTTCATATATATGTATACAAATACATTGCTCGATAAAGGCATTAAATAGATTAGAAAATCAATATATAATGGTATTAAAAGTTATATTCTTTTAATAAATTTTCTCGTAACCTATTTTATACAAAATTCATGTTTAGATCACAAGTATCTCGGACTTATATGACTAATTTACAATAACCCAGTAGATGCTTGCTTAAGAATATTGATATTTCGCTTCTTCGTCACCTTTTAAAATCTATCATCTCCGATAACGATTACTGCCACTTCAGAAATATCAAACGTCACGTTGAAGCCTATAAGAACCTTACTCAAGCCGTCCACTTGACGTTTCCGTACTCTGCTTCTGATCTATACTTATAACAAAACTGTAACAGGTCTCTATACTGTAGATATTTTTAAGCAAAGGTTATTTAAGACATTCCATGTTTATATGAAAGGGGAGTGTTTATATATTTATCCTATTGACTATCTGTGACTGTGGGTTAATTGTCTATTAATATACATAAATTTTTTAATTTTGACATGATGCTATATCCGATCTTCTCTTATCTCTTATCTCGGATCGGCAGTGTCGTAATCTTGCCGGTGGATATTTTTAAGCAGCCTGAAGAAGAAACGCTCATAACATAACACGCCACAAAGGAACACTCATCTAGGTACTGACCGCGCCATCGTTGCTTACTATTCCTGCGTCATATATTGGTTAAAGTAAAAAACGGAAATTATACAGAGATATGCTTGACCAGCACATTTCAGATATATGCCGATTATCGAGCACGTAGGATTCCGGCTGTCATTTCCTTGTTGATATTAAGACTTGTTTTTGTGCAATGTAACGATAGGTTTAGAATATATAATGTAGCTGTAAAATCATAACTAAGAGATACCATGTTCATAAATTAGTACGTAAGGTTACAATAAGAGTACAGTAATTAATCAATAAACATGGCTCCAAGAGACTATTATACAATCTTGAGTCTCAATATACACCTTGCCCAAACCATGGCAAACTTACCCTCGGTGATTGTATCCAATCACCTAAGACTACTAAGCTATAACCATTTCTGTGTGGAATTCGCTTCCCGTATGATCTACTGTACAAAAATATCGACACAAATCGGGAACCTTTCCCTTTTTTGAAGTCGATTAAAAATGGGATCGGACATTGCAGCAACATGACAGGAATAAATCACGACTCCCTCTATCTCTTGCTAACATTCTGCATTACGATTCAAATCACGTATCTTGGAGTAATTTTATATCAAACCAATATCCGGTGATGTTGAGACTGAATCGTTTATTCATAAATCTTTTGATCATTTTTATTAGGGTTCCGTAGCCAAATGGCCAAAAACTGAACCCTTATAGATTCGTCAAATCTGTCTGTCTGTCCGTCCGTATGTCACAGCCAATTATTTCCGAAACCATAAGAGCTATACTGTTGGAATTTTGTCAGTCGATGTATCCTGTGAACCGCATTAAGATTTTTACATAAAAATAGAAAAAAAACAATACATTTTGGGGGTCACCATACATGGAACTGAAAAACAAAAATTTTTTTTTCTTCAAACCTATCCATGTGGGGTATGTATCTATGGATAGGTATTTAAAAATGATGTTGAGGTTTCTAATATAATTTTTTTCTAAACTAAATAGTTTGCGCGAGAGACACTTCCAAAGTGGAATAATCTGTGTCCCCCCCCCTCTAACTTCTAAAATAAGAGAGTGATGAAACTAAAAAAAATATATGTTGTACATTATCATGCAAACTACCAACGAAAATTGGTTTGAACGAAATCTAGTGACTAGTTTTTTTTTAATACGTCATAAATCGTAACACGCAATTTACCTTTCATCCAATCAATACAATAGAATAAAAACATCGATCAAAGTTACAACGAACTACAAGAACTTCTATATGATGTTACTTGCTGATACGGAACCCTTCATGGGCGAGTCCGACTCGCACTTGGCCGCTTTTTTTGTGAGAGATTTATTGGTGTTAGTCACGTCTTGTATTTTCTTTTATTTGCAGTAGCAATGGGTTTGATAGTAGTATATTGTTTGAGTACTAAATTAAAAATCTTTCAAAAGTCCACTGTTGGACATAGGCCTATCCTTAGAAAGGAGGTTATTGCCTACTATACCACGCTGGCTAGACGGGTTGTTTTCAAGTTTTCCTTCTCTTTGCATTGATGTTTTCTGCGTAGTTTATCCTTTTACGACACCCGCGGGATGAATAGGGGTGGTGACACTGTATTCTTAATCCGTCACCACACGGACTTTTATGTTTAAACAAAGTTATCAATTCATACTAAAATTGACAATTATCATGGAATTTCAATAAGCGATGTACTAGTACATACGAGTGAAGCTTTATGATGACGTTTTTACACACATTTGTTAATTTTCTACTGTAGAATATCTATTTGGCTAGTGATGCTAGTTACTTGTCTCCTCGGTAAAAAGCCACAAAATAATAATACAACACCGCTTTCTGGTGCAGCCGATTATAAAATGTCGCAGAACGACTCCAAACAACTTGATACAATCGTTCGATATTATTAGAAAACGATAACCAACAGTGATAAAAGTTTATTACTGCAGCTTATACGAGACAAAGGTTATAATACAGTACAGTACTTAACACAAGTTTGCACCTCCAGTCCAGTGCGGCCACTGAGAGCATTGCAAACTTGTGTTGTGCACGTTTCAGGTCGATGACGCAATTAAGTGGACTGTGTTGGCCCTTGTGTCACAGAATGTTTTAGAAAGATTTTGTTCTATTTTTGAAGTGTGTCACATAAATTTCTGTTATTGTGTGCTATAAGTATTCAGAAGCACACTACAGGAACACTTCTGATTTCCAATCGAATAGATGTTGAACATTTTATTTTATTTTCCTGCTTGTGAATTTGATCATATTGTTGCGATAAATAAATGAAAATGAGATATAATGATGATTAACCAATTAGTGTAACTCCTTATTCATCATCATTTTTTCTTATTTAATTTTTTTTTAATTAGACTCGTCCCAGTTCCTGCCGTGTGCAACATAGCATGAATTATTGTGTGGTTTCATATGAGAGAAAGTAATAAATATTTTAAAATCACAGATGCTTTTTGTAGATGTTCTTTATAATTCTTAGTGTATTTTGGGTCTCTCCACGATACAGTTTTTTTTATATCATTTTAGCCTGTCTAAATAACTACTCTGTCTCTCTTTCATAAATTCTCTCTCATAAATACTCCAACAAAGAATTCTATATTTTAATGTAACATTTTAATAAACAAGAAACTGTTTTTTCGTAGTAATGAAAAATGTAACAAACGATGTACAATATGAACGCTCTATAATATTGAAAAGACATTTTTAATGCAGCATTATTACACATAGTTTTGTGCTGAGTGAATATTCTCGTTATTCGTAAATATGTCGAGCATGAAATTTTTACATTGTTATAATTTACTCACATTACTTAAAAATAACCTTTCTACATAAGTTTTAACGTGTAGTAATTTGAGCAAAGCAGTTGCTCAGCTATTGATCATTTATTTTTTCTAGATTACTTTGCTTACGATGTTTTTGAACATCAAATACATTATGTATATATAAATACACAATATACTGTGATATTTTTTTTATAAAATTATTAAATTGGAATAATTAAATAGTGGAATTTTTGTTTATTAGAAAAAAACCTTTTCTCGTATATTTTGGCCTCATTACATTTAACAACGCGCTATTATTTTTATTGGAGTTTCAATACTCTTTTATTGTTTTTAGAAAAGTCTTATAAAATCAAATCGGACTAAAACCACAGAATACATAATAGTACCAGTGCTAAAACGTTGCGTTGAGATACCAGTCCTAGTTTTCTTAAAGCAAAGGCTTTATTTGTATGCAATAAATCAAACTCGGCCCCGGAATACATTAGTGCTCCCCGACAAATACATGAGCTAAATGGTTTGTAGAATTTTACTGTGACATGTGCAGCGTTTGTATTTAAGACGTGTAACAGTATTTTACTTTTAATTTTGTCACGAAATTGTGTCTTGAATTTCATTGTAAGTATTAGCACTTTAAAAGTCTTAAATAAATAGAAAAAAAAGACTAATTCTGAAACATTATTTAATAAAAAAAAATTAATATAGATTTTACTCCTTTGTTTATTTTGGGGATATTGAAAAACTTTCTACATATTCTGATGCGAGTGTGTTATGCTTGATAAACATCACTCATAGGGTCCAAAACTAGCTCTCAGGGTGCATCTCGGTCTGATATTAAGAATATCGGACACTTCTGTAAAACTACTTTACTTGTAAATGGCTGTTGCTAGACTAGAAAAAACATACAAACAACTATATTTACTGGTTATATGTACTATTTTAGCCAAGTACCATTCTGAAGCTTTTTGATAGAAATATTTTGATAGACTGCCTCGATGACGCAGTGGTTGGCGTATGCGACTGCTGATCAAGAGGTCTCGGGTTCGATTCCCGCGTCGGACAAATTGTTTGTGGGATCCGCAAATATTTGTTTCGGAGTTTGGGTGTTTTCTATGTATAATATGTATGTATTTACAAAAAAAAAGGAATGTTTATGTATTTATATCAGTTGTCTAGTACCCATATAACAAGCTCTGTTTAGTTTGGGACTAGATGGCGTTGTGTGTAAGTAAATATTTATTTATTTACAGAATCAAGATTTTTCCAAATATTACTCCTACGAAACGTCGCTATGCAGATATGGAATTTAAAGTTAGCATAGCATAGCATGCATGCAAGCATTATGAATATAACCAGACCATTGCAACATAACGACCGACATGGCTACGCAAAAAAGCGGCATGTATATTTTAATTTTAATTCCAAACTTATTGTCAGCATTTTATTTTGTGGGTTTTGTTTTAAATTTCTATCAAGCGGGCTGTGGTCTGTTAGAATTTGTGTATTAGTATTGTATTATGGAAATGGGGCTATATAAAGCTCTTTTGGAGTATGTTTACAAAGCGATATTGCTCCCAGAGGTTTACCATATTAATTTATAAATTTTCCGGTGTAATACACGATTCCACGAACTTAATAGGTTATATAGCTATTATTTATTTACAATTGGAAAATATTCTGAATGATTTATTGTTTGATGTTAAAAGTGACGTGCCGTTGGTGAGCCCTGCTCGGTTCAGGGAACACAGAACGGAAAAGAAGACTTTTAATTGTAATAACATAAATCTACTTTATTATACTTCTGTTTGCTTTCTGCCTTGTTGGTTTAGTGGTTAGTACATGCGGCTGCTGATCAAGAGGTCTTGGGTTCAATTCCCAGGTCGGACCAAATGTTTGTATGATCTGCAGATATGTACTTAAGGTTGTCAGATGTGTATTAAACATATGAAAATATTTATTTATTTTAGATCTAATGTCCAGTGACCATCAGGTAACACTTCTGCATTTTTGTTATTCAAACAACAATGAATATTTATTTATAAAACGGTAGGTCACGATTTCATTGTCAGATCAGCCAAAAAATCCTGAAACTGAAAAAATTTAAACAAAAAACCTGACTGCTGACCAAAAAATCACAAACTAAATCTAGAAAGAGTAAATGTAAAAATTCTAAGTCGGTTAAATTGAGTTCAAAAGAGTCGATTATAACAAATAAAAATACAGAAACAGCTACCAAAAACGTGTACAAAAGAAAATAATAAATAAAAACATCCTACTCATGTAATCAGCTATGTACACCATGAAACTCAGTTCAGTAAAATGTTTTAGTTCGCTAGAAATTCTCTAAACATTTTCCCTCGCTTAAACCTCTATCACAAATTTAACACCCGTTTATCGAGAGAACCCTCTACCTAGCAACACTGTTTTTTACGGAGCACACTAACCAATTGTAGAAAAAAATAACCGTATAAATACAGAGCATTTTTTAAGAAACTTTCTATGGTTGTCGAATGTTAATGAAACTGCTTTTTCTAAGTCAATTTATTTGGATACTGGTGTTTAAGGTATCAAACACTAAATCACATACTTGAACTTCTACAACCATTGTTATTTAAATGAAGATTTAATTTCCTGAAAATGATAAAATCCACAGCTGTGCATAAGTTTCTCCTATTGCACGCCAATCTTTTCGATTTCAACCCGACATTTTACTTCATATAACTTATTCATTAAATTCTTCTTCAACCCTTTCTTTCTAAAGGTTAACTGTACCAAAATTTAATTCATTCATAACAAATTTGATGACTGTAATATTAAATTAAATTGTCAATGGGCAATTATATAATTTAGGAGCTGGTAACACTGAAGCAATTCATTGAGCCAATTGTGAAGCATGGTCGTTATAAGAAATTTACAATGTCTAATTAACCCATTTTAATTCAGCTAACGCAATACTAAATTGAAGGAATGGGCAATTCAGCCGCTTAATTGTTTATTATCTTGCTTTTACTCGCCCATTGGGAATGTATTTTTAAGTTTTGTTATTGCTTTGAGGTTGTTTTTTATGTTTTTTTTCTTAAAATTAATATAGAAGATAACCATTTTTTTTTTTGGACATCTGACACATAACATCATCTAGTCCCAAAATAAGCAGAGCTTGTATTATGGATACTAAACAACTGATATAAATACATAAACATACTTGTTTTTTGTAAATATGTAGATACATATTACGTATACCGCATTATATTCTACATATCTGTAATGGTAGACGTAAGTGTTAAAAATAAATAAATAATATACATAGAAAACACCCAGACTCCGAAACAAATATTATTTTTGCATACTAATCTTTCTGTATTAAGATCACAGATATTCTGAATTTATTGTACAAGTCTTTATTATAATCACATATTTCTGTAAATAACTGTATTTATTTCTTCACTAGAAATATAACATTGAATTATTTTAACCTTTTTCTGTTTACAAAATCGAATACATTCGTTATATCAGTATTCAAACTGAGTACCATTTAATGCTCCAGTGTTTGCGTTACCTAAATAAATGCTACATGTTATACAATTTTATTACCGCAACTAAATTAGACAGCTAAACAAAGGAATGGACCGGTTCCAAAATACGGAGATAATGCATGACGATTTATAGTACGTTGTAAAAATTACTTCGCTTTAGTATATTTAAGGTATTATATAGCAAACAATATATTCGCTGCTTTGCATGAATACTCGCTCATACCAAAATCTCAAATTATACAGGGGAGCTATTTGAAAATTAAACAAAATATTTTCTGTCATAACTTTTTATGTATTTGATCAATAGAAGAATAGAATGTAAGGGCATTAATCAAGGAATATTAAAATCTTTAAGGATATATATTTAATAAGGACTATTTTCCATTAGGCTGTGTTATAAACCAGTGTTTTCAAAATTTTGTTTTGTACGAGTATTCATGCAAAGACTTGTGAATTTTGGAGCGAAAAGTTTCCAGTGTTACCCGCGGTTTATTTATATATTTATAATGGACCTCCGACAAGGAATACACCTTACATGCTAGTTTTAGAAATAAAAAACTGTTTAAAGCTGTGCTTCCTTAATTATGGGAGATCACAACATGGGCATTACAAAAATAAAAATAGTTACAATTAATAGTGTTCACAATAGCTTATGTAGAAAAGTTAAAATAGGAAAGAAATTAATAAAATATCACATTAAGGTAAGCGAAAATTTGAAAATTTGTGGCAGTTTCAAATTTAACACACGCTTTAAAAATTATATTTAATACACATACATATTTATATTTAAACAGAAGGTAGGTACGTCAACCATTGTTGAAAATAGCGAGTAACGCCGCTGAGTGAAGCTAGACTAAAAATAATTAGCCTAAGTTACTTCTTAGGTCAGTAGCCCAGTGATAGTGCTTTCAAAATCGGTCCAGCCGTTCCAGAGATTTCCCGGAACATAAAGACATAAAGACAGACGTACAGGCAGAAAAATAAAAAATAAAATTATTTTGATGTTAGTAACGTATATATAAAAGCTCAACATCCACTAGAAACGTCAGTAGACCTCATATTCATAATTGAGGGTAGGCGTGAGTTTTCGGGCAAGGAGAATATTCTCGTACAATTACTTTATTGTAACTCTCGATCACGAAATACACTTAGGACATTGAATAGCAGACCATTTAAATAAGACACTCCACCGAACACGTGTTGCTCACACGAGATGATCCACAATAATTATGCTTGCCGTACAACCACGTTCCATTTTAAAAGGAACTCACGAATCGAATGAACGAACAATAATCATCTAGGGAAGGGATAAAACCATTGTCACCCGTGATCCTTGTCTATGACTTATGACATGAAAGTAATCGACTAAAATCAATCATTCAATCGCGTTTTTTATTATTTTAAAGTGTCAATGATTCCCATCCCTGCGGTCACCGGTCGCACGCGCCAGTGCCCGGTGTTGCGTCAGTGTCTTACCTTTAGACACTTAACAGTGTTGCCAGCTAAAATAACCGATGCGCCTACATATACATATGATATATGTATTTAGTAAAAAAACTGTTCATATGTAATTATAAACTGACACTCTAAAACTCCAATTTTATTGATTCGTATAGATATGTCGTTTCATTTATGCCCCTACGAAAAATGATTACAGAAAAAACCATAGCAAATTTGCAATTTAAATAAAGAATTCCATGAAAAAGTATGTATAGTTAGAAAATATAAACATCATAATTTTAACAAAAAGAAACCGACTTCAAAGAAAAACTATTCCGTAGTACCCAAATCGCTACAATTGGCCAAGATATTTGAGGAGTTCCCTTGATTTCCTTGGGATCCCATCATCAGAGCCCGATATGGTGTTTTTTTTTAAATCGGTTCATAAACGACGAAAATATCGTTGAACATACATAAAAAAAAAGATTCCGACGATTAGAGAACCTCCTCCTTTTTTGAAGTCGGTTAAAAATATAAAACGATATTGATAGAAAACGAAATAAATAACTTTAGATATCTAATACATCGCTGTATGATCTCAACCCAGACAGAAACTATCTTCTTGTAACAGACAACTGTGAACATATTATTTTACTAAACGCTTATAAATTCGCGGTAAATAAGAACCATTTTGAGAGAAAATGGTTATCTTTTAACTGAAAATTACGCTACAAAATAAACTACAACTACTCGTATAGACTAACAGACTCATTAACAACTTCTACCTCTGAAACAAAGCCTATGTTCTAGATATTCGAGTCACCGTTAACTTAGTCAATAACAATAAGTATCAGATTTTATTCCTCATAATCCGCTCCTTTACGTAATCCTATGAAGCTGTCCTCTTGTTACGAAGCATTTAATGAGCGTCTGTAATGGTGTCTTTATTTATATAACGGGTGATTTGTTTAAAAACGACTTTATTGCTATTTGAAGAGAGTCGTCAATTGTATTTTTAAATTATGAAGTGATGAGAAATGTATCGAGCGACTAGTTTGCCTTTTTGTCTTCTTTACGTAAGTGAGATTAAAATTATAGTAATTAAATACTGTCAATTAATAGGGTTAGTAACCCCTACTTATTCTTAATGGAATTTATTCTGCCCGATGGAAAGCATGAGCGGAATCCAGGAGTAGGGGCCACCATCCTCATAGTGAGTATAAACAGTGCAGCATGGTAACCCACACCATGGCGGCTTCGTGAGGTATTTCTTTCTCCCGGCCTCCAGAGGATGTGAATGATACAGAATGCTTCTCATGATACAAAAGGCCTCCAGCCTCACACACACTAACGAAAGACGACAGTAAAAAGGTTAGGTTGGTCTTCTATTTGATGTGAAGCCTGCCACTCTAGGTAGCACATTCTTGCTGAAATCAGCGTAGCTCTGCAGTATTGAGAAAATGTTTTGGTAAAATTTACTTTTTTATTTACAGTCTCAGATCACTTTCTTGGTGCTGTGGTAGCGTGTCGGAATAGCATGTAAGAGCATCGAACCTATAACCTAAGAAATGTACCGAGGTATTAACTTAATTTTTTTGATGATCTGCAAATATTTGTTTTATAATTTGATGTTTTCTATTATATTCATTATAATATATTTATAAAAAAATATATTTGTAGTTGTCAAGGTAACGGATAATGGCCGGTGGTGGCAGCACACATGCGCTAATCTGCCTATAGAACACGGATTTTCTATTAGAGTAAGAGCCCAGACCCGCCAGATCTACGTCATTAGTGCAAAGCTGAAATTTTCAGGATTATTAGTACAAAGTCTTGTTAAGATGTATGTGTTGGTTACAAACAAACAAACATACAGGTGAAGCTAATAAAAAGCGTGTAAAAACCATTTAATATTTTAAAATTTTATTCTTGAAATAATACCAAATAAGATAAACCTCAGCTTCCTAATTACTACAAATATTTAAAGGTGTCTGGGGGGATGATTGACCCTTCGGGTTGGTCTGGCCGCATACAAAGGGTCTTAAAATAGTACCTACCTTAGATAATATGTATAAAATTTAGGTTTGTTAATTTAACGTAGTTTACCTAATTTTTGCACAACTTTCAAGACGTCTGGCAGAAGTAATGGCCCACGGAAAGTGTCTGGCAGTAATTAATTTTAATTTTAAATAATATTCTTGAAAAGATATGTAAATACTAGCTTTGCACCTTTAACGTAGGTAAGTAAGGTTTTTATCTATCTGTACTTCGCGCTACCTCAGAAACGGCCCCGCTTTCAAGCTAATGGGTACACATACATCTAGTATAGTTTTTCGAATAATACTATATGTTTATATAATGATTGTATTCCTATGGTGTCAAGTTATATCGCACCCAAGTTGTATTTTATGACTTCCATAAGACTATTAAGTGAGAGCTTAAATTTTAAGGGGCTACTCAAAGCTGTTCGAGTCGTAAAAAGTTAGTTTCGAACAACATCGGGTGGATAAGCGAAGTTTATTAAGTCGTACTGTTAAGATATTGGTAACATATATCTTGTGGAGAAACATAATTTGAAAGTTTTCGTTCGAGTATTTTTTTAGGGTGCCTTTCTACATGTCTCGGAAATTTTAACGTCATTTCTGTCGCTCCGTCCGTCTCGACTTATGGTCAGTGCTAGAAAGATGAAACTTTGCTGAGATTTGTGTTTTTATCACGTCAATAAAGTGTTAAAATAAAATGATGATAAATATTTATATGTGGGGTTCCTCCCCTACACGTAAAATGGTGTTTTTTTTTCTCGTGTCTCCCAATTGCGTGCGGTATCATTAGAAAGGCCTTTTAAAAACAAAAGAGGTTTCTAAGAGGTTTTTTTTTCTAAAAGTCAAACGGCTCTCCCGAAAAATCAGGAAAAAATATGATGGTAGGCTATGATCTTTAAATAAAAACCATATAAACTTAGTTAACTCTGTCAATTCAGGAGTTATAGAGCCTAACATGTATAAAAAACTTATTTCGAAAATTTCGTACCAAAAAGGAAATAATAAGTGAACAGACTAATATATCTGTTGGATACGATTTATTTTACGTGGCATTACGGGTGACTTCAGAATTCTATTCTATGCGTAGCCTGACCGATTTTTATTTTTCGGTACAGTAATTAATTGGTAATCAGTGCAATACCGATCTCAGATTAATTTACACACATAAACATAATCTGATAATTATTTGAAATGCGCATAATAATCTAAATCCATATTAACGTTAATACACTTACGCTTGCTCTGTAGAAATTTAGTGCAGCTTTGATTTTTTTTAAATAAGCGTAGAGCTATACTATTTAAAGTTTTTAGTAATGATATTATCATTCATATCATTTTTTTTCATTAAATGATGATATTTTCAATGTTACGAATTATCTTTTAATAAAGCAAGCGAATAGATAGGACCTTAAATAGATAATATACTGAGAGTGTACGTTCCCTAAGCATAGTTATTTTTGTCATCATTATCATCAGACAATCACAGTTCTGTGTGTGGTGACGGATTAAGAATACAGAGTGTCACCACTCCTATCCAACCCGCGGGTGTCGTAAAAGGCGACTAAGGGATAATCTACGCAAGACAACATCGATGCAAAGAGAAGGAAAACTTGAATCCAACCCTATACCAACCCGTTTGGCCAGCGTGGTATAGTAGCCCAAAACCTCCTTCTAAGGAGAGGCCTATGTCCAGCAGTGGACTGTTAAAGGCTGTTGATAATGATGATGGTCAATTGCAGTTCAAAGGTCTCTCCTTTCAGTTTTATTCTAGTGCCGTATATGTTTTATTTTGCAAAAAAGCGGGAGAATGAAATAAAAAATGTATCCAAAGGCAGTTCTTAGGTAAATTTCTCATTTAGATAGTATTCAGGAACATGTATCGCCTCCTCGCACTTAAATGAAAATGAAATAAGGTCACAAATAAAATTGAAATAAGGTCAAGAAAATAAATAGTAATGATAGATATTTCATACACAAATAAGATTCTACTTACGTAACGTAATAGTTCAATGTCCCAAAAAGTAAAACAAAATCCAATTTACAATATAAACTAAATCCTAAAAAAAGAATACCTTATTAAGTACATCGTAAAGCGAAAGTGTAACGAATCGCAAAGCCACACCAGAAGGGCCGTAAAACATACTACTAACCTTTATATTTTCCGTGTCAATGGTCTTCTTATACCTACACTGAAACATTTAAGTGTTACATAAAGAATAACAACAGCAGATGTTGGAATTTACGTCGTTTTTATATTTAATCGTAAAAGTAGGTTGTGACGTATATACCTCTCACCTGCTTAGCCCAAGTGGGTACTATCCATTTAGAAGTTTTAAGAGTGTGTTAAAAGCTATATGTTAAAAAAGCTTTCAATTGGCAAAAGGCTAAAAAGCGAGTAGTAAAACATTTCACCTATCTTTTGCAAATAGAAAGATGTTTTAGATTAAAACAGAGAATAAAATAGAATTATTGTTTCAATTATAGACAGATAAAAAAGTAGTGAAATAATTACCGGTCTTTCGTAAACAATGCTATTATCGGACCAAATAGAAGTTCCACTTTTGTTACTCTAAGGGGCCGTCTCCACGGGCGATAGAATCGCTTCGAAATTTCTATACACTCGACGATTCCGTTGCGAGTCACGATTGATATACGAGCCAACGATACGGTAAAGGAATAATCGCTTGTTCATGGAGATTACCCGACGATAGAAACGCGGATCTATCGCGATTCTCTCGCTCATGGAGACGATCCCTTGTATCATTAACTAGTTTCACTTATACTAACGTCGTGGGTCCTTTGTTGTCGAAGTCTCGTTTACGTTAACATACGACATTCAAAACTGATATAATGAGAGTACATCATTATGAAATATTAAGTTACGCTTTTAATTTATACCGTATTGTTGGTACTAAACAATTGTAGTTGATACAAAGGGAGACTTATGTAAAGATGAATTTAATATAATATTTCTCAGGTAAGGTTTCAATATTCAATTATTACTATGGAAGAAAAACCAATAAATTAATACGATCAATTTAAAAAAATGGTGTGTAAATTTAAAATGGCCATTCGAAATTATTAAAATTAGAGTAGCCAAAATTATGAGGTCATTAGTATATGGTGCCTTGTCGGTCTAGTGGTTAGCGTATGCGGCTGTCAAGAGGTCTCGGTTTCGATTCCCGCGACGGACCAAATATTTGTGTGATCCACAAATATTTGTTTCGGAGTTTGGGTGTTATCTATGTATAATATGTATGTTTTTACAAAAAAAAAGTATGTTTAAGTATTTATATCGGTTGTTTAGTACCCATAACACAAGCTCTGTTGACTTTCGGACTAGATGATGTTGTGTGTAAAAAACAAATAAGACTTTTCTTTGCTATATTTTTTCACAATTTTAATTATTGCATTTTGCATTAAGAATAAAAATCATATTGAGATTAAAATTATTAATTATTGATGATGATAATGTTGATATTTCAATTATATTGTCTGTTAAATAGAAGAACACAAATAAACAAACGAGTGGAATACATAAAATTGAAATATAATTTCAAAGGTGATACAAATAAGTATTCAAAGCACCCTTTGGGTATAATTAGAGCAATACAAAAGTATTTAAATATTCATGTATTCCTCGTATGTATGCATCGATAGTTCGGTATTACGACATTATATTACCTAAACAAAACACATTAATAACTTCTTGCATATATTATAGGAAGCTTACATAGATCTCTCAATACTTTCACATTTATTGGGTTGCTCTTTGTTTAGGTTCGTTGATATTTTGTCGTAGTTAGGGACTGTCCCATCATTTGCATCTAAAGGCGGAAACATACTATCGTTTCGGGGCGTATCGTGACATGTCAGAAGCGTATCGGTTTCTTACATTTTATAATGGTTAGGGACACATTTGTACGTTGTGTCGTGGCGCCGATTGCTCGCCACCGATTGCGCCAGAGAGGTGGGGGCTATGACACAACACGCAAGTGTGCTTCTAATAGGGCGCGTGGTTCATGGCGCAAACAACTAGTGAACAAGTGTTTTTTTTGTACCTATGGGTTGGCAAAATTTTCTCTTTTTTTTACACTCAAGAAGTTTCATTGCTAACGTCTTCATCAGAATCACTATTAAAATTAGAAGAAAATATTATGTATCTTTGAATGCTGCAAAGTTTCTGTCAGAAGTAAATAAAATAACGTCAGAACGCGCCACGATAAAACACACTGAAGTGCACACTCACCGTCACGACAGAGAGCGCCACGACACGCCACAGCACAATAGTATGTTTCCGCCTTTATTCGCTCTGATTATATTTAAGTATACCAAAGGAATACATAAGAACCAGCATAACTCAACCAATGTACTCTCGCACCTTGTTATCTCCCGTTATAGACTGTATTATTGTTATTATTTAACTGTGAGCTTGATGCTATAGGAGGGAAATGAGAACACGATATATCGAATTTTAGCTGATTCTTGCCACGCCTCTGTAACTTAAAACTTAACTATTTTTATCTATTAAATTAGTGAAATTAAATAAAAACAATACACTTCTAGTAAATATAACGTTCTTAGCTTAAAGAAGAGATATTTGTACCTCATCTAAAACTTGATCAATTGATGTCCCTGTTCTAATAGCCTCTTTAATTAAAGGCCGAACATAACGGTTAGTGACCTCGACCCTTCCGAACTGTGGTCTCAGTCTATTTACCTTACGGTATCCTTAGACACACTAACGTCTTCACCCTTTACGTTTTACTTACTAACCACCGGTTTCTTGGTCCCTGTACCCGAGGTGGGTGGTCTACTGTTTTTAAATGTATTTTTCATACATAAATGTACATAATACTACATGAATTGGGTGATGGTTAAAGCTGTTTCTATTGAGCTGACTATTGCCTTCAAATCTCACATAAGATAACAATTTCTCAGATCCAGAGTTTATGTATGTTTGTATAATCCCCGTGGCATAGTTATGTTCTCAGTGCAAAACATGTATATTTACAAGAATAAAAAAAAATTGACTTTAGACAAGAATTTATTAAAACGCCCGGATTTTGCAGACTATTTTTTTTGTTGTACTTTGAAAATATAGATATATTAGAAACAAGTCTGTTACTGTCAACTGAGCACTTAGATTTCAAAATTATTGCTATGTAAAATGTTTCCTTTATTCCGTCTTAAGCTTGTTTTTTTATATTCCATCATCAACATCATTGGAGCCGAAAGACATCAAGTGCTTGGCGTAAACCTTCCCCGAAGCTCCCCACAGCGATCGGTCCTGTCCTGCCTTCATTTAATAGTTTCACGCGGCCTTCACCAAGTCGTCGAACCAGCTTGTAGTGGACCCACTTAGACTCCATTTTTAAGTACGTTATCGTCACTCCAGAACTTTTTATCAAATCGGCCGTCTCGTCTGTGAGCAATGTGTCCAGACCACTGCCGCTTAGGTCTGGCAATCAACATGCCAATACCGATGATACTGGTTCTTCTGCGAATCTATTCATTCCTGATTTGATTGTATTACATTCCATAATTTAGCATACAGAAACAAGCAGAACTCTTCGACTGGCTTCTTCCCTTAGCTTAAACTATTAAATCTGAGAGGGGAGAAGACAACTCAAAATCGGCAACGTATTAAGAACTCTTGAATTGTAGTTGACTGGTTGTAACTTATCATCAAGTGGCTAATCAGATTTGTTACCCTATACTGTGAAAAAGACAAACTAAAACATAACAATAAATTAAAAAACGGCATTAAGATGAGAGAAATGTAATTCTTTGCCAGTTCAAGGAACGGTTCACTTATCTATCGACGAAGTGGTTCCACGTCATTTCACAGGGTCGTTCGGTCAGCAAAAGGAGGAAAATGATTTATAGAAAGATAAGTACACTATCCCTGTCGAAATTAAGTGACCATAGTATATTTATAAGTATACAAGTTATTTATTATTAGTAAAACATATATCACTATGACAACCGTTGGAGTAAACGGATTCTTGAGTGGAAATTGCGTCTCGCTAAACGTAGTGTGGGACGTTCACAACTTGCTCAGGTACAGTGATGTTTTGCGCAAAGCAGCTGGTAGAAGCTGAATACGAGAATCTGAGGATCGAACCAAGTGGTTTGCTGATGTGATGTCACTATCACTTCTTTTTAAATTCACGTAGTGTATTGTAGTAGATGTTTGAGTTGTTCGATTCCCAGGTCGGATCAAATATTTACAGGATCTGTAAATAGATGTCATTGAGTCTCAGATGTCCAAACATATTACTATATCTAGTAAGTAAATATGTAGTATTCTATTCGAGAAAAAAGCAGTATATTCTTATTCCTTTGCAGAAAACTATATAAGCTTTTGTTATAGGTCCCAAACGTGTACAAACATATAGATCTTAGTCATTGTTATTTCTTATAATACCGTTCTCAGATCGAACCAACAGATATTAAGTTCCCACCTGTCTCGTTCCAGACCCAAGCAATCGATTAATCCGTGGTTAGCGTGGCAAGAGGTACTTGTATTCAGATATATTACCGATCGTGATAAATAGCACAATTTATCACCCTACTGAGAATATTCCGCCTTGGATGTGGGCATAGATAAAGTAATTCTATTTTGATTGAACATTTGGTCTAGTAGTTAGTGATTCTGACCGCTAAGTTAAAGGTCGTACGGTTGATTACCATTAAGGATAACAAGTTATATGATTTGAGT
This sequence comes from Phragmatobia fuliginosa, assembly GCA_932526445.1. Taxonomy (NCBI): domain Eukaryota; kingdom Metazoa; phylum Arthropoda; class Insecta; order Lepidoptera; family Erebidae; genus Phragmatobia; species Phragmatobia fuliginosa. Next base: position 2,242,256 of record OW052058.1, on the reverse strand, counting down.
GTAATTTATATATATGTATTTCTCTTCTCAATCGTTTCGCTCTTGGCAGAGCGATCGTGGTCACGTCGGTGGTAGAGGAGGGAACAGCTCACCGGACGATCTCACGCCATCGCTGTCTGTTGGCAATTGGTCTTGTCTTGTATTTAGAAACATCTAAAAATGCTAGTTGAGCCACATGATTTCGTCTGTGTCTCTAGTCTTCTACTTTTTAACTATCCTATTTTAGGCATGCCACTAAAACACATATAAAAAAAACCTGAAAATCAGCTAGATAGTTATGTATTTCATCGTGAGCAACATCATTATACGAGAATTGAGTAAATATCTTGTATTATATCTATTTATTTCTATAAAGGAGTATTCACACAATTAAAATTGGAGTATCTGTTTGTAATATCAAAATAACAGTTTTTTACTGATTGCATAAGATAATACAATATGTTACTTACATTAAAAAACAATATGTATTTATTTATTTTCTCCGTTTGTCTATTTGTTCTGGCTAATCTATGGAATGGTAGGACGGATTTAGACGGGATTTTCATTTGCAGTTAGCTGACGAGACAATGCGTAACTTAAGCAACTTTTTTTGACTAACTTCGCTCCGCAGCGTTACTCGCGAAATACAACAATAACCTCGGTTCATCGTGGGATTCGGCTAGCAATGTATTTAAAACTTGCATGTACACAGATGTAATTGCGTAGGTAGCTAGTATATAAAGGATTTATCAGCAGGCTGGTTTCAAAGCATAGGCTGATTCGGGATCAGGTGGCGTTATGTTAGATGTGTTATTGTTCCTATTATTAAATTAGTTGATAGAATAGATTTGCCTTTTTGGTCTAGTAGTAAGCGTGTGAAGCGATTGCCGGGTCGGACCAAATGTTTATATGATCTGAAAATATTTGATTCGGAGTTTGGGTGTTTTCTATCTATAATGTGTATGTATTTACAAAAATAAAGTGTTTATGTTTATATCAGGTAGTCTAGTACCCATAATACAAGCTCTGCTAGTTTGCGAAAAAATAAAATAATAAACAAAAATAGCTGTACCTACAATCATCCTTATTTCCTTTGTATAGGATGTATTAGGTATTATATAGTCACTTTGGCAGGCTTAAATATAAAAAAAAAAAAAAAAAAAAAAAAATTACTAATTAATTTTATTATTCGATTTACACGTTTTATTTTCCAGATAATTTATTTGCTAATACCAATTTTACACGTTCTTTTTATTAAGAATTTATTCATTTGTTATCGCTATTGATTCGGTTACTTGAAAAATGCGATAACAAAGAATTTCATTTTAAAGTGATACTAACTCAAACGGTTAATGCTTTTGTATAGAGCTTGTATGTTTTATTTGACGCTATATTTCAAACAGTTTGACAATGACTAATATTTTCTAGAAAATAAAAACAATTTGTTATTAAATAAATCTAATGTTCTGATGATTTATATGTCTAGATATAGCGTCGTACTAAAATATATTGCTTAGCAAACGTGCCAGCATTTATTTTATAAAAAAAACAACTACAGTGTTAGAAAAATATTCAGGAGACTTTAAAGACATTTAAATAACCAACACAAAACACCTGACTGCCTTGGTCGCGCACTGGGAGCGTATGCGATTTTTTTTTTTTTTTTTTTTTTTTTTTTTTTATATTTAAGCTTGCCAAAGTGACTCTACTCTGCCTGATGGAAAGCAGGAGTAGAATCCAGGAGCAGGGGTCACCATGCTTATTGTGAGGGTAGACAATGTAGCATGGTGACCCCTGCCATGGCAGCCTGGTTGGATTATTCTGCATCATTCTCCCGGCCTTCGAAGGGCGGGAGAATGATGCAGAATGATTGGGCCTCCGGTCTCACACTCACCAACGAAATACGACAGCAAGAATGCTGTCATTATTAGGATGGTCTTCTGTGTGAGGGTAGTACTGGCCGGGTCGAGCCGGCCCATTCGTGCTGAAATCAGCGTGGCTCTACTACCTTTAATATAATATAATATAATATAATAATTGCTTTCTTTGAGGTGTCAGGTTCGATACCCAGGTCAGACCAATGTTTGTGTCATCATCATCATCAACAGCCTTTAACAGTCCACTACTGGACATAGGCCTCTCCTTAAAAGGAGGTTTTTGGCCTACTATGCCACGCTGGCCAAACGGGTTGGTATAGGGTTGGTTTCGAGTTTTTCTTCTCTTTGCAAAAATTTTGTCTTGCCTAGTTAATCCCTCAGTCTCTTTTTACGACACCCGCGGGATGAATAGGAGTGGTGACACTCTGTATTCTAAATCCGTCACCACGCGTTTGTGTAATCCGTACGTATTTGTTTTGGAGCTTGAAAGTTTTCTATGTATAATTATGTATGTATTTTCAAAAAAGTACGTTTATGTATTTATACCAGTTGTCTATTTATTCGTAGGTTGTCTAGTACCCATAATACAAATATTCTGCTTAGGTTGGCTTCATTATATGGCGTTGTGTGTAAGATTCCCGAAATATTTATTTATAACCTCGACAGATAACAATAACTTATAAAATCAGCATCGAAGGAAGATGTCAGGTAACCACATATGTTACTGCTTAGCATGACTGATTATTCAAATCATTCACTTAGTTTTAAATAAGCACAACTTTCGAAATTCAGTAGAACGTATTTTACATATTCTGGTTCGGTACGGTCCAAAAAGTAAACTAACTGACAAACAACCGGACACCGTTTATTAACACTGTGAGACACAACAACGGATAATTTGGCAACTATAACAGAGCTACATTCCCGTGACTGCAGCAGTTGGTCAGCGTGTTCATTACATTGGCGATATGCCATGCGTGTTTGTGCAATAACTGTGTGTATCTGTTGATCTATTCAAGTCGGGCAAGCTCAGTTGAAGATAAATAAATATTTGGACAACTTACACACAACATCATCTAGTCCCAAAGTAAGCAGAGCTTGTGTTATGGGTACTAAACAACTGATATAAATACATAAACATACTTTTTTTTTGTAAATACATACCTATTATACATAGAAAAACACCCAGACTCCGAAACAAATATTTGTGGATCACACAAATATTTGGTCTGACCCGGGAATCAAACCCGAGACCTCTTGATCAGCAGCCGCATATACTAACCACTAGACCAACAAGGCAGTCTAAGTCGGCAGATGGGAGGATACAACAGATAATCTCCGGATTCTACTCATGCTTTACATCAGGCAGAGTAGAGTCACTTTGGCAGGCTTAAATATAAAAAAAAAAAAAAAAAAAAAAAAAAAAAAAAAAAAAAAAAAAAAAAAAGATATATTAAACTAAATTTTACAGATGTTATCTTACCTTTTACGTTTTAAAGGCTTTTAGTATTCATCTAAGATTCTAAGTTTTCTGAAGCGCTTTGCTTAATTCAGGCTTCAAATGTTTACAATACTTTATAACCTTACCTACTAACAAGTTGGATTTTGGAAGTTTGGCGGTGATTCACGCCCAAACCTCGGAGAGCACGTAAAGCCATCGGTCCCGGTTGTCCTGAACATCTATGGCAATCGTTATTGGGAAGTCAGTGCCCTCAAATATACTGACAACTAATTCAGTCTTCGAATTTCAGTTCTCCCTTAGGGTTGCGGAGGTCCGAAGCCAGTCACTCCGTGGAAACTTCAAAAACTGAAATTCAGGTGAAACAGGTTGAACTAGTAGCCGACCCCAAATAAACTTGGGAATAATGGAATATTTCGTTGGTGAGCGCGAGACCAGAAGCATCTAAATAGGCTACTATATTTAGAGTCACAACTTTTTGATTCTATTAATGCTTTCCATCAGGCAGGAGTCTAGTATAGACTAACTACCTAGACTGCCAGATTAGTAGGCTTATTAAAAAAAAACATCATCATCATCAACAGCCTTTAACAGTCCACTGCTGGACATAGGCCTCTCCTTAAAAAGAAGGTTTTGGCCTACTATACATCGCTGGCCAGACGGGTTGGTATAGGGTTGGTTTCAAGTCCTCGTGCTGGGGGACTTCAATGCAAAGTCCATTGCGTGGGGTTCCCCGGCGACGGACGCCAGGGGCGAAGCCGTCGAGGAGTGGGCGGCGTCGGTGGGCCTCTGTTTGCTGAACAGAGGCGCCACCAACACGTGCGTGTGACAGCAGGGGGGTCGATAGTGGACCTTTCGTTCGCTACCCCTGCAGTCGCCGCACGAGTAAGGAACTGGAGTGTCCTGGATGAGGTCGAGACGCTCTCGGATCACCTTTATATCCGATTCGAGCTCTCCCGGTCCCAGGACGCCAGTAGGGGTCACGCGGCGCGGCGTCCCTCCCGTTTTCCGCGGTGGGCTGTCGCCAAGCTGGACAGGGACCTACTAGAGGAGGCGGCCATTGTTTGCTCTTGGCTGTCTCCGCAGGCCCCGACCGAGGAGGTCGACGTGGGGGCTGGTCGCTTCGCGCATGCGTTAACGCTCATCTGCGATGCGGCCATGCCCCGCGTTCGTGGCCGTCGGCCTCCTCGGAAGGAGTGGTGGTCCCAGGAGTTGGCGGACCTCCGTGCGGCTTGCGTACGTGCCCGGAGGTCCCACACCCGGAGTCGGCGACGTCACCGCGGGGACGGTGAGGAGGTGGACCGGCTTCACGAGGAGTACCGAGCAGCTCGGTAAACTCTGAGGCTGGCCTTCTGCCGCGCCAAAGACGCGTCTAGAGAGGAGATGCTGGAGAGTCTCGAGCGTGACCCCTGGGGTCGGCCTGCACACAGGGCCCCCCCCTTACGGAGACTCTCCAGCCCAGCTTCCTGCAGGAAGTGGTCGAGGGCCTATTCCCGCAGCGGGCGGAACACACACCCCCGTCGATGGCCCGTCGTGGTCGTTGTCGGGGCAGCGTGGGTGATGTTCCGCCTGTCAGGGAATCTGAGGTAGGGGCGGTTGTTCTACGGATTCAATCCAAGAACACCGCCCCCGGGCCGGACGGGGTTCCAGCCCGAGTGATGGCCCGTGCCCTCGACTACATGTCGGACAACCTCAGGGGAGTGTTGGACGCTAGCCTGGCGTCCGGACGCTTCCCTGAGCGTTGGAAGTGCAGGAAGCTGGTACTCATCCAGAAGCATGGACGGCCTGCCGATTCGGTCGTGGCCTACAGGCCCATCGTGTTGTTGGACGAGGCGGGTAAGTTGTTCGAGAGGGTTCTCTCTGCCCGCATCGTCCGGCACCTCTGTGAGGTGGGCCCCGACCTGTCGGACGCCCAATTCGGTTTCCGAGAAGGGCGTTCGACGGTCGACGCGATCCTGCGCCTGAGGGCCGTGACCGAAGAGGCGGTGAACTGCGGCGGGGTGGTGTTGGCGGTGTCCTTGGACATCGCCAACGCCTTCAATAGTCTGCTATTCGGCTGCATCAGGGCCGCACTCCAGTATCACGGAGTGCCAGGGTACCTGAGGCGGCTGCCCGCAACAGTGCGGGCAGGCGCCGGTCGGAGTCCAGAAGGAAATCCCCTCCCTGGACTCCTTCCAATACAAAGGCGCAGAGAGGGTCACACCGTGTGGTTTTAGTTGGTTCGAGTCCGACACACCACCCCGCCGTAACCCCCGACGGGGTGACGGTCCGCGGGGATTTCCACACGTAAAAAAAAAAAAAAAAAGGGTTGGTTTCAAGTTTTCCTTCTCTTTGCATCGATGTTGTCTTGCGTAGTTTATCCCTTAGTCGCTTTTTACGACACCTACGGGATGAATAGGGGTGGTGACACTCTGTATTCTTAATCCATTACCACACGGTTCAAACAAAATATTAAAAAAAAAATTTGATATAAATCGTGAATCATCTGCGTCTTTCATCTTACGCTTCTAAGACATGGTTAGCTTGTGATGCAATTTTTAAATAGGAAGGAATATAAATTCCTGTGTCGCGGGGGACTTAACAAACATACAAGGCGGACACAAAGAACACCCTGACTCAGAACAACAAATTGTGAATCACACAAAGTGTTATCCTACGTGGGATTTGAACCCACGACACTTGGCGTAGTAGGAAGCGGCATGGCGACCGCTTAAGCCACTAGGCCAACCGTGCAGTGCAATGAATTAAATGTAAGAAATAGCTATTAAGTAAAGATACGTGTACTTGGAAGCATATCTTTATAGACGTATAACATTTTTACTGTTGCATCATAACCGCAAAACTCTTAAAGTCCTTTATAGACCGTTTTATAATTTTTATACAACTTTAATGGATATTTATTTTAAGAACAAAGAGTCAAATGAGAAGACATTTTATCTAAAATACAATCAAACTCCATCATTGCAACCAAAAAACTCCTAGTCATATGGCTGCCTCAAAATTTTCCACAATAACTGGCCCGTTGGAGATCCAACGACTTCCCGCGACCTACACCAGGACGTCGTACCATCTTGTGGGAGGTCTAAAAATGCTACATTACCATAGACACCTGCAACTCAGAAGCTACAGAATATATTGCCATCTTATCATATCATATCATATCAGCCCTCTAGCAATTTGTGGCTTAGCTTAGCTTTCTGTGGTCCGCAATATTTATGCTACGAAGAACTTTGGGAGTGCCAAAGCACTAGTTATGTCTTAGTTACAAACTTTCTATCACGAATGATGTTTTTCTTATCATTATCAAAATGCAAACACTTATCTATTAATCACTCCGTAATACACACACCGGCACAATTAAGGGAGCACATCAAAAGATGATTTTTCTCAGCAGTATTATAATACCTATTATGAGAATAAGTATGAACCGGTGGTCAGCATTGTTTTTCCTTATTGATTCATTACAATGGCTACAATTATTTAGAGGGCAATCTTAAGCTACAACTATAATATCATCATCATCATCATCATCAGCCTATCGCAGTCCACTGCTGGACATAGGCCTCTCCCATTGCACACCACTGTGATCGATTTTGGGCTTCTCGCATCCAGCTCCTGCCAGCCATCTTACAACTATAAATACTTGATTAGCAAAAAAAATATATAACGAGATTACAATAACAATAAAACTTAGTAATATTTGACAGAACGATTAACATTAGCATCTGCAATCAAATTATACAATAACAAACCTAAAATTAAACATTTAGTAATTTAATTTTTTTTTAGTTTTATCTGTGAAAGTCTGCACATGTAAAATGTGAAAAGTCTTCTTGTGAAAACTATGATCAAAGATAATTTACACATCTTTAACCTGTATATTTTTTTAAGGAATGAGGCGTTTGTTAGAATAGAAATTGTAAAAGTCAAACTAATATTAAAAGTATCAATAAAGTTAAGGAAGTTAAACAAAACATCCAAGTACGGTACTTGTATGTGCCTGTCAAGTAGATTTTCTTTAATATAAAAAATATGGCTCCTATAAATTTTATAATTTACGTCTTACTGTAAAAAAAACAAGCTTTAATATCTTAGCCATAAACTCGAGAAGAAGACTTTATGTCATTCGTTTTGAGACATGACTGTAAAAAGTTTCATGAATTGTTTATGAGACTGTTTAGAGGTTTTTATCATGATTAACTGCAATTGTAAATTATTGGGGTAGGTTAATGAGATTTATAAGAATGATTATTTTGTTTGAGTGTTATTCATACTCAACATTTAATAGCTAATAGGCTAGAGATTGAAATTTGTTAAAGGTAAGTAGAACGAAGGGCGTGAGCAGTGCCATCTAGTAAGAACTATTCTCAATTGTCATTATCGAGCTGTCATTGTCCCGTCACTCCACCGCAAGCATTGTATTAACAAATTATATTAATAAATGTGTGAAAAACCGTATAAATGTACTTTGTAGCCCTTTAACTCTTCAAAATTGAATGTACCCATATGTTTTAAATACGTTAAATTGTTCGAATTGTTAAAGAGGTTAAGCATGTGAATGCATTAATTGCTTTACACAAGTCAATTTGCAAATTGTTTTTATGACACTTGAATCTTAGAGGCAAATAGACCTTTTTAATAGGTACATCAAATAAGCCAAAAAAGGAGATTATTTCAAGTTTAAAAATGTTACCAACTTTATAGTTTTTTGTTTTTTTTTCACTATATTTAATGATAATACTACTTATATAGACAATTTTGCACAAAACTTTACTTTGAAACTTGTGTCGTAAAGATCCAAATTCGAAGAGGTTCAGTAGACGCTACTTTAAAATGAAACTTTGTAAGTTGAAGTATTAGCAATAGCAAAGGGGTTGATTTGGAACAAAAGTTATTTTACCTTGGAATGCTTATTTTTCAGCTTGAAATTACTTTAAGCTAAATTACCTAAGGCGCTGTGGTGGTGTATATGACTGATGTGCTAAGGTCTCGGGTTCAAAACCTGGGTCGGACCAAATCAATTATATAAAACTGTTTCGGTACTGACTGACAAACAAACAACGAATTGCTGAAACTACAGGACGCTGGAAGCCAAAATTTGGCCAGTGTGTTCCTTGAGGAGCGTAGGCGTACTAAAAGAGGACTTTGGAGAATTCCACTTCTAGGGGAGTGAGAAATTCTATCAAAGTTATACATCTGAATAATTCGAATCTGTGTTCGCGAGCAAAAGCTAGTGTTTGTCTAATCTGAGGCGGTACTAAAAGAGGACTTTTGAGAATTCCGCTCCTAGGGGGGTGAACAATTCTATCATAGTTATACATGTGAATAATTCGAATCTGTGTTCGCGAGCAAAAGCTTGTGTTTGTCTAATCTGAGGCGGTACTAAAAGAGGACTTTTGAGAATTCCGCTCCTAGGGGGGTGAACAATTCTATCAAAGTTATACATCTGAATAATTCGAATCTGTGTTCGCGAGCAAAAGCTAGTGTTTGTCTAATCTGAGGCGGTACTAAAAGAGGACTTTTGAGAATTCTGCTCCTAGGGGGGTGAACAATTCTATCATAGTTATACATCTGAATAATTCGAATCTGTGTTCGCGAGCAAAAGCTTGTGTTTGTCTAATCTGAGGCGGTACTAAAAGAGGACTTTTGAGAATTCCGCTCCTAGGGGGGTGAACAATTCTATCAAAGTTATACATCTGAATAATTCGAATCTGTGTTCGCGAGCAAAAGCTAGTGTTTGTCTAATCTGAGGCGGTACTAAAAGAGGACTTTTGAGAATTCCGCTCCTAGGGGGGTGAACAATTCTATCATAGTTATACATCTGAATAATTCGAATCTGTGTTCGCGAGCAAAAGCTTGTGTTTGTCTAATCTGAGGCGGTACTAAAAGAGGACTTTTGAGAATTCCGCTACTAGGGGGTTAACAATTCTATCAAAGTTATACATCTGAATAATACGAATCTGTGTTCGCAAGCAAAAACTAGTGTTTGTCTAATCTAAAGGTAGTAAAGGTAGTTTTATAATCTATAGTTTCCGAGTTATTTACCTATTTACAATATGCATGTATTTACAAATCAACATATTATATCAACATCAACATAGTACCAGATCTGCTTAGTTGGAAACTAGATGTCGCTGTTTGTTATGTGTCTAAAATATAATATGTAAATCCACCGACAAGGGTCTGAGCCTTACATTGAGGAGAAGAATATATTCAGAAGTGTTCATCATCGAATGGCCTTAGGTGATTGGAAACAATCACCGAGGGTAAGCATGATATGTTATGAACATTGTTGTGATTCGGAGTTCTAGTTAAGCAATCGTTCCCGGAAGTTTCATTAAATAGCAGTCGTAAAGCTTATTAGGAAGTCTTTATTGTTGTGTCGGGTAAATGTATATAAATGTCGTACGACTTATGAATAAATCAGTTTTGTCGCTAGCTACCGCCTTTTATTGACGCTTCATTGGCGACGAGGATAATTTATAATTATTTTACATAGTCTCGCGCGTGTGTTTGTTACTTTTACTATTCTCATTCTGTTATTGCTTTCGGGGTTTTGTACGGAAAGTAAATACTCGCTTAATAATGCCTATTGGGAAGCTAGAACCGTTCGACATAAACTCGAAACAGTGGCCTGCATATATACGTCGCGTTAATCAATTCATTTTACTAAATGAAGTGAAAGACGAGTTGAAAGTTTCATTGTTAATAACCGTAGTAGGTGAAGCGACTTATGCGCTAATGTGTGACTTGTGCGCGCCTAATTTTCCTGAAAATAAAAAATTCGAGGAACTGGTCCAATTGGTGACGGATCATTTGGAGCCCCAGAGGTCCGAGGTTGCCGAGCGGCACATATTTAGGTTGCGAAGGCAACGCGCGGGCGAGCCGCTAGCCGAATATCTACAAGCGTTAAAACATCTTGCAACTACCTGCAACTTTGGCAAATGTGGCAAATGTTCAACTCTCGAAGAAAATTTAAGAGACCAATTTGTATCGGGGCTGTCGAATGACGCGATGCGGTCGCGAATATTTGCCGAGAAGAACATCGAGTACAAAGCGGCGGTGGAGCTGGCGTTGGCGCTCGAGGCGGCGGAGAAGCACGCTGAGGTAAGCGCCTCCACCGGGATGGCAACGGCGGCGACAGACTCAACGGGCGCGGCAGGCGAAGCTCTGCACTACGCCCGCGGGCAACGCGGTGCGCGTACGGAGACGGCCGGCGCCAGCGCGGGCCTAAGCAGCGCGCGCGCAGTCTCGCGAGGCGGTGGAGCAGGCCCGGCGGCCGGCGCGCACTCGACGGGCGGCGGCTACAGGTCGTGCTGGAGGTGCGGCAAGCCGCACCAGGCGGATAGATGCCGATTTAAACATTATTCATGTGATCAGTGCGGGAAAAAGGGCCATTTAAAGTTAGTGTGCAAAAGTGTGCGGTCTAATGGAGTAAATGAACATAATTATGTGAGTGACAGTGAGGAAGACTTGTTCAACATGGCAAGTATGAACTCTGCAGGTAACGACCCATACTTTATTAAATTGATAGTCGACACTATCCCGTTGCAGTATGAAGTGGACACGGGAAGTCGCATTTCGGCCATAAGTTCGAATATGTACCAACAATACTTTTCTCACAAAACTATTATTGCGGATAATTTATTATTACGTAGTTATTGTGGATCTAAAATTGAGTCGCTTGGATACATTGAGGTTGATGTTGCATTCCGCGATACGGTATTCAAGGCGTTACGGTTATACGTAATTAAAGGAGGGGCCCGGCCCCTACTAGGAAGGGAATGGTTACGGGCTTTAAGTATAAAACAGATCAACCTCAATGAGATCACTGACGACGCCTTTGTAAATAATTTGTGTAAAGAGTTCCCAGAGGTATTTTGTGAAAAGCTCGGAACTTGCAGACGTCTCTTATCCTTAGAATTAAATGAGCACTCGCCTATATATGTGCGGGCGCGTCCTGTCCCACTAGCTCTGCGCGAACGGGTCGAACGCGAGTTGAACCGGCTCGAGGCGGATGGCACTATCTATCGGGTCGATTATTCCGACTACGGCACGCCGATCGTACCTGTAGTAAAAAAAAATGGGGATATCCGAATTTGCGGGGACTATAAAATAACTATTAATCCTAAATTAAAGCGAGATTATTATCCACTACCGCGTATAGAAGAGCTATTTTCGACATTAAGTGGCGGTAAGAAGTTTTCGAAAATCGATCTTACGCATGCATACGAACAGTGTGTTTTGACTCCAGATTCACAAAAATATACCGCGATCACTACACACATAGGTACATTTGCATATAGACGCACACCGTACGGTCTATCATGCATTCCCGAGAAATTCCAGAAAATGATGGAAGAGACGTCACGAGGCGTACCGGGGTGTGTCGTATTTTTAGACGATATTTGTGTAACGGGAGTAGACGACCGCCATCACCTACTTAATTTAAGGGCAGTTTTACAGCGACTACAGGACGCCGGGCTTACGGTAAAATTAAATAAATGTAGGTTCCTACAGGACAGTGTAAAATATGTTGGATTTGTCATCAATAAAGAAGGATTAAAGCCAGATCCAGATAAACTAGAGGCCATATCTAAGGTACGGACCCCAGAGAACACGGTGCAACTCAGGAGCTTTTTGGGGATGTTGAACTACTATGGGCGTTTTATTCAAAATTTAAGCAAGTTGTTGTACCCCCTACACAACTTATTAAGACGAGACAAAGAGTGGAACTGGGATGTTAAATGTGAAGAAGCTTTCAAGCAAGCAAAGCTCGCACTCCTTAGTTCGCAAGTTCTGGCGCATTACGAGGAGGGGCGACAATTGATACTGTCAGTAGACAGTAGCGCGTACGGGTTGGGGGCCGTGTTGGCACACCGATACGAGGACGGCAGTGAACGGCCCGTCAGCTGTGTATCGCGTACACTTAACGCTGCGGAACGCAACTACAGCCAGCTTGATAAGGAGGCGCTGGCTATATTGTTCGGCATAACCAAGCACCACCAGTACCTTTTTGGAAGAAAATTTACGCTGCGTACCGACCACCAACCCTTGACGCACATTTTTGGAGACAAAGGTGGTATCCCACAGACGGCAGCGAGTCGGCTGCAACGTTGGGCGGCAAGGCTGGCTGCATACGATTTTAATATTAAGTACATTCGTTCAGCAGACAATGGGCCGGCTGATGCATTGTCACGACTGCCATTGAATCATGAGAGTCGTATTGAACAAGCCAAGGATTATTTGAACCTCGTTGAAGACACTTTTCCGGTTTCGTTTAAGGAAATCGCACAGGAGGTTGAACGGGATACGGTTCTACAGAAAATAAAAGGTTACGTTCTGTTTGGTTGGCCTGAAGCCCCTCGCAGCGAAGCGGAGAAGCCCTACTTTACCAGGAGGCAAGAGATGTCGCTAGAACAGGGCTGTTTATTGTATAAATATCGCATCGTGATACCCCCGATTTTACAAAGGGCGGTACTAAGGGAAATTCATGAAAGTCACTTAGGCATGAACAAAATGAAAGCCCTATCAAGGAACTATGTTTATTGGCCGAATCTCGATCAAGACATTGAAGACATAGCTCGTGCGTGCCAGGCGTGCGCGGTGGTGCGAGATGCTCCCCCGCGCACACAGTTACATCCGTGGGAGTTTCCACTACATCCGTGGGAACGTGTACATGCCGACTTCGGAGATTCCGGGGGCGTTAGATATTTAGTTTTAGTAGACGCACATTCTAAATGGATAGAGGCGTTACAAATGCACGGCACAGACTCCCGAAGAACAATTAATGCTTTTAGAAGCGTATTTGCGAGATTTGGGTTGCCGTCACAATTAGTAACTGATAACGGACCACCATTCTCATCTCGGGAATTTAGAGAGTTCTGCTCCAAAAATTTTATAAAACATACTACCTCTGCGCCGTACCGGCCCCAAGCCAATGGGGCTGCAGAAAACGCCGTGAAAACTGTCAAAAAGGCAATCAAAAGAGCGCAATATGAGGGTGAGGACATTACAGCGGCTTTGAACAAATTCCTTATGAAGTATCGCAACTGTCCGCATGCCACCACAGGTATCTCTCCGGCAGTAGCTTTACAGGGGCGACGCTTGCGCAGTAGGCTCGACGCGCTGCGACCGGACATAGGCGCGGTGGTGCGCGCCGCACAGGAGCGTCAGGTGCGTAACGGACCGCAGGCTATGAGAGATTTCGAAATAGGTGAGCCCGTGCTAACGCGTGACTACTCAGTAAGAGGAGAGAAGTGGGCTACGGGAACGGTGATCAAAAAGACGGGGCCCGTCTCGTATAACGTCGACGTAGGGACCGGTGCGCCGTGGCACAGACATGTCGACCAATTAATTAAGAATTCCAATAAAAACAGGTTTTCTTTATCGCGTGCGAGTATAGCCACTGCAGTGGGACAGGACGAACCGTCAAACATTGACGAGAGTAAGGCCGAGAGTGGCGGGGTGGAAGCCACGACGGGCGGAGGCGGGTCGACGGCTCCGCCAGTCAGCCCTCTGGTGTCACAGGGTACCAAGGAAACCACGCACAATGAGCCAGAGCAAGCGGTGCCGTCGTCATCGCCGCCGCTGGCCGTGTCAGCCCGAGCTTTGCGAGCTTTTAACAGGGCAAAACGTACTGTACTAAATTTAATTGAATAGTATATACTTACCAGATGATTTGTAATGCTAAGGAACAGTACATAAGCATTATCGTTATAATTTAGATAAATGATAGGATTATTAGAGCGGTATGTATTAAGGTGTTATTTGTTTAAGTTTTAGTGATATCATTAGATTAAGAAGGGAGAAGATGTTGTGTCGGGTAAATGTATATAAATGTCGTACGACTTATGAATAAATCAGTTTTGTCGCTAGCTACCGCCTTTTATTGACGCTTCATTTATATGGCTTAAAAACATCCAACGGCTAGATGACGTAGGCACAACGTGTCTTGTCAGTCCCCAAACCGCACTTGGTCAACGTGGGGACATATGGCCGGAACCATCTTCTGAGAGGAGATCTAAGCCCAGCAGTGGGATGGGCCTTTAGTTGATTGATTTATTAGTGATTAGTAAACTACGCGAGACAACATCCATGCAAAGAGAAGGAAAACTTAAAACCAACTGCCCTCTCCGCGCTTCTCCGTTTAGGAGGGGGAGAAGTCCAGGGTAGGATCTCCTTCTGAACTTCTCCAGCGCCTGCCCGCTCCTGATGCGGGCACCGTCTCTGTACGACGACCCTCTCTTAGGCGGCGTCCGGCACACACCGACGCCGCCCCCTCGCGGCTGGCCACATAGTGCGAGTGGAGGGAAAATGACTAGGTAACTCATCATCATCAGCCCATCCCAGTCGACTGTTGGACATAGGCGTCTCCCATTGCACACCACTTTGATCAATTTTGGCTCTGCAACCTGATTTCAAAAAGACACAAAAAATATTTTAGTGATCCATACCTATTGGAGTTATATTAATATCAACCATTTGTAATAAGTTTTTTGTCATCTAATTTCTTCATTTCGAATTTAACTCGAATCATAAAATACTTTTCCGACTTAGGTTCAATGACCGAGCAGGTCACTGACTTCGCAATTTTCCAATCCACTGACGAGGCTCACGACTCCAAGGTTAGATCATTAAACATCTAACTACCCAAATTTATTTCGTAACGGATTAGATTTTTTTAGGGTTACTTACTTAGGTTGAGAAATTAATGGGTACCGCACCCAATGATCACCTACAATTCACGAGAAATAAACGAAAACTTACCCTTTTTAGTAAATACATTATAGGTTTACATTCTATATATAGAAAACAAATAAACTCTGTAACAAATATTGTTCTAAAAACAACGCCTGTATTAGGAATATATTTATAGTGAGACACGGGAATTTTTTAAAACTTTTCTTACAGAAAACGAATAGAAAGAACACCCAGACTCAGAATATCAATTTGTGAATCACTGAAAGTTATTATATGGCAATTGAGCCAACAATACTCAAGAAGAATGATGCAGAATGATTGGGTCTCCGGTCTCACACTCACCAACGAAGAACGACAGTAAGAGTGCTGTCATTATTAGGATGGTCTTCTGTGTGAGGGTAGTACTGCCGACCGAGCCGGACCATTCGTGCTGAAATTTGCGTGCGCCTCTGAGACAGTCAAGTATTGTGAAACAGATTCTACAAAATATTATTAAATTATTCGTTTACAAAATAACAACCTATTTACATTATTTGCTGTCAATAAAGCTGTGTTCTTACCAGTCTTAATGAGCCCTCCGCCTCAGGACTACATAGAAAGTCGTAGGAGGACCAATAGGGTTATACAAGGGTATAAGGAAATCCTCGAACAACGGAGCCCGTTTATTATTATAAATTAGGTTTGAATAAATTCATAAATATTATATCTATACTTCCTGTTTGAATTTTTGATTTGGTCATTATTATTAGTAGGCCTCCTTTCTATGGAGAGGCCTATGTCCAGCAGTGGACTGTTGAAGGCTGTTGATGATGATGATGATTATTATTATTTCGTGTACCAGTTTTTTTTCACGATTAATTATCGTAACTCAATACTGATTGTTTAAATTACTTGAGTTGAGGTTACTTATAAGTATTTTATCAAAATCAAAAAACCATAAAGTCCAACTATTTGGCTCAGATCTCCCCTAAGGGGAGGGTCAAGGCCACACGTTCCCACTAACTGAAGACTAGCAAAAAAATGTTGTGACAAATTTTGCCGTCGGATATTTTATACCGAACGAGGTATTCCAACTAAGTTTCAAGCCTGTTATTCTATGACAACAACCGGAACCGACTGCTAAACGAAGACTCTTATAGTATCATGCCACTAACGGTCACCCATCCAGGTACCGGCCGCACCCTCATTGCTTTCTCTCAAGTTTAACCATCCACGCCTTTCCGGTGTATACCGGGTAATAGTGACGTTTATGTTTTTAATATTATATGCGCCGTAGATTTAATTAATCGTTTTGTTAGATACGATCAACAGAGGTGAACAATGGGGAGTTCTTTTTCCAGCAGTAGCAGACGTCTTTCGGATAAAAAGAAGAAGAAAAGCTAATCGAGCAGACGGTCTACCTGACAATGCCCAAGATTTGTGTTACTGTGTAAGACCTGATTTATTACTTACGGCTGCAGCAAAGAGTGAAAAAGCATGCCACAAACTAGATTATTCTCACTCAGGTCAGGATTTGATGAGCAACTCTGACTTGCTCTTGCTATTGATAACACCACCATGATCCCATTCTATTCATATAAGTGATATTCCTTTCGTTTGTATTTTTTTTGTTTTTTTTTTCTAAGACTACTCCTTCCCGCATTAGTAATATATATCCTTTGACTGCCTCGTTGGTCTAGTGGTTAGTGAATGCGGCTGCTGATCAAGAAGTCTCGGGTTCGATTCCCGGGTCGGACTAAATATTTGTGTGATCCACAAATATTTGTTTCGGAGTCTGGGTGTTTTTTAATATATAATATATATGTATTTACAAGAACAAAAGTATGTTTATGTATTTATATCAGTTGTCTAGTTACCCATAATACAAGCTCTGCTTAGTTTGGGGACTAGATGGCGTTGTGTGTAAGATGTCTAAAATATTTATTTATTTTATTTATTTATCCTGTGTCGCGAGGGACGCCGAACGACAAGGAAAACCCAGTCTCATAATAATAATTTATGGATCACAGAAAATGTTTTCCTATTTTGGACCAGTGTTAGGATTTGAACCCACAACACTTGACGCAGTAGAAAGGCGTGGCGACTACTTCCACCACAAGGCCAACCGTGCAGTCAAATACGCATAAATGTACTTTGCTTGTTACCGAGTTTCCTTTGAATGTACTCTCAATTTTCTCGCCTGATTTCTGAGGAACCATTTTACGGCAATAGCCATGATTTTTTAATTAAACCGGGCCTAAAATGAAATTCAGCAAAATTAAGACGATTAAAACATCTCTAGGAAGCATTTCAAGTCTACAGACGTGGGTGTAGATAATTTATTATGTATGTGTTTTAATACAATCAGGTAGACGATCAGAAGTTCTATTTCGTCTTAAGTAACTACAACATTCTAATTCAGACTTAATATCTAGAGAAGTACCTAATTTATTTAAGTATCTCATTTACGTCTAATATAGGAAGATTAATCGCAGATCTGTCATTGGGTTTATGAAATGTGTATAGACAGTGGAGAAGCTATTTATTTTTTTCAAGATATATACATTTCAGATTCGAAACCTTTTTAACCCTTACAGTTTCGTCATGTCCGTCCGTCCGTCCTCGACTTACCGCCAAACGGTTAGTGCAAGAAAGATAAAACTTTGCACGGATATGTGTTTTTGTTAATATTTTTATTTGGGGTAGCTAACATGCCCCTACATGTAAAGTGAGGATGATTTTTTTTCTCGGGACTATCCCATTGTATGGTGTATCATTAGATAGGTCTTTAAAAAACATTAAGAGTTTTCTAAGTTTCAACATCCCGATATCGACCTCATCTTATCATTACTAATCAGGAACATCCCATAACGTCCCATTGCTGGGATCCTCTCAAGAGAGGGTTAAGGCCGTCCCCACGCTGTCCGAATGCGGTTTGAGGACTGGCAAGACACGTTGTGGCTACGTAATCTTACCTTTGGATGTTTTTAAGCCCCGTAGGCCTCCAACTAAGCAGCATAGCTGTTATCTTATGATAACAACCGGGACCGACTGCTTAACGTGACCTCTGAATCACAGAAACGCACATATCATGCCACAAACAGTCACCTATCTAGGTACTGACCGCGCCATCGTTGTTTTCCCTCGGTGATTGTTTCCAATCACCTAAAATTACTTCGCTACACCCTCATCATCTTCACACAATTAAAAACACAAGCTATTAATGTGTTGTGCCAATGTTTTTAATATTCCCCATCGAAGCATTCAATTTCATCGCTGTTCACCACAAAAAAGTGAAACAGATAGCAATCACGTAAAACCGCTACTGGATATTTTACGATGTTCAATAAATTATGAAATATGCAAAGTTCGGTTTTAAACCAATTGTTTAATGTTAGAAATTATTTGTTGCTTAAATTGTAAAAGGTTGTATGGAAAACGGTTATTCCAAACATCAGAAATTATATTATTGCATTTATTTTACTGTTGCCTTAATGTTAATAACCGACCCACGGATTGTTGAATTTGAAGTATGTAGTCAATAACAATGGTAGTTATTTATTATCAATTTCTTTTCAGTAATTAATTCCCGTCGGATACCAGTTTTAAGGATTTTCCTTTTTAGGGTTCCGTAGTTCATGACTCCTCATAGATTCGACATGTCCGTCCGTCCGTCCGTCCGCCCGTCCATCCTCGACTTACCGTCCAAACGGTTAGTGCTAGAAAGATGAAATGTTTTCGTGCATAATGTTTCTCTCACGTCGACAAAGTGCAATAAAATCACGAAAAATATTTTAATTTCGGGTACCCTCCGCTACAGGTACAGTGGAGAAGGTTTTTTCTCGTTTTTACCCCATCGTGTGTGGCTATTGTGTAGGTATTTTAAAAACATTCAGACGTTGCTAAGACGATTTTTCGATTTAGGTATCCGTTTGCGAGTTATTAAACTTTAAAAACCTTTTTTTTTTGTAAAAATGGGGCGTTCCCCCCTCTAAAAGCTAAACGGCTGGCTCCAAAATTTCAAAAAAATCACGATGGTAGTCCATATATTGAACTTTCAAGGAAAATTATAGCGGCTTAGATAGCTTTGTCAGTTCAGGAGTTAGCCAAACTTGTAAAATATGCTTACTTGGAAAACTTCGTACAAAAATAACGAAATAATAAGTGAAGATAATAATTATCTATTGGGCACGATTTGAAATCCACGTGCCATTGTGGGTGACTACGGAACCCCATTCTATGCGTAGCCTGACATGCTCCTGGATATTTTATTAAGGAATTAGTTACAAGATAAGAAAGGAATATTAGATCAGAATTACAAAACCTAATAAAATCACAAATGGTGATAAGGTTGAGAGATAAAATAGCCCACAAAAACTTTGATTAGAAAAAAGAAAACAGATTTATTGGTACAAAGTCCTTGGAACTGTAAGTGAAAGCAAACTATGCAAGTGATCGGTAACAAAGTGTAACAGAAAAGTGCCGCACCAATACACAGGTGCCAGTTCACGGAATCAAATTCTTCTGAATTTTCGGATACAAAGTAAGTTGTATGGCTACGAAAACAGCGGTTGATATTACTTGAAGTCCTGACACTTTTGAATGTGAAGTAACATGAGTAAAATTGAGAATTGTGAAAATATGAGATTATATAATAAGTAGTTTTCGCGTGAAAGCGTAACAAACAAACTTCAGTCACATTTATAATATTAGTAGGGGTTTTACAAAAAAAATCTGAAATTCACTCTGAGCACCAAAAGCTTTTTTATTTTTTCACATACCGATTTAAAAACCAGTGTTGAAGTTTAGTATATAGATATTGTGGGTATCACGTCTAATATAATTTGTGTACAAATGAGTCGTATCCCACTTCTGATCTTAGCGTCCAGAAGTGAAAAATAATAACGACGCATGCGTCGTGGAATAAGGAACGTTGTATTTCGACAACCAGTACTACTCTGCTAACAGACGTGGGAGACGCAGCCTTTGACAAGTTATTACTGTCTGAATTGCGGTAGGTGCGTGGAAAGCTGTGTCTAACAGCTATTACCGCACTAAGTGATAACCGCCCTTGCTGTATAACTAACTTTATTTGATTTAGATTAATTACTTTATTAACGGTTGTTTTAGTTTAATTGCATTATTAAGTTTATTGTGTAACTAATTAAATAAATTGTTTAGAATTATAATTTTGTAATTATTTTCCCCATCTAGTCGCAAAGAATTTGTATTTGTTATGATACATATTTCATTCACAAAAAAATTATATGTAATTTTCGTTAAAGCTTATGAGATACCTACGTAAATATTTCTTATACCATGTAATGAATAGGAACTTAGTGCCTATGAAACGCGCTCTACTACTTTGGGAAGTATTCTAAGGAATGAAAGCGTGTATGAAGGGACATACAAACAAACATAGTTAACACAAATTCTATAACAGTTTGGACCTATAAGTTATCCTTTAGGAACTGTTACGACTTGAATTGATGGTGTAATTAATTTCTACGTAACGATTCATTGTTCATAAATCTTGAACTACTGACTAGTTCTCAAAGCGGTACTAACTTGATCTTTGATAAGAAATATTGCCCTCTATATACTACTTACAAGCCCTCTGTTTTGCCTGAGCATATATTGGTTATCGCGACAAAAGTAACCTATTACTTACTCTATCCTTCTCTATGCCGAAAATCATTTATAAAGATTTTTTAATATTGAAAATATAAAATAGTGGGCAAACGTTGTTACAGGAGAGGGTTAAGGTGTTCCTTAACCCTCTCCTGAGAGCAGACCCGTGCCTAGCAGTAGAACGTTAAGGGCTGTTGATGAAAAAAAATACTAAAAGGTATTTAGAAATAATTGTGTTACATGTTGTCAAAAGTACAATCGCATAGTTATATAAATAAAGTGATTACCAGTTTATTTTTAATATTATTTTTACGGGAATTAACGCGATCACTTATTTAGGGTATTACATACCTCTGATTTGCCTGACGTTTCGACCAGGTTGCACCGGCCGTGGTCACAGGCTGATAGTTAGTTAGTGTGGTATGTGACGGTACATGGCGACACAAAAACATCAACAATATCGAAAATGTGCGGGTAGATGAAGAACCTTCTACTTCACGGATTCGACGACGGAGGGCGTGCGCCGATGAGCCAGTCAGCCTGTGACCACGGCCGGTGCAACCTGGTCGAAACGTCAGGCAAATCAGAGGTATGTAATACCCTAAATAAGTGATCGCGTTAATTCCCGTAAAAATAATATTAATTATCATGGAACGCGAAAGTTTAAAATTTAGTATAGTTTATTTTTCTATGCTAAAGTGCGTCATATACCACATATTATTAAATATTGGTATTTTCTTTCTGAAATGGCCATGGGCTGGCCATATTAGCCGCAGAACCGAGAACCGTTGGGGTAAACGTGTTCTTGAGTGGAGGCCGCGTCTCGGCAAACTTAGTGTAGGTGGAGAGATGATTTGCGCAAGAGTGGCAGGAGTGGCTGGATGCGAGTTACCGAAGATCGAACTAAGTGGCGTGCAATTGGAGAAGTCTATGTCCAGCAGTGGACTGCGATAGGCTGATGATGATGATGAGTATTTTCTTTACTTTTTGTGATACCCTCCCAGATATTCAGAACAAGAAGCTTCTTACATGTCCCTTCCACTGTTACTAGTGTATTTTTTTATATGAGGCTGCCAAAGCAACTATGCCTGGTGGAAAGCATAATTCAAGAGTAGTTATCAGCACACACACTGTGAATGCAGACAATGTCGTGTACATACTATGTCGGCTTGCTTGATGCTTCTGTCATTCTGTATTCCTTGACCTCCAGTCTCGCACTAATCAAAGAAATACGACAGCACAAATTCTATCATTTTATGCTGGTTGCCTGTGTGAGTGTAGTACCGCCGTTACTGTGGCGGTACTACACTCACACAGCCGTCGGTTTCGTACTTAAATCAACGTGGTTGCACCTTGAATGTTGTCGTTATACTTCTAACTTTATTATCAACTTACCAATGAATCATTGTTGTTGATCCTAGTGTACAGAAGACATCTGTACAAAAAAAGACGACTTCGAATAAATTTTATGCCTTTCACAAGATCCATAAACCGTACAATATAGTTTATAGATAGTGATTTTTTCACACATAACCTTGAACACAACACTCACTATTTTTACGACTTAAAAAGAACATGAAACGTATGAAAGCACATTCTGAAAACACCATAAAAGTTACATAAACTGTTTATGAACACTAAAACAATTCGTAAGCTTAAAAATCTGCTAAGGAGTTATAACGACTAGTCTTGGTGGCGACTGCGATAACGACTTATGTATGTCGCATCAGTGGTGGCCGAGATGCGAAACATCGGGTCTTCATCATAATCCGACATAGTTTTTGATAAATGTGGGCACTGACTTGGATACTCGAACGAAAGATAATTTAAATCACAACAATAACTTTATTTTACTAACGGTTTTTACAATATGGAAACAGACACGTGCGTTGGTACTGAGCGTATGCCAAGACTGTCCGAGGTAGAATGACCACCGCCATATCTTCCCGCCAGTCATCGCTGCATCCCCTCTACCGACGATCGTGTCCAAGCGGGAGGGCGCCACTTGCATTTCCGTTGACGATTTATTAGTTCACTGAAATAATTCTTAGATGGCGCTGTCCGTCGCACCATAGCATCAATCCACGACATTTCCGGTAACGATTTATTAGTTCACGATCAATCCACGACACGGCCATCTCTGACTAGCACCCGTCCTCGGGTGTAGCACCTGTGGACAAAATATACTCAGAGTAAACTGGCTCGGCTATCCTGCCAATAGAACTAAAGGTAGCAGTTTCTGATTGGTACTTAGTTTCTCCTAAATCTAGGTACAATCATCAATTTTCATGACTTAAAATAATTAAGTTTACATACACAGTGCTCCCTGCACTATATCATTCATTGCAATAGATCCGACCAACAAGTCCAAATGACCAAACAAGGTAATTTCTAACAGTTCTGTTATCCTTTACCATAATTCATAAGCAATGCATACTCAACTCCTGAATCTTTCACTATCATCGCACCAACGATTTGTTACGGATCTGCCGCCACATATGCTCCACACATGAGGGGCTCCGCGCACCAACACGGACAAGAATCGCCCCAACGACTCTCAAAGATCTCGCGCAACATCTGCTCCAACACATGAAACGCTCCGTGTACCAACACGGACAAGAATCGCACCAACGACTCTCAGAGATCTCACGCAACATGTGCTCCAACACATGAAACGTTCCGTGCACCAACATAGACAGAAATCGCACCAGCGATTCCGTGTAGATTTCGAGTATGAGTATACAAGCCATTCTTACAACTGTGACATCTAGTTCTCGAGGAACTTGGTGATCGGGGATCTTTCTCACACGATCATGGGTACCCCCCCATGATTATTTGTACGTTCGCTTAGAGTCAAGCGCCTTTGGTAAGTATCTGTCCCCCACATGAATAATCTTAAATGGACCTGAAATGTTCGATTCCTTTCCTCGTTTTCAATCAAAACACAATCATTGATCGCTAGCTTAGAAACCTGAGCCGTACTTTGATCAAATCGATTTTTATCATAATTGGCATTTTTCTCATTATTCTGTGTCGCTTGCTCTCTAATCTCATCTAAATTAACGTCAGTCACCTCATCATCAGCGGTCACTAAACCAAGTGGCCGTGCTTCTTTTCCTATCATCAACCCGAGAGGGCTAGATTTAGTCACCCCATTAATAGTAGAGTTAATAGCCAGCTGAACCTCTTAAAGCGTCCTGCCAAGAGCGGTCACGACTAGTCTCGTAATTTGTAGGGTACTTTTCACACTACCATGACCGATACCTGTCAAACTGACAGTGTTATTTACCCGCTTTCCACTAAGCTTTGACGCAACAAAATCTTTGATGAGAGAGCATTCGGCACCAGAATCGTAATAAAATGAATATGACCCACCAGTGATCATCAGCGTACCGCTGGGATTGCGTTGTTCGCCGCTGCTACAGGCACTGCTTCGCAACTGCTTGCGCCTCCTGCTGCGCCAGCTCCTCCACTGTTGCCACGTAGACATTTCGTTGCGAAATGTACGGCGTTGCCGCGTCGCAGTTGTGACATTTCACCGTTGCCGACTGAAACTTCGTTTGATTTATTCCAACACGGCCATCCTACGGGACACACGTCTCTGTGTGTTACTCTGAAACAAAATTCAATAAGCAGTATCATATAGCTCTGTCTCTCATGACATCAAATCAAGACAATTTCAGAACCCTTAACATCAAACCAATGATTTTCTCATCAAATAATAGCAAAAACAATAATCGATACACTCAAAACACAACTGACTTGATTATCACGTTGTCTCTCTCACTAGAGACATCAATCGTACTGGGCAAACCAAAATACTTAAGCTCTACATGTGATTATTTTGCTATACCATAGCACAGTAACCTCCAGTTACTCATTTTTGTGCGAACCCCACATGGGAACGCCGAGTCTTCCCAGGACTCCACCCGACAACCTCTGATACGGTCCAACCATCATGCAAACTTAAGTTTAACACTCCTCAAAATCACAACTACTTTGTTCTACATCGATCTCGTCAGTTATGTTCTGGTAGTCCGGCATCTGTTTTTTTTTTGCAACTTATCATGAGCGTATTTAAAGGTACGGTTACAGTTAAGGACCTTTAATAGATAGCTGTCACTATGACAACCCGTGTCATCCGTGATGAGACACCCTAGAGTGATACAGCACCCAGAACACCTCCCAAGTTTGCCTACCTGATAATTATGATTTTGCTCATGTTCCGAAATAAACAAACAGAACATTGAAGTAATTTACCCAGTTTCGTGTTAGAAAATGTAGCATATTCTTTGAAGGAATGAAAAGAAATGACCTTAATTTTTTTTTTTTTTTTTTACCCATGGGCGCAAGCGTGCACTCAAGCGAGCTCAGACAAGGGTCTGTCTTTAAGTGTTAAATAGCTTCAGATTGAACACCAATAGAAATAAAATTCCGTTCATCGTGAACGATAGAATCCGTTCTTACATCACCAGCCCTACACTGTTACACGACAGAGGTCAAGTTTGCTTGTCGTTTTCACGTATTTGCAGCATAGGCTCTAACGATTGAAAACTATGAATGTATGACACTTGAGCTCAGAGACCCATACCCATGTATGCTTTTTCAAAGGCCTAAACACATTAGCACCCCTGGCATCACCCTCCTCTCGAAGAAGGCTGAGCACGCATCTAGCGTTCATTTGCTAGACGGCGAACAGAAAAAAAAGGTTTTACTTCCCTCAGACAGTGAGTAGCCGCAGGTTGCGCCTCGCGCACAGTGTGAGCCGGCCGTATGCTGCATGTCACGCAGACGACGCGCACACCGCAGGTCCACATCTCACGGAGCGGCGTGCAGACAGCAGGTCCGCACCTCAGCAGGCGGCGAGTAGACCGGAGATCCGCGCTGGCCAGGCACCGGGCAGTGGCAGACAGCAGATCACAGCACGCGCTCAGCTCGCGTAGACAGCGAGAAGATGCTGTGATAGGCATTAGGCTGCTTACGATTACCGTCACTAGTCTGCAATAGAACGACAATATGATGACTAATATCTTGTCACGGCGGCCAGTCTCAACGGAGACAAGCCACTTACTCAGAAGACACCGTAGTACACAAGTGTTTGTAAACACTCGAACACTGAGGAAGGAACGATTTAAAATAACCAGCAATAGATCACATGTCAAGCTTTCAATAATGTCTTTACAAACTTGCTCGTCATCCCGTGTAGTTAAAATTTAAGGCCATTAAACTTAACACATAAATTAGCCAACCAGGCACAGAAATTGTCCGATGACTAACAGGACTTAGTATTCTTGCACCGACTAGTGCTTAAACCTTATAAAAGCTCGGCCTAACCTGACCCTTATAAGTCTCACAAACAACACACTGCTGTCTAGCAAACTTAACACTTTAGAAGTTCATTGAAAACCTGGCACCTAAGGGTTTTTAAAACTTTCCGTAATGTCCTAATAACTTTAGCAATAGCATCAAAGAACTCTCGCTACCAAGATTGAAAGACGACACAGGCTTTACCGGTGTCAATACTTTGCATTTCGATAAACATGACCAGTAGTACTGCGGTTTACATGATCGTTGTGGTATACACATTGTATTTTGTTAAAATTTTACCTCTATTTTCCGTCCCCATAAATAAAAATAATTCAAGTAATCACACAACGTGGTGGGTATTTTATCTTTTGCATACTTAATGCGTTAGTACTACTTTGTTTGATATTACGTAAATCGATTGAAAGTTACTTTTTTTTTTTTTTCAAGTAGTGGGTTAACGTTGCATTAAGCAGCCACTTAAACTGCCACTACTATTAATTCGTCACCCATTCGGTAAACAATGCGAAATCGTATTAAGCAACGCCTAGTTTATTTTGCACCGGTAGGTATAAAAATTAGTTTTCATCACGTCAAAAAAAATATTCACAATATATAAAACCATGATAGAAAAAGAGCATGAATTTAGTCTTAAAATTCAATCAACTACGATTACTATTAACCCCTTTGTTAAGCCACAGCTTTACACCAGCCTTAGGCAATTTCTTACACGCGTTATCGATCGTTTTATCGCTTTAAATTGCGCACACGGTTTACCCTCGTACACCACAAACCAAAATTACGTAAAAATAAATCAAAACTCGATATGAAAATATGATTCGATCTTACCAGTGTAGCGTTAATAACAACTCACAAGCTTTTCAGTAACCTCACTCATTACCGTGTCGGCACTGGTGAACTGCATTGCACCTCTATCACATTGCACTCTCTGTCGATCCCGTACAAAGCACGGTTGCAGATTCCATCGCTTGGCACAATCTTTACTACCTGGAAAGAAAGCGTTATACACACGAACACACTGAAACATAGCGTGAAGTACCCGCATTATTTTTACTTTTTTTATTTTTTAATGTACCACACGTTTAACAACATTCCTGAAAACCAAAACGATTTAAATTCGTTTTTAACTGTTACTCAAAACCAGATATGGACTACATGTCAATTTATGATTTCTATATACCGGCATCTTTAATTAATTTTCCATTTTATTTTTCTTGTTGTTGCCGTTAGTTATTTTTGACCAAAAATTTATTTATCGATTTGAATTAAGAAACACAACAAACACTATTTTTTTTTTTTTAAAAGACAACTCCCGCATTAGAAATACAAATTCCTGTGTCGCGGGGGACCCCACAAACACATGAAACGCACACATAGAACACTCAAAATACTTTAAATAATTTAGATAGCGGACAGCCTTGAACACATGGTAATCCCAACTTCTGATGTCGCATCAGGGGTGGCCGAGATGCGAAACATCGGGTCTTCATCATGATCCGACATAGCTTTTGATAAATGTGGGCACTGACTTGGATACTCGAGCGAAAGATAATTTAAATCACAACAATAACTTTATTTTACTAACGGTTTTTACAATATGGAAACAGACACGTGCGTTGGTACTGAGCGTATGCCAAGACTGTCCGAGGTAGAGTGACCACCGCCATATCTTCTCGCCAGTCATCGCTGCATCCCCTCTACCGACGATCGTGTCCAAGCGGGAGGGCGCCACTTGCGTTTCCGTTGACGATTTATTAATTCACTGAAATAATTCCTAGATGGCGCTGTCCGTCGCACCATAGTATCAATCCACGACATTTCCGGTAACGATTTATTGGTTCACGATCAATCCACGACATATATATGAAACAAGTCTGTTACTATTAACTGAGCACTTAGATTTCTAAATTATTGCTATGTAATTAATCAACATCATTGGAGCCGAAAGACATCAAGTGCTTGGCGTAAACCTCCCCCAAGGCTCCTCACAGTGATCGGTCCTGTCCTGCCCTCATTTAATAGTTTTACGCGGCCTTCACCAAGTCGTCGAACTAGCAAGGGGACCTACTTAGGCTCCATTATCCAGTACGTGATCGTCACTCCAGGAATTTTTGGGCTATCGGTCGTCTCGTCTGTAAGCAATGTGCCCAGCTCAGCTCACTGCCGCTTAAGTCTGGCAATTCAAATGCCGATACCGATGATACTAGCTCTTCTGCGGATCTATTCATTCCTGATTCGACTGTATGTATTACATTTTATACTTTACCATAAAAGAACAAGCAGAACTCTTCGACTGATTTCTTCCATTAGCTTACACTATTGAATCTGAGAGGGGAGAAGAAAACTCAAAACCGGCAACGTATTAAGAACTCTTGAATTGTAGTTGACTGGTTGTAACTTATCATCAAGTGGCTAATCAGATTTGTTACCCTATACTGTGAAAAAGACAAACTAAAACATAACAATAAATTAAAAAACGGCATTAAGATGAGAGAAATGTAATTCTTTGCCAGTTCAAGGAACGGTTCACTTATCTATCGACGAAGTGGTTCCACGTCATTTCACAGGGTCGTTCGGTCAGCAAAAAGAGGAAAATGATTTATAGAAAGATAAGTACACTATCCCTGTCGAAATTAAGTGACCATAGTATATTTATAAGTATACAAGTTGTTTATCATTAGTAAAAGATGTATCACTATGACAACCGTTGGAGTAAACGGATTCATAAGTGGAAATCGCGTCTCGCTAAACGTAGTGTGGGACGTTCACAACTTGCTCAGGTACAGTGATGTTTTACGCAAAGCAGTTGGTAGAAGCTGAATACGAGAATCTGAGGATCGAACTAAGTGGTTTTCTGATGTGGTGTCACTATCACTACTTCTTTAATTCAGATAGTGTATTGTAGTTGATGTTTGAGTTGTTCGATTCCCAGGTCGGATCAAATATTTACAGGATCTGTAAATAATTGCTATGGTATAATTCAGATTCGTAATTTCAAAAAACAATTCTAAAGAAAAAAAACAGTCTTGTATTTATCTAAAATACGTATGTACTTTTATGAAAAGAAAAGTATAAAATCAACCTATAAGTTCTGCCTAGATGTTATTGTGTGTCAGTTGTCCAAACATATTACTATCTAGTAAGTAAATATTTAGTATTATATTCGAGAAAAAAGCATTCTATTCTTATTCCTTTTCAGAAAACTATATAAGCTTTTATTATAGGTCCCAAACGTGTACAAACATATAGATCTTAGTCATTGTTATTTCTTATAATACCGTTCTCAGATCGAACCAACAGATATTAAGTTCCCACCTGTCTCGTTCCAGACCCCAAGCAATCGATTAATCCGTGGTTAGCGTGGCAAGAGGTACTTGTATTCAGATATATTACCGATCGTGATAAATAGCACAATTTATCACCCTACTGAGAATATTCCGCCTTGGATGTGGGCATAGATAAAGTAATTCTATTTTGATTGAACATTTGGTCTAGTAGTTAGTGATTCTGACCGCTAAGTTAAAGGTCGTACGGTTGATTACCATTAAGGATAACAAGTTATATGATTTGAGTGTAATTTATATATATGTATTTCTCTTCTCAATCGTTTCACTCTTGGCAGAGCGGTCGTGGTCATGTCGGTGGTAGAGTCTCCCGACGATCTCACGCCATCGCTATCTGTTCGCAGCTTGTCTTGTATTTAGAAGCATTTAAAATGCTAGTTGAGCCACGTGATTTTGTCTGTGTCTCTAGGCTTCTATTGGTGTAAGTGTGATGTTTACTATCCTATTTTAGGCATGCCATTAAAACACATATTAAAGAAAAACCTGAAAATCAGCTAGATAGTTTCGTAGTTCATCGTGGGCAACAGGATACGAAAATTACTCATCTATAAGAATAAATAAAATTGGACAAATGTCCACCACGAGCAAGCTGACAGATGTCAATTCTTTCTCGTGATCCATTTACCGTTACCGCGTTTCCAGCCTCATCTTCGAGAAAAAACGATCCAATCATGCCTTCAGACCACATAGCGCACCATACAATGATACGTTGAGCATGCAAAGGCTTCTCAATAATTGGTGTTGGATTTGAATCATCTGTATAAAATTTTTTTGTTT
Source organism: Phragmatobia fuliginosa (assembly GCA_932526445.1). Lineage (NCBI taxonomy): Eukaryota > Metazoa > Arthropoda > Insecta > Lepidoptera > Erebidae > Phragmatobia > Phragmatobia fuliginosa. The sequence continues at coordinate 2,212,182 of OW052058.1, read as the reverse complement.
TATTTTGTTTTAGAAAACAAAGTTCTTGTTAAAACTCTTTACATAAATTACTTAAAATGTGTGTAAAATAAATAAATAAGTGATAAATAAATATTTTCGGACATCTTACACACAACGTCATCTAGTCCCAAATTTAGCAGAGCTTGTGCTATGGGTACTAGACAACTGATATAAATACATAAACATACTTTTTTTTGTAAAGACATACATATTATAGATAGAAAACACCCAAACTCCGAATCAAATATTTTGAGATCATATAAACATTTGGTCCGACCCGGGAATCGAACCCGAGACCTCTTGATCAGCAACCTCACACGCTTACCACTAGACCAACAACCATATTATATTTATTATATTATTAAAGACATACATAGAAAAACACCTAGACTCCGTCTAACCCGGGAATCGAACCCGAGACCTCTTGATCAGCAGCCGCATACGCTAACCACTAGACCAACAAGGCAGTCAAAGTTTATCTTTTGTCTTCATGTAACTAATTAATATTGTTACTTGAACTCCATGTTTTATTTTCCAAATAATTTATTTGCTAATACCAATTTCGCACGTTATTTTATTAAGAATTTATTCATTCGTCAGCATTATTGATTCAGTTACTTGAAAAATGCGATAACAAAGAATTTCATTTGATAGTGATGGTAGCTCAAAGGGTGCTGATTGATTCAGTTACTTGAAAAATGCGATAACAAAGAATTTCATTTGATAGTGATGCTAGCTCAAAGGGTGCTGATTGATTCAGTTACTTGAAAAATGCGATAACAAAGAATTTCATTTGATAGTGATGCTAGCTCAAAGGGTTAATGCTTTAATGTATAGAGCTTGTATGTTTTATTTGACACTATATTTCAAATAGGTTGACAATGACTAATATTTTCTAGAAAATACAAAAAATTTGTTAATAAATAAATCTCATGTTCTGATATCTAATGTTCTGATGATTTATATGTCTAGATATAGTGTCGCACTAAAATATATTGTTTAGCAAACGTGCCAGCATATTTTTTATGAAAAAAAAAACAAATACAGTTCTAGAAAAATATTCAGGAGACTTTAAAGACATTTACTTTAAAGACAAAAAACCTTACTGCCTCGGTGACGCACTGGAAGCATATGCGACTACTTTTTTTGATGTGTCGGGTTCCATTCCTATGTCGGACCAATGTTTGTGTGATCCGCAAATATTTGTTTCGGAGTTTGGGTGTTATCTATGTATAATATGTATGTATTCGTATTTAATAAATAGCGGCCAAGTGCGAGTCGGACTCGCCCATGAAGGGTTCCGTAGCAGCAAGTAACATCATATAAAAGTTCTTGTAGTTCGTTGTAACTTTCATCGATGTTTTATTAATAGTGATTTGATTGAAGAAATATAAATTGCGGTTTATGATTTATGACGTATTAAAAAAAAACTACTTACTAGATCTTGTTCAAACCAATTTTCGTTAGAAGTTTGCACTTATTTTTAGTTTTATCATTATTGTATTTTAGAAGTTACAGGGGACACACACACACATTTTACCACTTTGGAAGTGTCTCTCGCACAAACTATTCAGTTTAGAAAAAAATGATTTTAGAAACCTCAACATCATTTTTGAAGACCTATCCATAGATATTTGGTTTTGATAAAAAAAAATTTGGGTTTCAGTTCTGTAGTATGTAGTAAGTATGGGGACCCCCAAAATTTATTGCTGAATACATCTGCTGATCAAGTTTCAACAGTGTAGCTCTTATAGTTTCGGAAAAAAGTGGCTGTGACATACGTACGGACAGACAGACAGACATGACGAATCTATAACGGTTCCGTTTTTTTGCCATTTGGCAACGGAACCCTAAAAAGTACCTCGACAGATAACAATAACTTATAAAATCAGCATCGAAGGAAGATGTCAGGTAACCACTTATATTACCACTTAGCATGACTGATTATTCAAATCATTCACTTAGTTTTAAATGAGCACAACTTTCGAAATTCAGTAGAACGTATTTTACATATTCTGGTTCGGTCCAGAAAGTAAACTGACAAACAACCGGACACAGTTTATTAACACTGTGAGACACAGCAACGGATAATTTGGCAACTATAACAGAGCTACATTCCCGTGACTGCAGCAGTTGGTCAGCGTGTTCATTACATTGGCGATATGCCATGCGTGTTTGTGCAATAACTTTGTGTATCTGTTGATCTATTCAAGTCGGGCAAGCTCAGTTGAAGATGGGAGGACACATCAGATATATTAAAATAAATATTACAGATGTTATCTTACCTTTTAGGTTTCTAAATATTCTGAAGCGCTTTGCTGAATTCCGGCTTCAAATGTTTACAATACTTTATAACCTTACCTACTAACAAGTTGGAATTTGGAAGTTTGGCGGTGATTCACGCCCAAACCTCGGAGAGCACGTAAAGCCGTCGGTCCCGGTTGTCCTGAACATCTATGGCAATCGTTATTGGGAAGTCAGTGCCCTCAAATATACTGACAACTAGTTCAACCTTCGAATTTCAGTTCTCCCTTAGGGTTGCGGAGCTCCGATGCCAGTCACTCCGTGAAAACTTCAAAAACTGAAATTCAGGTGAAACAGGTTGAACTAGTAGCCGACCCCAAATAAAGTTGGGAATTATTCCTGCGTCATATATTAATAACAGTAAAATACGGAAATTATACAGAGACATTTTTGATCAGCACATTTCAGATATGTGCCGATTATCAAGCACGTAGTATTCCGGCTATCATTTCATTGTTGACAGTATGACGTGTTTATTGTGCAATGTAACGATAGATTTAGAATATATAATGTAGCTATAAGATCATAACGAAGAGATTCCATGTACATACCTTAAGACGAAAGGTTAGATAATAGTACAGTAACTAATTAATGAACATGGCTCCAAAAGAATACACGATTATTGTTATTCGATATCCACCTAATATTCACCATAAACGTGAACCCCTACGACGTAACAACCAAGAAGAAATAAGTTCGCTATAGGAATAATGGCTAGAAGGATGCTACTAACAAGATGCGGCCGGTTTGACAAGGACGGTACTATCTTCTCGAAAAAGACATCTCTAAAATGACAACATTCGCGGTGTCATATTTCATTGGTGAGCGCGAGACCAGAGGCTAATGATGCAGAAGCATCTACATAGGCTACTATATTTTGAGTCACGACTTTTTGATTCTATTAATGCTTTCCATCAGGCAGGAGTCTAGTATAGACTCACTACCTAGACTGCCAGATTAGTAGACTTATTAAAAAAAACATCATCATCATCAACAGCCTTTAACAGTCCACTGCTGGACATAGGCCTCTCCTTAAAAAAGAGGTTTTGGCCTACTATACATCGCTGGCCAGACGGGTTGGTATAGGATTGGTTTCAAGTTTTCCTTCTCTTTGCATCGATGTTGTCTTGCGTAGTTTATCCCTTAGTCGCCTTTTACGACACCTGCGGGATGAATAGACACACCACACCACCACCAGTGGTGACACTCTGTATTCTTAATCCGTCACCACACGGTTCAAACAAAATATTAAAAAAAATATTAGATATAAATCGTGAATCATCTGCGTCTTTCATCTTACGCTTCTAAGACATGGTTAGCTTGTAATGCAATTTTTAAATAGGAAGGAATATAAATTCCTGTATCGCGGGGGCCTTTACAAACATACAAGAAACGGACACAAAGAACACCCTGACTCAGAACAACAAATTGTGAATCACACAAAGTGTCATGCTACGTGGGATTTGAACCCACGACACTTGGCGTACTAGGAAGCGGCATGGCGACCGCTTAAGCCACTAGGCCAACCGTGCAGTGCAATGAATTAAATGTAAGAAATAGCTATTAAGTAAAGATACGTGTACTTGGAAGCATATCTTTATGGACATATAACATTTTTACTGTTGCATCATAACCGCAAAACTCTTAAAGTCCTTTATGGATCGTTTTATAATTTTTATACATCTTTAAGAGATATTTATTTTAGAGAGTCAAATGAGAACACATTTTATCAAGAATACAATCAAACTTCATCATTGCAACCAAAAATTCCTAGTCATATGGCTGACTCAATGTTTTCCACAACAACTGGCCCTGTGCTGCCCGCATTCAACGACTTCCCGCGACCTACACCAGGACGTCGTATCATCTTGTGGGAGATCTTAAAATGCTACATTACCTTAGACACCTGCAACTCAGAAGTTACAGAATCTAATAGATGACAATATTATTGTCATCTTGTGAACCCTCTAGCATTTTCTCGCTTAGCTTACCTTTCTGCGTTACGCAATATTTATGTTACGAAGAACTTTAGGAATGACAAAGCACTACTTATGTCTTAGTTACAAACTTTCTATCAGGCATGATGTTTTTCTTATCATTACTACTAAACAACTGATATAAATACATATACATACTTTTTTTTGGTAAGCTTAAACATATTGTAAGCAGTAACAAGATCGAGTGAAGTCCGCCGATGTTCTGTAGCTAAGTTCAAGTTGTGTGACGTCATTCGAACGAGACTATAAATTGAGCAGCATCGTTAAGCTTGCTCTTTTTTGGCTCGGGACCTCGTGGTGTGCGGTTAGGTATTCTCTGTGTACTCTCTATGTAATGTATCACGTAATGTGTTGTAGTAAATACATGCATATTATACATAGAAAACACCCAAACTCCGAAACAAATATTTGCGGATCACACAAACATTTGGGCCGACCTCGGAATCGAACCGGAGACCTCTTGATCAGCAGTCGTATACGCTATTAGACCCATTAATGAAAGAAAACTTTGTTGGAATAGAAATTGTAAAAGTCAAACTAATATTAAAAGTATCAATAAAGTTAAGGAAATTAAACAAAACATCGAAGAACGGTACTTGTATGTGCCTGTCAAGTAGATTTTCTTTAATATAAAAAATATGGCTCCTATAAATTTTATAATTTACGTCTTACTGTAAAAAAACAAGCTTTAATATCTTAGCCATAAACTCGAGAAGAAGACTTTATGTCATTCGTTTTGAGACATGACTGTAAAAAGTTTCATGAATTGTTTATGAGACTGTTTAGAGGTTTTTATCATGATTAACTGCAATTGTAAATTATTGGGGTAGGTTAATGAGATTTATAAGAATGATTATTTTGTTTGAGTGTTATTCATACTCAACATTTAATAGCTAATAGGCTAGAGGTTGAAATTGAATACACCTATATTAATTTTGTATATCGCTTTAAAGACGTTAAATTGTTCGAATTGTAAAAAGGTTAAGCATGTGATCGCATTAATTCCTTAACATAAATCTATTTGCAAATATTAATATTAGTCTCATATTTTTTTTATGAAATTTGAATCTTAGAAGCAAATAGACTTTTTAATAGGTACATCAATTATGTTAAAAAAAGGAAATTATTTCAAGTTTAAAAATGTTTTCAACTTTATAGCTTTTTAATTTTTTTTACTATATTTAATGATAATACTACTTAAATGGACAATTTTGCACAAAACTTTACTTTAAAACTTGTGTCGTAAAGATCCAAATTCGAAGAGGTTCAGTAGACGCTACTTTAAAATGAAACTTTGTAAGTTGAAGTATTCGCAATAGCAAAGGGGTTGATTTGGAACAAAAGTTATTTTACCTTGGAATGCTTATTTTTCAGCTTGAAATTACTATAATCTAAATTACCTAAGGCGCTGTGGTGGTGTATACGACTGATGTGCTAAGGTCTCGGGTTCAAAACCTGGGTCGGACCAAATCAATTATATAAAACTGTTTCGGTACTGGCTGACAAACAAACAACGAATTGCTGAAACTACAGGACGCTGGAAGCCAAAATTTGGCCAGTGTGTTCCTTGAGGAGCGTAGGCGGTAATAAAAGAGGACTTTGGAGAATTCCACTCCTAGGGGGGTGAGAAATTCTATCAAAGTTATACATCTGAATAATTCGAATCTGTGTTCTCGAGAAAAACCTAGTGTGTGTCTAATCTAAAGGTAGTAAAGGTAGTTTTATAATCTATAGTTTCCGAGTTTGTTTTTTTTACCTAGTTACAATATGCATGTATTTACAAATAAAAGTATAAGTACTCTAACAGTCAATTAAACTTTCATTGTACCAGCTCTCTTTAGTTTGAAACTAGATGGCGCTGTTTGTTATGTGTCTAAAATATAATATATAAATAGATAGGAGTTGCGATTATTCCACCGACAAGGGCCTGAGCCTTAAATTGAGAAGAATAATATATATTTAGAAGTGCTCATAGCCAATTGGCCTTAGGTGATTGAAAATAATCACCGAAAGTAAGCAACTACGGTGCGGTTAGTACCTAGATGGGTGACCGTTTGTAGCATGTTATGTGATGAGCTTTTCCGTGATTCGGTCGGTAAGTTGATTCTGGTCACGTTAAGCAATCGCTACCGGTAGTATCATTAAATAGCAGTCGTAAAGCTTAATAGGAAGTCTTTATATGGCTTAAAAACATCCAACGGCTGGATGACGTTGACACAACGTGTCTTTATTATCATCATCATCAACAGCCTTCAACAGTCCACTGCTGGACATAGGCCTCTCCTTAGAAAGGAGGTTTTGGCCTACTATACCACGCTGGCCAGACGGGTTGGTATAGGGTTGGTTTCAAGTTTTCCTTCTCTTTGCATCGATGTTGTCTTGCGTAGTTTATCCCTTAGTCGCCTTTTTTAACAACCGCGGGGTGAATATTGAATAGGAGTGGTGACACTCTGTAATCTTATTCCGTCACCACACGGACGCAACGTGTCTTGCCAGTCTCCCAACTTGGTCAACGTGGGGACAATTGGCCGGAACCGTCTCCTGAGAGGAGACCTGAGCCCAAAAGTGGGGTATTAAAGGTAGTTGATTGATTTATTAGTGATCGAGTGGGTAGTTGATGACTAGGTAACAGCACAGGTGCCTGAGGTTAACATCGAGGTCACCAATTACTCTAACAGAAGCAAATCGAGAGAGACGTCGTAAAGCTCATGTTCTTTAACTATAAAGAGAGAAAGCACCTCTGAGCTCAACCACATGGTTGCGTAAGCTGGACAAGGCCTGACAAGGTTTTCAAAGAGTTCAATCCGAGAGTTTAGCCAAATCCCTTGAAATAGCTCCAAAAGTGAAGTTTGCCGTATGGTTATAAGCAGATCTATTTCGACATATCACTTCACCGTAAATGTAGGTGAGATGACGAGCTGTGGTGGATGCCACATTTAAAAAACATTCTCCCTTAACGGACACTAAATTATTGTTTCTCAAGGCCAGTAGTAAGCATCACGCGCCATTAAGCTTATAAATTTTATCTCAAAAGAAATTGTTATCTATAACTGTACCCTCCCGAACTTCAGAGAAGCTGCCCAAAGATATATCACATCAAATTGTATCATATTATAAACTAGCAGACCCGGCAGACTCAGTACTTCTTTAACCGATAAATAGAAGACTTAAACTTTTGTATAAAAACAAAAGGAATCCATAAATAATAACAAAATGCAATTCATTTTTATGTATTCACCTTTTAAACCTTCTCTGGACTTCCACAAATAATTCAAGACCAAAATTAGCCAAATCGGTCCAGTCGTTCTCGAGTTTTAGCGAGACTAACGAACAGCAATTCATTTTTATATTTATACCTAGATAGATTAATATAGATTAATTGTATCCATTTTATTTACAATGTCGTATTGGAGTAATAATTATGTGGCCACTTCCACATACAGCGCGACGAAAAACATACGACAGCACCATCTAGCGATGAAACACTAAGCTGCTATGAAAACACGGAATGACCTATACTGAGTAACTACTAATCCTGAATCGCGAAAGTAACATTCTCGCACCGATTAGCATATATGTACAACATCCCAACATCAACTGTTGGGCAGTGGCCCACCAGGCATGATCACCTCGCCTGGTCGGAGGATCCTCCCTTTGCGTTGGAAGAACACGACGCCCGTTCCTCCACAATTATATAAAGACAATGTAAATGTTTTAAATATATTATAAATTAAAAATATATTCCAGTCTACCAAAGAGACTCAACTCTGCCTGATGGAAAGCTTGAGTAGAACCGGGAGAATGATGCAGAATGATTGGGTCTCCGGTCTCACACTCACCAACAAAGTACGACAGCACAACTGTTGACATTTGGAGTTAGTCTCCTGTGTGAAGGTAGTACTGCCCCGGTCAAGCTTGCCCGTTTGAGCTGGGATCAGTGTGGCTCATCATCATCATCAGCCCATCCCAGTCGACTGTTGGACATAGGCGTCTCCCATTGCACACCACTTTGATCAATTTTGGCTCTGCAACCTGATTTCAAAAAGACACAAAAAATATTTTAGTGATCCATACCTATTGGAGTTATATTAATATCAACCATTTGTACCTAATAAGTTTATTGTCATTTATTTTATTCATTTCGAATTTAACTCAAATCATAAAATACTTTCCCGACTTAGGTTCAATGACCGAGCAGGTCACTGACTTCGCAATTTTCCAATCCACTGACGAGGCTCACGGCTCCAAGGTTAGATCATTAAACATCTAACTACCCAAATTTATTTCGTAACGGATTAGATTTTTTTAGGGTTACTTACTTAGGTTGAGAAATTTATGGGTACTAAGTAGACTCTATCGTTTTACGAACTTTCAAATGTCCTGATGGTAAGTACCGCATCCAATGATCACCTACAATTCAAGAGAAATAAACGAATATTTACAATTTTACATTCTATGTATAGAAAACAATTAAACTTTGTAACAAATATTGTTCTAAAAACAACGCCTGTATTAGGAATATATATATAGTTAGACACGGGATTTTTTTTAAACTTTTCTCACAGGAAAGAAATACAAAGAACACCCAGAATCAGAATAGCAATTTGTGAATTACTCAAAGTTATTATATGGCAATTGAGCCAACAATACTCAAGAAGAATGATGCAGAATGATTGGGTCTCCGGTCTCACACTCACCAACGAAATACGACAGCAAGAATGCTGTCATTATTAGGATAGTCTTCTGTGTGAGGGTAGTACTGCACCGGTAGAGCCGACCCATTTATGCTGAAATTAGCGTGCGCTACTGTGACTATCAAGTATTGTGAAACAGATTCTACAAAATATTATTAAATTATTCGTTTACAAAATAACAACCTATTTACAATATTCGCCGTGAATAAAGCTGCGTTCTTAACAGTCTTAATGAGCCCTCCGCCTCAGGACTACATAGAAAGTCGTAGGAGGACCAATAGGGTTATACAAGGGTATAAGGAAATCCTTGAACAACGGAGCCCGTTTATTATTATAAATTAGGTTTGAATAAATTCATAAATATTATATCTATACTTCCTGTTTGAATTTTTGATTTGGTCATTATTATTAGTAGGCCTCCTTTCTATGGAGAGGCCTATGTCAAGCAGTGGACTGTTGAAGGCTGTTGATGATGATGATGATGATGATTATTATTATTTCGTGTACCAGATTTATTACACGATTTATTATCGTAACTCATTACTGATTGTTCAAATTACTTGAGTTGAGGTTACTTTTAAGTATTTTATCACAATCAAAAAACCATAAAGTCCAACTATTTGGCTCGGATCTCCTCTAAGGGGAGGGTCAAGGCCATACGTTCCCACTAACTGAAGACTAGCAAAAAAATGTTGTGACAAATTTTGCCGTTGGATATTTTATGCGGCACGACGGTCTCCAACTAAGTTTCAAGACTGTTATTCTATGACAACAACCGGAACCGACTGCTAAACGTGACCTCCAAATCACAAAGACTATCATGCCACTAACGGTCATCCATCCAGGTACTGGCCGCGCCCTTATTGCTTTCCCATCCAAGCCTTTCCGGTGTATCCCGGGTAATAGTGACGTTTATGTTTTTAATATTATATGCGCCGTAGATTTAGTTGATTGATTTGTTAGATACGATCAACAGAACATGAACAATGGGGAGGTCTTTTTCCAGTAGAAGCAGACGTCTTTCAGATAAAAAGAAGAAGAAAAGCTAATCGAGCAGACGGTCTACCTGACAATGCCCAAGATTTGTGTTACTGTGTAAGACCTGATTTATTACTTACGGCTGCAGCAAAGAGTGAAAAAGCATGCCACAAACTAGATTATTCTCACTCAGATCAAGATTTGATGTACAACTCTGACTTGCTCTTGCTATTGATAACACCACCATGATCCCATTCTATTAATCATTCTATTAATTAAAATTATTATTCCATGATATTCCTTTCGTTTGTATTTTTTTTTGTTATTTTTTTCTGAGACTACTCCTTCCCGCATTAGTAATATAATCCTGTGTCGCGAGGGACGCGGAACAACAAAAAAAACCCAGACTCAGAATAATAATTTATGGATCACAGAAAATGTATTCCTATTTTGCATGCACCAGTGTTGGGATTTGAACCCACAATACTTGGCGCAGTAGAAAGGCGTGGCGACTGCTTAAACCACTAGGCCAACCGTGCAGTCAAATACGTACATATATTATATGTACTTTGCTTGACTTTCCTTTTAATATACTCTCAATTTTCTCGCCTGATTTCTGAAGAACCATTTTACGGCAATAGCCATGATTTTTTAATTAAACCGGGCCTAAAATGAAATTCAGCAAAATTAAGACGATTAAAACATCTCTAGGAAGCATTTCAAGTCTACAGGCGTGGGTGTAGATAATTTATTATGTATGTGTTTTGACATAATCAGGTAGACGATCAAAAGTTCTATTTCGTCTTAAGTAACTACAACATTCTATTTCAGACTTAATATCTGGAGAAGTACCTAATTTATTTAAGTATCTCATTTACTTCTAATATAGGAAGATTAATCGCAGATCTGTAATTGGGTTTCTGAAATGTGTATAGACAGCGGAAAAGCTATTAATATTTTCCAGATATATACATTTCAGATTCGAAACCATTTTAATCCTTACAGTTTCGTCATTTTCGTCCGTCCGTTCTCGACTTACCGCCAAACGGTTAGTGCAAGAAAGATTAAACTTTCTTGCACTAACCGCATTGCATGAAACTTTCGTGCAAAAAGCATGGATATGTGTTTTTGTCCTGTCGACAAAGTGCTACAATAAAATCACGAAAAATATTTTTATTTGGGGTACCTTCCCTACATGTAAAGTGGGGATGATTTTTTTCTCAGGACTATTCCATTGTATGGTGTATCATTAGATAGGTCTTTAAAAAACATTGAGAGTTTTCTAAGTTTCAACATCCCGATATCGACCTCATCTTATCATTACTAATCAGGAACATCACATAACGTCCCATTGCTGGGATCCTCTCAAGAGAGGGTTAAGGCCATACGTGCCCCACGCTGCCCGAATGCGGTCTGAAGACTGGCAAGACACGTTGTGGCTACATAATCTTACCTTTGGATGTTTTTAAGCCCCGTAGGCCTCCAACTAAGCTGCATAGCTGTTATCTTATGATAACAACCGGGACCAACTGCTAAACGTGACCTCTGAATCACAGAAACGCACATATCATGCCACAGACGGTCACCCATCTAGGTACTGACCGCGCCATCGTTGCTTACCCTCGGTGATTGTTTCCAATCACCTAAGACCACTTGGCTAAACCCTCATCATCTTCACACAATTAAAAACAAAAGCTATTAATGTGTTGTGCCAATGTTTTTAATATTCCCCATCGAAGGATTCGATTTCATCGCTGTTCACCACAAAAAAGTGAAACAAAATAACTGCAATCACGTATAACCGCTAATGGATATTTTACGATGTTCAATAAATTATGTAATACTTTGTGAAATATGCATAGTGCATTTTTAAACCAATTGTTTATTGTTAGAAATTATTTGTTGCTTAAATTGTAAAAGATTGTATCATCATCATCAGCTTATCGCAGTCCACTGCTGGACGTAAGCCTCTCCCATTGCACACCACTCTGATCGATTTTGGGCTTCTCGCATCCAGCTCCTGCTAGCCATCTTACGCAGGTCGTCACTCCACATCGCCTGTGGGTGTCCTACACTACGTTTGCCGAGACGCGGTCTGCACTCCAAAACTCTTCTACTCCAACGGTCATCAGTTCTGCGTCTAATATGGCCAGCCCACTGCCACTTGCTTGCTAATCCAGTGGGCTATGTCAATTACCTTAGTTCTCTGACGTATCAATATAGTAAAAGGTTGTATAGAAAACGGTTATTCCAAACATCAGAAATGTTATTGCATTTATTTTATTGTTGCCTTAATATTGATAAGTGATCCACGGATTGTTGAATTTGAAGTATGTAGTCATTATTAATGGTAGTTATTTATTATCAATTTCTTTTCAGTAATTAATTCCCGTCGGATACCAGTTTAAAGGATTTTCCTTTTTAGGGTTCCGAAGTTTATGACTCGGAACCCTTATAGATTCGTTATGTCCGTCCGTTCGTCCGTCTGCCCGTCCATCCTCGACTTACTGTCCAAACGGTTAGTGCTAGAAAGATGAAATATTTTCGTGAATAATGTTTCTCTCACGTCGACAAAGTGCTACAGTAAAATCACGAAAAATATTTTAATTTGGGGTACCTCCCCTACAGGTAAAGTGGTGAAGTTATTTTTCTCGTTTTTACCCCATCGTGTGTGGCTATCGTGTAGGTATTTTAAAAACATTCTGAGGTTGCTAAGACGATTTTTCGATTTAGGTATCCGTTTGCGAGTTATTAAACTTCAAAAACCTTGATTTTTGTTAGAACAGGGCGTCCCCCCCTCTAAAAGCTAAACGGCTGGCTCGAAAATGTCAAAAAAAAAAACACGATGATAGTCCATATATTGAACTTTCAAGGAAAATTATAGCGGCTTAGGTAGCTTTGTCAGTTCAGAAGTTAGCCTAACTTATAAAATATGCTTACTTTGAAAACTTCGTACAAAAATAACGAAATAATAAGTGAACATAATAATTATCTATTGGGCACGATTTGAAATCCACGTGCCATTGTGGGTGACTACGGAACCTTATTCTATGCATGTCCTGACCGCACTTGGATTTTTTTATTAGGGAATTAGTTACAAGATAAGAAAAAAATATTACATACCCGTATGTAAACTTAGTTCATAAAAGAAAAAGCTCAATTGCATAATCCTAGTTAGGTAGCGTTGGATAGCGACAAACATCAAAATTACAAAACCTAATAAAAGGACAAAATGGTGATAAGGCTGAGAGATAAAATAGCCCACAAAAACTTTGAATAAAAAAAGAAAACAGATTTATTGGTACAAAGTCCTTGGAACTGTAAGTGAAAGTAAACTATGCAAGTGATCGGTAACAAAGTGAAACAGAAAAGTGCCGCACCAATACACAGGTGCTAGTTCACGGAATCAAATTCTTCTGAATTTTCGTATACAAACTAAGTTGTGTGGCTAGGAAAACAGCGGTTGATATTACTTGTAGTAGTGACACTTTTGAATGTGAAGTAACATGAGTAAAGTTGAGTATTGTAAAAACCTGAGATTATATAATAAGTAGTTTTCGCGTAAAAGCGTTACAAACAAACTTCAGTCACATTTATAATATTAGTAGGAATTTTACAAAAAAATCTAAAATTCACTCTGAGCACCAAAAGCTTTTTTGTGTTTAAACATATCGATTTAAAAACCAGTGTTAAAGGTTTATATATAAGGTCAATATATATATATTGAGGGTATCACGTCTTATATAATTTGTGAGCAAATGAGTCGTATCCCACTTCTGATCTTAGCGTCCAGAAGTGAAAAATAATAACGACGCATTTCCAACGAATGCGTCGTGGAGTAAGGACCGTTGTCTTTCGACAATCAGTACTACTCTGCTAACAGACGTGGAAGACTGTCTTTGACTAGTTATTACTTTCTGAATTGCGGTAGGTGCGTGGAAAGCTCTTGTCTAACAGCTAGTACCGCTCTAAGTGATAAGTAACTGTATTTGATTTAGATAAATTACTTTAGTAACGGTTGTTTGTGTCTAATTTCATTATTAGGTTTATTGTGTAACTAATTAAATAAATTGTTTAGAATTATAATTTTGTAATTATTTTCCACATCTAGTCGCAAAGAATTTGTATTTGTTATGATACATATTTCATTCGCAAAAAAATTATATGTAATTTTCGTTAAAGCTTATGAGATACCTACGTAAATATTTCTTATACCATGTAATGAATTAGAACTTAGTGCCTATGAAACGCGCTCTACTACTTTGAGCAGTAATCTAAAGAATGAAAGCGTGTATGAAGGGACATATAAACAAACATTGCTAACACAAATTCTATAACAGTTTGGACCTATAAGTTATCCTTTAGGAACTGTTACGACTTGAATTGATGGTGTAATTAATTTCTACGTAACGATTCATTGTTCATAAATCTTGAACTACAGACTAGTTCTCAAAGCGGTACTAACTTAATATTTGATAAGAAATATTGCCCTCCATATACTACTTACAAATTTTAGCCCTATGTGTTTTTCCTGCGCATATGTTGGTAATCGCGACAAAAGTAATCTATTACTCACTCGATCTATCTTTATGCCGAAAATCATTTGCAAAGATTTTCGAATATTGAAAATATAAAAAAAAAAGGCAAACGTATGGCCTTAACCCTCTCCTGAGAGAAGACCCGAGCCTATTAGTTAATAAAAAAATGGGTTACGGTTTTTTATGTTTTGTAAATGAAAAAATAAAAATAAAACCAATTTAGAAATAATTGTGTTACATGTTGTCAAAAGTACAGTCGCATAGTAAAATAAGTGAAGTGATTACCAGTTTATTTTTCTATGCTAAAGTCCGTCATATATCACTTATTATTTTGTGTGTTTTGTGTCCTAGATATTCAATACAAGAAGCTCAAAAGATATAAATGTGCTGAAAGAAACATTATCTAGACGTCTTACATATTGTCCCTTACAGGCAACTATGCCTGAAGGAAACATAATCGAAGAGTAGTTATCAGCACACATACTGCGAAAGCAGACAATGTCGTGTACATACTATGTTGGCTTGCTTGATGCTTCTGTCATTCTGTATTCTTTGACCTCCAGTCTCACACTAATCAAAGAAATACGACAGCGCAAATGATGTCATTTTATTTTGGTTGTCTGTGTGAGTGTAGTACCGCCTCTACTGCAACGGTACTACACTCACACAGCCGGCCCTCTCGTTCTTCAATCAACGTGGTTATACTACCTTGAATATTATCGTTATATTTCTAACTTTATCAACAGCTTATTAATTACCAATGAATCATTGTTATTGATCCTAGTGTACAGAAGACATCTATACAAGAAATACGTATCCGAATAAATTTTATACCTTTCACAAAATCCATAAACCGTACAATATAGTTTATAGATAGTGATTTTTTCACACATAACCTTGAACACAACACTCACTATTTTTACGACTTAAAAAGAACATGAAACGTATGAAAGCACATTCTGAAAACACCATAAAAGTTACATAAACTGTTTATGAACACTAAAACAATTCGTAAGCTTAAAAATCTGCTAAGGAGTTATAACGACTAGTCTTGGTGGCGACTGTGATAACGACTTTTGTATATAAAAAGTTTGATCATAACGCAGGCATTGCTATCAATTTAGAATCCTATTTCATTACTAACTGAACTACCATTGTATATTTGAATTTATTCTATAGTACGTAAACGTAATTTTCTCAGATATCATTGTTTGTCATGTTTTTTGCTGTACCTTCTGCTTTCTGACGATTCGAACGGGTTATACCAATCGTTGTTGCGGGTAGCGGGTATGGTAGCAAAAACATGAGTAAGAGCAAAAGTCGCGAACGTTTAAAAAAGTTATTATTTTTTGTACAATATATTTCTTAGATTCTAGTATTGCTTTTCATCAGAGAGTTATTTTATATGAGCCTGCTAAACTCCACTATGCCTGATGGAAAGCATGGGCAGAATTAAAGAGTGGTGGCAACCATTCCTATTGTGAGTGCACACAATGCAGCATGGTGACCCACACTATAGCGGCCTAATGAGATGCTTATATATCATAAGTATTCCGTTCTCGTACTCACCAACTAAACACAACATCACAAATACTGTTCTTTTAAAGTTGGTCTTCTATTTCTTCTATTCTATAGAGTAGAGCTGGATGCGAGTAGCCGAGGATCGAACTAAGTGGCGTGAAATTTGTGTGGCCTGTTTCCAACAGAGAACTGCGATAGGCATGATGATGCTGATAGAGAAGAGCAATTTTACAGGCATGTATTAAAAATACCAGCTTATTTTTACAACTTTACGTAATCATATAAATTATTCTATGAAAAATTATAGGACTTTTTCATTGTCTTAGGCAACATTGAAAACGGAACTTTCATGGCCCCATTTATAGTTCAATATCAGCTGGTACACACAGCACCCTGGGTGCCATCGTCTGAAAGAAAACTGAACATATTGTTTCTCTTACTTTGATTTCTTGAAGTCATTTCAAACAAAAGCGAAAAATCCAATCAGATAACACACTTCTATTTGGTTCGTATATTTTATATGTTAATTTCATTATCGAGACACTTTTACCTGTTTACGTTAGAGGAAATTAAAAAAAAAATGCTTTGTTGTTTTTGTTTTAAATGAAATTGTTTTGTACTTAATACAGTTTAGTAGAAATGTCTATATGGAATATCAAATAAATACTCGTAGCTTTATACTAAAATCATATTTTGAAAATATCTACAATGCTTACGTCGAATAAAAATAAGCCAAGTGCGTGTCATGCCATACAAATAATAGGGTTCCGTAGTTACTCATAATGGCTTTCGTCGTGTACAATAGATTATAATTGTTATGTTTTCTTATTAATTCATTATTTTTGTACGAAGATTTCAAAGTAAGCCTATTTTACCAGTTAGATCTCTATAATACCTTAACTAAAAAAGTCACGTAAGCCGTTATAGTTTTCCTTTAAAGTTCATCACATGGACTAGCATCATGAATTTTATCAGATTTTTCTAGCCAGCAGTTTAATTTTTAGAGGGGGGTACGCCCTGTTTTGAGAAAAAGACGCTTTAAAGTTGAATAACTTGCAAACGGAAACCCAAATCGAAAAATCGTCGTAGCAACCCCTAAATGTTTTGAAAAGACCTATCTAACGATATCTCACACGATGGGATAGACGCGAGAGAAAAAATCATCCCCATCTTTACGTATACGGGAAGTACCCCAAATAAAATTATTTTTCATGATTTTTTGTAGCACTTTGTCGACATAATAGAAACACATAATCATGCAAAGTTTCATCTTTCTAGCACTAACCGTTTGGACGGTAAGTCGAGGACGGAAGACGGACGGACTTGACGAATCTAGAAGGGTTCCGAGTCATGAACTACGGAACCCTAAAATACATTTTTATTGAAATTTTGTCTGTGTGTTTGTGCAGCTAATCTATGACACAAATGGACCGATTTGGACGGGATTTTCACTGACCACAATAGCTAATGATATGAAGAGTAACATTTGTACATGCTTTATATTAGCTTCTCTTGTATGTTTGTTTGTAGCCGACTCCTTTGAGTGCGATTTTAAGCCACTTTAATTTCAGTTTCTTTAAGCTAGAGCGCGACAAACAATAACCACGGGTAACAAGACGGGACTCAGTGTTGAATAAAATGAAGCAAAATGTGTACACAATTTGTCAAATTTTACGAAGAACTGTTTTGCCAGAATTATTCTTTGTCAAAACGAGAAAATACATTCCAGTAAGAAAACGTAGGAAAACGCGTTGAATATTGTGTGATATTACAGTCTTCACCAGCTGATATGTCAATTTTCAATTTAAAATGTTCTATTGGAAAACAGTCTCGGGATTTCCGTCGTGACAATTCAAATTTTCTAGTGGTTTACTGCACAACAGTACATTTTGTTTGTGTCAGAGGTGTGTTTATTTTTAACAAATTGCAAGTGTTGCAGTAAATTTAAATAAATAACTCATAGACTTGGAGCAAAGTCTAGTACCCAAGGTTAATTTTGTAAGTCGCGAGTAACGCCAAGGAGTGAAGCTAGTCTGAAAAAAAGCCTAAGTAACTTGGTCTAGTAGTTAGCGTATGCGGCTGCTTATCAAGAGGTCTCGGGCTCGATTCCCGGGTCGGACCAAAAGTTTGTATGATCTGCAAATATTTGTTTCGGAGTTTTGTTACATAGCTACATCGATTTCAGTGAAATTTGGAATGAAGATTGTTTTCTTGAGGAAGGACATAGGCTACTCTTTATCGCGATAACGAACATATACCCGAGAGGAGCCTGAAGCAAAGGCTATGCAAATTTAAATTCTAAATTAAAGTAAAAAATATTAGTACTTTTTATGTTATATTTATTAATCTGTTGAACAATCAACAAACACAAAACAAACAATAAGACCATTTCTTTTGTTAAAAATAAATATTAATTTTCGTTTGTCATTTTCATGTTATATTTCATAACTGCTCACAAAGGGTTAATAATTAGAATTGTGTAGACTTAAAATTTTGCCCGTGTATGTAGTTTAAATTATAACTCACAGAACTCACGTAATTGTACTATTA
Source organism: Phragmatobia fuliginosa (assembly GCA_932526445.1). Taxonomy (NCBI): domain Eukaryota; kingdom Metazoa; phylum Arthropoda; class Insecta; order Lepidoptera; family Erebidae; genus Phragmatobia; species Phragmatobia fuliginosa. Next base: position 2,193,600 of record OW052058.1, on the reverse strand, counting down.
TATCGAGAGAGGATTTCTATAAAAAAGTGACATCAATATATTTATAGTTTCATATCTCGAAAGTTGCTCTGTTTGTCTATCTAAATTACTCCTTATAATCATCATCAATTTGCCAGTAAAAGTCACGTCAAAATTGGATCAGCTGTTAAAGAAAATAACCCAAAACATCGTAAAATTAAAAAAATATTTTCCGGTGTAAGTATTTTCCGGTGCGAGTCAGACTCGCCCTTGAAGGGTTCCGTATCAGCAAGTAACATCATATAAAAGTCCTTGTAGTTTGATGTAACTTGGATCGATGTTTTGTATAATAGTGTATTGATTGAATTAAAGGTGAATTGCAGTTTACGATTTATGACGTATTAAAAAAAACTACTTACTAGATCTCGTTCAAACTAATCTTCGTTGGTAGATTGCATGGTAATGTACAACATATATTTTATGACGGAATATTTTACGGACGGACAGACAGACAGACAGACATGACGAATCTATAAGGGTTCCGTTTTTTGCCATTTGGCTACGGAACCCTAAAAACAATCCGACTATTCAGTATCAGTATTGTATAGATAAAGCTCTAACTCAATTCCACGTTTGCTTATAATATTATTATTTGACATTTGCTTTAGTAAGTACCCAGTCACTGCAACCTCGTTCTCAATCCCAAGTTTCATAACGTTTCCGCACTAGGTCTTTGTCCCAAAAGATATAGTATGTAGTAAATTTGGTAGTAAAGTTCACGCGCAGTGCTCGTTCAAACGACCGCACTTCTCCAATCCAATCTTCCTGAATCTGAAGCATACTCAGATCTAAAAATATAACAATATTTATTTTTCCTAATATATATTGCACTTGGAGATTAGTTATCTTTCTTACATTTACTCAGTACAGAAACGAATGTAAAATGTATTTGAGAAAAATAAATTGAAACAAGGAGATATCATTGCTTGTTTATAAATAAATTTTTGAATTCACAATTCTAACGAGCTAGTACAAATATTAAAAAAAAAGATTTTAGAAAATGAAAACAGTTAAATAAATTTGAACTTTTATTTATGTATTGTAACATGGCTTATATGAGTTTGTGATGTTGTAAGGGGTAATCTCTGGATCTACTTTTACCAATAGAAGGTACGTTATTTGCAAGTTACATAAGCTATTAAGTAACTAGAAGATATTATTTATTATATCGTAAATTCACATTGAACTATAACCCTTCAAAAAAATGTTGTGAAAATTCAACTGTTGAATTTATTCAAAGCCACCTGTAAAATATTTGTAACTTTGATGTCAGAAGCCGAGCTTTTTTTTAGTTTAGTTTGCCATTGAAGCGCGTTTGTGCCACGTCACAAAAATGGTAAAACAAATCCTTGTTACCACAGCGACTGGGAACTAATTTCTAACCTATAAATAAATAAATATTTAAGACATCTATTTCAATAAGTATGAATATAACAAGGATAAGATGTGAGTCACCTTCCTATCGCCACAATATTAGACTTAAAATGAAAAAATAAAATAAACCAACAATAATGTGAGCTTTAAAAGAAGTTTTCTAAAACCGCTGCACAGGATTAATCTGAAGCATCTCGTAATGCTAAAGTATCGGCGCTTTCAAGCGCCAATGGCCGCTTTTTCCACTCACCTGCGTTATTTAGGGCGTCCACCCGGAAAACAGATATAAACGACACACTCGGCAAAATGTTTCGTGGTGGAAAATAGTTGTCTGCAAAATACTAACATGAAAAGCGGCCAGAGTAGTGCTTTTAGCTGTTTCAAAGTTTACTTTCAACAACTATAATACGTTACTACATTAGTTTCACTTCACTGCGTACGTAAATATAACATTAGGTTTTGTTAAAGCCAACAAAGCCCAAAGCCTGAAATAACTTTGAAATATGCTTTGTAATTTTAAATTAAGTTAATACACTCACTTATATTACAATTACTCGGTGGCGCATTGATGGCGTACCGACTGCTATGCTTGAGGTCTAAGGTTCGATTCCCTGATCGGTGTTTTCTATGTATAATATGTGTGTATTTACAAAAAAAATGTATGTTTATGTACTTATATCAGTAGTATAGTACAAGCTCTGCTTAGCTTGGGACTAGATGGCGTTGTGTGTAAGGTGTCCGAAATATTTATTTATTTATTTAAAGGTCTTGAGAGGACATTTCTAATTTGATATTTTTATAGCTAAAGGCAATTGATTGAGACGGCTTTAGAAAGTAAACAACAAATCAATTTATCTTTCCGCTCAATTGTCCTCCCAAGCTCAGAAAGCCATGGTCGAGTTCTTATCATTCCTCCCTCGACTCGCTGAAAATATAATCGAATATGTAATGTTATAAATGTAAAATATTATTCGATCAAAACAACCAATATACGTATAATACGTATATTGGTTGTTTATTGTTAACGTAATAAATTTACGAAATTGCAACCAACAATGCAAATTATTTTATGAATAAAGATTTAAATATCCCATAATTAAATTTATATACACAATGTTCAATCCGATACGATACAATTACGTAAAACTAACGTTTATCGTATCAAGCTTAGCGTACTGAATACATAATTAACGTTTATTCATCAAGTTAGATCATACCAGCTGAAAACGTGGCCAATCATTCGTATTTCAAATAACTAGGTTTGTTAATCACTTACAGAATAGTCTAAAATGCTTCATCATCATAATCATCAACCTATCGCTGTCCACTGATGGGCATAGGCCTCTCTAATTGCATTGCGCTCAGAATTCAATGTATTTCTAACAATATAAAAGTTGTACATATATTATTATATATGAAACGATCACCGACAGTAAGCAACAACGGCACTGCATGAAGACGTATAGCCTTAATCTTCTCCTGACTCGACTACAGCAGTGTGACACAATGTGTTGTTGTTGATGAAGTACATCACTATTGCGTTTTAACTTTGCCTCACCGCCCAACGGCACTCTCAATAAAGGGAATCGATTGCCACAATTTTGGCCACACTACCGATTACTTTTGGGTGCAATAACTGCGATTGACTCGGCACAAAAGCTCATAGTGGATAGTGACAGGGCAGTTCCGTAGTGGCGTCGTGCTTTATAGATATAAAAGGTAATTTTCGGTGTAGTTAAATATCTCTTAAAACTGATTTTGTAGTTCTATCCATTATAATATAAGTTTCTTTGTCTGCTTTTGGCAATAAAGTTGCTGTTTGTACACTACTCCTATGGAATTTTATGTACTCTTTTGTATCTTTGTAATATGGTGTACAAATAAAAAGCTATTATATAAATTTACAAAATGTTGACATATTTAAACAATTTTGACAATCACATTATTTTTCGGGCGCTTTGCTATAAATGCTTATAGTTAATAACCATTAAGTTAATTACGTTTTATTTTTAAGCCTTGTAAAGTATAACAGAACTGATGTCTCGACATGAAACTTTATATCTTCAAATTCTCGCTCTCCCGTCTTCAGGGTCGTAATTAGGTAGGCATTCTCGAAATATATATATAAATAATCCGTGTAATTAGTTCAAAATATTTTTACTTTATATGGATACCACTTCAGAGTGTTATTAAAATGTAATACGAAAGATAACGCGAATGACCTGCAAATAGCAGAATAGCAAATTAACAAATTTAAATTTTCATTTCATACAGAGTCGTATAGCTGTTATGATAGTCTAATAACCCGAGCAATTAATTTTGCTTCTGCAAATAATGCAGATCGGCATCAGCTCAAATCGAATGTCCAGTTGATTGGCTATCAAATTTTATCATTTTTGGTTCAATTACTTTTAGCATAGCGGAATTATAATCTTACCACTCTAATATAGAAAGCTTTTAGGGCGTGTGAGAATCGACTAAAACTATAGATACATACTATCCAAATACACTTTGTATTACGAATGCACACGAAAATACACGAAAAGCGAATGCACTCTAAACCTGACATATGTGGTGTTATTCAAGACTATACCATCACCATGAAATGTTAGGGTTTTATAGTTTTATTATCTTATTTGCCCGCGACCACATCCAAGCTGGCATGGAATTGATGAAAATCAAAAATTAACTTGTCAAATCGCAGTGGAAGCGTATGTGACTGAATTGCTTTAGATCTCGGGTTCAATTCTCGGGTCGGCTTAATGTTAGTGTGATCTGCAAATATTTGTTTCAGAGTATGTGTATTTTTATATGTATGTATTTTCAGAAAAAGTTATGTTTATGTATTTATATCAATTGTCTATAACCCATAATACAAGCTCTGATTAGTTTGGGACTAGATGGAATTGTTTGTAAGATGTCCGAAATATTTATTTATTTATTACTTATGTAGGTATATGATTAATATGCCCGACAATTTTTGACTTCGTATTTCGTTACCTCCTCAATTACAAGATAAATTAACAAAGATTAAGTTTATGGTTATATATATAATATCAGAACGTTTGAAATAACGTCCACGACTGTATATAGTAGAAGAAATTATTTATTTTCAACCAACCAAAATCTAAGTTCGTAAACAAGTATAGTTTTTCCTTTTTAATATTCACCTCAAGATCTATAAATCTAAAAGATGCTCGTAATACACAAAATATTTATTCGAAACATTAGACCAAGTGATTACTGTTTCTCACAATATGTGATCTTTTATTTATTTCCTTTCATCGGTATTGTGGTTTAGTATAATAGTCTTTATATTTGTGTTAGATTTGTAGTTAACGCACGTGTGAGTACAAGACCTTATAGAATAAAAACATTCTTTTATAACAAGAATAACATCAAAACATATAATAAAGGAATTTTCTATTGTGAGAAAAGTCTGTAGCAAAAAACTTCCTTTGTGGGTTTGAAATTATAAAGTGTGTGAAAATGGACTTAGAAATATGCTTAGTTACTTTGAAATTGTAGTGGCATGTGTTAGTAGAAAATATTATGTCTGTGACAAGTTTATATTTATATATGTAACTAGCTGATGTCCGCGGCTCCACTCGCGTTCTACGGGTATGAAAAATAGATGTTAGCCGATTCTCAGACCTACCCGATATACACACAAAATTTCATACAAATTGGTCCAGCCGTTTCGGAGGAGTATGGGAACGAACATTGTGCATGACACGAGAATTTTATATTTACTCGTAAGATTGTAAGGTAGATTGAGTATTTTTTATAATGCAGATAATGTTGACTGCCTTGTTGGTCTAGTGGTTAGCGTATGCGGCTGCTGATCAAGAGGTCTCGGGTTCGATTCCCGGGTCAGACCAAATATTTGTGTGATACACAAATATTTGTTTCGGAGTCTGGGTGTTTTTCTATGTATAATATGTGTGTATTTACAAAAAAATAAAAAGTATGTTTACGTATTTATATCAGTTGTTTAGTACCCATAACACGAGCTCTGCTTACGTTGGGACTAGGTGATGTTGTGTGTAAGTTGTCCAAATAATAAATTAAATATTAAATTAAATTAAATAAAAAATGTATCATAGTGACTCTCAATATGGCGGCCTAGTGAGATGTAAGTGTTGCAAATGCACCATCGGACCTTCGGTCTCACACTCACCAACGAAATACGACAGCACAAAATCTGTCATTTTTAGGTAGGTCTTCTGTGTGAGGGTAGTACTGCCGCGATAGAGCCGGCCCATTCGTGCTGAAATCAGCGTGGCTCTACTACCTCATCAGCTTCCGAGCCTTTATTCCCAAGTTTATTTGGGGTTCGGCTACTAGTTCAACCGGTTTTACCTGAATTTCAGTTTTTCCACGGAGCGACTGGCATTGGACTTCCGCAACCCTAAGGGAGAACTGAAATTCGAAGATTGAACTAGTTGTCAGTATATTTGAGGGCACTGACTTCCCAATAACGATTGCCATAGATGTTCATGACAACCGGGACCGACGGCTTTACGTGCTCTCCGAGGCACGGGCGTGAATCGCCCGCCAATCTTCCAAACTCCGGGCAGCTATTAGGAATTTCCTAAGAAAATCCCAAAAACACTTTTTGGCAAGACCCGGGATTTGAACCCGAGACCCTCTTGATTAGCAGTCGCATACGCTAACCACTAGACCAACGAGGCAGTCTCTACTACCTATTAAAGCAAAAAATACAATACAAAACATAATATCATATTTGGTCTGATGTCTAATAGGATTCATCAGAAAAAAATATCCCAATGAAACAATAAACAAGACAAATACACTGATATTTTCTCACACACACGCGTCGCGTGCGTCACGTAGATAATGCGCCCCCGAGAGTGTACGCAGAATAAATTGTACGGAATAAAGCCTAAACCCACCACGTACACCCGATTACCATACAAAAATATTGAGGTATAAGTAAAAAAAGACAATTGTAATTGGTTATGTGGGCCCTAATATATTATTAGACGGTATTTTTAAAACATTTCTATCACTCGTGTTACATGTATTGCACATGAATGTAGAAACTCTACGGTTATCACATATCTACTGTTCATTTGTGATGTTCGTTTGTTACTTTGTGTATGAGAACAGACTAACCTTTTTACTGAAGCTCTTTTGTATTATACTTTGTCCATTCGTTTATTGTCTTTTTGACAGGTCACGCCTATAAATTACCGGTATTTTTTTTCGTGATAATATACTACAGTAATGTCGTACTTTATAGACGGGTATGGCAGTGGCTTGTGCATAGCTAAAAACCACGAACTATAAAACTGTTCTTAAAATACGATAAATCGATTAAACGATTAATATAATCTATTATATTATTATGATCAAAATAATTTGACTTCATGTAAGTATAGTTTTTGTAAATATAATAAAATAAAAAGAAAATTAAAATAGTATGACTTCAAGATTGATTATTTGCAAGGAATTAAGTCGAAATTTTGGAATTTAAGTTCAAACTTAGAATAAAACTCTGTGCATTAATTAATTTATTTTTTGGACCACTGGCTTAAAATGTAACTATGCACGCGTTAGTAAAATTAACTTTGCAACGCGTGGTTAATAACGTTTAAATCCAGAGTTATGAGAAAATACATTTGATAAATCACATAATACTTACTAAACCGACCTTCAAGTGACTGTGTTAGGAAGTTTCCTTTGTTCTGGGCCAATTATATGTCATAATAGTGCACATTTTAGTTATTTACAATACTGACTTAAAAAATATTATATCGATTGATTTCGGTGAATCGGTGACGTGTGAGGGGTCACTAATTTCGAAATTTGTTGAACTGTCAAAAAGATAATAAAGGAATGGACAGAGCATAGTAATATTTTTGTCTTTGTTGGCCGTATGTGTTTCAACTTCTCTGTTAGCTGTATGTGTTTCAATCTATATGTGGCTTACTCATTCTGCTCGTCAATATATTATGTAATCCTAAGTAAGCAATGGTTCTCATAATGTTCTCATTATATTCTCTCATAATGTGGCAACGGAATGTTTAGAGGCAGTTAAATTTTAAAAAATTTATTTTATCAAATCATTCCTGTGAAGATTAACCACACTTAGAGCGTTAAGTGATACTTGGTGCACACCATTCAAAAACCTTACAAGATTTAACCCCAGTTGTATAAATACTTCTGTAGAGAACGGGTGTCGTTTCCTTAAAGGGAGGATCCTAATACCAGACGAGGTGATCGTGCCTGGCGGGTCACGGCAAAACGGATGTTGACGTGTTGTATAGTATATAAGTTAATCGCCTCGAGAATTTCTATATCGCGATTCAGGATTAATAGTTATTCGATATACTTAGTTACTCCGAATGCTAGTGTTTTTTCAGTAGATGGCACTATTGTATGTTTGCGCTGTATATGGAATTCGCCACACACTTAGAGAAAGAATTTAAAACTTATATGTTATATAGTGTATGTTTCAAATCAAAGACAGGTTTTTGTTTTAATAAATTCCTATTTACTGGAACTCTTATTAAATTTTAACTTTTATTCCTAATGTGTTCATATGTAATTTCACAATGAACAGGATCATTAATTTCTAATAATTATGTCTAAGTGTAATCTTAAAAAGAATAACAATAGCAAGATTATCAAATAATAAGTATCAAAGATTATAAATACATATATCGAACTAAAATAATACAAAAGCAAAACAAATTGGATAAGGGTTTAAATCAAATAAATAAAACCCAATGGACTGAAGCTGCAAACATATCCGGATATTTACAAAACGGGTTATATAACGATGCAAATACAGTATTCGATTGCGAATGAAAAGCAGCTGTTAATATGTGTTAAGCCCAGCAAACGAACGGCAATTTATAAAGTACAACGAAAAAATAAATACAACACGTTAACACACGTACATATTGCATATATGTGAATGCGTTTGTATATTATATATATATATAGATATGTATTCATGCCTATACATATATATCTCTGTAGGGGTGAGCATAGGTGGATTATTATTATCTGACTTCAAAAACCAGGAGGAGGTTCTTAAGCTTTTTTTTTGTTTTTATGTATTTTTAGAGATAATTTCGTCGTTTATGAACCGATTTAATATAATTTTTTTGCATTGGAATGGGCGTAACTTACAGGTGGTCCCATTGTCACCATGTTGAGATCTGATGATGGGATCCCAAGGAAATCGAGGGAACTCCTCAAATTTCATAGGCACAACTGTCGCGATTTGGGTACTCGGAATAGTTTTTCTTTGGTGTCAGTTCCTTTTTGTTAAAATTATTTTAATACTAATTATGTAAATAGAATTAATCTATTGACTGCCTGAGTAGCACACTGGGAGTGAATGCGACTGCTGAGCTTGAGGTCTTTTGGGTTACGATTCCCGGGTCGGACCAAATATTTGGATGATCTGCAATTATTTTTTTCGAAGTTTAAGTGTTTTCTATGTATAATATGTATGTATCTATAAAAAGTATATATGTATAATGTTAGATGTCGAGTACCCATATTACAAGCTCTGCTTAGTTTGGTACTAGATGATGTTGTGTTGTGTGTCAGATGTCTGAAATGTCCGAATTATTTTCGTCTAGTGGAAACTACAATAATCGTGGTTCTCATAATTTTCAATTTGTTATACCACGAGTGGTTGAACCTTTTCAAAACATCGTGAAATAGAAGGTATTGTAACTTTTTATACAATTTTATCGCGGTCAAGTCCCGCTTTACAACAAAAACTATGTGTAAATATTCCGAAAGTCGACTATGAAAAAGCTTTTGATACGATCGAGACTTGGGCTGTGCTACAGTCTCTCTAGCGCTGCCAAATTGACTATTGGTACATCGAAGCGCTGAAATGTTAATAGGAAAACGCTTCTTTGAAAGTTTATTTAGAAGATCAGAGCTGGATACCTATCGAACTACAGCGAGGTGTAAGGCAGGGCGACGGAATATCGCCGAAACTTTTCAACTCGCGTTAGAAGATGTCTTCAAGCTTCTGAACTGGAATAGATTTGGAATTAATATTAATGGCAACTATATCACGCACTACAGCTATCAATAGATGTTGCCCGATTTTCAGACTTACCCTTTATGCCCTCAAAATTTCATACAAATAGGTCAAGCCGTTTCGGAGGAGTATGGTAACTAAGATTGTGACACGAGAATTTTTATGTGTTTAAACTATAACAACTAAATACTTACGTATATATTCGTATTATACTCACGACATTTATACCCTTTAATTTTCTATTTATCACTTTATGGTATAAAACGACTAATTTCAGTGGCTACGAGCTATAAAAGCGTCTAAAACAAAATCTACGGGGTTCCAAACCAATTTAGGTCCGACAACACTGAAAACTTTGCAATAAATTTAGCCACACCACTTTTTTCTAATCAAACGCCGTCGTCGTGTGGCAAGCAAAATTAACTCAACGTCCAATTTGATTGCTCCGGGGAAATGTTTCACAAAATTTACTGACAAAAGTACAGTGTAATTTGATTTACGAAGAATTAATTTGGTTGCAAAGCCTTATTGTGGGTATGTATGTGGTGTGAGGCAACTGACTCAGCTTGTTCTTAGCATATGTTTCATGTTGTATCATAATATAATAAGTAGCTAATCTGTTAATATTTTCTGAAAGTTAATTTCACATTCGTCTTATTTAGAAATGGTTTTATTTTCATCATATAAATAGTCCCCATGAACTGCATGACCCATTCGCAGTTTAATTCTTTCAATTGTGTATAATAAACTGAAGTGATTGGTCGATACGAACTATTATGAGTGTATTCACCAACATATAGCTGGATTTCCAGTAAACTAGATCGTCAGTGCATCGATCAAAAGCTCAACCACGGTAACTAAGCTACTTTCTGGGTTGTAATTGATTTCCACGTTCTCCTCAGCAGCTCAAGCCCAAAATCGCTCTCGTGGTTCCCAGTTCAAATTTCATCAATACAGTCCAAAGACCACGTAAATAGGTGCTGACTGCGCCCCCATTTTATAAATAAATATTATGGATCATATTTCGGACGTCACACACAACGCCATCTAGACCCAAACTAAGCAGAGCTTGTAAAACAAATATTTGCGGAACACACAAACATTTGGTCCGACCCAGTCGCATATATGCTCCCACTGCGCCATTGAGGCAGTATAAATTACGTAGACAGTGACAGTGAATCGATATTTTTGATCTAATTTATTAATATTACCTTGGAATATACTCGTAGGATTAAATTATAAGATTAAAAGCCTAGACGGATGGTAATTCAATTATCACTTTGAGTTACGAGGGGGTCAAGGCCCATCATGTTAACCAAATTTGTTGTGCTTTATAGGCTCTCTTCTCAATTACGGTGGATGGATGGCATCAAAAGATCTTAAAGGACTTATGGCTCCTGGGTTGTAGGTGTCTACGGGCAGCAATAGTTACTATAATAGCAAGCTGATTAACTGTCTGCTCTTTGCCTCGTGTACCATTCTTCTTCATCATCATCATTAGCCTATCGCAGTCAGCTGCTGAATATAGGGCTCTCCCATTGCACACCACTCTGATCGATTTTGAGCTTCTCGCTTCCAGCTCCTGCACGCCATCCTCTGCAAATCGTCACTCATCAGTGTCTATGCTATCTAAAATAAAAAGTCAGGTTATAAAAATTATACTTATATTTTCAGTCCTATATTTTCGTTTAAAATCTACAAATATTATCTCTTTCACAATTCATTCAGAATTGTAATGAAGAGGGTGCAAATGTAAACACATTCCTTTCATTAAAAACGATATCACTCAGCGGTAGGCGAAAATTTTCGAATATGTATTCCATCCTCTTGGGATTTGAAACGATTTTGTATTCGAATATACATTTATCAGTCGATTTAGAGCTTAGAAAGATACCGTAGTATTGGGGTGTCTTTGGGGAATAATTCGAATGTGTAAGTCATGATACTAAGTGATGTAGGTGTTTGGGATCTTTCCGGAATTTTCGTGTTCAAGATTTAATCTTTTATCTTTGACACACATTCAAACTAATCTGATCGGTTGTATTCAGGATTCTGATTGTGTGACTAACGATATAAGTTTTTAATTAAGAAAACTTTTTTTTCTATAAATTGCAAGTTTCCTACGTGAATTACTGTACTCTGCCTTATGGATGAGTGATTATTTTAAGTATAATAGTGGTCATCGTCTTCATTTGAAAATGCAGATAATATAGCATATTAACCCACACTATTGCAGCCTTGGTAATGATTCTGCATCATTTGGAATCCGGTCTTGGCCTCACGAACGAAATACTACAGCACGAATGCTGTCAATTTAGGTTAGTCTTCTATGCGAGAGTTGAATCGCCCTGCATTGATGCTGCATCGCGTTTTAGCGACTTTTTGCGTTCGATCGCGGTATCAAAATCGCGTGTCAAGTTGCATCAATCGCGACTTTCTGCGTTCAAACGCGGTATCGGAATCGCGCGTTTGTGCGACTGTTCAGATGCCGGTTTGTGTGCGGTGTGGCGTTCGGTCGCCGTATTTAGGTTCTAAAAAGCGATTAGTTGCCGATCGTCGATGCTAACGTGCGTAAGTAGCTAGTGTGCTGTGGCCCTAAATGCAACCAAAACAATTTATTTACGAATGTTATATTGTATACTCTACAAATACATTAACGGAATCATAATTGACTGGACAGTTTATCTATTTATTATATGAACCTGCCAAAGTGACTCTACTCTGCCTGATGGAAAGCATGAGCAGAATCAAAGAGGTCATCGTGATGGTCACAATCCTTATTGTGAGTGCACACAATGCAGCATGGCACCATGGGATGCAAGCGTAGTGCCACCCCAGTGTAGCCAGTCTATCCCTGCTGAAATCAGTGTGATTCTACTACTTTTATTTAAACATTTTGATAAACAATAATTAACTTATAATAGTACAAATAAATGGCTGACAGGAGCTGGATCCGAGGAGCCCAAAATCGATCAAAGTGGTGTGCAATGGGAGAAGTCTAAGTCCAGCAGTGGACCGTGATGGGCTGATGATGATGATGATGTACATAAAGTACATTTATGTTTGCACCTTTCGGCGCTCTGATGTTTTACATTCATAATTTTGGAATCCTTAATCTTATTTACATTGCAAATGATAAAAAAAAAAACATATTTTGATCTCACCAAAAACCTTGTAATGGTCTTTAGTTTGTCGCTTTTGTCTGCCAAATAAAGCCTTTCCCAATTAAAACATTCCGAGGTATTATAATGAGGCATTTCTAGTTACAGTATTTTTAAATTATTGGATTATTGTCAATACAGTAGATATTAAAACTGTAACTTGTAAGCTTTGTGTTTAATGTCGAAAGCGAAACTGGCGAAAGCTAGTATAAAATATATTATTTATTAAATGAAATTCACGTCAGGTCTTCTTATTTTAGTTACATTCAAAACATTATGCTATCTTCAAATGTACTAAATAATAATCTCTCCTTCATCACCTCTCCTAATGAATCGGCCAAGTCCGTGTCACGCCGCGCATGGAAAATGGTCGTGGTCACCCATAATGGCAAGTGGATCTAATATGTGTCCAATAGATTTATAACATGGACTACGATTATGATTTTTTTCAGATATTTCGAACCAGCCGTTTAGCTCTTAACGGATAAATCATATTTATAAGTACTTTCTGAAGGCTTATATGTGGATAAATATGCTATACGAAGAAACCTTCAATTACAGAATAGGTAGGTCACTATACAGGGCAGACCTTTTCAGGCCCTGAATGTAGTCCATGCCTGATTACTCCTTTTGTTGTGTATATGTAATTAATTAGTGTGTAAGTACTGGATTTTCTGGTTCTGTAATATTTATTTAATCGTACTGCCTACTACGAGAATGGGATCAAAGTATAGTATTCATTAACAACCCATAACGTCCCACTGCTGGGCTCAGGTCTCCTCTCGAGAGAGGGTTAAGGCCATACGTCCCCACGCTGGCCGAGTGCGGGTTGGGGACAGGCAAGACACGTTGTGGCTACGTAATCTTGCTGTTGGATGTTTTTAAGCCGCCCGAAGGCCTCCAACTAAGCTTCACGACTGCTATCTTATGATAACAACCGGGACCGACTGCTTAACGTGACCTCCGAATCACGGAAACGCTCATTACATATAATGCCACAAACGGTCACCCATCTAGGTCCGACCGCGCCGTATAGTATAGTATTAACTCTGTCTATATGTCTGTCACGCTTTCACACCAAGACTATTGAACTAATTTGAATGAAATTTTTGTACAAGGATAGTTTAGAGCCTAAGAAAGGATTTATGCTTTTAAGTCGATAACCGATAACACACGGGTGGAGCTGCACGTGAGTTCTAATTGAATATAAAGCATAGTCACAGTCATTTATCTATACAAATAAATAAAATCGAATGTCTGTTGGTTTGTTGGTAAGATTTTTTTAAACTTGCTTCCGCACTTGTTTTTGCGATGGTATATCAAAACCGCGGATGAAACCGGGGGACTAACTAGTTAGGGTTCCGTAGCCAAATGGCAAAAACGGAACCCTTATAGATTCGTTATGTCTGTCTGTCTGTCCGTCCGTATGTCATACTCACTTTTTTCCGAAACTATAAGAACATCACTGTTAAAACTTGGTAGGTAGATGAATTCTGTAAACTGCATTAAGATTTTCGCACAAAAATCGAAAAAAACATTAATTTTTGGGGTACATAACTATGTACCCCAAAAATGTATGAACGAGATCTAGTAAGTATTTTTTTTTAATACGTCATAAATCGTAAACCGCATTTTACCTTTCTTTCATTTTTTTGTTTCGGAGTCTGGGTGTTTTTCTATGTATAATATGTATGTATTTACAAAAAAAAAAAAAAGTATGTTTATGTATTTATATCAGTTGTTTAGTACCCATAACACAAGCTCTGCTTACTTTGGGACTAGATGATGTTGTGTGTAAGTTGTCCAAATATTTATTTTTTATTTATTTATTTATTCAGTCAATACACTATAATTAAAACATCGATCAAAGTTACAACGAACTACAAGAACTTTTATATGATGTTACTTGCTGCTCGGAACCCGTCATGGGCGAGTCCGACTGTACACAAAACACTTCATGTATTTAACAATATATGTCAATTTTCGAAAGCTTCAACGACTACACTCAAAAGTCTAAAATTCCATAGCGGTCCCTCAATAGGAAAGCAGGCTACTAAACGGGAAATAAAAGATGCTTCTCAAATATTCAGCAGCCAACATTAAAATAATCTCAACTATTTTCGTCCCCACTTCGTTTCAGGTATTTGATACTGAAAGTATCAACACAACATACATTTCCTTATGGCATAATGTTCTTGATAAGAAAGCTCCCCTATCATTGTTATCATCAAAGAAATATGAACCTCTCACTTAATGAATTAAGGTTCAAATTGTAATGAGCAAAAATTTTTCGTTGCATAATATTCAAGTTATGCTTACGTCAACAAATTTTATGATGCGAGGTTAACATTGTTGTATATTTTACTTATTAAATAAATTATAATTCTGCCTAAACTGCATCGTTGGTCTAGTTTATAGCGTATGCGACTGCTAATTAAGAGGTCTCGGGTTCAAACCTCGGATTGGGCCAAAAAAGTGTTTTTAGAATTTTCTTAGGAAATTCCTAATGGCAGCCAGGAGTTTGGAAGTTTGGCAGGTGATTCACACCCGTGCCTCAGAAAGCACGTAAAGCCGTGGGCCCCGGTTGTCATGAACATCTATGGCAATCGTTATTCCCAGTCAGTGCCCTCAAATTTACTGACAACTAGTTCAACTTTCGAACTTCAGTTCTCCCTTAGGGTTGCGGAGGTCCGATGCCAGTCGCTCCGTGGAAAAACAGATATTCAGGTAAAATCAGTTGAACTAGTAGCCAACCCCAAATTATATTGGGAATAGGGCTAGGAAGCCGAAAGAAATAAATTATAATTCTGAGGTAGTCTTTTAGATTCTGATAGTCAGGATCTATTCAGTCTTCCACGTAAACGAATCAATAAACTTGTAATACTAACTACTCTTCAACTGTAATTAAGATCATGTAATTCTTACAAACACACTAACCTCATCTACTTTCAAACTAAGCATAGCTATAGCTTAGAAGATTGACTTTTAGAATAATACTGATACACCTTTATTTATATACTCTTATATATAGTTCGTGGACCTAGTGAGGGTCGGGGAACTATTGGATCCGGGCAGCGAAGTACTGGTTTTAGTAAAAGACTTTGTCCAGCAGTATACGTCTTTACACTGAGGTGTTCATGATAACGATGATTTAAAGGAATAGTATCTAGTACACATACACTAAACAATACGCTTGTACGGCAAAGCTTTTTAAATTTTATGCACATGTAGCCTACCGCTTCGCTATAAAGTCTATTGAAACATATCTACAATAAGGCTTCTTCTCTTTCATTACGCCTGCTTTGATATTTATAAAGATAATTAAGGAATAATATACTTCAAGAATTATGAGACCACATTTGAGTTGATACTTTTAATTTTATATTTATAAAACAGAAACAAAATGAACATCCGAGGCTTTCCGATATACTTCTAAACAGACTGCTTTCGTGATTTGTAAGTTAATAATATTGAAAAATAAAGACTTAAATACTGATAAATTAAAATAGATTTTCCAACCTTTGTTTTATCTTGGAACAAAGGAAATGAAGGGCTGAGACCCTTAATTTTACGTTTTACACATGGTTGTCTAAACTCTGACCCTAAATTTGACAAAGCCTGTTCTGAATTGCTGTTCGTGTCACTAAAAACTCAGCATGACTTGACCGATTTGACTAATTTTGAATTTGAAACATTTGTTAAAGTTCATCAAAGGTTTAAATGGTAAGAAACACCAATAATAAGTAACAAAGTACTTTAAACGATGAACGAATTTGCCAATACAAACCATTACTAGCTGTGAAACAATTGAAATTATTTAACATTTAACTTATCTAATTTCTTTTAAATCATAATTTGAAATGAAAATGAACTTTTACTCCAGCCTGTAAATCTTTGTGGAGGATACGAATCAAAGATGCTCTGGGCACGCCTGAGGCGTTAGACCGCATCCAATTAGAGAGTCCAGGATTTTCACGAATAGACGCCCATAAACGATCGACGTTTTCGGGATCTCTTGATGTTCTAGGTCGGCTGGATCGTGGTTGATTTATTGTTGGACTTGTCCCTTTGAATTTCTATACCCATTTTATAATCAATTGAATCGATGGAGCTTCATTTTTACGCCGTATGTTGTATTGAGCGCAAAATTTTCGATGCGCTACAGTAAATGGATCGTTGTTGCGATAGTACTCGCGTACACTGGGTTATCACTAAAGGCGGAAACACATTATATGTCGTCGGTCATTTCGCTAAATAAAGGCAAAAAAGTTAGAAAAAGTGAAGAATAAGCTGCAAAAAATCAGTAAAGACAACTTCCTATACAATTTACTTCTTTAATATTTATTCTACTACCTACCTCTTCTCTAAATGGTTCGCCTACACCTAAACTGATTTATACTACTTTATTTTACTTAACGCTTCTCAGTAGCTTAGCTTAGTATAGTCTTGGTGTATCTAGTAATTAGAACGCAGGTGCATTATCCAGATATGGCCGGCATATAATGACGTTGAATATGGAATTACATTAATGTACATTGACGTATTAACGTGTTAATTCAAATGTGCACTGGCTGCTTGCATACTAATATTACGGTGTAATCAAACGGTACATACAAAATTTACAACTGATACACAATGATTAGATTCTGTTTGTCAGTAAACTGTGTTTGTTATTCTTGCAGTGACTGATATCACTTCTGATGACTGTCAAATTTTGACGTAGTTTCTTGTTCGGAATTTAGTCTTAGAACATTTTTACGAACGTGAATGTAATTCTGGCCGTTTAGAGCTACGGTAGTCTCCTTTCTGTTTCCTACTCGAGACCCATAGATAGTACGCAAACATTGTATAATAAGCATAATATAATTATACTAGATGACCCAGCGAACTTCGTACCGCCCAACTTTAAAATTCCATAACTTGATCGCAGCGCCACCTACTGGGTCCAATCCGAATCTAAACCATTCCCAGAACCCCTTGAACACACACAAAAATTTTCATCAAAATCGGTCCAGTCGTTTGAGAGAAGTTCAGTGACATACTCACAGAAGAATTATATATATAAAGATATATAATTATTATGCATTATACAAATAAATAAAATTGGAGTGTCTGTTTGTAATATTAAAATAACCGCTTTGTACTAAATGTATATGTATGCATGGTAAATATTATGCCAAATTTTTTTTTACAATATTTGTCTGTCTGTCTGTTTGCCGGGTAATCTCTGGAACGACTTTATCGATTTCGATGGGACTTTCACTGGCAGATAGCTGATGAAATAAAGAGTTACTAAGGCTACTTTTTTTAGACTAGCTTCGGCCCGCGGCGTTGCCCGCGGTTACAACAACGCGGGGCTCAGCTAGCCAATAATTATACCTGTGTATTTTGTATGTATTGGCAACTAGATGATCCAAAGAACTTAGTTTCACCTTCTATAAATGTAGAATGAATGGATGAATATGTAACCTCATTAACCATTTCTAAAATCTCGTAATAAGCTCATTAATCACCTACTTCACGTTTGTAATAACATAACTTTGTTCAAAGGTTTATCATGCAAACATATTCCTCAAATTTCTTTTTCACTTATTTCCTTAACAATGGAATGTACAAAACTATTTTGTATCTTTCGGACATTTTACTCATAACGTCATCTAAGCATAGCTTGTTTTATGGGTACTAGATGACTGCAATTAATTCATAAGGATACCCTTTTTGTCAACACATACCATATTATACACAAGCTGAGTCCCGCGATGTTACCTGGTGTTATTGGTGTAAATAGCAAGTAACGTCGCAAAGCGAAGATAGACAAAAAATTGCTTATGTGAATCCTTAGGTCATCTACTTTCTACCAGTGAAAATCCCGTCAAAATCAGTCCGTGTGGTAACGGATTAAGAATACAGAGTGTCACCACCCCTATTCATCCCACGCGGGTGTCGTAAAAGGCGACTAAGAGATAAACTACGCAAGACAACATCAATGCAAATAGAAGGAAAACTTGAAACCAACCCTATACCAACCCGTCTGGCCAGCGTGGTATAGTAGGCCAATACCTCCTTTTCAAGGAGATGCCTATGTCCAGCAGTGGACTGTTAAAGGCTGTTGATGATGATGAATAGACGGACAAAATTTTCTAAAAATTGCTTTCTGGTGTAAGTAACGTTCATGTATACTGTTATTTGCATTTAATAATAAACTGTTAAACAAACTGTTACAAACAGAAACCTTAAATTTAATTATTTGTGTGGATAGAATACACTTATTCCCCAGAAACGAATATTTGCAATCGAATCGTCTCGGGTCAGGCAGAACAGTCGTATGCACTCTCTCCTCTTCCACTGTGTTACCGAAGCAACTGTTCATAAATACCTATATTATAGGTATGTAATGATTTGAAACGACTCATTCATCATACATGACGTCATTTAAATATGTCGCGCCGGAACTTGAACAAGGGATTCTTCAAAAGAAATCTACTGTGAATAGATTCATTTTTCATTCGAAGACGGGTAAGACTTTTTTATTGGTAGCAACACATGTAGGAAAACTGTGATACATTTATTAATTTCCCCTGAGACGGTAATGTCGTATGACGTGCGTGAGCCATTTAAAGGATTTCAATGAAAGGGGAATTCAGATAGAATAAAACAAAAAACAATTTTTGATTCTTGGTTTCGTACAATGAGTTTGCTTTTTAACCGACTTCAAAAAAAGGAGGAGGTTCTCAATTCGTCGGAATCTTTTAATTTTTATTTTATGCATGTTCAGCGATAATTTCGTCGTTTATGAACCGATTTCAAAAATTCTTTTTGCATTGGAATGGGCGTAGCTCACAGTTGGTCCCATCGTCACCATATCGGAATCAGATGATGGGATCCCAAGGAAATCGAGGGAACTCCTCAAATATCATAGGCACAATTGTTGCGATTTGGGTACTCGAAATACTTTTTCATTGAAGTCGGTTCCATTTAGTTGAAATTATAAATTTATGTAATTTATGTCTAAGAGTTACGAAACTAATCTTATGAAAAGTTAGTCAAAAAAGTTAGCTAAAGTTACTCTTTATCATCATCATCATCAGCCTATCGCGGTCCACTGCTGGACATAGGCCTCTCCCATTGCACACCACTTTGATCGATTTTGGGCTTCTCCATATACCATTATACCATTCAGGTATCTGTCGAAATTAGTACAGTCAGTACAGAGATTAGCAGTAGCGAGATAAGGCAGTAGAACCACGCTGATGTCAGCACTTTTAGGCCGGCTCGAACGAGGCAATACTACCCTCACACATTCATGACTCAGAACCCTTATAGATTCGTCATGTCCGTCGGTCCTCGACTTACGGTCCAAACGGTTAGTGCTAGAAAGATAAAGCTTTGCACGAATATGTGTTTTTATCACGCCGGCAAAGTGCTATGATAAAATTATGAAAAATATTTTTATTTGGGGTAGCTTAGGGCTTTAGCTTTAAAGGTACACTTAAAGCGGGGATGATTTTTTTCTTGCGTCTACCCCATCGTGTAAGGTATCATTGGATAAGTCTTTTGAAAAAATTGAGGGGTTGGTAAGACGATTTTTTGATTTGGATACCCATTTGCGAGTTATTCAACTTTTAAGGGCATTTTTTTCTCAAAACGGGCGTCCTCCTCCCTCTTATAAAAGCTCAGTGGCTGAACCATGTGTTGAACTTTAAAGGAAAACTATAACGGCTTTCGAACCTTTTTTGGTTAATTATGGCGATATAGAGGCCTAAGTTGTAAATACGCTTACTTGGAAATCTTCGTACAAAAATAAAGAAATAAAAGTAAACATAACAATTATCTCTTGGACACGACGAAAGCCATTAAAGGTAACTACGGAACTATATTCTATGCGTGGCCTGACAAGCACTTGGCCGAATTTTATGAAGATCTATGGCAATCGTTATTGCGAAGTCAGTGCTTTATATACCTACTAACAATATATTGCCTTCTAGTTCTGACTTTGAACGACAGAACCATTCCCTGTAAACATTGATATTCAGGTAAAATTGTTTGAACTAATAGCCAACACCAAATAATCTTAGAAAGAAGCTAGGAAGATATAATGTAGGTCTCATGGCAGATATCATTAATATATCATATAACACTTTCATTCAACGTCTACATTATCTGAATGTAACATATGTATTACAAATACACTCTCGATGAAAATAATTTCCTCATTCGAAACATTTAAAGTATTTCGTCTTTTTGTTATTTAACAATGCTCTGGCAATGAATGTGAGTCGACGTAACACGTCTTACTGTAAGATCTTAGATTATTTACACAACTTGCAAAATTCAACTCTTTACATATTACAAGTAGGTAGAATTTCAGTTAGCAAGTTAATATTTAATGTAATCTCCCCATTTTCTGGGAAGAATTCAAAATATCTATATTAAGATTGAAAAATCTTTGTTGTTGATTTTAGTTTATTTCTATCAAAAAGGTTGCTAAAGTTAAATAGCCACGTTGAAACATATTGATTGTTTATTTACTGTATTTTATCATAATTTATACTGTTTCAATCGACCCAGCCCATGCATATATTAAGGCCTATTAAGGCGCATTTTCATTGGTCGTTAGAGTCCGCATGCGGGGTACGGGAGATTTCTGTTCAAGCATGCCATAGGGCCAGCAAACAAACAAAAATTGATGTAATTAATCGTAGTTAATATTAAAAACAATATTACGCCGATAAAACGCTATTTTTGGCCCTATGGCATGCTTGAACAGAAATCTCCCGTACCCTGCATGCGGGCTCTAACGACCAATGAAAATGCGCCTTTAGTCATTAAAACTTTTCATTTTATCAAGTGATTATCTATTGCTTAAATCTGTATACGTTGAGAAATTTAAAAGATCTAGGCATAAAGAGAACGGAAGCGACTTCATTTTGTACTATTTAAGGAAGACAAATAGATTTTGCTTACAGTACCTAACCTTCTTTTTAAATATTACAAAATTTAAAAGTTTAAAATATACACATATATGACGTATATAATTAACTACCTTTCTCACGTAGCCCCTTCATCGTCTTCTATTGACCGTATTATATTTTTCAAATCAGACCAGTAGCTCCTGAGATCAGCGCGTTCAACCAAACAAACAATATTTCAATCTTTATGATATTAGTAGAGATATAACGTCGCTTAAATATCAATGATTTTTTGTTACTTAAGCCATTTTTTAATTGTTAGAATATTACATTTCTAAGAGAAATGTTTGTGTGGTAAGCACGCTTATTTATCTGTGTCTTGGTGAAATATCCCTACTAATATTATAAATGCGCAGCTAACTCTGTCTGTCTGCCTGGCTGTTACGCTTTCACGCCTAAACCGCTGAACTGATTTTGATGAAATTTGGTATGTAGATAGAACTGAACTTGTAAAAGGACATCCGACATACATGCGGGGGGAGCCGCGGACGAAAGCTAGTATTTAGATAAAAATAAAAACAGCTAAATATCATTGCAGTATCTGCTTGTAATTTCAAATAAACAGCTTTTCACTCCGTAATATATGAGTTGAGTTAATGGTTAGCGTATGCGGCTTCTGATCTATAGATCTCGGGTTCGATTCCCGATTCGGACCATATATTTGTGTAATCTAAAAATAATTGTTTCGTAGTCAAGGTGTTCTTAATGTAAAATATGTATGTATATATACAAAATAAGTATGTTAATGTATTTATATCAGTTGTCTAGTATCCATGCAAATAAAATAGGTAGAAACATCACCAATTTTGTGTGACTGGGTCTTGTTTCAACAAGACTTTAGACTCCTTCGAAATGGGGCCAGGTTTGTTCTGTATTGTTCTTTTCTTTAAATCTATTTTTTTTTCTTTTTTTTAGCTGCCATTTTTTCTAAATTAGGAAGACAATTTTACCTTATATATATATTAGC
The DNA here is from genome assembly GCA_932526445.1 of Phragmatobia fuliginosa. Lineage (NCBI taxonomy): Eukaryota > Metazoa > Arthropoda > Insecta > Lepidoptera > Erebidae > Phragmatobia > Phragmatobia fuliginosa. The sequence goes on along the minus strand of OW052058.1, from coordinate 2,171,073 downwards.
GTTTTCGTAATAGAAAATAATGTGACCCACACATCCAAATAAATAATCTCGCAAACCTCTAATTTTCTCTGGGAGCGGACACAACATTTCTTTCCTCACTCATTATAATCCATCATGATTCTTCATCGTTAATCCTCGGGACGTTGACTTATTGCAATAATTACTATCAATGTTAGACACTGTGTTACTTTTCCATTAGAGCATGTAAGCTGGATGTTTTTCTTAGTTAATTTGTTATTTTCTTTTAAATCTTTTTTTTGTATCTGAATCGAGACAAATCTTAAGTGGTTGAGATTACCCGCTAGCGTAATTGGTGTGCTGTAAAGTGAAAATGAGAAATTTTTAACCACATTGAGATAAAGGAAAGAGGATAGATTTAAAGGAAAAGTATCTTAAAGTAGGAAATATAGCTCTTATGTTATAGCAATTCAGTTTCTCTTTGTGGTAAAATCTGGTGTCTAGTCAAAATACTGAGTATACAGTTATAATAAGCAGACTAAAATACTCATCAGAAAAAAGATACAACAATAAAAAGAAACAGAATTTAAACATAGTAACTTATGTGTGTGCGTGCGTGCACGTGAGTGTGTATGACTGTGTGTGTATTTGCCTGTTTGCGAGTTCACTTGTGATTGCGTATGTATGTGTGTATAGTGCGGGAGGTTGCGTTTGCATAAATAAATGTTTGTGTGTTTGCGAGTGCATGTGTGCGTCTGTGAGTCTGTGTGTAACTACATGAACGTGGAGCAGAATCTACTACTAGACTGCCTCGTTGGTCTAGTGGTTATGCGGCTGCTGATCAAGAGGTCTCGGGTTCGATTCCCAGGTCGGAACAAATATTATTTGTGTGATTCACAAATATTTGTTTCGGAGTCTGGGTGTTTTCTATGTATAATATGTATGTATTTACAAAAAAAGTATGTTTATGTATTTATATCAGTTGTCTAGTACCTATAACACAAGCTCTGCTTAGCTTGGGACTAGATGATGTTGTGTGTCAGATGTCCAAAATATTTATTTATTTATTTATCTATTAGATTCTTAGTATCTGCTCTGATTTTTGTAATGCCATGAGGGCGTATAATTTTAATTACAAGTCATTTAAAAGCGAAAAGAATGGAAGTGAAAATGAGCATCACGTATTTACCTAAACATAATTTTAAATTTGTATTCCTCTTACATACATTTGTACATCTAATACGAATACAGCGAGCTCCGTTTGCGATAAGGTAATGGGTAACCATGTGCGAGACTCTTCGGAATGACGTCACGACTCTGTTGCCGAGAAAAGATGGTACGATTGAAGGTTGCAAGCAACACCATGTGGAATATAAAATGAGGTAAAACAGGTTCCGTATGGGTATATGGCAAAAACAGGAAAATAGCCTTTGGCATATTCTTTAGCTTATTGAAATCGTAATCATAATACTCATGTGTTTTACTGTAAACGGGACTTATTCGCGATAATATGTATAAAGATTTTTATAATTATACATATAATACTTTTTGGCAGAGAATGATTTCAAATAGTCTTGTTTCAAACATTCAAAAATTATTTCTTCATACAAAAATTTTTTACACAACAATGAAAATTTGAATACACTACAAAAAATGTGAGACACTACACTAATAAATTTGATACGTTTTCCTTTTAAAAATATTCTACACGGAAATATATGACGTGTTTTTTGTTACTATTTCAGTTATGCACAAAGGAACCTTTCTGAACAATGAAACGGGTCAAAAAGGAAATTTGATAAATAAACAACGGTAGTAAATTACAGGTAGGTCTCTTAAATCACTTCTTCTGTTCTTTTTTGACAAATTGTGCTCACTATTGTTCAACATAAAGTGTTTTATTCCTGCATTTTATTGGTTTTCTGAGATAATTGTTCATTTTATCTGTTACACTGTGCGTTACACGAATAGTTAGATGATGATGATGGTTAAGATGATTGTGATGAACACACAATAACATATGAATAATAACATCAAATATCGTGATCTCTACTAATATCCTTAAAGCTAAAGTAATTTTATCGTTACACTTTCATAACTAACTCGCCAAGCTGATTTTGATTATTTTTTTATTTAAGCATAGTTGGTTTATTGAGGAAGGACAAAGGGAGGAGGTTTAGTAATATTCTAAATCTTACAATAAGCTTCATCTTGAATTCTTCTTTGAGCTTCTTCAGAATTTTATAAATATTGCATTATAAGATTTAGTCTATTACTAAACCTCTTTCCTTTGTCATTCTTCAAGAAGCCAGCTATAAGCCTCTTCCAGGCATTGCAATTTGACAGGTATTACATAAATTATTTATTTATCAACTACTTACATAAAGTATTGTTACTTATATACTCACACAAACTCAGCTATGATGTAAAATAATGTCTATTTTCATAGATAAGCCTACGCGTGTATAAATAGTTACTAGACAATATTAGCTTTTTGTTACAAGTACAACAAACAGCTGAAACTGTGCTTTTTGCGGTCGCCCACCCGTAGACCGAGATCGCTGAGCCGAACATTAAAGTTTGTGTAATTTTATTTAAACTTTGGTGCTAGCTTGTCCAAATGTAGAATTCATCCTTAAAACTACATTTGTAGAATGAAACCCTTAATATAAACACAAGATTTTTTGCTTTTTTTGGAAAAAAATACTCAATATTGACTAATTCAGAAGTCTAACCTTCTCGTTTTTAGGATTTGCTAAACTTTTATCTCATGTTCAATAATACAGTCCCAGTGCTGGGTTCAGGAGAGGGTTAAGGCCATACGTCTCCACCCTGGCCGAGTGCGGGTTGGTTACTGGCAAGATATGTTGTGGCTACGTAATCTTGCCGTTGGATGCCCGAAGGCCTACAACTGGGCTTTAATTTATGATAACAACCGGGACCTGGACCAGGACTGCTTAACGTAAACTCCGGTCACCCATCTAGGTACTGACCGTGCCCTCGTTGCTTACCCTCGGTGATTGTTACCTACCTAAGGCCACTTGACTATGAGCGCTTCTATGTCTATATTTATGTCTCATGTTACTTTGCCTAAATTGAGATCTTTATTAGTATTTTGTTCTATATCTTCAATAACATATCTGTTCGTGAATTGCCGAGTTATCGTCTGAGTAAACTAATTACTTCTTTAATTAATAATAACGTGATAATAAGGGCGTGTTTATAATACACAGTCACATTACGCTACATTAAGTGTCACAGCACACTAGCTACTTTTAGCATCGGCGATCGACGATTTTGCGACTGCATCGATGCAGCATCGTGTTTTAGCGACTTCCTGCGTTCGATCGCGGTTTCGGAAACGCGCGTTTTAGCGACTGCTCAGATGCCAAATAGATGCTACTGGCATCCGAATGTGTGCGGAGAGTAGCGTTCAGCTGCTGTGTCGGGCTTCTAATAAATAATAGTTTTAAAAAACTAAAAAACACGCTTTTTATAGAAATCCAAACTAAAAAATAAAAAATAAATTGAAATAAAATTAAATTAAAAATAGTGTTAAAAATTTCAATAAATATAAATTAATACGTGTAAATAAAGAATATTGTATTTTACTTAAAAAAAAGCGTGGGGTGCGTGGTGTCAATAGTTATAAGTATTTTATTGAAGGATATGGGTAGTGATTATCATTTTGATATTATCTTAAAAAGCACCCCACGCTTTTTTTAAGTAAAATACAATTTTCTTTATTTACACGTATTAATTTATATTTATTGAAATTTTTAACACTATTTTTAATTTAATTTTATTTCAATTTATTTTTTATTTTTTAGTTTGGATTTCTATAAAAAGCGTGTTTTTTAGTTTTTTAAAACTATTATTTATTTTCTATTTTTTAGTTTGGTTTATTTATAATAGCTTGTCTTTTTAATTTTAAACTATTGTTTGTTTTAATCTACTATTAATTCCGTGATTACTATAAGTAGGTACCTGTAATTATTTTCAGTCGTCAATGTACACAGTGAGACATAACGGTATGTTCATTGCCAAACAAGTGATATTGACAAGTCTTACTACGTGTTACTTCGTAATCGAATCATTTCATCTAATGCTGCTCTGTTACATGGAGTTTGACCTGTTAGCTTTGAGCAATCAAGTTCTTCAATTCTAATTCCGTCCAAAGATCTTCCACGACTAAGTGCTACATAAGCTTGTCCAGCTGCAAACAGTCGAGAACCTAGATAAATGACTGCATGATGAACTGTACAGCCTTGCATCTTGTGGACGGTCGATGACCAACTCAGAATCAATGGCAAAATTCGTCTCTCGGCAGTTTCATAGCTGTATTTTGCTGGAAATCGTACCGATATTGGTTTAATTACGTGAACACCATCTTGACCGAAATCGATAGGTACTGAAGGAATGTAGGTAGTAGGTCAATATCATAGGCTACATAAAACACATAATTCATTTATAGGTCTTTCCGTGCGATTTTTTAATAGGTTACCAGCTAGTGTTATGAGTCTATCAGTGAAAAAGTTTAAAAATGTAGTCAAAACTTATCTTATACGTAGAGGTTATTATACAGTTGACGAATTTTTAAATGATAAAGAAAAATGGATTTGACTACTTGCTCCTTGTCATTTTATTCTACTCATGAGAATGTTGTTAGCACATTGTTTAAGAGCATGATTTTACTTTTGTAAGTAAAGATTCTACGTGACGAATAAAGGCCATTCTTCTCTTTCTTTTGATCTAAAAATTAATATTTTATATTTAATCTTTCGTTACCAGTAATTTGGCCAATATTTGAGCACATATAGTTTTTACCTTTGTTGTAAGTAGATGCTCCTACTATGTTGTACCCACTGAGGCTGTTGTTTTTTTTTAAATTAGCTTATGTTCTAATTTTTAATCACTATAATTTGCATCAGTCCTCTAACATGGTGTATAGTATATTAGTGGCAGCACCTTACCCCCATATCAGGTTTATAAACATTAAAACTATGTAAACATTGGCGATTTGAAAAGAGTGGCCGCGAGTTTTTATTGCCATGTTCTTTTCTCCGGCTTTACCTATTGTTTGCGAACATGGCATAAATGTACATGTAGAATCTTGACCTGTCACAAGAGATGTATTGCATCCTAAGTGAATAAAGAATTTTGAATGTCTTCTGCATATGATACCTCTGCGAAAATTTGGCCATATAATTTCTGTAATAAAACCCATGTTACCATTTACTAATTCTTTTGACACGTCAATGTTCGACTTCAACATTGCTGCTCTGGCTTGGTCTGATTCTGAGGCTCGGATCTCAGCCATGGAATCACGCGCTTGCTGCAAACGAGATGCTCTGACTTGGTCTGATTCAGAGACTCGGATCTCAGCAATAAAATGACGCATTTGCTGCAAGCGGATTTCTCTGGCTTGGTCTGATTCTGAGGCTCGGATCTCAGCCATAGAATCACGCACTTGCTGCAAACGAACAGCTCTGACTTGGTCTAATTCAGAGGCTCGGATCTCAGCAATGGAATGTCGCATTTGCTGCAAATGGACTTTTCTGGCGTGGTCTGATTCTGAGGCTTAGATCTGGGCCATAGAATCACGCACTTGCTGCAAACGAGCTGCTCTGGCTTCCTCTGACTGTTTAGCTGTATAATTTCTCATATGAAGCGCTGTTTTCTTCTGTAACGCTGTAGTAACTGTTGAGTAGTATCTGAAGAACTAGTATTCTCAGTCATGGATAGTGGTTGTGAGTATAAATGTGCAAAACCGCGTGCAAAAGTAAGCGTAAAGATAGGAGAATGTGCAAGTGTTAATAAATGCTAGCAATAAAATAATTTATCAGCCTGTTCGACTAAAATTTGGTAAACTAACAACTAAGTAGCTAACAGAAGTTTCGATATCTTCAGCATTACTTTTAGCAGCTTCTAGGACACATTTTAAAGCACAATCTACCTTCAAATCAGAGACATTAAACTGAAATGGTTCACACTTCTGTTTCTTTACTGTGGGAAACATTTCATGGAAGTACTTTCTTTTAGAATATACTTCCTTGGAAATTTGACGGGCAGTTGGCTTACCCCATTGTTGTTCTTGGCTGATCTTCGTAAAACTGTTTTCATTATTTACATTGATATATAATATATTATTTATGAAGTATATAAGTGCTGCAATGTGCTTTCATTTCCCTCTCTTATTATAAACACAGTCGCACAAAGCACTCTCAACATGTTAAATTGTGTTTAGCTGTAATTAAATTGATTTGTTAGACATCGTCTGTCTCCGGTTGAGAAATGATTTCGTGGGTGATTGCACGAAACCCCGTTTTAGTAACCAGTAGACTCATTTCCCAGGGAAAATAACAATTTTAATGTTATTGGCAATAATTTTACTAACTACCACCGTCCAAAATTGTCTAATATAGTAAAATAACAGAAGATTTCATTAATTTTCTTCACAATATTTACTTGTTGCTTGACAACGGTGACAATATTGTTCAATCATAATCGCCACCTGTCACGTGGCGCTGTCGTCGCGCATGGATAGATGAAATTATTATAAAATAACAAAAATCTTATCATGCAAATTGATATAATTTTATCAAATTAGTGTAATGTCATCGGTCCTCGATAAATGTACAAAGTTTGAACGAAATCTGGCCGTTGAAAGTGGGTCAAAATCGCGCCCAAAGGAGTCGGTTACAAACATACAAACAAACATACAGGTGAAGCTAATATAAAGCGTGTAAAAAGCGACTCAATCTCCGCGTTTGGCGTTTTTAACTGTGCTGTGTAGAGCGTTCGGTCGCCGTATTTAGCTTCTAAAAAGCGACTAGTTGAACTAGTAGAAAAATGCTAAAAGTAGCTAGTGTGCTGTGGCCCTTATCCATTAGGCTTATGTAAGTAGTGTGTGCATTTTACTTGTACTGCTTCTAACGTAAGATTCATACTAATGTAATATATTAAATTCACGTGTCACGGTGTTCGTAATTAAACTAGTAGTGGTGGTCCGAAATGGCTCGACCGATTCTCATAAAATTTTGTGTGCATATCGATTAGGTCTGCGAATCGGTCAACATCTATTTTTCATACCCGTTTATTGAGCAATTTTCTTCATGAAAAGTAAGATCAACATGAATCATTTGAAGTAAAGGTAGGTATAAAAAAATGTGATTATGTTTAAATACTTAATAAAAAACTAAGTCATCTGCCGCGTACATCGGTCTGTCTCCCTGTTCGCGATAAACTTAAAAACGAATGCACTGATGTTCATGCTGTTTGCAGCAATGCAAAGCCGGGGCGGGCGGCTAGTGTATACATAAATTTTAATAATGTAAGGAAAAAGTCTATTTCTATAATCACTTAAAACAGGACATTTGAGTCTCTTTTAGCAGACTTTAAATTTTAATTTATTAGTCCAGTACTCACTACTCCCTAGTTGTTCAACCGGAGCAATGGCTGTTAAAGTTAAAATGTAATGTAAATACCTGTCACGTCTACCCTTATTCCGTCGCAGTTAATTACCAGAATGTAATGTGATGTAATTAAATTTGTTATTGTCGTTACATTTCGAAAAGTAATTAACATATACAATACAACAACCTTACATTTTAATTGAAAAATTTACTAACATTTTTTTTTATATTTAAGCCTACTAAAATTACTTTACTCTGCCTGATGGAAAGCATGTGTAGAATTCAGGAGTAGGGGTCACCATCGTCATAGTGAGGGTAGTCAATGCAGCATGGTGATACATACCATGGCGGCCTGGTCAGATAATTCTGCATCATTCTCATGAAACAGAATGATAAGGCCTCCAGTCTCACACTCACTAACGAAGTACGACATCAAAAACGCTGTCATTACTAGGATGTTTTTCTTAGGGTAGTAGTGCTGGACATAGGCCTGTCCAATTGCACGCCACTTAGTCCCTAGCCGCTGCAATAACCAAAACATTCAACACTTATATTTTAATATTAGTATATTTTTAATTTAGAAAAGATGTATAAAGAAAACTGTTTTGTTTTTTACAGAATAAGGAAAATTATCATACTTTTTTATACATAATAGAAGTAGACCAAAACAGAACTCGTAGTAAACTATACTTATATACATTTTGGTGCCCTTAGACCATTGTATTCAACTATCATCAGTAAAAGTTCTGATGAATTTATATTACACATAGGCATTTCGTATTCAAGGTATTCAAACACGTTTCCTCACGTCTTCAGGATCAACTGCAGACAAATTTAAATGTCAAGTCCAGTTGACAAGGGACAAATTTAGACATTATGAATTCTATTGTAGAATCAGCCTTACTCTAAAAGCAGTATTTTGTAAAGCTTTAACTTCATAAAAGACGGGCGATAAGTATGAAATGTGGTTTTCATTTTATTTAGGTCTACATATATCTTTTTCCTAGCCTTATTCCCAATATTATTTGGGGTCGGCTACTAGTTCAACCGGTTTTACCTGAATATCAGTTTTTCCACGGAGTGACTGGCATCGGACCTCGGCAAACCTAAGGGAGAACTGAAATTCGAAGATTGAACTAGTTGTCAGTAAATTTGAAGGCACTGACTTCCCAATTACGATTGCCATAGACGTTCATGACAACCGGGACCGACGGCTCTACGTGCTCTCCGTGGCACGGGCGTGAATCACCGCCAAACTTTCAAAATACGGGCTTCTATTAGAAATTATATAATAACTGTATCGTTGATCCACTGGAAAGAGTATGTGACTGCTGATCAAGAGGTCTCGGGCCGGGCCTTTTCTTAGGAAATTCTTAATAGCAGCCCGGAGTTGGGAAGTTTGGCGGTGATTCACGCCCGTGCCTCGGAGGGCACGTTAAGCCGGTGGTCCCGGTTGTCATGAACATCTATGGCCATTGTTATTGAGAAGTCATAGCCCTCAAATTTACTGACAACTAGTTCAACCTACGAATTACAGTTCTCCCTTAGGGTTGCGGAGGTCCGATGCCAGTCGCTCAGTGGAAAAAGTGATATTCAGGTAAAACCGGTTGAACTAGTAGCCACCCTCAAATAATATTGGGAATAAGGCTAGGAATATGATGATATATTAGATATTTATTATTTAGGTGTATCTATAATGCTATAGAGAAACTCATTAAGGAGAGCGTCATCAACACCCCTGATCATACTGTGGGTATTTTAAAAGTCAACTATAAAAGGAACTACACTCTGCAAAGAGCTATAAAACTTGTTAATATTTCTGGAACGCTCTGAACACTCATAGCGAAGTGGCCTTAATTGATTGGAAACAATCTTAGAGAGTAAGCAACGACGGCGCGGTCAGTACCTAGATGGGTGACCGTTTCTATGATTCAGAGGTCACATTAAGCAGTTGTTATCATAATATAACAGTCATGAAACTTAGAGGCCTTTGAGTGACTTAAAAACATCCAAGGACAAGATTACGTAGCCACAACGTGTCTTGCCAGTCCCCAACCCGCACTCGGCCAGTGCTGGGACTATAACCCATTTTCTGAGAGGAGACCCGAGCCCAGCAGTGGGACGTTATGGGTTGTGCTTGTATTTCGGGAACCATTCATTCTTTTTAAGTTTTGGAATTGTGTTGTTTGCGTTTGTAGTCTGTAACCTTCAAGAGGTTGTTTTTTTACAGAAATATTCACTGCAAAAATATATGGGACAGCTTTTATAGATAGACGTATTTCATTTTGACACAGTGATATTTGTAATCAAGACGGAATCTGCAACAGACTGGTTGGCCTTCCGCCAAACTTAGATATCGATAGGGTTTGGAATAGGCGAGTAGCACCGGTATTGGTAGTGTATTTAGGTTTCTGTTAAAGTTAACATACAAGATGTTGACTATATTACAAATAACTATGAAAAACTTAACTGTGTATTAATTTTAATCAGGCACGTTTGAATTTTTACGGAAAATTAATTTGAGTGAAAGATTTTTTTTTTTTTTTTATATTTGGCCTACCAAAGCCTCTACCCTGCCTGAAGGAAAGTATGAGCAGAATCCAAGAGTGGGGGAAACCACACATCATTGCTGCAAATGCAGACAGAAAAGTATGGCGGCCCACACTATGGCGGCTTAGTGAGATGCGTTTTCACGCCCCCCTTAAAGGACCCGGGATCATAGTGGGAAGGAAACACGTGAGTTGGTAGTGAGTTCCAGCTTTTCACTGCTCGGCATAAGAAGGAAGAGCCGAACCGTTTCGTTCTGGTGCGTATTTCCTCTACCCTGAAGCGGTGACTTCTAAGTTCAGCACGTGTTGTCCTGTAAAGGAAGGGAGGTGTTTTTTTGTTTTCTAAATCGCAACACACATACACATACATGGGAGCCTTCAAAAGGGTTACAAACTTACAATCTGTTGCAAACTCCTATCTTTTTTTTGCACGCGTATTTGATTCTGTTTTCTTTTAGTGAAGCAACTATAAAAATAAAAATAATTATAGTTGTTTTTAATCAATAATGTTTTATTAATTATTACAGTACCTGACAATTACAGTTATGACGTAGTTCATGACTCGGAACCTTTATGGATTCCTTGTAGATAATCATGTTCGTCCATCCGTCCTCGACTTACCGTCCAAACAGTTAGTACTAGAAAGATCCAATTTCGCATGAAAATGTACTTCTATTACGTCAACAAATTGATAGAATAAAATCGTACTCTTACCTAACTTTTTTAGTAAAGAAAGTATAAAGGCCTAACTTGTAATATACGCTTACTTAGAAAACTTCGATCAAAAATAACAAAAATAAACATAACAACTATCTATTGAACACGTCGAAAGCCATTAACGATAACTACGGAACCCTATTCTCTGCGTGGCCTGATATGCACTTGGCCGATTTTTTTTTCTTTATAAAAACAATTACAGTGATGAATAATCAGTATTATAAAAGTATAATTTTTTATACTAGGATTGCTGAATTTCGTATTCTTGAATAAACAAATTGATTGATCAAGAGTCACAAAACCGTTAAGCTGTGCACACAAAACTAGACCTTTCTAGTACGTTTGAGCTATAAGTCAATCAGCTATGCACTGGCTTGGTGCCAAAAAATCTGAATGTCAGTATGGATTAGTTTCTTGATGTTAGTTGTTGGCGTAAAGACCAAACCTACATTAAAATAATACTGTCTCAACTATTTATACCAGCTTTTATTTTGACTGAATATATTTAGACATGAATTCTAAGCGAAAATTTAATTATTTTTATCCAAATCGTATGATATATTCTAATTTATTTTATTTGCTTGCACTTTAAAGTCATTCCATTCTTCAAGGAAAATATTTCTGATAAAACGTGCAATTGCCTTAGTGATTCTTATGTTAATCTTTCTAGCCTTATTCCCAATATTATTTAGGGTCGGCTACTAGTTCAACCAGCATATCAGCATACGCTAACCACTAGACCAACGACGCAGTTATATATTGCAAACATACTAAAGCCATTTATATATTTTTAACATTACTCGTAAATGATAAATGACATCCAGCCGCAGAATAATTGATCGGGTTTTAAATAATATTTGACCTATGTGAGAATAGAGTTCAAGACCTTTATTGAAGGCTTTATATTCAGGTACGCCAGCTACTTTATCAGACCTATTAATGAATAGCGATATAAAATTATAAAAATCAAGGTCTAAAATAAAACATCCTTTTGACATTTCATTACAAAACTTTTCAATTTTTTAACTTAAATGCTTTTTTATTTTAAAATTCCTCTGCGTATTTTAAATTCTCAAACATTGATTATAATAAACTTGTTCCAAAGATACAATTTCACAAGATGTCATTACCATTTCAAAATAATGAAAGTTTCAGGAAGTCTTGGATAAATCGTCAAGTTATTAATAACCTACAAAATTTGACGTAAAGTAAATGTCAACATGGAGGCGGGTATTTTCTTATTAAAAATACTGATAAAATTCCTAAAGAAATTGGAAAATAAAATAAGTTTCTTCTATGTCAGTCTTAGCATTACGGTTGACGTTGCGAATTTACCACTTATTTTTGGTACGTACCTACTTTTTGTCCGTAGGTTTTGGATTAAGATATTACAAGGTTTTAGCAAGGTTTAGGAAAGGTTTCCTTTTAGTTATTTATCAGAAAAAGACAGATATATAATCTATATTTGTACTTCTCCGTACATACATGTAGTTTAATAGGCTCGTTATAGAGTTGACTTTTATAGGTTTGATCCTCGCGTAGGTCAACACTTTGTGTAATTACCAAATTGTTCACACCACCTGGCATCTACAATTTTCCTTTGATACAAAGCTGAATTAAGACCGTTATTGGCACTATAAAATTAATTTTGTTACGTCTCTTTATTGCCTTAATTAATATATTGCTTTTTTTCCTGCTTTTTGCCGTCCCTTGAGTGTTATTAATTTTGAAGAAAGAGATGGGGGCTTCCCTAAATGTCTATTAAATTAAATAGATGAAATGAAAACCTACTTAAACAACGATACGTACAGGATACACAGATAATACTAAGACAACCGTATCTCAACATTGCTGTAATTGATAATAAAACTCTAAACCACTTCTCAACTTACAACAGAAATTAGAGCAATCAGCTCTAAAGCATGTAAAATAAATTACGCGCCGCTTCATGGCAGACTCAGAGCGCAGACTTACTTGTTCCCTAACTTTACATAAGGTAAACTTTGGCAATAAATTAATTGTAAGAAGATAGCTACCGACGGTTATAAAGAGTCTTATTAAAATTTTAAACAAATTATTTTGCCTCGGAACGGTTATGTTACGCTAATGAAAGTAATAATGTTCATTTAGCGTAACATGAACTCTAGACAATCATGTATATTATGAGGAAGTTTATACAACTTTTTTTCGAGCCGACTATAGCGAAGTAAAACGGAGAGGTTAAGTTTTAATATTTTTGAAAGACTATGAATGTTTGTAGTGCCTAAATTCCTAAGCCGAATTTAATAAATGAGCCTAGATATAAGCTCCATATTTATTTTCTTTATAAAAGCAATCCTACCAAAGTGACTCTACTCTGCCTGATGGAAATCATGAGTAGAATCCAGGAGTAGGGGCCACCATGCTCATTGTGGGGGTAGGCAATGTAGCATGGTGACCCATACCCATTAAATTAAAAATTGACCAAGTGCGAGTCGGACTCGCCCATGAAGAAAATATGATGTACATTACCATGCAAACTTCCAACGAAAATTGGTTTGAACGAGATCTAGTTAGTAGTTTTTTTTTAATACGTCACAAATCATAAACCGCAATTTACATTTCTTTCAATCAAAACACTATTATTAAAACATTGATGAAAGTTACAACGAACTACAAAAACTTTTATATGATGCTACGGAACCCTTCATGGGCGAGTCCGACTCGCACTTGGCCAATTTTTATTATTATTTCTACAAGCTTACCAAAATGTGCATATATTACTTATGTGTTATAAGGTTTAGCTGTAATTTCCATTTTAATTAAATGATTCATGGCTCCGATCGTATCATACTATTATTTCATTACAACCGGCTGACACCAGACGTGAAATATGTATTGCCATTTTATTAACTCTCTTCATCATGTCGTTACTTGACATGCCACGCTAGAAAATACTGCTGTGCTGTTGTGGATTGGATATGAAAGACTATCTGTGAATAATTCTGATATTTAAATTAGAAAATACTAATACAAACCTACATAAGTTTTAAATAGAGAATTACATTTAATTGCTAATGAATTTTATTTCACGAATAGTTGGCTTACTGTGAAGTTTTAAAATTCCACATGGCACATCACGTTGTGTTCTAAGTATGGGTGTGCTTTATATGCGTTTCATGTGTTTGTAAAGTCCCCCGTGACAGATATGTATTCCTAATGCGTGAGTTGACTTTAAAATAATTAGTTTTCTTATTTATTTTTCATTATCATCTTTCTTGTAATTACTAGAATTCTTGACTTTTTTTCATAGTTTTTTATGAGCGCAGGTGTGTGTGTGTGTGTGTATGTGTGTGTGTGTGTGTGTGTGTGTGTGTGTGTGTGTGTATCATCGTGTAAATGATTAATAGGAATCTGGGGATATTACATTCAAATGTCGGCGTCTGTAAACGCACCACAGTGTTTCACGAATGCAATCGTTCTCAAATACATTGATTTATTTCAATCTGTTATAGATAATTTATTATTAATTATTATTATTAAATAATTGTTCAATGAATTCAAATTGGAACAATCATAATACTGAGTTAACCAAAGAACGTAGTCTTAGTAAGGTTTATACATTCTCAGGGATCTTCTCGTTTATAATATTAGTAGGATAAATACACTTAAACATTCCAAACAAAATACTTTATATACCTACCTATACATGACTATAACCGAATCCATAATAATCCCAACACCCAGAGTATTAATAAACAAAACTCCTAAACCCCAAAGCAATTAATGGGTAATGACACAAAGTTCAAAAGATTGCAAAGAAAGTGTTCTATAGACTTGTAGGGAAAATAGTCATGGACAAATAGAAATAAACCGAAAAATATACAGGGAACATGTCACCGTACTATCTGCCCTTAAAATCAGGAGCTTTAGTTTTTAACAGTTTGCTGAATGTTATTTTAGTAGAGCAGATTACAATGATAACACAAAGAAACAAAATAAAACGATAACTGTTCATCGGACAATTATTTCTTGTGGATTTTTTTTAAGAAAATCCCTAGATTGACAAATTTGTTTCAAAGTGTTAGGCAACCGGCCCGAAATTCTATTTTATCGGTACCCTTGTGAGTAAATACACGTAGGGGATTGCAACTCACATCTTCTTCACGATGTATCAACGTCGCCCCGCCCGCTAACATTCTATAAGGAATTTCCCTATTTCACGCTTAACTGAATTCTTTTCTTTTGAGAATGTTTACCGTGGGGCGCAAATATTGTATTTGTTCTGTGGAAGCGTTTTTACTTTGATGCAAATATTTATTGTCGCTACTTACTTTCAGAAGCGATTTGTATTCTTGTGTATATACTTACATACCTATACATATGTGTGTATAAAAAACTATGTTTATATTGGCAAAATAACTTTATACTACACCTGATCGGAACAGTAGTCAATATTCCCTGAAAATGAAAAGAGAAAGTTAGTCTTTTCCTTGACCTAAATAAGCGGGAGGAAAAAATGTATGAAAATCCATTTCTAACGTGTTTTAGCGGGAGAGAAAGTTGTATGAATCTTCATTTCTCATGTGTTATCTTATCTATGGCGCGCGCCTGCCCAAAGAGTTTTCATTTAATTTAAATATGGAATCTCCGTGCCACTGACATCCTTTTGTGAAGAATAAAAAAAAACAAAAGAAGCGCGAAATATTTATAAATATTATGTCAAATTCTAAGCTAAATTGTGTCTTACATAGTGTCTTACGTTTTGATATTCTTTTATAAATACTTTAAATGTTCCTTACAGGTGTAGTATAAAGCACTGTGTAGCACTCGGGTGAAAGTCCCATTCCTACCTCGGGAGTATTGTGGCCCTAGGCTGCGCCTTCGGGCCACAAACTGCTCCCTCGCTAGTAATCGGTTCCTTTCCTCCCTCGGTGAACAATGTACTAATGTCAAGTTATCAATATTAATGGACTCTTAAGAATATATGGAAAAATGTTTGAACATATGAAGTATTGCCCGAAAATATTTATTGAGCGCACCTGATATAGAGACTTGCAATTGAATTAAGACTTCATGTGTAAATTTACAAATAATTCAGATGACCTTAATACTAAGGAAATCATAGCAGATGAAACCAATTTCAGAATTCGAGGTAGGAAATCGTATTTGTTTCTGTTTTTTTGAGGATGAACTTTTCGGTTCGGCTCTTCCTTCTTACGCCGAGCAGTCAAAAGCTGGAACTCGCTACCAGCTCACGTGTTTCCTTCCCACTATGATCCCGGGTCCTTTAAGCGGGGCGTGAAAAAGCATCTCACTAAGCCGCCATAGTATGGGTCCATACTGTCTGCATTCGCAGCAATGATGTGTGGTTTCTCCCACTCTTGGATTCTGCTCATGCTTTCCATCAGGCGGGGTAGAGTCACTTTGGTAGGCTATATATAAAAAAAAAAAAACTTTTCAAATGTTAAAACTGTATACAATTCTTTAAAGTTTTAGGATTAACCGCTTCGTTACGTAACGCGTTACAGCGCTGCCTTCCCTTTCTCTCATGCATGCGGCAGCGATAGGCAAGCTCCTCCTCTCTCGCTCTAACCTACAGCGTTAGTCGTATCTCGGACAGACTTATCTACACTTTTTGTCTGAAACAATTTCAATATTAAATAATTCTACTTATATTAGTCTAAGTTATCACTTACGTCGGGCGTCCCAAGAAGATCACGTTTAAATTTCATTTTTATAAATTTCCTACCACACTGACTCATCTCAACCCTTGTAACACAACGGTTATCGGTTCTGCGGCCAATATAGCAAGCCCATTGTCACTTCAGCTTGCTTAATCCTGTGGTTTATATCGACAACCTTAGTTCTTTGCTGGGTTACGTCATTTCTAATACGATCTTTTAGAGAAACGCTTTGAATTTGAATTTGGCAACCAGCCGTCCACGTTTGTCCACGTTTCGAGTCCGTATGTCGAAATGGGGACACTCACGGCACCGCTGTCCATGACGGGCAGGACGCAATGGTTGAAGACTTTTGTCTTTAGGAACTGTAGGATTGATGATGAGAAGACCCGACGTTTTATAGGAACGGGTACTATACCTATGTCTCCAAAATCAGATACCATGCAATGTATACTAAATTAAATAAGCACTTTCATTGCGGGATACAGAATTGGTAGTTACTTCGTAGTAGTTTGCCACATCTTTGTTAGATGTTTTTGGTAAAGTATAAAATACAAATAAATTTTATTTTATTATATAACATGTATCTTACTACTTAAGCAAGTAAAAGGTTTTCTAGTCAAGAAACAACTTTACTACAGCTGAACAAAAAACAAAATGTAATCAACTTTTTCACTCGTAAAACTTAAAATAACGCGAAGAACTACGTACCAGACAAAGTAAACTGCTCTGTAGTGCATTTTGTTAAACTTGTAAACTTTTAATATTGCTCACATATCCACATCATTACATTCATACGGTATGGTCCCGCTTGCAGCTGGGACATGCTTAGAATACTGAATGTTGCAATATCACTGAAACTTTATCGTTTGTGGATTAAATTTATTAGATATTCTCTTCGTGTCCGTATGTACATAATACATATATGATGAAAAGAGTTCTTGTTTCTGAATCAAAGCTATGATTTGGGAACGGGATTTAGGAAAACAAAATGTCATATAAAATTTAATTGAAATGAATAATGTTTTTCAGACACAACGTCGTGTAGATTCAAACTAAGCTGACTATGAAACTAAACTACTATGAAAGCTATTTCTAGAATTTAGCTTTTAGCTTAATTGTAAATAAAGTTTCTAGATATGACGTATAGATTAAAATCTCATTAGCGCAATGGGCTTGAGCTATGTTCCCTGCTAATATTTTAATGAAAATCATGTGTAAAAATTTATTCTTTCATGTTTTGAATTTATGAACTAAGATAAAGTAATGAAAAAAGTTATCGTTGTAAGGGTTATTTTGTCGTTCGTCATATGATAAATTAGTAAATAAAATTTCTGAAAAGGGGGTTTCTTTTCATATCAAAGTTTGAAATTAATTACTATATAATCAATGGATTTTTTTAAACGTACAACTTAATTATGTACATACAAACTAACATTCAATAGTATATGTGTAATAGACTATATATTTTAAGATTTGAGAAGATTTAAGTAAAGCTATTTCAAAGTTATACAATATAACTATCTAACTACCAAGCAGCAGCTGCACAGACTTCATGATTATACAGTGTCGGCTATCTTATCGCCACAAACAATAAAACGAGATTAAAATTTATAGTTTCATGAGACCGATTTGATATTCTTGTGTTTATTGCTAAGTAAAGTTTACTTTTATGTATATACATGTCTTCTAGAGGATATTTATGAGTTTATTACAAACGTAACTCTAAAACTGTTAGTTCATTCATTCATATTAAAACTGGGAACTGAAACATAATTAATCATTATTGTTATACCTTCTAAGTTATATTGATGTGTCTGTTTATTATATCAAAATAATAGTTTGCCACTAAATGCATATGAATATATATATATATATATTACTTAATAATAACATACAACTTTAATTACATCAGATAACATAATATGGAACTTAATACTAGGTCTATACAAGTGGCGGCTAGGTTGAACCAAACTGGATTACCATCTCAGCTGAAATCTGCGTGGTGACCGTGTAGCGCTTATTTTCAGATGGCACACTGTAAATGGTAATACAGTCGTGCGCACAGTAGAAATAAAGAAAGGAAAAATAACACAAAAAAAAAACATAAATACAAGCATACGTAAAAGTACAGCAACGACAGAATAAGTGAAGAGATAAGTACGGTAACTACTTATAGCATCAGATACATATATTAATACTGTCGTCAACGCAACAACAGATAAATTGCACAAAAAAAAACATTCAACAAAGACATATTCTCTATGTTTACATTAACTTCGGTCAAAAACTATTAACTTGTTTTTGACCGCAGCTTTAATAATAACATTTCGACAACCCGAAAATCCACTGCTTGACTTCAAATTACATACTATTTCAAATGCTCATTTCCTAACCAGCATTTAAAACTATGTAATGCATTTGCAGTGGTAAGTGAAAAAGTCCATAAAGCCAACAGCGAGGTCGCTCGAGGCTTTTACTTACTTTTTCTATTTCATGTATTATACTACTTTGTGAGACGGCATTAAATTCCTCTTAATGTGTGAAGTTACATTGTTTCTCTACAGCATAACCCTTACATATAACTTTCCAGCTAAAAACTGCGAGATTATATTCAGTTCACACGAGACGTTTTAATTGCCAGTCCTGTACTGAAAACAAAAGGCTCATACCACAAAAAATTTCATATTCCATTGGTATTTTTTTTAGGATTTCCTTTTTAAACAAGCAAATGTGAACAGTGGTATTTTTTATAAAACAATCAAAAAATACAAAGAGTAAAGAGATTTTAAAGAACTGTTAATACAACTCCATGCCGAGGATATCCTGCGGGGTCTTGAATTATGAAATAAAAATGATTTTTGTTCGAATGCGCTAAAAGGAAGGGGCTTTTTAGATTGTATTTATGTACCTACTATACGTATTCTAGGTATTTGGACAAATCCTAACAACTATTAATTGATGACAAATTTCTTTAAACATTTATATTCATAATCTTACCTATTTCTTTTTCATGGAAGGGTTCCATCTCTTTCATTTTAATCTATTTTTCATAAATGTATATATCTCTCTACAAGTATATAATTTTGAGTTCTCTTTGAGAAGCCTTGTCTTGTTGTTATAGTTACGTGTTTTGAAATGATCTCTTCTTAGATAACTTTAGACATTATTAAGAACTCAAAGCGTATTTGGGAAAGGGATTTGTTGGTAATTTTTAATTCTTGAAGTTAGTTCACAATCTAGCATTTATTATGTACAATTAATACTATTGTTTCACAACCAGATTAAGCTCTGATTTCTTGAAGTCTGTCATTGAAATTAGTTGATTTAATCATAACAATGTTAACAAATTAAACATAGAATTAATTTTGATAAAATTGATCTCAGTTTTAACATTTTGTGGATAAATATGCAAATTTATATTAATGTTGCGCTGTATTATAACGCGTATTAGCCTAATTTATAAACTTTTGATCAGGTAAGATACTCTAGACTTAAAGTTACTGTTGCTGCATTGTTGGGAACTAGTTACTAAGTTATAGTAAGTAAAGTAGTCTTTACAAAAACACACAGCAGAAGATTTTATCGAACATATTTATATGACAAAAAATACAAGTGATGAAGTTAAGAAAACTAGTGCAATAATAAAATCTTTTTTTGATTGAATACTCGTTCATTAAATAGTTTTGAAATAAAACAGAACAAATTGTATTACTTATTTTTCTTTCTTATATTTTTTTTAAACAACTTTCGAATGATTTGTATTTTAATACTTCATATTCTGTTCAGACTTAATCTTAATTTTTGTATTAATAGTAACGTGCTAGGTACTATTTGGCGAGCGCCATTGGAATATAGATATTGAATAAATATATATTGTTCATCATCATCATCAACAGCCTTCAACAGTCCACTGCTGGACATAGGCATCTCCTTAGAAAGGACTTTTTGGCCTACTATACCACGCTGGCCAGACGGTTTGGTATAGGGTTGGTTTCAAGTTTTCCTTCTCTTTACATCGATGTTGTTTTGCGTAGTTTATCCCTTAGTCGCCTTTGACAACACCCACGGGATAGTGATAGTGAGGGATAGTGAGGGGAAGTGATAGTGAGTGAGGGATAGTGAGGGGTAGTGACGCTCTGTATTCTTAATCCGTCACCACAACAATATATACCACCAATATTATTATTATGCTTGCAAAAACAGAAGATCGTATTACCATCAACTTGCTAATATTATTCTAATATTAGTAGAGCGTAAAGTTCTCAAAGGCTTACGTGATAGAAGTTAAGGATAGCGATGCACTGTGATGAGATTTACAAAACCTTAAACTCAAATGCTTTAATTGTAAAAAACTTTACAACGTCGGTAAAGGTTTACGTTACAATCAGAACTGCGGCGATTAATCCACCAACGATATCGATGACAAACTGCGATAGGCTGAGGATGAAGTCACCTTTATAAAAACATTATTCATTTCAATCACAACGTCGTGTAGATTCAAACTAAGCTGACTATGAAACTAAACTACTATGAAAGCTAAATTGACTGATAAAATAGAATAGGCCGAATGTGTAATACAACACTAAATACTTTGTCTGTCACTAAATTCTATATCTCAGAGACACGATCTAAATAATTAGTGAGAAAAGGTGACTTCATCCTCAGCCTATCGCAGTTTGTCATCGATATCGTTGGTGGATTAATCGCCGCAGTTCTGATTGTAACGTAAACCTTTACCGACGTTGTAAAGTTTTTTACAATTAAAGCATTTGAGTTTAAGGTTTTGTAAATCTCATCACAGTGCATCGCTATCCTTAACTTCTATCACGTAAGCCTTTGAGAACTTTACGCTCTACTAATATTAGAATAATATTAGCAAGTTGATGGTAATACGATCTTCTGTTTTTGCAAGCATAATAATAATATTGGTGGTATATATTGTTGTGGTGACGGATTAAGAATACAGAGCGTCACTACCCCTCACTATCCCTCACTCACTATCACTCCCCCTCACTATCCCTCACTATCACTATCCCGTGGGTGTTGTCAAAGGCGACTAAGGGATAAACTACGCAAAACAACATCGATGTAAAGAGAAGGAAAACTTGAAACCAACCCTATACCAAACCGTCTGGCCAGCGTGGTATAGTAGGCCAAAAAGTCCTTTCTAAGGAGATGCCTATGTCCAGCAGTGGACTGTTGAAGGCTGTTGATGATGATGATGAACAATATATATTTATTCAATATCTATATTCCAATGGCGCTCGCCAAATAGTACCTAGCACGTTACTATTAATACAAAAATTAAGATTAAGTCTGAACAGAATATGAAGTATTAAAATACAAATCATTCGAAAGTTGTTTAAAAAAAATATAAGAAAGAAAAATAAGTAATACAATTTGTTCTGTTTTATTTCAAAACTATTTAATGAACGAGTATTCAATCAAAAAAAGATTTTATTATTGCACTAGTTTTCTTAACTTCATCACTTGTATTTTTTGTCATATAAATATGTTCGATAAAATCTTCTGCTGTGTGTTTTTGTAAAGACTACTTTACTTACTATAACTTAGTAACTAGTTCCCAACAATGCAGCAACAGTAACTTTAAGTCTAGAGTATCTTACCTGATCAAAAGTTTATAAATTAGGCTAATACGCGTTATAATACAGCGCAACATTAATATAAATTTGCATATTTATCCACAAAATGTTAAAACTGAGATCAATTTTATCAAAATTAATTCTATGTTTAATTTGTTAACATTGTTATGATTAAATCAACTAATTTCAATGACAGACTTCAAGAAATCAGAGCTTAATCTGGTTGTGAAACAATAGTATTAATTGTACATAATAAATGCTAGATTGTGAACTAACTTCAAGAATTAAAAATTACCAACAAATCCCTTTCCCAAATACGCTTTGAGTTCTTAATAATGTCTAAAGTTATCTAAGAAGAGATCATTTCAAAACACGTAACTATAACAACAAGACAAGGCTTCTCAAAGAGAACTCAAAATTATATACTTGTAGAGAGATATATACATTTATGAAAAATAGATTAAAATGAAAGAGATGGAACCCTTCCATAAAAAAGAAATAGGTAAGATTATGAATATAAATGTTTAAAGAAATTTGTCATCAATTAATAGTTGTTAGGATTTGTCCAAATACCTAGAATACGTATAGTAGGTACATAAATACAATCTAAAAAGCCCCTTCCTTTTAGCGCATTCGAACAAAAATCATTTTTATTTCATAATTCAAGACCCCGCAGGATATCCTCGGCATGGAGTTGTATTAACAGTTCTTTAAAATCTCTTTACTCTTTGTATTTTTTGATTGTTTTATAAAAAATACCACTGTTCACATTTGCTTGTTTAAAAAGGAAATCCTAAAAAAAATACCAATGGAATATGAAATTTTTTGTGGTATGAGCCTTTTGTTTTCAGTACAGGACTGGCAATTAAAACGTCTCGTGTGAACTGAATATAATCTCGCAGTTTTTAGCTGGAAAGTTATATGTAAGGGTTATGCTGTAGAGAAACAATGTAACTTCACACATTAAGAGGAATTTAATGCCGTCTCACAAAGTAGTATAATACATGAAATAGAAAAAGTAAGTAAAAGCCTCGAGCGACCTCGCTGTTGGCTTTATGGACTTTTTCACTTACCACTGCAAATGCATTACATAGTTTTAAATGCTGGTTAGGAAATGAGCATTTGAAATAGTATGTAATTTGAAGTCAAGCAGTGGATTTTCGGGTTGTCGAAATGTTATTATTAAAGCTGCGGTCAAAAACAAGTTAATAGTTTTTGACCGAAGTTAATGTAAACATAGAGAATATGTCTTTGTTGAATGTTTTTTTTTGTGCAATTTATCTGTTGTTGCGTTGACGACAGTATTAATATATGTATCTGATGCTATAAGTAGTTACCGTACTTATCTCTTCACTTATTCTGTCGTTGCTGTACTTTTACGTATGCTTGTATTTATGTTTTTTTTTTGTGTTATTTTTCCTTTCTTTATTTCTACTGTGCGCACGACTGTATTACCATTTACAGTGTGCCATCTGAAAATAAGCGCTACACGGTCACCACGCAGATTTCAGCTGAGATGGTAATCCAGTTTGGTTCAACCTAGCCGCCACTTGTATAGACCTAGTATTAAGTTCCATATTATGTTATCTGATGTAATTAAAGTTGTATGTTATTATTAAGTAATATATATATATATATATTCATATGCATTTAGTGGCAAACTATTATTTTGATATAATAAACAGACACATCAATATAACTTAGAAGGTATAACAATAATGATTAATTATGTTTCAGTTCCCAGTTTTAATATGAATGAATGAACTAACAGTTTTAGAGTTACGTTTGTAATAAACTCATAAATATCCTCTAGAAGACATGTATATACATAAAAGTAAACTTTACTTAGCAATAAACACAAGAATATCAAATCGGTCTCATGAAACTATAAATTTTAATCTCGTTTTATTGTTTGTGGCGATAAGATAGCCGACACTGTATAATCATGAAGTCTGTGCAGCTGCTGCTTGGTAGTTAGATAGTTATATTGTATAACTTTGAAATAGCTTTACTTAAATCTTCTCAAATCTTAAAATATATAGTCTATTACACATATACTATTGAATGTTAGTTTGTATGTACATAATTAAGTTGTACGTTTAAAAAAATCCATTGATTATATAGTAATTAATTTCAAACTTTGATATGAAAAGAAACCCCCTTTTCAGAAATTTTATTTACTAATTTATCATATGACGAACGACAAAATAACCCTTACAACGATAACTTTTTTCATTACTTTATCTTAGTTCATAAATTCAAAACATGAAAGAATAAATTTTTACACATGATTTTCATTAAAATATTAGCAGGGAACATAGCTCAAGCCCATTGCGCTAATGAGATTTTAATCTATACGTCATATCTAGAAACTTTATTTACAATTAAGCTAAAAGCTAAATTCTAGAAATAACAATAAATATGAAGAAGTTGTACATATACGGTATAGCCGATCCAAAATAATATTGTGAAGACTAAGGAGGCAATATAAATACACAAATACTAAAGTAACGGATAAGCAAGCTGAATGATTAGCCGCAAAACTGATGACCGTTAGAAGAGGTAGAAGAGTTCTGGAGTGGAGACCGCGACGTAGTGTAGGACAACCACAGGTCAGGTGGAGTGACGATTTGTGCAAGATGACTGACAGGAGCTGGTTGCGAGAAGCCCAAAATCGATCAAAGTGGCTTGCAAGCTGAAGTGCCTGTGGGCCGGCCATACTAGCCGCAAAACTGATAAACGTTAGAAGAGGTAGAAGAGTTCTGGAGTGGAGACCGCGACGTAGTGTAGGACACCCATAGGTCAGGTGGAGTGACGATTTGTGCAAGATGACTGACAGGAGCTGGTTGCGAGAAGCCCAAAATCGATCAAAGTGGCTTGCAAGCTGAAGTGCCAGTGGGCCAGCCATATTAGCCGCAAAACTGATGACCGTTAGAAGAAGTAGTGGACTGTTCTGGAGTGGAGACCGTGACTCGGCAAATGTAGTGTAGGACACCCACAGGTCAGGTGGAGTGACGATTTGTGCAAGATGACTGGCAGGAGCTGGATGCGAGAAGCCCAAAATCAACCAAAGTGGTGTGGAATGGGAGAAGCCTATGTCCAGTAGTGGACTGCGATGGGCTGATGATGATGTTGATGAAAGTAACAGCATATGATTTCATTCGGAAATATATTATAATGCCGTTAATGTAAGGGAACATTTCAGCAAAAGTAATTACAAAAATAATGTTAGTTTTCGATTTCCAGATGCAGTAGATTACAACAAATTTAATAAACTTTGAACACTTTCCATTTACGCACAAATAAAAGTAAATGAAATGCTTAACAAATGTGCGATTGTGAGACACACCTTCAATTTGTCCATTTACGGGATTAAGCTGAGGCCGTGGTTTTAGGGCCTTTACTTATGCTATTTGACCCGAACCCCTTTAATTGAGTGTGGTCTGTACGAAAGCGGGAGCGATTTAATATTTTTATATTTTTATCCAATCTATCGGTAGAGTGTCTTATTTAAAATCATTAATCATGGGCTGCTATTCAATATCCTAACTATATTTCGTGATCGAGAGCTACAATAAAGTAATTGTATGAGAAGCATTGCCATTATTCTCCTTGCTCACCAACTCACGTCTACCCTTAATTAAAAATATGAGGCATACTAACGTTCCCAATTTTAAATACCATAAACTCATCGTATCAATATTTTTTCTTTACAACCGATACTTTGGAATGATATTATATGAACATACCACATGTTTTAACATTTCATTTAAGCACTGAAATACAATAAACACACGAAATCAAATAGGTCGTTGGATTTCGAATCTGAAATCTTATCTCATTCAAGAAATCTAAACATATCGATATCTGAAACTAAATTATGAGTACCTACCAAGTCTATTGTTGAAGTGGTTTTCATACATATTCATGTTAGAAAGATAACGTATAGAGAGCAATGTTATTTATTAATGTCATTTTCTAAACGGCCTTAGTCTATATTCCTGGAACAAGAATATCAGATTCCACTCGAAATATCACTGATAATAATTTTGTGTTGAAATTCGACAAGCCGTACTAATGATTGAGTTCTTTAGCACTTGCAAGGATATGTACATATTTACTTCATTTTATAGATGTCTCTTGTTAAGATCGGGTCTTACTTACTAGCTTTCACCCACGACTCCGCCCGCGCATATCTCAATAATTACAGTAAAAAGTAGCCTATGTGTTATTCTGATATATAAACTATATTACTGTAAAGTTTCGTCCAAATCCTTTCAGTAGTTTTTGCGTGAAAAAACAACAAACACACATACATAAATACTCACAAACTTTCGCGTTTATAATATTAGTAGGTTAAGTACCTTTGATACACCTGCCACATCAAACCAATTATAAGGTTTTCGTGGATTGCACAATGTAGTTAAAATCAACTTTATTATAAACATTCTTTTAAATACAGTTATAACGAGTACCTAGTTTATTGTAGCTTAAGAAACAAAACATCAGCAAAGGAAAAGTCACCACCATTGTCTATCATGTAGCCACACGCAATTCCTGAGACAGAAAACTTTTTAGTGTCTGTTTTTCCTTAATCCCAATTTTCAAATATCATTTTTTTCCAAATATTCTTAAACATGTTCTTGTACTTTTTGTAGTGTATGCGTCTATCCAATGATCTCACTCGGTCACTCATTCATTCACTCACTCACTCATTTATTCATGCTGATAAACAGTCTCATGCGCACCACGTTAGTAATGTGAGAGTCAGTGCCGAGAGCGCACATCTTGGTAAGTGTAGTGTATAAATAAATACAGACACGCCTACTGGTGGGGCGAGCGGTGGTGGGGTGTCCTATATTAGTCAGTCGCTGCACTGGCAGCACATTCGCTGCGAGTCCGCCGTATGAGCAAGACGTGTCCGTTGTAAATCAATTTGTGTTGTATCTTTTATTTGCCACGTACCACATACCCAAATAGTGACCTGTACAGTAAGTGTCCATTAAATACATGAACGAGCCTGTAAAATGTAAGCCTTCGATAATCGGTTTCTACATTATAATTCGCTAACTCTTGACACTTAAACCTCACAATATTCCTGTTGGACCGTCCATATTGTCCATTTTAAGGTTAATTTACTAGAACCATTTTGCTTACTGTGTAAATTTCCACCGTAAAACGTGTTCAAGTGGTGTAAAGAATAAATGTAGATCTGAACTGATTGACAATGAGAATTAAGTATTCATTCGCATTATTTTTGTAATAAAATTCACAATTCATTTACATATGATACAAGTTTAAATAAAAGTTTTAACATTCATGTTTTATATCTATTTATAATATATGAAATTTTGTGTGTTTATTTAGTTAGTCTTTGTATACCCATAGGTACATAATTATGATTATCATTAGGATAAAACAGGTGAAAAGCCGATCTAGAGATCCGTTCGATAGATTAGCTTGAACAAAACAGACAGATAAACGCACAAAAATTAACAAAAAAAAAATATTTTAACCCGACTGAAGAAGAAGTTGGGCAAAATTCATTTCTATTTTAATATAATGTTTTAAATAAAAATGTACTTTTACATTTCTGTAAGTAGAACAGTGTATAATGTTTTAAATAAATTCACACACAGGTAACAAAATTTTAAAAGTAGAAATAGAAAATATCTTAATAACTTTCAATGTACAGAGAGCGGGGCTATGATATGAAACTGTTTTATAGGAAATTCTTTTACTTAGTTTTAATATAACAGAATCATAACACGACTGTGTATTCAGTATATCTGGAACTAAGCCAACTCACTTGAACACACACAATTTTGTAGTGTGTTTTTTGTTCATAAATAAACTACCTAAGTTTTGAAACTACATTCTTACAATAATTTTGTGGTATAATATTTAGATTGCACCATTGGCTTAGCGGTTCAAGCGGTCGCCACGCCTTCTACTACGTCAAGTATAGTGGATTCAAATCCTATATTGTATGATCCATAAATTATTGGTTGTGTCTATATTTCGTATATGTTTATAAAGTCCACACAGATATAAATTCCTAACGCAACAGTTGCTTTTAAAAAAAAAATATTATAAACACATATACGCATGTGTTGATTGCATGATGGAAAACTTAATTTTCCTACATGATTTTTTTATCTCAAAAGTGGAGGTGACTCTACTTTATGTGATGGAAATCATGAGCATAATCAAAGGGACACCATACTTGTTGCAAATACATACTCATGGCAAATAATTGCCATTAAAAAAATTATATTAAGTAAACCACCATCTATTGGTTAAGTAATAAAATTAGTTTTCATAAAGTCAGTTTTATTCCTACTAATATTATAAATGCGAAAGTAACTCTGTCTGTCTGTCTATTACGCTTTCACGCCTAAACCACTGAACCGATTTTGATGAAATTTGGTACGAAGATAGAACTGAATTTGGGAAACAACATAGGCTATTTTTTACTGCAATAATCGAGATACAAAGGCCAAAGCTAGGTGATTATAAAAATACATAAATCGTAGATGTCAAAATGTATCACTGTTTATCTCCTGTCAAAACTTCACAGGTTGCTAGGCATAACACACTTGCATGGCAACCATAATGATAGTTTGTAAATAACATATAGACCAGTAGACCAGGGTAGATATTTTTTGAAAATAAATGTTGAAGATATATCACCTTCATGGTCTTATGAAGTGAGAATATATTTTAGAATATATTTTTATAATATGTTTGAATATATTTTTAGAATATGTTTGAATATATTTTTAGAATATGTCACTTATATTCCTATGTCTACTTGAAGCGTTTGTGTTTTTACATAAGTATTATTTTGTTTAATATATTCTGTATTTCCAAGTTACCGCTGTGTATAATTCTCTGGAATAATCCTTCCCAACAAAGGTTATGGGCCCAGGACCCAGGATGAATGGAAAACAGGAATAAAGTAAAATATTACGAAAATATAAAAACAACAAAATGTCGAACGTACGTGTGGAGCTACTAGTAGGCGACAACTACGATAGTTGGAAGATTCAAGTAGAGGCGTTGTTGATAAAAAACGACTACTGGGAATATGTGACCGGTGAGAAACCAAAGCCGTCGTGATGAGGATGAGGCCAGTGTGTTAAAATGGGAGACTGCGGATAGAAAAGCCAAGTCTGAAATCGTACTGGCCATGGATCCGAGTGTGGTACGTCATGTTAGAAGGGTGACTACTGCAAGTGAGCTGTGGCGTAAGTTGGAAAGATTATTCGCGTCAAGAGGTCCCGCGAAAAAGGTGACCTTGATGAAAAGGCTTATGTTAAAGAAGATGAGCGAAAATGAAAAAGTAAGCGAACATCTTGACTCATTTTTTTGAGGCCGTCGATAAACTCGATGAAATGAATACCAAAATTCATGACGATTTATTAGCTATAATGCTATTATATAGTTTGCCAGCAAGTTACGAAAACTTCAGATGTGCAATCGAATCGAGGGACGAGCTTCCAACACCGGAACAGCTGAGAGTGAAAATCGTCGAGGAATATAATTTGAGAGGAAATAACTCAAAAGTTGAAAGTATGGAAGGCGCTATGTATGTAAACAAATACGTAGAACCCAAGAAGGGACAAAAGACTGGACAAAAGGACAAATTTAAGTTCAAGTGCTTTAAATGCCATAAATACCTGTTGTCAGTGTAAAAAAAAAGTGCGACATCGGCGCGTCTGTGTAGTCAGCTCTGTGGACGCGCACAGAATACGTGTTGCTGGGGGAAAAACATGATTTTCTCTAAATCTATCTATTCTATCTATAATTAAAAATATAAATTGAATCCCAATTACATTTCTTTATATTTATTTCTAACACTATAATGGCCTTTGAAATGCCATTTGAACGTTATGAGCCTAAAACAGACTCACCTGCAACGCGAGGGGCCCGATCTGGGGGCGACTTTTATTTTCCAATTCTTGCAAAATGCTGATTTTATTATCACTATATACACTATTTACACATTAAAACACTAAACACTTAATAACACAAACAAAACACCATAATATTCACTAAACACTAAGATAACTAAAATTGGCGCCAAAATATGCGATCAAAAAGCCGTTTAACGCGGCCACATTCCGACGTCGACTGTCAAAAAAAATTCTACTAACGAAAAATTGAATTAAATTTGGTAGGATGGACCGGTTCGTTCCAGTTCAATCGTGAACGACAACCGTACAGTAGAAATGGTAGATTTCGCCAAAATAAACCTTAAACAAAGGTCTCAAGTGCGTCCACAGAGCTGACGCGCACAGAATTATCCAAACCGTAGGTGTCCACCTCGTGGACTTACACTGACAAGTGGAGGCTTCGGAATGCAAGAAGAAAGAGAGTACTTCGGAAACTAGATTTGTAGAGTCATATGCTAGTGAAAAGTGTGTTGAAGCTTTAACTTCTATTACAGTTTCAGATGAGTGCCGTGCTGTTGATATCAAACACCGACACGAATGGCTGTTTGATAGCGGCTGCACTTCTCATATATGCAATGACAGGTCAAGGTTTGATGAGGTGCTGGCATCGAGTCAGGTACTAAAATTAGCCACTGAATCTTTGTCGTCCGTGCAAGGTAAAGGTACTGATAAGGTATTAGCATGTAACAATGATATAGATTTGTATGAATGGCATGAGCGTATGGGACATTTAAATGCTAGAGATCTTATGAATGTGCTGAAGAAATCTGGAATTAACCTATCCAAGGTTGATAGTAACTTGCAGGATTGTGACGTGTGCGCTAAGGGTAAGATGGTGTCGTTACCTTTTAAGAAGTCCAGGGAGCCCTGTAGTGAGAAATTAGGGATCATCTATTCTGATGTGGTAGGCCCTATGAGAGTTCAATCGAACGGAGGTAATAAATACTTCGTAACTTTTATCGACGACCATACTCGTTGGTGTGAAGTATTTATGATTAAAAATAAAAATGACGTATTGTCAAAATTTAAAATGTTTAAATGTCAGGTTGAAAATATGACGGACAGAAAAATCAAAACATTTCAAAGTGACAATGGTACGGAATTTAAAAATAAAGTTTTTGATGAATTTTTACAACAAAATGGAATTAAGAGACGTTTTACTACACCCTACACGCCGCAGAGTAATGGAGTTGCAGAACGTAAAAACAGAACGCTCCTAGAAACGGCGCGTTGTATGTTGATATCTTCGGGACTGCCTTCGAGTTTTTGGGCAGAAGCAATTGCAACTGCATGTTACATTCGTAACAGATGTCCAACAAAAAGTCTGAAGGGGAAAACTCCGTATGAAAAATGGTTCAATAAGCCTGTGAACGTAAGTTACCTAAGAACTTTTGGTACAAAAGTTCATGTCTTAGATAAGGAGCCAGGTAAAGATAAATTTGCGTTACGCTCTATTGTTGGCTATTTCGTAGGTTATCCAGAAGAAGCTGTTGGTTACAAGCTATGGATACCAGAGTGGAGAAAGTTCATCGTGTCCAGGGATGTAAGATTTCAGGAAGGAAAGTATTTTGAAACTAAAAGTAAAGTCTCAGATCAATCACTTCTTGATTCACAATGTGAGAAGAATATTGTGAGGAAGAGTATCGAGGTAGAAATTCCATTGGAAAGTCCATCAAATAAATCGACTCGCCAGAGTGGAGGAAGTCAATCCATTGTGTCAACAAGTCAAGTACCGAGTACGTCGAGTACGCCTTGTACAAACAAGAAACCGTATACAATGAGAGATTTAAACGAAGTTCAGAACTTATCAGGACCATCGCATGAGGTACCAAGTACAGTAAGTACGAAAAGTGCTGAGAATGAGGAGAAAGTAACTACTCTGAAGAGAGGGCCTGGCAGACCGAGAATTGAAAGAGGGCACATAGGTCGACCTCGTAAAATTTACAACATGGTCGAAGTTCAAGAAAATAGAGAAAATGAATCATCGACGATGGACGAAGATGACTTCGTGGACGCTGATGATTTTGCAGGAGCTATTGAAACTTCATTGAAGGATGCTTTGTCTAGTGACGAAAAGAGTCAATGGGAAGAAGCGATTCTATCAGAAATTCGGAGCCTAGTGAAAAACGAGACATGGAAAATCGTAAGGAAACCAATTGATCGTAATGTCGTAGGATGTCGATATGTTTTAACGACGAAGCTTAATATCGAAAAAACTGAGAAAAAGAAGGCGAGACTTGTCGCGAAGGGATATAGTCAACAGGCAGATCTTGATTATCACAGGACATACGCACCGGTTGCAAGGATTTCAACCGTACGTTTGTTGGTCGCATTAGCTGTCGAGATGAACATGGACATTGATCAAATAGATATTAATACGGCATATTTAAACGGAGATTTGAATGAAGATATTTATATGAAGATTCCAGAATTGCTGAAAGAAAGTTTGGAAAAACTTGTGAAATGTGATGGTGTTACTAGCATCACAGGTAAGAGAGCAATGAAGATGCTTGAAGATATGAAGGAAGGTGGAAATACATGTAAATTAAAGAAGGCTTTGTATGGACTCAAGCAAGCCGGGCGTCAATGGAACATAAAACTTGACACGAAGTTAAGAGAAATGGGCTTAAAGCCGACTATAAATGAGCCATGCTTGTACCACAAGCGTAACAAAGATGGTTCAGATCTCTTCGTAGTAGTTTATGTTGATGATATACTTATATCGAGTCAGAAAAGGTCGGTTATTGATAGCTTCAAGCATGAATTAGCCAAAAGGTTCGAACTGAAAGATTTTGGTCAAGCAAGTTTTTGTTTGGGGATAGATTTACAGAAAAATGGGGACAAATACTATTTGTCACAAGAGAAATATATCAATGATATATTGAAGAAATTTAAGATGGAGAACTGCAATCCTGTGAAGACTCCTATGGAGATTGGGAAGCCAGTGTTGAGCACGAAGAAAAATGAGGACGGGAACTCATTTCCCTATAGAGAGCTGATAGGTTCGCTCATGTATCTGAGTGTTGCTACAAGGCCGGATATAGCAAACGCAACAGCGAAGTTGGCGCAGTTCGTGGAGAATCCGCAAGAATATCACTGAAAAGCAGCGAAAAGGGTTCTTCGTTACTTGAAAGGTACGATAAATTACAGTTTGGTATATAAACCGACTGGTTTGGGCATGTATGGGTATGCGGATGCTGATTGGGGTAGTTGTACATATGATAGACGTTCATTCAGTGGATACGTTTTCATTTTAGGAGGTGCAAGTATCTCATGGGCTTCACATAAGCAACGCATTGTAGCAACGTCAACCTGTGAGGCTGAGTTTGTGAGTTTGGCGGAGGCTATGAAAGAGGCTGTGTACTTAAATAGCTTATTGAACGAACTAGGTCTACATAATTTTTCTAAGGTAAAAATGCATGCTGATAACTTGAGTGCGATTTGCTTAACCGAGGATAACGGTGTTTATCACGCGAAGAGTAAGCACATTGATATACGTCATTTCTTTATTAGAGATGTGCTACGTGAAAATAAAGCTATAAGTTTGGAACACTTATCGACTGATAAGATGTTGGCTGATATACTCACCAAGCCTTTGTCCCGTTTTAGGCACGAATCTATGATCTGTAATTTAGGTTTGTGTGTGCGATAATTTAGGTAGTATTATTAATAAGCCCATGTAGTTGAAGGAGGTGTGTTGAAGATATATCACCTTCATGGTCTTATGAAGTGAGAATATATTTTAGAATATATTTTTATAATATGTTTGAATATATTTTTAGAATATGTCACTTATATTCCTATGTCTACTTGAAGCGTTTGTGTTTTTACATAAGTATTATTTTGTTTAATATATTCTGTATTTCCAAGTTACCGCTGTGTATAATTCTCTGGAATAATCCTTCCCAACAATAAATAAAATTATAGTAGGATGAAACCTATTGGAAAAGGAGGAGAATATTATAAAAATGAAAGGAAAAATAATTTACGGGCGATTTGAGGTCGGAAAGGGGAGGTTTTTGGGCCCTAAAAGAGGGCGTGAAAGAGCATCTCACTAAGCCGCCATATAGTGTAGACCGCCATACATTATTGTCTGCATTCGCAGCAAGTGTGGTAGCCCCGACTCTTGGATTCTGCTTATGCTTTCCATCAGGCAGTGTCGAGTCACTTTGGATGGGTAAATTTATAAAACAAAGGGTAAAAAACAGTTTATTTCGATTTCCGGCAAAACTACAAGTCCTATGGCAAAGTTAAATGGCAAAGTTGTAGGTAATTAAAAGATCTACAACTTTTTAAGGTTCCGAAATTTATGACTTCGAACCCTTATAGATTCGTCATGTCTGTCTGTCCGTCCGACCGTCCGTCCGTCCGTCCGTCCTCGACTTACCGTCCAAACGGTAAGTGCTAGAAATATGAAACTTTGTATGAATGTGTATTGTAATTACGTTGACAAAGTGCTATGGTAAAACTATGAAAAATATATTTATTTGGGGAACCTCCCCTTTGATTTTTTGATTTAGGTATCCGTTTGCGAGAAATTTCACTTTAAAGGCCACTTTTTTGTAAAAACAGGGCGTCTCCCCCTTAAAAAGCTAAACGGCTGGCTCAAAAATCTGGAAAAATTCCAGGTAGTGGTCCATATGGTATGGTATGGTAATGAACTTTGAAGGAAAACTATAACGGATTCGATTACTTTGTTCATTCAGGAGTTGTAGAGGCTTAACTTTTACAATGCGCTTACTAGGAAAACGTCTTACAAAATCAACGCATTAATACGTAAACATAACAATTATCCATTGGATACGATTTCTAATCCACGTACCATTATGAGTGACTGAGGAACCCCTTCCTGTACGTGGCCTGACACGCACTTGGCCGATTTTTATTTACACTTTTTTTCACTTAACCTCAAATTATATGTGAAAAATTCATTGTTCACATATAATTTGTTTTTTTTTTTTTTATTATGATCTTTTACAAAAAAAATTATTTTTAAACGAAGTTTAGTGAAAACTTACCTTTTTATGTCCCGAATGCACTGGAGTTTATTTGATTTGAAATATTTATTTTTTCACCCTATTTTGACGTCAAAATATCTACTTTTTTCAAAAAAATGGGATGTTTTCTGTTTGATAAAATCTCTACTTTCCGATGGTGTAATCCCTACTAATAATTATAAATGCGAAAGTGACTCTGTCTATCTGTCTGTCTGAACCACTGAACCGATTTTGATGAAATTCGTTATGAAGATAGAACTGAAGTTCGGAAAGGACATAGGATACTTTTTATCGCGAAAATAAAGGTAGAAGGGTTTGAAATAGGGGACGAAAGTTTGTGTCAAAGTTTCATAATATCAAACATAAAATCATGTAAGATTGTTTAACCCTCGATCACTCGCGCAGTTTTTAGCCTCGTGAGCACTCGCGGGGTGCCGTAGCCACCCCACACACTCAATGTACATTAATATATATATATTATCAGTTAATGGAATTATACCAGCATTTTATAATTTAGTGTTGTATGACGTATGTAAATTAAAAAAATAATTTTTATAATGTTCTTTATTACTGTTGTACAAAACATTATTTTATCAGTCTTTTTAGTAACAATATTGAGATCTTTCCTCAAAGAACCAAAAAAAAAAAAACTTCTTAGTTTCTAAAATGAACTTTCTCATTGTAAATCAAAAATATAGGGCTTTATTAACAAAATTATTTAAAAAAAATTTATTTTACGTAAGAAGAACTGCAAATTAACTTCATGTGTTTTTGAGCCATGGTTTGTTTGCAAAAATTGCAGTGACTCAACGTTTGGAGTGCGGACAAACTATACAGCGCTGATTTTTGTTGGTATCATTCCTTCGGTGCTTGTGCTATGAGCATTCAACATCCTCTTGAGTAGTTTGGGTACCCCTGGTTGTGAAGATCTTTTTTCAAAGTGACCTTGAAACATGCTCAAACCCAATGATTCCAAAAATTCAGGACTTTTAATGTCAGGTTGCGATTGCGTTATATTCCAATCGTAGATAATTGAAATTGAGCCTTCTAATTGAATTACGACCCTTGACTTTGTGCCACTTAGTAACTGTACCTTTCTCGATGCAATTACGTTGATGATCCTTGATTTCAGACTTATCAACCCATGAAGCATCCTGTTCTGACAAAGAATCATGATCACATTCTTTAAAAAAATCTTAATACATGCTGGCACTGCAACATTGTCCTTGTTATCCAATATTATTTCTTCTAACAAAACAGCTAATCTCGCTTGCTCTTGTCAACTCGTTTGAAAACAAAAAGATTAAAAAAAAAACTTACAAAATTAAAAAAAAGCATTAAATATATGCTTCGAAAAACACTACTATTTATACTATAGTGAGTAAGGGCACAATTAGATAATTTACATTTACAAAATAATTGAAAACACGTACCTTGCTATAAAGTAACCTCCGCAAAAGTATAACACGAGCGCTCGTGGGGTGTCATGAGCACCCCATACAAAATTTAACACGTCCTTACGTTGCAAGCGCTGGTACAACACTACCCCTCTCACCCCTTATCGACTGTTTTAAAGATCACTTGAAGGTACTGAGACGCGCAGATGTGTAACTAGAGAAATTATCTGTCATTTTTACGTTCAAACATGCATGGGGTGCTGACAGCACCCCGCGCGAGTGACGGAGGGTTAATCTACCCTCACCGTGTCGCGCGATATAAACGAATTCCACGCGGGCGAAGCCGCGGGCGAAAGCTAGTTAATAATAACCAGCTTAAACCCGTGGAGGAGCTGGATGCGAGTAGCCGAGGATCGAACTAAGTGAGGTCTATATCCAGCAGTGGACTGCGATAGGCCGAAGTTCCACGGTGTTACCCGCGGCCATTGTTGTAAATCACGAGTAATGCCGCGGACGGTCAGACGAATAGACAGGCAGACAAAAAAAAAGATTTTTTGATGTAAATTTCGTGTATAATTTCATGTGTATTTAGTAAAAATCTTAATTCAATGTTACCTACTCGTGCAGACGGTTCAGTTTTTTTTATTTGTTGTCATCATTGAGGTTTAAGAAAACTCTCACAAAAAATCAACCAAATATAACAGCATTCGTGGTATTTCATTTTTTGATTGCGAGACGGGAGACTAGATGATGCAGAAACATCTCAGTGAGCTGCATTGACTACTACTAGTAACTATTTCTGGATTCTACTTTTGTTTTCTATCAGGCAAACTAAAGGCACTTTGGTAGGCTTATAGAAAAAAAAGGTGTATGTGCGATTCACACGCGATAGAACTGAAACTGAACGAAAGAATGAGATGAAACAGTGTGCAATACACATACACACTGACATTTGCTCTCTCGCTCTGGCTCACTATTTTTGTGTTTGTGTCTCTTACCTGTCGTTTTTCCGTTGCATCCGATTTGAAATCACAACGATTCTAAAGAAGTTTCACTTCAAAAACCCTCTCTCAATTGCCTTTTGAGGAGTTACGTGGACCATTAGTGGTAGTTGTTTACGATCAAGTGATCCGTCAGCTCGTTTGCCCTCTGTATCTTAAAATAAATGTATATTACCAAATAGTGTCTACTCAAGATGTTTTCTTTCCATTTTAACGTGTAGATTACAGTGTTGAGTTACTCCTTGCTATGTTTGTGTCTGTTTCCAGCAACCGCCTGGCAAACACTCACTACTGTAGCTTTCATAAAGGTCTAAACACACTCGAGTTATAAATGTTAGGTTTTTTTTTTTAACAACGTGCATCGAAGAGCACGTGATACACATCCGTGTATCAAAGAGCACGTTAAGCCGTCGCTCCAGGTTATCATGAATATCTATGGCAATCGTTTTTTGAGAAATCAGTGCAAATATATTGTTAACTAGTTCAACCTTCGAATTTCAGTTCTCCATCAGGGATGCGGAGGTCTGATGTCATTCGCTCCGTTAAAAAACTGAAATTCTGGTAAAACAGGTGAAACTAGTAGCCGTCCCCAAATACTATTGGTAACAAGGCTAAGAAAAACAAGATGTCATTGAGTATACCTATACTATTTGTAATTAATAAACATGATTTATTATTGCATATTAAAGTATAAAAAGAGTAATCTTAAACTAATAATCCTCACTCGCTTGCGGATCAATATTAATGGTCAATGCATCTCACAATTATTGCGGATATTGTTTTGCGGATGGATGCAGACTGCCCAAGAACCTTTGGGCAGTCTGCATTGCATCCTTAGGACCTTTGGCCCTATTTGAAGGAGGCCTTCGTTCAATAGTGGACTGCAGTAGGCTTTTTTAAAATCCCACCCCTGGGATAATTAGATAGGCTTATCGGGCATCAATAAAATTTTGTTTTGTTTTACGAGTATATAGGTTTGACTGCCTTGGTCTAGTGGTTAGCGTATGCGTATGCAGTTGCTGATCAAGAGGTCTTCTGGGTTCGATTTCCGGGTCGGACCAATGTTTGTGTGAATCGCAAAAATTTTGTTCGGAGTTTGGATGTTTTCTATGTATAATATGTATGTATTTACAAAAAAAAATATGTTTATGTATCTATATCAGTTGTCTAGTACCCATAATGTCCGAAAAATATATTTTTTATTATTAATACTATTTATAGGTCTCACAGTAAAATTAAATGTATCAGACATAAACAATGTGTCGTTTATCATAATCTTTTTCCGTCAAAGTTATCTTTAAAGGGTAATACATTTATAATTAAATAGAGATGATGGCAATATCATAACTTTAAAATATGAAACCATATTTGGGAAACTCGATTTCTTGATAGAATAATTATAGCAGTACATAAAAACCATTTTTAAAATCATAGGACATCTCTTCACATAACTGCTCATTATATTTACCAAATAAACAAAATATTTTTAATACGCTGCAGTGAACATCAACCTTAAAGCTACAAAGTAACTCATTTATACGAGGGACGTCAAAAAAGCTGCGAATTGGAGAGAAACTCAATTACAAGTACGTAGCTGTGTGAATATTACGTCAGCATTTTTATTCCACTGTGTGCAAATAAATACACGAACAGTTATAAATTAAAGCGTTCAAAAATACGTATGTAGGATGTAGTGTATAGTGTCAACCTATCGCCGTCCACTGCTGGACGAAGGTCTCCCCCAAGGAACGCCAACCATCCCGGTCTTGGGCAGTCCGCATCCATCCGCCGCCAGCCACCTTCCTCAAATCATCGGTCCATCGTGCCGCAGGCCGTCCTACACTACGTTTGCTTAATTGCGGTCTCCACTCTAGCACCTTTCGGCTCCAGCGTTCATCAGTCCGTCTGGATGTATTTTATATTTATCATCATTTTGGATGTATTTTATATTTATTATCGAGTTTCAGTGAACATGATAAGTCGTCAATCCCGGTTATCATTAAAATCTATGACAATCGTTATTTGAGAGTCATTGCCCTCAAGTATCATTATACTTGAGGGTAATGACTAGTCATTACTATTTTTACCTTCGAGTTCAGTTCGGCTATCGACTGGCATCAAACTGACTAAATTGCTGAGGTCTGATGTCAGTCGCTCCATGGAAAAGCTGATATGCAAGTAAAACCAATTGAACTAGTTTAAAGTTTTTTTTCAAACATATTTAAACCTACCAAAGTCGCTACTAACTACGTAAATTTGAAAGTAGCTCTGTATGTTAATTAATATTATTTTTACGGTAATTAACGCGATCACTTATTGAAGGTATTACATACCTCTGATTTGCCTGACGTTTCTACCAGGTTGCACTGACCGTGGTCACAGGCTGACAGTCAGCGCAACCAAAAACAATATTAATTATCATGGAACGCGAAAGTTTAAAAGTTAGTATAGCTCTGAATGTTTCTCAAATCTCAAATTTAGCATGGGTATAATTTGATCCACTGCCAGCCACGACAATACAACCATACAATAAGAATACAATTGGATGGGGACAAGACCGAGATGGTTGGCGTTCCTTGCCTTCGTATAGCAGTGAACGGCGATAGGTTGACACTATATACTTTGATTCCTGAAGAATTACATAGACTATTTATTACTACCATGATAACTGCTTTATTACGCTAAACCGCAGGCAAAAGTTTGTCACATATATAATATCAGTACGAATATTATACAGATAAACCGTTGTATTGAGTTCAATAAAGTTTGGCATGGAGATACCTTAATTCTTGACCAAAGATTCATCATCATCATCATCAGCTTATCGCAGTCCACTGCTAGACATAGACCTCTCCAATTGCACGCCACTGAGTTCGATCCTCGGCTACTCGCATCCAGCTCCAACCCATTACCGATGATAAACACACATCGCTGCTTTGCATGAATACTCGCACAAACCAAAATCACAAATTATATAGGGGAGCTATTTGAAAATTAAACAAAATATTTTCTGTCATAACTTTTCATGTATTTGATCAATAGAAGAATAGAGTGTAAGGGCATTAATCAAGGATTATTAAAATCTATAAGGATTAACTATTTTGCATTTGGCTGTATTATAAACCAGTGTTTTCAAAATTTTGTTTTGTGCGGGTATTCATGCAAAGCAGCGATATGTATTAAATTAAATATATATATATTATATATTCCAACCCTAAGCAATTACCAACACCAGAAACATCATCTTTTTGTCCATTGATATTGAGTTTCATTAAATATTTAAAATACCTTTGAATGGCACACGAAAACCATTCTCTGTTTATTTGGGACCGATTGTTTAGGCACCAGTCGTTATATCTCAAAATGGAAGAGTTCAAAGCCCACCGTGAATTTTGGAATGATATCAAAATAAATACAATTTAAATTTAATTAAAATATGTTGGACTGTTGACTATTTGTAAACGGAATTCAATATACTTTTTGTGGTTCCGAAGTTTATGACTTCGAACCCTTATAGATTCGTCATGTCCGTCTGTCCATCCGTCCGTCCGTCCGTCCGTCCTCGACTTACCGTCCAAACGGTAAGTGCTAGAAAGATGAAACTTTGCATGAATATGTATTGTAATTAGGTCGACAAAGTGCTACAATAAAAATATGAAAAATATTTTTATTTGGGGTACCTCCCCTACACATAAAGTGGGGATGTTATTTTTTTCCTCGCGGCTATCTCATTATGTGAATATCATCATTATATAAGTCTTTTAATAATAATAAAGGGTTGCTAAGACGATTTTTTGATATCGGTATCCGTTTGAGAGAAATTCCACTTTAAAGGCCACTTTTTTGTAAAAACAGCCCCCCCCCCCCCTCCCTATAAAAGCTAAACGGCTGGCGCAAAGAATCTGGAAAAATTCGTGATAGTTGTCCATTTATTGAACTTTAAATGAAAACTATAACGGATTAGATGACTTTGTTAGTTCAGGAGTTATAGAGGCTTAACTTCTACAATGTGCTTACTTGGAAAACGTCATACAAAATTAACGTATTATTACGTAAACATAACAATTATCCATTGGATACGATTTCTAATCCACGTACCCTTATGGGTGACTGAGGAACCCTTTCCTGTTCCTGTCCCGACACGCACTTGGCCGATTTTAATTATTAACGTTTATTTTAATGGAATCTGTGTTTTGAAATTATATCTCAGTTACGTTACGTTAATTGAGTTTATTAAATATTAAAGTAAAATATTAACAAAAATACATATTTTCAGGAATCCATACTAACTACTTACTAATATGGTTAATTCGAATGAATTGATTTGAATGAATATGGTTGTTAATATTGATTGAGCCATGAACAACAAACTTATCTTTTTGCCACGAAAACCGACATATCGACATATAGTGCCTTGTTGGTCTAGTAGTTAGCGTATGCGGCTGCCGATCAAAAAGTCTCGTGTTCGATTCCCGAGTCGTTTCGGTCTCTGGGTGTTTTCTATGTATAATATGTTTGTATTTACAAAAGAAAAAGTGTGTTTATGTATTTATATCAGTTGTTTAGTACCCATAATACAAGCTCTGCTTAGTTTGGGACTAGGTGACGTTGTGTGTTGGATGTCCAAAATATTTTATTTATTTATTTATAGTCTAGTAAATATTTTGTAGGCTCTAACTTAGATTTAGGTAAATGTGCGTGATGCCTCAGGTTAATATTCTTTAGTTAATATTATTTTAATATCCATACAGATACAATAAAGCTGAAGAGTTTGCTTTTTGGTTTGTTTTAAAGCGCCAATCTCGGGAAGTACCTACTGGTCCGATTTGGAAAATGATTTCACTGTTAAATAGCTCAGGTATTAAGAACCAGACTCAAATACTAAAAGCTAGGAGCAAAAGGAGGGCATTTTCAATGAATTAAGTTGCAAAAAGAGGGGGAAAATTATTCATTTTTAAACCTTCGACTACGTGCTCGTGTGTAAACGATTAAAGTTTCACAAAAACAATGTGAAAAATAAATATTCCCCTTTATAAGTTCAAAAAAAAGCATGCGATAACATTTCTTTTTTTTAAAATTGATTTACAATAATCTGTTTTTAACCGACTTCAAAAAAAAGGTGGAGGTTCTCAATTCGTCGCAATCTTTTTTTTTTTTTTTATGTAGGTATGTTCAGCGATAATTTCGTCGTTTATGAACTGATTTTAAAAATTCTTTTTGCATTGGAATGGGCGTAGTGGTACAGGTGGTCCCATCGTGACCATATCGAGATCTGATGATGGGATCCCAAGGAAATCGAGGGAACTCCTCAAAAATCATAGGCACAATTGTCGCGATTTGTGTACTCGGAATAGTTTCTCATTGAAGTCGGTTCCTTTTTGTTAAAATTATATAGTAAACAAATTCACATCTGATGTATGACATCACGCTACGGGCAATAGAAGACGCAGATTGGATCGGCTAGTTATAAATAGAAAAGGAATAATGATTTATTAGTTCAAGC
This sequence comes from Phragmatobia fuliginosa, assembly GCA_932526445.1. Taxonomy (NCBI): domain Eukaryota; kingdom Metazoa; phylum Arthropoda; class Insecta; order Lepidoptera; family Erebidae; genus Phragmatobia; species Phragmatobia fuliginosa. The sequence goes on along the minus strand of OW052058.1, from coordinate 2,128,309 downwards.
GTGCTCATCTTTGGTGCTCAAGCCGTTAACTAAGAAATGTCACGACACAATATCTCACACCACATACGATTTCTGACCTTATAAGAGAAAAAATATGGCCCTAACCAGTTGTAATACTATAAGAAATAATCTGTTTCTATCTATCGATAAAGCAACAATGTTACAAGAAATATATAAATATGCCTCGATACAGAAAATGCTTAATTTTAAAATGCACAACATCGTCATCATCTCGGCCAAAACACATCCACAGCTCTGCTTACTTCTCTTCCGAGTTGCTCATAAAAAACAGGTCCAGTGCTGCATGCATACTTTACATTATAGTGTTAACCTATCGCCGTCCACTGCTGGACGAAGGTCTCCCCCAAGGAATGTCAACCATCCCGGTCTTGGGCAATCCGAATTACTTAACATTAATACGTAGTTATTGTATTTTCTTCTGAGGACAAATTTAACGTTTTGATCTTACGAACATTTTGTTACCATGCCATTCGGTTTGATACTATTGTAGTGATAAATGTGAATTCTAGATGGTGTAACAAATTCACGAAACGAAGTATATAAAAATATAAGATGAAAGAAATCTTAATGTGAGATGGGTATGGAATAAAGTTCAAACGGATAGTCACTGTCGCCGATTTGTGCCCGATTGGCCCTTCCCCAAGCCCCACCCTGCTAAAATCTAACAAGCTAAATTGTGAAGGAAATATTGATAGTTTCTTTATTGCGTTCAAGCGATCTGTATTTTCGCATTGATGGTTAATACAGCAAAGTATATACAACGATTTTCATGCATTAAAACCACTGTTCTCTATAAATTTAAGCATAAATCATCTAAATGATAAATTGGTGGCAAAACATGATGTATCAGCAGGCCTTTATCATAAGAAACCAAATGTTGTATGAAGGATAGGGTTGGCTTAGCGTTCGTTTGCAAGCGATGGGGATGGTGGTATATGAGAAAATTATGCATAAATAAGGGAAATGTCATGGTTTCCCTCGCGATTTTCTCCAAAAAATATTTTTATAGTGTGTCGTCGAGTGAAATTGAATATAACATTAATAATGATACGCATATTTGATAAATGTGTATGAAATATTTTAGATTGAATGAATTTTATCTAGCCTTGGTAATTGTGGGTTGAATTATTATACAGGATAACACTGTGTGTGATTCACAAATTGTTATTCTGAATCTGGATGTTCTTTGTGTCCGTTAAAAGTTTATAAAAAAACAAAAAGTTACTATAAAATTAATACAATTACAGCCAAACGAAATAAGAATACCAGTAATTAATAAAACACCCACCCACTTATCTCCCGCTCTTTTGTTTGAAGGTCAGAGTCAGGAATCCTTGCCGTGGACAGGACTTGACTAGCTGTAAAGTATACACGAGAAACTCAACGGTCCAAAACACCCTCTTTGTTCGTGCAAATGATGATTCACATCACATCACATCAACAACCCTCAACAGTTGATAGCAGCCCCCGTAGCCAAATTGCAAACGTTTTCGTTTTCCTATTCTCTTGTTTCATTGACTTGTAATGTATGTATAGATAATAGGGTATGAAAGTATGTACTCAAAGTATATAAAGAACAAAGTAATCAATATGAGTTATTAAATCTTATAACTTTATACTGAACAGTCGTCTTTCCATTGTTTATCCTACGCCGAACCCTACAGCTAATGTCACTCACAAAATATTATTCAATGAATCAAGAGAATAGAGAAGTAGATAATAGAATAGAAAGGGCTGGACAGAAACCTCTCTTTAGAAAGAAGGTTTTAATCCTAACATACTACGCTGAACAAACGGGTTGATATAAGGTTGTGGGTATATCAGGAACGCTGTAGTGGCCAGCCACGAGTGACGGTCGGTGGGGATTCCCACACGTTAAAAAAAAAAGGTTGTTCCAAGTTTTTTTTCTCTTTGTAGTGGAGTCGTGCTGTTTGCTCCCTTGGCATGACATGAACAAGGATTTTGACACTATGTATTCTTAATGTATCATTTCACGCATAATCAATGATGGGGATGATTGAATTCATCACATGTACTGAATTCTAAATATATGGATCTTTCACTTCCAAATAGTACATCATAAAGATATTTCTTAAGACCATGGCCGCTTAGTGAGATGCTTTTCCACGCCCCGCTTAATTCGGCTCGATTCGGCCTTTCGTAATCACAAATCTCAATCACATCCTGTAAATTTTTTAACATGTCTTCTTTTCTCTTTAAAACTAGATAACAATAAGACTAATGTCACTGGCATATTGTTATTTTTTCTAAAAATATTTTAAATCTTAAAATGTAATAAATTTTTTTTGTAGCTCACAGAAAAATAATAACCATTTTTGGAATTCTGATTAGTAACAGATGAATATGACTTTATTTTTTTTTAAATCAATGTTTTTTATTCAAAGAAATTTATTTGACGTACAAAGCAAAAATAATTGGAGTTTTAACGAATCTCAATTATTTTCGTAGATGAAGTTGAAATGAAATGGCAGAATTCATCATGGCGAAATGTACAAAACAGTTTCGGAAGCTTTCGGAGCCACTACTAACCGAAATAAATGAATGCTTGCAATCAAAGTTTACGCGACTCGGAGTGGAACGAGGGAACTATTTAATTTTCGAAATCCCGGATTTAAAGTTCACATTTACGTTACATTTGTATTTACGTTCGTACATTTTTACATTTTTTCCCACGCCCAGTATATCGACTGCACCGTTGGCTTAGTGGTTTAAGCGGTCACCACGCCGCTCTCTACTACGCTAAGTATTGTGGATTCAAAAGCACCACGTGGGAAAATACTTTGTATGATGTTCTATGTTATGTAGGTCGGTTTCCGCACTTAGTCTTGGGTGGAATATTGTACGTGAGGGCGGCCATCACTCCAGCTAGCCCACCTCTCTCCAAAAGTGGATAAGTTCTCCGAGTCTGTCCAGACATTCTGAAACAGTTTTGGGAGATCCAAAGGTGTTTTTCCGTGTTTCGGTGACACCTGTACACTCAACGAATACATGCGACACCGTTTCCTCTGCCCCTAAGCATGCTCTGCTTATGTGATTGTCAGTTATGCCTATGGTGTGAAAGTGTTTATTTAATGAGCAGTGTCCGGTGATACCTATTCCTACCACCAGTCGCAGACTCTTCCTGTCCAAACGCAATATGCATACAGGATTTATGTCCCTAATGCGGGAGTTGTCTTATTAAAAAAACAATAAATAAATAAGACTAGATAATATTAATATAGAATAGTTATACTGCCTCGATGGCACTGGTGGAAGCGTATGCGACTGCTGTGCTTGAGGTCTCGGGTTCGATTCCCGGGTCGAACCAAATGTTTGTGTGATACGAAAATATTTGTTTCGGAGTTTGGATGTATTCTATGTATAGTAATATGTATGTATTTACAAAAATAAAAGTATGTTTATGTATTTATATCAGTTGTCTAGTACCCATAATACAAGCTCTGCTTAGTTTGGGACTAGATGGCGTTATGTGTAAGATGTCCGAAATATTAATAAGGAGTGTTTACTTCTTTATTAAGGGTTAGCTTTTGCCCCTAGCTCCACCCGTGTGTATGTTGAATACTGTGGTAATCATTTTTCAAGTTAATTTATGGGTGTACTAGCTGAGACCCGTGGTGCTGCCTGCGGTTGTTTTATTTTACTTTTACAACAAAGTCAAAGAAAAGTTACCTAAGTGACTCCTTATGTCACCTACCTGGGAGCGAAAGTTCCGTCAAATTGGTACAGCTGTTCTAGAAATTACCTCTAACAAATAAACAGAGAAAAAAAGAAAATTGCTTCTTTGATGTAAATTAAGTTTTATTTTCGTATTATGCATTTTGTAAAAATCATTAATTTATAAAAACAAACACAACAATTTTTTTTGTTTATTTGTATAAGTGGCGAAAACAAACAATGTGTCTCTCTACTGGTAATAGTACATTGTTCACCGAGGGAGGAAAGGGACCGATTACTAGCGAAGGAGCAGTTTGAGGCCCGAAGGCGCAGCCTAGGGTCACAATACTCCCGAGGTAGGGATGGGACTTTCACCCGAGTGCTACACAGTGCTTTATACACACAGTATATACACCTGTGAGGTACATTTAAAGTATTTTTTAAATAAAATCAACACCATGTAAGACACAATTTAGTTTAGAATTTGAACAATATTTCGCACTTATTTTTTTTTTTTTTATTCATCACAAAAGGATGTCAGTGGCACGGAGATTCCATATTTAAATTATATGAAAACTCCTTGGGCAGGCGCGCGCCATAGATAAGATGACACATGAGAAATGAAAATTCAAACAACTTTTTCTCCCGCTAAACCACGTTAGAAATGAATTTTCATACATTTTTTCCTCCCGCTTATTCAGGTCAAGGAAAAGACTAACGTTCTCTTTTCATTTTCAGGGAATAATGACTACTGTTCCGATCAGGTGTATTTTAAAATATTTTTTAAGATCGCTTCAACACACCCAGAGCTACCTTTTTTTTTTTTTTCTTGTGGAAAATCGTCATGGACCGTCACCCCGCTAGGGTTTTCTTAAGCGGGGCGGTGTGTCGGATTCGAACTTCAATCATTGATGCAAAATTAGCTAAACAGTAATTATAAATTCTTCGTGCAGGAGTGGACGGCGATATGTTGATACTTTATATCTGACCAGGCCACCATGGTATGGGTCAGCATGCTGCATTGCCTACTCTCACAATGAGGATGGTTACCCTTGCCCCTGGATTCTACTCATGCTTTTGATTAAGCAGAGTAGAGTCGCTTTGGAATGCTCGAATAAAAAAAATACATTGTAATGTATAGACTTTCGTGTGGTGACGGATAAAGAATACAAGTGTCACCACCCCTATTCATCCCGCGGGTGTCGTAATAAGCGACTAAAGGAACAAAATAAGCAGCTAACATCACTGCCAAGAGAAGGAAAACTTGGAACAAACCCTTTGCCAACCCGTCTTGCCAGCGTGGTATAGTAGGCCAAAACCTCCTTTCACAGGAGAGGCCCATGTCCAGCAGTGGACTGTTAAAGGCTGTTGATGAATGATGATGTATAGACCTTCTAACGTTTCACGATGTTAACTTAAACTTGATACATAATGGTGTAAAAGCTACAAAGCTATGAAAACAAAAGACAAGACGTGCCTCACACCAATAAATCTTTTACAAATAACAATGACCGCGGGGGTCCAAAATAAACGACTGCCTCCGGATATTGGTTCGATATAAAATTACTCCAAGACACGTGATTCGAGTGTTAATGTGGAATGTTACAAAGAGTCGGGATACATTCCTGGCATGTCGATGTGATGCCGGAAAACATTTTTAATCGATTCCAAAAAAAAAGGGAAAGGTTCCCAATTTATGACGATCTTTTTTTTATTTATAGCTCGAAGATGGTCGCCATCCGAATTTTATTTATTTATTGAGAATATATATTTTTATTCAGGTCGCTTGTATGTAACCAAATCAGGATTCTATAACAGTTAAAAATGTAAATGATTTTTAAGTTTTTTAAAAGATTCAACAAATTATAAAAACTCATTTATTTATTTGACTGCACGGTTGGTCAGAGTCTTTTAAGCGGTCGCCACGCTGCTTTCTATTGCGTCAATTGTCGTGGGTTTTTGTTGTTCTGAGTCTGGGTGTTCTTAGTGTTCGTTTCATGTACGTTTGTAATGTTTGTTTGCAAAATAAAGGTCTTTACCCTTTTCGAATTAACAAGAAGAAAAATTTCATATTAAAGAAGAACACATAATATAATAGTACTTTATAAAATTAAGTACAATTGAGAAATTTCTGATCATATGTAATACTCTTTAGAATGTCAATTTCTCTGAAACTTTATATATAGTTTTCCCTTCATTCAAACTGATCAAATCATCGCAGATTTCTTGAAAAGATCTACAAATCCAATTGCTTAGCGAATGGTATTGCAATCTCCACAATACAGTTTATTGCAAGCACATCGTAGATACCACAAATCCCCGGAAAGTGGGGATAAAAGCGTTTATTTGTTCAGACTAATGCACATTTTATGCGAGACCCCAGCTTCTTATGACTTACGTGACGTAATATTATGGTCCAAGTGAAAAGCTCAAGTAATAAATCATGTCTTGTTATATTGCTTGTTTGGTACTAGCGGTAGCGTGACAATTTAGCATGGATATATAGCGAGATCTCTTCTTTTATATTTATACTAGCTGCGCCCCGCGGTGTTACCCGCGTATTATGGTTGCTATGCAAGTGTGTTATGTATAGCAACCTGTGAAGTTTTGACAGGAGATAAACAGTGATACATTTTGACATCTACGATTTATGTATTTTTATAATCACCTAGTTTTTGCCCGTGTGTCTCGATTATTGCAGTAAAAAGTAGCCTATGTGTTATTCTAATATATAAGCTATATTACTGTAAAGTTTCATCCAAATCCGTTCAGTAGTTTTTGCGTGAAAGAGGAACTAACATACATACACACATACATACTCACAAACTTTCGCGTTTATAATATTAGTAGAATAGTAGGATGGCTTAATGCAAATGGTTGATGAGTTTAAGACTGGAGGCTCAACGAGAAATATTTCACTAAGCCGCCATGGTGTGGGTTGCCATGCTGCATTCTATGCACTTACAGTAAAGATGGTGGCCCCTACTCCTGGATTCTATTCGTGTTTTCCATCATGCAGTAGACTTTAATACAAAGAAAAGTAATACATGAAATTTGCTGTCAGAGTTAAATTTAACGGATGGCACGGACACTAAGAACACTCAGACTCAGGTCATCTATTTGTAGATTACACAACATGTAATCCTAAGTGGGATTTGAATCTGCAACACTCAACACAGTAGAAAGAGATGACATTCGTGCAGCCATTACATATGTACGAAGTATCCATACATAGATATTATAAAGTCAAAAGAAACTGTCTATCTGTGTGTCTGTTACGCTTTTATGACTAAATACATGTACATGCGGGTGAAATAAGCTATTTATCTACAATTTTTGACACATATTTAATTTTATTTGTTCCGTTATATCTTATCTTAACATTAATTTATCAGCAGTACGTACAATAGCATATAATGTAAGTAACGATATTATCAACAACTTTTAATAATTGTTTATGACACTTGCACCAATCCCCAGAATAGTCAAGAGAGAAAAATAGGCATTCTCATAAAATTCGGGCCGTAAATATGAAGAGAGAAAAGATTTTGTGACTCAAATAACATGTACCTATGTGTCGCAATATCTCTGTTTGACTAAATGATGACGTTTATAATATATGGTCATATTACATGTGGTTACCAATCAATACAAATAAAGAAAATTAAAGTGACTAATTTCAAATTAGAAGTTTTACACTAAATGCATGTTAAAGTATATGTAATACTTATATGTCCAGCAGTCCACTGCTGGACATAGGCCTCTCCTTTGAAAGTAGGTTTTGGCCTACTATACCACGCTGGCCAGACGGGTTGGTAAAGGGTTTGTTTCAAGTTTTCCCCTCTCAGGAGAGAGTTAAGGTCATACGTCCCCACGCTGGCCGAGTGCGGGTTGGGGACAGGCAAGACACGTTGTGGCTACGTAATCTTGCTTTTGGATGTTTTTCGCCCGAAGGCCTGCAACTAAGCTTCACGACTGCTATCTTATGATAACAACCGGGACGTGGACTTAACGTGGCTTCCGAATCACGGAAATGCTCATAGCATACCATGCCAAAAACGGTCACCCATCTAGGTCTGACCGCGCTTTCATTGATGACCCTCAGTGATTGTTTCCAATTACCTAAGGTCACTCGATTATAAGCACTTTTATAACCTATCTAACTAATAACTCTATTTAAAATAATATAAACCACATATAAATACAACCGTATTTAAAATATAACAATATTAATTAAAAATTTATCCCCAGTTTTAAGTTCAGACTTTTTTTTTCTGGTATACAATAAAGTAATTTTTATTGTTAATAATTATCTTTAAATAATGAGCACGAAATTGAAATTTGCTAGTATTTTGTAATCACCAACCTATAACCATTCACTGCTGCACATTGGTCCCTCCAAATAGAGGCCTGTGTCCCTTGGATCGATCTTTAACACAAAGTAATCTAGTCCCAAACTAAAAAGAGCTTGTACTATGGGTACTTGTACTTGTGGGTACTTGTAATATCCGTGTGGTGACGGATTAAGAATACAGAGTGTCACCACCCCTATTCATTCCGCGGGTGTGGTAAAAGGCGACTAAGGGATAAACTACGCAAGACAACATCAATGCAAAGAGAAGGAGAACTTGAAACCAACCCTATACCAACCCGTCTGGCCAGCGTGGTATAGTAGGCCAAAACCTCCTTTTAAAGGAGAGGCCTATGTCCAGCAGTGGACTGTTAAAGGCTGTTGGTGAGGATGACTATGGGTACTAAACAAGTGATATAAATACATACATATTTTTGTAAGAACATACATATTACATATAGAAAACACCAAAACTCCGAAACAAATATTTGAACCCGAGATCTCTAGATCTGCAGCCGCAAACGCTAATCACAAGACCAACGAGGTAGTCTTTTCCTATAAAAAAACATCCACTTATATTCCACCACGTTTCTAAGAAGAGTCTAAAGTACATATAATAAAGATATGTTATCGAAAAAGATACACAAAGTATGGGATTTATTTAGTTCTGCAGTGTAGCATTCAGCATAAGCAACCAAAGGAATATTAATTAATTAAATTATCTCATATAATTGTATTATCAACGTAAACCCAAAACTTTATTCTACATTGTGTAATTCAGAAACAATCAACGCAAATTATCTACGAATTTCATTTCCTTTTTTTACCAAATAAAAGACATTGGTGATGTAATTTTGGCTACAAAAACTTTGGGGCCTAATAGACCAATGCCTAACGATTCGTGTAACTCTGACTTATTGGAAGGTTAACATCCTAATTCTGTTCTATTTAGCGGAAGGTTACATACGTGTGCATTCGAATGGGTGTTTGTTTACTCATAATATATAATATATAAATATATAAAAAGGGGCCAAGTTCAAGTCGGACTAGTCCATTAAGGGTTCCGTAGAAGTAAGTTTCTTGTAGTTCGTTGTGACTTTGATCGATGTTTTAATAATAGCATATTGATTGAATGAAAGGTAAATTGCGGCTTACGATTTACGATTACGATCAATCACTGAAGGTAAGCAACGACGGCGCGGTCAGACCTAGATGGGTGACCGTATGTGGCATGATAATATGTTATTATGAGCCTTTCCATGATTTGGAGGTCACGTTAAGCAGTAAAGAAAACGTAAAAAGATTACGCAACCTGTAGCCACAACGGCTAGCGTGTTAATGATGAAACTTACTTATTAACTGTCTATCCGTCCGTCTGTCTGTCTGTTTGTTCCAGCTAATATCGGGACTGATTTGGACGGGACTTACAAAGGCAGTAAGCGAAATACCTAAAGAGTAACTTAGCTAGTTTCTCTCCTCGGCGTTACTCGTTATTTACTATAATAAATAATAAAGAATATACAGTTCCGGGCTAATTGGTGTCAGTGTGTTAAAAACTGTTATAAATGTTATCTGCAAAAATTATATAACTTTGCAAATACAAAGTGTAAAACAATATACATATATGTGTCAACGAACTTTTACGAAAACATCCGATAAGGCAGTGACGAAATCTAGTTTCTATTATCGTTCAATACCCAGAACAGACTTAAAGTATTACATATTTTTATGACTCCACAGGAAAATCCATAAAATATCATGATAAGTAAGTTTTAATTTAATCTAAGTCCCTTTATCATAAATTGTATATTTTTATCATTTAAATAAAAAGTAGGGTTACCAAATTTAATGGAATATTTGGATTTAAAAGTCATTCAGAATAAAAGCGTTAGTTTAATTAATAAATACTTTTTTTTTAGTTTAATTACATTTTTTTAATAAATATAATTATAACAAAAAATAGCACAGACATTCTCAAGGAATGTAAATTCAGCAGTTATTTGTAAACTTCGGAGAAATATACAAATAAATGATATTATTAAAAAATGTAGTTTTTTTAACAAAAAATGTGCATTTTCTTTTCCTTCCTGATCAAGATCTGTCAATTTCTGATGTTGTAATCAGAATCTTTTGTGGTTGGCAGCCCTGTTAAAATGCACGTTTTGTCACAAGTTTAGTACTCACTAATGTTGTTACAGTAAATAATGTACAAATAGTTGTATTACAAAATGCATCACCAGCCGGAACAGATAAAAATAAATAAATAAAAAACGATAAAATACTCGTTCAATCATACTTGTTAGATTCTTTTGACCAATGAAGATAAAATTTGACAGGTAGTTCTTAAGTTGGTGACGTTATGACATTTACAAGACGTCACTATGTAAGTGATAATATGACATTACATTAGGAGATCGTTTTTTGTTTTTTTGGAAGACGGTCCCCATTTCATTTCATCCACATTTTTTAGGGTTCCGTAGCCAAATGGCAAAAAACGGAACCCTTATAGATTCGTCATGTCTGTCTGTCTGACCGTCCGTATGTCACAGCCACTTTTTTCCGAAACCATAAGAGCTATACTGTTGAAACTTGGTAAGTAGATGTAATCTGTGAACCGCATTAAGATTTTCACATAAAAATAGAAAAAAAAACAATACATTTTAGGGGTCCCCATACTTTGGAACTGAAACTCAAGAATTTTTTTTTCATCAAACCCATACGTGTTTATGGATAGGTGTTCAAAAATGATGTTGAGGTTTCTAATATTATTTTTTTCTAAACTGAATAGTTTGCGTGAGAGACACTTCCAAAGTGGAAAAATGTGTGCCCCCCCCCCCTGTAACTTCTAAAATAAGAGAGTGATAAAACTAAAAAAAATATATGTTGTACATTACCATGCAAACTACCAACAAAAATTGGTTTGAACGAGATCTAGTTAGTAGTTTTTTTGTAATACGTCATAAATCGTAAACTGCAATTTACCTTTCATTCAATCTATACACTATTATAAAAACATCGATCAAAGTTACAACGAACTACAAGAACTTTTATATGATGTTACTTGCTGATACGGAACCCTTCATGGGCGAGCCCGACTCGCACTTGGCCGATTTTTATTTATTATTAAATTCATTACGACGATGACTTGAAGACTAGAAGACTTTACAATTGAAGATATTATTTACTTGACATTGGCAGAAATAGCTAGTATTCGGCTGGTTGCCACATTGTTATTTTATTTTGAATCCTGATAGTTTCCAAGCCAGCCAGGCAAATTTTTTTTGAAAGGACAACACCTCCATTAGGAATATATGTACATCCACTGTCCCGGAGGACTTTACAAGTATACATGACACGGCCACAATGAATACCCACACTCAGAACAACAAAAAGTCGAACATACAAAGTTTTGTCCCATGTGGGATCACTAGGCCGACCGTCAACCAAATTATTAATACAAAAATGTATTTTGTTATATTGATTTTACCATTATCGATATTGTCGCCTGATGAATTTAAAGAAGGGATCAAGCACTTTCAAGGTTTTCCAAAACTCTTTGTCCACAGAGACAAGTGTTTTGTTCTTAACACCTATTAAATTTTTAAGAGGGTCAAGTACGTATTGAGTGCCTTAGGGATCAGTAAAAATGTTTTCTGTATAGTGACTTTTATAAACCAATAGCTGTAAATAAAAAGAAATTAATAATATGAAAAACTTAAATTTTTTAATTGATTATTGAATTGAAAGAGCAATAAAAACTTTAAGGGATTTGATTGATATTAAATAAAAGAAAATAACTTCCTTTAAATACTACGATTAATAAGGTAAAAAGGTAAGTAAAAAGACACTTTGCAAGTAAGAAATGCTCCAAGTCTTTAATAGAAAAATAGTGAGACCGAAGTAGCTATAATACGCAGAGCTGCAAAATCCAAAAAATCACCAGGAAACCTAGCTTATATTACTTAAATATTTATAATGTTCAAAGAAAGACAATAGAGTAGTACTATACGGGGCCCAATCACAAAACCCTCTCTCATTAATCTAATTAATTCTACATATCCATCCTAAACCATTCTAGGAGTCACACAGAGCGCAATATACATGTAAATACCACACATTTATTCGTCGTAAGATTTACGCGCGTCATTTAGGCAGTCAAACGAACTGTGAGCGGCTGACGCGATAGAGGGAACACTGTTAGGTAATTTTTTCACAGAAATAAATTTGAAGGAAATATAAATGCATTTATATTTTAAGGTAATCATAAACAATAAATTGTCCGTGTGGTGACGGATTAAGAATACAAAGTTTCACCAACCCTATTCATTCCATGGGTATCGTAAGAGGCGACTAAAGGAACAAAATGCCAAGAGAAGGAAAACTTGAAACAAACCCTTTACCAACCCGTCTGGCCAGCGTGGTATAGAAGGAAGGTTTGATTTAAAAGTGTCCATGGAGTTTCTTGCCCGTTCTTCTCCATAGAGATCTACGCTAGGGAATGGGCAACTACAGTACTTTCACAGTTTTTATGTCTTGTGACTGGGACTGTCATCATCATCATCATCATCAGCCTATTGCAGTCCACTGCTGGACATAGGCCTCTCCCATTGCACACCACTGTGATCGATTTTGGGCTTCTCGCATCCAGCTCCTGCCAGCCATCTTACGCAGGTCGTCACTCCACCTCGCCTGTGGGCGTCCTACACTACGTTTACCGAGACGCGGTCTCCACTCAAGAACTCTTCTGCCCTAACGGCCATCAGTTCTGCGGCTAATATGGCCAGCCCACTGCCATTTCAGCTTGCTAATCCGGTGGGCTATGTCGATGACCTTAGTTCTCTGACGGATCACCTCATTTCTGATACGATCTCTCAGAGAAACGCCGAGCATAGCCCTTTCCATAGCACGCTGAGCAACTTTAAGCTTATGGACCAACCGTACCGTAAGTGTCCAGGTCTCGGCTCCGTATGTCATGACAGGTAGGACGCACTGATTGAAAACTTTCGTTTTTAGGCATTGTGGGATCGACGACGAAAAGACTCGACGTAGCTTTCCAAACGCTGCCCAACCCAACTGAATTCTTCTACTCACCTCATCCTCGAGGTTGTTTCTACCCAACTGCAATGTCTGCCCAAGGTAGACATATTTTTGAACAACCTCGAGAACGGTATCGTGTACTGCAACCGGTTCCGGTAGAACATGTTCATTGAACATGACCTTGGTTTTGTCCAAGTTCATCCGTAGGCCGATGCGCATAGAAGAATCAGCTAGGTCATTCAGCATCTGTTGCAGGTCCTGCAGTGTCTCTGCCATTATGACGATGTCGTCCGCAAATCGCAAGTGAGAGATGTATTCGCCATTAATGTTAATGCCACGTCCTTTCCAGTTTAGCGTCTTGAACATATCCTCCATTGCATTTGTGAACAATTTCGGGGAAATAACGTCCCCTTGTCTCACTCCTCGATGCAATGGTATGGACCTTGTTTGCTGATTCTGTACTTGGACGGACATGGTGGCGGTATCGTAGAGACATCTCAGCACTTGGATGTATCGCCAATCTACCTGACAACGCTGCAGGGACTCCAGAACAGACCAGATCTCAACCGAGTCGAAGGCCTTCTCATAGTCCACGAATGCTAGACACAGGGGCTGGTTATACTCCTGGGTCTTCTGTATAATTTGCCGCACTGTGTGTATGTGGTCTATGGTGCCGTATCCGCTCCGAAATCCGGCCTGCTCCGGTGGTTGAAATTCGTCGAGTCTTTGCGCAAGACGGTTCGTGATGACTCTTGAAAACAGCTTGTAGATGTGGCTTAGAAGGGAAATGGGTCGATAGTTCTTCAATAAGGTCTTGTCACCTTTTTTGAAGAAAAGCACGACCAAACTCCTACTCCACACCTCCGGAGTTCTCCCTTCAAACAGGACAGCGTTGAAAAGCTTTTGGAGCTCCCTCAGTACGGGTTTACCTCCAGCTTTTAATAGCTCTGTTGTAACGCCATCCTCTCCAGGGGCTTTTCCATTTTTAAGCTGTTTAAGAGCCATCTCGATTTCATCGGTGCTGACTTCTGGCAGGTCTTCGGTGTAGTGACGCGTTAATGTGGCTCGGGTGTCCTCATTTTCGGTATCAGGTCGAGATGCATGCGAAGCGTATAGCCGACTGTAGAAGCCTTCCACTTCCAAAAGGACTGCCGGTTTCGAGGAAACAACTTCTCCACTTGTTGTGGTCAACTTCGTCAGTTCGCTTCTACACAGAGATTGTACGAACACTTTTGACCCCCGATTTTGCTCGATCGCTCTTTTGATGGTGCGAGTATTGGAGCACCGGAGGTCGTGTCGGACGAGTTTCCTTATCTCTCTGTTCAGCATCCTCTTTGCCAACGAAGTGACGGGTGGGTTTTCACGCCGTTTCCTCATCAACCCTAAAGTCTTCTCTGAAAGCTTCGACTTCTTGCCTTTACGCTGCAGTTCACAAAATCTCGTACCTTCGTCCCTGAGGATTCGAACCACATTTTCGAGGTTCTGGTTTACGTCTGTTGTGGTTTCCACGGCAGCGAATCGGTTTTCCAGGTTTGACTGGAACGTTTCAGATCCTATAATGGCTTGGAGTAGAGTTGGTCGGAGCCTGGACTTCATCAAACGGGCACGTTCAACTTTGAAGTTGATATTCAGAGAGCCTCGGACTAGTCGGTGATCGCTACCGGTATTAAACCTATTGACCACTGAGACATCTCTGAATATGTGCCTCTTGTCCGTAATTATGAAGTCGATCTCATTTTTTATCACAGTGTCGGGGCTTTGCCATGTCCACTTGCGTTGGGGCTGTTTTTTGAAAAAAGAATTCATCAAAAAGAGCCCCTCGCGTTCAAGGAAGTTGACAAGCATTTGCCCCCTATGATTTCTGACTCCAAGTCCATGTGATCCTACTACCGATTCGCTGCAAATCTGTACTCCCACTTTAGCGTTGAAGTCACCCATAACAACGTTGTAGTGGGTCTTAGTGGTTAAGTGGAGGGCCCTCGATATGTCATCGTACATATCCTCCACCTCGTCATCCGAGTGCGCCGAGGTCGGTGCGTACACTTGCACAACCTTGAGGCTATACCTCTCAGTGAGCTTAATAATGAGGTACGCTACCCTGTTCGACACACTGGAAATTTCCACAACGTTGTTAGATGTAGACTTATTTACCAGAAACCCCACGCCACCTTGGGATTGTTGGTCTCCCTCGCGGAAGTACATTAGGTGACCTGACTCAAGAGTTACGGTGTCCTCCCCCTGTCTTCGGACTTCACATAACCCGAGGATGTGCCACCTAATTTTACCCAGTTCTACCTCTAGTTGTGCCAGATGCGAGTCTAGCCGTAGCGTGCGTCCGTTGTACGTAGCCAGGGTCAGTCGGTTGTGGTGGCCTCCCGTAGCCCGGAGATTCTTAGCACCCCCTGCCCCACCGTTACCGTGGTCGCCACCATAGCCAGGAATAGTGGGGCTACCGGGAACTGGGGGCCGTGGCCTCAGTTGTCTCTGCATGGGAGGGTATGCCCATAATCGCCACGCTGGGCAGGCGGGTTGGCGATCGCAGGGTGCAGCTTATTGTACCGGTGATACTGCTGCCCATCACCAGTCTGTGGTATTTAGCTACACGTATTCGGATGGATATACCGCCATCAGTCGGTCGCCAGAGCCTCGTTTGTCGTTCAGCAGGACGCACCGCGTGCAGGTGAGGTTGGCTTGGGATAAAAGATGTTGGTTCATCCCCTTACATCCCTGGGACTGGGACTGTAGCTACATTTAATTTTCAATTTTGTTTCGACAATTCAAAAGTGCCTGTAACCGGCCTACTTGAATTAAATGCTTTGATTTGATTTGATTTGATTTGAAGGCCAAAACCTCCATTCAAAGGCCTATGTACAGCAGTGGACTGTTGAAGGCTGTTGATGATGATTGATGAATCATAAACAATCACCGAGGGTAAGTAATGACAGCGCGGTTATTATCTGGATGGGTGACCGTCAGTGGCAAGATACCATAAACGTCTCCGTTATCATAGGACAGAGCAGCCTTCGAGTGGCTTATTAACATCCGACGGCAAGATCACGTAGCCACAACGTGTCTTGCCAGTCCCCAAGCCGCGCTGTGCCAGCATGAAAACGTATGGCCTTTACCTTCATCTGAGAGGTTCGGGTTTGCGAGCCCAGCAGTGGGACATTAGGGATTCTTGATGATAAATGCATTTTACTATAAAAATCAAATGTAAATGCTTAATTTACAATGTTTCGTGTATTTTAATAGTAATAAATGAATTAATATTACATATAGCTGCAATCACGAAGACCCATATTTAGCCACTGCTAACTAAATAAAATAAACTATTTCATCATCAGCCTATCGCTTTATCTTTATTATCACAATTTTAATTAATACAATGTACTCCACATTGTATTAATTAAACATTTTAAAATACTAGTTACGTCATTTTATATACTTCAATGTCACTTTTGATTGCGATAAACCAATAAACTGTAAATATTTTGCTGTAGAATTTGTTATTTTAAATCTGTCATGACACTGTTATCTACAAAAATAACAATTTAAATATGTTGTTCATGAAACTATAATTTCCTATAAAAATATTTTGTCAACATTTTAATGATAACCCGTCTACTGATTTGTCCTTGTACTATAAAATATATGTGTCGATAACCTTTTAGTGAAGACTAACGTCATTCAAAATTTCGTCTATTTCTACTAGTATCTGCTAATATTCACATACCCACTTATCTCACTTACCGTTTCCATTACAGCAGCTTAAAAGCTGAATACTTCATAATGTAGTGATGAAATATGAGACAGTTACATCACAAGGATAAATTCCAGGCAAAACAAAGGGGCTTAGTGACTTAAATTGGATTTATGTTTGGTTCGCATTGTGAGACGTGGATATGTGGTGTAGTTCAATTAGGATGCGGCTGGGTTGAAATGAATGCAAGACATTAAAATAAAGTTAAGGCCGCTGCATACGTAACAAGATATTGCCTCGGACGGGACGTGGACGGGACGGGGACGTGGTTGCCTCATTATAAAAGGGGATGTGATGTAAATGCATACGCACCGTGACTGTGACTCGGATCTAACGTGCTTTCCTTGTTTTAAACAAGGAAAGGTGGAGTTTTCATTTCAAGAATTGGATTTAATTGCTATTGACGTGCTAAACATTGTCGGCGACGATGTTTAGCTCGCCCCGTGCGTGCCACGTTCCCGTCCCGTCCGTGTCTCCGTGAAGTATGCATTTCCTTATAAATTTTGTATGAAACGATGTTTGCAAAACTTCCCGTCCCGTCCCGTCCGTGTAAAAACCCGTCACGTATGCAGCGACCTTAATTTGTTTCGGTATCATTTTCAGAGTTTTGGGAACATTCCATGTCAATGATTCTCGGGGACCAGATTTAAACCTTTTTTTTTTTTTTTTTTTTAATGTGTGAAAAATCATCATGGACCGTCACCCTACCGGGGGTTACGGCGGGGTGGTGTGTCGGACTTGAACCGACTAAAAAACACACAGTGTGCCCTCTCCGCGCTTCTCCGTTTAGGAGGGGGAGAAGTCCAGGGTGGGATCTCCATCTGAACTTCTCCAGCGCCTGCCCGCTCCTGATGCGGGCACCGTCTCTGTTTGACGACCCTCTCTTAGGCGGCGTCCGGCACACACCGACGCCGCCCCCTCGCGGCTGGCCACATAATGCGGGATGAGGGAAAACCCGTCCCGTCCACCCTCGGCCACACTCAAGACCAGATTTAAACCTTGCCTCAACTCTCTATGCATCAATCTTATTGAGGCCTTTTTTAAATATATATTTGGTCCACTAAAGTTTCTCGACTCTGCCTGATGGAAACTCAGAGTAGAATCCAGGTAATCTTTAATGTAGTGTAAGACAATGCAGCAGCTCACCTAGTGCGATGCTACTGTATGATTGGGCCGCTCTCACACTCACCAACGAAATACAATAACACAAATGCTGTCATTTGTGTTGTCGTCTTCTATGTGAAGGGTAGTATGAGGGTAGTACTGCCTAATGCTACTTGACCCTTTTGAGTTTTCGCAGCTGCATCGAAATGTTTTTCCCATTATTTTAGTACTAACAATATATGTTCAATACTAGTTTTCGCCTGCGGCTCCGCCCGCGTACGTTATCGCGGTATAAAGTAGCCTGTCCTTTCCAAAGATCAGTTCTATCTTCATAGCAAATTTGAACAAAATTGGTTCAGTGGATTAGGCGTGAAAGCATAACAGACAGACATAGTTACTTACGAATTTATAATATTAGTAGGGATAATCTACTGTAGGAAATGTTCACTACAAGAACGTTTAATATTCACCGTCTCTGTGGCGCAATCGTTGGATATGCGACTGCTATGCATGAGTTTTCGGGTTTGATTCCCGGGTCGGACCAAATGATTGTGTGATCCTCAAATATTTGTTTCGGAGTTTGGGTGTTTTCTATGCATGTATCTGATATGTATGTATTTTCAAAAAAAGTATGATTATGTCTAGTTGTCTAGTACCCATTATACAAACTCTGTTTAGTTTGGGACTAGATGGCATAGTTTGTAAGATGTTCGAAATATATTTTTGTTGTCAGCCATTTTAACAGCTACTTTATCATTCACTTGCTCTACAGTTTAAGCTAGGAATATGAATATTTCGGAGTAATCTACATAAGTATGCTACTACGAGAAATAGAAGAAAAAAAACATCGTTTCAAATTCCAAATCAATGGTCCTTTTCACCTTCTTCGATCAAACTCTCCGTAGCACTTTTGTCATATCATTACATCTGCGCAAAATAAATTTGAAGGTTCTTTGGGTCCTTCGCAAATTACACGTCGACCCTGCTCACTTCAAAGTTTTTGTAACTCCTTTAGTGATTTGGTATGACGTTGCCTTTTATAATATGTATGCTAATCTTATTACATTCATATCAGTAGGTTCACCCAGATGAACATATGAATTAGAGTTTTATAAATTTTGATACTTTTGTAGTGACACACGTGCACCACGGGAACGAAACCGCGAGGTAAGCTAAAAGCGAAGCGAACCTCAGTCGTCACCCCTCAGGCACGTAGTTCACGCGCGTACATATTCAGTAGATATATATTAAGAAGTAATAATAATAAACTTATATTTGAATAATTAAATAAAACAAGTCTTTCAACAAAGGTGTATCATTCAATAAACTTTACAAATAATTATATACCTAGACAACTGGTAAATTGGTGACCCCGCGAACTTTGAACATAGTGACGACTCATTTCTCTGAATTTGAGTAACATAAGTTTTTAATGTGTGTGTGTATAATGTAACTTTATGTATGACCTAGACAAAGTGACTACTCTGCCTGTTTGAAAGCATGAATAGAATCCAAGTCCTATCCTCATTGTGATTGCACACAGCATTGTGACCCACTGTTCCGTTTTACGCTTCCTAATACTCTATTGGTGGAACTTAACGTGTATTCAGTAAAATGTGAGCGATATAATTGACTGCCTTATTGGTCTAGTGGTTAGTGAATGCGGCTGCTGATCAAGAGGTCTCGGGTTCGATTCCCGGGTCAGACCTAATATTTGTGTGATCCACAAATATTAGTTTCGGAGTCTGGGTGTTTTTCTTTATATAATATGTATGTATTGACAAGAAAAAAAAGTATGTTTATGTATTTATATCAGTTGTTTGGTATCCATAATACAAGCTCTGCTTAGTTTGGGACTAGATGGCGTTGTATGTAAGATGTCTGAAATATTTATTATTAAATATTTTATTTATTAGTATTAGTAACTGACTGACAGTCAACGCACAACCAAACATACTGGGTGCTGTTAGCTGAAATTTGGTATGCGTATTCCTTGAGGAGCGTAGGTGAGCATCACTACAGAATTTAGGAAAATTTCAATCCTTTCAAGGGATAAATAGGCAATAAAAATTATATAATCAGAATAAAACTGGCAAAGGTTCGTATCATATATGTCTATATCGCTTTAGGAGAAAAAGGAGTGAGTGTACGTTAGGTACATAATTTATAATTAAACTATTTAACCGATGGACGTGCTAAAATGTCTGTGAAAGATTTGTTCACAAAAATATAATATCATTGTTGATGACATACAGCTACAGAAAAAATCACTTTGCTATTTGATGTATATCTTCGCGACTTCGCGCTTCATAACATACTGCTACGGGCAACAGGAAACAGAAGAGGTTGAGTCTTTCATCTAGGATGTGTTGTCATCGGTAATTGCTTTCTCTAAGTAGTAAAACCACGCTGACTTCAACACTAATAGACCGGCTCGTCCGTATACCAGTACCAACCGACACTACACAAAAGACCAACCTAAATACGATAGTATTTGTGTTGTCATATTGCGTTGGTAAGTATGAGACTGGAAGGCCTAATGATGTAGTACAATCTCACTTAGCCGTCATAGTGTGGGTCACCTTGCAGCAATATCTATACTCACAATGAGGATTTTGACCCCTACGATTATACTCGTACTTTTCGTCAGGCAGAGTAGAGTCACTTCCATCATCATCATCAACCTATCGCAGTTCACTACTGAACATAGATAATAGCCCAGGATCAAACTAAGTGGCGTGTAATTGAAGAGGTCTTTGTCTAGTCCCAGGGTCACTTTGGTAGGATCACTAGTAGATTTATATATAATTTTGAATGGGTTCAGACGTAGGCGCAGAGTGGCACAACGTATGGTTTTAGTCGGTTCGATTCTGACACACCACCTGCCGCAAACCCCGGTGGGCTGACTGTCCAAGTGGGTTTCCACATGTAAAAAAGGGGTCTTTGAATGAAATAAATAACATAGAATCAACAAACATAATTTAATTTTAAATAAATAAATACTATTTACATAATTATGTGACTAACCCTAAAACTAACTTAATTTATATTTAACATTCCAATTTCTTCTTAATATTTGGTAAACAGCAATAAGTACTACTACTAAGACTAAACCAGATATTACAAATACAACAAGTATAACATCTGGAACAAAGTATTCCATAAATGTTGTATTTGCTGAAGGGGCACGAAGGTGTGATGCGGAGCCGTGCCGTAATACGTGTTCCGTCCACCATACGGCACGCTCCAGTGGTGTTTGAGGCTGATCATTAATGATGTTATGTAACTTCTTTGCGTTTTCTTTGTACCTGAAGATAGAAAAAATATCATTAAATGTTTTAAACCGTCATAAATTAATTGCCTTCTTCTTCCTAGCCACTATTCCCAAAATTATTTGTGATCGGCTTAGTAGTTCAACCGGTTTTACCAAAATTTTAGTTTTTACACGGAACGACTGGCATCGAACCTTCGTAACCCCAAGGGAGAACTGAAATTCAAAAGTTAAACTAGTCGTCAGTACATTTGAGGGCACTGACTTTCCACTAACAATTGTCATAGATGTTCATGACAGTTCGGACCGGCGGCTTAACGTGCTTATAGATGAATTTCCTTATAAGCAATAAATTAAAGAAAATAAACAGTCGACCTATTCATTTGGATTTTTTTTTTTAAGAAGTCGCATTATATTTTAATGTGCAGCAGTTTCAATATTTAATTTACGCTTACAAGTTTAAACGTTAATTATCTAGAAAAATGTGAATTGTTAAAATGTAAATAAATGTTCTAGTCTATTCATATTTTCATACATAAATTCAACAAAAAAGTATTACTTTAAAAACTCACCTATTGTTGGTCAGCACTGTATTCGCTGCTCTTAACAAATCATTCGTAGTTATGGTAAGTACGTCAACCTCTTCTGCAATGCCAAGCTCCACGCATTTGTTGACATTATACCATTGATCAGCAAGCATTGGCAGTCCAACAAGGGGTACACTTGCGTCTATGGCCTCATCTATAGATTGCAATCCACCCTGTGTTATAAAGAGTTTGATATTTGGATGGTCTGAAAAAAAGTCATAATCTCATTCTCTTTTCTGTTTATATTAATCATATAAAAAAATCATATAAAGAACGACACAAACTTTTAATGTATGTGTGTGTGTCTAGCTTTGGTACACGTTCATCTCACTAGGAAAAGAGACAAAAAACATTTCTTTGTAAAATGATTATCCTTACAAATATTTTAAATGAGAAGGTAACTCTGTCTGTCTGTCGCGCTCCCACACCAGAATTTCTGTACCGATTTCGATGAAATTTGGTATACAGATTATTGATACTGATATTATTGATACTGTCCCCAACCCGCACTCGGCCAGCGTGGGGACGTATGGCCTTAACCCTCCCTTGAGAGGAGACCTGAGCCCAGCAGTGGGACGTTATGGGTTGTTGTTGAGTTGGTATACAGATAAACTAGAGTCTGAGGAAAACATTGTATTTAGAAAATAAGGTACAACAGTAATAGCTATAATAAATTTTCGAAAAAACAATATGTATACTTACGCAATAAGTCACGTTGAGGAAACCACTTTTGGATCTTCACATTTTTTGGTACATTTTCAATGTTTTCGTCATCAAACTTCCACAGTATATCGTATGGCAATGACTTGAATGTTTCCAAGAAAACTTCCAAAAGATCAGAGTCCATCATAGACGGTCGAACGTTGCTGCCGAAGCTGACGTATATGACACCCCGGCTCGAATTATCTAAATAGCTTTTGAGTTCCTGTAAACAAAGTTTATATATTTCATTAGTTGTCTCTATACAAAGAAAATATTATTTAAAATTAGTTGAATTTTATATTAATAAATAGTAAGAAATATTCACCTGTGGTAGGTCTTTAACTTTTTTTAAATGAAGAGCCCCTAAGTATATAACACTAGGAGGTACTGGTCTATTATTAGCGAATAGCGGATGTGAGTTCACAAACATGACGTCAATGTTTTTCTTCAAATCCTTGATGGCTGGTGTCCCTGGTCCGTACCGTTTCCTCAACTTATTATTGTCATATTCTTCACTAGTTTTTACCATCTGAAATATTCTCCATTCCAAGTATATTTCCCGTATCCGTTCCCAAATTGAGAGATTACCGTACTTTTGTCTGTAAAAATATGGGTAAAAAGTTGGGTGCCACGCAACTGCCCCCACAGAATCATAGTGTTCCGGGAATCCAAAGAAGGAAGAAAACCATATTACTGGAGCTTTAAAAATATCGGTCACAATTAGATGGTAGTTTGCTATTGCTTCAACAAAAATCAAGTCAAATTTTTGCGTTTTATCTTCAAGAAGAGCTCGCACTTCAGGCAAATCAAATTGGCTTGCTATTAGTTGCGTCATGCCTCTGTCAGAATGACCAGTTAATAACGATTCCATGTCAATCACAACACCTCTTTTCAACATGTTTTTTCCCTGAGCTTCGTCATATAAGCGACCCATGACTTGATACACTGCACTTGTGTCGATTTCTGTAATGTTATCTTTTGGTCGTTCTTTAGGCAGCGCAGGATTTGGGGTGATAATTACTAGTTCGTGTCCCTGTTTAGCTAACTCGAGCATCAAGGCTCTGAAGACTATCTGATGGCTTATCGATGGTACAGGGAACACACCGAGTATTCTGGCCGAGTCCACATAATTGACTTGGTACTGGAAACAGAACACAACTGTTAAATATATAAGCAACATTTCGTTTGACTGTCGAAAATCAAATGATGAAAATACGATATTTTGTGTCCTCTTTATTCAGGTTTTTTATCGTCTGATGCCTATCTACAATGGTTTTTATCAGAATTGAGATAATAAGCAATCATTGACGCATTACGTAAACCGAAGGCAATGACCGAATTCACAAGGCCATAGCGCATTTTATTAAGCAAATAACTTTTAGTTTTTTAACAGATTATAGCAGCGGTTCTGAGATGCGTAAATGTGACTCATGTAATAGGTACATTCATTTTATTTCATTCAATTTATGTAAATTAAATTATATACGGAAACTGAGTAGACCACAATGGAGGGGGGTGGATTATGTCGGGGTCCAATGAACAACAGGGCTTTCGTCTTATCCACCTACCTACCATCTACAGATAGGCCTGGATAAGACGAATAAAGAGCTTGTAAGCCCAGCGCCTTAATGCACCTAACTACCAGGGTGATTCCTGTGGAGGCCAGGCGAGTCACTTCCTGAAAATATATTGACAACTAGTTCAACCCTCAAACTCAGTTCACCCTCAGGGTTGCAGAGGTCTGATACCTGTCGTTCTATGGAAAAACTGATAATTAGATTAAGTGTTGGATAGTCTAGTTTTCGTAATGTATTTATATTTCTAGAATAAATGGTATAAGTTTCTTAAAATTATTTGTTAAAAAATTGCGTCGCATTATAATGTAGTAGAGCCTACTATATTTTTTACTACCCTCACACAGAAGACCAACCTATAATGAATGCCGTGCTGTTGTATATTATTGATGCATCTCATTAGTCCGTCCTAGTATAGATCACTACATATTCTTGGAAAAAAAAAACTTGTAACTAGCTTTCTCCCGCGGCTCCGCCCGCGTGTATGTCGGTTATCGCGGTAAAAAGTAGCCTATGTCCTTTCCTAAGTTCAGTTCTATCTATATTCCAAATGTCATCAAAATTGGTTCAGTGGTTTCGGCGTGAAAGCGTAACAGACAGACAGAGTTACTTTCGCATTTATAATATTAAGTAGGGATTATGGAAAATTTTATTTAAAATTTGTGGAATATTGTTTTATAGTAATAAGTATTTTCACATGTGTTATTTTTTTTAAATTAAGTGCCCCTGAATGTATAATGATCAGGTTACTAAATTAACATCAATGCTTTAATTCACGTATACTGATCTGGATTCTAGTAGAGGTCGTTCTCCCGGGTCTAACCTAACTATTCTCGCTGTTTTCTCTCTAGTATCTCGAAAGTGAATCATTTCCGATCAATACCAAGATTTATAACTCTTGTTGTTCTTCTTCCTAGCCTTATTCCCAATATAATTTATGGGTCGGCTACTAGTTCAACCGGTTTTACCTGAATATCAGTTTTTAAACGGAGCGACTGGTATCGGATCTCCGCAACCCTATGGGAGAACTGAAATTCGAAGGTTGAAGTAATTGTCAGTAAATTTGAGGGCACTAACTTCCCAATAATGATTGTCATAGATTTTCATGACAACAATACCAATATTGGTAACAAAACTATATAATCCATTTTCTATTATATTTAGTTATTGTGTACAATGACTGATTATATACTTTTCCATTAGCATTCATAGATTAATACAAGCGATAAAGGATTTAGATAATTTTTCATATTTGACACTATTTACTTAACAACCACAATAAAAGTATGATACTAAAAGAATTATATCTTTGGCTATCAAATGTATGTCAATAACCTAATCGTTTATCAATCCATTTTGATCGATCGAAGTAGGTATTAGTTCGTACAACTAAGGTGACTGTGTCATTGAGTGCCGGTCGTTGACTTTTGGTTTCATATATATTACGATGAACCGAAATTAAGTTCGATGAACGATAGCGTACATAATACGAACTTGCTTACATTACATAATATCTGATAATTATTTTTTTACAATGCGCGTGAATCAGTCATTTTAAACATGTTTTTTACAGTCCTCTTCTACGCAGTATATTTATCATATCAAAGAACACGTGGCGGTCGAATTTAGACTGTGTCGAATGTCATTTTATTTCTTTGACGAATTCGTACTAAAATAAATTAAGTAAATTAGTTTCTCTGTTTATTTGTTACCCTTTTATGGCTAAACTGCTATATCGATTTCCATAAATTTTGGCATAGTTAAGCCACGCTAATTTCAGCACGTATTGCCCAGGGCAGTACTATCCTCACACAGGAGAAAATCCTAATAAAGACAGCATTCTTGATATCGTATTTCGTTGGTGAGTGTGAGACCGGAGGCCCAATCATTCTGCATCATTCTCGCGGCCTCATGGTACACCATGCTGCATTGTCTACCCTCACAATGAGGATGGTGACTCCTACTCCTGGATTCTACTCATGCTTTCCATCAGGCAGAGTAGAGTCATTTTTACAGGCCCAAATATATATAAAAGAGGATATGAATTCCTCTTTTCCTGTTAAGATAACACACAACACGTGGCCACCGCTGGAAAAGGTTGGTATAACATAGCTTAAGCCTACAATAAATTGTTTCTTTTGACTAGGTGTCTATATGTGGCGTTACTCACCAATATTTTCCCTAAATATATAGGGGGTAAACGAGTCATACATGTTAATATTTACTTAACATACCTATAAAGTGATCGGCCTCCGCATAGTTACACCATGCTGCATTGCCTACCCTCCTGGATTCTACTCGTGCTTTCCATCAGGCAGAGTAGAGTTAGTTTAGTAGGCTTAAATATAAAAAAAAAACTTAAAAACAACTTACTGTCATAGTGACTAGATGATGATGATTTGGCAGAGGGCTTTTACAGCAGTTTTTTTGAGTATCGAGCTGCGAAAATAAATAAATCATCGTTATAATTATACAATTTGTGAATAGGTGTAACATTTAGAATTAGTAATTCATAGCGGCAGATTATGATTATAATCAGATCCACTCAAGATTTTTGGTCAAGGTACCAAAACCCAAGGATTATTATTTTTGTAAATCGCGAGTAACGCCGCGATGCGAAGTTAGTCAAAAAAAGTAGCCTAAGTTAGTTACTCCTTATTTCATCAGCTATCTGCCAGTAAAAGTCCCGTCGAAATCGGTTCAGCCGTTCCAGAGAATACCTGGAACAAACAGACAGACAGACAAAAATATAAAAAAACATATTTGGTATATACAGGGTGAATTTTTGAGACGGGACAGTAAGGGTAGGTAGGGTTAAGGTTAACCCTTATAGTTACAAGAAAACGCTTTTAGGAGACTATCCATAATTTTTTAAGATATTCTGAACTGCATTTACAGATTTTGAAAAAAATGTACAGCC
The DNA here is from genome assembly GCA_932526445.1 of Phragmatobia fuliginosa. NCBI lineage: Eukaryota > Metazoa > Arthropoda > Insecta > Lepidoptera > Erebidae > Phragmatobia > Phragmatobia fuliginosa. The sequence goes on along the minus strand of OW052058.1, from coordinate 2,101,307 downwards.
AGCAAGAAAATGGTCATTTTAAACAAAAACTTTTTTTGATGCCAATCGATCCTGTTTTTTATAAGGATCAAAAGTCTCTACTGGACCGACTGAGGTTTGAGTACTCGAAATGTCAGAAATCGCAAAAAACTTTTCCCATGCATTTGTTCGGAAATAAATCATTTTAATATGTGTTTTGGACACAGACAAACATAGCTTACATTTACATGATCTACGAAATTTTGCCCTTACTGTCCCGTCTCAAAAATTCACTCTGTATACCGTGTGAATATGCATTTAGTAAATAGCGGTTATTTTAATATTACAAACAGACACTCACAGATGAAAAGTTAAAAATCAACAACTTATCCTAATATGAGACAAAAAAGGCCATGAAGATACTTTAAAACAATAAAACCTTTACAAGAATAGTTAAAAAACGGCCCTTACAATAAAATATCTTCATAGAGTTGTGGTATCGTTGTTAGTTAACTAAACTATCATCAGATTTCAACACAAAGAGAGACTGACATTTTGAATCTATTTTGCAAGACTAGGCCGCGTGCTTGATTCTTCGACGCGATATTAGCCATTTGTGAAGACATTTCATTTTTGTACACAATTTATTATATTTTTCACTACTTGAAATCACAAGTAAAGAACGCGGAGCAAATATAAATAAATATTTCGGACATCTTACATACAACGCCATATAGTGCCAAACTAAGCAGAGCTTGTATTACAGGTACGCCTTAACGTATGGCCTTAACCCTCTCTTGAGAGGAGACCTGAGCCCAGCAGTGGGACGTTATGGGTTGTTGATGATGATGCATATTCAGTAGGTCTGAGAATCGGCCAACATCTATTTTTTATTCTCCTAGGGCGCGAGCGGAGCCGCGGGCATCAGCTAGTCTTATATAAATAAAACCCATGAGTCTGAGCAATATGTACCTATATTGTGACATATATGCGGAGGCTTGTCTAATAAGTAAAATTCTCGTGTCACAGTTTTCGTTGCCATACTCCTCCGAAACGGCTTGACCGATCTTTATGAAACTTTATATGCATATTCAGTAGGTCTGAGAATCGGCCAACATCTATTTTTGATACCTCTTAAACGCGAGCGGAGCCGCGGGCATCAGCTAGTATACTATAGGCAGACCATGGGTATACATACCTCGGTCTCAATATAATTTACCAAAAAGTTACCTGTCTCCTGAGAAGCTCTCATAGCCAAATAAATAGCTTTAGGAGACTGGAAGCAATCATCGAGGGTAAAAACGACGGCGCGGTCAGTATTTAGATGGTTGATCGTTCGTTGCATGATATTTTATGAGCGTTACGCCTTCGGACCCATCTGTCATGAACATCTATGGTAATCGTTATTTCGAAGTCAGTGGGTCAAATATACTGCAAACTTGTTAAACGTTCGAATCTGCCCTCAAGCTTGCAGATGCTCGCCCGATGGAGGTCGCTCCGAGGGAAAACTGATATTTGAGTAAAACCGGTTGAACTAGTGGCCGATCCCAAATAATTTTGGAAATAATAAGGTCTAGGAAAACATGACACAATTTAATATTTTTGTACAATTCAAAATATAGATATATTGTATGTAAAGAATAAGACATGCTCAAAAATAACATAATGTTTTCGTAATCTATGTTCTATTTAAAATTAATTATAGAAAAACTAGCTGTCCCGGCAGACGTCGTCCTGCCCTTATAAGATTCTCATAAAAAAATCATCCCCTATTTCACCCCCTTTGACTTGTAATTTGGCTACAAAAACCAATTTTCTTCGAAGATCACACAAACAGATCTTCTCCAAGGTATCTTTCTCTATACTCAACTTAGTTCAGCAGGCGTGAAAACGTTAAAGCATACGACATCTCAAAAATATATCGGAGCCACACAGACGTTTGCGACCTAATGCATCAGTGGAAAACACCTGTGGCCAATCTGGAACTGGGGTTCCTTGTTTGCGACGTTGGAATTTCTTTGTTCATTGATTCCAAGTGTAATACTTTGGCATTTCAACGTACATCAGCGTCGCTGCGAATGGATCTGCTTCACACATTGCAAAGAAGCTAGTCAATGTTGTCGATGGTGGTCTCTCAGCTCGTTGTGCCGCATTAGTCTCAGTGAAGTAAACTCTTTGGCCATTTTCCAAATGCACTGCTAAATGTACAAATGTGGGATATCTTTCATGAATTTGAAATGACAATAATCGCCACAATGCTTCATTAGGACTGACGTATCTGCCTATTTGGAAGTTGCTGATTTCGTCATTCGCATTTTCCGACGCAATACCAAACACAGCCATGTCGCTGCCTTTTGTGACGTACTTGCACAAATATTTGATTGATTTGGCCGAATGACAACTCTCAACGTTTGCATGTGTTTCGAAAATTCGTGATAGCAGCGGGCAATATGGTACAAAGAATTCATTTCCGATTTCAATCTCTTGATTTTTAACTTTAACTTTGATAGTTCAACCATTATTTTCTTTTGAACGCCGACGATAAACTGGATATCCATCGTTCCCTGTGACTGTTTCAGCAACTAACGATCGCGGATATCTTTTTGTGCACTTTCCATCAGCCATGCAAGGCGATATTGGATTTAATGCACCACACAGTCCATGCACTATCTGTGTCGTCACAATGTCGTGTAGATGGGGATCAGTGACTGGATCAGGAATTTCAGCTGATATGATGTCATCCAGTTCATTTGAATGTAATTTGTTCAGCAACCAAATTAGGATATGAGCATGCGGTAGTCCACGCTTCTGCCATTCCACCGAGTACATATAACAACGTGTGTCACCAAAAACTCGATACTACTAAGCACATCCATCATAACCTTGAGTTTTTGCTGAAATACTCTGGCGATTATGTTATGGCGATCTTGCGGTTTTTTGCCCGGTTCCAACTGACGTTCAATTTCCTTCCACTTCGAATTGCATGTGAACGTAATAAATAAATCCGGAGTTCCTTGAGCGTAGTCGTGCATGTGGCGTGGGCTTCCGATATAAGATGATGAGAGAATCGTCAGACGTCCAATATTCTGAACATCACCATCTGAATGAATAGCATCACGCAAGTGTATATAGTCCTCAGATCGTAGCTTTGCCTGATTGAATCGGATGAACGCTAAACGTTCGCTCTCAACTTTGACATACATGTCGACAGCGAATTGCTGGAATAGCCGATGGCACTTCAGAATGACATTCTCATCATGTGTACGAATCATCATACGATACCCATAGTAATTCATTGCACTTAGATTTTTATTCGTTGATACGCCTGAAAATGCAAAATTAAATGAACTGTTAATGGAAACCATAATAGCAATAATTAGTGTGTGAATATTGTACCTGTAATTGGATCAACCATCTTCAACGTGATGTCGTATCCGTCTTGCCCTTGCCAATAAATGATTGGATATTGTAACGCATAGTACAAACGATGTGTTTCGTTTACACGATGCATAATATTGCTTCTTCGCTGAACGACAATGTCTTGCGATTTAGTTGAATCGCCAACAATAATTGCAGCAACATCATTAACGGTGGGTGCATTGAATCTTCGCACATGTTCACCTGTTGGGGTACAATCCGCTCTTATGACAAATTTGTGCGTATCCGATGGCATCCGTTGCAATGCTGTTTTGAACATATTAATAACTGCTGTTTTAACATATTACCACAGCATTATTAGCGTGAAAAAATGCTTGCAACTGTTCAATAATTCGTCTCTTTAACTGTTGTGTTCCCTGTATATCGCACCGCACATTCAGCTGATCCACCATCGACGAAATGAAATATATTTGCAGAAATTGATGCGGTTCATCTGGTGGCACCATTGAACCATGCAAATGATATATTTGTCCTTGTATCTGTAATTGCAAACAATCATTTGTTGAAGAATACGGAGTAACTTCTGATCGTGTGATTGTGTAGTGTGTGGTGTATATGTAGTTGTTATGTGTTGCAATTCATTGTGTTGGTGTGAGTGATTGGTTATGTGTGTTGTATCTTTTACCTTGCAAGTCGGCATGAAGCCGCCTTCTCGAATGATATTAGCTCAAAAGGAAGTCATGCGAAAGCAGTTATTGTATTCAAGGATGTATTGAAGAAAATGGCTGGAATCGGGATCACTTCCATCGAACAATGGTTTCAGCGGCTGTGGTGGTATAAGTAATGGATCCAGTTTGACTTTTCCACTTGCACAGCACAATCCAGCCGTTTCTCTTTTGAACTTTAACGCATTGCAATATCGGCATATAGTCGTCATTGGTCCAATATCTAAATTTTCATCATCACTGTAGTTCGCAGTGGGATCATATTGGAATGCCAAGCGATTGTGTGATGCCAATGATCTTCGTGTGCTCACGCGTTGTCTCAATCGGGCATTTTCTCTTAATATATTTTGTCTTTCTTCGCTTAAGTTCTGTGAATACACTTGTTGCTGGCTTGCATGTCTTGTGCGGCGGCCGATGTTCGCACGTCGTCCTCTAGGCATTTTGGACTATGGACAGAGTGGTGAATTCAACCTCAAATGCACGATCCACATAATTTACACAGTTCAACTTACCACCTTAAAGACAAATGCCTGCTGTTGAAATTGAATAAAAATTTGCACAATACACGTGATTGATTTGATGGTTTCCAAATTTTTTTTACTTTTTTCCACAATTTCACAGTGAACACAATACCACTTTGTCACATGAAATTAACTGAGCAGAGAACAATGAGTAGCTGTCAAACAATGTATCACGCACCGGCGCCATCTACTTAAAATATTGGTTTGTAGTACATGCTATGTATCAGAGATGGCGCCATATGTAAAAAAAGATTTTTCCGCTTTACTGTTGAAATTTTTCCTGAATTTTTTTGCTATAAACCTCACGGAGCCTGAGACCTTTCCAACGAATGCAAAACCGAGGAAATCGGTTCGTGCGTTCTGGAGTTATAGCGTCAGGAAGGAAAACCCGACTTATTTTTATATAGTAGATGAGAATACATAACAATGATTTCAAAGGTAACAATATGGGTGTGAACGCAATAATGACAACCTACATAACACAAATTGACAGATGGGACAGCGACAGAACATTCCCACACCGGTGTCAGACACCTTTCAAATTTTGATGTATATCCCGTTAGCGGTACGGCCATTTCTCATAATTCCTCAACCACTTTTCATATATGATAATACATTCCTGTCATTCTACCTGTACAACGGATTCAAGGAAAAATCGAATTACATTTGGAAATTGAGAATTTAAAAGAATAAAAAAAATAGTCCAAGTGCGACTCGAACAAGAAGTTTTCTGTACTATTAAGTGTCTCGGTGGCGCATGGGAAGCTGTGCAGTATGTTGTACATGAGGTCTCGGGTGCAATTCCCGGGTTGAACCAAATGTCTCTATGGTCTGTTCGGAGTTTGGGTGTTTTCTATGTGTAATATATTTAAATATATATATTTATTTCCAAAAACGTATGTATTAATATCAGTTTTCTAGTACCCATAGTTTGCCTGAGCGGTTTCCGAACTTGGTCCTAGCTATTGGACCATTGCACGTGAGAAATTTTCCGTTTACTCCAGCCAGCCTAGGGTGGTCCAGAAGGAAAGCAGCCTCTGAAGAATGCGGCAGGCTTCCGGAAGTGATGCCGGTGACTCTAGAATTTGTGCCCATTGCTCGGCCGTTTTTGCATTCCATGATGACATGTTCTAGCGTTTCTTCTGCTTCCATGTATCCTCTGCATAGAGGGCTGTCTGTTACTCCTATCGTGTGTAGGTGTTTGTTGAGAAGACAATGTCCAGTTAAGGTTCCTATGATCTTGCGGAGTTTGTCTCTGATTAGTCTGATAAGGGTGCGGACAAGCTTTTTGTTAAGAGCTGGGACAGCATTCTTATTTTGCCGACATCTTTCGCTTGTTATCCACTCTGTCAAGTGTATTTTCTGGGTTCCTTCGCGCAGCCATGTTTTAATTTGGGCCTGAGGTAAGGGCAACAGAGGTTAAGACCGTGCACGTTTGTATCTGCTCACTTTGCGGCGTCGTGTCGCACGATTTCGAATGATAAGTTCTGTTTTATTCGGGTTTACTGACAGATAATATACTGATAGATATATGAAATATTATTATTAAGATATAACAGATAATACACACCATTTTTCCACAATATGAAGGTCTGAGGACATGACTTTGCAGAGGACATTCTCAGCGTTTCCGTTTATCAGAATTGCTAGGTCATCTGCATAACCAATATGATATACTACATCCTCTATCATTTAACCTCCATGAGAGACTGTCAGCTACTATGTTCCAGAGAAGTGGCGATAGGACTCCCCCTTGAGGACATTCTCTAACTACCTTCGCACGTGTGGTAGTGTTCCCCAGTTTGGTAATCCAGCCTCTAGTGACTTGGTATACATATTTTTTTCTTAGAACGTGGTTGATGCTGTTGTGCATAGTTTTGTCAAAAGCACCTATGTGTATGAAGGTTTGTTTGTGATTGCTGACTCTATTTTCTAAGCCACTGCGTGTAGTGCCGACTCTGTTGATCTATCTTTCCTGAAGGCACGTTGTTGGGGATGTAACAGGATTTTTCCAAGTGCTCCATCTTTAAGGTGTCGGTCCAGCCTTTCCAATGTTTTCAAAAGGAAGGAAGTTAGACTGACTGGTCTAAAGGATTTGGCTTGTGTGTAATCCTCTTTGCCTGGTTTTGGTACGAAGACTACTTTTGCCTCTCTATTGTTTAGGAATTTATTTGAAAGCCAGGAAGGCCCTAAAGATTGGTGTCAGGCTTCTAACTGTCTGGTTTAGTTGACCTGGACTAGTTGCTGACTTGAACGGTTGAAAGCTTTTCAAGGCCCATTCTGTCTTTTTCGCCGTTACTATTGTTTTTGCCAGATCATTTTTGGGATGTTGGTTTGTCGTAGTGCTCGTTTAGCCACCCAGGATCAGGCGCTGGTTTGCTACCTGGAAAGTGGGTTTCCAGTAGCACTGCATTTGCTGCTGCTTCTTCCTCTGTTTTTGTATAAGTGCCGTCATCCTTTTTCAGAGAACCCAGAAGGTTCGATTTGTACTTTGACAAAATTTTCTTTAGTCTTGCAGCTTGATTTGTAGCAGTTTATACTATTACAGAAGCTGCGGAAGCCTTCTCTAGTCCGATACTTGATTGTAGTGTTCTTGTAGCTTCTTGTAGTGTTTTTGTGCTATTTTATATCTTTTCCAGTCCTCATCAGCTCTAGTATTTTTCGCTCGATTGAAAAGTGTCCTGAGTTCCTTGCTTTCTAGAAGTGTTGAAGTGAAGAACTGCACGTTTGTTTCTATGTTGTTCGTGTCGGACATTTCGTCACAAAGTATCTTACTTAAAGCTTTTGTCGATAGTTCAATGTACCTTGTTATATCTGTTTTACGAGGGTTTCAATATAGAATAATGTTTGCTTGTCTGCATTGTAGTTGAAAAACTATACGGTGGTCAGCAAAGGAAGGCTCGGCTTTCTGTCTCCCCCAGAATTCTAGGCTGCTCCTTTTCAGGAGCAGATGGAGCCTGCGCAGCTTTCCGCCGACCACGATAACCTATCGGTTTCAGTCTCCGTCGTGTTCGTTTTTGCGTTTGTGTGTCTTTGTTGGCCTCCTGTTTTTCAACAGGCTCGCGGCGTGTTTTCACTGCTGCGGTGGCCGTCAGTGTGTGGTCTTTTTTAGTTTTGGGCTGCAGGGCTTCCCTTCTCGCGCGCCAGTTGGGGCGACTGCGTTCTGTTTGACCCTGCGAGCCTTTGTGTGTGTGACTAGCAGTGACCGTCACATTAGCGGTACTCCTTTTGCAAGGGCGCTTATGGGCGGCCACGGACCATTGTGCTGTCGTTGTTCTGTCTGTGGCTGTGTGTATATAATATGTTTATGTTTACAAAAAAGTATATATGATTTTATATCAGTAGTTCTTAGTTTGGGACTAGATGATGTTGGGTGTCAGATATGTGTCAAATACAAATTTATTTAGACTTTTTATTTAAACATAGTAACATCTTAATATATATAATTCTTGTGTGAGTGTGTATGTCACTGAACTTCTCTCAAACGACTGGACCGATTTTGATGAAATTTTTTGTGTGTGTTCAAGGGGATCTGGGAATGGTTTAGATTCGCAATTGGACCCGGTAGGTGGCGCTGCGATCAAGTTCTGGAATTTTAAAGTTGGGCGGTACGAAGTTAGCTGGGTCAACTAGTATTAATATATAATAGTAATATAGGAACATATTTATTAAGAGCTTGTAAAACAAATAGAACCAGCCCATAACAATAATACAAATTAATTTATGAGTCGTTAGTTTAAGGCGTGACTTAAATATATAAAGATTACAGTTCTTATCATACTGGTTATCCTCAAAGGAGAAACCCATAAGGACTTTTAGAATATACCCTAAAACTTCCAACCCTCATTTACCACCACTGAATAAATTATCAAACAAGCGTCCGCAGATAAGGCAGTGCAGAAACTTTATGCCATTTTAAACAGGCATTATTACCATAAAAAGGATCCTCTTACAAACTCCGAGAATCACCCAAAATTTGTTCCCTTTTCTGGTCGACCGCAGAATAAAAGCAAGTTATGATTCTATTATTTTACAATTTACGAAGGATAAATTTGTGAGATGAAATATTTTAAGCTGTAATTGTACCGTATTGGGAGTACAGTATTAATTTGATACCATAATAACAAAAGCGGTAATTGTTAATTTTTTTATATTAAGATTACATTGGTATCCTTTGCTTCTGTTTTTCTCTTACGATCTTGTATAGATAATGGTTTTAAGTTAATAATGTGGCTTTATTTATAGAACATTGTGCACTTACGTAAATGAGCAAACAATGTCCAACTAACCTTAGACTTGTGTAAAAATTATGTAACGTATATCTTGCATAAATGTTAGGTACACATTTAATCAATGAAGAATTCTTTTTTATTTATTTAGTAATACGTTATATTTTAAATTTAGTACTGGTAATGGCCTAGTGGCTTAAGCGGTCGCCACACTGCTTTGTGTGTCGTGGGTTCAAATCCCACGTGGGAAAACACTTTGTGTGATCCACAAATTGTTGTTCTGAGTTTGTGTGTTCCTTGTGTCCGTTTCATGTGTGTTTGTAAAGTCTCCTGCGACATAGGATTTATATTCCTAGTGCAGGAGTAGTATTTTATAAAAAAAAAAACATACAATTTTATCGACTAGAATAACTATTGTGCTGTAAAGTCAAATCTCAATTTATATAACAACTAGCTTTCATCCGCGGCTCCGGCCGCGCTTATGTCGATGTTCGCAGTAAAAAGTAGCCTATGTGTTATTCTGATATGTAAGCTATATTATTGTGAAGTTTCATCAAAATCCATTCAGTAGTTTTTGCGTGAAAGAGAAACACACATACGTATATTACTCACAATCTTTCGCGTTCGTAATAGAAGTAGGAAATGGAAAGTTGGGAAAACAATAGCAGATAAGGAATATTACTCATACAAGTGAAATAGAATAATGATTAGTTAGAGTAGGTCGGGTTCATTTACCTTTCACTCGAACCCCGAAAATATTTATCTTTAAATAGGTGTATTGACTTCTACAACATTCGTTTTTTTACCTAAATCGCTTTATCCATTTAGATAATAATACGTTCTGAAGGTCAGATCAAGTTGACATTCGCACAAGGTTACACGGTCAATGATTCGTTTTCCTTGTAATATCTATGATAACAACATTATAATGCTTAACACGTAACAATCGCGGAAGTTGTACGATATTAAATATGTTACGTACTTTGCCGGTCATTGACATGAACTAAATAAATAATCTGTTGCTTACGCTCACATGACTTTGTACTTTTTTACACGTGGCTATAGATTGATTACGTCCTTGTTTAAGACGTGTATGGTTATAATGTACTATACGTTTCATATCTATACAGATAAATGAAGTATATGTATGTAACATCTATCAAATTCGTCCATCCGTCCGTCCGTGTGGTGACGGATTAAGAATACAAAGTGTCACCACCCCTATTCATTCCATGGGTGTCGTAAGACGCGACTAAAGGAACAAAATAAGCAGTTAACATCAGTGCCAAGAGAAGGAAAACTTGAAACAAACCCTTCACCAACCCGTCTAGCCAGCGTGGTATAGTAAGCCAAAACCTCCTTTCAAAGGAGAGGCCTATGTCCAGCAGTGGACTGTTAAAGGCTGTTGATGATGATGATGAATGATCTATCAAATGAACAGTTTTTCATTAAACACATATTAAAATTACGAGTACTTTATACGGTAAACGTCAAAAAAATCATTTTTAGGGTTCCGTAGCCAAATGTCAAAAAAAAGGAACCCTTATAGATTCGTCAAGTCTGTCTGTCTGTCTGTCTGTCTGTCTGTCTGTCTGTCCGTCCGTATGTCACAGCCAATTATTTCCGAAACTATTAGAGCTATACTCTTGAAATTTGGTCAGTCGATGTATTCTGTGAACCGCATTAAGATTTTTACATAAAAATAGAAAAAAAACAATTTATTTTGGGGGTCCCCATACTTGGAACTGAAACTCAAAAATTTTTTTTTCATCAAACCTATTCGTGTGGGGATATCTATGGGTGTATCTATGGATAGGTGTTCAAAAATGATGTTGAGGTTTCTAATTTCATTTTTTTCTAAACTGAATAGTTTGCGCGAGAGACACTTCCAAAGTGGAAAAATGTGTGTCCCCCCCCCCCCTCTAACTTCTAAAATAAGAGAGTGATAAAACTAAAAAAAATATATGTTGCACATTACCATGCAAACTACCAACGAAAATTGGTTTGAACGAGATCTAGTGAGTAGTTTTTTTTTAATACGTCATAAATCGTAACACGCAATTTACCTTTCATCCAATCAATACACTAGTATAAAAACATCGATGAAAGTTACAACGAACTACAAGAACTTTTATATGATGTTACTTGGTGATACGGAACCCTTCCTGGGCGAGTCCGACTCGCACTTGGCCGCTTTTTTTTTAAATTCTAGTCTGTCCTGTTTGTTCCCGGCAATCTCTGAAACGGCTGGATCAAGTCTAAGGGAATTTCATTGGCAGATAGCTGATGATATAAAGAGTAACTAGTTTCACTCCGGGTTACTCGCAATTTACAGTAATCGCCGAAAGTAGCACCGTGGGTCTTAGCTAGTAACCGAACTGAAAAATTAAAAATATTAAACAACAACAGATGTTTATGGATTGAAAATTAAAAGTATACTTAGGTATATGTTTAGGGGAATAACTAATGACCGTTGGGGCAGAAGAGTTCTGGAGTGGAGACCGCGTCTCGGTAAACGTAGTGTAGGACGCCCACAGGCGAGGTTGAGTGACGACCTGCGTAATATGGCTGGAAGGAGCTGTATGCGAGAAGCCCGAAATCGATCAGAGTGGTGTGCAATGGGAGAGGCCTATGTCCAGCAGTGGACTGCAATAGGCTGATGATAATGGTAATTACATTGGACTGCCTTGTTGGTCTAGCTGGTTTCGTATGCAACTACTAATCAAGAGGTTTCAAATCCCTTGGGTTTTTTCTTATAAGTCTTAATGGCAGTCTGCAGTATGAAATAAGGCAGTTACACGCTCTTACCTCGTTAAGCCATCGGTCCCGGTTGACATGAACATCTATGGCAATCGTTATTGGGAAGTCTACCATCAAATATGGTGACAACTAGTTCAATCAACGAGTTCAGTTCGTACTTAGAGTCGCTGAAGTCCGCTGTCTGTCGCTCCGTGGAAAAATTGGTATTGAGCTAGTAGCCGTCCCTAAATAAACTTGACAATAATTTATGGCTACGTACGGGTGAAGCACTCCATCACCAAGTTCACGGGAAGAAGTTTTTTCACCTGAAGAATTCAAATGTACACTCGGTTCCAAAAATAACGGGTCAGTCACATAAACCCGAATATCTCCCGAACTACGTATGCCATCCTAATGAAACGAAGACTGTTCAATTGAGAATTTAATTATACAGATAAAAAATAAAATAAAACTTAGTTACACCCACAATATTAATCTTAAATTAAAAAAAAACTAAAGTAGTCATATTTTTCTTAAGATTACATTTTTTTTATGATTGTTTTTTTGCTGTTTTTCATCACTGGAGGCTTCATCACGTGGAGGCAATACAAAGTATTAAATGAAGAAAGTGATGAAAAACAGCAAAAAAACAATCATAAAAAAAATGTAATCTTAAGAAAAATATGACTACTTTAGTTTTTTTTTAATTTAAGATTAATATTGTGGGTGTAACTAAGTTTTATTTTATTTTTTATCTGTATAATTAAATTCTCAATTGAACAGTCTTCGTTTCATTAGGATGGCATACGTAGTTCGGGAGATATTCGGGTTTATGTGACTGACCCGTTATTGGTTTATGTGACTGACCCGTTATTTTTGGAACCGGCTATAGATTCATATGTATTAATTAACGCTATAGTTTAAAACTTAGTGAAACCTATAATATATTTATCAAACAAGAGTAATCAGTGACGATTATCACCAACCATAACGGGAACAGTCTATTTCTTTGTCCCCTCTATGCAAAAAAAATCGGCCAAGTGCGTGTCAGGCCACGCACAGGAAAGGGTTCCTCAGTCACCTATAATGGTATGTGGATTTAAAATCGTATCCAATAGATAATTGTTATGTTTACGTATTAATACGTTAATTTTGTATGACGTTTTCCAAGTGAGCGCATTTTACCATATAAGCATTTATAACTCCTGAACTAAGAGAGTCATCTAATCGGTTATAGTTTTCCTTCAAAGTTCATTAGATGGACCACCATCACGATTTTTTTCAGATTTTTTGAGCCAGCCGTTTAACTTTTAGAGGGGGGGGGACGCCCTATTTTTACAAAAAAGTGCCCTTTAAAGTGAAATATCTCGCAAACGGATACCTAAATCAAAAAATCGTCTAGGAAACCCTTTATTGTTTTTAAAAGACCTATCTAATGATACCCTACACGATGGGGTAGCCTCGAGAAAAAAAAATCATCCCCACTTTACGTGTAGGGGAGGTACCCCAAATAAAATTATTTTTCATAATTTTATTGTAGCACTTTGTCGACGTAATTACAACACGTATTCATGCAAACTTTCATCTTTCTAGCACTTACCGTTTGGACGGTAAGTCGAGGACGGACGGACGGACGGACGGACGGACGGACGGACGGACGGACGGACGGACGGACAGACGGACATGACGAATCTATAAGGGTTCCGAGTTATGAACTTCGGAACCCTAAAAATGGGCATTTGCGTGTCAGGCCACGCATAGAATAGGGTTCGTGTACTAAAGATATAATTGTTATGTTCACTTATAATTTCGTTATTTTTATACGATGATTTCTAAGTAACCGTATTTCTCATGTTAGTTCTCTATAACTCGTGAACTAACAAAGTTATCTAAACCGTTATAGTTTTCCTATAAAGTTCATGATATGAACTACAATCATCATTTTTTTTCAGATTTTTCGGGCCAGCCGCTTAGCTTTCAGGGTGGATGGTAATAAACAAAAATATGCGCTTAGTTGTATATCTCGCAAACGGATGACTAAAAAAAAACGGTTTTAGCAACCTCTCAATGTTTTTAAAATACTTTCTAATGATACCCCAGGTGATGGGGTAAACGCGAGAATGAAAAACCATCCTCACTTTACGTGTAGAGGAGTACAATATTTTTCGTAATTTTGCTGATGTGATCACAATAAATAATTTAGTTTCATCTTTCTAGCTGTTGGGGCGGTCGTAAGTCGAGGATGGACGGACGGACATGACGAATCCATAAAGGTTCTGAGTAATGAACTACGGAACCCCAAAAAATGGACTTTACGGATAAGAATGGATTTAGAATATATTTACAACAAAGCATTTTTTAGATCTAAATGTTTTTCAATTGAACATTGCAAAGTCACGTTTACGTAATCCGACCAAATAAAATAAATTCGCATTATGCATTCTTGTTTTGCACTTCTCGTTATCTTGGCTGCATTGTTATCGGACTTAACGAAAATTCTAGGTGTTTAAATCATATGTCAATGCACTTTGGCAAAATATTCCATATTATTTATTACGTAAGTTATTGTCAACGTAAAGCTAAGGAGTGGTCTGTTTCTTTGAAACCATTTAACAATAATCTTATCTGGAACATTTCATATTTTATTCCTATGCGTTTTAAGAAATAAATCGAAATATTCTTTCAAGCATTTTCTTCAAAAAGTCCCTTCCAAAAGTAGGTTGACTTATTGCCTGAAAATATAAGACTTAAGACTTATTTTTCATTCTAAATTTCTAGAAATAACAATAAATTACTTAATTTTTATTTTCATTTTTAGAAAACAATGTTTGTAATATTCATTAGCATATACTAGGTTCAAAAAACATGCATATTCTACTACTACTACTATCTCTCTATAACATTTTGATCCATCCTAAGGTTGCCTGGAAGAAATAGCTTTTGGCAATACGGCCGCCCTTTGTACACTAGATATCATTGATGATCATTGATGTAACTTTGTTATATAGTGTGCAAATAAAGAGTTATTATCTATCTATAACAAAATCTTAAAATCAAATATACTGTATAACAACAGATGAATTATAGTTTCAGTTAAATTATATATCAACATAAAACCCTGCTAACTATGAAGTAAATCTGTTAATAAAAAATAGTCATTTAGACTTTCATGACCTAAATATTGATTCACATAACCAATGTTTGGTCTAATTAAAATTCACAGAAGTTTGACCAAATAAATGTTAAACAAGAATCACAGAAGTGGTTAAATAATACTTAAAAAACCACAGAAATATTTTCGTGATAAGCGGCGGCCTTGCCAAGCTCGGTCATTGCCTTTTATTTTACGTAATTCGTTATTAACGTTGAATTATCTCAATTTTGATAACCACCCTTCTAGATAGATATCAGAACAGATAAAACCATGAATAAAGAGGACTCAAAATATTGCATTTCCATCACTTGATCTTCGACAGTCAAACGAGATGTTGCTCATATATTTAACAGTTGCACTTTGTGTCCAATACCAAGCGAGTTTGGTGGACACTGCTAGAATATTAGGGGTATTTCCTGTACCCTCAATAAGTCACCAAGTTGTTTTCAGAGCTTTGATGCTGGAATTATCTAAGCATGGACACGAGCTTGTGATTATTACACCAAATCCTGCACTACCTAAAGACAGACCCAAGGACAATATAACGGAAATTGATTCTAGTTCTGTATATGAAGTAATGGGTCGTCTATATAATGAATCTCAAGGAAAGAATATGTTAAAAAAAGGAATTGTGTATGATATCGATTCCATATTAACTGGCGACACGGACAAAGGTATAACGGAACTAATTTCATATCAATTCAATTTGCCAGAAGTGAAATCGATTTTAGAAGACAAAACCCAAAAATTTGATCTCATATTCGTAGAAGCGATAGCCAATTACCACTTAATAGTGACCAAGATATTCAAGGCTCCAGTGATATGGTTTTCGTCCTTTTACGGCTTACCAGAGCACTACAATTCAATGGGGGCTGTAGCATGGCATCCAACTTATTATCCTCACTTATACAGACCAAGGTATGCACACCTAACGCTTTGGGAACGGATACGAGATATTTATTTGGAGTGGAGAATATTTCAAATGATCAAAGCAAGTGAAGAGTATGATGATAATAAACTGCGTCAAGATTTTGGACCCGAGACACCAACAATAGGAGATATGAGAAAGAACATTGATGTTATGTTTGTGAATTCTCATCCACTATTTGCCAGTAATAGGCCTGTGCCTTCTAATATCGTATATTTGGGCGCTCTGCATTTACAAAAAGTCAAAGCCTTACCACAGGTAAATTTCATAAAAGAATTCCACTAAATCTTATTAATATTATATTTGTTTATAATAATTATATTAATAACGATCTATAATTGTTTATAGGAATTGCAAAACTATTTAGATAGTTCCAGCCGGGGCGTAATATATGTCAGTTTTGGAAGCAATGTTCGACCATCCATGATGGATCCAGATCTTCTACAAGTATTTCTGGAAACCTTTAAGTTACTGCCATTTGACATTCTGTGGAAATTTGATTATGAGAACCTCGAAAATGTTCCTGAAAATGTAAAGATTCACAAGTGGTTTCCTCAAAGAGACTTATTACGTAATTATTTAGCATATTTAGAAATGTAATAGTATAAAAACCTCATGATATTATTTACTTGAATTATGCCTTATAGCCTAATTACTGCATAAGTATTATATTTGGTACTTGTTTGTAAAGTAACTAGATTATTAATATTTATAGTCAATTTTTTTATTTATTTAAAAGACAGTACTTTGTAATTATGAGAAACTTAAGAAATATGAGGTTTTTGATTCGACATCACTTTCCTTGAGAATGTATTCATAATAAGTCTTTTTTTTTCAGATCATCCAAAGATAAAACTATTTATAACACAAGGTGGGTTGCAGTCCATCGACGAAGCTATAGACGCCAGAGTACCTCTTGTTGGTTTACCTATGTTGGCCGATCAGTGGTATAATGTAAACAAGTGTGTAGAGCTGGGTATGGCTGAACAATTAGACGTACTTACCCTAACCACTACTGATTTAGTGCGGGCAGCCACTAAAGTGATTACTAACAATAGGTAAGTTATTAGAAACTAAAATCTTCTTAGTTTTATTAAGTTCGAAAATCAAAAGCATTGGTCCTCTTATAACCTCAACCTATTACAGGAGTTAAAATTAATAATCAGATTTCAGTTTTAAAATTTACGATTGCTCTCCATCTGTTAGTTGAAGATTACCTCTTACTTATATTTTATAATAACGCAATGGTATTGTGTATCTTTAGTTACAGAGAAAACGTAAAGAAACTACGCGACATCATTAACGACCAGCCCCAAACACCACTGGAGCGCGGCGTATGGTGGACAGAACATGTGCTACGGCATGGCTCCGCGTCACATCTTCGCGCTCCTTCTGCGAATACCACGTGGATGGAATATTTTATGCCCGATATTCTACTTACAGTATTTTTTATAATTGTATTATCATTTTCAGTAATATCAATGTCCGCCTTCAAAATTACTCAAATTTTCAGAAGAAACTTTAGAGTAAAACTTAAATTAAAGTAATTAGGTAATATTTAAGTCAGTATTTATTATTGTTATTAATCAATTGTAAACTAAAACTAATATTTAAATTAAATTAAAACATTTTTTTTTAAACTGAGTACGTTATTTTATTTATACATCAAATTCATTTTGACACAAAATATATATTGAGAGTATTCAAATAACGTGTTGTTTAAATTATTGTCGAAATATTTTATGTATAAATGATGATTTAGTGACTATATTTGATAGCATTTTAATCTGTATAATGAAGAAACGCAACTTTGCTCTGATAGATAATAATCAAAATTGAAAAATACAATATAAAACAAAAAATTCAAGTGGAATAACAATGGGTCATGGATGTTCAGGCAGCCCTATAAAAGTTCTTCAAAATCTTTTGAGCTGCCGTCACCTCTTGCCGACATTTCCATTCAATTTCAAGTTATCGTCCTTTCATACCTTACCCCTAAAATCAGGAAGGCGAGATGGTGAAGATCATCCAAAAAAATAATAAATAGAAAATAAGTAAAACCTGCTGGAGCTTATGACGATTGTAACATTATAACTATCCTGGCATATTCTCGTATTTCTCAGTTGACGACAGTCAATATAATTTTATTTAGAAAAAATATGAAGTAGGTATATAGAGACAATATGTATTTTCCAACCGTCGCACTTCGCCACTAGACGCGAACGCATCGTTTTTGTACCGCTCCGCTTTAAAAATTCGAAGTTGTGGGTTATTTTAACCAAATATTCAAGTGTGATATATCACCGGAATCGCGCTCGCGAGACGCGTCGAATGATATATCAGTTGTGAAAATTAGTGAAAATTTTGTGCACCACGTGGTAGAAAAGTGTAAAAATTTTACCATTCCGGAGGTCATAACTCCGGAAAACGATCTGTGACCACCGGTTTTTGGACTGCACAAGGAAGCGTTTTGACCCCCCCGACCCTTGGAGACCACTCCCGGATTTTTCCGGTGAGGATCCGAGGCACTAGGGGCCAAAAACCGAAAACCACGTGGCGACCATTTCAGCCATTTCAGCATTCCGGCTGAAACTGAAGTGTTACCCGTGTAGAGGACACAAAGGCCGACTCGTGAGTGCTTTTTGAAGTGAAATCCGACAATCGAGTGAAGTACAATAAGTGAACAAAGATAAACAAAGTTGAAAAATTTACTAAGTGTTTTTTGGATAAAAATTGTGAAGAAACTAAATCGGTAACGTACTATTTTTATTATTTATCAGTATAGTGCATCTAAAGAGGAAGACATTGATACCTCTCCCATATTTTTAAGACGAAGGCGCGCGAAGTTATTAGAATTATAAAATTAAGTGTGCAGACAGTGAACCGCAAAACATAAATTTGCCAAAAGTCGGGTTCATCACCCCGTACTCCTGGCACCCACTCCATCCGGGAACTGTCCCTAAGTGTCTACCCAACAACCTATATTACGGAAAAAAATTTTTCCGATACTCGCCCTAGGCACTAGGGGCTATTTGCAGAAAGTTGTCAGCCACCCCTAACTTCCGCGACCTCCTGAGGGTGAGCGGTGAGCTTGGCGACTTCTCTGGTGGCAACAGCGGCAAGAAGACCTCACCACCTGTAGGAATATATTTTTAGTTTTAATTATAATTATTTTTTGTATTTTTGGCGAATTTTTTACGGGAAAGTGGTACTTTTCTCCATTACCACTTAAGTTGGTAACCCTTATATCTCCGTAGGGGTGCGAGATATCGCAAAAATAACATCAAATCGGTTCTCTCCTGATCATAAGGGTAATCTACCAATACCAACCCCCAAAAACCACCCCCGGGAAGATTTTTTGGTAAAATATAAAAAATTTTGGGTTTCCCGGACCCCTATGGTCTGGAAACCGGCGCGGTCATCAAATTTGGGCCCTCTGCCACACGACCGCACTTTTCAAAAAATTTTATTTCGACTGCTAAGGGCAAAACAATACAGTTGAAGTTGGTCAACAACCACCCCCTGAATTCCCCCTTTAATATCATTTGTGCGGGACCCCCCCCCACCCCGCAGTTATTGGCGCGTGTTAGTCCATCTAATCAGTTTTAAAACAACACCTTTACAATCAAATTCGGCTAATTAATTCGAAAGTTATTAATTAATAATCAAAATTCAAAATTGTTCCCACGCGATACGATATAAGATTGTAAAGATTAAGCAAAATCAAAAAACACCCCATAACTCGGGAAGGGTGCGTCCTAGCCCAAAAATAAGCAAATTTTGCCCCCCCCCTTCCTAACTAACCCCCCCATCTCCGAACAAAGGGGACCCCCCCGGACCCACCCCAAAATTTTCAACCCCCTACCCCAAAGATACTGTATCGACCAACTTAACTGGACCTCTGACCGTGAGGTGGCAAAGCAGTTCATAGTAAATTTAAAAACTTCAAAAATTCATAACTCCGGTTCGGCTGGTCCGATTTTGATGGGGATTTCGGGGTTGGGGTTGTGATAGAGCCGACTACTTTTTGAAAGGTGGAGAGGCACTCTAGGTAGAGTCAAAAAATTATTTTGTAAACTACTGTTATATTAATTAGGACATATTAAATAGTAAGTAGAGACCAAACGACCGGCTCAGGTAGAGCCACAAACTGACGTAGAGACAAGAAACAAAAACTTTTGTTGTTATTATTTTGTTGTAAATTTTGTGTTTTGACCTTTGGGGTATTTAGCTACCTATTGATATATGTAGAGCCTTACTCTACATAACATTAAAATAAAACTGTTCATTTTACCAAATTCTAAAAACTCTATTTTTGACTTTAAACTATTATTAGTAGGACTTAAGACTTATCATAACGACTCTACTTAGGGTAAAAATAGTTATAAAATTTTTTAGTGTTTAATTAAGATAACGTATTGTGTTGTTTTATTGACAATACAATTAGTTTTTAAAAAAAAAAAAAAAAAATTCTTGTTAGTTTTAAGACTGGGATTTACGCCCCATCACATAGTAGTAGTATATAGGAAATAGCCTTAGTAACTAGTTGACTCCATTTTGACGCTCTGGTCGGAGCAAATTATTAGTAATAGTATACTAGACATAGCCACTAAGCTAGACTGACCACTGTACTATATACTCCTTTACACAAAGACAGTCACGACCCCCTATACAGGCCGTACATTACTTATCCTAGATAACTATATTACTCCCTTTGATTCCTTAAAAATTTAGGTTTTACGCGTATCTCCCCCCCTGTTTATTTACAAATTCTACAAACATTTAGTTAGACCCTAAGTGATTGCGACTAACGCATTTCTCCCCCCTTATAACATAGCCATGAGTCCCCCTACTACTGCCACTACTTCCAAACCATCTTCAAGTTACCCAACAAATAGGAGAAGCATAAGTGGGGACCAGAAATGCTCGACCTGGTTACAGGAAGCCACGCACTACAGCAAAAAGGCCAAAGTGGCCTTAAATGAAGCCCGAAATCTAAAAGCTGAGCTGAAAGCGCAAAGTTTTGATATGTTAGACAAACTTGTTGCCTTGGTTAGTGCGATGGAAAAACACATCGAGCAATCGGGAAGGGAGGAAAAGACCAGCAACTTAGAGAAGACAGTCGACGTTATCTCAGAAAGCGTTAACACAAATAAGGCTCTTCTGAAAAATATTGAAGAGAGCCTCGAACGTAGGCTTAGGGAACTGGAGACAAGACTGACGGACAAAATAGAGGAGGGCGTCGAGTCGACCAACAACGCCATACATGTCGACGGGGACTTTCAAACAGTAGAGTTGAATCAATTTATAACGAAAGCGTTAGAAAACAACAATACGCAAATTGAAAACCTTGTGGATGGCACCCTCGATTCCATCAGGGACAAAATAGACTTACAGACAGAGGTAATCACACAAAACTTAGACGAAAATATAAAAATACTCAAGTCCGGACTTACACCCGCGGGGGAGATTGACACGACGTTCGGATACATAAAAAGTATAAAAGCCGCAGTGGAGGACCTCCAGACACGGGGACCCGTGTCGGGAGCTGCTCCCTCATACGCAGATGCGGTACGGCAACCCAAAACACCATGGGAACACAAGCCGACGCACTCGCTCATTATCTCCTCTACCGAGAAACTGGGGACATCAGGTGGAATAGTGGAACACCTAAAAGGGGCCCTAGACGCTAAGAAAAGCGGGATTCGGGTGGAGAGGCTGAGGAAGATACGAGATGGAAAGGTCATCCTCAGCTGCTCCACCAGAACTGAACTGGACATGGTGGAGGCTAGACTCAAAAATAATAAGAACATCGTCTACGAGGAAGCTAAGAACAAAAGCCCTTTAGTCATCCTCAAAAATGTCCTGTCATACAACACAGACGATGAAATTAAAGCTGCCCTATTAAAACAGAACAACAACATACTGGGGGACCTGGCGACCGACATAAGCCAAGCTGAAGTTATGTATAGGAGAAGGGCCCGTAACCAACATGAGTGCCATCTGGTGCTTAAAGTGTCGCCCGCCCTATACCAGAAGCTTGTGTCGGTCGGTAGAGTCTACATAGACCTACAGCGCGTCCGGGTCGAAGACCAGTCACCTTTGGTACAGTGTACCAAATGTCTATCATATGGACACGGGCGTAAATTATGTACAGAGGCTGTAGACCTCTGCTATTACTGCGGAGGCCCCCACCTTAAGGCAGACTGTGAGCAGTTCTTGGCGGCCCAAGCGCCAACATGCAAAAACTGCACAAAGGCAAAACTAAATGACACCGCCCATACAGTCTACAGTGACCAATGCCCTGTCCGAAAGAAGTGGGACGCGCTGGCGAGAGCGGCAGTAGCGTATTCCTGACGTTGCCGCCGGCGTCCTAAATAACAATAGTACGAATAAACTAGGCACACTTGACATCCATTTACACACCGAAATAGGACACACACAAAGATTTAATTATAAAAAATCTAGAAATTTAGAAAACACAAATTTGGCTTTTAAAATAATAAATGAAAATATACCTCAAATAAATAGAACACAAATTCATATAATTAAATTTATAAAGTTAACAAACTGGACTTACTTTCGTTCGAAAGTAACACAGTTAGAAAATAAATCAAGTAAGGTCAGTGGCTTAAAAATTTATAGATATAAATCAAATATATAGATATAGAACCATGCTCGACTATATTTTGATAAATATACAAAAAGCATAATAGAAAATAGGTAGGAATAGTTATACTTACATTGTTGATAAGCCGTAGAATATAGCTAATATCAAGTGTTGTAATAAAATAGATATAGTAATAGTAAAATAACTGATAAGCCATAAACATTGTTAGAATTTATTTTTGTATTAAAATACTATAAAGTTAATTGTTAGTTAAATATTGTTAGAAATTAATGTTGCATTAAAATACTATAAAGTTAATTGTTAGTTAAATATTGTTAGAAATTAATGTTGTATTAAAAAACCATATAGTTAATTGTTAGTTATTAAGCCTCTAATATATAATAGCATAAGAAAAGTAGTGTATACCATATATTTGAGATACATGAATATACACTATATAATATAGAAATAAGTAAACATAAGAAAAGACTAAAAGAAA
This sequence comes from Phragmatobia fuliginosa, assembly GCA_932526445.1. Taxonomy (NCBI): domain Eukaryota; kingdom Metazoa; phylum Arthropoda; class Insecta; order Lepidoptera; family Erebidae; genus Phragmatobia; species Phragmatobia fuliginosa. The sequence continues at coordinate 2,078,566 of OW052058.1, read as the reverse complement.
AAGAAACAAAAAACAACAAGAAAAGAAAAATAAGAAATAAAAAAATATATAAAAAACCAAAAAGAAAATAAAAACTATAAAAAGAAAAGTATAGTATACAAAAAAAAAAAAAAATATATAAAAAAGAAAAATAAAAAATTCAAAAAGAAAATAAAAATAAAAGAAAAATATAAAGTAAATATAAGATAAGATATTCCTAATATAGTTCCTAAGTAAGAAATGTAAATATATATAGATGTGTAAATGTGATTCCTCACATCCCATAGAGAAACAATTGTCAACTGTTAAATGTCAAGAAGTGCTAAAGATTAAGATAAATCGAAATCATTGTAATAAGATTAACGCTTTCTAGCCAGCATTTTATTTATTTAGAGAAACATTGCAAGTTTCAAATTTATTATTAAAATAAAAAGAACATAAAATCACTAAACTACCAAAGGGCCCAGATTATGTTTGGGGAGACCACGCAGTCCGGACTCAGATCCGGACTATTAAAAAAAAAAAAAAAAAAAATATGTATTTTCCATCCACATAATGTATTAGAAGTGATACTATCTAGTAATTTAAAATAAAGTAATGACGTCATACTGTCAGCTGCTCATTGTTATTTTCAGACCGGGATTTTAGTCACGAAAATACTTATTTATTTTTATTTATAAATTTCAAATGTGATATGATTTCTTAGTGATTTATTGTTTTTAATCTTTCATTCATTTAAGTATAAATTGAATAATTTTTGATAACAAAAGACTGTGGTAGAACTAAAATATTTCTAGTACCAAGAACAAGCCAAATACAAATATTTTCAAAACGACTACATAGGAACAATTTCAACATGGACACGTTCTTTCGAATCGGATCACTAAAGTTGTACAAGTAGTACATATCAAGTTACGAGTCAGTTTTATGTAAAATGTCAGCCAAAATAAAAAATATAATTTAAAGTCATTGTTCTGAACACCTATTCAAACCATTAATATCACTTATTTTTACTGTAAGGTTTTACTGCAAATAAGCTGGAATAGATGTACTATTATAACTTTTTTGCGCATAACATTAAATAAAATAAATCAATATTTCGGACATCTTACACACAACCGCATCTAGTCCCAAACTTAGCACAGCTTATATTATGGCTACTAAACAACTAATTCATATACATACATAAACATACTTTTTTTTGTAAAAACTTACATATTAAACATAGCAAACACCCAGACTCCAAAATAAATATTTGTGTATCACACAATATTACAATAGTTGGTCCGATATGGGAATCGAACCCGAGACCTCTTGGTCAGCAGCCGCATACGCAACCACTAGACTAACAAGGCAGTCAATACAAAGAAAATACAACTAAAACACAACAGTTTGGTTTTTACAATTATGGATCTAATAAAAATTACCAAAGCTTTTAAACATTCTGTTAGAAAGTTCTTGTAAACATTTGCGTCATTTACTCATGCTTCCAATGAGGAGTAGCTCGAAACATAATTTGTCATTATAATATTCTCTATCCCTACCATCATATATTTGAGGAACTTCATGAGCAAGACTTCTTTTTTTCCTGCAATTATCTGGGTATTCATAGAACATAGACGAAATCCACTAGCTGTGAACCAGTCATTTGGATAGAGGCAATTCAATGTGCCTCAAGTGAGAACACAACTAGAAGACAACATAAAAGTTTACTAATTAATACTTAATGAAAAACAATATTAATATATTAGGCTGTAACAAGAAGACACCTTGCAATTTATCCATAAAATAACGGAATGACGAATGCATAAGATTTTGAGTCATGAACTACGGAACCCTAAAAAATTGAACTTAACGGATAAGAGTGGATTTAGAATATGTTTACAAAACATTTTTTAGATCTAAATGTTTTTCAATTGCGTTTGAATATTGCAAAGTTACTTTGACGTAATCCAAACTAATAAAATAAATTCGCATTACAAATTCTTATTTTGCACATCTCGTTATCTCCGCTGCATTGTTATCGGATTTAACGAAAATTCTAGGTCTTTAAATTATATGTCAATGCACTTTGGCAAAATATTCCATATTATTTATTACGCAAGATGTTGTCAACGTAAACCTAAACTCTTTGTTTGAAACCATTTACAACAATTTTATCTGTTACATTTTCATATTATATTACTGTGCGTTTTAAGAAGTAAAATCGAAATTTTCTTTCTAACATTTTCTTCATCAAGTCCCTTCCAAAAATAGGTTGACTTATTCCCTTAAAATATAAGACTGACTTATTTTTCATTTCATTTCTAGAAATAACAATAAATAGCCTAATATTTATTTTTATTTCTTGAAAACCATGTTTGTAATATTCATTAGCATATAGTAGGTTCAAAAAAACATGCATATTCGACTACTACTGTCTCTCTATAACATTTTGATCCATCCTAAGGTTGCCTGGAAGAGTTGGCCATAAGGCCGCCCTTTGTACACTACATATTTAATTATTTTCATCATTGATGTAACTCTGTTATATGGTGTGCAAATAAAGAGTTATCTATCTATCTATCTAAATTACAACAGCGCACATTTTTTCAGCATTATGAACTAAGAGAACAGGATATTAAAAAAAAAACGTAAGAACTATTATATACATAATTTGCTAATACATCAGTCGAAAGTTTACCGAAACTTATCTTAGAGCTGTGAAAGTCAAGCAACCTTAAAATAATGAAGGCAGCACTGTCAATAAATTAAGAAAGTTACTTTATTCCTCTAATACCATTAGCGCCTGCCGAGATAAAGTCGATAAAAGTTTTTCAAACTACGGAAAAAGCCTACACTCAGAGCTTAGTATTATAAGCTGTAATTTTATCCTGCTTAGTTTTCCCAATGCTCGCAATAATGCCTACCAAAATTGTATTTTACTTAATTTGGCTGCTATTTTTAATTTCTAATGAGGCTTTTATTCATTTAATACTTAAGACTAGAACCTCTACGAACCTAGAACCTCATATCAGCGTATGCTCGTAAATTTGAAGACTAACAGACACAAGTGAAGTGAAGAAAATCAACGAGAAGTAGAACAAAGTTGAGAACTTCAAATACGGTGGAAATGGTAATGTTTTCTGAGCACAATCCGGGCAATATGAGATAAAACCAGAAACAAAACTTTTATTAATTTCGACTTGTCATTTTTGAATTACAACAAGAAACGCGGGTAACGTCGGGGGGTTCAGCTAGTTTATTATATAACGATAAAATTTGAACCTTCTTAAGTAATTCAACAGGAAATAAGTCTATTGCCATCAATGGGCCAATGTTAAAAATAGCTGAGATTTTATAAAAAACTTAAGCTGTATTATATTTATATTATTATTTAAGGCGAGTTTATAGCTACATGCATATTAATTTCCTAATGTACACCTTTTAAATGACTGAAAATGCGTTTTTATGGTATAGAATAAATAAATACAAATGTGTTAATTAAGAACATAAAATTATTCAAAATCAATTATACTACATATATAACAACAGATGAATTATCGTTTAAGTTAAATCATAAATCAACATAAAACCCTGCTAACTATGAAGTAAATCTATTAATACAAAAATAGTCATCTAGGCTTTCATGACCTAAATATTGATTCACTTAACAAATGTTTGGTCTAATTAAAATTCACAGAAGTTTGATCAAATAAATGTTAAACAAGAATCATATTACTAGATCACATAAGTGGTTATATAATGCGTTAAAAACTAAAGAAAAATATTTTCGTGATAAGCGGCGGCCTTGCCAAGCTCGGTCATTGCCTTCTGTTTTACGTAATTCTTTAATAACGTTGAATTATCTCAATTTTGATAACCACCCTTCTAGATAGATATCAGAACAGATAAAACCATGAATAAAGAGGACTCAAAATATTGCATTTCCATCACTTGATCTTCGACAGTCAAACGAGATGTTGCTCATATATTTAACAGTTGCACTTTGTGTCCAATACCAAGCGAGTTTGGTGGACACTGCTAGAATATTAGGGGTATTTCCTGTACCCTCAATAAGTCACCAAGTTGTTTTCAGAGCTTTGATGCTGGAATTTTTTAAGCATGGACACGAGCTTGTGATTATTACACCAAATCCTGCACTACCTAAAGACAGACCCAAGGACAATATAACGGAAATTGATACTAGTTCTGTATATGAAGTAATGAGTCGTCTATATAATGAATCTCAAGGAAAGAATATGTTAAAAAAAGGAATTGTGTATGATATCGATTCCATATTAACTGGCGACACGGACAAAGGTATAACGGAACTAATTTCATATCAATTTAATTTGCCAGAAGTGAAATCGCTTTTAGAAGACAAAACCCAAAAATTTGATCTCATATTCGTAGAAGCGATAGCCAATTACCACTTAATAGTGACCAAGATATTCAAGGCTCCAGTGATATGGTTTTCGTCCTTTTACGGCTTACCAGAGCACTACAATTCAATGGGGGCTGTAGCATGGCATCCAACTTATTATCCTCACTTATACAGACCAAGGTATGCACACCTAACGCTTTGGGAACGGATACGTGATATTTATTTGGAGTGGAGAATATTTCAAATGATCAAAGCAAGTGAAGAGTATGATGATAATAAACTGCGTCAAGATTTTGGACCCGAGACACCAACCATAGAAGATATGAGAAAGAATATTGATGTTATGTTTGTAAATTCTCATCCACTATTTGCCAGCAATAGGCCTGTGCCTTCCAATATCGTATATTTGGGCGCTCTGCATTTACAAAAAGTCAAAGCCTTACCACAGGTAAATTTCATAAAAGAATTCCACTAAATCTCAGTAATATTATATTAATTTATAATTATATTAATAACGATCTATAATTGTTTATAGGAATTGCAAAACTATTTAGATAGTTCCAGTCGGGGCGTAATATATGTCAGTTTTGGAAGCAATGTTCGACCATCCATGATGGATCCAGATCTTCTACAAGTATTTCTGGAAACCTTTAGGTTACTGCCATTTGACATTCTGTGGAAATTCGATTATGAGAACCTTGAAAATGTTCCCGAAAATGTAAAGATTCACAAGTGGTTTCCTCAAAGAGACTTATTACGTAAGTATTTAGCATGTTTAGAAATGTAATAGCATAAAAACCTCAAGATATTATTCACTTTAATTATGCCTTATAGCTTAATTACTGCATTAGTATTATATTTGGTACTTGTATATAAAGTCTAGTTATGATTGTAAATATTTTTAGTCAATTTTTTTTTATTTAAAAGACAGTACTTTGTAATTATGAAAAACATAATAATTATGAGGTTTTTGAATCGGCATCACTTACCTTGAGAACGTATGAGTAATAAGTTTTTTTTTTCAGATCATCCAAAGATAAAACTATTTATAACACAAGGTGGGTTGCAGTCTATCGACGAAGCTATAGACGCCAGAGTACCTCTTGTTGGTTTACCCATGTTGGCCGATCAGTGGTATAATGTAATCAAGTGTGTAGAGCTGGGTATGGCTGAACAATTAGACGTACTTACCCTAACCACTACTGATTTAGTGCGGGCAGCCACTAAAGTGATTACTAACAATAGGTAAGTTATTAGAAACTAAAAACTTCTTAGTTTTATTAAGTTCGAAAATCAAAAGCATTGGTCCTCTTATAACCTCAACCTATAACAGGAGTTAAAATTAATAATCAGATTTCAGTTTTAAAATTTACTATTGCTCTCCATCTGTTAGTTGAAGATTAACTCTTACTTATATTTTATAATAACGTAATGGTATTGTGTATGTTCAGTTACAGAGAAAACGTAAAGAAACTACGCGACATCATTAACGACCAGCCCCAAACACCACTGGAGCGTGGCGTATGGTGGACAGAACATGTGCTACGGCATGGCTCCGCGTCACATCTTCGCGCTCCTTCTGCGAATACCACGTGGATGGAATATTTTATGCCCGATATTCTAATTACAGTATTTTTTATAATTGTATTATCATTTTTAGTAATATCAATGTCCGTCTTCAAAATTACTCAAATTGTCAGAAGAAACTTTAGAGTAAAACTTAAATTAAAGTAATATTTAAGAAAATATTTAAGTCAGTATTTATTATTGTTATTAATTAATTATGGTACACTTAAACTAATATTTAAATTAAATATAAGTGTTTTTTTTAAACTGAGTTTGTTCTTTTATTTATTTATCAAATCCATTTTGACACAATATATACAGGGTGTAACCAGACGACTTCCGAAAACGAAAGATGCAGCTTCAGCACCCCAAAACTAATTAAAAAAATCAAACAGTTGTCTTTAAAAAAAATTGTAGCCGAAAAAAACAATGTATCAAGATTTTTATTAATTTCCGAAGCCAGCAATGTATGCGCGCACTGAGTAGCTAGGTCAATGCCTTTCATAACTATTTAATTTAACTACCTACGCGTCGCGGCGTCGGTAAAGTTCCCTATTAACGAAAATACCTACCTAGTGACTTCACGCTACTTACCTAATTCTGCGAGAGCCTCGGTCGACCCAGAAATGGCACAAACTGAGCATATTTTATTATTTTTTCTTAAAATCTTATGCACTGTTTGATGCGATATTGGGGTTCCATGACCTCTAATTAACTTTGCCGTAGTTCGTTTTCCAACCCGAGGATTTCTCTCAAGACCTGTTCGTCCACTCGAAGATCTACTTCTAGGCCTTCTCCATGCCTTTGGGATGTAATCCTCTCATTATTCAAACCTCTCTGATAGGCAGCCGTGATGACTAACCTATCACGGTAAATACGCAAAGCCCGTGATGCATTTACGCGGGCTACACCATAGCACATAATCATTTGGCCGTATTCCCTCGCACTAAACATTATAAATAATCACTATCACTGTTAAAATATAAGTACCTATTCTAAAAATAACACAAATTCGGTGATAACTGATAACTTAAGAGAATAAAAAACGAAAAAATAAACAATTAACTTACTATACCTACTTAAAAAAGGAAAATTACAACACAAAACTTTCGTGAAAGTCCCTTAAAAATTCCCATAAAAATCCCTTAAAAAAATTATAATGCACCACGCAACTGTCCAGACTGTGCGAACATTGAAGACCGACTGGTCTAGTTCGTACCTATTTATAAAATTAGGGAATTAAAGTTCTTTGACACGCCGCCGATCTGACGTATCGATAGGTAAATACCTACGACATGACATCGGAAACCCTTTGTCGCATAAACTCAAAGATCACGCTTCTTTGATATTCGCCGACAAAGGCACACCAAACTTGCCGCTACAGTGCTTCGTCTTCTGTGTTAAGGTAAATTAATAAAAATTTCAAAGTAATTCAAAGTTTTACGGCTAGATGCATCCGTAGGTTTCCTGGACAAATTTCGCGTTTTGTATAATGCGAATAGGGTTTAAACGAGCTGAAGTATGACCTGATGGTAAGCGATTACCGTCGCCAATGGATAACCGCAATACTATAGGCGGCACAAACAGCGCCAGCGCTGTTTCACACCGGTTTTCTGTGAGGCCATGGTATCACTCTGGTCGAACTGACTCATTCATGCCGAAGCGTGGCTCTCCCACGGTATGTAAGAAGAGCGAATGTGAATAGATTGCCGAATCAGCATTGCTATTCAGAAAACCGTAGGCGTAGGCTCACGTATAGGCTTTATAAGACTTCAGACGCACGGTGCTATGGGTTCGATTCCCGGCGCAAAATAAACTTGAATTTCATTGAAGACGATGAATGATTTCATTATACGAAAAAAAATAACAAGTGCACAGGATACCATTATTATTTAAGCGTTGGTTGATAACCCATCAGAAAGTCAGATTAGAGAGTGATTTCGTTTAAAGTTTTAGTTAGTGTTAGGTACCTACTGCGGGCGGGACGCGCCTGCGCTCCCTAGCCGCGGTCATCGAACCGCGTGCGGTACTGTGTAATGACCCCCGGTCAACTGATTTTATTTAAAAATACATTGCAGTTTTATTGTTTTTATTTATTTTTTGGTTTTCTAAATGAGATAATTAGGTTGTTAGTGTCCTATTATGTTGTACTATGTGTATGTAACCAGAAAAATACAAAAAAGAACTTAGATAAATTAACATATATTTTGCGTTTTTTTTTCGCTAAACCTATTCAGTGTCATGGTCTGAATGCAACCATTAAGTTTTCGATTTTAGTCTTTTTACACCCTGTATATTGAGAGTATTCAAATAACGTGTTGTTTAAATTATTGTCGAAATAAGATATTTATAAATGATGATTTAGAGACTTTATTTGATAGCATTTTAATCTGTATAATGAAGAAACGCAACTTTGCTGTGATGTATAATACTGAAAATTGAAAAAGACAATATAAAACAAAAATTCAAGTGGAAAAACAATGGGTCCTGGACGTTCAGGAAGCCATTTAAAAGTTCTTCAAAATCTTTTGAGTTGTCTTCACCTCTTACCGATACTTTCATTCAATTTCAAGTTATCGTCCTTTCATACCTTACCCCTAGAATCAGGAAGGGGAGATGGTGAAGATCATCCAAAAAATAATGAATAGAAAAGAAGTGAAACCCGCTGGAGTTCGTAATGATTGTAAAATTATAACTATCGTTTCATTTTCTTGTATTTCTCAGTTGACGACAGTCAATATTACATTTTATTTAGAATGAATATGATGTATATAGAGACAATATGTATTTTCCATCCACATAATGTATTAGAAGTGATATTATCTAGTACTTTGAATTAAAGTAATGACGTCATACTGTCAGCTGCTCATTGTTATTTTCTACCGGGATTTTAGTCGCGAAAATACTTATTTATTTTTATTTATAAATTATAAATGTGATATGATTTCTTAGTGATTTATTGTTTTTAATCTTTCATTATTTTATGTATAAATTGAACTATTTTTGATAAAAAGAGACTGTGGTAGAACTAAAATATTTCTAGTACTAAAAACAAGCCAAATACAAATATTTTCAAAACGACGTTCTCTCGAATCGGATCATTAAAGTTGTACAAGTAGTATCAAGTGTTGTATCAATTTACGAGTCGGTTTTCTTACACACAACCGCATCTAGTCCCAAACTTAGCAGAGCTTATATGATGGGTACTAAACACCTAATACACATACATAAACATACTTTTTTTTATAAAAACGTACATATTATATATAGCAAACACCCAGACTCCAAAACAAATATTTGTGGATCACACAATATTACAATAGTTGGTCCGACTCGGGAATCGAACACGAGACCTCTTGATCAGCAGCCGCATACGTAACCACTAGACCAACAAGGCAGTCAATACAAAGAAAGTACAACTAAAACACGAAAGTTTGGCTTTTACAATCATAGATGTAATAAAAATTACCAAAGCTTTTAAACATTCTGTTAGAAAGTTCTTGTAAACATTTGCGTCATTTACTCATGCTTCCTATGAGGAGTAGCTCGAAACATAATTTGTCATTATAATATTCTCTATCCCTACCATCATATATTTGAGGAACTTCATGAGCAAGACTTCTTTTTTTCCTGCAATTATCTGGGTATTCATAGAACATAGACGAAATCCACTAGCTGTGAACCAGTCATTTGGATAGAGGCAATTCAATGTGCCTCAAGTGAGAACACAACTAGAAGACAACATAAAAGTTTACTAATTATCACTTAATGGTAAACAATAATAATAGATTAGGCTGTGACAAGAAGACACCTTGCAATTTATCCATAAAATAACGGAATGCCGCCAGTAAATTACTGAAATGTTGCAGATCTAACATTCATCTATCTAGCCTGTTGGGGCGGTAAGTCGAGGACGGACGGTCGGACATGACGAATACATACAGGTTCTGAGGCATAAAGTATGGAACCCTAAAGCATTGTCTTTACGGATAAGAATGGATTTTGAACATTTACTAAGCATTTTTAGGTCTAAATGTTTTTCAATTGCATTTGAACATTGCAAAGTTACGTTGACGTAATCTATACTAGTATTACAAATTCCCACATTTGTCTGTTATGCTTTCATGCCTAAACCAGCAGATAACTACTTCTGCTCACCCGTCTACTCAAGTCTGGGAGGCAACGCCGACGGAACTCTCACGGGCCCACGCCCTAACGTGCTCGCGAACTAGCCCTTATATAATCTAACTGTAAACTGTTAGAATCAATAAACTCCTTGTAAACCCTCGTGTTTGAGTTTACATTTTTTGTCTCCCTAATATCGTGCACAAACCGGCGACTAAAGCCGAGTTACGTAGCATTGATTGTTATCTTCGCTGCATTCTTATCGGATTTAACAAGAATTCTAGGTCTTTAAATCATATGTCAATGAACTTTGGCAAAATATTCCATATTATTTATTACGTAAGAAATTGTCAACGTAAACCTAAGGAGTGGTCTTTTACTTTGAAAGCATTTACAATAATCTTATCTCTTACATTTTCATATTTTATTACTATGCGTTTTAAGAAGTAAAATCGAAATTTTCCTTCTAACATTTTCTTCATCAAGTCCCTTTCAAAAATAGGTTGACTTATTCCCTTAAAATATAAGACTGACTTATTTTTCATTTCATTTCTAGAAATAACAATAAATAGATTAATACTTATTTTTATTTCTTGAAAACCATGTCTGTAATATTCATTAGCATATGGTAGGTTCAAAAAAACATGCATATTCGACTACTACTGTCTCTCTATTACAGTTTGATCCATCCTAAGGTTGCCTGGAAGAAATAGCTTTTGGCAATAAGGCAGCCCTTTGTACACTAGATATTTAATTACTTTCATAATTGATGTAACTCTGTTATATGGTGTGCAAATAAAGAGCAATCTATCTATCTATCTAAATCACAACACCGCACATTTTTTCAGCTTTGTGTACTAAGAGAACAGGATATTGAAAAAAAAACTCGTGAGAACTATTACATACATAATTTGCTAATACGCCAGTCGCAAGTTTACCGAACCTTATCTCAGAGCTGTGAAAGTCAAGCAACCTTAAAATAATGAAGGCAGGACTGTCAATAAATTAAGAAAGTTACTTTCTTCCTCTAATACCATTAGCGCCTGCCGAGATAAAGTCGATAAAAGTTTTTCAAACTACGGAAAAAGCCTACACTCAGAGCTTAGTATTAAAAGCTGTAATTTTATCCTGCTTAGTTTTCCCAATGCTCGCAATAATGAATACCAAAATTGTATTTTACTAAATTTGGCTGCTATTTTTAATTTCTAATGAGGCTTTTATTCATTTAATACTTAAGACTAGAACCTCTATCGACAGCGTATGCTCGTAAATTTGATGACTAACAGACGCAAGTGAAGTGTAGAAAATCAACAAGAAGTAGAAGAAAATTAAGAATTTCAAATACGGTGGAAATAGTAACGTTTTCTGAGCACAATCCGGGCAATATGAGTTAAAACCAGAAAAAAAACTTTTTTTTAATTTCGACTTGTCATTTTTGAATTACAACAACAAACGCGGGTAACGTCGGGGGACTCAGCTAGTTTATTATATAACGATAAAATTTGAACATTCTTAAGTAAGTAATTCAACACGAAGTGCCTATTGCCATCAATGGGCCAATGTTATAAATGGCTGAGATTTTATAAAAAACTTAAGCTGTATTATATTTATATTATTATTTAAGACGAGTTTATAGCTACATGCATATTAATTTCCTAATGTATACCTTTTAAATGACTGAAAATACGTTTTTATGGTATACAATATATAACATATACAATAAACAAATACAAATGTGTTAATTAAGAACATCAAATATTTCACAATCAATTATACTGTAAAACAGATGAATTATATTTTTAAGTAAACCATATATCAACATAAAACCCGACTAACTATGAAGTAAATCTGTAAATACAAGAATAGTCATCTAGACTTTCATGACCAAAATATTGATTCACATAACCAATGTTTGGTCTAATTATTATTCACAGAAGTTTGATCAAATAAATGTTAAACAAGAATCATACTACTAGATCACATAAGTGGTTATATAATGCGTTAAAAACTAAAGAAAAATATTTTCGTGATAAGCGGCGGCCTTGCCAAGCTCGGTCATTGCCTTCTGTTTTACGTAATTCTTTAATAACGTTGAATTATCTCAATTTTGATAACCACCCTTCTAGATAGATATCAGAACAGATAAAACCATGAATAAAGAGGACTCAAAATATTGCATTTCCATCACTTGATCTTCGACAGTCAAACGAGATGTTGCTCATATATTTAACAGTTGCACTTTGTGTCCAATACCAAGCGAGTTTGGTGGACACTGCTAGAATATTAGGGGTATTTCCTGTACCCTCAATAAGTCACCAAGTTGTTTTCAGAGCTTTGATGCTGGAATTATCTAAGCATGGACACGAGCTTGTGATTATTACACCAAATCCTGCACTACCTAAAGACAGACCCAAGGACAATATAACGGAAATTGATACTAGTTCTGTATATGAAGTAATGGGTCGTCTATATAATGAATCTCAAGGAAAGAATATGTTAAAAAAAGGAATTGTGTATGATATCGATTCCATATTAACTGGCGACACGGACAAAGGTATAACGGAACTAATTTCATATCAATTTAATTTGCCAGAAGTGAAATCGCTTTTAGAAGACAAAACCCAAAAATTTGATCTCATATTCGTAGAAGCGATAGCCAATTACCACTTAATAGTGACCAAGATATTCAAGGCTCCAGTGATATGGTTTTCGTCCTTTTACGGCTTACCAGAGCACTACAATTCAATGGGGGCTGTAGCATGGCATCCAACATATTATCCACACTTATACACACCAAGGTATGCACACCTAACGCTTTGGGAACGGATACGTGATGTTTATTTGGAGTGGAGAATATTTCAAATGATCAAAGCAAGTGAAGAGTATGATGATAATAAACTGCGTCAAGATTTTGGACCCGAGACACCAACCATAGAAGATATGAGGAAGAATATTGATGTTATGTTTGTGAATTCTCATCCACTTTTTGCCAGTAATAGGCCTGTGCCTTCCAATATCGTATATTTGGGCGCTCTGCATTTACAAAAAGTCAAAGCCTTACCACAGGTAAATTTCATAAAAGAATTCCACTAAATCTAAGTAATATTATATTTGTTTATAATTATAGTAATAACGATGTATAATTTTTTATAGGAATTGCAAAACTATTTGGATAGTTCCAGTCGGGGCGTAATATATGTCAGTTTTGGAAGCAATGTTCGACCATCCATGATGGATCCAGATCTTCTACAAGTATTTCTGGAAACCTTTAAGTTACTGCCATTTGACATTCTGTGGAAATTTGATTATGAGAACCTTGAAAATGTTCCCGAAAATGTAAAGATTCACAAGTGGTTTCCTCAAAGAGACTTATTACGTAAGTATTTAGCATATTTAGAAATGTAATAGCACAAACACCTCATGATATTATTTACTTTAATTATGTCTTATAGCCTAATTACTGCATTAGTATTATATTTGGTACTTGTATGTAAAGTAACTAGATTATAAATATTTATAGTCAATTTTTTTTATTTAAAAGACAGTACTTTGTAATTATGAGAAACTAAATAATTATGAGGTTTTTGAATCGACATCACTTTCCTTGAGAACGTATGAATAATAACTCTTTTTTTTCAGATCATCCAAAGATAAAACTATTTATAACACAAGGTGGGTTGCAGTCCATCGACGAAGCTATAGACGCCAGAGTACCTCTTGTTGGTTTACTTATGTTGGCCGATCAGTGGTATAATGTAAACAAGTGTGTAGAGCTGGGTATGGCTGAACAATTAGACGTACTTACCCTAACCACTACCGATTTAGTGCGGGCAGCCACTAAAGTGATTACTAACAATAGGTAAGTTATTAGCAACTAAAAACTTCTTACTTTTATTAAGTTCGAAAATCAAAAGCATTGGTCCTCTTATAACCTCAACCTATCACAGGAGTTAAAATTAATAATCAGATTTCAGTTTTAAAATTTACGATTGCTCTCTATCTGTTAGTTGAAGATTACCTCTTCCTTATATTTTATAATAACGTAATGGTATTGTGTATCTTCAGTTACAGAGAAAACGTAAAGAAACTACGCGACATCATTAACGACCAGCCCCAAACACCACTGGAGCGTGGCGTATGGTGGACAGAACATGTGCTACGGCATGGCTCCGCGTCACATCTTCGCGCTCCTTCTGCGAATACCACGTGGATGGAATATTTTATGCCCGATATTCTACTTACAGTATTTTTTATAATTGTATTATCATTTTTAGTAATATCAATGTCCGTCTTCAAAATTACTCAAATTTTCAGAAGAAACTTTAGAGTAAAACTTAAGTTAAAGTAATTAGGTAATATGTAAGTCAGTATTTATTATTATTATTAATTAATTGTACACTAAAACTAATATTTAAATTAAATATAACTATTTTTTTAAACTGATTACGTTATTTTATTTATACATCAAATCTATTTTGACACAAAATATATATTGAGAGTATTTAAATAACTTGCTGTTTAAATTATTGTCGAAATAAGTTTATAATTTTAAATAAGTAAATAGTAAATAATTTTAAAATAAAAAATATAAAGTTATTTATAAATGATGATTTAGTGACTATATTTGATAGCATTTTAATCTGTATAATGAAGAAACGCAACTTTGCTGTGATAGATAATAATCAAAATTGAAAAATACAATATAACACAAAAATTCAAGTGGAATAACAATTGGTCATGGATGTTCAGGCAGCCATATAAAAGTTCTTCATAAACTCATTCAATTTCAAGTTAACGTCCTTTCATACCTTACCCCTAGAATCAGGAAGGGGAGATGGTGAAGATCATCCAAAAAATAATGAATAGAAAAGAAGTGAAACCTGCTGGAGTTCGTAATGATTGTAAAATTATAACTATCGTTTCATTTTCTTGTATTTCTCAGTTGACGACAGTCAATATTACATTTTAGTTAGAATTAATATGATGTATATATAGACAATATGTATTTTCCATCCACATAATGTATTAGAAGTGATATTATCTAGTACTTTGAAATAAAGTAATGACGTCATACTGTCAGCTGCTCATTGTTATTTTCAGACCGGGATTTTAGTCGCGAAAATACTTATTTATTTTTATTTATGAATTATAAATGTGATATGATTTCTTAGTGATTTATTGTTTTTAATCTTTCATTGTTTTATGTATAAATTGAACTATTTTTGATAAAAAGAGACTGTGGTAGAACTAAAATATTTCTAGTACCAAAAACAAGCCAAATACAAATATTTTCAAAACGACGTTCTCTCGAATCGGATCATTAAAGTTGTACAAGTAGTATCAAGTGTTGTATCAATTTACGAGTCGGTTTTCTTACACACAACCGCATCTAGTCTCAAACTTAGCAGAGCTTATATGATGGGTACTAAACACCTAATAC
Source organism: Phragmatobia fuliginosa (assembly GCA_932526445.1). Classification (NCBI taxonomy): domain Eukaryota; kingdom Metazoa; phylum Arthropoda; class Insecta; order Lepidoptera; family Erebidae; genus Phragmatobia; species Phragmatobia fuliginosa. The sequence goes on along the minus strand of OW052058.1, from coordinate 2,063,090 downwards.
ACATACATAAACATACTTTTTTTTTGTAAAAACGTACATATTATATATAGCAAACACCCAGACTCCAAAACAAATATTTGTGGATCACACAATATTACAATAGTTGGTCCGACTCGGGAATCGAACACGAGACCTCTTGATCAGCAGCAGCATACGCTAGACCAACAAGGCAGTCAATACAAAGAAAGTACAACTAAAACACGACAGTTTGGTTTTCTACAATCATAGATGTACTAAAAATTACCAAAGCTTTTAAATATTCTGTTAGAAAGTTCTTGTAAACATTTGCGTCATTTACTCATGCTTCCCATGAGGAGTAGCTCGAAACATAATTTGTCATTATATTATTCTCTATCCCTACCATCAAATATTTGAGGAACTTCATGAGAAAGACTTCTTTTTTTCCTTCAATTATCTGGGTATTCATAGAACATAGACGAAATCCACTAGCTGTGAACCAGTCATTTGGATAGAGGCAATTCAATTTGCCTGAAGTGAGAACAGAACTAGAAGACTAAACATAAAAGTTTGCTAATTATCACTTAATGGTAAACAATATTAATGAATTAGGTTCTATCAAGAAGACACCATGCAATTTATCCATAAAATAACGGAATGACGAATCCATAAGATTTTGAGTCATGAACTACGGAACCCTAAAAAATTGAACTTAACGGATAAGAATGGATTTAGAATATGTTTACAAAACATTTTTTAGATCTAAATGTTTTTCAATTGCGTTTGAATATTGTAAAGTTACTTTGACGTAATCCAAACTAATAAAATAAATTCGCATTACAAATTCTTATTTTGCACATCTCGTTATCTCCGCTGCATTGTTATCGGATTTAACGAAAATTCTAGGTCTTTAAATCATATGTCAATGCACTTTGGCAAAATATTCCATATTATTTATTACGCAAGATGTTGTCAACGTAAACCTAAGGTGTGGACTCTTTGTTTGAAACCATTTACAACAATTTTATCTGTTACATTTTCAGATTATATTACTGTGCGTTTTAAGAAGTAAAATCGAAATTTTCTTTCTAACATTTTCTTCATCAAGTCCCTTCCAAAAATAGGTTGACTTATTCCCTTAAAATATAAGACTGACTTATTTTTCATTTCATTTCTAGAAATAACAATAAATAGCCTAATATTTATTTTTATTTCTTGAAAACCATGTTTGTAATATTCATTAGCATATAGTAGGTTCAAAAAAACATGCATATTCGACTACTACTGTCTCTCTATAACATTTTGATCCATCCTAAGGTTGCCTGGAAGAGTTGGCCATAAGGCCGCCCTTTGTACACTACATATTTAATTATTTTCATCATTGATGTAACTCTGTTATATGGTGTGCAAATAAAGAGTTATCTATCTATCTAAATAACAAAATCGCACATTTTTTTTGAACATTATGAACTAAGAGAACAGGATATTAAAAAAAAACTCGTGAGAACTATTACATACATAATTTGCTAATACGCCAGTCGCAAGTTTACCGAACCTTATCTCAGAGCTGTGAAAGTCAAGCAACCTTAAAGCAAGAGCAAGGCAAAAAAATATTTCAAAACGACTACATAGGAACAATTTCCACATTGACGCGATCTATTGAATCGGATTACTAAAGTTGTATGTAGTATTGTTGTAGGTAGTATATATCAAGTGACGAGTCGGTTTTATGTACTAGAGCCAAAATAAAAAATATAATTAAAAAGTCATTATGCATAAAACACCTATTCAAACCATTAATATCACTCTTATTTTTACTATAAGTTTTTACTGCAAAAAAGCTGGAATAGGTATTTTATTCCAACTTTTGGCAGTAAAAACTTTTTTGAGCATGAAAATAAATAAAATAAATTAATATTTCAGACATCTTACACACAACGTCATCAAGTCCCAAACTAAGCAGAGCTTATATGATGGGTACTAAACAACTAATACACATACATAAACATACTTTTTTTTGTAAAAACTTACATATTATATATAGCAAACACCCAGACTCCAAAACAAATATTTGTGGATCACACAATATTACAATAGTTGGTCCGACTCGGGAATCGAACACGAGACCTCTTGATCAGCAGCCGCATACGTAACCACTAGACCAACAAGGCAGTCAATACAAAGAAAATACAACTAAAACACAACAGTTTGGTTTTTACAATCATGGATCTAATAAAAATTACCAAAGCTTTTAAAAATATGTTAGAAAGTTCTTGTAAACATTTGCTTCATTTACTCATGCTTCTGATGAGGAGTAACTCGAAACATAATTTGCCATTATATTATTCTCTATCCCTACCATCAAATATTTGAAGAACTTCATGAGAAAGACTTCCTTTTTACCTGCAATTATCTGGGTATTCATAGAACATAGACGAAATCCACTAGCTGTGAACCAGTCATTTCGATAGAGGCAATTCAATTTGCCTCAAGTGAGAACACAACTAGTAGAAAACATAAAAGTTTGCTAATTAACACTTAATGGTAAACAATATTAATGAATTAGGTTCTATCAAGAAGACACCATGCAACTTATCCATAAAATAACGGAATGCCGCCAGTGAATTATTGAAACGTTGCATATCTAAGATTCATCTATCTAGCCGTTGGGGCGGTAAGTCGAGGACGGACGGTCGGACATGACGAATACATAAAGGTTCTGAGGCATGAACTATGGAACCCTAAAGCATTGTCTTTACACGGATAAGAATGGATTTTGAACATTTACTAAGCATTTTTAGGTCTAAATGTTTTTCAATTGCATTTGAACATTGCAAAGTTACGTTGACGTAATCTATACTAGTATTACAAATTCCCACATTTGTCTGTTATGCTTTCATGCCTAAACCAGCAGATAACTACTTCTGCTCACCCGTCTACTCAAGTCTGGGAGGCAACGCCGACGGAACTCTCACGGGCCCACGCCCTAACGTGCTCGCGAACTAGCCCTTATATAATCTAACTGTAAACTGTTAGAATCAATAAACTCCTTGTAAACCCCCGTGTTTGAGTTTACATTTTTTGTCTCCCTAATATCGTGCACAAACCGGCGACTAAAGCTGAGTTACGTAGCATTGATTGTTATCTTCGCTGCATTCTTATCGGATTTAACAAAAATTCTAGGTCTTTAAATCATATGTCAATGAACTTTGGCAAAATATTCCATATTATTTATTACGTAAGTTATTGTCAACGTAAACCTAAGGAGTGGTCTATTACTTTGCAACCATTTACAATAATCTTATCTCTTACATTTTCATATTTTATTACTATGCGTTTTAAGAAATAAAATCGAAATTTTCTTTTAAGCATTTTCTTTTACAAGTCCCTACCAAAAATAGGTTGACTGAAAATATAAGACTTAAAACTTATTTTTCATTCTAAATTTCTAGAAATAACAATAAATTACTTGTTATTCATTTTTATTTCTAGATAACAATGTTTGTAATATTCATTAGCATATGGAAGGTTAAATAAAACATGCATATTCAACTACTACTGTCTCTCTATTACATTTTGATCCATCCTAAGGTTGCCTGGAAGAAATAGATTTTCGCAATAAGGCCGCCCTTTGTACACTAGATATTTAATTACTTTCATCATTGATGTAACTCTGTTATATACTGTGAAAATGAAGAGTTATTTATCTATCTATCTAAATAACAAAATCGCACATTTTTTCAGCATTGTGTACTAAGAGAACAGGATATTGAAAAAAAAACTCGTGAGAACTATTACATACATAATTTGCTAATACGCCAGTCGCAAGTTTACCGAACCTTATCTCAGAGCTGTGAAATTCAAGATATTTAAGACTACACTACTACTACACTAGATATTTAATTATTTTCATCATTGATGTAACTCTGTTATATGGTGTGCAAATAAAGAGTTATCTATATATCTATCTAAATTACAACATCGCACATTTGCAGCATTATGAACTAAGAGAACAGGATATTAAAAAAAAAACGTAAGAACTATTACATACATAATTTGCTAATACGTCAGTCGAAAGTTTACCGAAACTTATCTTAGAGCTGTGAAAGTCAAGTAACCTTAAAATAATGAAGGCAGGACTGTCAATACATTAAGAAAGTTACTTTCTTCCTCTAATACCATTAGCGCCTGCCGAGATAAAGTCGATAAAAGTTTTTCAAAGAGCCTACACTTAGAGCTTAGTATTAAAAGCTGTAATTTTATCCTGCTTAGTTTTCCCAATGCTCGCAATAATGCCTACCAAAATTGTATTTTACTAAATTTGGCTACAAATTTTACTTTCTAATGAGGCTTTTATTCGTTTTATACATAACACTAGAATCTCTAGAGACAGCGTATGCTCATAAATTTGAAGACTAACAGACGCAAGTGAAGTGAAGAAAATCAACAAGAAGTAGAACAAAGTTTCAAAATCGGTGAAAATGGTAACTTTTCTGAGCACCATCCGGGCAATATGAGACAAAACCAGAAAAAAAAAACTTTTTTTAAGTTTCGACTTGTCATTTTTGAATTACAACAACAAACGCGGGTAACACCGGGGGGCTCAGCTAGTTTATTATAGAACGATAATATTTGACCCTTCTTAAGTAATTCAACAGGAAGTAAGTCTATTGCCATCAATGGGCCAATGTTAAAAATAGCTGACATTTTATAAAAAACGTAAGCACTATTATATTTATATTTTTATTAAAGGCGAGTTTATACCTATTATTTTCCTAATGTTTCCTTTTAAATGACGGAAAATATGTTTTTTATGGTAAACAATAAATAAATGCAAATGTGTTAATTAAGAACATCAAATATGTGTGTTTAACAACAGATGAATTATATTTTGAAGTAAATCATATATGAACTTAAAACCCTACTAACTATGAAGTAAATCTGTAAACACAAAAATGGTCATCTAGGCTTTCATGACATAAATATTGATTCACATAACCAATTTTTCGGTCTAATTAATTTTCACAGAAATTTGATCAAATAAATGTTAAACAAGAATCATATTACTAGATCACAGAAGTGGTTAAATAATACGTTAAAAACTAAAGAAAAATATTTTCGTGATAAGCGGCGGCCTTGTCAAGCTCGGTCATTGCCTTTTATTTTACGTAATTCGTTATTAACGTTGAATTATCTCAATTTTGATAACCACCCTTCTAGATAGATATCAGAACAGATAAAACCATGAATAAAGAGGACTCAAAATATTGCATTTCCATCACTTGATCTTCGACAGTCAAACGAGATGTTGCTCATATATTTAACAGTTGCACTTTGTGTCCAATACCAAGCAAGTTTGGTGGACACTGCTAGAATATTAGGGGTATTTCCTGTACCCTCAATAAGTCACCAAGTTGTTTTCAGAGCTTTGATGCTGGAATTATCTAAGCATGGACACGAGCTTGTGATTATTACACCAAATCCTGCACTACCTAAAGACAGACCCAAGGACAATATAAAGGAAATTGATACTAGTTCTGTATATGAAGTAATGGGTCGTCTATATAATGAATCTCAAGGAAAGAATATGTTAAAAAAAGGAATTGTGTATGATATCGATTCCATATTAACTGGCGACACGGACAAAGGTATAACGGAACTAATTTCATATCAATTCAATTTGCCAGAAGTGAAATCGCTTTTAGAAGACAAAACACAAAAATTTGATCTCATATTCGTAGAAGCGATAGCCAATTACCACTTAATAGTGACCAAGATATTCAAGGCTCCAGTGATATGGTTTTCGTCCTTTTACGGCTTACCAGAGCACTACAATTCAATGGGGGCTGTAGCATGGCATCCAACATATTATCCACACTTATACAGACCAAGGTATGCACACCTAACGCTTTGGGAACGGATACGAGATATTTATTTGGAGTGGAGAATATTTCAAATGATCAAAGCAAGTGAAGAGTATGATGACAATAAACTGCGTCAAGATTTTGGACCCGAGACACCAACCATAGAAGATATGAGGAAGAACATTGATGTTATGTTTGTGAATTCTCATCCACTATTTGCCAGTAATAGGCCTGTGCCATCCAATATCGTATATTTGGGCGCTCTGCATTTACAAAAAGTCAAAGCCTTACCACAGGTAAATTTCATAAAAGAGTTCCACCAAATCTAAGTAATATTATATTTGTTTATAATTATATTAATAACGATATATAATTGTTTTTAGGAATTGCAAAACTATTTAGATAGTTCCAGTCGGGGCGTAATATATGTCAGTTTTGGAAGCAATGTTCGACCATCCATGATGGATCCAGATCTTCTACAAGTATTTCTGGAAACCTTTAAGTTACTGCCATTTGACATTCTGTGGAAATTTGATTATGAGAACCTTGAAAATGTTCCCGAAAATGTAAAGATTCACAAGTGGTTTCCTCAAAGAGACTTATTACGTAAGTATTTAGCATATTTAGAAATGTAATAGCACAAACACCTCATGATATTATTTACTTTAATTATGTCTTATAGCATAATTACTGCATTGGTATTATATTTGGTACTTGTATGTAAACTAGATTAGCAATATTTATAGTCAATTTTTTTATTTATTTAAAAGACAGTACTTTGTAATTATGAGAAACTTAAGAAATATGAGGTTTTTGATTCGACATCACTTTCCGTGACAACGTAATAATAATAAGTTTTTTTTTCAGATCATCCAAAGATAAAACTATTCATAACACAAGGTGGGTTGCAGTCCATCGACGAAGCCATAGACGCCAGAGTACCTCTTGTTGGTTTACCTATGTTGGCCGATCAGTGGTATAATGTAAACAAGTGTGTAGAGCTGGGTATGGCTGAACAATTAGACGTACTTACCCTAACCACTACCGATTTAGTGCGGGCAGCCACTAAAGTGATTACTAACAATAGGTAAGTTATTAGAAACTAAAAACTTCTTAGTTTTATTAAGTTTTAAAATCAAAAGCATTGGTCCTCTTATAACCTCAACCTATTACAGGAGTTAAAATTAATAATCAGATTTCAGTTTTAAAATTTACTATTGCTCTCCATCTGTTAGTTGAAGATTAACTCTTACTTATATTTTATAATAACGTAATAGTATTGTGTATGTTCAGTTACAGAGAAAACGTAAAGAAACTACGTGACATCATTAACGACCAGCCCCAAACACCACTGGAGCGTGGCGTATGGTGGACAGAACATGTGCTACGGCATGGCTCCGCGTCACATCTTCGCGCTCCTTCTGCGAATACCACGTGGATGGAATATTTTATGCCCGATATTCTACTTACAGTATTTTTTATAATTGTATTATCATTTTTAGTAATATCAATGTCCGCCTTCAAAATTACTCAAATTTTCAGAAGAAACTTTAGAGTAAAACTTAAATTAAAGTAATTAGGTAATATTTAAGTAAGTATTTATTATTGTTATTAATTAATTGTACACTAAAACTAATATTTAAATTAAATGTAAATATTTTTTTTAAACTGAGTACGTAATTTTATTTATACGTCAAATCCATTTTGACACAAAATATATATTGAGAGTATTCAAATAACGTGTTGTTTAAATTATTGTCGAAATATTTTATTTATAAATGATGATTTTGTGACTATATTTGATAGCATTTTAATCTGTATAATGAAGAAACGCAACTTTGCTGTGATGGATAATAATCAAAATTGAAAAATACAATATAAAGCAAAAATTCAAGTGGAATAACAATGGGTCATAGATGTTCAGGCAGCCATATAAAAGTTCTTCAAAACCTTTTGAGTTGTGTCACCTCTTGCCGACATTTTCATTCAATTTCAAGTTATCGTCCTTTAATGCCTTACCCCTAGAATCGGGAATGGGAGATGGTGAAGATCATCCAAAAAATAATGAATAGAAAAGAAGTAAAACCTGCTGGAGCTCGTGACGATTGTAAAATTATAACTATCCTGGCATATTCTCGCATTTCTCAGTAAACGACAGTCATTATTACATTTTATTTAGAATAATAATGATATATATATAAAGATAATAAGTATTTTCCATCCACATAATGTATTAGAAGTGATATTATCTAGTACTTTAAAATAAAGTAATGACGTCATACTATCAGCTGCTCTTTGTTATTTTCAGACCGGGACTTTAGTCGCGAAAATATTATTTATTTTTATTTAAATATTTTAAATGTGATATGATTTCTTAGTGATTTATTGTTTTTAATCTTTCATTCATTTATGTATAAATTGAACTATTTTTTATTAAAAAAGAATGTGGTAGAACTAAAATATTTCTAGTACCAAGAACAAGCCAAATACAAATATTTTCAAAACGACTATATAGGAACAATTTCAACATGGACACGTTCTTTCGAATCGGATCACTAAAGTTGTACAAGTAGTACATATCAAGTTACGAGTCGGTTTTATGTACTAGAGCCAAAAGAAAAAATATAATTTAAAAGTCATTGTTCTGAACACCTATTCAAACCGTTGATATCACTCTTATTTTTACTGGAAGTATTTACTGCAAATAAGCTTGAATAGATGACTAGGACTATTATGACTTTTTTGCGCATAATATTGAATAAAATAAATCAATATTTCGGACATCTTACACATAACCGCATCTAGTCCCAATCTTAGCAGAGCTTATATTATGGCTACTAAACAACTAATTAATATACATACATAAACATACTTATTTTTTGTAAAAACTCACATATTATACATAGCAAACACCCAGACTCCAAAACAAATATTTGTGGATCACACAATATTACAATAGTTGGTCCGACTCGGGAATCGAACATGAGACCTCTAGATCAGCAGCCGCATACGCAACCAGTTGACCAAGGGAGTCAATACAAAGAAAATACAACTAAAACACAGTTTGGTTTTAACAATCATCGATGCAATAAAAAATACCAAAGCTTTAAAATATTCTGTTAGAAGTACCTTGTAAACATTTACGTTAATGACTCGACTCGTGCTTCTCGTGAGGAGTAACTCGAAATATTTTGTCATTATATTATTCTCTATCCCTAATATCAAATATTTGAGGAACTTCATGAGCAAGACTTCTTTTTTTCCTGCAATTATCTGGGTATTCATAGAACATAGACGAAATCCATTAGCTGTGAACCAGTCATTTCGATAGAGGCAATTCAATGTGCCTCAAGTGAGAACACAACTAGAAGACAACATAAAAGTTTACTAATTAATACTTAATGAAAAACAATATTAATAGATTAGGCTGTAACAAGAAGACACCTTGCAATTTATCCATAAAATAACGGAATGCCGCCAGTAAATTACTGAAACTTTGCAGACCTAAGATTCATCTATCTAGCCGTTGGGGCGGTAAGTCGAGGACGGACGGTCGGACATGAAGAATACATAAAGGTTCTGAGTCATGAAGTATGGAACCCTAAAGCATTGTCTCTACGGATAAGAATGGATTCAGAATATATTTACATAGCATTTTTTAGATCTAAATGTTTTTCAATTGCATTTGAACATTGCAAAGTTACGTTGGCGTTATCCATACTAGTATTACAAATTCCCAGATTTGTCTGTTATTCTTTCATTGCTAAACCAGCAGATTACTACTTCTGATCACCTGACGCCCGGCTGCGGGCGGTCTACTCAAGATAAGTGTCTGGGAGGTACCGCCGACGGAACTCTCACGGGTCCACGCCCTAACGTGCTCGCGAATTAGCCCTTATATAATCTAACTGTAAACTGTTAGAATAAATAAACTCCTTGTAAATCCTCGTGTTTAAGTTTACATTTTTTTCTCCCTAATATCGTGCACAAACCGGCGACTAAAGCCGAGTTACGTGGCATTGATTGTTATCTTCGTTGCATTCTTATCGGATTTAACAAAATATTATAGTATGGATTACTTTTCTTTTTCTACGTTTATTACTTTAACTCACCAGACACTACCCTATACTTTCTCCTATGTTTAATCTCCATCCTATGGTTGCCTGTAAGAGATTGCCTACGGGCGATAAGGCCGCCACTTGTACCAACACAATATAGCTAGTTCTAAGATCTAACTGTAATTTTCTTCTGGTAATACAATAAAGTCATTATTATTATTATTATTATTATTCCATATTATTTATTACGTAAGTTATTGTCAACGAAAACCTAAGGAGTGGTCTATTACTTTGCAACCATTTACAATAATCTTATCTCTTACATTTTCATATTTTATTACTATGCGTTTTAAGAAATAAAATCGGAATTTTCTTCAAGCATTTTCTTTTACAAGTCCCTACCAAAAATAGGTTGATTTAAAATATAAGACTTAAAACTTATTTTTCATTCTAAATTTCTAGAAATAACAATAAATTACTTGTTTTTCATTTTCATTTCTAAAAAACAAAGTTTAAAAAAAACATGCATATTCAACTACTACTGTCTCTCTATTACATTTTGATCCATCCTAAGGTTGCCTGGAAGAAATGGATTTTCGCAATAAGGCCGCCCTTTGTACACTAGATATTTAATTATTTTCATCATTGATGTAACTCTGTTATATGGTGTGCAAATAAAGAGTTATCTATCTATCTATCTAAATTACAACATCGCACATTTTCAGCATTATGAACTAAGAGAACAGGAAATAAAAAAAAAAACGTAAGAACTATTACATACATAATTTGATAATACGTCAGTCGAAAGTTTACCGAAACTTATCTTAGAGCGGTGAAAGTCAAGCAACCTTAAAATAATGAAGGCAACACTGTCAATAAATTAAGAAAGTTACTTTCTTCTTCTAATACCATTAGCGCCTGGCAAAATAAAGTCGAATAAAGTTTTTCAAACTACGGAAAAAGCCTACACTCAGAGCTTAGTATTAAAAGCTGTAATTTTATCCTGCTTAGTTTTCCCAACGCTCGCAATAATGCCTACCAAAATTGTATTTTACTAAATTTGGCTGCTATTTTTAATTTCTAATGAGGCTTTTATTCATTTAATACTTAAGACTAGAACCTCTATCGACAGCGTATGCTCGTAAATTTAAAGACTAATAGACGCAAGTGAAGTGACGAAAATCAACAAAAAGTAGAACAAAGTTAAGAATTTCAAAATCGGTGGAAATGGTAACGTTTTCTGAGCACAATCCGGGCAATATGAGATAGCCAGAAAAAAAACTTTTTTTAAGTTTCGACTTGTCATTTTTGAATTACAACAACAAACGCGGGTAACACCGGGCGGCTTAGCTAGTTTATTATATAAGTATAAAATTTGACCCTCCTTAAGTAATTCAACAGGAAGTAAGTCTATTGCCATCAATGGGCCCATGTTAAAAATGGCTGAGATTTAAAAAAAAACTTAAGCTGTATTATATTTACATTATTATTTAAGGCGAGTTTATAGCTACATGCATATTAATTTCCTAATTTACACCTGTTAAATGACTGAAAATGCGTTTTTATGGTACACAATAAATAAATACAAATGTGTTAATTAAGAACATCAAATTTTTCAAAATCAATTATACTACATATATAACAACAGATGAATTATCGTTTAAGTTAAATCATAAATCAACATAAAACCCTGCTGACTATGAAGTAAATCTATTAATACAAAAATAGTCATCTAGGCTTTCATGACCTAAATATTGATTCACTTAACAAATGTTTGGTCTAATTAAAATTCACAGAAGTTTGATCAAATAAATGTTAAACAAGAATCATATTACTAGATCACATAAGTGGTTATATAATGCGTTAAAAACTAAAGAAAAATATTTTCGTGATAAGCGGCGGCCTTGCCAAGCTCGGTCATTGCCTTTTATTTTACGTAATTCGTTATTAGCGTTGAATTATCTCAATTTTGATAACCACCCTTCTAGATAGATATCAGAACAGATAAAACCATGAATAAAGAGGACTCAAAATATTGCATTTCCATCACTTGATCTTCGACAGTCAAACGAGATGTTGCTCATATATTTAACAGTTGCACTTTGTGTCCAATACCAAGCGAGTTTGGTGGACACTGCTAGAATATTAGGGGTATTTCCTGTACCCTCAATAAGTCATCAAGTTGTTTTCAGAGCTTTGATGCTGGAATTATCTAAGCATGGACACGAGCTTGTGATTCTTACACCAAATCCTGCACTACCTAAAGACAGACCCAAGGACAATATAACGGAAATTGATACTAGTTCTGTATATGAAGTAATGGGTCGTCTATATAATGAATCTCAAGGAAAGAATATGTTAAAAAAAGGAATTGTGTATGATATCGATTCCATATTAACTGGCGACACGGACAAAGGTATAACGGAACTAATTTCATATCAATTCAATTTGCCAGAAGTGAAATCGCTTTTAGAAGACAAAACCCAAAACTTTGATCTCATTTTCGTAGAAGCGATAGCCAATTACCACTTAATAGTGACCAAGATATTCAAGGCTCCAGTGATATGGTTTTCGTCCTTTTACGGGTTACCAGAGCACTACAATTCCATGGGGGCTGTAGCATGGCATCCAACATATTATCCACACTTGTACAGACCAAGGTATGCACACCTAACGCTTTGGGAACGGATACGAGATATTTATTTGGAGTGGAGAATATTTCAAATGATCAAAGCAAGTGAAGAGTATGATGATAATAAACTGCGTCAAGATTTTGGACCCGAGACACCAACCATAGAAGATATGAGAAAGAATATTGATGTTATGTTTGTGAATTCTCATCCACTATTTGCCAGCAATAGGCCTGTGCCTTCCAATATCGTATATTTGGGCGCTCTGCATTTACAAAAAGTCAAAGCCTTACCACAGGTAAATTTCATAAAAGAATTCCACTAAATCTAAGTAATATTATATTTATTTATAATTATATTAATAACGATCTATAATTGTTTATAGGAATTGCAAAACTATTTAGATAGTTCCAGTCGGGGCGTAATATATGTCAGTTTTGGAAGCAATGTTCGACCATCCATGATGGATCCAGATCTTCTACAAGTATTTCTGGAAACCTTTAAGTTACTGCCATTTGACATTCTGTGGAAATTTGATTATGAGAACCTTGAAAATGTTCCCGAAAATGTAAAGATTCACAAGTGGTTTCCTCAAAGAGACTTATTACGTAAGTATTTAGCATATTTAGAAATGTAATAGCATAAAAACCTCAAGATATTATTCACTTTAATTATGCCTTATAGCTTATTTACTGCATTAGTATTATATTTGGTACTTGTATGTAAAGTCTAGTTATGATTATAAATATTTTTAGTCAATTTTTTATTATTTAAAAAAACTAAATAATTATGAGGTTTTTGAATCGGCATCACTTTCCTTGAGAACGTAATAATAATAAGTTTTTTTTTCAGATCATCCAAAGATAAAACTATTTATAACACAAGGTGGGTTGCAGTCCATCGACGAAGCTATAGACGCCAGAGTACCTCTTGTTGGTTTACCTATGTTGGCCGATCAGTGGTATAATGTAAACAAGTGTGTAGAGCTGGGTATGGCTGAAATATTTGACGTACTTACCCTAACCACTACTGATTTAGTGCGGGCAGCCACTAAAGTGATTACTAACAATAGGTAAGTTATTAGAAACTAAAAACTTCTTAGTTTTATTAAGTTCGAAATTCAAAAGCATTGGTCCTCTTATAACCTCAACCTATTACAGGAGTAGAAAAATCAGATTTAAGTTTGAAAATTTACGATTGCTCTCCATCTCTTAGTTGAAGATTACCTCTTACTTATATTTTATAAGAACGTAATAGTATTGTGTATCTTCAGTTACAGAGAAAACGTAAAGAAACTACGTGACATCATTAACGACCAGCCCCAAACACCACTGGAGCGCGGCGTATGGTGGACAGAACATGTGCTACGGCATGGCTCCGCGTCACATCTTCGCGCTCCTTCTGCGAATACCACATGGATGGAATATTTTATGCCTGATATTTTACTTACAGTATTTTTTATAATTGTATTATCATTTTTAGTAATATCAATGTCCGCCTTCAAAATTACTCAAATTTTCAGAAGAAACTTTAGAGTAAAACTTAAATTAAAGTAATTAGGTAATATTTAAGTAAGTATTTATTATTGTTATTATATAATTGTACACTAAAACTAATATTTAAATTAAATATAAATATATTTTTTAAACTGAGTACGTAATTTTATTTATACGTCAAATCCATTTTGACACAAAATTTATATTGAGAGTATTCAAATAACGTGTTGTTTAAATTATTGTCGAAATATTTTATTTATAAATGATGATTTAGTGACTATATTTGATAGCATTTTAATCTGTATAATGAAGAAACGCAACTTTGCTGTGATAGATAATAATCAAAATTCAAAAAGACAATATAAAACAAAAATTCAAGTGGAAAAACAATGAGTCATGGATGTTCAGGAAGCCATTTAAAAGTTCTTCAAAATCTTTTGAGTTGTGTAACCTCTTGCCGATATTTTCATTCAATTTCAAGTTAACGTCCTTTCATACCTTACTCCTATAATCAGGAAGGGGAGATGGTGAAGATTTTCCAAAAAATAATGAATAGAAAAGGAGTAAAACCTGCTGGAGCTCGTGACGATTGTAAAATTATAACTATCGTTTCATATTCTCGTATTTCTCAGTTGACGATAGTCAATATAACATTTTATTTAGAAAAAATATGATGTATATAGAGACAATATGTATTTTCCATACACATAATTTATTAGAAGTGATATTATCAAGTACTTTAAAATAAAGTAATGACGTCATACTGTCAGCTGCTCATTGTTATTTTCAGACCGGGATTTTAGTCGCGAAAATACTTATTTATTTTTATTTATAAATTTCAAATGTGATATGATTTCTTAGTGATTTATAGTTTTTAATCTTTCATTCATTTATGTATAAATTGAATTATTTTTGATAAAAAAAGACTGTGGTAGAACTAAAATATTTCTAGTACTAAGAACAAGCCAAATACAAATATTCTCAAAACGACTACATAGGAACAATTTCAACATAGACACGTTCTATCGAATCGGATCACTAAAGTTGTACAAGTAGTATATATAAACTAACGAGTCAGCTTTTGGTAAAAATATAATTTAACCCTTCGGGTGCCTGGTACCTAAAAATCACTTCGCATGCCTGGTGGGTCTGTGAGACCCGTAAACAAAGTGCTTGGTTTTCACCTACTTAACGAGTCAGAAAGCTAAATACAGGGTTTTTATTAATTTTCACTGACATTTAAATTATATGATTGGAAAAATTAAAACTAAACTTGTTTTACAAAATGTTTATTACCTTATTTCAAATTCTCATATTTTACGTAACAAAAATTCACAATTATCCAATTATCTAACCAGGCCGCCATGGTAGTATGGATTTCCATGTTACATGGTGGCCCCTACTCCTGGATTCTACTCATGCTTTCCATCAGTCAGAGTAGAGTCACTTTGGTAGGCTAAATTATAAAAAGAAAAAAAAAATCGACGCGTGAGACAAATTACTCAATGGCTGAGACATCTCAACATCACTTTCACTAATAATGGGTTCAGCATTGACTTCTGCTACTTCCTCAGCACTATCTTACCCATGTGGTACATCCAACTAGACTGATTCATCTCCACTATCATCAAAAACCACATCTTCGTATTCATTTTCTTCTAAATCTCTCTCCAAACCTTGACAGATTTCAAAATTCGTTATTAACCATTTTTAACTGATAAAATATTATTTTCGTCAACAATTTACCACACAAAACATAATAAACAAGAAAAACAAAAGTAAGTACTTACGGATCAAAGTTACGCCGCGTGCCTGGTCGGGTCCCTGAGACCCGAGCGCACATAAAACACCTCTTATCTGAATGCTTGTGCGTCGCGGATTACGGGAGAGGAGACAAAATGGCTGCTAGTTCATATCGCGAAGCTACTGAGAAGCGCAGCGCGTTAGGTTAAAAAAATAAAAAAATATCGTCGAAGTTTTGAAGTGATGGGTCTGTCAGACCCACCAGGCACCCGAAGGGTTAAAAAAGTTTTTGTAATGAACACCTATTCGCACCATCAACATCACTCGTATTACACCAATTCATTTTTTTCGCAGCTAAAACTCTTTTTCAATATAAAGCAACAGTTAATATTAGAAGCCAATCAATTGAATCAATCAATTCAAAACGTGAAAAAGAACACTTGGGGTATTTCCCATACCATCGAAAAGTCACCACCTAAACATGAAGTCGGTTTTGGGACTATTATACAAAATCCTACACTACCGAAGGGTGGACTCATGAACAATATTATAGAAATTGATACCAGTACAGTATGCGAAGTAATCAATATAAAGTGAAGTCAATATAATGAATATCGAGCTAAAATTAAATCGATTTAAGAACACAATAGATTTGATCTTATTTTTGTAAAGGCAACAGTAAATCACCACCTGACAGTGACCAATACATTCAAAATAAGAATATAGCAAATTTAAAACGTTTTTTGGTTCTAATAGCAGTTTTTTTTATTGTTGTCTCTATTTTTACGTTCTTTTTCTAGTATTATTTTATTAATAATATTATATTAATACTCGAGGTATTCCCTATACCATCGAAAAGTCACCACATTGTCTTTAGAGTATTAATGCTAGAATTATCTAAGCATGGATTCGGTTTTGTGACTATTACACCAAATCCTGCACTACCTAAAACTATAACCAAGGATAGAATACTTTATACCCGATGTTATATTTGGAGTATTTGTAATATTTAAAATAGTTTCTTTAGTCGTATTCATGTCCGTCTTCAAGACTACCACTTTTTGAAGATAACACACAACACTTTTATTTTATAATCATAGAATCAACTTTAATTGTCTATAACTCGAACTCGTTCTAAGTCGTTTACTTAACCAATCTGAAAGAAAGAGTATGTTAGACCAGGAATTGTCTATGATATCGACTCAATATCGATTGTTGACAAGAACATAATAGAACTTATTTTATATCCAATAAATTCAAAACGTGAAATAGATCACTAGGAATATTTCCTATACCATCGAAAGGTCACCACATTGTCTTTAGAGTATTAATGCTAGAATTATCTAAGCATGGACTCGATTTTGTGCCTGTTACACCAAATCCTGCATTACCTAAGGAAAGACCAAAAGACAATATTACAGAAATAGATACCAGGATTGTAGACGAAGAATTCAATATAAAGTAAAGTCAAAATAATGAATATCAAGGTAAAGTGAAATCGATTTTAGAAAACAAAAACATAGATTTGATCTTATTATCGTAGATGCAACAGCAAATCACCACCTGATAGGGACCACTACATTAAAAATAAGTAGATAGCAAATTTAAAAGGTTTTATTTATTTATTTATTAAAGCTTCCTGCAAAACATATTGCACAAGGCGGACTTAAATTTAAAAGGTTTTCTGGTGCTAATAGCAGTTATTTTTTTTTATGAAGGGAAATCAGTTGTCTTTATTTTTACGTTCTTTTTCTAGTACTATTTTATCAATAATATTATATTAATACTTGGGGTATTCCCTATACCATCGAAAAGTCACCACATTGTCTTTAGAGTATTAATGCTAGAATTATCTAAGCATTGACTCGGTTTTGTGACTATTATACCAAATCCTGCACTACCTAAGGATAGACCAAAAGACAATATTACAGAAATAGATACCAGTATTGTAGACGAAGAATTCAATATAAAGTAAAGTCAAAATAATGAATATCAAGGTAAAGTGAAATCGATTTTAGAAAACAAAAACATAGATTTGATCTTATTTTCGTAGATGCAACAGCAAATCACCACCTGATAGGGACCACTACATTAAAAATAAGTAGATAGCAAATTTAAAAGGTTTTATTTATTTATTTATAAAAGCTTCCTGCAAAACATATTGCACAAGGCGGACTTAAATTTAAAAGGTTTTCTGGTGCTAATAGCAGTTATTTTTTTTTATGAAGGGAAATCAGTTGTCTTTATTTTTACGTTCTTTTTCTAGTACTATTTTATCAATAATATTATATTAATACTTGGGGTATTTCCTATACCATCGAAAAGTCACCACATTGTCTTTAGAGTATTAAAGCTAGAATTATCTGAGCATGGACTCGATTTTGTGCCTGTTACACCAAATCCTGCGTTACCTAAAACTATAACCAAGGATAGAATACTTTATACCCGATGTTGGAGTATTTGTAATATTTAAAATAGTTTATTTAGTCGTATTCATGTCCGTCTTCAAGACTACCACTTTCTGAAGATAACACACAACACTTTTATTTTATAATCATAGAATCAACTTTAATTGTCTATAACTCGAACTCGTTCTAAGTCGTTTACTTAACCCATCTGAAAGAAAGAGTATGTTAGACCAGGAATTGTCTATGATATCGACTCAATATCGACTGTTGACAAGAACATAATAGAACTTATTTTATATCCAATAAATTCAAAACGTGAAATAGATCACTAGGAATATTTCCTAAACCATCAAAAAGTCACCACATTGTCTTTAGAGTATTAATGCTAGAATTATCTAAGCATGGACTCGATTTTGTGCCTGTTACATCAAATCCTGCATTACCTAAGGAAAGACCAAAAGACAATATTACAGAAATAGATACCAGTACAGTATACGAAGTAATCAATATAAAGTAAACTCAAAATAATGAATATCAAGGTAAAGTGAAATCGATTTTAGAAAACAAGAACATAGATTTGATCTTATTTTCGTAGATGCAACAGCAAATCACCACCTGATAGGGACCAATACATTCAAAATAAGTAGATAGCAAATTTAAAACGTTTTCTGGTGCTAATAGCAGTTATTTTTTTTTATGAAGGGAAATCAGTTGTCTTTATTTTTACGTTCTTTTTCTAGTACTATTTTATCAATAATATTATATTAATACTTGGGGTATTCCCTATACCATCGAAAAGTCACCACATTGTCTTTAGAGTATTAATGCTAGAATTATCTAAGCATTGACTCGGTTTTGTGACTATTATACCAAATCCTGCACTACCTAAGGATAGACCAAAAGACAATATTACAGAAATAGATACCAGTATTGTAGACGAAGAATTCAATATAAAGTAAAGTCAAAATGATGAATATCAAGGTAAAGTGAAATCGATTTTAGAAAACAAAAACATAGATTTGATCTTATTTTCGTAGATGCAATAGCAAATCACCACCTGATAGGGACCAATACATTAAAAATAAGTAGATAGCAAATTTAAAAGGTTTTCTGGTGCTAATAGCAGTTATTTTTTTTATGAAGGGAAATCAGTTGTCTTTATTTTTACGTTCTTTTTCTAGTACTATTTTATCAATAATATTATATTAATACTTGGGGTATTTCCTATACCATCGAAAAGTCACCACATTGTCTTTAGAGTATTAAAGTTAGAATTATCTGAGCATGGACTCGATTTTGTGCCTGTTACACCAAATCCTGCGTTACCTAAAACTATAACCAAGGATAGAATACTTTATACCCGATGTTATACTTGGAGTATTTGTAATATTTAAAATAGTTTCTTTAGTCGTATTCATGTCCGTCTTCAAGACTACCACTTTCTGAAGATAACACACAACACTTTTATTTTTTAATCATAGAATCAACTTTAATTGTCTATAACTCGAACTCGTTCTAAGTCGTTTACTTAACCAATCTGAAAGAAAGAGTATGTTAGACCAGGAATTGTCTATGATATCGACTCAATATCGACTGTTGACAAGAACATAATAGAACTTATTTTATATCCAATAAATTCAAAACGTGAAATAGATCACTAGGAATATTTTCTAAACCATCGAAAAGTCATCACATTGTCTTTAGAGTATTATTGCTAGAATTATCTAAGCATGGACTCGATTTTGTGCCTGTTACATCAAATCCTGCATTACCTAAGGAAAGACCAAAAGACAATATTACAGAAATAGATACCAGTACAGTATACGAAGTAATCAATATAAAGTAAACTCAAAATAATGAATATCAAGGTAAAGTAAAATCGATTTTAGAAAACAAAAACATAGATTTGATCTTATTTTCGTAGATGCAACAGCAAATCACCACCTGATAGGGACCAATACATTCAAAATAAGTAGATAGCAAATTTAAAACGTTTTCTGGTGCTAATAGCAGTTATTTTTTTTTATGAAGGGAAATCAGTTGTCTTTATTTTTACGTTCTTTTTCTAGTACTATTTTATCAATAATATTATATTAATACTTGGGGTATTCCCTATACCATCGAAAAGTCACCACATTGTCTTTAGAGTATTAATGCTAGAATTATCTAAGAATTGACTCGGTTTTGTGACTATTACACCAAATCCTGCACTACCTAAAACTATAACCAAGGATAGAATACTTTATACCTGATGTTATACTTGGAGTATTTGTAATATTTAAAATAGTTTCTTTAGTCGTATTCATGTCCGTCTTCAAGACTACCACTTTTTGAAGATAACACACAATACTTTTATTTTATAACCATAGAATCAACTTTATTTGTCTATAACTCAAACTCGTTCTAAGTCGTTTACTTAACCAATCTGAAAGAAAGAGTATGTTAGACCAGGAATTGTCTATGATATCGACTCAATATCGACTGTTGACAAGAACATAATAGAACTTATTTTATATCCAATAAATTCAAAACCTGAAATAGATCATTAGGAATATTTCCTATACCATCGAAAAGTCACCACATTGTCTTTAGAGTATTAATGCTTGAATTATCTAAGCATGGACTCGATTTTGTGCCTGTTACACCAAATCCTGCACTACCTAAGGATAGACCAAAAGACAATATTACAGAAATAGATACCAGTACAGTATACGAAGTAATCAATATAAAGTAAAGTCAAAATAATGAATATCAAGGTAAAGTGAAATCGATTTTAGAAAACAAAAACATAGATTTGATCTTATTTTCGTAGATGCAACAGCAAATCACCACCTGATAGGGATCACCACATTCAAAATAAGTAGATGGCAAATTTAAAACGTTTTCTGGTGCTAATAGCAGTTATTTTTTTTTTTATGAAGGGAAATCAGTTGTCTTTATTTTTACGTTCTTTTTCTAGTACTATTTTATCAATAATATTATATTAATACTTGGGGTATTCCCTATACCATCGAAAAGTCACCACATTGTCTTTAGAGTATTAATACTAGAATTATCTAAGCATGGACTCGGTTTTGTGACTATTACACCAAATCCTGCACTACCTAAAACTATAACCAAGGATAGAATACTTTATACCCGATGTTATACTTGGAGTATTTGTAATATTTAAAATAGTTTCTTTAGTCGCATTCATGTCCGTCTTCAAGACTACCACTTTTTGAAAATAACACACATCACTTTTATTTTATAATCATAGAATCAACTTTAATTGTCTATAACTCGAACTCGTTCTAAATCGTTTACTTAACCAATCTGAAAAAAAGAGTATGTTAGACCAGGAATTGTCAATGATATCGACTCAATATCGACTGTTGACAAGAACTTAATAGAACTTATTGTATATCCAATAAATTCAAAACGTGAAATAGATCACTAGATTAATGCTAGAATTATCTAAGCATGGATTCGGTTTTGTGACTATTACACCAAATCCTGCACTACCTAAAACTATAACCAAGGATAGAATACTTTATACCCGATGTTATACTTGGAGTATTTGTAATATTTAAAATAGTGTCTTTAGTCGTATTCATGTCTGTCTTCAGGACTACCACTTGTTGAAGATAACACACAACACTTTTATTTTATAATCATAGAATCAACTTTAATTGTCTATAACTCGAACTCATTCTAAGTCGTTTACTTAACCAATCTGAAAGAAAGAGTATGTTAGACCAGGAAATGTCTCTGGCACAGTGGCACGCGAGGCTGGAACAGCAGAATGCGCGCCAACGCGCCGTCAAGAAGAAACGGAAAAAAAAGACCAGGAATTGTCTATGATATCAACTCGATATTGACTGTTGACACAAACAAAAACATTATAGAACTTATTTTATATCCAATAAATTCAAAATGTGAAATAGAACACTAAGAACATTTCGAAAAGTCATCACATTGTCTTTAGAGTATTGATGATAGAATCAATGCTGATGAAAGAAAGGAGTGATAGTGAACAAACACTCTTGGATACTTTACATGAAAATGATAGCCTTAGAATTAAGCTGTCTTCATTGCATTCACAATGTGATATGATTACCAATGCTCGGGACAGACTACAGCTCCTCGTTGATTTATTCGACACATGCAGGGATGAGTACGAGCTAGCTCTGAAACGCATCAGAGTTTTAGAACGCCATCTATATGAAGCACACTGCACCATTACATTTTTTGAAGACGTCAAGGACAGAATAGTAGCTGCATCAAATCAGTCTATACGAGGGGCTCGTCGCTCCCATTTCACTATTGATAGTTAACAACCATAATTCAGCTATCATCATAGATCTTACAAATGAGAATGACTCCTTCAGAGTTAATAGATCTCAAAACGTCATCAAACGTAGTAAGAAAAAATTAAAAAAAATACATTCATGTTAAAAAAGTTATTACAAAAACGAAAAAGCTTATTTGTAAACATAACTTCTTTAAAGATAGTGTAGCATTAAATAGGCAGAGGTTGCAATTAATTGATCAGGTTAATATGTACTCCATAGAGGTAGATAACATGTCTTCACAATATTTTGATGACACACGAGCTCTTCAAACAGAAATAAAGAAACTTGAAGAGCAATTGAGGACTATCAATAGCAAATACGAGTTTTCTCAAAAACAAAGTAGGGAACAAGTGGTGGCAATAGGTTAATTAGTTAAATCGTGCAATTGTAGGAATGATTCATTGTTTTCAGATAACCAAAATGAAAGCACTAGTTCTTTGGACAGTTTGCCTGTAACATGTGATCCTAGTATATTGACAACTAATAACAAAAATGTAATTAATATACGAAATAGCAACAAAAATATTCAACATCAGCTATGCTGTAGCAATAATAATATAGTAATGTTTAGCGATGAAATTGGTAAAAACATGGGTCATGTTTTGTGTGAAACTTTGGGGCAACCAGTGACAAACTACTATAGCCATAATGCGAACTACTCCTTTAAAATATTATTTATAGTAATAGAAAACAAAAATTGAATACAAATAATACCTTAATTATTCTTATAGGGAGAAGGGGAAATGCAAACATAAACAAACTTAAATATTTCTTTGAAAACCTTTGTTATATAAATGTTAAAAGAAATATTTTACTTGCCTTTCCTTACTGTAAGTTCTTGCCACATATGGAAAATAATTTTAGATTTAAATGCAATAACCAAAGAAAGAATACTTTATACCCGATGTTATACTTGGAATATTTAGTAAGTATTGAAATACATACTTCTACTCAGGAATTTTATTAATCCACTACTTATTACTTTCTTACTACTTACCTTTCTTTATTGTATTACAGGAGTCTAGTGGTAAAATGTTCAGCTGTGACCATGAGTATGCACATCATGACACGTAAGGCAACAGTAAGGGACATGGAAAACAAGCTGAAATTAGCGTTGCTTGAGTTGAAAGAATGTAAAGAAGACAACATGCAGCTATTGACCGAGCGCTCCGATTGTGAAGAGGAGATTGTAAGGAACAATGAGATAATACGTGACTTGAAAAATCAATTGACAGACCTGCACATTCAAACTTTGGATATCAAAGACCAGCGTGATCGTCTCGCAGCAGAAGTGGAAAGTTTTGGTGACTGCAATTTTACTATACAAGGTCTCTGAGCCGTATGGCAGAATTGGAACACAAACTACAAGAAGCTCAAATGACCATTACTTCTTTAGAAGAAACAATACAGGCAACAAACAGTGAAGCAACACAAAATCTCTTTAGCGAACTCTTAGGTGTTAAATGTGAAAATAAGTTGAAATTATTTAGCCTTAAAAAACGTAGGAAATATTCGAAATTAAATAGACTAATTAAGAATCTAAAGGTTAAGTGTAGTCGGTTAGGAAAACTTACAACTTTGACGAAGAGTCAACCCGAGTCATTAAATCAACAAGAAAAACTGCAGTCGCAGTTAGATACCTGTCACAATCAATTAGTTGCCAGCAGATTGATGTATGACCAACACACTCAGGAGCTCAATGCTCAAATTACCAACTTGCACTCACGTCTGTTATCACTCATACTTGAACACGAATCAGAAACACAACAATACATTCTCAAGTATGAGGAAGTAGCCCAAGTAGCAAGAGAGAATACGGATCAATTAACTTCTCTTATCAAAAACAATCTTTGCTACAATTGCTCGCTACCACAGTCTGTTACACCCACAAACATTGTGAATACACTCACAAATACATCAAATTTGCATAACAGTACTGACAGTGAGTCTGATTGTGACTGCGGATTGTTAACTATTTCACAATCTTTAGATAATACTGTTACAGAGAAACAAGTTGTAATTCTTTCCGATCAGCTGGGAATAGATTTTGGAAAGTTAATTAAAGGTCAGTTAAATTATAAGGTCACAAATTATTGTTCACCAGGAACAAAGTATAGTAGTTTAATTAGTAAATTAAATAGCATTCGTTTAGATGATCAATCAACGGTTATTGTATTGTTCGGTGATAGCTTCTCAACTACCAAGAGAGATATAATTAATTTAACAGAGTCTATGATATCCATTAATGAAAAAGTAGGTTGTAAATTTATTATATGTGGTCTACCTTACTCACAGTCTGTATCTGATATACACAACAAGCACATACAGAGCTTGAATTTGTTATTATACAATGCGACTTACCAGTATGGTAAGTGTATACTATTTTTCGACACGAATAAATTTATTCGTAACTTTATTTTAACAAAAAATACTATGTATTTGTCTTCTATTTATAAGCGACAGGTTGCTAAATTATTGGCATTTAATATATATGTTGACTCTGGTACAAATTGTATATCACAGCAATCTTTTAATGTAAATGCTGACTCTGATATAAATAGTGTATCAATGCAATCGCTTTTTTGTGCCAATTCTGCTAGGATCATTAATGTAACTCCTAGTTTAAACTAGTAAATGAGACAACGGATAAGCGAACTGGTGGTCTAACCATAGTACACCAAAATATTCAGGGCTTATCTGGCAAATTTCAGGAAATTGATTTTTTTTTAAAGACCCACCTTGTTGATGTTTTCTGTGTCACAGAACACTGTTAAAAAACGATGAACTGATTTTTAATAATGAATATTATAGTATGGTAAGCAAATTCATCAGGAAGAAAGCTATACATGGTGGCTCTATGATTTTTGTTTCTAATAGTGTGAATAGTAAAGAACGCAAGGATATTGTTGCTCGTTCTGTCGAGCGTACTGTAGAACTCTCATGTGTAGAATTAAAGGAGCATATTATTGTTTGTGTTTACCGTCCACCACAGAGTGACTTTATTTTATTCGAGACTATAATGGAAGATGTACTTAAAGTACTTAGTTATGGTAAAAAGCATGTATTAGTATGTGGTGATTACAACGTTAATTTACTAGAACAGTCACCTATGTGTATTAGATTATGTACTTTATTTAAATCATTTAATTTAAAACATTTGTTTTGTGCACCCACAAGGATAACATCACATTCTGCTACTTGCTTAGATAATATTTTTTGCAACTGTAGTTATTATAATGAGGTTATATTGAGTGATTTAACATCCGATCACTGTGGACAGAAAGTCACTTTTCCTATTCATACAGTGGCTAAAGTAAATAAGATCACCTGCAGGCCAATGAGTACAGCTCGCCTTAACAAATTTAATGAAAATGTTTCTGTCCGTATCACCAATACAGATTTTAGTCAGGATGATCCGAACTACCTTTACGCGTTTTTGTTTAACATGATCAAATCGGAATTTAATAACATATTCATTCATATTATGACTTTTTATAAAAATATAAAAATTTGCTTTTGTGATTGGGCAACAACTGGCATACAAATAAGTAGAGCTAAGTTGTATGAATTGTATGGTATGAAGCAATATAATTTTGACCATAAGTTTGTTCAATATGTTAAAAATTATTCCAAAGTATTTAAAAAGACTTGCGCTGCTGCCAAGTCTTTATATTTAAGTAAAAACATTAAACAAGCAGAGGATAAAATTAAAGCCACTTGGAACATGATTAATGCTGAATCTGGGCGGGTCAAGCCACGTGAACATAATTTTGAATTAAGTATTGGTAATAAAACTGTAACTGACAATTTAGACCTAGCGCAAACATTTAATAATTTATTTGCTGATATACCTAAAAATGCAACCAGCTCCTTAAGATCATGTCCAGTTGATGCTCAATCACTTATGAGAAGCAGTGTGAAAGAGTGCACTGTACCATTCAGTTTTAATTTTAAAAACCCCACTGACATAATAAAAATATTTAAGTCAATTAATTGCAAAAAGACAGCAGATTTATGGGGTATTTCTGTTAAATTAATTAATGGCATTATTATTAAGATAGCACCACATTTAGCAACAATATTTAATCGATGTGTTGATACCGGTGTGTTTCCTGATTTGATGAAACACAGTAAAGTAATTCCTTTGTTTAAAGCCGGTTCAAAAAGCGACCCTAGTAATTTTAGACCTATTTTTATTTTACCAGCTATTAGTAAAATCTTTGAAAAAGCCATACTAATGCAATTAGAAACACATTTTAATTCTAATAATCTACTGCATAGTGAACAATATGAATTCACAAAGGGTCGCTCAACAGTAGACGCAGGCTCTAAACTACTTAAACATATATATAGTGCCTGGGAAAACTCGCAGGACGCCATTGGTGTTTTCTGCGATCTCTCAAAAGCATTTGATTGTGTGATGCATAGTACACTTCTGCTGAAACTTAGGCATTATGGCATGACAGGTACAGCGCTTAATCTTGTTGCTTCTTATCTTAGTGAGCGAATACAGTATGTTGATATTAATGGAATAAGGTCCTCCGGATCACCAGTGAGTATGGGCGTGCCACAAGGCTCAATTCTGGGTCCTTTTTTATTTTTGGTGTATATAAACGATTTGCCATTTTTTACTAGTAAGTTATGCGGTATTGTTCTATTTGCTGATGACACTTCTCTTATATTCAAAACCAATCGCAAAAACGATTACTCTGACGAAGTAAATAGGTCCCTCGCATTAGTCCTTGACTGGTTTACATCAAATAACTTGCTTTTGAATTCTAAAAAAACCAAATGTATTAAGTTTAGTTTGCCAAATGTAAGGAATATCAGTACAAATTTAGTTTTAAAGAATGAAGTTATTAATTTTCTTGATTTAACGGTTTTTTTGGGAATTACTTTAGATAGTAAGTTACAGTGGGGCGCCCAAATATCGTGTCTCGCAGGGAAACTCAGTTCTGCAGCGTATGCTGTCAGCAAAGTCAGACAGCTTACGGATGTGGAAACAGCAAGGCTAATATATTTCGGTTATTTCCACAGCGTCATGTCGTATGGCATTCTGCTATGGGGCAAGGCAGCTGATATTCAAACAATTTTCATTCTCCAAAAACGTGCAGTGCGTGCGATTTACAAACTAGGTGCACGAGTTTCCCTTAGAGAAAAATTTAAAGAGATAGGCATTATGACAGTTGCATCACAATATATATTTGCAAACATTATGTTTATAAAACAAAATATGCATTTATATCACAGGAATAGTGACGTTCACTCGGTGAACACGAGACATAAGCATAAATTAGTAGGTCAATATCATAGGCTACATAAAACGCATAATTCATTTATGGGTCTTTCCGTGCGATTTTTTAATAGGTTACCAGCTAGTGTTATGAGTCTATCAGTGGAAAAGTTTAAAAATGTAGTCAAAACTTATCTTATACGTAAAGGTTATTAGACAGTTGACGAATTTTTAAATGATAAAGAAAAATGGATTTGACTACTTGCTCCTTGTCATTTTATTCTACTCATGTGAATGTTGTTATCACATTGTTTAAGAGCATGATTTTACTTTTGTAAGTAAAGATTCTACGTGACGAATAAAGGCCATTCTTCTCTTTCTTTTGATCTTAAAATTAATATTTTATATTTAATCTTTCGTTACCAGTAATTTGGCCAATTTTTGAGCACATATAGTTTTTACCTTTGTTGTAAGTAGATGCTCCTACTATGTTGTACCCACTGAGGCTGTTGTTTTTTTTTTTTTAATTAGCTTATGTTCTTATTTTTAATCACTATAATTTGCATCAGTCCTCTAACATGGTGTATAGTATATTAGTGGCAGCACCTTACCCCCATATCAGGTTTATAAACATTAAAACTATGTAAACATTGGCGATTTGAAAGGAGTGGCCGCGAGTTTTTATTGCCATGTTCTTTTCTCCGGCTCTACCTATTGTTAGCGAAAATAGCATAAATGTACATGTAGAATCTTGACCTGTCACAAGAGATGTATTGCATCCTAAGTGAATAAAGAATTTTGAGTTTTGAATTTGAATTGTCTATAATTCGAACTGGTTTCGAGTCGTTTACTTAACCGTTAGACCAGAAATTGTCTATGATATCGACTCAATATCGACTGTTGCCAAAAACATAATAGAAACTATTTTATATACAATAAATTCAAAACGTGAAATAGATCACTAGGGAAATTCCCTATATCATCGAAAAGTCACCACATTGTCTTTAGAGTAATAATGCTAGTATTATCTAAACATGGACTCGGTTTTGTGACTGTTACACGAAATCCTGCGCTACCTAAGGATAGACCAAAAGACAATATTACAGAAATAGAAACCAGTACAGTATACGAAGTAATCAATATAAAGTAAAGTCAAAATAATGAATATCAAGGTTAAGTGAAATCGATTTTAGAAGACAAAAACATAGATTTGATTCTATTTTCGTAGAGGCAACAGCAAATCACCACCTGATAGTGACCAATACATTCAAAATTAGTAGATAGCAAATTTAAAACGTTTGTTGATGCTAATAGCAGTTTTTTATTTATTAAGGGAAGTCGGTCGTCTCTATTTTTACGTTCTTGTTCTAGTATTATTTTATCAATAATATTATATTAATACTTGGGGTATTCCCTATACCATCGAAAAGTCACCACATTGTCTTTAGAGTATTAATGCTAGAATTATCTAAACATGGACTCGGTTTTCTGACTATTACACCCAATGCTAAACAACCTAAAGCTATAACCAAGGATAGAATACTTTATAGCCAATGTTATACGAGTCCCAAACTAAGTAGAGCTTTTTTTATTTTTTTTTGGAAATGAATACATTTTATACATAGAAAACAACCAAACTGAGAAACAAATATTTGCCGATCACATAAACATTTGGTCCGACCCGGGAATCGAACTCGAGACCTCTTGATCAGCAGCCGCATACGCCAACCACTAGATCAACAAGGCAGAAACAGAATAGAAAACAATAAACGTATTGCAACTTGGCTAGTGGCTGGTTAGAATCACAACCTTTGCTATGCTGTTTAGAATAATGCCCGCTACACACATTCACACACAAATCGTTCTAAATCAGATGCCACATATAAACCAAACCCTCCCAGTGCCAACACACGTCTCTGATATCATCAGCCTATCGCAGTAAGCTGGTCATAGGCCTCTCCTATTATACATCGCTCTTGCCGATTTGATATTCTCACATCTAGATCGACAACGATGTATATTTATTTCTTAAAAATAAATGAAGTACCGCATTAGGAATATACTACAATCCTGTGTCGCGGGTAATTTTAAAAACCCACAACTCACAAAGAATACGCAGACTTTTGTGGATCCAAAACCACTAGGCCAACCGTGCGATCATTCTCTGAAATAATTTCTCATACAAACGTTCGACATATCTACAGATGGATCTACTTAGATAAGTTCTACCGATTTCTCGAAACGTGTGTCGCTACAAATGGCATTAACCATTAGAAATTTAAAAAATGCTTTTTGATATAAGTAACGTAAATAAATAATTTTAAACTTTGAATATTTATAAAAATATCAAAGATTGTATTTTTATATTTTTTTTGCAGAAAATTTTAGTTCATTATTACGGAATAATAAACGTATTTGCAAAGACATGCTTCAGAACCTGAACTGAAATGGCCATCACTTCTGTCGTGATTTTATTATTTTTTATTCGTTATTTTTTTGAATGATTAGCTATGAACTTAGTTATCCACGATTTAGATAATCAAATATTCGTGGCATCACTTAAACGGTGGATTTGAAAGTGATTACAAAATTTGCACCGTACTTAACGTCAACTCGTCAAAAACACGCGTCCATTTCGTACACGCGCTGAGCACCAGGACACTAAAACACGGCGATTTCAAAATCCCGAATGCTGTCGTTCGAATGTTGGTGAGTGTGAGACCGACCCAATCATTCTGCATCATTCTCGCAAGATGCAGAAACAACTGAAAAGGCCGTCACGGTATGGGTCACCATGCTGCATTCCCTACCCTCACAATGAGAATGGTGACCCCTACTCCTGGATTCTACTCATGCTTTCCATCAAATAGAGTAGATTCACTTTGGTGGGCTTGAATATAAAAAAATAGCACTACCCTCCCACTAGCCGCGCTGGTTATCGAGATATTAATGTCTTTACAGAAGACACCCTTTACTTTCATAAACTCTTATTTTAAACTTACAAACACACTTCCCTTTAATTTATTTGTATAGATTGCATATTTCCGGTTTATGCGAATGACAATATTGAAAATCAGCAATAATCTATAGTACAAAAATGAATTCCTAAATGTGTTGCTAAGCGCAAATCTCGAGAACAGCTGTACCGATTTACATAATTCTTTTTTTATGACATTCCTTGAAGTACGAGGATGGTTCTTGTCTGACAAACTAAAAACAACACTTCTATAATCTCATACAAAAGATTCGTAATAATACTTAAAAGTCAATTTGAACTATAATACCATACTAAGTTTTAGTGGACATTGTTCCGACAAGTCAAAACAATTGAGTGACGTTGAATCGACCGTTAGGCGGTACAAAGTTCGCGGGGTCAGCTAGTTGTATTATAAATACCCGAGTATTTTCTAAATTCGTTCAGTTGGTTGTTCTCTGTCGTTGTTATGTAAATTCTGTCCAAACGAGTTCGAGTAAAAATTTAGAATAAATATTTGCAAAATACAGTATTGGTATTATTATTTTTTATGATATTTTATTTTTGTGTTGAATAGAACAATCTAACAGTTCCTCTTATAAATTATTACTATTGAGATGTGGGTTTTATCCTTTTCATTTTGAAAAGTTATTTTTATAGAAAACGCCTTGTTATTTTATGATAGCAAATAGTTATTGATTCACAAATTATGTTGTGAAATTAAAGTTATAAGAATATTAAATGTTTGAGTTATCAATTCATACAAATTGTATAATAAGATAAATATAAAAATAAAAAATTATGGTACCTACCCTAAAAGTTATTGAAGTAAAAGTTTTAAATTTCCTGATATTTAGTAATAATAACAGTTTATTTTCTTTAAGTGGCTAACTACATTGACGATATTACAAATTTAATTCAAGAAAATGCCCACTTCGTCAAGTAAATACTATGCAAAATGAACAATTTATTGATAAAAGTACAACTCAAGTTAGTAAGCCTGTTTTTTTTTCGTGCGAAGATCCCCCCCAGATGCCACTTAATTGTGGCTATGTCGAACTCGAACCGAACAAAGCCGCACGCCTTCTCGTGCACTAGAAGTCGGGGAACCAGGTGCACCCTCGGGCCAACTTGGTTTGCAGATGGCCCCCCTACTGTGCGAGAACGAATCAAATCAAATACTTGCCACCCCGGTCTGCTTCTGCTAGGGTGACAGGTGGCCTCACTTGTCATATCCTACTAATATTATAAACGCGAAAGTTTGCTAGTATATATATGTGTATGTATGTTTGTTGATCATTCACACAAAAACTACTGAATGGATTTGGATGAAACTTTACAGTAATATAGCTTATATATCAGAATAACACGAAGATACACGGGCGAAAGCTATGTGATTTTTAAATTAAAAAAATATCGTAGATGTCAAAATGTATCACTGTTTATCTTCTGTCAAAACTTCACAGGTTGCTATGCAAGTTTGTTATACATAGCAACCTGTGAAGTTTAAAAATGGCTAATTTAAAAATGAGTTTTTTTTAATCACTTAAGTAGGCAAATTTTTATCCCGAAAATACGCGGGGCGCAGCTAGTACTTATATATGTTTAATACTAACACTAAGTCATTGAAACTAATACAATATGGATACAGAGTACGAAGTAAATAATTTGAATTACTAGCACTCTTCTACAGGTCGACTAATAAAGTAATTTTAACGAGCACCTATTATTCCTATGTATGTAACAAATATATCTGCTTCGTTACATGGTCTGACTGAACTACATCTTACACGTAATCCAGCTAACCTCTAAGCCGTATTTAAGCTAAGTATCGATACTAGAAGCAACATAATATTCCTATACAGAATGCCACAGATTAAACTAATTTTATAAATGAAATAAAAAATAAATGAAAAATTACTCACGGCCCTCGCCGATGGTGTCTACAGCATGGGAAGTCAAAGAAGCAGCTCGGCGCGGAGACGGTGATGAAGCTCAGCGACGTACAGGGTAGGCTGTTCCAACTGAAATGTTCAAAAATGTAATTTAATCAAGTTGTATTGACCAAGCCTTATTGAGGGATAAGAATAATAATAGTATGCTTATTTCACGCCAAAATCTTAACACTTGAGATAATATAATGCAATAGAAATAAAAAACTATTTCATATTACATACAACGCCATCTAGTCCCAAACTAAGCAGAGCTTATATTATGGGTAGGCAGACAACTGATAACTAATATAAATACATAAACATACTTTTTTTTTTGTAAAATATATAAAACACCCAAACTCCGAAACAAATATTTGCAAATCACACAAACATTTGGTCCGACCCGGGAATCGAACCGGAGACCTGTTGATCAGTAGTCGCATATGCTAACCACTAGATAGCCTGTATTTTGGGACACACTATTCAGTCGCATTTTTGGTTCTAATTAATTTAAAGGTATCGCTGCATGCAAATTATGAACTAATTTATATATCCTTGTTATTTTATTGAGAACGACTTAATCAATAAAAATGATGTTTAAAATCAATAACGTTTTTTTTTAAAACCCTAACATTTTGGCATACATTATTATTAGGCAGTATCGTTTTACAAGGGTTCACCCCTGTGAATGTTGTGTATTACTAGTCTAAGACCCGACCCTACAAGGATCTTCACCGAGCTGATAATCCAATGAAATATATTTTATAACAAATTTAGTATATTAGATTATATATTTTTTTCTCTTTATTTAAGAAGTTTTAGTCCTTTAGGACTATGCCACTCCATTAGATCAACTACAGCTACAACATAATTGTTAAGTCTAATCTACAGTGTTCAAACTTTTATAATGGGCACACATTTTTTTTTGTAACGACTCCTGGATAGTATAAAAAAAAAACAGCTCTGCTGGCGGTGCCTTTGGTAATGCTGTGTTTATTCATTGGTCGATAGCGATTAAATAAAAAGTTGCAACATCAAGATTAAGATATTTTTTTTACCCTGACTTAATGTTATCAAACGTATAGAATATGCAGCCGTTGGGTTGCCTATTATTTACCTGGACAAACTACTCGGTTGTCAGGTATAAACAGGTATGTCGATGCCAGTTAACTTCACTTGATTGGATAATAGAATTTTCTTTTATCAATATTAGCGCTGTTTTATTGCGAACACGTTGATATAAGGTTGTCTGCAAAAAAACTAGCTAGCACCAAGTAGTGTAGGGAATTGCGAATTTTAAAGAACCAAAACAAGTTTATATTTTTTTCTTGCATAAGCTCGGCACAGATTCTGTTTTTTTTTGCACACCATACAAAAATATTCCAAGTTGTTGACAAATGCAAGGCAAGATGAAGGTTTTCCAATCCTATTCTTATTTAAAAGGTATTGTGAAGTAGCCTAAATCCTTTTACATGGATTCATTCTAATTTTTAGACATATTTAAATATATTCTAGGCATATTTATAGAGAAAACTAATAGGTTATTTTTTAAATTTTCGTTTGATTAAATTTGGAAAAGGGAACTTACTCACTTAATTAAGTGGTCAATAAATAAATATTTTATTAATAATTAAATATTTCGGACATCTTACACACAACGCCATCTAGCCCTTTACTAAGCAGAGCTTGTACTATGGGTACTGGACAACTGATATAAATACATAAACATTTTTTTTTTGTAAATACATACCTACATATTATACATAGAAAACACCCAGACTCCGAAACAAATGTTTGCGGATCATACAAACATAGGTCCGACCCGGGAATCGAACCCGAGACCTCTTGATCAGCAGCCGCATACGCTAACCACTAGACCAACAGAGCAGGCAATAGACTGGATTATTTTATATATTAGTAGAAATAGTTTAACATAATAGGTAAGTAAAAGATTACTTTAGATAAGAGGGTGTTTAAAAGCAAAGTTAACCACTTACTTGAAACGAGAATGTTCTACGCGCGACGCTTGGCATTACGGTTCCCGATATTGTGGTAGGCTGCACTCCTGATAGAAAAAGTACCATTTAGTACGATTGGGAACCTTGATTTAAAAAAAAGTTAATATCATCATCAACAACCCATAACGTCCCGCGCTGCTGAGAGTCTCCTCTCAAGAGAAGATTAAGGCCATACGTGCACACGCTGGCCGAGTGCGGGATTGGGACTGGCAAGACACGTTGTAGCTACATAATCTTGATGTTGGATGTTTTCAGCCGCCCGAAGGCCTCCAACTTAGCTTCACGACTATCTTATGATAACAACTGGGACCGACTGCTTACGAAACGCTCATTACATAATTAATGACACAAATGGTCACCCATCTAGGTCTGACCGCGCCGTCGTTGCCTTCCTTGGTGATTGTGTCCAATCACTTATGGCAACACGGCTATGAGTGCTTAATTAAAAAGTTAATATAATAGATGAATTATATGCATTTTGTATTTCACACTTATTCAGTATTCGTATGATTCTGAATTGTTGTAATAGTAGGTAGATTTTTTTTCTCAGTTCAAATAAGTTATTTCTAAATACCGTCATTTTTTGTAACGCAGTAACGTAATCTGGACAAATCAATAGCAAGAATATATATTCTTTTCTAGTCTCAGATAATAATAATAATAATAATAATCCACGGAGCGACTGGCATCGGACCTCCGCAACCCTAAGGGAGAACTCGTTTCAGTCGGGAAGATTGAACTAGTTGTCAGTATATTTGAGGGCATTTCTTTCCCAATAACGATTGCCATAGATGTTCATGACAACCGGGACCGACGGCTTTACGTGCTCTCAGAGACACGGGCGTGAATCACTGCCAAACTCCAAACGCCGGCCAGCTATTTAATCCCAAAAACACTTTTTGGCCCGACCCGGGATTTGAACCCGAGACCTCTTGATTAGCAGTCACATATGCTAACCACTAGACCAACGAGGCAGTTAGTTGCGCGAAAATATGTGAAATAAATATTTCGGACATCTTACACACAACGTCATCTAGTCCAATTAGTCGTATACTAACTGCGAGTTATTTACGTCATAATGAATATTCAGTGAACGTCAAACAGACAGACATAAAAAATTAATTCCTTATATTTCAAATAATATTGACTACTGAAAATGCAAGTAAATGTTGACCTTTTTTTACAAATAAATACACACTTAACTAAACATGCGGTTTGACTTCAGGTTATTTTTGCAGTAATTTAGGTTTTTCGAGGGCAGCACCTCGGAGTGTGCGTTCGGAGAACATACAAAAATTTATCAAAAGTGTTCCACCGTTTTTAGCGAGAAGAAGTAATATACTTACAAAGACATACACTAAAGATAGACAACAGGATTATATTACAGTGCTTTTCCAATTGGAATGATACGAAAAAGCTGGTTAAAATTAGGTAGAATTGAGAAGTGTGGGTAGAAAAGTAAAAATAGAGTAAAAAGAGATAAAAAATCTTTAAAATCAATCGAGCAGCTTCGAATAAATGCGATAACAAACATCGTATTCATATCACATCTGCCTTCACAAAACAACAAAAATGTAAAAAGCTATACATAAATTGACTCTTTAAGAACTTTTTAGGATTCCGTAACCAAATGGTAAAAAACGGAACCATATTACAGTACGTTATACAGTGTGTATTGCTACGTAGCATATCTACAAGATTATGGATGGATGGCGTAGCGCTTTCTGTAGCGCTTTGTATGCTCCGTCCAAGCTTGTTGGTTCGATTCTCGATCAAGTTGAACATTTGTATTTTACATTATTATTTTTAATATTACCGTCTTTTTTCAAGAATTATATTTAAAATGTTTTGTTTCCTACATATTATTATAATGTTTGATTTAGTGAAGTGTAATGTACGTAAATGAAAGTACATAAGTATTAATATCAGTTATATGGGAACAATACATGGACTGTTTAGTACTTTGGAACTAGATAATATTGTATGATCATTTATAGAATACGAGCTATCGCTCGCGGCTCCGCTCGCGTAAATCGCGTATTATTTCGTTTATTATTAATTCGTTATTAATTCGGTTCAGTAGTTTTGACGTCAAAGCGTAATAGACATACAGAGTTATCTTGCATTTATATTATTAGCAAACATAACTATATTATAAGCCAATAAAATTATTATTTTAAATAAATCATACAGGCCTTTAAATCTTAATTACTTATAAGAAACGCGTACTAAAATTATTTACCTCTAGGAGGCAGAAGTATATTCAAATCAATATGCAACTTTTAGACAAAGTACCAATTCTTATAGATTTCGTGACGGTAGATCACATTCCATCAAGAAAGTTTGCAGTTTTGATGCTTCTTTAGCAAAAATGAAAACTTGTCACCTAATTGCGGTGTGATATAAGATGTCCAACATATTTTAATGAAATGTGTTCGGAACGAGGGTCTAAGAGATTTCTTTTCGAGGGAACACTTGATTCCTCGGCTTATAGTACCCACGACGGCGTGCGGTTTTAATCGGGTCGAGACGACATTGCCACCAATTGGTGGTATCCAGGGGGATTTCCACACGGGACAAAAAAAGGGTCTAAAAGCATCCTGTTCTGATGGAAATAAGAGGCTACTGGTTGTTTATTTGAATGGTGTGTTGTCCAATCCAATGGCTAAAGAAGTTAGACGAATAATTATATTAACCGAATTGGGTTTATGTACAATATAAAGTAGTTTTAGTTAGAATATATTTTGTAATATTGTTTGATATCTACATGGGACGATGTGTTCGCTCAGCGCCAAAAAAAATATTTTATTAATAAAAAAAAAACCCTCCCCAATAATATACCGAGATATTTTTTTTTCAAAGTTATAAGATTTAATCATTTCGTTAATACACCTCATTCCTTTTCAGTAAATTGTACATTATTCTACAATTCAAGTCCTTACATTTGATATCCATATCGAGGGAGTTGTAAAAAAATATAGATTCCGCCATTTTGTGGCGGCGGCCATCTTAAACCGATTTTAATCAAACAAAGCTAAGAACACTCCCGACTTATTAATTTTTCAAACAAAAAATAAATAAAATCAAAATCAGTTTATACGTTCGGGAGCTATGATGCTACAGATAGACACACAGACAAGTCAAACTTATATACACATCATCGTTTTTGTATCAGGAGTTAGAAAATGGCGGTAGAATGTTCATAACTAGCATTCAAAGTTGTACTTACGAGGAGTTACCGAATTCCGCTGCGAAGTCACTGGTCTGAGCGAACACCTGAAGAAAAATGTTCATATAAGTATTTGAATTTGGCGAAAACATTTTATGATTTCGGAACTGAGAAATATTATAACAGTATAGTAGAATTTTCTAAGAAATGTTCAAATTAAAATAGTACAAAGTTTTGGTTTTATTTCATATTTTTAAATCATCATTCCATGAATGCCAAATAGCAAAAAAAAATGTGGAATATAATTATTACTAGCTGTCCTGACTAAATGTTGTTTTGCCATATAAGTTAATTTTAAAATTGACTTTGATTCTAGAAAGTTAAGGGAACAAATATCGATTCGTATTTTTATGACATCGACTACTTTTTTTAAAATAAATTAAAAATTGAGGGTGATCTACCCTTACCACCTAGGGGTTTAAAAAAGAGGCTAACAATGAACTGTCAGACCTACCGAATATACACCAAAAAACGGGTTAAAAGCATTATAGCACGAGAATTTAAATACACCTATGTATTTGGATAAAGCTTTCAGATGTTTTATTATGGTAAATACAACAAGTTAACTTTGCAAGCTAAATGACCTAACAAATACCATCTTATGATGTATCTTATGAATACGAAATGCACAAGGCCGGGGACGATTATAAAAAAAATGCCCTTATTCAAAA
The DNA here is from genome assembly GCA_932526445.1 of Phragmatobia fuliginosa. Taxonomy (NCBI): domain Eukaryota; kingdom Metazoa; phylum Arthropoda; class Insecta; order Lepidoptera; family Erebidae; genus Phragmatobia; species Phragmatobia fuliginosa. Next base: position 2,024,540 of record OW052058.1, on the reverse strand, counting down.
TAAAAGCAAAGGAAGCAAAATAAAAAAAACTTACCCTCATAAACACGACAGGTTTTTGTTCTTCTATTTTGAGTACTTCTAAACTCTTCCTTCAAAGTATCGTTGAATCGATTTAATAGGTATAATTTAAGACTTTAATGTAGGTAGTAGGAATTATGTATGCGTACAAACTTATTAGACTTTCAGAGAGTAATAAAAACGTGAACTGCGCTGACTGAACGGAGGTCGACGTACATATACCTTTAGTCTACGTCCCCCGCACCTCAAGCCTCGCAAGCGCCCACGCATCACAGTGTGTTTGTCTATGGTCAAAGCTAATCGATTATACTTATTGTCATTCAAAATTTCTTTCTTTTTAGGGTTTCAAAGTTGATGACCTGAAACCCTTATAGTTTCGATATGGTTGTCCGTCCGTCTCAACTTATCGTCGAAACGGTTAATGCCAGAAAGATGAAATTTTGCATGCATAATTATGTGTTTTTATCATGTTGACAAAGTTCTAGAATAAACTCATATATAACATTTTTATTTGGGGAACCTCCCCTACACGTAAAGTGGGGATGTTTATTTTCTCACAGCTGCCCCATTGTGTGGGGTATCAATAGATAGGTCTTTTAAAAACATTGAAAAGTTTCTAACACAATTTTATGATTAAGATATTCATTTGCGAGTTATACCACTTTGAAAGTATATTTTTTAATAAAAATAGGACGTCTTCCGTCCGCCCTTTAAAAGTTAAGCGTCTGGTTCGAAAAATCTGAAAAAAAAAAACATGATTATCGTCCAAGGGAGGCCTAACTTGTATAACTCGCTTACTTGGAAAACTTCATACAGAATTAACGCTTTAAGAAGGAAACATAACAACCCTATTCTATGCGTGGCCTAACACGCACTTCGGTAATTTTTAATATCTTATGTCCCCGTGATGAGGCAGAGGATGACCATAATTTGGTTAATTTATTTAAACAATGTAAGCTTTTGGTTTAATAATAATACTAGCATATTAAGGGGCCACGGCAGAGGTCGCTAGCTTCCTAATCGCTGTCTTGGGATCCCTGTGTCCACATCTTTGGGCGATGAGACCGCTTCAAGCGACCGGAGTGTGTTGACACCCCGGAGCGGCTGGGGGTGTCGTCTAAGGCGGGTCGGTGTTTCACCTTTTACTGTGTATAACGATACGAGGCCATGACATTGTCTTGACTCGAGTGTAACTCTGGCCACCCTGGGATGTATGGGGGCTCCAGAAGCTCATTCCGCCTGCCAAAGCAAGTCACTGCAGAGTATAGTGGGTAGACCGGGTTCGCTCCGGGAGTCCCATATACGTCCGTTTCCCCTCGCAAAGTGTGGTACAGAAAGTATTCCAAAAAAAAGGTTTAAAAAAAGAATTCAGAATTGATATTTAGAAAACTAATCATCAATTTCCAGGCTTTATCATTCCCAAGATTATTTTGAGCTAGCTACTAGTCCAACCAGTTTACCTGAATATCATGACGTGTTCATTCACGTCATTCATTTTTCGCGACTGACTTCCTGACTGTTTTACTGACTTCCTAGGTCGTACAGAGGTAACAAAAGCGGCAGCTATGCTTGTGGTCTCATGTCCCCCTCCCCCCCCTCTAAAAGCTAAATGGCTGACTCAAAAAATCAGGAAAAATTCGTGATGGTGATCAATATAATGAAATTTAAAGGAAATTTATAATGAATTAGATGACTTTGTTAGTTCAGGAGTTATAGGGGCTTAACTTGTGAAATGCACTTACTTGGAAAACGTCATACAAAATTAATGCATTAATACGTAAACATAACAATAATAATAATATAATAATGCATTTATTTTTCTCATCACAAAGGTAGTTACATTAATATGAAGGTTAGAAACAGTTCAGTGAGGCTACATTCCTTTGTGAGAGACTGGTGTCTGTTGTAGGAAGATCCTGTGTTACAGATCACCAGGCTCACACCTCCCAGACAAGAAATAATAAAACATTTTTCGTAGCTTGTACAACAAAAGAAGTAGGTTGTTATGAAAAAACAATTAATACATTTATAATAACAGAAAAAAACAAAAATGAGTACTCGGTTGTGTGTGAGTATGTTTGAGTGTGTGCTTGTGCGTGTGTGTGTGTGTGTGTGTGTGTGTGTGTGTGTTATTAGATTAGTACAGCTCAAAATATAAAAATATATGTTTTTATTCTTGACAATATTAACTTAGTGGTACAAGTAAATTCTCAGTATCATCATAGGAGAGACCCTGTAGCCATGACGTCAGTGCCATCTTTAACTTAAACCTATTTAAAAAGTACACGCAAATAACAGTGTTGATTTTATTATATAAATATGGACCCAAGAAACAAGATTATCTATTGGATATGATTTTAAATCCTTTATGGATGACTGAGGAACCCTTTCTGTGTGCGGCCTGACTCGCACTTGGCCGATTTTTAAGTTTATCGCGAACTGACAGATGCGGCGGAGGACTATATTTAATAATAATATGTAGTGACATAAAATATCATTAATTTGGTAATAATAAAGGCTAGAACGATGATGCACATCTGAGACACAGCGGAACAGAAGTTAATAATTTTGACTTCCAAATTTTCACAAAAAGACATAAATCCAATTCCTGCACAATATTTCTAACACGATCATTCAGTATGAACCAACTTGTATTAGATTATCTGAACAATTTCGCGAATTTTCAGTCCACTGGTTACCGTGTTATAAATCAATCAGTATGCTATTAGATCGGAATAAAAATCGATTACTATTATACGATACATTTTGGAATATACCGATATTATCATTGTGGGTTCACGCAAGCATGTTGGATACGTGTATACCGGATTTTTGTTACATTATTCTAGCTCAGCTGTTTGTTCCAAAAGTGGGTAGATGTCGTTTATCTCACAACGGTTATATAACTACCTCCAACATACAAAATCTTTATTGCAAATTCGATTGGTTCAACGATTATCTATAATACAATGATTTTAGTTTTTATTTTTCCAATGTTTTGTTATAAATACAAATAGCTGTAATAAAATGGCCTCAGTTTCACGTCTGGGTTTTAGAGCTATCTATTTTAGGGTACTTCTTGTTCCCTGACTAGTAGTATCTCAAGATAGTACGATTAGGTTGTGAGTTTCCGAAAACAAGAGTTGGTAACAATATTACTAATACTTAAATCATCAACAATCGATTTTTATTATACATCTATATTCGTATATTGACCACTGCTGGACGTTCGCTTCTTCTGCGAAAGAAGGTCTTATGGCCTGCTATAATAGTATGACAGACGGATTGGCATAGGTTTTCCTCCTTTTCGTAGTGTTGTTATTTTTTTATTTACTTAAAATCAAATTATACCATTTTCATTAATTTGCAAATCGGATACGTTACACCATCAATAGTTTTAAATATTCTACCGGAGACAAACCTTCCATCTGCTGAGATCTATGTCTAGTACTACTAGACATTACATAGATATAACGAAATCAAATTCAAATTTTTTCAGTGCAATTTACAAGATTTTACAACTATATTCAATATAAATTGTGTTTCAATGAATATATAAATTTCGGGCTGTGTTTGCTTCCTGATGACATCTATATCTTCCAGTTCTAAAAAAGTGTTTTTCATGATACAATTTGAAAAAGCTAAATTCGGTAATGTAAACCTATTACAAGTTATTTTTAACTTAGTTCATTTCTTTAAATTAGAAAACTATCTATATACTATAAAAATAATACTTTTTATCACCCATGTATGTAGGAATTTCCTTAGAAAACCCCAAAAACACTTTTCGGCCCAACCCGGGATTTGAACCCGAGACCTCCTGATTAACAGTCGCATACGCTACCCACTAGACCAACGAGGCAGTAGAATTGAATTTATAATATTATAAATCGACAAGCAGTTAAAAAGTGGAGTTCACCTACGCGCTTGAAAAAGCATTTCACTAGGCCGAAATACTATGATTACTATTGTAGTTACTATGATGCCACTGTACTCATTTTGATTATTTCAATTGGGCCCTCACTCCTGGCTTCTACTCATGCTTTCCATCATTCAGAAAAGAGTCACTTTTATATACTTTATACTCCGCCGAAACGGCTGGACCGATTTCCATGAAATTTTTTGTGCATATCGGGTAGGTCTGAGAATCGGCCAACATCTATTTTTCATGCCCCTAGGACGCGAGCGGAGCCGCGGGCATCAGCTACTATATATATATTATCTTTCCATTCTACTCTATCACTCGTCTTTTCACCGATAACTTCCTTCCTAGCCACTTTTTTTTCATTTTCTTTGTATCATCTACCCACATTATTTTTAATTCAACTAAAGTTTTTTACATATTTCAAATTACAAAGCACCAGCAAACATCACCATCTTGCAATAATGACATAATACTCTCTTTGGAGGCAATGTAGCTTATATGGCCAGCTGCCAATTCGCTTTACTTTAGCTTTTGTATTATATAAATTGTCTAAACACATATTATAAAATAAAGTCCTCCGCTTGTCACTCTGTCTGTTCACGATAAACTTAAAAACCACTGCACCAATTGAAATGAAATTGTGCTCTCAGATAGTTTAAAGCCTGACAAAGGACATAGGCTACTTTTTACCGAGATAACCGACTTGGACGCGATCGAAGCCGCGATCTTAAGCTAGTGACATAATAAGTTGATGTTAAAAATTTTCAATTTTTTTTTTTTTGTAAATTTCAATAAAATCTTGTTCTAGCTATGTGCTAAATAGTCTAGGGATTAGATAGTGCGTTACTCTTACTCTGGGGTGTTGGAGTCCCCCATATTCAAAGGTAAGGCAAAGAAGAAAAATCATTTAAGAAAGAATTTTAAGCATAAATAAGTTGGAAACATGAGATCACAAATCAGATTTATTATTTAAAATTAGTGTTAGTTTAAATACCTTGCGTAAAATTTTACAAATTGCTGCTGTTAAGATATTTATTATAACAAATTGGTCTGCGGCGCATCTGTACCCCGTGTAGGGTTCAATGCCAAGAGAAGGAAAACTTGAAATCAACCCAGGCCAAAACCTCCTTTTTAAGGTTTTAGGGTTAAATCTTGTTTTTAAAATTTCATTAATTCTATAGCAAAAACTGTGAACAGACAGGACAACTCATTTCAATAAATACCCATACTTTATGTATGTATGTAGGGTATTATAAATTCTTTTGATCATTCGTCCGTAAACATCTGTCAATTTATAATGGAACGGGTAGGGCTACCTCATGCCGTTATTATCTATACATCAATATATACATTATTACATTATAATATTACAATATAATATAAATTAAAAGTGTTAGTTTTCAATTTCAAATTTACATTTTTTACTAAATACCTATGAAAATATATACGGTACTTTCTTAAAAATACTTTTTTTTATATAAGTCTATCTGTTTGTCCGTTTATTTGTCTGTGTGTCTCTTTATTTCAGCTAATCTCTGGGAACGCATGGATCCATTTTAAAGGGACTTTTAATGGCAGATAGCTACTGCATAGCTACACTTTCAGACTCCCTTCTTTCTTGTTGTAAAGCAACAACAATAAAAGCTAGTCCATACAAAAAAATAAAATTGAGTTCATCGTCATCATCAATCATCATCAACAGCCTTTAACAGTCCACTGCTGGACATAGGATTCTCCTTAGAAAGGAGGTTTTGGCCTACTATACCATGCTGGCCAGACGGGTTGGTGTTGTCTTGCGTAGTTTATCCCTTAGTCGCCTTTTACGACACCCGCGGGATGAATAGGGGTGGTGACACTCTGTATTCTTAATCCGTCACCACACGGAAAATTGAGTTGTCTGTTTGTAATATCAAATCAACGGTTTTATACTAAATGCATATCAAAGTATATACCATATTTACAATGTAAACTATTTAAAAAAAAATGTCTGTCAGTCTATTTGATGTAATCCCTGGAACGGCTAGACCGATTTTGACGAGACTGTCACTGATAGATAGTTGACAACATAAAGCTATTCTTTTGAGACTAGCCATGCGTCGCGGCGTTACTCGTTACTATTTACAACAATAATTACTGTACTCAGCAAGTCTGCAACAAATATAGAAAGAACCAAATTTAAAAACTACGTAAAAACTGTTGATAAAATTTATAAATTCTTATATATATAGCCATTATTATGTATGTATTGACACTTAATTTAATAAAATCGGTTCTGGAGTTAAGACATACTTTGTCTGCCAAAATTATTGCTCTTCCTTTATGGTTCGCCGTAGTCTGATAAAATATAAATAATTAAATATTTCGGACATCTAATATGACTGCCTTGTTGGTCTAGTGGTTAGCCTGTGCAGCTGCTGATCAAGAGGTTTTGGGTTCGAATCCCGGGTCGGGACAAATATTTGTGTGATCCACATATATTTGCTTCAGAGTCTGGGTGTTTTCTATGTATAATGTGGATGTATTTAGAAAAAAAAAGTATGTTTATGCATTTATATCAATTGTTAGGACCCATACACAAGCTCTGCTTAATTTGGGACTAAATAATGTTGTGTGTAAGATGTCCGAAATATTTATTTATTTATCTTACACACAACGTGATCTAGTCTCGAACTATGCAGAGCTTGTATTATGGGTACTAAACAACTGATATAAATACATTAAATATAAATTATAGTTTTGTAAAAACATACATATTATACATAGAAAACACCCAAACTCCGAAACACATATTTGTGGATCACACAAATGACCTGGAAATCAATCCCGAGCATACTCAGCACTAGACCAAAAAGGCAGTCAAAATATACTACTTTTAAAACCTATTTTCAGTCTTAAAAAAAGACAACTCCTGCATTGGGAATATATGCCTTTGTCGTGGGGGACTTTACAAACATACATGAAACGGACACAAAGAACATCCGGACTCAGAATAACAATTTGAGAATCACACAAATCGGGATCCCGGCCTCTTAAACCATTAGGCCAACCGTGCAGTCGAGTATAAATTTTTAATTTTTTAGTCATTAACAACAACCTCCCAGGAAAGACGAAATGATTACCATTCAATTCGTCATTATCTGAAGCAGTTGTTCTCAGGTTTCACCTTTATTACAAACGCCAAAGATAAATCGAAATTTCATCTAAACTAATCATTTTGTGCTCGAAAATTTTTATTCGATTCTCTTTGACTTTATTCGATTCTAAAGTTAGTATCTTGAGGAAACTAGTTTGATAGATGATTTTATAACGATTACTTATATTGTAGACTAGTTGACTCCCACGGTAATTAACGGTATTAATTTTGGAATTCGCAAGTAACGCCGCGGAGTGAAGTTAGTCTGAAATATAGCCGTAGTATCTCCTTATGTCATTAGCTTTCTTTCAGTGAAAGTCTCGTCAAAATCGGACTAGGCATTTCAGAGATAAAAAGATAAACAGATAGACAGACAAAAAATTTAAAAGTACTTTTTCTGATGTACCTAAGTAACGTATTTACTTTCATATATTAGGAATTTACTAAAAAAAAATGTTATTCTGTTATATAGGGTATTTTATTTACTTGTCCTGATACAAGTAGGTAGGGGTGTCACTCCGCAGTTTATGTATAGTCGGCCGCCTGCCTGCCCGGACGAGCATGCCGGTCGACTACACATCGTCAGAACAGGTAAGAGTTACACGATAGAAAGAGACGCAACGGTAGGTAAATATAATTGCAGTTGATTCGGCGCTGTGCGATCTGAATTGAACTTAATCTTTTGACGCCTAGGGTCCCGATTCCTTTAATTTACTTTTCGGAGTGAGTCTTCTGTATGAGTACTATTATGTATTCTGTGCTTGTATAGACTACTTGAGCCCCGCGGATCTTATTGTACCTTTATAACAACAAACGTAGGTAACTTTGCGGGGCTTAGCTAGTTTAAAATTGTGACCTAAGTTACTCTTGTTTTCTTCAGCTATCTGAGAGTGAAAGTTCCATCAAAATTGATTCAGCCGTTAGAGGGATTAGCCCGAACGAACAGACAGACAGATTTTTGATGTAAGAGCCGTTTATACTTTCATTTATATTTAATTAAAAAGCTGGGCACTGAAGTTACAAACCGCCACATCAATTAAATTTATTTGTATAGATATTTGTGATAGCGTTGGTCTAGTGGTTAGCGTATGCGACTGCTAATCAAGAGGTCTCGGGTTCCAATCCCGGGTTGGGTCAAAAAGTGTTTTTGGGGTTTTCTTAGGAAATTCCTAACAGCAGCCCGGAGTTGGGAAATTCGGCGGTGATTCACGCCCGTGCCTCGGAGAGCAAGTAAAGCCGTAGGTCCCGGTTGTAATGAACATCAATGGCAATCGTTATTGGGAATTCAGTGTCCTCACGGACAACTAGTTCAACCTTTGAATTGCACCTCTCCCTTAGGGTTGCGAAGGTCCGACGCCAGTTGTTGGTCTGACAGACTGATATACAGGTAAAACCGATTGAACTAGTAGCCGACCCTAAATAACATTGGGAATAAGGCTAGGAAGAAGAAGATATTTGTAACAACCCTAAACACAATACAATTAAAGGTGAGTGTGAGGGAATTCCCACATGTATTCTACGAAATGTTCCCCGGTTGTTAGAATAGTTATATTTACGTGACAATGTTTGTCCCACAACGTGAAAATGTTACACAGTTACTTTGTTACGTTGTGTACTATTAGTTTATCTAGCAATATCAAATTGTATTAACCTATCTCCAAATTTTGTTAATCTAATTATCATTTTACCCTCGAGGTCAGTGATATGTCTTTCTTATTTCTATCTATCAGTTCATTACTTACTCAATCCAGTATTAGTTTATTTTTATAGCGTTCATTCTACTTTTATTATTTCTTTTGCCAATATAGATCTACCAAATATTAATCCTACATCGCAGTATAAAAATAATCGTGTTATAATTCAGCAGTTGCGAGTCTTGAACGTTGTGACATTCTTGGTTAACATTATATTCTAATTCAATGACGAGTCCAGTCGTTTTACACGATTTACTAACTAACAAACACCATACATTCAAAAGTAAAAGAATAATAATATACATAATAATATAGCTTGTGGGTACATGTGTAATGTTATAAGTTTATTTAAATCTAATGAAAAGGTATTGTTTTAAACTTTCATGGTCAGTAACATTATCGGATACTCGTTAACAAAAAGGTATATGGTAGCAATCCCACAGATTTCTAATTTAAATGAAAAAGTAATCATAAATAAAATTTTGTTGGATTATGTAATTTAATGTACCCACATTAAACTTAACTTTTAGTTCAACTTTACAGTAATAGTAAAAACTTCAACTTTATTAACATGATTTCATTTTTTATTCAAACTACATACTTTATTTAAAGGGATGCCTCAAAAGTTTCGGAGCTGAACATACAACTCAATTTCATTTACGCCATTTTAAATTTTTTTCGTGTGGAAATCGCCACGGTTACTACCACGAACCGACAAAAACTTCACGGCGTCACGGCACGGGTACTGTGAGCCGAGGAACCAGGTATACCCTCAAAAGGAAGCCCCTGGAACCCCGACGTACACCTTTGGCCCCTTTCTGAGTGGGAACCCCGATATTCCCTTTAGTTCTCCCCAAAAGGGGACGCGCACGCTCCGTGGCGCTGACATTGCAATTTCATTTACCCTATAATGTACAACAAGCAAGCGATATAAAGTACACTTGATAAACTACAATTTTATTGAAATCTCGTCTGATTAAATAATTCTAAAGTTAAACTTCTCCGGTACAATTTAAAAGTATTCTTGTCTCTGAATAAATTCAAAAAGTTCATTGGTTCAAAATTCCGTAGCACTGTCTGTTTTGAAATTCAAATATAATACAAAACTTTAGGATAATACTTGGCTTTTTTTACCATTTTTGAGGAGAAACGTACTGGTTTAAATGTAAGGAATGCTAAAGTGTGCTTCAAAATTGTATTTTATAGCATGGTCTTCTAAAGCAAAAAAGTCGAATGTAAATCACTACACATTATAAAAAGAAAAAAGAAGTCCTTTGCCACGTCTGTCTGTCTGTTTGCGATAAACTCAAAAACCACTGCATTGATTTAAATGAAATTTTGTACCCAGATAGTTAAAAGCCTGAGAAATTTCATTTTTTACCACGATAACCGACATAGGCGCAGGTTCAGCCGCGGGCGAAAAGTAATTATACATAAATCAAATCAAACCATTTTATTTCAAATAAACCATACAACGGCACTTTTGAAACGTCAAGTAGTCAGTCAGTAGTCAGTCGTGAAGCTAATTGTCTGTTCCAATTCGTAGATAATGTGGAGAAGAACAGACAAGAAACTCCATGGACACATAAAAATTACTATTCGTATATCGCGGTAAAAATAATCTACGTGTTATTCTTATGCATGATCTATATTACATTAAAAGTTTATTGTAAATTTGTTTAGTAGTTTTTGTGAGTTACAAACATCCATACATCCTCGCAAACTTTTTGTTTTTCTTCACAAAAAAACAAACAAAAAAAGTATAAATGTATTTATATCAGTTGTTTAGTACCCATAATACAAGCTCTGCTTAGTATGGGCCTAGATGATGTTGTGTGTCAGATGTTCGAAATATTTATTTATTTATTTTATTATAATATACATTACCTTCCAATACTTCATTATTTCCAAGACCATTTGGAGTCGGCTACTAGTTAGTACAATTTTACCCGAACTACATGAGTTTTTATATGGAGCAACTCGTATCGGACCTCGGCAACGCTGAGGGCGCACTAAGTTCGAAGGTACTATTTGTAAGTTTATTTAGAGGCAATAACTTCCCAATTATCATTGCCATTAAAGTTCATGATAATCGGGACCGGTGATAGCTTAACATGCGTGAAACACCGCCATATTCTGGACTTTTATTGAATTGGGATAGTTATTACTAATTTATTAAAAAAAACAACGGCAGACCAACCCGATAATCGAAACCGAGACCTCATAATCAGCAGTTGCATAATGCTCTCTTATTTAAACTCCGATGAAGATGCGATTTCCGAAAATCAAACACTTCCTATCTAAAAAATAGGTGTAAAAATTTCAAGCTTACGTATAGACGGTTTATGCGCTGCGTTGATAAATGCAATTTTCTAAAAGGCATAGTGCTTGTACAAATTATTGTTTATATTAGTAGCTAAGATTACTTAAAAATAAGTAACCTTATATGATTAAAAATACACCGTTTTTAATAATACTGTTAGAGTCCAGAAGTGAAAAATAATAAAAATAATTATAATACTAAACTATTTACTTTAATTCTAAACAATTTATTTCATTAATTACAAAATAATCTTAGAAATGCAATTAGACATCAAACAACCGTTAATTAAGTAACGAATCTAAACAAATTACAGTTAGATAGACAGCAAGGGCGGTCACATAGGGCTGTACTAGCTGTTAGACAGTTTTCCTCGCACCCACCGCAATTCAGACAGTACTAACTTGTCAAAGACAGCTTTCCACATCTGTTAACAGAGTAGTACTAATTGTCCAAAGACAATGATCCACACTCCGCGACGCATTCGTCAGAAATGCGTACCGATACAACAGATCTCTCCTATTTATAACGCAGTGAAGTGATGGCGCCACAAAAATGACAACTACCGCCGTTGTGGCTTATACGGCCTCTCCTGACACCCTGACGTCCTCGGCAGGTCTGGATGACCACACTTCTTCATTGTTCTCATTCGCGGTTACTGGAACATGTACAAAAATAAAAGTTTATTAGACGCCTCTGTAAGTACATCATCGTCCAATTGGTCAGTTACTAAAAACAGTTATCAAATTTAGCGTAAACAGTTAGAGTTAACGAATAGTTTTACAAGATAATAACAGTTAACACGAATAAGAAAGGTTCGAACCTCCAAGGAAAAGAGTGAAAGATTATTTATAATCCGCGCCAGATTAGAAACAAACAGTCACTGTTACATACATTTAAAATAAAACTAGAAACTTAGTACTAACACAAGAGTAGACTTCAGCATGAAGGTCTACCGTTACCATAAGAACCATAATATCATAAGAACAGTTATCATAAGTGTGTGTCTTAAACATTTAAACTTAAAATTAACAAGACCACGAGTTTGGGGCTGGTTACCCTGTCCATGGGTCTTAAACCTCTCTCATCAAGACCACGAGTTTGGGGCTGGTTACCCTGTCCATGGGCCTTAAACCTCTCTCATCAAGACCACGAGTTTGGGGCTGGTTACCCTGTCCATGGGCCTTAAACCTCTCTCATCAAGACCACGAGTTTGGGGCTGGTTACCCTGTCCATGGGCCTTAAACCTCTCTCAACAAGACCACGAGTTTGGGGCTGGTTACCCTGTCCATGGGTCTTAAACCTCTCTCAACAAGACCACGAGTTTGGGGCTGGTTACCCTGTCCATGGGCCTTAAACCTCTCTCATCAAGACCACGAGTTTGGGGCTGGTTACCCTGTCCATGGGTCTTACCTCTCTCAACAAGACCACGAGTTTGGGGCTGGTTACCCTGTCCATGGGTCTTAAACCTCTCATCAAGACCACGAGTTTGGGGCTGGTTACCCTGTCCATGGGTCTTACCTCTCTCAACAAGACCACGAGTTTGGGGCTGGTTACCCTGTCCATGGGTCTTACCTCTCTCAACAAGACCACGAGTTTGGGGCTGGTTACCCTGTCCATGGGTCTTAAAATTATCTCAGGAAGACCACGAGTTTGGGGCTGGTTACCCTGTCCATGGGTCCATTCCAATATACACACCTCATGCTCTCCACCATCCGCCATACATTGCACCACACCTCACGCACACGGGGATCAGGCCGAAGATTGCGTCTCGTACACACGGTGAACAGGCGGAAGGTTGCATCTCGGGCACACGGAGAACAGACCGCAGGTCCGCTTATCACTGAGCGGCATGCAGGACGCAAGTCCGCACCTCGCGATACAGCGAGCAGGCCGCAAGTCTGCGCCTCACCAGGCAGCAGCAGACACCAGGTCACAGCCCGGGCTCGGCTCGCGTAGACTGCACCTTGCTCAGTGACGAGGCTCTCAATGCATCGTTATCATCTAAGGAAAGCATGAAAAATTGCATTAGTTTTGAATACGGTATTACTTTAACGTCACCAATATGCTTCATTATCGTCATGAATAATCAGAGCTTTTAGAAGGCGATACTAGCAAGCAAAGCTTTTAGGATATTTAAAAATAACAGTGCCCGCAGTATGTACGCAGTAATATCGTCAAGAATGTTACTAACTTTCGCATATCTCTCAGGACGCAAGACCCGGAGGATGTCAGAAAATGTTACAGAAGTCTCACGGTACTCGGTTAAGGATGTTCCCAATAATTGCAAAGCTCTTAGGATATGATACCGGGTCACCAGTTTTGGTTATGTCTGCAGCTTGACGATTGTCGTCAAGCAAACCCAAAACATGTCCAAGTATACCCACGCAGTGAATTCGAGTTCAGACTAATTGCCCTCAAAGTCATTTTATGAACCAGGGCTTGTCCGACAGGTGTCGTTCAATCACTTACTGTAATAAGCCACCGTCTGCTTATAGTCGATCGTCTCGAGTCTGTAGTTAAACCTTACCATTTTAACCTTTTTACCTTTCTGCTACGGCGGCCAGTCCCAATGGTGACCAACCAAAAACACAGTAGACACTACAGCACGCAAGTACTTGTCTAACACAGGTGTACGCCTTTGGTTCGATGAGACGGCCACCCAACATGACCCGAAAGAGATCAGGCGTAGGACCGTCGACTCTTTGTACTCATTCGAGTCACGGAGCGTTGACCACAACTTTTAAACTTCGGGCCGTAACAAGCATATCTATAATTAGAAGTACACAGTATTATTAGTTATTGTTTGTTCAACCCAGAAATCGAACCTATATTGAACGGTAGTCTCATACGCTAACTGTCGACCCAACAAAGCAGTCGAAACCATCACTGGTACTGACGTTTCAATAAGTACCTCTGTCAGGAAGAAAGATCACAATAACCTGAGCTGGCTCGTAACGTGCTTATGAACATGTTATTAATCTTGATCCTATATGAATGTCAGACCTTTACGATCAAGTTTGCAATGATTTTGTGTATGATCTTAAAATTTAACACCTGAAATAGCCAGTCAGGCATGAGGATTATCTTTCCGGAACACTAATTGGTACTCTCACAATGACTAGTGCTTAAACCTCATTTTAGCTCGGTCTAACCTGACCATTAATCATTATTGTTACACAAACAACATAACATAGTTCATTTAATACCTGACACTAGTGAGGGTATTTAAAACCTTTCATAATGTTTCTATAACATCAAGAATAGCATGCTTAAGTAGACGTACTATTAAGATCGATAGACATGCAGTCTTTACCGGTATCAATACTTTGCATTTCGATAAACATTAAAACATAACTAACAAACGATATGTTTTGCTTTATCATAAGAGATCTTTCTTTAACATTTACAATTTGTTGTTGATGTTGTGTAAAACCTATTAGATTACATTTAAAATATGAAGTTTTAGTTTGGAGTCCACTATAGAAGGTTCATAGAAGTTTCTTTACTTTTTTTTTTTTCTTTGAACCATTATTAACAAGTGAAGTCACTTTCGTACTACCTACTCTGAACTATTAAATAAATTTAACATCATATCTTTAGAATTTAAACATTTACCACTGTTATAACGCTTCATAGATTTTACAATAACAGTTGACTAATGCAATCACCAGTAAATAATGTGACATAGTACATCTACCGGCGGATGATAAGAGTTCCTCAAGCTGTTTTAAATAGGCTCCGTCAGGACTAGCTCTGCTGTCCACGCACCCTTTTGCCGTATTGTGAATAGTTACATCACACGTTTATATACTCCCGATTTATTTGCTCTCACCAACCACCAATATAAAAGAATAGCCCATTCATCGAATTATCAAAATAAAAATTTGAAATGTAATGGATCATCAACTATTTCTTGAAGTGCGAAAGTAACTGTCTGTCTGTCTGTCTGTTACGTTTTTACGCCTAAACCGCTAAACCGGTTTTGATGAATTTTGGAACTCAAATAGTTTAGAACCTGAGAAAGGACATCATACACGCGGGCGGAGCCGCTGGCTAAAGCTAGTTGTTTAATAATGGTCATTTCAATTTTTAAATTTACGGAGTAACATAACTTGGTGTACACACTGTAAATTGTTATAATCTGACAAAGTATTTTTCGTTTCCATAAATAAAAGTTAAACAGATTAATCACAACGTGTGTGGGTATTATGTCCCGTCACACTTGCTGTGTCAGTGTAACATTTTAAGTAAATGGATAAAAGTTACTTGACCTTTAAGTAATAAGTTCGGGTTGCATTAGGCAGCCACTACAACTGCTATTATTCATCATTCCTTCGTTAAAAATAGTTCGTAACCATAGCAAAGAACGCCTACTTGATTATGCACAGGTGGGGTAGTTACAAACATTCGTTTGAGCGCTATTCACTATTTACGTTATACCAAATATTCGCAATAAATGCGAAAGTAACCGTCTGTTACGCTTTCACGCCAAAACCACTGAACCGATTTTGATGAAATTTGGTATAAAGATAGAACTGAACTTTGGAAAGCTACTTTTTATCGCGATAACCGACATACACGCGGGCAATAGCTAGTACCAAATATTCGCAATAACAAAAGGTATGAAATGAGGTCATTGTTAAAACTAAACTAACTACTTAAGCCCTTGTGTTAAGCCACAGCTTTGCATCAGCCCTAAGGCATTTTCGTATACGCGCCAAACAGTCCATTTTTTCATCATTTTAAATTGCGCACACAATTTACTTTTGTACACTACATATCAAAATTATGTGAAAATAAATCACAACTCAACATGTAATATGATTTGATCTTACCAGTACAGCGTCAAGCACAACTCACAAGTTTTTCTTAACTGAACCTTCTAACCTTCTCTCATTACCGTGTCGGCACTGGTGGACCACATTGTACACCTTGTACATTGGCACGGATGCAGTTTCCATCGCTTAGCACAATGTTTACTAACTGGAAAGAAAGCGTTATACACACGAACACACATGTGGTACAAATACCCTCATTATTTTATTAAAATAATCGTTTTAAAACCGTTTGTAATTGACACTAAAAACCAAATATAGAAGTCGTCACTTCCTTTACGATTTTTATATTTGCTATGTTTTGACTTTGTTTTGATTTTTGACTGATTTAGTTTTGATTTTTGACTTTGATTTAGAGCGGATAAGAATATCACAAAAGTCGGATTCCCTTAATAAAAATCACAACGAACACTGAATTTCGATAGCGTTCAAATGAGCACTAATAGTGTGCAATGCCTTTTTTTTTAACGAACGATCGCGTTTATCGTTCCCGGGACCTCTGCGGCGAATCACTGCGTATATTCACTTTGGTTCTATATGACAGCGCGATCTATTGTGCATTTGTCAATGCTCTCTATCGTAAGACACACCTAGATAAGAAGTATAGGCAAATTAAATGAAAATATCTAACTAAATGTCGGTAGTTGATCGTTTCCCAAATATTGAAAATTAATAATTTGTGAACGTAGATCGATCCAACTTCTGATGTTAGAGTCCAGAAGTGAAAAATAATAAAAATAATTATAATTCTAAACTATTTACTTTAATTCTAAACAATTTATTTCATTAATTACAAAATAATCTTAGAAATGCAATTAGACATCAAACAACCGTTAATTAAGTAACGAATCTAAACAAATTACAGTTAGATAGACAGCAAGGGCGGTCACATAGGGCTGTACTAGCTGTTAGACAGTTTTCCTCGCACCCACCGCAATTCAGACAGTACTAACTTGTCAAAGACAGCTTTCCACATCTGTTAACAGAGTAGTACTAATTGTCCAAAGACAATGATCCACACTCCGCGACGCATTCGTCAGAAATGCGTACCGATACAACAGATCTCTCCTATTTATAACGCAGTGAAGTGATGGCGCCACAAAAATGACAACTACCGCCGTTGTGGCTTATAATACAATAAAATCAACAACACAAAAAGGAACAAAGAGCCATCTTTCCTTTCAACTTAATTTAAAAAATAAATCTACATTAGAATTAATAAGTCACAGGAAAAAAGAAAAAAAACAAGTATCAAAAAACTACAAAGTTCGCCACACAAATGGTCCGCGAATCTCTTCATGATTTTCAACTCAAATGTTTCTTGTTCGTATAAATGGAAGCCATTTTACTTTATGAGGAAAAAGTGATCCGAGACTAAGAACAACCGCTTCGGTAGGGTGTGGCGAACATCTCTCAACCTTACATGAGATATATTATCATGTCCGTTTGGGATCTTGTGTAATAAATAGCGGTTGATTGTTGAGCCTTCTATTTTCCTTCAAATGAAGTTGGACTATCGTTTATACTTATTTTTATGATAAACATGAAGACGTGTCTTGGTTTATTGTTAGATTTTTACTCAGCTACGGCGGAGCTAAAACGAAGGAAATAATTTTGGCAGTCTTTGTATAAATAAATATTTCCGACATCCTACACTCAACGTCATCTAATCTCAAACTAAGCAGAGCTTGTGTTATGGGTAATAGACTTAGATATTATGATAAATACATATATACATAAAAAAAACCAGACTCACAAACAAATATTAACGGATCACACAATCATTTGGACCGACCCAGGAATCGAACCCGAGACTTCTTGATCAGCAGTCGCATACGCTAACCACTAGACCAAGAAGGCAGTCAAAGTATGTTTGTATGTTTCAGCGTAGCGACTAAATTGCCGACCAGATTTTAATGAATGAGTTGTCTAAAGATTCGTAATAATATCTCGGGTGGCCTGGGCTGTATGAATTTTAGATAGGTTTTAACATTGGTTTTTAGTAGTTCTTAAACAGTGTGGTCATAGTTTTTTAACTTGTTTGTTTACTGCTACACTGAGTATTGTGGGTTTGGTTTCTATGAGGGGCAAGGCTTTATGTAAAAAAAAAAGTTTTAAAAAACTAAACAAAAAATTACCTCACGCTAGTTTTTTTTTCAAATTAGTGTATTTTCATCGGTCCTCGATAAATCTACAAAGTTTGAACGAAATCTGGCCGTTTAAAGTGGGTCAAAATCGCACCCAAAGGAGTCGGTTACAAACAAACAAACATACAGATGAAGCTAATAAAAAAAAAGTGTAATGACAAGAGCATGCGGCATAATCATGAACAAAAGCCATTGGTGGGGCTAATTATTTTTAAGGTTAAATGAAATAAATAATCGAAATCTAATATATAAAATTCTCGTGTCACAGTTTTCGTTGCCATACTCCTCCGAAACGGCTTGACCGATCTTTATGTGACTTTATATGCATATTCAGTAGGTCTGAGAATCGGCCAACATCTATTTTTGATACCTCTAAAACGCGAGCGGAGCCGCGGGCATCGGCTAGTTGTTATATAAGCCTGTTAAATGAGTTCGATATATTGAATTGTCTTAACTTAACGCCCAGTCCCGACGGGAGAGGTTTATTTGATTGATTAGCCTCCCTCAGAATATCAAGGTCAATTGTTAGTAGCTTAGTTAAAGTGTGATTGCCTTTCTAAGTTTCAAATTTTACGGGAGCAACGTACTAAACTCCTCAATTATGTATGAAAAAATGTGACTAAAAATCTTGTGACGTCATCACGCCACATGTTTTTTTTACATTTTAATTTCAATACATCATCATCTTCAACAACCCATAATGTCCCACTGCTAAGCTTAGGTCTCCTCACAGGAGACGGTTTAGGCCTTAAGTCCCCTCGCTGGCCTGATGCGGGTTGGGGACTGACAAGACACGTTGTGGCTACGTAATCTTACCGTTTCATTAATTGCTTTCAATTACTGATTTATTAAAAAAAAAAAATCGTAAAACGCATTTCATTTGTTTGATAAATATTCGATGAATCGTTTAGTCAAAGAAGCGTTTGACGATAAAAGGTTGCTTCACTATAAACTCCATTCGAATAAACGATCAGTCAAAGTTCTATTCATCGATCATGTAATCATGCTATCGAATAATAATTACGGACCCATTCTAATGTGAAAAAAATTTAGTACCAAAATACATGCCAATTTGATCGATATTTTAAAAGAGCTGTGAGCTGGTGGATCGTACTTTTTACGTTGAAAACTTAATACTATTAAAAAGATTACTATAACATTACTAACTACCCTCAATTTTTAAAAATATTAAAACGTGATTATACTTGTATCTTGTGTTCGATCTTATTTACACAATATAAAATAAAATCTATTCCCCTTGCTATACGCTTTGGTCTGCCTCGGTATCGCAGTAGTAGCGTATGAGACTGTTGTGCTTCAGGTCTAGACTTCGATTCCCAGGTCAAACTAAATGTTATTCACGGTTATTATTGTAAAATGTTCGTGTTGTGACGGATTAAGAATACAGAGTGTCGCTATTCATCCCGCGGGTGACGTTAAAGGCGACTAAGGGATAAACTACGCAAGAACATCAATGCAAAGAGAAGGAAAACTTGACACCAACCCTTTACCAACCCGTCTGGCCAGCGTGATATAGTAGGCCAAAACCTCCTTTCTAAGGAGAGGCCTATGTCCAGCAGTGGACCGTTGAAAGCTGTTGATGATGATGATGATTATTGTAAAGATAGTAGGAAGTTGTAAGGAAGGCTAGTAAGTAAACAAGTCAAAAACAAACTCCAGCAACAAAAAAAAGAAAATCTTTTGGTAATTTTTATACAAAGTTTAGACAGGAAAAGAGAAGGTCTTTCTTTGTTTTCACATTTGAAAAGTAATGTGCACCACTATTATTTCGCATCGTTACTTATGCATACACAACAAAAAGAGCCAAAAACCCCAACATGTCAACCAACCGGAACATTAACAATGATTTAAGGGCCCCATATTCTACACCTTAAAAGAGTGTTATGGTTTACCTACTTCCTACTCCCACAGAGGCGATTATTTGTTTAAAAATATATCGCGTATTAAACGAGTATGAGGCCTTTTAAGGCTCTATTGAAAGCCTTGAAAGAACGAACAATATTTTATTCCTTTTATTTCTACTTTTCAATAAAAAATCGATAAAATATGTTGGTAAATATCCAAAACTGAAAACTGCAGACAAACTCTTAATCTATATCGACTGCCTTGTTGGTCTAGTGGTTAGCGTATGCGGCTACTGATCCAGAGGTCTCGAGTTCGATTCCCGGGTCAGATCATATATTTGTGTGATCCACAAATATTTGTTTCGGAGTCTGGGTGTTTTTCTATGTATAATATGTATATATTTACAAAAAAAATATATGTTTATGTATTTGTATCAGTTGTACCCATAATACAAGCTCTGCTTAGTTTGGGACTAGATGACGTTGTGTGTAATTGTTCGAAATATTTATTATTACATTATTTTAATAATAAATGAATTCTAGTATATATTATCATTACGAGATATCATCACGAGACTATATTTTATTATTATACTATATTATTTTTTTACTATTTATTATTATACTATCTATACTATATTAATAATATAGTCTCGTGATATTATATAGCTAAAATAGGATATTGTTCACTATTTCAGTAGTTTATTGTACGCTTAGGACTTTTTAAGAAAAATCTTAAAAAATCCTTAGTTAATCCGCTTATCAGATAAAAATTTCAAAATAGATTAATTGATGCTAGTACCGTATTGACTGATACCGTATTGAATTTAGTGAAAAGCAGTTAATTATAAATTATAAATAAGCACTTCCATTTCTTTAATTGCTATATATTAACATCTTATTATTTAAAGGGCTAAGTTTTTCGTTGACTCATAAAGTATCTAATTATCAATACTGTTTGTTGCGTTTTTAGCTATTCAAACGTTCTGAACTGAAACTGATAGGGTTTGAAATCTGAAATCAAATCAAGTACCTTTAAGCAATAAACTAAGCATTAGAATTAACCCTTAAATAATTTAAAACATTTTACAACAATCTTAGCTCAGAATATTATGTAAAATAAAGTTATAAACTTTCTGCATATTTGTTTAAAACTTAAATTGTCGTGTTATTATATTAAAATGCTTCATTTTCAATTTTCTTCGATTATGTTACTAGCTTAAAATGCTAACAATTCTGGAAAGAAATCTTTCTAAAAACCTGTGTACGGCTCCTTGGGGAAAAGAAGGGGCAACTCTGATTTATCTAATGCTTTTCCAGCTAATGTTTTGCTAACGTGGGGTCGAATTATACTTTGGGTAACCTACTTTTCCCTGAGTTCATTTTAGGGCTTACGGTTACATGCATGGTTTTATTTTTGAAACGGTGGAAGTGACGTTAAATCATAAACTGAGTTCGTTCAAATTTTTAGAACAGCATGAATGACATAAGATATTTTTTTTATATATTTAACTGATATGAGCCTCTCAGTTAATTGAAATCAATTGGGAATCTGATTACATATATGATCTTTTGTTAGTTATCTTCAAGTAATATTAGTACTTGGTTTACAATTTTTCTAATTGGGATAACGAAGTTAGTATTAACATCCAGTCGGTAAGAAATACCTATAATTAAATAAAGAACAATAGAGTCTTTTTAAATTTATGTCAACATTTCTTTTTTAAGACTTTTCTCATTATTTTCCCCTTCTTGTTGTATACACAAGTTTAGTTAAGCTTAGTGACAGTGTTTTCCTTAAACAAACTTGTTTTTTTTAATACCTTCAGCATCCTTACCCGTCGACATTGTAACCTATTTTACTCTTTTTATTACATTTATACCTCCATCGTTTCCACCTGCGTTTATAAATCTAATCTGAATGTGGCTCGTAATGGTGCGAAGAGCCTTCGGGACCGATATTTCATTCTATACAGATTGTAAGGAAATCGCAAAAATGCGCTCGTATGGCAATTATGTTAATGGACGGCGATCAGTCACTGTAGTGACGTTTGTTTCAATGTTTATATCATGTCATGTTATTTTCTCATGTATTTTTTGCCCTTAACACAATTTCAGGCCTCCGTCACTCGCTCAATGCCACGTGCTATATACCTACGGCTCGGCGTATCGTCGACGATGCAACTCGACAGAGGGCCGTCAAACGTCCGCCTGAGCTCGTTTCCCGCGTTTACGCTTCCTAATGCCGAAACCACGTAATTATTGTGCAGTAGATGGATGTAAAAGTCAAATATAAATAAGTATTTATATATAATAAATTATGTAGAAAAAAATCATAGAGGAGTTAGAATAAGTAATTTTTAATTATTATTATTAATAATAGACAACGTTTAATGAATCGGCCTGGTAGCACCTTATTACAACTTTTAAAAACTGTTGATTTTCCATTGCTTTGCTCCTGTTTTCCATATGATTATTTGTTTAAATATTTACATAAATATTAAGATATTGTAGGCTATTTTAGCGTAGGTATTTTCGCTTTTGTACGGAAGTGATATATCTGTTACGTAGTAACTATTTATAAATCTGTGGCAATGTGAAGATGTGATATTATATATAATAAATATATTGTATTGAATTTAAATAAAAGGTTATCGTCAAGGGCCAGAGTTAGTATTTAGACTAACTGTATTTTGACAGCGCAAAAGCGAAATCATTCAACATCGCCATCTACAGAAGAGACACTGTACTACGGAGTAATTAATACTGAATCACGAAATAGAAATTCTCGCGCCGATTAGCTTAAGCACAACTGCCTAACATCAACAGTTGGCACGATCAACTCTCCTCGTCGGAGGATCCTCCTTTTATGTTAGAAGGACACGATACCCGTCCGTCCACATTCTCATAAACTGATAGAACGACTATCCGACACGAAAAAAGATAGATTAGGTGCAGGACGGCTTTAATTCAACTCTGTTGACTGCTTCAATGGCGCAGTGGGAGCGTATGAGACTGTTGTGCTTAAGGTCTCGGGTTCGATTCCCCGGTCTGACCAAATGTTTGTGTGATTCACAAATATTTGTTACGGAGTTTGGGTGTTTTCTATGTATAAAGTGTATATATTTACAAAAAAAAAGGTTTATGAATTTATATCGTTTGACTAGTACCCATAATAGAATATCTGCTTAGTTTGAGACTAGATGACGCCATCTGATATCCGAAATAATAAAAATAAAAACTCAATAACACTTGTTTGGCCTCTTGAACAAGAACTCTTGATTGGCAGATACGCCAACCAATAGATATTATAGCTAGAAGTTGCCGATATCTCCTAGGACTCAATCTAGGAAGAAATGCCGAAACAAACCACATAACTAGAGAAGTTGCCGGTATTTAATACGACTCACCCTAGGAAGAAATGCCGAAACAAACCACATAACTATACGACTATAGTATAGGGTCTGGTGGATATTGAAGATAGAACCATAGTTTTCAGCCTGCCCTTACAGACGGCATACGGGCCCTAGCCATCCGGTATCTGTCAAGATGAACGACCCGAAACGCGACACTACTGCCAGCTGGATATTTTGACAATATTATAAAGCTGAAGAATTTGTTTGATTAGTTGAACGCATTAATTCTTATGTTATATGGTCTTTTTCTTTACATATACCATCTATAAATGATATGTTAGAAATTTTAGGTAACTCAAAATTAGATGTAATATTTTAGATAGATATTGTATCTTTCAGCTGCCTATATGATAACAGTCTTTATTAGAAAGTGGGTAAGATCTAAAATCAAGCAAATGTAAATATATTAGAGGTTTAATTAACAACTCTCATTCCCAATATTTGATAAGTTAAAGAGGAGAGATAATTTCGGTAAAGCAATACCTAGGCTGGTTATTGCCTAGTGCGTAGAATTACTACAGCCACATAAACCGCAATCGATACTAATGTAGATGAGTTTCACTTTGCATATGTGTTAGACTCAAGCAACGAATATGAGGTACAGCCGATATTAATGAGCTTTGTCTGAGTAATATAGCTCATGGAACGATGGCTCGTTGGTCCTCAGTAATCGTAAAATTAACTCTGCCAAAATGGTGTGGATAATATTGAAATAACTGGCTTTTGCCTGCGGCTTCGCCCGCACGTGTGTCAGTAATCGCACTGCAAGTGCGGTTAACATATGTGATGTAAAATTAGGCAGAGCCGGTATCATAGTTATGAGACTAATGATAAATATATGCATATAAATAATTTCCGCGGCGACGTCAAGATTGCACCCAAAGGAGTCGGTTACAAACATACAGGTGAAGCTAATAAAAAGCGTTTAAATAAGAAAAGTGGTGTAACTAACGAAAACTGAATAAGGACGAACATCATAATTGTGTATCTTACAGGTTTCACTAGACTAAAGTGATGTAAATATTTAGTTATAATAAAGAAATAAAAAAACAAAAGAATAGTTGAAATTTGATTAAGGAATAATGGAACAAAATTGATCTGTAAATTATAACTGTAATTTGCAAATCAAATCTAAAGTCAGCTGGATTGCATATGCCATTTACCCTGATAGGCAAAAGTCGGGGTGGCCATCGATTCATATCTAACTGTCCAGTTGTCCGGACGGCTAGTACTACGAGTATCCTGAGTACGTATATTACGTATATATTGATGATTAAATTTAGTGTTAGAAGCTTGTATCAAAATAGTGGTAATGGCTTCGTTTGTCTAGCGGTTAACATATGCGATTGCATAGAAAGCAAAATATGGCTAGATTATAGTTTATTGATGTGAGTAACTTTTATTTAAATGATATACTAAACCAATTTAATTTAAATTTATTTCAGAATTTTTAAGTTACTGTCGCTTTCATCGCGGGCTTTGAGCGCGGCGACCGAATCAAGAAATTACATAGCGAAAAAACCTAAAACCCCGTGTTAAAAAAAGATAGAGAACATGATTGTAACTGCAGTGTGACAAGGACAAATAAGGGGCACCTAGCTGCTTCATAGATTAATCAAATAGTAGGGATATCGTAGGCACAATACATAGTGTCCGCGTCTTCCGGTACCGTCTAATTGAATCTTAGTGTTTTCATATTCCATAGGTATACTCATATTACTATTATGATCCCTGTTTAGTTGTCATTATCTTTCTGTTAGTAGGATGATTATATTGTTTGGCAATAATAGTGTTAGAATGTATGTTGGAAAAAAGACAGTATATTTTGTTTTTTAAACTTGAAGTAATAACAAAGAAAAAAAAATGCTGCATAAATAAATAATTATAATTGCTTATGTTAATAAAATGCTATGCAATAGCTTTACCGCGGCTTACCGTTGATTTTTATTTTTATAAGAAAATAAATAAAATAACTTAATAGGTCAAGTGGTTCTGGAGTTAATTTAGTAAAATTTAAATTATACACTGTACTTTTTTTAAACAACTATTTCATTTATTTGACACTAGCTTTCACTATGTCGGCTTTCGCGGTAAAAAATAGCCCATGGCCTATCTGGGTACATTTCTTTTAAATAGGTGCAGTGGTTTTTGAGTTTATCGCGAACAGACAGACGCGGCGAAAGACATTATTTTATAATATGTAGTGAATAGTAAAGTTATAAAGTAAAGCATAAACTTACATATATAAATATTAAAATGATGATGACGATTGACAACTAGCTAACAAACTATAGCTACTAACGTGTATTGAAAACCAACGGTAGTGACCACACAATTCATTCGTTCGGCTTTTAGATGCATTTATTGTAATAGAATGGCACCGTCCAGAGACGTAGTGTGTGATTCAGCATGAAAGTTCAATCGTTTTAAAGTTATTTTCTTACCACGATCCCTAACATTGCACAGTAGATTAAAAGATATTTAAGGTAGTTGGAAATTACACACATATATAACGAATAACATTGTTTTATTTATCTCACATCATCTGTATTGCTATTTAAATAAATGAATAATTTTATTTTTCTAGTACGCTTAGCAATGTTGATTTTTAGGTTTCTGTACGAAAGGCTAGAAGAATGCAGTTGCTATCGTCACTGTCCGTATGTCTGTCAATGTATCACCAGGACTTCATTAACCATCACAGTTGGAATGTTGAAATTTTCAATGCTATATTTGTTGCTACGCATGGCTATAACAACAAATACCAAAACATACGACAAAGGTGATTTTTTCAACAGACAGATGCTTTAAATTAATAGATGGTACGGAACACTTCCTGCACGACTCCAACTCGCATTTCGCCAATTTTTTTTGACATGCTTAAGCCTCGTTTGAACTCTTTGGGTCGAAACAGCGACGTAATCAAATGACTTCTAAATCAATTGTAGGAAGACCGCATCGATAAGCCATTAAAATTAAACTTAAAAAAAAAAAGTTTCTGATCACATTAACTGCCTAGTTGGTCTAGTGGTTGGCGTATGCGGCTGCAGATCAAGAGGTCTCGGGTTCGATTCCCGGGTCAGATCAAATGTTTGTACGATCTGCAAATATTTGTTTCGGAGTCTGGGTGTTTTCTATGTATAATATGTATGTATTTACAAAAAAAAACATGTTTATGTATTTATATCAGTTGTCTAGTACCCATAATACAAGCTCTGCTTAGTTTGGAACTAGATGATGATGTGTGTAATATGTCCGAAATATTAATTAAATTATAATAGATAAATTTTCAATATTATTAAAGGTTATTATTACGTATAAAACAAACTATATAATGATTTGCGATAAGATCTTCAATATTAAAGTATGGCATAGTATAATTAGATAATGTAATTTCTACTTCATCATCAACAGCCTTGAACAGTCCACTGCTGGACATAGGCCTCTCCTTAGAAAGGAGGTTTTGGCCTACTATACCACGCTGGCCAAACGGGTTGGTATAGGGTTGGTTTCAAGTTTTCCTTCTCTTTGCGTTGATGTTGTCTTGCGTAGTTTATCCCTTAATCGCCTTTTACGACACCCGCGGGATGAATAGGGGTGGTGACACTCTGTATTCTTAATCCGTCACCACACGGATTAAGAATACAATTTCTACTTACTATGTACTTAATTCATAAGACAGTGTGCATCTTAAGTCGTATTAGATCCACACTGTCATGTTATTCACGCTAGACCCGCAACGATACGTTTCACTCAAATCATTGAGTGAGACGTACCTCATTTTATGGAAGGCTGCCAGACATATGTGCTCAAATACAAAATATGAGAAAAGGACACTAAAAGATAGGTTATCAATTATGAAAGGGTAAAAGTATACCTTTTAAATTAATTGTCTAAGTTTTTTAAGTGAAAGTCCCACCGAAATCGGTTCAGCCATTCCAAAGATTAGCCGGAATGGAAGCTAATTCCAAATATGCTAATTTTTTTTTTTTTTAAAGCTTTATGTACATTTGTACATCGGCGGACTTAATGCCCAGGGCATTCTCTACCAGTCAACCTTTGGGTGGTGGAGAAATATTGTGAGGTAGGCGCGCATAGGTTACGTAATTCAACATATAAAATATCCTTATTAAATAAAAGATAAAGTATGTTAATTTATAAACAAATATGATACATATTATGAACACATATATATAGACATACATACATATATACATATATATATATACATACATACATACACACACATACATATATACATACATATTAAATATATTTACCTATTATAGATACATATTTACACTATGAATATAAGAAAACTTGTTGGTGTATTCTCGTTACGACGACACTACCATATGGTTGAGAAGAAGTTCATGTACCTTCTTTTTAAATACGAAACGGTTGGTGGACATCCTGATTTCAAGAGGGAGCGCATTCCAGAGTAGAACTGCTTGGACAAGGAACGAAGAGTTCACGAAGCCAGAACTGTGGGAGACACATGAGAGAAGCAGATTGTTTTCTGATCGAAGATTTCTGTCGTGATTAGAGGACAACAAACGGAAGTAAGGAGCAAGGTAAGTAGGTGAGGATAGGGAGGTGAGAATCGAAAATAAACAGGTCAGAGCACGCTGGTTGCGGCGCAGGCGAATGGGTAACCAATTCAGTTGGGAACGTAAAGCAGACACGTGGTCATACTTGCGAAGATTAAAAATGAACCGAATGCAGTTATTAAGAAGGCGGTCTAGTTTGTTGAGGAGGTCTGCATTCAGGTCGAAATAACACACATCACCATAGTCGATTAACGGGATGATTAAGGATTGCATGAGCATTATTTTGGTTTTAGGAGGCAGGAAATTCTTGAGGCGATAAAGTGTTCGCAGATTCCCAGTTACTTTTTGACTCACGTGAGTTACCTGAGCTCGCCAATCAAGAGTTGTGTCGATGTGTTAATATCGAGTGTATTACAAATGTGTTCACAGCAACTAGAACCATAGCTTACAATAATTACTTACTAACTATATTATATGAGAAGAGCATGCTTACATTGCTTACTGCAGTAACAATTCCTTGAATACCTAATACCCAAAAAAACTTGATAGATAGATTCAATTCTAACCCTCAAACTACTCTATTCGTATTACATAAACCATTTCATTTTATAAAGCAATACGAACAATCCCAACGGCAAAGACCATGAACTTTGTTTGTGGCTAATCCAACGCTCAAGTGACCACATTAGGGGGAACATAAACCAGGACTACCGCTAGTATAAATCCAAAACAGCTACCTTGTTTTATGGCCACTTTCGTTCTGAGATGTGTAGGGCATAAGCTGAAGCGGTTTTCTTAAATGTTAGGAGAATGCATATCACATCACCAAATAACTTACTGAACTGATCATAAACAGAAGGGAAAGGAAGGAGAATTAAGGGAGGCGAGAGAAAAGGTTGAAGAAATAGATAGAATAGAACTAAATACTAACTTAACTAACTTATATATATACAAAAATATATGTAAAAAAATTCATACCTTACTGCTTCAAAGAACTACTAAGATTCAATAAAACTAACCACTAGCAGCTCAAGGAGAACGACACTGTCTTAAGATTTGGAAACGGCTATCGAAGAGTAGGTAAATAGCAAAAGTCACTGTCTAGTAAAATGTTTTATAAGAAAAAGAAGGTTATTGCTAGACTATTAATGAATATAATTAAGATTCATCATCATCTTCCGAGCCTTTATTCCCAAGTTTATTTGGGGTCGGTAACCAGTTTTACCTGAATTTCAGTTTTTCCACGGAGCGGCTAGCATCGGACATCCGCAACCCTAAGGGAGAACTGAAATTCGAAGATTGAACTAGTTGTCAGTATATTTGCGGGCACTGACTTCCCAATAACGATTGCTATAGATGTTCATGACAACCGGGACCGACGGCTTTACTTGCTCTCCGAGGCACGGGCGTGAATCACCGCCAAACTTCCAACTTCGGGCTGCTGTTAGGAATTTCCTAAGAAACTCCCAAAAACACTTTTTGGCCCGACCCAATAATTAAGATTTATCGTTCATCAAATTTATATTTCATTACGTTTGTCATTTTAAATGGCAAAAGAGAATTATAAGACTTTTTTGTACGTAATTATGTATTTTTTATAGAGATGAAATCGTACAAATTGTTACTATTTTTTATGATCTTTAATTTATTAGTAAAGACTTGTGAAGTTACTTAATTTCACCTTTTTGCTCACGGTTTTAACAACTTTGTTTATATTTATTATCTCGTAAGTAAACTATTACAGTATATAATATTTTATTTATTCTTGTAAGTAACTTGGAATAATTTCACTTACTTTTTTTCGATGTGTTAATAAGTGGGGATCGGGTCTCGGCAAGCGCAGAGTAATAATTTGCGTAATATAGCTGGCAGGAGTCCAATGCGAGTGGCCAAAGATCGAACTTAGTGGTGTATATATTCACTAGTGGACTGCGAAAGTCTGATGATAATTGCTCCTTGAAGCTTTTCTCCTTTTTTCATTGTTTAATAATAGAGAGAGAAGAATAAAATATGTGTTCAAAATAACTTGTAGGGTTATAAGCCTATAGCTTGTACTAACATTCAATTACAATGTGTGGTTCGTACTAAACTGCATTACAAATTTTGTTTTCAAGTGGTTGACTGCGTTAGGCAGAGATCTATTTCTAGATACGAACTGAACTGATCATAAACTGAAAGTCGTAATTAGTTTAAATTCCTCAGTTATATGACTCAAACTTCCTTAGGGGAAAACTTGGACTTATGGTTTTTTGTAAAAGAGCCTTCATAGTGAGTCAAATCTGCCTAATAGATAGCATGTTTAATACATAATTTACGTTTGATTCAAGATAAATTACCCAAATATATTGTACAGCGATTAGTAGTTAAATAAGGAACTTTGCAGTGAGCGCGTGGAGCCTGCTTCGGGGCGGTTTGCCTCTGTCAGCGGTGTCTATTCCTATTATATTACTGAGGTCTCCTCGTTTGGAGGGGACCGGTTCGCGCCTTACGCTGTCAGAGGGTCAAACCCAAGCGATATGAAAGCCCAGGCCATATCTTGGGAGGCCCAGCTCGAAGCGACCAGTGACGGGCGCGGCGACTTAATGTGCTAGTTCACCTCGGTGTCTTGTTCGGTGGTATCACAATGCACCGCGCAATCCTCACAATGTTTGAGGATTGCGGAGAGTCTTGTTGCAGGCGTCTTTGAGGGTGTGTTGATTTTCACGGGACCAGCGCACGATGGCCCTACTTAGGCCAAGTCATCATCATCAATCATCAACAGACTTTATACATTTTACATTTTTATACAGTCCACTGCTGGACATAGGCCTCTCCTTTGAAAGGAGGTTTTGGCCTACTATACCACGCTGGCCAGACGGGTTGGTAAAGGGTTTGTTTTAAGTTTTCCTTTCCTTTCTTGGCAGTGATGTTAGCTGCTTATTTTGTTCCTTTAGTCACCTCTTACGACACCCATGGAATGAATAGGGGTGGTGATACTTTGTATTCTTAATCCGTCACCACACGGACAAGGCCAAGTATACACGGTTAATTTAATTTCGGTGTGATCGGCGAGGGGAAGACCGTCATACCTGGAAATGATAGACCACTTTCCTTTCCTGGGGTATTCCGGTCTGGGTACAAACCCATGCTCAGTTAGCAACAAGGTAATCACTTGTTGTCTGGTAGTTGGACGTTCCACGGTACCAAGCCTGGAATGTAACTCCAGGTTGAGATGATCATCCTCTTGATTTACATCTAGATTAACCTTGAGAGCAAGGGATTGTTGGGTACGTAGTTATCGGCGGCTGGTTTAGCTAGTGAGGAGGTAGGAAGAGGCAGCGCAGTACACACTCAGTTTGACGCGAAGTGGAAGGCGGGATCTGATCGCTAGATGTAACAGGGCGCATGCTGCCCTAACAAGCGCGACCGTATTGCGGACGTGCTGCCGCATCGATAAGTGGCGATCAGGGCTCATAATAATGTTAGGAGGATTTTTATACTTTACCATCTAAAGTGCACTGTAGGGTTGAAGTGCGTTGTA
The DNA here is from genome assembly GCA_932526445.1 of Phragmatobia fuliginosa. NCBI lineage: Eukaryota > Metazoa > Arthropoda > Insecta > Lepidoptera > Erebidae > Phragmatobia > Phragmatobia fuliginosa. The sequence goes on along the minus strand of OW052058.1, from coordinate 1,993,114 downwards.
TAAATTACATGGTTAATTAAAATATACTTGAATTCAACTATTTATCATTATTATTCATTTAATCAAGTGGGAACGTCGGAAAATGAAACTATATTACCACATAATTTCACATATCATAGCATTATTAGAATGAAAAAAGTATTTGACTGCACGGTTGGCCTAGTGGCTTAAGCGGTCGCCACGCCGCTTCCTACTGCGCCAATATAAATTCCTGTGTCGCGGGGGACCTTACAAACATACAAGAAACGGACACAAAGAACACCCTGACTCAGAACAACAAATTGTGAATCACACAAAGTGTTATCCTACGTGGGATTTGAACCCACGACACTTGGCGCAGTAAAAACGACCGCGCAGTCATGTTATTAATCTTCGATAGATAGCGATGTTATGTTTTTAACTTGCGCTGTAAGTGAAAGACGCCATAGACACATCATATTACAAGCAAAAACATCTTACCTAAAAAATATAAACCAACGACCAAAAACGTTTTATACAAAACAAGGGCGTTCACCCAAAGTTTATTCATAAGGCAAACCCTTTAAACCTGAAAATAGCCTTCCTTTACAAGCCTAAATACTTTATCATCATTACCTAGGGACCTCGGACCTTCAATATTATACACCAAATGATCGACATTACGAGCGCAATTTGAGGGGTCAGTCCCCGTCTGAATTTGAATATAAACTTATTATTATTATTGTGGTTATGAAGATAACTACCCCCCATATTGAGTAGAGTAATTTAGTGATGTTGATTATAGACATTGCTTTGAATTGTGAGCTTTGAAGACGCAATATAGCTTGGAGGTCAGATGGTTCATACGCCCTTATTGAAATAGTAATCTGTTATGATGTTATTGCTGTGGTTGACCAACGTATGTGTATAGCTGTATATAGTATATTGTTATGTGTGTTTGTTAAGTTACGTAAAATGAGTTGATAATCAACTTGTTTTTGTTTTTTACTTAATTATTAATTTTCTTGGAGTAAATAAGCTACGGAATGGTCAAAACTAGGGTTAACGGCTCGATGTAAATAAACAAAATTCTTGTGTCTGTATGTAATTTGAAATGAAGATGATTATTATTAGATTGGATTTTTATACAAAAATAAAGAAATAATAAGTAAAAAAGAAATAATAAGTAAACAAACGTCCGTGTGGTGACGGATTAAGAATTCAAAGTGTCACCACCCCTATTCATTCCATGGGTGTCGTAAGAGGCGACTAAAGGAACAAAAAAAGCAGCTAACATCATTGCCAAGAGAAGGAAAACTTGAAACAAACCCTTTACCAACCCGTCTGGCATGCGTGGTATACTAGGCCCAAACCTCCTTTCAAAGGAAAGGCCTATGTCCAGCAGTGGACTGTTAAAAGCTGTTGATGTCGATGATGAAATAAATATAACAATGATCTGTTGGCAATGATTTTAAATCTACAAAGAAGAAGACAATGACAACTAAACAAAGAAGACACAACTGAATAATAATAATATGAGCATTATGGAGTAAAATCTATCTATGTATTGTGTAAACTTGATAACAATTATGTATTTTGTAATTAGTTTATTACAATAGAATTATAGAAAAGCAAAGAAGAAGAATCTAAAATGTGGTGTCAAGGCAACGTATAACGCCCGGTGGCGGCAGCACGCATGCGCTAATCCGCACGGAGCCACCACATCCTTGTCGCACTGCAGTTACAACCATATCTCTATTCTTTTTGGGTGTTAGGTTTTTTCGTTACGGAATTTCTTGGTTCGGTGATAAAAAAATGATAATTATAAACGGTTATAAACATTAAAATATTGATCATTTGAAAAATATTACTTATGATTATTCAATTCACATAAAACCTTCTAATTTTCTTGAATCTAATCTAACCAAGACAAATATAGAATCGCACACACATGTAATGCTCATATCCGTCATTTACAATTGTCACGTACACGTTATAAATAACGTCCATGAATCGTATAACGTCTTTGTTGGTTGTGCGTGTTCGGACGTGGTTAGAGAACATCCTTATGAGCATCCTCTTCATATTATGATTGCTTTTGAGAATAATAACTTGGTAGATGTCGCACATGGCTGTTCGATGCGGAAACTTAAAGTCTGCAGATACAGATTGCTTATTCAGATTCGTAAGTTTTTCTAAACACATATGTAAACAAGTAATGTAGTAATAGATATACATATATTATACATACAGGTAGGTACACTCCAAGTATCTCTTTGTAATTTTAAATTTACAGATTTATTGAAAAGATGTAAATTGTAAATGCATCCGAAAGTATATTTTTTAGGTTATCTGTCTGTTTATTTGTTCTAGCTAATCTCTGGAACGGCTGTAGAGGTTCTGGGTTCGAAACCGGGATTCGGGTTGGGGGTTCTTGGGTCGAAGTCGGGCTGTTGTTGGGTTTTTCTTATAAAAAATTATTAATAGCAGCCTGGAGTATGGAAAATAGTGTATCACGCGCGAGCCTTGGAGAGCTGTCGGTCCCCGTTGTCATAGAATCTATAGTAGTCGTCATTGGGAAATCAGTGCCTTCAAGTAGCCCTCTGGGTTGCCGAGGTTCGATGTCAGTCGCTCCGTGGAAAAATTATGAGGTAAAATCGGTTGAATAATTATTAGTAGTCCCTAAAATAATCTTGAGAATAATAATAAATAAATAAATTGGACATCTGACTCACAACATCAACTAGTCCCAAACTAAGCAGAGCTTGTACTATGTACGAACTAGACAACTGATATAAAAACATATTAATACCTTTTTTGTCAATACATGCATATTATACATAGAAAACACCCAAACTTCCAAACAAATATTTGCAGATCATACTAACATTCGGGCCGATCTAAGTATCGAACACGAGACCTCATAATCAGCTGCCGCGTACGCTAACCAATAGACCAACAATGCGGAGAAGAATAATGAGTGAATGGTACCAACAAAAAGTATACTCCAAATAAAAGAAAATTTTCCAATGAAAATGAAAGAATGAAGTTCTAAAATTACCAACCAAAAAATAATACGGAATCAAAAACCTACGATTTTTCTTAAAGTCGATTTAAAAACATTGCGAGAGAGACTTGAGAGAGTGTTTGTCAAAACGAAACTGTGTCAAAACATAAAGAAGTCAAGTGGCAATAACAAAGCACTATTGGACTGCACGGTTGGCCTAGTGGCTTAAGCGGTCGCCACGCCGCTTCCTACTGCGCCAAGTGTCGTGGGTTCAAATCCCACGTAGGACAACACTTTGTGTGATTCACAATTTGTTGTTCTGAGTCTGGGTGTTCTTTGTGTCCGTTTCATGTATGTTTGTAAAGTCCCCCGCGACACAGGAATTTATATTCCTAATGCGGGAGTTGTCTTTTTTAAAATACAGAAATACAGAAAATACTAGTAGAAGAATAAAAAGCAAATGTGCCTTAAAAGGAAAGATACAACTTATTAAAACTTTATGTCCCTGGTTCTGGCGTATCTTTACCTTTTATGTATTACGTTAAATTATAATTATTTCAAACAATATTATAAAGTAGAACATGAAAAGAAACTTGTCCTACGGTGTGTTTGACAGATACTTCGTGTATTAAGAACTTTTCTAGGGTTTTTACGATTGAAAATGGTCACAAGATATTTTTTCTGTGAGACGTAAATTTGGCTACATCTTCGAGGATAACGAAGTGATTGGGGTCTTAAGAGTTTCAAAAGGAGTATAATTTATGAGGACACCTATATCTGTTAGCATTTTAAAAATCTTTTAGTAAATTTATTTTAAACTTGATTTTAAAATTCTAGGTTCCATATTTTTGAAAATATCTGCGCTATTGAAATTTAACTAAATCGTATCTAAAGAACTAAATTGTCTAATAAATGGTGAAACATTTTGGAAATCAATTGATAATTTTTACGGGCTGTATGGTTTGCCCTGAAAATTGATAATAAAAAGAAAGTTGTATTTATGATGTTGAGTTGTATTAAACGCCAGTTGTCAATAAATTAACAATATAGGGTAAACCACCCAATTATTGGCACTTTAGTGTATGCTTCGTGTCAGTCTGAAATTAAATAACCATAAAATCTCATTTGCAAAAGCTATTTTTTTTTTTTTTTTTTATTTATTTATTTAATATTTATAATATTTATTTATTGCACAAAAACAGATACAATTTGTTCAACTTAAACACTAGGTTATGTTATAAATCGAACATGAGTTAGCCTCCGTTGCCAAACTAGGTAAAACCTGTATTTCGGCTTACGGCGCCATTCCTCACCGGAATTAAAACTTAACTAGCATGTAATAAACTAGGTACAATAATTTAATAATTTGACAGTAAAATTCAAAAATAAAATAAATAAAATAAAATGTGAAGTGTGAAGTGATCCTGTCTTTGTGTGTATGCATACGCGTGTGTATGTATGTGTGTGTGTGTGTGTGTGTGTGTGTGTGTGTGTGTGTGTGTGTGTGTGTGTGTGTGTGTGTGTGTGTGTGTGCGTGTGCGTGTGTGTGAGTGTGTGTGAGTGTGTGTGAGTGTGTGTGTGTGTGTGTATGAGGTATGAGGTTTGAAAGGATGTGTTTGGGTTTGGGGTAAGAGTTCCTGAAAAGTTAACTTTTACCTTTATATAAAATAAAAATATACAAATATTAACATAGTAAAACTATATATACACGAACATACTATGACAACACTGCTAGAATTTCTTCAGTATCTCTAAATCCCAAACTTTGTAGCCAGTCAGTAACCTTAATCTTACACTGTGTTATATTAAGGGGGTAAATAAGGATGATACTATTTATTTTATTATAAACAAATGGGCCTAATGTACAATAAAACTTTCTTATAAATGACGTGTGAGGAGTCCTTTTGGTTTCACAAATCCTGTTTCTTCTCCGGAAAGTGGCTTTCATGGGTTCATAAGGTAGGTCTTTGTAATAGACAAAACATAGGACAGAATCAAAGAAAATACTTTAATTTTTGTTTCTTTAATCATTTTTATGTGATTGAATAGTATTAAATAAATATTTTACACTTAAATCCGAAAGACTACAGAAAATCCTATTATTGGCATAGAATGTCCTAATATTGGCATTTACTAGTCTAATTATTGGCACGTAGTTAAAGTAGGAACTAGGTAGGTACCTACCTATCATTAAAAATATAAAATAAGCCTACCTATATGTACTTAGGGTATAATTATTATTTTTCATATTTTTCATTTCGAGTAGTCTAGCATTTGAGCCCCACGTGCAAAGACGGTAGCCCGTAACCATTAATAATTGTATCTGGTTAAACGCATTTATCAATAGTCTATTACAATAACGGTACAAAACCGACTTTAGTAAGAGCTCGAGATGGATTGTCACGTCGCCACTCTAATACGGTCTTCTGCCAACCACCTTTTAGAGGTCTAAAAGCTGAGACATCTGCAGTCTGAAGCAATCGAGTGCAATTGGGATAAAGTGATATAAGCACAATATCCAATGAGGAACAAAGCTCACTGACGGCGTAGGTGAGGGGAGTTTTGTGTCCAACTACAAATGAAATGACCGGGAATGGTAACTGATTTCGCACGAGATGTGGATGTAACACTTTCGGGAGAAAATTTCTGTTTTCATCCAGCCATTGTCACTTAGGTCTACACTCAATCTACTTGTATGGGTATATAACAGTAGGTGAGATAATTTCGCCATGGGCAGAAAAAGTAAACATCACTGCTAATGAACTTTTAGCTGGGGCGTGGTCGATCTCGTAAACATTTTTTGCTCCTTTTGGTGCCAAGACCACACCTGTCTTTGCGCAAAGAACGAAATTAGGTTCGTCACCATTCAAGACTCTTTTTGGGCCTAATAGAGTTTCAAACAAACTGTGATCTTTTAGATATCTTTCAATCTTGACTGCACGGTTGGCCTAGTGGCTTAAGCGGTTACCACGCCGCTTCCTACTACGCCAAGTGTCGTGGGTTCAAATCAAACGTAGGACAACACTTTGTGTGATTCACAATTTGTTGTTCTGAGTCTGGGTGTTCTTTGTGTCCGTTTCATGTATGTTTGTATAGTACCCCGTGACATAGGAATTTAAAAAAAAATGCCTGAAACATACGGTTGCACTTACCGAAGTTACTGATTCAACAATATCCGGGTGCCGCTATAAGAAAAGTTTAAAACTGTCTTTTTAAATTCATCTTTTTAAATTTATCTCCTGGGATGCTGTCTTTGAATGGGTTAGATCGGCCGCTTTTTTATAATTTTCTGATACGCTCTTCAGAAGATCTTCTTTACGTTTAGGAAAACCCTTCGCATGGCTGACATTTAACCAATTCTTTATTTTATTCTCTTTCTACTCTATATGAATAAAAAACATACACAATATAGTTTATTAGCACATCATATTCTATTATGGGCACTACTGCCAATAATTAGCTTTTGCTATTGGCGTAGAAATCCTGACATTGGCACTAATGCCAATAAAAGGAATTTGATGAATTCATTGATCCAAATGTTGGCACATGAAATAAATAAAATGTGATAAAAAAATAGTAAGTATTTTAAGTATAAGTATTTTTGGACATCTTACACACAACATCATTTAGTCCCAAAGTAAGCAGAGCTTGTGTTATGGGTACTAAACAACTGATACAAATACATAAACATACTTTTTTTTTGTAAATACATACATATTATACATAGAAAAACACCCAGACTCCGAAACAAACATTTGTGGATCACACAAATATTTGGTCTGACCCGGGAATCGAACCCGAGACCTCTTGATCAGCAGCCGCATACGCCAACCACTATACCAACAAGGCAGTCAATTGAAAAAATTATCATTGTATCTACTGCTACGATGTGTAATTAAGTGTACAAAATTATTTCGAAAGTATCAATAAGCCGAATAGCTGCGATATACTATGATTATTAAAGCTCTCACCTTATGAAGAAACCAAAATAACTACTATAAATCACTAGCACAAAATGTTAGTTGTTGTTTCTAATTCGCCGTTTTGGTTATTGAAACAATGTTGACAATTCCTAACAGATAAATTAAAGTATTTTACTTTGTAAAGCATACTGAACTTGAATAGATTATAGTTTCCTTGTTTTTTTAAACTAAACTCTAAAGTGCCAATAATTGGAGGGGTGCCAACGATTGGGTGGTTTACCTAAAGTGTCAAAAAATTTGGTATGTGAGTTATTATTTCTTCTAAAACTTACTTCTAAAGTAATTTACAATGGCACCGATGTTTGCGGGAACGGCAATATCTATGAATTTTTAAATGTCAATTTTTCTGATAATGAATGTTGAAAATCATTTTTGCAATTTTGTCAATAAACTTATGGTGTAACATGATTTCAATGAATGATGAATTTCAAAATTATGGTCGCTATGTTCGCAATAACTTATGTTATGTAATTAAAATTCAATGAAATGTATGTAATTATGCAATGTTCAAGGCCACTTCCATATAAATATATAATTATATGCAATGAAACGCATCGCTGACTTCGTGTCCGCGGTCTAACTGAGGAGACACAAGTATATTGCTGCAGTTATGGTGCCTCACATTTCAGAGAGGGAAGAGCGTGCCTTTTACTAATTTTGTTCACTACCTCGGTGAAAAGCAACAAAAGAATATCTTTACACCACAAGGTGTTGTGTGTGTGAACCCCCGTGTGATCCCAACGTGAACGCTATGTCTATCCATGGATGTACAGAGTTGGATAAGATTTTTCTTTGTTCATGATAATAAAACATACTAATGCAACAACGTCAATACTTCTATTTAGTTGTCAAAATATGTCAGCTAAACTTTTACTTCAGAAGTGCATCAGTTTGCTCAAATTGTAATGTTCTGTTTGCTAGATTGAAAAATTCATTTCTCCAATAAATCTTTCCTAAATATAAGTTCATATATTACTCTTTTGAAAATAGTTTTGTATATATAAAGTGACACATGAAATACTATCTTCTGTTCGCGTCATCGGCTTGTAATATTGGGACAAATTGTAGGCTATAAACATTTACGAATATAATCAATATCTACCAAACATCCAATTCAGTTAAGTCAGTTGTGTGATTGAGCAACAAACATTTATCTAACGAAACTTTCATGATGTAGGAATAAGTGTAGATTTATAAAAAGGTATGCAGGTTATTTGAAGCCTGTGAGAAAATCTTCTTTTTTTATTAGATGCCTGTTAAAGTGACTGCACTCTGCCTGATAGTAAGCATGAGTAGAATCCAGGAGTAGGGGGACACAAGAATGCCTGCGATGCAAGAAGTATGGTGATGCCGACCCAAACTATGACGGCTTCGTGAGATGCTTTTTCACACCCTTCTTAAAGTACCCGGGATCATAATAGAAGGAAATACGTGAGCTGGTGGTGAGTTCAATTTTTTTATTTATAAAATACTTACGTCTACCATAACAGATAAGTAGAATCTAATGCGGTTTAAGTAGACAATATGTTTTAATTAACTTAACTGTTCCCAAGTTCACAGTAAGTTACCCCGGTGAATTCGCTCAGCGAACAAATAAATATGTCAACGACATTAGCTGCCGCATTGAGCGCACGCAAGGCACGCGTTAGTGGCGCCCTCTGCAGCAGGCCAGTGCGCGCCCAGGGCACAGCCAGTAGTGCAGTCTCCGTCGTCGCCCCACGTAATCAGGTACAGGAAATAAGAGCTAAACTGTTCTACGCTTCTACGCATAGATTAACTGTTCTTGTAAATATGGTTGAAGTCCATAACAAAGTAAAGAAACAGAGACATAGCAGGTTCATTTGTATTTAATAACGGTAAGTTTTTTAAATTAAGATATTTCGTTCACGTGTATGTGTTCACGTATTGTCATTAAAAATATATTCCAAATCATTGACATTATGATAGTATCAGATAAATAACACAGAATACTGACTTAAAAACCGTGTTATCGTATTTCATTGGTGAGAGACGGAGGCGCCCAATGATGCAGAAGAGCTGATAGCCGAGTGGCCTCAGGTGATTGGAATCAATCACCGAGGGTAAGCAACTGCGGCGCGGTCAGACCAAGATGGGTGACCGTATGTGGCATGATATGTTATGATCCGTGATTCAGAGGTCACGTTATGAGGTACGTTGTCATAAGATAGCAGTCGTGAAGCATAGGAGGCCTTCGTTTACGTAGCCACAACGTGTCTTGTCAGTCCCCAACCCGCACTCGGCCAGCGTGGGGACGTATGGCTTTAACCCTCTTTGAGAGGAGAGCCGAGCAAACCAGTGGGACGTTATGGGTTGTTGATGATTGATGATCTCATTAAGTCGCCATAGTGTGGGTCACCATGCTGCAGTAATACTTAATGTAACTAAGATCGTTTGCATGCTTATAAAAAAGCCATTGTACCGCGAGAGCCGGGAAAAATGTGTACCAATTTTAGAGTTTGCAGTATAAAAGCAATTTGTTTAAATTTATTCATAGAAAGTCGTTGTCATAATATGTTAAAGCTACTGCAATAGGGTAAATTATTATTTACCCTATTGCAGTAGTTTTTGTTACTATTCAAATCAAATTAAACCATTTTTATTTCAAATACACCAATACAACGGCACTTTTGAAACGTCAAGTAGTCAGTCGTGAAGCTAATTGAATGTTCCAATTCGTAGATGTTATGCAGAAGAACAGACAAGAAACTCCATGAACACTCTTTTCCAACATAGTTATATCAATAGTACTATTTAATTGAAGAGTTTGTATATTTGTTCCGATAAACACGAATCTCTGGAGCTACTAATACGAATTTCAAATTGTTATATTAATAATAGCTAATTTTTTTAAGAAAATAATAAAGTATAATAAATCGAACTACGACCAAATGGAACTAAACGTCAGTGAATTAAAATATTTTAAGCCTAAGCCTTATGCTACTGATAGATTTAATTTGCACTAATTTTGCATATGATCACAAAATATTGACTCAGTTTCTGTTTCAACTCCCGTATTAGAAATGTATATCGTGTGACGCAGGGGACCTTAAAAACATACATGAATCGGCAACAAGTAATACCTGGATTCAGAAAAACAATCGATCACACAAAACGTGTGTGTGTACTCAGCGTAATAAAACGTGAAGTGGCGAACACCAAAACTACTACTGTACACATACATGCACTCAAAGTCATTCACTCATGGTCATTTTCACCAACGTCCCCTAGAGAAAGCTTGTGGGACACCTGAATACTTAAATATCTTTTAATATTCAGGGAGCCGCCTACGTTAAGGGGCTCTTCGTTGTTCCCACTCTAAAAGAAGTCATCTGCAAGTTGTAGGTGGCCTGAGGTACGTCGGGGTTCCAGGGAATTCCTTTCGAGGGTATACCTGGTTCCCCGACTTATAGTACCCGAGACGGCGTGCGGTTTTAGTCGGTGCGAGTCCGACATAGCCACCAATTGGTGGCATACGTGGAGATTTCAAGATGAATTAAAACATAAAGTGGGGGGGAGGCTCCTTGTAAGAAGACCGTTTAAATATAGTTGGCTGCACGGTTGGCCTAGTGGCTTAAGCGGTCGCCACGCCGCTTCCTACTACGCCAAGTGTCGTGGGTTCAAATCCCACGTAGGACAACACTTTGTGTGATTCACAATTTGTTGTTCTGAGTCTGGGTGTCCTTTGTGTCCGTTTCATGTATGTTTGTAAAGTCCCTCGCGACACAGGAATTTATATTCTTAATGCGGGAGTTGTCTTTTAAAAGAAAAAAAAAAAAAAAAAAAAAAAAAAAAATTGTTGGTAAAACATATAACTAAGTTAAATATTGAAAGATTTCATATATGAAAGTTCAATTCCGAGCATCGTATGCATTTGGGTAATGGTATGTCAAATGTAACATAGCAATTAATACTGTTGCATTTGGCTTTAGGTAGTGATTTGTATTTCCGTTTTAGTTTTGTATATTAGTGCAGTTTATTTAAGGCATGATCAATTTTACGGTTGTATTTACATCCCTAGTTATGTAATGTTTCATTAATATTGATGCTGTTAAAGTGTTATTAATACATCGAACGCTCATAGCAATTCCTTTGGTGATTGTAAACAATTACCGAGGGTAAGCAACGAAAGTTCGGTCAGTACCTAGATGGGTGACCGTTTGTGTCATGGCATGTTATGATCGTTTCCGTAGTTGTTATCATAATGTAATAGTCAAGGAACTTAATTGGAGGTCTTTGGGCGACTTAAAAACATCCAACGGCAAGATAACGTAGCCACAACGTGTCTTGCCAGTCCCCAACACGCATTCGGCCAGCGTGGGAAGGAAGGCCGTAACCCTCTCCTGAGAGAAGACTCGTGCTTAGCAGTGGGACATAATAGGTTGTTGATGAATCTATGTCAAGGCTATTTGAAAATGTTTTATACGCAACTACTTGTATCTTATAGATATCAATTTAAAAAAAAAAACTATAATCCTTTTCTTTATAATATTTATTTTTCTTTAGGAATTCATAGCAATGATATAAATTCGAAAGTAACTTGAAAGTAAATCTGTGTGTGTTAGGTTTTCCCGGCTAAACCACTAATTGGTTTGGATCAATTTCGGTATACAGATAGATTGGATTTTGCGGAAGAACATAAACCATTTTTGTAGCTATAGCTGACATAATAATATTATATATAAATATTATATAAATATTTCGGACATCTTACAGACAACGTCATCTAGTCCCAAACTAAGCAGAGCTTGTATTATGGGTACTAAACCACTGATAAATACATTTTGTTTCTTCTAAACACATACATATTATACATAGAAAACACCGTCTCCGAAACCAATATTTCTGGATCATACAAATATTTAGTCCGACCACGGAATCGAACCCGAGAGCTCTTGATTAGCAGCCGCATAGGCTAACCACTAGACCAACAAGGCAGTATTTATATATATATATAGATCGAAGTACAAATACAGTTTTTAAGTGCAATCAACATCACAAACGTTATATTCTACAACGGTAATAATTACACTACCTATTCTTAATTATTTTAAATTTAATAAATATCATTATTAAATATTACTAGAAAGATATTTCGTTACTCGGCTAAATATTTTCTGCTCAAGTAAATTTATTACTTGGAACACTATCAATTTAATAAAATTTCAAATTTGAATACCTAAAAGAGCTAGACTCAATTTTATTATTTTATAGTAATAACTTTTATACAGACTTAGTTTTAAAAGAAGAAGAAGCTCTAAGTAGAAGCAAATTTTGCTGCTTTATTAAAAACTAATTTATTTGCAAACTTATTTCTTAGTGAACTAAGTGTACATAGCTATAGAACGTTTAAAATATAAAATAAAACCACGGGTACTGTCCATTCTCTCAAGAACAAAGAATCCAGGACAGAAAAAGCAACTTCACTTAGCAATGTACGTCTAAGTGGTCGAGTGGCTTCCATTAAATGATTCACACGTCGGATTCGATGTACATGCCGCAGCCATCGTAATATTTTCTGTTTAAACATTGCGGTAATGCTGTGCAATTTACAACACTCTAATGTTCAAATATACTGACCACTAGTTCAACCGAACTTCAGTTCTTCCTCTTGTCAGCGGAGCTCTGGAATACAGTAACTATCCTTGTTCCTAATAATCCTGTCACATTATTGTTTACTGCCTACGTTGCGCCCAGTACAAAAACACCAATTTCCATTCCACTGAAGGACCTACAATATAGTAATTTTGGTCTCGTTTAACTGTTGCACAACATAATTTAGTTTGTTCAAAAGTTGAATAAGTATTGGCAAGAAGCGATGATCTCATGATATATGAAGTCGCAAAGTGAACAGCTTAGAGTACATTTGATGCACAGGCTCAATAGCAAAATAACAGTTGCAAATAGTAGATATAAAACAAAGCAATGTAATTCAAATTGTTATAAAAAAATATCAAAAACTACCTTTCGAATCCACGTTACTTACACAGATTAAAAAATGTTGGAGAAAGAGGGTGAAAACGTTATACTCGATTTCATTCCTACCACATGCAAAACAGTACTAATGAAATTCAAGCTTGGCGAAAGAATATCATTGGTGAATAAAATATGAAGTTTTGATTAAAACCTAAACTGACGGCATTTACCTTTGATGTATGTATTTATTTAGGCTCGTGAGTTAGGGGCTTAAGGCGGGTTTGGCATTGTGATATGTGTTGTAAACATTTTCATTTAGGCGCAAACTCCTTGACTGACTTTGTCCATACATTGCAGAATGAAACAAAGTGTTTGGAATGGAGGGTATTCATTCAAAATGTTGTCAATTAAAACATGTATAATTTAACGTTGTATGTTGAAGCAAACTCGATAAATCATCCTACTTACTAATCAGAGCTTTTACCATAGTACAAGCTATATATTCTATCAGTCAATCTATCTTTCATAACAGATAGATTGACTGATAGAATATTTACATACATAATATTCATAGAAGTACCCAAACTCCAAAAAAAAAATGTAGATCATATAAACATATCATCATCATCATCAGCCTATCGCAGTCCACTGCTGGACATAGGCCTCTCCAATTGCACGCCACTTAGTTCGATCCTCGGCTACTCGCATCCAGCTCCTGCCACCCGTCTTGCGAAAATCATCACTCCACATGGCCTGTGGACGCCCTACACTACGTTTGCCGAGACGCGGTCTCCACTCATAAACACGTTTACTCCAACGGTTGTCGGTTCTGAGTCTAATATGGCCATTCCATTGCAATTATAGCTTTCTAATCCTGTGGGGTATGTGGATAACTTTAGTTCTCTGCCGGATTACCTCGTTTCTAACATGATCCCTTAGAGAATCTCCGAGCATAGCCCTGCGTGACTTTGAATTTGTGGACCAGCCGTACCGTGAGTATCCACGTTTCGGCTCCGCATGTCATGACGGGTAGGACGCACTGGTTGAAGGCACTGTGGGATCGATGATGAGAAGTAAATATTTTGTCCGACCGATTTGAACCTGAGACCTCAAGCACGAGAGTCGTATACACAATCACTTCGCCACCGAGAGGTAGTCAAGTACCTTCATATTACATGACGGACTGCCACCCTAGCAAAGTTGCATTCTATAAACGTAAACTTTAATAGAACACTAACAAATGTAAGGTAACGACATCTCTCAACGTCTCAACGTCATCATCATCAGTCTGTCACAGTCCACTGCTGGACAAATACCTCTCCAATTGCACCACACTTGCTTAGGTCTTCGGCTTTTCGCATCGAGTTCCTGCTATGCGTCTTGTGCAAATCATCACTTTCCCTGACCAGTCATGATTTCAAAACAAAGAAGAATAGAAGCGTTAGCGATTGTAGAAAGAGAATTAATGACAAACTCTTCATTACAACATTCTTTATAAAACTTGATGATGCAGTTACAAGGTTTTGTAATCAGGCTTTGTTTAAAACTTCACATAAAATTTGGCTAAAGTAATTCTGTATGGATCTCGAAGATTTTTTAACTTCCTCAATCTCGTGATACATCTTCTGGAGCAAGGCAGAAGAATATTTCTTACAAATTTCCGCTTTGAAGACTGTAATTTTCTAGCCGAATGAGACTACTCAGTTTATAAATTAGCTTTTTGACTGCCTTGTGGGTCTACTGGTTAGCGTATGCGGCTGCTGATCAAGAGGTCTCGGGTTCGATTCCCAGGTCTGAATAAATATTTGTGTGATCCGCAAATTGTTTTTTTCGGAGTCTAGGTGTTTTGTATGTATAATATGTATGTATAGTTCGAATTAATTATTTATTAGTATTATTTCATTTAATGCAAATTTAACTCAAAATATTTATCTAAACACAACATCTAAGTATTCCAAAGATTAGATGAAAACACACAATAGATGGCGTTTTTACGTGCCTACTGAAATGAATTCGCTTCGGCTTACGTTCTGACATTGAGTAAATAATGCGGTGTGCGCTTTTTCTCTGTTTAAGTAAGAATTGATGACGGGTGTTCTCGGAGGCAGTATTAGATTTCGAGGATGTTGATGTGGGATGATATAATGTGACCTTGCGAAGAAAATTGGACGAAGGTGAGCTAAAGAAATTGCGTATTGTGTTTATGCAAAAAGGTATAGAAACGAATTCAGCATGTAGGGTATTTTTAATGTTTTTTTTTATTGTTGTAATGGAATAGGCGTTTGTCTTCCATCTCACCTGATGGAAAGTGTAAATGGAGACAACGATGGTACACGCCCATCCAAATAGAAACCTGTTCACTCGACTCTTAAAGGATCCAGAGTTGAACTTATCAGGAAAAATAGAACAGGCAGGTCGTTCCAAATTTTGGCGACTCTCAACAAAAACGAGCTGTCAAACCGTT
The DNA here is from genome assembly GCA_932526445.1 of Phragmatobia fuliginosa. Taxonomy (NCBI): domain Eukaryota; kingdom Metazoa; phylum Arthropoda; class Insecta; order Lepidoptera; family Erebidae; genus Phragmatobia; species Phragmatobia fuliginosa. The sequence goes on along the minus strand of OW052058.1, from coordinate 1,977,768 downwards.
TAGTTCGACTTTTGGGTATGTCAACAACGTGTTTATTTTTTTGTTGGATAATATATGCAATTAAATAGGAGAAGAGAGAGCTATTCATAGTCAAGCTACTCTAGGTGATTAAAGACAATCATTGAGGGTAAGCAATTAGTACAGCGCGGTCAGTGACCTGGATGGGTGACTGTTTGTGGTTAGTACCGTTAGGTTAAGCAGTTGGTCCCGATTATTAACAATCGATAACAACAGTGAAGCTTAGTTGGAGGCCTTCGAGTTACTTAAAAACATCCATCGGCACGATTACGTGGCCACAATGTTGTCTTGTCAGACCCCAGCTCACACTTGATCAGTGTGGGGACGTATGTACTTAACCCTCTTCTAAGAGGAAACTCAAGCCCAGCAGTGGGACATTTATGGGACGATGATGATGAAATAGGAGAAATTGTTGTTTCTAGAATGATGATTCTAGAGGTGATTTGAGAGCTGAACAGCTGAACATACGTGGGACGAACTCACACGATGCGTAAGATGACGAAACTCTATAATAGAAAATAATTGTATTAGTATCTAAAGCAAAACACTAACATATGATTTTTTTTATTTTATTTAGTGTGGATTTAGCAGGAGTATTTTTCTTTATAAACACAACAACTAGACCACTGATATAAATGCAAATAGTTTTTTTTTGTAAATCCATATAGATAGAAAGCCGGTCCTAGAAAGATTTGGTCCGACCGGATTATCGAACCCGAAACCATTTGATCAGCAGCCGCATACGCTAACCACTAGACCAAGGAGGCAGTCAAGATTAAACGAGTGAGATAATTTGACCATTCATTATCATCAGCAATTAAATGCTGGACAATGGCCTGTCTTTGTAAGTATATTTTATCAAGTACTTAATAGACACAATATTTATTGTGTGTTAAAATTTTATACATGTAACCCAAATTTATTGCAAAGATTGCTTTAATATCTTAGGTTCATTACTCGTTGCTTTCAAATTGTGTTGACACTTATTAAACAATATTTTGATTGATGACATTTTGATCCCGATGATCATTTTTCTAAACTGTTTATAATAGGAGTGCATGAGCCATGACGTTTGAAAGGATCATTGTGAACACCGAGTACTGTACTGTACCACTGTATCAGATTATGGAATTTAGTTTTTTTTTAAGTTTCCAATATCTATGTTAGAGTAGATATTGTTACACCGACATACATACAATCGATGTTAAACTATAATTCACAGATTGCTCTTAAAAATGGACACAAATTTTTCAGACAATCTGTATGTTGATTAATGTAATGTCAACATAGATCTTTAGGTCAATTTTAAGTTTTGTAGTACTAAAACAATTTCTATTCACCCTTTCTTCGGCTGGCATGAAAAGTTCTAGATAAAGACCGATATAAATAAATAAACATACTTTTTTTGTAAATACATACATATTATACATAGAAAACACCCAGACTCCGAAACAAATACTTGTGGATCACACAAATATTTGGTCCGACCCGGGGAATCGAACCCGAGATTTCTTGATTAGCAGCCGCATACGCTAACCACTAGACCAACCAGGCAGTCAAATTAGTTGTCTAATACCCATAATAGAAGCTCTGCTTGCTTTGAGACTAGATGGCGTTGTGTGTAAGATGTCCGAAATGTTAATTTATTATTATTATTTTACACAGTGACGCGGTTTTCATAGCTCTTATTATATTACCGATAAGTTTTTGTAGTATATCCTTCTATATTCTCGGCTCACAGTCGCACGCGTCCACTCACTATCGTTGCCAACAATCGACTGAATTTAGGGATGCTCGATGATCATCGATGTTCGATGATTATCTATGTTAAAACATAAAACATCGATGTTTTAACATCGATGTCACGGACATACATATATCGAAATTTGGTCGCGTACATAATAATCGCAATCTATGAACGCTTCCGCAAAGTATTTATTAAATAAATTCTGAACCAAACAAAAACACAATAAAATCTCTGTCGTTCGTTCTAGTGTGCTGTGCTCTGTGCTGTCTGATTTATTTATGTGTGACGTGTGTACCGTACCGGTCATCCCATCCGTTGAAATTAAAATTATTGTTACTTGGTTATTATAAACAACCTGTAAGTAACTAGACATTATAACCTTTCTTCGCTATGCCCTGATATCTTTTAATTTATTTTTCATCTTGTTGAATAATAAAACGTTGTGATCTTATGAATGTTAATAATTGATCAATGTTTGCAAAAAAACATCGATGTTGACTGACATCGATGTTTTGTGCTTAAGAAACATCGAGAATCGATTTTCTGCCATGGATGTCATTATCGATGCCATCATCGATGTTTTACCAACATCGAACATCCCTAACTGAATTGTGTCATCTCGAGATGACACAATGCTTCCTTCTCATTCATTCATAGTGAACGATTGAATGAATAACTCAATGACACCTCATTTATTCTCAGTGAACGAATCAATGAATAACTCACTGACACATATACTACATGTTTCTAAACAATTCTATTGTATAACCTTCATCAGTTCAAACAATTTCTTTTAAAACAAAGTACTATTTAAGGATAGAAGAACAATACTGCGCATTTTCCATCGGCTAGTATTCCTTGGGGTGTATTACATTTAACTAAACTTTGACGGGCTACGTAAAAGAACTGCTGCAATGGGAATACGATGCCTTGTTTCCGAAGCGAATTTTATGTGATATTTAACTTTATTTACTTATAAATATAGAATGCGATGACCTGATTTGTTTACTTTAAGAATTTTCACTGTTCATCAACAATCTATAATGTCCCACGACTGCTATTTTATAATAAAACTTAATAAACTTAGTAAGTACCTTCTCGATAAGAATTATAAAGATCTCATGTCAGATGTTTCCAGATTCTTTATGCTGTGGGGTCAACCACAATTGTTGTGCTATGCCTAACAGCAGGAACAGTATGGATATGCATATGTGTGTGTATTTTATTCAATGTAACAGAAACGATATTGTTTAGATTCTAGATGTTATTGTTTAGATTGTATAGTTGAAACATTGTATCACGGATTAACATGTATATAAGTTCCGCACGATGATATTGTGATTGGCGTCCATCTTGGTGACGTAGTCGAACTGTCAGTACCGTTCGCAAAGTCGAGCGGACGTGTTTTTTATTGCTTTGTTTTCATTAGCCTATTATATTTTTGTTGTTAAGTTTTGTTACTATACTTATTCTGTTGAAATGAATAAGAAAGTAATTAACAGCCGTGCTCGTGAAATGATAGTTAAAGTGGTCAATTATTTTTTAAGGAAGAAAGAGGACTCTAAGTTATTGATACAAAACATAAGCCGTGCCCTAAAAAATGCTTCGGACATTACTGAGGACATTTTAATTACAAAGTAACTTGTGACGGACATTTTAAAACTTTTACAAAATTCTACCAAAGTGACGGAACGTGTGACTGAATAACTGATGAATAATTAATCATTGATACGACAGTGAATCTGAAACAACGGATTCTGAAACGAATTCTGACTTCGACGATAATATGAGTGGAATTGAAGAATTAGTCTTGAACTAGCTGTTGCCCGCGGCTCCACCCGCGCGCATGTCAGTTTTCGCGGCGAATAGTAGACTATGTGTTAATCTAGATGCTAATCAAAAATTTATGAAAATTGGTATAGCCGTTTGCGCGTGAAAAAGTAACATACATACACACTCATAAACATTCACCTTTTTAATATTATTGTTGTAATAAACATTGATTTTATAAATACTTGGTTTTATAAAATCAATGTTTAAAATCAATTGTATAAATTGATTGTTATAAAACCAGTTGTAAAATAAAATCAATACTTGGTAACTAAAAAGTTAAATGGATTATAAGTGAATACGTATCTAACAGACAAAATTTTTTTTTTTGTCATCTATACTTTTTTGCGGTTAATGACGTCAAACAGCGCTTATTATGACAAGGTTCCATCGCAATGTCAACGTGCGGGACTTATATTTTGTACATTGCTTGTATGTTGAATATAGGGAGCTACATCTGCAAACAAACTGAGATAACAGTTTGGCAGAAGTATTGTATGTAAGTAGAAGCAGTACTATTATTTGATTTTTTTTTTATTATAATAACAACCGTGACCTCCGAATCACGGTAATGCTCATAACATATCATGCCACAAACGGTCATCCTACTCATCTAGGTCTGAACGCACCGTCTGGTCTAGGTCTGAATCCTCATGCTCATTTACTTAAGCTTTCCTTAAGGTAGTCATAGGAAAATAAGTCTACAGTCGCTTAATACTTTATTGTTTAACGTTGACGAGTGTGTGGCGACTTAAAAATTCAGCGCGACGAAAAACATACGACAGCGCCATCTAGCGAAGAAACATGGAACTACAAAGAAAAACACGTAAAAGATTTATACGGAGTAATTACTAAACCTGAATCGCGAAAGTGACATTTCCGCGCCGATTAGCATTTATTTATTTATTTATTTTATAACACACTTACGTCTACCATTACAGATACATATGTAGAATCTAATGCGGTATACGTAGACAATATGTAGCATATATACAACATCCCAACATCAACTGTTAGGCAGTGGCTCACCAGGCATGATCACCTCGCCTGGTTGGAGGATCCTCCCTTTGTGCTGGAGGAACACGATACCCGTTCCTTCACAAAGTGTATTAATAATTCTAAATCTAAGTATAAATTTAGTTTCAAATGGTCAATAGCTAAAGTTGTAAATAAAAGCTTTCAGGCAGTAAAATTTTAGATCAAAAGAATCAGACCAACAATGGGTCCCTTTAAGAGATTACGTAATGGGTTTACCTAAAAGGGTATACAAATAATTTTACAGAATTGGACACGCAAGAAATGGGCACGCAATTGTGGATGAAAGAAATAAAATAAAAAGAAATAGTACAGGCCTTAGCACATAATGTTTAAATAAAAGGGAAGAACGCTCACAATCATTGCTTTTATATTATCTGTTATAACTTTTATGATTTTGTAACGTCGCCTGTTAATCCATTATATCATTTACGATTAAATCAATTATTGTTACGCATATCTGACAAAACGCCATTTATCTTCAAACTAAGCAGAATTTGTAAGCTTTGTCAATTTTTTTGTTAGCACATACTTATAGTATATAGATTATATCTAAACTCCGAAACCAATATTGACATATCATATAAGTATTTAGTCCAAGCTGTGAATCGAAACCGAGACGTCAGGCGAAGTAGTCGCATATGCTAGAACTGCGCCTTCGAGAAAAATATTTATCGTAAACAATTGTTCTCATCTCATTAGATAACAACAATTAAAATTCCTTAAAATCTAATAAAGTATAAAAAATAAAAGTATGAAATGGAACGATACCATTTAGAAGTATAGATATGAATATTTTTATGTAAATGAAAATGAACTACGCAAAGTTTTTAGCGACAAAGAATTGTTTAAGCCTCGCTAAGTGTTTCTGTTAAGGCGAATCTACTTGAATATTTTCTATTATTTTAAACTACGTAGAAGGAAAATGGAAGGGTAATACCCTAATAGTATTGTCAGTAAATGTTTATACGTTCCACCGTAGACACGCTGATAAAAAGTTCAAGGGACCCATCGAGTACGAAAAATTCAATGCATTTAGTCAAGGTTTTACTGCCTTGTTGGTCTAGCGTACGCGTCTACTTATCCAGTGGTTCGATTCCAGGGTCAAATATTTGTTTCAGTGTTTGGGTGTTTTTCTTTGTTTAATATGTGTGTATTTACAAAAAAAAACTAGTATGTTTATCCATTTATATCAGTTGTCTAGTACCCATAATACAAGCTCAGTTTAGTTTGGGCCGAGATGGCGTTGTTTGTAAAATGTTCGAAATATTTATTTATTTATCCACATATTTTTTATCATTTAGTTATTAGTTCATCAACAGCCTTAACAGTCCAGGAACAAATATTCGTAGAATGATACAAACATTTGTGCCGAACATAGCCGCATGTGCTACCACTGCGCCTCCAAGGGGGCTATTCATTTAATACGTAAGACGGTTTTCACTAGTTTCTGATGCTTTCCCTCCCCTAAAGAACAAGAAAATAAGAATAAGTGGACCCCTCTCCCCTGTTTAATATTTAGAACGTAAGAATCCAAATGAAAAAATGAGTATATATTTGGCAGCTTTTAACATTATTTTTAGAAATAACAATTATCAGGAAAGTAACCTTTTCATAAAACAACATATTTTTTTACTTTAATGGTCTTGTTGCATGGAATCATTTTAATCATTCGAATATAATCACTACTCCTTACATTGAGTATATGATATTATTTGTGATACTATCAAGACTCCCTCCCATTCAACTGTAAAAAAATAGATTCGGTTGACCCCTCTTAGTCCCCCTACATCGCCTTACGTAATAAATGGATGGGCCAAGGCAGTTTTGTCTTCATATAAATTCTACACGTTATGACCTAACAATACCCCATATTTATGCTGAACAATTCATAACCAATGTTAAACAGACCGATTAATTCACTTTCCTTACGTTTAGACATTAAAGTACAAAACACACTTGCCCTTAAGGCCCCATTTATTTACGGGCCCTAAAACTGTTGACAATAGCATCGCATATTCATGACGCCTATCTATTGTAGCATTTATGAATAAAAGGGGGACTTTATGCTTAAATAGTCAAGTTATCGGTAGCAGATAATTTAGCGAATCTGTGCCTTTTGTGTCGAGTTAATATGTATGAGGTAGATGTGCTATTATATTTCGTTATAATTGTTCTACGGCTCAAAGAGTTATGGTATTTATGAAATATTATATTTTAATGTGTAGCTTTTGAAATAAAAGGTGGCAAGGTTTTTGCAGTGCTTATGACTATGATCGTATCAGGAATGAGGTGATCCGTCAGAGAACTAAGGTCATCGACATAGCCCACCGGATTAGCAAGCTGAAGTGGCAATGGGCTGACCATATTAGCCGCAGAACTGATGACCGTTGGGGTAGGAGAGTTCTGCAGTGGAGACTGCGTCTCGGTAAACGTAGTGTAGGACGTCCATAGGCGTCCTTTTTTTTGTAAATACATACATATTATACATAGAAAACACCCAGACTCCGTAACAAATATTTGTGGATTACACAAATAATTAGTCCGACCCGGGAATCGAACCCGAGACCTCTTGATCAGCAGCCGCATACGCTAACCACTACACCAACAAGGCAGCCTTTTTTTTTTTTTTTTTTTAATATTTCGTACAATTATATGATATGATGATGATAATGACTCAATTTAAAACTTTTACAAATACTTTGTGAATAGTAGCTAGTGCTTATGTTCGATAAATAGATGCCGATTTCACGACAGCTTCTATAACCCTTTCATTCTATTGACGTTCCGACCTGTATTTGTTTCTTACTATTTTCTAATTTAGATTCTCAAATTTGATGTTATTAAGATGTACGACGGCATTTGCAACACAACGCGATCTAGTACCGAACTAAGCAGAACCTGTGCTATATGTACCAGACAACTGATATACATACATTTTAGACACAGAAAACAAACTCACTCAAACTCCTGAACAAATATTTCCAAATCATACAAGCATTTAGTCTGACCTGGAAATCGGATCCGAGACGCCAGCAGCACAGCAGACGTATTCGCTAGAACTGCGCCAACATTCACTACTAAAAGTACCTACTATTTTCTATTGACAGAAATAATTATATTTGTATTAATATAATTTTTACGGGAATTAACGCGATCAAGTGATAAAGGTATTACATACCTCTAATTTGCCTGAAATTTCGACCAGGTTGCACTGGCCGTGGTCACAGGCTGACTCAGTCATCATATATTATGGAACGTGAAAGTTTAAAAGTTACTATAATTATATATGGTTTTCACATTATCATACACAAAATAGAATATTTACACAGGGCTAATGCTGGTATGTAATAAATTAACAAGGCATGCTCGTTATTTACAGTCGCACTGACGATTGTTATGTGACAGTAAATATAGTAAAATGTCTGCGTCTAACCTCTTGCGGTATGGCATACACATGATTATTAATGAAAGTGAGTTGATTAAATTATGGGAATGCGATAAACATTAATCTTAATTAATATTATGAACACGAATGCGAGATTGTCTGTTTACTACACTTTCACACTACTACAGTTTCTCAACTTGCAAAATATAAGTTGTGACCCAAGGAGGTAACGGATATTGGAAGATACCAAAGAAAGACAGTGAAGAAAAGATTGATAGCAAGAATTTCATCTTGCTTGCAAAATATTGATTTGTTAATCAACTTTACCTGTCGCTGCCGAACGAAGGTTTCTTCCCAGGAGCGCGAATTAGGTTTTAGATTTGTGTAATATATATATATCAAAAATATTAAATTTATAGTACACAAATCGATGTCATAGACGGTTAGCGTACTATTTTTCAGTCTAATAACTTCTAGTTCACCTCAAGTCTGTGAAAACAGTTCACAAATTCGTATTTGCTCCGCACTCAATCAATATTCTATATCTCGACAATTTGTTCAGCATATTTATGCGGAATAAACCGCAGGCCTTGAAAATTGATGCCGTTTACTTTACCCAAATACATTCAATATTACGATCGCTCAACTTAATGGTTAGACGGATGGATGATTGTAAAAAACTGCTGTGTATTTTTGTTAAACATTTTGCTAATATATTATTTAAACTATTGGTCTAGTGGTTAGTGATCCTTACTGCTACACCAGAGGTAGGGGGTTTCATTCCCACACAGGATATATCTTTGTGAGATGAGCATACATACTTACATAAAATCACGCCTCTTTCCAGAGGTGGGCAGAGGCACACCCACTTTTTGGCAATTTTTTGATCCCATGTAATAGATAGGACACTTATTGACATTTACTGGGATGTTTAGTTTGCCAGTGCCTCGTCTGTGGATCAGCAGGTGCACCATTTACAGATACGATGGCCTAGAGCTTTAATTTTTGGTGAGATACCAATGATAATGAGTAGAAAGATGATTTGTTCTGTGTCTAGGTGTAATTGAACTATGATATGCAACTATTTCGAAATGTATAAGCATGTTTATCAGCATTCTAGTCTCAAAGTACGAGATTTAGCCTAAAGTCGTCACAAAATAAGAAGCTCGTTTTGACATTTGTCATCGTGTTTTTACACGCTTTATATTAGCTTCACCTGTATGTTTGTTTGTATGTTTGTTTGTATGTTTGTAACCGACTCCTTTGGGCGCGATTTTGACCCACTTTCAACAGCCAGATTTCGTTCAAACTTTGTACATTTATCGAGGACCGATGACATTACACTAATTTGATAAAATTATATCAATTTGCATAATAAGATTTTTGTTATTTTATATTAATTTCATCTATCCATGCGCGACGACAGCGCCACATGACAGGTGGCGATTATGATTGAACAATATTGTCACCGTTGTCAAGCAACAAGTAAATATTGTGAAGAAAATTAATGAAATCTTCTGTTATTTTACTATATTAGACAATTTTGGACGGTGGTAGTTAGTAAAATTATTGCCAATAATATATAATAATATATAAATAATGGGAAATGAGTCTACTGGTGAATAAAACGGGGTTTCGTGCAATCAACCACGAAATCATTTCTCAACCGGAGACAGACGATGTCTAACAAATCAATTTAATTACAGCTAAACACAATTTATCATGTTGAGAGTGCTTTGTACGACTGTGTTTATAATAAGAGAGGGAAATAAAAGCACATTGCAGCACTTATATACTTCATAAATAATATATTATATATCAATGTAAATAATGAAAACAGTTTTACGAAGATCAGCCAGGAACAACAATGGGGTAAGCCAACTGCCCGTCAAATTTCCAAGGAAGTATATTCTAAAAGAAAGTACTTCCATGAAATGTTTCCCACAGTAAAGAAACATAAGTGTGAACCATTTCAGTTTAATGTCTCTGATTTGAAGGTAGATTGTGCTTTAAAATGTGTCCTAGAAGGTGCTAAAAGTAATGCTGAAGATATCGAAACTTCTGTTAGCTACTTAGTTGTTAGTTTACCAAATTTTAGTCGAACAGGCTGATAAATTATTTTATTGCTAGCATTTATTAACACTTGAACATTCTCCTATCTTTACACTTACTTTTACACGCGGTTTTGCACATTTATACTCACAACCACTATCCATGACTGAGAATACTAGTTCTTCAGATACTACTCAACAGTTACTACAGCGTTACAGAAGAAAACAACGCTTTATATTAGAAATTATACAGCTAAACAGTCAGAGGAAGCCAGAGCAGCTCGTTTGCAGCAAGTGCGTGATTCTATGGCCCAGATCTAAGCCTCAGAATCAGACCACGCCAGAGAAGTCCATTTGCAGCAAATGCGACATTCCATTGCTAAGATCCGAGCCTCTGAATTAGACCAAGTCAGAGCCGTTCGTTTGCAGCAAGTGCGTGATTCTATGGCTGAGATCCGAGCCTCAGAATCAGAACAAGCCAGAGCAGCAATGTTGAAGTCGAACAGTGACGTGTCAAAAGAATTAGTAAATGGTAACATGGGTTTTATTACAGAAATGATATGGCCAAATTTTCGCAGAGGTCAATTATATGCAGAAGACATTCCGTCAGTACCTATCGATTTCGGTCAAGATGGTGTTCACGTAATTAAACCAATATCGGTACGATTTCCAGCAAAATACAGCTATGAAACTGCCGAGAGACGAATATTGCCATTGATTCTGAGTTGGTCATCGACCGTCCACAAGATGCAAGGCTGTACAGTTCATCATGCAGTCATTTATCTAGGTTCTCGACTGTTTGCAGCTGGACAAGCTTATGTAGCACTTAGTCGTGGAAGATCTTTGGACGGAATTAGAATTGAAGAACTTGATTGCTCAAAGCTAACAGGTCAAACTCCATGTAACAGAGCAGCATTAGATGAAATGATTCGATTACGAAGTAACACGTAGTAAGACTTGTCAATATCACTTGTTTGGCAATGAACATACCGTTATGTCTCACTGTGTACATTGACGACTGAAAATAATTAGAGGTACATAGTTATCACGGAATTAATAGTAGATTAAAACAAACAATAGTTTAAAATTAAAAAGACAAGCTATTATAAATAAACCAAACTAAAAAATAGAAAATAAATAATAGTTTTAAAAAACTAAAAAACACGCTTTTAATAGAAATCCAAACTAAAAAATAAAAAATAAATTGAAATAAAATTAAATTAAAAATAGTGTTCAAATTTCAATAAATATAAATTAATACGTGTAAATAAAGAAAAATGTATTTTATTTAAAAAAAGCGTGGGGTGCTTTTTAAGATAATATCAAAATGATAATCACTACCCATATCCTTCAATAAAATACTTATAACTATTGACACCATGCATCCCACGCTTTTTTTAAATAAAATACATTTTTCTTTATTTACACGTATTAATTTATATTTATTGAAATTTGAACACTATTTTTAATTTAATTTTATTTCAATTTATTTTTTATTTTTTAGTTTGGATTTCTATTAAAAGCGTGTTTTTTAGTTTTTTAAAACTATTATTTATTTTCTATTTTTTTTAATCAACGAATAATGGGTGTTTTTGAGTGTAATTTTTCAATAGAAAGTTAAACTCGATGCTTATTTATGATAGGGTTGTGATAGTGTATGGGTAACATAGAAATTAAATAGGATTATGAATTTGATTTTTCAATGTCGAAAATAGTTGATAATAACACACACTATATGGTTTGGGATCAAACAGTTACGTATGTGTCAGAATATTATAATTATACCTTCAAAAATAATTTGATCTACTTTGATTAATGGTCTTTAATGGCGGTAACTTTTAACAAGTTACTTGAATTATTTTTTATTTCATTCACCTGTATTTTCATTCTTTACTTGCAATTACTATCATAAATGTAGAAGAATACATTTGAAATATCAAAATTCACCCCTAAAATGTACTTCTTCTTCTTTTGATGAGATGGCAACCAGCCGAATAATATCAGCTATTTCTGCCAATGTCAAGTAATTAGTGTCTTGAATACTAAAGTCTTCTAGTAGTTAAGTCGCCGTCGTAATCAATTTAATGATGATAAATGTGGATGAGAAGAAATGGGGATCGTCTTCCGAAAAAACCACAACCCATCTCCACCTAAAATGTACCTCGTGTATTCTGAAATGACACTACTGTGAGGATCATCAGCTAATACTTTCCTACAAATAATTTCAATTTCAACAATATCTATGTTTGAGAATATCTCCCACATTCGAGAAATGTCAACAGTACCATACCCTTACATATCTACAGTCTCCGGATTTCCTTACACAAAGCAACTCAATTATTAAATTGCAAAGACAAAACATTCCGATTCTCTTAAGAAATCACCGAACCGTCACCAAGATACAGGCTTGTGACAAACGTAGAGTACATAAATAGCTTGCCAAACCCATACTGATGCCTTAATAAGAGCAAGAAGACAATGTCTTATTTGTTTAGTGTTTAGTTAAAATATGAAATTAATGTTAGAAAAATTGACTGCTCGGTCGGCCTTGCGGTTTAAGCAGTCGCCACGCTTTACTACTGCTCCAAACGTTGTGGGTTCAAATCCCACGTGAGACAACACTTTGTGTGCTAGGTACATAAACTTGTTGTTCTGTGTCTTGGTGTCCTTTGTGTCCTTTTCATGTATGTATTTAAAGCCCCCGCATCTTTTAAAAATAAAAAAGAAAAACAAACAATGTTGATAGTTGTAACTTCGTACGTATATAATAGATGATAAGTAATTCATCAATAACTCATAATATCAGGAGAGGATTAAGGCCCTTCGTCCCCACGCGTTCGAGTACGGATTGGGGACTGGCAACCCAACGTTGTGACTACGTAATCTTGTCGTTGGAAGTTTTCGATCGTGACCGTGATGTAACCTCCGAATCACGGGGACGCTCATCATACCACTAACGATTACCCATCTAGGTACTGATCGCGCTGGCGTTCCTTACCCTCGGTGATTGTTTCTAATCACCCAATTCTCTCGAGTTGCTTCAAGAGAATAGATAAGTAATTAGTAACAGATAAAATATTTAAAGATAAACATTAAAAAATAAATTTAAATTTCATTGCAACTTGTTTCAGGCATCTCAATAAGTATACCTTATAAAATACCAAGATATCCTTTATTAAAACAATATTATGTTCAGCTCTTTAAAAGCAATATAGGAGTAAGCACGCCACTGAACAGAATTTGCAGAGATATGAACCCTTTCTTAGAAGCGGTACCAGATTTTGACATATATCGTGACTCAATTAATCCACTTCGATCCAGGATCCTGAAATAAAATAAAAAAATTCGGACGTTTTTTGGACATTTTACATACAACGCCATCTAGTCCCAAACAAAGCAGAGCTTGTATGATGGGTACGAGACAACTGATATAAATACATAAATATAGTTTTTCTTGTAAATATATACATATTAAACACAGAAAACATCAAAACTCCGAAACAAATATCGGATCACACAAACATTTTGCCCCACCCGGGACTCAACCCGAGACCTCTTGATCAGCAGTCGCATACGTTTACCACTAGACCAACGAGGCAGTCAAGTCACAAAAGGGTAGCCAGAAAGTCCCATGTATTTGTGGTAGATACTTCTTTCTTTCATAGGATGAAACGCTTTGTTTTATTGCTCTGGAATGAAATTATAATTTGGCACGAAATTTAAATACAATGAGAATATTTATTGATTTTGTTGTATTCAATTTTAAAATTGATTTAAGTACAGTACACACTGCCTCGTTGGTCTAGTGGTAAGCTTATGCGACTGCGGATCAAGAGGTCTCGGGTTCAAATCCTGGGTCGGGCCAAAAAGTGTTTTTGGGTTTTTCTTAGGAAAGTCCTTAAAGCAGCCCGGAGTTTGGAAGTTTGGCGGTGACTCACGCCCGTGCCTTGGAGAGCACGAGAGCAATACTATCATAATCATTCATTTGAATGATGAAATTGATTTCTTCTTAACATAATTATTCGAAGCAAAGTATTATTATTAAAAATCTAACGTCAACAGATCTCTTAATATAGCTGGTTATTCATCATTAATTAAATTCACACCCCTAGCTACCCTTGGAGCCTCGCTCATTATATTTACACCCACGACAGAAAGGTAATCGCGAAATGTGGGGTAAACACATAATTTACCTAGCATGTTAAATTGCTTTTAGTGGATTCGCGTGGAATACTTTTCGCACCATACCCTCCGTGGGAGAGACGGAGTGTGTGGGCCTCCCAGCAAACCGCTCTACCCACTAAACCCCGCGGCGGCCTACCTCGGCAGTCAGGAGGATCTCCAGGAACGCATCAGCAGCTTCTGGATTGAGGTACATCCCAGTTTAAAGTACATTTACAGGGTAAAGTACATATGTCTACGATACCTAGTAGACAATGTCTACTTACATAAACGAGCATTTTCGATCGAGACTGTCATAAAACAACGCAGGCTAGCGGGCCGGAGGGCAGTTATAGCCATTGCGCTTTTTTCCAATACAAAACAGGTTGTACACTTTTTGCGAGGGGAAATCTTGATACATTTTCATTTTAGACTCAAATACAAACACAACCGCCTGACACTATGAGCTTACACATAACAAAACAAAAAAAAAATTGCTCACATACACACATTTGTGTCATAACATTGTAATTAATGCATAGGCTAATTTGAGCTTAAGCTTTGACAGAGGGGAACGCCTGCGCATTCTACTCGTTACCGTGATGCCGTGCTGCTCTATGGAGTTGACTTTGAGTATGACGTTCATCCATCACGTCAACTAATGCAAGTTTATCCGGTTATGCATGACACTCACACACACCTACGAGGAGTGACGTAAGTATTTAAAAAATTTTCTACTACTTATAAAGTAAATAAAACAGAACAACTTATAATGGATTTTTAGTGAAATCGTTCCGCTAACAGTTATTTTAAACTTTTTGCTTAGTAAATTGTATATAAATTGTTTATTGTACTCGATTGAGTTGCTTTTAGTTCTTACAATAGGACTTGTACAACATAATATGTGGAAGAATAAATAAATATTAAGTATTATGTAATTAAAGACTTGATTTTCTTGAGGCATGAATGATACCTCGGTACTTAGTAAACGATTTTTTTTTATTTATCATATGGCCGAACGAGAGGGCTATGGTTGAGTGGTAACCAAGTCATTTAACACATTTTAAAGAATACTTATAAAGTATATAAAATACTTTAAGATGTATATAAATATTCTTCGTCAATTTTATAGCTATAGTTATAGCAATATTAATTTCATCTAGCGTCCGACAATTGTTGTTGTTGTAATTTTACAAAGCCAATGATGGATGATGCCACTGGACAAAATTAGCCTATCATCTATCTTATCTCATCACCTGTTATAGATATTAGCCGGAATAATCAGACAGATTGATTGGAAATTGATTCATTGATGGATAGTATTGCATGTAGTTTTAAGAGTCATAAGAGCGTTATTGCGATTTGAATCCCTTTGTATTTTATCATCATCATTATTATCATCATCACAGTAGAAAGGCATCCACTTCTGAGCATAGATTTCCCCCAAAGCTCTCTATAAGATGTAGTCGTCGGACCAACTTATATTTTTTAAACGTATTTGTTCATAATAATGTAATCTTCAAGTAATTTTAGTTAGATCAAAAGCTAAACAATAAACATACATGCGTAATATAGTACTAAACCATTTGGGATGAAATTCTGCGCAATAAATGAATATCGTGCAATGGATTGTAAACTTTTAATTGATTCCCGGTAGGTTCCAACCCAAATCAACAATGATAGTCTTGTTAAATATTACACGGCAGTTATCACAGATAACTGTATTTAATTATGTTTACTGAAATACCTACACTAAAGTTTCTAATGCAAGCCCAGTGGAGTCTAAAACAAAAGTGCACATTATGAAACCTGAAACTATGATTTCGTTTAAATATTAATCATAAGTTAAGCTTGAATAACATACCGTGTCTATTATAAAGTTTTAATTGAACCCCTAGACGGGAGCAATTAAAAATAATAGTGCTAGGAGAATGTGCTTTATAGATGGTAGTTATTTGTTTTTATTGAGAATATTAAATGTCTGAATGGAGAATTTATATTGAAAACTATTCTGCACATTCAGTAGATTTTACACTTATAAACTAGGTTTTAAAGAATGCTATACTCGTATTTTAGTATTACGCGGCAATTTAGATTCAATAAAACTATCCGATCGCTCTATAAAGTAAATACGCTGATAAAACTTATTAATTTATTGTAGTTTTTAATATCGAGGATAGAATGAATTGATTTCTCCGAATTGGTGGAAATGACAAATGTTTAACAGCTCAATCGCCTCTGGGTTGCGTCAGAAGCATAGATGGGTACAAGATCCTATTTGCTATACGTTGGGTCTGTTGTTGTGTTGTTAGTATTAATATTATTTTTTAATACATTTCCATTTTTACTTAAACTTGTTTACATTCACACTCTCATAAAACAGAAGTATTTTCTTCAGTTGCTCTCTTGCCATTCTATGTATATTTTATATCTTCTAGATTTTTCTTTTTTTTCCTGTATTGCATAATAAAGGTGCCATTTAAAAACCAGCGCTGCAGGGACACTAAAGCATTTTGATGAGATGGTAACCTATTTGTACTCAATATTGTAATTTTTTTTTTAAGGAATTGCGAGCCAAGAAGAAAACCCTTTTTCATTTCATTTTAGTAAGACTATAGAATAGTTAGTGTGATGACAGGTTAAGAATACAAAGTATCACCATTCTTATTTATTTCATAGGTGCGCATCGTGTTGCGACAGAATTATTTTCCTTTAAAAGTCCTAAGCCTTAAAACCTTTCAATACTGTATGATATACATGGATTACCCTTTCTTTTGTATCTGGGTGTAATTACAAGGATGTATCATATATGCGTTCATAAATATACATGCCCAGTTGATGATGATTGAGCAATAGACGTGCTTACTCTTACGAAATTAAAATGTGGGTGTTGAATTGTATGTACCTTTGTCTTCCCCTCTAGGAATAAGAAACCTAATGTTATGTATGTTTTCCTCAAAAAATGATTGCGAGAGAGATCTGGATTGTGTTTTTAAATAATATATGTTGGTTTGTTTAAGTTATTAAAAGCATTTTGGGTATGCAAAATAAATAGGTTTATTTGTTGCGAGCAATATCCATGACGGTATAATTGCTCGCAACATTCAAAACTTGATTTTATATTTTGTGAACAGTTGGTGTAAATTTAGTGTATATTTTATTTCTAGTTATAAATCATTATATTTGTTGAGTTATATTCTATTTGTTCCTAGTTTTTGTTGGGATACATAATGTATTGCTATTAATAAACCGACTGCCTCGTTGGTCTAGTGGTTAGTGTATGCGGCTGCTGATTAAGAGGTCTCGGGTTCGATTCCCGGGTCGGACCAAATATTATTTGTGTGATTCACAAATATTTGTTTCGGAGTCTGGGTGTTCTCTATGTATAATATGTATGTATTTACAAAAAAAAAATGTGAGCCGTCACGGGACGCCTGGCAGATGTGAAACATCGCCATTATTTTGTAAAAGTAATATGCAGAAAAGAACATATTGTAATAGGAACTAAATATGTCATAATGATAAAATAAAATATTACGTAGTAGTGGTACGCAGTAGTGTGTACGGTGTGGCGACGCGTCGCCACACCGTACACACTACTGCATATAGACTGTATATATATACCATCGTATAGCGTGGCGACGCGTCGCCACGGCATGCGTCGCCATGCTGTTTTACGTGCGGCTATAGATGTTTCACATCAAAAAGTATGTTTATGTATTTATATCAGTGGTTTAGTACCTATAACACAAGCTCTGCTTACTTTGGGACTAGATGATGTTGTGTGTAAGATGTCCAAAAATATTTATTTATTTATTTAATATTAATAAACCAGCTGGAGTAAAAAATATTGAGCTGTTTTCTACTGAGCAAAGATACAGATGCGCTGAGGGTCATTTGAATGCCTGAGATTATTAAAAAGCGTGAGTATCAGATCCGACGCACGACATAAGTTTACGTCACGCGGCGCTTCAAGCGCATCAAATTACCAACTATTTGGCACGCCTTTGTATACATAAACTACATTGAACGAAACGCGTAAGTGCCATAAAGTTCTTGATTGTTACATCATTTTGATCGAGAAAACCATCCCTAATAATAAGCGTTCCAGCGCTGTTTGTTTTATTAGTTCGTTAAACTACATAATGTAATAACGAAGTACTGCAGCATAACGCCTTACTTTCATTTAACGCTTAATTTTAATCCCCTTAAATTTTCAAACCGCGGGCTAAGTATGAAAATAGTTTCTTAAGGAGTAAACTTCAATAACCCTCCTCCCCGTCCTGGATTACTGATTTGCATTGCATTAACGGCTTTTGGATTGAAGGTGTTTCAGGTCGTCTCGATGGCGGTAGTTGTTGTTTAAAACATTATTTTCTTTTTTTTCTATAAATATTTCGGATATTTTGCACACAACGCCATCTAGTCCCAAACAAAGCACAGCTTGTATTATGGATACTAGACAACTTATTTAAATACATAAACATACTTTTTTTTTGTGAATACATATTTATATATTATATGTACATAGAAAATACCCAAACTCCGAAACAAATATTTGCAGATACCATAAAGGAATGAACCCGAGACCTCTTGATCAGCAGTCGCACACGCTAACCACTAGATCGACGAGGCAGTTTAAAACATCGAATTATATAAGTTCTGTACTAAAATTAACTAATTGGTTTATCCTTCAATTTTCGTTTCATTTCAAAATCGTTATAAACATAGTACATGGTGCCCTTAGAACAGCTCCAATCATAAATTCCTGTTGAAGTCCGCCAAACGATTTATCTGTTTAGAACAACATTTAAAATCATAAAAATGTTGTGTGAAATTGTATACCACATATACCATTTTTCAAATAGGAACGCTATTCCAATTTAACTGGTAAAAAATATAAAATGAAATATGAAATTGTTGGATTCGAAACGAGTTTGATTAAGTTAATAAGCTACGAATAATTTCTACCTTGTTTTGAATAAAAAATAAATATCTAACTACAATTGATGTTATTGTAATGAATGAGATGAAACTCCACAACGTGTCGCCACAAGTAGCCACAACGTGTCTTGCCAGTCGCGAATCCACACTTGGCCAGCGTGGGGATGTATGGCCATAACCCGCTCGTGAGAGGTGACTCGAACCCAGCAGTGGGACGTTATAGGTTGTTGATGAACACCACTATTACTTATTTACTTAAAGTATATCTATTCGTAAATCAAAATAGCACTTGTTGGGAAACTTGCCCTTTTAAATAGATCAGGTAGGCTACTGTCATATAATAAACTGGCTTTTGCCCGTGTCTCCGCCCGTGTGACGGACACATGGCGTTAAATAATAACCTATGAATTATACCGATATGTAAGCTATATTATTGTGAAGTTTCATCAAAATCCGTATAGTAGTTCCTACGTGAAAGAGTAATAAACATAAATACATATATTCTCACAAACTTTTGCGTTTATAATATTAGTAGGATTAGGACATGTTACACACAACGCCATCTAGCCCCAAACTTTTTTTTGTGAAGACATGTTTACCATACATAGAACTCACCCAAACTCCAAAACAAATATTTGTGGATCTCACAAACATTTGGTCCGACCCAGGAATCGAAACCCAAGACCTCTTGATCGGCAGCCGCATACGCTAACCACTAGACCAACGATGCAGTCATATCTTTATTTTAAAGTTTTAAACTATTATTACAAAAGCCAAGAGAAAAAAAATCCAGCTCACATTCAGTGATTTAAAATCCGTGAAATTATTAGCATCTGTTCATAAGTTTTATGGGCAATTATTCAAATGTGTCGCCTGTTGGGAGAATCGGAGGAAGTTCTCGTAGTTCAATTACAGTTATGAGTTTAAAGTTACGAATGTCGTGTTAATATGTTTTGGAAAGCTTTAGAGAGTAAGTGATTGTTTTGTAAAATGTATGTATGAAGTTTTGGTAATTAATTTTATTGGTTTATGATGATATCTTAAATCTTGTAACACATTATGTTCAGCTGTATAATAATTGTAATTACCTTATTTGTAGAGTAGATTAATTATCTGTCTGTGTGGTGACGGATTAAGAATACAGTGTCACCACCCCTATTCATCCCGCGGGTGTCGTAAAAGGCGACTAAGGGATAAACTAAGCAAGACAACATCGATGCAAAGAGAAGGAAAACTTGAAACCAACCCTATACAAACCCGTCTGGCCAGCGTGGTATAGTAGGCCAAAACCTCTTTTCCAAGGAGAGGCCTATGTCCAGCAGTGGACTGTTAAAGGCTGTTGATGATGACTGATGATGATGACATTAATTATGGTAAGTTCTTGTATTGTATCTTTATTTGGTTTTATGAAAAGTACTTTTTTATCTCTTTAAATGACAACTCCCGAATTAGAAATACACTTTTGATGTGTCGCGGGGGACTTTACAAACATACCTACATGGAATGGAACACAAAGAACACCCAGACTCAGAAAAACAAATTGTGAATCACACAAAATGTTTTTCCACGTGGGATTTGAACCCACGAAAGTATTAAGGGGTACGGCGACCGCTTAAACCACTAAGCCAACCGTGCAGTCACTGCAAGTTATCTGCTGAATATAATTTTTATACTAGTGTTTGACTGTGAATTCGCTTGCGTGTATGTACACTATCGCAATTAAAACATACTATGTTATTTGCTGATAATATTGGTATACATTTTAGAAGATGAAGAAACAATAAAGTGGTATAGATGTGACATATACATATACTCACATTCACTTATATAATGTTAATTAGGATTTAGTTTCAAACTTTACGGTTTAATTTTAATATCTACCCAAGCGTTGTCATGGAATTTTACCAATACATAATATTTTATACAGAACAGATGAATAAAAAAAAAAGTTTTTCATCGCACAGAATTTATTTCATCAGACTGCATTAACACAAAGTTATTTCACTATTTGATTATAACCCCGAAACGTTTGAACCGTGGAAATGAAAAAAATCCAGTTAAGAATTTTTCGGCACATTGCCAAAAAGCAAAACAATGAAAGCAATTTCAATTTGATACAAAAATCCATGTTCATTTGTTAGTAACAAATAAATGTAGAATTCTATCAACACCGTGTAACGAAATCCTTTCAAAAACATCCAATCATTGCTAAATTAAAATTCGAACCGTCGATGTGCAGTTTGAAAAGCACATTCGAATCGTGTAGGTGTAAATTATTTATTTGACACCAACACTCTCCCCTTCCCCACTTCACACTAGGCGATCGGCGATTTTACGACTACATCGATGCTGCATCGTGTTTGCGACTTCTTGCGTTCGATCGCGGTATCAAAATCGCGCGTCATGTTGCATCATTCGCGACTTTCTGCGTTCGAACGCGGTATCGGAGAAGCGCGTTTTAGCAACTGGTCAGATGCCTGATTTCGTTAAAAAATAATTTCATTTGTTAAAAAAAACAAAAACTTGGTTTTTTGAATTCTTCACTTAGAATGTTGAGGATAAGTGAAAAAAGTGTAAATGCAAAAGATGTAGATCTTTTTATTACCTACAACTTTGCCATTTAACATAGGACTTGTAGTTTTGCAGGAAATCGAGATGAACCATTTTTTCCCTTAAAACTCCCGACCTCAGATCGCCCGTAATTTATTTTTCCTTTAATTTTTGTACTGTTCTCCTCCTTTTACAATGGGTTTCATCCTACTATAATTTATTTTGTTTTCAAACATTATAAGTACTGGTCTAATGGGACAAAAGAGTTATCATTTTGTCAACAAGGTGACGTAATTTACCATTTTTGAAATCAAGATCGTTCGGTCTTGATTTTCTTGATTCATCAATAAAAGGTTGCTTTTCTATTAAAAATATCAGGAAGCTCCTTCAAGCATTTCATCGTTTCTTTTATTTGATATATATTTTAAAATAGTATTAAATGTTTATGTCAATCTGTCACACAACGCCATCTCGTTTTCAAACAATGTAGACTATAAGCATATCATGTTTAGAAAACGTATGTTTGCGTTTTGTTAATGCACTTGTACAGACTTTTTATGCAGTATTCAAGTTCTTTTAGAATACTTCTAAAATATGATAAATACATGAGAATAATATAATTAGAAAGATACACTTAATAAACGGTTTGAATTTCATAACCATCTATTATAAATATTTTATCTGTCATTCTTGTTTTCTACCGAAATAAGTAAAAGAAAAAATATATTTCCTTTCCAATATTGTAAAACTGTTTCTCTGTAACAAGTCAACGATAAATTAAATTTCACCCACATTTCATAAATCAAGTAGTCTTGCTCCTAAAACTTAATACAAATGTATTTGACAAGAAGAAAAAGTACTTTGATTTATTGGAGATTTTAGCAAAGAAGGGCTGCTTTTAATTTTGATTGTACTTTGATTTATTGCGAACATTTCCTTTTGATATGTTAAAACGGTTAAGGTAGAATGTTAGATTACAACCAAGAAAAATAAATTGCATTACGAAAGGTTTTAGCAGATTTAGTAGACTTGTTTTTCAATAGATCACGCAAGTAAACCAATTGTCAAAATTAGTGGTTTTACTGTCTAAAAGCACTGTAATAACTCTACTTATCAGTATATACTATCAGAATAAGTTAGAAATTAACAAGCTCTTTATCTTAGCTGTTTTTTTCAAGACATCCCACTCTTAATACATTTTATTTTTAATTTGATAGTCCTACTAATATTATAAACGCGAAAGTTTGTAAGTATGTATGTATGTGTGTGTGTATGTATGTTTGTTCCTCTTTCACGCAAAAACTACTTACGGATTTGGATGAAACTTTACAGTAATATAGCTTATATCAGAATAATACATAGGGTACTTTTTACTGCCATAATGGAAAAAAGAAAACAAGGTGATTATAAAAATACATAAATCGTAGATGTCCCAATTTTAATGTATCACTGTTTATCTCCTGTCAAAACTTCACATGTTGCTATGCGTAACACACTTGCATAGCAACCATAATGATATATGCGGGTAACACCGCGGGGCGCAGCTAGTATAAATAAAATATTCTTCATGCTAGTCTAAATCTGAATAGCCTTATAAAATGAATTTGATGAGGGTTTGATTATAACCTACCTCTTAGTAACATAACCAGACATACTAATATTGAACGACAAAATTATACATGAAACGTAGAACAAAATTGAGATAGTTGAAAAGTAGGCAAAGGTAGGAATCGTGTAGGTGTTACGACCATGTTTAAATGAATTTCACATAAATTCGGTGAACTTCAAAATCAATTAACGTAAAACGCGATTCTCATCTCTTCATGTCGAGTGTTTGAATCAAAATTAATTGATATTTCACTCCTGATAATACCTTTGTCAGAAAAAAAATGAAGTAATAATAATGAATAGAGGAATCAAATTAAATAGGTACTTCATTATTTTGTTTTATATCAACCTGTCTGAATCTCTTCATTAAAGAAATGTTCATCATCAATTTGTCTTCATTTATTTCATTTAGATGCTATGGTACGGAGCCGTTCGTTACTATAACAATAAACAATAATATAACATAATAATGACAATATAATAATTTTAAGTGGTATTATCATTATTGTAATACTATTTATACATTAATATTTAAAAATAATGTTTGAATATTTCTTGTGGTGCGGTAGGGTGCGGTGCGACCTATAAATATTTTCGTTCAATGTTTTGTACTTCCATTTCTATTTTATCAAGTATTATTCATAGTAAATCATTCTACCAGCCTTGAAACGGTAATGGAATATGCTAATTATATTTTTATTTCTTTTGTATTAATAAACTTGTAATTATCATAATGTGTCCTTTCATTATTTAGTAAAATTAAAAGAATTATATAACAGAGCAATTTAAAAAAGTACAACACATTAAATAATATTATGTTATTAAAAATTATTGCTATAATTAATTACAAATTTATTAAAATTGTTACAAAGTCGGCTCCTTATCAAACATGTGTCTATATTAAGCGTTACCCTTCAGTTAAGTTGAACATACGCGTTATAAAGAGCCTCATTGATTAAGTAGCTTTACCAACCCTTCTGGGATATATACCGTCTTTGTATGAAAAATGGTTGTCCACTTATGACGAGGGTAGAAAATGTATCTATCTTCGATGCTTACTTGAGGATACAAAGTGTCAAAAACAGGAATGCTATTCCTGTTTTTGACACTTTGCAAAGTATAGTAAAATAATTTATATTCCGTGAATTGATATTTACTATTTACATCTCCTCTGGGGTGAAATGTAGTGAATTTTAACGTTCCATTTAATTATTTTTCGGAGTTCCGGCAACTAAATTACTTGCTGAAAAGCAATGAAAGATGTAACACCGTTTTCATGTAAGACCCTTGTATCAAATAATTATTGTTTTTGCTAAGAAATGGAGCGCCCACTCCTCATCTACCTTTTGTCCCTAAGAGTTCGACTACTGCTGGTTTTACCTGAATATCAATTTCGATTCGATTTTCTGTTTAGTAAGTTTCTTAAAAACTTACCATCGAGAAATGCTTAAAAGTTGATAGTTCAATAAACGAAAAGCGGAACTCGACAAGTTCACTAGCAGACATTTCACTAAAGTTTTCGCTTAATCTGCTTATTATTCCGTCATAAGTTATACGGTATTTTGTTCCACTAAGTTGAATAATCAAATCTGCAAAATCAGACGAAAACTTTGCCTGGAACTTCTTGCAGATGTCTGTGAAAGGAGAACCTAATTGTATGTGTACTTAGCTAGAGACTTTTTCGTCTAGTATTTTTGACCAGTTCTGTAATTTGAATTTTTATTATGAATATAACAAACTTAAATTATTTTAAAATCTATAAAATAAATTAGAAAATCGTTTGATAAAAATATAAGTAAATATCTGTAATATAAATATTTTGGACATCTTACACACAAAGTCATCTAGTCCCAAACTAAGCAGAGCTTGTATTCTGGGTACATTTTTTTTTTTTTAATTAAACTTAAACATTTAAATCGCACAGAAAAAACCCAAACTTCGAAACAAATATTTGTGGATCACACAAAAATTTTATCCCACCTGGAATTCGAACCCCAGACCTCAACCACAGCATTCACATACGTTATCACTGCGCCACCGAGGCAGTCGATAAAATCGATAGGACTCAAGTCACGTGGCCTAATATTTTTTGTAACACGTGACACTTCATTCATTAAAATCGTTTCAGGAGCTTAGGATAAAGGTGATAAATGCAAGCAATGGTTACAGCGACGATATCGAGTTCTGAACGTTGATCCAGTACATGTGAGTATATACAAAGCTCAACGTAAATGATAAATGCGACAAACAGTGCACTCTGTTTAATCAGCTCTAGTGCTGCATTTCATGCAATTTTCATCTCTGTAATTCCGTTATTGAACTCAATTTTGGTTGAATGAATTGATTAACTATATCTCCCTGTGTGGTAATTCAACTATTCTTAAAACGAAGCATCTCAGACATGCATTCATCTGTTATAGATGCTAGCCGCATGCAGTGGTGTGCGTATAACAACCTAATCCACCACTAAGAAATCATCTGCCTCGTTTGTCTATAAATCTGCTGAAAATTGGTTTGAACGAGATCTAGTAAGTAGTATTTTTAATACGTCATAAATCGTAAACCGCAATGTACCTTTAATTCAATCAATACACTAATATTAAAACATCGATCAAAGTTACAACGAACTACAAGAATGTTTATATGACAGAACCCTTCATGGCCGAGTCTGACTCGCACTTGGCCGCTTTTTATGAAATCGGTCTCAACAAATATGAATTGTTTTCATACTTAAGTTACACAAAATTTGTTCGTATATGTTTTTGCACTGATTATACTAAGGCCTGTCGGGTATGGTACGGATTAGCTTCTACACGTGTTGCGGTCGACGTTTGAACAAAAACACCACAAATTTACGCCGACAGTTGTATCCCGGCTGATCAAATTAACGCATTAATGCCCGCTTTAATTATGTATTTTTGTAGTTGTATTTGTGGAAATAATTTTAGATGTAACTGATTTCAATGAAATTTGGCACGGAGTAACTTCGATTTTTTACTCTTTATCGCAATAACCGACCTACACACGAACTGAGTCAATAAGTAAGTTTTTAGTTTACATACTTTTGCGACCTGCATGAGTTTATTGAGAGTACAAATTGGTACATGTAAAATTGTAACGGGTAAGGTAAAAAGTTTACTTTATTTTATAACTTCATTGCACATAAATAAAGCATATAATTTTGTACACAAACATAAATAAAAATTCACAATTGGTAGTTGTGATCAATAGGCGGTAACCTTGGTTGGCCACATAGGAACTAAAATCTTAATGCAATACTCTTAATATAATATTCTTGCTTTGGCACCGACCAACTGTTATTTTGTCTTATTAAAACACAGCTATTGTATAAAATCGTAAATAATTGAGGGAGAGAGAGAGAGAGAGAGAGAGAGAGAGAGAGAGAGAGAAACAAAACACCAAAAGTTAGGTGTTATCCAAAAAAAAACCATCTAGATGAGTTTAATTACGCATAAGAGCTTGCTATTGCTGACTCTCTTTAATCCATCAATTTAAGCAATATACTTAACTATTCATTACCTTTCGTTCTTGTCTGAATTTCGTTAACAATATTTTTAGCACAATTTTTTCTCTTTCTAAATTTTCAAAATATTTAATCAGCGCCAGTCGTCATATCACTTACTGCTGTGAGTGGTCTACACTTCAGGGAATATGGGTGTTTAATAAATGTGTGTTTATATTTCTGACAATTCATTCGGGAATAACGAAAGACTTCATTATTGTATTATAAACTTAAATAACATAATTAAGTTGAATAGTGTGTAGATGAGTTTACATGAATATGCAAATTTTGAAACTGCAAAATGGTAGGAACTTGTATTTTCAACGACCAAAGAGGTGACACTAAGCTGTTGCAATTTGAGGGATTATGCAACGTCTTGTTCTTCGTTGTACTGTTTAATGAGCAATTAGTGGAGACATGCACGAAATACGGGCAAGTGGTGTTAAATTAACGTACCTATTATATTTGGTTACATTATCTATCATACTTAATAAAAGTCTTTTTGAATTTTCAAACTAATTATAATTTCGATTTCGCCAAGGCAATACAATGTTAATTTGTTAAAGAGTATCTACGCTTGTGTGTGTCAATGATATAGCAATGTGTGTGACGTTTTATTTATTGAGGTAATATTTTTTATGCATATTTAAAAAAAAAATACTCACTGCACTCTTCCTCTACATTTATACATACAAGTAAAATTGAAGTGTGTTTATAATATTAAAATAACCGCTTTTTACACGCTTTATATTAGCTTCACCTGTATGTTTGTTTGTATGTTTGTAACCGACTCCTTTGGGCGCGATTTTGACCCACTTTCAATGGCCAGATTTCGTTCAAACTTTGTACATTTATCGAGGACCGATGACATTACACTAATTTGATAAAATTATATCAATTTGCATAATAAGATTTTTGTTATTTTATATTAATTTCATCTATCCATGCGCGACTACAGCGCCAAGTGACAGGTGGCGATTATGATTGAACAATATTGTCACCGTTGTCAAGCAACAAGTAAATATTGTGAAGAAAATTAATGAAATCTTCTGTTATTTTACTATATTAGACAATTTTGGACGGTGGTAGTTAGTAAAATTATTGCCAATTACATTAAAATTGTTATTTTCCGTGGGAAATGAGTCTACTGGTGACTAAAACGGGGTTTCGTGCAATCACCCACGAAATCATTTCTCAACCGGAGACAGACGATGTCTAACAAATCAATTTAATTACAGCTAAACACAATTTATCATGTTCAGAGTGCTTTGTGCGACTGTGTTTATAATAAGAGAGGGAAATGAAAGCACATTGCAGCACTTATATACTTCATAAACAATATATTATATATCAATGTAAATAATGAAAACAGTTTTACGAAGATCAGCCAAGAACAACAATGGGGTAAGCCAACTGCCCGTCAAATTTCCAAGGAAGTATATTCTAAAAGAAAGTACTTCCATGAAATATTTCCCACAGTAAAGAAACAGAAGTGTGAACCATTTCAGTTTAATGTCTCTGATTTGAAGGTAGATTGTGCTTTAAAATGTGTCCTAGAAGCTGCTAAAAGTAATGCTGAAGATATCGAAACTTCTGTTAGCTACTTAGTTGTTAGTTTACCAAATTTTAGTCGAACAGGCTGATAAATTATTTTATTGCTAGCATTTATTAACACTTACACATTCTCCTATCTTTACACTTACTTTTGCACGCGGTTTTGCACATTTATACTCACAACCACTATCCATGACTGAGAATACTAGTTCTTCAGATACTACTCAACAGTTACTACAGCGTTACAGAAGAAAACAACGCTTCATATGAGAAATTATACAGCTAAACAGTCAGAGGAAGCCAGAGCAGCTCGTTTGCAGCAAGGGCGTGATTCTATGGCCCAGATCTAAGCCTCAGAATCAGACCACGCCAGAGAAGTCCATTTGCAGCAAATGCGACATTCCATTGCTGAGATCCGAGCCTCTGAATTAGACCAAGTCAGAGCTGTTCGTTTGCAGCAAGTGCGTGATTCTATGGCTGAGATCCGAGCCTCAGAATCAGACCAAGCCAGAGAAATCCGCTTGCAGCAGAAGGGGGTCGGGCGCAGCGGTTTTCAGACCCGAACGCGTGGTGCCCGTCCCATTTGTTGGCTGCAAGAATTTACCCGCACACAAGTATAACACCACTGGCTATCTGTCCCAGGCTGCAGACAATCAAAGGAAGCCATGCCACTTCCTAATGATAAACTAACCAAACGCTTATTGCGTTTGGATAGGGACAGTCTGCGGCTGGTGGCAGGAACTATCACCGGACACTGCTCACTAAACAAACACTTCCACACCATAGGCATAACTGACAGTCCCCTATGCAGAGCATGCTTAGGGGCAGAGGAAACGGTGTCGCATGTACTCATCGAGTGCACAGGTGTCACCGAAACACGGAAAAACACACTTGGATCTCCTAAATCTGTTGCAGAATGTCTGGACAGACTCGGAGACCTTATCCGCTTCTGGAGGGAGGTGGGCTGGCTGGAGTGATGGCCGCCCTCACGTACAATGGTCCACTTAAAGGACTAAGTGCGGAAACCACCCACATAACATAGAACATAGATCCGCTTGCAGCAAATGCGTCACTCCATGGCTGAGATCCGAGCCTCAGAATCAGACTAAGCCAAAGCAGCAATATTGAAGTCGAACATTGACGTGTCAAAAGAATTAGTAAATGGTAACATGGGTTTTATTACAGAAATTATATGGCCTTCGCAGAGGTCAATTATATGCAGAAGACATTCCGTCAGTACCTATCGATTTCGGTCAAGATGGTGTTCACGTAATTAAACCAATATCGGTACGATTTCCAGCAAAATACAGCCATGAAACTGCTGAGAGACGAATGTTGCCATTGATTCTGAGTTGGTCATCGACCGTTCACAAGATGCAAGGCTGTACAGTTCATCATGCAGTCATTTATCTAGGTTCTCGACTGTTTGCAGCTGGACAAGCTTATGTAGCACTTAGTCGTGGAAGATCTTTGGACGGAATTAGAATTGAAGAACTTGATTGCTCAAAGCTAACAGGTCAAACTCCATGTAACAGAGCAGCATTAGATGAAATGATTCGATTACGAAGTAACACGTAGTAAGACTTGTCAATATCACTTGTTTGGCAATGAACATACCGTTATGTCTCACTGTGTTCATTGACGACTGAAAATAATTACAGGTACTTCTAGTTATCACGGAATTAATAGTAGATTAAAACAAACAATAGTTTAAAATTAAAAAGACAAGCTATTATAAATAAACCAAACTAAAAAATAGAAAATAAATAATAGTTTTAAAAAACTAAAAAACACGCTTTTTATAGAAATCCAAACTAAAAAATAAAAAATAAATTGAAATAAAATTAAATTAAAAATAGTGTTCAAAATTTCAATAAATATAAATTAATACGTGTAAATAAAGAAAAATGTATTTTATTTAAAAAAAAGCGTGGGGTGCTTTTTAAGATAATATCAAAATGATAATCACTACCCATATCCTTCAATAAAATACTTATAACTATTGACACCATGCACCCCACGCTTTTTTTTAAATAAAATACATTTTTCTTTATTTACACGTATTAATTTATATTTATTGAAATTTTGAACACTATTTTTAATTTAATTTTATTTCAATTTATTTTTTATTTTTTAGTTTGGATTTCTATAAAAAGCGTGTTTTTTAGTTTTTTAAAACTATTATTTATTACTAAATGCATATGTATGTATAATTTATGCCAAAATATTTTTTTTTACATTTTTTGTCTGTCTGTCTGTCTGTTTGTTCCAGAACGGCTGGACCCAATTTTAAAGTCCTCTGTCCACGCAATTTTCGTAAAAAGGAGTACAAAGATTTTACTTCACGTATTAATATATCGATGAGTTCAGAAATTCAAAAGTATGGCTTAAGTATGGCCTAATTATGATAAGACAACGTTTCCTCTTTATAATATTAGTGTAGATATCCGTGTATGCAATGTGTGTGAGGTTATTCCTATTATATTTGTCGTAAGCCGATTTTTGACTTTGCATTTTTCTAATTATACTCAAACACAATTACATTCCTTGTTTCTTCATAGCTTTCTTTCTTGAAAAGTAACTTGAATTCTAATTGAAGTACACGGTTGGTTTTGTACACTCGCTCGAACTCTTTCATTTAAACTTTTGTCCACTTAAATTGGATAAGTTGGAGAGAAGTTAGGTGTGAATAGTCAACTTAAACATAAACATTCGAAGCAACACGGGGTCCCTGGTTTAATTGAAACCAGTTTTGTTGTTAACATGACATTATTCGTAGTCAATTTAATGTAGTAGTGTATTTTTATGTGTGTGTGTGTTTCACCTTGTATACGTGTGAAGAGGTAAACGATGTCACAGGGCACTTAAATGTTACTTTTTTATTATTTTCATCTTGTAATGAATTTATAGAAAGCCCAAATTATCCATTGGCAATTCTCTGACAGTTTTAAGTACCATCATGAAACTCTTCTAATACACAAACAATGTAATTTTATTCCAATATCAATTTCATCTAAAAACATCGATTAACAAAGTCTGTTTACTCAATAGTAATCGATTCGATTATCCCTAGTCGATAAATTCTAACATAACATTATCTAGAGCAAAAACTCTCCTCTCCATCAACTAAAGGTAACAAAAAGTATCATAAAAGTGAGTCTCGTCAGCATGCGTATACGTCAGCTCCTGACAAATGTGTGAGTCTTTGGCCTGGGACTGATACGAGGCAATCAATCAACGCTCAGTCGGGACATTTTGTGTAGATGTGGACACTGTTCTGCGATATGGGATGTATGCCGGAAAAAATAGACTGTTCCGTAAAAGTAATGACTGAAGGATTTTTGCTTAGGAAAGGGAACAATGTCGTTTTTATTTTAAGGTTGGTTGTTTTACGTTAGATTATTTCATTAATGACTTTTGATATTGTCTTTCCTCGTGTATTTCTGCATACTGTGGCAGTGATTTCTTGTAAGGAATGTAAATTTGTACGAAAAATGTGAGGAAGCACGCTTTTTATTTTTGAGTTTGAAAGTAGTTTAGTAGTGTAGAATCTATCTACACTACTAAACTTTTCTTAAAGCGGCACCCGGATATTGTTGAATCAGTAACTGCGGCAAGTGCTACCGTATCAGAAAATTATTCAATGAATTGAAAGATATCTAAAAGATCACAGTTTATTTGAAATTCTATTAGGCCCAACAAGAGTCTTGAATGGTGACGAAACTAATTTCGTTCTTTGCGCAAAGACAGGTGTGGTCTTGGCACCAAAAGGAGCAAAAAATGTTTACGTGATCGACCACGCCGCAGTTAAAAGATCATTAGCAGTGATGTTTACTTTTGCTGCCAATGGCGAAATTATCTCACCTATTGTTATATACCCGTACAAGCGCTTGCCAAGTGAAATTGCTTCAAAGGTACCAGCAGATTGAGTATAGGCCCAAGTGACAATGGCTGGATGAAAACAGAAATTTTCTCCCGAAAGTGTTACATCCGCATCTCGTGCGAAATCAGTTACTATTCCCGGTCATTTTATTTGTAAATGGACACAAAAGTCACCTCACCTACGCCGTCAGTGAGCTTTGTTCCTCATTAGATATTGTGCTTATAGCACTTTATCCCAATTGCACTCGATTGCTCCAGACTGCAGATGTCTCAGCTTTTAGACCTCTAAAAGGTGGTTGGCAGAAGACCGTATTAGAGTGGCGGCGTGACAATCCATCTCGAGCTCTTACTAAAGTCGGTTTTGTACCGTTATTGCAATAAACTATTGATAAATGCGTTAAACCAGATACAATTATTAATGCCAATAATTAGACTAGTAAATGTCAATATTAGGACATTCTATGCCAATAATAGGATTTTCTGTAGTCTTTCGGATTCAATTGTTAAATATTTATTTAGAAAATAAAAATGATTATAGAAACAAAGATTAAAGTATTTTAATAATAATAATAATAATAAAACTTTATTTGTACAAACACAGCACACAAACCAAGTTTACATTTTGGTAATAGTTACTATAAGACATAATATAGACCTAAAAAGAAAGATTACAAACATATTCTTTAACTGGAAACATTTGTAAGAAACGTCAATTAATGTCAAATAAGTAATGACGTGGAATGTATGACGTGTCATTACATTAATATTTATACAAACTAAGTGACACTTACAATACAATTAATAAACTAAGCCTTTAAGACGTCCCACTAAACTGTTCAATATCAGTTGGGGTTGTACGCTGTGTCTGGAACAAAATGGTTGGACACTCAGCGTTATTTGCAATGGGAATGAACCATTACAATACTGATTTTCAGTGCCCACCGTAACAGTCGACCCGAAGCCGATAGCTGCAGTTGCATCTTATAACTATAATACCTATACTTAAAAGATAATATTATACTTTATTTTCAAGAAATTGCAGTACTTGGGTTTTGGTAAGTATTAATATTTGTAATTTACTCAGTAATTTGCAAATACCTACTTATAATAAAGCCATGGTGCAGGTAAGCCAATTGGAATATCATTATTTTAAATATATGGGTATATATGATAATAATGTCTTGTTATTTCAGGCACATAACCTTGAGAAATCCAAACAGCTGGACAAAAAGAAAATAAACATAAAAAGAAAAAAAAAATGAGACGAACAAAATTACATCAGAAATCACTATCTAAATAAGAAATATAAACTAAAATTTTAATTTTAACCCGCCGTCACTCGCGCGGGGTGCTGTCAGCACCCCACGCATTTTTGAACGTGGAAATGACAAATAATTTCTCTAGTTACACATCTGCCCGTCTCAGTACCTTCAAGTGATCTATAAAAACAGTCGTTAAGGGGCGAGAGGGGTAGTGTTGTACCAGCACTTTCAACGTAAGGACGTGTTAAATTTTGTATGGGGTGTTCACGACACCCCGCGAGCGCTCGTGTTATACTTTTGCGGAGGTTACTATAGCAGCAAGGTACGTGTTTTCAATTATTTTGTGAAAGTAAATTAATTAATTGTGCCCTTATTTACTATAGTATAAATAGTGGTGTTTTTCGAAGCATTTATTTAATGTTTTTTTTAAATTTAGTAAGTTTTTTTTTAATCTTTTTGTTTTCAGACGAGTTGACAAGAGCAAGCGAGATTAGCAGTTTTGTTAGAAGAAATAATATTGTTTATCAAAGACAACGTTGCAGTTGAAACTGATGCCAATAAGTATGAAGATTTTGTCCAAGAATCTGATCATGATTCTTTGTCAGAACAGGATGCTTCATGGGTTGATAAGTCTGAAAACAAGGGTCATCAACGTGATTACATAGGAAAAGATACAGTTACTAAGTGGCACAAAGTCAAGGGTCGTACTTCAATTAGAAGACGCAATTTCAATTATCTACAATTGGAATATAACGCAATCGCAACCTGACATGAAAAGGCCTGAATTTTTGGAATCATTCGGTTTGAGCATGCTTCAAGGTCACCTTGAAAGAAGATCTTCACAACTAGGGGTACCCAAACAACTCGAGAGGGTATTGAATGCTCATGGATCAAGCACCAAAGGAATGACCCTAACAAAAAGCAGCGTTGTATAGTTTGTCCGCGCTCCAAACGTTGAGTCACTGCAAGTTTTGCAAACAAACCATGGGTCACAAACACATGAAGTTAATTTGCAGTTTTTGTTACGAAAATCAAGATTTTTTTATTTAATTTTGCTAATAAATCCCTATAATTATGATTTTCAATAAGAAAATTTATGTTAAAAACTAAGAAGTTTTTTATTTTTTGGTTCTTTGAGGAAATACCTCAAAATTGTTACTGAAAAGACTGATCACTATAATGTTTTGTACAGCAGTTTAAAGAACATTATAAAAAAATCGTTTTTAATTTACATACGTCATACAACGCCAAATTATAAAATGCTGGTATAATTCCAATAACTGATAAAATATATATATTAATGTACATTGAGTGTGTGGGGTGGCTACAGCACCCCGCG
Source organism: Phragmatobia fuliginosa (assembly GCA_932526445.1). Taxonomy (NCBI): domain Eukaryota; kingdom Metazoa; phylum Arthropoda; class Insecta; order Lepidoptera; family Erebidae; genus Phragmatobia; species Phragmatobia fuliginosa. The sequence goes on along the minus strand of OW052058.1, from coordinate 1,942,876 downwards.
AGTGCTCACGAGGCTAAAAACCGCGCGAGTGATCGAGGGTTAACATCATACCAGGACACTAGGCTGGGAAGCAAGTTCATGTTTACACATCCTTTACACTCATGCTGGAAATATATTGTTGATGGATCATAATCTATAGGTAAGTAGATGTGGTCATACCATGTTGTTTTTGATGTTCTAGGTAGTACTTTCTTAATTTATTTCTAAAAGAGAATATGGATTTTAGGTCCCTTAGTGGTGGTGGTATTGTGTTCCTGCATCGTGTCGCTGCATATTTAAAGCAACCACGAAATGCTGCAGTCCTGTGTCCCGGTATGCTGAGTGCCCTAGCTGAAGGTCTGATGGAATATGAGAAATGGTTATGTCTCCAGTCTATTTTCTCACTTAAGTAGGCAGGACTACTCTTATTAATTACACCAAACAGTAAGCTGGCTAAATGCAGCTTTCTTCTGGCCTCCATCTTTAAAATGCTATGGTCATTTAAGTATGGTGTTACATGATGACGTCTGGGGATTTTAAAACAATAACGAGCACAAGCATTTTGAACCCTTTGTATTAAGGTTTTTGTTCTAGCCAGTAAACAAGGACCATATACCACATCACAGTAATTAAATTTGGCTAATACTAAAGTGTCCATTAGTTGTTTTCTAAGAGGTATACTAAGGTAGTCACGGATGTTATATAGAATTTTAAGTCTGTAGAAACAATTTTGAACCATTTTATTAATGTGAGCTTCAAACCTTAGTTCTGGGTCCATCAGCAGTCCCAGATTATTAGCTTCAGTTACCCTAGTGATTTGCTGTCCATTTAAAATAATGATAGGGTTGTTTTGTAGAATAGACTGGATTTGCCCCTTACTACCTAGTATCATAAACTTGGACTTTGCTGGATTTAAAACTAATGAGTGTTCCATAGACCACCTAGCCACCCTTTCAAGGTCTTCGTTTATCCTGTTCACTGCAGAACCGGTTTCATTGGGCTTGAAAGTTAGAAACAGCTGAGTATCATCCGCATACATGTGGTATTTGCAATTTAGGAAACAATCAGTTATGTCAGCTGTGTATAGAATAAACAAAAGAGGCCCTAGAATGGAACCCTGAGGAACTCCTCTGGTCACAGCCAGGGGGGCGGAAGACAAAACTGATCCATCTTCTTTTTGTATTTCTACATGCTGTGACCTATTAGAGAGGTAGCTGTGAAACCACCGTATGGTGTCAGGGGCAAATCCGTAATACGCCAACTTGGACAGGAGTAGAGATGTATCAATAGCATCGAATGCACGGGAGTAATCTAGCAGGGCAAGTATTGTTCCCTCCCCGCGATCCCTAGCTTCCAGGATGTTACCCACCACATCAGACAAGGCCGTTGCTGTTCCACATCCTTTTCTGAATCCAGATTGTTTATCTGGGAGGACACCATTGTCCTCAAGGTATTTCATGACCTGTCTATATACCACCCTTTCCAATACCTTTGATAGACAGGATAGGATACTGATAGGTCGCAGGTCTTTTGTAGTATCTGGAAGAATTGTCTTAGGTATTGGTCGGACTATAGAATGTTTCCACATGTTTGGGAATGTGTGTGTGACAATAGAAGTGTTGACTATGTCTGTTATAATGTCCAATGAGTAAGGTAATGTGAGTGTTATCATGTCAATGTTTATTTTATCTACACCCATGGCACTTGTCTTAATATTCTTCAAAATACCAAGTATGTCACTCTGATCTACAGGTTTCAGTTTGAAAGACAGGTCCGGCTTGTATCTGTGAAACTCATAATATGTTAATTTGGATATTTTCACACTACAATCACCTGGTATTTTTAAAAAGTCTTTGTTGATATCATCTGGACTATTGAAATGATCTGGCAAGAATTTAGGTTTATGTGATGGTAACACTTTATTTTTTAGATTTTTCCACAAAGACCCTGGATTATTTATGTTATTATTTATATTAAGTGTGAAATATGCAGATTTTTCATTTTGAAGAGCTATCTTAGCTTGTTGTTTAAGGTCCAGATAATATCTCTTTTTTGACTGTAACTTTGTTTGCTGATACACTTTCCTAGCCCTGTCTCTCAAGCCGAAGATCAATTTAATATTGTCTGTCACCCATGGGGTACAGTCAGCCCTGAAAAATGAGTGCTTTACAGGAGCGTGGTGATCGAACAACTGTATCAAATGCTCTGACAGACCCTCAACCATGGCATCCACCCCATCCTGCAAAGCTAGGGCCCGCCATGGAATATGTTCCAGATCTGTATTAAAATGGATGGGCAAGATGTTTTTGAATGGTCTGTATGTAATCAGTCTGGGTTTGACCTTCTCTTTTCTAAACACTGACTCACATGTCACTATTGAATGGTTACCTAGCTCGGGAACATGATTTACTACTACATTTCTCACACTAATGTCTGTACATATAACATCTATCAAAGTGCTGCTATTTCCTATAAAATGTGTTGGACTATTAACTACTTGATGCATATTGGTATAGTATAAGAACTGTTGTAGTTTTTTAGTATTTATATTGCACTGATCTAGCATATTAATGTTAAAATCACCCATGAGTATAGTAAAATCAAAAGGGGCCAGTGCACTGATGCTGTCAGTCAGACTGTCTAGAAATTTGTCAACACACAACCAGGGGGGCCTGTAGGCTGTGCCCACTAAGAGTTTTTTCCCAGCTACAGTTAGTGAAAGCCAGTACTGCTCTACCTCCTTATGTGCGGGGTGACTCCTAGTCTGCACTTTAATTTCATTTTTTATATAATAACCGACGCCCCCACCGCGACCACCCCTGACAGATTTCGGTCTTGGGATGTGCCTCAGTCTATAGCCCGGCACAGTTGGTGCCCTCCCCTCCTCACCTGGCCTCAACCAAGTCTCGTTAATGGCCATGATGTCGACTGAATGTAGACTCATTGCCAACAAAAACTCATCATGTTTAGTTCCCAGTGAACCTGCATTAAGAAGACCAAACTTTAAAAATTTCCTACCGTTCATCTTAAATGAAGAATTAAAATATTTAAATAATAGTTATATTCAATTAAACTAATTATATCTATCTGTTTGCAGGCAGTCATCATGTAAACCACCATAGCATTAGGCCATGTATGAAAATTCATATATACTGTAACTAAAATTAACTTAATAATATATAACACTAATCTTAACTTAATAATATATAACACTAATCTTAACTTAATTAAAATAATGGTTATTTTTATTAGAAGTATGACATGGAGGAAGATCATAATATATTTTAGGATGTTGTATATTGGAAACATTTTATTTAATTTTCTCTTTCCTAGGTGTAAAAAGTATTTATTGCATGTTTCATAATTCACAAGTTTATTCTTATATATTTTTTCCTCCAATGCCCTTATGTAAGAAGAACGTTTATAAGTATTTGTATATAAATATGTGTTACAAGCTACTGTGTATAATTTTTTTAAGATAATTGTTTGTAAATATGTTTTTAAAACTGTAAAAGTTCTATATGTATGTACCACCAACAACACCAGCACAAAAGTAGCCCAGTTAAGGAGATTTTCAAGTAAAAAGTAAAGTATACTCCACATACCTATTTTAGTTTCATATAACAGTGGTAATACCTTGTCATATCTATTATATAAGCATGACACATGTACACAGAGACACTTTAAAGATGGGCTATTCCTTATCGGTCGTGACAATTTCCCTACCGAAAACCTGTTCAAGGTCAGTCTCCGAGCGTACTACGTGGGTGCGTTTACCTTCAGCTTCCCTTGTTAAAATTTTACCGCGACTCGTCCAGGTGAACTTCCAACCCCGACCAGCAGCCGCCTGTCGAGTGCGGTAGAACAGAGCCCTGTTGCTTCTGGTGAGCCTCTCGTTAAGGTAGAAATGACGCGGGGGCGCGTCGATGCCGAGGTCGGCTGAAGAGGCCCCGCGCCTCACGCGCGCGCTCCGCAGCAGCTCGTCCCGCAGCCCGCGCCGCGCCCGCCGCAGCCCCCCACCCACGTGACCGCTCCACACGGGGGCCCACGCGCTCCGCAAACACTATGTCCCGCGCCTCTAAGGTTACTCCTAACTTTTTGGCAACAAGTTCCACAGTGTGCAAGACGTTCTCACCGGGACTCTCTGGGAGGTTCGATATCTCGACGTCAGAGAGCAGCAGTTCCTGCTCTCTTTCGCCGAGCTCCATTTGCAACCGCCTCACCGCATCTTGCAGCTGATCCACCGCAACTCCCGGCGAGACAGCCTGCCTCCTCTCGAGGTCTTCCAAACGACTCTCCAGGCCGTCGAGCTTTTTTCTGGATGTAGCTACTGCTTGACGGAGGTCATTCACTTCAAAACGGATCTCCCTTAACTCCGTTTTCATGTCCTCTCTCATTTCTCTCATCTCCGCTCTCATCAGCTGCAACTCGCGAACAATATCAGCTGTTCGCTCTTGTTCCCTATCTTCAGAGCCAGTGACAGACCGTGAGGAGTCATACGAGCTGACGGGGGAACCCTTACTCTCGTCGTCGCAAACTGGTTGGTCGCGGTCTTTGGCAAGTTTTCCCCTACAGTCCTGGCACTGCCATTCCTTGTTTACCCTTGTTTCATTGACACAGGACATGTGATATTTCTTAGTACACCTGCAGCATACCGCGACACTCTTGGAAGACACGAATTTGCCACACGCTGCACAGTTTGCCATTCTAAGAATCTGTCCGTCAATGAAAAGGAGTGGTTCGTCTATTCGACAACAGATGGCGTTGCTGTCGTTGTATATTTAAGGCTGTATTTCAGGCTCACTACACGGGTTTTTCACTTGGCCCTTAATTAGCACTTCGACTACACGCCCAGGCCTATGCGAATAAGGTTCACACAGACGCAGACTTTTGATATAACTTCACTTCCCTTTTTTTATTTATATAATAGGGTAGATTTTTTCACTGATATGATTTGTGTTTAAGTTAAATTAGTATATTTAAGATAAAAACGATACTGTATGTCTTGAGAACACTGTATAATTGTTTATAGAACACACTAGAATTTCTAACAAATAAATTAATGCCACAAAACTAGTATATTATTTTTAAATGAATTACAATCCTAGCTCGCAACCGCTACTACCGACTACTAACGACTACCTTAATCTTAACTTGGGCCCACACACACAAAAACGTAGGGTGCTTTCTGAAAAAATTTCAGTAACGTCGCCCTACGCTTTTTACATTGAAATTATTTTCTATTTTTAGGTTAAAAGCCTATTTGTTTCCTTTTTTAAAACTAATCTTTTAGAAAAATACTAATTTGTTTAAAGATTTTTTTAGTTTTTTTTTCATATTAGTGTATTGTCATTGGTCCCCGATAAATCTACAAAGTTTGAACAAAACCTGCCGTTTAAAGTGGGTCAAAATCGCACCCAAAGGAGTTGGTACAAACAAACAAACATACAGGTGAAGCTAATAAAAAGCGTGTAAAAACCATTTAATATTTTACAATTCTATTCTTGAAATAATACCAAAGATGATATACCTCAGCTTCCTAATTACTACAAATATTTTTAAGGTGTCTGGGGGGGATGATTGGCCCTTCGGATTGGTCTGGCCGCATACAAAGTGTCTTAAAATAGTACCTACCTTAGATAATATGTATAAAATTTAGGTTTGCTACTGTAACGTAGTTTACCCCTTTTTTTCACAACTTTCAAGACGTCCGGCAGAAGTAATGGCCCTCGGAAAGTGTCTGGCAATATTGAATTTTAATTTTAAATAATATTCTTGATAAAATATCTAAATACTAGCTTTGCACCTATAACGTAGGTAAGTAAGGTTTTTATCCATCTTTACTTCGCGCTACCTCAGAAACGGCCCCGCTTTCAAGCTAATGGGTACGCATACATCTTAACAAGACATTGTACGAATAATCCTGAAAATTTCAGCTTTGCACTAATGACGTAGGTCTGGCGGCTCTGGGCTCTTGGTCCATATGAGAATACGCAGTGCTATCGTTGATCATGAAATGTCGCTTATTAGACGTCATGTTCGACTACTGTAAATCTTGTTTGTTTTTTATTACCTAATAACCTTACCGAAATAAAATAATTTACGTGATAAAAAACCTAAAAAAGTCGTTGAACATGAACACAAAAAATATGACAGACTTAGTAAACAAGTTGATGTCAGTTTCTGCAATATAAAAAATAAAAACTTTGTTTTATACTCACGTTTGTGTTTGTTTTGGCGTAGATTCAAGATTTATTTCTAGTATTAATATTGAAGATTAATTTTTCCGATTTATTATGTTGGACTTATCGTTAGCTTTAAGTATTTTTGGGTTTTTCTTAAGAAATTCCTAATAGCAGCCCGGAGTTCAGAAGTTTGGCGGTAATGCACGCTCGTGCCTCGGAGAACACGTAAAGCCGTCGGTCTCGGTTGTCGTGAACATCTATGGCAATCGTTATTGGAAAGTTAGTGCTCTCAAATTTACTGACAACTAGTTCAACCTACGAATTTTAGTTCTCCCTTAGGGTTGCGGAGGTCCGATGCCAGTCACTCCGTGGAAAAACTGATATTCAGATAAAACCGGTTGAACTAGTAGCCAACCCCAAATAATATTGGGAATAAGACTAGGAAGAAGAACTTATCGTTAGCTTTATGATGAAACAAAAATTAAGATAGTCTCAATAAGTCATCCACTTGTCATTCATCAAGATAAATATTTCATCATATGAATCATATGAATGTATCATATGAATATTTAGTTGGTATATTTATTCTTTTAATACTCAAATAGACTTTTATCTATTTATGCAAGATTTTAAATTTTTCAAGAAGATGAAGAAGGCTGTTATTAACCAAGTATAGGTAATTTTTTTTAGCAGGTTCCCTTTCAGCTACTTTGCCTTATATCATTGTATACACATTTCTTCTACTTGTGCTTTTTAACTCATCCTAAAGGGCTGGACCGATTTGTGTGAAATTTCATGAATACATTCTAATGGGTGTTTGAAACGCAATTGGACACGGTAAGTAATTGTCGGTATTGCACCGAAATTTGGTGGTGCAAAGTTCATGGGGTCCACTGGCATCATATTATAAGATGATTTTAAATTTATAAAAATATAGAGAATCTTTCTTTTTTAAAATACATCGCATCGTAAAAACTTACCAATTCATGTTATTCATAATTACAGCCCGACTCAGAACAACAATTTTATCCCATCAAAACAAAGTGTTCGCATAACACTAAATGCAGTAAGTAACCACAGAACGAAGCCATCCGTGCAGTCAAAATCCGATTGAGCACATTGATTCCTGATTGCTCTTTAATGGTTTCCATTAAAGCAATTTCAACTTAGTTGGTCACGAAATGATCGTGATTGGCGGATATAGGACTAAGCACTTGAGTGCGTCACGAGTTTTAGTGCATTTGGAAACTACATGCTACGTGTAGCGCCGGTGACGTCACCGCTACACATCTACGAATTGTGCTACGTGGATGTAGTTAGCACATATTCTTTAGCTAACGTTTTAAACTAACTTTAACGTATTTTAGATCTACTCTTCATTAATATTGTTATAAAATCGTAATGAAACAACCCAAAGTAGTAAAGTTAAAGCCAGTATGTTAACATTGTACTCTTCTATATTAGACTAATAAAACTACGACACTGTAATACAGCGATGAAGCTAGAAATTTCGTAATGAATTTATGGTCGAAAGTTAATAAAACAACAAAGTCTTCTAGTTAACAATTTAAATTACCTATAATTTTTTGATGGAAGTACCGTAAAAACTTAGTTTGAAACTACAAAAACCTTGAGTTTTTTTTTATATTTAGCCTACCAAAGTGACTCTACCCTGCCTGATGGAAAGCATGAGCAGAATCCAAGAGTGGGAGAAACCAGACATCATTGCTGCGAATTTAGACGGTAAAGTATGGCGGCCCACACTATGGCGGCTTAGTGAGGTGCTTTTTCACGCCCCGTTTAAAGGACCCGGGATCATAGTGGGATGGAAACACGTGAGCTGGAGTAAAAAAATCGATAATCTCAAAAAGACATCCACTTATCATTCATCGCAATAAACCAGTTTGTATGTTCTCAGTTGCATGTACTTTGAAAGTAATCATTGAAATTGTAATGATTCTTTCTGAAAAATAGTTTTTATTAAGTTATTTAAAAACATCTTTTGGTATTGAATAGTTACAATATTGAGGAAGGCTGTTGGATATGTAACAAGTAACAACACGCTGGATGGTACATATCAGTCAAAGATCAATAAAAGATATCATAAAAATGGGACATTTTTTTGTTGAGAAATACAGGCCATTTGGCTTGGGTCAGCTCGTCTATTACAAAGTAGTTGGTATATATATTCTTTTAACACTTATTTGTGCAAGATATTTAATAAAAAAAGTTTAATTTATTTGTGTCGATGTATAGATAAATGGCAATCGTTATTGGGAAGTTAGTGCCCTCAAATATACTAACAACTAGTTCAATCTTCGAATTTCAGTTCTCCCTTAAGGATGCGGAGGTCCGATCAGGGGGGTGTCACTCCACAGTTTTGGGTATAGTCAGCCGGCTGCCTGCCGGATCAGACACGCCGGTCGAACAGACATCGTCAGAACAGTTCAGAGTTACACGATAGAAAGAGACGCAATTGTAGGTAAATATAATCGTAGTGATTCGGCGCTGTGCGATCTGAATTGAACTTAATCTTTTGACACAAAGGGTATCTATAACTTTAATTTACTTTTCGGAGTGAGTCTTCTGTACTGGTACTATTATGTATTCTGTGGTCCGATGCCAGTCGCTCCGTGGAAAAACCGGTTGAACTAGTAGCCGACCCCAAAATAAACTTGGGAATAAAGGCAAGGAAGATGATATATAGATAAATGTGCCAATGTTGTCATATTATAATATAGTGGCGTGTAATTGGAGAAGCGTATGTCCAGCAGTGGACTGCAGTAGACTGATGATGACGATGATAGATAAATGTTAATTGACGTATCTGGACCAGACAGGTGATATTTGCATTTTTTTGACTGCCTTGTAGGTCTAGTGGTTAGCGTATGTGGCTACTAATCAAGAGATCTCAGGTTCGATTCCCGGGTTGGATCAAATTGTTGTGTGATTTGTAAATATTTGTTTCGGAGTCCGGGTGTTTCCTATGTATAATATGTATGTATTTGCAAAAAAAGGATGTCTATGTATTTATATCAGTTGTCTAGTATACATACAAGCTCTGCTTGGTTTGACACTAAATGGTGTTGTCTGTAAGATGTCTGAAATATTTATTTATTTAATTTTCTGATACATTTGTCTCTGCTTTTAATCTCATAGTTCTACCAAGTTCTTTTAATTAGTCCTCGTTGGTCTAGACTTAGAGGTTAGTGTATAGCCTCGGGTTCAAATCCCTTGTCGAGCCGTAAGGTGTTGTTGGGTATTTCTTACAATAAATTTTTAATAACAACCCGGAGTATAGAAACCGTCGGTCCCGATTATCATGAACATCTATGACAACCGTTATTGGGAAGTTAGTGCCCTCAAAAATACTGACAACTAGTAACACCTTCGAATTTAATTTCTCCCTCAGGATTGCAGGGGTCTGATGCCAATTGCTCCGTGGAAAAACTTATATTCAGGTGAAACCGGTTGAACTAGTAGCCGACCCAAAATGATATTGGGAATAAAAGCTAAGAAGATATAATTCTATCAAATTATATTCTTTATAATCATTTCGATTATTTCATTTGGTAATATTCATTTAAATGTATTAATATATAAACGTAGCCCGCCAAATATAACCCCAAGGAGCGGAACAGCTCTCCCGTCTCATGAATAATTTAATTTTGCTAAAAGAAACGACATAAAAGTAAAAATTACTCATAAAGTAGAGTGGGCGTATTGGCAATTGCTATAGAATGCGAGCGGGAGAACACCATTTTGGTATGTTTCTTGTTCATCGTAATATTCTGAAATACCCGTACCTTTTTAGGGTTTCGTAGAAAAATGGCATAAAATGGAACCCTTATCGATTCGTCATGTCTGTCTGTTTGTCTCTCCGTATGTCACAACCACTTTTTTCCGAATCTATTAGAACTATACTGTTAAAACTTGGTGAGTATATTATGTATTCTGTGAACCGCATTAAGATTTTCACACAAAAATAAAAAACGAACAATAAACTTTGGGGGTTCCCCGATACTTGGAACTGAAATAAAAAAAATAAAAACCCGTCAAACCCATACGTGGGGGTATGTGTGGATAGGTCTTCAGAAATGATATTGAAGCTTCCAATATCATTTTTTTCTAAACTGAATAGTTTGCGCGAGAGATACTTCCAAAGTGGAAAAATGTGTCCCCCCCCCCCTCCTGTAACTTATAAAATAAGAGAGTGGTAAAATAAATAAAAATATATGATGTCCATTACCATGCAAACTTCCACTGAAAATTGGTTTGAACGAGATCTAGTAAGTACTTTTTTTTAATACGTCATAGATCGTAAACCGCAATTTCCCTTTCATTCAATCAATACACTATTAGTAAAACATTGATCAAAGTTACAACGAACTACAAGAACTTTTATATGATGTTACTTGTTGCTTCGGAACCCTTCATAGGCGAGTCCGACTCGCACTTGGCTGCTTATTTTGATGTTAGTGTGTATACTTTGATATGCATTTAGTAATAGACTGTTCATTTTATATTACATACCGACAATCCAATTTTATTTATTTGTTTATATAGGCCCTGATATTTTTTAGTAAAAAACAATAAAAAAGTGCTCAAAAAATAATAATAATAAATGTAATTAGTGTTTTATAAAATACATCAATGGCCTGGTTGCTCTGATGGTAAGCATATGCGACTGCTGATCATCGGGTTTTAATCTCGAGTTGGGCCATAAGATGTTGTTGGGTATTTCGTACAACAAATTCTTAATAACAGCCCTGAGTATGGAAATCTAATGGTACGTCGGTGTCGGTCGTCATGAACATCTATGGAAACTGTTATTGCAAATTCAGTGTCCTCAAAGAAATTGACAACTAGTTCCACCTTCGAATTCAGTTCCCGCTTCAGGTTGCGCAGTTCTCATGCTAGTCGCTTCGTGTAAAAGAATAATTTTTAAGTAAAACCGGTTGAACTAATAACCGACCCCAAATAATCTTGGAAGTGATAAAGGCTAGGAAAATAATAACAAGTAAATAAAATTGAAGTGTATGTTTGTAACTTGAAAATAACAGTTTTTCAAGTTTTTCAATCAAACGCATAACGGTACTTACATTAAAAGTTGATGTCTGTAAATGTAAATGTTCGTTCTCTCTCTGGAACGGATGAACCGTTTTTGTTAAAAAAATACTTTTACTTTTTTAGAATACTTTCGCCTTATGTAAGAGCAAAACAAGGCATAACTAATATATACCTTAGTGAGTAATATAGAGTAGTAAAACAGTGCATAACCAATAAACATGTCTTCAAAAGACTACACTGTCATTGTAATTCGATTCCACCTATAAGTTCGCTATACAACGCTACTCACGAGTACACAGCGGGGCTTAGCTAGTTTAATATATATTATGTATAAGAGTAATAAAGAGAGAAACAATAAAAACTTAAGACATCTCAAACACATTCATCTGATTCTCAACTAGTAACAACTCTATAATAGGAAAATAGATAGATATAATTAACTATACATGCATATTAAAATCAATTATAATATGTACACAATAAACGGCTAAGTGCTATTTCGCAAGAACCTAAGCCTTTCATAACTCATCATCATCAACAGCCTTTAACAGTCCACTGCTGGACATAAGCCACTCCTTGGAAAGGAGGTTTTGGCCTACTGTAACCACGCTGGCCAGACGGGTTGGTAAAGGGTTTGTTTCAAGTTTTCCTTCTCTTGGCAGTGATGTTAGCTGCTTATTTTGTTCCTTTAGTCGCCTCTTAGGACACCCATGGAATGAATAGGGGTGGTGTCAATATGTATTCTTAATCCGTCACCACACGGACAACGTCCACCCTAAGGGGGATTTCATAACTCAAGCCACACATAACTAGTAAACTACTATTTCACATAGGTACATACAATTTAAACTATCAATCCTTTTTTCTCTTTCTACATTTTTAGTGTGTAGTGTAGTGAAAATATATCTGACAACCCGAGAACATTCTCACACCTGATTTTTGTAGAATATTGTGTAACATCCCTATTTAGTATGTTGTCTGTGGTTACTAATATGTAAGTCTCTCTCTATTAAAAATGGCTGTCACGATATGCTGCGTTTTCTTTGGTGCTCGTCCGAACTAAATTACCCAACAAACGCTTCCACTGCGCAATGGCACAAAATTAATCGTTTTATGTGCTGGAGTTACAAAATTAATAAAAGTGTACGAAGAGCAAGTCGTATTGGAAAAGTGATTTTACAAGAAAATCATAAAGCGTCGCCGACGCACGTGGAGAAACAAAATGGAGTCTCATTTAAGAGAAATACTGCCGCGGCTCACACCCGAAACAAATTTCAACAATTGGAAATTCAGAGTAAGGTTAGCTCTTCAAGAAAGACAATTATACTCCGTGATGGAAATACAAGAAGATTCGAAAAAACCCGAAAATTTTGACAAAATTGACGCAAAAGCGAAATACGTCATAGTGCAATGTCTTTCCGATAGATATTTAGAAATTGTGAAAAAATGTAAAACTGCAATGGAAATGCTCACGCAATTAGAATATACATTCGAACGGAAGAGTGTATTTAATAAACTTCATCTTAAAAGAAGACTTATTTCCTTGAAATGTGAAAATGGCGAGAAACTTCAAGACTATTTTCTGAAATTTGATAGTTTACTAAACGAATTGGAGGCTGCTGGGAGTCAGGTAGAGAATATGGACAAGATTTGTTACTTACTCTCCTCTATGCCAGTACAGTATGATAATGTCATCACCAGCATTGAAACTATGAGCACAGAAAAGACATTAGATATAGATTTTGTAAAAGCAAGGCTGCTGGATGCAGAAATTAAAGGAAAAAACACTGAAGAAAAATCGGAGTCGACATTCATCACCTGCTACAGCTGTGGAAAACCAGGTCATAAATCATTTGAGTGCAAAAGTGAAGAAAGAGCAGTACAATGGCGAGGCAAAAGAGGCAGTGTCAGAGGTGTCACTAGAGGACAACATCGTGGAAGAGGACAGACTCGTGGTCGTGGACAAGTTCGGGAACTTGGTACAATCTGTCGCACTGATGAGGTAAACCCGTTTTCATTTATAGCCAGCGAGAATGTATTTTCTATTAATGAATGTACTGAGGATATTCAATTTATTGTTGATTCAGGTGCATCACAAAATTTAATTATGGAAACTTATGAAAAGTTTATGTCAAATATTCATAATTTAGAATCAGAAACTAAAATTTATGTAGCGAACGGACAGTATTTAACATCATATAAAAAGGTAACTTAAATGTATTTTATAATAACATTCCAATAACAATAGAAGCATTAATTGTCAAGGGCTTATCCCACAATATATTATCAGTAACAAAACTATTAGAAAAAGGAAATTTAATTCACTTTTATAAGAAATATGTTTCAATTACCAAAGGGAATGGTATTATTTATGGTAAAATGTGTGGTAGCCTATATGGAATAAATCTGAAAGTTAATTTGGATAAATGTTGTTCTGCTATTAATGATAAAGATCTGTGGCATAAAAGGTTAGGACATGCTAATAGAAAACATTTAAGAATATTAAACTTACCTAGCTCGGAAAAACCATGTGTACCTTGTTTAGAAGAAAAATCAACAAGACTGCCATTCATAACAGCACCTAGACCAAGATCAAGGTATGTAGGTGAACTCATACACACTGACCTATCTGGACCCGTGACCCCATTGACTATTGAGGGTGAAGTGTATTATCAGACAATCATAGATGATTTTACCCATTTCACAGAAGTATATCTATTGAAAAGAAAATCTGAAGCAATTGATAGGATTATAGAATACATAAATAGAATGGAACGGCAAACAGGAAATAAAGTAAGAAAAATAAGAAGTGACAACGGGGGTGAATTTAAAAATGAAAAGCTGTATCAATTCTGTAGAAACAAAGGTATTATACAACAGTATACAACTCCATATAGTCCGCAGTCCAATGGTGTAGCTGAAAGGATGAACAGGAATATTTACAACAGAGCTAGAACATTATTATTAGAAACAAGGTTGCCCAAGATGTTATGGGGAGAAGCAGTGCGGTGTTCTGTATACCAAATCAATAGAAGCCCATCTTCTGCTATAGATTTTCAGACACCAGCTGAGAAAATGTTTGGACATAAGGATATGAAACGACTTAGAATATTTGGATCGAAAGCATGGGTACATATCTTACCAAAGCAAGATAAACTTTTACCAAGAGCAAAAGAGATGAGATTTGTAGGTTACAGTCCAAATGGATATCGGCTATGGGACCCCAAAAATAATGAAATCATAGTATCGAGAGATGTTAGGGTAGATAAGACAGAAATAAAATATTAAGAAGAGAAAGAAATAAACGAAGAAAACTACTATGAAGATGAAATAATACAAAAAGAAGATATAGAGAAAATCAAAGAAGATAACAAGAAGACAAGAAAACCCAATAAGAATGATAGGACCATGCATCAAAGCAAAGAAGAAGAAATAAAGATGAATCAAGAAGAAATTGAAAAGACAGCAAAAATAAATGATGAAAGTAAAAATGAAGACAATAGACCAGAAACATCTAGATATATAACAAGATCAGGAAGAGAAATTCGTAAACCAAAGAAGTTAGAAGAATATGATTTAAATATAGCCTACTGCTTATGTGCAGGAGAACCAGTAAATTATGAAGAAGCAGTAAAGGATAATGAATGGAAACATGCTATAAAGAAAGAGCTAGATTCTCATAAAAAGTTAGGAACTTGGGAAGTATCTGATTTACCTGAAGGAAGCAAAGCTATAGAAACAAAGTGGATATTTAGACAGAAACAAGACGGAACCAAGAAAGCGAGACTACTTGCAAAAGGTTTTCAGCAAGAAGGACAAGAAGCATATTATGCGCCTGTAGCAAGACTACCGACTATAAGGACCATACTAAGTCACTCTGTACAAGAAGGATTACCAGTAAAACAATTAGATGTACCAACAGCTTTCCTGAATGGAGATTTAAAAGATAATGTTTACATTAAATGCCCTGAAGGAGTCAATCATAGTGGAAAGATTCTTAAGTTGAAGAAAGCACTTTATGGTTTGAAGGAAGCTCCAAAATGTTGGAACGAGAAATTTTACCAATTTATAACTGCAAATGGATATAAACAATCAAAGCATGATTTTTGTTTGTATAACAACAATAATGGTTTATTATTAATATTTGTCGATGATATATTATTAATTGGAAATGAAGGAATATTAAAGAAATTGAAAGAAGAATTTAAAATAAAGGACTTGGGAGAAGTAAAACACTACCTAGGATTGGAAATTACAAGGAAAAATAACCAAATGGAAATTAAACAAACAGAAATGATAACAAGAATCTTAAAAAAGTTCAACATGCAAGAATGTAAGGGAATAAATACACCTATGGAGATAAACTATAGTATAAAAGATGAAGAAATTATTGAAGTACCATATAAAGAATTAATAGGTTGTTTACTATTTATATCTATGAACAGTAGACCTGACATTACATATGCAGTTGCATATCTCAGTAGATTTTTAGACAAGCCAACAGCATCATTAATGACAGCAAGTAAAAGAATTTTAAGATATTTGAAAAGTACACTAGACAAAGGATTGATTTACAGAAGAACAAATGAAAAGAAGAATTTAATTGCTTATACAGATGCAGACTGGGCAGCAGATAAAACAGACAGGAAGAGTACGAGTGGATGTGTTGTGTTCTACTGTGGAAATCTATTACATTGGTTTTCCAAAAAGCAAACATCAGTCGCATTATCTACAGCGGAGGCTGAATATGTGGCAGCTGCTCAATCAGCATGTGAGCTAATATATTTGAAAGGGATACTTTATGATCTGACAAACTTGTCAGATATACCTACTACATTGTTAATAGATAACCAGAGTTCTATAAGTATGATTAAAAATTTTGATAATGGTAAGAGGTCCAAACACATTGATATTAAAGTTCATTACATAAAAGATATTGTTCAAAAGAATTTAATTTCTGTAAATTATATTTCTACTGATGAAAACATTTCAGATTTGTTCACAAAGGCATTACCAAAAGTAAAACACAATTATTTTGTTGAAAAATTAAATTTATTGTAAGTTTGTAGTGTTAGTAAAATAAAAAATAATTTTTCTTTCTATGCTGTTATGCATAAATATAAGTAAATATGTGTACCTAAGTACATACATAATATAATATTGTAAGTGAATTGAAGTAAAATATGTAACCTTTTATTTCTATTGTGCTATGTTTATATATGTAAGTACATTATAGAATATTTATACTTATGTATGTAAGTTAAAGTAAATATAACTTGTAACTTTAGTTGTAAGTTGACAACATATTGTGTATTGTAAGTTTCAGTTTTGAGTTAAACAATTTAAGAATTTTGAGGAAAATGTCTAAATTGAGGGGGTGTGTAGAATATTGTGTAACATCCCTATTTAGTATGTTGTCTGTGGTTACTAATATGTAAGTCTCTCTCTATTAAAAATGGCTGTCACGATATGCTGCGTTTTCTTTGGTGCTCGTCCGAACTAAATTACCCAACAATTTTCCCTGGCCAAATATAATCTAAAACATCATCATCATCATCATCATCATCATCATCATCATCATCATCAACAGCCTTCAACAGTCCACTGCTGGACATAGGCCTCTCCTTAGAAAGGAGGTATTGGCCTACTATACCACGCTGGCCAGGCGGGTTGGTATAGGGTTGGTTTCAAGTTTTCCTTCTCTTTGCATTGATGTTGTCTTGCGTAGTTTATCCCTTAGTCGCCTTTTACGACACCCGCGGGATGAATTGCAAAAAACATACTATTGCATTAAATTATCTATGTCCGTGTGGTGACGGATTAAGAATACAAAGTGTCACCACCCCTATTCATTCCATGGGTGTCGTAAGAGGCGACTAAAGGAACAAAATAAGCAGCTAACATCATCGCCAAGAGAAGGAAAACTTGAAACAAACCCTATACCAACTCGTCTGGCCAACGTGATATAGTAGGCCAAAACCTCCTTTCAAAGGAGAGGCCTATGTCCAGCAGTGGACTGTTAAAGGCTGTTGATGATGATGATAATGGTCTATAGCCTTATTAAAAATATTCACAGAGTATAAACTACAGCATAATATGTCCAAGAATGACATAGCTGAATCTTACTTTGGAACACAATTTTATGATATGTGGTGTGAGGCGCAACAACGCCCTGCCCCGGGGATGAGTCCAGTCACCCCGGGGTGTACCTAAGTTGTGGGGTACGGCAGGGTAACACCAGAAGCCGCAGATGCGTTCCTGGTGCACATCCCAACAGCCAAGGTAAGCCGCCGCGGAGTTTAGTGGGTACACTGGTTGCCCGGGAGTCCAACACTCGCCCTTCGTTTACCCCACGAAAGGTATGGTGTGAAAAGCATTCCCGCGAAAATAAATAACAGAAGTGTATGTTATCTGTGAACGTCATTCTATCGATAAGTTTATATCTCCACGCCGTTTTATCTACATCATGTAGATCTGAGCTTGTCTGTATAATGTTCGCTATAAATTAACAGGGGGAGCATTTTTCCCTTACTTTATAGGTAAAAGGTATTGGCAGTTTTATTGGCGAGTTACTTACGTTAAAGGTTTTCGCCGGAATATTGTAGATATTCAATAACGTTTATGTACTGTACAGATGTTTGGGAGTTTATATTCTACTTACATATTTTACAACAGATATTTATATTAAAAATGCCTTTGAACGTAAAATGAACCTTAAGATATTTTTTTTCTGAAATTATCATAGAGGCATTAATGAATACAAACAAGTCAATGATGGAAATAGTGTTAGTGATTATTATTAATACATTACATATAACGTTTGTACGATAAATAAAGAAATAAATAAATATATTTACATTTGTAGATTTGTAAAAAAAACTAAAGAGCACTACATATTAATGCTGATTGAAATAATAGATATAAGAATCATTGATTAATTTGGCGAATATACGTTATTCTCTTTAATAAACTCAATATACATCATCATCATCATCAGCCTTTAACAGTCCACTGCTGGACATAGGTTTCTCCTTAGAAAGGAGGTTTTGGCCTACTATACCACGCTGGCCAGACGGGTTGGTATAGGGTTTGTTTCAAGTTTTTCTCGACACATTAATTTATATAATGATTACTTGAAAACAAAACATTTGGCATATATCTATTGCCATGGCCATCTCTGCTAATATTCACGGGTCACTGCAGTTATAGTGCAGTTAACCCGAATCAGTTGGAATTGACAAGATTGAAGCATATATTGCTATACATTATACATACTCTTGCCTTGGCTTATTTATCAACGAAAAGTCTAAACCAAATTTTAGGTTCAAGTTTGAAATATTGTGAGCAGCCAGCCAAAAGAATGTTTGGATATTTTACATCTCAGGGGTGGAGGTGTATTCATATATAAAATTTCTTCATTTTCATTTTGATAATAAGAGGCATGAAATAGGAATATAGCTTGTAATATAGTACAACCAGTAGTATAGTAAGTTTATTAAAAAGTTAGTTATTATATAAGCGTGGTCTTTTTACCTCTGTACATGTAGTCTTCCTGGCCGGTATACTCGATCAGTTTTGCTTGTTACTAATATTAACTTGATCTAGTGGTCTAGTGGTTAGTGTATGCGCCTGCTGATCAAGTCTCAGTTTCGATTCCCGGGTCGGACCTGAGTAATCCACAAATGTTTGTTTCGGAGTCTGGGTGTTTTCTATGTAAAATATGTATGAATTTACAAAAAAAAAGTATGTTTCAGTTGTCTAGTATCTAGTACCCATAGTACAAGCTCTGCTCAGTTTGGAGCTAGTTGACGTTGTGTGTAAGATGTCCGAAATATTTATTTATTTAAGCTTCCTCACAAACTGTATTCATAGGTTTGATATGCCTGGATATTCCGTTGAGGGTTATACTAATATATACTTATTGTAAGTATAAAATATTTAATTATATTTTTGACTACCTGAGTCCCGCGGTGTAATAAGGGTGTAATGGTTGTTGTAAGGGCCTCAGCACACTAGCTACTTTTAGCATCGACGATCGGCAACTAGTCGCTTTTGAGAAACTAAATACTAGCTAATTAAAGTAGCTAGTGTGCTGTGGCCCTTAATCACGAGTGACACCGCGAAGCGTAGCTAGTCTATGAAAAGTCAACCAGAGTAGTAATTAGATTTCTTCCAAAGAAAGTCCCGGTAAAATCGGGTCCAGCCATTCCAGAGATTAGTCGGAACAAACTGACAGTAAGACATTTACAAATTGAAGTTGGTTCCGTACATACTTTGATTAGTAAAAAACCGTTCATTTAATATTACACACAGACACTCCAATTTTATTTATTTATAGTTTTTTTTTTTTATATTTAACCCTACATAAGTGACTCTACTCTGCCTGATGGAAAGCATGAGTAGAATCCAGGAGTAGGGGCCACCATGCTCATTGTGGGGGTAGGCAAAGTAGCAAAGTGACCCATACCATGGCGGCCTGGTTAGATTATTCTGCATCATTTAACCCTTATTTTTATTTATTAGTGTTTCTTGAAAGTTCTACTATAAAAACTTTTTGAGTCTTATTTAAAATCAATTTCTAACGACAAATGAAATTGTATAATATTTTTGTATTTTCAGTTCTGGAATCAATCTAAAAATAATGTATTTTATATGTTAATATATGATACAATCATACAATCTATTAATAAGCAATTTATAGAATAGCAGTATGACATTGTTCAATAAATATGGACATATCTCTTATCCAAGATCGAATCATCTATATTCAATCGACGACAAATGTATCGATAGATGTCGTAAATACAACTTTTGCTCTCTGAATTACAGTGAGCAGAGCTATATCTAAAATATATAATGTTAGTGTATGTTCTTCGTTTCGTTATCGACACATTTGGCAAGATGTGCGATTTGGCCTAATGTCACCAGTTTAATCGAATTCAGTAAATTCGACAGTCGCGGCGGCGCCGTGGTAGCGTATGCCACTGCTGTGCTTTAGGTCTCGGGTTCGATGCTTTAGGTGTCGGAAAAAATATTATAATAGTATAATCTGCTGCGCCCCGCGTGTTACCCGCGTATTTTCGGGATAAAAAGTGGACTATAAATGTGTTTATCCAGAATGTCAGCTTTCTGCATACCAATTTCTTACAAAATAGTTCCGTTTCAACATAAAAATAAATAATAGTTTTGAAAAAACTAAAAAACACGCTTTTTATAGAAAACCAAACTAAAAAATAGAAAATAAATTAAAACGCAATTAAATTAAAAATTGTGTTAAAAATTTCAATAAATATAAATTACTAAGTGTAAATAAAGAAAAATGTATTTTATTTAAAAAAAGCGTGGGGTGCATGGTGTCAATAGTTATGAATATTTTATTAAAGGATAAGAGCAGTGATTATCATTTTGATAATATCTTATAAAGCACCCCACGCTTTTTTTAAATAAAATACATTTTTCTTTATTTACACTTAGTAATTTATATTTATTGAAATTTTTAACACAATTTTTAATTTAATTGCGTTTTAATTTATTTTCTATTTTTTAGTTTGGTTTTCTATAAAAAGCGTGTTTTTTAGTTTTTTCAAAACTATTATTTATTTTATAGTTTTTAGTTTGGTTTATTTATAATAGCTTGTGTTTTTAATTTAAACTATTCTTTGTTTTAATCTAATATTAATTCCGTGATAACTATAAGTAACTGTAATTATTTTCAGTCGTCAATCTATACAGTGAGACTTAACGGTGTGTTCATTGCCGTACAAGTGATATTGACAAGTCTTACTACGTGTTATTTCGTAATCGAATCATTTCATCTAATGCTTCTCTGTTACATGAGGTTTGAACTGTTAGCTTTGAGCGATCAAGTTCTTCAATTCTAAATCTGTCCAAAGATCTTCCACGACTAAGTGCTACATAAGCTTGTCCAGCTGCAAACAGTCGAGAACCTAGATAAATGACTGCATGATCAACTGTACAGCCTTGCATATTGTGGACGGTCGATGCTCAACTCAGAATCAATGGCAACATTCGTCTCTCGGCAGTTCCATAGCTGTATTTTGCTGGAAATTGTACCGATATTGGTTTAATTACGTGAACATCATCTGGACCGAAATCGATACGTACTGATGGAATGTCTTCTGCATATAAATGACCCCTGCGAAAATTTGGCCATATAATTTCTGTAATAAAACCCATGTTACTATTTACTAATCCTTTTGACACGTCAATGTTCGACCTCAACATTGCTGCTCTGGCTTGGTCTGATTCTGAGGCTCGGATCTCAGCCATGGAATCACGCACTTGCTGCAAACGAGATGCTCTGACTTGGTCTGATTCAGAGGCTCGGATCTCAGCAATGGAATGACGCATTTGCTGCAAGCGTATTTCTCTGGCTTGGTCTGATTCTGAGGCTCGGATCTCAGCCATGGAATCACGCACTTGCTGCAAACGGACTTCTCTGGCGTGGTCTAATTCTGAGGCTTGGATCTGGGCCATAGAATCACGCACTTGCTGCAAACGAGCTGCTCTGGCTTCCTCTGACTGTTTAGCTGTATAATTTCTCATATGAAGCGTTCTTTTCTTCTGTAACGCTGTAGTAACTGTTGAGTAGTATCTGAAGAACTAGTATTCTCAGTCATGGATAGTGGTTGTGAGTATAAAGGTGCAAAACCGCGTGCAAAAGTAAGTGTAAAGTTATGAGAATGTGCAAGTGTTAATAAATGCCAGCAATAAAATAATTTATCAGTCTGTTCGACTAAACTTTGGACAACTTTGCTAACAGAAGTTTCGATATCTTCAGCATTACTTTTAACAGCAGCTTCTAGGACAAATTTTAAAGCACAATCTACTTTCAAATCATAGACATTAAACTGAAATGATTCACACTTCTGTTTCTTTACTGTGGGAAACATTTCATGGAAGTACTTTCCTTTAGAATATTCTTCCTTGGAAATTTGACCGGCACTTGGCTTACCCCATTGTTGTCATTGAGATGTATATTACATTGTTGTTCTTGGCTGATCTTCGTTGTCGTTATTTATGAAGTATATAAGTGCTACAATTGTGCTTAGCTGTAATTAAATTGATTTGTTAGACATCGTCTATCTCTGGTTGAAAAATGATTTCGTGGGTGATTGCACGAACCGTTTTAGTCACCAGTAGACTCATTTCCCACGGAAAATAACAATTTTAATAATAATAATAATAATAATTCTTTATTGGATGGCAACGAGGCCCAATAGGTTAGTAACAATGAACTTAAGACTAATGTTAGTAGCATAATATGATAAAAGTGGATGTAAAAATTAACCTGGTCTCACTAACATTCTGATTGCGTGACGCAGCCAGGGTGCGTCAAGTCTGTTGCTTAGCATAACTAGGATACCATTGGAACTGGACCGCATTCTAGTTAGCAGTGAGTTAGTTTTGTTGCGGATAACAGCGTAGAAATTGTTTGTTCGCGCTGCAGCGAACATACCAGATGCGCTACAAAAACGCGGCAGTCCCAACAGCATCCTAAAACAATTATTGTATTGTACTTTTAGTGTCTCTAACGATCGCTTAGCATACCTAGTCCACAGATTGCTCGTATACAAGATCTGACAGTAAGCTTTAAAGAGAGTAATTTTGACATCTCTACTACAATGAGCAAATCTGTGCACCAACATGTTGCCTCTGACCGCCAGAGACCTTCGTTCTCGTTCGATATCTGTATCGTCTCTAAGGTCTCCGGTAATGATATGCCCAAGGTATTTAAATTGAGAGACTCTTTCGAGTCTCACCCCGTTCAGTCTAATAACCAGGTCATGGGGTACATTCCCACCGGAGGCCTCAAAGACCATACAAACACTCTTCTTGACATTATATACCAAGCCATGTGTCATCGCATATATCTCACAGACATTTAACAAATCTCTGATCGAGCTGGCCGTTGGACCCAGTAGGACCATATCATCAGCGTAACTTAGGTTGTTTACACAAACGTTGTCTATCCAACAACCAACACGTTTACCACTGAGCTCAACGATCAGCTCGTTCATATACAGGTTAAAAAGCACAGGGGAGGTTAAGCCCCCTTGTCTAACCCCACATTCTAACCCATAGTCATCAGACAGGCTATCTCCCCAACGCACATTGTTAATTTGGTGCTTATACCAGTATTGAAATAACATTGTGAGCTCGATTGGTATGCCCACCTTCTCCATCTTCTGCCAAAGGACGTCATAAGACACAAGGTCGAATGCCCTAGAAAGGTCAAGAAAGCACGCATACACGGAAGTATTCCTGTCTACATAGTATTGAGCAGTCTGCTTGAGAGTCAAAATGGCACTTTCAGTGGATAGGTTAGGCCTAAAGCCAAACTGAGCATCATTAAGTTTTATAAACTTGCTTAATTCTTTTCTTTAATGTTATTGGCAATAATTTTACTAACTACCACCATCCAAAATTGTCTAATATAGTAAAATAACAAGATTTCATTAATTTTCTTCACAATATTTACTTGTTGCTTGACAACGGTGACAATATTGTTCAATCATAATCGACACCTGTCACGTGGCGCTGTCGTCGCGCATGGTCCCAATACATGAAAATTATATAAATTAACAAAAATCTTATTGTGCGAATTGAAATAATTTTATCAAATTAGTGTATTGTCATCGGTCCTCGATAAATCTACAAAGTTTGAACGAAATCTGGCCCTTTAAAGTGGGTCAAAATCGCACCCAAAGGAGTCGGTTACAAACATACAAACAAACATACAAACAAACATACAGGTGAAGCTAATATAAAGCGTGTAAAAATGAACAAGCATACACACACTCACAAACTTTCTCCATTATAATATTGATGTGATTTGTGTGATGGTAGGTTAGGTATGTTTTGGTACGTTTTTTCTTCAAACGACAATACTTAAAAGGCATGTACGCCGTTACCGCAACATTGAATGAGTCAAATTATTACCACGAGAACTTCGCTCACTCTTGATAGAGAGCATCAGAGAATTGTCTAACATCAGTTGAAACTGACCCGTATAATAAAATATGCAAATATATTACAAGCTTAGTATGTTGGCAATAAATAATGTTATGTACATATTTAAGTGAAACAATATATAAACAAGCAACAATATGCTCACAATATACCAAACAGGTAACAGTATTATTTTGTTGCAGAAATCTTACACATGGGAGATAAAATCGATAGCTGACAAGCTTCAACACTGTCATACTAAATTATTATAAGACGGCACATACTCAAGATACTGAGAGGTGAATGAATAATTAACAAACAGTGGCATTTCAGACGATACAATGTGTGTTTAATCAAAATTACATGTATCTAAAGTTAACTATGTAATGTTTATAAGTATACATACATACTATTAAATTTTGTTAACATAAGTTCATTTGCGAAAACATTCGTGACAGAGTACAGAGTAGATTAGTACAAGGAGGTGGCTGGTTTTTCGATGAATGCGCGTTAATGTACTTCTATAAGAAAATGTATTTTCACGTGAAAACGTCTTATACATCGATGAACGGTGGGTGAACAAAATAGCATGACTCATGTCACATCCAGCCTGAGCTGAGCGTGGAAACGATAGCGCGGAATTAGTGCTAGAGAGGCACTATTGGTCTAATCATTCATTATGTGATCCATCTATCTCTCTTCTCCTCCCGATGCATTTGAGTAGAAGAGAGACAATGGAAATACGATGTTATTTCGAACAAAAGTCGTAATATATACAACGTTTTACCTATCTCACGCTGAAAGTTTCGTCGACCTTGTCTCTAGCGCGGACAATTTATCTTAAACAGCCTCTTGAAATTCTATTCCGTAATTAATATTGTTCGTAAGGAAATTATAATTAATTATAGCAAGGACTGATTTGCTTTTCATAATTTATTAATTTACATTTTGCTGCCTGCAGCGTCAATTTGGTGTGTGGTGAGATGAAGGACAGTTGTTTTGTACCTCTTTCATACTTGTGCTTTCAACTTGCTTTTGACACTTGACGCCATCTAGTGCCAAACTAAGCAGAGCTTGTACTATGGGTACTAGACAACTAATATAAATGTAAATTATATACTCTTACATACATAGAAAATACCCACACTCCAAAACATTTGCAGATCATAGAAATATTTAATCTAACCTGGGAATCTAATCCGAAACTTTAAGCACAGCAGACGGATAGGTTTTTTTTGCCACCAGTCGGCGGCTATGTCGGACTCGAACCGACTAAAACCAAACGCCGTCTCGGATACTATGAGTCGAGGAACCAGGTATACCCTCGAAAGGAAGTTCTTGGAACCCCGACGTACCTCGGGCCATCTATGGTTTGTAGACGGCCCCCTACTGTGCGAGAACTGTTCCCTTTCTGCAAAATACACATGCGCGTGTTGTAGGACTACTGTCGCCACCCCGGCCTGCTTCTGCTAGGGTGACAGGATACCCTAACACAGCACCATCGAGGCAGTCAATATGAGTGATATGGGTGTAATAATAGACGTACATAGAATCGTGATCTTTAGAAATGAGTTTTGAATAATAACTAAGCTAAATGAGTTATTACATTTAAATAATTGTTATTATGGCTGGAGGGCGCAGGTTCGATCTGATCAGGATCTGAACCTACCGACCTCGGACGGTTAGGGTCACTGACCGCTAGATTAACAAATCTGAACACTTAAATAGTACTTGTAATATAAGATCCCATACAGTATTACAAATGATCAAGTTACACAACTTCAGGAAATATGAAATAGGTACAAATTTTATGTTAATTATAAATAAATAAATAAATATATCGGACATCTTACACACAACATAATTTAGTCTCAAACTAAGCAGAGCTTGTATTATCGGTACTAAACAACTGATATAAATACATAAACATACTTTTTTTTATACATACATATTATAAATAGATAAAACCCAGACTTCGAAACAAATATTTGCAGATTACACAAATATATGGTCCCACCCGTTAATCGAACCCGATACCTCTTGATCAGCAGCTGCAGACGCTAACCACTAGACCAACAAGGCAATCACTGGCTTTGCCTGCCCACATGTCACACAGAAGATCACCCTAAAATCACAGCATTCGTGCTGTTGTTATTCGCTGGTGAGTGTGAGGCCGGAGGCCAAATCATTCTGTCTCGCTCTTAAGGCCTCCGGAAGCTGGAGAAAGATGCAGAACCATCTTGCTAAGTCGCCACGATGTGGGTCTCCATGCTGTATTGTATGCACTCACACTAAGGATGGTGGCACATACTCCTAGATTCTACTCACGTTTTCCAACAGGCAGAGTCACACTGGGAGACTTAAACCATGAAGGAGTAACAGAGGGACAAACAGAGTTATTTAGGAATTTATAAGTATTGTGCCTATGATATTTGAGGAGTCCCCTCGATTTCCTTGGGATCCCATCATCAGATCCCGATATGGTGACGATGGGACCACCTGCAAGATACGCCTATTCCAATGCAATTGCAAATAATTTTTGAAATCGGTTCATAAACGACGAAATTATCGCTGAACATACAAAAAAACAAAAAAAAAACAGCTATGTATTTCCTTGGTTCTGCAACTACTTTTCTTTTTTCCTATTATAATTCAGATGTATTGAGTATACTCTACGAAGCGAAGCCAATTAAAATACACAAGACTATTCAAAGAAGATCTTCGGTATCCTGCCCATTAGACTGTATATTAGCATTCATGTTTCATATTTACACTTTCCTCTTGAGTTAATAAGGTAACAAAAGATCATAATAATAAATAAAAAAATCAAAATATACCATAATGAATATGAATGTTGTAGCAATTTGTATTCGAATCACGTTTCGGCAACAGCGTGTTAATCTTTTTAAAGGAAATGAGAAAACTTTTGAGTCCGGCTCATGCTTAAATGTGGTTAACGTTTTTTGTGGGAAAATATGCGTCTTTATTATTTTCTTTAAAGGAATTATAATTCCTGGTTAGGCCTGTAGTCTTTGATGAGGCGTTCACATTTTCTCTAGGTAATTCGAAAGATTATTTCAAAGTCTAGAAAGCTGTTAAGTGACGGAGTAGCTTAGTTTTAATAACTAAATAATGTATCTAAAGAAATCTCTTTATAGATAGGTAGTAATGTTATTAAGTTGAAGATTTTTTTGTGGGTGTGTGTGTGTGTGTCGTTATTGCATGCTTAGATTATAATTTACACGAGAACTGTAAATCTGATTTTTGATTAAAGATTAAAAAAGGAATGTGCTTGAAAATACCTACTTGAAATATCTTTTTTTGTTTTTAATTTTTAACGCATTTTAACAGATAAAGTATTTCCTTTATTGATATTTTATTAATGTTACGGTGAGCGGCTGAGGGCCTGCGCCGTTGCGCGTTTTTCTTTCTTATATTTATTGTGGCCTAGTTCTATTTTAAATTCTAGTACATTTCTCCTTTTTAATCTACTCTAGTGACTGAACAATAATCCACTGCATAACATATGCCTTTCCTTAGACTTACATCTGGCAATTATTATTCTAAACTATTCAGTTTAAATTTATTAGCCCATCTAGCCAAGTTGCAAACATTTTTAGATTTCCATTCTCTGTTCTATTCTCTTGTTCATTGCCTATTATTTTGTTTTGGTCACGTGACTGAGTGACATTAGTCAATGAAACAAGAGAATAGAGAAATAGAATCCCTACTATTAATATTATGAATGCGAAAGTTACTCTGTCTCTACCGCAACTCCGATTTTGATGAAATTTGGTATGAAGATGGAACTGAACTTTGGAAAGGACATAGGCTACTTTTTACAACGATAACCGACATACACGCGGCGGAGCCGCGGGTGAAAGCTAGTATGGAATAAATTCAGAAACAAAAAATGTTTGTTACTTGGCTAGGGGGACCAGATAGCTGAGGCGCCGAAGGTCGCAGAACAATCTACGTCCTCCATAAGCGCTAGCCTGTTGATGACAGGTGAGGCTATCTGTCATCCCAGCAGAAGCAGTCCGGGTGGATGCGCCATGCGCTATTATTATAACGAGGGACATCTACAAGCCGTAGGTAGATGGGTCGAGGTACGTTTGGGTTCCAGGGATTTCCTTTCTAGGGTAAACCTGGTTCCCCGGCTATTGGTACTTAGAAACGGCGTGCGGTTTTGGTCGGTTCGAGTCCGACATAATCACCAACTGGTGGTATCCCAGGGGATTTCCGCATAGACAATAAAAAAGCGGCCAAGTGCGAGTCGGACTCGCCCATGAAGGGTTCCGTATCAGCAAGTAACATCATATAAAAGTTCTTGTAGTTCGTTGTAACTTTGATCGATGTTTTTATACTAGTGTATTGATTGGATGAAAGGTAAATTGCGTGTCACGATTTATGACGTATTAAAAAAAAACTACTCACTAGATCTCGTTCAAACCAATTTTCGTTGGTAGTTTGCATGGTTATGTACAACATATATTTTTTTTAGTTTTATCACTCTCTTATTTTAGAAGTTAGAGGGGGGGACACACACTTTTTTCCACTTTGGAAGTGTCTCTCGCGCAAACTATTAGGTTTAGAAAAAATGATATAAGAAACCTCAACATCATTTTTAAAAACCTATCCATAGATATCCCACACGGATACGTTTGATGAAAAAAAAATTTTTGAGTTTCAGTTCCATGTATGTGGGGACCCCCAAAATGTATTGTTTTTTTTCTATTTTTATGTAAAAATCTTAATGCGGTTCACAGAATACATCGACTGACAAAATTTCAACAGTATAGCTCTTATAGTTTCGGAAATAATTGGCTGTGACATACGGACGGACAGACAGACAGACAGACAGACAGACAGACAGACTTGACGAATCTATAAGGGTTCCGTTTTTTGCCATTTGGCTACGGAACCCTAAAAATGGGGGATGGCTTCTTACCTATTTATTCTAATGATATCATGGAACGACATTAAGTCCGTCTTACTCGAACAAAGAGAACAAAAGTCGTTGATTTTATAATTTGAAATAAAACATCATTAACCAAGTTGAACAAACAAAATATTGTAATCCCATTATTTATACTTCCTTTATTAAATTCTACGATAATTGGAATAATCTCGTTCCATTGTCTGTAAAAGAGAACGAGGATTATAAATATGACGTCAAGTAAATTGGTAATTGTAAAATTTAAGGTGTCTGTTTTAGCAATTTCGAACGGCCCGAATGTTAGCCTTAACGATTCTATATCTCTAGAAACTCGCATTAATCTAACTAAGCGTCAATTAAGTAGAAAATAGGGGAAGCTCAGACGCCTATAAATACGTTTATTGTGACCTCTGTAGTATTACACCGTTTCCTTGTCAAGCAACTGTGTTTAATACACTCTAATGAAGATTGAATAGACATCATAAATGGAATAAGCCAAGTCGCTTTCATTAGGTACCTGATGAGCATCGTTCATTAGAAGTTATACTTGTAGCGACTTCAAGGCTGGCTGGCTGCTGCGTAGACGGGATAGAGATGCTCTTCTTACGTTGACCGTAGGTGCAGTGTGCTGTGCGTAGGGGTAACCAGGCTGGAGCGGTCGCGTTCTGCGTGTGGTATCCCTGTTGAGATTGCTGGCTGGCTGAAGACATGGTAAACGGTCATCGCCGTGGGAGTTAACAAGATGGCGCTGCTGATCTGCTTCTATGAAGGCTGCTTCCAGTCACGTCGGGGTCACCACCTGGGGATCATGCCTGGTGAGCCACATCCCAACATACTCTTTAATATAACATACAATGTCATCACCCCTGTTCATCCCATGAATGTGTTGAGCCACGCAAATTTTAGCAGGAATGGACTAGCTCGATCGGAGCAATACTACCCACATACAAAAGATCACCCTAAAATGACATCATTAGTGCTGTCGTCTTTGGGGCCGCCCATTAATCACGTCATGTTTTTCGCCCTTTTTAAACCCCTCACTCCCCCCTGGTGATACGTAGTGAGGTTCAGGATAACCATCCCCCCTCCTACTGAAATCACGTGTAGATTTTAGTACCTTCAAAAATCACTGCACACTGTTCGGTTTACAAATCGCGCGCTTGACGAAAAAGTAAATACATGTGATATCTTATACCTCGTTCCCCCTTGTGATATTTCGTGATTTTTGTAGAACCCCTCCCCCCCTTTTGAACCTCACGTGCGTGTGAGACCGGAGGTCCAATCATGCGTCATTACTACGATAGGATGCTTATGATGTAAATCTGGTATCATATAACGGTGAAATTAAAAGCCGATTACATAGTGTTATACTATTTAGTAATCATAAAGTACTCAACTGACCTTTGAGGTAGGTAATACCCTTACACAGAAGACCATCCTAATAAAGACAGCATTCTTGCTATCGTATTTTGTTGGTGAGTGTGAGATGGAAGGCCTAATCACCGGCCAGCATCATTCTCCCGGCCTCTGCAGGCTGGAAGAATGATGCATAATTATATGACCAGACCACCATTGTATGGGTCACCATGCTGCATTGCCTGCCCTCATAATGAGGATGGTGACCCCTGCTCCTGGATTCTACTGATGCTTACCATCAGGCAGAGTGGATTCATATTGGTTGGCTTAAATATATATAAAAAAGGACCTATTTCAAATTCCCCTAACATACAAGAAACATTGTGAAGCTCTATATTTTTGAAGGCGGTCAAAAATTCTTTGTTATGTATATTATGTTGTGGTTTTAACAATATCATGAAAACTCACAACAACCCAATCATGGACCAAAGTTTGACGAGCTCAGTATTACCAAAGTACAATATTATAAATCTTATTTAGGGAAGGAAAACATGTTTACGCCACCATCCTGTGACGTCATCTTGTTTTGATCTTAAGGCGTTAGGAGGTTTATATCAACGTTTAAAACAGGAGCTATTAATAATTCATGGAAAATAAACCACCTTTTCACAAATATCTCTTAGAATGCGACGTGACTTCTCATAAGTCAGATTTTTCTGATAACAGAAATGTTGTTTCCTTAACGAGAACTGATATTGACTGCGACGGTGGTGCAATGGTATGCAAATGCTGTGTTTGAGGTATCGGGTTTGTTTCCCAGGTCAGACCGAATGTTTGTGTTATTCACAAATATTTCTTTTATTTGTTAAAAAAAAGTATGTTTATGTATTTATATCAGGTGTCTAGTTACCCATAATACAAGCTCTGCTTAGTTTGGGGACTAGACGGCGTTGTGTGTAAAATGTCCGAAATACTTATTTATTTATTATTAATCGTTTTTAGGGTTCCGAAGTTCATAACTCGGAACCCTTATAGATTCGTCATGTCCGTCTGTCCGTCCGTCCGTCCGTCCGTCCGTCCATCCGTCCGTCCGTCCTCGACTTACCGTCCAAACGGTAAGTGCTAGAAAGATGAAAGTTTGCATGAATACGTGTTGTAATTACGTCGACAAAGTGCTACAATAAAATTATGAAATATAATTTTATTTGGGGTACCTCCCCTACACGTAAAGTGGGGATGATTTTTTTTTCTCGAGGCTACCCCATCGTGTGGGGTATCATTAGATAGGTCTTTTAAAAACAATAAAGGGTTTCCTAGACGATTTTTTGATTTAGGTATCCGTTTGCGAGATATTTCACTTTAAAGGGCACTTTTTTGTAAAAACAGGGCGTCCCCCCCCCTCTAAAAGCTAAACGGCTGGCTCAAAAATTTTGAAAAAAATCGTGATGCTGGTCCATTTAATGAACTTTGAAGGAAAACTATAACCGATTAGATGACTTTCTTAGTTCAGGAGTTATAAAGGCTTATATGGTAAAATGCGCTCACTTGGAAAACGTCATACAAAATTAACGTATTAATACGTAAACATAACAATTATCTATTGGATACGATTTTAAATCCACATACCATTATAGGTGACTGAGGAACCCTTTCCTGTGCGTGGCCTGACACGCACTTGGCCGATTTTTTAATAAGTGCATTTGAAAGTATATACCGGTACTCATAACAAAAAAACAATTTTTAAATTATTTGTCTGTCCGTTTGTCTGTCCGACTTTCTGTTTGTCAGTCTATTTCTTGCGGAAAATCTCTGGAACGGCTGAACCGGTATTGACAGGACTTTCATTGGCAGAAAGCTGATGAAATAAGGAGCAACTCGGGCAATTTTTTTTAGTTTATATTATTTTTTATATTTTATATTTATTGTTTATATTTTATATATATATATTATTTTTTATAGTATTTTGTCTATTATATATTAATTATTTTATTTTTATATAGCATAAACAAACGCACTTGTTTTGTTACGAACTTGAAAGCCTGAAATGCCTTCACAGGACTGCAGTGAAGACAGCGGTGAATTTCTGTCTGCATGTAGCAGTATTAGTTCCCAGGGTTACCCAACAATCTCAGAAATTCTCTTATCAAAGTTCTCTGACGTTACCAAAAATTTTAATGCTGTACACATTAATGCTTAAAGTGTTCCGGCTCACTTCCCCGATATGCTGGCATGTTTTGACTGTACGAATTTACACGCTATACTTATCTTTGAATCGAGGCTGAAGCCCTTCTTACCTTCTTCTGCCTACTCTTTACCAGGATTCAACCTCATCAGGAATGATCGAATATTATTATTATTGTTTAGTTTCGCTTCGCGGCTTTACTCGCGATTTTTTTCAACTATATATTTCTATTATATATGTACACATTTTGTCTCCCGTTTATTATTCTGAATAACAAAAATATATTAAAGAAATAAAATACTTTAACTTGAACAAATAAATAAAATGTAATAATGGCTTAAACTCTAAGGGAATAACTTCAGACTGCTTTCATAAACTTGAACAGGTAAAATAAAAGAAAAAAATATAAAAATTTAATTTTCTTCATAGAATGAAATAAAAAATATTATCGTTATGAAGTTGTGTTCACTTTCAATTTTTCTGAAGGTCTCCAGGGAAATCAAGACGGGGTCTCAGTACTGTCTCGTTTAATGCTTGTTGTTCATTAACTGAAACGGGAAAGTGAAACAAGTCATGCTAATTATAACGTATTGCTTTTGAATAAGGCTTGAATTAAAAAAAAAAATTGAATCGTCTTCCTAGCCTTTATTATTACTAACATTATTTGGGGTACCCTACTAGTTCCACCGAATTTGTATAAATGTAATATTTTACAAGGAGCGAATGGCATTGGACCTCTGCAACCCTAAGAGCGAACTGATTTTATTTATTGTTTTCATTAATTTATTATGGTAAGCAACGACGGCGCGGCTATACTTAGATGGGTGACCGTATGTGGCATGATATGTTATGAGAGTTTCCGTGATTCGGAGGTCACGTTAAGCAGTCGGTTCTGGTTGTTATCATAAGATAGCAGTCGTGAAGCTTAGTTGGAGGCCTTCAGGCGGCTTAAAAACATCCAAAGGTAAGATTACGTAGCCACAACGTGTCTTGGCATTCTCTAACCTGGGCTCGACCAGCTACCTGACAGGAGACGGGTCTCGGACGGACGGATAATATCCCACTGGGCTCCCGAGCCCAGTGGGATATTATGGGTATGTTGTTATATATGTTAATATATATTATATATGGGTCATAATGTAACAATTACTTAAAGTTAGGCATAACAATATAGTAGGCCAAAACCTCCTTTCTAAGGAGAGGCCTATGTCCAGTAGTGGACTGTTGATGATTGATGATGATGAACGGCTTAAACCACTAGGCCAATCGTGCAGCCAAAACAGTACAGAACGTAGTACCGATTTTTTTTTATGCGAAACCAAAATAAGTCGACATTGGCGAAAACTTTAATCTTTTACTAGAATGATATGTCTATCCATCTGTCAAGACCCTTTTTAAGATTTGCTAAAGAAAGAACAATCCCTAAAAAAACACTTTGATCCAAATGTCTTGTAATGTCAAAGGTGAAGAACTCGTAGAATAATCACAAACAAGAAAAGTTTAAAACCATACACGAACCCGACTACTTAAAAACCTTTGATAAAAT
The DNA here is from genome assembly GCA_932526445.1 of Phragmatobia fuliginosa. Lineage (NCBI taxonomy): Eukaryota > Metazoa > Arthropoda > Insecta > Lepidoptera > Erebidae > Phragmatobia > Phragmatobia fuliginosa. The sequence continues at coordinate 1,908,647 of OW052058.1, read as the reverse complement.
TTATATAACAGCTACTCAGGCTTATTACGACAAATACATTGATACCTCATTCAATAAAATCGCTCCAGTAGGTTAGGCGTTACGGTTCAACATAAAAAGACATGTACATAGAATGTCAAAACTATATCATTCCTCTAGTCTTTGAACTGCCCTCCTGCAAATTCCCTTGTTCGATTGGCTAATATTTTGTTTTGATCACGTGATTAAGTGACATTAACCAATCAAACAACAGAATAGAGGCATTAGCGTTTGCAGAACAAAAAACGTTTGCAACTTGACTATTTGGGGCTCTTTTAATTTTATTCTACTATTCTGGCCTGGATTATTCATTCGTTTATAACATAAAATAATCTGTACTATCATATGTCCATGACTGCGCCCGCGTATTACGTCGGTTATCGTGGTAAAAGGTAGTCTATTTCCTTCCTTAAGCATCAAGGTATATTCATGTCAAATTTCGTTAAAATTGGTGAAGTGGTTTAGTCGTGAAAACGAAACAGACAAATAACATGACAGATAGAATTGATTCATAAATATTGTCAATAAGCTCTATCTTCATAATTGACGAATACGCAAACATACACTCACTTTGAAAGCACTACAGATAACAACCGTATCCACTTAACGCCATTATTGCGGTGTGTAGCCGCCATCTTGAATTGTGACGTCACAGTACACTGTAATTGTAAAGTTTCTAATGTTAATGTTTATTCTGTTTGTTTGATCGCGTAATGGCTGTTGGCTGGCTAATTTCCTATTAAAGGATAAAGTTCGTACATATTACATTATTGTGCTAACCGCTACGATTATACAATACTGTACCGTATAGTAAATGACTAGAAGTTTAAATTGCTTTATTAAAGATAATCTTGTTCGCATTTCTAATATTAAATATAAGATGAAACTTTTTGTATTTGATGTTACGTACTAATATTGTTACTTTTTATTCCTACGTCATATATTGTTTGAAGTAATTTGATAGAATTTATACAGAGATAAGCTTGGCCAGCATATATCAGATATGAGTCTACTATCGAGCACGTAGAATTCGGACAGTCATTATCTCGTTGAGATCAGGACGTGATTATAGGCATTGTAGCGATATGTTTTAGGATAAATAATTGAGGCATATATCGGTATAAATATGCATACCTTAGTGAGTAATGAGAGTAGTAAACCATGCCTGAATAATACAGATGGCTCCCAAAGAGATGGCACCCAGTGGTGGTTATTCGGTTTAAGTTTGCTATATTTGGTGATCCCGACAACTGAACAAGCTAAAGATATGAGTTCGCTATAGTTTTAATAACACACTTTGAAATAATCACAGACTGAAATGCGAGTTACTTAATTTTCAATTTTAACAAAACCTAAGTAAAATACTAAGATTTACATTCAAAATACTAAAATAAAAACAAATGAAATAAATTTATAAAACACTCAACCAATTTTCTCAACTTGTTAAAATAAATACGATTTGTGATTCAATTCGTTGGCATAATAATGTAGGCATCTCACGTAAATTCCTTTATTTTATATTATCTTTAGAATAAAATACATCGCTTTAATAATATATGGGATAGAGTTAGACTCGCTTCGTTTATATTAATATGCCTCGTCGGTTGCGTATGCGAATGCCGATCAAGAGATCTCGGGCTTAATGTCGATTCGGACCAAATGTTTGTATGATCTTCAAATGTTTTTGTAGGAGTTTGTATAATATGAATATATTGTACAAAAAATGCCAATCAAGAGATCTTGGCCGATTCCCAGGTTGGACCAAATTTATGTATCATCATCATCATCATCAACAGCCTTTAACAGTCCACTGCTGGACATAGGCCTCTCCTTAGAAAGGAGGTTTTGGCCTACTATATCACGCTGGCCAGACGGGTTGGTAAAGGGTTTGTTTCAAGTTTTCCTTCTCTTGGCAGTGATGTTAGCTACTTATTTTGTTCCTTTAGTCGCCTCTTACGACACCCATAGAATGAATAGGGATGGTGACACTTTGTAATCTTGATCCGTCACCACACGGACATTATTAAAAAAAAAACAGTAATACTTTACATTAGGTTTTAGTTTTATTTAACAGAGGTTGAAATTTTCCTACAAATAGGTCATGCCGTAAAAACGTTGCGTGCCTTCGTCAGGCTGTAGACTATCCACGATTTAATTAGTCACAGTTATAGACACGTCTGAGTCATGGAGTACAGATAGAGCCAATTACACTGACGGCTGAATACGACATTCGACATTGAACAATTGGATATTATAAACAAACTAGCTGATGCCCGCGGCTCCGCTCGTATCCTAGGGTTATGAAAAATAAATGTTGGCCGATTTTTAGACCTACCCGATATGCACACAAAATTTCATGAGAATCGGTCAAGCCATTTCATCATCATCATCAACAGCCTTTAACAGTCCACTGCTGGACATAGGCCTCTCCTTGAAAAGGTATTGGCCTACTATACCACGCTGGCCAGACGGGTTGGTATAGGGTTCATTTTACGAATAAACAGTTTAAAAAAAAATCTTTTTTTATCCTTATAGCTTTTTTGGCTTCATATCATGTCATCTAGTTTTGCTTGATTAAAAAAACAAATGAAGAAAAAATATCTTTAAAGTGTGTGGCGACTTCCAAATCCTGAATCGCGATAGAGAAATTCTCAGGCATGTTCACCTCGCGTGTTCGGAGGATCCTCCCTTTATGATGGAGGAATACCACATCCCGTTCCTCTACAGTGCTCTCGCAATAAATTGTGCAAGTAAACATTGGAATTTAAATTTTAAACTCAGTATAAGAAATGAATAGATCCCCTTTTAAATACATTTTTACCAAAGAAACCGTAATTCCGATGAAGCGGAAACTTTTACCAACAACATTCAAATTATTCGACCCCGGGGAATGCTTCGCTCCAATGCCGACTAAGCACAAACTCAGCTTTCAAAAACTATTGTTACTTTAATATGCATTGGAATGGAAACGTACTAAAATAGATCAGTCGGGAACGAAAATATTACTAGCAAACTTGGAATGCATTTATGAATCTAAAATATTTGAAAACATCACAAACGAATAGCTTCCTTGAAATGTAAAGGTCTTAAAAAGCTTCAAGAAAATATTGCCATAAACTTGCCACATTGAATAAATGAACGGTGTTGTATGAGGAATAGTTCAATATACAAAACGATCAAAATGCAGTACCTATGGCACCGTACCTAAAAAGATGTTGAAAATGATTTGATGTCACTACTTTTTTAGGGTTCCGAAGTTTATGACTGGGAACCTTTATAGATTCGTCATGTCCGTCCGTCGGTCTGTCCTCGACTGATCGTTAAAATGGCAAGTGCTAGAAAGATTAAACTTTGCATCATCATCATCATCATCATCAGCCTATCGCAGTCCACTGCTGGACATAGGCCTCTCCAATTGCACTTAAACTTTGCATGCATATGTGTTATAATTACATCGACAAAGTGCTACAATACAATTGTGAAAAAAATTTTTGTTTGGAGTACCTCCCCTTCACGTAAAGTGGGTATCTTTTTTTTTCTCGCAGCTACCCCATCGTGTTCGTCGTATCGTCATCGTATCATGAGGTATGTCTCATAAGAACAATAAAAGGTTTCTAGGACGATTTTTTGATTTAGGTATCTGTTTGGGAGAAATGTCACTTTAAATCGCACTTTTTTGTAAAAACAGGGCATCCCCCCCTCTAAAAGCTAAACGCCTAGCTCAATAAAACTAAAAATCGTGATGGTGGTCTATATAAAATCTATAAAGGATGAGATGACTTTGTTAGTTATAAAATATTTATACTTTGTTTATAATTTTTTTTTAATTGATTGTTCAAGTAAAAAAAAAAAATTAAAATATTAATAGTTTATGAAATATTAGCAAAAAACGAAATGCTATTTTTTTCATCTTTAATTGTTTATAACTTTTGCAATTTTTGTGTGCATATACGCATACGCATACGCATATATACGCATTTGGCACATTTTTCTAGGCGTCATTCCTGATCCAATGAGCTATATATGAGCACATAGTTTTAAGAGCAGTATCTCTATTTTGTACCATTTTCAACTTGTCGAGTAGACTGAAAATGCGTTTACTTGGAAAACGTCGAAAATTATCTATTGGATACGATTTTAAATTCACGTACCATTAAGGGTCACTGAGGAACCCTTTCCTGTGCGTGGCCTGAAACGCACTTGGTCGATATTTTTATCAGCCTCAGCCGAAATGGGTTCACTAAAATTGACATTTTTAGTAATTTAAGCTAGTAAATTAGCTAAAATAAATAATTTAAAATAATAAAATAACAACTCACACAACGCCATGTAGTTATAAACTAAGCAGAGCCAGCTCTGTAACTACCATAGGTACTGAAGATAAGATATACAATAAGAAATACGTTTACATTTCTTTTTCATAAATACATAAACAGTATTTTAATAAATGCAAATAAGTTTAACAAAAAGGAACCGACTTCAATGAAAAACTATTCCGAGTACCCAAATCGCGACAATTGTGCCTATAATATTTGAGGAGTTCCCTCGATTTCCTTGGGATCCCATCATCAGAGATCGATATGGTGACGATGGTACCACCTGTAAGCTACGCCCATTCCAATTCAAAAATAATTTTTGAAATCGGTTCATAAACGACGAAATTATCGCTGAACATACATAAAAAAAAAAGATTCCGACGAATTCAGAACCTCCTCCTTTTTTTGAAATCGGTTAAAAACCATGTAACTATTTACAAAAGATGAACACGTACTAGCTCGGGAATTGAGCCCAACAAATCAAGCAAAGCAATCTCAAATGCTACCATTGCACCACCTAAGCAGTCAGTACCCCAAATTTCTCAGAGCAAGTAAAACATAGTATAAACTACTGTAGAAATACACCAACAATCTGGTATAATAATTTATCCAACCAGCATTTGGTCTCGACGCGTCAATTAAGTGTAACTGATCATGTACTGCTACTAATTGACAGTTTTCCCTGCCTCTGATAGATTTGATAGCGGAGCCTGTAGTGTGGTTGACTTTGTCTAATAATAGATGAGATTGGAATAATTGCTATGATTCCTTATAACATTGGGGCAATTTATCTCTAAATGAGAATGTAAAGAATAGAAAAACATCACAAAAGTTGTTGACAGTAGTAGTTTTTTTTTTCTAGTATCAGCTTGTCAGCGTCGCGTCGTTCGAAAATAATAAATTTTCATTTTTTGCCTATTTGCATTTGATACAAATCAAAATTAAATACAAATACAAATAAATCCAATTGAAGTGTCTGTATGTAAAATCCAATCAACAGTTTTGATATATGTAATTTTTTTACGTTAAATACACCAAAAATACAGTTTTTAAAATTTTGTTTGCCTGTCAATTGGTTTATTCCGAGTAATCTCTGGAACAGCTTGACCGATTCTGACTGGACATTCACTATCAGAGAACTGATAGGAGCAACTTAGGGCTTCGCTCCGCAGCGTTACTCGCGATATACTACAAAATCGCGGATAACACTGCGGGACTCAGCCAGTGTATTATATAAATAGGCTTTTCAATATAGAGGTTAGTCAACGCCGACCTCCACCTTTTTGGTTTTAAGTACTACCTCTAGAATTCAGTAAATTGCTTGAGAGACAAGAAATAGAAGTTACTGCTTCTAATTCTAACGCAATTAAAGAGGTAATATATAATGATTGAGTGGATGTCATAGTCATTTAAGCGGTGTCTATACCGTTTTCTATTACGCTTAATATTTTGTGCTCAAACCCCACGTAGGACAACACTATGATCCACAAATGGTTGGTTTGTCTACCCTATATATTTACAAAAAAAAGTTTGTTTATGTATTTATGTCAGTTGTTTAGTACCCATAATACAAGCTTTGCTTAGTTTGAGGCTAGATGATGTTGTGTGTAAGATTTCCGAAAAAACCGTGTGTTTGTAAAGTTCCTTGCGATACAGATTTGAGTTTTTAAATGAGACTTAATGAAATTCTAAACACGAATGCAGATGAGTAGGAGAGCTCCAATCCAAATAATCAACTTCGTATTTCGTACTAAGATAAATATTATTTTTATGTATATTATGTTGAACCTCATTAAAGTAGAATAATTCATAAAATTTCGTTTTTACTTTTAAAATTCTAATACTGTATAAATTATGTCCACTAAACATTGAACACTAAACTTGAACATCCTTTTTCATTAACATGAAGGTACAATATTCTTTTACGATGTTTTCGTCCCTGAATAATCTAACACGCTTACTCTCATAATTCATACTTGAACACATTAAGGTGGACCACCAAGGATGCATATTCATATTTCAAGCAGCAAATATTATGTTCCACGTTCCATCTTTCTGGATATTAGGTAATCATGAAGTGAGGCACTGGATTTTTTCCTGTAGTGATAATCTGGTGTATAATGTCGGAATAACGTGAATGTTTCAATATCCATACTTACTTTATATCATCATCAACAGCCTTTAACAGACCATTGCTGGACATAGGCCTCTCCTTTGAAAGGAGTTTGGGCCTACTATACCACGCTGGCCAGACGGGTTGGTAAAGGGTTTGTTTCAAGTTTTCCTTCTCTTGGCAGTGATGTTAGCTGCATATTTTGTTCCTTTAGTCGCCTCATACGACACCCATGGAATGAATAGGGGTGGTGACACTTTGTATTCTTAATCCGTCACCACACATCTACTTTATATACTTATAATAATATTAAAAATTTGTAAGTAGTTCTCTCTATCTATTATATGCTTCCAAGCCTCTAAGCTACTGAACAGATACGTATGAAAATATAAATTTACAACAAAAATTCTACTATACATGATAAATTTTAATATAACATACAAGCGAATGGAACCACGGCAGGGCACGGAATAAACAACATAAGTAAGAAAGATTAAACAGTGATATTTCTTTAGATTATATCATAAATTTACCGCATAATAGAATTTAATCAGGGGGGTGTCACTCCGCAGTTTAAGTATAGTCGGCCGCCTGCCTGCCCAGACGAGCATGCCGTACGACTAGACGTCGTCAGAACAGGTAAGAGTTACACGATAGAAAGAGACGCAAAGGTAGGTAAATATAATTGTTGTTGATTCAGCGCTGTGCGATCTGAATTGAAATTAATCTTAACGCCTAGGGCCCCGATTTCTTTAATTTACTTTTCGGAGTGAGTCTTCTGTATCTGTACTATTATGTATTCTGTGATATAATATAGGTACACACGTATTTGACTGCTTCGGTGGTGCAGTGGTAGTATAAGCGACTGCTGTGCTTGAGGTCTCGGGTTCAAATTCTTGGTCGGAGCAAATGTTTGTATTATCTACAGATATTTGTTTCGGAGTTTGGGTGTTTTCTTTGTATAATATGTATGTATTGACCAAATAAAAGTATGTTTATTTAGTATTTATATCAGTTGTTCAGTACCCATAAAACAAGCGCTGCTTAGGTTGGGACTAGATGACGTTGTGTGTGAGATGTCCGAAATAAATAAATAAATATATAGTATATATATATATACTATTGGGTCGGACCAAACGTTTGTACGAGTATGATCTACAGATATATGTTTCGAAGTTTGGATGTTTTCTATATTAAAATATGTATATATTTACAGAAAAGCAATCAGTCGATCTAGATTTAATAGTACAAGCTCTACTTAGGTTGTAGCTAGATTTCTTTCTTTCTTTCTTTAAAAAAGACAACTCCCGCATTAGGAATATAAATTCCTGTGTCGCGGGGGACTTTACAAACATACATGAAACGGACACAAAGAACACCCAGACTCAGAACAACAAATTGTGAATCACACAAAGTGTTATCCTACGTGGGATTTGAACCCACGACACTTGGCGTAGTAGGAAGCGGCGTGGCGACCGCTTAAGCCACTAGGCCAACCGTGCAGTCAAGATGGCGTTGTGTTACATATATCGGAAATATTTATTAGTATTCTATAACATTCCTAATGATTAGTACAGGTTTGAAAATAACACTCCATCTTTGTGAAAACTCGTGTATTTCGTGTATACATATTCCATCAAATTAACCCTAACGAAAATCTACAGAAGCACACTAACCTAATCATGAAAAGTAATTAAACTTTTTATACAGAACGTTGGCTTAAATACCACGTATTAAAGCAGTAATAAAAGAATTAAGTTCTTTTCTCCGCGGAATGAAACCATTACGCCGATGTTGAATTTTTTAGTGATTGTGTTCAATTCCTTTGAGTCAACTTGGCCTTTTATTCTCTCAAATTAATTAGAGATTTAACTACAGTTTAAGTAGATTTTATCTTCCACCTTTGTAAAAATGCCGGTTAAATAGAAGTTCTGAAGAGTTTTTCTTTTTAAATTATTGACGATTACCCTTTTTACTTTGTCTGTGTGGTACGTCTGTCTGAAATATATTATGTATGATAATGAGATAATCCAGTTTTAATTATTAGAGTTTACTGAAACAATTTTGAATGAAAATTTTACCAAAAGGTAAGTGTGAAATCGAGCATTAAACTAAAGTAATCGTAACGATGCAGCGCTTTATTTCGTCAGTTCATTTCATTAGTTATGTCGTCTAACAAACCATTAAAATGTTTTCTCGTGATTAAAATGATGTGAGTGCCGTAAATTTCATATTGGTAATGCGTTTTGTTTAATATAGTAACCTCATTTCATTTCTCATCTCTCATTATAAAAATCATAATCTCGTATCGATTATCAACAGTAATTACTAACGTAAATTTAACTTTTCGTTTGCGCTCCATGCCATAAGAAAATACTAAAAATAATGAATAATTTTAATAAAAGAAGCGACTTCAAAAAAAAACTATTCCGCGCATCGAAATCGCGACAGGTGTACCTATGATATTTGAGGAATTCTCTCATATTCTCCAGGATTCCATAATCAGACAATGGTTTCCTTATCATGGGAGCACATAGAAAGCACAAGCTCTTAAATTATAAAAGAATTAATAAAATCGGTTCTCCCAATCGAAAGTTCTGAGGTAACAAACTCCTCCTCCTATTTTGAAGTCGGTTAAAAATCTTCATTATTTATGTCTGAATTGAAACCTTTCTATTTAATTCTTAATCTCTTAATAATGAACATGAATCCCTTAGAAAACCAATAAATATAGACAATTGTAGGCGACAGAATAACAAAGAAACATTTCTATGGTATCCCTTGGTACATTTTCTAAGAGCTGCTGTTAACACAAGGCGCGTAGGCCGGGTCGGGTAATAAGATCTATTTGTTATACCTCCGCAGATACAACACTAAGGGCCACCGCAGACTAGCTACTTTTAGCATCGGCGATCGGCGATTTGGCGACTGCATCGATGCTGCATCGCGTTTTAGCGACTTCCTGCGTTCGATCGCGGTATCGGAAACGCGCGTTTTAGCGACTGCTCAGATGCCAAGATCGCCGCGTTTGGCGTTTTTAAGTGTACGGTGTGGAGCGTTCGGTCGCCGTATTTAGCTTCTAAAAAGCGACTAGTTGCCGATCGCCGATGCTAAAAGTAGCTAGTCTGCGGTGGCCCTAAACGGGGGCTATGAAAACATACAGATCACAATTTTAACGAACATTGTGGTAATAAAAAATATGTTTCACTAGTTTTATACCGCGGCTATGCCCACGTTTATTTCATTTGTCGCAGTGAAGTGTAGAATCTTTTCCTTCTTTAAGATTCAAAGTATCTCCATGCTAAATTTCAGCGGCCTATCTGTGAAAGTGCACAGATAGACCGCAGATGGCCGCGCGCACAGAGGAAACGTTATTTGGTACTGAAGAAATATGTGACTTCTCGCAGTCACACCAATTAACACAATATAACTTAATATTACTTTAATATCAACACAAGTAAGTAAGTTTTATGTCTACATTACAGGAAACAAACGATGCAAGTCCAAAAATCTATACAAACAAATAAAATTAATGTGTTTGTAATATAAAATGAAGACTTTTTTTACTAAACGCATTTGAAAGTATATAATTTAGATACCATAAATTACAAAAATATTTTTTGAATTTTTTTATCAGTCCGTCTATCTGTTTGTTTGTTCCTAATGCAAATTTCTGGAACGGCTTACCGATTTTGATATATAATAACATAAGAAGTAACTTTGGCAACCATTTTCAGACTAACTTGGCTAAACGATCGCGACGTCAATAGCGATTTACAACCAGGAGTAACACAGTGGGTCTCATTTAGTCAATTAAAAATTTTGATTAGGATTTTCCAACAGTGTTAACACAAATACTTGGTATGACAAATAATCAGAATCAGAAATTTCATGAACATTTAATAGTTTCGTAAACATGCTCGATATAATATCCTCCTGTATAACATGGTTGACAGGTCAAAGTGTTAACGATAAATTCCATTTGAACTCATGCGTCCGATATATGTTGAGGTAAAAATATGACACGATCAAATTGGGTGATATTTTTATGAGATTGGAAGCAAAATAGCAGACGGGTCACATGATAGTTAGAGAACTGCAAATTGAGAGTCATGTTTTTTAAGTAATAGGCGGAGGGGGGGAGGGGGTAATAGTTAGTTCTGTGGCAAAGATGTTTCGAGGGGGAGAAAATACAGCGTCTTTTTCTGTTACAAACATTTTTTCATTTTTTGTAGGGAAAATCTTCACATGCATACAAAATCGATAGCCTGTATAGCTATGAAATTAAAATAAAAACATAAAGAAACATATTCTGAGTTACATATTTTAATTCATTTTACTGATTATAAATCTAACCTATCTTTCTAAATAAATAAATAAATATTTTTCGGATATCTTACACAACGTCTTCTAGTACCAAACTAAGCAGAGCTTGTATTAATTGTACTAAATAACTGATATAAATACATAAACATACTTTTTTATTTTGTTAATACATACACATTAAACATAGAAAACACCCAGACTCCGAAACAAATATTTGTGGAACCTGAGACCTCTTGATCAGCAGCTGCATACGCTAGCCACTAGACCAACAAGGCAGTCTATATTATAATCTTAGTCCAGAACATTGAATAATAAAATAATTTACTATAACATAGTATCATCTGCTACTTTGAAGGCAGTGAAAAGTAGCAGATGATACCTTTAAGTACCTAGTAGAAAAATACACTTACTCAGTTTTTTGTACTTAAACTTTTCTCATGACACTTTTCTTATCTCTTAGGGTCACAGCACACTAGCTACTTTTAGCATCGGCGATCGGCAACTAGTCGCTTTTTAGAAGCTAATTACGGCGACCGAACGCTCTATACCGCACACTTAATAACGCCAAACGCGGAGATTGAGTCGCTTTTTAGAAGCGTGACACAGCAGCTGAACGCTACTCTCCGCACACATTCGGATGCCGGTAGCATCGATTTGGCATCTGAGCAGTCGCTTAAACGCGCGTTTTCGATACCGCAATCAAACGCAGTAAGTCGCTAAAACGCGATGCAGCATCGATGCAGTCGCCAAATCGCCAATCGCCGATGCTAAAAGTAGCTAGTGTGCTGTGGCCCTTAGCAGTTAAAGCAAAAAAAAGTTAACGTTGTAAGTAAAACAAAAGTTAACATTGTAAAATAACAATTGACATGTTACAACTGAAATTTTCCACTCGTGAGAGATGTAATACAGAGGTTATATATATTAATATTACACATTCTGAACTACATCTGTCTGTCTGTTACGCTTCCAAGACTAAACCTCTGTTCAGATTTGGAGAAATTCAGGATAATATATTACACAGGACAAGATTGAAAGGTTACAAGAATAAGTTTAAAAAGTATTTAACAGAAGTGGTGGGTTGAGAAACCTCACTGTATGTATGTTTTTTTTTAATTGTTGTACTGTGTTAATATATTTTGCACACTTATTAATATATATAGTCACTTCTGCCCATGTTTTGATAGCCAAGAGCCTCGACCTACCATAAGAGACTTACGTTAGAAGACTGAATCAAGGCTGTAATGTAGAAGGCAGTCCTTCTTGAGATGGTAAGTATAGTGGTGAGGTTCCTGCCTTTGGAGCCCTAGAGACCGGTTCCTTGTTTTCTGTACTCCAAAGTTAGTAGTCTACTATTTTTTTGAAATTATATGATACAAATAATGATGTAAATAATATGTAATTTTAATGTAATAACGAGAACAATAAGACTTGATGAATGGATTTAATATTCTGTAACACATTTGCTATGTTCATCACCAAACAATTGCCGCAAATTGTATTTATCACCACGTTTGCAAGTCTTGAATGGTAAAACTTCCACCCTCATCTCTCTTAGTATTCTTCCCGTTCGCACTTCATCAAATTCGATTTGAATTGTTTTTCCATCAGCTTACTTGCGTTACTAAAACATTGATGTTTGCTTTCCTCTTTTTACTTTCCTCGTATGTTTTTTTCCTGAGATATAAAGCTTTGAAAATGAGGCAAAATGACAGGGAAAATAGTATGTCAAGGGAGAAAGAAGCAGTAATAGTATTTTAAAAATTAATTTATACATTTTATTTTATAGGCTTTCAGTATTTAAGACAGATTAAACTCCTACTTCTTATTCATAGCCTTTTATTCCCAAGGTTATTTGGGGTCGGCTACTAGTTCAACTGGTTATACCTGAATATTAGTTTTTCCACGTAGCGATTGGCATCGGAACTCCGGAACCCTGAGGGAGAACTGAAATTCGAATGATGAACTGGTTGTCAGTATATTTTATTCGCAGTTAGACTCATACGCGGTTACCGCACCGTGTGTACTGGGGTGGCGTGCACCATAGCCGGAACACCTACGTTGGATTTGGAGGCGGAAGTGCTCCCCGAAGTTTATCGGCTGACGACTGACTTCCGGGTGGATAGCTTTCGTCCTCCACCCGAAGTGATATGCGAGAGGCGTGAGGCGTGAGGCCGCTCGCCGAGCCACGATGGCTCGTTTGACTTCCGACTGGAGAATCCGCATGCTGGCTTGGCCGTCGTAGAGGCTCTCCAGCTGGGCACCCTCGTGTGGGGTAGGCAGGACGGCAGCAAGCACCACTATCTTCAAACAAACGCTGGTCCTTCACGGTTGCTTCGAAAGGTCATCATCATCATATCAGCCGTAAGAAGTCCACTGCTGAACGTAGGCCTCCCCTATTGATTTCCATTTCGACCGGTCGGTAGCGGCCTGTATCCAACGAGTCCCTGCGATCTTAATCAGGTCATCCGTCCACAATTGCCTGACGTCGTTTGACGGTAGCACCTCGCCCGGAGATTCTTAGCACCCCTGACTCCAGTGCTCAACCGACGCCCGTCAACGTCCGTCTTGCACCTGGAGCCCCCGGGCACTTGGGGCCGTGCTCCTTTGTCTATCATCACATTAGGGGGTTTGGACCGTACCCCGCCGCGCTGGTCCAGTGCGTGTTGGCGGGTTGCCAGAGCCTTCTTCGTTATTCAGCAGAGTGCGCCACGGGCAGGCGAGGTTGGCTTGGGTCCCGAAGGATGTTAGTGGGACCCCTTACACTCCTCGTCCTCCACCCGAAGTGATATGCCAGAGGCGTGAGGCGTGAGGCCGCTCGCCGAGCCACGATGGCTCGTTTGACTTCCGACTGGAGAATCCGCATGCTGGCTTTGCCGTCGTAGAGGCTCTCCAGCTGGGCACCCTCGTGTGGGGTGGGCAGGACGGCAGCAAGCACCACTATCTTCCAACAAACGCTGGTCCTTCACGGTTGCTTCGAAAGGTACCTGCCTGCATTCGGACATTTTTCTGCAGTACTTTGTATTTTGTATAAATTCAAATATTCCAAATCTAATCCTCACTTGCATTACCAACGGATGTAAATACATATATACTTTTTTATTGTATATGTCGTACATAGAAATATTTAATCATAAAATTAGCACTTAAATACAACAACATTTCAGAAATACCAAGAAGAAAAGAAGTAAAATAAATACTTCTTTCCATTGGTGTTAAATTCACTTTGCCAATTTCTAGTAAAAATAATAAAACACTGCACATCGAGTCGAAGTCTCGATCCAAAGAAAGAATAAAACAATTGAACAAGACAAGAACTCTGTTTTCATTCTTCGCTTGGAAATACTAACTTCGTGTAGCAATCACTTTGTTGAGTTGGCGACAATGTGTTTGATCGATCGAACTAATTGGATTCAAGAACTTTCAAGAATTTGCAATTAAGTGCCAATGCTTGAGTAGTGTAATAGTGCTATACTTAGACCTGCTTTTGGATTAGCTTGCTTTATCTTTTATGCGTTGTAGATAATTAATATTAGGAAGCTAATTGGATTTTTAATATTAATATAAAAAAGTGGCCAAGTGCGAGTCGGGCTTGCCCATGAAGGGTTCCGTAGAAGCAAGTAACATCATATAAATGTTCTTGTGGTTCGTTGTAACTTTGATAGATGTTTTAATAGTAGTGTATTGATTAAATGAAAAGTAAATTGCTGTTTACGATTTATGACGTATTGCAAAACAACTACTTATTAGATCTCTTTCAAACCAACTTTCGGTGGAAGTTTGCATGGTAATGTACATCATATATTTTTTTTTGTTTTATCACTCTCTTATTTTAGAAGTTACAAGGGGGGGGGGACACATTTTACCACCTTGGAAGTGTCTCTCGCGCAAACTATTCATTTTAGAAAAAAAAGTGATATTAGAAACCTCAATATCATTTTTGAAGACCTATCCATACTACCCACATATCTAACACGTATGGGTTTGACGAAAAAAAATTTTTTGAGTGTCAGTTCCAAGTATGGGGAGCCCCAAAATTTATTACTTTTTTTCTATTTTTATGTGAAAATCTTAATGCGGTTCATAGAATACATTTTCTTATCAAGGTTTAACAGTATAGTTCTTATAGTTTCGGAAAAAGTGGCTGTGACATACGGACGGACAGACAGACAGACATGACGACTCTATAAGAGTTCCGTTTTTTGCCATTTGGGTAGGGAACCCTAATTATGTCAATAGCTTACAAAAGACATATTTTTTTACTTCCTCGTTGGCCCAGCGGTAAGTGAAGGCTGGACCTATTTCCCAAAAGACAGCCAGACTAATACAAAAATTAAAAAAAAAAACATTTTGGATGTCAATAACGTATTTACCTCCATATGCATTTTGTAAAAAATGTTGCCCTTTGATATTACACAATAAAGACCATTTTCTCTAGCCTTATTCACAGTATTATTTGGGGTCGGCTATTAGTTCAACCGGTTTCACCTGAATATCAGTTTTACACGGAACGACTGGCATTCTGGAGAACTGAAATTCGTAGGTTGAACTAGTTGTCAGTAAATTTGAGGGCACTGATTTCCCAATAACGATTGCCATAGATATTCATGACAACCGGGACCGGCGGCTTTACGTGCTCTCCGAGGCACGGGCGTAAATCACCGCCCAACTTCCAAACTCCGTACCGCTATTAGGAATTTCCTAAGAAAAACCCAAAAACAGTTTTCGGCCCGACCCGGGATTTGCACCCGAGACCTCTTGATTAGCAGTCGCATACGCTATCCACTAGAGAAACGAGGCAATAATACAGACACTCTAAAATTTATTTGTGTAGATGATATAGTAATCCGAAGCTCTGGACGTAGGATAAAACACTACGTGATGTAAAACAACTATTTCATAGCTTTATACCGAGTAAGAGGAGGTACCAGTCAGTCCCAACGGGACATTCGAGTGAGGCATGCACTTGACAATCTCTTGAGTTACGAGTACCACTTACTAGGATCACGTGAACTGTCTGGTCAATGGCAATCCAATCCAACAACAAAAATACACACATAGGTAACGTGTACAAGAGTTGAGTGGCAAGACTTGGTACTTTTTACAAGTAATGATTTTGATGGCATATGTATATCACCTGATAGATTCAACATTCAGATCATAGTTTAGCTTTTATTACTTATGACAGGTAATTCTTTTTTTTTACTAGTTAGCAGAGTTAGCCTAGTGGTTTAAGTGGCCGCCACACCGCTTCTGTCGTGACAAATGTTCTGGGATCAAATGGGACAATGGGACATGTGTCCGTTTCATGTATGTAATAAAAATTAGCCAAGTGGGTGTCAGGCCACACATAAATTAGGGTCCCATAGTCACCTATAATGATAGGTAGATTTTAAATCGTAATCATTCTTATCATTATTAACTACTTCAGTTTTATTCCCTACTAGCTTTCCGCCCGCGGCTTCGCCCGCGTGGAATTCGTCTTACATGATTTCATGTTTGATAATAAGGACCTTCGACATAAATTTTCGTCCCCTATTTCAAACCCTTCTACCTTTATTTTCGCGATAAAAAGTATCCTATGTATTTTCCCAAGTTCAGTTCTATCTTGATACCAAATTACATCAAAATCGGTTCAGTGGTTTAGGTTAAAGCGTAACAGACAGACAGACAGACAGAGTTACTTTAGCATTTATAATATTAGTAGGGATTACACCATCGGAAAGTAGAGATTTCATCAAACAGAAAACACCCCAATTTTTTGAAAAAAGTCGAAATAGGGTGAAAAAATTAAATATTTCAAATCAAAAAAATTACAGTGTATTCGGGACATAAAAAGGTAAGTTTTCAATAAACTTCGTTTAAAAATTATTGTATTTGTAAAAGATAAAAATAGAAAACCAAAAACTTTTTTTAATTTTTCACTTACAATTTGAGGTTATGTGAAAAAAAGTGTAAATAAAAAATCGGCCAAGTGCGTGTCAGGCCACGCACAGGAAAGGGTTCCTCAGTCACCCATAATGAAATTGTATCCAATGGATAATTGTTATGTTTACGTATTAATGCGTTAATTTTGTATGACGTTTTCTAAGTAAACTCATTGTAGAAATGAAGCCTCTGTAACTCCTGAACTAACAAAGTCATCTAATTTGTTATAGTTTTCATTTAAAGTTCATTATATGGACCACTATCACGAATTTTTCCAGATTTTTTGAGCCGGCCGTTTAGCTTTTAGAGGGGGAGGATGCCCGGTTTTACAAAAAAGTGGCCTTTAAAGTGGAATTTCTCGCAAATGGATTTCTAAATCAAAAAATCGTCTTAACAACCCTTGTTCAATGTTTTTAAAAGATCTATATAATGATACCCCACATGATGGGGTAGCCGCGAGAAAAAAAAAACATCCACATTTTACGTGTCGGGGAGGTACCTTAAAAATATTTTTCATAATTTTATTGTAGCAATTTGTCGACGTAATTACAATACATATTCATGCAAAGTTGCATCTTTCTACAACTTACTGTTTGGATGGTAAGTCGAGGACGGACGGACAGACGGACATGACGAATCTGTAAGGGTTCGAAGTCATAAACTTCGGAACCCTAAAAAGTTGTAGATCTTTTAATTACTTACAACTTTGCCATTTAACTTTTTTCCATAGGACTTGTAGTTTTGCCGGAAATTAAGATAAACCGTTTTTTACCCTTTCATCTTCCTAGCCTTATTCCCAATTTACCCTTTGTTTTATATATTTAGCCATTCAAAGTGACTCTACCCTGCCTGATGGAAAGCATGATTAGAATCCAAGAGTCGGGGCTACCACACTTGCTGCGAATGCAGACAATAATGTATGGCGGCCCACACTATGGCGGCTTAGTGAGATGCTTTTTCACGCCCCGTCCGAGGAGGACCCGAAAACCTCCTTCCCCTACCCGACCCCCCTCAGATCGCAGATCGCCCGTAAATTATTTTTCCTTTCATTTTTATAATATTCTCCTCCTTTTCCAAATGGTTTCATCGTACTATAATTTTGTTTTCAAAAATTATCTACCCTGCTCTACTGGTCTTTATGTCATTTACAAACTATCATTATGGTTGCCATGCAAGTGTGTTATGCCTAGCAACCTGTGAAGTTTTGACAGGAGATAAACAGTGATACATTTTGACATCTACGATTTATGTATTTTTATAATCACCTAGGTAAAAAGGTAAAAACCTTTGTATCTCGATTATTGCAGTAAAAAGTAGCCTATGTCCTTTCCCAAGTTCAGTTCTATCTTCATACAAAATTTCATCAAAATCGGTTTCGTGGTTTAGGCGTGAAAGCGTAACAGACAGACAGACAGAGTTACTTTCGCATTTATAATATTAAGTATGGATTTTCGAAGTTTTCCTAATCTCTTTCCTTCAACGTAATTGTATAAAATTAATTAAGAATAACAAAACATCTATCCGGTGCGTGTCTAAACAAATAAATCACGCCACAGTGACACCTCATAATTCAAGAGACGCTCGTAAATAGAAGTGAAATAGAATCAACAATAGAAACGGTAACCCTTGTGTGTAAGATGCGGTCGGATGTAAGAAGATTATTGTGAGAAAATATAAAAGGATAATTACAAATTGTGAGATAGAGATAAAAAAAATAACGACACCATTTGTTTTTCTTTATATTTAAGACTAGCTTTCCGCCCGCGGCTTCGCCCGCGTAGAATTCGTTTATATCGCGCGACACGGTAAGGTTAGATTAAACAATCTTTTTTTTTTTATATAATGTCCTTTCCCAAGTTCAGTTCTATCTTCATACCAAATTTCATCAAAATCGGTTCAGTGGTTTAGGCGTGAAAGCGTAACAGACAGACAGACAGACAGATTTACTTTCGCATTTATAATATTAGTATAGATTACCAAAGTTATTCTACTCTGCCTGATGGAAAGTACGAGTAGAATCCAGGAGGCAGCATTCTCATTGTGAGGGTAGGCAAAGCCATCGGAGTGGGTATTCTCTCGTTCGGCAACATGATTGCGGCTATGATACGGAGCGAGAGCGCGTGGAACTCCACCGTCTCTTTCAGCGAGCAAGTTATGCTTGCGAAGGAGATGGCGGAGTGGGACCGGGAGAGGTTTAGAACTCTTCCGGTTTGCCAGACTCGGGAACGGGCCAGGTACCGCAGGAGACTCGGGTGCCGGAGATCGGAAAACGATCTCCGTTCTTCATAAGGGCATGCCCGGGGGTTGACAGGTGAGGCCATCTGTCACCCTAGCAGAAGCAGGCCCCGGTGAGCGCTACAAGCGTGCACGCTCCTGTTATGAACGAAAAAAAAGGGAATATTAGAGTTCCCACACAGAAGATGGTCATCTAGAAGCCGTAGGTGGCCCGAGGTACGTTGGGGTTCCAGGGACTTCCTTTCGAGGTATATTTCTGCATTATTCTGAAAATTATCAGAATGATTGAAGAAATATTCACCAACGAAATATGACAGCAAGAATGTGTTCTGTGTGAGGATAGTACTGCCCCGGTTGAGCCGGCCCATTCATACTGAAATCAGCGTGGCTCTACTGAAAAGGTGGGCAAATGGACCGACTTTCGACTTGTCCTTTTGCCAAGATGTGTGATTACGCCTAAATAATCTTGAATTATTGACTAATATTTTGATTTGACTTCGTAACTTAGTGCAGAAATGACGTAAGTCTTATACATTTGTAGAAAGTCAACTTGGCTAGAACGTCTAACTGCCTCTCTAGCCGAACTGATAAGATACTACCGCCAATCATTTGCACCTACTTTTAAGGAGTCACATGTGCGCTGCCAGTCTTTGAGCAACTACCGGCATCAGAAACAAAGAAAACCCCTTGTGTTTGACTTCAGTATTTTACTTAACTCTTTGAAAAGCAATAAGTTGCTTAACATCAGTTTTCCATGAGATTGTGTTATTACTCTGGTCACACCAGCTCGTATAAATAACTAACTGGTATTATATTAATTCAATGTACTCTACTATGAACCAATCAGAATTGATTTCAAACACAAATGTAACTTACATTGCTGGCTTATATCATTTGTGTAAATTCTAAAAATGGAGTTAATATTATCATTCAGCTCATCATCAGGTCAGTTCGAACCTATAATATTATAACAACCAGGACCAACTTAGCGTGACCTCCGAATCACAGAAACCCTCACACCATATCATACCACAAACAGTCATCCATCTAGTTACTGACCTCGCCGTCGTTATTCACCCTCGATGATTGTTTCCAATCACCTAAGACAGATTTTAGCCTCGTGAGCACTCGCGGGGTGCTGTAGCCACCCCACACACTCAAAGTACATTTTTATATACATAATATCAGTTATTTGAATTATACCACCATTTTATTACTTAGTGTTATATAGACGCTGTTAAGCATTCGTGTGTTAACCCACAAAAAATCGAGTTTTGACTTATGAATGCTGTCTTATTCTTTAAATCATAAGGTTTACGATAGTGCAATCCATTTTATTGAAAACAAATCGCAGAATATTCTAGAGTACAAAAATTGTTATTGCTTATTTCCTAAAATAAGATTTGTATTTAGCATTTATGTCACAAGTGCCTTACATTATTAATGCCAAAATCTAATGAGACTACAACAAAAAGCATTAATGTGTTATGCTACGGTTAACATAGAAATGCGTATATCGGATTGTGGGTTAGAACCAAAATGCAATATTTGGCGAGCGCGGACGGTAAGGATTGCGCGGGCTTGTTGACCACACCGACATGTAAATTTTTAAGCAATTGCATAGCTTTTATCGCGGGCTTTAAGCGCGGGGACCGAATCAAGAAATTTCGTAACAAAAAAAAACCTAACACCATGAAAACGGATAGAGATATGATTGTCACTGCAGTACGACAAGGACGCCACATGCGTCTCCGTGCGCATGCGTACTGCCGCCACTGGCCGTTATCCGTTGCCTTGACAACACAGTCATTCTAGATTATTATCCCTACTATTTTAATATTATAAATGCGAAAGTAACTCTGTCTATCTGTTACGTTTTCACACCTAAACTGCTAAACTGATTTTGATGAAATTTGGTACACAGGTAGTCTAGAGTCTGAGGAAGGACATAGGCTACTTTTTACCACGATAACCGACATATACGCGGGCGGAGCCGCATAATTGTTTCGGAGTCTGGGTGTTTTCTATGTATAATATATATGTATTTACAAAAAAAAAGTATGTTTCTGTATTTATATCAGTTGTTTAGTACCCATAATGCAAGCTCTGCTTAGTTTGGGACTAACTAACTAGTAACTAGGGTCTGATGAGGGCGTTGGAAGGTGGCCATAGGAACCCCATCGAGTTTGGGCTCGTTTGATTCGTTTAGACGAGTTCTTTGACACTATATGGTAACCAGGGTCTGATGATGGAGCTGGAAGGTGGCCATAGGAACCCCATCGAGTTTGGGCTCATTTTATTTGTCTTGACAAGTACTTTGACACTATATGGTAACCAGGGTCTGATGATGGAGCTGGAAGATGGCCATAGGAACCCCATCGAGTTTGGGCTCATTTGTTTCGTCTTGACGAGTACTTTGACACTATATGGTAACCAGGGTCTGATGATGGAGCTGGAAGATGGCCATAGGAACCCCATCGAGTTTGGGCTCATTTGTTTCGTCTTGACTAGTACTTTGACACTATATGGTAACCAGGGTCTGATGATGGAGCTGGAAGATGGCCATAGGGACCCCATCGAGTTTGGGCTCATTTTATTCGTATTGACGAGGACTTTAATACTATACGGTATGAATGTTATTCCAACAAAGCAAAATATTAAGTTACGAGTACCAGAGTAGAGTTTAATTGTAGCGTGCTGTAAAAAAAAAAACAGTCGTGTGGCACTCGGGGACTGCCGCGGCAAAGCTATTGCATAGCATTTTTATCAACTTATGCAATTAAATTGTTTTTTATTTATTGTTTTTTATTCTTTGATATTAATTCAAGTTTACAAAACAATATACACTGTCTTTTCACTAACATACATTCTAACAATATTATTGCCAAACAATATAATCATCCTATTAACCGAAAGACAACTAAACAGAGAACATAATAAATAGTGATATGAGCATACCTATGGAATGAAAAATGAAATAAATAAAAATAATTTGAGAGGGACACCTCTCAAGTTCTTTCTCAAGTCAAGGGACACCCGGATGGAACGAATTTACACGCACGGCTTGCTAAAATGTGTCGTTATACAGACGAAACCTCATACTCTGTCAACATCATTAAAACTTGTCTAAGCACGCTACAATTAAACTCTACTCTGGTACTCGTAACTTAATATTTTGCTTTGTTGAAATAACATTTATATCGTATAGTGTTAAAGTACTCGTCAAGACGAATCACATGAGCCCAAACTCGATGGTATTCCTATGGCGACCTTCCAGCTCCATCATCAGACCCTGGTTACCATATAGTGTCAAAGTACTCGTCAAGACAAAACAAATGAGCCCAAACTCGATGGGATTCCTATGGCCACCTTCCAACTCCATCATCAGACCCTAGTTACCATTTAGTATCAAAGTACTCGTCAAGACGAATCAAATGAGCCCAAACTTGATGGGGTTCCTATGGCCACCTTCCAGCTTCATCATCAGACCCTGGTTACCATATAGTGTTAAAGTACTCGTCAAGACGAATCAAATTTGCCCAAACTCGATGGGATTCCTATGGCCGCCTTCCAGCTCCATCCTAGACCCTGGTTACCATATAGTGTCAAAGTACTCGTCTAAACGAATCAAACGAGCCCAAACTCGATGGGGTTTCTATGGCCACCTTCCAGCTCCATCATCAGACCCTGGTTACCATACAGTGTCAAGGTACTCGTCAAGACGAATCAAACGAGCCCAAACTCGATGGGGTTCCTATGAAGAATCTAGAATGACTGTGTTGTCAAGGCAACGGATAACGGCCAGTGGCGGCAGTACGCATGCGCACGGAGACGCATGTGGCGTCCTTGTCGCACTGCAGTGACAATCATATCTCTATACGTTTTCATGGTGTTAGGTTTTCTTTTCGTTACGGTATTTCTTGATTCGATCGCCGCGCTCAAAGCTATCAATACACTAAAAAATATTTAGTTACGAAGAAAATTTCTTGGCTTAAAATTTTTCAAATTAAACCTCAAAAGATACTTCTTCCATGATGTATATAAAATCTGCTTTAAATGAAACCCCTAGGATAGTAAGTAGACTTGTCCAAAAACAAAAAATTAAAAATATGTAACATTTTAAAAACATTACATTGCCTTTGTTATGGCCAAATAGTAAGAAATTATCCAGCAGCAAAGTAAAAGATCTCAAAGATATTCATAAGTTTAGTCCAGAAGATTGCAAAAAGCTATAGCTTCTTGGAAACTGTGAGGGAGGAGCTTGCTGATTATAATAGATTTGTACCATATGATGGATACAAAAAAAATGGTTATATTTATTATGATTAAAATAATAATAATAAAAAAAGTTTAAAATTTTTGGTTAAGATTTTTGAACAATTGAAATAATATAAGCGTTAACTTGTTGTATTTCTTATTTTAAACAGAACTTAAAATGTGATTCAAAACATGTTAAAGCAATTACTTAAATAAATAAGTACATGAACATTTTAATATGTTAGCAGTTTATTTTATTACATTTTTTAAAAATGAGTACAGATATTCATTTTAAAACAACAAATCAGAATTTTGCATTAATGTCTTAAGGCACATAAGTCACATAACACATTAATGCTAAATGAAATAAACCCTTCAGCAATTTAAGCATCAATCATTTTTATGCTTTTTCTATTTAATGATTAATTTATTAAGAAATATACATTAATTTTAATAATCTATGCATTTCAACAAAAAAAATGATACCGCTTAACAATATTTTTTTGCTTAACATACGCGGAAAAAGAAGATTGTTCTTAAAAAAATTTAACAGCTGATTACTCAAAACTAGCTCGGTGTGGGTTAACACACAAATGCTTAACAGCGTCCATATGATGTGTGTAAATTAAAAACGTGTATTTTATAATCTACTTTATTACTGTTGTACAAAACATTATCTTTCCTACAAGAACCAAAAAAAAAACTTGTTCCCAACTCATCTGAAAACAACAATATTTGAAAAAAACTTACTAAATTAAAAAAAAAAAAAACATTAAATATATGCTTCGAAAAACACCAATACACGTACCTTGCTGTAAAGTTACCTCCGCAAAAGTAAGACACGAGCGCTCGCGGGGTGTCGTGACCACCCCATACAAAATTTAACACGTCCATACGTTGCAAGCGCTGGCACAACACTACCCCTCTCACCTCTTGTCGACTGTTTTAAAGGTCACTTGAAGGTACTGAGACGCGCGGATGTGTAACTAGAGAAATTATTAGTCATTTTTACCATAAAAAATGTTTGGGATTCTAACAGCACCCCGCGCGAGTGACGGCGGGTTAAAATACCGCATCCATTTAATTTTACTCCTAGTCTTTAGAAGCAAGTACACTCAGGAACAAAAGAATTGTGCGTGACGAATTCCTAGAAAGATTTAATACCTTTGCGTGAAGTTGGAACAATGTGCGCACTTGATCCCCTTACAATATCTGCGTTGAGAAGGATTTAATGGAACTGTATATACGACTCGGTATTTAGTTTAAATCTGCTCGGGAGATTTAAATTTCAAGACGAAGTTTAAGTCCGCATTACAGTGCTATTTTGCATAACAGAATTAGAAGTTTGTATTCATCAGTGGTAGTATTCGAGAGAGTGCTCATCTTATGCAAGACAAGAAATAGAATACTACACTCATTGCATTTCAGAGTGTGCATTCATGCATAATCTTAGAGCCATATGGTTATTTTTCTACAAATTTAAACCTGGTAATTATAAATGCAATCCAACAGACTACTGTTGACTGGCTTGTTGGTCTAGTGGTTAGGTCTCGGGTTCGATTCCCAGGTCAGATCAAATATTTGTGTGATCTACAAATATTTTGTTTCGGAGTCGGGGTGTTTTTTTATGTATAATATGTATGTATTTACAAAAAAAAAGTATGTTTATGTATTTATATCAGTTGTTTAGTACCCATAACACAAGCTCTGCTTATTTTGGGACTAGATGACGTTGTGTATCCGCTCGCGCCCTAGGAGTATAAAAATTGATGTTGGCCGATTCTCAGACCTACTGAATATGCGTATAAAGTTTTATATAGATCGGTCAAGCCGTTTCGGAGGATTATTGGAACGAACATTGTGACACGAGAATTTTATATATAAGACTAGCTGATGCCCGCGGCTCCGCTCGCGTTTTAGAGGTATCAAAAATAGATGTTGGCCGATTCTCAGACCTACTGAATATGCATATAAAGTTTCATAAAGATCGGTCAAGCCGTTTCGGAGGAGTATGGGAAAGAACATTGTGACACGAGAATTTTATATATAAGATTTTATTTATATACCCCCGAAACAGCTAGATATATTTGTATGAGATTTTGTTTCACACACCATCTTTATTATAATTGAAGACAATACAGCATGGTGAGATGTTCTTGAATCATTGGGCTTCCGGTCTCGCACTCACTAATACAACGCAACAGCACGACTGCTTTCATATGTGGTTGGTCATCTGTGTGTGTGACTGACTGCCTGGCCTATTGATCTAGTAACATTGTTAGTGATACTGACTGCTCAACGAATGGTCTTAGTCGGAAATTAAAAATGATCACGATAATCACTTGTATGCGAACGATTAACTGTTGGCGTAACGACTGCATGGTTGGCGTAGTTGCTTAAGCGGTCGCCACGCCGCTTCCTACTGCGCCAAGTGTCGTGGGTTCAAATCCCACGTAGGATAACACTTTGTGAGATTCACAATTTGTTGTTCTGAGTCTGGGTGCTCTTTGTGTCCGTTTCATGTATGTTTGTAAAGTCCCTCGCGACACAGGAATTTATATTCCTAATGCGGGAGTTGTCTTTTTAAACAAAAGAAAACTGTATTATGACGAGAAACATATATATTTTGATATTGTATGTCTTCAAACATTATTATTAACAAATATTTTAATTTGACGCAAATTCGCAACAAATTATTATTGACATTAGTTATGTGATACAAAACTAATATACATACATATGTAACTAATGTTCTGAATGATAAATAAATAATAATAATTAAACAGCGTACGTATAAAAATAATTACTGCTATAACTTGACTATAAAACCTTTTATAATGATTGCTTAGAAATACTCCATAAATGATAAAGTAATTCAATAAGAACTAAATTTTATAAAAAACATTTTGACGAATTGAGAACCTTCTAAAACCAAAAGTATTTTAAACCAACTATTATAAATTCCAACTAACTTTGAAATAAACTTGAATTTAAATTTCGCTAAAATCCACCTCAAGCCCGACATTTTACCTTCAAAAATAAAAATCTTTTGCGTCATAACATTGTTACCGTATAAGAATGAATGAATAGAATTTACTCTCAGATTTTAACGACCACGTTACAGCCTCCCATGTATAACACCTTTGGGAAATTTGCATGAAAATTCACGTCCAGATTTCCATTTGAAACGAAATTCTGGCTTTCAAACGATCCTTCACGGATTCTGGGACATATTGTTGGTTATTTCGGTATATTTCTAGTGTGAAATTTACTCGCGTATTGAATGATATGGAGAGCCCGCTCCTGCTGTATAGTCAGATTATATATATGAAATCGAATTTTAAGTTATACCTGGTTTGGATTAGTGCTTTATAAACACGTAAAGTAAGCTACGTAAATAAACTTTTTAGACTTTGGTAAATATAGTAACTTTGATTGGTTAGCCTCGCCACTTCTGTAATAATTTTACTGGCAACATTATAGGTTATTAAATTGTGTCATTGGCTTTCTTAGCTTTCAAGTATTATTTTTATGAAATATAAATGTTTTTTTATTCGGTATGGCTATCTTTCTTTTGTTTTTTTTTCACATAAATGGTTAAAATGATTAAAAAAACTATAAAGGACTGTTGTGGTAATACAAGTATAAACTACAAAAACATACAGATTATAAAACTATTCTATTTATAATACATAAATAAATATTTTGGACATCTGTCACACATAATTTAGTTTGGGACTAATAACTAAACAGAACTTGGGCTATGGGTAATAGACAACTGATGCAAATACATAAATACTTTTTTTAAATAAATACATATTACACATAGAAAACACCTAAACTCCGAAACAAATATTTGCTGCTCATATAATTATTTGGTCCAACTCGGGAATCGAACCACTCTAGTGGTCACATCAAGGCAGTAAATTTGTTTTTTCGGTACTTTCTATTAGAGGAAAGTTACTTAATGCCCTTTTCCTTATCTCTAACAGCGTTTGAACATATAAACAATATGAAAAATCATAAACTTTTAAAACAAAAAGAAACATGTGTAAATTAAGTCTCTTAAATAAGATTTCTTGAAACGATAATTAGCAGTTTCAGTTTCGTTCGTATTTCTGCCGCGTCATGTCTCCACCTGTTCTTCAAACCCTATCGATTTTGCAATCACTGCTATTCATTGGCCATTTAACCATATTCTGTAACTTTTAAATTCATAAAAATATCGTTCTTCTCAACTTCAAATCTCTAATTTTGTTCAAATTTGAATTGTCAAAATTATGATCCAGTCACAATTCAAACATTGGATAATTAATCACTTTCTGTTCTGCATTCCATATGTAGTCTTTTTATACACAAGTGTCTATGCAGTGAAACTAATACCTTTTTTCATCAATATACTCAATATCACTTCAAATAGACGGATAAAAAGTTGCTACAGTCCTCTTATTAAATTTCGTTTTCACGCACTGGTAATCAACACCCGAATTGGTTCCAAACACTCCATAAATTTAACCATTAATGAGTTGACACCGTACTAATGGAAGTATCTACATATATACATCAGCCTGTAGTCCATTTTCCAACGACAACCCATTACCATCAAGGCAAAGCCCTATTTCAGGCTCTCAAAACACAGTAACCTCAGAAGATTCATTACAACAGGTACCTTTCGTTTCCACATTAATTACGTGCGTGACTTGCTCAAAACTTAGGGGTGTCGAATGAATAATTTGTAGGAAATTATGAGGGGAGTGGGCAAAATGAGAAATGAATTTATGAAATTGAAAGTTATATAGGGCGTCGTTTGAAATCAATTATAGTCAAGTAAATGTTATCTAGGTTGCGTTAGATATAAAAGGTTTTCAGTTTTTCGTATTTTAAATAAGCTTTATGTGTATTGTAGGATTAAAATGTTGGCCGTGTGACGAATGTTTTGGGTGTAAACCTATTGTGGTAACATACGAGTAGTGGAAATGATTGTTTTAAGAATAAAATGTCAGTATTATTTATATCATCCGATGAACCAACCAATAGGAGTGAAGTCCAAATTAAAAACGGGGTAAAAAAAAATTGAGAGCTTTCAATGCGTGCGCTACGTAGTTTAAGATTCGTGAATGAAAGATGTAATGTATGAAAGAATTCTGCCTCTTCAACATTTCTTAAAGAAAGTCCAGGACATCATGTGTCTATCTTTTAAGGTTGGATCACTATTTTCTATGAGATACAAATATATATCCGCGATTAAATTTCACGCAACGGACATTAGTAGACGGGGACTAAGCCGCGTGGGTCAGCTGTTACTATATATACAATAATAATTTTATACTTTTCTTTAATACAAGGATGATTAAACTTTCAGAAATAACAGATTTAAAAATATCTTAAATACTAGAGGTACGATGATTTCAGTGCGAACGATCCGGTTTGACGGAGGCATTACTCCTCTCTCACAGACGATCAATCTAAAAGGACAGCATGAGTGCTATCTTAGGTCCAATGATGGTGACCACTGCATTTGGATACTGCTCATGCTTTTAGGGTCATATGGCAGAGTAAACACACTATGGCGGGTTTATATCTGTACAAAAGTCATGTTACAGAAAGGACAACAAAAAATGTTAAAAATTAAAGCTTGTAGTGTAAAGAGAAGGTAAGTGATAATTTATTCTAAAATATAAAACTCTTACATTTAATATAGATACAGATTTACACTGAAGTCAAACAATTCGCGTCATTTACAATAAACCCTACATCGTTCCCGGCCCAAAAGTGCCCACAATACTACTAGCAGCGTTGCCTCGCTGGATTGCAATTGACATCATTTGCACCAGGAATCAGTCAGAGCGGGAGTCACCAAATTTATTTTCTTTCCATGTACGTCTGGTGACGGATCAAGATTACAAAGTGTCACCACCCCTATTCATTCCATGGGTGTCGTAAGAGGCGACTTAAGGAACCAAATAAGTAGCTAACATCACTGCCAATAGAGGAAACCTTGAAACAAACCCTTTACCAACCCGTCTGGCCAGTGTGGTATAGTAGGCCAAAACCTCATTTCAAAGGAGAGGCCTATGTCCAGCAGTGGACTGTTAAAGGTTGTTCAGGTTAATCAGTTCAGTTTATTTATGTATTTTTTAATTACTTTGCTTACCCCTTTATGATATGGGGCCTGATGTTATATGTGTATTTTATTATTGGAGAAGAATTATAAGTTTACTTTGGTAATGTACAGTTTAGTGTTTAAGTGGTCACTCGATAGATGGCGCTGTTAGGGTTTACTCAATCGCGCCAACATTTGATTACCGTGGTTACTATAAATACCGCGGAGGAATATTTTTGTAATGAGCTTTGTAAATCGCAGTTTTGAGATAATACATATTTGTTCATAACGACAGTAGTATTATTTCTCGCCTCGGAACCCTGATTTCGTTCATGGTCCTTCGAGCCGGATACATCGGACGTGTTTCGGTAGTCATCGGTGGTGGTAGTGGCTACTACCCTTACGTCTCTACTGGACAGTGGATCGCTGTTCAGAACAACCCCTACAGCAAGGCGCTGGAAAAAGCGTGGCTGTATTGGAGGTGCCGGGTGGTGATTCCCGGAGGAGCGACGTACAAGGGAGGATACAACGGCAGAGTCATCACCGTACAACATCGTCGCCGTGCAAGCATTCTCGTCGTGCATCGCTAGAGGGCGCCACAGGTAGTTGGCGTGACAGTGAAATTCTGTGACAGTGAGTGCGGTGAACTGTGAGTACATTTTCAATTTTATTTCTTGATGATAGTTAATTGGAATATTAAAAAATTGTTAAGTTTGTTGTGATCAATTTTGAACCTTAAATTCAAGACTTGTGAAACATTGAAATATTTTGGAAGACTGAAGATAGTTAATGTCAAGATTGGACTTAGAATAGTTTAAGTAGTTTTAGACTTGTGTTAGTCTTAAGGCAAAAGTGGTTGAGACGGGGAATCCATGCCCGATTTTTGTTTGAAATATTACATTCTCAAACACTTGTAAATTTTTACGAATTTTTACTGGACTTAGAATATTCCCGTTGTACTTTTTTGGGTTTAATTTTAATTTACTGAACATTAATTTATTTGAAGAAAGTTACTCTGTTTTTGTATTGGATTTATGAGAGATAGTTTTGCTAGATAAGTTTATTTTACTTTTTTTACAAAATAACTACTAATATGGAATCTTTAAATAATCTGCAGGAAGATATTAAAATTAAAATGTTAAAGGCTCAGAGTAATTTTAAAAAGTCTCCTAAAGAGCAATTAACTATGTCGTATATAGAAACTCGTATTGATAATTTGGATCAACAGTGGGCTTTATTTTCAAAAAATCATACTCAAATCATAAGCACTGTTAAGCGAGCCGACTTGTATAGTTCGGATTATTACAAAAATGACGTGTATGATCAGGTTGAAGAGTTTTATGTACAGTTTAAGAGCGAATTAAAAGAAATGTTGGCCCATGACATTACCGCTGCTGTATCAACCGACTCCCAGGCGTGTTGTCATGATACTGTAGGTAATAGAGTGAAGCTACCGGAGATAAAGATTCCTACATTCTCCGGAGAATATACAGAGTGGCAAACCTTCAGAGACTTGTTTTTAGGATTAGTTCACGAAAATCAGTCTCTGGATGACGTTCAAAAATTATTCTATTTGAAAGGACATTTAACTGGGGAAGCAGAACAGCTGTTGAGACAGATTAAAATAAATTGTGATAATTATCAAAGTGCCTGGGATCGTTTAAATAAAATGTATAATAATAAGAGATTTTTAGCAAACGAGATTTTAAAACGATTGTTAAGTCAAAGAACATCAACAACAGAATCTGCATTAGAAATTAAAGGTTTAATAAATACGACATCTGAATGCTTAGATTCTTTTAAGAACTTAGGGGTCGATATATCGTCTTGGGATATTTTGATAATTCACCTTATCAGTGCTAAACTGGATCCAGTTACGAAAAGAGCTTGGGAACTAAAGGTGTCATCGGAGTCCACCGATGAACTGCCGACGTTTGACCAATTCTCAGAATTCCTGATACGTCGCTTTAGGGGTTTAGAGAACATAGAACCCAAGCCACGCGCTGATAGAAGGTATCATACAAATTCATTCCATATACTTGATTCTAAATGTACTGGGTCCTGTGTGTATTGTGCTGCCAATCATAAAATAACATCATGTAAGGGTTTCAGTAAGCAATCTAATGATTGGAGGCGTAAGTTCGCTATTGATCAAAAATTATGTTTTGTTTGTTTAAATAGCAACCACTCTGCCAAATATTGTAAAAACATTGTCCGATGTCAGGTGTGCAAACGCCGCCACCACTCACTATTACACCCTAGTGGTGTGTCTGGGTCTGTAGGCGAAGGTGCGATTCAAAAAAAGACCTCATCGACTAACTCGATGAAGGAGGATGCTGCGCTCAGCAGTTATGAAAGTACCGTGCAATCGGAGGGGTCTAGTGAGTCAGTGGTATCTTGTCTTTCGACAGGGAACTGTGAAAAAACGGTTTTATTAAGCACAGCTGTCGTGCAAGCTGCGTCGAAAGAGGGAACCTATCTGACTGTTAGGGCACTTTTAGACCAAGGATCACAAGGATCTTTTGTTAGTGAGGCCGTAGTTCAACAGCTGGGGTTAAAGAAAATTGCGGCAAACCACACCATCACAGGTGTAGGAGGGGACGAAAGTGTGACATCCAGGTCTACTGTCCACATTTATTTAAGGTCGAGAATTAATCCTCGATTTAAAATGAAGGTTAATGCGTATGTCGTAAAGTCGATTACGTCCCTTCTCCCGGTTGCTAAGGTAACTAAGGTAGAATGGACAAACCTGAAGGATGATGATTTAGCGGACCCTGAATATCACAGGCCTAATAAAATTGATATTTTATTAGGTGCTGAGGTCTATTGTCAAATCATCAAGGAGGGCATTAATCGGAGTACGAATGGGTCCTTATTGGCGCAAGATACTGCTTTCGGGTGGATATTGTCGGGTGTCTGTGAGGTGGACAATTCAACATTCATTCATTATCACGTAGCCGGGAAACCAACCAGGTTGAACTCTAAGTTTTTAAGGAGGTTCGGGGAGCTAGAACCCAAACCAAGTACCAGTAATATGAGGCTCACGGAGAAGAAAGTAAAAATTGAGCACCTCACCATGGTTTAGTTATAAAAGAAGTAGTACCCATGTTTTCAAAATGAAGTCAACCATTGAAAGTATTGCATTGAGACTTGAGTTTCATAATTTTAAAATGTAAGGTTTTTAGGACTTCAAAGTGATGTTATTTTTTTTAGGTTATTGGTGGTATTGTGTATTGTACAGATAATAATCAAATGATTGGTTAAAAGACTTTTCTTTAAGATGTATAATGTGTAGAATCTATAATTTATTAATAATAAACAGGACCTACGCTGTAAGGTTCTCATGTGCTTATTGGTAACCTGTCACCACATAAACTATTAAAATTTTATTGTGTATTAGATATTGGTTAGTTAGTGACTGAATTTGAAGGACATGCTGCACTATGTCCTTGGTGGGCGGTATGTTCAGGTTAATCAGTTCAGTTTATTTATGTATTTTTTAATTACTTTGCTTACCCCTTTATGATATGGGGCCTGATGTTATATGTGTATTTTATTATTGGAGAAGAATTATAAGTTTACTTTGGTAATGTACAGTTTAGTGTTTAAGTGGTCACTCGATAGATGGCGCTGTTAGGGTTTACTCAATCGCGCCAACATTTGATTACCGTGGTTACTATAAATACCGCGGAGGAATATTTTTGTAATGAGCTTTGTAAATCGCAGTTTTGAGATAATACATATTTGTTCATAACGACAGTAGTATTATTTCTCGCCTCGGAACCCTGATTTCGTTCAAAGGTATAAAGATTTCTTTCCAAGTTTTTGGTATCCGAACACCAATTGTCCATCTCCCCCGCGATGGGCACAAAATGAAAATGCGTCTCCATTGCGGCATACTTTAGTCTCTACCCATTAGCATCCTTTTTTGTTAAAATATTTTTAATCATTTTAACTTAGATGACCCTATAAACTCGTGCGAACGGACCACAAATAGAGAAAGGTTTGTTTTGAGTAAAGCGTTGTTCGTTATTCTAATTGATTACAATAGTTATTGCTTTCACGATGAGTTGAAACTCTGGGGAGGATGTCTCTTTAGAAATGAGTGACAGTTATTTTTGTTCGGGTAATATTCCTATCCGTTTTGAACAGGTTGTGGTTGTGACAGTTTAGGAAATTGTAATAAATTTATTATTAGTATAATAAATATAAATTCTCGTTATTGTTATTGATGTAGTAAAGTATCTGCTCATTTAGAATTTAATAGACTTTGATTTCTTTAAATATTTTGGATAATTCGGACATCTTACTCACAACGCCATCTAGTCCTAAAGTAAGCTAAGATTGTATCATGGGTACTAGAAAACTAAACATACAATATGTTCAACCACCAAAAAAGGTTTTTTTGCCTTTCTATATGTTTTAAAAGCGACGCGTCTGCTTCAAATATTATACATGGCAAATACCCAAACTCTGAAACAAATATTTACAATTAAGACAAGCTTTTGGTCAGTCCCGGGAATCGAACCCGAAGCCTCAAGCACAGCAGTAGCATACGTTCTCATTGCGCAATTTTCATGTTTTCAATGTTAAAGATATTGCGAAGCGCTCATAGCCGAGTGGCCTTAGGTGATTGGAAACGATCACCAAGTTTAAGCAACGACGGCGCGGTCGGACCTAGATGGGTGACCGTATGTGGCACTTTATATAATGAGCGTTTCCGTGATTCAGAGGTCACGTTAAGCAGTCGGTCCGGGTTGTTATCATAAGACAGCAGTCGTGAAGCTTAGTTGGAGGCCTTCGGGTGGTTTAAAAACATCCAATAGCAAGATTACGTAGCCACAACGTGTCTTGCCAGTTCCCAACCCGCACTCGGCCAGCGTGGGGACGTATGGCCTTAACCCTCTCTTGAGAGGAGACCTGAGCTCAGCAGTGACAAAACAAAAAATATATATTTTTACTGTTATTCTGACCTAGTAGGTACTGTAAATAAGTACCTATAATTTATTGATCATTTAGAGCTTTATCTAGATCTTCAGTATTTCTTAATCACATGCTAGAGCCGGGTGTTTTCTATAATCTATAAAAGAGGATTGTCATCTGTCTACGTCGAGCCCGATCGAGGGCAGATTATCCTGAGAAATTGCTTAGCGATGGGCGTTTATACTCAACATACATAGACATAAGGCAATAGATCTGCAAGCTACATTAGCCTTAATTAGTTGGCCGCGTAATGGTGAATTATTATTAAAAAAGTTTATATATTTAGATATATATATGTTTGTGGTGGTGGCTTAAGCGGGCGCTTAAACGACCACAGTGATAACACATTGTGTGATTCAAAAATTGTTGTTCTGAGTCTGGGTGTTCTTTGTGTCTGTTTCATGTAAATTTCTCGCAACACATGAGTTTATATTCGTAATGCGGGAGTGCTTTTAAAAACTTATGATACAAAAGTAGTCAATGTGTAAATCACTACATAGTATAAAACAAAGTCGCTTTCTCTGTCCCTTTGTATGCTTAAATCTTTTAAACTACTCAATGGATTTTGATATGGTTTTCTTTAATAGATAGAGTGATTCAAAAGGAAGGTTTTTATGTATAATACATGTGAAATATAGTAGATAATAATTTTAGAGGTTTCTAATGTGATGATTTCTACGCTTACATTGCAAACGCTGGCTGTACCCTACGAGATAGATCAAAATAATGTACTACAGTTTGGTTCATCTTAAAGAGGTCTACAATAAAGTCCGCGATGGTATATGTCTATATCTCTTAGAACCCACAATAACCATCACTACATAGTATAAAACAAAGTCGCTTTCTCTGTCCCTTTGTATGCTTAAATCTTTTAAACTACTCAACGGATTTTGATGGGGTTTTCTTTAATAGGTAGAGTGATTCAAAAGGAAGGTTTTTATGTATAATACATGCGTAATATAGTAGATAATAATTTTAGAGGTTTCTAATGTGATGATTTTTACGCTTACATTGCAAACGCTGGCTGTACCCTACGAGATAGATGAAAATAATGTACTACAATTTTGTTCATCTTAAAAAGGTCTACAATAAAGTCCGCGATGGTATATATCTATATCTCTTAGAACCCACAATAACCATCACTACATAGTATAAAACAGTCGCTTTCTCTGTCCCTTTGTATGCTTAAATCTTTCAAACTACTCAACGGATTTTGATAGGGTTTTCTTTAATAGATAGAGTGATTCAAAAGGAAGGTTTTCATGTATAATACATGCGTAATATAGTAGATAATAATTTTAGAGGTTTCTAATGTGATGATATCTACGCTTACATTGCAAACGCTGGCTGTACCCTACGAGATAGATCAAAATAATTTACTACAGTTTTGTTCATCTTAAAAAGGTCTACAATAAAGTCCGCGATGGTATATGTCTATATCTCTTAGAACCCACAATAACCATTTTTTTTTTTGAAAAATAATGGCTTATTTACGAAGCGATTTTAAGCAATACAGTATTAATCCTTATCCAATTAAGTACCTTAAATGCATTGTGTATTTAATATAGATTAATATGGCCCTTTACAGTATGTAATTTAAATTAATACTTTTGAAGATATTACAGATTTAAAATGCAGGAACAAAGCGATTGTGGCGGTACCGGCCGGGGCCCGTTAGTTGACGCTGCTGTGGTTTGTTCCTATCAGCAAATAACTAAACACAATAAATACTTTATTATGAATTATTATTCTAAGGCGGTACGAAGTTCGCCGGGTCAGCTAGTATTGCATAAACCTATAAATGCATTCTTTTCGGTTTTCGTTTACCGAAGTCATGGTGCCATCCTTACTGCTCTGACGATACAGTACTTCATACTAGTGCGAAATACAAGGTGGCGGAAGAATGTTATTATGATTTTCGTCACCTTCGAAGTTGATTTCCCCTTTGTCTATTTAAATTGATAGCAACCCTATAATAATATTAATTACGGTATGTTACCTAAACTTGGTGTAAAAAGTCCTGTTCGTGTTTTAAAAATATAGGTAAACTAATGTCCGTGTGGTGACGGATTAAGAATACAGAGTGTCACCACCCCTATACATCCCGTGGGTGCCGTAAAAAGCGATTAAGGGATAAACTTCAATAAATGCAAAGAGAAGGAAAATTTGAAACCAACCCTATACTAATCTGTCCGGCCAGCGTGGTATAGTAGGCCAATACCTCCTTTCTAAGGAGAGGCCTTTGTTCAGCAGTGGACTGTTAAAGGCTGTTGATGATGAAGATGATGAGGTAAACTAATAGTAAACGAAAATGTTGATGACATTGTGATAGCCTCGCCTTCACAACAATATTAAAATATAGAAACTAATTTATTACTTTCAAATGCGACAAGTGGGCGCCTCACTACTATTCACAAAAATAGATTTGACCCTAATAAAACAAATTTATTGCATCCTTTTAAAATGAATTCTGTAAAAACATTTGAGTGAGGATCTCTGAATGGTACTTCAAACATCTGTAAGACATAAACTATTAAAAGTTTGCAGTTTGACAAGCCAATCGATACTGTGATTGTAAAAAAAGGGATAGGTCAGAGGGAGTCGCGCAGTTAAGGTGTTTGATGCGGTCTTGAACTTAGGGACATTCGGGTGAGAGCGGGGAAGGTGAACGGAGCTAGGAGAAGTCACTTGCGCGGTCGGTAGAGCAGACGAGTAGAGAAGTCTTTTATTGAGTAAGTTGAAATACGTTAGCTTTGGAGAAACCCAGGTGAGTTCGTGCCTATTATTTCCAATTTGTATTTATAGGGTTAGGATAAATGTAATTACTTATATTTCGGTCTGAGTGTTGTAATTATTAGTTATTGAATTATTTAAAGTTATCTATGTACTAATTTACTGCATTGTAGTTTGGTTTACCTTTGAGTGAGAAGTATGTGGAGGCCTAAGTGGAAGGCGTGCAGTGTAGAATGTCAAGGTTCGAAAGAGCGACGAGGCCCGATTGATCACCGTTGGCGTTTTAGTTTACATTCGGATTATCGGTAAACTATCATTGTAGTGTCCGACTACTTCAGGTCAGGCAAGTCAAGGTGTCTGTATTGCATTTAAGCTTGGGTTCTAAAGATTGGATACTCAGGCTCGGTTGCACCCCGTTAAGTTTCTAAATCGGTCGATGGTTCTGGGAGATCCGGGATCCGGAGTTCCGGTACTGGGGCGTTTTCTTTAGCGGCAACCGCTTCTCGGAAGCCAGGGCGTCTAGCTTAAATAAAAGCAACTAGACCCGGCTTCTTTATAGGCTTACGCCCTGTGGAATAGAACCATGAGTAGAAGAAAGTTAGTTCTCCAAGATTTTAAATGTACGAACGAATGAAAGCGAGAACATTAATAAACCAATCAGAATGTATTAAATGGTACGTAATCACTACTAGCTTCCCTTTGTTCGCGGCAGGCCTTTAAAGCCGATGGAGGGACATCGTGTCATTAGGCTGTGTCTCACAAGATAGTGCGAGGCGGGGGCACTATCCTAACAAATCTATCTATAGAGTGATGCCTTTAACCCTCGATCACTCGCGCGGTTTTTAGCCTCGTGAGCACTCGCGGGGTGCTGTAGCCACCCCACACACTCAATGTACATTAATATATATATATATATATTATCAGTTATTGGAATTATACCAGCATTTTATAATTTAGCGTTGTATGACGTATGTAAATTAAAAACGATTTTTTTATAATGTTCTTTATTACTGCTGTACAAAACATTATAGTGATCAGTCTTTTCAGTAACAATATTGAGGTCTTTCCTCAAAGAACCAAAAAAAAAAAAACTTCTTAGTTTTTAACATAATTTTTCTCATTGAAAATCATAAATATAGGGATTTATTAACAAAATAAATTAAAAAAATCTTGTTTTTCGTAACAATAGTGCAAATTAACTTCATGTGTTTTTGACCCATGCTTTGTTTGCAAAACTTGCAGTGACTCAACGTTTGGAGCGCGGACAAACTATACAACGCTGCTTTTTGTTAGTGTCATTCCTTCGGTGTTTGATTCATGAGCATTCAATACCCTCTTGAGTTGTTTGGGTACCCCTAGTTGTGAAGATCTTCTTTCAAGGTGACCTTGAAGCATGCTCAAACCGAATGATTCCAAATATTCAGGCCTTTTCATGTCAGGTTGCGATTGCGTTAGGTATATTCCAATTGTAGATAATTGAAATTGCGTCTTCTAATTGAAGTACGACCCTTGACTTTGTACCACTTAGTAACTGTATATTTTCCGATGTAATCACGTTGATGACCCTTGTTTTCAGACTTATCAACCCATGAAGCATCCTGTTCTGACAAAGAATCATGATCAGATTCTTGGACAAAATCTTCATACATACTGGCATCAGTTTCCACTGTAACGTTGTCTTTGTTATACAATATTATTTCTTCTAACAAAACTGCTAATCTTGCTTGCTCTTGTCAACTCGTCTGTAAACAAAAAGACAAAAAAAAAACTTACTAAATTTAAAAAAAACATTAAATAAATGCTTCGAAAAACACCACTATTTATACTATAGTAAATAAGGGCACAATTAATTAATTTACTTTTACAAAATAATTGAAAACACGTACCTTGCTGCTATAGTAACCTCCGCAAAAGTATAACACGAGCGCTCGCGGGGTGTCGTGAACACCCCATACAAAATTTAACACGTCCTTATGTTGCAAGGACTGGTACAACACTACCCGTCTCGCCCCTTATCGACTGTTTTATAGATCACTTGAAGGTACTGAGACGCGCAGATGTGTAACTAGAGAAATTATTTGTCATTTTTACGTTAAAAATTCGGGGGGTGCTGACAGCACCCCGCGCGAGTGACGGCGGGTTAAGAATTAAAACTCCTCTAAACGAACTATTAATTACTTCACTCAGGCAAGGGTCGAGCTAGGGACCATCACATGTGGTGCCGTGACCAGGATTCTCGTCAGTAAATGTACTAAGTCGTAGTCATTACGCTAGTGCAACGAGAATGAGCATAAAAGAAGGGTTACTACAAATACAAACACAACGTATTCATAGACAAATTACATCATAGGCCATAATTCAATCGATAATATATATCATTTCAAGTTCATTATCATTACTAGTTAAATTTATAAACATTTCTTTACATTTTTTAATTATGTAAAAGTTTTATATTATTTATAATTTACGAGTATACTCGTAAATCTTTTAATAATTATTATATAGTATTTTGTTGTTGATGATGATGATAAACTGGTGAGTGGCAATTTTAATCTTATTTTCTAGATGCACGGTTGTTTTACAAGGGTTGTGGGTTCAAATCTCACATGGAACGACACTTTGTCTGATTCACAAATTGTTGTTCGGAGTCTGGGTGTTCATTGGGCCATTTTCATGTGTGGTTGTAAAGTTTCTGCCACATAGGATTTATTCCTAATGCGGAGGTTGCTTTTATAGGAAAGAGAAAGGAAAGCCGTTTAAATACTGTAGCATTAGGTGATCTGTACATAACGTAGAATAATATAAATTAATTTTATATTGTTCTGTAATAGAGCTAGTAATAGAACAATATAATTAATATTCGTACAGTAAATGTTCTGTATCGTTTAAGTGTTAATCGTTACAAACATTAGTGGCTTCGACGCCCGGATGTAGTAGTCCATTGTTACGACAAGAGTAGACATATTCTTCCTCGAGGTTTAAAGTGTCCACTGCAAGAGTTTATTTTAGTTAGTGCAGATATCTTGCCATGAGGGCATAAATGTACGAAAAACTGAAATGTGTTCTGTAAAGCCAAGTGTCTTTTGGGTTTAACTTTGAATAGTAGTGGGTTCGACTTCCTGATTGAGAATAATATTCTGTGTTGAATAATACATTGAAGATTAATACTTATATTCATACGTGTTTAATTAGGTATATTATACAGTCAAGTTCGGTTAGATTTAACTCTAAATAGGAGCGGACTTGACTTCAAAATTGACAATATGTTCTATGCGGATAGAACGATACATTTAAGAATAAAACTCACGTATTACATGGGTTGTGTAGCTAAGGCTCTATTTAGCAGGTTCGGATCACGGACTGATAATATGTGTATCCTGTGTAATTAATTAAAACAATACATTTGTAATTGTGTTAACAATCAGGAATTAGTTAGGTCATAAAGAGAGGGGGGAACATTTTTAAACACAAACTTCTAGTGTATGTCAATTATTCGGTTCGATTTCTCAATAAATATTATTATGGTGTGAACATTATATTACATTTTGTCTGAGTTACTGAGTCTCACTCTCAATAATAAAATCATTGAGCCTAGCGGAGAACATCTGTTTAAACAATAGATTGTTTTGTACTGTGTGCACTCAAAATTGTCACCCGCAGTAAAAAAAAAAAAAAAAACAAATTATGGTTTATGTCTCAAGATGCAATATTCTTTTGACGAACAATGAAGTGCCCATCTGGCGCGATTGATCTAAAGACTAGGAAAACAAAAAAAAATTGACCATTGCAAGTTTTTGTCAGATGAAATGTGAAAGATAAACAATCAAATATTCCCGGTTTCGATCCCGAAGTTGCATTGTTTATAATGGGTCATAATGGTATTATTTTTAAATACTTATGACTTCAATGAATTGTAAATTATTTAGAATATATGTATGTAGTTTAGCAAATAACAAGCAAGTAGGTATTGGTAATCTAGATTATGGTAAATCTATCAGGCTGCAGAATACTAGACAGTTGAGTCACTAGTTGTTGACTGCTAATGCGAAATCGGTTAAATAACAATTAGAATTTAAATTATGGTCACAACAGGTGTGACATGGAAGTAAAGTTGTGTAATATTGAAAGTAGGTATTAGATGAAACATATGATGAAGAATATTACAAGTAGAAAGGTTAGATTGATGGATAGCTAAAGGTTACAGTCTCATACTGAATGTGGGAATAATAAATAAAAATACGCTACGAGTGGAGTAGTTAAATTGATGGAAAGCTAATGTAACTACAATAAGTGCAAGCTTAATTAGTTAATTAAACGCATACTACTCGACTTACAGTTGCACGAAACGATAATAGGTAATTTGGTAAGAGAATATTACCGATGTTGTAGTCTAGAGGGTGTCAAATATATAATATATTTATTAATACTTAAACAAATTAGTTGTTCGTGTGTGCTGATGAGTTAGACTTTAGTTGAACTTGTTGGTTAGACAAATAATTATTTGGCAAAAGGTTAAAACTAATTTATAAACGGAAACGATACTGTACGTAAAAGTTAAATCGGTGGATGCCAAATCATTAGATGCGTATGAGTGCATACAGTTGATGATGATGATGAACACATTTGGTGAAGTTAAGGTCTACTTAATAAGTTTGTATGAGTATACACAGGAGACGATGATGATGTAGAATATTGTTAAGTAGGGACTGGAAGGGTCGTTGCCCAACTATTGGAGTGTATGAATACATACAGATGATGTTGTTGATATAAGTGACATTGGAGTAAATATCAGATTTATAATATGTACCAATTAGATGTAGATTGATGGGGAGTGATCCTGTGTATGTTAGTCATTCTGTATTTAAATAATTACGAATGAGATCAATGACATTGATGATGGAAACAATGTTGAAATTAATGTTAGATGTTGGAGATAGGAGCTATGTTAAAGTTATAGTTATATAACTAACTTTAAAGTTGGATGTATACATACACATATGTATGTACATTAAGCATTTGTGTTGATATCACGCTTTGTTATCGTGGATGTTAATCCGTACAAAACAATTCTTCTGCTGTCGTATTATCACGTTCCAGTGAAGGGGGTAATTGCATATAAGCAATGCGAACATCACAACGGGAGACTCTACTTCTTCGAAGCCACGACGTAGACCATAAGCGGAACTGCTACGTTAAGAAAGGCAAAACTACGGCGAGACCCGAACGGAGGCATAAACACGCTGCAGACTGGGACCACGGGAAAATTGGAGATCTACGCAAATAACATACAGGCTAATTGTATTATGTAACCTTATATAATAATCGAGAGTTCGAGGTATGTAAACGTCTTATGATTCAAAGCTAGGAGAGCCAGGGTTTGGTTAAAACTAAAAATTAAGTATAATTTTATATTATTACAATCGATAGATGTAATGCAAAGCAATTGAATAATTGTGATCTAAAAGCGACTTTGGTCACTTATAAGTGTAACGCATGAAGGAGTAAACTGAGGAATACTTATTACTAGACACGATTTAGTGCAAACATAGTCGTTAGATGACTCATAAGAAAAATTTGGATAGGGAAAAGCCAATGGGACTAACTTGCCTTTACGAATTAAATTAATACAAAAGCACAGAATCAACTCACCTATTTTCAAATTGGAAAAATGGAAATAACTGGTCAAATCGTAAGGAATTTATCGAACAAATACTTACCATTGGTAACGGTGTGCCAAACGTACCCAACATCCTTACCATGCCTATCATTCCACTGCCACAATATAGTGGAAGCCTATTACAAAACTTACCTACGAAATATTCCAATACAGCGGCTTGTTCTGGAGAACCAAGTACTGCTAGGAAAGTATCACGATAAAATTGGACTTGAAGGTGTGAAGGGAAACCTGGGGCGTGACAGCCAAACCGACATCATCACATGCTTATACGACCACACTAATTCATGCGATTTGATAAGTTAGAAATAATTTATTTAGCCAAACGCTTCATTCAATCACTACTCTCAATTCAAAAGATAAGTGAAATCCCATACGCTTATTCTTCGCATCTGGGTTTCACTTGGGGGGAAAATGTGATAGCCTCGCCTTTACAACAATATTAAAATATAGAAACTAATTTATTACTTTCAAATGCGACAAGTGGGCGCCTCACTACTATTCACAAAAATAGATTTGACCCTAATAAAACAAATTTATTGCATCCTTTTAAAATGAATTCTGTAAAAACATTTGAGTGAGGATCTCTGAATGGTACTTCAAACATCTGTAAGACATAAACTATTAAAAGTTTGCAGTTTGACAAGGCAATCGATTCTGTGATTGTAAAAAAAGGGATAGGTCAGAGGGAGTCGGGCAGTTAAGGTGTTTGATGCGGTCTTGAACTTAGGGACATTCGGGTGAGAGCGGGGAAGGTGAACGGAGCTAGGAGAAGTCACTTGCGCGGTCGGTAGAGCAGACGAGTAGAGAAGTCTTTTATTGAGTAAGTTGAAATACGTTAGCTTTGGAGAAACCCAGGTGAGTTCGTGCCTATTATTTCCAATTTGTATTTATAGGGTTAGGATAAATGTAATTACTTATATTTCGGTCTGAGTGTTGTAATTATTAGTTATTGAATTATTTAAAGTTATCTATGTACTAATTTACTGCATTGTAGTTTGG
Source organism: Phragmatobia fuliginosa (assembly GCA_932526445.1). Lineage (NCBI taxonomy): Eukaryota > Metazoa > Arthropoda > Insecta > Lepidoptera > Erebidae > Phragmatobia > Phragmatobia fuliginosa. The sequence goes on along the minus strand of OW052058.1, from coordinate 1,864,962 downwards.
TTTACCTTTGAGTGAGAAGTATGTGGAGGCCTAAGTGGAAGGCGTGCAGTGTAGAATGTCAAGGTTCGAAAGAGCGACGAGGCCCGATTGATCACCGTTGGCGTTTTAGTTTACATTCGGATTATCGGTAAACTATCATTGTAGTGTCCGACTACTTCAGGTCAGGCAAGTCAAGGTGTCTGTATTGCATTTAAGCTTGGGTTCTAAAGATTGGATACTCAGGCTCGGTTGCACCCCGTTAAGTTTCTAAATCGGTCGATGGTTCTGGGAGATCCGGGATCCGGAGTTCCGGTACTGGGGCGTTTTCTTTAGCGGCAACCGCTTCTCGGAAGCCAGGGCGTCTAGCTTAAATAAAAGCAACTAGACCCGGCTTCTTTATAGGCTTACGCCCTGTGGAATAGAACCATGAGTAGAAGAAAGTTAGTTCTCCAAGATTTTAAATGTACGAACGAATGAAAGCGAGAACATTAATAAACCAATCAGAATGTATTAAATGGTACGTAATCACTACTAGCTTCCCTTTGTTCGCGGCAGGCCTTTAAAGCCGATGGAGGGACATCGTGTCATTAGGCTGTGTCTCACAAGATAGTGCGAGGCGGGGGCACTATCCTAACAAATCTATCTATAGAGTGATGCCTTTAAGAATTAAAACTCCTCTAAACGAACTATTAATTACTTCACTCAGGCAAGGGTCGAGCTAGGGACCATCACAACATGAAGTCAAACTAATCCATTTTTAATAGTTTAAACTCAAAAGTATTAATTATCTGTATTTCTGTTCGTCTGTTACGCTTTCACAGCTAAATCGCTGCACCGGTTTTAAGAAATATTGCCAGGGAGATACTTTAATTCCTGATGTAGGACAAAGAGAAATATGTCCTATGAAGAACGTCTGCTAGAACTCAATCTACCAACACTAGAACAGAGTAGAATTAGAGGAGACCTTATAGAAACCTACAAAATCCTCAACCATCATTATAACATGAGAGATATTGAGTCTGGAACTGTTTACCAGAACCCGTGATTAGTGCCCCAAATGTGAACATTTTCAAAAACAGACTTGACAAACATTTAAAAACACAAGTGTAATGATATACACGCATCAGCTTAAAGCTGCTTGCAATTTTTTTCCGCAATAACCGACAGATACGTGAGCAGAGGCGCGGCGAAAAACTCGATAGTTATAATATTTAAGGTCATAAATGGCCATTTAAAATAAATCAGTTAATCGGCACATTACATTTAATTGTAGCCCCGGTTAAATCTTAAATGCGTAAAATATACGTACGTTAGAGCTTAACACTACCAATACTTTTAAACCCTTTTTCTATTACGATCTATACTTAGGAATGAATTTACCAAAATTTATATGGGGTCGGATCAGAGTCTTTCATTCCAAGGTCCCTGGCCATTAAATAGGGTTAGATTCAAACCCAAGAAATTCCCTGAGGGATTTCACGACCGACTCGTTACGATATTGGTGGCAGTCATGTGGAATACTTAATTTTACGACAGGTGTTTTTAGGACCGAAGCCAAATGTCAGAAGCCAGCCGTGAACAATAATAATTACATATGTTTTTGTATGAAGTCACACAAACACATATTGTTTCTTTCTTTCTCACTCTATCTCTCTCACAACTCCCGCATTAAGAACATAAATCCTGTGTTGCTGGGAACTTTACTAACACACATGAAATGGACACAAGAAACACGCAAGCAGAACAAAGATTTGTGGATAACACAAAGTGCTGTCCCACGTAGGATTTGAACTCACGACACTTGGCGCAGTACAAAGCGGCGTGGCGACTGCTTTAACCACTAAGCCAACCGTGGAGAGTCACTCTGAACTAATAGTAAACTAAGGATGACGATGTGAAGGCGAAGTAATTTTAAACATCATAAAATATTTAAAATTTAACTAATATATTTTCCATATTTTTACCCTTTACTACCTGGTTTTACCATAAATAAAGTGCAATACGTCAATTAACTCGTGTTTATATAACTAGATAGTGTATTTATGTTACATGCGCAGTGTTATGTCATATTATGATATTTTCTTGCAGAGCAAATAAAACAAATAAAACCACTAATACAAAATTTAAATCAGCTGTTGATCGGTGTTGCCTTAATAGAGTCAGAGAGAGAATCAATCACTTAGAATACCAAGTCATCCGCTAAGATGGCGAATAACATAAAATAAAAATTGTTTAGAACCAGCTCAACACTAATTAGACTCTGACTTGTACATAAACGTACCTAAAATATTAACAACCTGCAGTATTTGATTTTCTGCCACGATGAATGTAAGTACAATGGAAGATTCCATTATACTCATTTTAAATTTGAAATGTAATTAAAGAGAAAAACTCATTTTCGCAATAATAACATTATTATTAGTAAAAATAATAACCTCAACACTAGGTACGATGTATACACACACCTCCTGGTATTGATATTGTTAACATAGACCAAATATTGTACTTTAGATAAAACCACCTCAAAATTCACCTTAAATCTATTCACTCATTGTGACACGATCGATTGGCAGTAATTCGATTTCTTATATGTAATGATTCCAAAAACCACATCACATCTTTCGACCACCTCGTGGAGAAAGTTCAAATACTTATTTACCCTTGTGACATGTGTATCCACGAAATGATCTGGAACCTCCACCCGACATAAATATCAAAGCCACAAAACTATAAAACTGTATTAACAACAACGATATATGATTTTCCACGAACACATCCTAACTTTATCTTCACAGAATTAGAGCAAAAATTTTATGACCGTCGTAAAAACTTTGATAAAGATGATATATAATATAAACAATACTGGAAGTATCAGGATGAAAAATATTATTTTTCAGTCTTAACTATTCATACTAAACAATTTTGTAGCCAGGTTAGCGTATGATAACAAAATATCATCTTCCGAGCCTTTATTCCCAAGTTTATTTGGGGCCGGCTACTAGTTCAACCGGTTTTACCTGAATTTCAGTTTTTCCACGGAGCGACTGGCATAGGACCTCCGGAACCCTAAGGGAGAACTGAAATTCAAAGATTGAACTAGTTGTCAGTATATTTGAGGGCACTGACGTCCCAATAACGATTGCCATAGATGTTCATGACAACCGGGACGGCTTTACGTGCTCTCCGAGGCACGGGTGTGAATCACCTCCAAACTTCCAAACTCCGGGCTGCTATTAGGAATTTCCTAACAAAAACACTTTTTGGCCCGACCCGGGATTTTAATCCGAGACCTCTTGATTAGCAGTCGCATACAATAACCACTAGACCAACGAGTATGATAACAAAATAATTATCGTATAATTCTGTAAATTATTACGTACCGCCTTCGGATTTACTCTCCTGCTTATTCCTTATTCTGGGAGAAATATAAGCCTGGTTGGACGTAATGTAAGGTCGGGCTGCCGCGTTGGGATTGATGGGGTAAATGGTGTCCTCCGAGATAGGGCCTGAAACAACATGGTCCGGAGCAGGGCGCCAGAGGTCGAGCGTCGAAGTGTTTTTAGTGGAAACACCACATTCTCCTGGCTCCTGTTTCTCCGAGAAGCTGTAGGTCTGAAGCGATTTTTCCATCCCGTTAAAAAAGCTTTTATCTTATTCTTACTTTGAAAATGACACATGTCCTTTCAACCTTTGATTGAATAATTAAGAACTACATAAAACTTATGATATTTTAATTGTTACTAACCGAACGTGTAGTATGAGTAAGGAGAAATGGAGTATAGCCCCGGAAACCGTGGTGACAAATTGTTGGACTGTTTGATAAAGGGCTCCCTTCGAACCCGAAACTAAGTGCAAACATATTTAAAAGAAAAGGTCTGACCTCAACCCTCTGTCTTCAACAATTCTGTGCATCATTACATTTAAATTACTTTTACCGCATGACTGTAAAAGAACGAGAAAAAATATTAAAATTTACCATAAAACGAATAATTTCAAAGCTTTATTTTAAAGAAACTAGAAATGGCCTGGTGGTTTAATGTCATTCGTTTTGAACTTTACGCCATTTTACAGTGTAATTCGAATTGTCATACAGGGTTCGTATTACTAGCTTGTAGACGTCTAGATTTTTCAGATAGTGTACAAGGGATACTCTTCGATATAAATAAATATATGGTTTGGTGAAAACGACTTATGTAAGGAATTAGTATATTAAATCTACTAACACACATACCACAGTTACTGGTCCTTACGTAATTCAGTTCTTTATGTTTTAGTTTAATTATTATTATAAGAACTTTACAATCTCTCGACTATCGAAAGTTCTGGTTATTACAAAATCGTTCTTTAAAGTTTCGTAAAGTATTTCATTGTTTTTATTTCGGAACATGAAAGTTTTAAAATAAAGTAACTAAAAACCAAAGTGAACTTTAATGCAAGGGATTTCATGTAACAAATTTAAAATTAAATGAATTTATTTACAAATTGACCTGCAGTAGTACGTAAATAAGACAAATACAGAAAGTCAACGACAGATACCGTTATACTAAACAACAAATCAGAAACAGAACAAAAAAAAAAAAAAAACAAAAAAAAAAAACTGACAAAGTTTGTTCAGTCTGTTTTTATTCAGACAAACACATACAGGTTGTGGAAGTGTACCTATATACTTTTATAAAGTACATATTTATCAATCAAAAGAGACCTGCAACTTGAATTGCATAATTTCTGTTTGCTTGAGGAAAGATAGGTATGATACAGTTCTAGAGTCTTCATTATAAGCTCAGATGAATTAAAAAGGTAGATAACATACGGCCATTGTCACCAGTGAAGCCACAAAACTCAGCTCGTTCAAGTAAACACACGCGCTCACGCACACACATGTATTAAAACTACGCTTCTTTTAATCTGTATCATACGAGTGGTAGTTGAGTAACTTTGCCATAAAAATGCCGTTATGCGTAGTTATACGGTGTAAAAATAACATTAAGGGAACAAATAGTCTGAAGTAATTACTTTTCACACGTAAGCACACGCAAACCTATGTTTTTATAATAAGACAACATAACCCACTTTATGAAATTTTTCGACACAGAAATGTGCTAGGAGTTTGTATTTCTAATATCCTAAAAATGTGGTAAGTAATTTTTAGGCCAATTTGATAATTAAGTAGTGAGTTAAACATGAGTATTATTATTCTTTTTTTCATATAATTTTATACTGTTTATAAGATTTAGACTTTATAATTAAAAATATACTCACTCTCAGGATGTTCAGTGGTTATACATTAATGAAATAAAATTAACCTTTCTCATAATTATTCTTCTTACATATGCCTCCTTAATTAAATTTATAATAAACAAACTGATTATACGCACTACTTCAGTTACTCATACATATTTTAAGAAGTGGCTTCAATTTCAAATTCCAAGTTCATCTACCTTTATTCATCTGAGATGATAAATAAGTTACGATTCTTCAAAAGCAAATTTTATGTACCATATTGTATAGCTGAGCAGCAAAAAAAAATAAGTAGAAACTTCATCGAAAACCATATATCCGTAAGCTTTTACATCCATTGTAATTATAAACTTTATATTTGATCTGTAAATAGAGTTGCTAATTACAAACTTTACTGTGAATAATGAGAAAGTTTTAACCCAAAGTAACTGAACCAAAAGGACAGCTAACTTTTTTGTTTCCTTTAAATATTTAGTGTGCTCCAGAAAACTTTGTGCTACCTAAAGACATCAAAACTTATTGGAGTCAGGATAAGTATTTCATGAACTAGATTAACGTATTATCAATGCCCAAACCCCCTCCGGCTAGCATGGTCTGCGGTTGACCATTATGCTTAAACTTTTGCGAGTCTCGAGACTTATCTTGGCCCTTGCTTCTTCGGAGGCTTTTAGATTATCCGATTAAAATAACCATGGACTACAAAACCGACCATAAGATCATTTCTGACGTGAATTAAATCATATTAGACCTTTATTGTTAAATATATGTCAGCTTATTTCAGTAATTTACTTGCATCATCTGTAGAGCCAAACCCTAATTTATCAATGACCAATGTGGAATGTTTTCTCTAATCCGTTATTGACGTGGCTGGGTGTTTATTGACTTAATGCTTTCTTGGATTTCGGGTTTTGGTCTGAAATATTTAAACAAACCTACCGATAACTAATGTCAATATGGAGAAATGTTTTACTGCGTAACTTTCCTATTTATATTTCCAGTAAAGCATGTATTTGTGATGGAAATAGAATATTTTCATATACATTCATATTATCTGTAGTCTAACTATTAATAAATGAATTGAATTTGAATGAAACCCATCTTATTTAGACCTTTTTGACGCTATGAGAATGATACAAATGGCTTACAGAATACCGTTCTAAGACATTTTTATCGGTGTACTTCACAACGTGAGTGGGATAGCTGGACGTCCAACTTCTCCTTTAATTCTGGGAAAGGAGCAGCAAACAAAAGGTGGCAAAGTAATTGATTTTCAGTAAAACAGTAATCATTCACTATTAATTGACCTGTCTTGTAATCAAAGATCAATACCAATTCCTGCAGAGAAAAGTAATAATTCGATCGTGGGATGTAACTGGTACTCATTGTTTAAATATTCAAAGATATACTGAATTCAAACTTTGTTCTAAATGTATAATATAAAATAGTTTAGAAACTTCACGATTTTGCGGTAATCAAATAAGTCAGATCACATAAATAAAAGCTAACTTGTTGTTCATTTGACAGGCCCTTCATTGTTTTGTTTATTTAGGATTGTGTTCAAACAATCTATACCCACGAGGCTTGGAGATTAATTAATGAGTTTTTTTTCGTGATGTTATTAAAGTTATTTAGGTTGTATGGGATTAGTTGATGGAATATATTTAATTAATTAAAGTATTCAGAAGTTTAAAAATTCTAAAGTAACTAAAAGAAAATATCTTCGTGGTAGTGTCATAATAAATTATAAACATACCAGCTTTGACATCTCAATTTTGGTGTAGCGGTTTAGCTGTTAAAGGTAAACGGTTAGACAAACAAACAGACAGACGAATTAATAACATTAGTATGGATGCTCACCTAGACTTGATACCAAATTGTTTAAAATCCTTGTTATGATATATTTTTCCTTGGTTTTCTTCGAATGTGTGAGTCTACTACATTTAAGTCACATCTAAAAAAAAATTTACTCAACCAACAAATGACTTAATGTCGCCGTGTGTATGTTATATATTTAGTTACCTCATCGTCAGCATTACTCCGTTTAATATCTTATTCATAGTAACCTAATATTCGTGTACGTCATTTATTTTGTTAAATTTCTGAAACACCAATTGCAAACTTAACATTAATATACGCACTTATTACCTTCAGGTGTTGCTGAAAACCAGCGCTGTACCGTAAGTGGTGCAGCATTATGCTGAGCAACATCTATTTTTAATGTACACTGCGACGCAACCGCACAGCAAATGTTCGTATTGTGTTTTTATTATGTATGTATTGTAAAATTGTGTTAGTATATACCTGTTTACATGATGTACACCATTATCATTACTAATAACGCAATGCCATGTAATACCAAATATGTTTGCAGTGACATTAAAATAAACGTATTTTCTTTCTTTCTTCTTTCTTCTACTGTAGACACAATTAACGATATTCCCAATCAAAGAAGTAGGAAGGGGGAAAACAGCTTAAAAGTGGCAAAACGTTTCTGTCTTTTGAGTATCTGGTAACTGCTGACTCATTACTCTCATACTACATCAAAAATACAAAAAATATATAATATTAAGTTGTTAAATTCTTATAAAAAATGTTTGGAAACTAGCAGTTCAATGCTATCAAGCTCGTGGTACATAGTTTTGTAACTAGAAAGTTCACAATTTTTTTGACATACATAACTTTAAAAACATTTTATAAACAAATCGAATCAAATCAAACCATTTTTAATTCAAATAAACTAATACGATGGCACTTTTGAAACGTCAAGTAGTCAGTCAGTAGTCAGTCGTGAAGCTAATTGTCTGTTCCAATTCGTAGATCCTATGTAGAAGAACAGACAAGAAACTCCATGGACACTCTTTTCCAACATAGTTTTTACGATTTCTGTTTACATTGTTTGAGGCATTTTATTAACATAACAGTTAAAAGTGAGGACAATGTAACGATGCTAATATTTTATTCGCTTCAAATATTTTGTAGTACTACAGGTACTGTAATTGAACGTTTATTGGGAATTTTACGGAATATAGTGCATAAAGAACCTGTTCGTTCTATTGGATAGTAAGGTTGAAATTAATAAACAAAAACTAAACAATAGCTTGTGGCTTTTATTCTTACCTTGTACCAAATACTTGTACTAAACTATAAAACAATGTACTAAAAGGGTTCTAGGTATGAAAAGTGATAATCTATAAATTGGTAATTGATTTAAGCAAGCTCGAAAATATAAATAGCTCTAATTTAAAAATGATATTTTTTTAAATCAAGATTTCCAACTAGTATTAAAAAAAAGGTTCTTTTGGTTAACTCTAAGTTTACTTTTGTAATTAACTCGTTAACTAATAACAAACGTAGACTAAAATTAAAACAAATATTTACATTTTTCTGTAAAATCTCATTAAATTTGATTATGTAAATACGCTGTGTAAAACTTTTAAGGGACCATAAACAAATTACGAATACGAGAGCTGAAAAATGAAAGAGCCTTTAAGATTTTTGACTACAGTAAAATAAGAAAAAATCTTTAAGATGATAAACTTGTGGTTTATCAAAGAACCGTTGACTTTATTTGAAATTTGAATGTGAATAAATGTAACCAAATACTTTTTTTTTGAGTAATAAATAGACATGTATTTGAACCTCTTACACAAAATAACATCTAAACCTAAATTGAACAGAGCTTGTACTAGACAAGCGATGTATGTTAATATAATTTAATCATATTCATAATTACCAAAACCGATGCACCAAATTAAATGTACCGGATTCTTATTAAGTTTTTTTTTGTAAAAATCGATTTCTTACAACCTGACACTTTTCTTTTAATCGGCAGTAGCAGACAAATACGTGTAAGTAAAATTCAAAATTGAAAACATAATCCTGACAATTTGAATTCACCTTACATTGAACATCCTCCAATTTCGCGTACCAAATATAACCATGAAAATTTAACACAAAATTTATATCGGGCATAATCGTAGAGCTTAACGTTTTCGAGCATCACTGCCTACGACCGATTTCTTGAAAGTTAATCTCAAAACATTGTGCACTTGCGAGCTATGTATTTTAATTTAGCCAGTTCACACTGTGACACGTACCTCTTAATTAACTCGGAACCGAGTTTATTACCTACAACGTTTATTTTATCTGCGCAAAAGAGAGGAAATTGTCTCTGGGGTGTATTTACTGGGCTACTAAGTGTTGTTAGGTGGTACGAATACATCGTGTGGGTTAGCAAATAGGTAACGAAGTCTGTATCGGAGACGTTTTCTTGTGTGACAGTAGTAATCGTGAATAAAAACTTGTTTCTGCTTTTTTGATATCAGTTAGATTTTGTTCGCGTATCTTTTAATAACTTATGGGAAAGATTATGTTTTTAAATTAATGTTTTGTACATAAAGAGGCGTATTCAAATATAATGTGAAATATCATCTAGGAGAATGTCAACGTGCTGCTTAAAAAATATTTTGCAAAGAGATATTTCTCTGTTTAATCTTCCGGTCGGCCTTTTTATCTCGTGCAGAAAAAATAAGGACTCTTAAATCTTGGAAGCCCAAGCTACGTTTCTTAAACTGACATTTCCCTTCCTTAGTTTTGGATTATGTTACGTGACAATTGACATGACATAAGATTACTGATTTAAATGACATTACTTTGAATTGAAAAGTCGCTGTCAATAATACTGTAAATCAAATCAACGAGTTGCAAGGCCGATAAAATTAACTTCGAGTAAGTCATTCTATAAATCCATTTATCATCAATTGGAAAACAACAGATTGAAAATAGAAGATATTGAAGGTGAAAACACACTCCTTCCTTGAAGGTTTATTTGTCGCATCTATTCAGAAAGAACGATCTTAGCGCCTATCTCAACTGTAATATAAGCAGTATGAGAAAAAGTTTTAAAAATACCTATTATTTAACTAATAGGTATAAAATTTTAATCGTACTGCATAGTGTTCAAAAAACCCTTCAGAATTTAGTCATTGCAAAGACTGCGTGAAAAGTTCCTGATATACAACAATTCAAATTTCCGATTTACAAATTGTATGTGTACGTTTTCACGTAAACTTATAATTTTCTTTCAAATGTTAGCTTATTCCATAATTTTTCAAGTTAAATGTTTGTGTATATCAAATTACTATTCTGTTTGAAGTTTATTTAATATGATCTACTTACCGATAAACGTTTTTGAATAATACAACTTGTATTAAGACCATAAAACTGATACAAATACTATCTGAAATCTGAATATCTTTGTAAAGTTTGTTTGTTGTAATGAGATGTCTGTTCACTTTACTCCTCCAACATTATATTTGATTGTATCGAGAATATTTATAATCTCGAACATTTTATTTAACGTATTAAATGAAATGAAAATGAAATACCAAAAGTATTTTATTCATACTTTGTTATGTATCGGATCAATATTCAATTTGATTTATTATAGACTAGTTTGGAACAGTTATTTTTAAGGATATCGTAATAAATCGAAATATCAAGATTTTCTAAAAATAAATTTAAAGTACATAATTTGGTATTTAATTAATAATAATACTAATTAATATTTCGAACATCTGACACACAACATCACCTAGTCCCAAGCTAAGCAGAGCTTGTATTATGGGTAGACAACTGATATAAATAATTTTTTTGTAAATACATACTTAATATACATAGAAAAACACCCAGACTCCGAAAAAAATATTTGTGGATCACACAAATAATATTTGGTCCGACCCGGGAATCGAACCCGAGACCTATTGATCAGCAGCCGCATACGCTAACCTCTAGACCAACAAGGCAGTGAATTCATGTAATTCAAAAATAAATTTCAGATTCAATTTAGAATCATTGGTTTTTAAGTACTAAGTCAAGAAATACTATTAAGTAGGTAATTTGGACAAACTTTAAAGTTTCCCGGTTCAGTAAGAAGTTCTGTTACGTTTCACACGTGAAGTGTGTTGTTAGAACAAGTATCAATCCGTTCGAGTCAAGAAAATCCAACCTTGTGATCGGCAGTTCAAAGTATAACACGAAAGCGATTCACCCGCAAATAACAAATTTGTACTTTTAGAACTAAGCATAACTGTATTTGCTATCTCTACAGTCAAGTTTAACTCTTATTTCATTATTTTTAAGGTTCCAAGATGACTTGTCATCATACAAATGAATTTCTTTGTGTCGATCGTTAATAAATGTTAGAAAACTTTTAATGGGCTCGCGTTCATAAAGTTTTAATTTTCGATGGTAGCAACTTTTTTGCCTTTACTTTGTACTTTGGGAACATTTTGTGGGATGTTATAATATCGTGTGGTAAGTACTGAGGATTCGAGTAAGTTTTAATTTAAATTTGTGACTGTGCAAGTTCCAGTGTCATTGGCTAGGTCGTTCATGTCAATGGCGGTATAGATGAGAAATTTTACGATTGTTCTTTTAAGAAAAGTCGTAAAATTTGGAAGATAATTTGGACAAATTTTACGATCAAATAACTCTTTTTTCTGTGTATCGGCAGAGGCGATCTCTCTATCTCTCTCTCACACACTATTTCTCTCTCTCTCAATCACTCTGTACCTTGCTGGTAATTACTCTCGAGTTCAGAATGGTGAGAAATCGAGACACTTTTAAGATGAAGGTAAAGAAATTAGTGGATTCAACGGTGTCTTAGCTTATCAAAGATTCATATTAGATCCTACGTTGATAAATATATTTATACACATACATACACGTAGTATGTATGTGTGTAAATATATACGTATATTTGTATGTTTATGTAAGTATATTATTTATTATATTATATGGATGTATATTACCTATGACTTTACTTAATATATCTATCGATTCACTCTATGTGCACCTACATCATTTTTCTCTGCATCGCCCAATCGGTCGACTGGCAGTGTTAGCGCCAACCTACTGGGTAAAGAAATTTGTGACGCCAACATATAAGGCGGGAGCGAGTATGACTTCAGCGACTTTGCGCTGCCTGAAACCTGTGTGGGCCGAGTACTGTGCGGCTGCGGATAGGTTCCGTAGGTAGGGAAAAATGGAAGCACGCTTACCTTTTGGTGATCTTGAGCTGCAGGGCCGCGGCGCGGGCAACTCGCGGTGCGGAGAGGGTCCGGGCGTCGCTCCGATAACGCGACAAGCCTCGGGGCCACTTAGCGAACAACTATTTATCTATTGTCTATATAAGACGCGGTGGCGGAGTCCACAATTTAAAAAAGACTCAACAGCGGTGCGGGCGGCGAGCAACTACTCTTCTTCTTGCGGTGAGCGTGCGAAACGGGAAAAAATGAATTGGGATGTGGGTAGGAATCGATGTCGACAGCCCCACCTAGCGGAAATTCAAAGAACCTAACAGTGTTCCTGTCACCAAGGACAGGTGGCGTTACCAGGCAGAGAATGCCTTAGTCGCTAAGTCCGCCAATGCATGTAGTTGTGCATCAAGTATACGAATAAAATAAAATAATAAATTACCTTTGACATAAGAAGATTAATTATTAATAGCTTCTTATCCTTTAACTAACTGACCCGCACGGCCCATCTGCGTGTTCTATTGCCCGTGATGTTATACCAAGGAGGTGTCACTCCGCACTTTAGGTATAATCGGCCGCCTGCCTGCCCGCGATATAGTCTAGTCAACAAATTCAAAAACGTGAAAAATAGAGATAAAGGTCCTAAAAATATGAACGATGGCTCATTCGATTCGGAATCACCTCTAGAAAAATGGTTTTGAAGGATTTAGGTGCAGGTTAAAAATTGCAATTTTTATTAACAAAATAAGATGAAAAAAAAATGATATTTCGTTTTTTGTTAATAACTCGAAAAATATTGACATTGAAGCAATTTTGAAAAAAGCTCGTTAAAGAGGAGGAAATTTCTAATAAAAAAGTCCTAACTCCCGGAATTCTATCTCCATTATTTATAATTTTAATTAGACGTTGAAAATAGGTCTCCGCGCGGCAGTAAAGAGAGTTCAGCAATAAAAATATTTTTTTTATAACATAAAATGTGATTTTAAAAATTTCACGTTTAATCGTTTTATCGTAAAAATTAAACGTAAAATCTCTATTTTTCACGTTTTTGAACTTGTTGACTAGACTAATAGCAATTCCGGTGGGTTGTCGCTTACGCACGAAACGCGTCACGTTTGTCGCCGCGTCGCTCATATTCATAAAAAGACTATTCCGATTACCCAAATCGCGTCAATTGTGCCTATGATATTTTAGGAGTTTCCTCGATTTCCTTGGGATCAAATCATCACATCCCGATGTGGTGACGATGGGACCACCTGTAAGCTACGCCCATTCCAATGCAAAAATATTTTTTGGAATCGGTTCATAAACGACGAAATTATCGCTGAACATACATAAAAAAAAAAAGATTCCAACGATTTGAGAACCTCCTCCTTTTTTTTGAAGTCGGTTAAAAATATCTTATAAATAATCTATTCCATTTTTGTAGTTTTCATTAATCATAAATCTATCAAAATCTCTTTACATACTTACTTTATCTCCTTCAAAATAATTGGACTCTTGAAAATACAAGATTCAAGACTCAGTACACGGGTCATAGATAATGTAATTACTTTGAGAAAAGAAAAATTAATGAAGGCTGCCTTTCAAAGTTTCATTGATCCGATTGAAAAAGATATGAAGCAATCGTAACATTAACTAGAATATCAAGAAAGACCTTTCATATTTTCTTTTTGAATAAGTTCACAGACTTTATAAAATCCTCATCTAAAAAAGGGATAGTTGTAGAATACCGAAAATCTGGAAGTTATGAATTAATCCAATTTCATATTCCTTCTAAAAAACTGATAAACGACCTTCTTTTTTTAGCTTCAAAGAGAAAGCAAAGAAAGAGAACTAAGTATTTAGAATGTTATATATCAGTACTAATATTATAAATGCGTAAGTAACTCTGTCTGTTACGTTTTCACGCCTGAACCGCTGAACCGATTTTGGTACAGATATAGACAGAACCTTGAAAAAAATAATTTCAGAGTACTAAATGATTAAAAATTGGCAAAGTGCGTGTCAAGCCACGCATAGAATAGGGTTCCATAATCACCCATAGTGCAGGGTAGATTGAAATTGTGTCCATTAGTTATTTGTTATGTTTACTGACTATTTCTTTATCAAACCATTTTATTTCAAATAAACCATAAATTTATGTTTTACGAAGTTTTCCAAGTGAGTGAATTTTACAAGTTAGATCCATATAACTCCTGAAATAAAAAAGTTATCAAACTATAGTTTTCCTGTTCAATATATAGACAACAATCATGATTTTTTTCACATTTTTAAGCCAGCCATTTAGCTTTTAGATGGGTACGCCCTATTTTTTTAAAAACATGCGTTAAATTTAAAAAACAAATGGATGCCCAAATCGAAAAATGTTTTTGGCAACCTCACAATGTTTTTAAAATACCTGTCTAATGATACCCCACACGATGGGATAGACGTGGAAAAAAAAAATTTTTCTTAATTTTATTGCAGCACTTTGACGACGTAAGTACAACGTCATATTAATGCAAAGTTTATTTTTTTAGCACCAACCGTTTGGGCGGCAGGTCGAGGACGGACAGACCTGACAAATCTAAAAGGGTTCCGAGTCATGAAACTACGGAACCCTTCGTCCATCTTCGACCTACCGCGTGCGTGCACCACCACCAAACTTTCATGATCCGGGCTACTATAAAGAAGTTCTTCGTAGAAAAGTTCTGCAACACATTTGGCCTGACTCAAAATATAATCCAAGACCTTTTGATTGACAGTCGCATACGCCCACTGCTGGACGAAACGTTTGGTTATGTTTATTATATTTCCAAATATTTTTGACATGTCAATGTGATACGTAGATATTACTTACGATATATAATTCCCAGACAATGCTTAGCAAGCCGAATTTTCTTCACAGTATTCTCAAAATTTTACATGAATTTAAATTATACTGAAATCATATTATAAAACTGCTAATACAAAACCTCATTTATAACCGCTTTAGTATCTAGTAAAACATTTGTTTCTAGAAACCTTTAACTTTTGCAAAAGGAAAATGAAAATTGCATGAATTTAGAATAAAACTTCTTAACGGATCCAACTAAAGCCCAAACCAGAACTGTCACTTAGTAGCAATTAAATAATTTAGTTTTCCGTCCTGCATATCATCATCAGATCAGTTCCAATACAAGAAAATGCAAAAAGAAAGTTAAAGTTACTCGAATTTATTATTCTTGCAAAGTATTTGGTTGATGAACTGAAAATTCAAAATTAATATTTGTCTAGTTAAACTTAATAGAAAACTTAGATCAAAACAGTTACTTGCTATGATATTTACATTAAAGTGAAAGTAAGCTTTTGTCAATTTGATGATAAAAGTCCTAGAGAAATAAGGATTTATGTTCTAATTCCCAGTTTTCTGTTGGCTAACTTCCTTGCAAAAAAGGGTACCTGGTACAAAGTACTAGTCTGAGTCATTTCCCCTCGGGCTCGGCTAACATTAAGGCGTTGGAGAATTTTTTCCTTATTGCTTACGCATTGCTGTATAATAATTTCTACTTTGTATTTTCATTGCAAAGCTAAAAGAGAATTTTATGACTATTTCGCTAACTGGAATATATTTTTGAATAGAAATACTCGTACCTACTGGGTTATCAAACTAGTTCTTTGTAAAATAATATGAAAAATTTAATATACTAAAACAAAACAAAAGTCTAGAAATTTCACTTATTTCATCATCATCATCATCAGCCTTTAAAAGTCCACTGTTGGACATAGGGCTCTCTTTAGAAAGGAAGTTTTTTATATGTTTTTTAACCCCATTTCACTTCATCCTTTGTGTGTTTTTATTTCATCATAACGTGTATTGTATGCTACTTTAATTTCCTCTTTATATCTGCTTTCTAATACACCGGGTACTACTTCCCTTGCTTTTATTATAGTCTACGGTAATCTGTATGAGATTGCCTCCGAGCGATGAGCGCATCACTTGTACGAGTACTTCTTAATTTTCATACAACTTAGATAATAATCTAGTGTTCAATAAAAACATATCTTATTATTATTGAATTAGAACTACTTTTTACTACACACCTGTGACTTCTCTGGTGTTTCGGGTGTCCATGGGCGGCGGCAATCACCTACCCTCAAGTGTTCCGTCTGCTCGTTTGCCCCCTATAATATACAAGAAAACAATTTTGCCAACACTGACAACTTCATCTTGTTGAAATTCAACCTTGGAAGAAGAGAAAGGAAGTAAATTGGAGCTCTTTCAAAAACTTTAACTGTTTATAAAAGATCCTGAAATATTGTCTTCTGATAGTCTTGTTGACTCCTTAGCACTCTTTAATGTTAAAACCACCAATAGCAGGATATAATATTAAAAACAAGCGCTTGCAAAGCCGCGGTGTATCATAAAGTTTTATTACATACCGTGACTATGAAGATAGTGTTTGGAAACTGCTTCTAGGAACGGAAGCTATATTTTGTCGATAAAATGACTTACTACTTTATGTTTTCTGCTGCGCTGTAAAGGGTTCACTAAAAGGTTGTAAAATATTTAGTTTCAGCATTCATTTTAGGAAAAAATATCCTCTGATTTTGAAACATTACTCATTGGTGCTATGCTTCTATTGGTCTTAGCGAGATGATATATATAGCTTATAGCACTCCTCAATAAATAGGCCATCTAACACTGAAAGAATATTTAAAATCGGAAGAGTAGTACCTGAGATTAGCGCGTTCAAAGAAACTCTTCAGCTTTATTTATTAAGTATAGATGATGATGATAGTCTAGTCGACAAGTTGAAAATGGTACAAAATAGAGATACTGCTCTTAAAATTATATGCGATAGCTCATTGGATTCGGAATGAAACCTAGAAAAATGAAAAATTGCAAAAGTTATAAACAATTAAAGATGAAAAAAAAATGGCATTTTGTTTTTTTCCCAATATTTCATAAACCATTAATATTTAAGGAATTTCAAAAAAAGATTCTGAAAGAAGAGGAATTTTCAATAAAAAACTCCTATTCTTGGAACTCTATCTCCATTATTTATAATTTTAATTTAACGCTGAAAATAGGTCTACGTGTGACATTTTTAGGTTTCACTCGTGGCGCCATAAGCGAGTACGGCTCATTAATTAATTTATTTAAGGTATTGAATATTTGTATTTAAATTTTGAAAAAAATATAATGTGTTCTGAACACTATAAATGACTTATTTGTAAAAAAAATTCGCTTCCTAGAGCCTTTTTAGGGTTCCGTAGCCAAATGGCAAAAACGGAACCCTTATAGATTCGTCGTCTGTCTGTCTGTCCCTTCGTATGTCAGAGCCAATTATTTTCATACATGCTTTACAAGATCGCGCCATAAAAGTTAAAAAAATGTTAATACTTTGTTTATAATTTTTTTTTTTTACTTTACAACATTACTTGGATTTTTTCAGTTTTTGTTCAATACTGAAAAATCCAAGACTAGGTAACAAGGTCTTGTTTTTCCCTGAATAACCATATTTTATTTCAGACCATCAAACGGAGGTCCAATGATCCAGATGCATCACAGAAGGCTGCCGCGGTGTGGGTCACGATGGTACATTGTATGTACTTACCATGAAGATGGTGCCCCAACTCCTGGATTCTATTCATGCTCTCCATCAGGCAGAGTAGAGTCACTATTGTAGGTTTAAAAATAATAATGGTTAGAAGTACTTTCTTTTTTTTCTTTTTTATTTGATGCCTACAAATGTGACTCCACTCTTCCTGATGGTAAGCATGAATGGAATCCAAGAGTGGGGGCCACCACACTGCCCGCGATGCAGGAAGTATGGCGATGCTGACCCAAACTATGGCGGCTTTGTGAGATGCTTTTTCACACCCCTCCTAAAGGACCCGGGATCATAATGGGAAGGAAACACGTGGGATGGTAGCGAGTTCCAGTTTTTAACCGCTCGGCACAGGAAAGAAGTAAGTAAGTTGTAAGTTTAAAAAAAAAAAACAAACCTAATTTAAAATATTAAAATTAAAGTCTTGGGCAAGTGATAACTATAAAAGTTTATTTGGCCTTTGAACGATTCCCTAACTAATGTTTTTCCGTTCAATTATATTCACAATTCTTAGATTTGTACAATTTTGAAATCTCATCAAAGAAACTGGAACGGAATTCTTTAAATATTTGCATAGAAAAGGAATGTTGAAATTAAACTTTCAATACACTTCCAAAGGACAATCTAAAAGGAGTTTGCCGATGAAAATCTAACCGTGTTTCTGCTGCGGAATATACAATATCTTAAAACTATAAATTGTTACCGAAATATAAAAGCGATTGCTATAAGACATTTAGATCTTCCGAGGTTTTATACTGAACCACTTATAACTAAATATTTAGGACGAATGACACACACAAAATCATCTAGTCCCAAACTAAGCGGACCTTGTGCTATGAGAGCTGGACTACTGATATAAATACATATATTCTTTTTTTTGTAAATAAAAATAATAATAAAAAAAAGTGTAAATAAAAATTACACATAGAAAACACCCAAACTTCGAAACAAATATTTGCAGATCATATTATAAACATTTGGTGCGACCCGGGAATAAAACCTCGACCTCTTGATCAGCAGATGCATATGCTTACCACTAGACCCACAAGGCAGTCCAAGGTATATTCACAGTGGATAGATTTCTAATTAAGGTGATGTATATGTAGACTACACTAATGGCACTCGGGCCGTGTAAGTGATTAATTTTAACGACGTAATCCCAACATGGCTATTCTGAACTAGTCCACGTTTATGTAAACGTATGTATTAGTAACATTTTACGATCTTCAAGTCTTATTGCACCTGACAGTAATTTCTGGTTGTTATTTTCAAAATAAAAATATATCAAGATACACACAAACGATACGAAAATTACTAGGTGTATTTTGTGTATTCATATTTTGGACTCCATTGATTGCAGTTTTAATCTGTTTTCTTTCTTTGAAACTGATTCTGATTCATCTAAATCCTTGTTCCTATCGAAAACAGATTCCATTTCCAAAAGGTCACCTACGAGATATGCTTCGACACAAATGATCCGGTTCAACCGGAAAAGACAGGGCCTCACAGTCAACCAGTCTTAAATTATTTTCTATTGCTTTTTACCTTCTTCCAAGAATCACAGAAACCAAAAGTCAATCTTCAGGACTCAATGGATTTAAATGCATTTTGACTAACAGATGTCCATATGTAATAGAAGTCACTTAGGTACTATTAACTGAACTGTCATATAATTGGCCCCCTCCCTTCTTCCTATACCTGAGTAACAGAAGGTTGAACGTTTAAGAAACAGATCACATGTATAATTTTTAAAAGAAAGCAAATAATAATCATATTTATTTACATTAAATATTCCATGTTGTGTCCTAAATCTAAAAAAAAGTGTTAGTGAATGCATCGAGTCGTTTCCACTTCGTATCATCTTAGGAGCTTTTTCTCTGAAACCGAACGGGACTCGTTTCATGCGCGGTTGTTTTGTAAAAATATGAAGCGATTAAAGTAAATTTACTGCGAATGTTGAATAGTAAAATGTTTCTTTGTAACCTTTTGTTGATGTTAAGTGTTAAATTAAAAACATGAACAGTGTTCTTGTGTTCTTTTATCATCTCTTCTTATTTCAAGTACACAAAATGCTTAAGTTTTATCATTATGATATTATGTTTAACCTCTGTATTTATCATTTTTTTCAGAATACCGCGATCTTATTGTTATTGATCTCGGATAATATCAACTGTCTCGGTGTTGGGGCAGTGAGTGGCGACTGCAGTGCATGACTGGTTCGAATCCTGGGTATTTTGTGATCAACATATACTTATTTCAAAGTTTGGGTAATTTATACATATAACTAGCTGAATCCCGCGGTGTTACCCGCGATTATTAAAATTGCGACTATAATTTGAGATTTAAACTATCCTATCTCTCAAGTTAGATCGAACTGCACATGGTGTGCGAATTTTATTATAATCGGTTAAGTGGTTTAGAAGTCCATTGAGGACAAACATTGTGACACGAGATTTATATATATTAAGATTTGTATGTATTTACAAAAAACAAGTATTTAGTATATATACGTGTGTTATTATCATCACCTATCTGAAATAGTCTTTCGGGCTTATTACAACACTTTTACACTCAACTCTACCGATCCGGTATACTTACTCGAGATTTGTTATCATATTGAAACTTAACGCAAACAAGTCGCACACATTTCATATACAAATAACCTTGAAAATTATACCTTTCTTGATTTATTTAAAATATTACTGACAAACAGACACACGCTATATTTTGTATTTCAGCCTTTACACTGAAATACATCTGCCCAGTTCCGTGTGGTGACGGATTAAGAATACAGAGTGTCACCACCCCTATTCATCCCGCGCGGGTGTCGTAAAAGGCGACTAAAGGATAAACTACGCAAGACAACATCAATGCAAAGAGAAGGAAAACTTGAAACCAACCCTATACCAACCCGTCTGGCCAGCGTGTTATAGTAGGCCAAAACCTCCTTCTAAGGAGAGGCCTATGTCCAGCAGTGGACTGTTAAAGACTATATTTTAAATTCACTCTCAAATATATGTAAAAATGGTAATAAGCGTTTGTTAGTAATAAAAAACTGTGATCGCAAAAATCACAGTTTTCAAATTAAAAGTATTTCAGACTAGCGACGATATTCATTGTACTTATAAGCATCGGTATATACCGATACTGGAATATTTAAGTAAATACTTTCGTTATTCGTCTAACATATACTAGTCTCATGAAAGTATTAATACTTTACTTAACGGAGATTTGGGAATCAAAGTAATAACAGTTTCATTACATAAACTTGGGAATCGTATCAAGCAAGATTTTGATCAGCCAATATTATAAACTATATATTATTTGCCAACCAGTCTTGTCAGTATAACAAATGTGATAAGATTACTTGCAATATCTGCTTTTATTAGATCTCTTTAAGAAAATACAAATCATCCAAAATTGTCCAACAACGGCTGTCATCCGGAGATTACAATTTATAATTGGCCAAGTTTTTGGTTTGGGTAAGGATCAGGGGCTAATTGGCTTGCTCTGATGACGGGCCTCAAATGGGAGTCATGATTCAAGAATTACACTTACAAACTCTCTCTACGATAGCACTGGTGGATGTAAAGTTTGGAAGTTTCTGAATGGTACAAGTAAAAAGATTTAAGCTTTATAGGTTTATGGTAACCAAATTGTAATTTCTTATTCAATTAAAAAACATGTAATCACTTGTTACAAAAAAAATTCCACCCTCTTGACTGCCTTTCTGGTCTAGTGGTTAGCGTATGCGGCTGCTAATAAAGAGGTCTCGGGTTCGGTTAGGGAGGACCAAATGTTTGTGTGATTCGTTAATATTTGTTTTGGAGTCTGGGTGTTTTCTATATATTATATGTTTTTATTTCCAAAAATAGGATAGGATTTATATCAGTTGTCTAGTACCCATTACACACGCTCGGCTTAGTTTGGGTAGTAATATTTATTTATTATATTTATACTTATAACCACTCTCTCAGTAACGCCAATTATGGTAAAATTAATTCAAGAAATTATAAGGTTCTAACTTGTTCCAGGGATTAGATCACGGTATAATTTGAGACATTTGGAAAGTAACAACGATTTCGAAAGACAATAGAAGATTCGTAACGTTGGAGAATATCGTTTAATACTTATTGTGGGTCTTATTGCCATGATCCAAGAGCAATAGCGAACTCGAGATAATAATATATTTTCCTCAAAACACATCGTTTAATTTTCTTTATGACTAAACTAGCATGTTACATTAATATAAAGTTGATATTATTATTCAACTTTGCAATTTGTATACATACTGCACTGTTTTTATAAATCCTGTGTCGTGGGGGCTTTACAAGCATACATGAAGAATACCCATACTCAGAACAAGAATTAGTGAATCACACAAAGTGTTGTATCACGTAAATTCACGTAGGATTTGAACCTACGACACTTGGCGCAGTAGAAAGTGGCGTGGCGACTGCTTAAACCACTAGGCCCAACCGTGTAGTTAAATAGTTATAATAGTTGCTGTATTATAATCTTATGATATAATACTATTAAGCATAAGATAAATAATTAGTTTTGAGAAATAGAAATGATAGAAATTATTTTTAAGAAGTTCTATTTTATTTTATAAAATAATTATGAGTATTTAATAGTAATTATGACATAATATTTACAACACAAAGCTATTTTATTATAACTACGAGATCTTGACGTCACACAACAATCGCAAAACTATTTGAAATAATAAAATGGCCATTAAAATTTAGGAACATATATTTATAATGCTGATGTCTTATGAAAAACCTTTGTAATGGCATTATATTAATAAACTGTACATCAATAAGAAGGAATAATATAATATAGTATTTATATTAAATGCTTACATAAAGAATATTTAATTCTTTATTTTTATAAGCTGTAGTTTCAGCTTACTCTTTCTTCAACTCTACTCTCTTGACAGTTCCTGTACTCGTTTCTGTATCATTAGATGAACCAGAAGTAGAATGTTCCAGTTTCACAGTATCACCTCTTTTACTCTTCGTATGTCTATTCAAAATAGAAGGTGTTCTCATACTCTTTCTTTGTTTTACTTTAACTGCTTTTTCTGGTGGTTTATTAATACTTTCAGTACGGTGCTGAAGTTTATTCAAACTTAGATTCGGCTTAATTTGCGCTGTTTTTTCTAAATCACTTACGTCTGGTAACAGCAAGTTGCTGATACATACATAATCTTTGTCATCTTTTATCTTGGATGGAATGTTTCCAAGGTTAATCTTAACAGGTACAATTTCTAATTTTTTTTCAAAAATCGTTTCAGGGCCTTTCGAATCAAGCATATTTGTTGGTGAGTCAATACCTCCAACTAATTCTTTGATAAGTTTATTTTCAAAATCTTCAAACGTTTCATCATCATCATCTTCATCGTCGTCATCATCAGAGTAAAATGAAGAAAATGACGTTAGTGATCCTTGCCTTGAATGAAAATCATCTGGCAGGCGCACCCTTGGAGCATTCATTGGGATTTCAATTTGACTAGGAGATGGAGTTATAACTATTTTTGGATCTTGTCCAGATGGTATGTCACTTGAAGCAATTATTACTCTTGGAACTCTTTCTTTTGGCATTGTTATAGTTGAGTCTGTCTTCACGAATTTATTTCTGTGCGATAAGACATTTTGAGGCATATCAATATAAGCTGAAAGGTCATCTATATTTTCATAGTCTTTTGGAGTAACATCTTCATTAATTTTCTTAACTTGTGAGACGTCGAAAGAAGATAAAGGTTTCGTACTTTTATAAGCAAGACGTCTTTCCAATGTTGTGGTTCTTGGTGGTGGTTGTGGTGGCACACGAGGGCGATCAGTTTGACTCTCCATAGAATAACCACGAAAGGTTTGTAATGAGTTAGGCTGCAGTGATAATCTTTTTTGAGCTTTAGGTAAGTCAGGTAATACTTTAGGGAAGTTTCTATTCTTAATATGCTGTAAAGCTTGTTCAGCAGTCATGGGGTTGTTTGAATTTTCTTCCCTTGACGTCACGTTAATATCGTTTCGAAAAGTAACTGGTGGTAAAATGTTTGCAATATTTCCATATTCCATTTTTTCCATTAATTTTTCATAGTTAATATCTGTTACAGGATCTGATGAGGAATGTTTATGGGAAATTATCAAGGGTTTTTCTTCAACGGATAGAGTGATAATATTTGTAAATGTTTCATCTTCTTTTTTAGATTCATTAACATTTAGTTTATCGACGATATTTAAATTGGAATGTAATTGATTGCCGTCATCGCATGATTTTAGGATTTCAATTGGATCTTGGTTGAGAACAGAATTGGTGCGAGCAGCGGGTGTAGCGTCAATAGCTACAGAAACCTTTTTTGATTTAAGACTTTCTGTGTCTTTACTTTTTATAGAATCAATAGATTTACTATTTTTTTTATTATCATGAAGAGACCGCTTAGTAGTACTACTTATAGATGAATGTGAACCAAGAGCCGACGTAGAAGTCGTTTTTTCTGATGTTTTAGTTTTACTATAAGTTTTAGATGTCAAGCTTTTAGAGTTAACGCTATCATTCATTTTGAGTTCATCTTTTTTTCTCTTTGATTCTGAAAGTAATTCTTCGGATCTTGTGAATGGCTTAGCTACTGTTATACTTTTTTCATTTAAATCCGAGTTTGATTTTCTTAGAATGCCAGGGGAACATCGATGCATGACTTCATTTGCAATCCAGTCCCTTACCTTTGTATGAGCATCCAGTGTACTAGTAGATAAGTGTCTTCTCAATTGAAATCTTTCTCTGAAACCTCCCGAGTCATCGGATTTAGGAGTTTTACAGACTTCAGACTTCTTTTTTGGTTTCTTAGAATTGCTTTTCGCTTTATTAAAACTCATAGACTTAATCACACTGCAACTATTTTTTAAAGTTCGTAAAGCACTTTTATCATCTTTGGAACTCTTTTGACCGATTACATCTACTTCGCCGATTTCAGCACGGGGTTGGCGAGAAATATCCAATGTTCGCTCCCGAAGTCTAAGCTTACGTTTTTTGAAATATAAAATGGAGCAGATTCCAAAATTAACCGCCAAGAAGAGAATACCTAGTGAGACTATTAAAGTAATTGTAGCACTCGACGTTTTAACTGGCATGCTGAGTTTTGGTTTCAATGTGGTAGTCTTTACTGTAGGTTTTTCAATTAATCCTGAAGCCGCAGAATGCGGTTTATCGATCGACATAATTTCTTCGTATATGAAATTTGTATCCGGTCTGTGTATAGGCTGCGAATAAGACCTCATTCTACCGTATACAGGTGATGAATAATGTGGTGTTTCTGGTGCACGTGGTACGGATGTTCTATGTGTGTCATCTGTGAAAAGATATAAATTATTATATTTTTATAATGTTAAATATATTTATTTATAACGGTTTTAAAACATTCGCCTAAAACATGCTAAATTAAATCCATCACTTTTTATATTTAGATAGAAATAGTAACCTGTTGGGTTATAAGTATTCCTGTGGACTGCTTTAGCTACTACAGGCTTCGATCTTTGTGTTGGTTTTACTTTAGGTGTATATTCATATAATGGGTCTATTATGAATTCACTCATCTTTTTTGGTAAAGTATCTCCCCAAAACTTAGTGAAATTTGACCTATATGCTGCTTCTTGTCCTGGTGGAAGATCTGTAATAATAATATATTCACAATCTTTTCAATTAATCTTATCAGACATAACAGATGTTTACAGTCAAAGGTATTTAAAAGAAGTTCGTCAAAATCTTTGAAGGTGACGAATGACCTTTATCACTGCACTGGGCTACTCGCTGAATTGAGTAAGCTATCTGAGTATTTATAAATGTCATGTTACATCTTTTGCATTCGTTCTTAATTATAGTAAATGAATAATCATTTCAATAAAGAAGATAATTACTGTCAGCAAAACATAATGACACAGTAGGTATCTTACCGAATCTTAAATAAGTTTGATGTTCAGAATCATATTCAGGCCAATAAAGATTGTAAAGACTCCACTGTCTTTTATCCAGGTTGAAGAATTTCACAGCTGATTGTATATTTGGAGACCTGTTGGTAGCACAAAAAGTACGTTATATTATCAAATTACTAGTAAAAATAGTAAAAACTAGTAAAAATATGCTAGATACAATCTACTCATTCACAACCGGGACTGACGGTCAAAGTACATACGTGAAAAACCGCTAAATTTCAATGATTCCGGCTGTTTTCAGTTGTATCTTTTTTTCACCACTTTTATTTCCATTTCGTACAATACAGTGTGGTGACCCACACTATCGGCCTTTTTGATACTTTTGCATCATTGGGCTCCTGGAATTTAACTTACCAAGGTAACATGACTGCATGAATGTTGTCATTTTAATATTTTGTGAGAGGGTAGTTCGACCCGGTCGAGCCGTACCTTGAAAATTCTTGTCAGAAAAACTCACTAATACTTTCTACCTGACCTATGGCCAATCATTATTTGGGGTTGGTTACTAGTTCGATCGGTTTTACCTGAATGTCAGTTTTTCCACGGAGCGATTGGCATCGGACCTCCGCAACCCTAAGGGAGAACTGAAATTTGTAGATTGAACTAGTGGTCAGTATATTTGAGGGCACTGACTTCCCAATAACGATTGCTATAGATGTTAATGACAACCGGGACCGAAGGCTTTACGTGCTCTCCGAGGTACAGGCGTGAATAACCGCCAAACTTCCAACTTTTTGGACCGATCCGGGATTTGAACCCAGACCTCTTGATTAGCAGTCGCATACGCTAACCACTAGACCAACGAGGCAATCAATCAATCATATGTATATTTTGAAATTGTAAAAATATATTGAACAGAAAAGATACTTCTGAATATTTATTTTATTTTATTTATTTAAATCTTCTTAACTAAAATGTAAATGTAGACTATATTTGGAAACGAATGGTTTGCGTTTATAGTCACAAATCATTACAGGAAATCAAATCTAGTAAATGTAACTGAACCCATCTAAACAACATAGCACACAATCGTATCAAACTGAGCCCGAAATTGTAGCAATAGCTGGAATCCTACCACCGTGTGACACAGCATAACGAAATAGGTTCAGATAACAAGATTACGCAATATTTTTACTAGAACGCTCCCTTGTTTATATAAATGTTTGGTTACAGTTCGCTCTACTGCCGTGTTTATTTTTGGTAAACTTATATGTATTTACGTCACTGAATATAAACGGTTTGAGTTATAGTAAATGAGAAAAAATTCGAGATATGTACACAATAAAATTACGTCTCCACACCGCACTCGGCCAGCATGGAGACATATGGCCTTAACCCTCTCCTAGGACCAGCAAGCTGAAGTGGCAATGGGCTGGCCCTATTAGCCGCAGAACCAAAAACCGTTGAGGTAAACGTGTTCTTGAGTGGAGACCGCGTCTCGGCAAACGTAGTGTAGGACGTCCACAGGCCAGGTGGAGTGATGATTTGCGCAAGACGGCTTGTAGGAGATGGATGAGAGTAGCCGAAGATCGAACTAAGTGGTGTGCAATTGGAGAGGCCTATGTCCGGCAGTGGACTGCGATAGGCTGATGATGATGGTGATGAAGAAGAGACGCGAGTCCAATAGTGAGACATTATGGGTCATTGATAATGATTTTTTTTATAAAATAGGTAGGTACCTATATACTACCGAGACGATTATACTAGATAAATATTTCATAATTATACTATCTTTGTGAGCAAAAAAAGAGTTTTTAGCTGAATATCGCAAAATATTTAAACCCAAGTGGAAAACGTAAATAAGAACTATAACTGCTTTCATTCTTTCTTTCATATTTTAGAGACAGGTCCCACATTAGAATATTATTAATGTGTCTCTTGTAGCTGTTATAAATCGTTCGCACAAGGTACCACACCTTGTCGAGTTTAAACTCACAATATTTAGGGCAGTAAAAAGCAGGTAGGTGACCTGTTTCACGCCATTCCTGCTGTTAAATCTATCCCAATATTGATTTTTTTATGTATAGTAATTTTATAAAGTTGAAGAATTTTTTAAATTGTTTGTTAGCACTAATCTCAGGAAGTACCTATTCAATATAAAACTTCTTGCTGTTAGATACCTCAGTTGTCGAGTAAGGCTATGTTTCATCATACAACGATCCAAAGAAGTAGAATAACAATTATTAACAAATATTGCAAAAATAGTGAAAAATTATGCTGTTCAGGAACTTCCATTGCGTGAGCTGCGTAAAAGGTCAAAGTTTCACAAAAACAATGTATGAAAGAATTGTTCCTCTATAAAAGTTCTAAAAAAAGTTCGCGAGACCATAATAATATGTTTATCTTTTAAGATTAGCTCTTAATAAACTGTGTTAAGGTAAAACAATTGGTTCTGGAATGGAATTTCCACTTTATAATATTACATTACGGGCAATAACATTAATAATAATAATAACTGCCTCGTTGGCCTAGTGTTAACCACTATATGCGACTGCTAATCAAGAGGTCTCGGGTTCAAATCCCTGGTCGGGCCAAAAAGTGTTTTTGGGTTAAGGATATTCCTAATAGCAGCCCGGAGTTTCAAGCCCGTTTCGGAGAGCACGATAAGCCGTTGGTCCCGGTTGTCATGAACATCTATGGCAATCGTTATTGGGAAGTCAGTGCCCTCAAATATACTGACAACTAGTTCAATCTTCGAAATTCAGTTCTCTCTTAGGGTTGAGGAGGTCCGATGTCAGTCGCTCCGTGGAAAAGCAACACCCGTTGAACTAGTAGCCGACCTCAAATAAACTTGAGAATAATGGCTAATGGCTAGGGTGACGTAGGTCAGATACAATTATATGAAGATGTTTATGCCACATATGTATCTAGCATACTACTACTTGTTACCTGGCTCTGCTGTTAACCAAGAATCTAATCTTAGTTGATCACCTATGAGCACACGCCTTTACTGTAATAATAAAACTACTTACTACTAAAAGAATATAATCTACTTAAAACTTTTCGGAGATCCTACAAATCAAAATGGATATGATTCAAAGTTATTGAGTTCTTGTTCTAGGTTAAAGCTGTGTTCTCTAGTGAATTGGGTTCAAGCAGAAGTGAAAGTTTTGTTATAGATCACCTATTTTAGGTCTACATCCAATTTTAATATATAACGAGAGACTATAGACTAATATACTCATATATGTATATAATTCTTCTGTGCATGTGTTTGGAACATAATTCTTCCTAAACGGTTGGAACGATGATACGATTTTTTTTAAAATACGTAATCTTAATGAGATCCACTATAGTTTGAAAACCTGATTTAATTCGGACCCTCCGCTAATAATTAAAAACAACATATACTAATTCTAGAGCGGTACTCAAAGTTCGCTGGGTCAGATAGTTGAAATAAAATAAAATATGATAATTTTATATAATTTGACTTTACCCATTTTTGACAAAGTTCGTCCACATCTTCATAATAACTTCACTAAGAAGTTTTTCTTGTTGTGTGTAGTCGACACTGAAATGTGTGTTGGTAAGACCAAGTGGAACTCCGAAAACATACGGCAATTCTTCACCTTGAACGCTTTTATTGAGCTGAAATAATAATAACATTATCATAATGATGCTACTACATAATGTACTTACTATTACACAATATATTGGTGATATGCGTACATACATTTGGTTGTAAGATTGATGTATATAAATGTATCATAAACAGATTTGGTAATGTATTTGTTTATATAAGCTAAAGGCAGCAAAAACACAATACAAAAAGCGGCCAAGTGCGAGTCGGACTCGCCCATAAAAGGGTTCCGTATCAGCAAGTAACATTATATAAAAGTTCTTGTAGTTCATTGTAAGTTTGATCGATGTATTTATACTAGTGTATTGATTGAATAAAAGGTAAATTGCGTTTTACGATTTATGAAGTATTAAAAAGACTACTTACTAGATCTCGTTCAAACTAATTTTCGTTGGTAGTTTGCATGGTAATGTACAACATATATTTTTTTTAGTTTTATTACTGTCTTATTTTAGAAGTTACAGGGGGGGGACACATTTTCCACTTTGGAAATGTCTCTCGTGCAAACTATTCAGTTTAGAAAAAAATGATATTAGAAACCTCAACATCATTTTTGAACACCTATCCATAGATATCTTACACGTATGGGTTTGAAAAAAAAATTTTTGAGTTTCAGTTCCAAGTATGGGGACCCCCAAAATGTATTGTTTTTTTTTCTATTTTTATGTAAAAATTTTAATGCGGTTCACAGAATACATCGACTGACCAAATTTCAACAGTATAGCTCTTTTAGTTTCGGAAAAAATTGACTGTGACATACGGACGGACAGACAGACAGATAGACAGACAGACAGACTTGACGAATCTATAAGGGTTCCGTTTTTTGCCATTTGGCTACGGAACCCTATTGAAAATGAAACATTACTTTCAATTGCAAATAATTTACGAAAACAGTAAAAATACTGAACAAAATCACTTCGATAGTACTTAAAAGCCATAATGTAAACACAGCTCAAAATACATTCAGAGCGTCAAATTTGAAGTCCATTAAATTCACCATCATCATTTTTAGACACTTGTTCCAATGGACTGGAAACTAAAAAAGAGGTAGTGCTTCAATAGTATTTTGCATTCTATTGTTCAAATACTAGAAAAAAAAGCATTCACGGTACGCTTTACAGGTCTAGTGTTTCCAACTGAAATACGAAAGTCGATTTGACAGCGGGAAATACATTTCGTTAATGAAATCTTTCCATTTGCTTATAATGCAACTGCAATCTATTTGAATTTCAGAAACATATGGTTCTGTAGTAGGATAGTTTTGAAACGGTTTTGATGTTAAAGATGATTTGTTCAAATGTGTACAAAGTGTCTGTTTCGGAGACAAAACATAAGGTTGTCCCACTTTTACTATAAAAATTGAAACACTTCAGTGGCTTATTGGACTTTTAAACTTTTGTAACTACAATAAAACTGTACAAGTACACTACATACAATAAATAACAAGCATTGTTAATTAATCTTATTTTTCTTCGTAGTCTAAATTCCCAAGACTTTTTGGGGTCGACTACTAGTTCAACCGGTTTTACCTGAATATTCGTTTTTCCACGGAGCGACCGGCATCGGACCTCCGCAACCCTGAGGGAGAACTGAAATTCGAAGGTTGAACTAGTTGTCAGTTTTCAGTATATTTGAGGACAGTGACTTCCCAATAACGATTACCATAGATGTTCATGACAACCGGGAAATAAAATAAATACAAGATTTTTTTATAAATATCGAAATTTTGAAGGTAGTAGAGCCACGCTGATTTCAGCACGAATGGGCCGGCTCGACCCGGCCAGTACTACCCTCACACAGAAGACCATCCTAATAATGACAGCATTCTTGCTGTCGTATTTCGTTGGTGAGTGTGAGACCGGAGGCCCAATTATTCTGCATCATTCTCCCGCCCTTCGAGGGCCGGGAGATGATGCAGAATAATCAAACCAGGCTGCCATGGTAGGGGTCACCATGCTACATTGTCTACCCTCACAATAAGCGTGGTGGCCCCTACTCCTGGATTCTACTCATGCTTTCCATCAGGCAGAGTAGAGTCACTTTGGCAGGCTTAAATATAAAAAAAAAAAAAAAAAAAAAAAATATTATTTAGATATTAGCTCAATTTAATATCCGAGAATTTATTCCTGTGAAAGCATTTAGAAGGTAAGGCATTATAGGTTGATTAAATACTTACAGCAGCATAATCTGAACTGATAGAGTTGTGGCCAAAGACATAGAAATAGGACTGGCTGTTGGCCTTTGACTGATAGTCAGCAAAACGGACAACTGGAGACAGTGATCGAGCATCACTAAACATATTAAGGATGACGTCACGATTTGTTTCCACATTCCATCTTTGAGGGTCTAGTTTTGAGGGAGCATATCTAAAAACATAAACTCAATTTTATTATTTTTATAAAAGACAAATTCTTCAAGTATTTAAAAGTTGCAATACATGTTTAAAATTAATCACGATTTGGTATGCAAAATTTAAACTTTATGCCAATGACAACTGAGTTTTTATGTTTGTGTTTTTATAAAAAATGTGTTTAAAACCAGCTTACTCTTTCAACACCGACTTGAGCGCTTCAGTTTCGGCACCCTCAAATATAATCTTAGCGTATTTTTTTATAAAATCATCGCGTTGGTTTTCAAGTACTCCATGTTCCAATTCAATTACTCCAAAATCGTGATATCGATCCAATTCAGTTACGCCACTTAACAGTTGATACCTGAAAAAGAATCTAATATATATAACTCCCCCCGCGCGACTTGCTTGCGAATGGACGTGTTTTGAGAGTGTCGTGCATTTATTAATCAGTAAAAATATAAAAAGTGTTTTTTTCAAATATTATTTGGTACCAGTGTATTATAGATAAAAAGTTCCTGCGGTCTTCTAACTTATAGTATACAGTGAACAGTACAAAACAATCTATGGTGAGAAAAAGTTTGCAATCTATCGATCTTGTTGTGATAAATTTTGCTACTGACCGCCGAGTGACCACTAAGAGGTTCAACGGACTCCTACCCTCATTACATACATCGCACTACATGTGTAAATGGATCACTCGATTGAACAACTCGCTTAAATAAAAACATAACCCCGCCTGTATTCCAACAGACTGTTGCGCACGTGATACCGGGTTCCGGTCTCACCAACATCGAAAGTTGTTTTTGTGATTTTGTAAATATTTATTTTTTTCATTTACTTTGCTTCGTATCTCTGACCGAAAATAAAGGTTACCGAGAGATCCCGTGCGATCGTGCCGCTGAGCTTATTAAACACTTACAAAATCGCGGTCTATGACATTGGATTATCGTGAAGGTGCTTATATTGTAGTTTACAATTGCAATGCCAAAGGTTAAGCGCTCATCCCCCGCCAAAACCACTGAAAGTGGTAGTCAGCGAGTAATGTCATCTCCCGACATTTCTTCAATCGAAACTGACACGCACAAACCATCTCGAAACAAACGTATCCGATCGGATTTCTCCCCCGATAAACGGTCCTCCGTGCCTGTTGAATTTGAAGAAAAAATTATGACTCTTATTAATACTTGGAAAAATGACCAGAATGTGTTACTGAATCAACTAATATCAGATGTTACAGTTATTAAGAAACAGAATGTAGAAATACAAAAAACAAACACTGAAATAGAAAAATCTATAGAATTCATCAACCAAGCATATGAAAACTTGAAGAAATCGGTTGAGAAGCTAGAGAACGAACGTAAGGAACAATGTGCATACATCGCTGAGCTGGAAAGTAAGGTCATAGATCTACAGCAGTACTCACGCTCCTCGTCTTTTGAGATACGAAATATACCATACACTGAGAAAGAAACCACAGAGGATTTGAAATCAGTGGTATTACAGACATGTGAGGCTCTTCAGCTGCCAATCATGAACACAGATTTAAGAGACGTCTACCGCTTGCCAGGCAAAAGAGAGTCTAATAGACCTATAGTGGCTGAGACAGTGAGTGTCTGTTTGAAGAAGCGAGTTCTGGTCGCTAATCGTGAGTTTAATCGAGCGCGTCCCCAAGAGGAAAAACTTAATACAAATATTATTGGCATAAAAGGGGATCGTAGACCTGTCTATGTTGCGGACCATCTGCCTAGTAACATGCGTAAATTATATTTTGAAAGCCGTAAATTTGCTAACGAACATGACTACAGGTTCTGTTGGTCGCAAAATAACAAAATTTTTCTTCGTAAACGAGAGGGTACGGCGCCTGTGTGCATTATGTCATTGGCTAGTCTTAACAATCTTGCTAAACCAAAATAATTGTGATCAATATTTACTAGGGATGCTTATTTTTACATGTATTTTTATATTGTTAGTCTTTAATTTTGTTATTTTTGTTCATCAAATCAATTATGTATACACACACTTTTACATATTTACAATACACACACCGCTCGTTACAGACCGCTCGTTTGGCATATTTCAGTCCTTGCATTTTACCAATTGTCATTGTAATATTTCAGTTAAATGTTTGAATGAACATTATTTTATACACTTCACATGGCTTACTCATCACATTATCACTCCCCAATCGCACGAACTGTCGTTCCTGTTTATACCTCTGGAGTTAATTTGTCCAGTGCAATTGGGGATACTTATTTGTGAGAGAGTTGTTGCACGGTATTTCATAAGTAAAAACTTCGATCATCTATGCACACTATTGCACACTATGAATTTTGCGCCGGAAGTGATAGTATTGTCTGAGTGTTGGGTTAGTAAATGTCCCAATATTCCCCCGCTGGAAGGCTATGTTACACATTGTACCCAGTTTAATAAGAATCAAAATGATGGTGTTGTAATATATATCAAATCATACCTAACACATAGCGTAGAGGAACCGCTTATAAATAACACAAACTGCCTAATTGCTAGGCTGCCTCACAGTGACCTGGCCATCATCTCACTCTATAGATCGCCATCCAGTAGACAACTGGATCCTTTTTTCCATAGCCTCAATAATGTCCTAACATCCGTTTCGAATGTTAAGAACGTGGTTGTAGTGGGTGATTTAAATATTAATATTGCGCCGACCAATTTAGCTCAGAACGCCCACGAATATTTAAACCTTATCACATCACACGGTCTCCTACCAACTCATACTAAGCCAACGCGAGACAAAAGCTGTCTCGATCATGTATTGTTGAAATCAGACAAGCGTTGTACAACATTGATCCTTGACACCTTTATAACTGACCATGCCCCCGTTCTTTTTAATATTAAATCTATGCAAACGCCTAGTAAATCGAAAACAACGCGAACTAAAATTGATTATAAACAAGTTTCATTATCTATTGCTGAGTCGGACTTTGGTTCCGTTGTAGATGCAAGGGATGCTGATCTTGCCGCGGAACGTCTTGTCTCCATTATTGGGACTATTATTGAACGTCATACTACTGTAGTAAATATACCATCTAAAATTAAAATTTTGAAACCATGGATAACACCGGGGTTGCTTCGCTGCATTCGCAATAGGGACAACATGGGTCGTTTGCTGAGAAAAGAAACTGAGAACTATAGTTTAAAACTAACGTATATTAGATATCGTAACTTTTGTAATAAGCTACTGAAAAGTCTGAAGCACGCCTACGAAAAAAATGAATTTACAAAAGCTAAGTCTAACATTAAAGCCACATGGAATGTAGTGAAAAGTATAATAAATACCGAAATTAAAGCTAGCCCCGCCACAGAGCTACTCAAAAGTGAATCAGATCCGGAGGTTTCAATTAAAAAGATAAACGATTTCTTTGCGAATATAGGACGTGATTTAGCCGCTCAACACACTAACGACCCCTTTACCTCCAATGCATCTGCACGGGATATTTGTCCACTTAACTCACTTGTGCTATTACCCACAGATGAAACTGAGGTGGAAAACATTATTCGTGGACTACGTGGGGACTCAGCGGTGGGTTTTGATGGGATTGCCTCTCGTCTGATACAAATGTGCTCTCACAGTTTAATTCCGCCCATAACCCATATATGCAACATTGCAATTGAGACAGGTGTGTTTCCTACAATCTTTAAGAAGGCTATCGTGCATCCAATTTATAAGAAGGGAGACAGAGACAGTGTCAACAACTACCGACCTATATCTATCCTGCCCGCGTTATCGAAGATACTAGAAAAAATTTTGAATCTAAGACTGATGGACTTTTTGACAAAACAACATTTTATCAAACAACCAGTTTGGATTTAGAAACGGGAAATCTACTGAGGATGCCGTAGCATCCTTTGTAGATAATCTGACGGACAGGATGGATGATAAACAGAGGTGTATTGGTGTCTTTCTTGACCTAGCCAAAGCATTTGACACTGTCTCGGTTTCCAAACTAATTGCAAAGATGGATGGGGTGGGTATTCGAGGACACTCTCTTAAAATATTCAAAAGTTATCTCAGTAACAGAACCCAGTGTGTTAAGATAGGTACACTAACTAGTGACTTTACTTCCGTAAGTTACGGCGTTCCTCAAGGCTCAATCCTTGGTCCAACACTCTTTTTAATATACATTAACTCACTTTGCAATCTATCCATACCAAATTGCTCTATCTATACCTACGCCGATGACACAGCCTTACTTATCCACGGCTCTAGCTGGACTGAGACATTCTTTTTAGCTGAGTCTGCTTTAAAGAGTGTTATGGAATGGCTCTCAAGTAATCGCCTAACTCTTAACATACATAAAACCATGTATCTGGCCTTTACTCCCACTGCCTGCACGCAACCTAATCCGGAAACTTTTAAATTGAGGGCTCACAGATGTCAATCTGAAGATGATGGAAATTGTAATTGCCCAGCAATAGTCGAAACTGATTGCATTAAATACCTCGGCGTTATAATTGACAAGCATTTAAATTGGCATGGACATGTAAATAGTTTGACGTCCCGTGTTCGTAAGCTTATATGCGTGTTCAAGAAACTACGTCACTCGGCTGGACTTGACGTCCTCAAATTGGTCTATTGCTCACTCTGCCAGACTATTGTGACATACTGTATATCTGTTTGGGGAGGTGCTGCAAAAACGATCCTACTGCCACTTGAACGCGCACAAAGAGCAGTACTAAAAGTCATTTACTGTAAACCTTTTAGACACCCTACCACTCTGTTATACAATGAATGTAAACTCCTCACCGTTCGTAAAATCTTTGTGCTCCAGACGGTACTACGTAAACACAACACTATACAGTATATTCCTGAAAACCGAAACACTCGCAGATCGCACAGAGTCTGCCCGAGTGTCGGTTATAGAACAGCACTTGCCAAGCGACATTTTGGTGTTATAGCAGGACATCTTTACAACACCCTTAACAAGTACTGTGATATTTATGGTCTTTCGAAATTCGAAATCAAAATTAGAGTCACTGACTGGTTACTCGATCAGGACTACGAACAGACGGAAATGCTCCTTAAATTAACTGCTTTCTAATATTAACATATGGAAACTCACACTCACACACACACACACACACACACACACACACACACAAACTTACAATCCACTCATTCATACAAACTTACACTAACTCACACATGCACGCACGCTCACACGATTTAATGAAGCAAATTGTTTAAAATGTGGAACTTAATATTTTTGCCGATTGTGGGACTGGTATCCACAACACAAGTTTGATCTTACCGTGGATACCAGAGCCTGACTATTACTGTGTAATTAATCAAAGAAAATGTATGTGAAAATTTGTACTTTATTTAAGCGTTAATAAATATTATTAATTTATATTATTAATATTATTAATTAATAACTATATGACCCCGCGAACTTCGTACCGCGTAACAGTCGATTCAACGTCACTCAATTATTTTGTATTCTCTGAATTTTTTTTCTAAGAACCATCCTCTTATTTCAAGGAATGTTATTTACAAAAAAAATTGTGAAATCGGTCCAGCCGATCACGCGTGATGGCTTGACCAAGGGAAATAGGGATTCATTTTATATATATAGATAAGAAAACAAAAATTTTATTTGATAAAAATCATACATGTACTATGCAACTCACTTTCTCAAAGTATCACTAATCTACTCTCAGATATTTATATTTATTTTTCTCCTTTTCGAATACAGTTCTTGCTGATTAATAAAATGTGAGTGTAATATTGTATGCTGTTGCCTACCACCTTGGGAATATAGTTGGGAATTTACGATGTAAGTAAATATAGAGAAATGAAATAAATGTTTAACTATTTTTTTTGACCTATAGACATACAACATTATCTAGTCCCAAACTAAACAGAACTTGGACTATGATTAGACAACTAAACATCTAATATAAATACATTTGTACTTTTTTTTTGTAAATGCATACATATTGTTCATAGAAAACATCCAAACTCCGAAACAAATATTATCAGATCGTACAATCATTTGGTCCGACCCTGGAATCGAACCCGACACCCCTTGATCAGCAGCCACATACGCTAACCACTAGACCAATAAGGTAATGTTATAAGTGAGGATGGTAAATAAATTAACTTAAAATAATTAAAAAAGTGTCAGTCATTTGGCTCGATTAAATGCGCTGTAGATACAAGTTGACTTTTATTTAAAAAAAATGGACTAGATAAAGATATACAGAAATAATGAAACAGAATTAGTTCTAACTTATTTTACGTTCACGGTACAATTGTTGGCAAACTAACTTATCAGTAAATATTACGAAGCAACTTGTATATTGCAGATTATCTAGAACTATGAGAGTCATAACGACCGACAGACAGACAATGACTAACAAAACTATAGCCATCAATTTCTGCCGCATATCATAGAGAGATAAATTCTTCTGTACCACGCCTCTCAGATGTATGTAACAAATAGATTTTGCGAATATTACTCAGAAGCGTCGAGTGTGTAAAAGGATTTTTGTTGAAAAATATTTTTTTAGTTTTGTCCTTCATAGATGAAAGTTCTTTCACAATAGACCTTCAGAAACCTTTCATAATTTTCAAGATAGATCATCTTCCTAGCCTTTGTTATTCGCAAGATTGTCTACTATTAAGCAGTTTTACCTGAATATCATTTTTTCTACGGAGTGACTGGCATCCCCAACGGACGGACGGAGTGAACTGAATTGGAATGTTTAACTATAGCCGGTTCCAAAAATAACGGGTCAGTCACATAAACCAATAACGGGTCAGTCACATAAACCCGAATATCTCCCGAACTACGTATGCCATCCTAATGAAACGAAGACTGTTCAATTGAGAATTTAATTATACAGATAAAAAATAAAATAAAACTTAGTTACACCCACAATATTAATCTTAAATTAAAAAAAAACTAAAGTAGTCATATTTTTCTTAAGATTACATTTTTTTATGATTGTTTTTTTGCTGTTTTTCATCACTTTCTTCATTTAATACCTTGTATTGCCTCCACGTGATGAAGCCTCCAGTGATGAAAAACAGCAAAAAAACAATCATAAAAAAAATGTAATCTTAAGAAAAATATGACTACTTTAGTTTTTTTTTAATTTAAGATTAATATTGTGGGTGTAACTAAGTTTTATTTTATTTTTTATCTGTATAATTAAATTCTCAATTGAACAGTGTTCGTTTCATTAGGATGGCATACGTAGTTCGGGAGATATTCGGGTTTATGTGACTGACCCGTTATTTTTGGAACCGAGTGTAGTTGTCAGTGAAGTCCCGAAAACTAACCGTTAGATCAATGTAGCAGTAGAATATCTTAAAATATTTATCTAGCTTATAATGTTGACAGTCTATACCATACCAGTGCAAGCAACAAGGTGACAAATTAAACAACTAACTTTAAAAAAAATACATTAAATACGGGGTATTTGACTTCTAACAACTGTACTTAGATAAGTGGTTTTATAACTTTATTAAAAAGATATGGAAAGCGATTTCTTACAAGTTATCAAAAGAAAGTATTTATAAGCAAATCGGTCATATTTTTTCAGGATTATGATGCTACGGCAGATATACACCTATGGACATATTCACCTTGAATTGCATTCCTTTCAATATAGAAATAAAAGTAACAGGTGTAACATATAGAATAAGATTAATGCGATTATATTGATATACTTTGTTTCATTATTCAATATAGTTTTAATCCATCTGATCTAGAATTTTCTTTTCTCATTTCTAAAAAAAAGTATTTTGGATGAATCCAAAGTATTTTTTCCGGCAATTTTAAAACCAAACTTTGAAGACTGCCGGATGGATAAGTAATGTTAACAGAACATTTTACACGTCCTATAAATGAAGTTTATGTATGTTCAAGAATATATGACAATCAAATTAATATATTTAAATACATATTATTTATCCTTGTTATCATAATTATTATCTAAGAATTAATATCATCTTTCAAAGCGATACGAAATACGATTTACCTTGTACTATAATAATTTATCTCTAAATTCAATTTATCAAGAGGATAACAGTTCAAACAGTACTTAAAATCGTCGGATCAATGACCTTTAGGAGTTTTCAGTCAGGAGATAATACATAATTGATTTTTATTTATTATCCCTGGCTGGGATCAAAGGAAGGCTGTAACAATTAATGATAAAGGATTTGGTAACTTTTGCTGATAAAATTTTCGTTGAGCTTATATTTCTGAACTCTTGAATAATTTGGTAGATTTAATGATTATTTTAAGTTAGAAATAGAAATTGTATTTTTGTGATATTAGGTTTTGAGTTTGATCACGATTAAAATATTTATGTTTTTTCAGATATATAAACATACAAAGAAATTCATTACTAGTTTATACTTCTAATAACAATAATTTATAAATAAATATATAATAATAAATCTGTTTTATATACAATATATATATATATATATATATATATATTACATATTACATTGTATTTGAAAGGGGCTAGTCTGAGTGTGAAAACATAACATTGCAATATTTTATCGATAGAAAATAATCACAAAGTTACGTCTAATTTTCCACTAAAATCAATTTATTATCATAAATATGTATATTACTAAGTCAATATTTTTTAATACATTGTATAAAAATATATTACCAAGGGACTCTATTAGTGTTTTAAAAAAATAATGTACAATTCACGAGTAATTA
Source organism: Phragmatobia fuliginosa (assembly GCA_932526445.1). Taxonomy (NCBI): domain Eukaryota; kingdom Metazoa; phylum Arthropoda; class Insecta; order Lepidoptera; family Erebidae; genus Phragmatobia; species Phragmatobia fuliginosa. The sequence continues at coordinate 1,824,479 of OW052058.1, read as the reverse complement.
CAATAAAATTAATTCTGCGCTTCGTGCAGAACGCTCCCTTTCTATCGCACCTGACCCGAGGTAACGGGCATGTTTTGTTTCATCATTTGTGGCTTATTTTCGAGTGTAAAAATCAAATCTAAGATCGGCAATACCCCCTCTTAAATATTTCGCATATCTAACACACATTGCCATCTAGTCCCTAAATAAGCAGAGTTTGTAATAAGGGTACTAGACAACTGATATAAATACTTAAACATACTTTTTTTTGTAAATACGTACATATTATACATAGAAAACACCCAGACTCTTAAACAAATATTTGTGAATCACACAAATAATATTTGATCCGACCTGGGAAACGAACACGAGACCTCTTGATCAGCAGCCGCATAGGCTAACCACTAGACCAACAAGGCAGTCAAAATGTAAAACTGGCAAGCTTTTGCCCACTTCTTTGCCCACTTCAATGTCTGTTATCACGGTAAAGCTTGCGTTCTTTTTCAAGAATCAATATATACAAAGCCTGTCAAAATCATTACCCTCCTTTAGCTTTGCCATAGTCGGGTAAAATACTGCTTGGTTTCTGTAGTAAAAAACTATAATATATGATAAGTATGTCATGCAATTTCGCTATACTAATCCAGCACGTTAGGAATTTCATTAATCTCTAATTCAACATGTCTGCAATGTATGTTATAATAGTATTATGGCATGCAAACATTCCTAGACAATGTTTCACTATGAATATATTACACGATTTTTCATGCAAACTAACGCTCATCAATATCTCTAAAGGGAAGAGTGAATGTATACCTTCATTATCATAATCCATTATTATTCCATAGCGGTAAAAATATCTCCTAAAAAAAACTACGCTAAACTACGCTAGCCTGACATAGTTTGGTTGGTTGGTGGTTTGAAATTTATAATTTCTTGACCATATTATGTGTGAGGGTATTTGTATATAATGTGTATTACAGTTACTTTAGGGATCAGATAATTAAATGTTTATTTAAAAAGAGATAGAATAGAAAAAAGAAAACAATTATGAGAAAACGGATAGATTGGTAATTTTCGCAAATTCTACGATGTTTATTTCTGCTCATTAGAACTAGAACACATATTTTTATTATTCGATGTTCAAAATATATACTATCTATACATACTCACTTGCTTAAAAGGTTAGGGTACGATTCCATTGTCTTGGCTGGTTCATTGGGTATGAATGATCCGGCGACCACTGGCCCCAAAGGTGTCTCGAATTCTCTCGCCAGTATCTGCACCTTTTTGATCTCGGATAATCTGTTAATAAACATTTACAATAGTAGTTATATGTGGTAGGAAGAAATCACTGGGAATTAAACAAAAGACTTAGAAATTAAAATGTTTTAGTGTATAATAAAAATTAAATGAATTTATTTATTTATTTTTTAATACATCATGCACATTGGTACATTGGCGGACTTAATGCTTATGGCATTCTCTACCAGTCAACCATTGGGTGATGCAGAGAAAAATGGTAGTAGGTGCATTTTGGTGAAAATTAAAATTAATTTACTACCTATGTACAAACTGACACGACTGATACAAGTTTATAAACTTAATACATAGCATAATATACAATACATATTAAATGAGTAATTTACAATAATATATAATAATATAATAATAATCTTTATTTACTTAGAAAAGAGGAACAGTTTATCTATCTTACCTTAACAATCAAGTTAACATTATTATGTATTTGACATAAACAGATAGAGTGAGAAACGACGGTGTCTGAGCTAGTAGAAACTGTGTGACAGACACCGACGCCATCCCCCCATTACATAAGCCAAGGTTCAACGTTCAAAATAAAATTAACTACTTAATCACAATAAAAGAACACAAAATGTAAAATTAATTGAAAAATGTATATGTATTTGTGTGTGTGTGTGTGTGTGTGTGTGTGTGTGTGTGTGTGTGTGTGTGTGTGTGTGTGTGTGTGTGTGTGTGTTGTGTGTGTGAGTGAGTGTGGGTGTGTGTGTGGATGTATACGTGCGTGTGTGTGTTTGTGTGTGCTATAGTACACCCACAAGTAGTCTTTCAGTCTCATCATAGGAAAGCAACTGAAGGTGATCCATTAGCACCATTTTACATTTATGCCTACATAGGGAGAAAAAATTTAATTTTTTATTTAAATTGTTATAAAGTCGACAGCTGAGATTTTGATAATGTCGACCCGCCAATGCAGTTTTTATTCTAGGTGCAGTACAAACGCGATATTTACGTCTTATGTCAGCCTGCGGGGGAACACAGGAGAGTGACATATGTTTGCGCATGACAACTTGGAGTATATAAAGCTGCCTGACGGTTAGCAATGAGACATCTTTGTATAGTTGTGCGGTGGGATGGCGAAAACTTTTATTTAACATTGTCTTTATAACAGAACGTTGCGCTCTTTCGAGTCGAAGTATTGAAGTTTTATAAGTTCCTCCCCAGACCACTATGCAATATGTAATGAGAGGTTGTACTAATGCTAGGTATATGTTTTTTATTTGCAAAGCGTCAACAACATTTCTAAGCTTTTTCAATGGAAACATTAGCTTTCGAACACGAGTTGTAGTGAGTTCTATGTGTTTTTCCCAACTAAGTATTGAGTCTATTTGTACACCCAAGTACCTGACATCTGATGTTCTCTGGAGTAAAGGACACTGACAGCTGTTGGGTGATGTCATTGAGCAGCTGTGTGCTTTTAAGGTAAGTATATTTGGTTGGGTTGTGGAGTTTGCTGTGAACGTAATAAATTGAGTTTTTGATATGTTCAAGGTAAGCAAATTAGAGTTAAGCCAATCCATTACAATTTTTATTGCATGTTCCGCGGATTGAATTGCATCACTCCAGGAATCTCCACTTATAACAAGGGCCGTGTCATCTGCATAGGAAAATAGTTTACAATTTGGGATTGTGAGCATACTGAGTGTATTGACATACACAAGGAATAGTGTGGGACCTAGCACGCTACCCTGTGGTAAACCAAAGACAAGGTTTTCGTCGTTACTAGTAACATTGTTCACCTTAACACGTTGAGTGCGCCTACTAAGATAGTCACGAAATATATTCAAAGCAACATCTCTTACTCCGATACTCTCCAATCTTTGCAACATAATCTGTGTAGAGACCGTATCAAAAGCCTTGGCCAAATCGAGGAATATGCCTATTGTTTTAGTCCTGGTGTCTAGATTTTCAACAACAGAGTTAGTCAAATCCAGTACCGCATCTTCTGTTGACTTATTTTTTCTAAAACCATACTGATTGGTTGCTAGGGCATTATTATGTTCTAGAAAGTCAAGCAATCTTCTATTCAAAAGTTTTTCGAGGACTTTAGATAAGGTAGTTAAGATAGATATTGGCCTATAGTTTTCGATACGGTCCCTAGGACCACTCTTGAAAATGGGATGAACAAGTGCTCGCTTAAAAACATCGGGAAATACTCCTTGTGTTAAGCACAGATTACAAATGTGAGTAATGGCTGGTATTAGTACATGTCGGGCTGATTTAATAACTGATGCTGGAATTTCGTCAATGCCGACTGCACAGTTAGTTTTTAGACTGGAGATAATTGATTCGATTTCATGATGATCAGTTTTTAATAGCACCAGAGAGTTAATACAATATAGTACATAGAAAATCTATATATACTTAAATAGATATAAATACATATATACATACACAAATAAATACAAAAAAGGATTGACAATTAGGACTTGGTTGATTCTGCCAGCTGCTTCACTAGAAACTGCTTGACTTTTGTCTTGAATTTATTCATAAGAGATCGTTTCTGAATATATATTTTAGAATCTAAAATCAGTAGTTTTGTAGATCTCTTATGATCTTTAATTTGGGTCCAAAAAGCACTGCGAAATTTCATATTAATACTATGAAATGTTTTTTTAAATTTGTTTTTCTTTATTGACCAGAAGTATTTCTTTATTCAAGTTTCAATTGGAATTGAAGAATCAATAAGGTTATCATCATAGAGAATGTTTTCATCGGATAAACAATGCTGAATTCTGAGAAACCAGTAATTGAAATACGAATTCTAAAGGTAAAGTTTATAACATGAAACCTTTTGTTGGTTTCAAAACAGCTTTGAAAACACTCATTATTTCAATATTAAAGATGGAACAAAGGTAATAAAATTTCAAATAAATTTGTTTAGGTTTAGGTATAGGGTAGGACAGGCTAACCACAGTAGGTATTCACAACCATTATACAAATTAGCAAATCTGAACATTGTTTAAAATTTTGGGTTTATGTATGTTATTATCGTATTATTAGATTCGTCGTTAAACAGTTTTTTTTCCTTCTTCTTACATTATTTAAGAATTGAAAATTCGTGAAAGAATAACGGAAATAAACTCAAGTATAGAGAGTAAATGAGGGAATGTAACTAGGGTCGAACTTGCAGTCAGTCTCCGACGAGGAATCACTGGAACTGGTACTACAAGAGACTCACATGACCGTGTGTACTTGGATGTTGTGATTGGAAAGGATTACTTATACGGAGCATTTTTTCTGTTGTATGGGGAGCAAACAATACATTCAATAATGATTAACTATCATGGATACTTGCCACTCAAGACATACTAAAGTGTGGTCCCCCCAAAATTGTGGAGGCTTATTGGATCTCAGTCTCGGAAAAGCTATCATTTTCTATAATGTGTTTTACATTCTTACGTTAAGCCGTGGTATCACCTCAGTTGAGTCGGCCCATATGTGCTGGAGTGTGGCTCTCATACTATTTACAGCTATATATTTTTCTACCTACTTGAGTTTCTTGTACAGGTATTAATTTTATCTAAATATCAAGTCTCTTATTGTTGAATCGTATATACCTCTATGTTTATTTACTTTTAGGATAGCTATAAACGCTTAAATCTTTAAAGCGAGTTCTAGTGAGGAAGTTTAACGGTTTATTTTATTGTAGCTTCAGGTGGGTACTAAAATTTCGTTGATAACATTTTCTTGGGGAACGCTTCTTTAATTAAGTTCAAATCTGTTATTGCTCTAGAAATTCGAGTATTCTAATTCTAATAATATTTACTAATTTTGCTTAAACATAAATATAACTATGTAGAAGAACAGGAATCGTGTTCCTCCGACACAAAGGGAGGATCCTCAGACCAGGCGAGGAGATCATGCCTGGTGGGCCACTGCCCAACTGTTGATGTTGGGATGTTGTATATATGCTACTCGGCGCGAGAATGTCACTTTCGCGATTCAGGATTAGTAATTACTCCGTATAGATCGTTACGTGTTTTCTTCGTAGTTCAGTGTTACTTCGCTAGATGGCGCTGTTGTATGTTTACGTCAAGCTGTATGTTGAAGTCGCCACAACTATATAATTTTAACAAATAATAATTTTATTTCAATAAAATGAACCAAAACCGGAATATTGTTTTAGGAGAGTTCAATATGGATAGCTATAGATAGATGGTTTTTGTTGTTAAAATTATGATTTCTTGCAGATTTGAATTTCAAAATCATCCTGTCATCCTTTTATTTATCTCCTCCAAAACCGATAATTCTATAGTACTTACGGTTTTTTCTGCAAACATGACATCATATTCTTGGAATTCGGATTGCAACCCAAACTTTGTGCTACTTGTAACGTGTAAGGGGTCGGATCTTTTGTCATCGCCCAGTCGGAGAGAGCCGAGCCTGACATAAGTATTGCTCGATGAAAAAGGCCTGAAAAATATACCACATTAATCCTTTAAATAAAAAAATATTATACAACACACCTAGAAAACTTTGGGACTATTCTATGGTTGGCATCGCTCAAGTCGGAAGATTTGAGCGATGCCAACCATAGAATAGTGAAAAATTCTATTATTTTTTTTCGGACATCTTACTCACAACGTCATCTAGTCCCAAACTAAGCTGAGCTTGTATTATGGGTACTAAATAACTGATATAAATACATAAACATAGTTTTTTTTTGTAAATACATACATATTTTACATAGAAAAATACCCAGACTCCGAAACCAATATTTGTGGTTCACACAAATATTTGGTCCAACCCGGGAATCGAACCCGAGTCCTCTTGATCATCAGCCGCATACGCTAACCACTACACCAACAAGGCAGTCAATTATCAAGCTTATCGATACTAATTTCATAAAGCTGAAGGGTTTGTTTAATTAAACAGGCTAAAAAAAGTAACTTATAGCTCTGTGAAAACAGAAAATAAAGGTTTCCTATAATTCTTCTTATTACAAAAGATTGTAAATGAAATATGTTGCCAGCAGAGAACAGTTTAATTCGATTTGACAGACACACGAAATGGTATGGGTTACCAAGTCTACTATAACCCTTAGGGCCACAGCACACTAGCTACTTTTAGCATCGGCGATCGGTAACTAGTCGCTTTTTAGAAGCGTGACGCTAAAACGCGATGCAGCATCGATGCAGTCTCCAAATCGCCGAGCGCCGATTCTAAAAGTAGCTAGTGTGCTGTGGCTCTCAACTATTAAAAATATTTACCATTAGATATTGGTGATAGCATTAAGAAATTAATGCATGCAGCTCCAGTCCCATGCCCCATCAGGGTAACTGATGTCGGATCGCCATTCATATCCTCAATATTATCTTTGATCCACTGAAGCGCTGCCAGTTGGTCGAGAAGTCCATTATTGCCGTAAACGTGTTCTGTTAGACTTGGTTTCATAAAACCTGTAATATTAAATATATGGACACACTTTACTTCATTATTTAGCATCCTTGCATCCTTTAGTATGTTTAAACGTACAGAAATAAAATTAGCCAAATGCGTGTCAGACTACGCATAGAATAGAGTTCCGTACTCATCTATTTCTTGGAGGTAGATTTAATCGTTTTCAATTGTTATGTTTAAGTACCCAATCCGCACTCGACCAGAGTGGGGACGTATGGCCTTTAAACTAGGAGAGGGCTCCTGAGAGGAAACCTAAGTCCATCCAGAGTGGTACGTTAGTGGTTGATGATGAATTAATTTCGTTATTTTTGTTTGACGATCTCTAAGTTAGCGTAATTTACAAATTGAGCCTCTATAACTCCTGAACTAACAAACACATCTAAGCCGTTACAGTTTCTCTTTAAAGTTCATCACATAAACTATTATGATGAATTTTTACAGATTTTCTGAGCCATCCGCTTAGAGGGCGGGGCTTGTTTTCAAAAAGGCCTTATAAGTTAAATAATTTGCAAACGGATACCTAAACAAAAAAATCGTCTAAACAACCTACCAATGTTTTAAAATACCTATCTTATGATATCTCACACGATGGGGTAGACGGGAGAAAAAAAACATCCACACTTTACGTGTTGCAGAGGATAGCACTATGGACGCTGTAAAAATATATATCCATTCAAAGTTTCATCATTCTAGCACTAACTGTTTTGACTGAATGTCGAGGACGGACAAACGGATGGACGGACTTGACGAAATTATAAGGGAACCCTAAAAATTATCATCCTCAATGATACTGACAAGTTTCAAGTTTTCCTTCTCTTGTCAGTGATGGTAGCTGCTTATTTTGTTCCTTTAGTCGCCTCTTACGACACCCATGGAATGAATAGGGGTGGTGACACTTTGTATTCTTTATCCGTCACCACACGGACAAATTAACATATTTAATACTCACCCAATATTCCAAGTCTGAAGTTAACTGTTATCACCATGACATTACCATAAGATGTCAGCATCCTACCATCATACGGATTGCCAGAACTCCATTCAAAAGAGTCCCCGTGAATAAAAACGAGTACAGGAAATTTTCGCGTCTTCTGTTCTGAAAGCAATTTTAAATTTATATGATAGTAAATAAAAGCAATTATTTACATTTTTATTCGTAGTATTTGTAGAAAAATAATTCTAGATCAGCAATTTTCATTTTTTTTAGATTTCGAATGTATTTAATGCAACTTTTTAAATAGAAAATAGTCTTAAGAAGGTACTGCACGAAATTGTGGGATTTGACGTATTTTCAAATGAGTAGTACTGTGCGCTGCATTAATTAAATACATCAAAAGTATTTGTATAGTTTAGGTCGATCCTTGAACAAGATCTATGTAAGGTTGGAATTTGAAACAGATACATATGAAATTAAAAAAACGATACATATATGTTGTGTGTCAGATGAAATCTTAAAAACATTTTTCTTCGAAAAGATAGTAGATTTTACGTCTAGAACAATAATTTTCATATGACAATATTTGTATTTACATCGTGCAGGGTATAGACAGTGTTTAATTTAATTTAAAAGTATAAATCTAAAAATATTAAGACTTTTCAATTTTTAACACAAACGCCTGATGCACATTGCACATTGCGCAGAAAAAAACATTGCTCTAATTAAATTACTAGGTCTGAAACTTCAAAGCAGAATGGATCTAATTACTAATATTAATGAGATGGATTTTGTTTTGAAGTTTTTTTTTAGACTTATGTCAGTATTGTATTGTGTATCATGTCTATATGTCATTGGTTATACTTACTGGCAAATAAGAAAATTGGAAAAAAATCAAATTTCGAGTCGAATCCTGTACAGAGTAGTGCGAACGCAGAGCAACAAATGTATGAAACACAATACAAACGTACAAACGCAAATAGGTAAATATCTCAAACAGGTATGTTTAATGTTACTGTTATAATTTTATTGTAAATTCAATGTTCCGTTCACAATTATTCGTCAGTTGCTAATCAATCAATACAAGTAATCAAGTAATCAAGACGGTAAAACTTCAAAACGTAAATATTTACCTTTGATTATAAACATGTAATTAATCAAAGGTACCTAACCTACTCTTATCAAACTCACTTTATTATTATAGGCCTATGTTTTTCAGGTTACATGTAATCTTATGGTCAAGAAAGAACTTATAGTAGAAAAGGAAAACACGAATAAAAGCAAAGCCACAATTCGGGTACCTGTTCTGTTTGAACCAAGAACTTACTCACCACAACTCTCCATTTGGTTGCAACTTCAGTAATTTAAAAATTAATGGAGAATATAGAAATTATTTTCATTCCTCCTGTTTCATAGTATGCAATATGTGTAATGCAAAATTAAGATTGGAAAATTGTAGAAAACCTAGAAACAGCAAGGAACTTGCACTCAATCAAAATATCGTGAGTAATTAAGTGTGTAGGTATGGGATTCAGTGCCCTGGAGCAAGTCACAACTTCTCTTGATATACCCTGCATGTCAGAACATTTTTATGCCAAATGTCATGCTAAAGTATGTGAACTCTGGGAACTGGCCAAAGAAAAAAGCATAGAGGAAGCAACAAAAGAAAAACTTGAACTGGCTGAAAAAAATGGTGACGTTAATGCAGATAGCGTACCGATGATAACAGTTGTATCTGATGCGTTTTGGAGTAAGAGGTTATACAGAAAAAACTATACGACCTTTTCAGGAGCTGCAGATATCATTGGCTACAAACTAAAACAGTTCTCTACATGTCTGTTAAAAATAAAAACTCTATGGTCTGCGGGTGAGCTCAGAAGCGCAAACTTGAAGTACCTGAGCATGTATGATATACAAACTCATAGCTGATGGTGATTCCAGCACCTACAAAAATATTCTGGATACCAAACCATATGCCGCACTTATTGTCGAAAAGATAGAGTGTTCTAACCACCTCCTCAGAAACTTTTGTACAAGACTAGATGAATTATCAAGAAAAATGGAAATTAAGGAGCCTCATTATATATTGAAAGCTCTCAAAAAAAACAGGTCAAAAATAAACGAAAAATAACAAATAACGATAGTATAACTATTCCCAAACATCGTAAATCTAACTATTAAACCTATTATTATTGTTATTGATGTTTTTCATTTCTGATTTGCTTACTCTTCTCCAGATATCAATCGTTGTGAATGAGGTTATCTTTTTATATATATAATTCTTCTGTGAGTGTGTATGTCACTGAACTTCTCTCAAACGACTGGACCGAGTTTGATGAATTTTTTGTGTGTGTTCAAGGAGATCTGGGAATGGTTTAGATTCGCAATTGGACCCGGTAGTTGGCGATGCGATCAAGTTCTGGAATTTTAAAGTTGGGCGGTACGAAGTTCGCTGGGTCAACTAGTATATATATATACATGGTGTCCCAGAAATAATGGATAATCCTGGAGCACTTAGTAGTACAGCTATCTGGCGTACAAAAAAAATACCCAAAAAAAATTAATGCAAATTATTGAAAATTAATGAAATTTGTTGCGTTTTTGACGTTATCTTATTCCTCACAGACACTTTAATTAGAATTGCAGTAACTAGTATGAGTACCTATTGTACTTTTTTGAAAGAAAAATATGAACTAAAATTTTTAACATGAATTTTGATAAAAAAAATATGACAAAGTTTGAGAATAATTTGAGAGTTTGTATAATTTCATAATTTCATTTAACGCAAATATGCAGTGATTGTTATTTAGATGCAAAAAGAGCAAATTCAACTGAATAAATCTTGTTTTAAATTATAATAATAAAAAGCTTTAAGATGTAGAAAAAATCATTTTTATTTTATAAGAGGTGTTCGAATTGTCTGCCACCAACTGAGATACAAGTTCGACATCTTCTGATAAATGCTCTTTCAAGAAGTCATGCGTAGCGCCGTTCAGTTATTTTTGAAGCAGCCTCCTGAACACGACTGCGTAATTCCTCCAAACTTGAAGTGGGCCTAAAGTGCATCCGTTCTTTTAGCAGCCCCAGTAAAAAAAATCTAGTGGATTTAAGTTCGGGGATCGTGGAGGCCACAAAATAGGAGACAAACTACCCATCTATACATTTAGATATGAGGCATTTAAATAGGCACGGACATTTGCAGCACGTAGCCAGTGGGATTGCCTCACCTCCTCAGGTACCTCTTCTATTAAATTTGGCAGATCATTTTGTAAAAAATGTAAATAACTTTGGCCAGATAACTTTCCGGACAGTTCAAATGGACCAACGATTTTTTCGTTGAAAATACCAGTTCAATAATTTATTTTGAACTGGTATTGCGATTTTTCTTCTCGCATTAGATGCGGGTTCGAGAGTTGCCAGCTGCGCAGTTTATGCACGTTGTTATATCCATCTCTTTTAAGAGTGGGTTCATCTCTCCACAGAATGTTGTCAAAGAATTGTGGATCTTGTTCTATTTTTGCAAGCATTTGTCGACAAAAAAAAAATTCTTGCGTTGTAATCTCTCGGCTGAAGAGCTTGAACCCGTGGTAGGGATGAATTTTTTTTTTCAGTACATGATGCAGGGTCGTCTTTGTCTTCTTCTGAATTTCGTCAAGCACAGTGTCTTGTGTATTGATATTTGCTATTCTCCCAGTGCTTGTACCACCTATGCATTCTACCTTCCGAATAACATCTGTGCACTCTTATGAATACGCGGTAATCTGGATGACGTGCAATAGGGTATCTTTCCCTATAAAGGAATGCATCAGTCTTGCGCTACTTCTACATTCACCATAAATAAAGTGCATGTTTGCGTATTCTTGTGCCGTATATTGAATACGAGGCATATTGATACACGAAACCAGTTCAGATACAAGCCAAGTCGTCGTAAAATCACCAAACTATCAAGTCCAAATCAGTGAGCAAAACTGAGAGTCCAATGATTTCATTGGACTCTTAGTTAAAACGATGACTTCTGGCTGTTTAGCCAGAAATCGTCGTTGTAACACTGATTGAAAATCACAGAGAACTGCAAAATGAATGGGCACATGCGATACCGAGCAAGTCAAGCGACGCACCAAATACTTGCCATTGTTATGAGAGATAAGGTACAATGTAATAATAATATACTCTTCTCTCGCTCGCTGACACTGTACTTAAGTACTAAATATATTCACCTATCTCTGTCTCGTAATTAACAAAAAATTACTTCGGCCACACTCAGGTAGTAAATAGCGAAATAACATTATAATTATCACACGACCTGCTACACTAAAAAGGAAGCTTTAATTTTCTCTCTTTGGATAAAATTATGTATTATACCATTTTTTTTTAAATATAGTTGCTGCTTAGTTTTTCATACATTTTTTTTTCACAAAAATTTCAAATTTTGTAATAATTTATTTTTGATCAAATTTCATGTTATTGTTTTTTTCCAAAAAAGTATAATAGGCACTCATACTATGTACTGCAATTCTAATAAGATTGTTTGTGAGGAATAAGATAACTTCAAAACTTGGGCAACAATTGGAATTTTTTTTGGGTTTTTTTTTGTACGCCGGATACTACTAAGTCCTTTAGGATTACCCATTCTTTCTGGGACACCCTGTATAGATGATATATTTATAGTGACGGAAGCTGGATGTGAGAAGCGCAAAATCGATCAGAGTGGTGTGCAATTGGAGAGGCCTATGTCCAGCAAAGGACTTCGATAGGCTGATTATGAAAATGATGATTTATAGATTCTAGAAATTATTACTTTTGAACAAAACTTTCAGAAATAGCGACTGAATATTTAGAAGATATGTATTACTCTGTGTGGAGCCTACTCTGTACAATTATTTTACATATTTTAGATAAAATGTTTTTACGTAGGAAGCGGCAACGGTGCTGCCTAGCGGCGCTGCCGCGCAACTCTGCTCGTAAATACCTAAACTCGACGTTTTTTGTTCGCGCAGCACACTCTTAAATATAAAATTCTCGTGTCACAATGTTCGTTCCCAAACTCCTCCGAAACGGCTGGAGCGATTTGTATGAAAAGTGTGCATATTGGGTAGGTCTGAGAATCGGCCAACATCTATTTTTAATACACATAGGACGCGAGCGGAGCCGCGGGCATCAGTTAGTATTGTATAAATGTTTCATGAAACATATTATATATTAGTCAGTTAATTTCAAATTCTGGGAAGGATGGTACAGTAGGTATATGAAGTAAAGTAAATATTAATTTGATGTTCGGAATTTTAGTAGTATGTAAGCTTTTAAGACTTTAACACGACGTTAAATTTATTTCAAGACAATTCGGCAAAAGTATTCAAATTCTTTTATTCATGATAAGTAGGTATTAAATTTTTATTTTTAGTAATACTATGTTTGCTTTGTACTGTATTATTAGGTTGGCCACTTATAAAAATAAGTAAAGGATATTTGAGAATTTCAGTTTTATGTGAGAATTTTATAGCTTATATTTGGTTGAAATTAATTTCATCAGTCGAATGTATTTATAAGAAAGGTCAGATGAACCTTTTCAACAAAACTATTATTTTGAAACTAATGTTTAAAGGCAAAACTTTATGGTATTACTGGCGCTCTATTTATTAGAAAGGGCTAGGGAACCCACGTATTTGTGGATAACATATTTTTATGACTGCCTTGTGGGTCTAGTGGTTAGCGTATGCGACTGCTAATCAAGAGGTCTCAGGTTCAAATCCCGGGTCGTGCCAAAAAGTGTTTTTGGATTTTTCTTAGGAAATTCGAAGGAAATAGCAGCCCGGAGTTTGGAAGTTTGGCGGTGATTCAGGCCCGTGACTCGGAGAGCACGTAAAGCCGTCGGTCCCGGTTGTCATGAACATATATGGCAATCGTTATTGGGAAGTCAGTGCCCTCAAATATACTGACAACTTCTCCCTTAGGGTTGCGGAGGTCCGATGCCAGTCGCTCCGTGGAAAAACTGAAATTCAGGTAAAACCGGTTTGAACTAGTAGCCAACCCCAAATAAACTTGAGAATAAAGGCTCGGAAGATGATATTTCTATGTTCAGGCATCCACAAAGTCTTATTGTTTGGAAACGATTTTGTGCTATTAGTTTTAAGTTCTCTGGTTACATCACATCAATAGTTTTTAATAGTTCTTTGTAAGAGATTTTGGTATACCACGATGGTCAGACGGGTCGGTGTAAGGCGATTCACACACTGCACCGCGCTCCGTCGCGTAGCGCAGCGTGGCAGATTTTGATATTGTATGCAAGTACATCGATTAGTATAGAAAACACGCCAGGTCCAACACACCGAACACGCGCCTAGGCGCGTGAGCGCGTGCCGCTAGCAGATTCTGCCCCCGCGCGCTTAGGCCGGGCGGGCTGCAGCAGTAAACACATTTATATACGAAATTGAACAATGCCTAGCAATTTGGGATATGAAATGCAAAGAATACAGACGACGACGACCAAATGGAAAGTAACCTTTAGTTAGGTGCGGGCCATGTACAAAGCCGCCAGGCGCGGAGGCGCGGTAAAATCTGCTCGAAAAGGCAGATCTACTCCTCCGTCGCCGCGCGCGTGATCTGCTGCCACGCGCATACGCGCGTGGGCGCGTGGCCAGTGTGTGAATTGCCTAAGGCGATTCATACACTGCACCGCGCTCCGTCGCGTAGCGTGGAGTGGCAGATTTTAATATTGTATGCAAGTACATCGATTAGTATAGAAAACACGCCAGGTCCAACACACTGAACACGCGCTACGACGCGTGAGCGCGTGCGGCTAGCAGCTTCGCGGATTGGCTGCCCGCGCCTACGCGCGTGTTCCCCTCGCCAGTGTGTGAATCGCCTAAGGTTTTGTTTTGAAGTTTTCCTTCTCTTTGGAGTACGAGTGTCCTGCGTAGTTTGCTCTTTTAGTTGCTTAGTTTTCGGCTCTTGACACTCACGACATAAATAAAGGTGTTTTTTTCTATTAGAATTCTAGGTCATTAAAATTCTACTGCTTATAAATTAAATTTTCGACGTGTGGTACACACGATTAATTATTTGATACATTTATAATAAAATATTTGTAAGGATTTACACCTCCTTTTTTAAAGTCGGTTGAAAAAGATCAGTGGTTTCAATTTTATGAGAAAAAAATGAAATGGTTGAAAGTTTTAAATTATGAATTAATTATTTTAATGGCTACGAAAAATGTTATTTATTTATTCACTCCTACTAAAATTACGAAAAGAACTCACAAACTTAACTAGTAAATGTAACTTTTTTTTTATCAAAATAACTGCCAAAATGAGACTGGCAGAGCCATCTTGTAGCAGTTGAAGGAACTATTATAGAACTGACACGCTCAGTCGACCTAAACTGGTTTTGATACGACTCAGTAATGTTAACATTTCTCACAAGATGGCAGTGTAATAAAATTATTAACTTGTAATAATTTTTGGCACTGTGGGCTTGATTTTTGCTTTTTCATTGTGAAAGTAGCTACATATTAACAAAGGTGCTTTATTAGATGTATTTTAAATTGGTTAATTGGCTTTTGAGTTAATATATTTGAGTACCTTGTACAACTGTATAATAATTTATTATTCTCATATTCATAAGATTAACACATTTTCAGTGGCGCCTCTGCTCATTTTAATATTATTAACGACTAGCTTCAACCAACATCCACTTTTTAACCGACTTCAAAATAAAAGAGGAGGTTCTCAATTCGTCGGAATCTTTTTTTATTTTATTTTTGTGTATATTCAGCCATAACTTCGTCGTTTATGAACCGATTTCAAAAATTATTTTTGCATCGGAATTGGCGTACCTTACAGGTGGTCCATATCGGGATCTGATGATGGGATCCCAAGGAAAGCGAGGTAACTCCTCAAATTTCATAGGCATAATTGTCGCGATTTGGGTACTCGGAATAGTTTCCAAACTTCCATACTCCGGAAATAACACTTTTGGCCCGACTCGGGATTTGAACCTGAGAACTCTTCTCATCGAACTTGTTTTTTTTTTGTTATTTGAAAGTTCCACTTGGTTTTAATATACAAAATACACTAATTTTGCATTTGCTAATACACATCAATAATTGATCAGTTCCACGTCATATGGCATTGACAATTGGCATAACCAAATGTTACAAGCCTTAATAACAAAAAAAAATAAAAGTGGTCAAGTGCGTGTCAGGCCACGCATAGAATAGGGTTCCGTAGGCACCCATAATGGTAGGTGGATTTAAATTCGTGTCCAATAGATCATTTTTATGTTTATTTGTTATTTCGCTTTTTTTAACCGGCTTCAAAAAAGGAGGAGGTTCTCATTTCGTCGGAATATTTGTACGAAGTTTTCCAAGTAAGCACATTTTACAAGCTAGATCTATATAACTTCTTAGCTTTCTTGTTTTAACAAAAAATGACTTTTGAAGTACAATAACTCGCAAACGGATACCCTAATCAAAAATTTGTATTAGCTATCTCTCTATATTTTTAAAAGGCCTATCTCATGATATCCTACACGATCCACACCATCTCCACTTTACGTGTAGGGGAGGTATCCCAAATAAAAATGTGTTTCGTTATTTTATTGTAGGACCTTGTCGCCGTAATTACAACACATATTCATGCAAAATTTCATCTTTCTAGCACCAACCTAGGTTTAGGACGGGCGGACGGACATGACGAATGTTCAAAGGTTCCGAGTAATGAACTACGGAACCCTAAAAAGCTGCAAAAACCGATAGTTACATAAAGCTACGTAAAACCTAAAAGGTAATGAGGGCTTTCAACAATCCGCTCTAATACGTGTGCGTACACTTTTGTTTTACGCGAACATTTTGTTCATTTATCAAACATTTTTTAAGCTTTCGCTACCATATAAAATTTCTAATTATATAATTCTATCGAACAGTTATTTTAGATAAAGGTAATGTATAACTCGTGCGAGCTAAGATGGCACCTGGCTCAAAACGAAACATGATACCGTTCCCCCGCGCGATACCCCTCTGTCGTCTTGCGAGTAGCGTTAGCATCACTATTACCGTTGCACGAATCTTAACATAATAATTTTAGTTTATTAGGTATTACCTAATGTCATATAAATCACATCACGAATTTATATTATTAATATATCATTAGATTCATCTGGATAACCAATTTTTTTTAAGAAAGGTCACACAAAAAGAAATAGCATGACGACTATGAGACGCAATAGCTTAAAATAAAGAAAATCCAAATACATATGATATTTAGAGACTACGATTAAAAGGCTTATCATGACGATTTAAATATGTATTTTATAACCATTTTTCAGTTTCTAATTTCATTTAAAATGATATTAGGTATGACCTAATATTATTTAAATCACTGCACGAAGAATGCATTCGGGTAAATAATTAATGAGGCCTGTTTCCTATTGGAATGCATATGTATTTTCTTAACTCAGGTAGTAAAGTACCACTTAAGATAAAGTAGTATGTTATGAGAAACTAGTTGAAGCAAAATAAATGTTGAAATTTAATAAAACTAGATTATAGTATATTTTTATTAAAAAAAAAAAAAAAACTAATGTTCGCGCTTGTTAATTAACAATGACAAATAAATGAGGGCATGAAACAACCATTTCCTCAAATTCCGTGCAAAATGGTATATACTCATCTTAGTCTGATGTATTTGAGTGAAAAGGGACGGTGATATTTTTACGAACGTTTCGTAAATCACCAGGCCCTTTTGTTGAAACCAAAGCGAGATTTTCTTTGAGGAGTCAGCATTACGCCTTCAGGGTTTTGGTTTTAATGACTTAAGTATTCTAACGTAAATTGGGATTGAAGCACTTTACTAGTTTTATATACGTACTTTTCATTTGGCGGATGCTTAAATATTGGACAGTTGTGTACATATAGAGTAAAATTAATAAAAAAAATATCTGTCATTTTGCAATGTACGTGACCATATTATTAAATATCATAATATTGCTTTCCCGGCTATAGAATTTTAAGGTACGAGATTCATGTGTCTTTCTCCTGGAGGATTACGAAATCGATTTGGTTTAACTTTAATCCGATTTTCTTTGTTCAAGGGGATCTGGGAATGGTTTAGATTCGCAATTGGACCCGGTAGGTGGCGCTGCGATCAAGTTCTGGAATTTTAAAGTTGGGCGGTACGAAGTTCGCTGGGTCAACTAGTATAAATATAAAAATTGTGTTCCTTTCGAACTACATAAAAAAATATATTATTGCTCTAAAATTATGTTCTGAGGTTTTATAAAATAATAAAAATAAAAATGTTTCGGACATCTTACAACGACATCTAGTCCCAAACTAAGCAGAACTTGTATTGTGGGTACTAGACAACTGATATAAAACATAGACATATTTTTTTTTGTATATATATACATATTATACACAGAAAACATTCAAACTATGAAACAAATTCATGCGGATTACACAAACATTTGGTCACAGGAATCGAACCCAAGATCACTTAACCAACAGCCGCATAGGTCAACTAGGCAGTCTTTTAAACTTTTTTTTAGATTAGACAATTATTCTACATTTCCTGTAAAATATAAATAGCCTGGCTGTACTAGTCAAACTTTACTGAATGCTTAGGGAACGCCCATGAGTCTAAATGCGGTGTAGAGCGTATTAAGTACCAAGGTCCCAACTTACAAATCTTGAGACGTTAAACGGTTTCAATATATCTTTGTTGTCTGTCTGCCTGTCCGTCGGACTGTCAAGACCCTTGTAGTTGGGAACCTTTTGAGACCAAATTCGTGGATGCTATCAAGAAATACGAGTACATATCTATGTCTGCGGTTCTTTCAAGTTCCCAAAGTACAAAATCATGTATAATAAATACCAAAAGAATCGATTCCAAAAATGAATCTTTTTGATTTAATTCAAATGTTTACTTTGCCATATATGAGTGACATATATGCCTTTTTGTTTTTAACCGACTTCAACGAAAGGAGGAGGTTCTCTATTCGTCGGAATCTTTTTTTTTTATGTATGTTCAGCGATAATTCCGTCGTTTAAGAACCGATTTCAAAAATTATTTTTGCATTGGAATGGGGGGAGCTTACAGGTGGTCCATCGTCACTATATCAGGATCTGATGATGGGATCCCAAGGAAATCGAGGGAACTCCTCAAATATCATAGGCACGATTGTCGTGATTTGGGTACTCGGAATAGTTTTTCTTTGAAGTCGGTTTCTTTTGTTAAAATTGTTGAAGAGGCAGCTGAGATAAATACATACTTACATAAAAATAATCCCTCATAATATGTGTGTGTGATGTATGCGGCATTATAAAAATACGCTATTTATTGAAGTATTAAATACGCCCTTGACCTTTCCTTCAATTTTTTTTGCTTGATATTCGAATGAAAAATGTAAATATTAGGCGTGGGGGTATGTATCATATTATGATTGAATATTTGCATTTGAAATAAAGAAAATATTATATTTTCGTATTATTCTTATTTTATTCGAAACGTAAATTGAATAAAATATAGCTGTATTTTTCAAAGGCTAATTTAATGCAAATTTAACCATCCGAATTCTGACTTAAATTTAGCAAATTTATCAGCATTTAGTGAAATAATAGGTATCACCAACAACCTATACCATTCGACATAGGACATAGGCTACTTTTACTGCAATAACTGACATACAAGCTAGTAAGATTTAAAACGAACAACAAAATTGACGCTAAAAACAAAAAAAAAACAATATTGAAAGCATTGCAAACTTTGAAATCAATCGGAGCAGAACTTACTGAAATTTGAAAGCGTACTTATGCGATGGCTTGCAGCGTCCACTATCACCAACATTGTTGTATCAATAAAAAGATATGTATATGGTTAAGTTTCTGCAGTAGTAGAAGCATATATTAAGTCTAAACACTGTTTTAGTAAACTTTTATAATTTAGTAACTTGTTATTTAGATTGTTAGATAAAGAAAAATATGAAATTATAAAACCTATGTTACCCGAGCCATTATCCCTACTATCCCTACTAATATTATAAATGCGAAAGTAACTCTGTCTGTCTGTCTGTCTGTTACGCTTTCACGCCTAAACCACTGAACCGATTTTAATGAAATTTGATATGAAGATAGAACTGAACTTGGAAAAGGACATAGGATACTTTTTATCGCGAAAATAAAGGTAGAAGGGTTTGAAATTTGGGACGAAAGTTTGTGTCGAAGTTACTTATTATCAAACATAAAATCATGTAAGATTGTTTAATCTAAATTCCACGCGGGCGAAGTCGCGGGCGGAAAGCTAGTTACAAAAATATCATCATTAAATTTTGTTCAGTAGTAGGCGCTATAGTGGAAGACAATATAGACTGCCAAAATTATTACCCTTCTTTTGCGTAGTCGGGTAATCAAAAAGGGCTTAGAAGCTTACTCACAATGTGCAAGCGAGCATGTAAAACTACCAACACATCATATTTCAAAGTAACGCTAAATCCGCAAACGCCATGACACATTTGGCGCTGGATAATTACTTAATGTTATTTGGACATTTAAAAATAACATTAAACAATGGTGTTGAACCCTTGCAGCCAACACGTCCATTCATTGTTCAACGTCCTTTGTTCTAAAATCTTTTGTTTGTAGGAAAATTACGTGAAAATTTCACTTGTGACAATATGCAGAACAATGAAGGTAGTTCAGTTGGAAATTGTTTGAAAACTGTATTCGTTTGCGGTTTTTTTTGGTACAGGGGCCAAATAGTGGTAAACAACTGCCGTTACCCATAGACATTCACAACAGAATTATAATAGTAATATGTAGGGCCCACGGTGACCTTACTGACATATTAATGTGTAATGAATCTAAGTTAGAATCGATTGACTGTGTAACCTCAGTATCACTGTCCTCCAAATTTCTTTTTGTTTTCGTGGGTATGCTTAGAAACTGTCATTTAACCTGCTAAAATGTGCTAAGAATTTCTTGACACATTTTTCTTCTCGCACTGTCCATCATGATAATTATAGGTTTCTTATATATTTGTGTAGTAAATTAGAATGCTCCAATTAAAATATCAAGATACAGATTCAATTAGATGAGAATCTCAACATGGTATCTTTGTGTTTCAAGATAACAACTACACTGTTTAGAGATGCAAAGTAAAGCTAGACTTAAAACAAATTTCTGTTCAAGTAGCTTTAACAGATGCAAGTTCGAACTCAAAATCTTCAACACAAGCAGTTAGCTAAAGCACTTAAATCGCTCCTCTATTGACTTAAGTAGTTATAGCAATATCAGCTGTAGTATAGCAGCTAATATTGATAAAATCTAAATCTACATTGCTATTTATTGTTACTATTATGTTTTGTTTTGTTATTAACTAACTGTGCGATATTAAATGTATTATATTTGACCATATTGACTGCCTGGTTGGTCTGGTGGTTAGCGTATGCGGCTGCTGATCAAGAGGTCTCGGGTTCGATTCCCGGGTCGAACCAAATATTTGTGTGATCCACAAGCATTTGTTTCGGAGTCTGGGTGTTTTCTATGTATAATATGTATGTATTTACAAAAAAAAAGTATGTTTAAGTATTTATATCAGTTATCTAGTACCCATAATATAAGCTCTGCTTAGTTTGGGACTAGAAAACGTTGTGTGTAATAATGTCAGAAATATTTATTTATTTATATTTTTATAATTAAAATAATAAATGCCTAAGTTAAAATAAAAATATGGATATTTTAATACAATTTCCATATAGGTACAATCATCACTATATTATTATGTAGAACTGTTCTATTAATGACCGACTGACAGACAACGCACAGCCTAAAACTACTGACCACAGGAAGCTGAAGTTTGGCATGTGTGCATCTTTGAGACGCGTAGGCGAACACTAAGAAATAATTTTCGCAAATTCCACTCCTAAGGTGAAAAATTCAATGAAAGCTATACATCAGAATAACATGTGGGCGAAGCCGCAAAACGTGTAAAATAGAAAATTATAAGACAGACAGGGTTACTTCGACAAAGGCAAAGTTATTGAGACAGGTCACTCTTTGCCATAATAACCGACATACAAACGGATGGAACCGAGGGCAAAAGTTCGTTTTTAAAATAAACTAACTTAAAATAAACCCAATATTCTAAAAACAATTCCTTTTTGTAATAAAGTATAAATTTTATTTCCCTTTTAAGTCTATTATGAGACTCAGTTTTATGAAAGAAATAAGTAAATTGAACAATTCCCTTTGAGATGTACCACTTACGAGAACTGTGGTACATAACAACAAGAGTTTACTACAAAGCAAGAATGCAAACCGGACGCACTCAAGCCCCACTCGCACAGAAAATGTTGTACAAAATTAAACTTCTTACATTTTACCTACGTACAACTGCGTTCGTTAGGTTAACGTCTGGAGTTGACGGCACTTTGATAATCTTTACACAAAACCAAGCCTTATTCCTAACGGACTAAAATATATTATACCTTTGCGTTTATTATTTTTAGTAATTCCACTTTTTGTATTGAAGATTTTATCGGGCTCCTTGTTACAAAGGTACGAAGATTGAGGGTGCTTATTGGTCTAGTTTTAAGTTTAACAAAGGAGTGATCAAGTGATTGTATAATCTGTTATAAGATGTTTTTTTTTTATAAAAAATAAAGTTTTGATTACGGTAACGTGGTTGGTGATGCACTGGTTTGGAGTAATTTGACTATCATCATCATCATCATCAACAGCCTTTAACAGTCCACTGCTGGACATAGGCCTCTCCTTAGAAACTCTCCTTTGACTATAGTTTGATACAAACAGCTTTGATTTTTATAGTTTATAGATTTTTCATGTCTGTCTGTGCGGCTGTATGTCACAGTCATTTTTTTCCGAAACTATGAGAACTATACTATTGAAACTTAGATGCATTCTGTGAACCGCATTAATATTTTCATAGAAAAGTAGAAAAAAAACATAAAAAATGGGGTTTCCCCATACTTAGAACTATAACTCCAAAAAAGGCTAAGCCGATTTTGTTGTACCTTCACTGGCAGATAGCTGATGTTCTAAAGAATAACTTGGCAACTTTTATTTTAAAAATAATTAACTAGGAAACAATATCAGTTCTGAAAACAACAAAACCGAGGGTACCAGGCGTAGCTAGCCTAAATGTAAATTATTATTTTTTTAAATTAGCTGCCAAAATGACTCTGCCCTGCCTGATGGAAATAATAAATAAATAATAAATAAATAAATTTATTATTTCCATCAGGCAGGGCAGAGTCATTTTGGCAGCTAATATAATCCTGAATAGGAAAGCATGAACAGAATCCAGAAGTGGAGGCCACCATCCCCACTGCCACAACGGACAGTGCAGCACGGTGACCCACACTATTGCGGCCTAGTAAGATGCATGCGCTGGTAAAGAGTTTCAGGTTTTAACTGCTCGGCACAGAAAGGAAAAGCCGAACCGTTTAGTTTGAGAGCGTATGTAAACCATTCTGAAGTCGCGGACGACAGAGCTAACCCCCCTAGCCATTTCAAACTTTTTTCGTTTTCTATTCTATTCTCATTTTATTGGCTAATGTCACTCAGTCACGTGATCAAAACAAAATATTAGCCAATGAAATACGAGAATAGAGAAATATAATAGAGTATAGAATAGAATGTAGAATAGAGTGTGGTGACGGATTAAGAATACAGAGTGTCACCACACCTATTCATCCTGCGGGTGTCGTTAAAGGCGACTAAGGGATAAACTACGCAAGGCAACATCAATGCAAAGAGAAAGAAAACTTGAAACCAACCCTATGCCAACCCGTCTGGCCAGCGTGGTATAGTAGGCCAATACCTCCTTTCTAAGGAGAGGCCTTTGTCCAGCAGTGGACTGTTAAAGGCTGTTGATGATGATGATGATAGAATAGTAAACGAAAACCGTTTTTTTAAAAATTAACTACACGTTTTTTTAAAAATTAAATACACGAAAATTAGCTACACATTAGCACATTAAAGAGCAAACTAGGTCTAATAAATAATTATCTCAGTCTTTGTGAACATAATGATGAAGCTTATTTTTAATAAGACAAAGTAAAGTACGTAATTGGATCTGCGCCTTGGAATAAAATATGTACAAAATATATGCCCTAGCTGTGTATACTCGTCAGTGTATAAAGTGGATGTAGTATATGTATATAAGTGGATGAAGAGACTGTTATCCCTGAGTTTGTTTCGTCCTTTCTTCTCAGGGCTAGTCCAGTTAGGAAAGGCCGAACTCATCTGCACAAAAAAAAAGTTTAGCTTGCAAAAGTGTTCATGTAACCTAATTGCAGAATAAATGATTTCATTTCATTTCATTTCATTTTTTTTTCATTTCATTTTACTTGATCAGGCCTCTCTCATGACATGAGAGGCTGTAATAATTAATGTTCTCTATTTCTCTTTAAAACAATACACCTCCCGCATTAGGAATATGAAATGGAACATACAAGAAACGGATACAAAAAAGACCCAGCTTCGAAACAATTTTTTTTTGAATCACAAAGTATTATCCCACGTGGGTATTGAACCCACGACACTTGTCGAAGTAGAAAGTCGCGTAGCGACCGCTTAAACCACTAGGCCAACCGTGTTAAAGTGAACGTATATTGTGCTGTTTATATTAATTCACGAATCTTCATAAAATTGTAAACGTTACGCAACCTTAGAATCGTTGCTGAAGTGTAGCTCAAACTACATATAATATAATATTCGTTACTAGCTGACCCGGCAAACTTTGTACTGCCTCAATCGATAAATAGAAGACCTAAACTTTTGTATAGAATAAACAAAGGGAATTCAATTAATAAAAAAATGCAATTCATTTTTATATAATCACCTTTTAAACTTTCTCTGGACTTCCACAAATAATTCAAGGCCAAAATTAACCAGTCCAGCCGTTCTCGAGTTTTAGCGAGACTAACGAACAGCAATTGATTTTTATATATTAGAGATAGATACATATAGATATATAGATAATAGAGCTAGATCTCCATGACATTTGTCACTGATGTTTTTAAAAGAACTTACAAGATAAAAAGTTATTTGTGCTACGTACCAGCGTAAAGAATAAAAATATAGGTGATTTGTAAGCATAACGTTCGTTCAAAGTTATTTCTTTGATTCGTAGCCATCTGTCACAGATATCAAACAGTATTTTTAAAATGATAGTTGTATTTCATAAGCTTCTGTTTTATTAAACGGGAACCAATACAATTTAAAAGAAGTTCGTTGCGAACATTTTAATTACGTCAATTTGAATGACTGTCAGAATTATATTTAAGAGCAATGTTACAAGAAAGTTCTAAATTACTAGCCCCTTGGGTTTTGGACAGAAAACACACCTTCAAAACTATCTGTCATTTAGTTATAGGGCTGTACGTTTTGAACCGTATTTACGGAACGTCGAAATCGTTTACAGAAAGATCTTCACAGATACCCACTATAATCCGTACTAATATTATAAATGCGAAAGTATCCACGTCTGTCTGTCTGACTGACTTTTACAGCAAAACTACAAAACTGGTTTAAAGGAAATTTTGTATGCAGATAGTCAAGAGCCGGTGAAAGGATATAGGTTTTATTTTACTGAGCTAAAATATATCAAACTAGCTTTCCGCCCGCGGCTTCGCCTGCGTGGAATTCGTTTATATCGCGCGACACGGTAAGGGTAGATTAATCAATCGTTCATGAACCATTATACCCATTTTAAACCCTTCTACCTTTATTTTCGCGATAAAAAGTATCCTATGTCCTTTCCCAAGTTCAGTTCTATCTTCATACCAAATTTCATCAAAATCGGATTAGTGGTTTAGGCGTGAAAGCGTAACAGACAGACAGAGTTACTTTGGCATTTATAATATTAGTAGGGATTAGTAGGGAAGTAGGGATAAATGTTTCATTGTCTATGAAGAACTAAGATCCATGTGGTAGAGTGTTATCACCCCTTTTAATCTCGCGAGTACCCTAAGAGGCGACTTAAGGTGCTAACTACGCAGAACAACATCACGATCCTATGCAATAGAGTTCAGAATTACTTTTCCATTTTTCATTTATTTACTTACTGTTTTATAGATAATTATGCTATCAGTTTAAAATACGTTTTACCTTAACAAAATAAAAAAACTCGCTCCAGCAAGGATTTTTCAAACAAAACAAGTTGCTCAATTAAAAAAAGGCGTTACAGAAAGTTATGAAATCATAAGAAACTTGAAACAAATATCCGATGCTCGATATTAAACTTCTTAATAAACATTATGTTAAAAAACAAACCAACGAACAATAACGAGCTTGGAGTAATGTACTTTTCTTTACAAATAAATGTTTTCCAATTTGTTTTAACTTTGATTGTCGGCACTTGGTGGAAGTTGATTACAATATATTCTTAAAATTTAACTTACTTATACTTTTGATTAAATATTCAATTAGGTTAAATCCAACGTGACCAATTTCATTCTTTAATGTATTTTTATTGGAAATAATTTTAACAAAAAGAAACCAACTTCAAAGATAAACTATTCCGAGTACCCAAATCGCGACAATTGTGCATATGATATTTGAGGAGTTCCCTCGATTTCCTTGGGATCCCATCGTCAGATCCCGATATGATGACGATGGGACCACCTGTAAGCTACGCTCTATCCAATGCAAAAATAATTTTTGAAATCGGTTCATAAATGACGGAATTATCGCTGAACATGCATAAAAAAAATATAAAAAAAAATCCTACGAATTGAGAACCTCCTCCTTTTTTTTGAAGTCGGTAAAAAAATGGATTATCTATAAATATACGAGTAAACATCTACTCATCAAAAAGTTTGGATGTTTTCTATATATAATATGTACCTATCTATTTACAAAAAAAAGTCTAGTATCCATAGCACAAGCTCTGCTTAGTTTGGGACTAGACGTTGTTGTGTGTCACATGTGCAAAAAATTTATATATTTAAATAAATAAAATCATAAATATATACGAGTATATTTCTACTCGTTCTGAGAGGGGGGGGGGGGACATCACACTCGCTATGAATGCAAGCAATGCAGTTCAGCTTATTATTAAAGGTTATTATAATAATAATAATAAATAAATAATTCGGACATTTTTATACACAACGCCATCGCCATCTAGTCCCCAAACTAAGCAGAGCTTGTATAATGGCTAGACAACTGATACAAATACATAAACGTATTTTTTTTTGTAAATACATACATGTTAAACATACCAATATATAAATACCCAAACTCCTTAACAAATATTTGCGGATCACACAAACATTTGGTCCGACCCGGGAATCGAACCCGAGACCTCTTGATCAGCAGCCGCACACGCCAACCACTAGACCAACAAGGCAGTCAGTAGGCAGGCAGTATTGAATACTTTGTAATCATTTTAATATCAAGAATGCATGTTCTCCGAATTTGATGGAAATGTAGTTTTATGTTGTAAAAAATGTATACCAGCTTTCACCCGCGGCAAAAAGTAGCCTATGTGTTATTCTGATATATAAGCTTTATTATAGTTAATTTTAATCCAATTAGTACAGTATTTTTTGCGTGAAAGAGCAATAAAATAAATAAATAAATAAATATTTGGACAACTTACACACAACATCATTTAGTCCCAAAATAAGCAGAGCTTGTGTTATGGTTACTAAACAACTGATATAAATACATAAACATACTTATTTTTTTTGTAAATACAATAAACATACATACATACAAACTTTAGCGTTTATTATGCCCTACCCCGACAATGCTTTAATCTTGTTAATATAACGTCAGCTGCGTTCTATTCCCGAACTATTTTAACACTTCCGTCCCCGTTGTGTCCAAATTCCTTAACTAAAAATAAACATTGGTAACTATTACATTTGAACGTGAGATATTTTAAACTATCAAATGTATGTTTAATTTGAGGAAAATTTAACGTATAGCAATTTTGTATCACAATTGAGTGATGATTCTATTTTAGGACTGATTTTAGGTATTTTTGAATTATCTCGAATAAGCCTTTTACGTTAAACTAAATATTAATGAAAAAAAGTAACAACATATTTTTAACAATCTTAAAAATCATACCTGAGATAATAAGAGTGAAATATTAGAGTAATAATTTTGTTTTTTTTTAAAGAACTACTTTCGTCCTATTCATTTTATTAAATACCAGGTTTTGCCCGCGAATGTCGTAGAGGTTTTTTGGCAATATAGTATCTACTGACGGCCTTGTTGGTCTAGTGGTTAGCGTATGCGGCTGCTGATCAAGAGGTCTCGGGTTCGATTCCCGGGTCAGACCAAATATTTGTGTGATCCACAAATATTTGTTTCGGAGTCTGGGTGTTTTTCTATGTATAATATGTATGTATTTACAAAAAAAAAAAAAGTATGTTTATGTATTTATATCAGTTGTTTAGTACCCATAACACAAGCTCTGCTTACTTTGGGACTAGATGATGTTGTGTGTAAGTTGTCCAAATATTTATTTATTTATTTACTGTCTCCCTAGATAGAATATCATATAACTCTCATTCTCCTTAAAAAAAACAAATCCCGCATTAGATATGTAAATCCTGTGTCGCGGACAACTTTACAAACATACATGAAACGTACGCAAAGAACACCCAGACTCAAAACAACAATTTGTGAATCACACAAAGTGTTGTCCCACGTGGGATTTGAACCCACGACAGTTGGGGAAATAGGAAGCGGCGTGGCGACCGCTTAAAGTACTAGACCAAGTTGTCAATTCTAGGTGGGAATCGGACTGATGACCTCTGTTATGACAGTGATTCTTACTTACCTTTAGACAAAAGACCTACAATACCGTTAAGCAGATTACTTTAAATAGAATTCCTCAGAATATCTTCAACAGAATCTAGAGCTTTGGAAGAGACTTCAAAGTAGCTAAAACGGTCGTATTATTGCTTCATCTTAATTCTTAGTAAATGAATGTGGACTGCATAGACGGCGTAGAGATTTAAACGGCTACTTCGCTTCTTCCTACAGGGCTGAATGTTGTGGGTTTGATATGATTCACAATTTGTTGTTCTGAGTCTGTGAGTTAAGTCAAAGACGGACGGACAGACATGACGAAACTGTAAAGTTTCCAGGACGTGACCTACGGAACCCTTAAAAGGGAATAATTTCTGGATGTACCGAAACTATTTTTAATTTAATAATCGAAAACCATGCTATTTGTGAGTGTCCAAACCGAATATTTAAGCTTACCAAAGTGACTCAAAGGAAAGCATGAGTAGAATCTAGGAGTAGGGGTCACCATCTTTATTGTGAGGGTAAGCCATGCAGCATGGTGACCCATACACAAGGTCTGGCCAATTGTTTTTTTTCATTTCGACCTCCGGAGGCCGAATGAATGATGCAGAATGACTCCGGTCTCACACTCACCAACGATATACGACACAAAGAATTCTGTCAATTTTGGGATTGTCTTCTGTGTGATATAACGTACAGACACTCCAATTGCCTCGTTGGTCTAGTGGTTAGCGTATGCGACTGCTAATCAAGAGGTCTCGGGTTCAAATCCCGAGTCGGGCCAAAAAAGTGTTTTTGGGATTTTCTTAGGAAATTCCTAATAGCTGCCCGGAGTTTGGCAGTTTGGCGGGCGATTCACGCCCGTGCCTCGGAGAGCACGTAAAGCCATCGGTCCTGTTTGTCATGAACATCTATGGCAATCGTTATTGGGAAGTCAGTGCCCTCAAATATACTGACAACTAGTTCAATCTTCGAATTTCAGTTCTCCCTTACTGTTGCGGAGGTCCGATGCCAGTCGCTCCGTGCAAAAACTGAAATTCAGGTAAAACCGGTTGAACTAGTAGCCGACCCCAAATAAACTTGGGAATAATGGCTAGGAGGATGAGACACTCCAATTATATTTATTTGTATAGTGGTGTAGAATGAACAGACAAGAGCACAATCAAGTGGAGTTGACGCAAGCCCTTAAATGCGACATACTCGGGCTATAAAACCAGACAGTTATTTTTGAATCGAAAAGTGACGTCATCTGGGATGATTCACTACGTGACTCAATTATGGCTTCCGAAGAATCAAGAAAATTCTATGATTGATTCAGTGTAGAATTATTATTATAATAAAGGTTGATATAATAGTATTTTCATTTAATAATCGTCGTGATATACGTTGAGCTTACAATTTTAGTTTTAGTGCCTAAATATTGACAAATATACTGCACTTTGTCTGCACGATCTAGTGTTGTGTTGTGTGTTGTGGGTTCAAATTCCACATGGAAAAATACTTTGCGTAATCTTATAAGTTTTTGTTCTAAGTTTCTGTGTTTTTTTTGTTCGTTTCATACATATTTGTAAAGTCCTCCGCGACAAAACATGTATAAATACCTAATGCTGGTGGAGCTGTAATAAAAAAAAAAATTACGTAGTATAATTTTTGACAACTTTTGTTTCACGTATATAGATATAGATTTTCAAAAAATTAGAAAGGTTTCAATAGGGTTCTAAATTTTTCAAATGTTTATTACCTGAATGCTCAAAATTTTATAAACTGTTCTATAATTTTTTTCAATTTAATATGGTATGGCTTCCCGTTTGGTTTTATTCAAAAATACATTACATTATGATGTAGGTGCTTAATAGTTAGATAGTATTTTTTGCTATCTTTGGAAAAAAATGGAACAAATCAAATTTTGTTACCACCTTTGAGTACGTTCATCCTAAATTCTGAATCTGGGAGGAGTTTTTGATCCAGTAACTTCATCTACTCGACGAAAGTACCGTCTTTCTATAAAAGCTATCGTAATACAGCGGACAAGCTTACCCACTTGTGATAAAGTATAATTCTCTCTCAATACCAGATTTAGAGAACCAGTCTTGCCCCAAATGCATTGATTGAATGCCCTAATTCCATATCCACAGTTAGAAAATGTCCAAACTACACTATTTCTGTAGATACGGCTAACATTAGCATGATTGACATATATTTATTCTTACGAATCTTACTGATGGCGCCAACGTTATTTTAAACGGCGGGAATAACCTGTATTAGTTTTACGAGGAAATAGTTTAAAGATTTGAAGTTTCTTGTGCTGTATTTCTGTGTGTTATTTATTTCACGTAGTGGTTAAAAGTTTGTGCATTAGTGTCGTATTTTATTTGAATAATAATTTTCTTCATGAAACTTTAGAAGTGATTTTTTTGGGGAAATGAAATCTTTATAATGTCTCACCTATTAAATAGAGTAAGATGATAAAGATTGAATACTCTAAGTTTAATAATAATAATAAATAGCTTTATGGTACACCAGATAACTCAAAATAGAACTTAATGCTAGGTCATTATAAGTGGCAGCCATATTGCACTAAGTCAATCTTTTACAGGCAACCATTTTATGGGGATCGAATTAAACGTATAGGGTACGGTCCGGTGTATTAAATTGTTGATTGGAAAAGGAAAAAAAAGCAATATACAAATTTGTATATAATATCGAGAACCAGTGACACATAATGTGGATAAAGACAGAATGCATGTAAACATCTAAACATATATACATACATATAATAATGAGCGAAATTTATGTATCTATCAAATGGTAAATTTCAGACACAATTTCAGTACGTATAAATATACGTACTGAAATTGTGTCTTACCACCGGGTAAAGGAACATTACCTGAAAGGTAGTTATTGTTTGTGTATCTAATTAAGACTAGTAGGGCATTCCATGATCGTAGTGCTTGTAGAATGTAGTTATGTAAGTATTGTATATGTACATAGTCGTTTCAGATGAAGCTTCATTTAAAGAGTAGCTAAGTGAACGCAGGGCGTACCTTGACACTACTGTTGCGTCACTAGGAGCGATTGAGATAAAATGGAATTTATTTATAATGAAAAAAACCATGCGGGCATAGTTTTTTTCATTATCATCATCATCATCATCAGCCTATATCAGTCCACTGCTGGACATAGGCCTCTCCCATTGCACACCACTTTGATCGATTTTGGGCTTCTCGCATCCAGCTCCTGCCAGCCATCTTGCGCAAATCATCACTCCACCTGGCCTGTGGGCGTCCTACACTACGTTTGCCGAGACGCGGTCTCCACTCCAGAACTCTTCTACCCCAACGGTCATCAGTTCTGCGGCTAATATGGCCAGCCCATTGCCACTTCAGCTTGCTAATCCGGTGGGCTATGTCGATGACTTTAGTTCTCTGACGGATAACTTCGTTCCTGATACGATCCCTCAGAGAAACGCCGAGCATAGCCCTTTCCATTGCACGCTGAGCAACTTTGAGCTTGTGGACCAACCGCACCGTAAGTGTCCACGTTTCGGCTCCGTATGTCATGACAGGTAGGACGCACTGGTTAAAAACTTTCGTTTTTCATTATGTGGCATATGTATGTCACAAAAGGGTGCACTTAACCGAAATGATACCACGGTCTCACTGAAAACAACTAAGCATTTCTTTCATTGATTTTTGCTAGGTCATAGTTCCAAAAGCCCTCCCCCCCTCTAAGTTTCGTGGAGGGATCCAGAGGGCGAAAACGCACTTAAGACTGTTGATTTACAGATGCCCTTATGCTCTAAAAAACTAATGCATATCATAGACTTCTGTTTGTGTCTATTTAAGCAGTGCGCTGACGGGTGACTTTTGTCGCTGCGACAAAAAAGTTTTTGTCATGTCGCGTCGCGTCTTAAAATGTGAGTGCGCACACGGCGAATGACAGTGACGAAACATTTTTGTAAATCCATGGTTCATTTAACGATATGCATTTGGAGGAGACAGTCATTATTTGCGAATTCATGCGGCGTAAAAGTTTTCGAATGAGTAGAAAGTTTTAATGAATTACTGCATATTTTCAAAGTATTCACCACATAGTTTAGTACACTTTTCCCTTCGCTCAAACCACTAATTATAACATTTATTCCACTTTAAAGAAGGGGTATTTAAAATGTTTTGAGATTCAATATTTAAACACATTCGAATATAGAACTGTTCCAAATTCAAAACTGCCGTTAAATATGGAAACGACAGAACTTAAAAGACATGCCTAGTATTTATCATATGTCAGAATATTCTTTTAATCTTTTCTCGTAAAGTGCTGGTCTTCTTTCCACTTCTTCTATATACTATATATATTTGCTTATCGCCAGCGGGCATAAAAAGTAAGCGGAGAGCGGGGCACGGAAAATGGCGTTAGGATAAACTATTTTGTAGGGATTTTTGATTCGATTCGAATCAGTACATGAAGAATCGATTATTGAAAAAAACGATTTCTAAAGGATCGATTCTATATCTTTTCTGTATTTACAATATAAATATAAATCCATTTTATGAAAAACAAAAATATTCATTAAACAATCTGTGGGATCTCTTATCAGTAAAATCATCGATTTTTTAGTTCAAGGAATTCGATTATAAGAATTATTTTTATTACTCAAATTAATACATTCAGCTAATTGTAACTATTGTAAATATTTTTTTATACCAACACAAAAAATCGACAGTCGATTTTCAAGGGTAAAAATCGATTCAGTACAAAATTCAATTTTTTGGGCCGAAACATTGAATCTTCGATCATTGTGTCATTCTCAAAATTAAATAACATCTGGTAATCTTTCAACCAGTGTTAAATTAAACAAATTATATCATATTTCATTTTCTCTAAAATAATTCAAGCTCTAGTAATTTCGAAGAAAACCTTGAATATTTTATTAGAACAACTTCAAGGCATACTGCTTAGACCCTTTATGATAATGTGGTGATTGAACGCTAGGAGACACTTTTGTTTTGATTACAATGCTATTTCAAGTTGTCTGAAAATATAAATAAAAAGTTAATCCGTTCCGCTTTCCGCTTTTGGCTTAGGGCACAGGCAGAAACTGTTTCGTCACCCGTGTGCGCGCTTCTATCAAACTCTAGCGGCGCGGTGACAGTTTTGTCGCAGGCTTCTTCGCAGGCACAAAACAGTTTTGTCATCCGATTGTCACGTCGCAACGTGCGCGCATCTCCATATAATTCTACAGCCATAATGAAAGTGACAAAACAGTCACAGTGACAAAAGTTTCCCGTGCGCGCAGGGCCTTAAATTATATTCAGTTCGCTGACATATCGATATCACAGTACTCCAGTGACATGGCAGATACAGAGCAGTCAACTGTAAAACGGGGACACGACGCAGCGACGCTTGTTGTATGTACTTTCATTTGGGTAATGTATAACAGAAATTTAATAACAATACAGAAAGGTGAGGCATACGAGAATAGTGTTTTTAAACAGTTAAATGGGTTTAGTTTTAATAGAGTTACATTAAAATTTGTCGACGTATTTTTTTTTAGTCAGGATGGTTGATATTATTGTATAATTGGCCATCGCCAATGGAAACTCACAGCTCAAAAAGTAACTTAACCGTGTTTTTAGTGTTGCGTTCTCTAATTCTTTATTGGAATTGCGTATCTCGGAAAAGGTTAGCACGTCTCTCGAACATTTATAGATTAATACCATTGAAATAAATAAAACGAATGGCCTTAACTCTCTCCTGAGTGAAAACCCGAACCCAACAGTGGTACGTTATGGGTTTTTGATGATGATGATGATGAAATAAATATCTCATATCGCAACTTTTAGTACTAATTTTAGCGACAAGAATTTGTTACGAACACTCATACACACTTCTTCAAAATCGTTATTCTATTATTTTTCGCCATCTGACATGGTCCGTCGCCTGATTGAAAGTGGTGCTGACAGGTACAGGTCCCTCAATGTGTAGATATTTAGTTCGACTACATTTTCGAGCTTCGATCTCTGGATATTTTTTCCCATAACTACAAATCTCTAAATTATTACCCTCTCTTTGAGTAAAATGCCGAAATAATTCAGTTATACAAATACACGATAGACTCACACAATTACGATACTAAATATGTGCGTTATGTTATATCGAGAGCTATCTTTCAATATAGGGGCCAAATACCCACTCTTTCCTATTTGTTGCGATCTGTTTTACTTCTTGATAACGGACAAATCCCACTTTCTACTTTACCTTCTTCGTTTCTCTGACTTCTCTTTTTCCATCCAGTGTCGTCCTTAAGAAATTGTTATGGCTTATCAAATGATCAATTATTTTACCTCTTCTGTTACCAATAGTATTTAAAAATCCCTCTTTGTTAACTATTAGTAGGACATTCAGAAATATCTGACTTATCAATAGATAAAAAATAAAAACAATGCTATTACCTATTTATTTTATCAAGAATGTTCTAGTCTTCATGAACTTTGGTAAATGGGTTCATAGTTGCCACCTACTAAATAACTAAATTTGATATTTCAGATCAGATATATTTTGACTGTTGTTTAGTGGGAGTCTTGCCAACTACCGCCGTTTCCAGTTTTGTTGCCTAGATACTTACATACGGCGTGCTTTACATTATGTTTAGTTATTTTGTTTGTGGTTGTTTCTGATGTCCATTAATTCTTAGTTTCAAAAATTTTCATGCATTTCTACTTAGTTTTTTCTTCATTTAACGGCTAGCTTTAGCCCGTAGATCGGTCGGTGTGTATACGTCGGATATCCCGGTTATCATTTTCAAATTAAACTACTCACAAATAATTTGGTTTTCTATTGACAAAATAATTATCAAAATCAGCTCAGTAGATCCGTAGATTACTCCTACAACTCACAAATTTTACAAGTTTATAATATTAGAATATTTCAGAAGTAGCAGGTAATTTTGATGTTTTTTTTTTATTTCTTAAGACTTTTGTAATCTTACTACTCCTGTGAATATAAATAAATAAATGATTGATTTAAGTTGCAAAGTAAAGCATAAATAGTTGTATGAAAGGAAAACATTTTCAAAGTCAGAAATACTAAGAAATATACAGAAAAAATAACATTCTCAGAACTTTAATTAATAACAATCGACTCACGATCTATAAAAGTCCAGTAGTGCAACAGAATATAGCTTTATATATCTCGTAAAATGCACGTTCTGAGAACATTTCTCGAGCATCTCAATAACAATTGGAAGCGACTGGAGTA
Organism: Phragmatobia fuliginosa; assembly: GCA_932526445.1. Taxonomy (NCBI): domain Eukaryota; kingdom Metazoa; phylum Arthropoda; class Insecta; order Lepidoptera; family Erebidae; genus Phragmatobia; species Phragmatobia fuliginosa. The sequence goes on along the minus strand of OW052058.1, from coordinate 1,788,801 downwards.
TTTGACGCGCCTGTCATTTAGTATGATCAAAGGAATAGCTTGAATAATGACAGGTTGTGTCAAATCAATACAATAGTTGGCTTTCCTGTACTGATAGATAGACATCCGATGAATAAATTATAAGTAAATGCTGCTTGTTAATTGAGGTGCAAAGGACCATAGATTTAGACCAAGTTAAACATATTTATAAAGCGCTGATAGTCATGTGGCCTTAGGTGATTGGAACACGGTTACAAAAAGCGTCCAAGTGCAAGTCGGACCTTCATATAAAAGTTCTTGTAGTGTGTTGTAACTTTGATCGTTGTTTTAGTAATAGTGTATTGATTGAATGAAAGGTAAATTGCGGTTAACAATTTATAACGTATTAAAAAACTACTTACTAGATCTCATTCAAATCAATTTTCGTTGATAGTTTGCATGGTAATGTACAACATATATTTTTTTAGTTTTATCATTCTCTTAGTTTAGAAGTTACAGGGGGGGGACACATTTTACCACTTTAGAAGTGCCTTTCGCGCAAACTATTCCTATAGTGGGGTATGGGTGTGAAGAAAAAAAAAATTTTTGAGTTTGAGTTCTAAGTATGGGTATATAACCCCCAAAATTTATAAAAGAGTGACTGTGACAAACGCACGGACAGACAGACAGATAGACATGACGAATCTATAAGGGTTCCGTTTTTTGCCATTAGGCTACGGAACCCTAAAAACTTTACTAGGAAATCAGGAACCTATAAACAGAAGCTTCTCAATAGACTGCCATATGTGAATCACTATACTGCATTGTTACAATGTCTGCATTAACAATGACTATGCTGACTACTCTTGGAACCTGTTCATAGTCTCTGTTGGCAGAGTAAAGAAACTTTTGCAGGATCACATGCAAAAATAAACCCTAACAACAGGTAAATACACAATTGAGATGCTTCATCGTTATTAATAGAATCAAAAGGCTTATTTCAGATTACCAAAACACGAAGAAAAGAATATTGAAGCGAAAGAACCTTGAAGTATTTAAGCAGCGATTATATTTTTGACGGATATGATACGATTAAGTATACTTGAAAATTTTCGACGCTCATTTCTGGAGCTAAATAGGCAATTCAACTTTTTGATGAGCACGCCATCTATTAGACCCTATTTGCTCTACGGTGGGTGAAATATTTATACAGGCACTTTTTAAAACATTGTAACTTAACTCGTCAGGTTAAATATTAATTTTGTAGTACGCTTCATTTGCATAAACTAGGTTTCGACTTACGAGTACCGTAGGTGTACAGATAGGGGAAGTATTATCGGCTTCCAGTTCTCAAAAGAAGTCTAATGTACTTCATTCTATAGGCAATTTCTGTTAGTTTATATTATAATTTGTATTTTGTATCCTCATCTTTTGACTCCTCTTAGCATTAAAACCTTAGGTTCCTTAAATTAAGTGTTACGATATGACCTCCAAACGTTCAAAAAGTGCTACCTCTTGGGTAGCTAAAACGCTCCTGGATTCTATTGCTATTATCTATCTAAAACGTAAGCAAATCATAGGCATATCTTAACTAACTAAACAGCTTACTGAAACTGGATGCAAACTGACGTATACCTACTTACTACACTACTCAAAGATGTTAGCACCATATAAAATGTAAATAATTATTTCTTAAATGATACGAAAAATTATGACTAAGTAATGATACAGTTGAAATAACTAATCTTATACTCGAATTACCAAATATAAGAGGTTTAATATCTTGTCCTTAAAAGATTATAAATGGCTCTCAGCGCATAAAACCTGCTATACATTAAATTCCGGCTACAATAATTTCTACTTAGTATTTAAGGACATTAAAACTCGGTGGATTGCATTACAAAATTAAGCATTTAATTACGAAGGACCTGCTTAGCCTCAGGATTTATTATGGTCACTTAAACTGCTAATAGTGCCTCTCGGTTTTTACTATATTAGTTCTGTATCAATTTTTTAAACAATTTTGAGGAAGTTATTGTGCAAGCTTATACGAAATTTATGAAATTAGTGTTGCAACAGGGACTTTTTATGGTCCTTCATCTCTACTAGGTGGATCGGGATTAAGAAAATATAGTAAGATAGCTAGAGCTAGAGTTTTGCCGGATTTTGACGATTTCTGACGATTCTTCTCCATAGGACTGACATTTTAGAACCACTAACAACAACTAGTCGGTAATGTAACATTTCGAAAGAACCTGAAGAGGCTACTTAAAACAAAAGCTTTTTGAGTTTGAATATTGAGGGTAAGGTATCTAGGCTCCAGAGATGAAACTACAGTACATGTATAACCTTTCTGTAAAAATAAATAGCGATAGCCATCTTTCGATAATAATGAGCTATGACCAGTTGATATATAACACAAAAGACGAAGAGGGCTCACAGGAAGCCGGTAAATAATTTGGCATAGAGGCCGGAACGAAACAAACTCAAGAAAGGAAGCAGGAGTACTTATAATCCGACAGTTGACTTAGTTATATATATCTCTTGAATTGTTGATGTCTATAAATAGCGTTGTAATACATTGAAGAAGAAGCTCATATGCTTTTGAAGCTATAAGAAACAAAATTTTCTTTTAACTGTGAAATGAAAAAATGTTTCACAGCAGTATTTACAAAGTGTTATTCAAGAAATTCTTATGGTTATTTATGTGGCATGGGGCAATTTGATGTGAATGTGACTCATATGAGGTATCTTAAAAATTTAACACATCTGCCAATTTATTGGCTAATGTTATTATTTTAGGAGGAGAAAAAAAAAGGGCAAATATTTAAAGCTAGAAAAAAAAAGGACTAAAAATATCTATTTATAATTTATTACTCTGCAAGTAGAATTTCTTGATCGAATTTATTTGGTAAAACTTCTTATTTTCAGCCAACGTAAAATTTAATTAAGTCTGATTAAAAGAAAACTCCGAAATAATATAGAGGTTCTTAGGAAAGTTTTAAAGTGCACTCTAACGAAATTCTATTCATAGTTTATGAAGTTTTATATAACTCTTTTAGAAAGCCTATAAATTCCTATGACACCACAATATTTTTTCTAGTTACATCTAGTAAGTGGTAGTTTGAATTGCTTTAAAGAAAGTAACAATATTGCAACCTTTACTAAAAAAATCCATCCAATACTTCTAAAAATACTAATTAGTAATACTCGTATAACGGTGCAGAGTCAAACATGGTAGATGTTTGAGTCTACATTGCCCTAAGGTAATTGCTAAAATTTACTACTTTTGTCAATCAATCAATCTTTTATTAGTGGAAACATAGGTAGTTACAGGTACAGGTCTTAAGCACATTTTAAAAGTACACTATGTCCTACCACATACTGTGGTGTACAAATATTTTTCAAACCAATTTAAAAATTGTATAAAATTAATGAAATTAAAATAGAAAAAAATAGAAATTAAATAATAGGAAATGACAAATGTTAGAAATTAAAGTTTGAATAAGTACAAAAAATAATATATAAACATAAAAATCACAAATAGTTCAGATAACATGAGTCAAAATGTCACTAAGTTGTGTTACAACAAATATTATTGTTCATTTAAAAATCAAAAAGTTGTAGGCGATAAAAATTCAGTAATAGAGTAATAACAGTTGTCTATTAGGAATGTGAATAATTTATTTTTATAGTCCACCTCTACTTGTGCAAAAAAGACAAAACTGATTGAAACCAACATTTATTATAATTAGTTTTAGATTTTAAATAACTCATTTATATTATGATCCGATTATCAGTTATTGAATTTCAGTCATGAATCCAATTCTCACAAATTTTAATTGAAAATATTTTTTAAATCCAATTGTAATTAAAAATGTTATACCATCCGTAACTTTGTTACTTCAAACGATTCTAAATATAGTTTTACCTACATTAAAAAAATAACCAGCTGGTCTTAAGATATGATTCAGTTTGAAATGTTATAAATGTTTGTTCTTTTGCCAATTTATTTCAGTTTATAAGTGTTTGTAAAACACATTCAAAAATATTAAACTCACTCTAAACAATACATTTTGTCCTACATCCATTCTAAAGTTTGCAATTGAAGAGCGAACTTTGCATGCCATTTGCGCATGGCCTTAAATCTTGTACTCATAAATTTAACAAATGACCTAAAAGCTAATCATTATTCAGCTGATTTGTTCTAAGACGTAGCACCTATTGTCTAGGTAAACTCGCCTTGGATAAATTCAAAGATACGTTGTAATTTAATCAGGTTTATTGGTTTCTGGGATGTGTAGAATACGTCTGGAAATTTGGCATCTGGTTATATTCAACCCTCGTTTGAGTTGTTCCTTTTTTTATTTACTTTAATGATTAGATAAAAACTCAGCTTGTTTTGTTTAGGTATTATAAAAGTAGATAAAGTTATAGTCAATTTGGCTTAAAATGATCTAGTTTTCAGAAGTTTTTAAAACCAGTGAAAAAAAGAAAATAAATAATTTGATTTGATTAGACTTATATTTTAAGTTTTAAACATAAGAAATCCAGATGCTGATTTACATAATAGAATAAAACACATCTGACATTTTTAATGCTCTCACTGCATCGCCGTGTCGGTAGCTCAGTGATAGCGTATGCTTGAGGTCCCAAGTTCGATTCCCGGGTCGGACCAAATGTTCTGTAAATCTTTGTTTCGGGGTTTCTCAAAAATATATATGAACTCATAAAATACAAAATAGTGGTATGAAATGGGAGGGACTTAACTCAAGCAGTGGACTGCGTGTTTATAAGTAATATAAATCAAATGTCAAAAGTGCTCCATACGAACATAGTGGTGAAAGTGAAAAAGTTCTGTGGAGGGGTCAACTAGCCTTTCTATTCATGTTCGAATACATCGTTTAGTGAATTCTATGTTTGGATACCTTATGTATCGAACAAAAACAACATGGGCTGATGATGGTGATTATAGAAAAAATAAGCGATTAACAATAATATCACCTTAACAATAATAAATTAGCAACCTTTCTTTTAAGTGATCATGTTTATCAGTAACGTGTCAGCTAACATCCCGACAAATAGTAAGAAAATTCTAATGTTTTGCTAGATATATTAAGCCAGATGAAATTCATTTCAACAGCTGTTTTTCACACTTTATTTTCGGGATTGTGAGTAAAATTCTAATTTAAAAAAACACATATTACTATAGTGTAAAATAGTACTACGCACTATATTCTTAAAGATCTATCCTAATCGTTTGATATCAAAATAAAACATTATAGTATTAATTATATACACTGGTACAGTGCAGACTGCGTCGTTGGTCTAGTGGATATCGTATGCGACTGCTAATCAAGAGGTCTCGGGTTCAAATCACAGGTCGGGCCAAAAAGTGTTTTGGGTTTTTCTCAGGTAATTCCTAATAGCAGGCCGGAGTTTGAAAGTTTGGCGGTGATTCATGCCCGTGTCTCGGAGAGCACGTAAAGACGTCAGTCCCAGTTGGCATGAACATCTATGGCAATCGTTATTGGGTAGTCAGTGCCCTCAAATTTACTGACTACTAGTTTAACCTTCGAATTTCAGTTCTCCCTTGGGGTTGCGGAGGTCCGATACCAGTCGCTATGTGTAAAAACTGATATTCAGATAAAACCGGTTGAACTAGTAGCCGACCCCAAATAATATTGGAAATAAAGGCTAGAAAGAAGACTTGTACAGTGCAGACGTCCTTGTGACGTAGCGTGTCTGAGTATTGGCTAATTATTTCTACAGTTTTAACGAAATCGACTATCTCTAATCTTGTTCTAATGTTGAGTTACACATTATTCATTAGGTTGTAATTATAAACTTATTAATTTGGCTTTTTGAACCCCGCGGTGCCACCCGTGGTTGTTATTTTACGACAACCACAGGTAACGCCGCGGGGCGTAGTTGGTTTAACAGAAGAAACTTACGTTACTTCTTATATTATCAGTGTTCTGACAGCGTCCTGTCAAAATTAGCCTTGAGAAATAGACAGACAAAGCACACACTTCAATTTCATTTGTGAGTGAGTGAGAGTGAGTGTCCATGGAGTTTCTTGTCTGTTCTTCTCCATGGGATCTATGAATTGGAACAGACAATTAGCTTCACGGCTGACTACTGACTGACTACTTTACGTTTCAAAAGTGCCGTTGTATAGTTTATTTTAAATATAATTTTAACAAAAAGGAACCGACTTCAATGAAAAACTATTCCGAGTACCCAAATCGCGACAATTGTGCCAATGATATTTGAGGAGTTTCCTCGATTTCCTTGGGATCCCATTCAAAACCGACCGACCAACCGACTTCAAAAAAAAGGAGGAGGTTCTCAATTCGTCGGAATTTTTTTTTTTTTTTTTTTTATGTATGTTTAGCGATAATTTCGTCGTTTATGAACCGATTTCAAAAATTCTTTTTGCATTGGAATGGGCGTAGCTTACAGGTGATTCCATCGTCACCATATCGGGATCTGATAATGGGAACCCAAGGAAATCGAGGGAACTCCTCAAATATCATAGGCACAATTGTCGCGATTTGGCTACTCGGAATAGTTTTTCATTGAAGTCGGTTCCTTTTTGTTAAAATTATACACTATAACTAAATAATTAATAACCCTGTAACTTCTTTCTTGTTTCTCAAGAAAACAAGTAACTAAAGCCAGTATAATATTAAGTTCTTTACTACCCATAAATTAAAATGCTCTGCAGAGTATAGAACTGCGTGTATTGTAATTTATATTATCATCGCTTGTAATTTTGTTTATAATATCGTTAGAGAACGGGGCGTGACGTGTGATATCTTAAAAGGATTAATTAATAAGGCATGAGTAATAATATATAATATCATATTACACACATCAAAAGTGTCTAGGGATCAAGCATTTTTATGCGGATTTCTTGAGATTGAGATGTGGCTTTGTAATAAATTTATGATTTTATAAATTTATATGGATCCTTTTTGGTGCATTTCATAATTTGAATCAGGAACTGTCAATCAAATTCGAGTAAAAGATGAAAATCAGCTGCCAATATTTTCCCTATAAAAACATACAACGCATTGAAGAAATTATTAGTGCTACTGTTTCCCTACTACTGATTAAAACCAACGTTATTATGGAGCGGCGACGTCATTTAAGCAGGGAAGAAATGCTCAGAGCCGTGGGAATGATAGAAGCTGGTTCCCGGCAACGTACTGTGGCTTTAGCTCTGAATACAAGTCAGAGTGTTATCAGTCGACTTTGGACACGTTACCGAAGCACTGGTACCGTGGCTGAGCGCCATGGAGGACGGTATCGCTGCACCACACGGAGACAAGACCGATACATTCAAATCTTAACTCGAAGAGCTCCAACAATAACCGCCATGATGTTAGCCGTGAGGCTTCATCACTCTTCAGGGAACTTAATTAGCGACCAAACAGTCAGAAACCGCTTGCATGAAGTGAACCTTCATTCCCGAAGACCGCTACGGGTACCACCTATAGCAATGCACAATCGTAGGATTCGATATCAATGGGCTCTTGAACACAGAAATTGGGCAGAAGAACAATGGCGTTTCGTGTGCTTTTCTGATGAGTCTCGTTTTGGTATGAGACCGGATACAAGACGTATACGACACTGGAGAACCCCTGGACGCCAACAGCGATTAAAATCCTACCAGGAAGTCCATCCCTATAGTGGTGGAACCATCATGGTATGGGCGGGTATTTGGATCGGCGGAAGAACTGAGTTGATTTGGATCAGAGGCAACCTCAACGCTCAAATTTATGCTGAGACGATTGTATCAGACGTCATCGTTCCTCTACAAGTGCAAATCGGTCCCTTATTTCAGTTAATGCATGATAATGCACGACCGCACACCGCAAGAGTTGTAAGACAGACTCTCGCCGCAGCTAACATCAATGTCCTGCCCTGGCCTGCTCAGTCGCCAGACTTGAACCCGATTGAGCATGCATGGGATATGCTACAGAGAAGAGCTCTGCCGAATATGGAGGGTATCCAGTCGCAAGAAGACCTTTTTTTGTTGTTGCAACGAACATGGGTGGCCATTCCACAGCGTGATTTGGATGAACTCATTTTGAGTATGCCAAACCGATGTTCTTGTGTTGTTAGTGTTCGCGGTAGAAACACGGATTATTAATTGTTTAAGTTACCTAATAAAATTTTAAAGAAAACTGTTATTTCAGTCTTTTTTTCGAACTTTAATGTTAGTGGTTCAAATGTCAAAAATCCCTTTATTAGGAAAATGGCAAATTTCTTTACTAATGCAAAGGTGACTTGGTTTATCGTTACTGTGACAAACGAAAACACTTTATTTGATGAATCCTTAAAGAAATTTTTTATTAATATCAATCAGGAGAAAAGTTATTGCAAAAATATATGTTGATCCCTAGACACTTTTGATGTGTGTATTTGATTTCATAGCTCGTGTAATTACAATATTACATTACGTTTTGATTACAGCCAGAGTATCATGAGATGTGAGAAATAGAATATATTATGTTTTATGGAATTCTAAATATGTGAATTTATGTGTAAGTTAAACAAGACTTTAAGTAAGGTAGGTTTAATATTCAATTTATTTCTGTCATCAGCTTATCCACACTAGATTTAATGGTGGAAGAGCATAGGACAACACAGTAGCCATATGTAGTCGTCCCCCTTTGTCAAAGTTTAAACCTAAATAGGCACATGCTTTACAGCATACTGACACAGAATATGTTTATAAATGTGTGAAATATCATTTTTTATTTATTTGCTATATATACATATATTAATATTGTATGTTAGTCTAAAATGTGTATCTGATTCCCCATCTCCAAAAGCTACAAACTGTTTTATATCGAAAAGAAATCCCTCCAGTCTGCTGGCCTATATAGTTCTATGTTCAAAAGACATGCTTCTTTACATACGAACTAGGCTCTGCTGAAGTCTAACCAGACATCACATTATCACCTATCAAGGTCAAAAAAACTGTGTTTATACTTTGTTTGGTTTGGTGTAATGCATTGGCATCTTATTTATAAAATGTTAACAACTGTTAATGTTGTCATGCTAAGCCTACCGAAGCAGATCAATCAAGGTACATATTTGGATAAAAATTGGTACTCAAAATCTAATCGTGGGAGAACCATCCTTTACGGCGAATACAGTTCTTCCGTTGCTTTTAATCGAATGAATGAGTACACCGGAGTTTAAACCCCTTTTAAATTGATTCCGGGAGAGATCAAAAGGGCGGCAAGGCACGCATGACTTTAAAGTTACCCCATGCTATAAAAAAATATAATGTTACTTGCAAATATACTTCCCCGACGAACCGTATCAATATATCTATGTATTTTACAAGTAGGTATGTATTAATAAAATACAATCTCATACGTACCATTCAATTTTCATATGAATATCCGTATCATTTACATCAAAGCTACAAGATAACTATCAGCATCGTTACATTGTTCTCACATTTACATGTTTTCTTATTAAAATGGCTAAAACAATGTAACCAAAGACTGTAAAAACTATGTTGGAAAAGAGTGTCTATGGAGTTTCTTGTCTAATCTTCTCCATAGGATCGAGGACGAAGGACGAATTGGAACATACAAATAGCTTCACGACTGACTACTGACTGACTACTTGACGTTTCAAAAGTGCCGTTGTATTGGTGTATTTGCAATAAAAAAATAGAAAATAAATAATAGTTTTAAAAAACTAAAAAACACGCTTTTTATAAAAATCCAAACTAAAAAATAAAAAATAAATTGAAATAAACTTAAATTAAAAATAGTGTTCAAAATTTCAATAAATATAAATTAATACGTGTAAATAAAGAAAATTGTATTTTACTTAAAAAAAAGCGTGGGGTGCATGGTGTCAATAGTTATAAGTATTTTATTGAAGGATATGGGTAGTGATAATCATTTTGATATTATCTTAAAAAGCACCCCACGCTTTTTTTTAAATAAAATACATTTTTCTTTATTTACACGTATTAATTTATATTTATTGAAATTTTGAACACTATTTTTAATTTAAGTTTATTTCAATTTATTTTTTATTTTTTAGTTTGGATTTTTATAAAAAGCGTGTTTTTTAGTTTTTTAAAACTATTATTTATTTTCTATTTTTTAGTTTGGTTTATTTATAATAGCTTGTCTTTTTAATTTCAAACTATTGTTTGTTTTAATCTACTATTAATTCCGTGATAACTATACTACTACTATACTATACTATAACTATAAGTAACTGTAATTATTTTCAGTCGTCAATGTACACAGTGAGACATAACGGTATGTTCATTGCCAAACAAGTGATATTGACAAGTCTTACTACGTGTTACTTCGTAATCGAATCATTTTATCTAATGCTGCTCTGTTACATGGAGTTTGACCTGTTAGCTTTGAGCAATCAAGTTCTTCAATTCTAATTCCGTCCAAAGATCTTCCACGACTAAGTGCTACATAAGCTTGTCCAGCTGCAAACAGTCGAGAACCTAGATAAATGACTGCATGATGAACTGTACAGCCTTGCATCTTGTGGACGGTCGATGACCAACTCAGAATCAATGGCAACATTCGTCTCTCGGCAGTTTCATAGCTGCATTTTGCTGGAAATCTTGACCGAAATCGATAGGTACTGACGGAATGTCTTCTGCATATAATTGACCTCTGCGAAAATTTGGCCATATAGTTTCTGTAATAAAACCCATGTTACCATTTACTAATTTTTTGACACGGCAATGTTCGACTTCAACATTGCTGCTCTGGCTTGGTCTGATTCTGAGGCTCGGATCTCAGCCATGGAATCACGCACTTGCTGCAAACGAGATGCTCTGACTTGGTCTAATTCAGAGGCTCGGATCTCAGCACTGGAATGTCGCATTTGCTGCAAATGGACTTCTCTGGCGTGGTCTGATTCTGAGGCTTAGATCTGGGCCATTGAATCACGCACTTGCTGCAAACGAGCTGCTCTGGCTACCTCTGACTGACTCTGACTTTTCTTCTGTAACGCTGTAGTAACTGTTGAGTAGTATCTGAAGAACTAGTATTCTCAGTCATGGATAGTGGTTGTGAGTATAAATGTGCAAAACCGCGTGCAAAAGTAAGTGTAAAGATAGGAGAATGTGCAAGTGTTAATAAATGCTAGCAATAAAATAATTTATCAGCCTGTTCGACTAAAATTTGGTAAACTAACAACTAAGTAGCTAACAGAAGTTTCGATATCTTCAGCATTACTTTTAGCAGCTTCTAGGACACATTTTAAAGCACAATCTACCTTCAAATCAGAGACATTAAACTGAAATGGTTCACACTTCTGTTTCTTTACTGTGGGAAACATTTCATGGAAGTACTTTCTTGTAGAATATACGTCCTTGGAAATTTGACGGGCAGTTGGCTTACCCCATTGTTGTTCTTGGCTGATCTTCGTAAAACTGTTTTCATTATTTACATTGATATATAATATATTATTTATGAAGTATATAAGTGATGCAATGTGCTTTCATTTCCCTCTCTTATTATAAACACAGTCGCACAAAGCACTCTCAACATGATAAATTGTGTTTAGCTGTAATTATATTGATTTGTTAGACATCGTCTGTCTCCGGTTGAGAAATGATTTCGTGGGTGATTGCACGAAACCCCGTTTTAGTCACCAGTAGACTCATTTCCCACGGAAAATAACAATTTTAATGTTATTGGCAATAATTTTACTAACTACCACCGTCCAAAATTGTCTAATATAGTAAAATAACAGAAGATTTCATTAATTTTCTTCACAATAGGTATTTACTTGTTGCTTGACAACGGTGACAATATTGTTCAATCATAATGGCCACCTGTCATGTGGCGCTGTCGTCGCGCATGGATAGATGAAATTAATATAAAATAACAAAAATCTTATTATGCAAATTGATATAATTTTATCAAATTAGTGTAATGTCATCGGTCCTCGATAAATGTACAAAGTTTGAACGAAATCTGGCCGTTGAAAGTGGGTCAAAATCGCGCCCAAAGGAGTCGGTTACAAACATACAAACAAACATACAAACAAACATACAGGTGAAGCTAATATAAAGCGTGTAAAAATGGTTTGATTTAATTTGATTAGGCCTCGCCGGCTCGTATGTGTACAAAAAGTAGCCAATGTCCTTTATCAGGCTCTAGAATATCTGTGTAAAATTTTTATTTAAATTGCTTCAGTATTGGAGTGGATGTAGAACAGATATACAGAATTATCTTTGCATTTATAATATTAGTAAGGATTTCTAATCTTTCTCCAAGATTATTTCTAGGTATGTACCATACGGCTGAACTCCGATTACATGTAAACCAACCCAAACTCCGTAGAAAGACTTATGTGGGATTTTTTAGTACTGCAACTACCCGTAAATATAGCCAAAGATGTTTGTGTGGCGACCGGGACCGACCGACTTAATTTACGATTTAAGTACAGAGATGTCTTAATAATTTTTCATTTGTCATTCATCCATTGATTTATCTAGCTATTATTCCTTAGCTTTTCAATGTGTCAACCAGCGCGTTTAACACCGCACCGCGAACCTTTAAAATTCGTATCGCTTATTTATTTTATCCTTCTTACTCTTCTAACATTATTTTAACTTTTACAAAGGCATAAAAGATCACAATGATCTTTCAAACGTCACGTATGAGAATATACATACACACTTTGTTTATTTATAATACGTTTCCAAATTACTGAATTTCAATGTGTCTATCTTGCCATTCAGATCAAAGAGAATATTGAATTGAATCCACACAATTTCTTGGAGGGGATAAGTTCTAATGGGATTGACGTATTATAATTTATTATTTTTTTGCTTTTTATATTTGCTTTTCATATTTGTATAATCTGATAATGGTTCAATGCTCAATTTTAATATGTCACTAGGGATATTTATAAATTACTTTCAACAAAACTTTTTGAAAGTAAGTATCTTTTTTTTTGGTATTGCAGTGTACGCTATTTAGTAAACCTATTGTTTAACATTATTTACTCTTATACACTACCACACAATAGAAGGCAACTTTTTTTTGGTTGTAAGTTCTGAAAGAACTGTTGCTTAATTTAATACTTTCTGTCTTTCGTGATGTAATTGTTTAACATAGATACAGTACAGAGAAAGAATAAATTAAATGTAAATATCTTTTTACCTCGTACTAAAAGATGAAACATGCAACTTTGACTGTAACGTGACTGTTATCGTCGAAAGTAGAATTGATATTATGCTGATGTTTTAGTAAGACTTTACTGTGAGATTACCTTAAATGAAGATTTAAGACGGAGAGTAGACGTACATTTTTAACATATTTTTATGAAAAATGACTTTTACTGATACAGGTGCGTTATTGCCGGTCGATGAGATAGGATGGATTATTTCGATATATCTTTTTAGTAGAATTTATTTGCATCAGGAAGACGGTTGTAAAGTTACACACTGCTGCGATAATAACGATGAAATATAAGTAGAACATTTGCGTTCCAAGGCAATAACGCATACGATATTATTGACCTAACAACGCAACCGTGTGAGAGAGCCTTTAAAATGTAATAGCTTTAATGAGCCTGGATCACAAAACTGTTATAGTGTTGGAAATAACCAAGAATACCAAATCAACTACTCACAGCTTTATTGCTACATTTTAAATGAATTAGGCTCTGTTTCACCATTTATTGATAAAGCTCCTAATTGACTAATGTGAATTAATCTGTCGTTTAATTTTCAGACATCTCATTTAAAAACAGAAATGTCAGATATATAAAACCAACTTTTATCTCTCAAACAGTGTTATATATCAGATAACTATCTGAAACTTTATCAGGAACTCGTGAAACTGGCCTTAAGTTTATTAAACTCACCTCTATAAGGAACATAAATGTTTAAATACAAACAGTCTTCAGATTCATTCGTCAAGAATGTCTTCAGCTTACTCATGTACATCTGCCGGCCTTTAGAAGGAGGGTTTTCCTTCTTAATGGTGGGAAAAGATTGTGGGCACACTGGAGCGAACCGGGTTGCCATTTTAGTGCCAGACCACGGCGGGGCATTCACTGTAACAAAATAAAAAATGCTTTAGGTACACATATTAGCAAAAAGGTACCCTAAAACGAATACAATAACAACACATAACGTCCCACTGTTAGGCACGGGTCTTCTATCATGAGAGGGTTAAGGCCATACATCGCAACGCTGGTCGATTGTGGGTTGGGGACTGACTACACTTATTACGTAATTTTGCCGTTGGACGTTTTTAAGCCGCCGAAAGGACTCCAACTAAGCTTCACGACTGTTATCTTATTAACCGACTAAAACCAACCACACGCCGTCTTGGGTACTATAAGTAGAGGAACCACGTACACCCTCGAAAGGAAGTTCCTGGAATACCGACGTACCTCGGGACACCTACGCCTTGTAGATTTCCCCCTTACGTGCGCTTAGCGCTCGCGCCTCCACCAAAGCATGCTTCTGCTAGGGTGACAGATGGCCTCATCTGTCACCCTAGTAGAAGCAGCTGATTCACAGATCATAGATTCAGAGATCAGAGAATCACTGATGCTTTCACTTGGCTGTCATAGTGTGGATAACCATGTCTGCATTTACAACGAGAACGGAGACCACTATTTGATTCTATCTATGCTTTCCATCAGGCAGAAGGGAGTTGTTTTAGTAGGTTTTACTTAGTTAGAATTTGGTCAACTTTGAATGAATAAAAAAATTTAAGAATATATTTCTAGAATGAAAATTAAATGTAATAAATTTGAGATACAACTGTTATATTAAAACGAAGGCAGTGCAATTAACATAAATATTAAAGGAACGGTGTGCATAGAAGAAGGGACGTTTCGTTTGTCAACTGTTTAACATATTATTGCAGAATTAAGTGATAAATAGGTATTGCTTCCTGTAGTACTGTAGATGACAAATTAACAAATATTATTACCTATATTTTACGAGTTCATATAATGCACCCATTTTAGATAGTCCTTTAGCCTTACCCAGATTATTTCTATGAAATTTATCAAAGAAAATCGTTGATCAATATTAATTAATGACTATAAAGTTAAAAATATTCCTAACACTTCTGTATTAAAAGTCATAAAGACAATTAAGTTATATGATTTTGTTACGATTCTTTGTTTTAACGCTACGAATAGTCACGTGGTGACATCTTCATGAACATATTTGAATATCGATTCTAAGAACAGTACTTTCAAGTTTTTGAATCTAAATCAACCTAAATGTTTGATATAAACCCAAACACAACTAGTCTACCAATTCTACCTACTTTGAAATTCCATGTTCTACGAACTAATAGTTTTTAAACACATTATATCTACCTCTGTTAATTGAATTAATGGAAAGCATGAGTACTATCCACGAGAAGGGGCCACTGTCTTCATCGCAAGTGCGTACAATGCAGCATGGTGACTCGTACCATGGTGGCCTGGTCAGATAATTCTGCATCATTTTCCTGGCCTCCGGAAGCCGGGAGAACGATGCAGAATGATTGGGCCTGCGGTCTCACACTCAACAATGAAAAACGATAGCATGAATTCTATAATTTTAAGGTTGGTCTTCTGTGTGAGGAAAGTACCGCCTGGTCGAGCTAAGCCATTCGTAGGATATATGTAGATATTGCAATATTACATGTTTTGATATAATAACAAGAAGAAATTAAAAGACGAAACAAAAAATTAAAGAAGGAACTTCATCGTAACATCCTGACTGAGAAAGGTAAACTATTTACTCATCTTTCCATTTCGAGCAGAGCAACGTTTCATTACACATAGATCGAATTCATCGGAATGATACCCCGATCACACAATTTCTTCCCCCATGGACCACTAAAACTGTCACCACTGCTTGTCGTCGGAACTAAATTTGAAATCTGTCTACAACTTTAACCAACAAATGGACCTTTGGATTGTGCGAGCACAGACAATGCTTGTGCAGAATTAGGTTTATCCTTATAATTCTAAAATGTCGATCTTAATTTTTAGGAAGACAATATGAAAGTGAGCGTTCCATTGCACTTATCATTTTCTGACTGTCTATTTCTAATTCTTCATTAAATTGAGCAGAAGGAAACGGATAATTAGAGAAAGTTCGGTACGTTAAAGGATGCCACAAGTCTTAGATAGGAATTAAAGCAGAAACTGCAGGCGCCTAATAGGAAGAAATTGGTAGGAAGTCATATTCTGTCAGTTTATTCTCTGATCGGCAGCCAGTAACTGTCTTGTCAATGAGTGTTGTGAATTTCTTTAATAAAGCAACTGCATTACCTGGTGGCATAAATCTCAGGTTGCCCGTAGGAGGAGCAGCATAAGGAATACCCAGAAACATCTCTACATATTGCAAGTCATATTGTCTACTAGGTTTCACTATAAGGCCTCTCAGAGCGCCTTGTCTTAGGTGGTATTCCTTTGTCAATCGCTTTCCATCGTCTTTCGGGAAAGCTCGGGAATCAACGTAAACATTCGACGCTCCTTCGTTCGCCATCGGCAATAAGAGTGAGATGAAAGTACAAATAAACATATTGAGATTTATAAACGAAGTCGCGTGCCGGTTAGTGGCCATTTTGTTTATGACCATCGGTTTGCTCGTTTTATGCTCGTCGTTCTCAAAATAGTTGCAGTTTTATAGTTTGTTTGCACTCAGGTTTTATTATGCACTGTACACTGTTCTGTGATCTTAATCTTAATACATTTATAACAATGGAAACGTTATTTCAAAGTTTCAAACCGCACTTTATCAAAATTGACAACTGTCAATAAGACTCAAATTGAAATATGGAACACTTGTTGTTTTTTTTTTAATATACAATTTTTTTTCACAGTATTCAGATGTTTTAATTTAAAATTGCACTGATTTAAAAAAAGTGTGATAGTCTATTTATGTTTCGTTTTATTTTAACGATCGATAAGCGGCGTTTGCGCTTTCGCGGCGCGTGTTCTCAACTGGATAGCGTCCAAAGTTGTCCCCGAGACTCTAATACCAAAATACTACGGCATCCGAAGCAGAGGGGATGTACATCGCTAAGATTGTTTCTAAAGACGCAAACATTCCTATGCGATGGATTTCCTTTTGTGTCAATCTAGATTTAGTCGAGATACAATTGCATTGAGTGCTCGAATGTTGTATAGTGAAAACACTTTAGCCTGTCATTAACATAACTCTTGTTACATCAATCGCTTTGTATTCGAATAGCATAAAATTTCAACAATCGATTTTAAAGGTTAACAATACAATTGTTAGTAAATTAATGTTTAGCATAAATATCTCATTACAATTGTTTCCGCATTTGTAATAAATGTCTTTTATAGAAATTAAACATGACACATTCTCTAAAAATCTTTCCTGTCTTGTAAACGAATTTATTTTAAGTTTAGTAATTTCGCGATGACGTGTGAACCAACTTATTTAGAGATGAAAGTAGTTTCATTTGCTTTTCTTAAACAGTTTGGTTTTAGTGTTGTCATAGTAGTAACAGTACAGTTATACTCAAAGTAAATGTAAAGGGTATTTTTAAGTACGATTTAAATTTTATGTATTTCTACTAAGCTTTAGTATCTATTACTTAAACTTTGCTAAGTCTTTGAAATTTTGAGAATTTATACGATAAATAATGACTATCACATCACATAAACAGTTTCTAATAGTCCATTTCTGGATATAGGCTTCTCCTAAGAAATGAGTTTGATTCAAGATTTCCTTTATCTTTGCTTAGTATTCTGCATAGTGTTCTTTCATAGTCACTGTTACGATACTGAATGAAAAAGGGTGGTATCACCCAACAGATATATTTTTTTAAATTTATATATGTATATTAGGTAGATTAGAATTATATACATAAATATTCTTCTCAAAATAATTTGTTTATCCATGAAATTTAACTAAAATGATTTACCAAAGGCTAGATCATGATAGTGACGATGTTTAATTAGCATTACACGTTACTTAAAAACATACTCATTAACATACAGATATCAGCTCCCTAGCCAAATTGCAAACATTTGCCGATTTTCATTGGCTAATGTCATTTAGTCACGTGATCAAAATATTGGCCAATGAAAGAAGAGAATATAGAAATAAAATAGCGAATAGAATAGAATACGAAAATCGTTTGAAACTTTGCTGCGGGGGCTGACTGGGGGATTCGACATTAGATGGGACTATATCTGTGTTATATGTTCTTATTTATTTAATTATTTAGACTGTTTCTTAACCCAAAAAATAAAACGGATTTAAGTCGTTGTGGTGGCTTGTAAATGTTTAGACCCCAACCGAAGTGGGAACTAGTCAGTTACTCATAAACAATACAACTAATTTGAGTATCAGTTCTCAGTTTTACTAATTTCCTTTCCACGATGTATTAATATGTAGCTTCTGAAAGACTTTTGAAACGTGGTTTTATTGCGTCAATGTAATGCGAGCTATGTTAAAGAGCTGAGTCACTTGGTGATCCCTACGAGATTTGTTTATTAATAGTAGCTTGTGACGATGTTAGTTGAAGTCTGTGCTCTTTAGTGTATATTCTGTTTTGGAACTTTAGAACTTTAGAACTATTATTATTATTATCTATTATTGCACATATTGAAACAGCTATTGTTTGAGATATAAGACTTGCTCAAACGTATGGTTATCTAAGACATCGTAGCTGCTTCAGTGGCGCAGTGGCAGTGCATGCGACTGCTGTGCTTTTCTCCGGTTTGATTCCCGGGTGGGACCAAATGTTTGTGTGATTCGCAAATATTTGTTTTGGAAGTTTTGGTTTTCGCCATTATGTATTTGTATATGTATTTACAAAAAAAAGTATGTGTATGTATTTATATCAGTTGTCTAATACCCATAATACAAGATCTGCTTAGTTTGGGACTAGATGGCGTTGTGTATAAGATGTGCGAAATATTTATATCTTATATAGCGACTCCAAACGGGGTAGAATCTGAAAGGTAAAAAATCAATGATGATAAAAAATATTGTATTTTTAATATATACATTGCTATAGGAGATATAACATCTCCGTCGCGTGTATCTCCATTATTGCAGTAAAATGTATCCTATGTGTTATTTTGATATATCTTTATATACATAATTCTTCTGTGAGTGTGTATGTCACTGAACTTCTCTCAAACGACTGGACCGATTTTGATGAATTTTTTTGTGTGTGTTCAAGGGGATCTGGGAATGGTTTAGATTCGCAATTGGACCCGGTAGGTGGCGCTGCGATCAAAGTCTGGAATTTTAAAATTGGGCGGTACGAAGTTCGCTGGGTCAACTAGTAAGCTATATAACTGTTAAGTTTCATTAAAATATACGCACATACTTACATACAAACAAACTAACAAACTTTTACGTTTACAATATTAGTAGGATACATGTTGTAGGAAAGAAAAAGATACAAAAGATTTATTTTATTTATTAAATGTGTATGGGTGATGTTTAAGTGATGAAGCTACTTGCAAATATGAGTTGATGAGTTGACTGTTCTTTAGATATTCAATTTATAACCGAAGGCAAGACAGATAAACCTACCCATAGTAGCTTAAACCATCTTTCGCAACATTATATGTACATAAGTACATTAGGATATGAGCGTGAGAGATATAGGAGTGATCGCTGGGATCTTGAATTCTGGAGGACGTTTCTCTGCATTGTGGTCATGACTGAACTATAAGTAAATTTTGTTTTCACATTGGTAGGGATACGGGTATTAAATAGAGTACTTTTATATACTTGAATGTTTCAGACAGCTGATGACATTAGGAGTAACTAAGCTAATTTATTTTAGTCTAGCTTTCTTCCTTGGTTGCCATTTACTACAATAAGCGCTGAACTTAGCTAGTTGTAAACAAAAATATCTAAAGACAAGTCCCCACAACGTATCTCTCTTACACCCGAAATATCATCGTCGCAGGCGCATCATTATAACCGTTGGACTAACGCTCGTTTATTTATGTCGCAACACGTGGCATCTGCTAATGACCGGCTAGGAAGGAAGCTACGGGGCCATCCATAAATTACGTCACACCTTAAGGGGGAGGGAGGGGGTCGACAAAGTGTGACATTGTGTGACAAGGGGGTGGGAGGGGTTCTTAATAATGTGACGTCACATTTTAAAATCTATTGTAGTCTAAGTCTTAAAACACGAACTTTAAACTATTACTTTACGAAAACCTAAAAAACATATACAACTATATCTGAGTAAATATATAAGATACCAATTGTTTTGGTGACTACTCGCTCTACTAGTATCACAGAATACTGCTAGTATTACGCGCCGACCACCTAGGCACCCTTTTGATTGCGCCTAGCGGACCTAGCGGTGATTTGTTTCTTTGTTTCTATTTCATTTGAACACTGTCTTTCGCGGATGAAACAACGTCGTTCTTAGTTCTACTATTTTGTGATTAAATCACCTTATTCTGCTGTCGAATAGTCCATCATGGCATAGGCATGGAAGAGGTTGCTTTTAGCAATAAGGCCGCCCATTGTAAATATCTTACAGAAACTTTCAACTGCAAAAACTGTATTTGGTGTACAATAAAGTATATTCTAATATAATATAGTCATAATTAAATATTTGTGACAAATATGAATTTTATTTGAAGATATTTTATATATTTACACTTTTTTTTCACGCGGGGAATGCTTTTCGCACCATACCCTTCTTGGGGACATCGAAGGGTGTGTGTGGGACTCCCAGGCAACCTATACCGACTAATCTCTGAGTCACGTTGAGAACTGGATATTAATAACATTAAAACTTGGATTAGTTTTTTTATTTTGTTAATTTCTTTAATTAATATAATCGTATTCAGGGTTCCGTAGCTCTTGACTCGGAACCCTTATACATTCGTCAAATCCTTCCGTCCGTCCTAGACCTACCGCCCAAACGGTTGGTGTGTCTATAAAGTGCTACAATAAACATAAAAAAAAAATAGGGGTAGATACGTCCCCTATTCGTAAAGTGGTTATGTTTTCATTTTCTCGAGGCTACCAATCGTGTGGGGTATCATTGGATAGGTCTTTTAAAAACATTGCGAGGTTGTTAAAACGATTTTTCGATTTAGTTATCCGTTTGCGAGTTATTCAACTTTTTTGTAAAACTCAACACGCATTTTTTTGTAAAAATAGGGCATCCCCCCCTCTAAAAGCTAAACAGATGGCTCGAAAAATCTGAGAAAATTCATGATAGTAATCCATATATTAAAACTTAAAGGAAAGCTATTGCGGTTTTGATATATTTTTGTCAGGAGTTGTACAGGTCTAACCTGTAAAATGCACTGTCTTGGAAAACTTCCTACAAAAATTAAGAAATAATAAGTAAACATAACAATTATCTATTAGACACAATTTTAAATATACCTATCATTATTGGTGACCACAGAACCGAATTCTATGCGCAACCTGACACGCACTGAAAAATTTTTGATTTATTATTTTTTCTAATTTATATAATTAATCAATTTTTGTTTTATTAATTGTTTGATTTGATGTTAATTTTATTAAAAAATAATTTAAATGGAAATAAAACTGATTTCGGAACCTGTTTTCATTCAATGATTTCTAAATGTAAATTTGCAAATTATGTGACGTCACACTAGGGAGGGGGGGAGTCTTACAAATGTGACCAGCTGTGACAAGGGGGGGGGAGGGGTACAAAAATCATGAAATTCGTGTGACGTAATTTATGGATGACCCCTACCCTTGAGTCCGGATGTTTTGTTGATTTTTGGGAAATACGTTTAAATCAGTGGAATTGTGTGATTATATTAACTCTTATTTATTATGAATGCCGTGATTGCGTAGGAGTAGCGATGTGATTGTTGTGCTTGAGGTTTTGGGTGCGATTCTCGGTTTATACCAAATGTTTTTTGGTGATATGTATTGACAAAATATAGTGTTTAAGAATTTAAATCAGGTACTTAATACCAATAAATCAAAGAATGATATAGTTTACATGATATACCTGTATAAATTGTGCAAATGCAAATCGATGAACTATATTATTATTTTTGTGTAGAAGCAGTTTCTATACAAAAAGAATGTGGACAGACGTGCGTTTCACAATTTTTTCGAATTTATCAGTATCCTACAGTTACGACGACTGCCTACTGCCAACATTTGGAAAACTTCCAGGAACGACATCATGATATTTTGAACTTGAAAATACCAGACTGGGTGTTGGATCCATTTTCAAATATACACAAAGCAATGCCAACTCAGTTGGAAGAAGAGCTCACAATAATTCATTAATTTAATTTAAAGTTATAGTGGTTTTTAAGTAGTTGAAAAAATGGGGGCGCTAAAAATGTCTCAAAGTGGGCAGTAGACAAAATAAGTTTGGGTACCTCTGCACTAGACCAACAAGGCAGTCAAAATATAAATAACATAAATTATATCAAAATTATTAGGTGTATTTTTATGAAAATGTATCAAATTGATCTTAAAAAACACACCTAAACGAATACAGAAATATTTAAGGTTCGCATAAATTAAACGATTCTAAAACGTTGAGCAATAACATTTCTCCGATTTCATTTTGGCCTTTTCACCTTGTTTTCAATTTTACATTTAAATGGAAAATTTTCATTAACGATGATTTCATTACCTGATGTCGGATTCACTGAAGTGTGAAATTAAATAATTTCTCTTCCGTGTTTGTTTGTTGACGAACTTGGTTTAAATAACAGACTATACTGGAACTGTTTGGTGTATAAAAATGTTTCTCCCTTCAAGAAAAGACTGTTCTGTTACTTAAATACTTAAATTTCGGAAGTCTTCAAGATAGTAGTGCCACGCTGATTTCAGCACGAATAGGTCAGTTCGAAAGCTGGTCAGGATGAAACTACTATCTCACAAAAGACATCATCTTTTTTAACCTAATAAGACAGAATTTGTACTGTGGTGCTTCTTTGGTGGGTGCTAGACCGTACACTCAGTGATGCAAAAACATCTTAATAAGCCATCAATGGGTGGGTCACCATATCGTATTGTCTGTATTCGCCATGAGCCACTATTCTTGGATTTTAATATTGCTTTCCATCATTCAGAATAGAGTCACTTAGGCAGACATATAAAAAACTATAAGAGAACAAACGAGCATCAGGGTCTTTTCATAGTAAGTGACTATCTACCACTATCTAACACTCTGCTCATGGAGTTTCTAGTCTGTTTTTCTCCATAGGATCTACGAATTGGAACAGACAATTAGCTTCACGACTGACTACTGACTGACTACCTGACGTTTTAAAAGTGCCCTTTTCATCAATAATCTAGAATTAGTAAATAATATCCAGTCTGCATACATTAGAGACTTATTCTATGCAATGTTCCTAATCGCGATGGGTCGTATAAAACAGATTTCCATGAAAACAGAAGATGGATCGCCGTATTACTGTTTATTTTAAGCGGTGTGGTGACTCATATGGAGAATTATGTAGAAATATATCAACGCTTCCTTTAGGTGCAATTTGCTTGTTAAGATAGGGCACATGTTGGGCTCGGTAAGGGTATTAAAGGACATTTATATGGCATAATATTTTAAGCGTTCTTAGCGATTATAATTTTTAACAGAACACTTGCCTGCGTTTGCCCGCGGCTCCACCCGTGTGTAGGTACGTCATGGCGTTAAATAGTAGCCTATTTGTTATTTAGATATATAAGCTGGATATAACGACCTGCCTGGGTCTATTTTTCCTGATGAGTTGAACTCCAGAACCTTTAAGAGTAGAGTGAACAGGTTTCTTTTGGAAGGGCGTGTACCATCTTCGTCTTCATCTACACTTTCCATCAGGTGAGATGGAAGACAAACGCCTATTCCATTACAACAATAAAAAAAAAGCTATATTATTGTGAAGTTACATCAAAATCCATTCAGTAGTTTTTGCGTGGACGAGCAACAAACATACATACTTACAAACTTTCGCCTTTAATTTATTATTCAGTTTCACAGATATGAGATATAAATGATATCTTAATTACATGCAAAAAAATCAAACGAAAGTAAGGTATATTACACAAAAACATAGTGCCAATTAGAAGTGTAGTACTTATGTATATTTTTGGCGAATGCACAAATAGAGCTTCGTCGTAACACTTTTATGACCAGAAAAAAGCTTTTGCTAATAGGTATACTTTTGCTAATAGGTATATTCTTTTAAATAATGATGTAAAGTGGTATATCTTTTACGTTCGTTACATATTCACAAAGTAAAAAGAAATTAACTGTTTAACCACAGACAAATTAGGAAACAAAATAAATAAAAATCCTTTGACCAGGTGCGACATCTGAAGTACAGAAATAGTCGTCAACGAAGCATTCCAAGTTTAGCAATTCGCGCATATGGTAACGGTTTCAACTGTTTTATTTTTAAACTATTTTATGAGTCATACTATTATTTTATCGTATGCGACTGCTGATCAAAAGGTCTCGGGTTCGGTTCCCGAGTCGGACCAAATGTTTGTGTGATCTGCAAATATTTATTTCGGAGTTTGGGTATTATCTATGTTTAATATGTATGTATTTACAAAAAAAAAAGTATGTTTATTGATTTAAAAAAAAAAAAATATTATATTTATTTATTAAAATTCATTGATTTTTTTCTATTTTTATGTTGTAATATTAATGCGGTTCACAGAATACATCTATTGATAAAATTTCAACAGTATAGCTCTTATAGTTTCGGAAAAGTGGCTGTGACATACGGACGGACAGACAGACAGACAGACTTGACGAATCTATAAGGGTTCCGGTTTTTGCCATTTGGCTATGGAACCCTAAAAACCGTTCATTTGATATTACATACAGCCACTCTAATTTTATTTATCTGTATAGATTATCTGCATCCCGCAGTTGCTGTTGTAGCCTTACAACAATCATCATCATCATCATCATCATCAGCCTATCGCAGTCCACTGCTGGACATAGGCCTCTCCCATTGCACACCACTGTGATCGATTTTGGGCTTCTCGCATCCAGCTCCTGCCAGCCATCCTACGCAGGTCGTCACTCCACCTCGCCTGTGGGTGTCCTACACTACGTTTACCGAGACGCGGTCTCCACTCAAGAACTCTTCTGCCCCATCGGACATCAGTTCTGCGGCTAATATGGCCAGCCCACTGCCACTTCAGCTTGCTAATCCGGTGGGCTATGTCGATGACCTTAGTTCTCTGACGGATCACCTCATTTCTGATACGATCTCTCAGAGAAACGCCGAGCATAGCCCTTTCCATAGCACGCTGAGCAACTTTAAGCTTATGGACCACCCGTACCGTAAGTGTCCAGGTCTCGGCTCCGTATGTCATGACAGGTAGGACGCACTGATTGAAAACTTTCGTTTTTAGGCATTGTGGGATCGACGACGAAAAGACTCGACGAAGCTTTCCAAACGCTGCCCAACCCAACTGAATTCTTCTATTCACCTCATCCTCAATGAAACACTTTAATCGCCGTGAGGTAAAAGTAGAGTAAGTTACTCTTTAAATCATCAGCTATCAATAAGTGATAGTTTAATTAAAATTGATAAAGCCATAACAGAAACTAGCCGGAACAAATAGCTCTGTGTGGTGACGGATTAAGAATACAAAGTGTCACCTCCCCTATTCATTCAATGGGTGTCGTAAGAGGCGACTAAATGAACAAAATAAGCAGCTAACATCACTGCCAAGAGAAGGAAAACTTAAAACAAATCCTTTACCATTCCGTCTGGCCAGCGTGGTATAGAAGACCCAAACCTTCTTTCTAAGGAGAGGCCTGTGTCCAGCAGTGGACTGTTAAAGGCTGTTGATGATGATAAATAGCTCTGTTATATAGTGTTATATGGGAGTTAACTATGTGCAACTTTATCAGCAACTTTTTTTTCTTATTTAAGCCTACCAAAGTGACTCTACTCTGCCTGATGGAAAGCATGAGTAGAATCCAGGGGTCACCATCCTACGCTATAGTGTGGGTAAGCAATGCAGCATGGTGATCCATACCATGGCGGCCTGGTCAGATGTTTCTGCATCATTTTCATCATCATGATGCAGAGTGATTATAGCAACTAAGGAAACTGACCCTTAGTTTTTATTTCTTACAATAAAAAAAAGTATTTAAAATGAAAGTTCTACTAAGAAAACAAGTTTCTTAACCTTCCAAACAAACTACTTCTAATAAATGACATAAACAGTTTTACATAAAACGGAACGCATTGGACTTGAACGTTGACAGCTAGTCACCTGTCAACCTCCTTTCACGTGTCACCACTCTAATAAGCTAGGGCAGTGCTCGCGACCGATTTAGACTTGTGTACTATGCCTAAAATATCACTTATTAGGAGCCACGTATACAGATGCTGTAACTAGTTAGTTTAAGATGTGAAAATAGTTTTGTATGTGAAATAATTGGTGCGTTCACCCTGCGGGCAAGATGCGTAGCGGAGCTAACTTTGCTGTACACTGCTGCCAATTGTTGATATACATCTAATATATACTAGTGAATTCATGAGATGTTTTGCTGCCCTAACTTTTGTATCGATCCTTTTTAGGGTTACGTAGCCAAATGGCAAAAAACGGAACCCTTATAGATTCGTCAAGTCTGTCTGTCTATCTGTCCGTCCGTATGTCACAGCCAATTATTGCCGAAACTATAAGAGCTATGCTGTTGAAATTTGGTCAGTCGATGTATTCTGTGAACCGCATTAAGATTTTTACATATAAATAGAAAAAAAACAATACATTTTGGGGGGTCCCCATACTTGGAACTGAAACTCAAAAATTTTTTTTCATCAAACCTATACGTGTGGGGTATCTATGGATAGGTGTTCAAAAATGATGTTGAGGTTTCTAACATCATTTTTTTCTAAACTGAATAGTTTGCGCGAGAGACACTTCCAAAGTGGAAAAATGTGTCCCCCCCCCCTCTAACTTCTAAAATAAGAGAGTGATAAAACTAAAAAAAATATATGTTGTACATTACTATGCAAACTACCAACGAAAATTGGTTTGAACGAGATCTAGTGAGTAGTTTTTTTTTAATACGTCATAAATCGTAAACCGCAATTTACCTTTCATTCAATCAATACACTATTATAAAAACATCGATGAAAGTTACAAGAACTACAACAACTTTTATATGATGTTACTTCCTGATACGGAAACCTTCATGGGCGAGTCCGACTCGCACTTGGCCCCTTTTTTTTTTAAATATTTTTATATCATTCATTTAAAATATTTTTAATTGACTGGCTGCACCGTGCCTCGCTTTGCATTGGGACATTGTGGTTGATGAAATAATAAGAATAAAAACGACGAGAAAAATAGATGAAACCATTCTTTAAACGATTAATGTATGTTTAAAATATCAAAACATTAAGTTTTTAAAACATACACCAACCAATATACAATTGTATGTCTATCTAGAAATCTCAAAAAGTCCCTTGAATATTTTACGTGGAAAGTAAGTACTTCAAAGGCATTTCGTAAAATGTGGAATGGTAATGAATAGTTTAGTAAATCATTAATTAAATTGGTTTTAAAATATACTTTTATTAAGAATTTAAAATTTATAATCTCAAAAAGTCCCTAAAATATTTTACGTAAAAAGTACTTCAACGGTATTTCCTAAAATGTATCAAGGAAATGAATATCATAGTTAATCATTAATTAATTTGTACCTGTATACGTTAACATGTACTTTGTCAATACGTAAAGTCTCACTTGATATTTTGCATATCTCTTCAGAAATTCGTCCGCTAGCGCTCACCAAAAATATACTGGACGTAAGGTTACATGAGCAAAAAGTTCTCCGCGGCCGGCACAGCTGCTCCGTTCCAGAGATATCGATTGCAAAAAGTACAAACAAACAGACAACCTAACGGTTTGTACACAAAGGATCTTGTTTCATGTGATTTTCGCTTCAGATTTTCTTCGTTTATCACAATTTGGAAATGTTTCGTAGTGGCCAATCAGTTAAGGCTCAATTGGAGTTGTTTGCTGTAATGACGTTGTATCAAAAAAACAAATTCTCCATTAATTTTTTATGTGAATTCTCAGGTCGGTGGAAATAATATGTGTAAATATTGAATACCATGATGACCTTGCGAATTCGTTGTGACAAGAATTAAGTCGTTAAGTGCAAATGTTAAAGCGATTTTATCACATCTTACCTTTACCTTAATGTGTTTATAGTCGACTTTCGTAGGTGTACATTTTTAATTACTTTTAACTACATTAATTATTTGTTGCCCTCATCATGCTCAGTTTCTTTAATAGTTTTGAGGTAAAAACACTGTGTACTAGAGAATATTTAAGCCGATAGGTATGTAATCCCAACATACAAAATAATCCGCAATTAATAATTCTCACGGATATTGTACTGTTTGATCTGTTAGGTATTTTGTATGCTAATATAACCGTTATATCTTGGAATTAAAGTAAATCAACATTGGGTCGAGATAGATATTAAAAATATTGCTTCTTTCGATACTCCCCTAAAAATTTTTATTCATACTTTACCTTGGTTTCATCTTGGCTCCACCCTAGTAATCCAATAATCATTTTCTTACTAACAGATTTTATAACTTTTCACCTTTTACTTTTCAACATTTATCAAATTAATAAACATTTTACATACTTAAGGGACAAAGGAGCAGACGGATTAACTAATGGCAAATGTCTGCCCACACCAATGAATACTCATACCTCACTAAATGCCATTAGAGTGTCCCTCAGAATCAGGCATAAGAATATTCTGGCAAAATTAACATCATTAACTATAGCAACGAAAGAAACGTTTAAAACCCAGTTTTTACATCGCTCCGATCAAGGCAGTATCTTTATTTTAAAGCATGACTTTTTCAGTTTATATCTTCACTTTGTTGCTTAACATTATTTAATTATTTTTGAACAACCGGACTGCTTGGAGATTTTATTTAATCACTTCGATTTCACAAGCAAATAAACTGTAACTAAAATTATATATCTTGAAAACTTTATCTCATTCCCTACAATGCAATATCAGCTTAGAACCAAATCCGTTTTTGCTATCTTTACCCAATTGTACGCCCCTAATAGGAGGTATAATAAATATTTGCGCGCAGATTAGAACAGATGCGTCGTGGGCGTTCTTATTTCTTAGCCATGATATGAAACAAGACTCAAAAGAAATTCTTGTTTCTGTAGCGAATTTATTCGAAAACATGATTTATGAGATATTTTTTTTTATTAAATAATGTTTTCGCAGAAGATATGGTTAAACGGATTGGGAATCTTCGAAGTGATGATCACGAACGGAACAATGCATCATAAGAAGTCCATCATAAAAATAGACATCATGAAGAGCTATAAACCTATTTTGATTTTGATGAGGGTCCTATCTAAAGTAGAGATTATGCAATTTATTTGCCTATTATATTGGCTACTTATTTTGGTTATGCTAAAATACAGATTATCCTATTGACTGTCCTGTTGGTCTAGTGGTTAACGTATGCGGTTGCTGATTAAGAGGTCTCTGGTTCGATTCCCGGGTCGGCCCAAATGTTTGTGTGATCCGCAAATATTTGTTTGAAACTGAGTAGCCATTTCAAAATATTTAGGTAAAACTATTAAATTCCATCCATTCCAAAAAAAAATTAATAGAACATCTGGTAATCGTTACGGCGCTTACATTTACAATCCAATTTCTCGATACCAACAAATAAAAATGTTCGTAAAATTTCAGAAACCATTAAGTAAAAGCAAATACATTATTTCATCTCGTAATTGTTAATTAGGAATTTGTATAAAAATTAAACGAAGAAACGACGACAAAGAGATTTCTTTTCGTTAAAGTTATTTATTATCTTTGAAGCATAATATTTTGTTATTAGGTTTCAAATACAATTCTTTGAATTGTATTGCTGCTACGTAAATTAAGCTTTGGAATGTAAAATACGTTCACATTTTGTCATCATCATCATTACAGCCTTTAACAGTCCACTGCTAGACATAGGCTTCTCCTTTGAAAGGAGGTTTTGGCTTACTATACTACGCTGGCCAAACGGGTTGGTAAAGGGCTTGTTTCAAGTTTTCCTTCTCTTGGCAGTGATGTTAGCTGCTTATTTTGTTTCTTTAGTCGCCTCTTACGACACCCATGGAATTCTGTACTAAGCTATTAATACTGCCATAAAAATGCAGGTTTATGTATCACTACTTATTGTAAAATGAAGTCCTACGTCGCGTATGTCCGTCTATTCGTGAAAAACTCAAAAACCACTGCATCGATTTAAATAAAATGTTGTACTCAGATAGTCTTAAGCCTGAGAAAGGACTACTACTTATTACCGCGATAACCGACAGACAGACGTGGGCGGAGCCGCGGGCGAAAGCTGGTCTGATATATAAATAAGTAATGTAAATGTAAAGCCAAAAAGGATAACGCTATAGATAAGTTCGGAGTCTTTAGACAGAATTAAGAATTGAGAAGGCGTATTCAGCAAGATTTAAAGTATGAATGAATGATGTATGAAGTACTTATTTTGTACGTGTGGGTGTAAAGGTTGAATTAAATATTTACAAAATTGTTAGAAAGTTATATTCAAATCCAATGATACATGTTTGGCAAAGTGTATTTGAATTTCAATGTACCCAACCTACACAGATGATCTTTTCTGCTAAACGCGTAAAAGTATAAGTAAACTAAAATTCCCGTAAACACATTTCAATATATATATTAATTACATGCAAAGACACATAAATTAATATAAAAATTTAGAGGGCAGAAGTTCAAAGTAGTCGACCGCGGGTTCCATTGTCAAAATGTACATGGGGTACGATTACACTGTGGACCGTATCCATCATGGTTGATTCCATGTTTAATTGTGGTATCTAACATTGTGCCGTTCATGTTATACTATACTATAGTATAGATGAGCAGCTCTCAACAAAATGAAAATGCTTTCACACTTGCTACTATTTTTGCAGATAACCATTGAACATGTTCAACATGTAATGAACTATATTGATCTGGCCCTCTAGCCAAGTTCCTAACGTTTCTCGTTTTCCATTCTATTTCTCTATTCTCTTGTTCATTGGCTAATATTTTGTTTTGGTCACGTGACTCAGTGACATTAGCCAATGAAATTATAATTTTAACAAAAAGGAACCGACTTCAATGAAAAACTATTGTCCCAAATCGCGACAATTGTGCCTATGATATTTGAGGAGTTCTCTCGATTTCTTTGAGATCCGATCAACAGATCCCGCTATGGTGACGATGGGACCACCTGTAAGCTGTACCTATTCTAATGCAAAAAGAATTTTTGGAATCGGTTGATAAACGACGAAATTATCGCTGAACTAGGGTTCATGATTTCTCGAGCTTTTCAATTTCTCGGGTCTCGAGAATTCTCGAAGCTAATTTCTCGGGTCTTCTCGGGTTGTCGAGAAATTTACATTTACGTACGTTTTCTCATATTATTTGGTTGCAATAACCTCAACAAATTCAATGGTTTCCCTCTCAAATGAAAGTATCAAATTAATTACAAAACTTTTATTGATTTTATTCAAAACCATTAATCTAAATAAGCTAATACAATTTAAAAAAAATCACCTAATGATTGTATCGGTGGAGTTTTAAAGTTTAGTTTCTGTTGCTGCATATTTTCATACCCAGGCCTTTTTTTTCGGTGCACTCACACCTGATATTGTAGATGATTCAGATTGCGGGCATTTAGTAATACTTACTGATTTTATGCACATGTGCTAAATATCTCACCATCATCATCATCATCAACAGCCTTTAACAGTCCACTGCTGGACATAGGCCTCTCCTTTGAAAGGAGGTTTCACCACACGGACAGTATTTGAACCTTTACAAACAATGGTTTTTTGGCACTTTATGCATTGCGCATTTGCAGATTCCTTTTTTTTATATATTTTCATATTTTTGATGCTTTCATCTTTACTGTTACAGTGACCTTTCGGTAAAATCTATAACAAACGTAATTCAAATTAATAATAAGCCTATTTAATAGTATGTGATATTCACACACACACACACACACAACACAACTGGCAATATTCGTCTCACAAATTAAAAATGACACATTCATTAATTTCAAATTACTTACATAAGAAAAACATATAAGAATAATTAACAACTAAGCTTGTGTCTTGTTGTTTTACAAAAATAGGAAATGTAAGTAGACTAAGTAGTATAATTAATTTATCGTTAGTTATTTTATGTATTCAAGTTTAACTAAAAATAATAGAAAAGAACACATAGGTACCTACTCGTACCTAGTAAAATTTAAGATCATATTTAGATTATATTATTGATGAAAATAAAATAAATAATAAAGCCATGATGTGTCAATCAAAGTGAAAATACTTACCTGTTTGATCTCAATTTATCACGTAATCTGTGAAACACTACGTAAACTGTCGTGTAAAAACGAGGCCGCAGAGCGCTTGCAGTTTATAAGATCAATGTTTAAGGGTGCCGCTGCGCTTTGGCCCGGGCACCAAGCAACAAAACAAACGGTAATTTAATTTCTATATAGGTACATGATTTCTCGAGTTCTCGACTTTTCTCGAGCTAGATTTCCCGGGAACAAAGCCCAACGATTTCCCGGGAATTCTCGGCTCGAGAATTCCCGGGAATAAACCCTACGCTGAACATACATAAAAAAAAAGATCCCAACAAATTGAGAACCTCCTGCTTTTTTTGAAGTCGGTTAACAAGAGTATAGAGAAATAGAACAGAGAATAGAATAGAAAACAAAAAGGTTTTCATACCTCACGTCGGTCTGAGCTGCCAGTCAATACTGTAATGCGTAACATCAATTGCCTGTAAATATTTTTGTATTTTCTTTAAATATTAATGTAATGACACTAAGAATGCTTTGAAGAAAACCACAATTGAACTTTTTGCCATTTCCAATTTTAAGTACAATAAACTGCAAATATTATGAGA
This sequence comes from Phragmatobia fuliginosa, assembly GCA_932526445.1. Lineage (NCBI taxonomy): Eukaryota > Metazoa > Arthropoda > Insecta > Lepidoptera > Erebidae > Phragmatobia > Phragmatobia fuliginosa. The sequence goes on along the minus strand of OW052058.1, from coordinate 1,755,868 downwards.
AGCGAAATCTTTAAATCTTTTACTTGACTGCCAAAAAAATTCACACTAAATAATAAAAAAATTCGTTGGCGGGAAACAAAAAAAAATGGCGTCCAACCGTCGCCATAAAAAAGCAATTAATTTGAATAAACACAAACGGGCAAAAATACAGTTCCTTTAATGGGACATTTGAAATTCTGCCCTTGTTTTATCAGAAGCCACCATCATTAATGGGTGCTTAATATCTGTAGAACACTTACCACCTCCCGGTTTTGGCATCTTATCATTCTCCCCGAATACTATTTGAATAACAACTAACCTGTTTATTGTCATATATTTTCTTGATATGATCTTAGTGAGTGTGAATTTTCATCCTAAAAATATACGATGGTAATTCTTTGCAAAGAAAAAATTCGACCTCAGAAGTCTTTGAAGCAGTAACCTGTGTATGTTTTTTATATAATTAAGTTATAAGTACCGTGTTCTTGACTCCAGCAAAATTTTTATTCAACCCATTTTTTTTTCATATAGAGATAAAGACATTATCATCATCATCCTATCGCAGTCCACAGCTGGACATAGGCCTCTCCCATTGCACATCACTCTGATCGATTTTGGGCTACTCGCATCCAGCTCCTGCCAGCCATCTTACGCTGGTCGTCACTCCACATCGCCTGTGGGCGTCCTACACTACGTTTACCGAGACGAGGTCTCCACTCCAGAACTCTTCTGCCCCAACGGTCATCAGTTCTGCGAGTAATATGGCTAGCCCACTGCCACTTCAGCTTGCTTATCCGGTGGGCTATGTCGATGACCTTAGTGCTCTGACGAATCACCTCAATTCTGATACGATCCCTCAGAGAAACGCCGACCATAGCCCTTTCCATAGCACGCTGAGCAACTTTAAGCATGAAGACATGACCAAAATGAAATAATTGTAAAAACAAAAACAATAGAACTAGAAATGATATTTTAATTTCAAAGACACAAAAAAAATATGTACTTTAATAGTGTAAAAGTAAATAACAACAAACAAAGCATATTTTTGACATCAGCCATCAGTTAAAATGGTTAATTCATATTACTTATTTGAAGTTAAGCCTGAAAATGACAGCCAAGTGACAGACGATTTATTATAATTTGAATGATCATTTCTTTATCTGACATAAGATTTATAGAACTGTCAAGTATACCTTACTTATAATAAATTGTAGCACTTCTTTGACACGAATAAGAGATAAATAAAAGCGTAATAAAGAGTGGCAAACGACAAAACTGAATGACCTGTTTCTTACCCTCATCTGCATCTTACACATAAATCTTGGAAATGCTTTTTAGGGTTCCGTAGTTCATGACTTGGAACCCATATAGATTCGTCATGTCCGTCCGTCCGTCCTCGACTTACCGTTCAAACGCTAAGTGCTAGAAAGATGAAACTTTGCATGAATATGTGTCGTAATTACGTCGAAATTATCTGATAAAGTTTAGGATGCTAAGCTTGTCCGTGTGGTGACGGATTAAGAATACAGAGTGTCACCACTCCTAATCCTCCCGCGGGTGTCGTAAAAGGCGACTAAGGGATTAACTACGAAAGACAACATCAATGCAAAGAGAAGGAAAACTTGAAACTAACCCTATACCAACCCGTCTGGCCAGCGTCGTATAGTAGGCCAAAACCTCCTTCCTAAGGAGAGGCCTATGTCCAGCAGTGGACTGTGAAAGGCTGTTGATGATGATGAAGATGAAATTATTGTAGCATCAATAAAGTAGAGTATCAATCAGATAGGTCTTTAAAAACATTAAATGGTTTCTAAGACGATTATTTGATTTAGGTATCCGTTTGCGAGAAATTCCACTATGGAGGGCACTTTTTGTAAAAATTGGGCGTCCTCCCCCCTCTGAAAGTTAAGCAGCTGACTCAAAAAATCACGAAAAATTCGTTGATGATTTTGTTAGTTCAGGAGTTACAGAGGCTTAACTTGTACAATGCGTTTCCTTGGAAAATGTCATACAAAATTAACATATTAATAAGTAAACATAACAATTATCTATTGGACACGATTGTAAATCCACGTACCCTTATGGGTGACTGAGGAACCATTTCCTGTGCGTGGCCTGACACGCACTTGGTCGATTTTTATATTTTGTTTAAGAGATAGGTCGTAGTATCTTTTATCTATACTATGTATTTAATAGAAATCTGACCGTGTGGTAACGGATTAAGAATACAGAGTGTCACCACCCCTATTCATCCCACGCGGGTGTCGTAAAAGGCGACTACGGGATAAACTACGCAAGACAACATCAATGCAAAGAGAAGAAAAACTTGAAACCAACCCTATACCAACCCATCTGGCCAGCGTGGTATAGTAGGACAATACCTCCTTTTCAATGAGAGGCCTATGTCCAGCAGTGGACTGTTAAAGGCTGTTGATGATGATGATGATGAGAAATGTGAAGATTATCAGCAGTTTGCCTAGTTACCAGAGTGCAGACACTGCCTAATTTGAGATGAAATTGTCGTGTATTAGATGTGTAAGGGGTATCATTACGAGTAAATTAAAAATATTTGTAAAATAATTTATTAAATATTTTACATTATCTGATTTTAATAGTCGTAAACTAATTTATTGGTTTGAGCAGAAAATTATTATAAAACTTGAAATAATAGAATATTTTATTGTATAATTTATTTGATCTTCTTTCAAATTAGGATACGTATGTAGCACAGGACAAATCCAGTCATTATTATCAATTTTTAATTTTTTATCATCTTATAACACAAAGTCCTGAAAATTATTGAAGATATTTTCGCTGGAAAACTTTGTTTCTTGTTAACTTTCGATGTGGGATTTGTCGGGTCGGATTCGTTGATAGCGCTAAAATGACACGATAAGAGAGGCCTTATCTTTAGCTGATTTAATATTATTCCACTTCTTTCCAAGGGTCTGATGGACATTGTCTTTATCAGATAATGGAATTTTTGTTTTAGCTATATTTTTGGAGCTTAGTTGAGAAGTTTGAAGATCTATATTTTACTTGAGTTTAAATTACTATTTATTAATTTTCATATTGGAATTTGAAAAGCTAATAATTATACCAAATATGTTATTAGTTGAGTCTCAATGAGGCACAAAATCTGAAACGAAAGCTTAATGATATCATCTTTGTTACAATAAATTAGGATCGGCAAGAACAGTGTTCAATACTTATTGTTTCCCATAGTTTTATTGGCTTTGATTCTTAATATTCCAGTGGTTGATCATAGATTTATTTCATCTTAATTTTGGTGATGAATATTCTATCCAATATAAATGTATGAAGACCATGTATTGGGGCGTTAAAACAACAAACGAAATAGAACGCATAAAAATTCTACTACTACATATTTTTAATATTGAAGACTACCAAAATGATGATATTTTGCCCGATGGAAAGTATAAGTAAACGTCAAGAAATTATGATCCACATTAAATAAATAAATGATAATAAATATTTCGGACATTTTACACACAACATCATCTAGTCCCAAACAATGCAGCGCGCTGGATCACACACATACACCTTACATTTTCGATGTAATTAAGGTAAATAAAACAAATAAATATTTCTTACATACACAACATCATCTAGTTCCAAACTAAGCAGAGCTTGTATTTTGAGTATTATATAACAGGCCTTTACATCTTTTCAGATGATTTAGGCAACGTTACTGTGGCAATGCTTGGCATGACTGTATAGTCCAATACGAGAACGGCATTGGCGCCCGCAAGATCGACACCGAAGCAAAGGATCCCGGGTTATTGGATTAGGTGTAGTGTTCATGCTGTTTTTGTTTTTATGCCGCCTCTCACGCTTGTCGGCCAAAGACTGGAACCAAGCCTTGTCGTGTATCCTGCAGCCCTCGACCAAGGAGCCCCTCCACTTGCCTCTGTTGCTGGCAAGGTCTTCCCATTTCTTGGGGCTGATCCCAAAAGCGACCATGTCACGCTTTGTGCAATCTTTGAACCGTAACATGGGTCTCCCAACTCTTCTAGTGGCAAAAGCGATTTCACTTAGCAAAGTACGCCTCGGTAGTCTAGTGGCTTCCATTCTGTGCACATGCCCCAGCCATCGCAATCTTTTTTGTTTAAGCATTGCGGTAATGCTGGGCAGCTGCGCAATTTGCAACACTCTCTCATTCGTGACCCTGTCTCGCCAAGTTATGTTTAGAATACTACGAAGCGCATGTGAAAGCCGTTCAGTCTTCTTTCCTGTTCCGCGTAAGATGTCCAAGTTTCAGCACCGTATAAGAGTGTACTTAGGACACAACTTTGGTACACAATAATTTTGGTCTTGATAGTGAGACGGTTGTTGTTCCACACTCTAGTACTTAGCCTCCCGTACGTCGTTCGGCATCAATTGGACTTTGCCTTAACTAAGAAAAAAGACCTTGGGGAAGTTGTGCACACGAGGTCCTTCCACAGCGCTGATTGTGATACTGATCACTCTCTTGTGATCTGCAAAGTCCGACTCACACCAAGAAAAATTCACTCTAGTAAGACGCCCGGGCGAAAAAAACTGAATCGTTCTAATATCAAGAGCTCAGAACTGGTGGGTGAATTATAAAATTTTATTTGAGTATTAGACAACTGATAAAATAGATATAATATGTATTTATATACATAAACATACTTTTTCGTAAATTTTAATTTGAATCACACAAACATTTGATCGAACCCGAGACCCCAAAAACAGCAGTCGCATGTGCTCCCACTGCGCCATCGAGTAAGAGGTAGTTTTCATCTCTTTCCTTCTCAGCAACTATATATATACACATAATATATTATTTCTTTCTACAATCCTTTTATTATTTCATAGCTTTCGCCCGTAGCTCTGCCCGCGTGTATCTCAATTATTGCAGTAAAAAGTAGCCTATGTGTTATTCTGTTATATAAGCTGTATTACTGTAAATTTCATCCAAATCCGTTCAGTAGTTTTTACGTGAAAGAGCAACAAACATACATACACACATACATACTCACAAACTTTCGCATTTATAATATTAGTAAGGAGACATAAAAATTGACATTTAGAAGTTTTAAGCCGGATCAAACACAGTTTTCATTAAATATTGAACTCATTAGTGTAAATAAATTCCTTCAGATGAAATGGGCATACAGTATCTATGGTTACGTAATCTTAAGGAAAGAAAAACTCGAAAAGCATTAATTAAATAAATCTTCTTAAGGTCAAATTTCAAGAGATCCGTCGTTTTTCTTTTTTATAATTTCTTACAAACTTATTACTTCCGTACTGAACATTCTGAAAATCGCTCCCAAAATAGAAATATAATCCCTACTAATATTATAAATGCGAAAGTAACTCTGTCTGTCTGTTACGCTTTCACACCTAAACAACTGAACCGATTTTGATGAAATTTGGTATGAAGATAGAACTGAACTTGGGAAGGGACATAGGGTACTTTTTACCGCGATAACCGACATACACGCGGGCGGAGCCGCGGGCGAAAGCTAGTAATACAATATACGGCCAAATGTATGAATGTGTGTGTAAAATGATTGATTGGTAACCTTACGGTTAATGATCCTGACTGCTAAAATAGAAAAGTCGTAGGTTTGATTCCCACCCAGATCTAATAATTGTCTGATAAGCATGATCAGTTGTTCTGTGTCTGGCTGGAATTTTAAACCTCTCCAAAGGTACACCACAGTTCACTCATTCAACATCAACAACCTTTAACGTACCACTGCCAGGCTCTGGTCTCCTTGCGAGGGTTAAGGCCATATGTCCCCACGGTACGGATTGGGGAATGGCAAGACGTGACTGACGTATGGCGACGTAATCTTGCCGTTAGATGTTTCTAAGCCGCCCGAAGGCCTCCGTTCAAGCATCACAACTGTTATAACAAACAACCAAGACCGACTGCTTACATGGAAACACTTATCACATATCATTTCACAAACGGTCACCCATCTAGTTACTGACCGGACCGTCGCTGCTTACCCTTGGTAATTGTTTACAATCCCCTAAGGCTACTTGACTTTAAGCACTTCTTATACAATAAAGTGTAATAAAGAAGTTTTTAAATTACAAAAGAGACATGTATTTACAAAAAAATAAATGACTTTAGCAAAGAGTGTAAAGAAAAACACCTGTAATTGAAGATGTCAACAACACTGATTGAGTTTCGTGAAGACTTCAGATTATTTTGTAAATTTTTTATTAAATTATTGACTGTATTCGAGTTTGATAATACAAAAAAGCTTTTAGATGTCTTTATTGCTTAGGACGGGTTCGACACGTGTTTTTGATGCTTCAATATTTGTTGTCCTTCTTACTTAAAGGATCCAACGAGCGTAGAATTCGTGTTATGTGATATTTTGTGTTGAGCGATTCGTGATTAGCACTCGTAGTTACCTTCTAAGAAGAGTTGGTAAAAGCATAATTCTTCCTTTTTAAGTCGCTATTTTTTAAATGCAATTTGTAAAACGAAAGAAATATTGTTTTCGAGAATCTGCAGTTGAAATAGCTCTTTCGTTCTATCTTAAACCTTTATGGTATTATATATTTGGACTTCCCTGTTTGGTGAACTTGAGCGTTAAATAAACATTGGTGCTAAATATTTGTGGAGGAACGAGTTTCGTATCCCTCCATCTCAAAGGGAGGATCCTCCGACCAGGCGATGTTGGGATATTGTATATGCTAATCGGCGCGAAAATTTCACTTTTGCGATTCAGGATTAGTAGTTACTCAGTATAGATCGTTACGTGTTTTTCTTCGTAGTTCAATGTTTCTTAAATAGATGGCGGTGTTGTATAATATTCGCTTGCGCCGTATGTGGAAGTCGCCACACATTGTTTGATAATTTGATTAATTAAGTGACCCGGAGAATTGCTCTCGGGTGTTGATACTGTCAGAGCTTTTCGAGTCTATAAATAAGAGGCAGTCTTCCTTACCACTGTCCCATAAGAAAACTTTTTCATAACTTGGACCATTAAAATTTCTAAGTCCCTAGAGGGAGCTCTCAGAGTTTTGTCGGAGGATTAAGATAATTAAAATACTTGAAGCCAAAGTTACGCTACGCCTGCCGAGATTAACGAAAACATGTATTTTTTATCATCTCCTATTAAAATATGAGTGGGTAATATTTTTTTAAGTAGAATTTAACGTTTTTGGTGAATATTTCTTGGCTGTTTTGTAATAAAATTCTATAGAATAATAAACTTTTATTTTTTTTGGAAAATAACGCGCCTTTATTTTTAAAACTAGCCTCTGGCTCCACTTGCGTGTATGTATCACGGTAAAAAGTAGCCTAAGTCCCTTCATTGAAATCGGTAAGTTCTAAAGTCGTAACAGACAGTGCTACTTTCAAATTTAAAACCTCACTAACTTTCGCCCGCGATACTATCCGCCAGTATGTCGATTATCGCAGTAAGGGCCACAGCACACTAGCTACTTTTAGCATCGGCGATCGGCGATTATGCGACTGCATAGATGCTGCATCGTGTTTTAGCGACTTCCTGCGTTCGATCGCGGTATCGGAAACACGCGTTTTAGCGACTGCTCAGATGCCAAATCGATGCTACCGGCATCCGAATGTGTGTGGAGAGTAGCGTTCAGCCGCTGTGTCGCGCTTCTAAAAAGCGACTCAATCTCTGCGTTTGGCGTTTTTAAGTGTGCGGTGTAGAGCTTTCGGTTGCCGTATTTAGCTTCTAAAAAACGAATAGTTGCCGATCGCCGATGCTTAAAGTAGCTAGTGTGCTGTGGACCTAAAATCTGACCTTGTCCTTTCTCTAAACTATCTGTGTATCAAAATTCATTTAAACCGATTCAGTAGATTTGCCGTAAAAGCCAGACCGACAGACAGGGTTATTTTCGCATTTATAATATTAGTAAGAATTAATAACATATTTTTATCTAATTTTATTAATGGAATCTAATATAATAAAATTTATTTCAGTGTACGAGTAGGTATTAAGTACTATAATACATATTACAATCTAACTTTGGTGGGTATAATTTATGTGGGTGTGTTTTTATAATAAAAATATATTCTCTAGTTAAGTTACGTTACTAAAATAATAAATAAACCAATTTCATTCATTGTTTTAATACACGGCCCACATAAAGGTTGCCTTTGTGAGGAATAATTTACATATATTTTATACTATTTTTTACCTATACCTATTTTCTCATATTTTTTTTTACGGTAGAAACAGAAAAACGGTCTGATCATGAACAATTTGAAATAATTTCATTTATTGGTTTAAAAAGAAAAAATACAGCAGAAGGAATCGTAACATCGTATCTGTGTCATAGTTTCAGTCACCAACAGCCACGTTGGAAGGAGAAGTAAATTGCAACTTAGAAACGTAAGAGAATAGACTGGGATCATCCTTCTAGACATTATTCCCAAGTTTATTTGGGGTCGGCTACTAGTTCAACTGGTTTTACCTGAATATCAGTTTTTCCACGGAGCGACTGGCATCGGACCTCCGCAACCCGGGAGAACTGAAATTCGAAGATTGAACTAGTTGTGAGTATATTTGAGGGCACTGACTTCCCAATAACGATTGCCATAGATGTTCATGACAACCGGGACCGACGGCTCTACCTGCTCTCCGAGGCACGGGCGTGAATCACCGCCAAACTTCCAAACTCCAAGAATTGACTGGGACCTAGCCAAGTTGCAAACGTTTTTTGTTCTCTTGTTTGATTGGCTAATGTCACTCAGTCACGTGATCAAAACAAAATATTAGCCAATCAAAACAAGGGAATAAAGGCGTCACCGATTGCAGATCGAAAAACGTTTGTAATTTGGCAATGGGGGGGGGGGTTGTTTGGTCGGGCAAAAAATACAGAAAAGTATGCAGAAATGAAAACCAAACTACAAGTGGAGAGGCACGATAAGTATGGAAGAAGGAATCAATATTACGTCATAATATCTTTGTAACCGTGTTTGGGAAGAGTGTTACTCAGTTTATCTATTACGCTTTCACGGCTAAACCGCTGTACCGATTATAAATTTCACACACGTATACTTTGATTTCCGAGGCAGGGCATAGGCTACTTTTAACAACTTTAATCGATATATTATGTTACCTGTAATGTATAAAATATATATTGGTCTGTATTTATCAATGCCAGTATATATATTTAATCATTGAAACAATTCGTCTATTCACGCTTCAGGATTACATCTAAATAACAAGATTGTAAATACATACAAACAAATGAAAACGAAATAAAAGGGTTAGTGCTAGAACGTAGATACAAAGTGACGTAATGAATACCGTCCCTTCTAAGTGGGAGGTGGCGAGACAAGGGTCCCGAAGGTCCGAGTGACCTTAACACGTTTGAAAACATGGGTTCAACTGACGTCACTCAAATAGATTTGTTATTGACGTTGAGGTCATTCGATAGTTTCACTTGTTTTTGTTTTGGACATTGTTTTATCACGAATTCCTGATTTCCCTCCTGAATAGTTTTGATCCCTATAAATTAAGTGTGTTTAAAATCATAGTATAAACATCAAATATGCTTCTTTTTACCCCTTCTTATATATAAGCGTCACCACATGATTTTGTGTATTCTAAAGTAGTTTGTCCTATTACAAAGAGTGACTTATATGGAGCGCTAAAAAGGTGCTATATACATATTGCTATGATTAAATTTGCAGGCGCAAAGAAGTCATTAGCTTTTTCCAGAACTTGGCTTTTGTTAAAACTGAATTACATTTTTTTCTGGAAAATAAAAAGTAATTACTTATATCGCGGTGTCAGACTCTAATTTATCTGTGTTACATTCCCTTCGTTTCTTTAATTCTAATTACTTATCAAACATCCATTGAAACTTTCAATTTTATAACGGTAGCACAGAAACCTTGAAATCTCTCTGAATTTGTAATTGAAGTAAATAGGTATTTTAATCCTTATAAATTAAGGATGTATAAAATAGATTCTAAGACATACGTAGCCGAGTCTGACTTTCAGGTCTTTAGTAGTGTGGCAACTTCCACATACAGTGCAAGTAAAAATCATACAACAGCGCCGTCTACCGAAGAAAGACTGAACTACGAAGAAGACATAAAATGAACTATACGAAGTAACTACTAATCCTGAATCGCGTTAGAGAAATTCTCGCACCGATTAGCATATATACATGTGGGAAACGGAACGTAAGATGTGTGAAAGAGAGAATGTAGTGTGTGCAAGCGAGAAAAAGGGAGATGGCGGCGGACGAAAGACGGGTGAACGTTGCGGGATTCATAATTATAAAGTAAAACTTATTAAAAGAAGTGATTTCGAACATATGACTATTGATTTACGCCATCCCACATTTGGGGGCTCGTCCGGGATATTCAAAGTTAAGAAGAGAAGTTGGATTCCGCAAGAACAAGACGAAGAAAGATTGTGCCGGCTACCACGCGCTCGCGCAGAACGAAAAAACACGTTTCGAGACGACGCGACGTACCGCGTGTAGTGTTTTTACGACGATACAAGAAAAATACGTTGTTTGCAGTACTATTTCTATATATTTCAAGACGATTAAGACGAACGAAGACGTTTAATAACGATGCCAGACGAAAATAAAGGTGCTGAACAGACCACGATGTCAGCTTTATTCCTCGATGGAATCACGAAGTTTAGCGGCGACGACAAAACCGTGTCATCAACCAAATGGGCACAGGATTTGGAGGATAACGCAGAAATATTTAACTGGACGCCGCAACAAAAACTAATTTTTGCTCGAAGATCTTTAGTAGCCACGGCGGCATTATGGCTGAAGAGTGAAAAAACGTTCAAAACCTATGAAGAGCTCAAGACAGCGATTCAAAAAGAATTCCCTGATACAGCCAACACAAAAGAGATGCATGAAATTATGTCGGCTCGAAAAAAGCAAAAAAACGAATCATATTACGAATACATGTTGGTTATGAAAGAGTTGGGTCGCAGAGCAAAGTTCGCGGATTATGTCTCAGTACAATACATCATAGACGGAATTAGTGATTATGAGCCTAATAAAGCAATTTTGTATGGCGCCACTACTTATCCTACATTAAAAGAAAAATTATTATTGTATGAAAAAATGAAGGCTAAGACGGCTAAGACGTTGAAAAATAGTTTACAAGTTGAAAATGGAATGGGTAGAAAGCCCCAATCTACACAAAGGTGTTATAATTGTGGTGATTTAAATCATGTGGCGAACGTGTGTCGAAACGGTATCAAATGTTTTAGGTGTAATAAGTTCGGGCATAAAGGTAATCAATGTTCTGAAAAGTTCGAGAAGGAAGCACAAATTAATACGTCGGTAAAACAGTGTTTGAGAGGTTCCAATAGATTTGCTACAGGGGGCACTGTCGGTCAAGCCCAGTCGGTGAAACAGTGCACTGCGAACGTCAATATGGCGGGAACAAGTGACAGTTCTGTCAACTCTGTCAAGCAAATGTCAACCAATTACAGAGAGGTCTTACAGATGGACAACAAGGTAAACAAACATGAAAATTCGACGACTAAGCCAATGATTATGGTGAAAATTAAAGATATGGCAGTGAATGCTTTAATTGATTCCGGTAGCGACGTAAATTTAATGGCATATGAGTGTTTTGTGGCACTTGGAATAGAAAAATACGACGACAACCTATGTTTGACGGGTCTCGGAGGAACGAAGGTGAATTCACAAGGAAAAGTGTTTCAAGACATCACTATCGACGGCAACGACTATCATAACGTATTATTTCACATTGTAAACAAAGACATCATTCCATTTCCTATGATTATAGGCCAAGAATTGTTAGAAAAATTAACCATGATAATGAGCGGGTACAAAGTTAAGTTTTTGCCTGAAAGTGATATGTGGTTGTCTAAATTGTATTGTTTTTCAGATTCCGTAGTGGATATTAATCATATTTCGAATCATTTGGTGAAAGATAAGGTCTTACAGTGTGTTGAAGGTTATAAACCGGTTCAAATGAAAGAAGCACCCATTCAGTTGAAGATAGTTCTAAAAGATAACATTCCTGTTGCACAACGACCACGACGATTGTCTTTAACTGAGCAGAAGATTGTCGAGGATCAGATAAAAGAGTGGTTGGATGATGGTGTGGTACGGGTGAGTTTTTCAGAATATTCCAGTCCAGTGGTTTTAGTAAATAAAAAGGATGGTTCAATTAGAGTGTGTATAGATTATAGACTTTTGAATAAGAAAATTGTAAAAGATGAATATCCATTGCCTGTCATTGATGATATGATTGATAAGCTGTGTGAAGCCAGGATTTTCAGTATTCTCGATTTAAAAAATGCCTTTTTTCATCTGAAGGTGTCTGAAGAGTCTGTCGCATATACATCATTTGTAACGCACCACGGCCAGTTCGTGTTTCTCAGAGCTCCCTTTGGTCTATCTATCTGCCCCAAGTATTTTATGCGATATGTAAGCATTATTTTTAGGGATCTGATCTCACAAGGCATCATGATGATTTTTATTGATGATTTGTTGATTGTAGCAGCAAATGAAGAGCAAGCAGTAGAACGGCTTCAGCTTGTACTGCAAGTGGCTTCAGAATATGGCTTAAAAATTAATTGGAAGAAAGCAGACCTCATCAAGAGGGAAATAGTATATTTAGGCCATATTGTGAAAGACGGGGAAGTAAGACCAAGCCCAGAGAAGACAGATGCTGTCTGTAAGTACCCTGAACCCCGAGATATTAAACAGGTGCACAGTTTTATAGGGTTAACATCCTATATTCGAAAATACATTGAAAACTATGCTCTTATTGCAAAACCCCTTACAGACTTATTAAAGAAGGATAAAGAATTTATATTTAAAGATGAACAAAGACAAGCATTTCAAACATTAAAAGGAAAATTAGCAAATGGCCCTGTGTTAAAGATTTTTAATCCCAAGTTAAAAACTGAATTGCATACTGATGCCTCCAGTGTGGCTTATTCTGCCATACTTATGCAACACAATCCAAATACAGGACTCCACCCAGTTCACTACATGAGTCATAAGACGAATGATACTCAAAGCAGATATTCTAGCTATGAGTTGGAAGCAACTGCAATCATTGAGGGTGTAAGAAAGTTTCATCAGTACTTATATGGGATACATTTCAAGATAGTTACTGATTGTAAAGCATTTGAACAAACATTGAAGAAGAAAGAACTGTCCGCTAAAGTAGCCCGATGGGTATTGTTTCTTGCTGATTATGATTTTGAAGTTGAACATCGAAGTGGCCTCAAGATGAATCATGTTGATGCATTAAGTCGCTATCCTTATGTTGGAGTTATAACACTACATGATCAAGTGAAGCAAGCACAAAACCAAGATGAAGGGCTCAGCGCTATAAAGGAAATTTTGAAAAATAACTTAAATAAGTATAAGGATTACTGGATGGAGAACAATATTTTATTTAAAGGTGATAAGAAATTACTGGTTATACCTAAGACTATGGAAAAAGAAGTGTTAAAGAAAGTACACAGTAATGGACATTTCTCCAAGAAAAAAATGAAAGAGTTAATTGAAAAGGATTATTACATAAAAGAGTTGGACAGAAAGATAGAGGATTTTGTAGTTACATGCATTCCGTGTTTATTAGCTACAAAAAAAGAAGGAAAGCAAGAAGGGTTTCTCCACCCCATTGAAAAGGAAGCCATTCCATTAGATACCCTCCACCTGGATCATGTGGGACCTTTGACCCAAACAACTAAGCAGTACAATCACATACTTACCATAGTGGATGCATTTACAAAATTTGTATGGCTGTTTCCAACGAAAAGTACATCAAGCAGGGAGACCCTGAATAAACTAGAAATCCATCAGCAGACATTTGGTAACCCACGACGAGTAATTACAGACAGGGGCACTGCCTTTACTAGCCATGAGTTTGAAGAGTATTGTAAAGCGGAAAACATACAACATGTAAAAATTACAACAGGTGTTCCTAGAGGCAACGGCCAAGTTGAAAGAATACACAAGATATTAATCCCCTTACTTACGAAGCTGTGTCTTGAAAACTCTGACCTATGGTACAGACACATCAGTCGAGTTCAAAGAGCTATTAATAGTACATATCAAAGGAGCATTAACTGCACTCCATTTGAATTACTGACGGGTACAAAAATGCGAGTAAAAGAAGACTTGAAAATACAGGAGTTATTACAAGAAGAGTACATACAACTATTTAATGAAGACAGAGAAGAGCTAAGAAAACAGGCTAAAGAACAAATATTTAAGGTCCAAGAAGAGAATTCTAAATTCTTTAATAAGAAGAGGAAAATAGGTACACAATATGAAGTGGGAGATTTGGTGGCATTAAAACGAACACAATTTGGTTCAGGTCTCAAGTTGAAACCTAAATACCTAGGACCTTACAAGGTAGTCAAGGTGAAGAGAAATGATCGCTATGATCTGGAAAAGATTGATAGTACCACTGAAGGACCTATAAGTACATCTGGCTCAGTTGATCACATGAAGCGTTGGCCTGTATCAAGTGAAGATAGGTGAGAACTGTCTTTTAAATTTAATAGGTATGATTATTGAAGCTTTTACTCTGTACCTTGCCCATTGTCATGGATTAATTAAATTATCGTTAATATTAAGATTACAATGTTGTTGTTCCTAAATTTATTAAGTAAAGTTGGATAAGAGTAGTTAAGAGTTTAAATTTTTTTTTGTAACTTAATTAAGTACCTACTGGTTTTCATTTAGAATTTTAGAAGCTGGTTATTTACCATTTACCTGTTCTTGTAAGATGTCAAAGTTGTTAGATGTGTAAGTAGCAATTAAGATTTCAGTTTGTTAAGTATGGTTTGAAAAAGAGTGTGTGAGTGATGCATTGTTCTGAATGAGGAAACATTATGGATGAGAAGGAATGTCTGAGGACAGACATTGTTGCAGGAAGGCCGAATGTGGGAAACGGAACGTAAGATGTGTGAAAGAGAGAATGTAGTGTGTGCAAGCGAGAAAAAGGGAGATGGCGGCGGACGAAAGACGGGTGAACGTTGCGGGATTCATAATTATAAAGTAAAACTTATTAAAAGAAGTGATTTCGAACATATGACTATTGATTTACGCCATCCCACATACATCATCCCAACATCAACCGTTGGGCAGTAGCCCGCCAGGCACGATCACCTCGCCTGGTTGGAGGATCCTCCCTTTGTGATGGAGGAATACGATATCCGTTCCTCCACAGTAGTATAATATATAGTAGATCTAGGTAACTTGCAAAAAATCGGTACAGTTAAAAACAAAAGGTACTCGATGGTACACTAACAGCATCTTCACTGCTTTTCTCAAAGTAACATTTTGTATTTTGGGTTCAAAACGATATCAAGTTGGCAAACCTCTAATGACACTGATTCCACTACTCGTTGTGAGTTCTCAAAAAAAAAAAACAAATAATAGCAATAGAATTTTAAGTTTGAACAAATATGTACTAAAATTAAATAATTAAAATCGGTCTACATCAAAGTCATCCGACTAGTTTCGTATTTTGGTGCAGGGTATGACACTCACGCGAAAAGTAACTTTGCCCTTTAAACAACCCCCGACTGGTCTGCCACACTATATGATTTGATTTTATCTGCCAAAGTGAATCTACTCTGCCTGATGGAAAGCACACGTGTATGTAGAATCATGTATGAATACAATAATTGAATTGTTGTTATTCAAATATCACCTGTTCGGATGTATCTATACAAATAAATTAAAATTGAAGTGTTTGTTTGTAATATCAAGTAAACATATTTTTATGAAATGCATACAAAAGTACATACATACATACATTAAATTTTTTGTCTCATCAACAACCCATAACGTCCCACTGCTGGGCTCAGGTCTCCTCTCAAGAGAGGGATAAGGCCATACGTCCCCACGCTGGCCGAGTGCGGGTTGGGGACTGGCAAGACACGTTGTGGCTACGTAATCTTGCTGTTGGATGTTTTTAAGCCGCCCGAAGGCCTCCAACTAAGGTTCACGACTGCTATCTTATGATAACAACCGGGACCGACTGCTTAACGTGACCTCCGAATCACGGAAACGCTCATTACATATAATGCCACAAACGGTCACCCATCTAGGTCCGACCGCGCCGTCGTTGCTTACCCTTGGTGATTGTTTCCAATCACCTAAGGCCACTCGGCTATGAGCGCTTCTAGTAAACATATTTTTATGAAATGCATACAAAAGTACATACATACATTAAATTTTTTGTCTGTCTGCTTGTTTCTTCCGGGAAATCTATGGATTAAACAGATTTTGACGGGACTTTCAATAGCAGAAAGCTGTTGATCTTATGAGTAGCTTAAGCTAATTTTTTTAAAACTAACTGCTCCGCCGCGAGGTTAAGAACAATAACCGCGAATGACACCGCGGGTCTCAGATAGTATATAGTATCTATTGAAGATTTTCCATTGAACTTGAAGATTGTGGTTACGGTACTGGAATTAATTCGAACTTAACAGATAACGGTAGTTCTGCTCTGTTACTTCGTATTGTAAACAGGGTGAGATAAATGTTTGAAACTTTAATTCCAACTTACAATATGAGTAGGGTACGTTTATTAACTCTGATAAATTATACAAAATAATCGATTTGTAATTTTTTTTCTGTCTGTTTGTTCTTTTTCAATTATCTCTGGAAAGTCGATGTTAATTTATTTAAAATTATGTGATCCGTCCTCGACTTAGCGTCCAAACGGTTAGTGCTAGAAACATAAAACTTTGCATGAATATGTGTTTCTATATGTGTTGTAATTACGTCGACAAAGTGCTACAATAAAATAATGATAAAAAAAATTTATTTGGTTTACCTGCCCTACACGTAAAGTGAGGATGATTTTTTTTACTCGCCTCTACCCCATTGTTTGGGGAATCGTTAGATACGTCTTTCAAAAACATTGAGAGATTGCTAAGATGATTTTTGGAAAATAGCACTTGTTTATTTTACGCAAGTGTAAAGTGTTATTGTCATTTAGATAATTTTAGACTAGAACGAAAAAATCATTCTATTTGATATAATTTAATATTTGTACTAACTAGTCTCTAGCTGGATTCTTTTCATTTTAGAAAATTTTTCGATATCCATATTCGCAAAGTTTTCTTTTACTAATAAAGCGAGCAACATTTTTCTTTCTGATACGCTTGTTAACTTCAAAAATACAACGCAGTTATTATTGTTTCGGTGTTATTTTTAACAAAGTTGTATCATTTCTCCAAGCACCACTGAACAAGGAAACAAAAACAGACAGATATTCTACAGGCTTCTTTAAATAAACATAACCTGGGGTACCCCCTTTAAGTTTTGTAGCTCTTTGCATAATAACATGGAATAAATTAATTATTACCTGTTCGCTTGCATAATTTCATGGCTTGAAGTTTATTTAGGACTTAAAGGACGTTTTTACTGCATTAAATACATAACTGTTGGACGTCTAACGTTGTTTATCTTGCTCCGGATACTGGTGAAGGCGTTGTTGACAAGAAAATGTTTATAACGCGTTTAGATTGTGTGAGGAACGTTTTGTAAATATTTTCAGTTTGTCATGAAACATTTTTAGAACATTAAACCTAAAAAAATTGGTCAGGTGCGTGTCAGGCCACGTATAGAATAGGGTTCTGTGATCCAAAATGATAGGCAGGTTCAAAATCGTGTTCAATAGATATTTGCAATGTTTAATTATTATCTGTTTATGTTTGTACGAAGTTTTTCAAGTGAGTATATTTTACAAGGTAGGCAAAAGTCATCAAAACCGCTATAGGTTTCCTTGAAAGTTCAATATAATATGGACTGTTATCATGATTTTTTTCAGATTTCTCGAGAACAACATTTGGCTTTTAGAGGAAGGGGGGACGCCCTGTTTTTATAAAAGAATGCACTTTGAAGTTGAATTACTAGCAAACGGATGCCTAAATCGAAAAATAGTTTCAGCAACCTCGCAATTTTTTTAAAGGTTTTTTTTTCTCGCGTCTACCTCAGCGTGTGGGATATCATACGATAGGTCTTTTAAAAAAATTGTGAGGTTGCTGAAGCCATTTTTCGATTTAGGCACGGTCGGGCATGACGAATCTGTAAGGATACCGAGTTATGAACTACGGAACCCTAAAACTGAAGCTAGTCTAAAAAAGTAGCTTCAGTTACTCCTTATAACTGCAACTATCTGCCAGTGAAAGGTAATCCAACAGTTCCAGAGATTATCCGAAACAAACAGAAAGACGATATTTTAAACAATCTTTTTTTATGTAATTACCGTAAATATTACATATACATTCCGTGGGAATCTGTTAATTTGAAATTACAAACATAATTCAATTTAATATAATTATTTATTAATGGATGTTTTTAAGCCACCCGACGTCCTCCAACTAAGCTTCACGATGACACTTATGAAAACAACCGGTACCGACTGCTAAACGTGACCTCCGAATCACAAAAACGCTCATAACACATCATGCCACAAATGATCACCCATCTTGGTACTGACCGCGCCTTGGTTACTTATTCTCAGTGATTATATCTAATCACAATCAGTGATTATATCTAATCACATCAACAGTACATAATAATATCATAACTTCATAAGAAAGTCAGGTAGCATCGGACAGGCCATGCGTCGAACGGTTCGATAACCGGTTTCCTAGTGATAAATAGTTTAAGTGAATTGTAGGTACTATTATAAAAACATCGTTTTTAATTTAGAGATGTTTTTCAGTGAATGTATGTTAATAGATTGCTCAAAAGTGATTCAACGTCCAGACAAACCTGTCAAGGTTTTGTGATGTTCTATAGATTACACAGAAATTGTATATATTGTATCAATAAATAAAAAAAAAAAACCTAAGACCACTTGGCTATAAACGCTTCCACGCGATGTCTATCTGATTAACTGTATTTAAACAATCACATTCAACTCATATGCAAATGATAATTGTTTAAAACTTGGGCAATATTAGTGTCTTACTGTGACGTAAGTGGTGAACATGCACATAAAATGCTTCTATTCGGTAATAAACAAGAGCCGTACAGTTCATTTGTCAGTGGTGCTGCGGCATCAGTTTGTAAATGGTCTGATTTAAAAGAAACTGCGAATTAAACGTGATTAGTACAGCAAACTGACTACTTACAAATATAGACTACAGCGTTCTAATACCAATTCTTGGCCCCGGTTATCGTGGTAAAAAGTAGCCCATGTCCTGCTGCCAAAATTGAATTGATATCTGTGAAATGGTTAGGTCGTGAAAGCGTAACAGACAGACAAATTTTTAATCTATAATATAAGTATAGATAGCATGGATGAATGGTAATCCGTGAGACATCGAATGAACAATACAGAGTCAAATATCGTGTGTGGCGAAAGAGCCAATTTAGGAAGAAAACTTGTAACCCCTAGCCCCGGTAAAGGGGGGTTAGTAGGCCCTAGCCCAATCCAGGGGGAGTCACTCACCGACGCCACAGTCAGTAGAGCAAGAGATGCTCAGTTTCAAAAAAAAATAGATTCAAAAAGATCACCTGAATACCGAACTATATACAGTTCATTCAAACCATACGTTCATAGAAACAGCTTCGTATCAGCAGAAGCAGGGACAGAGAGACGCTGGCAGCAATGCGGCCACGCCGGAGAAGACAAAGTAGTTCGCAGCTCACTCCCAAGACTTGCCACAGTGTCATCAGCGCCAACTGAAAACCCCATGGCAGACAAAGCATTAATAAGTTTATTCCTTTCTAAATAATTTATACACCTAGCTAACTGAGCCATGATATTATACAAAAAAAAAATTAAAGTTCTAAGTTAAAGTTCAAAGTTATAAGTTTATAGTTCTAAGTTCACAGTTAAAGTTTTCAATTCAAAGTTACATAGTTGACACCTCAATAATAAGTTCATAATATCCTCAAATCTAAATCAAAAGAGTTCAGAGTTAATGTTCTCAGTTACAAGATTATAGTAATGATTCACAGTTAAAATACAAAGTTAAGATACTAAGTTATGATTCACAATTAAAATTTAAAGTCTAAGGTTAAGTGGTGTCATGAACACAACCCAAGCCTGCAAAAGAAAAGCTAGGTTGGTTACAACAATGTATATACTAATTTATGTGCAGATATTACAGTTCAAACAAACAAGTAACCAATATGTTGGAAGTTAAAATGATATTCAGAGTTCAAACTTATTTCCATATCTAAGTTTAGAAGCTGCAAAAACAACTATATAGACTAAAAGTCTATATTAAACAATTTAGTTTAATTGTAAGGCAGTTATACAAAAAGGATTTCTAAGTTCCACAAAAAGATTCTAAATGATAATGTTACAGTTAAAAAATAATTGCAGGTACTTATTCCTGCTATATAATGCAGATAACAATAAAGTTTCTAAATTCCACAAAGAGATTCTAAATGATAATGTTAAAGTTTAAAAATAATTGCAGGTACTTATTCCTGCTTCTTTATGCAGTTAACAACAAAGTTTCTTAGTTTTCTAATTAAATTCTTATTTATAAACAAAAGAAGGGTAAGTTTTATTCGAATTTAAGTTCTGAAATAAATTTAAAGTATTTTACAAGATATTAGGCACACAATACACCCAATATAATCAAGTACTATTGTAATAAAAGGTTTAACTGTTAGCAACAAAGTTTTCTAGTTGCTAAAAATTTCAATATATTGAGAATTTAAATTGTTCAACAAAATTTAAGGAATACAATATCCTTATTGAAACTAGGTAATATTGTATTTGAATTGAGTGCTTGCTATATAGATAACAAGCTCACAGAATACTCACTTATTTTGTAAGTAGGTACTCTAACAAAGTGGTGAAAAAAGTTTTCATCAGATATTAACAATATCCATAGAAAAGATATAAGTCTAGATATAAGGAAACTATGTCCTTGTTCTAATTAAGTTTTAAAATATTACATAATAACACAAGTGATAACTTGGTGTGCACTGCTAGCACAATTATTACTACAAGTAGGTACACCTACAATGTGGTGAAAAAAAGTTACCCTCACTTATGTGACTTTTCTTCAACACACTAGAAGGAACACAAAAAATATATAAGTGTGTGAAACTGAATATGACAAAAAGACAAAACACAGAAACATAAAACATAGAATTCCAAATAAAAGCCAGACTTACCAAATGTTTGTGCAGAGTAAAATTTCCATTAAAATTTAGAATTTAAAGTTTGCACGCTGCATAAAAGGTGGTATGATGCGCTGAAAAATGCAAACATAGATTAAATTATATGCGCTGCACTCGCAAAACCAATTAGCGTCCTGGGACGTATCGGACGGAAGGTTTCCTTGAAGTTCAACCCGAACACCCATGCACAGCACACACACAGAGAGGTTCGGTTTATAAGCCCCACGTTGGGCGCCAATTTGTAACCCCTAGCCCCAATCCAGGGGGAGTCACTCACCGACGACACAGTCAGTAGAGCAAGAGATGCTCAGGGCGCCGTTCAAAAGTAGAATCTAAATTCGAAGCAAAACTAAGAGATAAGAAAAGATGTGGGTGTGCAAGTGTGCAGATGGGCGGTCAGGTTACTCTTCAAGGAAAAGACAATTCTTGTTCACACACATATCTATAATTCAGTTAAAAAACAATACAGTAACAAATATCTTAAATATATTCTTATAGCTAATTTAGAGGGTTGACGATAAAAAAGTTCATCACTTAAACCTCCCTGGATTTAAGGGGGCTCGACCGGGACGTGCAGGCGTCAGTCGATTAAACACGGCCACCCCGCTGTGGTCCCTGGGGTCCCTCATTGTATGTCCTCGGAGTAAGCGTACCGGTGAACAAAAATAGGATATTAACCAGAGATATGATTATTAGATTATAAAAACCATACGTGATCCTATGGCAAGTCTAGGAAGAGCGTGGTACGTGCGGATGGTCTTCCCTCAGGCCGTAGGCCTCTGCGAGCTAGTTCTCCCACACAGAGCCCAAGAAAACCTCTTTGGCAGGAGATGTGCTACCGCGGAACAGGCGGCTCTCGAGACTTCCACACTGTAGGCCCAGCAAGTAAACCGATGTACAAATCCTTAGACGGATATCTGGACAAATCCTTGGACAAAACCTTGGACCCTAGAAAAAGATTACCATCCTAAGCAAATATTCACACAAACAAATAAACCGAAGAAATACAGTTAAAAAAGGAATTCAATTTCTCACCACTTCAACAGCGGGACAGATCAGCAGAGATTTCTTCACAACTTTTTATTACGACGGGCAGAATCACAGTATGTTCACAGAGAGACAGAGAATGGTCTCTTCGAGGAACTAATACTGGCTTTTATATTGTATCTCAAGGACTTTTCTGGAATAAAAATCCCACCCTCTTATAAAATAAAACAACATCATACGATTTTCAAAGACAAACCAGAACACAGATTAAATATCTACCATAGACCTGAAGATCTTTTTGGTCAAACTTTATTTAACAAATGACATGAACGCCACCTCTCGCTTCGTTAGTGAAAACAAATCAAAAATGCAGTTGGCAGACAGCGGAGAAATAGTTACGGTTTACCAAAGATGGCGCTACAGATACATAAAATCCATTCTGAATACTGGGTTATTATCTCGTAAAATTAAGGTTAAAAAAAAAGGTGTTACAAACTACACATTATGCAAGCACTGTAAAAAGTAACTAAACTTATAACAAACTCGACACAAACCCGTCTGGTCTACGTGTCATTATAGGGTAAAACCCCCATTCTAAGAAAGAGCTTGTGTCTAAAAATAGACTGATGAAAGTTATTCCTGCTACAATTCCATTTATTAAAATCCATGAAGCAGGTCATAAAATAGTATCTGATCATTGAATCCCATAGACATTGACTGCCTCGTTGGGTCAGTATTGACGTATGCGACTGATGTGCGTGTGATCCACAAATATTTTTTTCGGAGTTTGGGTGTTGTCTATGACGAATAAAATGTATGTGTTTATAAAAGAATATGTTATGTACATCAGTTGCCTAGTACCCATAACACAAGTACTGCTTAGTATAAGACTTTTTAACGTTGTGTGAAAAATGTCCGAAATATTTATTTATTTATTTACAACTTAAGCCTCCGTAAAATGTAATCCAAAAGTCTTCAACTTGTAACTAAGTAAAGAAGCTTGCGTGCTAAGAGTTACTCTAACTTTTAAAGACGTCTTTTGTAACTTAGACCATGAAATAAACACAACGGTGCGGTCTCGGTCGCGTATGTGCAAATTACACACACGAATTTATTAGAACATTTCGTTTGAAAATTATTGTTGCTGTTTTTTGGTTTCAGTGATGTTATAAGTCAGAAATCCGATGCTAATTTCTAGTTGAATGTATTTAGTTAACTCAAAATTAAAGGGTCCCTACATATTAGGTACGCTGTTACTAATTTTGTTGTGAATAATTGATACTTGAAATGGTTATTAGAGGACCGTTGAGGCATTTTGTAAATTGTAACTAATTGTTTTGTTTCGTTTGACTTGACAATTAAACCATTAGGCCAATTGATATTTCAAATAGATTACCCATGCATGTTGCCTTTGTTAATTATATTGTGCAATATCTGTGTGCAATTAGTGTGAGATAAAAGTTGTTTTGGTATAAAGCAAAATTATGTATGTTATTTTAAAGTACTATACTTTTTTAAAGTACTATACTAAACTGCCTCGTTGGTCTAGTGGTTAGCGTATGCGACTGCTAATCAAGAGGTCTCGGGTTCAAATCCCGGGTCGGGTCAAAAAGTGTTTTTGGGATTTTCTTAGGAAATTCCTAATAGCTGCCCGGAGTTTGGAAGCTTGGCGGTGATCCACGCCCCCGTGCCTCGGAGAGCACGTAAAGCCGTCGGTCCCGGTTGTCATGAATATCTATGGCAATCGTTATTGGGAAGTCAGTGCCCTCAAATATACTGACAACTAGTTCAATCTTCGAATTTCAGTTCTCCCTTAGGGTTGCAGAGGTCCGATGCCACTCGCTCCGTGGAAAAACTGAAATTCAGGTAAAACCGGTTGAACTAGTAGCCGACCCCAAAATAAAATTGGGAATAAGGCTAAGAAGATGATGATGATTTTAAAGTACTAAACTACGTATAAGTCTGATAATAATAATCGATGTCGTATATAGTCGTAATAAGCTTGCAATGTTGTTTCGGGAATGAATCCTGTTAAAATATTGTAAGTGTTTTTAAATAAACAAATGTTGAAATATCTACAAAAAGTTATACTGGATTCAGTATAGGTGGTAGTCGATTAAATCACTCTGAATATCTTCTTTTATTGACCAGTATAAATTTGAGTCATCTTTGAACAAACATTTGTACCATTGTCAATAGAATACGCTTCTGTGACATGTGTTTGAAAATATTTACGTTATATATTTAATTTAAATATTTCAGTCATTTTACACACAACGCCTTCTAGTCCCAAACTAAGCAGATCTTGTATTAAGGGTACTAGACAACTGATATAAAAACATAACCATACTTTTCTTTTGTAAATACATAAATAGAAAAATAACCATATTCCGAAACAAATATTTGCGGATCACACAAACATTTGCTCCAATCGAACTCCAGACCTCAAGTACAACAGTCTCAAACACCATGTACCACAGCGGCATTGGCGTTTATTTATATTATAAGTTTCACCTTAGTGAAGTGAGCGTGAACCATTTCAATTAATCCATTAAATATATAGGATTAGACCCAGAGCTGTCTGTAAATATTTCAGGAACTTTCAACATTATTCTTCTAATTCGAAACTCACAAATATATAAATATTTCGGACATCTTACACACAACGGCATCTAGTCCCAAATTAAGCAGTTCTTGTATTATGGGTACTAGACAACTGACATTTATACATAAACATACTTTTCTTTCGTAAATACATACATAATATGAATAGAAAGCACCCATACTACGAAACAAATATTTTTCTTGGAATTCGAAACTCACAAATGAGTACGGCTTAATCTAGAATTAATTACTAAACATTTGTGTTTTGTACAAACGCAATTAAGAAGGCTGCGTGCTTCGCATAATTGCGTATATAGTGATTTTAATTTGGCTAGCTAATATATAGTGTGTAAAAGTAGAAAAGAATAGCTACACTTCCCTTTCCTATGACACCAACCATATACGCCAAAACATGGTTCTCTCACGGTTTTTAATCTACCAAAAACGAAAATGTATCGAAAATAACATTACATATTTTATCAACCATTCATAGATAGTATCACATACGGGAACTACTCACATTATTGAACTAATACAATATATTGATCATGGCATCTCCGCGTTATTTCTCACGGGAATAAATGTAGGTTTTAATGCAGCTTCGTTGCATGTGCAGTAGTATTGTAATACAAGGGCGGATCCAGCTTTGGCGCCAGGGGGGGGTCACATAGCTGTGATCAAGTTAGGGTTTCCAACCTTGCGGCCTATAGGCCCATTGTGTTGCTGGACGAGGCGGGTAAGTTGTTTGAGACAATTCTCTCTGCCCGCATTGTTCGGCACCTCTGCGAGCACCTCCCCGACCTGTTGGAAGCCCAATTCGGTTTCATAGAGGGGCGTTCGACGGTCAATGCCGTGTTGCGCCTTAGGGCCGTGACCGAAGAGGCAGTGACCTGGAGCAGAGTGGTGTTGGCGATGTCCTTGGACATCGCCAACTCCTTTAATAGTCTACCATTCACCTGCATCAGGGAAGCGTTCCGCTATCACGGAGTGCCAGAGTACCTGAGGCGGCTTGTGGCAGACTATTTAGAGGAGCGTACCGTCATGTTCGAGGACCGAAATGGTGCCTTGAGACACAGGGCCATGTTGTGCGGTTTTCTGCAGGGGTCTGTCCTAGGTCAGGGGTCACTCCTGGAACATGGGATACGACTGGGCCCTACGAGGGCGTCTACCCGCGGGCTGAGCGTAATTTGTTTAGCCGATGACACTTTGGTCACGGCCCGGGGGCTATCTTCCAAGAGGCGGCCCGCCTGGCCACCACAGGGGTCTCTCTGGTGGTCGGGCGCATTGAGGCGCTGGGTTTACGGGTGGCCCTGGATAAGACGGGGCCCCTTTTGTTTCATGGGCTCCGTCGTGGTTCACCCGTCGGCGCCTCCATCGAAGTCAACTCGGGCCTCGTACCGGTCCGGGCCCAGATCAGGTTTCTGGGCTGGTCCTAGACGGTAGGTGGCTCTTCGACAAGCACTTCGCCCTAGGGTTACTATTGCCCATTTGGGCGGGGCCAGTGTTCCCACGAGGCAGCTGTACACGGGGGTTGTCCGGTCAATGGCACAGTACGGTGCACCGGTGTGGGTGGCGGCTCTGACCGCCCAGAATAGGGCGCGCCTCTGGCGCCCCCATAGGATATTGGCGGTCACTTACGTGGATAGCACGGTGTCCAAAGAGGCGGTATGCGACTTGGCCGGAACACCCCCGTAGGATTTGGAGGTGGAAGTGCTCGCCGAAGTTTATTGGCGAGTGGCTGACTTCCGGGCGGAGAGCTGGTTTCGCCCACCGCCTGAGGACATACGCGAGTGGCGTAAAGCCGCTTGCCGAGCCACCATGGTCAGATAGTCGTTCCGGCTGGAGACTCCACGCGCTGGCTTTGCTGCCGTGGAGGGTCTCCAGCCGGTCATCGCCGAGTGGGCAGGGCGGCAGCCCTTTCCTTCCGACTGACGCAGGTGCTTTCCGGGCACAGTAGCTCCGGAAAGTACCTGCACTCGTTCGCTAGGAGGAGATCGAGTCCCGCCTGCCACTACTGCGACTGCAGTGAGACATCGGGCCTGCACACGTTAGCGGTTTGCCTCGCATAGGCAGTGCAGCCTCGGCCGGTAACGACAGTTGTTTTAACGCCTTCGCGACCTTCTGCGAGGACGTGATCTCTCCCTGGACTCCTCCTAAAATTGAGGCGCAAAGAGGTCACACCGTGTGGTTTTAGTCGGTACGAGTCCAACACGTAAAAAAAAAACAAGATTTGCCAACCTTACTAAAAAGATAGTATTGTACTATATTTCAGGTCGGCGAACTATGTATTATTGAAAAAATATAATATAGTACGCCAAAGTACTACATTTTCACGAAAACCTAACAAACAAATCTCCGAACGATTACTGCTTTGTCTCTGGCTACGAACTTTAGATTAAACATTGTTAAAATTGCAAGGATTGCAAAAATATATAGTTTTTATAAACATGTAACAAATATATACAAATTCGGTTCGGTTTTGTTAGACGTTAGACGTTCTTCAACCATTGAAGCTCTTAGCGTAACGTTGAGAAAGATCTTTCCGCTGTCGCTACTAACTAACACTAACAAGTAGCCAGTCATCATTTGGGGTCTACTAGTTCAACCAGTTTACCTGAATCCAGTTTTTCCACGGAGCGACTGGCATCGGACCTCTGCAACTCCGAGAGAGAACAGAAATTCGAAGGTTACAGTACATTTGAGGGCACTGACTTCCCAATAAGATAACCATAGATTTTCATGACAACCGGGACCGATGACTTAACGTGCACTCCGACCTATGGGCGTGGATCATCGCCAAACTTCCATACTCGGGCTGTTATTAAGAAATTGCTGTGAGAAAACCCAATAATCAGCAGTAACAGGTAATGTGGTCATAATACACGCCACTGTCACTATCGTATTGGACTCTACAGTCATGCTCGACATTGCCTTAGAGATGCTGTTTGAATCATCTGTCAGGATGTTAAGGCCTAATATAGGATTTTTTTGCTGTATTAGAGCCATAATACCATACGGGTCGTAGGCTAACGCACGATTTTGTACGAGGCGGCGACGGTCCTGGCACGATCTCCACCCTTCGACATTGTGGCCGACATGGACACGATATTCTACGACCAAATTCGTTCTGTCGGTCGGAAAGGCGAAGAGTCTGTGTTGGACCACGAGCCCGGAATGCTACTGCGGAACGCGTATAGGCAAGCTCTGCGGGCTTGGCAGGCACGGCTCGTAACTCAGAGCTGTGCTTACTAACGTGCAGTAGGAGTCGTTCTGCCGTTCTGCAGAGCGTCGAGTAGGAGACAGATCGGACGAAACATATCACCGTCAGCATTGATCGCCGCAATGCTGGCGAGTGACGAGGAATGGGAAGTGTGGGAAGAGTGAGGACGTTATGCTCCAGAATGAAGGCTGCTCGAAGGAGACGGTGAAGGGGACGCGGTAGAGGTCGCTAGTCCCCCAATCGTCTCTTAAGGGTCGCTGCAGCCACATATTGGAGAGATGTGACCGCTGCAAACGAACCGAGCCAAGTGACACCCCTGGTGCAGCCGGAGGGTGTCGTCTAAGGTAGGTCGGTGTTGCGGCTCTTACTGCGTAGAGCGGTGAGAGGCGCGACAGCATCCTGCCCCGGGGGTGAGACTAGTCACTCCGGGATGTACCTCAGTTGAAATGTCCGGCAGGAGGACTCCAAAAGCCGCTGATGCGTTCCTAGAGTTCCTCCAAGCTGCCGGGGTAGGCCGCCGTGGGGTTTAGTGGGTTGACCGGTTCCCCCGGGAGTCCTACACACGCCCTTCTTTTACCCCACGAAGGGTATGGTGCAAAAAGCTTTCCGCGCGTAAAAATCAAAAAAGATACAGCTCAATATCGCAATTTAAAATTAGATTAGAAATCGACTGTGGTATGCACTAACACCGCTGCTACTTCACCATCCACAGCCGATATTCATTTACAATGAGAGAAACTGGAGTAGTATCAAAGTATAAAACAATACAAGTATAATACAAAGTAACAATGTATAATGTTGCTAGTTGTTTCACAGTGTCAATGTTTAAATTATATTGTGATAAAAAATCTAATTATGTTTATGTTATGTTTAACAATTTTAATTAGTTTTACACCTAAATCCCGGACCGCGCCCAGGGGGGGGTCATGACCCCCATGACCACCCCCCTGGATCCGCGCTTGTTGTAATATGTGTTTTTGGATATAGTTTTATAAGGTTCATATTCGATAAAAAATGAGACGATCACGTTTTAAATGATGATATGTACTCGCAAATATTATTCATACTGAATCTTACATGGTGATGGATATGTCCTGTACTAGGGATATGTGTTCTACTAGCTGCGCCCCGCGGTGTTATCCGCATATCTTTATGGTTGCTATGCAAGTGTGTTATCCATAGCAACCTGTGAAGTTTTTACAGGAGATAAACAGTGATACATTTTGACATCTACGATTTAATGTATTTTTATAATCACCTAGCATTCGCCCGTTTATCTCGATTATTGCAGTAAAAAGTAGCCTATGTGTTATTCTGAAATATTTTTTATACTGTAAAGTTTCATCCAAATCCGTTCAGTAGTTTTTGCGTGAAAGAGCAACAAACATACATACACACATACTCACAAACTTTCGCGTTTATAATATTAGTATGATATATGGGTCGCTCTTTGCCTTTAAATATTCAAAGTGTTTGAATGAAAGACTGCACATCATATTACGTTATTTAATTTTACCCTTATTTTTGTTTACCGCTACTCTCTAACATATTTTATTCTATCAACAACCCATAATGTCCCACTTCTGAGCTCGGGTCTTATCCCATTAGAGGATTAAGGCCCCAACGCTGGCCGAGTGCAGGTTGAGGACAAGTAAGACACGTTGAGGCTACGCAAATCTGGCCGTTAGATGTTATAAGCAGCCCGAAGGCCTTATACTAAGCTTCACGACTATTACAACCGGGACCTACTGCTCCCACTCAACGTGACCTTCGAATCAGCGAAACGCTAGTAACATATCAGCCACAAACGGCCACCCATCTAGGTACTGACCGCGGCGTCGTTGCTTACCTTAGGTAATTTTTTCTAATCGCCCAATATTTAATCTTGGAATTACTGTTAAAACCACAAAGTCCAACCGTAGGTGAGCAATGTTTCGGCACATTTGAGCAGGTTCGACTGGCGTATCAAAGAAAGCCTTCGATAAAAAATGCTTTCATTGTTCAGCTCAGCCCCCCATTTTCTGTGCAATTCTTTATTCTACTTGTCCATTCTCTTGTTTCATTGGCTGATATTTTATTTTAATCACGTGACTGATTGATACTAACCAATAAAACAAAAGAAAACGAAGAGAACAAACAAGAGAAATAGAAGAGAATAGAAAACGAAAAACGCTTGCAACTTAGCTATGGGAGCCAATTATCGGATTACAAACGTTTCTCCCTAATTCTGAGGGCGACAAACGGCAATGCGTTTATTATTATTTATTTTTTATAGGCGATAATGCCCTACCACTAGGTTCCTTGTCTATTTATTTGACCTCCTATAACCATTTTTTTTCGTACGGAAATCCTGACGGATACCACTAGCTGGTGGCTATGTCGGAACCGGACCGAAATCGCACGCTGTTTCGGTTACAAGAAGCTGAGGAACCAGATGTACCCTCAAATCAAATCAATCTATTTTTATTTCAAACTAGCTGACCCGGCAGACTTCGTACTACCTCAATCGATCAATAGAAGACCTAAACTTTTGTATCAAATAAACTTAAAAAAAACAAAAGGAATCCATAATTAATAAAAGAATGCTAATCAATTTTACATAATTATTTACCTTATAAGCCTTCTCTGGCCACAAATGATTCAAGACCAAAATTAGCCAAATCCAGGTCCAGCCGTTCTCGAGTTTTAGCGAGACTAACGAACAGCAATTCATTTTTATATATATAGATAAACCAATACAACGGCACTTTTGAAACGTCAAGTAGTCAGTCGTGAAGCTAATTGTCTGTTCCAATTCCTAGATCCTATGGAGAAGAATAGACAAGAAACTCCATGGACACTCTTCAAACAAAGTTTTTAAAATTTTTGGTTATTTTTAGTTTTTACAAATGAAATCTCCTATACCTCTACAAAAATACCAAGAGTGGCTTCAAAATGCTATTTAAAATATCCTCAAAGATTGGTATTCCTCTCACGTGTTCGTACCAAGTTCTTATCTTCAACTTTACTCATGAGATGCCTTTATAAGTTTACATAGAAACTTGCAACAAACTGGGCATAGAACGACACTGTTAGTGTGGTTTATTATATTGTAAATACTAATTGTTTTTTGTGAAACATGCTTATCGATATAGTTGTTTTATTCTGTGTGTTTGTTTCATTGCCATTCAGATTTTTATTAACTATACATTAAAAGTCAGTTTTTGTGCATTTACATAATGTGAAAAGCTGAAGAATTTGTTTGTTTGTTTGATTTAACGCGCTAATCTCTGGTACTACTGGTCCGATTTGAAAAATTCTTTCAGTGTTAAATAGCCCATTTATCGAGAAAAGCTATAGGATATTATCACGCTAAGACTAATGGTCGTCCGTGTGGTGACGAATTAAGAATACAGAGTGTCACCACCCCTATTCATCCCGCGGGTGTCGTAAGAGTCGACTAAGGTATAAACTACGCAAGACAACATCATTGCAAAGAGAAGGAAAACTTGAAACGAACCCTATACCAACCTGTCTGGCCAGCGTGGTATAGTAGGCCAAAACCTCCTTTCTAAGGAGAGGCCTATGTCCAGCAGTGGACTGTTAGAGGCTGTTGATGAAGACCAATGGGAGAAGGGCACCAATGAAGAATGTCTCAAAATCAGGGTTTTTTTTCCTCTTGAAAGCTTCCGCTGCGCGCGCTTCGTAAACGGTTAAACTTTCTCAAAAATCATGTATGATAGAATTGTTCCCCTTTAAAAGTTCTAAATAAAGTCCATATAACTTTTTTTTATGGGGAACAAATAGAAGACGCAGTGGCTGTTTGAGTCAGCTAGTTACAAAATATATTTAAAGCTGCAGTCTAAATTAGACGATTTAAAATTAACTATACAGAAATCTTTACTTCTTTACTAATATAAACGGTCTGTCCGGCTTTCATGTCAAAACTACAATATAGATTTATATGAAATTCG
This sequence comes from Phragmatobia fuliginosa, assembly GCA_932526445.1. Taxonomy (NCBI): domain Eukaryota; kingdom Metazoa; phylum Arthropoda; class Insecta; order Lepidoptera; family Erebidae; genus Phragmatobia; species Phragmatobia fuliginosa. Next base: position 1,723,984 of record OW052058.1, on the reverse strand, counting down.
GTACATAAATAATATAAGGCCGTAGAAAGGCCATGGGCTACTTTAATAGCGATATCAGACACACAGAGGCGGAGCCGTGGATGTAATCTAGTATGAAATAAAACATCGACACCATCTGCATGAAAATTTGTTTAGTTTTTATTAGCCATACAGATACGACATTTATTAAAGAAAAAATCTGATGTCTGTGCCTAAAGTCAGTTTACTGAGATAGTTGAACGTGACAACGTCTTTATGAAAATACTGATTATGCCTCTTCATCGCTCGTTCCGCGCCCTTGCTTGCACTTCAAGCCTTAAATGGAACGCTTCACAGCGAGGTAACGCCGCATTAGTCATGTTTTTTCGTGCGTGCAGCCGGCTGCATCGAATTATAAGACGTTGTCGCGTCAAGAATAAAAACCGTGAACAACGTAGTCAATAAAGTTTTAGGAGAAACATAAGCTGGACACGTGATTTAATTGCTTACTAGCTGAGTCCCGTGGTTTTACCCGCGTTTGTTGTTGATAATCGCAAGGGCCTAAGTTACTCCTTAGTTCAGCTTTCTGTCAGAGAAATTCGCGTTAGAAACACCGTTCTAGACATTAGCCTTAACAAACAAGCAGACAGACAGACAAAAATTTAAAAATCGCCTTTTTTATGTTAGCACCGTGTATACTTCGATATGCATTTAGTAAAAAACTATTCATTTGATGTTACATATAGACACTCCAATTTCATTTCTCTGTATAGATGATAGGCTGTTTGCTACAGTGTACAGTGATTAATTCTTTGATAGTCTAACTCCCGTTTTACTGAATTTTAGTTCAGTATCAAAAAAACACATTGACTGCCTCGTTGTTCTAGTGGTTGGCGAATGCGGCTGCTAATCAAGTGGTCTCGGATTCGATTCCCGGGTTGGACCAAATATTTGTGTGATCCACAAAAATATTTTTCGAAGTCTGGATGTTTTCTATGTATAATAAGTATGTATTTACAAAAAAAGTGTCAGTTGCTTACAACAACCCTTAACACAAGCTCTGCTTAGTTTAGGACTAGATGATGTTGTGTGTAAGATGTCCGAAATATTTATTATTATTATTACACTGTCTGATCTTTAAAATAAAGTTTATTTTGAACTTGTACATAAACAACTTATTGTGAAACTCAAACAAAATCTATTCAAATCTTTATGTGGTGAAAGACATTTATATTTTGAAATATAAAAATGATTTCGATACTACTTCAAATATAACAGAACTAGCTAAAGATACAAAACGTTTGGGGAATAAAAAAACAATATGGTTACTGAAACAGCGGAAAAGTTTGATTTCTCTGGAGACAGGCGGTTGAAAAATATTACGCTTAAATAACCGCGGCGGCGGCACTTGTAACAATATTTATTGAAATTTTAATAGACACTAGTACATAATTTTTATCTATAGATGTGTTAGAATTGTTTTCACGTTATAATTAGACAGATAAGCGGGTTGATCCGTATCAAATCGATACGTTAATTATTCTAGCCTTCATTCCTAGCCTGTATTCCTATCCTTTATTCCTAGCTTTTATTCCTAGCCTTTATTCCCAATATTATTTGATTCTACACTTTCTGCAATAAAAGAAAAGTAAGCAAAACTTACTGACTGGTTCTATAGTGATTGAACTGTGCGAATAAGTAGTAGAGCCGTTCGTCGTCGACCCGTTGCAAATGCAATACGCTTTTACTTACGTGCTCAATATATTTTTGAACTACCCATAATGACAAAAAAGTTGTGCGATAACTGCGAAAAGAATATTACGAAGTCTGTGCCAGGAGTGGAATGCAGTAAATGTGAGCGTTTGTTTCACTTTAACAGCAAGTGTACAGGTCTCACGAATAAACAAATCGCAGCAGTCAAAGCTGCACCCAGTCTGGAATGGAATTGTCTACAGTGCCAGAGTGAAACGCCAAGAAGAAATTCATCAATCATCGTACCGAGTGACGATGATGACAGGGATGAGGATAGCATGGTAGAAGTTAACTCGAAAAAGTTACTTGGTGAAATAGCTAAGGAGGTGGAGAGGGCTATAAGAAAAGAGATGAGAGAATTGAACCAGGCACTAGAATTTCAGAGTTCGAAGATGGATGAAGTAATGGAGTGCATTGAGATATTCAAGAATACCATCAAAGACCTGGAACAGAAAAACAAGGCCCTCACCAACAAAAATGCCAACCTAGAAATCCGTATAGGAGCTATGGAACAACGTATGCAAGTGCTTGAGCAGGAAAAGTTACAAAAACTCATAGAAATATCAAATGTGCCTACAGAAAATGACGAAGAGATGAACAGGGTCGTTGAAAACCTAGCAGCATTAATCAACCAACCAAAGGAAGGAATCAAAAACACCAAGCGGCTACAAAGTCGTAAAGATCTACCATCCAAAATAATTGTAGAACTACGCGATGAAGAAACACAGGAGAAATGGATTATGGAGTCAAAAAAAAATAAACTATGTGTAGCAGACATCCATCCAACCCGCAAAAATACCAAAGACGCAATATACGTTAGAGAAGCTATGACGCAGACAAATAAGCAGCTACTGTGGAATGCCAAACAAGAGCTAAAATTTAAACAAAATTTTAAATACGTTTGGTTTAAAAAGGGATACGTCAAAGCAAGAAGAGATGACAAAGAGAAGATCTACAATATCCGTAGTATGGAGGATATTCAAGCAATAAACATAAAAAAAGCGTAAGCGTACTTTAACTAGTATCTATATATTTGCATTAATAATAATTATGGTGGATAGTTTCAATACAAATGATATTAATGAACTAACCGACTGTGTAAACCTCAATAATTTTCTAAATCAAATACCTAATTCTAATGTCAGCCTATTGTGTATGCATATTAACATAAGATCCACTATTAAAAACTTTCACGCCCTCGAACAGTGTATATATACTTCCAAAAAAGATGTGGATGTTATTATAATATCGGAAGCGAATATATCGGAGTCTTTGAGCTATCTTTACAATTTAAAAGGTTATCAAATGTTCACGAACCTAAGGAGTGGGCGAAGGGGTGGTGGCATACTATTGTATGTAAGAGATACACACAAAATCATTTTGAAACAACACAAAACCCACTATTTTGAAAGTATATTTTGTACTGTCACCACCCAGTCGAACTACACCGCTGGTTTGGGTGCTATTTATCGGCCACCGAATGGTAGTAAACATCTTTTTATAGGCGAACTACAATCTTCACTCAGACTATTTCCTAATAACTGTGACTTATATCTGTTAGGTGGACAGTTTTTTAAATCTATGTTAATATCATTAACATAGATTTAAAGAACTGTAATCCTGTGATGCATTCATATAGCACTACGATGCACAGTGTGGGTCTTTTGTGTGGAATCACAGCACATACTAGAATAGAAATTTGTAAAGGCGTAATAAGTAAAACATGTCTAGACCACATATTTGCTCGATCCCGCACAAAAGAACTATACACGTCGGCAATCGGAACAACATTGGCCGACCACCGCGCAGTAATACTTGCTTGCGTCGGAACACGAATACAGGATGTTCCAATATATAAAAAATGAATCGATAATAAAAAGGTTATTGATCTTCTTGGAAAGGTCAACTGGGATGAGGGGTATGAGTTTTCATGTCCAGTTAAGATTAATAATTTTATTTTGGATAATTTTAAAGAATGCTATTTAAAATCAACATATAAAATGAAACAGAAAAATAATTTAACACGAAATAACAGTTGGATAACTAATAATGTAACTCATTCTTGTCAGTATAGAGACGAAAAATTTCACAAATGGATTAAAGACCCAAACAATCTTAACCTCAGAAAAGACTACAATAAAGCTAGAAATTTCGCTAACAAAATATTACAAAAGGCAAAAAATAAAAACCTTATGACAGAAATAATTCACAACAGGCACAACCCACGTCACCTATGGCAAATTCTTAACCGTATCACAGGTAGGATAAAACAGTCTATTGATACCGTCATAACGAATGCCTTGGTGAATAATGATACCAGTAAGCAAGACGTTGCCAATCAATTCGCACAAACATTTATCAACAATGTTAAGAAAATAACACTCAATTGTTCTAGCCCACTACTGGATAAATCTTCTTATGTAAAAACGTCAAATGTTTCAATGAGATATAGACCTGCGACACGTAAATCCATAGCAGCAATTATAAAATCAACAAACCCTAAAAAATCACCCGGTTTAGACGGCATAAGAGCACTGGACATTAAAAAACTGTGCAGTAAAATAACGGGTATAATAACTCATTTAATAAACAAAAGCGTATACAGTGGTATCTATCCTGATGCTTTAAAAACAGGCATAGTTAGACCCCTACATAAAAAAGGCAGTCGCGCTGAGTATTCGAACTACAGGCCAATTACTATTCTCCCAATCGTAGACAAACTGGCTGAAAAGTATATAAGCAAAGAAATGTACGAATTTTTCCGACAAAATGACATCCTCTCCTCAAAACAGTACGGGTTTCAACCAGGAAAGAAAACAACTCAACTCCTTAGTAAATTCACAGACTGTATATATGATCACCTTGACAATAAGCGACATGTGTTGGTGGTGTTCATAGACTGCAGCAGTGCATTTGATACGCTAAGTCATTCGGCACTAATAGACAGTCTCGAACAATGTGGTATCAAGGGAAACCTTCTGCGATGGTGTGGTAACTATCTCAAAAACAGAAGTTTCGTAGTTAGAGTAGATGGTCATGATAGTGATTTTACAAGAGTGATGGATGGCACGGCTCAGGGGTCGGTGTTAGGACCGTTGCATTTCCTCACATACGTCAATAACTTACAAAACCTAATTAAAAAATGTGAAATGTATCAATTCGCAGATGATACTTGTCTTGTAGCATCTGGTAACTCAGTGGAGGACGCACTATGCAAACTGCAACAGGACTTCGACGTAGTAGCAAGATGGTCTCATGACGTCGGGCTAGTTTTAAACGGAGACAAAACCAAAGTGATGTACATAAGCTCTAGTCAAAACAGAGAATCCATGAAACCGAGTCTTATCGCACACAAGCATGAATGTCTTCATCAAAATAATAAAGGCCCACCTAGCAGATGTAACTGTAGTTCTATCGATGTAGTTGATCAGCAGAAGTATCTAGGTCTAATTATAGATAGTCGGATGTCGTGGAAAAGCCATATAAATCTAGTATGTGATAAACTAAGGGGGATTCTGGCTAAATTCTCTCTCATAAAAAGAAAAATACCCTATCAAATACGACGTCAACTTTACATGGCTCTGGTTGAATCGATAATTGGTTACGGTTTATCAAGCTATGGAAGAACATATAAAACTCATATTGACTCAATATATGCACTTCAAATGAGGTTACTAAAAGAAGTTGTACCAAAGAATATTAAAAAACAATATGAAAATAATTACCATTCGTTGTTTGAGTTTTGTAAAATATTACCGATCCATGACAAAATTAAATACACGCTCCTTAATGAAGAATTTTTCAATGAACATTTAAAAAAAAGGAGACAGTATAACAATAATACGGTTCAAACACGTCATACTTTGAAAAACTACCTAATTTTGCCTAAATACACCAATAACTATGGTAAAAGAAAATTGGCATATGTCATTCCTTCTCTAATTAATAAGTTACAGTTAGCACTGAAGGAACAACTTACTCCAAAAAATATTAAAAGTAAATTAAAACAGTATTTCTTGCAAAATATAACACACTAGCTTACGCCCGCGGCTCCGCCCGTGTCTATGTCGGTTATCGCGGTAAAAGTAGTCTATGTCCTTTCCCAAGTTCAGTTCTATCTTCATACCTAATTTCATCAAAATCGGTTCAGTGGTTTAGGCGTGAAAGCGTAACAGACAGACAGACAGACAGACAGTTACTTTCGCATTTATAATATTTTGAAGTAGGGATGACTCATAATTCTCTCTCACGTCAATAAACATGCATACTCATACATAGCCTCAGTTTTGTTCGTACATAGCCTCGCGGTTTTGTCACCTTTCTAATATGTAATACTAATCATCAAAGTGCATTATTGTTTCACTTCGCGGAAATGAATCACTCTGTATACCGAGTTATTTAATTCTGTACGGAGTGAGATAGAAATGTGCCAAGCGCTGGTCGCCGGTGATTGGTTGTGTTCGGTAGCAGTCATTTATTAAGTGACCTGGGTGGGTATTCAATCATTATTGTATGAAGAAATATCAATGAATACCCTCTAAAACTTGTAATTGATAGGAGATATTAAAATGTTTTGTAAGTTCTTAACTTTTTTTTGGTTATTGTTGTGATGTAATTGAAGTGTTTTTTTTTTGTAGTTAATAATATTAGTAATTAATAAATTGTTGTAATTAAATTCATAAAGTATGTAAGTAAATTTATATGTATTGATGATGATACCGATGCACAGAAAAACTCGAATGAGTTTGTGCGGCATCGGATTGTTGCTTGGAATGTGTAACTTTTTTATAACAATAAACAATAAAAAAAAAATAAAAAAAATAAAAAATAAAAAGCCACGCTGACTTCAGCACAAATAGGCCGGCTTCACTTGTACTACCCACACACAGAAGACCAAGGAAAAATAAAATGATAGCATTCGTGTTGCCGTGCTTCGTTGGTAAGTGTGAGACCGGTGTCCAATGATAGAAAAGCATCTTACTAAGCCGCCATAGTGTGGTTCGCCATTCTGCACTGTCTATAATCGTACTTACAGTGAGTTTTTATCAGGCAGGGTAATGACCCTTTTGGCATTTTGACAGGCCATAAATGTATAGCCCGTCAAAATGTCTCTTACTTTGGTAGGCTATAAATTAAAAAAAAGAGAAAATGTAATACTTTATTTTCGAATTTCACGTTATTTTTAGTAGGTATATCTTTAACAATAATATAGAAAGCTCCGAAGCTGTTTAGAAAAGACGTAGTTCTGAAGCCACAAACATAAAACAGGAATGAAAATATTTAATAAATGTATAAATATTTCGGACATCTTACACACAACATCATCTAATCCTAAATTAAGCAGAGCTTTTATTAAGGGTTGTTGTAAACAACTAATATAAATACATTAACATACTTTTTTTTGTAAATACATACATATTATACATAAACAACACCCAGACTTCGAAACAAACATTTGTGGATCACACAAATATATAGTCAGACCTGGGAATCGAACCCGAGGCCTCTTGATCAGCAGCCGCATACGTTAACTATTTGACCAACAAGGCAGTCAAAATAGAATTGTGAACCTAGTAATTCTTAAGTTAGTTCTAAGTAATTGGTTAAATGTTTTAAAATTTACGAAAATTTGATAAATTTCAATGACTTGTCTTCTGAAAAGTACATAATTATGCAGTCTCAACATGAGATTCAAATGAAATAGACTTACACGACTTACACAGTAGTTACTAGCTAAAAACATTGAAATAACCTACGAATTTTCATTTCTTTTCTAGTTATTTTTAAAAAGAAAACTCCTGTTTAAATGGGTGTCGTAAGAGATGACTAAAGGAACAAAATAAGCAGCTAACATCACAGCCAAGAGAAGGAAAACTTAAAACAAACCCTTTACCAACCCGTCTGGCCAGCGTGGTATAGTAGGCCAAAACCTACTTTCAAAGGAGAGGCCTATGTCCAGCAGTGGACTGTTAAAGGCTGTTGATGAGGATTGATGATGTATAAATAAATATACATCCCGTGTCGCACGGGAACTTCACAAACACACACGAAACGGACACAAACAACAACAAAAATATCATTTATTTACGTTTATCTCTTAAAATAAATCCACAAAACAATCATAATATCAAATTTACAATAGAATAAATAAAACCTTAGAACAGAAACAAACAATCTCAATGGACTATAAATTATTCAAATGCTTGTTAACACGGCGAAGCAGCGCTGGAAACAATTTAACTAACTGGTTACAAATTCGTTCAATAGAACTGCAGCCACGCCCTGCCTGTGTAACTTTTTAACGGTTAGTTTGTCTGAAAGTTTGACTGTGACACTGGAGGATAACATTAAAGTGCAATGTTTTAGTTTTGTTTTGAACGTGACTCGATTTAACGATAAGAATACATTGTATCTATAATAACAGTTGTAATGCAAAGATACTACATTTTTAGTACGCGTTAAGTTACACTTTTATTAGCTTCATCTGTATGTTTGTTTTAGGGTTCCGTAGTTCGTGACTCGGCGGAACCCTTATGGTTTCGTTATGTACGTTCGTCCGCCCTCGACTTACCTGCCAAACCATTAGTGCTAGAAATATTAAACTTTGCACAAATATGTGTCTCTATTACGTCGACAAAGTTCTGCAAAACAAAAAAAATTGGCGTACCTTCCCTACACGTAAAGTGGAGATTTTTTTGTGTCTACCCCATCGTGTATCATGTCATTAGATGGGTATTTTAAAAACAATAAGAGGTTGCTAAGACAATTTTTTGATTCAGGTATCCGTTTGCGAGTGATTCAACAGGGTATAGGATAGTAGTCCATATTGTATGCAGTATATGGACCACTATCATGATTTTTTTATTGATTAGTTTAAGATGGTGCACTGTATTACTTTTTAAAAAAAATAATTATATTATATTCTAATTTATAATATTATTATGTATTTAATCAACGCATAAAACAAATGAATGTTCTCATCACTCTCATCATTAGCCTATCGCAGTCCACTGTTGGACATAGGCCTCTCCCATTAAACGCCACCCTCATCGCTTTTAGGCTGAATGTGCTCATTACGTAATATTAGTTCAGAGAAAAGATTGAACTCAAAACTTCTGGCTTAACAGTAAGTATTCGTTCTCCCAAAAGACCTATCGCTGTAATAAAAATATCGCCCTGATGACCATCAGATTGCGTAATCTAGTATAATTCCTTATCTTGTCAAAGTAGTCAGACCTTTCAAAAACATAATACGAATAGACCTGTTTAAAGAATTCTAGTATTATAAAAACCCTGTTTACTCAGTTATCCCAAATAGGATCTAAGCTTTACATAAGTTTCGGACTAAGGAGACTTACTCTTAGACTAAAGTTGTAACACAAAACCCTTTTATCTAATGCACTTTGACGAAACCCAACCTAAGGAAACACTAATGGCCCGAAGCGGAACCCTATTGAATCGATTGACTAAAATTTATCGAGTAATTTATTCTTGAACTATCTTACATCTTACGTGGCACTATTTTATAGCCAAGCCTCTAGTTTATTAAAGAAAGCCTTAAACAAAGAAAGTGCCATCCTATATCTCACTGACGAAGATAATCCAACTTCACTTAGGTGTATTTCCTTCGGGACAAACTGCAGCGTTTTTTTTTTCTCTACAGGTCATGAATCGTTGAATCGTTTTATGAGGAATCGTTCTCGCTGAGTGGTTGGTAGTGATACAATTGAAATATATTCTCAACAGTCGTTATTAGTATACAGTTGAACATAAGCTTCTTATTTCTTCTTATTATAAGTAAACCGCGTCGGGGGCACAGTTAAAGAATATGCAACTGATGTGCTTGAGGTCTCCGGTTCGGTTCCCGGGTTGGACCAAATGTTTGTGTTATCGGTAATTATTTGTTCCGGAGTTTGAGTGTTTTCTATGTATAATATGTATGTATTTACAAAAACAAAGTATGTTTATATATTTATATTAGTTGTCTATTACCAGTATTACAAGCTCTGTTAAGTTTGAGACTAGATGGCGTTGTGTGTAAGATATCCGAAATATTTATTTATTATTTATTTATTTTATTGGTAAAAACGCTTAGGAAAGAAAATCCAAAGCATAAATTTATATACATTTTATCGCCGTATTAGTAGGCAAGGTTGTAGTGTAGTACATAGTGACTACAGGCTACATTAAGGCTACACAATTAACAATTAAATGGAAATCAAACTCTTATTTCAAGGCTGAGAGTTTGTATAAAATATCATTCTCATTTAACACATCAGGATTCACATACGAATTATTTTCCCTCAGGCATCTGCCTGAAATAGAGTTACTTCGGTAATGGCTTGTATGTGAAATAAATAATAGTTTTAAAAAACTAAAAAACACGCTTTTTATACAAATCCAAACTAAAAAATAAAAAATAAATTGAAATAAACTTAAATTAAAAATAGTGTTCAAAATTTCAATAAATATAAATTAATACGTGTAAATATAATATATATATATAATATATTATTTATGAAGTATATAAGTGATGCAATGTGCTTTCATTTCCCTCTCTTATTATAAACACAGTCGCACAAAGCACTCTCAACATGATAAATTGTGTTTAGCTGTAATTATATTGATTTGTTAGACATCGTCTGTCTCCGGTTGAGAAATGATTTCGTGGGTGATTGCACGAAACCCCGTTTTAGTCACCAGTAGACTCATTTCCCACGGAAAATAACAATTTTAATGTTATTGGCAATAATTTTACTAACTACCACCGTCCAAAATTGTCTAATATAGTAAAATAACAGAAGATTTCATTAATTTTCTTCACAATATTTACTTGTTGCTTGACAACGGTGACAATATTGTTCAATCATAATGGCCACCTGTCATGTGGCGCTGTCGTCGCGCATGGATAGATGAAATTAATTTAAAATAAATTATAGTTTTAAAAAACTAAAAAACACGCTTTTTATAGAAATTCAAACTAAAAAATAGAAAATAAATTGAAATAAAATTAAATTAAAAATAGTGTTCAAAATTTCAATAAATATAAATTAATACGTGTAAATAAAGAAAATTGTATTTTACTTAAAAAAAAGCGTGGGGTGCATGGTGTCAATAGTTATAAATATTTTATTGAAGGATATGAGTAGTGATTATCATTTTGATATTATCTTAAAAAGCACCCCACGCTTTTTTTTTAAATAAAATACATTTTTATTTATTTACACGTATTAATTTATATTTATTGAAATTTTGAACACTATTTTTAATTTAATTTTATTTCAATTTATTTTCTATTTTTTAGTTTGAATTTCTATAAAAAGCGTGTTTTTTAGTTTTTTAAAACTATAATTTATTTTCTAGTTTTTAGTTTGGTTTATTTATAAGAGCTTGTGTTTTTAATTTTAAACTATTTTTTGTTTTAATCTACTATTAATTCCGTGATAACTATAAGTAACTGTAATTATTTTCAGTCGTCAATGCACACAGTGAGATTTAACGGTATGTTCATTGCCAAACAAATGATATTGACAAGTCTTACTACGTGTTACTTCGTAATCGAATCATTTCATCTAATGCTGCTCTGTTACATGGGGTTTGACCTGTTAGCTTTGAGCAATCAAGTTCTTCAATTCTAATTCCATCACAAGATTTTCCACGACTAAGTGCTACATAAGCTTGTCCAGCTGCAAACAGTCGAGAACCTAGATAAATGACTGCATGATGAACTGTACAGCCTTGCATCTTGTGGACGGTCGATGACCAACTCAGAATCAATGGCAAAATTCGTCTCTCGGCAGTTTCATAGCTGTATTTTGCTGGAAATCGTACCGATATTGGTTTAATTACGTGAACACCATCTGGACCAAAATCGGTAGGTATTGACGGAATGTCTTCTGCATATAATTGACCCCTGCGAAAATTTGGCCATATAATTTCTGTAAAAATGATTTTTCTGTAATAAAACCCATGTTTATCATCATTATCATCATCAGCCTATCGCAGTCCACTGCTGGACATAGGCCTCTCCAATTGCACGCCACTTAGTTCGATCCTCGGCTAAACCCATGTTACCATTTACTAATTCTTTTGACACGTCAATGTTCGACTTCAACATTGCTGCTCTGGCTTGGTCTGATTCTGAGGCTCGGATCTCAGCAATGGAATGACGCATTTGCTGTTTTCATTATTTACATTGATATATAATATATTATTTATGAAGTATATAAGTGCTGCAATGTGCTTTCATTTTCCTCTCTTATTATAAACACAGTCGCAGAAAGCACTCTCAACATGATAAATTGTGTTTAGCTGTAATTAAATTGATTTGTTAGACATCGTCTGTCTCCGGTTGAGAAATGATTTCGTGGGTGATTGCACGAAACCCCGTTTTAGTCACCAGTAGACTCATTTTCCACGGAAAATAACAATTTTAATGTTATTGGCAATAGTTTTACTAACTACCACCGTCCAAAATTGTCTAATATAGTAAAATAACAGAAGATTTCATTAATTTTCTTCACAATATTTACTTGTTGCTTGACAACGGTGACAATATTGTTCAATCATAATCGCCACCTGTCATGTGGCGCTGTCGTCGCGCATGGATAGATGAAATTAATATAAAATTACAAAAATCTTATTAAGCAAATTGATATAATTTTATCAAATTAGTGTAATGTCATCGGTCCTCGATAAATGTACAAAGTTTGAACGAAATCTGGCCGTTGAAAGTGGGTCAAAATCGCGCCCAAAGGAGTCGGTTACAAACATACAAACAAACATACAAACAAACATACAGGTGAAGCTAATATAAAGCGTGTAATAACAAAAATCTTATTATGCAAATTGATATAATTTTATCAAATTAGTGTAATGTCATCGGTCCTCGATAAATGTACAAAGTTTGAACGAATTCTGGCCGTTGAAAGTGGGTCAAAATCGCGCCCAAAGGAGTCGGTTACAAACATACAAACAAACATACAAACAAACATACAGGTGAAGCTAATATAAAGCGTGTAAAAAGACAGATGTTTTTCGTGTAGTCTAGTAAAAATCTTTCGTAAATGTATTTATATTTCATTAATATTTTTTTTTACTAATAGTATAACTATAACTGACCACTCTCACCCCACCACTTACGCTAACCCATACTTTTAATAAACGACCGTGGTCTGTGATAAAATATAACATAACGCCTTTACACAGAGCATAGAGCACTGCACGAGTTTCATCCATTAATCATGGTAGTTCGCCAACAAATACCAGCTGGGGTGAAGTTGGCGTGACTATTCAATATTGGCACACATACCTCACACTTGTATCACAGCGTAAAAATCAATTCAAACTTATGTTACGTACACCGATTGATTTCAAAGTAAGAATGCTTAGTTCTCCACATACTGTGACCTAGACTGTTTGGGCCAAACGATCGCGTTTTAGGCACTAACTAACTTTTCTTGATTGTAACTAACACTCTCGTGAAAGTTTTACGTGATATATTGTGACATTTATATACTGTATAATATTTTATTCCTTTGCTCATTCTGTGTCTGATTGTGGTAACGGTTGCGTGACCAAACCACTATGAGATTAAAACAATCAGTGTTACTATTGTAAAAGCAGAATACAATTAATATATAAATTAAAGACTTTTTGGAGCAGAATAACGTTCAACCAGTAAGTTTACAGTTGAAGATTTATTACGACTGAATCTGTATGCGTGTATAATTTCCTTACGTGAGCAGAATTTCTGTTGGCTTAAAATAATTGTTTTGATACTGCTTCACGCCACGTATGGGAGAAAATATTTATGTCGCAATTTTACTTAAAACTTTGTGTTTTTGTTAATTTATAATTTAAATTGAAATATCAAAAGCGCTCATAGCCGAGTGGCCTTTAGTGGTTGGAAACAATCACCGAGGGTAAGCAACTACGGCGCGGTCAGACCTAGATGGGTGACCGTATGTGGCATGATATGTTATGAGCGTTTCCGTGATTCGGAGGTCACGTTAAGCAGTCGGTCCCGGTTATTGTCATAAGGTAACAGTCGTGAAGCTTAGTTGGAGGCCTTCGGGCGGCTTAAAAACATCCAACGGTAAGATTATGTAGCCACAACGTGTCTTGCCTGTCCCCAACCCTTACGTAAGGCCTTAACCCTCTTTGAGAGGAGACCCGAGCCCAGCAGTGGAACGTTATGGGTTGTTGATGATCAAAGTTTTAGTGTTTTGATATCTAGGTATGTAAAAATATTGTACCTCTATACTTCGTTACTTGTTAACCACGATCGTGGCGAATCTTAAAAGAATAGTTATGATAGTAAATTGTTTATTCATTCCCTTGTTACTTATTTAAAACTGTTAAACCACTGAACTGATCTCATTAAAATAAAATTTACTTCATATTATAAAACTCGGAATATCTAACTGGAGGACTTATAACAGAGAATAAAAATGTAAGCCTTTATTTCAGACAATTATGTCTGAGATAAACAGTTTAAGCTTAACCGAATGACTCTGTCGAGTCAGTGCCACCAATAATCTGGTCGGCTTGCCTAATTTAGCGAAGGCCTTCTCCATTTCTTACTATTGTGTTCTATTCAGTGCCGTCCTAGTCTATGTTTTCTCTGCTATGTCTTTTATTTCGTCTCCTCACTATCAGAACTGTCTGCTTCCATTTTTTCCTGTTACTTGGTAACCAAGACACTATAGTTTTAGTCCACTTTTCAATGCCTCCTATTATGTGGTCAGTTTGCCTAATTCCTGTTGTTTTAAGTCTTTAGGTCCATATTCCAAATATTTAAAATTTCACTACAGTATAACAGAGCTTGAAGACAAAAGTCTTTAACCAGTGCGTCCTCCCAGTAATGAATGTGCGATGCCGAGATGTGGATACTTCTGTATGTGTAAACTTAAAGTTGTTCAACGTGCTATGGAAAGAGTTACGAGTCTCTATAAAGGACAAATTCGAAACAAAGTCAAAGAACCAAGGTGACTGATTAGGTTGAAATTGCAATGAGCTAGTCACATTATGCTGCAGAACAGATAACCGTTGGAGTAAGCGTGTTCTGGAGTGGAGACTGCATCTTGGAATACGTAATGTAGTGTGGTGAAGTCATAGATATTCGAGAGTGAAGGGAGTCTGGAGTGTAGTGTGAGGGTGCTTTCTCTGAAGGCAGGACGATTTGAGTAAGAATGCCAGCGGTGATCTTATGCAGAAAGTAGCAGACCAGGCTCTGGTGTGCCTTTGGAATGGCCTATGTTCAGCAGTAAACTGCAACAGGATGAAGATAAAGGAAGCTTTAAATATTAAAATCGATTCCTATACAGCTGGCTATAGGGTTTTAAGTCCCATTTCAAAGTAACACGTATATAAAACGTTTTAACAACAATCTTTCTTACATTATCTGGGTAAAACTATTGCATGTGATCATCAATTTTATTGCGTACTTAAGCACAACATAAAAAGAAAGTAAAATCAGCCCTAAAATAAAGAGGTTTTAGGTTTCTTTTATTTTTTATGTTTAGTGCTAGGTTTTAATACTGTGAGTCTATTAAAGTCGAGGTTTGATGATTGCTCGGTAACATTCAAACCTACATAATGTAATTTGCAGTACTACACTTAAGTGATGTTACTTTCTGATAACTGTTTTGTGTGACAATTTTGTTGTCTAGTAATCTATATCTCTTCCTGTCTCTATGTAATATTTTTTCAATCATGACTTCTTTAAAGCGTCTATAATCTCATGCCAAATCAAAATATTTTATTTCAAGTAAGCCTTTTTAGTCACTATTCCGAAATGTAATTTCTACGCAGAAGAACCGACGATAAACTCCATCGCTGTTTTAAAAAAATAAATTTAAAATTTATTTATATATGCAACAAAAACGTAAAGTAGCAAAACTAGTAATTAAAAAAGCTGCCAAGTGCGAGTCGGACTCGCCCATGAAGGGTTCCGTAGTAGATATAAAAGTTTTTGTAGTTTGTTGTAACTTTCATCAATGTTTTAATAATAGTGTTTTGATTGAAAGAAATGTAAATTGCGGTTTATGATTTAAGACGTATAAAAAAGAAAACTACTTACTAGATCTCGTTCAAACAAATTTTCGTTGGAAGTTGGCATGGTAATGTACGTCATATATTTTTTTTAGTTTTATCACTCTCTTATTTTAGAAGTTACAGGGGGGGACCAACATTTTACCACTTTGGAAGTGTCTCTCGCGCAACCTATTCAGTTTAGAAAAAAATGATATTAGAAACCTCAATTCAACCTTCTGCACGGTTGGCCTAGTGGCTTAAGCGGTCGCCACGCCGCTTCCTACTGCCCCAAGTGTCGTGGGTTCAAATCCTACGTAGGAAAACACTTTGTGTGATTCACTATTTGTTGTTCTGAGTCTGGGTGTTCTTTGTGTCCGTTTCATGTATGTTTATAAAGTCCCCCGCGACACAGGAATTTATATTCCTAATGCGGGAGTTGTCTTTTTTTAAAAACAAAAACAAAACAATATAATTTTTGAAGACCTATCCATAGATACACACACGTATGGTTGTGATGAAAAAAATAAATAATAGTTTTAAAAAGCTAAAAAACACGCTTTTTATAGAAATCCAAACTAAAAAATAAAAAATAAATTGAAATAAAATTAAATTAAAAATAGTGTTCAAAATTTCAATAAATATAAATTAATACACGTGTAAATAAAGAAAAATGTATTTTATTTAAAAAAAAGCGTGGGGTGCATGGTGTCAATAGTTATAAGTATTTTATTGAAGGATATGGGTAGTGATTATCATTTTGATATTATCTTAAAAAGCACCCCACGCTTTTTTTTAAATAAAATACATTTTTCTTTATTTACACGTGTATTAATTTATATTTATTGAAATTTTGAACACTATTTTTAATTTAATTTTATTTCAATTTATTTTTTATTTTTTAGTTTGGATTTCTATAAAAAGCGTGTTTTTTAGCTTTTTAAAACTATTATTTATTTTCTATTTTTTAGTTTAGTTTATTTATAATAGCTTGTGTTTTTAATTTTAAACTATTGTTTGTTTTAATCTACTATTAATTCCGTGATAACTATAAGTACCTGTAATTATTTTCAGTCGTCAATGTACACAGTGAGACATAACGGTATGTTCATTGCCAAACAAGTGATATTGACAAGTCTTACTACGTGTTACTTCGTAATCGAATCATTTCATCTAATGCTGCTCTGTTACATGGAGTTTGACCTGTTAGCTTTGAGCAATCAAGTTCTTCAATTCTAATTCCGTCCAAAGATCTTCCACGACTAAGTGCTACATAAGCTTGTCCAGCTGCAAACAGTCGAGAACCTAGATAAATGACTGCATGATGAACTGTGGACGGTCGATGACCAACTCAGAATCAATGGCAACATTCGTCTCTCGGCAGTTTCATAGCTGTATTTTGCTGGAATTCGTACCGATATTGGTTTAATTACGTGAACACCATCTTGACCGAAATCGATAGGTACTGACGGAATGTCTTCTGTATATAATTGACCTCTGCGAAAATTTGGCCATATAATTTCTGTAATAAAACCCATGTTACCATTTACTAATTCTTTTGACACGTCAATGTTCGACTTCAATATTGCTGCTCTGGCTTGGTCTGATTCTGAGGCTCGGATCTCAGCCATGGAATCACGCACTTGCTGCAAACGAGATGCTCTGACTTGGTCTGATTCAGAGACTCGGATCTCAGCAATGGAATGACGCATTTGCTGCAAGCGGATTTCTCTGGCTTGGTCTGATTCTGAGGCTCGGATCTCAGCCATAGAATCACGTTCTTGCTGCAAACGAACAGCTCTGACTTGGTCTAATTCAGAGGCTCGGATCTCAGCAATGGAATGTCACATTTGCTGCAAATGGACTTATCTGGCGCGGTCTGATTCTGAGGCTTAGATCTGGGCCATAGAATCACGCACTTGCTGCAAACGAGCTGCTCTGGCTTCCTCTGACTAAGCGTTATTTTCTTCTGTAACGCTGTAGTAGCTGTTGAGTAGTATCTGAAGAACTAGTATTCTCAGTCATGGATAGTGGTTGTGAGTATAAATGTGCAAAACCGCGTGCAAAAGTAAGTGTAAAGATAGGAGAATGTGCAAGTGTTAATAAATGCTAGAAATAAAATAATTTATCAGCCTGTTCGACTAAAATTTGGTAAACTAACAACTAAGTAGCTAACAGAAGTTTCGATATCTTCAGCATTACTTTTAGCAGCTTCTAGGACACATTTTAAAGCACAATCTACCTTCAAATCAGAGACATTAAACTGAAATGGTTCACATTTCTGTTTCTTTACTGTGGGAAACATTTCATGGAAGTACTTTCTTTTAGAATATACTTCCTTGGAAATTTGACGGGCAGTTGGCTTACCCCATTGTTGTTCTTGGCTGATCTTCGTAAAACTGTTTTCATTATTTACATTGATATATAATATATTATTTATGAAGTATATAAGTGCTGCAATGTGCTTTCATTTCCCTCTCTTATTATAAACACAGTCGCACAAAGCATTCTCAACATGATAAATTGTGTTTAGCTGTAATTAAATTGATTTGTTTGACATCGTCTGTCTCCGGTTGAGAAATGATTTCGTGGGTGATTGCACGAAACCCCGTTTTAGTCACCAGTAGACTCATTTCCCACGGAAAATAACAATTTTAATGTTATTGGCAATAATTTTACTAACTACCACCGTTCAAAATTGTCTAATATAGTAAAATAACAGAAGATTTCATAAATTTTCTTTACAATATTTACTTGTTGCTTGACAACGGTGACAATATTGTTCAATCATAATCGCCACCTGTCACGTGGCGCTGTCGTCGCGCATGGATAGATGAAATTATTATAAAATAACAAAAATCTTAATATGCAAATTGATATAATTTTATCAAATTAGTGTAATGTCATCGATCCTTGATAAATGTACAAAGTTTGAACGAAATCTGGCCGTTGAAAGTGGGTCAAAATCGCGTCCAAAGGAGTCGGTTACAAACATACAAACAAACATACAAACAAACATACAAACAAACATACAAACAAACATACAGGTGAAGCTAATATAAAGCGTGTAAAAATGTTTTGAGTTTCAGTTCTAAGTATGGGGACCCCTAAAATTTATTGCTTTTTTTCTATTTTTGTTTAAAAATATTAAAGCGGTTCACAGAATACATCTACTGACCAGGTTTCAACAGTATAGCTCTTATAGTTTCGGAATAAAGTGGCTGTGACATACAGATGGACAGACAGACAGGCAGACATGACGAATACATAAACGAAGACAAAAACGAAAAAAGAAGAAAAACTAGAATACGATTCGAATAAGGAACCAATTAAAGAAATGCAATTTGACTAAGTTAATTTTGCTGGAACATGAAAAATTATTCAGATAATATATGAAGACATACAAAAATCGATCTTTCGTACAACAACTTGCTAAAATATTTTAACGGTAGCCCTTAAATGTATTTGTCCTACTGAATAAAGTACATAAACACGTGATAATAATTCTACCATTCACGATTCAAAACCCAAACTCATCGATTACATCTACTGATACACTCTAAATTACAAAATTCAGATCCAAATATCATTCGACTTCCAAGAATCTAGAAGGTACATTCAGAGAGGAAAACACCTCAGCTGAATGTGGCACGATAAGTCAATCACGGAGCTAATCCGAATCGCAATGAGGCCAAAAATACGTAAGAGCTAAGAATCACGAGCAAAAGAAATAAGTTCCAATAAAAACCGAGCACGTCGTAATTCACGACACATTTGCCACTGCCGCGAATCCGTATGAACTTACGGTGAACGTGAAACTTGTAAAAAGTCACGTATCTCTAGCCTCAGCGACAAAGCATTTTTATACATTTAAAAAAGTCTGAAATAAAATTAGAATGAGTTGCATACTGTTCCAGAGAGCTGCAAATTTCGTGCCGCTCATGTTTTGAATATCATTTGACTATATTTCATTTTTTATCTTACGCTTATTTATGTTACTGGACAATTTTGTGTAATCTTCTCTAATTTTATTACTGGATTTAGATTTTTTTTCGCTTTTGGTTTTATTTAAAACTTTGACGCATCCAGCGATATTCATGAAAAAAAATTGTACTTCATTATATTGATATTGATATTTCTGCGCGCGATTTGTGCAATGATATCTAAATGTGTTTATTAGTGTTTTATATGTACATACTAGATACGTGCTAAGATTGTTCGAGCTTGTTTATCAGTGAACGTGAACTTTTCCGTAACTACTATGGATTGAATTATATAACAAACAACGTATCAGATGTTCTACTTCTAATATAAAATATATAATAATTGATGTTGTGTGTCAGATGTCCGAAAATATTTATTTTATTTTTATTTATTATAAGTCGTTATATATCGATCAGAAGACCGCTTTTCAGATATCTTAAGCTATTAATATTAATCGTCAAAAATATAAAGTGACTGACTCATTAAGAGTATCTTCCTAGCCTTTATTCCCAAGATTGTTTGGGGTCGGCTACTAGTTCAACCGGTTTTACCTGAATAAAAGTTTTTGATTGAGATCTGAGGAAGAACTGAAATTCCAAGTTTGAACTAGTTGTCAGTATATTTGAGGGCACTAACTTCCCAATAACTCTCCGACTGAAACTTCCATACTGCGGACTGTTATTAAGAATTTCCTGCAAGAAAAACCCAACAACACTTTTTGCTTGACCCGGTACTCGAATCTGAGACCTCTTGATCGGCAATAGCATACGATAATCATTAGACTAACGAGGCAGTTTAAAGTGAGGGACTGTTATAAATCAAATAACAACTATTGAGAAGACGTACGGTTACCAAAAAAACTGTACTACTTGTTATTCAAGTTCGTATCTATAATGCTGCCTCGATATCAGTATCAGGTAGCGAGATACATATATTACGGGTATACGCAATCACAGTGCTGATATATTGGGTGAGAGAATGAGGCGCGCGTGACGACTGCGGTAGGGGTACACACGTGAGAATATATGAACACTTGAACTTTGCACTACTTATTTTCTGCTACACTTTTCGAGGGGCCGGCTCGATCGAGGTAGTACTACTCTAACATAGAAGACCATTTTAATAAAGACAGCATTGTTGCTGTCGTATTTCGTGTCCAGTTTAGTGCTATTAGTAGTAGTATGACCAGGCAGCCATGGTAAGGGTCACTATGCTGCATTGCCCACCCTGACAATGAGGATGATGAACCCTACTCCTGGATTCTACTTATGCTTTCCATCAGGCAGAGTAGAGTCACTTTGGTTGGCTCAAATAAAAAAAATTAAAAGTAGCCCTCTATGTATTGGGGAGGTTGGCAAGGTTATCCAACCAACTATCATGTGAATATTCCAAAAATGAATCATGTAAATCCTGAAATAAAGATTTACTATTATAATTGGTAACATAGTTGTTACATTTGAATAAATTCTTAATGTTAAATGAAAAAGTCTTGAATTGAGTTTGTAAGTCAGAAATACAGAAAGAAAGAAAGAAAGAAAGAAAGAAATAAATAAAGAAAGAAAGAAAGAAAGAAAGAAAAAAAAATACAGTTACAAAGATATATACATACAAAAGCTTTAATATGAAAAAGTATTCTTATTTAATACGAGGCAAAATATTGCTCCGTGTATTTCACATGCTGGCAAACACGCTCGAAGTGACGGGCCCAAATTTGAATCGACGTTGTGCTGATAAAGACGCCATAAATTATGGCGGAAAGAATTTGGCTTTAATCCTACCACTTGGATGTTATTTGTTTGGATGGGAATGTTATATTTGCATGAATTGAAAATGTAGAAACCCTGAAGTTACCTATTGCCTGACAGTCTCTGGTTCGATTCCCGGGTAGGACCGTATGTTTGTGTGATTTCGGACACCTTCGAAAAATTTTCGTATGTTTTCTATGTATTATATGCATGTATTTACAAAAAGAAGTATGTTTATTAATTTTATTAGTTGTCTAGTACTCGTAATACAAGCTCTGCTTAGTTTGGGACTAGATGGCGTTGAGTGTAAGTTGTCCGGAATATTATTTATTTATTAGTTAAAAAATAATATTATGTGAACTACTCAAACTATTTAAAATAAACATGAAAAATATCAGCATATCGTTATCATTTTTGAATTCTTCTGCTTTGGTCTTTTTTCTGGTGTAACATTTTTGAATACGATTTGCAGCAACCTGAGAAAATTTTCGATTTCCTGAAAAGTAATAAAATATTTTTAACAACCATTAACTAATTTTATATTAATTTTATTCTAATTTGAAACATATTTGTTTCTTATTCCCACGATTATACTTTAACAAACATTTTAAACTTCGGTTCAACTTCAAACTTAGCTGCTTGTCAAAGTTTTACGTTCAATTTCACGTCTGCCGAAACAAGTTGTAAGTTTTGGAAGAAATATGCACCGTCGTTTGTTTGAATGCGAGATACTCACATAAGACTGACTTTCGTGTTCAAAATTTGTAGGAATGACATCATATTTTTTATGGTAAATTTGACATACCCGACAGGGTTCCAAATAATTACCATTTAAATTACTAAACACCTGTGTACATTGAAAAATACAAAATATAATTGGGTATTGAGGTGACGTATTTGAAGAAGTTGATGTATGACCGGGTGTTGATGTAACCTTTTTCATATAGCTTTAAGCCTACCGAAGTGACTATTCTACCTGATGGAAAGCATGAATAGAATCCAAGAGTAGAGGTCACCATACATACTGTCATTATCTTCCGAGCCTTTATTCCCAAGTTTATTTGGGGTCGGCTACTAGTTCAACCGGTTTTACCTGAATTTCACTTTTTCCACGCAGCGACTGGCATCGGACCTCCGCAACCCTATGGGAGAATTGAAATTCGAAGATTGAACTAGTTATCAGTATATTTGAGGGCACTAACTTCCCAATAACGATTGCCATAGATGTTCATGACAACCGGGACCATGAATTCCCCACCAAACTTCCAAACTCCGGGCTGCTATTATTAATTTCCTAAGGAAAACTCATATACAAAGGTATTCATACTGTAAGTGCAGATAATGCAATGTGGTGACCCACACCTTGGCGGCTAGTGTTATGCTTCTGTATTAAGCCTGCGGTATCGCACTTAATTAAGAAACGAAATACATTACAAATGCTGTTATATTGTAGGTTAGTCTTTTGTGCGTGGATAGGTAAGTACTACTTTTGGTCAATCCGACCCATCGTGGGTCAGCGTGGAAGTACTACCTTATAAACCGACTTAATAAGTAAGTTTCCTATAAAGTTTTTCTGTAGTCGACCTATTAATGTTGAAGGACATCCCATTGTGGTTTCAAAAATAAATACGATACTTGAATAAATTATCAAACGAACTATAACGAGACTATTTCATAGTCACAAGTACACACATAAAATTACTCGACTTTGCAACTGTTGAAAATTCAATCTTTGAGTAACTTAAAAGTTTTCAAGAAAGAAACAATCGCAGCTTCGTTCATATGTGACATACTACTGCAGCCATTGACAAACTGGGTGATGGAAGTGCCCAACATGCATAAAGATAAGATAAAAAAGATAAATTGATGTAGTTATTATATTAGTGTTGTTGCTAACATTTTAGCAGACCCAACCTCAAATGCTACTCTCGACTTATTTGAAATATTTACGTATCACAAGCTTTGACCTAGTAATATAGTTTAACATGGGACGAGGAGGTTACGAGGAGACTAACATATTACTGGGTAAAAAAACTCTCTAAATTAAAAGAACAAAAAATGTATATATTAATAATTTTTAGTGTCACTCGAGTTTTAACTTCAAATTTTTATACGATAAAGTTTTTACCTACAAAAGTCAAAAAAAAGTATAAGCATTTTTACTTATGAATTTATTCATTAATTTCATTTGAACAACTATTAAAATTGAAATTTAAAAATAAAAAGCATAACACAAATTTATAAAGATTCTCTGAAGTCACCATGGGATGAAATACGTCCAACATTTTTAGAATCCAATACCCTTTCAATTAGATTCAATATAAGTTTTTAAATTTGAAGAGCAGATAAAAATCGCCGATTCATCTTAATTCATCATAGGAGTTGGTAAGCTAAAACGCTCAAATATAATTAACTTCTCTGTTTACCTGTTGCTTTTAAACTTTATTTAACTTAATCTAGAGTGAGTTACATTAAGCTGTCGTTCACGGCCCAACTTGCATGTTTAATTATATTTTTCGTGTTTAACTTTGAAATGAACTTCCATTCATTTTCATTCAAATTCCTTCACAGAGAATGTTTAGAATCAATCAGTTATAGAAAGTAATTTACATATATTTACAACTGTTTTCTATAGAAATAAACAGTAATTTCAAATTGACAGCTTATCATTAAATGCATATAAAATATATACGGTAATTTCATTCTATAAAATAATCAATAGTTAATTTTCACAGGTTTTTCCATAGTTTTCACAGGTGGGACTTTAATAGGCAAATAATAGTAAGAAATAAATATTTTGGACATCTTACAAACTTATATAAATAATATATAAACTTATAACAATACTTGGTACTGAAACTCAAAAAAATTTTTTACATCAAACCCATACGTGTGGGGTATCTATAGATAGGTGTTTAAAAATGATGTTGAGGTTTCTGATATCATTTTTTTCTAAACTGAATAGTTTGCGTGAGAGACACTTCCAAAGTGGAAAAATGTGTGCCTCCCCCCCTGTAACTAACTAACCTTAAACTTTAACTTTGTATTAAAATAAGAGCGTGATAAAACAAAAAAAATATATGTTGTACATATATTTTTTAAACTAACAACGAAAATTATAATAATTTTTTATAATAATAATAATAATTCATTTATTCACTCTCACAAATCTTTCCTAAGCTAATGTACAATATAGCGTGGTGACAGCTTCAGGTTTTAGGTAGCTTCGTGAGAGACTGGTGCCTGAAGTAGGTTTAGAAAACCTGTAAATACAGGTCACCAGGGCAGGGCAAAATTGGTTTGAACGAGATCTAGTAAGTAGTTTTTTTAGAATACGTCATAAATCGTAAACCGCAATTTACCTTTCATTCAATCAATACACTATTATAAAAACATGGATCAAAGTTACAACGAACTACAAGACCTTTTATATGATGTTACTTGCTGATACGGAACCCTTCATGAGCGAGTCCGACTCGCACTTGGCCGCTTTTTTTAAATGCATACATATTATACATAGAAGACACCCAAACTGCGAAAAAAATACATATTTGTGAATCACATAGACTGCCTTGTTGGTCTAGTTGTTAGCGTATACGGCTGCTAATCAAGAGGTCTCGGGTTCGATTCCGGCGTCAGACCAAATATTTGTGTGATCCACAAATATTTGTTTTGGAGTCTGGGTTATTTTCTATATAAAATATGTATGTAATTACAAAAAAAAAAAATGTTTATGTGTTTATATCAGTTGTTAGTACCCATAAAAAGCTCTGCTTAGTTTTGGACTAGATGACATTGTGTGTAGGTCCTGTCCGAAACATTTACATCTAGGGTCCGACCCAGGAATCGAACCAGGCACCTCAAGCACCGAGAGCTCAAGCATCAGAGTAAGGAGTTAGTTAGGCTACTTATATACCGCGGCGTTACCCGCGTTTATGGTTAGAACCGCAGGCAGATCCGCGGGGCTCATGAATATGGATATGACACTAGTAATAAATAATGAGAGGGTGTGAAACTTAAAAAAAAAATGCATCGTTAGTTCAAAGTCAAACCTTTTATGTTGAATATATCAAGTGTTGTTGTTCTAAAAGCCCATGTGTCATATGTAAAGTCGACCCGCCGATGTTTGCAGACGACTTTGAAGCGAGAAGCTTTCACGTTGCCTTATAACCTTTCTTTTTGCCACCTCTCGATTTGTGTTGTACTCTATGTAAGAGTGTGGAAGTGTAGTCAGATTATTTTAGAAAAGTGTTATTCGACAATAAAATGGTTTGACTTATAAAAGTAAAATTTAAAATTCGTGAAGGATTAAAAATCTTTAGAGGATTATCTTTATTTTTTATAATAAAGTACGATGCAAAAGGTTGCCACCTGGAAACCAGTGCTGCTCAGACTGTGTACGATTTTGCTGAAGTGGTAATCCGTTCCGGCACATTATTGTTAAAGGTACTGTAACTGTTATTGTTTGTCTGTTATATGAATTGTGTTAAAAAAATAAAATATTTTTCCATTTCATTTTTTATTTTATGCAAAATGTTTAGTAATTTTTAAAATACCACTCTGTATTACGGGTACATTCCATATACGGAGTATGAACTCATAAATTTAATCGGCCTAATATTACACCACAGCCAGTCCTTTCATCATTATCATCAACAGCCTTTAACAATCCACTGCTGGACATAGGCCTCTCCTTTAAAAGGAGGTTGAGGACACCCATAGAATGAATAGGGGTGGTGACACTTTGTATTCTTAATCCGTCACCACACGGACAACGCCAGTTCTTTCGTCTCCAGAATCTCGACATTGCAGCCTCCTAGATAGTGCAGCTAGAGGGATGCAATGAACAAGAAATGAATGGGGCATAGTTCTGATACGAGCATGAAGGACAATAATGCCTAAAATATCCTTCCCACAGTACAACCAGAAGCAGCTAGACTTGGTAATCCAGTTTCTACGCTAACTTATTCTCTCATCACAATGGTTCAGACCACAGAACGGAGAAACTGTTCAGAAGGTTAAACGGTGTAATTTCCCGATAAAATAGCTTTTAACATTAATATTTGTATGAAAATAATTTGCTAAAATGTTATCAAATCATAACCAAATTGAACGAAAACGATACCCCGAAGAATTGAATACCTTTTTTAATACGAATAGATTCCTCAAACAATGTATAAAATTATAATCAGGTGACTTATTTTCCTATAAAATATGCTTGGGTTTAAAGCTTAGAACAAATTAAGTTTTAATAATAAATGAACATTTTAGTCAATAGTACAAACTTTACAAAAACCAAAGGTACAATAATTAATTCACAACGCATCCATTGTCATAAAGTATGCAGAACTGGGGATGCGGTTATCTCGGTTAATCCGTTTAATATCTAACAGTTTGGACCGGTTAATGAAGCTAAAGCCAAAGGGTACACATTCTCATGTTGGAAGTTAGATGGGAAGCTCTTTGCATATTTAAAAATACTCTAAAGGTATCTGACGGGTTCATAAATCAATATTTCTCTTTTTAAAATGTACAAGAACAAACGTGTACCTTAGAGCCACGGAATACTATCTACTTTTAGCATCGTTGATTGGCGATTTTGCGTCTGCATCGATGCTGCATCGCGTTTTAGCGACTTCCTGCGTTCGATCGCGGTTTCAAAATCGCGCGACATGTTGCATTATTCGCGACTTTCTGCATTCGAACGCGGTATCGGAAACGCGCGTTTTAGCGACTGCTCAGATGCCTGGATCGCGTTGCTACCGGCATCCAAATCTGTACGGAGAGTTCTGAGCGTTCAGCTGCTTTGTCACGCTTCTAAAAAGCAACTCAATCTCCGCGTTTGGCGTTTTTAAGTGTGCGGTGTGGAGCGTTCGGTCGCCGTATTTAGCTTCTAAAAAGCGACTAGTCGGTGCCGATCGTCGGTGCTAAAAGTAGCTAGTGTGCTGTGGCCCTTAGAGGTATACAACATTAAGTGGCTAAAGTTAAATTTTACAGTGGATTAAAAAATGCGCGTAGTGATATTTTCAATGTAATTTTGAGACAGTTAAAATAAAGGCAGAGTAATTAACTTAGCTGTAATTTTTAATAATAAATAGAGGGAAGTATCATGAATTACACATAATTACGATTAATCTATCTATTATATTATCTAACATCATTTGTAATCCTATACCCTGTTAATATTTGTATATCTCTTCTGTAAATATTAATTGTGCATTGTAAATCTCTTTCATAGGTGACGTAAGACTTAATGCTTTATACCATTATGTAGAACTGGCTCTTGGGATTTTAATGGTATAATAAACGTAAATTCGACAAAATTTGGAGTTACTATTGTATACCTTTGAGGTACATATCAGCTATACTAACTGACTGCCTTGTTGGTCTAGTGGCTAGCATATGCGGCTGCTGATCCAGAGGTCTCGGGTCGATTCCCGGGTCAGACCAAATATTTGTTTTATCCGCAAATATTTGTTTTGGAGACTGGGTGTTTAATAAAGTATGTTTATGTATTTATAATAGTTGTTCAGTACCTAAAATACAAGGTCTGCTAAGTTTGAGACTAGATGTTGTTGTGGGTCAGATGTCCAAGAAAAAAGAATGTTATAAACCCTGCATTTTTAACTAATATAGTATTAATAAAACCATAATATTCCACAATCGTATAAATGGTTAAACTGCATAGTATGTTCTGCTTCGTTCGTGCATTTAGCGTATTCGACTGCCGATCAAACTGATTGATATTGGATATTGGATTTTTCTTTTTAGAAATTCCTAATAACAACCCGGAGTATGGATATTGACAGTGTTTCATGTCCCTACCTCGAGGCACGTTAAACCGTCGAGCTTATTTTTCATAAACATACATGGATATCGTTAAAAAGGATAAAATTAATTTTAAAATTCATAATTGAACATTTTCATGGTACCCCAAAGTTAGAACTCGTGTGGCTCGAAAATTGTAAAAGTCATGAGCCATCCCTTACTCTAATTTATATGAATACTAGCTGCGCCCCGCGGTGTTACGCGCGTATCAATATAGTTGCTATGCAAGTTTGTTATGCATAGCAACCTGTGAAGTTTTGACAGGAGATAAACCGTGATATACATTTTGACATCTACGATTTAATGTATTTTTATAATCACCTAGCTTTCACCCGTTTATCTCGATATCCCGTTTATCTGATATATAAGCTATATTACTGCAAAGTTTTATCATCATTTCCGTTCAGTATTTTGTGCATGAAACAGCAACAAACATACATACACACATACGTACTCACAAACTTTCGCGTTTATAATATTAATAGGATTAAGAAACGTGCGAGTAAAGATGAATACAATTTATTTTAGATGAATGCTTGTACAATTTGCAATATTTCTTGGAAGCATTTTACTGCTTCGATACCGTCTGTCAAGATGATTTTGAGCACGGTATTTTAGGGTGGAAAACTAATAAGCCTTGCAGCGGATCAAATTATCCTTAAAATATATTCTTATACTATAAATGTAGAAGATAAGACAATCAGTAAGTGAATAAAGACAATTGACTTGTTATTTTACTTGCAAGATCTTTAACAAATAAATATTTCGGACATCTTACACATAACGCCATCTAGTCCCAAACTAAGCAGAGCTTTTATTTTGAGTACTAGACAACAGATATAAATACATAAACATACTTCTTTTTGGAAGTACATACATATTATAAATATTTGCGGATCACATAAACATGTGCGACCCGGGAATCGAATCCGAGACATCAAGCACATCAGTCGCATACGCTCCTAGTGTGCCACCGAAGGAGTCAATATAAAAAATGTATAAATAAACATTTCTTCATTTAAAATGAAATCATTTTATACATTTTAAAGCATAATTTCTGAAGTAAAATTTCATTTCCCTTGAGCCTGACAGTCATTTAAATCATGAAATAGCAAGAGACCCATCAATAAATCGTCGTATTGTTCTCTTAGACGTTATAATTCAATATAACACTTATAACACTCTAGAACCATCTTAAACCCTTTTCTAATAAAGCAGTAGCTTGTTAAGTATTGACAGTTAACCTCAAGTGTTCATTAATTCCTGTTAGGCACTTTGAGTAACTTGCCTCTTGTATTGACCGCTGGGGTTCTGACCGTTGAGTTGCGGTAGCTCTTCTAGCTACAAGCTCTGAATGAGTTTTGTGGAATTTAATATTGTTGGTAAATGGAGAAAGTTAATTAAAAGTTGAATTGTTTTTAATTATCCTTCCTTATTTGTTTTCCTTTAAACTGACACCTAAAAGCTTTTTAACATTTAACTTTTTATTTGATGTGATAATTATGTGTGGAATTTGTAAATCTGATTGTAATATAATAGTTAACATTATAGTTTGGTAGTGAATGATTATATTTAAAATTAAATATCGCTCATAGCCCTTTAAAAAACAACGTCATTGACATTTCGAATCGTATCTATCAATACGACCAGAGATAGCTGTTGTGACTTTAATTCTCCTTCAGATAGAAAGTAAAGACATTCAACACAAAGAATTTAACTTTTCTAACTAATAAAAAAAATCTGCCAAGTTCATGTCAGGCCACGCACAGTAAAGGGTTCCTCAGTCACGTGGATTTAAAATCGTATCCAATAGATAATTATTATAGTCCAAGATCCCAGAGCCGCCAGACCTACGTCATTTGTGCAAAGCTGAAATTTTCAGGATTATTAGTACAATGTCTTGTTAAGATGTATGCGTACCCATTAGCTTGAAAGCGGGGCCGGTTCTGAGGTAGCGCGAAGTACAGATGGATAAAAACCTTACTTACCTACGTTAAAGGTGCAAAGCTAGTATTTACATATATTTTTAAGAATATTATTTAAAATTAAAATTCATTACTGCCAGACACTTTCCGTGGGCAATTACTTCTGCCAGACGTCTTGAAAGTTGTGAAAAAATTAGGTAAACTACGTTATAGTAGCAAACCTAAATTTTATAACTATATTATAAAACTATATTTTATATTACTATATTTTATAACTAAAAAATTTATACATATTATCTAAGGTAGGTACTATTTTAAGACCCTTTGTATACGGCCAGACCAGTCCGAAGGGCCAATCATCCCCCCAGATACCTTTAAATATTTGTAGTAATTAGGAAGCTGAGGTATATCATCTTTGGTATTATTTCAAGAATAGAATTGTAAAATATTAAATGGTTTTTACACGCTCATTTATTAGCTTCACCTGTATGTTTGTTTGTTTGTAACCAACTCCTTTGGTTGCGATTTTGACCCCACTTTAAACGGCCAGATTTCGTTGATGTTGTGAATAGCTACAAGTATATACAAGTATACGAAATCTGGCCGTTTAAAGTGGGGTCAAAATCGCAACCAAAGGAGTTGGTTAAATTTTTGGTTAGTTTGGTTAAATAGTTGGTATAAAATTTAGGTTTGCTACTAAAACGTAGTTTACCTAATTTTTTCACAACTTTCAAGACGTCTGGCAGAAGTAATGGCCCACCGAAAGTGTCTGGTAGTAATGAATTTTAATTTTAAATAATATTCTTAAAAAAATATGTGAATACTAGCTTTGCACCTTTAACGTAGGTAAGTAAGGTTTTTTACCATCTGTACTTCGCGCTATCTCACAAACGGCCCCGCTTTCAAGCTAATGGGTACGCATACATCTTAACAAGACATTGTACTAATAATCCTGAAAATTTCAGCTTTGCACAAATGACGTAGGTCTGGCGGCTCTGGGATCTTGCTCTATTATGTTCACGTATTAATGTGTTAATTTTGTATGACGTTTTCAAAGTGAGCGCATTTTACAAGTTAAGTCTCCATAACTCCTGAATTAATAAAGTCACCTAATCCGTTATAGTTTTCCTTCAAAGTTCATTATGTGTACCATCATCACGAATATTTCCAGATTTTTTGATCCAGCCGTTTAGCTTTTAGAGGGGGGGGGACGCCCTGTTTTTACAAAAAAGTGCCCTTTAAAGTAGAATTTCTCGCAAACGGATATGTGAATCAAAAAATCGTCTTAGAAACCCTGTATTGTTTTTAAAATACCTATCTAATGATACCCCACACGATGGGGTAGCCGCGAGAAAAAATTTACATCCCCACTTTACGTGTAGGGTAGGTACCCTAAATAAAAATATTTTTCAAAATTTTATTATAGCACTTTGTCGGCGTAATAACAATACATATTCATGCAAAGTTTCATCTTTCTACCACTTACCGTTTGGACGGTAAGTCGAGGACGGACGGACGGACGGACAGACGGACGGACGGACGGACGGACAGACGGACATGACGAATCTATAAGGGTTCCGAGTGATATACTTCGAAACCCTAACAAGTAATCTATATAGACATAGAATGGATTTACAAACGTTAATTACACCAAACAATGAAATTGAAATGTCTGTTCGCCATTTCAAATTCAATAAATTCAATTACTAAATTCTATATTTCTAATTCATATAAAAGTATATATGTTACTAAAAACAAAAGAAACTATAAAAGAAATTGTGTCTTTGTCTGTCTGTTTCAACCGGCTAATCTCTGATACGGTTGGACCCGTTTTGGAGGAACTTACACTGGCAGAGTAACTTACTTTTTTAGACTCAACTCGTCCACCAGCGCTCCATTGAGCTTGTCTGAAATGAAATTTTTCATTGCAGCTTTTAAATTACTGAAATGTCTTTAGACATGGT
The DNA here is from genome assembly GCA_932526445.1 of Phragmatobia fuliginosa. NCBI lineage: Eukaryota > Metazoa > Arthropoda > Insecta > Lepidoptera > Erebidae > Phragmatobia > Phragmatobia fuliginosa. The sequence continues at coordinate 1,691,794 of OW052058.1, read as the reverse complement.
ACTCTCGTTAAAGGTCAACGACATTATGTTCTGTTAAGTTTTTATCTTCACCTCGTAAGTCGTCTTCACTCACAATTTACTACCCATTACACGTTCATTCTTTTCTAGTAAATTTATTTCTTGTTTTATCTAAAATTGAAATCATGTTTGCATTGTGTGAGAATGAATAGTGACCGAATAAAATATTCTAACATGCAAAGTTCAGTTTTTTATGATCTAAGCTACCGCGAATTTTTAACGTACTTTAATTTATTTTACAAAAAAAGTATTGCAGATTTAAAAACATACCGAATTCACTGACGATAATATTAAACCATAAGTCGTGTAACGTGGCTACACTGCCTCGTTCCCAGCTACAAGGTGAGCGTCTCCCCGGATAGCCGCGCGCGCCTGAAGACTAGCTTCTTTTTGCTCACGCGACGCCCGGCTGCGGGCGGTCTACTCAAGATAAGTGTCTCCTCTTTCTGGGAGGCAACGCTGACGGAACTCTCAAAGGCCCACGCTCTAACGTGCTCGCGAACTAGCCCTTGTATAACTTAACTAACCTATCTAATTGTAACCTGCTGTAAAATCAATAAGCTCTTTGTAAACTCTCGTGTCTAAGTTTACATCTCTTTCTTTCTGATATCGTGCACAAACCGGCGACTAAAGCCGAGTCACGTGACAGTTGTACTAAAGTGTTTCTCCGAATTTCTCCACTTTGAAGATTGTCTGGTTCAAATTGCTTACAACGATATTACCAGTCGCTACTTACGTAGAAATTGTAACGAAATTGTAACACAGGTGTAAACAAAAACATTATCCTCCTGATCATCCAGTCGGGTGATAAGTAAATCAACATAAAACTATAAGTGCAGCAACTGCAATAGAATAGCATCCCCAACAGTATAGAGAATTCTGAAACTTCCCAGAAACTGTGGAGTTGCGAAACTGATTTACCATCGTCGTCATTTTGTATGCTACAAGTCCATTGCGTTTCGATCTAATTATGTATTCAAACCTAGACTAGTATCAAATATTGAGTAGGTGTCGAATATTGAAGTGAATTTGTGCTGATTATGACATCTTTTAAGAAATACTAGAGATGAACTAAATTTACTGATTTCAAAATGAAACTAAAAACTACTTGGTGTGACGTGGAATTACGGTTCTGAAAGGTTTCCGTTTTATGTAGCTGGCGATATTTTAAAGGTATCTTCATTTATTTCTTCATACGAAGGAACTCGAGCTTTTGCAAAGAATTTACACTGTTTCACTAGGGATAATTTGAATTTCATTTAATTAATTTCATTTCATGTTTATGTTACCTTGCAGTTTAGTAATCAAATGAAGCTATTAGATTTATTTGATCTGGTTGTGGTAGTTTTAGAGTTCCATAGCCAAATGGCAAAAATCAGAACCCTTATAGATTCGTCATGTCTGTCTGTCTATTAGTCCGTCTAGGCCTCTTTTTTCTGAAACTATAAGAACTATACTATTAAAACTTGGTATGTAGATGTATTCTGTTACCCGCATTAAGATTTTCATATAAAATTTTCGGGGTTCCCATACTTGGAACTGAAACTTGCCTATCAAGCCGCCTATCCAGGTGACTCTATTTTGTCTGATGAAGCATGAATAGAACCTAAAAGTTACGTCATTTAGTCCCTTGTCATTTCATATAACTACACTGAGTTGAAAGAGAAAGTAACTATTACTTACTCCCCCTTTCAACTCAGTTTCATTATATAAAATGGCATTAACCCCTTTCAACTCAGAAACGTCGTCGTGTACTTAGATACAATTTATTACAGATTCCGTAGAACTATGTATTGTTTTAGAAATATAACCTAAGGGTTTTTGTTAGACTTACTATCAATCGGAAAGTAATAGAACAAACACATCCACATTCAGACTTAGAAAAGTTATCTTATCAGAGTAACAAAATATCTAACAAAAAGTCGTTTACATTTGGAAATTTCACAATTCAAGTATTAGTCGGTGAATATCGAAAAACACCGACTTAAGAGATAAAAGCCACAATCATCATCATCAACAGCCTCTAACAGTCCACTGCTGGACATAGGCCTCGCCTTTGAAAGGAGGTTTTGGCCTACTATTCCACGCTGGCCAGACTTGTAGGTAAAGGGTTTGTTTCAAGTTTCCTTCTCTTGGCAGTGATGTTAGCTGCTTATTTTGTTCCTTTAGTCGCCTCTTATGACGCCCATGGAATGAATAGGGGTGGTGACACTTTGTATTCTTGATCCGTCACCACACGGACACACAATATAACGGGTAAATTAGTCAAAAGCACCTAAAGAGAAAATGACTTATAAAATAAATATCCAATATAATCACAGTTACTTGAAATAAACATACGCCTAAATCCGACAAATGCAGAGTTTTACACGCTTGCTACTTTATTGGGTCGACAAAGTTATAGCAAATTTACGAGAACACTGTGTGACAGAGTGGCTTTAAAGCACCTATTTGTTTGGTTTAGTGTCCATAATTTACTCGCGCAAAGTATTTGGGTCGCGGGTGGATTTTAAAAAATTTCTAAAGTTTTTATTGTTTCCTGAAACAGAATATTTCCATGTTTATTAGCCTTAATAAAGACAGTCATTTCAAGTTATATTTTCAATAATGAATTGTAAAAAGTTCGGTAATGATCAGTATCTATTCTACCGTAAAAGTAACTCGTTACGTCCTTTAGTATTCTTATATTTTTAACTAGCTGAATCCCTCGGCATTACCCGCGGTTGTTGTTGCAAAATGCGAGTAACGCCGTGGAGCAAACTAGTCTTAAAACAAATAGCTTAAGATACTCCTTTTGTCCCCTGCTTTCTGCCAGGCAAAATCCCATCAAAATCGGTCCAGCCATTCCAGGGACAAACAGACAGACGGACAGACAGACAAAATTTTTAATAATTACGTTTTTTGTAGTAAGTGCCGTATATAATTTCATATGCATTTAGTAAAATCTATAAATTTATATTACATACAGACACTCCAATTTTCCTTATTAATATAGATATATAGAGTATAGATTGATATACGAATGCTCCATTATTATTTAATATGTGATTAAATTAGCCTATACCTCCATCATTACTTAGAAAGGAATTCCCAACTTTTTTTCCTTATTGTGTAATGGGGAAAATGAGCCAAGCCACCTTATGGTGTTACCTACCGCCACCTATGACAGCTGTCACCTGAGAGATATAAGGCTGTTGCCACACTTCCTGTGAATTTCTCTACAATTAAATGGGTATTTGGCCTACGGTAACTAAAGAAGGAAGTATGTTAATTTCTGCGTAATAAAAGATTCGTAATAGATGTAAGATTTATGTGTTACTACTAGTAACACCCAGCGGTATTGCAAAAGGGCTACGTTCATTCTTAATCCAATATTGTTTGTTATATATTAACTGATTTTAATTTTGTTCTAAGTTATATTTTGCTCTAAAATGAAAGTATCCTAAGTAACTTCTTATAACAACAGCTATCTAAAGTCGTCCAGAGATTAGTCAGAACAAGACAGATTATGTTTTTATGTAAATTCCGTTTATATTTTTATAGGCGATTAGGGAAAGCTTTTAATTTGAAATCACAAGCAGACAATTCAATTTAATTTGTTTGCTTATATGACTAAAAGATGAAGATTGTGTAAGTGTATTATAAATCAACTAGCTGCACCCGCGTATATAATTATGGTTGCTATGCGAGTGTGTTATGCATAGCAACCTGTGAAGTTTTGATAGAAGATAAACAGTGATACATTTTGACATCTACGACTTATGTATTTTTATAATCACTTAGCTTTTGCCCGTGTATCTCGATTATTGTAGTAAAAAGTAGCCTATGTGTTATTCTGATTTATAAGCCATATTAAACTGTACAGTTTCACTCAAATCCATTCAGTAGTTTCTGCGTGAAAGAGCAACACACATACATACATACATATATACATACTCACAAACTTTCGCGTTTATAATATTAGTAGGATTGTACAATCAATTCATTAGTCCAAAGCAAGCTTTAGCTGTACAAAGGATTTTCCCTATTTGAGCCAAAGCGTCTGATCCTCTCAGCTTTCTGCATTCAATCAATTCGGAATACCTCCTTCAATCACCATACCTTACAATCAATTCGGAATGACTGAACAGAGAATTAAAGTGCTAAGAAATCGTGTTAGTTGAATGGGCCAAGTCCATTTCATCTAGGATTGGGCTTTAAGAAAATGTGTACAAATATAGAATGGTAAATAGAATAGAATTAACAATATCATTTTTACCTTTATAACAATTCCTTGATTTAACGGTGTTGTAGGACGGTTTTACATATTCAAACTTATTATTGTCTAAAGTATAAGAAATTAAGCGTAGTGAGAAAAGAATTAGACTGGGATTAACAGCTCTGAGAAAAAAAATTGACCTTTTGTATATGTAATGATTTCTCATCATAGAAATTTTCCCTACAATGGTCAATAAACATATAGTGAACTTATGTCTTCATCCTTGTTCAACTGTCGGGGTCACCAACTATAGAACTTATGGGTCGAAGCAAATAACAACACAATGGGAGCCATATTTATTATTTAGGTACGCAGTCTTTGTTATCACTCTAAGATCACTTATTATCGTATAATTTAGGTACCGACTTACAGCTACATTATATATCCTAAAACCTATAGCTAAAATGCACGTAATCACGTGATAATCTCCACGACTGTCCGACTGATCGATAAATAAAAGACTCATATCGGAAATATTCTGAAATAGCTGGCCACGCTTTTCTATAGATAAATTCTATCAATTAATATATGACGTAGAAAAAACACACTACGTATACTTCATAATGGTCAAACAAATATTTATTAAATTAGTTTTTATTGTTTATAGGAATCAGACTCAGTATTTACTACTATCTTATTCTATACTTACCAGTACGTACAGTTCCATAGATTAAAACAAAGCATTTGAAAACATTACCGGTTTATAAAACTACATTGAAACCAAATCGTACGATCTCTCAATAAAAACAGAGCCAGAGCTTCCGTAACTTACCAAGAGATGTTAATGAAATGAATTATGGCAGCAGCCGTGACCGCTCTAATTAATGCAGTTCCTCTTAGACTAACCACGCAATGAGAATAATTTAGATGCCGAAGTTAGGCCCGTTACATGTAAATTAAATTTTAATATTTTAACATCAAGCTCCCAAGGGCGAAGGTGTAATGAGATTTGTTGCTAACAGAGACACGTTGAAGTATGTACAATGTGGAAAAAATTTAGTTGCTCTAAATTAATGAGTTGGTAATTAATTTAGAATTTCAACATTAGCGGGATTATATTTGTGAAAGTTATTATCATTTGTTGCGTACAAATCTTATTTGTTATATTAAAATATATTATTTATATTAAAGACTGTTATTACTTTCTTATGATTTATAATTACTTTTGCTATGTTAATAGTTACCATTATGTACCACATCTAAGTATAATGTTTTCAATCGTAATTTAGGAAAAAAACTTACTGTAACGTATTATGTTTAGTTTGTGTCCTTCAAAAACTATTTGATTATATATTTGGCACTATTTTTTACTAGATATATTTTCTTTCTATTGTGGTGTTAATTGGTCATTTAAATTTTAGTTTGTCATTAATGTTAAACTTGGAGAGAGACATTCTTCAGCCCTTGACTGCAGTGACACCTCGTCCTCGTCGTAGATTGTTTTTTGAGCTAGAAGGTACCCTGGAGTCTTGAGTTGGAGGTGCCCAAAGTATGCGGTAGTCATCAACCATTGGGTGATAGTTTGCTTGTTTGCCATAAAAATATTGGAAATTATTTATATTTAGCACTAGCTTTTGCCCGCGGATCCGCCCGCGTGTATGTCGGTTATCGCGGTAAAAAGTAGCCTATGTCCTTTCCCAAGTTTAGTTCTATCTTCATACCAAATTTCATCAAAATTGGCTCAGTGGTTAAGGCGTGAAAGCGTAACAGACAGACAGAGTTACTTTCGCATTTATAATATTAGTATGGATTTAGAGATGGGTGACATTAATGATGAAAATAATCATCTTACTAGCCTTTACAATTCCGAAGATTATAGCTTCCAGCTTAACCAGTTTTACCTGAATGTTTGTTTTTCTATCATCGCACCACCGCAGCCTTAGTTAGAAAATTGAACTACGCAACTGATCATCTTAAAAAGTTGAACTACTTCAACATATTTTTCAGGACACTGACTTACCAGTAGCGACTGACATAAATAAAAATAATAATACAGCTGAAATTGAATAAATATGTACTGTGACAAGTTTGTACAAAGTTACTACAAAATTTTAATAAATTTAACGTCTATCAAATATTTTATATTCATAGTACCAACACCACGGAAGAAATAAATAGTCAAATATCGTCTAAAAATTTTACAAACAGTATGTTCGGGGAGCATCGATTTCAAACTTTATACCGGCAATATAAAAGTTTCTGACTATCGTAAACTGAACAAATATTCAAGCAATATGAGATAAACGCCGGGGGCAAACCTATGACTGTGGTTTATTGCTACCAATTTTAGTTTTCATCGATCATAAAATATTCAAAACTAAAGATGAAACCACACTAGACTGATTTATATATTATTTTTGGTGAAATTTAAGCTTGTGTTGTATATAATAAAAGCAAAATATGTTCTTAATTATTATCTGGTGGAAATTTACTATAATTTTAGAAATATCAAAATCTTATCTAAGAGAAAATATAAATTTTGTTTATTAATTCATCACGTTTAAACCGTAACTCCGATCCTAATGAAATATCGTACACGTGTTTTAGAGATAATAAATATACATAATATTGTTAGAGTCCAGAAGTGAAAAATAATAAAAATAATTATAATTCTAAACAATTTACTTTAATTCTAAACAATTTATTTCATTAATTACAAAATAATCTTAGAAATGCAATTAGACACAAACAACCGTTAATTAAGTAAGGAATCTAAACAAATTACAGTTAGTTATACAGCAAGGGCGGTCACATTCTCTCATTCCCGGTTCATTGTTCTCATTCCCGGTTACTGGAACATTTACAAAAAAAAGTTTATTGGACGCCTCTGTAAGTACAATTATCGTCCAATTGGTCAGTTACTGAAAACAGTTATCAAATTTAACGTAAACAGAGTTAACGAATAGTTTTCAAGATTACAGTTAACATGAATAGGAAAGGTTCGAACCTCCAAGGAAAATAGTGAAAGATTTATAATCCGCGCCAGATTAGAAACAAACAGTCACTGTTAGATACATTTAAAATAAAACTAAGTTTAGTACTAACACAAGAGTAGACTTCAGCATGAAGGTCTACCGTTACCATAAGAACAATAATATCATAAGAACAGTTACCATAAGAACAGTTACCATATGAACAGTTACCATAAGAACAGTTACCATAAGAACAGTTACCATAAGAACAGTTATCATAAGTGTCTGGGTCTTAAACATTTAAACTTAAACTAAACAAGACCACGAGTTTGGGGCTGGTTACCCTGTCCATGGGTCTTAAACCTCTCTCATCAAGACCACGAGTTTGGGGCTGGTTACCCTGTCCATGGGTCTTAAACCTCTCTCATCAAGACCACGAGTTTGGGGCTGGTTACCCTGTCCATGGGTCTTACCTCTCTCAACAAGACCACAAGTTTGGGGCTGGTTACCCTGTCCATGGGTCTTACCTCTCAACAAGACCACGAGTTTGGGGCTGGTTACCCTGTCCATGGGTCTTACCTCTCTCAACAAGACCACGAGTTTGGGGCTGGTTACCCTGTCCATGGGTCTTAAAATTATCTCAGGAAGACCACGAGTTTGGGGCTGGTTACCCTGTCCATGGGTCCATTCCAATATACACACCTCATGCTCTCCACCATCCGCCATACATTGCACCACACCTCACGCACACGGGGATCAGGCCGAAGATTGCGTCTCGTACACACGGTGAACAGGCGGAAAGTTGCATCTCGGGCACACGGAGAACAGACCGCAGGTCCGCTTATCACTGAGCGGCATGCAGGACGCAAGTCCGCACCTCGCGATACAGCGAGCAGGCCGCAAGTCTGCGCCTCACCAGGCAGCAGCAGACACCAGGTCACAGCCCGGGCTCGGCTCGCGTAGACTGCACCTTGCACAGTGACGAGGCTCTCAATGCATCGTTGTCATCTAAGGAAAGCATGAAACATTGCATTAGTTTTGAATAAGGTATTACTTTAACGTCACCAATATGCTTCATTATCGTCATGAATAATCAGAGCTTTTAGAAGGCGATACTAGCAAGCAAAGCTTTTAGGATATTTAAAAATAACAGTGCCCTCAGTATGTACGCAGTAATACCGTCAAGAATGTTACTAACTTTCGCATATCTCTCAGGACGCAAGACCCGGAGGATGTCCGAAAATGTTACAGAAGTCTCACGGTACTCGGTTAAGGATGTTCCCAATAATCGCAAAGCTCTTAGGATATGATACCGGGTCACCAGTTTTGGTTATGTCTACAGCTTGACGATTGGCGTCAAGCAAACCCGAAACATGTCCAAGTGCCCACGCAGTGAATTCGAGTTCAGACTAATTGCCCTCAAAGTCATTTTATGGACCAGGGCTTGTCCGACAGGTGTCGTTCAATCACTTACTGTAATAGGCCACCGTCTGCTTATAGTCGATCGTCTCGTGTCTGTAGTTAAACCTTACCATTTTAACCTTTTTACCTTTCTGCTACGGCGGCCAGTCCCAATGGTGACCAACCAAAAACACAGTAGACACTACAGCACGCAAGTACTTGTCTAACACAGGTGTACGCCTTTGGTTCGATGAGACGGCCACCCAACATGACCCGAAAGAGGTCAGGCGTAGGACCGTCGACTCTGTACTCATTCGAGTCACGGAGCGTTGACCACAACTTTTAAACTTCGGGCCGTGACAAGCATATCTATAATTAGAAGTACACAGTATTATTAGTTATTGTTTGTTCAACCCAGAAATCGAACCTATATTGAACAGTAGTCGCATACACTAACTGGCGACCCAACAAAGCAGTCGAAACCATCACTAGTACTGACGTTTCAATAAGTACCTCTGTCAGGAAGAAAAAGATCACAATAACCTGAGCTGGCTCGTAACGTGCTTATGAACATGTTATTAATCTTGATCCCATATGAATGTCACACCTTTACGATCAAGTTTGCTACAATGATTTTGTGTATGATCTTAAAATTTAACACCTGAAATAGCCAGTCAGGCATGAGGATTATCTTTCCGGAACACTAATTGGTACTCTCACAATGACTAGTGCTTAAACCTCATTTTAGCTCGGTCTAACCTGACCATTAATCATTATTGTTACACAAACAACATAACATAGTTCATTTAATACCTGACACTAGTGAGGGTATTTAAAACCTTTCATAATGTTTCTATAACATCAAGAATAGCATGCTTAAGTAGACGTACTATTAAGATCGATAGACATGCAGTCTTTACCGGTATCAATACTTTGCATTTCGATAAACATTAAAACATAACTAACAAACGATATGTTTTGCTTTATCATAAGAGATCTTTCTTTAACATTTACAATTTGTTGTTGATGTTGTGTAAAACCTATTAGATTACATTTAAAATATGAAGTTTTAGTTTGGAGTCCACTATAAAAGGGTCACAGAAGTTTCTTTACTTTTTTTTTTTTTTTTCTTTGAACCATTAATAACAAGTGAAGTCACTTTCGTACTACCTACTCTGAACTATTAAATAAATTTAACATCATATCTTTAGAATTTAAACATTTACCACTGTTATAACGCTTCATAGATTTTACAATAACAGTTGACTAATGCAATCACCAGTAAATAATGTGACATAGTACATCTACCGGCGGATGATAAGAGTTCCTCAAGCTGTTTTAAATAGGCTCCGTCAGGACTAGCTCTGCTGTCCACGCACCCTATCACCGTATTGTGAATAGTTACAACACATATTTAGGCCCTAGATATGTAAGAACTGCCCATTCATTGAATTATCAAAATAAAAAACTGCATCTATTTATAATCGGACAAGTATCTATCTTTCGTTCCCAAAAATAAAGATAAATGAATTAACGTATGTGGGTATTATGTCTTGTCACACTTACAGTGTCGGTTTAACTTCGTATGATTTTAAATCGATAAAAAGTTACTTTGCCTTCTAAATAACAGGTTCGATTTTGCATTAGGCAGCCACTACAACTTTCATCATACATTCGTTAAAAAATGCATAACCATAGTAAATAACGCCTAGTTTATTATGCACAGGTGGGGTGGATACAAAAATTCGAAAAGTTTTAATCTCGTTAAACAAAATATTTGCAATAACAAACGGTATAAGTTCATTATTAAAATTCAACCAACTAAGATCATTACTTATGGTCTTTCGTTAAACCACAGCTTTGCATTAGCTATAAGGCATTTTCCGATGATACACCCCGAGCAGTCGCGATATTTTTATCACTTTAAATTGCGCACACGATTTACATTCGTACACTACATATCAAAATTATGTGAAAATAAATCACAACTCAACATGTAAATATGATTTGATCTTACCAGTACAGAGTCAAATACAACTCACAAGTTTTTCATAACGTGAAGCTTCCAACCTTCTCTCATAACCGTGTCGGCACTGGTTGACCACAATGTACACCTTGTACATTGGCACGGATGCAGTTTCTATCGCTTAGCACAATGTTTACTATCTGAAAAGAAAGCATTATAAACACGAACAAATCGAAACATAGCGTGAAGTACAAGTACCCTCATTATTTTATTAAAATAATCGTTTTAAAACAGTTTGTAATTGACACTATAAACCAAATATAGAAGTCTGTCACTTCCTTTACGATTTTTATATTTGCTATGTTTTGACTTTGTTTTGATTTTGACCGATTTAGTTTTGATTTTTGACTTTGATTTAGAGCGGATAAGAATATCATAAAAGTCGGATTCCCTTATTAAAAATCTTCTGAATTTCGATAGCGTTCAAATGAGCACTAATAGTGTGCAATGTCTTTTTTTTTTAACGAACGATCGCGTTTATCGTTCCCGGTACCTCTGCGGCGAATCACTGCGTATATTCACTTTGGTTCTATATGACAGCGCGATCTATTGTGCATTTGTCAATGCTCTCTATCGTAAGACACACCTAGATAATGAAGTATAGGCAAATTAAATGAAAATATCTAACTAAATGTCGGTAGTTGATCGTTTCGCAAATATTGAAAATTAATAATTTGTGAACGTAGATCGATCCAACTTCTGATGTTAGAGTCCAGAAGTGAAAAATAATAAAAATAATTATAATTCTAAACAATTTACTTTAATTCTAAACAATTTATTTCATTAATTACAAAATAATCTTAGAAATGCAATTAGACACAAACAACCGTTAATTAAGTAACGAATCTAAACAAATTACAGTTAGTTATACAGCAAGGGCGGTCACATAGGGCTGTACTAGCTGTTAGACAGCTTTCCTCGCACCCACCGCAATTCAGACAGTACTAACTTGTCAAAGACAGCTTTCCACATCTGTTAACAGAGTAGTACTAATTGTCCAAAGATAATGATCCACACTCCGCGACGCATTCGTCAGAAATGCGTGCCGATACAACAGAGCACTCCTTTTTATACCCAAGCGCAGTGAAGCGATGGCGCCAAAAAAATGACAACTACCGCCGTTGTGGCTTACAATATTATTACGAGCATGGCAGGTAAAAGGTAATATAACAAGATATTAAGGCGCAATTTAGATCTCGTAAATATGGATTATAAAAGTATATTATTATCTAAAGGTGTGTCCAAACATAGAGCAGTAATCGTGGGTTGTTATACCACAGTCTACCTGCCGCACGCGAACATTTGTAGGTAATCATAAGTCATTGATCGTGTTTGTACGTGTACGCGTATACAAAAAGATAGACATTGAGACATCAGTTCGCTTAATTGAAATATATGGCTCTTTCAATTCAATGAGTTGAAGTTGAGCGCGGCCTGACTCGCTTGTGCCGCACAGTACTGCCGCGAAGACATTCGTTGTTTTAGTCCAAACTAGTGCCCAACAAATTTGTGTCCCACGAATGCTGCGCACCTTGCACGCCGTGTTTGGACACACCTTAAGATGTTCATCAATGGATTTTTATATTCATTGACGTTTTCTTTGCGACTTTGTTTCTGTAGTATTCTTTAAATGTGTCTTGTTAAAATGTAGGCATAAGAAATATTAAAGTTAATCTTGTAGATTTAACAAGAGTGAAAAAGAAATAAAGGCTAGTGCTTAATATACGGGCAATTTCATTGGTCTCAGTCACGTGCTTGCTCACTGCTCACTCAATTATTTTTTTGCGTGTAAAATAAATAATTAAATAAATATTTACGGAATACACACAACGTTATCTAGTCCCAAACTAAGCGGAGCTTGTGTTATGGGTACTAAACAACTGATATATATACATAAAGATACTTTTTTTTTGTAAATACAAACATATTATACCTACATAGAAAAACACATAGACTCCGAAACAAATATTTGTAGATCACACAAATATTTAGTCTGACCCGGGAATAGAACCCGAGACCTCTTGATCAGCAGCCGCATACGCTAACCACTAGACCAACCAGGCAATCATAGTGACAGGGGTAAACAAAAAACACAGGTATCTCAAAAATATATATTGTGGGTTATAAAATAAAAAGTAAAGAGTGACGTTTAATTCCACAATCCCTTGAAAACATAGTTAAATATGCAAATACTCAGAATAGTTACACAAACATACATGATCCGTGAATAATAATAATAATAGCTTTATTTCTTCTCACACACAGTTTACAATATATATACAAAAATTCACAAAATAAAAATAAAAAAACAGCTGACAAGATGTAATCTGTGTGGGAGACTGGCATCTGTACTAGGAAGACCTGTATTACAGATTACCAGCGACTCCCAACTCCGGACAGTCGAATGTATGGTTGGAGAAGAAGTGAGCATAAATATAAATGGTTAAAAATGATGAGTTTAATTTGTGTGTGTGTGTGTGTGTGTGTGTGTGTGTGTGTGTGTGTGTGTGTGTGTGTGTGTGTGGGCGTGCGTGTTTGTGTGTATTTTTATGTGTGAAGTTGCATGAGTGTGTACTCGTAAGAGGAGATCACTGAAGCACCGCAAGAAACAGATCAGGATAAAGGAAGTTATGAGGGCACACAGAGCAGATTTTCAGTTTCCTCGTAATTAAGAGATTTTAACCACGTAGTGACAGTTGTTTTACACTTATATCGGGTAAGTTGGTAAATTGATTTTCTCCTATTTATAATTTTGTACAGGTACCCACCCAGAAAACCGTAGAACCGCCGAGAAAAAGCAGTAGTCCACTGATTTGAGTTGCCGTGACAGATTTTATTCTTTAACCTTTTATGTGTAGGAGCAGGATCGTAGGTCAAAGATAAATGATGTTTGAGAATAACATTTAGGATGTATAACTGGCGAACTGTAAGGACATCGGCTTTAAGATATAGGTCTTTAGTATGGAAAAGAAAAGGTAGGAAGTGACCAACCTTTAGTACCGCTCTCTGAGCTCTCTCCAGCTTCATCATAGCCGTTTTACATGAACCGCCCCAAACAGTTATACAATATGATAGGATAGGTTCACAAAGTGATTGATAAACCATCCTTATCACATTTCTGCCAGCAATATGTCTCAAGTTTTTAAATACAAAAATTAGCTTTCTGACTCTTGATGAATCGCAAACATTGGTGCAAATATTTGTAATCTGTTAGCAAAGTAAAGCGTTTTGATAGTTTCAAATAATCCCTCCGTTCATATTTGTGGTTTTAATACAAATATGAAGAGAAATAAATGTACTCTGATAGAGATCAGATTTGCAAAAAAGTGGTAACAGGCTGAAATCTTATATTCAGTAAAAGACAATTTGAGTACCAAATATAACGTATTAAGAATGACAATGACCTTGAGGTCCAAAGCTAGATTTCCAACCACTTCCATATGGGTTTCTGATGCAACCACGGACTGTCACCTGCTGGGGGTTTACGGCGGGGTTGTGTGTCAGACTCGAATCGACTTAAACTACACGGTGTAACCTCTCTGGGCCTGTGTTTAGGGAGAGGGCCATGGTGTTGTCTCCTTCTGGACCCCTCCCGGCGCCTGCCTGCACTGTTGCGGGCACAGGCTCAAGTGGCTGTCTGGTCCTAAATTAATCAAAGCCTGAATTAGAGAGAATTAATGTCTCATTGATTTGCGTGGTTAACGTATGTGGCTGTCGATCACAAGAGGCGGTGAGAGGCGGTGGAGTGCTGTTGGCGGTGTCATTGGACATCGCCAACGCCTTCAATAGTCTGCCATTCGGCTGCATCAGGGCCGCACTCCATTACCACGGAGTGCCAGGGTACCTGAGGCGGCTGGTGGCAGACTACTTAGAGGAGCGTACCGTCGAGTACGAGGACCGAGGTGGCGCCTTGAGACGCAGGGCCATGTCGTGCGGTGTTCCACAGGGGTCTGTCCTAGGACCACTCCTGTGGAACATGGGATACGACTGGGCCCTACGAGGGCGTCTCCACCCCGGGCTGGGTGTAATCTGCTACGCAGACGACACCCTAGTCACGGCCCGGGGGGCAAACTTTGAGGAGGCGGCGCGCCTGGCCACCACAGGAGTCTCCCGGGTGGTCGGGCGCATCGAGGCGCTGGGTCTGCGGGTGGCCCTGGACAAGACGGAGGCCCTATTATTTCATGGGCCCCGTCGCGGTCCGCCCGCCGGCGCCTCCATTGTGGTCAACTCGGTCCTCGTACCGGTCCGGGCCCAGATGAGGTACCTGGGTCTGGTCCTCGACGGTAGGTGGCTCTTCGACGAGCACTTCCGACAGCTTGGTCCTAAGCTGGTGGGCACTGCCTCCGCCCTAGGGCGACTTCTGCCCAATTTGGGCGGGGCCAGTGTCCCCACTAGGCAGCTGTACACGGGGGTTGTCCGGTCGATGGCACTTTACGGTGCACCGGTGTGGGCGGCGGCTCTGTCCGCCCAAAACAGGGCGCGCCTCTGGCGCCCCCAGCGGATACTGGCGGTCAGAGCCATACGTGGATACCGCACGGTGTCCACAGAGGCGGCGTGTGCCTTGGCCGGAACACCCCCGTGGGATTTGGAGGCGGAAGTGCTCGCCGAAGTTTATCGGCGAGTGGCTGACTTCCGGGCGGAGAATGGCTTTCGCCCTCCGCCCGAGGACGTGCGCGAGTGGCGCGAAGCCGCTCGCCGAGCCACCATGCAGAGATGGTCGTTCCGGCTGGAGACCCCACGTGCTGGCTTTGCCGCCGTGGAGGCTCTTCAGCCGGTCATCGCGGAGTGGGCAGGGCGGCAGCACGGGACCCTTTCCTTCCGGCTGACGCAGGTGCTTTCCGGGCACGGTTGCTTCGGAAAGTACCTGCACTCGGTCGCTAGGAGGGAACCGAGTCCCGCCTGCCACCACTGCGACTGCAGTGAGGACACGGCCCAGCACACGCTGGCGGTCTGCCCCGCTTGGGCGGCGCAGCGCCGGGTCCTCACTGCAGTCATCGGAGGGGATCTCTCGCTGCCGGCCGTCATAAGATCGATGGCCGGCAGCGACAGTTGTTTTACCGCGGTCGCAACCTTCTGCGAGGACGTAATCTTGCAGAAGGAGGTGGCGGAGAAGGCCCGGGAGGATTCCATCCAATCGGACCCGATCCGCCGCCGGCGCCCCGGGCGGCGGAGGCGCGCATACCTGCGTCTCATGCCGCCCTGAGAGTGGCCGCGGATGGGCGGGACGGGTTTCCCGTCCGTCCGCAGTGAAGGCCAACCGCCAGGGGGCGACGTCCGCGTGTGACCGGACGTTGCCTAATTAGAGAGTAAAGTATGAGATGGTGCCCGCAACAGTGCGGGCAGGCGCCGGTTGGAGTCCAGAAGGAAATCCCCTCCCTGGACTCCTTCCAATACAAAGGCGCAGAGAGGGTCACACCGTGTGGTTTTAGTCGGTTCGAATCCGACACACCACCCCGCCGTAACCCCCGACGGGGTGACGGTCCGCGGGGATTTCCACACGTTAAAAAAAAAAAAAAAAAAAAAAAAAAAAAAAAAAAAAAAAAAAAAAAAAAAAAAAAAAATATGTGGCTGTCGATCACCGATTTTAGCGATTTTAGCGATAGGTAGAATAGGGTTTTGTACAATACCTTGGCATTGTATATGACATATACTGCCATTACTGCCAAGTGTTGTATATAATAAAAACATAACAATTATCTATTGGATCCTAGTAATCGAATTTCACGAGTTAAGCCTATAAAGCTCTTATTCATGCAACGTTTCATATTTCTATCGCCAACCGTTTGAACGGTAATTCGAGGACGGACGGACAGACATGACGAAACTATAAGATCCTAAAACACAAATTGCATATCAGGCCATGCATAGAATAGAGTGCCGTAGTCTATCATGATAGCACGTGGACTCATTAATGCGTTTATTTTTAAATACAATTCCAACATTAGGACTAGAGTAGGTAGTAGAGCCACGCTGATTTCAGCACGAATGGGCCGGCTCGACCCGGCCAGTACTACCCTCACACAGAAGACCATCCTAATAATGACAGCATTCTTGCTGTCGTATTTCGTTGGTGAGTGTGAGACCGGAGGCCCAATCATTCTGCATCATTCTCCCGCCCTTCGAAGGCCGGGAGAATGATGCAGAATAATCTAACCAGGCTGCCATGGTAGGGGTCACCATGCTACATTGCCTACCCTCACAATAAGCATGGTGACCCCTACTCCTGGATTCTACTTATGCTTTCCATCAGGCAGAGTAGAGTCACTTTGGCAGGCTTAAATAATAAATAAAAAAAAAAAAAAAACTATAATATTACCTACTGATTCGCGGGGGCTTTTAAAAATACAGGATATTTTTGGTCGAAAGTTTTCAGGTAATCGTATTTTACATATTAGGTACCTATAACTTCTGAACTAACAAAATTGTCTTAATTATTATAGTTAATCTTTGAAGTTCATCACATAGACTACTATTCCTGCGTCATATATTGTTTAAATTATTGATGGAATTATATAAAGATATGCTTGACCAGCACATTCAGATATGTGTCTATTATCGAGCACGTAAGAATTCGGACAATCATTTTCTCATTGAGAACAAGTGTTTATGTGCAGTATAGTGATAGGTTTTAGAATTTATAATGTAGCTGTAAGAGCAAAACAAGGCATATCTAATATATAACTTAGTGAGTAATATAGAGTAGTAAAACAGTGCTTAATTAATAAACATGGCTGTAAAAGACTACACTGTCGTTGTAATTCGATTCCACCTATAAGTTCGCTATAACTACCATCAAGATTATTTTCAGAAAAAAATACTTTAAATATTTAAATCGAAAAATCGTCCTAGTAAATTATCGGTATTTTTTCAATGTCTATCGAATGATAGGGTATACGCAAGCAAAAAATCATCCCCGCTTTACGAATAGGGGGAGGCACCTCAAAAAACAATATATACTCGTATATTGTAATTTTACTTTAACACTGTGGCGGCTTACACGTACAGTGCAAGTCAATTCAAACAAGAGCGCCATCTACTGAAGGAACAGTCAACCATGAATAAATACGGATTGAACTATACGGAGTAACTACTAATGCTGATAATCGCGATAGAAAAATTCTCTCTCCGATTACATCAACATCAACCATTGGGCCGTTATCCGCCAGGCCTGATCACCTCGAATTTGTAAACGATTTCGTCGACATTGTAAATATACATGGCCATTCAAAGTTTAATCTTTGTAGCACAAACCATTCGCGACACGTGAACTACTGAACCTTAAAAAGTAATATGTGAATCCTAATAATAGAAAGCTAATACGTTTAAAGAGGGCTATTTACTGAAAAAAACAAGGTTTTAAACACGTAATCTACATTTATCAAAAGTATCAAAATTCATTCCTCAAAATATCAACATATTGACCTAACAAAGGGCCAAATATTCCATGTTGTATTTAAAGTAAGTCTTGAAAGGGATCTTATCTGTCTAATGATTGGCTTCTGTCTCGGACTGGTTTCATTATTTGAGCTGCTGGGATTTACTATTACCTTTATGTAAGAGCAAGTTTCGAGGAATATTATGTTTATTTACGTTATGAAAGGAGATATATTATAGGTTGATATTAATAATTCTGGGTGTATATACAGTAAAATATAATCAATGTCGTTATACTATTATAAGGTGTTGTGTTCTAGTAGTTCGCAGTGAAAGTTAAGCAACACACAAAAATAAATGATGAAATATATATTTGTGAAGAAATCCAAAAATTGATGTATGACGTATACGTATGTAACGATATACATACCGCGGACAGAGACTGCATCTGAAGTTATCTACATTTTTAATAGTTTGAATTACAATTTTAAAGATTTATAAAAAAACTGTCTAAAAATGAAAAATATTTAAATCTATACTATTGACATTGTGTCAGTGGTTTTCCATAAATTTAACATAACGCAAATAAGGCAAAATTAAAAAATAAAATTTAATTATAAATAATTTAGGACCTTATAAAAGAGAAACAGAATAAACTCCAAGTATTTGACAAGGTCATTGATCTGGCTGTATCAATAAAGTTGTTGATAGAAACTACTGCAAATACATGTAAGAACAGATTAATATATAGATATCAAGATATTTATAATGCAATAAAAAAACTATAGACAGTTAACTAAGAACCACAGGTGCAACCGTGAATAAAACAAGTCATATAATTTCACGACCAATATCACACAATCCTTTGCATGCTAGACAACTACATAGTACCTTATTTTGAGCTCATAAAGAATTAACTATGATATGATAACAGGTTACTATAGAATTCAATTTTCGGGTTTGGGGTGTATAAATTTCCCAAGGGTCTGCTATGTCAAATACACGGTAATGTGATGGCTGGAATGGACTAAAGCGTTAAGTTATTGGCGGTAGCGAATAACGAGAAAATAGCTTCGAGGCACAATGTATGCTTGATAATCGACTATTACACGGACTGAAACTAAAATGTATCAGAATGGATACTCGGACGCCCTGCGATGAAGCAGCGACCAAACGAAAGTGGCTGGCAGGGCAAATATGGAATACCCTAGAACGAAGGCGCTCCTTGAGCCGTTTTTAGAATTTGACAGGTATCAATGACTTCAAAACTCTTGACAAGTCTGTCGACAATATGAGTAAGTATGTGCTATATGCTGGCTATGTGTGAATGCTCTGAGCTATACTAGTGTAGTACGTAGTAGAGGCGTGATTTTGTGGGAATTTTCTTGTTCCATAACTTGATTGCGGCCATGATAGGGTATCAGAGTGAGTTTAATTTTACCGTCTTCATTTGCTAGCCAGTTATATTTGTAAAAAAAAGACTGGGCGGGATAAGTTTGGAAATCTCCCGCTACCCCAGGTCTATTACTGCACTATATAATAGCAAGCCTGGGGATGGCTGATGGGGAATCTGTTACCCAGGCAGAAACAGGAGATATAGCGATATCCTATGGAGCATAGGCATCTTTCGAGGGAAACTTCTGCAAGCTATATATGGCTAAAAGTTCGTCAGGTATCAAGAAGTTTATTTTTCAGGATATACGTGGTTCTTTGGACACTAGTGTCTTCGATGGTATGTGGTTTTTGGTCATTTCGAAATTGACAAACGCAATTAAAGGGATTCAAAAAATGATGTGGATTTAGCGGTCAGCGATTTGAATAATTTTTACCAGAAGTCGAGATTTTGATCCAGCACTTCATTTCATAATGAGTTCCACAATTTACTCTGTAACTGAGTATAATTTATAAATATTAAGGATGTGTTTAGAAAAATATGTACTCAGTTGACGGTTAACCTTGCTTGAGCGGCTTTAAAACATTGTGTGAGCGTTTCTAACACGCTTCTATCTTAATACTTACACTGCGTCCTATAATAATAAGTGGCGTACTATCTAAACTTAATATCAGAGGTGTTCTTCCCGATAGCTGTTAACTCAAGATTTATGTAGACTACATATTGTAGGCTTGGTTTCGAATGAAATAAGGGTTTATTTTATGATATTATGCTAAACATTTTACTTACTATAGTGATTTTAATCCATGTTTAATTTTCCTAACTCTTGAATAATACTGACTTGGAAGAATAATTAAATGTGGAATAAAATAACACAATCAATGAATTTAGTTTCATCAATTAACAAAACATATATAACCAAATAACAAATAAACGAAATACACAAATGTAGCAAAGACTGACATGACTTTGAAACGACAATCATTAGCTCTAAAGGGTCAGCCTGTATAGTACACAAGAGAATTCTACATTCGTTCTGTACTATAATTGTGGGTTCGTTAAGGTAAACACATGATATTGAGACCACGGTATTTTTGATAATTATCGAAAATCTTCTTCCTAGCCTTATTCCCAAAATTATTTGGGGTCGGGTACTAGTTCAACCGGTTTTACCTGAAAATCAGTTTTTCCACGGAGCGACTGGCATCGGACCTCCGTAACCCTAAGGAAGAACTAAGGAGAACTGAAATTCGAAAGTTGAACTAGTTGTCAGTAAATTTGAGGGCACAGACTTTCCAATAACAATTGCCATAGATGTTCATGACAACCGGGACCGACGGCTTTACGTGCTCTCCGAGGCACGGGCGTGAATCATCGCCAAACTTCCAAACTCCGGTCTGCTATTACAAATCTTGTAAGAAAAACTCAAAAACACTTTTTGGCCCGGTCTAAACGGTCAGCCTGCATAGTACACAAGAGAATTCTACATTCATTCTGTACTATAATTATTATTGGTTCATTATGGTATGCACGTGATAATAAGATCACGGTATTGTTGATCATTGGTCTAAAATAATTGCTAAAAATATAATTGGTTTTTAGTTTACTAGAAACAGTAATAATGATTTGATACATTTTACACTGAATATAATGAAATATCTTTAAACATAATTTAATACAAATACACACCTATCAATCAGAATCACTAACCACTATCATCAAAAGTTATAAGCTTGGTGCTTTGTATAAAATAATTAATATTTCGGATATCTTACACACTGTGCATCTAGCCCCAAACTAAGTAAAGCTTGTATTATGGGCGCTAGATAACTAATATAAATACATAAACATACTTTTTTGTGTAAACAAATACATATTAAACATAGATAACACCCTGATTCCAAAACAAATATTTGTGGATCACACAAACATTTGGCCCGACCCGGAAATCGAACCCGAGACCCCTTGATCAGCAGCCACATACACTAACCAATAGACCAACAAGGCAGTCAATTATTCCCTACTTAATGCTTATCATATGGCCACTTTGTGTCCGATCTGTTAAAAACACTTTCACAATTTCGAAAATCGATATTTATGTTCAGTACTTCTGATCGAATCATATAAAATAGTGCTGAAAAGTTTATTCAGTCTCGGCACCGTACAGTCATTTACTAGATCATGAAACTTGAGAGATTAATTCTAAGCCTTACGTACACCGTTTTCAATAGAAATTTTATATGCGACACAAAATATTACAGCAGTATAATAAAATAAGCTATAAATGTTGATATGTCGAGTATAATAAAAAGTTTTCGTATCAAGGCCACTTGTAAGTTTGGATATCAGAAGTTTATTTAGAGCGTCATTTTCAGAGATGATTTTGATGAACGCAAGGAAGTTATTCAACACTACATGAAATTATTGTAAAAGGGACTTCAAGGCTTATACCAAACTTTTACGTAAACTTTTATATGGAAGCTGACGGCTCTTTCCTGAAAGATAAGAAATTCCCTTGATATCTATACAATAAATTATCATTTTCTTTTACTTCAAAAAAAAAAAATACCATGCACACTTATAAATCTGTGTGGTGGGGACTTTACATGAAACAGACACAAAGAACACCCAGACTCAGAACAATAATTTGTGCATCACACAAGTGTTGGCGAAGTAAAGTCCTCTAACATGGTGTATAGTATATTAGTGGCAGCACCTTACCCCCATATCAGGTTTATAAACATTAAAACTATGTAAACATTGGCGATTTGAAAGGAGTGGCCGCGAGTTTTTATTGCCATGTTCTTTTCTCCGGCTCTACCTATTGTTTGCGAACATGGCATAAATGTACATGTAGAATCTTGACCTGTCACAAGAGATGTATTGCATCCTAAGTGAATAAAGAATTTTGAATTTGAATTTGAATTTAAAGAACGGCGTGGCGACCGCTTAAACCACTAAACCAACCGTGCAACGGCTAATGTACTTATTGTATTCCTTATCTCAATTAATTCAAAGTATGTTCGAATCGAGATCGTGATTAGGTTGAACGTATGTTGTTGAAAGCATGAGTAGAATCCGGGAGTAGGGGTCACCATCCTTGTGAGGGTAGGTAATGCAGTATGGTGAGCGCCATATACTCACCAAGGAAATACGAGAGCAAGAATGCCGTCACTTATTTATTTATATACTTTATGCACAAATACATGCATCGGTGGACTTAATGCCTTAGGCATTATCTGCCAGTCGACCGATTGGGCTATGCGGAGGAAAAATGAGGTAGGTGCATATAGGGTGAATGGATAGATTATAGTAGAAAAAGTCATAGGTAATATACATACATATAATATGGTAAGTAATAAACCTACATAAACATATATATCATCCTCCTAGCCATTATTCCCAAGTTTATTTGGGGTCGGCTACTAATTCAACTGGTTTTACCTGAATTTCAGTTTTTGCACGGAGCGACTGGCATCGGACCTCCGCAACCCTAAGGGAGAACTGAAATTCGAAGATTGATTTAGTTGTCAGTATATTTGAGGGCACTGACTTCCCAATAACGATTGCCATAGGTGTTCATGACAACCGGGACCGACGGCTTTACGTGCTCTCCGAGGCACGGGCGTGAATCACCGCCAAACTTCCAAACTCCGGGCAGCTATTAGGAATTTCCTAAGAAAATCAACACTTTTTGGCCCGACCCGGGATTTGAACCCAAGACCTCTTGATTAGCAGTCGCATACGCTAACCACTAGACCAAACATAAACATACATATATACGTCTATATTTATACACATACATACACGTACATGTACGTACGTCATTATCAGAATGGTCTTCTGTGTGAGGGTAGTACTGACACGGTCGAGCAGGCCAGTTCCTGCTGAAATTTGAAATTCGTGGCTATACTACCTCCCGTGAATTTCAGAAATAAGATTTTATGTACCTAAATTACTTTCATTACGATGTGAAATCCCAAAATAAGTATTTTAAGACACAACTTTATGTTTCTGAGATAAATGCAATGATATAGAACATAATGTAATAAATTTTGGTCGTTTATACCCTGTACCTTGCCATTAAGAGGAACATTAAGTTAATTAAATTACAACATTTAAACAGGTGTGCTCGGCTGTTCTTTTAAATTAATTTAGTATATGTTTGGAAGCTATAGTAAGTTCTTATACTCCGTTTTTTGACATTTTTATTTATATAAGTTTTAGTACAAAAAACTAGATATGCCATTAATAGTGATTTGGCAGACTACCGAATATACGACTGACTATTTTTAGCAGTCGAATATTACTCTTTATACTTAGTAATATTTTCATGGATGTCGATAATTAAAAAAATCTAATAGTAGTCGATTATTGAGTAGTTCGTGTGGTGACGGATTAAGAATACAAAGTGTCACCACCCCTATTCATTCCATGGGTGTCCTAAGAGGCGACTAAAGGAGCAAAATAAGCAGCTGACATCACTGCCAAGAGAAGGAAAACTTGAAACAAATCCTTTACCAACTCATCTGGCCATCGTGGTATAGTAGGCCAAAACCTCCTTTCTAAGGAGAGGTCTATGTCCAGCAGTGGACTGTTAAAGGCTGTTGATGATTGATTAGTTGACGAATATTCATAGTTATTTGGCTTAAGTTGATACATTTAGTATAAGTGTAACTTAACGATGAAGTTGCAATATAATTTCAATAGATCGTATTTAAAAAAATGTCTACTCACATTGGTCTGGGCTTAAGATTTATGATCTTAGGACTGCCCTAACAAAAAACCCTTACGGCCCATTCACGACCTTTCCGCTGTGAGCGGCAGCGAAAAGCGAAACGCCGAGCGGTCATATCAAAAGTATAGAAATGTACGAGGCACGCCACGAGTCGCCGCTCATAGCGAAAAAGCTAGCGGTTTTTGCCGAGCGAATTGCTACAGTGGCGGGCGGTATGGAGAGCGGCGGGAACAAAGGCACAAGTTCATATGTGCACAGAGCGGCGTGGACAGCGGTGCAGGAGTGACGGACTCAGCGGCGTTAAATAAAAACAAAAAATTTTAGACGATTTTATGGCGGTAATGGATACCGAGGCTTTTATAACAGAAATTTAAATAGACCGCCTATATGGATGTCAAAATATCCCCAACATAAATATAAAAAGGTTGTGGGAAGAAATTAAACAATGTTTTCCGGAATATAATGGTACCTACGTTTAATTTAAATTGATAACACAAAAACATAGAACCTAGGTACCTACCAAACGAAGCCACTGATATGTTGACAAAACTACTGGTATGTTTACGTAATGTAGGTGGATAGTTGACAAGTTTTAAAAGTTAATTTTTTTCTCTGTCAGTAGGTACCTAATTAGCAAAACAGTTTACATATCAGTAGTTTTGTCTGTAGATATAACTACACACGAAACTACTAGTATGTCTTATACGCAATGTAAGTAGTTGACAAGTTTTTAAAGTTTTTTCTCTCTTTAAGTACCTACTTAGCAAAACACTTGGAAACATCAGTTACTTCTTATAGGTAGGACCTTCGTATAGGTCACTAAATCCACCATCTAAATACCGATCTTTATTTAGTTCGTGCACTCATTCTATCTTATTTAAAAAAAAAAAAATTGTTTCTAAACAGACAGGGGATAATTTTTATAACGCCATGATTTTTAACACGTTTCGACTACCTAAATACGTCCACCGTCGCCGCTGCAACTATTCGCTACTAGGGTTCGTGGCGTGCAAAACGCACCGCTCACCGGCGCCGCTCCGCTTTTCGCTAAGGCCAAAACTCGTGGCCAGGCCGTTATAATCTCACTACGTAGGTCTGTCTGTCCGTCTGACCTTCAGTTGGTTCGCTGAGACACTGCTATTACAAAGCTGAATTTGCGAATTGGCATACATATTTTATTATGCTGGAAAACGTTTCTTGAAATAACCTTTTTAGCATTTTCATTTATTTCATTGTATGGGATACCGTAAAGTATTTTACAAATCAGAATTGTTATTGAAACTCAAGTTTCGGTTAATCTCATCTTTGTACATGATATTGCATTGTGCCTGATATATTTATGTGTTTCATGTGTAAAATAGAAACTAAATTTAATAGAAATAATGTTGAGGTTATTTTTTAAATAAGTAACGACAGTTATTAAATATACGGTCCTGTTGGTCTGTATCTTACGTCTTACTGCAGAAACAAAGGTTTTGGATTAAATATTCACCGAAGATATAAATTGAAAAACAAAAACTTTTTACTGACTGGCTTGTTGCTCTAGTAGTTAGATTATGAGACTGCCGATCAAGAGGTCTTGAATTCGAATTTCAGTTGGATCAAAAATATTGATAGATTTTTCTAATAACAAATTATTTTTAGCAGCCCGAAGTATATGGATGTTTCGCAGTATTTCACGCCCGTGCCTCGAAAAACACGTTAAGTCATCGGTTACGGTTGTCATGAATACCTATGGTAATCATTATTGGGAAGTCTCTCAAATTCACTTCGCCCTATGGGTAGCGGAGATCCGATGTCAGATTGGTTGAAATAGTAGCAAACGCCAAATAATCTTGGAAATAATTAGGACTAGGAAGATTGGAACAGAACAAAATTCCAAAGACAGTAAAATTTTATGTCTCTTGAATTCCGGGTGTCCTACGCCGATGGTCATCACTTAACTTTATAGAACGCGTTTGCTCATTTACTCCTATATTTCATAAAAAAAATACTCATTTCTTATACTGTTATTAAGTATGGTTCATTATTTTCAAACCCTTCGACTCAAATATGAGATATGCCAAAAATATCAGGAGCCAAGTAAAGCAGCCCGAGGCAATTTAAGTTAGTCGCAAACTGTCTCTCGACGAATTTATGTCGGTGTCTCACACGAGCCTCGGGCAGAGGCCGGGTTACTCTGCCATGATTTATTTTGTTACATTTTAATTTCGCCGTGCTATCTCATCACCAGCCCGTTTCCGAGTAAGGGGAATTTATAACCTTCCCGAAATCGTTTAGGGTGAACGTACAAGGGCGACTAAGTAGTTTTGTATTCAATTTGTCAAGTTTAAAAAAAACATGGTGTTATAATGGGATCACTCGGTCGTCAAAAACCGTTTATCTGGGTGAAGGAAATAACCCCATTTGACATTTTACAGAAATAATGAAGATTCAACAGGGATCTCCAGAACTGCGTGTTTTTTCGTTTCTGTATATTTACACCGTGGAGGTCACAAATTATTGGAGGACCTAAATGTGAGTTTTTTTTTTAAATTATGGCAAATGCATACTTCAAAACATATGTACCAGGCTCGGCCGAAGTGATAACACGACATCATACAATATTTGTGCTAAGCATTTCTATCACTGTTTTTATACAAATAAGTATGGTTACATAATTCAAAGTCACCTCTGATTCTGGAAGAAGGGACCAAAAGGGTGGCAACACAATTGGGATTTAGATAATGGTAATTAATATAACATAGATGTCCAGTAGTCACGGTTGACACCAGCGATAAACCGTTTGTTCGTTTGATTACAGACAGACACAGACGACAGACTAGTCCTCAACTATTCACTTAGAATTATCGATAGTTTAATAAAATTAATTTGGTGACTGAAAAAAATCTAATTTTAAAGTTCTCTATATTATATAAATCTTCTATACATACTCCGTGGCCATTAATTTTAATAATGATACAAAAAGTTAGTATCTATCTCGTTAGCTTGAAAACTTTCTAGAAATATATTTCTAAAAGTTGTAGAAGAATTTTTAAAGAATAATTTTGCCAATTTATCTTAAGCAAGCCCAGACCTCGGAGCTTAGTCTATTTGTTGTATGTAGGTATGTATGTAGGTTAAAGAAATGTAATGAACTTTTTAGGATACACATACTAAATTTTTTTTAATTCACTCAATGTACCAATCTTTCCACAAGTATTATTATTCATTATTTTATGTTTAAGCTTAGCAAAGTGACTTTGTGTCAGACACCAAAGTAACAGAGCCCATCAGCATTGTGACTATACAATGCTGATTTATTTTGACCATTTTTTTTCCACAATAGAGAAAATAGGATTATTCTGTTACACATTGAAGAAATAACTGTTTAGACTTTCGTGAATTTTATACTTACTCTTATTTTTCGCTGTAAACGGGACTTATTCGTGATAAAATAAAAAATGTTACGTTACCTTTTATTTTCCGATGTTTAAAACTGGTTACACCGCTCGTGGTCACGGGTAGACGAGGATATTCAAGAAATATCCTCATATTATTAACGGATGTTCACGCATTTAGGAGACAAGAGAAGTTGTCATCGGTTAGTCGCTGGTTATTCATCCCGTCCCACCTTCACCTCAACGCACCGACACTCTTCGATAATTATTCAAATGTGCACACGTTTTATAAATATAAATAAATAAATGTTTCCGAGATTTTACATACAATGCCATCTAGTACCAAACAAATACCAAACAAATTATGGGTACTAGACAACTGATATAAATACAAAAATATATTTTATTCTATTTACTAATAAATTTCTGTAAATAAATCGTCTGCTTTTCAATTGCCTAACCGAAAACACCAATATTCGTCAACGAAAATATGA